>JAUMIR010000004.1:204655000-209655000 GCA_030847615.1 Gambelia wislizenii | reverse complement strand
GGTATCTACTACAGTACAGAAATCTGTGTTGTTTCTTGCCAAAGACATGTCTCATTTTTTCTTTTATATCACACACACACAAAGAATGAAACAGGGAATCATAAAAAGTAGGTGTATAACAAAATGTGTAGATATTCTTCATTATATTGCTCTGGTTTCATCCCCCGCCCCTTTGTTTAGGGTTTATTCTATGTCCTTAAGGTATTGCATTACTAAGCCAGACTGTGGAAATAAATACTCAGGAAGCTCACTAGGTTATCACCTAAAATGTGCCTCTCCAGAGTAGGGAAGGACAGAATATTTAAAAATTGTAAAAACAAAAACAAAAACAAAAACAACAAACAAATATGTTTTTCAAGTGTTGAGAAACCCTTATGAAAAGATTCATAGACAGATGAGAAACTTCACAGTTCAGGTCCTATTCTGTACAAAATTTGTATGTGATTGTTTTTCACAGGAAAAAAAATCTATTTTCTCTGCAAAACAATCTCATAGCTTTTTTTGTGTCTGAATGTGTCCCAAATTGCAAATAGACTTTGAAAATTGTGTGGGTTTTGAAGATTTTCTTACAGCAGGAAGCAAATTTCTATAATTTGTCATTGTTTCCTTTGAAAATAAAGTGAAGAATTGCATCCCTACTCCAAAGTTCTTTCTATTTACAATAAATAAATAAATAAATAAATGGATAGTAAAATTCAAATAATTTGTTGTCTTCTTATTCTTCTGGTGCCTTGAGTTGATATCCAGAAATTATCTCAAGTGAAAATTGACAAAACTGTCAAGGCATTGTTGTTGTTGTTGTTGTTGTTGTTGTTGTATGCCTTCAAGTCATTTCTAACATATGATGACCCTAAGGAGAATCTATCATGAGTTTTATTGGGTCTGAGAGTATGTGACTTGCCTAAGGTCATCCAGTGGTTTCTATGACTGAGTGACTTTTTTCTTTCCTTTTCCTTTTTCTTATTATGTATCCTTATTGTTTTAAATAAAACTAGCTGTACCTAGCGTAACATACACCATTAAAAATCTCCCCCCGCCAACACCCAGTAGACTTCATGATAACCCTGTTAGGTAGGCTGGTGGGTTTTTAAAATTTTCCTCCCCCTTCTCAGCATTCCACATTTTTCCCAGAATTGCCGAGGGTGACTTCCTCTGTTGCCCTGCCACCACTGCTGCTGCTGTCAGTTGACTGCCTGGGTCTTATTGCAAGCGGCCTGCTGCTGCTGCCCCCAGTTAACTGTGTGGGTTCCATTCCAGTGGCAGAAGCAGTGTCCCACCACTGCCAGTTGATTGCCTGGGTCCCATTGCAGGCAGGCTGCTGCTGCTGCCAGCTGACTGTTTGGGTCCCAATCTGGGCCACAGATTGAGTGGCAGGTGTGGATTGTGAGGTAGAGAGGGAATTTACATGTGGGTGGTGATTGGTTGGGTGTGTTTCCTGAACAGCCAATCAACATACTGGGAAAGGTAACATACCCAAGAGTTTTATCCATATAGATGTTTATAATTGTTGTTGTTGTTGCTATTACTACTACTACTACTACTACTATTACTACTACTATTCCCTCAACTCAAATTCTGGGATCTCCTTGTTCACAACAGTGGTCTTTTGTAGAAGAATAGATGGGAACTCTCACAGGAGATGGATCCCAGCATAATGATGGAGAAAAGAATGGAAGAAGGGAGGAGAATCATAGAATCATAGAATCATAGAATTGCAGAGTTGGAAGAGACCACAAGGGCCATCCAGTCCAACCCCCTGCCGCACAGGACATCATGCTCAAAGCATCCCTGACAGATGGCCATCCAGCCTCTGTTTAAAGACCTCCAAGGACGGAGACACCACCACGCTCCGAGGGAGTGGGTTTCACTGCCGAACAGCTCTGACTGTCAAAAAGTTCCTCCTAATGTTGAGGTGGAATCTCTGTTCCTTGAGCTTGCATCCATTGCTCCGTGTTCCAGTCTCTGGAGCAGCAGAAAACAAGCCTGCTCCATCATCAATGTGACACCCCTTCAAATACTTAAACAGGACTATCATATCGACTCTTAACCATCTTTTCTGCAGGGTAAACATACCCAGCTCCCTAAGTCTCTCCTCATAAGGCATCGTTTCCAGACCTTTCACCATTTTAGTCGCCCTCCTCTGGACACGCTCCAATTTGTCAATATCCTTTTTGAATTGTGGTGCCCGGAACTGGACACAGTATTCTAGGTGAGGTCTGACCAATGCAGAATAGAGCGGCACTGGTCACATCTTTCCAAGACGAAGAGCAGCCACTGCTGAGCACCCTTTGGGTTCGGCCAGTCAACCAATTACAAATCCATTTAACAGTTAACTTGTCTAGCCCACATTTTATAAGCTTGTTTGCAAGAATCTCATGGGGAACCTTGTCAAAGGCCTTACTGAAATCAAGGTATACGATATCTACAGTGTTCCCTTCATCTACCAAGCTGGTAATTTTATCCAAAAAAAAAAAAAGAGAGAGAGAGATCAGATTAGTCTGGAATGACTTGTTTCTCTGAAACCCATGTTGACTTTTTGTGATTATGGCATTGCCTTCTAAATGTTCACACTCTCTGTTTAATGATCTGCTCTAGAATCTTCCCTGGTATTGATGTCAGACTAACTGGACGATAATTGTTGGGATCCTCTTTTTTCCCCCTTTTTGAAGATGGGGACAACGTTTGCCCTCCTCCAGTCTGCTGGGACTTCTCCTGTTCTCCAGGAGTTCTAAAATATTATTGCCAATGGCTCTGAGGTTACATTTACCAGCTCTTTTAATACCCTTGGATGTAGTTCATCTGGTCCTGGAGATTTAAATTCATTTAGTTTAAGAAGGTATTCCAGTACTACCTCTTTGCTTATTCTGTGCTGGATTTCCCCTATTGTGTCCTCTGTTCCTTTATCCTCAGGTTGGTCCCCCTTTTCCTTTTCTGAAAAACACTGAGGCAAAGAAGGTCTTGAGTAATTCAGCCTTCTCTCTGTCACCTGTTAGCATTTTGCCGTCTTCTCTGCATAGTGTCCGTACCATTTCCTTCTTCCTCCTTTTGCTGTGGACATAGACAAAAAACCCCTTTTTATTGTTCTTAACCTCTCTAGCAAGCCTGAGCTCATTCTGCACTTTAGCTTTTCTGACTTTACTCCTACACATGTTCGCTATCTGTTTGGATTCTTCTTTAGTGATTTCTCCCTTTTTCCATTTCCTATACATGTTCCGTTTAAAACTTAGCTCCGTGGAAATTTCTTTAGTCATCCATCCTGGTTTCTTGAGACACCTCCCACTTTTCTTCCTCAATGGTACTGTTTGAAATTGTGCCTTCAGTATCTCCCTTTTGAGAAAGTCCCATCCGTCTTGAGGTCTCTTCTCTTTTAGTATTCCTGACCATGGGATCACCCGCAGTGTTTCCCTGAGTTTATTGAAATCAGCTCTCCTAAAGTCTAGAATGCATGTCTGACTATGCCTGGCTTCTCCTTTCCATTGTATAACAAACTCCAGGAGAACATGATCCTCTTACCTAAGGATCTCTTAGAGAAGTTAGGACCCTTTAGAAGGCTGGAGTCAGCGTGATTTTCATTATGGCATTTCCCCCATATATCTGCCATTTTTATAACACTGCCTTCATACTTAATTAGATCTCACTCCCAATTGTGCCTTAAGGCCTGTAGTTCTCCCCCACCTTCCTTATGGATTTGATGTTTCAGGTAGCTGAGAGCTTAAGGACTTTCACTTGATGTGTGTGTATGCATGTCCATTTGTATGCTTGTGCGGGGGGGAAGAGAGAGGAGAAGGAATTTCACAACTCTTTAAAGGATGTTTTAGTTTTGCTTGAGTTTTTGTTGATTTCAGTCCACTTCCTGACACACATTGCATAACTTCTGGTGTTTGTTTTTTTAAAAAACATCACCATCATCATCTTGTAGAATATTTACTTATTTATTTATTTAAATATTTTCATTTATCCTGCTCTCTATCCAGAGATTTCAGGGTGGCATAAAATAAAACCAATCAGACAAATTTAAATCAATATACATGACTTACAAAATGTTTTTTAAAAGCCTGAAAGCATGTTAAAGAAGTTGACAAGTTAAAAGACAGATTCAAGCAGGTTGAATAGTTTAAAAAGATTTAATACAACATACATGTGAGGGCTTCAGCTCTATACATTTTAGCGAACAAACATGTTTTCACCATAATGACAGCAAAATTGGCATCAATTGGGGCTCCAAGAGGAGGATGTACTATAACTGGGGTACCACAACATAGAAGACCCTCTCCTGTGTCCTCCCACAACTACGACCCTACAAAGGAAGGCCCCTCCAACAGACCTTAAACCTCAGATAAGAGAGGCTCTCCTTGAAGTATGGGTCAAAATTGTATGGATTCAAGTACTGATGTCCCAAGTTATTTAGGGCTTTAAATATTTTTATGAGCAACTTGAATTCAGACCAGGAACATATCAGTCAGTGCAAAACCTTTAAAACAGGTATTATATGATTTTTGTTTGATGTTCCTGCTGTATTTTGCACTAGCTGCAGTTTCCAAGTCATCTTCAAAGGCAGCCCCTCATAGAATTCATTGCAATAGCCTTATGGAGGAAGTTACCAATGCATTGACCACTGTGGCTAAATAATCCTTATCCAGTAAAGTCCATAGCTGGCAGACCAGTCAATGCTGGCCCCAAGCTCTCTGAACCAGACAGTGTTCTCCCCCCCTTGGGGTTCCAGGAACACGTATCTTAGAGTCCTACCAAGCTATGCACCTGCTTCTTTGGTAGTTGTGCAATGCTATCCAAGGCAGGTAGCTTACGTAATTCCCAGACCTGAATCATCAGCATACTGCTGGCGTCTCACCCCCAAATCCTTTATGACTCCCCCCAGTATTTTCTCCCAGATATTGAACAGCATGGAAGAAATGTTTGAATCTTGTGGCTTCCTCAGTTTAGTGGCCATGGGGCTGAGCAAGAAACCCCCACTACTTCTTTCTGGAACTGGCTCCACAGATAGGAGCAGAACTGTTGCACAGAGTGAGTCCAATTAATTATTAAATATGGGCTCTCGATCAAATACCTAAAATAACTAGATTATTTTGCTAGAAAGAAATTAATTAATAATACAATACGGGAGGTTGCCATGCTTGCAGATTTACACACTCTCCAAGATTTCTCATGTGCTCCCCTATATTATAGACTTAGACAATTTGGTGATCATCCTGATTATTTTAACAACTTAACTTTTATCCAGTTACATCGTGCATTCACAGAACTGAGACTAAATATGTTTGACTCATCTGAAAGAGATTGGAGGCTTAACAATGTACCAAAAGACCTCCGCAGATGTTTAGCTGGCTGCCCTTATTCAGAAGATTTAATCCATTATGTAGTCTGTTGCCTTTTGTACAGTGGTCCAAGCGAATGAGTCATTTCACCATTAATTCGGAATAGATTTTTTTTTTTAATTTTCAAGAAATGATTCTTTACTTTCTAATGGACACAGAAAAATATGTGACTTGGCATGTGACTTTATTTGCCACTGTTGCAAAAAAAATTTTTAGAAACATCTGGCAGAGATAGCTGTATCTTGCAATGGTGACAATTTTATATAAAATGCTTGGTTTCTGACCCTTTTGTGATTTTATTCAAAGTGTATCACTTATGCCAAGGTTTTAACTGTAAAATTTTATAGTTTACTAACTTGTATTCCTCTATTTTTAAATGATGTTGTTTTGTTGTATTCTTCAGTTATTTCATTTGTTTGTTGTTTTGCAACAACCATTGGCCATAAGCAATAAAGTACTACTACTACTGCACAGAGTGTTCCCTACTCCCATCTGATGCAACTAGTCCAGTAAGATACCATGCTGAATGGGATCAAAAATTGCTGAAAGATCCAGGAAGATCAAGAAGGTAAGTAATTCCCCTATCTTTTACCTGGGGTGGGTCATCAGTCAGGGGTGCATTAGAATTCACCTTGAGTGGATTCTGATCTTAATGTCTTTTCAACCAGTAGAAGGGAACTATCTGATCCCAACACGTCTCTCATGGTTGGGTGACAGAATTTGGACTGAGAATTAAATTCATGAAGAAATTAGTGGTAGAACGTATCTTTGTTTCAAGGGTTACTTGAATTGGGTCTCAATGTGGCTTTGTCTAATATATCAAGATGAACATCATACTGTTAAAAATAGGTCACCTTGCTTCTTCAAAGAGAATCTTCAATAAATGCACATGAAGGAAAAGTATATAAATAAATAAATCAGATTGTAATAAAAGATTTTGAATATTCCCATGGGTGAACATCTCATTTCCTTTTTATTAACTGCTGAAGAAGAAAACAAATGACTTCAAACACCCTTTAAAGTGAACAATCTTTTATTAGGGTGATGGTAAAAATGATTCTTTTGCTTCAAGTAGGAAAACTCTGTACCCTATACAAAATGTACTTTCAGAATAAAAGCACTGGATGTCATCTATTTCACATAAGTCACAGAAAAACTGTCACTAAATTTCCCCTTGATTAGCATTTTTTAAAAACAAAATTGGAGACCATTCAAGAAATACAAAGGGAAAACAAACTAAGTACCAAAACTGAGGTAAAGGGCAGGTGTTGCCCACATATCCTTATGCTATCCAATAGTTTTGCCTAAAAGGAACTGATGGCATGAGAGTGAAGAAATCACTATGCTTTAAGAAATCATCTGAGGATTCCCAAAGAAAGCTAAAAAAGGTTAGTGACATTTCACAGGGGGAGTAGAGTGTCACACGTCCTACTGTGCTGTTTCATCCTAAGATACCTTTCGGTAACACTAGCTTGCCAGAGATACATGGTGCACTGTTCTTTCACACATCCTTTTAGGACATGACTGAAGTCAAAACATTTCAAATATGAGTTCAGGCCCATCCATTTGTTAAACATTATATACTATGCAGTACTGTGGTCTCTCAGCTTTGGTAGTCTTGTATCTGAACAGAGCATCTCTGTACCTCTCTGTAGGACTCATAGTAGGTGTGTGTGTGTGTGCGCGCGCACGCACGCAATTAATCATGCCTGGTGCAGTGCATTGTATTGCTGGGTATGGGAAGTGAAGCATTTGGTTTAGTTTCTTCTTATCCAGAATATATCCAGTTCCCACTTTCAGGGAGCAAACTCAGACCCAAATCTGAGGCATCAAAGTCTAAATTTCTGAACTTGCAATGCAGCAACACAGGCAATGAGTTTGAAAAAAAAAATGTCCATTTCAAAAATTACAAGTCAATTGGAGAAAATGTGTACATTTAATGTGTATATTTCTGAAAATGTGCCCCAAAATAAGCACAAATGTCCATATATATTTTTTTAAAAAACCAATCCAATCCAGAAACTCAGTATGGAAATAAGTCAGAACAACTACTGAAGTTGGACTTGGGGAATCTCAAGGAGCTAGCTTTCCTGTTGAAATTTATATATCCACACTGCTGGGCACACAAAATTAGCAACAGCACTAGAGGTGACTGTGTAACCTGGACCCAGAGGTGACATATTGGCAGTTCTTTGTGAATGAACAGTGCACAGATCTCAGTGAGGGACACAATAAAAGATATAGAGTATGACCTCGTATACATGAAAATTGGGGGGGGGGAGTTCTCTCAAGGCATTTCTAGGTCTTTCAGTGCAATTATGTAGTCAACTTCCAGCTCAAACATACCACAGAACCACACTGGAAGACCTAGAAATGCCTAGAAATATGTTCTCTCTAGGCATTTCTAGGTCCTCCAGCATGATTCTGTGATATACCTGGGCTGAAAGTTCATTTTAACAGGGTTCACTATTATCTATGGTTTCATGTTCTCACAGTAAGTCCAGGAACCTATGCCCTGTGGATATGGGGGACATACAGTATATATGTAAACAGTATATTCATGTTTGATACTCATAGAGATTTTATGCATCATTTTGCCTAAAAGACTTCATGTTCATTTCCCCATATATTGTGTGTGTGTGTGTGTGTGTGTCTGTCTGTCTGAGAGAGAGAGAGAGATTCTTCATTGATTCTTTTCTCATGTAAATGTGATAAGATGAAAAAAAGCTATTTGCTACAAGTAGTATTTTCATTTGTCAATAAAATATAGTTCATAATAAAAATAAATAAGCCAGTTTAGGCCATTAGCCTAATGCAGAGTCCGCAACAGCATTTTCTTTTGAATAAACAATGTTAATGGTGCTGTAGGTAAAATTTCACCTGCTGTTATTTGTGAATTTGAATGCATACATTAATCTGATAATAGCATTACTTCTTATTATCAATTATTGGTAGCCAAACGTGTGCTAATTTGTTTTTATTAAGTGCATTTTTAGACACTGACACAGGGTAGAGTAACAACATGTCTGTAATATGCAGTTGTTATGATACAGGAAAATGGTCTGAAAAGAAAATGAAAATGCAATTAACCTTCAAAGCTTTACTGAAAATCTAAATAACTTTCTGTTGAAGCTATGCCAGGAAAAAAATCATAATGTCTGAATATTTACAAATAACAAGATGTGTTAGATGCTGTGTCTACAGATATAGCTACAATTAATAGTTTCTGAATCTTGATTTAAAATCTCTTATCCATATGAGCATTGACTCTGAGGCTAGAAGCTTGGGTGAACATTCAGGATCTCCTGACAAAAGGAACTGTGCTTTTAACAACATGCTGGTAGAGAATAATTCAACAGATGCAGCTTTGTCCAGGGCACATCATTTCAGTCTCATGAACAAGGAAGCAATCTTGCTTAATTCCCCATGTTCTTCTAACCAATACCCAAAGCAGTGCTCTTAGTTTGCCGCCAATGATCCACTCTAGTTAATGTGAAGTGATATGGTTCAACTCCATGATTAGCCAGCTTGTTTTGATCTTTTTCTCAGCTGTGAATTTAGATGATGTTACCATTCAGTCATGGTAAAGGTTGTGGCACAAGAAAACCTCCAATGACTCATCTAAATAAATTCTAAATTGAAACTAAATACTTCTCAATGGTTCCCCCTCCCAATGCATTAAAAAAAATCATATACTGCAGATGGTGAAAGAGAATAGTTGCTTCCTACCACAGAGAATGTTAAACCCAGATGTGTGCTATATTTATTTATTAGTTATTTGACCTTGTATATAATCAGTGCTACTGCAGCACCAGTTACACCATGGAAGATAGTGTGCAAGTATGAATGGCATGTGGTGATACATCTGTGAATCAGACATTCAACTGGCATTTCTCTGAAATGCTTCATTTGCTTAAGCATTTCCCTCCCCTCTTACTCCTTCAGTAAAACATATTAGCATATGGAACAGTGCCCATTCCAATCAACCCAAAAGTCAGTGTTGATACGAATTTGATCAGACAATGGTGTTGTACCCAATGACTCAGGGAAGCTGTAGCTATTACTTAACACATGTGGTCACTATATCCATGGAAGGGAAATGGGGTGCCTTCCAGTTATGCTCCTCTAAAGAGTTTTTATGACCAGCATCCCATTTCCCTTGATTTCTATGTTGATTTTTTTTCTATACAGTATTAGTCCTCATTATATGAACAGGCTTTGGCCCACAGATGCAGATTTAATAAAGTTCCACATTTAGGGGGAAAATCAAGTCCACTTCAAGCCCACCACCTTTGTTTGCAATTTTACAATATTCTAGTTATTTCAGTGAGGAGACAACTGGCACAACAGGGCGGGGGGTGAGAGAAGGATGACTTTAAACTCTTTGGCCAAGTTCCTACATAACACTTTCCACCAAATTCCAAGGAAGCTTTTCCTGTTCTAAACTAGTGCCTGACAGCTGTAATGGACTGGATGAGGGCAAACAAACTGAAGCTTAATCCAGACAAGACAGAGGTATGCCTGGTCAGCCAAAAGACAGATCTGGGAATAAGGATTCAGCTTGTGCTAGATGGAGTTACACTCTCCCTGAAAGCACAAGGAGTATTCTTGGATTCAGTACTCTTGGGAGTACTCTTGGATTCATCTCTGAGCCAGGAGGCCCAGGTCTCAGCAGTGACCAGGAGCACTTTTGCACAACTAGGATCTAGGAGTCCTAGTAGACCACAAGTTGAACATGAGCCAACAGTGTGATGCGGCAGCTAAAAAGGCCAATGTGATTTTGGGCTGTATCAATAGAAGTATAGTGTCTAGATCAAGGGAAGTAATAGTGCCACTCTATTCTGCCTTGGTCAGACCTCACCTAGAATACTGTGTCCAGTTCTGGGCACCACAATTCAAAAAGGATATTGACAAATTGGAGCGTGTCCAGAGAAGGGCAACTAAAATGGTGAAAGGTCTGGAAACGATGCCTTATGAGGAGAGACTTAGGGAGCTGGGTATGTTTAGCCTGGAAAAAAGACAGTTAAGAGGTGATATGATCACCCTGTTTAAGTATTTGAGGGGATGTCACGCTGAGGATGGAGCAGGCTTGTTTTCTGCTGCTCCAGAGATTGGAACACAGAGCAATGGGTGCAAGCTCCAGGAACAGAGATTCCACCTCAACATGAGGAGGAACTTTTTGACAGTCAGAGCTGTTCGGCAGTGGAACACACTCCCTCAGAGCGTGGTGGGGTCTCCTTCCTTGGAGATCTTTAAACAGAGGCTGGATTGCCATCTGTCGGGGATGCTTTGATCAAGATTTCCTGCGTGGCAGGGGGTTGGACTGGATGGCCCTCGTGGTCTCTTCCAACTCTACAATTCTATGATTCTATGATTCTATGATCACAGTTACATCACATGTAACTAGCTACAAATGAGTGAAAGAATTTACCCCCACCCCAGAACCTGCCTCAGTCTCAAGAGAACTGTTCAACTTGAAGCTTCTGCTTGTCACACCATGGTGTGAGGGCAGGAGGGGCCTCTTTGCACTATAGTTCATGTTGGGAGGGAGGATAACCACATCATTCTGAAGTGTTCCAATCAACTGCACTTCAGACCACTATCACACAAAGCAGCTCCCTTGAGTTTAAGGTTCCAGGGAAATTGCAATTGTGACAATAGTGCCATAGTTTTGAATGAACAGCATGGGTGAATATGGAGCAGTTATGAATCCAGAACTCTAGGTTATGAATTTACAACTGCAGCACAGGATGTCAGCCAATTTACTTTGGAAGAAGGGTTCCTTACGGAGCATTAATCACATCTAGTGTGTGCACTTGGACCTGCATGGCAATCAATGCTCCGGTGTGTGTGTGTGTGCACTTTTTTTGGCTTCCATGGATAGAGGCCAGAGACTGCCGTGCATGGTGATGAACACCATGGTTCTGCACATGATGGGGGCAGAGCTACAGGCTATTTAAGGCCTGGCCACCCCTTCACATGCCTCTTTGGATCTTCACTGCACAAGATAGATGATGAACATGTGGATCATCAGAGCAGTGTGTTTTCATTCCTCAGAGGATCTGTTGCAGGGAGTGTGGTGGAGGCAGGGCAGAGAGCATAGCTGACTGCTCTGTCCCTGTCAATCTCTACTTCTTAGGGGTTTGTTATGGTGTTAATTTTTTCATTTTTGTCATTGGGGGAGCACAGAATTGATGGGGACAGGTCACTGTTTGTGTGTGTATGTACTAGGCCACCATCACCCAAGTGTGTGTGTGTGTGTGTGTGTGTGTGAGAGAGAGAGAGAGAGACCCAACTGTGTATGCATTTAATAGGTCACCATCACTCAAGAGGGTGTGCTTGTAGCCTGTCGTTTCTGTTGGGCCCATTGGGCAATCTCACATGCTCCCTTTGCAGCCTTTACAGACTTTATGGCCTGTTACTTTGTCCTAGGCCCATCTGGCCCTAGCAGGTATTGCCAGCTTCATTTGGATGAGGATGGAGGGGGGATGGAATGACCCCTATTTTTTAACACCATCTGAGGAAAGTTTGGGTGGTATTGGCTCAGGTGTGGATCAGGCCTGCCACCTGCCTTCAGGATGTGGGTGGTTTGGCTATAAATCCCTCCCCTTACACACACACACACACACACACACCAATAATGCTGCAGGAAATTTGCTGACGATTTAGCTATTTCCACCCTGGGTCAGACCAGTTCTCTTGTGAAGATGTGACATGCCAGTCTGGACAGCTGGGAATCAGGTACCTGTAGTTCTGCACATGATGGTTTCCTTTGTTGTTTTATTTTTTAACTTGGAGTTTGGTTGTGTGGGGGAGGAGTCACAGCCACAGACATGCTGGCTGCTATCGAGTTGAGTATATACCAGCAATAGTTTCTGGGTGTCTCTTTGCATAGGCTGGTAGAGGCCTGGTTTTCAAACTGTAGGCTGAGCCCTGGTTGCGAGCCCTCTCCAGCTTTTGTACCAAGTATTAGCAGTGAATGCCTCCCCATCCTATTTTCTTTTGTAGTTAGTTTTACGAATTCAAGATTTTGGCTGTACTAAAAGTCATAACCATGTTAGTCTGCATCAGCATAAAAAGACTGAAAGGCATGAAAGAAGGAAAGAGGAATCAGGCTAATCCTCTCCCATTTTAACCAATAGCCTATAATCAAGACACTGGACAGCAAACCTGGAAAACAGTTTTAACTTTAATCCCCTTTTCTTACTTAGATCTGTTATAACCCAGGCTTGGAATCTGAGGCCTATATTGTTGTTTGCACCTCTTTTCCTTGTCCCTCCACTGCCTCACTTTCTGAACAGAGAATGAGAATTAGTTTTGCTGACCCTAGCTCTGGAACGAAGACTATGTTTCAATGTTTCTGATATCCTTGTATTATTGGATAATTTCACAAGGTCACTCTCTCTAGATTTCCTTTGTTCTAACTTGCAACACTTCTAGCCTGCCCAGTATCTCATTGCACTAACAGAAATGGTATATGTAACTTGCTTGCCAGTCACAAGAAGGTAGAAACTTTGCAAATGAGTTGTTAATCAATATGAGGTCACACTAATCTGAATTTATAAAATTCCTGTTTCAACTAATAATGTTGTTCCTCTTACTTGCGACAATTGCTGGCATGGCTGTTCTTTTCTTTAGGTGGGGAGGACCCCTTTAATCAAAGGTAAGTAGAGTTTTAGGTGACATCCTTGGTTGATTCTGGGTCCATCCACAATACCAGAGGAAACCCAGAACTCACACCAACAAAACCAGAAGCACCTTTAGAACTGAGAGAAAGAAATCTGTAGCATAGGACTTTCTCAGACACTCTAAAAAACTCCGCGGAGATCAGGAGGAGGATGCCATTGTCCCACTTCCAGCAGTTGCTACTGCATGCCCCAAACTCCTCCCGTCCCTCATTTGTTCTCTCTCCGTGCTGGAGCGACGGAAAAGGCACCGCTTTTTATTAATGGAAGTTTCCATTAATAAAAAGCAGTGCCTTTTCTGTCACTCCAGCATGGAGGGAGAATGAACGAAGGACAAGAGGAGAATGGGACATGCAGTAGTGACTGCTGGAAGCAGGACAACAGCGTTCTCCTCCTGACCTCCATGGGAGTTTCTAAGAGCATCTGGTAAAGTCCATACACTTTCAGAGTCTGTGGCCCTGGTTTACTCCAACAACAACAAGAAGAACAGGAAAAAGAAAAAGAATGATGATGCAGTGGCAGTATCCGTTTAGTGGGGTTTGTGAAGGTGTGTGTGTGTGTGAGAGAGAGAGAGTGCATGCACATGCATGTAGATTTAGATATGTAGATGTATGCATATTGTATAAAGCAATACACTTGAGGATTATTTTGTCTCCTGATGCTGACAGAACAGTATAGAACTCCCATTAAATTACAATGGAATCCACAAAGGATGCAAGGGGTAATAAGTGAAAAGCCTCTGAAAAAGTGTTCAAAGTGTCCTCTCCCAGTTATTTCACCTTCATTCACAAATGAAGGCAAATGTAACTTTTGCACCAACCTTAGAGCAAATGACAGCTTTTGATAGGGCCCTATCAGTGTTGACTACAACTCACCACCACCACCACCACCACCACCTGGGAAACAAGCACAAAGGGTATGGGTTACTAATGAGACTCTTGGCTATTAACACCTCTTGAGGAATGACTGACTTGGTACTAGAGATTGATGCTACCATAAGCAATATTTTGGAGGCATCAGTGGCCTAGTCATCCCAGTAAAGCTGTACTTCTGTCTCGAGACTTTTAGGCAGGACAGCATGAGCCAAGTGGCTGAAACTTACCCAACGGACCATCTTCTCTAGTGGCGAAGCGGAGGCCAGACTGAGGTGGAGAGGTGTATGCCTCGGATTGTGCACCTGGGCCTTCAGCTTCTCCCCTCGGATGGAATTGTGCTCCTCTGTCTTACCTGAGGCTGGGAAGGAGGTGGGGGCAGCCATCGGAGTAGTGTTGGGGAATGGGAGATATGGTTGGAACAGAGCGAACAAATGTTGCAAGAGAAGACAGGATCGCTGTTTGAAAGCTATTCCATCTTCAGTTCCCTCTGTTTCCCAGAATGGCTTGGAGAGCAGACCAACCATTCCACAGAACCTCACCCTGATCCTCTGTCCTCTGCAATGCCAGGTTGGTGAAGAATAAGACTCATATCATCCAGGATCTTCTCTTGGATGAGGACGCTGTGCTGGCTTGCTTTACAGAGACCTGGCTGGGAGAGGATAGCGCTGTCACATGGGTGCAGGCCCTCCCAGCCAGGTACTCTGTTAGCGAGCAGGGGAGGGGAAGTGGGTGGGGGGGGCGGAGTGGCTTTAGTCCATAAGAACCACCTGACCTTGACCAGGATACCTGTCCGGAACACAGCCCACTTCAAGTGTATGTACCTAAGCCTGAAGACCAGGGACAGCTTGGGGATTCTGCTGGTCTACCGGCCACCCCGTTGTCTAGCAGACTCCCTAACTGGCCTGACACAGCTGGTCTCAGAGCTGCTGCTGGAATCCCCCAGACTTTTGGTTTTGGGGGACTTCAACATCCCGCTCGAGACCAGCTTAACAGGTGCGGCTCAGGAGTTCATGGAGACCATGACAAACATGGGCCTATCCCAATTGGTCAACGGGCCCACACATTGTGCAGGTCATACACTTGATGCGGTCTTTAGTTCAGATCAGGCATATCCATGAGCGGAGGTAATCAGTACCTCCGCTTTGTCATGGACGGATAATTTCCTGGTCAAGATGGAACTTAGAGCCTATATCTGCCCCACCGGGGATGGTGGACCCATTAAAATGGTCTGCCCTCGAAGGCTAATGGAACCTATGGGTTTCCAGAAAGCCTTAGAGGGTTTAATGGTTGGAAATGCCGGTGATCCTATTGATGCTCTGGTTAATACCTAGAACACCGACCTTAGCAGAGCTATCGACACAATTGCACCCAAGTGTCCTTGCCAATCTGCTTCTAACCGTAGGCCATGGTATACGCCTGAGCTTAGGGAAATGAAGCGGTTTGGACAATGACTAGAGCGCAGGTGGCGGAAGACTCGACTCTTATCTGACAGAACTCGCCATAGGAACTTTCTTTGGTCCTATCAGAAGGCGATGCGCGCAGCGCAGAGATCCTTCTCCTCTGCACGTATTGCGTCTGCAGAGTCCCGTCCAGCAGAGCTGTTTAGGGTGGTGAGGGAGCTGGCGCAGGTGTCCCCTGCGCCAAATCCCCTGCTTAACCCGATGACTGCCTGCTGTGATGCATTTAATAACTTCTTTGCAGATAAAATCTCTCAGATAAGAGCCGACCTAGATGCCAGTATTGTAACAGAAACAATGGACAAGGTGTCCAGCGACTCCGCCGATGTAATCGTACTGGATCAGCTGCAATCTGTGAGTACCGATGACGTGGACAAGCTCCTTGGTAGTGTGAAGAAGACAACCTGCCCCCTCGACCCTTGCCCATCTTGGCTGGCCGTCCAGGGAGGGGACACATTGCGGAATTTCCTTGTGAGCATCATCAATGCATCCTTCAGGGAAGAATATATTCCATCATGTCTAAAGGAGGCGGCTGTTAAGCCTATTTTGAAAAAAGCTTTCCTGGACCCCCTGGCTATGAATAATTATAGGCCAGTCTCTTCATTACCATTTTTGAGCAAGGTGATCGAGAGGGCGGTTGCTTTTCAACTCCAAGCTGTCTTGGATGAATAGAATAGAATAGAATAGAATAGAATAGAATCTTTATTACGGTCATAGACCAGCACAGGTAAAAAGGGGATACAGAATAAAGATAAAAACACAGGATAAAAACAGGCTAAAAGCAGTATTTAAAATATTAGCTCCAGTATAACAAGACTAGGTTGATACTATTCTACTGTTGAGGACATTGTCTGTCAAATTTTAACCGCAGCTGCGCAAAATATGGCAACATTATAAGTTGTTCCTAGGTTAGTGTCTGAAAGCAACAAGTTTACGTATAATTGTCCAGTGTGCCCTTGATATTTATGCAACAGGGGTGAAATTAGGCTGAGACGTATGTCCCTGTAGTATGAGCACTGTAGTAATACATGCTCTGTTGTTTCTATTTGGCCCGAATTGCAGGGGCACAGTCTGTCTGAGAAGGGGATCTTCTTGTATCGGCCTTCAAGGACAGCTGAAGGGAGGGCACGACACCGTGCAAGAGTAAAGGCCCTTCGATGTTTAGGTATTTCAGTTGTTGCTAAGTATGCCAAAGGAGAGGCCAGATATCTATTGGAGTCACTAGCAATGAAGGTTGGAGTACTGGCTAGATCCAGTTGTCGCTCTATAAAGCTGTCTTGGATGAAACCAATTACCTAGACCCATTTCAAACTGGCTTTAGGACAGGCTTTGGGGTTGAGACTGCCATGGTTGCTTTGACCGACGATCTGCGTCTGAGCATCAACAGGGGTAGTGTGACCCTGTTGGTGCTCCTAGACCTCTCAGCAGCTTTTGATACGATAGATCACAGCATTCTTCTGGATCGCCTGAGGGAGTTAGGCATCGGAGGCACTGCTTTGCAGTGGTTCCGGTCCTTCCTCTCGGGCAGGACCAGAGAGTGCTGCTTGGGGACAGTAGCTCCAGTAAAAGAGAGCTTACCTGTGGAGTACCACAGGGTGCTATTCTGTCCCCGATGTTATTTAACATCTATATGAAACCGCTGGGTGAGATTATCCGGAGTTATGGAGCTGGGTGTTATCAGTACGCTGATGACACTCAGATCTATTTCTCCATATCTCGTTCGTCGGTCTCGAACTCTGACAGCATCTCTTCTCTCAATGAATGTCTTCAGGCAGTAATGGGCTGGATGAGGAAAAACAGATTGAGACTGAATCCAGACAAGACGGAGGTGCTCACGGTAGTGGCCCCGAAACCAAGAATTGGGTTGCAATCTCCAGTCCTCGATGGGGTCACACTCTCCTTCAGTGACTGTGTTCGCAGTCTAGGGGTGCTCCTTGACTCCTCGCTCCTGATGACAAATCAGGTAAATGCGACAGTCAGGAGCGCTTGTTATCAGCTTCGGCTGATACGCCAGCTGTGCCCTTTTCTGGAATTAAGGGATCTTGAGACTGTTGTGCACATGCTGGTAACCTCACGTCTTGATTTCTGTAATGCACTCTACATGGGGCTACCCTTATGCTTAGTTTGGAAATTACAGCTGGTACAAAATATGGCAGCCAGGCTAGTTTTTGGAACATCTAGGAGGGACCACATTACTCCGGTTCTGAGGTCCCTCCACTGCTGCCTATCAGCTTCCGGGCCCAGTACAAGGTATTGGTTATCACCTTTAAAGCCCTAAATGGCTTGGGCCCAAGCTATCTCAGGGACCGCCTTCTCCCTTATAATCCTCCCCACACTCTCCAGTCCTCTGGGAGGAATTTGTTGCAGCCACAAAGACCTAGGCTGGCGACCACCTCCCAGAGGGCTTTCTCGACTGTCGCCCCCAAATTGTGGAACGGCCTGCCGGATGAGATCCGCCTATTGACATCATTAGAGAGCTTTAAAAAGCCTGTCAAGATGGTTCTCTTCAGCCAGGCTTTTCCGGAATAGCTAACCCCGACCTCAGGAACCCCCTCTTGAGGTTGATTCTGGAGCTCCTAACTGATGCTGCTCGCTAGGAAGGGTTTTTAATAACAATTGTATTATATGTTGATCTTAATTTGTATTGATTTAATAATGTTTTAAGGGGGGGGAAGGGATTTTGAATTGTTTTATACCATGTATTATTTTACTGTTGTAAGCCGCCCCGATTGTTCGCAGAGGGGTGGGATATAAATAAATTTTATTATTATTATTATTATTATTATTATTATTAAGTGAGTCTGGCAATGCAGCTCAGTGATTAGAAAGGTGGAAACCCAGGGAACAGTGGGTGGTTCATCAGACCTGGGCCAAAACCTGGCTTCCAAATTTTCTTATTTATGCTGTGTTCATAGTTAGAGTGCAAAGTTGGCATGCCTTATCACCGAGTTAGTACATTGACATTATTTACCACCCAATGTAGACTTCATGGGATCTGCATGGCCATTTATGATGAATCATTTAGTACAAGGCTGTAATCAACCCTGCCCCTTGCTGGGATCTGCTGCAAGCCCAGTTATGTATGTAGACTATTCCCCAGGCAGGTACATGCAAAATGATGCATCTCACAGTGGATATACAGTTAAGAAGACCCCGACAGCAGAAGGCCAGGCTGGAAAGCCTAAACATATTTCATAATAGCTCTTTCTGTATTTGCAATTTGGCTTGCAGGAGCTTCTGTTTGCATCACCCCTAGAAATGGAAGCATGAGTGCTCCAGATGTAGTGGCTCTCGTACCTTTGGATTTGCCAACAGAGAAAGGCCCAGTGAGCTAACAGTAGGGACCAGCATTTTGGGTGCAAGGGACAAGGAGCTTGATAGACACTTCCTAAAGGTGCCAGGTCCAGTTTTGAAGGACATGCTAGTTCCATGGTGCATGTCTATCAGGAAGTTTCAGACACCCATAATATATGTGATGGCTTTAAGTCTGGCTTTAATATTCCTTTTCCAATTTTCCATATCATCCCTTTTTGTTTACAGTAATTTGAAATCAGTTAATCATCTGAAATCCATAGTTATATAAAGTTGGGAAAGATATCTTACAACAGCCCTCCTTTTGTTTGACATGTGACTGTTGTGATGTATTTGCAACAGGAGCTGATTTTTTTTAACAGTCGGCTGTGATTAACTGCATCCTTTGACGTGGCAGGGCATGTCATTTCCTCCAAATCTGCTACATTTTTAACCCCCGTGTACCATATGGGTTTTGCCTTTGAAAGTCTTGTTGGGAAAGCTTATTTGTAATGTTGTTTAATCTTTGCAAAATAAGAATCAATGTCTCTATGGACAGTTTGCAGAAATCATAAAAGAGCTGAGCGCTGTTATTGTAGGGAATTCTGCCAAGCTCCGGGAGTTTGACTTTGTTATCAACTTTGTTATCATCTTGCTCTGTCCCATAATTTATATTTACACTTTGAGGAATTGGGGAGGCTGTTTTGTTTAGTTCAAGTGTCTGTGATGGCTTAAGGAGTAAAGAAGGAGCTGTTGTTACAGATCTGTTACTCACGGGCTGTGTTGTCTCTGCCGCTGGGAAGAGTGAGTTAATCCTCATCTGTTTTTCTGCTTTGAAGGATTCCTGATTGTCATTATTATTACAGGGGCTCGTCCGATTTCTTTTCTTGCCTTTGGATGGCATTTTGGAGGTATATATAGGTGGTAATGCCAGATGTTAGTGGGAGGACAATTCAGAAGTTGTTAGTCCATCGCCATCTTGCCCCTCCTCCCCTCAAATAATATTTCTTCAATGAGTAGACATTATTTATCCTGAGAGGCTTATTTCTCTCAGGATATTTAAAATAAATTGTGTCAGTCCCTTTAATCATCAAATAATAATAATAATAAAAATAATAATAGGAAACAGAACAGCTGAAGAAATACCAACAATTATCAGAATGTAGAGAAATTTCCACAAAGTAGTTCACAGATAATTTCTGCCTATGATCTTAATACCAACAATCCTTGTGGTACCCAAAATGCTCCTTGGAAAATTCCAAGAAAATATCGAGTTTCTAATATGTTGGGGAAATTAGCTGCAACTCAACTTTAGCTATGTGAAAGGGGGTAACAAGGGGATCTAGTAAACCTCTGTCTACCAGTACTAGCCTGGATGGAATACACACACATGTGAAATTAAGTATGGTTTTCATTAAAGAGTTCAAAAATAACACGAGACACACACACATTCACACAGAAAAAGCATTCACACAAGGCTATAGAAAGGCAGTAGGAAAAACTTGGGATAGCGGGTAGCAAGAGGATTTGTTGGGGGTGATACAACCTGTCCTATAGTCAATCCAGCAGAGTGGATGGAGGAATCTGGGGTGGCTACACAGAGGGACAGAGTGTCCCCTGGATTTGGAATTGTACGCAATTGGGCATATTTTTTTGGGGGGGGGGTATTTATGCTTCCAAATACACCTGAGGGGTTTGGTTATTTCATGGGTTGAAAGAATAGATTTCTTGAGCCTTCATGGATTGCACAATGAGTTTCCTGGTCCTGACAAAAGGTGTGGAAGATGTTCATGTGTTTCTTAATGTCCAGTGACTGGATTTTAAAAGCTTGAACAACCTGTCTTAAGCTTGAACAACCTGTCTGGGGATTAAGGAAAGGAAGTTTCAAAATCAGCTAATACAAAGGTTTCATCCACCCATTATTTTCCACTGGAGAATGCGTCCTTTTTGGCTTTTAGCTTTAGTCTTCCCAAGAGCAAAGCATGGCATTCAGCTGTCTTCTTTGACACCATTGTGCTTTTTGCCAGTTTATTAATACACAATTTCTGAGGTCTCTAGAAGTGGGGTGTAGGCCATGCTAACACTTGCACATTGTTAATAATCTAGGTCAGGCCTGTAAAGCATATTGAGCATAAAGGGGATCCTCAATAAAGCAAAGCACAACAAAATTCTGAGGGTTGGTTGGGAAACAACTTAGATTTGCTACATATTTGGGACTGCAAAAGAGAGCATGTTTCAAGCACCTCCTAGTTGGTGTGCCAAGTCTTCACAAGATGTGCAGTGTTGATCGAAAATAATGGGGTTGGGTAGACTTTCACACCCATCATCTTCGATCATCTCTGATTCCAACCATCCTGCCTTGGGATGATGGGAACAGAACTTCAACAATCTCAGGAGGGCACAGATCTAGTCCATGTTCTTTAGGGAGACTATAAGTTTAACTCAAACGAGCAGCATTTAATCTATAGGTAGTAAACATCAGCTGTTTAAACAGTATCCTAATATACTCTATAAAAATCTCTCTGGACCAATTCAAAGCAACAACAGCTGCACGATTTCCACCACACTTTCCTTGGTGTCTTTTGCATTCTAGCTCCCAAACATTTCTTGAGTTTGTAGAATGCTTGGCAAAGTATTGGTTGATTTGAGTCTATTTTCATTTTCCCCACTTTTGCCTTTTATGTTTAGCAGATGTTGGTAGAAAACAATTAGGCAAAGATCCAGAAGACTTAAAAACCTCCCACAATATATTATAGCACAAATGTATGTGAGAAAATCTACATTAGACATTTTCTCTGAATAATTATGAAACAATTGCCTAATAATGAAGTTTCCACATTTCTTCTAACAGATGGTCAGGAAGTTAAAGTACATCAGATCATGGTTAATCAGCAACCTTAATAACCATGGGATTCACAGCTATCAATCTGTTATGTTGCCTTAGAAGTTGGTAGAAACTGTAGTTGATGCCAGACTGGGATCAGATGAGCTTTTTACATAATTCCTTAGTGTAAGAATTTCTAAGCATTTAGGACATTAAACAGCTTTGCTACCCCATCACCATGAGATTTTTAAAAACACATTAAGCACATGAAGCTGCAAACACTAAATCATGCCATTAGTCTGTTTATCCCTACTACCACAGGTGCTTTTGCTTGAAGATGTTAGGGTAATAGAACAAGAAGCCTTCAACATGCAGAGTGTGTTGTCTGCCACTAAACCTTGGACCCTCCTCCATTAACCCCAGTAGCAAAGATGAAACTCAGATCTTCTGTCTGGTTGGTTTTCATAAACAAAGCATTACTTCTAACAACTTTGGGACTCATCACATCTCTTTGGTACAGTTCTTCCAAATATATAGCATTCTATCCCTTTGCTATTCTTTCCCTGGCCTCACAAGTCCAGAGGTTCAAAGTAGTTACAGTTATCTAATTATATGCAATTAATGGCATTACCTTATGCTGCTGAGTACATGAGACAGGGCTTTCTTCGTAGCAACACCCCAAGTGCGGAACTCCTTCCCTAAGGAAGTCAGGATGTCCCTAAGGAAACCTGCCAAGCTACTGTGGTTAAACAGTTTGGTTCTGATTTGATTTAAGGTTTTAATCCTCATCCAGGCATTTTGTTGTTGTTTTTACTCAAGTATCGTAATTTGGAGTATTTTCTGATCTCAATGAGCATGCCAGTATTTTTCAGGGTATAAAACATGCTGTATGTTCAGAATCTAGGCTATTCCACAAGACCCAAACGTGAGCCAGGAAACACATGTTCACATAAGACAGAACTTCTGTTTTGAATAGCTGTCAGCCCTCCTCATTTGCAAAATATATAACCAACAAACATGCAACCAATATGTTGATACAGTTTTTATTACAGGTGGCTTGTGTATGGTAAAAAGCAAAACAAAAATGAATCAATGTATGTGGCAGGTAGCTGAAATTCAGGGACATTTTTTAAAAACTCCTCTAGTGAAAATTCCATAAAATGGTTATGTTGGATTTATCATTCTGTATTTCATGTTCTTGTCCAGTTCTTTTATAGCTACTCTACCTAGTTCTAGACTTTTTCAGATGTCATGGCTGCAATTTCTGCCGTGGTCTATGATTCAAGGAATGGGAAGTTTTTCACTAGTTCAATTTCCTCATCATCTATTTTGAATTTATGTAAATCCTCCCTGGTTATTATTTTATGTTGAGCATTAAGACCACTTTTGCACTTCCTTCTTTGACTTTCTTTAGTAGTTGCTCCAAGTCTGTGATGTTTTCAGCTAGTGTTGTAGTGTTCTCTGCATATCTTAGATAGCTAATGTTCCTTCCTCTGATTCACTCCTCCCTCTTCCAGATTTAAACCTCCATTGAACATGATGTTTTCAGTGTTAAATTTGAACAAGTAGGGTGATAGAATACAGCCTTGCCTGGCTACCTTTCCAATTAGGAACCATTCTGTTTCTCTGTATCCCATTCTTACGGTACCTCCTGTACCAAGTATAGGTTATGCATCAAAACTATCACGTGTGTTGATACTCTCATTCCTTTTAGAGCAACCCATAGTTTCTTAGTCAATGGCTTTGCTGTAGTCTATAAAGCAGATACTGATTTTTTTTCTGGAATTCCCAGTTGCAGGCCATTATCTAGTGTATGTTTTCTATGTGGTCCCTAATGCCTCTTCATTTTCTGAACCTGGCTTGCATCTCTGGAATCTCTCTCTCTCCATGTATGGTAGGAGTCTTTGCTGCAGAATTTTGAACATGACTTTGCTAGTGTGGGGGATTAATGTCCCTATATCTTTTGTGTCTCCTTTTTGGGGAAACGAGTTATATACTGATATGTGGACCACTGTTTTGATTTCCATATTTGTTGACAGATTGTAGTTAGAACGTGGGTCAATTCCTTTTCTGTAGATTGTAGCAGTTATATTAGAATATCATCAGTTTCTGCTGATTTATTCTTTCCCATTGATTGATGTTGGAGGTATGGTGTTGGAGAAGAGTGCTTAGGATACTGTGGATGGCCAAAAAGACAAACAAATGAGTCTTAGAACAGATCAAGCCAGAACTCTTACTAGAAGCCAGGATGACTAAGGACCTTATCAGACTACAAGTTTTAAAAAGTTCTTTTGCAAGCATAGAAAAACCCATTTCTATGCAGGCAAAAGAATATCGTTAGCAACTGAAATGGCTGAGTGTCTGAAGTAACCAATAAACCTGTGGAGGAAGTACCCAAACATTTTATGTTTGAAAAATAAGTATCAGTATTTCATATTGTATACAAAAAAATATGTACTATCAATAAAGGCTTCTACAGAAATAGTCTACATAATTGTTTTAAAGTATATAACTATACATAGTATTCACACAATACTTAATATGTAGAACTCATCTCATATAACCGAATAACCACAGAGCAATTATAACAATTGAAAAATATACAGTGTCAGTAATTACATACACAGCATCACAGTAACACTGTACAGTCGTCCCTTCACATTCGCGGGGGTTCCGTTCTGCGGACCCCCGCAAATGTGAAAAATCCGTGAATAACGACTCCCCTCCCCCCTCCCTCCCCAGGCCTTTGCGGGGCCTTGCTAGGCCCCGCGGAGGTCTCCCCGGCCCTCCCTCCCTCCCCAGGCCTTCGCGGGGCCTTGCTAGGCCCTGCGGAGGTATCCCTGGCCCTCCCTCCCTCCCTCCCCAGGCCTTCGCGGGGCCTTGCTAGGCCCCACGGATGTCTCCCCGGCCCTCCCTCCCTCCCTCCCCAGGCCTTCGCGGGGCCTTGCTAGGCCCCGCGGAGGTCTCCCCGGCCCTCCCTCCCTCCCTCCCCAGCCTTTGCGGGGCTTTGCTAGGCCCCGCGGAGTTCTCCCCGGTCCTCCCTCCCTCCCCAGGCCTTCGCGGGGCCTTGCTAGGCCCCGCGGAGGTCTCCCCGGCCCTCCCTCCCTCCCTCCCCAGGCCTTCGCGGGGCCTTGCTAGGCCCCGTGGAGGTCTCCCCGGCCCTTCCTCCCTCCCTCCCCAGGCCTTCGCAGGGCCTCTGGAGGGCCTCCGGGGTTCCCTCGAAGGCCTCCCCACCCCTCCCCAGGTCTTCGCGGGGCCCCTGGGGGTCCCTCGAAGGCCTCCCCACCCCTCCCCAAGCCTTCGCGGGACACCCGGAGGCCCTCCGGGGGACCCGCGAAGGCCTCCCCAGGCCTTCGCGGGGCCTCCGGAGGGCCTCCGGGCATCCCGCGAAGGCCTCCCCACCCCTCCCCAGGCCTTCGCGGCGCCTCCGGAGGGCCTCCGTGGGTCCCGCAAAGGCCTCCCCACCCCTCCCCAGGCCTTCACGGCACCTCCGGAGGGCCTCCGGGCGTCCCGCGAAGGCCTCCCCACCCCTCCCCAGGCCTTCATGGGGCCTACGGAGCGCCTCCGGGGGCCCCATGGAGGCCTCCCCGGGCCTCCCCGCTCCCTCCAGGTCTTTCACGGGGCCTCTGGAGGCCCCGTGTCACGGTTTTGGGGGGCCCCGGGCTGGCCCTCCCAAAACCGCGAATAACCAAAACCGCGAATGTCAAGTTCGTGAATGTGGAGGGAGAACTGTATATTCTTCAAACGTTACATACAGAGAGGTAACTACAAAGGTTTAGGTACAGTAATATACAAAAATAGCATGAGAAATCCTATACAGAATAAAGCAAAAACCTATCACTTCGCATCCACTTGGGTGATTGAAATGTAAATGTAATAATCCCGTACTAAGTAAATAAAGATCCTATTATTTCACAGTTAATAATCCTATATAGAGTAAACAACAATCTTATAGTTTAACAGAAATATAGAGGTAATAATCCCACAAAAATAAATAAAAAAGTTCTGTTATTTCACAAATAATGATCCTGTAATTAAGTAAATAGAAATCCTGTAGCTACACATATGTCTACCTCCGGAGTCAAAAGTAGGGTTGTTTTGGTGTCCCTTCCTCAGTGTGGCTGTGTATGAGAAAATTATTTGTGTGTATTATATTATATAAAAGCACATATATATTCAGAAATAAACTAAAGATGAATTAATTAATATAAATGGGTCTCTAAAGGGACCAGTATGGACATCTGAAGACCTTTCAACTGAGATAAGACTTAAAAGGAACATGTACAAGAAGTGGAAAAAGGGAGAAACCACCAAAGAAAAATTCAAAGAAATAGCCACCTCGTGTAGGGGGGAAATCAGAAAAGCAAAAGCACAGATGGAGCTCAGACTTGCTAGTGAGCTTAAAAACAATAAAAAAAGACCTTTATGGATATATCTGCAGCAAAAGAAAGAACAAGGAAGTGGTAGGACAGCTGCAGGAGAAGGTGGTGAAATGCTAATGGGGGCAGGGAAAAGGCAGAGCTATTCAACACCTTCTTTGCCTCAGTCTTCTCCCAAAAGGAGAACAGTACTCCACCTGAGCAAAATGGAGCAGATGATGCAGTAGGGGAAATGCAGTATAGAATAGGTAAAGAAGTTGTTCAGGAATTCCTGGCCAGTATAAATAAATTCAAGTCTCTGGGTCCAGATGAACTACATCCAAGGGTACTTAAAGAACTGGCAGAAATAATCTCAGAACCACTGGCAATAATCTTTGAGAAAGCTTGGAGAACAGGAGAGGTCCCAGCAGATTGGAGGACAAATTTTGTCCCCATCTTTATAAAGGGGAAAAAAGAAGACCCAAATAATTACCATCCAGTCAGCCTGACATCAATACTAGGAAAGATTCTAGAGCAGATCATTAAACAGCCAGTCTGTAAGCACTTACAAAGGAATGCTGTGATTACTAAGAATCAACATAGGTTTTTGAAAAACAAGTCATGCCAGACTAATCTTATCTCTCTCCTCCTCCTCCTCTTCTTCTTTTAATAGAGTTACAAACTTGGTAGAGGAATGGAATGCAGTGGATGTAGTGCATCTTGATTTCAGTAAGGCCTTTGACAAAATCCTCCATGATATTCTTGCAAAAAAGTTAGTAACATGTGGGCTAGACAGTGCAACTGTTAGGTGGATTTGTAATTAGTTGATAGGCTGAACCCAAAGGGTAATCACCAATGGCTCCTCTTCATGCTGGAGAGAACTGGCCAGGAGGATGCCACATGGTTGTGTCCTGGGCCCAGTGCTATTCAACATCTTTATCAATGACTTGGATGAGGGAATAGAGGGTATACTCATCAAGTTTGCAGATGACACCAAATTAGGAGGGGTAGTTAATACCCCAGAGGACAGGATCCAAATTCAAAATGACCTGAACAGATTGAGAAAGCTGGGCCAAAACTAACAAAAATGTTTTTCAACAGGGAGAAATGTAGGACACTGCACTTGGGTAGTAAAAATTAAATGGACAGATATAGGCTGGGTGACACCTGGCTTGATGGCAGTACATGCGAAAGGCATCTAGGAGTCTTAGTGGACCACAACTAAACATGAGTCAGCAGTGTGACACTGCAGCTAAAAAAGCCAATGCTATTCTAGGCTGTAGCAACAGGAGTATGGTGTCAAGATCAAGGGAACAAATAGTGCCACTCTATTCTGCTTTGGTCAGACTTCACCTGGAATACTATGTCCAGTTCTGGGCACCACAATTCAAGAAGGATATGGACAAGCTGGAATGTGTCCAGAGGAGGGTGACCAGGATGGTGGGTGGTCTGGAAGCCATGCCCTGTGAGGAGCAGCTTAGGGAGCTGGGTAATGTTTAGCCTGGGGAAGAGATGGTTAAAAGAGGACATGTTAGCCATGTTTAAATATTTGAAGGGATTTCATATTGAGAATGGAGCAAGCTTGTTTTCTGAGGCTCCAGAGACAAGGACATGGAGCAATGGACTCAAACTACCAGAAAAGAGATTCCATCTAAACATTAGGAAGAACCTCCTGACAGTAAGAGCTGTTTGGCAGTGCCTCATAGTGTGGTCGAGTCTCCTTCTTTGGAGGTTTTTAAGCAGAGGCTGGATGGCTATCTGTTAGGGATGCTTGCATTGTTTATTCCTGCATGGCAAGGGGGTTGGACAGAATGACCCTTGTGGTCTCTTCCAACTCTATGAGTCTATGATTCTGTTTTGCACATTGCACGTTGCACATACATTCTTGTAAAAGAAATCATGAATTTTTCATGATTTTTTTTTTAAAAATTCATTGCCAAATGCAAAAGATGATGATGATGATGATGATGATGATATTTCCCCAAAAGGAGAAAACATTTTCCATTCTTATGTTCAAGAATGAGATTAGGACAGATCTACGTCCTCAACTGGAATGTAAAAGTTTTGCTAAGGCCATTAATGCTGCAAAAAATTGTACTTCCTACAATTTTTTGTATAAAGTGTACTTCCTACACTTTATATTTGGATATGAATTTGGTGATTCCTAGTGCTTACTTTTCTACACTCACCATTTGAGGCTAGTGATGATACTGTCAGGAGTAAGAGACTGAACTCCATTGAAAATAGCCAATCAACTGCTGAATCATGCTTGGTCATGATGGCTGAAGGCAAGAACTTCCAAGTCAAACTAGCCATGTAGTCATGTAACCACCACTGCTGAAAAAGGTTTCTAGGGGGCATAGCTTCTGGAGTGCAAAAGTAATGCACCCATGTGGTTGAGTAAGCCAATGCCCTATAGCTATGTATATAAGGGAATTCAGTCTAGAGCTCATTCTCTTCTCGTGAATACTGTTGTCTGGTTTGTCCTTCAATTGTAAATATTTGTACATATTGCAACTGCTTGACTTTGAAGATAAAGGTGCCTCCTGTTTATTTGGATGTCAAACACTCTGTGTGTAAGTATTCTTGGGAACGGGTTGCTACTAAGTCTGCTGAGATAGTTTTTGGCTTCTGCTTGGGATTGAGTGTCCTATCATCCCCTGACAATGGTTATGGGCCCAGTGATTGATGCCAGATTAGATAAGGTGCACTTGGAAAAGTTCCCAGAAACTCTTTTGTTTTGAGTGTTTTTGGCTTGTTGGCTGTGAAACAGTTAAGTTTTAGCCAGACACTGTAGTAGAGCTATCTTCAAGTAACCTTGAATAGCTGCCAGCTGTTTGTGTTTCATAGCTGGATAATTTTTGATTCAAGCAGCAGAATGGCAGATACTAGTCTTGTCCATTTTGAGAAATTGGCTGATGGAAATTATCCAGCCTGGGGTTTATACACGGAAGCTTTATTAATTTGTGGAACGTTTTGGGGAATGAAAGTGTGGCACCAGACAGCTCAGAAGATGAAATAGCAGTATTCAGACTAGCAGACCAGAAGGCTAGAGCTGCAATCCTCTTAATCACTCAGCCCCTCCCAGTTGATACACGCAGCCTAGACAAGGGCAGCCTTCCAGCTTTGGGCAGCTTTGAAAACAGTTCATCAGAATCCATCTTGCTTCTCAAAGATGATATGGACTAAGTGACTTTATAACACAAAGCTGTGTTCTGGAAGCTGTGTGAAAGCCCATTTGGAGGAGATGAGGCAGCTGTTCCAGAAGGTGGCTAATAGAGTGGATATCCCAGAGGCCCATAAGTGTTTGATTTTATTGGGCAATCCCACCTAAAGAATGGGATTTCCTCATGTACAGTCTGCAGACTAACAGGGAATGTGATTTGTCCGTGGACCTGGTAGCTGGGCGCATTCTGGAAGAGGTCCAAAGCCATGAATTTGACTCCCGGATGGAGGGGAGTAAACAGCCACAAATTATCATACGGAATCAGGAGAGCACAGCAACACACCCAGAGGCAATCTGTGGAGGAGGGAGCCTGCAGCTATGTTCAACACTGCTTTAGATGCAAGAAGCCTGGACATTTTCAGAGGGACTGTAAGATGCCTGCACCAGACAGGAGGGGTGGCACAGCTAAAATATAAAGGAGGGCTGCATCCACTCAGGCTGCTAGCCATGCTTCTGTAGCAAAACACCATTCTGATGGTACTGAGGGAATTATGTTGTTACTTGATAGTGGGGCAACGGACAATATGGTTAATGGTTTACAGCTGTTAAGCAATGTTAAAAATGCTTTCATAAACACTATTACCCTTGCAGATGGTGCTCCCAGCAAGGTGTAAAAAATGGGCACTGCATATATGTCATCTTTTGGTAAAGAGTTTGAAAACTGTTAGCAAACTGGAGAACTTTATATTAAGTGTGTCCATTATTATCACAGGTAATGGGCCATGCTAGCTACAAAGGGTTAAAAGAGCTAGCAAAAGTTTTCCCTGGTTTAAGCATGAAAAAAATTGCCCAAGATTTTTAGAATGTGCAGTGTGCAGGAAAGTAAAGGTGAAAGCTTTCCCAATTGCCAAAAAGACCCAGTGTGTCACCTAGAGATCCTTTAAAGTTCTCCACACTGATTTGGAAGGTCCCTACAAGCCCACTGAAGGGGGTAACTGCTATTTCCTTGTAATTGTGGACAGACACAATAGGTGCACCTATGTATACCTGCTGAAGGAGAAAAGTCAGGCTGCAGACAGGTTCTGTGAGTGGGTGAACACAGTTGAATGAGAATTCCCTTCTTATAAGGTTTCCAGCATGCACAAATAAAGGACCCTGCCCCTGTCCTCTAGCCCTCAATACTGTTGTAAAGCCAGGACCAGACAAACGTCTTAGTCACTACACTTTACTAGCCTGCATCGATTCCCCACTCATCTTTGATCAGTCTTGGAGAATTAAAGCATCAAAGTAACCTCCTGGTCTCCCATAGACATGTCCCGAAATCCTAGAGCCCTGTTGGAACTATCTGTCTTTGACGCTCTGACTAGCTCACTAATGTGCAAGGCACCAAAGAATGCTGAGTGCAGCCACCTGAAATAGCAGCACCTTGTATGGCGATATACAAATATTTGCCCAGGCCCCACATAAACCTTTTAAGATGGTAGGAGAAAGTGGAGCCCTAGTATCCTCCTTCCTCCCCTGTTCCCTGGTCCATCCTTCCAAAGCTTTCTGAATACAGAAATCTCCTGTGGTATCTACCACCACCTGCACTTTTAGCCAGAAGGCTATAGCGGACAGCCTGATCTTGATGGACTGAGGGCATAGATATAAAAGGACACAAAATTGCAGTAGTTGTGTTACTGAATGGGAACACCCCACTGGTACCCTTCCTGATCTCTAAATTTAAAGAAGTCCTTCAGGGCCCTAACATATCCTTTCCTTGTTCTGGGTGCTATTGATGTACCTAGTTCCCTCAAAAACATGGGTTCACAATCTGCCACAGGCTTACTGGCATCCGGTTGCCCTCAGGAGCTACATCCAAAGCCAATTCTCTGAAACGCTTCATCTGCATGCGGGAAAGAGTGCCAGCAATTCCATTGTTAATGCCTGCCACATGCGCTGTGATGCACCATCCGGGTCTCATTCCCCCCCCCTCGCATCCACCAAATAGGCTTCCTGCCCTCACGGCTGCACCAGTTGGTGGGGAGCTGGGTAAAGTGGCATGCATCCAAAATAGAACAGCTTCCCCATTCCTGTTCCAAAGCAAGGAGAATGTTACATAATTTAGCTGTTCTCTGGCTTAAGTTATAATCTCAGCCAAAGAATAACTGGTACCTTCCTCTCACCAACTCACTCATATTGTAATACACATTCATTTGTATTCTCTGGCTTCCACTAAGAATGCATGCAGCATCTTCTCTTAAATTATCTATCTGCATGTAAAATGCAACTGCGGCTTTGTCCTTTTAATCTATTCATCTATTTTAGCAGTAAAAATTAACCTCAATTATTATTCTTCCCCATTTGGAGGCAAGGAAGATGTTCCCTCCTACAGATTTTAACTCTTCATTCACTACAGTAGTGTTGTCACCACACATTTTATGTTATTTAATAATAATAATAATAATAATAATAATAATAATGTTTTATTTATATCCCACCACTCACATTAAAAATCAATAGTCAGGAGACCTGGATCATAAGGAAGAAGGTTTATTCTATTGACAGTTACACAAGTGGGAGCAGCTCCTCTGTGAAAAGGGCACAGGTGGATGAGCTACTCGAAGATACAAGCACTTATATACCCTGCGAGGTGTGTTTTACAGAAGCAGAATACTGGTTATTGGCTAATCCAGTTTCCTTTTCTGATTGGTTGCAAGAAATACATTATCTCATCCTTTAAGTAGTGAACATGCTCCTGAAGGTTAAGAAAAATGTCACTTAAAGTTCAGCCTTATAGCTCAAAAGTTGAATCTCCTAGTTTCCCCTGTCCCATCAATCTGGTCAAAAAAGAGTTCTACATCATGTCATCTTTTCCAGACTACTGGGAGGTCATTATTGTCTAACTCAAATTCTATCTTCTCTTACTTTAGACAATCACTTTCCTACTCCTACTGCGGATGGTCTTCTGTTTTTCAAACCATCCTACAGTTACCTTTCTGATATCTCTTTGTTTCATCTGCTTTTGCTCATTGGCAATGCCCATTTCCTCCTAATTGATTCTTCTGCTCAGTTTCCTCACTGTTGATATATGAGCTCACTGCTAGTTAATATACAGATGAACATTTATGCCTTTGCTATTCTCCTAATCCTAGCTCTTTAGCATATTACTTGTTAGAAACATATATGCTTTTTAACTACATTCCTAAGTGCCTACTAATATGAATATACCTATTTGTTTATATATACAGACATAAATTGTTTTTCAGGAAACCCAGGACCCCTATGCATCCACACTGTTGCATGCACCCCATGGTCAGAATCTTTTTGGCATCATACATATGTGCATGTTGAATTACACAAGTAGTTGTACTTTTTTGGACATTGTGCAAGTATGGTGATCTCCGTTAACACCTACTCACATGTACAACAGGCATCAATTAAGATTGCTTCATTGTCAGGATATAGATGCAGACAGTAACACTGCATAGACAGTTCTGAGACTTTGGCGCCAAACCAATACATTCTGCCAGTTTCAGTTTCCTCCCCACCACCACCAACTGGCCATTCCAGTTATCTATTCTTATGCAAGCTCCTTAAACATTCCCAAGCAGCCCGTGATCCTGGTGCACAGGAGAGCCATCGCTCCAACACATACCAGCCCCAGCTCCCAGAATGCCCTCTGCTCATGTCAGGTCATTAGCATAATGAGGCACAGGCCTAGCAATGCTAGCTACTACATATCCCAGCTACCTAAGCACTAAACAGCAAACAGCATTCTAACTAGCAAACAGCACCAGCAACCTGACAGCAAGAGATGTATTCAGCTCATGGCTACAGAAACAGAGTTCCACAAGTGTGACCCCTTAACCAAGGCCTAAATCCTATTTTTAATCTGTATTTTTTTTAATTTTTAAACATGTATTTATTTATACCCCACTCTTCAGCCACAAGGCTATCAGAGTGGCTTACAAATTGTTTTAAGCAATAGCAATTTACACATCTACACTGCATTAAGCAGTTTCCAATGTGTGTTAGCTAGCTGCCCCCACAAGCTGGGTATTCATTTTACCGACCTATGAAAGTATGGAAGGCTGAGTGAACCTTGGAGCCCTCTGGAATTAAATTTACAATGTGATGACTTGCAGTACTGGTATTTAACCACTGTGCCACCAGGGCTCTCCCTGGTGGCACAGTGGGAGTTTTTAAACTAGTTTTTAATCCCAACAGGAATTGAGCTATTGAACTGATTAAATTTGTATATTTCTTGACTAACCATTCAACAACTGAATCACTGGCATTAAACTAGTTGGGACTAACCAACAAGATTGCAGCCATGCAGCTGCACATCCTTGGATGGTGCATAACTATTTGTCAGTGCCTTCAATATTACTTTATTACTCACTGAGATTCTGAAACAGCCACTGTGTATCCCCACTGAAAAGTGGGACAAGGTATACTGGCAGATATAGAAATGTTGCTGGTATTGAATAGAAGGGTGCTGTAATGCAACCACTATGTTTCTACATGGGAGTTATATCTCATGAGCAGAATCTCAGTCCAGAACTCTCACTTAATTACTCATCACCCTGCCTATCCATTTTCCCTTCCCCACACAGTTCTAGTGGCTTCAGCTTTACTTGTGATTAAAGTGAATACAGGTAGGTCTCTCCTTCCTGGTGTGTGAATCATAGGCTGCCACCACAGTGGTGACACATCAAGGAAAGGTAGAGGGATCTATCTACCCACCTACTTACCTCCTGCTGTTGCTTCTACCACCACCAAAGGTGCTGCAGCTCAGGTCTGTTGCAAAATGTCTTTGCTCAATTTTTAGCTCCATTCACAGCAAAGGAACAGGACATTTCACCAATTTTAGAGGGCATACATAATCATTTCTCCTTTGTTTGTGTGAGTAGGGAAACTTGTTTACACTCATTAGTTTTGCTTCTAGAAAACATGATGTTTGGAAAAGTAATGAAAATGTACTTCCATCCCAGATGTCATATCAGCCATTTCATGCCCTAGTTTATTGTGGGCAATTTTCAACAATAAGCCCTTTGAGAAAAGTGTTCAGTTCTATTACAATGTTAAAGTTAGAAAGCCAGGGCTTCCACTGGGATGCACTAATAATACCACATCAATTAACACAGCACTGTAGCACTATACAATACTGTGACCTTTATTGTAATGCTTTATTGATGTGACAAACACAGAGGCAATATGGTCATGCATCTTAATGAAGTTTTGACCTAAATCTATATAATTATCCTATAAAGCACATGGCCTTTTAAAAATATAAATATCACTGGTCTATTACTTAGTAAATACAATCTCTGTGGACTCTAGCTTCTTCAGCTTTATTTTACACATAGAGACACACACAAATACATACCAATACTGTCAAAGAAATTTTAGTCCATATTTTACAAACTTATTCAAATCTCACTTCAGTAAAATACAATGGGAAACATTGAGAGGTTTCCTGTAGGTAAATTATATCTGAGAAATTTTGCTCTTTTGTTCTTTTTACATTGCTTATAAATTCCATTCCATTGAAGAATTGTTTGGTGTTCTTAGTCTCATTCTCACCCAGATTAACTCTGCATCAATTTACAATACAATGTCAGTGATAAGAAGCCATCTTTCATTTCTGGTATTAGTTGTGGCTTTCTGCATAGCAGGGGAGTGGACTAGGTGGCTCTTAAGTTACCGTCCAAGTCTGTGATTGATAATAGACACAGGAATAAGGAGACTAGACACAATAAAGAGACCACACATATAAGATGGGTTGTAAAGGGCCACTTTTATTTAGCTATAACCTATTTAACCCCTTTCTGAGAGATCTGCAATGGGGGAGCAACCTAGTGTGGGAATTGTTGGGGCAGGAGGTTAGCTCCAAAACCCCCTCCCCAACTTCCCTTGGGTGAAAAGCATCTGAACCCCCAGGGATAACTCATAAACTGGGTTGCTCCCTAGTCAGTCCTCATCTGGAAGACCAACCCAAAAGTCCCTCCCCACAAGTCACAGGACTTAAAGAGACTGTTTAGCCCTGAGGCCAACCCCAATGGAGGTCACTTTCCCCACCCCTCAGTTCACAGGACAGAAAGTGGCAGTTCCAGATTCCCCTGCCTTCACCTCCAAAAAGGGCGAGATGCCAAAGGTGCACACTGAAATACCAAATCTCCTCCTCTACCTTCCAAATGAACAAAAGAGCAACATTTCTCAGATATAATTTACCTACAGGAAACCTCTCAATGTTTAAGATACCACCCTAAGCCAGTTGTCTAGTCTGCACCCACAGTGTGAGGTAGGTGAAAAGACCCCAAGTAAAAGGGCAAAAATTCCTACCTAGCTAGAAAGTGACCAATTAAATCACACTGATTCTGCAGCAGGAGGGTGGGCCAATCAAACATCGAAAAGGAGGAGGCAGAGGGCAACTGGGTTTAAATACTGTGTGACCCCACCCTCTGCTCTTCAAGTGACAGCACAGGCAACATCAAAGGCCTCCATCCTGCACTTCATCAAAAGGGGTTCCTCCAGTTCAGCTGTGACCATCCTGGGGACCCTTTTCTATGATTTTATAATGTAGGTAAAGTAGTTGGCACAGTGTGAAACTCTACATCATTATTAATCATTATAATAAGGTAACTAATATTATGTGGACCATGTAGAAACAAACACCACTGCATCTGTCATATTATACCCCTACCCAATGGAGTGAGACACAGAAAAACAGGCTCATCCCGATGTCGTGATTCCAGATTGCTGTCAAATGTGCATCAGTATCCCATGTGGTCTTTCCTTCCAGTCAGCATCACACAGCAGTTTACATCAAGTTGATTATCAGCTCTTTGCTTTTGGTGTTTTGCAGAGATTCTGCAGGAACATTTCCCATATTTCATTGGGGGGGGGGGGGAAGCAGAGAGCAAAAACAATAGGAGCTCATTGTCATTGAAAATATTAAATACATTTAATCTCTCTCCTGCTGTGTTCACATTGTTCCAGCTCATAAAAATCCTTTTTGAAATAGGTTGAGTCCTTGGCATATTTCGTTTTCATTAGGATGAGTTGTCTCTCTTTCTGACAGTTTGTTTCATTATGTAAATGATGTGTGAAGGAGATAATATAATGTATTTGACCAAAAATGAGTCTCAAATTCAGAAAGTAATAAATTTGTTTTGTTATAGGCTTCTGTAGAGATAAAAATAATCTACTGTAGGGAACTGATATAACTGATATTACCCACAGCTTTGTGATGAACTATACAGGCGGAGGGTCCAATCAATGAAGTCATCAGCAAGCTTTGGGCTTCTCAATTTTCATCATCCACTGCCTTCCCATCACCACATATCATATACTGCCATCTGTTTCCCTAAATAACTAAGCATTTCATAGCAATCTTCTGTACAAATCTACAAACTGCACTGCGTCCAGACTATTAGAAAAAACTATACAGTTGTCCCTTCATACTTGCTGGGGTTTGGTTCCAGGACCTCCTGTGGATACCAAAATCCGTGAATACTCAAGTCCCATTATATGCAATGGCATAGCAAAATAATGCCCCTTATATAAGATGGCAAAATCAAGGTTTGCTTTTTGGATTATTATTTTTAAGAATATTTTCAAGCCATGAATACTTAAATCTGTGGATACACAGAGGGACAACTGTATCTTCCTATATAAGCCCTCCAGTGCTCTCAGATCTTCAGGAGAAGGTCTTCTCTCAGTCCCACCCTCATCCCAGGCACATCTGGTGAGGACACGAGAAAGAGTCTTCTTGGTGGCTACTGCCAAGTTATGGAACTCCATTCCCTGGGCGTTTTGGTTGGCCCCCTCCTTTCTGTCTTCCTATCAGCAGATAAAGACAATTTTGTTTTTATTTAAGGAAGCTTTTGTTTTTTAGTGTACTGCAGCAGAAAGGGCTTTTGAGCATCCTTTAATGCTGTTTTTAACTTGTTTTATTTTTTAAAAAAAATAGAAATGTAGTTTGCTCTTAACTTTTGTATTGAGAACTTTTTTTAAAAAAATGTGTTCTGCTTTCAAAACATTGCATGCTGCCTTGAAACCCATGCATTTATTTATTAAATAAATACATAAAATGAATTCAATAGTACTTACTCCCAAGTATGTGGCTGTAGGACTTAAGTAAGAAACCATTCAAGATCTTCATCAGGCTGGTTCAGGTTTTTCCAACTCTTTTCCCCCACTGGCACACTGAGGGAAAATCTGGAAATTCCTGAGTCAAATCAAGAGCCCAGAAAATGAGTACTCATCCTCATTTCTGTTGTCTTTCCATCACTTTCCAGCATTCCAAATGCATTTAGTCCCCGCCCCCCGCTTTCTCTTTCACCTCCTTGGAAAGAAATGCAGCAATTGGATAAGAAGCAAAATTGGAGCTTAGATTTTTCCTCTTTCTTCCTTTCTCTGCTGCTCCTTTCTCCATCACTTTCCAAAGAAAATTAGGCACAGGAACCAATGATACTGTCCTGATAGTAGAACTGGTTCTGTCAGTAGAAACATGAGTAGGGAATTCTTCTCTCCCCTTCCGGACCCACCTTGTTTTACATTTGAAATCTTCTCTATAGGGCATAACCCCCCCCCCCTGAATTTTTCTGGTAGTAGAAAGAGCTGTCCCAGGGAAGAGAAGCAAGTCTCTTCACATAAGCAGACCTCTGTTATCATGGCTTGGGATTTAGGCCAATTCTTGGCATAGTGTAATGGGGGTGGGGAAAGGTCATTCAAGAGACTCCTGCAAATTCATTATCATGACCAAAAACTACAGAAGTGGGGTGAGAAAGAAGGACAGGTGTTTGTTTGTTTGTTTGTTTGTTTCCAAGCGTCTTCAGTGTACATACCTAATGCTCTTTCCTAGATCCATAAAGCATGGTTGGGAATGTACTGCAAAATGAACAAAGAGCTGGATGTGGAACTCCATTGACCATGCAAATGAACAGACAGAGGTAGGATCAGAATCATGCCTGCTGGTCCTGTCCCCAGACCTGTCATGTTCAAGCTTCCATTTGCAAAAAGACCCATAAGTACAGTCCCTGAATGCAGGCAGCTGTTCATAGATTTTGGTGGATCCATGAACACAAGTGTAGCACTCTTCCTTTCACATTAATCTGCACTCTTTGTTAGCATCTGCTACACAGAGCTACCTTTTAGAATAAATTCATTCTAATTTCCTAGGATGTGAAGTTCCTTGATATTAATAGCTTCAATAAATTATTCTTGGCAATATTTTTTTAAAAATCTGAGGGGAACATTATTGTATGTTATTAACCTACTATTTTCCTTTTACTTTATCATTTCTCATGACGTAGCACATAAGAAAACCTAGGCATGAATGTTCACCTGGAATCCCATTGGGATAATGTATCTAAGGGCATGAGCAGATTTCTCAATGTCAGAGCCCATGTAAATTGTGAGAGACTAAGAAACATCACTGTTTGGTCATACACAATTGGACTGATGCAGCTATTTTATTTATTTAACTGCAGTTTTTACCCTACCTACTCCAAACATGAGTTCAAGTTCTTGTCTATAGTTCCTTCTTCCATTTTACTTTCATAAAAATCCAGTGAGATAGGGTAGATTGAAAGAGATCAGCTGAGCCAATCAGTTGAGTAAGGTTATGCACAGGGTTCAGGGGTTCTGAACCTCTCCCTCCCCCTTGATGTTTTAGACTACAATTTCCTGGCCAACTCCTCCTGTAGTCATGAATGATCAGCACAAAACATCTGGAGGGTTAAAGTTTGAGAATCACTGGTCTAGGTTAAAATACAATCCACACTAGAAGTTGCAATCCACAAATGCATACCCATTTTATCAAGGAGATAATATGGTCCTTTCTTTGTAGTTTTGTAAGAGGATCCTTAAGACTTTTTTTAAAAGTAGCTTTTGGTTGATCATAGCATGTTTTTTCTTCCGCCTTTGCTATCACTGAGTTTGAGCTATGGCTTTAAGTCGTATTTGTTTCAATGGGTCTTATCTAAGTATGACTATGTCTAGAGCCATCCCACTGGTTTTAGCTGCTCCTATGAATATGCATATGAATGACATTATGGCTTTGCAGCTGTATTATTTGGGGTATAGTTATGGTGAGCCTCCTTGGAAAAAAGAACAGAGGTAATGACTATAATATTTAAGGTGATGTCAGTAAATGTGAATATATATCTCTGTCCCATTAATACAATATGGAGCAGGCATACTTCTGGATCTAAAAATATTTCACAGTGCAAGTCCACATCATCTTCATCTTGTTTGTACATGCAGTTTCATAAAAAAACATGAGAACTGTATTTGTGTTATACTTCTAGTCAAATGAAGCAACAAAGGATAAGACATTATCTGCTTCCTACAACAAAGTGGCTTACAGAGAAGATCTAAAATTGCAGTGCTTCCCTTTGACCTCTTTTTTCACCTGTAAAGGACTGGTGTCTTTTGTTTTTCTCCAAGGCTTGCTCTATTACCATAAATAACATGGAGCAAATATCACAGATGCAGTTATGAGCTCAACTTCCCATTTCCACAAAAAGTCAAAATGAGTCAGATGCCTCTTTCTGTACTTTTAACCTTGAAAATATCTTTACATTTGTCTCAGGAAGACATGTTAATCTTGTAGAAGCTCATTTTGAATGAATCCTGAGCATAGCTAAGAATGAAATTTTAAATTATCTTGATTAAACCTTGTGACAGATATAGTATATTGCAAATCTAGAATTACACTATAGGGGATGGGAGATAAAAACAAAATCCTGATGATGAACCCAATGCCCAAATAGATCTAGTAGCTCTCATCACATCACCATTTTCCCCACTTATAGGGCTTCCTGGTTTATGCTTTGCAGCTTCTCTCTTGTTTCTGAAAACAGTCAAATACAATATGAAGAATGATATGTTCATTAACCCCTGTTTCTTCTTAGAACTAATTGGCACAGAGAAAAGGAGAAAGCTATATACGTTCCTAACAATTGGGGGATGTTCTTCCTGTAGAAAACCATTCTACAAACTGGTTTTTCAGAATATTAGGATTCCTGTCCCCAGAACTGGATTTAAATTGTACATCACACTCTGTGTACTTTGGCTTCACTTATTGTGATTGCTGTTTTCTTGAGACTGACTTAGGAACGTTCAAGGCTATGCATTTGTGCCTTCCTTACCTTTAGAAAGCTCTCTAGACTACACATGCATAACATTGACTGGTCTGACTCACCTGTTATTAATTCACTCTCCCAAAGTCCGTCTTCCCAGCACTTTCTGCCTCTAGGCACAGAACAGTGATGGAGTAAACTAGGGCCATAACTTTATTTGATTACTGGGCATTCACAATGTGAAGCATCTACTAGAGACAGGAGTCACTACCAGAATACCTCCTATTAATAGTTAGGGTGAACCACCCCACTGCAATGCCCTGCTGTACACCTATAACTTCAAATTGGGTGGGCTTGTTTTACTTCAAGAAGCCTTTCATGCTCCCTCTCCAAGCCCCATAGCTTTATGGAGGCACCATCCAGAGCAGCTCCAAAAAGGCCCTGAGTCCCAAGAACTGAGACACTAACTTGACAAACCATTTCTCACCCAAAGGTATCCTCGAGTGCTCCCCAATCAAGCTGTGATAGTTTCCACACTACCTGCCAATCCTTAGGACCATTCAAAACAATGGCTTTACCAATCCTACTGGCAAATAAATAAATAAATAAATTCCTTCATTTTATTAGCATATTGAACTTTTTTTCCCCCAATTTACCAATCAAGTGATCCCAGACGAAAAATTCCTACCTGAAGCAGTGAACCATAGTTAGCACTGAACTCTCAGGCTGAGTAAGTGGACAGACAAAAAGAAAAAAAAAAAAAAGAAAAGAAGAAGAAGACGACGACGGCTGGAGGGAGTTTGGATATCTTTCTAGTTCTAGTCCTTGACAACATTACATGGCATTGCAGCATTGCATTGGTATGCCAGCATCTTGTCTCTTCCTGATGTTGGGCTGGAGCTGGAGATATGGGTTTAACTTAAAGAAGAGAGTTTTTATTATTATTTGAATTGAAGTTCTTCAAAATGGATATGGAAGATAAAAGACAACCAGATGAGTATAAAATACTAAAACAGAAAATAGCAGATAATAGAGAAAATTATGATATTACAAAGGATGTTTAAAAAAAAAACCTTTGAAATAATCATTTCAAAACATGGCATTTCAGTTTTCTTCATTTAGTTTAGCTTTGTTTCTTCTGGTTCATAAATTAATAAGCATCCCTTAATGACTTTCTCTAAAGGGTGACATTTTCATACCCAGAGGATGAAACTGACATTTGTAGATCTGGGGTGTTATGTACAAGATTCCAGAATTCTAAGTCTTCCATCATCCCCTGTTGCTTCTTATCACACAGAATACCTAGCAGCTGAAAAACAAATCCCTGATGTTATTTATTCTAAGACAGTGAAATACTCCCTCAATTTTGCTTATATAATATGAGCAGAAAGAAACATTTGGATAGAAACCTCTCAAAACCCTGAACTCCTCATGCTCTTAATCTTAGTTTCAATAAGAGCTTCACTAAATGGATTTTGGACTTTACTACTTTTTAAAATTCCTTTGTCCAGGGTTTCTTTTGTCTCTAATGTAAAAGTCAAAAACCTAAAACAAACAAAAACTCAGTTCATATAGTAGTAACCAGTGGGCATTGGTTCCATCCAAAAAAGACATAAGGTGAAAATTAAAAGGCAATAAATCTCTGAGAGCAACAAATGCAACAAAGGAAATACCCCTTTCTCCCTTGGCTATGGCTGGAGGGAGAGTTTAACAGTGCTGTGTAGCAGCCACTGAGAATAGCCATCACATCTCTAGCTCTCCCTGACAATTTCTAAAAATTAAACTGTGTGACATGATGACACCACAGTTTAAGATCCCCAGTGCCAGAAAACAGTAGAACTTGTGGTGGAATGAGGGAAGGGGAAATCAGAGCAGGATGGATGTGAAATTAATTAGGTTTACACTGTGACGTGATCTGACCCAGTTTTGACACCTGCATCCAGACTGTCAATTTGTGAGTTGGAAATACAGTAATAGTAGTAGTAATTTATAAATGCTTAGACCATAGGCCATTCATATACAAAATAAATAAGTACAATATAAAAATGCAACAGTATAAAAATACAACATAAAATAAATAGCACATAGGTCTTGATTTTTTTAAAAAAAATCAATACAATTAAAACACAATGAATATAAACAGCAATACTATGCTTAGATAAGAGCAATCAACAGCAATATCAGTGATAGGTCTTGCCCAATTTTTCATTGCTGTCAGGGCAAAAAGAAAAACCTTGTGAGTTACCATAGAGCCAGTATCAGACAGGAGATAGAAAATCTTTTCTGGAACAGTCTTAGAATATAGGTAAAACACAATAGATGACCAACCAATATTACAGGTAGCAAGGGGCTCTTGTATCACCTTTGAGACTAACTGAGAAAGATAAATCTGTAGCACATGCTTTTGTGGATTTAGTTTACTTCCTCAGATTCTGGAGTGAACTGATTCCCAGGAGCAAACATTATATAAGCAGGCTGTTGAAAAGCCATAGCAAAGCAAAAGAAATGCAAAAGAAATGTGGGTCTGGTGATGAGGTGACTAGTTGGTTTAATGATGGTCATTGAGGGACAAGGCAAGAGGAAAGATATAGCCTAAGGCCAGGGTGGGTGGATGACCATATAAATGGTGGAGGAAGTTTTGAAATGTAGTGTGATGCTGGTCCAAGAACAAATGCTAGTCCGTGAGACTAGGGTGTTTACTAATGTTATGATATGTATAGTGTGCCAGGAAACTGTTGTCTCAGTTTAGCCCACTGTTGAGGGACTGGAATTTGTGGATATATTCCAATTCAGCAGCTTCTTTTTTCCAATCTTTCCTTATAGTTTGTTGTTGTTGTTCAAGTACAGCTGCCCTGAGGTCAGAAATGGAATGTCCTGGAAGACTGAAGTGTCCTGCAACTAGTTTTTGTGTTTTCCCATTTCTAACATCTGATTTACTGTATGTCTGTTTATCCTCTGGCATAGATACTGGCTTGTTTGCCTGATGTAGTGTGCTGAAGGACATTGTTGACATAGGATGGCATATATCACATTAGAGGATGAACAAGTAAAAGTACCTCTGAGATTGTGGGTGATGTGATTAGGTCCTGTGATGCCATTTACTGAGTAGATGTGTGAGCAGAGTTGATGTTTGGGTTTTTGGCAAAGTCTTGTTCCTGACTCCCCATCTGTGTTGTATGTTCTCCTGTAAATAATTAACTGTTTGAGATTGGGAGGCTTTCTGTAGGCAAGTACAGGCCTGCCACCAAGAGCCTTTGAAAGGGTAGTGTTTTCTCCAAGATAGGCTGTAGTTCAGCAATGATGCACCTGAGGTTCATCATTACCACTAGTGAGGTTCTGTCATTTCCTGTCTTCAGTCTGTTCTGTAATAGATTAGTCCTGGATACAAGTCTTGCCTTGTCGATCTGTTGTTGTATTGTTTGTTTGTTTTACTTCATATGGTACTGTAGCTTGAGGAATGCTTGTTGCAATTCCATGAGCTTGACGTCCCTGTTTTCTGGGTCTGAGCAGATGCGATTTTATCAAAGGGTTTGGCTGTAAACTATGAATTTGGTAGTGTGTACAGGGTGGAAACTGGAGGTATGTAAGTATGTGTAGTGGTCAGTGGGTTTGTGATATAATGTGGTGCTCTGGTGTCCATTGTGTAGCTGTACAGTGGTGTCCAGAAAGTGGACTTGTTTGTGTTGATAGTTCCAGGCTGAGATTGATCGAGGGGTGGAAGCTGTTGAAATTCTGGTGGAATATATTGAGTTAGGCCTCTCTATGAGTCCAAATTATGAAGATATCATCAATGTACTTCAGGTAGAGTAGAGGTTTCTGGGCACAGGAGTTAAGGAAGTATTATTCTAGGTCAGCCATAAAGATATTGGCATATTGTGTACCATGCCTGTGCCACGGCAGTACCGTTGACTTGAAGGCATATCTTATTTACAAAAGTAAAGTAGTATTGTTTGAGAACAAAGTGGCAGACCTTGCTGGCCAGGTCTGCTATGGTACCATCTGGAATGATATCTCTGACTACTTATAGTCCATCCTTGTGTGGGGTGATGGTTTGTAAGGATCCTGCATCCATGGTGGCTAATATGATATTCCCTGGAAGGTTGTGGATGGACTCTAATTTCTGTAGGAAATCGTTAGTGTCCTTTGCATAGCTTGGATTGCTGAAGGCATATGGTCTAAGGATCTTGTCCATATATCCTGAGGCACCAACTATGAGTGTCCCAATGCTTGATCTGATGGGCTGTCCAGGATTGCCTTGTTTATGCATTTTGGGTAGTATGTAGAATGTGCCTGGTTGAGGCTCTTGGGGTGTCAATTTGAATTTGGTTCTGCACCTCTATGGGAAATTTCATGAGTAGTCTTGTTATGAATAAACATAGATGATATACAAACATTAAAATAGATTTAACTTTTTATACATCCGTAACAGGAAAAGAACATTTGTATACTCAATACATATTAACTTATCAATATAATACACACAAACCAAAAGAAACACTTAGTAATTTACAATAGAGGATGCACCAGGGAACTCATTTTCAAGAATAAATCATAGCCAATGTGAATGTAGTGGCAGAAATGTGATAGGAAAGGAATCATTCACAACCAATGCTAATCAAGTAATAGCAAAGGGAATCATTCACAACAGGTGTAAATCAAGTAAAGGCAAACAGAAAATCCCAGGTAGTGTTCTTTCCATTTTGCCAACACAAGCTTCTTCAGCTGTATAGCAAGGTATATAACAAACAGGATAAAACTTATATACTGCATACACAGGAATAAAAACAGCAATTGAAATGAAACCCATACTCACATTCCAAGTATATCTTACAAAGCACTGATGTTTATAACTCACTTGCATGATACTCTTTCAGAAGAGATGGCATGCTATACACTGAGCTGCATCAGATTTCAATATTAACAGACTTTAAATGTAGAACACCTGTAAGGATGGAGGCACCAGCAGAACAGAGATCTTACTCCAGGTGATAATACACCCTTGATAAACCCAATTTAAAGTGGCCACACATAAATACACCCAAAGTAGTAAAAAATTGTCAATCTATAGAAAACAAGCAAATGTGTCATTTAAGCCAAAAAGAACAATAGTGTAAAGCCCATTGGTTTTGTGAGTGTGTGTGTTTTGTTTTGTTTTGCTAACAAAACATTTTGATTTTTTAAAAAATAAATTGCAAAATCTGCATCATGGGACTTATTTCACCCACCCATAATATTCCAACATAGTAAGTATAATTCCAAACTTATATAATCAGGTCTTTATCATCACAAGTATCCAAGGATTCTGTCTGAACACAGGCTTTTTGCCTAGAAGACAATCCATGCAGACGAGGTATATTGTTACCCTCTTTGGTTCCAAGGTTGTGCTGGAATTGTATCATAGAATCATAGAACTGGAAGAGACCACAAGGGCCATCCAGTCCACCCCCCTGCCATGCAGTAATAAACAATCAAAGCATTCCCAACAGATGGCCATCCAGCCTCTGCTTAAAAACCTCCAAAGAAGGAGACTCCACCATTCTCTGAGGCAGTGCATTCCATTGCCAAACAGCTCTTACTGTCAGGAGGTTCTTCCTAATGTTTAGATGGAATCTCTTTTCCTGAAGTTTGAGTCCATTGCTTTGTGTCCTTGTCTCTGGAGCCACAGAAAACAACCTTCTCCATCCTCAATATGACATCCCTTCAAATATTTAAACATGGCTATCATGTCCCCTCTTAATCTTCGCTTCTCCAGAGTAAATATGCCCAGCTCCCTAAGCAGCTCCTCATAGGGCCTGGCTTCCAGACCTCCCACCATTTTGGTTGCCCTCCTCTGGACATGTACCAGCTTGTCAATATCCTTCTGGAATTGTGGTGCCCAGATCTGGACACAGTATTCCAGGTGAGGTCTGACTAAAGCAGAATAGAGTGGCACTATTACTTCCCTAGATACAGACACCATACTCCTACTGATGCAGTCTAGAATTGCATTGACTTTTTTAGCTGCTGTGTCACACTGCTGACTCATTTTCAGTTTGTGGTCCACTAAGACTCCTAGATCCCTTTCACATGTACTGCCATCAAGCCAGGTGTCACCCATCCTATATCTGTTCATTTCACTTTTACTGCCCAAGTGTAGTATCCTACATTTCTCCCTGTTGAAATTCATTTTGCTACTTACCAAGTCATCCTTATTCATTGCAAGGAGAGGAGCAATAGAGTCCTTATCCAGTTCCATCTTAACATGAGGGATCTTATCAATGGATACTAAATTCACCTGTGGTTTAGCCAAGTTACTGATAGCAGAGAGCATGATCTTAAGATCATCCAATCTAGAGGCAATATCTTTTTGTTCTTCTTGATAATTGATTCACTTAGGCCTGAAAACTGCTTCTTTGTTACAATTCTGGAAGTTTTGGTTGGACTGGACTGCAGCATAGCCTTACAAGAAGTTTCTTTGGAGATTAATGAACAGGTATTACTTTCTTTTGTTGGCAGGTCAATACTGTGCTTAGGAATCATTAAAGGGGTGATAGCTAAGTTTTGAAAAAACATCACTGGTGTTATTCAAAAGTTGGACAGAAAAACATAAGAGGGATTGTAGACTGTTCAAATGTTACCAAAATTATCTTATGGATAGATATACTAGGAAGGCATTCTACAGCAAGTATGTCAATACGTATATGTAAAAGTCGACTCAGAGAAAATCAAATAGCTCTATATGACCTCCATCTACCATTGTTTGTTGTTACAAGCAATTTGCAACATGATTTGGTAAGTTCGTCTTCAAGTTTCCTTTTTCCAGCTCCTTTAGAGTACCCCTAAAATCATTTATGGTGATGGGGTTTTTTTTGTGGAAGGGTGCTTACCAATTTTTCTTCCTTTCTGAATCCTGTACTATTAAATTAAGCCAAACCCTTTTTTAAAGCTATATGTTTCTGTATAAAATTATCAAAGGAGAGTTTAAGACCTCAATTTGTTTAACATTTTTTCCCTAAATGTTCATAAATTAAAATAACTGTGTGAACTATTATAAGGCACTGCTTTGTCACAAAGCTGAAGAGGAGTTATTGTTGTTTAATGTGTTGTTCCTTCTGAATAATAAGCGGCTTCTATAGAACAGGCTCATCTGCCACATTTGGCTCCAAGGACACTCTTTCCTGATAAGCAGCTAAACCATTGCCAAAGATTTCCAAGGGCTAAGATGGAGATTAATTTTCTATATCCAAAGTTGAGAAACTGTTAGCAGTAGGAATTGCAAACCCTGAGTTTAAGTTTGGGATACTCACAGCTTCCTCACAGGCAAATTGTTTGTCATTCTTGAGCTGTTTGGAGAACTTGTTGTACCTAGCTGTCCCTGAGCTAGTTCTAGAACCTTTTGTAATCCCCATTTAAAGATTATCACCAATTGTCACAGGAGAGAAAAAGCAAATTCAAAACAGTTAATTATTATATTCTGAAATGTTTATGGTACTTAGCTTCTGTTTCCAATCTAGGAGTGTTGCTAGCAAAGTGGCCAGTAATAATAATAATGTAAACAGGCAATGGAACTGTGAAGCGACATTTCCAAAAACAGTGCAAGGGAAGAAGAGACAATGCTGCACAGCACTGAAGTGCAATAACCAAATTAAGGACCAAACAAATTAGGGCAGGATGGAAGAAAAAACCCCCAAAGATTTCAGAGCTCATTAAAACACATCCAATCATGCTACCATCTTGCCTTTAAAAAACATTTATGATGTTTGGATACAATTTGCACAAAATAAATACATTTGCAAAATGTATATTTTTAAAAAAGGCACAGAAATGTTATTTAGTCAGTAGAATAACACATATATAGTGTGGCACATCTGAAAATTGTACACAGAACTATGTCCATCTTGAAAACGTACACACCAAAATATGTATGACATTTTGTGGTAGGGGAGGGACTTATACTCTGATAATCTGAATGAGGTTTGAGATACAATTTAGAAAGCGTGAATGAGATTGTAGATTATTGTACACACATCCCACTACTAGAGTGAAAATGTCTGTAACATTCCAGGGGTCACTTACAAAGCCCATGGGTTGGCAACTGTGTGGAGGGCAGGGCCAGTTCCTCCCCTTCCACCACCTGAAGCTATTCCTTCTATCTTCATTAGTCTTTCCCAAAATGGTGACTGGAAGTGACATCTTCTGAAAATGGTGGCTAAAAGTTAAATTTGCAAACTGATTCTTTAAAAATAGCACATAGGATTTTCTATTTTTATGAAGCCAGGGGGCTTAAGTTTCTGGTTTGAAGCTCATGTCACAACTTCTTGAACTTTGAGCAATACAAAGTTTCAGAATTCATCTGTTTGTTAATTCATGTTTAAAAAGCTGCCACATTGTTTGTATAAAAATGAAGTATAGCTATCAAACACCTATTACGTTTAGAACTTTCTCACACATGTTCATGCAAAGATGTAATTCATAAGTACAAGAATTTTGGAAAAGCAGATGGAGAGATAAGACATTTAGGCAAAAGGGGAAACATTTCAGAAGGGATTTGAAATGAGATGGAGAGCTGATGATCCAAAGAGATGCCACAAGGCTGTCACGTCAGGTATAATGTGCCACTTTTATTGGAACAACATGTACATTTTATTACAGTGTCGCAAAAATAAAGAAAGGGTATTTACCCTTCAGCTGTCAGTTTGATACAGAATTCTAAAACTGTAGAAAGCCATAAAGTTGCTTCGCTTAGGTCACAAGAAGATTTATCAGGAATAAAATTCTCTGACTGATGTTTACTTTTTTACTGAAAGAAAGAAAATGGTAACTTTAGAAATTGAATGGTCACAAAAGATGGGATTGGTTAGAGGGAACAGCTTTACTGGCTACCTGTCTGCTTCTAGGTAGTATTCCAAGTGCTGGTTACAACCAATAAAATCATATATAGCTTGAGTCCTCACTATGTGAAAGAGAATGGAATCTTCTGTATAAGCCTGGATACGTCAGCTCCCCACCGGTGTATCCTGGTTGCAGATCAGGCCCGTTGTTCCACTGTTACTGCCTCCAAACTGGCTGGAGTACAGATGGACATGACAATCCGTTGCTACAGCTGCTACCACTGTAATCTCCCTCCCATTTTTAGAAGGCAGAAAGCTAGCCTGCAACATGTGATGGTCAAATGCTGCGGGACCTGTGAATTCAAAGGCTTTCACGGCCAGCTTCCATAGATTTTCCTTCTTCTTTTTTTTTTTCTGGCCTGTGAGCCCGTGTTCTGGAAGAGTTTATTTCTGACATTTCACCTGCATCTGTGGCTGGCATCTTCAGAGAATGGTTGGGTAGGAGTGTGCGTGGAGTTAATATACTTTGAACCCCTGTTGGGGAGTATATGTAAATTTGTGTATTTGAATGCTTAGTTCCTGGGTATAGAAATGCAAGGCTCATTAGTGTCTGTTTGGCTAATGGTTGGTTGATGAGCAATTATCTCCTGGGAATCCTCCTGTCCCTGGGTGGAATTCTTTGTAAGTGCTGAGTTTTTATTCTATCATTTTTCAAAACTGTTGCCTGAGTGAATTGAAGCTCTGACTAGATCCTTACACCTGTATCATCAGGACTGCAGGGATCTAAAATGGGGGCAAGATGGAATATATTGCCCATCTAGAGAAGCCCAATGTCTCTATAGCTGAACCAAGTTTTAACATCTTTAGAGAAGGAGTTTCTCTTGGTCTCAGTACTGTCACAGGCAAGTTCAGAGAGGATATAAGGAGCCTTCACACCATGCTGTGGAATTTATTTGCCTGGGAGGTGTAGTTGGTCCTCTATCTGCTCATTTTTCACTGGCTTGCAAAGATCTTCTATTTAGAGAAGACCTTGGCTGTTAAACTGGTTGGGGGGGGGTCCTTTTCATTGGGGCTCATTGGGGCATATTTTGTTTTTATATCTTAGTTTTTGTTTTTTTATTTATTAGTTATTTATGCCCCACTCTTCAGCCACAAGGCTATCAGAGCAGCTTACAAATTGTTTTAAGCAATAGATGTTACCACATTTACACTGCATTAAGCAGTTTCCAATGTGTGTTAGCTAATTGCCCCCACAAGCCAGGTACTCACATCTTCTTTACTAAATTCTAAATGTGTTTTAAACTGTTTCAAATTAGTGTTTTAAATGGAATTGTCTAGTTAACTGTTGTTTAAATCTTTTGTTATTACTAGATATTTAGCTGTATTTTGTTTTAATCTGTGTGGGAAGCCACCTTAAATCTCATATTAGGAAAAAGGTGGGATATAAATTAAATAAAGAGGGAAGTAGTCAAGGAAAGGGTTGGAAAACAGCAGCCTCCAAAAAGAAACCAACTCCTTCAAGTGAGTCACTTCTCAGACTCTCATGCCAATTACTGGCTGATTTGTTTACTTTTTTCTTCTATGCCATCAGCAGTAGTGCTTCAAATCTACCACTACACTGCACAGATTTTTCAGCTGCTGATTTGGGGTCTGTATCTGCCCTGGAGGTAGTGAGGACTGCCCAGGGACAGAACAGGGCAAATTCCCTGTGTCGTATGGACTTCAAGGCACTGAGATGGGGACAAGAAGAGGATATTTAGCCTGTGTAGACAAACTCTTGGTCACCCTAACAAATAGATTTTTTTAGTGGAGCAACAGTGGGATTGTATCTCTCTTCACAAAATAAGAGTTGGAAGGAACCTTAGATAATGATATAATGAATGAAATTGTTTTAATGGTGCTGTTTTAATATCTGTATTGGACTGTCATCAAAAAGGGGAAAAAAGAGGATCCCAACAATTATCGTCCAGTTAGTCTGACATCAATACCAGGGAAGATTCTAGAGCAGATCATTAAACAGAGAGTCTGTGAACATTTAGAAGGCAATGCCATAATCACAAAAAGTCAACATGGCTTTCAGAGAAACAAGTCATGCCAGACTAATCTGATCTCTTTTTTTGATAATGCAAACAAGCTTGTAAAATGTGGGCTAGACAAGTTAACTGTTCAATGGATTTGTAATTGGTTGACCGGCCGAACCCAAAGGGTGCTCAGCAGTGGCTCCTCTTCGTCTTGGAAAGATGTGACCAGTGGGGTGCCACAGGGTTCTGTCCTGGGCCCAGTGCTATTCAACATCTTTATCAATGACTTGGATGAGGGAATTAGGGGCATACTTATCAAATTTGCAGATGACACCAAATTAGGAGGAGTAGCTAATACCCTAGAGATCAGGATCAAAATTCAGAATGACCTGGATAGACTGGAGAGCTGGGCCAAAGCTAACAAAATGAAATTCAATACGGAGAAATGTAAAGTACTGCATTTAGGGCGGAAAAATGAAATGCATAAGTATAGGATGGGAGAGACCTGGCTGAATGAGACCATGTGCGAAAGGGGTCTAGGAGTCCTAGTAGACCACAAGTTGAACATGAGCCAACAGTGCGATGTGGCAGCTAAAAAGGCCAATGTGATTTTGGGCTGTATCAATAGAAGTATAGTGTCTAGATCAAGGGAAGTAATAGTGCCACTCTATTCTGCCTTGGTCAGACCTCACTTAGAATACTGTGTCCAGTTCTGGGCACCACAATTCAGAAAGGATATTGACAAATTGGAGCGTGTCCAGAGAAGGGCAACTAAAATGGTGAAAGGTCTGGAAATGATGCCTTATGAGGAGAGACTTAGGGAGCTGGGTATGTTTAGCCTGGAAAAAAGATGGTTAAGAGGTGATATGATAGCCCTGTTTAAGTATTTGAAGGGATGTCACGCTGAGGATGGAGCAGGCTTGTTTTCTGCTGCTCCAGAGACTGGAACATGGAGCAATGGATGCAAGCTCCAGGAACAGAGATTCCACCTCAACATTAGGAAGAACTTTTTGACAGTAAGAGCTGTTCGGCAGTGGAACGCACTCCCTTGGAGTGTGGTGGGGTCTCCTTCCTTGGAGGTCTTTAAACAGAGGCTGGATGGCCATCTGTCGGGGATGCTTTGATCATGATTTCCTGCATGGCAGGGCGTTGGACTGGATGGCCCTCGTGGTCTCTTCCAACTCTGCAATTCTATGATTCTATGATTCTATGATATTAGTATGATGTTTGACACCCTGATCCTGATGGGAGAGATGGTATACAAATAATAATAATAATAATAATAATAATAATAGGTCCTTAAACCCAACTGCCAGCCCATTGAAATACACACTGCAAGTCCAGTACCCTGTTAGATGGCTAAGAAAAATATAGCAGACAATTCTATTTTTAAACAGTTTTTACCCTTATTCACTTTCTCCTGACATCTGCTTCTGTACTTTCTCCATATATTGGCTCTAGTTCTGTCTTGTGGAAAAATAGAAGACAAGTGTGCTCCATCTTCTCTGTGACAGATCTATAGGCTGCTGTCACAGTGCAGTCATAATGCAGTTTGAGACTCCTTTAACTGCCATGGCTCAATACTATGGAATTCTGGGATTTGTAGTTTTGTGAGAGATTTTACCTTCTATGTCAGAGAGCTCTAGTGCCACTACATACTACAAATCCCAGGATCTCCATGATAGTTAAAGCACTGTCAAACTGCATTATTTTTGAGGTGTGTCAGCAGCCTTAGATGTTTGTTATAGCTCCTCATAATCCTCTCTTCCTTAAGGTAAATAATTCCAGGTCTTTCAACTTTTACTCATGAACGCCTAAAGGATCAAGTTTCCATATCTAATTCTGAGTGTGATTAGATATGGGAGATTTTCACTCAGGGCCAAAATGCCCCATTACTGCCCCACCACCTCCTCTCCCGTTCCTGCCACGGAATAATGTAAATATTTCACACACTTACCTTAATTCCGCATCAGGAACGGGCTCCCCTCCCCTCACTGGCTGGCCGTAAATGCCATCGTAAGGCTGCTTTTACAACCGACCATCTGAAACATTATCACATGATAACAGCGGGCAGTAAAGTTAAAAAATAAAACTCCCCCAAACATAAAATCAGTTCACCAAGCACAAAAAAACACTTTAAATCACACAATCAAAACAGGGAGGGTAAAACAAAGGGTGCCACTTACCTGGATGTCCAGATTGTACCAGGAATTGCTTAGAATGGACCTCCCCTCCGCGGCTGTCATTTCGGAACAGGAACGGGGCTCCTGTTCGCACACCCGTGATTGCGTGATAGTGACAGAATGGGAGATCTATTCACGATGAAAAATCGTGATTACATTGTTCTGGAACAGTCATGGGAGCAGGATGGATGCAGGACAGAACGGGGTCAACATCGTCTGAAAGGGAAAACCTTTCCCGACCCTGTTCTGTTCTTGCCACGGGATATATAACCTGTGTGAAAATCTCCATGGTCTCAGTGAAGAATGCATAGCATTGCTCTATGGTTTGCATAATTTTCACCAGTATTGACTGGTTCACCTGTGATGTTCATTCCTAGAAACATTAGACCAGGCTGCTGTTATATGTGTTTGTGTAACATTTAGGATGAATTACTGAAATATATTGCACCATGTACTACTGCCTTTAAAGGCTATTTCAAAAACCCTTCTGGGAAATACAACAGCTAACCTGTGCTAAAATTGTTAACTTATCTTGGCAGCAGTAAAAGAACTCTATGAGCGACATATTTGTTTTTAAGAAGACTTTGTCTTTTTTGTCTCATTAATGCCTAAAGACTCAATGGCTTAGCACCAGAGTACTTCAAGAAAATCCTTTCCTACATCAACCTGGCCAAGCTTTAAGGAGGAGATGAGGAACCTGTGGTCCTCTAGATATTATTGGGGTCTAGCTCCTCCCCGACACCATCAGTGCTTTAAGATATTCAGAGGCTGTGTTCAAAACATACTTGAATTCTGAAGTAAGATGGTTACCAAGAATAAAAAGGTCCTTTTCATTGATGTTGTTGTGGTACTTTGTTCTGAATAGGGATGGGCAACAAATTAATTGTTTTTATATTTAAATATGAGATTACCCAAGCTGAACTCCAAGAACTGAACATGGATACAAAGGTAATTTGTAGTGAGAAATCTAAAAAAACAAAAACAAAACAAAACCTGAACAAGTGAAATAGCCCCCCACCCCCCAAAAAAGGTGTAAATGCATATATTTGAAAAATGTGAACGGACACATTTCAGACAATGGAAAATGCATGTAGGTTCAGAAGCATGCATACTAATTGCCTGGACAGAATGAACAAGTTGCAGAATTTCTAAATATTACTTTAACTCCTAGATCCCAGCTAACCAATTACTCCTAGTTCATAAGTTATCCTTGGACATTATTTTAAATTGTTTATAGCTTGGTTTATTTTTTGTATTTATAATTTAACTGCTTCCAGTCAAATATTCAGTTGATTGCAACACAATTATTATTCTTATTGTTATGATTTTTGCTTTCAGAAATGTTCACAGATTGGCTCCTTATTTCTGGCTTGTACAACATCTTTCCAGAATTTCATTTAGTTGTCAACAGGTATGTTAGCAAACTGATTTTATACTTTATAAATCCACATTCAAATCTGCCATCATTCTCCAACATTGACCATTAAACCAGCCCTATAATACACTGTAGTGATATAATCTGGGAACAGTTTCACTAATGAGCAAAAGTACCCTTTGCTAAAGTGGAATTTGTTTAATTGAGTTGAGTTTACTTACTGTACTCCTGAAGTGGTAATAACCAACCTAATTGCTGCTTTCAAAGGACCAACTGACTTATCATGCCATTTCATTACTGCACTAATGACGCTGTAAGATAGATGTTCAGAAAGACAAAATGTCATCAGCTATTTAGCTCAGAAAACTGAAAGAAATTGGTCACTTCATATAGTAAAAATAGGAAACTGCTGGAATATTCCTGATGCACTGGAGAAATAGGGGCTAGTTCATTAAAGTATTAGGATAATGTGTGTGTTTGGGTGTGTACACACACATATGCACAGAAATATGTTAGGAATAGTGTTGTTTTATATATACACCACAGAGAGCAAGCAAAAATTTATCAAGATTATGAGCTGACATCTGATTCAATCTTAAGATTTATGGAATCATTTGGTTAGCTGAATCCACTTGAAATATTTGATCCCTGAAAATTTCATCAATATTTGTATCAGGAACTGAGAAAAACTGCAAATACACTGGGCCCTTCCCATCTGTGGGGGCTCAGTTCTGCCCCTCCTCAGATAGAAACAATGTAACAGTTCAAGCCCCATAGTATTCAATGGCAGCATGTGCACATAGACACATGATGACACAGCCACATACACACACCACCATTGAAGAATATGGGACATGGTGATCCATGGATAATCTAAGCCATGAATAGCTAACCTGTGGATAGGGTGAGCCCACTGTACTTATACATCTTAAAAGAAGGATTCCCGCCAATATGAAGGAGAAGAATAGGTTCTTAAACTGCCACTCTAGAAAGAGCTGGCTATATTCTTGCCTGAATTTACTATACATCCGGACAATAGAATGCAAAGGAGATTCTCAATGGGCCTCCTTGGATTTAATAGCCTAAACCTCCTCTTAAAGATGAGCTACTGCAGAGTATAGATACAACACACTGTAGGCAACGTACATCCTCCAGCAATATGTAACAGTGCTCCTTTGCATGAAGATTGGGTTTTTGCAAGTCCCTGTTTTTGCCAGTTAAATGTTGACTATGAAACTTTTCGGGCTCAAAAGGAGTCCCTCTCAATAGAATTACTGTATATATGTATGTAAAGAAACCCTACAACCTGGCTTACAAATATCAGTCTATAACATTTGATGCATGGCCCTTCATGCTGATACCAATTTTGTGTCCCCAAAACATTTTTAAAAATCCTACTTATTTTTAACATCCTATAGATTTTTCACAAATCCAGGATGAGAAAAGACAGGAATTATGAAGAATGAAGATGGATGGGATGTCATTCAGAGGGCTTGGAAGGGACTGGCAGTGGTATAAAGCACCCTTTAAATGCAGTTCTCTGGGATTCATTGCAAAGAATCCTGCTCAGTGTTTTAAGGAAATGAGAGGAAGTTAACAGTCCTAAGCATGCACTTGCTGAGACACCATGTGATAGCCAAGGACAAATCCAGATGAAGGAGCATTCAGGGGGAAAAAAATCTCTGGGAGGGTTGGGTCTCTCATTGGTGGAGGCAGCCATTTAATGTCTGATATTGTCTTAGATGGGTCACGACTAGGTGTAGTCAGTGCAACCAGACCAATGGATAGGGACTATTATCTTAACTATTCCTGCCTCACCATTTCCTCCTGAAACCATAACATAGATGAAGAATATGTGGTCCACCAGTCTGGCCAAGCATAGAGTGATGGGTGGTGGGAGTTGCAGTCAAGCAAGGCTTGCCCATTCCCCACTTCCCTTCAGCAATAAGATGTCTGGATACTGGTGGAATCTCAGAGGAAAACAATGAAGTTGACCACAAGACTTTAAAGCAGTGAATTTCCCTTCTGCTACCAAGTCACATTTGCAGGGCACAAATATTACAAGAGTCAAAGAAGAAGAAGAAAGTAATGTTAATACCTTATGTGAAAATGTCCATAGAGCTAAACCAATTGTCTATTTTGCACTTATATTTTGAACCTGAGAAGCCTTATGGGAAATTCCTACATATTTTATGATTTTATCTAATCCTTTCAGAATTCTACCTGCCTACTTTCCCAAGAAAGCTCTGAAGTTTTTTCAATATCCTTAACATTCCTGCTACTTTAATAGTATATCTTTCCCCTGTCTGCACATTAGTTTAACTGGAATACTTTCTGAAAGTTTAAATTAAGATTTTGAGTGCCACTGAACTTTGGAATTACATTATCAGATATATTATACCAGCAGGTCGATGCCAGTTAAAAAAAATGCTAATTATTGCTTAAGTCCAAATGTAAGTTGAGTTTCAAAATGCAATAAAGTCAGATTTGCTAAGTATTTTTTATAATGTCCTCTTTCCAAATGTCATAAAATTTTAAGATACTAATAATTCTTCTTCTTCTGGCAGCATTATGAATTATGAACAAAGCATATTCTGTCTTTGACACAGTTGTTGAAGGTTGCTTTTAGTGCAAGTAAAAGCAAAAGTTTCAGCACCCCATTGTCTTCTAATGTGGTATTTCCACTGTCACCAGTGCAATAAATATGCATTAAGATGAGCATACCGAAATGAAAATGGGAAAGACATGCTCAAAAGAGAGAACAGAGGAAGATGAGAAATACACAGACAGAGCCTTGAACTATATTTATTTTAAGGTTTTCAAAAGAAATACCAGAAAACAATTCTTACACCTCAAACCTCTGCATGATTTCTTGGAAATAAGTCCCAGTGACTTCAGTGGGACTCACTGTTTACAAAAACCTGAATGTATTTCATTTTGAGCAATGTGCAATGGTTTGAACATCTACCTGGAAGAAATGGGTAAGGCAGATGTATGAGGTAAACTAGGGCCACGATTTTATTTACAAAACTCTTTCCTGAGGGTATACAGCTCTATAAGCATATACTGAGGCATAGGTCACTTTGAGGTCCTCTCCTCCTTTTACTGTTACAGATGAACCAGACTCTGTCCCTGACACAAGTTACATGCCCCTAGTTTGCTTTCCGCCAGCCACCTCAGGGGCAAAAAAGGTTCTCATGACTCAACAATTCCCCCATCAGAGCCTCAGAACTTTGAGTATATGTTGTGAAGGTCCTCAAGAGCTAGTGTGGTGGAGTGATTTGAGTGTTGGATGCCAGGAGACCAGGGTTTGATTCCCCATTCAGTTAAAAATAATCCACTGGGTGGCCTTGAATGAGTCACACCACCTCAGCCTCAGAGGAAGGCAATGGCAACTCCATCCCCCCGCACTGAACAACTCTTGCCAAGGAAAAAACCATGATAGGTTTGCCTTAGGGTTACCATAAGTCAGAAACAATGGTAGTAGGCTCACTGCTACTGCTACTGCTACTGCTGCTACTACTACTACTACTACTACTACTGTGAAGTTCCTCAAAGTGGATTCCTTTCCCTGATCCCAGACCCCACAATCCCAAATTTATCATGCCTGGGGGTGCTCCTTACAGAATGCATGGCATTTTATCTTGCCCTGCAGTTATGATTAACCTTTTTAATTGACCTATTTCCCCATTTCAGTTCCCTCAGATTCCTTACCTGTGAAGAAAGCTGGCCAAGAATATGGTACATAGGTGCAGGGCAGAACCAACCAAGTTTAGTACTGGTGAGGAAAGAATTATATGATTTCAGACCATCCCCACCACAAGGCATCTGCATGCATTCTGATACTTTTAACCTGGCTCCATCTTGCTCCTCTAGAACTCACAAACCTGCTCCTCTATGGCCTGTCACCAGTGATCAGATTCAGGACAAGGAGCCTCCATTCTCCGGTTTGACAATGCAACTAATAAACAACACTGTTAAGAGTCAAGTTAAAGAAATGCAAAATCACTGAATGGTACCTCCTCAACTGGGTAAATTTCAATAACTCCCCTCCCCCCCCATTAAAACTCTTTTCACACAGAAAACAAACATGCTATGTCTGAATGGAAAGTGGTGTTATGTATTTTGCAATCTGTGGGGAGGACAAAGACTTAGTTATAGAGTGGACTCACTGAAATAAATGCAACTTCAGTTACTTGTGATTAACTTAGTTCAATTCACTTCAATGGGTGTTCTGTGCCTAAATCTGCACTTAAAACTAAGGCTGCTCCCACACTGCAGAAATAATGTAGTTTGACATCACTTTAACTATCATGGTTGAGATTCCATAGCTTTCTGATAGAGAAGGCTAAATACCTCACAAAAATACATATCCAAGAATTCCATAACATTGAGCCATGACAGTTAAAGTGGTGTCAAACTATTATTTCTGCAGTGTGCCACCAGCCTAAGTGCAGTCCTATATAGTTTGGCAGGACTGAATGACTCAGGTGCACTCCACATTGGTGTCCTAATACAGTGCTGTAGGAGCCATCATCCTGAATGGGTCCAAGAAACAGAATTTTGTGCATGTATGCCAATTTTAAATTGTCTCAAGAAGGAGGATTGGGTTTCATGGACTTTTTTTTAAAAAAAGTTCTATTTGGCTCAAGTTAAAGAAGGCTGCATGCATTCATTTGAGAATATGATATTGTTGGTATTTTATATCATGACCATAATACAGGTTAGAATAAAGGTTGGAGTAAGAGATGGAGTTCCACTTTTATGAAGACCACATCTCATTCTCTTCATAGATGCAAAGGTGTATAGGGTTCATGAAACTTGAAATCAGTCTGCTCATGTTCCTGATGCTGCACATCTCCTGAAACTCTGCCCTTTCAAGAAAGAGATGGTATGGAGTCATGGCCATGCTGCTTTACTCCTTCCTCCTTTCTCCAACAGGGGAAGCAAAGGCCACCCACATTTAGGACCCAGCTTAATCCTGAGGTTGGGACACAGTCAGCTCCTTAGTGATCACTTGCGTCTTTTTCCTCAACATGAGGCAGGAGGAAAGAAGCAGATTCCAGCTCCAGTTAGTATTTTGGTCTGGGACACAGAGACATCAGGGGTCATGATCCCATCCTACTATCAAGGGCATGACCCCAACGCCTGTGGTGGTGTCACCCCTCCCTCTGACAGTGTGACCTGGTATGTTTCAGCCTCTACATACATGATATCACTGCCCAACCTGGCATTGTCTGGTCCATGAAAGGCTCTGGGAGGGGAAAAATGGAGGAAAAATACAGTGGTATTGTGGAAGCTGTGCAGAAAATAATGGTCTTGTTTTATATGTTCTTACTGAATGCCTTTAGAGAAGGGCGAGATCTGATGATGATGATGATGATGATGATGATGATGATATGCACTCAGAAGTGCCATTATCACAATTGGAAGGACTTTTCCTGTCTCAGTGCACGATCCTTGGGGGAGAAAAGAAATGAAACGTGATTTTGTTACACAATTACATGATCTGAGGATGTGTTTTTGCCTGATGCCTGTGTTGCATGATATTTCCATTAGGCCTTACGAAACAGTTTAAAGAAGAGCACCACTAGGGTTTCTCTAGATTATTTTCCTTCTTTCCACAACATTTCAGCAAAATCAAATCTGCTTAAGAAAAGTCACCCAGGAAGTAGTCAAATTCTAACATCTCTCCAATTCTCCTAAGCATTCACTTAAGGGAGATTATCAGATTTGGCAGAAAACACAGCAGCAGATTCTATAAGAACAGGAAGGGAACAGGAAGGGGCAACCTTACCAGACAACGTCATCCTCCATCATTCTGAGAGTGTAGTGCAGGCATCAATAAGGCGTCCCTTTTAATTTGCAACTTTTTTGCATCAATGGAAAAGGGAAGCCTTGTCCACGGCAGTGCTTTGCCCCTGGAACAGCAGAAGGACATGGCTTCTGGTAAGGTCTCCCTTTCTGTTCTTTTTATCAATCTCCTGACATGGCTGGGAATGGGGTTTGTTTTGTTTTGGTTTGTGTGTGTGTGTATATATGTGTGTTCCCTCACTGTCTTATAATCTCCCTAGTCCCTATGTTGTCCAGACCGTTTGAGACATCAGAGCAATAAACACAGTACCACTATAAGGGAGAGCAATGTTGGCACATAAGATGTAATTTATGTAGATGATTGGAAAAGAAATTAGATCAGGATGGAGCAGAAAACATTGATATTGATGTATCTTTCATTGAGTTGTTCAGTTTAACATTAAAATAATGTTTGTTTGTTTAAAAAAAACCACAAACATTGTTGATATTTTATCATTTATGCAGTTTGGTATCTGAATTACTCCTGTTTAACTAGTAAGTAATTTACTTTCAGTATTCATTAGGAAAGTCAAGAATGTTTTGTGCAGAAAACTGTATTTTGCACAGGCCACTCCCCCCCCCGAGAAAGAAATTTTCATTTAAAAAGTCAGAATGGAAGAAGGTATAAAAATTATTGTAGTCTCATCCAGTAGGGAGAAAACTTTGGAAATCATTGGTGTGTGTGTTCAAGAACAACATTCTTGGAGATTTACATCCCTTGGGTGCATCTACACTGTAGAAATAATGTCGTTTTACACCACTTTAAGTGCTGTAACTCCATCCTAAGGAATCCTTGGATTTGTAGTTTTAGAAGGTGTTTAGACTTCTCTGCCAAAGAGTGCTGGTACCTCACAAAACTACAAATCCCAGTTTTCTGTAGGATGGAGCCATGGTAATTAAAGTGGTGTCAAACTGTATTATGTGTACAGTGTAGATGTACCCCTAGTATTCCATTCACTGTTTCGAACATGATACTCCCAATAATGACTGTGATTGCACTAACCATTTTACCAAAATAAACCTATGTTGAAGAAATATTCACTGACATTTAAGAGGTTGCAAAAAATAAATGTATTTTGAATCATTCATTTTGGAAGAAGTAGAAGAACATTCTTGAACTATTTTCTGAACAAGTTACTAAATGTAACTGTGCTACTGATGGCTTTTGTTTTGCCATCTGTGATCCACAGTGACCAACTCTCAAATATTTAGTCAAATATTATGCTGAATTTTAAAACACATCATGCTCCCAAGACAACCACATTCCAACTCCCCAATATATTAATTTATGACAAGGATCATCAGCTTTAACTTAGTTAATTTTGAATCCCAAGGAGTGTCTTGAGATTTCATATGGCTTTTCCCTCGGTGCTAATTACTGGAATTCTATATTTATAAAAGAGCTCATGAATTTCTCATTTTTCTGATATCTTCATATGTGCCTGTTATTCCTGCCTCTAAATAGAACCCAAAAATGCAAGTAGTGCTAGAAATATGTATTAAAAATGAAGTTTAATAAATAATTAAGACTACTATTTGCTTATGAAAGTACAAAGCAAAGATTTTGTTTGCTGCCCCCAGTGATTTTGATAGCCTAATACTACTTGTTTAATTATAACTTAATTGAAGGTGGCTGAGCTACCATTATATAACATATCATTCTAATTGGTTTTGCAAAATATTGCACCTTGTCTTTCTTAATCAAAGGCATCTGGTATAGAAAACATCACGGAGCTCTACTCTTTTCAAGCAAAATATTAACCCTCTCAGCCTTTATGCATGTGTGGCAAACAGAAAAGAGAGGTGGGGGCATGCTGTAACAAAATGTGGTATATATCCTCACCTCCTAGAAAGAATGCTACTCTTTGTGCATGCTCTTCATACAAGTGTATGTCTTAAATATATTATAATCTATAGAGCAAAGGTGGAGAACCATGTTATGCTGATGGACTGCATTTGCACTGCAACCCTCTTTGGGCTAGATGATATCAAAAGCATTGCCATCTGTCAAAGGCAACTTCCCCTCTCTATCTTTTCCATTTTTTGCCAAGAAAAAGACATGCACAGGTAGTGCACACACATACACACAATTCTGTCTACCTATCTATCAGCCAATCAGCAGCTTGAAGGCAGTTTTCAGCACCACCTCCTTGGCCTACAGCCACATCTTTGCCTGTTGAGATGCAGTAACTACTCAGCCAGCTCCCCTTGCTATCTTAATATCATACATGGGGGGAAATAATGTTGCTTTCTATGCATCCCCCACCCTCTTCTTTATTCTCCTGCCCTAATTTTCAGGGTAGATTTTTTCCCTTCCTCTGCTCTCACCCCTTCTGCACCCTCCTTCTGTCAGGGTAATATTGCTTTAAGTGCAAAAGGAAAAATGTTGGTACAACAGACCACAGACTAGCATAGCTGAAGTGGGTTTCTTCACAGCTGTGGCTAGGCAGAGGGATGACTAGCAAACACTCCTATATAGCCAAAGCATACGATGCATTATGTGTGGGGTGGTATCATGAAGAAAGAGGAGTGTTGATGGATGTTGGAGAAATCACTGTTGAGTTGTTAATAAGGTTTGCTGTGTATACACTATGTTTATATTGAAACTGCAGATAAAGACCTCCAAATATTTTTGGATGAACCTTGCTGTCTGTAAGTCTTTTTGTGTGTAAAAGTGAGTCAGAGTTGTGGAACAGCTGTTAGCTGAAGCCTTTGTTTTTGTGCCCTTTCTGCTGTGCTTTTCTGCTGTTTTGGCTACTCCTGGGTAAGTTTGTCCCCAGGTTGTGCCAGATGCCTCTCAGTTAGCCTATACTGAGTGGATACCTTCTGCCCCGAGAAACTTACAGGCTGCAAAAAACAAAACAAAAATCCTAGAAAGGAGTGGGAAGGAGATGGCAGGCCACACTTGAGTTCCAGGCCCTCTTTTTCCTCCTTAGGGGATCCCTTGGGGTCCTCTGGCTGCCCCTGGCTCTGCTACCCATGGGGCCAAAGGCTTTCTTTGTAAATGCTGCACTGGACGGGCTGCCGCCTGCTAAAAAACCCCACCTCTCCGGCTTCTGGGAGGAGCCAAAGCTGGTGAGGGAGGGGGAATAGAATGGAGCAAAGTGGGCTCTCATTGGATACCAGTTTAAACCCCCCCCAATGGGAATCCAGCATGCTCCCCTCAAAGGATCTGGCATTGGAGTGGTTGGCTGAGGCTCCACAGTCTGTGGGTGGAGCAAAGGCGAGCCCAAAGACTCCCAAAAAAGTTAGAGGTGCTCCTTGCTGGAGAGACTCCTTCACTCCCTTTTCTATTAATTTCTACTTTTTACAAGTGGTAGACAAGACCCCCTCTATTTCTATTTTTTACAAGTGGAAGCCCCCTCTTCTCTAAATGAGGCAGAGCATTTTCATGCTATGTTCACCAACTATCTACACCAGTGGTTCTTAACCTGGAGTTGTGGGACCCCCAGGGGTCCTCACTGTCCTCATAGGGGGTCCATGAAGGCTGCTCAGACCACCTCCCAACTGCAGTGGAGTGGCCATATGACAGGAGCCAAGGGGTGGGCTGGCTGACTTGGCCTGTGCATTACCATTCAATCCACTCTAGCCACAAACATGCAGGAAGAATAAGGAGTAAAGTTTTCCCTCCCACTCCAGTGTCTCTGTGGGATGGTTTTATTATTATCGTTTTAAATCTGAAGTCTTGGGGTCTATGGCAACAAAAGATATTTTAAAGGGGACACTGGTAAAGAAAAGGTTAAGAGCCACTGGCGTAATGGTATTATTATTGTTGTTATCAGGTATTGTTGTTAGGGTATAAATCTTGAGTTAAATCTAGGGGGGCCATGGCAACAAAAGATATTTAAAGTGGGTCCCTGGTAACAAAAAGATTAAGAGCCACTGGCATAATTGTATTAGTATTAGTATTAGTATTAGTATAGGTATGCCCGGTGTGACATACACTGTTATGTGCCCTGCTGCGGTTTCAAGTGGTGGTTGCAGCGTGGAGCTTGGAGTGGCAGTGTTCCTTTCACACAGTTTAGCTACATGGTATTATTTTAGGAAAAAAATATTGCATTTTTACATGTGGGTGGTGGTTGGCTGAGGGAGTAAGAGGAGGGAGGGGCCCTTGTGAGGCTGGGGGTATAGATTCAGATTGAGTGACAGGAGTGGATTGTGAGGTGGAGAGGGAATTTGCATGTGGGCGGGGATTGGCTGAGGGAGTGAGGGGATTGGTCGGGTATGTTTCCTAAGCTGCCAATTAGCACACTGGGAAAGGAAACATATCCAAGCCTTATATATAGGGAGTGATGGTTTATTTTGTAAGAATTGAGTCAGTGAAGATGAACTCCTCAACTAATTAATTGGAATAGTAGACATTTACTCTGCTATAGAACTAGATCAACTTTTGATATGGGTTTTGATATCTCCTGGACACCCAGGGGGCCACATCATCACCCCACTGCCTCTGCTGCTACTGCTGTGATGGGACCCCAGCAGTTACTTAGTGGGGGCAGGGCAACAGAGTGACTCACCCTTAACACACCACTGGCATATGTTACATTGGGTACAGCTAGTTTTTAAGAAAATACCTTAAAGCCACATAGCATACACACACTGGAATTTGGCAGACATAATCTTTTCCTTAGGGGCTAGACTTCCCCTGATTTTGTCCAGTTCTGAAAAAGAGGAAAAAGTGTTATGTTCATTTTTAAAAAAATATCAAATTAAAGCAAGAAGCAGGAATCTAAGTTTCTGAATTGTAACCAGACCAGTTGATCTGGATGGAGGAGGGACATTTTTCAAGGCACTAAACTGATCTCCAAACTTGCTCTTGCACATCTGTTTGTCCATGATATTTTGAATGCTTCACAAATATGAAAGTTCTGCCTGTTGTTCTTTTATTTGTTCCTCCCCCCTACCATCTTTCCCTATTCAAGGTACATTGATGTCAAGAGTGATACATTAGAACTAATACTAATGTGTTCATATTGAGGAAATGAAGGACAGTTCGTTAAATACAAGTGGACTGAAGGAAAATAAATGACAGAGTGTTCAAGGAGCGTCAGTTAGAATTACATGGTTGTCAGTCATGCATGGTGTTCCAGGAGCCAGGTCTCCAATTATATGAAAAAGACTAATGAATCTTTTACCATACAACAGAGACATTTTGAACATTAATTTTTTAACATTTGTACTTAAAAAATACATTCCAGCATCTATTCAAAATTCAGAATGAATGGCAGGGGCAAGCAACTTATTCCAAATTTTGGCATGGTGTTACACAGACTTAAAATTTATTTGTTTTCTATATTTTCATATTTCTATCTCATCCTTATGCTCTTCTCAGGCATCATTACAGAAGAATGATGCCTGAGAAGGCAAATGGTTGTATTGTTACCCAAATTCTGTGGGGTCTGTGAGGATCCCATTAGTGTCCAAATTCTACTATGGGGTATTTATAATTAGCTCAAGGTGGCATGTGAGAGGTGGACTAACTACAGGGATCTTTTGACCTATATATACTGACAGTAACTGAGGAGACTCCAAGCCAGAATGTACAATTAAATGTTTTTTATTGGAAAGTAATCTTAACATCATTCACACTACCACTCACACTTCAACAAACACATAAGACTATTGAAGAAAGTAGGAAGTATTTGGATAGAGGAATAGAATAAGGGCATTGTGGGTTATACTATACTAATCAGAGGAGCAAAGATTTATGCTGAAGTTGCAGACCTGATGACATGAACTGATGGAGTGACATGAAGAGGGTCTGCACACCTGGTGACACAGAGTGACAGAGCGTCAGGAGGAAAGGGATCTGTGCACCCTTTGGTGGCATTTTAGGGTGGTACTTATATTTGATAATTCCCCTGAAGGGATGAGGTTTAAAGTACAGTACAATGTCTCTTGGAGTTTCCTAAGATGAGACAGGGTTCTCAGGATGTGTTAACAATCACTGATGGGCTAGTTATTTGGAACTGAAGAGGCACAGGCAACCTTCCATTGTGATCTAAGGAAAGGAGGAAAAACCAATTTTGCAGGCACTGAGTGCTCACCTATCCCTGAATGTATTAGTGGATAACTCACCTCCAGGTGTTCTTTAGGAAGAACTCTGACCTGGGTATGACCTGTTTGAGGAATTTCTAATGGCCTTCCCTAGGCTGTGCATAACTCCAGCCTTAGTATCCAGGGAGTCCCTGGTTTACTTGCCAGCCACATGGTGGGCCATAGCCAGCCAAATGATCAAATATTGACAATTATGTGCTATTAAAAAGGTGAAGCCTATCAAGGTGGTAACAGTACATCAGAACACATTGGGAATTTGTTTAAATTTGGGGGCTATATAAGTTATTGTCACAACCACTGGTCATGTTGGCTGTGGAGTTCTGGGATTTTAATTAAAAAAATAACTTTTCCAGACTCTGATATGAACATTCATTCAACCAGATCTGAAAATCTGTACCGGAATACATACTTGATTATCAGATACAAGAATCCTACTTAATCTAGGGTACAGATCAAGTGTAAAGATGTGTGTAGGTTGAATGAATGCACATGTGTTTGGGAGAACTGATGAACAGCTGATCTTTGTTCAAGTGTTCTAAACTTGAGTAGTGTAAATGTGTGAGAGGTATTGTGTTACCTCTGCTTCCCTTCGCTGTTATTTCTGTCTGCTTATCAATGGGGAGGACAATTTCAGAAATGAAAATCTTCCTGTATCTGTAAAGGCTCAAGCTGATGGATAGAGGAGGCACTTTTTTCTGAAATTCTGCAGTATATTAATTCAGTATCCCTGTTCTGAGCTTTTAGAGAATTCAGGAATCCCAATAAAACCATCAGCTGTGAATAAAAGCTAGAAATGTCACTCACAAAATCATACCCCTTGTCCCTTCCCTCATGTTGTCCCCCTCTCTCTTCCTGCCTCCCTCCCCTAGTATCTTCCATATATGGAGAGCTTTGAGAAAATGAAAGATAATAAGGCCCAGGTGCTTCATAAGGCACTACAGGTCCAGCAGAAGATAGGGAACCTTTTATAGTTCCAGACACTCCATCCTCCCCATCTAGATTAGTGCATGAAAACAAAGATATATGCAAGCACATATTGTGACGTTACATATAATCATTCCTGATAATGGAACACATCTGTTAAGGTGTCAGTCATAGCTTTGTAAAACATCAGCTGACATTTGATAGGTTTATGGTTTTAAACTGGTATAGTTTTTGACTATAAGTCAGTTCCATTTTGCTTCCCCACTGGTGTGCAATTGTAAAAAAACATTCTCATAAAAATTAGTACTTACAGTATATTTCAATATACATCTTGAACATCTTTTTTGGCACAAAATACACATGTATACATCTATTTTAATGTAAAAGTACATATTTATAAAATGTATTTGATCCTAAGAAATATACAATCCATTTTTGCACTAAGACTTGCATCACAACATTCAGAAAAGTACGCTGAAGAATAATTAGTCTTCATATTAGGCTGAAAAATGTGCATCATGCCACACATTCCCCAATAATGCCTACATATGAATCCTTCCAACAATAAACACTTGGTTGCATTCCAGAATCTAGCTTGCATAGATGGAAAGGAACAACAATTCATGGATCTCCACTTCATTTGGGTGTGATATGTTACCCAAAGCAGACCATGTGCCATTCAATAGAATTTCCGACCTATATCTAGCATTTTCAGAGGTTGAATGGACTGTCATGTGGATGAGAAGGCAGGAGACTGTCTTGTGCAGAATAAGTCCCAAATTCTGAATGGCCTTAAAAAAACTGCATGGTTTTTGAAGACTTTTTGGCAGATGGGGAAAAACTGCTGAAATTACTCACTGCTACCTTTGAGGAGCAACTTGGTGAAAAATTGCATCCCTACCTAGGAGGCCAATATGCACAAACTTGTCTTTAATAATCATAGAATCATAGAATTGCAAAGTTGGAAGAGACCGCGAGGGCCATCCAGTCCAACCCCCTGCCACGCAGGAAATCTTGATCAAAGCATCCCCGACAGATGGCAATCCAGCCTCTGTTTAAAGACTTCCAAGGAAGGAGACCCCACCATGCTCCGAGGGAGTGTGTTCCACTGCCGAACAGCTCTTACTGTCAAAAAGTTCCTCCTCATGTTGAGGTGGAATCTCTGTTCCTGGAGCTTGCATCCATTGCTCCGTGTTCCAGTCTCTGGAGCAGCAGAAAACAAGCCTGCTCCATCCTCAGCCTGACATCCCTTCAAATACTTAAACAGGGCTATCATATCGCCTCTTAACCGTCTTTTTTTCCAGGCTAAACATACCCAGCTCCCTAAGTCTTTCCTCATAAGGCATCATTTCCAGACCTTTCACCATTTTAGTTGCCCTTCTCTGGACACGCTCCAATTTGTCAATATCCTTTTTGAATTGTGGTGCCCAGAACTGGACACAGTATTCTAAGTGAGGTCTGACCAAGGCAGAATAGAGTGGCACTATTACTTCCCTTGATCTAGACACTATACTTCTATTGATGCAGCCTAAACTCGCATTGGCCTTTTTAGCTGCCACATCACACTATTGACTCATGTTCAACTTGTGGTCTACTAGGACTCCTAGATCCCTTTCGCATGTAGTCTTGTTCAGCCAGGTCTCTCCCATCCTATATCTATGCATTTCATTTTTCCGCCCTAAATGCAGTACTTTACATTTCTCCGTATTGAATTTCATTTTGTTAGCTTTGGCCCAGCTCTCCAGTCTATCCACGTCATTCTGAATTTTGATCCTGTCCTCTAGGGTATTAGCTACTTCTCCTAATTTGGTGTCATCTGCAAATTTGATAAGTATGCTCCTAATTCCCTCATCCAAGTCATTGATAAAGATGTTGAATAGCACTGGGCCCAGGACAGAACCCTGTGGCACCCCACTGGTCACATCTTTCCAAGACGAAGAGGAGCCACTGCTGAGCACCCTTTGGTAAAAAAAGGTAAGCAACCTTTAATAAAGCTTGCTTACAACAAAACAATCAGATTTACAATGACACAGTAGTCTAGGCAAAACTAGACATTGATTACAAAGCTGTAATTGCAGTTTTGAAAAATTGTACATGCAAGCTAAATTTATATGGCTTTCATCTGGCTGCAAAAACTTTCAACTGCAAAACCATTTAATTGATTTACAGTGCACATTTAATTGTCCTGGGAAACATGGCATTGCCAATCAGGTGCAAGTTTTCTTTGATTCAAAGCTACCCAGAATTTCTACAGATAAAGAAATAAAATACAATGAAATCTACATAATGGAAACTAAGTTAGCTACAGTTAATATCATCCCTCTACCACCACCTCCAGTGTTAAGCAGTTATCTTTTTAAACAATATTTCTGCCTCAAGGATTATCAATATGGTTTCTCTACCCTCAGAAAAATCTGCTTTTGTAACAATTTATATTTATGTTGCATCCTCAAATTAGCTGTCATTCATTGGAAATTCATCTCTTTAAATTAATATCCTTTTCAAGGATACAAAAGTGCCAATCTTTATGAGTAGCAAACAGGTATGCATACAAACTCTTGAAGTCTACTAGGTTTTAGATGGCAGAATCATTTTATGACTGTGTCATTAAACGTAAACAAATAAGGATGGAGGGATATGTTTCCAATCCACTTCTATATGCTTTACCTCATAATTCTGCCACATTCATTGCCAGATTAATCTGTAGCCATCCACATTATCTTCCAGAAAGTGTATTTTAAGTTTGCAATCTAATATCTTCTCTCTGGCAATAAGATTAATTGAACTCCATGGGATTTAGCTCTGAGTAGAAATATATAGGACCAAACTATCAATGTATAGCTTTTAAAATGGTATTCATTTAAAAATATATATTTAAACTGCTGAGAACTGTCACACATTTGGAGAAGTGTAGAATCATGTGAACAGATACATTCTATGAGAGCAGAAGATCAATTAATATTGTATCTCAATTTACAAAGAATGAATTCTGCAAAAATAGCTATTAATGCTCAGATTCAGTTAAAGACTCATATTTAATTATTCCTTCACCACCCACATGTTAAAAATGCAATATTTCCCCCTAAAATAATACCATGTAGCTGAACCATGAGAAAGGAATGCTGCCACTCCAAGCTTCATGCTGCAACCACCGCTTGAAACCCCAGCAGGGCACATAACGGTATATGTTATGCCAGGCACACCTATACTAATACTATTACAATTACGCCAGTGGCTCTTAACCATCTACTTTACCAGGGACCCACTTTAAATATCTTTTGTTGCCATGGGCCCCCAAGATTTAACTCAAGATTTAAAACCCTCACAATATAATGATAATAGCTGATAACAACAACAATAATATAATTAGAACAATGCCTCTTAACCTTTTCTTTACCACTGTCCCCTTTACATATCTTTTGGTGCCATGGATCCCCAAGATTTGAAACCATAATGTTCATCATAATCATCATCATCATAATCATGACCACCATCATCCATGAAATCTTTACTCAGAAGCACTGGAGTGGGAGGGAAGACTTTTCTCCTGCAAGTTTATGGCTGGAGTAGATTGAATGGCAATGTGCAGGCCAAGGCAGCCAGCTAACCTTTGCCTTGGCTCCTGTAACATGACTACTCCATTGCAGGCAGGACATGGTTTGAGCAGCCTTCAAGCCTTAGTGGACCTCCTGTGAGAACACTGAGGACCCCTGGGTGTTCCCAGACCCCAGGTTTATAACCACTGGTTTAGACACTTGGTGAAAGTAGTATGCAAAAGCTCTGCCTCATTTAGAGAAGAGGAAGTCCAGGGACCCTTCTCTACTGGTGGCGCAGTGGTTTAATGCCAGTACTGAAAGCCACCACGTTGCAAGTTCGATTCCAGTGGGCTCCAAGGTTCACTCAGCCTTCCATCCTTTCGTAGGTCGGTAAAATGAGTACCTGGCTTGTGGGGGGCAATTAGCTAATACACATTGGAAACTGTTTAATGCAGTGTAGATGTGTAAATAGCTATTGCTTAAAAAACAATTTGTAAGCCGCTCAGATAGCCTTGTGGCTGAAGAGCGGGGTATAAATAAATAAATAAATAAAAATACTGCTAGTTAAAACAGAAATGAATAGAAAAGGGAGTGAAGGAGTCTCTCCAGCAAAGGGTGGAATGGTCACCTCTTACTTTCTCATGAGTCTTTGGGCTCACCTTTGCCCCACCCACAACTGTAGAGCCTCAGCCTTCCACTCTGATGCCAGCTGCCCTTCAAAGGCAGCATGCTGTATTCCTGTTGGGGGGAGGCTGGCACCCAATGAGAGCCCACTTTGCTCTCCATTCTATTCCCCTGGCACAGCCTGGGGGCAAACTAATCCAGGAGTAGCCAAAACAGCAGAACTGCACAGCAGAAAGGGCACAACAACAAAGATTTCAGCTAACAGCTGTTCCACAGCTTTGAACCACTTTCACACACACAAAAACTTACAGATGGCAAGGTTCATCCAAAAACATCTGGAGGTCTTTATCTTTAGTTTCAGTATAAACAAACACAGTATATACACAGCAAACCTCATTAACAAATTCAACAACAACACTTCTCTTTCTCCACAACTCCAACCCCCCACACAATGTATTGTGTGCTTTGGCTATATAGGAGTGTTTGCTAGTCATCCCTCTGCCTAGTCACAGCTCTGAACAAACCCACTTCAGCTGTGCCAGTCTGTGGTCTGTTGCTCCAACATTTTTCCTTTTACACTTAAAGCAATATTACCCTGACAGAAGGATGGGGAAGAGAGCTCAAGTTTTTGGGTTCAGAAGGGGTAAAGAGCAGAGGAAGGGGGGGGGGGAAAACCTACACTGCAAGGGAGGGCATGAGGAAAAAGAAATAAGAAGAGGGTGGGGGACACATAGAAAGCAACATTATTCCCCCCCCCATGTATGCATATTAAGATAGCAAGGGGAGCTGGCTGTGGATTTAGTTACTTCAGCTCAACAGGCAAAGATGTGGCTGTAGGCCAAGGAGGTGGAATTGAAAAACACCCTCAAGCTGCTGATTGCCCAGCCAACAGAGAACTACAATTGGTTGGGTATATTTCCTAAGCAGCCAATCAGCACACTCTATATATCAGTACACTATATAGTTGAAAATAACTATATAGTTGAAAATAACTATGTAGTTGAAAATAACACTGATTGCTTATATCAGAAAGGGGGTAAGAGGTAGAATGAGATTAATTCTAGAAGCTCATGACTCTGTGTGACATTTTCCCCTCCATGGAGAGTGGTCCATCATATCCCTCAGTCTCTGTGGTATCACCCCTTTCTCCAATAGTGTTACCTGGTGCACTTCGGCCTCACCACACACACACACACCAGTGACACCATGATAAGTTACAAGAGGGTAAGTCTAGCCATGAACAGGTTCTTCTCCATTCTCAAGTTTCCACAGAATCCACTCATTAGACAAACACTCACTACCGCTGAGTAGCTGGACAGGACCCTCTTGCTGATTCCCAGGGTTGGTGGGACCAACTTCTTTCCTGATTGAACTGTTGCATCTTTACAAGTACAGAGTCTCCCATGTCTCTTTAGAATTGCTCTAGATGGTGAGGGAGGTAGAAAGGCTTGGGTCATGAGGTTAGAAACCAAACCCTGGGCAGGGGTGAGAGCTCATGATGATGAGTTCTTCCTCTGCTTCCTCCCCTCTTCCTGAGAAAGCCATTACAGTTGTTCCTTCATATTTGCTGGGGTTTGGTTCCAGGACCCCCTGTGGCTACCAAAATCTGTGAATATTCAAGTCCTATTATATGCAATGGTATAGCAAAATGGTGTCCCTTATATAAGATGTCAACATCAAGGTTTATTTTTGTATTATTATTTTTTAAAGAATATTTTCAAGCCATGAATACTTAAATCTGTAGATACCAAATCCGTGGATATGGAGGGACAACTGTACATCCTGTGTGAACCAACGAGTCTCCTTTATTCTTCTGCCCTTACCTACTTCTGTAACCATTTTTCTAGACTGAACCAAATCCAACACTCTGTCTGTTTCCTCCTGCCTCTGCTTCTCTGGATATAGCCTCTGTTTTTTTAAACCTGTGCTTTCCCACACCCTGGCTGCTGAGTCTTCAGCAGCTCCCTGTTGCAGAGTGACAGATCAGTTGCACAGCTGCCAGCATTCTTCTCATCACTTGTCCACACAGCAGTCAGCAGCCTCCCTGGTTTGGCAGAAGCAGCTGGAGAGGAGGATAGTAGTGTGGTGCTCCCTGAAATCCCTCGCACCCCAAAGGGGGATCAACAATTAGATGGGGAGCTATGACCAAGATAGAATTCAATTTTGTCACGGCAGAATGCCAGACATTGAAGAAATAGGAAAATCACAAAGGAGACAGAATCTGCTCAAAGGCATATGTTAGGTGGCTATTGCGTTCTCTGACAGTGGTTGGCCTGCTGTTTGTTCCTGTTGCTACCACTGGAAGATCAGGGATATCTTTCCACATGAACCACAAGAACATCAACCCTGTGAGGTTAGACCCTATAGGATTGTGGCTTTGTCATGTACTTGCATTCCCAGATGCAGTGACCAGCAGTTTCAGAGTTAATCAGAAAACTTTATTAGCACAGTAATCCAGAAAGCATATCATCCAAAGTCGTTGCTCAGAATGGAGACCCAGAGGACAGACAATATACTAAAAGCAGTTTGCAATCTATGATAGGTTACCTATCATCACCTTTCTTTCCTGACAATCATACCTCCTTTTATTCCCAGACAACTCCTGCAGCTGCCTGCCACCTTATCTCCCATCCATTAGTGATGGGATACTCCCCATTCCAAAGCACTAATTAGCCAGTACCAAGAAATGAAAACAGTTAATAGCAAGGTTACAGAACCACACAAAAAAGGCAGGAATAGGCACCTTTAGGGACCATTCCTGACAGGATGATGGGTAAAAGCTATCAGCTGCTAGCTTTTTATCCATTCTTAGTGTAGGTAGGGACAGATGCACAGGGCCATCCCTCCACAGGTCTAGCCAGTTCTGGACTCCTGGAGTTTCATTTATTTCCATTGAGGTTGCCAGTCCAGTTGTTGCCATTAAAACTATGATATTCTTTCCTTGGCAGATAAGCAGTAGGCATATAATTTTGGATTTCAGGCCAGAAATTAAACAAACAAAACAAAAAACAAAAACAAACCCAAAGATGGCCCCACAGCTTCTCCAGTTGCAAATCATAAGAACTAAGCAGCTGGCATATAATGCAGTTTTTATAATTAGCATTTCTTGTACCTGATCAGCATCTAGATGAATTAAAAAACCCACCAAGATTCCTAGCTGATCTTCGAGGATTCCAGAGGGAAATGGAAATGGGACATTTTCCTGGAAGGTTTTGCATACACAATAAATGGCAAAGTTTTAAAGGTTCACAGATTTGAGCACTCTAATCAAAATGTCATTTAATGCAAATTTCCACGACGGCATCAACACAGAATTAGAAATTTGACAGTGAAGTGTCTTCCATGAATAAATAGTTTAAGAGAGGGTTAGGATATTAGTGCCTCATACCTTGCATCTATTTGCTGTCAAACTTCTTTCTCTTTCATTCTTAAAAAAACTGAGGGTGTCAAAGCCCATCTTTTGTGAATGTTATTACAGCCTCTTCATAACTTTTTAGTTTGATAAAGTAGGTCACTTGTCTGTCTTTGTGTCTGAAAGAGAGGGGCAGCTGTTCACATAAAAGAATCGCATCCTAGTGGTTGGACACAAGCTTTGAATGCAGAAAGACTGAGAGGCATTCCCTGGCATCTCCATGGTTGTTTTTAACTCTCAGGCACCAGGAGATACAATAGACAGACAGACAGATAGATAGATTTTTTAAAAACCCTATGCTGAATGAATTCTAGTGTATGGAGAGTTAAGAGTCACAGGAAAAATTAGGACAATGTGAGTACAGTGAAACTCTCATGGAAGTCAGGGAATACAATACGTATACATAATGTCCTAATGGGCCAACCTGTGGATTACACACCACTACTGCCCGTCACTGCTACAAAGTGTCATGGTTCATAAAAAATGGCAATGAGTATTTTTTTTTGTCCAAAAGCTTTATAGTGGCAGAGACAAAGCCATCCTAATGCCAAAAAGTGATAGATTCATTAGGGTGGTCTTTTTTTTCCTTGTCCTAACTCTCCTAACCTATATGGAAAGTTTTTTTTTTCCTTTTCTGACACTCATGCTTAATGAATGGATGTTGAGAGTGATGGAAATGAAGAAGCATCAATGCTTGTTTACATCTGTGTATGTGTGTGTGTGTGTCCCTGATCTGTGTTTACTTCCTGCTTGTATGCAGAGGGCACCCCCCCTTTGCTCCAAGATATTTTAGTGTTTTACAACCCTTTGTCTCACAAGCAAGAAGCTAGCAATCATCATGCACGCATGAGCATCAACCTTAGGGACTTTTTTACCCAAAGTCAGATAACTATCTCCTATCTATCTGTTTTTCCTATCTAAGATGTATTCTCTGCCATAATAAAAGTAAGTTCTGCTTTATAACTTTACTGGAGCATCCTGCATGTTTTATGTCCTGTTTTGTACCAGAAGCTTGTGATGTGCTGAGGGTCTGCTGCAATCTGCTCAATATAAATAACTAAATATCCTACAGGTTATGGGGACCAGTCTTATGCCCCAGATACTTTGCTAATGAGCTTTTTAAACAGGATATATATATATGCAGAGAAGGCTCAAGCTAGCACAAATGGGTATGCTTTGATTCCCAAATTGCAAGGGGATAATTTCCATTCATAGCTCTTCATGAGCTGAGACTCAAATGATAGAGGAAGGGATTTTGGATGAGTGGTAGGACAACAAGTACTGTAAGGTGAAAAATCTAATAATTCAGTGTTTGGGAGATGACCATCTCGTTCATATAAAGAATGAAAGCTCTTTATATTCCTGGAAGGACTGTCTAGCCAATAGGAAACTTAAAAAATCATCCAATGGTAGCTCTCGCTTTAAACAAAGGCAGTTTACAAGGCACCCAGAAGAGAAACAAAGGGAAAATGATTCAAGTCACACTAATTCACATCGTCCTCACAATTAGAAGAGTTTTACAGCAACCCAGAATCAGTCTAATGATGAAGTTATTATCATAGACTCAGGGCAAGCAAACATATTTTGTCACAATTTGATTTCTTCAGTGATATGAATTTCTGTGAAGCTGGAAATATTAAAGTTGTTGATGGGCAGAGCTTGCCTGTGAAGGGGCAGGGACATTGTGTCTTGCACTGTAACACAGAATATGGCAATAATCCTGTCAAAGCAAAAGGTGTGTTATATGCTCCAGACTTGGATGGAAAGTTTCTAAGTGTTTCTGTTCTAACAGACAAGGGCTTTGAAGTGCATTTCAGTGGAGACTTATGCACAGTGACCCAAGATGAGGAATTGTATTCGAGAGCATTTAAGAAAGATGGGGTCTTTCAGTTGGACTGTACCAGAGAGGAAGCAAATATGATAAGATGTTGCACAAATGAAGATTGTGCACTGTCATGGCATTGGCAGCTTGGCCACCATCATATGAATGACATATTAGATACAAAGAAAAATTATTTGACTGAAGGCATAAAGATAAAGATATGGAGCAATGACGACACAAAATATATGAACTGCATAAAAGGGAAAGGCACTTAGGCCTTCTATTCCCAGGAATAGTGAAAACAAATCGAGGCAACCACTAGATGACAGAGCTGAAGAAGGTGTGATGGTGGGCTATTAACCTGGATATAGAGGCTACATAATTCTTGATCCAAAAACAGGAAGGATCACAGTGAGAAGTGTTGTGTACATTGATAAGACTGAGAGAACAGTTGTGAACCATACAGACACAGACTGCACAACAGAAGAATCTCACAATGCAGAACAGCTAATAACCTACTGGCCTAAATGAGGAGATGTAGCCTGCCTGACTCAAACACCCATCATATATGAAGAAGTGGAAGTGAATACACAAGCAGAAGGAGATGAAGAGCAAGCAGGGGTAAGTTCAAAGCTGGAAGTTGCCACAGAAGCAGACAGGGCTCTGGAATCAGAACTTAGACAATCATCCTGAACAAACAGAGGAGTGCCACCACTACACCTGTCCTAACTTGCAAGGACAGTGGTGCCATATGAACATTCCACATGGGAAGAAATCAAAAGACTGCCTGCAGCAGCATGCATAGAATGAAGCACCACAGGAGGAAATAAACTCCCTGCACAAGATAAAAACCTGGACACTCACAGAACTGCTAATTGGTAGGAAGCCTGTGGGGTATAAGTGGGTATTTAAAATGAAACAAAATTCAGAAGGGGAAATCCAGAGATACAAAGCCAGATTAGTAGCCAAGGGCTACTCACAGAGATATGGTGCCCACTTCGATTACATTTTTGCATCTGCCATGAGAGATGCCACAATAAGTACACTTTTGATTGTGGCAGCATCCAGAAAAATGCATGTTGAACACTTGGATGTTCAGACAGCTTTCTTAAATGGACAACTCAAGGAAGACATCTACATGGAACAGCCTCTTGGATTTGAAAACAAAGGAAACAAATCACTTGTTTGCAAACTTCAGAAAGGCATTTATTATCTAAAACAAACTACAAGAGCTTAGAATGAAAAACTAAAGAAGATACTAATCAAGGAAGGCTTTACACAAAGCAAAGCTGATCCCTGTCTCTACACATGATACAAAGAATGACAAATGGACTTACATTTTGACTTATGTTGATGATTTGATTTTGGCTTACCAAGATGACACTAATTGTGAAGAAATCTTAAGCCATATAAATAATGAGATTGCAGTGCAAAGATTAGGAGACATCACTTATTATTTGGGAATGCGAGTAGAGAGAGAGGAAGATGGGAGCTATCTCCTCAGTCAAGAGCAAAACATTCATCAACTCGTGGAATACCTAAAACTCAAGGAGGCCAATCCAGTGCCCACACCTATGGAAACAGACTACTTTAAGATAGATGAGCACAGTGAGCCTCTACCAAATAATAATAAATACAGAAGTGCTATAGGAAAGCTGCTGTACCTAGCCACCACCACGAGACCAGATATTGCTTCAGCAGTTGGAATTCTTTGTAGAAAAACCAGCTCACCAAGAAAAAAGGATTTGAATGCAGTAAAGAGAATGGGCTGATACTTAAAGGGCACTGTACACTTAAAGTTAAAGCTACAAGCCACTAGCAGTCCCAGACTAGTAGCTTATACAGATGCAGATTGGGTTGAAGACCTTATAAATCACAAATCCAGCAGTGGAAACCTGTTCTTCTATGGAAGTGGAGCAGTGAGCTGGACAAGCAAGAAGTAATATGCTATAGCACTGTCATGTACTGAAACAGAATATACACCAGCTGCTCAAGCATGCCAGGAACTTATGTGGCTATGCCAATTGTTAGAGGAACTTGGAATAATTGAACCAAAGCCTGTAGAGTTCCATGAAGACAACCAAAGCTGCATAAAACTCTCACAGACTGGGAGAGTCAATTCACATACAAAGCACATTGATGTGAAGCATCACCTGTTGAGAGATCTACAAGAGAAGCAGTTTATTGAGATGAAGTATTGTCCATCAAGAGAAATGATAGCAGACATTCTCATCAAGCCACTTCCTAGAGACCACTTCCAGTTCTGGAGAGAGAAGATTCATCTTGTGGACTTAAACAAGCATCACTGAGAAGGGGTATTGGAAGTGAAGAAGCACCAACACTTGTTTATAGCTCTCTCTCTGTGTGTGTCCCTGATCTGTGTTTACTTCCTGCTTGCATGCAGAGGGCACTCCCACCTTTTGCTCCAAGATGTCTTAGTGTTTTACAACCTTTTGTCTCATAAGCAAGAAATGAAGAAGCATCAATGCTTGTTTACATCTCTCTCTCTCTCTCTGTGTGTGTGTGTGTGTCCCTGATCTGTGTTTACTTCCTGCTTGTATGCAGAGGGCACCCCCCCTTTGCTCCAAGATATTTTAGTGTTTTACAACCCTTTGTCTCATAAGCAAGAAGCTAGCAACCATCATGCACGCACGAGAGTCAGCCTTATGGACTCTTTTACCCAAACTCAGATAACTATCTCCTATCTATCTGTTTTTCCTATCTAAGATGTATTCTCTGCCATAATAAATGTAAGTTCTGCTTTATAATTTTACCGGAGCATCCTGCATGTTTTATGTCCTGTTTTGTACCAGAAGCTCAGGTTGCACTGGGGCTCTGCTGTAAGCTGCTCAATATAAATAACAAAATATCCTACGGAGAGTGGGATGAGAGAATCACATGAACCTGAAGGTGGGACCAGCGGTCAGCAAAGAACACTCTTCTCAGCTTTTTGATAAATATGCTAATCCTGCAGCGACTACATCAAAAACTACTTCTAGCTATGAATCAGTCAACACTGATTCCTGTACCCTACCAATATTCTATTATTGAACATAACAGACTTTACCCAAACATACCTTTGCACAAATTCAAAACAAAATGAGTACTAGGGACAGAAAAAATGATTCTGTCCACCTTTCTTAACTAGTCAGACATGCACTGTGGGTCATCAAAAACAGGTCGCCCACTGTAACTGCAAGGGGTTGTCTTTTTCAGCTATGGCTAACTGAAATGTGGATATTGGTTCCATGGATACAGGATGGGGGAGGGTTGACCTGTATTGCAAAATCAAAGGATAGATATCCATGTGTGTGTGAATGAGGACTGAATCATCCTTGTCCCTGAAACTTCCAGTATCAGCCTTTTCATGAAACCAAAAATTACTATAAGAAGATATGGGGAAAAAAATATTCTCCCCCCCCCAAACCCCATAGGTTAAACAATTATTCTCCTCCACCAAAACCCCATAGGCCTATGGATTGAGTTTTCATGAATTGTTACATTCTGTTTACTTAAGCCTGCTATGATCTCACCAAGATGCCTGAAGCTCTCTTTTGCTTATTTGTTCTAATTTAAGATATAGCAGTTGAACAACAGGTCTGGTTATAAATTTTAAAAACATGTTGGAATGGAATTGAGTTCTCCTAGAAATAACTAATAGTAATAATGATCTGCTCCATCATTGTATTAATGCTATAATAGGATTAGTGCTGTATAACAAGAAAGAAGTTTACTGTGTTTAATAATGTACCTGATCCAGGGTTGCACTGGACCTCATAATCCCATTCAGATGTGTTGGCAAGCATATGTACTCCACATGTGAAGGGGGGATATGCTAGCCCCACTCCCTCTATTTTCACTTCTACCAACAGAAAGAAACATGTCTCAGGAGAGCCTGTTTCCTCTATCAAATGACCACATAAGCCAGAAAATGGGAAAATAAATCAGTAATTAAGTACACATGGAGAGCCTCCATGGTTATAATAGTCTCTCTTCTTCACAGACATTTTGCTTTTATGTGAGGAAAATAATGATGGGGAGTGCAGAAAGTAGTATAATCCCTTCCTTTCATAAGAAATGAACATGCTTAGCAAAAATCATATGAAAATACAATCTGTGGAAACACATTTAAAAAAAAAAAGAAAGAAACTTTAGCCATGTATGTTACTATGCTGAAATGTCAATTTTCAATTCTCAGCCCATGGACTCTATTAAGAAAAAACATGGCAATTATTTCAAGCCTCTATATTAACAGCAAACCTAAGTCAGAGATGGATGGTTCAGGGAAGACCAAAACTTGACCTCCCATCACTCAACCATTAAACTCATTGACTAAATGACAATGCTTCTAGATTATCAATCTAAAGGACTAACAAGACAGGTGGTATGTATTCTAGAGAGATATAGTAAATACCAACAGATGGCTGAGTTGCTTACTCAGTGGGAATTAGCTTTATGTAAAATAAACCCATCTAACAGCTGTTGAAACTCAAATTTGCTTTTAATAATCAATTAATATTTAATTAACAGATTGACTATCCTTAAAATTCCAAATGGATTGTGTAGTTAAACCTATTACTGCACTTGATTTGCTATGTTTGCTCAATTAAATTGCTGTATATAAATAAAAATTAAAGCTGACACAGTGTCAGTTTTCAATCATAAATGGAGATTCTCAGAAGAGCAGGTAGATGAGATATCATCTTAAAACATGCTGCACTTTACAGATGCAAGGCATAAGTAATTCTGTGGATTTAAAATGAGATAAAAAGTTGAGTACATGCTACAGTTTAATTGAATGTTTATTTTATTCAAACCATTTTGGTTGACAGTTTTATTAATATATTTTAATGGTGAGTTGTCTTGTGAAGTAACTTTTGATACCTTCAATCACTCCCTATGCATCATCTTCTGGTGATGGTGAAACAAAAGGGGTAGACTGTACACATTGGTTGGGATTCTACAGGTGTCTTACAGAAACATAAGTTTGCTTACACATGTGGTTGTACTTTTTTGGCTGTTGTGTAATGGCTGTATTCAGTTCATGGTGACATAAGAGGTGTAAGTATTGAGCATGCAGTTGCAGGCTGGCATTCTGTTCAAGTAGTTATGAGGTCACAAGTGGGACATACTATCCTGTAACCATGGGTGATTTATGCTTATGGTTGTCAATGACATCCCAAACCATATGTTTTCATCCAGGAAGCACTTCAGCCAAAGGGTTTCCCAGGAACTGCAGGTCAGGGCTCTGGGAAATGATATCCCAAGTGCTCTTCCAGTCATGGGGCACACTGAGAGAAGCAGTTCCAGCAGGATCCTGAGGAGCTGCCTCTTCTTGACAATCCTCCCAGCTGGACACCGCAGAGAAAACTGCCATGTGAAAAATCCAGCCATTCTCGATTCAGGGTGGGGAAGGAAGGTCAAATGTTGCCTGAGGTGCCACTATTTTTCACCTCCTCTGTGCCACTTCTCATTCCAAAGGCAGAGCCCCAGTAGTAGTTACTCTTTATGAGGTCAGAATCCCCAGCAAACTCCACCATGGCTTCAGAGAGGGTGACTACTGTCAGGGCTTTGCTTTTCTGGCACACAGTTACCCCTTTGAGTTCCAGGAAAAGCAAAGCTCCAGCAGTAGTCACGCCTTCCAGCTTCAGAGAAGGTGACTACCACTAGAGCTTGACTTTTCCAGTGCACAATTGGCTCTCTGAGCTCTGGAAAAGCAAAGCCCCAGCAGTAGTCACACACTCTGAAGCCAGATCAGGTGGTCACCACAAGTGATTTGCTTTTCCCAGAGCTAAGAGGGATAATTGTGTGCCACAGAGTAGTCACCCTCTCTGAAACCAGATTGGGTGGCTATCAGATCAGGGAAAGCAAAGAGTCAGTCCACCCTTCTGCTGAATCTTGACGTGGCAGTCTGACAGGCTTTTGCTTGTGTATCTGTCAGTGTGTCATTGTCCACAATGATAAAGGAGGTTACTATTAGAGTGATATATTGTTGATATTTGTGTCCCTGAACACAATATCAAGAATGATTTATCAGACAGCTATTGAAGAAGCTGTAATAATGTTGGTACATTGGAACACACGTGGGTCTTCTACCCTAAAATATTCCATTTTGGCTGGATGTTCTTGAGTGGATTAACAAAACAACTGGTCAAAATATGTGTTTTCAAAGTTCTTTATTAATGTTATCAATTTATGATAAAGCAAATGAACATGTCCTTTGCAAAAATCTTCTATCTATCTTGTTGTGTGCAACAAGGCTAGAGATAGCAAGGACACAGAAGAACCTATAAGGTTTGTCCATTCATTGTCGGTTATAGAGAATTTGATCACTCACATTGCTAGAGAAATTGACACTCAAATTTTGCCATGCCAGAGGAGAAACAGCTGAAGACATGTTTAAGACTACATGGCATCTGTTTATAACAGATATGCCACATGTAAAGTCTAGACATTGCCCACAATTGAACTATATGATGTTTTGGAAGCTATTGTGAGAACTCCAACTCTTTGGCTATTGCTTATGGCCTGTTGCTATCATTTGTCTTTGATAGTAATTGTCTGATTACACTTTGAATAATGGACAGTTGTCTGCGGTGAAGGAGGATGAACAGGAGATAATTTTTGATTACACTATGTAAATTGCTAATAAAAATATTTAAAGAAACAAAAGCATTAAAAAAAAAAGAACTACCACTGTGCTGAGGTAAATGCCTCCCTTACAACTTGAGAACTGAAACATCCCAGAAACAAAATGAAGACCCCTTAGTTCTTCACTTTTCTGATTAGGACAGATAGCTTGGAATAGTTTGTTTGGTATAGGCATGATGCAACTAAACCTAAGCTTAGGTTATATTGCTATCCAATGGGGAAGAGATAAAAAACATGATCAGTCTTTTTTCTGATATTCATGGACAGATGGTACAGAATGAAAAGTGACTCCCTCTATCTGTTCATATTCAGTAGCCCATCGCTAACCCTAAGGGACAAGATAAACTGGTAACTCAATAATTTTATATTAAGTTCAAATTGTTGGTCAAAGGAACAGTATAATATCCTTAATGGTATGCCTTTGAGATCAGCAGAAAAACTTAATGTAAATTTTAGAATAAATTTGAGAGTTCTTGGTATGCATTCCCATTTAGTATGCAAAGAGAACCCAGGAGAAAAAAGTGCACTGAATTTTCTAGTATAATCATAAGATGGTAGAAGGAAAGGGAGGTGGAATTGCTAGTTGTTATTTCCCTGAAGAGAAGGCTTTTAAGTTGTCTAATTGAACTAAATTTGAAAATAAATGTATAATTAAATCAAAGGGCAAATGTATGCACAGAAATGCCAATTAGGGGGAAAGGGGCTTCATATATAATTTTCCATCTCCCACAGACAACTTTGAAAATATGCCCCAAAGCCTATGCATAAAGCCACACAGAATGATAGAAATGCATATAAAAACAAACAATTATATTGGCTAACAATGCTGGGTGGCAAAATCTCTTTATGCTTCAGATCAAAGGAGTGAAAGGAGGAGATGGTAGGGGAGGTGGGGTGGGGTAAGAACCTTATTTGCAAGTGGAATGAATAGCAGGTGAAAATTGTACATCCTGAGATCCCAGGGGCCATGAGATGAATCGGTCGCCCCTCCCCTATCAGTAGAGACAAAAAAAGCCACCTTGGATCCTGGCTTGGAGGGGAAAGGATGGTTTAAATGAAGGTGATAATAATAATTACATTATCAACAATATTATCATCATCAACAGCAAAACAATGTTAAAGTAGCTAGTAGCCCAGCACCTTAAAGAAAAACAAGTACAAATTAGTGGGCCAGGAATTTTCTCCCAAAAGGGGAGTCTATGCACCTGTGTAGCTTTTAAAGTGAGAATGGAGAGCAATTATACAAAGTCTCCTTGCTTTTAAATAGTGAGCATGCAAAAGTGCTATAATCTGACCAACTATGAAAAATCTGTTTTGACACCACACTCTTGCAAAATAAATGCAGTCATTTTGCTGGTAAATTTCCCAAGTTTCTCAGTTAGCACTTACAACAGAATCCACTTTGGGTTGATAGGTTGGACTTGGATGAGGAGACAAAGGTGCTGCCAGAAAGCCACATGGACCATATTACCTTTAGGTGTCTGCAAGACCTGTGCAGGGCTGCTGAAGATACGATGTCTTGGAGATGCCTCATTCATGGGGTTGCCATAAGTTGAAGGCAGTTAACATACCATGGTCTCCTATAGATCAATCAACTACGGGCCAAGTATTATGCTTGGTTGGTCTTTAGCAAGCAGAATCTGGGAAGATCAGACCTTAACAGAGAAATCTTCCCTTTGGTTCATCTCTTGAGCATTTCCGTGGGCCCAACATTTTGACCTTGGCCAAAGATGCAACTACATTTTTATTTTTATTTCTGAAATCAGGAAATTTCAAAAACTGAAACAGAAAAAAAGTTTTGCAGTGGAGTTCAATTTGAAGCACCAAGTTACCTCTTGAACAGCAAGTTTCCTTGTAATGTTTCACAGCTGTAGGAGACCTCAGCTCACCTCTGTTAGTTAATTAGAAATGATTGATTCATTCTGATTAACATAAACCAAATTACACCACAGCAAGTTACCAGAAAGATGAACTTTTCTAAGATTGAACTAAAGAATTTATACTCCTCTTCCTGTGATTTCATGGTTCCATGACCAAGTTCATCATACATTTATTGCTGAATTACATTAAAATCATGCACATTAATATTAAGAGGTTACACTAGTAATACGGCATTCAAGGAGCTGAATCTGCTAATTAAGCAAACAATTAACATGTGCAATATTAACAAGTAAATTGTAACAGATTATACTGGAATTTCTCTATAACTTCTTGTTTTCTATAACTAGAGTAATGAGTTCTCTAATTACACTTAGATGTTGCACAAATAGAATTAGATCAATCTGTGAAAAAGCCCTGGCCTACTCCAAGTTCCAATTTCAAAGGCATTTAGGTCCTAATTTAAGAATGGCCTTTGATTTAGCTGATTATGTTCGCTACATAAAATAAACAGGTTTGTTGCTGCCAAAACCACAAGTCACATGTGCAATTTTACTCAGAGATGTTGTACGAAGTTAAGGCTGCTTGTAGAAGCATAGCTGCATGAACACTGGAGCTTATACACAGGTTTCAAAGTGGTCTGAGAACCACTGGGTACAGAGTCATGTGTGAGGGGACCTGACATTTGCAGCCAGTCCGAGAATTAAACAACATTCATGTCCTGGTGCACTCTTGGCATCAGCTGAGCATGGTTACCCACTTGGCATCTGGTGGCTTTGGTGTCAGTGGGATAGTAAACTGCTTCTGGTTATAGGAGATTTTCAGATGGGGGAAATAACCCCCATGGAGGTCGGGATTAGAAAACCGCCGAATATAACACTGCAGTGTCCCCGCGGTAACACAACAGTACCAGCAGGGGAGACCATCATCCGAAAGGGACACTCTGTGGCGCAGCAGCTTTGCAACGCAACGAGGCTGCTTGTGCTGTAAAAGACTCATCTGAAAACGTCCTGAATTGACTTCCAGATTCATAGTGAATAGCATTTGAAAACCACAGTCATTTCACTAGCAATATACAACTTTGAGAGTGAAGGGAAGTAGTAGGAATATAGGAAGTAGGAACTATTTCCATGTATATATGCATATCAGAGTAAGTATTGTGCAGTGGTTTTAGTGCTGGACTAGGACACTGAAAGGTAAGAGCTCAAATCCCTGCTCAGCTATGGAAACGCAATGGGCAACCTTAGGAAGTCAGACTCTCAGACTCAGTGGAAGGCAATGGCAACACTTCTCTGAATAAATCTTGCCAAGAAAACCCCATGATAGGGTTGCCATAAGGGGTAGTTCAGACAGAGGGGGAAAAGCCTATTAGAATCCATGAGAAATCCCATGTGTCCAAATGGGATGTCCCAGCAGCCCGTCCTTTTTGGAGGGAGGGAGCAAAAGTCAGGGAAAGTCCATGGCAGAAGCCTCCAGGATTTTCCCCAAGTTTTTACAAAATCCTGATGGAAATGTGCACCCTCGCCAGTTAGGACAACTGAATCACATTGCTGAAGAGGACAGCTGATTGGTCAGATGTGTGCAGGGGGCAGAGCTTGCTAAGAAGACAGATCATGGAAACACCATGTTGGATTCTCACCTTAGTGATCGTGCACTGAGGTGATGAAACAGGCGTTCTTTCCTTTCTTTTCATTATTTATGCAGAAGATTGTTCTTCTGCACCTTGGAATTAGTTTTTCTTAAAAAATATCAATGTTTGGCAAGAGCAAGTTGGGGAGTACAAAACAGCAAGTAATTCATTTGTGCCCGACATCATGATTCACTGGCATGCCTCCATGTGAACAGCAAACATGGATAGCTTTACATACCAGTGATCTTGTCAAAAAATTGTTGAGATGACAGCTGCTGTGAATTGGCATTTCTGCATACCAATTCACATTTATTCCCACATCTAGACTGGTCCTCAGTCAGATTTTACTTGAAGGCACATAACAACAACATATGCATATATCTGAAAAAAAAAATACTTTCAGATTTTTTAAAAAATACAAGTTTGCTGTAATCATGTTGGTGTGTTGCACTGTACCTATAGGGAACCATTTTCCATTAGACAATCAATCAAATAGTCCATTAAAAATTATAATTCTCCCCACCCCCATGAAGTGGGAAGCAAGCTTCCCCCCACCAAAAAAAATATTAAATACATATTCCACTATATTTACTTAAAAGTTGGGATGCAATAGAAATTGGTTGAGTTTGCAATTCCCAATCTCCTCCCTCCAAATTAATTTTTTTAACTTCTGATATGAGAAGAAGGAAATCTTGCCTTGGGAATCTACAGATTTCTGAGGCTTGTGATGTGGTTAACTGAAGGAAATAATTTGCTCATAGTCATTGTGTGAATTTGGGCGGGGGAAAAGGTTCACAGCAAAAATGAATACTTTTTAAAGAAAACACTTTAGTCATGGAAAAATGTTGAAAAGTGTGTAGTTTGGGAAAGTGCATGCCAAAATATGCTTTAATTTTCATGCAGGAAGGGGGGGAAGCCCTCTTGCAACCTAATATGAAACTGGGATGGAATAAAAATGCCAGTGGGATTGAAGAAACAGAATTAAAATGAAGCTGACAGAAGTCCCACTGGATTCAGCACATATATATCCAGGCTTACCATTTTGCTTTGCTTTCCTATACAAAATATGTGAATCTCTTTTATTAGGAAAACAACAAGTTATTGAAGCTGTCCCTGAATGGTAAGTCAGCACTTTCATAAATCCCATTTGTCCAGTTGGTCTGTTCTAGTTGGTACTAGCAACTAGATTTAAGCCACACACACACACACACACAATCTGAACCTGAGGGAAGGGGGAAGCCCCTTAACCTTAAAAAAAAAACCACAATTTGAAGATAAGCAAGATGAAAATATAGTCGCAGTGATGGAGGCAAAAGACAAAGAAAAGAAATGGGCTTGGCTATTGGTTCAACAAAAGTTGCATGTAATATTAAATTGCTGTGGATCCAGACCAGAGCTTGAAAATAAGTAGGCAATTAACTCATTCATTGTTATATACACAAAAGCGAATCCTACGCTTTAAAAATTTAATAAATTCTAGAATATTACAATTCATTAGAGTTGGTGGCTTTTCCTCTGGCTGATACACTAAAACAGCAAAGTCTATGTGGGGGTGGGGTGGGGGAGAATTAGGATTGTAGCAAGTTCAGCACATGGCTGTTCCTAGGTATCAGAATCTAGATGAAGAAAAGCTGGGAAGCAATTGAAGAAGAATTAAAAGGAAGAAAAAATTAATCGGGGCAGATCCTTGAGTCCCAGTTTTCAGGGAAAAAAGATCAGTATACAGATATAATGGAGGTGGAGCAGAAGGAGAAGCAGCAAAACCCTCTGCCCTTAAGCAGCCCTGACACTATATTAATTTTATTCTGGTTTCTATTACGCATCATTGTGTAATATCCAATATTATATATTATTATTTGAGGTGAGTTGCAATAAATCACTTTGTAATCCTTCAGTGTGTTTCTTGTTTCTCACACAGTGCTAGGCACTTGTACAATTAAGTGAAAGTTTTTTTTTCCAACCTCATTTTCTGCTTTCTTGGCTTTTCTGCCTCCTTTCCCCATTCTGCTTTCCACCCACTCCCTGATTCAGAATGTCACATACTGAGGAGTGATATTAGAAGTATTAGTTTGATTTAAAAAATGAATTGAGCTAAATTCTTGCCCTCCCCATTTCTGCTCAGAAGTAAACCCCTTTTATAAAGCCTTTTTATAATCTTTTAGTTTGTTTATTACTGTTCACACAGTGTTGGGCACTTGGACAAACAAAAGTTGTCCTTTTTACACTCCAATTTCCTCTTCTCCTGGCTTCTCTCTCTGTCTCTGTCCTGGGATTTTTAGTTTTGTGCAGCACCAACACTCTGACAGAGAAGGCTAAAGACCTTAGAAAACTACAAATCCCAAGATTCCATAGGGCGGAACTTAAAGTGGTGTCAAACTGCATTATTTCTACAGTGTAGATGAACCGTGAATCATATAATAATTCAAAATTTGTCCTCATTTCCATGCATACAAATTTCATGGATTTGTTTAACATACAGCTTAGTTGAAAATCACAAACCTGACTTCATTATGCATGATGAAGTTCTTATGGGTGGTCATTCTGAGATGACATTGCACTCCCAATATAAGAGCAAGTGCATAGTCTCTGAATAGTCCTTGATCCAGCTTTTCACTGGAAGCAGCCTCAGTGCCATGGTATGCTTTTATCAAACTTTAGCTGGTGTGCCAGCTATCAGTCACTGGAAATGGCTTAGCTACATTTTCTGACAACCGCTCATTTGGATTATTGTGTTTTATTTCACATAGGGCTGATCTAAAAAGCCACCCAGAGATTACAGTTGATACGAAGTGTAGGAGACAAGTCACTAACAAGGATACATGTCTGGGACCATATTTGAAGGACCTGAATGGTTTGCCTGTCTGTTTCTGGGCCAAATGCAAGTTGCTAGCACTGACCTACAATAGCTTCTATGTTTAATTTTTATATTTATTTATTTATTTTTATTTATTTTGGAACCCAGGCAATTGAACAAATGGCTCCAACTATCTGCCTGCCTTAGATCTGTGGCATATTGTCCCATCACAAAGGGAAATAGGTAGTTACACTTTCTGCTGCTGCCCTAACTTTGAAATGATATCCCATAAGAGGAACCTTTTAGACTATAACTCCTAAAATGCCTGAACATTAGCTGTTCTGGCAAGGGTTTATGGAGGTGTAGCTTTTAAAAAAAAACTTGATGACATGAAATATTGTCTACCCACAGAGTAGCAAACGGAGGAACATGGATACCAAATATTGCTGAAGAAAGAAAATATTTTTATAATCAAATATTTTGCCAGTCTCCCATCACTATTTTTGGCTCAAAAACCAAAACAGGAAAATATTCAGCACAACCCTATTTGCAACATTGTTCACTACCACATAAATATTCCTGTTTTATTTCTGTTTCCATGGCCCGAACACCAAGGAGGAATAAGAGCTGAGTTGATGATCCACTCAGGGTTTATCTAGGAGTTATACAGTTCTTTGTAACAATGACTAATGTCCCAGTGGAAGAGATGGAGGATTTTTTATTCAAATCAATTAAATTTGGACTTGCAAAATTCTTTAGAGAACAATCCCTCATGAGAATGAACTGAATATTGCATTAAATCCTTTCTTTCCATAATCCAGCCCTGGATAATGGAAGATTACACAGCACCTATGTGTTCTATGTGAGACCCAAGCCTAAGCCATCAAGGTAACAATACTCTAAAGATTAATGCTCCCTCCTGGTAACGTAAAGTGGCTTAAGAAGTGTGTGGTAGAATCCACATATATTAATCTGAGCCATGTAGTCCAGTTGGTTCACAACACATTAAGACTCTGCTGGCTAAGAGACATCAGTTCATTTTTCAGTGTAGACAAGAAGCTACATAGTTGTTTTCCAATTCTTTTCCATTGTAAGTGAGGGTGAAAATATTGAGGATATTTGGAATGCTGGCAAGGAGTTTGCCATAAGACAGCCTGAACGGCAGCCATCTCCCCTGCCTTTCACACACACACACACACACACACAAAAGTATTTCTCAAAGTGATGGTACGATATCATGCACCATAGCTCCCAGGGATACTTGTAACCCCATTTTTAATGTGTCATAACTGTGGCAGCTATAAAAATGAATGGGGCACTTTTTTCAAATCAGACCTTACCTCCATGAACCTTTGCTTTTCATGTAACTGTCCCCTGCCTTTGTGGAGTTCTACTTCCCACAAATTGTAGTATGTGGGGAAATAATTATTGTAATGTAAAACAATCTTGTGTACCCCATTCACATCCTAAGATAAGTCTAGGAATTTTCCCTGCATACTTCTGTTCTCCCAAACTCCCTTTCTCTTATTTCACTGGGCACTTCCAGCCAACTGGAGTGACGGGTCATTTCAACACATGACCTAATTTAAATTTTATTGCTCTTTGTGAGTCTGGAGTTAGAGTCTCCATGCGGCCATCTTGTCTAGCCATGATGTCTTAGCCATGCTGCTGCTATGAAGCCATGCTATGATGCTTTGCCTTTTCAAGTCACCATGCAGCCTCTACCACTAAAGGCTGGGTGAGTCATTCTACCCTAAATCCTCCTAGTTAGTTAGGAACCTTTCATTATTTTTAAAGTTTGTTTTAGTATGTAGATTAAGATTTATATATCCTCAGTAAACTTTTGATTTGCATTTTTAAACTGACTCTTTTGTTTTTATAATGAGTCTAATTAACTGGGTGATCAGACCACAGACCTCAGAATACACTTTTAAATGTTAATTGAGCTTGTCTGCATTCTTAAGCGTCACTCTGCATGACTTTGAAAGTGAAGTGATTTTAACTTTTTTAAAGAAGATATTTTTATTTCTTTTTAAAAAGGGCTAGATTCCTGGAATTTTTTAATACATTTTTATTTTTAGACTCATATCTCCTACATAACTCCCTAAAGCCTACTGTATGAGGATGACAGTGATAGAATTCACCTCCAGTCTTTACTAACATATACTCTGTTGCTGTTGTTTTTTCCAGTGAAACCTAGCACATCTTACAATGGGGTGCTCAGAATAAATGTACCCTTACATTGGTCATATCCTGTGCCATCCTTGCTTCTGGAAGAAATTCTTCCCTGCCTTATATATATTCTAATGGCATTGAGAAAAAAAGTTCTCCATACTTTCTGATCTCCTATATATGCACAGAGTTCAAACATACAAGGAGGTATTCTCATTGGCCCAGAAAAAAACCTTAGCTGGAGGGACTCTTCCCATAGCAGGCAGAAAGCAGGGAATTGTTTCCAATATTGATGAAGATGGTTGGGATATGCTGTGAAGATGGGTGGCAATGCCCTCTTACATGGCTTCACAATCTCCTCATGTATTCCTCTGGATATTCCTTTGACCAGCATGCATTTATATATATTCTTAAACGTATGATACAACTGGGAAAGCTGCATTTTTGCCAGGAAAACTAGTCCAGAGCAGATGGGTTTCCTATATCTTCCTTCTATCCTCTCCATGGAAATCGCCCCCTTCCAGCTGTTTTACTTCCACAAAAGTGTAAAAAAAATAGTAATACCTATGAGTATTAAGTAGTTTTGCTATGGCATTGAAGTAACAGATCTGGGATTTTTCAGTGTGCTTTTTGCATTATTGAAAGTCCTGTTAGATCCAACTATCTTCACTCTTGACATGTCTGTGCAGTCCTCTTGCAACTCACTTCAATTAAAACAAATTTAAAATTTGCATCTATATTAAACTGCACAAAGCAACCCATCTACGTAACCAACTACTGTCATCAAAATTGTGTGAATACAAATATCAGTGTTATATTGGTGATTGCTTAGACCTGTTTTTCTAATTCACAGTATATCAAATGGAGAGAAACTTTCCCCTGATTCAATTCATTTTTGTTATTTTTAAACATGAAAGCTTTTAAAGCAGTAACAAATTTTTGCAGAGAAGTTGACTCTTCACTGAAAACACATATAAATAGCTCAAAACTATCCTTATAACAAATAGGGTGCATACCTTGTTTTATAAACCTAGATAGTTCAGAGACAGCATGCTTTGTATCCAAAAGAGAGAAAAATGTTTCCATAATGAGGTTAGAGCTGTTCCTTAACCATTTTAATTCCTCCGTATGGTATGGAAAATGAAGCACCTCTCCATCATAGCTAATAGTCAAAAACACCACATGTTTTTGTGCAATGCTTCACAAATTATTAATTGAAATTAAAAAGTGAAAACAGATTACTTTCTGAGGACATTTGCATAAGATATATAATTCCCTTGACACAGCAATATATTAAGTTCTTAGTTCTTAAAGCCATTGACAAATAGTTGATGGAAATACTTAAGTATCTTTACTCATCAACCATGAACAAATGAGCTACACATTATATTAATTAAAATATACTCATGTCCAGCTGACTACATCTTTTTACAGGCCTACAGAAATTAATCAAAACCCAACTGCATCTTGTTAATCTCTTCAGCTCCTGATCAACAGCTTTTCAAATTTGCTATTAGTCATCTGTGCAGATCCTAGAAGCTGAAATTACTGATTGTTGCATGTTTTTGCCTTGCTAAGGGTGGTACTCCTTGAACCAAGATGGAAAAACTGTGGCCAAGTGGTTATGGTTGTTGATCATATCCTCAGAGATGGTGGCTGGAGTCCAATGAGCTACTTTAGCTGGACTCAAGGGCTTCATTAGTAGAATTTTATTAAATTTATTCCATTGGAATCTCCAGTTTATAGAACAGTTTCTGCATATGAACCTAAAGTTAGGAAATTGTAGTGCTGAGATGAAAATTCATAAAATTGTATCTACAGATTGAATTTGGCAACTGGGTGAGGTGAAAGATTTCCTAAAATCACACAACATTTTCCTTTAACAATGTTTCTGCTACTCATTTATACATCCTGGTAGTAGCAACAGTTGTGCTTCCTGCTGATGTATTCATTTCTAGGCATGAGGATATATGTCAGTTATGCTTTCTCCTGTATTTGAATGTTTTGAACCTCAAGATCTTTCCATCCTGAATATTTTTTTCCAAATGTTGTTGAATTCTTCAAAATGGGTACTCAATTTACATTTCCCCTCATCTGAGTAGGTACAGCTAGTCCCAATATGCAGACTCCCCTGCTGTATCAGCCAGCCGTTTAGGTGTCAATGCTGAGGAAACTCTCAGGAGCAAAGAAAAAGAAGAAGAAGAGACTGTGACCCTACCTCAGCACTAACATGGTTCAACACAGATTCAAACTGCAGACTGATGGCAGAAACATGTTTTTCTGCTCTGTTCCCCCCACTGATAGCATTATAGAACACTTCTAATAGCTTGGAAAAGCAATTTTTTGAACTACATTGTTAAGAATCCCTTATCTGTGTCCCATAGTTGCTGAGGAGATTCTGGAGTCCCAATCTATGGAACTTGCTTTCCTTTAGGGCTCTTATACTTCAAAGGAACTTGGATGAAATGACTACTCCTGGTGGCAAGGGGACTGAATATCTCAGCCTTGTTTGTTGTCCTTCCCCTCACACCAATAAATGAGAGGGCCTGCTTCATATCACATAAGTGGTGCACAAAATTAGGGTCCAGTTTCATTAAAACTCCATTAATTGAATGTTTTTGTACTAAAAAAAGAACACTGCTTTTCCCCAGAGGAAAATTTATCAAACTTTTCATTAATTTTCAAAGTTCTTCAGAATGTGTGGTGGTTCTCAACTTGTCTGCACACTAAGGCTGCAATCCTATACCTACTTACCTGGGAGGAAGCCCCATCAGACTAAATAGGACTTTTAGGATGTGTAGGATTACACTATATTTTACAGAGATGTCACTACACTTCAGCTATCAATATGAAAAGTTGAAATTATAGTCCCACTGGCAGCCATCTCTAGTGACTTGTGAAGAAAAACTGTTCTATACATAGTATAGTGCCTTGCTCTACTTCTACCTCCAACCCTACACTGCCATGGTTTACAGAAACCATGAGTCTCAAAGAAGTGCTATGAATACATTCTTCAGAAACATCTATAAAATAGAAATGAGAAGCAACAGGGCTCCAGCACTTAACAGAAGGTTTGCCCCTTAGCAGCATGTTGTAAATCACAGAAAATGTTAGGAAAACTCTGTAGAGTAAATTGCACTTACAAATGCCATGAAAGCTCTGCAGACCCTTTGGAGGATTTATTGTTGGAGAAAGAGGAAAGGTCTTTGCCCAGAAGGGAAGTGGTGCCCTTGAGTTAAAATTTGTAAAACATTAGAACAGCTTTGCCACATGTTGCCCATCATACTGATGACTCAATGAAATCACATTCTGGCCCAGATAACTTATAATAACTCCTCAAAATGAGCAGAACCCACCAACCATACATGGAATAACACCTCTTACAAACTGAATGAGTCTCTTGTTTTAGTAGCTGGTGTGGGACTGCAAAAAACAGGGATATTGTTCATAACCTAGAAAGCCATAATACAATATGTAGTCTGTGACCAACATTTCATTACATCATTTGTAGGACCACATTCCAGCTATCACATGTGCTCTCTCTCTCTCTCTCTTTTCTTTTCTTTCTTTCCCATAATTTATATGAAAAGAAAGCAATTCACAAATGACAAGCTTTCCATATTGATTCTAATGAATGTGAGAATGCCATACAGGCAAAGAGCTCATTTCTCAATGGCAGAATAGTTCTCACATAAATCTGCTTTTGCAAAAAACTAGAAGAGAGAGAAACAGGAGGGAGACTTGGGTGTTAAATATCTTAATCCTTGTTGTTGTTATATATCTTCCACTCATTTCCAATTTATGGCATCCCTAAGGCAAGCCTATCACAGCATTTTCTTGGCAATATTTGTTCAGAGAGGGTTTGCCATTGCTTTCCTCTGAAGCTGAGAGTGTGTGACTTGCTCAAGGTCACCCACTGAGTTTTCATGGCCAAATGGGAATTCTAATCCTGGTCTCACAACATACCCAAGAGAATTATATATTAAGAAGATTATTACATTTTAAATGCCATGGTTTTGTCCTATGGAATCCTGTGGTCAGCAATTTAGGGAGGGGCATAGGAACAAGTATGGCATAGTTATTTGAGTGTTGGACTATAATCTGGAGACCAGGGTTTGAATATCTGTTTGGCTATGAAAACCCACTCACATACATTCAGCTCTCAGAAAATCTTTTGATAGGTTCACCTTAGGTCACCATAAGTCAGAAAAGACTTGAAGGCACACAACAACAACAGTTAGAGTCTCAGCCAGAGAGTTCCGGTGCCTTACAAAGTTACAAACTCCAGGATTCCACAGGATGTAGCCTTGACAATTAAAGTGAAATCATAGCGCTATGATTGTGTACTGTGAATGACCCCCAGAATTTTGGACCAACAATGTTTCAGTTTCTATCCAGGAACCTAGGGGCAATCAGATAATGTGGCATGTTTCAAACTGTGTTTTTTTTTGTAATTGGGCTGTTGTGATCCTGTCTACGGCAATTTCATTTAGATGTTTAGGAGGTTTGGTTGGAATTGGTGCTCTTCCTCTTCTTTACTGCTAACATAATAAAATTTCTAAGCATCTTACATAAAAGTGCAGGATGAGTCCTTCCTGAATTTTTGTTTGGGAAGAAAAGCCAGAGAGACATAAAAGACATATATATGAAAAAGGTAGTAAGATGAGGGGAAGAGGCACATCAACAAGGTAACATACAAATGGAACAAGGAAAGTAATCTTTGCCAGCCCTGGAAGTTTTTATTCAGGAAGTATTTATTTAAGAGATTAACTTGGGGTGGGGGCAGGGATTATTCTTGCCTAGCATTCTACATTCTAGGCTTTTCAAATATCCTTGGATATAAAGTAGTTAATTTTCCAGGTAAGCTTTCTTCTCCAAGTTACATTTTCCCCTGAGGGTGTAATGAAAGTGACTGCTCCATCCATTTTAGATGCATGTTTTGATTAAAATATACATTAATGCCATGCCCCACATGAGACTGATGGAAAATGCAGGTCAGGGGTAGAACACACACTCACCCCACATGTACGTGCCAGAGGACAGGTCATTTCAGGTTCCACAAAGTGTCTCACACCTTTGGTAAAGGTGAAGTGGAGTTTCTTTGAAGTTTGCCATAACAATGCCACATTTCCTGAGAAGGCACCAGGAGGATGCATCCTTCTGATCATTTCAAAAGTTAGCTGGAAATCTCATGAGGTCTAGTTTCCTGATCACCCTATCTGCATACCAAAGAGAGAGCTGTCTGTTGTACAGTGCTAGCTCATCCAGAGTATCCTTTGCTGTAATGTTGGAAATCTTCAAACAGACAATTATTTCCCTCTTTAAATAACATCTTCAAAGGGGATTTTGCATATGAATATACCCCAAAATATTCCCTCTGTATGCTCAGATCCCCTCTTGTTTCCACACCACTCTGCCTTTCTGTCTATTTTCCCTTTTCCCTCCCCCCTTTTCTCCCCCTTCTGAATCTCTCCCTCTCTGCCTAATAAGGGCTTCTCCCCCCCCCAATCTTTCTCTGTGTTGGACAAAGGCTTTCTTTCACTCACTTATAACTTTCCTGTTTTCCCTTTAACCGGCCATCATCTGTCATCACAAGAGTAATTTCCCTCTGCTGCACTACTTGTGATGAGTTTCTCACTTCTGGAACAGTAGAGCATTTCCCAAATTTGCCCTAAGCTCACTCACCTCTCAGATTTCTCCTGCTCTTCTTTGGTAGTTCTTTTGAATGTGCTGGATGGATTTGTGGTCTCTTCCAACTCTATGATTCTATGCATACTGGTATATATAGGGTAAAAGATCCTGTAAAGTCATATGACCTCTCGTTTGCCAACTGAGCTAATTTAACTCCCTACAAAAAGCTCTTTTACAGATGTAGAATTTCAGCCATGGTAGCAATTCAAATAACAGGAGTTCCAGGTTCTTTTTGCAAGATGAAATATGCATCCAGAATCACACATGATTTAAACAGCCAAAATGGTAACAATTTAATGTCAAAAAGCAGTGGGCAGGGAAAGGATTAAGCACTCCTCCCTGCAGCCAGTTTTCTGATAAAAATCCCCCCACCCACATACAAGCTGCTTCTCTTTATGTAAAGTACATTTCTTCTGTAGACTATCCTTTAACTACATTAGGAGTGTACCACCATGTTTCTAATGGGAATAATTTCATTATCCAGATACTACAACAGCAGTGAAACTCATCTCGAAGGTCGGCAAGTCACATCCCATCCATCATTTATCATCAAGGATGTTTGTCAAAGTGTGGAACAAATAAATACTAATAATTTATTTTCAGCGTGCTTGGTAAAACATTAATTATTTGCAGCAATTAGGGTACCCTAATGAGCAACAAATATTAATTCATCTAATGAAGTTCACTTTTATTTTAGATGCTCACTAAGGTAATTAGTAAACTTGCTTCATTCATTAACAGTTCAGATCTCATTAAAATGCAAATAGCTGGAAAAGGTTTTTTGTATATTAGAGGGTATTTGTTGACATTCATCATGCTAAACAATTTTGGTCCTAATTACTTTAAAAAAACCCTGTAAATTATCTTTTGCTTTTGTGGAAACAGCTTCTGGAAGGTAGTTGTTCATGGTGTCTGTGCATTGACATGCTTTGGAAGATCATCTTTTGCCCTCATTTCCTGTCACCCATGTTACTGTTAAATACTATTGGCTTAGCTGCAGCAACCAGTGTGATGTTGTAGATGACCCATATCTGATGTGATGATATCAGGGGTAGGTTGAAACTAATCCTCTACCAGATGATTCAATGGCAGTGTGCAAGTTGAAGATTGTAATGACCATGGATAGAGGGGAATCTCACAAACATCATAAACATGGTGAATGTGGGGTGACCAAGCTTGGGCTTGGAAGTAGCATGTTTAAAATAATCATGTCACCTGTCATATGTCACCTTTTAATATTATGAGGTGTTAAGCACAAGCTTGTACCCCACTTCCAAGGCACCCCACTTCAGGAATCTTAGCATTATCCTGCACCCCATTTTTACAGGCCTGAGAAACTGGCAGAATTTTGGTTCATTATTCTGGCCTTTTACAAGGGTAAAAGACAGGATGGTCTCAAAAGGTCATTTGAGTGCCCTGTCTTACCAGGAAGGCCTGGTACTGAAGGGCCCAAGAAAAACACATTCCACATTAAAAGGGGAGATAATGGATGGGCGGAACCCTTTTGTATTTGCTGATTGTGAAATTTCCTCTCCTCAACTCCCAACCTTAAAGAATTGCTCAATGCTGTTAAAATCCAATCACTGGACATTAAGAAACACATTTAGCATCTTTCTCACCTTTTGTCAAGACCAAGAAACTCATTGTGCAATCCATGAAGGCTCTTGGAATTCATTGTTTCAGCCCATGAAGCAACAAATCCCCTCAGGTATATTTGGAGGTATAAATATCACCCTCAAAATATGCCTCATTTGCGCACAGTTGCATTTCTAGGGGACCCCATGTCCCTCTGTGTGCCCACCCAGTTTCCCCCACATCCACCTCTGCCAGACAGACTACAGGACAGGTTGTATTACCCCAGCAAAACCCTCTTGCAACCCTCTATCCCAAGCTTTCCTACTGTTTCTTTCTATAGCCTTGTGTGCATTTTCTGGGTGAATGTGTATGTGTTTGGTATTATTTTTGAACTCCTTAATAAAAACCATACTTAATTTTAAATGTGTATGTATTCCAACCAGATTGTTACCGGTAGACATAGATTTCAAAGTCCCCTTGTTACTCCCTTTTGCATAGCTAAAGTCGAGTTGCTGCTAATTTCCCCAACATATTAGAAACTCAATATTTTCTTGGAAGCAGGGTGGTTGATGATAGGGGGAACTTGGAGGTTCTCATCCATATGGTCATCAGATGTTGAAGTTGGCTTGAAGTTAACAACAGCATAGTGAATGCATACAAGAAGAACGTAAATCACTTTAATTCCTCTTCAAAGCAAACCACACCAGTAACTATCATCACATACTGGGTCAGAAAATTCTGTAAATGAATAATATGTAATGTTTCTCTATTGTTTTCAAGTGCCCAATGTGTTTTACACACATTATATAGCTGTAATTCTTACAACATCATTGGAAATATCACTTCTATTTTTATTACCCCCATATTACAAATGCGGATACTATAAAGTTGCTTTCCAAAGTTCACCTAGCAAGTTCCTAGCAGAAATGAAGTTTTCACTGGGAACTTATTGATCGAGTAGCTTAGCCACAATGCTATGTAGTTTAGGGAAAACCACTGCCTAGGATAATGAGGATCAAGGTAGAAGGGTTACACTAGAAGTGGGCAACATTGATAGGCCCATGGTGTTAACATGCCCTACTACACCCTCCCTATGATATTTTAAAATTGGAAATATTGGACACTTCTAGGGGTCAAGTTGACTGGGGTGATCCAAAAAGAGGTCAGGTGAGGTCACAAGGACCTGGAACATGTCTTAGAAATATTTTTGCAAGCAAGCACAAACTAGGGTTGTGCAGAATTCCCTTGGTAAACAGAGCCATTAAGGAAATATGTGCTAATTCCTTCTTGGACACCTCAGCAATAAATTATTTAACCACACAACCCCAATCCCAAGGAAATCTCACCTTGAAACCCCCTCCTGCTCTGCATTTCAAGGTTGTTGTAAACCCATGAATTTCTATCACCCAGACATTAACACAATGCAAGTTTTACTTTCCTTTGTTTATGCAGTGGGAAAACCATTCTGGCTTTGTCTTAGCCAGAGTACCCCTTTAGGATATGAAGCAGGGTATAAATATTAGTCTGCCAACAATAGAAATGTGGATGAACCTGGCAACTCTCTTTCTCAGCATGCGTCCGGATCAGAACCTCTAGTGCCAATCCTCAGACTTCTGTCTGTGTACCTCACTCTCAAGACTGGTACTGATTGCCCTGTTTTTTCTGAATCTCTCCCTCTATCCAGTCTTTCTACATTTCTCCTTGATAGGCTTGTGTGATTCTTAGGAATGTGTGTTGCATGTGTGAATGCATTTTTGTTGTTTCCAATAAGCACACTTTAAAGTTTCACTTTAAACTGGAGTTCTCTGCAGTAAGTACTGGTATACGTACTTGAAAAGGTCCCTGCAGTTACCCTGCACTAACAAGCATACTGTCTTGTGCTAATAATTCCCTCATCTAGATTTTGATATCATGGGTGGGTCTCAAAGCACCCCCCCACCTCTTAGGGTAACAGTGGGTCAATTTAGTGACGCTGGGATCCTCAAGAGACAACAAAGATTGTCGGAAATGCCCCCTCCCAAAATAGGGGGTGGATCAGGACTCAGAACATCAGGGTTTTTTAAATGTCAAATAGTGGAAGAGGGATGAAGACTAGAAAGATAAATTACAGGTCCTGGTGGATTCCAAGAGAGTCAATTTGCTCATTGCTTTTTCCACTTCCAGAAAAGAAAATGATAATCTGAGGGAGTATGAAGGGGTTTGAGGCCGAGAAATCAGTCTGGAGGTGATAAATTTACCTCAAGGGTTGGAAACTACTTTCAGTAGGAAATGGATGCCCCCCCATGACCTTTCATGGCCCAGTTGACATCAGTCAATGTGCCAGTGTCATTAGGTTACTGGCTAAAGCACTGGGCAGAATTTTTGACCTGGTGTTTTCACCAGGATTTTGCTTTGACATTCCTCTCCCTTCCTTTGTGAGGAAAGAGGAGAAAGAGGATATGCTTTCAGCTATATGTGTAAGTATGTGCCTTCAAGTCACCTGTCAATGTATGGCAACCCCATGAATTTCATAGGATTTTCTAAGGCAAGGAATACTCAGAGGTCATTTTGCCAGTTCCTTCCTCTGAAATATAGCCTCTCAACTGACACTTTGAAAATCCCAGAAAAGGAATCCTTGCTGTTTCTCATCAGTAACTGGACTGAAGCAACTCTCTTTAGGGTAGTTGTGGGCTGGAGATTAAAGTAGGCAGGCTTGTCCACCATTATCTAGGGGATAGATTAGGAAACTGCAAGCTAACTAGATTTTCCTTTCCTCCAGCTTGGACTAAAATAAATAAAGTTTCCAAGAAAAGAAAAGGGTCATTGTCATGAGCACATTTACCCTCCAGGTGTACCATTATCAGTGCCACAGTTAAAGAATGATATTGACAAGCTGGGACATGTTCAGAGGAGGATGACTAAGATGGTAAAAAGACTGGAAACCAAGCCCTGTGAAGAATGACTTAAGGAGATGAGTATGTTTAGGTTGGAGAAGAGAAGACTGAAAAATGACATGATAGCCATCTTTGAATATCTGAAGGGATGCCATGTAAAAGATGAAGCAAGTTTGTTTTCTGCTGTCAGATATTAATAATACATGAACCAATGGAGTCAAGTTGTGCATATATATATATATATATATTTCACCTAAACATTACTGAGAACTTCTTGATAGTGAGAGGTATTCAACAGTGGAAAGGACTGTTTCATAGGGTGGTGGACTTTCCTTCTTTGGAGGTCTTTAAAGAGAGGTTGAATGGTCAACCTTCAGGAGTGCTTAACCTGTCAATTCTTCCATGGCAGGGGGTTGGACTAGATGGCCCTTCCAGTCCCCTACAGCTCTATCCTCTTTCTGTCGTGCTATAACAACAGGCATTGTGTAAGGAATTCTGTGCTTCCTCCCACATTGCCTTTGGTGGGGAAAGCTGTTATAATTATTTGGCAATGCACTTTGTCATTGTAGAGAAACCAACAAATATGATATTCAAAGACAAAACAACTGACTAATAAGCCCAACAACTGTCTAGTAAGCACATTTTATTAACTTTAACATAACAGTTTTCTTGGCTTGTTTAGTGCTCACTAAATAGTATGCTTGCTTTTTTTTGTTGTTGGTTTTTTTTTTTTTCCCTATCCCTTTTGGGAAAAAAAATATCACAGAAGGATTTGTTTTAAAACAAACAGTGAAAGAATAATTCCTCACTTCCACAGATGTTTATAACCAGGGGAAGATTTAAATTGAATTCCAATCATTGTGGCAGGAAGAATATGTGTATTTTTCTTCCTCCAGCTGCAACATGAGGGAGATGATTATCACTCACTATATATTTGAATAACCATCATGACTCTTTTTACTTTAAGCATGAGGAAAAGAGTAGATAAAGTCAACAAAAACTGAATACACAATACTTTTAAGAAAGCTGTTTTAAAATCCTGACAGAGTTGTAGTTGCACATTCCTGTGATTCCCTGAAGAAAAGAATGTTGGCTACCAGTCGTATTTTTCTTAAGGAAAAGTTGAGGGCTTCCATTAATTTATTTATTCATTCACTGATTTATTACACTAGAGCACACATTGCTTCAGGATATGATTTAAGTTTAATTTTAATTCAAATGTCTGTGTTAAGGATTGTAGTTAGAACAAATGCCAGTGACACAGTCCTTCTCAGGGACATACCTGTGCAGAGGAGATTATCAGAAACTGGAGAACATGCAAAAACAAAACAACAACAAAGACCCGCATTCCCAATCACACCAGAAGATTGCTAGAAAAACAGAAAGGGTGACATTACCAGATGTCTGTGTCCTTCAGTCACTCCTTGGGTGTAGCGCTGCCATGGATGAGGCTTCCCTTTTCCATTGACATGTACAAACCACCAATAAAAGGTATGCTTTACTCATGCCTGTGCTATGCCCCCGGGACACTGGAGAACAACATCATCTGATAATGTTGTCCCTTCCTGTTCTCCTAGCAATCTTTTGATACAGTTTTTGCTGCATCTGATAATCTCCAGAGTGTGTCTGTCTCAACTAGGGATGGAATGGGAATTTGGCAATTTCCTGAATGGGGTCAAAATTGAAGCTTTTGAAGAAAAAAAAAAGATATTCCCACAGCTTTATCAGGACTATTTTTTTCTTATCAGCCCAAAGCTGCAGAGGTTTCATTGAAAACTGCTCACCTTTTCCAGCTGACATGTACTGGGTCCTGTTTCCTGCAACATTTCCCCAAGGTTGTGCAGAAATTGTCAGCTGTGGAAAGATGTTGTAGCCATCAAACCGGTTTGGGTGGGCTGGGGGGAGGAAGAGGGAAGTTGCTAGAAAGTTGACAGCTCTTGCTTTTCTAAAAAAGTGATTTTTGCACAGAATACGTCCTGCTCTTCAAAGATGTTTTCAAATATTTTCAAATATTCTTTCCACCTCTACCTCAGCATGATGGGGTACCAACTAATGGATTTTCCAACCCTCTGAAGAGATCTTGCCTCTAGAATGAAACTAAGTTGCCATATGTATATTTCCCCTCATTCTGGTTTTCAGAATTGACAGAAAATGCACTCTGCATAAAATTATTCCCAATGTACAGAACTACTGACCTTTTCTTTCTGTGAAAATAGGCATGTCATACACAGCAAACACAACACAGCAGATTGATTGATCGCAAAGACAGAAACTACCCATTCAATGAATTTGCTACTTCAAGCAAAAAGGCAGTTATCACATTTTCCTATAATGTGGATTTTATACAAATGCCCTCAAACAACTTAAAAACCACAACCTACCTCCCTTTTAACTTTTTATTGAAATAAATTTCTCTTGTACTGAACTGAACAAAGACAAATGAAAACCACTGGAAACCCTCTTCAGCAGTCTACTAACCACAAAAGAACAATAGCAATTAGGTTTCCCAATGAAATTTTACCCAAGGCAAAAATTGAAGTGCCTCTGCAGGGAATGTTTCCATGAGAGTAAAAATATCTGGAGACACAAAAAAAGCATCAATAAAGTGAGCACAGGGTTCTCATGGGAGGGGAGTTTACACATCCTTAATAGCAAGGTTCTCAGCATAGTTTTTTTTCTTTTTGTGATGCTCACTAATACATAGCTCCATTTACTTTATACAAAGAAATATTAAACATTTAATTTGGAGACAGTTATAAATTCTTCAGAGGAGTCATATATACAACCTGAATTAGATTTTTAGATGGTTCTGTAGTGGTACACCTGTTCCACATTAACATCTGCTAGGTGTTTGCTTAGGGGTCCACTCCAATTTTCTCTGTTGGAACTGAAATTTGGTTCCATGAAGCTACTTAGAGCCCATGTGGGCTGGAATATTTTTCTGTTCATTTTTCTGCACAGGAAACTCTTTTCCTTTACAAAAAACCATTTTTATGTGCAATAACCACACAAATACGTCTTTTCATGCAAAAAAGTTCCAAAACTATGAAGAATCTCATAGTGCAGGTATTTCCTTGCCTCCAAATACTCTGAAACCTGCCTTTTTTGACCATGTGTCAAATATCTGAGAATATTATTAGCAACCTTAGTGCTCCCCTTTCAATCAGCATTATTTATTTATTTATTTATTTAGTGTATTTATACCCCACTCTTCAGCCACCACGGCTCTCAGAGCAGCTTACATATTGTTAACAATAGTGCTTACATTTCTGTACCACTATATAGTACAAGTACTCTCTAAGCGATTTTACAATGTGAACTCACAATGTTCTGCAGTACTGGCATTTAACCACTGTGCCGCCATGTCTCCATAAAAGTGCAATGAATATTTTGCTTCAGTTTAAAATTTGAAGGCAAAAGGATTGCATTTCTTTGTGACAGTTGTTTTAATTTAATTTTCTTTAAACTTGTTAACATTTATCCCCCCCTTTTTTTTTCTGGTAAAATCAGCATAATTAGCATTAAAATAAAATGTTTCTCTTTAACTTCAGTAATCAGAGAAGTTTAAACAGAAAGCAGTGTTGGTAGGATATCCATGAAAATTGTATATAATATAGGTACTGTCAGATTAATATTTTACATCTCTTACTTTAGGAATACAGGTGAGCAAGTTCTGTTTTCAGCTGTCTCTTATTTATTGACAAGAATCAGTTCATCGGGTGTTTTTTTATCCATGATATGAGATAATATTTGAAAGATGAAATTTTTGAATGGTATCTTCCTCCCTCCCATTGCTCTCTGTCTACTAACAGTTCATTTCCCATCCTCACTTGTAATAGATTTAAGAAGATAGACTATGCAACAAAATGATGCTGATTCCCACAATGGAAAAGCAACAACACACAATTGGATTAAAGAGGAGGGGACATGCAAAAACATAAAGAAGCAAAATTAGAACAAACACATTCCTCCTCATTTTCATCATCATCATCATCATCATCATCATATTTATTTCTATCCTGCCCCTCTGCAACACAATCAGGGTGGCTTACAGTATAAAAACTTCATAATTACTTCAATACCCTAACCCACCCACCCCTTAAAATAATATTAAACTAGAAAATATTAAAAACATACAATATTTTTTTTTTTAAAAAAAAACATACAGCAACTAATCACAGCAGCATAGAATTATTCAATGGCAGCTCAAAGGGGGAAAAAACAGTCGAATCTTCGGGTCAGGATAGCTATTCAGGAAAGGTCTGCCGGAAAAGGTCCAACTTGACAGCTTTTTTGAAGGTGTCTAGGGTGGTAATAATATGGATCTTGTCTGGCAGGCCATTCCATAATCTGGAAGTGGTAGCAGAGAAGGCCCTCTGGGAGGTCACCGACAGCCTTGTTTTCATAGGTTGTAACAGATTACTTCCAGAGGACTGAAGTGCACGGGGAGGATCGTATGGGAGGAGGTGGTCCCGGTGGTAACTTGGCCCCAAGCCACATAGAGCTTTAAAGGTCATAATAAACACCTTGTACTGTGCCCAGAAACTAATAGGCAGCCAGTGGAGAGGTTTTAGCACAGGTGTTATGTGCTCTTTAATGGAAACACCAGAAATCAACCTGGCTGCCATGTTCTGAACTAGTTGAAGTTTCTGAGTCAAGCACAAGGGTAGCCCCATGTAGAACGCATTATAGAAGTCAAGATGGGAGGTTACCAGTGCATGTACCACAGTTTTGAGGTCCCCGATTTCTAGGAAAGGGTGCAGCTGGCGTATCAGCTGAAGTTGATAACAGGTACTCCTGACCATTGCATTTACCTGATTAGACATCAGGAGTGATGGGTCCAGGAGCACCCCCAGACTGCAAACACAGTCCTTGGAGGAGAGTGTGACTCCATCCAGGACTGGAAGTTGTATTCCCAGACCTGGTTTCGGCCCCACAACTGTTAGTACCTCCGTTTTGTCTGGATTCAGTCTCAATTTGTTTTTCCTCATCCAGTCCATTACTGCTTTAAAACAATCATTGAGTAGAGAGATGCCATCTGAAGTCAAAGCTGACAACCGAGACGTGGAGAAGTATATCTGGGTGTCATCAACATACTGATGACACTGCGCTCCAGGCCTCCGAATTATTTCTCCCAGCAGCTTCATATAGATGTTAAATAGCATTGGGGACAGGATGGCACCCTGAGGACACCACAATTATGCTTTATTCTAGTAGAGCAACTGTCCCCGAGCCTCACACTCTGGGATCTGCCTGAGAGGAAGGAACAGAACCATTGCAAAGCAGTGCCTCCAATTCCTAACCCTCTCAGGCAATCCAAGAGGATGGAATTATCTATTATATCAAATTATCTATTGTATCAAGAGCACCAACAGAGTCACACTACTCCTGTCAAGCAACCATGGCAGTCTCCACTCCATATCCTGTCCTAAAGTTAGTTTGAAATGGTTCTAGATAATCGGTTTCATCCAAGACAGCTTGGAGTTGAGAAGCGACCACCCTCTCAATCACCTTGCTTAAAAAAGGCAGCAAGGAGACTGGCCTATAGTTGCTCCTGTCCAAGGTGTCCAGGGAAGGCTTTTTCAGGAGTGGCTTAACCACTGCTTCCTTCAAACAGGATGGAATGGATCCCTCCCTGAAGGACACATTGATAATATCCCTAAGGAGTACTCTCAATGTGTCGCCCCCCTGGCTGGGCAGCCATGATGGACAAGGATCGAGGGGACAGATAGTCTTCTTTACTCTACCAAGGAGCTTGTCCACATCATCGGTACTCACAGATTGAAGCTGATCCAATAAAATTCCATCAACGGAGTTGCTGGACACCTCGTCTATAGATTCTGTCATAACACTGGCATCTAATTTGGCTCTTATCTGGGAGATTCTATCTGCAAAGTGGATGTTAAACGCATCACAGCAGGCCGTTGTCGGGTTAAGTAAGGGGTTCTGCACAGGTGGAAAATATGTCAGCTCCCCCACCACCCTAAACAGTTCCGCTGGACAGGACTCTGCAGACGCAATACGTGCAGAGGAGAAAGAGTTCTGCGCTGCACGTATTGCCTCTCAATAGGAATCAAGGAAATTCCTATGATGAGTCTTGTCGGATAAGAATCGAGTCTTCCACCAGGTGTGCTCTAGTCATTGTCCAGCCCACTTCATCTTCCTAAGCTCCTCTGAATACCAGGGCTTACGGTTAGGAGCAGGCTGGAAAGGACGCTTAGGAGCGATTGTGTTGATAGCCTTGGTGAGGTTGGTGTTCCAAGTATTAAATAAGGCTTTAACAGAATCACTGGCGTTACCAACCATTAAACCCTCCAAGGCTTTCTGGAATCCAATTGGTTCCATTAGCCTTCGAGTGTGGACCATTCTAATGGGTCCACCACCCCCTGTGGGGCAGACAGTGGCTCTTAGTTCCATCTTGACCAGGAAATGATCTGTCCATGACAATGTGGAGGTTTTAATAACTTCCACCCACGGATATTCCTGTTCCGTACTAAAGGGTGCATCGAGGGTATGACCTGCACAGTGAGTAGGCCTGACAATCAATTGGGATATGCCCATGTTTGCCATGAATTCCATGAACTCCTGAGCTGTGCCAGTTAGATTTAGCAAGCTGGTCTCAAGTGGGATGTTGAAGTCACCCAGAACTAAAAATCTGGGCAACTCCAGCAGCAAATCTGAGACCAGCTGTGTCAGCTCGGTTAGGGAGTCTGTTAGACAACAGGGTGGCCGGTATACTAACAGAATCCCTAAGCTATCTGTGGTCCTCAGGCTTAGGTACTCAATGTGGTATACTCAATGTGGACTGTGTTCTGGATAGGCTTCCTGGTCAAGGTTAGATTGTTTTTATGAACCATTGTTAGATTGTTTCCCCCCCCCCTAGTTTGCATATCTCAAGGAATAAGATGATAGAATAAATAAAGTGGCCCCTATTTTAACCCAAGCTTTGTGTCTGGCCTCCTTATTTCATGTGTTGGTCATAAAACACAGAACTTATCCTTCAGAGTTTCAGAGAGATTTTGGGTAATTTCAAGACTGCATCTGGATTTTTAAGAAATTTTTAAGAAATGTATAAAATACAAAAAAAGGCCTTAATGGTTGTTTTGTTCCATGACTGCTAAAAGTAGCACCATCAGGTGGGATATTTGTCCCTTTGGGATTAACTTGTCTGTCCTTTTATTCTTCCTCTGTGTGAGTTTAGATTCTCAAAGGGAAAGAATCCCCAGTTTTGCCCAGAGACATTTTGCACAAGTTGAAGAAAACACAATGAAAAAGTACACCACATCTTGGCCTTATATTGGAAGTAACACCTCTTGAGGAGTTTGCAGTATCCTTGACAGCTGTCTTACTGTAACAATTTGTACAGTTTACATGATAGTCTAAAAAATAAAAAAATCACAATTCTACCAGAATACACCAAGCAAAAGTATCTCCCTTCTTCATGTGTACAAAGATGACATATTATTCAGCTAGTTTCCTGTTTGTTTGTTTTTTGTTTGTTTGATTTTAAGGACTATGTGAAAATGTCCTCCCAAAATTCTGGCCTCTTTGTTGGAAGGGAATAATGGAATATGAAAGAAAAATGAGAAAGATATAGGTAAGACCTTTGCTTTCTTTGGCATTAGAATGTATAATTTGCTTGTCTTCTCACATGAGAGAACAAGAAACCACAATTTTCTCTTCATTGGGATACATTATCTTTTGGTACGGAGAAAAAGTTTTTACATTTGCAAGGAATTTTTTTTTTAGAAGTTCATGTAAACAGTACAAATTGCAAAGCTAAACTATGTTAGCTACTTCCTTGTTGCCTGGGATATATATATATATATGTGTGTGTGTGTGTGTGTGTGTGTGTGTGTGTATGCCCTTTAATCTCCATTTTCTGAACCAGCAGAAATGGAGACATAGTTATTATTCAGTGTTCTCACATCTATGAATTTTTGTGATTCAGATCTCCAATCAAAAATATGTACACAATGCAAATCTACACAAAAATATGCATAATAGTGAAAACAATGCACAAAAATGCATTGGATTGGGAAATACTGCAAACTTGCAAGGAAACTTGCAAAAAAAAACCTGTCTGTCTATCTTTCTTGCTATCTATTTATCATCTACCTATGTCAGATGAAATGCACAAAAAATATGTACAATTTTTAAGACAGTTTTTTTTAACTCCTTGCAAACTGAATTGAAAATGGGACTGAATATGATAAAGATCAGTAGAAATTAGAAAATGACCAAAAAAAATTGAAACAGATTCATCTAACCCTAGGGATACCATCAGTTTCAGAACCTCATCTCTGTCTGGCCCTGAAGTATAGAGATAAAAAATATTTATCCAGTTTATAGAAGGGTTGTTAAGATTAAGAGGATTATCAAAACAATATGTTTCAGCACACATGTGATCTTAGAAATAAGCAATCTTTCACTGTGGGGGTGTGTGTGTGTGGATTTCCCAGTGGTACATGTGGAACACCTAAACATAGAAACATACTTTCTCACATGCTCCCAAATTGTTACTACTATTTTCCAGTCAACTCGTCATGTTGTTATCATTTGCTGCTATAGCTACATAGATGCTATAGCATGCTATAGTTCTGAATAAGGTGCAGGAGTAATTTGTGTGTGCAGAAATGTCCTAAATTGAATTGCAGCTATTCCATCTCCTTACAGTGACCTCAGCATTCAGAGTTCAGAAAATCTCTTCTTTCGCTACCTGTGGTGATTGCATTGCCAACTTTCCCTTCTTTATAGTAGCACTTTCTCATTTTATCGGTGGCAGATAAATTTTGGCCATAACGATATACTCAATTAGATCGCTTATTTCTGGAGTGTAATTCTTGACTATTGGCATATTACTTTAAAATAGAACACTGTTCGCTTCCCAAGGCCAAAGAAAGATGGTGAGGGAAGAATTACTACCATTGTAAATTATTAGTGAGGTTGTAAGGGGAAATATAAATTGCCTTGTATATAAATTTTACTATTATCGAGAGATAACGTTCAGTTTAATACCAATAAAATTGATCATGTGTTCTCTACCTTTGGCAATAGGCAGGGAAGAAATAATTCCCATTATGACATCAGCATGAATGAGATTGGTCCCTCAATAATAGGCAAGCCCACTGCAAGTAATAGCTACCTGTATCGCCACGCCTTGCAAATCTTTACTCTCCTGCTGCTTTCCAGCTATAGCATTCATCACAGCAGTACCTGGCACAGTCAGCTTGCTGGAAGACAGAGTTAAGAGTACTAGATGCAAAGAATGTGACAGAATGGTGGTCCCCAGAATGAGGAGAAGGAAAATTCCAGGTAGTCTCTAGAAAAAGAGCAAGCCACTCTCTTTCCATCTCTCTCTCTCTCTCTCTCTCTCTCTCTCTCTCTCTCCTCACGCCTTACTATGTAGTACTTTTCCTTTCCTGTTAACTATTCTTGGGACACAGTCAATCACTTGAGGCAGGGACCCAAATGCAAACTTTTAAGTTGTTCCACTACTCAGCATTCTTTTCCTTCTGTCATGCTTTCTTTCTGTGGGCAACTTGTAGCAGGAGGAGGAAGCTATCATAGGCACATTATGTATAAGTGCATGAAAAATAAACTGTGTCCCTACAAACCCAAAGGGCTAATGAAACTTCAGGAGTGTAGAGATTAAGGTCCTGTCCAAATGGTGAAAACAATCTGAATGGAAATTGTGTGGAAGGCAATCTGTCCGAATGGACATTCACATCAATATGTCTCATTCAGAAGGGGGGCAGCCAAATCCACCATAAAGCTCCGAAGGGAGGCCTTTGGAGCTTTTCTCTGAGTTTTTAGGGGATGCGAATGTGTGATCAATAGGACAGTTGCATTTGTGCTGCTCCGATGAGGCTGCATAAGCTGATTGGCTGGAGGAGCATGGGAAGTGGGGCTAGCAAACAGGGAAATCCTGCTGCTACCATGTTGAATTTTCAGCTAAGTGAAAAATCAGTAAGCCGATAAAATGGTAATCTTTTACTCTCTTTTATTCTTTTCTTAATTTTGTAAATATGAAGTATCACATGTGTGCACCATGGTAAACTGTTTTCTTTAAAAGCAAAATCAGCAGTGGCAGAATTAAAAGTGTAAGTGACTTGCGGCCACCATCTTGGCAAGGGGCATGCAAAGTTTAGGGGGGCTCTATTGACCATTAAGACAGGTTGTAGCTCTGCAAATTGCTATTTCTTCAAATGAGATTTTATTTTTCCCCCTTGTATAGATGGGACCTAAGATACTGTTTACTTTGGAAGATCCCCTGTTTGATCCCCCAAATCTGTCCAAATCAGCTTGGTTCCATTCTGTATTAAGGATCTGGCTGAATTTGGAAAACAGTCCAAAAAGACAATAATGAAGCATGCAAGCTAACACAGCAACAATCTATTTAAACACATTGTGGTTTTTTCCCCTTAAAGTCAAAACTTTTTGAAAGTCAAAACACTAACAGTGGTTCTTAATTGGCTCAGAGAACAGATTTTTTTTGACCTGGCACCTAAGGGAGAATAAAAAGTGGGATGAGGAGCAGTGAAGTGATGTCTCAGTATCAATTTTGTTGCAATTTTCCACAAATTCCACTTGCATTTACAACTCATTCTTTGTATCATGTTGTGAAACTCTTCCCCCCCTTCCTACATGGAAATTCATGTACATTTTTTGCACATATTTTCCATAATATGAATAAGTATTTATGCATTTTCCCCAATATACATATTTTTGAATACATTTCCTGAGATGAAAGGCATTTATGTACCTTTTTTTCCCCAGTTCTGCATGTTTTAGCTCTATGTGGTGCAAAATCTATGCATGGTTTTATGCATACAAAAATTATTACAATCCTTGCAAGTGTGCACATTTCTGTGGAAACAAATATTTAGATGGTGAGACTCTTGAAACCACCAACATTTCTTTTCATCTAAAACAAATACAGGGCTTGTCTGTATGAGGGGGGGAAAATCTGAACACATCAGAAAAAGGAGGCATTTGCAATGATGTGACCTGTCTTCACAGTAAGAAGAGCACCCCTAAACTCAGCATGACCCCCTAGCCAAGATGCTGGCTGCGAGTGATTTACTCATGATTTTAAATCTGCTGCTGCCAATTTTTTCTAAAATAAATCCCATGGTGTGCACAAGCAATAGTTCGTATTAAAAAAAGGGGGGGCAAGAGTATAACATTGCCATTGTATTGATTTACCGGATTCTTGCTTAACTAAAAATGCAACATGGCAGCCGCAGGCACTTTCCCTGTTTGCTAGCCCTGCCCCCCCATGTTTGTCCAGCCAATCAGATTATGCTGTCTGTTCATATCTGTGTGAATGCAAGTGTTCAAAAAATTGCACATGTGCATGTCGTGCGGAGCTTTTTTAAAAATCCAGACAAAGCCTCGGACACAACGCACACAGACTTTGTAGTGGATTTGGTTGCCACCTTTCCAAACGACACTATTTATGTGCATGTCCATATGAAAAGAGTTCCATACATTCTTATGCTGTTCAGATTATTTTGACCATATAGATAAGACCACAGTTACAGTCAACAGAGAGATCAATGAGGGACAGGCTGGTTCACTGAATACTAGTTTGCTAAGCCATGCAGAGTTGTTATCTAGCTGAGAGTCTGGAAAATTTTACTTTTTGGTTGACAGCTCTCCAAATTCCACAGTCAACAGAACACCAGGGGCTGGTTTATACAGCAGATTTATTGCGGCAACTTGCACTTTCATTCTTTTCCGCAGCTGTGCCAGTCAGGTTTTTTTCCCTAATTATGCTGCTTTTTCATTCAGACTTGAAAAGTGGGGGGGGGGGTGGCCTCCCAAGCAGAGGCAGGCTTTATGGGGAAGGGCATAGACCTTTCTTTGAAGCCCTGCATTTTCGAGCTAAAGAAAGACTCACAGACTGCCAAAATAGCAGGGGGGAAGATCAAAGAAGTGGCTCTGTCTCTGTCTCTCTCTAAATCTGCCTGTAAATGAAGTCAGTCACTCCCTGAAGCAGAGGGACAGCAATCTCTCTGCTGAAAGACTTTGCTGCTATGCTGAGGATCCTAAGGTGAACCTATCACAAGTTTTTTCAGCACGATTTGTTTAGTCAGGGTTCACAGACTTGCAAAATATCAGAGGAGTTTTGACTCTCCCTCCCTCAGTCCCCCTCCCTCCCCCCTCTCTCTCCCTCCCCCAAGCAGAGCTGACAGATGGGAACTTTATGACTGAAAGGTCTTGGGAATCTTTTTTCTTGGCAGACTTGCAAAATAGCAGAGAGATTTTTTCAAAGTTTCCTGAACATTTCTGAACTCAGTCCCCTTCTTTTAAGCCCACCCCTTGCATCAGAGCAACCAATCACAATGCAGATCTGCTGCAGCCCTTAACGGAATGGTAGTTTACACTGCCAATAAAGTGCTACATTGCAAATATACTGGCAAAAGTAGTGACATCCCTTGCCACGCTATATTTGGGTGTTTTACCATCCCCCCTTCTGAATGAGGCGATGCCGTGCTGCGATCCATGTGAACTATGAGCTATCTTAGCGGTATATTTAGACAAATATTTGCCCATGTAAACGACCCCCAGGTCTCACTGGCTTGGGAATTCTGAAGACTGTAGTCCAACAAAGCAATTCTTCAAAACTCTGGGCTAGCTGAAATGTTCTGCTTTTACTGCAGTCCTTCAATAGTATATCTATGTATAGCAGAATAGCTTTCCAACCAAGGAGGTACCAGATGGGATGAGAACTCACCTATGGTATGCGGAACAATCTGAACATCCTTGTCACTTTTAATTTTTTTATTCATTTGGTTAATTAGTTAATTTATATACTACCTTTCTCCTTGTACAAGATCCAAGGCATCTCAAACGCATTCTGTGCCCATGCTGCACACACACATGCACGCACACATAACACACTGTTTCTAGGGGAAAAAATCCTAAGACATCAAAGTGTCCCACATTTTCCCCATGATGATGTACTTTTTTTCAACAATTTAAGAGGAAATTTGTTGAACTATGTGCCATTTTTATGCACACTCCATAAAGTAAAACCAACCGTACACTTTCCCCATTACTTTCAAGTCTGCAAAAGGATGAAGAGGAAATGTAGCCCTACCCTCATTTCAGTGGCTTCAATTAGTCAATGATTTTGTCCAGCTTATATATGTCATTCAAATTTACATTATGAATAACAGCTTAACATTGAAAAAAGCTCATTCAGGTTTCTTAGAGGAAATTTTTGTTATCTACAAAATGTGTGGTAGTGGCATCATTGGGACTATAGTCAGGCTTCATCTCTGTAGAACAGAGATGGGAATTATATTATTGTTACCGTCCAGATATTGTTGAACTACATCTCCCAGTATTCTACACAATTGGATTGCTGTTAGGACTGCCAGTAATTACAGTTCAACAACATTAGAAGAGCCACATGATTCCTTCCCCTGTTGTGAAAGTTAGGGTTTGAGGTCTAGTTCAGAAGTCTGCCTTTGCCTAGTGTTCCCTATTCTCTTTCCTGGTTATTCACTATCAGTACATTTAAATTCATATGCAAGCTTAAAAATGAAAATGTTAAATGACAAAATAGGTACTCTTGGTCCATCTCCATGACTATATTTTTTTCATACAATTTCAGTAAATGTAGGTCTTATTTTATCCAGTGTATTGAAATACAGATTACCAAAATATATATTCACAGAAAATAAGATTTGGGCCTTGTCTAGATGGGCTGTTTACCCTGTCTTGCCCCCACCTTGGAGCCCTGCAGTCCATGTTTTTCCCCATTTTGCTCCCAGGCAGTCCTCATGACCCCTGGGACAAAGACGGGGCAAAGACAGGGGGAAGTTGAGGTAAGAACTGTTACACCATTTAAAAATATACCTGGTAAAAGCCACTTCAGCAGACAAAAATGAATCAGGCCCTGCATGACCACAGAAGCCCATTCTGGCATGCTGGTCTGCTGCTGAAGCTGTCATTTGCCTTGCTCTTCCATAGCCAGGAAGGAGACCCACAGCATGTGACCAAGCTGGTCACATACAGGGGGCCTTGCTCATGTGCTGCAGGCTGGCTTCATGGATTTGGGTGAAGGATTTGGGTGGCAGCTGCAGAGACCGGCCAGCATGACATTGTGGACTCCATCCCATTCCATGCCAGTAATGGAGGAGCAACAGGCCAGATCTATGGACAGAATGCACTAGTGGGGAGCCAGCATATTCCAGCCATGTAGAAGCACCCTTGATATTCTGTGGCTTTTGTCCAGATTATGCAAGTTTCCAGGAAGATCACCCAACTACTATGGCTTTCCTTTACTTTTTGTCATGAACAAGTTTATTACAGAAGTTGTTGCAACATCTTATTTATTATTTATTTGTTTTTTATTTTTTGCTGAGAGGAATGAGACTGTAATCCAAAATTTTATTTAATTAGAAGAATTTGGGTTTTATTGCTCTAACAGAGGTTCTCCATCTCCATTATGGTTTTCATTCTTGCAAGTTAATTCTTCCTTGTAGTATTCATTCTTTAATCTATACAGGTCTGTTGAAAGATCTGTTGACTGGAACAATGAGTTTAAATTCAGCCCAATCTCTGGTCTAGTACTGTGTGAGGCTCTCCACCTCAACTGGACTCGCAGGAGGGAGACACAGGATGAACCTCAATGAAGAGAGGCCACCTAAGAAACAGAACTGGATTAGATAGGATATAATATCCAGTGTTTGGAGGGAGGTAAAATTGGAACAGCAGATGAGAGAGTGGGCGCAGGAAAAGAAACCCCTTTCCATGGGGTTTCTGGAATGATTGACTGTGGTCAGATCAAGAAGGTGAAAGGGTTTCTGAGCAGTGACAAGACTGGCAGAGCCCTCCATGCTCCTTAGAAATCAGCAGTTGACTCAGTCTACCTTTCCATTCAAAGGAGATGTTGAGTCAACCTCCCACACAGTGGCTAATTCCCAGCATCTCTATATTCCCTGTATTCCAGGAATAACACAAGATTCTACTTGCTTGTTATAATCTCATATGTCAATTCTGGAATATTAGGGGAATGGGTGTGAGACTTATATTAACTGGTGTGATGCATGTGTGGAAAGATATATACAATTTTAATGATGGACACTCCAATGTGCCCCCTTTTCACAAACCAATTGATTCCACCTGTGAAAATACTGTGTTTTCCATGTTTGAGAGCCATTTGGGGAGGAGTAGTGCCCTGCCCATAAGGCAATAAAAGATGGTTGGGGGAAGGCATTTTACACATTAAAAAAGTTTTTTATTATTATTATTATTGCAGCCAATGAGCTTCTCTGTTGGAGCCTTCTAAGTTTCTTTTCATGTGCCATATTGTACTCACAGAAATGACAAAAACCCTCCACCCTTCATAAGAGAGAGACTTGGAAAAGAAACCCTTGGTGACTACCTTGTCTGCAAGGCAATATAAGATAAATAGACACTTAGTTTTGAGATGTTTCTCCCATCTCTCTCCAATTTTGGGTGCAACTTTTTCCCTGGTGCTTTAAATGCTTGAAATTAGTAAGGATAAAAACTTTTATTTATTAAATTTATATCTTGCCTTCCTGTAAAACAAAACAAAAATAATAAAATTCAGCTTAAAACATCATAGAATCATAGAGTTGGAAGAGACCTCAAGGGCCATCCAGTCTAACCCCCTGCCATGCAGGAATACACAATCAAATCATTCCTAACAGATGACCATCCAGCCTCTGTTTAAAAACCTCCAAAGAAGGAAACTCCACCACACTACGAGGCAGTGTATTCCACTTCCAAACAACAGGGGAATATGAAAGAGGTTAAAATACAATTTGAAAAGAAATCACGATCCTGTTCTGGTTACACTAGCACCTGGATTTCATTTAGAATTGGACTTGGATTCTTGGAATCCAAAACGGATGTAATTAGGATCAGCTCTGGGTTCAATGTGAATTGAGATTGTGGGGAGAGCTGCTACCAGGAATCTGATATTCAAACACTACCCATTTATGATTCTGTGCCATACTAAGTAGAAACTCATTTAAAAAGCTGGGCAGGGGGTGTTAAAGGAATAATCAAGAAGAAAGTACAGTTTCAGTAGATATGTCTTTTATTTTCCTGAATCACTGAGGAGTTTCTCTCTCTATTAGCTTACAGAACTCATCTGCCTTTGCTTCATTGAATACACACAAAGAACTCACACCAAGTAAATCAGTGAATGGTTCTGGTTATTTTAAGGGGAATTTATTTTACTTACCCAGAGCATAAAAGATTACACCCCCACCTCCATTTTCCACTTCCATTTGGTCTAGGTTTTGATTTCTGTGAGGGGGGAAGTAATACCATTTGAAAATCTTCTGACCATCTTCAATATTTAATTTTTTATTATTAGTCCCTGCTTTCCTTTCATTAGTGTGCATAATAGTCATCCCCTTTGAATGACCAAAAAAAAAAAAAAAAAAAAAGGAAGGAAGAAAGGAGGAAAAATAACATTTCAAGTAGCAAACTGAGAGCTGTGAAAGAAATGATTGGTAGGTTTCATCAGCCTGCATTCTTCCATGATTTATAGTCTTGTCTCCTGAATAATTCAGTTCAGATGACAATATCTAAAACCAGTCACACTGAAGGCACTTCTTCTCTCATATAAAGTATAACTTATTGCTTTTATGAATATAGGAAAAAATAATGTTGAGATTATTGCTTCATGCTCCCATGGGTTTTAGGAACTTCCATGGACAGGTTTTAATAGGGTCACTTTACTTGTGAGGAGAAAATATTGGAAACTTGGGGGCTGGGATCGCCCAAGTTAATTTAAGCAAACCCAACATATTGTTTACTCATTTGACTCACTCATACTCTCCTGTGCAGAGTTATCCATGCTGTGGCCTCCTTTCTACTCTACCACCATGCACAGGAAACAGGCAGCAGAGCACTGTGTTGAGAGGAGCAACTTGGACATAACTGTTTTGCCACCTTGTTTGGAGACTTTAAAAGAGCCGAAGGAGTACAGCAACTAGGAAAGAGTGAAAATATTAAATAAACCAATAGGTTTAGACTTACACTTCCAGGAAATAGGACTGATGGCCTATCATCATGGCCAGTTTGACCTGACTATTGAGAAACACCCAACAACACACAGGTGGTGGGTGGAAGGAGGGGAGGAAATTATTTCTCAGAACAGATGCTTTCATCTAAAGATGTAGAGGCTGGGCTCCTCAGGCCAACTACCACACCCATTTTTCCAACTAATAAACTTAAACAAAGCTGCTTGCAACTCCAAATATTCCAAAGCCTAGCATAATACCACAAATGGCAAGCATATATAAAAGCAACAGAAATTACAGGAAGGTACCAAGAACAGCTTACATTGGCCCTTGATGGTGACACTGTATGTTACCTTGAACTTGCTTTATACTGGCTTTACAAAAGAAAGAGATACCTTGGATACCAACAGGAGATATTTTACTTTTGCTAATGGAGTTTAAATTGTACTGTCCTTTATTTCAGTCTTCACATGGACAAGAAGGGTGTGAGTGGCCTCTGCCTGCATTCAGATCCCTCCAAACCAAGTGAACAACAACAGAAATAATATCTGATACAAAATGTAGGCCTGTGACTCCAACACTAATACATTTCCCCCCTTCTCTTGTATTTTTTTTTATCTTTTGCCTGATGAAGAAGACAGTGGAGCTTCAAAAGCTTGCATGATGTGTTTTGTGCATTTTGGTTGGCCAATAAAGGCATCACTCTTTTGTGGATTTTGTATTTTGTTTTATTTTGTTTTATCCAGTGAGTCATTCCTTTTCTCATTTGTGAATTCTATATGCCACATCCCTAGGTATGTGTTTTTCACAGCTCTCTTAGATTCTTCTTCTATACACATTTGGTATTTATGCTAGCAGTGAGCATCTGGCTAATGCTTAGCTTTTGGCTATCAAACAGGAGTACCTACTCAGGAAGATTTTCAGTAACAAATAGGAGTAATTGCTCTGACAGACCATAGTTATATTAAAAGGGGGGTGTATATTTATTGTTTCAGAAAGTATACCCAAGGATAATGCAGCTAAAAGAATCCTGTACTTGGTTACAGAAGGAACTAATAGAGGTTTTCTATACTGTCAATAATGGTGGAAGCCATTATGGAGGAGATTCCACAATCTCTCTCTCTCTCTCACACACACACACACACTCACACATATACGGAAAACAACACCAGTGTTGAGGAAGTAGCAATCTACTTATTAAATGGGTGGTTACTTCAAAAAAAATCAAATGGGGAGAAATGCTCAGTCCTACCTGACTTGCTGTTTATGTGAATCCCACTTATTTTATTTTATTTTATTTTATTTTATTTTATTTTATTTTATTTTATGTATTCTGCCTTTCTCCTTGCATTTCTCCTTATAAATAATGAATATTATTTCACTGCCAATACAGATTCTTCTGTGTATTTTCTTTAGATGGTCAAGTTATATTTCTCTTGATTAAGCTTTATATGCTCCTCTCGAACCCTGAGTGTCCTTCCATCATACTTTGAACTTGAACTGTTACAAAGGCAGAAACACTAGAAGAAGCATTATTTTCCATCAACCACTGTGTTCTGCTATCCAAAATACTTGTAATCTGAGATAATGGTTGAAAGAATATTCTAAAAAAAAAAATTAATGGTTGAAAAACAAGTTTCATGAGCCATCAGAAAACGCTGGTGAGAGAATCATGTATTGATGAGCAGCTTTGGGATTTGTTCTGCACAAAATTTGCATGTCTTTTCCCCCAGAGAAAATAGAAGAACAGAGAATGTTTTTTTTTTTTTTTCCTGTGCAAAATTGCAGTAGTTGTGGACTTTGGACTTTTTCAAATGGTTGAAAAAACCCAGGAGGAGGTCAGGAGAAAAACGGGGGTGTCGCACTTACACAGCCCCGTTTCAAATGACGCAGTCCTCCTTCGTCCTCCTCCTGACCTTCCCCCATGCTGCTCGCACCACTTTTTACTGATGGAAAACCTCCATGAATAAAAAGTGGTGTGAGCAGCACAGGGGAAGGTCAGGAGGAGGACAAAGGAGGATGGGAGGAGGATAGAGGATGACTGCATCATCTGAAACAGGGCTGTGTAAGCACGACAGCCCCATTCTTCTCCCGATCTCCTTGTGGGTTTTTTCAACCATTTGAAAAAGCCCTTCATGTACACAAAATTTGCACATGGTTCTTTTGTGCAGAAAACAGCTTTCTTTGAACAGAAAACAACACTGCTATGGGATGAATTTTTCTAAAATGACTCTCTTTCTTTTGAGTACAAAATCAATGAAGAATTACATCCCTAAAGTAGGACTAAAGTAGAATAGATGAGGGTACCTCTGTTAATATAAAGTCTTTCTGCAACCGGACTTGTTTATCTTGGATTGGCCTTTTTAGTCATCAGCGCGCTTGCAGAAAGCACGGGATGTGTCCTTCCTGAATCTTCATTTGCGAAGAAAAGCCAGAGAGAGAGGAGAGAGAGAGAGTATGCAAAAGCTGAACACACATACTCCTTGAAACCTATGAAATCTAAGTAGGAATTCAGAAAAAAAGCAGGGAAACATATTTACTGTTTAAGCTTCACTGAAAATGGAGACATGAAAGAAGAGTCCTGAAAATTTGGCATGAAACTCTGAGTGAATACCTCAGAGAACCCTAATTCATTTAATATGTGTTTTTGGCCTGGGGAAAAAGCACAATATAGCACTGCACTGTGGACAAATTTCTGCACTTTATAAGGAGTAACAAAATGCATACATAAAGATATAAGTCCAAGATTTATATTGGATCCCAGTTCCAAATATTGGCTTTTCTGCTCTATCCTATTGAAAACACAAATCTCTGAGTGAACAAACAGGTGACTGTGCACACTGATTAAGAAGACTTCCTTGTCAGCAGAAACTGTCCCAATATGCAATGTGAAGGGTTGCTGGTATTAAAGAAAACAGATATATCTACAAATATTGCAGATCCAGCAGAAAACAACCACCCAATAACTCCACATCAACTTTGTTCCTTATAGTTAAAATGTTGCCATTGTACAAGATGTCAGGAAAAAGGGCAGCAGGATGACTATGAGCTCAGATTTATGAGATAACATCACCCATAAAAGTTGCACAGTAATGTTGTACATAAATCATTTGTTCTAATCCATAGACGAGGAAAAGGTGAAAATGAACATATTTTTTTCCTGAAAATGTGGTGATGGAAATGAATATATAATACATTTATTCTTCATCTAGATAGATCTTTTCATGTATTCCCCCCCCCCCATGTACACACTGGAGATTATCAGACATGTTAAAAGTGACATTACAGGAATGCCAGGATTGCAAATGGGCTCCTTTTCAGTTGACATTGTTCCCCCCTCGTTATTCGCTCATTCTGCTCCCATTCTGCCAGCACTGCTTTTTATTGGTGGGAGAAGCTGTCAATATATCCCTGTTTCTGTTCCTGTTACATGTGACAAGGTTCCCCATTATGCTGGCGAGATCCCAGTGCCAATGGGCAGTCCCTGCCAGAACTCTTCCGGGTGAGATTGAGACATCCAGGTAAAAACACACTATTTATGACCCTCCCTGGGTTACTTCTAACTTTTAAAGTGTGTTTTTGTGCTTGCTGTACTTTTTTCATGTTATTTTTATTTCTGAATTTCCCATGCTCACGTCTTCTCTTAGAATACTGTGTCCAGTTCTGGGCACCACAATTCAGAAAGGATATTGACAAATTGGAGCGTGTCCAGAGAAGGGCAACTAAAATGGTGAAAGGTCTGGAAACCATGCCTTATGAGGAGAGACTTAGGGAGCTGGGTATGTTTAGCCTAGAAAAAAGACGGTTTAGAGGCGATATGATAGCCCTGTTTAAGTATTTGAAGGGATGTCACACTGAGGATGGAGCAGGCTTGTTTTCTGCTGCTCCAGAGACTGGAACACGGAGCAATGGGTGCAAGCTCCAGGAACAGAGATTCCACCTCAACATGAGGAGGAACTTTTTGACAGTCAGAGCTGTTCGGCAGTGGAACACACTCCCTCGGAGCGTGGTGGGGTCTCCTTCCTTGGAGGTCTTTAAACAGAGGCTGGATGGCCATCTGTCGGGGATGCTTTGATTGTGATTTCCTGCGTGGCAGGGGGTTGGACTGGATGGCCCTCGTGGTCTCTTCCAACTCTGCAATTCTATGATTCTATGATTCTCGCAAGGATCTGTGGGATTTCAATCCAGGAAGTGAAGGGAGCTCCATTAGAGCTCCTTTCACTCCTGGATTGCTGGAACTATGGGAGAGGAGATAAGTGGTGGGGAAAGTGATAGTGGCATGACAGGGATGGTACAGGAGTGGGAGTAGAGACTGTGGGACAGGAATGGTTTTTTCATTCCTGTCTGATAATCTCCACACTTGCATCCTAATATTCTTCAGGCCATAACCTGAAACCAGTTTGTTACAAGTTGATGTTTGGTTAAAAAACCATCAGGCTTTGCACCTCTGCTTCTGTTATTTCCTTGTCCCAGACTGCAAAACATTTCTAGCCCCAAGGGCCCTATAAGGACTGGCAGTCCCTCAGTAGTAGCATCTATGCAGAATCCTATAGGTTATATGCAAAAGCATAAGTGGAGGTTATGCTAGTTTGTGTTATTTGGGAGATGTTGCAGACAGAGATGTCCAATACCTCTACATGCAAGGCCTTCCAGTTCAAACACAACATTGCTGTTCTGGGTTGCACCACATATGGTCAATTAGTTGGTTGCATTTCTACAGCTTGATGTGGGGATGGAAATCATTTTTGAAAATATTCTTTAAAAATTGTTGGAAAACATTTCTTCTTCCAAGTGTTGAAAAAGCATGAGAGATGAATGCTGGACAAGAAGCTTCATAGTTAGTGACTAGACTATCAGATAACCTTAATATGGTGTTACACAAACACCAGGAGATCACCAAAGGGCTTACCTTTCAGACAATGTTGCCCTTGTCTTGTTATGCCCCCATGCTGGTTCTGTGCTGCCATGAATAGATCACCCGGTCTGTTCCTGTCATGGAACAATGGGTGAGCAAATAGGTGCCCCGTTATGCTGGTGCGATGCCAGCCTCAGTGGGAGGTCCATGTAAAACACTTCCAGGTGTGATCAGGACAAGGAGGTAAGTGACACAATTTTTTGTACCCTCCCTGTCTTACTTGTATTTTTTATAACAGAGTTTTTGTGCTTGGTGTAACTTTTTGAAGTTTCTTTCACTTTTTATTTTTTAATTTTCCCCACGCCCACTCTCTCACGAGAATGGCTGGGAACTCAAACCAGGAAGTGAATGGGGTTCTGTTTGAGCTCCATTCACTCCTGGGCTGCTGAGGGGAGGGGGCACAAACAGTGTAAGGCAGGTCTGAAACATGGGGTTATATGCTGGGATGGGGAAAGGAGGGGGGCAGGAGAGAATATAACAAGATGGGGATCCTTTTTTTTGTCCCCGTCTGATCATGTCCTAAATCTGCAGAAAATTTTCACATGATTGTTCTGCACATTGTTTTCTGTACATAAATCAACATTTTCTACATAGAAAATAATATTTCTGTGCGGACATCAGCATTTCGTACAAAGAAAATAATCTTTATACATAGAAATATTATTTCCTGCATAGAAAATGCAATTTCCTGCATAGAAAATTCCGTAATTGGGGAATTCTTTGGCACAGAATTCACACAAGGTTTATTTCCATAGAAACCAATATTTTCTGTTCAGAAAACTGCATGTTCTGTGAAGGAAATATTTCTGTGTGGAAATATTATTTTTTTGCTCAGAACATATAGTTCCTTGTGCAGAAAATCCTGTTCTCTGTGCAAAATAACCACATGCAAAAATTTGTGCAGAGCTGTGGCATCACTAAGGTTATTGTCACCTCTTTTCCTGATGGTATCACCTGATGCATTTCAGCCTCTCTGTACCCTCCTAGTGCCACCAGTGGTGCAGAGTAAGTCCTGAATTATAAATAGCCATTTAATAGTGTGAGGTTTTCAGTCTTTCTCACAGCTGGAAGAACAAATCTAGAATTGCTTCCTTCAAGAAGAAACTTGGGACTTGATCAGACCCACAAAATCTTTTCCATTTTTATTCTGGAAAAAGAACTCCCCATGCTGCATTTACCTTCCCTCCCATCAAAGTATTCCTGACAATGAACAAGGAAGTGAATGGAGCTTCATTCACTTCCTCGCTCAAAATCCTGTGGATTCTCATGAGAAGATGCTTACACAGGAAATTAAAAACAAAAACAACACACACAAAATTACACAAAGCACATACACACACTTAAAAACTTACAAGTAAACCCGGGAGGGTGATAAAAAGTGTGTCACCTACCTGAATGTCGCGATCTTACCCAGAAGTGTTCTGGAGGGACCGGCCATTCACACTGCATTCACATGAGTTAAATGGCATGAGGTTTCACATGCCAGCAATGCCACACTAAAGCTCCACGGGAGATCTATTGAAGGCTTAAGCCATCAGTAAAAAAGTACAGGTTTGGGCCAGTACATAAACTCAAAAGGGTGATGTCATCTGACATGCACACCCTTTCACATTTATGCAGCATTGTTATGATGCCGTATTTAGTGCATCTGATAAAGTCTTTGGTGAAGAATCATGTCCTTAGCTGGGAGAAAGGAATAGACATTAGCATCATAGAATTCCAGCATATCCCATTGGAGTGCTAATGTGAGGCACTGGCTTTTTGCCCCTAATGTCCCAGGGACTGTTACCATATTTGTGTCCACTGCTGACAATTGTTTCTTTCCTAGAACTTCATTTGACCCCATTTTCTTTTGATCCCATTTTCTCACTCTCAGTGAGTTTTTAGTGAAAAAATTACAAAGCTCTGTGTACTTTATGAAACATTCGACTTTTTCTGAACAAATGATGCACATATACAATGTACCCCCCCCCCATTTTTTAAAAGTAAAGTTCCTAAAATATGAAACTTTACCAGGAACCTTAAAAAAAAAAAAACAACACAAAAAAACAACACTTTCATATTATCTTGCCCAGTGGGAGGCATGCCTTTGAAATACTTTATTCTCACATACAAAATGAAATAAGTACATGCTTACATCTTAAGTTCAATTTGAAATACTGTACTGTTGTGGGAATAAAATCAGGGAGAAACCAACCATCTGTGTAGGTTACATTGAATTATTTGGAGAAAAGACATATTACCAATATGGTGAATAAATTAATGCTGCTGTAGAAGTGAATTTAGGAATGTGGTGCCAATATTTCAATCAATATCCTTTCCCATTCCTTCCTAGATACAACTGAATTATTCCTCGTCTCCTTTTTTCTGTGACATAGTTAACAATGATCAATTACCACTAAAGCAAAGAGTTTTTAATTTATCCAGGAGAGGCAATTCTGCAAAGAGTTAATACAAGTTATCAGCTAAATTGTTTACTATAACTGCAACTTAAGGGAATTCAGCTGGGTGCAAAGGAAATGGCTAATGCTGAAATTGGATTGTGTAACAATTCATTGAACAGGCAATCATCAGCTCCAAGACTCAAACCCCATTTTCTCAACTAAGTTTCTTTACAGCTGGCAATGATAATGGCTATGTATTATATATGTGAATTAAGACATCCTTATCATGTGTATCTTTAGAGGCAAATAATATCCTGAATCAAAGAGGTATAAGAAAGAGATTGCATACAAGGGTCCAGATTTTGGCAGAATCAATAGGGAATTATTGTGCTAACTTCCCCCTTCAATTTGTTTGTATCTTTAGAGCTTTAGGTAGTCAGATAATCATTACCACAACCTGGTAGCACAAAGCATATCCCTGTATACATATAATCTATAGGAGTAAATCTACATTGTTTCATTATATACATGGAACAGCATCATTTTTCTTCTTCTCCAAGCTCTGGAAAAGCCCAAAGAAGGAAAACCAAAGGACAGAGGACAAAATGATTTGCAATCACTTCCCATTTGCTTACATGACAGCGATGAAATTTCTTGATAAGGAGGTGTAGAGTTTTTGACATAGATTAAGTTGAGGGAGTCCCATTTGAAACTGCAATATATTTTTGTTTTAACATATTTTTGCAGAATTACTTTGTTGTTGTTAATGATGTAGAGGTGAAAAGAAGGCAATAGTTTAGGAATTCTTATCCTGAATGCTGTTGGTTAGTTCACCTAAAGTGGATCCATTGCATCAATGACTGAATGGTAAGTCAACACATAGATCAGTCCCTTTGATTCACTAGGTCTGCTCTAGTTGAGACTAACAGCAGGATTTCTGTTGATGTATTCAGAAAACCCTTTATTAGGAATACCCATGTAAAACATGTCAGTTCTGATCTTAGTTGGACAAAATTTACCTTGCATGTCAATGTGGAAGGTGAGCCCCTCCCCACTTCACCCCTCCCCACTTCACCCCTCCCCAAATAAATACAGACACAACTGCTTGAGAAAACATCTATATTGTAACATGAGATAAACATAAGAGATGATAAGTATATATTGGCATTAAAAGCCACAACTTTTTCATGACAGTTGCTTAGGTTGGCACATACGTATGGGTTCAGATCTGGATATAACAACCCGTCTGTCTGGTCGATGCAACTGTTGTTGGCCTGCCTGCCGACAATCACCAGCCTGTAAAAGGGGAAAACTGTTTGGCAGGCTCCGCCTGTTGACCAGCCCCATAGCCTCCCCTCCTTTCCATGTGATCCAGAATGGGTTCCAGGGGGGGATCCCCTATGTCATGCCCCAAACTGGCATGCACTTGTGTAATGATCCCCCTGGGGTCTCCGTCACCTTGATCTTGAGCTTGACCTAGACCTAGAACTTGTTGGAGACCCCTTAACTGATAAGTTAGGATCAGAACCCATGCCAACTGCCACTAGAAGCTGTGACAAATAACAATGATAATTGCTTGTTGAACCCTAAACCAGAAGAGGGTGGGTGGGTGGGTCTTCAGCTCCCGGCGAGCCACCAACTGGTCCAGCGGTGTGGTCAGGGATTTATATCTGACCACTGGACCAGAAAGAAAACCTGCTGTACACAGCAGCAGGCTCTACCTCCACAGCCACTCAGAGGGCAAGGCACCTCCTCACCCCTGATTGGCTGCTTACTTTTTGAAATAGCCAATTGGGGGAGGGAGCTTCTCCCCGATTGATTACTGCCTGGCTGGCAAAGCACTCTGGGAAGAAGACAGGCAGCGTGGTGGTGCCCATGCTGCTCCCTCCTGACCACGCAGGAGGGATGAAGGCCTGGGGACCCCACCAGCCCCGCAAATCTGGCCGACAGGGGTAATTCCCACAGCTGCCTTGTGGGCAATTTTTATGTTCAGTCTGTACCCTACATTGCTGTAACATTCATGTTTAGGAATATAGTTATGACCATGCTTTCTTGCTAGAGAGCATACAAAGGATTTTCTTAAGAAAGAGGAAGAATGAAGATTCAAAATACATACAGTGATACACCTCTTCAGAACTCTCACAATAAACTTAGGCTAAAAGGTTTAGGTGTCTTCTGACCTTTAATCAAGTAGGTTAGCTTTCACATTTAGTTTATACATTGGATATGCAAATCTAGTGGAGACATCATAGGTACCTTGAAGTCCAGTTGTTTCAACTCTTTTTCAGTGGTGGTCTAATGCTGCGGATAAGGCATTTGAAGGTGATTGGCATACTATGTGTAATCTTGCCCACTGTCATTGATAAGCATTCCTTCTAAGAGGTTTGGTGCCACCTGCTCTGTAAGAAGCAGTTGTATGTTTGTTACTGAAGAAGCCTGCTCCTGGGGGTGGAAAGGATATTCAGAATTTTTTAAAAAATGGTAAAAAACAACAACAACAACAACAACAACATGTTTTTCAAGTGTTGAGAAACTCTGACAAGAAGAATCTTGGCTTGATGAGAATCTTCACTGTTTGGTTCTGTGTAAAATTCACATGTGGTTGTTTTGCATACAGAACAGCATTGTCTGCACTGGAATTAATATTTCTGTGTTGAAGTATAATTTTCTACACTGAAAATGCTGTTTTCTGCAGAATACAACCACATGTGAATTTTGCACAGAATAAGTCCCAAACTGCAAATTGCCTTTGGAAACTGTATGGTTTCAGAAGACTTTCTCACAATGGGAAGAAAATTGCTGAAATTACTTGTTTCTGCCTTAGTGAGGAACTACAGCTCTACTCTGTACATGAGAGTATTTTAAAATAATCATTTGGCCATTCTGGCCAAGGTAGTTGAGTGGGTGACAGCTGGCCAGATAATGATGAACATGGAAAAAGCTGATTATATAGACACATTTGAATTTGACTTCCAGCCTGGCTTTGGTGAAAACAATGCTCTGGACACCCTGCATTGTATTGGGTAAGGGACAACAGGGTGCAACCTTGTTCTTTCTCTTTGCTTTCTGGATGCTTTTTAATACCATCAACCATGGTATCCATTGGAAAAAGCTTTGTTAGCTGGGAACAGGAAACATGTATTATATTGGGAGGGGGTTCCCCACCAGTGGTTCCAGACAGTTAAAATGGGAGAGTTTTACTTAGCATCATGACAGTTGTTCTGCACAATCCACAGGAGTCATTGGTTCCCAATATTTTTTAATCTATAATAAGTAGCTGGATTGGATCATCCTGGATTATCCTGCTGGGGATATGGGGCAAGATGTCATCAGGAAGTTTGTGACACCTAGCTCTATCTTTGAGTGCATCTACACTGAATAAATAATACAGATTGACACCACTTTAAGTGCTGTAGCTCCATCCTATGGAATCCTGGGATTTGTAGTTTTACAAGATATAGCCTTCTCTGTCAAAGAGTACTAGTGCCTCGCAAATCTACAAATCCCAAGATTCTGCAGGAGGGAGCCATGGCAGTTAAAGTGGTGTCAAACCACATTATTTATATAGTGGACAGGAACCCTTTGTGATCCATCAGATTTTAAAATAGAATTAATATATTTAGGTACTTGGAGGCAGTAATAGGTTGGATAAGAGCCAATTGCAGCTAGGGTGGGGAGGAAGAAATAAACTTCCTCTTCTACACTCCATGGCTCTGATACATTGGGTTTCCCTTTGCCTGTCTGTAATTAAAGGTGGAGAAATTCAGAGATGTACCTGTATGGCAAACATTCAGTGCAATGTGTGGTGTGGCCCAGAAATTTCAGTTCCACCAGTAGCAGAAGTTTCCCTTTTCCACAATGAATTGTTTCTTATTTTATGTGATGCACCATCCAAAATTAATACTAAAAAAAAACCACATGCCTTATTGGTGAAAGCCACTCTGCAAAAGAATATTGGATGAACCATGATGAGTATGCAGTATTTTTTTTTATCTTTGCAGTGCATATGTTACTGGAACAAAAGAGGTGACATGCTAATTAGGTAGTCAAAAGGGAACAGATCAGAGATAAGAAGAAGGCAGCAGCAGTAGGATGGTGATCTTTCTAAGAGAGTGATCTTCTCTGCTTTGTACAATGAATCTGAACTTGGCTAGAAATAATACTTTATCCAGTATTTTTGATAGAAATTACAATATTGCAACAATGGGGAAACTGCTATTTGACTCTTTGAGTGCAATAACCTTCCAAGGCATTGTGCGACAGGGTTGGGGTGTGCATTTATTTTGCATTAAATCAGAAACCAGAAACAGAACAGTACTGTATATCTGAGCTAAAATAGATACTTTAGAAAGCAGCTCAAGGACAACTGGGCTGTTCTCAATAGGGGTGAGTGATAAATTATTTTGGGGTCATGTTTTAAAGAAAAAATCCAATTGGCATTTCCTGGAACCAAATGCAATCTTGAGCAAAACTTTTGAAAAAGGAAGCATGAATATTTTAGTGGTTGTGAAGTAAGTCACAAAACATTGTTTTTCTCCAAAGAAGTCAGTCTGTTTCAGTATGAAAGGGGGGGAAAGAGAGAAGTATTGAAGCTAAAGAGTAGATATGCTAGTTTTTAAGAGTTACTTTAGCATGAAATTTTTGTGGATCAAAACCCACTATCTCAGATGCATAATGAGGTGCTATATTCCAGACTTTTACATAGTTGTGGGGGTATGCAGATCAGAGTGCAGAATTACAGAGTTGTGGTAGTGGGATCAGGGTGAAATGGGATGTAGAAAATGGTAAGTATATAAAGACTGGTCATACAGTTCCAAAGGCCTATTTAGAATAAACATCCTGGCATCCTGGTTGGCATGTTAAAAATGTGGGGGGGGGGAAGCATCCTTTTTTTAAAAAAATAATAATCTGTAATTGGGTAGTGTGCACAAAAATGGATCTTAGAGTGGGGAAAATGTGCAAGGAAATACATACAACACTTTTAGGGAAGGAGGAAATGTGTTATTTTTGTTTTTGTTTTGTTTTAATTTTCCTGCGTGAGCATCTTCTTGTGAGAATCCACGGGATTTTGAATGAGGAAGTGAACGGAGCTCCATTCACTTCCTCTTTCATTGCCTGGAAGCCTTTGGATGGGAGAGAAGGTAAGTGCAGCATGGGGAGTTCTTTTGACGGTGTAAAAATGGAAACGTTATGTCGGCAAAAGAATGGGCTCGTGAAGGGTGGTCTGATAAAGTCCATGGACTTATACACCTATAGATATACATACAATTATGCTCATATAAATATGTGCATATGCTAACTAAATCCTTTTTTTATTATTCTTTCTTTTCTTTCTTTTTAAAAATTTTCACAGGAGTAGCTATATCATTTATCATTACTAAACCTTGAGTAGCTAACTAAATGTAATCATAAAGATGGGAGGGGGAGGGCTTTGAGTACAAGGCCTGAGCCATGAGGCACAACTAGACTAAAGGCCTCAATTACAGCCCTCAAGGCCTAGCCAGAGCAGTGAGATTCCAAGAAAGTGTGTCAGGCTGAAAGGCCTTGCCTACAGGCCATCAGATAGGACTGATGCTACTGCCACCCAGCCAGTGGTATTGAGTCATAAGGTGAAGCTCCAGATGGTTAAGCCAATCTAGGCCCCACTGCCAGTCCATGCAAAGTGGTGATCTGATAGTCCCACTGATACATGCCAGCCAGGGCCAGCTGAGTAAAATCCCAATGGCCACTAAGACTTCTACGACAACTTAACAGTACTACATAGATATCTTTTTTTTTTTTAATCACACAAGAAGGAAAGCAGCATGGCAAAACTCCATAGCGCCTCAATGCCCAGGCACTCGCGCCCACTCTCTCAATCGTGCACATACCCTCGCTGTACTCCGCTGCTCTAGACACACTGAAAAAAATACTCAGCCATCTCCCCGTATAAACACACACAAACTCACTCACTCACGTCCATGCACTACTTAATGTCACACACACACAAACACACAACTTCATGATCAATGAATGTAAGCAAGGCCTACAGAAACTCTTTCTGCCTCCATAGCTGACACTTTGTGAAAAGCAGCAAGAGGAAGGAAACAGGGGCAGTATATTTCTAAATAGGCTACTCTCCACTCCTTTGCACCCAACATCATGGTGCAATGTGCCAGTTATTGATTTAAGTGGCCTCTTGCCATGTGAGGACATCAAAATAATGCTGCACCATGCTGTGTGTGTGTGTGTGATTATTAAAGTAAAAGACATTGCATTGTAAGAATGAACTGTGAAATTCATCCTTCATTCTGCTGTCCACAAACTCAGCCTCTTCCTGAAAGAGTCTCCCTTAAACTATGAACAACAACAACCACAACAACAAAGTCAGTAAATACCCACTACCACTAAGGATTAATTAATCTTCTAGGGGCTAATTAAGAAAATAATCTTGAATCCAATTGTTCATTTTGGAGTTCCTGGTTTTTTTTCCCCCATCTGTGCTAAAAGTTAAATTTGACCATCTTATTTCTCCCTAACAAGCCTGGAAGTAAAATATTCATTTGTTGTGGCCAGATGGATAGGGAACAATTCTGACACACCCAATTAAGCTTTCTTCTGCTTCAATTCATATGACACCATATATAAATTAAGAGTTCAGTTTCATACAGAAAACTTTACATTTCCCCTCTCCAAACCCCACTCATGATTTTTTAAAATATTAATAATGTGGCTGTGTGACCTTGAAAATATACCAGTTCTTGAATCATGTTGTGCATATTTCCTTCTTTTCGCCTCAGGCACCCAAAGTTATGGTCCAAATACCACACATGCACACACGCACACACTAACAGTAGTTTATACCTTGAATCAACCCTTCTGAATTAACTATAGGATATTTCATTATAGTTTTCTTTTTCCATACTCCTTTAAAAACAACATTTTATATACATTTGCTCTCTGTGCTTTTTGAGCTGTGATAGGTATATCTCTAAGGGAGAAGGAACCAAAAGCCAGCCATAACTAATAATTAGAGTCTCAATTACATTGCAGGACAAGGGTTTCTGCACTTGAAAAAAAAGAGGGTTAGGTGAATGGAAAACCTCAAAGTATGGCTGTATACAGAAAATAAAAACAGCAAATGGCTCATTTGCTCCTTTTCCATTTGCAGAACAGCCATAAAAATGCCAGACAGATTGATTTTTAGGCAAACACTAACATTGCACTAAAGTCAAGATTAATTTGTAATATTCCTCTTCCAATCCTGCATTTCAGCTGTATTTCCAATTCTATGCTGATCTGAGTATGCTTTAATTTGAAGGGGAAGGCAGGCATTTCACCCTTAGAGGGAATGCCCCCCCCTCTGGCTCCCCAACTCAGTGACAAAGGCAAAGAATGTGGTTGTGTTCATTCATATAAAAATTGCTTTCTGTGGTAATGAAGGTTTTATCACCCAGAACATTCCATTCAGATTGATGAAAAAAGCTAGGTCTAGTATCTTGCAACAAACTGACCACTGGATAAAATTATGGTACCGTACCTGTCTTTCTATCTGCTATGCTAGATGCTAAGAATTGAAGTCCCATTGTCCCATCAGCTTTAGAAAGGGGCACAGAATAGTTATTCTTCTTTCCAGCTGAATGGCCACATTATGACTATTTGGCGCACAAACTAGTAGTGAAATGTAGAGCACAATCATAAAAAGAATACCATCGAATATTTTATAAGGCCACAATTTTCAATGTCGTTCTTAAGGGCATATCAATATTTTTTTTTATGTTTCCCCTTTTCATTACCCATAAAGTATAACTTGGTCTGAAATGTAGCTTGTATAATAACCATGTCCTTTCACATTCAGGGAGGAAATGGGTTTTGCGGCCTGTGGTTTTGACCCCCAAATATCCATTTCCAAAGTAATCTGTCACGTGTGTTTTTCACCTGCTAAAGGAAATATTTCCTAATCATACAAATGAATGAGGCTGTGATCCTATGCTCCTTTATTTGGTAATGTGTTTCACTGAAATCAGCAGGAATTACTTACAAATGACAGAGAACATATAGGATAATGCTGTGGTTGAGGTGAATACTTTGCAACATAGCACACTGCTGTTGTATGTCAGCTTACAGGTATTGCTGTTTATTGTGATGTCCAAGCCACTGATTAATGTTGGACTGCTGCAGTGGCGTACATTTGATGTCAATAGTTGATATTGGGTATCACACATCTAACAAATATGCATCATTCCAAAGGATATTTGACATCTAAATTCTGAGAAGCACTCAAGGGACATAATTTCAGTTTTATCAAAAAGGTTGCAGAGTTATGAAAGAATTTTATATTTATTCATATGTTCCATTAGTTTAATTGGAATTTGAGAGCCAACATCATTCAGTGGTTAGAGTATTGGACTGGGTCTTGGAAGATTTGAGTGATGCTCACAGGGCCAATTACACTCCCATAAGCTACTTTGTCTCGTATGGTTGTTATGGTGAAAAAAGAGGGGGAAAGAGGGGCATGTACACCACCCTCAACTCTTGGGGGGGAATTCAGGATACAAATGTAACTTTAATACAAGGACTTATTAAAAGAATTGGACTTGCTATATTCTTGTAGCAGAATTGCACAGCAAAAACATAACAGAACCACACAGTAATAGGAAGGAGTGTATTTTTTATCCCAAAAATCTTTTAGAGTGGCAAGGGGTTGGACTGGATGGCCCTTGTGGTCTCTTCCAATTCAATGATTCTATGATTCCTCTGCATTTCTTTTTTCTTAAAAAAAAATCATCAAAACTATTGTGCACCACATTCTCCCTTTGAAGTGTGCTAGAGTTTGTTTGTTTTTTTAACACCCTCACAGAACAGGGTAGTGTTGCATGGGTGGAGGTGCTTTGATGACCTCACATGATCAGAGGTCTTTAATTGGGTTATGGTACCTCATGCCATTACATAGGAGGTATGGGGTGGAGAGGAGGCAATTTAAAGAGTTTTCCCCTTCCCTCCTGCTCTTTTCCTTCAATTCAACCCACCCTTCTGCCACTGTCACAGTGTGAGTTTACTGGTAGCATATGGGCTGGGTAGGATTTTTTCCCCTTTACCACTATTTTTTTTTTTTTTGCCTACCCCACACTGTTACAAGGGAATTGGAGAATTGGACTCAGGGTGGTGTCATAAATAGGTGGTCACCTTGGAGATTGTGGGGGAGATTAGGATTAGTTCAGTTACACCTATGGCACCCCCTTTTGGGTGAAGGATGGCTCTATCAAACTATCCTTGCAGGTCATGTGATGGGGTGGGTGGGGAGTAGACTAACTGTTCTTGCAGCCGGCCTAAGGGTTGAGCCCTCACCAGGAGATGAGAATTGAGGTGTCTTCTCCTGGGGTTTTGCCTTCCAGCAGATAGTGCCCAGGAGGTAACCGAGTAGATGGGAACCCCCTGGGGCTCAGGTGTTTCACCCAGGGAAGCTGGGAGGTAGGTCTGGGTGAGTCCATTGGCTCCAGCTTTTCCCGCATTGGGTCTCCCCCTAGTTTTCATATCCCAAGGAATAAAGATGAAATAGATGATAAAATAAATAAAGTGCCCCAAGCTTTGTGTCTGGCCCTGTTATTTCATGTGTTGGTCATCAATTAATTGCAAAAAGTTTGTTAATGTGTTAGCCACTCCTGCTTCATCCAACCACACTGCCAGTCTGCCCAATGACTTCGGACCACAACACAGGTGTTGTATTTCCTCAGAAAACTCCCTATCTATCCCTCTGTCAACCTCCTTTCTTCCATTCCTAGTGGTTTTGTACGAATGCTTTGTTGTCTGAATGTATGCATGCTTGTTTTTAAGTCTTTAATAAATATCATTGTTGACTCCTATCTTGTGTGTGTTTACATCAGTTCAGAGTTGGTAGAGGTATATAATTGGCATAAAGATCCCCTCATTGCCCCCTTTTGCATCACTAAAATAATTTTGCTACTAGTTTCCCCAACATATTAGAAACTCGATATTTTCATGGAATTTCCACGAGCACTTTTGGTAAGAACTGTCTGGAGTGGTACAACCCCGATCCTGGAAAAATTATTTTTTAAGGCCTGAATCCAATAGACAGTCCTGATTAGAGTAGACTTATTGAACCAATAGAATGTATTTAAGTCTTGGGATTCTATCCAACAATTGATACAGTGTTTTACTGTACTCAGACCTGAGATTGCAACTCCCACCTGACATAGATTTTCCTTGGGTTTTTTTTTTTTCCAGGCTGTGAGACAGTTTTCTGGAATAGTTTCTTTCTGACATTTTGCCTACATCTATGGCTGGCATCCTCAGAGTTTCTCTGAGGATGCCAGCCACAGATGCAGGAGGAATGTCAGAAAGTATTCCAGAACACAGCCTCGCAGCCCGGAAAAAACAACAACAACAACAACAACAACAACAAGGAAAATCTATGGATTCTGGTTGCAAAAGCCTTCGACTTCAGATTTCACCGGACAGTCTATCTGGGCAATTCTGAGTGTTATTCTTTTTAAAATAATAACTTTACCACTCCACCCTGAAGGATTCTACCTCCTCATTTTGTTTTATGTGTAGAGATTATAATGGTTATCACTATATGAGCAAACCCACCAAATTTTACCTTTTACTCATTGATTCAAGACATTAGATGCTTTGCTCTAATATTTGGGATTCATATTTGGGAATCTGACACATTTTCATGTTGTCTTTTTACAACAGGCAGCGGGATCATTTTAATTGTCAATGCCAACTTATTTGACAGGATAAGGTTACACAGCCAAGGAGAGAATATTAAAGCTACTTTTTTTTGGGGGAAAGTGTTTTTAAGCCAAATTGAATTATTTAATAAGGGCTTTTGAAAAATGGCTCATACCCCCATCATGTCAATTAAGCATATTCAGTAACTCAAGGGAAAAAACAGCTTTAATTGCTGCTTGCGAATCCTCTAAGATACTGAAGTATTACTGGGATGGAGAGTTATTTCTGTTAGTATACAGAGATTTCAAAGATGGACAAATACAATGAAATACATTCACAGTTACATATTTATCAGAATATTTAAGAGAGTCTACATTTGAGAATAATCTGAACAATATAATGGTAGGGACTTCGAACTATTCAAAGTAATAAAACTTTCTGTTTTGCATTTTCCCAAATTCACAAATTTTGTTTGTTTGTTTTGTTGCTTATGGTGCCTGAAATTCTTTCTGTCCTCAAGAATGTGATTAACAAATTTTTATATTTTTGAAAGTTCTTACATAAAGTTCTATTCCATTTGTCGTAAACACATTCAATAAGAACATCAATTTCAAAAATGGAGAAGAGTAACTGTCTGCCATACAAATCTTGAACAAAATGGCCCAAACATTTAAGAGTTAAACATTCAGAGCTCTAAGACTAAATAAATGAAATTGTCAATATTTATTTATCCAGCACTCACTTTAAAAAAAAATCTCAAATTTTTCCATCCTAAATATGGAGAAATTTGCACATTTTTAGTAAATGGAAACAAGTGGAAACAAAGTTCTTACTTATCCCTAATCCAAAGATCTACACAAATATCATTGCATATCCAGGGGTAGCCATGCTGTTCATGTAGCAAAATATAAGAAAATCCAAAGTCCACAAAACAGCAATACCATTATTGGGGCAATTAAAATTCAGAAAATACATCATGCAAGCTTCCAAAGCTTGACTGGCTTCTTCATCAGCCAAAGATGTTAAAAATCATACAGGAGAAGAAAACTTACAGTGTTAGAGCCACAGGCCTTCAGGCCTCAAGAGAAGTTACTTTTCTTTTGCTAATGGAGTTGACATTTCATTATGTGTCTTTTACTGTCCCTGTTGTATTTCAAATATCATTGTAGGAATTATAATGATAATTCACTAAGGTAGCTTGTGGGTGGGGCCAATACCTCTAAAAGGATGGTCACATCATAATTGTTTGCATACATTGTAAATTTATGTGTTGCACTGCTATTTGTACACTTTCATTGACAGTATGACAACCTGAGTCTCAGGCTTGGCTCCTCCACCACTTTGGGACAGTAGACCAGATGGTGGTCCTGTAAATATTGTGTAGGAGTGGATTACCCCAGACTGGAGCTCAGGATATTGTAAGTACTTCAAGGAATGGATCCCCACAAGTGGTAAGTACTGGCAAGACTAGATCTCAGGTGATGATAGTCTGAGGACTGGTGCCCACAGGACTTCCTTCACCTGCCAAACCTGGAGAGCAGGGTCTCTACTAGGGAAAGTCTCTTGCGTGGATACCCAAGATGGTAGTGGAAGATTCCAGAACCTTCTAAAAGGACCCCCTCCCCACCACCCAATAGCCCACCATTATTATCCTCTTGTTGTATAATAGCTGGAGACTGAACCAAGATTTAAACAGCTTGAAGCCATATTTCAAATTTATCATATTGAACTTAACAGAACACTTCCTGATGCAGATTACATTTTCCTAGTCATAACAGTACATCTTACTTTAATTCAATCCATTTAATATAGGTGAAAGTGTTATTGCCATGTGTGAAATCAGTTCTGTGAATCAACTGAATGATGGAAAATCTGTTTTGCTAATTAGCCAACTGTGAAATCGTTAAGCTAATCTTGAAAGAGGCCTCAGTTTTATGAACATCCCTTTAAAAAAAAAACTATTCTTATTAATAGTAATATAACATACTTAAAATAATATTTAAAAATATCTTATAATAGTATTCCATATACAATATGTTATAAATCACATTACTTATTTATTCTTATTATCTTATCTAAATCTTATCCATGTTAAACCATTTAATATTAACTAAACCAATAATTAGAAAACACATGAAATTATTATTGATATCTTCATTCTTATTTCTATCTTTTCTTCAACATATACTATTCATAATTCCCAAAAATAGTACTCTACAGTGAACTCGCCACAGGTCAGCATTAGAGGGGTGCTCCAAAAAAGCGATACAAGGACTCCCTGAAACAACATCTTAGGCTTGGCCAAATTGATCACCAACAATGGTCTGTCCTGGCCTCACATTGGGAGGCATGGAGACGCACTATCCACAATGCTGCAGCCTTATTTGAGAACTCACACTGAACAAGTCTTGAAGAGAAACGACAACGCAGAAAGAATCACAACCCAGAAACATCACCCAAGGAGACTGTCTGCTGTGCTTTCTGCAACCAGACTTGTTTATCTTGGATTGGCCTTTTTAGTCATCAGTGCACTTGCAGAAAGCACGGGATGAGTCCTTCCTGAATCTTGGTTTTCGAAGAAAAGCCAGAGAGAGAGACTATTCATAATTCCCCTAAAGTATAATACAGTTGTCCCTCCACATTCACAGATTTGGCATTCACAGTTTTAAGTATTCATGGCTTGAAAATATGCTTTAAAAATAATAATCCAAAAAGCAAACCTTGATTTTGCCGGCCGATTGTGGAATAAAGAGACCACACACATGAAATGGGGTGAAATAAAATATATTTATTAACTCAACCTATTTAATTCCCATCTAATATCTTCAGCAGGGGGAGGCAACCTGGTGAGGGACCAGCTGAGGCAGTAGGTCTATACCGTACCACACCCCTCAGCCTTCCCTGGCGAACACCTGGGCCCTGGAGAGCAATCCCAGTTGTCTGGGGTTGCTCCCCAGCCGGCCCCCATCTGGAAGGTGAACCCAAAAGTCCCTCACCCAAGCCCCACGGATTGGGGTGAAGGATTATCCTTTAGGCCAACCCCAAGGCGGGTCTCCTTCCGTCCCCCTAGGCCCCACGACCTGAAGTGGGCCTTCCCGAGACCCAACCTTCACCTAAAATTGGTGCCAAGGTGTCCACCGAAGCTCCGCCTCCCCCTTCCCTGCCTTATCCAGAGGGAATTTACCTATTCAGACACCACCCAAGCCAATTTCCCAAATGCCACCATCCTAGTATGGGGTAGGCAAAAAAACCCCCGAGAAAAGGGGGGAAAAAATTCCTACCCGGCTCCGAAGCAACCAATTATCATACTATTCAAGCGGCGGGAGGGTGGGTCCAAGATCGCTCGATGCCAAAGAGGAGGAGGTGAGGGGCGGGGATGTCCTTATACCTTCTGGCCCCGCCCCTCAGCCTCCGTCGCAGGCTGCAAGCAGCCTGCGCCAGCCAGTGGTCTCCATGCCAACCACCGGGCGGCAAAGGACGGCTCCCCCGCCCAGCAGCTCCGCTGCGAGCTGGGGAGCCGAATTGCCGGCCGATTGTGGAATAAAGAGACCACACACATGAAATGGGGTGAAATAAAATATATTTATTAACTCAACCTATTTAATTCCCATCTAATATCTTCAGCAGGGGGAGGCAACCTGGTGAGGGACCAGCTGAGGCAGTAGGTCTATACCGTACCACACCCCTCAGCCTTCCCTGGCGAACACCTGGGCCCTGGAGAGCAATCCCAGTTGTCTGGGGTTGCTCCCCAGCCGGCCCCCATCTGGAAGGTGAACCCAAAAGTCCCTCACCCAAGCCCCACGGATTGGGGTGAAGGATTATCCTTTAGGCCAACCCCAAGGCGGGTCTCCTTCCGTCCCCCTAGGCCCCACGACCTGAAGTGGGCCTTCCCGAGACCCAACCTTCACCTAAAATTGGTGCCAAGGTGTCCACCGAAGCTCCGCCTCCCCCTTCCCTGCCACAGAAAGGGGCAAGCGTCCGCTTAGTCCCTTTCCCCCACCAGCTCGTGCAAAAGGTTCCTCATACCCTGCTGAAGATCAGTCAAGAAAATCAAATTTCCAGTGTCCGAAAGGTGCACCCCGTCCGCCCTGTAGAGCTCAGGCCTCTTGGACACTATATCAGGGTGAGGCAAGTAGTGTCCCAATCCCCGAAACATGGCATTCCTAATCTCCCGGTTGGCTCCCTTCCGGGCTTTATCCAATGAACGTGGATCACCTTCCCCTCTCCAGTGCCGTCTTGGCAGTATGGCAGACCACATGACGGAAACCTCAGGCCACCCTGACCGGATAACCCGTATGTCATGGATCGCCTGAAGGACCAATGCTTTGCCCTTCAACAGCCCCAAATCATTTCCCCCTAAATGCAGAATCAAAACTTCAGGAGGAGGTCCTTGACGCTCCTCGAAAAGCAGTGGCAACAGGCCACGCCAACGTAAACCCCTTTTCCCCAACCATTCAACCATTACCCCGTTCCCCAGACTCAAGTGAGGTCCAAAATGGCATAACCGGGCCTGTCGGGCCGCCCAGTAAACCATACTGTGGCCGCAGATCAGCACCCGCTTCCTCACCGGCATCGGCCTATAATCTGGAAAACAAAAAAAGGGGGGGGAAGACAGCAAGTTAGTATGTGAGCGGACGAATGTAGCGCTGATAGGTGGAGGAACGCCACCGTCCAATCCGCTGTATCGCTGATGGTGCCAAACCCATCGCAGATGCCGTGGAAGCGGCCCCTATGCGAAAGGAGTGTGTCGCAAAGCGGACCCCTGGAAGACCCAACTTACCTAACGCCTTGTTCGTCAGGGTCCAAAATTGGTATTTCGTCAGTGGGGAGAAATCTGCATGAACAAACATTGGTCCTGGTTGAGGTCCGCGAACACCCAAAAATTGCTGCAAAGCTTTAACTGGACACAATTCTGGGTCACTACATGGTAGCAAACAACATTGCTTGCCCTTTCTACGCTGGTCTGTCTTAGAAAAGCGCAGATTCAAAGTGACCTGTTGACTTCCCAAAATGACATCCCTGAATTCCAAAGCTCTATGAGAGGAATCATTCTTGGAAGCCTGCACTAGCTCGCTAATTCGCAAAGCGCCAAAAAAGGCGGTCAATGCAGCTGCGTGAAAAAGGTGCCCCTCATAAGAAGAAGCACAAATGTCAGGCCAAACCTTGACCAACCCTTTCAAGATAGAAGGTGAGATCGGAACTCTACTGTCAACCCTACGGCCCCGTTCCCTAGCCCACCCCTCAAGTGCCTTGCGAATGCGAAAATCCCCAGTACTGTCTTGAACCCCCTGTGCCTTTAGCCAGAACGCAATAGCTGAAAGTCGAATTTTTATGGATTGAGCGGACAAACCTTTATAATATAGAGAAACGCAAAACTGGAACAGCTGCTCAAAAGGTATAGGCACGCTGTGTGTAAAACCTGCATATTCCCTAAACTGAAAAAACTCATGTAGGGCCCTGGTGTATCCTTTTTTTGTACTCTCTGCCATAGACATACCCAGAGCCTTCACAAGCTCAACCTCCCAAGCCTCCACAGGCTTACCGGCATCGGATCGCCCTCGAGTGCCGCGTCGGGGGCCAAATCTCTGAAGCGCTCCATCTGCATGCGGGAAAGAGCATCAGCAATGCCATTGTCAACGCCTGCCACATGCCGAGCGATAAAGAGAATGTTGAATTTCAAACACTGCAACGTAAAGGCCCTGACGAGCACCATCACCCGAGGGGAGTTTGATGTAAGGGAATTTATTACATGGACGGTTGCCATGTTATCGCACCAGAAGTGCACTGAAGAATTTGCTAACTCCCCAGCCCAAATAGTGGCCGCCACTAAAATCGGAAAAAACTCTAGAAATGTCATGTCAGCCACGACACCTGAAGCAGCCCAATCCGGGGGCCACCTGCTTGCACACCATCGTCCACCAAAATAAACTCCAAACCCCGTGGAACCAGCTGCATCTGAAGCTATCTGTAGGTTACCTTTGAGTCTGCGCTCTTCCCGCCAAAATGAAATGCCATTAAAATGCTCTAAGAACTCTTGCCAAACATGCAAGTCTGCTCTAACGCTCCTAGTTATGCGAATCAAAAAATAAGGCTGGCGAACACCTTTAATAGCATTGCATAGTCTGCGGAGGAAAGCCCTGCCAGGCGCCACTACCTTACACGCGAAGTTCAAATGTCCAATAAGGACCTGAAAGTCACGAAGTGTAGCTTTCTGCTTTGTCAAGAAGAGACAAACTCTATCCCGGAGATCGATTATCCTTTCCACAGACAGTCTACATTGTTGTTTAATCGTATCAATCTCCACACCTAAGAAGGTCAACCTCTGGGCTGGACCTTCCGTTTTTTCGGGGGCTAAGGGAACCCCCAGTTCCCCAGCCATAGTTTCAAACTGATGTAACAAAAACCCACACCTGCCGGATTGGTAAGGTCCTATCAACAAAAAATCATCCAAATAGTGAACAACCCCATTTAAGCCAGTTTTAACTTTCAAAACCCACTCAAGAAAGGTGCTGAAGGTTTCGAATGCATTGCACGAAACAGAACAGCCCATGGGGAGAGCCCGGTCCAAATAAAACTGCCCATCAAATTGAAAACCTAACAATTCGAAGTCATCCGGATGAACCGGTAAAAGACGGAAGGCCGATTTTATGTCACATTTTGCCAGCTCAGCCCCCCAACCATGCGATCGAACTGCCCTGACGGCGGCATCAAAAGATGTATACTTCACCGTACATAACTCATGGGGAATAGAGTCATTCACTGAATCCCCTTTGGGGTACGACAAGTGGTGGATGAGTCTAAATTCCCCAGGGGCCTTCTTGGGTACCACACCCAGAGGTGAAACTCGCATGTTGGGAACCGGAGGACTGACAAAAGGACCCAAAACTCGGCCCTCCTTAACTTCTTTTTCAATTTTTTCCCTAACTATGTGTTCCATACCAAATATTGATTTTAAATTACGTGCCAGAAATGGCCGTCTAAACCCTTGAAATGGAATCCTAAAACCAAACTGAAAACCTTCTAGCAGGTATTTCGCTGCTTCTCTATTGGGATAGAGTTTAAGCCAACGCTGGAGAACATCATTGTTGATTGGGCTGGGCCCCTTTTTGAAGGTGAGTGGTAGGACCTCCCCCTCTTCCCCCTTGATTGGTCTTGCCTCCACGGCCAGCCGACTTTCCCCTGGGACAGTTCCGAAAGGAATGCCCCCCGCCGCAGATTGAGCACTCATGGCTGAATCTGCAAGACTTCCTGGCACAAAATCCATGGGAACCGAACTCCCAACACACTTGCTTATTGGCCACAGGCATGCTGGCGGAAGTGCGAAGCATGGGGCTGACAGCTGACTTAACCAAATGACCGCTATGAGTCCTCTCTCCCTGAATAGGGCGAGCAGGAGTCATCAGCTGCATCCACAACTGGGGATGCATCATGTCCCATCTTAAAGAGGGGTAAATCGCCGCCCTCATCCTAAATGCCTCATCATACAGGAGCCATGCAGGACCTGCGAAATCACCGTAAGCCCTATGAATTATATCAAGGTATTGGAACAGGGCCGCAGCTCGGTAAGGGTGGGCCTTGACTACCACACCTGCATAAATGAGAAATCCAGACAACCAATTCGTCCAGTTCCTCTCTACCTTTCTCTTTTTCAATTTTTCTTTCTCCTTCTCATCCATTTCGTCCCTATCCTTCTTCTCCACTTCTCTATAGAGTAGAGAAAATAAATCTACATATTCTCCTTTCACTATTTTTTCCCTGGTAGCTTGGAGTAAATGGTCACCTAAGGGGAGGGACATTTCCCCAAAAGGAATAGCAGAATATGCGATGGAATCATAACCAGTACCTTGCGACAAGCAAGGGAAACCATGAGCCAACCCAAAAGGGGGGGGCATTGGTCCAGGCCCAAATGGTGACCAAGAGGACCATTGTGGCTGAGTCAAATTTAATGGCTGCTGCTGTAATGGCCAGGACCCTTGCACTGACTGCATACCTACACTGGTACTTCCTGCATTTTGTGATGCAGGGGGCCAAGTTCCCCAAGGCCACGCCATGCCCACATTGGGATTAACTGGTTGCACAACAGACTCACCTGAGGACCCCGTGACCATGGCATCATCAGCTGGTTGATCCAGGAGAGTGCTCGCAGGCTGAGCAGCCACGGATGGATCGTTGACATGTCCAGACCCTGAAGCCCCATCTGGATATATGTTGCGCTCTAATATATCTAGGCGAGAAAGAATATCCTGAGTAATCTTCCTCCTTTTACCTTGCCCATGAACTGCAAAAACTTCATCCTGACGAACACCCTGTAATTTTTCAAGATGTTGAATGCGTGCTAAAATAGCATTCCATGGGACCGTCTCTTCATCATCGCTAGACGAATGAAGTTCGGGCTCCACAGGGGTTGGAAGCTGTTGCTTAAGGGCCCGCCCCTTACCTTTCTGCCCCCCTTTGCCCTTTTTGGAAGCCATTGTAGGGTTTTCCAAAGAAGCGGCAACTAAATGGGTGTAAGAAGCCGCTCAAAAACAATCAATCAAAACAACAATTATTGTTGTTGTTGTTATTATTATTATTGCTATCAATTAAAATTACAAGCACACTGCCAACTTCAGTAACACAAAGATTGATGCCAAGACAATTATTATTATTATTATTATTATTATTGATCAATTAAAATTACAATCACACTACTAATAAGATTGATGCCAGTTAAACAGAGAGCCTAAGATGGCTGACAGTACACAAAATGGCTGCAGCAAACTGGATGCCCATAAATGACCTCAAATATCACTAAGGGAAGAGCGCCCCCTGGTGGCCCGCCTAAAGAACCCTAAATTGAGATCCCCCAGGCAGTAAAAATCCAATATGACAGCTCCCCCTGGTGGCCCGCCTAACAAATAACAGGTAACGACCGTTAATACCGGCCCCCTGGTGGCCCGCCAAACGATGTCAGTTAAGGACAAAAAGAGCAACCATAAGAATAGACGCAAACAGGCAGCAAAAAACGACCCCCCCCACAACAATGCCCAATAACTCAAAAAATACTCCCTGCACAATGATGTCCAATCAGCTGGAGAGTCCCGACAGACGAACTTCCCTGTCAAGCCAAGTCAACCAGCAAGCGGCCAGCAGACTCCCCCAGCACCGCTGGATTCCACCGCGGCCGGACGACCAGGCAAGTCAGGGAGAAAAAATGCCAGCCCCCTTGCAGGACACAAGCCGCTGCCAGGGAGCGCCCAAGGCCACTGAGCGAGCTGGCGGACGATTGCCCTGACGGACGACCGCCCCGACCGGGGAAGACTGCCCCCCCCCCACTCAGGCACCAAGCCGCTGCTGGCGACCTCTACGTCCACCAAACGCCCAAAAGATCCTCCAGCAACTCCCCGTTCAAACCAAGCACGCAGCCCTCTAGCCAGCCAGAAACAGAATCACCCCTGACAGCGATCTCCAAGATCGCTCGATGCCAAAGAGGAGGAGGTGAGGGGCGGGGATGTCCTTATACCTTCTGGCCCCGCCCCTCAGCCTCCGTCGCAGGCTGCAAGCAGCCTGCGCCAGCCAGTGGTCTCCATGCCAACCACCGGGCGGCAAAGGACGGCTCCCCCACCCAGCAGCTCTGCTGCGAGCTGGGGAGCCGAATTGCCATCTTATATAAGGGACACCATTTTGCTATGCCATTGCATATAATGGGATTGAGTATTCACAGATTTGGGTATTCATGGGGGGTCCTGGAACCAAACCCCAGCGAATGTGAAGGGATAACTATACTATTAATTAATTACTAATTAACTTATCTCTATAATTCAGTGCACCACATCACCAGAGCCTAGTATCTTCATGTTATTCTACCCTCCAAAATAGTAACGTTTCCTGTCAATATAAACCACCTTCCTCTTTTACTACAACCTTTTGTACAAATATCTTCCATATTGCTTCAAAATCATTTCTCTTCATTATTCCTTTTTTTGTATGTGCCTGTGTGTTAAAATTGTGAAGATATTCATCATTACCAATTGGCCTCTGTCTGATTAATGAATAACCATTTCTTATCCAGGGCTTTTTGTAAATAACAATAATAACAATACAAGACTACAGTGAAAGTAATGGGAAACACTGATTTCACGCCATAATAATAAAAAAATACTATATAATACTTATAAAGCAGGTAAAACTTCTTAGAAGAGTACTTAGATTAGAATACAAATTCTCCCTCCTTGCACGTATACTAATAGATATGATAGTCATTGGCTATCTATCATCTTCACTCTCACTTCCCACCATACCCAGGCTCAATCTACTTTTTTCAGAGTTGAGTCCAGGTGTTGGTCTTATCAGTTACAGACATAACAGCACATACTGGCTTTCTCCAGTTAGACTACATACTTGTTAACAAGCACAGAGGAAGGCAAATACAATTAGTCACACAGTTATATATACAACAGAACTTAATTTGGCAAGAAAAGGTCATGTCTGGGACTCAGCCTGACAACTGGCATGACTGAAAATGGATAGTGCAATTTTGAGTTCATGTTCTCTTCCCCTCTACTTTCATGCATTAGAAGAGGACATAGCAAGATTACATTTCTGCTCTTAAACTAACTGCAATTCCATGTTAGTGGTGTCTAAACTAAGAAATACCAGTTAGATCATGGGTTATTTTCACTAACCATACTTGGTTTCCTGAGCTTGAATTCCATTGGGCTCATTTGGCAACCTACAGCAAAAGGTTCTCTTCTAATGTTTCTCTCTGCAAAGGACAAGAAGAAGGGAGGGGGAGTATGAAAGCCAAAGCCTTTGCCTTTTTAAAAAGTGAAAAGCATGATTTCCTAACAGATAGATTGAACTAAGCTAAACTGACAATTACACAAGGTCAAAGTAAAAGCAGTAGAATTTGATTGAAAGCTGTGGAAAGAATGTGCAAATAAGGTTCCAAAGCAACAGCATGTTCCGAATCTCTTCTGAATCAGCTTCCATTCATTTTTTCATCCAGGTCATCACCATGGTTTGAACTCATGAATCAAAGGAGTCCGGCTGGAGGAAGTGCTTCAGTTTTCATAGAATCATAGAATTGAAAGAGACGACAAGGGCCATCCAGTCCAGTCAGACTCTCCAGCATATAACTTCAGCTCCTGGCCATCTGGGGTCCATTCTTCTGTGGAGCTTCTCCCCTTCCTTTTTTCCTCAGGGAACCTGGGCAGCTTCCCCCCTTTGCTATAGTTTTTATGGTCCATGCATTATCATTTATTGTTAACTTTGTTTTGTCACAACTTTGTCATGGCATTGGTCAGCATGGGTTATGGATCCAGGACAACAATCACCAGGGTCCACCAGGGCATTGGTAGTGTATGGGAATCCCCTTAGGGCATTTGGGGTGCAGACCTGATAGGGTGTTTCCCAGGCGGGGGGCACACACCTGTTTGGCACCTCTCAGGTGACTAGGGGGTGACACTGGGCTCCTGCTCAGTGTGTCGTTCTGTCACTCTGTGGTTTGGCTCTGAGCCAGCAACTCAGGTTCATTGACTAACAGGTGGATTGGTCAATGCCTGGATTTGGACCCATGCCTAAGCCAACCCAGTTACATTGGTAATCAATAAAAGGTTGTGACCATTTCCTTTCCACTTCAGTCATGGTGCATGTTTTCTCAAGGGCTTTACTTTGCATCTGGAACCACAAAAGACTTTGTGCTGCACTTCTCACAACCAGATTTTCATTTCAAGAGAGCTTCAATCACCACCACAAAATTATTGACCTTTTCTTTAACTGGCTTAACTGCATGTTGCTGATAGCCTTTTCACTGACACTCAAGTATGGTCAATTAACACCTCCCCTCAATGGGTGGAAGCAGCAAAGAAATAAAACATTGTCTTTAGAGTTCCAAAAAATGTCACACATGATGCATTTTCAGCAAAAGCATGCTAACCTCACAAATTAAGCGATGGGCCACACATCCATTAAAAATAGCTTTCTTGATCTTTCCTTAAGCACTGCTTGTATACTTCTGTGGATTCCAGCCATAGTGGCAGCATTATTGTAACCATGAGCATAAGACATCATTATGTCATTTTGTCCAGTCCATCACTCCAGATTCCAGATTTTTAAGAATGTTAGAACTGAGGTCAGAAGCCTTTCCCCCACTTTAAAAGGAAAAATAATAGAAATACGTCTTTTGCTTCAACTTTCCTATTATTGATTTTTACACATCTGATAACTTTGGACATCAGGTCAGAATGTGATATGTCAGGTGTGCTGTTGAACATGATCCCAAAGTCCTATGCAGACTTTATGTCCATGACAAACATCTGCTTCACATGATTTACCAGGGCACTTACAAACTCATTCTGAGGTTTTGGTGCAAGATAAGAGACTGATACTTCTATGTTTACATGAGCTCTGCTTTAATCTCATTAAATGTTTTTTTTTTTTCAGCAATGGATCATATAGTAAAAGAACAGAGGAAATGCTTCTGGAGTTTGAGAGCTGTTTCACACACAATGCAGCAACGAGCCCAACTTTGAAATAAAAAAATTAATATTCACAGGACATCATACACAAGAGCCAAATGCAGTTGTCTGAGAAGTTCACCAATTATTACACCTATCTTTTCAAACACCTGTTTGTTTTCAGTCACATTTTGCACTTTAAAACACACACAATGCCCAAATGTGTTTAGCTGCTCTTAGAGGCCCAAGTGCATACATGCACACACAAACACACCCTCATTGCATTCTGGCATGTGTGTCTGTAAGTTTAAAAGTCTGTTTGTTCTCCTGCTGCAAAAATGAGGCATAGAAGAGAAATCTGACTGATAAACAGAAAAGAAAGAGCCAAGGTACCTCCTTACATTGTAGTTAAAAAAAAAAAAAAAGTAATCACCCCATGAACAAGAGAATCTTTATGGGACTTGGGCTCATCAAGAGGTTTGCAGAAATCAAGCCCTGTCAGATGAGTACATCTTTTTATCCCTACTGTTGTTGAAGTACTGCTACATCCAACTCTAACAGAAAGACTGTCTGAAACCATTACCCCAAAGCATCACAACTGGGTCTGACAGCTCAAACTGCAGTTAAAACAGATGCCACTTCCCTGTTCTCTCACACACATTATTTCCAGGAGCCCATTTATTCAATGCCTCCAGGAATCTTCTTTGGGAGGGATAACACCCCTCCTTTTAGAGCCCATTTTCCTTCTTCTTCAGCAATTCATCCCAAACCAAAAACCCCGAGTACAGGAAATTTTAGCACTGAGTGAACATTTCAATCAAATCAGAACTTTACTTTCCTGCCCTTCAAAGCTGTGCATTTGTGGATCACTTCATGAAAATCAATGCCTTTTGCCAACTGACTTTCTATTGATAATACTGCAAGATTGGAAAGCCTTGATTATCCTGTGATAGATCACAAATAGTTCATTATACATTTCAGTTTTGAAAAACTCCACTCACATGAAGCCACTGATACACAGATCAGAAATAATTTTAGGTTCAGTGAAAGAGTTGGGAGAGATTCCAGGAAGCTCCATTGAGCTATGAATGTCAAAACACCTAACATGGCCTAATCTTTAATTCTTCCAGACCAATCTCTACTGCTTTCATGTACCTTCTCAGTCTTGATATTTCTATTAAAAGCCCACTCTCAGATACCTCATCGTAGAAAGTGGTCAGATTTGGAATGGACACCTTTAACTCTTCTTCAGTGGCAGATATGAGTCTCTTTGCTTGAATAGCCTCAAACATAGCTTTTGCTTCCTTGATGGCTCTTGATTTGATCTGAAGTTCAGAATAAAAGCAATCAATGCACTCAAGCATCATCCTCTTATTTTCTTCTTGCAGAGTGAGTCCAGCATCACTTGCTTGCTCCCCTGCCATCCTCTTTTTGAACCTGGCCCTACTCTCTACTACAATTCCCTGCTTTAAAAGTAGCTGTTGAATTGTGTGCTCCACTAAGTAACTGTGCTTCTTGTGCAGAAAAATCTTAGTGCCTCTAGCTTTGTCACCACCTTGTTGAGAGTTCAGCCTTTAGTCTGCAGGTACTGCCATGTAAGATTAACTTTCTGAAGATTAACTTATATCACACCATAAATACAGATAGCACAGAAAGATGAAATCACAAATAGCAGACAAGAGGTGTGAATGACTTACCACATGATGCATTTGCTGTCCAGGATGAATGCTGGCTCCAGCAGGTGTAATTTTAACCATGACCTCTTCTCTTTTCCAGGGTGTACCACATGCTCACTGGGCCTCCTTGGAAAAGTGGGAATGTTAACCAATGAGTTCAAACCATGGTGCTCATCAGGTTAATCTTGCAGAAAATGCTGTAATTGGGGACTTATTCTATGCAAAATTCACACACACTTCATTTGAACAGAGAACAGCTTTTTTCTGCACACAAAGCAGCTTTTTCTTCCCTAAAATGCTGTTAACTGTGCAAAACAATCACATGCAATTTTTGTACAAATTTAGTCCAAAATTGTGAATAGGCTTTGAAAACTGTGTCTCTTTCAAAGGCTTTCTCACACAGGAAAGAAACTTGCTAAAATTACCCGTTTCTTCTTTTAAGAATACAATTAATGAAGAGTAACATCCCTCATTCTAACTATGAATCCATAAATGGCTTTAGGCTAGGACAGCTAAAATAATGCCACTTTCTGTATAACCTACCCATAGTCTATGATCTTCATCCACGATACTTTTGTATGTTCACCACTGAAACACATTAGATTGTTGAGAATGTAGGAAAGGGACTTGTCAGTGTCAGTGAATATATATGATTTACTTGGTTGAGGCTTCGGTTGTTTCTACTACGGTTCTGATTGGGGAGGTTTTATTGTTCTGTTCTTACTGCTTTTTTTAAACAAGTCCTTCTTCTTTACATTGTTTCTATATTGATTTTGATGGTTACCTTTGAAGCTATTATGGCCAAAATGCAAAGTATGTTTGATTCCACTCCCACACTAGATTAAAATGTACTTTGTGTATATTTTCTTGATCAGTTTTATTTTTAAAAAATTGTATACAATTCACAACGTATACAATACACATTTTTGTGTGCATTTTTTCAAAAGTACACATTTTAATAAATAATCTACAGTTAACCAAATCCCTCCATTTACTTAAGGGGAAGGGGAGGCTAGGAATTCTATCTATCTATCTTTTTTATTGAAATATTTATATCCCATCCTTAATCCAAAGATAGACCAAATTTCTGAACTACTCATAGTATCATAAAGTTGTGTTATACTCATTAAGCTTGTACATGCTACATGGATTCAAATTTACACAGTAGGTTTGTATGTTATTCATGCTTGATGTTAAGCCATTCTATGAACTCTGTATACCTTCACTTCATTCAACTGCTCAGCTTTATTCTACCCCAAATATTTTCCTACAAGAACAACAATAGCCTAGCTTTATGACAGGAGTTGGGCTAAATTATTCAACTTAGGAGGTCCTGTTTTATCTTCTAGCTTATAGTTGTTTTCTTCAAAATAATAGAGCTATTTATTATTTTTATGCTCAGTTATATAAAAGCACTATCCTGTGAATCTGTAAGGTACTAAAGTAGTATAATATCACTTTTAAATTTCATTATCAAACCATGGACAAATTGAACGAACCAAGATTAAGAAAATATACCTGTTCCACAGCAACTGAGAATCCCCCCCCGCCCTCATGAATAGCTTTATGGTGATTGATAACACATTATAAACTCATGGTGATAAAAGAAAAAAATAATCAGGTTTTGTTTACCAGGTAAAAATGTTTATTGCATGGTTATTGTGAAACGCTGACCTATGAAAATAGCACTGAGAAAACAATGGCCTTCTAAGTCTTTAGCTTTGACGTTGTAAACATCAGGTCCACTTTGCATTTTGGCTATGAAAGCTATGATGAGCTATGAAAAACACACATCTGTCATGGTTCAATAGAATAAAGGAATTTAGAGATCACTAAGACCATGTGTTTTAAAACAACAACAACACATGGAATGTCTTTCACAAGGATTTGGTCAATTCAGGATGACTTTATGAAATGAAGCCTGGTTGCTATGCTCACTGAGCTAGTGATTTTCTTCATGGAGTAGAGAAGTATGACAATGCCTGTCAGGTGCTGGATTCTAGATAGCCTCAGAGAGCATATGTGGGGAGAGGGGGGGAAATTTTGGGGAAAGAGATGTGAGACTCCCACATGGATTAAAAATCAGAGATTTTGCCAAGCATGATTGAACACAGCTTTTCATTTCCCCAATGCAAAGTATGTTTGATCCCACTCCCACACTAGATTGAAATGCACTTTGTGTATATTTTCTTGAGCATTTTTATTTTTAAAAATTGTATATAATTCACAATGTATAAAATACACATTTTTGTGTGCGTATTTTCAAAAGTACACATTTTCCAAATTACTATTCCAAGGAACAAAGCGTTTCCACGCATCCCTCCAAACAGGTGTTCTTATTAATGTTTTTCTCACAGTTCAAAAATGTGTGAATTTTGACATTTGATATTTCATTTTTAATATATTATTTTTCATGCAAAAAATGCTGTTTTCTACACAAAACAACCATGTGCAAATTTTGTGCAGAATAAGTCCTGATTTGTGAATAGCCTTCAAAAAGTGTGTGATTTTCAAATACTTTCTCACAGCAGGAAGACAATTGCTGAAATTACATGTTGCTATCTTCAAGAAGAAACCTAGTGAAGAATTCAGTCCTTACAACGGGCTATATTAAATGGTTAGCATCGCCACAGAGCCTATGTGTACATTTAATTCAGGCAATGTATCAACCAATGGATTTTACCGCCTCACCAAACAGAGCACTACCAGCATAAATCTGAAGTGTCATAGGGTTTTTTTGAGCAGTTCCATACAGTGTGCACCATCTCTGAGCACCCACACAATACAATAAGGGAGATTGGAGCAAGATAAACAGGTATGCAATCTGTTTGGTTCAAAGTAAAGATAAACTACACACTGTGTTCTTGGTGGGGTGAAGGAGAAGAAGTCACGGATACTGCTCTACCAAGCAAACTATGGGTGCATCTACACTGTAGAAATAATGCAGTTTGACACCACTTTAATTGCCATGACTCCATCCTACAGAATCCTAGGATTAGTAGCTTTGTGAGGCACCAGGAGTTTAGCCTTAAGACATCATCAAACCACAAATCACAGTATTCCATAGTATGGAGCTGCAGCATTTAAAGTGGTATCAAACTACATTATTCCTACAGTATAGATACACCCTGTATCTCCAGTCTTGTATAATCCAGTTCAATTTCTCCTGATAAATCAGTAGTAGTAGTAGTAGTAGCAGCAGCAATCCCCTTCTTCTTCCCCCTCTCCTCCCCCTCTTCCTGCTCCTCCTACTGTAAAGTATGTCTAGTAAGATTCGTGAGGTTAAAGGGTGTGGGTTAGGAAAAGCAGCACCTTTTTTTGTCTTTTCAACACAGAGGGTGAATTGAGTAAGCATGCCAGGAGGAGGATGTCGTGCAATATTAGGACCCATTGGCAATACAGTGACATCGTTCTCGTGAGCTCCCTGGTTTTTTGTTTTCCCAAGCGTCTGATAATCTCTCTTGATGAGAATAATCGTGAATGGATAAGATTCTTCACAGTTTAGGACTTATTCTACACTCATTTACATGTGTGTGGGGTTTGCGGGGGGGGGGCAGAGAACAGATTTTTCTGCCCAGAAAGTATGTTTTATATGCAAAAAACTACAAACGTTGTATAGAATAAGTACCCAACTTCAGCATTTTCTCTCCAGGAAACATTTTCTGCACATATGATATTTTCATAGAATATTATTTTCAACCAATTTCACATAGGTATTATTTTCTGTGCAGGAACTCCTGTTTCCTGCACTGAAAATGTTGTTTTCTCTACAATCTTTGCACAGAATATGTCCTAAAATGTGAATAGTCTTCAGAAATTGCTAAAATGAGTAATTGCTAATTACTCATTGTTTCCTTCAAGAATCAAATTAGTGAAGAATTGCATCCCTATAATATCCAAGATGCAGTCACAAATTTCACCCCCCCCCCAATCCCAAATGTTTCTGAGATGAAAAAGGGGTGATGCTATACCTTACTGGGGAGTCATTTCCAGAAAGGCTTAGAAATGAAAAGAAGGAGGGAAGAGGAGTGGACTAAGGCAATGCTGCTTAGATTTCTGGACTTAAAAAGAAGCAGGAAAACTGATGACAATATAGTTAAAACATACTAAAAGTAATTTTAAAATAGAATTAACAATATTGAAACATACACTTAGAAAGGTAGTGATCTTTACCATTCAGCTACAATCATGACAACCACTACAGCAGCAGTGTTGACTTCCTTGCTCAGAGCAGTCAGAGAAATATGTATTTCATACAAGCCTGAAAATTCAAGCAAGCCAGTAGAGAAGAGAATGAGCCAGTACCGTTTTCTTTGAAGATTTCTTGATCAAAAATTATTTGATCTTCCATCAACAGAGAAAGAAGACTTCAGAGCACATTGGAATGGGTTTGCTAATGTGCCCTCCCAAAGCTAACACAAAGTTTGTGCATTAAATCATAAAACAGAGCCAGAAACTAAGCATTAGTGAAGTCCATAGATCAATATGTGGCAATATTAAAGTTGATAAAGACTGCACTTCTACTGACATAGGTGAAATGATTCAAGATAGGAGAGCAGTCAAGACCAATTCACTTATAACCCCCCTGAAAAGCTGATATGTCAAGGGGTGTGTGTGCCTGAATGAAATAAAAGCAGGAGATATGAAAATAAAAGCAGGAGATATGAGAAGTGAACTTCTTTCTTGGGTTTGAGAGGAGACAGAGGAGAACATTATATATATATGTGTGTGTGTGTGTGCTTCTCAGAGCCAGAAGAAACACTTTTAATGTTTGGGTGGCGATGGGGGATCTGTAGGAGATAAAGTACTCTATTCTAGATTTTGGCACATAACAGACTATAAGCTATCCATGTGAAAAGTTGTCAACTTTGTCATTTTTCTCAAAATCCCACCAGGATTCTAGTCCTCTCCCAGTTCTCATACATAGTATGAGACTATAAGATTTTTCTCCCCACAAATAAGTGAGATTTGTGAGTATTTGGACATTTGTTTTCCTGAAAGCACACATTTTTTCCTAAAGTGTTTATTTCCCCTTATATGCTCCCCATATTGACTAGAACATGCTTATGAGTCTATGTATTTCATTTTCACAGTAATGTATTGCAAACCACAGAAATGTGCAGATTTGCAAGAGAAGATGTGCTTCATCTCTTTGCCAGTCTTGGGAGGTATGACATGGATATTTCTAATGGGAACTGTGAACCCAACAAATGTTCTTTCCAATCTTACACATATGACACTATTAGCACAATCTAGAAAGGCACATGTCCTGGGCCCAGTGCTATTCAACATCTTTATTAATGACTTGGATGAGGGAATACAGTGTATGCTTATCAAGATTGTGGATGACACCACATTAGGAGTGGTAGCTAATTCCCCAGAGGACAGAATCAGAATCCAAAATGACCTGAACAGATTAGAAAGCTGGGCCAAAACTAACAAAAATGAATTTCAACAGGGAGAAATTCTACTACACTTGGGCAGTAAAAATGAAAGCACAGATACAGGATGGGTGACACCTGGCTTGATGGCAGTACATGTGAAAGGGATGTAGGAGTCTTAGTGGACCACAAGCTGAACATGAGTCAGCAGTGTGATGTGGCAGCTAAAAAAGCCAGTGCAATTCTAGGCTGTATTAATAGGAGTATAGTGTCCAGATCAAGGGAAGTAATAGTGCCATTCTATTCTGCTTTGGTCAGACCTCACCATAATTCAGGAAGAAATTGAGAAACTGGAATGTGCCCAGAGGAGGGTGACCATGATGGTGGGAGGTTTTGAACCAATGTCCTATCAGGAGTGGCTTAGGGAGCTGGGCATATTTAGTCAGGAGAAGAGAAGGTTAAGAGGTGACATGATAGCCACGTTTAAATATTTGAAGGGATGTCATACTGGGGTAGGACACAGAGACTAGGACACAGAGCAATGGGTTCAAACTATAAGAGATTCCACCTAAACATTAGGAAGAACTTCCTGACAGTAAGAGTTGTTCAGCAGTGGAATGCACTACTTCGGAGTGTGGTGGAGTCTCCTTCTTTGGAGATTTTTAAACAGAGGCTGGATGGCCACCTGTCAGGAATGATTTGATTGTATATTCCTGCATGGCAGGGGGTTGGACTGGATGGCCCTTGAGGTCTCTTCCAACTCTATGATTCTATAATTTTATGATTATTGCATGTCTGCTGTGCATGGATCACACACAGACAGGAAATAGATGTGCTTGATGACACAATACCATCTCTATTTCTAATTCAAAATTTGGATGGGAATGCACTATCCTATCTCTCAAGCATACTAGTTCCTCACATGATCCTGAGAGATGCAGTTAATCTACATTGACTAAAGACAGATGCAGCCAAATAGGGGGAAATGCCCACATATGCTCTATGTGGTAGGAGGCAACACACAAATTCTGTTTCTTGACGTGTTTACAGTGGTATGAAGCTAATGTCTGCAGCTTTGAGTTCAGTTCTACTGCTCTTATGCAATTCATTTTCTGATCTTGTACAACAGGCAGTTCCTTATTGGACAATCAATCTATCAGAAAACCGGGATTTCTATTATGTGCACTTACCATAGACTTCTCTGCTCCCCCTCATCTCTCCAACTCTTTTGTAAGCTTAAAGACAAGATTCAGTTTCTGCTCTAGATTTTCTGCTCTAGATGAATGAGTCAACTTACGCTTTGAGTGTCTGCTTCATAGCAACTCTAAATGCATCAAATTATGAAGTGCAAGTAATTTGGTGAAGTAGTATGGTAAGCACTTGTCTACATATATAACAGCTGACATTCAAGACAAACATCCATTTACTGGGGCATGGAAAATAAGTCCTCTTAAAAACACACCACTCTTTCTCTTTGTATATGTGTACGTGAATACATGCAGGTACAATTAACACAACAGTGTGAAGTTTTATATTCAGCCAGGTGTATAGGTACCAAACAAATGACTATGACTTTATAAAGACCTAGTTACTTTCAGGCAGATACTGTTGCACATTCCAGTTGATTCTGTATGGTTTTCAAAAGAGTACTTACTTCTTTCAGTGATTTTGTCACTGCTTTGTCACATGAAGAACCAAATAAATGATCCTCCAGAAAAGGATTCTGGGTTATAATCAAGGCAAAATGGGCAACACATATTGTTCTTGATAAACATTGGCATTTCTTTGTATGGTCAGAGATTTTCATCATTACACTACTAATTTTTAGAGATATATATCACCATCTGTCATGATGGCCTGTCCAGCCATCATGGAGACTTCATCTACAAACTCTGTAGTTCACAGAAGTGGAAAATTCCATCCCCTGGATTCCACACCATCAGGTATGGCTAAGGGGGGGTGGGAACTTCATTTCCTAAACATGACATCACATCACCTGACTGGAGAGCCAATCAGATTTGGCAACGCAGAACAAATCAGAGATGACCACAAAGACCTTTAAAGTTTTCTGAATCCCTTTGTTCTATGCCACATGGTTGAGACTCTTGCTAACTAGCAAGATGCTAAACAGTGATGGTAACAGAGATTGGGGGAAGCCAATCTCTCTCTCATGGGCTTAATAACATCAAAAAAGCAATAAAATGATATCTGAACCCTCAAGAAGAGGCTTCTATCCAAAGGGACTCTGAATTCCATCTCCAGAGACTAAAAAGGGGCCGGCTAGGATGAGCCTGGCCCAGCCATCCCATTGGGACATGATTGATGATGATGGACATCATAAATTGTAAGTCACTATTATTCTTAGCTTAGGGACTGTCTAGGTAGTTGCCTTAGGTTTTATGATTTCATTTTAGTATTCCAGACTGAATGTATCTCTTCTTATAAACTCAAGCTAAATCCTGAGGGGTTGTCCTCCAAGTAGCCTTAAGCCTGTTGAACTAAAATAAAGCTTTTTTCTGTTATTTCCTAACCTCCGTGGTCACGTGCCTTTTTCTTGGACAGCTATCAGAACTTCTCTGGGATAGAGAAAAGGTCCTTGTTGATATTTTAACACAACCTGTCTGGCTTCTTGCTGCACTAGACAACAAGGAAAGGGTTAACTCAGCAAGTGGTGGTGGTGTTACCTTAGAAGGGGATTTCTAGACTAGAGGAACCCTTGAGAGTATGTTTTCAGATTGTACAAAGAAGCTGGAAGCCTTCTCTTCCTGCTTGAAGAGAGGGCCAGCTTACCACACCATCTTTGCAAGAGAGAACAGGAAAACAAAAGCCCTATGTTCAATTTCACTATTTTAAATGGCGAGAAGGGCATGTGTGTGCATATTCACAAATATTTGCATTCATGAAGTGAATTTTTGTGCACATTACAGAACAATTTGCACACAAATTATGTTTATTACCAAACTTCTGAAGAATATAAGCCTTTCATGTGTCAAATGCATCTTTTCAATCAATTATTCTGCCCTTCTCTGTTTTGTGTGTATGGTTGTTTTGCTTAACAAAGTGGGAAGAAATGAGTTTTCTGTGGAGGCTTCTTGTAAACATTGTTGTTCATGAGATATTCCTCATTTCATTCTCGCAAAACAGGTGAAATATTTCATGGCAGTTGTTGAGTTTTCAACTATGGAGATTATCAGATGTGGCAAAAACCATGTCAAAGGAATGCTATGAAAACAGAAACAGGTGACATTACCAGACAATGTCATCCTTCAGTGTTGCAGGGACATAACACCGATGTGAATAAGGTGTCCCTTTTTATTGGTAGCTTAGTCCCGTCAATATAAAAAGGAAGGCTCGTGCATGCCAACACTACACCCCGGGAATGGCTGAGTATATGGGTGTCTGATAATGCTGCCCTTCCTGTTCTCATTTCATTCTTCTGATAAAGAATAATAATAATAATAATAATAATAATAATAAATTTTTATTTTAACCCACCCCTCTGCTCGGCAACCGGGGCGGCGCACAGCAAGATTAAAACAACATCAAGTTAAAACAATACTTCCCCATCCTAACCCTCCCACCCCTTAAAACTAAATTAAACTAATGGAGAATTAAAACAAAGATAAAATACAATAAATAAATAAATAAAGGCAACGACGGCAAAGGGGTGGGTAAGCAATCAGCTCCACTTGGACTGGGAAGTTATTCCGGGAAGGCCTGCCGGAAGAGATCTGTCTTTAGCGCTTTCTTGAAGCTATCAAGAGCAGTGATAAGATGGATCTCGTCTGGCAGGCCATTCCAAAGTCTGGGAGCCGTAGAAGAGAAGGCCCTCTGGCAGGTCTGCAACAGCCTAGTTTTCATAGGCTGCAGCAGGTTCCTCCCAGAGGACTGAAGTGCATGGGGGGGGATCATATGGGATGAGGTGGTCCCTGAGATAAGATTGACCCAAGCCATGTAGGGCTTTCAAGGTTAAAACCAACACCTTGTACTGTGCCCGGAAACTAATTGGCAGCAAGTGGAGAGGTTTAAGCACAGGTGTTATATGCTGTCTCCTAGATGTACCCGTAATTAACCTGGCTGCCATATTTTGTACCCGTTGAAGTTTCTGGGTTGGGCACAGGGTAGCTCCAGGTAGAGTGCATTACAGTAATCCAAACGTGAGGTTACCAAAGCATGTACCATAGTTTCCAGATCCCTTGTATCCAGGTAAGGGCGCAGCTGGTGTATCAGCCGAAGTTGATAACAGGCATTCCTGACCGTTGCACTCACCTGACTAGTCATGTGAAGCGACGAATCTAGGAGTACCCCCAGACTGCGAACACAGTCCTTAGAGGAGAGTGTGACTCCATCCAGGACTGGAAGTTCTATTCCCAGACCTGGTTTCAGGCCTGTGACTGTCAGTACCTCCATTTTGTCTGGATTTAGTCTCAATCTGTTTGAGGTTTGGGGTGTGATTTTTGTGCCACATTTCACCACATCTGATAATCTCCATAATGTCCTTGGCCTGTTGAGGCACATTTTCTCATTAATGTGAAAAAATTGGTGAATATTCCTTACACCTTTATTCAAATGATTGTTCCTTACATCTCCATTCATTTCTTCGCTCTTTCTTTCAAGTTTTTCCTACCAGTATCACTTTCATTGTGGGCTGCAATCCTTTTAGATGGCATAAGGAGGAAGCTGGGTAGGCCACCATGAGGTAGGAAAGTACCTATGTACAGCAAAAGTCATTTCTCTCAAGAGAGAAACTCAAAAGCTGCCAGGGCAGCTTCTGTCCCCTGAGACAGATGGTTTTTGACACCATCTTCCCACTGCCACTAGACACTGCTCAAAAAAGTGCTGTAAACCAGCACAATTGAGCCACAGGGTTCTGGCCTTGAAAAGTTTTTTCCAGATTTAACAGTATAGAGACTCCTTAAGAAACTCAGTGTTCTGTGCCTAAGAAAAAAGACAGTTAGCTTTCCACAGGGCAGGTACAGCTGGGTCTCAAGGGAAATTACTTTCTAGTTGCTAATGGCTTCATCATCAGGCAAAAGATGTTAAAAAATAAAGAAGGAAAAGTGACAATGTTGAAGTCACAGGCCTACATATTGTCACACATGTTTCTTGTCTTGTTCAGGTGAGGGTTCTCATACAGGCAGAGGCCAGTCCTATTTCGTGGCCATGTGGGAACAGAGACAAAGGAAAGTAAAATTTAACTCCTACTGCATAGCTACTGTTATGTACACATACGCTGGTCTTGACTGCAAGACTAACATGTGTGTTACATGTCTTGTATGTCCTAATTACAAACCCGTTTACTGGCCTCTTGATGTCCAAAGACTGCCAGTATAAAACTATCAGCATGCATATGAGATGGGTCCTAGTCCCATCGTAGTTGATCCTGACGTCATTGTACCACATACACTACTGAATCTAATATTTAACTCATTTTGAGATTCTGTAGGAAGCAGGGATATTCAGGGGCTGCTCGGGTCACCAGGTGCTTGGGCATCTCCATGTTTGTGAAGAGGGGGCCACAGAGTGGCGGGAGCCCGGTCCTGCACCTGCCAATGGCAGTCAGAGGCAGGGATGCTGGGCGAGGGGCCCACGGGGTTGATGTGGTCTGGCCTTCATTGTGGGGTGTTTGACAGGTCCTGACTACATCCCTGGTTCTTTGCTGTCACTGATTGATAGTGCTCTTTGCCCTCAGAAGAACTTTGGCAAGCCTTAACCTGAATAGTCAAACAGAGAGAGCAGCTCTTTGCCAACAGCGCCGCCTCTGGGCAACCACCAGAGATTACACAGGAAGTGGATTGGCAGCCAGAAATGAAGGTGGAGTGCCATGTCACTACAGTGTATTTCTCCCGGCTGCATCATCGGCGGTTGGGAGTGAGGAGTGGAATTGCTTCAGTTGTGACTTAGTGTTGTTGATTGGGGGGGTCAGAGTTGGTGGAATTTTGCAGTGCACGGTGCACACATGTTGTTGTTTTCGGGTCTTGGAGTTTGTCTGAGCCTCCAGGCTGCACCGGCTTCATCTCGCCCTCAGTGGGCCATGCTTGCTGACTTCTTGTTTGTGGTCCGGGCTGCACAGCACTGATGGTCCTTCTCCACTGAGGCACTGTGTACATCTTTGGGATATGGGGGGTTCCAGGTCCACCACTGGAAGCTGCTCTTGGTGTCTTTTCTCATAAAGACAGGCTAGAGAAAATGTACATGTTCAGTTACCCTCATTTTATTCTAGTAGAATAGACAGCAAGTGTATATAAGTTTTCTTGTAATAGCATATATAATGGCTTTCCCCATTTAGGGGCTTGGTCTTATTATTTAGCAGTGTTGTAATGGGGCCCAGTGTTGTGTTTGGTTTGGAGCTTTATTGCTGCTGTTATAATTCATATGTGTTATAAAAAAAAAAAAGGTTCCCTGTAAGGGAATGCTTTGATTGCGTATTCCTGCAGGACAGGGGGTTGGACTAGATGGCCCTAGTGGTCTCTTCCAACTCTGTGATTCTGATTCTATGTCTTTCACACTGTGAAGAGGAATCAAGTAATATATGTGAGGGGGGAAATCTCATGTCCAAACATGCTATTGTTAAATCACCATAAAATGAAAACTTATCTTACTGTTCTCTTTCATTTTTATCCAGCCTTTGGCAAAACTTTAACCAACAGGATTGAACACACACACATACACACACACACACAGAGAGAGAGAGAGAGAGAGAGAGAGAGAGATCCTCCCGAGTGGCAAACTACAACTTGTGATGTCTAATTAAGAAGAAAAAAACCAGAAAACTATAAGGGGCAACAAAAATAACACAAGGATTCCAGAAATGACCCAAGGAAGATGCATTTGCAAAGTGTAGAAAGAAAAGCAGAAACGATCAAGGGATCATGTAGCCTAAAATTCTTTCAAGATAAAACTGAAGGAAATAAAATGAAGGAGGAAAATGAATCATAAGAGCTGAATGGCATTTTCAAAACAAAAGCCAAAATCTGAAGGCACGCTATAAAAGATTATGGTATTATAGGAAGTAATCAGTAGTTAATTTAAGGGCAGGGTGCTGAGAGCATGACTGCTCTACTTCCCTAATTTTTATGCCATCACATTTTGTGAAATAATGGAATAGCAAACAGACCCAACAGCAAAACCAAAACTAAAAATATATTATTTTAAATGTATTGTAACAACTAAAACTGCTATCTGCTATCTGAAAAAAATGTATGATCAAATACAACCAATTTGGTTGCTAACAAATATAGCGATTTCAGAGAAAGGTTCTCCAAATAACCCCTGATATAGAAAGAAGATTGTTACAATCTTAGTTCATTGTCAGACTTTGGAAACAGACCCTCTGTTGGTGGTGGTTGTGATAATGGTGGTGTTCCTCCTCCTCCTTGTTAATTTCTGAGGCCTAAATCTTTTTACTCTAATTCTAACTAGAGTATCCCTTTGAATCAACCACTGAATGATAAATACTATCCATTCTATGGGTGTATTCTAGTTGGGACAGATATTTGGATTTAGGTCTGAGGAATTAATCTGGTCATTCATGATCTCTCCTGGAGTGGACTGTGGGAAAATCTGCCATAGATGATATTTGGGATGAGGTGAGTGGTGGAACAGAAAGGAGAGACTGGCAACAGGTCTTTATAGGATAGTTGCAGGATCTATGTCACCATTGTTCTGTTAGCATACCCTACCTCCCCTATTTCATAATTGCATTTATGGGAGGGACACTTTTTGGGGTCACGCTGACTAGAGGACAGTTGGGGTCACAACGACCTGAGATGTGTCCAGGATCATGAAAATCCAGATAGGATTATGCAAAAATGACAGCTGTTAATGGGTCTATGCTAATCCTCTCAGTCAGTGACCATCCCTCACCAATATCCTATAGAAATCTTTACTATACACCCTAACTGACCAAACATTGAGAGGTTGTTGCATATCCCATAAATATTTTTTCTCCCAGGAGCTAAGGCAATCAAGCTCAGTTTCAAATCTTTTCATCTGATCCATGGCTTTGTCATAAACAACACATCCCTCTAAGGTATGAAATAAGGTATACATATCCTAGCTCAGATCCTAACCACATGTGACACTGAACCCACCATTCTGTGTGTCACAGTCAGTGTAACTTGGAAGGGCCTTGTCATTCTCTTTCTCAATAGACCAGATCCTCTGTGTCACCCTCAGTTACTATCTGAGTCTCTCCACTGTGCAGACCTCTTTCTCCGAGACAATAGTTTACCTCCTGTGTTAATTTGAATAAAATACTTTGAGTTTAACTGGTGTGCTCTCTACCAGTTAGTACTGGTATACATAGGTGAAATGTTCCCCAAAGTTATCCTCTTCTCACATGTCTCCTTTTGAGCTATATTTCCCCCAAACTTCAAGGAGATGCTCTTAGGAAAACAGTTCCATCAAAATTATGGAGTTCAAAGGGCTGGCTGCCTCACATCTTTTTAATACATTGCTTTGGTTAAGGGTTGTTGTTGTTGTTTTCAGTCATCAAGCAGAAATAATCTTATATCAAGATGGAGGGTGAGCAGCATTAAAATACATGAGATGTTACTTTTGCTTAAGACTCATGCAACACAGTAGGGATAAAACAGTGGTAGTCAGTAAGAAAATGATATACCTGAACAGTCAGGTATGACTCTGACAGGGAAGAGGAAGTTGCAGGGGAAGTTAATGCACAGTTGATGAGCTGTATTCAGTTTAATGGGTCTTAAATTGCAAAGATCCATTGTAAGACTATAGTACTCCTGGCCTGAACTTTGTTGGAAAAGGATGGAATATAAATATGTCTGTAAAAAACCCAAACAAATAAGCAAGCACTCATGAAGAAGTGTTGCTACCATATTTGAAATGATTTGAAATATACAACATACTTTGTCACATACTTTTCTTCTCCACTCACCCTGAATTATTGATCATGGGTTGGATGTGAAAAAGGCGTCTGTTCAGGGAAATTCCCTCCACCCAATTTCAGGGGATCCACTTCCATACACAAAGAGCTGCTTGTACCATTCATCAGATGCTTCTTATAATCAGCAACCATTTCAGGAGGCTGTAGTAGGAAGAACTGGATGATAAAGTCCACTTCTGGCAGCCAAAGGCCTATCGGGCCTACCCACCACCTCCTCCATCCAGCCCAAAATGTGAGCGACTTGGCGGCTGGAGGGCTCACCCAACTTGGCAGTGCCTGACAAGGACTGGCAGGCTTCCAGCCCATGTTTGAAGCACCCCCTGCCTGCACTGCCCACCCTACCTGAGCAGGCACAGCCACCCGCAAGCTTTATTGGGGTCCACAGCCACCTGCTTGTGGCCTGACCTCCCTTGTCTCAGGTCTGCCACCACAGCTGCCACCGTCCAGAGCCTCCTTTTGCCTGTGCCCTCTGCCACCAAAGCCAGCAAGCCAGGCACTCTTGCCACCAGGCACCCACCGCCTGTCAACTGACCTTACATGGGCCAGAATATGCTGGTTCCTCACTAGTGTATTCCACATAGGAAGCCAGCCCATTCCTCCCCCGTTACTGGCACGAAGTGGGCCAGAATCTAAATGTGCACACCAGCCTGGCCCTGCAGCCACTGCTGATGCCCTCTGCATCACACTCTCTGAAATCAGGGAACATTCCCATAGCACATGAGCAAGGCCCATTGCATGTGACCAGCCTTGGCTATGGAAGAGGGAGGCAGAGGGTAGTTGCAGCGATGGGCCGGCATGCTGGAATGGGCTTCTGTGGTCATTTTTTGCCAGCCGGAACAGATATTGTTGGGTATTTTTTAACAATGCTGTAATGGGTGCTACTCCATTTATCTTCCCCGCATCCATCATAGCCCTGGTGCAAAAATGAGGCCAAAGACCTGTGTCATCAGGATTGCAGGTCTCCAAGACAAGGGGGAAACATGGTAAACTACCTAGGCAGACAAACCCCAAGTTGCATGTGCCAAAACTTAGATCCAATCAATTAAAATATAGATATGAAAAATATAGATATACATTAAAATTTATGTACTGAAGTACATGTTAGTGGCAAGGTCACATTACTGTTGCCTCAGAGTAATTACCTCAGTGCACTGGTGAAAGAAATATATTAAAAAAAAGTTTCCAGGTCTTTTAGTTCCATTTTTCCAGATGTGTCCAGCAGAAGGGAGGCTACTGGTCTCACCCGGTGGGCCATTTTGTGATCTACCCAAAGCCTCCGTCCCAGACCAGGCGGCTCCTGCGGCCATGTGGCAGCCGACCTGTGTGCTGCCATTGCTGCTGTCTTAATCCCAGCATGAACTGGGGCTGAGAAACATGGAGGGAAGGCTGGGGCAATCCGAGCGGGCCTCCCCCACTCCGACTGGCTGAAGTGAGAGCAGTGATGGGACTTCTGGCCATGTCTTGCTGCACAGCCAGATGACACAGACTCTGAGCCAGGGCCCAGTATAAAAGCTGGCCCTTGACACAGAGGCCACAGTTGGCTCCAGTGAGCCATAGAAGCAGCATCACCAGAGCTGGGCCAGGGGAAGAGGCTGTGGAGAAGGAGGCAGCGCTCAGCTGGGACAGGCGGTGGGTGCCTGGTGGCAAGAGTGGCCAGCTTGCTGGCTTTGGCGGCAGAGGGCACAGGCAAAGGGATGCTCTGGACGGTGGTGGCTATGGTGGCAGACCTGAGATGAGGGAGATCAAACCGCAAGCCAGTGGCTGTGGACCCCAATAAAGCTTGCGGGTGGCTGTGCCTGCTCAGGCAGAGTGGGCAGTGCAGGCAGGGGGTGCCTCAAACATGGGGTGGAAGCCTACCAGTCCTTGGCAGGCTCTGCCAAGTTGGGTGAGCCCTCCAGCCACCAAGTCACTCATGTTTTGGGCTGAGTGGAGGAGGTGGTAGGTCACTGGGCTTCCAAGTAGTGGCCTGATAGGGTGCGTTGTTCAGTCCTGCCTCTTGGGGGACACTTGGGCTGCCACCACACAACAGACCATCAGCGACCACCAGGCATCAGGGGGAACATCCAATTAACACTGGGGGATGGCCATGGGGGGGCTTTGGTATCATGCAGGGACCAGCCCACGGTGCCAGGCCACCACCAGGCCACAAGGGATTCTGTCAGGGTTCCTTGGGCACCACTGAGCTACGGGGGCGGATGGCCGCAGCAACCACAAGCACTGGGCCACCAGGGACCACCACTAGGCAACCAGGGAACACCATTGGGGCTACCAGGCAATACTACTGGGACCACCACTGGGGAAGCCACCAGGCCTCACCACGGGCCTGCTGGTGTTCACCACTAAGCCACCAGGGGATGCCACTGGGCCACTGGGAACATACTTCTTAGCTAACTGAGCTTCCCCAGGGGCCAATTGGGCCACCTGGGCTGTACCTGGCCATGCAGGAGGGCACTGGGTTTGCAGGAGGCCTCAGCAGGCCACCCACACTATGACTGGGTTGCAGCAGGTCAGGGCCCTGCACAGTTGTGCCTATTTTGCTTGTGGCAGGTTGTGGGCTCGAACATGCAGCCTAAGAAAGCAGCTGCCAAATCAGGGCCGCAGGCCAAAGACCAATCCAGCAGGCCCATCATGTTGCTTGCTGACATGACCCCCAACTTCACTCCCAGTTCACTCGGCAGCACAGGCCTGCCCAAGCAGCAAGTGGAACTGAGACTACCGGTGCAGACTTTCTTGGCAGATGCTCCTGTTGTAGAACACCTTGCTGAGGTGGTCTCGCTGATTGTAGACAAGCTGGACAGCATGGAACAGCTCTGTTCCAGGGCTGACCAGGCCCCCAAAACCAGTGGAAGCTCTGCGGTGCCCAGCGAGGTGGAGACGTCTGGCGGCAGCAGATCTCCCAGGGGGGCTGTGGATGCAGCAGCTGGGGAAAGCTGGCCATGGCGCTCTCCTTCTTGCAACCATAGTCCTTCCAGAGACCTGACATCTTTTTTTAATTTTTTTTTATTAAACATTTATTAGACATATAACATTTACATTAACTTAACATACAATTAACATACACCGACAACAATAATAATAACAATAACAATGACTGATCGACAAAACTGGACAATACATGTGGATAAAACAAACCTCCCACGTGCTCTCTTCCTGCCCTTAATTCTCTTCTATCTCCATCTCCTACAAGTAGTTCGTTTATACCTTTGTTTTTATTTCCTCTTTAACATAACAGTTATTTGCTAGTACCTCTTTCATTTTCAATTCATTCTATATCCATTATGTAACACTCTTATCCATCATACACTTCCATCACTCTTTAGTTTGGTTTTGGATATCCTTCCGTATCAAGTTACAACATCATAGAGTCACTATTCACTTGATGATTGTCATTACAATTTTACAATGGATATCCCACACATCAGCAACACCAAAGTAAGGAAACTTAAGTAAGTACCTTCCCTTCGTAGCTACTAAACCCGATTGTACTGACTTCTCCTTCTTTTTGTTTCATATATTTTATAAATGGTTCCCATATGTTTAAATAACTCTCCATAACTTTTCCTCTCACCAAATTCATTAATTTCTCCATTTGCGCCAATTCCATTACTTTCTCTTTGTTGGAATTTCTTTAGACTTTTAGCCAGGACCACTCGCGCTGCCATGATTAAATAGGTTAGTAGCGTTCTGTTCTCCTTCTCTTTTCCACATTCTAAATTTATCATATTTAATAAATAAAGTTCTGGTCTCAAACCTATATCAAAACCAACTATCTTTTCAATCTCCTTATTTATCTTATTCCAATATCTCCGTATTTTACCACATTTCCACCACATGAGGTAAAATGTTCCTTTTTGTTCTTCGCATTTCCAACAGTTGGTTAAGTTACTTTTCTTCATTTTCGCTATTTTTATTGGTGTCATATACCATCTGTGCATCATTTTATAGAAGTTTTCTTTTAGATTATAACTACATGTGAAATTTAATCCCTTTCACCAAATATTCTCCCATTGATCCATGCTGATATTATGGCCTATATCTTTTGCCCAATTTATCATACATTGTTTGACTTGCTCTTCTTCTGTATTATACCTTAGGAGTAATCTATAAATATTACTGATTAGATGTCCATCTTCTGATTTTATCATCTTCTCAAATTCTGATATTTCCTCTTCATATTGTTTATCCTTAAATCCTCTTTAATTCTGGCCCTTACTTGATAATAATGTAACCATTGTATTTGTATTCTTTCATCCTTTAACTTCTGCCACTCTTTAATATTCCATATTCCTGCCTTTCTCTCCATTAATTCTTTATATGTTAACCAATTATATTTTTGTAATTCCTTTTTACAGAAGGCCCCGTGGGGTGAAAGCCACCCTGGTATTTTTGGACACAGTCTATATTTATATTTATCCCAGACCCTAATTAGAGGTTTCCTTATTACATGGTTTTTAAATTCTTTATTCACCTTAACCTTATCATAGCCTAAGTATCCATGCCATCCCATTTTTAGTTCATGACCCTCTAATTCTAAATTTCTTTTGTTATCTAATAGAATCCATTGCTTTATCCACAACAGGCATACTGCTTCATAACATATCCTTATATCCGGCATCTCTAGGCCTCCTCTTTCTCTAGCATCTGTCAAAATCTTCCATTTAATTCTTGGTTTTCTTCCAGCCCACAGAAATTTAACTAATTCTCTCTGCCAATTCATAAGAATTTTATTTGAATAGATAATTGGTATTGTCTGAAATAAAAACATACGTTTGGGCAAAACACTCATTTTAATAGTAGAGATTCTCCCCATCATTGATAAATTTATATCATTCTATTTTTTCAAATCCAATTTAATTTCCTTCCATACTTTGTCATAGGTATTCTGAAATAATTGTTGGTTATTGGTTGTTAAGTTAATGCCCAGATATCACACTTTCTTGACAATTTCAAAATTTGTTATCTTACCTAGTCCATCCTTTACTTGTGTGCTCAGATTTTTTTTTATCAATATTTTAGTTTTTTCTTTATCTTGATGCCCGCCACTTTACCAAATTCCTCTATCCAGTTGCTCAATCCCTGTCAATGATTATTCTAATATAATTACGAAATCATCCGTGAATGCTTTTAATTTAAACTCTTTTTAAATTTTAATTCCTTTTATCTCTCTATCTTTTCTTATTTCATTATTTAGGATTTCTAAAATTAATATAAATAATAATGGTGATAAGGGACATCCCTGTCTAGTTCCTTTCTCAATTCGTATTTCTTCTGTTAAGTTCCCATTTATATTTAATTTTGCTTTCTGTGCTGTGTATATTGCCTGTATCCATTTATAAAATCTATCACCAAATCCCATTTCCTCTAGTGTCTGTAACAAAAATGACCATTTTAAATTGTCGAACACCTCTTCGGCGTCTAAAAAAATCAAGGCCCCTTTTATTTCAATGTGATAATGTAAATATTCCAACATGTTAATTACCGTCCTGATATTGTTTTTTATTTGTCTTTTGGGTAAAAAACCATTTTGGTCACTATCTATAAATTCTTGTAGATATTCTTTGAGCCTTTTTGCTTCAATCGCTGCAAAAATCTTGTAGTCTTTGTTCAATAAAGAAATTGGTCTGTAATTTTTCACCTGCGTGGTATCATTGTCTTCCTTTGGTATTAATACGATATTTGCTTCCTTCCAGCTGTTTGGTAATTGATTATTCTTTATGATGTTCTTAATCACAAATGAAAAGGGGCCTACTAATTCAGCATAGAATGTTTTATAATATTACACTGGCAGGCCATCTGGTCATGGTGTCTTATTTCCTTTCATTTTTCTTACTACCCCTATAATTTCCTCTATCATTATATCTTTATTCAATTCTTCTGTTTCTGTCAATTTAGGAATTTTACACTTTTTAATATAATCTTTTCCTTGGTCTGAAAGGTTCTCCTTACTTTGATACAATAATTTAAAATAATTATGAAATACTTTTTGCATTTTGGTTTCATCCGTTATCTCTCTATTTCCTATCATAATCTTCGTTATTACTTTCTTTGATCTTTCTTTACTTAGCTTATACGATAACCATCTACCAGGTTTGTTGCCATATTCAAATTCTTTTTGTTTTATAAAATCTAAATTTCTCTTCAGCTCATCAGTCATCATCATTACTATCTGATTTTGCAATATTTTCATTTGGCTCTTAATTATTTTATTATTCGGGTTTTTATTAAGTCTTATTTTTTTATTTTATTTCTTCTAATAATTTTTCTCTACTTTCTTGTTTTCTCCTATTTATTATTATACTCCACTGTGTGAATATGCCCCTCATTACTGCTTTCCCTGCATCCCATACAGTATTTACTCCCACTCCTTTGTTTAAATTCAAATCAAAGTACTCTTTCATTTTTTTCTTGCAGTCTTCTACCACTTCTTTAAGGAGTAAAGTTTTATTTAATCTCCAATTCCTTACTCTGTTTTTATCCTTTATAATTACCACCACTGGGTTATGGTCGGTTAATGGTTTTGGTAAAATATCAACCTTCTTAATAGAATATATAAGATTATTGCTCATCGAAATCATATCTATTCTGGAGAATGAATTGTGTACATCTGAATAAAAAGTATATCCTTTCTTCACCAGTTCTTTAAATCTCCATGTATCAACCAGTTGAAATTCCTCTACTATATATATATAAAAAAATCTTTTGCCAATTTCCCTTGGTATTTTTTAGCACTTTTATTTTTGTTATCCGATTTTCTATCAGCAGATGGATCCACAACACCATTAAAATCTCCTAATATACACCAGCTTCTGTACTCCATTTGACTCATTCTTTTTTTTAGGTCATTAAAAAAGGTGATTTTTTCCCCTCTATTGGAACATAAATTCCTATTACTAATATTTTGTTATTATTTACCACTATTTCCACCATTACACATCTCCCCTTCTCATCAGAGTAAATTAGCTTTGGGTTCAGTTTTGATCTTATGTATAACGCAACTCCTTTTTTCTTTTTCTATCCTACCGAGGTGAATTCCTCCCCCAAATTTTTCTGTTTTAATAAATGTTTATGCGATTCTTTAATCTTAGTTTCCTGTATGCATATAATGCCTGCTTTGTTCTTTCTTAAGTGATGGAATACCATTTCTCTTTTCCTAGATGAATTTGACCCTTTTATGTTTCATGTCAAAAATTTTAGCCCCAACATCTATCAGTCAATCAAAGCTTTATTTATTTAATGTTATCCCTCCCCCCAACTTTTACTTATAAGATCAATTCAATTCACTCAGATCAAATACACTGAATTATTTAATCTTCTCCCCCTCTTCTCTCTTATTTTCCTCCTCTGACTTCTTCTCTCTCGTCCTTCCTTTCCTGTGTATTCCTTAAGTCCTCTTTCCTTTCCTCTTCCTCTTCCTCTTCTTGTTTTTTACGTTGTAGTCCAAATTCTTTCCTAATCTTCCTAATAAAGTATTTTGCTTTTTCTATTGAATCAATCTTTATTTTCTCTTTTTTGAATGTGAAGACAACTCCTTCAAGTTTATCCCAGCTGAAGAGGATTTTTTCTTTTTTCAGTTTTTCCACTAGAAATTGGTAGTCCTTGTGTCTTCTTAATATTCTAGTGGGAATTTCTTTCATCAGGATGAGAAGTTTTCCATCATACCAAATTCCTTTATTAAAGTGTGCCTCCAGTATAGATTCTCTGACTAATTTCCTCACACATTGTAAAATAATGTCTCTAGGGAGGTTTCTTCTATTGGCAAACAACAATTTCATTCTGTATACATGATCTAATTCTTTTCCCACTTGTTCCACACTCCATTCTAAGTTCTTGGCAAGTAGTTCTATTACTAACATCCTTGTGTCTTCTTTCAGAGCTTCCTTTAATCCTCCTATTCTTATCCATGATTCTTTTTCCCTCTGTTCTGCTAATGCTAAATGACCCCATATTGTTTCCAGTTCAGCATTTAATTCTTCATTTTCTTTTTTCAGGGTCTGGATATCTTCTTTATTTTCTTTCACATCCTTTTTCATTTGGGCTAGTAGTGTATGCACCGCTTTAAATTTAGTATTGATATCTCCAAGTTCGACAATCACATCTTTCCTGAAATTGCCTATTTCCTCCATGAACTTTATCATGTATTATGGTGTTCCTTCTTCAGTTGACCCCCTCCTTCCCTGTACATTATTTGTATCTGTAAGTTTTGTTCTATTTCTCAATCCTGATGCCATAGTAACTTCTTTTTGTTTTTCACTTCTTTTCCTGTCACTCTGAGCCTTTTCTTTCTTTCTTCCCCTTCTTTCAATTACAGTTCCTTCTCTTCTTCCAATTTCACTGTCTCTTCTCAGTCTTTTTTTTTTCCTTCTCACTTCTCTCCTGTTTATTTCTCTTGCAGGGGATGTTAGTTCTTCTCAAGTAGCAGATGTAGTAGCTAGTAAAGTTACTCACCCCAAATGTAGGGAGCAAAAAAGCAGAAAAAAGAAAAAATATATAAAAGGGGGGGGAGAGGAAAAATACTTATAGAAAAATAAAAAAAAAGGGAAGTAAAAAATTCTGTGGAAAAAAAGTAAAAAACAAACAAACAGACAAAAATACAAGGGACTAATGAAGGAGCCAAAAATCCTGAAATTTAGCAAATTTTGGGAAGAAAAAAAGAAGAAAGAAAAAAATGTAACAACAACAAAAAGATCCACCAAAAATTCCCGTGAATTAAAAGAGGGGCGGAAGACAAGGAAAAAAATGGGGAAAAAAATTTCTCTGTATTCAAGAAGAGGAAAGCAAAAAAAAAGAGGAAAGCAAAAAAAATTAAAGACTAGCAAAATACTACTACTACTAATAATAATAATAACAAAAATAGTATATATACCTGCTTAGAAGGAGGGAAAAAGAGAGAAAAAGGAAGAAAAGGGAAAAAAGAAAAAAAACCCACAGAAACAGACAAAAAAAGAGGAAAAAAGAAAAAAGAAAAAAAAATAACCTCTGTAGGACTGAACAGTCAGAGCTTAATTTTTTTAGGTAACAATTGTTTTTGACCTTGCTGCTAAATCCTGGTACATTCTGTAATCAGGCGCCTCTCAGTCCAAGGTTAGTCAAATCTCTATTCAATCACTGTGGCTTTTTCAAGGGGTGTTTGGATTTCGCTATTTTCCAACCATGTGTTCCTCTAAGCTTTTTCAAGGTTAATATTACTTGTAATGTCTTTTACAATGTATCCTTATATCCACAGTATACAATGTATCTTCCTGTCCACTGAGTAACTGTTTAATTCAATCTAGTTCTGGCAGCAATCTGCTAATTTTACTAGGTCAAAAGTGACTATATTAAACCATTAGATGAAAAATAAACAGAAGAAGGGGAAAAAAACTCACAGGAAAAAAACAAGAAAAAGCACAGCTATATATTTGTATATCTTCAATAAGTCAAAATATTCATATATATGTCATAAATTGTCTCCAACCAATATGGTACAAAAAAAGTATCTAAAATACATCAAAAAACAAAACAAAATGAGAAAAAATTATCAAAATATATCAAAAAGAAAAAAAAATCCCAAAGCAGGTACATATATATATTTATTAAATCCAAAAAAGAAAAGAAAGAAAAGAAAGCAAACTACATTGATTTAATCTTTTACTAGCTTTTTGTAAAGAAAGGAAATTATTAAAAAAAATATCTTTCCTTTCCTTTGTGCTGCCAATCGAAAGAAGTACCTTCCTATCCTGGAGAGAAAATTTCAGCCCTCTGAGAACCTTATTTTTCTCTTGATTTCCTCTTTCTTTCATGAGGTCTGATGGCTTCTCTGTGATACAGGGGGTTTTGCCTTCTCACCCCTTCCTTTGCCTTCTGCTGCCCATCACGTTCCGCTTCTCAGCTTCTTCCTCCACCTCTCCTTCTCAGCGGTAAGGGGCTTTTGCCACTCACAAACGTGATCACGATTGGGTTTTCAAGCAGGCGCAGCACACCCCTCGCTTTCCCCTCTCCAGGGGGGTCTTCTTGATGGGGATTTGGTCTGTTGTTACCCCCAATGGCCGGGTAAGGAGTATCGGAGTTGGAGCTCCGTTTTGATTGATCTTCGCTCGCCTTCGCTCAGACCAGAAGTCTTCCGGACCTGACATCTTCTAACTCTGGTGATACAGATTTGAGATGTCGTGGCAGTTTGGACAAAGGATAGGGTTCGAAGAGGAAGCACTGATGCCACTCTTGTCATCATTGAAAGTTTGATTCTGAGTTGGATATAACATCAGGTGAGTCTTCGGGTGACAAGGGTTCGAGGAAGTATAGGCACTCATTACTGGCAAGGAAACCTGGGGGTTGTTTACACGGGCAAACATTCCCCTAAATATACTGGTAAGATAGCTCATAGTTCCCACGGATCGCAGCACAGCATTGCCTCATTCAGAAGGGGGGAAGGTAAAACACCCAAATATAGCGTGGCAGGGCATGTCACTATTTTTGCAGGAATATTTGCAATGTAGTGCTTTATTGGCAGTGTAAACTAGCATTCCGCTAAGGGTTAAAGCACAGCTGCATTGTGATTGGTTGATGATGCAGGGGTGGGCTTAAAAGAGGGGCAGGGAGGAGGCAAAGACAGTAGCCATTAGAGAAGAAACTTGCAAAGGATTCCCAACTTCTTTCATTCCTGGAGCATTCCTTCTCATCCTCTGCTGTTTTGAAAGTATGTAAAGCTCGTTCGTCACTTTTATCCTGTGCACGGGGGTGGGAGAGAAACCATTTCACAAAGGGCTGTAGCAAGATGAACTGCTATTTTCCCTCTCTCTCTCTCTCTCTGCTTGGGGGAAGGAGGGAGGGGGAAATAGAGAGACAGAGAGAGAGAGAGCAGCTGCAAAAACTTGCGATCCACGGCATGGTCTTTTAGCAGAGAGATTACTCTCCCTCTGCTTTATGGAGTGAGTTCATTTACAGGCAGATTTACACACAGAGCCACACACCCCACACTTATTTAAGTCTGAACTTCAAAGCGACATAATTAGAAAAAAAAACCTGACTGGCACAGCTGCGGAAAATAATTAAACCGCAAGTTGCTGCAATAAATCTGCTGTGTAAACCGGCCCCAGGATTGCCCAGCTTGGCCATCCGGTTACAAAAAAAAAAAGGGGGGGGAGAAAGCAGACAAAGGGGCTCCCTGGGCCAATGGGGGTGGGGGTTATCCCAAGGCGGAGGCACTCATGGTGACCAAGTCCAAGAAGGACCCCTTAGACATTCAATTGGACAAGAAGGTCCAGTCCAAGATCCCCAGGGCTACTATGTGGACATCTCCCTGAGAAAACCCACTGGGGAGAAGGTGAGGGTGCAAAAGGGTGACCAGAAGGGTGATGACAAAATTAAGGGAGACCCCACTGAGTGCCCTTTTTCCAATTGGCTCATGGGGTACGTGGTTTTCATGGGGGTGGTGGCCATGGCTTTCACAGAGTGGGGCTGGCATCTCATCAACCACTTCCACCAGGCGCTCAAAGCCCGGGCCTTGGCTGGGGCTGCAGTGGCCATTGAGTACAACCAGGAATGCAGGAAGAAGGCCTCTCACAATGACAACCACAGGTTGGATTTCATTGATAATGGGCTCTGGCTGGTCACCACCAGGGCCAATGCAAAAGGAAGGGGGAGGTGGCCAGGGCTCACAAGAAGAAAGAGGTGAAGCACATAGTCTGCTGGGAGTACAATTTGGGTAAGTGCACCAGGTATCACTGCTGGTTCAAGCATTCTTGTGAGTCATGTGAGGGTGCACATCCCAAGACAACCTGTGCATGGCAGTCTTTGGGTCCCAGTCCTTTTGGACCGGCAGCCCTGCCTCAACTGGCACCAGAAGGGAGACAGGGTCAGGAACCAATGCCAGGTAAGGGGCTGCCAAATGAGGGACAAGAGCCGGGGGCATCAAGGGGGGGCATGGTACACATGCCAGTTAAGCTGCAAGCTCTTATGCCTCTCATTGATGCTTATCCAAAGAGGGAGGTGGCTGTCTACTTAGCTGAGGGATTCAAACACAGTTTCCTGATACCCTTCAAGGATCCCTGGGAGGCCACGGTGTCAGGCGACTTAAAATCAGCTGCTCAACTGCCCGGCATCTTGGCCTGGAAAATTGAGAAAGGGAAGGAGGCTGGTAGGGTGGTGGATCATTTCACTTTATTTCCCATGCACAACCTTTGGGTTTCCCCCTTGGGGTGGTGCCCAAGAAGAGTCTGGGTAAGTACTGACTCATCCATCACCTGTCATACCCCAAGGAGTTTTTGGTCAATGATGCCATACCACCAGAGATGTGCTTGGTTAAATATGCATCATTGGAACAGGTGGTCAGACTCATCCAGGCATGTGGACAGGGGGCCCTCATGGCCAAGTGTGACATCCAGTCCACTTTCAGGCTGTTGCTGGTCCACCTGGAGGACCACTGCCTGATGGGTTTCATGTTTCAGGGCCTGTGGTACTATGACATGGACTTGCCCATGGGTTGCTCAATCAGCTGTGCAGCTTTTGAGATGTTCGGCACATTCCTGGTATGGGCGTTGCAATGCAGGGCTGGGTCCCCATTTGTCACACACTACCTGGATGGCTTTCTCATGATGGGGCCAGCTGGGGGACCCAGATGTGGGGGTTTGCTTTCTTCCATTCAGGCCCTGGCGGAAGAGATTGGTGTTCCCCTGGCTCCAGATAAGACGGTGGGTCTGGCTTCAACCTTAGTATACATAGGGATACAGCTGGATTCCATCAAAGGGGTTTCCTGCCTGCTGGATGAAAAGTTGGAGGACCTCAGGGAGAGGTTGATGGGCCTGCACTCAAGGCCAAGGCCACCCTCAAGGAGGTGCAGTCCTTGTTGGGCCATCTCAACTTAGCATGCAGGGTGGTGGTGACGGCCAGGGCCTTTTGCACACACAGCATGGTGTCGGTACGCTCCCCTCTTCATCACATCTGCTTGACAAAAGAGGTGAAGGATGACCTCAGGGAGTGGTTAGAATTTTTGGATCATCACAACGTCATCAACTTGAGGCAGGAGTGCAAAGTTCTTGAAGGGGGCCTGCATTTTCATTCCGATGCAGTGGGCAGCCTGGGTTTTGGGGTGTTATACAACCATCATTGGTTTGCTAACCCATGGCCCAGAGACTGGGGGGAGGCCGGGCTGGCCAGGGACCTAACACTCCTTGAGTTTTTTTCCCATTGTAGTGGCTGTGGTTATCTGGTGGGAGGAATTCAAGGATAAAAAAGTTTGTTTCTGATGTGACAACCAGGCTGTGGTTAGGATCATCAACAGGCAGTCTTCCCGGTCAAAGAGAGTCATGTGGCTTGTTTGTAGATTTGTGCTGGTTTGCCATCAGTCAAACATCATCTTCTTGGCCCGTCACATTCCTGGTATTGATGATGAGATAGCGGATGCATTGTCTCGGTTCCAGGACAACTGGTTTCATATGCTGACCCCCGACACTGACCTGACCCCGTCCCCCTTCTGGTGGAACTTTGGAACCTTGGGAGAGCACAGTGATGTAAGGTGTTGTGGACTCCTTGATATCATCGATGCAAGCCAGCTCCAGAAGGGCAGCTGACCAGTTTTTCACTTTTTGAAGGAGGCATGGTTACAGGGACTCCTGGCTGGTGGTGGAACGCAAGGTGTTGCACTACCTTGCATCTTAGAAAGACCAGGGACTTGCCCCATGCACTATCGCCACACACATGGCCAGAATATTGTTTTGCAGCAAATCGTCTGGCTGCAGTGACCCTGCATGACCTTCATCATCTGCAAAGTTGTAGAGGGTTGGAGGCAGAAAAGTCAATGGGTGACAGATTCCAGGCAGCTGATTTCATATGGCCACACATGTTACGAGGTCCTGCTATTCAGTACGGCTGTTTATGGTGGCCATCATGCGCAAATTCCTGGGAGAGCATGTCACCAGACCGGGGCCTCTTTTAGTACACAGGGATGGGTCCCCGCTGACAAGGTTCCAGTTTATCAGTGTGCTGAATGTGTGCTGAAAGCTCCATTGCGGCATCTGGGTCTGCCAGCTGAGGACTTTGGGAGATACTCCTCCCAGATAGGGGTGGCAACCATGGCAGCACAAGGGGGCCTGCTGGCAGAGACCATCAAGTACCTGGCAGGTGTTGCTCTGGGGCCGTTGCAGCATACATCCAGCTGGATCTGGCCATTTCACTGCAGTCCCCTGATAGCAGGGATGGAGCGCTTGGTGATGGCTGCTGGGGGGTTGGTGGAAGGTGGGTTCTACTGGGGGATGGCCTTTTGTAGTGGATAGCATAGGCCCTGATCCAGGGTAATCAGAAAGGGGAGTATCTTTCAAGTTCAAGTTCAAGTCCAAGTGCACGGATACGCCCTCCTACTGTTCTATAACATCCTTGTTTCGTAGGGGAGGGGAGAGTGTCAAGCGGGCAGCTTGGCTGTAGCTCTCCTGTCTGTGGTGGTATTGGGTGCAGCCAACAACAGTCCATTGGCCAACACTGGGTTGGACAATGAAGGGATCCGGGCCTATGCAATTGATGCCAACCTTGTTACAGCCATTATCAAGTTGTGGCCTTTAATTGCCAAACATTTTACCATCATCATCATTTATATATCTTACTATTAACCAATTTACCTAACCTTTATATTATTCCTGTATTCACAATTTATTTTCTGAAGCCATACTGTGTGGTCTATTCTTTCTGGGGAAGGGGATAGGCACGTCCAAGCTGGATCTGCAAGTGTCCTGCAAGCAGGATGTGAAAAGCAGAGGTAGAGTGCTGGTTAATGTTTTTCCTTTTTCCTTTTCTTTTTGTGTGATAGAGTACAGTTTGTGCTTGTTTACCTTGTTCTTTCCTTTTTTAATATTCTTTCCTCCAATTAAGAAACAACACAGGCACAAAGCAATGAGATTTTTTGTACCCCCTCAAAGGCACAAACACTTTGTAGCACTGGCATTTCAAGCATGATGTGAAAGACATTTTGAAACCCTGGGATTTTTCTACAAATCATATTTTCAGCACAAATTGGGCAGCTGATAAATTGTTAGTCCCTAGATCTCAGAAAAATAGTTTTTTAAAAATCAGTGGCCTCCAGGTACTGAGAGAAAAAGCAATCCCAAATGTTCAACACAGAACCCAAAGGTTTGTCACAAATCCTTTGAAAATCTGTGGGGTTTTTGGGGGGTGGGTGAGAGGTTCTTTTTGAGGTTTCATAACAGACATTTTGGCAGCTTATCTAAATTGGACTTCTAGAAAGCCCCTCACATAAGGTAGTATTTCTACTCTTTGAACCACACAGATTCATTATCATTTCACCTCAGTGGGATTCCACAAAGTCTGCTACCAAAACGGTAGAAGGACCAAGACCAAAAGAATAACTTCAGTCACAGTGGAATGTCTTGACTATTATTCAGTAGCCAATGGTTATAGAAAGATTTTCTTTAATAACTGCAGTGACTTTTTTTTTTATTAAAGTTGTTCCAATGTAAAAGGGGTGGGACACATGTGTGTACCTTAAGTTAGGATATGAAGGTAATAGTAATTATTAGACTAGCAACAACAAAAGCAGATTTGAATTGTATCTCAGGAGGACTAATAACAACATAGCTACAGAGTTCATCTGTAAAGTACCATATATGTCCAGGGAGAGTGAGAACCCAACAACCGTAGTTAAATTGACTATTGAGTAATAATTTTTCTATCAAATTATACTTCATCTATGTATTGGTAGTAAGGTGTATGGGTTAATTTTGTATCCCTATACCATACCTGTAAAGTTCATACACACATGTGTATTACTCAGAGGCTTGCAGGTATGAAAAAGTGGTCATAGAACCCAGAGTGGGCAACTCCTATTATTAGGGATGGAAAGAATATTCATTATTTTTCTCACCCAAAGCAAGAAAGGATGTTTCAACCTGTCTTGAAACAATTTTTGTACATTCATAGGTGGAGTGTTGGTGGGGGGGTACATTTCTGGTGATTTTGGGGGTGGGGTTGCATTTCAACTTTTTTTTTTTTTTTTTGAGAAAGAAACTTTTTTTGAAGATAGCAGGAGCAGCTCTGTCATCTTTACCTACATGTTATCTGATTTGTTCCTGAATTTGGACTTTACTGGTTGGGAATGGGGGTTTCTAGGGAAGAGTTGCTCTCTAACAGAGCCAGAAGCCATGGACTAAGATATTTTTAACACTGGAATCAGAGCACCAAATGGAATCAGAGCACCAGTTACCCAAATCAAGGTGCATCATACTGAAGGCCATCCAAGTTATTTTGGAACACGAAGCCCCCATCCCACCCCACTCCAAGGTCATAACCTCCTCTTTCCCTCTTGGGTAATAAACAAAACATCAAAAACAATAATAACAAGGTAAATAATTAAGAATTTGCTAACATTTCATGACACCCAGTATCTCCATCTCAGGCAGTCATCTCATCAAATGATCCTGTCATTCAGACATCGGTAGATGAACTAATCTCTACCTTTGTTTAGGAGTGGAAGACCTAGTATAAGTTGATATTCCACTGGGAGTCATGGACAGTTGGCCATGAGAACAAAAAAAAATACATACCTGCTCCAAAAAATACCTTTCATCCTTGGAACAGGGAGACTCCAGTAGAATTTGTTGTTTATTTATAGAACTTGGGCCATCTCTACCTCCTAGCAAACCTGCCTTCCAGGCTGTTTGCTTATAGTGCTCAATCATTTATACCTCTTACTTCCCTCCCACTCTCTTCCACACCTCACCTCACCCCGTCATAATGCAACCCTCCCTTGCTTCTTAACCATTCTGCTGCTCATACCACTCACTGTCCTTTCCCTTCTACTCTCTTCCTTGCCTCCTTGTTCTTTCCCAATGCTTCCCTCCCTTGCTTGTTACACATTGCCCTTTGACCTGGTCATTCTCCTTTCCTTCTGCTCCCTTCCTTGCTTCATCTTGCACACCCACAATGTCAGTCTCCCTTGATTTTTAAATCCCGACTCCCACAGCTTACTGTGTACTCCCTCATGCCTGAAAATCAGGATCAGATTTCTTGCAGAGCAGTTTCACAGAAAAGTGCCTTCACATTTTGCTCCATATCTTGGCTCCTACAAGGACTAGAGGCTTATACTATTTTTATTGTAAATCTAGAATGTGGGCCAGATGTTGGTCCAAGCAGGAGCTAGGTGGCATGCCTAGAATCTGGGTAAAACCCAGCGAGATCAGGGATCTCTCTCTCTCTCTGGCTTTTCTTCGCAAACGAAGATTCAGGAATTTTCTGCAAGCGCGCTGATGACTAAAAAGGCGAATCTGAGATAGACAAATCCAGTTGCAGAAGGCACAGCAGAAGGTCTCCTTGGGTGATGTTTCCGGGTTGTGATTCTTTTTGCGTTGTCATTTCTCTTCAAGACTTTTTCGGCATGAGTTCTCAAATAAGGCTGCAGCATTGTGGATAGTGCATCTCCATGCATCCCGATGTGAGGCCAGGGCGGACCATTGTTGGTGATCAATTTGGTCGAGCCTGAGATGTTGTTTCAGGGAGTCCTTGTATTGCTTTTTTGGAGCGCCCCTCTTATGATGACCCGTGGCGAGTTCATCGTAGAGTACTATTTTGGGGAGGCAATGGTCCTCCTTCCTAGAAACATGCCCTGCCCAGCGCAGCTGTGTTCTCAAAATCATGGCCTCAATGCTGGTGATCCCTGCTTGCTCAAGGACACCACTTGTTCTGCATGTCTCAGAGTTTTTGCTAAAGTTTACTACATGTGAGACGGAAAGCTGCTTTTCTTACGTGGCAAGTTGGCTGGGCGAGGTATGCCTGGTGAGCAGTTCTTTTCTTTGTCAGCAGCTCCTGGATCTCTTGGTTGTTTTCATCAAACCAGTCTTGATTTTTCTTGTGGGAGAACAAGAGGGATTTTTCCACAGACTGTAGGATACTGTTTTTGATATGTTGCCAAAGCTTTGTAGGAGAAGGATTTGTAAGATGGTCTTCAAGTTTTGTTTGCAGATTTGCCTTGAAGTTTTCTCTCATGGTAGCTTGTTGAAGATTGTTGACTCGGAGTCTCTTCTTTAAGATGCCACCCCTCTTAGGTTTGAACTTAAGATGAAGATTTAGTTTACATCTGACGAGGCAATGATATGTCTGGAATTCTGCTCTGGGCATCACTCGAGTATGACGGACATTGCAAATGTTTCTCTGGCGGACTAGAATATAGTCAATGAGGTGCCAATGTTTGGATTGGGGATGCATCCAGGTTGTCTTCAAGCTATCTTTCTGCTGAAAGATTGTGTTTGTAATAGTCAGCTGTTGTTCTGCACAGAACTCTAGCAGGAGGCGTCCGTTATCACTGCAATTTCCAACACCATGCTTGCCTAAGATACATTTCCAGGCTTCAGAGTTCTTTCCTACTCTGGCATTGAAGTCACCAAGGATAATAATTTTATCTTCTACATGGACTTTTTGTATGAGGTGGCGTAAGTCTGTGTAGAATTTTTCTTTCTCTACAGGATCGGCTAGCATAGTTGGGGCATATATACTAAAGAGAACAACATGTGGGAGGTGTAAGGAAATAATGCGATCAGAGTGTCCTGTTGGCAAGGTTTCGAGTTTGGAGGCAATGGAGTTTTTAATAATGAAGCCTACTCCTGAAAGATGTTTTTCGGTTTTGGGTTTGCCAGACCAGTAAAGTGTGTAGCTGGCGCCGTGTTCTTTAAGGCTGCCTTCCTCATGGAGACGAACTTCACTAAAAGCAGCAATGTCAATATTAAGCCGTGATAGTTCATGGGCTATTAGAGCAGAATGACGCTCAGGCCATCCACTATCTTCAGAGTCTCGCATGGTTCTGATGTTCCAGCATGCAAGCGTCAGTTTATTTACACCTTTGAAGGCCAGTGTGTGCCTTTGTTTCTTTGCCTTGGTTTGACCACATCAGATGATTCCTGTTGGCCACAGCTAGCCAACCAGGTAGTTGGGGATGAACTTTCGTTAGGCCACCTTTTCTAGGCCCCTCTCCATATGGAGCAAGCAGTGCTCTCCTTAAAAAAGTCTGCTTGGTCGTTCAGGATACTGCTGAACAAGACTGTCATCTCCCGGGTCAGCCTCGAGCGACCAAAGTCCTGAACCACCTGCATGCAGGGTTGGGTCTGCAGCTTCCAATGCATCTTAACACCTGCTGTTACGTCCCTCACCTATCGCTACAGGGCTTCTTTTTTTTTTATTGGATTTGTCCTTCGAGCCTGTGCAATGGATTTTTCTGGTGGAGCGCAGCATGCACAGAACTGGCCTCACCCTTTAAACCAGAGGTTCATCTGCCGTGGCCTTGCAAGCATGGACATAGCAGCAAGGTCCTCGGGCTGTATGTTTGATTAGAGTTTCCTTCTCTTAGATGGTTGACCTTACAGCATTGGACAAGCACCATCTGCCTGGGTTTGGGATTAGAGTTTTCCTTCTCCTAGGACGGTTGCCATAAGGCTAGAGAGCCCATCCTGCCCTTTGATGCTCTTTGTCAGACCTTTCGGTTTTGACCTGTCTGGCATGGGAGACCCTACCGGTGGCTATTGTGCCACCGCCAGCATAGCTCAAAACATCATTAGGGTACATAAGCCTCTCTCCCATGACAAGGGGGCATCAATGGAGAGGATCAGGGATATAACAACCTTTTATATACTAGACTTAAAAAGGGAAGAAAACAACATAAGCCAAGGGCAGCTGAACTAGGGTGGAACTCCGTAGAACCATCATACGTCATCCTGAAATGGGTTGGCTACTGATGGCTACTAAGACAGGGACAAAGCAAATTGGAAGTCTAAGGTTTCAGCTTGGGGTGGAGGGAAGAAATGTTAGAGCAGGATGAGGAAAATGGGTTTTGTCTGGCACAGCACAGAAGCTAGCAGTGGAGGCTGCCCTATATAGAGAAAAGATCCCAGAAAGCAGATTAGGTCTGTGGGGGAGAAAAGGTAGCTGCATGGTCCACAGGTTAAAAAAACAAAACAAGAAACTAAGATGGTTTATTGGGACCATGGACATGGTGCTAATGCTACAGAAGCACTGCATACATGCTATGAGCTTTTTTTTCTGCAAAACTCTTGATCAGGCAAAAGGGCATTAAAAAAAAATTGAAGAGTTCTGGAGAATGCAAAAACACATCTCACTTTTGCAATTTTGGGTAATCCTAATAAAAGATTCACCCAGCTCTGACTAGGGTCCATAGATATTATTCGTTGTCACTGGAAGGTCATACCTGAAGAAACTGCTATGCTAAGGAGAAACTTTTAAAAATGGTGAAAGGAAGACACTGCAAAGATGGTTTCAAGTTATCATGAAAAAGGAGTCTTGATAGTGACTTTCAGCTCAGTGGTCCAAGAGACAAGGTTTGGCATGGCCCTCTATCAGATCCTTGGGTTCCTTGGCAAAAGGAAATTTGGTAGCAGTCATCATGGGTCTAAAAGCAAGCAAGGAAGAAAGAACCAGGAAGAAATGAGCAAAGAAGCTGTGGGTTTTTTTAAACATAATTTTAAACTGTTTCTATAAATACCTTACAAATGGAAAGAGTCATGCAGGGCAAATAAAAGGGAGAACAGAAGGTGGCTTGCTCAGCCAATGAGTTGTCTTGGCAGAGTAGTTTCCTTTGCTGAAAATCAATGCAAGGCAGGTACATCCTGCTTTTGAAGGGTGGGTGTCATTTGTCAGCTGAAAGGCACTCTGGAGGAATGGGATTTTTTAAAAGCAGGTATACCTTCATTAATTCTAGGGCATCCAGCCACTCAGGCAGGATTTTATTTGTAGCAATGTCTAGTTAAAATTACATACACTGATTTTTGTCATGATGTATAGCCAGGTGCTTTACTGCTATAATGCCCCCACATTGCTGGTGTCTTCTCCACTGACTTTTGGCAGATTCTCTGTCCAATGAGACTGGTGGTCCTTTGGAACTGGGGGTAGCCTTCTGTGCTCCATAGCACAACACAGTTCTCACACCTCACAAGCTTTTACGTATATTCAAACATATTCAGATATATGAAACTGAGAAGGCACTTTGCACAGAACCTTGTGGGTGACTGCCAATGGTATAAAAGTAAAAAAGGAGCCCTCCCTGCAGCAGCACCTGGGGATGCTCAGAGTGAGGAAATCTCCCCCTCTTCCATGCTCTTGGGGATCACATATAAATGTAAATATTCACACTAGACTAAGGGCCCATCTATATGAGGGCAAAAAATGTGGATCCAGGTGAACTCAGACATATTTAAAGCAGGATCGACCTGTCTTAATGGTGGTTTGGCAAAGTGAGGCTATTCGTTTTTGCTATCCCAGTGGGCATGCCTGCGATTTCACAATGGCAGCCACAACTCACATTTTTATTTTTGTGAGTTTTTGTGAAAACCAAATGGTTTTTTAAAAAACATATTGAAGGTGCAAAATATTCTGCCTAAATAAATTCTTAAAAGAAAAGAAAAAGGCTGTTTTGTTCATGATTTCTCCCTCACTAAAGTGAAAATCCAAGATGGTGTTTCTGGGACGCTTGACTTCTAAGCAAGCCCCACTCCCTGCTCCCATCCAGCCAATCAGCTTTTTACATCCACTTTTCTTAGATTATCAAAAACTATGGGGAAAGGCCCAGAGGCTTTCCTCGAGGAGTTGGATTTGGACCTCCTACTTCTGAATACAATGGAATTATGTGGGATCCCATTATGACAGGTAGGATTCTAAGTGGATTCCTTGAGGATTATTTTCACCATTAAGACAGGCCCTAAGGTTAGAATGCTTTCTCAAAGACAGTCCCATTCTGTGAAATGTGCAATGGATTAAATCTTGAAATTATTTCTTCTCTTTTACACAGTATCTGAATGCAGGTAAAATATTTGAAATGCAGAGGAATATAGTAAACTACTTTCCAAGGCCATGCACATATGTTTGTTTTATATTGCGCATCAGTTTTTCCCAGGAAAACAGCAACAGCAGCATGCTTTAATTTTCTTCAGAAATACAACAAAGGTTTATAACGACTTCCAAATATGGGTCCCACTAAACCTCTGTGTATTATTTGACAGTTTATTTGCAGTCTTCAAAGCCCCAGCGACTTCGTAAATTGCTGTAATAAGAAAGATTTTTTTATGGACTCAGGAGGAAAACTGCCTCACATTCTCTTCATGCACACTTATTTCTTTTGTTGTTTTAATGTAAAAGTGATGCTTCCTGTAATATCAGTATATTCGTGTTTGAAATGGAATGGAAGCAAACTCCATTTAACTGAATCCAGAGACCTAATGAGCACCAGAAAATTCTAGTACTGTATTTTAATTAACATGTCACTAGTGGAAAAATATCTGATTTCTCGGAATAAAGACAATCAGGTCATCGTCTTTTAACATCAAGGCCCCACCCCTTCCCCACCACATTATAGCCTTTAACAACTTCAAATTGGATTATTCTGACCCTACACAATACTGTGGTCTTTTTTCTTTTCTTTTTTCTTTTTTAGAAAGGATAATTGGTGTTTGAAATGGATGACTGAATTCCCCTCCCTTTCCTTTAGTATGATTGCTTACTGTTACATAACCCTCCATCAGTTCTGCTCATGGTCTTCAGGGACATGTGTGAGATACCAATCAAGGGATAAGCAACATGAAGTGAGGGCAGGGGACAGTTTCCACCCTGTGGAGTCATAACCATAGGCACTTCCAATTGTGACTTCTGGGGGTTTGCTGGTAGTTCCAATATGGAGAGAGGTATTGGGGTTTACAGCTATTTCATTTCTCTTTGAGGCCTTCAGAAACAATGATTGTCCTTAATTTCAGGGTTTGTGGAGGGGGTAATTTTCACCCCCAGCTTTTTGGAGATTGTGGGGCTTTGGGGATCACTGAGGGACTGGTGGTAACAAAAAATGTTAGGGCTGTATGGGGTACATGAACCATACTTTCTTCACCCAAATCAGTCTGTTTTATTTGTTGATGTATTATGGATACACTGTTAAATTACTATCATTTTAGCAAATCTTTTAAGGATCCATATTTATGAACAGAATATCATGCAGCCCTTTTAAGAAGAAACAAAACATAAACCAGATTTATATGGTTCACCAACTACAATTGTTCTTGGAAAGGTATAGTCTTAGGGAAAATTCTAAAACTGTCCTGAAACAGACACTTTGCTGTCCTCTCTCTCCCTCAACCTTTGTTGTTTTCTAGGTACACATGACTGCAAAAACAGCCACAGTTACAAAAGAGACCGACAACTGAAGACATGTTGCTGGACATGACCAGCTCCATGTTTACATCCCAATTCTGACTCAGAGGGACAATGTGATGTGCTGCTCTAGGAACTGGGAGGGCTAAGTTCTAGTCTTCAGTAAGCCATGAAGCTTTTGAGTGACCAGTCAGTCTCTCTCTCACCATCTAACCTACTGCACAGAGCACTTGTGAGGATAAAGTAAGGAGGAGGATGAGAACCATGAATTCCACCATGTGCTCAGTGAAGAAAAGTCAGACTATAAATGTAATGAAGCTGTAATAAAAGAGATTGCCTGTCTGTCTACCTGTCTCTCTGTGGTAGTCATAACTCATTGGGACAACACACTAAATGCCTCCAAACCTGATATAGTGTTCTAGTTTGTCATTCAAGTGACAATGGTGAGGCTCAGCTCCAAATTCCAAATGGTTTAAATTGGAAAGAGGCTTCCTAGAGGCAAAAAAGTGACCCTGCCATATCTAATTAGGAAACATTTTTAAGGACTAGAGAACAGGAAGCCATATCCTCTGAGCATTGTGCCAGGTACCTCAAAACTTGGCTAAAGCTGCTTTTTTCTTATCACCTAAGCTGTAGTACTGACTTTCACCTCAATATTCCAAATGCAAGACTTCCCAGAAACAAAATGTGGGGTCTGACACTGGGAACATTCTTAATGGGGCTGGAAAACAGGAGAGAAATGTCTGAGGCACTGTTGACAAGTTTACTGGAGCAGGGGGAAAAGGCTGGAAAACAGGAAAGGTGCTAAGGTGCTGTTGCTAAAATGCTTGAAGTTTTTTAAAAGGAAGTAAAATGAAAAGGGCTTTTTGAGGTACCATGTACCTTGTTTAAAAAGAAAAAGTGGGGGTTGGGATAGAGGACCTTTGAGGAAGTATTGGGGATAGGTGGCAGCAGTATGAAGGACATTACATTTAGTTAACTAGCTAGCATCAGAACTGGTCCCCTTTGCTCCTGCCCCTGCCATATTCATTAGTTTTCCAGTGGCCGTGGGGTAGAATGTGCATAGCGGTTTGTGTAGGGGTGAAATGATTTATGTGTAATTGTTTGGGCTTTGCTTGGGAAAGGCCATAACAAGGCATCTGCAATTAATGGTTTTAGTTTCAAGGCTAAAGATGCTGGGAAGATGGTGACTTTCAGTTTAAGGAATGCTTGTATCAGTTGATGATGGGCAGCCAATAGTTATGCAGCCTGCTAGATTTTGTTGATTGTAAAACTTAACTTAGAGTGTATCCTTAGTCTCAGTCCCAGTCTCAGCAATGACTTTGTAATGTAGCCTTGGATTTCTGGCAATAAAGCTTTCTGATGACTCCTGAAGCTTGTGCTCTATGTGTTTGGGAATGCTAATACCTGACAGTTAGTTGGTTGGTTAGTAAGTAAATAGTTTAGGACGTAAAGTAATATGCAGAATAGGTAAACACAGAGAAAAAAGTAAGCGTAATGGTTAATAGAATATGAGATCTAGGTCTGATTTGCAGCTGTAATTCTTACAAAGGGTAGTATGTGGGGGAAGCAGATGTTAAGAAAGGAGAACTGCACAGGAATAAGGGAATCATCTGAATGCAAAATGACTATGTATAGCAATGGCATATGCTTGCTGCATTTAGAGAACAATATAAGGTGTCAGTTTTTGCCTTTGTTTTTACTTGTTTCAAGCAAAACTGTTTTCAGTTGATTCTAACACTAATCCAGTGCATTTTATTTCATCTAAATTTTGGCAAGCTACAGCTGTGTTATTTATATTACCACTACATAGGAGGCTTGGTTGGAGTTCTTTTGCAGACTTCTCTTTTAGGCTTTTTAGCATTCAGCTTCCAGGAGGAGGAAGGCTATGCTGCATTAAATCAGACCTTCCACATGGCAGTGGCTGGCAATGCCTAATGGCTGAAAGTCATAGGGATGGGGATGCCTGTCCCTGACAGAGCACGTTTTCAGTCTAGTGGTGAGGTATGGCCTACACCTCGAAGCTTAGCATGCACACACACACACACACACACACACACTAATAATAATAATAATTCAGAGCTTTATCAAGAAGCTACCAACCAAAGATAACAGCAAAAGAAATTCAGTCCTAAGGGGACAGAAAAGTAATGTGAGGTGGATGAGGGAAGGAAGGAAGGCAAGGTATGCAGTAAGCTATGACTGAGAGGGAGGCAGTGGTCCAAAAGTCGGCACTGTATTCCAGGTTTCTGAAAATAGAACCCCCCCCCCAAAAAAAAAGAGTGAAAGGGGAAACAGCAAACGTAAATTAGGGATGCAGGCCTGCATCTTTGTGTATGAGGTAGGGGTGGAGAGAGATCTTTAAGATACCTTAAAGAAAAGAGTCAAAAGAAAGGAAGAAGCAGGAAGAAAAGGAGAGTCTAGGAAGAAGTAGTTGTGTCCAGACTGGGTGGGGAAGGGCTTTGAAACTCTCTATCAAATCATTGTTCTACAACACAGGGTTGTCTATGAGAGTCTATAAAATGTGGATTGATGAGCACTAATGCCAATTTGCAGCAGCTTTTATTTGTCTCCATGGTTTTTTGGTAAGATTGCAGGCATGCGAAGCTATCCACATTTGTTGTTCAAATGGGCATGCCTGTGAATCAAGATGGTGGACGCGAGTGAATTGCTCTTGTTTTTATTGTCACCCGTTGTCACTGCCAAACAGTAAAGCATATCCAAGGTGTGGAAGTACAGTATTCCACTTAAATAAACAGAAAAAAAGGAGGGGAAAGTCTGTTTTGTGGCCTCAGTGCATGATTGCTAGAGGGAAAATCCAACATGGCAGTTCAGGGCACTTGCCTTTCCAGCAAGCTCCATCCCCTGCACACATCTGACCAATCAGCTTTCCACTTCCACTCTTATGGGGAACATGCATCAAAGCAAATTGGTTGTCCCAATAAGTAGGAATGTGCATTTCTTTCTGAGATTTTTTTTTTTAATAAAAAATATGTGGAAAGCCAGAAAAGCTTTTTCCATTGAGTATTTGGCCTTTTTGCCTCCCCTCCTTCCAAATACAGCTGATTGATACTGAATCTTATTTAGACAAATAGTATTCTTCTTGAAATCTATGAGGAGTATTTTTGCTGTATAGACAAAACCACAGTGTTATCCATGTCCACTTAGAAGTAAGTTCCATTGAGTTCATTGGGGCCTACTCTCAGGTTACATAAGGGCAGCAGCCTTAATTTACAGTAAACTAGGGAATAAGGAGATTATGAGACAGGAAAGAAAATAGCATTCCTGTCGCATAATCTCCACTCCTGCTGCTTTCCCATCCCAATACCGCCACAATCACCATCCCCACTGCACTTACCTTGTCTCCCATCAACAGGGCAGCCCAGGAGTGAAAGGAGCTCTAATGGAGCTCCATTCACTTCCTGGATTGAAATCCTGCAGATTTTCATGAGAAGATACAAGCGCAGGAAATTCAAAAATAAATAGAAAAGTAACATAAAAAAGTGACAACAAGCATAAAAACACACATAAAAATTAACAAGTAACCTGGGGAGGGTTATAAAAAGTGTGTCACTTACCTGGATGTCCCAGTCTCACCCAGAAGTGTTCTGGCAGGGACCTCCCATTGAAGCTGGGATCTTGCCAGCATAACAAGGCACTTTGTTGCATGCAGGAACATCTGCGACAGAAACAGAAAGGGGGGAATCTATTGACAGCTTCATCTGTCAATAAAAAGCAGAATGAGAGCAGAATGGGTGCATAATGAGGGGGGACAATGTCATCTGATAAGGGAGCCCTTTTGCAATCTCCTGGCGTTGCTGTAACATCACTTTTGATGCCTCTGATAATCTCCTGAATCTCTAGGCAGTCTTTTGTGCTTGCTTACACATCCATGGGCTCAGCTCTGCCATTTTTAAGAACCAAGAGCTTGGGTGAACAGACACTTAATTCCTATTGATTAGTCCTAACTAGAATAGAGCCAGTGGAATACTTCCCTCCCACTCAGTATGAAGATAAATCCCATTGATTCAGTGAGTCTACTTTGCTTGGGACTAACAACATAATTCAGGTTATCAACCAAAGTAGACCGAATGAATGTGATACTAAGGAGGAGGTTGCTTTTGTGCATTTTCAGATGCTATAACAAGATGCTCTGGAAGAATTTTCAAAATATGTGCTGTCTTAAGGCCTATGTGGGAGGCCTCCCATTTGAAACTCTGCCTCAGCAAAATGGCTTAGGCTGGTTCTTGTTAAGAGGAAGTTTGTTGATCAGAAAGGAAAAGTATGTGTACTTCAGCCCATCCACTTTGTCATGTATTCTGTCAAATGTGGATCACCTTGCTTACACATTTGGAATGTAGTGTCACACACCAATGGCAAGCATCTCTTTGAATTCCATCTTGCTTTCTTTTTCTATATTGTAGAAGTATAACCTTTGTACACAGAAACCAGTCACTATTTATTTGCTTTCAGAATCTGGTTAAATAACAACATGGGCCCCTTTTCACCAGAATAAAAGCTGAAGTTCGACATTTTCATTTAAACCCATCTCATTTTAATAACCTGGAATCATCTTCCCCTGCCCCTCTTGCATCTAATAAGAATGCCTCCAGACTGAGAATAGAGTTTCTTTTTAAATACTTCAAGAATATTAACACTGAAGCAATATATTTCATTTACAACAACTACTACTACTACTACTTCCTATTGATTTTATTTAAAACATGCTTTAGACAATGGGAACTTTTTTATTGACTAAAACTGAAACTGGGTTAAGCCTTGTGTATATAGCTATAGATTACAAAACGTTGAAAGTTACTTCTGCATAGGGGTGAATGAAGCAAGATAGCAGAATTAATACAAGTATTAATGTCAAGTCAATGTAAAAGTCAAGTACCTTGACATATTCCAGAGAGTATTCCCACCCTCACACAGTATTATTGGCCTATACACCTGCATACTTAAGAAATATCCAATGACAGTCTTGTTGATTTCAGTGATACAGATAAAACTCTGAACTATACCCATCCCAAGTGACATTCAATGTCACAACATAGTCACAACAATTAGCATAAGACAACCTTTATTTAGCACACAAAGAAAGGGTGGTAGTTAAGGTATGGTCTGCAATACAGTCCCCGTCTGACAATAATGCATTAGGCAATATGCCTTAACAAGTCCTTCTTTTCCCATATTGGCTGATGACACAGTTCAACAGACAAATTCAACATTGGCTGAAAACTAGTTCTTAAACTAGTCTTAAATGCATGTATGAAAGACAGGGTAAAATGCCATGATTTTGAATTTGTCTGTTCTAGTAAAATGGCAGTTCCTTCATCAGAGAGGATATACAAAGTGGGAAAGAACACCATGTACATTTTAGCTAGCCTTTACTCAAGTGACCAATAGTTTCTCACTGGAAAAACAAGCAGAACTTGTTGTTTCTAGTGTTGTACAGCAATCAAACAATATTTACTTCTGTTGATCAGTGGATTGTACAACATGACCTATGTGACTGGTTGAGCAAGAATGCCAACGTTCCAAGCTGATGTCTGAGCAGATGTGATATAGCAGTAATCCACAGATTCAAAGTAACTATTTCATGGGAAGAAAACCATGACGGAACCATGATATATCAGCTGCAGGCATTACACATTTTTGGTAGAGCCATGGTAAAGTCTTTGCACATACAATCACAACAGCTATATTTTTATATCTAGTCAGACCAATCTCATGCCTATTTTTTCATTCTATGTATTGATAGTGGCATGAAAGGCTCCATAATTTCTATTTCTCTTCCTCAGAGGGCATTTTTCTAAACATAACTAAGTACTGAAAATTTACAAAGGTTACATTTTAAAAAAAAATCAAATTCTCAGGGAGGGGAACCAACAAGAATGAACTATCTCAACTGTCTCTGAAGTAATGTAAGAGTCTTATTAAATTTAAACCGTGGGACATAGAACATTATTACATCAGCAAGTTGTCCCACAGCAACTGCTCTAGCTTAATTACAGAAGCATGCCAGTTTTGTTTCAACCTTTATCACACTTTTTGCATTAGCACTGCTTTGCTGATCCATGGTCACATGATCTGCTTTTCACACTGCCACCATAACTGCACCTTCTGACCCCTGCATGCCCTCTCCTGTGCATGTGTGTCTCCCTAGTGAAGGAGGACTATCATTCCTTCTTTGGTGGGGGGAGAGGGAAGAAGCCACTCTTCTGCACCTGACAGAGATTTCTGTCATTATTTGTTAGGTGTGTGTGTGAGGGGGGGGGGAGCTGGTTGGACCCCTCTGTGCCTGCCAAAGAAGGAATGAGAATTCTTCACCCAGCAAATAATGTTTTGGAAATGAAACAAGCTGGTTGATCTTAGTTGAGACCTACATTGGCCCATCAAACTCATGGGGTGAATTTGAGCAGATAGTTTCCATTCTGATACATTTTAGAAGGCCAGAAAGAGGACAAAATGAGTGAGGAATCAAATATATTCCTCTCTGTACCTTTAGAGTGGGACAAAAATCCTAAAATGATCTAGGACCATACCTGTCTATTTTACAGTTCCCTGAATTCTGTAGGACATACCCACTCATTTCATTTTCAAAACGTACACAGTGGTATAGTCACTTCATTTTTTGGGGGGGGGGAGTTATGTCCCCCTCCAAGATGTTTCATGGTCCCTTGAAATATAATTATCCATTTCTGAGCCATTTTTTTCTAGCAACGGTAGAAGGAAATCTGGGGGTGACCATTGGCAATCTTGATGGGCCATGAAGTACAAAGTTTTTTCCTCTACCTTATAGGCAGGGCAAATCTATCAATATGAATGGCACACAAACATAACAACACAAAAAATGTATTCATACTTACAATCTTAACAGGGCGATCAGGGCATCAGCACTCTACTTGGGCTCACTGTTGATGCTGCTCTAGGTTGTTACCTATCCTTACATACCCTCCCCTCTAATATTTAATAAATTGACAATAATCTATATATTGGCAATAACTGACAGTTCACATAGGTCCATGATAGACAAAGGCACACAAACATAACACAAAAAATGTATTCATACTTACAATCTTAACAGGGATATCAGGGCATCAGCACTCTACTTGGGCTCACTGTTGATGCTGCTCTAGGTTGTTACCTATCCTTACATCCCCTCCCCTCTAATATTTCATAAATTGACAATAATCTATATATTGGCAATAACTGACAGTTCACATAGGTCCATGGTAGACAAAGGCATCGACAGAAGGGTCCAAGTAAAGGTCACCCAGAGACCTAGGAGATTTTCAGATGCCTCTTTCAGCCGCTTGCCACGCAAACAGCCTCCGGAGCAGTAGCGAGGCTGCTGCGCGGCAAGGGGTCCATTTTGGACGACACTGTTTCTCTCTCGCTGGCGTCTATGACTGTTGCGGCTAGCATTGGAGGCGGCTGCACTGTTTTTTACTCATGGAAAACTTCAGTGAGTGAAAAACAGTACGGCCGCCTCTAATGCTAGCTGCAACAGTCACGGACACCGCCGAGAGAGAAATGATGTTGTCCAAAATGGACCCCTTGCCGCGCAGGAGCCACGTTACTGCTCCGGAGGCTGCTTGCATGGCAAGAGGCTGAAAGAGGCATCTGAAAATCTCCCTTGTGAAGTTGTCTCAGAAATTTCCCCAAAACAGGCATTCCCAGGACTGATTAACTGAAGCCCCCTTAGATAGCCATTAGGGAGGAACATGTTAATCTCCCCCTGGATGCACCTGGCAGTGAGTCATATTCCAAAACAAACAAGTGACTGGAATGCCTATTATCCTGAAAAGGTCTTCCTTCACATTTCCTGCCTACCCAACAATACAAGGTTGCCACAAACCCATCAGTCTTAATGTTCCAATCATTAACAACAATTAACCAAGTCGGAGCTTCCATTGTTTAATCCTGGGAACCTCAGTCAAGCATTGCTCTACACTCAAAACACCCCTTAAAGGTATGATATTGGTTATTACCCTCAAATCATACAGCTCAATCTCGTCACTCTGCTGGTCTGCTGTGTGACCCTCAGCATCAAACCTGAGTATTCTTTGCTGCACAAATCTCTGATCTCTGGACAGGTAAAATGTAGCCTATCATCCCTGAAGAGGTAGTAAAACACCTGTGTCCTAGCAGTTAGGAATCCTGACTTTGATCTCAGCAGTGTGGAGTCGACTTCTCAAATAGAAATGGTGAATTTCTTCCAAGCATCTGATATAGCAAATGGATATTTAGCTTGGTTAGTGTGTGGGTGAGAATCTTGTAACCCTACAGATGTTGTTGAATGACAACAGGAACAAGTTTACCCAGAATAGCCAACATTGAGGAACGTTGGGAGTTGCAATCTAACAACATATATTGGGTTATGAGATTCCTACCCTAGATTAGTGGGCTCTATGTCAAAGAGGTGATATAGTTTATATCACCTCACAAAATAGTTATGTGAATAAAATAAATTAGCACTATGTACACAGGCCCAACCTTCCCATAGAGAGTCTGGGATGCAAATGTGATATGCATGAACTAAAAACCTGCTCATTCAGAACTGTACAACTTCAGGAATTCTACTCCTCAAGAAGCCAGAGGGAAATAAGGGTTGGTTAAGGAGGAACAGTTCCTGGTGGATTTTTTTTCCATTCCTTTTTTCCTAAAATCAAATACATTACAGATTTTCTGCTAAAAGGCAAAACTCTTCAAGGTCTCCAGTTTGAAACTGAATGCATAACTAAGTGGCACTCATTTGTCTCTGAACATCAACCAAAGTAAATTTCTCTCATACAATTGGATTCCCTTATCCATTGATTCAGTATCCACTGATTCAATTATCCACAGTACACCTACCACAGTCTTCCTAGAAAATGTGTCCTCTCTAGCCATTTTCTAGATCCTCCAAGGCAACTCTATAGTATTTTAAACCAGAAGTCCCATTATTTTCAATGGCATTTGCTATTATCCACGGTTTTCGGTATCCACGCCCCTCCCAACCAATCCCTAGCAGATATGGGAGTCCTACTGTATATATATGAGAGAAACTATGTATGATCGCCTGATGCAGCCATTGGTTTTGTTTTGTCTTTTCTTTTCTTTTTAAACAACATTCTTGTTCTGTAGTGTTCAAAGCAAACATGCTGTGCCTGGCAGAGACACAAGTCTGGGGTTCCACTAATATACTTTCTTGGATACAAATAAGAAGTAATTCCAGGGGGGAGAGAGTATTAAGTCTCTTGGCTTTCCTTGTGGCTTGGAGGGCACAGTTAACCCATCAATCATGACTGGCAGCCTGGAGATTCTTCTGTGCATTCCCTAATTAAATAGTGCAACAGCTAGACTGTGAAAGATGTGTTGTGAATCTGGGTGTCTTGGCGGGAAAGGTAACTCTAACTGTACTGGAACTGTATATTTCCTCATAGAGGAAATATTTAATTTAAAAGGGAAGGCTGATTTTTCAGCATTCCAGCCTGACACCAGCTTCATTCACTTCTCTGTAGCTACTGCCAATGCAATGTTTTGCAAATCAGTATTTAAATAGCCTCCAGTACTTCTGTCTTGCTCTTAGGCATTTAAATCATCATCATTAAAAGAAATGCTTTGCATTCTAATAGTGATGCCATAGCATTGTTCTTCCTTTTTAGAAGTATATTTAATTAGTGGGAAAAGTGAATTCTTCATATGCCATGGGTTCCATTAGCCTTCATTATTAGCAACACAGACTAATGGCTATAAATAACAGGCACATAAAAGCTTTTGAACACAACAAACCTAATGAACCCATTGTACTTGGGAAAACATGCATTTTCTAAGCAACTGATGACAGGCTTTTAAAAGGTACATTTAGTGCTAGATTTGTTTTTTATTCTTCATTTTTCCATCTTTTGGAAATTATGAGACCGTTCCAAAAAAAGGCACTACTTACTCTGACATGACATTCAATGCTGGAAGCAATATAATTGATCTGCTTGGAAACAAGCAGATCAATTTGGTTCCTGAAATTTGGAGGCTATGAAGATAATGCTTAAATTGGGGAATTGTTTTTCCCTCTTTTCTTTTGCTTTATAATTAAAGACAGGAAAACCCAAAGCAAATCTTTAATTAAGAAATGGAGATCGGGTATACCAAAGAATTTAAAATCAATATTTGTAGGTGGTATTGAACTATGCACATACTTATGAGGGAAGTAAACATTTGCTTATTTTGCATTTTAATGTACACCATCTTAATTTGCATTTCCCAAACAAAGATGCAAATTAGAACATAATTATATTTTGGTTTTCACATTTCTCCTGATATTCTGATATTTTTTTTCCATTTAAAGCACATGAATGCACACACACACATGTGCACACACACACACATGTGTTCACTAGGGGAAACTGCATACAAAAAGTCATATGTTGGAGTAAATACTTGCAATAAATGTTTGCATCAGGGATTGGTTCATGTGCAGCAATTTGTAGTTCTTATGTTTGCATGAAATAATGAGAACTTTTCTGCAGACTTTAGATTATAGGGCAGAGCTTGTGCATAAAGAAAATGTGAATGCTAAAGAAAGAGAAACTGACAGGTTCATCCATAGTTTTCAGGCACTGAGAGAGAATGATGGCAGTTCCTGGTTCATATAGCTATTTCAGCAGGAGTTGGCCCCTGGCAGTCATAGAATCATAGAAGCATAGAACTGTAGAGTTGGAAGAGACCACGAGGGCCATGCAGTCCAACTCCCTGCCACGCAGGAAATCTTGATCAAAGCATCTCCGACAGATGGCAATCCAGCCCCTGTTTAAAGACCTCAAAGGAAGGAGACCCCACCATGCTCCAAGGGAGTGTGTTCCACTGCCGACCAGCTCTTACTGTCAAAAAGTTCCTCCTAATGTTCAGGTGGAATCTCTGTTCCTGGAGCTTGCATCCACTGATCCGTGTTCCAGTCTCTGGAGCAGCAGAAAACAAGCTTGCCCCATCCTCAGCATGACACTCCTTCAAATACTTAAACAGGGCTATCATATCACCTCTTAACCATCTTTTTTCCAGGCTAAACATACCTAGCTCCCTGAGTCTCTCCTCATAAGGCATCATTTCCAGACCTTTCACCATTTTAGTTGCCCTTCTCTGGACATGCTCCAATTTGTCAATATCCTTTTTGAATTGTGGTGCCCAGAAATGGACACAGTATTCTAGGTGAGGTATGACCAAGGCAGAATAGAGCGGCACTATAACTTCCCTCGATCTAGACACTATACTTCTATTGATACAGCCCAAAATTGCATTGGCCTTTTTAGCTGCCGCATCACACTGTTGACTCATGTTCAACTTGTGGTCTACTAGGACTCCTAGATCCCTTTCACACGTAGTTTCATTCAGCCAGGTCTCTCCCATCCTATATCTATGCATTTCATTTTTCTGCCCTAAGTGCAGTACTTTACATTTCTCCATGTTGAATTTCATTTTGTTAGCTTTGGCCCAGCTGTCCAGTCTATCCAGGACATTCAGAATTTTGATCCTGTCCTCTAGGGTATTAGTTACTCCTCTTAATTTGGTGTCATCTGCAAATTTGGTAAGTATGCCCCTAATTCCATCATCCAAGTCATTGATAAAGATGTTGAATAGCACAGGGCCCAGGACAGAACCCTGTGGCACCCCACTGGTCACATCTTTCCAAGATGAAGAGGAGCCACTGCTTAGCACCCTTTGGGTTCGGCCGGTCAACCAATTACAAATCCATTGAACTGTTAACTTGTCTAGCCCACATTTTACAAGCTTGTTTGCAAGAATGTCATGGGGAACCTTGTCAAAGGCCTTACTGAAATCAAAGTATGTAATGTACATAGTGTTCCCTTCATCTACCAAGCTGGTAACTTTGTCAAAAAAAGAGATCAGAATAGTCTGGCATGACTTGTTTCTCTGAAACCCATGTTGACTTTTTGTGATTGTGGCATTGCCTTCTAAATGTTCACAGACTCTCTCTTTAATGATCTGCTCTAGAATCTTCCCTGGTATTGATGTCAGACTTACTAGACGATAATTGTTGGGATCCTCTTTTTTCCCCTTTTTGAAGATGGGGACAACGTTTGCCCTCCTCCAGTCTGCTGGGACTTCTCCTGTTCTCCAGGAGTTCTCAAAGATTATTGCCAATGCCTCTGAGATTACATTTGCCAGCTCTTTTAATACTCTTGGATGTAGTTCATCTGGTCCTGGAGATTTAAATTCATTTAAATTAAGAAGGAATTCCTGTACTACCTCTGCTTATTCTGAGCTAGATTTCCCCTATTGTGTCCTCTGTTCCATAGTCCTCAGGTTGGTCCCCCTTTTCCTTTTCTGAAAACACTGAGGCAAAGAAGGTGTTCAGTAATTCTGCCTTCTCTCTGTCCCTTGTTAGCATTTTGGAATCTTCTCCACGTAGTGGCCCTATCATTTCCTTCTTCCTCCTTTTGCTGCAGACATACCCCAAAAACCCTTTTTTATTGTTCTTAACCTCCCTAGCAAGCCTGAGCTCATTCTGCGCTTTAGCTTTTCTGACTTAACTCCTACATGTGTTTGCTATCTGTTTGAATTCTTCTTTGGTGATTTCCCCTTTTTTCCATTTACTATATATGTTCCATTTAAAACTGAGCTCCACTGAAATTTCTTTAGTCATCCATCCTGGTTTCTTGAGACACCTCCCATTTTTCTTCCTCAATGGTACTGTTTGAAATTGTGCCTTCCGTATCTCCCTTTTCAGAAAGTCCCATCTGTCTTGAGGTCTCTTCTCTATTAGTTTTCCTGACCATGGGATCACCCCCAGTATTTCCCTGAGTGTATTGAAATCAGCTCTCCTAACGTCAAGAATGAGTGTCTGACTGTGCCTGGCTTCTCCTTTCCATTGTATAATAAACTCCAGGAGAACATGGTCACTCTCACCTAAGGATCCCACCACTTGCACCCCATTAACCAGGTCATCTCTGTTGGTTAGGATCAGATCTAAAATAGCTGACCCCCTTGTTGCCTCTTCTACCTTTTGGACAATGAAATTGTCTTCCAGGCAAGTAAGGAATTGGCTAGACCTTGAAGTTTTGGTTGAGTTAGATTTTCAGCAAATATCAGGATAGTTGAAGTCACCCATCACTACTACATCTCTCCTTTCTGCATGTGTGTTCATCTGTTCTAGAAAGGCATCATCCAATTCCTCCATCTGACTTGGGGGTCTGTAGTAGAGTCCCACAATAACCTCCCTGTTGTTTCCCTCCCCTTTAATTTTTATCCAGATGCTCTCCACCTGGCTTCCAGTATTGATGTCATGGATCTCCTCACTGGTGTAAATATCCCTGACATATAATGCTATTCTTCCTCCTTTCCTGTTTGGCCAGTTATACCCCTCTATTCCTACATTCCAATCATGAGACTCGTCCGACCAGGTTTCAGTAATGCCTATTATATCATACTTGCTTTGTAGTGCTAGGAGTTCAAGTTCATCTTGCTTATTTCCCATGCTCTGTGCATTAGTGTAGAGACATCTAAGACCATGTGTTCCCTTTACTTGCTGCCTGTGCAAGTTTTTTTGCCTCCCACTGTTGGGTCCTTGCGCTGTTTGCCTTGTTCCCTCTATGACAGTTTGACTATTTTCTCCAGCCCTTTTGCCTTCTAGAATACTGTTTCCCTCCCCCATATGACTCAGTTTAAAGCCCTCCTGATCAAATTCTTGAAACTGTTGGCAAAAATGTTTCTTCCAACTGTCGTAAGATGCACCCCATCTCTTGTCAGAAGCCCCCCCTCATGGAAGCGCAGTCCATGATCCAAGAATCCAAATTGTTCTTGGCGACACCATCTACGGAGCCAGTTGTTTACGTTGGCTATTTTCCTCTCCCTTTCTGGACCATGCCCTTCAACTGGCAGAAGAGACGAAAAGACAACCTGTGCGTCGATTTCTTTCAGCTTCCTCCCCAGGGCCTCATAATCTCTTCTGATGTTGGGAAAGCTGTGCCTTGCAGTATCATTGGTTCCCACATGGACCAAAAGGAAGGGGTAATGATCCGTAGGCTTGATGAGTCTTGTCAGTCTCTCCGTCACATCACAGATCTTTGCCCCAGGGAGACAACACACTTCCCTAGACATCTTGTCATGTCTACAAACCACTGCTTCTGTACCCCGCAACAAGGAGTTCCCCACCACCACCACTCGCCTCCGCCGAGGCTTTGCAGCTGCTGATCCTTGTGGTGGTACTCTCAAGGTCCCCTGCTCTACCCCTGAAGTCTGTCCATACTGTTCTTCCCCGTTGTCCTTGATAAGGGAAAGGGCTTCAAATCGATTCTGTAGCTGCAAGCTGCTCGAAGCATCCCTGGATTTTCTTGTTCTGTGTGTAACATTCCTCCAGCTGTCTACTTCCTGTGTCTTTGAAGTGACCCTGTCCTCTGCAGCCACTTCCTCTGTGTGGTGTCCCCGTCCAAGACTTTTTTTTTTTTTTGTACTGTCCAGGAAAACCTCTTGCTCATGAATCACTTGAAGTGTAGCTACACGTGTCTCCAGCTGGTGGACTTTCTCCTCCAAGAGGGCTACCAGCTTGCACTTGGTGCATGTGAAGTTCTCCACGTCTGTAGGCAAGAAGACAAACATCGCACAAGTGTTGCAGGTGACTGCCGCAGCCCCCTCAGTGTCCATGGTGAGAGCTTTTAGGTAATCTAAAAACTCTTAGCTAATGCTGAGAACGCTAAGCTGTACTTTTAGGTATGCTGTATTTTTGTTTGGTCACTGAAATTCTCAGCAACAAGCAGCCTCTCGCAACAGTCAAAATGGCTGTCCAGAAGCTGCTCTCCTTCTTCTCCCTGGCAGGAAACTGGCCTGGAAACTGGCAGGAAACTGGCTGTCCAGAAGCTGTTCTCTTTCTTCTCTCTGGCAGGAAACTGGCCTGGAAACTGGCAGGAAACTGGCTGCCCAGAAGCTGCTCTCTTTCTTCTCTCTGGCAGGAGACTGGCCTGGAAAGCCTCTGCAAGGGGTTATATACAGCCTCTGCAAGGAGTTATATACAGCTATATATACTGCTAGACAGTCAATCTATCATTTTGTCTTTATTTAAAGAAGTGTTTCCCCAAGTGCTGAAATATGTCTCTTTGTCATACCACATGGTTTTCTCTACATGAGAATTTTTCATTTAGTATGTTTTCTTTTGTTTTTAGTACTCAAAAGGCAAACACTGGCTTTGCCACTTTGACTGCTGAGACATGGAAATCTAAGGAAATGGATTAAATGGGTTAAACTAAGGGAATGTGGATCTCCCTTAATTTCTAGTTTGACCCTTAGTGACACAGTAGAACCAGATGAGCAGTAGAACTTAATTCATGAGCAACAGCCCACACAAGTAGGTATTGAACATAGCAAATGGGACATTCAACACATGTATTAAAGAACATTCTGGCACTCCTATGCAATTCATGCACATTAGGTTGTATATCATTGGAAGCAGCTAAATTGGCATGGGAATGCTATATGTGCAGTAGGGATGGTAAATCTCATTTTTTTCCTGAGCCCCAATGGATATTGAGAACAATAGAAAAGGTTTTTTGTTTTTTGTTTTTTTGTCCTGTAGTTTAGAAATACTTTGGAATCTCACACACACACAAAAGCTGCCCAGCATAGCCAGAAAACTGTGTAGTTTCCCAAAAAGCATGCAGCTTCTCTTAAAACATGTGCAGCCTTCTCTGGAAAGCTCAGTACAGCTTTTATTATGCAACATTCAAATTGTGGGGTGTGTGCAAAAGAAAGACTGTTTCCAGGAAGTCACATGCGTTTTGTATTTTTTGCACAACACAATATTGTGCACAACACAAATGTTTCACAATAAAAATATTGCACGGAATCCAGCAATCTTACTTAAAACAAAGCCAAGTGGTTTTGTTGTGCAATATTGCTATTTTCTGTGACGTTTTCTATGAATAATAAAAAGATTATGAAGGTAGGGATTTTATTGGATTCTCATTCTGTCCCATCCTAATATATGTTTGCAAGATATTTCTCCCATTTCCCCCACCCACGACAACTATCATAGAGTTATAGAATCTTAGAGCTGGAAGCGACCAAAAGGGCCATCCATCCAATCCATGCAGGAATACACAACTGAGGCACTCATGACTTGCAGCCATCCAGACTGCTTTTAAAAACTTCTGAGTTTGGTGACATTGGGAAAACTATATTTTAGAATAACAAAGTTGAAACAACTTGCAGTTTGTTCTAAGCCACATTGGTTTGGATCACTTATCTTTATCCCTGTTCTCTTCTCAATATGGTGGGTTTGGCGAAGGTTTAAAAGACATAAACTAGACAACAAGGGTACAGAAGGTTCATTTCCTAATTTATGTATAAAGTGGAGCAGCAGATTACTGACTTTGACTGCAAACTCTGGAGTGAAGTGCTGATGGAAATGGAGATGAAACAGTACCATTGAGAAACAAGAAGGAGGTCTCACCAAGATGAGAAAAACACTGGATTTTTCAGACGTCAATGGCCTGGGTGGGGGAGGTGGTTTTTTTCATCAAGAAAAATACAGGTTGCCCCCCTGTATCCATGGGGGAAACATTCCTGGATTTACCAATTATAAATGAAACCACAGATAATAGTGAACCCTATTAATATAAAGAACTTCTAATACAAACATACCATAGAATTGCATTGGAGAACATAGCAATTCCTATAGAGGACACCTCTCTAGCCATTTTCCAGCATGACTCTCTGGTATGCATCCCTGTGTTTTTTTTAAGCCATGGATAACTGAAACTGTGGATATTGGTTCTGCACATACAGAGGGAGAATCTGTAGTCCAAGAAACCATGAGCATGTTCAGGTATCCAAAAAGGTTTGAATGGCAGTTGGAGAAGAGCACTGGAAAACTGAGGGTGTGGATAGAACAGCCTGCTAGCGGAGGCTTACCTGGTTTGCTGACACCACAAAAAAGAACATTCCTGTCAAGAGATGAAAACACAGAAATGGTTTGTCCACTTCTGCTAATTCTAAAGGTTGCTCTTCAAATAACAACTGTGCCACTTTTTTTAAAACGTTTTTTCTAAATATGTACCAAATTTGTGAAGTACTTGGTATCCTCCAATTCACCCCAGTTTCCCATGGCAGCAAAGACTAAGTTTCCACTCAATTTCATTTGTATGAATTAATGCATTTGCAAGACAGACTGGTTGAATATTACTACTAATAAAAAACAAAGGGAAATAAATGGTATAGCATTAAAAACAGAATAGCAATAAAAGTTAATAGTAAGGAGAAGAAAATGAAGAAAATGAATTAACTTTTTAAAAGTTAATAGTAAGGAGAAGAAAATGAAGGACACATAACAATAGTTACAAGCTAAAGGCACTCAAATGTAGAATATAGATTGTAGGCAAAGTTAATAACAATAACAATTATATATTTGACCTCATTTTGTTGATAAAAAGAGGCTTTGTTGAGTTAGTGCATTTTGCCAGCAATCCAAGTAAGAACAAAGAAAAAACAAAAGAACACCCACATAGACATACTCATTATTGATGCACTATTTTTTCTAGTGTCCATATCCAACTTTTTATATTCCCAATAAAAGCTGAAGGTAAAAACAGGGTTTACTGAATTGCGGTGTTAGACTCTGTTAATGTGGGACCCTCCCAACTGCACTTTGCAGACTCACGGGAAAGCAGAAAGAATTTGCCTGTGTTCCATATATGCTCTGAGGCTCTCAGACCACTTCCTGTTAAGAACATCCCTTGAATCAGTTACAGATCTTTGTAGCTATCCACTTATTGATATCCCTGCAATGTATCAGTGTCCTCTAACTGAAATAATTCATTCTTTATTAACCGTTAACAAGTGCCAAGCCCTCAGGCTTACTTGGTACTGATTTCCAGGCTGTGGCAGTGGGCAAGGACAAATGAAGCCACCATTTTCTTCCCCAGCATGGCATCTTCTTCCATGGTTCCTTTGCAGGGGTTTGAAAGCCTGAGAAGAAACAGTCATCAGTGGCCACAGAGAGGGAACCTTGAAACTGAAGAGTCAGATCCACCTGGGAAGTTTAAATGTAGGTGTGCTCCACTCAGCAAGGCATTCTGACTTGAGAGGTATACAAGGTAATGACCAACTTGGGGGCATGGCCTTCCTCATTCCCAGGTGGCTGGGAACCACACAGTGGTTGTATACCTGAAAGCTCCCATTTCCCTGACTGCCTTCTGGTTGGGATTAGGAGGCTGGACTGGTCAAATGCTCTGGGTCATTTGTGCACAGGAGATTGTCACTGGATTTGTGCCTCATGCCAGGCCAACGTAAACAGCTGGAACAACAATAAAATTGTGGCCATTATAGGGTTGTCCACACAATGCAAATACCTCTCACAGAATTTGATCAAAAAATGAGCTGTCTTAATGTGATCCCACATTGTCTCATCATATTGTGAAGGAGAGGGACTAAAAAGAAGAAAAAGCCTTTGTGGCTTTTCCTGATTTTTTTAAAAAAACCATACCTCCAGAGATATGCACATTTTTGCTTGTTAAGACAAGCGATTCAACATGAATCACTTCCCCATGCAGGACAAAGTGCAAACCTGATTGGCTGGATGAGCACAGGGGGTGGGGCTGGGGTACAGGGCAAGCACCTGCTACTGTCACGTTGGATTTTTTGCTTTAGCGAGTGATTGCTAAGGTGATAAAATGGAGGGACTTTGACAGAATTGCCAAAAGGCAAGAAGACAATTGGCTGCAGATGGGTCTTTACAACAAAGCAAAACACAGAAGAGGAGATTGAAAGATATAAAGCCAGACTTGTAGCTAAAGGTTACAATCAGCAATTTGGAGAAGATTTTCATGAAACTTTCTCCCCACTAGTTACACACACAACTATTAGAACATTACTGGCTGTTGCAGCTTCCAAGAAAATGCATGTACAACATCTAGATGTAAAAGCAGCATTTCTTTATGGAGATCTAGATGAGGAACTATACATGGAACAGCCTTCAGGATTCCAAGTTCCTGGAAAGGAGCATCTAGAGTTTAAACTTGAGAAAAGCTTGTATAGATTGAAACAAGCAGCCAAATAGTGGCACGAAAAGTTAAATCAGCTCCTTATCAAAGAAAGATTTACTCCAGGCACTGTTGACCAATGTGTTTACAAAAGATTCAGAAACAATAAATGGACTTACATTGCAAGTTATGTTGATGATTTGATTCTGTGCAGTCAAGACAAAGCAGATAGTGAAGAGATACTCCTGAATCTCCAGAAAGAAATAGATATTAAAAGTTTGGGAAACATCTCACACTATCTTGGAGTACAAATTGAAAGAAACCATGATGGAAGCTTCTTTCTTAATCAAAAGCAAAAGATTATAGATCTTCTGGACTGTCTTGGCTTAAAAGATGCAAAGGTTGCTCAAACTACAATCGAAGTAGGTTTCTTAAAAAACAATGAGGCATCCAAACCCTTGAGAGACAGTGAAAAGTACAGAACTGCAATTGGAAAACTTCTTTACATAGCTAATTTCACCAGACCTGATATTGCAAATGCTGTAGGCATCTTATGTAGAATGGTTAACTCTCCTACTCTCAGAGATCTTTTTTGCATTGAAAAGAATTGCAGGATATCTGAAATCAACTGCAGACTTCAAACTGATACTGCCAGCATGTGACCAGCCACAACTGACTGCTTCTGCCGATGCGGACTAGGGATCTGATCCATCGGACAGAAAATCAACCAGTGGAAACATCACCTTTTATTGTGGTGGAGCAGTAAGTTGAACAAGTAGGAAGCAGAGTACAGTAGCAGATAGTTCCACAGGTGCCGAGTGTGTCTCAGCAAAAACCAACCTGTGATGAAATCAAATAGCTGCAGAATTTGCTTCTAGATCTTGGGATAAAAGAGCCCACGTCAACCATTCTGATGCAAGATAATCAAAGCTATATCAACATTTCTCAGAGTGACAAGCCTCTGAAGAAAACATAGACATTGCTTTTCACAAGGTGAGAGAAATGTGCCAGAGTCAACTTGTTCAGCTGTAGTACTGCAACTCAGAACAAATGATAGCTGATATTTTAACTAAGCCCCTTCCTAGGGACAGTTTCCTGAGACTACAAGAAGAAATGAAGATTGTCCATGAGAGACACCTCGATTGAGAAGGGGAATGTGGGGAAATTATAATACAATACAATCTTGTGTATCTCATATTAAGTTCAGTTGAGGAATTTCTCAACATGCATGAGTTTTTTCCACCCCCCTTCTTCTTTCTCTAGGCACTTCAGCCAACTGGGGCGATGGGTCATTCATCACATGACCTAATTTAAATACTTTACGATGCTTTGTGTAAGTTCCCCTTAAGAGAAAAGCTCCATGTGGCTTCGCCATTATTTACTTACTTATTTGCTTGCTTATGCTTTTACTTTTCACCCTTCACTATGCAGCCCTCATCTCTTAAGACTGGGTGAGTTTTTCCTACCCTAACCTAATCTTAGTTAGTTAAGGACCTTAGATTTGTTTTTGAATATGTAGATTAAGATTGACATACCTTCAGTAAACTTTTGATATACATTTTTAAACAAACGTCTTTCTTGTTTAATGAGTCTAATTGACTGGGTGATCAGACCACACATTTAAATGTTAATTGAGCTGTGTCTGCATTCCAATGCCTTTACTCTGCTTACTTTGAAAGAAAGTTTTTTTTTAACTTTTAAGAAGATATTTTTATTTTTAAAAGGGCTAGACCCCCTGGAATATTTAATAACTTTTTAATTTTAGACTCATACCCCTAAAAAGTTGGGTTATGGGCCCAGTTGAAGACTATTAGAAGCTCTATTTTTATTTTTGCGAAGTATTGATTTTTACCTGATCACTCAGCTGACCTTTTGATTCTCTCAGCTCGGCTGGAGACAAAGGCAATTATAGCTGAAGCATCTGCTCCTGGCCTCAGTTCTATCCTAAGCCTAGAGAAGCTGAATGGCCTGAATTATAAGAAATGGTATTTTTCTTTTCCATATCTCAAAGCTATGAGACTTATTCATGTTTTACAAGATCGTAGACCTGCTCAAGGGAGAGCACAGACTGATTTTGATAGAGATGATCAAAGAGTCTTGGCTTTTATAATTTTGGCTGTGGATGATGGATTAGTTTCTGAAATTAAAGATAAGAGAACAGCAAAGGATGCTTGGGATGCTTTGAAAAATCTCTGTGATATTCCATCCATTGGAAGTAAAATAGCTTCATTGATGAAATGAGTTAATATGAAGCTCTCAAATCCAAAATTTTAAATGAGCACATAAATGATTTTAGAGCTACATTATCAGAATTCTCTGTGAAGATGAGCACATCAAAAGGCAACAGAGTATTTTTTTAAAAGAATTCATGTTATGGTCTTCATGGCAAACATTTAATTTTAAAAGGCACTCTAAAGGATGATGGCCTTTATCACATGGAGATCAGTGATTCAAATGCCAATGTTGCCACTCAGTGTAAACAAATACTGCATAAATATACAGCATAAGAGATTTGTTCATTGAAATGTTGAATGCATAAAGAAATTGGCTAATCAAGAGCTTGCAAGAGATTTTCATTTCAGGAACTATTGTGTGAATGAAAGGTGTGTGGAATGCTTTAAAGTAAAGCCTACTGCACCTACACACAAGCCTCTTGTGTGTACTTTAAAAATAGGGTGTTTTTTTTGTTTTTGTTTTTTTAATGGTCAGTAGTGGAAGATTTAAAAACTTGAGTAATCCACTCAAGGCCACAGTCTCATCTACAGGCATGCAGATTTTATGGAGCTGTAAAACCATTAAGACAGTTCCCAGCTTTGACTTGCTATTACAGTGGAGCAGTCCATTTTTTTCTTCATGTAGACATGTCCTGTATCTCCAGATTATTTGTTGGGTGTGATTGATGCTGCTACCTTGGCTCCATTTGCCTCACATCATATCATTGCTGCTAGGTGTGTAAACAAGACAATTGAAGAGTGTCTGAATTGTACACATTGGTGGAAGTATGAAGAACAAAGAAAGAACAAAAGAATAAATGCACACACACACATACACTTTGTGTCAGCCTTTTCCAACCTGATAGTTTAGACTCTCACTATTCCCAGGCAACAAACCTACTATAGGCTTTGTAGTCCATGTGACAAATATTCCAGATTGAAGGCAGGTGATGTTAAAAGGACCAAAAGCACCCTATTGAACTAGCCAATAAAAAAATGTGCTTCTCTAAGAGCTCTTGGAAATTCCAAGAAAATATCAAGTTTCCAATATGTTGCGGAAATTAGCAGCAACTCCACCTTAGCAATGCAAAAGGGGGCAACAGAAAAAGGGATCTTTACACCTTTGTATTCCACAACTCACTCAGAAAATATACACACAAACACAAAATGAAGAAATAACAATGATATTTGTTAAAGACCTAAAACAATAACAGCAAGCACATACAAATTCATACAAAAATCATTAACACAAGACCACTAGGAATGGAAGAACAGAGGTTGCCAGAAGGATAGCTAGGGAGATTTCTGGGGTGATATGACACCTTTCTTGTAGTCCTAAGATCATTGAACAATCCAGCAGCATGGATGGATGACTCTGGAGTGGCTACACAGAGTAACAGTGTTTCCCCTGGAAATGAAATCTGTGAGTGCTGAGGCATGATTTTCAGGTAGTATTTATATCAAAAATATGCCCTGGAGAGGGAATCATAGAATCATAGAGTTGGGATCGACCACAGTCATCTAGTCCAACCCCCTGCCTTGCAGGAATACATAATCAAATCATTCCTGATAGATGGCCATCCAGCCTCCATTTAAAAACCTACAAAGGAAGAGATTCAACCACATTCCAAGGCAGTATATTACACTTCTTAACAGCTCCTACTGTCAGGAATTTCTACCTAATGTTTAGGTGGAATCTCTTTTCCTGTAGTTTGAACCCACTGCTCTGTGTCATAGTTGCTGGAGCAGAAGAAAACAAGTTTGCTCCATCCTCAGTATGACATCCCTTCAAATATTTAAACATAATAATAATAATAAATAATAATAACATTTATTTATACCCCGCCCCTCTGTTAAAACAAAAATTAAAATACAATACAGATAAAAATCCCTAAACACCCTGTGATGAAAAGGCCGCTCTTTTAGCCAATCTCAGAGCAGCAGGTGCCCACCCAATAGGAAGGCAGCTGGGCATGGCTATAAAAAGACCTGACAGAGAGGGAGTGGGTTGTTTTAGTTGTTTTGAGCTTTGACTGGAAAGAAAGAGTTACACCAAAGGGAGGGTGTGCTCTTAGAGTTCCTGAGGGAACTTTTCAGTCTGACGACCACAGAAGGGTCTTAAGGGTCCGGAGAGGGACTGAATAGACTTGGAGAGTCTAATAGGGAGAGGCTCAGAACTTTATATACAGTCAAGTATATAAAGGGGATTTAGGACTTTGTGCCTGAGTTAGTAGTGCTCGTGGGACTAGACTGATGTTATTATTTTAAAAGGAATCTGATGTAACTAAGCCTTAAGAAGATTAACAACTTTAATACTCAATTACAGTTTATTTATTTTATATTTTTCAATATACCTTTGTTAGGGTTTCAAGCTGCTTGGCCTCTGTTGAATTTAAACCACACTACCTGATATCAGGGACACAAAGGGCTGTCCCAATGGAAAGTGGTTGGTGCCTCACACATTCATTTGGGGGCAGTAGTGGGATGCAAGAGAACCCACAGGACTGCCACTCTAAAACCAGAGTGTTAAGGTGGTGGGTTGACCGTGTACGGGTCACTACACATATTTTGGTGGGCAGCGACGGGATCCAAAAGGTCCGGTTGCCAGAACTGTGCTAGAGTTATAGGGGTCTGAGTAAACATACCAGATACCCATAGTTGGTTAAAGTTTGTGTAGAAAACCAACGATAAAGGTTTGGGCGTTGAGTTAGGGGAGTAATCTCTGAGGTAACAGTGAAAGGGTAATTGGTAAGAGATTACTTAAAACCCAACCACGCCACACAGTTATCTAAGAACTAGTCTCTGAGGTAAACATGTTGGGTAATTGTAGGAGACTAGTAGATAAAGACGGACAAAAGTGATTCCTGAGGTAAAAGTCTGGGTAAAGTAAGGAATCACTGGTCTGACTTTGTGATTCAAGTAGGATCTCTGTACTTGGTAGAGGCACAGTTAATTCAACATGATTCCTGAGGTAAACGACAGTGGTAACGTAGGGAATCACTAGTTTGATTTTAAGATCCAAATAAATTTATTTTACTTAGTGGAGGCAAAGTAAAAAGGTATTTCCTGAGGTAAAAGTTTTGGGTATTGGTAAGGAAATACTGCTAACATGCCTAAGAAAGTCACAGCCCCTGCTGTAGCTGAAAGGGTGGAGGAAGAGAAGGTTAGGGAAGAAATGGTGGCTAGTCTTGACACCTCCATTTCTGAACCCCAAGAGAGTATAGAGGTTTGGAAAATCAAACTTGAAATGGCGAAAATAGAAAAGGAAAAGGAAATGGCGAAAATAGAAAAGGAAAAGGAAATGGCCAAAATAGAAAGAGAAAAGGAAATGGAAATGGCCAAAATAGAAAAGGAAAAGGAAGTGGAAATGGCCAGACTCAGAGAAAAAGAAAATGAGAGGCTTCTGAGAGAAAAAGAGATTGAAAGAGAAAAAGCACTGAATTGGCCAGAATTGAAAAGGAAAAAAGAGAGAAAGAAATGGATAATCAAATTAGAATGAGAAATATGGATCAGGGAATCCCTCAATCTCAAGTGGTCCCTGAGGTAAATAGGTTACCTCAGATTGATATGAAGAGGTTCCCCAGGTATTATAAAGGGGATAACATTGACTCTTTCTTCATTAACTTTGAAAGAACTTGTTCAGAATGGAAAATAAAGGATGAGGAAAGAATGAGTTATTTGAGATCACAGATTAGTGGAGGTCTCACAGAAATATACGCAGAAATGAGGACAGATGAAGCCTAAAATTACAATTTATTTAAGGAAATGGTGAGGCAAAGATTTGGCCTTACACCTGAACATCATAGATGTCGATTATGAACAATTAAGAGAGAGGGAAATGAGTCTTTTTGTCAATTGGGAGCCAGGTTAGATAATTTATTAAAAAGTTGGATTGAAGGAGCCAAAATAACAACCAAGGAAGAATTACAGAATCTTATAGGATTAGAACAATTCTATAATGTTATTCCCCAAGAATATAGATGGCTGGTACAAGACAAACAGCCTAAGACTGTGGCAGAAGCAGCCAAATTGCTTGATGCTATAGCATTGATAAGAGAAGATGGTCGAAAGACAACAAGACCTGAGATAAAATCTCAGGAAAATGAAAAGAAAAATCCCAAAAACTGGCATACTTCAAAAGATAAGAATAACAATGGTAAAAAATTTAGACCCTGGCAACAAGAACAACGACATGAAGATGAGAGAAAAGGTTTTGGGTCGAGAGAGTGTGACCTTGAGGCCTATTAAAAAGACAGCTGGACTGGGGAGCAATCAAAACCCAGTCCCAAAAAGTGTTATGAATGTGGAAAATTGGGTCACCTCAGATATAGCTGTCCAAATATATTTAATAAGGACTCAAAATCAAATATAAAATCAGCTTATTGTGTAAACTCAGTTAAACCAGCAATACAAGAGTGAGTGCTGTCACAGAGAGCAGCCTGAGGCGGCAGTTGCTATGGCAACATCAGTTGAAACAATGTCAGACTCTAAGAGAGCTTCTGCTCCAAGAACTTGCCTGTTTGTGACAAATTTCCCTCCAGAAACAGAAACTGAGGAACACCGAGAATTAATACAAATAATTAAGTCCTGGGTGTGGGGTTTTAGTGATTCGGGGGCTGATGTGTGTATAGTTAAATCACACTTAATAAAACCTCAAGATTTGTGTCCAGAGGAAGACATGGTGTTAAAGGGCTTGGGGGGTCCCTTGCACCAGTATGCAAGTTAGACATTTCATTTAGAGGACACAGCCTCCAGTGGAAATTTGCAGTCTGGGATGATATTCCATTCCCATGTCTAACTGGAAATGACTTAGATAGATATTTTAGATTTGCTTGTGTTGTCACCAGACAACAAGAAAAGAAAAAGTCCTCAGAACAGATCAATCTAATGTCTAAAAAGGAACAAGAAAAAGAAGTGGTCACTAAAGATGAGGTTAAAGTGACTAATGCCTCAGGAAAGGAGAGATCTGAGGAGATTGAAGTCAAAAACACCCCTGAATTTGGTCAAGAACAAAGAAGTGATGAAAGTTTAAAACCTTTGTTCACATTGGCAAATGATGAAATGGATGTAGAGCTAAATAAAGAACGCCCTCACAGATTTAGAATGATCAAAGACAACTTATATAGAGAAGTCCTAAAGAGTAAATATAACACGTAGAAAGAAATCAAAAAACAATTAGTGGTCCTTCAGAAATACAGAAGCCATATTCTAGAAATGGCCCATTCTAGTTCATTCGGAGGACATTTGGGAATAAAGAAGACCACCCAAAGAATCTCTTCAAATTTTTACTGGCCAAAGATGGGACAAGATATTAAACACTATTGTAAATCTTGTGACATTTGTCAGAAAATGGGCTCTGGCAAAGATAAGACCAAAGCCAAGCTTTGTCCATTACCACAGGCTATCTCTCTGGCTTTTCTTTGCAAACGAAGATTCAGGAAGGACTCATCCCGCGCTTTCTGCAAGCGTGCTGATGACCAAGAAGGCCAATCCGAGATAAACAAGTCCGGTTGCAAAAAGCACAGCAGAAGGTCTCCTTGGGTGATGTTTTTGGGTTCTGATACAGAGGAAATAAATACATTCTGACTGTGATAGATTATGCCACAAGGTATCCTGAGGCTGTGGCTTTAGGAAATATAGAGACAATGACGGTGGCAAATGCTTTAGTAAACATTTTATGTACATTAGAATTTCCCAGTGAGATTATCTCAGATTTGGGAAGTTCGCTTACTTCAAAGGTGATACAGAAACTATGGGAGGTATGTGGGGTTAAACATTTGACCACAACCGCTTATCGCCCGCAGAGTAACGGACTGATAGAAAATTTTAATGGGACATTAATCCACATGATTAAATCCTATACCAAAGAAAATCGAAGAGATTGGGACACCAAGCTACAACACCTGTTGTTCGCATACCGAGAGGTCCCACAAGAAAGTTTGGGATTCAGTCCATTTGAGTTGATGCTTGGACGCAGAGTGAAAGGACCTTTGGATCTCCTTCGACTCGAGTGGGAAACTCCAGGAGAAAGGGAGCCCCAAGATGTGGTGACATATGTCCAGGCCTTGATGTCATCTTTACGTCAAGTCTTACGAATTGCTGGAGACAATTTAAAGACAACCCAACATCAACAAAAGACTTGGTATGATAAGGTCAGAGAGCGAAGTTTCCTGCCAGGAGATGAAGTTTTACTTCTGCGACCAACGAGAGGGAACAAACGTCAATATGCATGGACTGGCCCAGTTCAAGTGACAGAGAAGATCAACCATGTCAACTATATATTGGACTTGGGAGATGAGGGGGGATGAGCAGTTTGATATAATTGTGTAAATAAATATTGTATGTATATGTGCAGAGTTTGTATTCACATGATGTTATGTATTATGAGTTATAAGGTAAGTATAATTTGGGAGTGATGTTGTATTAACTCACATAACCGTTTGGTCATGTGTGTTAATACACCTGTAAAGGGGGGAAGTGTGTGATGAAAAGGCCGCTCTTTTAGCCAATCTCAGAGCAGCAGGTGCCCAGCCAATAGGAAGGCAGCTGGGCATGGCTATAAAAAGGCATGAGAGAGAGGGAGTGGGTTTTTTTAGTTGTTTTGAGCTTTGACTGGAAAGAAAGAGTTACACCAAAGGGAGGGTGTGCTCTTAGAGTTCCTGAGGGAACTTTTCAGTCTGACGACCACAGAAGGGTCTTAAGGGTCCAGAGAGGGACTGAATAGACTTGGAGAGTCTAATAGGGAGAGGCTCAGAACAAGTCAAGTATATAAAGGGGATTTAGGACTTTGTGCCTGAGTTAGTAGTGCTCGTGGGACTAGATTGATGTTATTATTTTAAAAGGAATCTGATGTAACTAAGCCTTAAGAAGATTAACAACTTTAATACTACAGTTTATTTATTTTATATTTTTCAATAAACTTTTGTTAGAGTTTCAAGCTGCTTGGCCTCTGTTCAATTTAAACCATGCTACCTGATACCAGGGACACAAAGGGCTGTCCCAATGGAAAGTAGTTGGTGCCTCACACATATTTTTGGTGGCAGAGGTGGGATAGGAAAGGCCCCGCGCCACTAGGAAGAAGCCTGGCACCCCCACCCCCACCCTCCCCCATAAAAAATATTAAACAAATATAAATTAAAAAGCTACTGATCTAAAATCACATTTAAATACAATAAATAGCCAGCGGACTAAAAGAGGCCAGTATCCCCTGAGGCTGGGATCTAATTAGGAAAGGACTGCCGAAAGAGATCCGTCTTTAGTGCTTTTTTAAAGCTACTCAGGCTTGTCATCTGACGGATCTCGTTCGGAAGGTTATTCCACAATTTGGGGGCGATTACCGAAAAGGCCCTCTGGGAGGTTGCAGACAGCCTAGATATTTGTGGCTGAAGCAAATTCCTCCCAGATGACTGGAGTGTGCGGGGAGGATTGTATGGGAGGAGGCGGTTCCGGAGATAAGTTGGACCCAAGCCAAAGAACTCAATAAACTTGGCTATCATGTCCCCTCTTAACCCTAGCCTAGAATCACATTGGCTTTTTTAGCTGCTGCATCACACTACTGACTCATGTTCAGCTTGTGGTCCACTAAGAATCCTATATTCCTTTCACATGTACTGCCATTAAGCCAGGTGTCACCCATCCTATATTTGCGCATTTCATTTTTACTGCCCAAGTGTAATATCCTACATTTCTTGCTGTTGAAATTCATTTTATTTTTATTTTTATTTATTTTTGGCCCAGCTTTCTAATCTGTTAAGGTCATTTTGAATTCTGATCCTGTCCTCTGTAGTATTAGCTACCCCTCCTAATTTGTTGTCATCTGCAAACTTGATAAAACATACCTTCTATTCCCTCATCCAAGTCATTAATAAAAATGTTGAATAGCACTAGGCCCAGGAAAGAAACCTGTGGCACCCCACTAGTCACTTCTCTCCAGGATGAAGAGGAGCCATTGGTGACTATCCTTTGAGTTTGATCAGTCAACCAATTGCAAATCCACCTAACAGTTGCATTGTCTAGCCCACAGGCTACTAACTTTTTTTGCAAGAATATCATGGGTGACCTTGTCAAAAGCTTTACTGAAATCAAAATATACTACATCCACATCATTCCCTTCATCTATCATGTTGGTAACTCTATCAAAAAAAGACATAAGATCTGTCTGGCATGACGTGTTTTTGAGAAATCCATGTTGACTGCTAGTGATCATGGCATTCCTTTCTAAGTGCTTACAGACTGTCTGTTTAATGATCTGTTCTAGAATCTTTCCTAGTATTGATGTCAGGCTGACTGGGTGGTAATTATTTGGGTCTTCTTCACCCCTACCTTTTTAAAGATGGGGAGAACATTTGCCCTCTTCCTGTCTGCTGGAACCTCTCCTGTTCTCCATTAATTCTCAAAGATTATTGAGATGTTTCATGGGTTGAAACAAGAGTCTCTAAAGATTGCACAATGGATTTCAGGAAGACTCCTGGTCTTGACAATAGGTGTGTTACAAACTGCCTTAAATGTTTGATGATTGGATTCACAAAGCTTGAGCTGCCTCTGTTAATGGCTCGGTGATCAGGGAAGAGAAGTTCAAAATCTTCAAAGAAAGGAATACTCCATCTATCTAATGTCTGCCACTTCGGTGTGTGGTAAAGACAATGTCCTTTTGAGCTCATGTTTCCTCATATGTTGGAACTTGTCAGTAGTTTTTCCTTAGAGTGATGCATGGCTTTTAACATCTCTCCTGGACTCTTTGCAGCAAGTTCCTGACCTTTCACTGCTCTTTCCCATGGAAGTCCATATTAATAAGCCAAATTATTAATAAACCAATTTTGGGTTTTCTGGAGGTGGAGCCTCGTTAGGGGCACTAACATATCATTCCCTATAAACTCCAGGATCTAACTCCACACTATTGTTTTTATTGATGAGTTAAACTAACCATAGCATAACCACTTAAATGGTCTCAATTATTAGTGTTTATGGTACTGAATCCATTCCCCAGTTTCTAATATGCAACATTATCAAATTACATGTTCAAACATAACAGCTCTGCTCTGCTATAAACTGATGACTTCATACATTCAATTTAAATGTTTCAGATACCTGCTTACTAAAAAATCTGTAATGCAGCAAGCTGGCTCACTGATCATGTATGAGAAAACACAAATAACTCCATAAACCTCTTATATAATCTCTGCTTAGATCTGGATCCAGTCTAGCAGCCTGCACTTGGTGTGCTATGTTCAGCATGGTATAACAGCTTGTGAAGGCCTGCTTGGAAAAGTGAGAATAACATAGCCTACATTGGTGGCACCCATTCTGTTTTACTAGGGAAGAGAACTCCATTGGAGAACTCAAGAATAACAGAACATAGGTACCTGACAGAAGTCAATATACAAGGTATATAAAATTATAACTCTTAAGTATTAAGAATGTGAATAGAAAATAAGTTTTACCTCTCTCAAGGCATTAGAAATAGGATAATTGTTCATAAAAATGTTCTTTCTCATTCTGGATCATTCTTTCTGTTAATCTTTGATAATCTGGCACCCTGCCATCAAAGTTAACATTCCCTGTAAGATAAAAGATTTGCTAGGTTCTGTTTGAAAAATGTTGCACTCCTAGACTTTTCTTTAACACTGGAATGAGGTTCATTTTACAAATAGCAGGATTAAATATATTTTGTATCAACAAGCAATATGAAGACTATATAATATAATATATATAAGAGAGACAGAAACAACTTAGAAACTTAAAGTATATCTACTGCAGCAGATCCTATATTTCTAAAACCCAGGGCTGTTTACATCAGTGCCATACATGCAATTGAATTCCCAAGCCCCAGGTGCAACATGCAATATGTGTGTGTGTGAGGGGGGAGGGACCACCACTGATCTTTGCACAAGATCCAGAAACCAACAATCAGTAATCACCATGTAAAATTATTCCCTATAGAGAAACCGTATGATGCTCCCATCTCTTGAAAAGTAAAGGCGAAAGCTCCATCACCTGATGCTTTATTAGTGCAAATGCATGTTTTAAATGATTCATTAAGTCTATTTCAACTTTATGATATTTTTCTAGGGTCCAGGTTTTACCTGAAAACAGTGTTATTCAGTTGCTGCCTCATTCAACTATCTATCTATCTATCTATCTATCTATCTATCTAATAAAACTGATGAATACAGAGAGGGGGGTGAGGGAGATAATTCACTGAGAATTAACACTTTCATTTCTTTCTAATCATAAAAAAAACTGCTGCAGTACCTGCATTCATAAACACTGCTCATTGAAAGGGTGCCTACTCTGACTGGTTGAAATATGTTTATAATAGTCATACCATTTCATTTCCACTAGATGGAGCATTGTCACTATTCTCAGGATTTTTAAAACTCTAAAAGAATGTTGAAAAAGAAAAGAGAGAGGCCAAGTGACAAACAGTTAAATGTAAAAGTGGATTATATCTATTCAACCTTTTAGCATTTTTAAGATCCAGAATTTTAGTTTTAAAAGAGGATTCTGCTTTTTATTCACCCTCCTCATTGTGAAAGCTAGATCTGAGAAGTCTTACAAGGTAGCCATTTTAGGCTACCATAGAAAAGAAAACGAGTCACATAGCATTTTATATACTTTATTGTGAACAAAGCTTTCACATAGGTTGGCTCAATGAGAATGCCTTGATTTTAATTTATTGCTCTGTTGTGTGTGTATGTGCCTTCAAGTCACCTCTCAACTTATGGCAACTCCATTAATTTCATAGAGTTTTCTTAGGCAAGGAATACTCAGAGGTGGCTTTGTTAGTTACCTCCTCTGAAATATTGCCTACAGCAGCAGATCGTATTCGCTGACAGTCTCCCATTAAAGTCCTAACAGGGCTGATCCTGCTTAGCTTCCAAGATCAGATGGGATCTGATGTCTTTAGAGTATTTCTGGCATTGCTCTGTTAACTTTTATCATTGTGACTTTACAAATTAGTTAGATCTGATATTTAGTCAAATATTGATATGATATCAATATCATTTTAATGAGATTCTGTTAACCATTATGCCTTTAATGCCTTTCTGTACCCAGTATGGTATTGATCTGTATTATATTGCATATAAACTTTGCTATTTCTGCATGTATTGATTTGTACTTATTGACAGGCACTAATGTTGGTTAAACAGACAGTAGTTTATCAGTAAACTCTTTGCTCACAATTAACACCCAGAAAACTTCAAGTTTCTGTCTTGTCTCTTCTTGCCTTAACTTTATCCCCAAACCTTTGTAAAAGAGTATGCTGACACCATAGAGCATTATTTTGTAGAGTCCCTGATTATTTTTAAATCAAAGGTTGTCAAACTGGACAAATTACAGTTTTGTGCACCTTAGACATTGTGCTAACTTTTTTTCTTTTCTCATCCCTTGGATCTGACTGGAGGCTATGCATTATACAAAAAGAATCAAAAGATGGGCATGCTAATGATCAGGAATATATTACAGCTGTCTTAAAGATACCTAGGCTTCTCCCAGCTGAAAGCAGCATAAGCCCATGTGCTAAGCACCTGTCAAACTGCTAGAAGGAATTTGAAGCAGACATAGCACTCCTATACCTTTTGCACTCACCTTCCCTAGTAGAGTATTTTCAAAGATGTGATGAGATCCTGTCATTTAAAAATTAAATCAAATGCTGAAGATGTACTCACTTTTTAAAAAAGAAGTTCCAATATATGTACTAGAACCTTTAGTGAAATGGCATACTATAAAAAGAATGACTGTGCCTTTATAACAAGATTGAATAAGGCTATGTTTATTAATATACTTTAAATAATTTGAAGTCTGTTCATAATTGTTTTGTAATTTTCATTATGGATTAGCTTAAGTTTAGGACTGATTCAGACATGCATATGTGCACGCCTCTTTTCAGTGGCAACAACTTAAAGTACTCTACTCATGTATAGACCTGTCCTTGAAGGTGCCTATTTCTGTGATTTTTGTGTGATGCTTTAACTTTACTGTAACCATGATGTTAATTCTGTTTTCATTTCTCTGTACTGGCTAATGAGTGCTTTGGAATGGGGAGTATCCAGTATCTATGGAATGGGAGATAAGGTAGTTGGGAGCTGCAGAAGTTGTCTGGGAACAAGAAGAGGTATGATGATCTGGGAAGAAAGGATCGGGGGTGATATGCAGCCATTAGTTTTGTAGCCCACCAGATTTCATAGATTACAAATTGCTTTTAGCTGACAGGAAGCCAGCTCAAATAGCTGATAAGACAGCCCAGCTTGGCAACAACTCAGTTGAAAAGCACAGTACCTGGTGTTGTCGGTAGCAGTCCTATAGGGTCAGAAGTACACACACAGAGAGAGCGAAGAACGAAGAGGCAGTCCAAGGTCAAAAGGATTCCGGCAGGTGGGTCAATGAAGGCAGTACAAGGTCAAGATATCTGAAGTCTCAAGATAGCAAGGTTCCAAGAGGCAGGGGAGTCACAGGCAGAGGCTTCCTCCAGGAAATGCAGACTGCCTGAAACAAGGACCTCAGCATCCCCCATCTGCTTATGTTGGCCCAGCTCCCACTCCCAGCTGTGGGGTGATTGATGAGCTTCTGTCTCTTAATCTCTGGGAACAACGAAGCCACACCTTCTCTGCTCTCCTTTGGCTAAAGGTAGGTACCTGCTCTTCTACCTCTTGCTCTTGCTCCACTATGTCTCCCAGGCTTGGACCCTGTGCTGGGGGAGGGCTAGGCTGCTGAGCCCTGGGTTCTTCAGGGCTAGACTGAGACTCAGCCAACTCTTCTGCTACTGGCTCAGCCTCCTCACCTTCTGAGTCCTCATAGTCCTGGTTGACCATGACATTAGTATATTTTTTGTTTTCTGAATCTCTATTCTGAGCAACAACTTTGTATGATATGATTTCTGGATTACTGTGCCAATATAGTCTTGTGTTTAACTCTGAAACTCCTGGTCACTGCATCTGGAAATGTAAGTACATGATAATTTCCCTATAGGCACTAAGTGTTACATTTTATGAGCATTAACTATTTTTGAACCACTAGTATCATTAGCAGCATTCACACTATAGTTGTCCCTTCATATTCACTGGGGTTTGGTTCCAGGACCCCCTGTGGATACCAAAATCCATGAATACTCAAGTCCCATTATATGTAATGGCATACTAAAATGGTGTCCCTTATATAAGATGGCAAAATCAAGGTTTGCTTTTTGGATTATTATTTTTAAAGTATATTTTCAAGTCATTAATACTTAAATCCATGGATACCAAATCCGTGGATACAGAGGGACAACTGTACTAATGGTAGAAAGGTACTATACTGTTTTCACAGTAATGCATTTTACCTACAATGTCAGGATCTTTTTAGTGATCAGACCCAATCTTAAGATTTGTTCCACTTGTCTCTCCTTCATAACTGAAAGTCACAGTTCAAAGTAAGCATGTTCAAGGAAGCAAGGAGTCATATATTAATTCGCCTGAAGTTGAATCAGGAACTACTATCTGTTACATACCTCTTTGGGTCCAATGTCAGGTGAAGAATGAAACAGAACAGAGATGGGGATGGGCAAGGGCATCATTTCAGAGTTTAGTTGACAGCTTTATGTTGCCATCACATGGTGTCCTCAATGTCATCAGTATATAAGGTGAGACAAGCAGGTCTGCCTTTTAGCATCACCAAATGAAAGTGATTGTAGGGTGTCCCTTTGATCCACCTTCTCACCTTCTCTTATGCTTTTGGTCAGACTGTGTATCCAGCTCCACCTGTTGGCCACTGACTCCCCCTTTCCCCCATCTGTTCACTTTTTTCCCCATATGGAAGCACCACTGTGTATGGTATATGTGATTGCAGATATAGTGCCTCTCGGCAGCATCCAGCTGAGGAGGAGGAGGGAAAGGGTTAACAACAGTTCCTCCACAAGAGTAAAGAGAAGAGTCAGATCATGGTACATGAGAATCACCTTTTTTAATATATAAAAGAAAGTTAGTAGTAGGGGGCTTCTGGGGGCACAGGGAGGATATGGCCATCGGGATATCTCTTGACCATCCTTGCTCTAACTGGAAACATGATGCAGGTCTACTGCATAAAGTAGTACTCTCTCTGCAATTTGCCTTGCTGGTAGGAGAACACCTATGCAAGCCTCTCTGAGGTCCACAGAGGAGGAAAATGGGTACAAGTGTGTAAAATAAAATGATGAATAACAATGCTGATGGATGGACTGATGTTTTGCTTTACTGTGTTCAACCAGGACCATTTCCAGGCACAATGTTTGAGCTGGTTCTCTATGTTTTTAGTACTATTTTTTTTTTAAAATCAATGTAAGGAAAAGCCAAGACAGACACAGGAAAGAGAAATATATATTTTAATAAAAGGCTGTATAGACAGCTAAACAATTCTTTGTCATTGTTAACAATAAAGAGAAAATTCAGCTCTTTATTTAGGATGATTTCTTACACTTTCCAAGACTAAACTGCTAACACATAATAGATGTTGCACCAAAATGAACTGTTCTACATGCCAGCTCAGAACTCACATAATGTTTAGCTCATTACCTAATAACAACTGAGAACAGTTACATTTAATGAGTTGGAAGACAAGACAGTCAATAAAATATTTATAGACACTGTTAGAAGAGTACAGTTCTTGCTCTTTCTTTTACTGTGATTAGCAATAAAAAAGTGGTCAATGAAACAAAAAATCATTGCTATTAGAGTTGCCACCAAGGTTCCTACCGTAATGAGATTTGAAGTGAATTTGGAGATGCTTTGTCAGGTAAAACTTCAAAAAAAAAAAAAAATTGAATAAAGCCATGGGAAACCCCACCCCCATGGTCAGCTTTTCAATAAGATGGTTGCTTGGTTTAGAATTCAGCATTAATTAAATGTTTGTATGAAATTATGTAGATAGCTCTGTGTTTCTAAGAGTTTTGCAAGCAGTTCCCCAAATTGTTTTAAACTGACTTAATCCTTTTCTAGTTTCTGAAAAAATGATTTCTGTGATTATACCCCACCCTGAGGATTGCTGATGTGGTGTGGACCATAAATATCTTAATAAACAAATTCTTAATTGGATGTTTTTCTTCAGGACCACAGTTCAGATTGAGTACTTTAAATGGAGGTCACCCATCCATCCATCATCCTGTTGATTATTCATATATGCTTACCTATTGCTGAATGTCTGATGGCTCACCCACAAGACCTCATAATAATTCTTGAAACCTGACTGCGACATGGGAATTACTAAGAGCATTTCAGTCCTATGGTGCCTAGTGCTAGTAGCCACTAGGGCAATATACTGCTGGTATGGTGTAGTTAAAATTCCTAGGCACTCCAGAAAGAAAAATTGAGAGCAAACCAATACAGGAGAACCTACCCATAATTCTCCCAACAAAGTTCAAAACACACTATGCATGGTGATATGGAGAGAGGGAGAGGGAAAGAATTAGTCACCCTAATTTTATGTTTTATTATTCTATCTATCTATCTATCTATCTATCTATCTATCTATGAGAAACATGTCATTCCTTCAATATAAACCTATATGTATGCCTCCAGGGTAACTAAGAATATGCATAAAATATAGTTAAAATGTAATACTGAAATCTAAAGTCTTGGAGTGACAGTGATTGCCTTCTTAACCAGGGGCATGTCAGGTGGGACCTGAATTAGAGTGACATCAAGCATAGACAGGTGGAAATTACTGGATTTATTTAAGACAGACAGTCTTAGATTTAAGTTTATTTATTTGTTTATTTATTTAAGCCTAGTCTTAGATCCAGGGTTTTTTCTGCCTATTTATGAGGGGACTTCTACAGCCCAGTTTGAATGTGAAGCTACTTTTTTGTTTGTTTGTTTGTTTTTCTTTTCTCCTCCTGCCAGGTCCAGTGGATGGCAAAAGGAGCCATAACCAACCCCTTCCGCACTAGTCAAAGTAAAGTATAAAGGAATTTTGCAAGTACCATGAAGCATCCTTATGATGAAAGATACATTATTTATCCATCTTCTCACAGCTGACCATGGAGTGGGTTGTGGAATGGCAGCAACACTTGGACCACAGTAACAAAATCATATTTAGGATGTGACCAGTAGTGGCGCTGTGTATCTTACCAGGGCATCCTCAGTGCTGACACTTTATATTAAGCCTTTGAGCATGTGTACATGCCTTCAAGTCACTTGTCAACTTATGGCAACCCCATGAATTTCATACTTTACAAGTACACAATAGGAAACACTTCCCAGCTACCATATGAAATTCAGGATGCCTGCACTGAATGACATAAGCCTTAAGATAAATTGTTCCTCGCTGCACATTTTTGTTATGATCAATAGTTATACCCTAATTTAATCACATCCGTTCTCTCCGTTTTTCATTCTTTGTGGATGGGAAAATATCATGATGACTTTCCCCATCAAATACATCTTACAAGATGTATACAAGAATGAGGAATGACAACTGCTAGACAGAACAAGGCAAGACCCTCTTCCTTCTCTCAGATCTTGTTGCATGATGGGGGACAGGGGATACAATATAAGAAAAAGATTCAGAATGTTAGCACAACTAACATTGGAACTGTATATTAAAAGGTGTTTTGGAGCGTTTTAGGCTCCTGGAAACATCTCCTGTTGTCTTGAGGATAAACTCCGGAGACTCCATGTTGATATATTGTGAGGAACAGGTCAACATAATGTTATGACAGTATCGCTCCACAGTCAGTGCAGCCCAGCTAGGAAGGCAGTGAATGAATGGCACCTTGAAGAGATGTAGGATTAAACTGGATTGCTAAAGCCTCTAAGCTATGGCATTACTAAGCCTAGTGTCACCCCACCCTTCAATGGTGTCACCTAGTGTGGCTTGGCCTCTACACACACACACACACACACCACTGCTGCCAGTGCCTCCAACAATTCAAGTCCTAGCCCTTATGCTGGTGGAGGGCCAGAACGAATATTTGAAATCATTAAGTCCCAATTCTGAAAACAGGATTTTGCACATTATAAACACATATTTCTCCATAAAATAATTCCTCCAGAACATTTTGGGACATTCAAATACAGAATGAATTCTGTGAAGAAATATTGATTTTCTCACACAGCAGGGAGAAAAGTATCATAATTATTGATCTTTGCATGCAAAAATAAAATAGTTGTGAATTTGCATCCCTATGTTGGTATAATATTGCATAAGGACAAGGAGATGGTGCAATTTTAAAAGTTTCTATTGAATAAAACTATGAGCCAAAATTAGGGAAGCAAATTTCATTGGACTTTACAGTTTCAATGAAGTAGCATTTTCATGCTTCCTGAGATCTGTGGGGGGAAAAATACAAACCTCACATTTTTGACACTTACAGGGTGTTTATGAGAAATAAATTATGCACAGAAAAATGCACATATTTAAGGTGTGAATGGTGAAATGCAGATAATTGGGGGGGGAGCAGAAACATACTTTAGTCACTGAGGAAAGGTTGCATGCTGGGGTAAATGTACTCATAACTGTGCAAATTAAGAAAAAATATTAACATGTGTATAAAGTTTAGTGTAGGAAGAAAATACAAGGTCTTAGAACCAATCTGAAGCAAAGGTAGGAAGAAAATTCAGGTGGGATTAAAGAAACTCAGTGAAGATTCATACATCTTGCCAAAACATCTTGCCTCCACCGAATCCTGCTCCATGTGCACAGCTACAAAGAGAAGAGGATTTCCAGAGAATATTCTACAACTAGCCACAGCATATCAGCAGCTGTAATCCCCCTTCAGACAGCCTATTCTTCAGATAATAAGAAGTATAACAAGGGGCTATATCTTCCTGGGTTTCCATGGCCGAATGAGGATTCAAACCCTGTTCTCCAAGGTCATAGTCACGAGCTCAAACTACTATGTTACACTGGTTCCAATACTGGGCTGGACAAAAACACACTACTGTATTTACAATAAGTTGAACTTTGCACGCACAGCCTGGTCTCATTGCGAAGAAGAGCAGAAGACCAGCACATTACAGGACTTCTTCCCCAGGCCTCCTGATAGAAACATTTAATAGGAATATCTACTCCATTTTCTCAATTAGAGATGAAAAGCTGTCAGATAAGAAGAGGGGCTGGTGGAAGGAAGAAGGAATATCACACTTACTGACTGCTACAAATATCTCCTCAGTCGCTAGCCCTGTCCCAGAGATATTGTCAACTGTGCTACTGGCTACTCTGTTGCTCTCAACAGTTACAGTGACTCCAAGGAAGCAAAAGGTAAATATGTATTATGTGGAAGGAGAATGGCTTTGTGACTATGAACCTACACATTTTCTTCAGTAATGATTGACAAGACACCTTAAATGTAAATATTGCTGGATTTGCAGGATCATAACCAGTTACATGGAATCAAAATGAACTGAAAATGTGTACCACCCACTGTTGCATGGCAAATCTCTAAGGGAAAGAGTTAAGGATGTTCGAATGTCCTTTAGAATATTCCCAAAAGATAGTTCTGAGCTACACTGTTACGAATTGACTTCCAAAGGAACTTTTATTAATGAAGCATTGGGACAAACCCATAGCATATTTAAGTGAGCATTGTCCCTTTGTGCATATTTAGCAAAGATAGGAAGAACAGATAAGGTGCACATGTTTGGTCTGCACATGTTTGGTCTTATACAGCTCTTCCCCCCTCCCCCTCCACAAACAAACAAACAAATGTGTATCAGTGAGCACTTGCTATCCTTCATTCTATGAGGTTAGCAGGAAATATGAGAAATAGCATGGCTATCATCCTACTCAAAACTAGTTCTGGGCAAAATGAGACCAGGATGGTAAAAATAGTATGGTTAAGAGGACTTTCTTTTTTTGTTTACAAGTTTCTCACATTTGTGGGATCTATCGACAGAAAACCTCAACCTCCTGGCCCATCTGTCAATAACAGATTGAGCTAACATTTTCTCAGATAGAGGAAACCATTTATTGAGCTAAGGATCATGCATCTGTAGTACTGACATGGTATAGCACTATTTGCAAACTTTCATTGCCTGTGGAGTAGATCTATTTTCAAACCTTTGATTCCATGAGGACAATACTAGGAACTTCAAAGTATTCATAACCTGGGTAAAACATAAGATGAATATTACAGCAGCATGTTTACATTAATAAGTATAAGAAGTTTACAATGGGATAAAATACTAGCACATGTGTTGCACTTTTTGTAGAGGATGGGAAAATATGACACCTTAGTTGGTGCAGGGGGAGGAACTACCCACACCAGCAAGATAATTCATGTAGTCTTTAGGATCTTGCCTTAAACTCATGTAATTGGAGAGGTGGTGGAAAGATTATTTGAAAAGCATATTTAAAAACAAACAAACAAAAGTAATCAAAAAGAGTTTTTCATGTTTACTTTGCACTTTCCTTTAATTTGTCTCATTTGTACTTTGTTTGAATTTGTTATAAGCATCCTAGGGTACCCTAATGGAAGAAAGATGGGCTATAAATTAAATAAATAATTACAAATCAATCAATCATCATCATCATCACTCCAGCCTAAGGCCCAACCCCAGTGAGAAACCCTGACCACAATGAGAAGCTCTTGTTCAAGCTTAGATCCTGCATCAAGGAGACACAGCATACCCAGGGAATGCTACATGATATCTCCCCTCTTCCTCACCCCCCAGACCCAGTTTTCCTGAACCTCTAGCACTGGTCACTACATGAATACATTGGGGCTGGAAGAGGGCAGGGGCAACTGAGGATCATTTGCCTACATTCTGATAACCAAACAGACAACAAAGACATCAAATTCCAAGACATTTGGACAACATCCAAGAAGTGCCAGAAGATGCCCCCTTTATCATACATCTGACTATCAGAACATAGCTAGATGGTCCTCAGCTCCCCTCTGGTCTTACATTGTAGGTAACTAGCAAGAGGACTGGGGCATCTGAGGATGATATGACTATGTATGATAAAGGAGACATCCTCTGGGACCTCCTTGATGTTCTCCAAGATGCCATCCCTCAGGACTACTGGAGGACCCGCTAGGAGATCCTGAATCATTGTGGTTCTGACTATCAGAAGATAGATGCACAATACTCAGATGCCCCTGTCCTTTCTGAAATTACCCAGCAGGGCTTGGAACTAATACCCAGTTCTCTATTCTGGTACTTAGGATTCACAAACCAGCAGAATGGGGTGGCTGTAAACCATCTATCCTTCTGCATCCTACAGTGCATCTAACAATTTAAAGAGATTTTTTTCTCCAGTGACTTTGGCCTCCGAATATCATGCCACTACATGCATTTCTGCACATAATTAACCCCCCCCCCCCTTTGGAGATACTCAAATACAGGGAGAATACAGCACAGACATATTTGTTTTCACCCACGACAAGGAGAAAACAATATTAATTATTCATTCTTGCATGCAAAATAAAAATAATTGAGAATTTTCAACTCTAATTGGAACTGCTTAGATGGTCCAAGCTGAGTCTTTGATGTTCTTCCTCCTGTCTGCCTTGCTGAAATAAAGAAAGCAGCTATGGGAGAAGAGGTGTTCCTCAGCCCATGGGTGGGTGGGCTTGACATTGTTGAGATGCACCCCAAGCCCAGGAATGGCAATCAAAGTAGGATGGGTTGGAGAGGATACATCTACTTTACTTAGCCACAGTGATGTGTATTTATCTTGATTGCTTCAATGTGTCCTTTCATAGAAGATGGGGGGGGGTCCCATTTAAAAAGAAGAGAAAGAGAGAATGTTGGAGCGCTCCTCCCGCAAAACATTTGGTGACAGGAGATCAGTCTCCACTGTGTCCTGCAAAGTATGTACAGTAATAAAACCAATAAGTTCTTTGAATTACCTGACCCTGGAGTATAGGCACTAAACCTCAATCTATTCAGGCAACCAATAGTAAGAAACAAATAGTAATTTTATTAATTTTCTTCCTGCTACAAGAAAAAATATGCAGCTTTAGAAAGACATTCAGAGTTCACAACTTATTCTCTTTCCAAAATTGCACATGGTATTTTTCTGTAGAAAAACAGCTTTTTGAAGACTATTTGCAATTTGGGACTTATTCCGTGCAAAATTAGTGCATGGCTGTTTTGCACAGAAAACAGCATTTCATTGACAGGAAACAGTATTTTCTGTTCAAAATACCCATGTGCGATTTTTAAAAATAGAATATGCTTACAATTACATAGCAAAAGGAAGAACAAGGAAATGGTAGGTTTGCTGCATGGAGAAGATGGCAAGATGCTAACAGGGGATAGAGAAAAGGCAGAAATGTTCAACTCTTTCCTTCCCTTGGTCTTCTCCCAAAAGGAAAACAGTGTTCAGCCTGGGAAAAATAGAGCCAATGAGGCAGTAGGGTAAAGAATAGGTAAAGAGGTAGTCCGGGAATACCTGGCCACTCTAAATAAATTTAAATCTCCAAGGCAGATGAACAACATCCAAGAATATTAGAAGAATTGGCAGAAGAAACATTGGCAATAAAAACTTTAAGGGTTCCCAAAGAACAGGAGAAGTCAGTGCAGACTGGAGGAGGACAAATGTCATCCTCATCTTCAAAAAGGGATGCGGGAGAAGAGGATTCAAGCAATTGTCACCCAGTTAGCTTGACATCAATACCAGGAAAGAATCTGGAGCAGATCATTAAACAGATAGTCTGTAACTACTTAGAAAGAAATGCTGTGATCACTAAAAGTCAACATAGGTTTCTCAAAAAACAAGCCATGCCAGACTAATTATCTATCTATCTATCTATCTATCTATCTATCTATCTATCTATCTATCTATTAGAATTGCAAACTTGGTAGCTGAAGGGAATGCTATGGATGTAGCATACCATGATTTCAGGAAGGTCTTTGACAAAGCCCATCATGATATTAGTAACATGTGGGCTAGACAAAGTGACTGTTAGGTGGATTTGTAATTGGTTGACTGACTGAACCCAAAGGGTTCAGTTTTATTTTTTAAAAAAACTCCTGGGAGAGGTTGCTTATTGCAGTGGGTGGAGTTTCTGTGAGTTTGAATTTTTTTAAACTCCTGGGAGAGGCTGCTTGTTGCAGTGGGTGGAGTTTCTGTGAGTTTGAATTTTTTTAAACTCCTGGGAGAGGCTGCTTGTTGCAGAGGGTGGAGCTTCTATGAGTTTAATTTTTTTTTAACTCCTGGGAGAGGCTGCTTGTTGCAGAGGGTGGAGCTTCTGTGAGTTTGAATTTTTAAAAAATCCTGGGAGAGGCTGCTTGTTGCAGAGGGGTGGGGCTTCTGTGAGTTTGAATTTTTTAAAACTCTTGGGAGAGGCTGCTTGTTGCAGAGGGGTGGGGCTTGATTTTGAGTGGCCAAGCCCCCCCCAAAAAAAGCGCATAATTAAAAGTACAGCATAGAGTTTTCAGCATTAACTAAGAGTTCTTAGATTACCTAAAAACTCTCACCATGGACACTGAGGGGACTGTGGCGGTCACCTGCAATACTTGTGCAATGTTTGTCTTCTTGGCTACAGATGTGGGGAACTTCACATGTACGAAGTGCAAGTTGGTAGCCCTCTTGGAGGAGAACATCTAACAGCTGGAGACACGGGTAGCTACTCTTCAACAGATTTGGGAGCAAGAGGTTTTCCTGGACAGAACAGAACAAACAGAGGGTCACTCCACAGAAACAGGAGGTAGACAGCTGGAAGAATGTCACACACAGAACAAGAAAATCCAGGGATACTTTGAGCAGCTTGAAGCTATAGAATTGATTCAAAGCCCTCTCTCTTATCAAGGGCAATGAGGTAGAACAGCATGGACAGACTTCAGGGGCAGAGCAGGGGACCTTGAGAGGACCACCACAAGGAACAGCAGCTGCGAAGCCTCGGGGGAGGCGTGTGGTGGTGGTGGGAGCATCCTTGCTGCGAGGTACAGAAGCAGTGGTTTCTGGGCCTGACAAGATGTCTCAGGAGGTGTGTTGTCTCCCTGAGGCAAAGATCCATGATGTGATGGAGCGCCTAACAAGACTCGTCAAGCCTACGGATCATTACCCCTTCCTTTTGGTCCATGTGGGAACCAATGATACTGCAAGGCACAGCTTTCCAAAGATCAGAAGAGATTATGAGGCTCTGGGGAGGAAGCTGAAAGAAATGGATGCACAGGTTGTCATCTCGTCTCTTCTGCCAGTTGAAGGGCATGGTCCAGGAAGGGAGAGGAAAATAGCCAACGTAAACAACTAGCTCTGTAGATGGTGTTGCGAGAACAAATTGGATTCTTGGATCATGGACTGCGCTTCCATGAGGGGGGACTTCTGGCAAGAGATGGGGTTCATCTCACACAAGTTGGCAGAAACGGTTTTGCCTACAGTCTCAAGAATTTGATCAGGAGGGCTTTAAACTAAGTCATATGGGGGAGGGAGACAGTATTCTGGAAGGCAAAAGAGATGGAGAAAATAGTCAAGCTACAGACCCCCAAGTCAGACGGAGAAATTGGATGGTGCCTTTCTAGAACAGATGAACACACACGCAGAAAGGAGAGATGTAGTAGTAATGGGTGACTTCAACTATCCTGATATTTGCTGGCAATCTAACTCAACCAAAACTTCAAGGTCTAGCCAATTCCTTACTTGCCTGGAAGACAATTTCTTGGTCCAAAAGGTGGAAGAGGCAACAAGGGGGTCAGCTATTTTAGATCTGATCCTAACCAATAGGAATGACCTCGTTAATGGGGTGCAAGTGGTGGGATCCTTAGGTGAGAGTGATCATGTTCTCTTGGAGTTTATTATACAATGGAAAGGAAAAGCCAGGCAGAGTCAGACATGCATTCTTGACTTTAGGAGAGCTGATTTCAATAAACTCAGGGAAATACTGGGGGTGATCCCATGGTCAGGAATACAAAAAGCGAAGAGATCTCAAGACGGATGGGACTTTCTCAAAAGGGAGATACTGAAGGCACAATTTCAAACAGTACCATTGAGGAAGAAAAATGGGAGGTGTCTCAAGAAACCAGGACGGATGACTAAAGAAATATGAACAGAGCTAAGTTTTAAATGGAACACGTATAAGAAATGGAAAAAGGGGGAAATCACCAAAGAAGAATTCAAACAGATAGCGAACACATGTACGAGTAAAATCATAAAAGCTAAAGCACAGAATGAGCTCAGAACAATAAAAAGGTTTTTTTGGGGTGTATCCGGAGCCAAAGGAGGAAGAAGGAAATGGTAGGGCCACTATGTGGAGAAGATGGCAAAATGCTAACAGGGGACAGAGAAAAAGCAGAATTACGCAACACCTTCTTTGCCTCGGTGTTTTCAGAAAAGGAAAAGGGGGACCAACCTGAGGATAAAGGTACAGAAGACACAACAGGGGAAATCCAGCACAGAATAAGCAAAGAGGTAGTACAGGAATACCTTCTTAATCTAAATGAATTTAAATCTCCAGGACCAGATGAACTACATCCAAGAGTATTAAAACAGCTGGCAAATATAATCTCAGAGCCATTGGCAAAAATCTTTGAGAACTCCTGGAGAACAGGAGAAGTCCCAGCAGAATGGAGGAGAGCAAACGTTGTCCCCATCTTCAAAAAGGGGAAAAAAGAGGATCCCAACAATTATCGTCCAGTAAGTCTGACATCAATACCAGGGAAGATTCTAGAGCAGATCATTAAACAGAGACTCTGTGAACATTTAGAAGGCAATGCCATAATCACAAAAGGTCAACATGGGTTTCAGAGAAACAAGTCATTCCAGACTAATCTGATCTCTTTTTTTGATAAAATTACCAGCTTGGTAGATGAAGGGAACGCTGTGGATATTGCATACCTTGATTTCAGTTAGGCCTTTGACAAGGTTCCCCATGACATTCTTGCAAACAAGCTTGTAAAATGTGGGCTAGACAAGTTAACTGTTCAATGGATTTGTAATTGGTTGACCGGCCAAACCCAAAGGGTGCTCAGCAATGGCTCCTCTTCATCTTGGAAAGATGTGACCACTGGGGTACCACAGAGTTCTGTCCTGGGCCCTGTGCTATTCAACATCTTTATCAATGACTTGGATGAGGGAATTAGGGGCATACTTATCAAATTTGCAGATGACACCAAATTAAGAGGAGTAGCTAATACCCTGGAGGACAGGATCAAAATTCAAGATGACCTGGATAAACTGGAGAGCTGGGCCAAAGCTAACAAAATTAAATTCAATACGGAGAAATGTAAGGTACTGCACTTAGGGCGAAAAAATGAAATGCATAGATATAGGATGGGGAGACCTGGCTGAATGAGACTACGTGCGAAAGGGATCTAGGAGTCCTAGTAGACCACAAGTTGAACATGAGTCAACAGTGTGATGCGGCAGCTAAAAAGGCCAATGCAATTTTGGGCTGCATCAATAGAAGTATAGTGTCCATATCAAGGGAAGTAATAGTGCCGCTCTATTCTGCCTTGGTCAGACCTCACCTAGAATACTGTGTCTAGTTCTGGGCACCACAATTCAAAAAAGATATTGACAAATTGGAGTGTGTCCAGAGGAGGGCAACTAAAATGGTGAAAGGTCTGGAAATGATGCCTTATGAGGAGAGACTCAGGGAGCTGGGTATGTTTAGCCTGGAAAAAAGATGGTTAAGAGGTGATATGATAGCCCTGTTTAAGTATGTGAAGGGGTGTCACGTTGAGGATGGAGCAAGCTTTTTTTCTGCTGCTCCAGAGATTGGAGCATGGAGCAGTGGAAACAAGCTCCAGGAACAGAGATTCCACCTCAACATTAGGAGGAACTTTTTGACAGTAAGAGCTGTTCGGCAGTGGAACACACTCCCTTGGAGCGAGTTGGGGTCTCCTTCCTTGGAGGCCTTTAAACAGAGGCTGGATGGCCATCTGTCGGGGATGCTTTGATTGTGATTTCCTGAATGGCAGGGGGTTGGGCTGTTTGGCCCTCGTGGTCTCTTCCAACTCTACAATTCTATTATTCTATTGTAGTCACCAGTGGCTCCTCTTCATCTTGGAGGGAAGTGATCAGCAGAGTGCCACAGGGGTGTGTCCTGGGCCCAGTGCTATTCAACATCTTTATCAATGATTTGGATGATGGAATAGAGGGTATGCTTATCAAATAGCAGATGAAAAATTAGGAGGGGTAGCAAATACTGCAGAGGACAGGATCAGAATTCAAAATGATCTTAACAGACTGGAGTGCTGGTCCAAAACTAGCACAATTAATTTCAACAGGGAGAAACGTCAGGTACTACACTAGGCAGAAAAAAATTGAAATGCACTGATATAGCATGGCTGACATCTAGCTTGATAACAGTATATGCGAAAGGGATCTAGGAGTCTTAGTAGGCCACAAGCTAAATATGACTGAACAGTGTGATGTGGCAGCTAAAAAATGCCAATGTCATTCTGGTTTTCATCAGTAGGAGTATAGCATCTAGATAGAGGGAGGTAATAATACCGCAGTATTCCACTTTGCTCAGACATCACCTGGAATACTGTGTCCAGTTCTCGGCAGCACCATTCAAAAAAGATATTGCTGGAACGTGTGCAGACCAGGGTGACCAAAATGGTGAAATGTCTGAAAACAATGCCCTATGAAGAGCAGCTTAGGGAGTGGGTATATTTAGTTTGGAGAAGGTTAAGAGTTGACATGATAGCCATGTTTAAAAACTTGAAAGGATGTCATATTGAAGAGGGAGCAAACTTGTTTTCTGTTGCTCTAGATATTCGGACACAGAGTACAGTAATTGATTTCTACTACAGGAAAAGAGATTCCACCTAGGCATTAGGAAGATCTTCCTGATGAAAAGAGCTGTTTCACAGTGGAATATGCTGCTTTGGGGTGTGGTGGAGTCTCCTTTGGAGGTTTTTAAACAGAGGCTGGATGGCCAACTGTCAGGAGTGCTTTGATTGGCTGGTGGTCTTTCTTCTCTATGATTCTACAACCTTTTCAGTTCATAAAACAGCCTTTTCTGTGCATAAAATGGTGGCTCTGTACAGAAATATTATTTTCTGCATAGAAAAGGCTATTTTCACATGCAAATATTGTGCAGAGTAAGGACTTTTTCACACAGGGGTAAAAAACACCAAGGAGGTCGGGAGAAGAACAGGGCTGTCATGCTTACACAGCCCCATTTCAGACAGCCCCATCCTCTGCTGTCCTCCTCCTGACCTCCTCCCAACCTCTCCCCATGCTGCTGGTGCCACTTTTTATTGATGGAAAACCTCCATCAATAAAATACGGCACCTGCAGCATGGTGGAAGGTCAGGAGGAGGTCGGGAGGAGGATGGAGGAGGATGGGGCTGTCTGAAAAGGGGCTCTATAAGCACAACAGCCCCGTTCTTCTCCCAACCTCCTCGGGGTTTTTTTCCCCACCCATCTGAAAAAGTCCTATGTCTTTGAACTGTGAATATTCTTCTTAGTTCAGGATTCTTCTCATGAGGACATCTTAACACTTAAGAAACATGTGGTGACTATTTTAAAAAATATTTTCATATAATCTTTCCTCCCTAGTAAACCATGATATTTTTTTGAAGATTAGGCTACATCTGTCGACCCTACTCACCATTCACATAGTGTCATTTCTCCTACACATGATAAATCACTCTTGAAATAAATAATCATATATGCCTTCTTCATTCCATAAGTTGGAGAACCTGTACAGTATCTAGGAAGACACACACGCTCTTTTGGGCACCTAGCCCTCAACTCCCTATGTGTGGGGAACTCTCAAGGTAAAAATCTGTCAGAATCTTTTCCCTGCTCCACTGGATCTGGAGGCTATGAGGAGCAAAACTCAAAAGCCACTCTGGCATTACATATTTGAAATTATCACACATGTGTAATTACTTACCATGGGCAAATGGTAAATTCTTTTGAGCATCTTCAAGAAGCTCCAGGCAGGAACTTATTGGTTGGCAAGGCAGGATTAATACTTGATGCTACATTGCAAGTTGTGGATTGAAGGCCCTGGTGGGAACAATATGTTGGCATCTGTGGAGACATTCAGTGGGGTTAATCCAAAAGGCCTGCACTAGAATTAATGATCTGTGCTTTGATGGAACAGGCCTTTTAAGTATAAAACTGATGATACCATAGACTACATCCACAGAAATATTTATATGGGATTTTAAATCTGTGTGAACCATTTTCAGAGGAAAAATACATTGAACATATAATAAATCAGCTTTGCTGGAAATGTATCCATAGCAAAGACCACGACAGTCAAAGTTCCTTTGGGCCCTATTATGAAAGTGTAACCGACACAAATGCTTCATGGATCAGCCCATCTACCAACATTCAACATGCTGTTCTATGTTTCTCTCTGATATATAAATTATTTCCTTCAGATATGCCTCCTTTGAAAGACTTAACATTATTCATGCAAACAGCATGCATGCATGTCTTTCCCTTCCAGCTATTTCCCAAAATAACAGTATCAGTCTAGTACAAATATTTAAGTTATCTCCAGATCTATGCTTACTAGCTACTTAATGCTCCCCACTGCTGTTGAAGATCTCATTTTATTTCATTTGTATTCTGTTGATGTGGAGATCATCACAGGAGTATCATCCTTCAAAGAAACACACTTTTGTTTAACCCGTATCCTCAGTCTAGCATTCTAAAGGTTAATACTGCTCATCTTCAGCTGCACAAGTGTTCTATGTTGTCAAAACAGTAAAATGGTAAGTGATTCTGTCCCATGAGCTTCTGTATTCAAGGCTGATCTGCATGAAAGATCACTATGTTCAGTCTTAAGTAATAAATGTATGAGATCCCTAACTACAGCTTAAAATATGGTAATAATGCACATGCTTTACTATGTCAATATTACTTGGAGTAGACTGCACTGTCAGGGATTAACACTTCAACTAATTTTCACAGATGTTTCTGCTTTCCTTTATACTGGCACCACATGTTTGGGTACATATTCAAAAATGTAAATAAGTACTTTTGCAATAAATTGATTGGGAATATATCCTGAGCTGCCATTATAGGCATGTGGTTGTCAACTGCATGTGTAGTTGTCATACTGAATGGAATGAAAACTCAGAAGCTGCATTTATGTCCCATTTGGGGTCTAAAATCCTGATCTTCAAAACCCCCATTAAAAGTTCAGGCCAGTATGCCATGCATTGAATTATAGTACTTTGAAAACAATATCTGTTTAATAATAATAATAATAATAATATAGATTTTGTAGATCAGATATAAACTTCATTCAATAAGTTTATTATGACCACAGGGTTAAATGTTTGTAGTTATATTATTTGGAGGGCTTTCGTGCAGAAATCTCTACTTCACCCTTTACCTATATGTTTAATGTTCCCCTATGTACTATATCCTCTTCCATTTGTTCCATTCAACATCTTTCATACTGCTATTATAAAACAAGTTGCACTCCATATGCCACATGGGATGATGTAATGTGTTTTAAAACTAATAAATCTGCAACTAATATACAAGGAGTAGGCAGGGTTTACACAGGTCCAGTAAAAAAAATGTGTCCTTGACAATCTGTCAGAAGAGTCTCTTATGTCCTTAGTTTTTGATAAAAGGCATAATTGACTGAAAGTAATTTAATTCAATTGTTTAAGGGTCAGCAATATATTTTATGATTAGACCTTTGATGCAGTAACCACAAGGACATAGTGTACATAGAATAAAAATAAAGTAGGGACAAAAGGAACCAATGTAAAAGGAAGAATTAAAAAGTATTTTGAAGGCTTTGGCAATTTATAATTCTCTCTCTCTCCCCTCTGAGTCTCTCGTCCTCCCACCAACCCCCATGTGTGTGTGTAAAATGAAATAGAACTCATAAGAAAATAAAATGTAGGAAAGAGTGTCTTTCTGGTTACCGTGACCAATACTTCGCTTCTTGTTATATTTTGTATCAGTCCTGTATTCTGTTTATTTATTACTCTTCATCCTGTAAATGGAATTCATTAATCTGAAGCAAAAGGTAGCTATTTTTAAAAGAACATAAAATATCAGATTATTAAATTCATACTGTGTCTTTCTCTGTTTAGTTGTGTTAAATCATGGCATGAAAACACTAAATTGCTTAAGGAGGAATGGAGTTGGTATACAATACCCAAGGTAGGCTGAGGGTACAATGGGTCACACGACCACCATTGCTTTTTACTTCCTTCTGGTAGCATCAGATCCTGTATGTGGAGTGATATATACATTGTGTTTTGCTAAAAAATAAAAATAAAAGTAAAAATAAATAAATCTGATCACTTTGTCCTGGTGGAGCATGAATAGAGTAACATTCTGCCACCTGCCTGCTTTATTATGGCTCTTCTAGAGAGACTCTTGTGGCTAGATATCTGTGTCTTACAGAAGGACCCAGAGTTGGCATAACACTTTCCAGTAAATGCTTCCTGCCAGTTTGCATCAACTTGCATCAACTTCCTAGAGCTGAAACCTAAAAGAAACATTCTCTCATGGTAGGCTAGTCAGTATCTAGCCAGTCATCAGTGTGTTCAAAGTAGGCCTCTATGTCAGATCAATTGCACTTAGGGTATGAAATAAACTATGTTTGGATGCCACCATCAAAAATAAATTTGAAGGACATTTTTAACATCACATATCTATATATGGAAGGTTTTGGACTACTAGTGTATTGAAAAAGAAAGTCAAGCTGCCTTCATCTTCCTCAAGAAATATTAAACACATTTTGGAAATCTGAGAGACTTGCCATAAATGTGGAAAATAAGAACTAGATATCCTAGCAACCATTTTTGAGAGGGACTGAGTGTATAGACTTCTGTGTACTCTGGATATTTAAATCATTACTTATTTCATTATCACATGCAAACAAAAATAAATTTAGGTTTTATCCCCACTGGACAAAAATAAGAGTCTGCTTGGGTTTTGACAAAACATCTTTAGCTTTAGGGCAAAACCCCAACATTTTTGCAGAGAAAACAACATATTTTGTACACAAAATACTATTTTGTATAAAAAATTGTTTTCACAAATCCATTTTTTTACAGATTTTTTCCCCTGAAATGATTTCCCACCCCACCCCCCAAAAAAAGTCTTGACATTTTAAAAAAAGTTCATGGTGGTTGCTTGCATGATATGCACCAATGTGTAGAAAAGTGCCATTTCTCACTGAGGATGAAAACATTTGTGAGTATTCTTTGCCATTTTGTGTTTCACCAAATACTGCCATTTCAAAGGTGGTAGCAGGCCTTTTCATTTGGAGTTCTTCTCCCCTGCTCCCAAATTATGGAATTTGGAGAGAGAGGACCATTTGATACCTACATGTCAGTTTCTCAACACCAAACACCATTTTCATTTTCGCAAGTCTTTTAACTTGGTATACATGTTAATGCTCAGACATACTGACCTCTTCAGTCTCTAGTATTTGGCTCTCTCTCTCTCTCTCTCTTTCTGCTATTTTAAACTGTGTTTGTTCATTTTCTTGTATTCAGTGATATTTTATTGACTTTATTGTGGTTCATATTTATGTATGCCACCTTCAGAACTTCAGCTCTAGGGCAATATACAGGTTGAACAAACAACAATAAAAATGCTCCTGCATAAGTCTAATGTGTCATAATAGCTCAAGCAATTTTTCTATGTTCCCAGGCTTAATTGATTATTACCATTTGAATAAATCAAATATATTAAGAATAACCTATTCCATATGAATGATTTAGGTAATACAGTTTTAGGATATATTACACATAATTGAATTCATCCCAGATTTGCTGAATACCTGCTATGCTTAGATTTTCTTTTAACTGAACATTTCTCTCATTTTTTTTCTCTCTCTCACACAGCAACAAGGTAAAATTTTCAATGATAGAATTCAATAAATCTGTTTTGGGACATATTTTTGAGTTCCTTCATTCACATGTAATCACTTGGCAATTACTTTGAAATGTGTTGTAGGAGATTATCAGATGTTTGAAAAAAGTCCCAAAGGAGCTCGCAAGAACAATGTCCCTGTACTGGGAATGGGTTCTGGTTCTGCATGTGTTGTCATCCTGGCATGCTTGCTCCATCCTCCCTCCATGCTGATGCAACGAAAAAAGTATCAATGTGAAGTCGAAGGCTTTCATGCCTGGCATCCATAGGTTTTCCATGAGTTTTTTCCCTGGACTGTGAGGCCATATTCTAGAAGAGTTTATTTCTGATGTTTCACCTGCATCTGTGGCTGGCATCTTCAGAGAATGGGTGGGTAGGAGTGTGTGTGGGGTTTATATGCTCTGAGCCCCGGTTGGAGAGGATATGTAAATTTGTGTATTTGAATGACAAGTTTCTGGATGGAGATATGCAAAGAGGATTAGTGTCTGTTTGGCTAATGGTCCATTGTCTGCTGGAAATCCCCCTATCCCTGAAATTCAACACATGCAAATGAACTCCACCCAGGGACAGGGTGATTTCCAGCAGACAATGGACCATTAGCCAAACAGACACTAATCCTCCTTGCATATCTCCACCCAGAAACTAGCTATTCAAATACACAAATTTTCATATCCTCTCCAACTGGGGCTCACAGTATATTAACCCCCCCACACACACACTCCTACCTAACCATTCTCTGAAGATGCCAGCCACAGATGCAGTGAAACGTCAGAAATAAACTCTTCCAGAAAACGGCCTCACAGCCCAGAAAGAAAAAAAAAACCCACAGAAAAGCTAAGAAAAAGGTGTCACTTTTCATTCGTGGGAGTTCCTCAAACCAAATCCACATTACACAAATAATCCATCTTGAAACTGTATTATTTGCCATAGCTCCTTCCTATGGAAACCTGGAATTTGCAGTTTGGAGAGACATCAGGATTCCATAGTTAGGAACCATAAAACTGGAAGGCGTTCAAAACTGGATTATTTGTGTAGTGTGGATTTGGCCATAAACACTGAACAAAATTTTAGTGAGCAAGGATTAGAACTGAGGTCTGCTTGATTTGTCAAAAATGTCATCTCCAGTTGGTCACATCACCATAAAATCCTTTTGCTGACAGAAAAAAACAAAAAAACAAAACAACAACTTGGAAGAACTTATTCAACACACATTTACCTGGAAAAGCCAATGAAAGTGAATATATGAGCAACCATAGTTGTGGCAAGTTTGCAAAGCAAAAACCATTCACTCAAAAGTGTACACTGGGAGCATACATGAGGCTATTCAATTGAGTAATTGTTCATTCCATGCAGGCAACTATTCAGAATATATTTTTTATTTTGTTTATTCATTTAAACCATACCCCCCCTTTCCCCCTCTCAGGATGGGACCCAAGGCAACCTAAAACAAAGTACAGCTAAAATATTTATACAAAAGTTTTTAAAAAGTCTGTTAAAAGCACTAAGTTAAAACAATTTGACATACATAATAAAAAGGATAAAACCACAGGATAGCACATTAAAACCCCTTTGAAACATAACTTAACCAAAGTCCTGCATAAAGGAAAAGATCTTTACCTCCTGGCAGAAAGATAGCAGAGAGAAGACAACCATACCTCCCATGAAAGCACCCACCAAGAAGGCTCTCTTCCATACACTCACTAATTGTGCTGATGGTACTGAACAAAAATAAATAAATATAAAGAGTATACACAGGGGAACTGCTTATATTGTATTAATGAATACACTTCCTTTTAAAAACATACCTCTTTGAGGAAAGCTGACAGATTCAGTGAGAAGACAAAAACAACACCAGGCCCTGCGAGTTTAACATTTTTAAACCCAGCCTGGTAGTTGATGGTTACAAATTTCCTCACCAATTTATACTACTGATGTATTTTGTTTTATCACTGAAAGAGAACATTTACAACATCAATTGGTGCACTAATATTTATGATACCTTAAGTGACTTATCAGATATAATGGGTTCTCCAGAGATAAGCTGATTCTCAAGATACTAAGATACACACAATTTATACATAGATATAGAATGAAAAGTGCTAACATCTTCCTCTGCTTGTCCCTTTTAACATTTACCAAAACCAATATCTATGTGGGTTTAATCACAGGCATTGCTGTGAACTCCATTGTGACACAAAAGGAGACAAGGTATGCATTTCTTTTCTTTTATTAAAAAAATAGGTTTTATTACATTTTCAGATTTCTGAAACATAATACTAAAATGATAAATGTTACAAAGTTTAAAAAACACACAGAAAAAAATGAAAAGGAAGAAAGAAGATACATTAGGAAAAAGAAAGGAAAGAAAAAGTATAAATGTGACTTCCAACCTTCTCCACGGTGAATATAAACATGTTCTGTTTTACACAGAAGCCCTTGATGCTTCTCTAATACAATAAATCATCTACTGCTTTTCTATAACATTTATATGTTAATAATCATTCATTTAATCCTACATTCATATTCTACAGAAAATCCATAAAATATTTCTATAAATTATTTTAAAAAACAATTTGTAAACATTCTTAATAACCTACCAGAAATGGATAATTGTTAAATCCCCCACTAATGTAAGTTAATATAAAACCATATCATTTTGCTTCTTAACTGTATCTACATAGTATAATTAAACTAAATAACTTAGGTATGCATTTCTTTGGTTCTTTCCATATCTGAACTGCTTTACCTGTAAAAATCTGATATGATGACCCCCCCAGCCTTCACAATTCCCCCACCCACCGTCGCTTGACTGCATTATTATTCTTTCTCCTTCATTTCTCTCCCACTCTTCCATGTTATTTTCATAATTGCTGGCTTTCAAGACAAGGCCTTTTTCAAACATTTTTAATACAACACCTGGTTGTGGCAGTCTAATGAATAAGAATAAGAATAGGGCTCAATTTCAGCTACGTATCCCAAGTGCATCTCCGTGCCTTTTAATAGTCAGCCAGAAAAGCAAATGCTGGTTGAGGAAAACATTTTAATATCAAATCATTTGCTATATAGAGCACTAAAAACAGGCTAGAGTCCTTTTCCTGCTCAACCAAATATTTGTTGTTATGAAGTCAGGACCTACTTAATGCCAGGTCAGTGAATGAGGAAACAACAGCTATCTGTGATTTTATTCTGAGTGACAACACTGGCCAGTCTCCTATCACAGAGATCTGATAAGATGAGGGTTAGGGGTTGAGGGTTAATCTCTCTTAGGCTATGCCTGGAGCATGTGGAAGTGGAGTTAGTGGTCTATCATGATTTCCCCCTCAACAAGGTGCCCTATCCCACAGTCTGTGAGTTTTCAGTGTGTATATCTGAAGATAGGGGGCTGTGATGGGATAGGAATTCTGTTGAAGTACTCCCACACTGCTGCTCAACAGTTTCCCTTCCTAACATAGGATGGTCTTGAGATTTGTGTTGGAGTCACCTCACCTTGTGGTGCTGGGGAATTTAAAATGCATATTGAGATTGCCCTGTCAAGTGTGGCTCAGGAATTCATAGACTCCATAACAAACATGGGTAGTATCTGGGTAGTACATGGGTAGTGTCTGGTCCCACCCATGCTTCGGGTCACATTCTGGACCTTGTTTTCTGTGCTGAATGGGGTGATGGTTATCTTTGCATGGAGGAACGTTCTATAGCTCTGTTGTCACCATCAGTTCGCCAGCTGGTTGGGTCACTGGGACTCAGAACCTCTGCAGGGGAGAGGAGCCAATTAGGATGGTCCACTCAAGGAGGCTGATGGATTCCTGATGGCTCTTGGGATTTTTTCTTCTTCCAGGATACAGTTCTATCAGCTGTCTAACCTTTGATCTCTGGAATGGAAAAATGGCCAGAGTGGTGCTCACAATCACTCCTGAGTCTCTTCTGTTTATTTGCCTTCATCCAAACCAGCCCCCAGGTTTTCCAGAGAGGTGGCAGTGATGAAACAAGTGGGATGGAAACTAGAGTGAAGTAGGTTGAAGATCTGAAGCAAGTCTGGCCAAACATGAGATATTCCATGGCAGTGTATGCAGCCAAGATATTATTCATTTTTGCCATCACTGCATCTGTAAGGAGCCATCTAGTGAAACTGTTTCAAATAATCAGAAGCCTGTTACAGTCTTGCCTCCAAGAAGATAACATAGACCACTCAGTAGCCCACTACAAAGAATCTGCATAGCACTTGTTACACAAATTACTGGTGTCTGTGGAAAACCCACACAAGATCTTAGCTTCAATGGGGAATTAGAAGCATCTCAAATAGCTAGCAAGAGGTCATGTAACTCTGCAGGACCTTAACCCTGTGTATACAGGTAGTGTAGGAAATACATGGGAGTTGGACATACAAAACAATGGATGAAACTTTATTGAACTGAACTGAGGCATTCACATATCACACACACACACTTTATCAAGCAGACAAAACTACCAGAACAAGGTAAGAAGTTAAAGGAATAGTTAAGGCTTTAGGGTATAATGCACCTGATTCCTGAAGCAAGATTCTCCTTGCAAGAAGCAGTGCTGCTCTCAAGCAAGGCAACAGAAAGTGGGGTGGGCAGAACTTGAGGAAGGAATGTTAGGATTAGGAAGCTGGTAACACACCACTTAGTGAAGCCAGATAAGAGTCTAAGGAGTGTTGGAAGGAGAGGGGTAAGGAACAGAGCAGCAGGAATTCAACTAGAAAGTGGTACTGAACCAAAGTACTTGAGCTTTCCCAGGTTTTTTATATTAAATTACCACTTTGAAGATGTGTCTTCAACAAAAGGAACATTTGATTTCAGACAGTTCTCAAGTGTATTACAAAGGGATTCCGGAGAGCCAGGATCAGGGAGATTGGGACAATCTGATATCTTAATGATTGATAGGTCTTTCAGATGCAAGGGTGTCAGATTGATCAACATAGCAATGAAGTTTCCTCTGTATGTTTGATGCCTGTAAGATACCTGTCTCTTCAGGAGACATGGCGCTTCCATTTCAGAGAGGATGCAGGATGTTTATATTCAGGTGTGAATTTGTGGAGAATTTTTGGGGGCCTCTCCAGGCATATTCCATGCTTGCCCTCAGCTTGACTCCTGACCTGTCATGGAGTACATTGTATTTTCTGGTAGCCCTTGAAGGGCCCTTAAGGCCAGATAAGCCAGAATTGATATAAGTGAACCAAAGTAGTAAGCCAAAGTAGTGAACCAAAGTAGAGGATTATGGTCTTTGCAATGGGGATGCTGGGATGTATCGTTACACACTATGCAAATAAAATTGCTCAGATCCATTCCAACTTGGATGACTTAGATGATCTAGTCCCAGAGGATATAACCTTGGCCCCTGCTTCTCCAAAAATAATATATTCTTTTCAGTTTGTACAACCTGAGGATGTTGACAGGATCCTTGGTGTATTGAAAGTCCTCATATGTCCAGTAGATACCTCCACTTCTTGGTAGAGGGAGACTGACTGAATCGGTGAAAGGTGTAGTCAATGCCTTCTTACAACAAAGCATGGCCCAATATGCCTAAAGGAAGCAGTTGTAAGGTCTCTCTTGAAAAACTCTTCTCTGGATCTTTCCACAAAGGACCAGTCAGTGTTCAACATTCCATTTTTGGGCAAGGTAATATAGAACATGGTTTTTCTCCAGCTCCAGAGGTTCCTGAATGAGAGGAATTTTCTTATGCCGTTTCAATATGGTTTTAGGAATGGTTCTAGGACATACCCAGCTTTGGTAATTTTGGTAGAAAATCTACCATGGGAACTAGACTGTGGGGATGTGTCCCTGTTGGTTCTGCTGGACCTCTCGGTTGCTTTTGATACCATTGACCACTGTTATCTTTCAGTGCCACCTTGCAGAGATAGGACTTGGATGCACTGTTTTACGGGATCTCTGTTCCTTTATGGAAGGGCAAACCCAGAATATGATGCTTGAAGTTTTCTGTTCAGCTCCTTGGCTATTAATCTGTGGTGTCTCTCAGGGCTTCATTCTTTCCCCCATGCCATTCAATGTTACATGAAACTGCTGGGAGAAGTCATCTGGAGATTTGGGGTTTGGTGTCTCAAGTGTGTTGATGACACCAAACTCTGTTTCTTCTTTCCACCTAACAGCATCTGGCAGCAATAATGGATTGGATGAAGACAAATAAACTGAACCTCAGTCCAGATAAGAGTCAGTCAAAAGTAATACCAGGGAATAGTGATACAATCTAGGATGTATGGAATTATATTCATGCTGCAGTTGCAGGCTTGCAGTTTGGATGTATTCCTGTACTCAGTCTTGAATCTGGAGGCCCAGGTTTCTGCAGTGGCCAGGAGTGCATTTGCATGCTTAAAGCTAATGTATCAATTATGCTTATTTCTGGAGATGCCTGATCTGGCCTTGACAATACATGCTTTAGTTAAACCACATTTAGATTACTGCAATGAATTTTATAGGGAGCTGCCTTTAAAGAGCATTCAGAAACATCAGTTAGTACAAAGAGCTGCACTGAGATTATTAACTAGGGCTGGTTATGGGGATCATACAACTCCTCTTTTTCAATAGCACCACTGGATCCAGGTGTTTTGTACTGCTTAGGACCTATTGGCTTAGTTCTAGGCTTTCTGACAAACTGAATCTCCCACTATGATCCTGCCCAGTTCCTGAGACTTGCATGAAAGGCCCTTCTTTCAGTCTTATCACACTCACTGGTACAGCTGAATGGAACACAGGATAGGGCCTTCTTGCTGGTTGCCCTGGCCTCTGGAACTTCTTCCCTAAGGAGGCTAGAAGCCAGTTTACCCCTGGATCGGTGGAGCCATTGCCAGGGGGAGACATATTTGTGGCTGTAAAGGAGGTAGATGCCATGACACTGTCGCAAGGCGTGGCTGCCTGTGACAGGTAGTGAGGGGCGGGGCCAGAGATTATTTATGGCCCTGCCGCCCCTCATTGCCTCCTCTTTCACTCTTCCTTATTGTGCTTCCACCAGTAGCAAATTTACTATGAAAGCTAGCTTCTCAGAAAAGTTGGCTAGGATCAGGGATCTGCTAATATCCTGATACATGCTTTTTTTAAACTTATGTATAAAGAAGAATTTTGTATTTGTCTCTATTTATTTACAGACTTGTTACTTCTCTGCCCATCAGTGCTTCCAAAGCAAAGAATGAGATTTTTTTTTTAAGTCTTTAAAAACAAATTAGGTCATGTTGAGTTGAAAGAAATTTAATTTCTATTTTTTAAAAAATGTTGAGGAGCATGGCTTAATTTGGCTTGATCTGAACACCTAGACTTAGTTACCTAGCACCTCAGGCTCAAGGGGTGATGATTGGAAATATGTGACACTCTATATAATTCCCAGTGTATTATAACCACTGGTTATTTTTGCTAGGGTTGATGAGAGCTGCAGTCCCAACAACATGTGGAGAGCAACATGCTATTTTGCTTTAATTAATGACCTGACAGATTTATTCCTGGCATTACAACACACAGATCTTGCCAAAACCTACTGCAGTGATAACCTACTTTTCTTTACATTTTATTTTATTTTACTTTATTTTATTTTATTTCTGTATAAACTCAGAGCTCCCAAGGTAACAAACAAATAAAAACTAATTAAAACAAAACAGAGATGAAAACATTTTAAAAACACATTTAAATACTTTAAAACCCCTTAGAAACAGGACTTTTTTGGACGTGAACTTACTTTGTAAGAAGGCTCGTAACAGGCTCGACACTGCTGCGCAGCAGGGGGACTGTTTCGTATGATGCCATCCCCCTGCCAAAATCAACTGTGTCAGTTCCGCAAGAGACTGGAGGCAGCCGCACCATATTTGGCCATTTTTTATTCATGGAAGTTGCCTGTGAATAAAAAATGGCCAAATATGGCACAGCTGCCTCCAGTCTCTCATGGAACTGACACAGTTGATTTTGGTAGGGGGATGGCGTCGTACGAATCAGGCTCCCTGCCGTGCAGCAGTGTTGCACCTGTTACGAGCCTTCTTGCGCGGTAAGTTCACATCCAAAAAAATCCACAGTCTGAAAACAAGCCTCAAATTCAGTTTTAATTTGAACGGCAATTTCAAACTAGGAATACCAGCAGAACAGCACCGTTTTGGCTTTCCTCTGGAAGCTTAAAAGATATGGGGCCAGCCTAACTTCCTTGGGTAGGGAGTTCCACATTTGAGGTGCTGTTACAGAGACAGCCCTGTTACGTCTACCTGTCAAACTAACTTCTCAAGATGTTAGGACATGCAACAGGGCCTCTTCTGAAGATCTCAAATTTCAGTAGGCTTGTAGGAAAGGAGGCTTTCTTTCAGAAATCCTAGCCCCAAGTCATTTAGGGCCTTGTAGGTCAACACCAGCATCTTGGATTGAGCTCAGAAGCAAATTGGAAGCCAGTGCAGTTCTGGCAAGACCAGTGTTATATGGTCTCTAAAATGTATAACTGATACCAGTCAGGCTGTTGCATTTTGTGGTAGCTTCAGTTTCTGAACACTTTTCAAGGGCAGCCCCATGTAGAACACTACTGTGCTCTACATGGGGCTACCCTTGAGAAGTGTTCAGAAACTGCAGCTACTGCAAAATGCAGCAGCCTGACTGGTATCAGTTATACATTTTAGAACCACTGTGGCCAGATCTGACTTCCCCAAGAAAGGGCACAGCTAGTGCACCAACCAAACCTGGTCAAAGGTGCTCTTGGCCACTGCAGCAACCTGACTTTCCAGAACCAGCACCGAATCCAAGACCACCCCCAGGCTATGCACTTAATCTTTCAGAGGGAATCCAACCCCTTCCAGAACAAGTTGTGATCCCAGTCCCAGGTTTGTTTTCCTACTGACCAGCTGCACTTCAATCTTGTCTGGATTAAACCTTAGTCTGTTCATCCACACCCACTCCTTTATTGCATTCAGACAATGAATCACCACTACCATGGCCTCCTTGGCTTCAGTTGTAAAGGAGAGATAGAACTGGGTATCATCAGCATACAGATGAAATCCAACCCTAAAGTTGCAGATGACCTCTCTCAGTGGCTTCATGTAGATGTTAAAAAGGATAGGGGACAGTATTCACCCCTGTGGAATCCCACAAGCATTGATCAAAAGGCTGAATAGTCCCTCAGCACCATCCTCTGACTATTTCCTGTTTCCAGACCTTCAAATGATCTTGAAAGGAAGGAAATTTCCATATGATTCAGAGCTGACAGCAGCAGAGCAGTATTTCAGTGACCAGAGATCAGAATTTTTTTCCAGAAGGGTTAAAGAAACTTGAGTAATAATGTTCCAAGTCCACTGTGCCTCTTCACCAAGATCCAAACTGAGAGAGTTGCTGTCAGGTATCAGCATTCCCAGAGTCAGTGAGCACCAGTTTCAGAGTTCATTCAGAAAACTTTATTGCCAGAAATCTAAGAAGCAATACAATACAAAATCACTGCTGAGACTGAGAGCCTAACAGATACACTCTAAATTAAAAGCATTTTACAATCAACAAAATCTAGTGGGTTGCATAATCATTGATCATCCATCATCCACTGACACAAGCATTCCTTTAACTAATGTTAAAAACTGAGGTTTTTAAGCAGAGGCTGGATAGACACCTGTCAGGAATGCTTTGATTGTTTATTCCTGCATGGCAGGGGGTTGGACTGGATGGCCCTTGTGGTCTCTTCCATCTCTATGATTCTCTGATTCTAAAACTACCCTCTTCCCAGGCTTTGAAAACCATTAATTGCAGCTGTATTGCTATCTCTTTTTTCCCAAGCAAAACCCAAACAGTTACAAATACACCCCTCACACAAACTGCTAGGCACATTCAGCACCAAGGCCACAGGAAAATAAACAAAAATGGCAGGAACAGGAGCCAAGGGGTCTGATCCTGACAGTTGCACATGTGATTTTATTACCTTTCAGGGAACAGAAAAAGTCAATTTTCTGTTAACAGCAACTATACTTCTTCAAAAATTATAATAAAATATGTAATTTGTTAAGCATATGCTTTTGTTGAAACAGAGAGCCTGTAGATGTAAACCAGATGGAGGGAATTTTGAATAAACTCTTCCATTCTTAATATATCTGGAAGAATCTGTTTGCTTTCCAGATCTATGTGGAAATACATACATTATGAAACATATGCCATCCATATGACATATTCTTTGCATCTTTTGTCTAAATAATTAAGTATATTAAAATGCCTGATGCCTACTCCAGCTGTTTGCCTCTCAGATAGTACCCATATTCAAGTGACATTGTTCCATATTCAATCTGCACTAACTCAGAAAGCAATTAGAATGCTTAAATCAGACTTACTATTTGTATGAGGGATAAGACCACAAAATGCCTTCTGGGTTTTATTTACATTATTATTTAATTCATTTGCCCTGTGTTTCCACCCAAGGTTGGCACAGGACAACTTGCAATGAGAATCTAAAACTGCTGCATAACCTGCACTAGAAATAACATCTTCAAGGAGCAGTACAATGCACTGTTTTAGTGCAGAATTTGAAAAACAAATACAGCATCATAAAAAGGAAGAGACGTCTATTCTCAAGTAAACTGCAAGAAGAAAATCTTAACATATTTCCTATCATCTAGGAGGGAAAGATTTCCATGGGTCTCAGGTGGTTACAGCATATCTAGGATGCTTTTGGCAAAAAGAATGCACCCCCAGTGGAAACCACTCACAATAAGCTTGAATATAAAAGTTGAATGGATCTAGATCTGGAGGCCAACTTGAAACGGGACTATAATCCCAATCAAGCATATACAGCATGGGCTACACACATAGGTTGCTGCCATACTGCAGAAATAATGCAGTTGATGACGCTTTAACTACCATGGCTCAATGGTATGTGATACTGGGATTTTTTGTTTTGTAAGATATTTAGTCTTCTCTGTCAGAGAGCTCTGGTGCCACAACAAACTAGAAATTCCAGCATTCCATAGGATGGATCCATGATAGTTACAATCGTGCCAAACAGCATTGTTTCTGCTGTGTGGCAGCAGCCTATGTAGGTTCCCAAACACAGCTCATTTTATAGGCTTAACCTGATAATAGGGTTGGACAGCCTGTGGACTGCACTCCCCACTCTCCATTTGTCATCTACTTCTGATCTCCTCAGATACATTCCTAGACACAGATGTCAGTCAAAGGGACAAACAGGTAAATTGCTATTTAAACAATTGCAGCAATCTAAGTTTCTGCCAAAAACATCCAAAAGAAATAAAACTCTTGTAAAGCCAGTGTAGTGAAGTGGGTTGAGTATAGGACTCCAATTCTGGAGGCCAGTGTTTGAATCCCCACTTAGCCATGGAAAACCACTGGGTCACCTTGGGCAAATCACGCTCTCTCAGCCTCAGAGGAAGGCAAAAGAAAATCCCCTCTGAACAAATCTTGCCAAGAAAAGCCCTTGATAGGTTTGTCTTAGGGTCACCATAAGCCAGAAACAACTTGAAAACACACAAAAACTTTTACATGTTAGAGAAAATCATACAACGATAAAGATTCCTAAAATATTGTATTTGAATAGATATACAGTTGTGTGAAAAAGAAAGTGTGTCCTCTTTGAATTCTATGGTTTTACATATCAGGACATAATAACAATCATCTCTTCCTTAGCAGGTCTTAAAAATAGGCATACAGAGTTGTTCATGGTTGACTCAGTGACTGCAAGGTTCTCAGGGGCTGTGGCTGCAAAACAAGCCCAAATCATCACCTGTCCACCACCGTGCTTGACAGTCTGTATGAAGTGTTTGTGCTGATATGCTGCATTTGGTTTTCACCAAGCATGTCAGAGAGAATTATCTGAAGATGCCAGCCACAGATGCAGGTGAAACATCAGAAAGAAACTATTCCAGAACATGGCCTCACAGCCTGGAAAAAAAACAAGGAAAACCTATGGATACCCACCGTGAAAGCCTTCGACTTCAGACTGAATGCTCCAGACCAGCAAAGTGCTAAAACTTTGGCTTTTATAGAGGTGGTCACACTTGCTGATGATCAATTGATCAAGGGCATTTGATTAGCAGCACCTATCTGCTACTTAGCATCTTCATTCCTATGGAAGCAGTAAGGGTGTGCTTAGTTTTTCACAGATGGCTTCTCCATTTTGGTTTTATTTTTGTTGGCTAAATAATGACACAGTGTAATATGTCATGTGTTGTTGTTTATCTGAGGTTGTATTTTACTTTATTTTAAGACGTGCTAAGGAACAGATGATTTTTATTATGTCCTGTTGTGTAAAGCCACAGAATTCAAAGAGGGCGTATTTTCTTTTTTACACAACTGTATGTGAGTTTTAAAAATCGTAGAAAATTAATTTACTAGCCATTTGCCTAACAAGTTTTTATGCTGAAGCTGTTTGTGAAGTAACTGATTCAGTTTGAAGCCTGATTTGGAGACTCAGATCTGAGTTTTAAGAGGAGGCTTTACCAGTGTTTTCCCCCTACCAAGTCTTTTATAGTTTCAACTTAGGCATGGTGGTGCTAGACAGCTGGAAGCTGCTATTGCCAGGGGATTAAACACTCTTTGTTCTTGCCCTATGGGTCTTGTTACTGCTGCCTGCCTTCTGAAGCAAGCAAGACTCCTTAGTGCTGCCACTTGAGTGTTGAAATAGCCTCCTGGGCTCGGGCTGGACCTAATATTCTGGCCACTTTCTCCAGGAAATTTTCTCCCTATGGTGAAGACAGATAGCAATCCTATGATCCAATCCCATTTCAAAGTGTTCCCAGACACTTTGCCTTTTCTATGGCAAGTACAAGAGGCTGTGTTACATTTTTAGGAGCTGCCACAATCATGACACTGCATCTTTTGCACTCCTACCTTCCTTATTTTCAGGCTCAGGTATATACCTTCTGACAATAGAAATAAGCTTGCTCACATTACCATCACTCTGAATCATGCTTGTTCCCAGTACCACCAAAACTACTGCCTCTTCAAAGTCTTATTCAGTATGTAGGCAGACCAGGCTGCAGCACTCTGATTCTAGTGGTGATCTGGGAATTTATATTATTCATGTGGGGGATGCCTCATGATTGATTAAATTAAACTAGTGTTCAGATATAATGATAATTAAAAATTCATTGAAATAATGTAGTACTTCAGGTAATGGAGATATATAGTAGAAAATAAATTTAATTGTTTGTTTGGTTGGGCAGTGTGAATGAAATCAGCAATAAAAAAAATCACATTTGCTTTGCTTCACAATATGAATTAAACATAGAATCACAGAGTTAGAAGAGACCACAAGGGCAATCTAGTCCAGCCCCCTGCCATGCAGGAATACACAATCAAAGTCATTCCTGACAGATGACCATCCTTCCTCTGTTTATATTGCAAATAAAATAAATGTATTCGTTGGCAGATCAGATAAATGCAAAATTCCACAGAAGGCAGAAGAAATAAAAAGTGATTTTTTAAAAAGAAATAAAACCTGGATCATACTGATAAAGGAAATCAAACATTCAACAACTAAGCCTAATAGAGGTGGGTGGGGAGGAGAGAATAAGTCCGATTGCTTAGCCACACACATACACACACAGAGAGATAAACTCTCTCTTAACAAATTATTGAAAAAGACAAACAGAAGATTAAGTTAGGTTGCACATGAAGGGCTTGTTTACACAGGGGTTAAAAATCAGATTGAGATTTGAACTACTGTGGCCCAGGGCGGCCACACACAGGGCTCTGCCTTCCTGGCATGTGGCCGCTTGTTCTAAGGGCAGAATGAGTAGCTGCACCTGGCACACGCATACACTCTCACCTGAATGAGCAGCTGCATGCAGCACCCTACCTTCCTGGCATGAGGCTGCTCATTCCAAGGGCAGAATGAGTGGCTCTGTCCATGCACTCACTCACTCTGACCTGAAGGAGCAGCCACACACAGGGCTCTTCCTTCCCAGTATGCAGCTGCTTTTCCCGGGGTATAGAATGAGCAGCTGCTCCTGGTGCACTCACTCACTCTGACCTGAATGTGTGGCCACACAGCATTCAGAACAAGTGCCTACACACCAGGAAGGCAGAGCCAGCGGTACTGCCGAAGAGGGGGAAAATGGCAGCACCTGTCAGGCATCAATTGTTCTGCTTCCCCACCCCACAAATCCAGTGCAGAGCCTTTGTTCACACTACAGCAAACTGGAGAAAATTCTGAGTTTTCTAAAACCTAGATTTAGGTGATATATCCCGAGCCTGGTGCAGATCAGACCATATATTGTGTGGCATTATTGTACCAGATTCAGGGATCATGACACATGTTGTGTGCCATTATTGTGCAGATATTTTTTGGGGGTGGGGTGGGTTTTTCACTAGTGCAGACAAGGTCAAAGAAAAAAAGTTGGGAAATTAATGGAGGGGGGGAAAAAAGATACCAACACCAGAAAGCAGTCAGCAATCACCCAAATATCTGCTACTAAATCTTCCCAAATATCTGCTACTAACAGATAAATCTAGCAAACAGGATGAAGTAGATATTTAAATGCATAACTCAATTCTCTTTCATAGTCCCTCCTCAGAAACACTGTGATAGAAAAGTACTGGTGAGATGATTGGCCCAAATTTCACAGTACAGCTGTCAGTGAACAAAGCCAAGCTCCCGCACTCCTTGTCACACCACCTCATTACCACATTATGTGGTCATGTCAGAGATGCTGGATTTTTGCCTAATTATTTTGGATTTTTGATTTTTGGATCAGTCTGGTTTTTTTTTTTTAAGACTGTGCAATACATGCCCCAGTCTGGCCAGTCTGGTCTACTCTGGAGCTAGTAAAAAATATGCTCAGACTCAGCCTGATACACATAGGGATTCAGACCAGTTCCAGTTGCAAAATTCTTATTTGTGTCAGTCATTATGATCATATGGCTACACTAGTCCATTTTTTAATGTTCTGGCAGCCCATGAGAAGGAGGAGGAGGAGGAGGACGTCTTTATTTTCTTTACTTTGAGGTGAGAGGGAAAAGTGGAGCTTATCTCAATCCCTCTTTTGCTTTTTCCTTTAAATTAGACATGCCACAAGTTTTGCTTTGTCTTTGCTCCTCTGGAACTGCTTTCCAGCTGTCAAGATGGTTCTCTTCAGGCAGGCTTTTCCAGAATAGCTAACCCCGGCCTCAGGAACCCCCTCTGGAGGTTGCTTCTGGATCTCCAAACTGATGCTGCTTGCTCGAAAGGGTTTTTAATAAATTGTATTATATACTGATTTTAATTTGTATTAATTTAATAATGTTTTAAGGGGGGGAAGGGATTTTGAGTTGTTTTATACTGTGTACTATTTTATTGTTGTAAGCCGTCCCGATTGCTCGCAGAGGGGCAGCATATAAATAAATATTATTATTATCATTATTATTATTATTATTAAGTGGTATCGTCTGAAGGATGAGACAGATGGGAGATAAGCAGGTTAGACTGTGTTTGGAGAACTTCAAGTCTTCCATCGAGGAAAGCATACCCAAATGCTCATTCCATCAAAGAACAGCAGAAGAGGAAATAAATACTTCCCCTTGCTGCAAAAAAGTGCTGGTGCCTCTGTGGCATATGCAGTCATTATTGTAATCCCTTTCCATCTCACAGCCTAGCAGGTACCAAATCAATTTTCTCTATTGAAAATGACATGTGATTATTTCATTTACTAAGTTCTGGACATAGATGGGAGTAATCACCACCACTGCTACTGCCAGGAAATTCAACTGAGTGGGGTAGAGAGGTTTCCAATGTCCATAGTCTTGTCAGGTTTCAATGTAGTGGGCTCATTTGCTCTGGGAAAAGGAAAATAGTATAGGGATGAAACCAGAACCTAAGTTGAGGTTGTATTCTGCTTGGGTTATGAGAGATGTTGCTCTTATTAGCTCCTCTATCTTTTCTTTCTGGATCTGTCTGTAAACAATCAGGCACAGTGTGACCAATTTTCCTTAGATATTACAGGTGATTAAGCAATTATCAGGCTGCTAGACCCTACCCAGAATGAATCTAAGCACATACCCAAGTGCTTTGGAACCACCATTTTAAATATCCGACAGGATCTTTCAGCCACCAAGGCATTATAAGAATAGCCCAAAGCCTCCACAATCCTTGAGCAGATCCTGCACGACCTCCTCTCCCCGCTCCCCATCTTCCCCCACCATGCCAGCTTAGAGCAGACAGAAGGAGAAAGCAGGTGCCAAGGGAAATTTGGTACAAAGCCAGGTGGAAAGTTGTGGCTGACACTAGCACACCCCCTCCAGCTGTAGCTCATCTAGATGGCCATATTTTCCTACATAATAGGCATGTTTGTAGTAATAGTCATAACAGTAAAACATTTGTTTTATTTAGAAAGAGTTCACTGACATGCATTTTCTCCCTTTTAGAAAACTTTGAAAAATGCCTTGCATCTATAGAAATTATTCCAGAGACAGCAGGAGTTGCTAAAATAGATTAAATTAATGTGCCAGGCTTGCTTTCTCACAGCATGTTTCACTTTAATTGATTGTGCTATATCCAAACTTAAATTACTAATATCAGTGCTTAGACGAAAATGAATATTTAAAGAAAAAAATCCTTTGTGCAGTCATAATAAATTAATCTATTTGAATAAGCTATAATTTGTGATCAGCATAAAAAAAACCCCCTTTTCTATGTGTCTCAAATTGTCTCAGCTCAATAAACATGCACACATAAAAGAACAAAAAGAAAGAAAAACAATTTTCTCTCTCTCTTTCTTTGTATGTATGTAGGAGATTTGCATCCATGTGATTTACCTTTTATTATGGAATTCATTCTTGATATTTGGGATTCTGTACGTACGTCAGGTCAAACACCGAAAAATGCTAGAAGTTCCTTTTAATTAAGATTTAAGATTTAGAAAAATAAATTAAAAAAAAAAAGAAAGAAAAGGAAAAAAGAAAAGAAAACGTGAGCATGAACTGTGTTCCAATTGTCCTCATAGTATCCAAAACAAATATAGAGGCCTGGAATGGGCCATATCTCTGAGTCCAAGGACCAGTTTTATCATTCTGGGCTTTTTCCAGTAAACTCCATGCTGAAGAAAAATGACCAAACATGGTAAACATCAGCCCCAGAAGTAGTGGGGAAGATGTGATTTTCCTCACAAATGCCATTTCTGCCCAATAGCCTGTTTCTGTTTAGACAAAGGGTATTTTAGAAGCCACCCACCCCAAAAAAAAGCTTTATCAGGAGAGGAGTGGGTGTAGGATAGGCTTAAATGACAAATCATCACCCAAGGTGGGGCAAAATAAAAAAAAAATCATTGGGGGTTGAAAAGAGTATAAAAAGCCCAGAAAAGTCACACTGGGAGCAGAGGGCAATGGTTCACAACCAAAGTATTTGTGAAGCATTATTAACTGGTCAGCTGGAGAATATTTTTTACATGCCTTGCAGTTATTAATAATTCTGAAGATTTCAGGGAAGCTCCAAATAAATATCAGAAACATTTGTGTCATTCGATTTCATCTGAACATTTTGTCCTGGACCATAGCACATGTCCTTTGCTGGGAAATGATAGAAATGAAGGCAACATTTGTACTGTTGATGTCACTGAATTGTACAATGATCTGGCTTGCTTGGTACTGTATATGAATTTCTCCAGCTTTTGATGATTATCTGTATTATGCGTTAAGCACTTTGCCAAGAAATATTTCTCAAGCTCAGAATATTCAAAAAGATTTTGATCATGTACTTTAGAATTTTAATTGATTGTTTTTATTGTGTATCATTGATACACTCACTCTCACACACACACTTCTTATTCTTTTTGAAGCAGACATAGACTGTTTTTAATATCTGACCAGGCTACCTAGCAAAGCTCACTGTTATTAGTCTTGCTGTCTAGTTGGGTCAATAATTGACTTTCTTCTTATGCTGATTCTATGTGGTTAACATGTGAAACAAGCCAAAAGGCCTAGGACAAATACAATAATGTATATGCTTGCAATACCATCAGCACATATGTTCCAGTGCCAACATTATGAGCTCAGGAGCTGACCCTCAGAAAAACTAACTGTTTGTTTTTCCAGAGAGATCTCCTAGAAAGTCCATATACCCCAAGATAATTCGAAATCACAACAAAGGGGGTTCATCCATAGCTTATTTTGGACTTTTAGACTTTACTGAGGGCACTCAGTTCTCCCTGGAATTAATTGACAATTCTGCCTAAACATAAGATAAATGTGAGCTGCAAACATATCTGGTAACAGTTTCTACATCAGGAATGACCATCTAGTTTTCTGGCAGCCAGTCTCACTACCAAGCAGAGTACATTCACAACCAGAAAATGAACTTGTGTCTCCAGGTATATGTACTAGAGTGTATTTGGCAGCTAAACATCAACTTTGATTTCTTTTCCACCAGCTAATAATAAAGCACCTTTGTTCCCTGCTTTTGTTCCAATGCTTTATAACAAATGTAACCACAGTAACCAGACACAATTTGATTTAGTCACTTATTGTCACATTTGTCTAATAAAAAAGCCCGTCAGCAATCATCAAAATGAAAAAGCACACTGGAAAAGCTCAGTGTGATTAAGGCTGCTGCCACACTGCAGAAATAATACACTTTGACACCACTTTAACTGCCATTGTTCAATGCTGTCGAATTCTGGGGTTTGTCGTTTTGTGAGATATTTAGCCTTCTCTGTCAGAGAGCTCTGGTGGCACAGCAAACTACAAATCCCAGGCTTCCATAGGATGTAGCCATGATCGTTAAAGCAGTGTCAAACTACATTATTTCTGCAGTATGGCAGCAGCCTGAATGTTTGCAAAGGAATTTTTATGCATTCTAAAATTGTGCTACAATCAATGTTGTGCACTAGATGATGATGATGATGATGATGATGATTGGGCAAGCTACCATGAGTGAGTGAATAACATCTGGATAGACAACCTTTAATCACAAGATATTATGTTTTAGCAGGAGGGCAACTCAAATTTAAAAATTAAACATTATTGATTTAGTTAGGTGTTGGATTGCTCTATTTACATTAGATAGAATGGACAAGAGTCCTACTAGTCACACTGCATGCATTACAGAAGGAGGGGTAAATCTACATTTACTGCATCAAAATGCCTACAGGGGGGAAGAAAACACAAAGAGAATACTCTCTGTGGCACACATTTAGTTGTACATATAAGCTGGGTAATTTAGAAATGTGTAACTGCATGAAATTATGAAGGAAGTTAATTGTGAAGCAGCTACTACAGGGGGAAAAAAACACCTGTGTTGGTGTGTCCATGTGTGTGCCTTTTTTCATGGAGTAGGGGGAAAAGAATAATGTTTCACATATGAAATAATAGAAACCAGATGCCTGGTCATCCTGAAGCTTGGTTGTTGTAGGTCTTTCATCTCTAAAACTGTCATCTCTATAACTGAATTAAAATATACTTATGTCGGGATTAATATATAATCTTCCTTTTTCCCATGTTAAAATAGAAATAAAAAATAGTACAGTGTTAAAAACACCACCAGTGTCCCATATTCCTAACTTCAGCCTAAATACCATAAATCTGAAAACTACCACAGAAAGCTCTCTCTATGGACTTTATCAGATGTGGCAAATATGGCATCCTAACGATGCCTAATGAACGTGAAAGGAAATGCATACAATATGGCATCATCCTTTTGTCATCTTGCCTTCTTAAAAAGCCATTCTACTTTATTGATGGGCTAAGCCATCAATTGATCTCCTGTGGTGCTTTGTTGCCGGCATTGCCAGTGTTTGAAAATGTGTGCCATTGTGCTCATGTGAATACAGCATCAATGACAAAACACTTCTGGGTGAGATTGCAACAGCCAGGTAGGGGATGCTCTTTCTATAAACCTCCCCAGTATACTTGATACTTTTAAAGTGTGTTTCTGTGCTTGTGTCTACATGTTATGTCTTTCTCTTGTATTAATTTTTGAATTTACTGTACTCATGTCATCTTGTGAGAATTGCCAAGATTTGGAACCCAGAAGTAAACAGAGCTCTCTTCGTGCTCTGTTAATGCCAGGGCTGCCTTTCTGATGCTGCTGGAGGTAGGTCTGGTAAAGGGGGTTATTTTGCTGGCATAAAAACATTTTAAAATATGTATGCTGGCAAAAAAAAAAAATTCTGGAGGGTGCACGGATAAAGTCCTTTGTCTCTGTAACATTATGTATCTATTTATGTATGTATGTATGTATGTGTACTGTAGGAATACTACAGATATGGTATTTGCCCTTAGACAACTACAAGAGAAATGTAGAGAGCAGAAGAAGGGTCTCTATGTAAAATTTGTTGACCTCACCAAAGCCTTCGACAGCATGAGTAGGAAAGGTCTCTGGTAGATCCTGAAAAGACTAGGATGTCCCCCCCCCAATTCCTTTAAATGATTATGTTGCTACACGAGGGCCAGCGTGGTCAAGTCAGATATGGCGATGCTCTTTCAGAGCCCTTTCTAATAACTAATGGAGTGAAGCAAAGTTGTGTTCTTGCGCCAACTTTATTTACAATCTTCTTCAGCATGATGCTCCAAAGGGCTACGGCAGAGCTCGAAGAGGACGACGGCATCTATATACGTTACCGTACTGATGGTAGCTTGTTTAACTTAAGCCGTCTGAGGGCTTGCACTAAGACTCTAAACTATCTAGTCCGTGAGCTGCTCTTTGCTGACGATGCTGCCCTTGTTGCCCACACAGAAGTAGCTCTGCAGCGCCTAACATCCTGCTTCGCAACAGCTGCAGAGCTCTTTGGGCTGGAAGTCAACCTGAAGAAAACAGAAGTACTTTACCAGCCTGCACCACATGACGAGCACCATCATCCCCACATTGCCGTCGGCAATTCTGTGCTTAAGTCCGTTCAGCAGTTCATCTACCTGGGAAGCATCATCTCCTCAGATGCCAAGATTGACAAAGAGATCAATCACAGATTAGCAAAGGCACATAGCACATTTGGAAGACTTTACAAAAGAGTCTGGAGTAATAAACACCAGAGGCGAAGCACAAAAATCAGTGTGTATAGAGCCATTGTACTGTCTATTCTCCTTTATGGATCTGAAACATGGGTCACCTATCGCCACCACTTACGACTCCTCGAATGCTTCCACCAGCGCTGTTTACGCACAATCCTAAATATACACTGGACTGACTATGTGACGAATGTTGCTGTCCTTGAGTAAGCAGGGCTCACCAGCATTGAAGCCATGATATTGAGAACACAGCTGCGCTGGGCAGGGCATGTGTCTAGGATGGAGAACCATCGCCTCCCAAAAAGAGTACTCTATGGTGAACTCGCCATGGGTCAGCATAAGAGGGGCCCTCCAAAAAAGTGATACAAGGACTCCCTGAAACAACATCTCAGGCTTGGCCAAATTGATCACCAACAATGATCCGCCCTAGCCTCACATTGGGAGGCATGGAGACACACTATCCACAATGCTACAGTCTTATTTGAGAACTCACGCCAAACAAGTCTTGAAGAGAAACGACAACGCAGAAAGAATCACAACCCGGTAACATTCACCCGATGAAACCTTCTGCTGTGCTTTCTACAATTGGACTTGTCTATCTCGGATTGGCCTTTTTAGTCATCAGCACGCTTGCAGAAAATGCGGGATGAGTCCTTCCTGAATCTTCGTTTGCAAAGAAAAGCCAGAGAGAGAGAGAGAGAGATGTATGTGTTTTATAGGAGATTATCAGACGGGGAAAACATCCCAGGACAGGGACGACAGGAGACCGCCAAAAGGCTTACCTTTCAGACAATGTCATCCCTGTCCTGTGATGCTCCCATTCTGCTCCTGCCCCCCCCCCGCTTCCTCTTATTCATAGGGAAAATCTGTGAATAAGAAGCCCATTCCATTACAGAAACAGAATCATGGGCAAGTGAAAAAATGACCCATTCTGCTGGTGCGATGCCAGCATCACATGATGTCACCAGGAGGTCTGTACCAGAGTACTTCTGGGTAAAATCAGGACATCCAGGTAAGTGTCACCCTTTTTCCTCCTCCCCAGGTTCCTTTTTAAGTGTTTAGCGTGTTTTGGTGCTTGCTGTCACTTGTTTTCTTTTCTTTTACTTTTTACTTTTTAAATTTCCCACCTATTGTTCTCTCATGAGAACAGGCAGGATTTGCTTTCTGGGATGTGAACAGAGCTTTGCGACAGCTCCATTCATGCCCAGACTGCCAAAGGAATGGGGAGAACTCCAGATCATGTGGCAAGGGAAGTGTTTTAATTTTTTTTTTCTTTCGTTACAGAGACGGTAGTGGGGTGGGAGCATAGCAGTGGGGGCGGGGGTAGCGGGACAGGAACAGTTTCTAGGGTCCTGAGTGATAATCTCCATAGTCTGCTTTTCCCCCACAACTGGGATGTAAAGTAGCTCACACTAAAATCAACACAGCTACGAATTAGAAAATATACATATAGGTTAAAAAACATACAAATGTCTAGGATGTTAAGACAGATAATCGCACCATAATGTTAAAACTCACTTGAATTAAAGTCAGCTTTAAAGCAAATGCTTTTTTTTTTTTAAGAAAAAAAATAAAAAGCCCTTCCCTCAACAGCCAGTTGATTGCTAAAAGCCTGCTGGAGGAAAAAAAAAAGTGGGGGAGTGGTTCTCTGTTGGTGGACAAACAATATGAGGAGCCCAGTCTAACTTCCCTTGAAACCTCTGGAGGTCCAGAAACTGAAAACAGTTACCCATAATCTTGTGTCCCTGTCAGATTTGTCTATGAAGGTGGCAAGATCTCAAAATATGAACTGGTTTCTATAGGAAAATACAGGCCCTTGGGTAGTTTGAACTCATGATATATAAGATTTTATTTTTTAAAAAAATATTGGACAACAAACAAATAACAATAGTACATTTAACAGTTATGACAGAATAAGAAAGAATAAGAAAAAAGAAAGAAAAGGAAAAAGAAAAAAAAGGATATACAAAGACGTTTTTACATACAAATGAATAACAATACACAAAAGAAAAAGAAGGAGAAAGAAAATTATATATGTGTATATACATATATTAACAATATCCACAGAAATACAAACAGTACATAAAACTTTAAAAGACTTCCCGCTTGTTCTTTTTTGGCTCTACAACCTAAATTGATAAATTCCTCCTATATAATATATTGTCCTCATAGCAACACATACATTAACTTTGTTACTATATAATCAACATTACTTTCATTACACCCCACATTGATTCATTACATATTAACATCATATACTTTACTTCTTGTAACAAAACCATGAATTATTATTTGTTCTTAATATCTTTTCAAATGCTGAGGTTTCTTCTTCAAATTGTCTTTCTTTTAAATCTTCTTTGACTCTAGATCTAATCTGGTAATAGGTTAGCCATTGTATTTGTCTACCTTCTAATATTAATTCTTTCCACTCTTTGATCTGCCATATCTTCTTTTCCTTTATCATTTGGTCCTTATAGGTTAGCCAATTGTAGTCCCTCAACTCATTTTTGCAAAAAGCTTCTTGCGGGGATAGCCACCCTGGAATTCTAGGGCTTAATTAGTTTTATATTTTTCCCAGATCCTTATTAGTGATCTTCTCACTTACGTGATTTTAAAAGTCTTTATAGATTTTTATCTTACTATAGCCCAGATAGCCATGCCATCCTGCTTTTAGATCAAAGCCCTCTAATTCTCAGTCCCTTCTATTTTCCAATAACACCAATTGTTTTAACCAGGATAGGCAAGTGGCTTCAAAGTATAATCTCAAATCCAGTAGTCCTAGCCCACCACTATATTTATCATCCACTAGTAATTTCCATTTGATTCTAGGTTTCCTTCCGGACCATATAAATTTTGATAGATCCGTTTGCCAAGTTTTGAAGATTTTATTTGAAATAATAATTGGTATGGTCTGAAATAGGAACATAATCTTTGGTAACACACTCATTTTGATGGTGGAAATTCTTCCTAGCAATGATAGATTTAGCCCTTGCCATCTAATCAGATCTGTTTTTATTTCTTTCCACACTCTATCATAATTATTTTGAAATAGCTGCTGGTTATTGGTTGATAAGTTTATCCCCAAATATTTCACTTTTTTCACAATCTCACACATTGACTTTTTCTCTCATTCTTCCTTTTCGCTTTTATTCAGATCCTTTGTTAATATTTTTGTTTTTTCCCTGTTTATTTTGAATCCTGCTAATTTGCCAAAATCTTCTATCATTTTCAAAAGTTGATCTACCCCTTTTAACGGATCTTCTAGGATAATCACAAAATCATCCGCAAATGCTTTAACTTTATATTCTTCCTTCTTAACTTTAAACCCTTTGATTTTTTTTATCTTTTCTTATATCACTAATTAGAATTTCTAAAATTAGGATGAACAAAAGAGGAGATAATGGGCAGCCCTGTCTCGTACCTTTCCCAATTTGAAATTAGGTTCCCATTTATAACTAATTTTGCTTTTTGTTCCTCATATATCATTTGGATCCATTTATAGAATTTGTCAACAAATTTCATTTGTTCTAGTGTTTTTAACATAAATTGCCAATTTAAATTATCGAACGCCTTTTCTGCATCTAAGAAGAAAAGAGTGCCCTTAACTTCGTTGTGATAATAAAAGTATTCCAAAACATTAATTACTGACCTAATATTGTCTCTTATTTGTCTGTTGGGTAAAAACCCATTTTGATCATTTTGAATATATTCTTGTAAATTTTTTTTTTTAGTCTATTGGACAAAATAGCTGCAAAAATTTTGTAATCCTCGTTCAGTAAAGAAATGGGCCTATAATTTTTTATTTGTAGTTGGTCTCTACCTTCTTTTGGGATTAGCACTATATTTGCCTCTTTCCAGCTGCTTGGGATTTGGGTTTTTTTCTACAATGTCTTTTATAACCAATGAGACTGGTTTTATTAGTTTTGTTTGAAACTTTTTATAGTATTCCGCAGAAAGCCCATTTGGTCCTGGGGTTTTTTTCAATTTCATTTTTCCTATTGCCTCTGTAATTTCTTCAATTATTATCTCCCTATTTAACTTCTCTCTTTGTTCATCCGTCAATGTAGGGATATCACATTTTTTCATATATTCATTTATTTGGGTTAACGGGATATCTTTATTTTGATATAATTAAAAATAATTTTGAAATATTTTCTGGATCTGAATAATCAGTTATTTCCTTATCTCCTACTTTTATCTTTGTTATCAATCTTTTGGCTTTTCTTTCCTTAGCCTATATGCCAACCATCTACCTGGTTTATTACCAAATTCAAAGGTTTTTTTGTTTTATAAAGTCCAGCTTTCTTTTCAATTCATCTGACATAATCATTCCCAATTATTCCTGTAAGATTTTGATCTGGGTTTTAATTTTCGTATCTTGTGGGTGTTTGACCAATTCTTGTTCCTTTTGTTTAATTTTGTCCATTATTTTTGTCTTTTTCTTTTGTTTTTTTTCTTGTTTAATATTACACTCCAATTTTTGAGCACACCCCTCATTAACGGCTTTCCCTGTATCCCATACCATGTTATTAGCAACACCTTTGTTTAGGTTTAACTCAAAGAATTCTTTATTTTTTTCTTGCAATCTTCAATAACTTCTTCTTTTAATAGTATTATTTCATTAAATCTCCAGTTATTTACCTTTTTTCTGTTTTTTAAAGCCACCACAACTGGATTATGATCAGAGAGGGGCTTGGGTAAAATATCTATTTTTTAATGGAATTTACCAAGTTATTGGTAAACCAAATCATATCAATTCTGGAGATGGATTGATGTACATCTGAATAAAAAATGTATTCCTTGGCCTCCCCTTCCTTGAATCTCCATATGTCTATCAACTGTAACTCTTCCACTATATCAAATAACTCTTTAGCCAGTTTTCCTTGATTTTTCTTGGGTTTTTTTTAGAGGACTTTTATCTGTATATCTATCAATCTTTGGTTTCACCACCCCATTTAAAATCTCCAAGTAAACACCAGTTCTTATAATTCATTTGCCCTATTATCTTATTTAACTCTTTAAAGAAGCTGTATTTTTCTTCTATTGGAGCATAGATACCTATTACCAATAACAGTATTATCCAACAGTAATTCCACCATTACATATCTTCCTTTCTCATCCTCCCGGATCAAGGTTGGTTTTAGCTGTGAATTCACATATAATACCACCCCTTTTTTTCCCACATCAGATGACACAAATGTTTCACCTAGGGTTTTTTGTATTAACACATTTTGATGAGACTTCTTAATTTTGGTTTCCTGTAAACAAATAACCTCTACCTTGATCTTTTTGAGGTAATGGAACACCAATCTTCTTTTCTTTTCTGCATTTAGGCCTTTCACATTCCATGTCATAAACCTCATTATACCATCGATTCTTATCAAGTGTTGATTTTACGTGTTAAGATACTTGAAAATATTCTCCTAATTCTTACACAAATTTAAGACTTCCTATCATAAGGATTATTAACAATTTTTAATGTCTTACACAAATTTTATTTTAACACTCATAGATCCAGCAAGCTATCTTCCAATTTCTCTTCCTTGTCTCCTGTGTTTTTCTCCTTTCTTTTCATATCCTCTGGATTGGAAGTTTGTACCTCTTGAATAGGTTCTCAATCTGCTTCCTCATTACTATGGCTTGAGTCATCTCGTTTTCTCTGTTGTGGTCCAAAGTCCTTTTTATTCCTTCTGACAAAGTCATGTGCTTTTTCAACAGCGTCAATCTTAAAACTTTCTTTCTTATACATAAACAGCACTCCTTCAAGCTTATCCCAACTAAAGGGGATCTTCTCTCTCTTCAATATGTCCACCAAAAATTGGTATTCTTTACATTTCCTTAGAATTCTCGATGGGATCTCCTTCATCAGTATCAACAATTTTCCATCATGATATATACCTTTACTAAAATGCACCTCCATAATGTAGTCTTTCACTATCTTTCTTACACATTGTATTATAATGTCTCTCAGAAGGGTTTTTTTCCGTCGCAAATACAGATTTCAATCTATAAACTCGGTCCAACTCTTTGCTTATTTGTTCTTTCCACTTTAAATTCTGGGTTAGTAAGTCAATTATCAATCTTTTAGAATCTTCATTTGGCTGTTCCTTTAACCCTCTTAGTCTGATCCAGGAGTCTTTTTCTCTCACTTCTGCTAGGTCCAGTTGATCACATGTTGATTCCAACTCCTTATATAGTCCCTTATTTTCTCTCTTCAGTTATTGAATATCTTCCTTATTTTCTCTCACATCATTTTTTGTTTGAGTTATTATTGTATGCAGAGCATTAAATTTTGTGTTGATGTCATCCAATTGGACTGTCACATCCTTCCTGAACTCACGTATCTGTTCCATAAATTTTAACATATATTGTGGGGTGCTTTCTTCTGTGGAGCCTCTTCGCCCATGTGCATTGTAAGGATCAAGAATCTTTGTTCTACTTCTAATACCTGAGGCCATATTTTCTTTTCTTTTCTTTACTTTACTTTTCTTTTCCCCCTCCAGAGGAGTACTAACTACTTTTGTCACTATCTACTCCTCCTCCTGTTTATCCTTAATTATTTTTAACCTCCTTCAATTTTATCTTCAATACTGTTCCCTTCTTCTCTTCCTGTCTTTCCAACTTCTATTTTCCTCCTCTTTTCCTCCTTTCCTCTCTCCTTTATCTTGCTTATTCTACCTACACTTTCACTTAATTCTACTTTCTCTCCCTCTTTCCTGTCTTTTAGCCTTTAATCTTTTTATCCCTGTTAACTTCTTTCCTTCTTACACAACAGTGTACTCACTTCCTTAGTCCTCCCTTAGTCCTTTCTCTCTTTTTTCTTTCCTTAACTTGGCCTTTGCTCGTTGATTACCTATTACCTAATAATAATAATAATAATAATAATAAATTTATTTATACCCCACCCCTCTGTTAAAACAATCAGGGCGGCTTACAAAAATTAAAATACAATACAGATAAAAATCCTTAAACACCCCCCACCCCCACCCTCCCCATAAAAAAAATTAAACAAATGTAAATTAAAAGCAACAGTCTAAAATCACCTTTAAAAACAATAAAAATGGACTAAAAGAGGCCAGGATCCCCTGAGGCCAAGATCTAATTAGGAAAGGCCTGCCGAAAGAAATCCATCTTTAGTGCTTTTTTAAAGCTACTCAGGCTTGTCATCTGATGGATCTCGTTTGGCAGGTCATTCCACAATTTGGGGGCAATTACCAAAAAGGCTGTCCGGGAGGTTGCAGACAGCCTAGATTTTTGTGGCTGAAGCAAATTCCTCTCAGAGGACCGGAGTGTACAGGTAGGATTGTATTGGAGGAGGCAGTTCAGGAGATAAGTTGGACCCAAGCCATTTAGGGCTTTAAAGGTAATAACCAACACCTTATACTGGGCCCGGAAACTGATTGGCAGCCAGTGGAGAGATCTTAATCCTGGAGTTATATGGTCTCTCTGAGATGTTCCCGAGACCACTCTGGCTGCCATATTTTGTACCAACTGAAGTTTCTGGACCAAGCATGAGGGCAGCCCCATGTAGAGCGCATTGCAGAAATCTAGACGAGAGGTTACCAGCGCATGTACCACAGTCTCGAGGTCCTTTACTTCCAGGAAATGGTGCAGTTGGCATATCAGCCGAAGCTGATAACAGGCGCTCCTGACTGTCGCATTCACCTGACTAGTCATCTGAAGTGATGAATCAAGGAGCACCCCCAGACTGTGAACACAGTCCTTAACAGAGAGCATGAACCCATCCAGGACTGGAGGTTGCAACCCAACTCCTGGTTTTGAGGCCGCTACCATGAGCACCTCCGTTTTGTCTGGATTTAATCTCAATCTGTTTTTCCTCATCAAGCCCATTACTTCTTCCCTTCTCCTTCTTTGCTCCTTCCCTAATCTCTTCCTCTTCCTACGTAATCAAGCCTTCTTCAACATTCCTTATTTTCTTTCTTTCTTTTCCATCCCTCAACCTCATTTATGTCAGAAATCTCTTCTTCTTTAGTGACCATGTACCATTCTGTCACCAAAGAGAAAAAAAGGAAAAAAGAATAATAATAAAATAAAATAAATAAAAGGAAAAAAGGATAGAGGGAAGAAAGGAAGAAGAAAAGGAAAGAAAAGACGACAGAACAAAAAAGGGGGGGCACATCCCCACAAAATGTAGTACAAAAAAAAAAAAAGAGAGAAAGAATAAAAAAAGCAAGAAAGCCAAAAAATCAAAAACAAAAAATCCAAACTCCCCAAAAAGAAAAGAAAAATGTAAATCTGGAAAAAAGGAAAAATCCAATATATATATATATATATATATATATATTGGATTTTTCCTGTTTTCCAGATTTACATTTTTCTTTTCTTTTATATATAGTGTATCCAAAAAAAAAAAAAAAAAAGGAAGAAATAATATAAAAAATTAGGTAGAAGGAACCCCAAAGCTGACCAGGGAGGGACAAACATCTGCCCTGTCAAATGTCTACCTAGATGATTTATGTTCCAATATTTTTGAGTGGCAAATTCCTTTTAGAATACAAAAATGCATAAATAAAGTTCAAAATATAAGAGGAAGTATTTATTTTTTATAAGGGAGGGAAAAAAATAAATAAAGGGAAAAAAGAAAATTTATTCCCAGGAGGATTGAGTCTCAGAACACAGACAGAACTTCAAAGTACAAAACTTATATTGACTGCTGGGTCCACTGAGTGAATATTCAAAAGGTCATCATACACACATTTGTGAAGCCATGTGCCTTGGCAATTTTCCAGACATGTGACACATCAATTTGGCTTTTTGAAGGATATTCTGTAGCACCAGCTTTCTCAAGGCCAGTTTGAAGTTCAAGCTTTCTCTGGCAGCAATAACTCAAGTAGAGAGAGAGAGGACCAAAAACAAAAACAAAAAGTCCACTAATTACAAAAAAGTTTCTAAATAAAATAAAAATCAACAACAACCAAAACCAAAAAAAGGGGGGAGTAAGTAATAAAAAATTATGAAAAATATTAAAAGGAAAAAAGAAGGAAAAGTATATTGAAAAAGAAAAAAGAAAAAGAAAAAGACCAATATGTCAGCAGGGGTATCAGAAACAATTTTATAAATCTGTAAATCAGTCAAAAGGTAAGGGAAGATAACAAAAAAGAAAAAAAAAATGTTTCCACCATATTTCCAACCTTTCTCTCTCACCCCTCTATATAAGGGAGAAAAATCAGACAAATAAACTTAAATTATTCTATTGCCAATAGAAAGGAATGCCCTAGTTTCCTGGAGGAGTGTATACTGTCTCCTAAGAGCAAGCTCCATGAGCCTTTCTAATTCACTTTCTTCACCTTTTTCGTGGCGTCTGACGGCTCTTGGTGTTTAGTGGGTTTTCCTTTCGCCCCACTCACCTTGCTTCGTGGTTGGGAAGCCACCTTTCGGTCCGCCGCGTCCGCACTTCTCCTCCACCCTCTCTCAGATTATGCGGATTCCAGCGTGCGGGGAATAGTTTTAGTGGCTTTTTCCAGGTCCCCCCTCACCAGGGGAGACTTGGGGTGGATTTTGAAGAGCCTACCCATTCTGATGTGCTTTCTCCCAGCCGCAAAGAGGTATGTAGGAGTCAGAGCTCCTTTTTGATTGTCTGTCACCGCTCTGACTCAGACCGGAAGCAATATATAAGGCTTTAAAGGAGCACCTCAAGGGCATTATTGATTTCCCTCCTATATATAAAGCTCAGACAGAGCCTTGATGAATCAAATCAAAGGTTCTTCCAATTTTGTCCATTTCTCCATTTTCTACTGTGGCCAGACATGTGCTTCTGATTTTATACAGTGCAGAAAGACAGAACAATTTCCCCCAGTATACTGGTTCTAAAACTGAACGTTCTGTTTACCTTCCATGGTTAATTGTCATTGATGGAACCTATGATCCATGAATTTTCCCTGTGCCATACTTTTGAATTGCTCGGTTAGAGGATATAAAATGATTAGAAATAAACCCTAACAGAAAACAATGAAATTACCACACCAAATTGGGAAGATAATAAAAACAAACAAACAAACAAACAAAACACAAATTAATACACAAATTTAACAATATGAAAATCAAAACACTAAAAATAAAGAAAATTCACACTAGAATTACAAGCATATAATAGAAACCACAATAGAAATGTATGTGTGTGTGCATGTGTGTGTGTGTGTGTGCGTGCGTGCGTGCGTGCACGTGCATGCATGTGTGAGAGAGAGACCTGAGTCATCTTCAGTGCTGTAGAACAATTTGATTTGATACTGGATTTGATACTCAGGTGATTTGATATTGAAGAAACAGCATTTTCCCCCTAATGCACCAAGGACCAATACCAGATTTGTACCCATTGGCAACAACTGTTTCTTTCCTGGAAACCTACCATGTACTACCAGCCAATGTTTCATGGACTGGTATCAATCCAGGGAGGCACCACTTTGAGTAGGACTGGCATGGAGTGTATTCTGCTATAGTGAATGAGGAATGGGGAAATAATGGTAAAAGGAAGATCATCATAATACACAGAAAATGGGGCATGGCAAGGGATGTTGAGAACATTTGTAGGTTTTCCTGATTTCTACCAAGCTTGAAACAGTAATGACAATATAAGCTTATGTGTGAAACTCTCACACGTTTGTGTTTCACCTCTTTAGAAACTTTTCTCCTTTTTTGCTAGGCACTTTTTCCCCCTGTCATCTTCTAGCTCCCTAAAATATTTCAAACATTAGATTTTCTCATTGTTAATGTTTGCTGTCAGGTGTTGGAGGAAACATATCCATCAAGCACAAGCTGTTTAGTTTAGTATTGGTGAAGTGTGGTCACAACCTTACACTGTGTTCCCCAGTAACCTGATTTTTTTAGAAGCTTTAGTAAAACACAGTCCTCCACTACTAGATGTAAAATATAACACTTTCTTAGTTGACCTCTTGGAATGTTCTTCTGGGGGGTGGTCAAGGTAAATGACAGAGCTTTTGTCACCTTTTGTCACTATACAGAGAAGCGGAGAATAAAGAAGCAGTGTTATATGTTGCAAAATATTAGGACAAATAATTTTTTTTTAAAAAAAATCCATGAATAAGGATTGACAGAGAAGAATGATTATGTTTGTGCAAATTGTCAGCAGTATGTAGGAGCATCAGATTGCATGCATTTATTCAAACATTTTTAAACCATCATTTATCCTTAGCAGCATAGTATGTAATTATAACCACATCAAAACAGAAAACATGCCCCTATGGCTGCTGCCTCCTTCTCTTCCTCCTCCTCCTTTATGAGACACAGAGCTCAAATAAAATAAAGGAGATCCTCATTCCTTCATATATACCTGTGTGATAGGATTCAACCTCACAATAAATCTTGACTTGATTACCTCAGTTGTGCCATACAGAGAGGCAGGCTGTACCCTACCATCCAGCTCTAGGAAAAATACAATACAATACAATACAATAGTTACACCAGCCAATCATATAATAGTGCCTCATACTTACAGAAACCTCCTGGTTAGGTATGTTCATTGGTTAACCTCCAGTTTTTATACAGAGACTTAGACTTGTCTACATAGGGAATACAGCCCATCTTTTCCCTGTCTTAGAGCCCTGCAGTCCAGACTATGCAGGACATTTTCCCCATTCTGCCCCTCGGCAGTCCTCACCACCCCTGGGGCAGATACAGGGATCAGAGGGGGAGAAGCAGATATAGGGCCCGAGAACATGTTAAAAATAATACTTGGTTTAATCTGTTTCTGCCAGGAGGAAATAGATTGGGCCCTGCAAAACTGAAGGAGCCCATTCTGGCAGACCAGCCCTCACTGAAGATTTTAGTCTGCCTGGCTCACCTGGAAGGCAGGAAGGAGTCCTGCAGCATGTGAACAAGGCTGGTTACATGCAGAGGGCCTTAGTCACATGTTACCGACCCCCTTCCTGCCTTCTGAGACACAGGGTAATGGTGGTGGTTTTCTGTTTCATGGAATGAATGAACCTGATCTGTGGTCAGGATATGCCAGCATATCCTAGTTCATGTAGATGAGCTCTTTGGCTCAATAACATCTTCCTGACTGCAATCAAGATAAGGTATGTGTAAGTGAAATAAATCCATTTTGCCTCTGTTTACCCATTCCTTTGTTTCTTTCCCTTTCCTCTGGTGTCTCCCTGTGTCAAATTTTACAGTGTGAACCCCTTGGGATAGTGGTGGCTCCATAGTCAAATGGGCAGTGAATATGCTCCTGGTTGTAGTCTGAACTTTGAATGAGCTATTTCTGGTACTGAACCTTACCCCCAAATGAATTTAACCCATTGGATCACTCATTCAAAATTCAGTCTAAAATCCAGGGTGGGTTCACTGACCCACAGACAGCAGAGCACCAGCCTCTACTGCCTGTCCTCTCATGTTTTGTGAACTATCATGTGCCATTGATGATGCCAGTGTTAGCATACCTTACTACTCCTCCCATGAGATTTCATAACTGTACTATACATACTGGACACTTTTGGGGGTCATGCTAACTGGGGATGTTCAGGGTCAAGCTGACCAAAGGATAGTCGGGGTCACGATGACCTGAGACGTGTCCAAGATCATGATGGTGGGAAAACTCAGATAGGATTATGTGTAAACCCAGTCATTAATGGATATATGCTAGCCCTTTCCTCCATTACTAGGCTTCTGAAAACATACAGTCAGTGACCATCCCTTGACCCAAACCCTACAGAAATCTTTCCTGTGCACCCTACCTGTCCAAACATTAAGAGGTTGTTGCAAATCCTATCAATGTTTTGTCACTCCGGAGGTAATGCAATCAGCCCATTCGGGACCCTTTTGTCCATTCCATGAGAAAGCTGTCCAGGCTTTGTTGTAACTAGTGCATCTCTCCAGGGTACAAAATAGGGTATAAATATCCTAGCTCTGGCCCTAGCCATGTGTGTCACAGATGTACCCCACAGATGGACCTCAGATGCTGTCTGAGTCCCTCTGCTACATGGACCTCTTTCTCCAAGAGTGGTAACTATCACCTTCCACCCCTGTCTTCTCTCTATCCAACCCTTCCTGCCTTAATCTTCAATAGCCTTGTATAGTTCTTAAGCATGCATATGCTTGTATGTTAGCGTATCTCCTGTGTTAATTCAAATAAAATACTTTGTTTCACTTTAACTGGAGTGCTCTCTACAGTTAGTACTGGCATACATATGTGAAAATATCCCTGAAGTTACCCTCCTCTCACAGGCCTCCTTTTGAGCCATACGTCCCCCAAATTTCAAGGAGAAGCTGGAACTGTGGGTGGGACTCGAATGCCCCCCCCCACCTCTTAGGCTAACAATAGCTCATCCTATGACCCACCAGAAAACCTGTGGTTTCTGTATACAACCTTTGGTTGGCTTCTCTTCTGCTTTTTGCCTCAACCCCATCCTCATCTTCATGAGATCTGGATCTAGTATTCTGTCTATTGGTGGTGAGATAGTTCTGAAAGTTTGAAGCTGAAGCTCACAATGCAAAGTGCTGATTGGTAGGCTTCTACAGATGTAGTAAAAATCCACCCCCCTTCAATAAATGAAGCAAGGAATGTATGAATACTCAGAAAGCTGATTTAATTTTGAACCAAAGGAGGAAAATAGGATAGCCTGCCTTTTGTGATGGGAGAAACTGACAGGGGAGACAACACTGAGTTTTGAGGTATGCAATGTGGTTGTTCTGGCAGTAGCCATTTCATGACTCATTGAAATGGTGTGAGAACTTATAACATTAACCTTCACTACAAATACTCCCAACAGGGATGATTTCTTCTATATGATGTGAATTATAGGTGACTGGCTATATAACCACAACACCCATTGCTATCTCATTAAAAGATACGAATGTAATTTTAACAGCTAGGATCTTTCCTTAAGGTCATTGTCTCTGTCATTATCATATTCTTCTTCCTGTTGTTCTTCTCCTTGGATGATCTCACTGTTATTTTTGTTGTTGCTGCTGCTGGTGTTGTTGTTGCTGCTGCTGGCAACAAGGAAATGTTGTTTGATTATGTCCCAGGACTCCTGGATCATGTTATCAGTTAGAACCACAACAACATTCTTTGAATTTTTCTTCACAAATTCCCTCTTCATATTTTTTTTTTGGGGGGGGGAGGCAAAAACTTCCCTGTATGAAAAAAAGAAGAAAGCTGTTGATCCAGATGTATTTTCTGATTTCTACCAAGGAAAATGGCTGGATTCCCTGCCCCCTTTCAGGTGTTAAGATGTGTCTAAGCACAGATTTTATGAAACCCTTCAGAGATAGCATGCTGGAATAAGTGGCAGGCCCAAACAAACAAAACAAAACCTTCTAGCCATTTGTTTGAGAGAAAGAAGAAATGTGTATTTTAAGTATATTAAGGGTGCATTTCAAAGTGACACCCTGGGATTTAAATGCAGAACTTCCATTAGCATCAGTGGGAGTTGAGAGGCTCTCTCTCAGTGTATGTCTTTGAAAATACACCTTTTGTGGAAGAGGCTCAAAGAGTATCATATTGATTTTTTGCCCTGAAGGAACTGAAAGAACCAAAGCCATGTAAACAAGATTTAGTTGTGGGCTGTTAGAACTCTTTACTACAACCATGCATACAGATTTATATATTTTTAAAAAGTCCCTGTTAATTAGGTCACACCATCTAGCTTATATAACACTAATAATTATAAGGTTCTATTGAAATCCCTTTTGAGTTGTATATGATACCATGATGCACTGCAATTTTAAAAATCACAACAACACAAAATGGGTACAAACATTGCAAATAGAATAAGAGATGTGAATGTTTTAAACATCCCTTTTCTCCAAAGATGAAAGCTTCTTTTATAGTGCAAATACCTCTTAATTAAAAATCCACATTTAATAATCATGTTAGTTGAGCTTGCTTGTACTGTGAGAGTAGCCTTAGGATATGTAAAAGGAAGCAAAAAATGTGTATTCTTCAGAAATAGTGCTTTAAATTAAGAGAGTAGCTGAAAAGTTCTCAGCCTTACTCAAAATGAGCCATCTCTTTTAAAAGATATTGTTAAGTATCTCACTGGTGTAGTGGCACCAGAGCTCACAGGGTTAATGAAAAGGGACTATGTCACCTCCCCTTCCTCAGCAATTCTGTTTCTGATGAGCCCAGTTGCCATCCTCACAAAGCCTCAGCAGAGGGTTTCCTCAAAGAAAATATATTGTTGTAAGATATCCCTCTTGTGAAGTCGAAGGCTTTCTCGGCTGGCATCCATTGATTTTCCTTGTTTTTTTTCCAGGCTGTGAAAAGAAAGAAAGAAAGAAAGAAAGAAAGAAAGAAAGAAGAGAAGGAAGGAAGGAAAGAAAAAAAACTATTCCAGAACATGGCCTCACAGCCCGGGGAAAAAAAAAAAACAAGGAAAATCTATTCCTCTTTTATTGCAAAATCTTTGAGAGTGGCTTACTCTCCCATGTGCAGTTAAGGCCCATTGGTGTTAGAAAAGGCCTCCTCCAAGTGGAGATTAAAACTGGGAGATGTGGAGCAAGCAACCAGCATTTTCGGATTCTCCATGATGGCCTAACTCTGGGGACTGGCATGATCAGCACCTGCACTTTAGAATTTGGTGTTATATCACTGAGCTATCCCTGTGTTTTAAAAAAAGATGGCTAAAAACTGAGACTCCTTTCATACTACATAATTAGGCTTGCTAGAGAGGTTAAAAACAATAATAAGGGTTTGTTTGTTGGTTGGTTATGTCTGTAGCAAAAGGAATAAAAAGGAAATGGTAGGGCCGCTATGGGGAGAAGATGGTGAAAGGCTAACAGAGTACAGAGAGAAGGCAGAACTACTTAACACTTTCTTTGCTTCAGTCCTCTTCCAAAGGGGGAACAGTGCTCAACCTGGGGAAAATGGAGCAGATGATACAGTAGGGGAAATACAGCACAGAATTGGTAAAGAGGTAGTTCAGGAATACCTGGCCAGTATAAATGAGTTCAAGTTTCCACGGCCAGATGAACTTCATCCAAGGCTATTAAAAGAACTGGTAGAAGCAATCTCAGAGGCACTTTCAATAATCTTTGAGAATTCCTGGAGAACAGGAGAGGTCCCAGCAGACTGGAGGAGGGCATATGTTGTCCCCATCTTTAAAAGGGGGAAAAAAGAAGACCAAAGTAATTACCGCCCAGTCAGTCTGACATCAATACTAGGAAAGATACTAGAGCAGATCATTAAACAGACAGTCTATAAGCACTTAGAAGGGAATGCCATGATCACTAAAAGTCAACATGGATTTCTGAAAAACCAGTCATGCCAGACTAATCTTATCTCTCTTTTTTTTTTTTGATAGAGTTACCAACTTGATAGATGAAGTGAATGCTGTGGATGTAGTGTATCTTGATTTCAGTAAAGCTTTTGACAAGGTCCCCCATAATATTCTTGCAAAAGGTTAGTAACATGTAGGCTAGACAATGCTATTGTCAGATGGATTTGTAATTGGTTGACTGACCAAACTCAAAGGGTAGTCACCAATGGCACCTCTTCATCATGGAGAGAAGTGACTAGTGGGGGGCTACGGGGTTCTGTCCTGGGCCCAGTGCTATTCAACATCTTTATCAATGACCTGGATCAGGGAATAGAGGGCATGCTTATCAAGTTTTCAGATGGCACCAAATTAGGAGGGGTAGCTTATACCCCAGAGGACAGGATCAGAATTCAAAATTACCTTAACAGATTGGAGAGCTGGGCCAAAACTAACAAAATGAATCTCAACAGGGAGAAATGCAGGATACTACATTTGGGCAGTAAAAATGAAATGCACAAATATAGGATGGGTGGCACCTGGCTTAATGGCAGTACATGCAAAAGGGATCTAGGAGTCTTCGTGGACCACAAGCTGAACATGTATCAGCAGTGTGACACTGCAGCTAAAAAAAGACAATGTGATTCTACGCCGCAGTAGTAGAAATATAGTGTCTAGATCAAGGGAAGTAATGGTGCCACTCTATTCTGCTTTAGTCAGACATCACCTGGAAAACTGTGTCCAGTTCTGTGCACCACAATTCAGGAAGGATATTGAGAAGTTGGAATGTATCCAGAGGAGGGTGACCAGGATGCTGGGAGGTCTGGAAGCCATGTCCTATGAGGTGTGTCTTAGGGAGCTAGGCTTGTTTAGTATGGAGAAGAGCAGGTTGAGAGGGGACATGATAGCCATGTTTAAATATTTGAAGGGATGCCATACTGTGGATGGAGCAAGCTTGTTTTCTGCTGCTCCAGAGACTAGGACATGGAGCAATGGGTTCAAACTACAGGAAAAGAGATTCCTCCTAAACATTAGGAAGAACTTCCTGACAGTAAGAGCTGTTCAGAAGTGGAATGCACTGCCTCCTAGTGTGATGGAGTCTCCTTCTTTGGACGTTTTTAAACAGAGGCTGGATGGCCATCTGTCAGGAATGATTTGATTGTGTATTCCTGCATGGCAGGGGGTAGGACTGGGTGGCCCTTGGGGTCTCTTCCAACTCTATCACTCTATGAATAAGATACAACAATTCCTCTTTAACTGCTTTGACAGCATCCTATGAAATCCTGGAGTTTGTAGTTTGGTGAGGCACTAGAGTTCTCTTGCTGAGGATTCTAAATACGTATCCCTACACTGTAAACCCCAGGATTCATAGAATGGAAACACGGCAGTTAAAGTGGAATCACAGGCTTATAATTATGTAGCTTTAAAGGGCCTATGTTAGGTAAATACTGAACATTCTTTTGAGAACATAAGAGTTATGGCATATTTCTGGCAGTGTGGTATAGGGGAAAATGGGGTGAAAGCCTGTTGAGGTGATGAGGGAGTACTTTTGAGGGAAGAAGGCTTACAGTTTTAACAGCCTGTGAGTCATTGGCAACTTCTCTTTAAACAAACCACCAGGTTTTCTTGTCATGGGAGCAACATTCTGCAGAGGGCTGATAACAAAGCAGCTCCTCAGTTTTCCAGCCACATTCTCAGGTTGTGGAGGAGGACGGATTTCTGTACTCTCTCATGCTTTTTGGAGAAATTCTAAACAAACTAATATTAATGTGAACATCTGTTTCTAAAACACCCTGGACCCTAGAACCAGGCAGTTGGGGGGTGGGAAGGACTGAGTCATCCCCTCCCAAGATGATGTGGCAAAGATGAACCATCAAGTCTCCTATGTAGTTGAGCTGCCTTAGGAATTATCAAAGTATATGAAATGTTCAAGTCCTAGATAATATTAACAAAGCAATTGTCTTTCCCAGGAATAATAAAGGTTGCCTGCAAGTTATACTGAACACGTAGTGGGCACTTCCAATGTGCTTGTTAGAGTCTTAATATTTAAGGATGTTTCAATGATAATGGATGGGGAAAGTAATTTGCCCTCTCACTACTAGTAGGAAAATATTAGCCTGCTTGCCAATATTGAGCTCATCCATCTTAAAAACATTTCTGGGGACCTGGGTGCTTCCACCATTGAGAGAGAAATTTCTATGTATTTTCCATTCCACTTGCATTCCCTGTGCCATACTGCTCTGCAGGGTTTCCCCATTCTCCAAAGCAGATTGGGGAGGAGGGGGAAGGGGAGAGAAGAAATGGAGGGAAAATAGTCTCCCTCTTCTGTTGGTAGGTGTTTGGGGTATCCTTCTCATATGCAGATCTTTTTTTTCCTTGTATCTTAATATCCAACATACTGTGCTAGTCTAGATGAGAGGATATAATGCTCATTCTAGCACATTATTACAAATCTGCAGCAGTGTTCTTTTGTTTCCACGGTCTTTCAGCAAAAACAATAGGCTGAGAAGCTATCCACGTTTGAAGTTCACACTCCCATGAATCAATATGGTGGCTGTAAATTAGCACATTATATGTTATCACTGCTGCACAGTATTTTTTTAAACTTTAAAGCAAAGATGTGCAAGTGCAACCTTCTGCTTAAAAAAATTATTTCGGTTCCTGGGCACAGCAAAACAGTGCACAATTGCTAACACGAAAATCGATCAGGGTGCTTCTGGTCACTGCCTTGCTGGCAAGCCCGCCCCCTCATGCACGTCCGACCAATCTGATCTCTAGTTCCACCCTCTCCAAGAACACACAGCAAAGTGACTCAATTGTCCTAATAAGCAATAATGCACTTTTCCTTGCATTATTTTTTTTAAAAGGAAAAACTGCAAAGGCTTTCCCCATGCAGTAAATGGAGGTTTATTTCCCCCACACACACACACACACTCACACTTCTAAATAAGGCAATTCACCATAGGATCTCATTAGGACAAAAGGTATTCTGCTCAGATTCTATGAGGAATATTTTCACCATCTAGACAAGCCCACTGTTAATAGTGTCAGTAGAAGGGGGTCTATAAAAGAGCCAAATGTAACATTAAATCCAATTGCTAGCCCCAACACTGACTCCATGCAATTTACACACATGTTGACATAGCAAATTCCTATTGATTTAATGGACCTACTCTAGTTGAGAGCAACAATTGAATTTAGCCATTAATCATAAGTAATTCCAAGATTCCTACAGCTCATCTTCAAAATTGTTTCAAATGTTTTTAGCAAGGATTGCTAAAAGGTATGAGATAACATTTCTTTGTTTCTGACTTCCCGAACAAATTTCCTAAGCCTGAGAGAGTACAAACTCAGGACTATCTTGAGCAAATCTTTTATTCAATATCCTTCTGCTACTGAAGGATCAATAGAGGATAGATTTCTTTCCCCCCTAGAACATAGAATATATGGATTAAAACTGAGTAATTGGACTTTATTTTAAAAAGTAGTTTCTTAAACACTGTTTCTGGCAGGCAATTATAAAATATCAGTATCCAGCTTGGTAAATGACTTAAGGTCACTTTTTAGAATTTCCCCAGGTAAATAAATTGTAAATGTCACATTTACACTCAAATAACCATTTGAGGAAAATAGTGGCAGCAAGCCAATTCTCCTGTAATTTGAGTATGTTCACTTTCTCTCTGTCCTGCCTGCCCTTTCTCTAAAACATCTGGCAGAGCGGTTGTGTGTGTGTGTATGCGTTTGCATATATTTTCCAAAAAAAGCCTTCATCAATGGAAAATGGCAACAGAAAATATTATAATAACAATTCCCCTTCTCATAAAATAAATAAAAACAACACCAGATTGAACTTTGCACAGCAAAAAAGAAATTATCAAAAGATATATAAAGCATCCAAACAGGTGTTTTGCAATCCACAATGGAGGTATAAAAATTCCCACAGAACTTTAAATTGCTTTTTCTCTCTGTTTCCTTGCAACTGGTATGCTTTAGTATGCTGTGAGTCAGTAACTTAACATCGCACAATACATCCAGCTAATGAGATTGCAGGAGCATTGTGCCTCTCCATCATTTTCTTATCAGTGACAGCCAGTCCATTAAAAGCTGTAACCCTGAGAAGTGAACTCCAGTCCTCAACTTTTGCATTCTGAAAATGGCCTTCCCTTGGTTTTTAATAGACAAGATGGATGCAGGACTCTCTGACAGTTCAAGATACTCACTCTCCAAGAACTGAAACCAACCACCAGCCCCTCATGTCCTATTTGAAAGGATTTCCCTCCCTTATAACCATGTACTACTGCTAGTAGCTCTAGGTTTAGCTGCCTTTAATTTCAACTACCATGGTGGATACTAAGGCATCATGTAGATATAGATACAAATATTTAGACACACACGCACACAGCATGCCTCATTCGAAGAGAGTAAGATGATGGACAATAAATATATAATTGCCTGAGAATTAAAAGTTGCAGTCCTGCACCCACACAATGAGACCCATTTCTAATTATGTAGAAATAAGTGGGTTTGCCAGAAGTTGACAGGTGACTTGATGGCACATACACACATAATTTAAAAAATACAACAATGGAACAATAGAAGGCAGTTGTAAATAAAAGGAAGATATAAATTACCGTGCCCTAAATCAGGGATAGAAATTATGTGGCCCTCCAGATCCTTTTAGCTTGCAATTCAGAGCAACTCTAACTAAGACAGCCTATTGAGGGGCTTTCAGAAAAGAAAGAGGCACTAGTGATTACTGTACATTCCAAACATCTGTTGGATAACTGAATGCATCAGACAGTTTCAGAAGTAAATCAACCTGTGCTTTATAGATTAGAGCAAGTCATTTGATTGGATAGGTCATGACAAATTACGAGCCACTTTAAGAGAAATGGGTGTGTCAAAACATCTGATTGTCTTGATACATAACTTCTATGGATAAGAGGCCATGTCAGTACAAAATATGGAGAAACTGAATGGTTTCCCATTGACAAGGCAGTCAGACAATGTTACATTTTTCACCCAATCATTTTAATGTATATATAGAACATATAATCTGGTAAGCAGGATTCAAAGTATACCAAAGACCTGGGATTTTATCAGACCAGACAAATATGGTGTCCTAAAGATGTCTAATGATTGCAAAAGGCCACACATACCAGACGTTGTCATCCTTTTGAGATCATGTACTGCAAAATGAGGCATACTTTTTTATTGATGGCCCAAGGCATCAATAGATCTCCCATTCCACTTTTCTGCCAGCATTGCTGGTGTTTTAATCCTCACGCCATGGTGCTCACATGATTGCAACATCAATGGGCAAACACTTCCAGGTGAGATCATGACAGCCAGGTAGGGGATGATCTTTTTATGACACAAACACCCCTGTGTATTTGGTACTTTTAAAGTGTGTTTCTATGCTTTTCTGAACATCGTATGTGTTTATTATTATTATTATTTTCATTTTTGAATTTCCCACACTAGCATCTTCTCATGAGAATTGGTGAGATTTCAACCCCGGAAGTAAACCGAGTTCTGTTTGTGCTCTGGGGAAGCATCATTGATGCTGGAAAAGGTAGGTCTGATGTGTGTGTGGGTTCTTTTGCCAGCATAAAGACAACACAATTTATGCTGGCAAAAGAAAATTAAGCAGGGGAGTGGTCTGATAAAGTCCTTAGAATGACTATGGATGAAAGTCAAGGAAGAAAGTGCAAAAGCAAGGTTACAGCTAAACATTAAGAATTTGAGAATAGGCACCATTTACATAACTTTAAAGTGGGCCATGAAAACATCAAAATAGTTAATGATTTTATATACCTAAAGTCAGTCATTAATCAAAAAAGAGAATATATTCAAGAAATCAGAAGAAGACTAAAACTATGAAGGGAAGCTATGGGGGCACTAGGGAAGATCCCCAAGTGTAAAGATATAGTACTAGATATCAAAAACCAGATATTCTGCCATAGCATTTCCCATTTTCTAGGTGTATGGGTGTGAAAGCTGTACTGTGAAGAAAGCTAACAGGAAGAAAATCTTGATGTTGAAATGTGACGCTGGAGGAAAGTTAATACTATGGAGGTAATACTTCACTAAGTTTCTTCTCAAATGTAGCAATGAGTAATTTCAGCATTTTTTCCCTTCTGTGAAAAAGTCTTTGAAAACCACACAATTCTAAAAAAGCTATTATCAGTTCAGACATACTCTTTGCAAAATTCACATGTGTTTTTGCACAAAATATAGTATTTTCTGTGCAAGAAACAGCATTTTATGCATGGACAATAATATTCCAATACAGAAATATTAATTCCTGCACAGAATATGCTGTTTTCTGCACAGATTTTTTTCTATTCAAATCAACTATGTGCAAATTTTACACAGAACCAGAATTTTTACATAGAACCAATTTTACACATAACAGAATCCTAATTACCTGGAGTATGTGGTGGTGGTTTCTGGAAAAAAAATCTGTGCAGGAATTAATATTTCTGTATTGGAACATTATTTTCCATGCAAAAAAGCATTGTTCCTGCACAACATTTTGCACATGACATGTGCAAAACAACATTGCACATGTCATGTGCAAAACAATGACATGAAACTTTGCACAGGATAAGTCCAGAACTGAAAAGACCCTTATCAGTCCAGGATTCTTCTCATCAGGATTTCTCAACATCAGAAAAAAATATGTTTTTCAACATTTTTTTAAAAAATTGAATTTTTTTTCCATCCCTAATGGATATCACAGATTGCTAAAAAGACAAACAAATGGGTCCCAGAGCAAATCAAGCCTGAACTCTCTCTAGAAACAATATGAGTGAACTGAGACTGACATACTTTTGGACATATCACGAGAAGACATGGCTCACTAGAAAAGGCAATAATGTTTAGTGAAGTGGAAGGCAGTAGGAAAAGATGAAGACCACATCACAGGTGCACAAATTCTAAAAAGGAAATCACAACCCTAAATTTGCAAGATTTGAGTATGCCACTTGCAATACCTGAGCAGGGTAGTTGACTGGCAGGGCAGCTGAACGAGAGTTCTCTGGGAGATACAGTAGCACCCCCATATCTGCTGGTTTCCCACCGACTAATTCAATTATCCACAGTTGGTGACAGCAGAGGGGTGGATGAGGAAGGGAGGGGAGGAGGAGATCTCACTTCCTTTCTTCTTTTCCCTGGGATGGCTATGGTGGCGATGAGGGGAGGGTGATGGGAGAAGTGGAGTGGAGATTGTGGAGTGGTTGGTGGCCAGAGATCTCTGGAGGCCTGAGAAGCTACCTTGGTGGTGGCTGTAGCTAAGGCTTTGGTGGTGGAGGAGGCCTAGAAGGCTGTGGTGGTGGTGTGCGGTGGTGGTGGCGGTGGTGGAGGTGGCGGTGGAGGAGGCCTAGGAGGCCATGGAGGCACACAGCTGCAGCAGTGTTATTGTTGGTGGTGATGGTAGTGAAGGAGGAGGAGACCTAGGAGGCTGAAGTGGCAGCAGTGTCAGTAGTGGTGGTGGTGGAGGTGGGAGCCTCAGAGGTGGTGGCCTAAGCATGCCGGGTTGCGGTGGCCTGGGCCATGAGCCTCCCTCCCTCTCTTCCTCCTCCTACAGGGTATTTGCTATTATCTTCGGATTTCATTATCCACGGGGGGGGGCAGAATAAATCCCCCATAGATACGGAGGTGCTACTGTATCTCATATATACGTGACTCTTGTCAAATAACAACAGCATCTTTCCAGACAAAGCAGTAAGAAGAGGAGCAGCTCATCTGCATATCTTTCCCAGCAGTTTTTGAAGCCACTGTGAGCAGAAAGGAAGCACGCTTTTGAACCAGTGTGCACAGTTATATTCCAAAGAGTTATATTCAAACTGGGGGTGGGGGAATAACTGCAGGCATGGAGGAAGATGGATCTGTAGTTGTCTGCTGCAATGTGTGTGCAATGTTTCTTTTCTTGCCAGAAAACCTCTCTATACTTGCAGCAAGTGCAAACTGATGACTTTCTTGGAAGAGAAGGTCTGCACACTTCAGTGCATCAGAAAACATGAGAATATCCTGGGTAGAACAGAGAGAGGACTGATTTTACAGAATCAGCAGGAAGAAACTGCCAAGGAAAATGAAAAGGGTACTATCATTGAGGAAGCAACCTGGAGGACAGTCACTGTCAGGAGCAGACCATACACAAAGGATTCAGAACCACTCCAACTAAGCAATCACTTTCTAAATATTCCTGAAGATAAAGGTGGTGAAGATGCCCAAACAAGAGACCAGGAACATGAGACTGCAAGCTGAGGAAGGAGTCAACGTAGCCACCAGCTCCAGGAAGAAGAAGAAAAGGTGTTGGTAGAAGGGGACTCATTGCTCAGGGGTATAGAGGGGCCTATGTGCCAGCCTGACAAGGAAGAATTGGGAAGTGTGCTGTCTGCCTAGTACACACATTCAGGACTGGCAACTTACTGAAGGTCTTCAAGAACAAAGATCAGTACCCAGTTCTCCTTATTCATGTAGATATCAATGACACTGCAAAGAACCTCTTTGGACAATCACCTTGAACTATGAAGCCCTGGGAAAAAGGTGAAGGGTTTAGGGGTGCAGGTGGTATTCTCACCAGCTCTACCAGTGAAAGATTGAGGACCACACAGGGACACGGAAATACTGCAAGTGAATGACTGGCTATGCAGATGATCTCTATGGGGGAGGTTTGGCTTCTGGGACCATTGTTATCATTTTTTAGATGAAGGACTACTGGCTACAAATTGGCTTCACCTCAAGAAGAATGTCTTTGGCAAAAATCATGGTGAATCTGATCAAAAGGGCTTTAAATTAAATCTTTGGGGGAATGGAGAAGATAGCTCAATGAGCTGTTCAAAAACAAGCTCTAAAAACAAGGATGTAAATTCTAGAGAAGCTGAGGGAGAGAATGGGAGTCACAGTAAAACTTGCAGTAAAATGAAAGATGTGAACAAACAAGGCTTTATTTTTTTTTTGATAATTAATTTTTGTTAACATCTTTTACACTTAACACAATTATTACAGTTGTTACAATCATATCTTATACATTCTTTCTTCTTCCAAATACATACATACAAACTTATTATTCTACTATCCCTTTTCCATATTATCTAAAATCCTCCTTTATTCTCTTCCTTAATTCTTTATGTCATTATTTCATTCTATCCTTTTATCCTTTCCTTTCATCCAACCTATTCAACCCTTTTCACTCCCAAGTTCACTCGTTGCTTCCCATTAAGAATTATCACCTCTGGTTGTTTATCACCATTAATAAGCCTTCCAGTATGGTATAGTATTTTTATATCTGCACTTCAGTTATGACAACAATTCTTTACATATTTCACAAATTTCAAAAATGGGTGTGGTCTTTTATCCTTTTATACAAGAAATCCGGAATTTATCCAGCCTCCCCATACTGTCTCTAAATACGCTTTAGTCTCATTCCAATCATTTTCAAAATTTTCCACATCCTTATTTTTTATAACTCTTGTCAATTTATCCAAATATATTAATTCTACCACTTTAATAGTCCACTCCTCTCTTGTGGGTATGCTATCAAGTTTCCAATGTCGTGCGAAAACAATTCTTGTGGCAACTATTAAATTGAATATTATTCTCTCCTCATCTTTTTTAATTTCATCACCAAACAGACATACCAAATAAGTCTCTGGCCGCATTTGAAATTTCCTTTTCACAATCTTCTCTACCGAGTCATGAACCATCGACCAAAATTTGTATGCTTTCTTGCATGACCACCAGCAATGAAAAAATGTTCGAACAAACAAGGCTTTAGATGTCTATATATCAATGAAAAGAGTTTGGGGAAAAATATAACATGCTTGACGTCCTAGTGCAGGAAGGTAAATATGATTTTATAGATATAATAGAGACTTGGTGGGAAGACTCCCACAATTAGAATATAACAATTGAAGAATATAATCTGTTCAAAAGGAATAAGGGAAGAAAATGAGGGGAAGTAGCATTATATGTCAAAGACAAATTTACTTATATAGAAATTCAAGCAAGTGATCAGACTGGACCAGTTGAGAGCATTTGGGTAATCATAAATAGAGGAATAAATAAATGCAACATTGTGCTAGGAGTTTACTACACACCACCAAACCAAAAAGAGGTGGTGGATGATGCTGTTCTGAAACAAATCTCAGAAATCTCCAAGGTGCAAGAACTGGTACTTATGGGGGAATTTCAATTATCCTGATATCTGCTGGGAGACTAAGGACTTTTTCAAACAAGGGGGAAAATACCTCGAGGAGGTTGAGAGAAGAACGGCACTGTTCTGCTTACAGCACTGTGTTTCAGACGGCACTGTCCTCCTCCTGACCTTCCCCCATGCTTCCTCTGTGCTGCAGGCACCACTTTTTATTGACGTGGGTTTTCCGTCAATACAAGTGGCACATTTCTCTCGTCCGCAGCATGGAGGAAGCACGGGGGAAGGTTGGGAGGAGGATGGCATTGTCTGAAACGGAAGGCTGTAGGTGGAACAGTGCTGTTCTTCTCCCACCCTCCTTGGGTTTTCCCCCCATTTGAAAAAGTCCTAATTTTGTTAAGCAGAGGCTCCAACACATTCCTGCATGCCTTGCAGATTCTAACCAACAGGGAGGAGTTGATCACTGGAATCAAAGCAGTTGGTACTTTGGGGAGAAGTGACCATACAATGCTAAAATTCCTCATTGTGGGACAAGCCAAAGAAGAATATAGTCAAATACGAACCCTGGATTTCATTAAAGCTAATTTTATCAAGCTCAGGAAAATACTGTGGAGAATCCCACGTCTAGAGATGTTAAAGGCAAAAGACATCCAGAATGAGTGGGGTTTTACAAAGAAGGAACTGCTAAAAGCACAATCACAAACAATTCAATGGAAGAACAAAAATGGGAAACATCTGAAAAAGCCAATGTGACTCCACAGTAAACTTGATGAGGAAGTGAAAAAAAAAAAAAGAGCATGTATAAAGAATTAAATCACCAAGGAAGAATAAATGTGTAGCCCAAGCTTGCAGGAATAGTATAAGGAAAGTTTGAGCTCAATATGAGCTGAGACTGGCTAGGGAAGCAGGAAGCAACAAGTTTCCCCCCCCCCAAATATGTTTGATGCAAGAGGATGACCAAGGAAATGGTGGTACCACTACTCAAAAAGTATGGTAAAATGTTAACAGATCACAATGAAAAGGCAGAACTACTCTATGCCTATTTTGCTTTAAAAATAGGATTGTTTGCTTCCATGCATCAGCAGAGACTGATGACTGAGGAGTGACATAGATGCAGTCTTTAAATACTTCAAGGGCTGTCACAGAGAGGAGAGGACAGGTTTGTTTTCTGTTGACCCAGAGGGTAGAATCAGGCCTAATGGCTTTAAGTTACAGGGGGATAGAATTTAATTGAACATTAGACGGAACTTTTTGACAGAGAGAGCAGTTCAGCAATGGAACCAATTGCCTAGAATCATGGTGGGATCTTCTCGGGACATCTATGGAAAGAGGCTGGGCAACTACCTGTGTTAGCTGGAGATCCTGCACTTATCAGGGAGTAGGACATGATGGACCTTGGAGCCCATGAAGCCAATTTGAAATCTATGACTCTATGATCTAGAATTCTCAGTCTTTCATCACCTGGCTGTTCTGTACTTCAACACTCCAAAGCTTCCACCTGCATGGTCAGTGGTGACTGATTCTGTGAACTGAAGTCCAAAGTATTTAGAGGACAAAAGGTAGAAAGCCACTCATCTAGACGGCTACATGATTCCCACCCCATTTAAATCCAATTGTTAATCTCACCTAGAGTAGACCCATTGATGCAGTTGTAATTACACAACTGTTGATGTCTTCTTGGGTTAAGTATTGGATTTAGGCCAACAGAACAGACGGACCATTTTAATAGCATCCTTACAAATAATAAATATAAGGGTTTTTAAAAAATTCTTAGCAAACATCAGATACAACCTGGTGCCATTCAGATGCTTCAGATTATAATGGCCATAATTCTTGTACAGATTAATGAAAACGGTTTTCCAGAAGATCTGGAGAACACTAGAGTGCTCATTATGAATAAAAACCTATACTTACCTGTTCTTGTAGATATTGATCCAAGATGTTTATTCTGGTATGAATACCATGATTACTTCAAAGAAGACCACCTGCTGCTTGTAACCTAATAAAAATGTTATTACAGTCATCCCTTCACATTCGCGGGGGTTACGAGACAAGACCCCTGTGAAAGTGAAAAAAAAACCAAGAATAATGACTGCCCTCCCCTCCCCCGCCAAACTGACCATGGGGCCTGGAGGCCCCATAGTCGCTTTCCCCCACCTTCCCCCTCCCTCCAAAGGCCTTCACGGGGCCTCCCCGGCCCTCCCACCTCCCGACCAAGGCCTACACAGGGCCTCCAGAGCATCTCCAGAGGCCCCATGGAGGCCTCCCCGGCCCTCGCCCCTCCCCCCAATGCCTACACAGGGCCTCCCTGGCCCTCCCACATCCCAACCAAGGCCTACACAGGGCCTCCTAAGCATCTCGGGAGGCCCCGTGGAGGCCTCCCCGGTCCTCCCCTCTCCCCCCAATGCCTACACGGGGCCTCCCTGGCCCTCCCACCTCCCGACCAAGGCCTACACGGGGCATCCAGAGCATCTCTGGAGGCCCCATGGAGGCCTCCCCGGCCCTCCCCCCTCCCCCCAAGGCCTACACGGGGCCTCCCTGGCCCTCCCACCTCCCAACCAAGGACTACATGGGGCCTCCAGAGCATCTCCGGAGGCCCCGTGGTCACCTCCCTGGCCCTCCCACCTCCCCCCCAAGGCCTACATGGGGCCTCTGGAGCATCTCCGGAGGTGCCGTGGTCGCTTCCCCGGCCCTCCCACCTCCCAACCAAGGCCTACACGGGGACTCCAGAGCCCCCATTTCACTGCTTTTGGAAGGGCGGCCCTCCCAAAACCACGAATATTCAAAACTGCAAATGCTAAGTTTGCGAATGTGGAGGGGCAACTGTATAGTATTGTGAGCCATAACTTAGTATCATGAGCCAATAGGTTTTTGGCAATTCCACATTTCTGAAGGTTCAATGAGGAATCATTAGCAGATTTTTGTCAGTCAACCCATTTTGTCACCATACATGACTTGGTGGATCATTAGCTGTGCAAACCTGATTGAGTCCATAAGTACTGTACCTCAGAGCAGGGACTTAATTTTTTGGTCTATAATACTTTGTAAATTTCTATGCTCAGTAACAGTGTAGAACAACAGCATTAATATGAAAACAATAACAAGAGAAAAATATGTTCTGTTTCTGCTTGAAAGTGAACACATGAATTAACAGAAGCATTTTCTGACTGACTCAGGAGAATAAAGAGGCCAGACATAGAAATGGAATGAAATAAATGGACTTTATTTAAGTCTAGTCCATTTATCAACCCTCCCAAAGAACTTCAGTGGGGAGTGGGGGGGAGGCAATCTAGTGTAGAAGCAGCTGGGGCAGTAGATCTAACTCAGACCTCCTCCCCAGACTCCCCAGGGCAAAACACCTGAGCCCCAGCAAAATCAACTTTAAAATATGTGCCAGTTTTCTGAGGCCATCTTGGGGGGAAAAATCCTTGCGTTGTTCATGGCAGCTCGTGTTGGGAGAAACATTTCAAAGGTGTTTTTTTTTCCTTATTCAGTGTGCAAAGATGAATCAAGTCAGCATTACATCCCTATATACAGTGCACCACTCCAGGCCTTGCCATGAGCTTCGTACTAGGAATTTTAACTAGATACATTCTACTCAAACACAATAGTCACTCTATCAGCCTCCCTAATCCACTGAAACAAATTTGATTCTGAAATACACCTGAAGCACAGCTGGAAATTTTGTCAATAGGATATGCAAGCATCCCTGCCTTCCCCCCTTTCTGTTTTCTTTTTGATAAACAGAGGCCCATCTAAAATGGGGATGGGAATTGTATGGCTGTCCAGGGGCTCATCTCAATGGGAGAATTAATTGCTGAAAACAACATATTAACTTGCTATCACAGCTGTTTTCATTTGTCCCCACAATCCAGTCACAAGATCACTGGCATGGAAAGCTATTTGAGTTTGAAGTTCACACAATGCATGCCCGTGAGAAAAGATGGTGGCTGTTAATGAATTACCTGCATTATTATTCCCAAAAAGCTCTCTCCATTCCCCCTTTTTTTGCCTCGTTGAATGAGAGATACGGAAGATCAATCTTATACTTAAAAAAAAAAATTATTTTGCTCTGACACTCAAAAATAGCACACAATCACTTCTGTGAAAAAGAACAATGTTCACACTTGTACATTGATGCAGTCTTGCTTTCCAGTGGGTGAGAGCAGATCAGTTTCTGTCAGCTGTTTCAACACATCTCCTATTTTCTTCTTTAATGTATCAATTGATTCAAAACATGTTCCTTTAAGCACTGGTTTCACTTTAGGGAAAAGAAAAATTTGCATGATGCTAAATCTGGCAAATATGGAGGATGTTCAAGTTAGTAATGTGTTTATTGGTCAAAAACTGCTTCACAGAAAGTGTTGTGTGAGCAGACACATTGTCTTGATGAATAACGAAACCATTTTCCCACAGTTCTGACCTTTTTTTTCCTGACTCTTTTCCTCAGCTTTGTCAAAACTTCCTTATAATAATTGCACACAGAGTCGGAGACTCTGTGGTTTTGGGGTGAAATAAATGGAATCTTTATCACCCTACTTATTTAATCCCTTAAATCTTTAGCAGGGGGAGGCAACCTAGTGAGAGAGCAGCTGGGGTGGATCGTCCCTTCTGGACTTATGCCCCCAGCTTCCCCAGGAGAACACCTGAGCCTTGTTGAGTAACCCCAGGACTTGGGGTTGCTCACCAGCTGGCCCGTGTCTGGAAGGTCAACCCGAAAGTCCCTCATCCAATCCATACAGATTAAGGTGAGGGGATTATCCTTTAGGCCAACCCCAAGGTAGGTCTCCTTCTGTTCTCCCAGATCGTACAATCTAAGGAGACCCTTCCAGAGACCGTCCCTTCACCGAAATCGGTGCCATAGGTGTACACCGTAATCTACCCCTCCCCCTATTCCTGCCATAGATAAGGGGCAAGTGTCTGCTTTGTCCCTTAATCCCCCACCAGCTTGTCCAATAGGTCCCTCAACCCCCGCTGAAGATCCCCCAAAAATAGTAAGTTACCAGCATCTGAGAGATGTACGCCATCCGCTCTGTAGAGCTTAGGCCTCTCAAACAGAATCTCGGGATGTGCCAGGTAATGTCCTCCCTTTGAAAGTAAAAACTTCCCCATCTGCCTGTTGACCTTATGCCTGGCCCTGTCAATCAAGTGGGGATCCCCTTCCCCCCTCCAGATCTGTCTGGGCAATATGGCCGACCACATGATGGTGACTGCAGGCCATCTAGACCTGATCACCTCCAAATCATGTGACACTTGTATTACCAAAGCCTTGCCTTTTAGAAGGCCCAGGTCATTCCCCCCGAGGTGCAAAACCAAAACGTCAGGCGGATTCCCAACACGTTCTGTAAACAACAATGGCATGAGCCCATGCCATCGCAATCCCTGCTTCCCCAACCACTCAATCACCCCCATGTCTCCCAGGCTAAGGTGAGGTCCAAAGTAACTTAATCAGGCCTGTCGGGCCGCCCAGTAGACCATATTGTGGCCACAGATCAGAACCTGCTGTCTCACTAGCCGTGGTCTAGGACCTGGAAGACAAATGGGGAAGAGAGTCAGTTAGTAAGGAAAGGACAAACATATCTCCAGTATGAGGCAGACCTCCATCGCCCAATCCTCTGGATGGCCAAAGGCGACAGGCTCATAGCAGTGGCAGTGGAGGCAGCCCCTATCCAGAAAGAATGCGTCCCAAACTGGACACATGTGAGGCCCAACTGATCTAGTGCCTTAGTCATCACCTTCCAAAACTGGTACTTAGTTAGGGGGGGAAAATCAGCATGAATAAACAGCACTCCTGGGAGTTTCCCCCGAACTCAAAGATATTCCTGCAATGCAAAAACCGGACATATGGTGGTATCATTGCAGCGTTGTAGCTGCACAGTTTTACCACGCCCCAACTGATCGGTCTTTGAAAAGTGAAGCCTAAAGCTAATCTGCTGCTCCGTAACCCTTATGTCCCTTAATTCCAGCGCCCTACCTGAAGTGTCAGACTTGGAAGATACCACGAGTTCGCTAACTCGCAATGCGCCAAAAAACGCCAACAAAGTGGCGGCATGAAAAAGCAATGCCTCATAGGGAGAAAAGCAAATCCCTACCAAGGCATGACGCAATACCTTTAGGATGCTTGGCGAAAGAGGAACACGAGAACCCCTCTGTCGGCCGCGCTCTTGGGCCCATCCTTCCAGTGTCTTCTGAATACAGAAGTCGCCAGTATTATCAGGGTCCCCCTGTGCTTTCATCCAAAATGCTAAAGCAGAGAGTTTGCTCCTGATGGGCTGTGGAGCCAAGCCTTGTTTATGAAGATGCACACAGAATTCAGCAGTTGTGCCACTGGTACGTCAGCTCCCAATTGGAGACCGAACTGATCCCTAAATTGATAAAATTCACTAAGAGCCCTGGCATATCCCTTTCGTGTGCTAATAGCTACTGACATACCTAGGGCCCTCCGAATTTCGGATTCCCAATCTGCCATAGCTCCTCCGGCATCCTGTCGCCCTCAGGCTCCGTGTCTGGGGACGGCTCTGAAGTGCTCCATCTGCATGCGGGAAAGAGCGTCAGCAATCTCATTGTTAACGCCCGCCACATGCCGTGCAACAAATAAAATATTGTATTTAAGGCATTGCAACGTGAACAGCCAAACCAGACGCATGACCCGCGGAGACCTGGATGTGAGAGAGTTTATTACCTGGACCATTGCCGAATGGTCGCATCAAAAATGTACTGATGAATTCGCCAGTTCTCGTGCCCAGATGAACGCAGCAACCAAAATCGGGAAAAATTCCAAAAAAGTAAGATCAAGTGTGATATCTGTCCCACACCATTCAGTGGGCCATCTATTGGCACACTACCGGCCACCAAAATAAACCCCAAAACCAACAGAGCCAGTGGCATCCGATGCAATTTGCAATGCCTCCTGGAGCTTCCTTTCCTGACGCAAGAATGAAATGCCATTAAATTGATCTAAGAATTCCTGCCAAACCAGCAAGTCATCCCGCATTTCCCTAGTAATACGGATCTTATGATAAGGCCTTTGCACTCCCATAATGGCATCACATAACTGGCGGAGGAAAGCCCTGCCGGGGGCCACCACCTTGCATGCGAAGTTCAGGTGTCCAATGAGAACCTGAAACACCTGCAAGGTGGCCTTATGTCTAAATTTAAATTTATCAACTTTATCCCTTAAATCCTGAATCTTCAAATCTGACAGGTGGCAGAGCTGATTGACTGTGTCAATCTCAATACCCAAAAAAGCTAAAAGTTGTGAGGGGCCCTAGGTCTTTTTGGGAGCAAGGGGAACACTCAGCTCCCTTTCCATCTTTTCAAAAAACTGCAGCAAAAATCTACACTCAGAAGAACCATACCTTCCGATAAACAAAAAATCATCTAAGTAGTGAACAATGCCATGTAAGCCAGTCCTGGCTCTAATTGCCCACTCTAAAAAGGTACTAAAGTTTTTAAAGGCATTACAAGATACTGAGCACCCCATGGGTAAGGCCCGGTCCACGTAAAAAAGCCCTTCAAACTGAAACCCTAGCAGCTCAAAATTGTTGGGATGACTGGGAGAAGAGGGAAAGCTGACTTGATGTCACATTTCATCAATTCCGCTCCAGGACCATGCTGCCTGACCTCACGTATAGCTGCATCAAAAGAAGTATACCTAACCGTACATAATTTCGGGGGGATAGAGTCATTTACCGACTCTCCCCTAGGATAAGATAAATGATGTATAAGCCTAAACTCACCAGGTGCCTTCTTGGGAACTATCCCTAATGGGGAGACCCTCAGATTAGGCACTGGTGGCCGGGTAAAGGGGCCAAGCACCCTCCCTTCCAAAACCTCTTCACTTATTTTATCTGAAACAATGTGTTCTAAGCCCTTGACTGACTTCAGATTTTGGGCCCAAAAAGGGCGCCTAAGACCCCGATATGGGATCCAAAAACCAAAATGAAAACCATCCGATAAAGAACTGGCTGCCTGCCTATTAGGATAAACGGCCAGCCACGTATCCAAAATATCCAATTTAATTGGGCTGGGGCCCTTTAGGAGGCTGGGAGGAGGAAGTACCTCCCCTGCCAGCTCCCTGACTCCCTCTAGATCCCCAGAGCTGCCCCCTTCCCCTCGGGCAGTTCCAAAAGGAATGCGAAGCTCCACAGATGAAGCACTCATGATTAAACCTACAAGGTTTCTGAGAGCACACTCCGTGTGAGCTGAATTCCCAACATAACATCCTTTGTCTCCCACTAGATGAGGAAGGTGTGCCTGCTGTCTTGGTCCCTGAGCCTGCAGCTGGACTCAACAAGTGGCCGCTATGCATCCGTTCCCCCTGAATGGGATGTGCCGGGGTCATGAGCTGCATCCACAATTGGGGATGCATCATATCCCAGCAAAGGGATGGGTAAATAGCACCCCTCATATGAAAAGCTTCATCATATAGGAGCCAGGCAGGGCCAGCAAAATCTACATAGGCCCTATGTATAATACCCATGTACTGAAAGAGGGCCCCAGCCCAGTGTGGCTGTGCTTTTGCAATCACACCGGCTAAAATTAAGAATCCAGACAGCCAATTGGACCAAGTCCTCTCTACCTTCTGTTTTCTCAATTTCTCCTTCTCCTTATCATCCATATCCTCTTTATCTTTCTTGTCTATTTCCCAATACAACAAGGAAAACACATCAACGTATTCCCCCTTTACTAATTTGTCCCTTGTGGATTGTAAGAGATGGTCCCCCAAAGGAAGGGACATCTCACCAAAAGGGACTGCTGAATATGCCACTATATCATATCCCGGGGTCTGTGAAAAACTAACCGTGGGAGATGCCCCAAAGGAAGGTGCATTGTACCCGCCAAAGGCAACCGGGCCCCATGGAGACCATTGGGAACCAGACCACCCAAAGACCTGTTGAGGCATGGCCCATGTGCCCTGCGTTGCCTGAGCACCCACCCCTTGTGATGCATTGGAATGCATGGTTGCATGCCAGTTAGCCCATGGCCAACCAGGGTTTGGAAGCTGTGTGGTGTCATTGTTAGGTAACTCACCTGGAGGCGCCAATGCAGCTGCAGGTACGGGTTCGGTGTCGTCCCGTGGTGGTATGCTGGAGGGGCCATCCAGTTGATGTGATCCTGCAGCATCCTCCCCTTGGATCATCTTCTCCAGCTCATCTAAACGTGTGATAATCTGGTTAGCAATTTTACCCTTACCCACAGTAGGTTTAGCATGGTATGCGGATTCAACATCCCTTATCCCCTGAATTCTCTCCAGGTGTTGAATTCTTTCTAAGATCGCCTGCCACAGGATATCTTCCTCTTCGTCACTGAGAGTGGGTGAAAGAGAAATGGGCGCTGGACGTTTTGGCGCCGGCCCCTTACCTTTCCCCCCACTTTTTCCCTTCTTAGGTGCCATAAGGGCAGTGACAACTTATGTCAGATAATTGCCATTTGGCACCTCCACCATAGATGACAAAAAGTGCCCTCCGATTTCCCACACTTCCAACATTGGGTCTTACCCGTCTTATACGTTTTAACCAATTTGATAGGTGTTAGATATCATTGAAAAAATATTTTACAATAATTCCCTTTCATTTTTACAGCCAGTGTAAATTTTTATGTAAGCTCCCAAGATTTCTCCCATCTTTCCATTTCTATCACCTGCCCTAGGTCCTTAGCCCATCGAATCATGGATTCTTTTACAGTTTCGTCTTCTAGCTCTCTATCCAGCAACAATTTATAATATTTATCAAAAATTATCTTATCAATTTCATTATGTTCACCCTGAAAACCTTGTGATTTTGAATCCATTTTATATCTTTCACATATTTGTTTATATAAAAACCAGTTTACATTATATCCTTCCTCATTCAGTTCCTCTCAAGATTTGATTGCTGTTAGTACCTGGGTCACATTTTTAAGAATCTGTTGGTAGGTAAGCCAATCATGATTTGCTATTTTTGAAATCCCAAAAAAGGCTTCTTGAGATGAAACCCATATCAGAATTTTTTGATAAAACTTTCTTCTCAAATCCCCCCAGATTGCCCTTCTGATATAGTGGTGGGTAAAGATTTTATTATCCTTCTTTTTATTGTAAATTAAATACGCATGCCAGCCATAAAATATATTGTGCCCTTCTAAATCTAATAATTTCTTGACATCCAGTCTTATCCATGGTTCCAACCACGTAAGGACACTAGCTTCGTAATATTTTAGTAAATCTGGCAAGGCACACCCCTCTCTTTCTTTTCTGTCTGTTAACAGTTTATACTTAATTCTTGCTTTCTTGCCCATCCAAATATAATTGAGTAATTCTTTTTTTCCAAATATTAAAGCATTTATTATTTATTATAATTGGCAAATTCTGGAAGAGAAACATAAATCTGGGTAAGATCGTGACACACTTCCTGAGTTTTGTCTGTGAAATGTTGGTGAGTACGCCTTCCTCTTAGTGCTACTCTCCCCCCCCCCACCAGTTCTCACCCATGGATTTTGAGATTTTAGTAAAAAACTAACAAGCAGATCCCACAAATCTTTTGAGATAGAACATCGCTCCCTCTGACTTACTGGTTGTATGTTTTGTAGTATAGGACTTTCCACACCCATCAGAGGACTTGACACTCTTCCATGGGAGAATTTATGATGTGCCCACCCCAATCTTTTCGTGAAATCTGAATTTCATCTGTAAGCAAAACAATAGTTTGAGCAACAATTGTGGCTATATAGTATCACTTCTCCTTTATTACCACTGGCAACTGAGGTAATTAGTTAATTAATATGGTAATAATATTAGAAGAAGAAGAAGTAAAACCCATCAGATGTAGTATTAGTCATATTAAATCCCTTATGTTTTAATGAGAAATTTTATGGCCCAAGAGAAAGGAAAATTAAATGAAGTCTTTAAAGGCTGATGAGTAAATAGTTCTCTTCTTTCTCTTTGAAAGTTGAAACAATGTTCTTTATTTACGAGAACAGCAAAGTTGCTTGCTCAGTGAAGCCAAGTCGATGTGTACAATAGGTGTTGTTAATAGAATCCTTCTGCATTTATGAGCGTATGAGAGGTATGAAAAAGTCTTGAAACAGTCTTTTGGCAATGCCTAAAAAACATAGATCTTCACACACAAAAAGAGGATCAGCTTTGTACAGTTTTATTTAGCTGAAGTAAAGACTGATTGATTGTTTACCTCTCCTTGAATGCATAAATTCCATTTGATGTGAAAATTACCATATCATTTTGTCAATCTAAAAAAACAAAACAGGGACAAGAAGTGATTATTTTAAAAAGAAGTCAGACTCATAGGTCTTGATATGCTGAACAAACCTACTCCCCACTTTTAAAAAAAAGAATGTGTGGGTTTGTTTATTTGTTTTTCCATCCATTCCTATTGCCCTGCTTACAATAGTTCCAAGAGTGACATTATTAAAGAGCACTTCCTCTGCAAATTTTATTTGTGTTCATATTGGCTAGTCTGGTTCTCATAAACTAGTCTTGTGAACCAGAAAGTTGTGGAAAGAAAATATACCTTCCATCCAAGCAGGTTACCGTTCCTCTGATATATTGAAGGTGGTACTAGTTGTTCCATTCCTAACTATAATTATTTCATACTGAAAACTAGGTCTCAAAGAGAATGTCAGTAATTGCTTGTAATCATGAACAATACTACTGAACAAGCAGAAATGTAACATCTGAGATAATATCTTGCTATCCCTTTTTTCATGGCCCTGGGAAGGCAGCAAAAATATGATGTTTCTCAAGTTTCTGGTGCATTGACACCCATAACTCATGACCAGTGTGGTGGGCTTCTTCAATGTAGTTTGTATCTTAATGTAATATAAATGCTAAATATTTACAGCACCCTTTCATCATCTGGCTGGCTGTAATGATTCATATTTCATGATCAGTTTTCAGTCCATCTATCCATGTAGGAATTATCACAGTTTTATTTACACTATCGACACATAGCATTTATACTTAGCCCATGACATGAAATGATACAGTTATGCATACCTCCCAGCATTTTACTGATTATAACCAGGATGTATGTGGACAAACAACATCAGAGTGTGGGCAAAATGGCAAAGGTTATTAATGAGGAAATCAGCACAAGCTAGGAGATGCTGCAGTAGTTTGCTTATGCCTGAGCTTAATGGGAAGGATAGATTCTGACTCCTCCTCTACCTCCACTCCCAAGTTAATTGAGTGCAGACTACTTTTACTCTTTGCACTCAGTTTTCAGCAGTTGAAGTAAGCTGAGGTTACAGGGGCGAAATGGGAGGAGAAAAGAGAAACTGGGACAAATTAAAATGGGAGTGCTACGGGTTAATTGGGACTGCTCCTGTCAAGCTGGGATAGTTAGAAGGTATGGGTTAAGTCACTGAGGACTTTTTCGGACGTCTCAAATACACTGCAAGCAGCCTCATCGCGTTGTGAGGCTGTTGCGCTGCAGGGCATAGTTTTCGGATGACGCTCTCCCCTGCTGGTACTGTTGTGGTACCGCGGAGACATTTGAGCATTATATTTCACCGGTTTTTAAGCACACAAGTTGATCGTGATTAAAAACCGGCAAAATATAACGCTCAAATGTCCCCGCGGTACAGCAACAGTACCGTCATCCGAAAGCGATGCCCTGCAGCGCAGCAGCCTCGCAATGCGACAAGGCTGCTTGCGGTGTATTTGAGACGTCCGAAAAAGTCCTGAATCATTTAAATCCACTTAAAGCAAGTTGCAATGATCTGCCCTGATCTTCTCTGCCCTGGTTTTCTCTCTCATTGGTCCTTAGGACATTCATGGTAAGAGCTGTGACATTCACATAAACATGATTAGATGACCTCACACAGTTCTTTGCTATTATCCTGCTCTAGGCTAACTTTAGAGTTCTGAACTACAAGCTTTATATTCTTGAGCCAGCTGTGTATTCCCAACTTTAAAGTTTGCATTATGTTGACATTTCAGTTGCTAGGGTCAGCATAAAAAGTATAGTTTATTTTAGTCAGGAGTGAAAAGGCCCAGAATGCCAAATAGTATAGCACCTTCAATGTACACTTTCAGAAAGTGTAATAACACTGGTGTTGCTTCATATTTTGCCACCTCTGTTGCTTCAAAGTGACACAACCCCTTTATTTCTCTGGTTTCAGAATTTCAATCAAATCACAGAGCTCAGCCAATCCATAACATGCAAGGGGATTTTGTGATAGATGGGAAGTCTAACATCTCATAAACCACTAAGTCCAGAAATGAAATATTTCATTCAGAAGCCTAGAAAGGGCCCTAGAATACTTATACGATGGAAGAATAAAATTCTAACTGTAGCAAAACAAATGTTTAAGGCATCTTTCAAGAAGCAGACAGGAGATGGAGAAAAGCTAAAGCTACCCAACTGAAAATATCCCTCTCAGCAGTACAGACAACACAAACAAACTTGTGAATTCATAGGATGGGTGGTGTTTGTTTTGTAACAGGTTTGGAAGTTTAATTCTCTCAATTTGCAAAGTGCCATAGCAGGTAAGTCTATCCAGGAAAAGTCAGGGATGTAAACTTAAAATCAAATGCTGAAAGACATACTGTTCCCAGCAATAGAATTCTTTAAGTAAAAGCATTTTTTGAATAAAATAAAATGACTGAAGGCTTATCTACACTATTAAAACCCTGAATCCTTCCCCAAATCTGTAGTGATCAGGCCACATGACACATATCCTTGTCCCTGAATCTCAGGTGAAGAGGCCAGATTTGGGTCATTTTACCTTGATGTGGAGTTTTTAGGATTTGGGGTTTTATCTGGATTTTTATCCGCTGCTGCTGCCACCACTACTGTAAACCATTTTAAAGCTCAGGAGGTGAGTTCCTGTTCAAAGGGAGACGTTTCCTCCCTTCCCCTGGTTCAGCAGTGCTGCCTCCACCCAATCTCCACTGACCTGTTGCTTGCTTCAAATGCCCCTTCCTGTGACAGGTGAGCAGGAGAGAGGGTGAAGACATGCTGCTGAGTCAGGGGAAGGGAGAAAACCTCTCTCTTTGGTCAGGATCTTTCCTCCTGAGCTTTAAAATGGTTATGCCTGCCAGGATCTGACCATTTGCCGTGGTGGCAGTGAGCAGCAGAAGCAGTGGAGAAAACTCCCCAGGAACAGTGAAAATAAGTACGGGATGTGGTTGTGGAGAATAAATTCTGTGCAGGACTTTGGGGTGAATGGGGGGGGGCATGAGGGCAGGACTCCATTCAGATTTTTGGCCCCACATGTAGACAAGCCCTGAGTCAAAAGCCTTAGATTATTTCTTGAAAGGGATTGAGACTGTCCAAATCTTCAATGAAAAAAACAAACAAACCACCAAGTCTCTTCTTTCTCTTTTTTATTGTCTATTTTTATTTAAAAAATTGATCCATAAAAAATATGTAAAAAGTTTTATGACATAGAGATACCTACTACAATTTCTAATTACATTCCTCTTAGTTTAATAAAATTGATCTCTATGATACTTTCATATGTGTGTCATTCTTTACATAAATGTCATTATCTTGTTTCAGCACATACAAACGAACATTCAATCAAATGCTGACCCATATAATAAAGGATTACACAGCATGATTAGCTCAGATAAATTTCTACCACCCAGTAACTGAGATTTAAATGTTTGTATTTCTGTTCCAACCATACACAAATAATGTACACACATTCTCTACCATTGGTTGGTGCACGGAGGGTCAATTCTCAGCTCAATGTAGCAGGGGTGGGCAACTTGTGGTCCCAGGGACCCATGCATACTCCTCAAAGATGTTTTTTGTGGCCCTTGGCACCTCCAGAATCCCCACACCCATGTCTTTTAACCAAAATAGGGTGAATAGAGGCTCCTTGAATAGGGTGAATAGAGGCTCCTGGCAAATTGACTTGGGAACATTTTTGTCTTATCTTGTTTTGCTTTCTGATAATTCATGTGGCCCCCAAAGGTTCCCCGGGCATAAATGTGGTGCCTGACCTGTCGCAGTTGCCCACCCCTGCACTATGGAAATGATTTTGGGATATATGAGTATATCTAGCAGATGTGCATGTTCTGGGCTGTTCAGATTTGCATAGTTTAACATAGTGATATCAGAGACTATGATGGTGAAAGTGAGTTTACACACAAAGCATGAGAGAGGCAGGGAGAGAGGAAATTTGAGAATGTTACACTGGTTTCGTTTTTGCTTCTTTTTTATTTTTGTAGTTGTTAGATATGAAGATATAAGCTAACAACTTTGAAAATCAGACCACTGGTTCTTTCTTTATCCAAAAGGCAGCTTGTTCTCTATGCAATATAAATCCTTTAGTACTGATGAATCAGCATTTTTATACATGATGACACAGCAGGTATCTTCAGACTCCACACCATTTTTTGCTACATCTTCTGGTATTCAGGGGTAAAGTAGTTTTGGACATGGAGGCTTATGCTTCCTTTTCCAGGTTGCTTGTACTGTATTGTGGATGTATGGGAGCCTTTTCTGTTCTGTTTTGATATTTGTGATTATATTTGTTTGGCCTTTTCCATTACTCTTTTGGATTTTCTACTGCTATTTAAACTGAAAATAAAACTTACATTTTTATAAAGAAAGACTCTAGTCTTTGATCACAAGATCAGGTGAGCACCCGTAATCCCGCCCATCTATAGGTATAAATCTATACCTACTTACCCATGGTAGCATAGTGATTTTTATTTTTTTTTTACATTCAGGACAATTTCTATAGTAGGGGGAGTGAAAGTGCACCCCTAGGTCACATGCACTCTCCAAACCCACCTTTTTCAGCCTGTGAAGGCTTCTCACAGTTTTGGCAAACACCCACCCCCATTTTTTTCCAAGCCAATTATTTTGGACAAATTTTCACCTGTAAACAGTCCACCATGAAAGAAAATGGCTTGCAAATGTCCTGGTTAACTCACACAAGTAAGCTTACCTTTAGAATGGGCAACAAAATTTCTTCTACTTCGAAATGGGAATGAATTTTGAGGTTCCTTCTGAAACAATTGTTCTGAGGAATCTTGAGAGAAACCCAAAATGAGGTAGGTGGTGGGTTTGTTTCTAGTGTGCTACTTGAAGATAAATTGTGAGGATATTTGGCAGATGAAATGTCCAGACAAACTCAAATGAAATCAATGTATTTGTCAATTCATTTTCTACCACCAACACAAACTCAAGAAGCCCCATAAACACTACCAGCACCTAATTTCATATCATTTTAACCTTATGATAACTCACTGGTTTCAGAGAAGAAGTTAACCCTGTGTTTTAAATCAATGAGATTTTAAAATGCTGAACTTTGGTTCTATCATGACTAGAGGAAACAAGGGACTTATGATTCCATATATTTTCAGGAATAAAAACTGTCCAATCCTTACCATGGGATGTTTCTGGTAGAACATAAATTTTAGATCTGAAATTATGAAAGGTAGTTTTGAAATAGGAGCACAAAGTTTAAGGTAGTGTCCTATTTAATGGCAATTATAATGCAATATTTCCTGGAAAATGATAAGTCAAAATGAATTATCCATGTTTGTTAAAAGAATAATGGGACTGATGCTGGAATTAAAACACAGGGAGTGGTGGGGATGTTTTTGATATCTACCAAAGCTATATTAAAAAATATAGTGTAGACCAGCAAAAGAATCTACAGACAGCAAACTACAGACAGCAGTGCATGTCTGTTCTGTATGCTTAGACTGAATCCATTGAGCTGCTACCATTTGGTGTATCATTTTTCCTTCTTCCTCATAATTTGAATTACAACAAAGCATGTGGCATAGCAGCTTTTTTGTATGCAATGTCTTAGGACTTTTTCAAACTGGGTAAAAAAAACCCAAGGAGGTCAGGAGAAGAAGGGGGCTGTAGTGCTTACAGAGCCCCATTCAGACAGCCCCATCCTCCTCCATCCTCCTCCCAATCTTCTCCTGTGCTTCCTCCATGCTGCAGGTGCTGCTTTTTATTGACAGAAAACCTCCACCAATAAAAAGCGGCACCCACAGCATGGGGGAAGGTTGGGAGGAGGTCAGGAGGAGGACAGAGGAGGATGGGGCTGTCTGAAACGAGGCTCTGTAAGTGTGACAGTCCCGTTCTTCTCCTGATCTCCTTGGTGTGTGTGTTTTTTTTTTTACCCCATTTGAAAAAGTCATTATTCTCTGAAGACAGTGGTGGTTCATAGAACAAATGACTGAGACACTTCACCCTGAAATAGTCCACAAGGTGTCCATGCTTGAAGGGGGATAATCCACCAGATTGTGATCTATGCTGCAGTGCTCAGAAGGTTACTCAAAGCCTTGAAAATAAGAAAAGCAGATACAATATGGTTCCTCAGAGCAAATTTATTGCACCCAAAAGTTGTTATGGAAAAATGGAAATCAGAAATACACTATCCCAGAAATTTGAAAGTTAGTTTTTTTTTTAAATAAAGCAAATACCAGTTTTACTATAAAAGGAGTAATTCCTCATCAAATCAGAATTGTAATTTAAGGTAGCTTCATCTTAATTATTGGGGGAAAGGAGTGTCTGAGAGAGAGAAGAGTAGCCAGGCTAAGCTCCATTGTGGCTTGGTCCAGCAGCTGGTAAGAGACTCTCCCTCCATGTTCCAAATGTCCTTGTTCTGGCCTCTGAGGGAGAGAATAGCAGCCAGCATCTCCTGAACTTAATCCCCTCCTCCACCACCATTTCATTTTCCTTATAAATCATGTCTTAATTAGATTGTAAGCCTGAGAGCAACGTACTGTCAAATTAATGATTTTCAAGCTGCCCCGGGAGCCACTGAGACATCCATCCATCCATCCATCCATCCACCCACCCGTCCATAAATATTTTGGGGGGACTTACTGCCAGGATAGGAAATAAGTCGCCCATAAAACATTGTTTTCACTACACTACAGTATATACCATGGCGCTCTAAGTGACACAGTGCTGACTTTTTCTGTTTCTGTTGTGCTTTCAAGCAGATGTCAAATGATGAATTAATCTGAATGCAAAATGATGTGCAAAATGATGAAAACATAAAGTTTAGCTCATGACTTAAAGGCTTATGGCGTGAGGGAAGGGAAGCTGTGGTAAAACCCTAAAATAATGCCTCCCACCTTGCCTTATCACATGACATCAGCATGCTTCAGTTGTTCTTCTGTTCCAGTCCTGTGGGAGATGATGGTAAATGCAAGTCTTTTTTCTAACTGGAAAAATCTGTTAGAAAAAGGATTCACATTTACCACCATCTCCCATGGGACTGGACCGGAAGAACAGCTGTTGAACACTGCCATTGTGCAATATGGCAAGGTGGGAGATGCTATTATTGGGCTTTACTGCCACTTCCCCTCCCTCATGTGATAAGCCTCAGAGTGTTATTTAACATGATGCCTGTTGATAGTCTTCAGGTGGTAGGTTAGGAAGCACTTTCAGAAGGCATTAATCTGTTCTCTGCTAAGACCTCCTTTCTCTAATGTCTCCAAATCATATTCAGTATTATTGCCCTCCCACATGTTTTGGTGCTTCAATTTCTGTTTTCCAACATATTTTTAAAAAATGAATGGGAGACAGGTTTTGATATTCTGATAGTATTTTAATATAGTGACTGTAAAACTGAGCAGGATCCAACCAAGAATAACGAAGTGATAGCACAGCCTCCCCAACAGTTGAGTACATCCATACTAGATTGTATGCAAAATCCATGCATGATTTATAAAATATTTATACAATATGTTAATGGAATGTAAATGTGCCCCTGTCTGAAAATAAAATCCCTGATGCTGGAGGATACTCTGTCTTCTCCAGGTGAATGAGAAAAGTTGAGAAAGCATAAGCTGCCAAATACACATTTTGATATAGCAACAAACTATTAGGTTCCCACAAAAGAAAGTAATTGAAATAGAAATAATGAAAATGTGGTCTTTTAGATGCTGTTGGACTACAGAAACTGTAATCCCTGATAAATGGCCATTTATTTTTGAGTTGATAGGAGCTGGAATCCAACAACTTGATCCAAAGGTTCTCCATCCCTGAATAAAGGCCTATCAATGGTGGGTGAATTTTGTTTCCAGAACTTACACCTGTAAATTAAGATACATGACCCCACTAAGGTTCAGTCTAACACACAGCCTGTCATATTACATGATGAAAAAGCAGACAAACTGTTTTGTTTTGGAGGATTGGTATACAGCAGAATGAACAGCCTGTGGGTCTCCAAATATTATCATATTGTATCTCCCTTCATCCACAATAACTAGTTCTGTTGGGCAGAGCTGATGGAATCTGCAGTTCAGCAACATCTAGAAGGCCACTACATTATATATAGTGGTGGTGGACCCATTAGATTGGTCCGTCCTCAAAAGCTAATGGACCCAAATGGATTCCAGAAAGCCTTAGAGGGTTTAATGGTTGGGAATGCCGCTGACCCTGTTGATGCTCTGCTCAATATTTGGAACACCGATCTTGCCAGGGCTATTGACATGATTGCTCCCAAGCGTCCTTGCCAATCCACTTCAAACTGTAAGCCATGGTACACACCAGAGCTTAGGAGAATGAAGCAGTTTGGACAACGACTACAGCATATGTGGTGGAAAACTCGACTCTTATCTGACAGAACTTGCCATAGGAACTTTCTTTGGTCCTATCAGGAGGCAATACGTGCAGCGCAGAGATCTTTCTCCTCAGCACGTATTGCATCTGCAGAGTCTCATCCAGCAGAGCTGTTTTGGGTGGTGACAGAGCTAACACAGGTACCCCCTGTGCCGAATCCCTTACTTAACCTGACATTGGCCTGCTGCGTTTAACAACCTGTACATAGATAAAATCTCTCAGATAAGAGCTGACTTAGACACCAATATTTTAACAGAAACCATAGGAGAGACGTCCAGCGACTCTGTCAATGAGGTTATTCTGGATCAGCCCCAATCTGTGAGTACCGAGCACATGGACAAGCTGCTTGGTAGGGTGAGGAAAACAACTTGCCCTCTCGACTCTTGCCCATCATGGCTGGCTGTCCGGGGGGGGGGAAGCATTGAGGAGATTCCTCATGGATATCATCAATGCTTCCTTCAGGGAAGGACATGTTCCATCTTGTGTGAAGGAATGAAGGAAATGGCTGTTAGGCCGCTTCTGATAAAACCTTCCCTGGATCCCCTGGTTATGAGTAACTACAGGCCTGTTTCTTTATTGCCATTTCTGAGCAAGGTGATTGAGAGGGCAGTTGCTCTTCAACTCCAAGCTGTCTTGGATGAAAATGATTATCTAGACCCATTTCAAACTGGCTTCAGGACAGGCTTTGGGTTTGATACTGCCATGGTTGCCTTGACCGACGATCTGCGTCTGAACATCAACAGGGGTAATGTAACCCTGTTGGTGCTCTTAGACCTCTCAGCGGCTTTCAATACAATAGATCATGGCATCCTCTTGGACCGCCTGAGGGCGTTGGGTATCGGAGGCACTGCATTGCAGTGGTTCCGGTCCTACCTCTCAGGCAGGTCCCAGAGAGTGCTGCTTGGGGACAGTTGTTCAAGCAAAAGAGAGCTCACCTGGGGAGTTCCACAGGGAGCTATCCTGTCCCCGATGTTATTTAACATCTATATGAAGCTGCTGTGTGAGATTATTCAGAGTTATGGAGCTGGGTGTTATCAGTATGCTGATGATACCCAGATCTATTTCTCTGTATCTCATTCGTCGGTCTCGAATTCCAATGGCATCTCTTCTCTCAATGAATGTCTTCAGGCGGTAATGGGCTGGATGAGGAAAAACAAATTGAAACTGAATTCGGACAAGACAGAGGTGCTCATGGTAACGACCCCGAAACCAAGAATTGGGTTGCAACCTCCAGTCCTGGATGGGGTCACACTCTTCTCCAGTGACTGTGTTTGCAATCTGGGGGTGATCCTTGACTCGTCGCTCCTGATGATAAATCAGGTAAATGCAACAGTCAGGAGCGCCTGTTATCAGCTTCAGCTGATACGCCAGCTGCACCCTTTTCTGGAAGCAAGGGACCTCGAGACCGTTGTTCACGCGCTGGTAATCTCACACCTAGACTTCTGTAATGCACTTTACATGGGGCTACCCTTGTGCTGGTTCAGGAACCACAGTTAGTACAAAATATGGTGGCCAGGCTTGTTTCAGGAACATCTAGGAGGGACCACATCACTCCGGTTTTGAGGTCCCTCCACTGGCTGCCTATTGGTTCCCGGCCCCAGTATAAGGTGTTCGTTATCACCTTTAAAACCCTAAATGGCTTGGGTCCAAGCTATCTCAGGGACCTTCTCCTCCCTTATAATCCCCCACACACGCTCCGGTCCTCTGGGAGGAATTTGCTGCAGCCTCAAAAGTCGAGGCTTTCGGCTACCTCCCAGAGGGCTTTTTCTGTTGTTGCCCCCAGACTATGGAACGACCTGCCGGATGAGATCCATCAATTGACATCTTTGGACAGCTTCAAAAAGGCTGTTAAGATGGATCTCTTCTGGCAGGCCTTTCCAGAATAGATTATCCCGGCCTCGGGAACCCCCCTACTTCAGGAGAGTCCCCACAGCCTCCTTTGTTAACAGAACTGAATATCGCTGGGGACCTACTGTAATTGCCAAATGTAGGTATGTGTTTTTATCAAATGTTTTACTTGTTGTTTTAATTTGTAAATTGATTTAATAACTTTTTAAGGCGGGGAGGGAGTATATTGTTTTACTTGTATGGTTTTTTAATGTTGTGAACCGCCCTTATTGGATTACCAAAGGGCGGTATATAAATAAATTTTATTATTATTATTAATGTTGAAAAACACTTTATAATAATCTTGCTACTGTATTGTTACCCAAAGTAAATACAGTGGGCCTTCTATATCCATTGGGTTTGATACTGGGACCCTTCCCCAACAGATATCAAAAACTGCAGACGGTTGAGTCTCATATTAATCAGTGGGGACCACCATTTTAGGTATGTGGCACATTCATTTTAAGTGTGCAGTGGCACCATTTTAGGTATGGGCACCAATCCATGGATGCTCAAATTCACAGAGATTGAACCTGGGCAAATGAAGGGCCCACTGTAATGTCTTGGCAGTGAAAGTTAAATAAGCACAGACACCCAGTAGTGCCTGGTGGCTTCCATGAGAGTGTGATAGTGAATTTATTCTGTTTTTCTGTTTGTTTCTTTCAAAGTGAAAGGAGCAATCCAAAGTGCTTTACCTATTTTGTTCAGCATCTTGGATAGCTAACATCTAGTGTAGATTCACCACTCCACTAACATGGAACCTCCAGCCACCATTGCATATACCACAGTGCAACATTCATCAGTTGACAGCCATGGAGGATTTCTGTCAGGTTGGCTTTAGTCTGTGAAGTTGCAAGATTGCCTACTAACCAGGTCTTGTGACTTGAAAATTGGCAGTTGAAGTTCTACACCACACTGAAATTAACACTGGCATTTGCTCTTAGTTGCAGACTAGTAATTGTTAGTTAAAGTCACAGGTGCAAGACTGGCTAACAAATGTTGGCAATTACAGACTCCTGAAGTGACATGTTCAAAGGACGCAGGAACATATCCTTGTGTCATCATGGAGATATTGGAGTATATATACACTAAACCACATTCCAAAAATCCCAAGAGGTCCCATCATCTACAGAGAGCATGATGTTCAGCAGGAACAGGTGAACCTTGGAGGATGAGCACTCCATTTCATGCATCAGCACTTAACATTATAATGAACTGAGTGGTTCAGCCTGACAAGGAACTTTATTTGTGCAGCTGAGACTCTGAATGCTCACCAGAGCAACTAGAATAGAACAACAGAGAGCAAAACAGTTCTGATAGAGCTTTCTCCCATATTAACCTATTTTCCAAACTAGACACTAGAGAACCTGTGACATTATACCTACAGCTTGGGTTTTACCAGCCAACTGAAGCTCCTCTGGTAGCTAGAGATCCTGTCTCCTAATAAAAGTATATCCCTTAGTATGGTGTAGGGATGGAAGAAAGATTTACAAATATTTTTTATCCTCTATGATAAAAGGGGGGGCTCTTTGAATGAAAGCAAAAGACCAACTGTAGAAATAGCCCAAAACTTGATGTTTGTGCCAAAAAAAAATGTTTTGCAAACAAACCAAACATTTTTTAACAAAAATTATATTTTGTGCAAGAAAGTGGATTGGGGTTTATTTGTGGGGGAGGGTGTTACTCTGGAAAAAAGTTTTCTACAACAAAAACAAACATCAAATTTTCACAGAAAAAAGTTCTGGGATGTGAAAAATCATCTAAAATCTTCAAACCTCTCATACTTTTGTCCAGCAGAGAGAAAACTTGACACTTTTAATTCTCGCATGTGAGAATGGTGTAAGCAAAGATTTACATCCTTACTATATTCTGACATGGAGGAAAATGGGATCTGAAAGTGGTATTTGAGCCACTAGCTGAGGGCATCCAGTAAAACTAAACTATGGTGTTGGGACAGCTGTTCAAAGGAAGTGTTTATATTCTCCTGTTTTATTCTCATTAAAGTCTTCTCCTGCTAGACTTGAAGGAGATCCAAGTAAGATGGATGACCTTTCTGAATTCCATGCTTTGGGCATATGCAAAAGATTACACACCAACAAGTACTCAGTGTAAACTTCTACACCATACCTTTAATATCTTCACTAATTGAGCTCAAAGATAAGTGGTAATAAACTGTTCCTTGCAAAGGGCAGACCATTACCAAAAGTTTACTTTGAGGCCTTTAAAATTCTTCTCTCCTCTCTCTTACTTGGAAACCTCAGGGGATATAATCCCTTTAAATGTAGCTCATCTTCAATTAGCAGGAAGAACATATGTACATTCTTCATTAAAATCCCCAGGTATCGTGCAATGCAGTTCACTTCAGCTTTTACAGTTAATTAAAGCTTCATACCCATTTTCTGATTCTCCAGCTGGCTGTGGAGAGGTTTAAAGCAGAAACCACTTTAGCTATTACACCACTGAAAAGCTTGATAATAAACATTAATGGTCACAAGACTTTCTTCTCATTCATCCAAAGTTACACAAAGTACTTTGCTATTAACTTAATTTTCATCACAACAGGACAGGCTTGAGTAGGAAAGGAGGTGGCAAACAGACTTGCCTATGTTGGAAGAAGCTTCATTAAGTAGCTTTCATAGGAACTATCAGGAATACTATTCAATATATAGCCAAGAATTCAGGAAAAGTTTGCAATCTTCTCACTTGGGACACCCTTGCAATCATGGAGTGGAGCTAGCCAATTTTCACTGCATTTGATTCTTCATTCAACTAATGTGTCCAGCTGGCTTCTGCTCAGGATTAACATTTTCCCCATTTAAGTTTCATTGAAACCATGTCCAAATCAATTCATTATTTTTTTTAAAAAGTTCATACAGAAATTCATATCAGTTTTCACACACAAATCTCCTAGATGTTGACTTGCCTGTATGCACTTTTGTGTTCCCTTCCCCCATTACAGATGTTTTCTCATGTTTTTTGAATTGCACCATGAAATTCAGGGGAGGAAATGTGAATATCACCATATAACTGTATCCCCATTGGAGTGTAGGTTTGGGCCTTGTTCATCTATGTGCAAGAGCAGTGCAAATCTGGTACAGTTTCTTTAAAATGTGGACCAATTTTTTACCTTACTCAAATATGGGAGAAATGTAAAAAAAAAAAAAAAAAAAAAGGCAGGGCTCCTAAATCATAAACAGTTTTGCAGAAGAGACAATTCTGAAAGGACTACCTTCAAATACAGGTATGAAGAAATTATCACCTCTAGAAATTTTATACAACAAATTAAGTCTTCTACACACATCACAAAATGTTATATATTTAAACTGACCAAACTTGTGTTACTTCATACTCCAAGTATTAGTCCGTTACAAGGGTGAATTGTTCTGTGAAGCTTTAAACCTCTGTTTTGTGTATGTGTGTGTTTAAAACTGAGGATAATATTGAAAAAGGCATTAGGGTCATTTAACTATAATTAAAATGAATGGGGGAAAAGTAAAATACAGTTGTCCCTCCACATTCACGGATTTGGCATTCATGGATTTAAGTATTCATGGCTTGAAAATATTCTTAAAAAAATAATAATCCAAAACACAAACCTTGATTTTTCCATCTTATATAAGGGACACCAATTTGCTATGCCATTGCATATAATAGGACTTGAGTATTCACGGATTTGGGTATTCACGGGGGAACCTGGAACCAAACCCCAGTGAATGTGAGGGGACAACTGTACTGTTCTTTAAAATTTTGGGGAAATAATGACCCCAACATAGTGAAATGTTAGTTCAATGGCATATTGACAATTTTGTGTTGATGTATATATGTACCAGGACAAAGTGAATTAAAGGAAAAGCATTTAAAAGCACAATCCTATAAATGTCTGTTCAGGTTTAAATCCCATTGAGTTCAGTGGGACTTACACTGAGGTAAGTGTGTAAAGAAGTGCAACAACCTAAGGCTGCATTTATAAACCCACTTACATGGAAATCTCACTGAACTCAATAAGTCAATCAAGAATGTCTGTCTAAAGTCGTCCCTTTGCAGTTGCATGTTAAGCATTAATGGATGTGATTACTCATGGATTACTGTATTTTCTCCTGCCTCTGCCCTTACAAATGACCAAAAAAAAAAAAAAGTTATCTCTAGACATTTCTAATTTCTAGGGATGTAGCCACACTGCAGTGATATAGCAATTCGACACCACTTTAAGTGCCATAGCTTCATCCTATGGAATCCTGAGATTTGTAGTTTTATAAGATCTTTAGCCTTCTCTGCCAAAAAGTGCAGGTACTTCATCAAAACTACAGATCCCAGGATTCTGTAGGATGAAGCTATGGCGCTTAAAGTGGTGTCAAACTGCAGTAATTCTATAGTTCTGTTCTACAGTTTGTCCACCAACATCCGGTGGATGTTGACCATAGAATTGTGCTGGAGGACCTAGAAATGCCTAGAAAAGTGTTTTCTCAGGTTAAAAATATTGCGTCCTATATTCATGTTTTTTCCACTTTTGTGGGTATCCTGCACCCCCAAGAAAGTCGAGGGCTGACTATACTTACTTTTTAACAGACACATATAGGGCTGTGTGGCAAAGATCCTATTGACTGAGGTACATGGCAGTGACAGGAGTACAGTGGTCATAGACACTGCAATGACAGGGCAGATGACCAGCAGTGAATGTCATCTCCATCAAGAGATAAAGCTGCTCTGCCAGTTCCTGAGTTTCTCAGGAGCTAGCAAGCACCTTTATTTCCTGATGGAGATAGAGTTCACTGCTTTCTTCCTGCCACCAATACATCCCACTCAGAAAGTGATTTTACAGTATTGCTGCAGACCCTTCTGCCATCATAGGTGACCAACAGGGTTTCAGCCTAGATTAGCAGAATAATACTACGTATTCTTGTATTCTTGTTCCACTATTTTCAGGGAGATTACTGTAAATGGCTTTAGAATGGAAGGTCTTTCTCTCTCTTTCCCCCTTCCTTCCTTCCTTCTCTCATCCCAGCTTTCCCCCCATAACACAGAGCTCTCTGACACCTCATAGGAATTAACATTAGAGGTAAAAATTGCAGCCTACTATAGTTGTAGCTCCCTTGTATTATTAAGACAATAATTCATATAATTCCTTGTTTTGTTTGTTTGTTTTTTATCTAAAGATGGAGTTATTGACTTGGCTCCAAAAAAAAAAAAACCTACAAGTATAAAGAGAAAATATATTAGGGTCTACAATTCCACGAACTCCTCTGCAAATTGGAAGAAGGTGTCTTATAGCAGAGAACCATAATTTATGAGGAGCTGCATTAGTATGAGAAACATGGTGAATAATGAAGATGCAAGTTGTAAAATATAAACTCTTGAGAGCATTAAAAAGGTGTTGAGAAAGAACTTGTCTAAAGTCCTGTGCTAGAGCTTACACAAACAGAAGAAGTGCTCCAAATTTGGTGTCATTTCTTTCATTTACACTCTTTCAGTAAGTCATAAAAATCCCTCATATGAACAGAAAAGGCTTTCTGATAGTGAATGGGCACTTTTGGGGCCAAGCCATTGTCAAATACATCTATTTTCAGTCTCAATTTGGGCCTGTTTGATATACAAATTGGAGCAGTAAAGTCCTTTTTATGAGTGTAAGGTTAAAGGTAGAAGAATGTATCCACTTTTGTTTAAACACTCTAGAGAACATTGCACATAAAACTCCACATCCAAATCTGTTCCATACATTTAGACATACTGTAAGACAGAAGAAGGGAACCTTTGTCCATCCAGATATTTTGGACTACAGTTCCCATACTGTTGGGAGCTATAGTCCCTTGCCTTGTTCATGCTGTCTGAGGTACATCAGCATGGAAGTTGAACACATATGGAGAATGAAAGTATCCCTTCTATAAGGTATACAGTACATGTCTGGAGATAACTAAGCACAACCACCTTCTAGGATTCAGCAAGATCTTACTCCTACTTTTGCAAGTGATGTCTTGTGGCTTCCATATAGGTGGGACAGAGAATCTACTCTCAGTTTTAATTTTAAAGAATTTAAAATCTAAAGGAGCTATCCACAGTGATGAACCCTATCAAACTATCTGCAGCATGTTGGATAGCTCCATTAAATGGAAGGCTAAATCCTCAAAGCATTCACCATCCCACCTGTATGGAAGCCACCAGCCACCACTGCCTTCTTCTCTACTTTTGTCACCTCCTCTTGTGGGCTGACTTCAGTGCCAAGCCTATCCACAAAGTGTTGCAGCAAGGGAAAACTGATAAAAAGAGGAAAAAAAATATTATGCAAGTGTGGAAGGAGTGATTGAAAGAAACATCTAAATAACATTCACTAATGAGCCATTTCCAGTTGGGAAATGTTCACAGATTAATTAGGCTCAAGTGTTCCCATGTATGAAGCTCCCCAAGGTTTGTATTTTTCTTTTGTCACATAAGAGTAAGAGCTTGGCTGGAACATTAAATAGTTGTTTGAAATGCAATAGCAAGAATATTAAGAGACATTTGGTTTAATTTGTGAACTTGCATAGAAAATAATGCCCCTGCTATCTAAACATATATGAGAAAATAAAGCCAAAGAGCCATTTTCCTTTGAGTACAGCAGCCTGTTCCTTATAAATGCATAGGTAGGGTTTAATCATTAACAAGCCCCATAGAAACAACTAGAACTTATTTCGAGTAAATAAAATTGTGCTGTATTAAGTCCTTTGGTTTTACTGGCCCTAGGCCCACAGTGGCTAAGATAAGAGGTTCTACTAAATTGGCAAGTATGGAGTTATTGACCAGAGTATTTTGTCTCATGTACTTTCCATGAAATCACACTTTAAATGGGAATGGAGAATACATAAGTGTTCTTATACATAGCACAATTAAACATATGTATGCAGCCCATTCATTTTTATCCAGATGTTAGGTATTTCAGATAGACTTACAACTAAGAAAACATTCATAGATTCAGGTTCTTTGTCAGAAATAAAGCTCATTGGTTTTAATGGAAAATACTGTCAAATATATGCACTGATAATTGCAATCACACTGACATTTTCAGAACAGTTTGACACTGCTTTTGAAAAAAGAAACATGCCCAACTAGAAAGCTCATCCATATGTGAATTAGAATCTGTTCTTATATGTACAGATGATGCCATAGTAGTGATGGGTGAAATGAAATCCAAGGGCATCACCTGGCCAGTGGCTGCTTTTCACGAAGGCTTTCAACCAACGTAAAAAAAGAATCCCCTTTTGTTTTCATCATTATTAAATGAAGTGATAAGTGTGCAAAAAGGTGCATATCTCAGCAGCATGTTTGGACTCCCTGTGGATTCTTCTGTCTGGCTTCAGATAAAATCCCATGTGTTCACAGAAGGTAGGGGTGGGGTGGGATCGTGGGCATTGGTTCCACTACTGATATAATTGAAGACCACTCCCCCCTTTGTCCACACTTTTTGTGCATGTGAGAAGGGTATATCTCTCTGGTTTTTCTTCGCAAACGAAGATTCAGGAAGGACTCATCCCGCGATTTCTGCAAGCGCACTGATGACTAAAAAGGCCAATCCGAGATAAACAAGCCCGGTTGCAGAAAGCACAGCAGAAGGTCTCCTTGGGTGATGTTTCCGGGTTGTGATTCTTTTTGCATTGTCGTTTCTCTTCAAGACTTGTTCGGCGTGAGTTCTCAAATAAGGCTGCAGCATTGTGGATAGTGTGTCTCCATGCCTCCCGATGTGAGGCCAGGGCGGACCATTGTTGGTGATCAATTTGGCCGAGCCTGAGATGTTGTTTCAGGGAGTCTTTGTATTGCTTTTTTGGCGTGCCCCTCTTACACTGACCCATGGCAAGTTCACCATAGAGTAGTATTTTTGGGAGGCGATGGTCCTCCATCCTAGAAACGTGCCATGTCCACTGCAGCTGTGTTCTCAATATCATGGCCTCAATACTGGTGATCCCTGCTTGCTCAAGGACAGCAACATTCGTCACATAGTCAGTCCAGTGTATATTTAGGATTGTGCATAGACAGCGCTGATGAAAGCACTCGAGGAGTCGTAGGTGGTGGCGATAGGTGACCCATGTTTCAGATCCATAAAGGAGGATAGACAGTACAATGGCTCTATACACACTGATTTTTGTGCTTCGCCTCAGGTGTTTATTACTCCAGACTCTTTTGTGAAGTCTTCCAAATGTGCTATATGCCTTTGCTAATCTGTGATCGATCACTTTGTCAATCTTGGCATCTGAGGAGATGATGCTTCCCAGGTAGGTGAACTGCTGAATGGACTTGAGCATAGATTTGCCAACTGTAATGTGGGGATGGTGGTGTTCATCCTGTGTTGCAGGCTGTAAAGAACTTCCATTTTCTTAAGGTTGACTTCCAGCCCAAACAGCTCTGCAGCTGTTGCAAAGCAGGATGTTAGGTGCTACAGAGCAGTTTCTGTGGGGGGAACAAGGGCAGCATCATCAGTGAAGAGCAGCTCATGGACTAGATAGTTTAGAGTCTTAATGTGAACCCTCAGAAAGCTTAAGTTAAACAAGCTACCATCAGTACGGTAACGTATATAGATGTCATCGTCTTCAAGCTCTTCTGTAGCCCTTTGGAGCATCGTGCTGAAGAAGATTGTAAATAAAGTTGGAGCAAGAACACAACCTTGCTTCACTCCATTAGTTATTAGAAAGGGCTCTGAAAGAGCATCGCCATATCTGACTTGACCACGCTGGCCCTTGTGTAGCAAGATAATCATTTTAAAGATTTTGGGGGGACATCCTAGTCTTTCCAGGATCTGCCACAGACCTTTTCTACTCACAGTGTCGAAGGCTTTGGTGAGGTTGACAAATGTTACATAGAGACCCTTGTTCTGCTCTCTACATTTTTCTTGCAGTTGTCTAAGGCAAATACCATGTCTGTAGTACTCCTATTGGCTCTGAAGCCACATTGGCTTTCAGGGAGAAGTTCTTCTGCAATAGCGGGAACTAATCTGTTCAGAAGTATCCTTGCAAGGATTTTTCCAGCAATAGAGAGCAGTGTTATGCCTCGATAGTTTGAGCAGTCAGATTTTCCTCCTTTTTTCTTGTACAGTGTGATGATGACTGCATCTCGGAGGTCTGATGGCAGTTCCCCTTTTTCCCAGCAATTCACAACGAATTCGTGGAATTTTTGTGTGGAGTGCATGACCTCCATGTTTCCAAACTTCAGGTGGGATTCCATCAATCCCAGCTGCCTTGCCGTTTTTCATCTGCTGTATGGCCTTAAGGGTCTCTTCCAAAGTGGGAGCTATGTCCAATTCATTTTTCATTGGTTTTTGTATCATATGTTGGATAGCTGAGCCTTGGACTACTTGGTTGGCGCTAAAGAGACTTTGAAAATGTTCAGCCCAACGATTCAGGATGGAGGCTTTATCAGTAATTAATGTTTGACCATCTGTACTGTATAAGGTGCTTTGGACCTGATAAGTAGGTCGAAACACTGCTTTAAGAGCTTCATAAAATCCTCTATGATCACCCAGATCTGCACAGTGTTGTGTCTTTTCTGCTATATTGATCCACCACTTGTTCTGCATGTCTCAGAGTTTTTGTTGAAGTTTACTACATGTGAGGCGGAAAGCTGCTTTTCTTACACGGCAGGTTGGCTGGGCGAGGTATGCCTGGTGAGCAGTTCTCTTCTTTGCCAACAGCTCCTGGATCTCTTGGTTGTTTTCATCAAACCAGTCTTGATTTTTCTTGTGGGAGAACCCAAGGGATTCTTCTGCAGACTGGAGGATACTGTTTTTGATATGTTGCCAAAGCACTGTAGGAGAAGGATCTGTAGGATGGTCTTCAAGTTTCATTTGTAGATTTGCCTGGAAGTTGTCTCTCATGGTAGCTTGTTGAAGATTGTTGACTTGGAGTCACTTTTTTAAGATGCCACCCCTCTTAGGTTTGAATTTAAGATGAAGATTTAGTTTACATCTGATGAGGCGATGATCTGTTCGGCATCCTGCACTGGGCATCACTCAGATATGACAGACATCACGAATGTCTCTCTGACGGACTGGAGCATAGTCAATGAGGTGCCAATGTTTGGATCGGGGATGGATCCAGGTTGTCTTCAAGCTATCTTTCTGCTGAAAGATTGTGTTTGTAATAGTCAGTCGCTGTTCTGCACAGAACTCTAGCAGGAGGCATCCATTTTCATTGCAATTTCCAACACCATGCTTGCCTAAGACACCTTTCCAGGCTTCGGAGTTCTTTCTTACTCTGGCATTGAAGTCAGCAAGGATAATAATTTTATCTTCTACAGGGACTTTTTGTATGAGTTGCCGTAGGTCTGTGTAGAATTTGTCTTTCTCTACAGGGTCGGCTTGCATGGTTGGGGCATATATACTAAACAGAACAACATGTGGGAGGCGTAAGGAAATAATGCGATCAGAGTGTCCTGTTGGCAAGGTTTCGAGTTTGGAGGCAATGGAGTTTTTAATCATAAAGCCTACTCCTGAAAGATGTTTTTCAGTTTTGGGTTTGCCAGACCAGTAAAGTGTGTAGCCAGCACCATGTTCTTTAAGGCTGTCGTCCTCATGGAAGCGAACTTCACTAAGAGCAGCGATGTCAATGTTAAGTCATGATAGTTCATGGGCAATTAGGGCAGAATGACACTCAGGCCGTCCACTATCTTCAGAGTCTTGCATGGTTCTGATGTTCCAGCATGCAAGTGTCAGTTTATTTACACCTTTGGAGGCCAGTGTGTGCCTTTGTTTCTTTGCCTTGGTTTGACCGCATCAGAAGATGCCCGTTTATCGTGGCTAACCAACCTGGCAGTTGGGGATGACCTTTCATTAGGCCACCTTTTCTAGACCCCTCTCTATATGGAGCAAGCAGTGCTCTCCTTAAAAAAGGCTGCTTGGTCATTCAGGATGCTGCCGAACAAGACTGTCATCTCCCGGGTCAGCCTCGAGCGACCAATGTCCTGAACCGCCTGCATGCAGGGTTGGGTCTGCGGCTTCCAGTGCATCTTTAAACCTGCCGTTTCATCCCTCGCCTATCGCTACAGGGCTTTTTTGGAACTGGATTTGTCCTTCGAGCCTGTGCAATGGATTTTTCTGGTGGAGCACAGCGTGCACAGAACTGGCCTCACCCTTTAAACCAAAGGTTCATCTGCCGTGGCCTTGCAAGCATGGACGTAGCAGCGAGGTCCTCGGGTCGTAGGTTTGATTAGAGTTTCCTTCTCTTAGATGGTTGACCTTACAGGGTTGGATGAGCACAATCTGCCCGGGTTTGGGATTAGAGTTTTCCTTCTCCTAGGACGGTTGCCACAAGGCTAGAGAACCCATCCTGCCCTTTGATGCTCTTTGTCAGACCCTTCAGTTTTGACCTGTCTGGCATGGGAGACCCCACCGGTGGCTTTATGCCACTGCCAGCATAGCTGAAAACATCATTAGGGTACGCAAGCCTCTCTCCCATGACAAGGGGGCATCAATGGAGAGGAGAAGTATATATACAATTACTGGCATATGTATGTAGATATTCATATTGTCTGATAAGGGAGAGCGAGAAGCCAAATCTTTTCCTCAATGGCATGCAAATTCTGATTGTGCCATGATTCCTTCTCATGTTTATCAAATGTGTGGATAACAGTGGAGCATGGCTGCTATTTCCTGAACTAAATGGTCTCCAGCCTCAGAAACATCCTTCACATGTTCCTTGAATCTGTTGAGGGCTTCTCTGCAATAGAAACAGGAGAGAAATGAGTTTTCATTGGGGATTAGAAAAGTTTTCTCTTCAAGGTATCATCTCTGCTGCGTGCCCCATCGAATATATAATACACAGGTCATTTTTATGTCTATCACTGAAAACGTGGTTTTACAAGTCCTTGTCGTAGCATGTAAAAGGTGATGCATTATGCACATGTTGTTATGCCAATGTTTAAAAGACCACACCTTCATCTGAAACATGTGGTTGAATAAGAACCTCCACAGTGGCTATCAGCTCAGTTGGAATAATAAGGATGACTCCAGACTGTCATATTTCAGCTTTTGCTATGCAGATAGCCCTAATTGTTCCTATCTGTGCCCTTTCATACTACGTAGTTATAATGCTATTATTCCAGTTTAACTGTCATGGCAGCATCCTATGGAATCTGGGTTTTATAGTTTAGTAAGGCAATAGAGCTCTCTGGCTGATAAAGCTAAATGTACCACCCTAGACTGCATATCCCAAGATTCTGTAGAATGCTTCCATGGCAGTTAAATGAGATCATAGTGACATAACTATCATGTGAAATGTCCCCAGGCTTTGGGGGAATCTACACTGTAGAATGGGTATGCAAAAGACCTCTCTCATATGGGGAAGGATAGAGTTAAAGGTTTTTGTTTGTTTGTTTGTTTTTTACTTGTTTTTGCCCATATCTTGATTTAAATGAAAATGAATTGACAGATGGAGGTACTGTTCCTGCCCTTCAGCTTTTGCTAAGTTGGAGTGTTTGTGTGCATGAGGAAAGCCCCTGTAACAAAAATAGCTGCTGGCCCAGAGTCTGGTGGACCAGCACGTGGGTGGGTGGGACTCATCAACGACTTTGAACAGATTTCTTTTGGTTCCATTTTTGCCCTTCACATTATTACATTATTTGTCAAGGAGTGTCATGGGAATATTAAACTATATGCCAAACTTCCATCATAGAGTAACTCTATATTGTATTGACACATGCTTTTATGCTTATAATTACATTTCTAAGAGGCTGCAACCTCCAAAGTACTATAAGGGGATGGTTTAACACATTTTAATGTAGGTCAAAATCCTTTTGATATTTAGGGTCATCTTCTCCTCTAACCCCAGTTTGGAGGAGAATTTTTAAAAAGTTCTTTATTGCTATTCTGAGCCTTTCAAAGAGATTTCCTCCTACTTCAAAGACTTCCTTTAAGGGAATTTGGTTTCGAAAGACATTCTTAACTCCCCTGTCGACATATGAGCAAATGTATTTGCAAACTTGTGTATAGTGCTATTTTTCAATTCTCCCAAGGCCAAGTCAAATGTGTCAGTGACTTCTAAAGAGTTTTCCTTTTTTTTTTTCAACCAGACACCAATTATTTTCTCTCTCACTTCAGGTAACTTCTGTCTGCCCAGCAGGTTAGACAAAGATTTTAGACAGACACATAGTTACTGCTCTTGAATATAATTATCTGTTTAACTGTAGGTGAAATCTAGTGGCAACCTTCGTTTGCTAGTGTTACCATACCTTACAACCCCTCCCTATAATATTTCATAATTTGACAATATTAAGACACTTCAAAATGTTTAATTAGACCACGATTGACTGAAATGCACAGATATAGGATGGGTGACACCTGGCTTGAGGGCAGTACATGCAAAAAGGATCTAGAGGTCTTAGTGGACCACAAGCTGAACATGAGTCAGCAGTGTGATGCAGCAGCTAAAAAAGCCAATGCAATTCTACACTGCATTAATAGGAGTATAGTGTCTAGATCAAGGGAAGTAATAGTGCCACTGTATTCTGCTTTGGTCAGACCTCCCCTGGAATACTGTGTCTAGTTCTGGGCACCACAAGTCAGGAAGGATACTGAGAAGCTGGAATGTGTCCAGAGGAGGGCTCCCAGGATGGTGGGAGGTCTGGAGGCCATGGCCTATGAGGAGCGGCTTAGGAAACTGGGCATGTTTAGTCTGGAGAAGAGAAGGTTGAGAGGGAACATGATAGCCACGTTTAAATATTTGAAGGGATGTCATAATGAGGATTGGGCAAGCTTATTTTATGCTGCTCCAGAAACTAGGACATGGAGCAGTGGGTTCAAACTACAGGAAAAGAAATTCCACCTAAACATCAGGAAGAACTTCCTGACAGTAAGAGCTGTTCAGAAGTGAAATGCGCTGCCTCGTAGTGTAATGAAGTCTCCTTCTTTGGAGGTTTTTAAACAGAGGCTGGATGGCCATCTGTCAGGAATGATTTGATTGTGTACTCCTGCATGGCAGGGGGTTGGACTGGATGACCCTTGAGGTCTCTTCCAACTCTATGATTCTATGAAAGTGAGGTCAGGTGGATGTCAAAGGACATAATCAAAGGTGTTGTGGAAAACTACCAACAGATACACCAATGATAGGATTAAGCAAAGCCCCTAGTAAACAATGCCATCACCAAGTTATATGCTAATCCCCTCTTGGAGGCATTGGCAATGAGTCATTCCTCACAAACAAACAAGTGTCCAGAACCCCCATTATCCCCAGAAATCCTTTTCTCACACCTTTCCCATCCCACATTACAGAGTTTGTCATAAACCGATCAATTTGAATATCTCAGTCATTAGCGACAATTAGCGAATTTGTGGTTTCCCTTGTTTAATGATGGAAAACCCATCCATGCATTGTTTTAAACTCAAACATCCCTTCAGTCCATGATATTGGTGGTAAATATTAGTCCCCAGGCAACAGCAATGTGTGTTACAGTTGGACACCATCACTCTGTTGGATCGATGCACCATCTTCAGCTCCAAGTCTGAACCTTCTCTGCTGCACGAAACTGTACTCTTCAGGACTGGTGATTATCACCCATACATCCCAGTCTATTCCTCCATCCAACCTTTCTGCCTTAAAACTCATTGTTAGTTTTGTATGCCTATTGTGAGCATGAGTACATGTGTGAATACTTCCATGTTATTTTCCAATAAAAATATTTTTATTACACATTAACTCAGAGCCTCTGCAGTTAGTACCAGTATACATCGCAGCCATCCATTTGAGCTATAATTATTCCCCCAATTAATAATGTAAATTTGGCATCAATGGTGGGTTCTCCATGGACCTCCACCATTCAGGTAACACTAGGAAATCCTCGGGGATTTTCAATATCAAGGATGGATGAATCTGCCAGCTTCTCTTCCTCTCACATTCCCCCTTTAAAACAAAACAACCCTCAAATTCTTCCGACGCCGTGTATGAACAAATGTGTAAAATCTGTTTAATTCTTACTAGAAGTGAACCAAACTAAATTCTCACTTATCTGCATTGGTCAGCTCTAATAATTACAGCTCTTCCAACGAGAAGACCTTGTTGTACCTGCCTGTAAGTAGCTGTTATTAATTAACTTAGCCCCATAATTAATTCATAATTAACACCATAAATATAACTTAATATACAGGATTCAAAGTAAGGTTCTGATAATCTAAGCATTCAAATCCTCTATGTGGATAGATGAATCTGTGAGTGGGTAGATATCAAATACTTTTGTAATTCTGGAACACCCTAGCTGAAATCAGTGGATAATCCAATTCAATTTAAACGGATGCATCAGACTCAGGTTAATTGTATTAGTTTCCTTGAAAACAGCATAGAAAACTTTCTGGCTGACCATTACTTCTGTTGATACTTCCAGGAGCTATTGTTGTTTGTGGCCAAATTCAAGTTGTTCCTGTTCCATTTATGAACACATCTGGTATGGTGAGGACTAGAATTCAGACTCAGACTGAAAGAACACTCAAAGAGTGGTTCAATACAGGAAGAAAATTCTTGGTGGGAGAAACAGAATCTCTGAACATATGCAGAGTGTATTTCACTAATTATAAGCAGCAGGTTGCTGCAGCAGATCTACAATAATGGCCACAGACTAAAGTAGTTTTGCATATATCATGGCAAAAAAGACACGCTGAGGAAAAATCAGGCTTTTTAAAATTAATGGATTAGCGCACTATGTAAAATGACACCCATGCTAGAGGAGGTTTGTTTTTGGAAGGATATCCAATGTGCCTGGGATTTTTATGTAATAAAGAAGCTCAGCCATATTCTGTCTGTTCCTTTGTTCCTAATTCACTGAGAGATCAGAACTGTACTTTAAAGCACCTTTAGCACTTTGTCTGTTGCATTCATACAATCTCTATATGTCATTTACTTCACACTGATTCCATATTTGCAAACTGTTTACTAATTTTGCTGGCTGCCCAAAGCAACATATATTCCATTTAATGATAACTTTTATGGTTTGCCAGCCAGAAAATGGTAGAATATCTGTTTCGTCTGAAAATGGCTCCAATGGAGCATTTCTTAAGTTGACTGCAAATGTGATAAAACCCACTGAGTTGTATGAAACAAATAGTGTCTCTGCATTGCATTGTTATAGCAATTTGATATTACTTTAACTGTTATGGCTCCAGCCTATGGAATCCTGGGATTTGTATATGAGTTACTTAGAATTCTCTTCTGGAGAGTTCCAACTAGAGCTAGAAAGCTCAGAAAATTCTAAGTACCTTCCCATGCTACAAATTCCAAGATTCTGGAGGATGCAATCTTGGCAGCTAGAATTGAATCAAGCTGCTATACCTTTGTAATGCAGACAGAGTGAAAGTGGCATGAGATTCATTTGATGAAGGTGCACCAGGGCAAGTGTAACTGATATTTACAGCTCTCCATTCACCAATAAGTGAATGGCTGCCACATGTCATAACACCACAAATGTCAGTTATTAAGTAATGAAAATGGTCTTTGATAAGATCTCACATGTAAAGGTAGGAGATGTGGATCATTCAAGCATTTCCACACTCACACTTTTTTCTTCTATATGGAGTAAGCATATAGCCTGAAGCCATAAAGCTTCACGAGTTAATTACTTATCTATGAGAGCAATCATTTTCAAAATTATGAGGAGTTTCTTTCTTCTTCTCTCTCTCTTTTTAAAGAAATATTCTGGCATACATTGAAACTTTTATGACATTAATTACATTTTAGTCCAGCTATGTGACAATATGGATCAATTGGGTAAAAACCTTAAATTAAGGAGTCTATAATGAATTCAATGTTTAAAAGAATGTACACAATTTAAGTACAGATGCAGTATGCAGGGATGGATAAATCCATCTTTTCCTGACCTATTTCACACACATGTACACCCGTAAGTCAATCCTGTATCCATATTAATCTATTAATTTTGTTTGACATCTGCATGAATGATCTATTCATATATGCATTCATATATGTAGTTTAAATTTGTTTTCTCTCAAGAGATACTCAAAAGCCAAACCCTTCTCTTCCCAAAAAGCATCTCATTAAGCATATTTTGTTTCATTGTCTGAGGTTAGAGCTGAGTCAGAATGTTCAGGGACTCCAAAACATGATGGGAAACTATTCCAACCTACCCATTAGTCTAAGAGGTGCAGATTGGGTCAGTTCATATTAGAATTTGCAAAGATCAAATTCCTCAAGCATCCTTACTTGGATATCAAGCCAATTTCATCCCTTTGAAGTCAATTAAACTGTAGATCAAAGAGAAGAGTTTCTTGTTTTTGTTTTCTAAGTCTACTTTACAGAAGTCTCTCTTTGTGTTTTAAAGCTTTGTAAATAATATCCTTTGTTGTTGCTTTTCTTCAAAGCTTCTACAATGGTAGCCACAGAGCAGTACCTCATCAAAACTGGCTGGAATCCCTAGCTTACATATTGTACTTTTTTATACCTAGTAAACTTTGTGATGTGCCAAATGCTTTTTTTTTAACCCTGTAGGTGGCTTTCTAAACCACATGTGCTCATTTAAATCCAACAAATAGAAGAGAATTAAAAGAAGGCTGTGCAGTGGGGGTGGAAACCCAGCAAGATAGCAAGAAACCAGGCCGTCTGTATTCTTATTTCTCTATTTTAATGTGGCAAATTATTTGGTTAGCACAGTACTAGGGGGAAAAAGTGACGTGAGGACCACTCAATTAAAGGTCAGTCCTGCTAAGCCAAGCAAAAGGCCTCTGGTACCCTACCACCATTTTAATAAAGGAGCAGCATGTCTTGAAGTCAGTTTAAAGGTTAAATGAGATTGAACAGAAATACAAATAAACTGAAGAATGACTAAACAGAGAGAACACTTGTGACTGAAAACAAGCAAGCAGCAAATAAATAAAACATGGACTCTAGTGGTGCCTGTAGGGGGTTTGCCAAGAAGGCCAGGAGGCAAAAGATTATTTTAGAATTTTTCCAGACTATGAACAAGAAGGTCACCAAATGGTGTGTGTAACTGTGTATATCTGCCCATAAAGATGTGAAACATCTCACTAGATAGATATGTGCCAGTACCAGCTTCTCTTCAGCAACCTTTACCAGGTTGTTCTTTCTCACAACTCCTCCTTTTCTATCTCTCTGTCCATTTGTAGGATAAACAGATTTGTCTACTTATGGGCCCTGTCTATTTGCATGTTTAATCTCCTTTATACTATTCTATTACCACATTAGCCTATTTTTTCTTTAGAAAACAAAACTTGTATGAGAAATGTGTATGAGAAACAATATTTTCCTTCAAGATTTTTTTAAAAAACAACAACATAGTTTTATATTTGTGAAGTCGAAGGCTTTCACGGCCGGCATCCATAGATTTTTCTTGGGTTTTCTTTCCAGGCTGTGAGGAACTATTCCAGAACACGGCCTCACAGCCCCCCCAAAAAACAAGAAAAATCTATAGTTTTATATTTATTTGCACTAAGAACCACTCTGAAACCTTCAGGAAAAGTGAAATCCAAGAGAGAACGAAGTTTCTAAAATAAATCTACACATTAGTCCAGCAGATTCAGAGCAGATAGACAGAGAATGTGTGCAGCATTTAGAGTTCCTGAGTAAGGAGCAGACACCAATGGCTTTATTATGAGAACACCACTCTAAGATAGGAAAGTTACTCAGGATGCTAATCTATCTTCATTCTGCAAATTCCAAAGAGAATCAGTTCACATCACAGAGGGGTCAAGATAAGTAGACAAGAAGGGAGGACACTTTGGGTCACTCAAATTATGGAACCCTGTTACTACTGCCCTCTCTGAGGCATTCTTAACTCTGCAGTGCTGTTTTATTGCACTTCTAACACAGATCACTTCATATGAGAATACACAAAAATCAGATTCCTTAAGCATCCTTTGAATTCTCTCCATTTACTCATTTTCTCCCTCATTTTAGCCCTCTGTATTTTTACCTATTCAATCCACTTAGGTTTGGTATCAAAAGAGTGCCCATCAGTCAGCAAATTATTAAAAATGCTTTTGAGGCATCAGATATTACTTCCATAAAATTTGCAGCAAGCTTTCCCAGGACCCATATTTATGGCATGTGGAGCATGGAAGTGGGGAAAGGCTGGTGTCCACATGATCGATAATCTTCACAGCATCGTGGATGCATGGCTTCATGGCACACTGGGAATTTTTACTCTCATTACCTGACATGCTTGGCTTTCAAGAGGCAGGACATTTCCACTGTTTTATAGTGGAATACACTGCCTCAAAGTGTAGTGGAATCTCCTTCTTTTGAGGTTTTTAAAGAGAGACTGGCTATCTGTCTCCAAATTGTGGAATGGCTTGCCAGAAAAGATTTGACAACTGGATACACTGTTTGAGTTTAAAACAGCACTAAAGCCCAGTCTCTTTTGGCAGGCCTGTCCAGATGACTCTTAACTTGTGATTAAGTTATGAATTGTTTGTTTTTTAATATGTATGCTCTTTTAACTGATGTTATGCTTGCTCTTTTAACTAATTATGTATTTTAAATTGGTGTTATGTGTTTTTAACTGATTTTATGAGTCCTCCAAAATTCTACAACAAAGACATTTACCATATATGGAATGAGAAATGCCAGATGTCCACCATGGGTTCAGGAAAGGAAGAGGCATTAGAGATCATACTGCAAAATACATTGGATAATGGAGTTCACCATTTTTTTTAAATGACCCTGTGTTTTACAGATTCTAGCAAAGCCTTTGATTGCATAGATCATGAAAAACCATGCATCACTCTTAAAGTAATGGGTATGCCACCAGATTTGACTGTGCTGATGCATAATCTGTACTCAGGACAAGAGGCTACTGTTAGAACAGAATCTTTTTCTGCTTTTAAGTTTAGCATCTGTATTCATTCTGTATGGGAGCCCTGAGTGTCAACATTTAATCTTAACACTAAAGGTAGATGATCACTCTCAAGATATTTGCAAACCCTGCAGCTATATATAGTATTTAACTAACTATGTGAGGCTGCAAAGTAGTCTATTGTAGAAGTCCTATTCCTGAGAGGTATGTATATTCACTGGTTCTATCACCTTCAATACTCCAATTTAAGATTACCAAGTCAAGTCTGTTTACAAGGTGCATTAAGTAGAGGCCAGCATAATTACATCCCTTATCTTTTGACTGTCTCGTTGGTATAAAATGGGCATCTTCTGTTCTGGTAGACTTTGTTGGAAGTGTGAGTACAGCATGAGGTCTGTTTGGCCTATTCTGGCACTGAAGTCTCTTGTCATAAGGATATGAGCTTCAAGGTACAGAGCTGTTAGTTCAAAAATGTACTCTTCTAACATTAGCCAGTTGAGCTGTTAGAACAGTGTACGAGAAACAGAACACTTTCAAATGGTGAGGTGGTCATGCAAGGCTGCATTTTATCACTATCTGTTTAAATTATATGCTAAACATACTATACATAAAGCAGGATTAGACTCAGAGGAAGGAGGAGTAAAAGTTGGAGTAAGGGACATGAACAATTTAAGATGTGTGCAGATGACACCATTCTACTAGCAGAAAATAGTAGTTATTACTGAAGAAAGTCAAGGAAGAAAGTGAAAAGGCAGGTTTACAGTGGGACATTAAGAAAAAAAAATACCACAGATGGTTAACATAACCTTAAAGTAGATGAAGAGGACACTGAAATAGTTCCAGATTTTCCATATCTTAGCTCAGTCATTAATCAGAATGGAGACTGCAATCAAGAAATCAGAAGAGTCTTCAAAGGGCAACTATGAGGAAACTAGCCAAGATCCTGAAGTAGAAAGATATATCACTGAATTGTCCATGCCATCATATTTCCCATTTCTTTGTATAAGTATATGGTTGTGAAAGCTGGAGAGTGAAGAAAGCTGATAAGAAGAAAATCAATTCATTTGAAATGTGATACCAGATAGTAGTTCTATGGATACCATGGACTGCTAAAACACTGATAAATGGGTCCTAGAGCAAATCAAGCCTGAACTCTCCCTAGAAGCCAAGATGATTAAATTGAGACTGTTGTACTTTGGCCATATCATGAGAGGACATAACTCACTAGAAAAGACAATAATGTTTGGTAAGGCAAAAGACAGTAGGAAAAAAGGAATACCACATTCCAGATAGGTAGATTTAATCAAGGAAGTTGCAGTCCTGAGTCTGCAAGACCTTAACAGGGCCCTTGATAATATGGTGACTTGGAGGTCTCTCATTCATGGGGTCACCATAACTGGAAGTTGACATGATGGCAGTTAACAACAACAAATGTGCCCATCTGTTGTAGTATTTTAATTTGTTGTTCTCCACCTCAATCCATAAAGAGAGATGAGTAAGAAATAACAGGAACAGGAACAAGAACAGCAGCAATAATTACATGGATCACTTCTGAGTAGAAATACATAGGATTGCACTGAATGAAATTCATATCTTAATGACACTTATTATTGAATAGCTCATGTTAATTTGTGCAATAAATGTGGTGGGATGGGATGGGAGAGTGAACAAATTGGGTTTTGATTTAGGACTGAGTCCCCGGAAATCACAAGTTAGAAGCCAGTCTCAGAGGAATGCAACCTTTCACCCTTAAAAGAGCATCCTCTTGGAAAAACATAATTTAAAACCCCCATTTGGTGTGGATATTCAAGAAATTATGCTTAGCATTTGCTACTCTACAAGAATTTACCAGTCTACATAACTAAATCCTGCCTTGGTGTCATCCTAGTCAAGAATCTGTTGGAGCCCAAACTGTTCTGTATCTTATCTCACTTACAATTGGATTCTGCTGTGCTTGTATGTTGTTTTGTTTTTGGAAGTCCTGGGAGGCTTCTCTCCCCCTACGATTGTGAAGGTGTCCAGAGCAGAAGACGCAGCAGATACAGTCGCTGTGATATAGTATAAGCTGTGGTATAATGTGGCTTTGAAACTTTGTACTCTGTATTTTATACAGTTGGTAGTTTAGAGGAAGTGATTGACAAGTGTCATTGACAAGACTGTGTGAGTGACAAGACTGACAGGGACTGTATATTTGCATGTGAACGAGGCTTGTCAGAGAAATGGAGAGGGGGGAACAGTTAGAGGAAATGTGGTTTGAAATGGTGTGGTGTGAGTGAAGATGAAAAAGTTGGATAGGAACTGGAGGGTTGGAGAATCAAGGTATGAAAAGACAGTGCAGAGAGATTATTTTGTAAGTTGAGATAAAAGCATATTCAAGACTCATAGGATTAAGAATGAACATGAGGGATGGGGTATGAAAAAGGTAATTATTTAGAGTATGGTTATGTAGAACAATATCACTGACACAGTATAACTTGTGACTAAGTATTTGTGTGCTGGACAGTGGTGAGGCATCAAACAGAAGTATACCTGAGATAGTAAACAATAAAATATTCTTTGTTACCCTTGGTAAACTCTACCAGCTGTTTGTTTCCCCTCAAAGGAATGTATGAGTATAGTCTATGGTCTAAGATAATGCAGTAAGCCATGTGTGTGTGTGTGTGTGTGTGTGTGTGTATACACACACACACACACACACACACATGCCTGCAAGTCACCTGTTAATTTATGGTGACCCCATCAATTTCATAGGGTTTTCTTAGGCAAGGAATACTCACCCTGGTGATATTAAGAACTGGATTTGTGTAAAACCAGGAAGATGTGTATTGATGATTGCATATGCCCAAGGTAGTGAATTGAAACTAAGTAGTCTATCCTGAAAGGTGTTACCCTCAGTGCTCAGAGGTCTTGAAGACCCTCAAAATCTCAACATTAATTTGAGGAATTAATGCACTTCACTTGGCTATGCAAGAGGGAACAACAGATAGCAGATCTTTTGACCTCTGTATACCAGTAATTGGGAGGAGATGTTAAGCTAGATAGTAAAGTAAATTGACCTTTATTTGGAAGAAATAACAATAACAATGTTCATGCACACATTCAGGCTTCAAGCATTCATGCAAGACTAGCGAATAAAGTGGGGAGTATTTAGATAGAGGAATAGTGAGGAAAGTGGGCAGTGGGTGATACAACACCTTTTCTGTATAGATGAGGTTGCAGAGGAAACCTGGAGAGTGGGTTTTTTTGATATAGCCTTGCCTCAGTGTGCACTCATGAACATACCTCTAAGGACTCTGCTGCCTTTGTGAGATGTAATCTCGGGGTTCCCCTGCCTGGGAATTCCCCTTAATTGTGCCTCCTTTGATCTAGCTGCCACCACCCTTTGAATTTTACACTCCCTTGCAACACAGTCCAAAGGGAGACTGTGGGGTTTCCTTCTTTACTTTCTGCCACTTTCAGAGATTTACCTCCCCCTCCCTTCTGTCCTGAAGAGAAGAGAAATGACTGAGCAAACAAGGCACATGTACGCATCAGCTGAAGAAAGATTAGAAAAGCTTATTTATTCTAAGCAGAGTTTATCACATGTAGATAATTTTCATGGAAAGGCCCTTCCTTCCCAGGTACATTCTTAGAAGTTACAGACATAGGACTTTATCAAACAGGGGGGAAAAAACCCGAGGAAGTCAGGAGAAGGGGCTGTCACACTTACAGAGCCCCATTTCAGGTGTCGCCATCCTCCTCCTGACCTCCTCCCGACCTTCCCTGTGCTGTGGTGTGGGTGCCACTTTTATTGATTGAAAACCTCCATCAATAAAAAGTGGCTCCCACAGCATGGAGGATGGTCAGAAGGAGGTCGGGAGGAGGACAGGGGAGGATGGGGCTGCCTGAAATGGGGCTGTGTAAGCGTGACAGCCCTGTTCTTCTCCCAACCTCCTTGGGAGTTTTTTCCTCCATTTGAAAAAGTCCATAGTAAGCATTCAGTTAAGCATTCAGCCAAGTGGGGAAATAAAACATAATTTCCCAATGCAATCTAGGTAATACATTTCCTAATCTACTCACTGACCATTGAGTTCTGTCTGTTGAAATCAGAGGAGGTTGTGAGCCAGGGCTGTCCAGCCCATCTCCAACAGCCTTCCTCCAGCAGCCTGAGGTTCTCACCCCAGGATGCTGATTCGTTGTCTGTCCACCTGAGATAAGATGTCCTCCACCTCAGGGTCTCTTTATTTTCTTTGTTCATCTCTCTGCCTCATGGCCCCGAGGCAGTATTTTTTACCTTGTCTTGAAAGTTTCTGGAAGATTGCCAGTCTGTAAGTCTTCATTGGATATTTGTCCCTGCTTAACTGTGACAACTGTGATGCTCTGACCCTAAAGATGTTACTTTCTCCAGACCCTAGTTAACCCTTTGTTACCTGATTGCTGAGCTGGCAGATAATGAGAAATGGAGTCTTCCCATTATCACAGGGGCTCGATCAGAAGTGGCTGCACATATGGATGTAGTGTCCACAGGAAGGGGACTGATGAGCTTGGCTACACAGTTTGACATGGAGTCAAGAGGGAGATGAACTATGTGCTTGGCTACACAGGTGGACAGAGTGTCTACAGGAAGGAGATCTGTGCACTTGGCTACACAATCTGATGTGGAGTCAAGAGGAAGATGGACTGTGCACACTTGAGTGGAATTTTGGAAGGGCTTTTATATTCAATATTAAAATAAACAATAACATAATAAATAAATTAACATTTATTTAGAATTTAGATGGCCCCTTCCTAAGTGTGTGCCTGACTGAGTCTGTACACTAGTCCTTTTAATTCTGGATTTTTTTCAGCTTTTATGGCAACACTGTATGGAGTGCTACATTTGCAATAAATATTAAATAGTGCAAAATATTAATATAGATACAGGGCTGGGTGTGTCAGGGTAGGTAACAAGGGAAGAGGGTGAAAGGAAGTAACCATTGAAGAAGGATGAGTGAATTCTCCAAAGAGTGCCACAGCTGTCAGAGCAACCAGAACCTTCTTTCCATAGGCTTACCAAGACCGCACACAACCCATTAATGGTTAACTAGGGATCCCTACTGGTACTGCAAATCCTCCCCTTTAAAAAAAGTGCAAAATTAACTTGAGAAAATGAAAGGAGGAAGGAGAGAAAATGCATTGTTATGAAGCTAGCTTCTGATTTCCTAACCATGCTTCCAGGATAAAGTTAGAATTTCACTGGGCATTACACTCACCACTTGGAGGTGCAACCTTTTCTTGTTCAATATAGTTTGCAATGAATAAATAGCTTTGCTGTGAATGGTCAGGTGATAAAGTGTTTTACAGTCCTTCACGCTGCCTTTCCACATTTCATTTTCAGAAATACTATGCAGTCAAAAAGCTTGGAAGGTCATATTAACCACCACATATCCAGTAAAAAAGGAGAGGGGTCAGTTGAACATGACAGTTTTAGAATGTAGCACTCTGGCCTGCAAGTCTGCCAGGATATTTATTACCTGCACACAGTTGTATGTGCAGACTGTCAATGCAAAGGATAAATATTGGAAGCTCAGAAACATCAGAAGTGTAATGTAAATGTCTACCTTCTTCTGGCCATGAAGATTTATAAGGAGAAGAGGCAATGCCAGAAATGTTTGTCTTCTTTATGTCTTAAAACAAATTTCTGGATGATGTTGGGTCAACTTTTATTTCTACTTTTTATATATCTTTGCTTTATGATCCATTTTGAAAGATGTGTTTTCAAAGGGCACAACAGAGGTCATGGACGCTTGTGGAGTGTATTGAAAACAATGGCTTTTTAAACAGTTTTGGGCTTGCCTAAACTCAGTATCTGGTATAAGTAAATACTAGGGACAGCAGAATTTGAAAGGTCCTGTACTAAACTCCTAAAGCCTGGGGATACTATTTCTCCCACTCATCCCAATCGGAGAAAAGAGCTTGGGAAAATGACTTTTTTTTTTGCTGGTCCAAGGATTCTAGGAGTCACTTTTCAAAGCTATGCTAGAGATATCATGGTCTGGAATATTCATGAGAATGTATGTCCTTTTGCTTTGTAACTTTTCCAGATCTTTTACTTAGTAATGCAGGTTTTACTTCATCCTTTCAGAGAGCTTACACATTAAGAATATAATGGGTGATTGTGCACCAGAAAAGCAGAACCCAAGTGCTCATCATTTTCTCTGAAGTCAGAACAGGTGGCCAGCCTCGTGATGGTGGGGCTGGCAGTCATTCTGACTTTGAGGCAGGCAATTATGCACCAGAAATGCTGGTGCTTAAGTGACAACAAAATGGGTGCCAGGCAGGCCTTCTTGTGGAGTGTGTTCCATAATCTCTGATTTCAGATAATTCACATATCAAAAAAGGGTTGCTGTTGAAGATCACGGTCTATATTATGGATGCAAATTTTGACAGTTTGTGTGTTTCAAAATAAATGATTAAGATGACATTCTTTTTTTAAAAAAATCCATACGAAACACGTGGACTTCGCAGTGGATTTGGCTTCCCCCATTCCTAATGACACCTATTTGTGAGAATGTCTGTATGAATGGATTGCCTTGCATTCGTATGTCATTTGTATTATTTTGACTGTATAGACAATCTAGGCACTCATGGCTGTAGGCAGTTCTTCACATACTCTGGTTCAGAGTCCTGAAGGGCTTTAGAAGTCAAAATCCATAGTTTTACAGTACATGAACAAGTGAAATACTTGGAGTCATTCATGTACTTATTTCAAAAAGTAATTCAGCAGCATATTTCTCATCACCAGATAAAACATTAAGTGTTTTGGGACTAGGCAGCTGCTTGCTCTTGGTCTTCTTCCCTCCCTTTCTCTTTTTAAATAATTTTATATAGACATAGAGGGACATGATGCAGAATAAATAGGATGACACTGCCACATGTGAAATATTATCTGCTATTACTAAAAATGGGGTCAAACAGTGAGAAGTCTCCCAAAGCAATCATATAACAAGCATAGTCTGCAAAGAGATGTGGCAGAGTACATTAATCACAAATTAAATTCCTGTGGGTACAATCCAGCAAAGGTTAGATGCAACTCCCACTGAAAGTAATGGAACAAGAATATGCTAATATTAGATGTCACAATTTTGCATAATACACACTTGGCTTTCACAGCAATCAGCCATGTCCCTCTCCAGTAGAAAAGTGTTCTCATAACAAATAGTAGGGGATAATCCAGTTCATAATTTCTCCACAACTAGCAGAAAAGCATCAAACACATAATTTATGCATAACTAGTACAGAAGTGCCAGGCTCCTAATTGTTCACTGACAAATAATAATTCCATGTGAATTCAAGATCAATTCTTTCTCAAGTGGAGTTGAACAGCTGGGGACCAAAACAGAAATTTGATTTGACTGCAACTCTGGCAAAACATAGTACTAGGACCAAGCCAAAAACCTTGCCGTACTTCATTTATGCATTGTCCATGGCAGAAGGAGGAAATGGGAGAGAAATAAAAACTGGATGAAATAGAAATGGGACCTGACAGCAGCATTGGAGCCCTGGTGGCGCAGTGGTTAAATGCCAGTACTGCAAGTCACCACGTCGCAAGTTCAATTCCAGCGGGCTCCAAGGTTCACTCAGCCTTCCATCCTTTTGTAGGTCGGTAAAATGAGTACCCAGCTTGTGGGGGCAATTAGCGAACACACATTGGAAACTGCTTAATGCAGTGTAGATGTGTAAATTGCTGTTGCTTAAAACAATTTGTAAGCCGCTCTGATAGCCTTCTGGCTGAAGAGCGGGGTATAAATAAATAAAATAAAATAAAATAAAATACATTTTCAGTGGCTGACAGAGGTTCTGTTGGATTGGGAACAGAATGTGCCATTCACAGATTAGAAAACAGGGAGGGGATGGTACATGCCAATAAGTGGCTACTGGGAAACGTTCCTTCCAGCATTAAGCAGCAAAAAAAATTCAGACTGCCTTCCCTTCTTTTTGTTAAGTATCTGAGGACATAGACTGTCTAAAAAAGCTGATACTACAATTTTCTCTCTCTCAGTTAGTCTCAAAGATGTTACAAGATCCCTTTGTTTCTCTTCTGGATGCACCTGGCAATGAGTCACACTCTAAAAGAAACAAGTGATTGGAACACCCATTATCCTGCAAAGGTCTTCCTTCAGACTTCTCCTGTCCAATAATGTAAGGTCACCTCAAACCCATCAGTCTTAATGATCCAGTCATTAACAGCCATTAACAAAGTTGGTGATTCCATTGTTTAACTCTGGGAAGCTCAACCAAACATTGTTCTTCACTCAAAACACCCCTCAAGGGTACAATGTTGAGTATAAATATACTCATTACCAAAATATGTACCCCAAAACATTAGCAAAATATGTACCGCTTCCCCACCTTGTCACTCTGTTGGTCTGCTGTGTAACCCTCAAGCATCCAGCCTGAGTATTTCTTTGTTGCATGAAGCTCTACTTTCCAGACAGGTAAAGTATTGCTTATCATTCCTGAAATCTATTCCTCTTTCCAAATACTTCCTCCTAATTCTTTGTTAGACTTGTGTGACTTCTGGAGTCTTGTCAGTGTCATGGTAGCACACTGGTACCTCAGAGCATATCAAGAGGACCAGGCAGCAAAAGTTTTTGTAGCAGAGTTGCAATCATCAGGTGAAGAAATGAGCATAGATATTCCTCTTTACTAAAGCATATTATAGTAATATTTATAAGAGTCTGAGACTCCTTGCATACAGACTACATAACACAGCACAATGTACAGTGCAGTCCTACACTGTTCAGCCCAGACTGAATGCAAACAGTTTGAGAGCTAAATCCAAGTCAAGTGCAGAGACAGTTAATGGGGTGATCCAATTATACAGTACAGCTAAAGTACAGTCATGGGCTATACAGTTAGTGGTTCTCACACACATTTTCCCATATACATAAGACATCCTTCACATGTCCTTCCCATGCCTGTCTCCCAGACATAATCTAGATATGCTCACCAGCTGCATTTAGCCTGCTCGTTGCTGGCCCCTGCAGGCTGTAGTATATTATACCATTCCAGCTCTTTATAGTATAAATTTCCAGTGATTGTATATCCAAGCACCCTGACAGTCAGTATCCCATCAGTTACCCGACCCCTCTCTGCCATATTTTGAACTAATTAAATTTTCCCAATTTAATATCATAATCTGAGTAGGTCCCACAGACCCCCAATAATCTGGGTAACACAGTAGTTCTACTTAATTGGGACTAATCATAGGATTCCAGAAAAGGAATCATGGATGCTCTCTCTGTCCAAGTTGCATTTTTGTAAATAAAGTTTCAGTGTGAGTGTTTTAAATCATGCCCCTGTGACGAAAGGCTGGTTCAAATCTGAAGAAACAACATACTACCTTCTCTTATACGTGTCTAGTCAACCCAAGATACCCAAGGTTGGCTTTACTGAGTGTTCTGTAGACAATAAGATGCCATTAGAGAGTATTAGAAGCCTCTTGGTGGTGATATCCAACCTCTTGAAAACTCTCCCACACATAACTGAAGATAATGAAAGGGTGTTAAATTTTAAAAGTTTACTGGAACCAAAACATATTTATTTACACAGGCCATTCCTGGCTTGTAATGATTATGGTTGCTCTGTTTTTATATTGGTTGCTGGTTATCTATCATCTTTAAACTGGCTTTATATTATACCAAGAGGTATAGAAGTACTATTAAAAACTAATAATGAACAATCATTTTGGTTGGACATTGGTAACTGATAAACAGAAAGTAGGCAGGTGGAGGCTCTAGAATAAGGGAATATTTTTATTCATTTCAGCTGATATTTTGTAGCTTGACATATTAGTCTTCTTTGTTACAGAGGTGATGTTTCATATGTCTAATATACCCAGAGAATGAGAATGCTGCAAATCACAAATGCCTCACACACTGGCCTCAAACTGAACCTTGAAAAGAAATGCCCCCCTCCTTCCAAATATTGGTGATCAAGGACATTTTAAAAGGTGACATGCATAATTTCTAGCCTTTTGTTGGAAGAGACTGGATCATAAAACCACGACACTGAAAACCAATCTAGGGTTATGAATTGCTTTAACCACACCATTATGCCTATGTACTTGTTACCATCAAATCCTTTCTTTTACCTCTGGAAGAGTCATTGTGTTAGAATTATTGGTTGAAACCATATTTGTGTTCTGATTACTGGCTTTTGCTCTTTGCTTACTATAATTTTGCTGCTTGTCTTAGGCTCATCTAATGTTTTCTCCCTAAGTCTCAATATGACAATAACGGTTGCTGTTCATTTTTCTTTTAAAGAGAGCACATGACTTCTGTCCTCCCTCCTTTTTAAATTCATTTATCAAAAAGCTTGATATTTCAACCCATTTCAAGGTAAGCATTAATCCCTGAATTAATGAACAATAGACACCTATGTACACAAATGTCTTTGAAAACTGGCTTTGCTGGTGTGGTCCCTTCATCACAAATCAAGATAGATAGGCTGTGTCAGCTGGAATTATCTAGATTCTCCTTACTAAGGAAGAGGGGAACCAGAAAAAGAAAAAGGGAAAATTACCTAACCAATACCAATAACAATTGATCAACCAAAGTGTTAGGATAAACTCTCTCTCTCTCTCTCTCTATATATATATATATATATATGTGTGTGTGTGTGTGTGTGTGTGTGTGTGTGCATGCGTGCACACACACACACAATTTAAAATCAATATAACCATACTTTACATATAAATAAGACTGTTACTAAAAATATACATCAAACACTGCTCCAGAAATGAATAGGGTTCAAGCTCTTGTAAGGAAAAAAACCTGTGACTTCAATTTGTTCCGATCCGTCATCTTTTACAGCCAATATATTTTTAGCCAGTATATCTTAGTTATGGTCTTATTTATATGTAAAGTATGGTCGTATTATTTTAGATTGTCTCATAATTTTATCAATTTTACATTGAGATATCTATATCTATATCTATGTTGATCAATTATTCTAAGGAAGAGGGAACATGGATATCATGCCTGTGCTAATCAACATGTGCAGTCTTCATACTTGGACCTTGTGAATTGCTTCAATATTCTTACATTCATTCATGCATGATAGGCAGATCTATCATTCTTCAACCCTCAGGCTCATGTTGCCTGAGTACCATTTCACTAAATTGGGTGGGTGGGGATTGAGGAGAAGCTCAAAATTATCCATGCCATAGTATCTTCCTTTCCTTTCCTTTCCTTTCCTTTCCTTTCCTTTCCTTTCCTTTCCTTTCCAGTTTGTTTGTAGTTATTATTGTTCTAGGATATTTTGGGAGAAAAAGATAACAAATAGTTTTTGGAAACCATTATAAGGAATTTCTGGAAAGTCATTTTACTTTTTTGGTGGGGAGAAGTGGGGGGAGGGGATATCTCAGAAATATTCCTAAAAAAGAATTGTCTGAGGAAATGTTGGCATAACTCTTCTTTCAACAGCTGCTTAGGAGGAAAAATCCATGAGCTGAAGCTGTTTTCTTTTTCAGCATAAAAGTGAAAACAGGCAGAAAATATTGTTTTTTAAACTTCTGCTTCTCATGAAACTCTTAAAAGATAGAGGGACCCTGCCACCGAAAACACATGGCAACACTGATTTAAAATCACATACAGAGGTTATAATAAAACTTGGGTCATCACAGGATCATGTTCGGCACATGAGCTGCCAATAAAGTAAAACATTATAAAAATTAATTATCCCCAAATCTGCTGCCAGTTAAAATGTATCAATCCTCCCTGGGCATAAATTGGAACAGAATTATAGTCCTACAAATATGTCTTTAAAGGTCACTAATCAGGTAAATCTCTTGAATGGCATTAGACTTTGTTGGGAAAGTGCAAATTCCATAATTACCTGCCTTATCTATAATGGATGGTAAAATTGAGTTTTAGGAGAGATTACACTCCAAGTTCTGGCTTAGAAGACCATGAGCTAATTGATTTTTATGACTGTGCCAAGTCTTGGAGTTTTCCTGCAAAAATGAATATGAGTAGGCACACACAGAATATCAGTGCATTGAACTTTTGTGAGCACCGATAATAAGATCCACTAATGTGAATCCCTAAGAATAAATTTTCAGATTCCATCTGCACAGAATAGAGAAATCTGCCTTGAATTCTTACTGTACTATCATCTTTCTTTGTCATCTGCTCTTTTTGTTGTGTATTGTTCTGTTTTCCATTGCATTTAATTTGACTTTCTGCAAAGCTCATTATTCCATCCAGCTCAGTTACTCTTCCTACCTGCACCATTCTCATTTCCACACTGTAGAACAGAGTGCCTTTCGTTTTTGTTTATTTGTTTCTCTGAACAAGAAGGTCTCAGTAGCTGCCATAACTGGTATTTTGGTATTTTCTAAAACCTCCTAGGGAGCTCCATAAAAAGTGCAATACTCAGCCAATCTCTTATGTTAGATAATTGCAGCAATGGCATTAATTCTATTTAGCCTTTAATCCTCCTGTTATCTTGGGAAGTTACCTTTTGAAAGTAATTTGTGCCAGTTCCTCAGTGTTTGATAAGTGATCAGCTACCTTTATTCATTACATAGCTTAAAAAGTAACTTGTTAAATGATACTAATTTTATGAGTTTTCTGTACTTTTTTTCAAACAACAAAAGAAAACTTCAGGATTAATAATTAGAAAAAAATCCTGTCAAAAGCCCTTTAAAAGTAATTTTAACAAGTAACCAGAAACTGTTACTTTCATTCCCTTTTGTTACTTTAATTCAGAGCTGTAACTTTGTTCTTTCCTTGTTACTAATAAAAGGAACTTATTACAGATAACTACATGTTTGATATGAATTATATCCAAGCTCTGAGCCCTCCACATGGAGTCCTATTGTGTGGACAAGGACACAATCTTTCTACCTCCCCGCCCCCACATGCCAGCCTGGCTCTGCTTCTTGAAACGTGGCTGAAGGACTTCACAAGAAGATGCTGTAGGTGTGTAGGTCCTTCCACACAATCAGGAGCTCCAGTTGTATAGATTCCTGGTTTCATGGTGAAGTTGATTCAAATTGAGCAGGCTTCCATTTCAGGCCTTTGCTGAATGTGTTGAGATCAAAAGTGATTTGGATATATATGGGGGATAATGAGACAATGCAAAGAGGGTGCTGTGAGACAATGCCAAGAGGAGTCTCCCTTATGCACATGTTAGCCATTCATTTCAGGTACTTGTGAATAGGGCCATTTCATCTATTTAATGTACTCTGGCACTCCAAAAACAAGTGAAAAAGATAAATTATGGACTGAATCCTGTTGCTGTCTTACACACAGATGTACATTGCACCCCATCCATGGACGTGCAGTGTATTTTTGATTATGCATTTGATTTGACATTTGGTATCTTGGTTCAGTTGTACAACATTGCTATGACTCACAAGGGTTGTGTAGCACAATTAATGCATAACTTTATATGTGGAGATTCATGCAACACAACCCCAATGTAGAATCTTGGTTTTTAACAGCTTGGTTTTTTTGGGGGGGGGGTTGGAGGGGGGGCAGAACATTTTCTTTCTCATCTTTGGATAGATTTAAGTCTTACTGTGTTGGGGGGAGGACAAAGTGAAGTCATGCAGTAATGAAGAAAAATCAGCTAGATTTTGGACAGTTCTATAGTGTAGAATGAGAAAGCCCAAGCCAAGTGTGGTTCATGCAGTGGGAACAACATTTTAACCATAGGATTGACTTGTTCTAATTGTTTGGTGATAAGAGGCACACCAATAACCTTATTCACTGTTAACAATATTTATCTGTAGCATTTCTTCAGGTTGCTAAGAGTGAAGTAAGACAGCAAGAGTGAAGTAAGACAATATCAAACAAGTGTCTAGAAACTCTTGAAATTCCACTGTTGAGGAAAGCAGAAACATAGAGGTATTATTACAGTAATTATTACACGTCCACCACTAGTGGTTGAAGAACGGGATTTCAGCTCATGCTATAGTAACACTTGTCTTCTAATGACAGAGTATTAATGCTTCCTGCTGCCTGGTGCATGTGCCTTTAAGAAAAAAAAACCTCTTACTGCCTGGATTATCCATGGGCAAGAATTTGGTTGATCTCACAAGAAGACACTTCAATTAAACACACCAAAAACAAATACATAATGAACTTTCCAAATAAACACTTAATATAAAAACATACCAAGGAAAACAGCTCATTAAAACAACATCCTGTTGGTCCTCTTCACATTCTCCCCCAGAAATTGAAGTATGTGTTTTAGTTAGGAAAGGGGAGGGGAAAAAGATGACCTCCCATTCATGCTTTAATCATGTGTTTACAGTAGGACAGGATTTTGCATGCTCATCAATAATGCAAAAAACAATGATATTGAGGGCTATTGATGACTTTTACCCATTGATTAAAAATGGTGCCTGATGACTGGGTGGAGCACAGACTGAGTATGGGAGGTCATTGATATCATTCGATAATGGGAGCCCATCCATGCTACCATCCCATTGTAATTGCACAATTAAAGCCTTGTGTGATAATGTCCTAAGAGTTTTGTAATAATAAGAACCCAGGTGATGATGTATTGCCTCCTGCAATTGATAACCAGAATATTAGGCTCCAGGACTAATATTAATGATTCTGAATGGGGATGCAGCATTACACTGTTTATTCCTTACAGGGACCTAATAGTTATCTGAAGAATGATCAACTTGTAGGATCACTCAATGTGATAACTACATTTTATGATTGCTATTTATGCCATCACTTGAAACTGAAAGCCTGGTTTAGTACAGTAGAAAAATGAAGTGGATTTTGTTGTGTGGCAGGGGGAGGCCAACAATTGACCATCCCCTACCCCGGACCATTTGATCACTTTTTAAAAAAAGGACCATTAGCTTTATGTGATATTTATAAATGTATCAACAGCTCAGTCAACATATATTGATTTTAAAATAGTGATTTTAGATAAAAAAACCTGTTGTACTTTTACTGATTTTAAGATAAGGATGGACTTAAATGGCCATCATACTAAGGTAACTCCCATGTAAATATCAAGGTAGGGCTATCAGTCACAAACACCCTTATAAACTTGATCCGGTTGAGGATCTTCAAGGTTCTCAGCATTTCTCTCCCACTACTGTTGAGCGTAAACTTTCAGCCCTGTTTTATACAGATGATATGCCTCTTATGTCTTCTTCTTTGATAGGTCTGAGGCATCTTCTTTGAGACCTTAGATCATTTTGTAAAAATTATGCTGAATTATGCTAAAAGTAAGCTTTTTATATTACTTTATGTGTTACATTATTATCACTATTTTAATTTGCCTAGATAAAAGGGTTTGAATAAGGTGTTTTTTGAGACATTTTTATTTCTTAAGAATAGGGTGAAAATCTCTTATGAATTGGGCAACAATTAGGATTGTACAACTAATCTGTCCAAATCTGAAACAGTAAAGTGAATTGGACTGATATTGAATAATTTGTACACATTCTAGATTGGGTTGGACTGGACCAAGTTGGTTCCAAGGGGAATAGCACAACACAAAGCAATTCAGACTGATTTGGAGATCAGAATATTAAAAATAAACAGGAAAAATGCTAGACAGTGTATCTTAAACATGGCCATATAAGGAAAACAGGAAGATGGCGTGATGCCAGGGTGATGAGAGGACCTGAGCTTTGTTCATTGACAACACTATCATGCTGTTTGGGACAAGAATCTCAGCATCATTGTCCAGTCATAGGGTTTATGGGGAGGGGTTATATGAGGCCATTAATGTAATACAGTCAGTTATATCCTCCAGAGTATTTGTGTGCTATATTTAGTTATGTTAGGTACAGATAGTGAAAGTGTCATGGTGAAGGGTGGGTGCTCTTGGTGTTAACTGAGTGAATTTCAATTTTTTCTCATTGAGCCACCTAACTTATTCTCAAATTTACCCCATCTGATCTTGGAAGCTAAACAGGGTCAGCTCTGGTTAGTACATGGATGGCAGACCACCAGTGAACACCAGGTGCTATAGGCTGTAGTCTATATTTCAGAAGAAAGAACTGGTAATACAGCTCTGAGTATTCCTTGTCCAAGAAAACCCTATGAAATTTGTGGGGTTGCCATAAGTTGACAGGAGACTTCAGGGTCTGTGCACACACAGAGAGAGACACACACACAGCCATGTGCAAGTAAAGGAGGAAAGATGGCATACTATATTCCTTAATTTCAATGTGGATTAGAGGTCTGGATGTGATTGGTTATGGTCTAGATCAACCTGGATCAAGATGGAATTTGGCCAGGTCCAAATCACACTTCAGGCTTCAACGAAACAGGGACCCAATGCACAACCCCATGGCAATTAGCATTGTTAAATTTCTTTACAGGACCTATCAGAATCAGAAAACTGAGATTTTGACTGTCTATTTGATATTGGCCACTAGATTTATAATAGTCATTCCAGATGTGAAAGGGGCAATTGTCAAAAGTCAGCATCATAATGTTTGGATTGCAGGGGATTTCTTTCAAAAAAATTGATACAGAATTTGTGCTTTGCCAAAGATGAATTTAAAAAACAGAGGCCTCATCCACACTACACAAATAATTCAGTTTGAAATTGGTTTATTTGCCATGGCTCCTTCCTATGGAATCCTGGGAGTTGTAGTTTGGTGAGGCTCTTTGGCAGAGAGGATAAAGACTTTGTAAAACTACAAATCCCATAATGCCATAGGATGCGGCTATAGCAAATAATCCAGTTTCAAACTGGATTATCTGTGTAGTGTGGATTTGGCCAGAGATGCCTTACAGCCTGGAAGGAGTTTCTTTTTCCTAGTATGAATAAAGATCACAGCAGAAGGTTTTGGTAAATTATGTGACACTTTGGAGTATATGAAATTGGACCATTTATTTAGTGAATATAGATTCACTAAATAGACTTTCATTCTAAAACCCAGAGAAAGTATTCTGGGAAATTGTATTCCAGATTTAAGAGAAATAGCATTAAATATCTGACAGTATAACTCAAAAGGGAACAGACAATGGGGAATTTGTTTGCCAGCTGTACCAGCCAATTTATATTCTATTTTGTATGTGCAGATTGAAAATATTTTATACAGATGAGTGTTTGTTGATAGGTTTTACAACTGTTACTGTAGAATAAGATTTAGGGCTTTTTCAGACGACAGTTTACAACGCTAGCAGCCTCGTCCCCGTTGCGAGGCTGCAGCGCTGCAGAGCATCCCTTTCGGATGACGCTCTGCCCTGCTGTCCCTCTTGCGGTACTGTTGCGTAACCGCGGGGACGCAGCAGCGTTATATTTGGCATTTTTCTACTCATGATCAACTTTTGTGAGTAGAAAAATGCCAAATATAATGCTGCTGCGTCCCTGCGGTTATGCAACAGTACCTCAAGAGGGACAGCAGGGCAGAGTGTCATCCGAAAGGGACGCTCTGCAGTGCTGCAGCCTTGCAACGGGGACGAGGCTGCTAGCGTTATAAACTGTCGTCTGAGAAAGTCCTTATTTAAAAAAAAAAACAACACTTACCCTACCAATGTAGGGCTTCTCTGTTTGCCCATCAAACCCAATGGATAAGATACAAATGGATTATTTAAAATGGGTTTCAATGTACAGGGGATCATCAGTTTAAAATGTTTGTCTCATCTTGATTTTGTTGCATGCTCATATAAATCAATCATTTTAAGGAAATCAGTTTGACTTACTGATGGACATACACACACAGTACTTGGCAACGTTCTAGATGTGATTTACTTTCTCTTCACATGAGCTTTTTATTAAATAAATAGACTATTTCAATTATTGAAGAGAATGGACTTCAGTGAAAATATTATTTGGGCAAGAAAGACAATCTACTCAGTTCAAAAGGTCTAGGTTTTAGGAAAGGGCAACACAACAAGATTGATTGAGATACAAAAGGAGACCATACAAGGTTGTCCTCTCTCACCATTACTGTTTATTTTAGTGATGAAGATCCTATTGATATTAGACAAAATGAAAGAAGCTATGGGGTGAGGGTAAAAACAAGAATACTATGAGCTGAGAGTTTATTCAGATAACTTTGTGATAATGACACAAGCCCCTCTGGCGTCAGTGAAGGCTCTTTTGGGACATGGTTCAGATTTAAATTGAATTGTGACAAAACAAAATTGCTGACTAAAAATATTAATTCAGAAAAGGACCGAGAACTTGTGCTTCTTTTTTGTCCTGGGTGATGATTGGAGTTCTTGTGTAGGTATCTGTCCATGTGTGGAGGTTTTACTGTATACCTTGTGGCCTAAATATTGGTTTGGTTTGCAGATGACTAGGACATCCAAGAGTCAGAATGCACAGAGAAGCTATTGAAATCCGCAAAAACCTGGACAACTTCAAGAGGAAAAAAGAAACCCTAAAAGTAAACAAAATCTGGCTGCCAGTCCTGAAAAACACTAAAACCAGAACTCAACATTTGCAAATGAATTCCACCCAGGGACAGGGGGATTTCCAGCAGATAATGGACCATTAGCCAAACAGACACTAATCCTCCTTGCATATCTACACCCAGAAACTAGCCATTCAAATACACAAATTTACATATCCTCCCCAACAGGGGTTCACAGTATATAACCCCCCCCACACACACACACTCCTACTTAACCCTTCTCTGAAGATGCCAGCCACAGATGCAGGTGAAACGTCATAAATAAACTCTTCCAGAACACAGCCTCACAGCCTGGAATAAAACCAGGGAAAATCTATGGATGCTGGCCGTGAAAGCCTTTGACTTCACACTGTTTATTTTTTTAACTGGCAAAACCCAGCTGGGCTGGGAGACAACAAGAGGAGGAGGAGGAGATAGCTGCCTGCCCTCCACCCATCCCGGTGGCACCAGCAACCTTTTATCCCAGCTGCATTCCAAAGGGGTGGGAGGATCCACCTGGCCAGCCGCTGGAAGAAGGCAGCCTGGGAAGGCAAGAGGCAGCCAGAATGGAAGGGGAAGACCCTTCCCTTCCTTCTCCCAGCAGCTGGCTGGTCAGATCCTCCTGCCCCTTTGGATTGCAGCTGGGATCGGAGGTCACCACCACCATCACTGGGCTGGGTGGAGGGAAGGTAGCTCTCTCCTCTTCCTCTCTGCCATCCATGTTGTCTCTGGGTGCTGCCTGGGTCTTGCCTTCCACTGAGACTCTTCCCTGATTGTCCCCTCCCTGTGCACACAGTGTGAACACCAAAGTGGAGCGCTTCACAGCCAATTGTCTTTGAAAAAACACCATGAATACAATAGAATTCTGCTGAAAATTGCTCATGATGTGCAGGTATGTGCTTTATTTATTCTTGTGTAGACCAGTCCATAGTCACTCCTTTTTTGGTGTAACTAAAATATTGCTTAATTTTACAATTACTTTTATGACTTCATTAATGGAGAAGCAATATCATAAATTTCAAATGCTGGGTTGTACTATACTTGATCATTATGTAATTGACTCGTGCTCTGCTTTGTCTGCTGAGGCAATGATGAGTTAGATAGGACACTATGGTTTGTAGTACAAGCTTGTAATATTAAGATTTTAAAAAAACACACCAAAAGATAAATATTATAGTTACTTTAAAAAACAATAAGAAAGCAAAAAGAGTTAATTCTTTAGGGATATTACAACTATAACAGTAATTCATTACTTTTAAAAGTAACTTTCTAAGTTCTATATTGTGCTCTAGATTTTGAAAATACAAAACTCTATTCCACAAGAATGAATTATTTTTCCTGTCCACATAATACAGTAGGAATAGTTCATGAGCTCATCAAAATATAGCACTTTGTGTACCTTAGGTAACCTGTCTTTTGTTATTTATTCTTTGTTTTTATTCCTTAGATTTGTTCTTCACTTGTACTTCATCCCTGCTGTCATCAATGTGTATTTTCAGGACTTGCATGAAATTTATTCTTTGTTTCCATGGCAGCAGAAAATCTCAGAGTCTTCAGATATGGAAATCTCAATTTATTCTGGGGGTGGGTGGATGACTGCCTCAAAACTAAGATTTAACAACAACAACAACAATAAAAGTATTTAAATGCAAACGCATACACACACACATCTGACCTGGAACTGTTGAATATTTCATATATTTATATTTATTTTGAGTTTCTTTCCCTTTCCCTCTCTTTCTATATATTACAAACTTATATCAAGTTATAAGACAACTGTCACTCCTAACCTATGATTTACATTGTCACTGGATGAAGAATACATGGATAGCAGACAGCATCCTGTTTCATGATAACTTGACAGATGAACATTCAACAGCAAAGAATAATCAGCACCAGGATTTTGGGCCCCATTGCTTAAAATAACATATAGCCCAATTGATTTCCTACCATCTTTTCCTTTTCTTCTGGGAACTGGGATGAGGGAAGAGTAAAGAACTCTTATATTATATTCAGCAGCACCACCTGTTGGTGCTGCTGAATATAATAGTACTTCCTATGCCACTCCTGCTAACTGAATAAATACCAATGTTATAAATCACTCTAGCAATCTTTGCTAATTAACACATTGCTATTTAAAGTAGTCCTCTCTGGATTGGAGGTTGTTTGTGAGCAATTACCGTAGTTGCTGGTCTGCAAAGAGTTTCTGGGGGAAAAACAAACAGTTGCAGCCAATGGGCACAAATATGGGGAGAAAATATTCAGGAGAGAAAATCACCAGCCCTTCATTTCAGATAGCCTGAGAAGCACTATATTAAATTGTATGCCTTTAAAATGTAAGGCATACAATTTATGGGAGTAAGGCAAGCAATGGAGCAAAACAGAGACTTACAAATGGAAGATTCAGCACACATGGAAGGGCCACATCAACTGTAATAATTAACACTTCCTCAGTACATGTACCCAAAATAATCTCCTCTATCTATGATTTCTTGATTCTTGATGATTTCTTTTGTAATTTGGCCACATGGGACTTTTTCGGATGAGCTTTTATACCGCTAGCAGCCTCGTCCCCGTTGCGAGGCTGCAGCGCTGCAGGGGGTCCCTTTCGGATGATGCCCTGCCCTGCCGATCCTCTTCCGAGACTGTTGCGTAACCTCTGTGACACTGCTGCGTTATATTCGGCGGTTTTCTAATCACGATCAACTTTTGTGATTAGAAAACCGCCGAATATAACGCAGCAGCGTCACAGAGGTTACGCAACAGTCTCGGAAGAGGATCGGCAGGGCAGGGCGTCATCCAAAAGGGATGCCCTGCAGCGCTGCAGCCTCGCAACGGGGATGAGGCTGCTAGCGGTATAAAAGCTCATCCGAAAAAGTCCATGGAAAGCAATCACTTGAGAAGTTCCATCAAGATTTCAACAACTTCCACTCTACCATCTGCTTGAGCCTGTAACAATCCACACAACAAATTCACTTTCTTGACACCACTGTACAACTCCACAATGGACTTCTAAGCACGATACTTTATCAAAAACCCACTGATTGCTACACATAAACATCTTCAGTCTCCACCCAGAACATACTACCAAATCTATTGTTTACACCATAGCCCTCTGATATAACCACATTTGCTCAGACCCACAAGACAGAGATTTAAATCTCTTGGATTTACAACAGGCATTTTTCAAACTACAATGCCCAACTAAGGAGGCAAGATTAATACCCAGGAACCATTTACTACAAGACAGACCAAAAACACAAAATGACAGAACATCTCTAGTGGTCACCTACAGTTCGCAGCTAAGACCACTCAAACACATTATCAACAAGCTACAATTTTGGAGAATAACACAACCCTCTTAGAAGCTCTGGAAGGCAGGTCTTTATTGGCCTACAGACAGCCTTCAAATCCTAAACAACTACTCACAACAGGATACCTAACATGGGTGGTAATACAGGGACAAGACCCTGTCATAAGCCCAGATAACAACTCTTACCCTACATCTACTATGAGAGCAATATTAGAGGGGCCAACAACATCATTTATAACATCAAAGGTACATTTACTTTTCTTCTGCCAATGTGATATATGCTATCCTATGCCAGCAATGCTTCTCTCCACTCTACATTGGAAAAACAGGACAGTCTCTACACAAAAGGATTAATGGACACAAATCTGACATTAGAAACAAGGTTGCATTTTCCCAACAAGAAATAGCAATATCCAAAAGCCAGTTGCAGAACATTTCAACCATCCTGAACACACAGTAAGGGATTTATAGCTAGCAGTCCTTGAACAAGGAAATTACAAAGGTAGACTAGAAAGAGAAACTGCTGAATTAAATTACAGTATATTCACAAATTTCAACCCATTAGCAGAGGTATGAACAAAGACAATGGCTTCATGGCACACTACATACAAGAGTCCCCACTACTACACTTATAACAAAAGGAATCTTCTCGGAGAGTTTTGAACTATTTTCAGTAAGCAGATTTATTGCTTTTACACATCAACACTAACTGACCACTGTAAAGATCTGAAAGGCTTGTATCAGCTTATATAGCCCTTTGAAAATTTAGAGCAAGGGTCTTGTCATGATTTTCATCTTTCTGAATCCTATCATATTCTGTCCCATTCCCACAATTGTATAAATATGCTTTATGCCCTAGTGCCACATGGTACTGTGTCCAAAGAATTAGACTTATATCCATGAAAGCACATGCAAAAATATATTAAAAAGTTAGTCTTAAAGGTGCTGCCACGTTCCCCCTTTTTTCTCCCCATTACTTCCTCTTTTTTATGATATACATAGGGACTGCTATATATGTTGATATATGCTTTTCTTTCTTGAAACTCCATAAGCCTTATAGGGGAACACAGGGGATCTTGTAGCACCTTTGAGACAGGAAAAAAGAAATTGTAGCATAATTTCGTAGACTTGGAACATTATCAGATGGGGCCAAATGCCCCGTTACTGCCCCGCCACTTCCTATTCCGTTCCTGCCACAGAATGGAGGTAAACGTTTGCACACTTACCACCATGCCGCTGCAGGAATGGGCTCCCTCCCTCCTTGCTGGCTGGTCGTAAATGCAGCCATCGTACGGCTGCCTTTATGACCAGCTGGCTGAAATCCTACTTGTTCTCACAAGAGAACAAGCAGGAGGGAAATTCAAAAATACCCCCCAGCTGTCAAAGCAAGAAATAAACTGCAAAAATAATTTTAAAGAAAAGAAACCTGGGGAGGGGGAAAGGGTGCCACTTACCTGGATATCCCGTTTGTGGCCGGAAGTGCTCAGCATGGACCTCCTCCCCCATGCCTGTCATCTCGGAACAGGGATTGGGCTCCTTTTCCCAAGTCCCTGATTCCATGACAGACGCGGAAGAGGTGTTCTATTCATGATGTTTCATTGTGAATAGAATACCCTGGGAGCAACACGGGGTGCAGGATAGGAACAGGACACAAGGGGTCAACGTCATCAGAAAGGGAGCCCCTTTCTCGACCCTGTTCCGTTCCTGCACTGGAATATTAGCCCCATCTGATAATCTCCTTGGACTACCTCCTCAGATGCATGAATACCATATCTATATCTCAGTCTCAAAGGGGCTGTAAGATTGCCTTGCTTAATGATATTCCAGACTAATATGCCTTTGAATTCTACCCATATAGGAGAAAGTCTACCATGAAGTGTTGGTAATATCTTATTGCCATTACTTGTAAGCTTGAGGACAGGGAACTATTTTGCTGTTCTTTTTCTTGCAAAGTGTCATGTACATTGATGGCACTCTAGAAATAAAATATGACAACAGCAACAACAACTAAATAAATAAAACACATCTTAGAAATCTGATGGCTAACACATCACAAGTTAGATTTACAATAGAATCTTTTGCTGGTCAAGCCTATTTAGAAGTAAGATTCACTGAGGGCTGGTCTAGACAAGGGAATAAAATGTGAATTGGTGCACAGAAACACCAATTAGCAGCAGCTGTCATCTGTTTCAATTACTTCTTTGCAAGATTGCTGGTGTTCAAAGCTCTCTGTGTTTTCTGTTCACATGGAGGTATGCCAGCAAATCAAGATGGTGGTTGAGAGTGCATAACTTGTGGTTTTGTATTTCCCAAATTTCCCCTGACAAACAGTATTTTTTTTTAAAAAAAACTAATTTGAAGGTGTAGAAGAGTGATCTTCTGCTTAAATAACAAACATCAACAAAAAAGGGAAGAAAGGCTGTTTCATCACCTGAGCACATGGTCACCACAGTGACAATCCAACATGGTGAATGCACGATCTGCTGTCTAGGTGAGCTCCACCCCCTGTGCATGTCCAACCAATCAGCTATCCTGTTCAGCAATGTGCTCCAATGCCCAATGCGATTTGGTTGTCCTAATATGTGGGAGTACACATTTCCTCCATAATTGTCAAAAAACTCAGGGAAAGTCCCAGAGGCTTTTGCCACAGACTTTCCCTGACTTTTGCTCCCCATCCCTCTGAAAAGGACAGAACATTTGGACACATGGGATCCCATGAGGATTTATTTCACCATCTGGACCACCCCTAAGTTTTAAGTCCTTTGTCCCTATATAAATGAATATAGGATACAGTTTTTTATACTTTAAGAAAAATAGTCATTTGTCTTCCACCGCACCCCACATTCTGTTCTTTGCTGCCAGGAGTCAAGTGTTTATCTGAGATATATTGTTCCTAATCAATAGCTTCTGAATGAATCTGATTCCACTTGTATTTTTCTATGCCAGTCTCAACCATTGCTACCACCTTTGTTTAGTTTCAGAAGAGCTAAAGGCAAGCAACTGTGGCCTACTCACCTATGCATATCCTGCCATGTTCCTATGATATAGCAAAACAGTTTATTTTCCTTTAAAAACTTGAAAATGCAGCATAGTTATTGTAGACAGCATAGATTCCATTTTTCAGTATTTTGTAGTTGCACCAATATGGATTGGTAGGTTATGTCCACATTGTTGCCAATTCCATCCCACATATCTAGGCTCCTACTGCCTTAGGCTTAGGCTCCACATGAGCTAGGTATAAGCATTATCAAACTTTCTTCAATGTGAGGAACATGGAAGTGTGTGGTTCAACCCCACTCAGTTGGCTCTGTGCTGATTATAAAAGCAACACATCTGAAAAGTAGAGGTTCCTATTTCTGTAGTGGCTTTTCATATGTGTTAAACCCTTGAAAAATCTGGGATCTTGTTCACATAGAAAGGCCCTATATGAACAGGAACTTCTGTCTCATTCCACATGAGAAAAGTGACAGAGAGGTTGAAGCTATTTTTTCTCCCCATAGAATCATAGCTCTGGAAGACACTCCATAGGCCATTCAGCCCAGCCTCCTGCTCAATGCGGAAATCCAGCTACAGAATTTCCAGGAGGTTGTTGTCCTACCTCTTTTTGAAGATGTGCAGAGGAGAGCTCACCATATCTCTAGGTAATTGTTTTTCCATTCTATTCAACAAAGTGTAGTGAGCAATATCTGAATAGTGCTATAGACCAAATGGGAAATCACAAAACAAGTGTCATTGTGGAGTGGTAATCTCCTTTTGCCTTTAATTGACTAAAATCAACAGACCTTGGAAACATATATTGAAGTAGATAGCTTAATGTTACTAGAAGTAATGTTTCAGAAATGGGATCAGCTACTCTTGTGGCTGACCAAGAAAACCTGCAATTGGTCTTCTCTCCCCAGATAAACTGTTTAAGAGAGCCTCATAAATTGAGAAATAATTTTAAAGCACTTCAACAACAACAATGATAACAACAATGGTTTTTGCAAAAACACAACTTTTAATACATGAACCATTGCATTTTACAAATAAATAAACAGGTTCTTATGCAGAAATGTTTTTCTGCACATAAGGTGGGGGAGAGGTTGGCACAAAAATGCTTTTTTCCCCCCTAAACATTTTTTTCCATGAAAAAGTTACAAAGTACAAAAAGTAATTGAAAAAAATACAGAAAAACTTCCATAATCTCATCCAGCAGGGAGAAAACTTTTGAAATATTTGGTTCTTGCATGCAAAAATGAACAACTAGAATGTTCATCTTGCACTCACTGCACTTTTAACACTCACTGGGACAATCTGAAAGCCTGCACAGAATGATTGTCTATAACATTTAAAAGCAGGACTGCCAAAAGAAAAGCAAAGGAACTTTAAGAAGAAGCAGTATATAAACACACGAAAACTTTTAAAAACAACCAGGCACCCAATATGCTGTATGCCCCATGTTGATGAAAGATGCATATGATTCCAGGAGCTGCACACCAGAGGAAGAATAACAACACTGAAGGAACATGTAACACAGGAAATATCTGACTATAAAGTTGTGGTAATGCAGTCATTCAACCCTCTCAGCCCAACAATCTATGATAGTATGGCTGCTTGACTTCTAGGATAGCTGAGGATGTATTACACGCACATCCATACATGTATCCTGTAAGTGACATATGTAAATAACAAATACATGTTTCAATGGGGTTGGGGGGTTTATTTTGTTTTCCATATTTTGTACAAACATTTTGAATGACTTCATTTTTATAAGCTTCTGGAGTAAAGCTTCTGAAATAAAGGAACAATAAAATTAAATACGACAAAGGTCTCTTACGGTAGGGGTCGGTAGAGTGCAGCCCAGGTGCAACACAGAAACATTTTGAACCCAGACAACACCTTTAAAAAAAAGAAGTGAGTCTAATGACTTTTGGGTCACTTCCTGTTGTAAAAAAAAGGCCTCCCATGGGGCTGAGACCAGAGGGGGGAATCATGGCAAAAAGGCCCCTTTGTCCCCTAGATGGGTTTGGGCACATTTGGTTTCTGTGGGGAGTGAGGTGATGAATGCAACCCATCATAGTCTCCTGGAGGGGGCAAAGTACCCTCAACCCCCAACAATAGTCCACCTCTGTTTTATGATTAATTAAAATTATTATTTATTATGATTAATTAAAATTAGGTGGTGGTGGTGAAGTAGAAGGCATAATTTGCCATTCTTTTCTTTATCAACAACAAAAGGAATGATTCAGACAAGATATAAGATTGGACGGAACAGAGGAAAACAACACTGAATTGGACTTATTATTCCAGGCTGGAAAAGAAAAGATAATATCAACATTTTATAAGCTACTCTTAAAACTAGAGATGGAAGAGAAAACTATTAAAAGATAACATGGTGAAATGGGCCTTAAATATTGAGTATTCTCCACAACTTATCCAATGGGAAAGGACTTGGAATAAAAACTTAAAATTCACCAAGAACTATGACTTGAAGGAGAGCTTCTACAAGAAGTGCTACAGACATGTGAGATATACACATTCTGTTTGAGTCTATAGGGGATTAATATGTTATGGGTTCATTTATGTCTTGCTTGGCAAGCGCTTGTAATTCTTTGAGTTTCTTGAAATAATTATATAGAAATTCTGTTATGAGCCCAAAGGACAGTAGGCCCTTATGCATAACAGGAGGCATTGTGGTTAAATTCCTAAACTTCCATTGGATTAGATGACTCTTGCTCAAAGTGAAAATAATAACTGACCCCTTGTCCGAAGAACACTGAATGAAATTCAAAACCAGACACTTCTGCTTTGTCCCATGTCACTAAAACATGTCAACATGTTTTTGCAGACAAAGGTCTGTCATATCAAGCTGAACTTGCAAAACAAGTAGTATGAGCTAATTGAGGGAGGGGGCAATGGGTGGTCTGAAGGGATGGTCTAGAGATGGGTGCATATTGGAAAGATTGTACACCTGAGTAGTTTCAGCCAATGAACGAAAGACCAGGAAATAGGGTATAAATTTTTACCCAACCTGTGTTAGAAGAAATAAGAGAGAATAACAAGGAGTACAGCTATTGTAAAACTGTATTGGGGGGTGGGGGTAGGTCGCTTCCTGCAACTTGTTTCCTGAGAACCATATACATTTTTTAACAAAACCTTAAATTTCCTCTTCATTTTTTTCCTGAAACACTTGCTCTACTAAGGGAATTGTCCCTTATTTTGTAAGCACTGTGGCCCCAATTCCGTGCTTAACAGCTGATCGACAAAGGGACCAGTTACACGACAGAATAAAGTGAGCGAAATTCCGGATTTCTGTCCTTTCAGAACAGGGGTGAATAGTTCTTATGATTTATGGCTAATTTGGATGATGCGGCTGAGTTTCAGCTTTCTAGTTTACAGAGACAAAGGTGGGGGGATGGCCAGGCAGCTCTATCATTATCATTAAAGCCAGGCAGAAGACAGAGAGGAAGGAAGGAGGGGGCAGTGCTAGTTGGTACCTTCGTCTGCATATAAATCAGCAGCTGTGCTTTTCCCTCTCTCTCGCGCGTGAGCACACACAAACACACTAAAGAAGGATCGATATCGCTCTGAAACAGTAATTATGCTAAAAGCAAGCTGGCTGGCTGAATGTTTGTTTTAGGCTCATCTCTAAAGCAAGCAGTAGACAGGAAGGATTTTTAATTTCCTATCGCTACTGAATCTCCCTCCTGACTCCACATCTAGCCAACCCATCTCTTAATCATAAGAACCAATCACAGTGCAGCTCTGCTGCAACTGGATCAGGAAGATTGCTGGTAATTCACACACACTTGTCGTTCACACTATCAATAATGCGCTAAGTCACACTACTTTTCAAATAAACCGGCAAAAATAGTGAGATCCCCTGAGATGCTATATTTGGGTTTTTTACCTTCCCCCCTTCTGAATGAGGTGATACTGTGGCGCGATCCATGGGAACAATGAGCAATCTTAGTGGTATATTTAGGGGAATATTTGCCCGTGTAAACGCAACCCAGGATTCCATAGAATGGAAACACAGTAAAGTGGAATCATGTGCTATGACTGAATCACGTAAAAGGTCCCCAGGCTTTATTAATGAAAACATTTCATTCTTAACTCATAGGTTAATATTACACTGCAAAGGCCCAAAAATGGAATAAATAACCTCAGATAACAAAAGCAAGTGGGAGCCAAGGACCAAATCTTTCCCCGGACGGCTTTTCATCTGACTTCCAGAATAACCCTTGATCCAAGGAATATGCCCCTACATACTATTATGTTTCTTGGAAATGTTCTTCCACTTTTTTAGATTTATACCCTGCCTTTCCTCTAAAGAGTAACACCCAAGGCGGCTAATTTTCAAAGAAATATTTTTGTAAGTGGGGAAAAGGGGAGGGATGAAGAAGCATAATCTTTGAATCTCACTGGTGTGATCTTTTATGGGAACTTTCTTATGTGGAGAAGCAAAGTGTGTCATGAACCAAATCCACATTGCACAAATAATCCAGTTTGAAACTGGGCTATTTCTCTTGGCTCCTTCCTATGGAATCCTGGGATTTGTAGTTTAGTGAAGCACCAGCAGTATTTGGCAGAGAAGGCTAAATAGCATGTAAAACTACAAATCCCAGAATTCCATAGGAAGGAGCCATGGCAAATAATCCAGTTCCAAACTGGATTATTTGTGTAGTGTGTATTTGGCCATGGTTTCAGGAACTGCCCCATTATTTTGTCCCCATTAGACACAAGTTGAGAAAAGTTCTGATGAGAAGCATCTGTTGTGTAGATGTCAGCTTCCCCTGTTATTTAAAATTCTTGTTTTATGTGTTTCTTAAAGCATGGGGCTCATCTAGACTAGCTAGGATACACTAGCTCCCCACCAGCATATCCTGGCTGCTGAGCTGGCCTGTTTCCTGCCTGTTACCTGAAGAAAATGGGTCAGAGTCCAAATAGGATGCCTGGCCCATCACTGAAGCTGCCACCACCATTTTTCCTGTTGATGTGGAAGCCAGGCAGAGGACCTGCAACATGACTGCAGACCCCCTTCATGTAACCAGCCTGGAACACATGTTGAGGGTCCTTTGCCTGGCTTCCAGGAGATCCACAGAGCTGGCAGTGAGGAGTGGCCTAGCAGATGGGCCCCTGTGGACACAAGGGGGGGCAATCCAGGTTTTGCACACCATAAATGGAATAAATGAGATATTATACATGATTGATTTATCGGGCCCTATCCTGGCTTGCCCATGTTCCACCCCTGTATCTGCCCTGGTGGTTATTTGGACTACTCAGGGGCAGATTTGGGTAAATGCCCTGTGTCATTTGGACTGCGGGCCCTGGAATGAACAAGCTAGGGTAAACCATCCATGTGGATAAGCTCAAGGGGGAGGAGTTAACTCATGTTCAGCAGGTGTCCCTTTTCAGACCTTCCAGCTCAATATGCGAATGGTGGGACAGTGAAGCTGGCAATGATGAGATGGTGGAATAGGCCCAGCAGGTATAGCCGTGCTGTCTCTCTCTGTGTAATTAAAATCACATAGACATACTCCTCATATAGGGCTGGAAGTGGCCAAGATATTTTGCTGTGTTAGACAGAACAGCAAATAGAACCCAACCATGACCCCAGTCAAAATGTATAGTACCCAAAGCCAACCAAGATATTTTGGGGAATGAGACAGAAAATCCTACAAGTATCTCTTTCCATCATTGATAGTAAAAATGCAATAATACAAAATTAAAACCCTAAACAATATTTGCTGCTCATACATGACACCCAAATTTACTACTTGAGACATCTGCCTCATGCTGCCTAATGCTAGGGCTGCCCTGGGTTGCATCACTGTATTTAATATGTTGGGATATGATGGAATGAGGGAACTGGTTTCAACTCCAACATTCCCATTTTTCCAAGAACTTTATCAGACACATCAAATACGGCCTCATAATGATGACACATAACTGTGAAAGAACACACATATCAGACAAAGTCACCCTTTCATGGTTGTGTCCCTGCCAAAACCGTCAACTGATCTGGCATGAACACTTCCAGGTGAGATTGTGTCATCCAGATAAGTGACACACTTTTTATGACCCTCTCTGGGTTACTTGTAAGTTTTAAAGTGTGTTTTTCGTGCTTTAAAAAACATTTTTAGTGTTATTTTTTGGTTTTGTTTTGAATTTCCTATGTGATGAAGTCTCATGATATTTCACAGAATTTCAAAGGAGGAAGTGAACAGAGCTCTACTCACTTCCTCTTTCATTGTCAGAGCTGCCTTTGCCAGGATTAGAGGTAAGGGGGGGGGAGCGTTCTTTTTCTGGCATAAAAATTGATTTATTTTTATGTCACCAAAAGAATGCTTTAAATGGATAGTATGATAATGTCCCTAATCTGGTTGATATTAGACACAGTGTGAACAGATATTTACAAAATAATAGATTAAAATGTCTCTAAAGGATACTAAGGACTTTTTCGGACAAGTAAAATGCAATGGAAGCAGCCTCACCACGTTGCGAGACTGCTGCACTGCAGGGCGTCCCTTTCGGATGACGCCTGTCCCTGCCGGTACTGTTGCAGTACCACAGGGACATTTGAGTGTAATATTTTGGCGATTTTTACTCACAATCAACTTTCCTGAGTAAAAATCGCCAAAATATTACACTCAAATGTCCCTGCGGTACCGCAACAGTACCGGCAGGGACGGGCATCATCCGAAAGGGACACCCTGCAGCGCAGCAGTCTCGCAACGTGGTGAGGCTGCTTCCGTTGCATTTTACTTGTCCGAAAAAGTCCTATATAAAACATTGACTAGTTTGGCTGTATATAGCCAAATATATGGGTTAGCTACGTTTTGAAATACTGTAAGTTCCTCCTCCCCAAAGTAATCTTTTGACCATAAGTAGTAGGAGTCTCACAATATATAAAAGAACTTTGTAATATGTTTCATTTGATTTCAACAGTGCATTTTTCCTCTGAAGTTTACACAGAAGAGAGTGGTAAATTAAAAAGAATAGAAACATGTTCTTTAACTCTTTTTAATGCATTGATGAAACAGCGAAATGTGAAAGAGAGATGAAAGAAGCTGGTAGGCCAAAGTTGTGCAGATAGGAAAGGACTTGGAATATATTTTATTTTATTTGGTTTTTTAATGCATTTGTCATGGTTAAACCAAAATTAAATTGTGCCAGGTTACAAATTTGAATGCACAAGCAGAATTAGCTGGCCCTTCTATGTCATTTGACACAGTGCTTTTGGAAATCATCCAAGTTGCAGTAGCTAATTTCAAACTGAAAATCCAAACCAGTGGGGAAGGGGGTTGCTAGAAGGGAGAAAAGATACTAGCCTCTCTCATTCTCACTCTTACCATAATACCTCCCTCCTCTCACCTTCTCAACCAAATTCCTTACAGGCAGCCTCATCTGTAATGTACCACAGCAGTTTAGCCTACAGATTACCAGAACATAGGTAACATGGCATGATTGTGCAGTTTTTGAGGAGTGATTGTGCTAATTTTAATCCTTATTTGTGTTTAATATTATTGAGAGTTCAATTTATTTTAACTGGTCTTAATTTTGGGTGAGCTTAACTTTAATAGTCTTTTGGGTTGGCAGTTGATGTTGTGCTTATCTGGTGATGGGGTGGAATATACTTTGAAAGAATACATGATGAAGCGAAAAGTCTCTTCTTCTGTGGAAGATCTTGTATCATCTTTGTGTTAAGGTAAGTTGTATAATTCAGAGTATTAAAGGAGTAAATGTAATATTAATCCATCTGGTTTCAGCATCCCATAAGCTTAAATAGAGCAGGAAAAGGTATGGTAGAATGAACACCTGTCAAGTGTGCATTCCACATTCATGGCATACCAATGAATAAGAAAAGGGTATGATAAACTGATGCATGAATATAAATTGGATGCAGCTTCCACTGCAGGACATCAACAAAGTGAATTGAAAAGCAAGACGACAATCATAGATTACATTTTGTGGTTTCACCCAGAAGGCTTTCATTGTTCCAACAGCAATAGGCTTAGAAAATTCAAAAGACAGAATGAAGTATTCCAGGCTTATAATGAATGAGTGAAAGAATAAAAATGAGTAAAATGTTTCTCCTGGGCACCACATTCTATTTTAAGAAACTTTTCATCATCCCCTTGTAAATATATAATAACTTTGGATAGACTTTACATACTCATAGGATAAAGCACAAAGGGGAAAAGCTGGCATGAAGAATAAAACCTCCTACAAAAGGGCTAAATACAAGTATGCAAGATTTATAGCAAGCAACATTTTTAAAAAGAGAAATTCCATATTGTTCTCCAATAAGACTAGGCTGGATGGCAGGATGGTGATCATCCTATTATTAATTTATGCAGGAACAACTGGATGATGTCAGCGTACTGATCCCTCCAATAAAGCCCCACCCTCTGATGTTACCAAGTCAATGTTGCTTTTCTCTATACAGAGAATGGCTTAGAGTTCTGTACCTGCCTCTGTACATACAAAGGCACTCAGAGAGTGCTTGGAGGAGCTCCTCTAGGAACCAGACAACCGGCAAGCAACCTGTTCCATGGGGTTGTCTATGTGAGGCAAAAAGAAGCAGATTGCTCTACAGTAAAGGCAACTTGCAGCATGTGATTTGTCTTTTTTTCCCCATAATACTTTTTATTGATATTATTCTCAGGAACAACTTATCCCCCTTATCAAACTTCCCCATCTGTCAAATTCCAGTTTGTATAATCACATTTTTTTCTCCCCTTGCATCTCCATAAACAATAAAATGCTTTCCCTTATGTATTATTCATATTATTCTACTAGCAAATAACATATTTTTCTGTCTTTGCCATACCATATCTCCAATACAATACATATAAAATAAAACTTACTTTCTTTTCTCTTAAATTCCATTAAAAAAAATTACATTATATTTGCATCTGTTTACATATAACCTCTAATACAATCCTGTACCATAGATTAAAATTCTTTAGTTTCCCATTATCACGGTAAATCACCAACTCAAGATCCTCTACTCCCCCCCCTCTCTTTTTTTTTAATGATACATTGGTCTATTGGATCTGATTACCTCAATTTTCAAATTTCAAGCCCCCCCTCTCGTATATAAATCCATAAAGGATCCCACGTTTCCAGAAAAGATTTATCCCTTTTGTTTTCCAAAAGATAAGTGAGCTTATCCATTTCAGCAATTTCCAATAGCTTTTCAAAGCATTCAGCCTCCAATGGAATCTCCTCTTTTCTCCAATACCTAGCATATACGATTCTAGCGGTAGTACACATATGCCAAAGTAACCTTTTTGTTTTCCCATTTTCATTTGCAATACTGGTATTCTCATAAATACCCAACAGGAAGATTTCAGGTAACAATTCTATTTTCTTATTCAGAATCTTTTGAATTTTTGCACGAATCATGCCCCAAAATTTCTTTGCTTTGTTACAGCCCCACCATTGATGGAAAAGGGTACCCTTCCCTTCTTGACATTTCCAACACAGGTTGGAGGCACCTTGCATCATTTTCACGATCCTCACTGGAGAGAGATACCACCTTAACATTATCTTTATGGCATTTTCTTGCAAATTGTAAGATCTTGTAAATTTTGTCACTCTATTCCAAGATACTTCCCATCCTTCAAATTCTATACTCCGACCAATATCTACAGCCCAGTTGTTCTTTAACAACTTCCATTTCTGTTTCCAACCTAAGCAAATAGTGATATATTCTTGATAATAGGTGCACATTCCCTTTATCCAAAATCTTTTCAAAATTAGATTTACCAAGCTCGATACCCCCTTCTGCTATAACACTCTTAAATCTTTCCTTTATTTGGAGATAAGGAAACCATTGTATATTTATCCCTTCCTGATTTAATTGTATTCTGTTCTTTAAACTAAAATTCTCCTTTGTGCCCAGGATCATATCTTTATAGGTCAACCATTCTGTTTCCCCTCTTAAGCTCCTAATTGATAGCACTTCCGCTGGTGAAACACAACTGGGTAATTTCAAGAACAGACGATTTTTATACTTAAGCCATACTTTATACAGTGGTTTTCAAATGGAGTGATTATTAAACTGTTTTTGAGCTTTCACTTTTTGATACCACAAAAAAGAGTGCCACCCAAAGTAAAGCTCATGGCCTTCTAATTGGAGAAGTCTTGGATTATCTAGGGTAAACCATGGTTTCACCCACATCAAGCAGCATGCCTCATAATAAATTCTCATATCTGGAAGCCCCATTCCACCTCTACTCCTTATATCTGTCAGCACTTTAAATTTTATTCTAGGTTTTTTCCCCATCCACAAAAATTTGGCCAAATCTTTATTACATTCTTTAAACCATTTTGGTGGGATTGAGATTGGGATCATTTGGAATAGAAATAAGATCCTAGGCAAAATACTCATTTTAATTAAGGATATTCTCCCCATTAAGGACACGTCTAACTTCTTCCAGACTTCTATTTTATTTTTTATTTGATGCCACACCGGGCCATAATTATTTTGGAAAAGCTGCCTATTATTCCCGGAAATTGTTATACCTAAATATTTTACCTTCTCTGTTGCTTTGATACCCCACATTCCTTCCAATTTGTTCTTCTCCTCTTTCTTTAATTTTTTGCTTAGAAATTTTGTTTTTTCTTTATTAATCTTGAATCCCGTCCACTCTCCAAATTTACTTATTATTTCCATTATCTTCTCTCCTTGCTGTAGTGGATTTTCAAGATATAATACCACATCATCAGTGAAGGCTTTGTAGATAAATGTTTCTCTCTCGATCTTCACTCCTTTTATTGATTCCTCAAGCCGAATTTCTCTTAGAAGTACCTCCAACATCAATACAAATAACAATGGGGAGAGCGGACAGCCTTGTCGTGTGCCTTTCTGAATAGATATGCTATTTGATCTTTCCGTGTTGACAATTAGATGGGCCTTTTGTTCATAATAAATCGCCTTAATCCATGCTATGAAATTTTCTCCAAACCTCATAGATTCTAATATTGTAATAAGAAAGTCCCATCTCACATTGTCAAACGCTTTCTCCGCATCCAGAAAAATCAATACACCTCCTTTATCTATATGATTATCTAAATATTCAATAATATCCAGAGTAGTTCTTACGTTGTCTCTCATCTGTCTGCCAGGTAGAAAACCCATTTGGTCTTCACCTATATATTGAGGTAGCACCTTTTTTAACCTTTGTGCAAGAATAGATGTAAAAATTTTATAGTCTTCGTTGAGGAGTGATATTGGTCGAAAATCTTTCACTGCTAACTGTTCACCCTCATTTTTTGGAATCAAGACTATATTTGATTTTTTCCAACTTTCTGGTAGTTGTTTTGTATCTTTCATAACATTTATAGTTTCTTGTAGAGGTTTTAACAACTGATCCTTGAAGCACTTATAATATTTTGCCGTTAGACCATCTGTTCCTGGTGCCTTATTTATTTTTAATCTTTCGATAGCTTCTTTCACTTCCTCTGTGGTAATTGGTCTATTCAAAATTTCTTTATGTTCTTCCTCTATTTGGGGCAATTTTTTTGGATACTATAAATGATTCCAATCCTTTCCTATCTTCAGGTATCTGTCTTTCATACAACTTTTGGTAGTAGTTGTATAAAATCTTTTGTAATTCTTTTCCTTTAACAATATGCCTTGACCCCTCTACCAATCCATTAATCATATGTTTTCTTTTTTCTTTATGCACCTTATACGCAAGCCACCACCCCGGTTTATTTGCGTTCTCAAAATAGTTTCTCTTAACATATTTCAACTTAGTACTTATTTCTTCTACCATTACGGATGACAGCTGATTTTGTAATAATTTCAGCACATTTACATATTTTTTTATTATTTGGTTCACCTTTAAGCATCTGTTCTTTTTCTCTTATTTTTTCAATCATGTCCTCCATCTTCTTCTTCTTTCTTTTTTTCCACTCACTTGTTTTCTTAATAAGGATGCCTCTCATAACTGCCTTTGAGGTATTCCATACCGTTTGCATCTTGACCTCCTTATTTACGTTAATAATAAAAAAGTCCTCATTTTTGTTTTTTGCAATAGGAGGTCACTTCTTCTTGATTCAACACGTAGTCATTCAATTTCCAGTTACTCCATCCCCCTTTTTTCCCCAATTGTATCTTGATTGCATTGTGGTCACTGAAAAATTTGGGCATAATTTCTGAGGATTTGACCATATGAAATAGAGAACCCGACAACCACACCATATCTATTCTTGACCATGAACAGTGACGGTCTGAGTAAAAAGTAAAGTCTTTTTCTTTCAGATGCTGAGTTCTCCAAATATCCTTTAGTTGGTATTCCTCAATCAAATGAGAGCATTCTTTAGAAAGGTGACCTACAATCTTGCTCCTAGTTTGTGAGTATTTCCTGTCTATATTTTTATCCACTATTTCATTAAAGTCCCCTAGTAAACACACATGTTCATAAGAGTATTTTACAAGATGTTTTCTTAAATCAGTGTAGCATTTTTTGTTTCCATTACATGGAATGTAAATACCAATCAACAAATTAATATCAACTGGCCACACAAATTAATATCAACTCCTAAAAATCTGCCTTCTTCATCCCTAAAGATCATTTTAGGAGATAAATCAGGTTTAATAATAAATATAACCCCTCTCTTTGGCCGAAGCACAAAATATTTCTCCCATCTTTGGAAATCTTAAGAGTTTCTCATCTTTCTCTCTAATATGGGATTCTTGGAGACAACTAATGTCTGGATTTATTTTCTTTAACCAATGTACGATTTTGTTTCGTTTAGCCGGTGAGTTCAGACCATTCACATTCCAAGAAACAAGCATATACATTGTTATGTTTTATTACTTAAGATGGCCAATTTGTCTATATCCAAATCCAACAAACTCACATTCAGATTGATCCTTTTATCTCTTTTCCCATTTGGTTTCTCCTTCTCTTTACTTTCCCCCATTGATTTTCCTAGGACATCTAATTCATTCCTTGGTTTCTCCTCTTTCTTAATCTTTGTTGCCATATTTGACTTAGGTGTAGATTGTCTCTCCCCTCTTAAAGTTGGCCTAAACCTCATCAAAAAATCTCTTGCTTTTTCAATTGAATTTAGACAGAATCTTTGTTGTTGAAAATTAAAAATTACTCCCTCCAAGCAATCCCATCTAAAAAGTATATTATTATCTTTCAATTTGGAAACCAAAAAGTCATATTCTTTTCTCTTTTTAAGGATTCTTATAGGAATTTCCCTCATAACTGATAACTGTTTCCCATCTACCATAATTGGCGATCTATTATGTTCCTCTAATATTCTTTCTTTAGTTGATTTTTTTAACAAATTGCACCACTACATCTCTAGGAAGTTTTTTTACATTTTGCTATAGCCAATTGAAATCTATACGCCACATCAATCTCACTTCCCATAATTTCACCTTCCACCTCCATAAATTCTGCCAAAATTGTCACAATTTTCTCCTTTATACTTTCCTCTTTATCCTCTTCCAGACCTCTAATCCTTACCCAAGAGTCCATTTGCTTCTGCTCTATCAAAGCCAATTTATCTAGTTGTTTTTCTGCCTCTTCAGAGGACCTAAGTTATTTTTGTTTGAGATCTGAAATTTCTTTTTTATTAACTTCAATGTCTTTCTTATTGATATCCACTTCATTCTTAACCTGTTCCAATGATTCCTTCATCTCTCCTATTTGAGATTTTTATTCTCCTATGTCTTGTTTAATTTCTCTCATGAACATTCTCATTTCCTCCATAAATTTCTTGTGATAATCTGGTGGTTCCTCCCATGAATCCCTTCTTTGTTGACCCAATTGATCCATGCCCCATATTTTCCCTGTCCTCAATTTTGACATCCTTAAACAATAATATCAATTATTTATCAGTTATTTTTCACTATATTTTGGACTTTTCCCCCCCTTTCCTCTCACTTAAGTGTAATGTGCTTAATTCAATCAATTATTTAAGCCAATATCCTTTGAATCCAATTATTCCCAAATTCATTCAGATCTCCATATACTTAATTCAATCAAATAGTCTCAAATTCATTCACTTCCCCTTATACTTAAATCAGTCAGATAGTCCCAAATTCATCCAATTAACTCAATTTTCATTAATTATCTATTAATTAATTGTCTCTTAATTTATCAGTCTATCAATTATATGTCAATTAATTAGTAATTAATAAGAATCATATCATATCAAGAATCCTAATGTATCAATCTCTACAATTCATCACATTCTCTACAATTCATCTATTATATCTATTATAACTACTTATTTATTAATGATCTTCCAATTAATTAATTATTGATGACCTTGCAATTAATTAACACTCAGTTGAAAAATTAATAACCCATTGACAATTAGTATTTGACCAATTCATCCACCTAATAATAAACTCAATAGTTAATTCTTTAAATTTCCTCTTCACTATCCCTATGACCAATTATTTCTTCCCTTATAAAGTTTAACAATGTCTTCACTTCAATATTTTCGCCTCTTTCCCCTTCCAATTCCCCTTTTTTAACGTTAACCCTCAATTACCTACAGACCAAATTCTTTCTTTCACCTTCCAATTCTCATTCTTTAATGTTAACCCTCAATTACATACAGACCAATTTCTTTCTTTCAAACCAAAAGAAGAAGAAATTATTTCCTTTCTCTCCTTCAAACACCCCTCCCTTCCCCTTTTATCCTTTCAATTTTATAAAAATTATAACCCCTGTTTCCCTCCAGCCAAACTCTCAACAGATTTTCTTCAAAGTCCTTCCTTATTTCTTCTTTCTTCTCTTCTTCTCTTCTTCTTTCTTTTTGTTTCTATTTCTTTCTTTCCTCCTCTTAAACTCTCCAGTCTCCTTCTCTTTTCTCCTTCTTTCTCTCCTTCCTTCCTTCCTTCCTTCTTCTTTTTTTTTCTTCTTCCTACCTTCTTTCTTTTTTCTAGAACAAACAAACCTTCTCAGGTTGAAGTTCCACGGGATCCTATAGGGTAGGGTAGAATCTCTGCCTTTCCTTCCATAAAGTACACTGGTAATAATAATAAGAGGAAAAAGAAAAAAAATCTTTCCACCGATGCGGACCAGACCCACAGGCTCAAAAGCTAATCCTTTAACACAAACAAGATTGGGAGGGGAAATCCACCCGCGAAGCTTTTTCTTTCAAGGTAAACTCACTGGAACTCAAACAGCGATCTTTTTCTTCTTCTCCTGACACCTCAATTCACAACTTATGTCCTTGTATCCTTCTCCAAAGTCTCTTTTGAGCCACCTCAAATAAACAAATAAATCCTTTCAACCAAAGAAATTCGGCAGCTAGTATTGACGGTAGGGCGGTGCCTTTCCCCGCTCGCTACAGTGAGTGCGGTGTATCAGCTGGCGTCCTTGCGCCCTGCTCCGCTCCGTTGACTCACATTTGCAAGTCAGCTCCCCGACTATTCCTTCTGGCTTTCCTCCCCTCTTCGGAGGCCAAGATGAATTGCTTTCCAAAAAAAAAAAATTACAAACAGTAACTCACTGTAGCGGCGAACCTCCAGCGGAGTGTTGGAGGCCCATGACTCCCTTGCTCACGTCCCGAACCAGAAGTCCATGATTTGTCTTAATGGTGTTGTTTTTTAGATAGCTCACACGGATGAGAAGCTATCCTCATTAGCTGTGCAAACGGGCATGCCTGTGATTCAAGATGGCAGCCTCACATTTTTACTTACCAATTTGCGATGGCTGAGCAGTATTTTTTTTAAAAAAAACTATTCTCAATGTGCACCTTAACAGAAAAGCAAAAAAAACCAAACCCCAATTTTATCACATTAATACTTGCTTGCTAAAGCAAAAAACAAAACAAAACAAAAAAAACATGGTGGTTCAAGGCACTTGCCTTGTTAGCAAGCCCCACCCCACCCCCTCATCTGGCCAATCAGCTTTCAGCTTCTGCTCCTTTGGGAAACTGAATCAATTTTTGCATCACTTGCTCCAATGAGCAGGAATGCACATTCCCCCCACTGTTTTTTTTTAAAAAAAAAAATCAAGGAAAAGCCATGAAGGCTTTTCTTGCATAGTATATGCCATATTTACCCCACTCCTTCTGAATATGGTGATACAATGCAGAATACCATTAAGACAGGTCGTGAGCCATTGTACTGTCTATTCTCCTTTATGGTTCTGAAACATGAGTCACCTATCGCCACCACCTACGACTCCTCAAACACTTTCATCAGCACTGTATACGCACAATCCTAAATATACACTGGACTGACTATGTGATTGAATGTTGCTGTCCTTGAGCAAGCAGGGATCACTAGCATTGATAATGAGAACACAGCTGAGCTGGACAGGGCATGTTTCTAGGATGGAGGACCATCGCCTCACAAAAATAATACTCTACGGTGAACTCGCCATGGGTCAGTGTAAGAGGGGCACTCAAAAAAGTGATACAAGGACTCCCTGAAACATCTCAGGCTCAGCCAAATTGATCACCAACAATGGTCCACCCGGCCTCACATCGGGAGGCATGGAGACGCACTATCCACAATGCTGCAGCCTTATTTGAGAACTCACGCCGAACAAGTCTTGAAGAGAAATGACAACGCAGAAAGTATCACAACCCAGAAACATCATCCACAACCCAGAAACATCATCCAATAAACCAGACTTGTTTATCTCAGATTGGCCTTTTTAGTCATCAGCATACTTGCAGAAAGCGTGGGATGAGTCCTCACATTCCTTTTTGCTGTTTAGACAATCCCCATGTCACTCATTATTCTGATCAAGATGATAGGTGGTAGACAATGGGCCTGACCTACACTTGGAAGAACTCTTCCAGACAGTTGCTGAGCCACACAACCATTTCAGTCCTTTCATTCCAATCAAGGCAGCAGGTGAAGAGACTGAGCTGGTACCTGGATACTATCAGGGAAAGTGAGAGAAGAGGAAAGTGGATTCAGCCACATCCTGATGAGCATTCGTTGAGGCTGTGACTGAGACCTGAACTGAATGTGCCCCTCCTAAGCTTTTCTTGATTGGGAAAAACAATGGAAAAGCTCAGCATTTTCAACCACAGACTTGACAAGTACTCCTTCAGGCTGCAGCTGATTCCCCAACACAGCAGATTCTGAAGACTGACTCAGCTTTACTCTCCCATCTCTTCTCCCTCTTAAGGGGTTGGGACTTCAGGGAGGGCTCTCACTTGAGTTCCTATGGCCCAGAAGGGACAGAATTTCCCCATCCCTGTTATAAGTTAAGCCAGAGATATGAAGCAAGATTTCTTTTATCTCTGCACTCTCATCTCTTCTATTCTGTCCTTCTCTTCACACCTTTATGTTGTCTTTTCCTTAACTAATTTGATTTATCATACCTCATTTTATCTTCACAGGAGTCTTGTGAGGAAGTTGAGATTGAAAGGCCCGTGACTAATCCAAATTCACCCAGAGCTTCACATCAGAGTGGAAACTTGAACCTCAGTCCCAAGGTCTCTTCAACAATAGTCTTACTCTCCTATGAACATACTGGTTCTTCTTTGCTGTATTCTCTACTATTAAAATTTAGTACCAAGTCTAATTCCAGTCATGCACAAGTAACACTTGTGAAATATGAATGTTGACTGGCCTTTGGCATGGAAATACATTCCCATCTGTATTGAAAGGCACATTCAAAAGTTTCAGCGGAACCCAGATGACCATTATGGTACAGATAATAATGAGCACCTGCAAGTTTATCAACAATGCTCTCAGAAGCCTAGTGCAGCTGTTTCTCTTGGAAATACTAGTTTACTTCAAAAGATTTATCTTTATCAACTCGCTGTAAATATATAATGTTTTTCTCTTTGCATAGACTTGCAAGATCAAGGGCAAGGACAATTATGTTTATTTTCTGAATTCACTTCCAAACTCCTGGGTGGTTTCAGGATGAAAAGATAGGGAGAAATCCCAGCATGTAAACTTGAAAGCCTATGGCAGTTCCACAGGCCTTTAAGATGTCATTTTTAATAAGAAAACACTGCAGGTTTTAAAACTCTCTAAAAACTGTTTGGACACCTAGGATCCCTCAGTCATAATGGCCCAATCCAGAACAAGTGAGTCAATATATGCCTTTGTCTTCTCAAACAAAAAGGACCTGTTATACATAAAAAAAATATTTATTTTAAAATAAAAATAAGAAGTATACCCACATTTCTGAAATCATCAATCATGATAATGAAAAAGAAGCAACTTTTTTTTAAAAAAAATCTTTTAACAATTGAGAGAGAGAGAGAGAGAGAGAGAGAGAGAGAGAGATTGATTGTATAGTATCTGGGCATGCTATAAATCAGTTCTACACCCAATTGTGATATTTTATTTCATATACCTCTGAAAACAACTTACATGGAGGTGCAATATACCCATCTTTTGAAATATCATTTCTGAATAGTTTTGAAGGGAAAAACAGAAAGATGTCTTTGGAACTAGGATAATAAAAGTTGGTTGGAAAGACTGATTTAATAGAGGAGTTTATAAATGGTGATATCATAAAACTGTTCTTATTTTGGAGACATTTTCCATTGTGCATATATCAAGAAGCAGCAAGTACTCATTTGCCTTTCATTTTCTTTTTAGCAGCCTGCCTATTATTCTTTCTTATTTCTTCTTTCTCTGTCTCTCTCTTTCCCCCTGCATCCAACAGCATAGCTACCCTCCCCATCTTCCTCCTCCTCATATTTCAAGCTGGTTTATGATACCTCCCTTGCCTTTTGTAAAGTCTCCTGTCATATCTATTGAGCTGTACCTTTCCCTGCACCACCTGAAGCTTCTCAAAGATATGGAAATATAACAAGAAGCTGAGAATCTTTTTGAAGATCTACAAACGAATCTAAGAAGTATGACTGATACTAATTAGAGACAGCAACTTTAATACAGCCTGAAGACTTGGGGACTTCTAAAGGCAAAGGAATAATATTTCTTCCTGCTTTTGTCTTTTAACCTCTCCTGATTACTTTTCATTATAGAAGCAGAGAAATAAATTGAGGTGAATATACAAAGGCCTTTTTCTGGAGATCCACATGAAAAACAGTTAGTTGTGCTTTTGTGACTACATAAGAGGTATCTCTTCTGCTAACATAGTGGGGATTATCAGATTCAACAGGGCTTTCCTCTTTCTGGCAGGAAAGAGAGAAAGAAAGCATAGGAAAGGAAAGGGCATGTAAAACTTTGGATAGGTTTTGTCCTAAGCCATCATCGTGTCTGAGAGTGATTCATATTCTTATTCCTTATGCTAAGTCAGAGTAAAGGCAATGAACAATGATTTCAAGAGACAGGGCTTTCAGTATCAGCCAGTGGGCCTACTGAGATATTGTTCATGAAAACCTAGATGTTCCTAGCCTCAAAAACAAATTTATTTGCATACAGGCTTTTTTTAAAAATGTGGTATAGGCATTTCCTTGCCCATTAAATTCAGAGCCAGAGAGCTTTAATGTCTCATCAAACTACAAATTCCAGTATTCTGTGTGATGGAACCATGCCAGAGATGAATCATAGTGCTATCATTGCCCCAAGGCCCCTGGTTAAGTTAATACAGTTTTATTGTGTACTTGCTGTAGTCACTAGTAAGTAAAGAATTCTGTTATGCCTACAATGGGACTAAGGATGTTATCAGATAGACAAAATACGGAGTCATAATAATGCCACATAACCATAAAAGAGCACGCAGATCTGATGATGTCACCCTTTTGTGGTTAGGCCCTGTCAAAATCCCGTACCTTTTAATTGACAGCTTAAGCCATCAATATATCCCACGAGGTGCTTTTGTGCCACCATTGCCAGAGTGTAAAACCTTTGGCCATTTAACTCTTGTCACTGCAGCAAGAGTAGCTGGTCCGGTGTGAACATTTCTGGGTGAGATTGGGACATCCTTGTAAGTTTATGACCCTCCCCAGGTTACTTTGGACTTTTATAGTGTGCCTAGATGCTTGGTGTCACTTTTAAGGCTTTATTTTTGTTTTGTTTTTAAATTTCCCATATGACAAAGTATCATGGGACTTTGAACGAGGAATCAAATGCGTCTTGTTCTCTTCCTCTTTATTTCTGGGGAGCCTTTGCCAGGAGAGGAAGGTAAGTGCAGGGGGAAGCATTCTTTTGCCGGTGTAGAAATGGGTTTTTTATTGCCGGCAAAATACCGTTTTAAAATGGGTCATCTGATAAAGTGCTACGTCTAACTGATTTGAAAAGCTACATAATAACAGTTAACCACCACCATCATCAACACCACTACTAATGACACCAACACCTTTCTTTTCAATTTATGGATAGGGAACTGTGGACATTATAGAAGGAATATGGAAAGGAAAGGAACAAGTGACTGGGACCTTCTTGCTTCTACATTAATCTTTCTTTCATTTCAAAGTCTGACCCCGCCCCCTTTTCATCTAGAGTGATACATGGACAAAAACAGGATTTCCCATATCCATTGCTTGCATGATAAAGAAGTGCACAAGAAAATAACTTGCAGCTTATTCATGTAATAGATCTGGTTAGATTATCAGATCATTTCATGGGGGCCACAAGCTGAGAAAAGAGGCTGACTGGCTGTGTATCATAAACCACCCCCTCCCATTCTCTCAAATGTATAGGCTGTTGCATGCCCTTACACCTCCTCCTGTACAATAATTTATTAATTGGAAAATGATCAGGTAGCTAATAAATCTTGTAGCAAAGACAGCGGACAGCAGGCTGATGAAATGAGCACACAGATTGTGTCTAAACTACTACCCTGTACTTGAGCATACTAAAGAAATATTTACAAAGAGTCTTAGACTCCAAATACATAGACTAAGGACTTTTTCAAACAGTTCAAAAATCTCCCTAGGAGGTTGGGAGAAGAGCGGGGATGTCGTGCTTACACAGCCCCGTTTCAGACAGCCCCGTCCTCCTCTGTCCTCCTCCTGACATTCCCCCGTGCTGCTGACACCGCTTTTTAATGACAGAGGTTTTCCATCAATAAAAAGAGGCTCCAGCAGCATGCGGGAAGGTTGGGAGGAGGTCGGGAGGAGGACAGAGGAGGACAGGGCTGTCTGAAATGGGGCTGTGTAAGTGCGACAGCCCCGTTCTTCTCCCAAACTCCTCGGGGGGGGGGGTCAACCATTTGAAAAAGTCCTACATAGCACTGCAGTCACAGCAGTACTGTCCAGTACTGTCAAGGCTGGAGGACTGATAGACAGAGTGCAGTGAGGGCAGGGCATAGGATTAGACCATTACATGTTTACATCAAATTCATGGGCCATGTAGTTGCCCATTCCCACACACATTGTTTATCCAGTCTTTCCCAGGGTGATAGAGGTCTCTCTTCCTCGTGCTTTGCTTCTCACACAGACTAATGTAAACAATAGTCCATTGGCAACATCAGCTGCATTTTGCTAGTCCTCACTACTGCCCCCTGCTGGCAGCAGCTCTTTATAGTATAAAATTCACGGTGATTACATGTCCCAGAATCCTAACAGTCTTCTCTGCATGAATCTATGAATTTCTGCATGTCGGACAGGTAAAGTGTAGCCCATCATCCCTGAAATCTATTCCTCTATCCAAATACTTTCTGTCTTTTTTTAGCCTTGTGTGACTGCTTGAAGCTTGAGTGCATGTCTGTATTGTCCCATGATTATTTTCCAATAAAACCATTTTTTATTTTACTTTTTGGCTTGGGGTCTCATCAGTGAGTACTGGTATACACAATTGTAAATATCCTGTAGTTACCTGGCCTCTTTCTGCCATTTTTGAGCTAATTAAAATTTCCTATAGTAATATCTTAATTTGAGTGACACAAGTGGGTTCCCACAAATCCCACACAATTTGGGTAACAAGGCAATGTTTCTCTTGGGGTGGAGCTGCCAGAGCACTTATCCACATCAGTGTAGTGTGTTTGCTTTTCATATGTGTGATCCACAGGTACTGATGATATTATTACATACTTTACATCCAGCTAGGCATGTTCTAAATCAGCCCACACAGTTCTGCATGAATTTAGGGGCAGTACATGGGGTAAAGGAAACCATGTCAAGTCCAAATGCAAAATCAATAGTGGATGGAAAACAAATTGCCAGTCATGAAGTCATTTGGAGTACCAGTGCCTGATGTACAGTATTTCTTCACTAGGTTTCTTCTCAACGGAAGAAATGAGTAATTTTAGCAATTTTCTTGCTGCTGAGAAAAAGTCTTTGACAAGGCATACTGTTTTCAAATCCCAATTCTATGCAGAAATATTATTTTCTGTACAGAAAAAGCTGTTTCCTGCACAGAAAATACTTTTTCACACCCTAGCCAAATCAGCCACATGTGAATTTTGCATAGAATGAGTATCCCACTACAGAATTTGCTGTGCAGGAAAGAGCTTTTTCTGTGCAGGAAATAATATTTCTGCATAGAAATATTTCTTCTGCAGAAAATGGAATTTTCTGGGGAGATCAGCCACATACAAATTTTGCCCAGAATAAACCCCAACTATGAAGATTCCTGTCAGTCCAGGATTCTTCTCATCAGAGTTTCTTGACACTCAAACAACATAGTGAGAGGTTGGACAATTTTTCAAACATTTTCAAATATTCTTTCCATCCTTAATGCCTGTTCAAAGGTTGGGCTGCTCTTGTAACACAAACCCCATAGAATTCCATGCAACTACTAACTATGATTCAGTCTTAGTCCAAACCTATATTTGTTGCCATAATTTAAGGGCAACAATTTTAAGAAAGGAATATCTGAAAATGTCTTACATCTATGTTGCTTTGTACCTTTTTTTAAAAAAAGCCACAGTATGCAGAGTTCATCAGAGAATTATCAAGTGCAGATTTGCTTTGTTCAGGCAATATTGCTCCCTTCAATTAAAGGTGAAACATTTCTGTCTGTTCAAAGAAAAGAATGTAGCCCTGTGTTGCTGATGAAGAAAGAATATGCATCTTGCCAGAACAATTTGTCTGATATGCAGGGGAAATTAATTATACACTTTAAACCACAGAACTGTTAGGTCTGCAGTGCTGTTCTCTTCTTTAGGTGGCTTTTTGTTCCATGTTGTTTCACAGAGAAAATCCAGATGTGTCACTTTAAAATGTCCCAGTTGTATATTTAGTATTCCAACCACATTGTTCTGTTTCATCACATTTCCCCCCTCTAGATTAATTTCTCTAAAGGTTTCCTTTGCTTTTGCTGTGTAACTCTACCAGTGACCATATCTATCATTAACTGTTTATTTTCAATGTGTGTGGTTTTCCCCCCTAAATGAGGGGTGGACCTTTGCTGGTTCTGAAAGCCCTACTCCATTCTTAATCTCCCTGCCCTTTTGCACAAACCCATGCCCTTGTCACCCTTTCTACATGCACGGAGGTTGCTTTCCTTTCATTGTTGGAAGGAAAAGTGGGTGTTTCTTTGCCTTGTATGCTGTCTTTCTAAACCTACTTCCCAAAAGTACACAACAAACAAATCTGAAATACCCTCCTGAATAACCTTCATGAAGTGGCTGCATGTACAGTGCTTTACTGTGCTGTACTGAGCAGTTAAATCCCATCAAAAAGTGGCAGGGAGGGGGATGATAGGGAATTTGTTGGACTCAATCCAACTTGCCCTCATAATTATCCACATGTGGACCTACACAACTGTGAGCCAAATACCTGACCTGCTTACTATAAAGTCCCTGAAGCCATTCCACAAGGTGGTAAATAGGCAGGATTAGCGAAGTGGTTGACTATATTCTCACAGCAGTCCTGAGACCCCTGAAGGAGCCCAGCAGATCTCAGCAAGGGTGGGGTATAAATATTTTAATGATTGACGCAGAAATGACGAGACCACACACATAAGATTGGGTTGAAATACGGGCCACTTTATTGATAGATTTCCTATTTATTGTGATTTCTTGTGGTATACCGAATGTGAAAAGGGGGGAGATCCCTCACGGGGGCACGCGCATGGGTGGTTGGTCACCACCGACCTAACCCCCAGCATTCCTGGGCGACTCACCTGGGCCCCAAGGGGGATCCCGGTGTCAGGGGTTCCCCTTGGGCGCCATCTGCTGGAGGGCCCCACGTCAGGAAGGAAATCCCTAAGCCATATAGCTTCTGTGAAGGATCTCCCCCCCCAAGGCTGACCCTAAGGATACCCTACATCCCTGTACCCTATCCATTGGGGATGCCGGTACAGTTCAGTGAAGGATATCCTACCACTCAATTAGAGGTTGCCATAGGTGAACGCCAAGTTATCATCTCCCCGCTCCCTGCAAGTGACCACCTATTTAAAAAACCACACCCAGAGCCAATTGTCAACGTCCAAAGCGACAGTATGGGGTAGGCAAAACACCCCTCGGAAAAGAGCAGGTAAAAATTCCTACCCGGCCCAGGATGCGACCAGAAATGTCATACTGTGGCAGAGGCAGGGTGGGTGGGTTTCGAACTGATGGAAAAGAGGAGGAGACCAGGGGAGGTGATGGGTGAAATAGCCCTACTTTGGCGCCTCCCTTGACTCCTCCCGGCCGAGGCGTGTCCACGACCTGGCCTGCGCATGGGTTCGCCTCCCTGCTCATCATTAAAACACCTCCCCCGGATCCACCATTCTTCAGGGTCCAGGGGGGTGTCTGTTAATGATTGACGCAGAAATGACGAGACCACACACATAAGACTGGGTTGAAATATGGGCCACTTTATTGATAGATTTCCTATTTATTGTGATTTCTTGTGGTATGCCGAATGTGAAAAGGGGGAGATCCCTCACGGGGGCATGCGCATGGGTGGTTGGTCACCACCGACCTAACCCCCAGCGTTCCTGGGTGACTCACCTGGGCCCCAAGGGGGATCCCGGTGTCAGGGGTTCCCCTTGGGCACCATCTGCTGGAGGGCCCCACGTCGGGAAGGAAATCCCTAAGCCATATAGCTTCTGTGAAGGATCTCCCCCGCAAGGCTGACCCTAAGGATACCCTACATCCCTGTACCCTATCCATTGGGGACGCCGGTACAGTTCAGTGAAGGATATCCTACCACTCAATTAGAGGTTGCCATAGGTGAATGCCAAGTTATCATCTCCCCGCTCCCTGCCATAGATAGGGGCAAGTGTCCACTTAGCCCCTATCCCCCAAGAGGGAAGCTAACACAGGCCTCACCCCCTAAACTCAAAAAATTCCTGAATAGACCGCTTGTACACCCTTCTGGTGCTTGGAGCGATGGAGAGGCTAATGGCCTTCACTATCTCACCAGTCCAAGCTCCCACAAATCCTCCGGCATCGGGTCCGGCACCTCGGCGGCGCCCGGAGCTAATCACCTGAAGCGGTCCATCTGCAAACGGGAGAGAGCATCCCGCTACATGGGACGCAGTGAACAGAATGTTGTACTTGAGGCATTGCAGGGTGAATGCTCTAACCAAATTCATCACTCGTCTGGATTTGGAAGTAAGTGAATTTACCACCTGGACAGTGGCCATGTTGTCGCACCAGAAGCGCACTGTTGAGTTGGCAAATTCGTGCGGCTACAACTTGATGGCCACAAGGATAGGGAAGAGCTCCAGGAAGGTGAGGTCCGCTGTGATGTCCGAGCCCACCCAGGAGCTCGGCCATTGTGCAGCGCACCACCTAACGGCAAAGTAGACCCCAAATCCCAGAGAACCAGAGGCATCTGAAGACACCTTGAGGGCATCTCCCAAACGCAGTTCGTCCCTCCAAAAGGAAACCCCATTAAACTGTTGAAGGAAATTATACCACACATCCAAATCCAGCTTGATCTCACGGGTAATACGGATTCTGTGATGTGGCAAGGAGACTCCGGCGGTGGCATCACATAGGCGCCGGAGGAAGGCCCTACCCGGCACTATTACTTTGCATGCAAAATTAAGGTGACCAATAAGTTCCTGGAATTCTTTGAGTGTGGCCTTGTTGCGTTGAAGGAAGTTAATGACTCTGAGCAGGAGATCATCTATCTTATCCGAGGGCAGGCGGCAAAACTGATTCACAGTGTCAATTTCGATGCCCAGAAAAGCCAAACGTTGACTTGGGCCCTCCGTCTTTTCCTGGGCTAGAGGAACTCCAAAGACGGCCATGAGTTTCTGGAAGTGCACCATAAGGGAGCGACAGACCCCCGTGCCGAACCGCCCCACAAAGAGGAAGTCGTCGAGGTAGTGCACCACCCCATGATGCCCAGTGTGATGCTTAATCGCCCACTCCAAAAAGGTACTGAACATCTCAAAGGCGGCACAGGAGACAGAACAGCCCATAGGCATAGCCCGATCCATATAGTATAGGCCGTCAAATGAGAAGCCCAGTAACTCGAAATCGTCCGGATGAACAGGCAACAGGCGAAAAGCAGATTTAATATCACACTTGGCCAGTTCCGCACCGAGGCCGTATCACTTAACTACCTTGACCGCAGTATCAAACGAGGTGTAGTGAACAGTACATAATTCTTGCGGAATGAAATCATTAATGGATTGCCCCCTTGGATAAGACAGATGATGAATCAATCGAAATTCGCCCGGTGTCTTCTTTGGGACAATACCCAAAGGAGAGACCCGTAAGCAGGAAGAGGGCAGATGCTCAAACGGGCCCACGACCCGACCTTCCGCGACCTCTTTCCTAATCTTTTGTCTAACCACGTGTTCTAAGCCCCGCACAGATTTTAGATTGGGTGCCATGTAAGGCCTGCGCACACCCTGATAAGGAATGCGAAAGCCCTCATGGAACCCGTCCCGGAGGTACTGAGCTGCTGACTGATCCGGGTACACATACAGCCAGGCAGCCAGCACCTCCAGCCTAATTGGGCTGGGCCCCTTTTCCCTGAGGTGCGGGGTTGTTGGGGCCTTTCTTACCTCCTGGCTGGTCCCTGCCAAACTGGCCCCTCCCTTTTGGGCAATTGCGGAAGGAGTATGCGCCCCCACAGATGGAACATTCGTGGCGAAAGGCACACGGGCGGCGGGAACACGTACCCTTGTAACCAAACTCCCAGCATAAGAGCCGGCGAGTGGGCGTCGCCGGCTGATTAGGCTGAGCAGCCTGACGGGATGAACTGCCAGGACGAGCATTCTGCAAAAGGTGGCCACTCTGTGCTCGTTCCCCCCATATGGGCCGGCTGGGGGACATAATTTGTAACCACAGGTGTGAGTTGATAATGTCCCATCTCACAGTAGGATAGGAGGCTGCCATTTGACGGAAAGCCTCGTCGTATTGAAGCCAAGCCGGGCCCGCAAAATCAACATACGCCCTGTAGATAATATCCAAGTATCTAATGAGGGCATAAGATTTGTGTGGCTGGCTGTGGGAGACCACTCCAGCATAAATGAGGAAGCCTGCTAACCAATAGGACCAAGTCCTGTCGACCCACCTTTTTCTAATTTTTTCCCATTCTCTGTCATCCAATTCATCCTTCTCCTTCTTCTCCAGTTCGCGGAAAAGGAGGGAGAAAATGTTCACATACTCCCCCTTCAAGATTTTCTCTTTGGTAGCGGGGGCCAAATGCTCACCCAAAGCCGGGGCCTGCTCCAAGCCCACTGGGACGTGAGGAAGGCCAATGGTAGCCTGGCCACCTGGGGGCGGTGAAGCTAGAGGGGTCCCGGAGTAAGGGGACCCCAAGGGCATAGGCAGGTACCAACCAAACATGGTGTTGGGCGGGCTTCCCGGGGAGGCAGCAAACGCCTGAGTACCATGATCAGTGTTGGGGTCATGTTGGCTCCAAGGCCATGCCTGTGTATTATAAATGTTGTTAGTGTCGTGAGTAGACTCACTCAGAGGAAGCGACGCCGGCTGTGTGCTCGGACCTTCTCCCGGAGACTCATCCCCATCCTGAGTATCGCGAGGCGCCGCATCCCCCTGATCTTCCAATGCCTGTATGCGAGCAAGAAGTTGGTTAGCTACCTCGTTAGAAAGGCCCCCTTCATTATCCCTGGCAGGACGCTTCGCAGGCCTGGGAAGACGAACGTCCTCCAAGGCCTGCAAGCGATCCAAGATTTGCTGTAACACATTCTCAATCGTGTCCCTCGGGGGGGGCAGGATACACTGGCTCAACCAGGTCACTAGGGGCAGGCTCAACTGGCTCGACTGGATCCCGAGGGCGGACAGGCTCTGCTGGCACCTTGCCCTTTCCTCCTTTCTTGGCCTTGGGGGCCATGACACTGCAGCGAACGAAAAGTACAGAAACTATTAGTGGAAGTAAGCCAAGGAACACAAAGCCAAAACCCACCAATGAGTAATGCCACAGAGGAAGAAGCAAATGAATAATGCAACAGGAGGAGAAGGAAATTGAATAATACGATAGGTGTCACAGTAGAATATAAACCAAGAAAATAAACCAAGAAATGAATTAACAATGAACAAATGAAATTGAACAAATCGAAATGAATTAACAATGAAAGCAAGAAAACATGCCCCAAAGGGAAAAAGGCAAGTCAAAGAAACTCCAGCATCAACAGAGAAACAAGACTGTAAAACACAGGCAAGGGAATATGAACAGCCAGTTAAATTGAATGAAAATGAATAAAATTGCAAGCAATGCAGGCAATAGACTGTAAACTATAGGCAAGAAAAAGAAGGAATATACCAAAAATCCAAAACAATGAATTAAATTGCAAGAAACCACAGGCAAGGAAATATAAACAAAAACAATGAATTAGATTGTAAGTAAGAGAGGGAACATAAACCAAAAAACCCAAAACAATGAATTAAATTGCAAGATATAAACAAAACAATGAATTAAATTGCAAGTAAGAGAGGGAACATAAACCAAAAAACCCAAAACAATGAATTAAATTGCAAGATATAACAAAACAATGAATTAAATTGCAAGTAAGAGAGGGAACATAAACCAAAAACCCAAAACTATGAATTAAATTGCAAGATATAAACAACAACAATGGATTAAAAAGCAAGTAAGAGAGGGAACATAAACCAAAAACCCAAAACAATGAAATAAATTGCAAGATATAAACAACAACAATGGATTAAAATGCAAGTAAGAACCAAAACAATGAATTAAATTGCAAGATATAAACAAAACAATGACTCAAAATGCAAGTAAGAGAGGGAATCTAAACCCAAAAACAATGAATTAAATTGCTAGCAAGATAAGAACTAAGGGAAACCCAAAACAATGAATTAAATTGCAAGATATAAACAAAAGCAATGACTTAAAATGCTAGTAAGAGAGGGAATGAATTAAATTGCTAGCAAGGTAAGAAATAAGGGATAAGAGAAACAATGAAATAAAATTGTACTAAATTGCAAGTAAAATAGGGAATATACCACGTGTCCCGGGTGAAAAAAGGGGAGGGGGCGCCACGTGGCACGAGGCCAACAAAGGCCGACCGACCCCTTCCCACAATGGCGGAACCCGGGGGGGCGCGCCACATGGCGTGAGGGCAACAAAGGCCTAAGGACCCCTTCCCGTAATGGCGGAACACACGGGGAAAAAGGGGGGGCGCCACGTGGCGCGAGGCCAACAAAGGCTGGGAGGAACGCGGCGGACCCGAAGCCAGGAAGTGAACCAGCGGGGTAGGAAGGTGAGCAAAGGAGCCGAGCCAGAAAGCCGAGCGGTTCGCCGGAGGGGGGGAACTGAAGAGCGCAGGCGGCCAGGAGCAGGCTCGCTGAAAAAAGGGGGGGCAAAGGAGCCGAGCCAGAAAGCCGCGCGGTTCGCCGGAGGGGGGGAACTGAAGAGCGCAGGCGGCCAGGAGCAGGCTCGCTGAAAAAAGGGGGGGCAAAGGAGCCGAGCCAGAAAGCCGCGCGGTTCGCCGGAGGGGGGGAACTGAAGAGCGTAGGCAGCCAGGAGCAGGCGGCCGGGAGGAGCATGTCAGACCCGAAGCCGGGAAGCGAACCGGCGGGGGGGGGGTTCGCCGGAGGGGGGGGGAAGCCGAAGAGCGCAGGCCCGGAAAGCAGGCGGCCGAGAAGCCGGGAAGCGAACCGGTGGTAGGTAAAGAAAGCCGAGCCGAGCGCTCACCGGAGGGGGATGGGACCAAGGCGGCCGGGCAGACGGAGGGATAGAAACCGGGGACGACGAAGAGCACAAACGGGGGGCGGAGGGGCACAACGGAGGGCGCGCAGGCCCAAGAGCAGGGAAGCAGAGCAAGGATGGAGGGGTAGAACCGGGGACAACGAAGCGCCCAAACGGGGGGGGGAGGGGCACAAACGGAGGGTGCGCAGGCCCAAGGGCAGGAAGAAAGAAAGCAGAGCAGGATCAGAGCCGGAACCGCAAACCAGCTGTTGCAAGCTTTAGCAGAGTAGTGGAAGAGAGGAGCAATAACACAACACACCCCCACACCCGACAGACAAACAAAGGAAATGCAAGCCACTTATCCCAGACCAACGAAGCAGCTCCCCTCTCGAAGTGATGGAAAAGAGGAGGAGACCAGGGGAGGCGATGGGTGAAATAGCCCTGCTTTGGTGCCTCCCTTGACTCCTCCCGGCCGAGGCATGTCCACGCCCTGGCCTGCCCATGGGTTCGCCTCCCTGCTCATCATTAAAACACCTCCCCTGGATCCACCATTCTTCAGGGTCCGGGGAGGTGTCTGTTAGTGAATAAATAAATAAATAAACAAACTGCTGAGACTTGGAGTGACCACCATTTGGGATGAAAGAGAACTGTGGTGGAGATGCAGGAGAAGATATCAGAGTCACTTGTCCAAGTCTTGTCAGCTGGACCTGGGGAGGGGGGAGAGAAGAGAGGAAGAAGGCGGTGAAAAATTATACCTGAGGATTCTAGAGGTATGTTACAGTTTTTCCCCTCCTCATCAAACCTTTTGCTGCATTTAGACTGCTACATCTTGATGTCTTGCATGAAGAAATCATCCCAAGGAAGGTAGAATCCTCATGCATAGAAATGGACAGAATAGGAGTGGAGGGGGTGCCATCATAACAGTATTTTGTGGTGTCACCACAACAGAGATAGTGCCTGCCTGACTCTCTCAGAAAGGAGTTTCATAGTCAAGGGACTGCTACAGAGAAAGATGTGTCTCATATACACTCATGTACTTACTTCTATACTCTTGGGATCATGGGACAGACAACAGAACCTCTGCTGAAGTTCACAAATTATTGGATGGAATGAGGTTGTTATTCAGATATCCTGACCCAAGCCATTTAGGACTTTATAGGTTAAGACAAGGCACCGTGAATTTTGCTCAGAAACAAATTATGCAAAAACACTATTGTCTTTCCCTGGTCAAATAGCACATAGTTAAATTACAGAATTCAGTATCACAAAATGTGGCATCAGATGACCATCACATTAAAAAACTAAAAAAAAAATTTAGATGGGGATAGTAGTCATGGTGGCTACATGCTTCTTTCAGAATCTGATGCAACTTGTGCCTGGGTACCAGTTCCTGGGGAACAGCTGAAGGACAGGGCTATTGAGTTCATAACCTGCTTTTGAACTTCCCAGAGGTATCTGCCTGGACACTATGAGAATCAGTGCAAAATTAAGACTTTAGTCTGATCTAAAATTTCTCTTCTGTTTTTATGTTCTGACACCAGTGTGGAGAAGTGTGCTTTTTCACAGTTCAGTTCACAGTGTGATTTCACACACACCCTCCCGCCACCAAACACACACATAAAACCCTCTCCCCTAGAATAGTAGTGAATCTAAATGATTTTACAAGCACTGTAATAATATATAACACTATGTAACTGACATCAGAATCATAGCATAGAACATTACATTTGAAATGTAATTCAGTAATGCTAACAACTACCAGAGCGGGTTGTGTCGATCGATTTGGGGCTCAGGCTCCATTCTCTCTGCTAAACGGCTTTTGGGGGTTTAAAATCCCAGACAAACCCAATAGGGGGTCCCCCCAGGTAAGGGGGGACCGGTGGATCGCCGAAAGAGCCAGAAACCCGGCGTGGAGAGCCATCCCCGCTGTGAAAGACAGAGGACGGAGGGCGAGGAAAGCGGGCCGTGCAGAGTGGCTTGGCAGTCAGCCATTGCGGAGAGGGGCCAGGCGAGGGGAGAGAGCCGACATGGAACCAGAACCCGCTAGACCTTACAGAAAAGAGTGTTATATAATATAGGTAATTATAATCTGTAAAGCCTATTCAAGTGTTCAGAGTGTTGGTCCCTCTGAGAAGAGAAAACTTCCCTTTTGTTTGCATGGAATATTTAAATACCATTCGCAACCTGAAGCTGTTTAAGTGATTCTAAGTGTATTTTTTTATTTTTGTTGTTGTTTTTGTATCTAATATTTTGCTTTCTTTATGACTCTCCACTTCTTAATTTTTAATTTTTAACTCTTTTTTTTTTTTTGGATGTTACTTGGTTTTTTGATTTTGGATCCCTGAGAGATTGGTCCCTTTTTGTTTTCTTTTGTTTGTTTGTTGTTATTTTTTGTAATCTTTTCTCTTTTTTCTTCCTTGTTCTTACTTTTCAGTTATCTTTTGGTATTTTTCTATTATTATTATTATTTCCCCCTTCCTTCTCCTTCCATCTTGAGAGCTCGCAACTTGGGAAGATTCATATGGCAGGGGAGTCAGTCAAAACAAAGTGATCTTGAAGATGCAGAATAAGTGCACAGCTGGTGTATGCATAGCAGAGATTAATGGTGATCAGTGGACAGTAAATAAGGCTGTAAAGCTGCAAAGTTGCTGGAGTTGGAAGGATTGTCAGGAAATTGAAGAAATTAAAGAAATTAAGTAATTTAATTGGGACCAAAGTCACTCTTAAGATTTTTTTTTTAAGGGATACAATAGCGACCTCCCTTTATTTCATTTTTTTCCTTTCCTTTGGAAGGTTTTTTCTTTTCTTTTCTTTTCTTTTTTTGATTTCTGATTTTTGTAGGCTTGTTCCCTTTATTGAGTTTTTGACATTTTGTTGTTGACCTTGGGTGTTTTTTTTGGGGGGGGATATTTTGTAGGTTTGTTTCCTTTATTGAGTTTTTGATATCTTGTTGAACTTCGGGGAATTTTTTTCTTTTTCTTTTTCTTTTTTTTTTGAGCATTTTTTCTTCCTCTTTTTTTTAATCTGTTTCTTTTTTTGAAAGAGGAAAGAAAGTAGGAGAAGATGGCAACAGGTCTAAGGGACAGAATAAAACTCTCAGATTTAAATGATACACAAGGAAGACGCAACTCAGCTGAAGAAACAACACCTCAGTATATGATCAAATTTATGGAAGAAATACGAGACTTTAGAAAAGATATCTCGGTCCAATTAGGTGACATGAATACCAAATTTAATGCTTTACATAACTTGTTAACACAAACTAAAAAAGAAGTACAGGAAAACACAGAAGATATTAAAAATTTTAAAAAAGAAAATGAAGAGCTAAATTTTGAAATTGAAAGGACGCGTGCCCAATTGGCGCTAGCAGAATTGCGAGAGAAGGAAGCATGGATTCATCTAAGAGGATTAAAGGAATACCCGAATGAGGATATAAGAAAAAGAGTGATAGACTTGTTGGCAAATACGTTAGATTGGGATGAAGAACAAGGGGGGAAAGAATTGGACCGAGTATATCAAGTAAGATCTCCACTAACAGTGAAGAAAAATCTACCTAAAGATGTGATAATCCAGTGTGTAAGAAAATCAGTGAGGGATCTCATCCTTGAAGTTCACTTTAACAAAAGGTTTTTGGTTTGATTGGAAGGTGCTCATAATGATGAAGGAAATTCCCATAAGATTACTCAGGAGACGAAAAGAATACGAATTCCTGGTGGAAGTCTTGAAAAGGGAAAGAATCCCTTTCAGTTGGGACAAACTGGAAGGGGTGATTTTTCACCTATAAAAAAAGAAAGACACAAAATTGACTCAGTTGAGAAAGTGAAAGAATTCATAAATAGAAATAAGAGGGAATTTGACATGAAGAGGAAAAGCCACCAGGAAGATGAGGAATCAGATGGAAATTTAGGAAATCAAAGAAGAGAAGAGCAAGAAAGTGAGTCAGATAAAGAGAGAGAGAAAGAAGACGCAAAGAGAAGAAATAACAAGAGGGACAGAGATTTAACAACCCAACCAGAGACTTGAGCACAAGAATAAAAGGAAGACAGAACATTATAAAGACTGACAAGGGGACGGGCAAGGGAATTTAATTAAATAAAAGTTGAATATATTTACCTAATTGATGCCAGGAGTTAGATTTGTAACTTGGAATGTGAAAGGTTTGAACAGTATGAAAAAAAGAAGAGCTGTCTTCCACCACCTTAAAAAAATTGGTGCAGAATTAACGTGTCTGCAAGAAATTAGGATTAAAAAATCCCATGAATACTTACTAAAACAAAAGAATCGTGGAACAGAATTTATGTCACTGGGGGAGAAAAAGACAAAAGGGGTGATCTTATATATAAAGCCAAACTTGAAACCTAAATTAATTTTATCAGATGTAAAGGGAAGATACATATTTGTTGAAATCAATATGGACAAAATAAAGATGTTGGTGGTGGGTATATATGCACATACAGAAAAGCATGGACCCTTTTTTAAAGAGCTGAGAGCAAAATTAGCACAAACAAGATATAGGAACTATTGTGTACTTGGTGACATGAATGGAGTTGTAGAACCTGGTATAGATAGGAATGTAGTTAAGAAGAAAATAAGTAAAAACCAAGGTCAATTAACAAAAGAATTCTTTGAGATGATTGAAGAATTTCAATTAATAGATACATGGAGACACAAAGAAGGATTAAGGAAGGAATTTACTTTCTATTCAGATTCTCATAATTCATTCTCTAGGATAGACATGGTCTGGATTAGTAACAGTATGGCAACTCTTATTAAAAAGGTGGACATATTACCAAAACCAATGTCAGACCATAACCCTGTGATAATGGTACTGAAATGTGGCTCAAATGCAAATAGATGGAGATTAAAAGATACACTAGTACATAAAGAAGAAGTAACTAAATCAATGAAAGAGAACTTGAAGGAATATTTTAAATTGAACATAGATAATGGAGTAGAAAACCATATGGTCTGGGATACTGGGAAAGCAGTAGTGAGGGGCATATTTATACAATGGAATAATATACTAAACAAGAAAAAACAAGAAACGAGGAAAAAACTATTAGAACATATCAAACAGAAAGAACTAGAATTGGTGATATCCCCAACAAATAAAAATATTAAAAACCAGGTTAAAATATTACAGGAACAATTAGGAATGTTATCTGCGGATGAGATGAAAAAGAAATTAGATTAGATTATATAAAGCAGAAGGAATTTGAATATGGAAATAAACCTAGCCGATGGCTTGCGTACAAATTAAAAAAGGAAAAATCAAAAAAGATTATAGCAAAATTAAAAGTTGGAAATAGAAAAGTAACAAATGATGAGGAAATTCAAAAACTGTTCTAAACTATTTTAAAATGATTTATCAAGATCAGGAAAATAACTATATGAAGATGGAAGAATATATTAAGAAAAGTCAACTTACTAAACTCACAGATATACAACGAAAAGAGTTAAATAACAAAATTACAATAGAGGAAATTACAGAAACAATCACAAAAATGAAATTGGGAAAAACTCCGGGCCGAGACGGGCTACCAGCGGAATATATAAAAAGTTCCACACTGAATTGGCGAAGCCTTTGTCAATGGTCCTAAATGATATCTTAGAAGGTAAGCAAATCCCTAATAGTTGGGAGGAAGCCAGCATAACTTTATTACCAAAAGAAAGTCGAGATGAGCAAAAATTGAAAAATTATAGGCCTATTTCCCTATTAAATGAAGATTATAAATTATTTGCGGCGATTTTAGCAAATAGATTAAAGATATTCTTAAAGGATTATATACACAAGGACCAAAATGGGTTTCTACCTAAACGTCAAATTAGGGATAATATGAGGGTAATAATTAACGTAATTGAATACTTACATTATCATAATCAGATAGAGGGAGCGTTAATATTCCTAGATGCAGAAAAGGCATTTGATAACTTAAAGTGGCCCTTTTTGATGATAGTGATAGACGAGATGGATTGTGGACAAAACTTTGGTAAATGGATTCGGGCTATATATAGGAAACAAAAGGCAAAATTAATAATAAATGGGAAATATACAGATACATTTAAAATAGAGAAAGGAACTAGGCAAGGCTGCCCTCTATCCCCCTTATTGTTTATTTTGGTACTAGAAGTATTGAATAACAAGATAAGGAGAGAAAAATAAATCAAAGGAATTAAAGTTGGGGGGGGGAGGAATATAAACTACAGGCATTCGCCAATGATCTGGTAATTATCTTGGAAGACCCATTAAAGGGAATTGAGAGCCTACTTAGAACAATAAATGAATTTGGAAATTATGCTGGTTTCAAAATTAACCCAGAAAAAACAATTTTTTTACTAAAAATGTAGATAGAAGAGGAAAAGAAAATCTCTATAAGATAACTAAATTTGAAATAGTGAAAAAAGTGAAATATCTAGGTGTGAACTTAACAACCAACAATCAACAGATATTTGAAAATAACTACTCAAAATTATGGGAAGAAATTAAAAGAGATTTAAATAAATGGAAGGACTTAAATTTATCTCTGATGGGGAGAATTTCAACTATTAAAATGAATGTCCTACCGAAATTAATGTTTTTGTTTCAAGTGATCCCAATCATTTATACAAATAATGTGTTTAAGAAATGGCAGAAGGATATAAACAAATTCTTATGGGCAGGAAGAAAACCAAGGATCAAATGGAAGCTTTTAACAGATTCAAAAGAAAGAGGAGGTCTTGGTTTGCCAAACCTGCAACTATATTTTGAAGCAGTATGTCTATCTTGGCTGAGACCATGGATTAGAGAATAGAAGAATGTTAGCATTAGAAGGGCATAATATCTTGATGGGTTGGCACGGTTACTTATGGTATGACAAGATTAAAATTAACAAGGAATTTAAAAATCATGTGATTAGGAAATCCCTTTTCAGAATACGGTTGAAATATAAAGATATGTTGGGCTTTGAAATAGGATTAAGACCAGAATTATATTTGTTAAATATGATAAAGCTAGAAAATAAAAAGGAAAAAAGAACACAGGGATTTATTAACATACCTAATCACGGCTGCAAGAATTAACTTTGCAAAAAGATGGAAATTTAAAGAAATTCCTACATTGTCGGACTGGCGAGCAAAAGTAATGGAACTGGCCAACATAGATAAATTAACAAATTTAGTAAGAGAGAAACCAAAAGAACAGTATCTTAGAAAATGGGAACCATTTATAGAATTTATGAAACATAAAGAAGGGGAGATTAGCATAATTGGATTTGACAAATAAGCGGGTGGATACCGGGGAAGAAACTAGGATAAATAACCAATATCCATAAAGGAAGAAAGTGTTAATGGTAGATAGGACAATTCTAGGGATTAGTTATGGAAAGCTATTAGTAGAGTTAGTAATAAAAGATAAATAGGACTTGGTAGTAATGTCCTGAGACTAGCTAGGATAAAAACTAGATATTTAGTAATAACTTCTATGGATATTGTTACTAAAGTGAGAAAGGAAAAGAAAGTCAGAAGATAGGGAAATATACATTTATATTTTGATGTAATATTTATTTTAGGTTACTTTGTGAGAGAGGCGTAATAATAAGTACAGTTATATAGGATCTGACATCAATAGGCAGGAAGTTATTTTAAATTTGTGTATTCAGGGTAATGTCTTTGGGGGAGGGCATATGTCAATGGGAGGGAGGGTATATGTAGATATCTAACTGTGATGTTTATGGTAGAGTATTTGTAAATGGGGTAATTGTATGCAACTTTGTACATGTTGGTGTTGTGTGTTTGTATATGTCTGTGTTTGTATATGTTGTAAGCTTAACTTTTATATAAGGAACAAAGATTATTTTAAATAATGCTAACAACTACCACTACAAATTAAGATCATTTAAATGAGTGAATTCAATGCATTCACTGTTTAAAACATCAAGTTTTAGAAATCAACCAAAGGATTTACAGAGAATGCAATGGAATTTGTCACCATTGACGTCTGTGTCACACTCTATCACTGCACTTTCAAAAGTGCTCTTTTTGTCATTTTAAAGTTTCATGTCCCCAACCTGAACTATTTTAAGATGGACTGAACTGCTCATAATATGACTATTACCTGGGAATGTGGGAGACCCACACAGTTGGAAACTGTTAATTTGTGAAAGATGGTCCTAAAGCATGGAATCTCACCACACAGTCTCATCTTTTATTCTTTTTCACAGATATCTTTTTCATTTATTCTTTTTACTCCCTCCCCCCAACCATTATGCACACTGATTCGCTTAGCCTTCAAACACCTTGAGCTGTTGGTGTCGTACACATGTGCAGGTTCTTGTATAGATGTGATTGGATAGTCTTGTCTGGTGAAGAATATCTACATTCATTTCAAGCTTTCAAAAGTAGAGTTGTGCTGGTGGTGGAATGGTGCATGCAGATGTGTACTGTGTATTGCACATGTACAGATGGCCCTTGGTAGCCACAGATTCTGAATCCATGGATTCAACCAGCCACATCTTGAAAATATCCCCCCCCAAAAAAAAAACCAAAAGAAAACCCTATTTTTTTAACATTTTATAAGGGATAGCATTTTACTATACAGTGGGACTTGAGCATCCACAGATTTTGGTAGCCAGGGTGGGTCCTGGAACCAAACCCACGTGGATACCAAGGGTCCACTGTAGATGTAGCTGAGCATTCATTTGCACAACACTGCAATTCAGTATCAAAGTAATACTGCACAACTGCTACGCAACTCTATTACAATAAAGTTACTTACTTTCTCCTAGATACCTCTTGTTTCTTAAAGTTTAACAAGATGGGATGCTAAGAGTTAGTAAGGAACAATTTGTTTATATAAGATACAGGACACTGATCCATTGGAAATACATCAGTAACAGCTGAATACAAAGATCAGTAACTGAATCAATGTAGGAAAACTTTCACTATGTCACTACCTTTCCATGGTGGTGGGATTGCATGCTCCTGTGAGACAAGAGGCTTTGCTGACAGTAGGAGTACTGCTGGTAGGGTCTCCCATGCCAGGCAGTCTTTTGCTGAAGAGCCAGACTAAATGCACTTGAACACTACTGGGCAGAAACTGTAGTGTGTGTGTGTGTGGGTGACACTGGTGGAGGATCTGTCTGAGACAACAGCAGTATCACCATAGCTAACTTCAACTCATTTGAAATGTGTGTTACAGAAGAATTCTATTGATACCATGGACTGCTAAAAAGACAAATCAATGGGTCCTAGAACAAATCAGGCCTGCACTGTCCCTAGACGCCAAGATGACTAAACTGAGACTGTTGTACTTTGGACATATAATCAGGAGACATGACTCAATAGAAAATACAATAAAAGAAACAATAATTCTTGATAAAATTTAGTACATGAGCAGGAATGTTCATGACAGAGTGACTTGGAGGTCTCATTCATAGGGTCATCGTAAGTCAACATCAACTTGACAGAGTTAACAAGGAAAACTTTCTACTTAATTATGCAAGTGCTAGCACTGTGTGAGAAATAACTAACACACTAAAGGATTACAAAGGGATTAATTGCAGCTCCCCCCATTAGTAGTATACAATATTGTATATTATTAATAGGCAATAGAATAAAATCAATAAGAACTGAAAAGAATCAACTCACAACACATCTCCTAATAAAACCTTCCATATAGGCCAATACGTGGATGTGACAAACACCAGCCAAAAGGGCCTGGCATTCTATAAGGCCCAGGGTCGTTTGAAGCTGAAGTAAGCCAATACTTTCTCACCCATATTCTATTCCATCCCTCCATTGAAAGCCAGAACTTCTTTCTTTTCATTCTGCAATTGCTCCTAAATCCAAGCTTTTTAACTGCTTCTGAGTTCTTCTACTTCTTGGTTCAAATGGTTTTTCTATCTCCCTTCCCTTCTTCTCAAGACAGATAGAAAACAGCAGGCAGATTAGCCAACCTAGCATCAGAACAAGATGATGCATTTGCTTCCATACTTATCACTGTTTTCTCAAGGCATTTCTGTTTTATTGAATATGGCAAGGGAGTACCACTAACATTATCATTTTCTAAACGTAGTAGTAGTAGTAGTAGTAGTAGCAGCAGCAGCAGTAGTATCTTTATTTATAGCTCACTTTTTTCCCAAGGCTGGAACCCAAAGCAGCTCGCAGTTTTAAAAAACACAATTAAAACCTAAAAAAGTGCACATTAAAACAGAATTAAACCAATGACATCACTAAACAATTATATTGTTAAGGTGTAGGATTTACTTTGACGTTAATCAGGAAATGTGGTGAGTTAAGCCATGTTACGGAAAAATATAGTAAAGTTGGAATTTAATGAATAAATTAGCAAGCTATTTCAAAGGTGTATGCATAAGCAAACTAAATTTTAACTAGGGATGTGAATGTTTGAGCTTCTTTTTAATTGTGATCTGCCAAGTCCCACCTGTACTTTCTTCTCATCCTTCTTTCATATCATGTTGCTGGACTTTGACATTTCTGCTGTGAAATGTATGAATATCTTCATTACCATCCTCATGTGTGATTTATGTCCACATACCATTTATTTTATGCAAATTTCTCCATTGAAAGTATGTTTCTCATTTTTTTAAAAAAAATCAATTAAACGTATTTTAGCTATTTATATTTTTAAAAAAGTGTACATAGCTTTGTGGACACTTTGGTTCTTAGAAATACCTTGTAAATTTCATAAACACTTGCAGCAAGCTGCACATTTTATCTCAAAAGGTTGTCAAGGTCACCAAGTCTAATGAATTGTCTTTCTGTCCCTTCTTGTATCAACGCATAAGGATTTTTCTTTTAAACATTCTGTTGCTGTTTTGAAATACATCCTGTGAAGGAAGTGAAAGGAAACAAATGTGAGGACCTGAAGATCCTGTGTATATTTATTATACCCTACGGACTTTATCAGAAACTCTAAAACACACACACACAAACACACACACACACGGAGGTTGGGAGGAGGCCACTGCTGTCCTGCATCCAGTAGTTGATGATGCATGCCCCGTCCTCCTCCTGTCCTTCCTCTGTGCTTCCTCCATGCTGGAGTGATAGAAAAGGCACCACTTTTTATTGATGGAAACTTCCATCAATGAAAATTGGTGCCTTTTGCATCCCTCCAGCATGGAAGAAGCACAGAGGATGGATGGGAGAATGGACATGTGATATCAATCGCTGAAAGCAGGACAGCAGTGGCCTCCTCCTGACCTCTGTGTTTTTTTAAGAGCATTTGATAAAGTCCTATATTTCCCTCATAGCTCACAACCACTCTTCAGAAATCAGAAGAGGGGAGAGAGAGAAAAAAATCCACTGATTTTCTTTTCTTTTCTTTCTTTTTAACAGCAATTCCACCCAGAGACTATCATGGGAGGGAGCACACATAAGAGATGAGGTTTTTAAGGTGCATCAACACAAGCTTATTTGTCAGAGATCAAATCTCCAGTGAACAGACTGGCACAGCTTTTATTTGGAGACTTTGACAATAACATCAAATTGTTCCTGCACTAGTGGTGGGCTAAAACAGCTAAGGCACTTAAAAAAAAAAATAGAGCACAAGTGGAGGGATAACAGCCTGAAGAAAGCTGATTCTTTCAGCTAACTTAAAGACAAATGTGGATTTTTTTCACCCAAGACATATTGCTGAGTGTAGATATAGACACAATCCAACATAATGAAGCAAGAAAGGTGAAGTGCAGTGTGGAGCTACACTGCTGACATTTACTTCCTGCAAATTTATGAGGCTTTTGTCTTCTACAGTGACTGTAGGAGTCTAAATTTTACAATAAACAAAAACAAAACCCAAGCATGTAAACAAATAAAAGTGTCTAACTATAAGACACTTTCCCAGCAAAGGAGATGATGGGGATTGAAACTTATCTGTTTAGCATGCAAGAATATGTTCTGATACTGTACTAATGTATTAGCTTACTGTCTGCAGTTCTTATGCCTGGTCCATTTATTATTTTTGTGGTGTAGTGGCCATTTTCCTGTTTCTGGATGTCAGACCAAATTTCAAATATTTGTGTGTTAGAACCAAATGGAATAGATTGATCACATTTCACTACCCCCTTCTTTCATGTCAGGACAAGCTGGTGTCTAGCTCCAAAAAAGAAGAGACCTCAAACTAGGCTGATCTCACTGAGGGTCCCAGCATTTACATGGACTAAATGGACTTACTGAACCCTGACATACATATAAGACTCAATCTCAGAAGGCACCTTACTTGGCAAGTCTGGAAAGACTGGGAATCCAGTAGTTGCAATCCTGTTGGTGTCATACATATACATAGTCCATACTTCCTGGTGAGATCAGGACATCAAGGTAAGTGACCCACTTAAAAAAAAAAAAAACTTCCCTGGTTTACTTGGAAGTGTGTTTTTGTGCTTGCTATCACTTTTTGATGTTTATTTTTCTTTTTAAGTTTGCATTTCTCGCACTCACGTCTTCTCATGAGAATGGGTGGGATTTCATTCCAGGGAGTGAATGGAACTCTGTTAAAGCTCCACTCACTCCTGGGCTGCCCTGTGGATATTACAAAGGTAGGTCTGGAAAGTTTTCTTGTTGTGCCGGGACAGGGGCAGGACAGGGTGGGAGAGGAGATTGTGGGACAGGAACCCTTTTTTCCTTCCTGTCTGATAATCTCCAATGATATTGAGGAGCTATTCATGGCTTAGCCCATGAATAAAAAGTGATGCCTTATTTTTAGATGGCACACACACTGACCATGGGAGGAGGACAATATTGTCTGATAATTTCAGCCCAATATGTTATCATTGCATCATAATGATGCAATTTTTGCCTTGTCTGATAAAGTCCTCCCTCTCTACTGTTGAGATTATGGGTTTTGGGGACATTCCTGATTATTAATGTTTGTTTTTGTTTTTGTTTTTTTAAATTAGTTTAACACAGAATTTGTGTGTGTGTGAGAGAGAGAGAGAATGCACAAAATTCAGTGCTTGTGACTAACTTAATTACATTTTTTCCCTGCATGTCAAGGCAACTGTTCTTGTCAAAGACGAGAAAAATTGTGAATACTCTTTACAGCCCTGAATTTAAAGCAGGAATCCAGATGATCTAGAACCTTGAATGCTCCAGGTTCTAAATCACACTGGGAATCTAAAGATATAGAGCAGGCTCTATCCTTCCACTTTTCCTACCTAATATATTGAGGGTACAAGACTGGACAGTGGGAATGCATGGAGGGTCTAGTACTAGCTAACATGGCCCTGATTTCCCTCATCCTGTGAACTAGAAATGGCTGAAGATGGCTTTCATTGTATCACTACAATTCTCACCTATTATTGCTTCTGTTAAGAAGAGGGCTTGTTATGTCGCAATCCTATATATATACTTTTAGGAAGTAAATTATTTGGAACTCAGTTGAACATACTCCTGAAACATTGGACTTTATCAGACATAGCAAACACTGTGGCATTAGGATGTGATGATAGCAGAAAGGGCTGAAATTATCAGATGACATCATTGCTTACCCATTCCCACTGCATTGTGCTGGCGTGAATGAGGTGTCACTGTTTATTGACGGCTTAGCCTGTCAATAAAAAGTGATGCCTCATTCACACCAGCATGATGCAGCAGGAACAGGTAAGTGATGAGAATGTCTGTAATTTTGCCTTTTTTTGCTATTGTCATGTCCTAAATGTTGCAATTTGTTGCTGATATTTGCCTCATCTGATAAAGTCTGAGTTAAAAATGAGTTCTTGGTAAACTATGACTAATCTTGAGCCAAATTTTCCTTAAATCTTCCAGGAACTTGGAGAAAATAAAGCACATTTTCCCTATAATTATAACTGAGCAGTCTCAATCACTTAGGAGACAGTCTGAAGGACATAATTATACTAAGTTGCAGTTGTATTTAATCACTTTTTAAAGAGTGAAGAGGGCTTGATGGATTTCTTTTAATTAAGCTTTGCAAATGCCTTAGAAAATATAAATAACTCATGAAACTTTCTTTGTACTGTGTTGTAGTTTTTGAAAGGAACTATATATCTAAGCATTTATACATTAATTACAGGAAATTTTTATTGATGATACAGAGGTATGTCACACCAAAGTCTTTTAAAAGCTTTATTGGTAGGCAGCATCCCTAGCAATGGTGTTGGCAGATCAACCAATTGTTCATAAATTCTTTTCTTTGTAGAAAGCCCATATAATTGGCAAAGAATTGCTAGCAATTGTACTAATCTGATACCAGCTCATTTTATACAGTATCTTCTGTTCTTTTTCTTCATTCTTTTTTTTTAAAAAAATCTGGGTTAAACAAGAATTTTCACATTCATAGCTTAAGTGTTTGAATAGCTAGCAAATGAGCAGCTATTAGATCAGAGTGCATGCAGCTTATTAGAATTACTCAGATTAATTTTACAAAAGTCTTGGCTATCTTAAAATATTTAAATAACTGTGTAGGGTTTTTTCTATTTAAATTTCACTATATAGGAGAAAAATAATAATTTCATTAGGTTAATTTTTTTAAATTTTAATTTTTTTATTATTTTATTTTATTTGGTATTCCCACACCTATTGGGAAGGGATTATAACCCAGTATTACATCATGCGTTTTCTACACAGAAAGTGCCAGGTTCAGTATTAGGCACCAGAATTAACAAAAGGCTCCGTTTGGGAGCCATATATATATATACACACACACACACACACACACACATATATACATGGACAAATCCAGCCCTTCTTGGTGCCTCAAGACAGTTCTTTGGGATTACACAGATAGCCACACCACCTTCACTTTGGTATGCTCAGCTGCAGTTTCTCATTGTCTGTCTGTCTGTCTGTGTGTATTCTTTTCTTTTTGACTTTCTAATAGTTTAAAGTGCCTTTTCTAAGGCTTAGTTCTTCACAGTAAGAGCTGCAGGCTAATATATGCCAGAATTCTTGTTCCTGCCTTTTTTTCTTTGTTCCTACCCACTGTTAGTGTTACCTGCCCTAACCTCCTCCCACACACACTCTTTTAATAATTCATTAATTGGCTGTTTTTCATAAACTGACTTATTATTGGTTCTCCACATGGTTGGTAGTACACGAGGGACTGCCAAGTACAAGGAATCGAGGTTTGTTTAGAAAACCTAAGGAAACAGCCAGCCCAAATTCCTAAAAGACACATCCAGGTAGGAATAGAGAGTTGGCTAAGTCCCTTCAGGTCACATCCAGAGAATCCATTATTCAACTCTGGGAAACTCCGGCAGACATTCCATTCCATTCCACTCATAACACCCCTTCAGGGGGAATATTGAGTATAAATATTGCCCCAAAACACCACCAAAGTGTGTTCAGTTTCCCAGAGGCCATTACTCTGTTGAGTCACCTGGCACTTCCAGACATTCTTCTTCTCTGCACAAATTTCTGTTCATTGGACAGGTATAGTATAGCCCATCATCCCAAACTCTATTCCTGTAATCCAATATTTCCTACTTTCTTCAATAGCCTTGTGTGACTGCTTGAAGCTTGAATGTATATATATATATATGTGCATTCCCTTGATTATTTCTCAATGAAAACCATTTTATGTGAAGTCAAAGGTTTTCATGGCTGGCATCCATAGATTTTCCTCAGTTTTTTTCCAGGCTGTGAGGCTGTGTTCTGGAAGAGTTTATTTCTGATGTTTCTCCTGCATCCATGGCTGGCATCTTCAGAGAACATGACAGCCATGGATGCAGGCAAAATGTCAAAAATAAACTCATACATAGGTCAAAATCTCCCACTGTTACTCAGCCTCTCACTGCTACATTTGGACTAATTAAAACTCTCCAACAGAAATAGTGATTTTCAGTAGATACGTGTGGGATTTCCACAGCTCTCAGTAATTTGGGTAACACCAGATTGTGCCCTCCATAAGATGCTATTTGAAATCACATTCAGACCATGCATGGAAAGAAGTGCCTTTGCATGGAGTAGCAGGTGACAGGAAGACCTTAACTTCAAATCCTGGAGAACTACTACCAGGGTGCCAGGAGCCAGGTAGGAAAACAGTCTGGGAAATAAGACAGCTTCCCATATTACCATTGCTGTTTGCACGAGAACATATTGGCAGTAATGGCTGGGACACCCATGTCAGTGAGATGGTGAAATCTACTTGGGTTTTTGACTGAACATTAAAGAAGATTCTGAAGAAGCTGACCTATATTGGGGGGGAAGGGATAACTGCTGCTCTCTTTCTCACCAAGCATATCAATTTTCTGACAGCATTCATGTACAATCTTTAAAATAAATAAATACAATAAAATATGCATGGATGTTTGCATGCATTTTCATACATATTTTGAAACGTATACATATTTAGAAATGTTTACAATAAGGATTGTGGGGTATTTCAGAAAGAACATTTTTGTGCAAACCATGTGTACAATTCATAAGTGAACACAACTAATTTATTTTATATATATATATTACCATGAATAGATTTTTAGTTGTGCTCACTTTTGAAATATACACATGGTTTGCACAAAAATGTTCTTTCTGAAATACCCCACAATCCTTATAAATGCATGTATTTCTAGGACAAGTGGTATTGCATTTTGTTAGATGTGTGAAATTACACAGGAAAATGTGAATACAGCACATTTCTTTCCCATCACTATTTGTGGCATGCCCTGCATTTGAAACAATACTATTATTTGATTTTCCAACTGTTGTGAAGGTAGAAGACTGGCCAAAATTTTGGACAAGAATTGTGTCTCCATTTCAGTCCATGATGAAAAGCAATATTAATCCAAGCCAAGACAGGTCAATTACTGATCTGAGCCAACAAAAAAGATTCTGGAAATTTTTGTTTCCTTCTCTGCATTGTTGATAAGGGAACAGGATGGTGGGAGGTCTGGAAGCCATGCCCTGTGAGGAGCAGCTTAGCGAGCTGGGCATGTTTAGTCTAGAGAAGAGAAGGTTGAGAGGTGCCATGATAGCCATGTTTAAATATTTGAAGGGATGTCATACTGAGGATGGAGCAAGCTTGTTTTCTGCTGCTCCAGAGACTAGGACAAGGAGCAATGGATTCAACTACAGGAAAAGGGGTTCCATCTAAACATTAGGAAGAACTTCCTGATAGCAAGAGCTGTTCAGAAGTGGAATACACTGCTGCATAGTGTGGGGGAGTCTCCTTCTTTGGAGGTTTTTAAAAAGAGGCTGAATGGTCATGTGTCAGTAATGCTTTGATTGTGTATTCCTGCATGGCAGGGGGTTGGAATGGATGGCCCTTGTGGTCTCTTTCAACTCTATGATTCTATGAAATAAGCTATTCAGTAAGTGTTTCAGTGTTACTTGAATTGCTTGGGGTCTGTTGGGACCCACTAGTGACACTAAAAGTATGATATTAAGTTGGGGAATTTTAATTAGCTCAAAGGTATGGCTGTGAGAGGACAGGTAATTTACAGGACCTTTACACCAGTGTATACCAATACTCACTTTACAAGACTCTTAGGAGATTTTCAGATGCATCAAAAAACACAAGAGCAGCATGCAAGGATGATATTACTGTGAACAGGACCCAGTTTCAGAGGATGTCAACATCATTGCATGCTGCTTCTGTGCTGCAGCTGTGAGTAAGGCATCATTTTTCACTGATGGGACCTTCCTGTCAATTGAAAGCAATGCCTTATGGCTTCAGTACAGAAGCAGCATGCAGCAACGACGTCTGAAATCAGATCCCATTCACAGGACAGTAACAACATCCTTGCATGCTGCTCTTGTGTTTTTTTGGATGCGTCTGATAATCTCCCAAGCCAAAATGAAATAAAAATTGTTTTTCTTGGAAAATAATCACAGAGGCATTCACACATGCACACACACGCACACACACACACACACCACAAACAGACAAGGCTAAGAAAAAGTCAAGGCAGAAATATTGGGATAGAGGAATAGATTTGGGGAGAATGCACTATATTTACAAGTCCCAAAGAGCAGAGGTTCATGATGCAAAATAAGACTCAGAACTGAAACTGTGGGTGGTACAGCAGTCCAGCAGAGTGATGGTGTCTAACTATAGCACACATGGCTATTATTTGAGGGTAATATTTATACTCAATATCATACCCTTAAAGGGTGTTTTGAGTGTAGAACAATATTTAGATGGGGTTCCCACAGTTAAACAAAGGACATTTTAGCTTTGCTGATCGTCACTGGTGGGTGAGATATTAGGTTTAATGGTGTTATGGCAGCCTCTGTATTGTGGAGAGGAAAAGGTGTGGGGGAAAGACATTGTGGAGATGAGTGAGGATAATATGTGTTCCAGTCACTGTTAGTTTTTGGAGAAATTGCCAAGAGCATCCAAGAGAGAATTAGCACACTCCTCTTTGATTACCCTAATATTAAGGGGCTCTACTTAATTCCTTTTTTGGAGTGTTTGTTGGGAATTTCCAACACAACTTTGTTAGGCCCTTGGGTGACCTTCACTTGAACCTAAGTTTGGCTTGCTCTGGTCTACTTTAGAGCTCATGAACTGTCCAATATTGCCAAAGTATGAAATATTGGAGGGAGAGGGTGTAAGGCTGGGCAACATCAGTATTACTTTAGTTGCGTGGTTTAAGGATTGAGCTGAATTATTATTTTTCATTATTTTATTACCATTTTCAGGTCAATTTATTAGTGAGATAATAATCTGTAACATTGACTGGAAGAGAATTCTAATATGACAGCATTCCAGTTCCACTGTTCATGCAAATTAGCACACTCTGTAAAGATTGTGCCATTAGCAAGTGTTGCAAAAATGAAGATTCTAAGCAGACAATAAACAGGAGAGTTAATTGATTCCCCCCATCTCACATTTACTAAATTAGGATGTTTTTGACTATTCAGAAATATATTTGAAAAGAAACAGCAACATCCCAAAATGCACTAGCATAAAATCATAGCGCTGTCAAAATGTGTCCTCAATGATTAACTGATTAAATTATTGGACCACTAAAACGACCTTAAATAAAGATATGTGTCCATAATGAGTGGAATTTGCCAAGAGTCAGGCAATTGTGGATTCTTCTCCCCACCTCCACCTCCCACGTCACAATTGTCTTCCAATGCATTATTGAATTCCTAGTAACTGATTGCTTTTTATCTTTCTGTAGAAAAAAATCCTTTAGTTTTTCTTAAAAGCTTTTTGGGTTGTGTGTGTGTGTGTGTGTGTGTGTGGTGATAAATGCATTTTGCTATTAGGGTGGGATGAAAAGGTGCCAGTCCTCACTTAGCAGGCCTAATTAACTTGTGTGATCCTGATTGTTTCCATGGCATTAGCATTTCTGGAAAGCACCCCAGGAGGGAAACTCAGTCCATATTAGTTTTCTGCTGGTTTATGAGACTGAAAGCAAGGTTTGGCATTGGCTTTAGCATCTGGGGTCAGGTGCAGTGAAAACTCTTCTGTGCTGTTTAGCACTTTTGTGATCATGTAGGAGTACTCTGCACAGAAAATGCTGTTCCCTGTGTAGAAAATGCTGTTGTTTGGAACTTGTTTCCCATTTTACTTGGGACTTTTAAAGTCTGTTCCAGTGCTTTTTAAAAGTTTAACTTCCTTATTTTTGTTTATGTTTTTGAATTTCCCATGTGAGCGTCTTCTTGTGAGAATCCACAGGATTTTGAATGAGGAAGTGAACAGAGCTCCATTCACTTTCTCTTCATTGCTGGGGAAGTCTTTCCTGGGAGAGAAGATAAGTGTGGTGGGAGGCATTCTTTTGCTGATATAAAAATGGATTTTTTAATGTGAGAAATAGAACATTTTAAGGGGATCATCTCATAAAGTCCCAGGTATCAAAGAACATAGGGATATTGTGCATGCTCCCGTATGTCATGGTCAAAATTCTTTCTAAGAATGAACACATGGTCCATTTGGCTGCATAGATATATTGGATAATTAGGCATTCTTCTAGTTCATATGCGGTATATACCTGTTGCTGAGAACTTCCTTACAATTACAGCTCTCATGTAAATAAGGATAGAGGAGGAAGCTGCCTAAGCTTGCTCCCCTTGTCCAGGGGAAGCAGCTAAAACTTTCATTCAGTGGAGGTCTCTCAGAAACCTACCAAGGTGTCATATATAAGACAATCCATAATAGCAAATAGAAAATCTGAAAATTCAACCTGCCTTTGTAGTTGTTTGTCCCCCACTAGGAATGCCAATTTCTATTTCCCCTGAAATGGCAGGGGGCCTGAGTGGGGTCAGAAGGAAATCTGCAGTTCCTTCTGACCACTCAGGCCCCCTGCCATTCCAGGGGGAATAGAAATGACCCTCCATGTACTTCCCATCCTTTTTTGATGTGATTTGGACCTGCTTCATGGAAGGAGAAGAAACAATACTTAGTGACAAAACTATTTCCACAGAGGCCATTTTCAGCTAAAAAAATAAAATGTTGTGGGTGCCTAAGGAGGAAAGGCCACATAGTCCCCAACCTCAGTTTGAGGGTTCCACCATCTTCTATCCCATCAGAATCAATGATGCCCACCATTTATGATGCTGAGGGACTGTAAGAGGAATTGGCAAAGGAAGGAAGGAAACAACATCCTTTTTGCTTCACATTGGTTGCATCTTTTCTCCTGCTGTTGAGAAGCAAGTAGGAAGACAAGGGAAACAAACAGTAAATGTGAGGGGCATGGGAAAGTGTATCAACATGGTGAGAGGTTGGGTGAGTCAGTAAGTTGAATACTTTGAATTGGTTCCCCTTGATTTTAGGGGAGAGCTGGAAACTCAAAAACCTTTCTAGACCAATGAATGGAAGCCTCAGAGAATTTGCCCATTCCCAGTTTTTTTTAAAAAAAAAAAAAACACAAAACAGTGCAACTGAAAATGGAATGGATTTTCTTGCTGCGGAAAATATCTGAGAACTAATTAGGAAGTGTGAAAGAGTTTTAGGAAGACATTTTCAAAGGGAAAGACAGTGCGGTGAAGGAAGTTTTGGTAGCTCTCCAGGCTTGAGTTAAATTTCACCTGAAATTCATTTTGACTAGGTTTTAGAGAAGGTCAAAAATAATTTAGGTGTACCTGTACAGTACTGAGTATGCACACATACATACTTATCTTAAGGGGTGTTGGTTCTTTTTTCACACAGAAGGGTCATGTGCCTCTAATAATTTCCTCAGAAGTAGTACCAATGTTTTTAGTTTTTTTTTTCATTTTTAGTATCATTTTTTGTAAGTTGCCCTACATTTTAACAATTCTGAATGGAGATAGGAGAGAGAGAGAAAGGGCAGAATCTTAAAAAAGTAAAGGGATTGCATGTCAAAATGATATATACAGTTCCTTTTAAAAACTGATTAGTAGCTTGCCTTTTGGGCAACTGGAAAATCTAAGCAACAACATTCGACCTGCCTGTGTAGCTGTTTGTCCCCCACTAGGAATGCCAATGCAGGAAAACTATGTTGGATCAGAACTGGCCCCAACATTATTCAACAACAGGAATCTGAAATGCAGCAGCATATAGGCATGTGGGCACTGAATTATGGGATGCCCAGTTACACGAAGCTTCCTGAGATAAGGTCCCCAGTTGCAAACTGGGAAGGAAACCTCCACACCCCATCATTGCCTGTCTCCCTTAAAGAGAGGAGAGGGCCCTGGCTATTCCCTCAAGCTGCACTGGCTAGCACTCTTGATGAATACTCAAGGTGGGATTAAGGAAGCTCCCACTCACAGGTTGGGAATGATGCCCATGTGGGTGAGGTTTTCCCATCTTCTAGTGCCTCTGGGAGTACCTTGACTATAGCTGTTAAATATGTAAGTGTCTACACCCCACCAGTTGTTACAAAAAAACCTGAGGGACCATTATCCATTTAGCTTGGAATAAATCCCCATATAGCTTGGAGTAGGTGAAAAATTCGTGTCCAAGGCCAATCAAGGCATGATGAAAAAAATCCTACTCAGCCCTTGAAGGTGACTAGCCACAGCTCATGACACAGGAAGGGGGGGAGCATCTAACAGGTGAAGATACCAACTTCTATCCCACTTCCCCCTAAATAGGTATTTTTGAAAAGAATATTCTTTAACTCATCATTGAGGTTTTTGAACAATTATTTCTTCTGAGACAGCAAAAAGTAATTGTTGGAATTCTGTTAGGGCCTAACATCTTTATAAGTGGATCTGCATGAATTAAAATGGTGCAGTGGTGTAACATCTGTATCCAGTACAGTACTGCTGCTATGTTTATTACATCACAGATCCAACAAAATGCCCAATGTACATCACACTGATTGTACACATTGTACAACACACGATGATGTGCAGTCTGCATCATTGCACAATGTGTTTATCAGTGTGCAATGCACATTGCTGCACAATGATGTGCATTGCATACTGATGCAGATTGCACTCCAATGCACATTGGTCCAAACGCACATAAGGCACTCTTGCTGGTGTCCTGTTACGCATCTTTGCCATTCAGTAAAGGGGTTTCTTAGTACTTCTGCTATGTAGCTAGGTATACCTAAAGTGACGTAATGTAACAGGTCATATAGGGGGTTGTCTAAACATCAAAACTACACCTCATAGAATCTGAGGAGAATACGATTTGCCCTAATGGGATCCTGCATCAACCTGTTGTTATTTGAAAGGAGGGGGGAGAAATACTCCATACACTCCATGGGAAAAGCCTTCGTGGCTTTTCCTGTATTTTTATAAATAATGCACTGTTTGTTTGAAGTTAAGTACACCAGCATGAATTTGTGAACAAGTTGCATGACTCTCTCTGACCCGGATGACTGCCTGTTGATAATCCACTACCAAAACCAAACAATAATCCACACCACAGCCTGATTATTGCACCCAAACCAAACCAGACATTTTTGTTTTTGAATTCCTCTTGCCAGATAACTAATGCCACTAGAATTGTGGGAAAATCAAGGAAGGTTAGATCATGCACAATCCCAGCTTCCCCCCATTCCGCTGGCCAACACTGAGCACACCAGTGCCCATTGTAAAAGACCCCAAACCACAGACTACCCACAATATCAGAGTGCACCTGCACCCCCCCTCCCAGCACATTGCACCCTTGTCACAAGGTGATGCCATTGTAGTGCTCAAGGAACTCCAACCACATGTGTAGGTCCTACTTGACCCCCCCCATGTTAACCGAATATGAGGAGGAGGAGACTGGACACTCTTCATGATGCATGCCAACCTAACACAGAAGGCCCTACCCGGGTCCACCACCCTGCACGCAAAGTTCAGATGGCCCAATAGGGACTGCATTTCCATAAGGGTGGCCTTAGGATGCAACATGAGGCCCTGCAGCTATTCTTTGAGACCCACCAATTTGTCTGCTGGCAAGCAGGAGACCCCTTTTTCAGAATCCAGCTGAATCGCAAAGTAAAATAATGCTGTTGCAGGTCCAACTGTTTTGTGCGGTGCCAAAGGAACTCCAACTTCCTCTGCTAAGGCCTGGCATGAAGAAAGCAGTGACCCACACTCTGGCCCCCAGCCAGCCCCATCATTAGAAAATCATCCAGATAGTAGGTGACGAATGGGGACCCTGCCCTATGCTGTAACACCCATTTGAGGAATGTACTAAATGTCTTGAATGCTGCACAAATGATGAAGCAACCCATGGGCAACACCATGTCATAGTACCACATACCTTGGAACTTGGAACTCTCCAACCCAACAGACAGTGGTCATCCGGATGAACTGGAAGCAGTCTGAAGGCAGACTGTATGTCACACTTTGCCATGGGTGCTCCTTGTACACAAGTCTGAATAAGCTTGACTGCATGGTCCAATGACACATACTTCACAAAGCACCAATACTCTGCTGGTATGGCATCATTGACCAAAGACCCTTTAGGGTAGGACAGGTGATGAATGAACCTGTACTCACCTGGATGCTTCTTAGGCACAACCCCAATGGTGGTATCCTCAGGTTGGGCATGGGAGGTTTGGTGAATGGGCCGGCCTCCCTCCCCACCTCCCGTTACTTGTCAATTTTTCTCTCCATCACCTCAGGCAACTCTGCGGCCAACTTCAAGTTGCCCAAGTCTGTGGCCTCCCGGGGACCCACAAAAGGTATCCTGAATCCAGATTTGAACCCTTCTATCACTTTCTTGTTTGGGTAAATGTTGATGAGGGGCAGCAAGGAATGCAGTTTGATGGGGCTAAACACCATGCCCCCCCCCATGAACCCAACAGTTCAGTTTTGTTTGGTGTTCCCTTGTCTGGTGTTCCCATCCCTGCCTTCCTTCTGGCACCAGTTGAAGCAGGATGTCCATTTCAAAAGGACTGCTGCCCCAACAACTTCCTGCTGCAGTTAACCCTGGGGTGTGTGCCAAAGCAGGACTCGCAACTGTGTTTGAACTGGCACCTGGTCCTGGTGCACTTACCTACATTGAACTCCCAGCACACCATGCATCTCCCATCCTTTTTGCAACGCACCTTGGCAACCTTGCCTTTTCCCTAGACATTTGGCCCCACAGTGATTAACCAGAGCCCACCATTGATGATGTCCCACCTGTGATTGTCATTGTGGGACACCTGCTTGTGACACTCTTCATTGTACTCAATGGCTATTGCTTCCCCCACCAACGCCCTGGCCTTGGGCATGTTGTGAAAGCAGTTGATGAGATACCAACCCCTTCCTGGGAAAACCATCATCACCACCCCCATGAAAACCATGTATACTGTCAACCAGTTACTGAAGGTGTGCTCCACAGGATCTGTCTTACCCTTATTGGAGCTCTTCTTGTCACTTTTATGCACTTTTGCCTCCTTCCCAGCAGGTTTCACCAGGGAAAAATCATCTACATAATGCCCCTTGAGGATCTTGAACCAAAACTTCCTGTCCAGGGGGGTCTTCCTTGTTTTGAACAATGAGAGTTCCTCCCTGGGGGATTCCCCTGTCTCCTTTTGGGCAAGAAGAACCTTTCCTCCCCAACCCTGCCCTGAGCGCAGCAACCCTGGTTTTCTTGCCCCTGTCAACCAATATCTGAATTTGCTCAAATCTTCCACCTCAGATGACTCGCCTGATGTTGTGTCATTATCTGAATCATACCCATTCTGATGCCCAGAGCAGCACCTGCACTTCCTCTTTGTGCACCTCCTCTTCCCACTGCTCTTGAGACATCTCAAATCCCACTCAACCAAGGTAGAGTGATGTGATGCCCCGGATGGACTGCAGCTGCACAATGGGGAATGCCAATGATGGACCCTTCTGGCTGACCCATCACTTGCTCACTGGAAGCTTTCCTGCCTCTAGACGTCCCCGGCTCGCTAACTTCAGTGGAGCTGTGGTGCATGGTAGAAACCAGTGTGCCTCCAGACTGTTGTTTTTTCATCTCGTCCAGCTTCTCTAAAACAGAACAAACCACCTCTGAGAGGTCCTCAAAGCTAGAGTCCTCATCCATGAAAGGGTGCAGCAGGACCCTGCTCTCAGCTGGCTTTCCAGGTTTGCCTGCATCCTCCTGAGAAATCGGTCACCTGTGTGGACACAGGTCTGTCCAGGATCTAGGGGTCTTGCCTGACTGGCCACTTGTGCAAGGCCACAGTGTTGCAGCCGCTTTCTTAGGTGACATGGTGGTGCCTCATCAACCCCTGCTGAAGCAGTGCTGGAAGATCCTGGAGAGACCTGCCCAGCCCGTGGATGCCAAACCCTGTGGCCTGGTGGGGCCTTGTGGTGTCCCTGGTGGCCTAGTGGTGTCCCTGGTGGCCCAGAGGCATCCCAGGTGGTCCAATAGTGCTCCTGGTAGCCTGGTGGTGTCTCTGGAAGCCCAGTGGTGCCCCTGGGGGCCCAGAGGCATCCCTGCTGGCCTTGTGGTGCAACCCCCTGGTGGTGTCCTGATGGCACAATGTCTCCCCTGTGGCCCATTGGTTCTCTGGTGGCCCAGTAGTCTTCCCTGAATCCCCAGTGCCTGTGCCAATTCCCAGTGGAAATTAGGTAGCAGGAGGCCCTGCAGATCCCCCTTCCCCATAGCCCGGAGCACTCTCTGGCCACTGGGGGATCTGGAAGACCCCCAGTGACCAGCCCCAGTTGGCTTGGGGAACCCCCATTTGCCTGCCTTTGTTGGCCTACTGGAGCTGCTATCCTCCCTCTCCACCCTGCTGCCATCATTGCCACCTGAACCCCAAACTTTATTTTATTTTTTTTTTGCCAGCCACTGGCCCATGGCCTGAGCATGCAGCCACCACAGCCACCATTTGCATCACAGCCACTGCAGCCGCCGCCACTGTTTGCCTCGCTGCTGCCAATCCCTGAAGCCAGTCCACCCCACTCTGGCTGCAGCTGCTGCCACCTGCTCACCCCCTGGTCAGGCCTTGGCTGCTTGCCTGGCCTCCGCCCAGGCCTCAACCCCAGTCTCCAGCCTCTTTGGTAGCCCACTATGCTCCTTCCTCTTCAGCTCCTAGCAAGCCACTGAGTACCACAATGCTGGGGCTGGCTTATATATCTGGCCCTGGCACCATAAAGCAGCCACCATAAAGCGGCTGCTGTAAAACATCCCAAAAGGCAACATCATCCGGCCGCATGGCCGTAAGACCCTCCCCTTCTGCTGGGACGGCCAGTCAGAGTGGGGGAGGCCCACTCTGATTGGCTGGCCCTTCAAGCCCTTTTCCTGGCCCACAGGACAAGACAGGATGAAGGCACCCAGCATGGCAGTCCCTATGTGGGCTGCCATGTGGCCGGAGGGGCCACCAGAGGCCAAGGGGAGCCAGGCAGGCCACAAGGGGGCTGCTGGGCAAGCTCAGCAGCCATCTTGCCATGAACCAGTTGTTTTATTCAGCTGCCATTCACCACACCCTGTGGAACCAATTTGTATACATGCATTTGTAGTATGGGCTTCTATTCAGTAGCTGGTGATGACTGTTCTGCTAGTTTAGGTGGGGCAAAGGTCAGAGATTTGGAGAAGCCTACCAGAAAGCAGAATATATGTAGACCATAAATTGTAACCAGCTACTTTTTAAATTGAACACACCTGAACCATGTATTTATTCCATTGCCAGTAAAAATGGAAAAGATCCTCAATTTGAACTTGTGTAATAAGGGTCCCATTGGGTAAATGTGTGAATGAAAAGGTGAAAAATGAAAACCTCCAAGATAATATTCTGAAATGGCAAAAAAGAATAGCACAATTTATGCTAGATCTATACATGGTTGACCAGCTATTAAGGATGTGAAAAAAAATTTCATCATCTCAGTTTTGATTGAGCCATGCTGTCTTGACATGATGAGACATCTTGCCAAGGATTTTCCAACTCTAACAAGAGATCTTGCCTCCAGGAAGACTGAGGCACCAAACATTTCCCCCTACTGTTTTTTCTGCAATGGGCTCAACGTTTCTGTATGAAAAACAAATATATTTTTTTCCGCTTTGAGAAGCTAAGTAGAAAGAGAGAGAACACAAAATTACAGACAGATTGATCATAAAGATACAAACAACCCATCTAATGCTACTGCTTTTACAAGTCAATGCAATGACAGGCATCAGATTTTGTCAGTTTGTGCATTTTACCAGTCTCAAGAATATGCAAAATCACTCCAGAATTGCACCTCCTAAAGAGTCTTTATAAGGAGATTTTTGTATTGGTTTCCACTTATTTACCAAGCATTTTCTTAAAAAGAGTATCTTGGTTTTTGTCCAAAGTGACCTGGACTTGCCAAAGACTTGAGTTTTTATGGTTTGTCTGTTTGGGTTTGGAAAATGTGGAGGTGGTATCAAGCGCTAGGGAGACACAATATCTTTGTCTAAGTTGATAGGTCATAAGTAGGGTCAGTGCTGTAATTACAAATCCATCCGTTTGTTTTGCATTTGATTGTGAGGGTGCCTGGTGCCTAGTAAAGTCAAGTCTAGCCACTCATAAGCTCAATGAAAATCCCTTTAGAGTTGCCTTGCTGAGTCAATCTTTGAATAGTACACTAGTAAAACTATTGATTCGGCTTTAAAGCTCAGCAAAATGGCCTTGTTAGAATGCTAACAATATTTCAATAGGTCAGTAAAAATGAGGGAGAAAGGGGAAAGGGTGTTGATCAGTCTTCAAGCATCCCCACAAGCTGCTGCCCTATACTTTTGAACCAAAGCCTTCCTCTGGAGCTCTTTGAGGATCTAGCAAGGACGTCAATAACTTTTAACAATGCCAATTTGTTTTGAAGTTTAAAACTTCAAATCAATCAAATGTGCATGCAAATAGCTCTATTAAATCTAATCTGGATTTCAGAGAGAGGATGCTTAAGGGTATAATGAAAATTGAAGCCTCTCTTTAATTATCTCCATAAAGCCTTTTGCCATCAGCATAAAAATGTAGTTAATGCTTTTTGAGTAACAATCAACTGTTTAAACAAAGACAATAATTCCTAATTTCTTGTCCAATTTATGGTTTCAGACCATAAAGGTATTTAAAGCACACACCTCATTTTGAACACACAAATGACTATACTGATATCACTGCTACTTTAACATGGGGTACTTGATTTTAAATATCATGTGTAGTCCCCTCCATTAGTAATTTCTATCTTTCTCCTCTCCTTTTCCTTTCCAATTTTATCACTAAATGTATTTATTTCCTGTTAGTATGATGGGTACTTTTCACAATTTAGAGAAGTTCAGACATGGCTTATTTGGCTTACTATCTTAGGGGTCAATTACACGGCAGTTTTTATTGTGATAGTTTGCATATTAGTGCCTTTTTTCACCAGTGCCACATAGTGTACACTTTTAGTGCAAAATTGGTTGATCTGGTTTGTTTTTGGCTTTGTAGTTCACACAAACAAAGGTGAGGGCATGGCCTCCCAAGCACATCTGGGGGAAGATGCTGGGAAGCTGAAAGGGAGGGAGGGAAAGAGAGAGAAAGTGCTGGCACCTTTCCCCCTTCTTCTTCCCAAAGAGAAGGAGATATTATTCATGGTTGAAAAAACAAAAACAAAAGCAAACAAAACGCACAACTTCTTTTAATTGCTAAAATGCCTGACACATTTCAGCCATAATATTTTCTTAAATATTTCTTAAGGGGGCGGGGAGTTCAAATCAAATCTATAGCAATTTATGAGCCAGGAAATCCAAATCCACTCAATGGCATCATTGGCAGCAACAGTTCTCAAAAGGTAATGCTCCCTTTTTACCTCTCTCAGCTATAATCAAGCATCATTTGGCCAGAGGGTGGAGAAAAATAGTGCCTATATAGTATAGTGACTATAAAAGGTAGTTTAGAAATATATTTTAATTTTCAATTAATTAATTTTATCAATGTATGCATTTAATGCCATGTGCATCCTCTGCTTTCTAGGCCCAAAGGATTTTAATCAAATGTACATGACCAAGTCCACTTTGGGCCTAGAAAGCAGAGGATGCGTACTATACTTTTAAACTAGGCTTTTATATTGTCAAGGATTCAGTCAATACTTTCAAGTACTTAGGAAGGTTTATATCAGAAGCAGAAACTAGAATTGAGAATTAAATAATCTAATTAGAATTTACTTTAAAACTAATCTCATATCCACTGATCCCCATAGCCACTGATTCATTATCCAGTGATTCAGTTATCTGCAGGACACAAAACAGCACACCTACCGTAGTGTCTTCCTAGAAAATGCCTAGAGAGGCATCCTCTCTAGACATTTTCTACATCCTTCAAGGCAACTTTATGGTATTTAAATTGGAAGTCCCATTATTTTCAATGGTGTTCACTGTTATCCACAGTTTTCGGTGCTCACAGCTCCCCCCCCCTCGAACCAATCCCCCATGGATATGGCGGTCCTACTGTAGTAACCTATTGGTTACTTCGATGTTGTCTGGAATTAGGATGTGGGTCAATAATGTCCTTATAATGTAATTGAAACAAAATAATTTTGATCATAGGATTAATGTAGCAAGGCTAGTGGTTCTACCACCATGGCAGAGATAGAGTTCTCCAATCCTCTATACAGTGGCAATAGCAAAACTTAACTAAACCCAGTCATGACACATTGATCCAAACTGATAACATAAACAACCTGTATTACTGGTGATGAATCACCCTGGTCCTAGTGGGAGGGCTCCAAGGAGAAAAGAACAAAAGCCTGATTCAAACATACTTTGTATCTCTAGCTAAATGGAACAGAGGGAACTGCAGTGGGAGGATGAAATAAATATCCACTGTGACCTACTTATATTATCTTGGACAATATTTAACCTCACTGAAGTTCTGTGTTCTTCTATCCTTTAAAGACAGAACTTTTGCATACAGATTTCCTTACAATGGAATTTATCGCCAACTTAGCATTACCTTTTGCATCAGAGGAGATCTGCTCACATATGCTCTATTCTTTGACAGGAAATATAGTTTGTCACAGTCAGCCACTGTGCTAATGACACAGAGACACTTGGTCAGAGGCACCAGTGTTCTTGTCAATCAAGCCAACATTTTTAGTTGAATTCTGGTTTGGTACCTTCTATTCCTCCTCCTCCTGCATCATCAGTGTGGTTCACCCTTCATTGTACTTATATCAATTTGAATAATAAATCATAGTTGCTTTTCTCTGATAGAATTTGGAACGACTTTCTCATTTAATAGCTTTCATCTTTATGATGTTCTATATAATGGATATCACAGCACACTAATGAGACTGCCAGCAACTCTCTAAGATGTATGGCCATCGAACATTGCTCCTTTTCACCCCTGATAAAAGACTGCATGAATTTATCCATTCCATAATTTTTCTTTACTGATATGGAGATATAGATTAAAATTCATGGCTCTTTAAAAGAACCATGAACAATCCTTCTTGTTTAGTAATGTTCTTAACATTACAGGTAGCTTTTATGTTTTCTCATTTAGAATGATATACTATGCCTCCACTGGAGTTGGTATTTGTGTAAGTGCAGCAGAACCACATGTATGAAAGTTATTTAATTTTTAAAAACAGCATTAAGTACTGAACTGGAGAATAAGAGACTTCATTTATTTTATTCACAGGATATTAATGTTCACCTCTGAAAAGCAATATTGAAAGTAATGGCCTGAATTTCTAATGCTTGTACGCTTCAGATTCACCAGATCTCCCCACGGGTATGGACAAGAGGCCATTTTTAAAAAAGAAAAAAGTAGGCAGGCAGGCAGAACACATATAACATCTGGATGTTAAGAACACTGATAGGAGACTAGACATCCATGCTGGAAAACAACATCTTATTTTTTGTATTTTTTTAAAGATGCAATTTAAAATCAAGTATTTCAAGTCAAACTCTAAATGGCACAAGCTGATCTTAAAAGGGTATTAAGAAATGGTCTCCATTAAAAGAAGAACAGAGGGTAAAATGTAGTGTCCTTTATTTGCAGTGGATACTATTTAAAAATAGGATGGATTTATAAGGGGAGGAAAGAGGAGGAAAAAACTACATAAAGAGGTAACAGTGTTTGTTCCAGAGTTTTGGTAGTAGAATCTGATAAACCTGTTTTTTATTGCAGACAGAGGAGAGCTTTGCAATAATAGTAATAGAAAATCCACATATACATTTTATCTGTCATAAATGTAAGGTGCTGCTAAACTTCATAAGACATGTGCTTTTTTCTTGTTTTGTTTTTGTTTCCAATGCAATGTTGGTTTTGGTTTCTCCACTGCCTTACCTCAAGGTGTTCAACAGTGTAAGGGGTAGTCCAGATGGTGAAATAGATTCTCATGGAATCCTCATAGAATCCTATGTGTCCAAATAGGATCCTGCAGTGTTCTTTCCTTTTCAGAGGGAGAGGGAGCAAAAGTCAGGGAAAGTCCATGGCAAAAGTTTCCAGGACTTTTCCTGAGTTTTTTGACAACTGTGGAGGAAATACACACCCCGGCATGTTAGGACAACCAAATTGCATCACAGCACATTGCTGAAGAGGATAGCTGACTGGTTGGATGTGAGCAAGGGATGGAGCTTCTTTAGTTGGCAGATTGTGGATCTGCCATATTTGGCTGTCGCCGTAGCGATTGTGCACTGGGGAGATGAAACAGTCTTTCTTTCTTTCTTTCTTTCTTTCTTTCTTTCTTGTTATTTCAGCAGATCACTCTTCTGCACCTTGGAATTAGGTGGGTTTTTTTTAGATATTGTTTGGTGGGGGCAATTTGAGGAGTAAAGAACTCGGCGTAGTTCACTCGTGCTCACCATCTTGATTTGCTGACATGCCTCCATATGAACAGCAAACACAGAGAGCTTCACACACCAGTGACCTTGCCAAAAAATCCTTGAGACAGATGACAGCTGCTGCAAACTGGCGTATGTGTGCACCAATACACATTTTATTCCCTCATCTAGACAAGCCCTAACAGTTTGTTAAAAAGTGGCTTATGAAAGCCCTGCAGTATAATTCATACTGAAAAGTAGAAGTGAGATTCTGAACTGTTTACAACACCCAGTGATGGCTACAGCAAAATAAGGTGAAAAGTAAAACACCAGAGGTGGAGCTAGGTTCACCTAATTTGCGATCCAATTTTCACCTCCCTAGAAAGGTCTAGGTGTGCTTAAGCATGCATAACAATTAACTAAACAGAACAATAGTAGTTTACCTTTGTTCAAAAGGAATGAGTGCTGTCACACTTGGTTGTACATAAAACTATCTTCTCCCAATATCGTTAGAGTTGTGTGTTACCTGCCCTGATAACCCCCTCTCTTCCAATAATTCACCAGTTGGCTATATTGCATAAATTGGCTTATTATTGGCACTCCACATTGTTGATAGTAGACCAGCAATTCCCAAATACAAGGACTCAAGGCTTGCCCAGAAAGCCTAAGAAAGTAGTCAACCCAAATTCGTAAAAGACATGCCCGGGTAGTAACTATGCAATTTACCCCTTAGACTGATAAGTTAGGGTGGAAATGGGCTAATTCTCCTGGACATACATAGAAGTGAGTTATTCACTAATTCAATCAAGGTATCTGGACACTCATTGCCTTGCAAAACTGTTTTTTCCTTGCACCTTTCCTTGCACAGAGAGTTGCCTGAGATCCATCAGTCCCAACAGTTCAGCCATTAGGGATTGTTAACACATCTGGAGAATCCATTGCTTAACCCTTGGAAATGCTGGTAGACATTGCATTTGCATTCCATTTATAACATCCCTTCAGGGGGAATAACTAATATAATTATCACCCCAAAACTCAGTCAAATTATGCACAGTTCAAGACATCTTGTCACTCTGTCAGTTTGTGTCACCATGTTCACCGTTTCTCTCACCTCATCACTCTGCCAGTTTGCTGTGTGATCCTCAGAGCTGCATTCTGAGTATCTTCTGCTACTTGAATCTCTGCTCTTTGGAGATGTATAGTATAGCCCATCATCCCAAACTCTATTCCTCTATCCCAATACTTCCTACATTCTTTGATAGCCTTGTGTGGGTGGTATGTATGTGTGCATTCCCCTGATTATTTTTCAATAAAAAAACATTTTTATTTTATCTTCTGGCTTGGAGTCTTGTCAGCTACTAGCAGTATACATAATCCCAAAGATCCTGCCATTATCTGACCTCTCCAGCCGCTATTTGAGCTAATAAAATTCCCATAGAAATGTTAATTTTTGATAGACACATGTAGAATTTCCATGGACCTCTGTAATTTGGGTAACAGTGCATATGTGTTTTGATTGTCTCACTTGAAGGAGGAGAAGGAGAAGAGGTGATAGTGGTAGTAGTGATAGTTGAGTGATAGGGAGAAATATGGTAACTGTAGCTTCCTACAGAATTTAGATTGGGAACTGTATCTGATAATCCTCCATCCTCACAGGATAGGAAAAAAATGTACCTATTGGTCTTCTTATTAAATATCTAGTAAGATTCCTAGGCTGTCTACCCTTTAAAGGGACTTAGCAACATTTTCTCTTTATGAAGTACAGGACTGAAGGATGCTAAAACCCAAAAACCATTATTGATTTCTTACCATTTTGAGATTACTATATATGAAATAAGGAGGGAGGCTATACTTTGACATAAATGGTCATACTCCCCAAAGGCCAAAGCTATGTGGTTGGTAGGGGGTGGAAATAATATCCAAAGAAGATTTGAAAAATAGTTGGAGTACTTGTTCCTTAAGTATTGCAAAACCATGATGGAGAGAATTTGAGAGTAATGAGAAAATTTGCTGTCCAGGACATCTGAACAATATTTGCATGTGAATTTTCTGAACAAACTCAGGATTTTAAATTCAGAAATATTATTATCTATGCAGAAATCCTGTTTCCTGTGCAGACAAACTTGATATTTGTGTAAACAAGCAAAGTATGGATTTTGTATAGAATAAATAATTAATCATCTTCAAACATTGCACTTTTCAAAGACTTTCTCACAGCAGGAAGAAAATTGCTAAAATCAGTTTGCTTCATTTGAGAATTTAATGAAGAATTACATCCCTATTGGAGAGGAGATCCAATTTACCTCAGGGCTCTTCCACACTACCCTATTATTCTTGGAAATACCTGAGCATTCTCTCTAAGGATTTCATTCCTTATAACTACATTTTCTCAAATATCTACATCCCCTTCCTAACACGTTATTTCTGTTTTCTACTTCTAATGTTCTATTTTTCAATGTGGAAATAGAAAAAAACTGCCAGGTTGCCTACTGTGTATTTGTAGAACACCCCTACAAATACTTCCACACACTCTACATAGAAACTGCAAGTTGAACTCGGATCTTATCTGGCCCGGGGGGGGGGAGATTAAATCTGCAGCTGGGGAAAAAAAAACACCCTCTCTGTGGTTACCCAGAGAGCATCCTGGGAAAATGACAGAAATATACAATAATTCTTTTTAAAACGTATTAACTATTCAGTACTGAATATTCCCAGGATGTAGAGAGCAATCAATTGGGCATTAAGCATGAATACCTCAGACAGAGAGCTTTAACTAGAGCTGAATATCCTGCAGGTAGCAACAACCACATTGATGTGGAGATCCCCTAAGTGAGTGATTGTTAAGTCAAATAGTATGTAATTTTCCCCTCTGGGCAGAGTGATTGACTCAGACTTTACTACCCACCTTCTTATTAAGTCAAGTATCCAATAATGTCTCTCAGGAAAACCAGATGTGCATTCAGGTATACTCTTGATTCCTTTGTCTTAAAGGACTGGCCTGAACTGCAGACAATTTCTCTATTCCCAAACCATATAAAAGGGCTTAGAATACTAAGCTAAATTAAGACTGGAGGAGGTCTGCTTGCTGCCTCCACCTCTTTCATAAACTGCCTCTCCTGCATGTCTCTGGCTGGAATATAGCTGAAATCACCATAAGTTTTGCTTAGGTCCCCTTTGGAGGGAACATGTAACTCCCCTGTTACAACAGCTTCACTAGCTGTGGGTCTGTTCCAGGCCTGTAAAGCCCTGTACAGCTTGACTTCAGACTACCTGAAGCACCATATCTCCTTTTCTCATCTAGCCCAGATTTTGAGTTCCTTGTGGGATAGTTCTTGCTTTGTCACCATACTTTCAATGTTGTGTTTGGTGAAGACACATGAAAGGGTCTTCTCATTCAGTGTTAATAAACTGTGAATCTTCCTCCCAATGGAGCCTAGACTGGACCCCTCTCTGTTCTCCTTCTACTGGAACACAAAGACTTTTGATTTAGATGGGCCTTTGCCTATTAATTGGTTATGTGTAAGAATGTTTTACCAGAAGGTTCTGTACTTTTATTACCTGGATTGTGTGGTGTCCGTGAGGATCTCACTAGTGACCAAATCTTAATATGGGGAATATTTAATTAGCTCAAAATGGCAGTGAGGGGCCAGGTAATGTCAGGATCTTTTGACTTATGTACACTAGTAGTAAATGAGGAGACTCCATTCCAGAATGTACAATTCAATGATCTTTCTTGAAAATTAATCTTAACAGCATTCACACAAACGCTCAGGCTTCAAGCAATCACACAAGGCTATTGGAACAAGTAGGAACAATTTGGATAGAGGAACAGAATAAGGGGATGGTGGGTTATACTATACCGATCCTGTAGACTGAGAAGGTGAAGTAAACTGGCAGCGAGGATGTCCAGAAAGCAGAATGTTGACACAAACTGATGTGGAGTCAGAAAGCAGGAGGTCCATGCACACTTTGGTGGTGTTTTAGGGTGATATTTATATGTGATATTTCTCCTGAAGGGATGGGATTTAGAGTGGAATACAATGTTTCTCAGAGTTTCTCAGGACTAGACAAAACTCTCCAGAAGAGTTAATGGTGGTTAATGGGCAATATATTTGAAACTGAATAGGAACAGGCAACTTCTACTTTCTAGGGGAAGGTAAGAGGAAAACCCATTTTGCAACCATCAAGGACTCTGCTATCATTGAGCAGATTAGTGAATGACTTATCTCCAGGTGTTAACTCTGACCTGGGTATGACCTGTTTGTGGAATTTCCAAAGGCCCCTCCCTAGGTGGTACATAGCTCCAACTTTGGTATCTGGGGGTCCCTGGTGTACCTGCCAACCACATGGAAAGCCACATCAAGCCAAATTATTCAATATTGCTAATTATGTGATATTCCAAGATGATGGCTATCAGAGTAGGTAACACTTTTTTCCGTACACCAGATCTTTTAAAAATGCTTTTAATCTGTTTTAGTGCTATACTTAAGTGATAATTTATCTAATGCCTATCATACTATTTACTATTATGATAGTTTTTAACTGTAATTTATTTTAATCTGGGTTCTGTGCCACCTTGGGTCTCATACTGACAGGAAGGTGGGATATAAATGAAATAAAATTAAATTTAATATATTTTATGCTGAAATAACCAAAGCCTGGAAATCCTGGCATATCTGAAATATCTCTTTCACTCCTTCTCACCCTCCCTCTCTCTTTCTCAGACCCCCAAATTCATGATTTTAGCCATATTTCATTATTTCCACTACTATGAATCTCATTTTCACTCCTATATTCCTTGTTCTGATACAGTTTGTCAGCCTGTCTTCTTCTGAAAACCCTGTCAGAATCTTTGCAATGTTCCAACCAGAATTAGAATAATCACCAGTAGTGACTCGGGATAATCTAAGGAAAGATAATCATGGTCACTGCAATATCTACTTTTCAGAAATATCATCCTCAATTCTCCCACTTAATCTCTCTCTCTAAGGAAAGTTCTTTATTGCACCCACTTTTAATTCCTCCCCTTTTCTTCATAGCAATCCCTGAACTTCAAATCATCCCAGTTTCTGCAATCTGACCCTCTATAGCCCCACAGGTCTTGCACTAACAGTCTGGCTCTTACAGCCTTTTCAACCTAGTGAATTTGCTTTTTCATGATGATGTTTTCCCATCCTGAAGCAACTATGTTTTAGCAGCCAGTTATTTTTTTGGGTCATTGATGAAACTCTTAACATCATTTTTTTCTATTCTCCAATGAAATTATTCTGTCCTGTCAATTCTTGTTTGTGTTCAGTAACATTTCATTTTGAATTTCATTTCATTTCATTTAGATAGCATCATGTGCATATGGGTCACTGGCTCAAGTTCTATCTAAGACACACTACTGTCAAGTTTAAAAGATCCTTTAGTGATGTGTATATTCAGAACATGTATGAGTTCATATCTGTGTTCTGATAGCATACTGTAATAGAACATGCTTTTGAATGTACACATGCAAATGTGTCACAGATGGAAACTAGTCTGGCCTGTTGACTCCTAACACTGCCTTAAAAATTGTATGGTCTTCTTGAACAACTGTCATCTAAGCCACAGATATTTAAAACTTTAAAAGGTCTTTGGGTACAATACTCTGGGAAGTTCTCCCAAGGAAACCCAACTAGAGTGAGTAGATTTTTCACAAGTACACATTTGTGCCATTTATCTCATCTGGACTTTCACCGCAGAGAAATCTGTGTCTTTTCTTTATAATGTGTTGCCTTTAAAAAAAAAGTGTTTAAGTTTCAGTATTAGAAAGTGTCTTCAGTAATTATTGCCTATGATGCTGCATCCATAGCTCATCCATTTGCACTTCCATCTTCAGCTTTATTTAATGTATATATGAATGGCACCTAAATTACTAGCAAAGAACAGGAACTTTAAAATGCAATTTATCTTTCATACTCCAATGGATTCTGCAGTGCCAATGCCTATGAGGGCTAAATGTAAAAAGCTAGGCTATAATTGTCATTTTCTCCCTTTAAGATTAACATTATTACTTATTTATATTGCAATATAGTATTACTGTCTCTCAGTTCCTGACTATGCCAGGACAGTACAGGAACTAGAATTGTATAGAGCGCTGTAAAATTCACAAATTGGATTCAGACTGAAATCCTCTTACTTGTGAGTAAATAAACCAGTTAATAAATGTATTTAAGGTTGCTATTTAAATACTTTCCCACATGTACATTTTATGAAATATGGGAAGTTAGTAATAGGGATGAAAATAATATTTGAAAACATTTAAAAAAAAAACAAATGGTCAAAAATGTAATTCTTGAGTGGTGGGAAACCCTCACAAGGAATATCCTGGACTGAGAAGAAACTCACTGTATAAAATCTGTAATTTTTTCCAAGTAGATTTGCAAGCTAAAGAAAAACACTGGGTTTTGCTTTTCAACCAGTTCTGCTTTTGGACTGTGCCTTGGTCCCTAACCCATCCAATAAGAAGGGGATGCCTGTAGCATTATTTTCATCTTATCTGTGCAGAAATATTATTTTATATGCAGAAAATGTCATTTCCTACAAATTTTTGCAAAGAATAAGTCCCAAATTGAGGATAGTTTTTGAGAACAATGCAGTTCTCAAAAACTTTCTTGCAGCAAGAAGACAATTGCTAAAAGAAAAAAAAAATACTTGTTGCTTCATTTGAGAAGAAAATTAGCAAATAATTGCATCCCTACTTTAAACTAAGGTTGGGCGTCCATCTTTTTGGAAGTACATTATTTATATATTCCTGCATGGCAAATTGGAGTAGACAGACCATATGGTCCTCCTAACACGTTAATTCTATGAGTCTATGAAAAGGATAACTCACCTAGATCTTTTTTGAGGCCTAAAACAGGAGTGGGCTCTCTGAGGCACTACAGCTAAGCCTCCTAGGGCAGAAAAAAGGTGGGGAAATAGAAGGATAGAAGGGGGTAAGGCCCTGTTGCTAAGATTTCTATGGGTTTAACAAAGGGCTGGAAAATGAATCAGTGCTGCTGATTAGATTCCTGAGGTAAAAAAAAAGGGGGGGGAGGAGGTTCAGGAATACTGGAAGCTTGTTTATTCCTTTTGGGATATTAAGGATGGACCTGGGAAGCACCAGGTAACTTCAGCTAATAGAATAATAAATTGGATAATATGTTTTAGATCGTCTGGTTGAATCACCTGCTCAGTAAAGGAAATCCATCATTACAGAACCCTCTGTGGATTGATGTCCAGGTCCAGACTTTGTTTGCAGATGCCTGACATAGTTGAAATCATTTACAACTGGGTGAAGGCACAGCAGTCTGTATTCAGCAGGCCCTATTGGAGTGCATTTTACGTCAAACTTCTTGGAGATTTTCAGATTTGTCAAAAATGGCATTATAATGACACCATGAGGTCACAAAAGGGTTTCCTTATCAGACAACATTGTGCCCCAGCATTTTGCAAGTGTTCTGCTCCTGTTCCAAGGGAATTAGTTTTTATTGTTGGGGAGAAGTTGACAATTGATCTCCTGTCATGTTTGTGTAACGGATTTTCATGTGTGTGACAAGGTGCCCCGTTCTGCTGGTGTGATGCCAGCATCAATGGTGGTTCCACCCGAACACTTCCAGGTGGGATCGCAAGAACCAGGTAAGCTACCTTCTTTGTGTGTGTGTGTGTGTGCCCTCTCTGGGTTACCTGTAATTTCTTTAGTGTGTGTATGTGCTTTAAAAAACTTTTTTAAATGTATTTTTGTTTTTATTTTTGAATTTCCTGCACTCACATCTTCTTGTGAGAACGGGCAGGATTTCAGTCCAGGAAGTGAACCGAGCTCCGTTAGCACTTCATTCATGCCTGGGCTGCCTGTTGATGGGAGATAAAGTAAGTGTGATGGGGAGGGATATTGTGCCAGGAAAGGGATGGGATTGGAGATTGTGGGACAGGAATGTTTTTTGCATTCCTGTCTGATAATCTCCCATGTATCACTGTCTCCTAGGGGGGAATATGTATTTTATTTCTCTTATTGAGACATTTCTATATCATCTTCATCATTTTTGGATTTCAACTAGGTGAATGGCAAAATGACCACCACCCCAAGCACCACACAAGTTGCATAGGGGGAGTTGCTTTGATTTCCCTATGTGAATAGGGGCCAGTTAATTGGTCAGGGTGTGTCTCAACATGGCTTGGAGGGTCAGGGCAGAGCTTGGGTTTTTAGTTGCTGCCACCCCTGACCTTCTCCTCTTTGTGTTTCTTTCAGCCCACCCTCCCACCTCTTCCACAGTGTGAACTATCTGGTCTCTTTCAGGGCTGGTAGGATTTCCCCCCCCCCTTTTCCATATGATTTTTAACCTATCCATACTGTTGCAGGGAAAGTGTTGATTGGCTATGAGGTGGTGTCTTAAATAGGCAGTCACTTGGCAGGGAATGGGGGAGATGTGGTTACTTCTGTGTATACCTATGGCACCACTTTTGGGTGAAGGATGGGTGCATTGAACCACACCTGCAGGTCTCGTGACTTGGAGTTGGGGACAATGCTGTCCTTGGGGTTAACTCCAGGATTGAGCCCTTGCCAGAAGTCATGTGTCCTAGGGTCCTGCCTTCCAGTAGATGGTGCCCAGGGGGTACAGCCCAGTTTCTGGGAAACCCCTCAGGGCTCAGGGGTTTCACCCAGGCAAGCTAGGAGGGAGTTCTGGGGAGACCACCATCTCCAGCTTTACCCACACTATGTCTCCCTCCCCTGGTTTTGTATACCTCAAGGAATAAATAACTACATAGGTTGAAGATTTAATAAAGTGGCCCTTGTTTAATGCAACTTCTGTGTTTGGCCTCATAATTTCATGGTTGGGTCATCAAATGTGAATATTCACCTAATTTGTGTGGAGGACAAATGTCTCCAGGTAAATGCAGTGGGAAATTTGAGATCTGAGGTGAACAGAGGTTTGCTCAGAACTGCTTTTTTACAGCAGACTGCGGATAGGGCTCAGTCATATTTGAACTCATTTGGAACAAACTTGTGAAGAGGATGAAGGATGCGTCCAAATTCTTTGCAACAGCCCTACTCTTAAAATGCATACAAACATCAAGAAAAATTAGTCATATGGTTATATCTCAGTAAACATGTACATATCTTGTCCCTTTTATATCTTCTGAAGTTGACAACACATCTTTATTATGGCCTTCCTATTACACAAAGGGAGAGAATCACCTCAGGTAAGCTACTCATGGACTGTGTAAAAAAGCAGCAAAATCAAGTGGTTATTGATACTGTGAGGGAAGATTTTCTGTCTTGGGTCTGAAAATAGTTTGGCTGGCCTTGGGTTCTATGTTGCTTGGTTTGGAGCATTAGGGGTGATTCTGTTTGCTGCTCTGCCACAGCCAACACAGTGCCTTTAGTCAGCCCAGATTATGATTTTCATGTAACCCTTTCTATATGAAGTTTCATTACACCTTAAAATAGAAATCTGTGATGTGTATATTTAGAATGATAGAAACAGCTTTCAGACAATTTTAGCAGTCTCTTATCTCACTTAAGGGTAGCTAGCACAAATCTAACAGGACTAGCATAGTGATGTGATTAAAGGGCTGCATTCGACTGTGAGGAAGCCCACGTTCAAAACAACACTTGGCACAGAGGTCTGCTGAGTGACTTTGGACCCATCATCCTTTTCTTTTCTTTTCTTTTCTTTTCTTTTCCTTTCAGCCTGGCCTATCTCTTAGGATTTATGTGAGGCAAAATGCTGCTTCACATTCCATAAACAAAGGGATAAGACAGAAATATCAAAGGTCAGCCATTTCTATTGGTCTTTGAAGGAAATTTAATCCATATGCCTTTTAACATATCTGAGTTCCTTCACACATTAATCATTGATCAAACAGGAATATGAAACTAGAACCTTTCTAAAATTGAATTGAAGTGCCAAATCTACTGTCTTAGCTAAATCCTATTCTTAACCTGTGTCATAAAGTTTTTGCCTCTTTCTCTCATAATGCTTTTGGTTTTTTCTTCAAAATATTAACATGTCCCTTGAGAAATAATGCTTACTTTATACAAATCAATCATTTTCAGAGAAAAGAAATTACAAAGGGTAGGTCATGTATTTTTTTACTTACATTTGCATTGGTTGTTCAGATGATCCCATCCTTCCTCTATCAATAAAGTTTGCAACCAATGGAAATCCCTCAAGTAAGTAGTTGTGGTGAACATCAAGAGGAATAGTTTAATATTTATTATAGCAACTGATTTTTATTTTATTTTACTTTATTTGGTAAAAAATAATGGCTTCAACCTCATGAGACAGCATGACTCATTAGAAACAATGATAATGCTTGGTAGAGCAGACGGTCGAAGGAAAACATGACTGTATTATGGGTGGACTGGTTCAATGAAGACGGCCACAGCACCAAGTTTGCAAGACCTGAGCAGGGCTGTTAATAGCAGGGTGTCTTAGAGGTCTCTCATTCATAGGGTTACCATAAGCTGAAGCTGACTTGATAGCATTTAAAAGTTAGACCAATTAGGGTCCCCCCCATATCTAAATAATTCCTACACTACATTATAATTAAACTTCATGAGGGATAACTGCACTCTTTTTGCAACATCAGTGTAACTTTTATTTAGTGTAAAGTTATAGGAATGTGGCATCACAATGTAGTGGAAGAAGATTAACACATGGTTCAAAGTTAGTTATGTTGTGCCTCATACTGCTGCCTCCTATTTACTTGCAAATGTTAAGCTGAAAAAGAGTTGGATAGGAAAATACTCTGTACCAGAATCCAGTGGTTTGTAGCTTTCAGTAGTTTACTAGCTGGACCCGGCGTACCATACACCATTAAAAAACTCTGTCCCCTGCCACCCCTCCCTTTGTTCTGCCCCTGCCACCCCCTCCCTTTGTTCTTTCCCCTGCTACCCCCTCCCTTTGTTCTTCCTCCTGCCACCCCCCCTTTGTTCTGACCCCTTGCCATCCTCCCTCCCTTTGTTCTGACCCCTTGCCATCCTCCCTCCCTATGTTCTGATCCCTGCCATACCCCCTCTGTTTGTTCTGACCTCCTGCCACTCCCATTTGTTCTGCCCCCTGCAACCCCCCTTTGTTTGTTCTTCCCCCTGCCACCCCCTCTGTTTGTTCTGCCCCCCTGTCACCACCTCTATTTGTTCTGCCCCTGCCACTCCCCCCTCCGTTTGTTCTGCCCCCTTGCTACCCCATCCATTTGTTCTGCCCCCCCATCCATTTGTTCTGTCCCTTGGCCCCCCCACCCCCTGCACTCCAGCACACACCACATTCACCCCCAAGCTACTCCCTCTCCCTCTCCAGTGGCCATGTTTGGAATCTACATGGTCGCACCCCAATGTGCTGATTGGCTGCCCAATAGACCTGTGATTGTTTGGTCAGGTCCCTAAGCAGCCAATCAGCACACTGGAAATGGCAACATACCCAAGAGAATTATATATATATAGATTTTTAAAGTAACTGACAGTAACAATTTATTTGGCATAAATAGGAAAGTTTTTAAAAAGTTCTAAAGGACTAGAGCATAACAGTAGCTATTTACAAAAGGTTCATGGAGGAAATGAGTGATTTTATGTCAAGTATTAAACAAGATCTAGGTAACCTTAAAGCTCAAATGTTAGAAATGAAAGGTTCTTTAGAGCAGGTCAAGAAAGAAGTAGAAGTAAATAGGAAAGAGATTGAAATTAACATAAAGGAAATTCAAGACATAAAACAGAAATCAGCCACACTATCCCTGGAGATAGAGAAGCAGTTAGATAGATTAGCATTGCTGGAGCAAAAACAGTTGGATTCATGGTTGTGAATTAGAGGTCTAGAGGAAATGGAAGAAGAGAATATTAAAGAAAAGATAATAAACTTACTAGCAGAATTTATGGAAGCTGAGACAGAAGTAATGGAGAATGATGTGGACACCGTGTATCGAATTCAGCCAGTTCTGGCAAAAAGAAAGAGATTACCCAGGGATGTAGTGGTACAGTTTACCAAAAGGTCAACCAAAGATAGAATATTGGATGAACATAATTCATGAATTCAATGAAATAAATGTGCATTGAAAGATCAAGGAAAAAATTTATTGGTAATGAGAGAAATCTATATGCATATATTAAGAAAAAGACGACATTAAGATTTTATTGTAAGTAAATTAAAAGCTAATCAAATCCCATTCAGATGGGATCGGTTGGAAGGGATTATTTTCACTTACCAATAACAACAATTCCATTTGAACTCAGTAAATAAGGCAAAGGATTTCTTGAAATGCTATGGGGAAGATTTGAGGAATGTCAACCAATCAGGTACAAAAACAGGTAAAAAGATTTTGGGAAGGAGAGTCTGAAGCCTTAGAAACAGGAAGGGTGGGAAGGAAAGAGAATGGAATGAAGGAAAAGGAGGTATTGGAGACTAGTTTACTGGATTTGGATGATCTGGCAAAATTAAATAACCAGGGGAAATGAAACACACGATCATCTCATGGAATGTTAATGGGCTTAATGCTCCATTGAAGCATAGGAAAATATTTCACGATCTAAAAAAGTTTGATCCAGAAATGACCTGCTTACAAGAACCACACATGAAAAAGAAAGATGAGTGTTTGTTAACTTGTTCCAGGTTAGGGGATGTGTTCAGTGCTAATATAACAAGTAAGAGAAGAAGGGTTACACTGCATATTAAATCCCACCTGACACCTACATTGTTTTTTTGTGATGATAAGGGAAGATATTTAGGTGTAGAAATAAAAATTAATGAGATAATTATGCTTGTGGTTGGAATATATGTGCCATATGATGGGATTAATTTGTTTTACAATGATTTGGAAAAGCAATTGCATTGTTACTCCTATGAAAATGTCTGCTTTCTTGGAGATTTTAACGGGGTTCTTGATCCAGTGTTAGACAAGAGCCCTAGCAGTAAAAAGAGGTCTCTAGGTAGAATTCCAAAAGAAGGTTTGCAAATAATGGAGGAGTATCAAATGAAAGATGTGTGGAGATCTCGACATTTCAATGTGAAAGATTATACCTATTTCTCAGCTCAACATAGATCTTGGTCGAGAATATATATGATATGGTTATCAGACACAATTCTCCAATATGCTACCAAGGCAGAAATATTAGCAAAACCATTTAGTGATCACAACCCAGTTAAAATCCAATGGGATATAGGTACTACGAAAAGAAATTGGAGACTAAATGAGATCATTCTAAATCAAGAAGACACAATAATATTACGTAAAAAAGAACTTGAAGAATTTTTCAAAGCTAATATGGGGAAAGGGACAGAAATGCAAATGGTTTGGGATGCATCCAAAGCTGTGATGAGAGGCATTTTAATCCAGAAGTTAATGGAATGGAAAAAAAATCAAAGAACATGAAGGTAGTTATGGAAAGTATTAAAAATGCAGAACAGTTTTAAAAAGATCCAAATAACAGTGAGTTTAGTAAGAAAGTAAAACTGTTACAAAAAGAACTCTCCTTACTATAAATGGAAGAATTGTAAAAAAAAAAAAGAGGTTTGCTAAACAACAACTGCAGAAAGATAAATAGGAGATCAACATATTTCTGTGCTCAAAAAATTTACCACAAATAAGCCAAGAGCAAAGAGAATTGTTAAACAAACCAATCTCATTAGTAGAAGTACATGACACCATTGACAAATTAAAAATTAATATAACTCCAGGTCCTGATGGTCTCCCCACAAAATATTATAAATTTTAATATAAATTTAAAGACCAACTATTGAAACCCCTCCAAGAAACATTAAATCTAATCAAAGGTACCAAGAACATGCCTGAAAGCTGGAAAGAAGCCAGCATAATATTGATTCTGAAATCAGAGGCAGAAATATTATCAGTGAAAGGATTTAGACCCATCTCACTTCTAAATGAAGATTACAAAATCTTCTCCTTAATTCTAGCTAGTAGACTGAGGAAAATACAGTCTCAATAGGTGTAGATCAAGCTGGTTTCCTTCCAGGGAGCTACATGAAGGATAACATAAGGACCACTTTAGACATTATAGAATATTTTGACTTCCATGTAGGGAAAAAAGGTGCACTAATGTTTTTAGATGCCGAAAAGGCTTTTGATAAAGTCAATTGGACCTTTATGCTAGGAATTTTAGAAGTCATAAACTTCGGTGATAGCTTTATGACCTGGTTTCAGGCAATTTATTCAGATCAAAAAGCCCACCTCATGGTAAATGCAGACAAACTTTAGAATTTTACTATACAAAAAGGGACAAGGCAGGGCTGCCTACTGTCCCCTTTACTTTTCATTATGGTATTGGAAATTCTACTTAGAAAATTAAGGTTACGAGATGACATAAAGGGGGTAAAAGTAAGGAAGGAGAAATTTCTCTATAAGGCTTATGCAGGTGGTGTTGTACTGTATTAGAAGACCCAGTCACACAGATGACTAAGTTAAATGAGATCTTAAATAAATATTCTCAACTAGCTGGATTTCAGATTAATAAAGAAAAAATTAAATTCTTGACAAAAAAATAAGTAATAAAGAAAAGCTTGAGCTAGAGAAAATATCGGGAATGAAGTGTGAGGAAAAAGTAAAATATCTTGGTATCTGGATTACCAATAAAAATACCCAATTATTTCAGAATAATTATGTGCTTCTACAGAAGATGATTCAAAAGAAAACTGAACTGTGGCAGAATCTGGATTTATGGTCAATGGGAAGATTGATGTTAATTAAAATGAACATCCTCCCTAAAATCCTATTTTTGTTCCAAATAATACCAATTTCGATCCCTGAAAAATGGTTTAAAGATAGTAATAGATTACTATCTAAATTACTATGGAAAGGCAAAAAACCTAGGATCAGATTCAAACTGCTGGCTGATTTAAGATGCAGAGGCGGTTTAGGGATGCTGGAACTTAAAGTATACTATGAAGTTAGCTGTTTATCATGGACTAGAACTTGATTATTATTAGATAATCCAAGGATACTGATGTTGGAAGGACATGAATTGCTTTTTTGTTGGCATGCCTTCTTATGGTATCAGAAGGTGTTTGCCCAAAAGCAGTTCAATAACCATGTGATTCGAAGATCACTAATCAGAGTTTGGTTAAAATACAGAAGGTATTTATTTAAGAATCTTCCAACTCTGGTCTTACCTTGTCACTAAGTAGCCTTAGATGGGGTGTGGAATTGCTTACATATAAAGACCTAATTCACATAAGAAATGACGAGTTACACCTGAAAGACAGTACTCAGATGCATCAAGAAGGGAAAGTAATGCATTGGTTTCCACACTTACAAATAAAAGAAAGATTTAAAAAAGATTTAGCAGAAGAAGGTATTGACATGGTGCAAACCAAATTTGAAATAACATTGAACAAAGGTGATAAAGGCTTACTGTCTAGACTATATTGACTGCTGCTGGAATTGGAGAAGGAAAAAGAAGTGGTGAAAGAATATATGATTAAATGGGCAGCAGATATAGGGGAAAATATTAATATGGAAGAATGGGAATCGGTGTGGCGCAAGAGTGGGAAATTCACCAGATCATACAATCTCCAAGAAAATGCCTTAAAAGTGCTTCTTAGATGGTATTTATTGGCAGAAAGAGTAGCAAAAAATTGTGGGAATAATAATGATAAATGTTGGAAATGTAAGAGAAGGAAAGGCACTATATTTCATCAATGGTGGGAATGTGTGAAAGCTAGAAAATTCTAGGAAATGATAAAGGTTAAAGCCCAGAAGATAATAAAAACAAAACAAAAATAGATCTGTCCCCAAAAATATTTCTGTTGGTATTATAGATAACAATTTGCTTAAAAGTGAAAAGAAAAGAAGACTATTATGGCATATAGCAACAACTGCAAGAATAGTATATGCCAGGTATTGGCGAAAAGAGACAATACCGCAGGAGGAAGAATGGTTAGATAAGTTAACAGATGTAGCTGAGATGGAGCAACTTACCTTTCTACTGGAAGATAAATCAAAGGAAAAATATTTGGAAACTTCACAGTATTTTTGGGACTATGTAAAAGGGCACAAATAAGGTCTATATTACATCATCACTATACTAAGTTAGGAGTATTAATAAATAACAACATTACAGTCTCGATGGGAAAAGAAGTTTGATATAATATCCTTTCAGCAAAGATGTTGCTTTTTTTGTATTAAACAAATTAATAGGATTTAATGAACGGATAAATTAAGAATACAGGGGTGCAGAAAAGTTTAATTTCAACTAAGGTTTAACAAAAGATGAAATCAACCATAGTTTTAATGGTCTATTTGGTTGTTTGTTTACTTAATGATGTTGTGTGGTGTCTTCCTGGTTTGTTAGTTGTGTTTGTATTTTTCTTATTGTCTGTATTCGGTGCTTAATTAAGAAGTTAGGCGTACTTTCTTAATTTTTATTAACGCAATTTATTAAGTACTATATCTAATTATTATGTACAAAGTAGAAGTATGGATTTGTTTCTTTCACTGGAAAGTGACTGCACCGTAATCATGTTATAAATAACCAATATATATATATTTTTTAAAAAAACAGTAGCTATTTACATTTTGGGTCTTTGAATATCTGCAAAAAATTTGATTTAAAACTTTCCAGGCTCAAGTCTGGATGACCACAATGGTCTACAGACAATATCAACTCCTTAAGCTCTGTCAAAAAATTCTGCCAATCCTATGTAGGTTGAGGAGTTCTTTCATTCTGCACACATACTAAAGCAAAACAGTCTGTCAGGGGTGTAGCTATGGCGGGGATATGGAAGGCATTCCCTCAAATAAGAATATTGCTCTCCCAAATGAACTTTCCCTTTGGTCCCCAAATTCCTAGCAATGTGGAAAATAATGGTGGAATTCCACCTAGCAATGGTGGAAATTGTTCACACCAGTAATTTTCTGTGTTCACATTCCCTTGGTAACTTTTTCTGACCCTTTTCTTTGGATGCCTAAACTCTATTTCTAAATGTTCAATTGAAGTTTTAAGCTACTGCAATGCTAGAAGTTTGAAAACTGAAGGGAAATTTCATTTGAGGACATCAGAATTTTTATTTGGGGGATAATGCTCTAATCCCCCCCCTTGAGCTACACCCCTGTCCCCAATACAATCTAAACCCTGAGAAAAAATCATTCAATTGCCAAATCAGCTGTTCAGCCACTCCTCTTAAAAATGTTGCCTTCCTCAGTTCCTCCTCTCAAATGTATTTTTTTTTCATTTTTAAAATTCTAATTCTCAATGTGGTGCACAACTAAAATTCAAGCATACCAGTAACTGAAATTCTAAGGAATGGAAACCATGTCCTATGAAGAGTGGCTTAGGGAATTGGATATGTTTAGCCTGAAGAAGAGATGATTAAGAGGTGATGAGATAGCCATATTTAAATAGTTGAATGGATGTCATATTGAAGATGGAGCAAGCTTGTTTTCTGCTGCTCCAGAGACTAGGACCTGCAACAATGGATTCAAACTACAGGAAAAGAGCTTCCATCTAAACCAGGAAAAAAAACTTCCTGACAGTGAGAGCTGTTTGGTAGTGGGATATACTGCCTCAGAATGTGGTGGAGTCTCTTTCCTTGGAAATTTTAAAAGAAGCTGGATGGCCATCTGTTGGCAGTGCTTTGATTGTGTATTCCTGCTTGGCAGGGGGTTGGACTGGATGGCCCTTGTATTCTCTTCCAACCCTATGATTCTATGGAATGTAAAATAATCACAAAACAGAAGGTGGACAACCAAGATAAACCCAAAACATCATAAAAAGCCACTACTCATTAAAAAAAAAACTGGAAAAGAGAGAATTTAACTCCCCACATAAAAAAGTAACCTTTCAGATTGCTTTAGCTAATTCTCAGGCTGAGGAGACACTAGCAAAAAGGTTGTGTTTGGTGGTGGCCAAGATCCATACACCCTTATAGATGATGAAATGGCTAACAGTTCTCATCCCCAAACATTAAAGTTTGGAAAGGACCATATGGAAGGTGACACAGCCTTAAAAAATACTGTCCACAACCAATAAAGGGATTTTACAGCAAACACTATCATCATGAATTTAGCCTGGAAACAAATCAGCAATCCATAAAACTAAGAAGATCAAGTGTTAGGTGCTAATGCTAAATAATAATCAGGTGGCATGTTTTGACCTAGCTGGAGATTTCGAATAATATTACACTATGCATTACAATAGGAGAATTGCTGGCAAAACTGTACATTAAGCAACATTGTGTACAAAATTGCACACATTAGAAGAAATATGCATAAAAATGCATACAGCTTTTCACCTGAACTTAAAATGTTCACCATGAATCAGATTTAAGATGGGGGCGGGATGAGAAATTGAGACAAACATAAACTGACAGATTGATTACTGTACAGTTTATTCGGCTTTACCAGTTTATTATCTGATTATACAAATTACCTAGCTGGCTATTCACAGAGTCTAGCTGGCTGTTCACAGAGTCTTAAACAATAATAAAATAATATCTGTAAAAGTCAAAAGTGTGTCCATTTCTATGTTTCTTGGAGGTGGTAGTCATAACAGCACAGAGTCGTATGCACAAACAAGTTTAATTTCTATATTTCCACAAAGGGACACGTATAAGGTTGATTTCGGCACCCTTTTTCTTGCCATGTAACACAGACAGCTGAGCTCCTGGATCAAGGAGACATAGCATACATTACTTCCAGGCTAAACTATATCATTTCCCCTCCCTGCTTACGTAGCCCGAAAACAACCTTTTACTTGCTGCAGCCTCCTCTAATATAAACATTTCCTGACTGGCAGATGGTGATGCAATGGAATAGCTGCCAGCTATATTCCTATAGCTGGGCAGATCTTCTACTTTCAGAGGTCTCCCAGGATGATGGCATTGGTGTGCATCCAGCAGCCTAACAGGTGATTTGGGAGGGGAGTGATTTGAATCATAGAATCATAGAATCATAGAATTGCATAGTTGGAAGAGTCCACGAATGCCATCCAGTCCAACCCCCTGCCACGCAGGAAATCACGATCAAAGCATACCCGACATATGGCCATCCAGCCTATGTATAAAGACCTCCAAGGAAGGAGACCCCACCATGCTCCGAGGGAGTGTGTTACACTGCCGAACAGCTCTTACTGTCAAAAAGTTCCTCCTAATGTTGAGGTTGAATCTCTGTTCCTGGAGCTTGCATCCACTCCTCTGTGTTCCAGTCTCTGGAGCAGAAGAAAACAAGCCTGCTCCATCCTCAACATGACATCCCTTCAAATACTTAAACAGGGCTATCATATTGCCTCTTAACCATCTTTTTTCCAGGCTAAACATAACTAGCTCCCTAAGTCTCTCATCATAAGGCATCGTTTACAGACCTTTCATCATTTTAGTCGCCCTTCTTTAGACACGCTCCAATTTGTCCATATCCTTTTTGAATTGTGGTGCCCAGAACTGGACACAGTATTCTAGGTGAGGTCTGACCAAGGCAGAATAGAGCGGCACTATTACTTCCCTTGATCTGGACACTATACTTCTATTGATGCAGCCCAAAATCACATTGGCCTTTTTAGCTGCCGCATCACACTGTTGACTCATGTTCAACTTGTGGTCTACTAGGACTCCTAGATCCCTTTAGCATGTAGTCTCATTCAGCCAGGTCTACCCCATCCTATATCTATGCATTTCATTTTTCCACCCTAAGTGCAGTACCTTACATTTCTCCATATTGAATTTCATTTTGTTAGCTTTGGCCCAGCTCTCCAGTCTATCCAGGTCATTTTGAATTTTGATCCTGTCCTCTAGGGTATTACCTACTCCTCCTAATTTGGTGTCATCTGCAAATTTGATAAGTGTGCCCCTAATTCTTTCATACAAGTCATTGATAAAGATGTTGAATAGCACTTTGCCAGGACCGAACCTTGTGGCAACCCACTGGTCACATGTTTCCAAGACGAAGAGGAGCCACTGCTGAGCACCCTTTGGGTTTGGCCAGTCAACCAATTACAAATCCATTGAACAGTTAACTTGTCTAGCCCACATTTTACAAGCTTGTTTGCAAGAATGTCATGGGGAACCTTGTCAAAGGCCTTACTGAGATCAAGGTATACGATATCCACAGCGTTCCCTTCATCTACCAAGCTGGTAACTTTATCAAAAAAGAGATCAGATTAGTCTGGAATGACTTGTTTCTCTGAAATCCATGTTGACTTTTTGTGATTATGCCATTGCCTTCTAAATATTCACAGACTCTCTGTTTAATGATCTGCTCTAGAATCTTCCCTGGTATTGATGTCAGACTAACTGGACGATAATTGTTGGGATCCTCTTTTTTCCCCTTTTTGAAGATGGGGACAACGTTTGCCCTCCTCCAGTCTGCTTGGACTTCTCCTGTTCTCCAGGAGATCTCAAAGATTATTGCCAATGGCTCTGAGATTATATTTGCCAGCTCTTTTAATACTCTTGGATGTAGTTCATCTGGTCCTGGAGATTTATATTTATTTAGTTTAAGAAGGTATTCCTGTACTACCTCTTTGCTTATTCTGTGCTGGATTTCCCCTATTGTGTCCTCTGTTCCTTTATCCTCATTTTGGTCACCATTTTCCTTTTCTGAAAACACTGAGGCAAAGAAGGTGTTGAGTAATTCTGCCTTTTCTTTGTCCCCTGTTAGCATTTTGCCATCTTCCCTGTGTAGTGGCCCTACCATTTCCTTCTTCCTCCTTTTGCTGTGGACATACCCCAAAAAAACCTTTTTATTTTTCTTAACATCTCTAGCAAGCCTGAGCTCATTCTGCACTTTAGCTTTTCTGACTTTACTCCTACATGTGTTCGCTATCTGTTTGAATTCTTCTTTAGTGGTTTCCCCCTTTTTCCATTTCCTATACGTGTTCCATTTAAAACTTAACTCCATTAAAATTTCTTTAGTCATCCATCCTGGTTTCTTGAGACACCTCCCATTTTTCTTCCTCAATGGTACTGTTTGAAATTGTGCCTTCAGTATCTCCCTTTTGAGAAAGTCCCATCCGTCTTGAGGTCTCTTTTCTTTTAGTATTCCTGACCATGGGATCACCCCCAGTGTTTCCCTGAATTTATTGAAATCAGCTCTCCTAAAGTCGAGAACGCATGTCTGACTATGCCTGGCTTCTCCTTTCCTTTGTATAACAACCTCCAGGAGAACATGATCACTCTCACCTAAGGATCCCATCACTTGCATCCCCCTAACCTTGTCGTCCCTGATGGTTAGGAGCAGATCTAAAATAGCTGACCCCCTTGTTGCCTCTTCAACCTTTTGGACCATGAAATTGTCTTCCAGCCAAGTAAGGAATTTGCTAGACCTTGAAGTTTTGTTTGAGTTAGATTTCCAGCAAATATCAGGATAGTTGAAGTCATCCATCACTACTACAACTCTCCATTCTTCGTGTGTGGCATTCTGTTCTAGAAAGACATCATCCAATTCCTCCGTCTGACTTGGGGGTCTGTAGTAAAGTCCCACAATAACATCCCTGTTGTTTCCCTCCCCTTTAATTTTTATCCAGATGCTCTCCACCTGGCTTCCAGTATTGTTGTCATGGATCTCTTCACTGGTGTAAATATCCCTGACATATAATGCTATTCCTCCTCCTTTCCTGTTTGGCCTGTTTCTCTTATAAAGGTTATACCCCTCTATTCCTACATTCCAATCATGAGATTCATCCCACCAGGTTTCAATAATGCCTATTATATCATACTTGCTTCGTAGTGCTACGAGTTCAAGTTCACCTTGCTTATTTCCCATGCTCTGTGCATTAGTGTAGAGACATCTAAGACCACGTGTTCCCTTTACTTGCTGCCTGTGCAAGTTTTTTGCCTCCCACTGTTGGGTCCTTGTGTTGTTTGCCTTGTTCCCTCTATGACAGTTTGACTATTTTCTCTGGCCCTTTTGCCTTCCAGAATACTGTCTCCCTCCCCCATATGACTCAGTTTAAAGCCCTCCTGATCAAATTCTTGAGTCTGTAGGCAAAAATGTTTCTGCCAACTGTTGTGAGATGCACCCCATCTCTTTCCAGAAGTCCCCCCTCATGGAAGCGCAGACCATGATCCAAGAATCCAAATTGTTCTCGGCGACACCATCTATGGAGCCAGTTGTTTACATCGGCTATTTTTCTCTCCCTTCCTGGGCCATGCCCTTCAACTGGCAGGAGAGACGAGATGACAACCTATGCATCCATTTCTTTCAGCTTCCTCCCCAGAGCCTCATAATCTCTTCTGATCTTTGGAAAGCTGTGCCTTGCAGTATCGTTGGTTTTCACATGGACCAAAGGAAGGGGTAATGATCTGTAGGCTTGACAAGTCTTGTCAGCCTCTCTGTCACATCACGGATGTTTGCCCCAGGGAGACAACACACCTCTCGAGACATCTTGTCAGGCCCACAAACCACTGCTTCTGTACCCCACAGCAAGGAGTCCCCACCACCACCACACGCCTCCCCTAAGCCTTCGCAGCTGCTGTTCCTCGCGGTGGTCCTCTCAAGGTCCCCTGCACTGCCCCTGAAATCTGTCCATACTGTTCTTCCTTGTTGTCCTTGATAAGGGAGAGGACTTCGAATTGATTCTGTAGCTGCAAGCTGCTCAAAGAATCCCTGGATTTTCTTGTTCTGTGTGTGACATTCTTCCAGCTGTCTACCTCCTGTGTCTGTGAAGTGAACCTCTCCTCCCCAGCCAGTTCCTCTGTGTGGTCCCCACCCAAGACTGTTCGATCTGTTCTGTCCAGGAAAACCTCTTGCTCCCAAATATGTTGAAGGGTAGCTACCCTTGTCTCCAGCTGCTGGACTTTCTCCTCCAAGAGGCCTACCAACTTGCACTTGGTGCATTTGAAGTTTCCCACATCTGTAGACAAGAAGACAAACAATTAGCTAATACACATTGGAAACTGTTTAATGCAGTGTCGATGTGTAAACAGCTATTGCTTAAAACAATTTGTAAGCCGCTCTGATAGCCTTGTGGCTGAAGAGCGGGGTATAAATAAATAAATAAATAAATAACATCCCACAACTGTTGCAGGTGACCGCAGCATCCACCTCAGTGTCCATGGTGAGAGCTTTTAGAACTTTTAGTTAATGCTGGGAACTCTAAGCTGTACTTTTAAGAATGCTGTATTTTTGTTTGGCCTCAGCAACAAGCAGCCTCTCCCAAGAGTTAAAAAAAAAATCAAACTCACCCACTCAAAATGGCTCTCCAGAAGCTGCTCTTCTCCCTGGCAGGAAACTGGCCTGGAAAGCCTCTACAAGGAGTTTATATAGAGCTAGGCTCCAGCTCCACCCCTTAGTGACTCACAGATGTGACTCACAGAAGCTCCACCCCCCTCAACAACAAGCAGCCTCTCCCAAGAGTTTTAAAAAAATTCAAACTCCCAGAAGCTCCACCCCCCTCAGAAACAAGCAGCCTCTCCCAACAGTTAAAAAAAAAATTCAAACTCACTGACTCACAATGGCTCTCCAGAAGCTGCCCTCCTTCCTCTCCCTGGCAGGAAACTGGCCTCGAAAGCCTCCACTCAAAATGGCTCTCCAGAAGCTGCTCTCCTTCTTCTCCCTGGCAAGAAACCATTGGTTGTTACCCAGCTGGTAGAGAATTCAGACCCCCACAAGAACAAAAAAAAAAAAAGTGAATTAAGCAGGTGAAAGTTGGTCTTACACCTTTGTAAGTCCTCTAACAGAATGCCAGCAAGACACATGCATCCATGTGTACATCTGTTTGATCCCTGTTCCCAGAATTGATAAAGAGGAAAATGTTTATCATGTCAGCACAAGCAGATATGATTTAAGAATGGATGAGGATCACAGGGTGTGACATTGTTCATAGTAACTGATACAGATTTGTTGTTTCTTATTTAAAAACAAGAGGATTGATTAAAAAGAGAAACACAATAAAAGATGGATGACTTCCCTTAGAATTTCACAGATAATACCTACCAAGTTCCAATTATTCTATATGTAGAAGCATTGATTGGAAATGCAATAATTATGCACTAAAGTTGAAAGTAATCAAAGGGTAAGTTACAAATTAGGAGCCTCTGTTCATGGCTGTCTTGGGGGTTATAGAGGCTTGAAGGGGATGTGTGTCTCTGGTGAATGTGTGGTTCTGTTATTTCTAAAAATAACATATAGTCTTATACCAAAATTTACTACAGCATCTAGCTCTGGAAGAGGATAAGTTGCAAAATGAGCAAGTGTGTCCAGTTGCACAGAATGATCTTGACATATGCTGGGGCTTCCACAAGATTTTCCTGAAATGTATATACAGGGAAATATCTGCATACACAGAAAAATTTCCACCATGGAATAGCGATGGAAATACAGTCAGACCCCCATATCCATGGAACCAATCTCTGAAGTTTCAGTTATCCGTGGGACACAAAAAGGCAGAACATATACCATAGAGTTTCCTAGAAAATGTCTAGAGAGACATCCTCTCTAGACATCTTCTAGGTCTGCCAATGCAATTCTATGGTATTTTAAAGCAGAAATCCCATTATTTCAATAGGGTTCACTGTTAGAAACAGTTTCTAGCATCCATGGTAAGTCTGGGAACCAAACCCCTGTGGATATGGAGGTCTAACTGTATTCAACCATTTAATCCTTACATGTGAAAATGAATATTTCCCAATTTTTCTCTCCATGGCAGGAGAAAATGATTATTTCTGTGTAGTTGTCACCAAGTATTCATGTATCCTCAAGTGTTTCAGGAAATTATTCTGTTGATAAATATCAGTATTTCTAAATATATTCCAAATTTTCTAAATATAAAACATAACCTAACTATGTAAACATATTACTTCCTGATCAAAAATGGTGTTTGTCCCCCCCCCTTTTTTTTTTTTTTTTGGCAACAGGTAAATGAGTGATGATGACCAAAAGTCTTTGGGTGACTCTACAATTCTATGATTCTATGATTCTATGATCATAAAATGCAAATAACTGCTTGATGTTTAGGATCCTCTAGATCCTTAGAGACTTCCTGTGATGAAATTTATCCTGAAGTGTTTTTTACCCCCCTCCATGCCATTGTAGTGACAGGGGAAGGCATGCTTTGGAGAACTTCATTACTTCTTTAAAGACTTTGAAACAGAGTTGTAGAACCAGTTAGGAATTTACCTCATAGGAAGAGTAATAGTGAAGGTAGGGCATCTTGTGTCATTATAAAAAAAAAGTGGCATATAGAAGTAACTAATCAGTCCAACAAAAATAAATCTCATCATCTGAGCTGTATAACATTCCCACTTGTTCTAGTAGCAAAACTGGTTCTGCAATTTATTTATTTTTAATGCATGTGGTAGTAACATCATTCCTTTACAAACTGGAGAGAGAGTACCAATTCATTTTTCATAGACCTTGAAACAAGAAACCCATGTTTTACAACTATTATCTGTCACCCATATAAATTATTGGTGCCTTGGTAGTGAAATGAACCCTCCTCCCCATCTATTTAATTTTATTAAAACCAAATCTCTGTACAGGCGTAGAAAGGAACAGTTGGATGTTATTACCTAAAGAAATTATATCTGGTGCTTTCTGCTAATGCTACATGATGTCTGGGAAGCACAAATATTTTACATGCAGGATGTTAATCTCATTAATGTTTCACGTGAAGTTCTGAGTAGGGTAGGTATGCTTGGATATGCTTCTTAACTTGGCAGCAATAATATTGGTCATTCTTCTGTGAGACACTAGGCCTACAATGGTTTCTAAGAATACTGACGGTGGTTGAAGAGAGTTGAAAGTCTAGTTTCTTGTGGTATTCTCTCAAATTTATTTTCTTCAATGGTCAAAAGGGGCTTTTATGATTTTCAAACAATGGGTGTGGTGGGGGGGGGGAAGGCTGCAGTAGATTCCAGCCACTACATTCCACTCCCTTCTCTCATGTTTTTTATGGCTTGTTTGTTTTCTCCCAGTCTCAGAAAGCAAGCATTTGATGGCCACTGAGCATCCCCACTGGACCAGAGATTGGAAAGTTGGCTTTAACAAGAGTGCATATAATTATACACTGAAACCATCCATAACTGAACTGTGGTAGGATGGCCCTTTGGTTCCCATCAGAGCATCATCCTGCTTTGTTCAGTCATGATTGACTTGAATGATTTGTTATAATTTGTAACCTTTCTTTGAAAAAATAATTTTCCAAGTGCTGCACTGGGTTGTATTGGGAGTCCCCACCAAAAATTAGGAAATTCCATTTAAAAATACACATTCCTATTCTACAACAGCTACTTAGTAACATCTGAGTAACTAAGCAAAGTCTCCTGGCACAACTGCCTAGCCCATCTTAAGAACTTGCAGATGGATCAGTCAAAGGCGGTCTGTTCAGCTTCTGATCAGGATCTTTTCACCATCCCCTCCCACTGCAAAGCAAGGCTGCAACAAGGACTTAAGACAAGGGCTCTGCTTATCTTTCTCATGACCTCACTTGCTGTTGGGAGGGGAGTGGAAATATCATCCTCATTGTACCCAAATCAAGAGCTGAATGGACCTCTTTTGTCCCATCTTGCTGCTTGCTCTTAAGGTGGGCTGGGTATCAGTTACTTAGCTTTACAGAAAGACTATGTAGTCTTACTGAATATAGAACAGTTACCTATCTGGAACTGTAAATTACGAATCCACAACTGTGATGCCAGATGTGACTAGTTACAGCAATAATTCCAAGGCCCCACCAAAACACTGGGTTACTGTCACAGGTTTTTTTTTTGTTTTTTTTTTTTTTGAGAAATTGTTTTTCTACAGTAAGTAGAAGTCACTTTTAAAAGTAAAACCTTCCTGAATCTTGGTTTGCGAAGAAAAGCCAGAGAGAAAACAGATACTTATTGTTCTTTTTTTAAAACAAAAAAAATGGGGTTTTGTTTGTTTGTTTGTTTGTTTGTTTGTTTTTGTTCAGCAGCCTGAGGCACAACACAGGTCAGCATCTGAGCCATGTGAAGTTTTCTTTCTACAATTGAGGGTACATCCCCTTAATTATAAGGACAATTCAAAAGTATCAGTTACACAGAAACTGTGACATCCCTTGTTAAGCTGGAATTGATATGTTACAATTAATAAGTTAACAGTTACAAATTCAAATGCTACACCTTGCACAAGGTATGCTAATAATATACTGTATATTTAATGACTGTACTGCCCTGTGTTATATTGTCATTATTGGAAAAATAATAATAATCAGAATTTGACTAATCATTTGCAACTACTTGATTCCAAGGTGTGGCTACCACTCCCATTTTTTTAAAAAAATTCTTCACTAATATTTGTACTTCTACAAACCTTAGTAATCCTCCAAGCTCATTGAAATTTCCTCTAGTTCGTGTGACAGTGACACCATTTTCTTTTTATTCATTAGCAATAGCATTCAAAGCCTTAGCCTGAACATCCATATAGAGAGAATGATTGAAAACTGACTCTCAGAAGACCCTAACCTCTCTTGAAATGAGGGTGAGGATCCTACGTGAAAGCACAATTAGAGGCTGACTTTATTCTGTTGTACTGGAGTTGACTTTAAAAAAAAAGGGGGGGGGAAACCTCTCTCAAACTCTGAACCAAGCCTTGGCCTGCAGCTACAGACAGAAGAACGTAAGAAGAGCCACACTGTTTCAAATCAAGATCCTATCTATTCCAGCATTCTGAACATAATCCAGGATGTAAAAAACATTGCCATGTTGGTCTGGATCGATATGCAAAGGGACATAGTAGCACCTTTGAATTAACAAAGAGAAAGAAGTTTGTAACATAAGCTTTCATAAACTGAGGGGTTGTCTACACTGGCCGAATTAAATGATCTCACCTCATTTTCACAGAGAGCTATCCAGATGACATATGACTCAAATCCGGGTCTTTTCAATGCCTCAGAGCTTTAATCTGGACCAAAAAGAGTTGGGGGATTTACTCCAGATTTGAGCTAAAGATCCAGATATTTACTTGTGTGTGTGTGTGAGGGGGGAACTGCACTCCATAATGATGTTGGTGTGGGACCAGGGGAAGGAGTTTCAGTGGGTGGGTGGAAGAGGTCAGGAGGAGGCTCTCTGGGTCAGGCGATCAGCTGACCTTTCACACCAGGAAATGCCTCTTTCCCTATTTCAATTTTACTTTTTAGTCATTCCCCCCCACCTTTTTTTTCACTTCCTTTTTTTGCATATGTTGCAGTTTGTAGAAGTTCATACCAACATACCCAAATCATTAGCTGCACATATCTCCACTTAATAAGATGACCAAAGCCCTTCCAAGCCATGGGGAAAGAGAGACATTTGCATGCACAGGGAAGGAGAACAAACAGAGTGGTCATAGCTGTGTGCTCATGCATACTGCAAATTATTGGACTGGGGTAACTTAAAAGGGGAGACTTATGTGTGGAGAGTCCTCCTGAACTTGCCTGAGTGTGTGTGGTGGTCATGTGCACTAGCCCAAGGATGCTGAAGACTAGGTAAACCCGAAGGTAAGCCTGTCAGTGTAGCTGAGCCCTGAGTCTACTTCATCAGATTTATGGAGTGAAGTGCCTGTAGACAAACATTTATATCCATGAATAAGTAGGTGTGTATGTGCATAGTAACAGAAATGCAAAACTTGTGGGTATGTTGATGACATGACAAGTTCTGTTTTAACTAGGATCTTTGAGGGACAGCATAGGGAGGTAAGATATTGCCTAAAACCAAGAGGAGTAGATAACCATGTGAATGGTGGAGGGCGTTCTTAGAATGTAATATGTTACTGGCTGAGAGCCAGGAGTTATGATAAAATGTGAATGATGTGAATAGGTCCTATGATGATGTTTCCCAAGTAGATGTGTGGGCAGAGCTGGCATCTGGAATTGTGGCAAGGTCTTGTACATGTCTTCCCATCCATGCTGTGCATCCTTCTGTAGGTAAGTAATTATTTGAGATTGGGATGCTGTCTGTAGGCAAGTAAATTTGGGAGGAGTAGCTAATACCCTAGAGGACAGGATCAAAATTCAGAATGACCTGGATAGACTGGAGAGCTGGGCCAAAGCTAACAAAATGAAATTCAATACGGAGAAATGTAAAGTACTGCATTTAGGGCAGAAAAATGAAATGCATAAATATAGGATGGGAGAGACCTGGCTGAATGAGACTACGTGCGAAAGGGATCTAGGAGTCCTAGTAGACCACAAGTTGAACATGAGCCAACAGTGTGATGCGGCAGCTAAAAAGGCCAATGCAATTTTGGGCTGTATCAATAGAAGTATAGTGTCTAGATCAAGGGAAGTAATAGTGCCACTCTATTCTGCCTTGGTCAGACCTCACTTAGAATACTGTGTCCAGTTCTGGGCACCACAATTCAGAAAGGATATTGACAAATTGGAGCGTGTCCAGAGAAGGGCAACTAAAATGGTGAAAGGTCTGGAAACAATGCCTTATGAGGAGAGACTTAGGGAGCTGGGTATGTTTAGCCTGGAAAAAAGACGGTTTAGAGGCGATATGATAGCCCTGTTTAAGTATTTGAAGGGATGTCACGCTGAGGATGGAGCAGGCTTGTTTTCTGCTGCTCCAGAGACTGGAACACGGAGCAATGGGTGCAAGCTCCAGGAACAGAGATTCCACCTCAACATGAGGAGGAACTTTTTGACAGTAAGAGCTGTTCGGCAGTGGAACACACTCCCTCGGAGCGTGGTGGGGTCTCCTTCCTTGGAGGTCTTTAAACAGAGGCTGGATGGCCATCTGTCGGGGATGCTTTAATTGTGATTTCCTTCGTGGCAGGGGGGTTGGACTGGATGGCCCTCGTGGTCTCTTCCAACTCTGCAATTCTATGATTCTATGATTCTATGATTCTATGAAAGGCTAGCCACCAAGAACCCTTGAGAGAGCAGCATTATTGTCCAGAATAGATTAACTCCTGCACCTAGAAACCTCTCCTCTATCTGAGGTACATTGACAATATCTTTATCATTTGGACTCAAGGAGAGGACTCACTCAAGACTTTCCACCAGAACTTCAACAGCTTCCACATTACCATCATTCTCAGCCTGCAGCTATCCACAGAACAAATTCATTTTCTTGGCACCACTGTACAGCTACACAACAGACATCTAAGCATCACACTGTATTGCAAACCCACCAATCTCTACACGTCCTTACATGCCTCCAGTTTCCACCCTGAACTAGAAATTCTTGGTATTCCCAGTTCCCGACACAAAGAAATGTATTTCTTCCAGTAGTGTTGAAACATTCAGGATTTTTTTTTCTCATGCAAAGGGAAAAAAAAAACCTCACTACAATATTTTAAAATTGTGCATTGTCAAGAAACCCACATAGTTTTATTCAGAACTACACAACTTTCTGACGAACAACAGTAGGTCTTCATCTAGTCATGCCTGTTTCATTTTGCACAACATGTAAACAGATTCCTTTGAAAAGTATTGCTTTCGGTGCCAAGAAGTGATGTGAATGTTGTCTGTGCACTTATATGTATGATACCCAATTTACATATGGTGTTAACTGTCTGATATTGAAACCATTGCATGATGAGCATGCATCTGAGAACCATTCCTAAGCATTTCCACAAATGAGAAATTACTTTAGCTATATACAGTAACTTGTGATAAGACAAGAGGATGCTTTGCTGGGAGTTGGCTATCATTCTCAATGTCAGGGAGCTGTCCAAAAGGAAGCAGGGTTGTGTTCCTTTAAGGGAAAACAAAGGACCAGTCCACACATAAATATTTGTCACTGGATAGCATGGTTGTAGTGGGATTCATATTTGGGAAATCCTATAATCCAGTTGTAGAACACATGTATTTGCATGCAATGTATCCCTGGTTCAAGGGTCATTTAAAAATGTTCAAGTAGCAGGTAATATGAGAGTCTCTGGAGAGTCCCTACTACTGCCAGTCAGAGTAGACAACACTGAACTATTGGACAGGATGTATCCTGAAGTCATGGGGCTATCTGCTACTATCCACTACTTCTTATGTAGTGTGAAAATCAGTTTGTAGTCCACCTACTTTTCCCCATGTCAGCTAACCAGCAGACTTGTGGAGTGGGGACACGTACTTAGCTTCCAGCAGTGTATAAACACAATCTCAGCATAAGTTGCTAGAGGACTGGAACATGTGGAATGTGTAGTTCTGGTGGGAATTGTGTGTGTTTGTGTGTGTGCACACATATATGCATGAATGGGCTCAGCATTGGAGGAAAGGGATAGGGATGCAGTCTTCACTGCTTCTTTCTTCCCTCTGCAGCTTACCACATTGCATCTCACACAGCATGATTCCCCAGCCCTCTGTGATATTATGTCTGGAAACAAAATGTGGTGGATCTCTAACAGCATTCTGGAACCCCACCAGAGTCCCACTCCATCTGGAGAAGGCCCAGGTGGCCTTCTCCAGAATCATGAGGAGTGCTTCCCTACCTCCTTCCTCCTGCATGAGTGAAAGACCATTGAATGCCAATCTGGATCAAACACTCATCTTCACAGACATCTCTGAATGCCAAAATCTAGTTCTGCTCCATCAGTTCAAAACATAACAATATAATGTGGGTAGGCACATCATTTGGCATCAGCTCCCATTAAAAAAAGTCAAGCTATTGTGAAGCTTGAAGAACAGTGCAACATTTGAGAGCTGTTTCTTCCTTTCTAGAGATTCAACTTCATTAACACATACAAATTTGGTAGATCAATGTTTTCTCAAAACAAGGTATTTCTTTGTCTGTCCCCCCCAAGTACGGAGCCCTCCTGTTGTGAGAAACAGAACTGTTTTCAGGGAATTGCATTCACTTCATCCCATCACAACAGGTGTTCCATTTCCTCTGTTTATGTGAGAATTTTCAGTTTGAGTTATGATTATTTAAAAAAAGGTACCTTAGCATTCTTTGTGGAGGTTTTTTTTTAAGTATTAACCTCACAGTGTTGCATGGAAATCTCTCAGAAAACTTTGCTAAGTGAAGCACTAGAATTCTCACAGCATGGTTAATGTTTGCGCTTCTCCAGTCTTTTCTTATCTCTCCACAAAATGCTTACCACAGGGAAAGGAGAGTGAATGATTATATCGCAAACAATTTAACCTATCCCATTTCTCCACCCTCCTGGTTGTTAGCTCTTAAAATATTTCTGAATTGAACTGGAAAAAATATTTTCAGCCTACGTCTCCTCCACGTTAATTATATATAAACACACACACACACACACACACACACACATATATATATATTAAAAAGTTTCAGTACCTCTAAATAAGGTTGTGTGACTCATCAAATCAAAATGTGGAAAAGGGCATATGGGCTTAGATCCAGTGTGATGTTGGTGGAGTGATACCCACTCCATACTTATTCTGGCTAAGGGGGAGGAAATGGCATCTGTTCAAAAACAGTCATAATATAAACATGTTCCAGTTTAATTATATTAATGTTTTTTAAAAAATTCTTTCCAGCAGCTCTCCTTCCTTCCTTCCTTCCTTCCTTCTTGCCCATCTCTCTCTCTTCTCCTTCTCTGTCCTCCTCATTTCAACTCATGGAGACTGGGTACCTAACCTGGCCCTCTGTGCTTTCCAGAATAAAGAACCATTTCTACAAGGAGGTGTTGCCTCTTTGTGGAAACTTGAAAAAGCTGCAATCATTCACACAATCCGGAGTTTGACACTGTTAGCCTGGATATTACACAGAATACTTTTTGGACTATGAGCCTCTAGATCAGTGGTGTCCAGCTGGTCCTATGGTCAGGAATTCTGGGAGCTGTAGTTCCAAACACCTGGAGGGCCACAGGCTGGACACCACTACTCTAGATGTTGATGAACTAGTACTCCCATCACCCTTACAACTGGCCAGGCAGGCTGGAGTTGAGGTGAATTTGAGTCCAACAATACTTGTAGGCCTACAGGTTCCCCAGCCCTGAAATAGGATATACATTGCTGATAAGAAATAGATAGCACAGTTTAGCTACCACCCTGCCTGAGCTCATATTTTCTCTGGGTCCAAATTAGAGTGGCAGGGAAAATCCACCCCAAGAAAAATAGAAACCCACGTTCTTGAAACTTATTTTACTCTTTCTACGTTCCTCCTTATGTTTGTCCCAAGCAGGATGACTGTAAATATATAGGCATGCATACAGACAAGACCCTTACACACACTTACATTGCAAACAACATAATTTCCTACATTGCTTTAGGTGGAATTCAGAGACAACTCTTATTTCAAGTGGATGGATAACTAACATCAGTACCAAGTGAAATATCTATGTTTCTGATTCCCTGTGTTCTCTTTTGATGAATTCATCTTTCTCCCTTCAAAAGAATGTGTAAGGAAAGACTAATTTCCTTTGGGAAATACACATATTAATACTTACAGAAACAAGGAAATAATAAATTCTATCAGAATAATAAATTCTGATATCTTTCTTCTTTCTTTTTTTTTTAAAAAAAGAAGCCAGATAGAAATCCAACTATGATCGTTTTTTTAAAAAGCTCTTGATTTCCCCCTTTTTTTTCCTTCTAAACTTCAACCATTAACACTTCTTTAAAAAAAAATAGAAAAGGGGGGATGAAATCTCCTTGGATGTAGCCAGCTAGTCTGGCATATACTATAATGGATTTTGGTTGTATTATTATTGAAGGTCAAGCTGGAATTTTGCTTTACCCAGTTGGCTTCTAAAATATTGAAGGTTGGAATTATTTTCCCATCTCAGAAGTTCAAGAACAGCACATAAGGACCAGAGAATACTCCAGTCTCATTAATTAATCAAGTCATGTCACAGCCGATCTTGTTAATCCATCCTTGGAGGAAACTCAAATGATGTTTCAATTCTCTATGCAAGAATAGACAGAGGAGTGAATAGTGATAATGGTATACAATTACAGAGATGGGCAGCATTGGTGCCATGAGAAATTATACTAATTCAAATTCTTTTGCCTCTAGCTACTTGTGCGCGTGCATGTGTGTAAAAGGGTGTTATCTTTTCAGAGGACACTGGTAGAATTCTGTGTTTATGTTAAACAGCCTGAGCATCTAGCTTTATGGACACCATGGGAAAGTAACATGTTAGTTAGTTTAATGTCAAGGAAAACAATTGCCAATTTGATATTAATTAAAAAAAATCAGATCTGCAAACACCCTTTACACATAGAATGTTCTGAACGCAGTTAACCAGAGCAGCATTTTTCATGAAGCAAGGGTAATAAATTCTTCCATCTATGACCCCAGTCTGCTGTTCATTTCACCTCTTCCTCTGGTGCTTTCCAGAATCTGGGACTTTAACTCCCACCAACTTCAGCCAGAATGACCAATGGACAGGGTTGCTGGGTTGTAGCCCAAAATATCTGAAGGAAACCAAGCTGAGGAAGACTCAGCTAAAGTGTTGGATGACTAATCAGTAACAGTGAATTTCAGTGGAGGTTGTGTGACATTTTGGTCCCAGAATATATTTGTGCTATCAAATATGTAGTTATGATTAACCTTTCTCACCTGAAATTTGCTCAGGGAAGGCCTTATAGTATCTCTCACAAACAGCAAATAAACCATAGCTTGTCAAAGTTACCTTTCTGTATACAGATCACCAGAATCCTCTATCCAACATGGTCTCTGGAAGTGGTAGTGCAAAACAATATTAATTTTTCCAAGCTTTGAATCAAACTGACAAATTTGTCTCTGACACAACTGATAGTGTGATACCAAACACACACACACACACACACATCTACACACACAAAACACAAAACCAAACAAACAAAAAACCAATTAAAAACCCAAATAAACAGGCAAATCACATTTGAAGAAGGTGAAGCTAGAATCCATCTAATTTCCATACAGACAATTATTTATTTACTTGTGTGCAAGGGGGAGAGGTGGTTGTTAAAAGGAACAAGCAGGCATGAGAATCCCACACCTGCAGTTTGAAGTGATGCAGCCTACAAATAGGTTAACATATCATCTAACTTAATTTTCTTTGTCAGCCAAGCTTTAATCATTTCCCTTTTTTTAGAAAGACAAGACCAATTAATGGAGAACAATAAACAATAATACGGTCTGATACAAAATCCAGGTGTCTCTGGCAATGTGTACACCCCACGATACACTTTCCAACACTATTAAGGCTATATTGATATAATTTTAAAAGATTGATGGAACTGTGTGTGTGTGTGTGTGTGTGTTTCTCTGGGGGTGGGTGCAATAGAGTGAGTTTGGCCTTAGTATTATATATGACACTCAGAATGGCTTGTATAGTTATTGGTGAACTGACTACCTGGAGAGAAGATAACATCTCCCTTGTGAGAGGAAATTTAGAGGAGGAAGAGAAGAGGCAAGATAAGACCAGAGGAGCCTGAGCCATATTTTGATTTTCAGAGAGCAGGGCATAGCTCAGACACGGGATATGAAACAGACTTTGAAGTTAGCTGAGAAGAAGAGGAAAATTCATCTCCCTGGCTTGCCAGCTAAAGCTAACTTGGCTCCCTCCCACTGAAGCAATTTTCTCTTCCTGCCAGTGGAGGATCAAATATTTCTGAAGGGAGTTAAAATCCTCACAGTGTGGTTGTCAGATGGTATCCCAGACTAGGGGGTCGTTTACACGGCAAAATAAATCCTCAAAGAATGCGACAAGAAGCCTGATAGTTCCCATGCATTTCGAAGCATCAGTGCCCTTTTCAGAAGGAGGGGGTGCAAAAAATCCATAAGCTGCGCAGTATCAGCTTTTGCTAGTTTTCCACACTTTTTTGATTAAGTTCACAAAAATGCACATAATTTGTCATGGAAACTAAACGTCGTGTACCTTTTTGAATTACTGTGAGCAGAGCTGAATCCTGATTGGTTGGAGTGACTATTCTGCTTTATCCGAATAGACTGAGGGGTTGGAGAGAAGAAATTCACCCTCCTTCTGCTTGCAGCCCACTTTGGAAAATCTGCTCTGAGCCCTTCCTGTCTGTTTCAAAGGAAGGCTTTGGGGGTTGGGAAAATGATTGGGAGGAGCCCCTGCTTCGCTGGTATGTGTGTGTGTGTGTGTGTACATTAGTGTGTGCGGGGGGAAAGCCAATCACATGTTCGTCCTTTTGTTTGTTTGTCCTTCCATTCACTTACCTGTATTCAAGGCTTCAGAGGCAGGGGAAACAAGCAGGAATGAGACAAGCCCCCGGCTTCTGTAGTGTGTGTTTGTGTGTGCATGCATGAAGGGAAGGGAGGAAGCGAAGGAGATCTCTCCACCATGCTTTTGCTTGTTCATCCTTTCATTCACTCCTTTCTTTATAGAAGCCTTTCGGGGCTGGGGAAGACAGAGGAAGTTGACAGATCGCTCGTTCGATCTCTTGTTTGTTTGTCCTTTCCTTTCCTCTCATTATTTATGGTCTCCATGACCCTCTCCTTGCTCCCTCCCTGCCTCCTGCCTGGCTTTAATCATCTGGAGGCGACCCCCCCACCTTTGCCTATGTGAACTAAAGTGGCTGCATCTGGCTGCCTCTTTTGATTATGCCAGGAGTCGTGTGATTTATGCGCTCCTGATGCGAAGGAACGGTAATCCGGAATCTTGTGAACTTTTTCCTGTCGTGGAATCGGCCCCTTGGTTTTTTAAGGGAAGCTTCCAAAACAATCCCAGTTCCATACAAGATGTCTGGGTAAGGATTGGATAACCCCAGTTTGTGTACAGCTTCCTCCTGTGCCTCCTCCTGCTTTATTTCCTTTGTATACAGGGAAAGGTCAGAGAAGAAAGTAGAAATGGAAGCAGCAGAAACAACTTGAACTGATAGAAGTTGCACCTTGGTTCTTTGCTCCCTGTACTTTTTCTGGAATAATGGAATCCATCTTCACTTTAAGTAAAATTTGTAACAATGGCTTACTCACTGCTTATATTTGCAGATCCAGCAGTGAGTGTAGGGCTTCACATTTAGCAAGAATGTGCACAGGCCACATTTTGTTGGAATGGAAAAGGTCACAACTTTATTGGTTGCAGATGAAGAAGCCTGGCCCACAGTATGGGTCCAGATCCAGACATTGGTTGACGCCCATTCATCCAGTCTGCCAGCTAGGTAGCACTTCAATGACAGATGGAATCCACTTGGATGGAAGCCACTGTGTAGTTTCCTTGACCCTGGGATGTGGCACCACCATCTTATCTGAGCATACACCTAATACTGGGTTGCCTCTGACACACTGGCTTTCTTGCTCAGTGCCCAGGCTTGGGAAACTGTACAGACTTGTAGGAAAGAGAAACAACACTGGTGCCTGTAACACTGAGCGTGTCCTTCCTTTGCCCACATATGCAATCCACAAATTGATGCTCCTGGTAAGTCATGAAACATGTTTATCTTATTTCTTGTCATTAGTATAATATCTTAGGTTACTGGGAATGTCCTCAGCCAGATTATTTGTCCATTTTGCTCAGTATTGCTTACACAGGCTGGTGGTGGCTTTCTTGAGTTTCAGACAGGAGTCTTTCCTAAACATAGAATCATAGAATCATAGAATTGCAGAGTTGGAAGAGACCACGAGGGCCATCCAGTCCAACCCCCTGCCATGCAGGAAATCACGATCAAAGCATCCCCAGCAGATGGCTATCCAGTCTCTGTTTAAAGACCTCCAAGGAAGGAGACCCCACCACGCTCCGAGGGAGTGTGCTCCACTGCCGAACAGCTCTTACTGTCAAAAGGTTCCTCCTAATGTTGAGGTGGAATCTCTGTTCCTGGAGCTTGCATCCATTGCTCCGTGTTCCAATCTCTGGAGCAGCAGAAAACAAGCTTGCTCCATCCTCAACGTGACACCCCTTCAAATACTTAAACAGGGCTATCATATCTCCTCTTAACCATCTTTTTTCCAGGCTAAACATACCCAGCTCCCTAAGTCTGTCCTCATAAGGCATGGTTTCCAGGCCTTTCACCATTTTAGTCACCCTTGTCTGGACAGGTTCCAATTTGTCAATATCCTTTTTGAATTGTGGTGCCCAGAACTGGACACAGTATTCTAGGTGAGGCCTGACCAAGGCAGAATAGAGTAGCACTATTACTTTCCTTGATCTGGACACTATACTTCTATTGATATGCCTGAGTATAGAAACAGGGACCTTCTATGAACAAAATGTGTACCCTACCCCTGTGTTACAATTCTTCAATGTTGAATTCCACTTTCCCGGCACAGAATCAATGCCTCTGCCATCCCAAACCATCTGAAGATATAACAAGAAAGTCATTTAAATTACCATGTTTGAATAAACTGGTGCCTTCATATTAGAGAATGTACTTTTTTTGCACTGCACTGACTTGGGGGAAGGGTTTATAGGTGTGGCTCCCCCCCCCATATCTCTAGACTCAGAGATTGAAGGTCCTTTGCCATTTGCCACTTAATCTGAATTCTGTCTGGGGTCCTATCACCAATATCTGGCTACCTAGGCATCCAGCTTGTGATGGGGGTGAAAACCAGATAGGCAGAGTTAACATCAACACTCCACTTAAGCATTCTCAAGTACTGGAATCTCAGGATACATTATATGGGAGAATGGCCAGGCTCTTTAGTAAACTTTTAGACAATTTATTATATGCAATCATATAGATACAAACATATACAGACCCTTAGGTAGAAATACAGGCATGCCAATGTCCGAGCACTTTGCTTGCATTATATTACATCATCAGCATCAGCATCACCACCACCACCACCATATTTATTTCTTACCCAGCTCTCCCTATGAATCAAGGTAGGGAACAACAGATTAAAATTCAGCAACAAATAGACAATGAACAGTTACCCTAAGAGGTGGGGGGTGCTTTGAGACCCTTCGTGCTATCAAAATCTAGATGGGGGGATTACTATTAGCTCAAATGGAAGGCTGTGAGAGGCAGGTCTTTTCACCTATGTATACCAGTACTAACTGTAGAGAACTCCAGGTTATAGTGAAATAAATTGTTTTTATTGGAAATAGCACAAAAATATTCACCCACACAAAACACTCTTGTAAGCACAAGCTTGTACCCCACTTCCAAGGCACCCCACTTCTGGAATGTTAGCATTGCCCTGCACCCCATTTTTACAGGCCTCAGAAACTGGTAGAATTTTGATTCATTAATGTGGCCTTCTAAAGGAAATAGACAGGATGGTCTCAAAAGGTCATCTATGTCTTACCCTGGAAGCCTAAGGCAAAAGCCAAAAAGAACACATTCCACATAAAGGGGGAGATAACGGGTGGGCGAAAGCCTTTGTATTTGCTGATTATGAAATTTCCTCTCCTCAACTGCCAACCTTAAAGACAAGTTGTTCTAAACTATTAAAATTAAATCACTGGACATTAAGAAACACATTTAGCATTTTCTACACCTTTTGTTAAGGCCAGGAAACTCATTGTGCAATCCATGAAGGCTCAGGAAATCTATTGTTTCCAGCCATGAAGCAACCAATCCCTTCAGGTGTATTTGGAGGTATAAATATCACCCCCAAAATATGCCTCATTTGCACACAGTTCCATTTCTAGGGGACCCTATGTCCCTCTGTGTGGCCACCCAGTTTCCTCCATCTGCTCTGCCAGATTGACTACAGGACAAGTCTGTATCATGCCAACTAAATCCTCTTGCTATCCCCTGTCCCACACTTTCCTACTGCTTTTCCTATAGCCTTGTGTGAATGCTTTTTCTGGGTGAATGTGTGTGTGTTTGGTGTTATTTTTGAACTCCTTAATAAAAACCATACTTAATTTTACATGTGTATGTATTCCATCCAGACTATTACCAGTAGACAAAGGTTTAAAAGATTCCCTGGTTACCCCCTCTTTGCATAGCTAAAAGTCAAGTTGCTGCTAAATTTCCCAACACATTAGAAACTCAATATGTTCTTGGAATTTTCCAAGGAGCATTTTGGGTAACACTCTCACAAGGACCACACAAGGCTATCGAAGAGTAAAACAAAAAGGTTGGATAGAGGGACAGATTTGGGAAATAGGGAAATATTTGCCAGTCTTTAAGAGCAGAGTTTCAAAATACTCAGACCAAAATCTGAGGATGGCACTGAAAGTTCTGATCTGGGGACGTGCCGAGAAAGAGAGTGGCTCTTGTCCACAGTGGCAAACCTTTCAATTGCTAGGGGACTAATATATAAGCTATATAAGCTGAAGGGGATACTTTGTCTAGGCCAAAGCTTAGATGGGTTTCCCACCATGTAAACAAAGGAAACCGAAACGTAACTAATTGTTGTTTATGGCTCGGAGACAGAAATGGATTGGTGTATGACAACCACACATTTCAGGGCAGGAGGGGGTACTGAGGTGATATTTCCTGGGGATTGGGGTTGGAGAGGTCACTTGATTGTTTAGGCTGTGTGACTCACTGCTGAGGGGCCCAAGAAACAATTAGCACATACCTCCTCAATGGCTTTGTTTACCAAGGGACTTCTACTCAATCCTAGTTTGGGCTTGCTTGCTAAAAATATTTCTAAGACACCTTCCCAGGTCCTTGTGACCTCCACCTGACCTCTTTTTGGATCACCCGGTCTACTCGACCCCTTCAAACTGTCCAATATTTTCAATTATGCAATATTATAGGGAGGTGGTAGTCAAACATCAAACACAGCTAAAAACATGAGCATCAATTAAAAATACATAATCAATTCATAATTCAAAACCTCATAATTTAAAAACCATCTGGACAGGCCTACTGGAAACTATTGGCCTTTAATGCTACTTTGAACACAGACAGCAGTCAGCTGTCAAATCACTCTGAGCAGGTAATTCCGGATCACCATCTATAACCTACCCATGAGATAGGACTGGAACCACTGAAGTACAGGGCCCCCAATTCCCAAACCCCTCAGATGTTCTAGAAGGATACTATGGTAAGCCCGGCCTATAACAAGAGGAACTGACACAATTGATAAATCATAGCAGCAACATGTACAACCCTCCCTCCCACACACACATTAAGATGGTGGTCCCCCCAAAATGGTATCACCATATGATGATGTTTTCAGCTAAAGCATGACAAAGTGCACATGTGTGTGGCCTATGAGCTGGTTTGAACTGGTCATGTTCCAGGAATCACAGCATTTATCATTCTCTGAGTGGAATTTTACCTTCATTAGGGATGGGTTAGAAATGAGACTGGTGCACAGGTTTGTACTGGTCTGTCTGGAGTCCAACATCAGTTTCTATGCCCGGCACATTCTGGGTGTGGATAACGAGATAGCGGACTCTTAGTCTCAATTTCAGGACAAATGGTTCCACACACTGGTCCCTGACACTGACGCAGCAGCAGTCCCGTTCTCGGACAACCTTTGGAATCTTGGGAGAGGACAGTGATGCAGGGTGTGGTGGGCTCCCTGGCACCCTCAACATGGGCTAGCTACAAGAGAGCAGCATCCTAGTTCATGCCCTTCAGGCACCAGCACGGCTATGGGCTGGCCTGGCCGGCATCGGAGAAAGAGGTACTGGATTACTTGGCTTCCTTATAAGAACGAGGCTTGGTGAGCAGGACCATATCTGGGCAGGCAGCAGGCATGTCCTTTTTCAGTAAGGCGGCTGGTCAAGGTGATCCCTCCAACACCTTCATGGTAAGGAAGGCAATGGAAGAATGGAGGAGGAGGATGCTCAAAGTGGCTGATGCCCAGTGACCAGTGTCATATGGCATATTGGTGCGGCTTATAGAACTACTGCCAGCTCTCTGTCATTTGGGTTACGAGGCCTTGCTCTTCAGCACTGCTTGCATCATTGCCTTCTTTGGTGCCCTGAGAGAGGGCGAGGCAGTCTGTTCCCCCAAGGCAGATGCGTTCGGCAGGGCTCTGCAGCTGTGGGACATGGTGATCAAGGACGGGGTCCTGACATTAAGCATACAGTGTTCAAAGTGTAACCAGCGCAGCAGGGGAGCCACTCTGCAGATGTGGAAGATCAAGGGCTCCTCCCTGTGTCTGATGGTTGGCATGCAGGAGTTCCTACGAGCAAGGGGTGCTGCGAGCAGGCCCTTGTTCAGGCATATGGATGGGTCCCCGCTCACCAGGTTTCAGTTTGTGAGTGTGCTGAAGATGGCACTGAGGCAAATGGGGGTGCCAGCAGAAGAGTTTAGTAGCCACTCTTTCCAGATTGGGGCAGCTACCATGGCAGCTCAAGGCAGTTTGTCTGCAGAGACCATCATGCAGCTAAGTTGATGGCAGTCTGGGGCCCATGCAGCATATATACAACCAGAAAGAACACTAACCACCCAGTCCGAGGCCTCAATGGAGCTTTAGGGCTGCCTGTTGATAACGGGGAATGGTTGGTGGAAGGCGGTTTCCCATGGGGAATGCCTTTTGTGGTGGATGGCATGGGTCGTGGTCATGACATAAGGGAGGGGGTCTCCGTCAAGTTCAAGTTCACGGAGATCCCCCTTCCCAATTGCTAACGGTTCCTTGTTTGCAGGGGAGGAGAGAATGTCAGGCAGGATGGCTTGGCCATCACTGCTCTCCTCCGTAAGAGTCAGAAGTATCTGACGAACGGACTTTGACCAACATGGTTTGGGTCAAAGATGGGATCACGACTCATGCATAATTGCCTACCATTTTGCAGCCATCTGCAAGTTGAGGCCATTTTACTGCTAATAATGTTTATCTACTAGCCTGTATTTAACTAATGTTTCTGAATATGTAATCAATGCATTTGTTGTTCTACTTCGAGTGTGTGTGTCTTCTTTGTGGAGGGGAGCACGGAGTTGTACTGTCTGGGTCTGCAAGGTTGTACCTTTGTGTCACATGTATCTTAAGATAAAGAATATCATGGGTATACTTATGAATGGAAACAAACAGAACTGGATCCAGATAGTGGGATTTTCTTTTAAAAGAAAGGCAACTTTTCCGTTATTCTAGCTACCAATGGAGCTTGTCAATGGAGTCATCCTGCCTAATCAAAATGTCAGCACAGAGTACTCTGATCCCACCAGCATGCCTCCATGCATTCATGCACAAATGAATAAATAAAAAAAACAAAGTACAGCAGAGATTGGCTGTTGCAATAACCTCTAAATTGAAAAGGGGATAGATAACACATTTTGTTATATTGTAGGGCCATCAGAAAGGTAGTTAAGAGCCAAACAGGGAATAAATCTTGGGGCAGATAAGATTTCAATATTGAGAGAGGGGAGTTAATGGGAAGAGACAAGTAATAGCAAAAAAAGAGATATGGTTACCAGGGATTATCCCTAACTGGGACCCTTTCACATTATACAGTAATAGCACTATGATTCCACTTTAACTGTCATAGCTATATCCTAAGAAATCCTGAAATTTGCAAATTAAGGAGGGTCATTTAAAATCTCAGGAAGAAAGCTGTAGTGCCTCATGAAACTACAAATCCTGTGATCCCACAGAGCATTGTCATAGTGATTAAAATGTAATATAGAGGTAATGACCTCTATATGTGTTGGTTACACTTTCTTTCATGTCCAATTTTTTAAAATCTTAAGTTTATTCCATCCTAATTATGGGGGAAAATTGTGAATATTGCAAAATTCTTCAAAAAGAACCTGAAACGAAGTTCTCCCCCATTGCATTGGCTGGGTTCAATAGGCAAAGCATGGAGAGGACAATGCTGTCTCTCACTGGGCTTGTCTAGACCTGCCAGAATACCCATCAGTGTATTCTGGCCCTGAAAGAGACCTGTCCCCCTCTCCCATTACCTACAAAAAATGGGAGGAAGTCTGCACGGATATGCTGGCCACCTCCCCCACTGTCACAAATTTCTTCCTCTGAAGCAGGAAGGATGTGCACAGCATGTGATCAAGGCTGGTCACATGCTGAGGCCTCCTTGCTGGCATCAGAGAGACACCAGTGGCAGTGGTGGCAGCAGATACAGGCTGGCATGCAAGTATGGACTCCTGCATTCTTGCATGGCCTGATATGGTTTTTTTTGTTTGTTTTTTTTAATGATGTAGTTTTTTCCAGGGTATTTTAATAAAACATTTGGCTTTACCCCGTCTTTCCTGTCTCTTTGCCGTGGGCATCGTCAGGACTGCCCAGGAGTAAAACACAGCAAGAGCTCTGCATTATTTGGAATACAGGGCTCCATGTCAGGGGCAAGATGGGGTAAATAGCCCATCTAGAGAAGCCCACTGTCATAGAAATTTTAAAGATGAAGATCCTCTAATGGCAAATGTAGGTGGCAACTCAAATTCAGCACTGACTCCTTTGACTAGGCATTTTTTTAAAGGTCTTGTAAGAGTTATTGATATAAACAATTACTGGACCTGAATGGACAAATCTATCAGTTTGCATTTCTGCCACATTCTATTTCAGCTTTTTATCACAAGTTATTTCCATCCTGACATTAATCTGAAGAATTGTGCCAATCTTGGTAAATTCTTAGCAGAAAATGAATGGAAGTGAAATTCTGACCTATTCCTATTGAAGTGAGAGGAAGTAGATTCCCAAGTCCATCCTTCAGATCAGTTCAAGAGATGCAGATCAGGCTATAGTTCACATCATTAAATGAATATTTTCCCCTCAAAAAGGCAGGGGGAAAGCTCTTGAGGGAAGATTTATGGTTGTGAATTACTAAGGAATGTTAATAGAAGGGAAAATGGCAGATCAAAGAAGCCTAAAGTAAACTGATAGTTACTTTCGGTTTTGTCCAATCTTGATTCTGGAACTATCTCCAACATAATTAAAAAGAACATTTGGCTAATAAATCACTAAGGTTGGAGAAAGCAGGGAACAATTGTAGGCAAATGAAAAGGATGATTTAACAGAGGAAGAACTATTTGATCCTACTGGAGAATAAGTGGAAAGCTTTTAAAAAAATAAGTGGTGGAGGAAGGAGGGGCCATTACCAGAAGGGAAGAAACAAAAGTTTGGAGTGTTTTGATTTTTGTATGTCTAAAAAAAGAAGCAATACAGCAGGAAAAAGCTGGTTGAGACCACAAGTATTAAGCAAGCCATCAGATAGATCGCACAAGAGATTGGAGAGATTGGAGAGGATATTTCCGGAAGTACAGAATAACAAGGGTGAACCAGAAGGACAAAAGATGGAAAAAGAAATTAGCCCTCCATTAGGTGCCTCAGCTTTAAATCCCCCATCTCCAAAAGGGAGGGAAAGAAGGGGAGAAAGCACAGAGGATATTAAAACTCATATGGATTCTCTCTTTACAAAAATGATGACAGAATTTAGAGAAGATAAAAAGAGAATGTTTTCAGAGTTTGCAAGCATAAGGGAAGAAATGCAGAAGGAGAGGAAAAGATCTGAAGAAAGATTTGTGGAAATGAGTACAAAAATACAAGGAATTCAAGGAGATATTCTTAGTATATTAAAAAAGAACAAAGAAATAATTAAAACCCAAACACTTCAAGGCAGTCAGATCCAGGACAATATGAAGAAAATCACAGATATGGGGGAAAAAAACTGATATACATGCAAGATTATCAATGCAGGATTAACTTCAGAATAAGGTTCCTGCCAGAATCTGTGGGGAAAGATCAAGGATCTATACTCCCCACTTTGCATTTTTAAGAGGTCTTTGTATGTCAGCCAGCTTCCTCTATTTAACATTTCCCTTCTTCTAAAAGCTTCTTGGGGGGATGCCCATAGAGGGAGTTTCACATATAGCTTTTTCTTCAGTTCTTTCCAAACAGACAACATTGATTTCCTAATAATATGGTTATTGAATTTTTTGTCTGTCTTTTCCTTCCTGTACCAAAGATACGCATGGAAACCAAATTTGATGTCAACTTCTAGTGTTAATGTCCTATCATTTTTTAAAGTAAACCATTCATATAGCCAGCTTAAAACTGCTGAGCTATAATATGCTTTTAAATTTGGTAAGCCCAAACCACCTTTAAATGTCTCATCTTGTAAAATCTTCCAGCTTACCCTTGGTTTTTTGTTAGCCCATATACATTTTGATATGTCTCTGTCCCATATTTTAAATATATTCCTATTCGTTAGGACTGGGAGATTTTGAAATAAAAATAGCATTTTCGGAAGGGTAACCATTTTCACTGCTGCAGTTCTCCCAAGCAGAGACAGGTTTAATTTATCCCACCTTTCCATTTCTTTTTTCATTTCTCTCCATTTTATATTATAGTTGTTTTCTATTAATTCTAGATTATTGTTAGTTATCATTATACCTAAGTATCTTATTCGCTTTTTGACTTTATAATCCGTTAAACTAGTTAGCTCTTTCCCCTCTTTTTTTTTTTGTAGGTTTTTCGTTAAAATTTCCGTCTTATCTTTATTTACCTTTATTCCTGCTATCTGTCCGAATTCCCTTAACTTTTCTTGCAGTTTCTCGATGGATTCAAATGGTTCTTCTAAAGTTAAAGATATATCATCTGCAAAAGCTGATATTTTGTATTCCTGTTTCTTTATCCGGACCCCTTTAATCTCCTTGTCATTTCTAATGTTCCTGCACAAAATTTCCAAACTCATAATAAACAATAAGGGTGATAGGGGACATCCCTGTCTCACTCCCTTTTCTATTTTATTTCAGAAGATCTCTGTCCGTTCAGAACAATTTGGGCGGTTTGTTTATTATAGATTGCCTTTACAGCTTGTATGAATTTTTCTCCCAGTCCAGTTTTCTCCATAACCTCTAACATATATCTCCACCTCACGCTGTCAAAGGCTTTTTCTGCATCAAGAAACAGAATAGCTAATTTCTTTTCCGGATGCATTTCTCCATATTCTATAATATTTAATATTCTTCTGATGTTATTTCTCATGTGTCTGCCTGGGAGAAATCCCGTTTGATCTGTATTCACCCACTCCTTTAAGATTATCTTCAATCTCTCCGCTAAAATTATCATAAAAAGCTTGTAATCAGTATTTAGCAGAGAGATTGGTCTGTAGTTTTTTATCTCCTCGGAGTCCTTATTTTCCTTTAAAATGAGTACAATGTCCGCATTCAGCCACGAGGATGGTATATCCTCTCCTTCCATTATCTTATTGAACAAACTACACAATGGAGTCTTTAGTTGGTCCCCAAAGGTCTTATAATAACTAGCAGGGAAGCCATCAGGGCCTGGTGTCTTTCCTGCTTTTAACATTTTAATAGCCTGATCAATTTCTGTTATAGTAATTCTTTTATTTAAAAATTCTTTCTGTTGTGGGCTTATTGTAGGAATTTTTTGGTCATCTAAATATTTGCTTATTTTTTCATGCATTGCTTCTCCCTGTTGTGTCTCTTTAAAGAGTGTTGTATAAAATTCTCCAAAGAGTCTTCTAATTTCCTCTTCATTTGTCACTACCTTGCCTTTGTCTTTTATTTTCAGTATTTGTTGTTTCTCCTGCTCCTTCCTCAATCTATAAGATAACCATTTTCTGGTTTTATTACTTTGTTTGTGGAATCTCTGTTTCATAAACCTCATTTTCTTCTCTATTTCTTGAATTGTTTCGGCCTTCATTTGATTTCGTAACATTTTTAACTCATTAATCACCTTCGTATTTTTTAAATCATTTATTAATTCTTTTTCTTTCTGACCTATTAAATCTAGTAGTCTTTGCGTTCTTTCCTTTAATTTCCTATTTCTTTCAAAGTTTATTTGCATCAATACACCTCTAATAACCGCTTTGCTTGCGTCCCATAAACTCTGAATTGTAACTTCTCCTTCCTTATTTTCATTAAAATAGTTTTTTAAGGCCACTCTAACCCTATCTTGGGTACTCATATCCTGTAACAAAGTTTCTTTTAACCTCCATTTGTAGCTTTTTTTCCCTAGTTTTCAGTTTCAAGGTTATCATATTATGGTCAGAGATTGTCCTTGGATATATATCTATTGATTCTATATTGCTTATAATATTTTTAGAGGTTAAAAACATATCAATACGTGAAAGCGAGTTATGCCTATCCGAAAAGAAGGTGTATTCTCTAGCATCATTATATAAGTATCTCCAAACATCCACAATAGCAAGGTTCTCTAACATCTCAGAAAAAGGACCTAGGAAGCTTTCCTTGCTTTTCTTTTATGGTCTTTCCAGATGCTCTATCCTTGAATGGGTCCATCACCCCATTCCAGTCCCCAAGGCATATTAATCCATCATATTCCTTTTCTAAGATAACTTTCAATAAATTCCTGTAAAATTTTCCTCTGTTTTCTGAAGGGGCATATATCCCCCAAATCAAAGGTTTTTTGTCCATAATGTTTAGTTCTATTCCGAGATATCTTCCTTTATTATCTTTTAAGATTTCTTTCGCCCCCAGTTCTTTTTTCACATAGAATACAATCCCTCTTTTTTGTGTGTGTGTGTCAATGGAATTTACACATTCTTGGCCCAGTTTTTTATTCTTCAGCAAGTTTTGATTTTTTTCTCTTTATATGTGTCTCCTGAATACAGATTACATCAGCTTTTACTTTTTCTAAATGATGAAAAACTAAATTTCTTTTGCGTGGCATATTCATACCCCGCACATTCCAGGACACTATTTTAGTCACCATCTTTCAATACTTATTTATTAATAGATTTAATACATTATTATTATACAAGATTGATGTTTTCTCAATCAGTTTCTAATCCATACTCTTTATCTATCTCATTATCCTCCTCTCCCTCTGTCCCTAAATATTCTGATTCGTCTTCAGCTTCTCCTTCCACCTCCTCCTCTGATTCTACTTCCTTCTCTTCATCTATTACTCTTCTAGTAACCTTATGCATAGTCCTCAATTCTTCTCTGCTGCTTCTCATTTCCTCAATACCCTCCTCGCGACCTTCTTGCTCCTCTTCTTCTTGTTGTGTTTGTTCTCTTTTGTTCTGTTTTACCCTATCTTTCTTAGTTCCCTTCCGTGTTTCTCTTGATTCTGTTTGTTCTTTACCATTTTCTCCCTTTCCCATATTCTCCAAATCTTTCCCATATCTAGATACAAAATCTTTTGCTTTTTTAATTGTATTCAGCCTATATCTCCTCTGTTGAAAGTTGAAGGAGACTCCCTCCACTTTCTCCCACCGATACTGAATTCTGTTTTTCTGTAATTTTACTGTCAAGAATTGATATTCTTCCCTTTTTTTAGGATTTGCATGGGGATGTCTTTATAAATCGCTACCTCATTTTCCTCTATAATTAATTTTTTTGTATAATTTTTTTTCCAAAATTTGATCTCTGGTTTTACCTCTTGTAAAATATATAACAATGTCTCTCGGGAGTCTTCTTTGCGTGGCTACCCTCGAGTTTATTCTAAAGATTCTGTCAATTTCTCTCTCCATCCTTGTAAGACGCATCTCAATATATTGTGCTAAACTTGGGGTTAACCTATCATATAAGTCTTCCTCCTCCAATTCCGCCAAACCCCTTAGTTTTAGACATTTATCTCTTAATCTCAACTGTATGTCTAAATCTCTTGTCTCCCCTTGATCTTGGTTTTCTTTCAAATCTTCAGATGATTTTTCTAGACTTTTAATCTTACTGTCTAAATTTTCTACTTTCTCATTCAAATGTTTTACATCTTCCGTGATTTTTTTCAAATTATTTCCAAAATCATCTAACTCTCTTTTAATATCTTTCCTTATCTCTTTCATTTCTAAAGTCATCTCCTCCCTAAATTTCCTTAGTTCTTGTAGTAGAAGTTGTTGGGTATCTGTAACTTCTGTCGATAACCTTCTGGTTGTTAGGGTATGTACCTGTGTGTTTTTCTTGACTGGAATGTTGTTTATATCATATATCTTGCTATCTTCTATTTACTTACTATGTTATAGTACTATTCCTTGGTAATCAATTTCCCACAAAATCTCATCAGCCACCTAATATTCCACTCACTGGGTCCAGAGGACTTCCTATTGTAACCTATTATTACCTGTTTACTTCCAACACCAAATCGCCAGTATTATTTTTTATACTTATATCTAAGTATTTTAATATTTAGTGTTTCTAGACAACTTAGTTTATCAATAATATTCAAAGAGAAGCAGAGAAAACATAGGTTATTGTCTAGACAAATAATACATAAATCATAAATATCCTCTCAACCTTAAGCTTTAAATCTTACATACAATTTACCAGTTAACATAAAGCCAACCAAAGCTGTCTGTTTTCAAATTTCCATAATTACCATATTTGCTTCCCTGTGTACCTTGTAACTCACTCCCAACCACCTTTTTAACTTCACAGATTTAGAAAGGTCCAATCCGTTAAGCTTCTTTTGGTTCCTTTCTCCTCCACAGATCTCCGTTCAACTCCTTTGTATCGCCACAATCCAACTCTTAAGATCACTTTCTCCACTTCCCCGCACTCCGTTTCTCTTTCCACTTTCCTCCACAAAAGTTCCAGCTTACTCCGTCCACTCTCACTCCACTCTGCTCAGTTCGTTCTTTTTTTCCCCCTTCTATCCTTTACATACTAGTGTTACACACTACACCGCACAGTTCTCCCTCGTCAGCACAGTTTATTTCATTCCTCCTCAGAGCTCCACACTGCTTTTCTCCGCCTCCGCCTTTCTTCCTACTCCTCCAAGCCACCCCAGCAGGAACGGCTCATTCAATAGTCTTCCTCTCTCTGCTCTCCCTCTCAGCGCTCTGCGTTCCCTTTTCTTTTGCTTATTACTCAGTCCTCCACACTCCAAACAAGCTCCACTCTGCTCCACTCCGCTCTACTTCTCAAGTCTACTCCAGATCTTCCACTCTTCCAGTCTTTCAGTCTCTCTCCGTCTTTCTCCGTCACCGTCTCCTTCTCTGGATTACCTGCGTTGTTCTTAGCCAGGTTCGTCGCAATTTACTTTTTAGCTTTCACTTTGGGAGATTGTTCAGTTCAACTAGTTCAGTCCTCCACAACTCAAACTGCATAGAATTAAAGTGAAAGGTCTCCCCAGTTCAGTCCCCAGTAGGTTGCTTGTCAAATGTTTAACAACATTATTTTTAAAAAGTCAGAGGAGTTGCTTACCCCCTCCTACGAGGGGCATCCAGCCAAGGGCATTGCTAAGCTTTGTGGCTTTGTCCGTGCCATCCCTTCCCTTCCCCTTTTTCCAGGGGGATAGTAGGGGTCCACTTCTTAGCCACAGCAAGCCCACTCAGGTCCCTCTTATACAAGAGGAAACTCCTTCTGGTTTGTTATGTTATTTACCAGAAAAAAACCCTGGTTGGTGACTGCAAGTTCTCCGAACGAGCTTCTTGCAGCCGTTCACAACTCCGTCACTGACCGGAAGCCTGACCTCTTCCTATTGAAGTGAGAGGAAGTGGATTCCAAAGTCCATCCTTCAGATCAGTTCAAGAGATGCAGATCAGGCTAGAGTTCACATCAGAATTCTGAAGGACAAAGTCTCCAGGTTTATAGATTTTCCTTGGGTTTGTTCTGGGCTATGAGGCTGTGTTCTGGAATAGTTTCTTTCTGATGTTTCACCTGCATCTGTGGCTCGCATCTTCAGAGAATGGTTGGGTAGGAGTTTATATGGAGTTTATATGCTGTGACCCCTTGTTGGGGAGTATATGTAAATAGGGAAACTGATGAGGAAACACAACCTCCAAACAATCTACAGACCAAAAAAAAAAAAACCTAAGAAATGCTATGCTCAGCGAAGGACAAAAGAGACTCTCTCACAGCTGCAGGAGTTTACCGCATACCATGCAGCTGTGGACAAGTTTACATAGGGACCACTAAACACAGTGTGCAAACACCAATCAAGGAACATGAAAGACACTGCAGAGTGGACCAGCCAGAAAAATCAGGAGTAGCAGAATATGTTATAAACCAACCTGGACACAAAATGCTATTTAAAACCACAGAAATTCTAGATCAGGCCAACAACTATCATGTCAGAATGCACAGGGAACCTATTGAAATCCACAAACACCTGGACAACTTCAATGGGAATGAAGAAACCTTAAAAGTAAACAAAATCTGGCTCCATGTTTTGAAGAACAATAGAATAAAAACTCAACATTTACAAAGGAATTCCACCCAGGGACAAGAGGATTTCCAGGAGACAATGGCCCATCAACCAACCATTAGCCAAACAGACACTAACAAGCCTTGCATTTCTATACCCAGAAACTAACCATTCATCTACACAAATTTGCATATGCTCTCCAACAGGGGTCACAGCATATAAACTCCACATACACTCCTACCCAACCATTCTCTGAAGATGCCAACCGCAGATGCAAGTGAAACATGAGAAAGAAACTATTCCAGAACACGGCCTTACAGCCCGGAAAAAAAAAACAAGGAAAATCTATGGATGCCGGCCATGAAAGCCTTTGACTTCTCCAGGTTTAATTTTTTACATTTTAAAATCACTCAAGTGGTACAGATGAAAGTGATGCCGTTATATTATGGACAGAAATCCTTCAGACAGAATTGTGCCTGAATTGTCATTTCTACCACAATGGCATAAAGAGAAAGTCAACTTGAAGTTATGTTTGATTTCTGCAAATATAAATCCAGTTAGAATGAAAGATCTGGGGTCTCCATAAATGTGGTTGGGGCTGTGAAGAAAATCCTCTTTTATCAAGCAGTATTTATAAAACAATTTTAACTGTAGCATTTTGTAGGGGAAAGTAAAATTCAATAAGCAATGGCTTGCTCATTTCAACAGTTCATAAATTTGGGTCTGCTTTCTCTCCATCCAGAGGAAGCTGTTAATTTTATGAGCATTCAGCAACTATAAAAGAAGAAAATAGGAAAACATAAAGAAGTTATATCCATGTAATTTATATTTTGCTGGCTTATTGATTCCGCATCACCACAGCTACCACATGAATTTCATTATGGTCATTTATTTCATATTTCAAAATGAACAGAATTTAAATGATAATTAATACATATGTGAACTTTGGCATTTTGTTTGGATAGCTGGTGTCGTTAATTTTTAGTGCAATTGACATTTTGGAACAGCACAATCTTGATGAGAAAAGGTGAGCAATATTTCACCTAATCAGTTCCATTTACTTGAAGGAGGCTATTAACAGAAGCACAGGACTAGAAAGACCTTGGTCTTTCAGCAGAAACCCTCCCTCTTGGAAAACTGTTATTATTTATATTCATTTGAATCTGTCAGAATGAAATCAGTAATCTTACACCAACTGGGAGAACTGTATTAAATTGAACTATACTAAACTATAAATCAAGTACTGAACTATAAATCAAGTGCTAATTATTAAACAATAACCATGTGTACACACATACATAGATTAATTCACAATCACATATGGTGATGTTTTTGTCTATAACATATCAACTGAGCTACACTATAAATCAAGTGCTAGCTAAGTTTACATAACCAGTATCACAACATGAATGGATTGAGAAATAGTCACTTATGATGATACTTTTTGACTTATTACATACACAATATTTTAATGAACATTTAGGAATACAAATGTTGAGAAAAAAGAACAAAACATAGTGGTTAATTTGTCATCTTATCAATTGAATGTTAAAGAATTAGTCATATTGAACCGTGGTCTGTCCTTTGTACCTACACCAAAATATGATGATTTTCAAACTAGGATAGATCTTTTCAAATTAATTTGTTTATTAAAACTTAGATTATATTTTGGCACATCTTCTCAAAATAACACAGCAACACTCAAACGATCATCTAAGTTCATACCACCAATTCAAAATCATTTGATTTCCACGTCTGAAGATATGGTACTTAAGGACATAATGAACATGGAGAAAACACTCAACAGACCATGGTTCAATATGTCTTATGAGGAACATATGACCTTAAAATCTTTATCAAGAAATCCTGACATTGTCATTAAACCAGCTGACAAAGGTGGAGCTATAGTCCTTTTAAATAGAATTGACTATATCAAGGAGGTACATTGACAACTGGAAGATCTGAGTAGTTACAGGAAACTGACACATGGCCCAACTAATCCCATTTCATTTATTATTAAAGTCATAGTTAACGAAGCTATAGCATTAGGATATGTGGACTCCACTATGGGCAAATATATGATACAAGAACACCCACGAGTCCCTATATTCTATATCCTACCTAAAATTCACAAAAAATCCTTTCCACCTCCTGGTAGACCAATCATTTCAGGCTCTGGATCTATACTGGAACCTCTCTCTCAAATTTTAGATCAACATTTGGCTCCTTTTGTTATTCAATCACAATCATACATAAAAGATACTGCAGATTTCATACAAAAAATAGAACACCAACATGTAGATTCTACAGCATGTTTGATAACAATGGATGCACTCTATACATCCATCCCTCATGATGGTGCACAAGAGGTGATAGAAACATATTTGGAATCCTGACAACAGAAATTTCCTACTCATTTTCTTTTAGATGTACTGGACATAATATTGGAGAAAAATTATTTCAGATTTCAAGATCAATTTTATTTACAGATTAAGGGGGTCGCTGTGGGTAGTCCTGTGGCCCCCAGTGTCACTAATTTGTATATGGCAAATTTGGAACACACATGCATTTTAAATTCTAATGTAAATCATTCTAAAGATCAAATCTAATATTATGCCCGGTACACTGGTGATATTTTCATTATTTTCAAAAATGAGACTTTGGTCAAGGATTTCTTTGATTGGATAAATCAAGTGCACGATAACATCAAATTTACATGCCAATCAAACAAATCACAAATCCCATTTCTGGACGTATTGGTCACTGTTAAAAACAACAAAATTGAAGTACAGAATTATCAAAAAGACACGGACAGGAATTCATTTTTACATTATAAATGCTACCATCCTATCCCCTTAAAAAGAAATTTACCCTTCTCTCAATTTTTGAGAATAAAACGTAATACCACTGATAACACTCAATACGAAAGTGCTGCTAATACATTCCAACAGGATCTACTTCAAATATCATATCCTTTACAAGTCATTAAAGCAGCCAAGGCTAGAACAGATGCAAAGGATAGGAAGTCATTATTTCAAAAAACAGAAAGACCCATTTCTGACCAGATCATTACTACATTCAACTACAATCATGCCATTCATAAAATCAAATCTATCATACAAAAACACTGGCATATTGTTCAGAGTCTCCCAGGATGTTCTGTGGCCCCTTTAATAACGCGTAGAAGAACAAACAATATCAAGGACATATTAGTCCACACTGACCTACAAAAAGATACATCTGACATGAGACAAACTACAGGTCATTTCAGTTGTGGCCACTGCACATATTGCAGGCAATCTTACACACTAAGGTTTTTACACATCCCACCACCAAAGAAAAATACACATTAAAATCTTTTTCTAATTGCAGTACTAAAAATGTTGTTTATGCTATTGTGTGCCCCTGTGGCCTTATTTACACAGGACTTTCTAGTAGACCAGTCCGTTCTAGAATGGCAGAACATAAGAGCCGCATATACAATAAAAATATGGAAAATCCCTTGGTTGAACATTTTACCAGTCATAATCATTCACCAGATTCTTTTAAATTATGTGTATTAGAAGTTATCACAAGAAAACCTTTTGACAGGATTAATATTCATAATAAGTTACTTCAGAGTGAAGCCTGCTGGATTTACAAACTATGATCCTATAGCCCATATGGATTAAATGAATCTATAGAATGGACAGCATTCCTTTAAAAGACTAGGACACGGAGCAATGGGTTCAAACTACAGAAGAAGAGATTCCACCTAAACTTTAGGAAGAACTTCCTGACAGTAAGAGCTGTTTGGAAGTGGAATACACCATCTCATAGTGTGGTGGAGTCTCCTTCTTTGGAAATTTTTAAACAGAGGCTGGATGGCCATCTGTCGGGAATTATTTGAGTGTGTTGCATGGCAGGGGGTTGGACTGGATGGCCCTTGAGGTCTCTTCCAACTCTATGATTCTAATTCAAAGTTTAAAAATTCAACCAAGATGGGGTTCTACACATGAGGGAGAGGAGGAAATGAGAGCAATCATTCACATTCAATTAGAGTCAAGATATATTAACTCAATTGTGAGTCTTATATTCACCCCCTGCTGTTTGAAACCACTGACCCAAAAGAAGGCTCAGGAAACAATTTCATTAAGGTAAATGCATTACTTCATTAAAAAAATTAAAAATTTACTAACATATTCAGTGTGGATACTTACCTTTATTTTTTATGACAGATAAATGGAATGCAAAAAATATTTACAGCACTGAGGAAGACAAAATAAGTTGTCAAAACGGCACAGATATTTTCAGTTCCCAGGGATGCTTGTCCATCTGACATACCAAATTGCCATATTTGCTTGCTATAGCTTTGTCAATACTGCCAAATCTACCTGCTATAGCCTCCAAAAACAGCTGCCAGCAAGGCTCCTTTTGCAAAACTACCAAGGCTCCTTTTGCAAAACTACCAAGTGCTATAGCTTCCATAAGCAGCTGCTAACAAGACTTCTTTTCTCCATTCTGAAAAAAACTTGCATTGCCTCAGATACTCACATATTAGCCAAGGACAGTGGAATGTTTGGTTAAGGTTACTATGAAATTAATTTTCTTAGAAAATTATCTCTGTAACTATAGCTATTAAAGTCACTAGTGGTGCTTTCACATATGTATTGTTAGATATTATAATTATGGTTGTAAGAGCCTGTTTCACCACATAGTGGACTGATGTAGTAACATATGTTGTGATTATTGTTTATAAATAAGGTTAAGCATGCACACAGTCCATGATTGTGAGTAGTGTTTGAGAAAGAGGGGAAATGTAAGGAATTCTCACAACATATAATTGTGATTATTACTGTTGACTTTTTATGTCTAATTGTACAAGTGCTTGCTAAAGAGAATTCTTTCTAAAGTTGGGAACCAGTTTATATAACTATACAACATGTGGTTTTGAATTGTATTCCTAAATGTTCATTAAAACATTGTGTATGTAATAAGTCAAAAAGTATCACCATAAGTGACTAATTCTCCATTCATGTTTTGATACTGGTTATGTAAAGTTAGCTAGCACTTGATTTATAGTGTAGCTCATTTGATATGTTATAGACAAAAACATTACCATATGTGATTGTGAATTAATCTATGTATTGTGTACACATGGTTATTGTTTAATAATTAGCACTTGATTTATAGTTCAGTACTTGATTTATAGTTTAGTATAGTTCAATTGAATACAGTTCTCCCAGTTGGTGTTAGGTTAGTCGTGAGGACCCTACAGGAATGGTGTTACAAATCAGTAATCTTGGCAACTAATCTACTTATCTATCTATCTATCTATCTATTTATTTATTTAGACTTCTTATTTATGTGAGAGGCAGTGTCGCTAACACTGCATACCATTGCCAACATTTTTCTAAGTGTTGTACAAAAGTGAAGGGGGGACCCACAATTTGTGACAAATTCCAGGATTTCAGGATGTCTTTGTTTAACATCAATCTTTTACTGTCTCCTTTTTCCATTTGCTTCAACAGATGATATATACCTTTCTTGCAAATGTAATAGTGCATTTTTGTTGTTTGTTTTTACAGTTCATCTTTGAATTGAGTTTGCAATCTTAATGAAAGTTATTTTTTTAATGAAAAAAGGTGAACTAAACTGAAAGAGATCTTGCCATCCTTACAGTCTGATAATAAAATAGGCAAGGTATACAGGACTGATGGGACAAGGAGAAAATTAAAATAAGAGGCCTCAGGCACAAAAATTGAAAGTTAACAATTTACAAGCTGAACATTGTTTTGATGCATGTTTCACAAAATTTAAGCCCCTGCAGCCTAAATATTAAGGACATCAGTGTGTCTAAGTATAGTAAAAAGCCAAACATCTATACAAACTTAACCATCTGGTTTGGGGCATGGAGTCACCTAGCCTAAAACAAAGGAGATAAGACAAAAATTCTGGTGGGAAAAATAATAAAGAAATGACTATACAGAAGAATCTGAAAAGGTGCCCTGCATTGGTCCAATAGTGTTAATCATGTTGATGCAATCATCTATGATTCTATGATTCTATCAGCCATCAGGCTGATGCAATAATTTGTTAGCAGACAGCCAGCATAGCCATGGGCAGTTATTGGTTATTTAGTGGCCTTGTGAAGATGACCAGTGAAGGAGGGAGGAGCCAAGCTTCGATGGCGTAGGAAGAATTTCCCAGGATGGGTTCTCAAGGTAATGGAATTAAATGAATATTTTCCCCTCAAAAAGGCAGGGGGAAAGCTCTTGAGGGAAGATTTATGGTTGTGAATTACTAAGGAATGTTAATAGAAGGGAAAACCGCAGATCAAAGAAGCCTAAAGTAAACTGATAGTTACTTTCGGTTTTGTCCAATCTTGATTCTGGAACTATCTCCAACATAATTAAAAAGAACATTTGGCTAATAAATCACTAAGGTTGGAGAAAGCAGGGAACAATTGTAGGCAAATGAAAAGGATGATTTAACAGAGGAAGAACTATTTGATCCTACTGGAGAATAAGTGGAAAGCTTTTAAAAAAAATAAGTGGTGGAGGAAGGAGGGGCCATTACCAGAAGGGAAGAAACAAAAGTTTGGAGTGTTTTGATTTTTGTATGTCTAAAAAAAGAAGCAATACAGCAGGAAAAAGCTGGTTGAGACCACAAGTATTAAGCAAGCCATCAGATAGATCGCACAAGAGATTGGAGAGATTGGAGAGGATATTTCCGGAAGTACAGAATAACAAGGGTGAACCAGAAGGACAAAAGATGGAAAAAGAAATTAGCCCTCCATTAGGTGCCTCAGCTTTAAATCCCCCATCTCCAAAAGGGAGGGAAAGAAGGGGAGAAAGCACAGAGGATATTAAAACTCATATGGATTCTCTCTTTACAAAAATGATGACAGAATTTAGAGAAGATAAAAAGAGAATGTTTTCAGAGTTTGCAAGCATAAGGGAAGAAATGCAGAAGGAGAGGAAAAGATCTGAAGAAAGATTTGTGGAAATGAGTACAAAAATACAAGGAATTCAAGGAGATATTCTTAGTATATTAAAAAAGAACAAAGAAATAATTAAAACCCAAACACTTCAAGGCAGTCAGATCCAGGACAATATGAAGAAAATCACAGATATGGAAAAAAAACTGATATACATGCAAGATTATCAATGCAAGATTAACTTCAGAATAAGGTTCCTGCCAGAATCTGTGGGGAAAGATCAAGGATCTAACCTGAAATCTGAAGTGTTGAAATGGCTACAGCAAGTGACCCCAGCTATGAAATGAAGGGAAGAGGACATCGAGCAGATCCATAGAAAACTGACAGGCAGGAGAAGTATTTTGCCAAGAAATGTTACTGTCAGAGTTATTAATTACAATAACAAGGAGGAATTGATGAGAACAGTCAAGAAATATCCAGAGAGACTAAAGTATGGAGATGTAAGGGTGGTATTATATAATTACTACTGTCCAAAAACAGTAATCTGGAGAAAATCGATGAAGCCTTGTATTGCTACTCTTTTGAAAGCTTGTATAAAATATGCTTGGGGATACCCAGTGTTTTTGAAATTTGAATGGGCAGGAAAAAGATATAGAATGGAAACACCAGAAGAAGGACTGTGATTGTTGGAGGAGTTGGGAGTACATAAGAAGGAGTATGGAGCTGATGGAGGAGCAGACAGCGGAGGAGGAAAAGTTTAGACAGATGAAGAAAGCAGAAGGAAGAAGGAAAAAAATTTAAAGGGAAAAAAGAGGGGAAATGTTTTTATTTTTTATTTTTATTAGCACTCGGGGGGAGGGAGTTGTTCTGGGCCATTGGAAGATCTCTTCAACACTCCTCACCTGGAAGACCTGGGGGGTCATGAACAAGGCAATTTGCCTTGGAAAGACAAGGTGGGGAGGTAAAGAAGGGAAAGGGGGAGGGGTAATGGAATGGGGAAGAATTGGGAAGGGGTGGGTATGGGGAAGGGAGGTCACTTTTTGGAGCCAGAAGATCTTATAGAAAATGTAATAAGGTATCTAATGGTTAATAAATTTAAGATATCAACTTGAAATGTTCATGGCCTTGGCACGGTAATAAAACAAAAAAGGACTGAAGCACTATTGAAGAAGGATCAACCTGATATAATATTTTTGCAAGAGACACATCAAAAAAGGGAAGGAGTAAATGAACTGAAATTGAATTGGGTAAGAGTTTATGAAAAAGCATATGGGAATTCAAAAGCTAGAGGGGTAGCAATATTACTAGGAAAAAAATGTAATTTTGTCATTCAAAAGGTGAAAAAAGATGAAAATGGTAGATATATTATAATGCAAGGTGAAATGGGAGAAGATAAATATGTTCTAATGAATGTATATGCTCCAAATGAAAAACAAGAGGAATTTTATGAGAAAGTATTTAAAGAAATGGAGAATATGCAAGAACAAAATATTGTTGTAGCAGGAGATTTTAATATGCAAATGAAAAGAATAATAAAATAATAAAAAGAAAGGGGTTGAAAGATGTGTGGAGATTGGTAAAGAGAGATGAAAGGAAATATACATACTTTTCAATGGTACATAAGAGTTATTCAAGAATTGATTATATTTTTGTATCAAAAATATGATGGATAAAATTATAAATTCAGAGATAGAAAATATAAAAGTAACAGACCATGCCTTGGTTAATGTGGAGATTATAATGAAGAGAGATTATGAACAGGTGAAAAGGTGGAGGTTGAATACAAAGATTTTAAATTATAGAGAAATAATAGAAAAAATTGAGCATGAATGGCAAGAATTATGGGAATTAAATGATAAAGAAGTATCAAAAGGAATTTTGTGGGATACTATGAAAGCTGTGACAAGGGGGATATGCATAAAAGAAACCTTTAACTTAAAAAAAGGCAAGAAGAAAGAAAAGGGAAATTAGAAAGGGAAATAGAATTATTGGAAAATAAATATATATATTAAACAAGGGAAAACAAACTTATATTGAGTTACAAGCAAAGAGGGAGGAATTGGATAAAATGGAAGTAGATGAAGTACAGGAAAATTTAATTTATTTAAGAAGGGAGTATTTTGAATTTAGTAATAAAAATTCAAAAATGTTGGCTAAATTCACACAGAAGAAGAAAATGGAAAATATGATAAATGGGATTAGAGATAAAACAGGTAAAATGTGTAGAACAATGAAGGAAAAACTAACAATTTTTGAGGAGTTTTATAAAGACCTGTACCAGTCAGGGAATAAATCAGTGGAACAAATAGAAAAATATGTAGGGGAAAATTGGAAGATTAAAATAGAAGAGGAAGATATGGATTTATTAGAAAAACCAATTACGAAAATGGAAATAGAGGAAGCAATAAACAATTTAAAAAGCGGGAAAGCTCCAGGAATGGATGGATTAGGACCAGATTATTATAAAGTATTTAAAAAGAAGTTGATACCTAAATGATTAGAATTATATAATAATATAATAATGGGAGACAAAGTCCTCCATCATTGGCAACAATCATTGATAATATTGATACCAAAGCCAGATAAGGATTTGTTGGACCCCGGATCATACAGGCCTATATCATTGATAAATCAAGATGCAAAGTTATTATCAGTAATAATGGCAAAGAGAATGAATAGTTGTATGTATAAATATATATTAAAGGACCAATGTGGATTTGTGAAAGGAAGACAAATGTCAAATTTAAACAAAACAAAATTATATGTATTTTGTTAAACAAAATACATATAATTGGCAAAACAAAAGTAAAAGCAGGGATATTAGCATTAGATATATTTAAAGCATTTGACTGTGTGGAATGGCCTACATTAAAAATAATATTGAAAGAATGTGGAATGGGGAAGAGGTTTAGAGGATTAATAGATCAATTGTATTCCCATAACATAGCTATAGTGATGGTTAATGATGGAATAACAAGAGAAATAAAAATAACGAGAGGAACAAGACAAGGTTGCCCACTTTCTCCAAAATTGTTTGCAATGGTAATACAAATTCTAGCAAATGTGAAAAGAAATGATAATAGTATAGAAGTAATTGGAGTAGAAACAAAACATAAAATAAGCTTGTTTGCTGATGATACATTGCTAACAATTAAGGAATTGATTAACGGAATAGAAAAAATTAAAGAACATTTAAAATTATTTGGGGAGATGACATGCTTACAGGTTAATTGGAATAAATCAGATATGATGTTGTTTAACTATACTAAGGAAGAAGAAAATATATTTGTAAAAGAGAAAAAATTAGAAGTAAGATTAAAAAGTAATATTAAGTATTTAGGAATAAATATTACAAAAGATTTAAAAGAACTAGAAGAGAAAAATATTATGGTACTAAGGAAAGAAATGGAAAAGAAGTTGGAAGAATTCAAAAATATTCAACTATCATGGTTTGGAAGAGTAGCTTTAGTTAAAATGAAAATATTACCTAAACTAAATTTTTTGTTTAGAATGTTACCAATAAAAGTATCAGAAGTAGAACTGAAAAAATGGCAAAATATGTTGAATAAATATTGTAATGGAGGGAAAAGGACAAGATTAAATAAATTATTTTGGTATATATCACAGAAGGAGGGAGAACTTGTTCTTCCCAAAATAAAAGGATATTATGAAGCTAATCAATTGAGATATGTTATAGAAAGAATTATAGGACAGGGGGATTTAGAATGGTTAGAAATAGAAACAGGGAGAATAGAAAAGAGAATATGGAACATATTTTTTGATCATTTTACAAAAAAGGAAATTAAAGGAATTGAGAACACATTTCTGCAAAATATATGGGAAATATGGTATAAATATAAGAGAGAATTTTTGCCTATTGATTCAGTATTAACACCGGTTATAATGGGGAAAAAATTCCCAAATAATTTGAAGGAAAAAATGGGAAAGGAATTAAAGGAAAGAGGACTAGATAAAATAGAGGGATGGATAGGATGGATGAATGAGAAAGGGAGTATAAGAGAGAAATTATGTGGAATGAATATTTCATGGTTCAATTGCATACAGTTAGAACAATGGATTAGAAATTGGAAAAAAGAATCATAAAGAAACAAGGGAATTTACAAAATTTGAAAATTTGGTGAAAAAAAGTGAAAAGAGGGATGATAATGAAAGTATGAAAGGTATTACAAGTGAATTATATAAAATATTGATAAAAATAAGGGAAAAAGATAAAGGCGAATATTTAAGGAGAATATGGGAGGAAGATTTGAAACAAAAAATTGGAGATCATGAATGGGATAAGATATGGAATCAAAGACATCTAAAAATATGTCGATACGGATAAAAGAAAATTATCATAAAATAATACGGAGATGGTATTTGACACCAGCAAGATTGCATAATATAGATAAGAATAACTCTAAATATTGTTGGAGAGGTTGTCAAGAAATAGGTACATATATGCATATGTGGTGGAATTGTAAATTTGTACAGCAGTTTTGGGAAATGATTTTCATAGAAATAGAGAATATTCTGAATAGAAAAATAGAAAGGAAACCGAGTATAGCATTGATGTCAATTTATAATGGAGAGAATGGGAACCAAGCAGAAAAGGATTTAATAACAAATGTATTAACGGCAGCAAGATTAGTTATAGCAAGACATTGGAAAATGCAAATAAATGTACAAGTGGAGGAGTGGTATAAAGAAGTTTGGAAGATGGCAATAAATAAGTTAACATGTAGAATTAAAGTAAGAAGAGGAAGTTGGAAAGAAAGTGACTTTGATAAAATTTGGAAAGTATTTGTTAAAAAAGTATTACAGACAAAAGATGGGAGGTTACCACGATGAGAAGAAATGAGATTCTGGAAAGATTAGGTAAGGGATAATGGCTCCGGTGAAGGGGAGCACTGAGGTGGGGGGGGGTTAGGGGAATTAATATTTTTGAATAGAATTATAGTAAAGAATCTAAGCTAACTTTTGAAATTAGTTAACAGAAAAATTGCGATGTTTATAGTAATTTTATGTGTTATACTAACTAAGTATTGATTGTATAATATAATGTATGATTATAAAATTAATAAAAATATTAAAAAAAAGATGACCAGTGAAATCTCATTTCCTTTGGATGGGAAAATCTTTACTGACATTAATGGAAATCAGTTGGGTTAACTCTGGACAAACAGATGGTGGAGACAGTATAAAAACTGGAGATAGATAGATGCTGGAAACAAAATAAATGCTTTCTCCCTAGATACAAAAGGGGACTGTTTTTTAGTCTCCAGCGCAGTCAGACTTTGCTGTTTTGTACTGATATTAGTTAAGATGGATATGACATAAGATGTGTGATGCCTTACATGAAATGTAAAGTCAATAGATAATTTATGTGTTTAAACAATGAGATTGTATGTTCTTCCCCATGGAGTTTGTGTGTGTCCATGTTAATAAAAATACCCTAAAAGATTATTAAACTTCCTGTTCATTCTCCCATCTTAAAAAAATTGTGACAATCTAATATTTAAGAGTGCTTAAGTGGATTGTTGTTTCTAAATCTACCTATTTGGACAATACCATTGTTTACAAGTTGGGTGTCCAGGTAACCATAAAGGCATGATAGGGAACTCCAAACTGATACAGGTTAGCCAACAACTAGCAAAGAACCCTCAGTCTATCCGATGATATATCATATAGATGAGGTGGGGGATTATGCCTGTTTCAAATGGAAGCTATTTCAGGGATGAGAGGAGCTTCAGCAGCTCCCTTGGTTGAGTCGAAGGGTGGACCACAAAGTGGACCATACTGTCCCATATCTTCTTCTGCCAGTTGGCCTTGAAAGTGGGTAGCAGAGCTTGAGATGTTACTTTTTAGAAGTCAAAAGTTACAGTTACATGTCCCCAAATAAAAGTACTATGTTACCTTTGTTGCACAGTTGGGCATGTTCCGACAGCCTGGGGCAATTTTTTTTTTAATTCATACAACCTATTACAGGTGGTACAAATCCCCAAACTGTGTGGAAGAAGAATGGAAAATACAATAAAATTGCAAGTTGCTGGATATCTTTGAGAGAGATTTGGGGGCAAAACAAAGTGCAGGAGGATACAATTCTGTTTTAATGCAAAATGGCTAAGCTTTTCTCCTTATTTGTTTTCTGCAATGGAAATAGCATTTTCTTTGCAGTATTTTTTCTGTGCAGAAATATTTTTTTCTCTGTAGAAAATTCTGTTTGCTGTGCAGAAAAAAGTTGTAGTTGCATATTAATTCTTTGCAAAATTTTCACATCATCATCATCATCATCATCATTTGCACAGAAGACAGCACTTTTTGTGCAGGCAACAGCATTTTCTCCACATAAAATAGTATTTTCCCACAGACATATGGCTTTCTGTGCAGTAATCTTCCCCAAAGAATAGCATTTTGGAGAACTCTTTGTTACCCTATCTCCCTTCCTCCCTTCTGCCCCCACTCCCAGCTCAAGCATTTTCACAGAAATGAAATCTAAAAGATTCAATTTTTACTCCTGCCCTCATCTTTCCTGGATGAAGCTTCAGAGGGAAGGCAGCACCATAAATGATCAAAAAGGGCCCAATTTTGGGTTTTACATATGCTGATTCACATCTTTAGACTTGGAAGGTTGTAATTTTTAGCTAATTTTAAAGTACATTGGCAGCCACAATTATATTTTTTCCGTAGGGCTTTACTAAGTATCAGCACTACAATGAATTCAGAAATACAGGAGAAATCCCTGTATAGGAGGATACTGTAAATACTCTAGCATGGAATAATTACTGGTATTACCAATGGAAAGAAGTTGAGGAAAATACTCAACCTAATGATGTTAAGAAAAACCACTTTCAGTATAGTGCTCCATTATAATATCAAGGTTTTTAAATAATAAAACAAATTTAATTGCACCTCATAAATCAGGAGCCAAGTGATCTATCACAATGCTCAGGTCTGTCTCCAAGTTTTAGAGCACTGTTTGTAGTTTTATGTGGTTAGATGGCCCAAACAGCTCCTTATGTTGAATTACTACATAGATGGCTATTTTGCTGACCGACAATGGAAAAACAAGATCAGGCACAGATAATTGGATTAATTAAGGGCCACTTATTTGATCTAAACCCTATTTAATGTGCATTGAACCTGGAAAGGAGTGAGAGTGGGAGCAACCTGATTTGCCAGCATATCCTGCCTCTGCAGCTGGTCAGTCACCCCCCCTGCATTAACTGCAGAAAACAGGATGCTAGACTGTCACTGAAGCTGCCACTTCCACAATTTTCTTGCTACTTTGGAAGCCAGGCAGGGTCTTATGAGATAGGCTCCCATGGACATGGAGTGCCAGATCTGTGTGGAAACAGAGTAAATTGGGTATTTTCTTAAAATGTTGTAAAGAGACCTATCCTAGCTTGCCTCCGTTCCAACCCCATATCTTCCCTGGGGGTTGTTTGAACTGCCTGGGAGCAGATCAGCATAAATGCTCTGGGTTGTTTGGACTAAAAGGCTCTGGAATGGGGGAAAGCTGGGATATTTTTGCCAGTGTAGACAAGTCCTAGCTTCTCAGCCTTCCCTTGGGCAAAATGCCTGAGCACTGATGGCAATCCAATAATTAGGTTGCTACCTGGCTGGCCATCTACCGGAAGACTGGGGGCTTCCTGGGTGCCCTTCCTGGATGCCATCACTGAGCTCTTTGTGTAAATGACTGAATCCTTGTCCAACACTCAAATCTATGTGAAGACCTGAGGCCTGTTAAAAAAAAAAAAAAAGAGCAGGTAAATGGGCCGAGGGCCTAGCCATACCAGATAAGGTCTGGGGCCTGCTAGCATAGTACACCTGCTAGTGTAATGCAAGGCCCTACCATGAGGGCCTGGGGAACATGGCCTAATGAAGCCTATCCAACCCCCCAAACCAACCAACTAAGCTGCAAAAGTCAGAGAATAGGCTGTGGAGGCCCAAAGCCTCAAAATAGGCCACAAAGCCTATGCCCCTCACATTGTCTGATGTGTGGGGGGAAAAAACAACCCTACAAGGTCCCAGAGGCCAAAACCAGGTTGCAGACATTTAAAGGTCTGACGGTAGGCTAAAGAGGCCCAAGCCTGAAGTGGGTAACCAAAATCACTTAGGCCACAAAGGCCCAAAGTTAGGCTATAGATGTAAACATCTCAAAAATTTTAGACTAAGCTGCAGAGGCTGACAAGTGGCACAGTTTACCAAGGCCTAATTACTCCTAATCTCCCCCCAGCATGCTACCCCATTTGGCATAATAGGCCTGTACCCACCCTTAGGCCCAAAGAGGCCTTACTATATGCCCTGTCCTAATGAGTCCTAAAATAAACCTGGCCCAATAGGATCTCTGCCCCAACCCCAGGCCTAATGAGGCCTCTTGCTGTCCAAGCACTGCAACCCCAAGGCCTGCAAAGGCCTATGACAGTCTCCATCATGACAAGCCCCACAAAGTAGCCTCCCTATACCACCCTTCCATCCCCATGGAAACCCATAGAAATTAAAGGCTTAAAATTCCTTCCCCGAGAAGCAAAATCCCACATGGGCAGAGTGGAAAACAATATCCTCCACTCTGCTTGCACCAACCCCCGTTCTATGAAGCAATCAACCATCTGGGCATCATCCATTTCGCTCCATCCATCACTCCAATTGCCTCAGTGCTACTCCACCCATCTCTGTGATGAAGATCCAAAGGAGGCAAATGAAGGGGTGGTCAGGATTTATATATCTGCTGGCTCCAGCCCCCTCCCCCATGCACAGCATCATGGAACCTTGTGCCCGACACAATTGCCTCTGGCCTTTCTGCCATGGCAGCTATCAAAACCAGACATCCCCCCCTCAGCAGCACCATGTGCTACATGGTTCCAGGGTGGCATAATAGCCTATTGAATACTGGTTGCTGTGTATACTGGTTACTGTGTTACAGCGAGGATGTTTTCATGTGGGAGATTATATAAGCATATGTGACTGCCTTTTTCTGACATTGTTATAGTCTCTGCATTGGCTACTATTATCATCTGACATTGGTGACGATGACATTTGAGCTGGTAGTCCTGAAGGTCTAACTGAGGACAATTACCAAATCTAAACAACTGCACCACTGCTGCTATGTGGCTGGCCTATGAACTAGACCCAGAATATTCAATACAAGCTGATATTAGATAGGAGAAATATGAATCCCTAGTGCCATTGTGAAAATACTTAGCAGAACAACTTCCAGAAGATATCTAAGATGGTTTACATTAGCTGAACATCTGGACTCTATTTCTAATGTATTCAAGGGTACACTGCTGGGGAGTTTAAAAAAATAAAAAAGAAAAAAAGCATAAACACAGCATTGCCAATTCAAATAATCTCTGTGTGTTCAGAGACAGTACAAATAATGCAGGCACCTTGCTTTGTGTAATATGATCAGAAGCACTCAGGCTATTGAGCCAAAATGTTGCTATCTTCTGAGCCTGCTGTGACTGATGAAGAAGCCTGCTGTGAAAGACCTACATAATTCAGCCCTGTTGCTTTGAAGGGCATATTTTGTCACAGCAAGGACTATGATATTCTCTGATCCTTGTCAGATTACCTAGTCTGAGTATGGCTGAAAATGTTCTTCCCCCAAAACAGCCTTTTTTGTGACTGCTAATGAAACTTTCATTTACACAGTATTAAAGAATGAATGTCCTTTCCCTGAAATGATATATCTACCACTTTCCTCATCTGATAACTTGTTTTGGCTATCTCTCTCCAAACTGCAGTTCCTAAATAGGCCACAAATTATTTAGGATAGGATACATTGTTGTCAGGAGAAAAATAAGTACATTTAACCCCCAGTAAATTATTTAGCACTTAGATGCTTATAGATTGTGCCTGAATTCCTCTTGACTGCAGCTAAAATCTGATGACTACTTGCCACAGAAATCAGTTTTGCATACTGCCCATGCCTATGCAAGTAAAAAAAAAATGCTTTATACTGGCTTACATGCATCCTATGTAACTTTTTCCTCTAAAGGTGCATTTACACTGTAGAAATAATGAAGTTTGACAACACTATAAGTGATGTAGCTCCATCCTATGGAATCCTGAGATCTGTAGTTTTAGAAGGTCTTTAGCCTTCTCTGCCAAAGAACTCTGCCTTAAAAGAACTACAAACCCCAGGATTTTGTAGGATGGAACCACAGTAGTTAGAGCAGTGTCAAATTACATTATTTCTATAGTGTAAGGTATACCCTATGTGTCTTCTATTGGGTATGAGTCTTGTGGAATTGTGGAAAGTCACCATGGGGAAAGCAATTTCCTTTCTCTCATTGTTTGAATTATATGCTTTATGAAGACCGAGATGAGATCCGTCAGCTGACGAGCTTGAGTAGCTTTAAAAAAGCACTAAAGACATATCTCTTTCGGCAGGCTTTTCCTGATTAGATCCCGGCCTCAGGAACTCAGTCTCCTGGCTTTTTAAAAATTATGTATATATTTGTTTTTAAAGTGTTTTTTAGCTAGAAGGTTTTAATCTTATTGTGTTTAATGCCTTTTTATGTGGGTGGGTGGGGGTGGGTGGTGTTTTTAGTCATTATTATAATGTTTTAATTGTTGGAAGCCGCCCCGATTGTTTTTAGCAGAGGGGCAGGGTATAAATAATTTTTTATTATTATTATTATTATTATTATTATTAAGACATTTTAAACTGATCTCCCTGTTCTTTGCTTGGGGCACATTCACACTACACAATTATAGAACAATTACTCTATTTTAACTGCCATGGTTCCATCCTATAGAATGCATGGGCTTGTAATTTGGTGAGGTACTGGAGCTCTGTGGATGTGAATTCTAAATACCCCTCCTTAAACAGCCATTCCCAGAATTCCCCAGGACAAAACCATGGTAGAGAAAGTGGAATAACACCACCATAATGTTGTGCTGTAAATGGGCCCTACATCTTATTTGTTTAAATAAACAAAGGGATAGGTGGTCCTTTGGCTTTGAATTTCAGTAGAAACTAAACTGAGTGGTTTCTGATGTGTCTAGTCCATATGATTTTGTATCAAGTTTTTTGGGGACTGAGGATAATAGGACTCTGATTTGTGCTCAGAAGTAGAAACAGCCATTTCATAAATTATGTGGAGCAACCTGAGGTTCTTTTTAAACAGAGGAGAGTTTTACACTGTCAGTATTTCAAAAATTAATCTTTACATTAAAAGGCTAGTTCCTATGTTTATCATTGCTAATTACTGCTTGTCTCAGCAATTATTATGTTACCCTGAAAAAATGGTCTCATCAGATGGAGAGCTATCTCCTAATTTAGGAATCTTCTGAGCAATATTAGCATCTCCTAGTTTACATGAGTAATAGGAACACCATCTTTTTTATAGGGTTATATTTCTTTCTTCCCTTTTACAAGGCCATACATTAAAAGAGAAAAAAAAATGTCAGAGGAGATAAGCAATCTTTTCAAAGATGTATTGTTTTATATATGTTAATGGAAAAATATCAGTTCTATAAAAAGACATTAACATTGATTTGTTATATCTAGCAGCATATGAAATTGGAAAGAGGATTAAAGATATCAAGGAAGCAACAAATAATTTAATTTTCTGCCATTTTACCACTGATGTTTCATCCCCTAGACATTCTGTATAATTAAATGAACATAGAAACGGGAAGGGATTAGTATTTTTCTGTTTCATCCTACTTATCATTTTAAATGAGAAATAAAAACATGAGATAAACCACCACCTAGGAAGAATTGTTTTTCTTCTTGACTGAGAATGTAAAAAGTTACTGAGATACATGTTTGTTTCAGTTGACATTGTCACTCACCATCATATGCTGCTAGGAATTATCCAGAGTGTCACATCAGGGTTTTGCACTCACTTCACTATCCTGTTAATTTCATTCATTACATTTACAGTCTGCCTTTTCTCCAATGAGTTCAAGAGAGCATACATGTCTCTCCTCCTCTCCATATTATCAACTCAAGAACAGCTCTGTGAGGCAGATCAGACTGAGAAAGAAGTAATGGCTGAAAGTCACCTAATGAGCTTCATGGCTCAATGTGGACTTGAACCTTGCATCTCCCAAATCCTGGTCCAAAACTTTTAACAAATAGACCACATTGTGGCTCTTCATGTTACAGATTTGGTTCTGCTCATGAGGAATTCAAATTTTACAAGAATAATTTTGTATGGATGATATGTTTAATGATTAAATTATTCCATTCCATAGCACAACTATTAAGGGATATAATTGATTTAGAACCTGCTAAGGAGTGGCTCCTAGTTTTCCTCTGGGAAAACAAGTGGGATATTAATCTCACTAGATGAAAAACAGAGAAATTGACAAACAGTCTGCAGCAGTGATAAAGAAAAGAACTGTCTTCCATCTCAAGTTCTCTTTGGAGTAAAATAAAAAGAAATCAAATTAAATAATCAAATCAAATAATTAAGAACTTTCAACTCAGTCCTAAGATGAACACAGAGTGCCTTCCCAAATTCTTTGCTGCTTCTCTTCATTCTTTGTCCCTTTACACCTGTTAAGCCCCAGAGAGTTCATACAGATGACAGTGACTCTCTAATATAATGTTTTTCTCCAATAAAAGTTGCTATTCTCTGATCAGTGAGAGAAAAAAAATCCTGAGTTACTTTTAAAATGTCCTAATTAATATTAATTAAGTATTAATATTTAGAAGAATATATGATAAATTAAGCACAGCAGTCAGTGCTATGTAATAGATAAAGCAATAGATTTGTACCAACGAAACCTATATTCAAATACCTGCAAATCTCTTCTAACTGTATGATTCTATGAATCTATGAAGCACAGGTGACTCATTGGCTGAACATCTACCTCACCTTCACATTTGGTGTGGAAATAATATAAGTAAATAGTAGAGGAGCAATATTAAACCAGTAATTTAGATTAGAACCAAGTTTTAATTTTTTGAAAAGACCTCTGACTAAGGACATTATCAGACTAGTCCCTTAAAATGTTCTTTTGCTGGCATAAAAAAAGCCATTTTTATACTGGCAAAAGAATGTCCCCTCCCTCTGCACATACCATCCTTTCCTGGCAAATGAAGAGGAAGTGAATGGAACCCCTTTCACTTCCTTGTTCGAAATCCCTCAAGACTTCATTGCATGGGATGTTTTTTTGTTTTTTTTAAATAAAGCACAAAAGTTTTTAAAAGCATACACACACTTTAAAAATCCGAAGTAACCCAGGGAGGGTCATCAAAAGAGTGAAACTTACCTGGATGTCTCAATCTCACCTGGAAGTGCTTGCGTTGGACTGGCCATTCTCACTGCAGTCACAGGAGTTAACCGGCCCAAGGTTTCACACACCAGCAATGCTGACACTAAAGTGCCATGGAGGATCTATTGACAGCTTCAACCATCAATGAAAAGGTACAGGTTTGGGGCTGGTTTTAACAGTGAAAGGGAAACAACATCTGATCTGTGTGCCCTTTCGTGGTTACATGGCATCATTATGATGCCTTATTTTGTGTGCCTGATAAAGTCCTAATTGTATTGAAGATTAAAACACACAGGAAAGGTAGAGAAGCTGGGCACCAAAAGAGAGTGAGGGCCAGGTAACAGCCCATTTTTAATCGCTGTTGGTGGACCAGGCTGAAGATAACCTATTCTGGGCTCACCACCAGAAGTGCTACCCTGTCCATAGTCAGTGACAATGACTTGCTGATGAGGTTCCCAAAATGTTGCACAACAGCACAGACTGCAAACATAGCTCTGCTAAGCTTGGAATGGGTGTCACTTTTCTGTCTCCTCTCTCACATCAAGAGGGCACAAAACTGGGATTCCCAGGCATTTGGGAACTCATGCTTATGATAAATGTGTGAATTCCCTAGTAATAAGGGACAGTATGTTATTTTAAAAATAATGGCGGGGGGAAGCTTTTTGCTTGCTTCAGAGGTATGGCTGTACCCATATGCAGATTTATGGAAATATAAAGATAGATCAACTGATTGACTAAAAGTAACATGATTCATAGAGTAACATTTATTTAACAGGATTGCAGCTCCAGCAAAACCTCAAAATGATGTTATCTATTCTTTAGAGGGAAGCTGGAAATAAAACACAAATGGAATACATTTACACATATAAATAACTTATTCACCCATACACACTTCTTTCCCTTGTTTTCATATGTACAGTAAACCTTGTTGCTTCTCTAATCAAGAATTGCTTCTCTCCCTCTCTGTGTGTCTTTTCTAAAAACCTGATTGTTATCACTTTGTCTTAAGGGGTTCCTCCTGCTTAGATAGAATGGTTAGTAGGCATGGGAGACTTGCAGTTGTGCCAGGAGGCATTTCATAATGAAGGTAAAACAGAAGAAAGCATTATTTTAATGCTGCTAAGAATCAAGGTGGAAGAGCATTGTGCAGGTCTCTTCTCACTCTCGCCTCCCAACCCAGCTCCATTTCAAATGCATTCAAAAACCTCAGCAAGTACAGCAGGAATAAGGCTGTCAAGAAACATAAATTTCCTTGGAAGAAAGCCAGTCTCCCTCCTGAGTTTCTGACAAGCAAGTTTTTCATTTACTGGATGAAGTAGTGCATGATTGAAATGGGTGAAAACTTGCAACACCTTTTGCCATTAATATAAATGTTATCAGATGTCTGCTGTGTTCCAATCATTCTTTTTTAAAAAAAAAAATCCCTAAAAAAACAAAACAAAAATCTAAACAAGAGCTTCCCTCAGTGTATAACATTTGAGCTGAAGAATATTATTTTTCTCTTATGCTTTGAGGTGCATCTGCCAGAAAGAAAAGGATGCTGCTGCTCCTGAGAATTCTGCTTCCCCAGTGCATCAGGGTAGCAGGCTGGGCAACACATTTGTTAAGAAAGCAGGATTTGGAGTGCCTCCACACAGAACCCAAGAAGAATCTTTCCTGAAATCTCCATATTAGCCTACACCAGTATGCCTGCCATAGCCAGGCACTCTAAGGAAGATCTTGGATTATTTTTAATGAGGAGTCCCAGACTTCCCAGCCAGGATGGTGGGAACTGTAGTTCACTCCTCCTCTTTTCCAAACTCTACTCTTAGGTATTTAAACTTTTTATACCCCACTTTCTTCATATAGGACTTTATTAGACGAGCCCCTTAAAATGTTTGTTTGCTGGCATAAACAAATTCATTGTTATCCTACCACACTTACCTTCTCTCCCAGCAAAGGCTTCCCCAGCAATGAAGAGGAAGTGAATGGAGCTCCCCATTCAAAATCCCACAAGAAGACACTCACACAGAAAATTCAAAAATAAGAACAAAAATAAGAAAGTTAAAGTTTTAAAAAGCACTGGAACACACCTGAAAAGTCCCAAGTAAACTGGGCAGGGACATAAAAAGTGGATCACTTTCCTGAAGGTTGCAATCTCACCCAGAAGTGTTCACATCAGACTGGCCATTCATGCTGCATTCACGTGAGTTAAATGGCGTGAGGTTTCACATGCTGGCAACGCCAGCACTAAAGCACCACAGGGGTCTATTGATGGCTTCAACTGTCAATAAAAAGGTACGGGTTTCGGCAAGGACATAAACACAAATGAGCGATGTTGTCTGATATGTGCGCCCTTTCGTGTTTATGTGGCATTGTTATGATGCCATATTTAGGGTGTCTAATAAAGTCCATAGTCCTATATCGGTTATAGGAATAACAAAATATGATACAGTGCTCAAAATAATAAGTAACAATAATAGTCAGCAATAAATTAATTTTTAAAGCAACCAGTGTGTGACATACAGCTATGGGGTCAAATGAAAACAGTGTGCTTCAGGAGCCAATACCCTGTGAGGAGGCAGCAAGGGGAGGGGCTTCTGGAGGTTTTTAAGTGGGTGTGACAGTTGAAGTTAGAGGTTAGAAGATGAAGTGAGAGGCTTCAAGTTAGACAGTTGAAGTATGATAGTTAGAGGCCAGAAACAAAGTAAATGTGCAGGAAGAATGAATATTTGAACTATTTACGTTACATTATTTAACAATAAATCTTTATTTATGTTTGTTCAATACATTCAGTCTGGTTATGAGTGACTTTCCATTTACTGTAATTAGTCCACAATCCTTATAAGCATCCACACCTAGGTACAAATCCTATCCATCTGATTGGGGAATTGTAGTTTATTTACTCTGTGACAGCAGTAGGAGGTGAAATCCTCTGTGGCACAGGCATGGTGGCAGCAAAGTGATGAGGTGGCCAGGCTGACTGTGATGTAGTTTCAGCTGTGGTGCACTGAGCGTCACACAGTGAAAGAAACATATGAAAGCATAAGAAAAAAACAAAGGAAAAAGTTGGAAGAATCACATATAATTATGGTGGGCAAGTGATCCAACCTCCAGAACAAAGGCAACGATGGATTTTCCTTGGTTTTTTTCCAGGCTGTGAGGCCGTGTTCTGGAATACTTTCTGACATTTCGCCTTTATCTGTGGCTAGTATCTTCAGAGAAATGCAATGATGGCTCTCCAGATATTGTTGATCTACAACTCCCCTCAGCCCTCACCATCCTAATGGTGAGGGATTGATGGGAGTTGAAGTGTCAAAATGGAGGGAAGGCCATAGTTACTCACTCCTGCCCTAAGGGGTAAAGGACTTCCAAGATAAGAGTCACTTGATGATATGTTGTGAAGCCAGCAAGGGACAGGATGATGGGAGCAGTTCCAAAGTCTGGGTGCAACAATAACAGAAAAACCCTCTACATCTTCCCAGCTAGGGATGGATGAAAAGTTTATTTCAGTATAATTGTGATAAGAATTTACAAAGTCACCAAATTCTTTGTATTTTGGATAGAAAAGCCTTGTGATTTGTTTTGCAAACAATACATGTGGAAATGGACAGAGGCATGCACCCATAAGGAATATAGCATTTAAAAAGGAAAAGTGATTAAGGGGAGGGATGAACAAAATGGATGTAAGTATCTGAGGATATAGCATGATCCCAGCCCAAACCCCAATTCAGGTATTATATTACTCTTCTGACCATGAAAAGGGCATCCAGTGACATAATTCAAATTCCATGGGAAACAACAACAGCATTCCCAAAGTGGCAAGATCCCTAGACAATAAGGAATATTTTGCATTCAACACCTAGGGGTATCTGGAGTCAATGAGACACTGATTTTATAATGGTGTTCACAGGAAAGCAATCAGAAAAGTTACATACACACACACATACACACAATTAATTGTGTAATCCTGATTTCAGCTAAGTCTAAACATAACAGTTCAGGAATCTCACTTCAGAAGCTCTTTCCCTATGCACTCAAACAGCTCCTAAAATGTTGCATGAAAAGTTTGAATATGGAATGCTCTTCCATTGATCTGAATGTTATAATCTTCCACAGTTAGAAAGCTTCACAGTCAAGATCCCTGATTGCCTGCCAAGATTCTGAATTCATTTAATACACACACATACACAAAGAGAGAGAGAGAGAGAGAGAGAGAGAGAGCACAAATGGTCATATATGGACATATATGTCTATAGACTAGATTAATATCTCGACAGTACCACCAACACTTCCTAATTAATACATTGCAGCACAGTGAGGAGAAGCACAAGGGAAAATATATATATATATATATATATATATATATATATATACCTCAGCTAGTGTTGCCAGGTCAACTAATGGACAGGGCTTCTGTTCATTTAATTGTTGTTTAGAAGAAAGAATTTTTCAGCAGGTGTTGTTTGTCATGCACTCAACAGCTGCAGAAATTCCCTCATTTACAGAAACATTAAAGGGACAGGAGCCCTGTCCTTTATTTCAGCTGGCAACCCTAATGTTAACTAAAATTTACTTAACTTTTTAATGTGTTTAGAATTAATAATCCAAAATGTATAACTGAAAGCAAACACAAAAACAACAACTGATGGCTAAAATATCATATTAAATCATCAGTAGTCTTTGTATATATATGAAAATGTGCTAATTTCCTCTTCTACCTTAATGCGGGGGGCATTCATTCTCTTCTGCACATTATCCTGCAAAGTCCTACAGTGCTGAATGCTTTGATTTTAAGCTGGTAATGATTTTACATTAAATAGGTAGTGGATCCCATGCAAGGAGATATGTTTTTGTCTCCTTTACTTGCATTTGCTAATATTTCAACTAGTTCTTTTCCTTATCCTGTGCCCTTGATTAGAAGCAAAATTCCAATAAGTGAGCATTCTGCTGTATGATTAATGCTACAAGATGGCACCATATGAAAGTAGCTAGTCGAAATAATGAGGCCAACTTATTAAAGTGCACATCAGATGAAGGTGGTTCAGCGTATAAGCTAGGAAATCTAATGAAACTGCCCCAAACCTGCTTCTTAGGTGTAGGTCACATGAGCTCTGAAACTGTCAAAATAAGGCACATCTTCCAACTAACTCCTTTTTTTTTTTTTTTGGCTTCTTAAGGACCAGTCTTTATGCAAACATTTTTTTTCACAAAAAATGTCTTGAAATAGGAAAAAATAATTGTAATATGCACCAAAAGTAAAAAACAAAAACAAACCCCAAACCAAAAAACAACCCTTGGTAATCTTTATTATTATTATTATTATTAATAATAATAATTATTATTTTTTTTGTAATCTCACACAGCACAGAGAAAACAATCTGGAACTATATGTTTTATGTGAGAGTGAAGATTTACATCCCTGTCTTGGGGGCACTGTGTTGCTCTTTCTATTACATATCTATCCATCACTCTCTGGCTGCATATACTTCTTGATGGGGAAGGTGTGTGTGGGGGGGGGGAAGCCTGGTAGGGAAGAATAATCACATGCCATCTTTGCCTGGCTTTAAAGTCTGGGAAGCCAAGGAGGCTTCAGAATGTTGGAGAGCTGATTATACAATGAAATCAAGAAATTCACCCCACCAGTGAAGATTTCTAGATTTTTTTCTTCTTGTTGAACACTATTTTGGAAACTAATTTCTTTCTCAACTGAATTGAAACAGTAAAAAATAAGGAAAGTATTTGTTGTTGTTCTGGTTGTTTGGCCAAGCACAAGTTGCCATTCTCATCTTCCAGATAAAACCAATATATCATCAAAGATCTACAGCCCAATGTGAACAGTATTTGCCCCTCACTGGCCTTAGGTCAGATTGATTAACTGCAGCCAGTCTGGGGACAAGTTTCAGGTTCTCTCAAATCCTCAAGGGCCACCTTTTTTGTTTGTTTGCTTTATTGACTCTTTTCTAGGAAGAAGAGAGGGCAATCTTGGCTAGGAGGGTGCTAAAACACACACACAGAGAGAGAGTCATTTCTTTATGCCCCCTGTTTTTCTCTTTCTTAAATGGGAAGGTGCTGTTCTCAGGATGACTCCTGGCAGTGAAGGATGATGATTGGGGTTTGGAGGGCAAGCAAGAAGTAGGGGCTCTTGCTGCCAGCACAGACAGTGAAAATGGGGGGCTCCTCCAGCTTACCTGTGTGACACTCTAGCCTCTGACCTCCTTTCTCCTTCTTAATATTTGCCATGTGCCACTGACAGACTAGAGATGTCCCAGCATTGGTAAATTTCCTACTTATTCCCAACTCTCCCATACAGCATGGTCTGAAGACTCACCAAGCCAGTCAGTACATGAAGGGCTGCCTGCTGGCAGCAGCATAGGCTGTGTTTGGTTGCTGGTAATACCGGACAGATGAGAGGCTGAAGGTCAATGGATGGTAAGCCAATTCGAAACCTCTATCCATGGCCACTGAAAACTATGGAGATTATCATATGCTTCAAAAAGCCCACAAAAAGCCCAGCAGGAGGATGTCACCATACTGCACGGTTCCCATGTGCCATCATCCTCACATGATGCCTCCCTGCAGACTCTGTACTGCATTGAAGAATAACCATTGCTTATCATTCATGGAAGTTTCCGTGTGGTACAGTGACATTATCCTTGTGGGGGGTTTGCAGGCTTTTTGCCTGCATATGATAATTTTCTATATCTGTTTCTGGGAAAGAGGCCCCCACAAAATGTGATTTTCCTCACCATTTTCCTTGCTTTCCTGTCCTATCTTTCACATCCCTGCCTTGGGTGATGAGTTATCTATCCTTGCTTACAGAAGCCCCCTGAGCTTAAAAAATGGGGGGGAAAGCAGTCACTTACAACAATAGGTTACAGAAAAGAGTCAAAAATATAAGGGAGAAATGATGTGAGAATAACAGTTTGTGGAATGACATATGTACCATATAAATCAGCAAGGAATTAGAATAAAGGAGGGTGGGATCTGGCATAAATTGATCTGGCCACATTGAACATGATGGGCATACTCATTAATGCAGACAAATTGAACTGGTTCCTGACACTGAGATTTTTCTCCACTGACCTCCACCACTCCTGGGAAAGTCAACTATTTTATTGCATTAGCCACATAAACATACAGACAAGGCCCCCACCCCACCCCCCAGTCAGACAGCTTAATCAAAATGTCAGCACAAGGAACTTTTTTCTCACTAGCAAAAAGATACACAAAATAGAGGAGACTAGCTATGGCAATAACCGCTAAGTTGGAAAGGGCATTGATAACAGGTTTAGGTATATCATTCAGTCATCAACCAGATGGTAAAGAACCAGTCAGGGTCTGATCCTTGAGGCACATAATATTTCTGAAAGGGGGTGATATTTGCCATTAATGGGCATAGAGAGGTAGAAATAACAGAGAACAGAGAGAAAAGGGGACTTTCCCAAAGCAGAGATCTAGGAAGGGAATTCAAGGCTACAATCATGCACACAATTTCTGGGCAGTAGAGATGAGAAAATCTGTCACTTCCCATTTTCTCACATTCAATGGTTTTCGGCTACGAATTCTTTCTGTATTAGATACAATGAAAACTGTAAATTCTTAAAACAAAATGAGCTGAAATGAAAATACCTTCCATTTGCATTGGCCAGATTTTTTAAAAAGTAGATTTAAAAGTCATAGCTGAAGAGAATCATGGTGTAACTGCTTGTCATATTAATGTTAAAGATGAAGAGCCTATCAGAAGAAAAGAAGTGGGAAGCCTAATTAGCCATGACACAGAGCTGTAAGAGCCAGGATTCACCAGCTCCCTGCTGGTGTACCCTTGCCCTGGATTAGGCCCATTCCTCCCCTGTTAACCCTACAAAATGGGCTGGAGTCCAGACCAGCACATTGGCTCATCGCCATCTCCCTGGCTCTCCCAGAAGTGAGGAAGCCAGCAATCAACATGTGATGAAGGCCCCCTTCATGTGACCAGCCTTGGTTACATGCTGTGGGACCACTTCCTAGATCTAGAAGAACAAGGCAGACCAGCAGCTGCAGCAATGGGACATATTTATTTCTCAACAGACAGATAACTATATCTATACCTATCTATATCTATATCTATATCATCTATATCTATATCTATATCTATATCTATATCTATCTATCTATAGGCGTACTCTGTTAATAGTTGTACAACAGAAACTTCTTCAAGCCTGCCTGCCTGCCTGCTTTTGAAGGGACATGTTTTGACAAAAGTAAAACTACCCATTATTTCAGGACACCACTGAACACGCAAGCATTCAGCTTTCTGAGCAAATTGCTCTTCAGCAATACATCCCTGAATCTGTGTGGTGAATGGTGCTTTGGGAGAGGGGATGCATTTGATGGTCTCCATGGTCAGAGGTAAGTTGTTACTGTGTCTGGCACAGGGCACCAAGACACTGTACATGTTGGGGGTGGAGCCAGAAGCTATTTAAGGCCTGGTCACCCCTGCACATGCCACTTTCAGCATTGCATTGCAGTCTAGTTGAGCCCTATGTTTACTTTTCAGGGTGGGTTGGCATGGCTAGTTCCCCTTTACAGGGTGGGTGGGCATAGGCAGGCCTGCTAGGCCATCTTTCAGCTCACAAGTTAGAGCTCCCATTAAATTACAACGGGGTCAACAAGAGGAGCAGAGGGTGATAAGTGAAAAGCAATTTTTTGGTCTATTCTTGGTTAAATGTGACCCTTGTCATTGTCATTAATAGTCTTATCTTTAGATCCCCTCATGTCCAAACCTTCACAGTTAGAGGTTGCCAGTATAATGTCTTGTTCACTGTGAGACATACAACTTGGATAACCAGATAGATCATTTTCACCAGCTGGTTCTGATGCTCCAGTTAATATCAGAGCAAATTTCAGCAGGCCTGTGGCCACTTCGTGGAGGGAGGCCTTGAGGACTATTGAGTTTTCTTTGGCACCAAGGTGCAGGAATAGCTATTGTTACCTACCATGACAGCCCCCATCTTGGAATATCACATAATTGGCAATATTTAATAATTTGGCTTGATGTGGCGTTCCATGTGGTTAGCAGGTAAACCAAGGACCTCCAGATACCAAGGCTGGAGACACATGTAACCAGGGGAGGGGCCTTTGGAAATTCCCTGATCAAGTAATACTCAGGTCAGAGTTAACACCTGGAGATGAATCATCCACTAAGCCACTCAACAATAGCAGAGACTTTGTGGTTTACAAAATGGGCTTTTCCCTCTTCCCTTCCTCTCCAACAATAGACCTTGCCTGCTCCTATTCAATTCGAAATACAGCACCCATTAACTATTATTAACTCTTCCAGAGCACCCTTTGTTTAGTCCTGGGCCATTTTATTTATCTATTAGTACACACAGAGAGAGACACCTGTAGCAAGGCCTAACAAATGTGGAATTCAGCTGAGGTAGGAGTAATCTAAAGACCTCCTCAGCTGCTAGGTATGACTATCCCAGGCCCTGATACAATCCTAAATCTCTATGGGGTGCTACTGACTAGCCTCTCATTCCTGACTTGGGAGACATTCCGAGACCACCACCACCAGCCTCACCAGTTTGCTGGGAGCCCACCATGGACGAATCCCAGAAGTTATTCTCATTCTAACACCTGAGCCCTGCCCAACTTAGGTGTAAGTCATAGAGCCCTCTTTCAGCTCAAAAAAGTACCCACAAGGTGCTCACTGGTTACCATTTTTTCCACCTTTGGAACTAACCACCAATTGTGACTGAACTGAGTATAAAACACCATATGTTAGCCAATTTCTCACATGCCAATAAGGCTCTTAGTGCACAGTAAGTAAAACATTCCCAACCACCTTTTCTGAAACTTGCCAAGTAGGTGAGGTGGGCCAAAAATTTCTACCCAGCCCTAAAGTGAGTAGCTGCTACCTCCACTGAAGTGGAAGAGAAGACCAAATGTGAGAACAAGAGGCTGATCCTAGAGAAGAGAAGGCTTATATGCCCTCCTAGCCTCCCCTCCCGATGTTGGCAGTGTAGTGATGCCAAGTATTGCCATATTGCAACCTCATCTCCTTCCTGGAGGTGTGCAAACCTACCCCACTCCCAAAAGCCACTAGACCAGTGTGGGAGGTCAATTAGCGATTGCACACCAATCAGCAAATAAAGAAGTGAGACATTTGTGAAAACATTAAATTAGGGCTACTTCCTTTGTCTATTAGTACAACTTCCACCTGCAGTGAGGCCTACCAAGTGTGGAAGTTGACTGAGGCAAGGGCTATCTGCAGACTTTCATATCAGCTGCCAAGAGCAAGCACCCCAGATGCAATGCCATCCTGAATTCCACTGAGCAGCCAGTCACTCCCGACTAGGGAGAGCCTCCCAAAACAAGTAGATCATCCCCGGCCTGTATAATCAGGGCCTTCCCCTTCAAAAGACCCAAATTACTACCTCCCAGATGAACAAACAAAACCTGGGGAGATGGTCCATATTATTCTTCAAATAGCAGGGAAGGAGATGGCAACAATACATGCCCCTTCTCCCCAGTCACTTGACTGCCACCACCTCTAATATTCCTGAGAGTGTTCTGAGTAAACCACTGCACCTGACATACCACAAAAAAGATGAAATTGTGGTCACTGATAAACACTGAAACTGTCTCTTGAAGCCAACCTAGACATGCAAGGGAACACAACTTAATTATTTACAAATAACAGACTTCCTGTTCACTGGGGCAGTGGAAGAATATAACTCTTAAAGCAGCTGGATTTTCATCTACCCAGGTGCTGGATATCAGTTGAGGGAACTCTCATCACAGCTGCAGTGGAGGATGTACCTATCCAGAAGGAGTGAGAACAGAACTTGAAATGAGCTAGATGTCCAACTTGTGAATGACCAAAATTAGAATTTACTAACAGGAAAACTTTCCTTGCCCCTAAACAGGACCTCTTTGACTTTTTTCACCAAATGTGCTCCCATTGCCTGAACTGGGTGCAATTCTGTCTCTGAACAAGGGCCAATCTACACCAGGGCACCACAAACTAAAGGCCTCCTGGCCTCCATAACATTGCTAACCTGCTTCCCACACTCAGATCCATCTCCCACCAACCACAAGAGCAAGAGGTCAGTGCCAAAAAGTGCCCTATTGGCGCAGTAGTTAAATGCCAGTATTGCAAGCCACAAGTTTATGAGTTTGATCCCAGCGGGCTCCAAGGTTGACACAGTCTTCCATCCTTCTGTAGTTCAGTAAAATGAGTACCTAGCTTGTTGGGGGCAATTAGCTTACACATTGTAAAACTGCTTAGGGAGTGCTTTGGCACTGGTAAGTGGTATATAAATATCAATGCTATTGCTATTTCCCCCCCTTGGCTCCTCTTCCCTCAGCAGCATAGTAATGCCAAGCAGCCACAAGAGCAGCACAGCAGGTAAATCAGCAATTGTTTTGCAGCCAGAAGGATTTAGACCCTAAATGGGAGTGAAATACACAGAAGATAAGAAGGGTAGTTTCCTACCCCCAAATCACAAGAAGCAAAATAATTGCTTCAAGTCAGCTGCAAAGAATGAGTGAAATCCATGGGTACTGCAGTTTGCTACTCATATTGCTGCTGAGACACAGAGACCCAATGCTGCATATATTACCAGTGTGTTTGATAGAGACTCCCCACTGTTCAGGCTTGCTGAGTTTATATGTGGATTCAACTTGTGTGCATTTGCACCTGCTGTTCAGTCTCATCAACTGCTGCTTTCCAGTCTCAACAATGTGGATGGTGAGTGTTGCATGTGGTTGGTTGTATATCTGTATTTGTGCTCTCTTTCTCTCTCTCTCTCTCTCTCTCTGCGTGTGTGTATGTGTGTGTGTGAGAGAGAGAGAAAGAGAGAGAGAGATTGAATCAGAGCTCCTAAAGGATTGCACAAAGAGTCAAGTCCTTGAGAGAGGTGTTTGGCTCTAAACATTATCTCTACTCTGAACAGTAGATGGAGAGCCATTTTAGCCCATTTCTTTTTAAACATAGAAACTCAGAGCAGCTCATAATAAGAAGCACAGCATAATCAAAGATTTATTTTACACAATAAATACTTTCATAGAATCATAGAATCATAGAATTGCAGAATTGGAAGAGACCACGAGGGCCATCCAGTCCAACCCCCTGCCACGTAGGAAATCATGATCAAAACATCCCCGACAGATGGCCATCCACCCTCTGTTTAAAGACCTCCAAGGAAGGAGACCCCACCATGCTCCAAGCTATGCTCCAAGCCCACCATGCTCCAAGCTATGCCGAACAGCTATGACTGTCAAAAAGTTCTTCCTAATGTTGAGGTGGAATCTCTGTTCCTGGAGCTTGCATCCATTGCTCCGTGTTCCAGTCTCTGGAAGCTCTTCTGATGATGCACAGTATATCTTATGTGTGTCTGTGTTCTGTAGTGGATGCCCCCTTTTTAATTCCTTTTTTATTTCTAGCATTTCTTCAGCCAACTTCTTTAGCTGATGTTTGAGTGCCTTTAGAGCAGCTCTTCTAGGCAGTCTCCTATGAGTCACCTGTCAATCAAGATGGAATGTCCACTGGCTGGCTGGGATATAAGTTTATATACTCTTAAAAGCAGGGATGGGCATCTATGGCCTTGTAACTGTTTTTGGACTGCAATTTCCATCAGCCCATCCACTATAGCCAATGGTGAGAGTTACAGTCCAACAAGTCTGCAGGGCCACATTTTCCCAGCCCTCTCTTAAAGTAACAATGGTATAGTTGTGACCTGGCTGTTCCCCTTCAGATAGCAGGAGACGACTTATGTGAAGAATGTTTTTCTCCCTCTTCCTCAGTTCCTCCACCCATATCCTTTCATTAAACTGGCACCTCAGTCATGTTAGATCAAGGGAATCATTCAGGACTGTCCATATTTTAGGAAGGATGAAAGAAGACTCAGCAGCAGGTTTAGGGTATCGCAAAAGAGCAACAAATTCTTGGCTATCTACTGGTGTTATTACTGTATTTTTATTATTAACTTTATTAATTATTAACTGCATTCCCCCTCCTTTTCCCCAATACTAGGACTCAAGTAAGCTTATAACTTAAAATGATTACAACATAGTTACAAAAGTATTAAAAAGTCAACATTAAAATGGGATTGAACTGTTAACATTAAAACAATTTAACACATGCACTTGAAAATATTAAAAAACAGAACAAAAAAAAAACAATTACAACAGTACAAGTTAAATGAATGCAGCAGCCTCTTAAAAGCACTTTCCATAAAAAAATTCCAGTCCTCAAAAGCCAGAGAAAGCCTTCACCTGCTGATGGAAGGAAATCATGGAGGAGGAGATCTTCTAGCCTCCCTAGGGACAGAGTTTCAGAGCCTAGGAACAATTCCCACCAACTACACTTATGAAGGTACTTTTCAAATGCATATTTTATATTTTTCTGTCAGTGATGTAAAACATTACCACAAAAATCTAGGCTGTCTGCAACCTCCAAGAGGGCCTTTTTGGTAATCGCCCCCAAATTATGGAATGGCCTGCCGAACAAGATCCGTCAGATGACGAGCTTAAATAGCTTTTAAAAAGCACTAAAGACGGATCTCTTTCAGCAGGCCTTTCTGGGCAGAGTCAGAGAAATAATGAAACCACACAACATATATGGGGTAAATAAAATGATCTTTATTGTTAACCCTACCTATTTATTTTCCCATTAAATCTTCAGCAGGGGGAGGCAACCTAGTGTGGGAGCAGCTGAGCTCTTTTGAGCCACCCCAGGTCTGACTCATGTAGAAAATAATAGTTTGTGGATTGGGTCTACTCTAGAATTTGGAAGGGCATTCCATAAGAACCACCTGTAAATGATACAGACCATTGATTTGCCATTTCACAGACAAATGTCATAATATATAGAATCTGCTCAGCTGCTGAAGCTCTTGCACTTGAGAAAAGCCAAGGTGATCTGCTCCTTTTCTGTAGTGAGCCCTTAGTCAGCCATGACTACTGTATATTATTTAACTTCAGCTAACAAAAGCTTACATAAACCTTTTCAAATATCAGAATATCAGTGTAGTTATGTATACAGTTTATATTTGAGCTGACATATTTTGGATTGTACAATCCAAAAGATGTCTGCTCAAAAATAAACTGTAGAGGGTTCAATGTGACATACCCCAGATTTCCCATCCATGGTCCATATTAACTTCAGAAAACATCAGTGTTTACCATTATGACTTTTATCTCCTGGAACAGGGTGTTACTGAGCCTAAAAAGTTTGTCTGAAATATTGTTTTGTTTTTTTGTTTTTTTCAAATCCTGCATAATTTCAATATGTGACCAAGCAGTCTACACTGAAAATTTGCACCACATCAGAACATCCAAAATGACTTTGTGGCAAATGCATATGGAGGAGAGCCAAAGGAACTTTCTTGAAGAAGGCTAGAATGAAAGATCAAGTCTTGGAAATGCAGAATTAAATCAGAATGCATCAAACACTAATCTCAAACTGTGAAATTTTAGATCTTGAAATGTGATATTTGAAAGCCACCTGCATTGAAATGCAGGCATTATTTTGCTGCTGTTATTGTTTGCTATCATGTTGGCTTCAATTTATGGTGATCTTAATTAATAAGAGACCTTCACAATGAGTCCCGGTCATCAACAGCACAGCTCATGTCATGTACACTTAGGGCCATGGATCCCTTGATTGAGACAATCCACCTATGATGTGGTATTCCTCTTTTTCTACTGCCTTCCACTTTACTGAGTTTTATCATCTTTTCCAGGGAGTCATGCCATCTCATGATATGTCCAAAGTGCAATAGCCTCAGTTTGGTAATTCTGGTTACTAGGGAGAGTTCAGGCTCAGAAGTTATTATTCACATTTTAAATATTGTCAAATAATTTTCTATTGGCAGACAGTAAACATGTACAATGAGCAGGTCAGCCCTACCTGAGGCAGAATAAGGCATCTGGTGGCAGATGCTGACCAATGGTTCAGGGTCAGTTGTGGTAACCCCACATCCATTTCTCCTGAGAACTCTTGTTTGCATAGCCTACCATTCACCCTCTAAACTAGCATGTTGACCCCTGATGTGATGGAGGATACTATTTACTTGCCATTACAGTAACATTCAATTGCTAGTCCAGATGACTTCCATACAAAACTATGCTATGAAGGGGGACACCATTTCATCATTTCCCTTATGCAGCAAAATATCTTGAAGCAGTCCTGAAAAAAAGGTCATTTAATTTTTCCAAGATTCCCATGACATAGACAATTGGTGTTTTTAAAAAAAAAAAAAAATACCAGCACTATATCAAATAGCCAGTTTGGTTGGCCATGGCTACACTAGCTATATTATATAGGTCCATGCAGTGAATGACAACTCCTTGCAGTCCCATTCAAGCCACAATGCATGTTGCAATCTTAAATAACAGTTGTAATTTTAATTCATTTAAACTGTTTTGCTCTGGTGAAAGACATGATCAGCTTTGTAAATGAGGCATAGTTATGGTTTAGTAGTAGGTTTAGAATTTAGATTTAGAATTTGGAGCTAGTATATCAAGCTTAAAGCCATTAATGCGTCACTTCCATTGATGGATATTGTCTTTGTCATTTCAGGTACATTTTTTTTTAAAAAAAATCCATATTACTTAGTCAACTTTGCAGCCAATCATTATCACTTGCGGAAAACCACTATATGTCAATAACTTAAGCAGGAGACACAGAGAATTATGCAGTACAGGGGTTCATAAATTTGCAGATATTATTATCTTGAGAACTAAAGAAGAACAATGAAAGTGTCACAGAAATGATATAAAATAAATTTTGCAGCAATTTGAAAAACAAAAAAAACAAAAACAAAACAAAGCCCTCTTTCTTTGGAAAACAATGCTACAATTTAAGATTGTGTCTGATTTAGCATCTATGCTAGAAAATGGGATCTTTCAAAAAAATAATTGTCAGTCAATTCAGTGAGCAGCAAAGAAACACAATTGGGTTACTGGTGGGATACCAGCCACACAGTCCAGCACTGTATTTATATCCCAGTTTTCATCTGTAAAGGTTGTAGAATAGCTTACTTATTGATAAAAACAACTCAAGACAGTCTCTGACCACAGGCTGTCAACTGAAAAAGACATGACAGAAAAAGAAAGGAGGCTATGGAGGGGAAAGGAAAACAGTGAACTCAGCTACATGCATTTACTAGCTCCTCAATAGGAACTAACTGTTCCAATCATACAGTTCATCTGTTTCTATTGCACTGAAAAAGATTGGGGGGAGGGAGAAGAAAGAGAGAGAAAGAGAGAGAGAGAGAATGAACACACAAGCTATTTGGAAGGGAACTGCAGATGATAACCAAGATCCTGCATCATAGAGGCTTAGCACATTCCAAAGTAAAGTGGCAGGGCAGCCAGAAGGTTCGGTTTCCTGTGCTGCCTTACCACACAATATTGGAGATTATCAGATAGGACTGAAAAATGTGTTCCTGTCCCACAATCTCTACTTCCATCCCTGTCCTGTCCCTGTCACGCCACACTCCCCCTCCCCACCATGCTCACCCACTCTCCCATCGTTCCGGCAGCCCAGAAGTGAACGGAGCTCTAATGGAGCTCCATTCACTTCCTGGATGAAATCGCAAGGATTCTCATGAGAAGATGTGAGTGTGGGAAATTCAAAAATAAAAAATAAAAAGAACATGGGAAAAAAATGACAGCAAGCACAAAACCACACTTGAAAAGGTAGAAGTAACCCAGGGAGGGTCATAAAAAGTGTGTCACTTACCTGGATATTCCAACCTCAGCTGGAAGTGTTCTAGCAGGGACCACCCACTGATGCTGGGATCTCACCAGCATAATGGGAAACTTTGTTGCACACAGGAACATCTGTGACAAGAACGGAACAGGGGAATTATTGATAGCTTCTCCTATCAATAAAAAGCACCACTGGTGGAATTGTGCCTGATGAGGAGGTGCATAATGAGGGGGGAATGGCAAAGTCTGAAAAGGGAGCCCTTTTGTGATCTCCTGGCATTCCTGTAGCACCACTTTTAACATGTCTGATAATCTCCATTGTCATTTTTCTGGTGTTCTGCCATTCTAGTCCCATGGAAGATGGAGGAAAAAAAATGTGTCTTTTTACTAATGGATTTTCCAGTTAGAAAAAAGACATGGTTTTACCTCCATCTCCCATGGGACTAGAATGGCAGAACACCTGAAGACTGACAGTGTCACGCAGTAAGGCAGCACAGAAAGCAGAACCTTCTAGCTGTCCTGCTGCTTTACTTTGGCATGTGATATGCCTCTTATATATTTCATTCAGCTACATCTCCCAATCCTAACCCTCAGCAATTTACCTTGTAAGCAGCACATACCCCCACAACACAATAATCTCTCTGTTGTCAGAGAGTGTGAGGGATGAGTGGGAATGTGTCTAGCTGTTTTCCTATAGTTGGACACACTATGACAGGCTTCAGCAAAGACCTCTAGCGGTCTTGGAGGAGTCTCTGCACATGACATTCTTGGAGCGCTTTCAGCTACAGGAAAATAGCTGAATGCATCCATGCTGATCCCCATGCTTTCTGCAACATGGTCTTGTTAGGAGCGCTGTGTTGCTTACAAGATATTGGGGGGGGGTGTTGTTGTGTGGTCAGAACGGTATTTTAACATCCACAAGACCATTGCAATGTGTTCTATGTGGTACTGCCCTCGAAAAGAGTTTGGAAGGTACAGCTTATGCAAAATGTGGCAGCCACACTTGTAAAGTCAGATCTTAGGGCTGGGCATGTAGCTGGTTTATCAAGGAGGATGATACGGGGCGGGTGTGGGTGCATCAGTATTCCCAAACTCTGGGGAATGGCTAGGGTGGGTCAGGATTAATTATTAGCATTATATTGTATTACAAAGCCATTAAAACCCTCCCATCCCTCCCTCCCTCCCTCCTTCCCTCCCTCCCTATAGCTATTGTTGATCATATATATATCACACTGACCAATCTGTACAGGAAAGAGCCCCTAATAGTAAGACTCTTGCTACTCGGTTCATTGTCTCCCTCGCCCTTGCACATATAAGTGCAACTGGCATTCAAAAGAACCATCAAACAGTAACTGTGTTTCACAGTGTGAGACTTCAGATGCTTTTCCTTCATATACTGTTTCTCAAGGACATTTTAGGCAACACTATTCCCCCAATGAACATTATTTTTGCAGATTATGATACCCTGAAGCAACATTTTGTTTTCCAATCTATGAGGCTGATTTCTTTGGTGAGAATGTGGCCCTTCCCCTGAAAGGTTCATGTAGTTCAAGGGAAAATGAAGAGAAATAGAATATGTTATTTCTTAATTGTTTGTAATGTTGACAACTTGGCCAAAAGAAAAGAAAGCAGAACTCGGTATTTGTCTCTGACTTTGTTTTTCTGTGTTTGCCAAAATGGATAGAAGCCAAAAAATAAATAAAATGAGCATGTTTTCTCTATTCTGTCAAAACATGTTATTGTAAATCTCAGCTTTGCTCAATGAAGAAGGGAAGACCACCATTTAACTCACAGCATTTATTTTTATCAGTAATAGTCATGTCCCATTTTTCTTTCAAGCAGCTCCTGTTTTTCTTTCCCGTTTCTTTCCTCACAACAACCCTGTCAGGCAGACTAGGGTGTAGGATAGTGACTGGCCTATGGTCATCTGATATGCTTCATGGCCATGAGCATCTGAAATGGCTCTGCATTCCCATGCAAATGCTAACCTCAACACCACCTTGACTCTTTTCTTTCTTTCCTTTAAAAATAATTGGTTTCAAATGATGATTTGATTTTGTATATTTATTTCAGCTCATCTGTGACATGCAACACATTCAATTGGTGATTGTCTTTTTTTCATTTATTAGGGCTATATTCCCAAATGAGAAGCTAGCAGTAAAATTGGGTACTTCTACTAATTGTTCCTCTCACCACCTCATACTGATTGCAGTATGGCAGTTATATCATATATCACATCTTAATCTGAGCTCTGCCTCAGAAATGTCAGAATGTGATATATGTTGCACTTTTATTGTTTATGTTTACAGCACTGAAACATGAGGAAAATAGCTTCATCTTACTGGTTATATTAAAAAAAAAAATATCTTCCCTGGCCCAGAAACCTTATGTGACCCAGGTTTACCCCCTGCAATTAGGCAGAGTGAGGCAGTCTTCTTGGGCAGCTGATTTGGCTATCATCCAAGGTCAGTAAATTATTAGTTGATGTATTATCATTGCTGGAGAAAGGGAGAGGCTCTTCTAGGATTTTCTGCCTCAGGTGAAGAAATAACTAGGGTGATCTTTGTTACTACAGCATGTGCCTTAATTGTTGCAGGGGTGTCCTTTGCTCTCCCACCTCAAGCAGGAAAGTATCATGGGCTGCCCCTGCATATATTTACATCTCTTTAATAACATGAAGGCCTAGAAGCAGAACTGGCTCAAGTTGAGTAATGCTAGTGAAAGCTGCAATGGAATCCACTGGTACCATTTCCCCGTATTCTGAAGGGGTGTCATCCTTGTGATACTGGATTGCCTTGTTCCAATGAAATCTGTGGTTAGTGAGAAGGATCTATTGTCCTCAAAATTTACTGAGACACAATATTTATGCACATGCCTATTGAAAATAGCATGTTACTTTTGAAAATGATGAACAGTGATGAAAGAGATGCAAATAAAAGAGAAAAGAGAAGAAACATTTTTTTTGCATATACAAATGGGCATAATTGGCTTTGTGTTAGCTTGCCTTGTAGAAAAAAAATGCAATATGTTTTGTTTTATTTTCTGCTCCAAATCTGCTTGCGTGGTGTGTGTGTGTGTGGGGGGGAAGCTGGATAGAACACCCAGAGGATGACAGAGTGAATGAGGGAAAAAAGTAGAATAAGGGATTATTATGTTTGATTTCTATGGAGATTTTCAGACACTCTTTAAAAAAAAAAAAAAAAAAACCACTTAGGTTGGGAGGAGGATGTTGCTGTACCACTTCCGCTGATCAATTTTGCATGCCCCATCCTCCGCCCATCCTCCCTCCATGTTGGAGGAATGAGAAAGGCACCACTTTTCATTGATGAAAGTTTCTGTCAATGAAAAGAAATGCCTTTCTCATCCCTCCAGCATGGAGGAAGCACAAACGAAGGACGGAAGGAGGACAGCATCATGCAAAATTGATCGCTGGAAGCGGGACAGCGCAGTCCTCCTCCCAACCGCTGCAGGGTTCTTTTTAGAGCATCTGAAAAAATCCTATATTTCTAATCATGATATCTTGTTGCTCAAGCTAAGGGACAAGATGGGATCCCCTCCCATTCCCAGAAGTTGAATGGATTGGCAATTGTGTTTTGCTTCAATAGTAGCGATGATACTGTGTCCTTCACCACATGTCTCTCCCCCACCCTCAGCTCACTGTTTCACCCTCAGCTCCCCATCCATTGTACATGTCTTCAAACATTCACTACATTGCCACACTGAAAAGACTCACTAGGCATCAGTCCCAAGTGAAATAATATGTGAGTTGGATCTTCTCTTTCTACAGTACAGCCCCCCCCCAAGCATTTTTACTCAGAGATCAGTGCTAGTGTCTTCAACTGGACTTACTCCCTCTTAAGGGAACAAAGTATTTCAGTCATAGGATTAGATTTTACATGTTGTTGTTTTTTGTGCCTTCACATCATGTTTTACTTATGGTGACCCTAAGGTGAAACTATCAAGGGGTTTCCTGAGGCTGAGATGTTGTGACTTGCCCAAAATCATCCAAGGGGTTTTCATGGCTGAGCAGCGATTCAAGCCCTGGTCTTCAGAGTCCAACACTCAAACCAGTATGACACACCTGCTAATGAACCTGCTAGAGAGTGACAATATACTACCATGATTTCACTTCTTCTCCCTTTGGCCTCAGCCTTGCCCATGCTGGAGTATCTTCCATGACCAATTAGTGACCATGGGAGGGCAGGAGACACCTCAGCAGCAGTTGGCTGAGTACTGAATCTATGGCCAGGAGAACAGGAAGGAGATAATCCTCCTGGATCCCCAGCAAGAACATACAAGTACACTGGAAACACAGGAGCATGCCTTTTTTTCTCTTCTCCCACCTGCAGCTTGATACTTTCCTACCCCCCCCTCCAGCTACAGTACTAATTGGTCAGGGAAAAGGTCAGTTGTGCTGGGGAAGAGGCTCATTGTGCAAGGAGGTGCTAAATACCTCTTTGCACAACAAACTAATGTTACATAGACAGGAAGTAATGCTTGCTTGTGTGACCAACAAGGTCCCAGGTGTATGCTGCAATCTTAAGTTTGCTTACTTGGGCAAAAACATTATGTCCAATGGCGTTTGCTCATCCAGTCAGAAGAGAGAGATTTAACACAAAAATATGTGGGCAATCTAAGGTCCCGTCTACACGATTTAAATAATACGTACGACATGCGGAAGTTCGCGCTTTGGTACAAACGGCCTTTCAGCAGCTGCAAATGCACACGAATGCAAAAGAGAGGGGCAGTTTTCCACCCTGCAATATGCACACATGGCGTTCGGGAGGGAAAGCAGATCGTGAAGAGAAATCCATACGCCATTTGGATGGCTGACAGATCTGTACGGTCCGTTCGCACACATATGAACAGGCAGGGTAATCTGATTGGCTGGCTGAGTAGAGGAGGCGGGGCTAGCACAGAGGGGGATTGGGAGTGGCCACCATGTCGGTTTCCCAGCTAGTGAGCGTCCGGTAAGTCCGTGAATTTATATGTTTATTTATTTTTATTTTATATTGTAAATACGGAAAAACGACTGTCCTCAAACCAGGAACCTTTTCCAAAATAAAAAAAAAAGTGGCAGGAGATTTAAAACTGCTGCTTGGCTTGCTCACTCCAGCCAGAGCTTCGGGAAGAGGGAGTCATACAGAGTTTAGGGGGGTTAAAAATCGTATAGCCGGTTCGTATGCATACGGATTTTTTTATGATCGTATAGCCACACTGTAAGGGCCACTTTATTAAATAATTAAGCTGATCTGTAGCAAGGCTGCATACTGTTGTGCATGATGAAGCAGATGTATTTTTTGTAAAGTCAATAAATTTAGCTTGCCTCTGGCTGGTCCATTGCAGGATGTCTTGATATGTTGACCTCCCTCACAAGCCGTGAACCCTAAAGGAGAAAGCCAGTCAAGTCCAGTCTCAAAGGCTGTGCCCATTCCCATGTCTGAATCCCAGAATTGAAAAGGCAAATCCAGAGAAATCCCTTTCACCAAAAAGTGATCATGGATGCTCACTGATAACTTCCCATGGTTTCACTGTTTCTGCATTAACCTGCCACAGAAAAGATTAAGCCTCTGATTTGTTCGCCCCACCCCCACCCAATATGCAAGGCCTCAGTTTCCACACCAGATCTTCCTTTCACTCCCAGGTTCAGTTACCAATTATAGCCTTGTTATGTTTCTGTACATTTACTGCCTTCTCCATTCCATGTACAGGAACCCAGACATTATTCACATTTGTGTTCTAGTCAATCATTAACCAAATTGTGGTTGAATGAGCCCTCCTCTTTGTAGCCTGGGACTGAGCTTTGAGGTACTGTTCCTATTCACATGCAGTTACAAGTAAGTGCCCCAGTGTGGTGTTTCAACTCTGACACTCATGGAAGAACAATTAATCATGCTGCAGGCAGAATAAGGATACTGAAGTTAATAGCACCAATTTAACCAGGAATCAGTGTGTATACAACAAAGGTTGAATGTGGTACCCAGATCAAGGATGTCCCCATAATAATGGGGTTAGTACACCACCAGCTATGTCAAAGACAGATCACAAGAGAGGGGGCGGGAAGATGTGGTGGAAACTCTGGGTAACTGAGATAAAGTTCTACACAAGACTATTTAGATTATTTTTAACACCAGCAGTTCCTACAGTTTCCCCCTTTAACTGTGGAACCTTCTCTGAATTAAGACACAGTGATATATAAAGTCTTATGGATATTGTGGCAGTTAGGTTTTCAGCAATGCTTTTTCTCCTTAAAGACTTTCCTATTAAAAGATCAACATGTATAAAATGACAGAGATGAAAACTTGTTAGACTGAGAACCACTGTAGCTACAACCTTAATGAGTGGACAGTCACCTTTAGCATTTCTGAGAATGGATTTTCTCTTTAAAATTGTGACCTCTTCATCTCTGAAATATACCATTTGCCCAGTAGCTTCAATGCTATTGTTACATGGACAGATATTTATCTTCAAGAAACAAAGGTTAACTGGAAAAGATAAATTAATTTTGTTTTATCCAAAGAAAAGAAGGAAGTCGATTAATGGGGAAATGCACCACCAAATGCTGCATTGTACTAGAGATATTATTGCTAAAAAGAGTTATATCAAATTGATTAAACCACTGGAATTTTCATTTAAGGTACACTGTTAAGCGAGAAATCTAACACTATCATTCCAGAGCCCTATAATTTCATGGCTTACTAAATCAATCCATTTTGCTTTCCATTAACATTACTAAAATATAATAAATAATCAGCCGAACAGCAGGGGTGGGGAATCTGTGGCTCTCCTGATGGGCATGAGCTGCCATTCACCTAATCTTTCAGCAATGGCCATGGTTCTGGGAAGTACTAGGAACTGGTGTCCAACAATGTCTGGAGGGTGATAACACCCCCTGTACCTGCTGTGCAGCCAGATAGATAATAATCAAAAACACATGCAAACACTGGGTGCATTTGCACTGTAGAAATAATGCAGTTTGACACCACTTTAAAAGTGCTGTAGTTCCATCCTATGGAATCCTGGGACGTGTAGTTTTACAAGGTCTTTAGCCTTCTCTGCCAAAGAGTTCTGGTGGCTCACAAAGTTACAAATCCCAAGGTTCTGTAGGATGAAGTCATGGCTGTTAAAGTGGTATCAAAATGCATTATTTCTACAGTACAGATGCATCCACTGACCTCAAAGCTGCTATCAGCCCTTGGGTGCTAGAAAATCTCATCTGCAGCACCACTGGTTAACTTGTGGCTCCTAAACTGGTCACAGACTGATTGCAAATGGCTCTTATATCAAATGTGTTATTTCTATGTGTCTTCAAGAAACAGATGAAAAGCACTCCCTCCATCTCAACTGCCACTGTCCTGGCCTCAGAGGGAGAAAAAAAGAAACTGGCACAGCTTCATCATGCCTAGGCTCAGAAGCCGATGAAAGGCCTCCCATCCATCCCAACTGCCACTGCCTTGGACATGGAGGGAGAGAAGAAGCAGCAGTATCTGCTGGGCTCCAATCCCCTTTTCCTTTTGTATCATGTCTTAATTAGATTGTAAGCCTGAGGGCAGGGAACAGTTTTGTTGTTCTTTTACTAGTAAAGTGCCATGTACAGTGATGACGCTATGTAAATAAATGATGACGATACGATGATGATAGTGGTGGTAATGTCAACTCAAACCTACAGTGGCCCTATCATAGGATTTTTGGCAAGTTTATCCAGTGGAGGTTTCCCATTGCCTTCCTCTGAGGCTCAGAGATTGTGATTTGTCCACAATCACCAGTGGGTTTCTTTGGCTGAGGGAGGATATGAGGCCTGTTCTCCCATGCAGACTGCTGCATCACATTGGCTTCTTACAGCAGTTATCCTAGCCCAAATTTCTCTCCTTTTAAGGAATACCAAAGGGATAGTCTGAAATACAAACAATATAGGGAATGTGAAGTCGAAGGTTTTCACTGCCGACAACCACTTTCCTTGGTTTTTTTTCTGGGCTGTGAGGCCGTGTTCTGGAAGAGTTTATTTTCTGATGTTTCACCTGCATCTATGGCTGGAATCCTCAGAGAATGGTTGGGTAGGTGCGTGTGTGTGTGTGTGGGCGTTATATACAGTGAACCCCTGTTGGGGAGGATATGTACATTTCTGTATTTGAACGGCTAGTTTCTGGGTGGAAATATGCAAGGAGGATTAGTGTCTGTTTGTCTAAGGTTGGTAAATGGTCCATCATCTGCTGGAAATCCCCCTGTCCCTGGGTGGAGTTCATTTGCAAGTGTTGAGTTTTGATTTTAGTGTTTTTCAGGACTAGCAGCCAGATTTTGTTTACTTTTAGGATTTCTCCTTTCCTGTTGAAGTTTTCCAGGTGTTTGTGGATTTCAATAGCTTCTCTGCACATTCTGACATGATAGTTGTTGGCCTGGTCCAGAATTTCAGTGTTTTTAAATAACATTTTGTGTCCAGGTTGGTTTATAACATATTCTGCTACTGCTGATTTTTCTGGCTGGCCCACTCTGCAGTGTCTCTCATGGTCCTTGATTCGTGTTTACACACTGCATTTAGTGGTCCCTATGTAAACTTGTCACATAGAAACCCTAAAAGTAAACAAAATCTGGCAGCCAGTCCTGAAAAGCACTTAGATCAAAACTCAACACTTGCAAATGAATTCAACACTTGCAAATGAACACTTCCTTTATCCAATTACAAACATTTTCTCCTAATTCTAGAACATTCATTACTTCTATTAAAGACTACCAATTTAATTTATCAAAGGCTTTTCCGCATCTAAAAAAATTAGTGCCCCTTTAATCTCATTATGATAATTTAAATATTCTAGCACATTTAGGACAGTCCTAGTATTCTCTTTTATTTCCCTTTTTGGTAGGAACCCATTTTGATCCTTATGTATATCGTTCTGCAATATTAATTTTAACCTATTTGCCAATATGGTCACAAAAATTTTATGATCTTCATTTAGAAGAGAGATTGGTCTATAATTTTCAATTAAATTTGGGTCTCTGTTTTCCTTATGTATCAAGGCTATATTTGCTTCTTTCCAACTATTCGGGATCTGTTTTAAAAAGAATGCTCCTTTTTTAAAAAAACAAATATTAAGATTTTTCTACATAGAATCAAAGTTCACATAACCATAGTAACTCAGGACTTTATCAGATGCACTGAATAAAGCATCATAACAATGCCACGTAAATGCAAAAGGGTGCGTGTACCACACGATGTCATCCTTTCATGGTTATGTCCTCTTAAAAACTTTTACATTAATGGCTTAAGCCATCAATTAATCCCCCATTGTGTGTTTTTTGTGTGTGGGGTTTTTTTTTGTTTTGTTTTGTTTTTGTTTTTGGCCGGCATAGCCAGCATGTAAAACCTTGTGTCTTTTTGTTACTGTACTTACCCCATCAATGGCCGGTCTGGCGCAAGCACTTCCCATTGAGATCGTGACATCCAGGTAAGTGACACACTTTTTATGACCCTCCCTGGGTTACTTGTGATCTTTAAAGTGTGTTTTTGTGCTTCCCCCCATCTTTTCCCTGTTTTTTTTTTTAAAGTTTCCCATACAATGAAGTCTTGCAATATTACGCGGGATTTCAAAGGAGGAAGTGAACAGAGCTCTGTTCACTTCCTCTTTATTGCCGGAGCTGCCTTTGCTGGGAAAGCATGGTAAGTGTGGAAGGAATGTTTTTTGCTGGCATAAAAATTGATTTTTTTTTTAATGTCAGCAAAAGAATCCTTTAAGGGGATCATCTGATAAAGTCCTAAGAAAGAGAGAAAAGGGGTTGATAGCAATGGATCCATAAAGAAAAAAAGAAAAGAAACCCACTTGAAGGTGGCATAAAACATTGCAACTGGTGCCTGGAATTGTCAGAGAATAGTCTGGGGCAACAAAAATGTCACCTGGATGTTTCAAAAAGAAAGAGAACTACAGCAACAAATACCACAACTTCCTGACAAACTTAACCCACATGAAGAAAAACCATGTCACGTCTGTAGTGCCATTTTGGAGAGCTTTTTGGGTTTGCTTCAGTTTGACAAATAGTAGATATACATGAATCTATTCCATCAAGCAATATCAATATTTTCAAAATGAATGCAGCATGTATTTCATTGCACAAGATCTATGTCTAAGGGCCATGCAAAAAAATGTTTTTCAGGATCTTAGAGATACATTCACATGGTTTTGTAGATCTTCAACTCATTCATCTCCTCCTCCTCCCTCCCAACAACATACAGTGTCAGAAAATGCATGCCTGGTCACCACTGCCCTGAAAGTTTTCCACTTTCTGAATTTTCATGCCACTGAATTGGCTGCCATGTATAAGGAATATCTAGAGAACAACATGGCACTATTTTTTAACAAGCCACAACTGAGGAGAGAGCAAAACCAAGAGCTTGTCTACACTGGCCAGAATACACCACCTTCTAGGGGGTGTACTCTGGCACCAGAGCTAGTCTGGATCCTGCCGGTTACTGTGATGAAATGAGCAGAAGTCCACATGCACACACCAGCCAGTATTGGTGGGTGCCCCCCCTACTGTCACATGTTGCACTCTCTGAATCAGGAAGGAGGCCTTCAGCATGGGATCAAGGCTGGTCACATGCAGGGGGCCTTGATCATGTGCTGGGGGCCTCCTTCCCAGCTGCAGAACAACTCCAGCTGGTGTGTGTGTGTGTGTGTGTGTGTGTGTGTGTGTGTGTGTTTAAAAATGTTTTAAATGAGTTTAGCCCAGCTTCCCCCAGCTTTGTCTCAGACATCATGAGGACTGTCTGGAGCTGAATCAGGGAAGAGGCCTTGTGTCATTTGGATTGCAGGGCTCCAAGCCAGGGTGTGTGTGAGGGAAAGCCTGGGTAAATTGCCCATCTAGACAAGCCCCAAGAGGAAGCCAGCCCTCTTCTGTCATGTATGTTATCTGCTTAATAAAAATGGCAGCAGTAACTTAGCATGTTTTAATTTGAAAGCAGGTATTTGGGACACATATTTTTCCTAGCCTCACAAGGCAGCAGTTCAACAGTGTCATAAAAGTGATAAACAAAAGCACAAAGTTGTTGTTGTTATTCTATGATAATTCAGCCACTAGGTATCAATTCCTAAATAAAAACAGATTGGTGTGGTTTTTGTTTGTTGAAATGATTATTTTGCTTTTATTCTTTTTTTAAAAAAATACAAGTTGTCCCAAATACACTCTTAACATGGTTCAAAGCAGTTTTGAACACTGTAGGAGGCATATCAATTATTTCAGGAGCAATTTAGGGATGCTGTATAATGATACATTTGATGCAACATGAGGCTTACTGAAAATACAAGTTAAAGTGGCTCTCAAAAATGCTGCACTGCACCTTTTTACCTTCTAGGACAGCAGCATGTCAGTCTTTTTTCACACCTTGTCACACAAGGGTCTTACATTTATCTATTGTAGGAACAAAGATGATGGCTGGGTCTTACATGCAAGGGAACATGAGATACTGTCTAAATAAGAAGTATTGCTCCATCTAGTTCAGTCTTCTTTATACCATGAGTGAACAACTGCTGGTGTAGGGGGCTGCACTAGCCACTTCCAGAATCGCAGTGGGCCACAGCTATCTCTGTCATTCATACCCACCCTCTTTATTGTTATTGTTATTGCTGCTGCTAGTACCATTGTCTAAAAGTGGCTCCAACACCTATAACAACAGGAGCGGGAATCATGTAGACCCCCAGATGTTGGTGGACTGCAAGCCCCATCAGACCTAAGCAGAAAAGCCAATGCTGTTTTCTGCACACAAAAATTGTCCGAATAAAGTACAGAAGTTCAAAACTGAGAAAAGTCTTCAAAAACTGAGTTTTCAAAGATTTTTTCAAGAGAATTGATTCTTTCAAGAATGAAACAAGGGAAGAATTACATCCCCAATGGTAAATCTCTCTCTTTCAATGGGATAACCTAAAATACTATTAAAGTATCTTTATAAAGAGTTGAAATTCAATAGCCATACAGTCCAAAACATATTGATGATTGGGGGTGGGAGGAATGAAAATGCAATACCTCTGCTTTGACAAAGTGATCATTTATCATGATGAGTATGTTACCAGGTGGTAAAACAATTGACTGCATTATCTTGTCATATGGTAGGAAGAAATTACTGTATTGTAGAACCTGATCAAATTGCATTTTTTTAAAAAAAAAACTTTCAAGTTCTTTTCCTCCCTGTTATGAAAAAAAAACTTGCAATTTCACTAAATTCTTAGCAAAAGCAAACTTCTCACCCTTCTGCACTACTCCAAGAAATGGCTCAGTCAATGCTAGAGGAATGTCAGACAGTTTTATTGATGAAGCTAAGCCTCTCTGGCTCCTTAAGCTGCTTGGCTAGGAGATTGCCTGGAAATCAATGGACATGCTAACATTAAACTCCACACACCATTTATATTCAATCCAGGCAGAGCTAGACAATACCAGTGACATGTGGGTGCCCCTGCAAAGAAGAGTTCCATTTCCTGTCTCCTACCTCTTTGTTTTGTTTTATTTTATTGTTTTATCATGAGCCAAGTAATCTTGCCAAAATTAACTAGTGGTAGCCCACCAAATGGAATGGCACACGGAATGAGGAAACAGAGGGTTGCTCTTTTCATTTGCAATCAAGTGTATTGGTTATGTCCAGAGCTGGACCCAAAGGGTTTGTCTTTCCCATGCGTGGTGGCAAATGGGCAAGAAAATCTGCCTATTGTTAATAAAACTGGAAAAGTATGAGAGCAAGATAGATTTCAGTGATCATCTTCTGATATTTAAAGGAATTCAGAAAGTATGAGTGACAGGCAGACGGAGGGAAAAATATATACAGTCTCTTAAGAATGAGGAGGATTAACACAAAGACTGAGTGACAGATAGATCCCATTGAGAGCAAATCTTGGAAACCTTTTTGAATACAAGGAACGTGGTATTTCTGTGAGCCCAACAAGCCCTGAGGAAAGCTTTGCAAACATGTAAGTGCTGATCCAAGTTCAGATTGATGAAGCAAGGAGCTTTGTACTTTATAGGCTCCTAAAATTAAAAGACAGTGTTCAGGGGGGAAAGAGCCAAACAAGGTCACTGTTAATATGCCCCCCTCCCCCAAAAAAGTTATATCTGACAGGATTTTAGTTTTTGTTTTTTTAAGTACTCTTCCAAAATAGTTTAGTACCTGCTCTTTATGCATCTGCTCTTCCTTAGTAATCAGCTTTCAGGCAGCATAGTAACACCCCCTGTTTATATATAATTTGTTTACGCCCATGCTGTGTAGTGTTGTGGGTAGGGAGACAATTTTGCTAGTCTCCATGGAAGAAAAAACCTGGAAACTGTGTCACGATGCCTTGCACCATGATGGAGAACATGGGGTAGAGTTGGATTATTTAGAAGGTCCTGCCATTCCCCCTACTTTCCATCTTTGCCTGATTTTATCAGTAAAGTATCTGTCAGAATGAGTGAACAAGTGAGTGAGTGTGCAAGCAAGTGTGCGAACAAGTGGGACACAGTTGCAGCAAGCACTGCAGAAAGAGATCAAGCAAATGGTGAACGGATAGAGGCAGTGGAATGGTTTGAAGGGACCAGCTGGCTGGTGAAAGACCTGCTCATGCCACAGTGAGGATCAGTAGGCCTCACCACTGCATGATTGGGTGTCCAACAGTCACCAAGTCCAAGATTGGGGAAGAGTGCCAGGTTTCCAGTGGCAGGTCTCCAGCTGTAAGAAGCTCTTTTAGGGGCTGCCTTCTAAATTAATCAGCCTTAATTAGGCTGCATTGGGTCATCCAGTATGCTAGGCAGTCACAGGCCATGCTGTGGGCCACATTTCATAGGGGCTTCTATGCTGGGGAGTGCACTGGGAGCTAATTGGGCCACCAAGCCAATAGCTTAGTGGTCTCCCTAGAGATTTAAACTGGAACCAGTTTGGACCTTCAGGTTTTTGTTGGGTCAAGTGGCCTGGTCTACCATTACATCAGGCCTTCATCAGGCCTGCAGGCTTCTATTAATCCATAGGCCTCATTAGGTTGCCACATGGCCGGTAGGTGACTAGTATGCCTTTAGGACTCTGCTAGGTCCATAGGTCTTACTCCCCCACCTCTACTTCCCCACTCCTACCCCATTAGGCCTGACACTTTCCTGGATTTGCACCAGGACTTTGGGCCTTCAGTTAGGCCGGTAGGACCCTGTCAGTCCCCAAGGCCCTTCATGGTTTGCTGCTTAGGCCTTACTCAGGCCACTCGGCCATTTTAACTCTACTAGGCCTCAGTCAAGCCTGAGTGAGATAACGACAACAGTGTCCTGTGATAGGCTTCATAGGATCCACCTGGACCATGGTGTGGGGTCTCAGTGGGGTCACAAAGCTAAGCCATCAAGCCTCTATAGGCCCATCTGAGATTGGCTGGTTGCCCAGGGGTCCTGATTAGGCAGCCTCTACAAGTAGATAGACCCCAGGTGGACTGAGTGTTGGACTAGAACTAGCATCCTGGCACATGTGGATTTTGGGGTCCAAGAAAGGCAATGAGGGTGAAGGGGTTATAAGCAAAGTGGCAACTGTTGAAGCATTCACCTCTGGAGGTATCCTCCTCATCTGAGGATGAAGAGGAGGGGAAAAATTTGGCAGCCATTTTGTCCTGGCTAGAGGCCATATAAAAGGACAAGGCTTCCCCAAAGCAGCCACTTCCACCTTCCAAAAAGGCACCCAGGCTGTATAATAAGGCAAGGGCCACTAATCAAATCTTGGCCCAGCTTGATGCTCTAGAGAGACAGGGGTGACAAGAGGAGCCCTCAGGACCCACTATGGCTGTTGTGGGCCAAAATACAGTGTCTTTTGATTCATAAAGTGACCTGAGCAGACCAGTTGAGACTACAGCAGCTCAAATGGCTTCAGATGAGACTGCTGACTTAGCTAGTGGGATGTCAGGAGGCTATAACTGCCCTTCTGGAACTTGGAGTGCCCATGTGGGATACCCTAGTATGCAAGGTGCCAGCAGTATTCCAGGAGCTGCTTGGGGATGTGCTCAGCTATCATACCCTCCCTCAGACCCCTGGTCTGGATTATAACACAGACAGCAAGGCAGACAAAGAGGGTGTCAGGCTTAGCAATCAGGACCCAGAGGTAGATCCTGACAAGGAAATGGAAAGGCAGAGGGACGTGCCCATGCAGGAAACAAACATGGATACCCCCCCCCCAACAGCCACAAAACACAGATACAAACCAGAACATACCAACAGCAGTTCAACACAGACAGGAATGGAAGAGTACAATAGTCTGAGTAGCTTTATACCAAACACTCATCAATTAGGCAACAGCTGAGAGAGAATTCCAGACCATAAATATGCAGGCCTCACTCTCAGCCAGGTGTTGCAGCTAGCCAACCTTTGTAGATGAAGCAACAGTCTTCTTTTGATTGCTGGCTTCTGCTTCTTTGACTTTTGAACTCCTCTTTGTGGGCTGATCTCCTTACTGGATACTCCCCAGACTGAAGCATTTAGTTAGGGAAAAGATTCAGAAGGAGGGCTTGGCTGGGGGTACTTAGCCTTTTCCTTTCCCCTCCTGCTTCTAATTTAAGGGTATCATCTCTTGGCATTGTGCTAAAGAAAGCTACTGGTGAATACAGGATTATTTACCATTTGTCCTACCCAAACGGTGAGTCACTCAATTATGCTATTCCCATTGATCTGTGTGCTCTAAGGTACACTTCATTCAATGCAGCAGTGAAGGACATCTGTAGGCAGAGTGTAGGAGCAGAATTGGCAAAATGTGACATCAAGTCAGCATTTTGCCTTTTACCGGTGTACCCTTGGGGATTTATACCACTGGGCTTCTCTGTTGATGGCATGTTCTACATGGTTTGTGCTCTTCTTATGCTGTGTTCAGTTTCATGTGCTGTGTTTGAGAAATTTAACACTTTCCTTGTATAGGCAATTACAGGACAGGCAAAGAGCAGTTGTACACTTTTTGGATGATTTTTGTTGTTGTTTTTGTTTATTGAGTAGTATGGCATCATTCAATGTGCATCCCTTTTGGCCATGTTTTGTTTCTTGGTGCAGGAGCTGGGAGTTCTACTGGCTCAAGAAAGATTCTGTGTACCAACTGGTGTTTTTGGGCATCAAAATGGATACCATTAATCAATTATGTAGATTGCCTATGGAGAAACTGCAGGGTATTAGAGAGAGAGTTTCTGCATTCCACACCCAGGGGAAAAAAAAACACACACCTATGTGCAGAGAGTTTCAGGAGCCCATTGGGCATTTGAACATTGCCTGCTATGTGTTGGCCCTTCCTCAAGTGTCTCTCTGATGCCATAGATGGAGTTAGCAGACCACATCACATAATTAGGATCATACAACGGATTAGGGAGGATCTTGGAGTATGGCTAGAACTTATTGCTTTCAAAGGGATGTCCTTTTGGTGTGAGGAATGGAAGCTTCGAGATGCCCTACAGGTCTTCTCTGATGCTGCAGCCTCAGTGAGCTTCAGTGATGGTACACCCATTCCTGGCTGAGTGATTGGGTGGAGAGTATCCTTACAGTTGACCTTCCTTTTTTGGAGTTTTTCCTCATCTTGGTTGTGGTTTAGATATGGATGGAGGAATTAGCAAACTCTTCCATTCATTTTGGGTATGATAACATGGCAATGGTGCAGATCATCAATTGCTTGTCATCCAAGTCTCCCAGTATTATAAGGTTGGGCATGGTGGTTAACCTTCAGTGTCTGTGTTATAATATTATCTTTACAGTGCTCCATGTGGCTGGAGTTTATAACAGCATTGCCAATGCTCTTTCTCTTATATAGATGGAGCACATCAGACAGCTGGCTTGGGATGCAGCCACCATGCCAGACCCAATGCCAAAAGACCTATGGATGCTTGGAAGGGTGAGGTAGTGAGATCCATTATCTTACCCTTAGCTCCTAGCATCAAAAAGAGTTATATCAGGGTGATTAAAAAAAAATCTGTGTTTAGAGTTTGTGATGGCTTGGGTAGTGAGTGACCAGTGCCTGTTTCTCAACTGCTACAATATTGTGTCTCTCTCAGTAGTAGGGGGTTGTCTCCTCAGTCTATTAGAACCTGATTATCAACAACAGCTTTTCAGCTCAAGGCACAGGGTTCCCAGGACACTACAGATGATTTTCTCATTCATAAGGTTCTGGCAGATTGGTTCCAGGAGAGAGGTACGGTGGTTGACCCTAACCCTAACCCTAACCCTAACCCTAACCCTAACCCTAACCCCAGGCATACTTACGGGTTTGGGGAGGGGGACTTTGGGCAGGTATTTGCACCTCATAATATGAAGCTCTTTTATTTCATACAGCATCTTTAACTACCTTTTGGGAGGCCTTGAGAGTGAGTGGGATAGTGGTTCAGTCATAGAATGACAAGACTAGGAAGGTATTAGAGTTCCAGGACCTTCGCTTATGGAGGCAACATATAGCCCTTACCAGCCATCAAAAAACAGATCAGTGAAGGTTTGGGGCCTGTTTACAGCTGCAGACCTGCAGTGACCAGTTGCTACATCTGGTACATGTGTTGCAGGACTATGTTTGAGTCAGGGGACCACAGCCTGGCCTTTTGTTTTGCCATAAGGAAATGTCACCCCTGACTAAATACCAGTTCTGTTCCATCACATTATCCTTGCTAGGTTTTAAATGGGTTAAATTTGGTGTCCCTTCATTCTGGATTGGGTCTGCATCTACTGTGCCAGCATTGTACAATGGTCCACAACATATTTAGAGGACTGGATGCTGGAGGTCTTTGGCATACCAGAGATATGTTCATCCTGTTCAATATTAATACGTTTTGCTATTTCTTTTTGTTGTTTCTATCACATTCTAGGTTATGGCCAGTGGGGCATCATGTCCTGATGTGTGACCATAGTATTAGAGTAGTAGATGAGGCCTGCAGTTGACATTTCAGATCCCACCTGGGATTGAATGGTCTGGCCATGCTCAAGTGACTGGGAAAGAGGGGCCTTTGGTGGCATGGCCTAATGCCAGTTTTGTTTGGGGAGCACAAGGGACCTCTGCCTAATATTCTGGTCATTTACCTGGAGGATAATGTCCTTGGTTTGTTGAAGGGCAAGGCCTTTATTCTGCAAGCCATTCTTGATTTGAAGATCATACCACACAACTGGCCTGGTGTGGCTATATTGCGGTCTGTGATTTTGCCCTGGCAGGTATGGTGTGGGTAAGGAGACCACAATGCATTGACAGAGCATGGAGAAGGGTGAATAGAGAATTCAGAATACCTATTTCTTGGCTCATCCTCAGATAATTTTTCAGAAGCCTGAGCTCTACAGAGCCAATGACATTGGCCCATCAGATGAAGGTAATATGTTATTCTTGGAAGATTTGTAAAAGGGAGTGAGGGTCCTTTTGCCCAGACTGGTGGGGGATAGAGGCTAAGCAAACATGCCCCTTATCCATGGTAGCTTGTGGAGGGGCAAGGAGGAACTTGGTGAATACCTATGACACCCTTTTGGTGAAGGTTAGGGCTCTGGAACTGCCTAGCAGGCAACTAGGGGGTGGGGAAGGAGACTTTCCTTGGGGCTGATCTGAGGGCTAGACTCTCACTTTAAGTCATGTAACTCGGGGGAAGAACTCTCAGGTTGGCCTTCCACTTGTGGGCTGGTCTGGGAGCAATCCATCTTTTGGGTTCTCCTTTATGCTCAGCTGTTTTGCCTAGAGAAAACTGAGGAGGAAGTCTGGGTGAGACCACCTGTCTCAGCTCCTCCCATACAAAGTCCCCCAACTTTTTTTTTCTTGCAGCATTCAGGATTTAAAGAATAAATAGTTTTAGAATTTAAATAAAGTGGACCATTTTCAACCCAATCTCTGTGTCTGGTCTTTTTATTTCTCTGGTTGGTCAGCAAACTTAATGGCCTAGGCTCAGATGAAAACAATGTTACTAAGAGGGCAGCTCTGACTCTGATGTGAGCCTCCGATGAAGTTATCAGGTGTAAACCAAACATTCTGTTTGTTCTAGTATAGAAGGGCTATCTGTGGGAAACCACAAAGACTGTATATAATGTTCAATCATAATGGTTTTCTTTCTCTAAAAGCAAACTGATTTCTTATCATGCAAACATATGCAGACAAGAATCTACATCACCTGAGGGGACAGGTGAAATGTAGACTACTATATTAGTACTACCATAAATCACTATATGGGAATGACCATGGAAAGTTTAAAGAAGCTGTAGCTAGTGAAAATATGATAGGCTGTTGTCATGGTGTGCCTTAGAGATCATATATCACTGGTCTTATGAAAACTTAAAAGTTTTCTTTCCGTTTATTCCAGGTTTTAGGTGCTGGTATAGTCCTGTGAAGTTCTAGATGGCTTTGGCCCACAATATCTGAAAAACTATATCTTCCCTTATGGGCTGGCCTGAAATCTGAGATCCCCAAAGGATCACCTATTGCATGACTTTCTACCACTTGAGGCTTGGTTGGTGGGTACATGTGACAAGGCTTTCTTTGCAGCAGCAACTGAACTGTGGAACTCCTTCCCATGGGATGTCAGGTTAGCTCCATCCCTTTCAGGTTTCTTCTGGTCTGTTGACACTGTGTGTTTTGACCTGACCTTTGGTCCTTAAAAGCAGCGGTAGCTACTCGAGATGTTTTAGGTGACTGTGGTTTTATTTATTTTTAATTGTTCTGATCTGTATTCAAGTGTGTGAAGTCGAAGGCTTTCATGGCTGGCATCCATAGATTTTCCTTGGTTTTTTTCCGGGCTGTGAGGCCATGTTCTGGAATAGTTTCTTTCTGACGTTTCACCTGCATCTGTGGCTGGCATCCTCAGAGAATGAGATGCCAGCCACAGATGCAGGTGAAACATCAGGAAGGGGGCTTACCGGCTCTCTGGTGGGCCTGGTAGAGGCCCGGCCAGCACCCCCACTTCTCCTCCTACACCTCGTGCAGCCCCCAGGGGGGCTGCCCGCGCAACTGCATGGTTGGTGCAGGGGGGAGCCATTGCTGGGGGCTTCTTCTTCCCGGCATCCTCCGGGTGCCAGGAAGGGCGGGAAGGCCTGGCCAATCAGGAGGAGCACTCCTCACCTGATTGACCAGGCAGCGGGGTCGGGGAGGGACTTCCAGCCGTGCTTCCGGCATGGATGGATGACACAGAGGGCTGCACCAGGAGCCAGTATTTAAGCCGGCTCTCGGCGTGGACCCCGTCAGTTGCTCTCTGGGAGCCGAAGTGAGAGGACACCGCCGGAGCTGCCAGGGGACAGGGGGTGGAGGTGAACGAGGGCAGCTGAGTGTGGGGAGGCACACCCCACTCCTTGGGGAAGCATGCATCCCCTCTCCCCCCCACACCCAGCGGAGCAGCACGGCGCCGGTGGCTGAGCGGGCCCTCACTGGCACGCAGTCAGGGGCAATGCCTGGCGGAGGTGCCTGGGTGAAGCACCTGGGATCGCCTTGGGCAGCCAGGCAGCCTGGTGATGGGGCAAAGCGCTTGGGCAGATCCGCCTAGGGAGGACCCGGCTGGGGGTCGGCGGTGGGGTCCGGATGGCGGTGAGTGGTTGGGAGGGTCTGGTGGTTGGGGAGTGAGGGTGGCACAGCTTTCCTCTACTCCCTCCCCTCCCCTTCCAACTTATTTCCTTTGGCAGTTTCTCGGGCCGCAGGGGATCGGCGACCGGCGAGCAATAATTTTTTTAAAAAATGTGAGGAGTGGAGGCACCAGTCAGAAGGCCTGGGGGCGGGCGGGAGCGTTAAGTGAGCCCCCCCTACATCGGAGCAGCGGGTGACCAGGAGATGCTAGCCACAGATGCAGGTGAAACATCAGGAAGAAACTATTCCAGAATACGGCCTCACAGCCCGGAAAAAAAAAGGAAAAGGAAAATCTATGTATTGAAGTGTTTTCATTTGTGTAGTTACCATAACATTTTTTAAAATCCATCATATGTCTGCACAGGGACCCTAATGGGTTGAAAAGTGAAAGGCAAATGATTTGAGTTTTAAAGAATGTTATGCTCCAAAGGAAGAGGTCAATCAGGTGATAACAGGGAGCAGTAAACAGGCAAGAAGGCCTGAGAAAGACAAGATTCACCCCCTCTCCTCTCCTTCCTGCTGAGTTGAGTGCAAATGACTTTTCCCATTTGACCTCAGTTTGCATCATCTGAAATGAGCTAAGAACAAAGGAAGAGGGGAGAGAAACAGGGACATTTTAAAAGGAGCTGGAAAATTGGGGTGACAGAGGATTAATCAGGACTGTCACTGCCACATGGGGGAATGCAAGTTGCCACGCCCAACCACCAATAGATATTTGATAAGTTAATACTTGTTTATTCATAACCAGGATATAAATTCTAAAGATAAGATTTATTGACAGATAAACACAGTCATGGCACAGAGGGGCATGCGGAAGTGTTTTCCTCCCCCAAATCCTGTGCCCTGCACACCCATTTATTCCCCAAAATCGAGGCTTCAGTATCCAGTTTTTGTAATGTTCCTTTTAAAAAGGAGTAACTTATAGTTTTAATACTTCCTGCAAGGATTTAACTACCATTATAATCACAATTTTTAAAAGTGTGTCTTTATTTTAAAGTAACTCTTTATCTTGCCATTGCTTCAAGACCTGCAACAGATTGCAGAGAACATGAAGCACAGCACTTATTTATTTTGTTTATTAAAAGTGTTTGTTACTTGTTTCCTTGCCCCCCAGGCCCCCCAAAGTAATGCATAACAAGAGACATTCTTCAAAAATGATTAAAAATATTTTTTTAAAGCTGGTTTGAAAACAATTTTTAAAAACCAAAGGCCAGGTGGAATAACAGGCACCCCCCCCCCGGATCTGCAGAAATGGATGATCCGGGGGAGGTGTTTTAATGACGTGCATGGACGAGGGTAAGCAATGGCTGGGGCGGAGCCACGCCCCGGCTGGGAGGGGGCAGGGGCGGAGTTGAGCAGGATTATTTAACCTTTGCCGCCCCTTGCCTCCTCCTCTTTTCTTGGAATCAACGTTGGATCAAGATCTGGATCTGGTTTGCTTTGCTGGGCTGTAGCCCTTCCTCCATCCTCACTTCGCAGTCTTGCTCATTTGCTCTTTCTTTTGCTCAATTTGCTCAATTTGCTCTTTCTTTTGCTCAATTTGCTTAATTTGCCCCCTTTTTGCTTCATCTTCTCCTGCTCTGCCTCTCTGGCTCCCCCGTTTGCTCCGCTCCCCCTCCTTTGCCCCGCGCCCCCTTCTTTGTTCCCCGGTTCCTTGCTCTTCGCCTCTCCGGTTCCCCCGCTTGCTCCGCGCCCCTCTGCCTTTGCTCTTCGCCTCTCCGGTTCCCCCGCTTGCTCCGCGCCCCCTCCTTTGCTATCTGCCTCGTCTCTCCTACTCCCCGGTGGCTCGGCCTCGCCTCTCCTGTTCCCCCGCTTGCTTTGCGCCTACGCTCGGCTTAGATCCTTTCGCTTGGTGGTGGCGTGAGCGGGCGAGGGTTCTGGGGGGTGATCGGGGCGGCGGGGGGGACGGCGGAGGGGCTGCAGACGGGGCGGCGGTTCCAGGCGGGGGGTTGTGGAGGATTTGGAGCGGCTGCGGGGGTGGGGCGGGAGAGCGACCGGAATGCTCGGGGTGGCTGAACAGGACCTGGGGGGGCTTTAGGGGGCCGCGCAGGGGTGTCGGTTGGACACTGATTTTTCTTTGTTTGGTGTTTCACCACGTGGCTTTACCACGTGGCTTCGGACCCTGATTTTTTCCTTTGTTTCTTTGTTTTTGCCACGTTGCTTCACGGGGAGGCGCTCACGGGGTTTCTTGGGCTAGCGCTTCACCACGTGGCCAGGTGGCTTTGTCTCTCGTTTGTTTGGAGCTTTGTTATCTTTGCTTACATTTGCTTGTTCCTTTGATTTTGTTATTGGATAACTGGCAGTTACTTTTCCTTTATTTTGACTTTGTTCGTAGTATTTAGTTTGGATTTTGACTACTTCTGCATTGCATTTCCGGCCACTTCTTTTACAATTTAACAATTTGTTTCTTTCATTTCATTTACATTTTAATCAACTTTAAAACAAACTAAAATCGTTAATCCGACTTTCGTTAATCCGACTTTCCTTGATTTTGTAGTTTATTTCATTTCATTTACATTTTAATCAAATTTATAATTAAAAATAAAAAAAAATTAAATTAAAAATAAAAAATAAAAATAAAAAATAAAAAATAATATTAATAATAATAAAATTGATACATTTCAGTTTGCATTTTCTTTCATTGGGGGTAATTTTGAAAGGAATTTGGAATTTTATAAGTGGAATTTATAGGTGGATTTGAGTTATTTACAATTCATTTTGCATTTTGAATTAATTTGGAATTTTACAATTCATTTTGCATTTTGAATTAATTTGGAATTTTACAATTCATTTTGCATTTGAATTAATTTGGAATTTTACAATTCAATTTCCATTTTGAATTAATTTGGAATTTTTACAATTCAATTTACAATTTGAATTAATTTGGAATTTTACTGGTTCATTGCTACCGTTGCAATTTATTTTCCATTTATCATTTTAATATACAATTTATCAATTTAATCTACGGTTATCAATTTTACAATTTAAGGTGTTTAATTGATTTCGATTTACAATTCAATTTATAGTTATCAACTGGGAATTACTGTTTGCAATTTATTTTCCATTTATCATTTTAATCTACAATTTATTTTCCATTTATCAATTTAATCTGCGGTTATCAATTTTACAATTTAAGGTGTTTAATTGATTTTGATTTACAATTCAATTTATAGTTATCAACTAGGAATTATATAGTTAATTATATAATTAATTATATAATTTTGGTTTTGCTACCAATTCAATTGGTTACCATGGCCCCCAGGAAAGGGAAGGGTGGGCCAAAGGGAAAAGGGCCTGCTCCTAAGCAGCCAATACCCCCTCCCCCAGACAGTGTGCCTGTTCCTGAGGCTGTTTTGCAAAAAATACTGGAGCGGTTGCAGGCTTTGGAGGAGGCACGCCAGCCAAGGCCAAAGCGACCCGCTAGGGAGCATGAAGGGGGCTTAACTAATGATGTGGCTAATCAGCTTCTTGCTCGAATTCAGGCCTTGGAAGACCAGGATGCAAATCGTGATGATTTGGACGAGGCGGATTCACCCGGTGAAGGACCCGGAGAAGGACCTAGTGGGAACCTGACAGCTCCACTTCCTGTTTCTAGTGAGTTACACGCTGATAACACCGACACACATGCTTGGCCGTGGGGCTGGCCAGAGCCGGGTAACAACACCCCAGTACCTACTGCTCCCCCTGGTAGCCCAACTACTGCCATGTTTGGCTGGTATCCGGGATTGCCATTCATGTCCCCATATGCGTTCACTCACCTGGGTTCCCCCGTGACACCGGGGACACCGGTTGGGGGGCAGGCGCCATCGGTTCCCCATACTCCTTTGGGTTTTGATCAAGCACTGGCCTTGGATGAGCACTTGGCTCCTGCTACCAAAGAAAAATTTTTGAAGGGAGAGTATGTTGACATATTCTCCCTGCTTTATAGGGAATTGGATAAGAAAGAGAAGGAGGACCTTGATGACAGAGAGAAAGAAAAGATTAAGAAACGTCGCGTAGACAGAACCTGGTCTAATTGGCTAGCGGGTTTTCTTATATATGCTGGGGTGGTATCTCAGAATCAACCTCATAAGGCCTATGCTCTGATTAGGTACCTTGACATCATCTATAGGGCGTATGTGGATTTTTCTGGTCCGGCTTGGCTTCAATATGACGAGTCATTTAGATTGATGGCTGCTTCTTACCCGTCTCTGAGGTGGGACGTGATTAACTCGCACCTGTGGTTGCAGGTTATGTCTCCGAGCCAGCCTATGATTGGAGAGCGGGCACAGAGTGGTCATTTGCTGCAGAATGCCAAGTCTGGTACCTTTCCACGGCAACCGGTTCAGTTGTCACAGTCACCTAATCAGCAGCGGCGGCTTTTGTGCTGGGAGTTTGGCACTAAATGGGCTTGTTCTCGCCGCCCTTGCCTTTTTCGACACGAGTGCTTCATCTGTGGCGGGGGACATTCCTTTCGGAACTGTCCAAAAGGAAAGGGCCATTCTGGCAGGGACCAGCAAGGGGGAAGAAGGGGTGCCAACAACCCTGCCACCAGCCCTCCGTGACATCCAGGAAAAGGGCCCCAGTCCAATTAAACTTGACAGTATCGCGGCATGGCTGCGGGTTTACCCCGACCAGGCAGCAGCACGATACTTATGGGAGGGTTTTCAAGATGGTTTTCGTATCCCTTTCACTGGTGACTGCATACCTTACATGGTGCATAATTTAAAATCAGTAAGGGGCTTGGAACACGTAGTGAGGCAAAAAATTCAAAAGGAGGTTGCCGAAGGCAGGGTGGTCGGCCCATTTTCTTCCCCGCCTTCTCCTACGCTACGGGTATCCCCCTTAGGTATTGTCCCCAAAAAAGCTCCCGGGGAATTCCGCCTAATTCACCATTTATCTTACCCACGATTTCAGTCTGTTAATGATTTTATCCCTCCAGAATTGTGCACTGTACATTACACTTCATTTGATTCGGCCATTAGGATTATCAAACAGCACACCCCTGGAGCTGAGTTGGCGAAATGCGATATCAAATCGGCCTTTCGCCTCCTTCCTGTTCATCCTGATGATTTTGATTTGCTGGGCTTCTCATTTGATGGGTTCTTCTACATGGACCGGGCCATGCCTATGGGGTGCTCTGTTTCGTGTTCAGCTTTTGAGAAATTCAGCACTTTTCTGGACTGGGCGCTTAGGCAGTGCACCGGGTTCAGCGGGGTGGTCCATTACTTGGATGACTTCCTTTTTGTCGGAAGGTTCGGCTCTGAGGTCTGTCGCTCCCTTTTGGAACAGTTTCATTCCCTCATGGATGAATTTGGGGTCCCCCTTGCTCATGAGAAGACAGAAGGTCCCTCTCAACAGTTGGTTTTTTTGGGGATCGAAATTGATACTGTTAATCAATGCTGTAGACTCCCTTTGGTTAAGCTAAATGACATGATTGCCAGGCTGTCTTACTTCCGGGGTCGCAGGAAAGCCACGTTGCAGGAATTTCAGGTATTGATTGGCCATCTCAATTTTGCCTGTAAGGTTGTGGCTCCTGGTAGGGCCTTCCTCCAGAGGCTGGCTGAAGCCACAGTGGGTGTGTCTCAACCCCATCACCGAATTCGGATTACCCGTGAAATTAGATTGGACTTGGATACTTGGCACACCTTCCTGGAGCACTATAATGGGGTATCCTTTTGGAGGGATGAACTGCTTGTCCGTGACGCACTGCAGGTGGCGTCCGATGCCTCTGGGTCTTTAGGTTTTGGTGTCTACTACAATGGGCAGTGGTGTGCTGAACGATGGCCGCGGGATTGGGTGGATTCCGCTGTCACTGCTGATCTGACCTTTTTGGAGCTCTTTCCGATTTTGGTTGCGGTCAGGCTGTGGGCGGCTGAGTTTGCCAACTCCGCAGTGCGTTTCTGGTGTGACAACTTAGCCACTGTGCAGGTGGTCAATTCATTGACATCCAAGTCCAGGCGGGTCATGGTGCTGGTTAGGGCGCTTACCCTTAACTGCTTAAAATATAATATCTTGTTTACTGCTAAGCACATTGCGGGGGTGGACAACTGCATTGCCGATGCTCTCTCCCACATGCAGATGGAACGCTTCAGGCAATTAGCACCGGGAGCCGCCGAGATGCCGGAACCAATGCCACCAGAGTTGTGGGAGCTTGGACGTGCAAAATAGTAAAAGCCATCAGCCACTCCATCGCTCCCAGCACGAGGAAGGTTTATCAGAGGGCGATCCTTGAGTTTTTTAAGTTACGGGCCAGTATGCACCTCAACAATACGTGGCCATTACCGGTCCCCCATCTGTTACATTTTTGTGTGGTCCTGAGTGACAGAGGCCTCGCCCCCCAATCCATACGGTCCAGACTGGCGGTCTTGGCATTCTGGAGCAAGGCTCAAGGGCTGCCAGATACCACGTCCGATTTTAGAATTAGGAAGGCATTAGAGGGCTGGGCGCGCGAGCGGGGTAAACCTGTCGATACCAGACAACCCCTATCCCCGGCGATTCTGAAGGGGTTGTTCCAGATTTGGCCCACCATTTGTTCTTCACCCTATGAGGCTGCTCTCCTGCACGCCGCTTCCCTTACTGCCTTTTTTGGTGCTTTGCGCATTAGTGAGCTGGTAGCTTCATCTAAGCGCGACAAGACAGGACTGGCCCTTAATGTGGGTGACCTCACCTTGGCCCCTAATGAAGTCAATATTCGGATCCGACGCTCTAAAACTGATCAGTTGGGGCGGGGGAGCAGGATTCTGCTCCGGGCATGTCAGGATAGGACATTGTGCCCGGTGACTGCCCTAAGGGAATATCTGGCTTTGCGCCCTGCCATCCCAGGCCCCTTATTCTGTCATGTGGACGGTTCCCCCTTGACTCGTTATCAATTCTGGTCTCTGACTTCTAGTGCGTTAACACGCCTAGGGTTAGGGGGTGTACGCTTTTGCACACACTCCTTTCGCATTGGGGCCGCCTCTACGGCAGCTGCGATGGGCATGCGGCCGGAGGGAATCATGAAATTAGGCCGGTGGAAGTCTGGGGCGTACAAAGGCTATGTGCGTCCCATCTGCCTCTGAGGTTTTAAATTTCCAATTTCCTAATTTCTAAGCTATTTGTTAACACCTGTTCTCTTTTCAATGTGTTTGCTGTATTCTCTTTTCTTTCAGATGTAATCAGGTACCGTGTATTGGTATGTGGCCACAGCTTTGTATATTGGGCTTCCCGCTATGCCAGAACCAGCCACCTGGGTCCTCATCTGGGTCTCGGTGAGGCCGCCGCGTTTGAATGGCTGGGCAAGAGGGGTTTGAAGTGGAATGGTTTAATCAATTTGCTGTTGCAGGAGCGTTGTGGCCCTCCTCCCCATCTCCTTGTGATACACCTTGGAGGAAATGATCTCGGCCTACTGAAGGGCAGGGCTCTGTCTCTTCAGGCCCTTGATGACCTGCGATCTATCAAAACAGCGTGGCCACACGTGCATTTGATCTGGTCCGATATCATTCCACGACTTGTTTATCCTGGTGAAGGGGACACCAGACAGCTGGACATTGCCCGTAAGAAGGTCAACAGAGCAGTCCACATTGCCATGGATAATGGCCTTGGCCATTACATTCAGTATCCGGGGATATCATATCGTTCCCCGGACCTTTACAGGGTTGATGGGGTCCACTTATCTGACAAGGGGATCCAGTTATTTCTTGAAGGTATGCGAGCCGGGGTGAGGGCTGTCTTGGCCTCCCTTGTGGGGGATAGGGGCTAAGTAGACACTTGCCCCTTATCTGTGGCAGGAGTGGGGAGACGAAGAATTGGCATTCACCTATGGCAACCTCAATTTGAGTGGAAGGATAGACTGTACTGAGCAGCACTGGCATCCCAACGGATGGTGTGCAGCAGAGGTAGGCTATCCTTGGGGCCGGCGTCTGTTTTCAACCCCTCTTCAGAAGCTGTAAGGCTTGAGGACTTGCAATCAGACGCGGGCCTCCCAACAGATGGCGCCCGGGGGGCACCCGAACACCAGAATCCCCCCCGGGGCTCAGGTGATTTGCCCAGGGAAGCTGGGGGGACAGGTCAGGAGGACCGTCTGCCCCAGCTGGTCCCGCACTGGGTCTCCCCTGGTAGGTTCGCATACCCTCAGAAATAAACAACTAAATAGGCAAAATTCAATAAAGTGGCCCATACTTCAACCCAGATCTTGTGTCTTGCCTCGTTATTCCATGCGTCGACCATTAACAGGCACCCCCCCGGATCTGCAGAAATGGATGATCCGGGGGAGGTGTTTTAATGACGTGCATGGACGAGTTTAAGCAATGGCTGGGGCGGAGCCACGCCCCGGCTGGGAGGGGGCAGGGGCGGAGTTGAGCAGGATTATTTAACCTTTGCCGCCCCTTGCCTCCTCCTCTTTTCTTGGAATCAGAACCCACCCACCCGCCTCTGCCACAGTATGAAAGTTCTGGTCGCGTCATGGGCCGGGTAGGAATTTTTACCCCCTTTTCCGGGGGGTGTTTTGCCTACCCCATACTGTCGCTTGGGACTTGGACAATTGGCTCAGGTGTGGTTCAGTAAATAGGTGGTCACTGGCAGGAGTGGGGAGACGAAGAATTGGCATTCACCTATGGCAACCTCAATTTGAGTGGAAGGATAGACTGTACTGAGCAGCACTGGCATCCCAACGGATGGTGTGCAGCAGAGGTAGGCTATCCTTGGGGCCAGCGTCTGTTTTCAACCCCTCTTCAGAAGCTGTAAGGCTTGAGGACTTGCAGTCAGACGCGGGCCTCCCAGCAGATGGCGCCCGGGGGGCACCCGAACACCAGGATCCCCCCCGGGGCTCAGGTGATTTGCCCAGGGAAGCTGGGGGGACAGGTCAGGAGGACCGTCTGCCCCAGCCGGTCCCGCACTGGGTCTCCCCTGGTAGGTTCGCATACCCTCAGAAATAAACAGCTAAATAGGCAAAATTCAATAAAGTGGCCCATACTTCAACCCAGATCTTGTGTCTTGCCTCGTTATTCCATGCGTCGACCATTAATATCATTTTAATTGCCCATCAGAAGCTCAGTAGAGATAGACCCAATCTGACTTCATGTTAGTAAATGCAATCAGTATTCTAATTATTTCATTGTTGTTGTTGTTGTTGTTCCCCACTTTCCCCTCAGTCTGGGAACTCAAGGCAGCTTACAAAGGTAAAAAAGATAGAGTTAAAAATTCACATTATAGAAAAGTTGAAAAATATAATTAAACTAACAATAGAAGTTGTTGTTGTTTTGTGCCTTCAAGTTGTTTCTGACTTAGAACAGCCTTAAGGTGAACCCCTCATGGGCTTTTCTTGGCAAGATTTATTCAGAGGGGAGGGTTGTTTTTGCCTCCCTCTGAGTCTCATAGAGTGTGACTTGCCTAAGGTCAGCTAGTGAGTTTCCATGGACACTTTCTAGGATTTGAACCCTTGTCTCCAGAGTCATAGTCCAACACTCAAACCACTACACAACACCGGCTCTCACAACAATAGAATCATAGAATCACAGAGTTCGAAGAGACCACAAGGGCCATCTAGTCCAACCCCCTGGCATGCAGGAATACACAATCAAATCATTCCTGACAGATAGCCATCTAACCTCTGCTTAAAAACCTCCAAAGAAGGAGACTCCACCACACTCTGAGGCAGTGTATTCCACTTCTGAACAGCTCTTACTCTCAGGAAGTTCTTCCTAATGTTTAGGTGGAATCTATTTTCCTGTAGTTTGAACCCATTGCTCCATGTCCTAGTCTCTGGAACAGCAGAAAACAAGCTTGCCCCATCCTCAGTATGACGTCCCTTCAAATATTTAAACATGGCTATAGAAGTAAAAGTAATTATAAAAATGACCATTAAAAACAACAAATAAACATACATCATATTGTGCAAGACCCTTTCCCCTGATCAATCAGCCCTCAAAGGGCTGCCAAAAGAGAAAAGTTTTCACCTGCATATGGAAGGTTAGCAGGAAAGGCAGCAGCCTAATCTCTCTAGAAAGGGAGTCATATTCCCACTGGATGAACCAGTGAAGGTGGCGAAACAAAGAGAAGGGCCTCCCTAGATGATATGAAAACATGGACAGATTTATATAGGAGAATATGGGTAGTCAGAAAACATTGTCAGAGCTGTACTGGGTTTTATAGGTCATTACTGGCACTGTGAATTATGCTCTGAAACAGACCAATAGCCAGTAGATCTGTTGAACAAGGGAGTTGTGTGCTCTCTGCAGCCATTTCAATACAGTGAAGTTTTCTACATGAATTAGTTTTGGAAACATGTTGCAGCATGGCTCAGCAGATCTGTTGGAGGATGGGGTTGGGTATGCCCTCCATTCTTCATGAAACTACTAACTGCATTGTGTGGTAGAGGAAGAGACTCTATTGCCAGTGTTGAAGTAAGCAACAACTGCCATCCAATATAACTCCTGTAATTTGGACTGGGAAAGTGGTGCAGTCTTGTCTTTCACCAGGCAGAACAATATCCCTGGACAGTCTCACTTTCTGTCTGGTGCAACAACCAAGGAATGACCAAGGAACATGGCCTTGTTCTGTCGACCACACAATTGCGAGAGGCACTTGTGTGAGGGGAGAACACTCAAAAAGGGCTCTTGAAAGAGGAAAAAAAAAGACTTTTGAAAGGGAGCAGGAGAGATTTATTGTTTCCTTCTCACAGACTATTAGATTTCGTTCCATAAAATACTGAGAAACACATACCTTATTAATTTAATGAACTGATTAAAGCTGAATTTTAAATGGTTTGAATGTCTGATGCAAAAATGAAGTCTGCTTTTAAAAAAAACTTCTTATTCTTTGCTTGTGTATTGTGGTCTGTCAGTTATTATAAAAGTAATAGCTCTAATTCTTTGAAGTACATTTGAATCACAGTTGCGAATTATGAATGTGTTTAATCAGTTAACATAATATATTTTGTAAATAAATAAATAAATACATAGCTATTTCTTATGAATGTACCAGCACAAATATTTTTGTACACACATATTCCTATTATGAATAAAATAAGGAGAACCAATTAACATAAAATGTTGTAAAATATGAATGCATAGTAACATTTTGAAATATATATATATATATATATATACACAGTTAAATGGGAGATATCCAGTGGCTGCTTGTTTGAAATCTCCCTATCTAGACAAAGTAACCACACTATGTCCATTATCTACTTTTGATCTACATCTTTATCTATTCTTACAGCTAATGAGGAACAAATTACTTATTTCTCAAGAATGACACTAACTACCTACTCTTGCACAAGAAGAGAATATTACAATTTACATTTAAATGAGATTTGAAATGTTAATGAACAGAGTCAGTATTCTAATTATCTCTACAAATACATTATATTAAGGTGAACTTCTCTGGATGAATAATTTTTAGAAACATGTTATAGCATGGCTAAGCATCATTCCTGCTCTATTTATACCATGCCAGTGCTTAATATGTCAAACTTCTGTACAGCCTAGGGACATACTAACCACCTTGTAGCACCAGACCAGAACTTAAAAGGCCACTACTTACAAGTAACTAGTTAGTTTGAAATAATTGGTTTCACTTCTCACACTCGGAGTAGAACTGCATTACATAACAATTGTTACGTGAAGAAGGAAAATGTCATACATATACTTTGAGGATTAATTTTAATTACCTCTGCAAAAACAATGGACCCTCTTTTGCAGAATGGAAAGATTCCTGAGAATTGGAAAGAGGCTAATTGTGATGTACCAAGCACACATGCTCACATTCAATCAATAAATTTCTTTATTGGCAAGGATTCGTGTGTCAGGAACATGGAACAAAGCCGAAACTGAATACAAATGAAACAAAACCCCAGATAAACCCCGCAGTGTAGGAAAGGCATTTGGGAAGGAACAACAGCCCAGCTTGCACCTGGAAGAACTGACCTTGAGCCACAGTGGAAAGCAGCGTTCCAGGCCAACCAGGTGGGTTGGCTTCCCTCCAGAACCTCTAGAGGCCTAGGCAAGGGAAACAAGCCAGAGGCACCCTCATGTCAGGGTCTTCCATGAACTCTACTCCAAAACCCAGAATTCAAGGATGAGCCTGACATACCACCCACCCAAAGATAATTCCCCCCTTCTCAACCTGGCTTATCAGGAAAGTGGGTATGGAACTTTTGCAATAAGCACGGGGTACTCACATGTTCACTACTGACCCATTCAGCATGCCCTAAAGACAAATGTTTCCATTTCATTAAATATTGCAAGCCCCTCCCCCTGTGAACCCGAGAGTCCAATACTTCAGAAATTTCAAAATGCTGATGATCGTCGACCAGGATAGGATGGGGTACAGGTCCCGGGTCAGGATGATGACGGTCCAGAGGGCACGCTGGCTTGAGCAAGCTAGAATGAAACACAGGATGAAAATTACGGTACAGTTTGGGTAGCTCTAGTTCGAATGCTACAGGATTTATCACTTTAGTAACAGGAAAAGGACCTATATACTTGGGCTCCAACTTCTTCAAGGGTTGGGGGCTTTTAAAACTTGGTGGACAAAAATACCAAGTCCACTCTTACTGGGAAAGCAGAGCAAAGTGAATTGGTTCTCCCAACAAGCAGGAATGCACATTTCCATTGCAGCTTTGTTTAAATTTTGGGAAAAGCCATAAAGGATTTTCCCACTGAGTATATGGCATTGTTGGCCCCCAACCTTCCAAATGTAGCAAAATGATGTGGGATCCCATTGGGACAAAAGGTATTTTCCTTGAATTCTATGAGGAGTATTTCCACCAGTTGTTTTCCACCAGGGCTCCAAGCTAGGAAAAAGCTGGGTAAATAGCCAGTCTAGACAAGCCCATTGTCCATCTGCTAATAGTTGCATAGCCAGAGGCTTCTCCAGTGCTCATTGCTCTCCACCAGCTACTAAATGACCATGAAGGCAGAAGCCTTCAGGAGAAAGGTGAGTCTTGAAGAAGGGAAGAGAGAAGATATATCATAGTTTACCTGGGATGAACTTTACAGTATATCTCCTTCAGCACATTTCCTCAACCTATATCTCTTTTTATTTATTATTATATGATTAGATTACAGATAGTTGTGGGGTGTGGCCTCATTAACTTGTGATGGAGGAGAATCACATGTTTTAAGTGCTGGTTTGTGTTTTGTCTTATGTTTCTGCCTCACACTCTGCTTTGAGTATTCAAAGAATAATAGAGTTGGAAGAGACCACAAGGGTCATCCAGTCTAATCAACTGCCTTGCAGGAATGTACAATCAAAAGACTCCTGACAAATGGCCATCTAGCCTCTGTTTAAAAAACCTCCAAAGAAGGAGACTCCACCACACTCCAAGGCAGTGTATAGTAGCACCTCCCTATGAACTGATTCACCATCCACTGATTCAGTTTTCTGTGGTTGGTGATGGTGGGGGAGAAGGGGGAAAGGAGGAGGAGGAGAGATCTCACCTCCCCACTCCCTTATGCCAGGAGGGCTCTGGTGGGGGTAGGGGCAACAGCAGGGAGAAGGGGGAAGGGAGGGGGAAGAGAGATCTTGCCTTCCCCTCCCTTCCACCGGGAGGGCCCCAGTGGCAGCGGGGGTGATGGTGGGTCAAAAGGGGAAGGGAGGGAGGAAGAAAGATGGTGGTGATGGGTGGGGCCTGACATTTGCTGTTATCCATGTATTTCAGTATCCAAAAGAGGCCCTGGAACCAATCCCCCATGAATACAGGGGTGCTACTGTATTCCACTGTTGAGCAGCTCTTATTGTAAGGAAGTTCTTCCTAATGCTTAGGTGGAATCTCTTTTCCTGTAGTTTAAGTAAATTGCTCCATGTCCTAGTCTCTGGAGCAGCAGAAAACAAGTTTGCTGCCTCTTCAATATGACATCCTTTCAAGTATTTAAACATGGCTATTGTATCACCTCTTAACCTTCTCTTCTCCAGACTAAACTTACCCAGCTCCCTAAGCTGCTCCTCATAGGACATGGCTTCCAGACTTTTCACCATTTTGGTCACCCTCCTCTAGATACATTCCAGCTTGTCAATATCCTTCTTAAATTCCGGTGATCAAAACTGAACATCGTATTCCAGGTGAAGTCTGACTACAGCAGGATAGACTGCTAGTATTACATCCCTTGATGTAGACACTATCCTATTGATGCAGACCAGAATAACATTGGCTTCTTTAGCTGCCACATCACACTGTTCACTCACAATCAGCTTGTGGTCTACTAAGACCCCTAGATCCCTTTCACACATACTGTTTTCAAGTCAGATGACACCCATCTTATATCTCTTCATTTGATTTTTTCTGCCTAAATTTCTCCCAGTTGAAATTTATTTTGTTAGTTTTGGCCCAGCACTCCAATCTGTTAAGGTCCTTTTGAGTTCTGGTTCATCTCCTCTGGGGTATTCACTACCCCTCCTAATTTGGTGTAATGTGCAAATTTGATAAACATGCCCTTTAGTCCCTCATCCAAGTCATTGATAAAGATGTTGAAAAACACTGGCCCCAGATAGGACCCTGTGGCATCCCACTAGTCACTTCTCTCCAGCCATTGGTAAGCACCCCAAAAGGTGGGCAAGAGGAGAAAGTACATTGTACCAAAGGCCAGTGGCTTGTAGTATTCCAGTTTCTAAATAATAACTGTAAAATAACTATTTAGTTACTTTTGAGAAATTGGAAAGTAAATGGTTACTTTTTAAAAAAAAAAATAAGTATCTTGGGTTTGGGAGTTATAAATAATTATCATTTGAAAGTAACTTCCTAAATTCTCACACAGACCAGCAGAAACTACTTCTATCTTGTCTCTTCCTCCCAAATACAGTTCCTGAAAGCAGAGGGGTGAAGGCCCCACCTTTTTCTGCTCCTGAAAGATGAATGATTTCTCCTTCAGTAAACATGAGCAAAGTAGGACCAGGATTGGGATTCCCTCTTGGCTATAAAAACCCACAGGGTAACCTTGGGCAAGCCACACATTCTCAGCCCCAGAGGAATGCAATGGCAAACCCTCTCTGACCAAATCTTGTCATGAAACCCCCCTGACAGGTTCATCCTGGGGTCACCAGAAATGACTTGAAGGAATACATCAACAGCAACAGTATCACCAGCAAGCTTATGTTTGGGACCTAAAATAGTTCTGATTTCAATCAATTTAACAAATTATTCCCAAGTGGAATATGAATTTACTATCTGCCAATTTACTAAGATGATAATCAGTCTCCTGGTTTTAATCACAAACTATTTATTCCTTGAAACAATTTTAAGCCCAGCAAACTTCTATTTTTTTTAAAAAAATAGAATATTAAATGAGTCACAGATTTTGAATAACACATTTGTATAAGTTCACATCTAAGTCTCCCTTTTAATCATTATTGCGAGCTCTTGTCCTTGCCTTCATTTTAATAATATGTTAGATAAAATGAGATTTAGCAAAGGAAGTTTTAAAGATTTCTTTTGGGAAGGTAAAAATAGTTCAATTGTCTCTAGAACATCTCAGTCAATGCCAGCTCTAGATGCAGCACCTGGAGAAAGCTTTATATAACATGAATAAAATACTTCACATTTGAAATGGAAGTAATTGTAGGTTAGCTGCTTATTGCTGGTATAATTTGACTAAGTGGCATGGCAACCAATGCCAGACAGATGGGACTGAATGCTGTATGAAAAATTAAAAGGTTGCATGTGTGTTTGCAAACAAAAGCAAATTGAAGAATTAGTCTTTTAAATATTTATTTTCCATAACTCTAAAATAACAACAAAGAAATGATTATAACTCATGTCATAGCATGCCAAATCTGGAAGAAGGAAAGGTAGAATAATGTGCTATTATATAATCTAACAAATTTTTGACAGCACGTTTTGATGAAAAGTATTCCAATCAATTTATTCCAGTTCCTCAAAATAGTTTCTCAAAAGATGGCTCTAATGCATAATATGATTTTTAAAATGATTACCTACAGAGGTTCAGTGCTCATATGACTTTCTATGGTCTATAAGATTTCTAATTAAGGAAAGTATTATATACAAGACTTCCACTGAGACAAGAATGGAACCTAGAATAAATGGGCAGGCTGAATCTCCTCTTCCTTCTGCAGCCTTCTGTTAGTGCCTCTAATGAGCCCCACCTCTAGAAACTGCAAAAATTGGCTTATGAATAATTTGGCTTATTAATTGTCTTCCACGGGGAAGAGCAGTAAAATATCAGGGACTTGATGTAAGGATCCCAAAGGCTTGTGCTAACCCATCTAATGCCCAAAGGAAGGAGTATTAACAAATTCCAAACTGTGAGGAAACATAATGAGGTCAAGAGGACATTGTCTGCACACACCCAAGTGACAGACAATTGATTCCATTACCAGTGGATAGAGTAATCCTTTCTCTGAAAGTATCTCCTTCCCTTAGTGCCCAAACCCAATTGTTAAGGAGGCAGCTCAAGATTTATGAAACAAATCAGCAGAACATTAAGAGTAGTTGCAACACATTAACATCATCGAAAGCACATTGTTCAAATCCAGGAGTTCCTTGAGATCCATTGTTCAATCTCTGAGAGACACCTGGAATCCATTGTTTCAACACATGAAATCCAATCACCTGAAGGCACATTTTTGGATATAAATACTGGCCCAAAATCATGCCTCATTTGTCCACAGAGTCTCTTCCTGGGGACACTATGTCTCTCTGTGTTAGCCACTCCTGCTTCATCCATCCATGCTGCCAGTCTGCCTTGAGACTTCAGACTACAAGATAGGTGTATATCCCTGGAAAACTCCCTATCTATACCTCTGTCAATCATTCTTCCATTCCTAGCAAACTTATGTAAATGTCTTATTGGATGAATGTGTGTGTACTTGGTGTTATTACTTTTAAGTCCTTAGTAGATATCATTTTTAATTTTACACTTTGCATTTGTGTGTGTCAGTTCAGAGTTAACAGGGGTATACAATTGGCATAAAGATCCCCCTGTTGCCCCCTTTTCCCCCTTTCGCATTGCTAAAGTGGAGTTGCTGCTAATTTCCCCAACATATTAGAAACTCAGTATTTTTGTCAAATTTCCATGAGCACTTTGGGTAACACTTCTAAGCATCTAAAAATTTCCTGAGGAAGCTGGAAACTTTAGGGAAGGGGAAACAAAAATCCCAAAGTCGTGAACATGACATTGAATTTGGATCAGATAGCAGGGTTGGCAAAGTCCTTTTTTCCTGAGACCTAACAGAGCTGTTTCCAGTGACACTGCACAATGGACTAATGGTCTAACTCAGTGCCCATGCTGGCTCGGAATGATGGGAACTGTAGTCCAGAACATATAGAAGACACCAGGGGCTCATCTGCGTGACCCAGGATATGACAGCTCCTCAGTGGCTCCCTGCAGCTCTTGGCTGCTGATCAGGCCTGTTCTTCCCCCATTACCTGTATGAAATGGGAGGAAATCCTGACAGGCACACTGGCCTCGCAGCTGCCACCACAGCCTCTACCATTGCCATTGCTGCCACCATCATCTTCCATGTTCTCCCAGCATTGAGGAAGCTGGCCACAACATGTGATCAAGGCCTTCTGCATATGATCAGCCTTGGTCACATGCTGCAGGACTCCTTCCTGCCTTCCAGGAGAGCCAGGGAGACCAGAGCAGCAGTGAGGGCCAAGCTGCTGGAATGGTCTTCTGCAGACACGCAGGCCCAATCCTTTTTTTGCCAGTGGTAACAGAATAAATTTGTATTATTTTAGAATATTGTATCAGACCCTACCCCACCTTCCCTCTGTCTCGGCCCCTTACCTGCCCAGGGGAGGGTGAGGACTGCCAAGGGGCAGAATGGGACAAATGTCCTGTGTCATCAAGACTACTGGGCTCTGAAATAGGGGAAACATGGGGTATATTGCCCTTGTAGAGTAGCTCCATATTGACACAAGCTTAGATATATCATTTATACCATATTATCATTGACTAGATTCCTACTGGTGTCATATATATGAACAAGTTCTCTTACATGTGAGAGCTGTACTTAGGTTAATTCCACAAATGTAACTGTTTCACAGTTATTGTTAGTCCTGACTAGAGGACAGACATTTTGAATCAATTGGATTTGCCTCATATGTGTTGACTCACCATTCAACAGTTGACTGAATGGGTCTGCTTTAGTTTGGACTAACCAACAGAATTCCAGCAGCAGACTGTTTAAAGGGCTGTCCTATTCATGTCTGGTTGAAAAGATAGAAAACCGTGAGAAAGGAGGACAATGGGTCCTGAATGTGCCTCAGTGGTTGAAAACTGGACTGCAGAGGTAGCAAACACACAGATCAGCAGGTCACATTCATCTCCATCTTAATGAGCCAGATTTTATTCCTCTTCCAGTGACAGTGATTAGTTCTGTATTTGCATCTCTTTCTCTCTCTCAGTATATGCATAGTCTTGTCTTCTTGTCATCTTTTTTGGGTGGTGAGTTTCCTCTGTTGTGGGTAATATGTAAATCACCAGCTCAAGCCCAAGGAGACAGCAGATTCAGTTGCTCACTGCTCTCTTGTCCAGTAAAGATGGACCAGCTAAATGTCTTTAGCACTTTGTCAGAAGCAATTTGGGATTTACTGGTTTTTACAATGGAGATTATGAGATGCGGCAAATATGGTGTGATGACATCAGGATTCAGTGAAAGGCTCCCCTATCACATGTTGTCCTTCTGTTGCTGTGAAAAAGGTGTTCTTTTTTATTAGCGGGGTAAGATACTACTCTACGGTGAACTCGCCAAGGGTCAGCGTAAGAGGGGCACTGCAAAAAAGGGATACAAGGTCTTCCTGAAACAACATCTCAGGCTCAGCCAAATTGATCACCAACAATGGTCCACCCTCACATTGGGAGGCATGGAGACGCACTATCCACAATGCTGAAGCCTTATTTGAGAACTCATGCCGAACAAGTCTTGAAGAGAAACGACAACACAGAAAGAAGCACAATCCAGAAACATCACCCAAGGAGACCTTCTGCTGTGCTTTTTGCAACCGGACTTGTTTATCTCAGATTGGCCTTTTTAGTCATCAGCGCACTTGCAGAAAGCGTGGGATGAGTGCTTCCTGAATCTTCGTTTGTGAAGAAAAGAGAGAGAGAGAGAAGATACCAATTGTTATCCCATGGCATTTTTTCATGCTGTTGCTTGTGTGCAAAACTGCATCCCATTCTGCTGGGATGATTACAGCGTCAATGGGTGGTCCTCACCAGAACACTTCCGGGTGAGAACGCAAAAACTAGGTATAGGACACTCTTTTTATGAACCTCCCCATTTTGCTGGCAAGTTTTAAGTGTGCTTCAGTGCTTGTCTGTTCATTTTGTTAGTTCATTTTGGTGTTCTTAAACTTTTAAACGTACCTGTGTCTTCTTGTGAGAACTACCAAAGTCTCACCCATGCAAAAATGCAGAAGTAAAAAGTGCTGGTGGTCGAATTGCAATAAGCCAGGGGTGGCTCTTTTTCGTGATTACAGCAACATGTAATTAGAAGCGTTATTATGCCAGGATACTTATCCTTTAAAATATAGTGGGACAAAAACATTTTTAGATGCTCGTCTGATAATCTCCAATAGATGTCAAAATCAATTGAAAAATAATTATACTATTAAAAAAAAAACACATATGAAACATAGCCGGGACCAAACCCCTGCTTGCTGACTGTTGGCCCTTGGTAATTTGTACTGGCTTCCCTTCTTTGCCCTCATCAATCCAGCTTGTAAGCTTCAGCAGCCCTAGCCAGGCTAGCTAATTGTGAGGAATACTAGGAGTGCAGACCAAGAGCGTATGGAGGACCACATGATTCCCACCCCTGTTCTAGAAGTTTTCTAAGAGTATTGTTTCAATAAACTTCACTGTTTGCCTAAGGCCTTGATCTGTAATAGCACAATAGTTAAACTAGTGCTGATATGAATTGTTAATACAATTAGGTTGCAATGTCTAAGAATGCAGGTTTTTTATTTTTATTTTTTAAACGGGTAACTGTGTTAATCCCTCGAGGAAAACTATCAAGGAGCCCATAAAGATTAACATTTGTTTCTTCACTGTGGTCTTATGAATCACACAAATGAGTTTAGCACATGCACAGAAACAGCATTCAGAATCTTCTAGAGAAGTCAGTTAGAACTTTTGGCAGTAGCCCCGCCCAATGACCTTGGAGGACTACTAATATAAAATTTATCTAGGTTTAATGAGGCATGTACCCTGAAAGGATGATTTTAAATGTTTCAATCTTTTTCCTTTATATTGTACTTTTATTTATTTGTGCTGGTCTACGACTGCAATAAAGAAATAAATTCATTCATTCATTCATTCATAAAGCAGTCAGTTAGAACTTTTGTTGGTAGTCCCACCCACTGTCCCCAAGTATAAATACCCGGTGTCCGCCACATGCCTCAGTTCTTTTCCATCTGCCATGACAGCAGCAATGGAAGTTCTTCCGTAGGAGTCTGCAGTTTTGGTTCTCTGACTTTTCTTCTATGTCAACTATGCAGTTCTAGCAATGTGTTAAGTGAAGATCCAGAGTGCCGATGGGCACTCAAAATGCCTCCTCTGCCTTGGTGAAGCTCACATTTCTTCTTCCTGTGTTCACTGCAAGGCATTCCCCCTCAGGCTCAGAAGAGTCGACAGTCTCATCTGAAGGCCTTGATCTATGAAAACTTGCTTCAGCTGATGCAGGCTTCTCCTTCGGCATCGAGGGACCTTGATAAGGAGAAAACTGCTCCCAGCACTTCACGAGCCACAATATTGACCTTCAAGGATCAACGGTCATTGAAAGATCCTCTGGCTCCTTGACGTTCAACGTTGGCATCGAAAACATCCAAACGTGCTAAGTGTGAAGTGGCTGCAAAATCTCAGCATGTAAAGAGTGTGACAGCTCCCCACTCTCCCTCAACTACTTCTGTGTGCCAAAACTCCCCATCTTGGCCACACTCCTGTCCTGCTGGCAAGCCTCCGATGCTCAGAAAAGGAACTAAGGGGACCAAGAAGCATAAAAAGGCTAGAGTGGAGCGTTTGGAAAGACCTCTTGCTGCTCATTCTGATGTTGATGGCTAGGCCTCTCCCACCAGCAATAGCCTCTGTTGTGACCCTGATGGCTATTTGGTTTTCACCTACCAGGGCAGATTTGACCACTGTGGAGACTTTGAAGATTGTGCAGATTGATTCCTAGGACTCCACAACAGCGAGATGCTGAATTTCATGGCATGGAGGCTTCTCCTTTAACAGACATGCCTGAGAGGATTCAAGAAGTTGTTGATGCTGCTCATCAATCATCCACAGCCTCCTCCTATGCTTACCATTGGCAACAGTTTGTCCAGTTCCTTACCGCTTTGGGTTACTGCTCAGATCAAGCTGGAATTTGAGACGTTCTCGAGACCCTGATGACCTTGTCAGATGCCGGACTCTCAATGTCTACTGTCAAAGTCTATTTGATGGTGATTTCCCATCACTTCATTCTTTTGGGTTGCCAGTCCTGTTTCCTGCACCCAGTGGTGAAGAGGTTCCTTAAAGAGTACAGAAACCTTCACCCACCAGTCTCAGGCTGCACTCCACCTTGGGATCTTGGACTGGTTCTCAAGCAGCTCTGTCAATCCCCATTTGAACCCTTCTCTTCCTGTGCTCCACACTTGCTTGCATGGAAGACTGCCTTTTTAGTCGCCATTACCTCTGTGCGTTGAGTGGGAGAATTATGTGCTCTTCGGGTAGACCAGCCCTATCTCTGCTTCCATGTTGACAAGGCTGTTCTATGACCAGATGTCTCTTTCCTGCTGAAGGTTGTTCTCCCTTCCACTTGAATCAGGAGATTGTTTTGCCTGCTTTCTGTAAGAGTCCTGTCACCAAATCCAAAAAAGAGTTCCACTTGCTTGATGTTCATAGTGCTTTGACTTGCTATATGGAACAGACTCCTTTTTCTTGCTGCTGCACAAGAGCAAACTTGGACTACCCATGTCTCCTCAAAGACTTTCTAAGTGGGTGATTTCTACCATTCAGCTTGCCTATGAACTTACCTGGCTCAGAGCCCCTCCTAGGGTTCTTGGACATTCCACCAGGGTGGTTGCAGCTTTTTCTGCTTTTCTAGAAGGAGTCTCCCTGGCTGATATGTGCAGGGCTGGCACAGATGGCCCATGACTTTTGTTTCTCATTACCAAGTTGATACTCAGTCCAGGTCTGATGCATCTTTTGGCAGGGCTGTTCTCATGTATGTCTCAAGCTGACATATGAGCTTTGCCTGTTTTATGTGTTGCACTTTTACCAGTGACATCTTATTGTCTGAGATTTTGACTTCACATTCTGTTATGTGGTTAATTGTTTATGGATCTCTATGAGGTTAACCTCTGTATTATTGTCATGTCTGCTCCCATGCATACACCACACTGTTATGTAGACTATATCGATTCTTACTATTTATTGCTTACCTGCATTGTCACCTTCTGTGGTGCACATATGGTTTGGAATGTACCATGTGATGCTGTACATATTTATTTTCTAAAAAGGTTTACATGCTTTTCCTTCTGTTGCAATTCAACTCACAATGTACCTCTTGTTTGGATTTGTACCTTACCCTGTGTCTTGGTGTCTTATTTCATCGGGTATTGCTACTCCTGTAGGTCAGGTGATGCATGATGCTCCCACCACCTGATAAGGGTAGATTGCTAGTTTCCCATTTGTGTGATTCAGAGAGATCACGATGAAGAAGAACTGGTTACTTACCTGTAACTGTAGTCCTTCAAGTGGTCATCTGTGAAATCACACAAAACCTCCCACCCACCCACTCCAATTGTCCTTCAATTTCCTTAGTTTTCATCAATGCCGCTAGGCAGTAGACATAGAACTGAAGCACTTGGCAGTCAACGGGTATTTATACCCTAGGGACAGTGGACGGGGCTACTGCCAAAAGTTCTCACTGCTCTAGAAAATTCTGAATGATGTTTCTGTGCACACGCAAAACCCATTTGTCTGATTTCACAGATGACGGCTCAAAGAACTACAGTTACAGGTAAATAACCAGTTCATTATGGCATAAGCTTTATAGATGAAAGGCTACATCATTTGAACATTTCTGCCAGTTTTGTTGTATCCAAAAACAACATTTTAATATATGAATATATGAATTTGATTAACAATTTCCTCAAATTGGAAATATTCCAATGGATATATTCAAATATTCAAATAACCAAGTGAACCAATAAGATTAAAAGGGAAAAGTCTGTGTTTGTGTATATGTGTATGAGAAAACAGCAGCAAAATTTAGACTGCAGCAAATCCATAGCAACAGTCCCATTGACGTTGCTTCTGAGTTAGGGAGCCATGTGTCTTAGGACTTTATCAGACACAGAAAATACAGCATCATCACAATACCACATAACTGTGAAAGGGTGCATAGATCAGATAATGTCACCCTTTTGCAGTTAAAAACAGACCAAAACCCGTAGTTTTTAACTGACGGCTTAAGCCATCAATAGATCCCCCTGCTGCTTTTTTGCCAGGTTGCCTCTGTCCCTTTAAATCTCGTATTACCCTGACAATGCCCTCTCCAGCATGAACACTTCCAGGGTCAGATTGGGACATCCAAGTAAGTGACAAACTTTTTTCCCCCACCTTCCATGGGTTACTTGGGACCTTTAAAATGTATATGTGTGCTTTGTGCAACTTTATGTAGTTTTCTTGTTTTTATTTTTGAATTTCCCACGTGATGAAATCATGCGAGATTTCAAGCAAGGAAGTGAACGGGGCTCCATTCACTTATTCTTTATTGCCATGAAGCCTTTGCCCAGAAAGAAGGTAAGTGCAGGGGGGAACATTCTTTTTCCAGCATAGAAATGGGTTTTTCTATGCTGGCAGAAGAATGTTTTTAAATTGGTCATCTGATAAAGTCCTTACTTTTCAGAGGACAGTATGGAGAAAAAGTATATGAAAATATTTTTTTAATGGTCAAAAAACTTTTTTATATTATTATTATTATTATTATTATTTTGGTATCAAGGACCCTGACCAAAAAGAAAATTCTCATCAGTCCAGGATTATTTTTGTCAGGGTTTCTTGATTCTTTTTTTTTAAAAAGGCCCTAATCCTTTTCTTTTCCTGGGCTGCAGGAATGTGTACATGGCCATCTCATTTTGAGGAGGCATATATAAGACCACAGTGTAGTAATTGGGGTGTTGTACTAGGACCCTGGACACCAGGGTTCAAATCTCCACCAACCATGGAAACCCACTGGGTGATCTTGGGCATGTCACACTCTCTCAGCCTCAGAGGAAAGCAATGGCAAACCTCCTCTGAATAAATCTTGCCCCCAAAAAACTCCATGATAGGGTCAGCTTAGGGTCACCATAAGTCAGAAATGACTTGAGGACACATAACAGCAATATGTACTGTATGACTGCAGAAACTGCATATTCAGATAGCCTAGACTCTTAGGCTATGGAGAATGAAATGAAGAGACTCATTTATATTAAACTGACCAATAAAACATGGCCATTCACTGCAGTAGATTTCATATGTGCACGTGAGCTTACACATATCACCACACACTTACACCTATCTTACAGCTAGAGTGAGGAATAACTGAAACACTGAAAACATTGCATGGCCCTGCAAAACATACCTTCAAAATGGCCAATGTTCTGCATCAATGACCTGATGACAGAAAACAAATTCACAGCCCAGTTGTTCACTTTATGGGTCCTCCCCATAGGTCAAGAAAGCTGCCAAGATTCACATTTCTAGGCCTAGCTGTATTTTTTTTTTTACAGCTAGCTTCTTTACAGTGGTATGAAAAATGCTTCCTTTTATTATGATTACTTGACAGAAGAAAACTGTCCCCAGGGAAATGAGGCTTGAGTGTGAACTTCAGCTAATGCAGGACCCTTTTCATAGGGTATTAGTAGCTGGCTTTTCCTCTGTCACCTAATGAGAGTTAGTATTTGAAAGAAATGATCATTAGCATAATACTGACTTTGATTGAGACATTTTGCAAAGTACAGTGCACTAATATGTTTGTGCCCCTCAGGGTAAAGCCACAATCATCAAGCAATTATTTAAAGGATATTTGTGAATATGTATTTAATGACAGAACCAAAGGTCATTCAAGCTACAGTTTTATGCATTTCTAGTGACCTAGATGTACACCAAGAATTAGAACCATGATGTATTTTGCATTCAGGAGCTTCTCTGCTGAGTAACAGTCAAATGTTTCTTGTTTTGGCATCCTTTAATGAGTTTTAGATAGTATAGTCACTTGGAGTTACATTCAGTTTTTAAATACACCAAGCAACATCTGACCTAAAGAATATTTAAAGACAGAGTGTCTATAATACTCCTCATGAAGTTATCCATCTAAGTTATAGTTAAACTGAGCTTAATAGTTTCTCATTCTTGCACAGACCCCATAAATAAACAAATAAATGAACTATGATACATTCTGCCCATGTCAGTTTATTTTATATTCCCAATTATTTCTTTTTTCAAAACTTTTCTTTGACATGCTTCTCAATTTCTTTTTTATGTGCTTAGCATAGCTGCAGCAGCAATAACTTTTCATCAACAAGGTGCTAATTTTAGGACTAGCGGGAATATAAAGTGACAGGTGAAGTGGAGTCTTTGTGAAATATTATGCTGAAATTCTCAAGTCTGAATTTAAATATGTAAGTTACTAAATCTATATGAGAAAATATACACACAGTTAGAAAGCAAACAAAAGCAAAGCTCTGTGCATAAAATGTGCTAAAGGAAAGCGCATAAGACAAAATTTATTTTCCATCTTGTTCGTATTTCATCACATTTTATAGCAGTTGTTAGCTGTAAAGTAGATGGAAGTATCTTAATAAAGTGAACTCTAAATCCATTGTCCTAAGGTGATACTTGCTTAAACTGCACGCTATAGTTCAATTTAAACATTCTGCATTTAGGGGGAAAAGGGGGAAGACATCTGACATTGTACAAGCTACAAATAAAGCAAGAAGTAGTACACTTTTAATTTGGCAGTCACACAATGAAGTGGTAAAGAAACCAAAATTTAGGAATCCTAACCTAACAAAACCTAACCAAAAGTAAGGTTTGCAAGCTCATTTGCAAAAAAATAAAATAAAGTACGGTAAAATAAAATAGTTGCATTCTGAGCAACTGGGAAAGTGAAACTGGGAGTTAGAAATTCAAAAGATACATTCGAAATATGAGGAGTGACCCTGACACATTGAGTTTTGTACATCTTTCTAACTTCCATATTACACTGAATGACATTATATAGTTGTCACCTCATCTCTCACGTAGGGCAGAAAGTGTAAGGGTTAATACATACTTGTTCACAACTGTTGCATCTTTGGTAACTCACTACATCACCAAGGGACAGTGTACATGCGTGAATGCACCTGTAACTGATTATGGGATTAATTTAGACATGCAGGCACATGAGTTCACATCTGGCAATTTAATTTTTCAATGCTTGATGGGCCCAGTAAGATTAATGTGTGACCAAATTCTGAAACATATTATCCGTGTGTTGACATTAAGGCATATAAATGTCATATTGCTGTGATGAATCTTTGATACTACATTTGCACATGCAATTCACCTATTGATGACAGTCAAAAAGTGATTGAAATATCTGCCTTTTATAAGATATTCCTATTGCACTCAGAAGTCAGAGCACTTTGATATATATGGCATGGCAGGATAGAGAAGGGTCATTGTTTGCCATACCTTACACACATGAGTGTCTCTTTTTGGATGGGCTGCAGGGAGCTATTCCCAAATCCTTTGTGCTCCATCCAAAACCTCAAGCTCTGTGAGGAGCTGGTGTTTAGACCTTCGCCTCCAAGCTGAGACCCAAAACCTCTTCACTGCTCTACTCTCTCCCCTGCCCACTAATAAGTAGCAGCAACTTCAAGGAACATTTCTAGGGTTTGACAGCAGAAGAGGGTGGGGAAGAATATTACACAATTTAATTTTTAGGAAAAGGGAGGGATGCTATCCATGTTGAAGATATGACATGGGGACCTCAGAACAGGTTGGGGGCTCAACATTGGCACAGGTTGTTATTACTTTTGCCTGCTGTCAGGTACTTGTGGTACAGAGAGGAATTACTTTTCCTATCCATTATCACTGAAACATCCTTAAATATGAGGACTCTTCAAGCACAATGTCTACTTAGAAGTTCCCTCCATGTGTTTAAGTGTACAGTACCTTACTTCCAAGTAAGTTTGCATAGAATAGATGATAGGCAGCCTTTATGATTCCTGAGAGGGTTCAACAATAACAGCTATCTTGCCGACTTCCGGTGGCGAAGGCGACGTGTACGGACGTGTTTCGGCTGAGCTCCGAACACTCCCGCTTGGCGTGGTGAAGAGCCTCTCTGACAGCAGTGAAGCTGAGAAGTACGAACAAGAGAGGAGAACTGCCTTGGGGAATAGGCAGGCGGAGGGGGCTTGCTTGGACTGGAATTCCAGCATTGGAAGGTTGGAAGGGAAGAACTGGAAAGTTCCGACCCGCGAAGGCTGGAGAAGTCGGAAGCCGAACCCCTCCCACGCCAAGTTACCACCAAGGTATCTAACGTCGCCACCACTTTTTAATATTTGCTTTTTAGACTGTTTAATTGAGTTAAGAATTTTCCTTTCCCCTGGCGTGAAGTTAACGCCTAAGAACTTCGCCCTGTTTACAAAGAGTAACATTGAAGAGCTAGGAGTTTAAAAACCAAGCGAAGTGTATTGGAATTTCCAGAAATAATTAAATCAAAACTGGAGGTAGTAAAAGGTGGACAATAGTAAAGAGACGTTGGTGAAGGGAGAAGGTGAAGGATAAAATTTTCCACTAAATAAATAAATAAATAAAATATTAAAGGAAAAATAGAAGTGCACAGCTGGGTAATATCAACAGCGGACTGGAGTTACAACGTGGAATAGAGCCGCAGCTGGCAGGAATCGAATCACGAGGAAGAGAGTCGAAGAGTTGGAGAGGTGGATCTGTAAAGGAGAGTTGGATTTACAAAAGAGACGTGCAAGAAGATACAGTCTGGATAAAGAGGTTAGATTTGAATTTAAAAAACTGATTAGTCCACGAAAGAGGTTGGGAAAGTAAAAGGAAGAGAGAAGAACAGGAGCAAACTGATATTAGAAACAGATCTGAAAAGAAAAAACGACTACAGAGATTGGCGTGACGGTGCAGCGGACAGCAGCGGGGAGGAGGAACTTAACTCCAGCTGCTATTTGAGCGTTGGTAAAGGACTTTAGAATAACAAATAGTCCATTAAACCCGGTAAGGGTTGGTGCTGGGATCGTTGTAGGTCTTGCTCCGACCCTTTGGGGGTGTGCTGCGAGAGGAATATCCAAAAGGCAGTGAGGTTGAGGGGTTCGAAGATTTGAGATAGATAGAACTTAGAGCGGTTACAAGTAGGTTGTTAAAGTAACGTTCATTTAAGTTGTAGTGATAATAGTGGGATAGAGAGAAAGAGCAGAGAATTGTCAATATAGTGTGGAGTGGGGAAGAATAGTGAAAGACACTCGAGCCAGAAGGAAGCAACTGGAAAACTGGGAATAAGAGTAAAGAATAAAAAAGAAAAGGAGTTAGGAGGAGGTGATTAGAAGCCATTGGAAAGTGCAAATAGAAGAACCCCATAGAAGTCACTAAATTGAAGAGGAGGAAGGAATAAGAATAGAATAAGAATAAGTATAAGAATAAGAAGAAGGAGAAGAAAGGGAGAGAGAGTACTTCTACTAAACTGGGTTTGTTAATATAATTCTGGCTCGGAGATTTGTCTTGATTTGAACCCAAGTAATCGATTGGAACCTGTGTAATTGATTTGAATGGAATTTGCAATTGTTATTAATTTAAATTTCCACAAATGATTTGAATGAACTTTGTACTTTATTGGTAATTGTTATTGATTTGAACCTCTACTAATGATTAGAATGAATTTTGTAGCTTACTTGTAATTGTCATTGTCTTGAGTCCTCACAAACGATCTGAATGAACTCTGTAGTGAATTAATGAATATATTAAGACTGGACTTGTAATTACATTAATTAACCATTATAATAATTAGATATAGTTGAAAAAGGGAGTATATATATGGGTGCTTACTTAGAATAGAAACATCTGGTAAGAGGAACATACTAACGGGAATATATTGGTTAATATAAATAACCATAGGTTGACATAAATAACTAAATTATTGTAATTCAATCTCTGCTTTATATACATAGAGATATACAAATACAAATAGATAGATTTGCATTCCTTAGTATCTGTTAGAAGAAGACAAGGTGGCCAGGCGGTAAGGATTCTTCGAATTGAAGCAAAGAAAGAAAGTAGTTGGATATTTGAGAAATAGAAAGAGGAACAGGGGGCTGATTATTTTAACATAAGAAGCAGGAATAGACAACGAATTGGTGCAAGGGCATAGAACCAAGTATATAGAAGCTGGAGTAACTGGGGCTACTTGTATATAGATAAGTATCTATATATAAAAGGAGGAGAGAAGAAGGTAACAAGAGCAACAAAGGAAAACTTTACTTTCATTGGCAGACAAGGGGATGCCAATTACTAGAAAAGCCCTTGCCCAACAACAGTCTCAGATACAAGCTATGAGAAGGTCATCACTGGATATGACAGCTAAAGTAACAGATATTAATCAAATGTTAATGTCAGAATTTAAGAAACTAAGGACAGAGCTAAAGAAAGATATGAAAGAATTGAAAGATGAAATAAGAGTAGACATACAAAAGCAACTGGATACTTTTGGCTTACATTTAGAAACAGTATCAAAGGATATATCAAAGATTAATAAAGACATCCAAGAAATCCATGAGAAGACAGGCAAGTTAGAAAAAAGGACAAAGGTATTAGAAACCCAATTGGCAAATGAGGAAAAATATAAAGTAATCCAAGAAACAAGACTTAGATCAAAATGCCTAAAAATTAGAGGATTGGAAGAGCAAGCTGAAGAAGACCTATCTGCAAGAGTGATCCCTGCAATTGCAGACTTTATAGGATGGGAAACGGATCAGTTGGATGTGGAGATTGATAAGTTATACCGTATCGAATCCTGGATTGCGAAAAAGAATAAAATCCCTAGGGACATAGTAATCTATTTTACTAGGGAAAGGGTAAAGGATATTATCATTCAAAAAAATTTTGTAGAACCTCTTAAAATAGATAATCAAACAGTAAAAATATTTAAAGATATACCAATCCAGGTAATAAAGAAGAGACGAGAATACTCTTTTTTGACTCAGATTTTACGAGAGAAAAAAATCTCGTACAAGTGGAATAAAACGGAAGGAATCAATCTGATGTATAATTATAGGAAATATCTAATTAACTCCATACCTAAAGCAAAAGATTTCCTCACGAAAGTGTTAGGACCCCGGGAAGAGGGAGATAAAGATAGTGAAAAGCGACTTAAAAGGGGAAATCAGGATACCCGAAAGGGAGAGTCATCGGAAGAGGCGAGGAGAGCCCAGGATAAAGAACAAACAGGGAAGAAATCAGCCCAACAAACATCAGAGAAAGGAGGGAATTCGAGGAGAAGTTCAGTTCAAGATTCGAAAATAGGAGTAGAGGATAATGAGGAGGACCTAGTTAGTGGGGGTAAAGAAGAAGGATCAGATTTAGAAATTGATAGTGAGGAAGAAGAAGGTGAAGAGAAAGAGTCAGGGGAAACAGAGGAGGAGTTAGAAGGAGCCAAAGGTGGAATAACTGTTTAAATCTATCAAAATAAATTTGGAAAATAAATTTTGTGATAAGCAAAATGGTGTGCAATGTGATTTCATGGAATGTGAAAGGGCTAAATTCCCCACACAAAAGAAGGAAGGTATTCCATTATCTGGGAAAACTTAGAGCAGATGTTATCTGTCTTCAGGAAACCCATATAAAAGAAGGCAATCAAAACCTATTGAGGAATATAAAGCTGGGGAGGGTCTACACAACAAACTTTAATAAAAAAAGGAGGGGAGTAGCTATATATGTGAACAATAGATTTGAATCTAGAGAGGTTTTTAAGGATAATAAAGGAGCTTATTTAGGTGTGGAAATTAAGATGGTTGAAAGGAAAATTCTCTTGGTAGGGGTGTATGGACCTCAAAATAATAAAAACCAGTATTTTGAAAAATTGTATGAGGAAATCGTTAAGCAAGATTATGAAAATTATATATTACTGGGTGACTGGAATGGTGTAATGGATTCCAATGTAGATAGATCAAGTAATAGGAAATCGCATAAAAACCAAGGACAATTACCAATAAAATTGAAGGAAATGATGGAGCAACTAGTATTAATAGATATATGGAGACATAAACATAAAGGGGAAAGAGATTATACATTTTACTCTGATAGATTTGACTCATGGTCAAGAATAGATATGTTTTTAATATCGAGAGAGTTAACAAAGGAAGTAAAAGGGACAGAAATATTACAAAGAGTGATATCAGACCATTGCCCTATCAAATTAGAAATCAAAAGCGTAAAGAGAGAGTATAAGTGGAGGTTCAAGGACATTTTATTAAAAGATGAAACTATAGCTGATAAGATAAAAAAGGAAATAAGATTTTTCTTTAAAGATAACTTGGATAAGGGAACTCCATTAGAGACAGTCTGGGATGCGAGTAAATCAGTCATAAGAGGAGTTATGATGCAGCAAGAGTTTGAACTGGGAAGGAAAAGGAAGAATAGGGAAAAGAAGTTGATAAATAATATATCGGAGAAAGAGAAAATACTAAAGATAAACCCAAAGAATAGAGAGGTTAAGCTGGAATTGGCAAAGTTGAAAGAACAGCTAGGAATGGAAATGACAGAGGAGATAGGTAAGAAACTAAAATATATGAAATATAAATTTTTCGAAAATGCAAATAGGCCTGGGAAATGGCTTGCATATAGGTTGAGGAAGGAAAAAGAAAATCAAATGATAACAGAGATAAAGGAAAATAATCAACGGTTCACTAATCAAAAGGAAATTACGACGATATTCCATAGATATTATACAAAATTATATGAGAAACACTTATCAAATAAGGAAACTACACAACGAATTGAGGAATATTTAGAAGAATCTAAAATTGAGAGAATTGACGAGAACCAAAAACAAGAATTAAATAAGGTAATAACGAAAGAGGAAATAAGAGAAGCGATCAAGAGCCTGAAACCAGGAAAATCGCCTGGCCCAGACGGATTTACAGCAAGTTATTATAAAACATTTGTGGAAGAATTGATTGACCCGCTACACAGGTTATTTAACAGAATAGATGAGGAAAGCTATCCAGTATCTTGGCAAGGAGCTGATATAACATTAATTCCAAAACCGGAAAAAGATCCTACGCTCCCAGCAAGTTATAGGCCAATATCACTGTTAAATGTGGACTATAAAATCTTTACGAAAATTTTGTCTGAGAGATTAAAAAAGGTGATGGCGGTATATATCAAAAAAGATCAAAATGGATTCCTTCCGGATAGGCAAATTAAAGATAACACCCGAACATTACTTGATATCATAGAGATGTATGATAAATGCAATAAGAAACTAGCAATGATATTTATAGACGCCGAGAAGGCGTTTGATAACATCAGATGGGAATTTATGTTGGCGACCTTGGAAAAGATGGGGATAGGTGATAAGTATTCTAATTGGATAAGAAGGATATATCAAATCCAACAGGCACATATAATTGTGAACGGTACGAAATCTAATTTATGCCAGATAGGTAGAGGAACAAGGCAAGGGTGTCCCCTATCCCCCCTCCTCTTTATAATCACGTTAGAAGTTCTGAACAGGAGAATTGAGGTAGAAAAAAGTATCATGGGACCTAAAATACAAAGCTACGAAATAAAATACAAAGCCTTTGCGGATGACTTAGTGTTTTTTCTGGAAAATCCTATAGAAAATGTAAAGAAATTGATAGAAATAATCGAACAATTTGGCGCCATGGCAGGACTAAAAGTTAATAAAGAGAAGACATCCATATTAACCAAAAATATGACCAGAACAGAAGAGCTAGAACTAGAAAAGGAATCAAAATTTACTGTGGTAAAGAAGGTCAGATATCTAGGGATAACTATAACAAACAGAAACTCAGAACTCTATGAAAATAATTACAATAAAGTCTGGAAAGAAATAAGAAAAGATTTAAAAAGATGGAGTAATTTAAATTTGTCTCTGCTGGGGCGCATAGCAACGATCAAGATGAATATTCTGCCGAAGGTAATGTTTCTATTTCAAACAATCCCAATTTTGACTTCAGATCAACCTCTTAAAATTTGGAATAAGGAGTTATCAGAATTTATCTGGGCTGGGAAAAAGCCAAGAATTAAAAAAGAAACTTTAAGAGATATAAGGGAGAGGGGTGGATTAAGCCTCCCGGATCTGAGATTATATTACCACGCTAATGCTCTTCTCTGGGTTACAGATTGGATAAACCTAGAGAATGAAAGGCTCCTCCAATTGGAGGGGTTCAATCTCAGATTCGGGTGGCACGCGTATATGTGGTATAACAAGGTCGCCATCCATAAAGAGTTTAATCATCACTTTGTAAGAAGAGCCCTTATGAGAGTCTGGGCTCTATATAAAAAGAAGTTATTTTGGAAAATCCCCTTATGTGTTTCTAACCATGAGGCATTCTATAAAAAAGAAAATTTATACAGAGGAAAGTGGTTAACATATAAAAATATCCTAAAAAGAAAAGGGGAGGAATATGAAATAAAAACACAAGAACAACTTAAAGAAGAAGGATATCCGTGCCATTGGTTTCTACATAGACAACTTCGGGAGAGATTTAAATTCGATACCAAACTGGAAGGAATTGAATTGGAAGAGACAGAGTTTGAGAGAATTATAAATGGAGATAAACAAAAATTAATTTCAAAAATCTATAAATTACTTTTAAAACTCAATTTGGAGTCAGAAGGAATTAAAGAATATATGATCAAATGGGCGCAGCAGATTGGGCATGAGATAAAGATAGAAGAGTGGGAGAAGGCATGGATTAAGAACATTCGGTTTACGAGAAGTTATGCCCTTAAAGAAAACTTTTATAAAATGATTAATATGTGGTATCTGACTCCAGAGAAATTATCAAAGATATATAAAAAATCATCGAATATTTGTTGGAAATGTGGAAAAGCAAAAGGAACGTTTATCCACATTTGGTGGAATTGCGAGAAATCGAGGAAATTTTGGAAGACAATACACAATTTGGTAATGCAAGTTTTTAAAATAGATATCCCTCTTAACCCAGAATTATATTTATTAAACATGTTACACAAGCTACAACCAATCATTCAGAAGAAATACGGCAATATTCTATTATATGCAGTAACAGCTGCAAGGTTAATATTTGCTAAATTGTGGAAAAAAGAAGATATACCATCAACAAAAGACTGGGTCGAGAAAATGTTAGAATTTTATGAAATGGAGAGACTTTCAATTATTTTAGATGATAAGAAGACCTGGAAAGATCTTGAAGTATGGCAAGATATAATTAAGTTAAAAAAATAAAGTCAATAGGAAATCAAGGAAGGATAGTAAATAATGGAAGAGAGTTAAACAGAGAAACTAAACATATATATATATACATATATAGAAGTATGTAGGTATGTAAATATAAGAGTATATACGTGTATATATGGATACAAGCAGGCGACTAAAGATTGTCAATGTATAATACAACCAGGAGTAAAGGAAATGAAGGAAGTCGGAATGTATGTTATGACTATGTTATTTGTCATTTGTTTGTAATGTGTATTTTTTTTTTTATATTGTTAGTTTGATGATGTAATTGGTATGTTGGTAATATGTAGGTTTGTGTAGAAGGTTAGTTTGTTTAGATGTTGTTTTATTAATATAATTTATTTTATTTGTATTACTGTATTATCGAGTACTCATCTAATGATTTTAACTTCAATAAAGAAAATTTGAAAAAAAAAACAATAACAGCTATCTTAATGTTTCTTAGTGATTGATTATTTTGTTGATATGTACTTTAGTAAATTTCTGGTTGATAATTCCCAAGGAGACTCAGTTACATAGGAGTCTGGTGATCCAATTTTTCCAGATCATTTTTTGGGGATCCCCCCCCCCAGCCTAGTCTTATTGGGTGCTTGATCCCCCCTCTGCCCTCCCTGTCCTGGATCCGTGATGTGAATTTTCTTTGTTAGATTGCATGGGTCGAGTGTTACACTCTGCCTGCTTGATGTAGAACAGCTTTGGTCCTCTTCAGGAGAGACCTGTCCCCTGTGTTGTGGAGTGTTTCCACTTCCACAACAGATTCCCCCACCCCACAATATCCACAGAACCAATACCCATGGTTTCAGTTATCTAAAGCTAAAAAGAAAAAGAAAAAAAGCAATGCATACCATAGATTTGTGCTGGAAAATGCCCAGAGATGTGTTTTTAGGAATCACTAGGTTCTCCAATGCAACTCTATGGTATGTTTGTACTGGAAGTCCTTTGTTTTAATAGGGTTCACTATTATCTGCAGTTTCCAGTATCTGTGAAAGTCTGGGAAACAAACCCTGACAGTTACGCCCCCCCCACTGTATTTACAAGACCTAGAGTTTTCTTCTACCATACAACCTGTCACCCACCTTTCTCCTTTTAAGTATTCTTTATGACCACCTTTAAGCCTTGCTTACATTGAGGAGACTGTCTTTTTTAATTGACTTATTTACCATGGAAGGTTAAAGCAAGGTATATTTTCATTCCTAGCTAAGTCTAACAGCGATAAGTCACATCTTCAAGATCAGCATCCTTAGCATTCCTGCCTTTCCTAGTAATTACCTTGAGTAGAATCTCTCATCAGTGTGTTGTACCCTATTGTTTCCCCTCCTTTGCAGCAATCTGACATTCTTAGGCAGCCACTTTGTCAAAAACCTCTGCAAAACATCCAAATGCTTCATAACTAAATTTAGTAAATCTTCTGGATTGTAGAGCAATACCACTAAAACAGTCAATTTGAAAGCAGTCTAAACTTGGCTCAAAAGTTACAGCATAAAAGTGCTATTTAAGTCTTTTAATGGGCCAATCCTCAGATTTGCTGTGCCAGCAAATCAGTATGGAGGGTGTTGCATGCTGCTGATCACTCAGCCATCATCACACATTCACAAATCATTAAATTACACTTTCAATATAGGGATGCTTGGCTGCTGGGTGTAAAAAGACATGCCAAAACAAAACTTTTCAGATGTATGTGCTAATTTCTTATCTGTTTAGGAGAATCCTTTCCCCTGCTCCCCGTAATCATTTGTGTGCTTGCTGAACAGTAGCTATCAGATATCTAAATATGCATATTTCTTACAGCAAGGATTTAGGCTCTAATCTAGGGGCAACAGATTAATGTGTTTTTTGGTAACTATGTGCATGGTCAGCCCTAGATATTTTGTCCCCTGGGGCAGAGCAAAAACTAATGCCTAGTTATTTTTTTTTTTATTTAGTTATTTATACCCCGCTCTTCAGCCACAAGGCTATCAGAGCGGCCTACAAATTGTTTTAAGCAATAGCTATTTACACATCTACACGGCATTAAGCAGTTTCCAATGTGTGTTAGCTAATTGCCCCCACAAGCTGGTTATTTGAGGACACTTTCACATTACACAGTTACAACATTATTATTTTTCTTTTATTATTTATTTATTTATACCCCGCCCATCAGCCTCAAGGCTATTAGAGCGGCTTACAAATTGTTTTAAGCAATAGCTATTTACACATCTACACTACATTAAACAGTTTCCAATGTGTGTTAGCTAATTGTCCCCACAAGCTGGGTACTCAATTTACCGACCTACGAAAGGATGGAAGGCTGAGTGAACCTTGGAGCCCGCTGGAATTGAACTTGCAACTTGCAGTACTGGCATTTAACCACTGCGCCACCAGGGCAGTGACTTGATGCCATGACTTGATGTCTACATCCTATGGAAACCTGGAGTATAAAGTTTGATGAGGCACTAGAACTCTCTGCCTGAGAGCTTTCAAAATATCACTCTCTAAACTACAAATCTCAGTATTCCATAGGATGGAAAGAATGGGTTACTTACCGAAACTATAGTTCTTTGAGTGATCTTCTGTGAATTCACACAATGGGTTGATCCTGTGCCTGTGCAGAGCACATTGAAAACTTCTAGCACCTCATTTAGAACTTTTGGGTGGTAGGATCACCTCCCTCACCCCTAGTGTATATAAGCCTATCCCTCTCACCAACTGCTCAGTTCCTTTCAGCTATGTTAAAGACAGTAAATGAGAAGTAGGACACCAGAGGTGAGGAGGGGGGGATTGTGTGAATTCACAGAAGACCACTCGATGAACTATAGTTATGGTAAGTAACCCGTTCTTCTTCTTTGTGGTCTCTGTGAATGCACACAATGGATAGATTAAGAAGCTCAGGAGAAAAGGCTGGAGGGGGTGTCCAGACCAATAAATACACCACACAGTATGCTAAATACAAAAATACTATATTGTGACAGAGGTAGGTTATTATATAACTCAGTCATCTGAAGATGAGTGTGCAATGACTGCCCTCCCAAGGGCTGCACCATCCAGAATGGCAGAGTCCAGTTTGTAGTTCTTTACAAAGGTGAGTAGCATTGGCCACGTGGCTGCTCTGCAGATGTCTGGCAGTGGCACACTGTTCAGGAACGCTGTTGAGGTAGCTGCCGCTCTAGTCAAGTGGCTTTAAATGGAACAGGACAAGAGTGCACCTGCAGCTTCATATGAAATTTTTATTGTTGAGGTCACCCACTTGGAGAAGTGTTGAGATGAGACATGAAAACCCTTGTTGGAGCCAGCATAACAAACAAGAAGTTTGTTAGTGATTCTAAACACCCCAGTCCGATTGATGTAGATCTTCAGTGACTCATGCACATCCAGGGGGTGGCGTGTAGATGTAGTGTCTGGAGAAGGTGTGGTCTCAAAGGACAGGAGCACAATGTCCTGGTTGAGGTGAAAGGAGGAGACTACCTTGGGCAATTATGCCACATCTGGCCAAAGGACCACCTTGTTCCTATGGAACTGAGTGTAGGGAGTGTCGGCCCTGAGGGCACAAAGTTCACTAGTTCTTCTGGCTGACATGATGGTGACCAGAAAAGCTGTCTTAAAGGACAGGAGGTGAATGTCCACCGTATCTAAGGGTTCAAAGGGGGGATGAGATATCGCTCTGAGGACCAGCTGTAAGTCCCATGAAGTGACCGGGCCAGCCACTGGTGGGTGCAAATTCTTGTATCCTTGGAGGAAGTGCCTGACTAGCAGGTCAGCAAAGCAGGAGCCTCTACCCAGACTCTGGAGGTTAGAGGAGATGGCTGCTATGTAGGGTTGCAAGGATGAAAGGGAGAGGCACTTCAGAGACAGGGAGGTGAGAAAGTCGAGCAGGAGTGGCGTTGACACTTCTGCTGGTGAGGCCCCTTTGGCAGCGAGGAATTCACAGAATTTCTGCCTTTTATAGCTATATGATCTCAGCATGGAGGGTCGCTGAGCTGCCTGAAGGATAGAGTATGCAGAGTCTGAAATTCCATTTAGTTGCCTATTAGCTATGCTGTTGGGCTGATTGTCTCCAAGTCTGAGTGAAAAACCTGTGCATTCTGCATTGACAGGAGGTCCTTCCGTAAGGGAAGGTAGCAGAATTGGCACTTGGAGAGGAGGAGAAGGGGGCCGAACCAGTGTTGTCTGGGCCACCACGGCGTTTTCAGGATGTCATTCGATCCATCTCTCCTGAGCTTGGCTACAAGTCTGGAGAGAAGTGGGAACGGGGGGAAAGTGTACAGCAGAGCTCCTGTCCACCTGAATAGGAACACATCCCCCAGATTCTTGTGGGATGACCATTGCCGTGAACAATATAATTTGTGTTTGGTATTTTGAAGGGATGCAAAGAGGTCTATTGATGGTCTACAAAGACTGTTGATAGAACTTCCTGGGCTAGAGACCATTCTTGGCAGTCACTCCTTCTCCTGCTCAGTGAGTCTGAAATGTCATTCTGGTCTCCTGCTAGGTGGATGGCATTCAGGAATATGTCCCTGGCTATACACTAATCTCATATATGGGTTGACAGGTCCAGAAGAGTTTTGGACCTGGTTCCTCCCTGCTTGTTGATGTAGAAGATTGTGGTGGTGTTGTCTGATACTACTTGGACCACTTTGCCCTGAAAGCAGGACTCAGAGGCCTTCAATACCTTGAACATTGCCAGGAGCTCCAGTGCATTGATGTGAAGCTCTGTCTCCATCAGAGACCAACGGTGTGGATGGTCAGGCCATGGGAGTGAGCTCCCCATTCTGTCGTGGATGTGTCTATGGTTAGAGACTTGGAGGGATGTGGGCTCTCAAAGGGCAAACCACACCTTACATTGTGAGGGAGAGACCACCAATTCAGTTGCCTGAGGATTGGCTGTGGGATCAACAGCCATCTCACGGGGGCATCTTGCAGTGGGTCGAAGGACTGGCGGAACCACATTTGCAGGAAGAGCATTTGTAGTCTGTCAAAAGGTGTCACCACCATAGTGGAGGCCATGTGGCCCAGGAGACTCTGAACAAAATGTGCTGTCACTCTCCTCTGTGTGGTACAGTAGGACACCATGCTCTGTAATATATCAAAGCAATCTTCTGGGAGAAAGGCTCTTCCCCTGGAGGAATCTAGTCCTATAACTGTGCAGTGTGCAAGGCCCTCATTGTTTCAATTCTCAGAAACAGAAAATTTCACAAGGACCTCTATTCCAGTTTCCCGCAATAAAAATATGCAATAAATTAATAAAACAATTAACTTTGCCCAGAGTAATTGATGCTGACACCTCTTATTAGCCTCAGTCTCCCTCAGAGCTTGGAAGTACATTACAAGTAACATTGACCTAAACCCAGTTTTAGATACAAGTGGAATAGATACATTGAATCAATCTGAATATGGAAAGTCAATGCTTGATTCAATGAGTCAAATGTAGTTAGTACTAATTATTTGAGTTATGACATTACCTGTAATACTACTTTTTTAAAAAAACAAGAACATTATGACCTTTTTTGTTATTTTATTTTAGTGGCAAGCATAGTAATTACTTTATGGGTGTAGTGAGTAACTTTTACTCCTTATAATTTTCACTGCGTGGAGAGAGGGTGCCATTATACACAATGCTGGTGGAGCATTTCTCTACTTTTAACTTTAAATTAAGGCCTGCTGCTTCCAAATGCACCAATACTTCAGGGCAACACACCACTCTCAAGTAATTCTGAGAAGTGTGACTGATAGCTGTCTGTCAGTCTTAGGAGATTTTCAGACAACACTGTTATAGTGTTACTATTCCACTTTATTTGATATGGCTGCCTCCTGTTGAATCCTGGGATTTGCAGCTTAGGGAGGGGCATTTGCAACTCTCAGCCAGAGAGCTCTTAGGCCTCACTAAACTACAAACCCCAGAATTCCACAGGAGGAAGCCAGAGCAGGTAAAGTGGAATAGTAACACTATAACAGTGTAGTCTGGAAATCTCCATAGATTTAGGAGATTTTCAGACTACACTGTTATAGTGTTACTATTCCACTTTAACTGCTCTGGCTTCCTGCTGTGGGATTCTGGGGTTTGTAGTTTAGTGAGGCCTAAGATCTCTCTGGCTGTGAGTTGTAAATGCCCCTCCCTAAACTGTAAATCCAGGAATTTAACAGGAGGCAGCCATAGCAAATAAAGTGGAATAGTAACACTATAACAGTGTTATCTGAAAATCTAGTTAAAGTATGGATGGAGCTAAGGTACTTCTGCAAGCTTTCCTCTTACAAATCATCATCACTACTTACAAAGTCCCTGTAATTGGAAACTACATCTTACTCCACAAATGTGGAAACTTTTCAAGTGTTTTCAATAGGATGTGCTTACCAAGCCCACTCCAGATCTTTGTGCTAAATTCAAAAAGATATTAAAGGCAGTTGGAATTTCAGGGGTGTTTTGAGGCAAGGCTTGGATGTATGTTGTCGTTGTTGTTGTTTTGTACCTTCAAGTCAACTCTCACTTATGGAAATCCTGTCATAGAGTTTTCTTGGCAAGATTTGTTCAAAGGGGGGTTGCCATTGCCTTCCTCTGAGGCAGAGACGTTGTGACTTATTCAAGGTCACCCAGTGTGTTTCTATGGCTAGGTGACTTGCATCATCCAAGACTTTCTGGAGTTGGAAGACAACTGCCCTCTTGATCACCTTGCCCAGAAAAGGGAGATTTGAGACTGGTCTATAGTTGTATTAAGTCCAGGCGGGGGTCCAGGGAGGGATCTTTTTTAGGAGTGGCCATACCACTACTTCTTTTAAACAAAATAGAAATTTCCCTCCCTGACAGACGAATTAATAATATATTGTCTCTCTGGCTTTTCTTCGCAAACGAAGATGTAGGAAGGACTCATCCCACGCTTTCTGCAAGTGTTTTGATGACTAAAAATGAAATCTAATTGCATCTCCTTCCTGGATGACCAGCCAAGAAGGAACCTGGTTCCCTGAACCCCTAGACCAGCATTCAAACCAGTACCCCACACTGGCTCCTTTGGGGATGTGCCTTCCCACATGCACACTTTATGGCTCTGTTGTTGGAACAGTGTGCCTTTAATCAAAGTAGAAAAATAGTTTGTATGGCTGTGAAGGGTATAATGCACCGGGTGCTAGGCCAGCATAATCACCACTGTATATCAGTCTGCTGAGACCCAGAGTTTGTGTGGGTTGTACAAGATGTGTTGTAGATAGTGGATTGTGTAGTTACTATTTACTGTTGGAGATTGTTGAAGGAGTGTTTGTATATCTTGTATATATCCTGCAACAACAAGTTAAAGAGCTTCCAAGGACTTTGGAAGATTCCAACAGTTTCTGTGCTTCATTTCAAGGTTGGTCAGTGCCAGATTGCCAGATACTACTAGAGGGTTCTGTACTTCTGCACTCTGCTGGTTTTAGCTACTCTTGGGGACAAGTACCTCAGACATTGCTGGTAGTTGGCATCTCTGTGGGCCTAGTTATTGCATTTGTCACTGCATGTTTTGCAGGACATACAAGAGAGCCAATATCTGTGTGGTGCAAGTGAATTCCTTCATAGACTTTTAGGTATACACATACCTAGTTTTACACCATTTAAAAGTCACCAAAGTTAGAGTTCCTATGTTGGGGAAAATCCATCTGTTTTTCTTCTCTCACTGTTGGGAGGTGCAGGATTTCTTTTTTTCCTAAGATGATGGGAAGCTGCCCAGATTTCTCTAGAGATAATGCAGCTTTCATTGGAAAGTGCACAGTGGTTCTAGCTGACATGTTTTTCTGCAACTTTCTCTCCCTTCTCCCCACCCCAGCCCCAAAGTTGTGCAGAAATCATCAGCTGTGAAAAGAAGTTACAGCTGTCAAGCCAGCTTTGGGGGGCAGGGACTGGGAGGAGGGTAGTTGCCAGAAAGTTGGCAGCATTCATTTGAGAGCTGCAGCCACTAGCTAGGATTTCTGTGAAAGATTGGGAGGAGTTGAGGAGAGAAGTTGTGGAGGGGAGAGTTACAGATGTTTGGCAGCTAGTGATCTACTTTGCGGACCCAGACCGTACAAATCCCTTCCCCCCTCCAAAAGAAGACACAGACTCTCTCTCTTTTGAGTAAGAAATGTATTGATTACATATTCAGAAAACATTGGTTAAGTGCAGGTTAGTAGATAACATTATTGGCAATTAAAATGGCCGCAACTTGCAGGTAGCTGCTAAATGGTTGGCAATTAGGCATGGGTCATGATCCCATCATTGGCCCCACCAATGTGGGTCAATGGCCACTCATCGGACACTTCTGACTCTCATGAAGGAAAGAGGTGATGGCCAAGCCAATCCGCCTTACACTCTCTCCTCCCCTGCAAACAAGGTAACCATTAACTGGGAGGGGTTTCTCCGTGAACTTGACAGAGACCCCCTCCCCTACTCCGTGATCATGACCCATGCCATCCACCCTACAAATTGCGACAAGGTAGGAAATAACCAAGGGAAGGTGAGCAGGTCTTCGGCTCTGCTGCGAGCCAACTGCAGAGGGGCTGCGTCAGAACCGCCTATTTGTCAGCTCTGTTGCAGGCCCTCCAATGTCATCTGGCCATGCCGGAAGCGTGACTGGGTGACCCACCTTATGGCCAGGGTCAGCCAATCAGGGCCGGGCAGGCCTGTCCCAATTGGCTCCCGCTTTCCCAGCCCCTTCCCCCTGCAGAGCAGTCTGGGAAGAAGACGGGGCAAAGATGATGGCCCCCACAGTGACTGACCACGCGGTCACCATCAAACAGGTGGGGGAGGCACTCTTGGAGGCTCACACCGAGGGTGCCAGCCAGCCGCAAAAAGGCCTGCCAGCCAGCAGCAAAACCCCTTCTCTTTTTCCCACAACTTGACTCCCCCCAAGCACCAGTTCTGATGAGAGGCAGTGAAGACCAGCTTTGGGGGGGGGGGTGTTGGAGAAGGAAGCAAATAGCTTTTCACAGCCTCTAGTCAGGATTTCTGTAAAAGGTTGGGGCTTCAAAGGGGCAAGGGGATTTGTGGGCAAAACAGAATCTAGGTTGTCAGCTGCCAAACAGCTACAACTTCCTCCCCACACCTCAATCTTTCACAGAAATCCTGACTAGAGGCTGTGAAAAAGATATTTCAGTTTCCTCACACAGCTGCCCACATACACACACACACACCGCTGGTTTGACATCAGCTGAAACATCTTTTTACAGCCTTTCATAAGAATTGGGTCGGGGGGGGGGAGTTGTGGGGAATTCAGAACTCTTCCCCTTCCCCAATCTTTCACAGAAATCCTGGATAGAGGCTGCAGCTCTCAAACAAGAGTTTGGAGGCTGGGGTTGGGAGTAGGGAGGTAAAGTTGCAGAAAAACTACACAGAACATGTCAGCTGGAGAAACTGTCCACTTTTCAATGAAGGCTTCTGGGAAGGAAAAAAAAAATCCCAGTAAAGCTGCAGGAACCTCAATGGTTTTTTCCTTCTTCCTGCTCCTGAGGGATCAAAAACTCTGATTTGACCCCATTTGGGAACTTGGTGCATTTCCATCCCATCCCTACTTGTCACTGTTGTGTATACAGTCTGTATTTTCATCTTTGTTTTTCTTCTGTGGATACTGCCTTTTTCTATGAATAAATAGGCCAGATTTTGAACATTCAGCGAATCTTGTGGCATCATTTCAGACATTCTTGCTTTACAGACCTTCCCAACTAAATCTTGTCTTCAACCTTGCCTATTCTGTCTGATTTCTAAAGATTAAGGGTGATCCCGGCCTAGGTAGGGAAATATGAAAACAAGGAATGATGGAAATGAGACTACCTGAACAGTCCTTGGGCATATTTTTTCTTTGAGTCTCCTAAGACATAGGGAGTTGGTACATGTGTGTGCACATGTGTAAGTATCTACATGCAAAGTAGCAGTAGAATTTGAGTTCATTTCCAATCTGTTTCTTCCCCCCCCCAATTATTAAGTTCATTCTGACCTGTTTCTGCATCAGTTCATTATGTATGCACTTCTGTATACTTTTTGTGTGCACTTTTTGTATATATTATTTCAAGAAACTTTCCCAAATATAACGTAGTTGTGTGTCTCCTTTCCCCTAATCTCCTTTCCCCTAATCTATGCCTCTTATACCATGTTACCAGCAAGTGTTTTATTTGAAATTTGCATTGCAAAATTTCAAAAAGTACAATTTTCTGGCTGGAATACAGCATGGCAGTTGGGTCTATGTAAGTGGACTTACTTTTGTGGGAAATAGAATGAGCAGTTTCACAACATCGTATTCAGCAAGGGTTTGCTGTGAAATTGCTATTATCTTTTCTGCTGCTGTTGCTGCTACTGCCTGGTTATGCTCTACCTGTGGAAATGTGGGGGGAAGATCTACATCTTCACAGACTCAGGCCCCTTACCAACAGACTCTGCCAGCAAGTTCCACCTATCCCAGCTGTACAGTTGAGGTAGCTGGCAGATAAAAACAGGTGTTTGGAGAGGGAAGTTCTGCTATTGGTGGGGTCTCTGCTGAATGAGGTGACATCAAACGGGGGTTACCCCTTGGGGAGCCACTTCAGGGGAACACAAGGGCAAGGGCCTGTCATGCTACTTGAAAAAAGGGGGAGGACTGTATTCTGCTAATTTGCACTTTACCATTACAGCATTATTATCTGTAATTGTACAGCCAGTCTACTATGGGAAGGACATATTGTTAGTCTTAATCAAAGGGACAGGAATAGGGTGCTAGTTGTCCCTAAAGCATTCCCCAACTCAGACTACCTGGATAGTCTTGGTAAACCCCTGAGTGAATATGGTGAATATGATATCAGTGCAAAGTGAACATGATATCAGTGCACAGAAAGACAGCTGCCATTCAAGACTTGATCCTGGATTAGCATGCTGACCTGGCATGTATTACAGAGAGCTTGTTGGATGAGGCTGGGAGAATTAATCTCTTACCTTTGTTCACCAGGGTATTCTATTCAGCAGGAGGGGAGACTTGGGGAACAGAGAAGTGGAGTTGTGGTAATCTATCAAAATTCCACCCCATGACTAGGTGCCCTAGCCTGAAGTTTTCTGAGTTCAAATATGGTGGGCCCACAAGCAGACTTCCAAAATTACATGTGACCTGAGGACCCCCCACCCTCCTCTCTGGCTTTTCTTCACAAATGAAGCTCCAGGAACAGAGATTCCACCTCAACATTACGAGGAACTTTTTGACAGTAAGAGCTGTTCGGCAGTGGAACACACTCCCTCGGAGTGTGGTGGGGTCTCCTTCCTTGGAGGTCTTTGAACAGAGGCTGGATGGCCATCTGTCGGGGATGCTTTGATAGTGATTTCCTGCATGGCAGGGGGTTGGACTGGATGGCCCTCGTGGTCTCTTCCAACTCTACAATTCTATGATTCTATGATTCTATGTTTATCTAAATCCAGGTGGTTGAGACTAATTAGAGATTCTGTCGGTGTCTGCAGTCTTCCTTCCTGAGCTAGCGAGTGTAGCTTTTAGGGTTGGTGTTGGAATCCCCCTATCTTGTATTACTGGAGGATATCAACATCCATGCTGAGAGTACCCTGTTGGAAGCAGCTCAGAACTTCATGTCCACAATGACAACCATGGCCCTACTCATGCTGCTGGGCACACTCTGGACCTTGTTTTCTGTAGTGGGTGGGGTGAATGTGATCTGGGAGTGAAAGAACTATGTATAGTCCCTGGTCAGATTTAGACTTGCTGGGGCTCATAACCTCTGCAGGGCTGGGGGACCTATTAAAGTGGTCTACCCCAGGAAGCTTATGGATCCAGATGGATTCCTGATGGCTCTTGAGGTGTTTCCTGTTGCCTTAACAGGTAATCCTGTCTAAGTCCTGGCTGACATCTGGAATGCAGAAATGGCCAGGTCCCAAGCATCCCCTCTCATGGAGTGGAGCTAAACTAGTGCCCTGTTTTTCCAGGGAGATGGTGATAATGAAAAAAGTGAGAAGGTAATTAGAGTTGCATTGGCAGAAAACGTGGTTCAGGTCTGATTGAATATAGGCTAAAGCTTTTCTGAGGGCCTACTCTGAGGCAACACAGGCAGTAAAGGCCTCTACTGTCTGGGATGGGACTTGGAGGCACTGTTTTACAGTGACTCAATTTCTTCCTGAAGGGGTGAACCCAGAAGGTGGTGCTGAGGGACTTCTGCTTGACTCCTTGGTCATTGGCCTGCAGGGTATCTCATCACTCAGTTCTGTCTTCCATGCTGTTTAACATCCACATGAAACCACTGGCAGAGAGTGTTTGGAGTTTTGGGGTTCAGTGCCATCAGTGTGCAGGCAACACCCAAATCTATTATTCCTTTCCACCATGAGCCAAGGAAGCTATTTTGGTCGTAAACTGGTGCCTGTCATCAATAATGGACTGGATAAGGGTGAACAAATTGAAACTTAATCCAGACAAGATGGAGGTGCTCCTGGTCAGTTGGAAGGCAGATCAGGAAATATGGCTTCAGCCTGTGCTGGATGAGGTATATTCCAGCTGAATACATAGGTTTGTAACTTGGATGTGCTGCTGAATTCAACCCTGAGACTGGAATCTCATGTTTCAGTGGTGGCTAGGAGTGCATTTGCACAGTTAAAGTTTGTGCACTAGTTCTGCCTGTTCCTTGAGATGTCAGATGACACACACCTAAATTACATTCCAGGTGGATTACTGTAACATGCTCTACATGGGGCTGCCTTTGAAGAGTGTTTGGAAAATTCATCTGGTCTAAAGAGCTGCAGCCACATTGCTGGTGCTGGCTACGGAAAACAACTCTTGTTGCAAAAGCTTCACTGACTGCAGGTCCATTTCTGGGCACAATTCAAAGTGCTGGTTTTAGCCCTCTACAGCTAAGGTCCAGGTTATTTGAAGGACTATATTCTCCTTTATAAACCAGACAGTGCTTTGAGATCTGCTGGGGGGGGGCTCTTCTCTCTGTCCCACCACTCTCACAGGTGCATCTTGTGGGAACATGGGAGAGGGCCTTCTCAATAGCTGCCCCCAGGCTCTAAAACTCCCTCGCAAGAGGTTAGATAGGCATCCTCCTTACTTTCTTTTCACAAACAAGTGAATAATTTTCTGTTCTGTCAGTCATTTGATGAGTGACTATAAAAGACCTACCAAAATAATGAGCTGGATTTTGCTAATTGTTTTGCTGGTGTGTGTGTGCATATTTAAGGATATTTGTTTTAATGTGTTTTTTTAATTGTTTAATATTGTTTTAGCTTTTGTATTGTATAGATTTTTAACAATATGTTTTTAAATTTGTTGTAAGCTGCTTTGTGTCCCAAATGGGGAAAGAGGTAGGATAGGAATTAACAACAACAACATTTTCCCCAGTTCACAAATCAACATGTATCAATACAGGATACAGCTAAAACAAATCACTTAGAAGTAGACCTTCTGAATTCCTGTAGTTCCTGTTTCTTATGTTTATTTGGAGATTTTTATCCCATGAAATTTATCATCAATATCATCATTATCATCATTATTATTGATTTTTAACATTACGCTAAAAGATATTAAGAACAAAAGAAAAAAGAAAGGGAAAGGAAAAGAAGAAAGTGATGACTTCTGCTCATCTTTTCAGCAGTTATACATAATTACATAAATATTCATAACTCACTCACTAACATTAATACACCTTCTCTTTTGTCCCTTAATCACTTCCTTCTAATCATCAAACACAAAACTTACCATGTAATTTTCTTTCTTTTTTTTTCTCCAAAAAAAGACCATAAGGGGTTTCCATTCTTTGAGAAATGCCACTAGTGACCTTTCTCTAATTAAAGACAATTTGTCCACTTCAGCCAGATCTATCAGTTTCATCAATCACCCCTCCACAGTAGGTAATATTGAATTCTTCCATCTTTGCGCATACAACAGTTGTGCTGCCATAGTCATACACTGAAGCAATCTTATACTATATCACTCTACTTTAGACACTTTGCAGCTTCCGGAGCTCTGGCAGCAGAACAACAGTTCTCTGTTAGCATTCCTGGTTCTCACAGAGTAGATCTCACCACCCTGCAACTTCAGTTTCTCAGAAGTACTTTCGTCACCCACCATGTAAGAATCTTCAACTTTTCAATTCCTTTGCTTTTGATGTTAATACTCCCCTTGGATGTTCTTAACTTTCTTAGCCAGCATTTTACTTTAAGCTTTTTGCATTATGGCTAAAATCATGCTTATGTAAACCTCCTTCTCCTCCATTCTTACTCCACAAGAGAGAAACTCACTAAATTTTCATTTAACTGGTGATAAGACAAAGTCTTCAATTAAAGATTGTTTGTTTCAAATACATTTAAGGAAGAGAGATCTAGCAGATCAAGTGTCCTTTTATAGGCACACTTTGGCAGTTGAAATGGATGGTAGTTCTGGACCTCCCCCACCCAGCTCATAGCAGACTGCAGTGGTTTCCCTGATCTCCTTGTGAGTAGCAGGAACCAGGAGCTGTACTTAGGTGATCCCAGATAAAGAAGAGAGCAGGAGGAGAGATTTGCCAGCTGAGGTTCCCCCTCCGAGCCAGCTGTACTTTCTACCCAGGCTTTCCCGGAAGCACTCAAAGACTGCTCAGAGACTGTGATCCACCATCTGCCCCCATCCCTAGAAGTCCTCCTCCCATGGAATTCTCCTAGTGCTAGAATATGGTCAAGTTTCCCAATAACATTCACACCATATATCAGAATTCTTCCCTTGAAGTAATCTCCATCCATTGAAATCAAATATCATATTGCCTTATGAAATAAATCAAAAGAGAAAAAAATATTTCTAATTTTCTCTCTCTCTCTTCTCTCTGGCTTTTCTTCACAAAGAAAGATTCAGGAAGGACTCATTCCATGCTTTCTGCAAGCACGCTGATGACTAAAAAGGCCAATCCGAGATAAACAAGTCCGGTTGCAGAAAGCACAGCAGAAGGTCTCCTTGGGTGATGTTTCTGCATTGTGATTCTTTCTGTGTTGTCATTAAATTATTTGTCCTGAACATGATGGGTCAGTTATGGTGTCTGGAGTATGGGGGAAGCAGGGCTTGTGAGATTCACCTCAGAACATCAGGGTGGAAAGCATTAAATCATTGAGTGCTGGAGGCACCACCATTTTAGGCAACTGATTTGCCATCACAAATAGAACAATAACATGCACCATAGGAGTTGTTCAGTTTTACAAAAAAGAAAAAAGAAAAAGGAAAAAAAAAGCCAAAATTTCTCTCAGCCTCTGACTGAGCAAAATGCAACTTTGACTTTTAGAGAAGAGTTGTTATTACAATTTACTATGGATACTTTCAACACAGCTGCTACTTCTGAAAATCAGGAGGTGAAAAATGACTTTAAGATCACTGGACTGAAAATGCAAGAATAGAATGAAGACAGTTTCTCCCATTCTGTCTCCCATTCTGATTACCGGAGGCTGAAACAAAGTCTGTGGTACCTATTTTAGCTGCTGTTGTACCATCTGCTTCTGCCTTTTGAATGATTCTCTTTAAGAAAAACAAACCATTTTTTCTACATTTTTGGTTTTATAAGTGATTCCCGTTGTTGTTGTTGCTGTTGTTTTCTTACCCACCTCTCTATGGATCAGGGTGGGGAACAACAAATTAATTATAAACATAATGTTGTTTAAAAAAACACATATCAGCTAAAAACTATATCAGTTTAAAAGAACAAGTAAGGCCAAGACATTTTAAAACAATCAATACACAATTTAAGGTCCTGTCTATACGGTCAAAATAAAACAAACAAGATGCAAAGGACTGGCAATCCGTTCATATGGATGCATGCACAAATCCATGTCATTCAGAAGGGGGGCAGCCAAATCCATCACAATATCTGTGTGCACTGTGTTGGGGCTTTGTACAGATTTTTTAAAAAGCTCCATACGGCATGTGAATGTGCAATTATTTGAACACTCACATTTGCACAGATACAAATAGGCAGTGCAATCTGATTGGCTGGATGACCACAGGGGGCGAGGCTAGCAAAGAGGGAAAGCAGCTGCGGCCACCATGTTGGATTTTCTATTTTACTTATTAGTAAATATGAAGTTTTGCTTGTGCACACCCTGGGAAACTGTTTATTTTTTTAAAAAAATGACGGTGGCAGATTTAAAATTGTGAGTAAGTCACTTGCAGCCATGAGCTGGCTAGGGAGTCATGTGGAGTTTAGGTGGGGGGCTCTTTTGGCCACGTAGGCAGATTGCATCATTGCACATGTCTGCCTTTTCGGATGTGTTTGTATTCCCTCCCCCCGTATAGACAAGACCTAAAATTCATGGTTTAAAATCCTCTAGATAGACCTGCCAGAAGAGACTGGTCTTTAATGCTGCTTTAAATTCAGACAGCATATTCAGCAGTTGTATCTCCCCTGGCAAGCCATTCCACAGACTAGCGGTGGCTGAAAAAAAAAGTCCTCTTGGAGTTTATTATACAATGGAAAGGAGAAGCCAGGCATAGTGAGGCACGCATTCTCGACTTTAGGAGAGCTGATTTCCATAAACTCAGGGAAATACTGGGGGTGATCCCATGGTCAGGAATATTAAAAGAGAAGAGACCTTAAGATGGATGGGACGTTCTCAAAAGGGAGATACTGAAGGCACAATTTCAAACAGTACCATTGAAGAAGAAAAATGGGAGGTGTCTCAAAAAACCAGGATGGATGACTAAAGAACTTTCAACGGAGCTAAGTTTTAAATGGAACATGTATAGGAAATGGAAAAAAGGGGGAAATCACCAAAGAAGAATTCAAACAGATAGTGAACATGTGTAGGAGTAAAGTCAGAAAAGCTAAAGTGCAGAATGAACTCAGGCTTGCTAGAGAGGTTAAGAAAAATAAAAAAGTGTTTTTTGGGGTATGTCTGCAGCAAAAGGAGGAAGAAGGAAATGGTAGGACCACTACGCGGAGAAGATGGCAAAATGCTAACAGGGGACAGAGAGAAGGCAGAATTACTCAACACCTTCTTCGCCTCAGTGTTTCCAGAAAAGGAAAAGGGTGACCAACCTGAGGATAAAGGAACAGAGGACACAATAGGGGAAATCCAACACAGAATAAGCAAAGAGGTAGTACAGGAATACCTTCTTAAACTAAATGAATTTAAATCTCCAGGACCAGATGAACTACATCCAAGAGTATTAAAATAGCTGGCAAAGGTAATCTCAGAGCCATTGACAATGATCTTTGAGAACTCTTAGAGAACAGGAGAAGTCCCAGCAGACTGGAGGAGGGCAAACGTTGTTCCCATCTTCAAAAAGGGGAAAAAGGAGGATCCCAACAATTATCGTCCAGTTAGTCTGACATCAATACCAGGGAAGATTCTAGAGCAGATCATTAAACAGAGAGTCTGTGAACATTTAGAAGGCAATGTCATAATCACAAAAAGTCAACATGGGTTTCAGAGAAACAAGTCATGCCAGACTAATCTGATCTCTTCTTTTGATAAAATTACCAGCTTGGTAGATGAAGGGAATGCTGTGGATATCGCATACCTTGATTTCAGTAAGGCCTTTGACAAGGTTCCCCATGACATTCTTGCAAACAAGCTTGTAAAATGTGGGCTAGACAAGTTAACTGTTCAATGGATTTGTAATTGGTTGACCGGTCGAACCTAAAGGGTGCTCAGCAGTGGCTCCTCTTCATCTTGGAAAGATGTGACCAGCGGGGTGCTACAGGGTTCTGTCCTGGGCCCAGTGCTATTCAATATCTTTATCAATGACTTGGATGACGGAATTAGGGGCATACTTACCAAATTTGCAGATGACACCAAATTAGGAGGAGTAGCTAATACCCTGGAGGACAGGATCAAAATTCAAAATGACCTGGATAGACTGGAGAGTTGGGCGAAAGCTAACAAAATGAAATTCAATACGGAGAAATGTAAGGTACTGCACTTAAGGTGAAAAATGAAATGCATAGATATAGGATGGGGTAGACCTGGCTGAATGAGACTACATGCGAAAGGGATCTAGGAGTCCTAGTAGACCACAAGTTGAACATGAGTCAACAGTGTGATGCGGCAGCTAAAACGGCCAATGCAATCTTGGGCTGCATCAATTAGAGGTATAGTGTCTAGATCAAGGGAAGTAATAGTGCTGCTCTATTCTGCCTTGGTCAGACCTCACCTGGAATACTGTGTCCAGTTCTGGGCACCACAATTCAAAAAGGATATTGACAAATTGGAGCGTGTCCAGAGAAGGGCGACTAAAATGGTGAAAGGTCTGGAAACGATGCCTTATAAGGAGAGACTTAGGGAGCTGGGTATGTTTAGCCTGGAAAAAAGATGGTTAGGAGGCGATATGATAGCCCTGTTTAAGTATTTGAAGGGGTGTCATGTTGAGGATGGGGCAGGATTGTTTTCTGCTGCTCCAGAGACAGGAACACGGAGCAATGGATGCAAGCTCCAGGAACAGAGATTCCACCTCAACATTAGGAGGAACTTTTTGACAGTAAGAGATGTTTGGCAGTGGAACACACTCCCTCGGAGCGTGGTGGGGTCTCCTTCCTTGGAGGTCTTTAAACAGAGGGTGGATGGCCATCTGTCGGGGATGTTTTGATCATGATTTCCTACGTGGCAGGGGGTTGGACTGGATGGCCCTCGTGGTCTCTTCCAATTCTGCAATTCTATGATTCTATGATCCTCTGGGTGACAATTGTCAACCTAGCCCTAACTAGCTGGAGAAAATGTCCCCCAGAGGACTTGAGTGTACGGAGTTGATTATATGGGAGAAGGCGATCCCATAGGTAGCCTGGAGCTAAACCGTGTAAGGATTTAAATGTAATAACCAACACTTTGTAACTTGCCTGGAAACTAATTGGCAACCAATTGAGTGATTTTAATATTGGTGTGATATGATAACTCCTGAATATACCAGTGACTAATCTGGTTGCCGTGTTTTGAACCAATTGAAGTTTCTGAACTTGGTAAAGAGGTAGCACACTGTACAGTGCATTGCAATAGTCCAGTCTTGAATTTACCACCACATGCACTACCATTTTTAGCTCCTTCAACTCTATGAAGAGGTGCAGCTGAGGTAACAGCCAAAGCTGGTAGTAAGCTTTATGAGGTAATGATGTAATCCTTCACTAAGTTTCTTTCTGAAAGTAGCAATGAGAAATTTCAGGAATTTTCTTCCCAGTCTTTGAACCTCTTCAAAACAATGCAGTTTTTGAAGGTTGTTTAAAATTCAGGACTTGTTCTGCACAAAATTCACATGTGGTTGTTTTGCATAGAAAACAGCATTTTCTGTGCAGAAAAGAGCATTTTACGCATGGGAAATAATATTTCAACAAAGAAATATTAATTTCTGTGCACTGAATACTATTTTCTGCACAGAATTGTTATTTTTTTGCATAGAAAATGTTGTTCTCTATGCAAATCAACCATATGCAAATTTTATGAAGAACAAGTTCCCAATTACAACATTTTCTGTGCAGAAAACAGAACTTTCTGCACAGTAATTAATATTTCTGCATTAAAACACTATTTTTCATTCAGAGGTCCTGTTTCCTTCACAGAAAATGCTGGTTTCTGTGAAAAAACAAACACATGCACATTTTGCCCAGAATAAGTCCCAAACTGGAAAGATTCTCCTCTATCCAGGATTCTTCTCATCAGTGTTTTCCAACATAAAAAACTTGTTTTTCAAACAGATTTTTTTTTTAAAAAATAATATTTTGAATATTCTTTTCATTCCTATTATGAGGCTGCAGTATGAACTCAGTTAGAGTAAACTGGGAAACTATGGGGAAATGACAATATACAACTGTAATACCCAGCTTGAGCTTGTGATGAAGAGGACAAACAGTTCCAACCACCACATAAGCCAATCAGCAGCTTGAGGGCATTTTTCAGTAGCACCTCCTTGGCCTACACCCACATCTTTACCCGTTGAGCTGCAGTAACTAAATACTCAGCCAGCTCCCCTTGCGGTCTTTAAAATGTTGCTTTCTATGCATCCTCCACCCTCTTCTTTCTTCTTTTTCCTCCTGTCCTACCTTGAAGGGTAGATTTTTTTCCCCTTCCTCCACTCTTCACCCCTTCTGCACCCAAAAACTTGAGCCATTTCCCCCTCCATTTTGTCAGTGTAATATTTCTTTAAGAGCAAAAGAAAAAAAACATGTTGGACTAACAGACCACAGACTAGCACCGCTGAAGTAAGTTTGATCAAAGCTGTGGCTAGACAGAGGAATGACTAGCAAACACTCCTATATAGCCCAAGCATACAATGCATTGTGTGTGGGTTGGTGTTGTGGAGAAAGAAGAGTGTTGCTATTGAGTTTGTTAATGAGGTTTGCTGTGTATATACTTTTTTTTTATATTGTAACTGAAAATAAAGATTGCCAGATATTTTTGGACGAACCTTCCTGTCTGTAAGTCTTTTTGTGTGTGAAAGTGGGTCAGAGCTGTGGAACAACTGCTAACTGAAGCCTTTGTTTTTGTGCCCTTTCTGCTGTGCAGTTCTGCTGTTTTGGGTTAGTTTGCCTCTCAGTGAGCTTATACTAAGTAGACACCTTTTGCCCAGAGGAACTTACAGGCAGCAAAAAACAACAACAAAAAAACAGAAAGGGGTGGGAAGGAGGTGGGAGGCCACCCTGGGGTCCCAGACCCTCTTTTTCCTCCTTAGGGGACTTCCTGGGCTCCTCCGGCCCCTCTTGGCTCTGCTCCCCATGGGGAGAAAGGCTTTCTTTGGAAATGCTGCACTGGACAGGCTGTCGCCTGCTAAAAAAACCCTCTGACTGGTGGGAGGAGCCAAAGGGAAGGGGAATAGAATGGAACAAAGTGGGCTCTCATTGGAATCCAGCATGCAGAAGGATGAGGCTCTGCAGTCTGTGGGTGGGGCAAAGGTGAGCCCAAAGACTCACCAAAAAAAAAAAAAAAAAATTAGAGGTGACTATTCCAACCCTTGGTGGAGAGACTCCTTTGCTCTCTTTTCTATTCATTTCTATTTTGACAAGCAGTAGAGAAGGGTCCCTGGACCCCTCTTCTCTCAACCAGGCAGAGCTTTTGCATGCTACTTTTGCTAAGTATCTAGGCCAGTGGTTCTTAATCTGGGGCCTGGGGACCCCCAGGAGTCCTTGATGTCCTCATAGGGGGTCTGTGAAGTCTTGAAGGCTGCTCAGGCCACCTCCTGCCTGCAGTGGAGTGGCCATGTGACAGGAGCCAAGAAAAAGGCTGGCTGGCTGGCTTGGCCTCTGCATTGCCATTCAATCCAGTCCAGCCACAAACGTGCAGGAAGAAGCAGGAGAAAAGTCTTCCACTCCAATGCCTCTGGGAAAATTTAATGGATGGTGTGATTGTATCATTGTTGTTGCTGTTGTTTGGTGATTATTAGGATTTTAAATCTAAAGTCTTGGGAGCCCATGGCAACAAAAGATACTTAAATGGGCCACTGGTAAAGAAAAGGTTAAGAGGAATTGTCGTAATTGTATTATTAATGTTGTTGTTATCAGGTATTACTGTTATTGTTGTTAGGGTTTTAAATCTTGAGTTAAGTCTTGGGGTTCCATGGTAAAACAAAAGATATTTAAAGGGGGCCCCTGGTAAACAAAAGTTTAAGAGCCACTGGCATAATTGTATTAGTATTAGTATAGGTGTGCCTGGTGTAACATAAACCATTATGTGCCCTGCTGGGGTTTCAAGTGGTGGTTGCAGTGTGGAGTTTGGAGTGGCAGTGTTCCTTCACACGGTTCAGTTACATGGTATTATTTTACCTGCAGCGCTCAAACTCTTTGAAGCCAAACCAGTAGCTCAATTGCTTTATGGATCCCAATTGGGACCCTTCCCCAACCCTGCTCCATTAGAACTTGTCCAATCCAAATTTTTAAGATCAGCTTTCCAAACTCCAAAATGTGTCTCTAACGCAGCTCTGAGACTGGAGTCAGGATTTATGAAAGTGGAGGCCAGAGTGTGGGTGACCATACTCAGCTACTGGCTCAGACTATACCTCTTTCCCACTGGCCTTGCTCCACTAACCTTAAGTGATGATTTCCAATCCAGCTGGAAACACACAGCGGTGACTAAAATTTTAATGCTGGGCCTTTCTCCAGATCTTCTGCTTAACCTGGGATATGATAGGGTGTAAGCTACTATCAAACAACGGGTAGTAGATATAGAGCGACAACTGGATCTAGCCAGTACTCCAACCTTCATTGCTAGTGACTCCAATAGATATCTGGCCTCTCCTTTAGCATACTTAGCAACACTTGAAATACCTAAACATCAAAGGGCCTTTACTCTTGCACAGTGTCATGCCCTCCCTCCAGCTGTCCTTGAAGGCCGATACAAGAAGATCCCCTTCTCAGACAGACTGTGCCCCTGCAATTCGGGCCAAATAGAAACAACAGAGCATGTATTACTCCAGTGCTCATACTACAGGGACATACGTCTCAGCCTAATTTCACCCCTGTTGCATAAATATCAAGGGCACACTGGACAATTTTATATAAACTTGTTGCTTTCAGACAGCAACCCAGGAACAACTTATAATGTTGCCAGATTCTGCGCAGCTGCGGTTAAAATTCGACAGACAATGTCCTCAACAGTAGAATAGTATCAACCTAGTCTTGTTATACTGGAGCTACTATTTTAAATACTGCTTTTAGTCTGTTTTTATCCTGTGTTTTTACCTTTATTCTGTATCCCCTTTTTACCTCTGCTGGTCTATGACCGTAATAAAGATTCTATTCTATTCTATTCTATTCTATTCTATTCTATTCTATTCTATTCTACATGGTATTATTTTAGGAAAAAATATTTCATTTTTTTACAAGTGGTTAGCTGAGGGAGTGAGAGGAGGGAGGGCCCTTGTGAGGCTGGGGGTGTAGATGCAGATTGAGTGTCAGGAGTGGATTGTGAGGTGGAGAGGGGATTTGCATGTGGTTGGTGATTGGCTAAGGGAGTGAGGGGATTGGTTGGGTATGTTTCCTAAGCTGCCAGTCAGCATTCTGGGAAAAGAAACATACCCAAGCCGCCATATATACATACATATATATCACTGCCCCTGCTGCCGCTGTGACAGGACCCAGGCAGTCAACTGGCAGCAGCGAGGGCAGCACAACAGAGTGACTCATCCTTAACTCTCCACCGGCATATGTTATATTGGGTACAGCTAGTTAAAAGGAATCTTTTCATTCATTTCACATGCTGAACTACTCAAATTTACTAATTTAGAAATAGCTCAGCATTTGAAACTTTTAACTCGATCCAGTTACTTAGAGGGCTCTAGTATTTAATTCTCAAAGGGTGCATTCACACTACACAACTATACACTCTATTTCACTTTAATTATCATGGTTACACTCTATGGAATCCTGGAGCTGACAGTATAGGGAGAGGCATTTAGAATTCTCAGCCGAGAGCTTTTTGCATCATGAAACTACAATTCCCAGGATTTCATAGAATGTTATCCCAAAGATAACCACCAAACTCTCTCTTTTCATAGGGTGTTGCCATAGCAATTAAAGTACTCTTTAATTAGTACTCTAATTGTGAAGTGTGAATGGCCCAGACAGGGAGAGACAGAGATTGGTAACAGGACCCCACTCTGAACCTAGAAGAAGGTGTTCTATCAACAATATGCAGTGAGTCATGTATGGAAGAGATAAGTAGGGATGGAACAGATGTGGCTGCTAGCAAGGCAAACAGAAAGGAGTGCTGGAAAGAGTAGGAGTTAATTCAACTTGTGTGGCAATTTGAGAGGTTTCAGAAATATGGGAACTGTAGGGATAATTCTGTTTTAAGATTCTCAACTGATCTTCTACTTGTTTGTCTTCATATTTCTTCTTTACCTAAAACATTTTGATCTCATTATTTGTAAAACAAGCTTGATTCTCACTTTACAAAAAAAAAAAAAGTCTGGGATTACACTGTTCTTGGACAGAATGCACAATGGTGGGGTATGAAAAGGTGTCAGGGACCACCACACTGTCATTCTTCTCTCCTACTGCTTCTCAGAGACTGAACAAATAGTCAGTTGATAAGCTGACCAGTGGTAACAAGAATCCTAGAAGCTGTGCAGATGGCCACCTAGCACCTAGCCACCTAGCATAAGGGAGATCCAGCAAGCCATCAGACAGGAAGTGGGGTGAGAAGAAGTCAGAGTGTGGAGGGGTTGTTGGATTTGTTTTGTATGGGAAGACTCACAGAGTAGAAAGGCAATAGGAACAAGGAACATCCAAATACCCACTGAAAATGTAAAATTTTTCCTGCAGAAACCAAGGAAGGGCTCTGTAGCTAGATCTCTCCTAGGGTTTTGGCTCCTAACCTTATGAGCTACAGTTTGGCCACCTTCCCCACATTCCAGAAAACCTCTAAAGAATTTTTGGGAAACTGCTCTGTATGCAGAAGGTTGTCTGGCTTAGCAGTGGTGAGTAATCCTGAGGACCTGAACATATGTGGAGCTACCTGCCTCCACAGACCTGACCACAGTGAAACTGGAGAGTGACTGATCCTCCATGAACTTACTCTTCTTCAGGCAACTGATCCTGCTGTGAGTTGCTACTTTAGAGAGCACACAATCACTATACAAGTCCCATTATAGTAACACTTATATCATAAGCTCAAGTTTTCTTTATTGTAATAAATAGAGCACAACCGGAACAACCCATGCAAATAAAAAGATTTGAGCATATCAAAATTTGAGTCTAATTGGATTATAGAACCAGAGAGTTCAAAAAGAATACAAGGCCCACCCAGTCCAACCCCCTGCCATGCAGGAACACACAATCAAAGTATGCCCAACAGATGGCCATATAGCCTCTGTTTAAAAACCTCTAAAGAAGGTGACTCCACCACACTACGAGGCAGTGCATTCCACTTCTGAACAGCTCTTAGTGTCAGGAAGTTCTTCCTAATGTTTAGGTAGAACCTCTTTTCCTGTACTTTGTATCCATTGTTCCATGTCCTAGTCTCTGGAGCAGCAGAAAACAAGCTTGCTCCATCCTCAGTATGACATCCCTTCAAATAGTTAAACTTGGCTATTGTGTCACCTCTTAACCTTCTCTTCTACAAGCTATATATGCCCAGCTCCCTAAGTCGCTCCTCATAGACTCCCTAAGTCGCTCCTTCTTTTCAGATCTTTAACCATCTTGGTCACTCTCCTCTGGACACACTCCAGTTTGTCAACAACTTTCTTGAATTGTGGTGCCCAGAACTGGACACAGTGTTCAAGGTGAGGTCTATAGCCATTTCTATTGGATTATTGGGTAAGTATTAACTGGAGAAGGAAGGAAGGAAGGAAGGAAGGAAGGAAGGAAGGAAGGAACTCATATATGGAGCAGAACGTCCATTTATTGCAGATCATGGTTGGAAAGGATGGTACTTAATATAAAATAATTATTCTGAGATGCCTAAGGAAAGTGACATGTTTATCTGTTAGAAAACTGCTTTTGAAAATTAAAATATGTGGAGATTTCAGCAGTGATAAAGGAGATAAGCTTTGCTATGATCCAGAAATAAGTAATGTCTTGTTCTGTTGGAATCATAGAGAGGAAGCTTGTACACCTTAGAAAGTTATTACTTTCTTAGATCAAATGTCAATCTGGAAAAAGACTTTTCTCAGACAATCTTTCATCATGACATTGGTTGCCACCAACCGATTCCCCCACTGCCACCTCTCATTCTGTCTTGTAAAATGAGCATTTGGTGATAGAATAGTTGAGTTAACAGCCAATAGGAGAAAACAGCCATAGAGTCAAGTGCTACAATTCTGTACTGATATTTCTATCTTTAGGTAACTGGCCTATCAGAAAGTTCAGTTATGCATACTCTTTTCTCAAATGAGAGAGATTCAGGATTTGTTAGCTAACATATGAAGTCTGGTTTTCTACTAGATACTTTGGGCTGAATCTCATCCTATATAATACATTCACACAGGGGCAAAACAAATCTGCCCTACATCCTGCATTTGGAAGTAACACATTTCAATTAACAATGTTACTTGTATGCAGCACATTACTCTGGGGACTTGATGAGGGCATTATGATATTCTCCCCCCCCCCTTTTTTTTTTTTTTTTTTTTGCTAACAACTGGAGGATTAACAATGTTACCAATGGCTTCCCATGTAATATGTAGCATATAGTTGTCCCTTCACATTTGCTGGGGTTTGGTTCCAGGACCTCCTGTGAATACCAAAATCCATGAATACTCAAGTCCTATTATATGCAATGACATAGCAAAATGGTATCCCTTATATAAGATGGCAAAATCAAGGTTTGCTTTTTGTATTATTATTTTTTAAAGAATATTTTCAAGCCGTTAATACTTAAATCCATGAATGTCAAATCCGTGAATATGGAGAGACAACTGTATATTCATTACATTTTCTCTTTACTTTTTAAGATCTGAAAATGTTTTCTTGGGACTTTGGGGGAGGATTTCCTCCCAAAATATTGGACCATTTCTTTCATTTTTAGGGCATATTTTGGAAGCCAAATTTGAAAGTAACTTATTACAATTAACATATTACATTTAATTATTTCCTGTCCCTGAATGATGAGTCTATAACTGCATAATGCAATGAGGGATAATGTCACTTCTTTTGGTGGGGTATGAGCTCAATAGTAGAGGAGGGATATGAAAAGATTAAAATACTGGCTTCTACTGTGCCTTATGCTATTGCCTTGTTCACAAACTATCGGGTTCTCCAGAACTCATAATCAAGTTAGTTAAAAATAATGGGAAGGGGGAGAAGCATGGAAGTCCAAAAATGGCTAGATGTTTTAAGCAAAGCAAATAGTTACTTTTTAATGTATTTGTATAACTTATTGATTCCCCCCTCCCACATGTCCAAAGATCTCAGGGCAGCAGAGTATAAAATCAATTGAAAATTTGAGGGGGAAAACAGTAAAATATAATTGACAGTCTACATGTATTCAAATATATAACAATTTTTAAAAAAATATATTTTAAGACAAAATTATGTAAAACTGGGTAAATTTAACTTAAAAGACATGTTTCAACTTGTCACTGAAACAAAGCCAATGTTGCAACCAATCTGGCCCTAATGGGAGAGCATTCAATAACTGATGGACAAAAAGAGAAGGCCCTGAATACTGCATGGGGTATTCAGTTTTATAATAGTAATTACTTTTATTTTTATGTGCTTTAATTACTTTTCAGAAGTCTTCTCCCCACGAAGCTCTTTCAAATTCAAATGTACCACTTATTACCACTTCCCTGGTGGTAGGAGTGTCCTCCTTATTCACAATGTAATATCATAAATCGGGTATCATCTACAGCATAGGTGGAAATATTTGGCTTTCCAGATGTTTTGGACCTTAATTCCATGAAGCCCCAGCCATTATGGGACCTATAAGAGTTGTTCAGCATATCTGGAAAGCGTAAATTCCTTCAACCTTGATTGAGACAACATGAAGACAACACGGTGCCACATTCCCAAGCAAACTTGGCCCTCTGAAAATAACATTAGGAACAGTCTTTCTATTGTTTCAACTCAAGAAAGAAAGAAAGAAAGAAAGAAAGAAAGAAAGAAAGAAAGAAAGGGCTGCTTCCTTGTTGACAGGACAACTCAGCTAACATTCTGTGTCTTTCCATGCTAAATGGATGGTTTAATTTCCCATCACCACTATATGGCAGATCATTTTGCCCTGATCTGGTTCTCGTGACATGTATCTGTTTTGATTATTTTGTAATAGGGATGGGATGGAAATCTGGATTCATATCCTGGTGAAAGCAATGCAATAGAGTGTTACCATGTTTTACACCCATCCCATCAATAATTCATAATTTGGCAATATTGGACATTTTGTGATGTCTCCGTAGAACAGGGCAGAGCAAAAACAGGGTCAAATGCAGGTCACTAGGACCTATGAAGATGTCCAACAAACACGACTAGGAAAAATTAAGCAACCCCCCTTAATCAGAGCAAATGTGATAATCTCCCCTGGGTGCTCTTGTCAGTGAGTCATACTTCAAAACCAACAGTGACTGCTGTGGTAAACCACCACTGTCTCCTCATCTATTTCTCTTTAAAATCTTAAGTGACTGGCTTCTTGGCACTTATCACCTCCCCGTGAATAATCTACTGATAACACAATGGTAGAGGTTTTCAAATACTAACTCAGAGGCCAATATAGGTTTTAATAAAACAGTAGAATGGTGTATTTCTTTTAAACATGCAGGTACGACATCTTGTTCTTAAAACTTGGTAATAACAGATCTGAGTTACAGGTTCATATCCAATGTAGCTATTTCGTATACAATACTTTGTCTCTTCTGACTGTTACAAACTAACAACACAGACCCTCTCTCTACTAGAGTTCTGTAAATAAGAAGAGTTATCCTTTCTTCCACTCTTATCCTTTTAAAACTTAGTTCCCTCAGGAACTCTGACCAATTGATTCTTCACTGAATTCTCTCAGTTTCTATCTCTTTTAAGAACTGTCCCTATCCTCTCTACAAACGGTCCCCCCACTCTCTCTCCCTCATGGCCTGGGCTATTTTTCTGCTCCCAGCTGCTCTCTCATTGGCTAGCTCCAGCTGTCTTCAGATTGGTCAGCTGCCTTCTGGTCTTCTCAGCTCACAGCTGTCCTTTAGTTCCTCACAACTGCAACACCCATTTTCCTTGAAAGTGTTCTCCTTCACACTTTTCCTCTCTCACAATAAGGAGGCTGCCATAAACCCATCAATTTTGATATCTCAGGCATTAGCAGTAGTTAACAAAATCATGGTTTCCTTTGATTAATGGAGGGAAACCCATCCAGGTATTGTTTTACACTCAAAGACCCCTTCAGAGTACAAAATAGGTATAAATATTTCTCTCAAATAATAGTCAACTGTGCACAGTTATTCAGACATCATCACTCTGCCAGACTTCTGTGGCACCCTCAGCTCTCACCTGAGTCTTCTTTGCTTCACAAACCAATGCTTTTCAAGACTGGTAATTATAGCCCAAACTTCCCTGAATCTATTCCTCTATCCAAACCTTTTAACTCTTCATTAGCCTGATGTAGTTCTTGTGAGTGTGTGTGTGAATGCTTCCATGTTTTTCCCCCAATAAAAACCATTTTATTTCACTTTCTCTGGAGTCTCTGCAGTGAGTAGTGCAAAGGTCCCACAAGTTACCCAACCTCTCATGGCCATATCTTTGAGCTAATTAAAATTCTCGAACTTAATATTATAATTTTGGTGTCATGAGTTGGTCCCCAAGGACCCCCAGCAATTCAGGTAACAAGAGATCTGCATTAATATATACAAGTAGATATTGACTCCATCTGACAGGCAAGTACATCATTTGCAATGGGATGTGCACCCAAAAGGATGTTTCATTCATACTCCTAGTCTGCTACAGTTCATATACAACATATACTTGGGATGTGGGCAGGGAGTATCAATCTAGCTGCCCCCAGCTACAGGGCTGAATGCCTCTCTTTGCTCTGATATCCTCTTGAGTTTGGACTTTTAATTTTACTTTTTACAAAGTGGTGCAGAAAATCATTGAAGAAGGGAGTGTTTTCTGCAGGGGTTGTAAGCATAAAATGTATGCCCCTTTTTAAATCCTTATGCAGAAAATTTATATTAATGAGTGTCAGAAGTAAAGAAGGGGGTAAGCCTTGAACATGAGGCAATCACTTATCTGTACAGCAATGTTCTTGAATACATAATATAGTATCAACACCCATACTTCATCTTTCTTATTCTCCTCTCCATCCCATCCCTACCCCACTTTGAAGCTTCAGTACTATCCATAATTACCTGGAAGTAAGCCTTACTGAATACAATGGGATTTATTTATGAGTCGTATATATAAAAATACCCTCTGTCATTCTTGTTTTCCTACTCTCCTGATTTCTTTCCTTCTTCTAATTTTAATGCCTTAAATGCATCTATTGATTCATAGAGTTCTGAAATATTTGTAAATGCTGCCTTTTCTGCTGTTTATATAGAATGAAGCTTGACTTTGATCATACAAAGCCAGCATGAAGATTTTTAATACTCAGATTCACCCATTTAAAGAGAATGCTGCATTCAAAGATGTGCCATTCAAACTCATTAAATCCATCGAGTTTGAAAGTTCTGTTAAATATTTATTTCCATTTCTCTTTCCATTTTTATTGAGTTTTTCTCTTCAAACATGCTGGGATGATGAAAATGTAGCTCTTTTCTATAGCAAGCCCCTAGTGTTTTCAGGTTTTATAAGGCATATGGTGCTAACACTCCATAAAAGTGAAGTTATTTTGTGTTTCAGCACCAAAAAGGCTGTTTTGATTACCATTTATATAGTGACCTGAGTGAGCAAAATGCTTTAAAATTCTTAGCTTATTCGCCCTTCCAAACAATTCTTCAAGGAATTTTTCATTACTGTTTTATATTTGGAGAAATATGTTTGGGAGAAAGCACAGGCTTTTGTTAGTTCTGAGTTTAGAGTCCCCCTTGGGATGAGTCCAGCCTTACTCTTCTAGAGATATTTAAGGGATACCTTAAGAATAGTTCACACTCTACAGTCCTAGGCCCATCGTCATTATCTGCCCTCAAGTCAACTTTGACTTACGTTGATCCTATGAATGAGGAACCTGCAAGTCACCCTATCATCAACAACCCCGCTCAGGTCTTGCAGACTCAAAGCTGAGGCTTCCCTCATTGAGTCCATCCATCTGGAACATGATCTTCCTCCTTTCCTGCTTCCCTCCACCTTACCAAGCATTATTGTCTTTTCTAGTGAATCATGTCAGCTTGGCTTCTAGGGAGAGTTCAGGCTGATTTGCTGAAGGACACATCTCTTTTTCTTTCTAGCAATCCACAGTATCCACAGAACTCTTCTCAAGCACTACATCTCAAATGAGTTGATTTTCTTCCAATCAGTTTCCTTCACTGTCCAGCTTTCATATCTGTACATAGTAATTGAAAATATAATTGCATGGGCCATCATAACTTTAGTATTCAGTAATATATCTTTACACTTCATGATCTCGCTTAGGCCCATATATCCCTATTAATTCACTGTGTCTTGTGGGAAACATATGAGAGGCCCTTGTGGAGAAAGGCAGAATATAAATAAATATAAATGAAACAAATAAATGAGGGACGATGAACTTTGATGTTTACATGTCTGCAAACATTTGGTGATACTCACTGGATATGTCCTAATTAGTAACAATTAACCATGTGCCATGTGGTATGTCTGCTGCTTATGCAGATATAGATCTCCCTCATATATTTCTGCTTGAAAGACATTTGGTGAATGAGCCTTCACTGATAAGAGTGAGATGGCACTTTAATATTGACTTGCCTCAGTTGAAAAGTTGGGGGATGTTCTGAGAGAAGAAAAGTTTTGGATATTGTGAAGCCCATTACACATATTCCCTGGCAAGAAACAGAGATTTAGAGCTTTTCAAATCAATTATTATAGTTTGAGGGTAGGGAAATTAGGAAGATGATTTAATAAAATCTCTCTTACAGAGATGAAATTATCCAAAATTTTCTCAGTTGCAAGCTTCACTATAAGTAATGGCAAAAACTATGTTGTTTTTTAGCCAAAATGGGCAGGTGAACTACTCCAAGTGTGAATACAGGAATGGAGGCTGAATCTTGGATATATTTGTCCTTTGAAACTTGCTGTGACTGTTGTTTCTCCCTGCTGGCTTTCTTTTATCTCCCAGGAAAATGCAAAGATGTCTGCAAAGAAGGTGGTGGTGAAAATCATGTTTATTTATGCTCTGCCTTTTCCCGAAGAATGGATTGCAAAGCATCTTACAAACTGAAACAATTACAATGTAGATTTTAAAAAGCATACAAGAAGTCCACATTAAAGTAGAATTAAACTATTAACAGAGTTAAAACATAGTTTTTCCTTGGGGGTTTTTCTGGGCTGTAAGGCCGTGTTCTGGAAGAGTTTATTTCTGACGTTTCACCTGCATCTGTGGCTGGCATCTTCAGAGAATATTTGGGTAGGAGTGTGTGTGGGGATTATATACTGTGAACCCCTGTTGGGGAGGATATGTACATTTGTGTATTTGAATGGTTAGTTTCTTAGGTGTATCTACACCCAGAAACTAGCCATTCAAATACACAAATTTACATATCCTCCCCAACAGGGATTCACAGTATATAACCCCACCACACAGTCCTCCCAACCATTCTCTGAAGATGCCAGCCACAGATGCAGGCGAAACATGAGAAGTAAACTCTTCCAGAACAAGGCCTCACAGCCTGGAAAGAAAAAAAAAAACAAAAACAAGGAAAATCTATGGATACCAGCTGTGAAAGCCTTTGACTTCACAGAGTTAAAACAATTTGAAACATACACTTAAAAAGAATAAAAAGCAGTTTAAAAAGAGTGGAAACAACTGTCAAAACTTTGGTCATTTTGAAGAAAACTGGATAACCCAAGCGCTATTAGCAACTCTAATCCATATTTTGGTTTTCTTGAGGACTGACCATCTTTAATTTAGAAGGATTTTAAAACAAAATTGATTTATTTTCCTTCAAGATTTGTTTAGGTGCATCATCCAAGTTCTGAATGACCTGACTTGAAAAACCTTTTAGTACTTTTTCCACATTCAGTGCTAAACCATTTGCATGTGTCAAGTGACATTTTAACTCAGGGGCCATTTTATAAATGAGGAGGGGATAATGATATTAAAACTTCCATCTCATGTGATGCTAGGTCACCAGTCCACTTCATTTTTCATACTGTGAATATTGTTTCCTTCTTTACTCCATCTCTTGCTCTTTCAGTTTCTATTCAATAAAGTGAGAGAGTTTGCTTTCATGGAGAGTGGCTGCCCCTTGAACTGACTCCTGCTTTGAAATGGAAATTTCTAAGCAAACTACATAATGTGGGTGTATGCATTAATCTGTCTTTATATGACCCACCCACATTTTAAAACATAAAATGTTGGTGGTTTGTTTTTTTTAATGAAAAAATTATCAGGCTTAAGGCTCTTTCACAAGGATTTTTTTAAAAAAAGAATAATTTTTCAAATTGTGGGGAATTTTCTGACCCCAATGACAATTCCAGTGTTTTGTAGGGTGTGAAATGTGCCATCTCTAAGGAAATGTTTGTGCTGTATGTGTAGAATCAAGTGTGTTGCAACCAACATCCAGGACCAAGATTCAAGAGGTGGGATAAAATTCCAATGAAATTAAACAAAACATACTCTTCTTGTACTGTGAGCTATGTCCTGGTCCAATTAAATTCCAATGTACCCTCAACAAAATAATGCCAACCCAACTGCCAACCTAATGACAACCAAAATATGTCACTTCTGCTTCACTGAAAAAGGTTTGGGGGGTGGTGGCATACAACTTTTTTTTTTTTTGTCCTGTTATATTATACTGGCTGGGTCAAGACAGTTTACCCTAGTGCAAAAACCTTCAAAAACACTACTGGCTGACCTGTTGGGATGTTTTTGTTTAATAGAAACAAATATCTGTTTGTTTAAAACTGTACAGGTAACAATGCTGTAGAATGTCTACACTGAAAGTTTATGTCTGTGTGACTCTGGGAGAACCAAAGTCTCCTGTTGTAGTGCAGTATGGTTAAGGACTGTGAAAGAAATTAAAGAAAAACTTCTCAAACAATTTACAACTCAGTATAAATTATTTAAAGAGAGAATGTTAGCAGAGGAATGACTAGGGATACAATTTGGATAGAGTGGGGTGGTTGAACATTTGCCAGGATCTAATAAGTCCTTCATAGGTTTACCATCCCAAGAATACTGCTCTTTCATCAGGGCCAATGTAACCTCCTAGCTTCACACTGACTCTCTCTCCACTACAGCAGCGAAAGATGTCTTCACAGAGGTGATCTTTCAAGCAGGCTATTGAAATTGTCCCTGCTTCCCGACTTTTCTTATTCTAAATGTACATTCTGTTTGTAAGTCTTTATATTTAAGGATGTTTCAGTGATAACAGATGGACAAAACAATTTGTCGTCCCTCTGCAAGTACCTTCATGTTTGTTGGTGTAGTTAACAGCCCTCACGTTGACTTCAAATTATTTTGACCCTATGAATGATAGACCTCTAAGTCACCCTATCATCAAGAGCCCTGCTCAGATCTTGCAGACTCCAGGGCATGGTTTCCCTAATTGAGTATCCATCTGGAATGAAGTCTTCCTCTTTTCTTATTTCCCTCCACCTAACTAAGCATTATTGTCTTTTCTAGTGAGTCATGTCTTCTTATGATATGGCCAAAGTATGACAGCCTCAGTTTAGCCATCTTGCCTTCTATGGAGATTCTAGGGAGATTTCAGCTTTTATTTGCTCTGAGACCCATTTATTTGTCTTTTTAGCAGTCCACAGCATCCACAGAACTCTTCTCCAGCACTACATCTCAAATGAGTTGATTTTCTTCCTGTCAGCTTTCTTCACTCTCCATGTTTTACACCCATACACTCATAAATAGTAATAGGGAATACAATTGCATGGACCACCCTAACTTTAGTATTCAATATCTTTACACTTCAGGATTTTGTCTAGTTCATTCCTAAATGCCCTTTCAAGGCCTAGTACTTTATCAGACATGGGGGAACATAGCACAAAACCATGCCCCCAACCATGTTAGAAGAATGCTACAGGAACAGAAAGGGTGACATTACCAGATGCTGTGACCTTCAGCTGTTCTGGGGGCATAGCATGAGCATGAATAAAGTGTCCATTTTTATTGATGGGGCTAAGCCATCAGTAAAAAGGAACGTGCTATTCACACCCGTGCTATGCCCTTGGAATGGCTGAAGGATGGTGTCATCTGGTAATGTCACCCGTTCTTGTTCTTGTAGTGTTCTTTTGATGCATGTTTCTGCTGCATCTGATAAGGTCCCTAGACTTCTTCTGATTTCTTGACTGCAATCTCCATTCTGATTAATGACAGCCAAGGTGTGGAAAACCTGGAACTATTTCAATGTCTCCATCATCTACTTTAAAGTTATGTTAATAATCTGTGGTCATTATTTTTGTTTTCTACATGTTCAACTGTAAACTTGCCTTTACACTTTCTTCCTCTATTTTCTTCAATAACCATTCATACTCTCTGAGCCTTAGATGAAGGCTCCACCTTCATAATGGATAATGGAGTGCATTAAAGAATTTCAGAAGAAAATCAGTCTGTGCCTTACAGACTATAGCAAAGCCTTTGATTATATAGATCATGAAACACAGTGGATCTCTCTTAAAGAAATGGGTGTTCTACATTTGTTTGTCCTGATGCATAATCTGTACTCAGGTCAAGAAGCTACTCTTAGGACAGAATATGGAGAAACTGGATGCTTTCCAATAGGCAAGGGGATCTGACAAGATTACATTTTATCACCCCAGCTGTTTAACTTGTATGCCAAAAATATCATACACAAAACAGGATTAGATTCAGAGGAAGGAGGAATGAAAATTGGAGGAAGAAACATCAACAGTTTAAGATATGCAGATAATACCATACTACTAGTAGAAACTAACAAAGCCTTGGAATGATTATTGAAGAAACCTTCAGATAGGCAACATAAATAACAGACTGGCCTGTGGATGTTGAGGGGCCCCTGTTTGTCATTGCCTTCATCTAAGGCTCAGAGAGTATGATTTGCCCAAGGTAATTCAGTGGCTTTCCATTGCTGTGCAGGGTTTTGGTCTCTGGCCTCCCAGAGTCTTAGGAGATTAACAGACTCATCGAAAAAGTACCTTACGAGAACACCATGCTGAAATTCCAGTCTTGTGACTGGGACCCAGTTTCAAATGTTCATTACATTCTGCTCCTGTGTTTCAGCAGTTAGTAAGGCAGTGCTTTTCATTGATGAGGAGCATCTATCAATGAAAAGTGCCACTTTACTAACTGCTGAAGCACAGGAGCAGAACGCAACAAGCACATCGTATGAAACTGGGTCTCATTTTCAGAATAGGAACATCGTCCTGTCATTCTCGTAAGGCACTTTTTGCTGGATCTGATAATCTCCTTAGTTCAACAGTCAAACAACTACAATGTATTCTGCTTTCATTAGGGCTCCTTTATCTTTCCAAAATCATTCCTCTGACTCATTTACTTCTACTACTTCTTTAAAATCTTTACTGTACAATTCTATGCAACATTTGCCTACTTAAGAAAAAATGTTGAATTTAGATGTAATAGATTTTATTTTGTTTTGTTTTTCTGTTTTTCTTGAATATGAGTAAGATTGCTGTGTTTGGAAGGAAGAAGGGTATAAACAAATCTAATATTATGTAACTGGTACATCGTCAGACAGCAAGTTAATTTTGTTGTATATGTGTGATTGTTAAGATACACTGTTGTGTACAATGTTGTTTGTTAATATATGTTGATTGTAAATTGTCTTTTGTCTAATATATAATAACATATTAATTAAAGAAGTTTGGTTTGGTCTAGTTCCTATGGTGGAAGAAGGACTACATACTCTGTCTTGAATTCTGTGGAGGACAATCAAGATGTTAATTTAGTAAATAAATAGAATGGTAATTATCCATTTTTTTGACTCTGGTGCCAAATGAGGAAAATATTTTTTTAAAAATCTTAGAATTCCTCCCCATCTATCATACCAACTAGGTCTTACACTCATCTTTCTTAAAGGACTCTGATGTATTTGAATATGAATTAGACATGCCAGCTTCACAATGAAAACCTAATATGCAATGAAAGTAATTTAGATATGCATCTTATTTTTATTTCTCCACTGTATTATATAGCCACCCTACACCAGAAATCATCTGGGGAGCTAACTGCTAACAACTAAGTAAACATTTTAAATACAGTAAAAATAGAATAAAAGAAGAAGAAAAAAGATATTAAAGGCGCAACAAAACACACCCAACCCCACACAAAATGGTATTTGAAACTGGACGTCCTGGGATAAAAACACAAGTTATACATGGATCAATGAAAAAGGCTTGCTCTGGAGCTCCCCCTTCCAATACAGCTGGATTTGGATTCAAACCTGTGATTAACTATGGTTTCCATTCTTGGGTATGCACTTCGTCTCTTAGACTAACTTCTCTTATTGTGCTGTTGTGATGATAAATATGGGAAAACCTCATGCATTCCCCCTACAGCTCCTTCATTAAGGGTGGGCTACAGATGAGGTGTTGGTGAATATAACTTTGAGCAATAGAGCCAATGTTCTTAGTCCCCAACTGTTTCCTTGAATCATCTATGTTGATGCATTTGGTGGGGGGAATACATAATGTAAATCTACCCCACACACACACAGCAGAACATCCTCACTCATAAGGGATGATACAAGCCTGCTCAAGAGGTGATCTTATTCAGAGATATGTTATCCAGAAGTCAAGTAAACAGATATAATTGAACCTCTAAGGAGAAAAACACATCAGGTGGAATATATGGTACACCCACACAGATATAACAGCTTGCATTTCTCCCTGCTGATTTTCCCATCAACTTATCTGAAGAAGCTATGGGAGACATCTGGTACTCTGTGTGCGGCATGGCAGCACTCCAGAAGTATCACAGAAATTCTGATCTTCCCTTGTGCAACTGTGCAGTTAAGTTAAACAACAATAACAAGAATAAGCCAATGAAAGAGGCATAGTAAATGCTCCTTATATTTTCTCTCATCAACTTTTTCTTATCCCCAAGTGGCTCTATAATAGTCAAGTGAGGACAATCCAGGCAAGTTCTGCAGCCTCTATCGTGTTCCCTTACCAAGAAAAAGAGATGGTGCCCAGATACTTCTCTGCAAAATAAAATAAAAATAAAAATTCCAAGAAAAAGTGTCTAAATGTCTGTTTTGTTTAACTAACAAAAGGAACAATTCAAATGAATAATAATTCAAACAAAAATGAAAAAAAAGGGGGATGCTGAGAGCTCCAGAAATCCCCCCTAGGCACTGGCTATCTGCATTGAAATAGTGAAATGTTTCTTTTTATGCTGATAAATTCTTTGCATTGACAGCTCCATCATAAACACATTGGCCACTAGGGTTGCCAGGTGAAATACAGGACAGTACCCTGCACCTTTAATCATATGTAGAATTAATTTCAGCAGGTGTAGCTGGTCACACAAGCAAAACGTCTGGAAATTTCCATTGTGGCACAACCATTAAGGGTACAGGAACCTGGCCCTGTATTTCAGCAGTTAAACATGATTTCCTAGTAAGTTTGCATAGATTTTAAGTTGAGGATCTGACTTACATGGAATGGAATTTGGTGGCAAAATTGAAATGTATTAATATTTGTTTGTCTGCTTTATTATCCACAATACCACAATACACACCACATTGACATAAAGTACAAAAACTCACAATAATGAAATATAAATGAAAAGTGAAAGTTTTTTAAAATACACAATGAATAATTGTGAGTAATGTGGTATTGATGGATTAAGAAAAAAACTGTGTTTCGGGTGTGGGTGTGGGATATCTCTAGATATTTCAGGTTCCAAGGGGGAAAACTGTGGTGCCTGTTTTATATTAACAGGGAGAGAATTCCATGGAGTTGGAGCTATGACACTAAAAGCTCTGCTCTTAATAACTATTAGGTGGAACTCCTAAGCATGAAGCATTACCAAGTGTATTTCACTTGAATAATGTAATGCAGATTCTTCCATATATAATATTGTTAGTTCACCCTGCTACCCCTCACCACAATATCTCATAATTGGAAATATTGGACACTTTTCGGGGTCTGGTTGGCTCGGGCAAACCTAAAGTCAGTTGGAGGTCACGATAGTTTCAGATCCAGTCCATCAATAACTCCAGGTGTGTTCCAACTGGCTTTTAAAAAATGGTTTTGATCCACTTTGCATAGAATGATGTGAACCTGGTGCTACCAGTCAAACTTTTGTTTCATCCAGTTCATAAATGCTGGCTGACATCTTCTTCAATAATTATGACATTGTAAGGTGAATTTACAATCTTGTAACTGTTGAGGATTCATGTTTGTGGCTATTAATGAGCAAACTTAACCCTCCAAACCTATTTTTTCAGCCTGTCAGTATCTCAGCTGAAGGGTTTCCATGGCGCTGGGGTGAGGGCATTGGGAAATACAATCTACCAATTGCAGGGAACGTTGTGACCAAAAGTTGTGACAGGACTAGAAGGGTCTCTCCAGCTTCCTGTTCTTGATGTACCTGTTCAGAAATCCTTTGGTTGTGGTGTTGCCAAGCTGAAAAGGTACATTTAGAGGTAATCTCAGCTGATTTATCAAAATCATCCCAGAAAATGCTCAGTAAAGTTTTTAGATATTCATATCTAGGTTTTTTTTTTAACTTATTCATATCTTCATTTTCTGAAGATGCCAGCCACAGATGCAGGTGAAACATCAGGACTAAACTCTTCCAGAACATGGCCTCACATCCCGAAAAAAAAAAAAAAAACACCATGGAAAACCTATTCATATCTTGTTACCCTAAGAGGAGGGGGTACTTTAGAGACCCACCTGTGAAGCCAAAATCACTATTATTGTCTGGGGGGATTATTAGCTCAAACAGAAGCCTGCAAGACGAGGGTAACTTTGGGATCTTTTCACCTCTGTACAACAGTACTAACTGCAGAGAGCACTCTAGAGTATAAGGTGATAATTACCAGTCTTGAAGTGTTGAGTTTCATGCAGCAAAGGGTGGCTTTTTATTTTATTTTTTAAATTGATTGTCAACCATCTTGATCTCTAGGCCTAGAGTTCAACATAATCTTTGAAACTACTTCTTCATTCCTGGCCATCTCGAACATTAGTCTGAGTTGGAGTGTGACTTCTGATATGAAATGTTTTGGTGGTTGAGCTCCCTTCCCTCCATTCCAACTGGCACTACTGCAACCTCTGAGGGAGAAAAGAGCAGCCAGGCACAGATCCAGTATGGCTGGACCCCAACAGCTGGTTAAAGCCCCTCCTTTCATAGTCAGAGCGGCCACTGCTGTGACCTCTTAGGGGCAGAGAGAGGAGCCAGGAACTGCTGGACTTAATTCTGATCCCATAATCCCCCCCTTTCCTTGTCTGTTTTCTCTTATAATGATGGTAAGCTTGAGGGCAGGAAACCATCAGTTTAACTAATTTTTTTGATTGCCTGATCTCATTTTAACTTTTGTATCTTGTGGATTTTTAACAATATGTTGTTGTTGTTGTTGTTGTTGTTGCCGTCATTGTAATTTGGTGTGGCAAACTTTGAGTCCCAAACTGGGAAAAAGGCAGTTTAGAAGTGAAATAAATAAAGAAATACAAGCTGTTGTTGGCACACTTGTGGTTGAAGGCCAGGGTATGTATGTATGGATAAATAAATAAATAAATCCAGTTCTGAATGTGTACAGCAATGTTTAGTCCAAAACTGTACATATTCAAAGAAATTGTTGCATGGTCTGTACACTTGTTGCTCCCCTCAACAATGAGTGCCAGGGTGAACTGCAGTTTATCCTTGCAGTGCAGAATGTTGTCCTGATTTGCATCACCCTCCCCAAGCTGGACTCTTTCAGTTGCTGCAAGAAAGAAAGAAAAAAGACTTATCTAGATGCACTGTGAGTGGGTGCACATTTTCACCCATTCACAGCAAAGATAATTTGTCTTCACCATTTCCGCACCTATTCACATTGATTCACATTCATTTGAATTGAGTGGGCACACGTGCTCATAAAAGGCAATTGAGCAAAAATGTGCAGCAATGCAATGCAAGGCCACACATTTTTATTCCCCCTCCCTCTGAATAGTCAAAATCCTCTTCAGATCTTGTTCACACAGAGGAGTATTTTCATCATGTAGATAAGTCCAAAGTGATAGGAAAGCAGGGCCCTATACATTCTATCAGCTGAGGAGATGATCAGACGCTTAAAAAAAAAAAAGACCCAAGTTGCTCATGAGAATGATGTCACTGTACCACCAAAGGGTCCCAATATCACATGTGTTGTCCTCCTGTCATGCTTCCTCCATTCGCCTTCCATGCTGGGACAACAAAAAAACACCACTTTTCATTAGCAGAAAAGCAGCACCTTTTTTGTTGTTTCAGAATGGAAGGAGAATGGAGGAAGCATGAGGGGAGGACAACACATGTGGTATCGGGACTCTTTGGTGGTACAGTGACATCGTTCTCACAAGCTCCTTGTGTTTTTGTTTGTTTTTTAAGTGTCTGGTAATCTCCTGAAACACTAGCTACCAACCAACCCCTCTCCATTCTTGTTTCTATTCCAACTAGTCATTAGCTGATCAACTGTGTAATAAAGAACTGGTGATGGAGAAGACTTGTCTCTATGTCTTTGGTTGGTTGGTCATTTAGATTGTAAACTAGCAAGGCAGAAAATACTTTCCCCCCACCCCCAACACATGTATAGTGCTTAGTAAATTTTAGACACTTTTTAAATGAAGCATCATCAGCATCAGCAACATCATCCTCACCATCACCATCTTTTGCCCTGTTGAAAAACAGAAGTGAAGCACAAGCTGCTGTTCAAACTTAAACACAAAATTCTGCCCTAAACAAGCTTTGGAGCAGTTGCTGCTCTTCTACTGTAGCTGTAGAAAGTGTATGGTGTGCTTCTATTAAGAGACACATAAACGGGTAAGGAAATTATGTGCTGATTCTCCTGCAACCCATTTTAATATATATATATAATATATAAAACCTTCAGTTAAGAAGTGTTCCTTTGTTGTCAGCAGAGATTTTAATGTTGCAGGGAAATGAAATTGCTACTCAATGTATATGGGGGGGGCGGTGTTAAAAAAATAAAGAAAATGATGTTTTTCCTTGTTTGCATTATAGCCACATAATAACTTTGTATAATCACTGCAGCAAGTGTTGAAAAAGACAGGAAATGAGCAAAACCTGCCAAGTCCACAGGGAGAATGAAGCCATTGCAGTGAATTCTTCTAGCACTGCACCATTTAGTTTGCTCTTTCCTCTGCAGATGGATTATATTTACCACAGACCACACACAGTAGCTAAAGAAAGAGCTCCAAAATCCAGATGTCTTCACATAGGATAGTTAGCAGATAATGGGGATTTTTTTTAAGTGTTAGTATTTCATTTTCAAATATATATTTTACTATTTTCCCCTTCTGTTTGAGCAACCAGATGGCTTAAGCCTTTTTGAGCAGCAGCTATTTTTAGGTACTTCCTATCTTGCTCACTCTTTTGGATTTAAGGTAGAAAGAAGAGATTTGAATTCTTCCTTTTGGAGAGGAGGGAAAAATATCAAGAGACTCTCAAAGAAAGCAAATGGGCTAGAAGCTTGCCAGCTCCTTTCTTCAAGAGTACACTTTTACTTTTCATTGTCCTCCCCCCTCCCACAAAAAAAGTTGTGTGTTGACTATCTAGTCAGTGAACAAACAAACCATAGAGCTAATAAGAGGCTAGCGAGGGTCTGTTTATGCTTCAAAGAGGAGTTTCACTGTCCTCATATCTTCTATTGCCAGTCACTGTTATTACTACAGCATGCTGATTTATCACTATGGGCTCGTCTACACTGACCAGAATACTCCATGGTCTAACCAGAGTATTCCAGCCTTAGGCCCATGGAGTCCACACCCACATTGAGGGGTATCCGCACACATGTGGTCTATGTGCAAACCAGCACTTCTCTTCCCCACAATGGTAGTGTCTTCCAAAGCCAGAAATGAGGTGCCTGGCCATGGTCACATGGGTGGACATGTCACAGTGACCTCAGTAGAAGTGACACAGATGACCCAGCCAGCAAATGGCTGCACTGAACATTGTGCGGGCCACATGTACTGACACTCACTCACACACACACATCATTACAGTAATGGAGCTCACTGTTTTCCCCAGAAGAAGCACAGCAAACAGTGAAGCTTTTTTTTTTTTTTAACCACATGTTTACTCTGTTTAAAGGCTATTTTCCCCAGATTCTTGTTGAAACTGTCCAGACATCATCTAGACCGTTCAGACTGGAAATAAGGCCAAAACTCTGCATCTTCTGGACAGCCAGGTGCAGGAACGGTGGGAGGCCATTTCATCTGGCCCATGTAGACAATGTCTATATCCTGTTTTCACTTCTGCCAGTGCGTTTATATATGATGTTCTCATGTCATTATGATCAGGGTAGGACAGTGAGAGAATCTGAACTTCCAAGTCTGGTTTAGGAAGATTTTTGGAGCAGTATCTTCTTCAATCAAACTATAAAAGGACTTGCCTGAAGCTGCTTACCCCTCTCCCAAATTAGCATGCACTATTGTGCTCAAAAAGCCACTTCTCTTACCCCTGCAGTCTGTCCTGTGAAACATGCCTTGGGGGAAAAAAGGCTGAACAGGGAAAGAAAGTGTGTTGATGGAAAGTTGTACCTCCTTCCCACATACCTGTCTAAACTTTAAAATCAGAGAATTTTTGTGTTAAATATGACTGGGACACTGTCATATATGAAGAAACAAGATTTCAATCAGTATGTGAAAATTTGGGCCTCACTCTCAACAAAACTTGGGATGTTTAATGGAATGATGGAAATAGCAAGTTTCCTGTAATAATAGATTATACACACAAGAACTGTTTTATTAATCTCTGGATCTCCCTTGAATTCTCTGCCAACTACAGTTCAACTTAGCTATTGTACAATTTGATCATACCGTACATAACATCCTGAGGGCTGAGCTAGATGATAAATTTGTCACTTTTGTTTGTTTTTTGGTAGAAGAGTTACCCCAAATTGTGAAAGATCATTTTTCAGAGCACAAGATTTTCCTCATTTATGCATTTTGCATTTTTGAGTGACTATTGAGGGTAAACACAGTCTCATTCTGCAAGTCTGACTGCTAATGTACATAGCTCATATAAAATCCCATTGTGGGAAGGAAAATGGATTAACTATAGGGAATGTATATTACCCTTAATAACTAGTTTTACCCTGATTTGCAGGTGCCAATGTGAGCTATAAGAATTCTTCCATGATGAGAACTCTTCATGACTCCTATTCAGACACTTCACAGTGAGGCTCATGCTAGACCTCCAAAATCACTTTTCTGCATTTGAAAAATGTTCAGTTTCACAACTACTTTACCTGTGATGGAGACATAGTATATCCTTTCAATACAGTGCTTATGTAAAATTTCCACACAAGTTCCCAAGGCATGATCTGAAGGCTCATTAAGTACCATGTCATTTACCTTGATGGCTCCCATGATGTAGAATATTCTTTCCCATAATGTTAGACAAACTCAAAACATTCTTGCATACATATTAATTTTTTTCCAGCCTTAACAGTGCAGTTCTGCCTACCATGCATTTTGTTCTTCTTGAGATAATGTATATTTCCTTTGTGTATTTTTTAAAAATTGGCTGGCATCCTGTTAGTAACATATGCATATGTAAGTTGCAGTATGCATGTGGGATGAGTTATTCACCACAGCACAACAGACTACTTCTGCTGACAGCAATGGAAACAAAGTTACATATACAGCAACGTGGTGTACTGTAGTAGCACATTGTGCATTGAAGTTGCACATTGTAATTTGAAGTTGTGTATAGTGCACATTTCACATCATACAATGGCACCTGGTCATTGGCATGGGTTGTGGAATGTTGCTAATATGGATGTGAGTTGCATGATGCTGCTGTTGCATATCTCTGCATGCAAATAGTTATGCTATGCTGAAGAGATGTTGGATTGCAACCATTGTATGTTTTATGATTGCTGTGCTTTGAAATGTTTAGGGGTGCACAGCTTGAAATTACTTCAAAGTAAATGAATAATAAATGTTGCAACCTTGCAGAAGCTAAATAGATTTAATCACTGCTTGAGCTGTAGTTGTTGTGTGACTTCTAGTCATTTCTGACTCATGGCGACTGTAAGGTGACCCTATCACAGGGTTTTCTTGGGAAAATTTGTTCAGATGAGGTATTGCCTTTGCCTTCCTCTGAGGCCGAGGAAGTGTGAATTGCCCAAGATCATCTAGGAGATTTTCACATGGAGCCAAAATGCCCCATTACTGCCCTGCGACCTCCTCTCCTGTTCCTGCCACAGGATAACATAAACCTTTCACACACTTACCTTTATTCTGTGGCAGGAACGGGCTCCCCCTTCCCTCGCTGCCCAGCCATTAATGCAGCTGTCGTAAGGCTGCTTTTACGACCAGCTGCCTGAAACATTATAATGTTATCACGTGATAATGGCCGGGTGGTAAATTTAAAAAAATAAAACTTCCCCAAACATAAAATCAGTTCACCAAGCACAAAAACACACTTTAAATCACACAACCAGACAGGAAGGGTAAAATAAAGGGTGCCACTTACCTGGATGTCCAGATCATACCAGGAAGTGCTCGGAACGGACCTCCCCTCCGTGGCTGTCATTTTGGAACAGGAACGAGGCTCCTATCCGCACACCCGTGATTGTATGATAGCGACGGAATGGGAGGTCTATTCATGATGAAACATCGTGAGTACATTGTTCTGGAACAGCCACGAGAGCAGGATGGATGCAGGACAGAATGGGGTCAATGTCGTCTGAAAGGGAAAACCTTTCCCGAACCTGTTCTGTTCCTGCCACGGGATATATAGCCTGTGTGAAAATATCCCTAGTGGGTTTCTATGGCTGAGTGGGGATTAGAACCTTGCCCTCCACAGCTGTAGTCTGACACTCAAAGTAGTATACCACCCTGGCTCTCTTTGACCTGTAGACCACCTATTTAAAAAAACGTGTATATGAAGTAACTTTTATAGACATGTATTCGTTCAGATGATTGTATCTGGTTGCTGTTGTGAGGAAGGTGGGACAAAGAAGACCACTCTATTGGCTCTGCTAGGAACAATTATTATTTGGCTTCTTCTTCCAAGAACTTTCTCCTCTGAAGAAATTTATGTTTTCATGATGGGATTAGAATTTTGGTGATATCTGACTTTTCTTGTTTTCCTGTTCCTTCCCTTTCCTTCCTCCCCACTTTTGTATTGTCTAGACTACACACAAAGGATTTGTGGCATGTTTTAAATCTTTGAACCACACTTAGAACAGCAATAGCATTAATTATGTCATGCACATAGTATTGCAAAACTTGAGAATACTTTCCAACCTTTTTTCATCTGATGAAGAGGACACAACAGGGATATCCAATCTCTCCCAAGATACATTTGGAACCTTTTGCATGTGGAGTTATGCAAAATCTGGCAATCTCTGGATTCAAACATGGAATACATGAATATAAGGCAATGTTATATGTTGGTGATCTTGTATTGTTTATTTATTATTGTTTATATATATATATATATATATATATATATATATAAACAAACAACATGTGTGATGTATATACACACACACATGCACAAGAGAGAGAGAGAGAGAGAGAAAAGTAAGTATATACTACTTGTGTTTTTGTATCTTTACGTATGTTTTGCAGTGGCTGTGGGCCACAATCAGTAAACTGGTATCGTATTTTATTAAACGTATTAAACATTTGTACCATACAAAATTGCTCTCTTGATTTCTGTAATGCACTCTACATGGGGCTATCCTTCTGCTTGGTCTGGAAACTTCAACTAGTACAGAATATGGCAGCCAAATTGGTCTCAGGTACATCTAGAAGAGACCATATAACACCAGTCTTAAGATCACTTCACTGGCTGTCCATTAGTTTCCTGGCCCATTACAAGGTGTTGGTTATCACCTTTAAAGCCCTAAATGGCTTGGGTCCAACCTAATCTTCAGGACTGCCTCCTTCCATATAATCCTCCGCATGCACTCAGGTCCTCTGGGAGGAATCTGCTGCAACCTTTAAAAACTAGGCTTTCCTCGACCTCCCAGAGGACCTTTCCGGCTATTGCTCCCAGATTATGGAATGGCCTGTCGGGCGAGATCCCTCACATTACCACCTTAAATAGCTTTTAAAAAGCTCTTAAGACGGATCTCTTCTGGTGGGCCTTTCCTGAATAGATACCTGGCCAACAGAAGAAAAAAACACCCCTCTTATTGGTCTGATCCCTATTTCAGTTATTTTATTGTGTGTGTGTGTGTGTTTTTGTATTTATTAAGTATTTTTAAATGTGTAATTATTTAATTGTATTTTAAGGGGTAAGTGGGATGGAGGGTTTTATATGTATATTTTAAATGTTGTAAGCCACCCCGATTGCATTTTGTAGAAGGGCGGGATATAAATAAATATTATTATTATTATTATTATTATTATTATTATTTCTAGACTGGATTTTTCTTTATCATAGCTGATAAAATAAATCAATACATTTAGACCCTTTGGGGCTATGCTGTTAACCTGTCTAGATTTGAAGTTATGCCTATTGGGACTGCTAATGAAAACTCATTTGTTTGCCAATCAGCTAGAAAAGTGGATTTAATTTTCCAGATTTGAGTTTGTATCATAAGGCATATCTCCTGACACATACAAACAACAGGAAATTATGGCCCAATTCAGATAATCCTCTTTGGGCAATCTTGGAGTCAATTTATATGGAATTTCTTTTTGGATGAATTGATTTTGGGTCTGTTCATGTAAAGAAGAAAGAGATTGCACCTCCTGTGATTTCTGCTGCCAGAGTGGCTTGGTGTACAGTTTTTTGACAATTGAAATTTGATCTATATGGTCAGACTAAACTAATGCTATAGGATAATCCTAAACTGAAGTTTATGAGATAGTCCTCTTTTTTTTTTTTTTTTTTTTTTTTTAACAGAAGAAATGGATTGATAGTGGAATTTATACTTTGGGTGAGTTTATAGGTCCAGATCTAGAATTTTTGCCATTTGTAATATCGTAGTCATCAGCCCCCCATGGGTGAACTATTTAACACACACGTATACCTGGCACAGCACAGTGTTGCTTGGCGGAGGTACTTTGATGGCCTCACATAGGAGGTTTGGAGCAGAGAGATGAAAATTTAAGTGAAGACCACCTCTTCCCTCCTCCTTGTTTGTTCCAATTTGACCCACCCGCCCACCTCTGTCACAGTGTGAGTTTACTGGTTGCTTATGGGCCAGGTAGGAATTTTCCCCCTTTTCCACCAGTTTTTTTTTTGGGGGGGGGCTACCTCACACTGTTTCAAAGGAATTTGAGATTTGGCCTTAGAGTGGTGTCTTAAATAGGCGGTCACCTGGCAGGTTGTGAGAGAGATGGGGATTAGTTCAGTTTACACCTGTGGCAACCCTTTTGGGTAAAGGATGGCTCTATCAAACTACCCTTGCAGGTCATGTGACTTGGCGGCTGGGGAGTAGACTATCCTTGAGGCCAGCCTAAGGATTGCACCCTCACCAGAAGTCATGTGACTTGAGGTGTCTCATCCTGGGGTTTTGCTTTCCAGAGGATGGTGCCTGGGGGTAGCCCAATTGATGGTAATACCCCCCAGGGCTCAGGTGCTTCACCCAGGGAAGCTGGGAGGTAGGTCTGGGCTTAGACCATCGGCTCCAGCTTTTCCCACATTGGGTCTCTCCCCTATTTTGCATATCCCAAGGAATAAAGATTAAATATATGATTGAATAAATAAAGTGGCCCCTATTTTAACCCAGGTTTTGTGTCTGGCCTCATTATTTAATGTGTTGGTCATCAAGGCAGTATTTACAACTGCAACACCTTTTGGTGTCAAAGTATAGGTCATCACCTCTGAGTGTTTCAGACAATTCTGCTGCCCTGGAAGGATTAATTATATCCTCAGAGAAATGGAAACCAACAAGTCTAGTTTATAAATGTTTGTTGGAAAGTATTAAATCTTGTGTTAATTATTGAAAGGAATTTAGTGCTAGAGTGTGGAAAACTACCCAGGCTTCAGTATCTAAATATTCTTTCTTTAAAATTATATTTTGGTTCAGTAACACAAATCATCAAAGTGCTGAGGATATTGGATAACATTACTCATATACCTCTTTAGAAAGAAATTATCTACTTCAACTAAATGTTGTCAGTGTAATGCAACTAATGTTTACTGGTGTCATATGATACAAATGTTATCAGTGGTTATTTCTTTTTGGTTAGATGTATAATTGTCCCTTCATATTCACTGGGGGTTGATTCCAGAACCCCCTGTGGATACCAAAATCTGTGAATACTCAAGTCACATTATGTGCAATGGCATAGCAAAATGGTGTCCATTATATAAGATGGCAAAATCAAGGTTTGCTTTTTGGATTATTATTTTTAAAGAATATTTTCAAGCCATGAATACTTAAATGCATGGCTACCAAATCTGTGGATATGGAGGGACAACTGTATTAAAATGCATTAGTTTTGTTGTGGAAATGTTGTCACTTCATCCCATCACAACAGGTGTTCCAATTTTCAGTTTGAAAAGTTTTTGGCATTTGTAGACCTATATGTACTTTTAAATTATATCCCTGAAACATAGAATTTAACTAATGGTCGACACTGCGGGAGAGTGTGTTGTGGTGGCTTCAACGTTGAACTAGGACTCTGGGAGTCCAGAATTCAAATCCCTACTTAGTCATAGAAAACCATTGGGTGGCCTTGGCCAAGTTACACTCTCATGGCCACACATAAAGGCAATGACATACCCCCTCTGAACAAATCTTGTCAAGAAAAACCTGTGATTGGTTTACCTTAGGATCACCATAAGTCAGATACAACTTGAAGGCACACAACAACAACATGGTTGGATCATGTGTGCTTTTATGGTTGCTAAAATATTGATACTTCAAGACTGAAGTAAGGTAAACGGTCATCATATATGGCTCAATGGTCAGAAGGTCTCACTACTTTATCTACTCATGAATGTGTATTTTAAACAAACAACATCATGATTTTTTTTTTAAATAAAGTCAGCTTATACAATTTGGCTCCCCCCTCTTGCCTCACAACATCACTGGGGGAGGTGTGCTTCCTGGCCTCCAATGGATAAAGACCATGTTAGCAGCATCAAAGTCCTGACTGCGGTGACAGAGCATGGGGGCCATAGTGTTTAAAGGCTCTCACCGCCTCATTGTCTTCCCTTTCAGAACTTCAGAACTTCATCGATTAGGCCAAGTGGATGTCATTGACTGAGGTGACAGTTATTTGTGGGGTTTGGATCTGGTTGTACCACAGTGTTAGGTTTTCAGCACAGCTATATTATCCAATCCATGGTTTAAGTCGGTTAGCCTGACTGGAAGTGGCTGGGCTTTGACTGGCCTTGAGGAGCAGGTGGTTGTGGTGTGGCAGACGCCATTCAGGCTGTGATGGGGTGTTACCTTGGAGGGTTGAGGGTGGTGTTTCAATCCTGGGTGACTACTACAGGTCCCAAATGGACCTTGGTGATGGAGAGCCATGGGTGAAGTTCAACGGTGTGATTGGGCCTCTGAACTTCAATAGTCCCAAGTCAGCTAGTAGGTGACAATGGGCTGGGCAAAGCCATTAGTTTAGTAGACCCAGCCTGTTAGTCCTCAATTGGGCTGTGTAAGTTAGGCTTAGTGGGATAACTAGGCCCCAAACAAACCCTTTGGCCACTGGGCCCCAGATGTTAGGCCCAATTGGGCCTAGCAACTAGGCCTCATCCCCAACTGCCTCTAGGCTCCAATCCTAAATCCCCAATTGGTCCTGCCTGGCAACTAGGCCCCAACTAGTCTTTGGTTCTTAGGCACTGATCAGGCCCAGCAACTAGGCCCTGACTACATTTTGCCACTAGGACTAGGGTCATAGAATCATAGAATCATAGAATTGTAGAGTTGGAAGAGACCACGAGGGCCATTCAGTCCAACCCCCCACCATGCAGAAAATCTTGATCAAAGCATCCCCGACAAATGGCAATCCAGCCTCTGTTTAAAGACCTCCAAGGAAGGAGACCCCACCACGCTCCGAGTGCGTTCCACCGCCAAACAGCTCTTACTGTCAAAAAGTTCCTCCTAATGTTGAGGTGGAATCTCTGTTCCTGGAGCTTGCATCCATTGCTCCATGTTCCTATCTCTGGAGCAGCGGAAAACAAGCCTGCTCCACCCACAGCGTGACATCCCTTCAAATACTTAAACAGGGCTATCATATCGCCTCTTAACCATCTTTTTTCCAGGCTAAACATACCCAGCTCCCTAAATCTCTCCTCATAAGGCATCGTTTCCAGACCTTTCACCATTTTAGTCGCCCTTCTCTGGACAAGCTCCAATTTGTCAATATCCTTTTTGAATTGTGGTGCCCAGAACTGGACACAGTATTCTAGGTGAGGTCTGACCAAGGCAGAATAGAGCGGCACTATTACTTCCTTTGATCTAGACACTATACTTCTATTGATACAGCCCAAAATCGCATTGGCCTTTTCAGCTGCCGCATCAGTGTCCTGGGGCCTGATCAGGCCTTGCAGAGAGTGGTGATTTTTCAGGCCCAGCCAGGAATGTGGGAGATCATGGGGGTTAGGGAATAAATCTATTTCAGTTTTTTTGGCCCCTTCAGTCCTACTAGGCCTCATAGGACCCTCTTTTGCAGTCAGTCCAAGGACTGTTAGGCCCCTACTGGATCTGTGGCTAGGCCCTGACTAGGCCTTAGGACACTGATTCAGTGGTGTTGGACCCCATTGGGCCTGTTGCAGTCCCAGCTTGTCCACATAGGTAGCCTTGTGGCCTGCAAAGGGCAGTTAGGCCCCAACCAGGCCTGAGCCCTGTGGTTAGTCTCCAGCTAAGCCTTGCAACCCTGCTCTAGCCATTCAAGACCCCATCAGGCCAAAGTCAGCTGGTCTAGTCCCATTGGGCCTAGGTTGTTCTCAGTTAGTCCCCTCAGGGTAATTTTTGAATAATCTGGGAGGCCTGCAGGTCTTGGCTCACTCACAGGACCCAGTCAGGCCTGTGGGCCTTTGGAAAAAAAATCAGACTAGGACTACAGTACCATGATACTATTGGCCCAAAGAAAGGTAGCAGGAGATTGAAGTGAAGGGACCCTGCCAAGTCACAGCTTTCTAAGCATCTGCCCACAGAGCTGTCTTCCTTGTCGGAGAATGAGGGAAAGGACAGTGTCACAGCGGCCATTTTGTCCTGAATTGATGCCTTGGAGAAGGCCAATGTGGAGGCTAGTTAGTCAATACCTCCTACAAAGTCAGCTAAGGGTGTGGCTAAGGGATCTGATAAAGCTACGTTGAATGCTCAGCTTTTGGTTCACCTTGGTGCTTTACAGAAGAGAAGGCAGCATGAGGAGCCTCCTGGAACATCTGCATTGGGGGAAGGTGTTGAGTTGGCTGCTACTGCATTGTCTACAGATCCTTGGGAGTTGCAGGATGCCTGGATAGTGGAGGCTGCTTCAAGTGAGGTGCACAATATGGTGGGCGGGGTCACAGGAATATAATTGCCCATGGAACATGCCAGTTAGTCCACCCAGCATGCCAGGTACCAGCAATAATTTAGCCGGGGGAAGGTTCTTGCCTCAACAGGCCTGGATATGGGGAGACCCACCCCGGACTCCTTGGTATCTTTTTACTCCTGGTACAACTCCACAAGCAGTTCAGGCAGGGGACTGGGGAACTATAGTTCCATCATGCCAGAGTAATTACAGTAATGTTCCTTACTCAGGTATTTTTTTGGGGAAGCAGACAGTACCATTAACTGAACACCTACTCCAACCTACTAGAGACAAGATATTGATGGGGGATTTTGTAGATGTTTTCTCCTTGTTGTACTGAAAGTTAGAAAAGGAATTGGATGGGAAGAAGAAAGAGAAGATTAGGAAGTGTAGAGTAGATAGGATATGGGCAATCTGATTGCCTGTTTGTTTTTTTTCCATATGTGGAGGAGTCATAGCTAGAGCACAACCTGAAAGGCCCTTTTCAGTCATACACTATATGGATGTCATCTATGGGGCCTATGTAGATTTTTCTGGACCTGCATGGCTCCTTTACGATGATGCTTTCTGCATGAGGGTGGCAATTAACTCTATACTCAGATGGGACCTGATGTACCCACAGTCGTGTATGCAGATTATGACCCCTCCATGATTAACCCAAGGGAAGCAATCACACAATGGTCATTCCTTGGTTGGGAATTTGGGCTTCAGGTGCATAAGTAAGCCCTCCCTGTTAGGACAAAGTCACCCCACTCCTTTTAGAGTTGCCCCAAAGGAAAGCGATTGTCAGGAGGCAACCAGGATCAACAAGGATGTAAACATGGGGCAGGTAATGCCATCTCCCACCTTCAAAAGGAGCCCTGTCCAATTAATTATCAGAGACTTACAAATTTGCAATTATACCCAGATCAGGTAGCAGCACATTATTTGAGGGAGGGATTCAAAATGGTTTATAGGATTCTCTTTCAAGGGAGCCATCACCCTCATATAACAGAGAATTTGAAAACAGTAATGATTTGGAGCATATAATTAGGGAAAAGATCCAGTAGGAGGTTGTGTGCAGAAGGGTGGTTGGCCCCTTACCCTTCACCTCCAGTTCCCAATTTAAGGATTTCTCCTCTAGGTGTAGTGCTTAAGAACTCTCCATTTGAATACAGGGGTTATTGACCATCTATCCTATCCTAAGGATGAGTCAGTTAATGATGCCATTCCTTCAGAGTTGTGTGCTGTTCGGTACACTACTTTTGATGCAGCATTTTTTAAAATTAATTTGTTCATTAAAATTTAAATACACTAAGCTGTGAAATGGAAGAGCAAGGAATACCGCAAATAGATGACTGGTTAAACAAGGTTATAGAAATGAGAGACAATGATAAGTTAACATATATATTGAACCAAAAATCAACAGAAAAATTGGAAATGGAATGGCTCCCGATAACCAACTATTGTAAAAAAAGATGGAATATAAACACGGATATGGAAATATAGGGAACTATGGAGAAAGAGTGTATGAGTGGATAATGGATGAGTGAACAGACAGGTGGGAGGATGGAAGGAGTTAAGAGAGAGTAAAAACATTTTCGAACCTATGCAATGGATTTGTCTGGTGGAGTGCATCGTGCACAGAACTGGCCTCACCCTTTAAACCAAAAGTTCATCTGCTGGCCTTGCAAGCATGGACGGTAGCACTGAGGTCCTCGGGCTGTAGGTTTGATTAGAGTTTCCTTCTCTTAGATGGTTGACCTTACAGGGTTGGATAAGCACCATCTGCCCGGGTTTGGGATTAGAGTTTTCCTTCTCCTAGGCCGGTTGCCATAGGCTAGAGAGCCCATCCTGCCCTTTGACGCTCTTTGTCAGATCCTTTGGTTTTGACCTGTCTGGCATGGGAGACTCTACCAGTGGCTGTTATGCCACCGCCAGCATAGCTCAAAACATCATTAGGGTACGCAAGCCTCTCTCCCATGACAAAGGGGCGTCAATGGAGAAAAAACATTTAGTGCAGATAATAAGATAACATTTATGGAGACATGGAATGGAAGGTCAATGTCAAGGGGAATAATAAAAAAAACCTTTGAGTTATTTTACAAAGGAAGTCACTATTTTAATATTTTGTCCATATTATGGGGGTCTATAGAAGATAAGGGAGTTAAAGATTAAGGGAAAACATTATTTATATGCTTTTGTATGAGACTATATATCCTGGAACCCTTGAAAAATTTTCAGGTCTCAGGGAACCCCTGCCTAATAATTATTATATCTACAGCTAAAAAAAACCAAACAAACCTCACAATATTTATTTTTTTCAGTCTCAATATCTCATGGAACCCCTTGCAATATCTTATAGAACCCTAGGGTTCCAGGGAACTCTGGTTGAGAAACCCTGATCTAACCTCTCTCTCTCTATTAATTGAATATCTACACTTCTTCTAATAAACTACTCCTACTAATATTCAAAACTAATCATCATCATTTCACCTTCATTCTTTCTCAAAAATTCTATTGGGGTTTCCAGACTTTCAAAAAATCACTAATGATTTTTCTCTAATCAAAGCTGACAATTTGTCCATGTTGCTAGTTCACACACTTTCAACAGCCATTCTTTCTTGTAGAGTAGAGTGTTATTCTTCTGTTTCTGGGCATACAATAATCTTGATGCTGTGATCATATACAGTAATGGAATTTCTCTCATGACTCCTTTCTAGATGCCAAACTATCAGTTCCAGAAAAGAAAAGAAAAACAGTTCAGGTCTTAATTGTATCTTGGTTTTCAAAATTCTCTGGATCAACATATATGTATTTGCATCCAGTATGTTTTAGCCTTTTCACATATGATAAAATGACCTTATTTGTTTTTCACATTTCCAATATACATTTGAAGTTCCCTTATACATCATATACAATTCTTCGGGTGTCATATACCAACAGTACATCATTGTATAAAATTTCTCTTTAAGGTCATAACATAAAGTATATTTTAAAACCTCTGACCACATCCTTTCCCATTGTTCCATTTGTATATTATAACCAAAGTTCTTTAAGCAGCAAAATTCTTGTGTCTGGTCTCATTATTCAATGGAAGGTCAGCAAATTTATATACCGCACACATATAATATGTACAGTATTTCCCCCACCTATTTTTCTCCTCTTTTCTCTCCTTTCTTTGTAACTATACTTTAAACATTAAATAAAGATGTATTTTAAAAAAGAAAAAAAAAGAAATGGGTTATTTGGTAACATCCTTAATTGTTCAGGGGTGGTAATGCAAGAGTTTTAAAATGAACTTCTCATAATCTCTAATGTCATCCAACCACAGGGCACTTAGCATTGTGACGTCTTTCTGATTATGCTAAATTACTGTTGTAATTGCAACCCCAACTTTAGATGAGATACACATGCAAATTATTGCAAATGGAAATGTTTTCCCAAATGTTGCTGAAGTTCTTAGACTTTTCCACATTCTTCCGGCCTGTGTAGCACATTCCGTCTGTTTCAACAGTTGTTGTCTTTGGACAACTATGCATAATTTAACACTTAGAATACTCTCTTGGATTTTCTGCTGATTCTTCTAGGGGATTAATAATCCCTCTGTAGCCTTTGGTAATGCTTTAAAAAGCATTTATGAAAGCAAGGGGACATGTAAATACTCTAAAGTATTTTATTTTCTCTTGTCAGTGCAGAATTATCCTGTCTGTGCACAGCTAGCTGCTGCATTTATTATGCACAATAATCATGTCTCTATTTTTAGGTAACGAAGCAATCAATGATTCAGATAGAAATACTAAAAGGCAATCCATCTTTTTAAAATTCTCTTCCTCGTAAACATACACACACACACACACAAGGTTTGCAACAGAACTAGAAAATAAAAGAAACATAGCATTTGGCAATAGCACAAAATCATCATCATTATTTTCTTTCTCATTACTGAAACTTAACTAAGTGGTTACTTTCAAGCTGCAATGTAATGTAAATCACAATGCACTGGTTACTGCATAAAGTAATTTATTCAAAAAAACTCATTATGGTAACTAGCTACTTCAAAGCTCTGGGCATATTAAATGCTAAGTGTGATGCCATGATATAAAGAGAACTTAAAATGGTTTGTGCTTGAGAAATTTGGGAAAGAACATGAAAAAGGAACATCTATATGAAGCAAGACCTGAAGGGGATCACCAGAGTCATGGGCACACTTACAAAATCCAGACGAATTTAATCTGACCTAGAAAATCTTGTTCCTCCTTACCTACATATAGCTATAAGCCAATGGCAGTGCATGTATACACCTGTGTGTCCGTTCCTCAGTTCCTTGTCCTGTTCCACACAACTAAATTGAGTGAAGAGTTGGTTACAACCAGAAAAGCTCTCAAATAAAATGAGCTTAAAACTCCCAGATAAAGAATGTTCATGTATCCTCCATCCAGGAATGTTGACAACAATGGATTAAATGGAGCTCTTGTGAATTCTTACCTATCATTAAAGTTAGAAATATCTTTTGAAGTACATGGGTAAATTATAAGGCAAACAGAAAAAAAAAACTTTTTTAGTGGGGGCTATTTTTGAAGCAGAGATAGTGGCATTATCCAGCTGCTAAGCTATATCCAGCGGCTTCTCTTTTATCTGACTTTTACCAGATTTCTACCCTAAAGTATTTAGATGGATATCACAAAAAACTAACTGGGCTATAAGAGGAAGAACAAATCCTTTCCATGAAAAGTTTATCATTTCAGGATATGCTGGTATGTTTTTTTTTTTAAATGACCTAATTCACTAAAAAGAAACTTCTACCAGCAATTAAGATTTTTTTTTAAAAAAAAATATGCCACAAACTGAATAGGAATAATCATTTATTTATTTTGGTGTAACCTAGCAGGAGTTGAAGTGGTAAGTGCTAATAATCATTTCAAGAACTTACTTTGGACTCAGTCTAGACTACCTTATAGGTGGCTCAAACATGACCCCATATAAAAGTTGTCACAAGCTCCAATATTGGAGCAATCATCCATTCACATCTTCTACTGAAAAAACACAATAATAGAGACATATACGGTAGATCAGAAAGTTCACAGAAAGGGGTTAATGAGTTTAAGGTAGAAACCTGCTCCAATTGCATTCATAGTAGAAGGAGGAAAAATAACTATTATGTTTATATTAAATCATCATTTTAGTTTAAATTAAAAGATTGGACTTAATGCCTTACCAGTAAAAATATGAAAGATGTCATCTGTCATTTTACTCCTTCCTTTATCCATTTCTTGAACTGGGAGTGAAGGAAATGGTTGCGTGAATTTTTGAATGTTACATTCAGCCCTCAAAACAAAACAAAAAAACAAAAACAAATCCCCCTAAACTTTTCTCTTCTTCCTCTCTGATGCTTTCTTTCCCTTAACCTGCCCCTTTCTTTAGCTTACTGAAAATCCTAGCAAAAATCTTAGGGTTACGAACTTCACAATTCAGTTTCCTGGGACAGATGAACTACCTCTCTGCAATGTGCAATATGGATTAGAGGAGGACACTTGCTGCTGGATTTGAAGTCCAACAACATCAACAGGTCTGCATGATTCCCATTCTGCTGTTTGTAAGAGAGCCAAGATACTTCTCACTCACCATTTTAAAGGAGAAACATGGCAGACAGATAAGCACTCAACCACATTATTTATATAAGGAATGAAAAACAAACTAACAACGAGTTTAAATATGCCATTCTTGTAAATCTAAATATGCCCTGCCATGCCCTTCTTGTAAATCTAAAAACAGGCTAAACATATACAGCAATATCAACTGACCACATTTCCAAGCATATATTTTCTTAAAGTTGGCATCTATAAAATACATAATTAAAGCAACAGTAAGCATTTCTCATCATAAGAGTTATAGAGGGTGAATGTTTATTTTGAATTATAAATATCAAAAACAAATCTATTAAATAGGGGGAAAGATAAACATCTATAGAACATTTCATATTTGATATGTTTTAGTTAAGCTAGAAGACTGGGTGTTTTTGAAGAAAATATTGACCTATAAACAAGCATCATTGCAGGCAGCAAGATTAAGGAGCTTATCAGATGCACTATATATCCCACCACAGGGATGACAGGACTTTGCCAAAGGGCTTGAATATCAGAAGACGTTGTCCTTGTGGCGTTATGCCCCCATGCCTCTTCCATCCCCCTGTGCTCCTTTTTATTCATGGCTTAAGCCATGAATTGACCCATCGTTCTGTTTCTGTAACAGAATGAGGGGTGTGCGAGAAGGTACCCCATTATGCTGGTGTGATGCCAGCAGCGGTGGGAGGTCCCTGCCAAACACTTCCAGTTGAGATCAGAACATCGAGGTAAGTGACACACTTTTTCCCCCTCTCAGGGTTACTTGCGGTTTTTAAAGTGTGTTTTGTGGCTTGGTTTTATTTTTTTACATTTAGTTACCATTTTATTTTTAAATTTCCCATGCGGTCATTCTCTCATGAGAACAGCCAGGATTTGCTTTCCAGGAAGTGAATAGGGCTATGTGAGAGCTTCATTCACTGCTGGACTGCCAGAGGGGAGGGGAGCAGTTTCTGTGCCGCTATCAAGGTAAGTCTGAAAACTTTTCTTTTAAAACCACTACAGAGATGGGAGTAGGGTGGAAGAGGAGATAGTGAGATGGGGATGCTATTTTTGTCCCTGTCCAATAATCTCCATACAGTAAACTATTATTTCCTTTAAATAATTTATTCAGAAATATATGATAAAAATAAGCAAAGTCTGCACGTTGCTTTTATGGATCTAAAATCTGTATTTGACACCATTTTAGAAAGTAACTTTGGTAAAAGTTAGATAACTTACACATTGATAAAAGTTTATTGCATTATACACAAGCCTTACCCACTAGTATTTTTAGTAGAGTCTGGGTCAGTTCTCATAAAGGGTTAGCCCCCCTCTCCTCCCCCTCCCCAGTTAATTGTGTGAGAACTATTTTTGCAGTTTGAACACAGTTCAGGGGAAAAGCAGGAGAAGACAGAAAGAAACTAAGATATTTGAAAAGCAGCTGAAAAAGTGGGATGACAGAGGATAAAACCCTGCCAAATCAGGACAGTGGGAGGTTTCATTACTCCCTCTCTAATGTACCATCTTCCAAACACATAATAGTGTAGCCTTGCACTAAGGTATTCTTTTGAAGACTACAGGCCTATGCACAAAAAGGGATACAATAGAGACATCCATAAAAAGTATGCTGTTCTGAGGAGGAATGTGATACACATAGATTAGACAGAGCCTCATTCTTATAAATTCTCTTAGAGTGATATGGTAGAGCAGCATAATATGTGTATGGTAAGTCTCTCTTGTTCGTATTCTTGTCTAGGCTTAAAACCATAACACATCTCACAATGCTTTTTTCTTGAGTATATTATCCCTATAAGAGTTATGAGCATGTTGAATTTACAATTTTTCTCCCCTTAATCCCTTTCAGTTTCTCAGACTCCCAATTTCTGTGGTGTCACTAAGGATGGTGTCACCTGGTGCGGTACGGCCTCTCCCCACACACACCCTAGTGCTGCCATTGCCCAATTATCATTGGGAAAGATGTCTTCAAAATCAGTGTAATTTACTTGCATGAAAATCTGTGCATGGGGTTTAACTGTGACCTGTACAAAATATCTCCTTCAATGTGGCCACACTTTTGCAATGCTACATGGGGTGGGGTTGGCAGTTGCCCATGGCTATAAGCATTAGCTGCATTATCACAGTAGTGAAAATGTGAAAAGGGGGGTCAGTTGTGAAACCTTACAGCTTCTTGAAACCCCCATTTTCAGTGAAGATGTTCCTAAGGACCAAACTAGACAAATAAAGCTGTGTGCATGTGTTGGTTTTGTTGGACTATAACAGAAAGAAAGGATGGTCCCAGTTCTCCTCTCTTCCAACCTACTAGCTGATGCTATTTAAAAATAATGATCATCATCATAATCTACTATTTATTTATATAGCACCATCACTCAACATGGCACTTTACAAGTTAAAAAAAAAAAAGAACAAATCAGTTCCCTGTCCTCAGGCTTATAATCCAATTAAACAAAGGTAAAAAGTATAACCTAATTTATACCAAGAGAAGTCGACCAACAAAAGTTAGGATCCAAATGAATATACATCAGTATATAAATTTATAAAATGTTACACAAGCTAAAACAATACAACCATGGTCTACATTCAAATAAATATGTTACTAAAAAACAAATCATACACTACCAAGGAGTAAATTGGGCTGCAGTCCTTGGAAGGAGGGGGAAAATAAAACAGATGGTTTCAATTGTATTTCAGTCCTTCAACTGTTGGAAAGGCAGACACATTTCAATAACAGTCTTCTTCAGTGGCAAATATATCTTCAATTTACCAAGTGTCTCCTTCAGCCATAAAAATGAATGAAAACTACACAATTTCTTTCACCTTAAAAAAAATGAAACTAAATATGAGAAATGTAAATCAATTTACTTACAAACATTAACAGAATAAACTTATGCACAATGAATCAACACTATTAATTACAGTTAAATAAATGTCTATTCCTTGTTGTTTGAAGGATTTTTAAACTATCTCAACCTGCAGCAATTGCCACACAAACTACACTTTCCACATGGAAATTGTCCCATGGTGGGGATGGTGTGTGTGTGATTAAGTCCATCAAATGTTGCCTCTTCTTCTCTCCCTTTGAAGCCACAGCAGTGGCAGCTGGGATGGAGGGAAGGCCTTTTATCTGCTTCTGGACCTAGGCATGATGGAGCTGTCCCTGCCTCTTCTGCCCACCATTGGCAGTTGGGATGAAACTTTACACCTTCCTGAAACCCCCATTTTCAGTGAAGAAGTTCCTATGGACCAGATGACCTTTCATCTGCTTCTGGACATAGGCATGGTGGAACTATGACTGCCTTTTCTTCTCTTCCTACAAGGCCTAGGTAGTGGCAACTGGGATGGCAGGAGATGTTGGGAATTATTGATATTTATATTAAGCAAGATGCAGTGTAGCCCCAGTGCAACATGAGCTTCTGGTATAAAGCAGGCTAAAAACATGCAGGATGCTCCAGTAAAGTTAAAAAGGCAGAAGTTACATTTACTGTGGCAGAGAATACATCTTAAGTAAGAAGAGTAGATAGAAAAGAGTTACCTAACTTGGATGGAAGAATCCCTAAGCCTGACTCTCATCAATAAGGCATATTGAAGCAGAGCAGCCTCATGTGTGATGGCATCTAGCCTCTAACTTCAGGCTTCTAAAACAAAGAGATGTAAAACACTAAAACCTCTTGGAACAAGAGGGGACGTGACATCTGCATGCAAGTAGGAAGTGAAAACTTGAAAACACAGATCAGTCACACACACACAAGAGAACTGTAAAATAAGTGTTGATGCTTCTCTACTTCTAACTGGAAGGACATTAACTTAATATTTAATTAATATACATACTAATTGCATTTACATATTAACATCACCTCTTGCTTAGTCCTAATACAACCTTGGGTCAGTGCTAGCATATTGGCATTCTCTGCATATATTGATTACTTCTGAGTTGCAGTATGCCGATCTGGGAATCTCAAGAACCCAAGATACGACAAGACATACGGCTCCCCTTCCCCCAAAGCAAGCCATTTCCTTTTAATCTATTTTAAACTGATAACACAATAAATAATTGAATACTAAATTATAGAAATACTGTATACTAGCTGTACCTGACGTAACATACACCAGTGGTGCGTTAAGGGTGAGTCACTCTGTTGCCCTGCCCCTGCTGCCGCCAGTTGACTGCCTGGGTCCTGTCGCAGTGGCAGCAGGGGTGGTGGGACAATGATGTGACCTCATGGGTACCCGGGCAATATCAAAACCCATATCAAAAATTTGTCTCATTGTATAACAGAGTAAATAATGTCTACTGTTCCAAAAATCCAGTTAATTAGTTGGGAAGTCCATCTTCACTGACTCAATTCTTACAAAATAAACCATACACACAGACACACACACGCACATGCACACACACACACACACACACACACATATATGGCTTGGGTATGTTTCCTTTCCCAGTGTGCTGATTGGTGGCTTAGGAAACATACCCAACCAATCCCCTCACTCCCTCAGCCAATCCCCACCCACATGCAAATTCCCTCTCCACCTCACAATCCACTCCTGCCACTCAATATGCATCTACATCCGCAGCCTCACAAGGGCCCCTCCCTCCTCTCACTCCCTCAGCCAATCAGTACCCACATGTAAAAAAAATGCATCATTTTTTCCCTACAATAATATCATGTAGCTGAACCATGTGAAAGGAATACTGCCACTCCAAACTCCACACTACAACCACCACTTGAAATCCTAGCAGGGCACATAATGGTTTATGTTATGCCGGGCACACCTATACTAATACTAATACCAATACTAATACAATTATGCCAGTGGCTCTTAAACCTTTCTTTACCAGGGATCCCCTTTAAATATCTTTTCTTGCCATGGACCCCTCAAGATTTATAACTCTAACAACAGTAATAACAATAATACCTGATAACATTAATAATACAGTTACGACAATGCCTCTTAACCTTTTCTTTACCTGTAGCCCCTTTAAATATATTTTGTTGCCATGGACTCCCAAGAAATCCTACTAATCTTAATCATAAAAATACCTAACAACAACAAGAACACAATTATACCATCCATGAAATCTTTCCGCAGAGGCACTGGAGGGGGAGGGAAGACTTTTCTCCTGCGTCTTCCTGAAAGTTTGTGGCTGCAGTAGATTGAATGGCAATGCACAGACCAAGCTAGCCAGCCAGCCAGCCTTTGCCTTGGCTCCTGTCACATGACCACTCCACTGCAGGCAGCAGGTTGTCTAAGCAGCCTTCAGGACTTCATGGACCCGCTGTGAGGACATCAAGGACCCCTGGGAGTCCCCAGACCCCAGGTTAAGAACCATTGGTCTAGACAGTTGGCAAAAGTAACATGCAAAAGCTGTGCCTCATTTAGAGAAGAGGGGGTCCAAGGACCCTTATCTACCACTTGTTAAAACAGAAATGAATAGAAAAGGGAGTGAGTCTTTCCAGCGAGCGGTGGAGTGATCACCTCTAACTTTTTTGTGAGTGTTTGGGCTCGACTTTGCCCCACTCACAGACTCCAGAGCCTCAGCCTTCTGCTGCAACACCAGCTGCCTTTCAAGGGCAGCATGCTGAAATCCCATTGGGATTTTTGGGATTATTTTTTTATTGGAATAAGACCATTCATTGGCTGGTGGCCAATGAGACCCCACTTTGCCCTATTCTCTTCCCCCTCCTTTTGCCTCCTCCCACCAGCCACAGGTGTTTTTTTGTTTGTTTGTTTTTTTTTTAGCAGACGACAGCCCATCTGGTGCAGCATTTGCAAAGAAACCCTTTCTCCCCATGAGAAGCAGATGCAAGAGGGGACAGAGGAGTCCAAGACATCCCTAAGGAGGAAAAGGAGGCCCTGGAACCCCACCCTTCTCCAGACTTTTTTTTTTTTTTTTTTTTGGCAGCTTGTCAGTTCCTCAGGGCAGAAGGTGTCCACTCAGTATAGACTCACTGAGAGGCACCAGGCACAGCCTGGGGACAAACTAACCCAGGAGTAGCCAAAACAGCAGAACTGCACAGCAGAAAGGGCACAAACAAAGGGTTCATCTAGCAGCTGTTCCTCAGCTCTGACCCACTTTCACACGCAAAAAAAACGATTTATAGACAGTGAGGTTCATCCAAAAATATCTGGAGATCTTTATCTTCAGTTTCAGTATAAACAAACAGTATATACATAGCAAACTTCATTAACAAACTCAACAGCAACACTCCCCTTTCGTGAGCCCTGGCTGCGCAGTGGTTAAATGCCAGTACTGGAAGTCACCACGTTGCAAGTTCAATTCCAGAGGGCTCCAAGGTTCACTCAGCCTTCCATCCTTTCGTAGGTCGGTAAAATGAGTACCCGGCTTGTGGGGGCAATTAGCTAACACACATTGTAAACTGCTTAATGCAGTGTAGATGTGTAAATTGCTATTGCTTAAAACCTTTTGTAAGCCACTCTGATAGCCTTGTGGTTGAAGAGCGGGGTATAAATAAATAAATAAATAAATAATAAAATAAAAACAACACCGACCCACACACAATGCATTGTGTGCTTTTGCTGTATAGAAGTATTTGTAAGGAGATTATCGGATGGGTCCTAAAGCCCCATCTGCTTCCCCTCCCTTCGGCATCCTGGGAGTAAATGCAGCTGTCATAAAGCTGCATTTACAACCTGTAAAGCAAATCCCGCTCCTACTCACAAGAGAATTATCACGTGGGAAATTTACAAATTAAAAAAAATGAAATGTCAAAATCACAAAGCAAGCACAAAAACCCATTTAAACATTAGAAGTAACCCGGGGAGGGTAAAAAAAATGGTGTCACTTACCTCACTCTCGCGAATGAACCCAGAAGTGTTTGGCATGGACCTCCTCCCACAGCTGGCATCATGCCAGCAGAACAGGACAGAAATGGGGTGCCATTCAGAGCACCTATGATTCCATTACAGAAACAGAATGGGTAGTCTATTAACAAATTTTCCCTGTGAATAATAATAATAATAATAATAATAATAGAGGCATCACAGGGGCAGCACAGGATGGGTAAAATGTCGTCTGAAAAGGAGAACCTTTCTCGATCCTGTTCCGTGCCTGCCACCGATTATTAAGCCTGTGTGATAATCTCTTTAGTCAGCCCTCTGCCTAGCCACAGCTTTGATCAAACCCACTTCAGCTGTGCTAGTCTGTAGTCTGTTAGTCCAACATTTTTCCTTTTGCACTTAAAGCAATATTACCCTGACAGAAGGCGGGGGGAAAGGGCTCGAGTTTTTGGGTGCAGAAGGAGTGAAGAGCAGAGGAAGGGGGAACAACCTACCCTGCAAAGTAGGACAAGAGGGAAAAAAAGAAAGAAGAGGGTGAGGGTGCAGAGAAAGTAACATTATTAAGACAGCAAGGGGAGCTGGCTGACTATTTAGTTACTGCAGCTCAACAGGTAAAGATCTGGCTGTAGGCCAAAGAGGTATTGCTGAAAAATGCCTTCAAACTGCTGATTGGCCGGCCAACGGAGCACTGCAATTGGTTGGGTATGCTTCCTAAGCGGCCAATCAACACACTGGGAATGGCAACATACCCAAGAATTTTATATATATATATATATATATATATATATAGATGGTACCTCAATAGTAACATTACAGCTGTTTGGGGGGGGGGATAAAGTTCACCTGCCAGTTTTGTTTGGATTGGTTATTCTGGAACAACCCAATTACTGGCCCCAAACAACTAAAATGAACAGAAGAAACAAGAAGCATCATATCCTCAAGTTGAAGAAGAGACTGTGTACACCTGGAAATGCTGTGCATTTAAAGAAGCTTCTTTTCTTTTTCCATCTAGAATAAGCTGGGCTGATTTGGATTGGCCTGGCAAGGTGATAGTAAGTAGGCAATATCCTCAGGAGAGAATTAATGAAATGCCTTCCTATAAGCAATATTTTATGCGATCATGGCAGCACTTTCTTTTTTACTAGTCTAGATATAAAATAAGTGGCACACCTTTCTGGGAATTCTTGTCTGGTGAAGAATTTTCCATCACTGTCTCTTTTAATATCATCTCTTGGACAAGTTATGTGACCTGAATACTTTGCCATCATACCAACTGGCTTTCTCAAAGTGCTACATAAACTCAGCCACAGACTGATTATCACAGTATTTTAAATTTTATTTCTCTGTCATCCTGTCATAATGCTAAGCTGGAATCCCAGAATCTAGAGTTGACAACTATTACCATGTTTGTCTCAAATTAGTCTGAGTGGTTTTGGTGGGTGTTCTATTTTTATCTAATGTTCCTTTACAATATACATTGATAAGACATAGAAAAAGGGAAAACTTTAAATATGCAAGGGAGAAAAGAGATTAAATTCAAACAATGGGGAAAAAACACTCAATGGATTAAATTAAATTAACAAAATAATAATAATAATAATAATAATAATAATAATCCCTATTTGTATTAACCAAAGTGAACTGATCATAAATAAATCTTGCTGTGCAACCAGGCTAGCCAAATCCCAAACTGAATTAGGACAATTTGTATTATTTGTGCTAGGTCTAGATTAGATCATATTGCTTTAATCAGTTCTGGATTGGATTGGCATGTTCCCAAACAATCTGCTGATATGAAGATTTGGACATTGAAAAAGTGAGGAAAACCCAGACAGTGTATCACCAATATGACCCCATAAGGAAGACACTAAGGTCATGTGATGTGGAAGGGGAGAAGAGGCTAGGGTATGCTAAATGACAGCTCTAGCCTACAGTCTGGGGCAAAAACTTCACTAGTACTCGCTAGTCACAGTGCTGATGAGAAGAGATTGTGTATTTTCATTGAAAATATATAGTTAATTATCTCCGACTTCTCTTCCTTCATTTCCTAGATTTAGATCTCAGTAGCAATATTTATTTACTTATTTCCCAGTTTCCTCCTGAATGAGACCAAAGGCAGCTAAGATAACCATGATGGGTGTTTGTGTGGTTGTTGATTACCATCAGAGTTGCTTCTCTGTCTTCGTCTTTTCATTTCTTATGTTTTGTCTTTGTCTTTTCATTTTCCAGTGTTTTGTCTTCTTAATTTGAACAATTTACTGTAAACTTATGTTTGCCTTTCTTCCCTTCATTTGAGTAGCAAAATATGTTTATTGTGTGTGAGTTTGCAGATGTTTAAGGCAATAAAATGTATTCTCTCAAATATGTGTGTCATTGTTTATACAGTTGCTGTTATTACCATTACATCTGGCCATTTGTTTAACTCAATCATACCCACATGGTGTCCCTGGTAACAATGGGAAACAGACTAGTTTGCTATAGATTTTCCTTGGTTCCCCCACACCCAGGCTGTGAGGCTATGAAAATCTATGGATGCCGGCCATGAAAGCCTTCGACTTCAGACTGGTTTGCCTTCATCCCCAGTAAAATTTGTAAAGGACAGAAGTTTTGATGATGGGTGAGCAAGACTGTTTCATCTTGAGTAAAACCTGTATTGGCTCAGTGAGGTTACAGTGGAAGCAAGCATGTTTCTACAGTTGGGAAGGCAGCAATAGAAGCAGCACCATGATAAAAGCCACTCTGGAGACAAAAGACATGGCGTCTAAGCCAGCACAGAAAAGGCAATGCTTTGAGGTGGAAATGGACTCCAGGAATGTGCTCCACATTCACTCTAAACAGCAAATGCACATATGTAAATTGCCAAGGCATCATGACAACAACAGTATCTCAAACTTTAAAAGGTAGTACAGGCAGTCTTGTCAAACAGCAGGACAAGATTCATAGCACAGAAATGATGAGTGAATTCCCTGGCAGCAGCAGCAATTCTCATTCTCCCAATCCTCCCCTTCACAACAAGCTTGGGTGGGCAACTATGAGACAACTATGAGTGATAGCTCAGACCACCAAATGCCCTACTGAAATGGTGACACTAGATGACTAGATGATCCTTGCTGTGTGTTCCAGTGATGAGGTGTTACTAAGGCTGGTGTCACCCCTCCCTCCGACAGTGTCACCTGGTGAAGTTTGGACTCTCTGCACTCCTCCCTAGTGCCACCACTGTTCCACTGCAGTATTTAAACTCTGAGCCTTCGGGAATGCTTTTTGTTGAGTTTTGCATGGTGCCTCCAAAATTTGGGCAGCTATGTCAAGCTGGAACATCATTTTGCTTACATTTATTCAGATTTCTAATGTTCTTGTTCTACTTCTCAGCCTGCCCAACCCACTCTGCCAACATTGCTGTCTTCTCAGTGCCCAACCTAAAGCAAGTATTTAGAAATCTCAAGAAATGGAAGTGGTGATGGTGATGATGGTAACGTTGCCTTTGACTCATGGTTGTCACCTATTTAATAATGCAGGACAGATAGTACAGCCTATGCAAGTAGAGACAGATTATGGCCAAAGGTGTAATGGAGGTTACACAATATTTATTCCATCAAAAGCACCCAGCAAAAGAAAGCCTGGCTCTGTGTGTATTTAAATACCTGAAATAAACATCCCCCCGCCCCATTCGTATTGGCATTTTCAATTGGGTCTCCCTCTTCTGTATTTTCTTTTTAGATGGGAAACCCAAGGATAGATATAGTCTATTTTTTGATGTCTAAATAATTAGTAGAGCCTGTGCCTTGTAATCCTGTGAATAATCATCACATGACACCTACATGATTTATTTTACCAACTGATCATGAAGAGAAGGATTTGCATTTGTGTAAAGTGAACATTTATTCCACATTCTTCATGTTCATCATTCAGATTACTAGGAAAGAAACTCCTTTTTAAAATACTCTAAGAAGAACATTTCACAGAAATTCCCATGGGAGGGATTCAGAACTTTTTCTGCTTAACCTGCTAATGAGGTGGTTGTGAAGTGTGTTGGTGTCCAGATTCTTATTGTATAATCACCTCTTACGTAGTCTGTAGCCTCCTTGGCTTCCCTCACTTAACTAATGCCCAGAGTAAGATGTAATGAGCTAACTCCACTCATGAGGTTGTTTCAGACCAGTAAGCACAGGCAACCAAGGAGGCTGAAGACTGGTGGAAAGATATGTAACAGAAATTCAGAGCACACAGAGCAGCAGCCTTGCCCATCTGGCAATAAGTTAAAAATCTAACACACCTTCTAAATAAATTCAAAATTTATTTGAAGGCACATCGAGACTGAAATACTAACATCAAAGCCTCTTTCATGGAAGAAGAAACTTTCAGAAAACTGAAGCACACATTTGGGCATAATAATAGCTCCTCTCTTTCCACCCACCCTCCACATGTCAGGACTTCCAGGAAGGGAGTGATATTAAAACATTCACATTTTTATACACAATCCCCCTTCAGAAATATAACACTTCAGAAGAATAACAAGTAGAGCCAAGCCAAGACATTCTTCTGAGAAAAGTTCTGGGTTTCCCCCTTTTTCTTAATCCCTCCTCCCCAAAACAGAACAGTACTTTGCCGTCTCTCCCCCAAAAATTCTTCATCATATTTGGGGCAGTGGAGTGGGAGATTCCTCCTAGTCAATATATCAGAATGGTCTTGAGGATGAAGGACTGTGAAGAATACAAAATAATGGTGAGTATGACTCCACAGTTGTAGCTGTTGCAACTTGCCATCAGCTGAAAGAGCTGAAACCCTTAGGAAAAAGAAACTAAAGAAGTGCTACAGGCATTGTGAATGTGGATCTTCACCCCGAGAAACTGCTGGAATATTCTTCTTACCACTGGAAAGAACTGGTGAAATCTTCCCCTGGAACACTGTACCTACACTTACTATGGAGGATCTGGAGATACAATTTGCCTACAACTCTAATTTGTATTTCAATTTTGAATCAGAAATATTTCTTCCCCCCCGCCATTTCACATGATGTGCTGTCCTCTCTTAGCATCATACATTCAATCCCTGCTATTCTTTGCTTTATGAAATACAATAGCTTTTTAATACATGGCTATCCCAGTAAAAAAGGAATGGATAATTTGAGTTGGTTACAAAAATATAGACAATGTAGCCTGAAACTACTGTATAGTACTAGTGCTCTCCAAAAGAGATTTGAATACTTCAGAAAACTATAAATCCCAATATTCTATATAATAGAACCATGACAGTGAAAATGAGAGCAATCTGTGATAGCTGTTTAGTATAGATATTCTTGTTATATTAAATTGACAATGCTTGCTCAAGATATTCCCAACATCATTGGCCCAGCAGTTTTGCTACACCATTCAGACATCAGTTCATGCTTCATTTGTCCACTACATTTATCTATCTTGCCTGTAGTATTGGTACTGAAAAGTACACAGGTTATATAATATATTCAGTTCATTAAGTAATATTTTGTGAAATGCCAAAGAGAACAGGAAAACTTACATTTATTCTACATTACAATGGCTGGTAAAGAGGGGGGGAAAGAGTCATATATATATTCAGACCGTATTGTGGCACTTGAACAAAATGGTGCCATTGTTCAATAGGCTGCGCTAACAAGGATAAAGGAGAAAATATATTTCAACACCCTACTTTATTTTTAATTTTTTTTTTTTTGGCAGTAATAAATCTGTGTAGCTGTCTGCAAAATCCTCATCATACATTGCCCACAAACCAATGGATGTGGAAAATAATGTAGGAAAGTATCTAGAATGTGCTATCTCTCCACCCCTCAAAACCAAATATTCATGAAAAATCTCCATTCCTCTCTGAGAAAATGCCTGAGGTAACATTATAAACTGTCATATCAGGACACGGAGAATGCTTCCAAATGAGAAAAGCCTGGAAAGGAAGAAAGTGATATATCCAGTTTTATTCATGTTTGGCCCCAAGCCTCATTCATTAACCAAGTACAGTCCATTTAAAGGGATGTTTGGATGTGAAGGCAGTTTCTTTCAGCAGTATCAGCTCACTTGATGAACAATTATGCATTCAGAAAGTTAATGTATGAGAGTGGCAAATGTGTTCCCACAGCTGTTATGCAAAGCCCACTCCAATTTTCTATGTACAAGATAAAAATGACAATTGCCAAGAAATATATGCCACCATGGAAGCAATCTGTAGCTCTGTGAGGGGCAAACTAGAAACTTACATGCAGATGTACATAAGATTTTCTGAAAGGCTGCTTCTAGAGCAATGTTCAGGAGAGAAGCTGAAGTCATGTGTGTATACTTAATCCTTCCCATCCTGCCATTTCCCCACTCCAAACTGCATTTCCCAATAACCTTCTCTACAGTTCTTGACTTCAGTTCCAGAAACACACACACACACACGGGATAGTAACAGGAATAAAAACATTAGTGGACTCAGAATTCAAAGACATAGCCATTTTAGCCTGGAATATCAGTATGCAAAGGTGGGTTGTAACATATGGTATAGACCACGTATACAAAAGCTTATGCTACAACTTCTTTCTCAAAGTTAGATTTTCAGATATGATTTTCAGCAGGATATATTGCAAAACAGCTCTGTTGCTGCCGCGCGGCAGGGGAGCTGTTTTGGACGATGCCGTCCCTCTGCCGAAACCCTCCGTGTCACTTCCATGACAGAATGGAGGAAACCGCGTCGTATTTCATTTACGATTGTTACCCGTGAGTGAAATATGACACGGTTTCCTCCATTCTGTCATGGAAGTGACACGGAGGGTTTCGGCAGAGGGATGGTGTCATCTGAAACAGCTCCCCTGCCGCGCGGCAGCAACGGAGCTGTTTTGCAATATATCCTGCTGAAAATCACGTCTGAAAATCTCCTAGGTCTCTAAGGTTGTAAAAGATCCTTTTGCTTAGTGAACTCAAGGGTCGGGAAATATGGCATGAAAAGTAATGATGTCACCTGCACCCTGTTACTGTTTAGGGTAGGGATGCACATAATGACTAGCATCCTTTTAGTGACTTACACATGTGTAAGTCCCCCTACAAAAGCAGTTGGACATTTTTGTCTGACATAGAATAGCCATATTCAGTTGAAGGTTATAAAAGCAGAACATGTGATGCCTCTGGACATGTAATTGCGCATTTCACATTTGTTTTCACATTCAGTTGCACCTGGCTGCAATTCACAAATGCACAATTGTCAAGTAATTCCCAGAGTATAGTTACACTCTGTATTTTGGATGTAGGATCTCAACCAATATTTCCAAATTTGTTCACCACTGATGAGAAAGTGTGTCTTAATGCACTGAAACACCCCATTCAAAAGCTGTCATGTTTTATGTGAAGTCAAAGGCTTTCACAGCCAGCATCCATAGGTTTTCTGTGGTTTTTTTCTGGGCTGTGAGGCCATGTTCTAGAAGAGTTTATTTCTGATGTTTCACCTGCATCTGTGGCTGGCATCTTCAGACAATGGTTGGGTAGGAGTGGGTGTGGGGTTTATATACTCTGAGCCACTGTTGGAGAGGCTATGTAAATTTGTGTATTTGGATGGCTAGTTTCTGAGTGGAGATATTCAAGGAGGATTAGTGTCTGTTTGGCTAATGGTCCATTGTCTGCTGGAAATCCCCCTGTCCCTGGGTGGAGTTTATTTGCATGTGTTGAGTTTTGATTTTAGTGTTTTTCAGGACTGGTAGCCAGATTTTGTTTACTTTTAGGGTTTCTTCTTTCCTGTTGAAGTTGTCCAGGTGTTTGTGGATTTCAATAGCTTTTAAAAACATGGAAATTCTGGACCAGACCAACAACTATCATGTCAGAATGCAGAGAGAAGCTATTGAACCCACGGAAAACCTATGTCATGTTTTACTTCTGTGCAAGAGTAAAGATGAGTCTTTTTCTTACCAAAAAGTCAAATGCAAACCAAAAAACCAAAAAAAAAAAAAACCCTAATAATCTCACTAAGGGAATTTTCACACAGGGGCTAAAAGCCCTGATTCTGTCCCGCCACCTCCACTCCCATTCCTGCAATGGAATGGAGGTAAATGTTGACTGACTTACCTCCATTCTGGAACAGGAATGGACCTCCTCCCTCTTTGCCCGGCTGGCAGTAAATGCAGCTGTCGTAACGCTGCTTTTACAACTGGCTGGGAGAATTCCTGCTCATACTCGTGAGAGAACAAACAGGAGGGAAATTCAAATTAAAAACCCCCCAGGTGTCAAAAGAAAGAATAAAAATTAAAAAAATAAAAATACAAGTAACCCAGGAACGGGGTTGGGAAGGGTGGCACTTACCTGGCTGTCCAGGTCATGGCAGGAAGTGCCTGCCACGGAGCTCCTTCTCTGTCCCTGTCATTCCAGAAAAGGGACAGGATCTGATTCGCACACCCATGATTCTGTAACAGTAACAGAACTGGATGCTTATTAACGACTTCTCCCCATAAATACTATATTCTGGGGAGAAAACATAACAGGCAAAATGTATGAACGGAACAGGGTGGATGTCATCCGAAAGAAAAACCTTTCCCAGCCCTGTTCCATTACTGCCACGGGATATACAGTTGCCCCTCCACATTCGCGAACTTGACATTCACGGTTTTGATTATTCACGGTTTTGGGAAGCCCCTCCCAGGGGCTCCCAAAACCGCAACATGGGGCCTCCGGAGGCCCCGTGAAAGCCCTGGGAGGGAGCGGGGAGGGCCGGGGAGGCCTCCACGGGGCCTTTGGAGACCCTCCGGAGGCCCCGCGAAGGCCTAGGAAGGGAGGGGGGAGGGCCGGGGAGGCCTCCGCGGGGCCTTCGGAGACCCTCCGGAGGCCCTGCGAAGGCCTAGGAAGGGAGGGGGAGGGCTGGGGAGGCCTCTGCAGGGCCTTCGGAGACCCTCCAGAGGCCCCGCGAAGGCGTTGGGAAGGAGGGGGGAGGGCTGGGGAGGCCTTCACGGGGTTCCCGGGGACGCTCCGGAGGCCCCATGAAGTCCCGGGGAGGGGGTGGGGAGGGCTGGAGAGGCAATCATGGGGCCTCCGGAGATGCTCCGGAGGCCCCATGAAGTCCCGGGGAGGGGGTGGGGAGGGCCGGGGAGGCCTCCATGGGGCCTCTGGAGACGCTCCGGAGGCCCCATGCAGGCCTGGGGGATGGCTGGGGAGGCCTCCATGGGGCCTCCGGAGATGCTCCAGAGGCCCCATGAAGGCCTGGGGAGGGGGTGGGGAGGGCCAGGGAGACCTCTATGGGGGCTCCGGAGCATCTCCGGAGGCCCCACGAAGGCCCGGGGAGGGAGGGGGAGGGCTGGGAGATGCCTCCGCGGAGCCTTGCTAGGCCCCACGAAGGCCCAGGGAGGAAGGGGGAGGGCCGGGAGAGGCCTCCGTAGGGCCTTGCTAGACCCCACGAAGGCCTGGGGAGGAAGGGGGAGGGCTGAGAGAGGCCTCCGCGGGGCCTTGCTAGGCCCCACAAAGGCCCGGGGAGGGAGGGAGGAGGGCCAGGAAGGCCTCCACTAGGCTCTGTGAAGGCCTTGGGAGGGAGTGGGGAGGGCTGGGGAGGCCTCAGCAGGGCCCCGCAAAGGCCTTGGGGGGAGTGGGGAGGGCCGGGGAGGCCTCCGCAGGGCCTCGGGAGGGTCTCCGGAGGCCCCGGGAAGGCCTAGGAAGGGAGTGGGGAGGCTGGGGAAAGCGACTATGGGGCCTCCGGAGGCCCCATGGTTGCCATGGTGGGGGAGGGGGAGGGCAATCGTTATTTGTGGATTTTTCACATTTGCGGGGGTCCGTGGAACGTAACCCTCGCAAATGTGAAGGGACGACTGTATAGCCCATGTGAAAATCTAAGTAGGGTGAATGTATTTTTTATTGTTCTTGTTCTTACATGCAGAGTGCAAAATAAATGATGTTTTACACCCCTAGTTTCAGACGACAAAGACATTATTTTTATGAAATCATGAGGTATTGTTAGTCATCTGTAGCTATAGGTAACACCTAAATATTCCTTAATACTTTGTGGGGGGTATTTTGTGGGATCCCCTCATTTTTAGCTATTTTATAATTTCAAAAGTTTTCTTCACTTAAAGCCACATTCACAATGAGTTATGTACAAAGAAAGGAGCAACAAGTAAAAGCTACTATTAATGTTAGCTTTTAAAAATACATGTTGTGTATCCCTTCTCTGAAATGCTTGGGACCAGAAGTGTTCCATATTTTGAATTTTTTTTCCAGATTTGGGAATTCCTACATATATATAATGAAATATCTTGGAGATGGGACCCAAGTCTAAACACAAAATTCATGTATGTCTCATATACCTCTGATACATGTAGCCTGATCGTAATTTTATAGATAATATTTTTTAATAATTTTGTGCATGAAACAAAGTTTGTGTACATTAAACCATCAGAAAGCAAAGGTGTCACTATCTCTGCCACGCATGTGGAAAAATTTGGAGTATTTTGGAATGCAGATTTCCAGATAAGGGATACTCAACCTGTAGTATTTCAAGCTCTGAGCGGACCATATACTGTATATGAAAAATACTAAAATGAGAACAAATAACATTGCCGTGCTACATGGAAAGCTGATGGAATAATTTAAGTGTTCCAAGAATTAATGCAAAAAGCAAGAGGATCACCTCATTAAAAAAAAAAAAGCTACTACACAGAAATAGTTCCAAGGTACTTTAAAGGTTAAAACAGTTATTGTGGCTTACACCTATATTACTGTGGGTATATTAAGTTATCAGTATATGTGATTCTGTTTTGCTGAAAATGATTAGTTGAGCGATCCCTCTGGAATCAAACAGAAGGACTGAGAAAAAAAAACTTATGAAGTTCACTGGGGAAATATATTAGAATTATTTTCCATGAGGAAAAAATGCACTGTTTCTGGATCTTCTGTTGACTTATACTATGAAATTATTCAAATTTTCACTGGTTTTATGCATAACCATCTGAAGTTGTAATACATGAATCAAACACATTCTGCATTTTTTTTTTGTTTCTATGTGTAGAATTTGTATAATAGAAAGAGATTTTTTCAGAAACATTAACTTCCCACCCTGTAGACCCTCAGGGGAATGATAACAATAGGGATATAATTCTTCACTAATTTTGTTCCTGAAGGAAGCACACAGTAATTTTTTTCAACTTTCTTCTTTCTTTAAGAAAGTCTTCACAATTTTGAAAGACTATTCACTGTTCAGGATATAGTATATGCAAAATTTGCAAGATTATTTTTAAAAAAATGGTGCAGAAAACATTTTCTGTGCAGGAAAGAGCATTTTCTTTATATTATTTTCTGCACATAAAATGATATTTCCTGCACAGAAATATGCTGTTTTCTGTGTGGGGAAAACATGTGAATTTTGCACAGAATAAACTGTAAAGATGCATATCAGTCTCTACAAAACTGATCCAAATAACAGCAAATGCAGTTGGACAACAAGTAGCAGTGTTTGGAGGTGTTGTGCAGGCAGGCAGCTAGTCAGAAAAGCAGAAAGAGAGGTAAAATACCCTTCAGATGTTTCTCATTTTGAGGACTTTATCAGACTAGCCCCTTAAAACGTTCTTTTGCTGGCATACCCCCTCCCATTTTTATGCTGGCAAAAGAACATTGTCATCCCCCACTCTCGCACTTATCTTATTCTCTTGGCAAAGGCAGCTCTGGCAATAAAGAGGTGGACTTCGTGGTACGGGAAATTTAAAAATATAAACAAAATAAAGCATTAAAAGTTTTTAAAATCTCTCTCACACACACACTTTAGAAGTCCCAAGTAACCCAAGGAGGTCATACAAAGAGCAAAACTTACCTGGATGTCACAATCTCACCTGGAAGTGTTTGCACCGGACCAGCCATTCTCGCTGCAGTCACAAGAGTTACATGGTCCAAGGTTTCACATGCTGGCAATGCCGGCACAAAAGTGGCATGGGGGATCAATTGATGGCTTAAGCTGTCAATTAAAAACTACAGTTTTGGAATTGATTTTAACCACAAAAGGGTGACGTCATCTGATCTGGGTGCCCTTTTGTGGTTATGTGCTGTTGTTATGACACCTTATTTTGTGTGTCTAATAAAGTCCTGAGTCAGGATGGCAATTGCAAGGCATCAGTCAGTTAAGTCTTTTAAAAGTTTAATGGCCAGAGCAACCAAAACCACCGCAAGAACAACAACCACAAACCACTTGAGGAGATGGTGCTTTTCCTTTATTTTTGCAGGAATCATACTGATGAGATCCAGTGACACAGAACAATGGAGATGATGAGATTATGCCTTAATTGCATTCCAACTGATGTTCCTCCTTAAGACATTTGGTGATATATCCTGCAAGCTTCCTTGTCCTAGCCTCATATGTCCCTCCACACTATTACTCTCGTGCTTGCCTGTCTAAGCCTCCTCAAGTTGGAGAGAGACTAAGAGCTGCTGCTGCCATGGGATTCAGCATTCTTTCTTCCTATCCTTTGGGGTTCACCCTGCTGCCTGGCTGGCCTTTTTTGTCTCTTTTCTGAACAAGACTGCTTGGTGCTTCATCATAAGTTTTTGGAGTTGGCTGCTAAGGCTATAATTGCTGTAATGTCCTGGGAATTTACCTCTGCTTGTTTTGTTCCTGCACTCAAGGCTGGTAGCAGCCCTGGGATCTGTTCCCATAAACAAGTGTTCCCAGACAACTTTCTGCTTTTTCTGTGGTGATTCAAACTTCACTTCCAGCTGTGGGAATCACCAAGGAACTGGTTGGCATTAGAGGTATCTGGCATTGACATGGGCAATAGCTCTGTCTAAAGCCGCTTGACAACCAGATCATCTCTACTGAGAACATCTCTCTGATGTGCTCTGAAGAAAGAATTCTTCAGAGATCTTCCTGACCTTCTCCAGCAGTGTGGTCTTCTCCCTTTTTTCTATCACCAATCTAGAAGCTGCCTTGGACCTCATTCCAAGAGAAAAGCAGCATACAAACACACTAACTAAATAAATACATAAATTAAGACCTACCTCCTCCTGGCTGCTGCTACTGCTACCTCCTACCTGTTTCTGATGTTTAGGGAGATGAAATGGTGTATGTGTGGCAGTGTGAGCAGGCTTCCTCTCACTGATACTACTGCTACCAACTACTACCACTAGGATCCTGCTCAGTCCAAGCAACAGACTCCTGCAGGGCCTCAGTATTTCTCAGCTTGGGAGTGTGGAGGGAAAATCAGACTGCCTTCTTCTGGCCATTGTATGAATACCAATCTATATGGTGTAATATCATGATTAAATTCAACTAACAAGGAAGGGATAAGAAGGGGGGGAGAGAGATAAGATGGGGAAGAAGAGTTGTTTGTTAATGATAAATACATTCAACTTATAAGGAAATAAAAGAGAAATTAATGTAGTAATTCCTCAACCAAAACATGAATCAAGTGGGTTGTAAAAGAAAAGGGCTTTTGCTTCACAACAAATGTGCAACAACAGCAGCACTGCCTTGCTGGCTTTTTCTTGCAACAACAGTTTACTGTCTTGATGAAAACAAATGTGAATTGTAATTGTTCGCTGGCAGAATTAAATGCACACAGACACACAAGAACTAAAGAGGCAAAAGTTATTTTTTTAAAACGTCATCAGACTCCTCACCTCACCAAACTAATACAAAGAGAATCATATACTTTCAGCTCATTGATGTTTAATACATCTAATCCCAATTGCCATTTCTATACACATTAAAGATATAAAGAATATTTGAAAGTTTTCTCATCTTCAGCTTTCTCATTGGACACACAAAGTAACACCACCAAAAAATTGTCAAGCACCATGAGGTTTTGTTTTGTTTTGCATTTCAGGACAGGAAAGTATGTTTTGTGATACATGCACTTTTTATGGAGTTTTGTGTGCCAAAAAACAATGTTCCTTGTACAAATTGATTTTATGAAAAACCAAACCAAAACCAAACCTCTATGAAATGTGGGGGAAACATGCAAAAAACAAACAAACAAACAAACAAACAAACCATATCGGGGGGGGGGAGACCTTGAAAATCAGGCTTACAATCTCATACTGAACAGGATGCCAGCCAGAATATATACAGTGACTTATGTGGCCTACACAATCTCTTCCTGCAGACATGGTGATTGGAGATTGCCAGCGACATTCCTGTCCCAGATAGGCAGTTAAAGCTTTCAATTTACAAACGGCTAGAGAGGAATCATTCACCTTGTATCTGTTACGAACAATAATGTGTTACAGAGTGAGTTGCAGCTGTCTTATGTATTTATTTACTTCCTGTCCTGGATGTTTCCCTTCTGATGCTGTGGATATGCACATAGATTTTCATGAGTGTTAATGTAGCAAAGGCAGTACATATACAATTCATACACCTTTGCTGCTGCACACAACTTGGTATGCAGATCTGTGTGGCTATTCAGTAGCAGTAATTATGAAATGAAAACATTCTGTTATTCATATCCATCTGTCATGATGGAGTTCCATCATCCTGACTCAAGGTTAATTGCAACTCCTATCATGTGCCAGAACTACACTTCCCATTATCTGTAATCAGCAATTCTCTGATCATCAGGGACAGGTAAACAAAGGATAAAGAGAAGTGGGAGGTGGGGCTCATCTCCTAGGATGATATCATCATGACATCATATCACCTGTCTGAACTGTCCAATGAGATTTGGGTAATGGTGATTTGAAGATTTTGTAGGCTTTTGTTCACAGCACATGGCTTGGGAGTCTGACCATGAGGTTAGACTACAGAACACTCTCTGAGAATACATGAATCTGTGCTGGAGCCTGGCTTACTGATTAAGCATGTGACCTAGCCAAATTTGACACCAGATTTGCTCTTTATGGACTTCCAGAATATGAGTAGACCTTCTTTTGTGTAGGGACAGTGATTTAGCTGGACTGCATCAGGGACTCTTTAATTTGCTTTATCTTTGACTGGATGTAATTCTATACTGCTATATTCTGTAACTTAAGCTGCACCTGAAGAAAAGGGGTGATTTCTTCATGAAATGATTACCTCTAAAATGTGTTTGCTTGCTTGAATAAAATAGCATTTAAATTTCCCTATAAGCCAAGCTCCATGTGCCTGTTGCTTTGAGTAATGCTACAGTGATTCTCCCTGTTTCTGAAGAGAAGGGAGGGGGGTTGGTAAATCTAAGTCAGGGCTGGAAAAGCCTAGATACCCCATGTTTCCTCTTGAACCACATGAAAAGGGGTTCTCTTAAAATCAAGAGGTGGTGGCTGCAAGGAAGATATTTCTGGGATTTCTAGGCTAGAGAAATCCCTGGGAGTGTGTCTAGAAGGATCCAGCTTGAGAGTTCTTGAGGAGGAGATTGTCTGAGTGGATCAAAAAGGATAAATCTGGCTTCTAAGGTGTGTGTACATGCATGTGCAGACACACAGAGGCCAGGCTTAACCTTACACCATCCTTTTATGTATTGCTTGGTAGAGTGTCTTTCTGATCATATTAGAACTTCTCCCCTACACCTCTCCAAATTTTGGTTAAGGAAGCACCAGAGTTCCTTCATGTATCCACCCATTCCACTTTTTCTTGAACCAAGCATGTAGTGACTCGAAGATAAATACAAAAAAGTAAGACTTAAATCCTACAGTTCCTTTTATTTTACCACCAAGCCTGTGTGCCTTCATCTCTTCCTGGTAATCATCCTTGTGATAGCAGGAGTTGATTTAATTGTTTAAATTAGTATATTTGGGGATGCAGTCTTTCTTTATCATGAAAAAACGTATGCCATGCCTTGCCCTGAATTTAATTATTGTATAGATGTATGTATAACTGACCCTACAACATTTAATCAGTGAATTCATTGGATGAGCACACTGAATGTACAAAAATAAATATGATTCATGTTGCGGACATGGAATGAATAGAACAATACACAACCTTTTCAAAGGGTGAGAATGTACTAATTCTACAAACAGAGATTGAAGGATGTTTATTGGAACCAAAAGAAATGGAATCACTGCTTTTCAGAACCAAGAAACTCCATTACCTTGGGTCCATTCATACTACAGAGTTGTAGTGCTATGATACCACTTTCACTGCCTTGGTTCTATCCTATAAAATCTTGGGATTTGCAGTTTAGGGAGTGTGATGGACAGCTAGTGAGCCAATGAGGAAGGGTACTCCAGGAGCCAATCCTCTGTGGGGAGGTGGAGGGAGGAGGGGCTTCTGGAAGAGATAGAGGGGGAGTGAATGAGAAAAGTTTTCAGTTTAAGTTAGAGTTTAAGTTGAGTTTTGAGTTTTGAAGAGTTGAGATGAGGCTTTGAATGATTCAAGACAGTTTAAATTCCTTGTATGTTAGAGGCTTAGAGAAAGAGAAGTGTCTGTGCCAGCCCAATAACTTGGTTATACAGTTACATGGTTTATTCGTTTAACAATAAACGTTCTTCTGTTACTAAAAAAAATCCAGCCTGGTGTGAGTGATTCCCAGGGAAGGAGACACAGCCAGAAATACATAGCCACACCTGAGTGCTTGTGTTATACCACTGGGAGACGTAGTTTGGCTGTGACGTGGAGGTTGGGAATCACAAAGTGGTGACACGGTGGGACGAGGAAATCCTGCCATCTCCACAAAGTGGTGGCAGCAGTGGGATAGGAAAGGCCCCTGCAACACTAGGAGGACAATTGGTGTCACAGGGAGGGTTATTTGGAATTCTTAGCCAGAAAATTCGTCTGATGTCCCACCAAACCAAAAACCCAAGAAGTCCATAGGATATTGCCATGGAACTTAAAATTGGAATGAAGTGCCATAATTGTATAGGATGAATCAATGTGAAATCTCTCTCCATTTCTAACTACAGCCTCATCCAGCCCCTCCCAATTACATTCCCCTGAGCTTCCCCTTATAAAGGACTTTATAAGACCACTCCCTAAACCCTGTTCTTTTGGTGGCATAACTTTGCAGTTTTTATGCCAGCAAAAATCCCCACAAAAAACAAACAAAAAAACATGCCACACTTACCTTCTATTCTGGCAAAAGGCTTCCCTGGTAATGATGGAGCAGTTAATGGAGCTTTGTTCATTTCCTTATTCAAAATCCCGCATATTCTCACGAGAATACATAGCACAGGAAATTCAAAAATAAAAACAAAAATAAGACTATAAAAGTTTTTAAAAGCACATAAACAAACTAAAAAAAGTCCCAAGTAAACTGGGGAGCATCATAAAAAGTGTGTAACCTATGTGGATGTTGCAATCTCACCCAGAAGTGTTCTGGCTGGATTGGCCATTGATGCTACATTCATGTCATTACAATGGCACTCTGATTCTAATGCTTGAAATGCCAGCACAAAAGTGCTAGGGGAGATCTATTGATGGCTTAAGCCATCAATAAAATATGACAGAATTTTGACAAGACATAAATACAAAAGGGCAATGTTGTCTGGTATGTGCGCCCTTTCAAGTTTATGTGGCATTGTTATGATACCACATTTGATGTTTGATAATGTCCATAGTAACGTTGGATACAAGATGTCAGAGTAATTTCCTCTTACTTCTTAATAATTTCATGTCTAAAGGACTGTGGTGCTTCAGATTGCTTTGGAGTGGGGTCTTCTGCTCTAAAGCTGGATCAGCCCGTCCAAGCCAAACCAATCCATTTCAGGATTTAATAGGATTGGTCACACAGTCCTGCCTTTTATCCTACTCTGCATATGGTCACCATCTTACTAATACGCAAAATATAATGCAATTAGATTGCAACTCTCCTTAACTGAGGAAAGGTTGGGGGGATCCATCTATAAGTGAAGGAACATTCAAAATTGCCTTATCTGAAATCAAATTATAGGTCCATCTATACCACTACTGTCTGTTCTAATTAACTGTAGACTTCCACAGTCTTTAGCAGTCTTTTTTCTCCCATAACCTACTACATGCCTGATCATTCCCCACCCTTAAAATGGATGTGCCAAATATTGATCCAGAGGTTTTCTACATGCAGAATATATATCCAGCTACTGACCCATGAGGCCTATTCTGGTATTCATAGAAATCAAATGAGGTTTCTTTCCATTTAGCCTTGAATGCATTTGTAGAGGCTTTAATCATAAGTATTTGAATATTTTTTTTTAAAGTTACATAATGTATTTTATAGCTAGCTAGAATGTGACATATCTACAGAGAAGTAAGTTTCATAGAATTCAAGGGGTCTTACTCCCAGGCAAAAGGGTATAGGATTTCAGCTTAAGTGAAATAAGACTTTCTTTCCATTATTAGCCCAAACTAGAAATGCCTTAGTCCAGTTCAAACTTTTTTTTTGTTTTCTTCTCATTTTATTATCTCTTTATGGGTGAGGCCCTTTCGTTGCCTCACAATGGTCTCTATAGCAACCAAGCCCACTTTAGCAATATGTTGTAATAAGGGACCATTTCCTCCTATGTCATAGTGTGTGGGTTCTGGTTTCTATGGTAACAGAAATGTATGGATGGGACCACAAACCTTCAGGCTCAGTCTTGGAATCTGGAGATGAACTTGGATGCCTTACCAGATTTTCTTCCCATCCCAGAACTGGGGGAAGACACTTCCCACAATCAGGTAAGAGGAAGAGATACTTGAAGCCATGAGATATCATAACATAAAAACACTTTCCATTAAACTGTTAAATGAGGAAGCTGAATGAGACTGAAGGAGAAGAAGAGGTTTGTTGAGGAAGGAAGGGGGAATTTGAGGCAGGAGGCAAATGGAGGATGAGGAACTGACAACTGAGCAAGAAAGGCCAGGGCCTGTTGGGTGTGCTTAATCACAGAGGCAGGAACAGGAATGATGAGTCTATAGAGTATAATGGAAAGAACAGAGATTTTTTTTTTAAAAAAACCTTCTAGCTGGAATGTGGCTAGAAGTAGACAAGTGCACATTGATAATTTGAAACTAATGTGGCTGTGCTTTACCTGTAAAAATTATAAGCCCTACTGTTGGGTGGGAAGTTTTATGAATCTATGGTGTGTTATATCTTTCTCATTGGTAGTAAGAATACACAGAAGTTTTACTGATTATCGAGAAATGCGTACACTATTTAATAGTAAATGCATGCAAAACTAAAGAGTATAAGAAATACATTTGAGAAGAAGATATAAATATGTAATTATCTTGTATAAGTTTCTTATGGAGCAATGTTTGATTTTCTTTTAGGTGGAAAATGTTTTATTTTTTATATAATAACACTATATAAAAAATAAAATCTATCTTATAAACACAGAAAATATATTGAATGGGAAGTGGTGTATAACTAGAGCCCTAGGAGGACCAGTTGGATCTTGCTGTCTGTATAGATAATCCCAGTACTACTTTTGTCTGGGAATGATTTGGCCCAAGATGTGGATGGAGAGTCTGTCACTACCCTCAGCAGACTAAAGGACATCTTCTTGGAAAAGGACAACGAACAGGATGCCGGCTGCCTGGGACTTACCTGGCAGCTGCATTTGCGGCCAGTGTCGCCCCCGCGCCGGCAAGCAGGGAAGAGGATCCTAGGGTAACCAATCGGGAGGAGGCTGCTCCTACCCGATTCGCTGGCTCACTCTGCCTTTGGCCAATTAGGGCCCGCGCTGATGCGGTCCACCAGCTGGGTATTTATTCCCGGCCGGCCCGCGGCTCCAGCAGTTGGCTCTTGCAAGCCGAAGAGGTAGGAGCTCTCTGGGGAGCTCCAGAAGAAGGAAGCCGCCGAGGAGTGGAGGAGCTGGGGAGCAGAGGCCGCTGGGGAGAGCTGACTGGTCGGCCTCGGTCTTCTTGGCGAGAAGAGTAGGGAGCGCGGCGGCAGCGGCGGCGAGATCAGAGAGGCGGTGGCGGAGAGGCCGGCGGACGCGGCGGCAGCGAGGCTGGGGGACGCGGTGGTGGCGGCATCGAGGCCGGAGCGGTGGCGGCCTGGCTGGGCCAGGACAGGGGAGGAAGAGGCAGCAGCTGGGGGGGCTGAGGGCCCAACAGGTGGCTGCAGCCATGGGGGGGCAGGGCCGGTAGGCCCAAGAGGCGGTGGGGGCAGCAGGGGGCAGCAAGGCCTCGAAGGCCAGAACAGGCAGCCTGAGTGCCCGTGGGGGCGGAGCCCAGTAGCGGGGGTCGGGCAGCCGTTGGCGTCCGTGCCAAGGGTCGGGCTAGGGGTTAGCTAGCCCAACCGGACCCAGTGGTGGGGACAGCCACTGGAGGAAGGACCCACTCGGGTCCGAGGGGAAGCCGAACGGGCCGTCAGGGGCAGCTCATTCGGTATGCCCAGCGGGAGGCTCACAGGCTGTGGGGCCCGAGCCTTGTGGGACAGGGTCAGCAGGGACCCACCACAGTATAGGTCAATGGGTGGCCTACAGGAGGATGGACAAGCCAGGATTAAGGCTCTCCCAGCTGGGAGGAGTCAGAGGAGGGACACCCCAAGTGGCAGGGCGGACAACCCAGGAGTAGATATCTGGGCGGACAAGCCAGGAGAAGGGCGGACAAGCCTAGAGTGAGGATAGCTCAGCTGTGAGCTACCTTAAAAGGGAAAAGCCTAGTGAGACCCTCCCAACCAGGGAGCAGTAGGCCAATTTACCTGGGGCCATTTCGCTGAGCTCACTTTTGGGCCATTTCTAAGCAAACTATACAAGAGCTGAAATCACTACTATCTGTGGGTATGCCACCCAAAAAGAAAGCCGCACCCAGCAGGCCTACACCATGAGCACAGACTGGCCGGACGCCCAAGTCCTGGTCAGCCCTGGCACCTCGTCCATGGAAGGCCAAGCCCCCCAAGGGGGCTGAAGGCAGCTCTGAGGCCGTTGAGCACATCTTGGCTGGCACTTCAGCCCCAAACCTCCAGGAGCTGACCCATGCTGTCACTCTCCTTGCCGAGCAGGTCAGGGAACTGAGTCCCGGCAGGGGGCAGGAGGTTGGGGCTGCGGCAAAAACTTCCGGACTCAATAATGGCCTCGAGGCTTGGGCCCTCCTCTCGGCCAAGGACCAAGCTGCCCAGCAGTCAGCAAGGATGGCGGGACAGCGCGGGAAACACAGGACACCTTCACCAAGTGAGGTCACCATGGTATCATCAGATGACTCCTCACCAGCTCGGGATGGGGCAGAGCCTCGGGAGGAAAAGACCGTGGGAAGGACAAGGAGAACAAGAAAATGTGGGCTAAGTGAAGGAAGAGGGACTCAGATAGCAAGGGATCTTCAGTTGAGTCCTCTGATGAGGATATGGACCAGGTGGGGTATTGGTCGGAAGCAGCATTTGTCCCTGGGTTGCCCTCTTGGGTCATCAAGGCCAGGGCAATCTCGGAGCCACGGTCTCCCAGGCCTTCCGGGCCATGGTGGGATGGGGCAGCATCTGTGGGGCCCCCCACTCCCAGCCTTTTCCAGGATCATGAGGACCCGCCCGGGATCCACTTGGACAGAAAGACCCACGACAATATCCTTAAGGGATATTATGTGGCCGTCTTTGCTCTTCTTAAGCCTGAGGGGGAGGTGGGAAGCACCCCTAAGCCAGAGAAGTCTTCCGACAAGAACAAGCCTGACCCGGTGGAACGCTCGTTCCCCAATTGGATAGCTGGGTACATGGTCTTTATGGGGGTAATTGGTATGGCTTACCCGAACAGGGGATGGCACCTGGCCAATCATTTGAGCAACATGCTCAAGGCCAAGACCCTGGCCGGAGAGGCGGCGGCCATCAAATATGACACCGCCTTCTGCAAAAGGGTTTCTAGGAATCCAAGGACTAGGTGGGATCTCATTAATGACAAACTTTGGCTTGTCTTTGTGGGGTCACACATTAAGGGCAAGCTGGAAGCGGGCAAGCAGCCTCGCAAGAGGGATGCCCGTCAGTTGGTTTGTTGGGAGTATAATGCAGGAAAGTGCCAGCGATCCCGCTGCAAGTTTGAGCATTATTGCGAGAACTGCTATGCATCCCACCCTAGGACCAGCTGCCCTCGACCTGGCGCCTCCGCCCAGCCCTTTCTCTCAGGACGCCCTGCTTCCTCTGTCTTCAAGAGGGAATCAGGGTCGGGCAGCAACACCGGGCAGGGAAGCGGGAAACAATAGTGTCAGTCCAGTGGGGGGCCGATTGGCCTTCACACCCGTGAGGCTTCAGGCACTTCTCCCTCTCCTGGCACTATATCCCAATAAGGAGGCAGCCTCGTACCTCAGGGAAGGGTTTTCCACTGGCTTCAGGATCCCTTCTGTGGGACCTAGGCTAGCCTCTGAATCCGGCAACCTTAAGTCCGCTGCAGATCTCCCCGAGGTAGTGGCTGCTAAGATTGCAAAGGAGTGCACCGCGGGGATGGTTGCTGGCCCCTTCCCTGCCCCTCCATTCAGCAATCTCCGGGTCTCTCTGTTGGGCGTAGTCCCCAAGAAAACGCCAGGCGAATTCCGCCTCATCTATCACCTTTCCTACCCCAAGGGAGCATCTGTGAACGAAACCATACCGCCCGAGTTCTGCTCAGTGCGTTACGCGTCATTCGATCATGCGATTAAGTCGGTAAGGTCCTGTGGCCTGGGTGCCCGTATGGCAAAATGCAACATTCAGCCTGCATTCTGGTTGCTACCAGTCCACCCCAAGGACCACTGCCTGTTGGGATTCAAGTTCCAGGGAAAGTGGTACTACGACATGGCCTTGCCCATGGGGTGCTCTATTAGCTGTTATGCCTTCAAGGCTTTCAGCACTTTTCTTGAATGTGCCCTGCGACACAGGACCGGCTCGGCCCTGGTCACTCATTACCTTGATGACTTTCTTATGATTGGGGCAGCCAAGGGGGCAGATTGCGGATTTCTGCTTAAGTCTTTTCAGGATTTGGCTCAGAAGCTAGGCATTCCCCTGGCCCCGTACAAAACGGTGGGCCCAGCCAGCAGGATTACCTACCTGGAGATCACTCTGTATTCTCTAGCAGAAGTCTCCCGGCTGCCTGAAGACAAGCTGGCCAGGATCAAGCAGAAGCTGCTACTCCTCCTAGAGCAGAAGAAAGCCTCCCTGAAGGAAGTCCAGTCCTTGCTAGGCCACCTCAACTTTGCTTGCAGGGTGGTGGCTCTGGGCAGGGCTTTCTGTGGCAGACTGGCTAGAATTACCGCAGGCATCAAGTCCCCTCACCACCGCATTCGGCTCACCAAGGGGGTTAAGGAGGACCTTAGGGTGTGGCTTAGATTCTTGGAGGGCTACAATGGGGTGACGTTCTGGCAGGGGGAGGCTACACCTGGTTCAAGGTTGCAAGTCCACTTGGACGCGGCGGGGGGGTTTAGGTTTGGGATTTTCTTTAACGGTCATTGGTGTGCTCAACCTTGGCCACCTGCCTGGAGGGAATCTGACGTTATTTGGGACCTAACGTTTCTCAAATTTTTCCCCATTTTAGTAGCAGTCTATCTGTGGAGAGACGAGTTCCGCGACAAATGAGTGTGCTCTTGGTGCGACAATCAGGCGGTGGTCTGCATCATTAACTCTCAATCCTCTAAGTCTGACAGGGTCATGTGACTTGTCAGGGAATTCATCCTGGTCTGCTTGGCAGCAAACATTTCCTTCATTGCATGCCACATTCCAAGTGTAAATAATGAAATAGTGGATGCTTTATCTCAATTCCAGGATGGCAGATTTCGGGAAATGGCTCCGGAAGCAGACCTAACTCCGGTTACCTTCCCGGTCAAACTCTGGCATCTTGGGAAGGAACAGTGCTCCAGGGGGGTCTTTAACTTCCTGGCATCTTCCACCCGGGCCAGTTATTCCCGGGCGGTCTGGCAGTTCGACGCCTTTAGAAAGTGTCATGGATATGAGAGTTCCTGGTCAACCACGGAACGAGAAGTGCTCCGCTACATTGGGTCTTTGAAGGAAAAGGGCCTCGCCCCTAGGACTATATCCCTTCACCTGGCAGCTATCTCCTTCTTCAGTAAGGCAGCAGGACACGGGGACCCATGTGGCTCATTCCTGATTCGCAAGGCAGTCAAAGGGTGGCGCCGCATGGAGGAAAGCAAGCAAGATACCCACAGACCAGTCTCGTTTAGACTCCTATGCAACCTCATCACGGCCCTGGCACCCATCTGTTGGTCCAGGTACGAAACTTTACTGTTTCGAACTGCTTTCTCGGTTGCTTTCTTTCCAGCTCTTCGCATCGGGGAGCTGGTTTGCAGAGCCAAGGCATCCGGGATTGATCATGCTCTCCAGTGGTCAGACGTTGTTCTGACAGACGGGTTTCTTCAATTGTGGCTACAGAGGTCCAAAAATGACCAGCGTGGACGGGGGGCCGTCATCCAGCTTCAGGCATTGGAGGGATCTCCTGCTTGCCCAGTGCACCTCTTGCAGCGATACCTCGAGCGATACCTCGACTTGGGTTTGGCATCCGGGCAGGTTGAGGGCTCTCATCCTGTCCCACTGGTAAACTCATGCCCAGACCAACTTCTAACATCTATTACGAAACAGAAAATTGTGGCCCTTTCCGCCAATTATCCTTTTACTTCCTTATAATAAACTTATTTGGTGCATGTTACAACTGTGTGTGTATCCTTGTGGGCAAGGCTGGGGGCTCCTCGACACTCGGTCACAATTGATCCTGGTGTACCTAATGATGATGATGAACTTGAAACAGTAGATCTCATAGATATCTCCCCAAGGAGAGAGGCTCATCTGAATTTACCATGAGAGAGCACATAAATGATGGCCTTACCCGGTTTAAAGGAAGAGATGAAACAACTGGACTAGTAAAAGAAGTTCAATTCAAGTGAACCACTGAACTGACCCTTTCCAGATGAAATCATTCTTTCAATCCCTGCTCCCAAGATGTCAGATTTTGACCTGAGAACCTCATTAGTTTATTAGTCCTGGTCTGTCTTAGTGGACCTTAAATAGCTTGTCCTCTTCTTCTTTGAATTGTTTCAGTACAATGCTCCTAAGGAAGTCCAATGGAACAAAATACTGTGATTTTTTTTCACCCTTAAAATGTACCACTTGGTACATTTGACACAGTGCAGCTCCCATCATCCCTCATCCCTTTCTCATGTTTATATGTATGTTAAGAATGTAAACCTTTGCAAATTTTATTCTTCTGGGTGAGAATGAATTTTTTTTCCTTGCTGTGACAAATCATTAAAAGCAGTGTAGTTTTTACACAGTTCATGACTTACCATGTGGAGGGGGAAAAAAGAATAGGTCCTATTCTTTTTTGTGTAGAAAGAAGAATAAGAATAGAAAGAATAAAATTTCTGCACAGAATACTGTATTTTTGCATTGAAAATGGAGTTTTCTCTACAAGGAACTTTTTTCCCCCATTCAGGAACCTTTTTTCCTGCATTGAAATGTTTTCTAAGTAGAAAATACACCTTTGAAATACAACTTGTTTTCTGTGCTGACAATCCCATTTTCTGTACAACAGAAGTGTATTTTCACTCAGAGTAAGTCCTAAACTGCAAAGATACTCACTCAGCTAGATATTCCCAACACTCAGGAAACCCATTTAAAAATATTTTTGAATATTATTTGCTCTCTGTGTGTCTGTGTGTGTTTTGGGGGAAAGTATTATATTCTCCCTATTTTTTTTAAAAAAACCCTCCTCTTAGCAAGTATTGGACTTCAGATTGTTGAACCCCAGTCCTCATCAGCCTTGTGAGTTAGTGTTTCTCTGTCCTGCGGTAACTGTGCTGTGTTAGCTATTTGTGTTTTCCAGGAACTATTCATCATTTATGAAGCTATGTTATTTGCTAATCCCCAGTGCAATTATGGTGCATATTTGATTCAATTATGTTCAATAATATTCCTCTCTTAGCCAGTTCTGTGTGAACGTAGCTTATTGACTCCAATTTTCCTAAGACACACTACTGCCAGGATCACATGATTCCTTACAGGCATGTACCTTCAGAACATGTATGAATTCATGTAAAGTTCTCTGAGTGCATACCTGGTAATAAAGGGGTGCTGTTTCCTAGAAATGCTGAGATTGGCTTCAGCATGAGTGGGCCCATACCTGTCCTACTTCTAGTTCTCACACATTCTTCAGAATGTTTGAAGAGACCCAGAAAGGGAGTTGGATGAATCATTTGTAGTAAGACAAACAAGGTAAAAAATAGAAACAGAAAGACTGACAGAAAGAATATTTCAAAAAAATCAATGCAGAAGATAAGAAGAAAAAAAACACTAAAATGCTGGTAGTATCTGCAGACAGGAAAGATTAAATTCTAGCTATAGTAATCAATTGAAAATGACAAGATTTAACAAGACCCTGTATAAAGGAAGGAGATTAAAAGAAGCAAAAGGTATGTCAAGATTCTTTCTTTGACAAAGAAAGAAACAAAACCACATTATGAATAACAAAATACAGTGAAGTTGAAAGGGACCAAAAAGCAAGAGGGGAGGAATGTAACAGGTGTGAGAAAATGGCAGTTAATCTATTGAGTGACAGTAAGTAGAGCATCAAAGATTAAGATAAGACACTGTGATGAACTGGTGTATATGTACTTCCAACCCTTCAGGTCAGGTCAACCTACAAACACGGTAGCTGGTAAGTCCCATGTTAGCAGGATGGTGAATCCACTTCAGGTTTGGGTTTAGACTTTAGAAGGAGCTGTTCAGGGCACATAAACCTATCTGGGGATAGACAGTTTAGCACCATGGTTAGTTTCTTTCAATCTATCCAAATTCCAGACTAGACCCCCCTGCCTTGCTGACATAGGACCAAAGAACTAATACTGGTTGCAAGACATGTTTAATATATTCTTCAGTATATGATCCCATTGCCACTAATATTTTAAATAACTCTTTATGTCCAGGATTTTGAGAATTCAGGTATACTCTGTTATGGGAAAAGAGGATCTATAACAGAACTTTCTCTAAACAACTTTAAAAAACAAGTTAGTATAGCTATCTCGTGGTTATTTATTTTATTTATATTAATTATTTATACCCTGCTTTTCAGCCACAAGGCTATCAGAGTGGCTTACAAATTGTTTTAAGCAATAACAATTTACACATCTACGCTGCATTAAGCAGCTTCCAATGTGTGTTAGCTAATTGCCTCCACAAGCCAGGTACTCGTTTTACTGACCTACGAAAGGATAGAAGGCTGAGTGAACCTTGGAGCCCTCTGGAATCACACTTGCAACATGGTAACATGCAGTACTGGCAAGTACTGGGCCTCCCTAACTTACCTTTTATACTAGTGTTGCCTCTTTGCTGTTCATGTAAAGACAAAGGCATTCTCTTTCATAGATACAAGTAATACATCAAGTGGCAGTGTAGCTTCCAAGGAGGGAAATTCAAAGACAACACTAGCTTTGGAAGCCATCCAAGTGTGTGTGTGTTAGAGAGAGGGAGAGAGAAAGAGAGAGAAGGGGGAAAGAAAGAGAGTTGTGTGGAGAGATGCATACTGAAAGCCAACAGTTGCCCAATTGGATGAGATTGCTACAAGTATTTTTTTTTTCCTTTCTAAACTACAAATGAGGCCCTTTTCCATCCTTTTCTGACATTTATGGAAGCTCCTTCTAATGACTGTGTGTAAGTCATGGGTGGACTGTGAGGTATCCATGCAAGCATACATAAAACCATTTAACTTAGAGCAGTTTTCCCTTAACTCCCATTACTCAAAGTGTGGGAAATCAGAATAGATCTAGCAGATTAATATACAATGAACCCAAAGGTTAAATCTTTTGTATAAGACAGAAAAACCTCCACTTCACTGGAAATCCAATATTCTTGTAAGTAGTGGCCACTAGCCTAATCCATATGTCTAAAAATCAGAGCTTACCAATGATATTTTGGAGATTTTTGGAGTTGTAGTCCAAACAGTAACAGCTATGGGGAGGGTCATCTTATACCATAATACCGTTTATTTTATTTTATTTATTTATTTATACCCCGCTCTTCAGCCACAAGGCTATCAGAGAGGCTTACAACCATGGCAATGCCACTCCATAATGGAGGTAGGTCGCTGTTCAAAGGAATGTTCTACTACATCGAAAATCTGTGGTAGTGGACATCTATTACATCAGAAAGAAATGGTCTAGCCAACCTTCTCCTCAATGTTCTTATTTCATCTGTACTAGGATGTGTGTGTGAGGGAGTGTGTGTGCGTGACTGTGTGTGCACTGGTGTGTGTTCACATACAACCATACTGGATCATGTTGTCCTCCCCTCCCTGTCTAATGTCCCAATATTTTACCAGATTTGTTTTTTCCAGAAACAGTACATCAGCTCTCTGTGAATAGATCTTTATAATACTTTTCTTAACTGTTTGTTACATATTGGCATATACTTCATCTTCAAACAGATTGTTCAAATTACTGTCAATAAGGCAATTATGATCAACTCTTCTTTTTAATGGAAGAACTGAAACTCACTAACATTATTCCTGGTCTTTGGGGAAAATGTGTTCCTTTTCTGAGAGCCTTTGGAGTTCTTGATAAAATCTACAGCATTTTAGGGGAGACTAGAAAGCCAAGCTTGGAAAGACATTCATAATGGAGCAGTGATAGGATGATGCTGTATATCTCATTATATTCATGTGTCTTAAAAGTAACTTTGTAAGCTGGAAGAGGAAGGGGGATGGAGAAAGGAAGGAGACTGAGGAGAGAGAAAGAGGAGATGGAATGGCAGTGGTGGTGGCAGCAGCAGTTCCCAAAGTGAAGAGACTGAAAAAGAGTGAGAAAATAAATAAGAAACTGACAAACCACAGTTTTCTCCCCATATACAACCATTTGGGAACGTGACTCAAAGCACTGACATTTATAAAGCATGTCTCATTTTCCTAGCAATGGCAGATGCTTGATGAATTGCCTAATGATTTTGCCACATGCATTTTTAAAGAACTCTAAATAAATTGCCCAGCTACATAACCTTGATAGCTCAAGCAGCATAACTTAAACATGATCAGCTGAGTACATTCTGGAAGCTTTGGAAAATGAGATCCCATGGACATATCATATTTGGCATCTGTTATATCTAGTGAATGGTGTGTAGAGTTTGATAATTAACAGCATTGTCAAATATAGAGTTGCATAATCAAAGGTAATGTTAAAGGGTGAAAAATAGGTGTGATTCTCCTCTGTTCCCTTGCACAATTCCATATGTGGTATCTTGCCCAGCCCACTATTTATTTTTTCAACAGTATTAAAATAGGGAGTTAATCTAATTGCACCCCAAATTCCCATCCCTATTTCAGGTGGGAAAATGGGGCTAGGCATTGTCAGGGGGAGCCCAAAACAAATATTTTCAACAAAATAATAATATTCTCATAAATCTTTGCAGTTTGATGCATCCCTTATTCTTTTCTGAAATTTGTAGCCCTATCAATTTTCAAGTGGAAAATACTTAGCTTCTGTGAGTGGAGGGAAGGGTTAGGACAAAAACTTCATGGGAAAAAAGGGAGATACATCTCCAAGTGCACAGCGGATGGCTGTTTTTGTTTTTATTTGTTTGGAAAAAGCCAAACACAGTTCAGCCTCAATCTATCTATCCATCCTTCTCCAGGTGCTACATAAAAATGAATGCAAACATAAATGTAAATTAAAAATCAAAAGAACACATAATTATATAATAATACCTAAATAAAATATCATTACACATTTTAAATTTTGTATACTGCTTAAAGTCTATACATACCAACATAAAATCTAATTGCTGAAATTTCTGGAGCTGAAAATCTCATTCCATTTGCTGGACCAAAAATAAACAAGTGAACCATGATCAAAGGCTCTCAGAAAACATTCTGCCACTGAAAAAACAAGATAGACCACAATCCAACCAGCTCATTTACACTCTCACCTTCATTTATCTCACCAACAATTTACAGAGTTCCATAAAAAAAAAAGAAAAAGAAAAAGAAAACCTGCTACATAATTCAACACATACTAGGTTGTTGGATAAAGCCCCAGATCTCTTTTAAAAGAATCATCAGAGATATTTTGGTGAATTCAGTGTACAAAAACAAACAACCATGACCATTCTGAGTGCAGGCAGACCCACAGGAATGGGGTCCCAGACACATGCGCTGCGGAGTGGTGCAGGGTAGGAACATTCATTTGATGGCCTCCATCAGAAGACCAGCAGCTTTTGCAACCAGTGTGATGTGCCATGTCATCATATGTACGAGGAGCAGAGTTACAGGTGGTATAATGCCTGACTGCCCCTCCGTGTGTTGCTTGGTGAGCTCTACAGCATGAGTGATGGAGGATGGCATGGGATCTCTTGGTGTGAGATGCTTGGCTAAGTCTTCTCTCCCTGCTGGGGCTTCTCTCTATTCTACGGCTTCTGGGCTTAGTTTGGGCAATAGTTTCTTGTCTTTGAGTTGGTGTGGGGGTGCTTTAGGGTGACTGGGCATGGAGGCCAGTCTGGTGGCTGTTTCCCCAACTCCCCACTGCCTTCCCATCTCCACACTGCCTCCCACCCCTCTTTCTATCCACCCTGTCTGCATGCTACAGCATATTGTGTGGTATCTCTGCCTCCCCCAGCTTTGCAGCAATACATGTTATTCACCAGAGGAGCTATGGTAGCCTGTTTGGGCTGTCTGGGGGTTAAGGAAGATGGAGGCTAAAGAAGGTGGGTGCCTGCACCCCACCACAATCCCATGTTTGCCTATCTGGGGGTAAGGAGAGGGGAATCTGCCCACCACAATCATCCCACGTGTGCCTGCTATTAGGGCCGGTGTCTGGCGTCTGAGTGGTATAGGCAAAACCACAGTGCGTGCTCATGAGCAGCTCAGGAGCCAGGGTTCTAGCCATGTGGCTGGTTGGTTCTATGCACTTCTGATCTGGGGGAATAGCCTGGGCTCAGCTCATTTAGCTAGCTTCATAGAGAATAGGTGTTGGTGGTGTGTTTGCATGCTTTTTTGTGTTTGAAACTTTGCCTTGTGGAGTGGCATGAGTATTTTTTTTTAATTTTTATTTAGGTATTTATACCCCGCTTTTCAGCCACAAAGGCTATCAAAGCAGCTTACAAATTTTAAGCAATAGCAATTTACACATCTACACTGCATTAAGCAGTTTCCAATGTGTGTTAGCTAATTGCCCCCACAAGCTGGGTACTCATTTTACCAACCTATGAAAGGATGGAAGGCTGAGTAAACCTTGGAGCCCTCTGGAATCGAACTTGGAACATGGTGGCTTGCGGTACTGGCTGGTGGCTTGCAGTACTGGACTAGGACACTAGTTGGCCTGCTGTGATTCTCCATTCCTTCTTTGGCTCCCACTCCCAACCCCCCAGGCACTCTAGACTCTAGTAGAGCTAGGACGTTGGTTTCCCCATTTGTTGTTTACAGTCCTGAGGAAGGTCCTTTTATTTTTTATTTTTCTTCACCATCTCTTTATTAAACCACACATATGCATGCCAGCCATATCTTAGAGTATCACCCTCGACTGCTAATAAACTCTCATCTTTTAGATCTATCCTTTTTTTAACCCAGTTTAAACAGCTGACATGCAGGTATAATTTCAGATTTGACAACCCCAGACCTCCCCTTTCTTTTACATCCTTTAAATAAGGTTCCTTTTCAAACTTAGCTCAAAATGGAAATAGTAGCAATCTACCCTCAATTGAATTAATTTGAAGACTCTTTGCCCTTATGTCAACTGGGAAGACTTTACCTACCTTGTTAAAGGTATTCCTGGTTCTTTGTGCCAAAGACAATTCAATAGACCTCATGGACTCACCCCACCAGTTTTTTTTCCTTAAAAAAAGGAAGGTCCTTTTATGATGAGTGGTTGATGGAATGTTGATGAATGAATGGGAAGAGAGCATGAGGGGGTCAACCCCAGCGTAGGAAATTGTGATGTGAGGGGTTTTCCTAGAACTTTGAAAGGTGTGTTTGATAGCTGAGAGAAAAGAGTTTGGCAGTTGAGAGTTTTAAGTTGAAGAATGAGTTTTGAATCAGTTGGGGGTTTGTGTGCCTGTGAGTGAAGTTAAGAAATGGCTGTATGAAATATGGTCTGCACTTGAAAGAGTGTTAAGGCTGAATGGATTATAGAGTGAGTGGAAATTAAAAATATAAAAAGGAATGATTGAGTCTGGAAGTTCCTGGCTTTTATGAAATAGTCACCACAGTGTGAGACTAGTTAACAAAGTTGGAAGCACAATATAGAAGCATTTATGTTATACCATTCTGTTCATAAACCAATTTTTGTGTTTTATTCATAAATACCAGACTCCTAGTGAATTATTTCCCTCACTGACATGTAGCAGTCATGTTTACCAAGTGAATAAATCCATAAAATACTAGATATTACCCACAGAAAGTCAGACCCCTGTCCAGAGAAAGGGATAAAGGGGAATCTGAAAGTTAGGTGGCAATATAAGTGGGGAGGCAGCAAGGCTGAACAATGAGGTAAATTTGGCTGGTCTGGGGGTCCTCTCCACATCTTTGAAATGGCATCTAAAAAGGGGGTGTAGCTCCTAAGGGAAGCCCAAGCCAAGAAGGCTCCAGACAAATGGGCTAACACACAACCCCCCATGAAATCAGGAAAGGAGGGTACACAGGATGGTATGCATAAATACTGGCTCACCTGGAGCAGCTGGAAACCTTATATGCTCCTACCAAAAAGCTAGCTGGACACTGTTCAGCCAGCAATACCAGAAAGGGAAAAAGCCAGGGGAAAGGGAAGGATGAGTTTAACCTGTATGTCTTATTGCATATAGAGGTCCTAAAGAAGCAACTGAAGCTGGAACAGTTGGCATGGGGGGGGCATGGATGACCTGGAACTTCAGGAAGAGGGAGCCATGGAAGAAGTTGCTAAACAGGTTACAATGGGTGAGTGGGCTGATGATGTTGAACCCCTGCTATTCCCTCATGATAGTGAGAGAACAAGCTCCCAGGGGTAGCCATGGGGTGTTTGAACATGTCAACCAGTCATTTGGTTTAGTGCAATGATCCTTTGGGCTTCTCCAATGCTTCAAGCTGAGCCAAAATGGCCACCAAGGGACCACCCTCACCCTCAGACAAGGACGACATCTGGTGCCTGCTTGCTCACAGGAGCCTTCCTCTTCAAGCTACCGGTGCCTTTTTTTGGGCCCCATAACCCACTACACCAGGACGGTAATGCTAGTCAAACAGCTAAACCACCCAAACCTAGGTCCCATCTACATGATTTAAACAATACATACGGCGTGCAGAAGTTTGCGCTTCGGTACACACGGCCGTTGGGATTCACACGCATCCAAAAGAGGGTGGTGGTTTTCCACCCTGAAATACGCACACGCATTCGGGAGGGAAAGCGGATTGCGATGAGAAATCCGTACGCCGTTCGGATGGCTGATGGCTCTGTATGGTCCGCTCACACACATACAAACAGGCTGTGTAATCTGATTGGCTGGCATAATAGAGGGGGCGGGGCTAGCATGGAGGGGAATTGGGATGGGCCGCCATGTTGGATTCCCGGCTAGTAAGAGTCCGGTAAGTCCGTGAATTATACATTTATTTATTTTTATTTTATATTGTAAATAGGGAAAACCGACTGTCCGCAAAGCAGGAACCTTTTTTTAAAAAACAAAACAAAACAAAACAAAACAAAACAAAAACAAAAACAAAAAACAAAACAAAACAAAAAAAACAGTGGGAGATTTTAAACTGCCGCTTGGCTTGTTCGCTCCAGCCAGCTTGTGGAAGAGGGAGTCATATGGAGTTTAGGGGGATAAAAAATTGTGTGGGCGACAACCTATTCATATTTTTTACCCCCCAAAAGGATTTTTTTATGATCATATAGACACACCCCTATGAGGTGAAACCACCTATATGGGAACCAGCAAAGCCTACCAGTAAACTATTAATCCAATTGAATCAAAGTGTAGCCCACATGCATAAACAAGGCCTAGAAAGGCCCAACAGCAGCCTGTTCACCCAAAAAGAGCCTACTACACATAATGGAGGTCTAACCAAGCCTTAGCATGACTAACAGGCCTAAGGATGCAATAACTGTTGCCTAGTCACCCAAACAGGGACTACTAGGCCTATTGAGGCTGGCCAAAGCCCAGCATGGCCAACAGACCTGATTCACACCTACAAAGGCCTAACAATGGCCTATGTGTGAAAGAAGCCTACTGGGCCTGAAAGGACATATCCAAAGCCTAGAATGGACTGTCAGGTTAACTTGAGCCTACAAAGGCCTAACAGTAGCCTACACATGGCCAATGCCTACCAGTATGGTTTATTCAAGGCCTGAAACAGCCTACAGGCTTAATCAGGGCTTACAAGGGCCTGCTGAGGCCTGTCCTTGAATGGAGCATATCAGGCCGAATGGGTCCTTACCACAGCCTCACGGTGACTGGATGGGCTTACTGGGCCAAAGCAGTCTAGGTCTTAAAAGGGGAGGGGGTGACAAGGCCCAAACAGGGCCTGCAGGACTAAAAATCTGACTATGTGGCCAAGGCCTGTGAGACTCACTAAATGCTCAAATGCCCCACAGATACAACCACCCATGGCACTGTGGGCTGTTCAGCCATATTGCAAGCCCAACCAGGGCCTTTACCCCACATTGATGTCCAACCAAGGCCCAGCTAACCACCCCACCCTAGCCTGAATAACCTGGAGGTTGAGATAATAAAGTGTGAAGAAACTAAGTTACTAAGTTGTCACTTTTCCTACCACAAGAACCTTCCATCACCAAAATGCTGCCCAGGCCTGGTGGCACCATGACAGGAACCAAAATTGGTTCCTGCTGCCATGCTATCCAGCCTAAAGCCCATAGATAGAAGAGACTGGCCACCCAACTCCTCCCAACTCTCAGCTACCTGCAAGTCTCCCAAACCCCCATCAACAAGCCCACCAAAACACCAAAACATGCCAAATGATTCACTAACACTGAAGATGTTCAGTTTAAGAGGGAGAGAGGGGAGGCCTGAACCTTTAAAACCTCTTCAAACTGCCCCACACACTCTATCATGGCCCACAGCACCATGGTGCAATTACACCCAGCATCTCTTCCATTGAGGCCAGAAAAGATGCCTCCAAGCCACTACATGGTACATATAGTGTACCATGGCACAGGACAGAAGACAAATACTAGCAGAGGCATACAGGATAAACTCTGATTGTGGGGGTTAAATTGGTGGTGCTGTGTTGTGAATCCTACTAAATTTAATAATGCTACCAAATTTGTATACATATAGCAGATACTCTCAGCTTTAATCATGACCAATTCCAAATTCATACAACCCACAAATCCAGAAATGTGTTAAGAATCAATAAGAGAGAGAGACAGAGACAGAGAGAAAGATGACAAAAGAAAAAGAAGGGAAAAAAATAAAACTAATGGAACAAATCACTTATAAACTTTTTTTAAAAAAAAATGTCATCTAAAACTCACTCCCCAAAGACTATCTACATTGGTCTTTCTGGGAATGGGGTGAATAATGTTTTTAAAAGGACTTTGGAACTTCCATTAATTCAAATTAATGGCTTTCTGAAATAAATGTTAAATTCTAGGTCATTGATATAATCGTTTTAAGTTGAAGGACACCAGACATATAATTCTTTTTTAAAACTCTCTTCACCTAACAGACCCTGCATTAATTTTGCTACATACAGAATATTTTAAGAGGAACATTAGAATAGATTTGTCAACCCTACTAAATATGTGTCAATTATAATGAACATTTTACCACTTTATCCCACAGAGTTGTACAATGAAATTTCATTGTCCTTGTTTGTTTAGGTGCAACTTTTCTCATACAGTTTCTCAAGGGTTGCATGACTTTTGGCTCATTAAGCCAAATAAGTCCCACTAATTACGAATTCCAGCTTACCAATGTTTTGGTAAGCCCAGGTTTCCAGTCCTTTCACCATTTTGGTGACTTTTCAAGTTGAAAATCCCTGGTTTCTGTGGGGAGAGAAGGCTTAGATAAAAATGTCACAGGGAAAAAGGGAGATACATCTCCAAGTGCTCAGTGGATGGCTGCTTTTATTTTTTTTATTTTGGAAACAGCCCAACTAATTTTTGGTGTATGAGGTCTGTCTATTAAATAACAAGACTAATACAATAACCCACCTTTATTTATATGTATTACAATCCTAATGCTTGTCCTCTTCAATATACTACCCATTCACACTCAAACTCTGATGCAGTCTTGTTTTCCACTGCTTGAAGGTATGGTGCAAATCAATTTTTTTAGCTATGTTAACACATCTTCTGTTTTCTTCTTCATCACTTGACTCAAAACATGTTCCTTTAAGCACCAATTTCACTTTAGGGAAACAAAAAAAGTACAGGGTGCCAAATCTGGTGAATATGAAGGATGTCCAAGCATAATAATGGATTAATTAGCCAAAAACGGCTTCACAGAAAGTGCTGTGTGAGCAGGTGCATTGTCTTGATAAAGCATTAAACCATTTTTTCACAGTTCTGGTCTTTTTTTCCCCTGACTCTTTCTCCCAGCTTTGTCAAAACTTCCTTATAATAATGCTGGTTCCAGGTTCCTTTTTTTTTTTTTCCCCTTCTGGAACCCATTCTGCCAAAATTACACCCTTGATGCCAAAGAAAACAATGAGCATGGCTTTGAATGTGGACTTGTTTTAATGTGCTTTTTTTATTCTTGGTAATAATGGTGTTTTCCAGTGCATTGACTGCCATTTTGTCTCAGGATCATACTGGTAGATCCAGGTTTCATCAAAAATTATGATTTTTTTTTAAAAAGGTTTGGGTCCACCTCAAGTTGCTGCAGAATATCACATTGCTCAGCTTTTAAACTTAGCATTTTTCCAGCACACACCAGACAACACAGCTACTTTAGATGACAACTGACATTTAACTAAACAGCCAAAAGTATTGATGTTTGTCATGCAGGTTCAGACATGTTCAAGGTCACCACTCAAGTGTTCACAATCAGTTCTCCCTGGTTTATCTGAATGGTAGAGACACAGTCTCGTTATTTAATAGACAGACCTCATATATACTGTATGTCAATGGCCTACTTTAGGGGCTACATAAAAGTGTAAAAACAAATCGAAATATAAATTCAAAATTCAAAACCAAAGGGACAAAAGGTATAATTACATAATAGTACCTACATAAAACATCATAATACATTTTAATTTTACTGCTTAAAGCCTAAACATGCCAATATGGAATCTAACTACAGAAATTTCTGGAGCTGAAAATCTCATTACATTTGCTGAACCAAAAAGAAACAAGTGAACCAGTGTCATGTACTGGCATTCCCAGACTCAGTGACCAGCAGTTTTAGAGTTCAAAACAGAAAACTTTATTGGCACAGTAATCCAGAAAGCGAATGCTACATGTTAGTTGCTCAAAATGAAACTCAGCTGAGAAACAGTACATTAAAGACATATTCCAATCTTCCAAATCTGTTGGGCTACACAGCCGTTGGCTACCCATCATTCCCTTTCCCTTTTCTCACAGTACCAACATTTATCCCCCTTTTCCCAGAGCTGAGACCCATCTACAGTGCTTATCAAACCGTTCCTGACATTGACCACATACTCTCTTCTACAGTTAGCCTGCACACTCATTAACAAGCACAGAGAAATGCAAACACAATTGCCTACAAGGTTAAACAGCAAAACTGACTTTGGCAGCAGAAGGTCACATTCAGGATCGATCCTGACAAAGAGGTTCAAGAGGGTTTTTTTAAAAAAAAAAATTTAGCAGATGGCCAGAAAAACATGGGGGAGAGGGATAACTTTCAGGGATGTATTATGCAACCAGGCTAGAAAAAGTTCTGAGTGAATTTAAAAAGTGGATGGAGATAAAGTTCTTCATTGAGTCCTCTAGGAACCAAAGAGTTTAATTTTAAAATCCACTTTGCTTCTTTCTTTAACAGAATCTTCTAATTAATTATTATCATTATCATTATTATTTACTTTTTTCTACAAAATTTGAGGTCTGTTGCAGGATGATGGCATACCAAGAAATGACTTACCAAGAGAGCACCATTTTTTTGTTGCTGTTTCTTATAGAGTTGGCCCCACATCTTCTGGGGTTAGGGGCACAGGACCCCTGTGAAGGTGAAGAATCTGTGAACATCTCTAGGCCCCTCCCCAAACCATATTTAACACAAAAAGTACAATCTGCAGATTCAACCCACCAAAGCAGAAGGGTTCCTTCTCAAGGTAGAAGTGAGTGGCTGGAGGGGTTTGCTGCTGCCTCTGCTGCTGCCCTACACTATTTCTATTAGAGACTTCCAAACCTCACCACATGTTCACAATTTCTGTCAGTCTCACAAGTCACCATTAAAAATGGCATAGGGCAGCCATGGAAGCAGCAGCAAATAATCTGTGAATAATAAATTCTGCAAAAGTTAAACCCGCAAAAATGGAAGAGCAAGCTTGCTTTTAGTTTCTCCTCAGGGCTTAGTTGTTTTGTCCAGGGGAAGCTGAGGATGAAGTCTGAATGAAACCTCTGGCGTCAGCTGCTCTCATGCTAGGTTGCTCCCCCTTCTTTGCTTCTCTTAGGAGCTAAAGGTTAAATAGGTTAATATTTAAAATAAAGTGGCCCTTTCAACCCAATCTCTGGTGTGTGTTCTTGTCATTTCCATGGTTGGTTAGCAATTTCCCTATCATCTAACTCATCTATAAGGTAAGTTTGTTCTTGGAGGTTCAAAAATATCATAGTAGTATTGCGTATTGACAATGGAAGTTATGTTTTAAAAAATGGAGGTGGGGAAGAGAGGTGGGAAAGCTTTAATAATACCACGATTAAACTGTCCTAAAGAGAGTATTTAGGCTATGTACCCTTATACAACAGCAGTTGTCTACTTATCACCGTTGCTCTGCCTCAGACTAATTTCTGTCCACAGTGGTATTAGTCATTAATCTGAGGGCATACACTGCACATTGAAGCTTACAGCTAGATGGCCAAACCACACAAAGTTTCACACTACAGTCTTTGTCACAAAAGTATTTACGCCATTTGCCTTGTTGTGGATGTGTGTGGGGCAGGTGAGATAAAAACAGGTGAAAAGGTGGAAACATAAGATCAAAGAAGAGAGGCTATCAATAGCATGTATCCAGTCCTACATAATGCAGTTCAATGCCAGGTTGAAAGCAAACCTGTGTCTTTAGGTTTTCCGGCCATGCTAAGAAAACCTTCAGTCCCTCTGCTTCTTATTCACCCATTCATTCAACCACCTCCATCCCCGACTTCTGTGGCCTTGGGTCCTCCTGCCATCCACAGCATTTTGGATAGGGAGAAAAGGGACCAATTACAGTATGAACCCTGCCCCATATCCATGGGGAATATGTTCCAACATCCCCTGTGGATACCTGAAACCATGGATAACAGAATACTATATTTTTACTATACTTGGGCTGGAAGCATACCATAGAATAGCACTGGAGGACCTAGAGAGGCCCACAAACAATTCTGGGGAATATCTTTTGGAGCGTGGCAACATGAAACTGTGGATATCGAGTCTGCAGACAAAGTGTGGGGGGGGCGTACCATAGAACTTATTGTAGTGCCTCCAAGCATTTGTAGATGCAAGTGGGACCTATAATAAAGTCTTACATTGTGGAGTGCTTCTGTTTAGGATTTCAGCCAGCTTTGCCCTTTCTCAAAATACCCCATGCTATTTAGTAACCCACTTGCTCAGCATTCACTTGGCTCTTTGGGTTTTCTTTCTTCTGTTGAGATTTTTTCTCCCTTAAAGGTGTTTTTTTCTTCTTCTTTTTTGTAAATCTTTCTGCACTTCTGTAAATAGCCTGGCTCCCCCAGGTTTGCTAATGCCTCCTCTCTCTCCCTCTCTCTCTTCCCCCTATCCTCTCTCTGGTTTTATGTTAACTGCAGCATGCTTGGACATCAAGCATTTGTTTCTGTTAACTGCTATAAAGCTGACTTCAACTTATGGCAGCCCTCTGAATGAGAGACTTCCAAGTCACCCTGTCATCAACAGCCTTGTTCAGGTCTTGCAGACTCAGGGCTGCCACTTGCTTGCTTGAGTCTATCCATGAGTAGTATCAAAAACAGGGGGAATGATGCACACTTCCTCTGGGTAATTCTACTTTGATTACTAGGGTTATTTGTTGATAGGGTATGGGGAAGCACCTTCTTTTCCCATGTCCAAAACTTTAGCAGTGAACAATGATAGCTACTTTTTGCCATATAAATATGCCTTTTCAACAGCATTCCCCAACTTGATGCCCTCAAATGTTTTGGACTACAATTCCCATAATGTAATGCAGCAGGGTCAATTATGGGAATTGTAGTGAAAAATATCTGGAGGTCACTGGGATGCAGAAGGCTATCTTAGATGAATATATTACATTATTTTAAAGTACTGATGTTTTAACCTATCTTATTTAATTGTCTTTTAACTTTTTTACTACCATTTTTTAATTCATAAACCTTGTTTTAATTCATGTCCACTTGGGAAAAAATCAGAATATAAATGCATATATATATATATATATATATATATATAATGCAGAAAGGACTTTCAGATGATAGCAGGTAGAAGGCTCTTTATAAACAGTTTCAGACTGCTTATGCACCAAAAATAGGCTGCTGACACACAGCAGAAATAATGGAAAGTCGACGGCTTTCATGGCTGGCATCTATAGATTTTCCTTGGTTTTTTTCCAGGCTGTGAAGCCATGTTCTGGAAGAGTTTATTTCTGACGTTTTGCCTGCATCTATGGCTGGCATCTTCAGAGAATATTTGGGTAGGAGTGTGTGTGTGGGGGGGATTATATACTGTGAATCCCTGTTGGGGAGGATATGTAAGTCTGTGTAACTGAATGGTTAGTTTCTGGGTGGAGATATGCAAGGAGGATTAGTGTCTGTTTGGCTAATGGTTGGTTAATGGTCCATTATCTGCTGGAAATCTCCCTGTTCCTGGGCAGAGTTCATTTGCAAGTGTTGAGTTCTGATTTTAGTGTTTTTCAGGACTGGCAGCCAGATTTTGTTTACTTTTAGGATTTCTTCTTTCCTGTTGAAGTTGTCCAGGTGTTTGTGGATTTCAATAGCTTCTCTGTGCATTCTGACATGATAGCTGTTGGCCTGGTCCAGAATGTCTGTGTTTTTAAATAACATTTTATGTCCAGGTTAGTTTATAACATGTTCTGCTACTGCTGATTTTTCTGACTGGCCCACTCTGCAGTGTCTCTCATGTTCCTTGATTGATGTTAGCACACTGTGTTTAGTGGTCCCTATATAAACTTGTCCACAGTTGCATGGTATGCAATAAACTCCTGCAGCTGTCAGTGATTCCAGAACACATTCTCACATTCTGGGGAACAAAACCAAGAAAAATCTAGAAATAATGCAGTTTGACACCATTTTAACTATTGTGGCTCCATTCTACTGAATCCTGGGATTTGTAGTTTGTTGTACACCAGAGCTCTCTGACAGAGAAGACTAAATATCTTAAAACTACAAATCCCAGGATTCCATAGTGTTGAGCCATGGCAGCTAAATCTATGTCAAAGTGCATTATTTCTACTGTGTGAGAGCAACTTCAGAATTGTATTCTCTGACTGCCAGTTACTTCTCAGAGTCTCAGGCAAATGTCTTTCCCACTAAATATCCAGACCCTGGAAAAAACATTTTCCCCTCCTTAGAATGCCACTCTCCATGTTGTCTCAGGGATTTGAAGAATTCCATGCTCTGTAATTAGTACTTCATACATTAAGCTGGAGATGCTTGGGATAATCACTTGACTGCTGAGGTTTGTCTTCCCTTTTCTCTTTTCTAAATGAGTTGCTATAGTTGTTAACTGCTATCAAGTCAATTTTGACTTATGGAGACCCCATGAATGAGAGACCTTCAGGGCACCCAATCAACAGCCTTGCTCAGGTCCTGAATACTCAGAGCCATGGCTTCCTTGATTGAGTCTATCCACCTGGAATGTGGTCTTCCTCTTTTCCTACTGCCTTCTATCTTACTAAGCATTATTATCTTTTCTAGTGAGTCTTCTAAATGAGACAAAGCTTCAAAATAGTGAGGAAAGATGCTAAATTCTATATGAAATATTCACAGTGCATTGAAACCCTAATCCCATGTTTGCAGCTGGCTGCCAGTGCTAGTGCAATTTTGCAGTCCATAGACATCTGCACACAAATAATAAAGCTCTTGCTTGCTGGTGCAGCACGTTTTTCGAGTATAAGGAACTTTATGTCTAAAGCATAGAAAATGTCTATGCATTTTTGGAGTACATTACATAAATGGAGAATTCCAATAGAAAAAGAAATTAGTTATCAAGGATATGATGCATGAAAAATAAGGCTTGCCGATCAGTAAAATGTAAGCATTAAAACAGCATAAGAGAAGCCAGTGTGATTAAGCCAAACTGTAGAGACCATGAGAATGGAAAAGATCATTAGTGGCATGAAGAATTTACTAGATAGGATGAGGGGCCACATTTTGTGAAGGAGCTGAAGCTAGCAAAACAGAATAATTAGAAACAATACTGCAAATGAGTGTTAAACTTGTAAGCATCTTAGCAATAATTGCTTCAAGTGGATGCTGAATATGGGCTGTGAACACAGAGATTGTTTCCTTTTTAGAACTGAAGGGATGAATTAGAACGTGAAGAACTCTTAGTGTGCATTTTGTCACTCAAATATGAAGTACATCCCTCATGATCTCCATTTTGTTGATTTTATGTTCCCAAGCAATGCATTCTGAGTGTGCTTGAGAAACTGAAATTCATCCTGCTGTTGGCAACACATAAAATAGTTTAGAAAAGAACAACAGAATCATATACTAGGGAAGTGTATTCCACACTCAGCAAGACTGGCTTCAGTTTTATGAGGCCTGAAGAAGAATATTCATGTAGAAGAGCATGCAAGCCAAATCTCTGCACATACTTGCAATTTTTCTGAACTTCACAAGAAGTATAAGATTGTTTTAATGCAGAGTTAAAGGTGTGAAAATCTCTCTGGCTAAAAATCTTTTTTGGGTTACTGTAATAACATAAAAACAGTTGCACAAGTTTGTGTGCTCTCTCAGTGGTTGTATTAAGTGTGATCCTCAGTGTGGCCAGTCATTGGGCAAGCACACACAACATTTAAAGTCTGATTCAGGACATCTCCCTTATAGGCCTGGGACTACCAGTGACATACGTACTTAATAGCTGTGCGGAGAAGACAATGTGCAGCCACAGCTGTGGCTGCTCCAATCTGAAAGGAGTGGGTAGAAAATTGAGCTGGCGGAAAGCCAGCTGTGAGGACCATATGGTGTAGAACATGACAGAAATGGAGATGGGTAAGGGAGGCAACCAAGTCATGCAAACACAATACACCGGGTATAGGGGACGTATGGACAAGTAGTCAAACAGAGACTGAACCGGGCAGATTTGGCCTGGGGCCACCCTCCGTAATGCAATGGCCACCTCTTTGCCCATCTTGGAATGCCTGAAATGGACATGTAGACCCTGCTGATCAAAATTGAGGTCAGATAGCAACAAGGCCCTGTTGGAGGTATCTGACCTAAACCTCAGCAAAAGCTCACTGACCCAAGTTGCTGCAAAGAAAGCCAATATGAAAGCAGCCCAGAACAAGGTCACCTCTAATTCAGAATCACATACTGAAAAGAGGCAATATAGAATGCATGGAAGGATGTCATCTGCGATAGAGTGATGCTTATATGGAACCAGTGGCATCTCCCGTGCCTAACCCTCGAGGACTCTCCTCACCCCGAAACTAGCTGTGGGGTCTAGGAAACTCACTGCCTTGGAACAGAAGGATAGGGCAGCGCTGCAGCCCCTGATGGTGTGTGAAGCCAGTCCTGAGCTCCGCAGGTTTTCTGTGAAACACAGCACCTTCTCCTCCTTTACAGGTCAACTGGCAGGTTCACCTATGGTGGATAGGAATTGCCAGAAGATGTAAAGACCACATCAATAGGCAGTCTGGGTTGAGAATGCTATGGCTAGGAGGATGGCATGATCAACCTCTATCTGCCAAGGTTCCACAGATTTGCCAGCACCTCCAGGGTATGTGTGGATGCAATGGGGGGTAGCTCCCCAAAACTGCCAAACTGAAAATGCGAGAGGGACTCTGCCAGGGGATTCTAAACACAGGGCATGTGCCTGACCAGAAAGAATATGTTAAACTGCAAGCATCTGAGAACCAGCAGATGCACCAGATTCATAACCTGAGGGGACTCTGAGGTTTGGACATTAACAATCTGTACAACCACAGCATTATTGCACCAGAACAGGATTGACTTGTTTGCGAATTCTCCAACTCATACATGAACTGCCACCATGATAGGGAAAAGTTTGAGAAAGTTCAAATCCCTGGACAAACATGTACTTACCAAGTCCTCAGGCCAGGACTCTGCACACCATTGACCTCTCCAAAATAGGCCAAAACCCATGGAGCCCACCACATCAGATTGCACCTGGAAGTCGGCCCTTAGTAGCAAACAGCTTCTCCAGAATGAGACCCTGTTGTAATGATTCCCATACTGCCAGGTCCTTATGGATATCCCTGGTGATCCTGATGTGGTGGGGGACAGTCACCCCTCTGGTAGCCTCATAAATATGGGCACTAAATGCCTGGCCTGGGACAACCACCCTGCACACAAAGTTAAGGTGCCCCATCAGGACATGGAACTAATGCATTATACCTTTCTCCCTTTTGTGCACAAGTGTGATGAGCGACAGTAACTCTTCCAACTTCCCCTTTGGCAAATGAGACACACCCTGTACAGTGTCAAGGTTGATACCCAGAAAGGTCAACAAGGTGGCAGGCCCCTCTGTTTTTTCCTGTACCAAAGGTACCCCCAGTTCCTTCATGAGATCCTGGAAGTAGAGGGAGGGCCAGCAAACAAAAAATCATTGAGATACTGCATAACGGCTGTGCTGTGGGACCTTTTAATGATGCACCACTCCAAAAATGTGCTAAATTGCTCAAAGGTAGAACAGGAACTGGAACATCCCATAGGCATCGCCTTGCCATAATACTAGGCCCCATCAAAGTAGAATCCTAACAGATCAAAATTGTTGTGGTGAACTGGGAGTAGCCAGAATGTGGACTTAATATCACACTTTGCTATTGTGGTGAACTGGGAGTAACCAGAATGTGAACTTTATATCACACTTGGCTAACAGGGCCTCCTATCCCAGTGCATAGATAATTGCCACTGTCCTATTGAATGACACATACTTAACCAAACATAGGGCCAGGTTGATGGCATCATTGACAGATGACCCTTGGGGAAAGAACAAATTACAAATGAGCCAGTACTCACCCAGGGCCTTCTTTGGGACAACTCCCAGCAGTGAAGGACACCAATTGGGAAAAGGTAAGGCCTTGTGAGGGCCTGAAGCTCCTTGTCTAGCTTTACTATTATGACATTGTGAAAGTTGGCCACTGAATGTGAATTGGGGGTAGAGCAAAAGCAGTGCTTGCCAGTATAGGGGATCCTAAAACCATCAGTGAAACCATCCAAAATATATTAGGCACTGGAACATTTCGGGTACAGTGCCAACCAAGATGTGATTGCTAGCAGCTTAATTAGAGTTGGAGCCCTCGCCTTCCTGGTGCCCACCTCAGGAGGCCCTTGCACCAGTTTTCCTCCCTGTTCCTGAACAGTGGTGCTGATAGATGGCTTAATTAGAGTTCGAGCCCTTACCTCCCTGGAACCCACCTTGGGAAGGACTTGGGGAGGCTCCTGTACCTCCTCCTAATCGCTTGCCACAAAAACAGGTGGCACTTGGGTGGTGACCCCTGCAGTTGGTGCACTTGCGCTCGTACTTATACACCTGCCTTTTACACTTATCCACATTTAGAGTAGAAGTGTACAACTAACTTCTCTGACACTTTGTTGATAATATGTTGCATTGCTATTTTATTCCAACAAGCAGACCAATGAGAGGGAGATGTAAGTAAAAATAAGCCTTTGGAGAGTGGTATGATAAAAGGTAAACATCAGGCAGTAGTCACCTTTTAGGCAGAAGTTCCCTGAGAAGATTATGCACTTCAGAACATTATTAATCACGAAGGTCTTTTTGTGCAAAGCCTTATATGTTCAATATTCAGCAAATCAATAAAACACCAATGTGTAAAGTTAAGTACATTGGTCACTTAGTTTCATGTGCCCCAGGTACATTCAGAGGATAGGTTTTGCCCTAAGTTTCTCCTTCTTTTTCAATGTCCTATTTGCCAGCTTTAATTAATATTGTTATTTGTTCCTGTTCTTTTGCTGCTCAGGTCTCTCACCCAAGACACTGAACTTATGACCCGGTATTACATTAACCACTGTGAAGAAATCAGCTCTAATTTGAAATGTTCTGCTCTCAACTGTGTGGGCTACTTCTTCCAAACAGGGACATGACCCCTTCATGTTAGTGTTACAGTTTGATCTCTGTGGCAAGATTGCAGTAGGTGGCATGACCACTGAAGCAAACACATGCTCAAAAATATCTAGGCCAGGGAAAACTTCAAAGAAGAATAAAATAAGCTGCAAGGAGCTACATTTTCTTTCAAAGTGAAAACACAACAGACATGAGATAATCTATTAGAGCAATGTGTCTCTTGGACCAGGTCTTTTAATGAACTCAAATATAGCTCCATGTGGTATGTGATGACTGAAAAAAATAAAAGCAAGATATATTGATTTTCCTGTGAGTGAGTGTCCATTTGTATCTTAGCAGACTGACTATCTCCAATGATGCGAGTTACCTTTACGAATATACAGGGTATCCTAAATATATGTATACACCCTTTAACAGCTAATAGTAGGTATAGTGATCATTTGAAGGTTAAGTAAATACATTTATATTGAAAATTAAATGTTATAATAATAATGTAACTAAAGTTACAAATTCCAACTTAAATTAAAATTTTACGTAAGGTGTTCATATTGTCATCCCTGCACAGCAATGCAATCTTTACATTGTGGAAGCTCAGAGTTGCAAGCCTCACTTTCTCTTGTAATTTTGCAATACTTCTTTACTATTGTAATCGTTAATCCTGTTAAAGGTGTATATTTTTTTGGGAGGAGGGCTGTATATTGTAGCCCAATAATGCAAGATGTTAATTAGCCACATATCTATGGCCTTTTTGGTGATCATGCCTCCCCAAGTCTTCAGATTACATGGTTACTATGAGGGGAAAGTCCAGTTTTACACACATAAGATTAGGGCTTGGGTACACCCTGAGCCCTTAGTTTACAATAATGAGCAAATTGGGATGTCCTTATGTAGGGGGAAAAAAAGCAACTTTGATGGTTGTGTGGGGATGTATAATACATCAGACAGACACAGGGGAAAAGAGGTTATTTTGAATTGAGGCTCCTATCTAGGATGCATATTCTTAAGAAGCGAGTGGCTTCTTGTTTGCGAATTCTCCAACTCACCTTTCTGTATTTAAGGACTTTTTCGGATGAAGAAAAATATCGCAAGCAGCCTCTCCAGCTTGTGAGGCTGCTGCGCTGCAAAGCGCCCCTTTCGTATGACGCTCACCCCTGCTGGTACTGTTGCGGTACCGCAGGGAGAGCTGAGCATCATATTTTGTTGATTTTTTACTCATGAAAGTTGATCGTGAGTAAAAATCAACGAAATATGACGCTCAGCTCTCCCTGCGATACCACAACAGTACCAGCAGGGGCGAGCGTCATACGAAAGGGGCGCTTTGCAGCGCAGCAGCCTCACAAAGTGGAGAGGCTGCTTGCATTATTTTTCTTCATCCAAAAAAGTCCTTAGTGTCATTTCTCAGACTGCTTTTAGCTTGAGTATTTATACTGTGTAGTTAGAGAATATCCAGATTATGCATCACTGAATGGAGGAATGACCAACACTTCATGGAATATGAGTGGTGGAGAATCTCAAGCCAAAGAAGGAGATATTGGAATGTTGGGGCCCAGGATGCATGAAAGGTGGTATCTAGAATCAGAAGGGTTGAAGGGCAGCTGGATCTTCAGATGTGAAGGTCTGATTAAAAGAATGGGCAGTAGAAGAACCCAGAATGAAAAAATGGGATAGTGGACAGAGTAAGGCAGCAAGTGGCCAAGAGTGGGACCATAGCTGAAATCACTATTAATGTAATATTTTTATTATAAATTTTAAAAACACAATAAAATTTACAGTAATTAAACTTACAAAGTTTACAAAGGGAAATAAAAGAAATACAAAAAAAAGATGGAAGAAAAGAAGGAGGAGAAAAGAAAAGGAAAGAGAAAAAAGAAAAAGTGACTTCTGATCTTCCTTATAGCAGTTATAAATGCATACAGTTATACATAGCTCCCTATTTACAAATACAATTGTTCTCTTCTTCCAATAAACTAATCGACAGCTGGACGGCTGGTAGAGGGTCATGGCTGTGGCCCATTTTCGGCTGAAGAATTTCAGCCACCCGCGGTCGCCTGCGGTTTGCGGGGGCAGGGACTGTCACGGAGGCCAAGTCGGTTTGAAGCAGGAGCAAGTCCTGTTCCATGACAGGAGATCCCGCTGTCCTGGATTGTCCAGCACGAAGGCTTTCGGCGACGGGGGAGCCCACTGTGGTGTATTAGTGATGGGTGCCCGGCTTTCCCTCGTTGGCACTCCCTGGGGCAACGGCACAGCGGGAGCTGTTCGCAGACTTCAGCACAGCAGTTGCAGGGAGTATTGGGCTCCAGGTGGGGGGGTCTAGACCCATTGAGGAGAGTGATCCCTCAATAACCCCTGGGATAGTGTACGGTGGCATTAATATTAAGTGGGATATTAAGCGGGATTGATATTAAGTGGGATTGATCATTAGGGACAAACTTGGCGGTCACCAAGGGGGATATCTTGGCTGATAGTTGATTGTTGCTAGGGGGTTGGTCCACACAATTTGGGCAGGCCACCAAGAGGCATTGAGGCAGTTGATTGTTTTCTCCTCAACTTTTGGCAGGCCACCAGGGGGAGCTTTTTGTAGCAGTTTGCTGTACAATTCTCAGTTCTCTGTTATTTTGGCAGGCCACCAGGTGGTGTTGGCATCAGTAATGGCCGTTCCATTCAGTTTTTGGCGGGCCACCAGGGGGAGCTATCAGCAGCAGTTGGCTAGGCAGTGCTGCAGGTGTCTGTGGTTCCAGTGTTGGCCTACAGAGGGACATAATTGTAGTCCCTAAGGGCCTTGTAGTATTCTGCTTGGCTAGGCCTGGGAAGCCATTTTGTGGGATTTTGGTAGACGGCAGCCATTTTGTTCTGGTTGGGCACCTGCCATTACATTCGATTCTTGGTTACAATCTTTGATTGGCAGTTTGTTGTTGTTGTTGTTGTTAATAATAATAATAATAATAATAATAATCTGGTGCCATTTGATCTGATTCACCATAATATTGATCTTCCTGGTGTCTAATTAGTACTGCTTGACTGTTTGCTTGGCTGTTGTTATTGTTAATAGTAATAGTAATAGTAATAGTAATAGTAATAATAATAATAATAGTTGGAGCGTTAGGCATTTGCTTCACAATCAATCTTGTGTAAATGGCTTCCAAGAAGGGGAAAGGGGGTCAGAAAGGTAAGGGGCAGGCTGCTATGCAGCCGCTACCAACTCCAGTGGATATTGATCTGCACTCATCCAGTGAGGATGAGGATCAGATTCCATGGAAGACAATCTTAGCGAGGATCCAACACCTTGAGAAACTGCAGGGTATTCAGGGGGATGATGCGGTGATGTCTAGTAGCCATGGTAAGAGGCGAAGGGTCGCTGATGATACTCTTTCTCGCTTAGATGTGCTGGAGCGTAACATCCACCAAGATAGTGCTTCGGGATCCAAGCATGTAGATAGTGCAGTCGGAGTGGAGCAGCCTCCTGCTAATTCTCAAGAACCGCCTGGGAGAGAAAATTTGGTACCTGGGACTTCAGGTGAGTCTATGGGTGAGCCATTTACTCCAGTTGCAAACACGTTTTGGCCTTGGGGTTCCTGGCCTTCAACAACACAAAGCACACACACTACTCCGGGCACACAGCCAGCATGCATGCCCTTGCCTATGCAACAGCAGGCATTAAATTGGATCGTACCACAGTGGTCTCCCTGGTTGAATTATGGGACTGGGTCATTGATACCCCCCTTTGAGTTTAGCCAGGGCACACCATATGCAGCTCAAGGGTCTGGATACGAAGCAGTAGCTTATTCAACCATCCCATTTGGCGAGATGTCCCTCTCACTAGGCGATCATCTGCTTCAAGCTACCAGGGATAAAATAATAAAAGGGGAATATGTAGATTTGTTTTCACTTCTCTATAGGGAGGTAGAAAAAAATGATAGGGATGAAATGGATGAGAACGATAAGGAGAAATTGAGGAAGAGAAAGGTGGAGAGGAATTGGACTAATTGGCTTTCCGGATTCCTCATTTATGCCGGGGTTATTGTTAAGGCAAATCCTCATCGTGCGGCGGCCCTATTTCAGTATTCAGATATTATTCACCAAGCTTACGGCAATTTTGCTGGTCCAACATGGCTTTTGTACGATGAGGCCTTTAGGATGAGGGCGGCAATTTACCCTTCCTTGAGATGGGACGTGATGCATCCTCAGTTATGGATGCAACTCATGACTCCGGCTCGCCCGATCCAAGGTGAGAGGACTCACAGTGGTCACCTGGTTAAGTCATCGGTTACTACCACGATGCGTGCCCCTGCTGGCAATGTTCTTACCACTAAGCAGTTGTGTTGGGAGTTTACTTCGCATGGTTCTTGTTCTAAAAAGCCCTGCAGGTTTAGCCACGAGTGCTCTATCTGCAGTGGAGGGCATTCCTTTCGGAACTGCCCTAGAGGTAAAACGTTTACGCGGGGTGGTAGGGCCAATCACGGAGGGAGGGGTGGGGGTTCCACTGCTAACCCTCTGAAAGGGACCCAGTCCAATCAATAATGAAGTTTTACAACGTTGGCTTAAAGTTTACCCAGACAGAATCATAGAATCATAGAATCATAGAATTGAAGAGTTGGAAGAGACCATGAGGGCCATCCAGTGCAACCCCCTGCCATGCAGGAAATCATGATCAAAGCGGCCAAAATGTTATTAGAGGGTTTCCAGTTTGGTTTTAGGATTCCTTTTCAAGGTGTGAGGCGGCCTTTCTGGACACATAATTTAAAATCAGTTTTCAGTTTGGAACATGTGGTTAGGGAAAAAATTGGGAAGGAAGTTAAGGAGGGACGAGTTTTGGGTCCTTTTTCGAGTCCTCCGGTCCCTAACCTAAGAGTTTTGCCACTGGGTATTGTGCCCAAGAAGGCCCCTGGGGAATTTAGGCTCATTCACCACCTATCGTACCCAAAGGGTGATTCGGTGAATGACTATATTCCCCACGAGCTGTGTATGGTTAAGTATACATCGTTTGATGCTGCCATTAGGGCGGTTCGTCTGCAGGGTTGTGGGACTGCAGGGCCGGTTTAACCTGTCTGCCAGATCCGCATTGGCGGGGGGCCTCGGGGGTTAAGGGGGCCCCCTGGTGAGTGTTGCCCTTATCTGATGAAGGAGCCAGCCAGGAGCCAGCAGCCGGCTCCTCCGCTCCTTTGGAGCCCCTTCCCCCTCCCTCCTCAGGCAGGGCATGGCAATAGCACTGAGCTACTGCGGGAGATAAAGGGTTTGCTCTTGGGAAGTTGAAATTTGGAGACAGTCCCTGGCTGCATTGCTGCAAAGGAGGAAAGGCAGAGCAGCTGGTCGTGTGAGTGAGTGACTGTCTTCAGGGGGCCGCGGGGATCTTGGGGGGGGGGAGCTGCCATGCACAATGGGGTGGTTATTTTACTTTTTAACTTGTTGCTGGAGTCAAGACAGATGGCTATCCAGCCTCTGTTTAAAAACCTCTAAAGAAGGAGACTCCACCACATTCCCGCCCTCCTCCAAAAAAATGTCTCCAAAACTAAAGAGAAAGTGAAAGAAACAGCAGCCCTCTGTGGCAGAAGCTGGAGGGAGTTTGCTGCTACCGCGGAGACGGTGAGTGTGTGTTTATGAGAGAGACAGGGAATTTGAGCGTTGTCTCGGAAAGGGCTTCTTTCTTTCTTTCCCTTCCCTTCCCTTCCCTTCCCTTCCCTTCCCTTCCCTTCCCTTGCCAACTGAGTTCAGCCTGCATTTGTGTGTGTTTGCCTATGTGCCTTCAAGTCATTTCTGGCTAAGGCACACCTACCATGGGGTTTTCTAGGCAAGGTTTGTTCAAAGGGTGTGTGCCTTTGCCTTCCTTTGAGGCTGAGAGAGTGTGACTTGCCCAAGGTCAGCCAGTGGGGTATTCATGGCTGAGTAAGGATTCAAACCCTGGTCTCCATAGTCATAGTGCAATGCTGAAACTTTTACAACACTCTTAACTCTTTTAACAGAAGAATACTGTATAAAGAATATAAATTAAAATTTGGAGTAATATTACTGGGAACAATGGTTTTATTGTTGTCACTAAAACACCAATATCCAGTAGTGTTATGTGAGAGGCATTGGCCTAGAGCAGTGGATCTTAACCTTTTCTTTACCAGGGACCCCCTTTAAATATCTTTTGTTGCCCCAAGACTTAACTCAAGATTTAAAACCCTAATAATAATAGCTAACAACAACAACAATACAATTACACCATCCATTAAACTTTCCCTCAGAGACACTCTTGCTTCTTCCTGCAAGTTTGTGGCTGGAGTGGATTGAATGGCAATGTGCAGGCCAAGCCAGCCAGACTTTGCCTTGGTTCCTGTCACATGGCTACTCCACTACAGGGAGGAGGTGGGCCAAGCAGTCTTCAAGCCTTTGTGGACCCCCTGTGAGGACATTGCGGACCCCAAGTTAAGAACCACTGGGCTAGAGAATGCTGGAAAAGGAACAATGCAACCAGATCTTGAGAAGGGTGCTGGCAGGGGGATTCTGGGAGGTGTAATCCAAGAGTAACTTTCCCAGGCTCTGAATGCAGCCTAGAATCATAGGGCTGGAAGGGACCCCAACAGCCATCCCATCCGATTGGCTTCTGCCCTGCAGGAACACACAATCCAAGCATTCCTGACAAATGCCCATCCAGCCTCTCCTTAAAAACCTCCAAAGAAGGTGAGTGCACCACACTCCCAGGCAGCAGAGTATTCCACTGCCTTACAGCTCTTACTGTCAGGAACTTCTTCCTAATGTTTAGGTAGAATCTCTTTTCCTATAGTTTGAGTCCATTGCTCCGTGTCCTAGTCTCTGGAGCAGCAGAAAACAAGCTTGCTCCTTCCTCAGTATGACACCCCTTCAAATATTTAAACATTGCTATCATGTTCCCTCCTAACTTTCTCTTCTCTGGGCTAAACATGCCCAGCTCCCTAAGCCATTCCTCATAGGGCATAATGGCTTCCAGACCTCCCAACATCCTTCTTGGTATCTTTCTTGAATTGTTGTGCCCAGAACTGGAAACAATATTCCAGGTGAGGTCTGACCAAAGCAGAATGGAGTGATACTATTACTTCCCTTGATCTAGACACTATTAATGCAGCCTAGAATTGCATTGGCATTTTTTGCTGCTGCATCACACTGCTAACTCATGTTTAGCTTGTAGTCCACTCTTTCTTTTCTTTGAGGAAATCTACATCATTACATTAATTGCTAATAAACTAAAAATATTATGTTAGTGCCTATAATATAGTTTTTAAACTAAATTATTGGTGTCAAATTATGTAATACAGTAGGCCCCTCTTATCCACTGGGGATTGGTTCGGGGGGGGTGGATTCTGAAAACCATGAATAATAGTGAACACCATTGAAAAAAATGGTACTTCTGGTTTAAAATACCATAGAGTTGCCTTGGAGGGCCTAGAAAACCACTAGGGAGGACACATTTACTAGGAAGACTCTAGGGTAGGTGTGCTGTTCTGTGTCCCATGGATAATGAATCCATGGATACGGGGGCCCTACTGTGATCTGAACCTCCTGTACGGTGAATAGGTTAGGTTACATTGACCTGAGATAAACATATGGGGGCCCCAAAATAAAGCACTGCAGGGGGCCCCAAAATTCCTTAAACCGGCCCTGTGGGACTGAGCTGGCAAAATGCAATATTAAATCTGCCTTTCACCTTTTACCAGTTCACCCAGAGAGAGTTGTTAGGCTTCCAGTTTGAAGGGCAATTTTATATGGATCGGGCTCTCCCCATGGGCTGTTCTGTTTTTTGCAACACATTTGAAACCTTCAGTACCTTTCTTGAATGGGCCCTGAAGGCTAGGACTGGTTTACACAGCATTGTACACTATTTAGATGATTTTTTAATGATAGGGCCGTATCAATCAGGTCAGTGTAAATACTTGTTACAGCAGTTTGAGGCATTGGCAGGCGAGTTGGGTGTTCCCCTGACACCTGAAAAAACGGAGGGTCCTGCCCAGGTGTTAACATTTTTGGGCATCAAAATCGACACAGTTAACCAGCAGTTTAGGCTGTCTGCAGCTAAGGTCAGGGACCTGAGGGACAGAGCCACCCAGTTCTTAACATGGTGTAAGGCCACCTTGAGGGAGTTTCAGGTCCTTATAGGTCATTTGAACTTTGCCTGTAAGGTGGTGGCGCCTGGCAGGGCTTTCCTTCGCCGGCTATATGATGCTGTTAAGGGTGTGAGACAGCCCTATTTCTTAATTCGCATTACTAGGGATATTAGGGCTGACTTGCTGGTCTGGCAAACATTCTTGGAACAGTTTAATGGCATCTCTTTTTGGTGTGATGAACGCAAGTTAAAAGGTAGTTTGCAAATTGCATTGGATGCTGCAGGATCCTCTGGGTTCGGGGTTTATTTTGGTGGACGGTGGTGCGCAAGTCGGTGGCCCCCTGATTGGGCTGCCTCGAATATTGTGGCTGATCTGACATTTCTAGAATACTTCCCAATCTTGGTGGCAGCCACTGTTTGGGCTGAGGAGTTGGCAAATTCATCTGTGCACTTTTGGTGTGACAATATGGCTACCATCCTGGTGATAAACTCCCTCACCTCGAGGTCCCCTCGGGTGATGGTACTCGTCAGGGCCTTTACATTACAATGTTTGAAGTTTAATATTCTGTTTGTTGCATGGCATGTGGCGGGCGTTAACAATGAGATTGCTGATGCTCTTTCCCGCATGCAGATAGACCGCTTCAGAGAGTTGGCCCCCAACGCAGCACCCAAGGGCGATCCGATGCTGGGAAGCCTGTGGAGGCTTGGGAGGTTGAGCTCGCGAGGGCGCTAGGTATGTCCATGGCACCGAGCGCTCAAAAGGGATACACTAGGGCCTTGCGTGAATTTTTTCAATTTATGGAACAGTCAGGCTTCACGCAGGGTGTACCTGTACCTTTTCAGCAGCTTTTTCAATTTTGCCTCTTCCTATATCATAAGGGTTTATCTCCACAATCCATTAAGATTCGACTTTCAGCGATTGCATTTTGGCTCAAAGCTCAGGGTGTTCCAGATAGTACAGGGGACTTTCGTATTAGGAAAGCCCTGGAAGGGTGGTCCAGGGAACGGGGGTGTAAGATTGATAATAGGGTCCCAATTTCTCCTGCCATTATAAAAGGGTTGGCGAAAGTTTGGTTGGACATTTGTAAGTCTCCATACGAGGTGTTGCTTTTTCACGCAGCTGCGTTGACAGCCTTTTTGGCGCCTTGCGCATTAGTGAGCTGGTGCAGGCATCCAAGACGGATGCTTCTCATCGAGCTCTGGAATTGAGAGACATCATTATGGAAGGTCGTCAGGTGACATTTACCTTGCGTTTTTCTAAAATGGACCAACGCGGGAAGGGCAAGCAATGTCGCTTGCTGCCATGCAGTGACCCAGAGTTATGTCCAGTGGGGGCTTTACAACAGTTTTTAAGAATTCGGGGGCCCTTACCGGGCCCGCTTTTCGTGCATGCGGATTTTTCCCCTCTGACCAAATACCAGTTCTGGACACTGATGACTAAAGCTTTAGGTAAGTTGGGTCTTCAAGGGGTTCGTTTTGCTACCCACTCCTTCGGCATAGGAGCCACTTCTACGGCATCTGCAATGGGCATGTCGTCAGCGGCAATTCAAGGGATTAGCCAATGGAGGTCCTCCTCCTATCGGCGTTATGTGCGTCCTCTTACTTACTAACTGGTTATCTTCCCCTTTTGTTTTTCAGATTCTAGGTCGGTGTTGGTGAGGCTGCGGGTGCTGATCTGTGGGCACAGTATGGTGTACTGGGCGGCCCGACAGGCCCGGCGGTGTTATTTGGGGCCTCATCTGGGTTTGGGGAATGAGGCCACACTTGAGTGGTTGGGAAGGAGGGGTTTACGCTGGTGTGGCCTTTTGCCACTGCTTTTTGAGGAGCGCCAGGGGCCTCCACCTAATGCCCTTATTTTACACCTGGGGGGAATGATTTGGGGCTGTTGAAAGGGAAGGCGCTGATCCTTCAGGCAGTCCATGACATATGGGTAATCAGGTCGCGGTGGCCTGAGGTTGCCGTCATGTGGTCGGCCATGCTGCCAAGACAGCACTGGAGGGGGGAAGGTGATCCCCATTCGCTGGATAATGCCAGGAGGGGAGCTAATTGGGAAATCAGGAATGCCATGTATAAGGGGTAGGGATACTATCTGCCTCACCCTGACATTGTGTCCAAGTGGCCCGAGCTCTACCGAGCTGATGGGGTTCACCTCTCGGATGCTGGAAATTTAATGTTTTTAAGTGATCTTCAGCAGGAACCTTTTGGATGAACTGGTGGGGGAAAGGGACTAAGCAGACGCTTGCCCCTTTCTGTGGCAGGAAAGGGGGAGGCGTTGCTTCGGTGGGCACCTTGGCACCAATCTTCGGTGATGGTAGGATCTCTGGAAGGGCCACTTCAGGTCGTGGGGCCTAAGGGGACAGGAGACCCACCTTGAGGTCAGCCTAAAGGATAAGCCTTCACCCCAATCCGTGGGGCTTGGGTGAAGGACTTTTGGGTTCACCTTCCAGATGAGGGTCGGCTGGCGAGCAACCCCAGGCAACTGGGGTTCCTCTCCAGGACCCAGGTGTTCACCAGGGAAGGCTGAGGGGTGTGGTCCAGTTTTGACCTACTGCCTCAGCTGGTCCCTCACCAGGTTGCCTCCACCTGCTGAAGATTTTAGAGGAAAATTAAATAGGTTGAGTTCAATAAAATACTTTATTTCACCCCATTTTATGTGTGTGGTCTCTTTATTCCGCAATCGGATGGCAATTCGGCTCCCTACCTTGCGGCTGAGCTGCTCAGGATGGAGAGCCGCCTTTGCCACCATGCAGCGGCCAGGAGACCATCTGACTAGTCGCAGGTGGCGTCGCCTGCGATGGAGGATGAGGGGCGGGGCCAGAAGCTATTTAAAGGCCGGCCGCCCCTCACCTCCTCCTCTTTAGATCAGAGCGATCATTGACCCACCCTCCTGCTGCTTGAATAGTGTGATAATTGGTCGCTTCAGGGCCGGGTAGGAATTCCCCCCCCCCTTTTTCTCAGGGTTTTTTTCGCCTACCCCATACTATGATGGAGGCATTTGGGATATTGGCTAGGATGGTGTCTAAATAGGTTAATCCCTCTTGGTTAGTGCGGGAAAGGGGGAGGTGTTGCTTCAGTGGGCACCTTGGCACCAATTTTCGTTGACGGTAGGGTCTCTGGAAGGGCCACTTCAGGTCGTGGGGCCTAAGGGGACAGAAGGAGACCCACCTTGAGGTTGGTCTAAAGGATAGGCCTTCACCCCAATTCGTGGGGCTTCGGTGAAGGACTTTTGGGTTCACCTTCCAAATGAGGGTCGGCTGGCGAGAAACCCCAGGCAACTGTGGTTCCTCTCCAGGACCCAGGTGTTCACCAGGGAAGGCTGAGGGGTGTGGTCCAGTTTTGACCTACTGCCTCAGCTGGTCCCTCACCAGGTTGCCTCCCCCTGATGAAGATTTTAGAGGGAAGTTAAATAGGTTGAGTTCAATAAAATACTTTATTTCACCCCATTTTATGTGTGTGGTCTCTTTATTCTGCAATCGGACGGCAAAAGGAAAGAGAAAAAAGAAAAAGTGACTTCTGATCTTCCTTATAGCAGTTATAAATGCATACAGTTATACATAGCTCCCTATTTACAAATACAATTGTTCTCTTCTTCCAATAAACTAATCTCATTGATTATCAGTACCACAAATCATAAATTAATTTGGAGTTTCAGATCTTAAATCTATCACTAACAGCCTTTCTCTAATCAAATCTGAGATTATATCCATGAACATTTTCAGGCATGTCTTACCGCACTAGAAACTTGTGGGAGAGCGTCAGCACTGCCGCACATCAGGAACTCCATTTCGGATGATGCTATCCCTCTGGCGAAATCGTCCATGTCACTTCCGTGTAGGATTGGAGCCAGCCGTGCAATATTTCACCAGATTTTATTCACGAAAGTTGTCCATGAATAAAATATGGTGTGGCTGGCTCCAATACTACACGGAAGTGACAGACAATTTTGCCAGAGGAACAGCATCATCCAAAATGGAGTCCCTGCCATGCGACAGCGCTGGAGCTCTCCCGCAAGCTTCTAGCATGGTAAGACGTGTCTGAAAATGTCTACTAAATTTTATAACTCCAACACCCATTCCTCCATCTTATTTAGTGTTAAAATCTTCCATCATCTTCCATGACTCTCTCCAGCAAAACAATCTATATGTTTCAATCCATATTTCTACCACATGTAATAAAACATCTTTATACACATATTACCACCAACCTCTAAAATCCCTTTATATGTTCTCAGTGATTGGTTTCCATTCATATCTTATAGCCAGAACATTCTATAGCAACTATACATCATCTTATAATTTTTTCTCTCTTAATCTCTTTAAATACATATCTTCCCATTATTCACCAGTACATTATGGCCAGAGTTCTTGAACAATTTTAACTCTTTCTTTTTAACTTAATCTTCACATTATGTTTAACTCGGTTTTTTCCATGCTTACAGCCTTAGGCAGTTCCCCTTGCCATTGCATAATTGGTACATTGAACAACCATTGTCTGAAATAGAAATCAGCCTCTGAGCAAAACATTTTCCCCATCCCATAATTTCTCCCCATCAACAACATATTCCTTCTCTCCCCTCTGAACAAATCTTTCTCAGTTCCACTCCATATCTCAGCATTGTTATTTTGAAACAACATAACATCCACATTTACCTTAACATCAACCCCATATTCAACATTTTCCTCTGGTTTAACAGCTGATTCATCCATCAATTCAAGTTGGACTTCTGTACACACTTCCATTTCATTATTTATCAAAACCAGCTTAACCAGATTTATTTCCTTCTCTTTACTTACATCCAAACTTCCTGCTTTATCCTCACTTTGTTTCACAGCCTCAGCCAGTTCCTTCACAGCTTCTTTAAGTTCCTTGGCCTGATTTTTCCAATCTTCCTTCAGTTCCTCTTTAAATACCATAAATTCTAGTTTCAGTTTCATAAACTCATTTATCAAATTTTACCTGATATTTTCCAGCAGCTTCAATAAAATTTCTGAAGAAGAATCCATTTTCTATAAATCCAGCAACTAAAGAGTTAAAAGCAGAAGGCAAGTCACCAAGGTTTGAAGACTCATGCTGTCTGCATAGATCCAATGCCACCATATATATATATATATATATATATATATATAATATTGGTTATTTATACCCTGCTGTTCAGCCACAAGGCTATCAATTGTTTTACAAATTGTTTTAAGCAATAGCAATTATTCTCTATCTCATGTTCTTAAAATAAACAACTTTCCCACAGAGGAATGTGCTCTTTACTGATTTATTTTCAGTATTCTCTAAAACATTACATGACAACATCAACAGCCTTGTATCTTTTTAAGCTGTTGTCACCTCTATACTGTACTTTATATCCGTTTGTGAATCACATGTTTTTCAGCTTTTTACCTTTTCTTTTCAAGCTTAAGTCTTAGATCTTCTTTATAGAAGAAGGAAATTCACTAGAACTTTACTTTTACCATCAAAAGGGAGAACTCTCTTCATTTGTAAATTAAATCATTAAAAATTATTAAGAAACTGGGGATTTTACAGATCCACTGCCTTTTGGAACTCACTTAGAAACCTGAGCTTGATGTTTATCCAGGAACTCCCCCTGTTCAAAACTGGCTTCTAGCTGCTGCTAATTCATAGAATCATAGAATCGTCGAGTTGGAAGAGACCACAGGGGCTATCAAGTCCAACCCCCTGCCATGCAGGAATACATAATCAAATCATTCCTGACAGATAGCCATCCAGCCTCTGTTTAAAAATCTCTGAAGAAGAAGACGCCACCACACTATGAAGCAGTGTATTCCACTTCCGAACAGCTCTTACTGTAGGAAGTTCTTCCTAATGTTAAGGTGGAATCTCTTTTCCTGTAGTTTGAACCCATTGCTCCATGTCCTAATCTCTGGAGCAGCAGAAAACAAACTTGCCCCATCCTCAGTATGACATCCTTTCAAATATTTAAACATGGCTATCATGTCCCCTTTTAACCTTCTCTTCCCCAGGCTAAACGTAACCAGCTCCTTAAACTGCCCCTCATAGGACCTTTAACCAGATCTTTAACCATTTTGGTCACCCTCCTCTGGACACGTTCCAGCTTATCAATATCCTTCTTGAATTATCGTGCCCAGAACTGGACACAGTATTCCAGGTGAGGTCTGACCAAAGCATATTAGAGTGGCAGTATTAGTTCCCTTGATCTAGACACTATACTCCTATTGATGTAGCCTAGAATCACTTTGACTTTTTTAGCTCCTGCATCACACTGCTGACTCATGTTCAGTTTGTGGTCCACTAAGATTCCTAGATCCGTTTCACATGTCCTGCCATCAATCAAGGTGTCACCCATCCTATATCTGTGCTTTTCATGTTTACTGCCCAAGGGTAGTATCCTACATTTCTACCTGTTGAAATTCATTTTGTTAATTATGGCCCAGCTTTCTAATCTGTTAAGGTCGAATTCTGATCCTGTCCTCTGGGGTATTAGTTACCCCTCCTAATTTGGTGTCATCTGCAAACATGAAAAGCATGCCCTCTATTCTCTCATCCAAGTCATTGATAAAGATGTTGAACAGCACTGGGTCCAGAACAGAACCCCGTGGCACCCCACTGGTCACTTCTCTCCAGGATGAAGAGGAGCCATTGGTGACCATTCTTTGGATTTGCAGGTTTGTAGCTGCTACTTGACTACCGTAACCTCCTCACCACGCTCTTTCTGCTCCCCCTATTTTGTACTCTCCTTTCCTGTCCACCATTCCAGTCTCCCTTTCCAAAACAAAGAGAAACCCCTTTCCTTTATCTCCCATCCATTCAAAGGCAGAAACTGATGGGTATTGGGCTCACCTGCCTTTGGAAGAAGCAAAGAGAAAGGATTTTGTCTTCACCCCTACCAAAGCCCTGTTTCATCCCCCAGCCACCATCTCCTGCCTTTGGAAGAAGCAAAGGGAAAGGAAATGTTTTCTCTTCACACTTTCCAAAAGCCTGTTTCACCCACCAACTACTGGCTTCTGCCTTTGGAAGAAGTGAAAGGAAAGGAAGAGTTTTCTCTTCACTTTGTAATGACAGGCTGGTGTGGTTAGCAGGACAGGAGATGGCAAGAAGTAGGGAGAGGAGGAGGAGTGGTGTAAGAGGTGGATTTATGTGGAAGGGCTTGACAGTCTGGCAGTGCAATCATGTAGGAAAGACAGGAAAAGGAAGGACTGGCCAGTGCTATTTGCACCAAAGGAGACGGTAGCATATGTTTTAGGGTGGGCTTACAATATTTGTTGTTTTTCCACTTTTGCAGTGATTCTGTGTCCCCAACCCCCACAAATGTTTAGGGCCAACTGTAGATGCTAAAGCTGTAATCCTGAAAGTAATTACTGATTAAAGGGCATTTGCTGGGAGCATGTGATGGAGTCATTTTGCTGAGGATAAACTAACTGTAATGCTACAGGGGAGCTTCATGTGCACTGCTTTGAGGTTCATAATGGAATGAAGGTAGGAGATAAATAAATAAGTAAATAAAGAGGAAGACCCATTGAATTCTTGTGCACCTTCTGCAGTGCAGTTGTAGCAATTCAGAATGAACACAGATTATCCCATTGCTCACTCTGTGTTCTGTACACACATAAACATCATTCCTAAGTTACATTTCTCCCTGTGGTTTCCCATCTATTTCTACCATCCCTTATTACATTTCATATGCATCTATTGTGATCATTTAGAACAATAACCATGCTCACTCACTGGTTTGTTGATTCTGTTGTACAAATACTATTGAAGAATTCTTCTAGTTTGTCACTGGAAACCTATCTCTCAATGTTTTAATAATGTAAGATGGTTGAACTCTGCACACAATATTGTCTTGTGCAATCAGAAGCAGACATACTTTCTTTATATCTCATTACCAAATTAATCAAGGGCTAGGATTATAACCCAGCATGTCAAATTCCACAGATACATTTTTGTGTGTGTTAACAGTTGAATAATAAACCACAACACCCAAGACTTAGTGGAAGCACTGAGTGACCCTATACCTACAAGAATAGTACTGCAGTCTATTATAATCTAATTGCCATGGTGATTTCAAAATGCCTTCAATTTGAGTTGTCTGATGACATATTGTGCTCTACAATCATCTGAAAGTTTAATCAGTGCAGCTCAGTTCAGTCCAAATGGGTTTTAAAAAATCCATAATTTGCTGGTACAATTTTTAATGCCTTTGTCTTTAAAACATTTATATACCACTGTCCCTAAGCTAAGAGTGGTTTCCTTATTAGAATTAATAAAATAACAGTTTGCAAGCATAGGTGTGAAGAAGTTGCTGAGAACAGAACCTCCCTGCTCATCCCTCTTTTTTATGGGGAAGGAGGAGAGGAAAAGGGGAACTTTTTGTCTTCCCTACTCCCACGCAGGGCCAGCTTAAGAAATCAGCATTTGCAGGGCGGGGGCACCCAGCCCACCCATCCTAACTCTCCTCCCGCAAAAATCTCCTGCTGGCTTAAAAAACAAACAAACAGCATCTCCCAAATAGAAAGTGAAAGAGAAAGACAGCTTTCTTTGTGTGGCTGATTCTGGAGGGAGTTTGCTGCTCACTCGCCCCTCCTCCCAGGATCATCTTCAAAAGGCCAGCCAGCCAGCCAGCCAGGCGTGTCTCAGAGAGGGTGAGTGTGTGTGTGAGAGAGAGAGGGGTGGGGGAGAGCATCTCTTTCCTCTCTCTTCAGAAAGGACTTTTCTTTCATCCTTTCTTTCTTCCTCACTTTTTATCCCCCGTCCTTCCTTCCTTCCTTCCTTTCTTTCTTTCTTTCTTTCTTTCTTTCTTTCTTTCCTTTCCTTCCTTCCATATAGATTCCCTCCATCCCTCTTTCAACCTGCTCTTAACATTCCTGTTTTCTCTCCCCTCCCTTTCCCCCTTGGTCTTCTTCAGCTTCCTCTCCTTGCTGCCAACTGAGTTCAGCCTGCAAAAGGAATTTGTGTGTGTTTGCCTATGCACCCTCAAGTCATTTCTGACTAAGGTGAACCTACCAGGGGGGTTTCTAGGCAAGGTTTGTTCAAAGGTGGTGTGCCTTTGGCTACATTTGAGGCTGAGAGAGTGTGACTTGCCCAAGGTCACCCAGTGGGTATTCATGACTGAGTAAGGATTCAAACCCTGATCTTCACAGTCATAGTGCAATGCTGAAATTCTACAACACTCTAGCTCTTTTAACAGAAGAATATAAAGAACATAAATAAAAAATTCGAGTAATATTACTGGGAACAATGGTTTTATTGTTAAAACACACCAGTATCCCATTAGTGTTATGTCAGAGCCTCTTAACTTTTCTTTACCAGGACCCCCTTTAAATATCTTTTGTTGTTCCAAGACTTAACTCAAGATTTAAAACCCTAACAATATTAACAATAATAGCTAATAATAATAGCTAACAACAGCAACAATACAATTTCACCATCCATTAAACTTTCCCTCAGAGGCACTCTTGCTTCTTCCTGCAAGTTTGTGGCTGGAGTGGATTGAATGGCAATGTGCAGGCCAAGCCAGCCAGCCAACCTTTGCCTTGGGTCCTGTCATGTGGCTGCTCCACTGCAGGGAAGAGGTGGGCCAAGCAGCCTTCAAGCCTTTGTGGACCCCCTGTGAGGAAATTGCAGACCCAAGGTTAAGAACCACTGGGCTAGAGAATGCTGGAAAAGGAACAATGCAACCAGACCTTGAGAAGGGTGCTGGCAGGGGGATTCTGGGAGGTGTAATCCAAGAGTAACTTTCCCAGGCTCTGAATGAAGCCTAGAATCATAAGGCTGGAAGGGACCCCAACAGCCATCCCATCCAATCGGCTTCTGTCCTGCAGGAACACACCATCAAAGCCCTCACGACAGATGACCATCCAGCCTATCTTAAAAACCTCTGAAGAAGAAGACTCCACCACACTCCAAGGTAGTCTATTCCACTTCCAAACAGCTGTTCTTGTCAGGAGGTTCTTCCTAATATTCAGGTGGCATCACTTTTCCTGTAGTTTGAACCCATTGCTCCATGTCCTAGTCTCTGGAGCAGCAGAAAACAAGACTGCTCCATCCTCAGTATGACATCCCTTCAAATATTTAAACATGGCTATCATGTCACCTCTCAACCTTCTCTTCTCCAGGCTAAGCATACTCAGCTCCCTAAACCAGTACTCATAGGGCATCATGGCTTCCAGACCTCCCACCATCCTTCTCAGTATCTTTCTTGAATTGTTGTGCCCAGAACTGGAAACAGTATTCCTGGTGAGGTCTTACCAGAGCAGCATACAGTGGCAATATTACTTCCCTTGATCTAGGCACTATACTCCTATTAATGCAGTCTAGAATCGCATTGGCATTTTTTGCTGCTGTATCACACTGCTAACTCATGTTTAGCTTGCAGACCATGCTTTCTTTTTTTTTTCTACACCATTACGTTAATTGCTAATTAACAAAAAGATATTATGTTAGTGCCTATAATATAGTTTTTAAACTAAATTATTGGTGGCAAATTATGCAATAGAGTAGGACCCCCTTATCCACTGGGGATTGGTTCTGTGTGGGCATGGCTTCTGAAACATCATTGAAAAAAATGGGACTTCTGGTTTAAAATACCATAGAGGTACCTTGGAGGGCCTAGAAAATAGCTAGGGAGGACACATTTTCTAGGAAGACTCTATGGTAGGTGTGCTGTTTTGTGTCCCCTGGATAATGAATCCGTGGATACGGGGGTCCTACTGTAATCTGAACATCCTGTACTGTGAATAGGTTAGGTTACATTGACCTGAGATAAGCATATGGGTCCCCAAAAATAAAGCATTGCAGGCCCCCCCCCCAAATTCCTTAAACCAGCCCTGCTCCCACATCATGCACTTTTGTGCCAAGGGGAGATTTTCCCCCAGGGAAGGTGACTGTGGGAGGAAAGCAGAAGAGGGTTGATGTTGGCAGAGGGAGCATGCAGCCAGTGACTAGGGGAAGGCAGGCAACCCCTTGTGGGGTGAGAAGAGCAAGCAAGGCTCTCCTCCCTCCATGCCCTATGTCCCCTCTCTTTGCAGCTTTTATTTCTTGCAGAGGTGAAATATCCATTCCTCGCTGCAAGGCATGCGGCACAGTGAGTGGTGCTCTCTGCCTCCCCCTTGAAGGGAGGCAAAGACAACCCCCCCCTTAACAAATCTTGCCAAGAAAACCCCATGATAGGTTCACCTTAGGGTCACCATATGTTAGAAATGACTTTAAGGCACACAATCACCACCACCACAACAAATTAAGTGTTCCGCAGTCTTATCATGACAAGCACCATCCTGTTGCTTTTAGCTCCTCCCCCAATATTGTGAAATACATTAATGTTTGCAGCACCAACAGGCACACAGCAAAAAAGCAAAAAAGAATTCTGCAAATATCCAAGAAAATGAGGCTTTGAGTTATGAAACAGATGGGAAATGTAACATTTGTTTGATCTTTAGTATCATCTCATTTAATTAATAAATAATATAATTAATAACTTAACTCTCGGATTAAGTTAATAATGGCATTCCAACATAAGGCATTAAAATTAAAAATAAATGTAATCAACATTTTCATTTTCTTTAGAAAATTTACAGCTTACTTTAATTATTTCCTGTCTCTGCTTTCTAGTTTACATGTTTTTCTTTCCCTGGGGCTCCTGCCATCAAGTTTATCCACTCCTCAAAAACTCAGTTTGGGGTCTTGTCTACACTAGTGAAAAAATATGCCCCCTCCCCTGAACCTGGCCCGATAAGGCCAGATCTGATATGATAAAGCCACATGAGGCATGGCCCTATCCACACCAAACTTGGGGTATACCTCCTTAATCTGGGTTTTAAAAATTCACAGTTTCCTCCTGAGTTTGCCAAAAACTCCAGAGAAAACTGCAGTGTGAACAAAGGATCCACCATGGATTCAGGGTGTGGGGAGGCAGGACAAGCACTGCTTAACAGTGCCACCATTTCCCCCCTCCTCAGTGCCACTGCCCCTGGCATGCAGTCGCTTGCTCTGCAGTCAGAACAAATGGCCAATCATGCAATCACATGGCTGCTTGCCTCATTCTTAGAGAAAGTGACTGTGGGCTGGAAGGCAGATCCCTGGCTCAGTTGCTTGCTCTGAGGTCAGAATGAGAAGCCAGCTATGTGACTGCATGGCTGGCTGCCTTGTTCTGATCTCAGAGTGAGCAACTACATGCCAATGGCTGTGCCAGCACAGAGGTGCCTGGCTTAGCTACATGGGGGATAAAAATCTGGATGAATCACTTGCATAAATAAGCCCAGCAACGAGCAGTGTAGATTCGGGCTTTGGCCAAGTAAGCTGTGGCTGGAGTAGTCTGAATTTAGTCTGAGGCACAGCTCCCGGCCAGAGGAGTCCAAATTTCATTCAGATTTTTACCCTCAGTGTAAATAAACCCTAGGTTATATTAAGCGAGATAAGGTGATTCTTAACAACAGATAAGTATTTGTGTCTGCAGATCACTATAGGGATATTATTCTTTACTAATTTCATTCTGAAAGGAAACAGTGAGTAATTTCTGCAAATTTCTTCCCACTGTGAAAAAGCCTACAACAATGGTACTGCTTTTGAAGTCTACTCACAGTCTGGGACTTATTCTGTGCAAAATTTGCATGTGGGTATTTTCTGCACAGGAAACAGCATTTTATTTTCTGTGCAGAAAATGCTGTTTCCTGCATAGGGAATACTATAATTGGGGACTTTTTCTGCATAAGATGTACACACAGTTTTGCTTTTTTTTTATTATTATTTGCTCTTGTTTTTCTTTTGTACAGAAAATGCTGTTTTCAGTGCAAAAAAAGATGAAATTTTGTGCAGAATAGATCCTGAACTGCAAAGATTCTAGTCAGTCCACAGTTCTCCTCACTGACACTCAAAAAACACATATTTTCAGCCATTTCTCTATTTTCAAATAGGCTTTCCACCCTAGCCCACACTTGGTGGGTGGCTAAGACCCAATAAATCATCTGACAAAATAGGTCCATATGGTGGTTAAACACTAAACAGTAAAAAAAAAAAAAAACCAAAACAAACAAAGAAACAAAACCACTCAGGGTTTCTCTTTACCTGTAATACTGGGCTAAATTACTAGACACCATTTGCTGTTTTACAGTGCTATCCTTCCTAACCTTTTCCTGAAAAATTTATTGTACCATACTCCCTTCCTTCCCTTCTCCTCCTCCTAGCTAGGCAGAAATCATAGTATAGTAGGACCCCCCCCCCCCGCACGCATTTGTGGGAGATTGGTTCCAGGGCCCTCCGCCGATAATTAAATCCATGGATAATACTGAACACCCCCCCACCTGTCACCATTTCTGCCATGGGAGTGATCCCAGGGGGTGATCCCAGAGGTAAAGGGAGAAGGGAGGCAGATCTACTCCTCCACTCCCTTTGTCTTGTGTCACCATTCTCCTCACAAGAGAGATCCTGGCTGGTTCTCCCGGGGGCAAAGGGAGAAGGGAGGTGGATCTACTCTTCTCCTCCCTTTGCCCCTGCATCACCATTTTCCTCACAGGAGCTATCCCAGGGGGCGATCCTGGGGGCTAAGGGAGAAGGGATTGGATCTACTACTCCCCTCCCTTTGCCCCTGCATCACCATTCTCCTCATGGGAACGACACTGGCTTGTGATCCCAGGGGCAAAGGAAGAAGGGAGGCAGATCTACTCCTCCCTTCCTTTCATCCCTGCATCACCATTCTCCTCATGGGAACGATCCCAGCTGGTGATCCTGGGGGCAAAGGGAGAAGGGAGGCAAATCTACTCCTCCCCCCCTCCCCTCCCTCCCCCATCCACTCCCCCCCTGCTGTCGCCATTCATGGATAGTTGAATCAGCGGATGGCAAATCAGTGTATACGGGGGTGCTACTGTAATTGTCTGGGCAAGAGAATGCAAAAGGCACTTGCCACAGTTTTGGAATATTTGGGGTATGTCTGTGTTTTGTTTGATACTGGATATCAAAATAATTCAACAATATTTTGGGTAGTTTGTTGCCTTTTCTACAAATGGAATATAGGTTACATTGATTTTAATAGCTGTCAGTAAAACAGGATTATTTTTTGACTTTGTATTTATCAGAGATACCATGAAAGAAAGAAATGTCTTGCTCTGCTTAAAGATCTTTAAATATGACGGGGAACTAGTGTGAGTTTAAAGACCCCACCTCTCCACCACCCCAGATTCTTAAAAAGAAATACTCATTTTTGAAGCAAAAAGTGAATTAGAGGGAAAGAGGAGAATTAGACATTAAGCTGAAAATAATGAACCTGAATCCACTAAGTCATTTACAAATGTGGAACCTAGAGTTGTGTGTTTATAATTGTTTCATATTTGTAATACCTACATATCCCCTAGTTTAGGTGATACATAGGGGCCATGTATGTCCCCCCCAATCCCTACTTGTTGGGCAGCAGCCATGGTGGTCAGCGGGGATCTATTGTTCTGTCATTCAGGAAGCAGCTGAATGTTGTTCCTACTCCCAACTCACATGAGCAAACTCTAGCAAGAGGGGGGATTGTGATGGAGACCCTGCTTCTGCCTTTCACACCAGAAATTACTCACAGGAATGGGTGGGACCATCAGTCAGCTACTTCCCAATCAACAGGGGAACAGACCCACATCAATCACAGTGGCTGCTGCCCAGCAAGTTTTTTTTGGGGGGAGGGGTGTCACTGCATAGCTACATTATTACAGAGGTTATGCATTCATAAGTAAATTCCAGCCATCGTGTTTCACACAAGAATGAGTGCTTTGTTTAAAGATTGCTTACCAATTTATTCAGCTTGTAAGAATTTCAGTAGGCAACTACAGTTATAATTATTCCAAAATGTAAGTATACACTTCATCAGAACTTATGTAGAATAGGGGGGGGGAGAGAACCCCTAAGCAACCAGCCACTAGTTTAAATAAAGAAGATATGCCTCAAAGCTATACTATTCAACAGAGGAATCAACTAAATTGTTTTTTTATATGAAGTGTTCTCCTAATCAGAAGTAACTCAGTAAAACCCCAGGTTTTCCACATCCCACTGTTATGAGTACATGAGGAGAACTTTGATACATCAGACCAAAAGACTATCTAGTCCAGCGTTTGAGTTTCACAGTGGGCAATGAGATGTTATAGTAGATACCAACCATGGGACGTTGAAGCTAAGCCCTGTTCCTTGCTGCATGTGTCAAACCATTTCACACATGCCGGACGAGATCCGTCTTATTAACACCTTAGACAGCTTTAAAAAAGCTGTCAAGACGGATCTTTTCCGGCAGGCCTTTCCTGAATAACTATCCCGACCCAAGACTCGGCTGTCCTCCCTGAGCTGTAATCAGATTTTTTAAAAAACTATTGTGTTTTAATCTTTTTCTAATCTATATATTTTTAATTTACTGTATGTTTTTAATCTTTTATAATTTAATATTATTTTAAGGGGTGGGTGGGCTAGGGTACTGGGACTATGGAGTTTTTATATTGTAAGCCTCCCCGATTGCGTTGCAGAGGGGCGGGATAGAAATAAAAAAAATATTATTATTATTATTATTATTATTATTATGCAATGGGCAGCATCCTACTAGTGTAATACCACAAGCATGAATCCACCTTATGCTTGCATATGCATTTTTTAAATTGGTGTAGAGGTTAGTATTCTCTTCCTTCCTTCACATTAACAAAAGCCACCACCCCTCACCAGGACTCACTGTTGTGCTGTGGTAGCCTCTACCCACCCACCCACAACCGTTCTGCTTCTGGTGGAAAGCAGAGTACATCAGAGAAGTGTCTGGGTATATACCTATAGCCGGACTCAGACCAATGATATCATGCAATGAAATCTCCAAAGGCCCCCAATGGATTTCAGTGGATGATGTCCTCAGTCTGTGTATGGGAACATAGCCAGACATTTTCCCAATCTCCTCTACTCTGCACAAGCAATGGAATGGCCATGGGGGATATTCATGCCACAACAGTGAGTCCTGGGGCTGGTGACAGGGGCACCATAATTCTACATGCATAACTCTTACAGTATGCTCAGTAATATAGGATTTAGGTCATTATGTGAAGGGAGGATACTATTTAATCATAGTTGAATAATGGACTATCATAGATAGTCCTCAATCCAACATCACATAAATACCCACATGCAGACATATTTATTTCTTCATTTCATTTCATTTCATTTCAATGCTGTTTTATCCTAGATGGGACCCAAGGTGGCTTCCATAAAACAAATTTAAAATCCCATATATACAGTTAAATTGTTTAAAATAAAATAGTTAACATCAGATTAAAACATAATATAAAACAGATAAAAAACTAAAACATACAAAATAAAACAAGCCCTGCTGCTTATACATTAAAAGCATGCCTTAAAAAACAGTGCTATACAACTTCCATATAGAATAGTGACATTGTGCAATATATGTCAATAACTGGTTGCCATTGTGCAATGCATAATACATTATGCTCAACCACAATGCAAAGTACAGGATGCACAACTAAAATGTAGAATGCAAAGTATAGGATGCACAACTAAAATGTATAATCAAAATGCAAAGTATAGGATGTATAACCATTAAGGAAAAGTATGGGATGCACAACCATAATGAGTAATCACAATGCAAGGTATAGAATGCAAAACCACAGTTGTGGAATATTGCTCAATTTGCAAAGACAAGGCACAAATGAACAACTTCACTTTTACTATCAGCAGAATATGCCTGTTTGCACAATGGTGATTTTGGGGCATGATTTAAGCAAGTATATTTCCCTAAGTGAACTAAAGCCATAATTTAAGAACAGATATTTATTCAACTTAAAATAATACTCCTTTACACTACATATACAATATTACATCCTATTAATCCTTGCCAATCAAATAACTACCTACTGATCATTACAAAGAGTTTACTTACAGAACCAATTCTATCTTCTCATAGTGAACATTGGGAGGCCCCAGGGATACATTCATGGTAACATTTGTTCTCCTGGGTGCTGTAGTCATTCCATTATCCCCAAATCTTGGAGCACAACATTCTCCATTAAAATGTCATCTTTGGGGACCCTAGAAAGTAAGTAAAATTAACAATCCCCACTTGATTTACACCATTGTACTAAATGGACAATGAAAAAAACACACATCTTTCTGCATAAATAAAATCAACCATTCCACAGCACGATCACAACTATGATAATGAGTTTTAAATACAACTATAGGGCAAGCATGGAAAAGCATCTTTGTGTGGGTATGGTTGGTCCCTGTGGCACTAGGGGTGTGTGGAGAGGCTGAAGTGCACCACCTGATACTTTCAGGGAGGGGGTGACACCAGCCTTAGTGAAACCACAGATTGATCCATCCCCCTGTAGCCTTCCATGATCTGGACGTTCAACCACAACAAGCAACCACATCTCAGTTTTTGATATTGCTCTTGAAATGACAAATTATACTCTCTCAAACATTCCTTAATTCTCATTTTGGGACCCTGTTATTTTGGAAGCTTGTCAAACTTAATTAGTATGACTGCCTACCTTTTTTTTTTCCTTGTAAAAATGCCCAACCACGAATCACAAACTAAATGAGATTGTGTTATGATAACTAATTATCCAGATTTAGCTATGTGATTTTGCTGATGGCAAATGAGAATGATGTCCATTTATTGAATAACCTAATGGTTTTTAAATGCAAGTACCCCACACACCCCAAATGATTAGAATTTAAAATGCATACTTTTGACACTGCTATCAATGTTTATGAACAATTGAGCAGTTTTGACTAAGTGATATAAATAGCAGTAAGTGACATGACTTTTACTTTTGGACTACTGAATGTGTATGTCATCCCTGTTTTAATGTATTCCCCCACCACCACCAATAGGGAGTGTGTTTTAGAGCAGAATGCATTTCACTGCCAATACTAAGCTGACACAATGTTTTCAGCACTTCAGTTTAAAAAGTTACGGTAGGTACTACACCAGAAAGACAGAATGGACTAAAGCTGAGAAACAACCTAAGTGTTTGTTACATTTGAATACGCTAGTATAATTTTTTTTTATCCTGGATTTCTTTGATTGTTTCATAACAAATAAAGTGCTCCTAGTAAATCACTGAAGTATCTCAGATTTTTTTCACCCTAACTATTTTTGAAATGTTGTTTTGCAGAGATATTCTACCAAACAAAATATTTTTTTTATCAGGGATTGTTGTAGATGAGGAGTCATTATGATCATTTTCCAATTCAACTGTATCATGTATTTATTTTTAAAAGATTACTGTATATCCCAGCATATTATCATTGGCTGCTATGTTTTGCCTAGCTACAACCTCTATTTCATTTTCACAGACAGCCCCAAATGAAATATTCCTGCAGTCCAATCAGGATGTTACCAGTGAAGTACCGGTGGCTATATTATTCCTGTCCAATTGAAGGTGGCCCTAAGTAAACTGAGACACAGAGTCCATTTGGGCCTCCAATGACATTTGCAGATCTAGGGCTGCATCTGCACTGCAGAAATAATGCAGTTTGACATTGCTTTAACTGTCATGGCTCAATGCTATGGAATTCTGGGATTTGTCATTTCATGAGGTATTTAGCCTTCTCTGTCAGAGAGCTCTGGTGCCACAACAAACTACAAATCCCAGGGTTCCATAGCATTGAGCCATGACAGTTAAAATGGTGGCAAACTGCATTATTTCTGCAATGCAGATGCAGCCCAGGAGTATGCCAAACCTAGTACCTGCTCCTTCAGGAGGAGTGTAACTCCAACTAGGACAGGTCATTTACCCAGTTCCTGGACATGACAATCCCTAATCCACAGAGGCTTGATTTATTGGGATTAAATTTTGCTTATTCGTCTTTATCCAACCCATTTCAGCATGCAGACACAGGTTCAGCAGCTACACAGCTCTAGCTGACTCCAGTGACAAGGAGAAGTAATTGATTGTCCTTGGAATACTGGCACAAACTGTAAACCCCGAATGGCCTCACAGAGGGCTTTATATGATATTGAACAGCATAGGGGACAAAATGAAATGCTGTAGCACCCCACAGCTTAAAGGAAATGGAGCTGAACACAAGTCCCTCAATGCTACTCTCTGGAAGTGTTTCTCCAAAGGCATGGAAAACTTATAATGCAGTACCTCTTATTCCCGTCCAGTAGAGCTTATCCAGAAGTGTAAATGGTGCTGCTCTCAACCTCTGGAACTCCCTTCTGTGGGAGTCTAGGCTGCCCCCCCCATTTTCCTTTCGCTTGCAGACAAATACACTTTTATTTAATCAGGCCTTCAATACGTAGCTGCGTGTAGAGAGGCTTTTAATTAGGGTGTGTTTATTTTTTAATTTTTTTAACTTTTATATGCTTTTATAATTTTAAATTGTGATGATTTTAATTGTTTTAATTGTATGTTATATTTTATGTTTTGTGAGCTGCCTTGGGTCCCGTTCTGGGAGAAAGGTGGTATATAAATTAAATAAAACAAACAAATAAATGGTACTGAAAGCCACCAAAAGATCCAGGAGGATCAACAGGGTAACACTATCTGCCTTTTATTTGAGGCAATGTGTCTGTCAGGACAACCCAGGCTGTTTTGGTACTATGTTGTTGTTTTGTTGCTGTGCGTAAGTCAGTTCTGGCTTATGGTGACCCTAAGGTGCCAGTTACCCTAAGAGGTAGGAGGTGCTTTAGAATCCCACCCTGATGCCAAATCTCCTTTATTATTTGGGGGAATTATTACCTCAACAGAAGGCCTGCAAGAGGAGAGTAACTTTGGAGATCTTTTCACCTATATCTCTCCTCTCTTTCTCTGGCTTTTCTTTGCAATCGAAGATTCAGGAAGGACTCATCCCGTGCTTTCTGCAAGCACACTGATGACTGAAAAGGCCAATACAAGATAAACATGTCCAGTTGCAGAAAGCACAGCAGACGGTCTCCTTGGGTGATGTTTCTGGGTTGTGATTCTTTCTGCGCTGTTGTTTCTCTTCAAGACTTGTTCAGTGTGAGCTCTCACATAAGGCTGCAGCATTGTGGGTAGTGTGTCTCCAAGCCTCCCAATGTGAGGCCACAGCAGACCATAGTTGGTGATCAATCTGGCCAAGCCTGAGATATTGTTTCAGGGAGTCCTTGTATCGCTTTTTTGGAGCATCCCTCTTACTCTGACCCGTGGCGAGTTCACCTTAGAGTACTATTTTTGGGAGGTGATGGTCCTCCATCCTAGAAATGTGCCCTGCCCAGCGCAGCTCTGTTCTCAATATCATGGTCTCAGTGCTGGTTATCCCTGCTTGCTCAAGGACAGCAACATTCGTCACATAGTCAGTCCAGTGTATATTTAGGATTGTGTATCTACAGTGCTGTTGAAAGTGTTTGAGGAGTCGTAAGTGGTGGCGATAGGTGACCCATGTTTCAGACCTGTAATGGAGAATAGATAGTACAATGGCTCTATACAGTACACACTGATTTTTGTGCTTCGCCTCAGGTGTTTGTTACTCCAGACTCCTGCTAACTGTAGAGAGCACTCCAGTTAAAGTGAAATAAATTATTTTATTGGAATAATACAAACTAACATACACAACACACATTCTTAAGAACCACACAAGGCTATAGCAGTTTAAGACAGAAAGATTAGATAGAATGAGAGATTTGGGAATATAGGGCAATAGTTACCAGTCTTGAAAAGAAGAGTTCCATGCTCTAAAGATACTCAGATAGGTTAATGAGGGTGGTACAGGAGGTTCCAAACCAGAGAAAGAGAGTGGCTGGGTTAGTCCACTGTGGCACACTTTATTATTGTTAGGGGACTAATATTTACATCCTATTTCATATCCTGAATGGGTACTCTGTTTACAACAATTTAGTCCAATACTCAAACCACTATACCATGCTGGCTCTCTTTGGTACCACACCCTAACCTGAAATCAGAATGGATCCACATAATCTATTTTCTCCAAGAATGTCTGAAGCTACCTAGCCAGCACACACTCAAGTGGGAAATTAGTGATGGGGTGATAGATCTTACATACTTCTGGGTTCAGCAGTGTCCTTTTTAAGAGCAGACACATTACAGTCTTCTTCAAAGCAGCAGGCACCCCCCCACCTAACAGAGTGAAGTATTTAACATTCCCTGAATCCACCCACATAAGTTACCTCTGCTATATCTTATAAACAAAAATGTATTAGTGGTTACTAAATTCACAGACATTATCAGGGAGAACCATGGATCAAAGTGTGAAACATGCTAGAAATCCCACTGAACTTGAACACTAACTAATCATTGTTTACTAACATTTCCTGTTTCTTTCTATGGGGCCTCAGCTCATGCCTTGGGGGGAGATATTCCAACCATTATGTATTTAGCCCGTCTTTCTGAGTAACTGCAATTTTTTTAAAAAAAATCTCAGATAGAAATAGTACCAAATCCTATGCATAATACTGTACTGAGATGAATTCACAAATACAAATGTTTCTGGGGTGAGAGCATTTTTTAAAAAATAAAATAAAAATTAAAAATCTAATTTCAGAACATGCTATTTGTTATGCTTCCAAAATCAGAAATTGTTGTTTCTAATTTTTAATTTACTTCTATTGAAAACAGGTATTGTGTGGACCAAGAGCCATACGATCACATAAATAGAGTTCTATAGCAGTTATACAGTTCACTTTAACTAGCCCATTGGAAAGGGAGTTAGGGATTTTAAAGCTAAAGAAGCATATGAAACTCTTGGGACTTTGGCCTTTTGATTAGATTTCTAGAAAGCTTTCAGCTGGAGACAAGTAAATCATTTTTTTAATGCTACAAATGAATTAGGAGTGACCTGACTGACCCAAGAAGATATGGAGTACTGTCAAGAAAGATAGCATTTGTAAAGCCCCATCAATCTTGCTGATAATTAAATGTGCAGAACTGGGGAAGAAGTATAACAGGAGCCAAGAAAATATACACTACGGAAAGAACTGTATCATTGAACAACTGAAATGAGAAGATAAGCAAATTTTTAATTAATCTATTTGTATACTAAATATATTTTCTAGTCTACTTATCATAAAATAATGGTACCATCCTGTTGGTGATATATCGTCATGAAAGTCCAACTAATGCTTGCATATGTCTCTTTATAGTCCTTGTCCTGGAACTTCCAGAGGATGTCCTTGTACTTCCAGCTATCCAGACATTGTGTGGCTCTGTTCTGCCTAGTCCTGTCAGGTAAATGGCCATGTGAGGGATTCCCTGTAGGTGACAGATGAGTTCTCCATGTGGGGAGAGGTGTATGAGGTTGAGTTCTGTCTGGCAGAACTTTTTGTGGCATGAGATGATGCACAATCTTGGCCAATGTCTTAAAGATGTATAGCAATAAATGTTCATAAACACAAGACAATAAATTTCTTATCTTGAAAAATATAAAACCAAGAATAAAATTAAATAAGGAGAACAGGGGAAAACTCATGCATAAAGACAAAAAAAAAAGAATCTTCAAAGAGACATTCAAAATGCAAAACAGATTTTGGCCTCCATATAAGAGTGCGGAGGATATTCAAAAGTGCAGATACTAATGTAGAAAATGTTCACTTTGGGATCATTGACAACTGAAGGTCAAGTGACAGCAGAACTGCAAGCGATATCTCCCTGGGATCACTTTAGTGACCTTTTGAGTCTATACAGTTGAGGTAATCATACAAGGAATCTGGTCCATAATTGTTTGGGGCTTTATATGTTAATTATATGACTCTGAAAATGCCACAGTGTTTAACAGCATAACTACCAGAGTACCAACACATAGTCACCAAATCTTATTGATTCTTCAAGCAGTGGTGGCATTAGGGGGTTAGGAAAAGCCAAACTGCACCAGGTGACACCCTGGGGGGAGGGGTGACACCAACCTTAGTAACGTCACAGCCATCAAGCATGAATGAAACTGCTTTAAAGGGTAGCTTGCAGAGATGATCCAGGAGGAAATGACCAATAGTATTAAAAGATTCAAAGATATTGATTAAGAGCAACAGGGTTTCACTACCATGTCCCTTTCCATAGAAGAATAAACATTAGGGCAATTGAGACCAAACCCAGTCTGAATTCATATTGGAAAAAGTCAAGATGGACAATTTTCCCAAGAGTAACTGTAGTGGAACACACATGTTGCTCTTACCTTGCTCAAAAAGAAGGTATTAGCAAACATGTACTTCAGGATCCACCTTAGTGCTTCCTTTGAGGCCATGAACACCATCCCCTTAGGCTAGATCAATTTGGTTGAAGAAGTTAGGCAAAGCAATGGTCAAGGCAGCACAGCTCCGATAAATTTTTCCATTTCCTCCATTGTCAACTGAAGTTGGTCCCATAAAACTGGGAAAGACAATGCATTGATTGCCTCACTAAAGACTGTAATAACAGCAGCGTTCAGGCTAGGGTGAAGACCAGCAATTTTCACTTCAAAATAGCTATTAAAATTTATCGTAACAGGGCTCCCAGGGTTGCAGCATACCATTTGCTGTGATAGAATGTCAACAATAATCCCCTTACCACTTGGAATAGTTTAGCTGGGAAGCTACACAAGTGCACAACAGATAGTAAAATGTGCCTTCTTTGATGTCCTCCATGCCACAGTTGGCATAATAAGGCATTTCACAGAATTTATCAGACCACCCCCCAGAAACATTCTTTTGCTGGTATATTTTGAAATGTTTTTATGCCAGCAAAAGAACCCCCTTTACCAGACTCTTTACCAATGTTAAAGAGGCAGCCCCAGCAGAAATGGAACATGAATGGGGCTCCTAGTTGGAGATCTCGCTGATTCTTGTGAGAAGATGCAAGCACAGGAAATTGAAAAAAATAAAGGAAAATAAACACAAAAAATGTTCACACAAGCACAGAAACACACTTTTAAAAATCCCAAGTACATCAGGAAGGTTCACAGAAGAAGTGTCTCCTACCTAAAGTGTTCTGTCATTAATGGTGTAATTACAAGGAAAAAATGGCAGGTGTTTTCAAACGCCGGCAATGCTGGCTGACAACAAAGCACCATGAGAGATCAATTGATGGTTTGGCCTATCAATAAAAAGGAACAGCTTTTTGCTAAGACAAGATTGCGAAAAGACAACTCATATGATATGTGTGCCCTTTCATATTCATTAGGCATCGTTATGATGCCATATTTGCCTGGTCTGATAACGTCCCACCTCTGGAAGATTTCCTGATATTCAGAATACCTTTGGAGCAAGATAGCAGAATAGGGCATGCACATTTTGTATCATAGCTTCCATTTTCCTCTCGGTAGAATTGTTAAAACCTATAATGAAAAGTGCTATGTATTTAAAATTTTGACAAGCCTGGCTAATATGGAACAGGTTGGAATAATGAGAATGGTTTTGAGCAGCACAAGTGAATTCTTATCTGTGCACTGAATGTTGAAAATGCTCCATTTTTAAGTCACACACAGGAATTGACTACACTCTAATCACTCTGTTCTCTGGGCCAGACTGGAACATTGGGAAACTTACCATGAAGGTCCATTCTAACCAAGGAGAAGGCGCCATCTATGAATGGGTTAACCCCTGCCTCACCTGGGCAGTGACAGAGGTTATGTACTATAGGATTCCTAGCTCTTCCTCAGCCAAGAAATATGGATGAGAGAGAAAATAAAGAACCCCTGAAAAAAAGAATAAAAATGGTCTTGCCATCACAGGGTGTGGTGGGTCTGGATGGCTCAATCTCCTTGGCTAGAATGGACCTTCACAGTAAGTTCCCCAATGTGCTATCTCAGCCAGTAAAGAAGGAGCCATCCATGAATGGGAATAACCCTAGCATAAATATTAACATGGGAAGGATGGTGGCAAGAAAATTAATTGCTTTGACAGAAACTGCTGGAGCACCCATCTACCAAAGGATGCCCTAGTGGAGGCAAATTTATCCAGCCTATAGTGTTTTCTAAAAGTGGAAGGAGTTGCAGCCCTGCAAATTTCCCCCAAGGGATGCTAGTGGAGAAGGACACCAAAGTGGCCACTTACCTAGTAGAATACGTGGTCACTGTCATACCTCACCCTCTGGAGTTGGAAGATTCAGACAAAGGGGAAGAGACAGCTTGCCAGGAATCTGCAGCTCCTGAAGGTGGTGGTATCTCTCAGTCAGAGGATCCAGTGGTTGCGGCAGAGTGGAGTCCTGCTTTCCAGCAGGAGTTTGTAGATACTGAAGACCCATTTCCATATTTTCTTTAACAATGAAGAGAAGGGAGATTGTGTTGTTTCCAGAAGTTGTTAAGTAAGAGATGCTGACCCAGTGAGGCACCTAGTGTCTTGAAACAGCTGTCCATAATGCTCTTAACCACTCCCTGGCAGCTTTGTTGTGTTCAATCCTCCTTCTTGTACTAGTAGTACTTTTTGGTGTTCATATTTCACTGACCTCGGACTGGCTACGATTTACAACTCTGTTTTATTTCTTGCTGGCTTTGCTTATCTGGACTACTGACTTACTGAATGTCTTCTGGACCAACTGTTGACCACTTTATTGCTTCTCCCTTTGTCCTGCTGGATACCCTGTGGCTGACCTGGACTGAATTAACTCCTCAACAGCTCCTATACTCCAAACACCTGGTTCCTGGGCCAATTGCTGACTGGAACATAGGACAATCATGTTTTGTGGTTTAGGCAAAGCGAGCAAATGATAGGCCAGGTTGGATTCGATGAGGGTAGAAGGTAAGACAATGGGTTGTGAGTGGTGAAAAGGGGATAGGAAGTGATGAGCTAGCAGTGGACTGAGTACAGATGCTCCACTTAAAAACCTCTTCACATGAAGATGGGAAGAAATAGGTCACTTTGGGCTGGTTTATAAAATGGATGCCAAGACTGTATGTTGGCATCATAAAATGTTGGTTTTCAGCCCTAGACTGCGGCCTGCTTGGAGAAAGTCTAAAAAAAAACCTCACAGCAGCTGCATGAGGAAAGATTTATTTTCCTTGAGACCATCTGAGAAAGGCAGGGACAGTAAAGGAGGGGGTTGGGGGTGGAATTCTAGAGGAGGCTGGCTCAACCCATTGAGCTCATTAGTAACTACGGAAGAAAGCTACTTCAGCCATGAATCCTGATCAAAAAAATGACATAGGCAAGGATATAGGAACTGAAAAAAGATTTGTAAAACACTTGGTTTCTTTGCTCAAAATGATTGGCTTCTACTTGGGACTCAAAATGGCAACCACACTGTGAGTGAGCACGTGGGCATGATTTCTGAGATGGCTGTTTAAGTGTAGTGCCCAGCTGGATTGTCTGCTTAGGCCTGGCCCCCTCCACACCCCACCCCTGAGTCACTCTGCCTGAGAAGCCTTCAGGAAAAGAAGTAAGTTCAGCCTTTTGAGGCGAGACAGCTGGGGAATTTAAAGCAGCCTCCTCCTCTATTTCCATGGCACCCTCTGACTGCTCATCAGTGCTAGCTGGGTTGGCCACACATTCAGGCTCTGCCAGTTGGAGCACTGAAGTGAGCTCAATAGCCTCAGCCTTTCTGAGGTTTGGATGCAGAACTAATCTCAGCTTCTACTAGTTCAACCACCCAATCTGTAATGGCTGCTCCAGAGAAGGCAGATGCTGTAGCAGGGGTTGCAGGTGAGCTCAGTTCTTTATAGCTTCTGTGAGAGGTGGTTAAGAGCACTCACAATCCCAGGCAATGTTTGGGGACTGGGTGGGGAGAGGTTTTAGAGACTGAAGTGCTCTTAACCTTTCCCATCACCACCTCCAGGGAAAAAAACAATGTGAAAGAGAGAAAAGACCAAAGAGGAGAAAGCAAGGAGTGAAGGTAATGAGATGAGGGGCTTTAAAAAAAGGGGGACAGAGAGGAAAAAGGAAAAGTAGCCCAGAGCAAAAGGAGAGGAGGGAAATATAATAGCTAAGAAAAAGGATGGAGGAGCAAAGTATATGACCATTCCTGGATGAGAAGCCAGATTACCTATAGGAAATACTTTCAAAAGCAGCACATGGCCCATGCTTCACTTGGATGGTAATAGGAAATGACCCATTTATGAATGGCTCCTTCTCTGCTGGCTGAGAATAGACATTACCTGAAATATGTGTCTTTTGCTAAAAGCAATTCCTCCAACTTGTTTCCTCTCAACCACCAGCATACCATTTAGTCAAAACTGTTAATGTTTGAACATTGTAGGCCCTTTCATGTATATGTCATAAGTATTATAACTGAGGACCCCATCCTCAGTGTCTGCACTTGGTTGTTATGAGAATGAAGAGGGAAGGAGAACAAGATACTTTGCCTTGAGTCCATTGCAGGAAAGGTAGGATATACATGTAATGAATAAAAAATGTCAGGACATATGCATCTTCTACTCAAGACTACATGCAGGTGATAGGACCTAGTCATGTGGTTGTCATATTTGATGGTAGCCACATGCTTAGGATAATACTAAAGCTAGTCCTGCATTTTAATGACTTAAGGGATAGTTTTATGGAAGACAGACAGAAAAACAGATACAAAGCATGCTTTGGGCCCCATATATACATTGATATGATCATTTTTGAATTACTTTGTGTGTTTTTTATTTATTTATCTTTAATGCATGTAAGTACAATTCATGTATAAAATGAGTTGCATAAGAATTGCTCTCTACTTTCCTACCTCTGGAAAAAAAAGAATAAAAGGACATAGGGAATACTGAATATTAGCCTGGCTGTTTGAAACAAAAATCTTATTACAATTAAGATGAAAAATTTGCATTCTGACACAGAAAGGATTCAGTCTTGTGCCTTCAAAGGGCAATAAGGTATAACATTTAAGAGAAAGCCATTCCACACTAGTAAAATACCTGAGGTATTTCAAAAAGACATTTGACATTTTAAAGATTACAATGTGTCAGAGTTGTGAGGGCTGATATTGTATTTTGGATTTGGAGATCTGAAGAGCAGAGACATTATTAAGCAAGTGTTACTTTGAGAAAATGATCAGACCACTAAAACAAAATGTACTTATATTTACAGGAAAGCAAGCGAACCAGGCATTACATCATGGAACTGTGCCCTGACAGCGATGAATATTCGGACCAAATTTATTGCTGATACTGCAATTGATTGCTATGGGAATGCTCATATCTAATTTTAGTATTGTTGTTTGTATTTAATGTATTTTAACTGTATTGAATTTTGTCTTTTTAAATACACAATATTTAGACGCTATTTATCTTATGTAGTACTATTATAATGTAGCACTTTTATATTGTTCTTGTTTATTTTTTGAATGTGAATGGGCTATGGTCTAAGCATGAATAAAATTACTTACTTACTATGGTACTGCACATCATGGAACTGATGCATATCAACCAAAGCAACTCATTCTTGAGGGGTGGGGGGACTTGCAATGCAGAGGAATACACAGATTCTGCTGATTCAGTGAATTGTAGTGGGCCACAAATTTATTATGATGGTTACATCTAAACAATAATGCACTCAGGCCTAGAATTAGTCAATTTGTGCTGAAGACTGTCATACAGGCTGAGTAGTGCCACCTAGTTGACCAAACCTATAAAATAGCTTTCCTGACCCTTCCTTTCTCCTGCCCATGTCTCTTGCCCATTTAGTGGGCTCAGCTTTCTCCTCCCTCACTTTCATTCCTACCAATTGAAAGAAACACAATATGAAGTATCAAGGAATGTTCAGCAGGTCACCTACATATCCACACATAGTGAATGTTATAAAGTAACTATCAGCATCACCAGTGCAATAAAATGGGGGGGGTCCCAGAAAAGGAGATATATACACAGCACAGAGGGACACAGGAGGAAATTCCTGCCTGGTCCACAAGTGGTCAAACAGTTACCAATGGGAGGGGGGACAGAAACATGGGATGTGGTGGGTTCTGTCCAGCCAGAAGTCAGAAGGTCTATATATAAGCCTGCTGAGATCATGTGAAATCTTGCAAGATCAAGCAGATCTTCCAAAATCTCAGGCAACCAAAGAGTTAATGCTCAGATCTTATAGGGAATTATTTTGTTGGCAAAGATTCCTTGTGAGACTGTGTCTGGCTCCCAGCTAAGCTGGAGCTCAGAACTGAACTAGGTATGGTGTTCAGAGCTTGATAATAATTAGACAATTCTTTAAACACACCATCAATTTATTAGCTTACTAGATTTCATGGAAACCACTGAAGCCAATTATGTACTTTAGCAAATTTGATTATTTTTAGAATGTTAAAGGTTGCTGGGATTGATGGCTCATCCCCTGGCAAATTCAATAACATAGTACGACAGGAAGGCCTAAAGAAATTGGAGGAAATGCATCACATGGCTCTGTTGCTGTGCAGACTAATTGGTTTGCTTTATCATGTCTGTCATTGGGAGAAGGCACTGAAAATCAAGTAGCTGCAGGTTTAATGATACATAGCATTGACTTATTGAAATGAATAAAATTTAAATTAAACATGACTAAGTGAAGTCCAATTGATTTCAGTAGATCTACTTTAAGTATAATTAAAACTGAATACAACCCTCCCTCCCTCCCTCCCCCCCTTCTCTCTCATGTTTATGAAGAGGAGATTGTGTGAGAGAGGACTTTATCAGACGTCCCCTTGAAACGTTCTTTTGCCGGCATTTTAAAAAATCAATTTTTATGCCGGCAAAAGAACGCTCCCCCCCAACCACATTTCCTTTCCTGACAAAGGCTGCTCTAGTAATAAAGAAGAAATGAGCGGAGCTCCATTCACTTCCTCTTTTGAACTCTACAATTCTATGATTCTATGATTCTATGAAATCCCACACAATTTCATCATGCGGGAATTCAAAAATAAAAACAAAAATACACATCCAAAAGTTAAAGTGTGCACACACATGCACACACTAAAAAATGTCCACCCAGGGAGGGTCAAAAAAGTTTGTCACTTACCTGGATGTCCCAATCTGACCTGGAAGTGTTCTGGCTGGTCCGACCATTGTCAGGGTAAGTATGAGATTTAAAGGGACAGAGGATTCGCACGCCGGCAATGCCGGCAAAAAATCAGCAGGGAAATCTATTGACAACTTAAGCCGTCAATTAAAAGGTATGGGTTTGGGGCCGTTTTCACGGCGAAAGGGCAACATTGTCTGATCCATGCTTCCTTTCACAGTTATGTGGCATCCTTTTGATGCTGTATTTAGTGTGTCTGATAAAGTCCTAAGATCAGTCATATGTAATCTGGAACAGTGATCACCAGTGATCAATTCCATAAACTGGGTGAAGCTAGTTTCATCAAAAACTGACAGTGAACATTAAGAGCTTCATGGTTATGGAGGACATACTGCTGAGGCATAACAATATGTGTGGAATATCTCATTTTTTCCATTGCAAAACTGATTTGGTTTTCTAGCTATGTCAGTACCAAAAGCCAAACAAAATGGCTTTCACTGCATACTTACCCAGCATAATTCATGTATCTATATTTTTTGCTAAGGACAGAACCATTGGTGGCAATATTTCTGAGAAGCTTTCTGTTTCTTCATTTTTTGTTTGTTCATTTTGTTTATTGTGCTGTTTTTATTGTTTGGCACATTATAATGCTTTCAAAGATGAAATAGTTTTCTGAAATACCTCAGGAACTCCAGTCATGTAGAATGGCTACTGCCCCTTGAAGATACAAGGTTGATTCCATTCCTTCCAGTATCAGAATGCAGAATTCCTGAAGCATCGCTAGCAGCACCAGTAAGCACAGAGATACTGATTCAAGGCTATCAAAGATAACAATGCTTTATTCAAAGTTTACACACAAAACCTTGGGCAGCCTAGAACAAACTAACTCTCTCTCTCTCTCTCTCTCTCTGACACACATGCACACACAGAGACACACACACACACACACACAGAGAGAGAGAGAGAGAGAGAGAGAGAGAGAGAGAGAGATGAACAAAGGTCATAAAACTTATTCTTCAATTTATCTTTTCTCAGCTTCTACCTACAGTTAGATTTGTTTTCCCTGCCCTCCACACTCAGTTTCTTTTCCCTACATTCATGATTGTTATTTTACTGTCTAGCCAGGTCCCCTAGGGAATGAACAGCATTTTTTTTCACCTCCAAGTTTTTAAAATGAAAAGCATGAGAACATTCAGAGTTAAAGAGCCCTGCAAAAACCTTAGTAGCAGAATTGGTTCCCTATCACAAAATCACAGAGAGATAAGTCTGGATCCTGGATCTGGGACCCACAACATGTCAGCTTCTTCTTGTAGCCCCCTCCCACACACTAGATAAATACTTATGCTCTAATTCCCCATATTTTCATAGCTCTTTTCTATTGTCTTACTACTCCACAAGTGGCCCAACCCTACAGAATTTGCTTTCCAGGTTTTCTCTGCTACCTATAAGCTGCCATTATCTATGGACACATTCCTAGTGTCCTTCTTATTTCCATCTTTGACAGCCATTAAATTCCTTACCTTCATCAGTTAACACCTTGAATCTATATAGAGACGGTGCAATATTAGTAGTAGTAGTAATAATAGCTGTAGTTCATTTATATCCCACTTTTTCTCTAATACTGGGACTCATGACACCTTACAAAAATGAATAAAAATATAGTTTAAAGCATTACCAATTATTAATAAAAGCATATTTAATAAAACACTATTCTTGAAATGCAACTAAAACAATCCATAAAGATAAAATCCTTTGAAACAAATCCATCAACAACAAAAGATTAAAAAAAACAGTAAAATTGCACACTGTTTCAACAGCACACCATTAATAATTCTTTGCAGGCACTTTCTAAAACCCTCTTGAAATGGGAAAGTTTCCTCTTGCTGATGGAAGGACATAAAGGAGGAGCCATCCTAGCCTCCCTAAGGAAGGAGTTCCAAAGCCTGGGAACATCCACTGAGTAAACTGTATCCTGTGTTCTGAACAAATATGCCAGGGAAAATGGTGGGATTGAGACAAGGGCCTCTCTCCCCCTGCAAAAATCATAGAGCTCAATAAGTCAGATGAGGGAAGACAAAATCCTTCTGACAGCCTGGACCCAAGCCTTACAGTGCTTTATATGTCATCATCAGCTTTGATAATAGGCTCTCCCATTATCTGGGCAGTGCAGCTAACAAAGTAAACAAAGGGTTAACTAGGTGTTGAGAGTAAAGTTGCAGTTTATTGGGGTTCGGCATCATGAAGGAGTCACAAGTCATGAGGGACAGCTGACCAGTGAAGATGTCCTGCAGAAGCAAACTTTGAGAAGCTTCTGTGAAGAGGTGATAAATACTGCCTTGGGGCCATGAGGAAAAGAGAACAAAGAGAGACCTGAGCCAGGGGGACTCTTGTCCCAGCTAAGAGGGGCTCGTTAGTAGAGGATGGGCCCAAAGTCCTAGACTCCCAACCCACATGAACATCCAGAGCATCTGGACTGCAATCCTCATGAGTAGATTAGGAAACTGTTTAGGTTAGTCACATCAGGGTTTTTATGTATTTTATAGATTTGGCTGGAATGACTAGACATACTTGTAACGTTGTAATTTCGAAAGTATGCTTGGAAGGCAGGAGCTTTCTGTGGAAGAGATGCCTTTACTCCGCTATGTAGTTCTCCTTAGAATAAACTTGCTTTAAAGCTCTCCTTTTGGCACACTTCTGTTTCATGTGCCTTGATCAGCTTTCTTCCCACAGGGGTGGGGGTAGGTAAACCTCTGCAGAGACAGAGTGGGAAGTACAAATTGAACCCTGTAACTTCCTATTGGGTTACACTGTTAAAGTAAATGGGTGGCAGTGGCGAGTTTTAGATTAACTCTGGTGTTTTGGGGGTGCTTGTGCATGCACATAGGAGACCTCCAGATCACCACAGCAGCAGTTTGGATTTTACCTGCAAATAGACTAGCAGCCAGTGGAGGTGTTGCAGCAGAGAAGTTGCTTCATGTAGCCAGACCCATTTAACAATTTTTCTATAGTTTTTAGGCCAACTGAAATTTCTGAGCACTTTTCAAAGGCAGTCCCATGTAGGCCACATTACAGTAATCCAATTGGACTGTAATTAAGGCATGCACCACCATGGCCAGGTCAGATATTCCCAGTAATGGGTACAGTTGGCACACTAGCTTTAACTGTGCAACTGGACATCTAAGCTATCAATTAAATACAGAAGTGTAAGCTCATCCAACACTGGCTCAATCCCTTTTCACTGATTTGTCTTTTGATTGACCAGGAACATTACTGTCTTTTTTTGATTGACCTTCAATTTGTTGACCTTTATCCAGCCCATTGGTGACCAACCAAGAAATAATGAGACCAGACACAGATAACTGGGATGAATAAGAGCCACTATATTTAACCTGAAATCTATTTAACCTAAAACCTGTTTAGCTTTGTTGAACTTGGAAAGGAGAAAGGAGGGAGCAACCCAGTGCAGGATCAGCTGCTGCCAGGTGTACACCTTGACTTCCTCCTCAGCCTTCCCTTGGGCAAAAACATCTGTGCCCCGAGTGCAATCCAGTAATTGGGTTTCTCCCTGGGCAGCCATCTACTGGAAGCTGGACATGAGGCCCTACCCCGCTCCAAGTCACAGGACTGTATAATTGAGAGCAAAAACCTCAGGTCCACCCTAAGGGTAGCCTCCTTCCCCCTCCTGGGTCACAGGATCAAAAGAGGCAGTTCCAGAGTCCTGCCCTTCACAAAAAGGGTGCCATGGTGTTCACCCATATTTCTTATTTTATCTCCCCCCACTACCACCCATAGACAAGGAACAAGGCTCTGCTTAGTCCCTTTCCACTACCAGGCCAACCAAAAGGGCACTCACTCCCTGTTGCAAATCCCCCAGGAACACCATATTGCCAGTGTCCAAAAGATGCACACCCTTAGCCTTGAATTGCACAAGCCACCTAAATATTATGGAGGGGTGTGGAAGAAATTGGTCCAACACTTTATTCAGGGCGGTCCAGATCTCCCTCTTTACCCTTCTACAGGCCAAATCAATGCATTGAGGATCCCCTTCACCCCACCAAATTTGGTGTGGCAAAATTGCAGACCATACCAGGATTAAACCAAACCATCTATCCTGTGTGGCCCAAAGATCATGCAGGGCATAAAGAGTAAGAATCATCCCCACCTAGATAAATGACTAACACATGAGGAGGAGGCCATGTGCACTCCTGAAACAAAAGAGACAACAAACCATTCCAATGAAAGCCTCTTTTCCCAAGCTATTCCACAGTGGCATCTTTGTTCAAACCCAGTCGAGCCCCAAAGCAGAAGTTCTGGGCCTGGTGTACCACTAAATACACCATACTATGGTTGCAGATCAGGACCTACTGCCCTTCTAGATCAACTGTAGAACTGGTAAAAAAAAAAATTAACATTAGTAAACAACAAACAAACATGTCTCAAAACTTAAGAGGTCAGACATAGCTCTTACATGCACCAGATCTCCTATGCCCAATTTGCTGGATAGACTCTGAGCCCAGACACACGAAAGAAGCCAGAGAGGCAGCCCCAAACCTAATGCCTAATAATAAGTAGGCCTAATTTCAGCAAGGCCTTGGAATTTTTAAAATTTTTTGGGGGGGGGATTAGGAATTTTTTATTGGAATAAGACCATTCTACTGGTCTGTCTTCCCCCTTCAACTCCTCAGCATGAATTCTATAGTTCTTTATGTAAAAAACAAAGTCTCTCAAATAATCTGGTGCTTTCAATTTTTCAGGCAAAGAAAACCTAAAACTTAATGAGCCTTCCTCCCACCAAGTCTTTCCCCATCTAGTCCCTATCCAGCACTCACAAAACAAAACTAGCCACAACTGAGGTTGAATCGGACCCTTTTGCAACAGAGAAACTTTCCCAAAATTTTGGGCAGAAAAGATAGCAGTGAACTTAGGTCCCAGGGCTGGGAAGTCCAGACCCCCTTGTTCTACCTGCCCATAAGCCACTGCTCTTGCCAGGGGAAATGTGGCCATTCCCCAAAGGAACTTGAACAGAACTTGATCAGCTGCTTTAATCACTGAATCAGGAGGTGGCAAAACAGCCGCCAAGTTGGCTGCCACCGAAAGCTGGTAGGTATTTACAAAAGTGGGTCTCTGATAAATGGCCAGCTTCCATCCCTGCCTGAGGGCCACCCTCTCCTTCACTTTTTCAACCAGTGATACCAATTTTCTTTCCATCCCTCAGGAGCCACTGCAAAATTCAGCCCCAGGATCTTCACCCTACCCATCTTTGCCTCTTGCTTTGCTTGCCACCCTTCCTTTTCTTCAACTATGTCCTTTAGAGGAATAGCTGCTATCTTGTTCTCTGCAGCAAAAATCCTGATCAAAAAACTCTTTTCCATGTTAAGTCGAGCACCAGAAACTCGACCATAGGCCTCAAAAGCATCTTTAATCTTTCTAATTTCCATCATGTCCTTAACCAAGAGGGACACATCATCAGCATGGGCAACAAATTTAACAGATTCACACCGAACCAACCTCGAACTGTCCAACAGACGTGGGATTCGGATCCCCAAAATGCTCTTGTCTAAGCTAATCTTACACAGGATAGCATCCAAAGCAATAACATACAAGAGAGGGCTCAGTGGACAACCATGCCTCACCCCAGAATTTAACTTAATCCTCTTTCCTCTATGACCATTGATTTGCAAAACCACCTTTGCATCCCTATAAAATAATTTAACTAAAGTAATAAATCTCTCTGGCACTCCTTTTCACTTGAGGGCTTCCCATAGGAACGTATGATCTACATTGTCAAAAGCTTTCATCTGGTCGACCTGTAGGATTTGACCAATCCAAACTCCCTCCAAGCTCCCTCCTTGCTGAGTCGGAACACTTTCTGAAACAAACAAAGAGAGCGTACCATAGTCCTACCCGGCACAGCACCGGACTGTGCTCCCATCACAATCTTATCAGCCACCTTAGCCAGCTGATTGTTCAGTATTTTTGCCAACATGCAGTAGTCTACGTTAGTCAGAGCTATGGGGCGTCAGTTTTTTGAGAGGGTAGAATCGCCCTCCTTTGGGAAAAAAATCAAGACCCCTTGATAAAACATCTTAGGGAGCTCATTATTATCCCACAAAAAATTAAACAAAGTGGTTAAAGGGGGAACAATCCACTTCCTGTAAACTTTATAAAAATTCCAACTGAGGCCATCTGGGCCAGGGGCCGACTTACCCTTCCCTTGAACTATGACCTCATGAACTTCTTGTTCTTCTATAGGAGAGACCAACCTCTTCCTGTCCCCTGGACTCAAACCCTTATAGAGGGTGCCCATCTGGTCCTCTGAAAAAGCTTGTAAAAAAACCTTCATCTCTTCTATATCTATGTTTTTTCTGAGCATATAACTGCCTGTAATATCCCTCCATGATATCCAGCATCTCACTTGGTTTAATGCAATAGGGTCCGACTCAGAGGCCCTCAAGCCATTTAATTCGATAGGAGCCTTTGAACTCTGGGCACCTGCCCACTCATCCACATTGACCACACCACCTCGAGTCCTGAAATTTTTACTCCTCTTTCTGTTTTGTCTTTGCTTTTGGCAAAATCTTGCTATCACTCCCTTCGCCCAGTTAAGCTCGTGTTCTGAAAAAGGAACACCTTGGTTCAATCGATAATGACACTTCAAAAAATGATAAGTGGCCAAATGATACTCATGAATCTGCCTCCCATTAACATTGGTCTCGTAAGCCCGGCTAGTGGCCTGAACCGCGCGCTTCACATGTTCCCACCACCTGCACAAATCATCCTTCTAAATGTCAGCAAGAGTTAGGCTGTGGGCTAGTGCTGAGGCGATGCGCTCTTTATATGCCACATCTTCCAAAAATGTAGGGCGCAACCTCCAGAGAGGTCTCCCTTTGGGGTAAACCTGACCTATACTGAACTCTACAGCCAAGAGCCCATGATCTGACCAAGGAGTGATCATAACAGTGCACTTTTCCACCTTCATTTCCTTCACTGTCTTCACACAGTCTATTCTACTGGCTGAGGTTTTGTGATAATGAGTAAATCGAACTCCTTCCATTGGGGGAAAATCCGAATCAAAAGCCTTTCTGTAATAAACAGGGGAAAAAATCTAACTCTTTCACCACGTCAAGAGCTGCATCCTTAAGACCTTGCTTCTCTAGAAATGACTCCAACTCTCTTTCCTCTCCTGTCAGGGGTTTGGGCAGGGACAACTTTGTCCGATCTTTCTGGCCTTGTAGGTAATAGACCAGAATTGGAATTTGTTAAGGGATGAAAAGTCTTCATGATTGAACAACAGAGCCACCATAGTACCCCTGATGCAAACATAATTCTGGAGTGCATACACAAGGCATAATTTCATGTCCATGCACCTCCCCAGAATTACTTTTTCCCACACCCCCATTTATCCATCTTGGATGACTGGATCCAAAGTGCAATGATCAAAATGACAATCCAAGAAGCCATAAAGGGGGAGGCCAGAGCTTAAAAACCATTTGGTTTCACCCTCCAATACAGGATGCCATCATAGAGGCCATCAAGGGTGGCCTTTCCCCCACAGCACCTTGTACCATGTGGGTCCACAACCAAATTACAGGTGTTAGACACCAGTTTAGAATGGAAACAACTTCTTTGGAGTTGGGTGGAAAGGAGAAATAGAGTCCGGTGCCATCAATATACTGGTGGCTCCTGACTTCCAAATTCTAGCAACCTTTCCCAGCAATGTCATATATACCTTAAGTAACCAAAATCTCCCACCATCACCTTCTGGTCTCTCTTCTCCAGAAACCAATGTAAAAAAGTGCCTCTAAGTTCCACCTAATGCAGTGGTCCAAAAAGTTAATATTATCAATGGTATCAAAAGCCCATGGTATCAAAAGTTCAGCATACATAACAGGAACACACTCTCCATCCAGTTCCTAGCAAAGATGATGACTATCAAGATGATCTTTCCATCCCATATTCAGGTCTGATTTGACTTGGTACCAAATAAGTTTCTATGAGCTTAGACTGCCATCATTTCAATAGATTTCTGTTGCAATGCCATTAGCCACAACTTTATATGCAGACATTAGCTGGTGAACAATTTGCTTATCATGATATAAATCACATAACTTGCTAGATTTGTCTTGTGAAAGGTACAGGGGCAAAGTAGGCCACATACTGTGTATCTCTGCCTAAATTCTTTGTAATTCCACTAAAGGGATCTCACATAGTATTTATTACTTGATAACTGTAAATATTTTTGGTCTGGAAGTACTTCAACATAAGCCTGAATCACCAAGACAAATGAGTCGTTCTTTTGGCTGTATACAATCCTAGCTAGCAGTTTGGGGAATCTGTCATGGTAATAAAAAATGATGGCAGCATATTTTATTGTTACTAGATGAAGGTTTTTGTGCCTTTATTTCATTTTATTTTACCAATATCTATGCAGATGGAATGTAAAATGTTCAGCAAGAGAATGTGTTTTTCTTTCCTTGCTGCCTTTCCAGTTCCTGATCAAGAACTTAAGAGTGAATTATAGCTAGCAGCTTATTTGGAATTTTGAATAATTTAAATCTTTCTCTACCCCACATTTCAAATGTAGATAAGTTGGTAATACAGAGTTCTAACACAAAGTACTAGTGCTAAATGAGAAACAAGCGCCTTTCTCCCTCCCCCCTCTTTCTCTTTCACAAAAAAAGCAAAATAAACTATTATAGGAAATGAGAAATCACACACCACTGTGATTTTGATAATGAGTTTTTAATATTCTACTGTTTACCTTGTGATTTTTATAATCCAGTCTTGCAGTGTCATGTTTGGAATGAATTATAGTGCTGCTGACAAAGAGATCACTTGCCAATATATTTGCTCCTTCACAAAAGGGTGTTGTTGATCCACAAACCTTGTGAAACTGCTGGTTATGTACAAATAAATCATAGTCCTCTTATGCAGTGCATATTAACTGATTGAGATGCTCTAGTGTTGCCCGAAGAGGTGGCAGGGTATGTTAGAGTCCCACCCATGATGCCAAAATCTCCTTTAATATCTGGGGGATTATTAACTCAGATAGGAGGCCTGCAAGAGGAGTGTAATTTCAGGGATATTTTCACCTATGTATACCAGTACTAACTATAGAGGGGATTCCAGTTAATGTAAAATAAAGTATTTTATTGGAATAATACAGAAAGTAAACTAACATACATAACGTATATTCTTATGAACCATACAAGGCTATAACAGAGTAAGGCAGAAAGGTTGGATAGAGAGAAGATAGGGTGATAATTACCAGTCTTGAGGAGAAGAGACTTCCATGCAGCAAAGATACACAGAAGGGTGTCTGAGGGTGGTACAGCAAAGATGAGAATGACAAGGTCCAGCTGTATCACACCTCAGCTGTGACACACATTGCTATTGTTGTGGCTATGAAATTTATACTGCATTCCATGCATTGGAGGAGTGAGTTATTAATAACAAAGATTGGATGGCTTATACACAGAATAGAAAAAATGAACTCAATTTATCACTTTAATCACAGAGAGATAGAACACAAATGGGCTTGCGGCAACCTCATAAGGTTGGAAAGGAGTGGGTGGGTGTGAGGAGAGATTTCTGCAGGGTATGGATTGAGGAATGGTCATCTGATTGCTTGATTGAGTTATTGCTTGAAATGCCCAGGGCTGGAATCTTGCAACAAGGGGTTCTGAGACATGCTAACAATAGCTTCCTGACTCCCCCACAGGAAGTAGATGAAGAAAGAAAACATATGCCATGTCCCCAACAGAATGGTTCCCCTACGAAGGCCCTAATCAGTCATTCCTGCCTATCATGAGGCCTGTAGCAAGAGGGGAGGGCACATTGAAGCTTTGTCATCCCCAATATTCCTCTGGCTTCACTTCCATTGGTATTACTTGTCTGTGGTTGCCCTTCATGTGCACATATCTTCTTTCCTGATGTCCCAATTCAGCTATTTTTCATTTAACTATGTTGGGCATTCTCACTGACTGAGATCCCACATCATGCTAGCATAGTGTAACTCTATACTCATGTACTTACACAGTGATTATAATACCCCACCTTTCTTCTGAATACTGACATTATGCAAGTATTTGTGTATCTGCCAATGTGCCTGTTTATTATTATCCCATTGAACAATGGATAATGCACAGGGGTTGTTTCTAAAAACCCAGTGAATAAAGTAGTGCACTGAAAGCACTGGTAATTAATTACACCATCTAAGGATGTGTCATTGTTTGGTTGTAGTCCTCTTAGTTAGCCCCAACTAGATTATACTACCACAATAATGGGCAATTGGAATGCAAGAGTAGGAACCAGCAGAATCAAATACTGTAGCAAAAATTTGACCTAGGATCAAGAAATAAAGCAGGAGAGAAACTGGCTGAATTTTGCAAGGCCAAAAGTTTGTTCATCACAAACATGTTCCTCAAGCAACTAAAGAGGCAACTGTATACAAGGGCAATGTCTGATGGCCAATATAGAAATCAAATAGACTACATATTTAGAAGAAGAAGATGACGTAGCTCTCTTCGCTCTGCAAAAACAAAACCAAGAGTAGAATGTGGCACAGACCATAGAATCATAGAATCATAGAATTATAGAGTTGGAAGAGACCACAAGGGCCAGTCCAACCCGCTGCCATGCAGGAAATCACGATCAAAGCATCCCTGACAGATGGTCATCCAGCCTCCGTTTAAAGACCTCCAAGGAAGGAGAACGCACCACACTCTGAGGGAGTGTGTTCCACTGCCAAACAGCTCTTACTGTCAGAAAGTTCCTCCTAATGTTGAGGTGGAATCTCTGTTCCTGGAGCTTGCATCCATTGTTCCGTGTTCTAGTCTCTGGAGCAGCAGAAAACAAGCTTGCTCCATCCTCAACGTGACACCCCTTCAAATACTTAAACAGGGCTATCATATTGCCCCATAACCCTCTTTTTTCCAGGCTACACATACCCAGCTCCCATGAACTGCTAATATCAAAAAGTTGAGTAAAGCTAAAGAAGAACACTAAACCAACCATCATGCCAAAATACTACGGGAACAACATCCCCATAGAATTTAAAGATAATGTAAAAAAAAAATAGATTTGCATGATGAAGACTAGTTGAGCCAGAAGAATTTTGTTGTGAAGCCAGGGACATTGGCAGAAAGGAATGCAAAGAGACACTATCTGGAGACAAAAATAAAGAGAAGCCTTAATGGATGACAGATGAAATTCTTCAAACAGTTAAGAATAGATGAGAAGCAAAAGAAAAATGTGACAAAAAATAGAAGCATAGAAGCTCAGAGTTGGAAGAGACCACAAGGACCACCCAGTCCAACCCCCTGCCATGCAGGACCACACAATCAAAGCACACCTGGCAGATGGTCATCCAGCCTCTGTTTAAAAACCTCCAAAGAAGGAGACTCCACCACACTCTGAACAGTATTCAACTGTTGAACAGCTCTTGCCATGAGGAACTTCTCAGTGCTTAAGTGGAATCTATTTTTCTGTACTTTGAATCTATTGCTCTGTGTCCTAAGCTGCTGCCACACCGCAGAAATAAAGCAGTTTAGCACTACTTTAACTATCATGGCTCCATCGTATGGAAACCTGGGATTTGTAGTTTGTTGTGACACCAGAGCTCTCTGACAGAGAAGGCTCAATAACTTACAAAACTACAAACCCCAGAATTCCATAGTACCGAGCCATGGGAATTAAATTGGTGTCAAAGTGCATTATTTCTGCAGTCTGTCAGCAGCCCTAGTTCTTGAAGCAGCAGGAAAAAATAGTTGGCTTCATCTTCAATATCACATCTTTTCAAATATTTGAACATGGTTATCATGTCACCTCTCAACTTTCTGTTCTCCGGGCTAAACACATTCAGCTTCCTAAGCCACTCCTCGTAGGGCATAGCTTTCAGATCTATTATTTCCCTCTGTCTAGACACTATACTCCTATTGATGCAGCCTAGAATGCATTGACGTTTTAGCTGCAACATTATACTTTTCACTCATGATCAGCTTGTAGTCTGCTAAGGACTTTATCAGAAACATGAAATAAGGTGTCATAACTACACCACATAACCACAAATGTGTGCACAGATCAGACAATGTCACCCTTTCACTGTTTAAATCAGCCCAAAACCTGAACCTTTTTCTTCATGGCTGAAGTTGTCTCCTGTGGTTCTTTAGTGCTGGCATTGTTGGCATGCAACACTTAGGGCCATTTAACTCTCATGACTGCAGCGAGAATGGCTGGTCCAGCTCTAACACATCTGGGTGAGATCGGAACATCCAGGTAAGTTTCACACTTTTCATTACCCTCCCCAGGTTACTTGGGACTTTTAAAGTGTGTGTGTGTGCTTTTAAAAACTTTTTATGCTTTATTTTTGTTTTTATTTTTAAATTTCCCATATGACTAAATCTCATGGGATTTCGAACAAGGAAGTGAACAGGGCTCCATTCACTTCCTCTTCATTGCTGGGGCTGCCTTTGCTGGGAAAGGAAGGTAAGTGTGTGGGGAAACGTTCTTTTGCTGGCATAAAAATTGTGGTTTTTTTATGCTGGCAAAAGGACATTTAAAGGGCTAGTCTGATAATGTCCTAAGACTCCTAGATCCCTTTCACATGTACTGTTGTCCACCCAGGTGTCATCCACCCTATATCTGTGTATTTCAGTTTTTCTGCTGAGGTGCAATACCTTATACTTCTCCCTGTTACAACCTATTTCATTTTAGCCTAGCTCTCCAATCTGTTAAGGTCATTTTGAATTCTTGTCCTGTTCTCTGGGGTATTTGCTACCTAATTTGGTGCCTTCTGCAAATTTGGTAAGCATGCCCTCTACTCCATCATCCAAGTCATTGATAAAGATCTTGAAAAGTACTGGGTTCAGGACAGAACCCTGTGGCATTCCAGTAGTCAGTTTTCTCCAGGATGAAGAGGAGCCATTGGTGAGCACCCTTTGGTTTCAGTCGGTCAACCAATTACAAATCCACCTAACCATCGCATTGTCTAGCCCACATTTTACTAGCTTGTTTGCAAGAATATCATGGGGGACCTTCCTAAAGGCCTTACTCAAATCAATATATGCTACATCCATAGCATTCCCTTTATCTGCCAAGCTTTGTAAAAAAAAGAGATAAGATTACTCTGGCATGACTTGTTTTTGAGAAACCCATGGTGACTTTTAGTGAGCACAACATTCCTTTCTAAGTTCGTACAGACTCTCTTTTTAATGATCTGCTCTAGAATCTTTCCTTGTATTGATGTCAGGCTGATAGGGAAGTAATTGTTGGGTCCTCTTTTTCCTCCTTTTTGAAGATGGGGACAAAATTTGCCCTCCTCCACTCTGCTGTACTCTCCTGTTCTCCAGTAATTCTTAAAGATTATTGAGTGGTTCTGAGATTGCTTCTTCCAGTTCTTCTAATACCCTTGGATGTAGTTCATCAGGTCCTGGAGACTTGAATTCAGCCAGGTATTCCTGTACTACCTCTTTAACTATTCTGTATTGCATTTCCCCATCTGCATCATTTGCTCCATTTTCCCCATGCTGAACACCATTTTCCTTTTGGGAGAAGACCAAGGCAAAGAAGATGTTTAATCATTCTGCCTTTTCTCTATCCCCTGTTTGAATTTCACCATCTTTTCCATGCAGTGGCCCTACCATGTCCTTGTTCTTCCCTTTGTTATGGGCATAATAAAGAAAACAAGCCTGAACTGGTTCTGTGCTTAAGCTTTTCTGACTTTCTCTCTGCACCTGCTGGCTATTTGCATGAATTCCTCTTTGGTGATTTCTGACTTTTTCCATTTCTTGTACATGCCCCTTGTAAATCTTAGTTCAGTGGAAAGTTCTTTATACATCCATCCTGTTTTCTTTAGATCACCTTCTATTTTTCCTTCTCATTGGGACTCTTTGAAATTGTGCCTTTCAATGTCTCACTTTTAAGAAACTGCCATCCACCATTATCTCCCTTCTCTTTTAGTATTCCTGGCCATGGATCACACCCAGTTTTCTTTAAGTTTAGTGATATCAACTCTTTCTTAACATCTAGAATGTGTGTCTGACTATGCTTGGCTTTCCTTTTCCACTGTATAACAAACTCTGTCAGCAAATATGGAAAAGAAAACAATAGCCCACAGATTAGAAATGCTCAATCTACATTCCAATCCCCAAGAAAAGGAACACTAGAGATTGCAGTAACCACTGGACCATTTCATTAATCTCTACCTGGCCAGAGAACAGTAGTATGCTCAGAAAGGAATTGGAGGATGAATAATTGATTGTGTTTGATTGAGAGAAAATGACCTGACCACCTCACCTGCAAGGTACAGTAGACCAGTCCCCACCCCTACCCATCATACACAATATCTTAAAAAAATTCTTCTCATCCAGAAATGCATATAAATTTATATTTTCCATTTTCATGGGGTGGGGTGAAATAGTACTAGGAAAATTAAGGATCTTGTCCAGGTTTAATTCATCCATAAGTCTGCTCTATCCTATTTCCATGTTGATCTTCAATTTGAGAAGGTGGGGAAAAGCTGGAGGAAAAAAGTACATTTAAGTGCATTAAAGAAGACCTTAGAAACCCATAATGGGGTTTCTAAGGTCTTCTCTGAGCTAGCAAAAAAATATGGACTTCACCTTGAATCTAGAGCTGGCAGTCCAAATTATGTGCAGCTACTTCCAGGGATGATACACATTTCTTTTGGCCATAACCAGTCTTTGCTCCGAAATAAGCAAAGTCATGAAAACTCCAGAGTGACATCAGGGTCTTTTGTTGTCTGGACAGCTGGATGGAGTCTGATTCAGCCTCATCTTGCTGTCTACATGCAAATTCATGGCCAATGCAGTGTCATCCAGGCAGGCCCATGTGGACAATGATTGCTGGATTTAGTCCTGTGTGTGGCTGCCCTTGTGGTAGATCCTGGGCCAGCCCAGAGCATAATGCTCTGGCCGGGCCATGGATTTTAGCGGGCCAGTGTAGATGAGCCTAACCTCTATAATTCTGTGATAGTTCTATAGGTTCTATGTTTTTATGGGGTAAGTTTTATGATTCTATGATTCTATGAGGTAAGATGCCAGGGAACAAAAACTGTGCATTAGTTCTAATCATTACAGCCATGTCTTGTTTTAGAGCCATTATGTGTCTATATAGTAGTTGCTGGTGAACATGAGCATTATATTCCCTCTCTGATGATAGCCATTCCTAAAGACATATGGCTGGCCACTGCGGAAACAGAATGCTGAACTCGCTGGATACACTTCAACTTTAGATGCTAGTTATTTAATGTAGCACTTTTATAATGTAGTATTTTTTATATTGTTCTTATTCATTTTGTATGTGAATGGCCTTTGGTCTAAGCATTAATAAAACTAACTAACTATCCTTAGCTCTGAGCTATCAAAATTCACATTATGTTTTTATGAGAACTAGATGTAGACTAGCTAGGTATTATCTAAGTAACTTGCGATTAAGAGACCATTTCATGTAATAACATATTAAGTTTGCTTGCTGAATGGTATTATTCTCCTTATTCTTTCAAGCATTTTTGTTTTATGTTACATTATGTTATGGTTGGGTGTGGGAGCATCAACTAAATTTGGATGATAGTTTGCCTGATTGAAGCAATGTTGCCCTTACCCTGCACCCCTCTGCACCCAATCTTCATTGTTCAGAGGGTCTTTTCAGGATTTTGCAGGAGCTGCAGATGTCTGTAGAGGTAGAAAAGGGCAAACTTCCTTATTCTAACTGATCCCAGGATCAAAGACAATGTGTAGCCAGCTCCTTAGCTACAGACCTTGGTACCATCTCCAGTTGCTTTACTCTTCTGAATTTTGCAGCTATTATTATTATTATTATTATTATTGAAGAATATGAGACATATAGCATGGATTTTTGAAGAAAAAGTACAGATGGCTCTTTGAAGAATGACTAATTAGAAAACAGGAGGTCTCTGAATGAACAAATTTGTGGAATTGAAGGCTCCCTCTGCAATTTCCTTTAAATAAGAATAATCCCAGGCAAGCTTTAACATCAAAATGAAAAGAACATTCTTACTAAAGAGCTTAATATTATAGCTTCTATACACAGGAATGTCTGTGCCTACATGCATTATCTCATAAAAAGAAAGGTAAACACCTATTTTAATAACTCATTTAATCCTTTTAATAAATCTATTTTTGCCAGATAATGCATTTAAAAAAAAAATCATAGCTGCCCCTGAGCATTCAACTCATTCATAACGTGATTTTTAGCAGCTGAGAAGTATGTTAGACTACTTTCATACCATCTGTTCTTCCTTTAGGAAATTTGAAGATTTCCCCCCACACACACACACACACAATGCTGCTGTTTTTTTCTTCTTCTCTGAGATATTTGAGGATCTTTTTATATGATATTTCCTGATGATTGAACTTCTGTTCACTACTTATTTATGATTAATCTTATTTATTGCATTTCTCTTCTGCCCCAAATGGTGGAAATAATAGAATGCAGTTTAAAAACAAAGCAAAATTAAACATCATTAAAACAACATTAAAAATCAATGTGTAAATCAAGCTTTAGAAACACCACTAAAAAAAAAAAAAAAGACAACAGCAGAAGACACAGTACCCAAACCTGTTAAAATGCTGCACAGCAACAAACGAGCCATTTTCCATTCATGAAGAGGTAAGTCTTTTTGAAGACATCTGGAGAAGGAGGCAATTGATTCCATTTCCAAATGGCTCTCACTGTCAAGAAGTTCCTTCTAATGTTCATTTGAAATCTACCCTCCTGTAACTTAAAACTATTAGACCTAGGGCTTGTCTAGACATGCAGTTTACCCTGGCTTCCCCTTGTGCTGGAGCCCTGCCGTCCAAACAATGCAGGGCTCTTGCCCCTATTTTTCTCCAAACAGTCCTGATGACACCCAAGGCAAAGTCAGGGAAAATCCATTTAAAACATTTTAAAATAGCCCCCAGGAAAACCTGCATCATGTTGGAAAACCTAGACAGGCCCAGTGTGGGAACATAGAACTCTGTACCTGCATGCTGGCCTGTATCGCAGGACACTGCCACCACCATTGGTGTTGCTCTGAAGCTGGGAAAGAGGTCGACAGCATGTGATCAAGATCCCCTGAATTTGATCAGCCTTGATCACATGCTGTGGGCCTCCTTCCCAGCTTCAGAGAGTGTGGTGTGCAACAGTGGGGGAGGTGCACACTGATACAGGCTGGCATGTCCATGCAGATTTCTGCCCATTTTGTCTCAGTAACCAGTGGGATCCGGTGCCAACTCTGCGGCTAGAATACTGAAACCAGAAGGGGAAGTATTCTGGCCAGTGTAAATAAGCCCCTAGTTTTACCTGCCAAGGCACCATAAAAGAAGCCTGCACCCTCCTCTTGGCAGACCTTGAGGTATTTAAAGAGTGCAAGATATTGAGGTATTTAAAGAGTGTGATCATATCATCCCTCAATCTTTTCTTAACCAAGATGAACATACACTGCTCCTTCAACCTTTCCTCGTATATTTTGTCCTCCATACCTCTCCTCCTTGCCCTTCTTTGAACTCACTCCATTTTGTTTATATCCATCTTAAAAGGAGGCACCAGAACTGAATACAATGCTCAAGATAAAACCTAATCAGTGCAGAATTTAGGGAGACGATTACTTCCCTCGTGGTGGAAATTATTCCTATATTAACACAGGCTAAAATAGAATTTGCATTTTTTTTTGCTGCAGCATCCTACTGCTGGCTCATGTTCTACTTCACAACAATAATCCCAAGATCTTTTTCACATTTAGTACTATTAAGCCAAGTATCCCCCATCCTATACCCTGTGGATTTGGTTTTTTTGTGCCCTAGTTGTAGATTTTGGCATTTGTTTCTGTTAATTTTCTAGTTTATCAAGGTCCTTTCAAATCCTATTTCTATCCTCCAATGTGATGGCTACCTCTCCAAGTTTTGTATCCTTTGCAAATTTGATAAGGGTTCCCTCCACCCCATCATCTAAATCATTGCTAAAAATATTGAAGAGCATCAACTCCAGGACAGAACCCAGTGGCATTTCACTTGAGACCTCCTTCCAATTTGAAGTACAGCCACTGATGGCAATGCTTTGAGCACACTTTTCCAACCATTTGTGGATCCATCTGACAGTATTTCCATCTACTCCATAATTAGTCAATTAGTTAAGTGAAATATCATGGGTGACCTTATCAAATGCTTGACTGAAATCCCGATATGACATCTGCAATATTCCCACCATCTACTAAACTAGTGACCTGATCAAGAAAGGATGTGAGATTTGTTTGGCAGGATTTGTTCTTGTTAAAACCATGCTGGTTCCTACTAATCACTACATTCTCATCAAGATATTTGCAGATGGACTCCTGTATAAGCCATTCCAATATTTTTCCTGATATTGAGGTCAGGTTGACTGGCCTGTAGTTTCCTAGATCTTCAGATTCCGTGCCACAGCCTCTGCTGATACATGGAAGCACACAGACTGTTTTTGGCTAGGGGAGGAGGAATAAAGCAAAATAAGTTTTAAACAGTTCTGCCTTTTAATTGTGATCTGTTATCATTTTACCATCCTTGCTGAGCAGTGGCCCCACCATTTTCTTCATCATTCACTTGCTTCAAAAATATCCATCCCTCCCCTTTTGTTGCTCCTTGCTTGCCTAGGCAGTCTCAGCTCATTTTGAGCTTTAGCATTCCTTACAATATTCCTGCAAGCTTGGGCTACACATCTGTATTCTTCCTTAGTGATTCATCCTTCCTTCCATTCTTTAAATATGCACTTTTTTCTTTTCACTTCCTCTTTTGAATTTACTGTGCATCCATAGTGGCATTTTCAGAAGTTTCCCAATTTTCTTCTTCCATTGATTTTTTTTTTTTTTGTGAATGTGCTTTTAGCAGTTCCTTCATCTTGAACTCCCACCTATGCTGTGTGTCTTTTTCTTTTAGGATCTCTAGCCATGGGGTTCTGCCCAGTATTTCCCTCAGTTTGATAAAATCTGATTTCCTGAAATGCAAGGTTTGCATTTGATTATAATCTTCCTTAGCCTGTCCCACAATAATGAATTCTAGCATTACATGGTCACTCCCCCCTAAAAGACCACCTCCTGTTACCTGAATAAAGGGGGGTCTGAGAGGAACCCACTTGTGTCTAGATATTAATATGGGGAATTTTAATTTGCCCAATATGGCAGTGAGAGGCCTGGTAACTGTGGGACTTTTTGACCTATGTATACCAGTACTAAATGACAAGACTCATAGCCAGGAAATATCTTGAAAAAATTATCTTGGAAGCATTGACACCAACATTCAGGCTTCAAGCAATAAAACAAGGCTACTGAAGAAAGTAAGAAGCTTTGAGACAGAGGAACAGAGTTCAGGATGATGGGCTATTCTATGTCTGTCCAAAGAGCAGAGATTCATGTAGCAGAAATACTCAGACAGAGCTCTGAGGGTCACACAGTGGACGAACAGAGTGACAGGATGCAGGAAGCTGTGAACACTTTAACTGTGTTTGGGGATAATATTTATACTTGATATTAACCCCTTAAGGGTGTTATGAGTAGAATACAATGTTAGATGGAGTTTCCCACAGTTTTAGACAATGGAAGCTCCAGCTATGTTAACAATCAGTAATGGCTGGGGCATTAAGACTGATGGGTGTCAGGCAACCTTCTATTGTTGAGGAGAGGGGTGTGAAGGAAAACCAGTTTGCAGAGTCATGAGTGTTCTGGCCATTTGGTTAAATTAGTGAATGACTCACTTCCAGGTTTGTCCAGGCAAATTAGTACATTCCTCCTCAACTACCCATCCAAGGGGGGGGGGTGCCACATAATTGCTACCTAGATGTGTCTTTTTGGGAATTTGGAAAGACCTCTTCTTTAGGTTTTGAGCAAACCTTAGCTCAGTCCCTATTTTGGGGGGAAATCCGGGTCCACTGATAACCTCATGAAGCATCAATAAATAAGCTAATTTATGACATAGCCAACTGATGAATTATTGGAAAGGTAGGGGTGTCGAGGCTCTATTGGTTCCTCCCTATTTGTTAAGATCAAATCCAGGATTGCTGATCCCCTTGTTTCTTCCTCCACCTTTTGAAAAGGAAAATTATCTGCAAGACACATCAGGAGTTTGTTGGCGAGCCTATGCTTAGCAGAGTTAGTCTCCCAGCAGATATCAGGATAATTGAAGCCCTCTATAACTACTAATTCTTGGCCTCTTTGAGATTTCTGATACTTGTTTCAGAAAAGCATCATCCACCATCTTGTCTTGGTTTGGTGGCATGTAGTAAACCCCTACCACAATGTTGTTTTTATTTCTTTCTCCATTTATTTTTATCCAAATGCTGTCCACTGGTCCACTTTGATCACTCACATGGATTTCTGTATAAGTGAATTTGTCTTTGACATATAATGCTACTTCCCCATCTATTCTTTTTGAACAAATTAGACCCTTCAATTGTTATATTCCAGTCATGGGTATCATCTCACCAAGTCTCTGTTATACCTATAAAGTCATATTTACTTTCCTGCACTAGGACTTCAAGCTTGTCTTGTTTGTTTCCAAAACTCTGTGCATTGGTATATAAGAGTGCTGGATGTGAACGATTAATGATATTCAGTGTTTTTCTCTCTGCAATGCTAGAGATGTTAAGACTGAAGAAAAAATTAATTTGGATACAGAATTCTTATTTAGGGAAGGAAGGCCCTCATCCCCTTCCTATACCTCTATTGTTGCTACATTGGTACCTGAGTTGGTGGTGTCAGCAGTGGGATTGTAACTGAAGGCTGCACTGCCAGTTGGCTGTTAAAAATCTGCTGACCCATTGGTTGGGGAGATACTTGGAAGGGGGAAATTTATTTCCAGGCAGTCAAACTCTCTGCCCCCCTTCACAAAATGACAAGATACACTGGGCTGAGATATTTTAGGGATGTATTCCAGTTTTTCTGTATAAGACTACAACATAAGAGAGTCAGTGAAGAGGAATACACCTCTTTCACAGACAGCATATTTTACATAGGTTTCTCTCAAACTTTTAGACACAGAAGAACAAACTGTGTATGTCAGACTCTCTGGAAACATGTTCTTGAAACATTTTTGATAATATATAGAGAAGTTATGAACAGAGACAGTAAGTTCTGAACTGTTTATTATGTACGAACAATAAGGTTAAGGGAAAATTCCATTCTTATGTTTATGTTAATAGAGCACAGTGGGAAAAGCTTCAATGCAAAATTTCCATCAAGGATGGCATCTCTGTCTTTGTCTTGGTTGCAACAGAGAAGCCATGGTTTTGTTCTTTTCTTTTTTCTTTTCTTTTCTTTTCTTTTCTTCAAAGACTAATCAACATTCTTCTTAAAAGCTTTGGAAGGATTTTTTTTTTTTTAATCACTGACCATTTGTTATACCAGCTCTTAGTACGGGGGGGGGGCTTGGTATCTGTTGGAGTTTGATTCCAAGACCCCCTGTGGATACCAAAATCCATGAATACTCAAGTCCCATTATATGCAATGGCATAGCAAAATGGTGTCCCTTATATAAGATGGCAAAATCAAGGTTTGCTTTTTGGATTACTATTTTTTAAGAATATTTTGAAGCCGTGGTTGCTTAAATCCATGGATACGGAGGGACAACTATATTCATATTATATGTTACAGTCAAAGGTCTGATTTGGCAACACCATTCTCGATCTTCATTGAGGGTTGTCATTTTGCTTATTTTCTGGCAATATCATCCAGGATACTGATTCTGGAGGAACAAAAGCAAGTGGGGTCAAACTCTTAAAAACTATTACTGCCAAAGGACCTGCTAACAACTTTGGAAACATTGCTTGCTATCTCACCACTGCTCAGCTTGAAGACTGTCATTCTTTGGTTTTTGATATTCATGCCAGGTGCCTTATTCAAAGTTTCACTGGCAAAACTGGATTGTCTATCAATTGTGGCTCTGCTTGACAAGCTTGGTACAATATTTATAGTTGCTCCTATATCTAGACCTTTGAGCTGACTGCCAAATAAGTTCCAAGTGAGTTAATCTCACTTGGAAAAAATTAAAGCTATTGCTGTTCCCTAAAGGAATATTATTTATTAAAAGTATTTGTTTATTGCCTCACAGCCTGCCAGGGCTCCCAAGGTGATGTGTAACAGATTAAAAAAAAATCTTTTAAATGAGATTAAAACAATTTTAAAGCCACTAGAAAAACAAACAAACAAGCCAACTCCATAATTAAAATAACTCCAAAAGCCAACCTTGACTGTAAGACCACCAGAAACTTATGTCGTAATGCAACCTGTGGAATATGACTCAGAAGAATCAGATCCAGAGAGGCCACTGAGTTGAGATGATGGCTTCTTTCTAGAACCTAGGCAGTTGGGGGCAGATACAGATGCTGAAGATGTTCAGCAAGATGCCTCCCCATCTCAGCTGGAACTGATGAACACTGAGAAGACATCCCCATCATTTGCAAGATGTGGAAAAGAAAAGCAGCAGACAATCCAGAAAATAAATCAGGACTGCCATATGCACCTTGGTATCAGCTGTGAAATAGAAATATCTGGGTATCTTCAACATAGTGGTGTGGCCCACCCGAAAACTTCCACAAATGCTATATGACCTCTGCCACCATCTTTGGGTAGATGTCTGAAGGCATTGTGGACAATAATGAGCCATAGGGAGGCTCACAGACTAGGGCTGTACTTCTTCAGTAAGTTTCTTCTTGAAAGAAACTGTGAATAATTTTAGCAATTTTCTGCCCGTTGAAAGAAACTCTTCAAAAACTGTACAGTTTTTGTTTGTTTGTTTGTTTTTGAAGCCTATTCACAATTTGGGACTAATTCTCTGCAAAATTTGCACATTTTTATATTGTGCAGAAAATAGCATTTTCTATGCAAGAAACAGCATTTTCTGAACAGAAAATAATATTTCTATGCAGATATAGTTTTATGAGAAGAAAAGCTGTTTTCTGCACAGAAAATGCTGTTTCTCTACAAATCAGAGATGTGTAAATTTTGTGCAGAATAAGTTCCCAATTGCAGCAGTTTCTGCACTGAAAACATCTTTTTCTGTGCAGAAAATAATGTTTCTGCATAGAAAATGCTGTTTTCTGTGCAAAACAATCCCATGCAAATTTTGTGCAACTGTAATCCTGAACTGTAAAGATTTGACCAATCCAGGATTCTTCTCATCATTTCAAACAAATGTTAAATAGCATGGGGGACAAGATAGAACCCCAAGGGCCCTCAGAGGCCAATGGCCGAGGCATTAGTCTCTCAGTGTTACATTCTCAATCTGTCCTAATAGGAAGGACTGAAGCTACTACAGGTCAGTGCCTCCCAAGTCCCATCCTGGGTGGGCAGCCCAGAAGAATACTATGGTTTGATGGTATAAAAAAACTCTGAGACATGCAGCAGAACCAGGAAGGGCACACTGCTCCAACCTACTTCTTGGGATAGGTGGCTTTTGGGATGGGGTTTCAACATTTTTTAAACTTTTAAAAAATATTTTTCCATCCCCATCACAGACCAACAACCAGGAGGCTGAATGTCATGCCCTGCTTCCAGGGCTTGGAAGTGGACTCTGACTCAGACACTGAAGCAGTGGACATGCCAGGACCTGCTGAACCAGAGCAGGTGGATGTTCCAGAGCCACAGGCCTCAGACACAGAGAATAGTGCAGGTTTATCAGTACCAGCTTTGGCAAAGGGTCTTGCCCATTCAGATACAGAGGACAACTTGCCTTTAACTACCTTCAAAGCACATAGACAACAAAAGGAGGGCTTGAGGTGGTCTCAGTAAATGTATAGGAAACAGCAATTAGTTAGGCAGCAGCTGCATTAGCTGGTGCTCTATAAATATGCAGCACTGCCCTCCAGGGGTTGTTGGAGATTATCTGAACTACCAGGTTACTCATCATGTTCCTGATCTCTGGTTGGACATGGACTGTGTTTGTTTACTCCAGATTCCATTTGCCTGACTTGGATTCTGCTGGACTGACCTAGACTCTGTTTGCCAGACCTGAGCCTTGCTTATTGGACTTTGCTTTTGGACTTGTGTTTTTGCTTGCTAATAATGTAAGTGACTGACATCACACTGCCTTTATTCCTTTGCCTGTTATTTAGTCTGACTGTGTTGTGCCTTTGCTTATTAACTGTGTAGTAACAAGCCTTTGGCTGGTTTCCCAGACATTGTTTGGACACTGAACAGCAATCCCCCAGCAACAGCATCTGAGAACATTCACCCAAATAGAACCAGAATCATCATACCCCCCTCAAGTTCCATATCAACCATACTTGCCAGAAGCACTATCAAATACCACTGAGAGGTCCAGATGGAGCAACATGGATATATTACTACTTTTGAGTTCTGAGCTTAGGTTATTCACAAAGGAAACCAGTGATGTTCCTTTCCCATAGCTAGGCCTGAACCCAGATTGAAATGCTATCAAGTAATCCATTTCACCCAAAATAGGCTGAAATTATGCTGATACCACTCACTCTAAGACCTTACTTACCAAAGTAAGAATTTGAATGGACTAATATTTGTGTAAGTTGTTGGATTATTGTGAAGGTATCTTTCACAGAGATTTTCTAACTTCTTTATTTAGAGGAGTTGGAACACAACCATATTTCAAAACCTCTAACACCCAAATTGACTCCCCTCCTCTAACACCTCTTATTAGTCATTGTTGGAAAAGACAGCAGCATTCTCTTTTCCTCACACTCTCTTACTCTTAGAAAGACCCCTGTTGGACTTCTTGTATACATAGATTTGTGTCCCCCCCTTGGTCTCTGTAGTTAATATGTTTTTGTCTGCCCCTCCCTCTTTTTCTTGGGCTGCCATTTTTCTTCTCCTTTTCTAAGCTGGCGAGTCAGGTATGACTCTTCTATCCTTTACCTCATTAAGTTAAGTTTATTTATTTATTTTACCTAAACTTGTATGCCTCCTTTTTGGGATATGTAGTTCAGGGAAAAGCACTGCATTTGAGTCACACTTCTAAACTGACACTCTGCGGGAGGGAAGTAAAAAAAAGAATTTAACTTTTAGCGTTTCCAACAAAGGGAAACTTTAATTCCCCCACAGTCATAATTGCTGGTTTCAGTCTCCAAAAAACATTTTAACACCATCAGGTTGAGCAAGCTGAAGCCCAGCTATTAGAATTAGACAGATGCCTTCCTCATATATTTATTCACATATCTGCCCTTAATGTGAAGCTCAAGCCATAATGGATCCAAGTGATTTTCTCCACATGTCTTACAAATTCATCACAGCATTTTTAGGGGTCTTCCTCAGTGCTCTGAGCTGTAAAATGTAATGGCTTCTTCACTACCTGAAGCAAATGCACGAGACAGAATTGTGTTAATGTAATGTACATTGCAAATATAACCTCCTTCACTATTTTAAAATGGGCCCTAACCCATGTTCAATCATATTTGTCTAGAGCTTTTTCTCTAGTTAACTGTCCAAACTCTTCATTGCCTTGAGTTCATCAGAGAATGAAAGACCCCACTCTGTACTCACATAAAGGATGTTTATAGTCATGTCTGCCATCCAGGTCATAATTTCTAGCAGCTGGAATAATCCCCCAGTATGTGAAGTTAAAGGCTTTCACAGCCGGCATCCATAGATTTTCCAGCCGTTTTTTCTAGGCTGTGAGGCCGTTTTCTGGAGTAGTTTCTTTCTGACATTTCACCTGCATCTGTGGCTGGCATCTTCAGAGAATGGTTCGGTAGGAGTGTGAGCAGTTTATATATATATATATATATATATATATATATATAGTGAACAACTATTGGGGAGTATATGTAAATTTATGTAATTGAATGGTTAATACCTGACCAAAGCCTTCAACACTGTGAGTAGAAAAGGTCTGTGGCAGATCCTGGAAAGACTAGCATGTCCCCCCAAATTCCTTAAAATGATTATCTTGCTACACGAGGGCCAGCACGGTCAAATCAGATATGGTGATGCTCTTTCAGAGCCCTTTCTAATAACTAATGGAGTGAAGCAAGGTTGTGTTCTTGCTCCAACTTTATTTACAATCTTCTTCAGCATGATGCTCCAAAGGGCTATGGCAGAGCTTGGAAAGGAAGACAGCATCTATACACGTTACCGTACTGATGGTAGCTTGTTTAACTTAAACCTTCCGAGGGCTCGCACTAAGACTCTAAACTATCTAGTCCGTGAGCTGCTCTTCGCTGATGATGCTGCCCTTGTTGCCCACACAGAAGCAGCTCTGCAGTGCCTAACATGCTGCTTTGCAACAGCTGCAGAGCTGTTTGGGCTGGAAGTCAACCTGAAGAAAACAGAAGTTCTTTACCAGCCTGCAGCACAGGACGAACACAACCATCCCTACATTGCCGTTGGCAAATCTGTGCTTGTCCGTTTAGCAGTTCACCTATCTGGGAAGCATCATCTCCTTAGATGCCAATATTGACAAAGAGATTGATCACAGATTAGCAAAGGCACGTAGCACATTTGGAAGACTTTACACAAGAGTCTGGAGTAATAAACACCTGAGGCAAAGGACAAAAATCAGTGTGTATAGAGCCATTGTACTGTCTATTCTCCTTTATGGGTCTGAAACATGGGTCACCTATCGCCAACACCTACGACTCATCAAATGCTTTCATCAGCGCTGTATACACACAATCCTAAATATATACTGGACTGACTATGTGACGAATGTTGCTGTCCTTGAGCAAGCAGGGATCACCAGCATTGAGGCCATGTTATTGAGAACACAGCTATGCTGAGTCGGGCACGTTTGTTGGATGGAGGACCATTGCCTCCCAAAAATAGTACTCTACGGTGAACTCACCACAGGTCAGCATAAGAGGGGTGCCCCAAAAAAGCAATACAAGGACTCCCTGAAGCAACATCTCAGGCTCGGCCAAATTGATCACCAACAATGGTCCACCCTGGCCTCACATCGGGAGGCATGGAGACGCACTATCCACAATGCTGCAGCCTTACTTGAGAACTCACGCTGAACAAGTCTTGAAGAGAAATGACAATGCAGAAAGAATCACAACCCGGAAACATCACCCAAGGAGACCTTCTGCTGTGATTTCTGCAACCAGACTTGTTTATCTCGGATTGGCCTTTTTAGTCATCAGCGCGCTTGCAAAAAATGTGGGATGAGTCCTTCCTGAATCTTCGTTTGCAAAGAAAATCCAGATAGAGAGAGAGAGGTTGATGGGCCATTATCTCCTGGAAATCCCCTTGTCCCTGGGTGGAATTCCTTTGTAAGTGTTGGGTTTTGATTCTATTGTTTTTCAAAACTGGGAGCCAGATTTTGTTTACTTTTAGGGTTTCTTCTTTCCTGTTCAAGTTGTCCAAGTGTTTGTGGATTTCAATAGCTTCTCTGTCCATTCTGACATGATAGCTGTTGGCCTTGTGCAGAATTTCTGTGTTTTTAAATAACATTTTGTGTCCAGATTGGTTTATAACATATTCTGCTACTGCTGATTTTTCTGGCTGGCCCAGTCTGCAAAGAGGACATTAAAATCCCCACAGGCCAACCAGATCTACAACAGGATGGAAAAAGCACTGTTACGAGAGAGAATACACACCACCCGCAAAGACCTGGCCATCACATTCAAGGAACTATTATCACTCCACCTCAACATTAGTCAAAAAAATGAACACCTGGACAACTTCAACAGGAAAGAAGAATCCCTAAAAGTAAACAAAATCTGGCTCCCAGTTTTGAAAAACCATAGAATAAAAACCCAACACTTACAAAGGAATTCCACCCAGGGACAAGGGGATTTCCAGGAGATAATTGTCCATCAACCAACCATTAACCAAACAGACACTAACAATCCTTGCATTTCTATACTCAGAAACTAACCATTCAATTACACAAATTTACATATACTCCCCAACAGGGGTTCACAATATATATATATCAACTCCACACACACCTACCCAAGCATTCTCTGAAGATGCCAGCCACAGATGCAGGCAAAACGTCAGAAAGAAACTACTCTAGAACACGGACTCACAGCCTGGAAAAAAACCAAGGAAAATCCCCCAGTATATTCAGCTATACTGTTCAAATCATTAGTCACTGATGATGAACTAGTGAGTCCCCAACCCCTGACAGTTTTAGGAGTGCCAAGAGTTTCCTACTTTACAGGAGTCTTATTAAGTAGTGATTTGACCATGACAATGGAGTTTCTTCAAGCTTCCTGCTCAGTGCTCACTTGCATCACAATACATCAAAAATATCTCCCATTACTTACAGAATAGGTAATAGATGAAACAGGCCCATTGTTACCAAGTAAGCCATGAATTCTGACCTGGTCTTGTTGACAAGGCTTCAGAATGAATGTTAAAATGAATGTATTGTGATGAAAGTGAGCACTGAGCAGGAAGCTTGAAGAAACTCCATTGTCATGGTCAAATTACCCCAGCATAATCAGGGAGACAAAAAACACATCCAAGGTCACTTCCAGCAGCTCAGGCAGGAAGACAATTATGCAGTGTAATGGGCGTGGTACATCAGCATAATCCCAATCCTGACTCATTGCCCAGTTGTCAAGGTTGGAGATTGCTGGTCATGGTACCGTATATTCCGGCGTATAAGACAACTGGGTGCATAAGATGCCCCCCGATTTTTAAGTTAAATTATAGAGTTTGCCCCCCCCCCAGCCAGCCACCTGGCTGGAAAGCCTGTCCCCCACCAGCCAGCCAGCTCAGTGGCTGTTTATGATGGAATAGTCTGTGAAATTAAAGGACTGAGAACAGCTAAAAAAGCATGGGATACTTTGAAAAATCTCTGTGGTGTTCAATCTTTGGAAAGTAAGGTTGCATTAATAAGTTGGTTAATATGAAGCTATCAAATCCCAAATTTTTGAATGAGCACATTAATGAATTAGCACATTAATGATTTTAGAGCCACATTGGCAGACAAGAGAATTTCACCATAGACAAAACTCGATGCAAAATGATAAGTCTGAATCCAGAAATTCTAATTTTAGGCTAACTTGTCCTGAAAAGAAACATCATTTTGACTCTCCTGAGCTAATAATAATAATAATAATATTTTTTTATTTTTAACCCGCCCCTCTGCTCAGCAACTGGGGCAGCGTACAACAAGATTAAAACATCAAGTTAAAACAATCCCTCCCTATCCTAACCCTCCCACCCCTTAAAACTAAATTAAACTAATGAAGAGTTAAAACAAGAATAAAATATGATAAATAAATAAATAAATAAATAACGGCAACGATGGCAAAGGGGTGGGTAGCAATCAGTACACTGGAACCGGGAAGTTATTCCGGAAAGGCCTGCCAGAAGAGATCCATCTTTAGCTCTTTCTTGAAGCTATCAAGAGTAGTGATAAGACAGATCTCATCCGGCAGGCCATTCCAAAGTCTGGGAGCCGTAGAAGAGAAAGTCCTCTGGGAGGTCTGAGACAGCCTAGTTTTCATAGGTTGCAGCAGGTTCCTCCCAGAGGACCGAAGTGCGTGGGGGGGGAACATTTGGGATGAGGCAGTCCCGGAGATAAGATGGACCCAAGCCATGTAGGGCTTTAAAGGTTAAAACCAACACCTTGTACTGCGCCCAGAAACTAATCGGCAGCCAATGGAGAGATTTAAGCACAGGTGTTATGTGCCATTTATATGTTAAATGGATGGCCATTTAACACTTCAAAGTTCATTTAACACTGCAAAGCAGTCATTCTCACAGCAGGAGGAAGGATCTGCTGGGAAAACTGCCCAGGCCATTTACACTTCAATCATTCTCACAGCAGGGGAAAAAATCTACTGGGGTATAAGACCACCCCCCACTTTTGAGGAGATTTTCAAGTGTTAAAAAGCAGTCTTATATGCAGGAATATACGGTACTTCAATATGGGAAAGGAGTCACAATGCATCACTGAGATACGGTTTCTCTAACATCCAGATCTTGCCCACTACGGTACCTGGAAACCTGCTAGGCACATCTGGGTCAAGGTGACATCTCACTCTTCATTTAGCCAGGTTTCACTCAAGCATAGTATGTCAGCTTGTTCATTCAGAATCAAAGCTTGGATCAAACAGCTCTTCCCTTTCACTGATGTGGTGTTAAGCAGCAGTAGTCTCACCCAATGGAGATGCTAAACTAGGTAAACTAAAAGCAGAAAAACTAAAAGTGGAACAAGATGGCTCCATTAGTGTGCCCTACCCCACTGCCATACTTTATCTCCAAAATACTTGGGATATTTCTTCCCCTGTCCCAGTGTCTGATAGAATTCAAATAGCTAAATATACAAAATAGAATTTGGTGACACATAAACATAACATTTAATTCTAAATTTGAAATGGTCATTCTTACTGATTATTGGCATCTATGGCAATGCCTTGTTTTCATCTTCCTTTTACAAATGATATGATGCCAGTGAGAAAGTGATTTGGCCAAAGTCATACAGTTTAAGGAATTTAGTATTGCTGCTACTAAGCCAACTGAATCACTTTAACTCATGGCATTCTAGGTTGTGTCCAAAATATAAATGGCTCATGAAATACTAATGTCAACCCATCTTTTTCATAGATCATTGGCACCATTTATCTAAACTGCAGGATGGTACTGCAGTCTGGGTTAAGATGACAGATCTCACATTTCTCAACAGGACTAGTAATCTGTGATAAAATATAAAAAGCTATTTGGATAGTTTTAAAAAAAACAGTATAAGGTATGGGGGTTTTTTAGCTTAATTTTTGTTTGTTTGCTTTACAAACTGAAGTTAGAATATTTTCTCTTGAGGTCAGTTTCTTAGGACTAGAAACCCATAGGGATACATGGAAACTCCCTGGGAATATTTTGCTATGTGTAGGTATGGGGAAGAATTTCATTGGATTTAACAGTCTGAATGAAAATAGTGTTTTGGTATCTCTTGAGTCACTTTGGGGGGGGGATTCATCTTACCTTAAGAATTCAAGTGTTTGCAAGGCCTATTGGGCATTTTGAAGAAATCAAGTGTATACAAAATGATGCACACATTTAAAATGAATAGTAATGCACACAACTAAAACAAAATTTGCACGAACACACTTTAGTCATTGAGAAAATATGTAAATTAAGTAAAATGAGCAAATAAATATGCACATGAAAATATATATATATATAATGTTCATGAATATTGAAGCAGGGGGGAAAAACCCAGGAAACCTCACAATTCGAAATAAATAGAGACAGGAAGAAAATTCAGATGGGATTTGGAGAAGTGCAATGAAACAGAAACACTCCTAGCTATAAGCCTGCTCTTTACCCGTGTGTAAGTGTTTTTCAGGTTTCTAAAGAACCTTCAGTTTTAATATGTGTGAAACAATATATGTGCATGCACGCACATTGTTTTCAGATTGCTGTTGGGACAGTTTTGTCATATTTATCTCTTGATGTACCTTGTCCTATTATCTGAGAAGGTTAACAGTCCCATCATCCCCCACCCCTCCGCTATGTTGTCATTCTCAACCTGCAGCCTGAGCATAATTATTCCTGGTTGCCAATGTCCCTCAGCAATTGCTTGAGAATCTGAATATTTTCTAGAAGTACGTGATGTCTGCCCTTAAATTAAAGGATCCCCAGATGAATGCAGAGACATTTTAGACCTGTCGGTGGGACACAAGGTCATGTGAAAGGAAGGTTCAATCCCAGTAGCTGAACCCTGTTGGGTGGCATGAGAAATCTTTATAATGTAACTCCAGGCTGGAAGAACTCTCTTGGTTTTCAACTTCTTGTTCACAATGAGCCCAACTTCATCGAAGTTCATGAACCTTTCAGCAAATACGGCTAAGCTTCCAGGAGCTGCATCCAATTTGCAGCTCTTGCTATGCATCTTGTTCTGAGCTAGTGCTCTCTGAAAGAGACACAAGTGTAGCTAGCCTAGCCTCTAGAAATACCAAGATCTTCACATAAGACAGAAATAGAACTTAATAAAAAGCTCTCCTATTACATGCTTATTTTTTGTTCAAAAAAGAAAACTGATCGATATGTTCCTCCCCCTTTTCTTTCTAAAGGGCATCTAAATATTACAGAACAGGAGTCGTTCCTTTCAATTATATGCTCAATTTACAATGGAAAGAAGATATATTGCAGAAGTTAGTACCAAACTCCACATTAAAAGTCTTGGCATTTTTAAAAAGTCAAGTGCTAGGAATTTTTTATACTATTTGCATCATGGGGCATTTTCCAACCCCAGTGTGAATTTATTGAGAGCAAAAAATATCCCATAACACTGTGGGGCCAGTTACACGGCAGAATAAAGTGCACAAAATTCCGGATCACCATCCTTTCGCACCAGCACTGCATAGTTCACATGATTTATTGCTAAATTGGAAGATCCGGTGAGCTTTCGGCCTTTCTTGTTCACACAAACAAAGGTGGGGGCATGGTCTCGAGATCACTGTCATTAAAGCCAGGCAGGAGGCAGGGAGGAAGCAAGGAGGGGGGCAGTGCAAGGGGGAAAGAGCATAGCTTTGTAGCTTCATGTGAGCCAGAGAAAACCAGATAACTCAACCAACAAAGGAGGGAGACCACAGGGTGGGGAAGAGGAATAATGACAAAGGAGGGAAGGAAAGCCTTCTCTGCATCCCTGCCAACTGAGCAGACTTCATTGCTCTCTCTCCCTCTCTCTGTCTCTCTCTCTCGCACACACACACACACACACACACACGATCACAGCAGGGCAAGCTAGCGATCAGCCGGTGGAGCAGATCACTCTCCTTCTCTTTCTCATACAGAGAGAGAGAGAGAGAGAGAGAGAGAGAGAGAGATGAACAGTAATTATGCTAGAAAGCAAGCCAGCTGGCTGGATCTTTTCCTTTGAGACTCATCTCTTGCAAGTCCACCCACTCCTTGGTCACTCAAACCAATCAAGGCTCAGTTCTGCTCTGGCTGTTTTGAAAAGACTGGTTGTAGTTCCCACTGCCATAAGCGAAATAGTAGTTCACACAACTGAAAGTGAGCTAACTTGAGCTACTTTTCAAAAAAGAGGAGGAAAATAGTGAAAGCTGATTGCCAGCCGATTGTGGGAATAATGAGACCACACACATGAATTGGGGTGAAATAAAGTATTATATTACATTCAACCTATTTAATACCCTCTAAGATCTTCAGCAGGGGGAGGCAACCTGGTGAGGGACCAGCTGAGGCAGTAGGTCTATGCTAGACCACAACCCTCAGCCTTCCCGGGTGAACACCTGGGACCTGGAAAGGAACCCCAGTTGCCTTGGGTTGCTCACCAGCCAGCCCACATCTGGAAGGTGAACCCAAAAGTCCCTCACCTAAGCTGCACAGATTGGGGTGAAGGATTATCCTTTAGGCCAACCCCAAGGTGAGTTTCCTTCTGGCCCCTTAGGCCACACGACCTGACGTGCCCCTTCCAGAGACCCTACCTTCACCGAAATTGGTGCCAAGGTGCCCACCGAAACTATGCTTCCCCCTTCCCTACCACAGAAAGGGTCAAGTGTCTGCTTAGTCCCTTTCCCCCACCAGCTCGTCCAAAATGTCCCTAACCCCTTGCTGAAGGTCACCCAAGAATATCAAATTTCCAGTGTACGAGAGATGCACCCCATCTGCTCTGTAGAGCTCGGGTCTCTTGGACACAATGTCTGGATGTGACAGGTAAAATCCCAACCCCTTATGGATGACATTTTTAATATCCTGATTAGCCCCCTACCGGGCTTTGTCAATTAGATGGGGATCACCATCCCCTTGCCAAAACCTTCTAGGCAGCACAGCTTGACCACATGACAGTAACCTCAGGCCACCAAGACCTGATTACCTGCATGTCATGTCTTTGTTCACTTCAGGGAGGCACACGGGCTCTCCTGCTCCAGGGAGGCACACGGGCGCTCCAGGAACAGAAAAGCAGCATCAGGTGGAGGCCCATGGCAAACCTGAAACAAGACCAGAGTCTAGGGTGGAAGTCCAAGGCTCTCCAGGAACAGAAGGGGCATAACAGCACAGGCCTCTCCTCCCATCCATCAGACAAGGGAAACTGGCTCAGACGGTCCTGGTGTGCAGCCCTGCAAGACAAAATGTATAGTTTAGAAATTATTTAGGTAATGGTCTCTCATCTGAGAACAGTCCCTGCTTAGCACCCAAGATCAGCCAGAATACGGAGTCCTCAAAAATATGGTATCTGTAAGGTATTTGAAGAAATGATGTAAAATAAAGAACAGCAATGAATTTATCAATTAAATATTATGTAAAATCATTACAGCAGTAAGTGTAGAAATCTATTAATCAGTTAAGTACAGTTATCCCTTCATATTCACTGGGGTCTGGTTCCAGGACCCGCCATGGACACCAAAATCTGTGAACGCCCATGTCCCACAACATGCAGTAGCACAGCAAAATGGTGTCCCCCATACAAGATGGCAAAATCGAGGCTTGCCTCTTCGATCACTATTCTTCCAAGAATATCTTCAAGCTGTGAATACCCCAATCGGTGGATATCAAATTCATGGATATGGAGGGACAACTGTAATTAATTAAAGCTAATAGATAGCACTCAGCAATAGCAGTAGCACTTATATTGCTATACCGCTCCACAGTAACACTCCACAAGTGGACCACAATGTGCCAACCAATTGTCCCCCAACCAGCTGGGTACCCACTTCTCCAACCCACTGGAGGATGGACAACTGAGTCAATCTGGAGCCCAGCAGGACCAAACCCCCAACACCGTGGCTGCAGCACTGGCATTCAACCATTACACCACCAGATTCTGCTAATGCTACCATGGGGTGATACAGTGGATGATGAAAACAGAACGCAAGTTCTAGTGTCACAAAGAAACTGCAAAGAAATTAGAAGCGAAGACACAAAATGTTAAATCAATGATCTCTCATCCAAAAACAAAACATAGATGAACCCGTGTGGCACCTAGTATGACTATGTCAACAAGAACAGAAAATCCACAACCAAATCTTCACCAGTGGTCAACCACCTAATCACCAACCAGTTCTGACCCTGTTGAACATCTAATAGACCAAGTGCTAATTCAGAGCTCAAACCCCAAACAACTTAATGCCTCAAAAATAAGACCATAAATGTGATAATGTAAGCAATATAAATAAAGCCTACAATGATCCTTCATGAGGATTGACGGGGTGTGTGTGTGTCTCCTTTCTAAGCTACCACCAGAACCGACTGCCCTTAACCTCCAAGATGTAAAACTATCTGGTGGCCTGGAGAGATTATTAATGGCAAAACACAGGTAATATTGATAAAAATAAATTAACAACATGTAATCAATTAATCCAATCATACCATTAACCTGTGCACTGCCAACAACAGCTTTATTCGTTGTTATTTACATGAACATATATATGTATGTAGTTATTCATTACACTTCCTAGGGACTGAATCACTGTAAGCATATAATCAAGGAAGGTAAAATATCACTGAGGCGGCACCAAAATAGCCACCAGTGCCAGTCAACAAAATGGCTCCTGCAGTCTCACACCAAATGGCCGCCAGTGCCAATGAACAAATTGGCACCCCTTGCTTCAACCAAAATAATCAGGCACCTAAACATCTCTCACTAAAAGACTGGCTGAAACAAACCATGGTGTCAGCAATAAAAGAAAGCAGTCTGTACCTGAGGTTTCCCATCCAAGCACAAACCAGGACCAACCCCACTGTACCCAGATCAAATGTGGTCTGGTGTCCTGGATGATTAAATAGCTATAAATGCAAGAATGTCAGCTATACATTAAAAGAGTCGTATTAAATGCAACTACATTAATAAATTGTGTAGGGATAGAATCAGTCTCCCCACCAAGAACAACCAGGACAGACCCAGCTTAGCTTTCAAGAGCAAACAGAATCTGGCACTGTTAAGTGAGTCAAACTAGCTAAAGACAATACAGCAGAAAGCAATATTTATAAATTTTGTAGGGATGGGATCTGTCTCCCATCCAAGGACAATCCAGAGATGACCCCACTTAGCTTTCAATAGCAGACAGGATCTTGCACAGTCAAAAAGGTCAGGCAAACTGAAATTAAGATAGTAGAATTCAATGGAAATACCTTACTAAATCATGTAAGGACAGAACTAGTCCTTATCAAAAACAAACCAGAGATAACCCTGCTTAGCATGCCAGATCAAATGGGATTCAGCAGAATCCAACTATCTAAAGATATGATAGCAGAATTCAATGTAATCCATAATCTCCCATCCAAAATAAACCATAAGTAACCCTATGTAGCACCAAAAACCTGATGGTATCCAACAATGTTAAAAAACTCCAATCCTAAAATTATTATAGCAGAATTCAATGTAGTCTATAGTAATGAATTATGTAGTAATACAGTTGGTCTCCCATCCAAAATTAAACCATAGATGATACCACTTAGCTAATAAGACCCGATGGGATCCAGCAATGTTAAAATACATAAATAAATAAATAGCCAAACAACTAAAATCAGATGGTAAAATTCAAGACTATAGTAGTAAATTATGTAGCGATATAATCAATCTCCCATCCAAAAATAAACCAAAGCGGACCCAACGTATTCTCCCAAGTCCAATGGGATCCAATGTTAGTAAAGCCTCACCAACTAATGATAACATAGTAGAATCCAATATAATCTATAGATAGTAGAATTTAATACAATCTATAGGAATGAATTCTGGAGTAATATAATGGCTCTCCCATCCAAGAATAAACCATAGCTGATGCTGCTTAGCTTGCTATACCTAATGGGATCTGCACTATTAAGAGAGTCTACAAATTAAGGATAATATAGTAAAATGCAATGTAATATATAGTGAAGAAATATGTAGTGATCCACACAGCTCCCATCCAAAAATAAGCCATAGCCAACCCTCTTTAGCATGTATTATTATGCCAATCAATTACATATATGATGAATGTGACTTATTATTAAATATGAAATAGATATTTTAAATCATGTGTATATTTATTAGTGCACCAATTAGATAAATGTGATCAAGTCAGATCCAAAAAGATGACAACTGAACATCAGGTATGAATTTGTTATTGAAGTGCATGTGGCATATTAACAAAATAAAGTGGTTATTTATTAAGTATGTATATATCCACTAATAAGCCAATATACTAATTGGAAAGAGAAAACTACCCCCCCCCCAAAAAAATTACCAGGCAATGGCCATGGTGGATCCAGGGGGAGCCAACATCTCTGCAAACAGAGTAACCAGCAGGGGGCATAATATGCAAAGGGCCCACCAAAGACTCTCTCTCTCTCTGGCTTTTCTTCACAAACGAAGATTCAGGAAGGACTCATCCCACACTTTCTGCAAGTGCGCTGATGTCTGAAAAGGCCAATCTGAGATAAACAAGTCCAGTTGCAGAAATCACAGCAGAAGATCTCCTTGGGTGATGTTTCTGGGATGTGATTCTTTTTGCATTGTCGTTTCTCTTCAAGACTTGTTTGGCATGAGTTCTCAAATAAGGCTGCAGCATTGTGGATAGTGCGTCTCCATGCCTCCCAATGTGTGGGGAGGGCGGACCATTGTTGGTGATCAATTTGGCCAAGCCTGAGATGTTGTTTCAGGGAGTCCTTGTATCGCTTTTTTGGAGCGCCCCTCTTACGCTGACTCTTGGAGAGTTCACCATAGAGTACTATTTTTGGGAGGCGATGGTCCTCCATCCTAGAAATGTGCCCTGCCCAGCGCAGCTGTGTTCTCAATATCATGGCCTCAATGCTGGTGATCCCTGCTTGCTCAAGGACAGCAACATTCGTCACATAGTCAGTCCACTGTATATTTAGGTTTGTGCGTCTACAGCACTGATGAAAGCGTTCGAGGAGTCGTAAGTGGTGGTGATAGGTGACCCATGTTTCAGACCCATAAAGGAGAATAGACAGTACAATGGCTCTATACACACTGATTTTTGTGCTTCGCTTCAGGTGTTTATTACTCCAGACTCTTGTGTAAAGTCTTCCAAAAGCGCTATATGCCTTTGCTAATCTGTGATCAATATCTCTGTCAATCTTGGCATCTGAGGAGATTATGCTTCCGAGGTAGGTGAACTGCTGAACGGACTTAAGCACAGATTTGCCAACAACAATGTGGGTATGGTGGTGTTCGTCCTGTGCTGCAGGCTGGTAAAGAACTTCCATTTTCTTCAGGTTGACTTCCAGCCCAAACAGCTCTGAAGCTGTTGCGAAGCAGCATGTTAGGCGCTGCAGAGCTGCTTCTGTGTGGGCAGCAAGGGCATCATCATCAGCGAAGAGCAGTTCACAAACTGGATACTTTACAGTCTTAGTGCGAGCCCTCAGATGGCTTAAGTTAAACAAGCTACCATCGATACAGTAACGTATATAGATGCCGTCTTCTCCTTCAAGCTCTGCCATAGCCCTTTCGAGCATCATGCTGAAGAAGATAGTAAATAAAGTCGGAGCAAGAACACAACCTTGCTTCACTCCATTAGTTATTAGAAAGGGCTCTGAAACAGCATTGCCATATCTGACTTGACCGTGCTGGCCGTTCTGTAGGAAGATAATCATTTTAAGGAATTTGGGGGGACATCCTAGACTTTCCAGGATCTGGCACAGACATTTTCTACTCACAGTGTTGAAGGCTTTGGTGAGGTTGACAAATGTTACATAGAGACCCTTGCTCTTCTCTCTACATTTCTCTTGCAGTTGCCTAAGGGCAAATACCATATATGTAGTACTCCTATTCGCTCTGAAGCCACATTGGTTTTCAGGAAGAATTTCTTCTGCAATAGCAGGGACTATTCTGTTCAGGAGTATCCTTGCAAGGATTTTTCCAGCAATAGAGAGCAGTGTTATGCCTCAATAGTTTGAGCAATTGGATTTTGCTCCTATTTTCTTGTACAGGGTGATGATGACTGCATCTCAGAGATCTGATGGCAGTTTCCATTTTCCCCAGCAATTCACAAGGAGTTTGTGGAATTTACCATGGAGTACATAAGCTCTGTGTTTCCAAACTTCAGGTGGGATTCCATCAATCCCACCTGCCTTGCCATTTTTCATCTGCTGTATGGCCTTAAGGGTCTCTTCCAAACTGGGAGCTATGTCCAATTCATTTTTTATCAGTTTTTGTATCATATGTTGGATAGCTGAGCCTTGGACTACTCGGTTGGCACTAAAGAGACTTTGAAAATATTCAGCACATTGATTCAGGATGGAGGCTTTATCAGTAATTAATGTTTCACTATCTGTACTGTATAAGGAGCTTTGGACCTGGTAAATAGGTCCGAATACTGCTTTAAGAGCTTCATAAAATCCTCTAAGATCACCCAGATCTGCACAGCATTGTGTCTTTTCTGCTATATTGATCCACCACTTGTTCTGCATGTCTCGGAGTTTTTGTTGAAGTTTACTACATGTGAGACGGATGCTGCTTTTCTTACATGGCAACTTGGCTGGACGAGGTATGCCTGGTGAGCAGTTCTCTTCTTTGCCAACAGCTCCTGGATCTCATGGTTGCTTTCATCAAACCAGGCTTGATTTTTCTTGTGGGAGAACCCGAGGGATTCTTCCGCAGACTGTAGGATACTGTTTTTGATATGTTGCCAAAGCACTGTAGGAGAAGGATCTGTAGGATGGTCTTCAAGTTTTGTTTGCAGGTTTGTCTCTCATGGTAGCTTATTGTCTCTCATGGTAGCTTGTTGAAGATTGTTGACTTGGAGTCTCTTCTTTAAGATGCCACCCCTCTTAGGTTTGAACTTAAGATAAAGATTTAGTTTACATCTGATGAGGCAATGATCTGTCTGGCATTCTGCACTGGGCATCTCTCGAGTATGACGGACATCGCAAATGTTTCTCTGGCAGACTAGGACATAGACAATGAGGTGCCAATGTTTGGATCGGGGATGCATCCAGGTTGTCTTCAAGCTATCTTTCTGTTTGTAATAGTCAGCTGTTGTTCTGCACAGAACTCTAGCAGGAGGTGTCCGTTATCCTTGCAATTTCCAACACTACGCTTGCCTAAGACACCTTTCCAGGTTGCGGTGTTCTTTCCTACTCTGGCATTGAAGTCACCAAGGATAATATTTTTATTTTCTACAGGGACTTTTTGTATGAGGTGGCGTAGGTCTGTGTAGAATTTGTCTTTCTCTACAGGGTTCACTTGCATAGTTGGGGCATATATATTAAAGAGAACAACATGAGGGAGGCGTAAGGAAATAATGCGAACAGAGTCTCCTGTTGACAAGGTTTAGAGTTTGTAGGCAATGGAGTTTTTAATCATAAAGCCTACTCCTGAAAGATGTTTTTCAGTTTTGGGTTTGCCAGACCAATAAAGTGTGTAGCCGGTGCCGAGTTCTTTAATGCTGCCTTCCTCATGGAGACAAACTTCATTAAGAGCAGTGATGTCAATATTAAGTCGTGATAGTTCATGGGCTATTAGAGCAGAATGACACTCAGGCCATCCACTATCTGCAGAGTCTCACATGGTTCTGATGTCCCAGCATGCAAGCGCCAGTTTATTTACACCTTTGGAGGCCAGTGTGTGCCTTTGTTTCTTTGCCTTGGTTTGACCGCATCAGAAGATGCTTGTTGGCCACGGCTAGCCAACCAGGTAGAAGGGGATGAGCTTTCATTAGGCCACCTTTTCTAGGTCCCTCTTCATATGGAGCAAGCAGTGCTCTCCTTAAAAATGGCTGCTTGGTTGTTCAGGATGCTGCTGAACAATACTGTCATCTCCCGGGTCAACCTTGAGTGACCAAAGGGTTGGGTCAGCGGTTTCCAGTGCATCTTAACACCTTCCATTTCATCCCTCACCTATCGCTACAGGGCTTTTTCGGAATTGGATTTCTCCTTCGAGCCTGTGCAATGGGTTTTTCTGGTGGAGCGCAGCGTGCACAGAACTGGCCTCACCCTTTATACCAGAGGTTTATCTGCTGTGGCCTTGCAAGCATGGATGGTAGCAGCGAGGTCCTTGGGTCATAGGTTTGAAAAGGAACCTTACTAGAAACAATTAGCTCCACCAGGGGCTCCACCCCACCCCTGCTTTGCACTCTCTGGGGCTAACCCCTCCTAGCACTTCAAGATCACACAAGATCTGGGGCAGTCATGTTATTCTGCCCCTACCACCAATCTGTTCTTAAAAGCCTACAGCACCTGGGAATCACCATGATGTCCCATCCAAGTTCCAATCAGAGCTGATCCTACTTAGCTACCCCCCAAAAAACAAAACAAAACAGAACAAAACAGATAAAACCCTGTGAACAGAATAATTAGCAGGGAACCTAACATGTAAAAGCATACCAAAATGCAAAGGCTACAAATGTAAGCCCAGCATAGTTAGTAAGAAAGCCTGCCGAACAGCAAGCTATGCAAATGGCCCATTAAAAGGCAGGTTGGTCCAGAAAAGGTCCATAAATGCTCCTGCTAACATCCATACTGTACATCTGCATGCACCCACATACATGCACATATACACAGAGGACTGTCAGGAAAGACCTGTCAGCTCCAACAAAGCTACTAACAGTCAAGCAAAGCAGGCAGGCAGATAGCAAACAGTCTAGGTCTCTTTGAGGCATCTTGCTCTCTCCATGGTAACGTCACTGTCTCTCTGCCCTGTCACTGAACCTTGGGCTAAAGGAGGACTGGCATTCCCACATAGAGCCATTTTAACTTTTAAATCTATACTTCTGTCCCTTTGGCTTATACAGTCAAATGGACAATGGCCCTGTTTCCCACATTTAAACCAAGTTTTCCTACTCATGACCACATGGTTAGGGTTACTATATTCAACACATTCTTTTTTCCCCTCAGGGCTGTCCCAGCTGGGGTTAGTTCCTGCACACCCACAGAGTTACCTGACCACCCACAAAGCTAATCTGCCCAGCAACAGCAGGCCAGCTCTTCCCTCGGCAACAGCCACCAGCCACCAGCCACCAGCCACCAGAGGGCAGCAGAAAAGGAACAGTCAAACTGACAGTTGGAGACCCCCCCCCCATCAATCCAAGGCCCTAAAGGAAAAGCTCCCTAACAGCAGTCACTTGAGGGAGGGGGGAAGAAAGAATAAAACCTTTTTTAAACACACACCAGGCTGCCAAGATCAAGCTCACCAAACAATCATGCTGGAAACCCCTCCCCTCCCCTTCTGCTTAATGCCCTGTGAGTGTCCAGCCATTATAAGGCAGCTCTCAATTGGGACAGAGGTGACAGGCTGGCAGATGCACCCCCTCTCTAAATATAAATAATTAAATGATCTAACTAGTGAAAAGCAGATGCCCTCTCCCTCCAAACGTCTGTATCTAAATAGTTAAGGGGAAGGGAGAATAAAGGGTGCCTTAAAACCCTGTGAAGAAAGGCCAGTCAAAGCACAGGCTGAAACTCTCTGTCTCTTCTTTGACAATTCTGGCGGAAGAGGAGGAGTTGAGTGGCGGCAGGGTCTTATATGGCCTCTGGCCCTGCCCCTCTCCTCCCATCGCAGGCCACACTGCCTGCAACGTTCTGAGGGGTCTCTGACCCTCCTCTGCGGCAAAGGCGGCTCCCTCCCAAAACAGCTCTGCTGATCTGGGGGGAGCCGGATAATGCGTGATTTATGGGGTTTTTTGCCCCATTCCTTCTGAATATGGCGACTTTGATCCGAAAGATATGGGAACTATTAGGACTCTTTGCCAATTCATAGAGGATTTCTTTTGCCGTGTAAACAGCCCCTGTGAGTGTATGTGTTTTCAGAACAAAGTCTATTTCACAATGTGAAGTCGAAGGCTTTCACAGCCGGCATCCATAGATTTTCCCTTGTTTTTTTCCGGGCTGTGAGGCTGTGTTCTGGAACAGTTTCTTTCTGACGATTCGCCTGCATCTGTGGCTGGCATCCTCAGAGAATGAGGATGCCAGCCACAGATGCAGGCAAAATGTCAGAAAGAAACTATTCCAGAACACAGCCTCACAGCCCAGAAAAAAACCAAGGAAAATCTATTTCACAATCCCCAGACACCCCAAACCACACCCTAGACCACACCCACAGCCACATTATAATTGAAAGGTGGAGATATACATTATTTAGGATATTTTTCAGTGCTAGAAATGAAAGTATATCTGATGAGATAAAGGTTTCCCCAAATCAAAGGGTATTGTTTGTCCCTTCTATCTTCTCTGCATCATGTTTTTGATGGTGCTGTTCACCATCAATTCAATTTTGACTTATGGCCCAAGAGCTCGACTCTTCAACAGCTGCCATGTTCAGTTTTTTCAAACTCAGGGTCATGGTTTCCTTGGCTGAATCAACACATCTGTAATACAGTCTTCTTTTTCTATTAGAAATTGAAAATACTGTGGCATGGATGTTTCTGAATTTGCTATTTAATCATATATCTTTGCACTTGAGGATCTTAACTAGTTCCTTCATAGCTACCTTTCCAAATCTTGCTATGCCTTGTTTTGCCCACCTCCAAAAGTGACAGGACATTTTTCTTACAAATGATTCAATTCCTCACCTCACAGTAACTTTCTTGTTTCTTTAACTACATTTCACAGTGACTAGAAGACTGTTGTTTAAGGGCACCACAGAAATTAGAACTGTAAAGCAGGACCTATTTGTCTGCTACACTGGTACTGTGTCACAGTGTTTTGGCAGGAATAGGGAACCGGAAAATAAGGACAACTGATAAAATGAGACAGCTAAATACATGGAATAGCTACATCTCCTGTGTGAGCTTAGATTTCTGTCCCAGAGTCTTGTCCTGCGAACCATATCATGACCTATTTGGTGGAAACATGGGATATAAATGGAAATAAATGGTCAGAAATTTGATTAAGGACTTTTTCGGATGTCTCAAATACACCGCAAGCAGCCTCCTCGCATTGCTAGGCTGCTGTGCTGCAGGGCGTCGCTTTCAGATGACGTTCTCCCCTACCGGTACTGTTGTGGTACTGCAGGGACATTTGAGCATTATATTTCGCCGGTTTTTAAGCATGAAAGTTGATCGCGATTAAAAACCGGTGAAATATAATGCTCAAATGTCCCAGCGGTACCGCAACATACCAGCAGGGGATAGCGTCATCTGAAAGTGACGCCCTGCAGCGCAGCAGCCTCGCAACGCGAGGAGACTGCTTGCAGTGTATTTGAGACGTCCGAAAAGGTCCTATGTACACAAACTGTGAACCAACAGTTCCTCTTCAAGTGTTTCCAACACAGCTACCTACTGTTCCTTTCTTATTACCTAAACTGCATTGTCAGTGAAGCAGAAAGCCATAAAGCCTGTCTTTTCTGATGTTATGTATTATGCTTGAACAAGATTAAATGTTTCCATAGATGCACAGATATTAAAGTTAAATTAAACTAATGGCTGCTGAAATGGGCTGAAGAAGATATAGTTTGCTTCCATGCAATAATTTTTTTATAGTATGTGCATGCACACTCCCACCCAAAGGCGTATCACTTGTGTGCAAAACTACACATATCCACCAGTACAGTTCAGTAACATCCATTTGGTGCCATGAGCTCATTGGAGGAAAGACACAATATACATATATCTAATGAAAAAAATAAAATAAAATGGTAGTTCAGGCTAGTTACTGTTAAATTTGTATGTTTGGATACTTTTTGGCTCCTCTTCCTCTCTCAGGTTTAACAGGCCTTCGCTAGTACACAAATGGAGGTGCATCTCTCCATGCTACAATCCAGTGCCACACTGGTATCTTTCTCTGTGTGGATACTCTATGTTGAAACCATGTGGGTGAGTCAAATTACTTTACTTTAATTTCCCCACCTTCCTTTATCCTTGAGCTGTTCAAAGTATTCCTAAGTTTTACTTCACAAGAGATTAGAAGTAAGACACCCTATTAGAGTAAAATGCATTAATAACTATTACTGAACTGATATTTGCTGCTGGTTTTCCACTGAAATTCTGTACATGCACTGGAGTCCCCATTACATATTTTCTTAGCTTTTCTTGGGGCTTTTCTAGATGAGAGAATATAATGCTTATTCCTGTGCATTACTTCAAATTCACAGCAGCGTTCTTTTGTCTCCACGGTCTTTCAGCAAAAATGATAGGCTGAGAAGCTATCCACATTCAAAGTTCACCCACCCCGCAATCAAGATGGCAGCCATAAATTAACGTGTTATACATTGCCACCACTGCATTAAAAAAAAATATTAAAGCAAAGGTGCACAAGTGCAACCTTCTGCTTAATTTTTTTTTTTGGGGGGGAGCATCTTAATGCAGCAAAAAAGCACATGATCACTAATGCCAAAATCCAACAGGGCACTCAGGGCCAGTTTAAGGAATTTTGGGGGCCCCTGCAATGCTTTACTTTGGGCCCCCCATATGACTTGAAGGCACATGGGAAAGAAAGAAAGAAAGAAAGAAAGAAAGAAAGAAAGAAAGAAGCCCTTTCTGAGGGAGACAACCCTCAAATTCCCTGTCTCTCTCTCTCACACACACTCACCCTCTCCGATGTGCCTCTTCCTCCATCTTCTGCCATGGAGGGCTGCTGTTTCTATCTCTTTCTCTTTAGTTTTGGAGAGGCTGTTTTGTTTGTTTTTTTAAAAAAAGCCAGCAGGAGGTTTTTGGAGGAGGAGGGTAAGAGGGGGCTCCTCCCGGCTGTCTCCTGGCTGTTCCTTCATCAGATTAAGGAGGCCAACAGGGGGCCCTCTCTTGACCTCGGGGCCCCCTCTTGACCTCGGGCCCCCCTGCCAATGCTGATTTGGCAGACAGGTTAAACCGGCCCTGAGGGCACTTCTGGGTGCTACTTTGCCAGAAAGCCTGCCCACCCCCCCACCCTGGTCTGTCCAATCTGATCTCCAGTTCCACACCCACCAAGAATGTGCAGCAAAGCAAATCACTTGTCCTAACAAGCATTAATGTGCATTTCCTCACATTTTCTCACATTTTTTTTTAATATGGGGAAAGCCTTGAAGGCTTTTCCCACGTAGTTTTTGTGGGTTTTGGTGTCCGTCCTTCCAAAAATGGCAAATCTCCATGGGATTTCATTGGGACAAAATGTATTATCCTCACATTCTATAATGAATTTTTTCATAGTCTAGACAACACATTGGTTTTCTCCGTCCCCAGAATGAAATCAGACAATCAAAAGCATGCACATGTCAAAAACTTTATTAAATGAAACATAGCATACCAACCATTCTATACCACTCTTTAAAAGCATCAACATAGTCAGTAATAATTCTGAAAGAGACGGGAGTGTTGTTATTTAACTGTTCCAATGAGATGCTTCCTGTCCAGGCCCACTGAGTTAGAGAAGAATGGAAGATGGATAACACAAAGGAGCTTAGACAAAATGGAATGGTTGAAATGTAAATTCCTTGGGATAACTTGTCTTTGCTAGTTGTCTAAAACATGGATTTAGCAATATGGCAGTTCTTTATTCAATACATTGCATCTTATCACAATTTCATCTAAAAATAGAAAAATACCATCTTTACTTATTTTTCTGATGTGGCCTTTGGATATATTAATCCATATCCATAGTCACCTTGAGTCCCAGTTGTGGGGGAAGGACAGGTTATCATCATTGTCATAATCACCCTACCACCGCCTACCACAATTAAGTGTTATATCACAGTCCAGGTACTGTGTCAATTCTAGTCAAACATGATTGCTTAGCAATATCAGCTCTTCTTCACATTTTACCCAATGATGTATGGATGAGTTCACTGGAACAAGGAAAGAATGCCTCTTCACCAAACATACACATTGTTGTTTGTCTCCATATTTATTTTGAATGGTTGTGAGGAGGCTAAAACAGAGGATGTGCAAAGTGATCACTCTTCATTAAATTCACAATTGAAAAATTGCTGTAGAAAGACATGAGTTTATATTTTCACCTGCAACAAACCATTTTTCTTATGTTTGTTATAAAAGCTATTAAATATTAATTTTAATTGCCTGCTGCCCTAAAGTTCTTCATTTGCATAACATATACAATATATGTCCAATTGGGAGAGCAGCAATTAAGCTGGGATGTGAACCAGCTTTTTGTCAATAAAAATTTAATTAGGATGATGTTTATGCTTTTTGACAGTTCACTCAAACAAACTTCTGAACAGCAAAAGTGCCCCCAGCTTAAAATGTATGTGTCTCAAATAAGAAGCAAGAAGTTGACATGGATTTGGAAATATTGATAAATGCCACTTTTCTAATAAGGAAAGCTTCTTGGGAAGTGTAGTGTTTATTTTTTAAATTTGTAAAGTATACATAAAACAGAATGCTACCAGATCCTCAAATACAGGCTGAAATCCCATGAAGAATTAAAACTCTGTACTGAATCAAAGGGAAAAAAAAGGTACTTGGAGTCCTGAGTGATTGTCATATGGGGAGCTAGAAGGTGAAGCAGTTTGTTCCAGTTACTTCAACCGGAGTTGGTCCAAGTTTCACTATTTATTGGCCAGAAACAGTCCCTAATTCATAATTTCTCACTGGTAAACCAGTGCTCCTATTTTATTTTGGGGAGAAGTATCGGTGATATATGTGAAAATTATTGCTAGCATAAGTTACTGGAATTGCAATTCTTATAGATTCGATAACTTGCCTTGGGGCTCTGGCAGTTCAGAATATGTCTGTGGACATGCATGGCAAACAGACACACATAACCATGAAACAACAATGCACTGTTTCCCTTTAATGATTGACGCATGGAATAACGAGACAAGACACAGAAGATTGGGTTGAAATACGGGCCACTTTATTGAAATCTTACCTATTTATTTGTTTATTTCTTAGGGTATGCCAACCAATAGGGGGAGACCCAATGCGGGGTCAGCTGGAGCAGACAGTCACACGTGACCTATCCCCCAGCTTCCCTGGGCGACTCACTTGAGCCCCGAAGGGATCCCAGTACCAGGGATTCCCTTCGGGCGCCATCTTCTGGGATGCCCGGCCCAGGTAGCAAATCATCAAGCCGTTTAGCTTTTGTGGAGGATTGCAACCTGATGTTGGCCCTAAGGATAGCCTACCTTGTTGCACCCCATCCGTTAAGATGCCGGTACAGTTCAGTAAGGTCCATCCTTCAACTCAATTCAAGGTTGCCATAGGTGAACACCAGATCCTTGTCTCCCCACTCCATACAAGTGACCGCCTATTTAAAGAACCACACCCTGAGCCAATTTTCCAAGTCCCAAGTGACAGTATGGGGTAGGCAAAACACCCCCCGTAAAAGGGTAGTAAAAATTCCTACCCGGCCCATGACGCGACCAGAACTCTCATACTGTGGCAGAGGCGGGCGGGCGGGTTCGATCAGGTGGAAAGAGGAGGAAGCCAGGGGTGGCAAGGGGTAAAATAGGCAATGCCAAAACCCTGCCCCTGCCTCCTCCTGACCAGGGCATGACTACGCCCTGGCCAACTCCTGTGCTTGTCTCCCTGCCCATCATTAAAACACCTCCCTCAGATCTACCATTCTTTAAGATCCGGGCGGGGGGTGTCTGTTAATGATTGATGCATGGAATAGAGGCAAGGCCACACCTGGAGCGATCAAGCCCAGATGAGACCACAGGAATGAGAGGAGAGCAATCATGGGAGGGGGGAGGACCAATTGCGGGGGGGGGCAAGTGGCCACGTGGAACCTGAGAAGCAAGGCCGCAGGTCTGGGAGAAGAGCTATTACGGGAATGAAAAAGGGGGTTAAAAAAGGTGGGGGGGGAGACAAAGACAAAAAGGGGGGGCACTTCTTAAGAAGTGGGGGAGGAGGGGGGCAATCAAATAAATCAAACCAATCAAACCAAATTAAAGCAAATTAAACCAAATTAAAGCAAATCAAATAAAATTAACCAATTAACGTTTAGACAATTTCACACACAATCACACACAAACACACGCATTCACACTGCTGGGCTGCCCAATTGCACAACTATGTAAGCAGAGCCCAGCTAACTTAGCTCTCCCTCGTGGCTCGAAAAAGTTCCAGATGATAAATATTCTCCCCTCTTTGATCAGGTGGAAAGAGGAAGAAGCCAGGGGTGGCAAGGGGTAAAATAGGCCCTAGCAAAACGCCGCCCCTGCCTCCTCCTGACCAGGGCGTGACTACGCCCTGGCCAACTCCTGCACTCATCTCCCTGCCCATCATTAAAACACCTCCCTCGGATCTACAATTCTTTAAGATCCGGGGGGTGTCTGTTCACCCAAACCGTAGCACTGCAGATAACAACTTTGGCTACATGGGATTACTGCAACTATATAACACACACAAGAAAATTCACTGGGAATGAACCTATGGTTGGTTGACTCATGCACACTACTTCATTAGCAGGTACAGGATAGGTTCTTGAATACAGCACAGAAAGGCAGAGAGGAATCTTCATCAGTGGGTAATTGTGGGGAAGACAGTATTCAACTATTGGGAAAACATAGCAATGTTACGAGTCCCATAGTTCTTACATGATATACTGGAATACATTCCATAGTCATGCTGCAGGCAGAGAAGTATATTGTATTTCACTTGGAAATAGAAAAATGGAAAGGGTTATACAACTTATATGGTACATAATTTATAGTATAAACGGTAGGAAAAATAATCAGAGAGTAAAGTTGATCATTATTCAATAGAAAATAATTTGACGAAGTACAGCCCAAGACATTTTGCTATTTCAGGCAAGAAGAAAAAGGTGGTCTCTTCTCATTCAAGACACAAAAGCAAAGAGGCTTTGACATCAATGTGGGTGAAAGGGAAAATAATATTCTATAACAACTGATACCAGCTTGTTTGTATTGGTCATGGCTCTGGCCTACAAGACCTTAACGCCATTTCCCAGATCTGCAATCTGGGGTAGCTGTTTCATCTGCCTTCTAGTAGATTTCTAATAAATTCAAGATTTCTTCACTCAATGTTGAACTATGACTTAGAATTAAAGCAAATTTTCAGATGACCACACATGCAGAAAGGAGAGATGTAGAAGTGATATGTGACTTCAACTATCCTGATATTTGCTGAAAATCTAACTCAACCAAAACTTCAAGGTCTAGCAAATTCCTTACTTGCCAGGAAGGCAATTTCATTGTCCAAAAGGTGAAGAGGCAACAAGGGGGTCAGCTATTTTAGATCTCATCCTAACCAAGAGGGATGACCTGGTTAATGGGGTGCAAGTGGTGGGATCCTTAGGTGAGAATGATCATGTTCTCCTGGAGTTTGTTATACAGTGGAAAGGAGAAGCCAGGCATAATCAGACACGCATTCTTGACTTTAGGAGAGCTGATTTCAATAAACTCAGGGAAATACTGGGGGTGATCCCATGGTCAGGAATACTAAAAGAGAAGGGATTTCAAGAAAGATGGGACTTTCTCAAAAGGGAGATACTGAACACACAATTTCAAACAGTACCAATGAGGAAGAAAAATGGGAGGTGTCTCAAGAAACCAGGATGGATGACGAAAGAACTTTCAACGGAGCTAACTTTTAAAGAGAACATGTATAGGAAATGGAAAAAGGGGGAAATCACCAAAGAAGAATTCAAACAGATAGCGAACACATGTAGGAGTAAAGTCAGAGAAGCTAAAACAGAATGAGCTCAGGCTCGCTAGAGAGGTTAAGAACAATAAAAAGTTTTTGGGGAGGTATGTCCACAGCAAAAGGAAGAAGAAGGAAATGGTAGGGCCACTACGTGGAGAAGATGGCAAAATGCTAACAGGGGACAGAGAACAGGCAGAATTATTCAACATCTTCTTTGCCTCAGTGTTTTCAGAAAAGCAAAAGTGTGATGAACCTGAGGATAATGGAACAGAGGACACAATAGGGGAGATCCAGCACAGAATAAATAAAGTGGTAGTACAGGAATATCTTCTTAATCTAAATGAATTTAAATCTCCAGGACCAGATGAACTATATCCAAGGGTATTAGAGAGTTGGCAAATGTAATATCAGAGCCATTGGCAATAATCTTTGATAACTCCTGGAGAACAGGAGAAGTCCCAGAATAGGGCAGACGTTGTCCCTATCTTCAAAAAAGGAAAAAAAAAAAAAAGAGGATCCCAACAATTACCATCCAGTTAGTCTGACATCAATACCAGGGAAGATTCTAGAGCAGATCATTAAACAGAGAGTCTGTGAACATTTAGAAGGCAATGCAAAAATCACAAAAAAGTCAACATGGGTTTCAGAGAAACAAGTCATGCCAGACTAATCTGATCTCTTTTTTTGAGAAAATTACCAGCTTGGTAGGTGAAGGAAATGCTGTGGATATTGCATACCTTGATTTCAGTAAGGCCTTTGACAAGGTTCCCTTTGACATTCATGCAAAAAAGCTTGTAAAATGTGGGCTAGACAAGTTAACTGTTTAATGGATTTGTAATTGGTTGACTGGCCGAACCCAAAGGGTGCTCAGCAGTGGCTCCTCGTCATCTTGGAAAGATGTGACCACTGAGGTGCCACGGGGTTTTTTCCTGGGCTTAGTGCTATTCAACATCTTTATCAATGACTTGGATGATGGAATTAGGGGCATATTTATCAAATTTGCAGATGACACCAAATTAGGAGGAGTAGCTAATACCCTAGAGGACAGGATCAAAATTAAAAATGACCTGAATAGACTAGAAAGCTGGGGCAAAGCTAACAAAATGAAATTAAACACAGAGAAATGTAAGGTACTGCACTTAGGGTTGAAAAATGAAAAGCATAGATATAGGATGGGGGAGACCTGGCTGAATAAGACTACATGAGAAAGGGATCTAGGAGTCCTAGTAGACCACAAGTTGAACATGAGTCAACAGTGTGATGCGGCAGATAAAAAGGCCAATGCAATTTTGGGCTGCATCAATAGAAGTATAATGTCTAGATCAAGGGAAGTAATAGTGCCACTCTATTCTGCCTTGGTCAGGCCTCACCTAGAATACTGTCTCCATTTCTGGGCACCACAATTCAAAAATGATATTTACAAATTGGAGCGTGTCCAGAGGAGGGAGACTAGAATGGTGAAAGGTCTGGAAACCATACCTCATGAGGAAAGACTTAGGGAGCTGGGTATGTTTAGACTGGAAGAAAGACGGTTAAGGGGCAATATGATAGCCCTGTTTAAGTATTTGAAGGGGTGTCACATTGAGGATGGAGCAAGCTTGTTTTCTGCTGCTCTGGAGAATAGAACACGGAGCAATGGATGCAAGCTCCAGAAACAGAGATTCCACCTCAATATTGGGAGGAACTTTTTGACAGTGGTAGCTGTTCGGCAGTGGAACACACTCCCTCAGAGTGTGGTGCGTTCTCCTTCCTTGGAGGTCTTTAAACGGAGGCTGGATGACCATCTGTCAGGGATGCTTTGATCTTGATTTCCTGCATGGCAGGAGGTTGGACTGGATGGCCCTTGTGATATCTTCCAACTCTACAATTCTATGATTCTATGATTCAAACTTTCCAGAACTAGAAGACAAGAGTCACTATGTTGGTCAGAGTCATGGTCTGTTTTGTTCACACATATGCTGCTGATACCATTTAGTACTCATCAGTATTCTTTAACAAAAAATACAAAGTGCCCATCCTGGCATGGGTAGTAGCAATCAGCAGGGCTATCCAGGGAATATGTGAGTGTTCTACAACTTTTTCCAAATGCTGAACAATATTAGATCTCATGCAGGATATTTTAGCCCCTCCTAAAAATAGAATAATGTTTTGTTGCAAAATCTGACCTAAATTGTTATGAATAACTTATTCAATTTTCAGTCACTTGTAAGATACAGCTATTTTTAAAGCACCTAGGCATGGAAAAGAGGCACTTAATTGAGGTTACTGCTCTCTGTGTGTGCCATGGTGCCTGATGCTGTCATCTACTGGCTCAGATGAGGTAAAGTCTTGGTTGGCAGAAAAGCACATGTGAGATTCAGCCATTCAAAAAGCCAGGCAACAGTGAGGGTAGGTGAGGTGTAATAAAGTCAAGTCAAAGAGGAGAAAGAAGTCACAGGAAGAGTGAGGATGACAGTAAATTTAAAGTCAGTGAGGGGTATGTTGGATCAGCCAAAGGGCAGTTAAGATGGATGTACTGGCTAAGGAAAACGATCAACTTCTGGATCTTTATGTTGTAGAAAGGACTCCACTCCATTGATGCCCCCTTGTCATGGGAGAGAGGCTAGTGTACCCTAATGATGTTTTGAGCTGTGCTGGTGGTTGCATAATAGCCACCAGTAGGGTCTCCCATGTCAGACAGGTCAAAACTGAAGGGTCTGACAAAGAGCGAAAAAGGGCAGGGTGGGCTCTCTAGCCTTATAGCAACCGTCCTAGGAGAAGGAAAACTCTAATCCCAAACCTAATCCCAAACCTGGGCAGATGGTGCTCATCCAACCCTGTAAGATCAACCACTAAGGGAAGGAAACTCTAATCAAACATAGGCCTGAGGACCTCGTTGCTAACGTCCATGCTTGCAAGGCCACAGCAGTTGAACCTTTGGTTTAAAGGCTGAGGCCAGTTCTGTGCCCACTGCACTCCACCAGAAAAATCCATTGCACAGGCTCGAAGGATAAATCCAATTCTGAAAAAGCCCTGTAGCGATAGGCGAGGGATGAAATGGCATGTGTAAAGAAGCAATGGAAGCCGCAGACCCAACTCTGCATGCAGGCTGTTCAGGACTTTGGTCGCTCGAGGCTGACCTGGGAGATGACAGTCTTATTTGGCAGCATCCTGAACAACCAAGCAGCCATTTTTAAGGAGAGCACACCTTGCTCCATATGGAGAGGGGCCTAGAAAAGGTGGTCTAATGAAAGTTCATCCCCTTCTACCTGGTTGGCTAGCCACGGCCAACGAGCATCTTCTGATGCGGTCAAACCAAGGCAAAGAAACAGAGGCACACACCGGCCTCCAAAGGTGTAAATAAACTGACGCTTGCATGCTGGAGCATTAGAACCATGTGAGACTCTGCAGATAGTGGACGGCCTGAAAGTAACTCTGCTCTAATAGCCCATGAACTATCACAACTTAATATTGGCATCGCTGCTGTTAGTGAAGTTCATCTCCATAAGGAAGGCAGCCTTAAAGAACACGGCACCAGCTACACACTTTACTGGTCTGACAAACCCAAACCCAAACAGACATCTTTCAGCAGTAGGCTTTATGATTAAAAACTCCATTGCCTCCAAACTAAAAACCTTGCCAACAGGACACTCTGATCACAATATTTCCTTACGGCTCCCACATGTTGTTCTCTTTAGTATATATGCCCCAACTAAGCAAGTCGACCCTGTAGAGAAAGACAAATTCTACACAGATCTACGCCACCTCATACAAAAATTCCCTGTAGAAGATAAAATTATTATCCTTGGTGACTTCAATGCCAGAGTTGAAAGAACTCCAAAGCCTGGAAAGGTATCTTAGGCAAGCATGGTGTTGGAAATTGCAATGATAACGGACACCTCCTGCTAGAGTTCTGTGCAGAACAACAGCTATTACAAACACTATCTTTCAACAGAAAGATAGCTTGAAGACAACCTGAATGCTTCCCAGATCCAAACATTGGCACGTCATTGACTATGTTCTAGTCCTCCAGAGAAACATTCGTGATATCCGTCATACTAGAGTGTTGCCTAGTGCAGAATGCCAAACAGATCATCGCCTCATAAGATGGTAAACTAAATCTTCATCTTAAGTTCAAACCTAAGAGGGGTGGCATCTTAAAGAAGAGACTCCAAGTCAACAATCTTCAACAAGCTACCATGAGAGACAACTCCCAGGGAAGTCTGTAAACACAACTTGAAGACGATCCTACAGATCCTTCTCCTACAGTGCTTTGGCACCATATCAAAAACTAAAGTATCTTACAGTCTGCAAAAGAATCCCTCAGGTTCTCCCACAAGAAAAATCAAGACTGGTTTGATGAAAACAACCAAGAGATCCAAGAGCTGTTGGCAAAGAAGACAACTGCTCACCAGGGATACCTCGCTAAGCCATGTTGCCATGTAAGAAAAGCAGTTTTCCGTCTCACATGTAATCTCTCTCTCTGGCTTTTCTTCGCAAACGAAGATTCATGAAGGACTCATCCCACACTTTCTGCAAGTGTGCTGATTCAACTAACCCTCTGAGACATGCAGAACAAGTGGTGGATCAATATAGCAGAAAAGACACAATGCTGTGCAGATCTGGGTGATCATAGAGGATTTTATGAAGCTTTTAAAGCAGTATTTGGACCTACTTACCAGGTCCAAAGCTCCTTATACAGTACAGATGGTGAAACAATTAATTACTGATAAAGCCTCCATCCTGAATCAACGTGCTGAAGATTTTCAATGTCTCTTTAGCGCCAACCGAGTAGTCCAAGGCTCAGCTATCCAACATATGATACAAAAACTGATAAAAAATGAATTGGACATAGCTCCCAGTTTGGAAGAGACCCTTAAGGCCATACAGCAGATGAAAAATGGCAAGGCAGTTGGGATTGATGGAATCCCACCTGAAGTTTGGAAACACAGAGCTCATGTACTCCACAGTAAATTCCACAAACGCCTTGTGAATTGCTGGGGAAAAGGGGAACTGCCATCAGATCTCCGAGATGTAGTCAGCATCACCCTGTACAAGAATAAAGGAGCAAAATCCAATTGCTCAAACTATTGAGGCATAACACTGCTCTCTATAGCTGGAAAAATCCGTTCAAGGATACTCCTGAACAGATTAGTCCTTTCTATTGCAGAAGAAATTCTTCCTGAAAACCAATGTGGCTTCAGAGAGAATAGGAGTACTACATATATGGTATTTGCCCTTAGACAGCTACAAGAGAAATGTAGAGAGAAGAGCAAGGGTCTCTATGTAACATTTGTCAACCTCACCAAAGCCTTCAACACTGTGAGTAGAAAAGGTCTGTGGCAGATCCTGGAAAGCCTAGGATGTCCCCCCAAATTCCTTACAATGATGATCTTCCTACAGAACAGCCAGCATGGTCAAGTCAGATACGGCAATACTCTTTCAGAGCCCTTTCTAATAACTAATGGAGTGAAGCAAGGTTGTGTTCTTGCTCCAACTTTATTTACTGTCTTCTTCAGCATGATGTTTGAAAGGGCTACGGCAGAGCTTGAAGGAGAAGATGGCATCTATATACGTTACTGTATTGATGGTAGCTTGTTTAACTTAAGCCATCTGAGGGCTCACACTAAGACTGTAAACTATCCAGTTCATGAACTGCTCTTCACTGATGATGCTGCCCTTGTTGCCCAAATAGAAGCAGGTCTGCAGCGCCTAAAGTCCTGCTTTGCAACAGCTGCAGAGCTGTTTGGGCTGGAAGTCAACCTGAAGAAAATGGAAGTTCTTTACCAGCCTGCACCACAGGATGAACACCATCATCCCCACATTGCCTTTGGCAAATCTGTGCTTAAGTCCATTCAGCAGGTCACCTACCTGAAAAACATAATCTCCTCAGATGCCAAGATTGACAAAGAGATCGATCACAGATTAGCAAAGGCATATAGCACATTTGGAAGACTTTACAAAAGAGTCTGGAGTATTAAACACCTGAAGCGAAGCACAAACATCAATGTGTATAGAGCTATTGTACTGTCTATTCTCCTTTACGGTTCTGAAACATGGGTCTCCTATCGCCACCACTTACGACTCCTTGAACACTTTCATCAGTGCTGTCTACGCACAATCCTAAATATACACTGGACTGACTATGTGGCGAATGTTGCTGTCCTTGAGCAAGCAGGGATCACCAGCATTGAGGCCATGAAATTGAGAACACAGATGCACTGGGTAGGGCACGTTTCTAAGATGGAGGACCATCGCCTCCCCAAAATAGTTCTCTATGGTGAACTCGCCATGGGTCAGCGTAAGAGGGGCACTCCAAAAAAGCAATACAAGGACTCCCTGAAACAACATCTCAGGCTCGGCCAAATTGTTCACCAACAACGGTCCGCCCTGCCCTCACATTGGGAGGCATGGAGACGCACTATCCACAATGCTGCAGCCTTATTGGAGAACTCACGCCGAACAAGTCTTGAAGAGAAAGTACAATGCAGAAAGAATCACAACCCAGAAACATCACCCAAGGAGACCTTCTGCTGTGCTTTCTGCAACTGGACTTGTTTATCTCGGATTGGCCTTTTTAGTCATCAGAGTGCTTGCAGAAAGTGCGGGATGAGTCCTTCCTGAATCTTCGTTTGTGAAGAAAAGCCAGAGAGATACAGAAAGGACTCACTAGAAAGAGGAGAAGGGTCCATTATAGGCTAGTTGGAGCTTTACATCAAGGCCAGTGATGTTATAAGTGCCAGGGAAGCAAGGAGGAAAGAAGATTGTCAGCAAATTGAGTTGTCAAGCTTAGACAACAGCAGACTACTCGTTGTATGTGATCTCTGCTTGTCAGTTGCTAGAAATGGATGGAAGGTTTCTTCACATCTTGAATAGCAATATGTATGCCAGGAAAAGAGATTCCAGTTAAACATTAGGAAAAACATCCTGACGGTATGAACTGTTTGACAGTATTGAACAGTGCACTGCCTTGGAGTGTGGTGGAGTATCCTTCTTTGGAGGTTTTTAAACAGAGGCTAGATGACCACCTTTCCATGCTTTGATTTTGTCTTCCTGCATGGCAGGAGATTTGACTGGTTGGTCTCTGTCAGCACTAGAAGGCTGAGCCTGTGCAAATTCATAGCCCTTCAGATTGCCTCCCCCTACTCCCCTCCCCATCTTTTTTACTGAGCTTGAACCAACTTACAGTTCCCCAGGCCACATCCTCTCTATACTTACCACCTCAGCAGACCAGATCCTGTGCATTTGCATCACTTTATCAGAATGGATTCTGTATGTACTTACCATCCTACTGGAACAGATCCTGTGCACTGTTAATATCTCTTTATGACAGATCCAGGGTGTATTTTTCATTGGGTCCTGGGTTTCCCTACCAGTTTAGTAAGCTAGGTCCATTCAGAAGGACATTAGACTTCTCACTGAAGTCAGAAAATACAAGAAGTGTGTGTTATACACTAACTCTGGCTCTAAACACAAGCCATACCTCAACAGTGCAACATGATTCTCATTGGTGTTAATAAATGCATCACAAATCTCGCAATACAAATTGTTTCTCAGTAGTTTTAGTTGTTGTAATAATCATAACCATAATGGTACATGAGAAATAATTTGAACATTTCAATCTCAGTTTTGTTGAATTTCTCCAAATCTTGCCTGCATTTTCTTCCTGCTCTTGTTTAAGGTAGTATATAAGATAGTAAGACTATTTTCCCCTGCAGTGAGATTTGCACTATTTTTTCAACCAATTTTCTTAATTTATACATTTATCTGCAGTTTTCCTAATTTGCACAGTTTTTCCTATGACTAAAGCATGGTTCTGCATATTTTGTTCATTATGCAAATTTCAGTTATTTGCATTTTGAAATATGTGCATTGTTTTATTTTCAGGAAACACCCTGCAAAGCCTCACAAGTGTGGAAATGGTTCAATTGTGGTTTGTTTTTTTTCACAAGTCTCAGGAAGTTTGAAAATGCAAATTTTATCAAGACTGTTGAGTCCAATGATTCCCCCACCACCATAGCTATGTATATCATATTGTTACTCAAAACATTCTTATTCAGATCTCAATTAGGGGAATTAATTAACTGAAATTGGCATGTGAGAGTTTGGGTAACTTCAGGATCTTTATCCCCATTGTATATCAGTGCTGGCTGCAAAAAAAATTGCAACTGAGTAACAAAAGGTTATCTGTGTTTGAGAAATCAGCACATGAAAGAAAGCATTCAGTCAGCAAATACACACCTTCAGAGAGTTATCAGGATAGGAATTAACAGTGAGGGAATAGTGTTCTAGGGAAAATGTGTTATATTACCTGTCCTGAAGAAAAAGATGAGACTCAAAACTGCATGCAGCTTGAGGGTGGCTCTTCAGAGTGATGTGGAGTAAGTTTGTAGATGGGGAGACCAGAGAAACCACAGGTCAAAAATCAGGGTTCTTAGCACCTTTTAGCCCTTTGAAGTTAGCCTATAATTATGGTCAAAATAACCTTTTTTCTGCATCTGATCAAAGAAATTGATCCTCTCTGACTGAGGTGGGGTCTATGATTTATTGGGATAACTTTGCAGACTTTGAGAAAGTTGATACAAATGGAAAAGGTTTAAAGAAGTGGCCACTGATATTCAATATCTTGTTTACCTCAAACTTCCTTTCCCAGACAAAAGGGAAGGTGATCAGTATCAGTCAGCCCGTTGTTTCTGAAAACAAACATACTCAAACCTTGAGACTCAAAGAATTGAGAGATATGCTATATTAAAGCAGACGAATAACCAGCTAAGGAAGAAATCTAAGAAGAATTGCAAAGAAACCTCTGGAAGTCAAGAACTTTAGTGAAAGATAGAGAACAGCTGGGGCTATGAAGCTTCGGAAACGCAGGCGTTCCAAGGCTAACATTGACTCAGACAACAAACCTTCTAAACAGACCAAGATAGACTCCCTTTTTGCAAGCAGGCAAACGTCTCCTGTGATACAGACTGATTTAGAATTAAACAACAGGTATGCAGTTTTGGAATCTTTGCAGGCTGAAACCTTTAGGTCTGATAATGATTGCATGGAGAATGTGGGAGTCTCGGTTGCACCTACTTGTAATGGTGGTTGTTCTGTGAGATTACCAGCAAATTGTCCTTGGAAGGATCTCCTGGCAAGAGAGGCGTTTCTAATCTCCAAGACCTTTAAATTGTTGTTAGCTAATTGTACTTCTGTCAGCAACAAAATAGAGACGCTAACAGATCAATTTCATAAGGAGGAGGTTTTTATCCATTCTAAAAATAGGAGTGCTACACAGACTGCTTCAGCATTTGATTATCCAAATTCCATTGAGTTCCCTTCGGTTTTGACATTACAAGCATCTCAAGTGATGATTGCAGTTGGGAACAATCCTATTAATGAAGGCAAGTGGTCAAACTTTTATAATATTAAGGTCTCTTTAAGCAAATTGTTGAGGCGTGAGCCCAGAAGGATTATGCTAAAGTCCTATCAGGTTCTCCCTAACTTGGATCATTATCAAAGACTGATTATGGTCTTTCATTCCCACTCTGACCCTGCCATGTTACTTGCCAGAAAGAACTTTCTGGCCCAAAACTATGACATTCATTGCTCTAGGGTTTTTAAGAACAATGTGATTAATAAGTTGGTGGCTTATGAAGAGGGAAAACTTGAAGGAGTAGGCCCGGATCACCATACATTATCAACCCGGAGCAGGTCCAACATTGTGGATGAGCTTGTACAACTTAAAGCGGAATGGAATAGCTTGATACAGGCAATAGAAAGGATAAACAATAGCCAAAATTTAATAGCAGTCTCTTTTGAAACAAAGACAGCTAATCAACTAAAGGATGATGCTGGTGGGCCCTTTAAATCAGTATCTCCTTTCAAAAGTCAACTTTTGGAGTGCTCTGTCCAGCCATATGAGTTACCAAAGGGTGGGGGCGAAAAGGATGATGCACCCAATATCATCATGCCATTGCTTCCTGCAAACCCTGCCCAGGCATGTATAGCACAGCTACCATCTGGTGCTTACTCCTCTTCTAAGGTGAAACCTGCAACTGAGGATTCCCCACTTCTACTCGATTATGAGGTTGATGTGAGATCTGGAATTGGGGAAGTGCCTGCTGAGCAAGTACAAGGAAAATCCTGGGCTAAGGAATTGGAAGAACTGGCCTCAGTGCATCCGCATACTGTTGGCACCCTGCAAGTTGAGACACCAACAGTGGACCTGCAAGATGAGACACCAACAATGGACCATTTGCAGGTCGCTGATAATGTCCCTGAGTTTAAGTTCATGAAGGAGCAGGCTCTGCAGGGGTTTCAGGATCTTTCAGTTGCTAACCAAATATTAGTAACTGCCCAGCTGGAGGATACAACAACTAAATTCCGGAGGATGATCCAATCCCAGCTGGAAACTGATTTAGCTTCTTCTTTAGTGGCTGATGACCCCACCTGCTCCATTATGAATGGTTGCGTCCAAGCAGAGGAAACATTTCCTGTCATTTCATCAGACCCAGTTCAGTGACTAGAAGGGGGTAACCCAGGATTGTCACTTCTTTCATGGAACATAGCTGGCTGGCTAAGTAAAACCTTAGATACAGACTTTATTGACTACATTGGTGGATTTAACATTGTATGTTTACAAGAAACATGGTGCCCATATGATATCGTATTGCCAGGATTTGTATCCTTCTGTGTGCCTGCAAGTAGAACTTCCAAATGGGGTAGAAATAAGGGGGGGCTGGTCATACTTCTAAAACCATCTAGCTGTCTTAAATATACAGTATTGCCATCCTGTGCACCAATAGCGCAGGCTCTTTCTCTTCAATTAAGGAAGGATAAGATAATTTTGTTTAATATTTATATCCCTCCTACTTTTAATGAGCCTAATCTGACCACTTATTGGGACCAACTGTTTAGCTATGTTACAGATATTACCAATAGGTTTGATGCTTCAAGGTGTATTTTATTGGGTGATTTTAATGCAAGAATTGGGCCTTCTAATGATTATCTTTGTGAGCACCTTATGATTGATCCAGATTTGCCGCCTTTCCCATTGAACCTTCCCCGTGTTGGCAAGGATCTAAAAGTTAATAATAATGGGACATTTCTGATTAATCTTTGCATTAGTAACACATTTTTAATATCAAATGGCTCTGAAGGGTTCCCAAAAACGGATGGATTTACATATAATTCACCCATAGGGAGAAGTACTATTAATTATGTAATAATAAGTCCCGAGTTGTTGAGTTCCATTGCTGATTTTGAGATTTGCCAAAGGACCGAAAGTGACCATCTACCTTTATGTTTCCTTTAACTTATCTGAGCCAGTATCATCATTTTTGAGAAGTGATTTGACTGCACATAGATATGAGAGAATGAAACGCATCCGTTGGGATCTTAAAATGGAAGATTTTATTAGTAATAGTTTTAAGGATGTTTGGGTTCTAAATTGTTTTAATGTTTTAACTATTAGTACTAAGATAGATGAAGCCTTGTTGGCATATATGGGTATTGTGACTACTTTCCAAAATAAGGCCTCTTATCCTCCTAATTACATAAAAGGTAGAAGAACATGGTTTGACAAGAGTTTTCTTGTCTGGAAACAGAAATTAAGACAAATGGTCCATCTGGCTTTGGCCAATCCAGTGGCACCCTGGTGGCGCAGTGGTTAAATGCCAGTACTGCAAGTCACCACATTGCAAGTTGCAAGTTCGATTCCAGCGGGCTCCAAGGTTCACTCAGCCTTCCATCCTTTCGTAGGTCGGTAAAATGAGTACCCAGCTTGTGGGGGCAATTAGCTAACACACATTGGAAGCTGTTTAATGCAGTTAGATGTGTAAATAGCTATTGCTTAAAACAATTTGCAAGCCGCTCTGATAGCCTTGTGGCTGAAGAGCGGGGTATAAATAACTTTTAAAAAAAGCGTGTAAAGAATACTCTAAACAGGTGGAGGGCAAAAGGAAGGTATTTTTCCAGCAAAATTGGAGGTCTTTGCATAATGCTCTGACATCCAAAGATGCGAAAACATTCTGGGTGGCGGTCAGGAAATATATGAATAATGAGAGCTCTGTGGTTCTACCTACTATATCCCCCTCAATTTGGTTTTCCTATTATACCAAAAAAATGAGTACACAAGCATTTGAGGGAAATCTACTAATAAAAAATCCTCCTAATCTATGGAGTCCAGTTTCTGCTGACGAGGTGCATCAGTTGATCTTTAAATTAAAATCTGGCAAATCCCCAGGATATGATGGCCTCCCGGCAGAAATTTTGAAGTTTCGCCCTGAGCAATGGACAAAGGCATTAGCTAATTTATTTACTCTTGTCAATAACTCTGGTGAGATTCCAGCTGATTGGAAAGATTCCATCTTAATTCCTATCTTTAAAAAAGGGGATAGACAGGATCCTGGTAATTATCGTCCAATAAGTCTTCTATCAGTAGTGGGCAAACTTTATGCCAGTTATTTGGATACAAAATTACTGAGTTGGATGAATGTTCAAGGGTTGATAGGTCCAGAGCAAGCGGGATTTAGAAAACACATGTCCACTGAGGATCATATAATAGTGCTTTCATATCTCGTAAATAAATACCTGTCATGCCCTAAAGGCAAATTATATGCGGCTTTTATCGATCTGAAGGCCGCATTTGATTCAATTCACCGCTCACTATTATGGGACAAGCTTGGTAGGCTTAACATAGATCCTCAACTGTTATTTCTTTTAAGCCAACTCCATACAAATAATCAATGTAGAGTGAAGTTCTCTGAAACTGGCTTATTAACAGACCCTATTTACTCTGGTACAGGTGTTAGACAAGGATGTGTGTTGGCTCCTCACCTGTTTAATTTATTTGTAGCTGATTTACCTGCCTTTATGGCCACAGTAGACTCGCATCCACCATCGCTGGGTAATCGGCCACTATTTGTACTCCAATATGCTGATGACACAATGTTACTTTCTCTAACTCAGGTGGGGTTGGCAAGAGCCCTAAAAAGATTTTTTGAATATTGTGATAAATCTCACCTGCTGGTAAATTCTGACAAATCCAAAATACTGGTATTTTCTAAGAGATTTGTCCCAAGAATGTGGAAGGTTGGTAATCAGACAATTGAGCAGGTCAAGAAGTATGTTTACCTTGGTGTCCTTTTTCATTTTAATGGACACTGGGGTAAACAGAGAGATAAAGTAATTCTAGCAGGGAAAAGATCCTTGGAAGCTATACAATCTTTTTATTATAAAAAAGGTAATCAGGATATCCTGGCGGCCTTAAAAATTTATAAAGCCAAATTAAGACCACAATTACTTTATAGTATATTTACCTGGATTCCAGCCTTTAATAAGGAGACTGAATGACTGCAGACTTCTTTTTTCAGGAGAACATTAGCGGTTCCCCCTTGTGTACACCATCTGACTCTTTATGCAGAATTGGGCTTGAATTCTCTTGAAACTGAAGCTTGGTTGTTGACTTATAGATCGTGGTTTAAGATCCATTTTAGACCCAATAGATCTGGCCTTTTATGCTTTCTTCTATCTGACGTTTACTACACTAGATGAACAACATTTTATGAAAGTAAAGTAGTGTCTATGGGTATAAATCTTGACTCTCTCCTTTTGTTATCTGAAAAGGAAGGTCTTAAAACTATTAGGCACTGCCTCGTTGAGAGGGAGCATCAGCTGTCTTATCCAACACCCCCTAGGGTTTGTTCTCCAGCAATGCTTGGTATCCCACCCGTACAGGGTGGGATCCCAGATTATTTTCAAACTCTTTCATTGCTGGCAGCAAGGAAGGCTTTTCTTCTTGCAAGGTTGAATGTACATCCTTCTAATGTGACCAAGGGTAGATATTTGCAGACCCCTTTTTTGAATCGTATATGTCATTGTGCTCAAGCCCCTAATACTCTCTATCATATTGTATTGAATTGCCCATTGTATATAATTCCAAGGGGAAAGTTGATAAGGAGGTTATTGGAAAGGAATGTCTGTACAGATAGATTATCAGTGAAATTCTTATTGGAAGATCAAAATCTGCATATCACCAGACTAATGGCTAACTTTTTGGTTGAGGCAGCAAACATATGGCTTAACCTGCCTAAAAATGATCTTTGAAGTCCTATTGTTCTATTGTTCTACGTATATGTTGTATTATGCCTAATAAAGGTTGTGGATGGATGGAATGTACAAAGTGGTTTCCCTTTAAGATCACTAATTTATTCTATTGGTATAGGCAATTTTTTTAAAATAAAAAACCCAAGCATTTAATATAATGCCTTTTTGTACTGAGTATTTGGATATATTAAATATCTGTTTGAGTGATATATTTTTGAATGTTATAGTTCCCTTTTTTCTAGTATTTTAATATTAATTTCATCATTATAATTGTTCTGAATAATTGCTTTGTTTGTGTTACATGATATAAATTTTCATTATTTGCACTGCCCCATCAAAAGACATTCATTTTGAAACACAGTGAGCCAATAAACATCCATAATGTTTTTACATCCTTGAGTTATCATCTTCTCCCTCCACTTATTGATACCTTGCTTATTTTCTGTGTTAGCTGGAAATTAACTATGCCATATGAAGATTAATTGCTACTCAGTTTAAGAGAACTTGCTAACTTTCACAGAAAAGACAGAGAGGGCATTGATCAGGAAGCTTCACAGGAATATTAGCAACACTGTCAAACTAGAGCAGAAGAAAAACAGGAAATTCCCAATTCCTCCCAGATACTATACAATGAAACCCAGCATCATCTAGTGACTAAACCAAAACATGACACTGTCCACACACTAGTTAAGCTGTTTCTGGTAAATGCTGAGCTTTGAAAATAGCCTGAGAAATGTAGTATAAATATGGAGGCGGTTAGGTCCAAAAGCAAAGTACAGTGTTTCTCGGTTCTTTTAATCCATGTCACCATTTAAATAAACACTAAAATCTCAAGCCCCTTTTCAAAATTGCCATAATAATTTCATTTGGAATTTGGAATATCTAAAAAAAAAAAACACATTTGTATATTTAGGACCCAGTGTGTTGTAGTAGTCTGAATGTTCAACTAGGACCCTGAGAGACCAGGATCTGAAGCTCTGCTCTGTCATGGGAATCCACTTGATGAGTTTGAGCAACTCACACTCCTTCAGAGAAACATAATGACAAAGCTCATCTGAACAAATATTACCAAGAAACCCCATAATAAGATCATATTAGATTCACCATAAGTTGGGAATGATGTGAAGATACATGAACAACATTTGGGGGGGGGAGTTTTCTTCAGTGCACATTTTTTTTTACATGATTTAAACATACAATATTTGCTTGAATAGTTATCACTGAAAGTATTAAGGATATTTGAATGCTACACACTGGTACCAGAGAAGAGAATCCTCAAGATAGGATATTTTTATGATGGAGCCTATTGCACTGGCTTGTGTTTATATCCACAAGTGCAAAAAAATCAGCTTCATAAAAGTTTGTTGATGAAAAGGGAAGGATGAAACCCACAACCTGCTTTTTAGTTTGGGGATAAACAAGAAGAAATATTAACCAAAATTATTCAAGTTATTTGCTGGAAGCTATCTTTAGCAATTGAATTAAAATTGGGTTCCAAACAATCCTCCTGGAGATTGTCTGGCAAAGATTGACCATCACTAGTAAAAGTGTTCCTCAGAAACTTTCAAATGGGATTTTCAGCCACAGTGTCTCAGAAATAGACCTTTATTCTTCCTGCAGAAAGTTTAGATGAAATTTGATCTTTCCCCTCCTTGCAATCATTTTCAAGGACCTTGTCCTTCAGAGCTTCATCAAGTTGAGAAAATAAGCAATATTTTTAACAAATCTATGTTCTAGCCATGGCTAGAATTGTTTAAATTGCTATAAATGTTTGAATTATACCAGGATGAACAATGATGCAGGTGTTTTCCTCATGAAACTTCAGTGTATTCAAGGTTCCATATATATCTCCCAAATGTGCCAAATACAGCTGAAATCTATCATTTTAAAAGCCTCAAGCAATTGTTCTTGCCCCCCCCGCCCCAGAATTTTTTAAAAAATAGAGTGACTCCTTTCTTCATCTCATAAATCTGACATATTTTCCTTTGACAACCAACAAATCACAGTATTGGGCAGAAGAACATTGTGATCAGCTTGCAAATCTTCACAAAGCAAAGTGAATAACCTAGTATTTTTTTTCTCTCTCTTATAATTGCCGTAACTACCTGGCTAAGAAGATTAGGAACTTCTCATACATGGATGGAAAGCATTTTGGAAGTTAATGATTAGTGATTATTATCACAGAATGTCCCCCAAACAGAAGAATTTTTAACATTGACTTATTTCATTTTATTTTAATATTGCCAAAAATCATTCTTCAGGCAACCCAAGGGGTGACGGTATACATGGACATCACCTGATGGCCAATATAAAAATCAAATAGACTACATAATAGGAGAAGAAGCTCCATTCTCTCTGCAAAAACAAGACCAGAAGCACACTGGGGCATAGGCCATGAACTGCTAATATCAACATTCATAGTAAAGCTAAAGAAGAACACTATAACAAACATTGAGCCAAAATACAGTTGTCCCTCCACATTCGTGAACTTGACATTCGCGGTTTCGGTTATTCGCGGTTTTGGGAGGGCCCCCCCGGCCCCCCCCAAAACCGCGACACGGGGCCTCCAGAGGCCCCGTGAAAGACCTGGGGAGGGGTGGGGAGGCCTTCGCGGGACGCCCGGAGGCCCTCCGGAGGCCCTGCGAAGGCCTGGGGAGGGGTGGGGAGGCCTTCGCGGGACCCCCGGAGGGCCTCCGGGCGTCCCGCGAAGGCCTCCCCACCCCTCCCCAGGTCTTTCACGGGGCCTCTGGAGGCCCCGTGTCACGGTTTTGGGGGGGCCCGGGGAGGCCTGGGGAAGGCCCCGCGAAGGCCTGGGGAGGGGTGGGGAGGCCTTCGCGGGACCCCCGGAGGCCCTCCGGAGGCCCCGCGAAGGCCTGGGGAGGGCGGGAGGGAGGGCCGGGGAGACCTCCGCGGGGCCTAGCAAGGCCCCGCGAAGGCCTGGGGAGGGCAGGAGGGAGGGCCGGGGAGACCTCCGTGGGGCCTAGGAAGGCCCCGCACAGGCCTGGGGAGGGAGGGGGAGGGTTGTAGTTATTCGCGGATTTTTCACATTCGCGGGGGTCCGCGGAATGGAACCCCCGCGAATGTGAAGGGACGACTGTACAACCAGAAGAACATCTCCATAGAATTTTAAAAATAAAATAGATTTGTACTATTAAGCCTAATTGACTGAGAGGTAGAAGAACTCTGGACTGAAGCCAGGGACATGGCAGGGAGAAATGCAAAAAGACTCTATCAGCAGCCAAAAAAGAAAGAGAAGCTTCAATGGATGTAACTCTTTAAGTTACATAAAGATAGATTAAAAGCAAAACTAAAATATGACAGAAATAGGGTCCAAACCCTTAAGGCAACTATACAATGACTTGTGTGCAGAGACAATGAGAACTAACATATCAATAAGTGCAGAGTAACAGAGGACAACAACAACAAAAATGAAGAACAAGAAACCTCTTTCACAAGAGCTAAGAAATCAAAGAGAAATTTAAACCAAGAGTAGGGATGCTCTATGACCAGCAGGGGTTGCATGATCAAAGAGAAACAAACAACTGATGAAAACAATACACTGAAGAACTAAATAAAAGAGATGAAAGGATGACAGGTTCATTCAAGTAAGAAACATTTGAGGAGGAACCCACAATTTTAGAAAATGAAATGGAAATTGCACTCAAAGCACTAGGGGTGGAAATAATATTTAAAAATATTTCAAAAAATGGTCAAAAACATGTTTTTGAGTCTTAACAAAACCTGATGAAAAAAAAATCCAGGACTCATAAGAATCTTTGCAGTTTGGGAATTACTCTGCACAAAATTTGCATGTGGTTGTTTTGCGCAGCAAACAACACTTTTAGTATAGCAAACAACATTTTCTGTGTGGAGAAATATTGATTAATGTGCAGAAAATGTTTTTTTCTGTGCAGGGAAAAAGCTGTAATTATGGATTGGTTCTGCATAAAAATCACACATGGTTGATTTGCAAAATAACAAAGACAACAACATTTACTGTGCATAAAAGAACATGTTCAGCAGAGAAATTAACATTTCTACATTGAAGTATTGTTTTCCATTCAGGAAATGCTGTTTCAGTTGCAGGAAATGCTGTTTTTCATACAAAACAAAGTACATGAGAACTTTGTGCACAACCAGTCCCCAATTACAGCCTTCTCTGCATACACACACACACACACACACACAAACTGAAAAATGTTGTGCAGAAATTAATATTTCTGTGTTAACAAGGGAGGGGAGAAAAAGGGAGCAATGGAGAGACTAAGTGGAATAAATAGAATATATTATTTATCAGTAAGCAATGGTAGTAGATAAAAACAATAATATGTGGGACAACACCAATGCTACTTATCTCCCAGACAATTAGTCTTGGTATAACATATAATGTAACAGATTTAAAGTAGCCTGAATGTGTGCAACACAGAAGGAAAACTATACAGATTTAGTAAAGGTAACAGTTAATCTTAAGAGATAAGAAGGAATGGGGAAATTTTAGAAAGACGGAACTAGTTTCGGATAGGAAGTTGTCTTTTTTTTTTTCCTCATAGGGGGAAGGGAGGGTTTTTTTCTTTTGGGGAGGAAGGTGGGGGTCTCGGGGGTTTTTTTGTTTCTTTCTATGTTTTTTCTCTTCTTTTATTCATTGTTAATGCTACAATAATAACAGAAAAGAATGGTGAAAGCCAACAGGGTATACAAAAAGGGGGAGGTGCACACACACACACACACATATATATACATATATATATACACTTCTGATACAAGCATAATATAATTCAACTCTTGCTTATAAGTACTTGTTATATTAATTGTACTTAGTTGAAGATAATGACTGTTACTGAACCCATGATATAAGATTTATGTTTCTAGTTAAATTATTATGAGATGTCTAATAAAATTTCTTTGTGAAAAAAAAAATTCTGTGTTGAAGCAATATTTTCTACACAGAAAATGATGTTTCCTGTGCAAAACAACCATGTGTAACCTTTGTGCAGGGTAAGTACCAAGTTGCAAATACCTACCAAAACCTGTGACATTCAATTACTTTCTTGCTGTGGGAAGAAAATAGTTGAAATTACTCATTCCTACCTTCAAGAAGAAACCTAGGGCCGGTTTACACAGCAGATTTATTGCGACAACTTGCGGTTTAATTATTTTCCGCAGCTGTGCCAGTCAGGTTTTTTTTCCTAATTATGTCACTTTGAAGTTCAGACTTGAATAAGTGTGTGTGTGGGGGGGGGTGTCTCTGTGTGTCTCTGTAAATCTGCCTGTAAATGAACTCACTCCATAAAGCAGAGGGAGAGTAATCTCTCTGCTAAAAGACCATGCCGTGGATCGCAAGTTTTTTCAGCTGCTCTCTCTCTCTATTTCCCCCTCCCTCCTTCCCCCAAGCAGAGAGAGAGAGAGGGAAAATAGCAGTTCATCTTGCTACAGCCCTTTGTGAAATGGTTTCTCTTCCTCCCCCGTGCACAGGATAAAAGTGACGAACGAGCTTTAACATACTTTCAAACAGCAGAGGATGAGAAGGAATGCTCCCTGAATGAAAGTTGTTGGGAATCCTTTTTTTTTTTTTTTTTTGCAAACTGGCTCGCAAAATAGCAGACACGATTTTTGCAAGTTTCTTCTCTAATGGCTACTGTCTTTGCCTCCTCCCTGCCCCTCTTTTAAGCCCACCCCTGCATCATCAACCAATCACAATGCAGCTGTGCTTTAACCCTTAGCGGAATGCTAGTTTACACTGCCAATAAAGCACTACATTGCAAATATTCCTGCAAAAATAGCGACATGCCCTGCCACGCTATATTTGGGTGTTTTACCTTCCCCCCTTCTGAATGAGGCGATGCTATGCTGCGATCCGTGGGAACTATGAGCTATCTTAGCGGTATATTTAGGGGAATATTTGCCCGTGTAAACGACCCCTCAGTGAAGAATTATATCCCTACAAAGCAGTTGGGAGAAACTAATCACCAGGAGCAGATGACATAACATTACAGCTGCTTTAACCTACAGAGACAAAATTCACTCAAATTTTAACCAAAATCTGTCAACAAATATGGAAAACAAAAGAATGGCCCACAGATAGGAAAATCTCAATATACATTCCACTCCTCAAAAAAAAGGACACCAAGGATTGCAGTAATTACTAGGCCATTGTGTTACTCTCTCACAGAAGCAAAGTGGTGCTCAAAGTTCTACAACAAAGTAATTAACTATATATGGAGTGAGAAATGTCAGGTGTCCAAGCTGGGGTCAGAAAAGGAAGAGGCATCAGGGATTATATTGGAAACATATTTTAGATAGTGGAGCATGCAAAAAAAAATTGTTTAGGCAGATTGTGTAGATCATGAAATACTAGATTTATCTTAAATAAATGGTGTACCACAAAATTTTATTGTCCTAATGCTTAACCTGTACTCATGACAAGAGGCCACCATTAGGAGAGAATATAGAGAAACAGAATGGATTCAAAATAACAAGGGGGTCAGGCAATGCTGCATTTGTGCTTAACCTACCACCCTACGTGTTTAACTTGTACTCTGAATGCATCATATGCAAAGCTGGTTTTGACTTGAATGAAGGAGTTGTGAAAATTGGAGGAAGGCACATTAACATTTTAAAATATGCAGATGACACTGTATTACTAGGAGAAAATAGCAAATTGGAATGACTACTGAAAAAAGTCAAAGAAGAAAGTGCAAAGGGTAAAGTACAGTTGAGCTTTAAGAAAACACTACCCTCTTCCTCCTCTAGATCATGGAACCTTCCATGGACAGAAGGAGTCTTTCTGTTGATGGAACAGCAAATCTGTATCCAGCCCATTATATAGTTCTCAAATATTATGAAGCTTACAGGGAGGAGCATTGTGGTAACCAGGCAATCCCCACTCCCGTTAGCACTCACATTAACAGCAGTATGTGACCTCAGAATTCTGTAGCCTATTAAGGAGTGATGTTCACTACAAGGAGATAGTTTGCTCATGAAGTGTCATGTACCAGCTTCTTCAGACTCAGTAACCAGCAGTTACTTCGAAGTTAAACAGAAAACTTTATTGTTGGTTGGTTTGAATGAACTTTAATAGAAAAAGCAGTATAATAAAAGTATTTACAATTAGCCAAATCTGCCGGGAAAGTTTCCCATTGGATACCCACCATCCACATTCCCTGTTCTCACCCAGTCTGTGCTCCACCCATTGTTTTCCACAGTCCCTGAAGGTGCAAGGCCATCCAGCTCATTTTCCAGATAGACATCATACTCCTCTTGTCTCATTTCCACACACCAATTTGTTACAGTGTTAAAGAATGCAGAACATTAAATGGTCAAACATGAAAGCACACAGTAACTCTGTGAAGTTGAAGGCTTTCATGGCCGTCATCCATAGATTTTCCTCAGTTTTTTTCTGGGTTGTGAGGATGTGTTCTGGAAGAGTTTACTTCTGACGTTTTGCCTGCATCTGTGGCTCGCATCTCTGAAGATGCCAGCTACAGGTGCAGGCAAAACATCATAAGTAAACTCTTCCAGAACACAACCTCACAGCCTGGAAAAAAACCAAGGAAAATCTACACACTAACTCTATACAAACAGAACTATTGGCAGAGAGTTCACTTTTAGGGACCAATTCTGACATGAAATGACCTACTGTATGTACTGTATGAGCAGCCATACCCTGCCCTTCATTTAGCATTGATAGGGGTTAGATTGAGCCCAGTATAGTGTAAATACAGTGAACATACTATGTACAAAGCAAGTGTCTAATGCCCCATGAGTATTAGTAATCTCTCAACTGGAAAATAATTTCAGAGCAGTTTTGAGTATGTGAAGCTTAAAGATAATGTTACAGGATCATGATATGAAAAAGAAACAAAAAATATTTTATATGATACCATATTTCTCTTTGAGATGTAGGTCATTCTTTTACTTTAAAAATCTCTGTTCTTCTCAGAATATAAAAATATCTGTAGTGAAATGAAAAGGGCACATCAGAAAAAGTAGCTGATCTTTAGAGTATTATAAGAAATAATTTCTGCAGGAACAATGGGACACAAATTGGAAGAGTTGAGTGAATGCATTATTATTAAAGCAAACAAAACTGACACGCATACACAACTCACAAACTTTAAGGTTCCCAGCCTGCTATATGCACATTTCACATATCATTGCCCTAATATAACTTAGGGTGGGGATAACAGTAAAGTAAGGAAGGGGGGAGCCCAAACAGGTTGTATCAATACCCTTTCTATGACCTCCGAATTTTTTAAAAACCAATTTACTTCTCCTGCCACTTGTATATCATGAAAAGGTAATGAACCCTGCAAGGAAAATATAGTACTCTTTTGGAATTCAGCAGAAAATAGCTGATAGCAATTCACGAGATTCCACTTTCTACAGTATATGTAGGCTTTAAATTCATCATAAATGTATTGCTCTTTGATACTAGCTGCCTAATAGTAAATTCCATAGGAAAGTAATGACTTGGGGGAATATAAATGGCCCATAAAGATGAAAGTTCAGTATTCTATGATTATAGATGTATACATTTGTAGTCTTTGAAGAATGTATATCAAATATTAATAATTTTTGTGGCAAATTATTGCCAGAATTGCTTTGTATATTGCCAATGTTCAGTCATGATTATAGACAATGGGGGAAAGGGTAAGAAAAACTAAAATGTAGACACTGAAAAACTGAAATACACCTGTCAGAAAAAATGATGCATTAGGTACACAGGGTCCAATCCAACAACAGTTAGTTGCAATTCTGCCCCATTGGGAGAAAAGAGATGTCTTTTGAGTTACTTAAGATTCAGTCCCCTGCTGTTGTTTCTAGTGGGACACATTTGTGGTGAAGTTTTGCTGAATTTCCCCCCCACAAAGAATAAGGTTTAAACAGAATTGTGGGTTATAGGGAGATTTAAAGAGCTCTTTGATACAATGAAACTTATTTGAAAGGATTTTTTTTTTAATTTGTATGTTGCAAGTTAACATTATTTTCTGAAGTGCTGAGGCATTTCTGTTTAATGTATTATGAATGTATGTATGTATAGGTTTCAGGTATATACTAAACAACAGTAGTTTTATTGTTCTTTCTGCCAGAAGGAATTGAATCCACTGACACGTACAAGCTATCTAAAGGTCTTGTATTCTAAAGGTCTTGTATTGGAGTATTTTGCTTACCAACTACAAAATGGCAAGATATGAGTTGGGTAACTAAAGGGCTGTTATATTTATTGTTGAAATAGTCAACTTTAAACTTTATTATCTGTAGCAGGGAGAAGTTTAAAGTGGGTTCCAGCTGTGGCAGGTAGTGCCACCTAAGCTCCTCCTCAACCATTCCTGGACAAATCACCCAAGCTCTGCGTGCCAGCCACAATTTTGGCTCAGCAGCCAGTTAGCCATCAACAAGGAGATCTCTTTAAAGAACCCTCCTGCAAACTCCTGTGGCATACAGGGAAAACATGCCCAAGCAAGCCCCAACAGTAGTCTCCTTTCCCACCTCCTAAACCCCATGTCCCATACGAGCAAGTCTTCACCAGACAAGTGCCTTGGGAAGCTTACAATTACTGTGCCTTCATATCCCCCCATGTACCTGCCAGTGACTGCCTATTTATACTGCCGCACCCAAAGGCAATTGTACAAAGTCCATTACAAAACAATTCAGAGTAGGCAAAAAACAAAAAACAAAAACAAAAAAAAAACAAAAACAAAAAACACACCTCATAGAAAGGGGGGAGAAAATTTCTACCATAGCCTAAAAGGCAACAGTGAATGCCTGCACTGCCTGTAGGATGGGTGGCGGACCAAGCAGTGATGAGGAGAGGAAGAGCTACAGGCAGAATAGGCTTAAATGTTTACTGCTCCATCTATTTTGTCTTCATGACTGATGGTGTGTACCAGGACACAGCCATTAATTCCCCTCAGCAAAGATGCCCCCTCCCCACATCTGCGTTTTGCTGAGTGTGATAGGGTCCACATTTATCTCATAGAATATCCTTCTTAAACTGTGCTGTCCAGAACTGGAAACAGTATTCCAGGTGAGTTACAAAACAGAATAGTGTTGCATTATTACTTCCATCAATCTGGACAATGTGTTACCTGCCCTGATAGCCCCCTTTGGAATAACAAATAATTGGCTATCTATATATATAATTCTCTTGGGTATGTTGCTGTTTTTAGTGTGCTGATTGGCTACTCAGATGTCGGGATCTGCTTCTCCTTGTAGGAATAGGCCCCTAGCTGCAGAAGTCAGCACAGCCTCTTTGCAGACTCAGGCCCTGGCTGCGGGAGTCTTGGGAGAACCAGGGCCAAGCTATCAGATGCAGCCAGCTGCAATCATGCAGCACACCTGAAGCAGTCAGAGGAACTGCTATTTAAGAGCAGCATTCAGCCCTCTGTCTTGGCCACCATAACATGGTTTTCTGTGTTGTCTTTAGCTGGGCCTTGTGTACTGTCTTTAGCTGCTCCTTGCTCTTGGGCCCTGGATATCTGGTATGTGCTCTGATCTTGGACTGTTTTTGGACTTTTGTTTATCTTTGACTTTGCCTGGACTTTGGACTCTGTCTCTTCTGTTCATGCCCCAGCATCTCTTCTTCTAGAATCTGCTGTGCATACCCTGGACCCTGATAGTAGGGAATTTCCCATCCCATCAAAATTTCCCATTGGGCAGCCAATCAGCATACTGGGGGTTGAATCATGTAGAAAGCTTCAAGTCTTTTCTAAACATGGCAGTGGAGGGGCTCTTGTGTCCTGATGTGGGTGGGTGTGTAGCATGGGGGATATATGTTTGTGGCATGGGTATGTGTGTAGTATGGGGTGTAGTGCAGGGTGTGTGTAGCTTGGGGGGTGAAGTGTGTCTGTGTGTGTATGCATGTGTGGTTGCATAGTGGCTGCAGGATTCTCACATTCTGGCACATGTGGTGTGTGTGTATCTGTCTATATGTCTATTTGTACATGTGGTTGCATGGTGGTGGCTATGGGGCTCTCGGCATGAAACTAGCATTGTAGTTGATCTGAAAGGTTTTATATTAATGTGTTGAAATATTATACTGTTGACATGTTTCCTAAGTGGCCAATCAGTAGAGTGGGAATGGAAACATGCTGAAGTATTTTATATATGTAGATAGCAGTGTATGTTAACGGCTGATGACACTCAGATATATTTCTCCATGACCAGATCGTCGACTCAGACTTCAGATAGTGTTTCTTCTCTCAATGACTGTCTTAGAGCGGTAATGGGTTGGATGAGGAAAAACAGATTGAGACTAAATCCGGACAAAGCAGAGTATTGACAGTCACAGGCCCGAAACCACGTCTGGGAATACAACTTCCAGTCCTGGATGGACTCACACTCTCCTCTAAGGACTGTGTTCGCAGTCTGGGGGTACTCCTGGATTTGTCGCTTCACATGACTAGTCAGGTGAGTGAGACGGCCAGGAGTGCCTGTTATCAGCTTTGGCTGATACGTCAACTGCACCCTTACCTGGATACAAGGGATCTGGAAACTGTGGTACATGCTTTGGTAACCTCACGTTTGGATTACTGTAACACACTCTACATGGGGCTACCCTTGTGCCTAACCTGTAAACTTCAACTGATACAAAATATGGCAGCCAGGTTAATTTACGGGTACATTTAGGAGAGAGCATATAACATCTGTGCTTAAATTTCTCCACTTGCTGCCGATTAGATTCCGAACACAGTACAAGGTGTTGGTTTTAACCTTGAAAGCCCTACGTGGCTTGGGTCCATCTTATCTCCAGGACTGCCTCATCCCATATGAGCGCCCCCCCCCCACGCACTTTGGTCCTCTGGGAGGAACCTGATGCAGCCTATGAAAACTAGGCTGTCACAGACCTCCCAGAGGGCCTTCTCTTCTATGGCTCCCAGACTTTGGAATGGCCTGCTGGATGAGATCCGTCTTATCACTACTTTTGATAGCTTCAAGAAAGCACTAAGAACGGATCTCTTCTGGCAGGCCTTCCCGGAAAAACTTCCCGGTTCAAGTGGACTGATCGCTTACCTACCCCCTTGCCATTGTTGCCTTTATTTATTTATTGTATCTCTCATCTCTCTCTGGCTTTTCTTCGCAAACAAAGATTCAGGAAGGACTCATATTGTATTTTATCTTTGTTTTAATTCTCCATTAGTTTAATTTAGTTTTAAGGGGTGGGAGGGTTAGGATGGGGAAGGATTGTTTTAACTTGATGTTGTTTTAATCTTGCTATACGCTGCCCCGGTTGCTGAGCAGAGGGGCAGGTTAAAAATAAAAAAAATATGATGATGATGTTACACTAGGTATAGCTAGTATATAATAATTTGGCTAAGGTGGCCATCCACATGGTTACAAGTATATTAGAGTGGGATTCATGTGTGCACCAGTGGAGGGGACTGGGGAAATTTCCAAAAACAAATACTCTCAAGACTCAACACTTGACAGTGAGTCTTCACTAATTCTCTCAGTGATAACAAGAGACCCTAATTGTTTGTAAATGGAATTTTCCTCTCCTTTTCCATCCAGCAATAGATCTTGTATGTTTCCTATTCAGTTCCAAAGTACTGATCATTAACAATCATTAACTCCTCTGGAGTGCCCTTTGCTCTAGCCTGGGAGCCATCAAGAACCGTTGTATTTCACCCACAACTACTATCCCCGTAAGGGAATTATTTTATATAAATATCACCCCAAAACACCACCAAATTGCACACAGTTCCACTTCCTCCCTCCATGCTGTTGATTTGCTGTGCACCCTCAGAATGCAGTCTGAGACCCTGTTACTGCAGGAATCTGCAGTATCACCCATCATCCCCTCACTCTATCCCTCTATCCAAATACTTCCCACTGCTTTAGTTAGCCTTGTTTGAAGCCTAACTGCATGGGTGCTGTGATATTATTTTCTAGTAAAGATCATTGAAGTGTACATTTTGGTGTAGAGTCTTCTTATACGTAGGTCCGAAAGGTTCTGCCATTACGCACATCTCGCATTGCCAAGTCGAATGTATTATTTCCCCATTTTAATTTTAGTGTGTTAGAGGGCTTTCTTGGACCCCCAGTGTTTTGGGTAACAAATGTACTCCTGTTGATGCAGGCTAGAGTTAGATTGACTTTTTTTGACCACTGCATCATACTGTTGATTCATGTTTAGCTTGTAGTCTACTAAGACCCCTTCATCCTTTTCACATACACTGTTGTCAAACCACGTTTCACCCATCCTGTATTTGTTAATGTCATTCTTTTTGATTTATTTTGCCTAAATGTAGCTAAAAGTATTCTAAATGTGTTCAGAATATTGTTTACAGCATATTAGGCTACATCCTACTGTTTTCTGTATGTTACATTCTAGATTCAATCCCAGAATGCTCCCATTTAAAGGATGAGGTAGCAGATGAAAGGAAGGATCTTTGCCTGAGACACTGGGAAGCTGTCACCAATCAGAATAAGCAATATTTAGATAGATGGACAAATATCACCTCATAGAAAGCAGTCCCCTATGTTCCAAGAAGGGACCAAGTTTTGTGGAGTTTTATGAACAAAGGAAGGAAGGCTTCTTTTCTGTGTGTCTCCTGAGCCAGAACTCAAATTTTTCAAAGGTTCTGGTTTGCAGAGAGAACTGCCATGTATACGATATGCTCCACTCTTCAGAACCATTGCTTTCATTGGTCTGGATTGGGTGGGGTTAGAATCCCTCCTTCCTTGCATGCTTCTAACTCTTTTTTGAATATTTGAATAGGACTGTCCTCTGCGTCTTATTACAACCCTAAGAAGTAACGGCTTGTTCACACTATGATATACCCCAAATCCCCCTGCGAATCTCCCCAAATCTGTGGTCATCTGGCCACATGATATACAACCTTTTCCCCAAGTCTGAGGTGATCAGGCCAGATGCTGCTTAGCCCAGATTTGGGGGATTCTGGGGTATTTCACCTAGATGTGAAGTATTTGGTTTAGGGGTTCCCCCACATTTTTACCCACCACTATCTCTGACACTTACTGTGACCACAATTGTAAGGCTCCCATAGGCATTAAAGTCCCCACTAAACATGAAGTCCTCACTAAAATTGAAACTCAGCCTCACTTAGGAATTGTCTACATGTGGGGCAAAAGCTCCGAATGGAGTTTTGCCCACATACCCCCACATTCCCCCTGATGCCCTGTGCATTATTAGTATACTCTGCAAGGATGTCTATTCACTGTCTCTGCAGAGTTTTGGCCACCACCGCTGCCACCGCCACCACCACTTACTGTGACTTGTAAGGCTCTGTAGGCATTTCCTGGCTGAAGGGGGAGGTTTTCTCCCTTCCCTGGCTCAGCAACACTGAGCTTGGCAGCACTGACTACTCTGCTCTCCCTCTCTCTTGCTTGTCACTTCCTTGAAGTGCTTCCTATTGCTTTAAGCTTGAAGAAAGTCATGGAAGCACTCAGGAAACAATGGGAGAGCATTCAACAGCTGGAGCACCACAACAGAGAACATCTTCTGCTATGTCTCCATGTAAAATATTTGGGGCTTCTTTGTAAGGACTTTATCAGACACACTAAATACAGTGTCATAATGACACCACATAAATGTGAAAGGGCATACAAATCAGATGATGTTGCCCTTTCATGTTTATGTCCTGTCAAAATCCCATACCTTTTTATTGATGGCTGAAGCTGTCAATAGATCCTCATGGCACTTTAGTGCTGGCATTGTTGGTATGTGAAACCTTGGGCCATTTAAATCTTGTCACTGCAGTGAGCATAGCTGGTCCAGCATGAACATTTCCAGGTGATATCGGAACATCCAGGTAAGTTTCACTCTTTTGATGACCTTCCCTGGGTTACTTGGGAATATAAGTGTGTGTGTGTGTGTGTGTGTGTGTATTAAGAAAGGAAAAAATCATACCCAAATATGCATAAGTTTCAATGGGAGGGAGGGGGGTGATCTAAAATGAAGCAAGGATGGGAAGAAAATGAAGTTCAGATCCAATGAAATGAGATAAAATCCCAGCTCCCAACGCACAATCCTGGTCTTCACATGCACTCTGCTTCAGCAGCAGGCTTTCCAGTAGTAGCAAGCATTTGCATAGAAACTTGTCATTGAATATTCAAACAAGTGCAGTAGGACTCTCTTCTTTATATTAAAATATGCATTAATTTCAAAGGTTTTAAAAGCTGTATTAGGAATGTCAGCATTACTAATACTGTGGATATTGTAGTGGATGTTTGAGTGCATTTGAAAAGGTTACACTGAAGTCAAGGCAGTTCAGTGCAGAAGATATTAAAATGATATTTTTAACAGAGTGAAGGCAGTTAGGAGTATGTATGAGCGGGAGAGAGAAATGTTATGTAAAATTGGCTGTGCTGCATTGTCAAAGTTTAATTCAGCTCTTTCTTTAACAACAGGAGTAAGTAGTTTAATTCAATTTCATGTAGGTTTTCTTCCTGGCAGATAATTGCCTGTTTTCACTACATGGGCATCAATGAGAAAAAGATATGTCAAATCCCTAAATGCATCACCCAGGCCAGCCCAATGTTTTGAGTCACAAAATACTAAGTGGAGTAATAATGTTGATAGCAAATGCAATTATGGGAGTAAACACTCAATGTAATGCATGTAGAGCTGACACGCAACTTCCATTAACTTGAATGGTTGTGCTGCAAAGAATCCCCACTGAGGCCTCCCAGGATTATTCACTTCTAAATATATAAAATATTAGTGCATTAATAAGACCCATAATCTACAAAATACAAAGCTGAGCAAAAATTGGAAATCAATATGAGGAAAACGGTGCACTTTCTGATGAGAACAGTTATTGCAATTGCAGAGAGTTCAACCATGTCAGTTTATGACAGCCAGCCTTTTTGGCAAGTGTGTCTCATGCCTAGTATAAAGTATCAAAACACATCATTAGGATGGGCACAATAGGGCACATACAGAACACTCTATGGCTTTTTGTAGCTTTTCCTCTACTGTTATGATCCAGGATTCAGGTGACAGGGACCATGAGAGAGGAGACAAACATGTTATGCAGGCGTGGCTGTGTACTTCAGCAAGGTCTATGGTCCCTCATGGTCCATTTCAAGAGTGTGCTTGTATGTCTAACATGGGAAGCTTCTGGCTTCTGGATATTTTATTTATTGATCTATTCCTTTGTAGTATTTATCAGTTGTCTCTGTGCCTGAGGCTATATCCAATAATGAGTTAACCAGTGGTTAGTTTTGTTTCATTAAGTCCTGGAAACTGAAAGTGAACAACTAAAAAAAATGAATATTTAATTATCTTTAAAACCTATTCAGAAAGTTGCTGCACATGATATACATTTTGGTTTAAAACTTGATAAGTATTTTCCTGTCCAGGTCACCACTTCCCAAATATAGGTACCATATACGGTAGCAATAATTGGATTGGATTGTTTAAAATGTGAATCTGTAATAGGTTATTTAGAATTGATTGACTATTGTGGCCTGCTGAGATATGCATAGAGAAAGGGTAGAAGAACTGAGGATTGTGGAGTGAATGCACCCCAATAAAGTTTTGTGTGTGTGGCCCCAATGACTTCCACAACCATTTTTTCCCCTCTGGGAGAAAAGTTTTAGCAGGGGTTTTTCAAACTAGAAATGAATTTATGTTCACTTTCTGTTTTGGGGTTGAAAAAAAGCTTTTCCTGGGCCTAAAATGGCCCAGTGGCAAAATCATAGCAAAATTGTCCATCACATACCAAGAGGGCATGGGGGTGTATTTTGAGTTAAAAGAAGGGATCATCTGAGGTTCAGAAAGGAGTGTGTGCAGTCCCCAGACTGTTGAATCAATGATATCTCTAATAGCAGACCACCCATAGCCCTTAGCAGCAATAGAAAAACTTCACCCGGTAGAGCCTTCATAACCAGTGCTGTATCTTCCATCAGACCAGTTTACATATGTAGAAACCAATTTTTGCCCCCTCCCCCCATTATTCTTGGTGACAGAAGATTCTCCTGTGCAACCTCATGAAGGAAGACTTATATAAAAAGAAAATATTAAATTCCTAAATATCTCTTAAAAAGGCAACACCAGCACTGGAAGAAGCTGATTATTTTAGGAAAGGGAGGAATGATTTTAAACACAATAGGACACATACAGAACACTCTATGGCTTTTTGTAGCTTTTTCTCTACTGTAATGAGCCAGGGTTCAGGTGACGGGGACCATGAGAGAGGAGACAAACATGCTATCCAGGCCTGGCTGTGTACTTCAGCAAGGCCTATGGTCTCTCGTGGTCCATTTCAAGAGTGTGCTTGTATGACAAACATGTGATTCTTCTGGCTTGTAGACATTTTATTTATTGACCTATCCCTTTGTAATATTTATCAGTTGTCTCTGTGCCTGAGGCTATGTCTAATAATTGGTTAACTAGTGATTAGTTTTGGGTACATCATAGATAGAGGTAAGAATTCTACTTTGCCTGTTATCTCCCCAGTAGGCCATTTAATATGGTCACACTGCAGGTCTTTAAGGAAAATGTCAGTCCTTACCTCAGAAAGAGTATCCAGCCCTTCTGAACAACTCCAAATGATCATATCAAATTTCTGAATGAGGCAGGAATATGCCTAAGCCCTTTGTCATAACACTGCTCAACTCCCTATTTACCTTAGACCCTTCCCCATTGAGGCAATTAGTGTCCCCATCCCTCTTCCACAACCACCTTGATGTGTGGGCTGACCATATAATTACAGCTCCAGGCCACTTTCGCTTCACATTGGAGATGTAGCAGGTGAGTGGGGGGCATTCTAGTGCTGAAACAAAATATCTGCCATAACCCACATAGCTGAGAAACCATGAACAGCCCACATTGTGTAGAGTTCTCCATTGGAACACCTATTTAGGAAAATATACTGCACTGCTGGTCAATCTTGGAGCACCTTAAGGAAATACTAACCCGTGCTCCTCCAACTTAGCGTTCTTCAAGTCAAGAGACCTTCCCAATGTTTCACTCTTAGATACCATGGCAGGTTCACTAGTTTTTAAGGCTTGGAACACTGTCACTACATGGAAGAATGTAATATCAAAGTCTGAATGGGATAAATAGAACCAGCATAGGGATTTGTTTATCCCTCTGAACCTTGCTTTCCTTCTACTGGTCCTCTAGCATTCTATTGATCTAGAAATTTTCTACTGAGCTCAGAAGTCCCTGAGACTGTCCCTCAAATACCAGAGCAGTCAATTTAGACTGAATAGAATGTGGGGACAGCAATTTTCCCCTCAATGTAAAACTAAACCAGATTAAATGGGGAAAAAACTCTAAAAAGTTACAATGATTGGAAGGTCCTTACCCCATTATGGAAAGAAAAATGGGGAGAATTGGGAACAATAAGCATAGAATATTAAAAGTCTAAAATATGTAAAGGAAAGTGGTCATAAAAATCCAAAACAGAACAAGAATGGAACTATATTTGAGAAGAGGAGAAATGGTATGTAAAGATACCACTAGTAGAAAGAAAAGAGGAAGTAACGTTTTTGTTATATGTTTGAATGTTTATTTGAAATGATGTATGTATAATATATGCAAATAGTATTAGCTTGAGAGTGATGTTTATATGTTAATGTTTTAACTGTTTTAATGAAAACAATCAAAAATAAATAAATGGGAAACTAAACCAGATGAGGTCATCCCACTGGAATTGGCCAGGAGTTTGGGAGATTTACCTGTGGACCAAAATCTGCAAACACATGGACTGCCCTGCCATAGCTGCTCCTGGTACTAGGGACAAGAGAAGCTTCCCCTGCTAAGTTGCTACAACTTCTATGACCTATTCCATATGATCAACCACTGGTGCCAGATACCTGAAAAATTCTGTTTATGCAATCAGCAGTGTCATTCTCTACACAAAGAATAAGGCAGGACAGAAGGAGGATGTTTAACTCCAGGCCAGAACTATGAACCAGGAAACCTTGTATGGGAGGAAATCAGTTACATGAACTGTGGCCACATTTTTAGCCCAGAAATGGACAAAGGTGTTAGCAAATGCCTTTGCCCATAACTGAATTGCAACTATGGAGTTTTTCAAATGGAGTGAAAAAAAACCCAGAGGAGGTTGGGAGAAGGACAGGGCTGTCATGCTTACAGAGTCCTGTTTCAGAAAATGCTGTCCTCCTCTGGACCTTCCCTCGTGCTTCCTCTGTGCTGCAGGTGCTGCTTTTTATTGACGGAGGTTTTCTGCCAATAAAAAGTGGTGCCTGCAGCATGGCAAGAGGTCGGTATCATCTGAAATGGGGCGCTGTACGCGCGACAGCCCTGTTCTTCTCCCAACCTCCTCAGGGTCCCCCCCCATTTGAAAAAGTCCTAAAATGGGGAAAATGCCAGGAAAATCAAATCTGTAGTAATCCTTGCTGCTTCTCACTCTGGAGGCCAGTTGGCAACACATCACTGCCCTGAAAGACAACTCCAAACCTCGAGGCTCCTGCTGAATTGAAACACATTGACACTTCTTCTCCGAGCTGCACATCCTCCACCAAAACCTTCTAGGAATCATTGTCACACCATGAAATCCTTCTCATGCCAACAGCACTACATAAATGACACCTATGGTAAGACACATCCTTCATGGCATCACATAGACATGACAGGAAGGGCCACCTTTTGGCCACAACCACGCATGCAAAGATGAGGCGACCCACCACTTTCTGCAACTCCTATAGCATGATCTTGTGACAAGGCAACATCTCTGAGATACTATTCCACCAATCTTGGAACTTTGCCATTAGTAAAGGACAGGGCTATGCCATCAAGTCAATCTCAGCTGTAACAGGTGCCTTTCATGCAGGTTACTTGCTCTTATTGCATCCCTTCTGTTTCTTGGGCCCCACGTCTATTATCTGATTGTATACACTTAAGGAGGGCCTATTGAACTACAGCAGGCGTAACTGAAGCCTCCCTAATGGGTAGACTGACAGGGCCAGAACTAGGCCTTAGAAGAAGAAAAAAGGGGGCAACCAGCAGCCAAAATGGAACAGAGCTTGAACTGGGACTAGGCCCCCAGAGGGAGAACTAGGCTAAATTGGGGGAGGCCTACAAGGCCACTGGCAGGCTTTGATTAAAGAAGGCCAACCAAAATGAACTGCACTGCAAGAGTGGGCGGGGGGGGGGGGAGCCTGAAAAAGGCTGCAATCTAACCTCTGGAAGGCTACAGGCCAGACTTGGCCTTTAATGGCAGAGGGGAAGTCCTGAAAAGGCCACAACTAAGCCTCCATGGGAAAGTGGGCTGACCAAGCCACAGCTAGGTTACAATGTGACAACTGGGAAGCAGTACCTGGTAGACCAGGAGGTCTCCAGGTGCTCTCCACAAAACAGCGGTACTGGGAAAACTGTGCTGTATGCAAGCATGTTGTTGCTATTCAGACCAAACTGTTCATGGAGGGAAAAGAATCTAAGAATCTGTCCCCTTCTAGTAGCATGACAAAGGCCTTGACCAAACTTCTCCATTACAAGAGCTCCAAAAAAATCCTTCTGGAAATAACTAAATCTCTCCAAAGACACCAAAGTCCAGATCTCGCATCTCCCTGCTCCCATCAACAACATTTTCTTTTGTTGATGAACAAGAAGGCTGATGCCAGGGCAAGCTAATGTCTTCTATCCCTTCAAAAGCGCTCTGATGCCAGCTGTGTCATGAGGCACAGTGTCATGCTTTGAGTCTACCTCTTCGGCACACAATTCCACCCCTTTCCCTCCAGTATCCCCTCGAGTTATGTACTACATGCATCACAACTTGCCATATTCTACCCAGTCCCTGATCTCCCCATATCGAGCAAGGAGATCTGATTAAGGGCAGCTTTTCACATATTCGCTTAAATGTTCATGCAATCAGGCAATGCTCTGTACAATCATGGAGTGAGTCATGCCACTGTGTGATCCTCTGCTCAAGCTCAAATAGATGCAAGTATAGCACACCTATGAGTCTTTGCTATTCAATAAGCAAGGCTGTGGAATAATTGGAGGGATAGGGGGATGATGACCTTTAGGACTTTATCAGATGTGGGGAAACATGGCACAAAACCACGTCCCAAATCACATCATAAGGACAGGATGAGAACACAAAGGGCTACATTATCAGATACAAAATATCCTCAGCCATTCCGGGGGCATAGCGCTAGTGTGGATGAGGTGTAACTTTTTTATTGATGGACGAAGCCATCAATAAAAAGTGATGCCTTATTCATGTTTGCACTATGCCCCCAGAACAGCTGAACTATGACATCATCTGATAATTTTGCTCATTTGTGTTCTCGCTGCATCCTTATGATGTGTTTTTTTTTCTTCATGTGTCTGATAAAGTCCTTAGAGTGTGAGGCCACTGGGTGCAAGAATAGATCTCTACCCATTCAGATGGAGAATTGAACATGGCTGGTGATTAACAATTTGAACATCTATCTATGAAAAGAGTTTTCCACAATCACCATTGTTTTGGCTATTGATAATGACTCAGTATGTTTGACATTTGAATGCATGTGTGTACTCAAACCAATCCATGATACTGCAAGTCAGTACATAACCAGTAATTTGAAAAGGATTTTGGCATTTGGGATATACCTGCATGTAGTACTTTACTGTCTCAAGCCATATAATTTTTTTTATATAATGAGAGTTCTCCAGTGATTTTAGTAGAATGTAGCATAGTACAATTATTTAAAAAGTAGAATAGTGCATTTACAGTTCAAAATTTTCTGGTATATTAGCTATCTTCAATGTGCATTTGTTCACAACCAATAAGAATTTTTGTAATGTATTTTCTGCCAAGACAAACATGTCTGAGCACATGTTCAGGTGCTCCTATAGCTCTGATAACTGTATTTAATCAATCAGTGAATCCATGAAAAATAGAATGTTCAGATACCAGATAGGAATGGAAAAGGGCATAGTCACCTTTAATTATACATTTTCTACCATATGAACAATTTGATGCAGTCGCTATTATTGCTGGATTAGCTGTTTTAAGCATAGGAAAAAAATATCTTAAAATAAACCTATTCTTGTTCCCTATATTTTTTTTTTAAAAAAAATTGGATTCATTTTTATTGAAATTCAGGAATTCAGTAAGACATTTTAAAACTTAGAAATCATTTTTCTTATAGCTGCTTTTGAATGGTGGTGGAGCAACAGTGAAACAGAGCAGATTTCTCTTTTTTGGAAACAGGCAGAAATAAAGCTTGAAGAACAGGTTTTAGGGCTTCTTCACATGTTGCATTCATGTATGACTCTTCATCTCTCTTAAATCATCCAAATGTTGACTATTTATATCCTACAGGTGAGGGATCGTTTAGTTAAAACCTACACATCACCAAGCAGGGAAAATTAGACCATTGAATACCCCCCTCAGTTAAGTGAAAACATGGACTTTTTGATGGACATTTCTTATAACATTGCTTCTGTGGTGTTTCTAGGGTCATCCCCCCTGCTGCTTCTGCTGAATAGGATGGGGCCTCTAGCCATTATCACAGCTTCCAACCCAAGCAAACACAACAGCATAATTGAATTAAGCACCCCAGTCTCTACTTAGCACATCTTTAGTGACATGGATGAATAGAAATGAATATAGGTTTTCATATGGTCAACATAAACAAAAAGCAGATTCCCAGTGTTAGTAGAAACCACTTATGCACATAATGGCAGTTGCTGGCTTTCATATTAGAAGGGTGTAAATTTTATGCCCTGAAACGGATTCAACAGTTTGGATAGCTACTTTAAAGTTCAGACTAAAGCATAGACAGAGGTTTACTTATGGGGAGAAGAATGAGAACATTGCCTCCGATAGGAAACCCCAATGGACTTTTCCCCAGTCCTCAAATTTCCAGCATTACTAGCTTGGCAGTAACTTAAAACTTTAGTTGGATATTTAGAATTGCAGTTTAGGGATCCAAAGCAAAGTTGCCAAAGGAATGTGAACACAGCAAACAGGAAAGAGATCTTGGTATGAACAATGTTCAATTCCTCACTCTTTCCAATGTGAGAAATTTGGGGGGTATAGGAAAATTGCATTGGGGGGATTCTTATTTGGAGGGGCAATGGTCCCCATAGCTACATCCCTGATCCTAGGCCAGATTCACATTTCCACTGAGACGAAAGCCACAAGCCACTACTTTATACACAGTTAAACAATTTTTACTTGTCTAGCCTGATTGACCTGTATTTTGAGACAAAGCTGTTTAATGGGCTTAGGCTGAGGATAGCCAGGATGAATTATCATTGGCTACCATTTTGGGCCAGGGCCCATTCCAGACTTTTGGTTCTTGTATTTAGGGATCTGCACTCAAATCTTCCCCATTACCTGGCAGCTTGGCTAGCGTGGCATGCAACATCTAGAAATTTAATATCTATGGCAAAGGGTTATTATCTATTCCGCTGACATGCACATGTCTGTCATCATGGCTGTGAGCCTTTCAAGATCCAGCTCCACATCTGTGGAATGGTTTTCCTTTGGACTGCTGGCTGGAGAAGAATCTCGCCCTTTCCTAAGCGGTTGAAGACCTTTTTCTTTGATTTGCCAGATTAAGTTGCTGAGTTGTGCCTGAGGTTGCTAAAATGAGTTGTGACTGGTGGGATGTTGGAGATTTTATTTCTATTTCTAATGTTATATTCATCTCCATTGACACCCTCTTGTCGTGGGAGAGAGGCTTGCATACCCTAATGAAGCTTTGAGCTATGCTGGCAGTGGCATAATAGCCACAGGTACGGTCTCCCATGCCAGACAGGTCAAAACCGAAGGGTCTGACAAAGAGCGTCAAAGGGCAGGATGGGCTCTCTAGTCTTATGGCAACCATCCTAGGAGAAGGAAAACTCTAATCCCAAACCAAGGCAGATGGTGCTCGTCCAACCCTGTAAGGCCAACCATCTAAGAGAAGGAAAGTTTAATCAAACCTATGACCCAAGGACCTCACTGCTACCATCCATGCTTGCAAGGCCACAGCAGATGAATCTTTGGTTTAAGGTGAAGCCAGTTCTGTGCATGCTGCACTGCACAAGAAAAATCCATTGCACAGGCTCGAAGGACAAATCCAATTCCAAAAAAGCCCTGTAGCGATAGGCGAGGGACAAAACGGCACATGTAAAGATGCACTGGAAGCTGCAGACCCAACCCTGCATGCAAGCAGTTCAGGACTTTGGTCACTTGAGGCTGACCCGGAAGATGACAGTCTTGTTCAGCAGCATCACAAACAAGCAGCCTTTTTCAAGGAGAGCACTGCTTGCTCCATATGGAGAGAGGCCTAGAAAAGGTGGCCTAAAGAAAGCTCATCCCCACCTACCTGTTTGGTTAGAGGTGGCCAACAGGCATCGGCTGATGCGGTCAAACCAAGGCAAAAAAACCAAAGGTGCACATCTGTCTCCAAAGGTGTAAATAAACTGACACTAGCATGCTGGAACATCAGATCCATCTGAGACTCTGCAGATAGTGGATGGCCTGAGCATTGTTCTGCTCTAATAGCCCATGAACTATCACGACTTAACACTGACATTGCTGCTCTTAGTGAAGTTTGTTTCCATGTGGAAGGCAGCCTTAAAGAACACGGCGCCAGCTACACATTTTACTGGTCTGGCAAACCGAAAACCGAAAAATATCTTTCAAGAGTAGGCTTTATGATTTAAAACTTCATTGCCTCCAAACTCGAAACCTTGCAAACAGGACACTCTGATCACATTATTTCCTTACGCCTCCCACATCTTGTTCTCTTTAGTATATATGCCCCAATTGTGCAAGCCGACCCTGTAGAGAAAGACAATTCTACACAGACCTATGCCACGTCATACAAAAGTCCCTGTAGAATATAAAATTATTATCCTTGGTGACTTCAATGCCAGAGTTGGAAAGAACTCTGAAGCCTGGAAAGGTGTCTTGGGCAAGCACGGTGTTGGAAACTGCAATGCCAATGTACACCTCTTGCTAGAGTTCTGTGCAGGACAACAGTTGACTATTAAAAACACTATCTTTCAGCAAAAAGATAGCTTGAAGAAAACCTAGATGCATCCTCGATCCAAACATTGGCACCTCATTGACTATGTTCTAATCCGCCAGAGAAACATTCAAAATGTCTGTCATGCTCAGGTGATGCCCAGGGCAGAATGCCAAACAGATCATTGCCTCGTAAGATCTAAACTAAATCCTCACCTTGAGTTCAAACTTAAGAGGGGTGGCATCTTAAAGAGGAGACTCCAAGTCAACAATTTTCAACAAGCTACCATGAGAGAAAACATCCAGACAAATCTGTAAACAAAATTGAAGACCATCCTACAGATCCTTTTCCTACAGAGCTTTGGCAACATATCAAAAATAGTATCTTCCAGTCTGCAGAAGAATCCCTTGGGTTCTCCCACAAGAAAAATCAAGACTGGTTTGATGCAAACAACCAAGAGATCCAGGAACTGTTGGCAAAGAAGAGAACTGCTCACCAGGCATACCTCGCCCAGCCAACATGCCATGTAAGAAAAGCAGTTTTCCATCTCACATGTAGTAAACTTCAACAAAAACTCCGAGACATGTAGAACAAGTGGTGGATCAATATAGCAGAAAAGACACAATGCTGTGCAGATCTGGGTGATCTTAGAGGATTTTATGAAGCTCTTAAAGCAGTATTCGGACCAACTTATCAGGTCCAAAGATCCTTATACAGTGTAGATGGTCAAACATTAATTACTGATAAAGCCTCCATCCTGAATCGATGGACTGAATATTTTCACAGTCTCTTTAGTACCAACCGAGTAGTCCAAGGCTCAGCTATCCAACATATAATACAAAAACCAATGAAAAATAAATTGGACATAGCTCCCACTTTGGAAGAGACCCTTAAGGCTATACAGCAGATGAAAAATGACAAGGTAGCTGGGATTGATGGAATGCCACCTGAAGTTTGGAAACACAGAGGTCATGCACTCCACGATAAATTTCACAAACTCCTCATGAATTGTTGGGAAAAAAGGGAACTGCCTTCAGATCTCCAAGATGCAGTCATCATCTTACTGGATTTCAACTCCCAGCAGCCCTAGCCAGTCTAGCTAATAGTAAGAATAGGTTTTCTGTGGGGCTTTTCCAGGCTGTGAGGCCATGTTCTGGAAGAGTTTATTTCTGATGTTTCGCCTCCATCTGTGGCTGGCATCTTCAGATAATGGTTGGGTAGGAGTGTGTGTGGGGGGTGTTATATACTGTGAGCCCCTTTTGGGGAGGATATGTAAATTTGTGTATTTGAATGGCTAGTTTCTGGGTGGAGATCAAATTTGCAGATGACACCAAATTAGGAGGAGTAGCTAATACCCTAGAGGACAGGATCAAAATTCAGAATGACCCGGATAGACTGGAGAGCTGGGCCAAAGCTAACAAAATGAAATTCAATATGGAGAAATGCACTTAGGGCGGAAAAATGAAATGCATAGATATAGGATGGGAGAGACCTGGCTGAATGAGACTACGTGTGAAAGGGATCTAGGAGTCCTAGTAGACCACAAGTTGAACATGAGTGTGATGCGGCAGCTAAAAAGGCCAATGCGATTTTTGTCTGTATCAATAGAAGTATAGTGTCTAGATCAAGGGAAGTAATAGTGCCGCTCTATTCTGCCTTGGTCAGACCTCACCTAGAATACTGTGTCCAGTTCTGGGCACCACAATTCAAAAAGGATATTGACAAATTGGAGCATGTCCAGAGAAGGGCAACTAAAATGGTGAAAGGTCTGGAAATGATGCCTTATGAGGAGAGACTTAGGGAGCTGGGTATGTTTAGCCTGGAAAAAAGACGGTTAAGAGGCGATATGATAGCCCTGTTTAAGTATTTGAAGGGATGTCACGCTGAGGATGGAGCAGGCTTGTTTTCTGCTGCTCCAGAGACTGGAACACAGAGCAATGGATGCAAGCTCCAGGAACAGAGATTCCACCTCAACATTAGGAGGAACTTTTTGACAATAAGAGCTGTTCGGCAGTGGAACATCCTCCCTCGGAGCATGGTGGGGTCTCCTTCCTTGGAGGTCTTTAAACAGAGGCTGGATGGCCATCTGTTGGGGATGCTTTGATCAAGATTTCCTGCGTGGCAGGGGGTTGGACAGGATGGCCCTCGTGGTCTCTTCCAACTCTACAGTTCTATGATTCTATGATTCTATGATCATCCTGTACAAGAAAAAAGGAGCAAAATCCAATTGCTCAAACTATCAAGGTATAACACTGCTCTCTATTGCTGGAAAAATCCTTGCAAAGATACTCCTGAACAGATTAGTTCCTTCTATTACAGAAGAATTTCTCCCTGAAAGCTAATGTGGCTTCAGAGCCAATAGGAGTACTACAGATATGGTATTTGCCCTTAGACAACTGCAAGAGAAATACAGAGAGCAGAACAAAGGTCTCTATGTAACATCTGTCAACCTCACCAAAGTCTTCGACACTGTGAGTAGAAAAGGTCTGTGGCAGATCCTGGAAACACTAGGATGTCCCCCCAAATTCCTTAAAATAATTATCTTGCTACACGAGGGCCAGCGTGGTCAAGTCAGATATGGTGATGCTCTTTCAGAGCCCCTTCTAATAACTAATGGAGTGAAGCAAGGTTGCGTTCTTGCTTCAACTTTATTTACAATCTTCTTCAGCATGATGCCCCAAAGGGCTACGGCAGAGCTTGAAGAAGAAGATGGTATCTATATACGTTACTGTACTGATGGTAGCTTGTTTAATTTAAGCCATCTGAGGGCTCGCACTTAGACTCTAAAATATCTAGTCCATCAGCTGCTCTTCACTGATGATGCTGCCCTTGTTGCCCACACAGAAGCAGCTCTGCAGTGCCTAACATCCTGCTTCGCAACAGCTGCAGAGCTATTTCGGCTGGATCTCAACCTGAAGAAAATGGAAGTTCTTTACCAGCCTGCACCACAGGACAAACACCACCATCCCCACATTGCTGTTGGCAAATCTGTGCTTAAGTCCATTCAGCAGGTCACCTACCTGAAAAGCATCATCTCCTCAGATGCCAAGATTGACAAAGAGATCGATCACAGCTTAGCAAAGGTATATAGCGCATTTGGAAGACTTTACACAAGAGTCTGGAGTAATAAACACCTGAGGTGAAACACAAAAATCAGTGTGTATAGAGCCATTGTACTTTCTATTCTTCTTTATGGGTCTGAAACATGGGTCATGTATCGCCACCACTTATGACTCCTTGAAGCACTGTAGATGCACAATCCTAAATATACACTGGACTGACTATGTGACTAATGTTGCTGTCCTTGAGCAAGCAGGGATCACCAGCATTGAGGCCATGATATTGAGAACACAGCTGCACTGGGCACGACACATTTCTAGGATGGAGGACCATTGCGTCTCAAAAATTATACTCTACAGTGAACTCGTCACGGGTTAGCGTAAGAGGGCCGCTCCAAAAAAGGGATACAAGGACTCCCTGAAACAACATCTCAGGCTCAGCCAAATTGATCACCAACAATAGTCCGCCTTGGCCTCACATCGCGGCATGGAGACGCACTATCCACAATGCTGCATCCTTATTTGAGAACTCACGCCAAACAAGTCTTGAAGAGAAACGACAACGCAGAAAGAATCACAACTCAGAAACATCACCCAAGGAGACCTTCTGCTTTGCTTTCTGCAACTGGACTTGTTTATCTCGGATTGGCCTTTTTAGTCATCAGCATGCTTGCAGAAAGCGCGGGATGAGTCCTTCCTGAATCTTCATTTGCGAAGAAAAGCCAGAGAGATAATGTTATATTTTATAGTTTTTCTCTTGTTTTGTTGTCTGTTGTTAGTATTATATTAAGGTACAAAAATATGCTTGTGCACTAAGCATGTCTGTGTTTATTTGTGATATGGAATTCCCTGCTTACTTTCACTTTCAACATCACATTTTTGTCCTTAAACTGAATGGTTTCTCTCTCGTACTTTAGGAATTCCCTGCCTTTTGAAATAAAGGAAGGCATAAGGGGAAAATCTTTCTCTTTTTCTTTCTTTTAAAAAAAACTTAATTGTGATTTTTTCAAATATGTAACACAATATGACATAACAAAAAAAAATAGTAACAGCAGGACCACAATTTAGGAAGTAGAAGGGAAACAGACAATAGGGTGATACTTCTAGTTGGAGGATCAAAAAAGCAGTTATGGGGCTGGTTCCAGTTTGAAAATTGAGATGAAAGCAATGTCTGGGAAGCACTCATCCAAGGTTTCATATGTTGTGCTGCTGGACCATGTGGTGACAAGTCTTAGTGAAAATAATAATAAATGTTTGTCTACCAAGTGTCTGAAAAATTGTCTCATTTATTTCCTCCTTTGGCAGTTTTTAGTTTATCAGTCAACTTTCTCTATCAGTGTTATTCATAATCAAGGCATCCTCATACCATCCAGATTGTTTCTGCACTTAGGAATTTTAAACACGCTACACCAAGCAATGAAAAGATAAAGTTCTTTTTGACTGATTTAACATTTTATCCAGTGAACACAGACAGCGATGTCACACCACATATTTTTATGAGATGTTCCCAAAATAGTGAAATATTGGGACAAGTCAGCCATACATTTGTTAATGATCCTTTTTTTCAACAGCCTCTCTAGCACAGTCATGGGCCTATCTATGTGTACATATCAGGTTGGTGCCCATGATGAATTATGTTTAAAACAGTTTCACATAATTGTGCAAAATTGGGTTTTAAAAGAGATTACACAGAACTGATTCTACAGTGAAGAGAAACAGAAATGTATATGTATGGCTGTATGCCTATAACCGTAATTTAGATCAGATGACAGAATGTGGGAGGAGAGATAGCACCATTATAAAAACACAAAATAGGGGATGGGCAAGAAGAAAACATAAAGGCAATGGAGGAGGTGCTAATTTTTTTTTTGCCTTATTTTTCAAGTTCATGCCTGAGAAAAAGTGATTTTAAATCTTGACTAGCATACAGATTAGCCACTTTTTTATTCTGCTTTGAAAACAGTGGATTTCATTGGAATAGTTTTTTGTTCAGCATAATTTACTTTATAGTTCACAACATGTTAGGGGTGGAAAGAATATTAGAAAATATTTGGGAAAAATAGGAGAAAAATACATTTTTAAATGCTGAGAAACCCTGATGAAAAGAAGCATGAACTGATGAGAATAATCACTATTTGCAAATTTACTCTGCATTTGGTTGTTCTCCTCTGAAAAGAACATTTTTCTGCACAGACAAGAACATTTTCTGCACAGGAATCAATATTTCTTCAATGAAATATTAATTCCTGCACAGAAAATGTTTTATGTGCAGAAAATGCTGCAGTTCGGAATTTATTCTGTGTAAAATTTGAATGTGGTTCATTTGCATAGAAAACAGCATTTTCTGCACATATTTCAATGCAAAAATATTGAGTCCTGTGCTGAAAGTTGTTTTCTGTGCAAAAGAAGCACATGCTAATTTTGTACAGAATAATCCTGAATGGCGAATTGCCTTCAAAAACTGTGTGGCTTTCAAAGACTTTATCACAATGGGAAGAAAATTGCTGCAATTACTCCTTACAACTTTTGAGAACAAACTTAGTGAACAGTTGCTTTCTCCAAGTTTGGAAGTGCTCCAGAAGGTTTCTTAAGAAAGGTGTGATATTTTCTGGATTTGCCCCAAACAGGAGTATATCATTTGCAAAGAGACTAATCAGATGTTCCTAATCACCCATTTGAATCCCTCTGAATGCCATTATGTCAACCAGTAAGGGTGTCATGAACCATCATTGCTTAATCCCTCTGTTGAAGCAAATTGAGACAGGATTCTTTATACAACTGAGTCACTAAAAATGTTCATTTATTGGCTAGCCCCCCCCTTTTTTTTTGCTTCCTCCATGTTAATTTTGTTTTGGCTAGCTTATTTTTAGTTCTTTGTTTTGATTTTAGTTTGTTTCCCTTCTTTGGCTTTTCCCCTACTATGCTATCTTCTCTTTTTCTTGCTACACCTGTGTGGTGGAGTCATTACTAAACAAGTGATTAAAATATTGGAGAAGACTCTGTCCCTGAGTACCATATTTTTAGGCATCAAAGAGTGAATTGGCTTCTGCTCTCCAGGACATGCTACTGTTTCACTGACCAACAAGGAAATAGCAAAATAAAATTATGAGATGAGACGTTTATAAACCTACAGTCTATCCTAAACTGCATTAGATTGAAATCTGAGACTGGAAAGTTTGTCTCGTCTCAGTTTCAGTGTGGACCCATTTTGCTACACATACACACACACTTGGAAGTTGTTAATAACAAAATAAACACCAAAGAATGAGGTACTTGGGGAAACTTAATAATTGATTAGAAGTTAGTCTCTTTGAGTCTTTAACCTGGGTATGCTTTGCTTCTCCCACCATGGTCACAACTATAAAGAATTCTGTTTACCTATCCCACATCCCCTCTGCAGATTCTCAAATGTGAGTGTGAAGCTATAGGACTGCTCATAATTCAGTCCAGAAGAATGATTTTTTAATGACATTTTTATTTAGAGAAAGTAACAATATGAATTTAATGCTGTAACTGGCTTCTTCCAGTAATATAGCTCCCTGTGATCCTACTAAATGCCTTCAGGGCATCTATATAAATAAGAGCTGTTAACAATTTCTTTTTGTTTGCTGAAGTCAGGTAAATTGAACACTCTTTTGATTGCATTGACTAATTTCTGATTAGCCATAAAGCCTGCTAGTCAGGAGAGTTACAGATAAATTTATTGAATTTGCAGGCAAAGATAAATATCAGTACTGAAGATGCAGGATTAATAATGGAAATGGAAAAGTATAGTTGTACTGAAGAAGCATCTCCCCCTGGACTGATTATCATCTTCATGACAATTTTTGGACATTACTCCCCTATTGGTTATGTCATTGAGGAGATCAGAGATGTGGTATTGAATGTTCAGCAAAATTTCTTCCGCTCTCAGGGCACTTTCCAGGTTTTAGGTGTTTGATGGTACCAACGGGTGCCAATGTGGGCTGATTTTAAAAAGTTCCATGTTCTTCATTAAGGCTCTCTGTGTGTTGGGTGTCAAAGGCTTTGTTGAAATCAACTGTGCTCTCCAGTTCAGACATATGAAGTCTGAATAAATGTCACAAAATTCTGTGTTGATATCTCTAAGTGAGATATATAATTTACCCATTTTGCATTTAAAATCAACACAATTTGGCCTGATTTCCCTGAGCTAGAATTCAATGTTCATAATATTGTCTGTCGAAATATGTGCTAAATGCTTTATTTTATGTAGCACATGAGCATTTATACTCTCTATTTGGATAACTGCACTGCTATTTTGTTGTTATAAGCATCCTTGTGGTGGTCAGACAGTTCAATTTAATTTAATAGATATGTTCTGGCACATACTTTAGCATATTTAATTAGGGAACCCTCTTGTATAAGATCACTCCAAAGCACAGACTAGATATTTTCCTCTCAAAAGTTGTTAATGTCATCTTTTTAAAAATCTATTCTCATAAGCGATGTTGACCTGAGCCTCAAAACACATATACTTGGGGGAACTGGATCAGATTCCAATGTGAAGAACAATAGTGTGTGGTCTGAGAGCAATATCTATCCAACTAGCTGTACCTGATGTGATATATGCCGGTGGTGCATTAAGGGTGAGTTGCCCATCCCCCGCTGCCTCCGCTGCCACCAACTGACTACATGGGTCCTGTTGGAGTGGCAGCAGGAGTGGCAGGGCAATGATGTGATCCTCTGAATGCCTGAGCGATATCAAAAGCCATATCAAAAGTTGGTCTAGTTCTATAACAGAGTAAACAATGTCTACTATTCCAAAAATCCAGTTAATTAGTTGGGAGGTCCATCTTCACTGACTCAACTCTTACAAAACAAACAATCTATCTCTCTATATAAGGTTTGGGTATGTTTCCTTGCCCAGTGTGCTGATTCGCAGCTTAGGAAATTTACCCAACCAATCCCTTCACTCCCTCAGCCAATCACCATCCACATGGAAAAAAATGCAATATTTTTTCCTAAAATAATACCATGTAGCTGACCCATGTGCAAGGAACAGTGCCACTCCAAGCTCTGTGCTGCAACCACCATTTGAAACCCTAGCAGGGCACATAACGATGTATGTTACACCGGGCACACCTATACTAATACTAATACTAATACTAATACTAATACTATTATGCCAGTGGCTCTTAACCTTTTCTTTTCCAGGGATCCCCTTTAAATATCATTTGTTCTCATGGGCCCCCAAGATTTAACTCAAGATTTAAAATCCTAACAACAACAACAATAATACAATTATGCCAGTGGCTCAACCTTTTCTTTACCAGGGACCCCCTTTAAATATCTTTTGTTGCCATGGGCCCCCAAGATTTAACTCAAGATTTAAAACCCTAATAATAATAACAATAATACTTGATAACAACAATAATAGTACAATTACAACAAAGCCTCTTAACCTTTTCTTCACCTGTGGCCCCTTTAAATCTCCTTTGTTGCCATGGCCAACCAAGACTTAAAATGAGGATGATGATACAATTACACCATCCATTAAATCTTCCCTCAGAGACACTGGGGTGGGAGGGAAGACTTTCCCCTGCTTCTTCCTGCAAGTTTGTGGCTGGAGTGGATTGAATGACAATGTGCAGGCCAAGCCAGCCAGCTTGCCTGCCTGCCTGCCTTTGCCTTGGCTCCTGTCACATGGCCACTCCACTGCAGGCAGGAGGTGGTCTGAGCAGCCTTCAAGGATTAATGGACCCCCTGTGAAGACATTGAGGACCCCAGTGTGTCCCCAGACCCCAGGTTAAGAACCACTGGTCTAGATACTTGGGGAAAGTACTATGCAAAATCTCTGCCTCGCTTAGAAAAGGGAGCAAAGGAGTCTCTCCAGCAAGAGGTGGAATGATCACCTCTAACCTTTTTGTGAGTCTTTGGGCTCACCTTTGCCCCACCCACAGACTGCAGACCCTCAGACTTCCACTATGACACCAGATGCCCTTCAAGGGCAGCATGCTGGATTCTCATTGTGGGGAGGCTGGCAGCCAATAAGAACTTTGCTCCATTCTATTCCCCCTCCCTCACCAGCTTTGGCTCCTCCCACTGGCCAGACAGTTTTTTGTTAGTAGGCAGCAGCCTCTCCAGTGCAGCATTTGCAAAGAAAGCCTTTTTCCCCACAGGAAGCAGAGCCAGGGGTGGCCACAGGACTCCAAGGGTTCCCCAAAGGAGGAAAAAGAGGGCCTGGAACCCCAGGGTGGCCTCCTACCTCCTTCCTACCCCTTTCCAGGTTATTTTTTTTTCAGCCTGTAAGTTCCTCAGGGCAGAAGGTGTCCACTCAGTATAGGCTCACTGAGAGGCACAAGGCACAGCCTGGGGACAAACTAACCCAGGAGTGGCCAAAACAGCAGAACTGTGCAGCAGAAAGGGCACAAAAACAAAGGCTTCAACTAACAGCTGTTCCACAGCTCTGACCCACTTTCACACACAAAACACTTACATACAGCAAGGTTCATCAAAAAATATTTGGAGGTCTTTATCTTCAGTTTCAGTATAAACAAACACAGTATATATACAGCAAACCTCATTAACAAACTCGACAGGAAACATTCCTCTTTCTCCACAACACCAACCCACACACAATGTATCATGTGCTTTGGCTATATAGGAGTGTTTGTTAGTCATCCCTCTGCCTAGCCACAGCTGTGAAGAAACCCACTTCAGCTGTGCTAGTCTGTGGTCTGTAGCTCCAACATTTTTCCTTTTGCACTTAAATCAGTATTACCCTGCCAGGAGGGGGGAAGGGCTCATGTTTTTGGGTGCAGAAGGGTTGAAGAGCAGACAAAGGTTAAAAAAACCTACCCTGCAAGGTAGGACAGGAGGAAAAAGAAGAAGGAGGGTGGGGAAAAGCAGCATTATTTTTCCCCATGCATAAATATTAAGACAGCAAGGGGAGCTGGCTGAGTATTTACTTACTGCAGCTCAACAGGCAAAGATGTGGCTGTAGGCTAAGGAGGTAGTGCTGAAAAACACCCTCAGGCTGCTGATTGGCCAACCAAAGGAGCACTACTATTGGTTGGGTATGTTTCCTAAGTGGCCAATTAGCTTATTAGGAATGGCAATATACCCAAAGAATGATAGATAGATAGATAGATAGATAGATAGATAGAGAGAGAGATGCCTATATCCCTAACACATCCAGCTAAAGTTTCTGAAGTCATTGTGAAAGCTCTTCTTAATTATAAGATTTATTTTACAGAATGAGGAATAATCTCGGCAGAAGGGGTGTTAGATATGCCAAGCACACATCAACCATGCCTTACTTACTATTTTGGAGCTGATATAACAGATTGTTATGATGCAAATAAGCAGGAAGATCTATTAAGTTTCTGATTACAAACCATACTGATACCACCAAAGACCCATCCCCATTATTATTTTACTGACTATGTGACAAATGTTGCTGTCCTTGAGCAAGCAGGGAACACCAGCATTGAGGCCATGATATTGAGAACACAGCTGTGCTGGGCAGGGCATGTTTCTGGGATGGAGGACCATCACCTTCCAAAAATAGTACTCTATGGTGAACTCGCCATGTGTCAGTGTAAGAGGGGTGCTCCAAAAAAGCGATATAAGGACTCCCTGAAACAACATCTCAGGCTCGGCCAAATTGATCACCAACAATAGTCTGCCTTGGCCTCACATGCTTTTTGGATATTTTTTTAAAAATCAAACTGTGGTTGATTAAATCCATGGATGCAAAAATCCATGGATGCGGAGGTCTGACTGTATGTAAGAACTGTATAAAACTATAAATTCACCAGAGATGATAAAATCAACTGATGCCTGTAAGTTGACTGAAAATCTTTTAAAAAAATATTTCCTTGCTAAAAGTCATCCATCCATCCAAAGCTATTATTTCATCTACATATCGCCTGGTATTGTCAAATATACTTCCACTTAGACAGTAGTGTAAGAAGAATAGAAATTCCAGATGGATAATTAATAGGATTTCAAGATGGCTCTTTGTGTTCTAAAAAATCCTATTTTGTATGCTTCTTTTTTTTAAAAAATGCCTTGCTGTCCACTCTTTTGATGTCAAGTTGTTAGTTAAATGTATGCAGTTATAATCCTACTAGAGGAGTTTCTTTAAACCAAACTTTCTCTAAAGATCCTGATTCAAAAGATAAAATATAATATTGAGAGCTGATGGGATGAGATAATGGAATTTCTTCTTGGGGTGTTTCTTAGAATTGTCAGAAGACAAAGGTGTTCAAAAGGATCAGCTTCTCTTCTGTTTAAGCATCTATATATGGCATCCTTCACTCTGCAAAGAACAGGGTACTAGTGGTGTTTAGTAGCTCTTAAGAAGGCTTTTTCTATTTTGTGTGTGTGTGTGTGTGTTTAAACATCTATATATGTTCAAATCTGATTTCATCATGGCATTCATCCACTCCGAAACAAACAAGGTACCCAGTGGAGTAAATTAGTATCTCTTTAGAAGGCTTTCCCAGTTTCTCCCATGCAATACCTTTTCCTATGATTGAGGCTGAAAATCAAGTAATAAAGTTTTGGCCATGTTTCTCAACTGAAGATAAATTCTCCACGATTGGTACTTCAAAATTTATTCCAGACTTACCACACCATTTCAGGAGAGGTGATTGGTGGAATTCTTAAAGATTCTTAACTGCTCACCAATTTTCTTAAAGGAAGCAACAAATATTGCAATTTTCTTCTCATTAAATGTCTTTGAAAACTGTACTATTTTCAATGACTGTTCACAGATGGAAACTTATTCTGTGCAAAATTAAAATGTAATAGATTTCTCCCGAAAACAGCATTTCCTGTCCAGAAAATAATGCCTGCATAGGAGAATGCTGTTTTCTGTGCAAAACAACCCAATACGAATTTGGTATAGAATGAGTTCAAAACTATGAAGATTCTTATAACTCCAGGATTCTTCTCATTAGGGCTTCTCAACACTCAGGAAACATTGGGGGAGGGTTTGACAATTTCTGGAATGTTTTTTTAATATATATATATATATATATATATATATATATATATATTCTTCCCATCCCTATTAAACACCCATGTACATTCAATTCAACAGTTTTCCATTTGGTAGAAATTGTTGTGGGATGGTAACCATTCCAAAAACAAGCAGTTTGGAGTATGTGAGGAAGAATTTCAACTGTCTTAATTCCACTGAAACTTTGCATTGAAACTTTGCATTTAGTTCCACTGAAACAAGTGACAAACTGCTCTAGATCTATTGCTCCAACAGGGAAAATGCCCCTTTATGGGGAAAAACACCAGTACAATCTGAAAGGGTTTGAGTGTTAGTTCTATATGACACCCATTCTGAACTTTATTTTGAGGCATGTAAGAATTCTCAATGAAACTGTCATGTCATTTTGATATAAATATTTAACAGTGCCCAGGGGTTCTTGCTGAGAGCATTTAGGCCTGATGAGCTTGGTGCATTCTATATCTGAATTATAACTTGAGGGCCTGAAATTGTTCTGAAGAAGGGAATATATTGTCCTAAATTTTATTGTTAGGTGCTATCTATATGAGAGGGAAAATGTCGATTGATGTGCACTAATGCCAATTCAAAACAGCTTCATTTAGTCTTAATGGTTTTGGGGCACAATCGCAGGCACGTGAAACTATACACTTTTGCTGTCCCAATATGCATGCCTGCAAATCAAGATGGCAAGTAAATTATTCACATTTTTATTCTTACCAGCTGCCGCCACTGAACAGTATATTTTAAAAAAGAATATCTAAGGTGTATAAGTTCCTAAGTTCCACCTAAGTAAGGTGTGTAAGTTCCTATGTTTCCACTTATTTATGGAAAGTATAGATTTTTTAAAATCTAAAATACCAATATTTTTTTTCCATTAGTTTAAACTGTTCCTCAAAGAAAGTTGCAGTTCTCCAAGCTGTTTCTATTTCATCAATATTATGCATACCAGCAGTTTGGAAAGTTTGTGAACAGTTAGTCATTCTGCTATTCAGATGTTGTGCATATTCTTCTATGTCTAACTGTCACATATATTTGTTACTGGGACAGTAAACCTTGTCATTGCATATTGTTCATTGTGTACAAAATGCAAGTACATTATTTAAGTAATTTACATTCCAGCATTCTCCTTCTATTGAGAGCCAAGGCAGTTCACAATATGAATGAAACAGAGAAACAACTAAATCACAGTAATTTTAAAATACAACTCAACTGATCATCACATTAAAACAATTAGGTTTAAAAAACTGTTTAAAAAAAAATCACAAAAATGCATCAGGGAGAAGTGTAACATCTTCCCCAATGTAAAAGCACTTTCCTCAGCAGACAGTTAATTGGCTAACATCTGCATGAACAGAAGGTATCAGAAATTGAAGAGTGCCATATGTTGGAAGGGCACCAGGAAGGTAGCCAGCTTATCCTCACAACATGGAGTTCCATTTCTGAAGAGCTTTTTAGAAGGTCCTTCATTGTGTCCTCCCTATGAGGGCAGTGGAACTGGGAGAAAGACCTTCCCAAAATATATGAACACCCAGCAAGGTTTATGTGGGGAATTTCTTCAGATATTAGGATTTGAGTCTTAATAGGGCTTTATATTGCATAATCAGAGTTTTGAATTGTGTCCAAAAAAGGAGAAATATCCTCAAATATGGATGGTCTCTGTGGACCTGGCCATTTGTTTAGGTGAAGCATTTTGGCTGTGAAGTTTCATATCACTTTCCAAAGGCAACTCCACACAGAGAGATATTATAATCTAAACAAGATGCACATGTCATTGGGACCATATCAGGGATATTCATGGTGGATGCAGCTGAAACAATAATTTTTTTCAATTCAAATGCACTCATGACCATCACTGAAGCCTGCTCATATGGGCACAGAGCTGATTCCAAGAAGATACCCATATTAAATCTACTCTCTCAAGCTTTCAGAGGGAGTTTAACCCCATACAGCACAGGTTGAACTCCTGATCTGGCTTTTGATTGACTAAGGCTGCTGATGCACTGCAGAAATAATGCAGTTTGATGCTGCTTTAACTGTCATGATACGATGCTATGGAATTTTGGGTTTTGTAGTTCATTGTGGCTCCAGAGCTGTCTGACAGAGAAGGATAAATATCTCATAAAACTACACATCCCAGAATTCCATAGCATTGTGCCATGACAGTTAAAGCAGCATCAAACTGTATTCTTTCTGCAGTGCATCAGCAGCTGAAGAAATCCTCTGTATAGTCTAGATTATGGCACATTTGTCCTCTTCCCGTCCGTTATGGCCACGAGATGTTAGTCGTAAACAAAGCAACTTCCTGTTCCAACAAGATCTGGAGCTCAGCTGAGGAATTTTATACCTTGGGCCATGACTCCTCCTACTCTTCACTCCTTGCCTTTTTTTCTTTGTGAACATAAGGTTAGGTTCAGCAAAGAGATACTATTCACCACACAGAAGTCCCACCATAAAATAACAGCCAGAAGCCAACAAATGTTCCCTTCCATTTACTTCACAGGTATTTTGATTATACTCTTTTTATCTTGGCAAAGGGTGATAACCTTTTTATACAGCAGAAAAAACCTAGAAACTCTGGGCCTGGAAGAGCTGAGCCTTTTCTGTGGAAATCCACCATCCTCAGTCATAGCTATACAATGAATAGAGCCATAATAATTAATTATAATAATAAAGAAAATTAATAGGAACATAATCGCATGGAGTCTCCTACAAGACAGCCCAACTTTCTTTAACCAGTTCAAGCACCCCCTTTTTTTTTTTTTTTTTTTTGGAGGGAACCACTCTATCACAAGGGACAGGGGGTTGCTACTCTCAGGTGGTAGCGCACACTGGGAACCCCTTTTAAAGGTCCAGGCAGCAATACATAGCAGCAGAGTAAATGTTCCTTCAGGCATCAGAACAAAGGCAAAGACACAGGCTTATGTCTAAAATCTCTTGTTCTTTATTTGAACACAATAAAGACTATTTACATTATATTACAGCATTCACAGAATAAAAACCATCTTCACACTTCAAGATTCAAAACAGAACTGCTCAGTTCAACATCATAGGGCAAACTAAAAACCCAGCTCTGCAGCGTTCCTAGCACCTTCTACCCGCCCCCTGTAAGCTCTGCACCAGTTCAGAACTCATCAATGTTGATACATTTGCAAACTGCCAGCAAGCTCTGCAGATCTGTGCAGACTGCTACATTACTGCTCTTCACAGAATAAATCTAACTACTGGATGTCCCAATATCCTGACAGCTACTGCCTCTTAAAGAAACAGGTCCTGTACACTGCAAGATGCTACTGATAAAGGACACCTCCACAAATTATTGGTGTGTTGCTCAGAGGTGCTCCCCAGACTGTCCATTGAGGAGATACATTTGAGAATCAGCAGTGTTCCAAAGTAGTTATTCGCATCTGAAGGGTAAGCAGTAGAAGAACATAATGTTCACCCCATAATTGCCACTATCCATTGCCATTAGGTAAAGGACACAACTGTTTTTAGGTGGCGACAAGCTTAATATGCAGAACTTCATCATCAATGAACACTAGCCAAAATTAGAAGGTTGCTAGAAAGGAGAAAAAAGCAGCATCTACCAATTTTTTTGTATGAAGGAGATAACATGGAAGCCCATCATCAGCCATAGGCAATGGTGGTGGCTAACACCATTGCATAATTTAACTATTGCATGTAGTAAATATAACCCAATCGATACCTATATGTTAAAGAGATTAATAGTTTAATTTTCTCTGCTCCCTTTTAAATAATATATTTTAAATTGTGCCTGATAATGCCTATTGATTTATACTGTCCTGAGCTTTATTATTCCAATAAGACATAAATAAACTCCATTTTTCAATAAACTTATTTTCTTGCTGTTTTCCTTCCCAGACTTTTATCAAATGGATTAACAGACTGTAGTCCTAATCACACTTATCTGAGAGAAAATCCCTCTGGACCTAAGGAGACTTACTTTATTTCGGAGTAGATATGTATAGGATAACACTGCTATTTTTGTATGGCACAGCCCATTAACCCACCCACCAAACAATGGGGGATTACTTTCATTCCAGTGAGCATTTTCCTGGTATTTATATGCACACTGGCATTTAAATATCATCTTCATAGAACAGGGATGGTGTATATTACTCTCTGGATGCTGTTGATCAGCATATCCCATCATGCCTTGCCACATGTCAAGAACTGATGAGAATTGCTGACCAGCAAAAATTTGTAAGCTGTCCTTATGCTGAAATAGACTAACATGGGGCTTGTATAGACAGACAATGTACTCTGTCTTTCCCCTGTCTTAATCCTGCAGTGCCCCATTCTTACCCCAGGCAGTCCTTACCACCCCTTGTGCAGATACAGGGGTCAGACAGAGCTAAAATGGGGTAGGGCCCAATACAATGTTTTAAAATAATCTCTTTTAATCCATTCCTGCCAGGAATGAAAGGATCAGGCCCCGCAAGACAGCAGGAGCCTGTCCTGGAAGGCTGGCCCTTGCTGCTGCTACCTGTCTCCCTCATTCTCCTGGAAGATAGGAAGAAGTCCTGCAGCATGTGACCAAGGCTAGTCACATGGAGGGTGCCTTGGTCACATGTTACAGGCTAGCTTCCTGCCTTCTGAAACAGTAAGGGAGATGGCTGTAGCTGTAGTGACATGTCAGTGTGCCTGCCTGGACTCTGGTCCATTTAGAGTCAGTAATGGGTGAACAACGGGCCTGATCCACAGCCATGAGATGCCAGCAGGGAGCCCATGGTTATCTCTCTGAAAACTTGCATGAGGTCATAATCTATTTCTACCATACGCTATCTATGTTTTAAATGATCTAATGAGCACAACTTTTTTCCCTGTGCACACCCATGATTAGAGGATCACACTGATATATACTGTCACTTGTAGATGTGAAACCTGAAGCAAGAAAACCTGAAAGTCAAGACTTAACGGTATCATTCTCTGACCTCAGGAACAAAGGATGAGCCCATTCTAAAGTCTTGCCAAGACACTTTAGAGAGCCATATGAGAGTTCCCAGGGCTGTGTGGAAATATTTTTGAACACACACTTGCTGCATGCTGAGACATTTGCTTTCAGTGCAGCATAGCTGTAGTTAAAACACCTAAAATATGATTTCCCTTGTCACCCTAAAAGAGTTTGAGTAAGACAATTGTCAAAAGTCAAAGTGATTGTGTAAATCCTTTCCTAACCAAAACTAAGAGACTGTAAGTAAAGCGAAAAGAATTGAGATAAGACAAACTGAAATGATTCACTGAATTTCATGCATCCTTAAATTGTAATGTTTGACCTCAAGATGATCCAAGGCTAGTTATAGATTAATCTGACAGTTGTGCATTTATTCACATTCATTTTTAAGAAAAAAAGAACACCTTTTTCTAATTTTTAAAATGGAAAAATGTAACTTTCAGTAAACTTATTCAATAGTGACAGATATTGCTAGTATGGAGAAGAGCATACTGTACCTTCCTGCCATGTAGCTACTAAGGATGAGGAGCTTCTCGGGGGGGGGAGGGGGGAACCCTAAAGGAGCATCACAAATGAAAAGGCACACAGTCAGAACCAAGCACTCAAAACTGTCACGGTAGTGCACTGGTACCTCTGAGCATATCAAGAGGACCAGGCAGCAAAAGTTGTAGCAGAGTTGCAATCATCAGGCAAAGAAATGAGCACACAGACACAGACATGTGTCTAAACTATTTCTCTTTACTAGAGCATATTACATAATATTTACAATGAGTCTGAAACTCCAGTCATACAGACTACATATCACAGCACAATGCACAGTGCAGTCCTGTCACTGTATAGCCCAGACTGAATGCAGACAGTCTGAGAGCAAAATCCAAGTCAAGAGCACAGAGGAGCACAGAGATGTAGCTATTCCCAGCACCCTGACAAAAGCCTCTGCCAGGATTGGTACCAGGGTTACTGAATTCTTATTGTTTTTTAAAAGAAATTAATTGAACAGAATTTCGATCCATCCCTATCCAAGGCACACACAATATGGAATTCCTGCTCAAATAAGTCTCCTCGGAGGTTTAGTTGAAAGAACCACTATGTGAACAGAAAAGCTCCCAAGGGCTTTTAGTAATCCAAGTGCTAAACTAAAATGATTTAAGAGATGTTGTGGAAAGAAAACTTCCTTCCCCTTTTCTTCCAGCAGCTCCTCATGCCCTATCCTACATTGTTCACTGCCACCCATTCTTACGAGAGGCCATTAAAGAAGTGCTGGTAGTAGCAGGGAAGAGGAACAGATCTAAGACTTTCTTTCTGTGATCTTACAGGCTCGTCTACACTGGCCACTTAATCCGCAGCCAGTCTGGAGCATTATGCTGGATTGAGCAGATGATAGCCACATGCACTGGGCCAAATCTGAATCATAGAATTGCAGAGTTGGAAGAGACCACGAGGGCCATCCAGTCCAACCCCCTTGCCACGCAGGAAATCTTGATCAAAGCATCCCCGACAGATGGCAATCCAGCCTCTGTTTAAAGACCTCCAAGGAAGGAGACCCCACCACGCTCCGAGGGAGTGCGTTCCACTGCCGAACAGCTCTTACTGTCAAAAAGTTCCTCCTAATGTTGAGGTGGAATCTCTGTTCCTGGAGCTTGCATCCATTGCTCCGTGTTCCAGTCTCTGGAGCAGCAGAAAACAAGCCTGCTCCATCCTCAGCGTGACACCCCTTCAAATACTTAAATAGGGTTATCATATCGCCTCTTAACCGTCTTTTTTCCAGGCTAAACACCCAGCTCCCTAAGTCTCTCCTCATAAGGCATCGTTTCCAGAACTTTCACCATTTTAGTTGCCCTTCTCTGGATACGCTCCAATTTGTCAATATCCTTTTTTAATTGTGGTGCCCAGAACTGGACACAGTATTCTAAGTGAGGTCTGACCAAGGCAGAATAGAGTGGCACTATTAATTCCCTTGATCTAGACACTATACTTCTATTGATACAGCCCAAAACTGCATTGGCCTTTTTAGCTGCCGCATCACACTGTGGGCTCATGTTCAACTTGTGGTCTACTAGGACTCCTAGATCCCGTTCGCACGTAGTCTCATTCAGCCAGGTCTCTCCCATCCTATATTTATGCATTTCATTTTTCCGCCCTAAATGCAGTACTTTACATTTCTCCATATTGAATTTCATTTTGTTAGCTTTGGCCCAGCTCTCCAGTCTATCCAGGTCATTCTGAATTTTGATCCTGTCCTCTAGGGTATTAGCTACTCCTCCTAATTTGGTGTCATCTGCAAATTTGATAAGTATGCCCCTAATTCCCTCATCCAAGTCATTGATAAAGATGTTGAATAGCACTGGGCCCAGGACAGAACCCTGTGGCACCCCACTGGTCACATCAATCTGGTGCAACAATGCATCATTGCGGTTGCATACTGACAGAGAAAAAGTGAACACCCATGCAAACATACCTATCTCAGGTGGAAAAATCATTGCCTCATAAAACAATGATTCAATTCTCCAAGAAAAAAAAATAATTTGTTGCATGTATCATTCAGGAAAATATTAAATGTATTGACTTGGATCCTAGGATAAATTTAGCCAAGGAAGGGCTTAGTTTTGTGAGATATTTGGCCTTCCCAGTCAGAGAACTCTAGTTCCCCAACAAACTATAACTCCCAGGATTCTACAGGATCGAGCCATGATAGCTAAAGTGGCATCAAACAACATTATTTCTGCAGTGTATCATCAGCCTTTGTGTAAAAGAGGAAATCAAAGGGATCACCCACCTTTAGTCTATGGTTCTTAATTAAACATTTACTCTAGTAGATATTTTTAAAACCATCATCATCATCGTCATCATCATAGGCTTTAAAATAGCCATCCAAGACCTGCAGTCCCCGCTCACCTATCAACTCTCACACATGCAAGCAGGCCAATTAGCTTTAATGAGAGTCTTCAAATAAATTTTAAAAAGGTAGAAGAAGAATTTTGTCCATTATTTATTTAGAACCACATTGGGAACTTAATTTGTGCAAACCCCACCATGTAAAACAAGACACCATGTTAAAAAAAAAAAAAAAGACTGAAACATAAAAGGATGATATGCCTTCTAAATATGTTCTGTATGTCCTATACCAAAACCCAGGCTCAGGAATGGCAGTGAAGCTTGAAGTGAAGCATGGCTTAATTCAAGCCGTGAGGATGGAGTTTGTAATTAGATAATTTTATTATATTTGTGAGCTATGAATATGAAGGCCTTAAACTGTTTACTGAGCAACATCTGAAGGTCCATCCAATTTATTCACAAATAGTTCCCTCTTTCAATTTCTCTGAAAGTTGAATATCTGGAAATTGGATTTGTATCTTTCATTCCTATAGTGTTGATAGTAATACAATACTGAGGGGAAAACATTTTTTTTCCCTTTCAGATAAGGAGTCCTAGGATAACTGCTTAAAAGAAATGAGCAATCAAACATTCTTATTCCAAACATGTGACAAACATATGTATAACAGTTGCCTGTGATTTTTCTGGATTTGGAGAATTTGATTTTTGTTTCACGGCTTTACTGAGGAGTATTGTTGAAAACTCAGGAAGCTCAGTGGGAACTCACATCAAGAGCTTCATTCCTTCAATTTGCACACATTTCTGAATTAGACTGCCTAGTTCTCTATTTGGAGATTTCAAAGGTCATCCAGTTTAAGGCTGCTGATGCACAGCAGAAATAATGAAGTCTGACTTTAACTATCATGGCTCAATGCTATGGAATTCTGGGATTTGTAGCTTGTTGTGGCACCAGAGCTCTCTGACAGAGAAAGTTCAATATCTCACAAAGCTACAAATCCCAGAATTTCATAGCATTGAGCCATGGCAGTTAAACCTGTGTCAAATTGCATTATTTCTGTAGTGTGGCAGCACACTAGGAGCTCATCTACATAAGCCAGGATATGCCAACATATCCTAGGTGTGGAGCTTTCCTGTTTCCCACTGTTACCTCAATGAAACAAGCCAGAGTCCAAACAGGAATGTTGGCCCATTGCTGCAGCCACCACCATTTTCTTTCCTGATTCAGACCAGGAAGGGGGCCTCCAACATGTGACTGAAGGCCCACTGCATGTGACAAGCCTTGGTCATATGCTACAGGAATCCTGCCTGGCTTCTGAAAGAGCCAGGGAGATTGCGCCAGTGAGGGGAGTTGTTTTGGATGGCCTTCTGCAGACACGGGGTGCCCAATCTGGGTTTTGGCCACCTATAATGGAGTCAACTGGGTACCATATTTGCTGGTGTATAAGATGACTTTTTAACCCAGGAAAATCTTCTCAAAAGTCGGGGGTCATCTTATATGCCGGATAGGGTGGGTGCTGAAACTTCTGAGCCCTATCACAGATTGGGGAAGCGGAGGGTGGCTGGCTGGGTGGGGGGAGGCTTGCCAGCCACCTCCCGTGCTTTCCCAACCCGCGATGGGGCTGGAGAGCCCCATCGCGGCTTTGGGAAGCACTGAGGGATGGCTGTCTGGACGGGGGGGGGAGGTTTGCTCCTGAGGACTGCTGTGAAGTGGCGCAGGAGCACATATGCAAGATCTTAAATTGTGGAATGACCTGCCGAATGAGATCCATCAGATAACAAGCCTGAATAGCTTTAAAAAAGCACTGAAGACGGATCTCTTTCGGCAGGCCTTTCCTAATTAGATCCCGGCCTCAGGGGATCCTGGCCTCTTTTTAGTCTGCTGGCCATTTATTGTATTTTATTGTATTTATTGTTTTTAAATGTGATTTTAGATCAGTTGGTTTTAATTTATAATTGTTTAATAATTTTTTATGGGGGAGGGTGGGGGTGGGGGGTGTTTGGGGATTTTATCTGTATTGTATTTTAATTTTTGTAAGCCACCCCGATTGTTTTGACAGAGGGGCGGGGTATAAATTATTATTATTATTATTATTATTATTATTATTATCTGAGAGGCAGAGAAGGAGGTAGTAAGATACAAGGCTGGGTGAAAGAGGTGTGTTTGTGCTACCGTTCTTATAGTCTTGGAGACAGGGAGGGCTGGGCAGGCAGGGAGAGCTGACCAATTCAAGCAGGATTTGTATACAACAACCAGCCAATCGCCAGTTAGGTACATCGCTTGCCGTATAAGAGGGGTAGTTTTATACAGTGAGTATATTCCAAACTCTATATTTTAACTGGAAAAGTTGGGGTCATCTTATACACCCAGTCGTCTTATACACTGGAAAATACAGTTTTATTCTATAATGCTTTAATGGGCCCTATCCTGCCTTCCCCCTATTTCTGCCCCTTACCTGCCCCAGGTGTTAAGCACAGCTTATACCCCACTTCCAGACACCCCTATTTTTACAGGCCTCAGAAACTGGCAGAATTTGGCTCATTAATGTGGCCTTCCACAAGGGAATAGAGAGGATGGTCTCAAAAGGTCATCTATGTCTTACCCTGGGAAGCCTAAAGGCTAAAAGCCAAACAGATAATGGGTGGGTGAAAATCTTTGTATTTGCTAATTTTGAAATTTCCTCTCCTAAACCCCCAAACCTTAAGACTTTGGAGATTTTCAGACAACACTGTTATAGTGTTACTGTTCCACTTCATTTGCTATGGCTGCCTCCTGTTGAATCCTGGGATTTGCAATTTAGGGAGGGACATTTACAACTCTCTGCCAGAGATTTTAGGCCTCACTAAACTACAAACCCCAGAATTCCACAGGAGGAAGCCAGAGCACTTAAAGTGGAATAGTAACACTATAACAGTGTAGTCTGAAAATCTCCTTTGACTCAAGCTGTTAAAATCCAATCACTGGACATTAAGAAACACATTTAGCATTTTCTACACCTTTTGTTAAGACCAGGAAAACCATTGTGCAATCCATGAAAGCTCAGGAAATCTATTGTTTCAACCCATGAAGCAACCAATCCCCTCAGGTGTATTTGGAGGTATATACATCACCCCCAAAATATCCCTCATCACACACAGTCAGATATAGGGGGAAATCTCTTACCTCTCTGTGTTAGTCAACCCAGTTTCCTCCATCCACTATGCCAGATTGATTACAGGACAGATCTGTATCTCCCCAACAAAATCCTCATGCTACCCCCTATCCCAAGTTTTCCTACTGCTTTTCCTAAAGCCTTGTGTGAATGCTTTTTCTGGGTGAATGTGTGTGTGTTTGGTGTTATTTTTGAACTGTTTAATAAAAACCATACTTAATTTTACATATGTGTATTCCATCTAGACTATTACCAGTAGACACAGGTTGTAAGATTCCCTGGTTACCCCCTCTTTGCATAGCTAAAGTCGAGTTGCTACTAATTTCTCCAACATATTAGAAACTCGATATTTTCTTGGAATTTTCCAAGGAGCATTTTGGGTAACACAGGGATGATGAGGACTGCCTCAGGGGCAGAACAGGGCAAATACCCTGCATTGTATGGACTGCAAGGCTCTGAGATGGGGACGAGACAGGGTATATTGCCCATCTAGACAAGCCCTAGGTCACCGTTGTGTAAAGAAAGGCCTTGAAGTTGCTCATCAACAGTACCAGGACAGCTGACTGAGCAGTGCATAGGTTACCTCCTCAGAATTTTCCCAATGTGATGATTGGTGAGAAATTTAAATATAACTTAGGACATGAGTGCTCATGCAATCTTGTTTATCCATTTCTGGGCTAATGCTTTTCCTTTATCTTGGTGATATATAAGGGGACATCTTATTGGTTGTTTTAGCATAGAGAACATCATTTTTCTGCACATTCTATTCTGCAAAAAATAGGCAGCCTATATCATCATATTGTTGTTGTTGTTGTTGTTGTTCTGACTTTCTCCCTATGGTGGGACTCAAGGTGCCTCACATCATTTAAAAACAACACTATCTAAAAACACAGACTAATGAATAAGAATTAAAAGAGATTAAACCATTACATAATTAAAATTCCACATAAATAATAAAACATTCTAAAAACTCCATAAAATTAAAATAAATCTTTAAAACAGGAGCACCAGCAGTCTAACCTTCATTTTTCAGCAAAGGCCTGGTGGCATAAAAATATTTTAACCTGCTGTCTGAAAAAGAGTAAAGATGGAGCATCCTCACCTCTCTGGGGAGGGAGTTCCAATGTCTGGTAGCAGCCACTGAAAAGGCCCTCTCCCTATTTCCCACCAAATGAGCCTGAGAAGGTGGTGTGACTGAGAGAAGGGCCTCACCTGAGGATCTTAATATTCTGCTGGGTTCATATGGGGGGATACGGTTCTTCAAGTAATCTGTACCCAAACCATTTAGGGCTTTACAGGTCAAAACCAGCACTTTGAATTGTGACTGAAAATGGATAGGCAGCCAATGGAGCTGTTGCAACAAGGGAGTTGTATGCTCCCTCTAGCCAGCCCCTGTTAACAGCCTGGCTGATTATCTCTGGACCAAATAAAATTTCTAGGCACTTTTCAAAGGCAGACCCACATAGAGTGCATTACAGTAATCCAAACAGAATGTAACCAAGACATGTACCACCCTGGCCAGCTCTCACTGCTCCAGGAACAGACACATATGGTGCACTAGCTTTAGTTGTACAAAAACACTCTTGGTCACTGCTGAAGTCTGTGCAGAAATGCTGTTTCCTGTGCAAAACAAACATGTGTGATTTTTGTGTGTACAGAATAAGTCTTGAACTTATTTGAAAAATGCACTTTGTTGAAATTACTCATTGCTTAATTCAAAAAGAAAATGAGCCAATAATTGCATTCCTATTCTGTGGAGCTCACATGACACAACCCAACAAAATTTGGTTATGAAAGAATCCTTTTGAAAACTATGGAACATTTTACAGTCTTATAGATAAAGCTATAGAGATATAGAGCCCTGGTGGTGCAGTGGTTAAATGCCAGTATTGCAGCCAAAACATTTTGAGTTCAATCCTGCAGGGTTCAGGTTGACTCAGCTTTCCATCCTTCCAAGGTTGGTAAAATGAGTACCCTGTTTGTTGGGGACAATTAGCTAACACATTGTAAACCACTTAGAGAGTGCTTACCACTATAAAGCGGTAAAGAAATGCAGATGCTATTGCTATTGCTGATGCTGGTACACATACACAGGCCTTTTCTTTTCTGGAAAAAATTAAACAAAAAAGTGAAGAATCAATAAATTTGAGCAAACAGTTAAAGCAGACACCTATAAGACCAAAAGGAAGCTGAAGACAAGTGGAAACAGCATACACATATCCACAAGTAGAATTATTTGCTTATTCCTTCTCAAATAACCAGTTTTAAGTGGTCACAAGAAAGTATACCATGTTGACTATTATCAGACCTCAGCTGGAACAGCTACTTACAAAATGGGGGGCACCAGGTCTTGGTTCTTGTCATCACTCACTAGATCTTAGCCAAGCAATCTGAAGCAAAGTCTTCAATGAAGAACCCAACATACAGGAATGAACTTATGGAAGTAGGCTGTTAATCACTGAATTTTAATTAACTATATAGGAATGAGGTTTTGAAAATGTTGAAAAGGGTTAAAATGTCTGGTGAGAGATCTCTTCACTGCAGTACTCATTTTGCCAACACATGCATTTTCACTCTAATATATGCAGAGCCACTGCACATACAGCTGCCCATGACGGCCTCTCTTTACACATTGTAATGTGAAAGAAATTTACCATTCCAATGCCACTCAACCATCTTTGATTATCTTAGGATATTGTCAGACATTTGTTTGTTTGTTTGTTTGTTTGGGTATTTATATCCCACTCTTCAACCACAACAGCTCTCAGAATGGCTTAAAAATTGTTAAGCAATAGCACTTTACACGTCTACACTTCATTATGCAGTTTTCAGTGTTTGTTAGCTAATTGCCCCTACAAGCTGGGGAATCATTTTACCGACCTACAAAAGGATGGAAGGCTGATTGAACCTTGGAGCCCTTGGGATAAAACTTGAAACGTTGTGTCCAGTACTGGCATTTAGCCACTGCGCCACCAGGATTACGACATCAGGGTAACACATATGAGTCCTGCTATCACACATCGTCAGTGTCTTTGTGTTCTTACACCATTCTCCAGCCATGAAAAAAAGTGTTATTTACAATTCATGGGACAAGCCATCAATAGATCATCGATAGCACTTTTTTCGCACCATTGACACCAAACCACTTCCCATTGTAATTGTGAGATTACATCATGAATGGGCAATCCTCTTTCCCCCCTCCCTGATCCCAGCAAGAAAACTTCCAGGTGACAACATGGAAGCGAAGCAAATGACACTCTTTTTATGAATGGTCCTGTTTAGTTTGCATATTTTTAGGTTTGTTTCAGTGCTTGTGTGTTTGTTTACTTTGTTAATTAAGGGGTTGTTGGAGTTTTTAGTGTGTATGCATCTTCTTGTGAGAACTGTGGAAATCTCGCCCATACCAAATCACAGAAGTAAACTCCTGTTCTTAAAGTGCTAGTGGTCATCGTATGATAGTTCTGTGGTATTTCTTTCACATGATTACAGATATGCGATAATAAGTGTTATAATGTCACAGTGTTTCCGCTATGTTCATTTGTGGAATTACAGCATTTTTAGACCCTAGTCTGATAATGTCCTTAGTCTTGTTAAAGATCTGCCAAAGGGTGTGTCTGCCCTATTGACTTCAGTGTAGCTAAGTTCTGGCTATCCTTTGCTTGATTAATGCATATGGAGCTCAAATCCAATGACACAGTGTTTCCAATGCTCTGGTTTCACAACTCTATGGAACAGATTTTGGAGGTGTATTAGGCTCCATCTACACAATGGGAAAAAAATCCATTTTGGGGGTAAAAAATCCCAAAAGGCAGCTAATCGTATGCATATGATCTGCTTACATGATTTTTACCCCCCCCCACTCTGTATAAACCCCCCTTGCCCAGCTGTCTGGAGCCAGCAATCCAAGTGGCAGTTTTAAATCTCCTGCCGCTTTTTAAATTTTATTTTAAAATGTGCCTGTTTTGCAGAAAGTAAGCTTTCCCTATTTACAATGTAAAATAAAAATAAATATATGTAAAAAATCTCCATTTCATGGACTTACCGGTCTCTTGCTTACCCAGGAATCCAACATGGCGGCCGCTCCCAATTCCCCTCTTTGCTAGCCCAATCCCCTGTGCTCGGCCAGCCAATCAAATTACACTGCCTGTTTGTATGTGTGCAAACAGGGTGTATAGACCATTGACAATATGAATGGCTGTACGGATTTTAGCTCAAGATTTGCTAATCCTCCCAAACACCGAATCCACATAGTTTATGGGGGATTTGCTAGCTCCCCTTCCAAAAGACACATATGCATCCGAACGGCTGTGTATAAACATGATCGATCTTCTGAACGCCATATGTATTTTTTTTTTTTTACCGTGTAGACAGCTCCACGGAAGCTTCAGTGGGGAAAGAGAATTGTCGCCATTACTTGGTTGTATTGATGGAAGCTGTTCCATCAGTAGAACACAGTTGAATCCTTCTCATGAGTTCTTTGATTATGATCATTGCATATATTTTATTGCTGTGCTGCACTGTAAAAGTGGCCTTTTCCTTTTTAAAATATATTTTATGATCAGGAGGATTACAAATTAAATGTTCACCATAGTACTACTTTCAATGTATGAAAGTTTTTTTTTAAAAAAAAAACCTCTCTGAATTAAGTTGAATTCACCTTTTGAAAAGGTATGTATTATTTATCATTCCTTTTTTAAAAAAAGGTTGGTGAAATGACAAGGCCATTGGTGGGCACATTCTCTCTTTCTGAAGTTCTTCGGTTTAAGGGAATAATAGAAATGAAAATGACTACTGAGTTGCATTATGAGCAGTCCAATAGGTAGAATAGTAAAAAAAAAAAATCTTTCTGGAGGATGATAGGACTGGAATGAAATATTACAGCTTTTATTTCAGCATGGTGAAGACAGTAGCATCTAGACAGCTGAAAATGAATTCCACCAGCAAAATATAAGTGGCAAAGAACATTTTTGCCATTGATTTTTCTTCTGCCCAAGGAGAGGGATTTTCAACTGAGTTAAGGTCAAAGACAAGATTAGGAGAGAAAAGGTAAAATATCTGTGATATTTTTCTCCCTCTGGAGTTTCCTCAGGATTTGATTTCCATAGATTTCATAAATCTCAAGCAAAAATAATACTGTCACACTATAAAAGTCAGCTTTTGGGTTCCATCTCTTTGCTACAGTTGACTGCAGGGGTCAGAAATTTCTGATGGTCCAGCACCCAATGTGCTGCAGCAAGAACTGACCAGGAAATACCTGGGGGGGGGGGTAAAAATCAAGGCCAATATCCAGCATCAAAGTTGTGTAACAAAATCTCTACAGCCAGAGAGATGTATTGATTGTGTTATGTCACATTGGTGTTGAACAACAATGTTGCATGCCCAAATGCACAGCAGAATGTACAGTTGGATGTTGTTGGGTGCCTCCAAGTTGTTTCTGATTAGCAACCCTAAGCTGAATCTATCACTGGGTTTTCTTGGTAAGATTTGTTCAGATGGGGGTTGTCTTTGCCTTCATCTGTGTCACCATTGGATAAAAAAATAGAATATTTCTGCCAATTGCAACAGGTGCAGACAGATACATAGTAGCCAAGAGTGTCTATCTGCATTTGCAATGGAACTGCATAAAATACTCCAGTTTGACAAACCTGAATTGAACATGGATGTCCATTGGATGAGAATATCTAACTATTTTCACAGGGGAACATATGCATGTGTAAGACACCAAAAGTATTCTCAGCCCAAACTAGAAATGTCTGGAGAAGTGACGGTTTGATTTGCCAGCAGTGTTGTAAAAACTAGGGATGCAAAAAATAAAGACATGTTCTCATCCTGGAGAAATGTTTTTGTCCTCAAGATACTCTGTCAAGAAAATAGACAAGCAATGAATGATCTTTCATAAAACTTTTTGTGTGTAAATAAAGAAAAAAACTTTGTTACAATGCTTACTGTGTAAATATATATATGATTTTTTGTATAAACCCCACTTTTTGGGTCAAAGTTTTTTATTTTTACAAACAAGTCTCGAAGTTAAAAAAAATCCACAGCAACTCAATCAGTGGGGAGAAAACTATTGAGATATGACCCCAGACCCATGCAGCAAAATCTGCTGTGGGAGAGGGGTCATATTTGATGGCCTCCATGGTGAGAGGGCTCCAAGGTTCACTCAGCCTTCCATCCTTTCGTAGGTCGGTAAAATGACTACCCGGCTTGTGGGGGCAATTAGCTAACACACATTGGAAACTACTTAATGCAGTGTAGATGTGTAAATTGCTATTGCTTAAAACAATTTGTAAGCCACTCTGATAGCTTATGGCTGAAGAGCAGGGTATAAATAAGTAAAATAAATAAAATTAAAAAAGAATGGGCAGAGGTTATTCTGTCTGGCACTCATGTGCCTCTTCTGTTGCAGGTAGCAGTGGGAGAATATAAGAGTCTCAATTGAGTTTTGTGCCCATCATCTTGGCACCCTTTTAGTGAATGGGAGGGATTTGGAACTGTCTCTTTTGGTTCTCGGATCCAGGGCGTATGGAAGGAGCCTACTCTTGAAGTTTTATTCTCACTTATAAAGTCCTTGGACTTGGGGGAGTGTCTCAGGTCTGCTTTGCAGTAGATCGCCAGCTGGTAAGCAACCCAGTTATTGGATTGGCCTTGGGGCTCAGGCATTTCACCCAATGGAAAGCTGAGGAGGTACTCAAGGGGTGGCACCTGTCCCCAGCTGAACCCACACCAATTTGCTCCCTCCCGCTTGCTCCTTCCTGGGTTCAACACAACTTAAAGGCTTATCACATGCCAAAGTAAAGCAGCAAGGCAGTCAGAAGGTTCTGTTTTCCATGCTGCCTTACTGCATGATGTTGTCATTCTTCCCTTCCAGTTCCATGGGAGATAAAGGTAAAACCACATCTTTTTGCTAACTGGAAAAATCTGTTACCAAAAAGATACAGTTTTACCTTGGTCTCCTATGGGACCGGAACAGCAGAACACCAGAAGAAAGATGATGTCATGTGGTAAGGCAGCATGGAAAGCAGAACCTTCTGGCTGCCTTCTTGCTTTACTTCAGCATATGATAAACCCCTTAAATAGGTTCTAGATCAAATAAAATGGCCCTTATTTAACCCAACTTTCTGTGTCTGTTCTCATTTTCCATGGTTGGTCATCAATTATTTGTTCTTGCATGTCTGAATAAAACTAATGATAATATACATCCCTAGTGAGAACTGGTTATGTATGCAAATTTGATTGCTGTTACAGTGGAAAAAACAACTTTTGCTATTTTCAAGTAAGAAAAAAAAACAAGTTTTCTGACATCAGTTTCAACATTTTTACTCATCTCAAATAAGTGACATTATAATGTCAATGGCTAAAAATTATTTTGATTGTTTGTCATTATATAATTATTTTATAGTTCAGATGTTAACATTGTTTTCACTTTCTGCTTTTATTTTTTCTTTAGCTTTTTTGAACTCATCTATTTTGATTACTCCTGGATTAGCCAAGATTCATTAAAATATCCCTGTATTGGCATTCACTAATCTCTCTCATTAGCATTTCTAAACCCTTGCATTTGGAATTAAACATGCATGAAGTCAAAGCTCTCTATGGCACTAATTAGAATCATTAGTGTTTATTCAATTAAGTGTGTTTTGTGATAATCATGGACAGGTATTGTTCTGGGGGTTTCATCACTATAGTAGATTCACAAAAATGTTTTACAAAGCTTGTAGAAAAAATATAAAGAAATCCCAAACTATTGTCTTTAAAAAAAAAATATTTAAATAATCAATTAGTAATACCCAATGAAAGTTCAATCAATACATTTGGAACTAAGGAATCAGCTCGAATCTTCCACAGGTTGGTTGGTTAGTTGATTTTTCACCAAAATGGGACCCAAGGTGGCTTGGGGAAAGATTTTTTAAAAGTTGCAAATTGCAAAAATGAAAGTAGCATTGTTAAAACACCATTCAGCACAAATAAACAAATTATAATATTAAAATAAAGAGTATTAAAAGGAATCTAATAGCACCTCAGTAAAGAAGCTTAGAATCTAACCATTAAACCTCCTTTCTCAATAGCAGCATCTAGAGATCTTAGAGTCTTTCCTTCAATGTCAGGTTCTGGACCCTTCCCCTGGAACTTAAAGCCACAGATGGAAACCCAGGATAAGATTGCTGATGAAGGCTGCTTTGGATTGACTGTTGTAGTGTCTGTCAATAATTATTGAACTTTGAACAGCCCCAGGGCTCACAGAAAGAGAGTGGTATGGATGGGGAAATTCTGAGTAGCCTGAGAAGTCACTGAACATGGTACTACAAGATCACTGCTTTGTGGCTTTTCCTTTCTTACTGTTAACTTTTCCAGTTTTGTTTTCACTGCCCTCACCCTACCCTAAATGGCTGAGGCTATAGTTAAATTTCCTTTCTTGGTGTAAGACACACTTAGGTCACACTATCGCTAGAAAAAGCCTGGCACAATATGTCTTTCTTCAACTCTGCTTAGCCACTTACTCCCTTTCTCTTTTAACTCCTGATTTCACTTCTGAAATTTCAACACCTAAATGTATTGTCCTTCATTCTTTCCATCCTTATTTCTCCCCCTTCTCCTTCATTTCTCCCCCATTCACAACTCTTGGCTAAACTTAATCTCCTTCTCTTCTTTATCCTTAGCCCCCCACCCACATCTCCTAGTTGTAGTCATTTTAGTGAGATCCTATATCAAGCAGAGGGAGCATAGTGCTCCACCCAGGCAGTTTCATGTCCTCTCTCTGCTGCTGTCCATTGCTGCTGCTTACTGGTGGAGGGAGGGAGTGGAGAGGCAGGTAATTCAGACAATAAAGAAGCAACTGGCCTTGGCTCAGAGGAGGGAAGAGACAAAGGTGCATTCATAGATGCAGTGCAATTTCCTTTTACTTTCTCTCAGAGCCCAGACCAACCATGTCTTCATCATCTGAACTGCCATCCCCATCCCTCCCCTTCCCACTGTTAAACAGCAGAAGCAACAGTGCCTCCTAATTGACAGCTATCTGTTGGGGAGTTTTTTGATAGGATGCAAAAGGCTAGAGAATAGCTATCTGGGCACCATGTGGAAAGAGACATGTGTGCATGTAAGTCACGCATATGTGTGTATGTCCATAAAAAGGTCTCACTCACTATTTCCCTCCTCCTTTGTCATCCTCCCTCTTTCTTGTCCTCTTTCTGCTTCTCCCATCTTCCTAATCTTGGCAATATTCATCTTCCCCATCTTTCTCCCTCCCTCCCCTCTCTCTAACCTTCTTTCTTCTTCTACCAGATACAAATCACCATCTGCCTTTTCCCTCTCCTTCTCTGGTTAATGGGAGTCTCTAAGTAAAAACAGGGATTGGAAAACTTTATTTTTGCTTGGAAAACTTTCTTTGGTTGAGATATGGTGCCCATTTATATTGATAATACCAATCTATGCAAACATGTTAAAAGCGGCTAGGGTGAATGTGCAGGGCTCTCCACCACCACCACCTATAAAGCACAGCTTAGAAAAATTAATTATCCAATCAGTGAAACATTTTCTCATGTGTTAGACTTTGTGGTGTGTGTGTGTGTTTTAATTTGAATGGCATATGCTTTGAGTAAGTGCAGTTATGATTATGTACCTTGCTTTATGACATCACCAGGAGCTATAACATGGAGGTTCATGTCCAGGTACAAAGTGGAACATGCAAGGAATTTTGAGTGAATCTCAGAGTGTTTTAATGAAATTGGAAAGGTTTATCTTAGATGAATTTATACAGTTGCCCCTCTACATTCACGGCTTTTAAGATTCACAGTTTTGACTATTTGCGGTTTTGGGAGTGCCCCCCATCCAATAAACTGCAATGGGGTTGCTGCTCCGGGGGGGCAGGAGGAGTGGGAGGAAGCAGCGACCAGGCTTGCCAAACCCCATTGCTGCTCTTGGGGGGGGGGAGGGCGGGAGGGCGGTGGCATGACCTAGTTTTTATTCGCATTTTTTCACATTTGCGGGGGTCTCACGGCCCTAACCCCCGTGAATGTGGAAGGACAACTGTATATCCCTCTACAAAGGGCTATAAAAATCAGCAGCCACACTACAACTTGGTACCTTCATTTGGTTCCATGCAAGTAACTGACAGGTTCAGAACCAATCAAAGGAAAAGGTGGAGAAGTTTTGAAGTGAACCAAGCAGAGGAAAGGCTATAAGAGATCTGTAGCCAACAAAAACATAGGAGACCTGTACCTGGTGGCAGCACCAGCACTCCTGCCATGCTGCTTAGGTTAGCAAACCTGCTCTAGAAGTCATGGAGCATCATCTAACTTACTCATATTAAGAAGCTTCTTGTTGCTATGCCTAATTTCCTGCAGGTGTGTGTGTGTGTGTGTGTGTGTGTGTGTGTGTTTCTCTTATTTTTGTTTTCAGCTAATGCTGGGGAATGGTCCACAGATTGATAACCCATCAGGTTACAAATCAAGAGCCCAGTAGAGACTTGAAGTCTATCAGTGCTTTGCACAACTCTGTTGAGTACAGAAACAGAAAACAGATGGCCTTAAAGTAAGACTGCAGAATCAATTGCTAATAATGAAGTTCCTGCTGTGCCTAAGATGTATGTGTGTTTCTTTGAACCAAAGATCATTTCAGACTTTCCTTATTAACCTTGGTTTTTAAATGTAAAGTGAAAAGCCAAGAGACCACTTTTTCATAGAATAGCATTCTTTACCAGAGTGGTACTGACAAGTTCATGCAGACATACAGTCACCGCCCTTTCTTTTTGGTCCATCTTCATCTGATGAAGATTAATCTAATTTTGAATCATGTTTAGTATTCTAAGCAACAAGGAAGAGATGTTGCATTTCATTTTATAAAACCTAAAGATGAAAGAAGAAACAATACTGGAAGCAAAAGCTTTATTGTCATTTTCCGTTGTGCCAAAAAAGGCAAGTCCTTAACATATTTCAAAATAAACACGTATGGATTTAAATCACACAATCCCAGGGTATGCAGTCTTTTGAATCTGCTTTGTTCCTGTGTCTCCTTCAATTTTGTTAATTGAAATTAAGCATCCTATTATGATAGTGTTGTACTTTGAAGTTGTATTTTTTGAATGTCATGGACAGAAAGCACCTCCCAGATGGGCTAGGAAGTTATTAAGAGCAAGGCATCTCGAGAGATTAAAAGACATAATGCTGTGAGTCAGATTGCCATTGAATTTCCCTACATTTAAAAGTGATGGCAGAAATATGGAGTAAACTGAGATCTGGTTTTGAAAAAATAGATTGAAAAATGCACACTTAAAAGCCCAACAAAGGGGATGAGCTCAGGCAACTTATTTTGATAACAGTGACTCAGAATGTGGATCTGCAATCACAATGTATATCATAGCCTCAATGAACTTGATAGATACATCTGGTGATTTATACAGATAAGGATCATAGAATCATAGAATCATAGAATTGCAGAGTTGGAAGAGACTACGAGGGCCATCCAGTCCAACCCCCCTTCCACGCAGGAAATCTTTATCAAAGCATCCCCGACAGATGGCAATCCAGCCTCTGTTTAAGGACCTCCAAGGAAAGAGATACTTCTATCCAGGGCTGTAGCTATGGGGGAGGGGTAAAATTAAGGCATTGCCCCCCATAAGAATTATGCCCCTAATGAAACTGTCTTTCTGCCCCCAGATTTCTAGCAATATAATAATGCAAAATTTCAGTTGAATATTTACATATACAATTTAGGCATTCAAAAATGGGGGGTAGAATTACTAAGGGCATGCAAACACAGTAATTCTAGGCATGTACTATTTTCAATATCTCCCTCTCTGCAGTCCTAGGAATTTTGGAATTGAAGGGAAATGCCATTGGGATGGCGGAATTCTTATCTAGGTGGTCACAGCCCTTATTCTGCCCTCCCCTGACCCTGTAGCTACATACCTGCTCACACCTATCCCCAGATTCACTAGATGTATTCTCAGCATATATAATTCTCTATACAACCCTATTTTTTCCTTTTGCTTATTCCAGCTGTATTTTTACAAAAAGCCAGCAAGGTAGAATGGATTTAGATGGAAACCCAGTTCTCCTCAGTTCCTTTTCCAGTTACATGTTCTGTGCTGGCTATCGCATATCTTACCAAACAATTTATTATGATACAGCATTCCTAATCAAACTTTTATTTATTAATTTATCAAGGAGGGATATTATCAGAATTTTTCTACATAGATCTGGAGTGATATTTGATTTAAAAATAACAATTTGTAAGGCTAAATTCATATAGAACTGTTTTGCTAATTACTGGGAGCCTTTGGAATAATTAAAACAGATCAATTTCCACTGCTTCACAGGCCAAAGTATTAAAGCATATACTTTTCAGGGAGAAGCAGGGCTGTTTGTGTGTGTGTCTAAAATGAATTAATATTTCTTAATAAGACTGTGTAGAGGTTCCAAAATGAGATTGGATGGGGGAAGCCAGATAATTTTCTGCAGATAAGCTTTCCATAATTAAGTCACCATTCTAGAGACATAACACCATGATTTACTAAATACATATTCTAAACATAGTTCCCACCTTCTTCCTACATTGTAGCAATACAGAAAGATGCTGTTCAAAGTGAAGGACTCTACTTTTTCCTCTGTTGACAAACTTCTGAGCATTAACAGCAGGGTTTCCAAAACAGCACTTGTTCAAAGAATGCTTATATAACTGCTTTCACATATGAATTGTGGAAAAGATGTATCATAAAATTGCTGAGCAGTGAACCTTCACTTTTGGCCTGATCCATAACATTGCTACTTATGCATTAAGGACAGAAGAGATCAGAGCCTGGAAAAGTTATTTTATTGGCCTGCAACCCACATAATATCCTCAACAAGCATGACTATTGTTGAAGGGGGGGGGTTATAAACCAAGAGACTGATTTTTCTAAGTTTTTGGGGAGAAATTCACTTGGATCTCACTTCAATGCAAATTTAATCTAGTTTTGTATTTTGTAAAAATAAGCAAATGAACAATAAGCAACAACAACAAAAAAAGGAAACTGGGTTTAAGAAAGGAAGAGGAACTAGGAATCACACTGCAAACTTATGCTGGATGATGGCACACACCAGAGAAGTCCTGAAAAAAATCAGGATGTGCTTCATAGACTAAAGCAAAACCTTTGACTGTTTAGATCATGAAAAGCTACGGATTACTCTTAAATAAATGGGTGTACCATTACATTAGATTGTCATGATGTGTAACCTCTACTCAGGACAGGAGGCTACTATTAGAACAGAATACAGAGAAACAAAATGGTTCCCAATTGGAAAGAGAGTCCAACAAGGCTGCATTCTATCATCCTGTTTTTCAACTTGTATGCAGAAAATATCATATGCAGGTTTAGACTCAGAGGAATGAGGAGTGAAGATTGGAGGAAGGAGCAACAACGATCTGTAATATACAGATTACATCATACTACTAGCAGACAACAACGAAGACTTGGAACTATTACTAAAGATAGCCAAAGAAGAAAATGCTAAGACAGTTTTACTGCTGAACATTAAGAAAACAAAAATAATTATCATGGAGGATTTACATAAACTCAGTCTAAACCATGAGTAAATTGAAACAGTTAAAGATTTCCCATACATTGGATCAAGCACTGAGCAGAACGGAGATTGCAGTCAAGAAATAAGAAAACTAGGACTGGGAAGGTCAGCTATGAAAGAACTAGACAAGATCCCAAAGTGCAAAGATATAAAACTGAACACTAAAGTTAGGATTGTCCAAGCCATTGTATTTCCCTCCACCATGTATAGAAGTGAGACCTGGACAGTGAAGGAAGCTGATAGGAAGAAAATCAACTCATGTGAGATATGTGCTGAAGAAGAGTTCTGCAGATACCATGGACTGCTTGAAAGAACAATAAATAGGTCCTAGAACAAATCAAGCCTGAACTTTCCCTGGAAGCCAAGATGACTAAATTGAGACTGCTATACTTCAACCACATCATGAGAAAGAATGACTCACTAGAAAAGACAATAATGCTATGAAAGTTAGGGGGATTGGAGACAGAGGAAGACCACATGCCAGACAGATAGACTCAATCAAAAAGGCCAGGACCCTGTGCCTTCAGGACCTGAGCAGAGCAGTTGAGGACAAAGGAGATTTTCACATGGGCTATATATCCCGTGGCAGGAACAGAACAGGGTCGGGAAAGGTTTTCCCTTTCGGACGACGTTGACCCCATTCTGTCCTGCATCCATCCTACTCCCATGACTGTTCCAGAACAATGTAATCACGATTTTTCATCATGAATAGACCTCCCGTTCCGTTGCTATAACGCAATCACAGGTGTGCGAACAGAAGCCCCGTTCCTGTTCCGAAATGACAGCCAAGGAGGGGAGGTCCATTCCAAGCACTTCCTGGTACGATCTGGACATCCAGGTAAGTGGCGCCCTTTAGTTTACCCTCCCTGTTTTGATTATGTGATTTAAAGAGTGTTTTTGTGCTTGGTGAACTGATTTTATGTTTGGCGGAGTTTTATTTTTTAAATTTATCGTCCAGCGTTATCACGTGATAACATGATAATGTTTCAGATGGCTGGTCGTAAAAGCAGCCTTACGACGGCTGCATTTACGGCCGGCCGGCAAGGGGAGGGGGAGCCCATTCCTGCTGCGGAATTAAGGTAAGTGTATGAAAGATTTATGTTATTCCGTGGCAGGAACGGAAGAGGAGGTAGCGGGGCAGTAACGGGGCATTTTGGCCCCGTGTGAAAATCTCCAAAGTGTTAGCCTAAGAGCATCTCCTTGAAGTTTGAAAAAATTATAGCTCAAAAGAAGGCCTGTGAGAGGAGGGTAACTTCAGGGATCTTTTCACCTATGTATACCAGTACTAACTGTAGAGAGCACTCCAGTTGACATTAAACAAAGGATTTTATCTGAATTAACACAGGGGATACACTATCATACTTGAATGTACACTCTTAAGAACTATACAAGACTATAGACAAAGGCTGAAGGCTTGGATAGAGAGAAGCTGGTGTGGCAGTTGATTGTTACCCGTCTCTGAGAAAGAGGTCTGTGCAGCAGAGGGGCTCAGACAATATCTGAGGGTGGCACAGATGATCCAGTCTGTGGCACACCTGGTTAGGGTTTGAGCTAGGATATTTATAATCTAATTTCATACCCTGAAGGGGTGTGTTGCTTATGGCAAAGCATGCATGGCTTTCCCTTGAATCGGACAAAAGAGTCTGAAACTGAGCTGACTGCCTTAGCTCTGGAGAGACAAAACATTGATGGGACCTGCAACAACCTCTTAATGTTTGTTCAGGTAGGGCATTTAGGAAAGATTTCTGTAGGGTATGGGTGAGAGATGGTCACTGATTGCATTATTGAAAGGATTACCATAGACTCATTAATTACTGGGATTTCCTAATAAACCTATCTCAGTTTTCCCACCATTATGATTCTGGACACATCTCAAGTCATCATGATCTCTACTGTCCTCTTGACCTGAAACAGTGACTGGTCCGTGTGACCCTGAAAAGTGTCCACTATGTGCAGTTATGAAATAGCAGTGGTAGGGTATGCTAACAAGGGGATCTTGGAGGTGTCTTATTCATGGGATCACCACAAGTTGAAGACAACCTGAAGGCAGTTAATGAAAACAACAAGAAGCAAATGAAACCTCAACATCTCCTTGAAATTTGCACCTCTTCAAATTTTGCAATAGAGTGATCCAGTTTAAATTGCAGTTTAAACTGGGTTTAAAAAAGAGAATGTGGAGTGAAAGTGAAATAAAAAATGTGTATAGAAGTGGGCAAAAATTAGAGTATTAGAGAAATTGCATGCAAAAATGTGTATGTTAGGCAAAATCATCTCCAAATGTGTACACAACAACATGCATTTTTAAACGTTATTCACAAAACCTGGTACAATAATAACACGAGATTGAGAAAATGTTCAGTTTCAGGATGTATTGATTCTAAGATTGGAGAGAACACAACAATGGGAAATTAGGATAGAAAAATAAAAATTTCATCTATGAATAGCTGTTGACTCATAGGCTTCCATAGGATTAGGATTCCTGTGCAATTGGAACTGCTTGCTGATGAGCAGCTGCTTGTCAGTTCAAACATCCATGCCAACATATGGATGCTCAGGAGTGCACCTAATGGAGAGGGAAGAACCAATAGCATAGTTCCCATCCACGGAAGTTGTGTGCTATTGCTTTGAAAATGCTTGGAAAGACTTTACAGAGGCAAACATTTTGCTTACAGTATCACCATTTTAGAACATAATATCTTGATTGCTTCCTTTTGACTGCTCTACAGAAAATGCAAGGATCTGTAATTTTTGCAGTATGAAGAAGCACCACCAAATGCCATGTAAAGATTGATATATTGCCCAAATAGACTGTAAGCCTGAAGGTTTTGTCTCACTTATTCCTGTAAGCCTGAATCCAATTGTTAAGTAGAATGGACCAATTAAGTTAACAGGAATGTGGTAAGTCAATTATTATATACTTACATTAATTCCATTGATTCAATGAACCTGTAATAGTTGGGGCAAACAATTGGATGTAAGCTAAAGTTATTTACTGTGTTGTATTAGTTGAATGTTGTCACTGAGTCTTTTCCCATGATTTTTACCTTTGAGGTAACTTTCTGAACAAATGGCTCCTTCTTTAGCAGAACTGGATTTGTGATTCTAGTTACCTATCCAGAGTAGGTTCTTGATTTCAAGGGAGAGAATGCTATTCACCAGGACAGTTGCAATTTCAGAAAAAAATTGCCTCCGTGACTTTCTCCTGTGTAAGGGGGGTGGTCAACTAAGGTTTATGGAGGTAGAAGGTTAACATCTAGCATGGCAGAGCAGATTTTTTTTATTATTACTATTTTAAAAAAATAACAATAACTTTTGTGAACAACAGCATCTGTGAGTTCACTGTTCTCTTTTTCCCCACAATGACTGGGAATTGTGGTCTGCAGAACTGTGGGGGAAACAATATGGCAGCCACTAGCTGCATTGTAGCTGGTTTGGGGTGGGTAAGGGCAAGCAGGGATCATAAGGATAACCTTTGCTGGGTGCCACCCACTATTCATCTTTGTTCAATGGATTTCTCTCTCTTTTTGTTTAATGCAAAGCTGCTGCAGGGCTCTCTGCAAATTAAAGAAACCATTGTGTTTAAACTTCACATTTTCAACACATAGGTATAGAGAACAGTTCTAATGCCAATGATCCCCTTTAAAAGTCTCTAGAATTGAACTAATGGTGCAAATTCATGTCCACACACTATCAGCTGTAATCAAGAGGGTGTTGGGGTGTTGGGAAGAGGTCACTTCCACCTACTTCAAGAGGCAGTGAAAAGATTTCCTATACAAGACTGGAAGTCACTGGTATGAATCTCACTACTGCTGGGAACAAAGTTGTGGGCTTCAGGAAAGCTACTGAATATGTCAGCCTGAATATGTCCCCACCTACCTGCAATGTGAGTTTAATATCAGTGACCAGACAATGTTGTGGAGATAATAAATGTAAGGAACTTCGAACACTCTAAGTTCTATTATCCTCTCTTTTTTCTAAGACACTTTTATGTGGAGATGAGGCAGAAAATAACTTTGAATTTTATATATAATAAACACCCTCTAAACTTCACAAGAACTCTTCCTGGGTTGGGTGTTTCTTTAGCCTTTAGATCACAAGGGTGTATAACATACATAGGTTATCATACTTAAGGATGACAGTGTTCTATTTGCTGTGATAACATTCTGTGCTTTATTATGTAATTCTTACAATTTTTGGTTGAGCCTTATCTTAGAGTGGGCTTATTTCCATTTGTCATTTAACTTTTAATCTGGCAGCACACATTCTCAAAAATCTAGAGATGTAAAGGAAAGCAAACATAATGATAATTTTAACATGAACTATAAAGTCATTGTTGGGGGGGGGAATGAAAAACACCATGGTGATAGCAGTAGCAGAAAGCTAAATGAATTAATGAAACAGTGCAACCTTGAGCACATCAAGGGTCCACATTTATAACCTGATAGAAGCTGCAGGGCCAGACCTGATTTGCATATGCACTTACATTTCTTCAGTGAAATACACTTCTTTAATTACTGTTCCATTGCTCCAGGCAAGATTTCTATTCTTATTATAGTAAAAAAAAGTATCATGATGCAGCTTTATTCCTGTTTAAGCAGCAAACCAAAAGGAGATCTCAGGAGTATAATAAAACAGAAGAGAAGTAATTTATGTACTAATGTACAGCACACTCCATACACTATACTAGTTCTGATAGCTTTGTCTGGACACAAAAGTAAAGTCACCCTGGCAATTAATGAGCCCATCAGTACTTGAGTGCCCAGTCATTCAGATGAAACATTGCTGCCTTTCAGAGACTAAAATCAGGTCAAACATGTCCAACTTTCCAAATGCTATTTTGGCTTGTGTGTATATATCTGCCTGGAGGGTTGGTACTATCATTTGGTGACCAACACATGAAATAATGAAACTGCACAACAAAGTTGGATGAAATACGGGCCGCTTTATTTAACTATCCTATTTAAAATTTATTCCTGAAGATATGCAATGAGAGGGGAGTAACCTAGTGTGGGAGAAGTTAGGGCAGTAGGTCTCTCCCAGACCCCTTCCCAGCTTTCCCTGGATGAAACACTGGAGTCCCCCAGCAAGAAACCCTACTTGTGGGTTGCTCCCTGGCTAGCCATCTACTGGAAGGCCAAACTGAAGATCTCCCACTCAAGTTGCATGACCTCCTGTTAGGGTTAAAAGCATCAGACCAGCCCCAAGGATATTCTCTTTCCTCACCCTCTGTGTCACACTACCAGCCAGGCAGTTCCAGACACCTATTTTTTATGTAAAATGTTGCCATAGGTGATCACTGACTGCATAAATCCCCCCCACAACCTGCCAGTGACTGCCTATTTAAGATACCATCCTATACCAATTCCAAACACCAGGCAGCAAGCCAGAAGTTCTCTAAGCCTGCAGCAGCCTTTCACGCCACTCCACCGGGCCAGAAGGCTGTAGTGGGCCCTGAGGACTTTTGGCAGCAGAGCAGCAGCGAGTGGGGGTGAGGCCAGGAGTGGATGGTGTTTTAAGCTACTCCAACACCCCTCAGGAACACCAGCCAGCAAGCCAGAAGTTCTCCAAGCCTGCAGCAGCCTTTCACCCCACTCAACCGGGCCAGAAGGCTGTAGTGGGCCCTAAGGACTTTTGGCAGCAGAGCAGCAGTGAGAGGGAGCATGGCCAGGAGTGGATGGTGTTTTAAGCCACTCCCACACACCCCAGAAACACCAGCCAGCCAGCTAGCTTTAAGACTGCAATTGGAGTCAGCACAGGCCGGGAATGGAGTGGGGCGGAAATTGGAGTTGTGCTTGGGAAAGGGAGGTATGGTCGAAACAGAGTGAACAGATGTTACGAAAGAAGGCAGGATCGCTGTTTGTTACCTATCCCATCTTCAGTTCACTCTGTTTCCCGGAATGGATTGGAGAGCGTACCCACCATTCCACAGAACCTTACTTTGCTCTTCTGCAATGCCAGGTTGGATAAGAATGAAACTTACATTATTTACTATCTTCTCTTGGATGAGGATGCCGACCTGGCTTGCTTCACAGAAACCTGGCTGGGAGAGGATAGCGCTGTCACGTTGGTGCAGGCCCTCCCAGCCAGGTATGCTGTTAGTGAGCAGGTGAGGTTAAGTGGGCGGGGTGGGTGGAGTGGCTCTAGTTTATAAGGACAATCTGACCTTGACCAGGATACCTGTCCGAAACACAGTCCACTTTGAGTGTATGTAACTTAGTCTGAGGACCAGGGATAGTTTGGGGATTCTGCTATTATACCGACCACCCCGTTGTCTACCAGACTCCCTGACCGAGCTGACACAGCTGGTCTCAGAGTTGCTGTTGGAGTCGCCCAGACTTTTAGTTTTGGGTGACTTCAACATTCCAGTCGAGACCAGCTTGACAAATCTGACTGGTGCGGCTTGGGAGTTCATGGAAACCATGACAAACATGGGCGTATCCCAAATGGTAATCAGGCCCACACATTGTGCGGGTCATACCCTTGATGCGATCTTCAGTACGGAACAGGAATATCTGTGGGTGGAAGTTATAAAAGCCACTGCATTGTCATGGACGGATCATTTCCTGGTCAAGACTGAACTAAGAGTCTCTTCCTGCCCCACCAGGGGCGGTGGACCCATTAGAATGGTCTGCCCCCAAAGGCTAATGGAACCAATAGGATTCCAGAAAGCCTTGGAGGGTTTAATGGTTGGTAATGCCGGTGACCCTGTCAAAGTTTTGGTCAATACCTGGAAAACCGACATTACCAAGGCTATCGACACAATCGCTCCCAAGTGTCCTTTCCAACCCGCTCCAAACCGTAAGCCATGGTATATAGCAGAGCTTGGGAAAATGAAGTGAGTTGGACAACGACTAGAGTGCAACTGGCGGAAAACTTGACTCTTATCCGACAGGACTTGTCATAGGAACTTTCTTTGGTCCTATCGAGAGGCAATACATGCAGTGAAGAGATCCTTCTCCTCTGCACGTATTGCATCTGCAGAGTCCCGTCCAGCAGAGCTGTTTAGGGTGGTAAGGGAGATGACACAGGTTATACCTGCACAGAACCCGTTGCTTAACCCAATGATGGCCTGCTGTGACATGTTTAACAACTTTTTTGCTGATAAAATCTCTCGGATAAGAGCCAACTTAGATGCTAGCAATTTGACAGAAACAATTGATGAGGTGTCCGTTGATGTAAGTTTACTGGATCAATTTCAATCCGTGAGTACCGAGGACATGGACAAGATACTTGGTACAGTGAGGAAGATGACCTGCCCTCTCGACACTTGCCCTTCATGGCTGGCCATCCGGGGGGGGGGCGTGCCTTGATGGTGTTCCTTAAGGACATCAACAATGCATCCCTCAGAGAAGGGTGTGTTCTATCTTGTTTAAAGGAAGCGGCCGTTAGGCCGCTCCTGAAAAAATCTGCCCTTGACCCCCTGGACATGAACAACTATAGGCCGGTTTCTATGTTACCATTCTTGAGCAAGGTGATCGAGAGGGCAGTTGCGCTTCAACTCCAAGTGGTCTTGGATGAAACCGATTATCTAGACCCACTTCAAACTGGCTTTGGGATGGAATTTGGAGTTGAGACTGCCATGGTTGCCTTGACCGAAGACCTGTGTCTAAGCATCGACAGGGGTAGTGTGACCCTGTTGGTGCTTTTAGACATCTCAGCAGCTTTCGATACGATAGATCATAGCATCCTCTTGAATCGCCTGAGAGGGTTAGGAATCGGAGGCACTGTGCTCCAGTGGTTCCGGTCCTTCATCTTGGGCAGGTCTCAGAGGGTGTTGTTCGGGGACAGCTGCTCCAGCAGAAAGGAGCTTACTTGTGGCATTCCGCAGGGCGCCATCCTGTCCCCGATGCCGTTTAACGTCTATATGAAGCCGCTGGTTGAGATTATTTGGGGTTATAGGGCTGGGTGTTATCAGTACATGAATGACACCCAGATCTATTTCTCCTTGTCCCGATCATCGGCCTCAAATTCCGATGGCGTCTCTCCTCTTAATGATTGTCTTAAAGCAGTAATGGGCTGGATGAGGAAAAACAGATTGAGATTAAATCCAGACAAAACAGAGGTGCTCACGGTAGCGGCCCCAAAACCAGGAGTTGGGTTGCAACCTTCAGTCCTGGATGGGGTCACACTCTCCGTTAAGGACTGTGTTCACAGTCTGGGGGTGCTCCTTGATTCATCGCTTCAGATGACTTGTCAGGTGAATGCGACGGTCAGGAGCGCCTGTTATCAGCTTCGGCTGATACGCCAGCTGTGCCCTTTCCTGGAAGTAAGGGACCTCGAGACTGTGGTGCACGTGCTGGTAACCTCTTGTCTAGATTTCTGCAATGCACTCTACATGGGGATACCCTCATGCTTGGTCCAGAAACTTCAGTTGGTACAAAATATGGCAGCCAAAGTGGTCTCAGGAACATCTCGGAGAGACCATATAACTCCAGTATTAAAATCTCTCCATTGGCTGCCTATCAGTTTCTGGGCCCAGTATAAGGTGTTGGTTATTACCTTTAAAGCCCTAAATGGCTTGGGTCCAACTTATCTGCGGAACCGCCTCCTCCCATACAACCCTCCCCGTGCACTCTGGTCCTCTGGGAGGAATTTGCTTCAGCCACAAAAATCTAGGCTGTCTGCAACCTCCCAGAGGACCTTTTTGGTAATCGTCCCCAAATTGTGGAATGACCTGCCAAACGAGATCAGTCAGATGACAAACCTGAGTAGCTTTAAAAAATAACTAAAGACGGATCTCTTTTGGCAGGCCTTTCCTAATTAGATCCCGGCCTCAGGAGCTCCTGGCCCCTTTTAGTCTGTTGGCTATTTATTGTATTTATTGTTTTTTAAATGTGATTTTATATTAGTTGCTTTTTAATTTATATTTGTTTAATATCTTTTTATGGGGGTGGGTGGTGTTTTGGGATGTTTATCTGTATTATGTTTTAATTTTTTGTAAGCTGCCCCAATTGTTTTAACAGAGGGGTGGGGTATAAATAATAATAATAATAATAATAATAATAACAACAACTCCCTGTTCAACAGTGTAGGGTAGGCAACAAACCCATGGAAAAGGGGGAAAAATTCTACCCAGCCCATTTGTAACCAGCAAGCTTACACTGTAATAGACGCGGGATGGTGTTCCAGTTCAAGCAAAAGAGGGTGAAGGGATGGAAGAACTCTGGTGAGATGATTGCCTCAGAAAGGTAGAATGGAACAGATGACAAATATATCATTTCCTCTAGGTCATTCCACTGCTCCTGGTGCTGAGCATCCAGCAAGCAGCAAAGCAAGCTTTTTCTTCCTGTCAGTAAACATATGCTAGGAAGTCCCTTCAGTCTGGAACTCTCTAGCACTCTACCCCTAGGGATGGAAAGACTACTCAAAATATTCAAAAAGTGGTTAGAAAGTATTTATTGAGTGTTGAGAAATGCTGATGAGAAGAATCTTGGACTTAAAAGAATATTTGCAGTTCAGGATTTATTAGGCACAAAATATTCATGTGGTTGTTTTGCACAGAAAACACCATTCTCTGCACAAGAAACAGCAGAAATATTAATTCCTGCACAGAAAATGTTTTCTGTGCAGACAAAAGAAGCTGTAATTGGGGAATTGTTCTGCATAAAATTCAAACATGGTTGATTTGTATAGAAAATGGCATTTTCTGTGCAGAAAACAGCATCTTTGCAGAAATTAGCATTTTTGCATTGAAATATTATTTTCCATGCAGAAAATAATGTTTTCTGTTCAAAATGATCATGTGTGAATTTTGTGCAGAACAAATCCCCAATTACAGCATTTTTCTGCATAGGAAACAACATTTTCTGTGCAGGAATTAATATTTCTGTGTTGATACATTATTTTTCATGCAGAAAATGCTGTTTTACACAACCACATGTGAATTTTGCACAAAATAAGTCTCAAATTACAAATAGTGTTCAAAAACAGTGTGGTTTTTGAAGACTTTCTGACAGCAAGCAGAACTTGCTGAAATTACTCATTACTATCCTCAGGAAAAACATTAGTGAAATATTACATCCCTATCTACCCCATGCTGCTTCTGACTGTGGGGCTCATCACCTTGATGGATAGCAGAGAGGAGGCAGGCAATCAAGCCACTGGTCTCATTTCCATACAGCCTCCATACAATCTCTTTGTCATTCAGTCTCCACTATGGTTGGGCCAGAAAAAAAAAGAGATGGGCACAATATTTTGAAAGCTTCTGGACACAATATTTTGAAAGCTACTGGAAACAGGGAAATTTGTCTTTCTTTCTATTCCTGACTGGATGTTTGTCCCTGGTTCTCTTCTCTTTCCTCTTCTTCTTTTCATTTTCCTCTCTTGGTTTTCCCCCCCACTCACCCAAACTATGATGGTGTCACCTGGGATCATTTTTGAATTTCCTGTGTACACCTTCTGGGAAAACCTAAAATGAAAACAAACAAAAGCATGAACCATGCTACCAAATATTATATCTTGGAGTCATATTCATAAAGAAAGTATCACATCAGGAATGAAGGACAGGTTCAAAGATATATTCATTTCATGTCAAAATGCTGATAGTCTTGTGGCTGAACCCTTAGAGTAAATTACAGGGCCTTGGTGATGTACTCACCTCCACTTTGACTTTTCCACATTTCAGTTGTATTACAGCCTGGAACTGAAATGAATGTTATTGTTACTACTTGGCATATGCAAGATATTCAACACTGTGAAGTGAAATAAGTAAATAGATAAATACAGAAAGAAATAAATGTTGAGATCTGTGCTCCCCACCCTACACCCACTCTCCAGTAATTCTAATGATTTTGGCTGATGGGGACATTGCCTACTTGTAAGTGGACTTGTGTCTGTGGGGAATAGAATTGTAAAGATGTGCAATGTCTGTACCCAGTTGAGGGCTGCTGTTATGGAAATACATAGCAGAGCCAGCACAGGGACCAGTGTATAATGGTACAGAAGTGTTACAATCCCTGATGTGCATTGGGCCCACACACATCAGGCACCCACAATGCTCATTGGGCACTTTTGCCAGCATCCCATTACACATCTTTGCAATTCAGAAATTGGGTTTCTCAGTGCCCCAGCTACTTAATTAACTGCACCCAAATTTATATTGAGTGAAAGGTCATATAGGATTCCAGCTTTTGTATATTTATACAAATTTCCCCAGGTTTTCTAATAGTTCCCTTTTGCTAAAGGGTGGACATATTTAACTATATAGTGATCCACAGTAAGAGAATACATTTGCTATTAGTATATGTGATGTCACTTTTTGGTATGGAAACATCCAGTAGGAAAAAGTCTCTTCTCAGGATTTCAAACCTGGTGTGGTTCATTCTTCTTTAAATGCTGATGATAATGCTGATGATTAATTGGTGAATACTAGCTGTTAATCTTAGAAGGGGGAACAAGGAGACTGAGCATGAAGAAATATAAATAAGCAATATTAGATAGAGATAGTCATGCATTGTGAAAGAATATGAGCTACAAGTCTCCTATGCTAAGTTGCAATTGTTACAGCATAATTAACTGCATGCACATTTAGGTCTTTTTCTTTCCAATATAGGCTCCAAGTGCAGCCCTAGTTATATTTGTGGAAGGTTGTGTGAACGTAAAATGGGAGTGTTTGCTTATGCCTCAATTTGGCACAGTTGCTGTCAAGACACATGGGCACTGTAAAAAGCTTCAAGGGAATTCTGCTCCCCTAAGAAAGGCAAATAACACACTTAAAATGGTAGCTTCCTTTCATTTCTTTGTTAGGCTGCCAGAACTGCAATGTTTCTTTAACCATTTCTCCTCCACAAAGTAAGATTCTCTGCAACCCTGACTGTTCCCTGTTTATCCACAGTTCTGTAAGGCTGTGTGTATTACACTCCCAGTTTCAGTCTCTAGTTACCTGAAGCAGGCCCAGTTTCCTCAGCAGAAAGCTAAGGGAACAGAATTTATCTACCAGCCCAAAACTAAAAATAATCTCAACTTCTGAAGCAACTTGAGTGGGTTGGATAGGAACAAAGCACTTTGCTCTGCACTGTGTGTAAGAAGAAAAGGATGGTACTTACAAACATCTTAGAAAGAAAAACACGTTGGGAATGATGATTATTTGAAAGCTTCAATAACTTCTGCATCTCTTTTGCATATGTTGCCATCAGTAAGTCATTCAGTCATCCTGGCTTCACTTCCATTCAGAAGTCTGCATCACAAAGACTGAGGTAGATGACCTAGGTGGATTTGATGTGACCTAGCTCTGTTCATGTTGTCATGCAAACAAAACAGACTGGAGGGTCAAGCACAGAGCTGGAAAAGCACCGTTTGGATGCAACTCCCCAAATCCCATGGTTAGTGCTGGATAATGGATTATAGACATTGTAGTTACAAAAGGGTCTGGAGTAATAAACACCTGAGGCGAAGCACAAAAATTAGTGTGTATAGAGCCATTGTACTGTCTATTCTCCTTTATGGGTCTGAAACATGGGTCACCTATCGCCACCACTTACGACTCCTCAAACGCTTTCATCAGCGCTGTAGACACACAATCCTAAATATACACTGGACTGACTATGTGACGAATGTTGCTGTCCTTGAGCAAGCAGGGATCACCAGCATTGAGGCCATGATATTGAGAACACAGCTGCACTGGGAAGGGCATGTTTCTAGGATGGAGGACCATCGCCTCCCAAAAATAGTACTCTACGGTGAACTCGCCACGGGTCAGCGTAAGTGGGGCACTCCAAAAAAGCGATACAAGGACTCCCTGAAACAACATCTCAGGCTTGGCCAAATTGATCACCAACAATGGTCTGCCCTGGCCTCACATCAGGAGGCAGAGAGATGCACTATCCACAATGCTGCAGCCTTATTTGAGAACTCACGCCAAACAAGTCTTGAAGAGAAATGACAACGCAGAAAGAATCACAACCCGGAAACATCACCCAAGGAGACCTTCTGCTGTGCTTTCTGCAACTGGACATGTTTATCTCAGATTGGCCTTTTTAGTAGCAGAAAGTGCAGGATGAGTTCTTCCTGAATCTTTGTTTGGGAAGAAAAGCCAGAGAGACAGAGAGAGTCCAAAACCATTTTTCTAAGTTTTGGGCTATGTGGCAGGGTTGTTGTCATCCATAAGAAATCCATCTTCTTGACCAAGAGACCAGTTCACTCAGGTGCTAGGTCTGAGGACTTTATCACACACACACACACACACACACACAGAGCCCCCCAGGAGGTCGTGAGAACAATGGCACTATACTGCTACAAGCTGGCAATATTGCATGATGCCATCCGCCTCTCGTCCTTCGTTCGTTCTCCCTCCATGCTGGAGTGATGAAAAAGGCACCACTTTTTATTGATGGAAACTTCTGTCAATAAAAAGTGACACCTTTTTCCTTCCTCCAGCACAGAGAGAAAATGAACGAAGGACGAGAGGAGGATGGCTTTCTGCTGTAGTGGTACAGTGCCAGTGTCCTTGTGACCTTCTTGGGGGGGGGGTTATTTATTTATTTATTTGTATCTGATAAAGTCCTGAATGTTGGTGTGCAATGTTAGGCTAGAGGAACACATCAGGGGTTCTGCTGATGTACCCACCACCTTGCTACTTATCAACCTTCTGTCTGCTAAAGTTGATTGAGGTGATCTGGGATCTGGTTTTGGAAAATCCAATTCTACACTGCCCTGGAGGATTTTAATATTCAATTTGGATGAACAGCCTTAGCAATTCTCCCTGGTGCTTCACAAATAACACAACAGCCATAGGGCTAGTTCAATATGCTATTGGCCCGACATATTCTGCAGGACATACTGGGCTGATCTACGTTAGCCAAAATACACCAGCTTCCTGTCAGTGTGTCTGTTTATTATTATTATTATTATTATTATTATTATTAGTTATTATTTATACCACGCTCTTCAGCCACAAGGCTATCAGAGTGGCTTACAAATTGCAGAAGTGGCCCATTCCTCGCTACCCCTCGTTACCTGATCGAGATCCGTCAGATAACAACCCTGAGTAGCTTTAAAAAAGCACTAAAGACGGATCTCTTTCGGCAGGCCTTTCCTAATTAGATCCCGGCCTCAGGGGATCCTGGCTTCTTTTAGTCCGCTGGCCATTTATAGTATTTTATTGTATTTATTGTTTTTAATTGTTATTTTTTTGATCTGTTGGTTTTAATTTATAATTGTTTAATATTTTTTTATGGGGGAGGGTGGGGTGGGGGGTGTTTGGGGATTTTATCTGTATGGTATTTTAATTTTTGTAAGCCGCCCCGATTGTTTTAACAGAGGAGCGGGGTATAAATAAATTTTATTATTATTATTATTATTATTATTATTATTACCTGGGAAAAATGGGCCTGAGTCCAAACAGGATGCTGGCCCATTCCCAATGCCACTGATGCCATTTTCCCAGCTAACACAGAAGCCAGGCAGCGGTCCCACAACATGTGACCAAGGCCCCCTGCACATCACATGATGGGGGGCTCCTGCCTGGCTTCTGGGAGAGCCAGGGAACTGGTGGTAGCAGTGAGGAATGGTATGCTGGGATTACCTCCTATGGACATGCAGTACCAGATTAAACTGGCTATTTTCTTTGGAGGACAAGATAAATGTTCCAGAAGATGTTTGTTGGTAGCCCCTATTTGTGGAAGAATCTCAATAAATAACAGTTCTTACAAAATTCAAAAAAAAAAAAAACTGGCTATTTTCTTAAAACACAGTAAAGGGCCCTATACCAGCTTGCCCCTGTTATAGCCCGTATCTGCCCCAGGGTTTGTTTGGACTGCAGGGCTCTAGAACAAAGGCAAGCTGGAGTATTTGGCTTATGTATCCAAACTCATCGTTTTCAACTGAGCAAAGCTGGGTTTCTGAAGTTAGGTGGGGTTCTCCACTGTCACAAAGCACACTGCTTTGTAAACTTGAGGCCCATTTATGGGAGCAGGGAGGGGTTGAAGAATTCAGTCTTTGAGAATTCTGATAAGAATTGGCCTTATGCAATCTTCTTTGATTATCATGGAGATCAAAGCTTAATTATCCATGAGCCAATTCACTTCCTGATTGCTCTGGCATAGGTTTTGTCTTTTTTAAGGTATCAAAATATATTTTTCAAACGCATAGTCAAGATATCTTTTGAGAGATATATTTTAAAAGATGAATTTGGAAACGTGAGGTCTATCTATTAAATAACAAGATTGATAGAATAACCAATCTTTATTTATATGTATTACAATTCTAATGTTTGTTTCCTTCAATATACTTCCCGTTCATGCTCAAACACTGATGTCTTGTTTTCCACTGGTTGAAGATGTAGAACAGATCAGTTTCTGTCAGCTGTTTCAACACATTTGCCATTTTCTTTGTACTGTATCAATCAACTCAAAATGTATTCTTTTAAGCACTGATTTCACTTTAGGGAAAATAAAAAATTTCCATGGTGCCAAATCTAGAGAATATGGAGGAATTTCTAGTGTAGTAAAGCATTTATCAGCTAAAATTGTTTCACAGAATATTTCTGGTAATAAAAAGCGGTGGCGGCAAAACGAAAACAGGATGGAGGCAGAATGAATGAAGGACAGGTGGAGGATGGCACCATCCAAAATGGAGTGCTGGAAGTGGGACAACACCATCCTCCTCCTGACCACCATGGGATTTTTCTACCCTGTCCAAAAAAGTCCATAGTGTCCAGCATCTAGAAATAGACTGATTCACCCATCCTCAGCATTGTTAAATAGAGCAGATTACTCAACACAGACTGAGATCATTCTTGTTCTCCTTAGATCATTATGGGTATCAACAGTTCAATTTGGCTCCTTGAGACATGATATATATTTCTGTTCATTCATAAATTGCAATATATTGTTTCCTTCTCTGTTAAAACAAAAACAAAAAACTGGAAGTGATTCAGAAATTCATGTTTATTGAAAACATCAACAAATCTCCACTCACGCATCCACGCAAGAAGAATGGGCACTCCTGAAGGATTCCTCCCCCCCCACATTTGGTAGGGGGTTCCAGGGAATGTTTAAAAAAAAGAAAAGAAAGCCTTTGGTGGGGCATGATCCCCATCCTTGGCTCACATCAACCAAAAGTCTACACCATGCCTAAATGTGGTGTAGAAAAGGTTTGAATGAGAGAGATTTTATTAATCAGTAAAATATATTTCTTATCAGATAATTGTAAGGTATCCCTGGAAATCTGAATGTAGCATAGGGCAATTTGGAAACAAAGAGGTGGTGGTGGGGAGAGAAAGACACCTGATCTGCTGTGTCTGTTGTGAAATCATGACTAATTATGTTTGTGGAATGGTCTGTGCAAACTGAAATCATTCTTGTGAGTTCCCTTTCCTTCAGCCCCCACCCCACCCCGAAAGGATGAATGAACCTTTAATGAACATGATGTGTAGGAAGTGAACCAGAAACTGGCCCGAAGCATAGAGGGAATCAAAGAAAAATCAAGGTTCACTTCAGTAGGATGACATAACTAAAATCACAATGATCAAGGTCTAGTGAAACGGCTCTACTATAGCAATGGCTGACCTGAGATCTTGCCCTGCGGCTTGTAAAAACGACCAGTCAAACTCAAATACATACACATGTCATTTTTCATCTCAAGTTTCTGTCTTTCTTGATAACTTAAACTTTAAGCATCCCCTGCCTTTTCATAACTTGATCTTTCTAACAGTTTGAATTATCTCTTCTAATGATTGACTTTTATGGATCCAAACTCCCAGTTATCAGAAAATAATGGATGCCTCCTGCATATATGGTTGGCCAATTAGTATTAAACTCATCCTACTGATTTTATAGATTGGTCAGAAGAAATGTATTGGCAATGTGGCTAAAAAGCTTGTTCCCTCATGGCTCCTGCTTAATTGGTTCAGGCAGTCAAATTCCCTGCTTGGGAAAGGTGTCTGTCATTGCAGCATGTGAATAGTCTTGGCTTTCAATGCTTGTCTGACTTGAAGTGAAGTGGTTATCCCTTTTGAAGTGTGACATGATTTCATTTATCCAAATGGCCCAAAGGGATGTCAGAGACATTTAGCTGGTTATGAGGACAGATACATTGGGGAGCTTTAAAAGATTAAGTTGAAATGACCGGCTCCGGCTCCACTTTTCTTTTCTTTTTTTAATGTTTGCACACATACTGCATATCCAGTGACATTACATCAGTTTTGAAGAGAAAGATGTTTGCATGACAACATTTTCATACAAAGGGTGAAAAAAACTCACCAGAGAAAACAAGCCTGCAAATATTTTCTTAGATATGAGATCTACTGGCCACAAGCCAGGAACATTGATAACAGGGGCCCTTTCATACTACACAATTATAGCACAATTATTCACTTTAACTTCCATGGCATCCTATGCAATCCTGGGATTTGTAGTTTGGGGAGGCAATTAGAGGAGCTCTCTAGCAGAGAATACTCCTCCCTAAATTGTGAATCCCAGAATTCCATAGGATGCTGCCATGGAAGTTACAATGGAATCATAGCCCCATATTAGCTAGTATGAAAGGTCCCATACATCCATTAAATGATTAAAATAAAACAGTGCATTTTGTGTAAAGTAGAATACTTTTTTCACAAATATCCAACATGTTCTGCAAAGAATACTATTTTTTTAAAAAAATGTGGATCGATCCTGAATCATAGGACATTTTCAGATGCGTAAAAAGTGCTGCAAAGGGCTCGGGAGAGGTACGCGCCTGTTTCGCGGCAGGGGACCAGTTTCTGATGACACCGTCCCTCTTGCGTTACCCTCCGTGTTCCTTCCATGTTGCATGGAAGGAAAAGGCACCACTTTTTACTCATGGAGGTTCTTCGTGAATAAAAAGTGGCACCTTTTCCTTCCATGTGACACAGAAGGAACACGGAGGATAACGCAAGAGGGATGGCATCATCAGAAACTGGCCCCCTGCCACAAAACAGGCATGTACCCCTCCCGAGCCCTCAGCAGCACTTTTTATGGGTGTGAAAATGTCCATAGAATACTCAGAGAGAGTGATCATAAATTATCCTTCGCAAAACTTCATAGACAGAGTAAGCCTCAATCATATGATTATTTATATAGAAAGCTTAGATGACACATGAGTCAAGAAGCTAGGCAAGAACTTTATTGCCACTCTCCAACAAGAACAGAATAGTAACAGAAACTCCTGACTCCACCCAAATATAATTAAGGGTGCATCTGCACTGTAGGAATAATGCAGTTTGATAGCACTTTAACTGCCATGACTCCATCCTACCGAATCTTAGAATTTTGTAGTTTTGTGAAGCACCAGCACTCTTTGGCAGAGAAGGCTAAAGACCTTGTAAAACTACAAATTCCAGGATCCATAGGCTGGAGCTACAGCATTTAAAGTGGTGTCAAACTGCATTGTTTCTACAATGTAGATGCAAACTAAGCTTAGTGTCACCCAATGACTAGAAGGTAAAATAACTTTATCCATATATAGTTTTATTGTAACCATGCCTTTTTATGATTGCTTCTGAACATGTGGATGGAGATATGTAGACATGATTTTCTTGTGTTGAACCAACCATACTGTTTTGACATCACACCAGCAATCATACAATCAGAATAAGGTGAAACACGCTAAATCTAATGGTTATATACCACTGCCACCTAGAAATATGTGTGTGTGTGTGTGTTATAAGCATTAGGAAATAGTAGTTTCTACTGTAATTCTGTATTTTGCTCAACCAAACCTGTGATCTGCAATGCTGTAATATGTACTGTATATCAGGAGATTTGTTATGCTTAGTGCAAAACAAGAATGTTTCTGTTGTACTGGTAAACAGGTAGACCCGGAAGGTCATACTTATTTATTAGGAATGAATTCCAGCTATAAGGGGAATGATAAAATAAAGGAAAATAATATGCTACCATTTCAAAATAAATGGGCTGCAACAGAGTAAAAGAAATATGACAACCTGTTTCATTAGTTATCAGTGGCTCCCCTGAAGAGTCAGTGTCATGGTTCCCAATCACACCGACAGAGCCCAGTGACCCTGCTCAAGCCTCCTCTGAAAGCATGTTGATCAAGGGCAAAACCTGCCAAGCACAGCTTCATGATCATTCATTGTACAAACGGATTAATGTAAATAAATATAAGGTATGGCATACATCATGCTAACGTCATTTTGTTTGTCCCATATGTTGTATCAAAAAGGTTAAAATATCTTTACTGAAAACTGGGCATTGGTTATTAATTACAGGGAGAATTGAGCACATATTCAGCAAGTATGAGTTATGGATTTATTATGATGCTAATAGCTTTAATTTGTATGGATACAGACAGGATATGCCAATATAAATATATTCTTTAGATTTATATTTTCATAAAAACTAAATTTATTTACAGTCTTGAAAAGGGGGGGGACAGCAAAACTTTATAAATTTATTGAAAAGGACAGTTGTTGAGAATGCAGACATGTATTTAGATCCTACACCTCTTCCAGCTGAATGAGCTAAGGAGTTGTATGTGTGTGTGAGTACATAAAACAGGAAACATAGATGTGAGAGAACAGGGTCCCCCCCCCTTTAGTGTATAAGATGATTGTACTAGAAGACTATCTGAAATTGAGAGGGGGAAGAGAATCTCTTTTCCCAAGGATTGCAAATATAACTCCAACATAAAATTATAACTGTCGGTTAAAATAAAAAAGGGAGCATTCTTTTCTCTGCTCTGAAATCTGTTCCTTGTAACAAATTTGAACCTCAAAGAAAAAAAAAATGTTGCCAATGAATAAAAAAAGCCATTCTTGGCCAGCTCAGCACCGACTTCTGCATTGCTGATATTGACTATCTAAAATGAAAGTGTTGCAGATGACTGAATGCAGACAAATAGCAAATGGTTTTGAGCTGCCTGGTAAACAACTTGAACAGCATTCATTGAGGAAAGGCAACATAGTTACACTGTTTCAACAGACGCCAGTCAGGTAAAGAATTAGTTGGGGAAAGGAAAGAGAATAGATAGCTCCCCCTCAAATATCATTTGTAATCCTTTTCATTTATGGATATTCTAAGAAAAGTGGCAATAGAAGACAAACACAACAAAAGTGAGTGAAGCATTTATTTATTTGTTTGTTTGTTTTGCTAACTATTGATACTTTTGTAAAAAAACACAACTCATGAAAAGAATAGCCAAACATTTTTGTATAGGTTATGTTGGGGAATATAATTGCAAGTAAATGCTATTTGCTTGCTTGTACTGTTTTATACCTTAAAGGTAAGAATGGTTTCCAGTTACATTTGGACAGTTGTTTTGAATGGTAGGAGAACCCAGATATAGTTTAGCTGTCATCAAATTCCATCTAGTTAATTTCTCTGTGTGTGTGATTTTAAAATATAGAAAGATGTTTGCTATGCCAGATCATAACAATTGGTCAACATACATAAACAAAACAAATCATCTAGTGAAATTATTGAGGTGAATGCAGATACTCTTGCTGAGGTAAATCAACAGAAGAACACTCAAGGAAATAACTAACCAACCACCAAACAAACAAATAAACAAATGAACACAGGCTTTAAAGATAGCAAAATTGCTCAAATACATTCAGATCTAAAAGGTGTGGCTAATGCCTGAATCTTGTTGATGGTCCCAACTAAAGTAGGCCCATTGAATCAATGAGATTTAAATATTTGATAACTCACCATTCAACAACTGGATGCATTTTAGTTGGGATTATCAATATAATTTTCTCTCTCTCTCTCTCTCTCTGGAGATTATCAGACAGGAATGAAAAAAAGTTCCTGTCCAACAATCTCCTCTCCCATCCCTGTAACACCACAATAGTAAAACTTTTCAGACCTACCTTTGTCACATCTTCATGGCAGCCGAGGAGTGAATGGAGCTCTAATGGAGCTCCTTTTGCTTCCTGGATTGAATTTGCAAGCACAAAAACACACTTTAAAACTTCCAAGTAAACCATGGAAGTTTTAAAAAATTGTGTCACTTACTTGGATGTCCCAATCTCACCAGGAAGTGTTCTGGCAGGGACCCCCCACTGATGCTAGGATCTCACCAGCAAAATGGGGCACCTTTTCAGTTGCACGAATGTCACACAGAAGGGAACGAGGGATGTATTGATGGCTTCTCCCATCAATAGAAAGCAGCGCCAGTGGTCGGCAGCAGAACAAGTGCATTATAAGAGGGGAACAACATCGTATGAAAAGGAAGCCTTTTAGCAATCTCCTGGCATCATTATAACACCATATTTAGTGCATCTGATAACCCCCCCCCTCACACACAGAGGTATAAACAACAATCTGGGTACAGTATAAAAATTAATGCCGACCGTTAGTAATGTATTTTTGTGCATGTCCTTGGTCTCCCATTAGCCCTTGGTGACCAGCTGGAAGTTGGGGTGGTGGCGGTAAAAACCCATCCCTGTCCATGGGGTTCTATTTTAAGAACTAGATGTTCCTTCTTGAGTCATGCATCCAGAAATCATGAGGGAGAGGGGGCAGCAAGAAAGTATATTGGTAAGATGAAACAAATTTATCATGAAGGCTCTACAAATCCCTAGGAATAGGAGGGATGTAAAGAAATTTTGAAAGTATTTTGAGAGGAAATGGTTAACAAAACATGGTTTCCTAAGTTTCAGGAAGCCCAGTCAAGAAGAATTCTGGACAGTTGAGAATCTCTAGAGTTTGCAACTTTTTCTGCATTAAATTTGCACATAGTATTCTTGCACAAAAACATCATTTTCTGCATTTTTTCTGTGCAAAAATGTTGTTTTCTTTAGATAAAATTATATTTTCTGTGAAAAAAAACTCTCTCTCTGGCTTTTCTTCACAAACAAAGATTCAGGAAGGACTCATCCTGTGCTTTCTGCAAGCGCGCTGATGACTAAAAAGGCCAGTCTGAGATAAACAAATCCGGTTGCAGAAAGCACAGTAGAAGGTCTCCTTGGGTGATGTTTCCAGGTTGTGATTCTTTCTGTGTTGTCGTTTCTCTTCCAGACTTGTTCAGTATGAGTTCTCAAATAAGGCTGCAGCATTGTGGATAGTGCGTCTCCATGCCTCCCGATGTGAGGCCAGGGCGGACCATTGTTAGTGATCAATTTGGCCGAGCCTGAGATGTTGTTTCAGGGAGTCCTTGTATCGTTTTTTTGGAGCGGCCCTCTTACACTGACCCATGGCGGGTTCACCGTCGAGTACTATTTTTGGCAGGTGATGGTCCTCCATCCTAGAAACGTGCCCTGCCCAGTGCAGCTGTGTTCTCAATATCATGACCTCAATGCTGGTGATCCCTGCTTGCTCAAGGACAGCAACATTTGTCACATAGTCAGTCCAGTGTATATTTAGGATTGTGCATATACAGCACTGATGAAAGTGTTCGAGGAGTCATAGGTGGTGGCAATAGGTGACCCATGTTTCAGATCCATAAAGGAGAATATAGACAGTTCTATGGCTCTATACACACTGATTTTTGTGCTTCGCCTCAGGTGTTTATTACTCCAGACTCTTTTGTAAAGTCTTCCAATAGTATTCTTGCAAAAAACACATCATTTTCTGCATTTTTTCTGTGTAAAAATGTTTTTTTCTTTATATAAAATTTTATTTTCTGTGCAGAAATACTATTTGCACAAAAATAAGTTCCAAACTGCAGATATATATTTTTTTAATTGCTCACTTTTCAAAGACTTTCTTGCAGCAGGATGAAAACTACTCGAATTACTTATGGCTTCCTTCAAAATTACTGACAAATTATGTTCCTTGAAATCTCTATCTTCTACAATTGTTCCAGAAGATAGGTGTTCCACTGTAGACACATACCACAAATAATTTCAGCCAAATGTAAGCTCCTTACTATATATGCCCACATTAAATGCATTTCATAAAATGTACATTTACAATATTACACAATGCAAAAAAAAAGTATGTGATGGCTCTTTACACAGAAGTGATTATATTAGAATATGCTGGACAATAACATGGGTTGGGGTGCCTGTTTTGCCTTCCTTTTATGGTTTAATGTGATCCCAGATGTGCACTATGCACTTACGTTTCGAGCATGAGCAACCTCTGTTAGTGAAGTAGGGGTAAAAATCGATGTTTGGTTTATTCTCACAGGTAAGAATAAAGAAATCTGAATGTTTTTTCTATGCTTGGTGAGATTATGAGAATTGTTGAATCATTTTTTCAAAGATCCTTTTCATTTCAGGATATTTTTCAAAAGAATTGATTGCACAAACCACTTCTACTACAAACACCCAATGTTTTGCAGAGAACAGACACCCCCCCCCCCCAGATCTTTAAGAATGGTAGATCCGGGAGAGGTGTTTTAATGATGGGCAGGGAGACGAGCTCAGGGGTTGGCCAGGAGGTAGGCACGCCCTGGCTAGGAGGGGTTCAGGCAGGGCCTATTTTACCCTTAGCCCGAAAGATGGTGAACAAGGGTGTTCACCGGGCAATGGACGAAGGCCTTGGCCGTTTCATCCGGTACCTGGGAATTTCATACAAATGCCCGGAATTTTACAGGGTTGACGGGGTCCACTTATCCGACAAGGCAATCCAGTTATTTCTGGAGGGTATGCGAACAGGGGTGAGGGCCATATTGGCCTCCCTTGTAGGGGATAGGGACTAAGTAGACACTTGCCCCTTTTCTGTGGCAGGGAGTGGGGAGACAAGGATCTGGCATTCACCTATGGCAACCTCAAATTGAGTGGAAGGATGGACCTTACTGAACTGCACCGGCATCTTAACGGATGGGGTGCAGAAAGGTAGGCTATCCTTGGGGCCAGCATCGGGTTGCGATCCTCCTCAGAAGCTATATGGTTTGAGGATTTGTGACCTGGTGTCGGGCCTTCCAGCAGATGGCACCCAAAGGGAACCCCAGGTACCGGGATCCCCTTCGGGGATCAGGTGAGTCACCCAGGGAAGCTGGGGGATAGGTCACATGTGACCGTCCGCTCCAGCTGCCCCCGCATTGGGTCTGCCCCTATTGGTTCGCATACCCTAAGAAATAAATAAATAACAAGATAACAATGAAGTGGCCCGTATTTCAACCCAATCTTCTGTGTCTTGTCTCGTTAATCCATGCATCAATCATTAAAACAGTGTGTCTTATGTCAAATACATCATTTTCTGTGCAAAATCCCATCTTTTTAAAAAATGCAAAAAAGTAATGGAAATGTCATGCATAAAATCTCACATTGGTTGATTATTTCTATGATGATGTGACCTGATGTGTTGATTTACTCCTTCTTGTTAAGAAGAAGAAGCAAGGGTTCTTTACATCCCAAGTCTGGAACTAGATTGGTAACTGATTCTAGCAGATGTGAAACATTGGCCTTCTCTCCCAGAAGTGGTTGGATGCACTCTAGTCTGTTTGGGCTTTTACATGCTCATTCAAAGTTTGATGCAGGAAGCAGAATTAAAATATCATTTTGTGCGCATAGGACGTTCCCTCAAGCATATGCAACTGTGCATGTAGGAATGGGTGAATTATTTCTGTAGGATGTGCCACATGCAACAATACAGACACAGAATTTATGAAACAGTACTTAACACAAGATCAGTCAGATTGCTAATTTTAATAAGGCTTCCTCTCTTTCACATGCGTGCACACACACGCAAACACTGACCAGGACCAGCCCTATCATTAGAGTAAGGAAAATACTTCCTAGGTCCACTAAGGACTTTATCAGACCACACTCCTTTCCCATTCTTTTGCCAGCATATTTAGTGGTGTTTTTACCCTTTACCACAGTTACCTGCAATCCCATCAAAAGGCAGTCCTGGCATTGATGGAGGAGTGAACAGAGCTCTGTTCACTTTCTGGATTAAAATCTCACCGACTCTCACAAAAAGACACAAGCACAGCAAATTAAAAAAAAAAATAAAGAAAAAAATAAGAAAGAAAAAATACACACAAGCACAGAAACACACTAAAAAAGTTCAAAGTAAATTCTGGGGAGATTCATAAAAAGAACATCCTCTACCTGGATGTCATGATCTCACCTAAAAGTGTTCTGGCTGGACCGACCATTCATGATGTAATTGTGAGTGGGGAAAGGCTCAAGGTTTCAAACGCTGGCAATACCGGCAAAAAAGCACCACAGCCAATCTAGTGATGGTTTGTCCCATCAATAAAATAGAACACCTTATTTACACAACATAAATGTGAAAGGATGATGTCGTCTGATATGTGTACCCTTTCATGTTTATGTGGCATCATTATGACATCATATTTTCTGCATCTGATAAAGTCTTAAGTCTTCCTCTGTTTAACACATACACACTGCTATCATTCAGTAGAGTGAGGCAACCACCTCTTTTGAAAGACTCAGCCATGTGCAACACAGAACCTTCCCAGGCCCCTAAATTAGTATGATGTCTCAGGTCTGGGGAATGTTACTAGCCCACTGCCATTGCTAAAACAGAATTCAGCAATCTGTCCAGTTGGTTTCTATAAGGAAGGTGGGTAGAGGGAGCCATCTTGTCTTTCCATTCAGGCAACAAAATGTCTTGGGCTAGGTTTTTCTTACAAATAGACAACACACATCCAACTGTGCGTGCAGTTTCAAACCAATTTCTGAACTTTTTGATGTGGGTTAGACTTAATGTGCTTGCATGGTGATATTTTTCCATAAGGCTTCTTTATTTTTAAACCAGCAATGCTGTCGAAATTCTTCACAGTTGGAGATATCAATGAATAAAATAAAATAAAATGAGAGAGCTCTAAGATTATAGGTGTGTTGCCTTCATTGGTGAAGAAGAACACAAATGATTTTTTTCCCTGAGAAAATCCATCTGCCAGTGATACTGTTCTGTATCCCATTCAAGGGAAACTGAAGCAGACTGATATAAAGAACTTATTTTGTTCCAATGGAAATGGAGTGAATTAAGTATCACTGTGTGGCTAAGGTACATAATTTTGAGAGATGCTCTAGTGGGATAATGAAATATTCATCATGACTTCAAAGACAGCACTTGGCTGTAGGAAAAAAGAGAAAGTTTATTTTTAAAAATAAATAAATAAATAAATTACTCATCACATCATTAAATGCATACTTTACACACCTGTCTGTTACAGGCACTGTCTAGCACTGCTATCATTAGTATTCATTCTATGATAGACAAGAATCTGAAAGCTTAATTTTCACAGATTTGCCAGTGAGGAACCTGTAACAATTTAACATAATACCATTGCAAATTAATGCTGTGCATTTGCATTTAGCTAACTCTGCCTCTTTATTCACTCTGAGTATCATTATATATTTTTTCTCATATTTTTTTTAAACAAAAATGACTTTTCAGATTCCTCTTATACAGTACAACAAATTTCAAATGGAGCATGGACAGAAGTTTCCAGCCAAAATATGGCGATGTCTTCTTTCAAAAAGTGTATGATGACCCTCCACAATCATATGCTTTGCAGGGGGGCATTCACACTATACTCTTATAGTGTTATGATTCCACTTTAACTATCATGGTTCAGTACTATGGAATCCTGGAGGTTTAGGGAGGAACATTTAGAAAATCCAGGAAGCTCTTGTGCCTCACCAGACTACAAACCCTAAGATTCCATATGACATTGCCATGGCAGTTAAAGTGGAATATAGTGCTACAATCATGTAGTGTAAATGTATATCTTGGCTATACCTTATACCCCTGTTTTCCGGGTGTAAAACATTTCAGAATTACAGCACTTTGATACCACTTCAGCTGCAATATTTTGTCCTATAGAATCCTGGAATGTCATGAGGAATGTAGAATTCTCTCCCAGAGAGCTCTAAACAGAGAACATTCAGCTGAGTGCACAGATAATCCTAAATCTCTCACAAAGCTACAAATCCCATGATTCCATGGAATGAAGCCATGACAGTTAAACTATTAGCACACTGAAATAATTGTGGAATGTCAATTTTGTGTCTCTGTCCATTTTTAATTTAAATTCTTCTTCCCCTTCTCAGATTCTTTCCACCGGCATTTTATTCTCCCACTGTTCCCATAAGCATTTAGTACTGAGTTAGGGAATCATGATTCTCCAGTTGGAAACATGGTTTTCCAGTTGAACTGAAACTCACTTCAGCCCTAGCTAGCACAGCCAATGGGAACTGCAGTTCAACATCTGGGAGGCCACAGTTCTTCACACCTCATTTTGTATAATATGATACATATACATATGGCTACATCTTCACAGACTTCACACACATACAGAGGCTGCAGCAAAAGTAGACCCTTGCCATACTGGAGACATATTGTTATTATTGTATTTATTGTTGATTATCATAGTAAAGAAATTATACCCCACTCTATTGCTCATAAAGCACTCTACATAGCTATTTTACATGGACCATCAACCATACAGTCACCTTGCAATGACAACTGCCTTTAAAAAGTGCTTTATCCAATATATCTTAGTTTACAACATAAACAGTCAAACTGGAGAGATTTTCACATGGGAAAATTATTCCCCGGGGAGATCGGGACAGAAATGGGGTTGTTCTGGAAGCAGTGCCACGTTTTGCATGCCCTCTTCCCTCTCCTGATCTCCTGTCATCCTCACTCTGTGATCGTTCCATTTCCCTCCCACTAGGTTCCATGATTTTTTATTAACGATGAACCTTCGTTAATAAAATCAGTTTTATAAAATCAATTTTATCACAAGAAAATCAGTGGCACCAACAAGGCTTCCCTATTGTTATTTCTTTTTAAAAAAAACAATAACAACTATGATTGCAATGGCAGGGAAAGGGAAGGGTTAACTTCTTCCATATGTGATGTGTTTCTGATTTTGATTGATCCCCCCCATATGCAAATACTATTTAAATTGTTTAAGAAATCAGACATATATACACATTAATCCACCACCTACTTTAACCTCAGACGATGATCAAAGTGGATGCTTGGATTTATAAGGTAAAAGGAATTCCTTTAGGTGTGTAGAATCATAGAGTTGGAAGAGACCACAAAGGGCCTTCCAGTCCAACCCCCTGCCATGGAAGAATACACAATCAAATCATTCTAAACAGATGGTCATCCAGCCTCTGTTTAAAAACCTCCATAGGAGACTTCACCACACTCTGAGGCAGTGTATTCCACTTCCGAAAAGCTCTTACTGTCAGCAAGCTCTCCTTAATGTTTAGGTGGAATCTCTTTTCCTGTAGTTTCAACCCATTGCTCCGTGTCCTAGTCTCTGGAGCACCAGAAAACAAGCTTGCCCCATCCTCAGTATGACATCCCTTCAAATATTTAAATGTGGCTATCATGTCACCTCTTAACCTTCTCTTCTCCAGACTAAACATACCCAGCTCCCTAAGCTGCTCTCCATAGGGCATGGCTTCCAGACCTCCCACCATCCTGGTTGGCTTCATCTGGACACATTCCAGATTCTCAATATCCTTCCTGAATTTTGGTGCCCAGAACTGGACACAGCATTTATTCCAGATGAGGTCTGACCAAAGAAGAATAGAGTGGCACTATTACTTCCCTTGATCTAGACACTATACCCCTATTAATGCAACCTAGAATCACATTGGGGTTTTTTTTAGCTACTGCATCACACTGCTGACTCATGTTCAGCTTGTGGTACACTAAGACTCCTAGATCCCTTTCTCATGTATTGCCATCAAGCCAGGTATCACCCATCCTACATCTGTGCATTTCATTTTTACTGCCCAAGTGTAGTATCCTACATTTCTCCCTGTTGAAATTATTTTGTTAGTTTTGGCCCAGAATCTGTTGAGGTCATTTTGGATTCTGATCCTGTCCTCTGGGGCATTAGCTACCCCTCCTAATTTGGTGTCATCTGCCAACTTGATAACCATGCCCTCTATTCCCTCATCCAAGTCATTGAAAAAGATTTAGAATAGCACTGGGTCCAGGACAGAACCCTGTGGCACCCTACTAGTCACTTGTCCCCAGGATGAAGAGGAGCCATTGGTGACCACTCTTTAGGTTCGGTCAGTCAACCAACTTGATCTCTGAATTCCAGAGCTTGATGAGAAGCATCCATCTTGGATGCCAGCAAAAGCTCGCTAAAGTGTAGTGCTCCAAAAAAGGCTGTCAATGCAGCTGCGTGAAAAAGCAGCAGCTCATATGGAGACTTACAAATGTCTAACCAAACTTTTGCCAACCCTTTCAAAATGGCAGAAGAAATTGGGAACCTACTATCTGCCCTACGTCCCTGTTCCCTGGACCACCCTTCCAGGGCTTTCCTAATACGGAAATCCCCCGTACTATCTGGGACACCCTGGGCTTTGAGCCAAAATGCAATTGCTGAAAGTCTAATCTCAATGGATTGTGGAGATAAACCCTTATGATATAGGAAAACGCAAAACTGAAAGAGGTGCTGAAAAGGTACCGGAATGCCCTGTGCAAAGCCTGACTGCTCCCTAAACTGAAAAAATTCACACAAGGCCCTGGCATATCCCTTTTTAGTGTTTGGTGCCATGGACATGCCTATTCCTCTTATGAGCTCAACCTACCAAGCCTCCACAGGCTTGCCAGAATCGGATTGCCCTCGGGTGCTGCGTTTGGGGGCCAGCTCTCTGAAGCACTCCATCTGCATGCGGGAAAGAGTGTCAGCAATTCCATTGTTAACGCCAGCCACATGCTGAGTCACAAACAGAATATTAAACTTCAGACACTGTAACGTAAAGGCCCTGACCAGTACCATCACCCGAGGGGATTTTGAGGCGAGGGAGTTTATCACTTGGACGGTTGCCATGTTATCGCACCAAAACTGCACAGATGAATTTGCCAACAAGATCGGGAAAAACTCTAAAAATGTCAAGTCAGCAAGAATATTTCAGGTGGCCCACTAAGGAGGCCACCTGCTTGTGCACCACCGTCCACCAAAATAAACTCCAAACCCTGTGGATCCAGCCGTATCCGAGGCAATCTGCAAGTTACCTTTTAGCTTCTGTTCCTCATGCCAAAAAGAGATACCATTAAAGTGTTCTAAGAACTGCTGCCAAACAAGCAAGTCTGCCCTAACGTCCCTACTTATGCAGATTAGAAAATATGGCTGTCGTAAACCCTTAATGGTGTCACATAGTCGGCGAAGGAAGGCCCTGCCAGGTGCTACCACCTTGCACGCGAACTTCAAGTGTCCTATAAGGACCTGAAAGTCACACAAAGTAGCCTTATGACTTGTCAAGAACTGGGAAACTCTAACCCTCAGATCGGCAACTTTAGCAGATGTCATGGTCATCCAGGACTCTGAGGACTCAGAAGGCGAGGAGATTGAGCCAATAGCAGAGGAGCTGGCTGAGTCTGAGTCTAGCCCTGAAGAACCCAGGGCTCAGCAGCCTAGCCCACCCCCAGCACAGGGTCCAAGCCTGGGAGACATAGTAGAGCAAGAACAAGAGGTAGAAGAGCAGGTACCTACCTTTAGCCAAAGGAGAGCAGAGAGGGCCTGGCTGCGTCATTCCTGGAGATTAAGAGAGAGAAGCTCATCAATCACCCCGCAGCTGGGAGTGGGAGCTGGGCCATCATAAGCAGCTGGGGGATGCTGAGTTCCTTGTTTCAGGCAGTCTGCGTTTCCTGGAGGAAGCCTCTGCCTGTGACTCTCCTGCCTTTTTGGAACCTTGTTATCTTGAGACTTCAGATATCTAGAACTTGGACTGCCTTTGTTGACCCACCTGCCAGAATCCATTTGACCTCAGACTGCCTCTTCATTGTTCGCTCTCTCTCTCTCTCTCTCTGTGTACATCTGATCCTATAGGACTGCTACTGACAACACCAGGTACTATGCTTTTCAACTGAGTTGTTGCCAAGCCGGACGGCCTTATCAGGTATTTAAGTTGGCTTCTTGACAGAACTGCCTGAAACCCCTAATTAAGTTGATAAGATTGCCGAGTCTGCTGTGATTCAGGAACTGTTATCCCAACACCAGCAATTAGCAGCCCAGCTGGCACAATTAACTCAAGGCTTGGCTGCACTCCAGAACCAACCCCCACCCCAGCCCCGGGGGAAATCTATCATTGCTTTACCTGAAAAGTTTTCTGGTGATAGAGTATTATTGGACAGTTTTATACTAACAATAATAATAAAATTTATTTATACCCCGCCCCTCTGTTAAAAAAATCGGGGCGGCTTACAAAAATTAAAATACAATACAGAGGGGCTGATTTCCCCACGGACACTCACAAAGTGGCTTTCATTATCAGTCTGTTAGCTGGTCCTGCAAGTAAATGGGCTACTCCCTATCTGAATGAGGATAGTCCAGTCCTCAACAGCTTGCAGGATTTCCTGCTAGAAATGAGAGCTACCTGGGGTGATCCTGTAAAGACTGAAACTGCTGAGCATCGGATTTAGACCCTCCAGCAAGGTAAAGGCTCTGTGGTTTAATATGCCACCGCCTTCCATCAAATAGCCCAGGACCTGACCTGGAACCAGAGTGCCTTGCAGGCCCAGTTTCACTGGGGGTTGGCAGACCCCATTTTGGATGAGCTGGCCCGCTCAGAGCCTCCAGACACCTTAACTGCCTTGATAACCCAAGCAACATGCATAGACTGCCGCCTCTCAGCTCGCAGGCAGGCTAGGCATTCCAACACGCCCTCTTCCCCAGTGATTGCACCCCAGACACCGGCAACTTCAGCTTTGCTTGCCCCACCTGCAGAAGAACCAATGCAGCTGGGAGGGGCTCAGCTGCGGCTCACTGTGGCTGAGAAGGAACGCAGGAGGAGAGAGGGGCTCTGCCTGTACTGTGGTCTCTCAGGGCATTTTGCCAGTAAGTGCCCAGCCAAGGGACACCGAGCACTGCTGCTGGGAAACGGGCAGTCCCAGGTGTAGAGCAGGTTCACCACCTGGGAACGTCCTCGGAACCTGCTAACCCCAGCATGACCTGCAGAAAAGACCCGCTGTTGGTGGCGGCTAACCTTAGACTGCCTTCCATGGAGCTTGTCCCCCTGGGAGCCATGGTAGACTCGGGAGCCTCCAACAATTTCATGGACTTAGGATTTGCCAACAGTCATCAGATACCACTGGAGGCCCTAGCTGAGCCTAGACCAGTAGAGACTATCGATGGGCGGCTCCTGCGGTCCAGTCCTGTCACCCACCAGACTCCGTTGCTTCACCTGGAGATCCAGGGCCATGTCGAGGAGATCCAGTTCCTGTTGGCCGAGGTGCCTCACTTCCCTTTGGTCCTAGGGATGCCCTGGCTCTCCAAGCATGATCCACACATCTCGTGGGCCTGGCGGGAGGTTCTGTTCACCTCTGAGTTTTGCCAGGAGCACTGTTGGCCGGAGCGGATCCCGGCGGCCATGGCAACAGACGCCAAGGAGTGCTCAGTGATCTTGCCCGAGAAATACCGGGATTTCGCCGACGTCTTTGACAAGAAGGAAGCGGATCAGCTCCCGCCGCACAGACCGTATGACTGTGCAATTGACTTTATACCTGGGGCCCTGATACCAGCGGGACGCCTCTACTCCCTCTCAGAGCCTGAGCTGGCGGCTCTGAGGGATTTCTTGGAAAAGAACCTCAAGAAGGGGTTTATCTGTCCTTCAAAGTCTCCTGCAGGTGCCCCTGTGTTGTTTGTGCAGGAAAAGTGTGGGGAGTTATGTCTCTGCAATGACTACTGTGCCCTTAACCGGATCACCATCAGGAACCGGTACCCCTTGCCGCTGATTCCGGAACTGCTGGAGCGGCTCTGCCATGCCAAGGTCTTCACAAAGTTGGACCTCAGAGGGGCCTACAACTTGGTGAGGATCAGGGCCGGAGACGAGTGGAAGACAGCCTTCCAGATGAGGTATGGACATTATGAGTACACCTTCATGCCATTTGGCCTCTGTAATGCCGCAGCCGTCTTCCAGCACTTCGTCAACGATGTCTTCTGGGACTATCTAGATCACTTTGTGATCATCTACCTGGATGACTTTTTGATTTATTCTCCCAGCCAGGCTGCCCATGACGCCCACGTTCGGGCTGTCCTTCAGTGTCTTCGAGAACACTGCCTCTATGCCAAGTTGGAAAAGTGTGCCTTCGACCTCCAGGAGGTGGACTTCCTGGGCTACTGAGTCTCTGATCAGGGGGTGGGCATTGACAACTCCAAGGTGGAGGCAGTGTTTACATGGCAAACTCCACTGCCAGAAGGATGTCCAGCAGTTCCTGGGGTTCGCCAACTTCTACAGAAAATTCATCGCGGATTATGCGGCCCTGGCGAGCCCTCTTTCCCAACTGCTGTGGGGGAAGACCTGCTTTCAGTGGACACCTGCAGCCCAGAAGTTGTTTCAGGTCCTAAAGGAGAAGTTCATGTCGGCCCCAATCCTGCAGCACCCGGATCTACGGACACCTTTTGTGGTGGAGGCGGATGCCTCAGAGGTGGCGATTGGGGCTGTGCTGCTTCAGCCCATGGGTGCTGAGGGTCACCTGTTGCCTTGCACCTTTTATTCCCGTCAGCTGTCTCCTCCTGAACACAACTACACCATTTGGGAGAAAGAGCTGTTGGCTATTAAGGCCACCTTTGACACGTGGCGGCATCTGTTGGAGGGAGCGGCTCATCCCATCTGGGTCCACACCAACCACAGGAACTTGGAGCATTTCCAGATGGCCCGGAAGTTGCCCCAGAGGCAGAAGCGGTGGTCCCTGCTTTTTGGCCGCTTCAATTTCCAGCTCTAGTACATTCCTCGGGCCCAGAATTGGCAGGCCGATGCTCTCTCCTGGAAGCCAGAGTACACCACGGAACCAGAGGGGGAGCTTCGGTCCACCATTCTGCACCCAGAGAATTTTGCTGCTGCTCCAAGGGAGTCTACACTGCTGGACCAGATAAGTGACCTCCAGAGCCAGGACCCGTTCGTGACCCAGCATTCGGTGGAGGGGGATGCCTCTCCTTTTGAGTTCCGAGATGGCCTGCTCTACCACCGGGGCCGTCTTCATGTACCAGCAGGCCCATGTCGGGAGGTGGTCCTGCGGTTGTGCCATGATGCTAAAATGGCAGGTCACTTTGGATTTTACAAATCCCTGCACCTCCTCACCCGGGAGTTTTGGTGGCCTCAGGTCCGTACAGAGGTGGCCCAGTATGTGGACACTTACCCTGTGTGTCGCCGTGATAAGGATCATCCGGGGCGACCTGCGGGCTTACTGCTGCCAATGCCGATGCCTTTGGGGCCTTGGAAACTCATCTCGATGGACTTTATCACAGACCTGCCCCCTTCTGCAGGCTGTACCGCCATTTGGGTGGTGGTGGACCTGTTCTCCAAGATGGCTCACTTTGTGCATTGCAGTGGCCTCCCCACGGCGAAGGAGACGGCCCGGATATTTGTACAGCACATCTTCCGGCTCCATGGCCTTCCGGAGGGAGTAGTCTCTGATCGAGGAGCCCAGTTTATGGCCAGGTTCTGGACTAGTCTGATGCGGCTCCTGGACATCGCACCTCACCAGTCCTCAGCGCATCATCCTGAGTCTGATGGCCAGTCAGAACGCATGAATGGGACACTGGAGCAGTACCTCCACTGTTACTCCAGTTACCGCCAGGAGAACTGGGTTGACCTGCTGCCGTTGGCCGAGTTCGCCTACAACAACTCCGTGCATGCCTCCACCCAGCAGATGCCCTTCTTTGCCACTGGCAGCTACCATCCACAGGGATTTCTGGCTGTGGCCCCTGGCCCTGCAGCAGACCAGTGGCTCCAGGAACTCCAGGCTGCTCAGTCCTTGCTACAGGAACAGCTTGAGGTGGCCAAGGAGGCGTATAAGTGGGGCACGGATCGTCGTCGGCAGGAAGGTCCTCCTTTGCAGGTGTGGCTGTCCATGTGCCATCTCCCGCTCCAGTGGCCGTGTCGGAAGTTGGATGCTTGATTTGCAGGGCCATACAAGATCGTGGCCCAGGTGAATCCCGTGGCTTTTTGGCTCCAGCTTCCGCAGATGTGGCAAATCCATCCAGTCTTCAATTGGTTCCTACTGCTTCCGGCTTCAGGGGTTCATCCCGATGCTGGTCCTGTACCTCCGCCCGATTCGGTTTTGGTGGACGGGGAACAGGCATTTGAGGTGGCCCAGATCTTGGGCTCTCATCGCCGTCAGGGCCGCCTTCAGTATCTGGTCGACTGGGTTGGCTACGGTCCAGAGGACCGCTCCTGGGAAGATGCCTCCGATGTCCATGCTCCCCACCTGGTTCGGTCTTTCACTGCCGCTTCCCGGACCAGCCTCGTCCTCCTCCGGGTGTGTGTGTGGGATAATGGGGGGGATGATGTCATGGTCAGCCAGGACTCTGAGGACTCAGAAGGCGAGGAGACTGAGTCAGTAGCAGAAGAACTGACTGAGTCTGAGTCTAGCCCTGAAGAACCCAGGGCTCAGCAGCCTAGCCCACCCCCAGCACAGGGTCCAAGCCTTGGAGACATAGTAGAGCAAGAGCAAGAGGTAGAAGAGCAGGTACATACCTTTAGCCAAAGGAGAGCAGAGAAGGCCTGGCTGCACTGTTCCCGGAGATTAAGAGAGAGAAGCTCATCAATCACCCCGCAGCTGGGAGTGGGAGCTGGGCCATCATAAGCAGCTGGGGGACGCTGAGTTTCTTGTTTCAGGCAGTCTACGTTTACTGGAGGAAGCCTCTGCCTGTGACTCTCCTGCCTTTTTGGAACCTTATTATCTTGAGACTTTGGATATCTAGACCTTGGACTGCCTTCGTTGACCCACCTGCTGGAATCCATTTGACCTCAGACTGCCTCTTCGTTTTTCGCTCTCTCTCTCTGTGTGTGTACTTCTGACCCTATAGGACTGCTACTGACAACACCAGGTACTGTGCTTTTCAACTGAGTTGTTGCCAAGCCGGGTGGCCTTATCAGTTATTTAAGTTGGCTTCTCGACAGCAGCCGACAATCGACAGTGCTGGTTGACCATGTCGATTTTGACACCCAGAAAGGTCAACACTTGAGCAGAAACTTCTGTTTTTTCAGGTGCTAGGGGGACCCCCAGTTCACCCAGCAGCGCTTCAAATTGATGCAACAGATACAAGCACTGGCCAGATTGATATGGTCCTATCAGTTAAAAATCATCTAGATAGTGTACAACACTGTGCAAGCCGGTCCTGGCCCTCAAAGCCTATTCAAGAAAGGTGCTGAATGTTTCAAATGCATTGCATGAAACCAAACAGTCCATGGGGAGAGCTCGGTCCATGTAAAATTGTCCCTCAAACTGGAAACCTAACAATTCAAAATCGTCTGGGTGAACTTTGCTGACCGAGATCCGTCAGATGACAAGTTTGAGTAGCTTTAAAAAAGCACTAAAGACGGATCTCTTTCGGCAGACCTTTCATAATTAGATCCAGGCCTCATGGGATCCTGGCCTCTTTTAGTCCACTGGCTATTTATTGTATTTATTGTTTTTAAATGTGATTTTAGACAGTTGCTTTTAATTTATATTAGTTTAATATTTTTTTATGGGGGAGGGTGGGGGGTGTTTAGGGATTTTTATCTGTATTGTATTTTAATTTCTGTAAGCCGCCCCAATTGTTTTAACAGAGGGGCGGGGTATGAATAATAATAATAATAATAATAACTGGAAGAAGGTGAAAGGCAGATTTAATATCGCATTTTGTCAACTCAGCTCCCCAACCCTGTAGTCGAACTGCCCTGACAGCCATATCAAAAGATGTATACCTCACTGTACGTATCTCATGGGGAATAGAGTCATTCACCAAATCCCCTTTCGGGTATGAGAAATGGTGGATGATCCTAAACTCCCCCGGGGCCTTTTTGGGCACTACACCCAGAGGGGATACTCTGAGGTTGGGAACCGGAGGACTGGGAAAAGGACCTAAAACATGACCCTCATTAACTTCTTTTGTAATTTTTCCCCTAACCACGTGTTCCATACCAAAAACCGATTTTAAGTTGCGGGCCCAAAAAGGCCGCCTAACACCCTGAAATGGAATCCTAAAACCAAACTGGAAACCCTCAAGTAGATATTTAGCAGATTTCCTGTCGGGATAGACAATGAGCCATTGCCTCAGAACCTCATTGTTGATTGGGCTGTGTCCCTTTCTGAGGGTGAGAGGTAGTGCCTCCACCCCTCCCTCCTTGATTGACCCTACCACCACGGGCAGCCGTTTTGCCCCTTGAGCAATTCCAAAAGGAATGCCCCCTGCTACATATGCAGCACTTGTGGTTGAATCTGCAGGGTTTTCTGTTACAAAACCCATGGGAACTAAATTCCCAACAAACCTGCTTGGTGGCCAGAGCCGTACTGGCAGGCGAATGAGCTGCGGGGCTGCTACAGGCTTTAACCTGATGTCCGCTATGAGTCCTCTCCCCCTGAATTGGATGAGCCTGCGTCATAAGCTGCATCCATAACTGAGGATGCATCATATCCCATCTCAAAGAAGGGTAGATAGCAGCCTTCATCCTAAAGGCCTCATCATACAGGAGCCATGCCGGACCTGCAAAGTCACCATACGCCCTGTGAATTATGTCCAAATATTGGAACAGGCCAGCTGCATGATGAGGATGAGCTTTAACCACCACCCCGGCGTAAATGAGAAATCCGGAAAGCCAGTTGGTCCAGTTTCTCTCTACCTTTCTTTTCTTCAATTTTTTCTTATCCTTCTCGTCCATTTCTGTCAGGGATGATGGGAGTTGTAGCCCTTCACCTCTGGCTCAAACTCACCACCTTGTTATGCAGCAGAGCCAACCAGCTTAGATCAGTGGTTAATGCTTTCCTTCAAAGCAGCAGAGTTTCAGAGAATAGGCTGAAGATCCTGACAAACTCTCCAAGCCTTCTCACTCTTCTCCAGGTGTCTCCAAAACGTCTCCAGGATTCACTCAGGCAACTCAGTAGTTTTATATAAAACCTACTTTATTCTTCTATATAAATATACTATATGGTCAACAAATCACAATCTCTACACACTACTCCACAATATTTCCAAACTATTCCACCTCTACTCCACAACAATACATTGGCAAACATTGCAATTTTATAGCCATTGTTTATCACCACCCACTAGTTAGTTTCCACCCAGTGGGTGTGTACTTCCATTCTGATTGGTCCACATAGTTCCACCCATACTTAAGACCAACCCATGTATTTCAACATGTCACCTTGTACACTTAATGATTCTCAGGTGTTTCCATTCTGCATTCAGTACCTCTGTCCTTGGCTCTCAGGACTTCTAGATTACATTAGCAGTTTCACGTGTGTAGCCCCATAATTGCTCTTGCTTAGTCATTGTGACTTTCACATACATATTTTATTTCTTTCACTGTATGTCCCATGTTGCATTTTCCTTAACAATCCCCTCCGAAATAAAATATTGTATGTGTCTTACAATGTCATTCCAACCATTTGTGTCAGCCTTTCATGTTTTTCTACTGTCAATGCTTTTGTGAACAAATCTGCTATGTTGTGTTGTGTTTCTATATATCTCAATTCTATTTCACCCTTCTGAACCATGTCTCTCACATTTTGATATCTTACACCAACATATTTTGTTCTGTTCTTCAAACTTTCAGTTTCAGCCATCGCTATGCATGACTGTGAATCTTCCAGAATTTCCACTGGTATCTTGTAACTTTCATTTAAATCATTTAGCAATTGCTTAATCCACTGTACCTTATTTACTATCTCATTCAAAGCAGCGAATTCTGCTTCCGTTGTGCTTATCGCTACATTAGTTTGTTTTCTACTTCTCCATACTATTGGACTTTCACTATATTTAATTATCATTCCTGTAACTGACTTCTTGTCTCCTAATTCTGATGCAAATGAACTGTCTACATAACAATCTAGATCTGAACTACTGCTTCTTATAATCAATTTCCTATCTAAGGTTCCTTTCAAATATCTCAATAAATGTTTTACCGCTGTCCAGTCTTCAATTTTTGGATCATTAACCCTTCTAGACAATACATTTACAGCATAAGAAATGTCTGGTCTGGTGTGGCAAGATATGAATTGTAAAGATCCTATTATACTTCTGAAGAGATTCTTGTCCTCAAACGCTCTAGTTGTTTCCTCAGACACAAAACCAGTTGTCATTGGAGCTCTTACTATTTTTGCATTCTGTAATCCACACTTTTCAATCAGTCTTTCAATTTTATTTCTCTGACTTAATAAACAATGTCCTTCTTCTGTCCATTCAACGCAAATACCTAAATAAGACTTCAATACACCTAAGTCCTTCAAAACAAACTTCTTAGACAATTCTCTTTTTACTGACTCAATTTCCTGTTTTGACTTTGCTGCTACGCACAAATCATCTACATAAATTACTAATACTATGTCTCCTTTTGTATAAACACAAGCATCTGCAATGCTCCTCTTGTAACCTAGCTTAACTAGCTCATCATTGATGCACAGATTCCACGCTCTGGCACTTTGTTTTAAACCATACAACGCTTTCTTTAATTTATATACTCTCTGACTACCATTTTCTTCGAAACCTTGTGGCTGTTCCATAAATATTTCTTCATCCAGAACCGCATTCAAGTAAGCTGTCTCAAAATCAAAATGTTCTACAACTAAATTCCTTTTTACTGCTACAGCTAGAACCATTCTCAGACTTTCTGGCTTTGCAGTTGGAGAATATGTCTTATCATAGTTCTCATACTGCTGTTGTGCAAAACCCTTAGCCACTAACCTAGCTTTATATTTGATACTTCCATCTGGCATTTCTTTCCTTTTGTATACCCATTTACAACCAATTACTTTCTTGTCTTTGGGTCTGTCAACAATTTCAAAAACATCTTTATTTACCAGGCAACCAAACTCATTATCCATTGCATCAAACCATCTTTCCTGTTCTTCACTAGAATAACTTTCCAATTCTTCAAAACTTTCAGGCTCTTCTACTGCTAAACAAGCTCTTGCCTTTGTCACAACAAACCTATCTGGAGGCTTTCTAATTCTATGACTACGCCTGGGAATAAAATCTGCTGTTCTGTCTCTTTCATCCTCACTTTCTCTACTAGGAGTTGTAGTTCTATGACTAAATCTCTTGTCTTCAGTCATTCGAGTAGTAGTAGGCCTAGATGCTATCTCATCATCGGAAGAACTACCACTGCTGCTAGGTGATGCTTCCTGCTTAACTGAAACCCCTCCGTTTCCTGAGGTTGGTTCAGTTTGTGCTTCTGGCTCATTTGAACTCCCTAACCTCAAAAACACTTCTTTATTGGCATGCAGTTTGTCCCAACCAGCATGTCTCTCAAAATTTGCAGACCTAGAATACTGCACTTGTTTTCCTCCCAAATGAAACTTGTAGCTATTTCCAGAATACCCCAAAAACCTAAGCCTTTTGCTTTTGGGTTCTCCTTTCCTCCTGAAACAAGCAGGTGTGTAAACATGAGCAAATTTTCCAAAAACCCTTAAGTACTTGTAATTTGGCATTCTCCCATACAATACCCTGTAGGGAATGTCTTCAATTTCTGAATGATACAATCTGTTACTAATATGTATTGCAGTCAAAGTTGCTTCTGCCCAAAAACTCTCTTTCACCCCTGCATCTGCCATCATACAAGCAGTAATTCTTTTTATATCTTGTATTTTCTTCTCTGCTAACCCATCCTCACTAGGACAAGCAGGGTTTGTAGTTTCATGCCTTATTCCCACCTTTTGAAACCAGTTAAACAATTGATTATTTAAAAATTCTCCTCCTCTATCAGTAATAATGGTGCCTACTCTGCTATCAAATTGTCTTTCCACCATTCTTACCCATGCTTTTAAATTTTGCCCAGCGTCAGATTTGTTTTTCATTATTCTCACAAATGCAAACCTTGTATACCTATCAACAATTACTAGGAAATACTTGCTTCCCCCTAAGGACAAGCAATTAGCTTGGGCGACATCTGCATGTACATACTGAAATGGTCTTTGAGCAATTCTTTTTGTTTTCTTAGCTACTGGAAAAGCTCTGACCTTTACCTGTTGACATACCGTACAATCTAAGTGGTTTTTGCATTCAGCAACTTTTAAATCTAGACACATACTGATTAAATTCTTTAAACATTTGAAGCTCGCATGGCCGAATTTTCTGTGAAGCTCGTGTATGCAGTCTTTGTGGATTGGAATATTTTCTATGTTATTAGCTTCTTCAACCCTGTAGCTATCAATATTGTCCTCCAAATAATAAAGTTTGTCCTTTTTCAAACCTATGCCACGCAATTCCCCATTCATTTTTATCTTACACATGTTCTTTTCAAAGATGACTGTGTAGTCTCTTTCTGTTAATCTGCTTACTGATAACAAATTATTTTCTAACTCCTTTACATGTAAGACATCATTAAAATTCTCTTTTAGCCCTGGAATGTACACAGTACCCATTTGATTTACAGTACTTAGCTCTTTCCCGTCAGCCAAAACTACAGCATTTACATTAGCTGATTTTCTACTTCTTACTAAATTTATGTCATTACACATCAAAGATGTGGCTCCTGAATCAACTAGCCATTTAGAATTTGCATTTTGTTTTTCCTTAATCATGGTTGCAACCCCCTTTTTATTACCACTGTCCCTCAAAAATGGAGGTCTGGACTGTTTTTGATACTGCCGCGGCTGCCATCTGCTCTCTGCTTGCTTGCGTCTCTCAGCTGCAAAATGTTTACAATGTCTCTGCAGATGACCAATCTTCTTACAATAAAAGCACCTCCGTTGCTCCCTTGTAGAGGCTGCTTCCTCCTGCGTTCGCCAGTCAGGAGTTGTTTGTTGTTTTGGCACAGTCTTTAAGCTTGCTGAGTCACCCTGCTCAGACATTCTTCTCTGGTTCTCTTCCAGTATTCTGGCCACAATTAAGTCTCTATTAAGCTCAGCTTCTGGCAAGTTCTGCAAGCTGTTCGTTATGTTGTCCCACGAAGAGTCTAGCGATTCTACTAAAATGTAGCATTGCTGCTCTTTGCTAATTTGCACTCCCCTCAGTTCAGCTTGCACAAATAAATCTTGCATTATTTTTAAATGTTCTATCACACACTGCCCTTTAGCCATCTTTTGCCTGTATATTCTTTTAGACCATAGCATTTTTGCAAAAGCAGTTGAAGGAGTGTGTAATCTCTGCAAGGTATCCCACACATCCTTGGCAGACGTTTTATCTCTGACATCATTAATCAAGTCTTCTTCAAGCATGAGATAAAGACAGGCTTTTGCTTTACTATCTCTCTCTCGAGTGGCTGCATCAGCATCGGCTGCCAGCCCTGTTTCAACTGTTGACCACAGACCTTCCTTTACTAGTAGAGATTGGGCATAAATCTTCCAGGTAGAGTAGTTGTTTCTATTTAATTTACTAAACTTTAGAATTTCCATCTTGATTTGTGCAGTGACTCAATTTGACACAGTCCTTCTGAGTATGCACAGCCGACCCGTCTGGGCTTAAGCAAAGCACAAAATGATTTACTTCTGAAGCTTATCAGTGCAGCACAAACAGCTTGCTCTGATCTATCGTCCACAAAGCTTTCTTCCACTCTCTGGAACTTTCAGCTTCTGTGGATGCTGGGTGCTCTAGTAACTGGGCCCATAACCCTTGTCAGGGATGATGGGAGTTGTAGCCCTTCACCTCTGGCTCAAACTCACCACCTTGTTACGCAGCAGAGCCAACCAGCTTAGATCAGTGGTTAATGCTTTCCTTCAAAGCAGCAGAGTTTCAGAGAATAGGCTGAAGATCCTGACAAACTCTCCAAGCCTTCTCACTCTTCTCCAGGTGTCTCCAAAACGTCTCCAGGATTCACTCAGGCAACTCAGTAGTTTTATATAAAACCTACTTTATTCTTCTATATAAATATACTATATGGTCAACAAATCACAATCTCTACACACTACTCCACAATATTTCCAAACTATTCCACCTCTACTCCACAACAATACATTGGCAAACATTGCAATTTTATAGCCATTGTTTATCACCACCCACTAGTTAGTTTCCACCCAGTGGGTGTGTACTTCCATTCTGATTGGTCCACATAGTTCCACCCATACTTAAGACCAACCCATGTATTTCAACATGTCACCTTGTACACTTAATGATTCTCAGGTGTTTCCATTCTGCATTCAGTACCTCTGTCCTTGGCTCTCAGGACTTCTAGATTACATTAGCAGTTTCACCTGTGTAGCCCCATAATTGCTCTTGCTTAGTCATTGTGACTTTCACATACATATTTTATTTCTTTCACTGTATGTCCCATGTTGCATTTTCCTTAACAATTTCATCCTTATCTTTTTTCTCCACTTCTCTATAAAGTAAGGAAAATAAGTCAATGTACTCCTCTTTTACTATCTTATCCCTTGTAGATTGGAGTAAGTGGTCACCTAATGGAAGGGACATCTCACCAAAGGGAATGGCGGAGTGTAACATTTTGTGTGAGGGGAGCCCAATGGCTCCAAGGCCAAGCCATTCCTGAGAAAGGAGTTGTCGAATCATTAGGCAACTCACCTGAAATCCCTGGAGTCGCATTCTTGGGTGCAGGTGGTTCCTGAGGAGTAACAGGATGCAGGTCAGCGCCTGCAACATCCTACGCCAGCTTGGACACTGACGCTCCATCTGGATGCATGTTCCTTTCCAATGCATCTAGACGAGAATATCATCAGCAATCTTTCTCTTTTTGCTATAGCGACTAGACTTAACCACCTCATTTACCTGAACACCTTGAATCCTTTCAAGATGTTGAATCCTGGCTAATATTGCCTGCCAAGGGATCTGATCTTCCTCATCACTAGATGATGGAGGGTCAGGACTGATTGGTATTTATGGGGGCTGTTTAACAGCCCACCCTTTCCCTTTGCTGCCCCTTTTCCCTTGGTGAGGCCATTATGCAACACCCAAGACACTAACTTCAATATATAAACAAAGACTTAGTGCTGCAGCTAGAATTACTATCAGTATGGATTGTTGTTGGTGATGCTGTTGTTGTCAATAGAGACCAATAACTGGCCCCCTACCAGTCCACTGGTCAATTTGAACACCACAACACCACCAGTATTCTGGTTGTATTATTATTATTATTATTATTATTATTATTACACTGCAGTGGTCAAATTGCAGTAACGATTAACAAGTAACAATTAACAAGTTGCAATAACAATTAGTAATCAACTGCCAGGCTTCCCAACAGAAGCCCAGTTCATCAAGTTACACAAAATGGCTGCCCCTCGACAGAAGAAGCCACAAAATCTGCCTCCTAGGCCCTAACCACTTTCAGGGAAACTGCCAGTGCAACAGGACACCTGGTGGCCCGCCAAAGGAACTGAACTTGATCGAAAGAAGGGAAAACAGTTGAAAGAACGGCCCCCTGGTGGCCCACCAAAACCTAAGTAGCTGAAGAATGGGGAGGGGATGTTCCACCCACTATACAACAACCATTGAGAAATGGCCCCCACTGGTCTAACTCCCAACAAGAAGATTGACTAAGATTGGGGAGGGGGTGGTCAAAACCCCATTCGAATGGGGGGTATCGAAACCCGATATCTGCCCCGACAGTATCAAGGGGATGCCCCAATCTGCCCCTGGGAACTTGTGGGAGAGCCCTCAATCCAAGAAGAGAATGGTGGTGGGGGAGAACAACTCAGTTGGGGTTAAGGGGGGGACATCAGGCCAAATCTCCATGGATGAGTATCGTCCTGGAAATGCTGGCTATGGCCCACTAAAAGGTAACAACCCCACTACCAAAGGTACCCCTCCCAGCACAATACTCCCTGCAAGCAGCGCCCAGCCACGAAGTCCTCTCCACGCTATCCAAAACACCACCTCCGACAAGGGGGGGGGGTTCTGCTACAGCAAGCCGCCCATGCAGTCACTGCAAGCCACTCATGCAGTCGCTGCCACTCAGCTCCTGAGGTCTCGATCGAAGCTGCGACGGACACAACCTGGCCAAAGCTGCCAAGCAGCCCGTGCGGGAACGATCGCCATAAACAGGGGCCCAAGGCCATCCGGACGTCACCTCAGGTAATGGTGCATGAGGTGCGTTGGGCAGGCTGGTGACTTGCTGAGCATGCTCAGCCATAGGCAGGCCCCTCTACTGCGCTGGTTGTTCTTGGACGGTCGGATCTGCAGCTGCAGGCCCTACTTACCCAGCGTTATGTCCTTCCGTTGTAATGCCCATCCGGATTGATCTGCCTTGGAGCTGCAGACTAGATCCCCAAATTGCATCAGGGGTGAGACTTAGAGGATTGTTTGTTAATGATTCAGACTACTGCCTGGTTGTCGCACCAGAAACAGACTCGCTTGTCTTGGAACTTGCCTTTCCACAGGTAAACAGCCACTAGTATAGGAAAAAACTCAAGGAAAGTTAGGTCACGGATAACATCGGATTCCCTCCAATCAGTAGGCCAAGGTTGCGCACAAGAATGCCCAATGTAGTACACACCAACCCCAAAAACCCCTGCTGCATCCGAATGGACCTGTAGGCCTGACCTGAGAGTCGCTTCCCCCTGCCAGAATGTAACCCCTTTGTACCCTTACAGAAATCTGAGGCATACACCCAAATCCTCTTTTACCCCCTTTGAAAGCTGAATGCGGTGATGTGGGGACCGGACGCCTACAGTGATCCTGGCTAGTCTGCTGCAAAAGGCCCTGCTGGGGGCCACCACCCTGCATGCAAAGTTGAGGCAGCCCAGTAGAGACTGCACCTCCTTCAAGGTGGCCTTTTCCTTAGTCGCGAGGAACCGCAACTTCTGCTTGATCCCCTCTAGCTTCTCTTCTGGTAGGCGTGAAACTTCTGCAATGGAGTCCAGTGTGATCCCCAGATAAGTCATGCTGCTGGACAACCCCACCATTTTTTTCCGGAGCCAAGGGGACACCCAGATCGCAAGCCATTTCCTGGAAAGACTGGAGAAGAAACCCGTAATCTGGTCCCCCGGCAGCCCCTATCATGAGGAAATTGTTGATATAGTGAGGAAAAGAAAAGGAGCCTTTGCGGTGGTGCAGGGCCCACTCCAGGAACACACTAAAGGCCCCGAAGGCAAAACAGCTGATACAGCATCCCATTGGCAGAGCCATATCGTAGTACCACTGCCCTTGGAACTTGAAACCCAACAGGCAGTGATCCTCTGGGTGCACCAGGAGCAGTCGGAATGCAGACTGGATGTCACATTTTACCATAAGGGTGCCGGGACCACAGGCTTTGACCAGTTTTATGGCCTAGTCAAATGACGCGTACCGCACTGAGCAAAGCTCGGGGGATATGGCGTCATTGACCGATGCCCCTTTTGGATAGGAAAAGTGATGAATAAGGCGATACTCTCCTGGTGCCTTCTTAGGGGTCACTCCAAGTGGGGAGACCCTGAGGTTCTCCATGGGAGGTGAGAGAAAGGGGCCTGCAACCCTCCCAGCCACGCATTCCTTAGCAATTTTGGCCACCACCACATCAGGCAGCTGTGCGGCTGATTTAAGGTTGCTGGACTCAGCTGCAAGCCTACGGCCCATGGTGGGGATCCTGAAGCCTTCAGAAAATCCATCCCTAAGGTAGGCGGCTACCTGCATATTGAGGTAGAGAGCCAGAAGGGGGAGCAAGCCCTGAACCCTACTGGTGTGAATGCTAAGCGACCTGCCCCTAGCCTGTCCCTACTGTTTGTTGTTACACTGTCCAGTGCTGCTCCCAGACCCTGCTTCTCTCTTGGAGCCAGAGGAACCAGGGCATCCTGAGCGAAAGGGCTGGGAGGCTGACCTGGAGCAGAAGCAGCTGGTTTTAGGGTGGGATCCGTAGAAGTTCTCGTAATAACGCTCAAACTTGCAGTGGGTCCTGAGAAACTTGCCTGCATTATATTCCCAGCAAACCAGTCACCAGGGGTCCTTCTTATGAGGCGGCATAGCCCGCCTCTGTCTTCCCTTTTATTTGGGAGCCCACAATGATGAGCCAGAGCTTGTCATTGATGAGGTCCCATCTGGCCCTAGGATTGTGAGAAGCCCTTTTGCAGAAGGTGGTGCCATATTCAATGGCCGCCGCCTCACCCGCAAGGGTCCTGGCCTTTAGAACATTGCCCAAGTGGTTGGCCAGGTGCCATCCCCTTTCTGGGTAAGCCAAGTCTACTATAACCATGAAGATGGTGTACCAAGCCAACCAGTTGGAGAATGTGCATTTTCTGTAGACTTATCAGTCTTAGGAATGCTGCCCACCTCCCCCTTGGGTTTTAGTAAAGAGCAGGCATCCACGTAAAGTCCAAAATAGATAAGTCCGGTTACAGAAAGCATAGCAGAAGGTTTCCTTGGGTGATGTTTCCGGGTTGTGATTTTTTCTGCATTGTCATTTCTCTTCAAGACTTGTCCTTTTTAGTCATCAGTGCGCTTGCAGAAAGCGCGGGATGAGTTCTTCCTGAATTTTCGTTTGTGAAGAGAAGCCAGAGAGAGAGAGACATCCATGTAATATCCTTTGAGGATATTATCGTGGGTCTTCTTGTCCAGGTGGATCCCAGGGGGATCCTCATGATCCTGGAACAAGCTGAGGGTAGGGGAAACCGTCGTAGCCTCCCCCTCCTGCCAAACCCTGGAGGGGACCAAGGCAGCCGGCTCAGAGGGAGTCTGTGTCTTAATGGCCCATGAAGGTAGCCCAGGGACCAGAGCAGCAGTCTTCCAGTACTCTGCCCAATCTAGATCATCATCAGAGGACTCACCTGATGATCCTTCGCTGTCTGAGTTCCTCTTTTTTCCATGCTTGGAGCACCTTCTCTTCTTGTCCTGCTTAGCCCCTTTTTGGCCTTTTCCTCCCGATGTGTTGTTCCCCCACTCTGGGGAGGGGCCCACCAATGAAACTATGCTGATGTCACTTTGTGAAGGGGATTGGTGCCTCCTTCAACATCCCACTGTCCAAGCTGACTGTTGAGAGGCCTCATTTCTGGCCTGGGACTGGCCCCCAGCCTTGGTGCCAGCTACAAATCTCTGGTTGGATGTGCCGGTCCCAGCTTCAGGTTCCTTTCTGGACCTTAGCTCCCCAACCTGCTCAGCCAGGAGTGTGACCACTCTCTTCAGCTCCTACAGGTTGGGGGCCTCAGTACCAGTCAGGAGATCCTGTACTGCCTCAGGATTGTTAGCTGCCCCACGCGAGGCATTTGCCCTGCGTGCCTATGGCGCCAAAGCAGCCCATGGCTTGGGTGTCCTGCCGGACTGCGCCTGCATCACAGGCCTGCTAGGCGGGGCCCTTTTCTTGGGTGATATGGCTCCAGAACAAGAGTGATTTTAGCCCTTTGCAGTCAGGCCTGAAAAGGCCTGGCAGTGATTTCAGCATTCTTGGCTTGTCCACTTCCCACCTGGCTTGTCCGCCCTCTTATGTGCTTGGGCCGCCTCGTCGGCCCAGCCCACAGCTACCCAGGTACCTCTGGGCTATGATGCTGCCTTTTCCTAGACTTGTCTGCCCCCACCTTGGCTTGTCTGCCCTGGGCTAGTGTGCCCCCTTGATTCCCCCACTGCTTGGTAACCCCTTGCCCACTTCCTGTGGCTCACCTGCCCCCCAAAGGGGCTGCTTGTACTTCTCCTGGCTTGTCTACACCTCGGGGTCCAAGTGCCCTTTACCAGGTGTTCCCCCAAGTGGGAACCCCTTTGTGCCTCACCCATGGGCTTGCCTGTCCCCCCACCGGGCTGCAGGCCTCCCCTCTCAGCTTGTTCGTTCATTCTTGGCTTGTTCGCTCCTTCAGGTGGGTTGCCCCACCAACCCCTTTTTTCTCAGGCTTGGGCCCAGATGCCCTGGAGCCTGTTGCCTGGATGGGCCTATGGGCCACCTATACGACCCGATATGGCTGCCAAACCCTGACCCCCAGTGGGTCACCACCAGTAGCAACATTCACTGCCCCCCTGTTGCTGGGCTAGCTACTCCCACTAGCCTGTTCTTGGAGGCTGGGCCTAAGCCCCCCCTGACCCTCGTTGGTTTGCCTCCGCCCTCTTCTGACCCACCCATTTTGGCCTTCATAGGCCCCAGCCAATTGTCAGGTTACCCACCACCAGGAGCAGCCAGACACTAGCTGCTGCCTCCGCCAATCGTCGTCCACCACCATGCCATGGCCACCCACCACTCGCCGGTCTGTCCACTGTCTGGCTCCACCGGACACAGCTGCCACCTCTGCCACTCATCATCCGCCATCAGCTGTCCTGCCGCAGCCACCCACCGCTCACCGAACTGTCCCCGATGTGCTCTGCCGCTCTTCGGCTCCGCTCGCTGTCTTCTGCCTTCTTGAAGAGGCCTCTTCTTGGAGCTTCTTGGAAAGCTCCGTCCTCTTCAGCTCACAAGAGCCAACTGGCTGGGTCCGTGAACCAGCCGGGAATTTATTCCTGGCTGCCAGACCATGTTGGGGACTAGCCCCACCCTTCAGCCAATCAGAGTCCTTCCACAAGTGGCATCTCTGATTAGCTGATGATGTTGCGTGCCAACCAATTGGGGGAGAGCAGCCCTAACCCGATTGGTCGGCCCCCGATCCTCTTCCCAGCCTACCAAAGCATGCTGGGAAGAAGATGCCAGCCAGCATGGCAGTGCCCATGCCGGCCATGCGGTGGGTCCGGGAGCCAGGGAACATCACCGACTGCAAAAGGTGGCCGCCCCTAAGTCAGGCAACCTGCTTTCTATTGGAGGCAGGCAAAGTTTTCATCCAAAACGTTGTTCAATCAGATTTTCAGTTAGGATCACACTATAAACCTGAGTCCAACTGCTTAAAATCATTCAGAACAATTTAAATGTAATATAACCCATGACAAATCAAAACCAATAAAATGATTAAATACAAGAGAGAATAAAATGTTCTTCCCCTGTTGCTTGAACAAAAAAGAGCCTTATTGCACTATATTTTATAGCACTATTATTCCACTTTACCTACTATAGCTGCCTGCTGTGGAATCCTGGGATTTGCCATTTATGAAGGGACATTTAGCATTCTCCACCAGAGAGTTCTTAGGCTTCACTAACTATAAACCATAGAATTCCACAGGAGGCAGCCATAGCAGCTAAAGTGGAATAATAGTGCTTTAATAGCATAGTGTGATAAGGCTCATAAATGCGGGACGAGTATCCAGTGAAGTGAAAGGAGTAAGGAATTCAAAAGGCAAGATTCCAAAGCCAAGAAATTGTTGCTCTGTAATGTGTATTGTGTTTTTTTAAAATTTTTATTTTTTATTTATTTATTTAGTTAGTTATACCCCACTCTTCAGCCACAAGGCTATCAGAACGGCTTACAAATTGTTTTTAAGCAATAGCTATTTACACATCTACACTGCGTTAAGCAGTTTCCAATGTGTGTTAGCTAATTGCCCCCCACAAGCTGGGTACTCAATTTACCAACCTACAAAAGGATGGAAGGCTGAGTGAACCTTGGAATCGAACTTGCAACGTGGTGGCTTGCAGTACTGGCATTTAACCACTGCACCACCAGGTCTCCTATTGCTGTCCAACATCACACAGAAGTGTGGTGTTCTGAAGTGTGGCCTCTAAAGAAGATCTAAATGGCATGGCTGATCTGTTTGGCCTAATTTCAAAAGGGCTCCCTGAACACTCAGTTCAAATGATTGGCAACAACAGCCTAGTGGATGGTCAATTACATCCTATGTAATCCTTGGGTTTGTAGTTTGGTGAGGTATTAGTTTTCCCTGGATAAGAATTCTAAATATGTCTCCTAAAGGGTGCATCAAGACTGCTTAAAAATACCAGAAACTCCAAGATTTTGTTCCTGTTCTTTCTGATTTTGAAATGAAGCAAACATTTGAAATGAAGCAAACATTTCAATACTTTAGTACAAGGGATGGAAAGAATATCCAATCCTATTCATTTCCTGGCTGGAAAAAAAAGGAAGGGTTTCCCAGCACACAAAAAACCTGGTTGGGAGGAATAATACTGTGGAAAGAAGTTTGTGCAGTTTTTGTCTAATACTAATACTAATTCTAATACTAATACTTCCCAAAAACCTTCAGGAAATTATTCCTAACAGAAATACATCTGGGTTTTCTGCATGAAAATTGTAGTATTTTCTGGAAAAAAAAAGAAAAAAGAAAGAAAGAAAAAGGAAAAAACCCACACTTTTTTGCTTAAAAACTGGGTGTGTATATTTTAAAAAATACTGCACAAAAACACTATTTTCAAGATATACGTGGTGGGGGTTGTAAAAGTATCTTTTAAGCCAAAAAAATGATTTTTGCACAGTAATAGTTTTCTTTTTTGTGAAAATTGTGTTTTTGTGTAGACACACAATTTTTGCTGTCCCTGTAAAAACAAAACAAAACAAAAAGCTATTTTCAGAAAGTCACATAGTTTTATGATGTAAAAATCCTACTTTTCATTTTTTTTCTTGAAAAAACACAAGTTTTGGACAAAACCCTACATCTGTTTCTAGAAAGATAGTTTTTTTGTGGAAAAACATGGTTTTTTCCTCATAAGCTCTCACAATTTTCATTCAAAGAAACTACTGCTTCAAGAAATATGTTGTGGGTTTTTGTTTTTGGTTTTGATTTTTCTGCACAAAATGATGTCTTTTTGCACAAAACCCACCAGTTCTGCACAAAAACACATGTTTCTGGAAACGTGTATTTGAGTGAAAATGTGATGGGGGGCTGCACATCATCTTCATATAAAAATATGTTTTCATCCACAGAGACAACACAATTTTTACACAAATGTATACATGTATCTTCAAGCACAGAGTAATTTCCTAAAACACTTTGAGATGTACAAATACCAGGTGAAAACTGGACAGAATTTTTTGTTTCTCATGTAACAGAGAGAAGCCTATGGAAATTACTCGTCTTTACATGTGAGGATGAAATATTCAAAGATGTATGTCTCTATTCTATAAATTAAAAACAAATATTTCTAGAGACATACAAAATCCCTCTGTCAGTTGAATGGGGTTAATCGAACCTTTTACATAGCTGAACCTGCAGACCCATAACTCATGCTCTTAACTACTAAAATTATCATCATTCAGTAATACAGAGCCTTGGTCATATCTGTTGAGGGTGTTTCCATTCCACTCCATCCCCTTTCCTCTCCTTCACTTGCACACTTCTGTTGTTGTGGTAAGAAGAAAACAACATGTACCTGTCAAGACAATACAGTCATCTCCAGACAGAGAACAGATAAATGCTTTACTAAGCGGCACCAACATAAAAAGAATGAAAGCAACAGACCTAGTAAAAGAATGGGCTCTTTTTGAGAAGTGCTGGTCTCTAGGGAGTCTTCTATAGCCAAACTCACATCTGGTTATGGGATCCTGTCGCAACAGATGATTTGCTAGCTCCAGCGTGAAATGAGTCATAACCAAAAGAAGAGAGAAAAATTGTACTGAGGATTTCAACAGCAGCTCACAGAACTCAATAGGGAGAGCTGTCAAACTGGCTTTTTTAAAAAATACACCCCCAAACACCCAACAACTCCATCAAACCTCAGCATTTTTAGAAAGAGTACCTGGTTCAAAACACCAGGGAGAGAGGATGGGGGGGGGGCAATAACAGCAAAAACTGGCTGGTTTATCAAAGTAATAGTAGAAGCTCATGAGACCTAACTTCTGAATAAAGAACTGTCCATCATTGGAAATGGTTATGATGAGCAGGGAAATGTCTTTCTTGTTCCTGACACTTTGCCAGTGCAGGAAAAAAAAACTGAAGCAAAAGGACCTTGCACTAGAGGAGGACTGACAGCCGAAGAATCCCAGCAGGAAATTGGCATTAATTCTGGGGATAGAATCATACACACATCATCTCTTTTTCCAATGTTGAAATCACCCAAGCACAGCACATCGGTATGAAAGGAACCATGACTCAGTGGCACCAGTTGTTTCTAGGCTTCTGATCACTCTGGCACATTTTAGTTTTGAATTATAATTGGATATTTCACTTGGATACCTGAATAGCAGAGGTGTACCATTGGAGTATGACAAAATCAAAATATAATGGTTTACTTGTGTACCATGAACCATTATTTTGGGAGGCAATGGGGAGAAGTGTCATTTGCCATTCTGCTTCAGGCAGCAAAATGACTTGGATCAGCCCAGGCAAGTCCAGAGCAATGGAGTGATGAAAAGACTAATATGGAACAAGTAATGTAGATATACAACAGTAAATGGGACTTCTGCTCTGTCTCTGCCTTATTGGTGACTGAATGACACAATCACACATGAGGCTAAGACAAATAGAATTGCTGATCCCTAGCAGAAGCTGACAGGAAGAAGGTAAAGCTAAATCAATGAACTGTACAGAGAATAGCCATCTCTGCTGATGTTTAAATCTTCAGGAACCCTTATTTATTTTAGTAATTTGTCAAGGCGTATTAGAAGCTCTAGTGCATCATGGGAGAACTCCTAAGTTACACTGTGTATTTACGGTTTCTATTTCTCTCCCCTTGCCCAAGAAATGCAACAGGGAACATGTTTCCTATCACTGGTGTGTTTTTCAACAGAAAAGCCCTGGCAGCAAAGTGCAGCAAAGCGCAGCAAAGCAAAGCAAAGCAAAGCAAAGCAAAGCAAAGCAAAGCAAAGCAAAGCAAAGCAAAGCAAAGCAAAGCAAAATAATAATATGCATGCACACACACAGATCTGACATTTTGATCTGTTCATTCTTTCACATACAGGTTAGAAATAGCTTGGGAATTTGTTATTAAATGGATGTGAGAGAATTCAAAGCTGGCAGTTGTACATCCTTTATCTGCTCTTTGGGGAAAAAAACTCTTGGGGTGTATCTACATAGCACATTTATAGCACTTAGATACCACACAATTGGTACCACATAAGTGGTATCTCAAGATCTGTAGTGCTGTGAGGTACTTTGCCTCATCTCTTAGAAAACTCTAGTGCTGTAGTTCAGGAGACAGAAGTGGAACTCTCTAGCATAGAATTCTAAGTACCTCAACAAACTACAGATCCAAAGATTCTACAGGGTGAACCCATCACAGATAAAGTAGTACCAGAGTGTGCATAATATGCAACAAAATAGATTTGCTATGCAATAAGAGAGGGAAGGGTATGTCCAAAAGTACTACAGATGTCACAGCTTAACTGCATCATTAATGGTTATTAGAGGGATTCTCCCCCTCACCACAAAAAGTTGCATGGGGAAGATTTCAGGTGGACTTGCCATTTGTGGTGAGTACTGGTATCGGTGGTTTTCCTCTTTGTTTTCAATGTGAGTGTGTGTGTGTGTATAGTTCAACAGCCATAGGTCATAACAAAATTCATCTTAGTCACCAACAATTGACTATTTCCTGTATGTTCTGGACATAGTGTTTTTCTGGGGTACTCTAAGGAAAGGAGTAGTGTCCATAACCTCTACATAACAGGTGATATAATGCCCCCCATCTTGTTTCAACATCTGAATTGTTCTGGGATTAGAATATGGTGACAAACAAGTCACAAGTGATGACAGGAGCTGTGTAGCTTGTTGAAGCAGGGAATTAAAACACAAGTTATGGTTTAAAAGAAACAGAGGGTTATCACCATGGCTATCTGCCACTAAGGGTAAGCCTTCCTCATTTAACCTTACATTGTATATATTTCCTACCTGAAAACAATCATGAAAATGACACCACAATCCTCAGATTCACTGCCTGTGAACAGGCAGGCAAATTGAGAGGAAGGATTTTCATTCAACCCTAATGGAATCCTCTTTTGTCTTCAGTTTCAAATCTACAGTGCTAATTTCTGGGTTAGGAGCTGGCAATTCTAATAAGGATTTAAAATATTTCTCCACCTCAATTCCAGTTGCACAGTATGATACATAGAATCAGGCCAAGGAATTGGGGGAGGGCAAGTTCTATTTTCTATTTTCACACTTAACAAGTGATGAAATATTAATTATTTCTTCACTTCATTAAATAGTCATTTAACTCTAATCTGAATTCTTTATTTAGATGCCTGTTAACAGGTGAATGACTGACACATTTCATTTCCATGTTCCAGCTGAGCTTGTGTTGAAACAAATGCATTCATTTATGGATCATGGGCGTGAAGAAGGAGGCTCCGAGCAGCAGAACACTTTTGAGTTTTCCCACCCACATGGGAAGTGCTTCGCACAGCATGGAACACTTTAAAGTTCTGCTTGGATGGAATCCAATGAGTTTTGCAAGCTGCTCTGGGTATTTTGGGATTTTTAATTTGTAGCAATGTTGCTGTTATTTTAAATTCCAACCAACTCTCAATGTAACCCTTTGGAGCCACCAACTGTCTCCCTGCCTTGTAGATACAGAGGCCAAGGGCACTCCAGCGAGACTTAAAGACTCTATAGGATTGTCATCTGACTGGTTATAAACTTGATTGGCTAAGAGGGAGAAGTGACTTTTTACCATCTGACTGCTTTTATTGTCAGTCAGAGGCTGTGTGGGCTCCTGTAAGGATCTACCCTTGTCCCTCCATATCCACAGATTTAGTATCCACGGATTTAAGTATTCATGGCTTGAAAATATTATTTAAAAAATAATAATCCAAAAAGCAAATCTTGATTTTGCTATCTTATATAAGGGACACCATTTTGCTATGCCATTGTATATAATGGGACTTGAGTATTCACGGATTTGGGTATCCACGGGGTGTCCTGGAACCAACCCCCAGCAAATATGAAAGGACAACTGTAATTAGATATTATTAGACACAGAGAACTTCTGATATTGGGTTTCTTCACCTCCCCTCTTAGAACAATGAGCGGAGCACAATGCACACAAGATTATATCATTGGGCCTTACTTTGTCCTGCTCTTTCACAACATTGGCTGCTGGTTGTTAACAGACATATCATTCCATGTTGATTGCTTGCTGTCTTTTGGCTGTTAGTTTCTGGGACAGAGGTTGCACTGGAGTCTCCTCCCCAACAACACACTGAGGACTGCACCACTGCTGCTGAAAATTGGTGGCTGCTGCTAAGAGTTAAATAGTCATTGCTGTTTATAACTACAGCTGTTGTCTATGGTGCAGGAGGGCACCCAAGTGACCTCCCACACCATAGAACCCTTCTGATACTTCCCTTAGAATCTCCTTCCCTTGCAAAATGGAAGTGGAAGTGGAAAAGGGGACATGAGAAGGAGAAGAGGAATTGGAAAGTGGACATTTTGGTGGCTGTACAAGCCTCTGGTACAGGGGGCCAAAGAAAGCCCCTGTGGGCCATATGGCCCATGAATCACTTGTTATGCATTGTCAGGATCAGCCCCTAACCTTGCCAGTTCCTGCCATTTTCTGTATTATTCTGTAACCTTGCTGTTAATTGTGTTTTCATTGCTTTGTACATGTTAACGAGTGTTCTGTAACAACTATGGAAGAGGCATAAAACATTCATGGTGAGATAAGCCTACAGCTGCAGAATCAACTTGGGAAAAAATGGGATGGATATTTGTAGGGGAAGAGGAGGTCAGGGGATGGTGGATAACCAATAGTATTGAAGCCCACCAGATGTCATAGATTGCAATATGCCCTCTAAGTTTCAGTTCTGAGCAACAACCTTGTATGATATGCTTTCTAGATTTCTGTGCCAATAAAGTTTTCTGTTTAACTCTCAAACTGCTGGTCACTGAATCTGGGACTGCAAGCACATGACACCCATTCCTAAACAAGATTTTTTTTGAAAGAGCATTGGGATTAGAGCTACAGAATAGGGAAAGTTATTCCATGTTTCCCAAAACCTTTAATGGAACCTTTCCCATAACTATTAGTTCAATTTGTGTACGTGTATGTGTACGTGTGTGTGTGTGTGAGAGAGAGGGGGGGTATGGATATATTATGTGAAAGATAGGGGAAGAGAAATTGGTGTGGTCCAATCACACTGAGCATAAACCAACAATATTCTTACCTTGGAGCACTTGAGATGAAACAATTTCCTCAACTCTTTTTTAGAATTTAAGATAAGTTGCAAACGTATCTTCACAGACAAGGTTCAGTCAGAAAAAAATGAGGTAGGGAGCCAGACCTACTTACCTCACCTTGTTCCTTCTTCTTAGTTTGTAATAACATTTAGTACTACAAAATATGTAAAGATTGCATGTAGGAAACTAGAGTTTATATCTCAAGTCATTTTAATTGAACTGTATGCCTTGTTCAGTTGACTTTATACTAAAATATATTAATTGATTTTCTGTGAAAAGGTCCTCCAAACTGAGTACTGTACTTTAAGAGTAAGAATTCATGGGACTAGGTCTGCAAGTCCTCCAAGGAGAGGAAGAACTTCTTACATATTTCACTTCTCACAGGAGGCTGCATGGTTAGAGTGGTCATTCATTATACACAATGTTTTTCGAGTGGTCAGTCTAATGTGGTATTGGCAAACAGTAGAGATGGGAGACAATAATAATAATAATAATAATAATGTTTATTTCCATTTATGTGTTATCATGATGTACAAAAATTCAAAAAATTCAAATGTGAGAAAAAGTAGAATTCAGTTGTGGACCTGCATGGCACAAGGCACTGTGGGGAGAGGCCAGATTTGATGGCCTCCATGATGAAAAGCCCAGTGTAAGTGATGTTGGGTTGCAAGACACCATGATGCATTGGGGAGGACAGATCCAAAGGGTTTTAAAGCTTCCCCCCTCATGGGCTCTTAGACCATCATACTTTGCAGCCCACCCTCCTACCTCCATTGCAGTGTGAGTGTAGCTGCTTGCTTCATTTTGGGGTAGAAATTTTCTCCCCTTTTATCTGTTTTTTCCCTACTCTGCACAATATCTGGGAGGGGGGCTTTGACATTGGCCAGGCTGATGTCTTTAAATACATAGTCATTTGGCAGGTAGTGGGGAAAAATAAAATAAGAGATAGCATGATCACCTTGACATTTGTTTGATGAAGGACAGAACTCTGGAACTGCCTCTTTAGGTTCTGTGCCCGAGGGAGGAGGAGGAGTCTACCCTTGGGGTGGATCTGGGGTGCTTGCTCTCACTGATAAAGTCATAGAATCATAGAATTGCAGAGTTGGAAGAGACCACGAGGGCCATCCAGTCCAAACCCCCCTGCCACTTGGGGCAGTTATTGGATTTCCCTCCTGGCTCAGGTGTTTTCACCCAAGGAGAAAGTCAAGGGGTGACATCTGGCCTCAGTTGATCCCACACTAGGTTGCTCCCCCCTAGTGGCCCTTATTTATCTCAGTTATCTGTGTCTGGTCTCGTTATTTCATCATTGGTCATCAATTGACAGTTATGCCCATTCCTAGAAAAGAAAGGTATGGTGACAACCTCATATTTGTCAAAAATGCATATGAAAGATAATGAGTGGGCAGGGGAAATTCTGAACTCCCTTTGCCTGTTGTTTTAGGCAAGAAATGTCCCCCCAAATATCCCCCGCCTGCCTCGAGTCCAAAACTGTGTGATTTCTTTTCTTTTTATAAAATCACATTCCAAAAGAGAATTTGAATCCTTTTTTGTTCATAGTTTGAATGGAAATCTTTTTCAGATTCTAAACATTTGAACATATTCTTTTCTATTTGATCATGTACCATCATTTTAACTCAGAGTCTTGTTAGTTGCTCAGGGTTGTCTAGAATGTGGTCTGAATAATCATGTTTTGCAGTACCTTTTGCTTCTGTGCCAGTAGAAGTGAGCTGCCTCCTCCCCTAGCAAACGACAGAGCTAGCAAATGGACTTGTCTCCAAAGCTATTCCAAAATGAAACTTAAGAGTGTTCTCTGCACTTCTGTGGGCTGACTCACCAAACAAATATACAGTAAGTATGTTAGGAAGCAGTATCAACTTTTTTTAATACCTTATGATTCGTTCCAAAATTGAAAGCAGTGTCCTTCTTTCACTCCATTCCATTTTACTAAAATAGGTTTCCTTCCTGCTGTTTCATTCATTTGGCAGAATGCTGGATCTGAAGTTATTTGCCTTTATTACTGCAGCTGCTCCATTTTACCAATGTGTGTGTGCATAAAACAAGTTTATAATGCACTTGCAAAAGGAATATAGGCATCATAACAGCTACCATATATGCTGGTAGGGCAAATTTATTCAAGGAACTCTGTCTTAAAAATCTCTCTTTGCAAACAAGGTTAGGCACAAGTATCAGATTGAATGAACCATCATCATTTGCAGAAGCCTTTAGAAAATGGTGTGTGACACTTCCATTTTCTGCACATATACTTTCTTATTTTATGTACACATTTCCCATCATGTAGAAGAATGAGGTGGAAAAATCTAGATTTGTAGGTAATGAATATCATTTCTAAAGCATACGTGTGTGTGTGTATAAGGAAAAAAAAAACTATTTCCACAAACTTAGAAGAAAGCCTAGCACATCAGGGAGAAATATGGAACCTGGAACTGTGTTAGTTTTCCGCTTGCAAGGATCTTTTTACTTAAGGCAGTATTCTTGCCTGACCAATGAGATGCCATTGCAACCATTCAAGGTTAGAACATGAAAATGTCAAAACCACCATGCTGGTTCAGACCAAAGACCAACCTATTCCACAATATTGTTTTTCATGGTAGCCAACCAAATGTTTTTGAGATTGCTATACCACTTATTATTACCTAAGAACTGCTTTTTGTCTGTTATCTAGATAGCACCCCCCCCCACTTAGTTCCCTTAAGATGTTTTGGAATTCAGCTCCCATGATCTCTTACTATTAGCCTTGCTAGCTGGAGCTGATGGGAGTTGCAGTCTAAATGATCTGGGGGATACCATCTTGGGGGAAAATTGTGTTGCACTTGATCCTATTACACTATACCTGTTTACACTCTTTTCAACAGTTCTTGGCAGGGATGTGGGATTGTTTTTACCAGCATTCTTAGGATCCATTTTTTAAAATATTTTTTGTATTTTTATTATTGTTTTCATGGACTCCAACTGCTTCAGCAACAGAACAGTGGCAAGACATTTTTAAAATGTGACAATAAGTCTGAAGTTTTAAGTAGTACAGAGTAGCAGATTCTATCATCCTGCAGCATCTATAGATCCAACCTCAAAACATCCCTGTCACAGTGTTACTACAAGGTACCTTTTCACACTATGCAACTGTAGTGCTGCATTGTACATTAACTGCCTTGGCTCCATACTATAGAATACTTTGATTTGCAGTTTAGGGAGGGGCATATAGATTTTTTTCAGAAAGAGAGCTCTAGTGCCTCACCAAACTACAAGCCCCAGGAGTCCATAGGATGCAATCATGGTCATTAAAGTGGAATCACAGTGCTATAATTCAGCTATAAAAGTGTGAAAGGACCACAGATTATTAGGCCAGTGTGTGGCAATTTATTCCCCACCACCACCTTATACCACAGTACAAAAGAGAAGATAGAGATGTTGGTCTTATAGATTTCTCTCCTCTTTCTAGCTACTTCTTTCCTTCATCCATAGCAAGTTGTAACACAATATCCCCATCATAATTTTGCACCAGTGCTGCAAAGATTAGGCCATGGAGCAATGGACTCAAACTACAGGAAAATAGATTCCATCTAAACATTAGGAAGAACTTCCTGATGGTAAGAGCTGTTTTTGGACAGGCAAATGCACTGCCTTGGAGTGTGGTGGAGTCTCCTTCTTTGGAGGCTTTTAAACAGAGGCTGGATGACCATCTGTTGGGAGCACTTTGATTGTGTATTATTGCAGGGCAGGGGTTGGACTGGATGGCCCTTGTGGTCTCTTCCATCACTTTGTTTCTATGAAACCCATCGATGAATAAACTTTATTAAGCACAGTTGAACTTACTTTTGCGTAAACATTCATAGGAGTGCATTGCACAGCTTTAATTATAAAGAGGTACTATTTCCATTTTGTGAGTAATTGTCTAGCAGTTACACACAGGGCTGGTGCAATGCTTCATTTTTGGGCCCCCATATGTTTATCTCAGGTCATTGTAACCCAACCTATTCATAGTAAATGGTTACTTATTTTCCTTCCACATCCCTACCTCACTTCTTCCTGCTGCAAGGAGAGAAAATACAGAAGGAAAGAAGTGGGGTGGGGGTTTGGAAGGAAAATAAGCCCATTTTGGATTTCCTTTCCAGTCTTACAACCTGGCTTTCTGCTGCTAGGAGTGGAAATCCAAAAGGGCTTATTTTCCTTCCAAATCCCCACCTCACTTCTTTCTGCTGCAAGGAGAGGAAACCAGAAATTGCAGCAGAAAGCCAGGTCTTAAGGCTTAAAAATGGGCTTTCTGCTTCTTCTTCAGAAGAAGAAGAAGAAGAAGAAAGGCAAGAAGAAGAGGAAGATCAAGAGGAGAAAAAAGATATAAATACAGAAGAAGATAAAGAACAACAAAGTCAAGAAGGAGAAGGAGAATCAGAAGAGGAGGGGATATAAAAGGAATACGAATGAAAGAACTGAAAGCACAGATAAGACAGGAAAATGACAATAAAGATAAGATCTTGGAATATTAAAGGCCTAAATGGGCCTCAAAAACAAAACCAAATTTTTCAACGGCTAGAAAAGAGTAAGGCAGAAATTATCTGCTTACAAGAAACAAGAATAAGAAAAAAGGACAGTAAATTATTAAACAGACGGAAATTGGGCCAAGTCTTCTGTACGTGTGCAGACAAAAAGAAAAGAGGCGCAGCGATTTATGTAAATAACGGAATAGAAGCTACTGAAATTATAAATGACAGAGAAGGCCATTATGTGGGGGTAGAACTAAACTTGGTTAATAGGAAAATAAATCTGATCGCAATCTACTCCCCGATTCAAAAAAAGGACCAGTTTTATAGAAGACTATATCAAGAGCTGAGAAAATTAGAGGAAAGCAGTGAAAATGAAATAATAATAGCCGGAGATTTCAACGGAGTGCTGCAAGCGAAACGGGATAGATCATCCCCATCTGAAAAAGCTACTAGTGGAAATTTACCTAAAATTTGTGAAAATATATTAAGAGACTTTAATCTGGAAGATGTATGGACTTCAAAATATAAGGAAAAAAAAGGCTTCACGTTTTATTCAGAAGTACATGAATCAATGTCCAGAATAGACATGTTTTGGGCTTCATCAAGCTTGCTAACAAGAATTCAGGAAATGGAAATCGGTGAGAGAATATTATCAGACCATAACCCCATAGAAATCAAACTGACAACTTGGAAAAGAGAATATTCTTGGAAATTAAAAGCGGAGATGTTGAAGGATGAAGGATTTGTAAACAGGTTAAAGGAAGAAATACAGCAATTTTTCAACATAAATAAAGAGTCAGAAACATCACATAAAGTAAGATGGGATGCCTTCAAGGCTACGCTAAGGGGTGTGTTCCTGCAAAGAGGGGCGGAAGTTAAAAGAATTAAAGAAGAAAAAGACAAAAAACTAACGCAGGAGCTGAAAAAGAAAGAAGAAGAATTAAGGAAAAATCCCCAAAATAAAAAGATACAAAGAGATGTGAAATTGATACAAGATGAACTAAAAGCAGACATGATTGAAACAATAGCAAAAAAATTGAAATGGATAAGACAAAGATATTTTCAAAACACTAACAAAACAGGAAAATGGCTGGCGTATCGATTGAAGAGAGACAGAGAGAAGAAATTAATCACAGAAATAACGATAGGAAATAGGAAGTATAATACACAAAAAGAGATTAAAGAAATCTTCCTTGAATATTATAAATCGTTATACGCCAGACCAAGGACAATTGAAGATCAGGAAAAGATAATAAATGAATATATACAGGGGAGTCTAAATGTGAAAATATCGGAAGAAATGAAGAAGGAATTATCATTGCCCATAAGTAAGGAGGAAATAATACAAGCAATTAAGCAGGTCAAGTCAGGGAAATCTCCAGGACAGGATGGTTATACGGCAGAATTTTATAAGAAATTTCAGGAAGAATTGGTAATCCCGCTTCAACAAGTGATAAACAATATCCCAATAGAAGGTATCCCAGATACGTGGCAAGCAGCGAATATTATATTGATCCCGAAAGAAGGCAAAGACAGAGCAAACCCAGCAAATTATCGACCAATATCACTTTTAAACACAGACTATAAGATTTACACGACAATCTTAGCAAATAGAATAAATAAAATATTAAAAGAAATAATACATGAAGATCAAACAGGATTTGTAAAGGGAAGATATATACAAGACAATATAAGAACCATGCTCGATGCCATAGAATATTATGAAAAAGCAATTGACAAGAAAGCTGCACTAATATTCATCGATGCCGAAAAGGCTTTCGACAACATTAGGTGGACATTCCTGACAAAAGTATTGGAAAAGTTGGATCTGGGCGAAGTCATCGTTAAAGGGATAAAAGCAACATACGAGATACAGAAAGCACAATTGATAATTAATGGAGAAAAATCAGATGTATTTAACATATATAAAGGAACTCGTCAGGGATGCCCACTATCCCCATTGCTTTTTATAATGGTGTTAGAATGCTTAAACAACAAACTGAGGAGTGAGAAACAGATTGCTGGATTAAAGATAAGGGATCAAGAATATAAATTAAAAGCTTTCGCGGATGATCTAGCAATAATATTGGAAAATCCTATAGAAAATATTGCAATGTTATTAGAACAAATTAACAGATTTGGAAATATGGCTGGGTTTAAACTGAACAGGGAAAAAACAGTAATGATAACAAAAAATCTAACAGTAAAAGAGGAGGAGAGATTAAAAGAAATTTCGGGCTGCAGAATTGAAAAGAAGGTGAAATACCTGGGAATTTGGCTGACTAAAAGAAACATCGATCTATACGAAAACAACTATAAGAAACTGTGGGGAGAAATCAGAATAAAACTGAAGAATTGGGATAGTTTGGATCTATCATTGTTGGGGAGAATAAATACAATCAAAATGAATGTGCTACCAAAAGTCATGTATATCTTTCAAAATTTACCAATACTTCAAAATGATAGGATACTGCAACAATGGACATTCGACTTGAATAAATTCATTTGGAGAGGGAGAAAAGCAAGAATAAAGTGGTCTACACTAACAGCAAACAAAGAGAATGGTGGTGCATCCTTACCAAATTTGAAGCTTTATTATACAGCCTGTGGCCTTAACTGGATCCTGACCTGGATTAAATTGAATAATGACAGAACATTATTTCTGGAAGGACACGGATTACGTTTTGGATGGCATGCTTACTTGGGCTACGATAAAGTTCAAATAAATAGAGACTTTGAAAATCATATAGTTAGGAAAGCCCTCTACAGGATATGGATTAAGATTAAAAAACAATTTTACTTCAAACTCCCAATCTGGCTTTCCCCGCATGAAGCCTTCATGGGAAGATGGGAGAATACAAAAAATTGGCTGAAGTATAAAGACTTAATAGACTTGGCTGCGTGGAAAAGAGGAGAAGGATTTAATTTACAATCACGAGAAGAATTGGAAAGAAAAGGTATGGAGATGAACTGGTTTAAATATTTACAGATAAAACATAGATTTCAAAGCGACAGACAAAAATATGGATTTGAGATATTGGACACGGAGATAGATAAAATAATTTGGAATAAGGAAACTAAGAAAATATCAAAATTCTATAAGCTACTATTGGAAAGAGAATTGGAAGGAGAAAAGATTACAAACGCTATGACGAAATGGGCTCAGGAGATAGGAGAAACAATAACGTTGGAGGAGTGGGAGACAACGTGGAAAAATACAAGTAACTTCACAGCATGTCTAGCGCTAAAAGAAAATCATTTTAAATTGGTTAACAGATGGTATTTGACACTGGCGAGAATCAATAGGATCTACAAAACAAAAAATAATTATTGTTGGAGATGCGAAAAGGATGTTGGTACAATGCACCATATGTGGTGGGGATGCCCAAAAATCAGGAAATTTTGGTTGAAAATTCATAAGACAATTCAAACTATTTATAGTACTCAGTTAGTCATGAGCCCCAAATTATATCTACTAAATATAACATCTGAATTAGAAACACACTTTAAACAAAAACATTGGAGAACACTTTTGTATGCAGTAACAGCGGCAAGATTAATAATAGCAGCCAATTGGAAGAATAAAGGGATCCCATCAATAGAAGACTGGTTGATGAAACTTAAGGAAATGTATGAAAATGATAAATTAACTCACATATTAAATAAAGCAAATATGATAAAGCTAGATAAAGAATGGTCACCGATCCGGGAACTATGGGAGAAAAGATGGAAGAGGAAGATAAATTGAAACAGGATTGACAAGGCCACCAAACAATAACATCAGTAATAACTCTAGGAGTATTACATTTCAAGGAGATGATACTGAACTTCAAACTTTAAAGCATAAACTACAGAATCAATACGAAATATAGAACATAAGGAGAAAAGGGAATAGGGAGGAAAAAGGAAGAGACAAATATTGGAATATCTCATATAGATGATGCGTTGAGGAAGTTAGTGGAGTAGGGGGTAGGAGGGGAAGAAGGGAAATGGATGGTAAAAAAAAAACAAAAAAACGAACCATTATCTTTTTGTAAAATATACATATGCGGCACTTACACTTTGAATATAGGAATTATTGTATATTAATTATTGCATATTGTATATCAAATTTCGATTCGTTGTTGAAAATAAATATTTAAAAAAAAATGAGCTTTCTGCTGGATTGACAGTGGGGGAGGAGGAATAGGGAAAGTGATGGAGGTCCCAGTCATTACTCACCCCAGGCCAGGACATGGAGGCTGGAGGACACCATTTTAGTTTCATCCCAGATGCAGTTCCTTTCTGCCAAAACTGAGCTGCCATATCCTCTGTGTGCTCAAACAGAATGTGCATGCACCAAATCACATTGTGGCACAAACAAGAGCTATTTTAGTTGCTGCAGCTTCACCTAATCAGACCCGAACCATCCAACTTCTTCTGCCCCCTCAGCTAGTGCCATTAACTGTCAGTCACCTCACAACTGAATATTGATGGTAGTACCTAGGAATAAATATGAAGACTTGAGAAACCAGGGTTTCACTTTCCAGCATAGGTTGAAATACATTGCATTGCACCCTGGGTCTTGTAGTTTTGCAATTTTCATGCCCCCTTCTGGTGGCATTTTTCTTCTTTACTAATAATGTTTTTGCAGGAGGAGGGTTACAATAGGGCCTCCCGCAGCTGGGGTGCTGTGGGGCCCTTAAACTGGCCCTGGTTATGCAGCTGTCAACAACTTATCTCTTCACCTTCTCTAATTGTATAATACATTAAACTAGTGCCTGGACAATAAAAACTGGTTTAACTTTTTTAAAATGAAAAAGAATCTATTGTTTTTCCAAAAGTGATGCTACTAAAAATCATCCATTTCAAAATACAGAAAAATGCAACTATAATTACTTGCTATAATGATATAATACTTATATAAATTAAGCAATTGCAAATGAAGATGTGTTTGCTCTTTGCATCAACAAGACAGAATGATGCCAATTCCTAGTTATATGAACACATTGATGCTAATGGAAAGCAGGGTGCTCGAGTGGTTCTATGTTAAAAGTGGGCCATATGTATCTCACTCCATCTCTATCCCATTCCATCACCAGACATTGGGACAGCAGGACTGTATTATAACTGATACTCAGGGAAAAAATGACTTATTAGAACAAGGTGAAAATTGATCTTATGGGAGAGGTCTATATGGGAATGTTTCATTTCAAATTTCAGATAGAATACCATTCCCCCCCGCCCGTCAAAGAGAACTGAGCAGGAGGACAATTTTGCAGCTGGATCAGAAGGAAGTGAGGCTATGCAGCACAGTTGTACTTAAATGATATCAAGGATAAGCTTAGCCTTTATAAGCCCACGCCTTTCTGGTTTATGCCCCTTTTGTTGCTGGCTCTCAACCAAGGTGGATTGCATTGGCAGCAGGCCATGTAGAGACCTACATTTGAGAGGGAATGATTGGGGAGGCAGAGTTGTGAGCCTTGCTTTCCTGGAGCTGGTGCAGGCCCTGAAGCTTTATCTTTGCTGCATGTGGCAGTGGGTAGCAGCCAGGCGGCTTCAGAATAGGTTCCTTGGCTGCCTGAGCACCTCCTCCTGAGGCAACAGAGACATCAGCTGCCATTTTTCATTCCTTTTCTCCACTTCCTTCCTTCCCAGTTGAGGCCTCATGGCCTGTGTGCTGCTCTGAAATGTGTGCATGCCCCAATTTTCTTGTAGCCTTCTCAGGCCTAGGCAGTGTTTGGCTTTGCTGGGCCTCAGCCCCACATTTTTTCACCTGGAGCACCTTCCAGGCCTCACTTCCCTGCACTACTGTTCCTCCTGGATGCTGTGGGGCATTTGGAGGTTGACATGGGCCTACCACTCCCTTTCATTTAGGCCTTGGTTGTGCACTGATTTTTCAGCATGTGTGCATGCAACCCAATTTGCCTTCAGGCTGTGGCAGTGGGCAACTAGGGTCTCAGTCTCTCTTTTTCATCTGAACATCCTGCAGACCTTAATCTACAGGTTAATCTCAGGTGGCTGGAACAGACTTGGGACCAATCATACTTCTTTATTTCTGTAATGCCTTTTGCCTGCTTAGCTTTATTTCATGAGTAGCAGGCCTAGTCTGTGAAGCCAGGTCTATATCTTGGGTGACCTGAGAACTCATGGTTACATCTGGTGGTATTTCAACCTGTTATTTCTTGTCTTGCCTAATATTTATGCATATGAGGTCTATTTTGTTAAACTTCAGCTATTCTGATAATTTTTTGATTGCACTAATCTACTCCTGTTATACCATTTCAATGACCATTTTTTCAGCCAGGGGTTAGTCTGGACTCAGTTATGACACCCAAAATGGACAATGATAGCAAAAAAAGGTAAACAAAAGGAAGTCCCCTCTAGCATAAGCTGTCCCCTTTGCCCTCAACATTTTTGGGTGAGAAGACAGTGGGGTTTTACATTTTTTTGGCTCACCTTTCAGCACTGGACAGAGCAAAGACTGCTCTTGTGGTTTCTAACACCGGGGGGGGGGGGGAGGCCTATCTGCCCATAAGGCTAGATTGTGTCCCAGACATTTGTGCCTGCTTTCTGTGGCACCTTATCTGGAGGCACTGGATGGAGAGATGCAGTCTTTGCCACTTTTTGGGTCTGAAAACCTGGGGGGAAATTATGTTCCTTCATCTGAGGTGCCTTTATCTCTTGGTATCCACATATTGGAAAGCCATGGTGAGTTTGCATAGTTGGACTGGGGTTGTCCTGCATGGGGGATTATGGGGCCTTAGGGCACTTGATCATGGGGCATAATGCCCCTTTGGCAAGGGTTTTGGCCTCAAAGTGTTTGGCTTCGGCTCTGGAGAGGATGTCGGGCATACTGAGCTGGAGACTCAGCCCAAAGACAATACACTGTCAGCCTGTACCCAAGTGTGGCAGCAGCTGGTTAATGAGGCATCAGAGTCCCCCAGGGTGGCCCTTTTTGACTGTAATATCTACACCAGTGAGATACTATTTATCACCACCCACGAAGGAAAAAATATATATGCAGAGTTGAATACATGGATGTTTTCTTGCTTTTGTATAGAGAATTTGATAAAAAGGAAGGAAATTCTGTCTCACCTACAATCTTTCTTACCCAGTGGGGTGGTCAGTTAATGATACAATACCAGTCAACTTGTTCACTGTACATTATATGCCTTTAAAAATCACAGTGAATATGTTGTGCATATGCAGCAAAGGGGCATGGATGGCAAAATGTGACTTTAAATCTGCATTCCTTCTCCTTCCCATTAATCCAGACAACCTCAATCTTTTAGGTGTTTCTTTTCAAGACATACCGGAGCATCCCTAACATTCCCTGAGCCCCCACTGTAAAGAACATAATCCTTCACTTTGGATCACAACTTTGGTTCACTGTGAACAGTGCTTTTATATCAAATTTGGTTAATCTGACCTTAAGGGCCATCCCAGAGCAACCAGGAAATAAATATACACTCTGTGGCCTAGTCATACACCCTATGACATAGTCAGAGTCAAGATAAAGGGCAAGGATCATGCTTAGGAAGGGACCCCATTAAATTTCTTCCATAAATTCACACCTGGCTGAATTTCCTGAATCCTCTCTGAAATGGAAAACCCAGGGGTCGTTTACACGGCAAAATAAATCCTCAAAGAATGTGACAAGAAGCCTGATAGTTCCCATGCATTTCGAAGCAACAGTGCCCTTTTCAGAAGGAGGGGGTGCAAAAACCCCATAAGTCGCACAGTATCAGCTTTCGCTAGTTTTCCACACTTTTTTGGTTAAGTTTGCAAAAATGTGCATAATTGGTCATGGGAACTAACCATCGTGTAAACTGGCATCTGCCTTTTCAAATTACTGTGAGCAGAGCTGAATCCTGATTGATTGGAGTGACCATTGTGGTTTGTCGGAATACACTGAGGGGTTGGAGAGAAGAAATTCACCCTTCTTCTGCTTGCAGCCCACTTTGGAAAATCTGCTCTGAGCCCTTCCTGTCTGTTTCAAAGGAAGGCTCTGGGGGTTGGGAAGACGATCGGCACTAGCCCCTGCTTTGCTGGTGTGCGTGTGTATATGTGTGCATTCGTGTGTGTGGGGAAACAGCCGGTCGCATGTTCGTCCTTTTGTTTGTTTGTCCTTCCCTTCACTTGCCTTTATTAAAGGCTTCGGAGGCAGGGAAGATGATCAGGAATGAGGCTAGCCCCTGCTTCTGTGGTGTGTGTTTGTGTGTGCATGCATGAAGGGAAGGGAAGGGAAGGGAAGGGAAGGGAAGGAGATCATTCCACCATGCTTTTGCTTGTTCATCCTTTCATTCTCTCTTTTCTTTATAGAAGCCTTTCGGGGCTGGGGAAGACCAGGAAGTTGACAGATCGCTCTTTCGATCTCTTGTTTGTTTGTCCTTTTCTTTCCTCTCATTATTTATGGTATCCATGACCCCCTCCTTGCTCCCTCCCTGCCTCCTGCCTGGCTTTAATCATCTGGAGGCGATCCCCTCCCCACCTTTGCCTGTGTAAACTAAGGAAAACCGAAAGTGGCTGCATCTTCCGAATATGCCAGGATTCATGTGATTTATGTGTTCCTGATGTGAAAGAATGGTAATCCGGAATGTCGTGAACTTTTTCCTGTCGTGGAACTGGCCCCCCAGTCTTCCTCTGTGTCTCCAGAAGAGACAGGTATCTTACAAACTTCAAACATACAGAAAGAATTCCATTGCTATGCAGTTTTATTTGTTTCCAAAAGTTTTCTAGCTTACCCTTTCAGCTCTCTCCTTGTAACTGGTCTGCCACCTGAGGTCCTCTTCTTCAGCTGGCACCTAAGCAATTCAGGTGTTGTTTTCCTGCTGTATAGTTTAGAGTTCTGAAAACATCTACCCACAAGGCCCTCTGAAAGATCTGAGAATAACTGTGGTCCATCAGTCACAAAAATGTTAGTGAAGGTTTGGAATTCATTTTAAAAGAAGAAGACAGATAAAATTGTAAGTAGGCATAATGAGCTGCCAATTATTCATATTTTGCATTGATATTTAATCCCTCCTATGAAATGCCAAATTCATTGCCACAGCATTCTCTTTGTAGGAGAGGATTCTATAGTCTTGTTCTTGTTATAATTGTATAGTGGGAAAGGGCCCCTATACAGTCTGCCATTAAACCAATCTATCAGTGTGGAGAAGAAACGTTTTAGAGTAAACCACTATGACATTACATATCTCTTCTTACTGGCTAACAGAGAATCCATTTTTGCTGATTTGACCAAAACATACAGAACTGTGTAAGTGAGATATTTATATCTTATTTCCTTGTAGAGAGGACATTTCAGTAAATAGTGGGGAAAGGCTACTTGCAGATTTATTGCCACAAGAGATATGATAGCCATATCCTATGGCCTTTAGAAGAACTAAACAAATTCAGGCCCCATCTACATAACAAAAAAAATTTGAACGGCGTTTGAAAGATCGATAATGTGTACATACGGCCATTCAGATACATTTGTGTCTTTCAGAGGAGGGGGCTTGCAAATCCCCCGTAAAGTCTGTGAATTCAGGATTCGGAAAGAATAGCAGATCTCAGCAAAAAATCCATACAACCGGATTCTTTGATATTTGTGTGTACAGGTTATCCATAATTCAAAATATCAATCTTTCAAATTTGCATGGATTTTTTTATTATCATGTAGACGGGACCTCAATAAAGATAGTTTCAGAATTTGGAAATATGTTTTTTTTTTTTAACAATAGTTCTCACAATCCTCATGTTAGAATAGCCAGGGTCTATTGGACATTTTCCAAATTGTAGTCCAAGAAAGTAGTTTATCTAACCTGTGGATATATTGTTGTGTTATTAGCTATGAAACTTATATGGTACTCATTCATGGGTATTATATCTCTGAGTAAAAGTGTGCTGGGGGAGCACCTTTGCCATTGTGCCTTATAATAATAATAATAATAATTATTATTATTATTATTATTTATACCCCACCCCTCTGTTAAAACAATCAGGGCGGCTTACAAAAATTAAAATATAATACAGATAAAAATCCCTAAACACCACCCACCTCCACCCTCCCCCATAAAAATATATTAAACAAATATAAATTAAAAAGCAACTAATCTAAAATCACATTTAAAAACAATAAATACAATAAATGGCCAGCAGACTAAAAAAGGCCAGGAGCTCCTGAGGCCAGGATCTAATTAGGAAAGGCCTGCTGAAAGAGATCCGTCTTTAGTGCTTTTTTAAAGCTACTCAGGCTTGTCATCTGATGGATCTCATTCGGCAGGTCATTCCACAATTTGGGGGCGATTACCGAAAAGGCCCTGTGGGAGGTTGCAGACAGCCTAGATTTTTGTGACTGAAGCAAATTCCTCCCAGAGGACTGGAGTGTGTGGGGAGGAGGTATGGGAGGAGGCAGTTCCAGAGATAAGTTGGACCCAAGCCATTTAGGGCTTTAAAGGTAATAACCAACACCTTATACTGGGCCCGGAAACTGATAGGTAGCCAGTGGAAAGATTTTAATGCTGGAGTTATATGGTCTCTCTGAGATGTTCCCGAGACCACTCTGGCTGCCATATTTTGTACCAACTGAAGTTTCCGGACCAAGCATGAGGGTAGCCCCATGTAGAGCGCATTGCAGAAATCTAGACAAGAGGTTACCAGTGCATGCACCACATTCTCAAGGTCCCTTACTTCCAGGAAAGGGTGCAGCTGGCGTATCAGCCGAAGCTGATAACAGGCACTCCTGACCATTGCATTCACCTGACTAGTCATCTGAAGCGATGAATCAAGGAGCAGCCCCAGACTGCAAACACAGTCCTTAACGGAGAGTGTGACCCCATCCGGGACTGAAGGTTGCAACCCAACTCCTGGTTTTGGGGCCGCTACCATGAGCACTCCATTTTGTCTGGATTTAATCTCAATCTGTTTTTCCTCATCCAGCCCATTACTGTTTTAAGACAATCTTTAAGAGGAGAGACACCATCGGAATTTGAGGCCGATGATCGGGACAAGGAGAAATAGATCTGGGTGTCATCCGCATACTGATAACACCCAGCCCCATAACTCTGAATAATCTCACCCAGTGGCTTCATATAGATGTTAAACAGCATCGGGGACAGGATGGTGCCCTGCAGAATGCCACAAGTAAGCTCCTTTATTCTGGAGCAACTGTCCCCGAGCAACACCCTCTGGGACCTGCCTGAAAGGAAAGACCGGAACCACTGGAGCACAGTGCCTCCAATTCCTAACCCTGAAGTCTGCTAGACAACAGGGTGGTTGGTATACTAGCAGAATGCCTTGCTTATGTTCTAGCAACATTTGACTGACCACTATTAGAGATGGGATGCTTAACTAGATTGACCCTTGTCTGTTCTGGCAGCATTTTTTCTAATGCTCTTACAACCCTAAAATCCTATGGCAGCCTTCATCCTTTGTGTACCCTAGGAAGAACCATTCTTTATTACAAGTTGACACTTTAAACAAATGACTGTTGCTATTTCAGAAAACCGAGAAAGTAACTTGAGGCTTTGCTATGTCATTGAATTGTGTTGTGTGTTTTTTAAAGAAAAAGAAATGTCGTTTTATTTTTTAAAAGCCTCATTATTTTCAAATGGGCAGGCAGACAAACATGCCTTGAGAAGAACCCAGTTCATGACTGTCACAAAACATTGGAAGTCAGCATGGTAATGAGCCAATTTCTGTGGAAATGATCTCATTAATGCTAACTTTTTGCTGACTCCCAACTGATTCATGGATGCTTTGAATAAATGAAAAGAAAAGAGAGATGGTGGGGAAGAAAAAGGAAGGGGGCAAGGGGAGAGATTCAGAAGAGATAAGAATTCAGTATGCTTCCCTCACATAGCTTAAATCTATACACCAGCTGTGACTCAAAGAAAATATACTTCTCAGCAAAGCATGTGCACACACACACTTCCCTAATAGAGTTTGCAAATTATGTAAAATACAATTTATACCTAGAAATGTTCTCTACTGAAAATTATAACAGCTGACATATTTGAGACAAATATTGATGTCCATTTCGTGGCAGCTAGGAACCTGCATATCAAGGGTACAAACCCATTTTGGCTTTAATTCAAGATTTTAAGGGAGCTATCTAAAGTGCTGTCTCCCAAATAAGTTCCATTTATAGATGTTGCTTGTCTCTCAATGTTGTTGTGCTTTGGTAATTTTCAGGAGAACAGACAGCACAGTTCAATGGCAGAACATATGCTTCTGATGCAAGAGGTCCTAAATTCAATCTCCATTGCCTTGGAGAGCTGCTGTCTGGCAGTGGGTACAAGTATTTCTGAATTAAACAGGCCAGTTGGCAGATTCAGCATAAGACAGGTTCCTCTGTTCATCTTGAAAGAATAACAGCTCTAATTGCAAATACAGGTCCAGTTTATACAGAAATCTCAAGCATCCACACATATGCCTCTTGACTGATCCACTGTGATGTGGCAAAATGTTAGATTTTCAAAGGCTTTCTTTTTCGGGGAGCAGAAGAGATTTCCCATCCCTGGATTATCCTAACTCATTTGGATAGAAGACTATGGAAAAGTAGACATGGTGGCACTGTTATTAATTAAGTGGTCACAACAGTATGGGAAATATTAACAGGCCTGCATGAGCACCCAGAGGCATTTTTATAGTGAAAATTACTTCCCCAGAGTTTCTGGGAACTGGGAACATGGAAATGTACCCCCTAAGAGGCATGCTTTAAAGTTTGGAGGAGATTTTGAGGTCCCACAATAGGTTGTTAGCTTCAAGCTGTAGGAGTATGGATTATGAACAAAGTAAGGGTAGCTCATCCTCTATGGCACCGGAGGAGATGATTGTGAGGCTGACATCCCTGACACCATCCAGTTCTGCATAGCTTATAGGCCTGCTGCAATTCTAGTTGTAAATAGTTAATTATGTTGTGGTCCTCGTTCTCCCAAAACATTTTTCTTCTAGGTGGGTAACCAACTGTACATCACTTGATTACTCAGCCTTTCACAACCCAGCTGAGTATCTGAACCAGAGAAGCTATTGCTATTGTGTTTGAGGTGATGCAAGGCAATGAAGAAGATAGGTTTGGGGTACTTTATATAAAATTATTACTCTTTGGAAAATGGAGGTCATTGTGTTGCAATTTTCTCATGAATTCATCATTTTCTGAAGGACGTTCAGCATTATTTGACAATATAGGACATGTGAGGAGTAGTATTCCCATCCCATAAATGAGAGATCATTCATAGGTCATATTCTGACAGATGTGAAATGGAACGTTCCTAGTTCAACTGAGTTCCTCATTTTTTTTAAAAAAATACATGTTTTCAGATGACCCTGAAATTCCCCCAATACCCCAAAATTTTCCTTGAATTTTACTTCAGGAAAAATGTCAATGGCTAGTCTAATTCACCACTATTGCAACAATGTAAAGAAAGGATTGAGTGCTGATGGCTGATGCCAAAGATGACAAAGAGATGCTGAATGAATCATGGGAGCCCAACTGAAAAACAGCTATGCCCTTTATTTTCAGTTTGCCAAGTATCTGAAAGAACTATTGAAACTATTGTTGCATTTGTGGAGGGGGAACGTATGACAGATAGTGGGTGTATCAAGAAGTGCATCCTAAGTTTGGCATTTACAACATGAAGGAACACGTTCATTTACTCCCCCAAGTAAAGTCTCCTTGTTCATCTCAAATGTCACTATCATCTGTCCTCCTTCTAGTCACTTCACACTATTAATACACTCCACAAAATAGGTTTTGCATGAAGACAGCTGTCTAAAAATAAACACCCATAATGCTTCTACATCTTGTCTGTACCATGATAAGTTCAGGATGAGTCTTTATGTTCTTGTTACCTCCAAAGAAAATATGGCAGATAGAAGGTGTCATGGCAAGAGGTGTTTTATGAAAGGAACATATCTGAAGCTCTGAGTTTTCCTGAATAATAATGCCATATTGAGTTGTGACTTTATGTGTTGGGAACTCGGTTCAGATCTTACTTTAACAACTTGAGTTGGACACATCTGTCATTCCAGTTATCAACATCTTGACATCAAGTCAGATTTCCCAGGGCTTTGTAACTGAGCCAACCTCAAAACTATAATGGACAAAAGCCTCCTTAAAAACTTGGAGCATAGACAGTAGGTTAAGCATGAAAAAATGAAAGAGTCAATGAAGTTTTCATCAGTCTCTAGTACCAAACCAAATAAATTTTATTCAAGACTCAAAATAAATAAAATTAGAAAAATGAATTAATTTCAAAATGATAGAATAACTGTGCTGCATTTACTTTTTCTATATAAAAATCTTATCTTGGTCTTTGCAACAAGCATGCTAGCTGAGTGTAGTGACAAAAATTCTGCCATGAACAGAAGCAATGTTTTCACAGATTATTACAATATCACAGGGTAATTAAATGTCAAAATAATGAAGTATGAACAGTAAAGATATGAATTATGAATGATAGATTGTGAAATGAAATCTTTTAAAAATTCTCATTAACAAATTCTATGAAGACCTTGCCTCGACATCTTGCCCCCATCTTAGACCCCTGTAGTCCAAACAACGCAGGGCTTTCCCCTGTTTTGCCCCCCAGGCAGTCCTCACCACCCTCAGGGCTAAGATGGGGGTGAAGATGGGGTAAAGCCCAATAAAACATTTTAGCAAAATACCCAGGAAAAACCACTTCTTTGCAGAAGAAATAAATCATGCCAGATGGGACCACAGGAGCCCATAGTGGCATATTGCTACAGCTGTTATCCACGTCTCTGTCTCGAAAGCCAGGAGAGAGTCCTGCAGCATGTGACCAAGGCTGGTCACATGCAGGGGGCCTTGAACATGTGCTGAGGGCCTCCTTCCTGGCTTCAGAGAATGTCACGTGGAAGGAAGAGGTAGCAGCTGCAGCAACAGGCTGGTGTGGCAGTCTGTACTCCATCCTGTTTCATTCAGGTAACAGGGGAGGAATGGGCCAGATCCATGGCCAGAATATGCTGGTGGGGAGCTGGCATATTCTGGTCCATGTAGATTAGCCCCAAAACAGTTGAACTGGAACACAAGCTTCAGTTTGGTCTTTGAGATCTCAACCCTATTTTTAATGTTTTCTCGCATTGTCACAAAGTTTTGCAAAGAAGAAAAGGGAAGAAGTAAAGCTCAGTTTCTTGAAAAAATAAAACTTGCATGGAAGATGTGTGTCAGAATCCTATTTCACCACCTATATTGTACAGCTTACATATATTTACTAAGTAGCAAAGATGCTAAGAAAGTCTATTGTTGAATTGAAAAGCTGTGAAACAGGACACCAGAAAGAGTGCCCAATGCATATTGATGCCCAATGCACACCGGGGACCAATGTGATGTTCATCCTATTGTACATCAGTCCCATTGTTCATTGGTCCCATTGCACAATTATCATATTGCTGGCTCTGCTACATAATAACATAATAGCAGCCCTCTACAGAGCTGCCCAATTCTAATTCCCACAGATATAAGTCCATTTACAAAGCAGTAACTCCCCAACAGGCTTCAGGCTATAATTTTCAGTTTGTAGCCGCTTGTAGCACAACAGATTGGGGGAGGGGGAATACCACCTTCAAGAACTAAAGACACAAGCTAGTCTTTCTCTCCCACCAGATCAGCACTATTGGATTTAGAACATTTTATACATGTCTACTTGCAGTTAAGCCCAACTGAGTTAAGTATGGCTTAGTTCTAGAAGTGGAGGTGGGGATAGCAGCCATTATCTATTAAAAAAGGTCTGATTCTGTTCTGTTTGTTATATTGTTTTTTACAAACCTTAATAAAGACTAATTGTAAAAAGAAAAAAGTTTTGTAGCCTTTTTCATCTTAGTCCTTTCCTTGCTTTGTATAGATTTTATTTTTATATAACAGGAATATAGTTAAGTTGGATAACTTGTCACAAACAATGAGACAGGTAAGCTCACAAATGAAGAATTAAAAAGAGCTACTTTCCATAAACCACAGGGGTAAATTTACTTTTCAGAACAGTTGCTAATAACCATTTCCTGTGACTTAATCCAAAGCCAAGGCCTCCCCATGACTTCTGCAAAATAGGATCAGAAGCTTCTACTGAAATGCTCAATTAAGTCATTTGGTTACCCTTCTGAAAGTTCACCCAGTGATACTGGCGAGTCAAAATAAGTTCTCTTGCTCTCCCTCCCCATTTCTAGATAATTAAAAATTAGCCTGTTTAATTTTGAGTGGTGACTCATATTATGTTCCCTCAAACTATAAAGATAATGGACAATTACACAAACCACTGCTGTTTCAATTCTGTTAAAACAGCAGGGTGTTACATAAGACATCCCCAGCTCCTTCTAATCTAAAACATGGTTGGTTCCTCTTCACTTTATTTCCTCCCTGCATTACAGACATAGAAACTTCAGAAACTTTAAAACACACACACACACACACAGTCCTTTCCATTTCAATTTTAACTGGAAAATTAGGCATTACTTCTATTGTGTTGTTGTTGTTGTTGTTTCAGGGGTGGGGGCATCCGGGCTGTGAGGCCATGTTCTAGAAGAGTTTATTCCTGATGTTTTGCCTGCATCTGTGTCTGGCAGAGAATCTTCCGAGAATGGTCGCAGTGTGGGTGTGTGGGGTTTATCTACTGTGAATTTCTGTTGAAGAGGATTAGCATGTAACTCACAGGTACTCACAGTATATAAACCCCACACACCCACATGCCACCGTTCTCTGACAATGCCAGCCACAGATGTAGGCAAAACATCAGGAATAAACTCTTCCAAAATATAGCCTCATAGCCTGGAAAAAAACCCACAAAACCTATGAATGCCAGCTGTGAAACCTTTGACTTCACATTACTTCTATTGTTCAATCAAGGTGAATGTTCAAATTATTAGGAATGAAGCAAAGGGATTAAAACCAGTACACATAGGGCTTCATAAGAGGCAGAGAGCTGAGGTAATTATCCATTTTAAACTCATCTTCTTATTTGTTTCACAGAAATTACCACCTGAAGTAAAGGAGAAGCATCCTCCCATGCTTCCCAAATATTCCACAAGCAGAGACCAAATGGGATTAACATATGAATGTTACTTCAACACTAGTGAGAGGACAGCATCTCCAATCTACCAGAGTTTTGAAGCCCTTAAACTAATTTTGTTGTAGCTTACATAGCCCCATCATCCAACAAAGGAAGCTGATGTAGACTACTATGATTGCTCTGCAGCATGTGCTATCTGAGGTGGCCACCTCACTGATGGTAGGAACTGGTCCTGCTATGACTTATATATGTGCTTCTTGAAGCTCGAAGAAAAGAAGCTCTGGGTCTATCCTAGGATGTAAATCTTTTAAATTTCATTCTCAAAGACATAAATTAATAACTCTACCATTTTTTCTCCTTGCACTAAGTCATCAGAAACTTGTTCTTGTGGTAAATCATCAGTTTTGTAGTTTGGGACTTGTTTTGTCAAAAAGATTACCCACGTTTTCTGCATAGAAAACAAGTTTGCTGGCATTCGTACACAGAAAATAATATATTCAGGGTTTTTTTCTGTGCAGAAAATTTCTGAGAAATTTTATTTTCCTCACAGAAAGCATTTTATCTGAAAAGAGATTATTTTCCTGTTTTCTGCAGAAAAAAATGTGCATTTTTGCACACAGGATAAGTCCTAACTGTGCAGATCCTTGCCAGTCTAAAATTTTCCTTGATAAGGTTTCCTAATTCTCAAGAAACCCATTTTTGACCATTTCCTGAATATATTCTAATATTCTTTGCAACCATAGTCACTCCAGATGAAAATTTGCATACATCTCTCTAACACTTAGAAATGTAACTTTGAGTTCATAAGAATAATAATGTCCTGTTCTAATTTTATTTTGCTTCCTTCATTTCTTCTTTTGCCTCTACTTCTGTTATGCGTCTTCACATAAGGCTGTCCTTTGCCTAATTTCTTAGCCTGGTGGTTCGTTAGCAGTAGACCATATGCTTCCAGGCAGCATATTTCAGGCTTGGTTGCAGATATCTCCATTTAAAAGTAGGAGGTAACCACTTGAAGCCTTGGGATGGCCTTTGGTGATGTCAAGGGTATGGAATCCAGTGATATCATGTGGTGGACCTTAGTGATGTTATATGAACAGGTCCTGTATATTAAGCATGATACATTTACCATAAACCACAGTTGCCCAAAACATGCTATTCAAATAAAACATGCACAATCAAAGTAAGTCTGGTGCTGTTTGCCAGGTGCTAATGGACACACATACTCCAAGAGAGAGAGAGAGAGAGAGAGAGAGAGAGAGAGAGAGAGAGAGAGAGAGAGAGAGAGAGAGAGAGAGAGACAAAGTTACACACACATTTCTCAAGCTGTGGTTTAACACTGCAGGCAGTTGGATGATTAGAGTTCTAATCCTTTAAAAGAAATTAGGGAAACTATTGTTTTTTGTTTATACCAGCAGCAGTTTTCCCAATTCTGCTTTACACACACACACACACACACACACACACACACACACACATATACACATACACACTCAGAGAGAGAGAGAGAGAGAGGATTCATTCTCCCAACCTGTACTGGGAGAATGGGATGATGGGAATTGTAATCCCCCAAAGAAACTTTACACAGCCCACCCCCCTCCCCACACACACACCATGCATGTCTTTACAAGACCCTGTTTCACACATACTCATAAGAAAAATACACCAAGCTGTGAGTTTATACATGGGATAGGACTTTGTTGTAGGCATTTTTTTCCAAATTCTGACCAAGTCCACTTCTAACTTGAAGCTGGAATGGACGAATGTCAAAAGTCCTACCTGTAGGATTCCCAGTTACTTCCCATTGATTTGAATGTTCCCTTTTGTTTCTGAGGCTGTCCTCCCCAAATCATTCAACTTTTTTAAAAGGGAGGGAGGGAGGGAATACATATTATCTCCAGTTCAGTTCTCCAAATTCCAGCCTCTCTCTCTCTCTCTCTCTCTCTCTCTCTCTCTCTGGAGATTTTCGGACCGCGTTTTAGAGTGCCTAGGGCGGGAGGAGCTTTCGGGAGAGGGATGGCGATCTTGCGCAGCAGGGGGGCATTTTTGGACACCGTTGTCCCTCTCCCGAAACCATCCATGTCACTTCCGTGAAGCTTTGGAAGCCTCAGCGCCATATTTTAATCACGGGCAACCTCCGTGATTAAAATATGGCTCTGCGGCTTCCGAAGCTTCACGGAAGTGACACGGATGGTTTCGGGAGAGGGACAACGGTGTCTGAAAATTCCCCCCTGCTGCGCAAGATCGCCGTCCCTCTCCCGAAAGCTCCTCCCGCCGTAGGCACTCTAAAACGCGGTCTGAAAATCTCCTCTCTCTCTCTCTCTCTCTCTCTTCCTCTCCACTTTTGCTCCATAGTCCATGGCACCTTCTGTGGTTGTTTCTAATTCATCCATACCCTCAAAGGCAGTGGCAGCAACTGCAAGCAAACTAGCAGCATGAGGCATGGCACTGGTAGCAGTGAGTAACTAGTACTGTTGCTGCTGCTCTTGTAGGGCTCATCTTCCTTCTGATTTGCCATGCTGCACCCACCCCTACATTAGACACTTTCACCACCTCTTCCTCCCTCTGACTAGACAGGAGGAACATTTTTCCCATTCCTTCCTTCTCACCAGTAGAGACTTCAAAGAGAAGAGCAGGTCAGAAAATTAGGATGGTCAACTGGACCCTAGGGGACTATATGCACTCTGAAGTGTGGGCAGCTAATCACTTTGTGGGCTTGTTTGCAGCAGTGACCACCACAAACAAGATGCAAATGTTAACCTACTCGGGAAAATGTAATCCTACTGTATCTGTAAATTGGGATTAAAGATACACTACTAATCTGATGTTGCATAAGGCAGTTTCTTATATTCCTAATTGCAGAGTTAGGGGAGGTGGGGTAGAGAAGACTAGCATCACCCAAATAAATCCCTTACATGGAAGCATCATGAACAGTAAAAATCAGCAATTTAAATATTTATTTATTTTGTTCCCATGTGCAAGAGAGAAGTATTTCATACATTTTGTCCTGACTCACTGAGATTAGAAGAATTTTATATTATTTTTATTCTTTCTTTTTATTTTATTTGCATTTGGTGATTTGGGGGTTATTTCACTTGTGCAAATGTTTGGCCTGGGAGGGGAAGACACCTACAATACTTTTCTTCACAAAACAATGGATTTTGTGCAAATTGCAGTTTGTTTTTTTAACAGCTTCCCTTCCTCCAACGTTATTTTGTATAAAATCCCCAGATGGAAGAAAACCCATAGAGGTTGACCATTTTTATCAATAGGGCATCTCAATGAGTCAAAGGATTTGTCTAGACAGACAATATACGCTATCTTCCCTCCAGTCTAAGAGCCCTGCAGTCCATACAATGCATGACATTTGCCCCATTCTGCCCTTGGGCAGTCCTCACCTTGGGTCTCAAATGGGGAAAAGGCAGGATAGGGCTTAATATAATGGTTTAAAATAATACCTGTTTAAATCTGTTTCTGCCAGGAGGAAATGAACTGGACCCTGAAGCTGTCAGTCTGCCATACCTCTGCCACAGCAGGAAGGAGTCCTGGTCACATGCAGGGGGGCCTTGATCACATGTTGCAGGCCAGCTTCCTAGTTTCCTGGAGAGTGAGGGAGACTGCGGTGGCTGCAGCAATGGACTTGCATGCCCATCTGGACTCTTCCCATTTCTGGAGGGAACAGGGGAGGAGCAGGCCTGATCCATGGACTAAGGGGGACCCGGCATATCCTGGCCCATGTAGATAAGCCCAAAGATGTGGAGGGGAAATGTAGGGGTGATTTACATCTCTACCAAAAAATAATGTCTACTCTGAGCAACATTGAGTGTCACGTCTGTGACAGAAGGCACATGAAGCAAAGGCTTTCCATCTCCACTGTAGAAGCCTCTGCATACAGGGAGCCTAGTAAGCAGATAGGACCTGAACACATCCCTTCAGCAGTAACTCATGCAGTGATGCAAATGACAGCCTGTGAGCAGGTAATTCTGCTGCGTCTGTACATTGGGGATTAATTGAAAACTCTAATAAACCACCAGATAGAAGCAAAAGAAATGTTCATTCTAAGTATAGGCTGATTGGCAGAGGCAAGACTATACTAAAGGATAAGTCAGAAGTCATTCTCATATGGGAAGGGGGATGTTTGGGTTTGCAGGGACTTTCACTTCTTTATTTTATGCAAGGTGATAACAAATTTCTTATGGTTCAGTGTGGTAGAAATAACATAAGAATGCCCCAGCATTCAATCTTTGGATTGCTAATGTATAATATATTTACATATTAAATCTTTTTATGTCCTTGAAAGCTTGCAGTGAGATTTCAACAACAGTGTGGGTTTTATTTAACTGCCAAACTAATCACTCAAGAAGTAAGGGAAGTTTTTTCTCTCTCTCTTTCCAAACTGATACCCATGTCCAGCTACATTGTGGTCTTCCATTTCTGAGTCGTACCCAGGCTTTTCAATCATATTTTATTTTCTTAGAAGAAAAATGTATTGGGGGGTTTGGTTCTCTGTGCCCACATCAAGCAACTCATCTGTTCAATTCCTACTAAGACTGATAAAAAAGATCTCCAAGTTTCTTTCAGGTAGAGCTCAGAGGAATTATCTCTGAATTTCCCATTACTGGAATGGTTGTCATCTTTTGTTATACATGTAGGAGACAGTGAGCTCAGCTGCACACAAAAAGAGGGAAAGAAGGACCTCATATTCAAACTAGAATTCAAAGGTGTCCACATCTGATGAAGGGGGATTTAATGCAAAATACTGTTGAAGGAAATACTTGACAACAGAGTAAAGTAAGGCTCGTGAAACTTCTACAGAAGCAATGGAATTCTCAATGGTCATTTTTCTTTTAGGACTAGAGATGACACATATCTCAATGTCAGCGGGATTCCAGAGGATCCTAGATTCCTCTTTCAATTGCAGATTGCCTGCACCAGTTTGGTTAATATGAATCTGACTATTATTGCTCCATGTTTCAGTGCTATGTATATAACATAAAATCATTGGTATTCCTGTATAACTGACATTTATGAGGGCTCCTTAGCTGAGAGCTCTGCCAACTGAGCCAACACATCTTAGTTTCTGAGCACCTAAGAGAGAAACAATGTCTACATGCCACAAGACTCTTTCATTCTCAGTCTCATTGTTGGTGTTTGAATAGGTGCTAGATGATGCTGATGCAATTCAGGTATGCACAGAAAACTTACCATTTGATCCTCAAAATAGTTTCAAATGCAGAACATCCAGCTTTTATACTGTCCATATGGGGGTATGGGTGTGTGCATAAGCAAGGAAAAATAAAGATCTGGTGGGATTCACTTTGCTGTGAGAGTCATAGTCCACATTGTTCTTGTCTCATGGCTGCAATATAGGAGAACGTCCTATGGTCAATCTGTGCAAATGTGGATACAAAGGTTTTGCTCCAAACATCTTTTGGCTTTTATTCTCTAGCAGGAAATTGGTGCTGTCCAAATAGTGCTGACCATCAACAGGAAAAAGATACTCCTGTAAAGCAAATGCTCTGGTCCTGCTTTTAGACAAAGTGAGGTGACAGCCCAAAGCAGCCAGTTCTGGGTGTCATGAGAAGGCAACAAGTTGTTATAGTTATTTCTTTTGTTCTTATTTTGTATTTATTGTCAGGGGATGGGAAGGCATGTTTGTGGGATTTTATGCCTCAAATAATTGCCTGGCCTTGTGGGTTATACAATTCAGCTTGGGTCTGGAGACTTTTTTTCTGTTCTGTATCAGGCACCAATATGAGTTGGGCTGCCCCTTCAAATCAGAGAGACCCTTTGGATCACAGCCATTCTATTTATTTTAGAACTGAGCTCAGACCCAAGAATATGATTGAAATGGTGAGGCTAGCAGGCACAAATATATTGCTCCTTTCAGGAGAGTTATATATCTTGATAGCTGCAGTATATCTTCCCCAGCAGTGCTTGCAGTGAGTAAGAATGCTTTGTAAAATGTCCCTTATGAAATGAACAGTCAAAAGCCTTGACTTTATTTTGCAACCTGTTGACCCAGTCCATCAATTTTGCTTTACCCAGCAGTGATTTGCAACCACACGGATCACTTTTACAATAAACAGTAGCTGTGGAAAGAAAACAATATTAATCCACTATCTACCTGTACAACACACATTCAAAAGGTTCAGGTAAAGAATTCTTGTAAAAGTCATATATTAGGTTGGCTTCCTTTCATATCTGAGGGATAGATGAGAACTTCATTTCAACTAGATCCTGCTAAGAACTAATACAAATTTGCAAATTTCTATTTATTCAGAATGATTCTAATTTGGGGTACCTTTAAAAAAAAATAATGGGAGAAATTGTGTGTGCCTTCAAGTCACCTGTCAATTTATGGCAACCCTATGAATTTCATAGAGTTTTCTTAGACAAGAAATACTCGGAGGTGGTTTTGCCAGTTCCTTTCTCTGAAGTAGAGCCTACAGCACCTGGTATTTGTTGGCGGTCTCCCATCCAAGTAAATTAGAAGTTACATATGCTTAAAAGGAATCACTGTGTTTTCAGCCATCCTAAATTGGGGTTGCCAACTTTATTTACTGAAGGATTCCTTATTTTTAACAGCTGTATGGTAGGCAGCTACAATATAGTCCTCTCCATGATTCAAATAGCTCTAACTACCAAATTTGTCTGATACAGAGTAGAAAGAATTTCATCATAAGTTTGTTTTGAAGCTGTTACTAAAATTTGTAAATGCAGTTTTGAATGGAAAGAACACTTTTTTTTAAAAAAGTGAATGTGTGAGAAAGAAAAGCAGATTTTCTCATCTACTGTATGTTAGCATGCCCTACTAGTCCCTCCCCATATCTCATAATTGGAAATATTGGACACTTCAAAGAGGTCAAGTAAACCAGGGTGATCCAAAAAGAGGTCTGGCGGAGATCACAAAAAACTTAGATAGGTGTTTTAGAAATGTTTTAGCAAACAAGCCCAAACTAGGATTGAGCAGAAGCCACATAGTAAACAAAACCATTAGGGTGGTATGTGCTAATTCCTTCTTGGCCCCCTCAATGGTGAATTATACAACCTAAACAATCAAGTGATCTTTCCATACCAAATCCTGAGGAAATATCCCTTGGAACCCCCTCCTGCCTGATGGCACAGTGGTTAAATGCCAGTATGGCAAGTCACCACATTGCAAGTTCAATCTCAGAGAGCTCCTAAGTTCACTCAGCCTTCCATCTTTTTGTAGGTTGCTAAAATGAGTACCCGGCTTGTGGGGGCAATTAGCTAACACACATTGGAAACCACTTAATGTGGTGTAGATGTGTAAATTACTATTGCTTAAACAATTTGTAAGCTGCTCTGGGAGCTTTGCAGCTGAAGAGTGTGGTATAAATACCTAAATAAATAAATATTATGAGGATGTCATAAACCCATCAATTTCTATCTCCTAGCCATAAACAGCAATCAGCTAAGTTTCCATTTCCTTTGTCTATCCGGTGGGAAAACCATATAAACTCTGTTCTAGCCACAGTACCCCCTTCAGGACATGAAGCAGGGTATAAGTTTTAGCCCTCCAAGAATAGGAAGGTGTGACACTGAGCATAAGACTAGCCAATCTCTTTCCCAGTGCACACGTGGATCAGAATGTCCAGTACTACCCTCAGACTTCTGAGTACTTTGAAATTCCACACTTCAAGTGCAGTTTTCCCTGGCACAATTGCTCTGGCACAAGAGCAACCAATAACAATAACAATAATAATAATAATACTGTATTATTGACTTTTGTGATCTGCTTCATGCTGCATTAATTATCTGGATTCAACAGTATATTGTTTTGATTTATAACTCAGTTAACAAAGCTGGGGAAAGTTTGTCTTGAACAATTGTATACATTTTAAAAAATTAATCATCACCACCACCACCATCATCATTCTCCTGAATGGAATTTTGGAAAATCCTTGATTTCTATAAACAAGTCTCTGAGATTGCTTCAATTGTCATGACCCCATTTGGAAGCTGCGAGGGAAAGAATACTTCCTGTTGTAGGTGCACCATACAAAAGGGAAGCACACTTAACACATGAGTTATATTGGCACGTGAATATTCTTCATGCTTTCACCATGTGTTGCAGTGGTTAGTTTGGACTCAGACTGTGGAGACCAAGATTTGAATGCCCAATGAGCTTGGATCATTTACTTCAGTTCAGCCTAACCTATCTCATACAGCTATTGATGACCAACCACGAACTAATGAAACCAGACATGGAGAGTTGAGGGCCATATATGGAAAAGTCATTGTTGCAGAATTTTCAACATCACTTTGTTTGTATGGGAAATTAATGCAATGGTTCTGTGGTAACTGCAATCCCTGGTTCCCCTCTTTTTAGTGGATATATAATGAGTGATTCCAATTTGTGGGTCATTGTTTTGTTTTCCATACTTGTTAACAGGTTTAATTAGAACTAGAGTAGATTATATCTCTGTAGATTGAAGCAGCTCTATTGGTATACCATTCGTTACTGGTGATTTACTTATCTCAATGCAACTTCCACTTCACTTTCTAAAGTTGTTGGTTCATCTCACATAGTTCTTCCTTGAATGACTCTGTCATCCTTTCATCTCTTTTACGAAGTTCTTCAGTGTATTGTTTCAATCATCTATTTATTTCTACTTGGTCATGTAATGTGTTCCCCTGCTGGTTGTGGAGCATCCTCACTCTTGGTTTAAAATTCCCTCTGATTTCTTAGATCTTGTGGAAGATGTCTCATGCTCTTCCTTTTTTGCTGTCATCTTCTATTTCTCTGCATCGATGACTAATTGTGGAATAATGAGATACGAAACAGAAAGTTGAGTTAAATAATGGGCCACTTTATTTAACCTATTTAAGTTGTTTTGAACCTGGAAAGGAGCAAGGGGGGGCAACCTGATGCAGGATCAACTTAGGCTAGGTGTCACCCCTTGAGTACCTCTCCAGACTTCACTTGTGTGAAACACCTGAGCCTGGAGGGCAAGCCAATAATTGGGTTGCTCCATGGCCGGCCATCTACTGGAAGGCAAACCCAGGGCATCACTCCCGAAGTCCCAGGATATTATAAGGGAGAGCAAAAATCACAGGTTCACCTCAAGTGTAGCCTCCTTCCCCATTCCCTCAGTCCCAGAAGGCTGTTCCAGAGACAGCCTATTTACAGACACCACTCATAGCCCATCATCAAAGTCCCCCAAATACTGTATGGAGTAGACAAAAAGCCCCAAGTAAAAAGGAGAAAATTCCTACCCAGCCCCTTTCAACCCTCCTGAGCTACACATTTACTGACCACTTAACAATTGGTTCAGTGAGTCTATTCTATTTGGGACTAACTTGGATGACTGCAACCATACAATTGTGCATTTTTGGATGGTTTTAACTACTTTTCTGTGCCTTCACTATACCACTTTATTCTTTGGAATTGCAGAAAGCATCACTGTGCATTCACAGTTGTTCAGTTGGATAATACTCAATGATGCACTGGCAGATATACAGTTGGTTGCACACAGTCAGTATTCAGCAGAACAGTGGTGTAGTGCAACCACTGTGTAACCCCTGAGTGAAGATTTCTAGTACAGTAGCACCCCCACATCCATGGGGGATGGGTTCCGGGGGGCCCTGCAGATGGTGAAATCCATGGATAATAGTGAACACCATCCCAGGAGGGGCATCTGAGGGAAAGGGGGGAGAATTTGATCCTCTGCCCCATTCCCCCTTTGCCCATGGCCCCATGGCAGCAATGACCACAAGGGAGAAGGGGACAAGGCCAGGTCACTTCTCTGTCCCCTTCTCTTTTCACCCATGGCCCAGCCTCAGCAACGATCATGAGAGGGAAGGGGAAAGGGATGAAGCCAGGTCACTCCGCCCCCTCCCTTTGGCCCCACAATCACCTCTGTGGCAGCAGGAGCCCTCCCAGGGGAAAGGATGAGGAAGGTGAGATCCATCCTCCCCCCTCCCTTCCCCTCAACATCACCAACCACAGATAATTGAATCAGTGTTTGGCAAATCAGCAGATGCAGGGGTGCTACTGTACAGAAGCATGATGTTCCATGCTCTTTGACTATTCGTATTGTGCTGTGTCAAATCTTGGTCTAGCCTAGACATTTTATTGGATTAACTTTGGACCCTTAGAGTTTCTGGACAAAGCTGATGATGTCATCAGTATGCATCAGGACCAATCAACAAAATCAGATCTACTCCACCTTAAGCTTTAAAACCTCCAAAGGACATCTAAGAAGACCATCAAGTTGCACTACAAAATTTCTGAATGGATTTGCTAGAGGCATTGACCTCATTCATTGCTGATGTAAGAATGGTCTGCAGGCCATATATTCCTCACTCCTGCTATAGAGCTTGTCACGTTCTGTTTTGATAATTGCTGGCAGAGGGTCAATGAGAGATTTTGCAGTTGTGCGTCTCTGGAATTTCTTTGTAGGGATTTCAAAAAGGAGGTCACAATGGCCATTTGATGGTCATTTGATCTTGATCCCAGATTCCATCATCATTATCATCATCATCATTACTGCCGTCATAATCATCAGCAGCATAGTTTTGGTCAAAGGACAATTTTGTATTCTCCTCCTAGAGAGGTTCATTGTGTCTCTCAGTTGTAAGTATGTAGTTTCCCTTAATTGGATCTAAACACTCAGGATTTTTTATTTCATACTGAGCAAGAATGCATTAAACTCCTTTGCTGAATCTTTGTGTCTGTGTGTGAGAGAGACAGAGCATGAGTATAAATGTGTTATCTTTCAAGATACCTAATAGTGATAGATTGGGTGAATAACTTCTCCAAAAAGATCTCCTTTCACAGTTCCAGACAGCAGAAGTCTTCGAGGATGTCATTCTGGAAGCAAAGTGACAACTATTTCTTGACAACTAATTACATTTGTTCTTGCCAACAAACAACAAAAATAACTGCTTTGTTCCAAAAGCATCTTTACTAAACTATCAGAGTTCTGTGTTGTCAACGAGACCCAGTTATTGTAGTTTTACTGCTTCAGCAAGCTTTTGTCTTTCAACTTTACCCTTGCTATGAAGTCACAGGGTTTAAATTGCCATCTTTCAGAGGCTTGTTTCACCTGTAATGTTTCACCTACACTGAAATCAATCTCATGGAGGAAAAAACAAACAAACAAACAAACCGAAGACATCATCATTCCCTCTACAAATGAACTTCACTGCCTTGGGTGATCAACTGGGTGGGGTAACTTAGAGAGAGCCTAAGGCATCATACATTTCCTTCCAGACCACAGATGGATTTCTTTCCCATAATGCATATCTTCTGACCCACCTATTCTTTTTTCTTTTCTTTTCTTTAAAAACTTCATTGCATATCTAGTGTAATCTAGTGTGGGGCAATTTTATGACATGTATCCCTCCCTGGCTCACTTTTTTTATACAACAGGGGGCTTTCTTTAATTAAAATGGGAGGGACTGGGGGTATGTGGTTATTGGAGGCCACACTAGGAACACGGGGACCATATTTATTCCTCTGGCTCCACTTGGTATACCATTGGTCTATCCTGAAACAGAACCATTTTGACAGCTTTTAACAGCAATGAGACAAATTCATCAGGTAGTAAGCTAGTCCTTATGATAGTTATACAGTCAGCCCTTTGTATCCATGGATTCTGTATCCATGGATTCTATAATCCATAGCTTAAAAAATTTACATATATAACCATGATGTTGCCATAACCAAAAACCATGTTTTTGCCATTTAATATAAGGAACACCATGTTACTATAACATTGTCTATAATGGGACTTGAGCCTCCATGGGTTTTAGTATCCATGGGGCCCTGGAACCAACCCCCAGTGGATACCAGAATCAGAGGCAGGTTGTCTCTCAATCTAATTGCTTGGAAACATGAACAAGAAAATGCAATTGGCCTGCTTGTGGATTTCTGATAAGCACCAGGTTGACCATTGTGAGGAAAATAGGAAGATAATTCTTCTTCTTCTACATTTATTTATTTATATAGTGCCATCTATATACAGGGTGCTTTACATTAAGCAAGCTTTACACTAAAACAAGCAAAAAACAAAACAAAATATTGGGTCCTGCCAAAGGCATACAATCTAAAATAAGTGTATACATAAGCACACACAGAGGGAAGGAAGGAATAGAAACATAAACTATAAAATACAATTGCAATTGTCCAAATAACTACAAAACAACAATATACCATGAAACAGTGAGAAAATAAAAAATAAAACAAACTGACCAATACATGTGATCAAATCTTAAAACAGCAATATATATGTATATATATTATAAAACAAACTGACCAATACATGTAATCAAAATATGCAAGATTACAAAAGAGTATCAAACTAAAATTCCAAAAGCTTTGGAGAACCGAAACATTCTTCACTAATTTTCTTCTCAAATGAAGTAAAAAGTAGTATTAGAAAATGTTCTTCTTAGCTGCAAGAAATTCTTTGAAAACCATACAGTTTTCAAAGCCTGTTTGCAATTCAGGATTTATTCTGTGTTAAATTTTCACATGGTGTTGTGTGTGTGTGTGGAGGGGGGGGATCTGTCCAGAAAGGGGCATTTTCTGCAGAGAAAAGTAATGTTTCTCCAGATGAAAGCTGTTTCTTGCTCAGAAAATGTTGCTTTCTGTACAAACAACCCTGTGTGATAGCATTTCACAGCTGGCATGTAAATATTAAGTATTTTTACAGCATTTGACAGCCAGCATGTGATGGTATTTTTTAGCTGACAGCAAATGATACTTGATGGCCATATGGCACTTGAACATGACTAGCAATCACCTCACCTGCTCTCTTCCCCTTCAGCTGCAAAGAAGGCTGCAGTGGGACTGCCAGCTAGCTGGGTGCTTAGGAACACAGCAACACCCCAGGTGTGAAAGAAGGCCGAGAGAGCTAAATGTCTCAGAAGCAGTGGATGAGGGAACAAAGCCCAAGATACCAAGGCACTAGCTGTACCATGCTTCCAGGTACAGAGGCTTTTTCTGGACAGTTCAAACCCTGGATATCAAGATGGCTCCAGGGAGATGGTTGGGAGGCCAGGCAAGCTAGCAGCCTGGTCAAAGCCAGGGACAATGTACCAGTTCTCCATCTCAGAGGGTAGCCCACATGCCTGAGGGAGAGATTGTCATGGGAAAGGCTTGGCAGTCAGGGATTATATAAACAGGCCAACTTGGAGTCAGGTGCAAGCCAAAAGAGTACCTTTGTTTTGCTCCTTTTAGAAACAGAACAGCTGTACCTGGATGTCCAGTTGCAAGAATACAACAAAATCTGAATTTAGTGCTGTACCACCACTTAGCCTCTACCCATCTACTCAGGAGGGTTGATACCTAGGGCCCAACCTTGCAGTAGCTTACTCTCTGACTAGGGCCACATCTTTACCTGAAGGAACCAGACCTGCAACTGGTCCTTCAAAAATGTATCAGCCAGAGGGGCTAATCTGGGGATGACATATCCAAATCAAAGGCTAAATCCACCATGCCAGAAACATGAGAAGACTTATCAAGTTCAGGAGATAGGTCCCGAAACAATACACTATCAAGAAACAAAGCCTTGAGATTCAATTCCTTCTGTTCTCAGCCCAGAGGCTTAAGCACCTCATTGTAATACCTTTTGCTGGATAGGATTTGGGCCCTTCCTCTGAGGTGGTATTCTTGCTGTGTGGCAGAAATTAGGGTGGAGATCCCTTCCTGTAGCTTTAGAAGCCTATTAAAAGGCACTGCTAGTTATTTGGTGATATCTTTTTTCATGCAAGGAGAGGGCTACAACATGCATCTCCCCAAGGGTGTGTGTGTGCCTGTACATGGAAAGACATAATAGAATCATAAAGTTGGAAGAGATCATGAGGGCCATCCATCCCCATTTCCATGCAGAAATACACATACACATATATATTTTTACTCAAAACATTATGTGGAAGACAGGGATTTTTTTCTCATCTGAATGGCTAGAAGAAGACTAAAATTAACACCCCTTCTCTCCTGCCTTCCCTTGCAATATTCAATTACCTCTGCACTGCATGAGAGAGGAAACCAGAAGGGGAAAAGGAGCCATTTCTTCCCCACAAGTTCATCACCTTCTATAGGTCATTTTCTGATTAAGCCATTAAAAATGATATAGTTCTCATTTTGAAAGAATGCCTCCTCAGCAAAACTGCTGGAAACTAAGTTCCCAGATAAAAAAAAAGAATAGTGAAGATGTTAGTACTCTGAAGAAGAAGAAAAAATATTAACACTTTAAAATTCCAATTTATGCAGGGTTAGCCCTGCCAGTAAGTAGGGTCAGCCCTGCCAGTAAGGAAACTGCCTCAGACAGCAGATGTTGTGGGACATCATCAGCCTGCCATTCCTTTCACCTGTACCCCCTGGCCATATCCCTCCATTGGAAGACATATATATTATGTGTGTGTCACAGCATATCCTATACCCGTATGCCCATAACATTAGCCTGTTGCAATCCCATCACCAGTGCTGAAGTTAAATTCAACCACCAACACAGTATCCTTCTGTAGGAGAGAAAAGATGGTGACTAGCAGGCAGACAGCTTTTTGTTAGCTCTGCTGTGCTTTCAGCCTTTTAGTTTTAAAAACATTTAATGCTGCTGAATTTACTTTCAATACCACCTGCTAGAATTGTTTATATCTACTACTGTACCAATTTATCTCTGGAAAGTTTTAAATTTATTGACCTTGGATGTCAGATGTGAAACATATTCAGCATTTTATCTTCTTCCCTCTTCTCCTTCTCCCATGTCAGATTTGCTCTCATTGAGGGAGCTCTGACAAGTTCTAATAACTATTAACAAAAGTTTCAGCTGCTGAATTGTTAACTGGAATAGCTAAATGAGATTCGTGGATTTAAAGTGTCAGAACTGAATTAAGCTATTATATATTTGACTGAACCCTAAACGGTAAGTGAAACCTTTTTCAGTTTGCTTCTGTACATGGAATGCAGGTTAGGGGCTGAGCTTCACTTCAGCAGAACACCTTGGGTCAGTAGACTGAAGATGGTTCTATATATGTGTAAGTCAAAGGCTAGCCATGAACATTCCCTCATCACTCCCCCCCCCAAAAAAACCCCACAAAGTATTTTGGATTTAGGTCTCTTCATAGATTCCTCCAATATGAGCTCTCAAATGAGATACATCATGGAAATCACTGCAGTTAGCTACCTAAATAAATAAATTACACTTTTTTCTACACTAGGGGTGGGAAAAACATTTAAAAGTATTCAAAACAAGGTAAAAGAATGTGCTGCTTAAATGTTGAGAAACCATGATGAGAAGAATCCTGGACTAAGTAAAGTAAGAATCCTGGACTAAGACAATAAAATCTTCATTGTTCAGGTGTTATCCTATGAACAATCTGTGCATGGTTGTTTTGTGCAGAAAATGTCTATACAGAAAATGTGCACAGAAAATGCTATAGTTGGGGACTTATTCTGTACAAAATTCACACACCATTGTTTTGTTCTGTTTTTGTAGAAAACAACAATTTCTGTGTAGGTAACAGCATTTTCTTAACAGATTGTGTGTGTGTGTATGTGTTGCACAGAAATATTATTTTCTGCACAAAAATAGCTGTTTACAATGGAAAAAAATATCCTGTGCAAGTTTTTCACAGAATTTAGCCCCAAATAGACAATAATATTTGGAAACTGCAGTTTTTGAAAACTTTCTTGCAGAGGGAAAAAATGCTAAAATTACTTGTTGCTTCCTTCAAGAAGAAAATTAGCAAATAATTACATCCCTATTCTACACTAGCAAAAATAATCAACTTCACATTAAGTCATCTCGACCGCTGTGCTTTCTTTTTGCAAAAATATTTTTTTCTGTTTCTCCCCCCCCCACACACACACACTTCCTTCATCTCAGTATTTACTCAATTTGTACCAGTTTTGTGTGGGTCAGCAATCCCTTAGCTACCCTGTAGTTTTTTTCCCTCTTTTCCCTACTCTTTTTTCTCCCCACTCTCAACTATTTTAATTTTTTCACTGACCTTGTCTCCTTCCATCCCATTCCAAACTTCTCTTCTGTTAACTCTGCTCCCTCACCATACCAGACACCAGGGGTGAAAAAAATCCTAATGGATAATTGACCTTTTGTATAGATGAGCTCCCACAGGGTTTCACCATATTCAAAAGGAGTGGGACCAAAAACTCCCAAGTAGTTTGCAATAACACCCTTAGTTGTTTCTCAGAAAGTTTTTTTTTAAAAAAATATATGTGGAAAAGCACATTTCAGCCATTTTGAACAACCAATTTGAATTCAGGCACTCCTCAGAAGTCAAAACATGGTTGGTCAGATGTGCACAGGGGTGGGCTTGCCAGTGACAAAGTGGCTGGAGCTGCCATTGTTGATTTTCAGGGATGCCATTGTGCACTATTTTCAAGTGGCAGAGCAAAAAAAAAAAAATGCAAGCAGAAGATTGGTCTTCTGAGTCTCTGATTTAACAAGTGGAAAAAAAGGGAAATAGAGAGAGCTTTTGGAGAATAATAATGTGAATAATGTGCATAATTCACTTGCGGCCACCATCTTTATTCACAGGCATGCTCCATGTGAACTTCAAACATGGACAGCTTCCCGTGCCAGTAATCTTGTGAATTCATCTTGAAGACAAATGAACGCTGCTGCAATGGTGAGTTAATGCGCTATTTTCCACAATTAATTCTCCCATGTACCTGTGCCCCAGGAGTATTGCCCCACTTTCAATCAGCCTGGAGAAATGGTGCTTTGACATTAAACATAGGCTTTTTCTCTGATAAAAGGAAAGCTATGTTTCCCTGACACTTTGAATGGCTAAAGACCACTGTCACAATAAGAGCAACCAATCAGCAGTACTAGTGAAATGTGAAATGCTTCCAGCTTGAAAAAGCGTGAAACAGTGACTCAAAGTCCTTTGTTATTTCAGGACTTCTATTTCATGGGGGATTTCTATAGCCAACACTTTCATAATTTGTTGCCAACAAGTTTACTTCTAAACTGTATCTGGCTTCCTCCCTGATAACTTTGAGCCTTCCTAGAACTATCGCTATTAGAGTATGATTGTTAGATGAAATTTCTCAAATAACACATCCCCCTCTCACTTGGAAATGATCAATTGCTCCAATACCTTTGTGGTAAATAGGAGTCTTACCTACTAGACCCAGCAGCCAGCCAAATTTCTCTTTCTTCGGGAAGAGTGGCATGACATCTTAGTTAGGATTCTTTATATTTGATGGCATTTCCCATGCAAGTAGGTGAGTGAATCTGCTCTGAGTTTTAGTTCAGACTTTAAAGGACCTAGCTAAAGTGTAGAAGTCTTTCTCCCAAATAATCTACACAACTTGGATAGCTACTTTAAAGTTTAGACAAAAATCCTGGAGCTGATTAATTGCCCCAACGATATGGTAATTAACAGTTGCCACTTATGGGAGGGTGAAGGCAAGGAATATTTCTCAGAATATCTGGGAGATCACCTCCTCCCATATGAACCTGCATAATTCCTAAGCTTAAATTGCATCCTGAATCTGCTATTAGACACAGAAGAGGAAACTAATGGCTTAGCCTGTTGTACCATACCCACATATGCAGAAATGAGCCACATTCAATTCATTCAACTCAGCTTACTTCTGAGAATACATACATAACTTACTGTGTTAAACTGTTCAGTATTTCCACTCCATAGATAGTAGGACCTTTAAGCAGGCAATTCAGATCACAGCTGTGACTTGGGGGCAAAGGTTAGACCATATGCATCTGATCCAGATTGTGCCTCACGTCTCCTTCTTTGTAAAATAAAAATACGTAGGAAGTTCTACTTCAAAAAATGTCCTACATCATCAGAGTTAGGGAGAAGAATGTTTTTATCATGTTTGTGGTGTGGCCATGCTGCCTGTGGGATTATGGGGAAGATAGTCCAAAGTAACTTTCCCAAGATCTCTACATCACTTCTAATTGGATTCTAAGGGCAGCAGTGGCAAGAGGTTTCCATTTCATTTGGCTGGTGAATCCACTCTGCATTTTTTTTGATCCAAACTTTAAAGGAGCTATCCAAGGGGCTGAAACTATTTGGAGAAGAAGGTTCAGCACCTTTTATAGCTGCTTTCATATTTGGAGGGAAGCCTGGAGCACATTCATCACACACTGATATCAAATTCATCAGACATTATTCCCTAGTTCAAGGCAATTTTCACACTTCAAACTATGTGCTTGTATATTGTCTTTGTAAAATAGAAAATGGCAACAACTTATTATTTAGGAATGAGACTGTGTAGGTGGGATTTAAGTAAACTTGGCACTATAGCCTTTAGTTTTAAAAATGCAAATCTGTGCCAAAGCATATATTGAATATCTGCTGCCTTTTCTGCTGCCGTCTTTCAGATCCTACATCCAAGGCTGCTATGTTTATTATGACTTTTTGTTGGAACCTGCTTTGGCAGGAAAAAAAAATGCATTTGATTTATTCATAATGAAGTGAGTCTATTAAAGTGCCAGAGACTGAGAAATGGCTGCTCCTTGTAAGCTCATCAAACTGTTTTTACTTACACCACATTGTGTTACATTTTAAAGAGAGATTAATTGGGAGGAATTATTTATAGTCAATGTCTTCAGATGGCCTAATTGTGATTTAACTTGCTTGTTTAAAGTGCTTTTTGGGAGATGGGTAGGTGGTGTGTGCGTGTAAAGCTGATTAATTAGAAGTGCATCTGTCTCTGTGTTAGGATGAGCAGTTCACTTAGAAATAACTTCCAGTATTCTGTTTATTCTTGGTAAACTCATTGTTGGCAGAGACTAGGGAGAAAATATCTGCTACAGCTATGACACAAATCAAAACTGACATTTTTTCTTTGTAAAAAAGTTCATTAGGATTTTTTTTTTAATTTCAACCATGCTGTGAAATGCAGCTTGCTTTCAGAATTATTATTAATGTAGTTGCCTGTTTTAGAAGACGTATGCAACATTGTCACTAAATTTTCCAAGTAACAGGTGCTGAAAGTGGGCCCATTTCCGCAATCCAACAGAGATGTTGAGAACGTAGATTGAATAAATCCTAGCATAATTTTGGCAAATGATGAATTGCTTTTCTGTAGGGATCTGCAAAGCACTCTGGAGATTTCACTAGTGTTAATGAAACTCTTTATTGTTCCTTCTAGTAATCAACTGCAGACAAAATCAAGCACTGTGCTTTTTTTTTTTTTAACCTGTCTGATGAAATTTCCAAATCAAACCCTACAATTCTGAAACTTAGGCTTCAGTTACACAACAGTTTTTATTGCGGTAATGTGCGCTGTATTGCTGTTCCGCACCAGTACTGCATCGTTCACATGAATTATTGCTTAATCTATTGGTATAGTTTTCAGCATTTTTCCACTTTGATATTCACACACAGACTGAGGCGGGGGGCATGGCCTCCCAAGCACATCCTCTGATTACCACAGGAATGCCTAGTTTCTATTCCTACAGCATAGAGTGTCAGCCAAACACACACACACACAAACAGGCTAGTTTGGGATTCTTCAGCTGGCTGCAGCCAAGCAAGAAGAGACCAAGGAGTGAGGGAGGGAAGAAAAGGAATGGGATCACATCAGGGGAGACGAAGAACATTCACACAGAGAGACTGAAAGGCTAGCTTGGAATTCTTCAGCTGGCTGCAGCCAAGCATGAAGAGACCAAGGAGTGAGGGAGGAAAGGAAAGACACACACACACACACACACACACACAAGGCTAGCATTCACAGTCTTTTCCGTGGCTGGAAACAACAGTGGATGGATCTTTCCTCCATCCCCTCCTTGTCCAAACCCCTCCCTGGTGAGTTCAACCAATCATGGCAAAGCTCTGCTGTGAATGTATCGGAAAGATTGCTGGTAGTTCACACAGCACTTAGTGTAATGGTTGTTCAGACTATCGAAAATGTGCAACTTTTCAAAAAAGTATGGGAAAGTCCTGAAATCCTTTCTTGCATTACTAATGGGTTTTTGTGCCCCCCTCCTTCTGAAAGAGGCGGCTTTGTAGGTCAATGCATGTAAACAATTAGGAATCTTGGTGAATTCTTCATGGTTTTTTTTCATCGTGTAACCAAGCCCATGGATTTTTTAGGGTTATGTCCCTTGTTACATTTTTCCTTTCACAGTGTCATTTTCCTGATTTTGACAGGTCTGGGGATGGCAGGGTGTTCAAAGACATCATTCTATGAACCAAACCCTAAAATCCTTGTTTTTAAAACATATTTTGGAGAGGAGGTATTCGTGCAAAAGCCATCCTTATTCATGTATGGCTGTGACTTTGCCACAGGGAGTGAGGGGTCTTTACATTGCTGTGTGAATTTAAATTGCATTTCTTCACCTCAGAATATAAAGTGTTGTCAGATGAGTCTTTCCTCCTTCTTGTTGATAAGGGATTTACATCTAGGAGAAGGTTCAGGAAACTGACGGCAGAGTTAATGAGGAAAGAGTTGATATGGTCTTGGCCTTTATTTCTTTAGGAGTTAACCGTCTAAGTGTTAGCCTTCAGCTTTACAGTCACCTGAAATAAGGATTATTTTTCTATCATAATACAGATCACACTGTTTAGCTATCCAAGTAAGCCAGTAATCTTCCAAAGAGAAAAGGCGAGGGAAGAATATGAGTGTTTATTTATTCCTTTTGCTTTTCTTCTTTTTGTTGGATAATTTTTTGCTGTGATTGAGCAGATATGAAGGCAGATGTTGGGACAAAGAACCTCAGGACATGCTCTGAGAAAAAATGATTTGTTTTGGATGTAGTTTGTCAGTTGTATACCTCATCCTGTTGAAACTTTATGCAGGATTCTACAATCACATGAGTATAAAAAAGAGCTGTAGTTTCTGCAATTATATTATTAAAGGTCAATATATGTCCTCTTTTTGTCTCTGTGTGTACAGCCTATAATGATAAAAAATTCCTTGGCACGCACATACTTAGAGGCTATGCTGTCACTACTTACAGGTATGTTTATCTCTCTGCCCTGAGGACTTTAGATATTGTATAGGGTTGGGTGGAAGTATTTTAAATAAATATATTGACAGGTTGCATGCCCTAAGGAGATTATCAGACACGTCAAAAGTGGTGTTACAGTAATGCCAGGAGATCACAAAAGGGCTCCCTTATCAGACAACGTTGTTCCCCCCTTGTTATGCACGCATTATGCTGCCATTCTGCTGGCACTGCTTTTTATTGATGTGAGAAGCCATCAACAGATCCCTCATTCTGTTTGTGTTCTGGATTTGCCTGTGTGCGACAAGGTGCCTCGTTATGCTGATGAGACCCCAGCATCAATGGGAGGTCCCTGCCAGAACACTTTTGGGTGAGATCGGGACATCCAGGTAAGTTATAAACTTTTTATGAACCTCCCCTGGTTACTTCTACATTTTTAAAGTGTGTTTTTCTACTTGGTGTTACTTTTTTTTTTGTTTATTTTTATTTTTTATTTTTGAATTTCCCATGCTCATATCTTCCTGCGAGAATCCATGGGATTTCGATCTAGGACATGAACAGAGCTCCATTAGAGCTCCTGGGCTGTCCTGTCAACCAGAGAGGAGGTAAGTGCAGTGGGGAGGGTGATTGTGGTGGGACTCGGACAGGACAGGGGTGGGAGTGGAGATTGTGGGACAGGAACACTTTTTTCATTCCTGTCTGATAATCTCCTAAAACTGAGCCTAGCAGAGACACAAATTCAAACTATGATCCCTGGGCAGACATAGTTGAAATTAATCCCTATACTTGGCATATATTGAGAGGCACTCTCAACATTATTATTACTTCAAACGAGTTCCAGAGATGAGGTGCAAAAATCACCACTGAAATAAGACAGCTGCTAAATGGATTCTTATGTGCCAGTCTTTACTTCAGAAGGTGTTGGAGTGATGCCTGTCTCTGAACCATCAGTTGAGATATATGTGCTTGAGCAGATATATCAAACTGAGGTGATCAAGGCTGATGTTTTAGAACTAAATTACAGACTAAAAAATAACCAGACATCACAGTTGAATGGAATTCTACTGAGAGTTCTCAGAGTATTCAAATGTTGAACTTTTGAATAAAATGTACAATATTTCTAAATTCTACTTTCTTACTGGTAGCCACCGTAACAACTAGAACGGGGATAGATCTGTGGAATTGCAAAGCTGTCAACTTAACTTTTTCCTATATAAAATGGTGGCCCTAGTGATCATAGAATCATAGAATCATAGAATTGTAGAGTTGAAAGAGATCACGAGGGCCATCCAGTCCAATCCCCTGCCACGCAGGAATCACGATCAAAGCATCCCTGACAGATGGCCATCCAGCCTCTGCTTAAAGACCTCCAAGGAAGGAGACCCCACCACACTCTGAGGTATGTGTGTTCCACTGCCGAACAGCTCTTACTGTCAGAAATTTCCTCCTAATGTTGAGGTGGAATCTCTGTTCCTGGAGCTTGCATCCATTGCTCCGTGTTCTCATCTCTGGAGCAGAAGAAAACAAGCTTGATCCATCCTCAATGTGACACCCCTTCAAAGACTAAAACAGGGCTTTCATATCACCCCTTATCCACCTTTTTTCCAGACTAAACATACCCAGCTCCCTAAGTCTTTCCTCATAAGGCATGGTTTCCAGACCTTTCACCATTTTAGTTGCCCTTCTCTGGACACACTCCAGTTTGTCAATATCCTTTTTGAATTGTGGTGCCCAGAACTGGACACAGTATTCTAGGTGAGGCCTGACCAAGGCAGAATAGAGGAGCACTATTACTTCCCTTGATCTAGACGCTATACTTCTATTGATGCAGCCCAAAATCGCATTGGCCTTTTTAGCTGCAGCACCACACTGTTGACTCATGTTCAACTTGTGGTCTACTAGGACTCCTAGATCCCTTTCGCATGTAGTCTCATTCAGCCAGGTCTCCCCCATCCTGTATCTATGCATTTCATTTTTCCACCCTAAGTGCAGTACCTTACATTTCTCTGTATTGAATAGCTGGAAATGTGAATTATACAGAATGAAACGTGTTGAGGAATTCTGTGAGATTAGTAAGCCTGTTTAGGATTGTATAATGCATGTACCTGTATGGAACATTCAGAACACCTTTTGATTCAATGTTATAGCCCCATTCATCTGTTTGCTTGAATATGTGTGCTGTAAAAGGTATGTTTGTGTGTGTCTGTAGGGGGTGCATTTACATCTTATTCTTGAAGTTCATACATGTGACAGTTCCTCTTCAAACTCTCTCATGCTCAGTATTGAAGTCTGAAGAGATTGTCTGAATGTTTATAATGGAACACACTTCAATAGCTCTCTTATATCAAGAAATCTTGGTAAAACAGGGCTCCAAACAGGATGAATCAGTATCAGGGTGAAAGAAGAGGGAAGACCAGCAAAAGAGAAAAGGGGGAAGAAGAAAAAAATAGTTTGGGGATGGGAATAGAATAAGAGTTTATGGACGCAGGCAAAGCTGATTACATTTGGTAGTAAAAAATGCATACGTATACCATTGTGCACCCACACCCTCTACTTACTGTTGATATGTTAGTTTTTACATAGTCAGAGGAGGATTTGAGTAAGGCTTATGTTAAATCAGCTAGTATTGAAGTCACTGTCCCCCAAGTGAATGTCAATTCTCCCACCTGATCCTTGGTAACACACAGAAAATCAAGGGCTGTTTCGCTTATTAAATTCATGACTGCACAATCTTTTCTGTTGTATTTAGATTCCCCCCTCTCTCTTTCCATCATGAGTTGCGTTTATATTTATCAATTTATTTTAAGGCTAATGGATGTCACCCACTACTACAATGGACAAAACTCAAACTCAAAACCAACAATAGTTTATACCTTTTTTTAAAAAAAAAATTAAGCTTCCTTGAGTACCAACGACATCAAAAACTTTTCTACATGGCTCAGAAGGTATAAGGTGGGTGTCTGTATGACACCTCATTCTCCTTGTAATTTTCAAAGGGCATCCACATTTCTAGCAACACTTCAGGCATTCCACCTCTTGTCTGTCACATTTAATTTACAGAGCCATCAAACTGTCACAAGGTATTTGTCAAGGCCAGAACCCACCAGTTCATTGTCTCACTTAAAAATAATGAAGCTGACCACCACTGCACACACCTCTTTTGCCATCAACTGGTACAGTTCTTAATTTCTGAACTCACTACTCTGAATAATATAGATTTCAGGGTTGGTTTACATGTGGAAAAGACCCCCCTATGCAATAATTTTAGAAGTTCCCTAAGTCAACACCAGGGTTCCAGATAGCCACATATTCTGTGAATGTGCCACTTGTATAAACCAGAACCTCCAAATGTGTGATGTACAAAAGAATGCTTCATTATAGCATCAATAGCAGCTCCACAATTGGAATTTTGACATATATCACCACATTAGTGTGCTAGCTTACACAAAAGGTACCTCCATGTGAGCCTAAAAACACCACACAAGGAGGTTGCTTCATTTGGGACTCGAGCCAAATCTTACGGTGTTTATATTGGGAAGAATATTTGTGTGTACTGAATTTACTAGACCCCTCTCTCTGGCTTTTCTTCTGCAAGTGCACTGATGACTAAAAAGGCCAATCCGAGATAAATAAGTCTGGTTGCAGAAAGCACAGCAGAAGGTCTTCTTGGGTGATGTTTCTGGGTTGTGATCCTTTCTGCGTTGTTGTTTCTCCTCAAGACTTGTTCAGTGTGAGTTCTCAAACAAGGCTGCAGCATTGTGGATAGTGCGTCTCTAAGCCTCCCGATGTGAGGCCAAGGCAGACCATTGTTGGTGATCAATTTGGCCAAGCCTGAAATGTTGTTTCAGAAAATCCTTGTATTGCTTTTTTGGAGCACCCCTCTTATGCTGACCCGTGGCGAGTTCACCATAGAGTACTACTTTGGGGAGGCGATGGTCCTCCATCCTAAAAACATGCCCTGCCCACACAGCTGTGTTCTCAATATCATGGCCTCAATGCTGGTGATCCCTGTTTGCTCAAGGACAGCAACATTCATCACATTGTCAGTCCAGTGTATATTTAGGATAGTGCATATACAGCGCTGATGAAAGTGTTCGAGGAGTCATAGGTGGTGGCGATAGGTGACCCATGTTTCAGATCCATAAAGGAGAATAGACAGTTCTATGGCTCTGTACACACTGATTTTTGTGCTTCTCCTCAGGTGTTTATTACTCCAGACTCTTTTGTGAAGTCTTCCAAATGCACTATATGCCTTTGCTCATCTGTCATCGATCTCTTTCTCAATCTTGGTATCTGAGGAGATGATGCTTCCCAGGTAGGTGAACTGCTGAACGGGCTTGAGCACAGATTTGCAGACAGCAATGTGGAGATGGTGGTGTTTGTCCTGTGGTGCAGGCTGGTAAAGAACTTCTGTTTTCTTCAGGTTGACTTCCAGCCCAAACAGTTCTGCAGCTGTTGTGAAGCAGGATGTTAGACACTGCAGAGCTGCTTCTGTGTGGGCAACAAGGGCAGCATCATCAGCGAAGAGCAGCTCACGGACTAGATAGTTTAGAGTCTTAGTGCAAGCCCTCAGACGGCTTAAGTTAAACAAGCTACCATCAGTACTGTAACGTATATAGATGCCGTTGTCTTCTTCAAGCTCTACCGTAGCCCTTTCAAGCACCATGCTGAAGGAGATTGTAAATAAAGTTAAACAAGCCACCATCAGTACGGTAACATATATAGATGCCGTCGTCTTCTTCGAGTTCTGCCGTAGCCCTTTGGAGCATCATGCTGAAGAAGATTGTAAATATAGCTGGTGCAAGAAGACAACCTTGCTTCACTCCATTAGTTATTAGAAGGGGCTCTGAAAGAGCATCACCATATCTGATTTGACCATGCTGGCTCTTGTGTAGCAAGATAATCATTTTAAGGAATTTGGGGGAAACATCCTAGTCTTTCCAGAATCTCCCACAGACCTTTCCTACTCGCAGTGTCGAAGGCTTTGGTGAGATCTACAAATGTTACATAGAGACCCTTGTTCTGTTCTCTACATTTCTCTTGCAGTTGTCTAAGGGCAAATATCATATCTGTAGTACTCCTATTGGCTCTGAAGCCACATTGGCTTTCAGGAAGTTCTTCTGTAATGGCAGGAACTAATCTGTTCAGAAGTATCCTTGCAAGGATTTTTCCTGCAATAGAGAGCAGTGTTATGCCTTGATAGTTTGAGCAATCGGATTTTGCTCCTTTTTTCTTGTACAGGGTGATGATGACTGTATCTCGGAGATCTGATGGCAGTTCCCCCTTTTCTTTTCTTTTTTTAAAATAATAATTTTATTAATTTTTTAAAATAAAAAAAAAACATACAACAAAACTTAACAAACATATATAACAGTGATTCCCTCCACCGAGGGACTTTCCTTTACATTCATCCCTCTTTCCAAAAAATAATTGTTTCCAACTCAGGTTTGCTTCCTCTCCCCTTTATTAATACAAATTCTAAAAATTTACTCCATTTTTCACCAGAAACTTTCTTATTTAACCCTCCTTTTTTTTCCTTATCCATATTTGTTAATTTCTCATTTATAGCCATATTCCATACTTCGTCATAAGATTCTTCTATTTTGTATTCACCATGCATTTTCCATTTCTTTGCTATTATTAACCATGCTGCTGTCAGCAAATTTGTTAGCAAATCCTTAACAATTTGAGATTCTTGTATTTTTTCACAATATGATAATAATGCTATTTCAGGGCTTAAAGGTATATTTATCTCCAGTATTTCACTTATTTCCTTCATTACTATTTTCCGAAATTTCTGTACATATTTGCAATCCCACCACATATGCATATACGTTCCCAGTTCTTGGCATCCCCTCCAACACTGTGCTGAATACTTTTTATCTATTTGATTCAATCTTACTAGAGTTAAATACCACCTCCATATAATCTTATACCTCTCCATTGACGCCCCCTGTCGTGGGAGAGAGGCTTGCGTACCCTAATGATGTTTTGAGCTATGCTGGCGGTGGCATAATAGCCACTGGTAGGGTCTCCCATGCCAGACAGGTCAAAACCTAAGGGTCTGACAAAGAGCGTCAAAGGGCGGGATGGGCTCTCTAGCCTTGTGGCAACCATCGTAGGAGAAGGAAAACTCCAATCCCAAACCCGGGCAGATGGTGCTCGTCCAACCCTGTAAGGTCAACCATCTAAGAGAAGGAAACTCTAATCAAACCTAGGGCCCGAGGACCTCGCTGCCACGTCCATGCTTGCAAGGCCACGGCAGATGAATCTCTGGTTTAAAGGGTGAGGCCAGTTCTGTGCATGCTGCGCTCCACCAGAAAAATCCATTGCACAGGCTCGAAGGACAAATCCAGTACCAAAAAAGCCCTGTAGCGACTGGTGAGGGACGAAACCGGCAGGTGTAAAGATGCACTGGAAGCCGCAGCCCCAAACCTTCATGCAGGCGGTTCAGGACATTGGTCGCTCAAGCCTGACCCAGGAGATGACAGTCTTGTTCGGCAGGATCCTGAACGACCAAGCAGCCTTTTTTAAGGAGAGCACTGCTTGCTCCACATGGAGAGGGGCCTAGAAAAGGTGGCCTAACGAAAGCTCATCCCCAACTACCTGGTTGGCTAGCCGCGGCCAACGGGAATCTTCTGATGCGGTCAAACCAAGGCAAAGAAACAAAGGCACACACCGGCCTCCAAAGGTGTAAATAAACTGACACTTGCATGCTGGAACATCAGAACCATGCAAGACTCTGAAGATAGTGGACGGCCTGAGCGTCGTTCTGCCCTAATAGCCCTTGAACTATCACGGCTTAATATTGACATCGCTGCTCTTAGTGAAGTTCGCTTCCATGAGGAAGGCAGCCTTAAAGAACATGGCGCCGGCTACACACTTTACTGGTCTGGCAAACCCAAAACCAAAAAACATCTTTCAGGAGTAGGCTTTATGATTAAAAACTCCATTCCCTCCAAACTCGAAACCTTGCCAACAGGACACTCTGATCGCATTATTTCCTTACGCCTCCCACAAATTGTTCTCTTTAGTATATATGCCCCAACTATGCAAGCCGACCCTGTAGAGAAAGACAAATTCTACACAGACCTACGCCAACTCATACAAAAAGTCCCTGTAGAAGATAAAATTATTATCCTTGGTGACTTCAATGCCAGAGTAGGAAAGAACTCCGAAGCCTGGAAAGGTGTCTTAGGCAAGCATGGTGTTGGAAATTGCAATGATAACGGATGCCTCCTGCTAGAGTTCTGTGCAGAACAACAGCTGACTATTACAAACACAATCTTTCAGCAGAAAGATAGCTTGAAGACAAGCTGGATGCATCCCCGATCCAAACATTCGCACCTCATTGACTATGTTCTAGTCCGTCAGAGAGACATTCGTGATGTCCGTCACACCCGAGTGATGCCCAGTGCAGAATGCCAAACAGATCATCGCCTCGTCAGATGTAAACTAAATCTTCATCTTAAGTTCAAACCTAAGAGGGGTGGCATCTTAAAGAAGAGGCTCCAAGTCAACAATCTTCAACAAGCTACCTTGAGAGACAACTTCCAGGCAAACATACAAACGAAACTTGAAGACCATCCTACAGATCCTTCTCCTACAGTGCTTTGGCAACATATCAAAAACAGTATCCTCCAGTCTGCAGAAGAATCCCTCGGGTTCTCCCACAAGAAAAATCAAGACTGGTTTGATGAAAACAACCAAGAGATCCAGGAGCTGTTGGCAAGGAAGAGAGCTGCTCACCAGGCATACCTCGCCCAGCCAACCTGTCATGCAAGAAAAGCAGCTTTCCGCCTCACATGTAGCAAACTACAACAAAAACTCCGAGACATGCAGAACAAGTGGTGGATCAATTTAGCAGAAAAGACACAACGCTGTGCAGATCTGGGTGATCATAGAGGATTTTATGAAGCTCTTAAAGCAGTGTTTGGACCTACTTATCAGGTCCAAAGCTCCTTATACAGTACAGATGGTCAAACATTAATTACTGATAAAGCCTCCATCCTGAATCATTGGGCTGAACATTTTCAAAGCCTCTTTAAGCGCCAACCGAGTAGTCCAAGCCTCAGCTATCCAACATATGATACAAAAACCAATGAAAAATGAATTGGACCTAGCTCCCACTTTGGAAGAGACCCTTAAGGCCATACAGCAGATGAAAAACGGCAAGGCAGCTGGGATTGATGGAATCCCACCTGAAGTTTGGAAACATGGAGGTCATGCACTCCACGAAAAATTCCACGAATTCCTTGTGAATTGCTGGGAAAAAGGGGAACTGCCATCAGACCTCCGAGATGCAGTCATCATCACCCTGTACAAGAAAAAAGGAGCAAAATCCGACTGCTCAAACTATCGAGGCATAACACTGCTCTCTATTGCTGGAAAAATCCTTGCAAGGATACTCCTGAACAGATTAGTTCCTGCTATTGCAGAAGAACTTCTCCCTGAAAGGCAATGTGGCTTCAGAGCCAATAGGAGTACTACAGACATGGTATTTGCCCTTCGGCAACTGCAAGAAAAAAGTAGGGAGCAGAACAAGGGTCTCTATGTAACATTTGTCGACCTCACCAAAGCCTTTGACACTGTAAGTAGAAAAGGTCTGTGGCAGATCCTAGAAAAACTAGGATGTCCCCCCAAATTCCTTAAAATGATTATCTTGCTACACGAGGGCCAGCGTGGTCAAGTCAGATATGGCGATGCTCTTTCAGAGCCCTTTCTAATAACTAATGGAGTGAAGCAAGGTTGTGTTCTTGCACCAACTTTATTTACAATCTTCTTTAGCACGATGCTCCAAAGGGCTATGGCAGAGCTTGAAGAAGACGACGGCATCTATATACGCTCCCGTACTGATGGTAGCTTGTTTAACTTAAGCCGTCTGAGGGCTCACACTAAGACTCTAAACTATCTAGTCCGTGAGCTGCTCTTCGCCGATGATGCTGCCCTTGTTGCCCACACAGAAGCAGCTCTGCAGCGCCTAACGTCCTGCTTTGCAACAGCTGCAGAGCTGTTTGGGCTAGAAGTCAACCTGAAAAAAACAGAAGTTCTTTACCAGCCTGCACCACAGGACGAACACCACCATCCCCACATTGCCGTCGACAAATCTGTGCTCAAGTCCATTCAGCAGTTCACCTACCTGGGAAGCATCATCTCCTCAGATGCCAAGATTGACAAAGAGATCGATCACAGATTAGCAAAGGCATATAGTGCATTTGGAAGACTTCACAAAAGAGTCTGGAGCAATAAAAACCTGAGGCAAAGCACAAAAATCAGTGTGTATAGAGCCATCGTACTGTCTATCCTCCTTTATGGATCTGAAACATGGGTCACCTATCGCCACCACCTACGACTCCTCGAGCGCTTTCATCAGCGCTGTCTACGCACAATCCTAAATATACACTGGACTGACTATGTGACGAATGTTGCTGTCCTTGAGCAAGCAGGGATCACCAGCATTGAGGCCATGATATTGAGAACACAGCTGCGCTGGGCAGGGCATGTTTCTAGGATGGAGGACCATCGCCTCCCAAAAATACTACTCTACGGTGAACTCGCCACGGGTCAGCGTAAGAGGGGCGCTCCAGAAAAGCGATACAAAGACTCCCTGAAACAACATCTCAGGCTTGGCCAAATTGATCACCAACAGTGGTCCGCCCTGGCCTCACATCGGGAGGCATGGAGACACACTATCCACAATGCTGCAGCCTTATTTGAGAACTCACGACGAACAAGTCTTGAAGAGAAACGACAACGCAGAAAGAATCACAACCCAAAAACATCACCCAAGGAGACCTTCTGCTGTGCTTTTTGCAACCGGACTTGTTTATCTCGGATTGGCCTTTTTAGTCATCAGCGCGCTTGCAGAAAGCGCGGGATGAGTCCTTCCTGAATCTTCGTTTGCGAAGAAAAGCCAGAGAGAGAGAGAGATAATCTTATAGTAATTTTCTTTTATTCTTACTGATAATGTTTTCAAATGTTGCATATTCCATATTTTTCCCCACTTAGATTTGTCTATTACAGTTGCTACATCTGTTTCCCAAACATCTTTTAAATAATCTTGTACTTGTTCATTATCCATTAACATTTTATATATTTTGCTTGTAATACCTTTTATAATACTTTTCTCTTGAATAGCTTTTATAATTAATTCCTCAAATTTTGTACTTTTTCTACAACTACCCTCCTTTAAACATTTTTTGTCCATTTTTCTAACTGTATCAGTTTAAATCATGTTAATCCTTGCTCCTTTAATATTTTTTTCCATATAATTTTTATTTTTCATTTTCCCCATCCATTCCTTCAACCTTATTATTTCTTGTCCTCCTAATTTTGCTTCCACTTCATTTCTTAGATTTGCTGGGAAACCCTCTAACAATATTACCGGCGTTAATGGAGATGTTCCTGGAACTAATACTTTTTTATATTTATTCCATATATCTAATATATTTTTTAAAGAAACAGATTGTATTGTTTCCCTAAATTTCTTTTTTAGTTTACAAAAAATATATATTTCTTAATTTTAACTCTATCTCTTATTTATTTATTTCCATCCATTCCATTTCCTTCACTTCCACAACACTATCAATAATATATCTCAATTGATTCGCTACGTAATATAGCTTTAGATTAGGTAGGCCTAAACCTCCTTTTTTTTTTGAGATTTATACCATCTATTTTTATTAATTCTTGATCTTTTGCCTCCATTACAATAATTATTTATCATATTTTGCCACTTTTTAAATTCCATTTCTGATACTTTAATAGGTAGCATTCTAAATAAAAAAAATATTTTTGGTAATATTTTCATTTTAACAAGCGCTATTCTTCCATGACAATTTAATTTTCCCATATTTCTCTATTCTTTTCTCCATATCTTTCCTTAGCATAGTGAATTTTTTTCCTCTAGTTTTTCCAATTCTGCCACAATATTTATTCCTAAATATTTTATTTGCTCTTTTATTTTAATACATTTCTTTTTACTCTTCATATTTTTTTGCTCTGCCTCTGTATAATTAAATATCATCATTTCTGATTCATTCCAATTTACTTGTAAACCTGTCATCTTCCCAAACGTTTCCAAATGTTTCTGTATCTCTTGCATTTTCTCCAATGGATCTTGTATTGTTATTAAAGTATCATCTGCAAACATATTCAGTTTAATCTCTTCAATATTTCTTATCCCTTTGATATCTTCATCATTTCTGATTACATTAGCTAATATTTCTATTACCATAGCAAATATTATTGGGGAGAGTGGGCAGCCTTGTCTTGTTCCCCTAGTTAAATTTATTTGTTCTGTCTTACCATCATTTACTATTACTGTTGCTTTATTTTTTGTATACAATTGGTCAATCACACCCCTAATTTTTTCTCCAAATCCCAATGTTTTCATTATATTTTTTATTGCTGGCCATTCCACACAATCAAAAGCTTTAAATATATCTATAGCTATAAGCCCTGCTTTAATTTTCTTTCTTCTAATTATATTTATTAAATTTATTACTCTTCCAGTTAGATTAGCCATCTGTCTTCCTTCTATAAATCCACATTGGTCTTTTTGTAGATATTTGTACATAAATTTATTCATCCTTTTCGCCATTATTGCTGTTAGTATTTTTGCATCTTGATTTATTAATGATATTGGTCTATATGATTCTGGGTCTGTCAAATCTTTATCTGGTTTTGGAATTAATATAATCAGAGATTGTTTCCATGATGGTGGGATCTCATCTCCTTTTAAAATGTTGTTATATAATTCTTTCATTCTAGATATTAATATACTTTTAAATGTTTTGTAATAATCAGTTCCGAAACCATCTTCTCCTGGAACCTTCCCTAGTTTCAATTTGTTTATAATTGCTTCTATTTCCTCTTCAGTTATGGGTTTTTCAATTAATTCTTTCTCCTCCTCACTAACTATATCCTTACAATTTTCCTGTATATATTTCTCTAAGTTTTTCAGTGAATCACCTGCTGAATATAATTTTTGATAATATACTTGAAATATCTTTAATTTATCTTTCATCAAGTTACTTTTCCCCCCTTTTCATTTTTAATAATTCTAATCAAACTTTTAGATTTCTTTGTTTGTGTGGCTCTTGCTAACATTCTAGAATTTTTATTACTATATTCAAAAAAATATCTTTTCATAAATAACAGATTTCTTTTTGCTATTTCTATATCTTCCTTTTCTAACTCTTTTCTCTTTGCTTGTATTAATGTGTGGATCTGTTTATCTCTGTTTCTAAAGTATTCTTTTTCTAGACCCTTAATTTCCTCTTCTAGTTTTTTCCTACTTTTTTCCCGTTTTTTCCACAATGTGTGTGCTTCCCTAATAAATATTCCCCTTGCTACAGCTTTCATTGAATCTCACAATAATGCTTGATTGCTTTGTCCTACTCTATTTATTTCCCATATTTCTTTTAATTCTACCTGTATTTTTCCTACTATATTTTTATAACCCAAGATTTTTGTATCCAATCTCCATCTTTTTGCTAATTTATAATCTTTCATAATCTTTATATCTGCTGTAACTGTTGCATGGTCTGTGACTTTTATAATCCCTATATCTGTGTTTACATTTTGTGGGACCAGATTTTTTGATACAAAAATATAATCTATTCTTGAATAATTTTTATGTGTTGGTGAATAAAGGTGTATCTCTTTTCTTCTCCTTTCCATTCTCTCCATACATCTTGTAGTCCATTTCTATTTATAATTTTGTTCAAACCAGTTTCATACATTTTCTTATCCCTTTAGCAGGATTAGATTTATCTTTCTGCTTATCCATTACCATATTAAAATCTCCCACCATTATTATAGATCCTTCACTTATTTCATTTGTAGCTTTAATAACTTCTTCATAAAATTCTATTTGACCCTCATTTGGTGCATACAGATTAACTAAAGTGAGATGTTCCTTACCCCTAATCCCTTGCATAATTATGTATCTTCCTTTTATATCTTTTTAAATTTTCTTAACAATAAAATCACATCCATTTGACAAAATAGTTGCTACTCCTCTTGATGTTCCAAAAGCTTTTCATATGTATTTGCCCATTTCAACTTCAATTCATTCACTCCATCTTTATTTTGGTGTGTTTCTTGAAGGAATATTATATCTCCTTTAGATTTATTTAGTAAAGATTCTATTCTTTTCCATTTTATTACATTTCCTAACCCTTTGACATTTAAGGTCAATATTCTCAATCTACCTTCCATATTATGTATAATAAGTTTCTACTTCTAATAGTCCCCCATAGTGCACAAGTACTACAACACTCAACTAAACAATAAGCAATAACAATAACAATCCCCCTGCACCACCCTCCACCTTCCCCCCTTCCTCCTCCACCTCCCTACCCCTCCCACATACACTTTTCCTCACCCCCCTCCTACTCCCAGGGATTGCCATCCCCACCATAGCTATAGACTTTGAGGGGGGGAGGGGGTGTAACCCATCACCGATGTCACCTTTGATCCCATCTCTCTGTTTTTTTCCAGTCCCTTGTCTTTATATCTTCATTTCTCCTCTCTTCCTGTTGCTCCTTTCAGCTCCCTTGGTCTTTTTCTGCTTCTTGTTCTTCCTCTCTCAGTCCCAGCGTTGTCAGCAGTTGTAATCCTTCTTCCAGTGTATTTATTTTATAAAATTTCCCAGCATACTTGAACTTTAAAAATATTGGGTATCCCCAGTTGTAGTTAATGTTGTTTTTTTTCCAATATAGCTATAATGGGTTTGATACCTCTCCTCCATTCCAATGTTTTCGTACACAAGTCATTGAAGATCATCACTGGTATTGACTCAAAAAGTATTTGGTCATCCAGTTTCCTGATTTCTTTCATAAATGTCTCTTTTTTATAGTAGTTGGCCACTTTTACCAATACATCACTGGGAGTTATTTTCCTGAATCCAGTTCTATGGATTCTCTCAAAATCTTCTTGCACCCACTGTAACTGGGGTGTCAGTTGTTGGAACCAGTTTATTATTTTAATTCTCAGCTGGGTTGCAGTTTCTTTTTCAAAGTGTGGAACATTTCGAATCCTTATGTTCATTCTCCTGTTCTGATCTTCCAAAGCAATAATTTGTGTTTGTATCTCAGCAATCGCTACATCATGTCTTTGAAGCCATTTTCTGTTGTCATTTACCATAAGATTTACTTTTTTAATTTCTTTGCACACTCCTGCCATCTCCTGGTTAATTTGCTGCACAGCATTTTGCAGTTGTTTAGAAAGCTCTTGTACCGTTTCCTGCTTCATATAATGAATTTCATTTCGTAGCTCGTGTATGAGCCTTAAAACTTTGAAGTAATTTTTCATTATTCTGTGCCAGCAAAGATTGTAAATCCTCTTGTCCTGACAGGTGTTCCTTCTGTCCGTTCTTCTTCTGTCCGTTCTTCCCCCCCCCCAGCTCCAGTCACCATTTTAATTGCTTCGGTCTGTTGCTTTTCTTTTCTAATCTTTTCAGTTGTTGTTAACGTTTCAGCTGAAAATGCCCATTCTTATCTTGAAATAGTTTTATCAGAGGGTTTATTTTTAGATCTTGTCCATAAGGGAGTTTGTAATAATTTTTTCTTTCCCTTATCTTCTCTTTGGTCTCTCAACATCAGCTTCCCTCATAAATCCTCAAACTCCGGGCTTCAGCTTTCAGCTTCTAACTTTTAAATAAAACAGATGTTACTCACAGCATTCCGGAACAGGGAACAGTTCTTTTTTCTTTAATTAACTGCTTCAACAAGGTGTTTTCTTTATTTCAAAGATATCACATCGGAGAGAGCTGGATTCTATGGCCACATCCGGTGGTGCATGACTCCACCCCCCCAGGTCCCCCTTTTCCCAGCAAATCACAAGGAGTTCGTGGAATTTATTGTGGAGTACATGACTTCCGTGTTTCCAAATTTCAGGTGGGATTCCATCAATCCTAGCTGCCTTGCCGTTTTTCAACTACTGTATGGCCTTAAGGGTCTCTTCCAAAGTGGGAGCTATGTCCAATTTATTTTTCATCAGTTTTTGTATCATATGTTGGATAGCTGAGCTTTGGACTACTTGGTTGGCACTAAAGAGACTTTGGAAGTGTTCAGCCCATCGATTCAGGATGGAGGTATTATCAGTAATTAATGTTTGACCATCTGTACTGTATAAGGAGCTTTGGACCTGATAAGGAATTAGATCCCGGCCTCAGGGGATCCTGGTCCCTTTTAGTCCACTGCCTATTTATTGTATTTATTGTTTTTAAATGTGATTTTAGACAGTTGCTTTTAATTTATATTTGTTTAATATTTTTTTATGTGGGAGGGTGGGGTGGGGGGTGTTTAGGGATTTTTATCTGTATTGTATTTTAATTTTTGTAAGCCGCTCCAATTGTTTTAACAGAGGGGGGGTATAAATAAATATTAGTAGTAGTAGTAGTAGGTCCAAACACTGCCTTAAGGGCTTCATAAAATCCTCTAGAATCCCCCAGATCTGCACAGTGATGTGTCTATACTGCTATATTGATCCACCACTTGTTCTGCATTTCTCGGAGTTTTTGTTGAAGTTTACTACATGTGAGACAGAAAGCTGCTTTTCTTACGTGGCAAGTTGGCTGGGCGAGGTATGTCTGGTGAGCAGTTCTCTTCTTTGCCAACAGCTCCTGGATCTCTTGGTTGCTTTCATCAAACCAGTCTTAATTATTCTTGTGGGAGAACACAAGGGATTCTTTTGCAGACTGGAGGATACTGTTTTTGATATGTTGCCAAAGCACTGTAGGAGAAGGATCTATAGGATGGTCTTCAAGTTTTGTTTGCAGGTTTCCCTGGAAGTTGTCTCTCATGGTAGTTTGTTGAAGATTGTTGACTTGGAGTCTCTTCTGTAAGATGCCACCCCTCTTAGGTTTGAACTTAAGATGAAGATTTAGTTTACATCTGACGAGGCAATGATCTGTCTGGCATTCTACACTTGGCATCACTCGAGTATGGCGGACATAGTGAATGTTTCTCTGGCAGACTAGGACATAGTCAATGAGGTGACATAGTTTGGATCAGAGATGCATCCAGGTTGTCTTCAAGCTGTCTTTCTGCTGAAAGATAGTTTTTGTAATAGTCAACTGTTGTTCTGCACAGAATTCTAGGAAGAGGTGTCCATTATCATTGCAATTTCCAACACCTTGCTTGCCTAAGACACCTTTCCAGGCTTCAGAGTTCTTTCCTACTCTGGCATTGAAGTCACCAAGGATAATAATTTTATCTTCTACAGGGAATTTTTGTATGAGTTTGTGTAGGTCTGTGTAGAATTTGTCTTTCTCTACAGGGTCGGCTTGCATAGTTGGGGCATATATACTAAAGAAAACAACATGTGGGAGGCTTAAGGAAATAATGCGATCAGAGTGTCCTGTTGGCAAGGTTTCGAGTTTGGAGGCAATGGAGTTTTTAATCATAAAGCCTACTCCTGAAAGATGTTTTTCAGTTTTGGGTTTGCCAGACCAGTAAAGTGTGTAGCCGGCGCCATGTTCTTTAAGGCTGCCTTCCTCATGGAGATGAACTTCACTAAGAGCAGCAATGTCAATATTAAGTTGTGATAGTTCATGGGCTATTAGAGCAGAGTGACGCTCAGGCCGTCCACTATCTTCAGGGTCTCGCATGGTTCTGATGTTCCATCATGCAAACATCAGTTTATTTACACCTTTGGAGGCCGGTGTGCGCCTTTGTTTCTTTGCCTTGGATTGACCACATCAGATGCTTCCCGTTGGCCGCGGCTAGCCAACCAGGTAGTTGGGGATGAGCTTTCGTTAGGCCACCTTTTCTAGGCCCCTCTCCATATGGAGCAAGCAGTGCTCTCCTTTAAAAAGGCTCCTTGGTCATTCAGGATCCTGCCGAACAAGACTGTCATCTCCCAGGTCAGCCTTGAACGACGAAAGTCCTGAACTGCCTGCATGCAGGGTTGGGTCTGCGGCTTCCAGTGCATCTTTACACCTGCCATTTCGTCCCTTGCCTATCGCTACAGGGTTTTTTTTTAAAAAAAAAATTGGATTTGTCCTTCGAGCCTGTGCAATGGATTTTTCTGGTGGAGTGCAGCGTGCACAGAAATGGCCTCACCCTTTAAACCAAAATTTCATCTGCTGGCCTTGCAAGCATGGATGGTAGCAGTGAGGTCCTTGGGCCATAGGTTTGATTAGAGTTTCCTTCTCTTAGATGGTTGACCTTACAAGGTTGGGTGAGCACCATCTGCCCGGGTTTGGGATTAGAGTTTTTCTTCTCCTAGGATGGTTGCCTTACGGCTAGAGAGCTCATCCTGCCCTTTGATGCCCTTTCTCAGACCCTTAGGTTTTGACCTGTCTGGCATGGGAGACCCTACCGGTGGCTATTGTGCCACCACCAGCATAGCTCAAAACATCATTAGGGTAGACCAATTTCATGTTATTATGTGTAAATATAGCTACCTATAAAATATATTCATGCCACGTATTATTCATCCCAACAAGCTGAGCTATGGTAGATAGTTCAATGAAACTATTGACTGAGTGTGCATCCCTTGTAGGGAACACAGATTTTAGGTTGGGGTTCATCGGAAAATGAACTGAAAATAAGAGTATCATAATACCCTTACATAAAACTAGGTGCAACCACAGATGGAATAATGTGTTCTGATCAAAGCATCTCAAAAAGCATATTGTAGAACTATGAGGGATAGAGAATGTGACTGAAGAGTCTGAAGTAACTCCCTTTGAGAAAAGGTTACAAAAGGCCATATACATATCACTGTGCATGGTGCGAAAAAAGTGGATACAGATATGTTTCCCACCCTCATAATTATGGAACATACAATTATCCACTGAAGCTGAACTGACAGATAAAAGGACATACTTTTTTTCTTACATTGCACACATAAACATGTGACATAAGATCCTGGTAATGTAGATCATGGTTCTATAATGTTGCAGTTGGTACAGGCCCAGTTTTGACAATATTAATTGAAGGATAATCTCATTTTGAGTGATTCTGCCCATTGTGTAAAATCAATGTTTGCTCTCTATTCTGTTTTATATGTGCCATTACTTTCTACCCATGATTTCTGACAACATGTGAAATGCCTTTTTATGTATCCTCTATGTGGAACTCCCTGCTCCAAGATGCCATGTGAACATCCTCTTTACTTATGTTTCTCTGTCTACTGAAGACATTCCTCTTTAAATTAGTTTTTCATTATGGCATCACATAATCTGTTATCTTTGGGTCTGTCTTCTTGCTTCTTCTTGCTATTTTTAGTCTGTTTTAATGATGGATGATTGTTTTAGGCCTGTTTTTATATCTTGCAAGCTGTGCTCCCCACCTCTTTGGTGCAGGAGAAAAACAGGGTATAGGTTTACCTCACTTTAAGTTGCTTCACTTTAGAGCACTTTTCAATTATACAGTACAGTGCCATTTTGTTACCTGTTATCAGTCTGTTTACATCATATGAGCAGTTTATGTGCTAGTGTTACATTCTGGCATTGTTTTTACAAATATTATTTTTACTTTTTCATATATATTTTAGGCCTAGCCCTATTGCACATTTAATAAATGATAGTGTAAATATATATATAAGGTTTATACACAGTGGCAAATGAAAGAAAAAAGATGTGATTTGCTTTAAGGGAAGATTTGCTGTTTGACAGTGGTCTGGAACCTAACCTATCCTATTAGTGAGGTATGCCTGCATTTTTGTATCCATCAGCCAATCACAAATTCATAAATCATCCCACTCATTATCATTCAACAAATTATCTCCCTCCCTCTCCTCTCCCCCTTTCTCCCTCCCCCCCATAAGTGATACAGAAATGACATGGCATCCACACCATCATGCCTGCTCACTTAGGGTTCCCATAATTCTCTTCCACAAAACTGGAACAAAAGTATATGGGACTGGACTGAGCAGATTATTGGCAACCCTCCCCCAACAAACCAGATTTTTACATTTAATATTGATTTTTACGTATTTCAATAGTAGTGGTAGTGGTAGTTTTCATCATCATCACCATCATCATCATTTTCATCATTATCTATTTATATTGCACCATCAATTTACATGGGGCTTTATAAGTACAACAATAAAAAAACAATGGGTACTAGAGATACAGTGGGTTCTGGTGTTGTGAAAGCAGGTATTGCTTGTTCCTTGCTAATGTAAGCCTCTGGATGTTCACAAAGATGGCACAAAGCCAATGTCTCCCCTGTTGTTTGTGCCAGAGCATGGAAAAATGATTTGTTTGGACTGCAACTCCCCAAATCCTCCCAGCCAGCATAGGCATCACCTTCAATAGAGCTAACTCCTGCCAGTGAGAGTCACAGCTGCCTCCAAATAGGGTACATTCTGTCTCCAAACACAGAATTGCTACCCCTGCTTTTTTAAAAAACAAGCAAACCTTGAACACGGTATGTGATACTTACACCTTTTTGCTGGTATACACAAAGACTTTCTCCCTCACTCCCCCTGATTTGTGTAGTGCTTAAAAAAAACCTATTTTTGCAGAGATGACAGCAGGCAAGCTAGGGGCAGGTTTTCTGCCAAATGAAAATTAGGGTTGCCCAATTGAAATCTGGAGAGAGTTCCAGCACTTTCAATGGTTCTGCATAAGAGGGAATTCCAGCAGGTGTTCCTTGTTCCCTGGTTGCAAGACAATCAAGGCCTGCTAAAATACCCTCTTCTACATAACCATTAAAAGCGCTGGACATCTCTCAGCCTGTGCTCCAACTAAGGAGGAATCCGGGATCTGCTGCCTCATCTGGCCCAGTTGACCAGGACATTTTTTAAGTCCCTACAATTTGGGATTTTCCTGGTTTTCCAGGACATAAGGCAGCCCTACACTCACTGTGCCTGTCCTGCCAAAGTCACATGCATTGGAACAAAGTCTGGATGGTGCATCAAACCCAATATGTACCTACCATTCCTGCACATAAACCTAAGCACTATGTATACTAATTCACATAAAATCCAGTAAATTAGCAATTCAATAAATGTTGTAGCATATCAGTAAGTCTCATAGACTCAGAAATGGAACAGGAAGGTAGGACAGGAAGCAAGAGGAGAAGACACCTTGTTGCTGTACCATTATATGTGGATAGAAGGGTGAAAAGGGGGCAAAGGGTTACTTATAGCCTCCACATTGATATAATTCCATTAAAAGAATAGTTTAGAGCTGTAAAGCATCCAATACTAGAGTGGGCAACTTTCATGGGTTCAGGAGACAATGCTGTTCCCCTGATCCACTGTGGGGCCATCCATCCCCTCCTCATGAAATTCAAACTGTAGTTTTGCCTTTGATGCTGCTATTATGAAGTGAATAACTTTTTATTTGCCATTAAAATGATAGAAGTGAGGCACACAGACAGAAAGGGAGTAAGAAGAATTGTTACTTGACTATAACTAACCTTAAATTCAGCAATTCGGAGGTGGGGGAGCGATCCCTTTGGTGTAGATCCAAATTAGATTCCACTCAGTCTTTCTGTAGTCATTCCCCACACACACAATGTTTCTTTTTTTCATTTCCTGAAACCAATACTGTCAGATATCAAAAAGTAATTGTGCAATTCAAATGTCACCCTGTCAAACTACATAATGTGATGACACCTGTTACACTCTGATTGCTTCGCTCCTCCATGCCTTTTTGGCATTCATGGAGTCCCTAATGGCTACTCTCATGAATAGAGACCCCAGTTCCTCTCCTTACCAATGACATGTAACCAGTTGGTAGGTCTTACTGATTCTTCATAACTCTGACATGTCGACAGGTGTAACAATCTCTCAGAAACCATCCCAGTCCCTTTTCACAAAACCTATTAACTGGCACAGCAGGCTTTTCTTTTCTTAAATATGTTAGACTTCCAAAACTCACTAGGCTATTTCAGATTTTTATTTCAGAGGACAAAGTCAGAATAACAATAATAAAATATTTAAATGTAAAACTGATGCTGAAAAATAATTGTATTTTTCTATTATATATTTGATAAATTTAATAAGTGAACAGTCGGATCTTCCACTGTGTAGAAAGCCACAGAGAAAGAAGCCCTGCCCTAATGAAAGCAGTAAACCTCAGATGATTTTCTTATTCTTGGAATGATCTACACAATATTAATTAAAAAAACTACCATGGGATTGTTAAACAAATCCTTAACTCTTTGGTATCTGAGCAATTAGAATTATGGGTAAAACCATTATGGAATTATGGGTAAAAACATTTTTAAAAATGACATGGACAGGAAGCAGATAGATTTACCCACCCCATGTGTAAACCCCTTCTCTGGGATGTAAACTGGTGAAATGGTGTATGGTCCTTTATGTCCCAGGAATATAATAAATTCCTGGGACATAAAGGCTTCCTCTTACTGTCTGAGGCAAGTTTTCTGTCCAGATTACCTGAAGGACATTATTATCTCATAAATTGCCCCCACTCTGAGAACAGCCTCTAAGGAAGTTCTGATGTGCCTATGTATAAGAGCAATGAAGCTCACCAACTTGAGTACAGGAAACCCCCACTTATCCAGAATTATCAGAAACTGGAATTGGTCAAAAAGCAGAAGCATCATAGGAAACATGAGGGAATTACAGTCATTCACTTGTGCATGACTGTGTGTGCCCACAGGTGCCTTCACCCACCCATCCATGTGATGCTTGCAAAGTTTCTCCATCAGCTTGGTGACTCCCCGCACCCTTAAGCTCACTTTGCAAGCAGCACACACATGCACAGTCAGTGCCAAGAAAGCCCTTGTAGGCAAGAACTGTCAAAAGAGTGGATTCCTCATCGAATGAATGGAACTTGTCCTTAATGTACAAGCATCAAAAGAGTGGTGGTCAGATAATGAGCCATCGAACAGTGTGGGCTTCCTGTAATTAGGGCTTTTCAGTAGTGCTTGCCTACCTGTGGACCTCTATTCCACTAGATATTCATCAGACCACAGCATTACAGGGCCTCAAGTGAAGATAAACCTGTTCAGTTTGGCCAGCAACAGTGGTTTGAGTGTTGAACTACGACTCCGAAGACCAGGGTTTGAATTCCCAATTGGCCATGGAAACCTACTGGGTGACCATGGGGAAGTCACACACTCTCAGACTCAGAGGAAGGCCATGGTAAACCTGCTCTGAACAAATCCTGCAAGGAAAAAAAAATCAGTCTGAAACCCCAAAGAGTTTCAGCACTCCACTAATATAGAAGCCACCAGCCACCATTAGGCTGATGGATATAGAAATTCACAACATTTTGGAGACACCACATTGGGGAAGGTTGGCATGTATGTTGCAGGCAACTATTTCAATTTGCTCTTGTTTATGATTATGAAAAAAACATGTGGCTTCAGATTTTGCCACACACCATCTTGAGAGGTTATGTTTAAAAAGGCAACTTCTCTTTTAAAGAAATAAATCAACAAGGGGATATCAAACCTGAGGATAGGGAAGACCCTCTTTTCATCACCTCCAGAAACCCTTCTTTCCTCTGAGTATTTTTACACTGTATACATAGCCAACATAGCTTCCTTAGTGTGGACACAGACTTATTCACCAGTACAAATGTAGACAACAGAGGAAAATCCAAGTATCCCACTTGGATTTGGGTCTTTTGAATATACATTTGAGTAAGAAAAAAAAAGCAATGACATACCTATAGTCCACATCTTAAAGCAGGAGTGGGAATCATATGTCCCTCTAAATATTACTGAACTTTAATGCCCAGCACCCCTGAACAGAACAGCCAATGGTGATGAATGCTGGGAGTTATCATTCAAAAATATCTGGAGGACCACAAGTTTCCCACCTTTGTATTATGGTATGGGTGGACACTGCAGGGGGCCCAGGGATTAATTTTACCTCCTCTCCCCACCCCAGCAGACTATCCCCGCAACTGTGTTCCCAAATCCTTCTTGACTTCAGCTGAGCTCCTCTCAAAATGGTGATGATCTTGAGAAGGACATTTGAGGATTCTTGGTTGGGATCAGTACTTGGGGCTTTTGGTGTGGGGCTGGTGGTGTTTTTGCAACTTCTGGGAGCTCTCCATATGATTTTTTGGTAGAATATAAAGCCCAGAAATTGCAACAGAAGAATTAAGGAATAGTGGAGGTTGTAGGGTTTGAGGCTCTAAAAGCAGGAAACAGAGGCCATTTGTGGCCTATAGGCCACGCTTTGCCAACCCCTGCATTAAGGAAATATGCTTTGTTGTGCCTTGCCTGGCACAACTATATCACATGTTGGTTGAAAAAGGCCTTTGTTGTTGTTAACTGCCATTATGTCAGCTCCAACTTATGGTGACCCTCTGAATGAAAGATCTCTGAATGAAAGTTATCAAGTCATCAACAGCCCTGCTCAGGTCTTGCAGACTTGGTTTTGTTGTTTCGTTGATTGAGTCCATCCATCTGGAATATAGTCTTCCTCTTTTCCTGCTGCCTTCATTCTTATCAAGCATTATTGTCTTTTCTAATGAGTCATGTCTTCTCATGACACATCCAGAGTACAACTGTCTCACTTTATTCATCTTGGCTTCTAGGTACGTTAATGTTCAAATGGTTCTTCCTTGAATGGATCTATCATCCTTTCATCTCTTTTACATAGTTCTTCAGTGTACTATTTCCACTGTCTTTTTTTGGGGGGGTACTTGGTCATTTAATATGTTCCCCTACTAGTTGTAAAGTATCCCCACTCTTGGTTTTAATTTGCCTTTGATTTCTCAGAACTTGTGGAAGAGGTCTCTTCTTCCTTTTTGATGTCATCTTCTATTTCTCTACACTGATTATTATAGTAGTTCTCTGTGTCCCTGCACACAAGTCACTGAACAGTTGGATTCAGGATTCATACTCTATTTCTGTTCCCTTTTAGCTTTACTTCTCATCTGTCCTTAACTGCTTGAAGAGTTTCATTTGTCATCCATTGAGACTTCTCTTTCTTTTTGGCTGCTGATAGTGTTCCTAATAATGTCCCTGCTTTCAGTTCAGAGTTCTTCTTGCTTTTGGTCAATTGGCCTTAATAATACAAATCAACGATCGTGAGTAAAAATCCCCAAAATATTCCACTCAAATGTCCCTGCTGTACTGCAACACTACCAGCAGGAACGGGCATCATCCAAAAGGGATGCCCTGCAGCGCTGCAGCCTCGCAACATGGCGAGGCTGCTTGTGCTGCATTTTACTTGTCTGAAAAAGTCCTTTGATTCTGCTCTGTTTCCTACTTTTGCTTTCCAGTCACCTATGATTAATAACAAGTCCTGTTTTGGTCTGTGATAAATTTCCTCCTGGACTCCAGCATATGAGTACAATCTGTCACTTTCTTCTTCTACCTCTGTAGTTGGAGCATAAACTTGGATTAAGTTTATATTGATGGATTTAACCTGAGGTCTTATTGATATGATTCAGTCAGGCTTTGCCTTATACCCTTTGACTGCTTTTGCTAAATCTCTCTTTGCTATTAATGCCACCCCATTTCTTTTTATCTTTTCATTTCCTGAGTAAAATACTGTGTAATTATCTGACTGAAAATGTCTTATTCTGGTCCACTTTAGCTTGTTCATCCCAAGTTTTACAATGTTTATACATTCCATTTCTTGTTTTACTATGTCTAGTTTCCACTGATTCATGTTTCTCATATTGCATGCTCCTATAATATGTGTTGTATAGCTTTGGAATTTAGTTTTACCTCTGAGCACATCAACAGCTGAAGTATTTTTGGCATGAGTCCAGTAGAGTCATTAGGTACAGTGCTACTCATCGTTCTCCTCTGCTCCACCCTGGTAGCTTGTTAATGCCATCTGACCTGAGAGTCTCATAGAATCATAGAATCATAGAATTGTAGAGTTGGAAGAGACCACGAGGGCCATCTAGTCCAACCCCCTGCCATGCAGGAAATCTTCATTAAAGCATCCCCGACAGATGGCAATCCAGCCTCTGTTTAAAGACCTCCAAGGAAGGAGACCCCACAACGCTCCGAGGGAGTGTGTTCCACTGCCGAACAGCTCTTACTGTCAAAAAGTTCCTCCTAATGTTGAGGTGGAATCTCTGTTCCTGGCACTTGCATCCATTGCTCCATGTTCCAGTCTCTGGAGCAGCAGAAAACAAGCTTGCTCCATCCTCAACGTGACACCCCTTCAAATACTTAAACAGGACTATCATATTGCTTCTTAACAGTCTTTTTTCCAGGCTAAACATACCCAGCTCCCTAAGTCTCTCCTCATAAGGCATCGTTTCCAGACCTTTCACCATTTTAGTTGCCCTTCTCTGGACATGCTCCAATTTGTCAATATCCTTTTTGAATTGTGGTGCCCAGAACTGGACACAGTATTCTAGGTGAGGTCTGACCAAGGCAGAATAGAGTGGCACTATTACTTCCCTTGATCTAGACACTATACTTCTATTGATACAGCCCAAAATTGCATTGGCCTTTTTTGCTGCCGCATCATCTTCTGCCACTATCACTTGTCTCATTTTGGATTGTCTGATCATATGGTTTTCATTGTCAAAGATATTCAAAACAGTTTTACCATGCCTCCTTCTGCACAGTACTAACTAGCATTAGCTATGGTACCACTGCTGTTGTCTCTGAGAGATTCTCTGCCAGTGTCGTTCCCACTTCTGCTGCTACTCAGTAGCTGTTTGGCACATTTACTCTGGCTCCTCAGCATATCCTGTCTGACATGAAAGACCCTGCTAGCAGCACTGCTGCTGTCAGCATACCCTTTTGCCTCACACAAGCACACAGTCATATCACTGTGGAAAGATAGTGCCATTGGTTGGAACTTTATTGAACATAAGACCTTTATTGAGTACAGAAGAGCAGGAAAGCAGGAGAAAAGAAGTTGTAAGTTCAAATGTGATGTAAATTCAGCCACAAACTACAACTCCAGTTATAAGTAAAATACACATACAAACTGAGATAAAGAAGAATTGTAGCATAATACAAATATTATATCCCAATTTTCTTTTATCTCAGATCATGCTACCATTCAGTCTTCACTGTGAAACTCTCATTTATGGCTGGAAAAATATCAGTAATGCCTGCTTTCTCTTGCATTCCTTTTAAAAAAAAAACCTCCAAGTTCTTTTGATCCTGAACATGGAAGATTTATAGATTTTAATAAATCCTTCAAAATTGAACTGATAATAAATCTTACACACTCCCATTAGCACAGGTAAACTCAAATAGCTATGGCTGTTTCCAGCATGGAGATCCTAATGTTGTACCTGTCTGCCATATAGATGTTATTGATAAAGAGCCTCTTATGATTGGGAGTGGCAGGGGTGCAAACCTTAATTCAGCATCAGGATGCTAGAATATAAAGGGATTCAACTAGGCTTTTTACATTTTAAGCAGTCAAAGAGCTGGGATTGGAAAGGTAAATCTCTCAGTTTCAGTTTCTCACATATTTAGTTATAACAAAAAAAACCCAAGTTCTTTTCATCCCAAACACAGAGAAAACTACTATACATTTTGATAAATTCTGATCAGAAATGAAGAGGGGGCAAAACCTACTTACCTACTCCCCTTCACTTTTAAAATTCTATTATGTGTCAAGCCTTAAGTGGCCCCAAATTCCTTACTAGGCATTTACAATTTAAATTGGTAAGAACAGAAGCTCAAGAGATTAGAGAAATCAGTTAAGCACAATGAAGTTAATATATACAGAGATGTATTCAGGATTCTGTGAAGCCAATCACTGCAAGCAACAGAGTGTGAGGATGGTGGAACAAAATTCTGTTTCTTTAGAGAAGGATCAAACTGGAAAACAAACAAAATGAAACAAAATGAAACTCTATTTATTTAAAATTCTTGATGTGGGCCAAAAAACATGCATAATTAAGAAGTGATATGATTGAATAATTAGCTAGTACAAGACAAATCAGCAGATAGGTTGAAATGTTATATGCAGACATTGCATTCTTCTGTATATATATATATATATATATATATATATATGTATATATTGGGGGTGGGGAGACTTGGAATGAATAGTATTTTACTGAATACAGGTTTTTTTAAAAAAATGGAACCAACTTTTGAGTATAGTACCAAAACAGATGAGAGGGGATCTGACTGATTACTGATTCATTGTTACTAGCCATAATGCTCAACTAAGCAATTTTGAGTAGCTCTAAACAAACCAGTCCTAATTTTAGGAAAATTAGAAATATTTGAATCCTATTACAGGTTGAGTATTCCTTCTCCAGAAATACAAAATCTGAAATATTCCAAAATCCAAAATTGTCCAGATTGGTGGAAAAGAGAGTGATACCTTTGCTTTCTGATGGGGTCAATGTACACAAACTTTGTTTCATGAACACTGAATCATAGAATGATAAAGTTGGAAGAGACCACAAGGGTCATCCAGTCTAACCCCTTGCCATGCAGGAAAAAACAATCAAAGCATCCCCAACAGATGGCCATCCAGCCTTTGTTTAAAAACCTCCAAGGAAGGAGACTCCACCACACTCCAGGGCAGTGTATTCCACTTCTGAACAGCTCTTACTATCAGATAGTTCTTCCTAATGTTTAGGTGGGATTTCTTTTCCTATAGTTTGAACCCATTGCACCGGGTCCTAGTCTCTGGAGCAGCAGAAAACAAACTTGCTCCATCCTCAGTATGACATCCCTTCAAATATTAAACATGGCTATCATGTCATCTCTTAACCTTTTCTTCTCCAGGCTAAACATACCCAGCTCCTTAAGGTGCTCTAAAGAAGCATGGCTTCCAGACCTCCCACCATTTTAGTCACCTTCCTCTGGACATGTTCCAGCATAATTACTAATCATATTTTGTATAAAATTACTTTCATGCTATGTGAATAAATTGGATACAAAACATAAATGAATTTTATGTTTAGACTTGTGTCCCATCTCCAAAATATTCCATTATGTATATGCAAGCATTACAAAATCCAGATAAATATCCAAAATCCCAAACACTTCTGCTCCCAAGCATTTCAGATAATGGCTACTCAACATGTAAAATAAATGAGACTTAAATGAAACATGCTACAATGGAATTTAGGCCTCAGCCTAACTTAACTGGAAGTATTGGTTGGTTAAGTCAGCCTTGGGCAGAGTGATCTCTGGTGCCACCCATGCCATAATGGTACCCCCATGGAAACTTATGAGATACTGGCAGACCATAGCAAGAACAGTTAACAACAGCAACAACAACGTTTTCAACCCTTTTTACTTGGGGATTTATCAGAGAAGATACAGCATGTGATAGCTACAACTACAGCCATTTTTATTTTCCTCAAATATCTCTGAGTCCATTTTGATGAAAAAAAAAGGTGAATATGTGAACCTTTTCTGGCCCTTCACTTAGGGTTGCCATAATTCTCTTTCACAAAACCAGTACAAAAATATACAGGACTGGATTGGGCAGATTATTGACCAAAAACAACAACAACTCCACACCGGAAACAAACCACATTTTGACATTTAACATTGTTTTATTGCATAGATATTTGAGTAGTAGTCATCATCATCATCATCATTGTCATCACCATTGTTTATTTATTTAGCACTATCAATTTACATGGCACTTGAATATTTGCAAGGCTGCTTGGAAGTGAAGTTTCACACTCAGCATTGTCACACTCACCACACAATACAAGCCCTCCTAAGCTCGGCGTCTCTGCTCACCTACTTTCCTTTCCTACCTTTTGGTCTGTTCTCTTGCATTCAGCACTCCTGCCTTCTGGGCTCCGGCTCTGGCATGCCTACACAGTACTACCCAGAGCATTCTGAGCTTGAAGTAAGGAGGAATCTGGGAACTGCTGCTTCAGCCAGCCCAGCCAGCTGGGACATTTTGTTAGTCCTTTCAATCCGGGATTTTCCTGGTTTTCTGGGACAAATGGCAACCCACTTAAAATGGAGTGGGTGCTAGCCTCATTCTTATAAAACTGTTTTCTTCCAAAAATAAATAACAATAAAATAAAAACAAGACAAGAGTTGCTAGTGACCAGCATCAGTCCCAGTGAGCACTCATAAACCATGTGGTGAGGATGTATTGTTTGAAAAAATGCATGACTTCTTCCTTTCTATCTATTCCAAAATTTGTTTGGTTATTGATTTCCTATTTTTTTAAAACAAATTGCCTATGGCTAACAGCAATAAATATTTTGTTTGTTTGTTTGTTTAGGTATTTATACCCCGCTTTTCAGCCACAAAGGCTCTCAGTGGGGCATACAAATTGTTAAGCAATAGCATTTTACACATCTACACCACGTTATAGCATGCTAGGCACTAAGCAGTTTCCAATGTGTGTTATCTAACTGCCCCTAAAAACCAGGTACTCATTTTACCGACCTACGAAAGGATGGATGGCTGAGTGAACCTTGGAGCCCTTGGGATTGAACTTGCAATGTTGTGGCTGCAGTAGTGCCACAGTACTGTTTTGGGTTAGTATGGTTTGACTTCAAAAGTAGTAACAAACTTAATTTGAGCATTTTAAAAAAATCAGATTTTATATCTGCAGATGTGTGAGATACTTACAGGAATGGATCTATAAAAAGAAGGAAAGTAGAACTAAGCCATATCTAATTTCCAAATATATATCAACGTGATTCTGTCCCCTTGTGATAAAGCTGAATAGGCTTCAAATCTTTGCTTCAGAAGGGGAAAAAAGAAGATTAAGTCATAGGAGGTGCAGAGACAATAGGAAGAAAATTAACAAGAAAAACAGTCATAGGTAGTTCTCAGGACTGTAAATTATGTTTGGGAAGCATGTTTAAAGGTGTTCTTTTTAGTGTTGACATTGCATACTTCGATGTTTTATTGTGCAAGGACTTTATGAAGTAATTACATTTACATGGATTTTTTAAAGCAGAGAAGAGGCAGTGGTTGTCTGATTCCACCTGTGAGATTACAAAACAGTTTGCTTTAGATACTTAAATTTGTTCTTTTTATAACGTTTGTTAAAAATAATTGTTCAATTGGCAATATACATCAGGTGCTCTGTGCTTTAAGAACAGCAGTAAACATCCTAAAGTGTTGTCTGGAGACTGCAATAGATCTGTGCTCATGTGTGAAAACAAAATGAAATGGGAACAAACTTTCTTTTAAACTTTTTTTCTTTTAAAAACACCAGCATCTCTTCACATCATATTACAAAGATGGAACATCAAACTGATCCTGGAAAACATACAGATAAAAACAATAAATACGGTTCTGTGCACACATGCTGTGTGTGTGTATTTATGTATTTGTGCATATCTTAGGGCTTATCTACACCAGCCTGGATATGCTGGCTCCCCACTGGCATATCCTGGCTGCAGAGCTGGCTGTTCTGCCCCTCTTACCTGGAGGAAATGGAACAACACAGGAACAACAGCCCCTCCTGCAACCACCACAGCTGCTATTTCCTTTGCTATCTTGTTAGCCAGGAAGGAGCCCACAACATGTGACTGTAGTGGTTGGTAGTGTAGTGTAGTGTTGGACTAGGACACTCAGAGACCAAAGTATGAATCCCCACTCAGCCATGGAAACTCATTTAGTGACCTTGGGCAAGTCATACTCTCTCAGACTCAGAGGATAGGGTAAATCTCCTCAATGAATTCTTCCAAGAACATTCCATGATAGTTGTGCCTTAGGGTTGCTATAAGTCAGAAATGACTTGAAGGCACACAGCATCTACAGCAACAATTTGCCAAGCAGTCATGAATTTGCATGGAAATGTTTGAGATGAAAACCTGAATCTAAATATAAAGTTTGGACAAATTTGGTTCATAAATCTGCAGTTTAAAGTGTGTGTATGGGAGACAATCAAAGTAGTTTGGTGGATCTGATCCAAAATCTTACTGTGTTTTTTTTTTTTTTGGTTCCTTCAAGTAACTTGCCACATCTGGCAACTCTGTAAAGAAGCATGCAGATGTGTGAAGCATAACAGAAAAACAAACATTTTAAATTATAGGAGTGAAAGAAACAGACAGAATTAGATGTTCATGGCATAAATGTTGCTGCCCCATATTTCTTCTTCTTCTGTCTTGTATAACTTCTACATAGTACTACAAAGGACATGGGAAGGGGGAGGGGAAACCCTTTCAATGCCTTGCCTCCATTTCCAGAACTGAACGTGGCAAAGCTCATTGACAACTCTAGATGGAACCACATAGCTGCTGTCATGTACAGTTTCTGCCTAGAACAGAGAGAACAATGCTGGCTTGACACATTTTGCTTCCTGAGGCAAAAACTAGAAAGTGCTCTCCCATTCCATGGACAGAAGCCAATGTCCTTTAGTACTGCCTCCTCTGCCATGCCTGAGGGCAGAAAGATAGCTTTTAGAAAACATAGAAGATGCCACATGGCACACACTGTCAGGTTCAGTCCCCTTTGCTCCTGCTATGTTCATTAGTTCCCCTGTGGCCTTGGTGTAGAGTGTGCATAGCAGTTTGTTTAGGGCTGAAATGATGTATGTGTAACTGTTTGGGCTTTGCTTGGGAAAGGAGATAGCAAGGCATCTGCAATTCATGTTTTTAGTTTCAAGGCTAGAAACACTGGGAAGATGGTAATTTCAGTTTAAGGAATGCTTGTGTCAATGGTTGATGGACAACCAATAGTTTTGCACCCTGCCAGATTTTGTTGCTTGTAAAATGCTTTTACTTAGACTGTATCCATTAGGTCCTCATTCTCAAGAACAACTGTGTATTGAATGCTTCCTGAATTTCTGATGAACCATGAAGCTTCTGGTCTATGAGTTTGGGACTGCTAATACCTGACACACACTACTCTGTCCTCCAAGAGGAGGCAATGGATAGGGGTTGGGGGTCAGGTGGAACAGCCAGAATGAAACTTGCTGTCCCCCAGCACCTGCTGCTTAATACTAGGATTGATGTGGTTACTCAATAGGTAGAAATGTCTAGGAAAATGTCTACCAAGGGCAAACAGTTGTGACTCGAAACATTTTCCTGACTCCACATGGGGGTCTTGTTGTAATCAGACCATGTGTTGTCTTCCATTTCACACCTCAAACTCACTGCCAGCACCAATCTCTTCACTGTGTTTCATGGCATGGTTGACCCCAGATGAACAGCAGTTGTTTGGTTGTATCATTTTCCTCTTCATTCATTGTCATTACCATTTTCTAGGAAGGAAAGAAGATGATTCATTCCCATAGCATGGTGAAGTATGGCCTCCTTGTTTTATATCATGCCAGGTGATATTTTCAAAGTGGCTGATGGGATTGGAATGACCATTTCCCTCACATGAAGGACTTCAAAAATGTCTGTCATGCCTTTGAATATACACAATTAGGTTTGATAGGAAATTTTAAATTGGTTTCTAGCTGGTTTCTTATTTATTTAATTATTTATTTATTCTAATGTATTTATTTATTATTTCATTTGTACAAACCCATTCTCCCAGAGTGAGATCCAAGTCAGCTCCCAAAAGGAATCAATTAAAAAAAACAAAAACACTTTAACAATAAAAATTAGAAAACAATTTTAAAATCCCAGTTTAAATGTTAGGAAATCATTTAAAAGATATAAAAACGTTTATTTAAAAAAGCATATATCCCAGTAAAAAGCTTCCCTGTTTATACATTGAAAGGCTTCTTAAAGAAGAGAAAGGTATTTACCTGCTGGTGAAAGGAAAGCAGGAAGGGGGAGATCCTAGCATCCTGTGGTTGAGAGGGTGGGAGAAGCCACTGAGAAATCTATCTCCCGTGTCTTCACCAAATGAACCTTTGATGGTGATGGGACCAAGAGAAAACCATAGAAATGTGTCAGGAGTCTTGCTCTGAAGGTGTAGGTATGCCTAGCCATATATCATATACATGTAATGGGAAAACTGGAGCCTTGCTGGCCATACAAATATTTCTTGAAAGGTGCATCTGTTTGCTTGTTTATTGATTTTTAAACCACTTCTAGAATTAAATTGTCAGAGTGGCTTACAGCAAGCCATTGTGGCTGCATTCCAAGAACCACTTCTAGTCTAGATTATATGTATCTTTGATACACTTCAAGTGTGGATTTAACATAGCTGAACATTTAATTGTCTGAGAAAGTTAACAGAAACATGTTGATGAAGGGTAGTTTGTGACATAATGGGGTGGTGTGGGGTGCTTCTACTTGGCTTTTCTATAATGCCACATAGTTGTTGCATGAGTTTACAGGGAGTAAGTACTGACAACATTTAGACAGAAAGCTTGATGAATACATGGCCACATTAGTGGTGGACTGTGTTTTCTCTACAAATAAATAAATAATAAATAAAATTTTATTTATATCCCACCACTCTACGAAACACAATCGGGGCGGCTTACAAAAATTAAAATATACATCCAGACCCTCAATCCCACCCACCCCTAAAATACAATTAAATAATTTAAGAATTAAAACATACTTAAAATACAAAAATAAAAATCAAATTAAATATAAATATAAATATAAATATAAATATAAATATAAATATAAATATAAATATAAATAAACAGTGGACTGGCCAGTGAGATGTATAGAAACCCTTCTTCAGATGATGCCATAGATTAACCACCACTACCCACACAAATGATGTTACTCTTATCAGGCTGTTCTATGCCATTTTTGGCTACTTTAGTTTGAGAGCTAAACAATGAAGCCATTTCATCAACAGCAGTTAAATTAATTCACACTATTTGAAGGATGTCCCTTGAAATTTGGAACTGAATCATACACAAGTTAATGCATTAAGTTGTGATGGAAAACCTCCATCTTCTCCCAGTGTTTTGGCCTAGAACTCTAGTCAGAACCACTAAGTATGGCCAAAGTGAAGATGGCTGTATTGCAAAACATATGAAGAAACAGAAGTCTCTCACTCCTTTTAAGGGACAAAAATTCAATATTTTTCATTGTTTCTTCCAATTATTTAACCAGACTGTGACAGATTTCAGAATGTCAAATATGTATTTTTTAGTAGTTAGTACCCACTTTTCTATCCCATCTTCCTATACAAGTATAAAACATGTGTAAAATTATAGTGGTAAGGCTAAAAGGAGATGCTTAGATAGGCAGTAGAATAGAATAGTGCTAATGAAAAGAATGATTGACAAAGAAATTTGAACCTTTATACATCTAGCTATTATGCTTCACAACAAATAAATATCAAAGCTTTGGATCCTCAGGCTCTCCTTCTTGTATATCAGCTATTGAATAACAGTGCAGAGTTAGAAAAAGAAAACGTCCTTTTAAAATTCTCAAAATGTTTTGAAATATGCCTAACATTCCAGTTAGCTCCTGACTTCCAAGCATACTGATACCAGCCATTTGTTGTTGCTGAACTTAACCCAGAACAACCCATTGTGGATTTGTTGTTGTGTAGAAATAGTTTATTAGATTTTGTTTGTTTAAAATAAATTGTGCCCAAGCCAAGAGAGTGGATGTGTGGGTGATTTGATTTGATCCTTCCCAACTAATTTGAACTTATTTCTAGCTGAGGATGCCTGAGAATTTAATTGACTTCACATTGGGAAGTGAATAAACCTGATTTGCACCTCATGAAATAATGTGTGGCTTGGGATGGATGTATTCTTCCAGTTTTCTCTTTATTAAAGTTATATATAGCAAATCTGTCTGTGGGCCAGGAAATAACAGATACCCAACTCAGTCAAACAACAGATGGGAAGATAAGCATGTATTTGCAATGTTTCACCTCAGAATCTGTGTGGGTCACTTGCAATCTCATACCATTACCCCCTCACACATACACAACTACTTATACACTGAGCACTAGACGTCAGAAAGAAATATTCTAGCCTAGTCTTACAGATATGTCAGTTTTCTTCATGAACATGTAAATAAAATAATACTGTATATTCCGGCGTATAAGACCCCCCCCCCAATTTTTAAGTTAAAATATAGAGTTTGGGATATATTCGCCGTATAAGATGACCCCCCTCTTCCAATGCACCCCAAATAAAATTTTAAAAAAAACATCATATTTTATTTCAATATGGTAATTTTAATTCAAATGCTTATGACATGCAGGTACTTAGCAGGAAAACTGTCACTTATAAACATAAGGCAAGTTTGTCATCAAACATGTAAACACAAAACAGTGCAAGAGGATTAAACTTTTCCTAATTCACTCTAAAGTTGAAAGGAAGGATAAGACAATAAACCCATGGGAGCTACCATACTCTTTGTTTTCTAAGCTGTCAACCAAACTGGAACTGATAATGATAGGAGGAAGATTACAAACAATAGAGAGCAAGTGCCAGGCTAGACCCTGGCGAGTTAGCAACACCCGTCATAGCTGCAAGCTACGGTATGTTATTTTTATAGGTTTTGCTGGCGTGACAGTTTCCCTTTAAAAGCCTTCAAAATCCTCCTGTTCATCATCTGATATCATAAATAAATCAATGATATCTTGTGATACATTTGTAAGGCAGTCATCATATGGGTCAAAGTCTGTATCAGAATGTGTGGTCTCAGCTTCCGCTTCCTCTTCATCTTGCCACAAGTAGTCGTCCTCCATACCATCTAATGAATTTGATATGTCACACTTCTTGAAAGACTTGATTACTGTTTCTGCATCAATATCATTCCAGACTTTTATGACAAACTTGCACAAAACATCCAACTGTGGAGCACGCAAGTTTCCCCCTTTTGTGAATGACTTTTCGCCGCTAACCATCCATTCATTCCACTGTTCTCGAATGCGATCTTTAAATGGCTTGTTTAGGCACACATCCAGTGGCTGCACCAACGATGTCAATCTTGCAGGAATAACTGCCACATGTGTGTTTAGTCTTGAAAGCCTTTGCTTGGTGCTGGGGGTTAAATGTGCCCTGAACATATCCCACACCACTAGACTATGTTATTGAATAAGTCCGCCTGGTTGCCTGCTCCATACATTATCAAGCCATAGCTTTACCCCTTCTTCATCCATCCAGCCTTTTTCATTCACATGTACAAAACAACCAGCAGGGAACTTGAGTTTTGGCATTGTTTTTCTTTTAAAAATAATCATTGGTCTCAGTTTGGCACCATCAGCTGTGCATGCCAGTACCACTGTAAAACTGGACTTCTCATGTCCTGTTGTTTTAAGTAAAATTGTCTTTTCGCCTTTTTGATGGACAGTTTTATTTCCAACCATATCAAAATTCATTGGAGTTTCATCCATATTTCCAATACTACTTAATGCATAGCCATATTTTTTGTGCAGTTTTATTATGTATTGATGAAAATTAATTAGTTTGCAATCAAGATCTGCAGGTAATTTTTGGGCAATTTTTGTCTTTTGCCTCAGTGCCAGATTATGCCTTCCCATGAATCTAGTACACCAGGATGCAGTGGCCTTAAATCCGTTGCTATGCTCTGGGTTAGATTTGGCCCACTGAAGTGCAAGCAAACGTATTTTATTTCTTGTCACTACATAACCATTCTGACGGTGCTCAGTCACCATGTCTGCCACATGTTTTTTCCAGTTCTGGCCAATGTGGGGTGCCTCTTCTTAATGCACACTTACCCTTTGGCATACTCTGTAATGCTTTTGCTTTCGCTTTTCAGTCCCGAACCATCTTTTCTGTTACTCCATTTTGCCTTGCAGCAGCACAGTTATTATGTTCTATAGCAAAGTTTACAACTTTAAGTTTAAAACTGGCTTCATATTTCTTTCTTCTTGCTGGTGGAGCCATGATGGGGTTCTGACTGTTGGACATTTTGATATAGGTACCTCCCTATATGTTCTGATGCTATACTGTACGAAGAGGTACAGATACCATAGGTACCGGACTGGTGCTGTGCTGTGTGTGGTACCCTGTAAACAACAACCAGCCAACCACAATACCTGTGATTGGCTGTTTGTTGTATACAAAGCCTGCTTGGATTGGTCAGCCCTCCCTGCCTTCCCAGCCCGCCCTGTCTCCAAGATTATGGTACCTTATCAGAGCAGCGCAGACACACCTCTTTTACCCATCAGGCCTACCCTTGTATCCTATTAAAGATGGCTGTACATCCTACTCTACCTTTGGCGTTTCCTGACTGAGCACCCTGCTTGAATCTGCCTTTGCCCCAAACACTCGAGGGTCTAAAGCCAGTTCAAGAGTTCCATCCCACTTAGCAGCAGCTCTCCTAAACCACTTTTCCCCTAAAACTGATTTTAGATCATTGAGTGTTTGGGGCAAAGGGATGTTGAAGCGGGAAACTCAATGGGAAAACTGCTAGTGAAAATGCAGGAGATATGGGGGAGGCAAAGTGTGTACCAGTACATTTCCCCCTGTCTTTCCCCTTCACCCCTGTTGAGGAGGAACCCCTCTCTGCTGAGGCAAACTGCTACATTCGCACCTCTTCTCTACATGGGATTGCTCCCCAAACGGAGAGAAGGTGGGGAAAAGGGCGAAAGTGGCCGGTTTGACTCTGCTATTTGTAGCAGTACAGAGTATTCTTGAGAAACACAATATTCTCTGCCTGAAAGGGGGTCCGTGGCTTCACAAAAGCTTCAAAAAGTGTGAAAGTGGCCCGTTTGGCTCCACAGCCCTAATCCCTCCATCTGGACTCCCTTCCTAAGGCCCCGATCCCTCCTTCTGAGCTGCCTTCGCAAGGCAGCCCAGAAGAAGGCACCGGGGCTCCAGAGTTAAAGCCCTGGCTTTGCTCTTTCTCCCCACCTTCGAGGAAGGTGGGGAGAAGGAGGAAAGCAGCCCAGTTAAACTTGGCAGCTCCAATCCCTCCTTCTGAGCTGCCTTCGCAAGGCAGCTCAGAAGAAGGCACCGGGGCTGCAGAGTTAATCTGGGCTGCTTTGGGGAGAAAGAGCAAAGCCAGGGCTTTAACTCTGGAGGCCCAGTGTCTTCTTCTGGGCTGCCTTGCGAAGGCAGCTCAGAAGGAGGGATCAGAGCTGCCGAGTTTAACTGGGCTGCTTTGCTCCTTCTCCCCACCTTCCTCGAAGTTGGGGAGAAAGAGCAAAGCCAGGGCTTTAACTCTGGAGCCCCGGTGCCTTCTTCTGGGCTGCCTTGCGAAGGCAGCTCAGAAGGAGGGATTGGGGCTACCGAGTTAAACTGGGCTGCTTTGCTCTTTCTCCCCATCTTCCTTGAAGTTGTGGAGAGGGAGTGAATCTAGCCTTTTGGCTCAGTGGCCCCGCTTGCCCTGCCTTGGCTCCCTTTGAAACGGAACCGAGAAGGAGGGATCGGGGCCACCAAGCCAAACAGGGCATTTTCGCCCTTTTCCCCCACCTTCAAGGAAGGTGGGATAAAAGGGTGAATCTAGCAGCTTGCCTCGGCCGCTGCAGAGGCGATCCAGCAGCAGCTGCGGCAAACCGCAACGTTCACCCCCCTCCTCCGTCTTCCGTTCCTCCCCAAAGGGCCAGAAGGCAGAGGAGGGGGGCGAGTGAGCTGCTAAACACTTTGCTTCATCCCCCTGCTCCATCCCCTGCCTCTTCGCAAATGGAGCGAAGAGGCAGGAGATAGGCAGGCAGGCAAAGCAAAGTATATCTGGCGTATAAGACGACTATCGATTTTGGAGGGCACTTTTGAGTGCTCAAAAGTCATCTTATATGCCAGAATATACGGTAATAATAATGGAGTACATCCCATCATGCAGACCGACACTTACAATTTGAGAAAATACAGCAGAAGCTTTTAAGAATCTGCACTTAGCTGCAGTCTTACAAAGTTTGTGGTAAAATGGATTTTCCCAGCAACAATATATTGTCCCAAGCTATTCCTGTTGTAATGCAAAGTGTTCTGCATTGGCTTAGTCTTAAATGGGCAGTTTAGAGCCATTAGCTTTACAACGTGTCTGGTCTTGGTAAAGATTAAAACAACCATAACTGTTTTGTCAATATGGGTCAATACAGCTGCCTTCATTTTTGGCCTCTGTCTGGGGCATTTTGTTACCTGAATTGCATAGAGTCCATGGGGACCCACTCATGACACTCAAATTAAGATATTAAATTGGGGGATTTTAGTTAGCTGAAAGGTATGGCTGCAAGAGGCCAGGTAACTATGGGACCTTTGCACCTGTGTATACCAGCACTCATTGACAATACTCCAAGGCAAAATGAAATACAATTTTTTTTAAATTGGAAAATAATCACAGAAGCACACATGCTCACAAGACAACCACACAAGGCTAAGGAAGAATCAGGAGGAAAAACTTGGCTAGAAGAATAGATTTGGGAAAGTTGGCTATAATTATGACTCAGACTTACACCTGTCTGAGGAGCAGAAATCCAAGCAGCAAAGATACTCAGAAATGAATCTGAGGGTGTGACAGCAGCCTAGCAGACTGACAGCATGAGAGGAACAGTGCACATATTTATGATTAGGGGGTAATATTTATACACAATATCATACCCTTAAGGTACTCTTTTTCACCTTTGTATACCATTACTATCTGTAGAGAGCACTCCAGTTAAAATTCTAAACAAAGTGTTTTACATATTTTAATTAAAACAGGGGATAACCTAACATACAAGAACATATGCTCTTAAGAACCATACAAGGCAATTGAAGTATCAGGTAGGAAGGGTTGGATAGAGAGAAGTTGGGGTGGAAAGGTGATAATTACCAATCTTGGAGAAAAAGGTCCGTGCAGTGGAGGGACTCAAAGAGCATCTGAGGGTGGCACAGGGGAATCCAGTACCAAGAAAGAGGCAATAGGTCCAGTCTGTGGTACACACAGCTAGAGTACAAGCTAGGATATTTATACCTTATTTCATACCCTGGAGGGGTGCACTATTTATGACAAAGCCTGAATGACTTTCTCATGGAATGGACAAAAAGGTCTGGAACAGGCTGCTTGCCTTAGCTCCAGAGTGACAGAACATTGATGGGATTTGCAACAGCCTCTTAATGTTCAAACAGGTAGGATGTATAGGAAAGATTTCCATAGAGTATTGGTTGAGGGATGGTCACTAATTGCATGTTTGAAAGAGCCCAGGAATGGGGGGAAGGATTAGCAAAGACCCATTTACAACTGGGTTTTCCTGTATAATCCTACCTGGGTTTTCCCACCATCATGATCCTGGACACATCTCAGGTCATTGTGACCCCAAGTGTCCTCTGGTCAGCTTGATCCTGAACATCCCCGGTCAGCATGAAAATTGTCCGACATGTGCAGTTATGAAATATCATAGGAGAGGTAGTAGGGTATGCTAACACCTCAACCCCCCCCCCCGAGCTGTTATAGGCCCAGAGGGATTTTTCAAAACTGGAATGACTTCCAATTTTACTTCCTGGCTTGGAAAAAAGGATTCTCTTGGATTCAACACAGCAGGGCAGAACTTAGCGGGATAGCCTCTTCTTGGGCTGCTGCCACACTGCAGAAATAAAGCAGTTTGACATCACTTTAACTGCCATGGCTCAATGCTACGGGACTCTGGGATTTGTAGTTTTGTGAGATATTTACCCTTCTCTGTCAAAGACTTATGGTGCCACAACAAAATACAAACCCCAGGATTCCATAGGATGCAACCATGATAGTTAGAGTGGTATCAAACTGTGTTAATTCTGCAGTGTGCCAGTAGCCTTAGCCTTAGTAAAGGTTCAGGGATTCCCCCCCCTTTAAAAATGTAGGGTTGAGAACCAAATGCAGCCCTTCAAAGTTTGGTGAAGCTTAGGGCTAAAACAGAATATTTGGTACAGGAAAGAGATTGGAATATTTTGTTGGAGGCCTTTCTTGTTACATTTATTACCAGTTTTGTAAGAGTTTCTGATATTCTCATGTAAATATTTGTGATCCTAATTCCTGCCATTTTAATAAGGTCTGGAAAATTAATTAGTGTTATATTTACTCCTCCATCTTGGTCATTAATGAAGAAATTGAATATAACTTGATCTAACAATTCTGGCAATAAGCCACAGTTACTTCCTCCCAGCTCCATAGCTCAGTGCTCATGATTTCTTTTTGTTTGTAATCCTTCACCAGCATTCATTCCAAATGACAGTTTTCATAACTAAAGCAATTTAAATTAATATTGGATGTGTGATTTTTATAGCATATTATATCAACTACTTTACCAAATTAATTGCAGATGTGTATTACATATAATGTTCTCCCATCATCACTAATTTTGTAATTCTATGAAAAAGCAATCACATTTGTCTGGATGTTAAAAAAAAAGAAAGCTAAAAAGAAAACACAGTCTATTACACACAGTTTGATTAGTACAGCCAAGATGACAATTTGATTCTGAATGTTTAAGTCACAAAACTAAATGCAAATAGATAGATCAGAATATTTCATACCAAATGCATGCCTTGCCTTCTGTAACAAAGCCTGTGAATGTCACTGCCTAATTATCACCTTATACTCCTGAACACCATGGGCATGATCCATACATACATAGAGCTGAAGGCATGGAAGAGGATTTCCATAAGGCCTAATTAGGGATGTTGGAAAATTTGTTTTGATCTTCACTTTTAATTGAGACTAATTAGCATTTCCTGGACTAATATGCAGTTTTGAATACACTTACCCTTTGACTTTGTGATGCAATATTTCATTCAAAAATTGTGTACAAAAAGGCATATACTGCAGGAAGGAAAGATACATACACAATTGTGCATATTGGGAAAGATGCCTACAGACCATGTAATGTGGGGCAAGTTGTGTATGAATGGAACTGTACATCTTTGTGCATTTAAAAAGAAATCACAGAATAATGCGAAAGTTAGTTTGGAAGGACATTTGCCTGAATACACGCAAAACTCATTCGTACTAAGTACAGAATCATTCGTACATCCCTAGGTTCAATGGAGATCTTTCCCCTCTCCATATTTTTGCTGATCAGCTGATCAGCCCTGAAGCAGGTGCATATAGTGCCAAGTATATGGTGTACTTAGAACAGGAGGCCACCGTAAGTACAGAATGTGGAGAAACAGAATGGTTCCTAGTAGGAAAGGGTGTCAGACAAAGGTTCATTCTATCACTCTGCTTCTTCAATCTGTATGCAGAATATATCATATGTAGAACAGGCTTAGATTCAGAGGGAGGAGCATGAAGAACAGAGGAAAGAACATCAGCAATCTAAGATATGCAGATGACACTATGCTGCTAGCAGAAAACAACAGACTTAGAGCAACTACTAAGGAAAGTCAATGAAAAAAGGGCAAAAGCAGGCTAAATGCTGAACATTAAGAAAACAAAAATAATGACCACAGAGGAACTACATAAATTTAAAATAGACAATGAGGACATTGAAATAGTGAAAGAATTTCTGTTCTCTGGATCAATCCTAGCCCTAAACGGAGACTGCAGCCAGGAAATTAGAAGATCACTGGAACTAGGAAGGGGAGCTATGGAACAACTGGATAAGATCATAAAACTGAGCACTAAAGTCAGGATTGTTCAAACAATTGTATTTGCCATCACCATGTATGGATGTGAGAGCTGGACAGTGAAGAAAGTTGATAGGAAGAAAACCAACTCAATTGAGTTGTAGCATTGGAGAAGAGTGTTGAAGATCCTGTGGATTTCCAAAAAGACAAACAAATGGGTCTTAGAACAGATCAAGCCTGAACTCGCATTAGAAGCTAAGATGACCAAACTGAGGCTGTTGTACTTTGGATACATCAAGAGAAGGAAAGGCTCACCAAAAAAGCCACTAATCCTAGGAAAGGTGGAGGGGAAAAGAGAGGAAGACCGCACACTAGGCAGATAGACTCAATCAAGGAAGACACAGGCCTGAACCTGCAGGACCTAAATAGGGTGGTTGAGGATAGAGGGTCTTGGAGATGTCTCATCCATCAGGTTGCCTTGACTCAAAGCTGACTCAAAGGCAGTTAACAACAACAAATATGGTTACCTAAGGCCTAAATACCCTAAAGGCATCAGATCCCATCTGATCCTGGAAACTAATCGGGGTCAGCTCTGGTTAGTACTTAGATGTGAGACTGCCATTGAATACCAGGTGCTATAGGATATATTTCAGAGGAAGGAACTGGCAAAATCACCTCTGATAATTCCTTGCCTAAGATAATCCTATGAAATTTATAGGGTCACTATAAGTTGACAAATAACTTGAGGGAACATTCACACACAGATGGATAGTCAGCTATTACATGCTATGAGAAACCTGAACAGAACTCATTGTGTTGCTTCTTGCTAACAATACTCATGATACACTTTGTAGATAAGTTCAGTAAAAACTATGGTCATGCAAGTGTCTCTGAAGTGACTGGAATTGTGTGGGAGCAATCAAGCATTTAAATACCATAGCTTTGCACTAGAATCAGTCTCCATGCCATAGCTTGAAACACTATTTTTTCCACCTTGTGCTTGGAGGGTGGTGAAGCTTATATAATTAATCTGATGTCATTCTCACAGCTACAGAAATACAAACTACGGTGATTATTAGGGATGAGTATTAAATATTCTACATCAAGATATTTTGTCCCAACATCTCTAGAATGAAGATACAATACAAATTATTGGATTTCAAATTGGTCATAACTTTATTGAATTCAGATTTGTAATGGTCCTGCTAATGCCTAAGTCAAGCAGCCTCAAATTAAGCTAATGTCACTCTGGTACAATCCCAGCTCTCCACCCCTACCCAGCTGGATAACATTCAGAAAAGAGAAAATCTAGAAGATACTTATTTCTAATACCCATCCCTAGCAAAAAAAGTGATGTTCTAAACCTTCACAGGGTGTGGTGCTTCAGCTTCATTTGCTTGCCTGTGCCTTCTAAGCCATACAACTCTCTCCATGACCATATTTCCTGCAAGATGTGACACATGCAACCAGGCAAATCAGATTGTGTTAACAACAGAATGGAGTAGGTGAAAAAATATATACCAATAATCAAATCAGTGGTCACCTTAACAAATCCCAATTAGCTGTCCAAAAGAGCCAACATGCTGAATCTCAGGATTCCATAGGGCAGAACCATGGCATTTGAACTGGAATAATAGCACTGTGATTATGTAGTGTGAATGGTCCCAGGGTCACCCTAAACTGGAAATTACTTGAAGGCATAAAACATCAAAATCCACCCCCCTACAAACAACTAGCATAAATCCACATTGTTATGTAGGAATGCATTGCTTGAAACCCAAAGAGATTCCAAAGATGGCACAAGGTCCTTAAAATTCCTCACCAAACATCTCATGAAAGCAAGAAAAAAATGTACCCAATTTTGTTTCATTTATTGAATATATTAAACATTTTCCTGATAATCACTCAAAATGGCTTCACGCCTGCAACCAGCACCTCCATGTGATAACCGCACCTCCATATGATGACATGAAGGCCAAAGCAAACAGAGTTTCAGTCTTACTATAGACATACTATTTAGGATTCTTATCCATATGAACCAAATCATTATTGCAAGATACAACTTATCTGGGTTATATAATTGCTGGGTTTTCAAGGTCATGTGTTATGTCTTTGGGGCAGGCCTGAGCTGCAGAAAATACTGTTTTAGAATTTGAGCTCTGGGAAAAGAATTGATTGAGTTCATCATATGACTTTAATATTCACTTCAGAGTTACTGTAGATTTACACCAGTATATAAATGAAGTTGAAAAGTTCTCCCAGTGGCTGCTTCTTCATGTAAGATGAGAGATAAATTGTGTGTTGTGTCTGTGACAGATTCCTTATCATAGGTGCTTGCTAGAAATATGAAAACTGTCACTTTTGATTTCATTGCACTTCTCAGTATCCCAGTAGTATTGTTGTCCTATCCCAGTTCTGCACAATTTTTTCCCATATGGAATGTCATGCAAAATTATGTACATATTTTCACAAAAATTTAGACGTGATGGTATTTTTTTTTCCAAATGTGCACCTTTTATAAAACACATTTTCCCCATTCACCAAAGCATGCTTGGACTTTTTTTTTTTCAAATGCAGACTTTCAAATGTTGCTGAACTTCATTTTTCATCAGCCCTACCTAGCCTGACTAATGAGGTATGATGGAATATAAATCTTTCCTTATTTCATTCTCCCACACAAGGGGGAAGGGGATCTTGCCCTGCTGAACAAAATTACAAAAAGCTTTGTACTTTTCTTCATTTTTATCAGAACAGTTTTGCAGAGAGAGACATGAAATAAAGAGGTAGAATTAGGGCCACCATTTATTAAATCCAATGAGAATGATCAGCAGAGGGAACTTGTGTGCAGTGGCAACCTACCCCAAATTAAAGGCCTAAAGCCTTTCAGGTCAGGATGAATATTCCCAGCCTAAGGACAGGAATGGAATAATATTTCCACTCCTCTCTCCCAGCCACACAATAAAGTGAGGAGGATTGTCTTCCAAGAAGTGCTCCCCTCCCAGTGCCTCAGAGATCTAAAGATCCAGCCATATCCTGCACATGGGTCTCATAGCCTGGAGTGCAGGTCTCTGGTCTGGACAATCTCTGTAAAAGAGCTTCCAATAACACACCAACATGTTTTTACTCTCCACCACCCATACAACCCTACTAAAGTGTGACCAAGTAACAAATATCCAACCAGAATAGCACTCAATACTTTTTAAGCCAACTGTTTATTACCCTGTGCAGAATAGGCAAAAGGGGGGAGAAAAAGCATAGCACAAATGAGCAAAAAGTTCTGACTCAGCCTTCTAGGATGACCAGCTAACCTTGCACAGAATCGCGGGGATGGGATTCAGTCACTGCAGAAAAAGGCCTGAGTAGGAAGAAAACCAGTATTGAACAGCCTTGGCTCCTCTTCATACATGGTGCATGCCTTCTGTATCTTCTTCCCTTCCTGCCCTTTCTGCAAATAGTGTTTCCAAAGAGAAATACGACATCAACAAGGCAGCAGAATTGAGAGAGAAAAATGGTTTGTGCAAAACAATCCCATTTTTGTGTCAAAATCCAAAGGAGGGTGACCAAAATGGTTAAAGGTCTGGAAGCCATGTCCTATGACGAGCGGCTTAGGGAGCTGGGTATGTTTAGTCTGGAGAAGAGAAGGTTGAGAGGGGACATGATAGCCATATTTAAATATTTGAAGGGATGTCATACTGAGCATGGAGCAAACTTGTTTTCTGCTGCTGCAGAGACTAGGGCATGGAGCAATGGGTTCAAATTACAGGAAAAGAGATGCCAACTAAATATTAGGAAGAACTTCCTGATAGTAAGAGCTGTTTGGAAGTGGAATGCACATCCTCAAAGTGTGGTGGAGTCTCCTTCTTTGAAGGTTTTTAAACAGAGGCTGAATGGCTATCTGTCGGGAATGATTTGATTGTGTATTCCTGCAAGGCAGGAGGTTGGACTTGATGACCCTTGTGTTCTCTTCCAACTCTATGATTCTATGATTTGCATAGCAATCAGTTTTTTCGACAAAAATGTTTTTGTGCAAAAAAAAAAAAAAAAGCGCTCCATGTCTTTTTGCACAATTTGGGAAGTGGGTGGGAGTGGAGTGAAGTCCCCAAATGTGAGAAACTTTATGGCAGTTAACCATTTCCTTAGTGATGTTTCTGAGGCCCATTCTGATGAAGAGTGTGAAAACGTTATGAGTAGTCTTTACATTTCTAGAAGCATGGTGGAACAAGTAATTCACCAATATGTAGAGACCCAAACATTCCTCAACCCTACTATGTATACATACTTGGAAGTACATCCCATTTACTAAGGATAGTCACTTAATTGTTTGATTGAATCATTGCTGAAGCAGCCAGGGTTGGAAGGAAATATCAATGCTTACCGCCTTAACAGCTGTGTTTACTAAATGGGTCTCTGCACAATCCTAACTTTCTTACCATTAGATTTCTAAACACACCCCAGGTCATTGTGACCTCCAAATGACTTCTGGTTTGCCTCAGCCACCCTGACCCTAAAAAGTTTCCAATGTTTTCAGTTATGAGGTACCATGGGGAGGGGGGAGAAGGGCATACTAACACATCGGTCAGTCAAACAATTACAAATCCACCTAACATTTGTTTTGTCTAGCCCACAGGTTACTAACTTTTTTACAAGACTATCATGGGGAACCTTGTCAAAAGCTTTGCTGAAATCAAGATACACTACATCTACTGCATTCCCTTGAGGCCTCTTTCAATGCTATGATTCTATGATTCTCCCTCCAGATTACAAGTACCATTGCTCCGGTCTCTGAGGCAGGGAAAAGCAGCTAGGCACAGCTCCAGCATGCCTTGATTCAGCAGCTTATGTGAGGCCCTCCCTCCATTCCAACTGGCATTGTTTTGGTCTCTGAGGGAAAGACAGCAGTCAGAATCTACTGGTATCAATCCTCTCCCCCACTGTCATTTCCTTTTCATGTATTATTTAGATTGTAAGTTTAAAGACAGAAAACTGTCAAATCAAGCAAATATCAGCACTAATACCAGAGTTATTGTACCTCTCTGTCAATCAGTTTCTGTGGGAGCATGAATGTGTTAGTGCTGAGGTAGGGGGACTTACCAGCTCATCGGGAGGGTCCATTTGTGGCCTGGCCAGCCTCCCTGTGCCCCCACTCCCATCGGCCTCCACGTGGCCACATAGTGAGCGAGGCCACCATCATGGTCCGTCTTCCTCCCAGTAGCCACTGCAGCTGGGAAGAAGCGGGAAGCTCACAGCCAATTGGGGCTGGCCAGCTACAACCCAATTGGCTGGGGGAGGGAAGCGGGGAGGGATATCCGACCGCATTTCTGGCACAGCCGGATGACGCAGGGGGCTTGTGACGGGTCCGGTATAAAGGCCGGCCCCAGCATGAAGCCTCCAGTCTGGCTCAAGGAGCTGAAGAGGATGGTCATGGGGTGGGAGAGGTGACCTGAGGCAGCAGGAGGCAGGACATGGAACAAAGGGCAGCAGCTGCATCAGACCACCACCCCTCCTGCGACTGCCAGGAGGGCAAGCGGGCCCAGGAGCCTGAAGCCAAGCGGGGAAGCCTCAGTGGTCTCAGACCGCATACCCCCTCCTTCTCTCCCACGGTTGCCTGGGGCCAGGCAAGCGGGTCTGGGAGCCGGACGTGAGGCAGGGAAGCGGTAGCAGTCTTGGACTGCACCCCACCCGCCTTTCCTCCTGTGGCTGCCTGGAGCCAGGCAGGCAGGTCCAGAGCCAGACGACAGACTGGGAATGGCCACCACTTCGCTGGCAATTGCTGGGAACAGAGCGGCTGAAAACATGGCGGTTGCTGGCGGTGGCAGCTCGAGGAGGCAGTTGCCAGCAGCGGTTGAGCAGGCAGTGGTAAGTGGTGGGGGGAAGTGGCTGCAGGCAGAGGGGGCAGTTGGGCTTCCCCCTCCCTTCCAAGGGTTTCTTCCTACAGGTCTTGGGCCGTGAGGTTGGCGGCCAGTGGAAAATAAACTTTTGGGGTTGGCCAGGCACACAGGGAGCTTGGAGGATGGGTGGGGAGGAGGCCACATGTCAGGGTGGGGCAGTGTTGCACCCTCCAATGCCCACAGGGTTTTCTAGGACAGGGGAACAAGTAGGACCCCCCCTTTTTTCCAAGTGCACCCCCACCCTCTGTACCATCACTGAACGCCTGGGGATTAGGCAGGTGGGTGATCAGCCATGCCACCCAGGAAGGCGAGAGCCAAGACCAAGCATGTAGCCACACCCCAGAGACAGAAGTGGGTCACACATCTCAGCAGCCAGAGCTGGTCACACCCATTGGAGAGGGCCCTCAAGGGGAGGCAGGGGGCAGGTGACACATGGCTGCCTTTGGAAGCCTTTGCACCTGCTGCCCATAACACGGGTGACATCATGGAGGTACTGTCCATCATAGCGCAGAAGCTCGACAGCTTAACACAGCACCCTGCGGACAGGCACATCCCCAACCCCAACACAGAGGCCACTGGCAGGGGTGGTCCTGGCTCAAGCGGGGAGGGTGCTAGCTCCTGTGTCAGTGTGGGAATGTCCAGCATCATGCTGGACGTGTCAAGTGGCAGTGGGCAGTCACGGAAGTCCCAGTCTGGGGGAAGGAGCGGTTCCAGGGCTCCAGAGGATCTGCATCACCAGAATCATCATCCAAAAAGCGCAGGTGTTCTCGGCGGGGATGGAGCCCAGGCTGTAAGTGGCGGAGGCCACATCGCCACAGGGAGTCTGACTCGGATACGGAATCATCATCAGGAGAGTAGTCTTTGGGAGAGGATTTCTCCAAATTCAGGTATCGGGGAAAAGGGGCATTCAAGCCGGGTCTTCCCAGTTGGACATTGAGGTTGCACAAGGTGCGGGAAAAAGAGGGGAATGAAAAAGAGACTGCAGGAAAAGAGCAACCAAAAGGTGATTTGGTTGAGACCAAGTCCAAGGAGGACCCCCCGGGCAGCCACATGGACAAGAAGGTATGCTCCAAAATTCTGTGGGGTTATTATGTGGATGTTTTCTCATTAGCCCCACCACTGGGCAACGAGGCCAGGAGGCACAAAGGGGACAAGAAGGATACCGAAAAATCCAAGGTGGACCTGGTGGAGTGTAACTTCTCCAACTGGCTTGGGGGATACTCTGTGTTCATGGGGGTGGTGGCCATGGTTGTCCTGGAGCGTGGCTGGCGCTTGATCAACCATTTGCACCAGGTGCTGAAGATCAGGGTGATGGCAGGGGACATCATGTACGACAAGGAGTGCAGGAAGAAAGCATCCAGGTCGGCAATTCACAGGTGGGATATCATCGACAGTGGCATCTGGCTGGTGGCACATAGGCCCAAAAAAAGGGGGAAAGGGGAGGTTCCCAGGGAGCCCAGAAATAAGGAAGGCAAATGGATGGTGTGCTGGGAATACAATGGAGGCAAGTGTTCCAGGTATCGCTGTTGTTTTGAAAATGCCTGTGAATCCGGGGGGGGGGGCACCCGAGGGTATCATGCTCCAGGCATGCTGGGGGCAGCCAGACCTTTTGGACTTCCCGCCCTGCTTCAGCTGGCAGCAGGAAGGAGGCAGCATCGCAAGCTGGCCAAGGCACCTCCAAATGAATGGACAGCAAGAGAGGCTGCGGGAGACCGCATGGCTTATACACCTGTCAAGCTGGAAGACATGCAGCCTCTCCTAGAGGCCTATCCCAACAAGACAGCGGCCAAATACATAACTGAAGGTTTCAGAGATGGCTTCCGCATCCCGTTCATTGGGCCGCGTGAGGCATCCATCCCTGAAAACCTGAAGTCGGCGGCGCAGCTGCCGGACATATTGGCTAAGAAAATTGAAAAGGAATGGGAAGTGGGGAGAATTGCTGATCCATTCCTGGAGCCCCCAATGCCAAATCTGTGGGTATCCCCTCTGGGAGTGCTGCCAAAAAAGGCCCCAGCGGAATACCATCTCATACACCACTTGTTTTATCCTAAGGGAACCTCAGTTAATGATGCGATCACACCTGAGCTTTGCTCGGTGAGGTACGCATCACTGGACCATGCTATACGGCTCCTGCAGACTTGTGGGCAGGGGGCTCTCATAGCTAAGTGTGACATACAGTTGGCTTTTAGGCTGATGCCGGTACACCCAGAGGATCACTGCCTACTGGGTTTCAAATTCCAGGACATGTGGTACTATGATATGGCGCTGCCCATGGGGTGCTCCATCAGTTGTGCACACACTTTGAAACTTTCGGCACATTCCTGGACACAGGGCTGGGTCCCCTTTTGTCACACATTACCTAGATGATTTTCTAATGATGGGGGTGGCAGGGGGGCTGGAGTGCAGGTTTCTTCTTTCCTCCTTCCAGGCACTGGCAGCAGAGCTTGGGGTCCCGCTGGCCCCGGACAAGACGGTGGGGCCGGCCTTTTCAGTAATCGCCCCCAAATTGTGGAATGACCTCCTGAACAAGATCCGTCAGATGACAAGCCTGAGTAGCTTTAAAAAAGCACTAAAGATGGATCTCTTTCAGCAGGCCTTTCCTAATTAGATCCCGGCCTCAGGGGCTCCTTGCCTCTTTTAATCTGCTGGCTATTTATTGTATTTATTGTTTTTCAATGTGATTTTAGATTAGTTGCTTTTAATTTATATTTGCTTAATATCTTTTTATGGGGGAGGGTGGGGGTGGATGGTGTTTTAGGATTATTATCTGTATTGTATTTTAATTTTTGTAAGCTGCCACAATTGTTTTAACAGAGGGGTGGGGTATAAATAAATATTAGTAGTAGTAGTAGTAGTAGTAACTTCCCTAGTTTATCAGGGGATAGAGTTGGACTCTGTTTTGGGCATGTCACGCCTGCCTATGGACAAGCTGGGGGTGCTGAAGGAGAAGATGCAGGGCCTCTTGGGGTGCAAGAAGGCCACACTCAAGGAAGTACAGTCACTGCTCGGTCACCTGAACTTTGCATGCAGGGTGGTTTCCCCAGGGAGGGCCTTTTGTGCACGGGTGGCACACATCACTGGGGGGTACACTCTCCACACACTGCATATGCATCACCAGGGGTGTAAAAGAGAATGTGAGGGTATGGCTTCAGTTTCTGGAGGACTTCAATGGGACAACAGTATGGCAAGAAAAGAAGGCGCTGGGAAAGGGCCTGCAGGTCCATTTGGATTCAGCTGGAAGTTTGGGGTTAGGGGTGTATTACAATGGCCACTGGTGTGCCCAGCCCTGGCTACCTGGCTGGGGGGTAGCAGGGGTTGCCAGGGGTTTCACATTTTTGGAGTTCTTCCCTATTCTGGTGGCGGTGGTTATCTGGAGGGAGGAGTTCAAGGACAAGAAGGTATGTTTCTGGTGTGACAATCAGGCTGTATCCATATAATCAAGAGGCAGTCCTCCAGGTCTGAGAGGGTGATGAGGCTTGTGTGCAGGTTTGTGCTGGTTTGCCTCGAGTCCAACATCCGTTTCTACGCCCGACACATTCTGGGTGTGAATAACGAGATAGCGTATGCTTTATCTCATTTTCAGGACAAGAGATTCTGTGTGCTGGCCCCGTACACCGACAAGGAGCTGGTCCCCATCCCGTGAGAGCTCTGGTACCTTGGGAATGGTTGGTGATGCAAGGGGTGGCAGACTCCTTGGCCCCATCAATACAGGCGAGCTACAAAAGGGTGGCTCAATTCTTGACTTTCAGGCAGCAGCAGGGCTATGGCGGTGCTTGGCCAGCAGCGGAACTTGAGGTGTTGCATTACATAGTGACACTGAAGTAGCAGGGAATGGCCCCTAAGATGGTGTCAATACACCTTGCTGGTATATCATTATTCAGCAAAGCTGCAGGACACGGTGACCCATGCAACACATTTTTGGTGAGAAAGGTGGTGGAGGGATGGAGAAGGTCCACTCCTAGGGTGGCTGATGCACACAGACCAGTATCATATGGGCTGCTGGGGCATCTGGTGGCGCCGCTGCCCTTGGTGTGCCATTCCGGCTATGAAGCCATGCTCTTCAGTGCTGCATATACCACTGCCTTCTTTGGGGCACTGAGAGTTGGGGAGATTGCACGTGCCTCCAAGCGGGACAGGTCTGATAGGGCGCTGCTGAGATGAGATGTGGCAATGGACGTGGGAGTGCTGAGCCTCCACATAAGGCATTCGAAAGCTGACCAGAAGGGAAATATGGTAACAGTGCGGCTGCAGGAAGTCAAAGGCACTGTCCCCTGCCCAGTGGTCCACATAAGGAAGTTCCTGGAGGAGCGTGGGGACGGGCCAGGGCCCCTGTTCCAGCACAAGGATGGGTCACCACTGATGAGAGTCCAGTTCATCAGAGTGATGAAGAAGGCACTCGGGAGGATGGGCTTGCCGACAGGCAAGTTTGGGAGCCACTCCTTTCGGATTGGAGCAGCAATGATGGCAGCGGAAGGCGGTTTGTCCAAGGAGACCATTATGAGGCTGGAAAGGTGGTGTTCCAGGGCCTTCAATGCATACATCCAGCCAGACAGGCAGCTAGCTGCACTGCCCACGCCTAAACAGTTGTAGGCCTGCCTGCTGATGATTGGGTAATGGTTGGCGGAAGGCAGATCCCAAGGGGATCGCCTTTGGTGGCGGATGGCATGGGTCGTAATCTGGGTAAGTGGGGGAAAGAGGCGGGTCTCCGTCAAGTTCAAGTTCAAAGTCAAGTTCATATTCAAGTTCAAGGGCATGGAGACCCTCCCCTTCCCCCATTTTACTGAGGTCTAACTTGCTTGTTTTCACGGGAGGGAAGAGTGTTGAGCGGCTCGGCTCGGCCAGGCTCTCTCCTACATGGGGGGGGGGGGTTGGCAGCGACTGACATGTGACCATTGCCCAACACAGGGTTGGCCAATGAAGGGATCCAGACCCATGCCAGTATGCCAACCATTATCAGCCATTAGAAAGTTGTGGCCATTTTACTGCTAACATTATTTCTATACCTATATGTTTTCATGATATTATCTTCTACCAATTATTATACTAACCTGTATCTAATCTTTTGTATTGTTCTGTACCAATACATTTTATAAGCAACATGTAGTTGTCTGTGTATTATTGGAGCTAGGGAACGGTGGAGTATGGCCTGGGTCCGCAATAACTGCTCTTCCATTTATAACCTGAGCGTGTGCCTCTCATAGGCAACAAACTAGCCATTGTGTGAACAAAACACTGGAGATAATAGACCTTTGGTCTTATTCAGTGTGGCTCTTCTTGTGTTCAATTTATTTTAGCAAAGAGATTGGACCATATAAGTTCCAAACACAGCCATCCGAACATATATTATTGAAGATATTGCCACCATCACCTAAACCTTTGTGTATAAACATAACATTTGGAATCCAATCTTTAAAAGGCAAGTTATCCATATCTCTTCAGAACATGGCATTTTCCTTATATGCTGAACTGTTTTTGAAAAAATTCAGAGTATTTCCCTCTCCATTACAAGTGCAGAGTTGTTGTTTGGGGGAAAAAAAGGTATTTCATTTATAACCACAAGATTGCTTATTTTTTTAACTGATGATTTTATATTACCACCATATTAAAGACCAATTGCTAATTTAATCAAGTTGAAGTGGTCCATGCCACTGCCAAATGCATTTCTTTTTAGTGGTTACTCAGCCCCTATGAGGTCTTTTATATTCAACAATAATGATAAAAGGGTGCTATAACACTCACTCTTACCAGGGCTTGCCTGGAAGCAATTGGACTGCAGAGTCATCAGGCAAAAAATCCTACATAACATCAAGTGGATTAAAACACTGGCTTTTCAATTATTTCAGACAATGCTAGAGGGAGAAAATGTACCAATCTGGGAATTAAAATAAAGGCCTGTAATATTTTGCTGAACAGTCATCATCTGGAAAATTCATGGCAGAATCAATTTTATGTAATGTTTTCAGAACAGAGGAGTTACCACAACAATGTGATTCTATGGAATGGGAAGAAGAGCCTATATAGAAAACAAGACAGATCTTTTGCTTTCAGACACATTCCATGGGAACAACCTGATTGATTCTCACCCCATCTGCCTACTATGTGGCTTCATGTCTTTATAGGCTACTGACCACACTAGAGGACAGTGGTAAGGTGCTTAGTTTTGTTTGCTGTCACCTCACATGGAATGCAAACAGTACTCATATCAAATGAATACCAAACATTTCATTTCATCAAAAGGTTAAATGTATATGAAGAAAGGTTTTGATTGAAGGGGAATAATTTAGAACAATATTGAACACACACTGCTTTTCAGAATGTTTCTAGATCAGTGCTTCTCAGGCTATCTGAATTGGTATTGACTTTTCCCACTAATGTTACAGGGGAAAGCACTATATGTGTGCCCATTGGGTACAATTGTTTCTTTATTTCCTGAAAACTTGCCAGGGACCAGTAGCCAATGGTTCAGGTACCAGCACTGGTCCAGGGAATAGCACTGTTCTAGACAACACTGGGATTATTTGGAAGCATATGAGGCATTTCTCAAGAATGAACATCTCTCTCTATATATAATTCTCTTAGGTATGTTGCCTTTTCCAGAGTGCTGATTGGCTGCTCAGGAAACACACCCAACCCACATCCAACCAGTCACCACCAACATGCAAATTCCCTCTCCACCTCACAATCCACTCAATCCTCATCACCACCACACAAGGGTCCCTCCCTCCTCTCACTCTTTCAGCCACTCATCAATCACAGGCTGTGTTGGGATCCAGGCAGTCAACTGGTGGTGTCCATGGGATGCTGATGCTGCCACTGCAATGGGACCCAGGCAGTCAACTGGCAGTGGCTGTGGCAGGATAACAGAGCGAGTCACCCTCAGCAATTCCAGGAAAAGTGTGGAACGCTGAGAAGGGGGAGGAGGATTTTAATCCACTGGCCTACCTTACAGAGTTGTCATGAGGTCAACCTGGCATTTTTGGGAAGTTTTTTTAATGGCATATGGTACACCGGAGCATCTAGTTATTAATGTATTTTCTGAAACTGACTAATCTTCTGCTGTAATGTGTTGACACAGGATAGTGTTGGAAATGTTCTAGGTAGGGATGCAGAAATCTCTGTCTCAGTTTTATTCAGTTTGTCCTGCATTATCTCCTGTTTTTTAATATCAGGTGGTGAGAACTTTTGTTTTCCTGCTGCACTGAAATTTGCCCAGGTTTTTGCAATAATTTCCCTTAATTTGCATATGCATTTGCATGTAATTTATAAATTTTCCCCTGTGACTAAAAACATGTTTCTGTATATCCTCGACCCCATGCAATTATGTGTATTTTGGTTCTCCTTGGGTTTTTCCAGGCTGTGAGGCCATGTTCTGGAATAGAACACGGCCTCACAGCCTGGAAAAAAAACCAAGGAAAATCTATGGATGCCGGCCATGAAAGCCTTTGACTTCACATTGTATTTTGGATGTTCTCTTCTCTTTTTTTAATATATTTTTATTAATTTTATAATCATACATTGTATTATCTAATCAATACTTAGTTATTATAACACATAAAATTACTATAAAATCACAATTTTTCTATTAACTAGTTTCAAAAGTTAACATAGATTCTTTATTATAATTCTATTCAAAAATATTAATTCCCCTACCCGCCCCCTCCACCTCAGTGCTCCCCTTCACCGGAGCCATTATCCCTTACCTAATCTTTCCAGAATCTCATTTCTTCTTGTGGAGGTAACCTCCCATCTTTTGTCTGTAATACTTTTTTAACAAATACTTTCCAAATTTTATCAAAGTCACTTTCTTTCCAACTTCCTCTTCTTACTTTGAGTCTACATGCTAACTTATCATTTATTGCCATCTTCCACACTTCTTTATACCACTCCTCCACTTGTACATTTATTTGCATTTTCCAATTTCTTTCTATAATTACTCTTGCTGCCATTAATAAATTTGTTATTAAATCCTTTTCTGCTTGGTTCCCATTCTCTTCATTATAAATTGACATCAATGCTATGCTCGGCTTCCTTTCTATATTTCTATTCAGAATATTCTCTATTTATATAAAAACCATTTCCCAAAACTGCTGTACAAATTTACAATTCCAGCACATATGCATATATGTACCTATTTCTTGACAACCTCTCCAACAATATTTAGTTATTCTTATCTATATTATGCAATCTTGCTGGTGTCAAATACCATCTCCATATTATTTTATAATAATTTTCTTTTATCCGTATCGAAATATTTTTTAGATGTCTTTGTTTCCATATCTTATCCCATTCATGATCTCCAATTTTTTGTTTCAAATCTTCCTCCCATATTCTCCTTAAATATTCCCCTTTGTCTTTTTTCCCCTTATTTTTTATCAATCTTTTATATAATTCACTTGTAATACCTTTCATACTTTCATTATCATCCCTCTTTTCACCTTTTTTCACCAAATTTTCAAATTTTGTAAATTCCCTTGTTTCTTTATTATTCTTTTTCCAATTTTTAATCCATCGTTCTAATTGTATGCAATTAAACCATGACATTTTCATTCCACATACTTTCTCTCTTATACTGCCTTTCTCATTCATCCATCCTATCCATCCCTCTATTTTTTCTAGTCCTCTTTTCTTTAATTCCTTTCCCATTTTTTTCCTTCAAATTATTTGGGATTTTTTCCCCCATTATAATCGGTGTTAATACTGAATCAATAGGCAAAAATTCTCTCTTATATTTATACCATATTTCCCATATATTTTGCAGAAATTGGTTCTCAATTCCTTTAATTTCCTTTTTTGTAAAATTATCAAAAAATACATTCCATATTCTCTTTTCTATTCTCCCTGTTTCTATCTCTAACCATTCTAAATCCCCCTGTCCTACAATTCCTTCTATAACATATCTCAATTGATTAGCTTATAGTATACTTTTATTTTGGGAAGACCAAGTCCTCCCTCCTTCTGTGATATATACCAAAATAACTTATTTACTCTTGTCCTTTTCCCTCCATTACAATATTTATTCAGCATATTTTGCCATTTTTTTCATTTCTACTTCTGATACTTTTCTTGGTAACATTCTAAACAAAAAATTTAGTTTAGGTAATATTTTCAAATTAACTAAAGCTACTCTTCCAAACCATGATAGTTGAATATTTTTATATTCTTCCAACTTCTTTTCCATTTCTTTCCTTAGTACCATAATATTTTTCTCTTCTAATTCTTTTAAATCTTTTGTAATATTTATTCCCAAATACTTAATATTACTTTTTAATCTTACTTCTAATTTTTTCTCTTTTACAAATACATTTTCTTCTTCCTTAGTATAGTTAAACAACATCATATCTGATTTATTCCAATTAACCTGTAAGCCTGTCATCTCCCCAAATACTTTTAAATGTTCTTTAATCTTTTCTATTCCGTTAATCAGCTCCTTAATTGTTAACAATGTATCATCAGCAAACAAGCTTATCTTATGTTTTGTTTCTACTCCAATTCCTTCTATACTATTAACATTTCTTATCACATTTGCTAGAATTTCTATTACCATTGCAAACAATATTGGAGAAAGTGGGCAACCTTGTCTTGTTCCTCTCGTTATTTTTATTTCTCTTGTTATTCCATCATTAACCATCACTATAGCTGTATTATGGGAATACAATTGATCTATTAATCCTCTGAACCTCTTCCCCATTCCAAATTCTTTCAATATTATTTTTAGTGTTGGCCATTCCACACAGTCAAATGCTTTAAATATATCTAATGCTAATATCCCTGCTTTTACTTTTGTTTTGCCAATTATATGTATTTTATTTAACACCTTTCCTATTAAATTTGACATTTGTCTTCCTTTCACAAATCCACATTGGTCCTTTAATATATATTTATACATACAACTATTCATTCTCTTTGCCATTATTGCTGATAATAACTTTGCATCTTGATTTATCAATGATATAGGCCTGTATGATCCAGGGTCCAACAAATCCTTATCTGGCTTTGGTATCAATATTATCAATGATTGTTGCCATGATGAAGGGACTTTATCTCCCATTATTATATAATTCTAATAATTTAGGTATCAGCTTCCTTTTAAATACTTTATAATAATCTGGTCCTAACCCATCCATTCCTGGAGCTTTCCCGCTTTTTAAATTGTTTATTGCTTCCTCTACTTCCATTTTCGTAATTGGTTTTTCTAATAAATCCCTATCTTCCTCTTCTATTTTAATCTTCCAATTTTCCCCTACATATTTCTCTATTTGTTCCACTGATTTATTCCCTGACTGGTACAGGTCTTTATAAAACTCCTCAAAAAGTGTTAGTTTTTCCTTCATTGTTCTACACATTTTACCTGTTTTATCTCTAATCCCATTTATCATATTTTCCATTTTCTTCTTCTGTGTGGATCTAGCCAACAGTTTTGAATTTTTATTACTAAATTCAAAATACTCCCTTCTTAAATAAATTAAATTTTCCTGTACTACATCTACTTCCATTTTATCCAATTCCTCTCTCTTTGCTCGTAATTCAATATAAATTTGTTTTTCCTTGTTTAATATATATTTATTTTCCAATAATTCTATTTCCCTTTCTAATTTCCCTTTTCTTTATTCTTGCCTTTTTTTTAAGTTAAAGGTTTCTTTTATGCATATCCCCCTTGTCACAGCTTTCATAGTATCCCACAACATTCCTTTTGATATTTCTTTATCATTTAATTCCCACAATTCTTGCCATTCATGCTCAATTTTTTCTACTATTTCTCTATAATTTGAAATCTTTGTATTCAACCTCCACCTTTTCACCTGTTCATAATCTCTCTTCATTATAATCTCCACATTGACCAAGGCATGGTCTGTTACTTTTATATTTTCTATCTCTGAATTTATGATTTTATCAATCAAATTCTTTGATACAAAAATATAATCAATTCTTGAATAACTCTTATGTACCACTGAAAATTATGTATATTTTCTTTCATCTCCCTTTACCAATCTCCACACATCTTTCAACCCCTTTCTTTTTATTTTATTTAAATTTGTAATATTATCATATTTATCCGTTAATGAATAATTTGATTTGTCTTTTATTCTTTCCATTTTCATATTAAAATCTCCTGCTACAACAACATTTTGTTCTTGCATATTCTCCATTTCTTTAAATACTTTCTCATAAAATTCCTCTTGTTTTTCATTTGGAGCATATACATTCATTAGAACATATTGATCTTCTCCCATTTCACCTTGCATTATAATATATCTACCATTTTCATCTTTTTTCACCTTTTTAATAACAAAATTACATTTTTTGCTATTAATATTGCCACCCCTCTAGCTTTTGAATTCCCGTATGCTTTTTCATAAACTCTTGCCCAATTCAATTTCAATTCATTTACTCCCTCCCTTTTTTGATGTGTCTCTTGCAAAAATATTATATCCGCTTGATCCTTCTTCAATAGTGCTTCAATCCTTTTTCGTTTTATTACCGTGCCAAGGGCATGAACATTTAAGGTTGATATCTTTAATTTGTTAACCATTAGATCCCTTATTACATTTTCTATAAGATCTTCTGGCTCCAAAAAGTGACCTCCCTTCCCCATACCACCCTTTCCCAATTTCCCCCCATTTCCTTCCCACCTCCCCCCTTTCCCTTCTTTACCTCCCCACTTTGTCTTCCCAAGGTAAATTGCCTTGCACATGACCCCTCAGGTCTTCCAGGTGAGGAGTGGTGAGGAGATCATCCACTGGCCCAGAACAACTCCCTCCCCCCGAGTGCTCATAAAAACAAAAAATAAAAACATTTCCCCTCTTTTTTTCCCTTGTAATTTTTTTATTCTTCCTTCTGCTTTCTTCATCTGTCTAAACTTTTCCTCCTCCGCTGTCCGCTCCTCCATCTGCTCCATACTCCTTCTTATATACTCCCAAATCCTCCAACGATCGCAGTCCATCTTCTGGTGTTTCCATTCTATATCTTTTTCCTGCCCATTCAAATTTCAAAAACACTGGGTATCCCCAAGCATATTTATACCAGCTTTCAAAAGAGTAGCAATACAAGGCTTCATTGATTTTCTTCAAATTACTGTTTGTGGACAATAGTCATTATATAATTCCACCCTTACATCTCCATACTTCAGTCTCTCTAGGTATTTCTTGACTGTTCTCATCAATTCCTCCTTGTTATTGTAGTTAATAACTCTAACAATAACATCTCTTGGCAACATACTTCTCCTTCCTGTCAATTCTCTATGGATCTGCTCAATGTCTTCAGCCCTCCATTTCACAGTTGGGGTCACTTGCTGTAGCCATTTCAACACTTCAGATTTCAGATTAGATCCTTGATCTTTCCCCACAGATTCTGGCAGGAACCTTATTCTAAAGTTATTCCTGCATTGAAAATCTTGCATGTATATCATTTTTTTTCCATATCCGTGATTTTCTTCATATTATCCTGGATCTGGCTGCTTTGAAGTGTTTGGGTTTTAATTATTTCTTTGTTCTCTTTTACTATATTAAGAATATCTCCTTGTATTCCTTGTATATTTGTACTCATTTCCACAAATCTTTCTTCAGATCTTTTCCTCTCCTTCTGCATTTCTTCTCTTACACTTGCAAACTCTGAAAACATTCTCTTTTTTTCTTCTCTAAATTCTGTCATCATTTTTGTAAAGAGAGAATCCATATGAGTTTTAATATCCTCTGTGCTTTCTCCCCTCCTTTCCTTCCCCCTTGGGGATAGAGGATCAGGGGCAGAGGCACTTGAAAGACCACTCTTTTTGGGGCTTGTTTTGGGGCTTGTTCCCTTTTCCATACTTAGCTCTTCTGGTTCCCCCTTATTATTCTGTGTTTCCAAACAAATCCTTTCTAACCTCTTGTGAGACCTATCTGATGGCTTATCTGATATTTGTGGCCTCAACCAACTTTTTCCTGCAATATTTCTTCTTTTTTCAGACATAAGAAAATCAGAACACTCCAAACTTTCATTCCTCCCATTCTGTGTATGGCCCGTCCTTCCTCCACCACTTATTTTTTAAAAAATCTTTCCACTTGTTCTCCAGTTAGATCAATTATTCCTTCTCCTGTTAAAACATCCTTTTCATTTGCCTACAATTGTTTGCTGCTTCCTCCAACCTTAGTGATTTATTAGCAAAATGTTCTTTTTAGTTAGGCAGCTCCACTATCGGGCAAAACCGAAAGTAACTATTTGTTTACTTTAGGCTTCTTTGAACTGCAGTTTTCTCTTCCATTAACATTCCTTAGTGATTCACAGCCATAAATCTTCCCTCAAAACTCTCCTCATGCCTTTTTGAGGGGAAATTATTCATTTAATTCCATTACCTTGAGCACCCATTCTGGAGAAATCTTCCTATGCCATGGAAACTTGACTCCTCCCCCCTGATTGTTCTCATTTTAAAATATGCACCCTGTTTTGTGGATACTTATTTCTTAGAAACGCTGTGCAGCCCAGAAAATTTGTTAAAGTTCAAGGCAAGTCACACATTTTATCACAAGTTCCAGGAGATGTGAAATTAAACTTTCATCAAGACAGAAAGAAAATGGCTTCCCAGTCCTAATTCTAGGTCACCTCCTTGGTTCATATGAGAGGGCTCTGAGTGTCCAATATGAAATATGAAGGTTAGAGCACATCCAGCTCACTCCACTTAGAAAGCATTCCCTAAAACCCATAGGTACAGGTTATAAGAACTAAACTGAAACCCACAGGTACAGGTTATTAAAAAAAAAGTAAGGCAAGAGGAAGAACCATGGCCCAGTAACAGAGCATATGCTTTGCCTGTAGATGGCCCCAAATTCAGGCTTGAACATTTTCAAGTAGGACTGGGAAAAAATCCTGCCTGAAAACCCGGAGAGCTGTTGCCGGTCAGTGTAGATGATACTAAGTTAGAGGGACAAATGGTCTGGTTTGTTGATATAAGGCAGCCTTCTACATTTTTAAGACTTGCATGACAAGGTTTTGGAAGCATTTGTGACCCAGAAATTGAATATCATTATGCCTATCCTCAAGTGTTGTATGTAATAGAGTGCATCTACTAATAATTGGGGTATATTGCAATATAATTTCTAACTACAGTGTTCAGTGTTCTGGAGTTGTAATAATTGGCCCAAGGAGATATAGGGTTCATCTACATGAGCCAAGTTATGCTGGCTCCCTGTTTTCCCTGTTACTACCTCCAAATAGGCTAGAGTCCAGATGGGCATGCTGGCCTGTTCCTGCAGCTGCCATCACCACCATCTCCCTCACTGTCTCAGAAGACAGGATTCCAGCCCACAACATGTGATCAAGGCCCCCTGCATGTGAGCAGCCTTGGTCACATGCTGTGGGCCTGCTTTCTCCTTTAGAGAGAGGCAAACCAGAAGCTGGAGAAATGGGCCAGCCTGCTAGGATGAGCTCCTGCAGTCTCATGGAGACTGATCCATTTCCTCCCAGCAGAAACAGAATAAAAGAGATATTATTTTAAAACATTGTATCAAGACATACCCTGCCTTACCCAATCTCAGCCCCATATCTGCCCCGGGGGTGGTGAGAACTTCCCAGGGGCAGAATGGTGCAAATGCCCTGTATCATCAGGACTGCAATGCTCTAAGTTGGGGGCAAGACAAGCTATATTGCCCATCTAGACAAGCCCATAGAAGTTCTATCAATTAAAGCTTTCATATGAAGACACAAACTTCTACTACAAATGGCTTAGGGACATCATTTATTACTCCTTATAACCTAAGCATTAGTATAGACATCTGAGGTGAGAAACTCTATATGTGTAGATCTTTATATACATATCCTTCCAAGTATCCTGGAATCCTGATTGTTCAAGGTTCCAGGACTCAGATAAGCCTATACAAGTAGACTACCTTGCCTGAGATGTCCGCATTAATGCGGTGACAAATGTCCAGGAAGAGCTGCACAATATCAAGGGTGAAGTTAGAGGCATATTCCTTTTAATCACATGATGTCCCTTGACAGACAAGACATGTAAAACTGGCTAATGATCCATGAGCAGATGGCACAGGTAATTTGCCTTAACTGACCGTGGGAGTTAGCAGTGTAGCATGTAAAAAATATTATTGTTTATTAAAGGAATATGAAAGAAAAAAAATTCACGAAATTAGCAACATTACTGAGGGCAGTTTTGTATATTTCTAATATATTCAGAAACCCTGAATAGTTTCAATGCCAGCTACCAGATACACGTGCCGAAAGAAAGCTTTGATTACCACATAATACAAATCCAAGATTCCTTCTCATGGAAAGGGATTTGCTGAAATGTCTCCCTAAAAGTATTTAACGCTTAATATTCATAACAGAAACACAGCTAGTATGAAACAATCAACAAAATGTTAATGAACAATTGAAATACCAGATGTTTTATGTTTTAAACAATGAGGAATACCAGAAGGAGAGGTTTCTGGTTGGAACATAACATAAATTCAGATAATGTGGCTATAAAAGAAAGCCAAGATAAGGGAAGCTTCTCTTTGTTGAGGTTATTTGTGCACTAATGATAAATAAATAACTGCAAGCTTACATACATTGCATTAAATCATTAACAATTTTACACACATAATTAATTACAGGTGCAAACCTTAGAAGTGAACTGTCTAATTACCTGAATCTCTGTACAAATCAGATAATTGGATAATTGCTCTCCTCTTCCCTAACATTTACAGCCATAATTGTTATTAATTGTTATTTTACATTTATTAGGCACCAGAACAATATTACACATGAAGCTGTTTCTCAAAATACAATCAGTAATAATCTCCACTGTATTTTCTGCATGGATTGTCTATCTGCAAAACTATTATTATTACAATGCAATTCAGTCCACAATTAAAGCATTGCAATCAGTGGTGGCTTTCATTTGCAGGCAACATTTCCACATGCACAAGGTTGGGTATTCAAATTCTATAATGCCACTCACCCATTGCAAACTCCTCCCCCTTCTTCATAGATCTGCTCCTTAGGGTTATGGAAACTTGGGAGGGGTATGACATGGAGATGTTACTTGTAAGAGGGATGCTGGAGGATATCTCATTGCTGTGTGGCCAGGTATAGGAACATAGCTGGATGCTTCTGTGTCACTCCTCTGCTCTCCACTGGCCAGTAAATTGGTGTTTTGGGGGTGGGATAGGGTGGGGTGGAGCAGCTAAAAGGTGATTTGGAGGATGAGGGTGAGAAAGGAGATGTTTCATAGTTCAACCTAGATGGAACATTATAGTGTGTCTCCCAATCCAGGCTCTTGTCTATGACTTTGTCATATTTTAAAATTCTTTTTCAGGAAAGAAAGGAAAATCAAGAAAAAAAATGATAGCTATTAAAGTATTTACATGACATTTCTTGTGATATGAATTGGCATGGCCTTCATTCTACTTCTCCAATGAATCCCCCCCCCTTGTAAATCCCTTCAAGGTTTATAACTTGTTGGAGGGGAGTGGACTTAGAAGTCAGTGTGATCATAGCTTGGACTATGACTTTGGTATCATAACTACTCTGCTCGTATCCAGACAGCAACAAGAATTGGAGGAAAATTCCAGGGAAATCAGTTCTCCAGCAGCCCCCTCTAAACCATTCAAATTGTGAGGACTCAGTGTGCCAACATCTACTAAAGTAAACTCTGAATACGAAATAGCCTGAATCATCCAAATGAACTTGAAGCTTGGCCCAAAACCATTAAGGAGGTATGTACAGTAATCTCTTCTTGGGCACTTCAGCAATGAGTCACCCAACTTAAACAATTGAGTGGCCTTTTCAACTCCAGTCCCTAAGAAATATCCCCTCAGAACCCCTAACTGTCCTGCAATGCAAAGTTGTTGTAAACCCATTAATTCCTATCTCCCAGCCATTAACAGCAATCAGCTAAGTTTCGGTTCCCTTTGTCTACCCAGTAGGAAACCCATCCAGGCTTTGTCCTAGCCAAAGTATCCTCTTCAAGATATGAAGCAGGGTATAAATATTAGTCCTCCAACAATAGAAAGGTGTGCCACTATGGGTGAGACTGGCCACTCTCTTTCTTGGCCTAACCCTGGATCGGAACTTCAGTGCCACCCTCAGACTTCTGTCTGAGTACTTTGAAACTCTGCTCTTCAAGGCTGGTAATTATTGCTCTATTTCCTGAATCCATTCCTCTATCCAACCTTTCTGCCTTACTCTTTGATAGCCTTGTGTTGGTTCTTGTGAGTGTGTGTTGCATGTGTGAATGTTTTTTGTGTTATTTCCAATAAAAACATTTTATTTTGCTTCAACCTGGAGTTCTCTGCAGTTAATATTGGTATACGTAGGTGAAAGGGTCCCCACAGTTACCCTCCTCTCGCACGCATATTGTTTGAGCTAATAATTTCCCCATCTAGATTTTTGGTATCACAGGTGGGTCTCAAAGCAACCCCCAACTCTTTGGGTAAAAGCAACTACAGCTGTCCCTCCATATCCATAGATTTGGTAGCCATGGATTTAAGTATTCACAACTTGAAAATATTCTTTAAAAATAATAATCCAAAAATCAAACCTTGATTTTGCCATCTTATATAAAGGACACCATTTTGCTGTACCATTGCATATAATGGGACTTGAGTATTCACGGATTTTTTTATCCGGTGGGGGGGTTCCTGGAACCAAACCCCAGCTAATATGAAGGGACAACTGTATTCCATTTTTTCCCCCTATTCCATAACATATTTTTCCGAGATTTGATGGAGTGGTAAAAACCCAATCTGAAACAACTCCTTGTGGCCTCAGGAATTGATATCAGTAATATAAAGGTATCCTATTCTGAGCTGTGAGAAGTGTTATGACCTGGTATATAGTCTCTAAATGATCCTAAAATTTAATTTGCTGTCCCTTTCAATATAACTTGTTGTCCTTTTCTGTATCAAGGTAACTGTTTCCCTTACGATTTTATTAGCTTGTACCCGTAAGTTTCATTTAATTTCCCTCTTGGTTTGTTTTTGTTGCTGTTTCCTTTTTTGTTTCTCTGCTCTGCTCTGCTTGTGATTTGTTAAAAAAAACAAAACACCCATGACTTCTAATACCTAATTGGTATGAGGAAGCTTTGATAAAGGAAAAAAATTGTCAACCCAGATTTTGATTTTGTGATGAGAAGTTCCTGACTTTCTGCCTATTCCACAAATATTGTTCATTGGCCTTAGGCATGCTGCTATGAGTTAATTTAAGGTACTTTAGAAAAACTGAAATAACTCTCTTCAGATATTTGTCTGAATATGTGAGAATTATATGTTGTCTGAGGAATTGGACCATATATTCTGCATCTCTATGCTCGTTCACCCCATGTTTTCTTCATCCTTGTTCTCTACATTGAACATGGTGGTCTAAAGGGGATACATAACTCATCTTTACTTTATCAGGATCCCTGATCATCTGGAATATTCTACTTACATTTAAATGAACATAAATAAAATATCACATCTTTCTGCTCATCATGACCAGGTTGGGAATGGAATGGCAGGGTGTGGTTTTTTAGGCCTGTGGCCCATCCCAGTACATATTTTTAGCTTTGTATCCAAGCCAAAGCTAATGTTACTTCCCTCAAAAGTCTACCTATTGTAAGTCATCCCTGTCCTCCTTTCTGCCCTGTTTCTGTGTCTTGCTGAAGGGAAGTGTCATAATTTGGTTGCAGAGTCTTCTATTCAAGCTCGGATATCTCTCTGTAGGCCTGGAAAAGACTCCCTTGATTCAGGGCTGAGAAAGACTTACAGGCTGAGATGTCTCTGTGTAAGGTGTGAAAGCCCATCAAGGATCACATATTACATGCAATGAAGACCTACATCTGCATAGCCAAAGAGAATTTTCTGGGTGGTGACAATTACATTATTTGTACTCTCCAGTAAAACTTTTAAAACAAAGGAAAGAAAAGCTCTTGATATAGAAAAGAAAGCAAGCAAACCAATAAGATTATTATTTTTTCCTCTGAGAAAGAAAAATAAAGCATTTGAAAGTCATGGGAATATTAAGAAAATGGAATAAATAACAAAGAGTTTCAAAAAGTGCATAAGAATATTTATTTTATTTTATTATCATTCCTCTTTCTTATTAATGTACACCCAAATCATATTACTCTCCCTCCTTTTTACTTTTTACTTTTTTTTTTTTTTTTTTGGCTATATGGCTATATAATAACATCACAAAGCTCATTCTGAATTAATACTCCCCCCATGTATAATATACCTATAACCGAAGAGGAAGGTGTTTTGTTTTGTTTTGTTTTGTTTTGTTTTGTTTTCAGAGGCATGTTCATGAAAAAATGTTGCCATATTTTTTACTCATTTCTAACAATGTTATATCAGGTTTCCAAGCAGCCCAATGAAGCAACACAAAAGAAAACTGGAGTGCATTTGGCATGTAGAATATTATGGAGAAAAGGCAGATTATGTGGTTCTGCAGACTTCACAGAATCAGCAGCACAGTGTTTCCAGTCCTTGTTTCTTCCATAAATATTCTACCACTGAAACAGATTTTATTAAAACCTAACCATATTACTCTGTAAAACACTATACTGTTCAATGATTAAAATAAAACGGTCTATTAACAGAACAGACCATAGTCAATGCTATCTCTTGTTGGCTTTACACTGGGGAATTAGAAACTAGGGTTGATAGTATTAACAGATAAACCTTATAATTAATTTGTGGTGATGTTGCACAGTGTTACAAAGTATGTTTGTGCATAACATACTCATCATTCACCCATTATTTTCTTTGTTTATTCAGACTGAAATCCAGATGAGGAGACTGGAATGCCTGGATACAGCAAAGAAACACCCTATTTTGTTCTGAACCTCTGTTGCCTAATGGATAATTTGAGTCTTTTGGATCACTAGAGGGGCCTTTTTGTAAACTGATCTTTGCCTGTTTGTTTAGCATTGTGCAATGAATGCACTAAACTTTTCTATGCAAAATATAATCCCTCTGAAAACACTGTAGTACTGGTAGCATTCTAATTTCAGGATAAACTGAGGATGCATAGGTTTTCATGTTGTTGTTGTCATAGGATTTAATGGGGCAGAAAAATCTAAGTGATGTGGGTGTTGCTGCTTAGAACTTTACCAAACCAATAAGGATTTTCTTTCCCTAAGCACAATGAATAAAGTAAGTAAGTTATGTTTCCATTAAAACTTGACAGAAACAGCTGTCCAAAATAGGATGGAAAGAATATTTTTTAAAAATTTGAAAATGGTAAAAACAAACAAACATGTTTTTCAAATATTGAGGAAACCTGATGAGAAGAATACTGGATTGATGAGAATTTTCAGTTTGGGACTCATTACGTGCAAAATTTGTATGTGGTTGTTTCATGCAGAAAACTAGATTTTATGCACAGGAAATATCAGATGGCCATCTGTCAGGGATGCTTTGATTGTGATTCCTGCATGGCAGAGGGTTGGATGGGATGGTCGTTGTGGTCTCTTCCAACTCTACAATTCTATGATTCTGTGATTCTATGATTTTCTGTGTGGCAAATAATATTGCAATGCAGAAATATTTTGGGGGATTTTTTTCTGCCTAACATTTACACATGATTGATTTTCATAGAAAACAGCATTTTCTGCACAAAAACAGCATTTTCTGTGCAGGAATTAATGTTTCTGCATTGAAACATTATTTTCTGCACATAAAATGCTGTTTTCTGCATAAAACAACTGTGTGAATTTTGCACAGAATAATTCCCTAATTGTGAATATTCTTCGGAAACTTTGTGATTTTCAGAGACTTTCTCATGGTGGGAAGAAAATTTCTGAAATTTCTCTCTACCTTTGAGAAGAAACTTGTGAACAATTACATTCCTCATCCAAAACTGGAACAAGAACGGGCAATATTAATTTTCATTTATTTGTATGAGGTTGTATTGAAATTTGCTATACTGTAGACAAGGGGTAGGCAACTATGGCAGGTCTGGGAACCACATTTATGTGCTGTGATTCTCTGGGGCCTCATGGGCAATAAAACAAAATAAAAATATAGCAAAGCAAAACAAAACAAAAATCCAAAGTGGCCATAAGCCCCCTTCTGGTTCTCAAAAATGGGTATTTTTTTTTAAATGTCAAATTGTACAAGAAGACCTTGCAAACTATTTTAAAGGCAAACTGTTGCAGTCGAAGGCTTCCAGGAGCAGCAATTAACCCTTTTTCTTTGGCCAGATAAAGCTTGGTCTAGGGATTCTGGAAGTGTCAAAGGCCACAAAAGCATCCTTGGGGAACCAAATGTGACCGCATGGCCACATTTTCCCTACATTTTGATAGACTTTACTAAGTAGACCATGGATGCCAAATTTTAGATTGTTCACCCAAAAGGTGGAATTTTTATAAGCCATATAATTTGGGTGGTTATAATGGCGGACATTTGTGTGTGTTTGTAATTCTTACCCAAAGGTTTGTAGCTACTAGATTTTAAGGTGGCAGCAAGGAGGAGATTTGGCAGGTTAATATTTATCTAGATGATGTACAATTGTGCTGAGTTTAAGCTGAAAATGTGCTAAAGGTTGGAATATTCACCCTTTGTCACATGTGAAATGTGCAACAAACCTTCTCTAGCCACATTCTTAACATCTGCTTTGTTCATGAAGATTGTCGCTATATGTCTGAATATTGTTTAGGTATTAATTGCATTTATATATGCATTGAATATAGAATGGCAGTTGCTGAAGACAGGATCCATTTATGGAGCTAATTTCTTAAAAAGCCAGACAGTGGATAACTTTCTTAAGAAATCATTGGCAGCCCATAAAGTATGCTACAGTTTCAGCAAGCAGATCTGTTAAATTTTCCTAGTTCCTCTTTTGAAAGTAACTTTAGTCACCCCAATGAGTGGATAATCAAAAACTTTCTTCATATGAATTCTATATTAATTTTTAATTAATGTCATACATTACTTGGGCTTTTATGCAATTACATGATAAATTATTCAATTTTGATGTTAGGTTTTAGACAGATGTTAAATCAAAGACGTGAATGATTAAACACATTTTAATAGATTTCCCACTACGACTTCATTTAGTATATACAAATGAATTCTGGTGTTCATGTAAGTGTGGAACTGAGGGCTATATTTCTTTAGGAAAGGGGACCTTCATCTGACTTCAAACTTTGATTTCATTGTAAGCAGTCATGCTGTGGTTAACATGCCTTAAACAAAAGCTTCTTTGCCAGGAGAGAAAGACTAATTTTGCAGATTGACTTTCCAAAATAAACCTTTGAAATCCTGAAAATGGCACCACATAGAACATTCCCTAAACTATACTGCCATCTTTGCTGTTTTACTGTAGTAGGAGATGCAACATTTCCCCAAAGAAGGTTACTATATGATTCCATAACCAAGAGGAGATTAACTTCCGAAGACAGCAGATATAGGTAACAGGTGTTACATAGCTTGAACCAGGAGAACCTAAAGGGCCAAAGTGGATTCTTTTTGTATATATTACTAGGGTTTCTAGTTAACAGAGGAAGTCACAGGCAACTTGTTCCAGTGATCTCATGAGTCAGGGAAGCAGGTCCTGTACCTGCTAAATTACTCCAAGTCTACTGTAATCTCTCTGTCCAGGGAACTCATTGATTAAAAAAAAAAAGCCTAGACTGCCATTCTGCATTTCTATACTCCCTTACTGCTCCTCTTCTCTTCTTTCCTCCTTACACTCTTTCCTCATCTTGCCTTCTGCACTTACCTCCTGGTCAATGTGGTTCCTCCTCTTGAACCATCATATTATTATCTCCTTGTACCATTAGTCTGTAGTAAGGCTTGATATTGGTTTGGCTTTCATCCCTGAACTACAAACTCCCTCCCATAATTCCACCTATCTTTCTTGGCTTTCATTTACATTTCTGGCCTATCAATATATTAGAAACTAAGACTTGATAGCAAGATTGCATCTAAAGTTTATTTTACTTCCATCACACTAGGTAATAAAACATTAATCACTGCAGATATATAATGCAAACATTAGTCTACTTATTTGAAGGAACATATCAGCAGGCTTCAAAAAGGCCAAAGCAGCTCTGAATTTCTCCAATTGCCTTTTCTCCCTCTCAAATGATGTTCTAGTGATGTTGCCTGTACTGCCAGAGGCAGAGGCAGGGATAAAGCTTTTTCTTTTGCTGTTGTTTTGTTTTTAAGCAATAGAAAGGGCAGCCACTGCCTGTGTTATTACTACCTATATTATTGACCATTTACTTGAATAAATTTCATGTTTAAGCAATCAAAATTAGGTTTTTAAAAAGGAACCATGAATGCCAGTTCTGCCAGTCTTTTCCATTTTGTGGTTTCAGTTATGAGAACAATGATGCCTTATTAACAATTTTTGGTAGTTTGAGATCACAGTCATACAACCTGGCTTAACAATAATCTTTCATATGAAATCGGAGAATTCAATTCCCATTGCCCAGTAAGCCTAGGGGATAGACAGATATCCTGTATCTAATTATTTTGTAGGCATTTGTGGCATCAGAAATAAGAATCACATACAGATTTAAAATCTTGAAGCACATCCCACTGTTGGATTGCATTAATTGGAGATAAAAAATAGTATAGATGTAGTAATACATAATTATTATTACATAATGTTATATGAAATAAATCTTTTACATCTACAAATATTGTTCCCCTATGGTATACTGGCACTTAATGCTTAAGATACTTAGAAGCACAAGGCAGACCTGAATCAGTGTTCCTTCATTGCTCACACAGTTTGCTTAATGGTACAGCATTAATTAATGGCAAATTTGCACAGCTAATGTGTTTTTCACAGATATATAACATTCTCAAACCTGCTGACTGGTTGGGATATGCAAGGTCAACGATGGCATATAGTTTCATATAGGAAATGTAATATCATGGGGAGTCTATTGTGGGAAGATAGAGCTCTACATCCTGAGCCACAAAAGTGACTGGGTGGCATTTGGCTAATCACTTCTTCACAACTTCACCTACCCCACAGGCTTGCTGTGAGAATAAAATGAGAAGAGAGAGAACTATATATACCATCTTGAATTCCTTGGAAGAGATCATGCAATAGTGATGTAATGGCCTGATGAATTCTCAGCATCACTTGCAGAGATTATTCAGAATTATTCTTTTCTCCTTTTCCCCCATGAATTTTTATTGGATTATATATAAGGATGTACAACAGAATATGATCTTTAAAAGTATTGAGCAACCAACAAATTAACAAAGAACAAAAATACAAGATGCATTAAATGGCAAGCGTTTGTTCTGTTTCAGCATCAGGTAGGTCAAGAAGACCTTTCCAGGTCTCCATGAGGCATACAATGAAGGCATCCTTCCAAAAAATCATCATCATTAGAATTAGAATTATTCTTTTAAAGAATACAATGCAGACAACGATCCGTGTTAATATTATAGAGAGATATTTCATAAGTACTAGTGTTTAATTTATACTCTGCCTTTCTGCCACCATGGGAGAAAAAGTTCAACAACAACAACAACAGCTGTTTATTGCATCAGCCAGAGGTCAACTCAGTTCCTCCAAGAATAAAAATTACAATCAGGAGCAATATACTTGGAAATAATAGTGTAACAAACTCCACAAGAACAGTTACTTCCCTCAGGGTACTAAATTTGTCAGTATAGTGGAAGTGGAAGTAAATTTGGGAATTGTTCTCTGTAATTTTCATAGATTGCTGGCCTTGCTTCAAATATAACCTGATTGAGCAGCAGCATATTATTAGGAGGAAGGGTTTAGGTTTGGTTTCAGGATTCTGTTTCAAGGAATCTGTTGTCCTTATATTTCTAGAATCTGAAGTCAGTAGTAGGCTTGGAGCATTTGGTTAGGAAATGATTAAGAGGGAAATCTCAGAAGAGGGAGAAGTTGATCCCTTCCTTGCACCCTCTATTCCCAATATAAGGGTGTTTCCTCTTGGTGTCATGCCAAAGAAAAACCCCAGTGAGCACACGATTATTCACCATTTGTGCTACTGCAAAGGTGAGTCAGTGAATGATTCTATTTCTGATAAGCTGTGTATCATATGATACACTTTGTTAGAGGTGGCAGTTAAGGAGGTTTGTGGGCAAGGTGTGAGAGAGGAACTGGCAAAATGTGACATTAAGTCAGCATTTTGTCTTTTACCAGTGCACCCAGATTTTTTGAACGGCTGGGCTTCTCATTCAAGAGTATGTTTTACATGGATTGGAGCCTTCCTATGGGGTGCTCAGTGTCATGTGCAGCATTTGAGAAATTCAATACCTTTCTTAAATGAGCAATTAGGATGAGGGCAGGGCAGAGAAGAGTGATACGTTATTTGGATTTTTATTTTTATTATTATTATTATTATTATTATTCATAAGGCAGTTTCAGACCAGTCAATGTGCTTCTCTTTTGGTTGAATTTTGGTCCCTGACACAGGAACTGAGAGTTCCTTTGTCTCAGGAAAAGATTGAGGATCCTGCTCACCCATAGGTATTTTTAGGCATCAAAATCAATGCTGTTCATCAATTCTGTAGGTTGCCAATTGAGAAATTTCAGTATATGGAGGAAAAGTTTCTGTTTTTCTCACACTTAGGAAAACTACATTCAAGGAGTTTCAGCAGCTCAATGGGCACCTGAATTTTGGCTGTCATGTAGTGGCTCCTAGTAGCACCTTCCTCAGACTTCTTTGAGACATGATAGGTGGAGTTAGCAAACCACATCACAGGATTGGGATCATACCTGGAATTAGGGAGAACTTGGGAGAATGGCAGAGATTTCTCACTGCTTTTAATGAGACATCCTTTGGGCATGAGAAGTTGAAGTTTCATGCTGCTTCACATATATCTTTGAATGGTGGAGGGTCAGCAAGTTATGGAATTTATTTCAGGGGGGGGCAATGGTGTGCCCATACATGGCCTAGTAATTGGTGGAGACTGGCCTTATGGTACACCTCATATTTATGGAGATTTCCCTCCATCTTGGTTGCTATCCAGACATGGGTGGAGGAGTTATTTAACTCTTCTGTTCATTTCCGGTGTGACAACATGGTCATGGTGCAGGTTATCAATTCCTTGTCATCCAGGTCACCCAGGCTGATGAGGATGGTTAGGACATTTACTATTCAGTGTCTATTTTATAATATGATCTTTATGGTTATCATGGCCCAGGACTCAGACTCTGAGGATGAGGAGGATACTTCAGCTCTCCCTGTGGAATGGCAGCCTCAGGACACACAAAGCCAGGACTCACCTGAAGATGATCCAGCACAGGCACCATCAGAATAGATGGAACTCTCAGATGAAGAAGCATCACCCCCAAGTCCTTGGAGCCAGCAAGCAGAGAAAAGAGCAGAACAAAGATGGTCTATGCCAAACAGCAGGAGAAGAATTCTTAATCAAGGAAAGCTGGCTGTAGCAAATTTAAGAGATAGATTTTACTCATGTTCCATGATGGGAAAAACTGTCATATTTCCAATTCTGGCTTGCTTTTCCTGTGGTTTTGTTCTAGATTCCTGAAACCATGCTGGATCCAATGCCAGCAGACCTATGAATTTTGGAAGGGTGAGGTAGTGAGGACTATTAGCTTATCTTTAGCTCTGAGAAGCAGAAAGATTTATATCAAGGTGGTGAAGTAATAATATTCAGAATTCAGAGTTTGGGAGGGATTCGATGATGAATGACCTGTGCCTATTCCTCACCTGCTGCAATATTGTTTAGAAGTAGGTGTCTGTCTCCACAGTCCATTAGAGTCTGATTGTCAACCATGGCTTTTTAGCTCAAGGCACAGGGTTTTCAGGACACTAAAGGTGACCTTCACATTTTTAAAGTTCCGGAAGGGTGGTTTTGTGAGAGAGGTATGATGGCACACAACAGGAAACCTTTTTCCCCAGATATCTTTAAGAGTCTGGAGGGAATTGTGGCAGATATTTGTAAATCACAGTATGAGATCTTGTTGTTCCATGTGGCATCCTTGACTCTCTTTTTTTGGCACATTGAGAGCAAGTGAGCTGGTGGTGGAGTCCAAAGGAGACAGGTCAAGAAAAGCATTAGAGTTCCAGGACCATCACCTGGGAAAGCAGTGAGTGTACTTCACCATTCACATATCAAAAACAGACCAGCTGAGGTCTGGTTCCTGTATAAAGTTTCAAATCTGCAGTGATCAGTCCCTATGCCCAGTCTGTGCTTTGCAGGATTATATCCTGTGATCCTCTATCATGGCCTGGCCCCATATTTTGCCATACTGACTTGTTGTCCTTGACTAAATACCAGTTTGGTCCATCCCCTCCAGGATGGACCAAACCTTATCCATGTTGGGGTTTAAAAGGATTAAATTCTATACCCATTCTTTCCAGATCATGGCAGCATCAATTGCAGTAGCAATGGCCATGGGTTCTCAAACTATTCAGAGGATTGGATGTTGGAAATCTTCAGCTTACCAATAATATGTTTGTCCTTCATATTATTAATTGTTGTGCTGTTGCTTTTGTTGATATTTTTACAGATTCTAGGTTATGGCCAGTGTGACATCAAATCCTGATCTATGGCCATAGTATGATCTATTGGGCAGTGTGCCGGGCCCACAGTTGCCATTTCAGGTTTGGATGATCTGGCTGTGGTCAAATGGCTCAGAAAGAGGAAGCTTCAGTGTCATGACATGATGCCAACGTTGTTTGGGGAGTACAAGGGCCTCTGCCACACATTTTGGTCATTCACCCGGTGGGTAATGACCTAAGTTTGTTGAAAGGCAAGACCCTGATTGTGCACACTATACATGCCATGAGAAACATACAGCACAATTGGTCTGGGGTTTCAATTATGTGGTCTGCCATTTTGCTCCAACAGGTAAGGCGGGTTGAAGGGGACCCAAGGTTTATTGAGCCTGGAGGAGGGTGAACAGGGAAGTGTAAAATGCCTTAGAGAATGGGTTGGGCCATTTTTTTGCTACATCCTCAGATAATCTTTCAGAGACCTGATCAATACAGAGCCCATGGTATTAACTTATCAGAAGCAAGAAATTAGATATCCTTGGGCGATCTGCAACAGGGAGTGAGGGCCTGTTTGGCTAGCCTGTGGAGGGTGGGGAGGGAGCTATGCAGATGCTTGCCCCTTATCTGTGGCAGGTAGTGCCAGTGGGGAAGGGAAGTGAGAATTTGGCAAATGCATATGGCACCCATTTGTTGAAGGGAAGGACTCTGGAACTGCTTTTTTAGGTCATGCAACTAGGGAGTGAGAAAGGAGATTTCACTTGGGGCTGACCTGGGGGCTGAGACCTATCTTTAAGTCATGCATCTTGAGGGAGGAGTCCTCAAGTTGGCCTTCAAGTTGTGGGCCAACTGCAGAGCAACTAAGTTCTCCTTAGGGCTCAAGTATATTGGCCGCAGAAAGCTGCAAAGTAGGTATAGGGTAGACCACCTGCCTCAGTTACTCCCACGCTAAGTTGTTTCTCCCTTTTGCATCTTTCAGGGGTTAAAGGTTAAATAGGTTTATAGTCAAAATAAAGTGACTCATTTCAAACAATCTCTGTGTCTGTACCCAAGGTGAGACTGAACATGACAGTGAAAGATTTAGAGGATTAGTTAACAGGAAACTGTCCAACACTTCATTACTGAAGAAAAGGCAAGAGATAATCCTGCTGTCTTCATGATCACGTTCCAAGCACCTTTTTCTTAAAACAAAACAAAACAGAAAAACACTAACTGGCACTTCTGTTTACTTTAAAAAAAACATTAAATTTTTATCTATACCTGCTCAGATTACTGCAGGATCATGGATCTTAGGCAATGCTTAAATCCTTTTGATCTCTGCTTAGGAATATGAAACATTTCAACAGATATTTCTTTTAAAAGTATTTTAAAGTAAAACTAATAATTACTATCTTAGCATTTTTAAGAAATGTGATAATAGATGCAACAAAAAAAGAAAGAAAGAAAATAGCACATATCCTTTCTTATTTTTTTAAAGTGGGGATTTCAACCTGAAATGGATCTCAGAAGCTAAAGGGTGTGAAGGTCTCTGTTTGTTTGAACTTCAAAGAAATATACTCACAGCAGTATTCTAAATCAAAAGTGATATATTCTTGTTCCTGAGCTGCAAGCCCTGATAGTCCAAAATAGTGGGGGTGGAGAATGATGCACAAGCACAAACTTCATGGAAATGGAAGAGCTGCTCCATCAGTGGTAAAAATACATTACCAACAACGTGTACACAGTGTGCATTCCAAATACAGATTAATCTTGGATTAACTCCTTTGCAAAGAAGTTTTCAAGAAAAGGAAATAACTCTTTGAAGTGAAAAAACTGTTCTCCATAGGTGAAGTGATTAATGCATTAATTGCATTTATTTATTTCCACACAAATAAATACATAATGTTCTTGTGGGCTAAGAAATACTTATGAGAACAAAGTATTTCTTAGAAACTCTTAAGAGATTGCTTGTGTACTCATCAGACAGATCGCCTACCTATAACTACACTTCTTCAAGTGGTCCTCTGTGAACTCACACAAATGGGTTGTCTTGCACCTGCACAGTGTATCTTTTGGAACCTTCTAGAGTGTTACACAACCTTTTTGGAGTTAACCCCACCCACCTCCAGTACCACTATATAGGGACCTTTCTGTCAAAACCGCCAGTTCCATAGATGTAGATGTTCTAGTCCAATGGACAGGTAAGACATGATGAAAGGAGGATGGATGGGGTTGTGTGAGGTCACAGATGAACTCTCAGAGAACTACAATTACAGGTTTTCAACTTGTCCTTCTTCATGGTCTCTGTGACTCACACAAATGGGACAGTAGCAAGGAGGAGGCAGGAGTGTCATTGCAAATCAATCAGAAGTTTACTGAACATCAGTAAATGAAAGCACATACATTCAGCATGAACATAACACTCCTTATACAGAAGAAGAAATTCAAATACAGAGCAAATTTCAGAAAAGACAATGAATCTGAAAGCTCAACAATACATTCTAGTTATAGAAGAGTAAAATACAGATCTCCCAAAGGTAGAATCATCCTTGAACCTGCAGTCCATTCTGTAATGAGTGACAAAAGTCAAAGACTGTGACCACGTAGCTGCCCAACAAATATCCTCAAGTAGCGTACCAGTCAGGAAGACAGAAGACACAGCTACAACCTGTGTGGAATAGGCCCAAATTCAGGCTGGAGGGTCTTTATGGACCAGTTCATAGGTAAGATGGATAGCTTAAACCATCCACTTTGAAAAATGTTGAGAGGAAACAGGAAGTCCCTTCTTTGTTGAAGAGTAACAAATACAGAGCCTTTGGAGAATTGTGAAAGCAGATGTCCTATTGATGTAAAAGGGCAAAACCCTCTGGACATTGAGACATTGACCTCTTGAATGCAGAACTCAGATCTTGCATGAAATCAGGAAGAACAGTCTTATGGTTGATATGGAAGGCTGCCACAACCCTTCTCCAGCCTGGCAAGCAGACATGATGATGATCAAGAAGGCAGTCTTCCAGGAGAGCAGGCAAGATTACAGGTAGCCACTTGCTTGAAAGGCTTCCTATAATGTTGGGACAACACCAGATCTCTGGAGGGATGGACTGCCAGGATGATTATGTTTCTCCCGATGCACCATTCCAGCAATCATAGGATGAGGTGGAAGATAGTTGTCAATCTTGTACTACCTTGTTTATTGAAGTAGTTCATGACCTTACTTGAAGGAGTGTCTCAAAGGAATGGAAAGCCTTTTCCACCACTGACACCTCCAACACTTTGATGTGAAGGGTCAGTTCCATCAATGACCAAAGGCATTGTATGGAGACACTGTCCTGATGGGCTTCCCATCCTATCATTGAGGCATCGGTGGTGATGACAGCTTGAGACTGAGGATGAAGGAAGCAGATGTCCCCTTGCATGTGAGCTGCAGCCAATCACTACAGCAGAGAGCAGTGCATAGTCCTTGGTATGGTTAGCCACTTCCTGGGGGAGTCTCAAAGTGGGCAAGACTGAGAGAAGAACCAAGCTTGCAGGGGCTACATGCAGAATCTGGTATAGAGAGTCACAAATATTGTGACCACCATGTAGCCTAGAGCTACCAGTACACCCTTGACCCTGAGCTTTCTGTAACAGAGACAGTGGAGGACAGATTGACAGAGAGCAAAAAATCTGTCATAGGGAAGAAAGGTAGTCTTGGCTGTGGAGACCAGAATCACCCCAATGATCCAGATCATTTGAGTCAAGAGCAACAAAGACCTCTCTTGGTTTAGAATGAGGCCCAGACAATTGAGAAGGCACAAGATGTAGTTAATGTCCAACAAAAGCTGCTACCTAGTACAAGCCATGATCAACCAATCATCAACTGTATATATGGGTAGAGGACAACACCCAGTTTGCATAACCAAGCTGCCACCACTGCCATGACCTTTGTGAACACACAAGGAGCAGTGTTGTGTCCGAAGGGGAGAACTTGAAGCTGATCAGCTATGCAACCTATCACAAAACAGAGGAACCTCTGATGGGATGAGCAGATTGACATGTGGAAGTAAGCATCCTTCAAACCAGAGGAAGAATGGAAGGCACAGTCACCATTCTGAAGCATCTTGGCCACCATCCTTCTTGAGTACAATGAAATACCAGGGAAAGAACCTCTGGTGCAGTTGAGATGATGAGGCAAGTTTGATAGCCCTCCTTTGCAGGAGAGTGTTCACCTCCTGTAGCAGTACAGAGGAACAGGGGGAGGAATGATAGATTCATGAACGAGGATTCATCCAGAACTCAATTGCACAATCTCATGCAATAATATTGAGAATCCATGAGTCAAAATTGAGGTCCAAGCATGGTAAACTTCTAAAGCTTGTTGTGAAAAGGTGCCACAGATGTTGGTGACACAATGGGAGCATAGTGGTAATCCTGGAAGAAGTCAAAGGCAAAATTTGGAATAATTGCCAGAGCACTTCTTAGAATGGGCAGACTTAAACTTAGGAGCAGAAGAGGCCAACTTTGATTCAGGAGAGGAAGATAGTGGAAGAGTATTATGGGTCTGTGCTTGGGATGGGCTGTAACTGTGCTTTGACATAGAACTGTACCTGTACCAGGTGGACAGAGGCTTCAACACAGGCTGAACAAGAGTTTTGAAACTGTACTTAACAGTGGACCACATCTTTTGGGTATGTTCGAGCTTAGTGTTGGATTCAGCATGGAACAGGCCTACCTCATTGAAAGGAAGTCCTCAATTAGTGCATGGGCCTGATTGGAAAACCCCTAAGACCTGAGCCAGGCATGCATTCAAAGAGAAACATGCCAGCATAAGCCTTCCCATCATGATGTGACATGATGTAGTGATTTGTTGCCCAGCCAATTTTTGAGCCTCAGATGGGAGCGATAACACCACTCGACAGTACTCTTCTCCAAACTTATTCAGGAAAGGAGTCAACTTATCCCAGAGCAGCTGCTGGTATGAGCCCATGCATGCAAGGTAGTTGGAGATCTTACATACGAGGGCAGCAGCAGAATAGAATTTTCTGTCCATTGAATCCAACTTTTTGCTTTCTTTATCAGCCAGCATCAAGTGTAATAACTGAGACACTCAAGACTGAGCTGCATCAACAATAATTGAGTTTGGCTTTGGATGTTGTCCTAGCAAAACAATGTCAGAGTCTTGTACGGTATACAAAGCCTCTGTCTTCTTGGATGTGGGCAAACCCTTCCTCCATGCATTCACATCTGGATGTGGATGGTATGGAGGAAAGGTTTGCACACAACTGGGGCCTGAATTTGGACCCAGTGGGAAATGGGATCATTGATTTGCATCTGTGATTATGTCACCCACAAGGTAGGTGCCCTTCCCATCCTCAACATCTGATGTAGGAATGCTCATACATTGTCCATGAGTGAAGAATGGACAACTGCTCCCAACAGTGTCAATGGAGATTTGTGATTAGGAATACCAACTGACTCACAACCAGAACTGGAGCTAGATGACACTGAGACAGCAGAGGATGATTGAGGGAGGGTTTGTGCTGATGGGAGGTCAACCCATGCAGATGAAGTGGCAGCCATTGGTGGAGCATCTTGAGAGGCCTGCCTGAAAGTAGACTTCAGTGGCTGGGCTCTGGAGAGGAAACCACAACAGGAGGGTACTACAACAACAACAACAACAACAATAATAATAATAATAATAATAATAATAAACGGGTAAAAACAGGAATTCCGGAGGAGCCGTCTGGATCCCTCTTGACATACAGGTGTTTCAGCCAAAGACTCTGTGGCTGATCCAGAAATTCTTAGCACAGGTTCACATTTGGGACTCAGCTTTGAGATACATATATGTACAAAAGAAAAAAAAATAATTTGTGAAGTGATTATAGTGTATGTATCTTTGCAATTGTATAAGTATGATATTCTAATATTAATCATCTTTATCATAGAATACTGCTGCTTTGATGTTGTTCAAATTCCTTCTTATTTTGTAAGTGTTTTGTTACTGTTAAAAGATTAGCATAATTTCATTGTTTATTTCATTGGATGTTGTATACTTGACTATGTTCTATATGTGTTAATATCTTGTGTATCCTCAAAAAGTATATGGGATAAATTGCTATAATTGAATGGTGTATGATTTGTTAGGACATAGTGTCTAACCCCTTTTCAAAGTTGAGCTCTGGAGAGAGCAGGGTCCTGACAAAAAGCTGATGGAAGCTCCTGAATTGCACCAGCAGAGTGAGCTCCAGGATCAAGCTGAGCCACCAGAGGGGCAGAGACAGCAGAAGAGAAAGATGATAAAATATATGTTAAGTTTGACATAGGGTTGAATCTAAACAGTAATACTTGGAGTAAAACCATTGAAATAAATAGAATTTAATTTAGCAATGCTTAACTCAAGTCTCACTGATTCCTGTAGACCATTTTTAACTATCTCTAAATCCATGTCATATTTTGTGTAGCATGGATAGCAGGGTCTTGGTGTCCATGTATTGTTCTACTATCACATTCCCTACCCATACCTCTTTTTAGCAATTGGAAGCCACACCTGATCCATTTTAACATGCTCTTTCCCCACTGTCTAGGGATGGAGGGGAAAATCTGACTTTATGGTAAAAAAAAATGAGTTTCTCAAGTGGTGGAAAACATTGGTTACGTGAATCTTAGACTAATGAGAAACTTTACAGTTGAGGTGCATTCTGTGCAAAATTTGTGCATGGGTTTTTCAGGCACAGAACATGTTGCAGAGAGGGAGAACCCATGTTCAAATTTTGCACAGAATAAGTTCCCAGCTATAGCATATTAAGAACTGTATCCCACACAGAAAATGCTGTTTTCTGGGCAAAATAAATAAATAAAACATAAAATACCACCTGCAAATAAGCCAAGCACTGTGACTATAAACAGCAAAGTTTCTAAGGACTTTCTCACAGAGGGATGAAAATTGCTAGCATTATCCATTGCTTTCTTTGAGAACAAAATTAGCAAAGACTCACATCAATGACACCGGATAATGATAGAACAGTTATGACAGCAGAGCTTTCTACCATCTGATAGTGGACCTTCACAACTAATAGAAGATCTGAGAACTACAGCTGTAATTCTTCACTAATTTTCTTCCTGAAGGAAACATCAAGTGATTTTAGCCATTTTCTTCCTGCTAAGAGAAAGTCTTGGAAAACCATGCACTTTTTGAAACCTATTTGTAATTCAGGACTAACTTGGTACAAAATTTGTGCATTGCTGTTTTGCAAAGAAAGTAGAATTTTCTGCACAGAAAATGCTGTTTCCTGCACAGATATTTTGGAATTGGGATTCCTTTGCACACAATGCATATGTGACTGTTCTGCATTAAAAATATTTTATCTGTTTTCTGCACAGAAAATGTGGTTTTTCGTCCCAAACAACCATGTATAAATTTTACACAGAATAAATCCTGAACTGTGAAGATTCTTCTTAACAGGGTTTCTTGACACAAATGTGTGTGTGTGTGTGTGTGTGTGTGTACAGAGAGAGCATCATCTCCTCAGATGCCAAGATTGACAAAGAGATCGATCACAGATTAGCAAAGGCATATAGCACATTTGGAAGACTTTACAAAAGAGTCTGGAATAATAAACACCAGAGGCAAAGCACAAAAATCAGTGTGTATAGAGCCATTGTACTGTCTATCCTCCTCTATGGGTCTGAAACATGGGTCACCTATCGCCACCACTTAAGACTCCTCAAACACTTCCATCAGTTCTGTACACACACAATCCTAAATATACACTGGACTGACTATGTGATGAATGTTGCTGTCCTTGAGCAAGCAGGGATCACCAGCATTGAGGCCATGATATTGAGAACACAGCTGCGCTGGGCAGGGCACATTTCTAAGCTGGAGGACCATCGCCTCCCCAAAATAGTACTCTATGTTGAAGTCCCCATGGGTCAATGTAAGACGGGCGCTCTAAAAAAATGATACAAGGACTCCATGAAACAACATCTCAGGCTTGGCCAAATTGATCACCAACACATCGGGAGGCATGGAGATGCACTATCCACAATGCTGCAGCTTTATTTGAGAACTCATGCCGAACAAGTCTTGAAGAGAAATGACAACGCAGAAAGAATCACAACCCGGAAACATCACCCAAGGAGACCTTCTGTTGTGCTTTCTGCAACTGGACTTGTTTATCTCGGTTTGGCCTTTTTAGTCATCAGCACGCTTGCAGAAAGCATGGGATGAGTCCTTCCTGAATCTTCGTTTGCGAAAAAAAGCCATATATATATATATATATATATATATAAAACCACTTTTACAAATATTTTCAAACATGGTTTTCATCTCTACTGAGAAAAGAGAATAGGGTGCAGAGTATTCAGTTGCCCATCAGCTGGTCTCCTGAGAACAACCCAAAATCCTCTTTTAGTCTTTCTCTCTCTCTTTTTAAGAGTGTCTTTTTTTCTCTCTTTTAAGACTAAAAGAGGATTTGGGGTTGTTCTCAGGAGACCAGCTAATGGGCAACTGAATGCTCTGTACCTTATTCTCTTTTCTCAATAGGGATGAAAACAATATTTGAAAAGTAAAAGTGGCAAGAATCTGTAGAGTATATGGAATGTGAAGCTTAGGCAGAATGCAGCTTGTTACATGCATGTGTTGGTTCTGTCCCGAGCACTGGTGTAAAATTATGTCAATAAAAGAGAAGACTACACTACACAATTACAGTGCTACTAGTGCTGTGAGTCCCCTTAAATGCCAAGGCTGCATCCAGTGTATCTTGAGACTGGCAGTTTAGGGAAGGGCATTTGGAATTCTCATCCAGACAGCTCCTCTGGTGCCTCTGACCAAACTGAACACCTGAGAATTCCATAGGATGCAGCCATGGCAGTCAAAGAAGAATTCTTCACCAATTTTCATCCTGAAGGAAGCAGCAAGTCTGTACAATACATAGCATTTATCCAACTATGCTGTATTTCCTTTTTATTCGCAATATTTTAAAGTGTAATTTATTAATGAATAGACTGCCAATTTCCAGAATTCATTCTTCAAAATAGTAAATATTACATATCACACTTAGATTAATTTTAACAACAGAGCTGAACTGAGCCTTTTATACAAAGTTTCACCCCATCATTTTGTTTAGAATCATACATTTTTTACTATGATTGAACATGATATTTTATAATTGCAGATTTTAAAGAGAATGCTAATGTGCCTGGGTGCTGAAACAACATACTAGGGTGTTTTTGTTTAATCTTATAGTTCTAAAAAAATCTATATGATAAGGTACAGGTTGAGGAGATTAACAGACGCAGCAAGAAGTACCTTAGCAGAACACCAGGATGACGTTTCTGTTCTGCAAATGGGATCCAGTTTCAGATGATGACGTCCTCATCAGATTCTGTTCCTGTGCTGCAGCAGTTAGTAAGGTGATGCTTTTCATTTATGGGACCTCCCTGTCAATGAAAAGTGCCACTTTACTAACTGCTGCAACACAGGAGCAGAACATGACAAGGACAAGGCCATCTGAAACTGGGTCCTGTTTGCAGGACAGAAAGTTGTCCTGGTGTTCTGCTAAGAATGCTTTTTGGACATATCTGATACTCTCCTGAGTCACCCTTATCTGAAATGGGACCAGAGATATATTGGAGTTTGGTATATTTTGGATTTTGGAATACTTGCATATATATAATGAGATATCTTGGAAATGGGATTGAAGTCTAAACATGAAATTTCATTTATGTTTCATATATGCCTTACACTTAGTCTGAAGGTAATTTTATACATAATATTTTAAATTATTTTATACACGAAACAAACTTAGTGTACACAGGCACTATTTCAGCCACCCATGTGGACATTTTGGATTTTGAAATATTTTGGATTTGGGAATTCCAGATAAGGGAAACTCAGTCTGTATTCAAATATATAATTAAACTCTTCTTAGAATTTGGTTTATTAAAGTATATTATGAATTCCAGTGGTAAAAACCACTGAAAGATATTAGTAGTGTCATCAACAGAGGAGTCACCAGATTATTGCCTAATGTAAAATTTGAATTAAGTTTTGGCACTTTTCAACATAAAGATAATGGAAAGCCAAAAAAAAAGTGTAGTAAGATACAATTTTTCTTAGAACCTCAGAATCTCTGTTTTAAAGGCAATGACTACATTTTTTTAGTGGTATGAGCTAGAATTAGGCAAAGATTAATAATTCCAAATTAGATATATATTTCACACAAAAATGAGACAATAAAAATAAAATAATCCTCAGTGCAAGATAGTAAGATTTGTCCATCTCCGAGAGAGTGTTTTGATACTTTAAAAAAATACATATCTTAAAAATGTCCAAAACCAGAAAAATTGTGATAACAGTTGCAATATTCCACAGACTGCTTGCAATTATACCATTGGGTAGATTGTTTATATCTTTGCAACCAATCACCCTGACCCTTTCTGCTTGTTGAGTGTTTGTTTAGTTTCACAAAGGAAAAAGAAAGTCACAGGTTATGCACAAAGAAATTCTATACACAATGATGAAAACACAACAAATTCCCCACCCCCACTTGTTGTCTCCACATTGAATGGGAGAGAAGATCTCTTGCAGAAGTTGTAGAATCCTCAGCTGGCTGCCCCCTTCCCTCTCAGAAGTAGGATTCAAAGACATAGCCATATTTGTCTGGAATACCAGCAAGCAAGGGGATCTTGTAGCACTTTTGAGACTGAGAAAATGAAGTTGTATCATAAGTTTATATAGATTTGGGACCTGTCTACACTGCAGAAATAGAGCAGTTTGACACCACTTAATCCACCATAGTTCTATCCTATCGAACCATGGTATTTGTAGTTTTGTAAAGTATTTAGCCTTTCCTAACAGAGAATTCTGGTGCCTCACCAAACTACAAGTACCAGGATTCCATAGGATAGAACTATGTGGATAAAGTGTTGTCAAACTGCTCTATTTCTGCAGTGTAAACAAGCCCTATGTCTATTTCCTTAGATACATGCATTTGAGGAAGTAAACCAAGGTTATTTCCACATTGCAGAAATAATGCAATTTGACACCACATTAGCTATCATGGTTCCAACCTATGGAATCCTGGGATTTGTTGTTTGTCATGGCACCAGAGCTCTCTGAGAGAAGCAGCTAAATATCTCACAAAACTACAAATCCCAGAATTCCATAACATTGAGCCATGGCAGTTAAAGAGGTGACAAACTGCATTAGTCCTGCAGTGTGGCTGCTGCCCAAGTCTACAAAAGCTTATGCTACAACTTCTTTCAGTCTCAAAAGATGCTACAAGATCCCCTTGATTTCCGCTAAGAAGGTCTGTTTCAACTAATATTCCAGTAAGACCCCCCACACACACACACATCTCTGCTCCAGATAGTCTATCTAATGTAGGACTGGGGTCATTACAATTCAATTGCATGTTTATGATGATGGCAAATAGATTAGATTTCCTTGTGAACGAAATAGAGACGAAATTAATTCATCTCAAGTCTGTATCAAAATAACTCTAAGGAAATTGCTTCACTCTCTAAGGTTGAGAAAGAAGCTATGAAGAAAAGGTTATTAGTTATGTTTGCCTTAGTATGAAGTGTCTGGCGTAACAACAAATTCATTTAACATTTCTAGCACATGCATAGTTTGGTCTCTTCCCGCCCCCCAGCCACCTTTTTTTCTTTTCAGGATGGTGGAGACAGATTGATTCAAAAGGCCTAAGACTTGGGATGCTCATATCCTCTCCCTAATCATCATTCAGGTTTTCTTTAACGCTGCCCTGTTGAACTATTTCTGTTAGTATGCCCTACCCCACGGTATCTCATGAATGGAACTATTGGATACTTGTCAGGGTTGGCTGAGGCAGATCAGAGGTCAGTTGGAAATCACAATGACCTGAGACATGAATGGAAATATAATGGTGAGAAAGTCGTTATTAGAAATGAGCAGGAAGCCCCTGTTTATGCTTAAAAGGGTTTGTGCTAACAACCAGTCATTAGAGGGATATGTGCTAATTCTTTCTTCCAGCCTTGGGTGTTTCAGCAATAATTCAATCAAGCAATTGAGTGACCACTCCTTAATCTACCCTACAGAAATCTCTCCTATACCCTCTCCTATCCAACCTTGTGAGGTTGTCATAGACCCATCAATATTCCATATCCCAGTAATTAAAACAATCATTTGAGTTTCCGTTTTCTTTGTCTATTCCATGGGAGTAACATCCAAGTTTTGTTATTAACAAATTCACCCCTCCAAGGCACAGAATAGGGTATAAATATTAGACCCCCAACAATAATAAAGTGTGTCACAGTGGACCAACCCAGCCACTCTCTTTCTTGGTGCACCCTGGATCAGAACCTCCTGTGTCATGCTCAGAAACCTGTCTAAGTATCCTCACCGCACAAAACTCTTTTCTTCAAGACTGGTATCTATTGCCCTATCTTCCCAGACCTCTCTCCAACCTTTCTGTCTTACTGTGCTATCAGCTTGCATGGTTCTTAAGAATGTGTGTTCTGTATATTAGTTCATTTTGTGTTACTCTAATAAAATACTTTATTTCACTTTAACTGGAGTGCTCTCTACAGTTAGCACTTTTATACATAGGTGAAAAGATCCCCAAAGTTACCCTCCTCTCGCAGCCCTCCTTTGGAATTAATAATTCTCCCAGATAATACAGGAGCTTTTGGCATTTGGGTCTAACTCTTAGGGTAGCACTCCTGAGGGGGCAGGGAGAGAAAGGCCTCCTGATGTCTCCAGATAATTATGTCTGCCTTTCCTCCTATTTCCCATATTCATTTTTTTTCATCTCAACACTAGTTTTCTTTCTGGCCCTAGCAATATGAACCATACTAGCCACACAGAGGATGATACAGATCTGGACTTTATATTTATATTAGTAGTTCCCAGGATGGCTGTACATTTTATTCCATAATATGATATGGCTGATCCTCAAATTCTAAATAAACTTTATCTGAAGACTATAAGCAGTTGTACAAACATTCCTTACAGTCACTCGGGACATTATCTTCTTATCTCCTGTATGTTCCAGGCAATTTTAGTCTAGAATTACTGACCACTAAGGGCTTGTCTAGATGGGCTACCTACCTTGTCTTGTTCCTGTCTGAGAGCCCTGCAGTCCATACAATGCAGGGCTTTTGTTCCGTTTTGCCTCCTGGCAGTCCTTACGACCCCCATGACAAAGAAGGGGGGATGATGGGGGAAAGCCCATTAAACTGTTTCAGTAAAACACTAGGGGAAACTGCCTCATTTAAGAAAAAATGGTTTGGGCCCCACAGCACCACAGGAGTTCATACCACCACTTTGGCCTGTCTCTGCAGCTACCACCACTGGCTTTACACTCTCCAAAGCCAGGGAGCAGCCCCTTAGCATGTGACCAAGGTTTGTCACATGCAGGGGGGTTGATTACATGCTGTGCCCCCCTCTCTGTCTTCAGAGTGAGTGATGCAGACAGCAGTGGTGACGGCTGCAAAGACGGGCCGGCTTATCTGTGTGGACTCCATCCCATTTTATTCTGGCCCGTGTAGATGAGGCCCAAGTGAAGAATATCCAAAAGTACTGGTGTGTATCTGATTATGTACAATGACATGATACATTTCATGATGTTGTAGGTGATGTTATTAAGCCCTGTAATGTAGATGTGAGTAGCATTTATGGTTCTTGTACTATAAACAAAGTATCAAATTGGGCCAATACCTCCCAATATGTTCATTTGTATTTGCTGCTAGGACATATTTTATCCTGGCAATGTAATATATTTGGACACACAAAAAAATATCCCATGACTTTTGGGAGTGCACAAATGGGAGAACCTGAAATGCTGATGGAGAGAACCTGAAATGAATTGTTCAGCTTGTTACAAACAATGGGATTTCATCGTGGGAACATTTACCTCAGTGCAGATAATTTTGTTACAAATCTTAAAAACAACTCACTCCATGTTGTAAATCCCCCCCCCCACAAGTTTAAACTTTTATTTCTCTGGGTATAGTTTTACATATTTGGGTTTTGTAAAACAGACTTTCTTCTGAAAGCACTCACTGTGTTGTGACATATATTTTCGTGCTGTTATACACTGGGATTGTCATTGGGGTTGGAATATACTCCATGATAACATGAAATATTTTATTTATCCTTGTGCTTGAGTGAACTATTTTTTTAAAGGAGACATTTTCACATCCCTGTCATAAAACTGTAACTGGTGAGTTGTGTTTTTTTTAATTTTTTTTTAAAAAATATAGTTCTTTGTACCAACTTACCGACAACTTGAGAACTTCAGTTTAGCTTCTCTGCATCATATTTTGGCCCTAAAAGTACTATTTTCCTTCCGGTATGCTCCACACTCTGGGGCGCGCGTGCGCACACACACACACACAATGTTTAAAGGCAAAAATTATCAAACAAAAACAAATCAAATGGATTAATTGGAATAAATTTTATTAATGTTCATTGGTTAAATGTTACATGGGAGGTAGCTGAAATTTGAGAACATTATTCACTACTTTGTAAGTGAGAATGTTGTAGGAAAACTACAATGTGGGGTATTTCTGTGTATTTTCTGTAACAATATGTCAGTCTTGGAGACTGAGATGACCCATACTAGTATTTGAGAGTTAAAAGGTCAGATTGAAAAGATGTGTTTTCATAACCTTCTAATAGTATTGGGAGTAGAAACTGATTGCAGTTCAAAGGGAAGTACATTCCAAAATTCAGAAACCACCGGGAAAGCCCTCTGTCTCACACTCATCTGGCAGCTTTCCACAGGTAATGTTATCTTAAAGGTACAAGACCCTCATCCAAGATGTAAAAATCTGAGCTCCTATCTGGAGAAAAATCTCAGCCTTACCACAGACTTCAAAAATGTTTTTAAATTTTGCTCTTTGTGGGATGACACTCTTATTAAAGAGATTAGTACCCATACATGTAGTAAGATTGAGCATAGTATTTTAAGAGACTGAGATAAAGAACCCAGAGCACATTCAAAGACTGTTATGCCCCTGCTACAATATCAGCTGGGCCACATGTATTATGAACAATGAAAACAAAGTGTACTTGCAAAGCAGTTTTCTCTCAATGAGTCAAGTAAATAAGCCAAAGCACATTGTATAAGACAATTGATAAGATAAATATAACTTTATATTATTTTGGTGCAGGGAGGGGATTCATCACGGATCACATGAATACAAAGGTATGAAATAAGGACTGTAGTTCTTCAAGTGGCTGTCTATGAACTCACAAATTGGGTTTTGAGCTTGTGCAGAAACAGCATTTGGAACATTCTACAGGTGTCGGTTGGAGATTTTGGCAGTAGCTCCAACCACCTTCCCATGGGTATAAATACCCCAAGCCTGCCAAAAGTACCTCAGTTCCATGCCTACCACATAGCAGTATCAATGAAACCAAGGAACAGCAGGGCACATGAGGGGAGGATGGGCAGGTTTGTGTGATTTTGCAGATGACTACTTGAAGTACTACAGTTACAGGTAAGTAACCTGTCCTTCTTCATCTTGGTCTCTGTGAATCACACAATTGGGAGACTAGCAAGCTGGTGGTGGGAGTGTCATGCATAACCTAACCCCATAGAGTAGCAGCACCTTTTGAAAGAAGACACAAGACACGTTGTAAGGTGCAAACAAGTAATGATGTTACATTGTTCATCAGACAAGTGAGAAATATATGGCTAGATGGCCAGAAAACATTCAAAAACAATAGCAAACGAAATGCACAAAAAATCAAAGTTACATGTGAAAAGTAAGCATAGTAATGAACCAAAAAACAGTAAGGCTACTGCCGTGTATGAGAAATGAATAAAGTATAGATTCATACAAAACAGAAAAATCAAACAAGACATAAGCATTGGCTTGCAATCCACACAGAAAAATAAAACAGTATTCATGAGTCAGAATCAGGTATATTGCCAATTTGTTGTAGTAGTGGTGGTATAGTAGTAATTTCTTATCAACATAAGAACCCTTAATGCCATATATCCTAAGCCATATCCTGCACCTATTGATCGAACTCAAACAAAATGCATATATTGTATTTGTAAAGGCCTTTCCAATTGAATGCTGCCAGAAGATATAGAACTTTAAATAGTTATCACTCTACAGAATGGAAAGGTTATTCCTCATGTAACATAGCAAGGCCACCTGGCAGATTCTGAAATGTCGGACTGCAGCAACTACTCAAAATTGTTTCTCATTTAATTAAATGTGGAACTCCTGGGGCCTCTTACCTAATTTTACAGCTGCATCATAGCACCCATCTGTGATTTTCTATGTACCTAAATACCAAAGAGCTTTGAAGTTTTATTTGGGGAAAAATAGTGGACTGAGACAGAAGAACAACTCCCTAGTCACTTACCATGAGTAGTAATTTTATTTGGTTAACTTTTAGACAGGAACTTTCCAAAAAAGAAAAAAAAAAACAGTAGTTGATGGAAACAACATAGGATTTTTTTAAAAAATAAATGGTTGAGGATGAAAGCAAAATAGTTTTGCTCACCGTGATAGTGGGCTTTGAGAGATTTGGCAATGAAAGTTGCATATTAAGCCATATTTGTGGTGCTGGATTAGCATTGCTAGCTTTGGCTCACTCACATAACACAATTTTAGTGCTATTAATCAACTTCAACTGCCAAGCTTCCATCCTATGGAAACCTGGGATTGGCAGTTTAGGAAGTGGCATTTAGAATTCTCAACCAGACACTTCCAGTGTCTCATGAAACTATAAACCCCAGGATTCCATATGATGGAATGAGGACAGTTAAAGTGGAATAATGGTGGCATAATTGTGCAGTGTGAATGATTTATCTTATGCCACTGAAGTACATGCCCTTGCTCCCTGGACTGTCATTTTGTGGAAGGCCAACCCAGGTTTCTCCCCCTCAAGACCCAAGACTTTGTAAAATAGAGCAAGGTCCCAGGTCCCAGCCCCAAGGGCAGTCTCCTTCCCCACCTCCTAGGTTCCAGAACCTGTGGAATTAGCTCCAGAGCCAAACCCTTCACCAAAAGTGTGCCAAGTTGTACACCAAGCTATATAAATCTCCCCTGTTTATCTGCCAGTTGGCAACCTATTTATCAACCCTACCCCAGCCAATCTTCCCAGTCCCAAAGATACAACATGGAGTAGGCAAAACAAACAAACAAACAAACAAACAAACAAATCCTCTGGCAAGAAGGGGAAAAAAAATTCCTACGTGGCCCCAAAGCGACCAGATCAACTCATACTGCACAAAGGGTGGGTGGACAGGTCATGCAAAGATGAACGGACACACATGGGAGGGCTGTGGAGGCTTTTATCACTTCTATCTATGCCCTCACTCACATGGTTAGCTCTGGTCTCCCTACAGGGAGGACCCCAAATAGCCCCTCCCCCACAGCACCCCTTGGCTGTGCAGGTACAGGGACTCAAATATTATTGGGGGAGGGCTTATAAAATGCTTTGCTGAAATCCACCATCCCACCATCTGCTAAATTAGTGACCTATTTTTTTAAAAAAAAAATAAAAATAAAAATATTTTGACAAGATTTGTTCTTGACAAACCCATGCTAGTTTCAACTGATCACTGCATTATCATCAAGACCTTTGCAGACAGACTCCAGTACAATCAAATATTTTACTGGCGTTGAGGTCAGGCTGACTGATCAATAGTTTCCTGAATATTTTTATCATAGAAAATTGTTTATCAAATAAAAGTGTCCCAGCAAGGATCCTATTGCCTGTTGGCTGTCATTACCATGGTTTTATCAGTGTGATATTGTAAGCTTCCATTTCAAGTAAGCAGGAATCCAATTTGAAAGATGTCAGTGAAACAGTCAGTCTTATCTTTACTCTCCAACTAGACAACAGTGCCTGGCCCTTCCCCTTTTTCACTCTGACTAGCTGAAGGCTGGACTCGTTTTTTCCCCTCAAATATATATCAGTATATCACATATATTCCTGAGGGAAATAAAGGGAAAACCCATCCACAACATGGTAGTTATTTAAAACAAAATTTTCTGCTTATATTCAGGGTCCCTACTGACAGCTGCATGCCTCATAACCCCAAAGGCTGTCGGTTCTCCATCACTTAATACAAACTCTTTGCTGGCACATGGATCAATATGTAAGAGATAATGATTACAGCTGTCACACAACTCATTTTTTAAAATGTGAATTCTTGTCTTCCTTCTCTTTGGTGTCCTTAACACACAGAATCCAGGTTTTCATGAGATCAAGGACACATTGATGGATAGTACCTGATATGGTATTAAAATAAGTGCTTCTTAAAGGCACCTTTAAAAGAAACTATTATTGAACTAATGATGGACAACTTTTTCAGTTCCCATCTTTGATGTCATGTTGATGAAACATGACTATTAACTAATGGAAGCAGTCTTTGGCTGAGGCCCATCTGTCCATGTAGCTTTCAGAATATTCCCAGAATTCAGTCAATTCCATCCCCCCAAAATATTAGCTGAGGGATATTTTTCTTCAAAGCAGAACACTTAAAGAGCAGCAGTATTTTCTGCTGTAATAAATTTACTGATGCGTCATACATTTCAGTTCAATGAAAGAGATTTTCATGTTCCTTTGTCCAGATAACTGACATGCATCTTTAAAATAGGAATAAAATTGCAGATTTTTTTAAAAATGAGCTGAAAACAGAGAGGGAATTAGGGGGCAATGGAGTGACCATCTAGACCAACAGGGTTCCACTCAGGTTGATGTTGGTTTTGTGTGTCCTATTGAGTACTGGGGGATACTTGTAATTCAGGTGCAATTATAATAGATTTTGCTAAGATTTAAATACAATGTTACAGGACTTTAATGTTAAGCAGGGTCTCTGACTAAATGAGAAAAAAATTGTAATTGCTTCCCCAGAGATAGCATCTCCCCAAAGGTCACTGGAAGAATTATCTAAGGATGAACAGAAATTGCTGCCTTAAAAAATATTGGGTCTATATTGAACTGGATGTCCTCAAATCTAGTTTGATATCATCAGCACAAAACTCCATTGGTATGGCATCTCAGAGAGAACCTATCTCAACTATTTCTAACATTCACTCTGTAGGCCTATTCTTCTCAGGACACTATTGATGTTTAAAGAGTGCTTCAGATGAACTGGACTATACAAATATCCAGCCTACCAATGGGAACACAGGTGGTGAAAGAATTGCATCAGTACTTTAATGACACTTTAATGGTGGTCTCTAGCAATCTTTTTGGAGTTTAACAGATCCCAGAATAGGCCTGGGGTTCTTTCAAGAGACACGCCCAGGATAAAATTTAAAAAGTGATAATCTGGGCTTGACTATCAGTGTAAACTCCTTTTTACAGGAGTAAGTCTTGTATAAGGACTTGTGGATAAGTGCCATATGTAGACCTTGGACTAATTTTTTGTTGACCTCAGTCTAGTTTCATGTGGACCTCAGCCTTGTTTGTGGTTCTCACTCTTGTTTCAGAGCCTGTCCATTTGAAAATCTGCAGTAAGTCGGCTCCAGACCCACTCAGTACTGAAAAAGTTTAAAGCCATATAATGCAAACCTGAGAAGCAGGGGAGAAGTACTTCATCCCAGGATTGTTGTGCTACAGCCTACTGGAGTCTGTCTGTGCTCAGGAGTCCAGCCAGCAATCAGGTTAGAAGAGTAGCAAAAGCTTAGTCCAGATGCTTCCAGCATGTTCAGTGTTCAATAAGTAGATGGACACATTTAGTGTCTAAAAAGTAACAGTCTTTATTGTTTGCATCCTAAACTACAAATAAAATCATTTCTCTTATAGATAAGCTTACAGTTAGCAGTCAGTCAAAGAAATAAGTTGAAGAAGGGAAGTGGGCTGCTTCACACCATGATTTATATAGGGCTTTCTAGCTGTTCTAGCAATTTCTAGCAACTCCCCTTCCTCTAATTGGTGACTGGTGACATCATCTGACATCATCCTAGCATGCTGTCTCCCTTCTCTTAGTCATACTAAGTGGGCAGAAAAAACATCAGCTGTCTACTCTACTGTGTAGCAGTTTAACCTTCAGCTTTGTCCTCTACAGATAAATGAAATATATAGTATCTCTTTATGACATAAATTTCCAAGGGCTACTTATTCAAAACCCTAACAAGGATTAGATCAGTATTAAGGAAGATGTCAATGGCTTTAATTGAGGTATGTAAATTTCAGTTAATTTTGTTAGTTTCAGTTAGTTTTGTTAGTATATAAATTTCAGTTAGTTTTGGAAGACTATTTGCATTTTGGAACTTGTCCTGTGCAAATAAAGTGTGTGTGTGGGGAGGGAGAAAGGCACTTTCTGAGAAGAAAACAGGGCTCCTGTGCAGAAAGCAGCATTCCTGGACAGTAAACAAAGGCCCATCCAGACAATGAAAAAAAAACCCTCATGGAATGTGAAGGGAATTCCTTGTGTCTAAATGAGATATGCATTGAACTGAGATATTTGAAAGGAGAATGCACAAAATGACAAAAATAGGCAAACATCACACTCTATCAGCTTTGTTCACCATGCCTGCACTCATCCACAATATCCATCTCTTATTGTGAGCCTGCATGACAGAGAGAGAAGTTAAAATAAGCTTGGAAAGACTTTTTATTAGGAAAAAAAAGATATTATCAGCAGAATAATCAGTGCAGTTGCCAACCACTTATACTCATTGTCAAAGAAGTAATTTCTGAATTCTAACTGGAATAGGTTTGGCCAGATGACAATTTTATACTACTAATAACTAAAATAAAAACATAACCCCTCCATACACAAAATTTCCACAGTGACTGATTTCAGGAACTTCCCTGAGTTTTTTTTTTTTTTAAATGACGAGTGGAAATGCGCTTTCCTGATAGTTTGAACAGCTTCATGAATTGCAGTGCGGTTTGGAGGGGGTGAAACTAGTGATGTGATTGGTTGGAGGTGTGCAGGTGGACCTTGCCATGAATGTCTCAGAAGTGCTGACAACCATGAGCTTTTTAATTTCTTTTTACTGTCAAAACCTGGCTACTGCCAGAAGACAATGTGGAGGGCAGCAAAGAATAAGACGAGAGAACCACAAGCTCTCCACCCATCCTGGTGGCTATCCATCAGGTCCACCCACCCCTTTGGATTGCAACCGGGATCAGAGGTTGCTGCTGCCAATGGAAAAGGTGGAGGGATGGTGGTTCTCTCATCCTCTTCCTTGCCATGGCCACCCTCCATGTGGCTGGATTAAGCTGCCACGACCATGCACCACCACCACCAGGATGGGTGGAGGCTGGGCTGCTCTCTCCTCCTCTTCCTCATTGCCCTCCATGCTGTCTCTGGGCACTGCCAGGATCTTGCTTTCCAGAGAAAGAGTCTTCCCCCAATCATCTTTGAAAAAACACTGTGGAGGCAGAAGATGGCTGCTGTAAATTGCTCACAATGCACAGGTATGCACTTTTTTTTTCTTACATAGACAGGACCCAAGTTTCATGCACATAAAATGTGATTCTTTGCATAGACATGTTACTTTCTGCACAAGAAATATTGTTTTCTGTTTAGAAAACATTATTTTAGACCATGACGATTTTTTGAGTGCATACATGTGCATTTTTGGGTAAAATAAGTCCCAAATAATGAAAATTTATCTCCATCTAGGATTCTTCTCATCAGAGTTTCCTGATACTAGAATCCCATTTTGTTCTTTTTTTTTAAATGAACAATCTTTCCATTCCTATTATAATGTACAAACTTTTTTTCTGATCTAAATACTAAATGAATGAACATTTTTAAAGGTAGCTGGGGACTTGGAGACCTTAGGAATGGAGCCATCCCCACATTAGGGTACATGTGGTAGACCTGAACACTTACATAGACCCAGTGTTTGGTGAGTGGGCTAGATGGTTCAGGCTCTTCATTCATGCTATGGGAGTTTAACAATATAAAGGGGCACTAACATTATAATGCTTTCTCATACACATCATCCACATCCACAGCCAGGTTCATTTAGGCACTAGCTCTTGCAAATGCCTATGGGTGTAGAGATCAACACAAAAGTTCTGACATAACAAGGACTGATATAGAAAGAAAAGTGAGTGTTGTCTACAGAATTTCCCAGCACTGCTTTATATTTCTATGAGTTTACTACCATTCACCAACCATTGTGTTTTGGATGGAGACACAAATGATGCATAGACCTATTTAGTATTAAAGCATAAAGCCAAGTAATTGGTTATTCTCATGAATTCTTGGTAACTGCTTTGGGGTAGCTTTTAATATTGTCTGCCATGTCCATTTACTGTAACTGGGTACAATGAATCTGGGGTTTGATCAAAGCAGTTAGAGAAAGGACTTAAATCACTTTGAATTAATAGCTCATATACTTAGAAAGCACTTTGGCTGATGTCCCTTTTCTGGAGTTTCTACATTGATTACAATGGAAGATTTCATATTGATCAGAAGATTGTACTCGTGAAGGGCATTTTAATATCTTCACTTAGGAAGAGTGCGTCTTTCATGATCTGACTTTATTTGGAAGTAAGTTCCACTAAAATCAATAAGACCTGAGAGTGTTTAGAACAGGGGTGTTTACTTTATATTCTCATACATTTTCCTTTCCCATTTCCTCTTTCCCTAGAATAGTTAAAATAGATGCTACTGCTTCATACTTCATTATTTCAACTAGAATCTTTTTAGGGTAGGTGTAATACTTTTGGTATTCACACTTTGGGTATATGTGAACTGGTATTAGCTGGTCTAAGAAAATGTAGTTCTGTGAGTCGGGCTAGCAATATTTCTGCAAGAAAACTCAGCAGCCCAACCAAACATAGTTAGGATGGCATCATATTTAAGCTGGCATGAAAGAGAAATACATCTGAGTTGCAAGGGTGCCCTCAACCTCAGGGACATATTGTGACTTTCTATAACATTATACTTTAGAAACAGAAAGTGGATCTTATTTATTTATATTCACAACTTACGCTGTCTTGTGACTCATAAATATTAATATTATACTTTATTGTCTGGTTGAAGACTTAGATAGAACTTTATTGGTAGCACAACACTAAATTTGCCACTGTCTTCAATACACTTATAACCAACATCAGTGATTTCCAAACTTTGGTCCTCCAAGTGTTTGGGAGTTCAGCTCCTAGAAGCCCTAGCTGACTTAGACAACAGTCAGGAATTCTGGGGAGCTGAAGTCTAAAACATATGGAGAACCAAAGTATGGGAACCACTGATCTGCATAATTAATAGGACAGACATGGAAACAGAGAGCTAGCACCATCAGGCACTTCCTCACAACCCAGAATGTCAGGAAGCCCACTGTAGATTCTAGTTCCAATCTCTGATATTCCTGTGGACATGTTATAGTTTGAGTGTTAAGTAAGATAGCAGAGGGGTCTGATGGAAGAAGCCCTATGTTCCCTGGTGGTATGAAATGATATGCTGCTGTGATGTTATCCATGTGAAAGGAGAAGGCACTGCCCATCTATAGCAAGAACTCAGGGTCCTAGTACATTTAGCATAATTTAAAAAGAAGTGAATGTCTTTAACCACATATCTGGCATTTTGTGGTTGCTCATTTAAACATAAAATCAAGCATGATTTGCAAATGTGGTTGTACAGATACATATTTGTAGGGAAATCCCATTTTGGGAAGGAAAGTGGGTAATTGCAGGGAAGATACATTCTCTATAACAGTGGTTCCTAACCTTTTCTTTAGCAGGGACACCCTTTAAATATATTTTGTTGCCATGTCCCCCCCCCCAAGACTTAACTCCAGATTTAAAACCCTAATAATGACAACAACAACAACAACAACAACAAAAATGCTAATACCTGTTGTTGTTGTTTGTTGTTATTACAATTACACCATCCATTAAATCTTCCCTCAGAGGAACTGGAGTAGAAGACTTTTCTGCTGCTTTTTCCTGCAAATTTGTGGCTGAAGTGGATTGAATGACAATGCAATGGCCCAGCCAGCCAGCCTCCTGTCATGTGGCCACTCCACTGCAGGGAGGAGGTGGACTGAGCAGCCTTCAAATCTTTATGGATCCCCTGTGAGGACATCTCACCCTCCTGGGGATCCCTGGACCACAGGTTAAGAACCACTACTCTATAACATCTATTTGACCCTCAGCACTGTTTGCTGGTGAGGATAGAATCTTGGGTGCCGTTTACATGATGAAAATGTAGTGAGATGAATTTGTGTTGATCTCTGGTAGTTCACACATCCTGCATGATGGTCTCATGCTTTTCGGAAGGGGGGGCACTTTTTATCCCTCAACCTGTGGGACTTTCCATCCCATGGTTTGTCCCATGTTTTTTAAAAAGTCACAGGAGGATGTGGAAACTCAGAAATGTGAACAGACCAGGACAAGATATCTTGGGACTAAGAGATGCCTGAAAATTGAGGTGGGCATGGGCAGACATATAGCCAAGAGAGGGAGGGGTCAGTGCCCCCTTTCAAACTGATTTTTAAGTTGATGAGGCAATCCTCCATTGTTATTTTGCCCATCACTGGAGAGGTCATAGATATGGATGCTGAAAGTGGTACTCGGACCAAGAAAGGTGGCTGCGGGATTTCCTGGTCCTACACGGAGACCATAGATTTGCTAGCAATATGGGGTGAGCAGAATGTCCAGGAACAGCTGAAGAAATGTCATAGGAATATTGAACTTTTTGAAAAAAAATTGCTGTCGAGATGAAACAGAAAGGGCATGATCGCACCGCGGAAGAGTGTCACACGAAAACGAAACTTATGAGGAAGAATTATCTCCAGGTAATCAATCACAATCCTAAAAGTGGGAATGATGTGGCCAGGATGCCCTTCTTTAAATTGCTGCACAAAATTCTTGCCGGCGATGCCAACTACTACCCTAAGTGCCTGGCTAAAACCACTGACATAGTTAACATACCCCATGGGTCAGTCACTCCCCATCATGATCCCACCCCCGAAGAGGACCCAGTGATGCCCACATCTTCCCAGGAGACCGTAGAGGGGTACTCCGAGGAACTGTTTTCAACCTTGCCAGGTAAGCCAATATTTTTTTTTAAAAAAAAAAAAATACAGGTTCCAGTTTGTGAAAACTCAAATAAATAATTTTCTGATTATTTCTATTAGATTACATGAATACTAGCATGTACTTTTGCTTCTTTGCTTGGATAATTGTTAAACCTTACAGTTTGAATTTTCATACATTGCATCTGCTTGAATTACTGTTTATGGCTCCATGTTGCTTTGGTATGCTAATGTGGGCAGTTAAATCGATGGGGGAATCCTGTTTCTGGTGTGGGCAGTCACAGTCTGTTACGTGCGTACTCGCACACTGGGGATGGTTGCAGTAAGATAGAGTACCCCCTAGATCTCTCAAAATTAAAAGAATTAGTGTGGATGAGTGGAACATGTGAAGACAAACTAGTGAACTTTGAAACGTTTATGTGACTTACTATTTTATATTTATTTTTGTTCTAATTCGCAGAGGGGAATTTAACACACAGTTTAGATGATGCTACTGTGACTCTCACACTTACAGAGGATAACACTTCAAGCTTCAGTGTCACCCACACAAATGACATCTCTGAAGTTGTAGATTCTGAAATAGATGCTGTCTGGACCACCCTACCTATCCAAAATGGTACTGTATTATGCAACTTGGCAATACGGGTTTGGTGTGTGGTTCAGTGCTTAAGAGATTATATATATATATATATATATATATATATATATATATATTTGTATTTCCTTTTCTAGTTGCTTCGCTTAGCAATCCTGTTGCTTCACTCTCCCCAGCTGAAAGATTCCAGTTGAACCACAGAAAAAGGCACTCCTTTGAGACTGCAGAAATTATTGCTAACTCCAGAGCAATGATGAAAAAAATTATTACCAATATGAATAATAATGCAGAGAGGATAGACCAGAGGTCAAAATGTTTGCAGGAATACCTTGAAAAATTCTATCAGCATGAAATACAAGAAAGTGGAAAAATGTTGGCTGCAATAGAAAGATAACATTACATGCTAAGTGAACTCATACCCCACATTAAATCCCCTGATAACAACCCTAGAAGGGTCATTGTGAGGAGGGTAAAAAATAATAACCTTACTGTGGACTCTGAGAAGGAGAACTCCCTGCTACAAGAAAATCAGCTACATTGTACAAGTACAGCTGCAGGCAGGCTGGGATTAAGTAGACCAGTTAGAAAAATAAAGAAACCTGTTCCTCTTACTTTATAAAACATAAATTTATATATATAAAAAACCTCCCGAAAGCCATTTTTGAACAAGTTGTTGTTCCATTTTAATTTTTTCTAAATGGTCTATCATACCTAGCAACCATATATAGAGTTAGCATTACCTTTTTTGTGTATGAAAAATCTAAGACAGGGACAGGCAATAATATGTCATTCTATCTGTAATTAACAATGTAGATATTTTGTGAAAAATCTAACATAATGTTTGTTTTTATTGTACATTTTCTTTTCCTAATTTACATGTGTTGCTGAAACTTCAATTTATCATAATAAAAATGGAAAACTTATTATTTTACATAAACAATAACAGAACAAACTGAAAATTCAAAAATATTAAGTTTATTTTTTTTTTACATATTCACATTTCTAAAAAATTCCCCATAAAAGAAACATTTTAAAGTAAATACGTTAAAGGCACAAAATAATATCTTAACAACAACATATATCAGACAACATAAATAACAACATATGTGTACATATAAATAACAATATAAGTATTAAAGTGCAGTAAGTATAAATAGAAAACATATAATAAACCATACATAGATACTTAAAAATTTGAATTCAATAAAAATACAATAAATTATAACCCCAAATGTCTTTCTATATTTCCCACCCTTCCATCAAGCCGCACAATGGCTTCCTGTATACATTGAGCTGAAAAGGAAAGAAAAAGGGTTTTAGTATCCAGGTACAGAACATAATAGGTCCCACCTCCACTAATAATGAATAAAATTACCAAGCTCCTCTATGCAGGCTATGATATTGAACCCGGCCAGCTAAGCAGCCACCTCAGGAGCATTATCTGCTTCTAAGAATTTTTTAAAAATATATAGATTTACTGTTTGAAAACCTATATGACTGTAAGCAGTACCCTTTGGGAGGGGGGCAGTAATAAAATTAGCTTACCTGGTAGTGGCGCAGCTGGGGCTGGGTCACACTCATGTCCCCAATCCTCATGAGAGGAGGATGCAGACATTGGATGTCCTGCAGCCCTCCTCTTGATCTGGACCGCTGAGAATACATAAAAAAAAATGAAATGAAATATATTGAGCATACCCCCATCTCCTTCAAGGGGAAAAAAATAAGTGGATTCACTTACCTCTAGGCAGTCTGTCTCTCCAGTTTGGCTGCCCTGCACAGACCCATAGGTCATGCAGGATGGTATAAAACGGTGGCTGCCTTTTGGGGGGGGTAGGGCTCCCATTATTGGCCTCCAGTGCTGCAAAAAAACTACTTTTTAGGTTTTTAAATTTTGGGCACTGGAGACCTGTTCTCTGGAAGCCCCACTCCCAGAGGAACTGCACCGCCTCTATAAAGACATTGTGGTTCCTACGGTTAGAGGAACACATCAGGCGGTCTGGTGCACCAGTGTGCTGGGACAGGGATTCCAACAGCAGATTGGTCTCCCTGGTGCCCTAGTAGGCGATGCACTGACCTGCCTCACCACATCCTCTACCCCACCCCCTCAGCCATCATAACGCCATGTGGCGGGATGAGAAAACTCAAGTTTATAAGGTTTCGGAAAGACAGTTATATTTTGAAACAAGCCTACAGAATTATTAGAATTTTCCTTTTTGAACACTGAACACCATTTGTGTTTTAAAAATTGGCTAATACATAATGGAGGTTCCTCTATGTAGGAGTTTGGCTGTGCCTGTAACCTTTTTTAAAGAGGCTAGTCCCTGCAAATGGTGCCAATTTTCCAAAACGTCCAGTATTGAAACAAAGTATAGCTGGTGTGTCATTGTTAAAAGTATCATTTACAGCTTGCACAGGGAAGGGAAGACTATAATGCAGGTAGTTATACTGCACCAGGAAAAGATATTTGCATTGATGCCCTGGATATTTTTACATGCAACCTTTTTCTAACTTTAAAAATAGTTACGTAGTTATTCACAACAGATAGAAGTACTGAATTTCATAGTCTTTACTGGAAAGATTTTTCTCTGTTTTGTACATCAAAAATTTAATTTCACACAGTATTACATTCACACTTATTCTCAGTTCCGATGGTGCTGCTGCCAGAAGTATTCCTTTAATGTGTCACGAACAGCCTCCCCCTCAGCCTTTTTATATGCATCGTTATTTACCAAAGGTGCTCCTAGAGTGTCAAGCACAAACCTCTGAACCCTTCTGTTTGGGTCCTCAAGAATTTTTCCTTCGGTTTCACATATGTTATGGAGAATTACACATGCACATATCACAGAACAAACATTTTCCTCTGCCACTTCAATACTATATCTTAATGCTCTCCAGTGTCCTTTGAGATGGCCAAAACACCTCTCCACGGTAGAATGTACCTTATTATGTTATCTGTTATACAGTCTCTGTTTATTATTAGTGGACCCCCTATATGGAGTAAGGAGCCATTTCCTTATTGGGTATACTCCATCTACTAGGGTGAGAGGAATTATTTGCTGCCCCATTATGGTAATTGTGGTGTTCCCTGGTATGAAAATCCCTGCATCCATTGTTTCAAAAAATGCAGAGTTCCTAAGCATTTTAGCGTTGTGATTCTTGCCACTCCACTCGATCTCTGTGTCAATAAAAATGCCTCTGTGATCACAGGTCCCTTGCAGAAGTACACTATAGTTATTTTTCCTGTTAATATATTTGTTTCCTTGGTGCACAGGTGGAATAATGTTGACATGGCATACATCCAGGCAGGCTATCACTTGTGGGTATCCAAGGGCTGCGAACACATCCATTACCTGTGCACAAAAAAATGAAAAAGAAATTGAACCTACTTTGAACCAGATGGCCGCTGATTATTCGAGTTCACACATCTATATAAATACAGTTTTTTTAAAAATCTGGTGTCTACATGAAGTAGCCATCTCAATAAGAAGTCTTCTAAGATGTTTCATCATAAAAAAACTTTTCTCAAGTCATTAACAATAACACAACTGATGCGAGTACTCACGTTTTCACATACTTAGATTCAGTTTTTTTAAAAAATTATATAACATTACCTTCCTATGATCTCCTAGGTACACAGTTTGCTTCAGAAGTAACTTCTCCATTGCAAGCACAACCTCAACAAGGACCTTGCACACCGTGCATCACCCAACACCGAACAGCTGGCAAGCGGACACATAAGAGCATCAGTGGGTGAGAATCCAAATAGCTATAGCGAGGTGCTTCTCCATAGCAATAGCTTTCCTCATATTTGTGTCCGCTTTGGCTATTTCTGGTCGGAGAATATCGAAAAGTTTCATGGAAAGGAAGTGTGGCATTCTGAAGTACATGATCCACCATTCATTGGACCAGATGGACATAACAAATTTCTCCCACCAGTCCTTCATTGTTGGATACACCCACCACCTCCATAAATGGGAATATGGGCAAACACACTGAAATAATAGAGGAGTATCAATGGTTTCAAAGTACATAAAATCATTACCAGCTTTGCTGGATGAGATAAGTTCTAAATGATATAGCAGAATAAAGAGACAGATCATCCTGCATTGGTGATGGTGAAGTCTCCACCAGTACAACATTGAAAGGGATGTCCTCAGCAGTACAGAGATAGCCAAACCAGTGGCAATGTTTGACTCCATTCTGAAAATAATGGCGGGACAGGCACTATTACAGCTTAGTTAGCAGTCACTGACCAATGAAGTTAATCTGTACGTCCCCTGAAATAGCCAATCACTGCGTCCGTGGCAGGAAAGAGCACCGGAAACACGTCAGCAGCTTTGTGAAAAAATGAGTAATCACATCCTTGATTGACAGCAAAATAATAATAACAATCATCATCATCATCATCATCATCATCCCAGGATCTTAAAGACATGTAAACAAAAACAAAAAAAAAATTGGGATAAATTATTTTGGGAAAGCCATCACATCTCGTGACATATTGTAGTGGAAATAATGATCCCCAGGATAGTCAGGTAAGTGTGATAAATCGTGTAAACAACAAGGAACGAACTCAGGATTGGGAAATCCCAGTTCTCCCCATGATCATTACTGTCGTCTAACTGGCGCCATAGAATCATAGAGTTAGAAGAGACCACAACGTCCATCTAGTACAACCACCTATCATGCAGGAATACATAATCAAAGCATTCTCAACAGATCACAATCCAGTCTCTGTTTAAACATTTCCAAAGAAGGAGACTCCACCACACTCCAAGGCAGTGCATTCCACTGCCAAACAGCTCTTACTATCAGGAAGTTCTTCCTAATGTTTAGGTGGAATCTCTTTTCCTGTACTTTGTATCCATTGTTCCATGTCCTAGTCTCTGGAGCAGCAGAAAACAAGCTTGCCCCATCCTCAATATTGTCACAGATCTGTGCAGAGCGCAGTCACTCCCTGTTCATCCGAACAGGGGATAAGCAACAAAAACGTGTGCTTTGTGAGCAAACAAATACTCCTTTGGTGCAAAAGTAAGTCCATGCCAAAATTCTTTTAGACTTTTATTAATAACAATTAAATAAAAAGGAAAACAATAACAGAAAGCATTTAACCATGTTTTCTAGGTTCTCTCTAAGCAAGAGAGGTACACACAAGCTTGAAGCTCTCTTCTATCTCAAGAAAGAAAACAATGTAACCCCTCCCATTTATATAGACCATAACACTTAGTCTTTGGGAGAAACGAAAGCAATCCAATCTTAAGTTTCGTTTCTCACATACAAGCCTAAAAAACAGAATAACAGAACAGACAGATTTATTACCCTCTAATAGCCAAAGATGGCGCCAGGCATGTCTGGCTAAAAAATTATTCAGGGAGGGGGAGACAAACTCCTGATCTCAAAAACTATTTTCCCTGACACCCCTCTAATTTTTCATCCAGACATCGACATATCATACCCAGTCTGTCACACAAAAAATCATGCTTAATATTTCCCAACGCTTTAGTAAATAAATCTGCTATATTTTCTTCACTGGGGCAATACACCAAATCAATTAAACCATTTTGAACAGCTTCTCTAACATTCTGAAATTTTACAGCCACATGTTTTGTTCTACTTTTAACACCTTGTGCTGTTGCCATCGCTATACATGCTTGAGAGTCTTCAAAAACTTTAACAGCTTCTAAAATTGGCATACCCTAATCACTAAAAATTTGTTTTAGATAAATCAGCTCATTTACCACGCTTGACAACGCGGCAAATTCTGCCTCTGCCGAGCTTAAAGCAATAGTGGATTGCTTTTTTGACCCCCAGTGTATGGCAGTGCCAGCATAAAAAATTATCATCCCTGAATCAGAATATCTATTTTGGATTTCGCTGGCAAAACTGGCATCGCAAAAAGCTTCCAACTCATGAGAACCTTGTGAACTTATTTTTACGCCATAATTCAAAGTTCCACGCAAATATCTTAATACGCGTTTCAAACCTTGCCAATCATGTTGAGTTGGTTTTGACACTTTTCTAGACAAAACATTTACAGCATATTGTATATCTGGACGTGACCATCTTGCAATATACAATAAACTTCCAATTACAGAATGAAAAAGTTCAGGATATTCAAATGGCCTAGAATCTGTGACATTTATGAAATCACAACACATAGGAGTTCGAACAGGTTTACATTGAGACATGTTACAAAGATCCAAAACTCTTTCAATCTTTTGAACTTGACTCATTTTAAAATCACCATTTTCAAACCTTTGGAAATCTACTCCCAAATAGTTTCTAATTTGACCAAGGTCCTTCAATTTGAATTTTGAACCCAATTCCTGTTTAAACCTTTGCACCTGAACATCAGTTTGTGTAATCAAGCAGAAATCATCCACAAAAGCGACGACGATTTCATAATTCTGATTAACACCCCTTGTATACAAACATGGATCAGCAATGCTGTTCTGAAAACCAACATTTTTCAGCTGTTCATCCAAACAAAGGTACCAACATCGGCCACTTTGCTTGAGACCATACAAGGCTTTATTGAGGCAATAAACCTGGTCTGCTCCCCCACTGTGAAACCCAGGGGCTTGCTCCATATAGATGCACTCATCCAATGGAGCATTTAAATATGCAGTCTCTACATCAAAGTGATTGACTTTAAGTTGGTTTAAACTTGCAATAGATAAAGCAATCTTTACACTTTGTACTTTAACAGTGGGTGCAAAAACCTGATCATAATTTTGATACTGTATCTGTGAATACCCCTTTGCAACCAAACGTGCTTTGTATTTGACACCCCCATCCTGCAATTGCTTTCTCTTATATACCCAACGGCAACCCACAGCCTTTTCTCCCTGTGGCAATGCCACAATACGGAAAACATCATGGCCTTTGATGGACTCCATTTCATTTTCCATTGCCTCTTGCCACTTTTGTTGTTCTTCTTTTGGCAACTTTAAAACATCAGTATAATTATCAGGTTCAAAAGTCACCTGGCAAACTTTTACATTCTGTGCTGTGAATCTTAAAGGAGGCACTCCCTTTGTCTCTCTGTTAGAGCGACGGGGGACAACAGGCTGAGCCTGATCATTGTCAGAATCTGCATTTGAATCACTTTCCACATCAAAGGATTCATGCTTGGAACCCTCTCCTCTCAAGTCTGGGGAAACATCAGTGCCTGACCCAACAGACTGCTGCTGCTGCTCAGGCTGATTTTCACCAACAAATGAAGGCAAAACCACATCTAAATTAGCATGGACATGAGACCAGTTGGCCTGCTCCTCAAATTCAGCATTCCTGGAAATCAAAACTCTCCCATCCCCAAACGCGAACCGCCAGCCCTTTGATGATTGGTCGTACCCGACAAATCTGAGCCTCCTAGCCTTGGGTTCCCCCTTTTTTCTGTTTGCCTTAGGGATATTCACCCATGCATAGGACCCAAAGGTCCTAATGTGCCTCACAGATGGCTTTTTGCCATAAAACATGAAAAAGGGTGTATTTGAAACCACAGAACTGGGTACACGGTTACTTAAATAAGCAGCTGTTAACATAGCTTCTCCCCAGTATTTCTGCTCAATGTTTGCATCAAACATCAGGCTATCTTTAATTGTTTGCAAAACACCAATTTTTCTCTCAGAAATCCCATTTTCATTAGGACTATAAGGGGTTGTGAGTCTGTGGAAAATTCCTTTTTGTTTTAGCCAATTTTGGAACTCATTTGACATGAATTCCCCTCCCCTATCTGACTGGAGAGATGACACCTTCTGGGGAAAATGTCTCTCAACATAAGCCACCCAATTTTTAAAAGTCTGAAATGTCTCATCCTTACTCTTGAGTAAGAATAGGAAACAATAACGACTGAAATCATCGACCAAGACCAGGATGTACTTGGCTCCTCCCAGGGAAGGTGGATAGGGGCCAGACAGGTCCATATGAACCAATTCTAGAATTCTTTTTGACTTTCTCTCACTATGCTTGGGAAAAGGATGGACCTTGGATTTCGATTTTTTACAAATTTTACAATCCAGGTACTTCTGACAAGCCCTCAAACTTAACCCATCCACCATGTCAGGCATCTGCCTGAGGACCTTAAAACTAGCATGGCCAAATCTCCTATGCAACAGATGTACACAATTATCATGCAAAGGAGAGTTTGCCATTATAGTACTGGTTTGAGGCTCCTGTACACTATTATACATATAATACAGTTGGTCATGAAAAACCCCTTCAGCCATAACAGTACCATCCTTTAAAATATAACATTTGTTCCCTTTAAATTGTACTTCATAGCCCTCCTGTGTCAATTTAACAACAGAGAGTAAACACATTTTTAAATCAGGAACATACTGAACATTTTTTGCATCCATGTTCAAACATTGTACAAAACATGTACCTTTACCCAAACATTTTGACTTGGATCCATCAGCCAAACTCACACTTGAGGGGCTAGTCTCTTTAAAGTCCTTAAAGAGTTCTTTATTATTGGAGATAAAAGCATTGCAGCCGCTATCCAAACACCATTGAGATAAATCTCTATTTTGCTCCTTCACAGCTTGCAAAACAACTGCAGAAACAGTCATACTAGATGAAGCAGGCTTTTTCTTGCTTTCTTTGCTCTTTTTTGCTTTGCACTGTTTTGCAAAATGTCCATTTTTGCCACAGTTCCAGCAAAGCTTAGATTTCACAGCAAAAGCGGGGACCACACCCTTACTGGGGTCTTTAGAGCCATCTACTGGATCATTTGTAGAATTGCGGGTCTTCGCCTGTACAGCCTTTTGAGCAGAACTTTTCCTCTCCAACCACTTAGCCTCTTCTTCCAACAAACGACCAGTAATAAAATTAATGGTCATATTTGCTGCTGCCATATTTTCGAAGGAGAATATTAAGGCATCGAATTTTTCTGGTAGGCTTGATAAGAGGATATGAACTTTTTCTTGTTCAGTAAAATGGACATTAATCTCCTGCAACTGATGGAAATATTGCCGGATAGTTGAAATGTGTGTGGCCACATCGCCATCTGGCTGCAGCTTTAGTCTATACAGCTTCCTTGTTAACATAAGCTGTGAACCAGTCCCAGCATGGACATAAACCTGCCGCAGTGCTTGCCAAATGTCCCTGGCCGTGGCACAGCCTCGCACATACATCAACTGACTGTCCTCAATTGCCAAAATGAGAGACGCTCGAGCACGTTCCTCAGACTGCTGTTGCAATACAGAAGCGCCTTGGGCAGGGGGGGCTAAAATGGGAGCGTGTATCAATTGTTGATGCAAATAAGCCTCCATCTTCACAGCCCACAAATGATAATTCTTATCATTTAACTTTTGGAAGGGAAAAACTGCCATACTCTGAGCCATTGTCCATAAACTCTTTAGCCCCTCTCAACTGATTATCTGCTTCCCTCACACAGGGGTTGCTTACCAGCAGGGCGTTGTAAATGGTTGGGTCTCAGCAGTCCTCACAGCAGGCTTTCTCACCTTCCAGTCCCCTCCTTGCTGGGGTTGTAAGCTCTTGCCAGGCGTAGACAAAAGCAAGCTCCAACAGCTTCAAAGGAAGAAGACTTCACACCAAAGGGACAAGTTGCCCAACTTGCCGCTTGTTCAAAGCCCCTCTCAGCTCAGGCTTAAACAATTTGCAGCATAAGAGCTTCACGGCTCATAAACTCTTGAGCCAGCAATCCTGGGCATCCCATAACCTGTCACAGATCTGTGCAGAGCGCAGTCACTCCCTGTTCATCCGAACAGGGGATAAGCAACAAAAACGTGTGCTTTGTGAGCAAACAAATACTCCTTTGGTGCAAAAGTAAGTCCATGCCAAAATTCTTTTAGACTTTTATTAATAACAATTAAATAAAAAGGAAAACAATAACAGAAAGCATTTAACCATGTTTTCTAGGTTCTCTCTAAGCAAGAGAGGTACACACAAGCTTGAAGCTCTCTTCTATCTCAAGAAAGAAAACAATGTAACCCCTCCCATTTATATAGACCATAACACTTAGTCTTTGGGAGAAACGAAAGCAATCCAATCTTAAGTTTCGTTTCTCACATACAAGCCTAAAAAACAGAATAACAGAACAGACAGATTTATTACCCTCTAATAGCCAAAGATGGCGCCAGGCATGTCTGGCTAAAAAATTATTCAGGGAGGGGGAGACAAACTCCTGATCTCAAAAACTATTTTCCCTGACAAATATGACATCCCTTCAAATATTTAAACATGGTTATCATGTCTCCTCTTATCCTTCTCTTCTAGAGGCTAAACATACCCAGCTCCCTAAGCCGCTCCTCATAGGCATGGCTTCCAGACCACCCACCATTTTGGTTGCCATCCTCTGAATATGTTCCAACTTCTCAATATCCTTCTTGAATTTTCGTGCCCAGAACTGGACACAGTATTCTAGGTGAGGTCTGACCAAAGCAGAATAGAGTGGCATTATTACTCCCCTTGATCTAGACACTATACTCCTATTGATGCAGCCTAGAATTGCATTTGCTTTTTTAGCTGCTGCATCACACTGCTGGCTCTTGTTCAGCAGTGGATAAAACCAGGGATGTAATTCTTTGCAAATTTCATTCTTGAAGGAAGCAACATAATTTTAGTACCTTTCTTCCCACTTTTTGAAGACAAGATACAGCTCAGAGCATCTTCTATGCAAAATTTGCAGGTGATTTTTTTCCCCAAAGGAAACATTGCACAGGAAACATTTTTTTTTACCAGAAAATAATAATTATGTACAGATTTCTTCTTCTGTGCAGAAAATCCAATTTCCAGTATAGAACATTTTGTATTTGATATTCTACACAAAATGCACACACATGTCACCCCCACAGGAAACAGCATTGTCTGCACATCAAGTGACATTTTCTCTACCACATTCAAATATTGCACAAAGCACCAAGCCGCGAAGATTATTATCAGTCCAGGATTCTTCTCTTCAGAGTTTCCCAACCTTCAACAAATATCTTTTTCAACCATTTTTCATATATTTTGAAATATTCCTTCAGTTCCTATAAGATACATGGCTATAGCAGCCCCAACAGCTTCAAAATGCTAGCTGATTAACTCAGCTCAGACTAAAGAAAAAAAAAGTGGGGGAGAAATACTGCAGGAAGCAAAGGAAAAGAGGGATGAAACAGGTATACATCTATAGCCTATATATACTATAAAATAGATACTTTAACAAAAAATATCCACCACTAAGGTCTTTATGGAGAGCCACTCTGGGAAGCCTTGTTTTTAAGATTTCCCAAATGTATTGGATTCAAAAGATTAAATTGATTCTGTCCCATTATAAAAATAGGGATTTTTGATACAACTAAATTCACAGGATAAGCCGCAAAACATTCAATATAGTTCTAGTGTAAGAGAAAGATTGCTAGGGACACAAGGGGGAAAAAAAGGCATAGTACAATGAGGAGGATAAGAAATGTGACAACCCATTGTGTTAGCCCTTGCAACCTGCTCAGGAAGGATACACTCCCAAAGACACATGCTTGTCTATCCTTCAGAAGTTACACAGTCACCACTTGTGTTTTTAAGAACTAGTCCAGAAACACAAGAATACAGAACCCTTTACATATGGAGAACAATTTCAACAGGTCTTCTCCACACTTAATTCAACTGTATCCTGAGATAACTAACCCTGCACAAAATAATTGCATACAAGTATAGAAATAAAGGGGGTGGGGACTAAGTTTGGTTCTAAATCTAATTGAATAGATCTGGAACCAACTCTCTCCTTTTCTGTCCATGTGTGTACACAATTACACTTGTGTGAATGATGAGTCATACTAGGATCCCAAATGTTTGAGATTCTGGACATTGGTTTATTTTGATATTTTTTTTAAAAAAATATTTTTATTCTTTAAAACCATAAAACGTAAGACACCAAACCATACCTCAGCTTGTACACATACATAATAACACATATATAATAGCGCAAACTTTCATATCTTTCATTTCTTTCATATCCCTTTTTCCATTCTTCTATCTCTCAACATAGCAAACTTCCTGTTTTCCTTTATTTCTCAAAGTGCTTTTTCTAAAAAGAACTTTCTCCCTCCCCCTTCTAATATCCTCTTTTGTTTCTACATTACATCTTGTTTCAGTTTTCTTTTGAGTTCCTATTCTTCTATGCCCATCGTTGCTTTCTCTCCCCCTTTTTCCTTCCAAAGGGGTATTAATATCTGCCAATCTTCTAGATTTTTTAAAATTTTCTTTTCATCTAGTAGTATTGTCATTTTATCCATTTCAAACATATCATATAACTTCATAACCCAGTTCTCTGTCAATGGTATATTTTGACCTTTCCATTCTTTTGCGAACGTGATTCTAGCAGCTGTGATCATATACAATAGAATTTTCCCATATTTATCTTGGATTTCTTTCTTAACATTATGTATCATATTTAACAAAAAAAAATCTCGGGTTCCAATGGTATATTGACTTTCAATGTTTTGACAATTAATTGTTGTATCTTTCTCCAATATTTCTTAGTTTTTTTCACATTTCCACCACATATGGTAATATGTCCCAATATTTTTCCCACATTTCCATCAATTTTTCAATGTATTCTTATATATCTCAGCTATTCTCACAGGTGTTAAGTGCCACCTGAATATCATCTTATATATATTTCCTTTTATATTATTACTTTTTGTACATTTCAGATTTTGTTTCCATGCTTTTTCCCAATGTTTTAGTTGGATATTGTGGCCAATATCCTGAGCCCATTTTACCATATTGGGTTCAATACATTCTTGTTCTAAATTTAACATCAGTAATGTCTTATAAATTTTTGATAATATTTTCTTCTTTTCTCCAAATATTATTACATCCATTTGTGTCTGATCCATCTCTATGCCTTCAAGTTTCAAATCATTTTTAATTTTTTCCTTCAGCTGTCTATACAGTAGCCCGTGACATTCTATGCCTTCTTCCCTTAGTTCTTCCTGTGTCTTCATCTTATATATATTTCTCTCTTTTTTTTAACATTACTTTATATGTCAACCACTTATCCTTATAGATATTTTCCCTTTTGTAGAACGCTTCCTGGTTGGAGATCCATAACGGTATCTTTGTATAGAGTTTATTTTTGTATTTTAACCATACCTTTATCAGTGCCCGCCTTATGTAGTGATGGGTAAATTCTTTGTGGACTTTCATCTTATTAAACCACATATACGCATGCCAGCCGAATCTTGTATTGAAACCCTCCAGTTGTAATAGCTGAGGATTTCCTAATGTTACCCACTCTGTTAACCACATTATACAGCTGGCATGGTAATATGTTTGAAAATCAGGAAGTCCTAGTCCCCCTCTGTCTTTGACATCCACCATTGATATTCTCCTTATCCTTGGTTTTTTCCCGTTCCATACAAATTTGGCTAAATCTGTATTCCATTTGTTGAATATCTTGTCATTAATTATAATTGGAATATTTTGAAACAGATATAATAACTTGGGTAACGTATTCATCTTAATTGTAGCTATCCTTCCCAATAAAGATAAATCTAACTTATCCCATCTCCTTAAGTCCTCTCTTGTTTCGTTCCACATTTTCTTATAATTATTCTCAAATAGCTCTGCATTCTTCTTTGTTATAACAATACCCAAATATTTTACTTTTTTCTGTATTTAAAATTTGTGAGTTTCTCTAAGTTCTCCTCTTCCTTTTTCCCTATATTCCTTGTTAACATCACTGTCTTATCTTTATTTATTTTTAATCCAGCAAATTTTCCATATTCCTCGATTATATCTATTAATTTTTCTATACTTTCTATCGGGTTATCCAGGAAGAAGACAAGGTCGTCCGCGAACGCTTTATATTTATACTTGTGTTCCTTTATTTTTAGTCCTTTAATTTGTGGATTTAATCTTATTTTCCTATTTTATACTTCTAATGTTATTATAAATAATAAGGGTGACAAAGGACATCCTTGTCTAGTTCCTCTTTCAATTTTACATGGTTTTGATTGCTCACCGTTTATTATAATATGCGCTTGTTGGTTATTATAAATTTTCCGTATCCAATCTATAAAGTTGTTTCCCATATTCATCTTCTCTAAGACTTTGATCATAAATTCCCACCTTACATTATCAAATGCTTTCTCAGCATCCGCAAATATCATCAACATTTTTCTTTCATTATGCTTTTCATAATACTCAATTATATTTAGCAAAATTCTCATATTATCCTTTGCTTGTCTGTCTGGTACAAACCCACTTTGGTCTTCATATATCCATCCTTTTAGTATTTTTTTCAATCTTTCTGTTTGCGAAGATCTTATAGTCCGTGTTCAGTAAAGATATTGGCCTGTAATTCGAAGTTATCTTTAGGTCTTTCCCCTCTTTTGGTATTAACGCGATGTCCGCCTTTGTCCAAGTTTCTGGGCATTTCCTCTCCTTAATTTCGTTAAACAATCTATGTAGCGGACAAACAGCTCTTTTTCAAAAACCTTATATTATGTTGCTGAAAAAACCATCCTGACCAGGCGCTTTTCCTATTTTCAATTTCTGTACTGCCTCTTTAATTTCATTCATCATTATTTGTTTATTTAAGTCTTTTCTCTCTTCTTCTGTAATTGGTGGTATCATCTCATTTTCCAAATATTCTTCCATTTTCTTTTCATCTAGTTCTGAGCTAGAATGTTTCTGATATAGTTTGGAATAATAGTCATGGAAAATTCTTATAATATCCTTTTGCTTGGTATATCTTTTGTTGTTTACCTCTATCTTATTAATTAATTTTTCCCCCTTTTCTTTCCTCAGTCTACCAGCCAACCATTTTCCTGATCTATTAGCGTGCTCAAAATATTTCTGCTGACTGTATTTCAATTTTGTAATTTTCTCTGATGACATTATGATTTCCAATTGTTTTCTCAAAATATCTAGTTCTTTTTTAGATTTCCCATCTCCTGGGTTGGCTTTAAACTCTAGTTCCTTCTTTCTTATCTCTTCCATTACTTTTTCCTCTCTCCTTTTCTTCTTTTTTTAAAATTTCTATTTCTTGTTGGATTAAGTGACCCCTTATCACTGCCTTCCCAGCATCCCATACCATGTTTAGATCCGTTCCTCTATCTAGGTTTTCTTTGAAATATTGTTCTATCACCCTCCTAGTTCTATCTATTACCTCTTCATTTTTGAATAGCGTGTCTTTCATTTTCCAGTTGTTTTGCCTGTTTCGACCTCCCATTTCCATAATTATCGGACAGTGATCAGAAACTATCCTCTTTTGAATCTCTATTTTCTTGATATCCTTACATAAATTTCTAGAAGTTAAAATCATATAAATTCTTGACCAGCTTTTAAAACGGTCTGAATAATATGTATAGTCTCTCTCATTTTTATGTAGGTGTCGCCAAATATCAATTAGTTGTAAACCCTCAATTAATTCTAATGCCACTCTAGGCAATTTCCCTTGCTTTATCTTAATTCCCTTTGCCAATGTTTTATCCCCAATCTACATCCAGCACTCCATTCCAATCTCCTGCTATTATGTGGTATTCATAATCATATTCCAATATTTTATTTGCTAAATCTTGAAAGAATTTCTTCTTATTGTTTTGTGGTGTGTATAATCCTATAAGTAGTATTTTCTTTCCTTGTATTATTACCTATATAATATCCATTTTTGTCATTAAAGATTTCCTTAGATTCATATTTTTGATTTACATAAATCACTACCCCTCTTTTTCTTTTATCATAGTTAGTTGAGTAGTCTTCTCCAAGTTTTATGATTTTTAAATATTTTTTGTCTTGTTCTCTTATATGTGTCTCTTGGAGACATAATATATCTACTTTTTGTTTTTCCAAATAATGATATATCAATCTTCTTTTATGTGGTATATTTAACCCTCTTACGTTCCAAGTTAGGATTTTCCCATACATCTCTTCTTCTTTTTCTTTTTCTTCTTCTTCTTTTCTTTCTTCCTTCCCCCCCTTTCAATTCTTTTTTTAAATTATCCTTTATTTGGAGTATCTCCCCCTGTTGCCCCTTCTAATTCTTCTTCTTCTTCCCCCTTTTCCTCCTCTTCTTCTCCTTCTTCACTTAATGTTTCTCCCTCTTCTTCTCCTTCCTGTTCTTCCTCTTCCTTATTCTCCTCTAATTCCGATTCCTGTCCTTCCTCGTCTTTATTACCTTCTAATTCCCCCTCCAATTTATAAGTGTAGTATTTCTTTTTCACCACTGTTTCGTGACTCAGCTTTACTAATCTTTCTTTATAAATTTTTTGCCTTCTTTTAAGGTCTTCTCTACTATCTTGATTAATTTCTTCCTCTGTCTGATCCTCTTTTCCTTCTCCTTTCTGGGGCCTCTCTACTTGTTGGGGATCTTTTCTTATCTTATCACTTTTCTGGATCTCCCCTACGAAATTCTTAGCTTTCTCTACTGTATTTATTATCCATCTCTTTTGTTGATACGTAACTGTCACTCCTTCTACTTTATTCCACTTGCAAACTATTTCCTTTCCCCTTAATACCTGCGTCAAGAAATTAGATTCCTTTCTTTTTTTTAAGATTTGTAATGGTAAATCTTTATATATTTTTATCTCCTGTCCTTCAATAATAAATTTTTCTCTTAAGCTTTGCTGTAGTACAATATCCTTTACCCTTTCTCTTACAAAATAAATCACTATATCCCTGGGAAGTTTGTTTTTCCTTGCAATCCATGAATCTAAACGATGCAGTTTATCCACCTCTATATCTAGTTGTTCCGGTATCCACCCTATGAAATTTGCTAACACAGGAATTACTTTTATCGATAAATCTTCATTATATTGCTCTGGTAGTCCTCTTATTTTTATACATTTAGATCTCCATCTAATTTCTTGAGACGTTTTAAGATTACTTTCTTGCTGTAATCTAACTTCTAATTTTTTTGTTCTTTTTTCTATGTTATTTGTCTTTATTTGCAAGTCTTGCAGTTCATTACCGATCCTTGCAATATCTTTTGACGCCACTTCCAATTGTACCCCAAATTTATCTAATTGCTTCTGGATGTCTTCTCTTATCACCCCCTTCAAGTCTTTCATTTCCATCCTTAACTCTTTACTTAATTTTTTAAATTCATTTATCAGCATTTGATTTATGTCATTTATTTTTGTTGACATTTCAACTGATGCCCTCCTAGTTGTTTGTGTCTGAACTTGAGTTTGTGCCAACGCTTTTCTTGTTGTTGGCATGTTTTAAGTACTTTTTCTATATTTGAATCTTTTATCTTCTTTGTCTCCTTTGTCTCCTTAAACCTCTTCCTCTTTCTTGTATCTATGAGCCCCCTCCCGTTCTGATAGCTATTATTTGCTCTCTCCTTCTTTTTTCCCTTATACTATGTTTATCTATCTTTATTTATCTTATATAACCTGTATCATCCCATAAACCTCTTAATATTCATATAGTATATATCTATGTATATAACATATGTATCATCCTAATCCATCATGTATTATACATTGACTCCAGCTATATCATACAATATCAGTACCTATGTCTTTTATTCTTTCACCAATATCTATTCTTCTCAATCAGTATTGTCCTTCAATTCTCCACCCTTATAATCCTTTTAACCCTTCTTCTTGTGAGCCCCCACTTCTTCGCTGTCTTCTAATTTTCTCTTTTTTCACATATCTTCCAGGTTCACTGGTGTCTTGCTTCCAACTGCTTTAAACTGCCAGCTCCCGCTCTTACCGTCTCTTTCTTTTCCTTTGGTACTTTGCCAGTTAGTAACTTTAGTCCTTCGATACTTACTAACTTTCCCACCTCTTTTTTCCCAGTCCACTTCACTTTGATATTTCACTCTTATATTTCTTCCTTACACCCAGCTCCTTCTGAGGCTTCGTTCTTTATTTCGCTCTCTCTGTGATTTCGCTCTCTTTGTGGCTCCAACTCTTTCTACAATTCTCTATTCCTTCAATTATTTAGTACCTTATTATCTATATAAGTCTATTATTCATATGTCTCTCTTTACTTTGGTCTTTTATTTTCTCTATTACTTCAGATTTTTAACTATACTTTTAATATATTTTAGTCCCTGTTATCATTCCTCGTTGTTGTTTCCTCTTCTCTCTGCTTGTACCTTTCTTCCCCCTTAACTTTCCATACTCACCGCTCGTTGCGCCTTGCTTCTCCTTTCAGTTCACAGCTGTTTCTTTTTAACCTTGCTTAACTCTCTCTCCTCTCTCTTCTGTTTCTCTTGATTCTTAATTCTCTATTATACCAATTCTCTATCATACCAATTGTATTTTTCCTCTTACAGCTTCATTCAAACTCTTTTCTTTTTTTCACCTTTTATTTTACTTCAACCCCAACTCCAAATCCTTCACAGCTCCATCACAATCCGCGTTTAAACGCCAGCCGCCTCCCCTCTACTGGATCCTCCTCCAGATTTATTTTCTTCTGTTGGATTAGTTCACCCAACCATTCCCTTGTTTACTAGTATTAATATAGAACTTAAATACTGGGAGGTATGTTTTGAAAAACAAAAGAAAATCGCTTACTGCAGCTCCATAGTCCTTTATAATTTTAAAAGTGGTGGTGTTGCTTTTGCTGCAAGTGGCAGCTATAGCACAGATGGTAGATGGCTATTGACCCTTTCAACACTTTGTGGCATAAAACAACTGCTTTACCTTCACTGTTGTTGAAATTCTGGATCTCTTCTAGCCTCCTCTGACTATCTGTTTCCCCAGATAGTTTTCTCCCTCCATTCTTCCAGTTTTAGGGCTCCTTTCCTGGTCTATGCAGGTAGGTTTCACAAGCTCCGCAAAACCCAACCTCTCGCAACACCTTTCACCACCGGAAGTCCTATTTTGATATTTTCTAAAATTAATAGAAGGATCTTTAGGTTGCTCAGGAGTCAGCCTCTAGAAAGGGGCCGGGGGCTGGACTACCAGATTCCTATGCACAAAAGATGAGAAGTGTCTCATTCCACAGTGGTGATATGAGGTATCTACCCTTCTGCTTAGAGCACTGGCTGTCAGTTCATGAACACATACTTTGTTTAACACCTGCAGGAAACCCAGTCTTACCATTAAGCAGAGTGGCTTGCTCAGATAACATATACTGGGCAGGAGAGGCTGAGGATTGGTGGGGAGTATTTGTTGGACAGAGCCATGTGTGCCACATCGCCCTGATTCTTTCAGGTACGGTTAGGTATACTGTCCTATTCCAGTGTTGAAGAATAATTCAACTTACAGTCTGGTCAGCTTCTGTACATGGAATTGTCAGACAGACACACCACCTTGTCCTGGATCTCAGGAAATACTTTAGGCCAGTCCTGCAACTATCTTGTGGATCACCATCAGCCATGTAAGGTGATTCACAAGGTTTCCAGGAAGTCTTTTTCTGATGGCTGCCTGAAATGGCAAAAACAAGAAGAGACTTCTGCAACCAAAAACCCATCAGATATTTTTAATGGTGACATGGTTTGACTTGGATCACAAATGGTGCTCAAAGTGTTTGAAAAGTTGAAACACATCACTTTGGTAAGTAGCTATGGTTATGAATTGGTTGTCAGTTATCCTCTGCAGATCATCCAAGAAAGTCCTGCTATGGATATTTCAGTTAGCAGTAGAGCTGTCCCTCCCATGTAACCCTAATGGGAGATTTCAACCATCCTGATATTGTTTGGTGATCGCACTTTGGCAAGAGTGTAAGAGCCAAAAAAAAATATCCCTCACGAGCCTTGCAAACAATTCCATTGTACATAAGATAGAGGAAGCAAAAAACAGATCAAATATTTTGGATTTGATACTAAGTGACAGAGATGAACTTCTCAGTGGGATGGAAATAGTGGAATTGTTGGGTGGGGATGGCCATGGCCTCTTGGGATTTGTTATACAGAGGAAAGGTGAAGTCAAATGTAGTCAAACACATACTCTGGACTTCAAGAAAGCTGGTTTCAGTAAGCTTAGGGAAATACTGAGTGAGATTCCCTGGTCTGAAGCGCTCAAAGGGAAGGGAGTCCATGGTGCATGAAAGTTTCTTAAAGTCAAATGTTAAACCAGAGTTGCACACAATTCCAATGAGGAAGAAAAATGGGAGGTGTCTAAAGAAATGAGGGTGGTGTACAAGGAACTTTCAGATTAACTGAGGTATATAAGAAATAGAAGAAGGGGGAACCACCAAAGAGGAATACAAATGAATTGCCAATACGTGTAAGGGGAAGGTCATAAAAGCTAAAGCTCAGAATGAGTTCAGGCTCACTAGAGAGGTGAAAAATAATAAAAAGGGGGTTTTTCTTTGGCTATATTTGGGGCAAAGGGGAAGAAAAAGTCATGGTAGGACCGCTGCATAGAGAAAATGGTGAAATGCTAATAGGGGAAGAAAGAGAAAGCTTCTTTGCCTCATTCTTCTCCCAAGAGGAAAATAGTGCTCTAAGTGGTGAAAACAGAAGAAACCATGCAGTAAGGGAATTACAGCCCAGCATGCGAAAAGAGGTAGTAAAGAAATACCTAGCTCCTCTAAATGAATTCAAGTTTCCAGTGCTACATGAACTACATTCAAGATTACCAATTGAAGTTGTAGATGTGTTAGCATGCCCTACTACACCCTCCCTGCGAGATTCCATAACTGGAAATATTGGACACTTTGGGGGGTCATATTGGCTTATGCAGATTGGAAGTCAGTTAGAGGTCACATTGACCACAGAGGTGTCTAGAAATACAATGGGGTGAAAGCCCAAATTAGGATTGAGCAGAAACCCCCCGTGATGTGTTTATGCTAACAACCCAGTCCTTATAGTGGTATGTGCTAATCTTGTCTTCCAGCCCTGGGCATTTCAAGAAATTATTCAATCAAACAATTAAGTGACCATTGCTTAATCTATACCCTACAGAAATCTACCCTCATATCCCCTCCTGTCCATCCATATGAGATTGTTGCAAAACCATCAATGTTCTATCTCTCCATGATCAGTTGAGTTTTGGTTTCCTTTGCCTATTCAATGGGAGAACCATCCATTCACCCCTCCAAGTCACAGAATAGGGTATAAATATTAGAGCCCTAACAATAGCAAGGTGTGTCACATCAGAAGTGTGCCACAGTGGATGGTGTGGATTTGTGGTGTACCCTGGATTGGAACCTCCTCTTTGAGCTAATTATCCCCCCAGATATTGCAGGAGATTTTGGCCTCACAGGTGGGATTCTAACACACACACACACACCTCTTAGGGTAACAAATGTGATCTCAGAGCCACTGCCAATAATCTTTGAGAATTCTTGGAGGACAGTAGAAGTCCCAAAAAATTGGAGGAAGGCAAATATCTATAAAAGGGGCAAAAAAATGAGGTCCAGAGTGACTAGCAACCATTCTGCTTGATGTCAATACCAGAAAATTGTCTAGTTTGTGCACACATAGAAGGGAATGCTGTGTTAACTGACAGCTGAAATGGGTTTCTCAAAAACAAGTCATGCCAAACTAATCTCTCTTTTTATATAGAGTTAAAAGCTTAGTAGATCAGAGAGAGGAGTGTTGTAGATGTAGTATATCTTGATTTCAGTAGGATTTCAACAAGGTCACCCATGATATTCTTGCAGGCAAACTTGTGAACTGTGGGCTAGACAGTATTGCAGTTAGGTGGATCTGTAGTTGGTTGACAGATCAAACTCAAAGAGTGTTTACCAATAACTGCTCTTCTTCCTGGAGAGAAGTGACTAGTAGGGTGCTTCAGAATGACTTAGATGATTTGCAAATGAAACCAAAGAGGGGAGAGAGGTTGTTGCTAATACAGCAGAGGACAAGATCAGAATTCAAAAAGATCCTGGTGGGCCAATATGAACACCATGAATTTCAACAGGGATAAATGTAAAGTACTGCATCTAGGCAGGAAACATGAATTGCACAAATACAGGATGGAAAACTCTTGGCTTAAAAGTTGTACATGCAACTAGGATCTAGGAGTCTTAGTAGACCACAAGCTAAACATAAGTCAATAGTGTGATGCAGCAGCCAAAAAAACAAATACAATTCTGGCTGCATCAACTGGACTATAGTGTCCCCATCTAGGGAAGTAATAATGCCAATCCATTTTGCTTTAGTCAGATTGCACTGGATTACTGTATCCAGTTTTAGGCACCACAGTTCAAGGATTTTGAAAAGATAGAACATGTCCACAGAAGCACAACCAAGATCATCAAAGGTCTGGAAATCAAGCCTTATGAGGAATGACTGAGGAAGCTGGATATGTTTGGCTTGGAGAAGAAAAGACTGAGAGATGTCATGATAGCTATTTATAAATGTCTGAAGTGATGTCATGTAGAAGTTGGAGTAAGCCTGTTTTCTGCTTCTCCAGGTTCTAGATGCACAACACAAACCAATTGATTCAAATTACAAGAATAGAGATTCTATATAGACATTAGAAATATTTTTTTGGCTGTGCGAGCTGTTTGACAATAGAATTTAATGCTTTGGAAGGTAGTGGACTCTCCATTTTTTGAGGTCTTTAGAATTTGGGTCCTCTCCATTGACGCCCCCTTGTCGTGGGAGAGAGGCTTGCGTACCCTAATGATGTTTTGAGCTATGCTGGCAGTGGCATAATAGCCACTGGTAGGGTCTCCCATGCCAGACAGGTCAAAACCGAAGGGTCTGACAAAGAGCGTCAAAGGGCAGGATGGGCTCTCTAGCCTTGTGGCAACCGTCCTAGGAGAAGGAAAACTCTAATCCCAAACCCGGGCAGATGGTGCTCGTCCAACCCTGTAAGGTCAACCATCTAAGAGAAGGAAACTCTAATCAAACCTACGGCCCGAGGACCTCACTGCCACGTCCATGCTTGCAAGGCCACGGCAGACGAACCATTGGTTTAAAGGGTGAGGCCAGTTCTGTGCACGCTGTGCTCCACCAGAAAAATCCATTGCACAGGCTCGAAGGACAAATCCATTTCCAAAAAAGCCCTGTAGCGACTGGCGAGGGACGAAACCAGCAGGTGTAAAGATGCACTGGAAGCCGCAGCCCCAACACTGCATGCAGGCGGTTCAGGACATTGGTCGCTCAAGCCTGACCCGGGAGATGACAGTCTTGTTCGGCAGCATCCTGAACGACCAAGCAGCCTTTTTTAAGGAGAGCACTGCTTGCTCCATATGGAAAGGGGCTTAGAAAAGGTGGCCTAACGAAAGCTCATCCCCAACTAACTGGTTGGCTAGCCGCGGCCAACGGGAATCTTCTGATGCGGTCAAACCAAGGCAAAGAAACAAAGGCACACACCGGCCTCCAAAGGTGTAAACAAACTGACACTTGCATGCTGGAACATCAGAACCATGCAAGACTCTGAAGACAGTGGACGGCCTGAGCGTCGTTCTGCCCTAATAGCCCATGAATTATCACACTTAATATTGACATCACTGCTCTTAGTGAAGTTCGCTTCCATGAGGAAGGCAGCCTTAAAGAACATGGCGCCGGCTTCACACTTTACTGGTCTGGCAAACCCGAAACCGAAAAACATCTTTCAGGAGTAGGCTTTATGATTAAAAACTCCATTGCCTCCAAACTAAAAACCTTGCCAACAGGACACTCTGATCGCATTATTTCCTTACGCCTCCCACATGTTGTTCTCTTTAGTATATATGCCCCAACTATGCAAGCCGACCCTGTAGAGAAAGACAAATTCTACACAGACCTACACCAACTCATACAAAAAGTCCCTGTAGAAGATAAAATTATTATCCTTGGGGACTTCAATGCCAGAGTAGGAAAGAACTCCGAAGCCTGGAAAGGTGTCTTAGGCAAGCATGGTGTTGGAAATTGCAATAACGAACGCCTCCTGCTAGAGTTCTGTGCAGAACAACAGCTGACTATTACAAACACAATCTTTCAGCAGAAAGATAGCTTGAAGACAACCTGGATGCATCCCCGATCCAAACATTGGCACCTCATTGACTACGTTCTAGTCCGTCAGAGAGACATTCGTAATGTCCGTCATACCCGAGTGATGCCCAGTGCAGAATGCCAAACAGATCATCGCCTTGTCAGACGTAAACTAAATCTTCATCTTAAGTTCAAACCTAAGAGGGGTGGCATCTTAAAGAAGACACTCCAAGTCAACAATCTTCAACAAGCTACCATGAGAGACAACTTCCAGGCAAATCTACAAACGAAACTTGAAGACCATCCTACAGATCCTTCTCCTACAGTGCTTTGGCAACATATAAAAAACAGTATCCTCCAGTCTGCAGAAGAATCCCTCGGGTTCTCCCACAAGAAAAATCAAGACTGGTTTGATGAAAACAACCAAGAGATCCAGGAGCTGTTGGCAAGGAAGAGAGCTGCTCACCAGGCATACCTCGCCCAGCCAACCTGTCATGTAAGAAAAGCAGCTTTCCGCCTCACATGTAGCAAACTACAACAAAAACTCTGAGACATGCAGAACAAGTGGTGGATCAATATAGCAGAAAAGACACAACGCTGTGCAGATCTGGGTGATCATAGAGGATTTTATGAAGCTCTTAAAGCAGTGTTTGTACCTACTTATCAGGTCCAAAGCTCCTTATGCAGTACAGATGGTCAAACATTAATTACTGATAAAGCCTCCATCCTAAATCATTGGGCTGAACATTTTCAAAGTCTCTTTAGCGCCAACCGAGTAGTCCAAGCCTCAGCTATCCAATATACGATACAAAAACCAATGAAAAATGAATTGGACATAGCTCCCACTTTGGAAGAGACCCTTAAGGCCATACAGCAGATGAAAAACAGCAAGGCAGCTGGGATTGATGGAATCCCACCTGAAGTTTGGAAACACGGAGGTCATGCATTCCACGAAAAATTCCACGAATTCCTTGTGAATTGCTGGGAAAAAGGGGAACTGCCATCATACCTCCGAGATGCAGTCATCATCACCCTGTACAAGAAAAAAGGAGCAAAATCCGATTGCTCAAACTATCGAGGCATAACACTGCTCTCTATTGCTGGAAAAATCCTTGCAAGGATACTCCTGAACAGATTAGTTCCTGCTATTGCAGAAGAACTTCTCCCTGAAAGCCAATGTGGCTTCAGAGCCAATAGGAGTACTACAGACATGGGATTTGCCCTTAGGCAACTGCAAGAAAAATGTAGGGAGCAGAACAAGGGTCTCTATGTAACATTTGTCGACCTCACCAAAGCCTTTGACACTGTAAGTAGAAAAGGTCTGTGGCAGATCCTGGAAAGACTAGGATGTCCCCCCAAATTCCTTAAAATGATTATCTTGATACACGAGGGACAGCGTGGTCATGTCAGATATGGCGATGCTCTTTCTGAGCCCTTTCTAATAACACAGGCAACCTCCGTGATTAAAATATGGCTCTGCGGCTTCTGAAGCTTCACGGAAGTGACACGGATGGTTTCAGGAGAGGGACAATGGTGTCCAAAAATGCCCCCCTGCTGCGCAAGATCGCCGTCCCTCTCCCGAAAGCTCCTCCTGCGCTAGGCACGCTGAAACGCAGTCTGAAAATCTCCTGGGTGTCTGTATACTACACATTCTACATAAGCATTTCAACATGTTCTGATAGTAAACTGATCCATTCACCAGGCTGGCTAATTTGATCCTTCTGGGCAGATAGACATGTAATAGGGTTTCCTATTAATCCTTGCTTGAACATCAAGGTTTTTCTTGCTCCCTTTGGTTATATGGCAGCTCCAAAAGTGTACCTCTCACCTTTTTTGGAATGTTCTTTCCTGATCAAGCTGTAGGTGAGAGTTTCAGGAATATTTCGGTAACAGATTTCTTGAAATCTTTATGAGATGGTTCAGCAGCTATCGTATTTTTTAAAAAATGATTTGGGGGAATGATAGTAATTGATACAAACGACAGAATAACTTAAGCCATAACTGATTACTTGGTTTTTAAAAAGAAATATGTTCTTGGAATATTAAACAGAGATAAATTGTAAGAGAATGGGTTACAATGGTTGACTTACTGCCAATTGAAGGATAGATTTAAAAAGATAGTATTGGATACAGTTTTGAACACGAAAAAAAATGCAATTGGAAAAATAATAGAATCTGGAGATAAACACATGAATTTTAAATTCTGTAAATTATTATTAAAATTTAATACAGAAAATGAACAAGTGAAAGATTGTACGGTGTAATGGGCAAAAAATGTAGGCCATGGTATTCAAATGTGTCATTGGGAGGAAGGATGGATTAGAGGTTTAAAATTTACTTGCAGTTATTATCTTAGGGAAAACTGAAACATTTAAAAATGTTTTTAGATGTTGTATGACTCCAGAGAGACTGGCCAAAATATTTAAAGGGATAAATAACAAATGTTGGAAATGCCACCAAAAAGTTAGAACCTTTTATCACCTCTGGTGGATGTGTAAAGTTGGTAGGAAATTTTGGCTACAAATTGTTGCAGCGATGCAAAAACTTTTGGGGAGAGAATTAGCCTTTAGACCAGAACTGTTCTTATTAAATATGATCAATCTGGAGGATAAAGGGAAAGAACACACAAAATCTTAATTTATTATGTGGTTAGAGGCACAAGAATAATTTATGCAAAGTATTGAAAAAAAATATAATCCCAAACTCCACAGAATGGATTGAGAAAATGATAGAATTAGCAGCATTAGATAGTTAAAGGTAATGGGTTAGGAAGAATATGTTAAGTTCCTAAAAGGGGACCTAGCTGTATTGGGAATTAAGATGTAGTAAGAGCTCTTTTCCTTTCATTATGAAAGGAGGGATTAATTGGTGAAGAAGAATATTTATTTGCAATGAGGAGTATGAAGATTGTAAATACAGTTGTCCCTTCACATTCGCTGGGGTTTGGTTCCAGGACCCCCCGTGAATACCCAAATCCATGAATACTCAAATCCCATTATATGCAATGGCATAGCAAAATGGTGTTCCTTATATAAGAGGGCAAAATCAAGGTTTGCTTTTTGGATTATTATTTTTTTAAGAATATTTTCAAGCCGTGAATACTTAGAACCGTGAATGCCAAATCCGTGAATGTGGAGGGACAACTGTACAGACCAGCAATATAGACAGCACAAAGGTGTTTTTTTCCCCACATTCAGGTGGGGTATAAGAGTATATACTATATATCTTATTTCTTCCTTTTTCTTTTCTTTTTTTCTTTTATCCTTTGTTATGTGTAAAGATGACTTTTTCTCTTTTATTAATTTTTTTATGTATGTCTGTGTTACGTCTCAATACTTGTGTATTTGTATTTCTGTATTTATGTTGTTGCTTTCTTTTTCTGTATTTCAAAATTTAAAAATAATAATAAAAAGAAATATGTTCTTTTAAACCAGAGCACTGTTCAATTATTCTACTCAGATTATCACACAAAAGACAGCTACTTTGCCAGTGTCCATATCCTGGGAGATATGCCAGTTCAAAATCATCCTTAAATACTGCTATGCTCAGACTATTACATAGAATGTCCAAATGTACACAAACACAACTTCAAAACCTATTTCACCCTGAAATTTAAAATACATGCTCTTCAAAGTTTGTTTGATCTCCTTCCTCCTCCACCTCCTGTGTACGTCAACAAAAATTCTAATAACTTGCAAAGTAACTGCCATTCTAGCACTCACTGTAAAAAAGTATTTCAGAAATCTCTTACATATTTTACATGTGCATCATACCCTTCTCCTGACCTGCTGGTCTTTCTTGATGGTGGTGACACATCTTTTGATTGCAAGTATCATAAAACAGAAGGAACAATTCAGCTAAACCTCAAGTATAGATCAAACACAATTGGGTTGTTGCAGCAGATAAACTTAGCTGTCCTCCTATCCCTCATCTTTTTTTGTGTGGCATGTTGTTATTCCAATCTAAGTGGATTGTTTCTATCACACCTGTAAACCATTCACAGTTAAGCTTCATATTGCTAATGATTAGTAGTAGTTCAGACTAGTTAAGGAAATCCAAGGGAGCAAATTAATAAAACATTAGCTCTAGAGGAGTAAAAAGCATGTTTGTATGTTTTCTTTAGTTTTATTAATGGTGCGTGTGGGGTGTTCTGATACTAGCATGGAGCAGGAGCAGTGAAGGAGCACAGTCAGCAATGAAAGGTGAGCAAGACAGAACATACATAGAAAACATGAACTGTACTAAAGACTCCAGTTAGCAGGTTATTTTTTTTAAAAAAAATGTCTTCCTCTGACACCACCAGAAAGAAAAAGGATCACTGTGGGAGCATGGGTGAAAGGAAGCTGCCTTGCTGGGCTGGGTGTTTTAAACAGGAAGTTATTCAAATTCATAGAAAAACTGAGAATGCAGCAACAACAGCATAGTTTAGAAAGAGGAAACTCTTCTCTCCAGATGGATCATGTGAGAAGATTGTAGTCTACACCTTCTGGCTGGGAATAATTGCTAGAGAAGGATTGGTTTGTAAAAGTCATTTGCATTTTCCTCAGTATTTTCAATATACAATATCTGAATTGGCCACTCGAGGGACTCAAAAATCATTTTTTTCTGTATACTTCAACAGTGCAATATTAACAATAACTAATCTATACAGAGAAATTCCAGAATTTATCTTTTTTGCAATGCAGTAAACATGACAAGTAATGACTTGCAGGTTGACCAGAGTAATGAGAACAGTAATGACTTTCATTTTAAAAAAAGTAATTTCAATGGAGAAGTAGAAAGTAATATGGAATGGGATGCTAGCAAAGCTGTTATTATAGATGTATTTATTAAGATGAATAATATATGGAAAAAGAAAAGAGTAGAAACAATAAAAAGACTTATGGAAGAAATTAAACGAGAGGAACAAAAATTAGTAGAATCCCCAAAGGATAAAAAAAACCAAAAGTCAAATAAATTTATTACAAAAGCAATTAGAAATGGTGATGATGGAGGAAATGAAAAGAAAATTAGATTTTATAAAACAAAACTTTTTTGAAAATGCTAATAAACCAGGGAGGTGGTTGGCTTATAAATTAAAGAAAGAAAGAACAAAAAGGAAGATATTGAAACTGAAAGTGGGTAAAAGAGAAATAACAAATAAAATTGAAATTCAAAAAGTATTTAGAAATTATTTTGAAACAATATATCAAAAACAAAAAGTACCACAGGAGTCAATGAGAGAATGTATACAAAAACGTGAAATTATGAAATTGATAGAGACTCAAAAGGAAATATTAAATAAATATATATTGTAAGATGAAATAATGGAGGCAATTAAAAAATCAAAACATGGAAAAGCTCCAGGACCTGATGGACTAATGGCAATATATTATAAGAAATTTGAAATGGAATTGATAAAAAGTCTAAAGATAGTAATGAATGATATATTACAAAAGAAATAGGTACCAAATAGCTGGAAAGAAGCAAATATAGTACTAATTCATAGAGAAAATAAAGATCCAAACTTATTAGAAAATTATAGACCAATCTCCCTTCTGAATGAAGATTATAAAATATTTGCTGCAATATTGGCAGATAGATTTAAATTATTATTACAGAACTATATATATATATATATATATATATATATATATATATACACACACACATATACACAAAGATCAGAATGGCTTTTTGCCAAAAAGACAAATAAGAGACAATACTAGGGCAGTTCTGAATGTGTTAGAATATCTAAATTATCACAATGAGATTAAGGGAGCATTAATTTTTTAGATGCAGAAAAAGCTTTTGATATGTTAAACTGGCAGTTTTTATTAGAAGTAATGAACGATATGGAATTAGGAGAAAATTTTTTGTAAATGGGTACAGGCAATATATTTGAACCAAAAGGCTAAATTAACAATTAATTATAGTTCAACGGAAATAATTAAAATAGAAAAAGGTACAAGACAGGGATGCCCATTATCTCCATTATTATTTATATTCATGCTAGAAATTTTAAATACAAATATAAGAAGTGAGGAGAGAATTAGGGGAATTAAAATCAGAAAAGAACAAAAATTAAAAGCTTTCGCTGATGATGTAGTTATAACATTAGAAGACCCCTTAAAAAGTATTGACCCTTTGATAGAAAAGATAGAAGATTTTGGAAAATTTGAAGGATTCAAAAGAAATAAATAAAAAAATAAAGAATATGGATAAAATAGAGAAAGAAGAATTAAATAGAAAAACAGGTTTTGAAATAGTGAAGATGGTTAAATATCTGGGTATAAATATTACGGATAAATACAATTATTTGTTTACAACTATGAAAGGGTATGGAAAGAAATTAGTCAAGATTTAATTAAATGGAAAGATATAAATTTATAAATTTATAAAAGATATAAATTTATCTTTGCTGGGAAAAATCTCTGTGATTAAAATGAATGTACTACCAAGATTAATATATCTATTTCAAACCATACCAATTGTAACATCAAATGAAATATTTATAAAATGGCAAAAGGAAATATCAAAAATTATATGGAATGGGAGAAAACCTAGGATTAAATGGAAATTATTGATTGATTTAAGAGAAAGTGTTGGTCTAGGACTACCAGATTTTAAGACTTACTATGAGGCAACATATTTAACATGGATAAGGCAATGGATAACTTTAGAAAAGAGAAGAGACTTAGATTTAGAAGGGCATGATAAGGATGGAATGGCATGGATACCTCTGGTATGAAAAAGTTAAAATTAATGCAGAATTTAAGAACCATATTGTTAGAGAATTGTTAATCAGGATTTGGAACAAATATAAAAAGACGTTATGTATAAATATGCCAAGTTGGTTATCACCACAAGAAGCCTTTTGTAAAAAAGAATTAAGGACAGAGAAATGGCTGAGATGTAGAAATATACTGGAAAAAAAGAAGGAAATTGGAAAATTAAAGATAAACAACAATTAGAAGAGGAGAGAATAAAAAATGCCATGGTTGAATTATTACCAATTACGAGAAAGAACTAGAGAAGATCTGAGACAATTCGGCTTCCCACCATACGGCAGAGCTGTTAGGGCTGGGGAGCTGCCTTTGCCGCCATGCTTGTGGCTCAGAGACCATTCTGTTAGTCACAGGCAGTGTCGCCTGTGACGGAGAATGAAGGGTGGGGCCAGAGGCTATAAAAGCCCTGCTGCCCTTCACCTCCTTCTCTTCAGCACAAAGCGATTGCTGACCCACCCTCCCACCATTTGAATAGTATGATAATTGGCTGTTTCGGGTCTGGGTAGGAATTTCCCCCCCTTTTCTCAGGGTGTGTGTGAGTGTTTCGCCTACCCCATACTAGGATGGCGGATATTGGGAAATTGGCTAGGGTGGTGTCTAAATAGGTTAATTCCCTCTTACTATGGTAGGGAAGGGGGAGGCACAGCTTCGGTAGGCACCTTGGCACCAATTTCGGTGAAGGTAGGGTCTCTGGAACGGCCACTTCAGGTCGTGAGGCTTAAGCGTACAGAAGGAGACCTACCTTGGGGTTGGCCTAAAGGATAATCCTTCACCCCAATCCGTGGGGCTTGGGTGAGGGACTTTTGGAATCACCTTCCAGATGCGGGCCGGCCGGTGAAAAACCCCAGGCAACTGGGATTACTCTCCAGGACCCAGGTGTTTGAGCGGGAAGGCTGAGGAGTGTGGTCCAGTATAGATCTACTGCCTCAACTGGTCCCCCACCAGGTTGCCTCCCCCTGCTGAAGATCTTAGAGGGGATTTAAATAGGCTGATTTAAATAAAAACACGTTATTTCACTCCATTTCATGTGTGTGGTCTCTATATTCCACAATCGGCCAGTAATTTCAATGAGGGAGAGAAATGAGAATTTGAAAAATTACTATGTTCAGAAGAAAACCATTTGATTAGTAAAATGTACAAATTACTACTAAGATTCAATACAGAAGAAGAACAGATAAAACAATACATGATAGATTGGGCACAGAATTTCGGGTATCATATACAATTAGAATGGTAGGAAGAAATATGGAAGAGGATTGAAATTTACAAGTTCATGTAATATTAAAGAAATTTTTTATAAAATGATGTTTAAATGGCACCTAACCCCTTAAAAACTAGCAAAAATGTATAAAAGAAACTCAAATAAATGTTGGAAATCTCAAAATCAGATAGGTACATTTCACTACATATGGTGGAAATGTAGAAAAGCCAAAAAATTCTGGTTTAAAATTAATAAATGGATAGAAAAAATACTAAAATTCAAATTGGAACAGAGACCTGAATTATATTTATTGAATATGATATATTTAGAAAATGAAATGGAGAAAAAATACAGAATTTTACTTTGTTATTTAATAACAGCTACCAGATTTGTCTATTCAAGGAAATGGAAAACAAATGATTTGCCAACATATGTTGGTTGGATGGGAAAAGTTATAGATCTTGCAACAATGGATAAACTTACAAACTTAATGAAAAACAAGTCAAATGAGAAACTTATTAAGAATTGGGAATCTTTTAGAGAATTTGTGAGGCAAAATAATGGGGATATTGGAACTTTAGGTTTTGTATTGTAAGGATTATAGTTGTGTTGATAATAGAAATGTTTTTGATTGTTGTTATTATAAAAAGAATGTTTTACTTATTAAGTCATTGATAAAGGAGAGGGTGAATAATTTAATAATAATAATAATAATAGTAATAAAATTTATTTATACCTTGCCCCTCTGTTAAAAACAATTGGGGCGGCTTACAAAAATTAAAAAACAAATACACATTAAAATCCCTAAACACCACCCATCCCCACTCTCCCCCATAAAAAGATATTAAACCAATATAAATTAAAACAACTAATCTAAAATCACATTTTGAAAAATAATAAATAGCCAACAGACTAAAAAAGAGGCCAGGAGCTCCTGAGGCCGGGATCTAATTAGGAAAGGCCTGCCAAAAGAGATCCGTCTTTAGTGCTTTTTTAAAGCTACTCAGGCTCGTCATCTGACGGATCTCATTCGGCAGGCCATTCCACAATTTGGGGGCAATTACTGAAAAGGCCGTCTGGGAGGTTGTACACAGCCTAGATTTTTGTGGCTGAAGCAAATTCCTCCCATAGGACTGGAGTGCATGGGGAGGATTGTATGGGAAGAGGCAGTTCCGAAGATAAGTTGGACCCAAGCCATTTAGGGCTTTAAAGGTAATAACCAACACCATATACTGGGCCCAGAAACGGATAGGTAGCCAGTGGAGAGATTTTAATACTGGAGTTATATGGTCTCTCTGAGATGTTCCTGAGACCACTCTGGCTGCCATATTTTGTACCAACTGAAGATTCCAGACAAAGCATGAGGGTAGCCCCATGTAGAGCGCATTGCAGAAATCTAGATGAAAGGTTACCAGCACATGCACCACAGTCTCGAGGTCCCTTACTTCCAGGAAAGGGCGCAGCTGGAGTATCAGCCAAAGCTGATAACAGGCGCTCCTGACCATCGCATTCACTTGACTTGTCGTCTGAAGCGATGGATCAAAGAGCACCCCCAGACTGCGAACACAGTCCTTAACGGAGAGCGTGAGCCCGTCCAGGACTGGAGGTTGCAACCAAACTACTGGTTTCGGGGCCGCTACCGTGAGCAACTCCGTTTTGTCCAGATTTAATCTCAATCTGTTTTTCCTCATCCAGCCCATTAGTGCTTTAAGACAATCATTAAGAGGAGAGATGCCATCGGAATTCGAGGCTGACAATCGGGACAAGGAGAAATAGATCTGGGTGTCATCTGCGTACTGATAACACCCAGCCCCATAACTCTGAATAATCTCACCCAGCAGCTTCATATAGATGTTAAACAGCATCGGGGACAGGATGGCACCTTGCGGTATGCCACAAGTAAGCTCCTTTCTGCTGGAGCAGCTGTCCCCAAGCAGCACCCTCTGGGACCTGCCCGAGAGGAAGGATTGGAACCACTGGAGTGCAGTGCCTCTGATTCCTAACCCATTCAGGTGATCCAAGAGGATGCTATGATCTATCGTATCAAAAGCTACTGAGAGGTCCAAAAGCACCAACAGGGTCACACTACCCCTGTTGATGCTTAGACGCAGGTCGTCGGTCAAGGCAACCATGGCAGTCTCAACTCCAAATCCCATCCTAAAGCCAGTTTGAAATGGGTCTAGATAATCGGTTTCATCCAAGACCACTTGGAGTTGAAGCACAACTGCCCTCTTGATCACTTTGCTCAAGAATGGTAACATAGAAACCGGCCTATAGTTGTTCATGTTCAGGGGGTCCAGGGAAGGTTTATTCAGGAGCGGCCTAATGGCCGCTTCCTTTAAACAAGAAGGAACACACACTTCTCTGAGGGATGCATTGATGATGTCCTTAAGGAACACCATCAAGGCAGTCCCCCCCTGGATGGCCAGCCATGAACGGCAAGGATCGAGAGGGCAGGCCATCTTCCTCACCCTACCAAGTAGCTTGTCCACGTCCTCGGTACTTACAGATTGAAATTGATCCAGTAAACTTACATCAGCGGAGTTGCTGGACACCTCATCAAGTGTTTCTGTCAAATTATTGGCATCTAAGTTTTTCTGTCAAATTATTGGCATCTAAGTTGGCTTATATCCGAGATATTTTATGTGCAAAGAAGTTGTTAAACGCATCACAGCAGGCTGTCGTTGGGTTAAGCAATGGGTTCTGTTCAGGTATAACTTTTGTCATCTCCCTTACCACCCTAAACAGCTCTGCTGGATGGGACTCTGCAGACGCAATACGTGCAGAGGAGAAGGATCTCTGTGCTGCACGTATTGCCTCTTAATAGGACCAAAGAAAGATCCTATGACGAGTCCTGTTGGATAAGAGTAGAGTTTTCCGCCAATTGAGCTCTAGTCGTTGTCCAACCCGCTTCATTTTCCTAAGCTCTGATGTTTACCATGGCTTACGGTTTGGAGCGGGTTGGAAAGGACGCTTGGGAGTGATCGTGTCGATAGCCTTGGTAAGGTTGGTGTTCCAGTTATTAACCAAAGCTTTGACAGGGTCACCGGTGTTACCAACCATTAACCCCTCCAAGACTTCCTGGAATCCTATTGGTTCCATTAGCCTTCGGGGGCGGACCATTCTAATGGGTCCACCACCCCCGGTGGGGCGGGAAGAGACTCTTAGTTCAGTCTTGACCAGGAAATGATCTGTCCATGACAATGCGGTGCTTTTAATAACCTCCACCCATGGACATTCCTGTTCTCTGCTGAAGACCACATCAAGGGTATGACCCACACAATGTGTGGGCCTGACGACCATTTGGGATAGGCCCATGTTTTTCATGGTTTCCATGAACTCCCAAGCCGCACCAGTCAGATTTGTCAAGCTGGTCTCGAGTGGAATGTTGAAGTCACCCAAAACTAAAAGTCTGGGCGACTCCAATAGCAACTCTGAGACCAGCTGTGTCAGCTCGGTTAGGGAGTCTGCTAGGCAACGGGGTGGTCGGTATACTAGCAAAATCCCCAAACTATCCCTGGTCCTCAGACTAAGGTACATACACTCAAAGTGGACTGTGTTTCAGACAGGTATCCTGGTCAAGGTCAGATTGTCCTTATAAACCAGAACCACTCCGCTCCACCCCCACCCACTTCCCCTTACCTGCTCACTGACAGAATACCCGGCTGGGAGAGCCTGCATCCACGTGACAGTGCTATCCTCTCCCAGCCAGGTTTCTCTGAAGCAAGCCAGGTTGGCATCCTCATCCAAAAGAAGATCATAAATAATGTGTGCTTTTTAAAAATCAACCTGGCATTGCAGAGGAGCAAAGTAAGGTTCTGTGGAATGGTTGTTATGCTCTCCAATCCATTCCAGGAAACAGGGTGAACAGAAGGTGAGATAACTAACAGTGATCCCACCTTCTTTTGTAACATCTGTTCATCCCGTTCCTACCATACCTCCGTTTCCCCAGCACAACTCCAACTTCTGCTCCTACTCCATACCTGGCCTCAGCTGACTCCAATTGCAGGCTTGGCTCTTCCTGGCTGGCAGGCTGGTGTTCCTGAGGGGTGTGGGAGTGGCCTAAAACACCAGCCACTCCTGGTCATGCCCCCTCCCACTGCTGCTCTGCTGCCAAAAGTCCTCAGGGCCCACTACAGCCTTCTAGCCAATGGAGTGGGAGAAAGAGGCCGCTGCAGACTTGGAGTCCTTCTGGCTGGCTGGCTGGTGCTCCTGAGGGGTATGGGAGTGGCTAAAAATGCCAGCCACTGCAGGCCACGCCCCCTCTCACTACTGCTCTGCCACCAAACATCCTCAGAGCCCTCCACAGCCCTCTAGTCTGAAGGAGTGGGGAGAAGAGGCTGCTTCAGGCTTGAAGTCCTGGCTGGCTGGCTGGGAAGCTGGTGCTCCTGAGGGTTGTGGGAGCGGCTTAAAACGCCAGCCACTGCTGGCCATGCCCCCTCTTGCTGCTGCTCTACTGCCAAAAGTCCTCAGGGCCCTCCACAGCCCTCTAGCCCGATGGCGTGTGGAGAAGAGGCTGCTTCAGGCTTGGAGTCTTTCTGGCTGGCTGGTGCTCCTGAGGGTTGTGGGAGTGGCTTAAAATGCCAGCTGCTGCTGGCCACACCCCCTCTCACTGCTGCTCTGCTGCCAAAATTCCTCAGGGCCCTCCACAGCCCTCTAGTCCAATTGAGTGGGGAGAAGAGGCTGCTTCAGGCTTGCAGTCCTTCTGGCCTTGACCAGAATTTAATTTAATTTAAATTAATTTAATTTAAAATGTATAAAACAATCAGAGAGAAGTGGGAAATCAATTTTATGTGGGTGGTGTTTTTTTTTTTTGTCTTTTTAGTTTTTGTTTTATATTTCTGTCTAATATGATAGTTTTGTCTATTTGTCTATTTGAATAATAAAAATAAATATTTAAACAACAAAAAAGTAACACTCCAAGTTGTCCTCCTGAGTTCAGTCATAGTTTTAATGGGTGGTGGTGGTTGGAAGTACATGAAAAACCACCACAGTAATCTTTGGTTGGATTAATATATACTGTTTGGCATACCTTCATGGACAATAACATACACTGTTTGGCATGTCTTCACTAACAATACCTGTCCCTGTTCTCCTAGTCATAGCTTAGTGTCTCCACAGTTTGTAGATATGGCCAAATCAGCTGCCCCCAAACTCCCACCTAATTGGCAAATGGTGAATTGAAAATGTCTGTTTTGATTCCAATTAATGGGAGATAATTTGACAACTAAAATTGTTTAAGGAAGAGGGCACTTAGACATGCAGGTTGCACTTTTCTCCCTATCCCTCACTCCCTCTCACATTTAAAGCAATATTTACATCCACTAGATTTATTGTCTGCTTCAAGCAAACTGCAGCAGCCACTAGTCATCTTTGCCAGATTACTTTGGTAATAAAGTTGGCAGACTTTAACAGTACATACTCCACATTTCTGGAGCACATGTGGTATTAGATACACCTCTGCATGTTCATGAGCTATGTAGAAAAATCAAAGGAGAAAGAGAGGTAACACATCTCTTAACCCCCCCTTCCCCCCCCTTGAAAGTAAGTCTACATCCAACTTTTATGCTGGTTGGTTTAGCAATTGAAAAGAAATGTGAATGGTTCATATTTTAATGCAAAGATATACATAATTGGCACTTCCTGAATGTGAAGTGAAACACAATTACTGTTTGAACTTTTAAAAATTTTATAATGTGCTCATCTAGTCAAAACAATGAACTTTACATATTCATGAAAATATCATACAAAAGTGCATGACACTAGGGAAAGTGGGTTGCAAAATTGTGCATGTGAGGAAACATTGTGAACAAAAATGCATGTTAGAAGAAATACATAGGAAAACATGGACACATTTTTGTGCAGACTTTTAAAAAAGTTGAGACTGATATGGAAACTGGACAAAACACATTTACAGTTGGTAATATCAGCAGATTTGTATCTATCTAGCTTAGATTTTAAAATGTGTAAGGAAGAACCTTGGCTAAATTACCTTCACTCAGTCATTAATTAAAATAGGGAATGTAGTCAAGATCTCAGAAGACTACTAAGACTTGGAAAGAAAGCCATGAAGGCACAAAAGTGTAAAGACATATAATTAAATACCAAAGTCAGAAGAATTCATGATCATTCATAGTGTTTCTCATTTCTGTGTATGCATGTGAAAGCTTAATGGTGAAGAAAACGGACAGGAAGAAAATCAACTCACTTGAAATGTGATGCTGGAGCAGAGGTCTATGGATACCAGGGATTGCTAAAAAGATGAATGGGTCTTAGAGCAAATCAAGTCTGAACTCTAATTAGAAATAAAGATGACTAAACTGTGGCTATCATATATTGGACATAACACAAGATGATGTAACTCATTGGAAAAGATGGCAATGTTTGGTTGAGTGGAAGGCAATAGGGAAAGAGAATGACAACAAGAGCACTACAGGTAGATAAATTCAGTCAAGGAAACCAAAGTCCTGATTCTGCAAGAGTTGAGCAGGGCAGTTGATGCCTGGGCCCCTTTATGATGTTTTAGTCATGGCAATGTGATGGCAAATAAAAACAAGAAAGGAAGGAAAAATCTTGTGGCTGTCTAACCTACCTTGCCTTGTTGTTGGTTGAGACCTAGAAACATATGATCAGATGTCTCTAAAGAGCATATTAGCAACAGGTACCCCCAATTCCAAAAGCTCTTACTCATTTGTTTTATATGCCTTCAAATTGACTTAACCCTATCCTAAGATTTTCTTGGCAAAATCTATTCAGAGGACTGTTGTCATTGCCTTCCTCTAACACTAAGAGGATATGGCTTGCTCAAGATCACCAAGTGAGTTTCCATGGGAATTTGAACCCTGGTCTCCCAAAGTACTCCCATATTTGCTATTTATATCCTTCTTTACTGTTATGGACTGAGTCAGAGAAATAACAAGACCACACACAGATATATTGGGTAAAATAAATGATGTTTATTAACAGTTCCTGCCTATTTATTTCCCATTAAATCTTCAGCAGGGGCAGGCAACCTAATGTGGGAGCAACTGGGGTGGATCGTCCCTCTTGGACTTATGCCCCCAGCTTCCCCAAGAGAACACCTGAGCCCTTTTGAGTAACCCCAATTTATGCAGTTGCTCTCAAGCCAGCTCATGTCATCTTTGCCGGAGTACTTTGGTAATAAAGTTGGCAGACTTTAACAGTACATACTACACATTTCTGGAGCACATGTGGTATTAGATACACCTCTGCATGTTCCGGTCAACCTGAAAGCCCCTCACCCAATGGATACGTATTAAGATGAGGGGGGTATCCTTCAAGCCAACCCCAAGGTAGGTCTCCTTCTGTTCTCCCAGATCGTACGGCCTAAGGAGACCCTACCGGAGACCAAACCTTCACCAAAATCAGTGCCATAGGTGTCCACCATAATCTACGCCTCCCCCTTCCCACCTTGCAATTTACCTACTTAGACACCACCCTACCCAATTTTCCCATATTGTCACCTTCCTAGTATGGGGTAGGGGGAGGAAATTCTGAGAAAAGGGGGGGAGAAATTCCTACCTGGCTCCGAAGCAACCATTATCATACTATTCCAGCAGCGGGAGGGTGGGTCACAAGATAGCAAAGAGGGCGAGGTGAGGGGCAGTGCTCCTATTTAAGCCTTTCTGCCCCACCCCTCATCTCGCATTGCCAGTGTTTACCAGTGACGCAGTCAGCTGGTCGCTTCCCTCCTCCCAGCCCTAAATAAGCCTCCCGCAGGAGGCAAGCTGCCTGCAAGGGAAGCTGGGTTATGGACTGAGTCAGAGAAATAATGAGACCACACACAGATATATGGGGTAAAATAAATGATGTTTATTAACAATTCCTGCCTATTTATTTCCCATTAAATCTTCAGCAGGGGGAGGCAACCTAGTGTGGGAGCAACTGGGGCGGATTGTCCCTCCTGGACTTATGCCCCCAGCTTTTCTGGGTGAACACCTGAGCCCTTTTGAGTAACCCCAATTTATGCAGTTGGTCTCAAGCCAACTCGTGTCTAGAAGGTCAATCAGAAAGCCCCTCACCCAATGCATACATATTAAGATGAGGGGGGTATCTTCAAGCCACCCCCAAAGTAGGTCTCCTTCTGTTCTCCCAGGTCATACGGCCTAAGGAGACCCTGCCAAACCTTCACCAAAATCGGTGCCATAGGTGTCCACCGGAATCTATGCCTCCCCCTTCCTGCTATAGATAAGGGGCAAACATCTGCTTAGTCCCTTAATCCCCCACTAGCTCATCCAATAAGGCCTTCAACCCCTACTGAAGATCACTAAAAAAAATTGAGTTCCCCATGTCGGAGAGATGAACCCCATCAGCCCTGTAGAGCTCGTGCCTCTCGAACACGATCTTGGGATGTGGCAAATACCGCCCCCCCACCATTGGCTAAAAATTTGTAAACCTGCCTGTTAACTGTCGGTCAAGCTTTGTCAATCAAATGGGGGTTCCCCTCCCCTCGCCACAGCTGTCTGGGCAGAATGGCCGACGACATGATAGGGACTGAGGGCCAGCATGACCCAATCACCATAATATCTTGTGTTGTTTGTATAATTAGAGCTTTGCTCTTCAAAAGACCCAAATCATTTCCTTCTAAATGGAGAATGAATATGTCTGGCATAGGCCCCCGTCGCTCCCCAAACAATACAGGCATGAGGCCATGCCAGCGAAGCCCCCTTTTCCCCAACCACTCAATGGCCATCCTGTCCCCCAGGCTGAGGTGAGGCCTGAAATGGCTGAGCCGGGCTTGTCAGGCCGCCCAGTAAACCATACTGTGGCTGCAAATCAGCACCCGGCATCTCACCGTCAAATGTCTAGCACCTGGAAGACAAAAGGGGAAGATAAATTTAGTAAAGGAGTGGGTGAATATACCTCTTGTAAGAGGAGGATCTCCAGAGCCCAGTCTGCTGGATCGCTGATGGCACCATACCCAGTGGATACCACCCCAATGCGAAAGGAATGAATACCAAATCATGCACCAGACAGCCCCAGCTGTTTCAATGCCTTTGCTGTTATTGCCCAAAACTGGTACCTAGTTAATGGGGAGAAGTCAATATGCACAAAAAGAGGGCCTTGCTCGTACCCTCACACCCTCAAATAATTCTGTAGTGCCAGGACCGGGCAAAGCTCTGGGTCATTACAGCAGGACAATCTAATAGTTTTTCCTCTACCTACCTGGTCTGTCTTAGAAAAAAGTATTGTGATGATGACCTCCCGGTCACTCACCTGCACATCTGAGAATGCCAGGGCTCTTCTGGACCTGTCAGATTTTGAGGTCATAACAAGTTCATTTACTCGCAGGGCCCCAAAAAATGCCATGAGAGCAGCCACATGAAAAAGCAGTGTCTCATACGTGGAAGAACAGAGCCCAGTCCTCAACCTTCATAAGCCCTTCAAAATGTCTGGGGAAAGGGGGACTCTCAAATCAGGCTTCTTGCCCCTTTCCCTGGTCCATCTCTCCAGAACTTTCCTAATCCTGAAGTCCCCAGTATTATCGGCAGCACCCTGGGCTTTTAACCAGAATGCCAGTGCTGCCACCCTCCCCCGGATTGATTGTGGGGCAATTCCCCTTCTGTATAAAGAGACACTATATTGCATGAGGTGTGACACCGGGACATTTGCCCCTTGCTTCAAACCTTCCTGCTCCCTAAATTGACAGAACTCCCTCACAGCCCATGCATACCCTTTTCTAGTGCTGGGTCCAACTGACATACCGAGGGCCCTCCAAATCTCTGACTACCAAGTTGCCATAGGCTTGCCGGCATCCTGTCACCCTCGGATGTCGCACCAGCTCTCTGAAGCACTCCATCTGCATGCAAGAAAGAGCATCAGCCATCTCATTTTGCAAGCCAGCAACATGCCATGCGACACACAAAATGTTATGCTGGAGGCATTGCAAATACCCTGACCAGATGCATAACCCTTGGCGACTTTGAAGTAACAGTGTTTATCACTTGGACAGTTACCAAATTGTTGCACCAGAAATGTACTGATGAATTAGACAACTTTTTGGCCCAGATGGTGGTGGCCACCAGGATAGGGAAGAACTCAAGAAAAGTAAGATTCCATGTAATTCCTATCCCGGTCCAGCTTACCGGCTATCTACTTGCACACCAGTGACCAGCAAAATAAACCCCAAACCCAATGGCCCCAGCTGCATCAGAAGCTATTCGAAAGGTACCCTGTAGCTTCCTTTCCTCCTGCCAGAATGAGATGCCATTTAAGTGATCCAGAAAGTCCTGCCATATTTGAAGATCCTCTCTGATCTCACACATAATTCGAATCTTGTGAGGAACCTGAACCCCTGCAATGGCATCACACAACCGGCGAAGGAAAGCCCTACCTGGGGTGACCACTTTATATGCGAAATTCAAATGTCCTATCAGGACCTGAAATTCCCTCAAGGTAGCCTTGTGTCTACCCCTAAAAGTGGAAACCCTCCCCCTCAGTTCCATTATTTTAGTGCTAGGCAGCATTGCTGATTGACGGAGTCAGTCTCAATGCCTAGGAAGCTTAACTGCTGTGCTGGGCCCTCAGTTTTCTCAGGCGCTAACGGGACTCCCAATTCCTTCGTCATCAGCTCAAACTGCTGCAGCAAATGGCTGCACACCCCTGAACGGGCTTGCCCTATGAATAAGAAATCATCTAAATAATGGACAACCCGTTTTAGCTTTCAATACCCATTCTAAAAAGGTGCTGAAGGTCTTGAATGCTTTACAAGAGATGGAACAGCCCATGGGTAGTGCACGGTCCATCTATAGAACATTTTCCAACAATTCTCCTTCAAATCTTGGCATGCTGTTAATGATAATGTCCTATTCCACAGGTTTTCCCATTGATCAAATCTGAGTGTATTTTTTAATATTTTGAGCCCATTTTATCATAGTTTCCTTAACTATTTCTTCCTCACAATCCCATTTTAACAATATTTTATAGATCTTAACGTTTTTATGTCTTCTGATACAATTATCTCCTCCAATTCTGAGTTTTTTTGTTTTATTCCATAAATTCTCATATCTAGTTTCAACCTCTCTTGGACTTGGCGGTATAATAGCCAATGACAATTAATTCCTTCCGTTTTTAACTCCTCTTGTGTTTTGATCTCTGGTTTACTCCCTTCCCATTTTATCAGATCTCCATATTTTAACCATTCAACATCTCGTAATTTTTCCCTCCTATAAAAAGCTTCATGTGGGGAGATCCACAATGGGGTTTTCAATAAACATCGGCTTTTATATTTCTTCCAAATCCTGAGGAGATGCCTCCGTATATAATGGTCATTGAAATCTTTATTGGCTATTTCCTTATCAAACCAAACATAAGCATGCCACCCAAATCTCAATTTGTCACTTTCCACCGATAATATTGCTTCGTCTTTCAAGTCACACCATGTCTTTACCCAGTGTAGACAACTGGCATGCAAAAATAATTTCAGATTTGGGAGGCCCAAGCCCCCCCTTTCCTTAGCGTCTTGCAAGTATCTTAACTTTATTCTCAGTTTTCTGCCTGCCCAGATAAACTTACTTAGCTCTTTCTGCCATTCATATAAGATACCATCATTATTTATCATAGGAATCATTTGAAATAAAAAGAGAACTTTAGGCAGAATGTTCATTTTTATAACCACAATTCGGCCCAACATTGACAGGTTGAGTTTAGACTAGCCTTCTAAGGAGCGTTTTACTTCTTTCCACATTTTAACATAATTATTTTTAATTAAGTCACTGTTGTTTTTAGTTACATTTATTCCCAAATATTTAATTTTATTGTCCCATTTAAACTCAGTCTCATTCTCTATCTCTTCTTTTTCTTGCCCATTTAAATTAAATGGGAACATAGATGTTTTGCTTTTGTTTATTTTCAGACCCGACACTTCTTCAAAAGTCTTCAATATGCTCATTATTTTCCCTATGATTTCATGTAGGTCTTCCAAAACCAGGACTAAGTCATCTGCATATGCTCTCACTTTAATCTCACATTTCCCAGCTTTTAGCCCCTTTATCTCCCTATTATTTTTAATACTATTTATAAGCAGTTCCATCGTAACTATAAAAAGGAGTGGGAAAATTGGGCAGCCTTGCCTGGTTCCTCTAAAGATTTTTATATTTTCCGACAGATCTCCGTTTACATTTATAATAGCACTTTGATCTTGGTATATCGCTCCCATCCACCTAAGAAACTTATTTCCACAATTCATCATCCTTAATATATTAAGAATTCATTCCCAACTCACACTGTCAAAGCCTTTTCAATATCAAGAAAAATCATGGCTGCTTTTTTCTCCGGATGTTTCCTATAGTACTCAATGGCATTTAATACCATCCTCATATTCTCTCTAATATGTCTCTTTGGGAGGAATCCTTTTTGTTCTTCCCCAATCAGCCTTGCTAGAATATGCCTCAGTCTGTTTGCCATGATGCCTGTATAGATTTTACAATCTTGATTTAGTAGCGAAATTGGCCTATAATTAGTTACTTCTTTCGGATCTCTCCCTTCTTTATGTATCAAAACAATTTGTGCTTGGGTCCATGTATCTGGCATTCCCTTATCTTTGATCCTATTTAATACTTCTAACATGGGAGCCATCATTGATCCAACCAGGGTTTTGTAGTATTTCATGGATAATCCATCAGTGCCTGGCACTTTGCCTAGCTTTCCGTTTTTGATAACTTCCAAGACTTCTTCCATACTTATTGGTTTGTCTAACTCTATTTTTTGCTCTCCTGTTAATTTCATACTCAAATTGTTCTTAATATATTCTTCCATTTTATTCTCATTAATTTTTTAAAATTTAAATAGTTGACAATAAAATTTCACAAATGCTTTCTTAATATTTTCCTGGTCATAATATTCTTTATCATTCATTTTGATAGCAATTATATTGTTCCATTCCCTTTTTTTCCTTAGTTGAGTCGCCAACCATTTCCCAGTCTTATTAGCCTGTTCAAACCAATTTTGTTTATTTCGTCTTAATTTCTTTCCCAACTCCTCTACCAAAGTCATGTCTAATTGTTTTTGTAATATTTTGATTTCATCATTTATTCTTGTATTTATAGGATTTTGTCTTAGTTCTTCTTCTTTACTTTTGATCAGAAGATTTATCTTCCTTATCCTTTCTTGTCCTTTCCTTTTCCTTATTATACTCTGCTGTATACCCCCCCGCATAACTGCTTTCCCCGCATCCCATATTGTCCTTATATCCGTACCCACAGTCCAGTTTTCTTTGAAATATAAATCTAATGTTTCTCTTGCCTTTCCCAAGATTTGATTATCATCTAACACAGATTCTTCTAAGCTCCAAGTTGCATTCCTCTTTTTCCTCCTTATAGTCAGTGTAACTGCATTATGGTCTGATATGTTTCTGGGGAGGATCTCTATCTTTTTTACCCTTGATATCCATCCTCTAGATACAAAAAACATATCTAATCTAGCTAGGGATTTATGTCGGTTTGAATAAAATGTAAACTCTTTCAAGTTTTTATTCACCATTCCCCATACGTCAGACAGTGCTAAATCACTCATCATATCAAAAAAGGATTTGGGGAGTTTACCCTGGTTAGCCCTAATCTTTTTGGCCGATTGCCTATCTAACAATGGATTCACTACACCATTGTAATCACCCATTATTATTAAGTGATTATATTCACACTGATGGAGTCTATCTGCTAGATTTTTATAGAATTTATTTTTATTCTCCAATGGTCCATATAATGCCACAATTACATATGTTTCACTTTCACTCTTAATTTCCACTATCATGCAATGACCTTCATTATCGTTAAATAATTATTTAGCTTGGAATCTCTTATTTACATACAAAATTACTCCTTTTTGTTTTTTATTTGCTGAGGATATAAATTCTTTACCCAGTCTTTTGTTTTTAACTAAATGTTTATCTGATGCTTTAATTTTAGTTTCTTGTAGGCAGACAAATTCCATTTTTGTTTGTTCAAGTAATGGAAAATTTTACTTCTTTTCTGGGGAGAGTTGAGACCTTTGATGTTCCATGTGAGAAATTTCCAACAATCAATAAGTTAATGTTTTTAGTATATCAAGTCACTTAGTTCCCTTCTCCTTCCTCTTCTTCTTCTTCCTCTCCCTTCAAATTACTCTCTTCTTCTATATCCTCTCTGTTTTCACCAAGTTCTCCCCCCTCTGAATCTTCTTTTCCACTTCCTCTATCACTATCTACCTGGTCCAATTGCTCTGACCGTTTCAGTTTCTCTTTTTCCCTCTGTCTCTTACTTCCTTGTTGTGGAATTATCGAGTTTTGGCTCCCTATTACTTTTAGATTCTCCACTTCCATTACCATTTCTCTCATCTTTCCTCTCGCTAAATTCCTTTTTATACTTTTCCCAAAATTCCTGGGCTTCATCAAGATTTTTCAATAAATTATTCCTTTGTTTAAGTCTAAATGATAAGCTATCTATTTTGATCCACCTGTACCTTATATTTTTTCTCCTTAACTGTGTCGTTAAGAATCTATATTCTCTCCTTCTTAATATTTCCCCCGGTATATATTTTAGCAAAAAAAATTCTCTCCTTCTATCTGGAATTGATTTTCAAAATTCTTAACTAAAATTTGGTTTCTGTTTTTTTTTCGTTGTAAATTAAACAATAATATCTCCAGGTGTTTTCCTCTGAGCTAAACTTCTATTTTTAACTCTATATATTCTGTCCACCTCTCCAGATTTTCCATATTTTCTTGCAAATATGCTGCTAATGGTATTAATATTCTTTCTATCAAATCCTCATCCTTTTTTTCTGACACTCCTCTTATCTTAATACAGTTTTCTCTTATTTTCATTTCCATCCACAATTTCTCATCCTCTTGTTGATTTATTTTCTCATTAAGTTTCTCTATATTTTCTTCCAGCTTTTCTACTTTTCCGTCTACCTCATTTATTTTCTGGTCATTTTCCTTCACTCTAGTAGAAACTTCCTCTATACTCTTTCTCAATTCTCTAACTTCCGTTCTAATTTCCTGTTTTATTTCTGATTTTAAATCTCTCATCTCCTTCCTAAGATTCTTAACCTCGTCCCTTAAATCTTGGCCTAATCTCCTAATCTCCTCCAATAAAGTAGATTGCTCTGAGACCTTAGATGACATCTCTAGAGAAGGCCTTCTTACAAATTGTAATTTTGCCTGTTCTGTTTTTTGTCTGGTAGTTCTCAACATTTCCCTTTATAGTTGAACTAGCCAGTTTTTTAATTACTGTCTGACCAGTTTTCCTGATTACTTAATCAATTGATTGATTAATTGTTTTCTAACAACTCATCTATTTAGTCATTTAATTTTGTTTAGTGAATTAATTCTCAGCCATATAATATACCATAATTACCATATATCCCCACAATCAATTAATCCAATTTGCTAAATTAAATCAATTACATACCATCAAAATCAGACCATCGAAATATCAATTAGATATAAATTGTATAATCGTTGTCTATTTCTTTCATTCAGTTCCTTACTTCTCTAAATAAATAAAATAAAAATATTCAAACAAATCAGTTCCAAAATCAGCCAACAACATTCTAATTTAAGTCACGTCATATCACTATTGTTTCTGCTATTTCAGTAATCCACCTACTGTATAGACTATAGTATACATTAACGAGTTGTTTTAATATATGTCACTTATTCACTATTCAGTAATTTTCGTCAGTCCGAATTTCAATCCTTATAACATCCTTTATTTTGCGTCTTATTCTCTTATAAGTCCAGGGTTTTGAGCAACTTTCTCCTTCTCCTTTTTGGTCTTCCATTATTCAGCTCCCTGCCTCGCAGCTGACCTGCTTGGGCCAGGGAGCCGCCTTTGCCGCCATTTGCGGCTTGAGACTGGCCTTAGTTCACAGGCAGTGTCGCCTGCGATGGAGGTGAGGGGCGGGGCCGGAGGATATAAAAGGCCTCCCGCCCCTAGCCTCCTACTTCTCACTCGGGGACAGCTGTTGAGGAGAGCAGATCGTGGCAGTTGCTCTCGGCGGTGGTGAATTTTGGGGGTGCCCTTGGGGAGTCCTTCTAGCAGCAGCCTGGGAGTGGGCTCGTAGCATTGGGCTTGCGCCCCAAGTGCCGTCAGCGGCCGGAGGAGCAGGCGCGTTGCGGGTTGGCCTTCCCCCCACAGGACCACCTGTGGCCGGCTTGGGGGGCACCCCGGACGTGGGTTTTCATCCTGCTAGGCCATCAGCGGCCGGCTTGGGGGGGCACCCCGAATGCGGGTTTTCATCCTGCTAGGCCATCAGCAGCCGGTTTGGGGAGCACCCTGGACGTGGGTTTTCATCCCACTAGGCCACCAGCGGCCGGCTTGGGGGGCACCCCGGACATGGGTTTTTGTCCCGCTGGATGTGTGGTGGTCTGGGTCTTCGTGGGCTGCACTTGGCTCAGCGGCTTCACACGGTTGCGAATTCATTGGGAGTCATGTCAGGGAGTATTCTTTCGTTATTATTGTTGGGTTACATTTTATTTGGGTGGTTCGTGTTCTGGGGAGGGTTCATGATTTACATTGGGGGGCTTTGGTTCCTTGCCCGGTTGGGGTTTGAAGGGGATTGATTTGATCTTGTTAATTTGTGATTCCTTGACAACCCCCCTGTTGCATTTGTTGAACCCTTCAGTTTTACTAGTTGCTATCAGAGTGGGCCTCCAGGATTGGCCAGGTGTGTTGTGTTATTCAGGCCATTGTTTTTTGGCAGGCCACCATAGGGTCCCCTCATTCTGAGTTTTTTGAAGCCTTTCAGTTGTTAGTCAATAGTATTGCCTTTGGCTTTTGGGTGGCAGTTTTTTCTGGCGGGCCACCAGGGGGCCTTGTTCCTTGCCACTCACTGGGAGCCATTTTGTGACTTTCAAACGGCAGCCATTTTGTGGATGACATTTTGTGAAGTTTAAGGGTGGCCATTTTATGGGAGTCATTTGTTGAGTTTTAAAGGGCGGTCATTTTGGGGAGCTGTTTTATTATAGTGTCAGTGGCCATTTGTATTGCAGTTGTTGATTGGGTTGAGTAGTACTGTTGGACATTTATAGATAATAATAATAATAATAATAATAATAATAACTACAACAGTAATATAGCAACAGTATTAGCTTTATAGTTACGTTTCGGTTTTGACCCCTTTCTTCTTGAGTTAGAGGCACTTGAGGCGCTTTTTGCTTGCCTCATCTCATTGCAATGGCCTTTAGGAAGGCCTTTAGGAAGGGGAAGGGTGGTCAGAAAGGCAAGGGACGGGCTACTAAGCAGCAACTGCCTACCTCACCGGTACCTGACCTTGGGTCATCCAGTGATGACAATGAGCAGTTGCCATGGAATGCGATTATGGCACAGATTCAACGCTTAGAGAAGTTACAGGGTGTTCAACAGGATGAGATTGTAGTGTCTCATTCACAAGGAAAAAAGAGGAAAATTGCTGATGAAATTCTTTCTCGACTAGATGCTCTGGAGCGCAATATCAATCCAGATGGGGCTGCTGAGTCCACTCATGTTGATGACACTTCTGGGACTGAGCATCTGTCAAGCAATCCTGTGGAGCAGTCTGCTAATGACAACACCGTGCCTGTACCTGAAGGTGAGTCAGTTATTCAGACACCTAATCCCGTTTTAGGTGCATCTTGGCCCTGGGGGACTTGGCCTCCCATGGCGCAAGGCATAGGAGCTAATGCCTCTGGTGCACAGGCAGTGCAGGGATCCTGGCCAGCGCAGCAGACCTTTAATTGGACACCAGCTCAATGGTCTCCTTGGTCTCCTTATGGGATGGGTGCAATGATCCCCCCTTTTGGGATGGGTCAAGGGTCACCTCCTACAGCTCAGGGCATGGGTTATGATTCCATTGCTGACTCGGTGATTCCCTTTGGGGAAATGTCCCATCCTTTAGGTGACCATTTACTTCAATCCACTAGGGATAAAATAGTCAAGGGGGAATACGTGGACCTTTTTTCACTGCTTTATAGGGAAGTGGAAAAGAAAGACAAGGATGAAATGGATGAGAAAGAGAAAGAAAAATTGAAGAAGAGGAAGGTGGAAAGGAACTGGACCAATTGGCGTTCTGGTTTCCTTATTTATGCTGGGGTTATGGTTAAGGCACACCCTCATCGAGCAGCCGCCCTGTTTCAGTATCTTGATATAATTCACAGGGCATATGGTGATTTCGCGGGTCCAGCTTGGCTGCTTTACGATGAGGCCTTTCGGATGAGGGCTGCAATTTATCCTTCATTGAGGTGGGACATGATGCATCCTCAGCTATGGATGCAACTCATGACCCCAGCTCGCCCGATCCAGGGGGAAAGGACACATAGCGGGCACCTGGTTAGGTCATCTAGCGCCCTCAGATGGCTTAAGTTAAACAAGATACCATCAGTACGGTAATGTATATAGATGCTGTCATCTTCTTCAAGCTCTGCCGTAGCCCTTTGGAGCATCATGCTGAAGAAGATTGTAAATAAAGTTGGTGCAAGAACACAACCTCACTTCACTCCATTAGTTATTAGAAAGGGCTCTGAAAGAGCATTACCACATCTGACTTGACCGTGCTGGCCCTCGTGTAGCAAGATAATCATTTTAAGGAATTTGGGGGGACATGCTAGTCTTTCCAGGATCTGCCACAGACCTTTTCTACTCACAGTGTCGAAGGCTTTGGTGAGGTCGACAAATGTTACATAGAGACCCCTTTTCTACTCTTTACATTTATCTTGCAGTTTTCTAAGGGCAAATACCCTATCTGTAGTACGCCTATTAGCTCTGAAGCCACATTGGCTTTCAGGAAAAAGTTCTTCTGCAATAACAGTGCCTAATCTGTTCAGGAGGATCCTTGAAAAGATTTTTCCAGCAATAGAGAGCAGTCTTATGCCTCGAAAGTTTGAGCAATTGGATTTTGCTCCTTTTTACTTGTACAGGGTGATGATGACTGCATCTCAGAGATCTGATGACAGTTCCCCTTTTTCCCAGCAATTCACATGGAGTTCATGGAATTTACTGTAGAGTACATGACCTCCGTGTTTCAGGTTGGATTCCATCAATCCCAGCTGCCTTGCTGCTTTCATCTGCTGTATGGCCTTAAGGGTCTCTTCCAAAGTAGGAGCTATGTCCAATTTATTTTTCATCGGTTTTTGTATCATATGTTGGATAGCTGGGCCTTGGACTACTTGGTTCGCACTGAAGAGACTTTGAAAGTTTTCAGTCCATTGATTCATGATGGAGGCTTTATCAGTAATTAATGTTGACCATCTGTACTGTATAAGGAGCTTTGGACCTGATAAGCAGGTTCAAACACTGCTTTAAGAGCTTCATAAAATCCTCTAAGATCACCCAGATCTGCACAATGTTGTGTCTCGTCTGCTATATTGATCCACCACTTGTTCTGCATGACTCGGAGTTTTTGTTGAAGTTTACTACATGTCAGACGGAAAGCTGCTTTTCTTACATAGCAAATTGGCTGGGCAAGGTATGCCTGGTGAGCAGTTCTCTTCTTTGCCAACAGCTCCTGGATCTCTTGGTTGTTTTCATCAAACCAAGCTTGATTTTTCTTGTGGGAGATCCTGAGGTATTCTTCTGCAGACTGGAGGATACTGTTTTTGATATGTTGCTAAAGCACTGTAGGAGACAGATCTGTAGGATGGTCTTCAAGTTTTGTTTGCAGTTTTGCCTAGAAGTTGTCTCTCATGGTAGCTTGTCGAAGATTGTTGACTTGGAGTCTCATCTTTAAGATGCCACACCTCTTAGATTCCACTACTTGTTGTGCATGTCTCGAAGTTTTTGTTGAAGTTTACTACATGTGAGACGGAAAGCTGCTTTTCTTACATGGCAACTTGGCTGGGTGAAGTATGCCTGGTGAGTAGTTCTCTTCTTTGTCAACAGCTCCTGGATCTCTTGGTTGTTTTTTTATCAAACTAGTCTTGATTTTTCTTGTGGGAGAACCCGAGGGATTCTTCCACAGACTCGAGGATACTGTTTTTGATATGTTGCCAAAGCATTGTAGGAGAAGGATCTGTAGGATGGTCTTCAAGTTTTGTTTGCAGATTTGCCTGGAAGTTGTCTCTCATGGAAGTTTGTTAAAGATTGTTGACTTGGAGTCTCCTCTTTAAGATGCCATTCCTCTTAGGTTTGAACTTAAGATGAAGATTTAGCTGACATCTGACGAGGCAATGATCTGTTTGGCATTCTGCACTGGGCATCACTCGAGTATGATGGACATCACAAATGTTTCTGTTGCAGACTAGAACATAGTTAATGAGGTGCCAATGTTTGGATTGGGGATGCATCCAGGTTGTCTTCAAGCTATCTTTCTGCTGAAAGATAGTGTTTGTAATAATCAGCTGTTATTCTGCACAGAACTGTAGCAAGAAGTGTCCATTACCATTGCAATTTCCAACACCATGCTTGCCTAAGACACCTTTCTAGGCTTTGGAGTTCGTTCCTACTCTGGCATTGAAGTCACCAAGGATAATAATTTTATCTTCTACAGGGACTTTTTGTATGAGGTGGCGTAGGTCTGTGTAGAATTTGTCTTTCTCTACAGGGTCGGCTTGCATAGTTGGGGCATATATACTAAAGAGAACAATGTGTGGGAGGCGTAAGGAAATAATGCGATCAGAGTGTCCTGTTGGCAAGGTTTTGAGTTTGGAGGCAATGGAGTTTTTAATCATAAAGCCTACTCCTGGAAGATGTTTTTTCGGTTTTGGGTTTGCCAGACCAGTAAAGTGTGTAGCCGGCGCCATGTTCTTTAAGGCTGCTTTCCTCATGGAGACGAACTTCAATAAGAGCAGTGATGTCAATATTAAGTCATGATAGTTCATGGGCTATTAGAGCAGAACGACACTCAGGTCATCCACTATCTGCAGAGTCTCGCATGGTTCTGATGTTCCAGCATAGAAGCATCAGGTTATTTATACCTTTGGAGGCCGGTATGTGCCTTTGTTTCTTTGCCTTGGTTTGACCGCATCAGAAGATGCCTGTTGGCTGCGGCTAACCAACCAGGTAGATGGGGATGATCTTTCATTAGGCCAGCTTTTCTAGGCCCCTCTCCATATGGAGCAAGGTGTGCTCTCCTTTAAAAAGGCTGCTTGGTCATTCAGGATGCTGCCAAACAAGACTGTCATCTGCTGGGTCAGCGTCAAGCGACCAAGTCCTGAACCGCCTGCATGCAGTGCTGGGTCTGCGGCTTCCAGTGCATCTTTACACCTGCAGTTTTGTCCCTCACCTATCACTACAGGGCTTTTTCAGAATTGGATTTGTCCTTCAAGCCTGTGCAATGGATTTTTTTTTTTTTTTTTGGTGTAGAGCAGCATGCACAGAACTGACCTTACCCTTTAAACCAAAGGTTAATCTGTTGAGGTCTTGCAAGCATGGATGGTAGCAGCGAGGTCCTTGGGTCATAGGTTTGATTAGAGTTTCCTTCTCTTAGATGGTTGACCTTACAGGGTTGGATGAGCACCATCTGCCCAGGTTTGGGATTAGAGTTTTCTTTATCCTAGGATGGTTGCCATAAGGCTAGAGAGCCCATCCTGCCCTTTGATGCTCTTTGTCAGACCCTTTGGTTTTGATCTGTCTGGCATGGGAGACCCTACCAGTGGCTATTATGCCACTGCCAGCATAGCTCAAAACATCATTAGAGTATGCTAGCCTCTCTCCCATGACAAGGGGGTGTCAATGGAGAGGACCAACCAACCAATCAACCAATCACATCAACCAATTTTGGCCTAAATTGTGTAAAACAATGGGCACTGGAGCAAAAGGAAGGTAAGCTGGCATTTTCCATACTTAATTTTCCCATGTAACCGACCCCCCGGAAACTGAAATATGAGGTGGGCCACTTTACTTTTCATTATTAGCTCTAGTAGCAAAGAAATCTCAGTAAAAGCATCACAACAGATTTCAGTTATCTCTGTAATAGCCTTCTTAGATTTATGCACAAAGGCTGGTGTGATTTCAAGGTACAGTAAGTTGATCTAGCACTAACACAAATCTTGTTTGCCTTATGAACCAAAGACATTAGATATAAAATCTTTGATGGAGAATATATAACATGGAATGTGCTGATGACATTTTTACAGGGTCACTTTTCTGGTCCACAACCATAATAGTTCTTGCATGCCATTTCTCTCTCTCTCACTCACTCACTTTTAAAGTGTTTAAGGTAATATTTACAGACCTGTTACTGCCTCACTAATGCATTATCTTTACTTTTGTGCATGAGGAGAGCATTCAATGAACATGATTGTTACGTTGATATAATACAGTTAAGATCAGAATAAATATATTCATTTTTGTTTTATAAAGGCTCCTCAAAACTCTATCATTATTACTTTAGTCTTGAAAAAATATATTATGACAAGTTTGGATTTGATTTTCCCACCAAAATAACCTTTACTAGAGTCCCAAACAGCTAAAAGTAACCCTCCCACCCACAAAAACCCTGGCGTATTGTCACAGGAAAAGTCATTCCCATATTTCACCTAAGGAATTGTGAATTTATCACAATAACTTAAATACTCCAAACTCTGTAATTCTCCTACTTTTAGAGCTGTCAGTTATTCAGAGATCTAGTCTACTCTGATGCCTTTAAGATGCAACCTGCTTGGCAAACATTAGAAGGAAGTTTGAAGGGCATTCTGTCTACTCACATCAGAGCAGGGAATGCAAGTTCACAGGGCTTATATATACCCCCTCCCTGTCCCCTTCAGTGCATGACCTTCCTGTGTTGAACATCAAAGTCTAAAGGGAGGGTTCAGCATGTTTTCTCATGAAGCCTCCACATGACCATTAAAAAAACCAGTTTTGCCAGTTGCAGGGACTTTACTTGTGCAGTAACGTGGAAGCTGGGGATAGACCTACCATATTACAGTCCCGTCTCCAGTACAAACAGGCTGAATGTCTTCTGATGACTTGTGCTTGATCAATTTGTTAAAGGCTTTACCTCTCATTTTTGCAGAACAAGCTTATGCTAAAGGTACTGCAGATGGTCAGATGAATTTTGCTTATTTGGCAACTCTATCTGCAGGGTCCGGCCCATGCTATTTTGCTACCTGTGGTGAAAGATGTGAGAACACTTCCCCCTATTCTATTATATTTGATTATATTTTATTCAATTTAAAATTTCTTCTGTCGGTGTTGATGACCTGTCAGTATCCTCCACTTCAACTCAAGACAGTGGGCCTGCTTAGGGGGATGGGGCAAGATATGTTGCACCTCTAGGGCCTTGTGTGCATGGGTTATTTACTGCATTCTGCCCCATCTGAGAGCCTTACAGTCCAAATGACACAGGGCATTTGTCCTATTTTTTCCCCCCAGGCAGTCTTATGGGAGGAAAAAGATCAGGCCTCGTGTGTCTGCAGGAGCCCATCCCTGCTAGTCAGCCCATTGCTCTAACTACTGGTTTCCCTTACTCTTCTGGGTCTGGGCAGCAGGCCTGCAGCATGTGACCAAAGCTGGTCATATACAGGGGGGCTTATCACAAGATGTAGTCCAGCGTTTTGGATCTGGCACAGCAAGGAAAATGGTGACAGCTGCAGCAATGGGCCAGCATTCTGTTGGGACTTTGGCCCACTTCATCCAGGTAATGGGAAAAGAACAGGCATGATCTGTGGCTCCACCAGCATATCCTGGCTTGTGTAGATAAGCCCTAGCTCTACCCACTCCCAGCCCCCAGGCTCTTCTACCTGAGGTAAATCCCTTACTCTGCCTAATGGTATGGCCAGCCCTGCCTACTTGCCTAACACTTTCATAAATGAGTACTAGATATACTGTAAAACTGAATACCAGACATTCTTTTGCTTTAGTTTTAATTTTTATGGTCCTGGTCCCAGGATGCATGTACAGCTCATTATAATAATTTAAAACAATTCCACCAAACCAGGCAAGAAATTGAGACAAGCACCAGTACTCTGGTATACAACAAGGGGACACTTACTATCCTTGTTAAGAGACCTTCAGCTGAGCAGGAAAGACATGCAACAACTATTATTTCATAACACTGTCATTAGAAGAACACTTTAGGGGCCTGTTTAAAAGTAATTTGTCGTACCCAAAAAATCAATAATTCAGAGTTTAGGAGGTGAAAGCGCTGGTAGGCAAGCACACAGAGCCAGGTGAACATTATGAAATAACTCTAGAGTTAATTAAAATAATAATGAAATCTAAGAGTGCTGAATCAAGAATTTTGAACACATAAGCAGAACTAATTTATCTTCCTTTTCTGTTTGGAATTCCCATTACAACAGCCCGCACAATTCTACTACATTTCTTTGTACTTGTTGTAGATCATCTGATTATAATTAAGCATTAAACATACCCCAAAGTGGAAAAATGCATTATGAGCTTCCTCCAAAACATTTTTTTTATTGCCAGCCTCAGTAACTGAAATAGACTTTTTGAGAAGGGAAAAACCCCAGACAAAAGAATGCCATGAATTTCATAAGTAAACACAACTATTTCCATGAGTATCTTCTTGTTCCTGTAGCTTTATAACCTTGAAATGATATATATGACTTAAGCAGCATCAAAGTAAACTGCTGCATATTTTTCTATAAAGGAATAGCAATCCAGAAATGCACATTTATCACTGAAGGAAAGGCTTATTCTTTAAAAAGAAATAGAAAAGGCCTTTTCCAACACACCTGATCTAATTCTAAATTTAATATGTGAAAGTAAAAATGAATGTATTTTTACGTCAGCTTGCATGCATTATCTGAACAGTAAGTCAACTTGTTCTAAAACATGACTCAGAGTATTTAAATACTTTGAGGTATGTACCAGATTCATTAGATTCACCTGCACATTCATTAGAATCATGTTGGTTTCAACATATTATAAAATGGCTCCATGGACAGGCCTTCAGTCTTCTGTGTGGTTTGAATTCAGGCACATTTCAGGCTGTTGGGTCAAAATGGAGCTATTATCACCCATATTGAAATCTAGGGGGTCATTTACACGAGCAAATATTCCCCTAAATATACCGCTAAGATAGCTCATAGTTCCCACGGATCGCAGCACAGCATCGCCTCATTCAGAAGGGGGGAAGGTAAAACACCCAAATATAGCGTGGCAGGGCATGTCACTATTTTTGCAGGAATATTTGCAATGTAGTGCTTTATTGGCAGTGTAAACTAGCATTCCGCTAGGGGTTAAAGCACAGCTGCATTGTGATTGGTTGATGATGCAGGGGTGGGCTTAAAAGAGGGGCAGGAAGGAGGCAAAGACAATAGCCATTAGAGAAGAAACTTGCAAAAATCCTGTCTGCTATTTTGCAAGCCAGTTTGCACAAAAAAAAAAGAAAAAAAAAGAAAAGGATTCCCAACAACTTCAAAAAAGGATTCCCAACAACTTTCAGGGAGCATTCCTTCTCATCCTGTTCTCTGCTGTTTTGAAAGTATGTAAATCTTGTTCCTCACTTTTATCCTGTGCACGGGGGAGGGAGAGAAACCATTTCACAAAGGGCTGTAGCAAGCTGAACTGCTATTTTCCCTCTCTCTCTCTCTGCTTGGGGGAGGGAGGGAGGGGGAAATAGAGAGACAGAGCAGCTGGAAAAACTTGTGATCCACGGCATGCTCTCCCTCTGCTTTATGGAGTGAGTTCATTTACAGGCAGATTTACAGAGACACACAGAGCCCCACCCCCCACACTTATTCAAGTCTGAACTTCAAAGCGACATAATTAGAAAAAAAACCTGACTGGCACAGCTGCGGAAAATAATTAAACCGCAAGTTGCCGCAATAAATCTGCTGTGTAAACCAGCCCTAGGTGTGTTTTTCAGGTCAGAGATCCTCAGATCACAGTTTTAGTTGGAAGTGCAGCAGCAGAAGATTGCTGCTCCATTGACCAGCAGCCTGTCAACATTGCAAAAATACAGCAGCTTGACCGCTTTATCCACCATAGCTCTGTCCTATGGAATCCTGGTATTTGTCGTTCGGTGAAGTATTTAGCCATTTCTATCAGAGAACTCTGGTGCCTCATCAAACTACAAATACCAAATAGTGAACTGGCCTGGCATATAATAGCTTACCAAAATGGCTATCAGCAACATAACCTGGGATTGCTGGTTCAACCACAATCATAGACACATTGTTTAATCTTTTACTTGACAAAGTATCTTCAGGTCAATTTGGCATGCTGGTCCAATACCTCAATATATGTAATAAGAAAACAGGATGTCCCACTATGTTTCTGAGCCCTGGGCTCATGTGCTGCCTTTTATTATCTTCTTGTTTTTTAGTCACCAGGGTATGCTGAGGCACATAGGAAGCTGTCTCATCCTTTTAATTGTCAATGTCAAGAATTCACTGTGGGACACACGCTGTACAGACTATGTAGTTTAGCATTGAGCAATGGCTTCAGCCTTTAATTTTAAGCAAACAATGGTTTCTCCATTACATAGATACTCAGATTTATTTAAAATCTAGAGCAAAGCTGGATCTAAAATCATAGTTTTCTTTTGGACTCTTCTCACTATCATTATGGAGCCCATAACCCCAAACTTTCTCATGGCTCAATCATAATTGCCATAGTAAGAAACCATTATTTCTTATACTTTCTATATTAGGCCTATGTGTACTTTTGAGATCTGTAGGAACCTTGATTCAAATATTCATTTCAGGACCACAAACTATATTAGTTATAATATCTGGTTCAGCTAATACTGAGATAATTTGCTGCTAAGATTATGAATTCCATTGCATAACTGTTGAATATCTCCACTATAGGAATGCAGTTAAGCTTTATCTGAAACCCTGGATGGTTAAACTTCATATTCACAACTGAACCTTAAGGGCTTAATAATTTAATGTTCTTATTAATCTGTTTCCTTTTACAGTAACCTCTTTGATATGGAATGTTAGCCTCAGTAATCAAATTGCACTGAATGCAGAGATCACATCTTTTTAAAAATGGATGAATCTTTTGATGACCAACCATGGAATAATGAGACCAGACACAGAAAGTTGGATTAAATAAGGGCTACTTTATTTGACCTAGAACCTATTTAAGTTGTGTTGAAACTGGAAAGGAGCAGGAGGGGGGAATAAGCTGATGAGGTCAGGTGTCACCCTTTAACTACCTCCCCAGCCTTCCCTTGGGTGAAACACCTGAGCCCTGAGGCCAATCCAACAACTAGGTTCCTCCCTGACCAGCGATCTACTGGAAGGCAAACCCAGGGAACTCCCCAAGTCCCAGGATTTTATAAACAAGAGCAAAACCCGTTGGTCCATATCAAAATTAGACACCTTCCCAATCCTCTGGGTCCCAAGACCTAAAGAGATAGTTCCAGAGTCCTACCCTTCACCAAAGGCATTCCAGGGTGTACACCAAAATTGTGCCAGGGTGTATACCAAAACTCTTATATTCTGTCCTTGCTACCTGTCACAGACAAGGGACAAGCATCTGCATAATCCCTGTCCCTCACCAGGCCAAGAAATAAAACTCATACTCCCTGTTGCAGGTCTCCCAGGAAAAAAAACATATCACCCGCTTTGAATAAATGCATGCCATCAGCCTTGTAGAGCTCTGGCCACCAAAAAAAAACAAAACAAAAAAAAAACAAAAAACAAAAACAAAAAAACCTATGGTGGGATGAGGAAGGAAGTGGCCCATCCCCTTATTGAATGTACTCTGTATCTCCCTATTCACCCTTCTATGGGCTAGGTCAAGAAATCTAGGATCTCCCTCCAACCCGCCAAATTCAGCATGGCAAAATAGCAGACCATACCAGCGTTGTTCCTGGTTATCTACTCTGAATTACCAAAAAAATCACACAGAACTTGGAGAATAAGGGCCTTGCCCTTCAGGAAGCTCTACTCATTCACAGCAAGGTGAATGACCAAAAAATTAGGAGAAAATCCATTGTGCTCTTTAAACAACAGGCAACAAATAATTCCAATGAAGGTCCCTTTTCTAAAGCCATTCCACCAAGGCAACCCCAGTTGAGCCCCAAAATGGCAGTTGTGGGCCTGGAGTGCCACCCAGTAAACCATACTATGGTCTCAGATCAGGACGCACCAGCTAATGGCCAAATTAATATCAAGCCAATTAAACAATGATCCCAAATTGGGATGATAGGACATGCAGTTATTGTGATTCTATATTAGGATAATGGGACAGGCAGTGGGGTTACAACATTCCATTAAAATGAAGTGGAAATTCATGCTAAAGCTCCATGTTGGCCTTTCCCTCAGCAATAACCCTAAGTCTATGGTGGGATTTGTGCAACCCGGCCCTGAATCACAAAAACAGTGCAGTAAGGCCCCACCTAGGGGCATGCAAATTTAAGATGACCAACTAGATCCTGAAACTCTTGTAAAGTGACTTGTGAGATGGAAACATTGTTAAATGACATCAATTTGTGTACTTAAGCAGGAAAGGTGGTAATACACTGAACTTCCGAAAAGCAGAACAAGAGGTCAACCCCCTCCTCCCAGGTGCCTGGTCCACGTAGAAGCCACCATCTTGTGAGAAGCCCAGTAGTTCAAATGGTTTGGTGTGAACTAGGAGAAAGCAAAAGACCAACATAATGTTGCCTTTCATCAATTCCACCTCTATGCCAAAGTGTCTGATAATCTGAATAGCTGTGTTCATCCCCTTGGTTCAGAAAATAATGATTAAGTCTATATTAACCAAGAGTTCTCTTGGGTCAATACCTAATGGAGAAACTCTCAAGCTGAGAAGCAGGGGAATTAGAAAGGGAGTTACCACTCTTCCTTCATGAACCTTCTTGTCAATCTTCTTTCTAACTATGGATTCCAGATGCTTAACTGATTTCAAATTACCATAAACAAAAAGGAGTGATGTGGAAAATCTGAGAAGACATACTAAAGCTGGACTAAAGAAGGCCAAGCTGGGAAGCCTATACAGATTTCACAACAGCTTTTTCTGTACTAGCTGTGTGGTTGCAGAGGCTTTTGTTCACATTACCTACACAAATTCAGCTATGAGTGATCCAGTTGTAGTGGCCCTCATTCCTTTTGGAATTGCCAACAAAGAGAGGCCAAGTGAGCTAACAGTAGGGACCGGCACTTATTTTGCAAGGGGCAATGAGCTTGATAACCACTTCCTAAAGGTACCGGGTCCAATTTTGAAAAACTGCCACTGATGCCATCATTGCAGTATAATGATGATGAAGAGGAGGAGGAAGATTGGTAAAGGAGTAAACCAAAGGCAGTAGTCTAGAGAAGCTTATGCTAAAGATTTCTTTCTTCAATTCTTTTCTAAGCTGATACTGTCTAAAACAGCTATGTCTTTAAATACAGCCAAAATCCTGAATTATTAAAGATAGTTACAAAAGAGAATGGAATGGAGGGTGCTCACTACAAGGCCTACCCATCTTCCAAGGTCCAGAGTGGCCCATTAAGGCCTAGTGGGGCTTACCTAGCCTATTGACCAGCAAAAAAGGTAGGAGTAAAAGTTACAATGGGTCACTGTGGACCAAAATGGGGCCTAGTGGGCTTATCTCTGTCCACCCAGCCTGTAAAGAAACTCTAGTGTGCCACTCCATCCCAAAGTGTAAACATTGGGATCAATCAGGCTGCAAAGTGACTGTCAAAGTGGCACATGCAGGAGGGGCCAGGCCTTGAAGAGCTTCTGGCACCACCCTCAGAGACATACAGCATCTTGGTGCCCTACACCAGATGCAGTAATAACTGGTCCCTGACCATGGAGGCCATCCAATGCATCCCCTCTCCCACAGCACCATTCAATATGCAGATATTCTATTTGATTTCTCAATGTTCATTTTTTTTCAGCCACATATTTTTCTCATTATTATTTTCCCCACACTAAGGCTACACTCCTAATGACAGTTATTGCATTCTAGAGAAGCTAACATTTCTTTTTATTTATTTATTTAGAGTATTTACAGCCAACTCTTCCACCAAAAAAACTACCCGCATGGCTATTTTTTACCTTTTGCTTTGTAGACACATGGGGAAGGGATGTCATTCTTTGTCCACTGGGTGGATGGGGGGAGAGCCTTTCCTATCCTTTACTCCCTGTACTGACACATGAGAGACAAAGGCTGGAAGAAGGAGCTATCTCCTTTGTGTTGCCTCCTCTGGAGGCATTAAGTGCCTGCCACTGCCACCCCCACCCCATGGAGCCCCGCTCTCTCCAAGTGGCTGTGGAGAATGGCAGGAAAATGGGGCTCCCTCCTTGTCTCCCCAACTTTTCACCCCTGCTGCTTCCCCTTTGCTCCATTACCATCATGAACCAGGGGTTGAAATGCCCTCTGCATTCTGTCTTCCCCTTCCCACCGCCACCTCATCCTCCTCACAGAGTGAGGGATTGCAGAGGCCACTTTGCCCCCCAGCAACCAGGGCCTGAAGCAGCCTCTGCATTCCATCTCTCCCCTGCCACCATCACCTCATCCTCCTCACAGAGTGAGGGAATGCAGACGCTCCTTTGGGCCCTGGCAGTTGGGGCCCAAAGTGGCTTTGGTATTCCATCTCCCCCTGCCACCACCACTTCATCCTCCTCATGGGGTGAAGGTACACAGAGGCCTGCTTTGTCCCCTGACAGCTGGAGCCCAAAGCAGCCTCTGTGTTCCATCGCACCCTTCCCTGCTGCCACCACCTCATCCTCCTCATGGAGCAAGGGAATGCAGAGGCGACTTCATCCCCTGGCAGCCCCCAGTCACCATCACTTCATCCTCCTCCTGGAGTGAGGCCACTGCCACCACCACCATCATCAAATTACCTTACCTCCTTATGGAGTAAGGGAACACAGTAGCCAGCAGCTCCAACACAAAGGCAGCACATCCAAGGTCTGGTCCAGTGTGGGACAGGCACATCCAGGCTAGCTGTTGGGAGTTTGAGCAGGCACTAGTTTCTTTTTCAATTGGTTGGTTTGCCTTTGTTTAATTTCAAAAGTAAGATTGGTGGCCACAATCAACCAATCAGACTCTAACACTGATTGGTGGCACCAGAAGAATGAGTAAAAAAAAATTGAAATGTTTAACATCTTTAAGCTATCTTTGTGAGCTGCAGGAAATCCTTCTACAGGCCTCATGCAGCCCACAGACCATATGCTGTGCAGACCAGAATTACACCCATAAATTGACTGGCAGCCTGTGCAGATAGCAATGCCTTGGCTTAATATGCACATATCAGCCAGTCTCACTCAGCAAAATAGTCATCCCATTTTGGGCTCCTTGAACATTTTCAATGGCAATTTGGATGTAAGACTATTTGGATGTAATACAGAAGGAAAGAGGGCTGGCATTTGGTACAGCAGTTATGGATTTGTAACCTAGAGTTGCAGATCCATAACTACGCTGTATTCTGTAAGGCTATGTAGTCTTACTGTAAACTTAACAAATGCCCCCTCCACCAGTCCACTTTAAAAGCCAGCATTTGGATTGGGCAAAGGAGCACTGCCATTCAGTTGCCATTCCGGGTGCAAAGAAGAGGATGCTTCCAATCTCCTCCCACCAGCCAGAGAGGTTGTGGCAAGGATTTACAACAGAGGCTTTGCTACTGTTGTAGCCTCACTTGCTGGTGGTGGAGGGAGGAGTGGAAAATCATTCTCTTTGTGCCTCAAATGACAGCTGAATGGATCTCTTCACCTGGTCTGGCAGCTTGTTGATAAGGTGGACTGCGGGGGGGGGGGTAGGGGAAGGAGATGTAACTTTGTTATGCATACATAATTAAGCAGTCTAAGTAGAATATTGTCAGAGGTCTCCTTTATTGAAAGCAAAAAGATCAGTTATTTGTGGTGGGTTTGTGCTAAAAAAATCAAGTGATTAATGTTTTTGCATGAAAAATGTATTTTATGCAAAATATAATGTTTTACCTGCAAAAATATTGTGATTTTATGCTAATGTATAGAGGGGACCTCCTGCAAGACCCAGACACTTATAAATCTTTAGTAAGTCACTCAGTTAAATCATTGATCCAGACTTTCATATTACCTCACAAGGGAGATTCTCAGATGGGCTCTATATTCCGTGGCAGGCACGGAACAGGGTTGAGAAAGGGGCTCCCTTCCAGACAACACCGACCTCACTCCGTCCTGCATCATTGCTGCCCCGTGCTGCTCCTGGAATAAAGTATTTATGATGAAACATCGTGAATACACCACCCATTCCGTGTATGTCATGGAATCACTGGTGTGTGAACAGGAGCCCCATTCCTGTTCCGAGATGACAGCCGTGGGGGGGAGAGGTCCATTCTGAGCAGATCTGGGAACTATCGGGACAACCAGGTAAGTGGCACCCCCTTTTCCCCCCTCCCTGGGTTACTTGTAATTTTTTCTATGTTTTTGTGCTCTGTTTTCAGTTTTGACATTTGGGGTTTTTTTTAAATTATTATTTTTAAATCTCCCGCACAACCATTCTCTCGCAAGAATGGGTGGGAATTCATTTGCTGGTCATAAATGCAGCCTTACAATGGCTGCATTTATGACTGGCCAGTGAGGAGAGGGGGAGGACGTTCCTGCCGTAAAATGAAGGTAAGTGTGCAAACATTTTTCTTCTATTCTGTGGCAGGAATGGGAATGGAGGTGGTGGGGCAGGAATGGGGTATTTGGCCCCATCTGAAAATGTCCAAGAGTGAAGAGGACCACAGTCAGGTTGGTCTTAGGAAAAGCTTTAACAATGCTAAAATCAGCTAATACATTCAAGAAACAAACTCTCCTTCTTCAGAAGTGACAATAGATTTTAAACAAGAAAAGAAAAAGAGAACAAATATTGACCAATAATCCAGCACAAAATGTTAAGACTGGGAAAAGATTAAACTTTACAAATGTGTGAATGAACTAATACAGGTGCTATATCCACAACTCACTAGCACCATTCAGTATCCCTGAAATGTTTTCTGACAGCATCAGACTATGGTTCCCTTTTTTCCTCAAGCTTCTGGTGCTCCTACCACTCCATTTCCTTAAGATGCCATCCATTATCACCATTAATTTACAAGAGCAGTAGGACTCTGCATTTTATGCAGTTAACTGAATATTGGGGTGGGAAAAGTATAGCCCCCAATGTCATTTTGAGGGCCCCATAGTACTCCCTATTGATTTCATTAAAAATGTTTCTAGATACTGTCACCTCATAGGAGGTGTGGGAAGAATTTTTTCCATTTTTAGGAGCCTCTGGGCCATTTTAAGCATAAGAGTTTCTTTCTTCTTCTTTGTTTCAGAAAGAAATGAACCTACCATGTCATTTCTGGGTAATTTGTTATTGGAAAAAAGCACCTCATCTTAGCCTAAAATGGCCCAGGGGAAAACATGACAAAATTGCTTGCACATTGCCAGGGAGCACTGGAGGGCAAAAACAGAATTTGAGACCTCCCTCCAATGTTCCCTGTGAGACCAATGTGCCCCCCCTCAAAAAAAAAAATCTACCTGTGATGTATATAAAAGCCAGCATGTGGGGTCAGATACCCGCTTGTGCCAATACACTGGAGATGATAGATAGATAGATAGATAGATAGGTAGATAGATAGATAGATTTGACAAAGAGAATTTAATAGTTGAGGTAATGAGCACAATGTTTCAGCTTCTATCTTCCTCAGTTGCTTCAAATCAAGATGAAGTTGTAGCCAAGGTGGCAGTTTAGCACATTTAAGAATTTAACATTCTTAAATGGATGATGTTTTATTCTGTAGGTTGAGACTGTGGGGTGTTTTGAATCTATGGATACAAAAAATTTCCCTTTTGTCTAAAATGTAATGCGTGTGTATGTGCATGTGAGTGTCTGTGCACGCGCACACACAGACACACACACATTGCATGTATATGTAGTTACACACCACCACCCACCTCACACACAAATACAGATGTATGTAACATAACAGAAGAGGAAATAACATTTCTAATCTCACTTCTAGTCTTATAACTAACCCTACCAGTTCCCACTTCTAGCTCAACTTTCTCTGACATCCAACCATCACTTCTCACTTGTGATGTTTCCCTTGTCCAACAATCTATCTGTCTTTTTACTATGCACTCATTCATCATTGTGAAATTTTTTCCCCACCCCAGAATACAATTTTACAATGATATTACCATTTTTGGACTGCCTTCAGTGGGACCAGGGTAGAAAGCTCACAATACTTTGTAGATTTCCATCATGGATTCATTGATAAGAAAGATGTTTACGGTATTTATAAAGCAGTCTAAATGTCAGTGAGATATGTGCTGGTAATTCCCTTGCAAGTCAGTCCACATTTTCCCCCACTATAAAAGTTACCAGAACCCTGGAGTAAATCCTTTTATCAATTTTGATGCAGATTCATCTTGACAGTGTTCAGGCTTGGTCTCACTGTTAACTGTCAGTGTCTTAAGAGCTGCATGTTATCCTGTTTATGGCATCACACATAACATCATAATAACCTAGGCTAACTCCAAGCCAACTACTCTTCTTCCATGTATCTCAGTGACTAGAGGACTATTAAATGGACTGTCCAGCAAGTCTGATGTTTATTTTTAACCTTATGACCTAAGAAAAAAGACCAGCGCAGTGTGTAACCCAAAAATCTGCTTCCACTATTTAAAATGGCAACTATAACAAGCTAATCCAATAAATACAGTGATTTCAATAGTTGTATGTACTATTTTTTAAAAAGTGGATCACTGAACCTTTCTGACCCTTGTTGACCTTCTGGGGATGAGCACCATAGTTCTGCCTGACTCACCCTCATTTGCACTGCTGCTGCTCTCTCTCCCTGTGTCAGGCTCAATGCTTGTTTGTGGTGGTGTGTGTGTTGGAGTGGCATGTGAAATGTCAGACTTTTCTTCCTGTGCCTCTCCTTCATCATCAGGCATTACCACCCCTCCATGTGTGGGACTTTTGGGAGTTGTTGACACATCCCTCCCCAAGGGAACAAACACCTCTTGATTGCAGTGCAATCTGTCCAACCCTGAGTGCATTTCAAAGTTTGCACTCCTGGAGAATACCACCTTTCCAGGATGGAGAGAAAACATGTACTTATTACCCTCATAGCCTAGGAAACACAGCCTCCTGGTTTTATGCTGCCCAGGCTCCTTAGGCTCAGGTGAATCACTACATCTGCATATTGTTGAAAAACCCTCAGGTGCTTGAGATTTGGTGCTCTACCATACAATAGGCAATATGGGGTCTGGTTGATGCTAGACATCCACAGTCTATTTAAATGGTAAGCAGCAGTCTAAGCTGCCTCCCCCCACAGCCCAGCTGGGGCTTGTGCACTCCATCATGCATTTCAACATCCCAATTTTCCTTTCTGCAAGCATCCTCCCCTGGAGACACTGGGTTTGTGGTCTTGTGTCTAATGGCCCTCTTATGCAATCAAGGTCTGCAGGCTGTTGGATAAGAACTCCCCTTCCCTATCCGTCACTAGACTGGAAACCTTATGAGAAGGAAATTCATGTTCCACCATGTTCACCCACTCATGGAACCTGTCTGCAGCCTGATTTTTCTCCTTCAACAAGTATACATAGGTGTACCTAGTGTGTCTGTCCACTATCACAAATAAATAGCTGTTACCCCATTCAGTGGACTTATAGGGGCCTGCTAAATCAGCGTGGACAACTTCAAAGTCTGTTGGTGACACATTGGGTCTTTTTGGCAATAAGAAAAGCCTTCACCTTAACTTTCCTGCACATAGCACATTCTAAGAACCTTGGGCAGTGTTTCATGCTTAAACCAGGGCACACTTTTGCTAGCTCCTTTAACCCTTTTTAACTAACATGGCCCATTAGCCTGTGGTAGTAATGGACACACTTATGATGTAGGGGCACATTGTCTGCAGGGTTCACATTTGCCACCTTCCCTTTAGGCAACATGTAATACAACCCATGTTTCTTTATCTCTTTTGCATTCTCCTCTGTAATATAATATCCTCTATGGTAACAGATATCTCAATAAAGCCTCAGCTGTCTACTAATCCTAATAGCTTTGAAAGTAAACTTGTACATCTCTTACACTTGTTAGTGTATTTCTCCCCCTTAGTCACTCTTTCTATTAGCATATACTCAAATCTATAAGGGACCAGAATGGTTAGTTAATGAACACAAAACAGACATATGGTACATTTTAAGTGTGTGGTGCCCACTTGTTGCATTCAGCACATGTCACATTTTGTATGAATGCATTGTCCCTGTTCAGAAATGGCTGGTTCAAGGTGTCATTAGGTAGGGACGAATATTTTTGTGTTCTTTGTCCTTGCAGGCCAGAATGAATAATTTGTGCAGTATTCTTCCTGCTGAAGGAGAAATCCAGATGCACCAGATTTCTGCTCAGTTCCCAATTGCTTATTCATACTTCAGAAGGTATTTTTCTGTACAGAAATATATGGTTTTTTTTTCTGTGCTGGAACACATTTGTTTTTCTGAGCAGAAAATCCATTTCTACACAGAAGTACATTTTACAAATAACAAATGTAAATGTACATTTACCCATGTGTGTAGGTCCCATCTCATGCAATCTGGTTTCAAGACAAATGGGAAAACTACTGCTCTGATCAATTTTGAACGAATAAACTAGAAAAAGGTGATTCCACATTCCTAGCTGAAGTGTGAGCAGCATTGGAGCAGTATTTCTTGCTTGTTCCAATCCAGGACAAAAATGTATAATAGCTTTAACTAAAATACCTTTTCAAAAATATTATTACCTCTTTCACCTTGATGGAGATGTCAAGCCCAGCATGTGAAAAATAGCAAACTGAGTTCATTAAAAAAAAAAAAAAAAGATGACATGTAACATTCTTGAGTATTAAATTACTGTGGAGGGGTGCAGGAATCCAAGTTTCTTTGCAGCTTATGTTTTAAATAAACCTTTTAAAGAAGGATTTGGAGGCTTAGCTGTCAGCTTTATGATGTAAGAGGTTCTCTTGTGCCGTATCTATCCTGGGATGATTGCTTCTTTCCCTGTATCACAGTGCATTGTCAGCAGGCTAGAGATACTAAATATATGTGTAGTGAAGGACAGGGGCTGATTTTTTAAAAAAAAAGTAGTAGATTTAGGTTATCTTTTCAGAAAGGCCAAATTCATAAGATGTACCTAAATTCAAAAGAAGCTCCCAAATTGAACTATTCTCCCTTATAGTTAAACTTGACTTTCACTCATTTTTCCATACATACTATCCTTTTGCCATGAAAAAAATATGTTTCTTCAAAAAGATGGAGAGAGGGAGAGATGATCTTTCATTTTCCCTCCATTTTTTAATCCAGGCTTAAACCAGTTTAATAGCTTTTTAAGTAAAATGGTAATTTATTTGAGATAAAGAGTCACTTTTATTGGCTGAAAGTGTCAACCAATCTGAACACTGTCTTAATTAAAAAAAGTACAATCAACTGATGTTTTAGCATACAATGTCCCTTCATAATTCCTCATTTTTAATTTCATGAAATATATTTTTTTAAAATGCCAACAGCTGGATATATGTGCTATATATGTTATATCAAAACCTTCCATCTGTGCTTACTTCCAAATTCACTGGAAGACTGGAAGAATTATAAACTGTATACACCTTGTTTCCCAAAATAGATGGATTATATTACCTCCTTTAGGGGTAAAGGTGATTCACAATGATATACATATTAATTAGCACAAACTAAGTCATAGAACCCTGGAATAAAAAAATCAAATGAGGGATCAGAGTTTTTAAAATATTTATGGTGCAAAAATGTCATCCTTTCATTCCCTTCCCCTCCCTTCCCTTTGGAAACATTAAAAAATGCTCATGCCAATGCAAATGAAACTCATTGTTATTACGTCCATATTGCAGCAGTTTTCACTTTGATTTTTCTTGGGGGAAGGGGTGGGGGAGGTTGTTGGTGAGAAAATTGGAATTATTCAATTCCTTCAAATTAGGTAAGGCCAATGAATGACAATTCTGAAATATAGATAAACATTTTTAAACCTTTTCTTCAGCCTTTGGCAGCAAGTGTATATTGATAGGACATACTTATACCTCCTATCTTTCTCCCAACACAGAGACCTGATGTTAGTTACTTTAGATGGTCAGAGGGTTTAGGGACCCTCAAAATACTGATATTAGTTTGGGGAATTAATATACTCAACTTGGCTATGTGGGGGGGGACAGATAGCAGGATCTTTTAACCTATGTGTACTGGTACTAAGGAGGAGACATTAAGCTAGATAGTACAATAATTGATCTTTATTTGAGAAAATAATAACAACAACATTCACACACACATTCAGGCTCAAGCATTCACACAACGCTAGTGAATAAAGTAGGAAATATTGGGATAGAGGAATAGAGAAGGGAGTTGTTTGTGGGAGATATGACACCTGTACTGTAGAGATGAGGTTGTGAAAGGAACCAGCAGAGATAGCATCGGGAACAGGAACAGCTGCACAGATGGATGTAGTGTCCACAGGAAGAGGATCCATGAGCATTTGAGTGGTGCTTTGGAAGGGTTTTTTATAGCCAATAACTGCCTTCTAGGGATGAAGTTAGCTAACACTTTGTAAACCACCTGGAGAGTGCCTGGTGCTGTAGAGTGGTGTAAAAGTTTAAGTGCTATTGTTAACAATTTGTAAGCCACTCTGAGAGCTATTGTGGCTGAAGAGCAGGGTATAAATATTCTAAAATAAATAAATAAATAAATAAATGTGACCCACTGAAAGTGGAGCCTTCTGCAGTGTTCACAGCAAACTCTCAGTGTGAGGGCTTTCCCTGATTGCCAACTCTACCACATGTAAGGAATTTCTCCTGTCCCCTTGTGTGACACCAAATGCAGGGTCACTCTAAATCAAGGTTCCTATGAGGATTTATACTACTTTTTTCCCCAACAGGACACCACCTTTCCACCTTCAAAGCTGCCACCACAGACAGCTTGTCTGAAACCCAGCTCTCAGAATTATAGCCATTTTGGTGAACAAAGTATATAAAAACAAAACAACCCCTCTGTCTACAAACCTTAAACATAAAACAGTAGATTGTTTATATATAACATTTGAAACACCACACTACCTCATCTCAAACTAAATAGACCCTTATCAATCACACAACCCAATCTCGTTTCACTCACTCCAACCCTAGTCTATTTCAAACTCCTCTCAAATACATTTAATGATTGACGCATGAAATGACGAGACCACACACATAAGATTGGGTTGTAATATGGGCCACTTTATTGATAAATGTCCTATTTATTGTGATATTCTTGTGGTATGCCAAGTGTGTCAAAAGGGGGGAGATCCCTCGTGGGGGCACGCACATGGGCGGTTGGTCACAAGTGACCTAACCCCCAGCGTCCCTGGGCGACTCACCTGAGCCCCAAGGGGGATCCCGGTGTCAGGGGTTCCCCTTGGGCGCCATCTGCTGGAGGGCCCGCATCGGGAAGGAAATCCCAAGCCATATAGCTTCTGCGAAGGATCTCCCCCCCGAGGCTGATCCTAAGGATACCCTACCTCCCTGTACCCTATCCGTTAGGGACGCCGGTACAGTTCAGTGAATGATATCCTACCACTCAATTTGAGGTTGCCATAGGTGAACGCCAAGTTATTATCTCCCCGCTCCCTGCCATAGATAGGGGCAAGTGTCCACTTAGCCCCTATCCCCCAAAAGGGAAGCTAAAACAGCCCTCACCCCCTGTCGCATACCATCAAGAAAGAGCTGGATCCCCATGTCTGACAAGTGGACCCCGTCAACCCTGTAGAGTTCCGTGCGTTTATATGAAATGCCCGGGTACTGTATGTAATGGCCAAGGCCTTCATCCATAGCCCTGTGAACCGCCTTGTTCACCTTCTTTCGAGCAATGTCCAACAGCTTGGGGGGGCCATCGCCTGGGTAGGATAGTCTCGGAATGATGTCAGACCAAACCAGAGAGGTTCGCGGCCACGCCGCCTTAATCCGTCGCATGTCGGCCAGAGCCTGTATCGTCAGAGCTCTGCCCTGCAAAAGACCGAGATCATTGCCACCAAGGTGGATCACCAGGACATGCGGAGGAGGTCCACAACACTCCTGCAACAGGAAAGAGATTAAACCATTCCACCTCAAACCCCGTCTGCCAAGCCATTCGATAGAGGCAATGTCTCCCAGACCCAGCTGTGGACCCAACGGGCTCCTTCTGGCATGGCGTGCTGCCCAATACACAAAGCTGTGGCCACAAATCAGTACCCGGCACCTCATATCTGGAAAAGAAAGCACAGACAATCATAGGACAGAGGCAACTACGTAGCTACAAGTCAGCACCCGGCACCACATATCTGAAAAAGAAAGAACAGACAATCATAGAACAGAGGCAACTACAAGCTAATTGCATAAAGGATGTACATAGCCCTTATAAGCAGCAGACTTCCAACGGCCCAATCGCTTGATGGCCTCGGGCTGCATACCCATGGCAGCGGCCCAGCTCTCAGAATTATAGCCATTTTGGTGAACAAAGTATATAAAAACAAAACAACCCCTCTGTCTACAAACCTTAAACATAAAACAGTAGATTGTTTATATATAACATTTGAAACACCACACTACCTCATCTCAAACTAAATAGACCCTTATCAATCACACAACCCAATCTCGTTTCACTCACTCCAACCCTAGTCTATTTCAAACTCCTCTCAAATACATTTCCCAACTGCACACTTTTCAAACCCCAGGCAAAACTGAACTCCACTGTAACTCTTACTGCCATTCAACAACCATACCCAAGGAAATCTCCTCAAACATTCCACGAATCAGCATCCAGTTCAACACTCTGTCTCCTCTTCCAACAGCAACTTACCTAATACTTGTACAATAAAGCAAACAACATCTTTATATTCAAATCAATGACATTACAAGGTGGGCTATCACAAAAGCAACTCAGTAAGAAAGTGCTGGTCAAATCTTTTTCAGCATCATTGCTCCAGTCAACTTCAGAGCCTAAACTAATTACATTTGATTAGATGCATGTGTAGGTACAGCCACCAGTTCACCCACCAACTCATACAAACCTAATGGGTCATGCACAGCTTGCCCCTCCAGATTAAGTGGTATTTAAAACATCGCAGTAGACATTGGCACTTGCAACTGCTCTGCCTTACCTGGTGACCTTGGACTTTCTCACAGGTGGTTGGTAGATCACTGCAGAGCATTGTTTATGCAACTCAAACATAAAAGTATTGAAACACTCCTTTTCACACTGTCTCTACAATAGCACTATGGTGCCACCGTGGTGCTTCAAGATCCTCCAATCAGTCTTCTACACCACCTTGCTAATTACGCTTTCTTTCCCGTCCAGCATATGCATGTAAAACAAATTCTTTGCTGTAACTGTGCAATTGTACAATTTTGAAAGTCTTGCACAATTCTGTTTGCTCCTACTGCACAGTTTAAATGCTTCTTGTGAGACTGCCACGATATTGGAACTGCAGTGGAATGACCCATCATACCACAGTGAGTACTGGAACAGCTGCAATATTAGCATCTATTCCCAGGGTTCTACCCTCAATGAAAAGATGTGCTACACTGACAAGTGGACTGCGAAGCAGTAACAGAAGAACCACAACATCATGTGATAAGAATCAGCCCAAGATGCTATTATAATGCTGTTATTGTCATCCCCTCTCTCTCATGTGATAAAGTCCCTCCATCTCAGTGGCTGGTTTGGTTTTCCAGTCAACAGTATTTGTTTGTTTGTTTAATCAAAGCATTTATAGTCCACTTTTAGCCCAATAACGTCCATAAAAATACATTTCATGACATAGAAACATTGATTGGACTCCTGTTGGTTAGTCTCAACTAGACCCATTTAATGAATTGTTGACGAGTAAGTGAACAATAGGTAAATTTCATTGATTCAGTGGGTCTATGTTAAGTAGGACTAACAACAGAATTCACATCCTTTAACCTAGTTCAGTTGCTTTTACATATTTCTCCTAGTCCAAACCCAGCATTTAACTGAATGCATGCACACTTCCATTGCTTCCAATATAGCCACTGTGCATCTTTTTAAATGTTTAAGAATTTTTTAAAAATACAATTTTTAAAGAAAAAATTGGAGCAAAATTTGTAGAGATCAGAAATCAGGCTGTCCAGAGTTAGAAAACTAGAACATAGACACTCTAAATATTGGAGACACAGTAGACTCACTCTGGTTAACTGGAACAGGACTGTGAAACTCTTTATCTCACTTTTGTTGCAGTATCAGAACCCCAGCAGCATTTACATCCTGTCCCCAGTGATAGTATGTGGTGGGGTGCAAAGAGGCCGAACCACACCAGAGGATACTGTTGGGAAGAGGGGTGGCACCAGCCTTAGTGATGCCACAGCTTGTCCCAGTTCGGTATCAGGTAGAAAAGAAATTTGTCAGTGTTTTTATGTATAAGGCACACATGTTTGTACATAGTTTTCTAATACATTCATTTTTGTATGCATTTCCCCATTGGCTGAAGTGTGTTTCTGCACTTTCCCTGATTGTCATTTCTTTAAACAATGACATTTAATTACTTTTGTGTTACATGATGATGATGATGATGATGATGATTTTGCTGTGTGATGCATTTTTGTAAATTAAAAATGGGAAAATATGTGGATTTTTGAGGCAAGACAGATAGGGTGGGTTTTTGCTTGTTTGTTTTCCTGTTGTCAATCTCAAGCTAAGCAAAATTTATGTTTTCAAAAGGAGGTTTGAGACTGGAAGCATTTGTTCACCATCCCTAAATCAGAGCATTAAAAAAAAAAAATCCCCACCTCCCTTTGGCTCATTAGACGATTTACTAGATACTATACAGATATATAGTTGTCGCTTCACATTTGCTGGGGTTAGGAGTAAAGCACCACCATGAAAGTGAAAAAACTGTGAATTAAGCCCCTCCTCCAACCTATGTACTACACTACAGTATCGTGGACTCCTCTCCTGCCAACAGGACTACTGATACCTGTTGGTGGGAAGAGGAGGTTGAGGAGGGTGGAGTCTTGGAGTTTGAGCTACTTGAGCAGCAGCTACAAACTGTGAATATACAAAACCATGAATGTAAAATATGCATGTATGAAGGGACAACTCTGCCTCATATAGGCAATTATTGGGATATTCAGGAATCAATATTAATTCAGCGAGGCTTCTTTTGCCAGTGCATAGGATACACTCAATTCACAGACCATGGGAATTTTAATCAAAGCAGATTAATAAGCCCACCATTCTATGGTCTTCAGTACTTATTAGTCAAAGCCAGGCTACCTACTGGAATGTGGACAGTTTTGCCCCCAGTGCAGTGGCTAACTATGTGAGAAATGGACAGTGCTGATGAGACTGGGGACCATTTATGTGGGGTAACTGATGTCTGATGTTTCACAATGTTTTTAAATTGACCTCTTCAGTTGTTCTGCAGCTCCTGCTATGTATTTCATTAAATTTATATCTGCTCCTATGGATTAAACCCATTAAAATGAATCCATTAAGTACTCAAAATTGTTCCAAATGAACTCCATAATTAGAGACTACCATCAGCTCTGCTGTATGCAGCCAACTGTTTTCCATATATTTGTGTCTTTAGGGGTGAGAAGGAATATTTGTTTATACCACAACACAACCCTACTCTCACAGAGCCTGCCCTGAGGAACCAGAGCAGACATTAAGGCAAAAGCTGGCTTTCAGATCTGGCTACTGGCGGTGGCACAGCAGCCTCAATTGTCATCAGCTGCATTTCCTGCTTCTTGGGATGGGGTGGGGGAGGAAAACTGTCGACTTTATCAGATGCGGCAAATATGGCATCATAAGGACGTCTAATGAATGTGAAAGGACACACATACCACATGACGTGGTCTTCTCGCAATCATATCTTGTTAAAATGCTGTTCTGTTTTATTGACAGGCCAAGCCATCAATAGATCTCTCATTCCGCTTTGTTGCTGGCATTGCTGACATTTGAATCCTTGTACCATTCTACTCACATGAATGCTTCATCAATGACAGAACACTTCCAGGTGAAATCATGACAGCCAGGTAGGGGACGTTCTTTTTATGACCCCCCCCATGTACTTGGGGTGTTTAAAGTGTGTTTCTGCACTTTGCTGTCCTTTTTGTGTCTTGCTTTTGCTTTTCTTTTTTTGAATTTGCTGCGCTAGTGTCTTCTCACGAGAATTGGAGAGATTTGGAACCCTGAAGTAAACAGGGCTCCATTTGTGCTCCGTTTATGCCAGGAAAGCCTTGTTGATGGAAGTTCTGGCGGGGGGGGTCTTTTGCTGGCATAAAACACCACAATTTATGCTGGCAAAAGAACGTTAACATGGGGGGGAGGTGGTCTGATAAAGTCCTTTGTTGCATTTACCGCAGTGGCATCTTTAGCTAGAGTCATTTTCTTCCAGTTTTCAGTGGCAAAAAGTAACAGTGGAACACATGGGCTGATATTTCTTTTTCCTGTTGGAACTTTAGATTTTGAGCTCATTGGAGATTAAGTGAGACCTGGGGGGCCTGGTAGGCCATGAAAACAGGTAGAAGGCAGCATACAGTCATCAGGGATGGTTTATACAGAAATAAAAATGTAAAACAGGTGTACTCAGATACAATACTGAGGTTGGTGACAAACCTGTCCTCTGATGCTAGTCATTTTAATGTCTTGTACAATGGGAAAGTTCAACACTTCTTTCAATTATGTTGCAATTCCAAATTGCAGCCTATATGTCTCCTACTTGATTGTACAGAAGAATGAGAACTGCACTAGCTTGGTGTCACTAAACCTTATATTAGGGACATGAGGAATATTCCCCCAAATTCTCATTCTTGATGGGAGAGGTTGTTTTAGCAGATTAAGGCAGCATGCCAAGAAACTGTCAACTATCATAAGAATTCTTGCCTCCAGTGTGAGAATGAGGCAAGGTGTGATATGCTTTCTGATGAGGTAGCCATCATTTTTGCACACTCAAAAATGCCTCTGTGCTAATTGAATTTCTCTCTCTCTTTGTGATACAAATAATATATGCATAGTAAAGATAGAAAGTTTAATAGCTGACAGAAAAGAGTTGATGAAAGCAGAGTGATGAAAAAGTTTACAATTTTGTGCGATTTACTATCACAGTTTTGTGCTATTGTACAAAATGCACAAGAATGGTTCTGACAAATCTGAGAACTCACAGCTAAAGGAAATAACTCACCATCTTAAAAGTGAGGAGGCAAAGAAAGTATTTTTTTTCATTCTCATACTAGAAATAGAAAGAACACTCAAAAAGTTTTTTTTTAAAAATATATTGGGTCCAAATACATACTTTGATACAGAGTATTTTAAAGATACAGAGAATTTTAACATGCTAAGAAAACCTGAACTGTTTCTTCTGGGACTGATGAACAGTGGCAACACTAGGGGGGTGCAGGTAGCCCAACCTGCTCCAGGTGACACAATTGGAGGAAGGGGTGACACTGGCCTTAGTAACACCACTGGATGGCGACCATTGCAGATCTTCTTTTCTATATCCCATGCCTACAGTCATGGAACTGTACCAAAATGCTTGAGGTTCTATGGCATTACCTAGGCTCTCCCTCTGGCAGTGTCACCTGGTGTGGCTCAACCTCCATGCCCCTAGTGCCACCACTGATGATGAATGAGAAAAAAGAAAGGAGTCAAGGAAGAATACTGCAGTATATGACCACAGCTGCAAGACTATTGCATGCTGCGAAATGGAAGAATAATGCATTACTAAGGAATAATGGTTCATAAAACTGAATGATTTGGCAGAAATGGTCAAATTGTCTATTGTTATTAATGAAAAATCAACAGTGATATTTTTCAAGGATTGGAAGCCCCTGATTGACTTTTGGGAGTGGGAGAATGATGGTGATTTGATGACTGTTGGTTTTGAAAATTAGCATGAATATATAGGTGAAGTGTAATTTCCAGGTTAAGTAGAGAGAGGTGGATTGTAGGATTTAAGTTATAGCTGCAGAAAAGATAGCTGGAAGTCATTTCTTCCTTTCTTTTTGCCATCCTGTGTCTTTCAATTTAGGTATTTCAATAGGCTACTTCGTATTTGTTGTTATTTTTTATTATCTTTGTAGTTTTGTGTGCTGTTTTTGTGGTATATTTTATTGTAATTGTGGCTGTTTTTCCTTTTCGCCATGTTTCATTCAATGATTTTTAAAAAATGACTTTAAAAAAGAAAATGCTATTTTCAGTGCCAAAATGTGCAAATCTTACTCAGAATACGTCCCAAAACAAGTTTTTCATAGTGGGAAGAAAATTACTAAAATTACTTGTTCCAAAACAAAATTTCCAAAATAAGCATGTCTCCAATAATAAGAAGAAAACAAGGACTTACATCGCTACTTACATTCACTATAACTTTCATTTATCAAATTTTATGAAAACATGATTCTGAACAAACACAAAGAATTTACTTTAGTACAGAGACAATTGTTTCTGTGGTGGAGTACAGGCTTTGGTGGAGTCTCATGCTCAGTTCCTACAATTTTAAGTGAAAAGTATCAATTTGCAGATGTGGAGGAACTACCATGGAATCCTGGAGAAATGCTGCTCTTCAAGAGTAGAAAATACAATATTGGATGGACCAGTGGTCTGTTTTTGTGCAATGTAACTTTCTGTCTTCCCATGTGACTAACTTCTCATTTTAACCAAGCTACTTATGCACTGCTAAAGTACAGAACCCATCTAGACCACAGAACCTTTGTGATGCCATCATGTCATGGGCAAGTGTGCTGACCCAGATTAAATGGGGTGCTGGGTATTCAGAGCCATGACAATTAGATGATAATGACGAGGACGACGACGATGGTTATTATTTGCCAGAATTCTCTATGGCAGTTAAGAATGCATAACTTAGTTTAAGAGCTACATAGGGACCATAACAGTCCAACAATCCCCATTTACCAGGAAGCATCCTCTGAGATTGACTGGGGTCTGTTCTACTGTTAATCAGGAAGCAGCTGATTGATGTTCCCTGTTGCACCAGAGAGCAATCACAGGAGGGAGTGGAAATGTCAGTGAGCTACTTCCTGAAAGACAGGGGAAAGATCCCTATCACTCACAGAGACTGCTTCCCAATAAGCGAGGGAGAGCCATTGAGGCTGGGGTTAACTGCATAGCACCATAACGATGGTGCTTATGCATAGATATCTCCCATATAGGATTCTGGCCATTATTATTAATTCATTTATTCTCCCTGCCCCTTCTTCCCGATAGTGGGACTCAAGGCAGCTTACAAATTATTGTTTTTACAATTTAAAAACAGAAAACCATTCTCTCCTTCTCTCTCCCTCCCTCCCCCCTCTCTCTGTGTACACACAAACACACACACACACACTATAGATTAAACCATTTAAAATTCACTAAAATGATGACCAGCACATTTAAACCAGGCCCAAGAGTCAAGCTGAAATGTGATAACAGAGTGAAACAATCGTTGTATTGCCCCTGAATGTTATGCAAAGTGGGGGTCAGATAAACGGCTGCTTTATTTAAATGCTTTTAAGAATCATTAGCTAATTCATTAGGCTACATGATTTTTATGGTGAATTTTACAAGCCAACATCCAATGCAATGTTTTCCCAATGGAAAAACAGAAAATCCTAATGAAACATTCAAAGATTTTCTTCCTCATGTCTACATGTTAGAATTTGTGTTAGGGCTTCATCCTATTATCAAAGCTTGTTCAGGACTGTACTATAAAGAGGTTTCTGCTTTTCCCTCTCATCCTTTATTTCTGTTTGAAACAGATCTACATCTGAGCATGACAGGCCTCGTTTAGAAGATGCAGAGTTTCTTGGTAAATTGATGCAAAACAGATCACAAAACATATGCTCAAAATGTTTGATATGGCAGGTGAGGGGTGACTAAACAATCCAAAATGCTATTTTTGTCCTAATGATAGTTCATAAACCTGTTCTCCCCATAATATACAGCTGAAAAATCACATCAAACCATGTCTTGATCGCAGAGCCCTCCCAGACAGGGAGGAAATTAGCTTAAATGGTTTGGCACATCACAAATTTTCATGGAGCCAGTAAACCTGTTCACTTTGTTTGCAGGGATCTCTGAAGTGTCGGGGTGCCATTTCAGCATTTAGTAGGCTGTGACAAGGGATTACCAGAAGGGATTAAAAGCCAACTCTTGGGTATGTAAAAAAAAATTAAAAGACCATTAGTTATGATTACTTTTTAATACCCCAGTCATAATGCCTGCAGCAAATGTTAACAACACAAAATAAGCAAGCGTCCTTTATGGTAGGGGTGGACAACTGCTGCCCTCCCAATTATTGTAGGGTTTGAAAATACAGCACCTAACAATCAGTAAAGTCAATATTGGGGGATTATGGAAATGATTGGGGAGTGTGAGAAATGGTAGTATATCTCTCAAGCAGGATAATTAGTATTTTCGAAAAGAAGGTGAGCAACAGCCAGTTCCACACCACCCCCCACAGGGTCTAACAGAGAAATAAGGCAGCCTTAGTTATCTTTGCAAAAATGTATGCCGTAGATTTACTTACAAATCCTAAAGGTTTATTCACATCTCATAGTGAGAGGCTCTGCAAAGATGTGCTTTTCAGACATGGTGTAGATAGAACTATAAACTACAAAATGGAGGATGAAAAAAGTTAGATTAGCTACAGGCTAACTGATGCAGGAAGATATTGGCTGTAAACTAAGACTAAAATAGGAACTGACATGAAAACATGTTGTGCCCAAACTCTTAGAGAGACATGCAAACTAGCAATGGGCATAGGCATGCTGAGGTTACTACCTCTAATAGGAGCTGCAGTTCATCAGCATCTGGAGTGCTACAGTTCATCATCCCTGTTATACTGTACTGTTTTTGCATAATACATAAAAGCCATTTCCTTCTTTGTAACAGTAGCTCTTCAGTGTACAGTAGGACCCTCGTATCCACTGATTCATTATCCACTTATTCAATTATCCATGGGACACAAAACAGCACACCTACTGTAGAGTCTTAGAAAATGTGTCCTCTCTAACCATTTTCTAGGTCCTCCAAGTCAACCAAGTCAACTCTATGATATTTTAAAGTGGAAGTCCTATTATTTTCAATGGCATTCACTATTATCCATGGTTTTTGGTATCCACACACACACCCAGAACCAATTCCCAGTGAATATGGGGGTCCTACTGTAGAACTAGGTAGCCAACAAGAGACATTAGCACTTCCAAGAGCAAAACAACAAGAACAAACAAATTGATTTTGAAACCCTGGGAGAGTAGCAGCAACCAATAGGAATAGAAAATTCTACATTTGTTGAATTTGCATTTCTGTATGGAAATATCCATTTTACAACTCCTGGATACTCAGAATGGAATGGAGTACATCATGCCTTGGAAATCCATACATTTGAATGTCTTGCAATGTATTCTCTGATTGTTTTTTTTTTTTTAACTAATGTGCGGAAAACTAAGTCTACTTTGTAGATGTGCACATGGCTAAAAATCCATAAATTATAACAATGATTACTTCAATCAATTAAACATGCTTACAAAATGTGTACATTAGAAAAATTCATACATTTGGGATGAACTGTCCAAAAAAAGTTAGATGAATTTTACAACCTAACATGGAAGCGTGGTGGAATGAAACACACACACATCTGTGATACATAATGTGTGCATGCATCACTCAACTAGATATCCTGACTTAAGGAACAAAGACACCAATGGCTTTAGAGAAACAAACTATGGCTTTTATTGTAGGAACTCCATTCTAAGATAGGAAAGTTACTAAGATTGCTATCCTAAGCTAGCTACATCTCTCAGGAGAGTTGAGAGAGTCCTGGGTAGGAGAAGAGGTGGAAATATTTCTAAGAGTATCAGTTTACATCACAGAGGGAACAAGATAAGTAAACAAGCAGGGAGGACTCAAACTAACCCTAATATTACTGCACTTTTCAAGGCATTCTTGACTCTTCAATGCTAAGTGTTGTTGCACTTCTAACAATCTGGTCACCCCTAAACAGTTTTTCTGGGCAACAAGTGAATTGGTATTGCAGTAACCCCACGCTGAATTGTGTGAAGTTGTATTGGAAACTCTCTTTGAGGAATTTCCATAATAGTGTGCTCTACAAGCTCTTTTCCACAGGGCTATGAATATTTTTAACCATAACTAGGTTGTGCATTAGTGCAGAGCTCAGGAGAGGACTGATTAAATGCCTGCCATCTGGGCCACCGGGGACCTGGACTGTGAAAACAAACAACAAATTTTGAGATACATTTGGGTATTAAGAGTGGCTATAATGTTTGGTGGTAAATGTTAGGGAGGGGCTGGGTCATTCATCTTGGCCAGTGTCAGCTCTCAGAAGCCCTGATGGAATGTAACATCTTCAAGGGCCTATACACTCCTCCCCAACACCCCAAGTTGTCATGGGCGTTAAGATGTAGAACTGGTGGGGTGTCATATGTTTTCCTTCCAAACATGAAAGGATAAGGGATATAATTAGTCTCCTAGTTTCCCCATGATTGTATATATAGTATCAGGAAATAATGTAATTTTTCACTAATTTGGCTCTTGAAGGAAGCAACAAGCAATTTTAGTAATTGTCTTACCTCTATGAGTGTTCTCTCAACAACTGCTCAGTTTTTTAAAAAATATTTTTATTAAAGTTACATGTACATATTCATTAAAGACTAGGGGTACAGAAGTATATAAATATAGGGGGTAGTCCCTTCTCCCCCCCTTTCTTAACCCCTAATCTTAACTAGCCACTATAGTTTGAGTTAAAAATACAAAAATTAAAGTTAAAAACAGCGACTTCCTTTGTATTAAATATCTCTAAGAGTTTATTTCTTTCTCCTTTCTCTCATCCTTCTTAATACTCAATTATTATCCTTTTTTCCCCCTAATTATATCTAAACTGTATTTTATCACTGACTCCTTATTCCCACCCAGGTTCTTGTAGTATCTTGCACCTCCTCTTTTATCTCTCTCCTTTTTTTATTATTATTTAATTTTTTTTCTCCCAAGACCTTGCTCTGTAAACTTATACCAGTTGTTCGTATTTAATTCTCATATTAAAGATCTATATCCACTGATATGTTCCATCTTTTTCTGCAGTAGTTAAGCACTGGTAACCATTCTGCTTCTAATTTCTCCACTGGTTTATGATTAAGTATAGCAGTTAGCTTATCGTTGTCTCTCATTTCATTTATCTTATTAAACCAGTCTTCTATTCTTGGTTCCTCTGTACTTTTCCATTTAGCAGCTATAAGTAAATGTGCTGCTGTACAGAGGTATAAGAGGATTCTCCCATATTGCTTTCTGACTTCTTTTGTTAGCATTGTTGTAATATTTAACAGATACAATTTCGGGTTAAAGTCGAATTCTATATCGAACATTTTTGAATATTATTGTGGATCTTAACCCAAAATTTATGTATCATCAAACAAGACCACCACATATGTATTAATGTTCCAGTTGATTTTCCACACTTCGAACAGTTCTTATCTTTCATTCCAAACATTTTGTTCAGCCTTGATGGAGTTAGATACCACCTGTTGCAAATTTTAAAGAGGTTTTCTTTTAAGGTTTGGCATGCTGTGAACTTTTTGGTTTTGTTCCAAGCCTCCTGCCATTCCTCTATTTTAATAATTTCCCCTATATCTCTTGCCCACTTAATCATTGAATCTTTCACCCTCACTTCCTCCAGTTGTCTTAGATTGAGAATTTTATAAAGTCTTCAAATTTTCTTTTTCTTGTTGTCCCATATTATTTTTTTCTATCTCTGTCTCTTCATCTAAAAAACCTAATTCTTCTTTATCCTTGTTGAATCTACTGTAAATTTGTTGATATGTAAACCAGTTAAAGTTCCATCCTTCAGCTTCCAGTTATACCTTTGATTTTAGTACCATCTTGCTGTCAAGACCCTTCTTCTTACATAAATCCTTATAGATAATCCATCTATCCTGCTTTCCCTGGCATCCCCATCTTCCATTAAATGCCTCTAACGGGGGTATACATTTTGAGAGCTTCCCAAACTGATATCTCTGTATTTTTTCCAGGTCTGGAATAATGCTTTTCTTATAATATGGTTGTTAAAGTCCTTGTGTATCGCACTTTTATCGTATCCTAAATACACATGCCATCCAAATTTCATACCTGATCCTTCTAATTGCAGCAACTTTAGATCTTGGAGCTTAAACCAACAAGTGCTCAGTTTTTGATGACTACTTGCAGTTCAGAAGTAGTTATAGGTGGCACCTCTTGTCAAACTCCTAAGCCCTACCCCTTGACAGGTGCCCTGCACTGGGAGTCCCGCCTTTTCTGGAAGTTCATCCCCTGGAAGTCCCGCCCTTGCTGGATATCTGTCCCTCCCTCAGCAGTCCCTGCCTAGCCAGATGTCCTGCCCCCTGTCAGAATTATCTGCCTGTAGATGTGGCATCCATGTGGCTGCAAATGGAATGGCCACACAGGAGCCATTCCTATGCCCCTTCCCCAACTTTTCCCACCCCCACGGGTTGGCCTGGTGAGGTCATGTGGACCAATAGGAAGGGGTTTCTCGGGAAATATTCATTGGATTAGTTTCCAAGGCCTCTCCTGATTGGCTGTGGGTGTCAGGGGTGGGAATGGCCCCACATGGGCCTTTCCCACACCCCTTTCCCAGCTGTCCCCACCCTGTCAGCAGTCCCACACCCCTGCACAAAGGGCCAATAGGAAGTGGGTTTAGAGGTTTGATTTTTAGCTGGGCAGCCCTCCTTGTACATGTAGACATTTTGCTTGCCTGGACTTGTTCAGAGGAGATGACATGGAGCTGCCAACCACCTCTGCAGGTCCCACAGAGCAAGAGGTCCAAAAAACTGATGTGAAGCCCACAAGCAGAAATCACTATATCAGCACAAGTTCTGATGTTGAGCCTTGGCCTTCAACTGAAGTGCTTCAACAGCAAGCATGTGAAATTTTGCAAATGTGGAACTGGATGGTGGATATAATTTCAGCAGAACGACCTGCAATGCAGGTGTAATAAAAGCTATGTTTCTTCTTTTGGTGTGGGGGTTTGGCTAGCTTTGCAAAGCTGGGATCCAAAAAAGTCCAGGAAAAAAAAAGGATAATCATTGTTCTTTATTTTTTAGGAACCTCAAGCCAGTAGCAGTGGTGGACAAAATGAAATAAAAAAGGGTGGTGAAGCATCTACACAATCACCAGATCCTATGGCACTGTGGAAGATGGCTTGTGTAGGGTCCACTCCAGTACAAGTATGTTGTGATTTGGCCTTGGGGTTTTGGTATCAGATGTGTTGTCTAAAAAGCATCATTTTAAATCAATTCTTTTAAACATATTTTAGGAGACTGCTGATACAGCTACATCACAACCAGGCCATGTGGTCATGGCTACCCTGCTGGGATTAGAAAACAACCAGGATAAAGAGTATATGCCACCCAGAAGACAGAAAGCTTTAATGAACTCTATAGTAAGATCTACAGTTTATGGAGTGTTGAAGCATTGCCTAGATCAAGTTTTTTATGAAGACTGTATAGGCTGTTTATTATAGGCTCCTGGACAAAGTTATCATGTTTGCACCAGCTTTACAAGAAAATTTATTTCTAGAAGATTGTGTGATTTAAGTGGGAAAATATGTTTTAAAAGTGTACTGCATATATGTGTGCTTGTTGGATACAGTCTGAACTATCTTTTGCTAACTGGGGAATCTGTAGACCATGTCTTGCTTCTGGTCACAAAAATAGGGAGAGCTGAAAAGTCCCTGAAGGAGTTACACCGTATTTTAAAACCTCATGATAAAGTTGTTTTAGAACATGTGCTTAAAGTGTTGGAAAATAGGTCTTACAAGACATTTGTTAAATCTAACAATTCTTCTGAACAATAAAACTTGATAAAATGATTTGTTTAAAACTAGTGACTATAATGGGACTTTAAAAACCATGTGGTAAAAAGTTTTTAAACTACTGGACTAAAAAGGAGTTGTTTAAAATGGGGATCTGTGATTTTCAATAAATAAAGCAGCTACAGAAAAGTGTACGTGTATGTGTTTTTTAAAGGGGTCTCCAGCATGGTACTTGTAAAAAATACAACTACTTAAAATGGCTTGGTGTTTTTCTTTAAATTAAACAATGTAGAGACATTAAGCAGTGTAGCCCCCTCCTCCTCACCCCAAAACTCTACCCATAAATTCTAAAAAAGCAGAAATAAAGAAAACGCCTGGGATTTTCACATGCAAGATAAATATTACTCCTGCAAAATTCAAAAAGGAAGGTCAAGGCTTGGTTCCCAGCAAAATGTGCTCACATTATATCATGTGACCAGCATGAGACCCCACCCTGTAGGTGTGGATTGCAGATGTATCCTATCAGTTTTCCTTGGGGGTGGAGATATGTTTTAATAACCAATCACAGAGAACACCATAGGCTGGCTGCTGCATAAAAAGTCAACTCAGAATTCATCCTGTCCTTTTTGGTCTATGCTCAACTCAAGCCTCCATCTCTGGTAAGTTTTCATTGTATATATGGCATGCTACTTTTTAAAATGTTAGACCATTTGTAATTATCCTACCTCCCTAGGCCTGCAGGAAAAGTACCCTGAAGTGTGCATTTAGGAGAAAAAGCAACACCAGAGAATTGTTATAGCGTAGTCTGTTAAGTTTAAAAAAAAATATGTTAAGTTTGCAAACTGCTTTATGTAGCATGTCTTTTTCTTTGCCCATCTGGGGCTCTGTGACCATATGATTTAATTAAGCCCTAATCATGTTTAATATTTAAGAACTTTTTTTAAAAAAAATAAGTTGCATTTCTGTAAAAATGATTTTGAATGTGATGAAATGCTGTTTTATAACTGTTTTTCCTTGCTAACTCTTAAAAATCAAGTTTTATAAAAGGGCCTTCTTTCTGAGCACATGTTGGCCATATGATTGGATTAAGTTTTATAAAGGGCCTTTCTTCTGAGGTTGGACTTGATAGGATTAACTCTCCATGCCCAGGGGCAGAACTGGTTGTATTAGCTATATAGGAAAGGGATGTTTTGTAAATATATTTCTTTAAAATATCTGGATTTCTGTGTTACAGGATATTTGAATAGAAAGCAGTTTTTTATTTTCAAAATGAATCTTATTTTGAAATCTTTTTTTGGAGGGGGGGAGATGAGCACATGTTGGCCAGATGCTGTTGTTTCTTAAATTAATCTCATTTTTATTAATTTTTTTGGCAACATGGGACATTTTCAGACAGTGTTTTAGCTTGCCTACCGCTGGAGGAGCTCCCAGGAGAGGGACGGTGCTCTTGCGTGGCAGGGGGCCATTTTTGAATGCTGCTGTCCCTCTCCCGAAACCATCAGTGTCATTTCCGTGAAGCTTCGGAAGCCGCAGAGCCATATTTTAATCACGGAAGTTGCCCATGATTAAAATATGGCACTGCAGCTTCCGAAGCTTCACGGAAGTGACACTGATGGTTTCGGGAGAGGGATGGTGGCGTCCAAAAATGACCCCCTGCCACGCAAGAGCACCGTCCCTCTCCCGGGAGCAACTCCCGCGGTAGGCACGCTAAAACGCTGTCTGAAAATGTCCATGGTGTTGTTTTTGTTTGTTTTCTTAAATAAACTTGTTTTAAAAGCTCCTCTTTGGGTAGGGGAATTTTCTGGCTTTAAATAAAGTGTGTGTTTTGGTAATAGGCATTTACAGCTAGCAGATATTTTCACAAAAAGCTTTTATTTTGTAGCAGGGTATTTCTATCATACACAATATTGCAAGGCTTTTATGCTGGGTAGAATAACCATTTTAACCATCTCTCTTTAGAAGAGATGTTTCAGAACACGTGTAATGGTTGCTCCCATGTTTGCAGTTATAACTTCATGCTTCAATTTTAATCCATTTTCCTGAAATAAAAATGATGTCTTGTTAGTTTAGTGCAGTAATTTTTCTCACATGCTCTATAAATGTGTACGGTTTCTTAAAGAATATATGTTAATACTTACCCAACCACCATTTTCTGCTATCTATGTGTCTTTCCCAGTTAAGAAATAATTTGTAATGCAGTGTGCAATCTGGTGCATACTTCTAGCAGTGAGAGGTAAACTGGAGGTCTTCAGTTTTTTTGGCAACAATGCCCCCAAACAAAACGGTTGTTATAATCCTCCCCCAGTTCGTTTTACCATCAGAAAATGCAGACTGCATCACTAGTAGGATTGTTTCACAAGCCTGAGAAATAGTTGAGACTTTCTGACATGTTATTGGTGGTACCAATTTTTCTTCGACCTGCTTCTGAGTTAATTGGCAAGTTTTTGTAAAGTGTGGTATACTTAGGGATCTGCTGTCTCATCAGGAGTTTCCGCATACACCAAACTCAAGTAAACATGAACAATGTTGAATATCTGCATCTCCATTTCCTGACAGGATTGGAAATGAGTCCATTCAGGTTTTGTGGTCTAACTCCCAGGGTGTCCTTTTGATTGGCTAGTGACTTTTGGGTGCATGCCCCAGCATGTCTATGACCCCGCATCTGAGCTAATCTTGTTTTTGCCTCTAGATTAAACAAATCTTTACCCACAAGACATGGATAAAAAACAACCACAAAATCTTTACCCAGAGGTGATTGTGCAGAAGCCACAAAATCTAGAATAGCCTGGAAATAAAGAAATGGATAATTCTCTTTGTTGTAGTTGACAACAATAATATTGTTTTATTTTTTGCGCTGGTTATTTCTGAAATGGTCATATATTCTCTACAGATTTGTTGTTTAGTGAGGACTTTTGTGAAGAGAGCCCCACATTTCAAAACAAGGCAACAACATCTAAATGTGGAGGCAAATAATTGTGTGTGTGTGTGTGTGTGTAAAGAAAGAGAGTGTGTGTATTAATTCTTCTTTCTTTGTTTGCATGCTTCTAGGTAATGGAAAATGTGCCAGCCCAGAGCAGTCTACAAAGCCTGCGTCTAAGAAGAAGAGGCATGATGAACAACCAGCTGATACAAACCTTCTGCCTGACAGTAATTTACACAAGCACATTGAAGTGCACAATGGGATCATCTCCTCCCATATAATCCGCCCCGCACCTTTAGATCTTCTGGGAGGGGTTTATTGCAACCAATGAGATCTAGATTAACATCAACCTCCCAAAGATCTTTTTCTGTCACTGCTCCCAGACTATGGGACACCGTGCCGAAGGAGATCCATCAAGCAACTAGCTTGGAGAATTCCAAAAAAGCCATAAAAACAGATCTCTTCTGGCAGGCCTTCCCTGAATAGAACAGACAATTTTAATGGATGCTTCTCCTTCTTTTTATGTTTTTATGTTTTGATTCTATAGTTTTAAAGTTTTAGGGCAGTTATTTTATGTCACTGGTGAATCTGCCAGTTATTTTAAATATATGCACTATTATATGTAATTTTAAGGGGGGTAAATTGTTTTAAGTTATTACTATTGTTATGGATTTGTTTTTATATCCAATTGTTCTGAGCCACCTTTATTGCTTAATAGACAAAAGGTGGGGTACAAAAATAAATTTATTATTATTATTATTATTACAAGAAGAAAACCGCAAAATTAATATCCTGCATCACGGAAATTAAGAAGATGATGGCAAGATGTTTGGAACTCTTTAGATGTGCTAAGGAACGTGAAGCCACCCTGGCAGCCTTGGGGAACCAGTTTACACAATCTGATATGGACACTCTTTATGAGACTATTAAAAAAAAGGAAGTATTTGGTTAATCCAAATGTTGAACACATGCAGATAGGTATGGGTAAACAACAACCAAGGTTTCACAAAGGCTGGGAGAGTGGGAAGTGGTGGAAAAGAAGGGGTGGGTTTAAGAAGCCTACCCTAGGGGAACTGTACTGGAGAAGGAGGCTTATTAAGATGATAAACAGGTAAAAAAGAAAGTTCTGCCCTCAAGGAGAGCTGCAAAAACTTCAACCATTAGCCATAAAGTTAATAAGCACTCCTCTTCTGTTAGTACAGAACTGCAGCAGTTTTTTGAATCATCTGGGGGTAAGTTTCAAGCACCACATGATTCTGACCCTGATAATAACCACTCTTATCCTTCCAGTACTTCTCACAATGCTCTAGAGTCTTTGGAATCGACTTCAGGTGAGCCCCAAGCCCCACGTGCAAACACTCCAGATTCTGAAGGGCCACCTCCAGTATATGCAGAACATGTACACTCATGGCAGTGAACACATAGATTATATCGCTCGATTCGTATTGGTGAGGAATTCTGTTTCACAAATTTAGAACATTTGATATCATAAACACAGATTATAAATGCATTATACATAGCAATACAGAACATTTTAGATGATATAAATCAGAGAGTAGATGATGAAGATTTTGTTCAGTTGCATGTGGAGGCCCTAGGGTTAAGAGATCCTCTGTTTTCTGTTAAAAGAAATAGGGATTGTTTGAATGCTGAGGAATTTCTTTCACAGCTGAGTAACCTCTTGGAAAGCAACATGGAGATCTGTGTGCATGCAAGGATATGTCTCATAGTCACTACTGTGAAGCCTCCCTGGGGTGGAGGTCACAGATCAATAGGTTCCATCCCCTCTAGTGAAATAGTTGACAAAAAAAGAGAAAGTATTTGGTAGATTTAAACTATACAGGAAGTAACCTCTGTTTAGGAGGAGCTTTGATTGCCGTTATGAGTAAAAAGTGGCCCTCACATGCAGAACTTCTGGCAGCAGCTGGACTGTTGCATAACGAACTTGGTTGGTCTGATCAGAAAAAGGTGTCACTTAATGATATTTCAATTGTTGAAAATTATTTAAAAGTCAATGTTCATGTCTTAGATTATTACTCTAAGAAGAGATGGAGTCTGTTTAAAACACATGGCCTCCAATATCCACAAACTTACACTCTGCTCCTGAATGAAGAACATTTCTATGGGGTTCTTAATGTAAAAGCCCTTTTTGGTGTGAGGAACTTTTGCACATTGTGCTTCACGCTCTATAACCACAAAATGCACTCGTGTATCTTTTTCTCTAGGCTGTGTCTGAGAAAGGACTGTGATGCTTTTGTAGATCAGATGGCTAGATGCTCTAGGTGTAAGCTGAACTGCAGGTGTAAAGAGTGCTTAAAATTACATACACAGCTGGCCTCAGAGAACAAAGTCAAATGTGAAACTAGAGAATATTGTTGTACCTGTTCACATTACCAGAAACTTAGTCATGATGAGGATAAGTGCAGAGGCAGACAATGCACTGTCTGCTGGAGGTTCGTCACAACACATGATGAACACAGGTGGTTCATGCACCCCATAAAAAAAGCCAAAAGTTGCTCATGATTAAAAATCAAGGAAATATGACGCTCAACTCTCCCTGTGGTACCGCAACAGTACCGGCAGGGGCGAGCATCATCCAAAACTGATGCTTTGCAGCGCAGCAGCCTCGCAAGCTAACAAGGCTGCTTGCATTACTTTTTAAACATCTGAAAAAGTCCTTTTATTGCAAGAAGGATGTTGAAATTTTGATGGAAGCCTGCTCCAGGTACCGACATGGAATTATAGAACTCACAAAGGAAAAGAGAAATGGTGAAGAAAGCGAAGAAAGAGTGTGAAGCGTGGTTTGCTATAGACCCTCTCCCATATCCCAACCTTGCAAGTGTGTCTCTCGCAATGTACAGATTTAAATTTCTTCAGGAAAATAGGATTGCCATTCCAAGTTTTTAAAATTACCACAACCAGTGCAAGTGGTTTTCAATGCCAGCTATTTGATGGCTTTCCTATATTGGGCACAAGGAAAAGCTTGAGATTCAGCATGCCTTAAATGTTGGAGAGGTGGAAGTTGATAATTATTTTCTAGATGGTTATGCCGCTGTAGGTGATAAAAAGGTAGCTTTTCAATTTTATGATTACTTTTTTTCATGGGTGTGTTCTTTGTTATTCTCCATAGGAGAAAAGCCCACTGGTGGGGAAATCATGTGTTTCACCACAATTCCACACAGAAAAAGGCTGCAGAACTCCAAAGCCTGGGGTTTGAAGTGAGGTCAATTTGGGAACATGAATGGAAAAACCTAGTAAAAACAGATTTGGAACTCCAAACATTTCTTGCCTCAGCACACTTTCCAGAACCCCTACAGCCCAGAGACACCCTCTTTGGGGGGCGCACAAATGCCATTTGACTCTACTATAAGCCTAAAAGTGGGGAGACTGTGAAATATTTTGATTTTACTAGCCTGTACCCTTATGTCAACAAAACTAAGGGGTACCCTCTTGGGCATCCTGAAATCATTTATAAGGATTTTAAACCACTCTCAAACTACTTTGGCATAGTGAAGGCAAACAGTTTTCCTCCTAGAAATCTCTATTTTCCAGTTTTGCCATCTAGAATCTCTGGAAAACTTTTATTTGTGCTGTGCACAACCTGTGCAGAAGCTTGTCAGCTGGACCCATGTAATCACACAGATGATGAGAGAGCATTAGTGGGGACATGGTGTACTATAGAGCTGGATGTGGCTATAGAGAAGGGCTACAGAGTTGTGGAGATCTGAGGTGTGGCTCTTTGCACACAGGTCTTCTGAGCTGTTTTCAAAATATATTGAGCTGCATCTACGACAGAAACAGGAAGCCTCCAGCTATCCTCACTGGTGTATTACTGAACAAGATAAAGATAAATATATAACTGATTATCTTTTGAGGGAGGATGTGATTTTGCACAAGACCAGATTGCTGTGAACCCTGCAAAGCGGCAGATTGCCAAATTGTTTTTAAACTCTTTGTGGGGAAAGTTTGGGCAGAGAACAAATTTGCCTAACACATAGGTTTTGAGAGATCCTGATTAATTCTTTCAGCCCCTGTTTCCTGATGCATACAAGGTTTCTATGTGTGAATTTATTGGTGATGAGGCTGTACATGTGACCTGGAAATATTCTGAGGTCCGTGTGACAACCTCAGGTAGAAAAAAAATGAATTTATAGCCTGCTTTACCACAGCATACACACAGCTGGAGCTTTATAGACTGTTAGACAAGCTAGAAAGGGTGTTTTGTATCATGACACAGACAGCATAATATTTGTGAGTCGGGAGGGAGACTGGGACCTGTCTCTCGGAAATTATTTAGGAGACCTCACAAGTGAGGTTCCTGCAGATCAGACTATCACAGAGTTTGTGTCAGCAGGTCCTAAAACTTATGGGTATAAGTTGTCTAATGGGACAGCCTGTATAAAGGTCAAGGGGGTTACACTGAACAGCGCTAACTGTGAAAAAAATAATTTTGACAGCCTCAAAGACCTGGTATTTGCCTACGAATCAGACAAAAAGGATGCCCTCCTCATGAAATTGTGATACAGCAACCAGGTATTTTTAGAAATAAGCAACAGTGGACACTCCACACTAAAATTCTCAAAAAAACCACAAAAAGTTGTTTTTCATAAATGAGTTATTACTGAAGGATTTACAACTCTCCCTTATGGATACTAACATGCAAACATGTTGGCAACATCCATTCTCAGCTATTCTCGCAGGACCTAGTGGTTGTGGGAAAACTTTTTTTATAAAAAAATTATGTTGGATAATACTAGTAGTGTGTTCTCAATATTGCCTCAGAATATTGTCTGGTGTTACAGTTGTGGGCAACCTTTGTACAAAGAACTCCAATGTAAATACCCCTTTGTTCAGTTTGTGCAGGGGCTTCCTGATAAATTTGATGATGATGAATTGTTATCCCTCAATAAAGTAAATTTTTTGGTCATAGATGATTTGATGCAGGCTGGCTGTGATAACTGTGAGATAGAAAGATGTTTTACACAGTATGTCCATCATTGCAATCTGAGCATTTTTTTTTCATTACATAAAATATTTTTTTGCAAAGGAAAAAGCAACAGGACCATCAACCTTAATTCAAAATATATGGTGGTGTTTAAAAATCCCAGGGATAAATTACAAATAGTCACTTTGGCATGACAGATGTACCCAGGAAATGTGAGGTTGTTCATGGAGACATTTGCTGATTCTACAAGCAAGCCCCATGGATATTTAGTGCTGGATTTAAATGCTACTACCCCAAAATCTTACAGGCTAAGAACTGGAATCTTCCCTCCAGACTGGCCTGCATTATATATCATGAAGAAAAATCCCAATGGCCACAATGGGCCCGGTTTTAACACATCACCACCTGCTCCTCCATAAGACAACATGTCCAGCTGCGTAAAGAGAAACCTGGAACTCTTAAAACTGCTTATTAGGGTGCCACCACACCAAAGAAAAGCCATTTTGTGTTCAGCTTAAAATGACCTGATTGCTGCCATCTCAGAAATAACACTCAATACTTTAAAAGGCAACATCCCTTTACTCCCCACCTGGTACATGTATTAAGAAAAAGGTGTTGCCTTATTAAAACTCTGGGTGACACTAAAGTGTCCCTGAGGAAAAAGAAGTGCCTTGTGTAACAGTCTGGTGGGTTTTTGGAACAACTGCTAAGTCTTGCTGTTCCGTTGATAACAGGGCTTTTAACTAATCAGTAATGGAATATGCTGAAAAATGTATCTGGTCCCCAGCCACTGGCTAGAACATTTAAAGGGGACAACTTCTAAGGATGAAAATATCAAGAACTACAGCCATTTCTTCCCTAGTTACTGAGATGCAGGGGATTCTACATAGGACTGATTTGACTGAATATGAAAAAGCCACACGTTATAATGCACTGCTTCAAAAATATCTAACCCATGTAAGACAGGAGGCAGAGAAACAAAATTTGAACCTGATTCTAACAGAACCTGGTTCTGAAGAGGTTGTGGTGGGGTCTTCTGACACAGTGCTTCAAGAAGTGCTCGACAGTCTGCCTGCTAGATACAAGAATCATGCAAAACTGTTACTAAATAGAATGAGAAAAAGTAAGAATATTTTTTCGTGGGATGACAAGGGAGCTTTTGTGTATAAAGGAGAAGCTGTAACTGGTACTAACATGTTGGACCTGGCAAAAGGTGTAATCCAAACTCAAGCCTTACCACCCAAACGCATCCCAAAAGGGTGGGAGGTTTTTATGAGGGCCATGGTTGAAATAAATGCCCCAACTTCTGTGGTGGTGGATACTGCCAATAGAGAACTTTTGGACTATCTAAAGAACCCAAAAGGTGTGTCGCCAGCTCAAACGCCTGTACTGTCACACAGATCTTCTAAAAAAACAGAGGCAGGGTAGATCTGCTACCTGGCTCAGCTTATAACAAAACTATTTTTAAAAAATTACCTTTGTTTAAAACCTAATTTACTGTTTATTATTGTTCTTTCAAAAAAAAAAAAAAACCAAAAACAAAACAAAACAAAACCAAGAAGACACATTTTTAAAAACTCCTGGCGGTGTTTATTAGGAAACATGGTTGTGAAAATCATTACATGATATACAACTCTGTGTAGTCTGAAACATGGCTGTGGCGAGTCTGGGGATGTTCTTTTTCTTTTTTACAAACTGCACAACCATCTAATCATTTTTTCCTAGTCATGAGAATATAAGTCTTGAATATTTTTAAATGACAGATCCTTACAACATTGTTGCAGAAAAAATACACAGTGATATCCACAAACCACAGAGTCTGAGGCTTGTACAACCTTACGCTGGAACACAGTTTTGCTAACATTTTTTTCTTTAAAAAAATTCATGATGGTTTTAGGAAACAGGGTGGTTTGGAGGGTGGCTATACGAGTCAAAAAATTAACCAGTCTTTTCCTCTGTCAAGTATATGGCGAGCCAATGTTCTCCTGGGAGGTTGTGAGGGTGTGTGTTGATGACCATACCCAGGGGTCTTTGCATTAGCCTATTTCTTGGAAGCATATCAGATGGGAAGACTCCATAAAAACTCTTTTGGGTATAGTGGTTTGAAGTCCGTATACAGGTTAACTATAGGTTGTCCATATTACATATAATCAAACAAGACATTTCTCCAGTGATTTATTTCTATCGCATTGTCAAAGACACCGTAAACGATTATATTGACGGTCATTGACAGGGGCTTGGCGAAACGCAATTCTGCCCTCAGGTTTCCAGTTTTAATCAAAGAGTAGTGGTCACTACATTCTTGGCCTGGACTCAAGTCAAATGCAAAGAGTGTGTAGCCTCTTGCATACTCCTCACGGTTAATTAAAAGAGACCGGTCTTTCATATGTTTTCCAGAAGTTTGTGCCAAACTCATATATTCTCTCATGCAATTTCCCTCTTCAAAATTAGGTTGAAATGCTTTCATAGGGTGCTGTTCTCCATCCAGGTAGAGTACAGCAAAATTGATGTCATAATGCTTAAAGTTAAAAGGGTTTTTGTTGTAAAGGCCACTGAAGGAGTCATTGTCAACCAGGCCTATAATCATCTGGTTATGTAATTGCCCCAAAACAGGTTCTCCTGATTAGATACATGGCTTCCTTTGAGGATGCTGAATACTTTCATGCTTACACGATCCACAGGGTATTTGGCATTAGAAGTCATTGGTGCTTTGGCTTTTCTAAGATGGGCACCTGGTGACACCCTCATCTTTTTCACAAAAAGGGATGCTGATAAAATTTGAAGTTTGTATTGCTTGCCTGCATCATCAGTCATTAAGCAGAAAGTATCTTTGTTACGAGTAAGTTTAATTTTCATATCAATGCCATTTAGCAGAAGTTTCTTGAAAAAAAAGGTCAGCATGGAGGTGGCCCAGCAAGTCTATCTTTCTACTTTCAGTTGTCAGGCTTGCTCTTTTAATAAACCCCTTATTATCCCCCTCCAGGTCTGATGATTCATGTTCTCCAGCTGTATCTTTATAATACAGTCTAGCAGAAAACTGAGTTGCCAGGGTGTCTTCACTTTAGTTCAGCACAGATTCTATGAAAGCTCTGTAAAGGTTAGCAGTTGCTACTTGGGCTGATGAGCCGGCCCCCTAAAATCACATCTAACTGGCTGAAAATGGAGGCTATAGGATAATTCACCAGTCCTACTTCAGCATCTGGTGCAAGGTTTGACCAATCTTCATTCACAATCTTACAACACAAATATTGGAGGGTATTGTTCAGATCCATATAGTCCTCACCATTCCCAGCAATGAAAAAATCTAGAGGTGCAGATTCTGTGAGGGCAGTCAGGGGGGCAGCTCAATATACAAGCTTCTCTCGATACTGGTCTGGGTAGGTCCAACATGGAAAAGGTCTAGTTCAGTTTTAGTGCACTCTTCAGAGCTGCAATGGATAAAAGTCATGATGCTTGTTTAAAAGATGTCCTTCTTAGCTGGATGCCTCTTCCTCTTTATTACAGCTCTCCACTTCTGCGTTTTCTTTCCTTGTAGACCTTTCCTTTTAAGGGGTCAAGGGGGACCTATCACCATCACCTGTGACGTTTTTCTTTTTAACCCTTTTCTCCTTTAAATTTACACCAGACCTGATCCTCTTTGTGGATCTGTGGGGGCCACTCTATTTAGAATTCCCTGAGTAACGTGGCTGCCTATGTCTTTGGCAATATTACGAGCAGCTGTTTTTGCATGGGGTTTAATGATGTCCAGGCCTCTTCTCAAAACCAGAACAGCTTTTTGAAAAAGGCTTCTGAAAATCCCACCAAGCCCTGCCCCATACATTTGGAGAACACCCTGATACCCAGGAAGGCCATTTCCAGCCTGGGCCCTATAATAATCCCTATATAGGGCTGGGTCCCCATATGATTTCAAAATCACCGTTTTTAAAGAATCAGGGTCCTCTGGGGCCAGAAGTGAAGCTTTACAATCACCTTTCCAAAATGAAATGAGACCTTTTTGTTCTGATCTGTCTTTATCTCAACAGTGATGGTGTCAATATGGTGCTTGCTCACAGGGATATAGTGAGGCTTGTCATAACAAATATTGACACATTCATTATTCTGCCCTTGCATAGGTACACAGTGTAGCAGAGGCACATAGAAGTCCCCAACTATCTGATGCTCCACAATATCTGTGTAAACATATAAGCTGTTGAATTCACTGGTGATGTCTGCAGCAAAAGGTAGAACTTTGACATGATGGTTGAGAAACAACCCTAATATATTCCCTAATTCTGCACCAACTAGCAGTGTATATGGGCCAGCTGTTTCAAGCCTAACCTTTCTAGACACTTGGTCATAGCACAGAAACACTTTAGGTCATTGTGTGCTGTTATAAGGCTGTTCATGTATTCCAGCAGTTCAGGGATACTTGAATAATACCCATGTTGCAAAAGGTAGTGCCATATCCTTTTTCCATTTGCAATTTCAAACCTCACATCAGCAGTTACAGTGTTCCAGCTGTGAGGGTACTGGATCGCAGCTAGACCTCCCAAGCCTCAGGAAGCTCAAGAGGTCTTACTAAAGAGATAATAAAGCTTGAGATTGTGTTATCTGGAAAAGCAGCCACACAGGCTTTGCTAGGAAGTGAAACATAAAAACCCCCATCACCCATTTTTTCTTTTCCTGAAGTACTGTACAGGTTCACCGACTTCAGAAGCAAGAACCTAACTGTTGAACTTGATAGGCCACCCTAGCCATTTCACTAGCAATGCTTTATCCAGCCCTGCCTTTTTGTGGCTAGAATTTTTTTCAGTCCGATACACCCGATCTTCCTCAGCAGTAATCTTTTGTAATTCTTCAGGATAAAAGCTACCAACAATAGCATCACCCTCATAATCTTTCAGCAGAAATACAGGCCTATCTGCTTTTCTAATGACTCGGTCCTCAATGAATACCTCCATGGTAAAATTCTGTTCATGGGGTATATTTTTTAGGGGCAAAGGGCATGGAAAAACTAAAGGAGTTTGCAGGAGTGGTTGGCAGTTCCATGTTGTCTCCTCTGAACAAGTCCAGGCAAGCAAAATTTCTTTGTGTACAAGGAGGGCTGCCCAGTTCAAAATCAAACCTCTAAACCCACTTCCTATTGGCCCTTTGCGCAGGGGTGTGGGTCTGAGGGGAACACCCTGATACCCAGGAAAGCCATTTCCAGCCTGGGCTCTGGGCCATTCCCACCCCTGACACACACAGCCAATCAGGAGAGGCCTTGGAAACTGCCCCATTGAATATTTCCTGAGAAACCCCTTCCTATTGGTCCACATAACCTTGCCAGGCCAACCCATGGGGACAGCTGGGGAAGGGGCATTGGAATAGCCCCTGGGGGGGCATTCCATTTGTGGCCACATGGATGCCACCCCTACAGGTGGGGACTTCTAGTAGGGGGCAGGACATCCTGCTAGGGAGAGACTTCTGGGGAGGTACGGATATCTGGCAAGGGTGGGACTTCCAGGGTGGGCCACCTGTCAAGGGGAGGGGCTTAGGAGTTTGACGAGAGGTGCCACCTATAACTCCTTTCAGAATTTATTCTGTGCAAAAATTCACATTGTGTGTGTGTGTGTGTGTGTGTAGAAAACAACAAGAAATGCAATTTCCTTAGGTACTGTCAGCTGTGGATCCCCCATTTTCTATGTCCCCAGACCCCTACAAAACTCATGTGTATATTTTTCTGTAGCCAGAAAATAAGTCCTATTTTTAAAAAGTGGGTTCAGACCTATATAACATACAGAGGACTGAAATAGTATTTAAATAAACAGCACCAGCAGGAGCTGGTTCTATTTTTTAACTATCCCCCCTCCCAGTCGTGGACTTTGTGCAGCCTGTAAACCACACACAGTTCCCAATCCTGGTGTAGTACTGTAGCACTGAAGAATGTAATTTTGTGAAAGGGCTCTTATGATTCCACATTTTATTACTTTAATGAAACTTGTGAAAAAATATTTGGGAAAAAGAATAATTTTTACATAAATATTACTTCTCTGTGCTTCTGAGGGAAAATGCCTTTCAAGATCTTTGCGAGCTGCCATCTACACTTTTCTTGAATCCTTGGATCAAGGCATTCTTTGAAACACTGTTATTCCATGCAACTGTCAGCTAATGTTTTGGCTGATGTAAATTTGAAACACTCAATGATAATAAACCGTAATGAATAATAACCTGGAAGCAAAGTTGCCAGGAATTCAAAACACAAGCTTCATATTTAAATATTTTGTTCATGCACAAGTAAAAATTCTTTGATGTAGAAAACTCAATTTCCCTAGTACCATTGTTGTTTAAAGAAAAGGAACAGTCTGATATAGACTTTATCTAGAAGAACAAAATATTAAGTTAGCATATAACTTTTATTTAAAATCTCTGGCCTTTGTTTTGTAATGCACAATTTGTATGACTAATAAGGTGTGTGGCGTGTGAGTGTCGGTGTGTGGGTGTGTTAGAGAGGTAGAGAGGGGGGAAAGACATGTCAGGTGGAATCACAGAATCATAGAGCTGGAAGAGACCACAAAGGCCATCCAGACCGACCTCCTGCATTGCAGGAAAACCCAATCAAAGCACTCCTGACAGATGGCCATCCAGTTTAAAAACCTCCAAAGAAGGAGACTCCACCACACTTCAAGGCAGCACATTCCACTGACAAATAGCTCTTACTGTCAGGATGTTCTTTCTAATGCATAAGTGAAATCTCTTTCCCTGTAATTTGAACCCATTGCTCCATGTCCAGACTCTGGAACAGCAGAAAACAAGCTTGTTCCATCTTCAATATCACATCCTTTCAAGTATTTAAACATGGCTATCATTCCACCTCTTAACTTTCTCCTCCAGGCTAAACAGGCCCAGCTCCATAAGCCCTCCTCATAGGGCATGGCTTCCAGACCTTTTACCATTTTGGTCCCCCTCCTCTGAACATGTTCCAGCTTAGCAATATCCTTCTTGAATTGTGGTGCCCAGAACTGGACACAAAATTCCAGGTGAGGTCTGACCAAAGCAGAATAAAGTGCTACTATTACAGCCCTCAGTCTAGACACTATACTTCTATTGATGCAGCCCAGAATTACATTGGCTTTTTTAACTGCCACATTACACTGTTCACTTATGTTCATCTTGTGGTCTACTAAGACTCCTGGATCCCTTTCACATGTACAGTTGTCAAGCCAGGTGTCACTCAACCTATATCTCTGCATTTCATTTTTTCTGCCTAAATGTAGTACCTTACATTTCTCCCTATTAACATTTATTTTGTTAATTTTGACCCTGTTCTCCAATCTTTTAATGACATTTTTTAAAATTCTGATACTGTCTTCTGAGGTATTTGCCACCCCTCCTAATTTAGTGTCATCTGCAAATTTGATAAGCATGTCCTCTATTCCATCATCCAAGTCACTGATAAAGATGTTGAATAACACTGTGGTCAAGGACAGAACCCTGTAGCACCCCATTAGTCATTTCTCTCCAGGATGAAGTGGAGCTATTGGTGAGCAGCCTTTGGGTTTGGTCAGTCAACCAATTACAAGGTAGTTAGTAGAAAGTGTAGTGCAAACTTGCAGTACAAAATCATGCAAACATAAGTGTTTCATTTTTTAAAAAAAAAGGTTTTTAAAAGTGGTCCACAGTGAAACAAAAAGATACAACTGGAATTAAAATGAGTAAAATGGATATTATTTCTGTACTGGAGCATCCTTGGCACTACATTTAATATCACACAGGCAGACATCTACCTGGGCAACATGAATCATAGAATCATAGAATTGTAGAGTTGGAAGAGACCCACAAGGGCCATCCAGTCCAACCCCCTGCCACACAGGAAATCATGATCAAAGCATCCCTGACAGATGGCCATCCAGCCTCTGCTTAAAGACCTCCAAGGAAGGAAGGAGACTCTACCACACTCCAAGGGAGTGTGTTCCACTGCCGAACAGCTGTTACTGTCAGAATGTGCCTCCTAATGTTGAGGTGGAATCTGTTCTGTAGCTTGCCTCCATTGTTCTGTGTTTGAGTCTCTGGAGCAACAGAAAACAAGAATGCTCCATCCTCAATGTGACACCCCTTCAAGTACTTAAACAGGGCTATCATAAGAATAGATAAAAGAATACCCATTCTTTTCACCCTGCTACATCTTCATGGTACCCCAAATCTTCTCACCAGGGACTGACATTCCTCTGAAGCATATTAGGGATGGGCAGGTTGCTGGGTTCATGGTGTCTGTTTTGCTGGTCCATATAGGCTATATATAATCCATGGTGTTTATCTTACCTACCATTTTTGACCTCTTTTCCACAGAGAATTCCCAAAGTCCCACAGGGATCTCAAAAAGAGGATTCTTATGCCCCACTCCAATTAGCTAGTACTCACAAAGAAGGTTGCTTTTTATGGTTTCCACAAGGATGGAAGAAGGGAGAAAGAAGCAAGGGATTCCTGATCTTGCTTACTAAGGATCCCCCTTTCTGCCATGTGGGATCTATGGGAAGGGACTATGGTTCTGTCATGGTCTGTAGTGTCCTCTCTCCTTCAGTATCTGTGCTACTTCACTTATTCTTCCAGAGATCCCTCCCCAGGAAGGCAATATGGTGCCTTGGATGACACTATGGATGACACTATGGACACTATGGAGGGTCCTAGGCAGCAGATCTCAGAATCCTAAATTTCAGTCAGGTCCACTGCCTGGGCATGTAGGCAAGCACCACTGAATTCTGGCCTTCAGTCTGTCTTTGACTTTCCTATTCACACTCACTGTGGTTGATCTGTCTTGATGTATGATGATGCATTGCCATGACATTTGCTAGCTGCTGAATGATTAGACTTGGTAGATCTGGCTTCCTGCCTGTGGATAGGAAAAGTCCTCCTTTTCTTTATTTGGTATTAATGCATGTATGCCTTTGTTTCAGCTTTAGTTGGAAGAGTTTGTCATCAGGAAAAGGTCCATTTTTGGCAGGTAGATAGACCTAGCTGCCCCCAGCCAAGGGGAGGAATCTGTTAAGGGACTTTGGGAGCTGGGTGGGTCTAGATACACTGGCCCACCTTGGGGCTCTCATGGTATGCTCACTTCTAGATGATGCTGAGAATTATAGAGCAATCCATATTGCAGTGGAATCTATTATCCCATTATTCTCCTTCATCTTCCTAGCAGCAGATAGGACATGCAACTAGTTGGCAAGCCAGCCAGTTAATCAACTGGTTACCACATGATATAGATCCCATGCAATACAATCCATTCTTTAAAAAGGCTTCACATTAGTATTTCTCATCCTGTTCACATACCAGCTGTGAAACTGATACGGGGGTGGGGGAACCTTGCAAATATGTTCCTGATGCTTTGATGAATGGGTGTGAAGCAATGGGTGGGGATAACAGAAGGCAGCCAGTCCCAGCATAGAGAACTCTTTGATGGGAGGGAGGGGCCTTTGGAAGGAGAGCATATAAGTGTTCAGTTGGTGACAGTTGAGAGAGTCAGTGTGGAGTAGATGCATCTGGAGGATGTAGAGTGAATGAAGGAAAGGAGGTCTGATAATACCTAGTGTCAATTCTGTTAACTGTTTGGAACTAAGCACAGGAACTCGTTAAAGTGTCAAATATTCTGTATCTTATAATAAACAAAGTTGAACTTCCTGTTAATCAGTTAAACCTGTCTCTGAGTAGCTTCCTTCATCCTCAATCAAGGGGTGGTCCCACTTGCCATTAAAGAAACCACTTTTAAACAGACATGACCACACTAAGCTGGAGAAGAGGCCTAAAACCCAAACCCAAAAGAAATTGAAAAGTGGGACCATAAGGCAAGGTGAAAGTGACAGGAAGCCAAGGCTAGGAAATGTGGGACCAGCCTGGTTAGGCCAATGTCACACCAGCCATTGCTGAAACAATGGGAGTCATTAGTGGAGATCACGATACAAACACACCACATATATTTCTACTTCTGGTGTATCTGTGTAGGGGAGCTACATGCAGTTTGCCACAAATTTCATGTTTTCCCCATGATGTATAATTTTGGCCTTTGTAGCTCAGAAAGGTTCTTCTTCTTCCACCAAAGAAAATAAGCTCACATGTCTCATTGCTTTGTCCTAACTCAGTGTCCATACCTGCTTAATTACTATTGGTTGTTATCGGTGAAGAAATTTTATACCTTCTGCTCACATCACAAAGCAATCAGCTTCTCCTGGGAATTTTACAACTCAGAAAAATTTACAGTAAATAAGCAATTGTGATAAAAGTAATAAGCTTTTGGTTCATCTCTTCTCCCCAACAGAATTACAGATTAAGGTTTCACTTATCTCTAAATCTACTGGGGAAGGTTTATTTGCTCCAGAATAAAGATGATCAGAAACGAAATATAATAGAAGTGTTACTGTTAATCTTACTTACATGGGACTAAACCCTCTAATCCTGCAAAAGTCAACTTCCCATTGTGCTCTGTAAAGGGCTTACTTCAGTATAAACTGAATAAAAGCTGGACAAACTCTTTCACCAATTTTAATCACAATAATTATTTGAAAGATGCCTATCTGGACAATATTTGAGTTAAGACATGTATACAATTGACAAGTCTTGGAATTAATTATTGCTCATCCCAAGTAGTGCAGACTCATTGAATTAATAGGAAAGTAGTAAGTCAACCCAGGTCAATTGATTGAGATCCCCTGGGAACTAATTACTAATTCCAAGTAGTTCCAACTTCCCATTGATTCAGTGGGTTTTACATTATGTGAAACAAGCAATTTGATCTAGGCCATATTATTGCTATGGCTGCCAGATGCTGGTTACCTCCTAAGGTCACTGCCAAAGCACCTCTGCTTGTACTGTTGGAAGCTCATCAATACTGAGGCACTTGTTTTGGTCCCCTAGAAGCAAGAAGGGATATAGAAGGTGGCTTCCTGATGTACCTTCTATAACCCCTTGACTATCCAGGTCTATTATGGTATGTAGTCAAGTGAACAAATGTTCAGCCACCAGTCCTTCAAAAAGAGTTTTCTGTCTTTCTAATCAAAGACGGGATAATTCTGTAATTTTGGCAGCATAAGGAATATCTTTCTGTAATCCATTTCTTATAACTGGGAATGATTTTGCCCCTCCATCCTCAGAGGAAGGAAAAAGGAAGTGCTGATATTCTGGTGTGTGGCAGGAAGAAAGGCACAATGTGTGTCTTAACTATATTGTAGATGTTTTAATTTGTAAGCTGTTGGAAGAGGTTTGGACCTATATTAAAGCCTACTACATGAGGACATGAGCTGATTTAAAATGTATTCCTTGACCTTCACCTGGTCAACATGTTTTATAGAACTATATAAATTAATTAAATCAGAGAACTTAGGAAAATATAAAAGACCTTTTGTACAGACAAATTAGTAAATATTCCCTTCCATTGATGGCCATCATTCTGCGTTATCTATTCCTGTTTGTTAACATTTGTCAGAAATATTAAATATAAAAAAGTAAATGCTGAGCTGTAGAGCTTAATTCCAACACTCTAAAATGTGAGTACATCAGTCCACGTAATGATGAACAATCCAATATTCAGATATTCAATAACCCAGGACAACGTAATAGCAACAAGGGATGAAAGACAGTTGGAAGAATTGGGTGAAATTGATGGTGGGGTCAAATAAAAAGTAGTATGTGAGACAGATGTTAATGGGCCAATTGTGTGTATATTTGACACAGTTCCATTGAACAATGTGGGATTTACTACTCAAGACACTTGCACAGGCTATTGTAGAAAAGTTGCTTTAAGAATTATATAACTTGAGAAGAAATGATGAACTCTGCATCAAAAAAGGGATCTATAGCACTTATAGTTTAGGACATTCATTATAAATGAACTCATTCAAGATTCAAGGTAAATAAAAAATATCCTCTCAAAGACCTCAGTTCTCAGAAAGCTGAACTGAAGAGGGCATATCACTGAATATTCAGGCAGTGATATTCTGCAACAGTTACTGCATGGTGCTTTTTATTATTGTCTACCATTACAAGCAAAGCTCATAACAACAGCAGAGCTACTGCCCTTGTATCCTGATCATCATTTTATATCCCTCACTGCCCACATCCTCCAATTTAGTCATATTTTGTGACATCAAGTTGGAGGAAATTGTAGCTATCATGAAAAAGGCAGAGATTATTTTGCAAGATGTCCCATTTTAATAGAGACTCCAGAAAGTTTTCAGATAATTATTTTCTGAGAAATGCAGATAAAGAAGTGAAAAAAGAAAGCATAGTGTTGCGAGTTATGCTCGATAAATATGAATTGCTAGTAGACTTTGATTGATTGTCTGAGTTTTAAACTTCTGTCCCATATATTGTTTAAGTTATTTTGTTTTACCAAATATTGTAAGCTGCTTTGGGTCCTATATTTGGAGAAAGATGTGATATAAATCAAATAAACAAATAAATGCACACACAGGCCAGAATCCTGTTGGTGAGTCATGAATACATGAGCCTATGGGGGGTGGGGAGGACCATCAGCCACTTGTTTCCTGATGAATCACCATTGATTGAAGTGGCTGTTGCCCAGTAAATGAAAACTGGAGGATTTTCATGGTACCTATGTATCCCCTTGAGCACAGATTTTCTGACAGCAACGTGGGGATGGAGGTATTCGTCCTGTGGTGCAGGCTGGTAAAGAACTTCTGTTTTCTTCAGGTTGACTTCCAGCCCAAACAGCTCTGCAGCTGTTGCAAAGCAGGATGTTAGGCGCTGCAGAGCTGCTTCTGTGTGGGCCACAAGGGCAGCATCATCGGCAAAGAGCAGCTCACGGACTAGATAGTTTAGAGTCTTAGTGTAATCAAGTCTGTTCAGCAGTTCACCTACCTGGGAAGCATCATCTCCTCAGATGCCAAGATTGACAAAGAGATCGATCACAGATTAGCAAAGGCATATAGCGCATTTGGAAGACTTCACAAAAGAGTCTGGAGCAATAAACACCTGAGGCAAAGCACAAAAATCAGTGTGTATAGAGCCATCGTACTGTCTATCTTCCTTTATGGATCTGAAACATGGGTCACCTAACGCCACCACCTACGACTCCTCGAGCGCTTTCATCAGCGCTGTCTACGCACAATCCTAAATATACACTGGACTGACTATGTGACGAATGTTGCTGTCCTTGAGCAAGCAGGGATCACCAGTATTGAGGCCATGATATTGAGAACGCAGCTGCGCTGGGCAGGGCACGTTTCTAGGATGGAGGACCATCGCCTCCCAAAAATACTACTCTATGGTGAGCTCGCCGTGGGTCAGCGTAAGAGGGGCGCTCCAAAAAAGCGATACAAAGATTCCCTGAAACAACATCTCAGGCTCGGCCAAATTGATCACCAACAGTGAATCTTCATTTGCGAAGAAAAGCCAGAGAGAGAGAGAGATGTATCCCCTAAATTAGGGGCTGCATAGGGATCATGAATATGAAATAGTCACAAGTGCATAACTCCAGCTTGCACATCCATGACAGCCCTATTCTGGCCATCCCTTTTTGGGATGGGGTGTAACAGTTTAGGCATGTTGCAACACTTTCTCATGTAACAACTGAAAAGAAAAGGGAAAATGAATAACATACCTTGAGATTGTGAGCAGTGAACACACATCTCTGGGATAGCATTTAAATGGAAGGACTGAAATGTATGTGTGAAATGAAACGTATGAAATGAAAGGCAGAGGGGGAACAAATCCCCAAATTAAGCTCCCATTGTGGGTAGACTGTGAGGCATATTGATTTTTTTAAAAAAATTATATGTTTCATCGCCTGAAAGAGGTGAAAGGTTTTGCAGACCCAGGAAGGCCCAGCTTGGTATGGAATAGACCAAATCACAGAGGAACAAAAGGTCTAGACACTGCTTCTTCATGCACATTAAAATAAAGACCAGTTGAACCACCATTTTTGAATTTTGAGCCTGACAACACAAGGCTATTGGGCCCTCAGATAGGAAAAGAAGCTGCCTGGTTGTGTATGTACAGTATGTGAGTGTGTGGAGGGGATGTCTTAGGGAAATTGTGAGCAAAGATTTCTTATCTGAGTGGCTGTAAAACATAAGCATGGATTCCTGTCACAGTAGTTAATTTCAGCCAGAAAGATGTTGCAAGGATATAAACAATATAATCAACTATCTGTTTTGACTCTCCCTCATAGGCCTTTCTTGTAAATCCTATTTGTTGCAAGAAAACCTCTGATGGCTAACACTCTGCTCAAATCAATAGCTTAGCTATAATAGAGATTATCAAAATAATGGGCATCTGAATCCACAATCTCTGAGGAGATTAATGTGATAACAAATATGGATTTATAAATTAGTGTTTATTATATGGTACTTGAGCATTCATAATAGGATGGTTTAATATGCTGTTATAATTATAAACAGTAGAATTCCATTGCATCTTGCCCTTGGAGCATACACATTTGTGTGTTGTACAATTTTTTTTTTCCAAAGAGAATTCTAGGGGGCATCAAGCTAATTATTGCAGAGGCTAGTTTTTGCATCAGCTAGTAAATGTTTTACTAAGCTGCTCCATGGTAGGGTGAGGCATTGTGTTTGCTATTGCTGAAAGATGTTGATACAACAAGGCTCCACCCTCCATTGGAATGAGGTATGACAGTGATCATGTGGTTGTTATCCAAATAGCAACCTATTTCTGCTTTCTAACCCTGTAACATGTAGCTTAAGAAACAAAGTGCCTCACATCCTGCTATACCATTCAAAGCAAAGTGGCTACTATTGAGGGTGGGTGAGAGTCACTACACAACCCCCCCAACAGCTGCCAAGACCCAGGGTGCACTGCTAGGGTTGTTAAATATCTGTGGAGAGGGAAGGGAGGCAATCAAGGATCCTCTCTGTCTTGCAAACTATAGCAAGGTTGTCAGTCCCTACTATTCATTCACCTCCTACTTCCCTCTCCATAGACATTTAATGGCTGAAACAGTGTTTTGGATACAACAGAAGGGACTAGTAATATTCCCTTGGTCCCACTCACCCACACCACTACTATTGGCTATGGGAGTATGCTATTATTCCTTAGTCTGGGGCAGGTTACCTAATGCTCTCTTAAAAAATACTCCCATCAGCCCCAGCCAACATGAAAATTTTAAAGAACTATATAGGAATTGAAGGATAAACCATCCAGATTGCACAAGGTTACTTACACTGCTTTCACCTTATCAATCTTTTTGGAAGGGATATCAAAGAGTTTATCATGTTTTTTTCTCTTATTTAAGGCAACTTCAAACTAATGCAAGGACCTAAATTTTTCAGGCTAACAGGTGAGATTAATTCTTTTCTAAACTGGTCTTCACCGGGGGAAGATTAGCAAAAATCTAGGCCAGATTAATTCTAATATATCCTTAGATTTCATGGTAGAGTAGTTGACCTCTCTATAAATTTTAAAAAGGTATGATCTAGCCAAAGTTAAGGATATTTAAGTCTAATTGATTTTCAGTGGTACTGCTAAGCACCTACATTAATCACTCCCATTGAAATCAATGTGATTTAAAAGTGTTTAACTCCGGCTGGATTGTGCCCAGTATGTACTAAATGACACTCTCCCACTTTTATAATGAGTATATTGCTGCCAACATTGTATTTATTACCTTAATTTTGAGAAATCATGATAGCAATATTCTACTGATATTATGTATATGTTCTCAGCCTATACAGTGTTCATTTCATTATGAAATGATGCATTAAGCACTAAGTTATCTTGTCCTCCTGGATAAAATTCTGTTCTCTTAATTTTGCAGTTTTTCAAGAAGGGCCAAGAATGAACAGCATGTTTGTATCTTAGCCAAAAATAGTTAATCCAAAGCTGTTATCTTCCACTAATTATAACAAGGGCTGCTTTCATACTGAAACCTCAGAGTCATGCTTTAAATCCATGATCATTTTATTACAAAATCAATAAACAATTAACTTTGATAGTCCACAAGCAATGATGTTCCATGCCAATTTGGGTGGGACTTGAGTCAGGTTACTCAGTCACATAATACCCTCAGAATATACTGATGGAGATAAAAATGTACTTGTAACTTCTGAAAAGAGGCTATCCGTTAAAAAAACATATTTTCTATGTTAGATCAACAGGCATTTTTGTTCGTGGCTTTTCCTTCTTTAAATTGAGCAATAGCTTTGCAAACTAGAAAGTAGATAATATTTTAGTTTGAAAAAACTCTGCAAACAGCACAATAAGAACATTTAAAGCATACATATGTGAACCACGCTTGAGGAATTTGGCAGACACATTAAGATAGTGAGAGTCCTCTAATAGTTCATCTATGATGAAATTTTATCTCACATTTTGCTCTAGAGGAGTCTGATTAAAGCTTCAGGGGCACTTTAAACACAAGGTAATGGATGTGAAATGTATTTAAAAACCACTTCATTTCCAGTGTGAATTCATCCATGTTTTAATTCCTCCCCCCTCAACTTTTAAGTTACTATGGGTTGGGTCCTGACATAGGCTGCATTTGCACTACAGAAATAATCCAGTTTGATATCATTTTAACTGCCATGGCTCAATACTATGGAATTCAAGAATCTGTAGTTTTGTGAGATATTTAGTCTTCTCTGTCAGAGAGCTCTGGTGCCACAACAAACTACAAATCCCAAGATTCCATAGCATAGTGTTGTGGCAGGAAAACTGGATTATTTCTGCAGTGTAGCTGCAGCCTTAGACATAGTTAGAGATGACCAATCTGATTTAAGTGAGTATATTTGGAACTGTCTACATGGGCTAAATATCCTGTCTTGCCCCTGCTTCAGAGCCCTGCAGTCCATATTACACAGGAAATTTGTTCTGCCCCTGGGCAGTCCTCACCACCCTGGGGCAGCTATGGGGCTGAGACAGGGGGAAGGCAAGGCCAGCACATGCTTCTGCTGCAGTCTCCCTGGCTCTCCTGGCTGGGTGGTCACATGCAGGGGGTCTTGTCACATGTTGTGGTGCCCCTTCCTGCCTTCCAAGACAGTGAAGAAATGGTGGCAGCTGCAGAGATGGGCCAGTGTGCCTGTTTGGACTCTGGCCCATTCTGTACAGGCAACAGGAGAGCAACATAGCCAGGACATGCCAATGGGGAGCAGGCATACCCTGCCTAATGTAGTTGAGTGTTAACTGTAGCCAGGCATATCCTGGCTAATGGAGATGAGTGAACTGTGTTAACACAAAAATAACAGGGATTAAAATTAGGCAGAAGGCTCTTCTGACAGCTGATCTGAGAAATCTAGCAATAGAACAATATGCTGGCAGAGCTGCTTTACTAACTAAGATCTGCCAGCAGAGGAGCTAGGGGAAAAAGTGGTGAAGACTTGAGGTGAGAGAGGAATCACATCAGTACACTCACCAACTCAGATACACAACAGGGATAGAAAGAATATTTTCAAATATTCAAAAGAGAGAAAAATCTGAAACATGTTTTTCAAGTGTTGAAAATCCCTGCTGAGAACAATAGTGGAATGTTGAGGACCTTAGCTTGGAATTTTTCATGTGCAAAATTCATACACGGTTATTTTACACAGAGAATGTGGGTTTCTGCACAGTCATACAGGACATGCTGTACTTTCTGACTAATTTAGTACAAAAGTAGCACATGGTTGTTTTCTGCAGGAGACAGCCTGTTCTGTACACAATGGCTAAATTTATTTTCACAAAAGTGGCTGTTTTCTGAGCAGAAAAGGCTGTTCTTTGCACAAAACAGCCATGTGCAAATTTTGCGCAGAAAAGATCTCTAATTGTGAATGGTTTTCTAAAACTGCACACATTGCAAAGTCTTTCTCACAGTGGGAAGAAAATTGCTAAAATTAAAAATTGTTTGTTTCATTCAATAAGAAAATTAGTGAATACTAGACACAGTAAAAACAATGGGGCAATTCTGAATAGATGCACCTTGGATTACCTTTTCAGCATTCAGTCTCTTTTGAATTAAGGGGGCTTCACTTAAAGTAGATAGATATACTTTTATTGCATCAATTAGACTATGATCTTCTGTCTTTCTGCACAGAAGTCTTTATTTAATGGGTGCTTACTTTCAGGAGATTTTCACACGGGCTATATATCCCGTGGCAGGAACAGAGCAGGGTCGGGAAAGGTTTTCCCTTTCGGACGACGTTGACCCCATTCTGTCCTGCATCCATCCTACTCCCGTGACTGTTCCAGAACAATGTAATCATGATTTTTCATCGTGAATAGACCTCCTGTTCCGTCACTATCATGCAATCACGGGTGTGTGAACAGGAGCCCCGTTCCTGTTCCGAAATAACAGCCATGGAGGGGAGGTCCATTCCGAGCACTTCCTGGTACAATCTGGACATCCAGGTAAGTAGCACCCTTTATTTTACCTTCCCTGTTTTGATTATGTGATTTAAAGAGTGTTTTTGTGCTTGGTGAACTGATTTTATGTTTGGGGGAGTTTTATTTTTTAAATTTACCGTCCGGCGTTATCACGTGATAACGTGATAACGTTTCAGATGGCCGGTCGTAAAAGCGGCCTTACGACGGCCACATTTACAGCCAGCCAGCAAGGGGAGGGGGAGCCCGTTCCTGCTGCGGAATTAAGGTGAGTGTGTGAAAGATTTATGTTATTCCATGGCAGGAACAGGAGAGGAGGTAGCGGGACAGTAATGGGGCATTTTGGCCCCATGTGAAAATCTCCTCAGATGAGTGGGCATGGGATTATAGAATTTTAAATAGTTTGACATGTTTAGTTTCTTTGAATCTATCTTGAAACAGTTCAAATAGTATATGCCATGCTAAATAAGGGCAAGCTTCTATGATTATATATATAGGTTTTTTTATAAAATAGTAATGATTACAATTTGAGATAGAGGTGTGTTCCTTTAAAAAACACATGCCAATTTCATAAAGTAAAGCCACATCCCTCAGAAGGTAATATCATATATTTTTTCCAGTTAAAGCACAGAATACATTTCAGTTCCAAAATATTCTTTCTGCTTTGAAATGCATAGCTGAAAGAGGAAATACAATTTCACTTCTATGTTTTCTCTAATCATTTACTGTTTTAATTTTTTAAGATTGTTTTAAATTTCATAGAATCATAGAATCTTAGTGTTGGAAGGGTACAAGGGGCATCTGGTTCAATCCCTTGCCCTGCAGGCATATCACAATTAAAGATTTATTTTAATTGATTTCATTTATATGGTACCCCATGATCTTATGATAAAAGGTGATGAAAATATCTAATTATGATATTATGTAAATATATTTCTATTTATTTAAATCTCTTGTAGTAGCAAAAGCCAGAAACTATAAGGACTTCATATTTGCCTAAGATACAACTATATCTAGAATGCTGTTTATATATCTAGGGACTTTTTCGGACAAAGAAAAATAATGTAGGCAGCCTCTCCAGCTTGTGAGGGTGCTGCGCTGCAAAGTGCCCCTTTCGTATGACGCTCGCCCCTGCCGGTACTGTTGCGCAGGGAGAGCTGACCGTCATATTTCGTTGATTTTTACTCACAATCAACTTTCGTGAGTAAAAAAATCAATGAAATATGACGCTTAGCTCTCCCTGCGGTACTGCAACAGTACCGCTAGAGGGCAGCGTCATCCGAAACTGACACTTTGCAATGCAGCAGCCTCGCAAGCTGGAGAGGCTACTTGCGTTATTTTTCTTTGTCCAAAAAAGTCCTAGGAGTCTTATCTAAAGAAATAAGGAAGGACATATTATTGAGTGGTAAAATGTGCAGAAAAATGACATACAATTATCAATACATCCCAGGAGAAAAGGATAAAAGAGTTTAGAGCTTTATAGTTTAGAAATAAAATGTCTTGAGGAGAGGGAATGACAGAGGTTTCATAGGCCTGAAAAACTGAGGGTCATTTAAACTTTTTTAAAAAATGTATGCTGGTTTTATAGGAATCTGGTGTTCTAAATCCCAAAATCACTTTGGATTTGCTCCATCATGTACAATTTTCCCCCCACAACTTGTTTTGATCTTTTTATATTGTAATATATGACTGAATTAAATTAGTATTGAAATCAGTAATGAAATTTTTGAAAAAAACTGTGTGGTATGACATTTTTATTGCGTGTAAAGGTGTGAAATGGGCCCCCTCCCCTCACCCTTACCCCAATAAGACACAGACACAGTGATACTTTCAGAAATATATTGTAACATAAGATGGTGTATATATATATATATATATATATATATATTGCTATATTGGCAGTAAATGGCCACAACTTTCTTTGATGACATTTACTTAGGTTGGCACATAGGCATGGGTTCAAATCCTAGTCATCGACCAACCCGCCTGTCTCATCGACGAATCCTCTGTCAGCCTACCTGCCGACAGCCATCCGCTTCACCGGGGAGGAGACCTTGTAGGCTTACCATTCACCTACCTATCTCCGTTCCTCCCCTGTGGGCCACCATAACCTGTGATCCAACACTTCCTGGAAAAGGGGAGGGGGACTCCACGACCAAATTCTCCAAAATGGCGTGCATATCCTGAACCCCCTCCCCCAGGTTCTCCGTGAACTTGAACTTGGCCTAGAACTTAAATTTGGCCTAGAACTTGAAGTTGAAGGAGACCCCTGTAACCCCTGAGTTTGGATCAGAACCCCATGCCAACCACCACAAAAGACGAGCCTTCCCAGTGCTCAACTTCTGCCAACCCTGCAGCTGCCATCAAAGAGGTCTGTCAACTGAGTGAAGAGACACCCCCAAACCTGATGTAAGTAACAGGAATGTTGAGTTCCGGGCAAATATAAGCAGCTTTTGCCCTGGACCACCACCTGCCCAGCCTTTGTATGGTCTGAGCTGCCAGACCCTCCACTGCTGCTGTTGTTCTACACCAGTTCTAAGAGTGTCTGCCATACTCATCCGCTGGCAAGCCCAGCTGCTGCAGTGCAGCCTGTAACACGCTTACAAGTTGGTAATGTGTTAATGGTGATGCATCTTTGTGGATGAACAATGCGCCAGGCACATCTGGGCACTTTAGCAGAAATTGGCACATGAGGATCACTGGGCATGGAGCAGATGGGCCTAAGCTCTGCAGCCACAGAGTTGCCCCCTTTCTGCGCTGATCACTCTTGGAGTGCCACACCCATACTCAAAGGGCCTGCTTCTCCAATGAGATGTCCCTCAGTTGGAGTGCCCATCAAGACCCATCTGTCCTAGAGTTTCACACCAGCTCGCCGATGTGCAGGGCGGCGGAGAAGGTGGTGACAAAAGCTGTGCAGAAAAAGAGCACCTCATACTTGGTTCGGCAGATTGTATCAAATGTGGCCAGCAGTCTGTGCAGTAGGGTGAAGGATATAGGCCTGCGGACTGAGATGTTCCATCCAGCGCCAGCCTTCCATGGCCCTGCGGACCAGGAAAGTAACACACAGATCACCCTGTCCCGCTACCTTGCTGAAAAAAGGAGATGTGGCCAGATGTAATGATATTGTGCAAGGAGCCAAGTCCTTCTCTCTTAAGGAAGCAATGTAGTGCAGTACCTCCTTCTGCAAAGTGGGCCAAGTGCTCCTGTAGCCCTGCTGTTGCCAGAAATCAAAGAATTGCTGAACCGCCCTGGTATAGCTGGTTTGAGTTGAAGGTACCAGCGAGTTGGTCACTCTGTGAAACACTGTTCCTTCCCAAGGTGCCACAGCTTGTCTTGGAAGGCCACCGGTGATGGATCCACCTCCTGGGCCAGCTCTTGAAATCTGGCATCCTGGAATCAAACAATGCATCTGCGATGTCGTTATCTGCCTCAGGGATGTGGAGCAGTGAAGGTGATGTTTGCTGATAAGCAGGTTAACACAAATTTCTGCACCAGCCTCATCACTCTTACAGATTTTGAGGACTGCCTGTTGATAATTCGGACCACTGATTATCACAGCAGAAGCACACTCTCTTGTTCCGGAACTCATTCTTCCATAAAATCACTGCATCTAGAATAGGGAACAACTCAAGAAATGTTAGTTCATGGATGGTGGCAGTGTCCCTCCACTCAGAAGGCTATTTCTGAGCACACCAATGGCCACTGTAAAACAACCCCAAACCAAGGCTTCTCACAGCATCTGAGTGGACCTGCAACCCTGCTCCCCCTCGAATGGGCCCTGCAGCACAGAACAGACCCCCCATTTGTTATCCACTACCTCGATGATTTCTTAATGATCGGTTCAGCCAAAGGGTCAGGCTGTGGGCTTCTGCTTCAATCTTTTCAGGTGCTGGTGCAGGAACTTGGCATGCCTTTGGCCCCTGCGAAGATGGTGGGGACTTCCAACATCATTGTGTATTTGGGGATCTTGCTGGATTCAGTTGTGGGATGTCTTGCTTTTCAGATGAGAGGCTAGAAGGGCTCAGGGAGGACCTCAAAGTTTGGCTGCAATTCCTGGAAGGGCACAATGGGATAATTTTTAGGCAGGGGGAGGTAATGATCTAGGTGAATTCTTACTTTACCCTGAGACTGCTACCTCAGAAATCACCTTTGTTTCAAATGTCAGACAGCCCAGCCCTTAGTTTGCTGGCTGTCTTTCCGTTTTCCTTTCAAAATGGTCCTAAAGGCTTGAGTCACTTTTTCCCTTCTTGTCTTGTATTGCTTACTTTATACCCAAGTCTTTTACCTCAGGGAAACAGGTAATTGCTTTTATTGTGCAAGTCTGTTCTTAATATAACTTTACTTAGAGGCTTTTCTCTCAGCAAATCCCTTACGATTACCTTTAACTGATACCTCAGGAATTTCTGTTTCCACACACTCCAGTATGACCATACTTTACCCAGTCTTTTTACCTCAGTTTAAACTTAATTTAAAGGCAACTTAGTTTAAATTGGCAGCACTTTTCCTGTCAGCACTTTATTTTGAGGCTTGACTTTCAGCAACCCTTACATTTACCTTGGATAATTACCTCAGGGTTTGCTGTTACCACTCAATCCAGTACCCCCTTATATTACCCAAATCTTATTACCTCATGGATATACTGTACTTTTTTCAGTCACAAGAATTCCTTACTTTACCGCAAGACAATTACCTCAGGAATTACTTGTGCTTTTCCTTTTACCACACACCTGTACTATCCACATACACAAACTTGTATTTGGTTCCTCCTAACGAAATATATATTAACTGAAATCCTTCTCTGGCCACTGGATCTTTCTCCCCAGCACTATATCTCCCCTAGACCCTTCTGTACTGGCTTTCTTAGATCCCCTCTGCCAGAGTTGCCAAGGATTCAATCCTGGATTCTCAATCCCTAACTGGACCTTAGGAATCCCTTCACTGGATTCTCAGCCCTTCACTGGATCTTTCGAATCCTGACGCTGACCCCACATTGTGATGCCTGACCTCTTCCTAGTGACACAGGGGCCTTTCCTATCCCACCACTGCTCTTTGGCTCTCCTTGAGCCACTGCCTGGTCCGGCACTATGGTCAGGACTAAATACCCAACCGCCGGACCAGAGGAAAAAACCTGCTGCTTCAAGGAGGGCTTCCCTCCCAGCCAATCAGAAGGCCAGGGCCATTCCTGCCCCTGATTGGCTGTGGCAAGTTCAAATCATCCAATCATGAAGAGGGAGCCTCTCCCTGATTGGTCAATTTATGATGCCTCTTCCCGGCCAGGCAAAAGTGTCGGGAAGCAGAAACCCAATATGGTGGTGCCCATGAAAGCCAGCCATGCAGGGTGATTGTTGGGGGACCCTCCAGGCCCTGCAAAACAGCTGCCAGGTAAATCTGGGCAGCTGGCTTGTGGTGGTTTTTTAATTCAGCAACCCTCCCCCCCAAAAAAATACATTAAAAATAGCTACAATGTTGTACGAGGGTGGAGGTTTTTCATTGCAGGCCTGTATTATTAGTAGAAAGAGAGAAAACTGTTTTCTCCCTTCCGATAATACTAATACTAAAACAGGATACTGAAGGAAACACTTTGTCAGTGGACTCAAGAGTAACAAAAGGAAGCCATTCTTTCTGTAGTGTATAATTAACATATAGATCTACAAGGTGTGGTAATGGCCAGTATCTTAAATTATTTTATATAGAACTGTCATAATATCCATGTGCTATTTCCTCATTTTTTCATGGGGGAAGAGTTTGAAAAGAATGTCTTTGAAGGAACATGTGTGTGTGAGAGAGAGTGAGTGAGTGAGAGAGAGAGAGAGAAAAAAATCTGGGCTTTTTAAAAGAACAACTACAGCAAATCCTATGGGTTGGCTATCTGCTGTGGTTCACTCATTATGAGACAGTAAGATGGTATGCTTCTCATTTAACCTTGTCATTGCCTTTAACCCTCCCATACTTTTCAAAATACCCATGGGAGTCAAACATAATGACATCCTTCTATAGACATTTCAGGAAGTGCAGGTAGCCTGAAGGCTGCCTGAGGAGTGCTGGAAAGACAACCTGTGGATTTTCTCTCCTATAAAGAGCATAGGAGATTTTTTGTTGTTATTTACACAGGGGCGAGAAGATTAAAGACAGAACACACAACATAGCCATATTGAAACATTTTTAAAGGCAAGAGCAAGATCGACAAAACTTGTGGTGGTGGGTGGGAATAGAGAAGTTCTTCCTTGTTACTACCATGAGCAAAAGTAAACGGAAAAAAAAACAAACTCCACTTTTTGGGGGAGTGAAGAGGGTTTTTTTTGACATGAGTATTAGGGGATCAACAGAGATCTAGTTTTGGAAAAGGTTGTAGAAATTCATGGAGTTATGCCTGAAATTCGTTAGTCGAGAAAATTAAATGAAACCCCCATTTTTAAAAGCAATTAGTACCAGGACAACAAATACAGATGAATCTGTTTCATAATTTATGCAGATTAGCATTTTCTTTCTCCATGGGTGATGTGCTACAGGCAAAAAAGCTGTGATATTAGTTGCCAATAGATTTGCCATTGAAACTGGGGGCACCAATATTTGAGTAGGTTAATGGATAGGGAAAGCCAGCTCACCATAACATGCCACAGGGAGATCTGAGATCCATTAAAACCATATTGATTGGGGTGCTGCTTGCTAGCAGAGTGGTCAGCTACTGCATTTTGTAAAAACCTATTTTACTCTATATGATTTAAATCTGATGAATCAGTTCAGACTCATTTTATTTTAACTGCTACTGTAGTTCTTTGTGGTGGTTTGGGAATTATATCAGTTATACCTTTTGGCACTCTTGTTTTCCCTATTCTGCCATTCCTTGCAAATTTGCGACTACCAGAAAGGAGGTGAGGGTGGGACACAATCTTCCAGACAAACATTATTAATTGATTTAGTGCCATCAGTGTACATGACTGGCTTACAATTGTTCATTTGACAGTTCTCTGCTCTCAGGCTTACCATCTAAAAAGACACGGCACACAAGGAAAAGAGAATGACAGTGAGTGGGGAGATTAAATCCATCACATACTACCCCTTCTTCTCTCCCTCTAAGGTCACAGCAGTTGGGATGGAGTGAGGGCCTTTCATCAGTTGCTGGGCCCCATACTTTCTTGAAGGAAAATAACCCACACCTTTATGCAAATGAAAACTGAATGATAAAGTGAAAACCAAAACAAAGCTATGATACGGAATATGAGTACTTGAACATTAAGTCCATCAAAATCTGGAGGACTTGCATCAGAGAACAGGAGTGGTGAGTGGTTTATTTTTACCACAAATTCTGGTGTTGGAAAAAGTTATGCAAAATAATATATATAACTTATCTGGTAATATTTCCTTATAGTGGACCCTTAGTATCCACTGGGGGTTGGTTAGAGGACCCCTTGTGGATGCCAAAATCTGTGGATGTTCAAGTCCCATTATATACTCTCTCTGGCTTTTCTTCACAAATGAAGATTCAGGAAGGACTCATCCTGCGCTTTCTGCAAGTGCGCTGATGACTAAAAAGGCCAATCCGAGATAAACAAGTCCAGTTGCAGAAAGCACAGCAGAAAGTCTCCTTGGGTTATGTTTCTGGGTTGTGATTCTTTCTATGTTGTCGTTTCTCTTCAAGACTTGTTCAGCGTGAGTTCTCAAATAAGGCTGCAACATTGTGGATAGTGTGTCTCCGTGCCTCCTGATGTGAAGCCAGGGCGGACCATTGTTGGTGATAAATTTGGCCGAGCCTGAGACGTTGTTTCAGGGAGTCCCTGTATCGCTTTTTTGGAGCGCACTTCTTACGCTGACCCATGGCGAGTTCACTGTAGAGTACTATTTTTGGTAGGCGATGGTCCTCCATCCTAGAAAAAGCCAGAGAGAGAGAGAGAGAGAGCGTAAATTGTATGAAATAGCACACAACAGGCCATCATTCCTTTGAAAAGACAGTTGATAATTCAATGAAAAGACAAAAGCTATGAGTAGTTCTTTAATGTTACTGGAAACTTTACATAGAATTACAATGATGTAGGCTCAGTTTTGTTAAGTTGTGTGCTGAATCTTTTAAGCATAGGTGGGAAACAGTGGCCTGTTAGAAATTAAACGTTTTTTAAAAAGGACAGATATTTGGCATTCATTACTTCTGGATTTTAAAAAAGAAATTGCATGAGCTGATAAATGGTGGGATTTGTGTGTCGGGGGTGGGGGTTGTGCTAAGCTGCTAAAATTATTAGTTTATTTAACACTCTAGATTATTTACCTTCCCTATCACAGTTTTGTTACTGAGGTGGGAAATTGCCCCATGCTATAGATAGGTGGCTTTTTAAATACACACACACACACACACACAGAGAGAGAGAGAGAGAGAGAGAGAGAGAGAGAGAGAGAGAGAGAGATTTAAATTTCTTTTGTGACATTGGATATGACCATGTTTGGCTATTACAAAATATATTTTACTTTGAAATTACTAACACTCACAGTATTGTAGGAGATTTTCCTAACCACAATGCATTGGAGTTCTCCATGGGCTGGAAAAATAGCTCATAAAACTGACCTCTAATATTTCTCTATCCTAGATTTGATGCTAGTAGAATTGTTATTTTCTAAAACAATAATAATAACAACAAAACCTTACAGTGTTCATCTTGTGTGACATTTTTCTGCCCTTAGTAACAAAGCTATTTAATGGGGCAAATATCCACACAATGAAAGGCTAATAACTGTGTCAGACAGTGACCTTCAATTTCTTTCTCTAATGTTCAACAGTCAATAGTAATTTAAAAGAAGAGTCCAACATAAGTGGTCTCAAATATGGTTGCCATTTGTGGTGGCAAAGGTGGGATAAGACATTTTGTGATCATTGTCTTTTCCCATAAGCTCAACTTTCTTTAGTAAATAAATTACCATCATGAACAATGACCACATGTTGCATTAGCCCCCCATTAGATGGAAAGTAGCAGTGTAAGACTCTTCCCTTGGAATTTCCAGTGGGGGGAAAGTGGGGAGTGGGAAAGTGGGGAGTATAAAGCAACACTTTCTAAAGAAAGAGAAGAAATTAAAGTATTCTGTGACAATTCACACCACTGTTCTATGTAATATAGACCTTTCTAATCATACTATCAACTACATTGATAGTACTATCAACTACGTTGATATCTTATCACCAACACAACTCCTCAAATGCTTTCATCAGTGCTGTATACGCAGAATCCTAAATATACACTGGACTGACTATGTGACGAATGTTGCTGTCCTTGAACAAGCAGGGATCACCAGCATTGAGGCCATGATATTGAGAACACAGCTGTACTGGGCAGCTGTACTGAACTCGCCATGGGTCAGGGTAAGAGGGGCACTCCAAAAAAGCGATACAAGGACTCCCTGAGACAACATCTCAGGCTCAGCCAAATTGATCATCAACAATGGTCCGCCATGGCCTCACATCGGGAGGCATGGAGACACACTATCCACAATGCTACAGCCTTATTTGAGAACTCACGCCAAACAAGTCTTGAAGAGAAACGACAATGCAGAAAGATCACAACCCGGAGACATCACCCAAGGAGACCTTCTGTTGTGCTTTCTGAAACTGGACTTGTTTATCTCAGATTGGCCTTTTCAGTCATCAGCACACTTGCAGAAAGCATGGGATGAGTCCTTCCTGAATCTTCATTTGCAGAGAGATCAACTGTAGAGAGAGATCAACTAAGTATCATTATTTATTAATATAAATGGTGGCGTGTTAAACAGAAGTAAACACACATACAGCAAATGTAGGAGAAAACCAATCTTCAGCTTTGTGGTGAACTTGCAAATCAGATCAGCAGATAAGAGAACAAGTTCTCAAGGCAGATCAGAGCCATCTGTTTGATTGATGGGTTCTCTATAATTTAAGGAGCTAATAATTCTCGTGTCAGATTCACACGGAATTCCAAGACAAACATGGCAGCAGAAATTACAGCTCTACTACTTGATAAATGTCATATTAAAAAATAATAAACCCTGCATGAAAAAAAGCCCAGGACAGAAAGATGTACATGATAATTATACTTCTGTTTAGATAGGGATCGTCCTTCAGTATCCAGTTTTTTTGAGGATCTGGAAGGTGACTAAAGAAAGTATAGTAAATGTCCTTGAAGCCCAGCTTGGTGATATCTATACTACATGTGCTGATTTTTTTAAAAAAATAATTCTCAGTTATTTATATTTTAAAAATCTATTTGATACTTTGCATTTTACAAAACATAGTATACACTTTAAAGGCTCATCTACACAAGCCAGGATATGCCAGCTCCCTACTTGCATATCCCGGCTGCAGACCAGGCCAGTTCCTCCCCACATTAGCTAGACAGAACAGGTGGAGTCCAGACAGACACACCAGCAATCACTGCAGCTGCCACCAGCAGTGTCTCCTTTGCTCTCTCTGAAGGCAGGAAGTCAGCCCACAACATGTGACCAAGGCACCCTGCATGCGACCAGCATTGGTCACATGCTGTGGGGTTGCTTCCTGCTGTGGAAAAGCAAAGCAGAGGGCAGCTGAAGCAATGAGCCAGTGTGTCGGAATGAGCTCCTGTGGTCACACGGGGCATGATCCATTTTTTCCTGGTTGGAGCAGATTAAAGCAGGTACAGTAGGACCACCATATCCACTGATTCATTATCTACTGTACTGACTCAATTATCCATGGGACACAAAACACCACACCTACCATAGAGTCTTCCTAGAAAATGTGTCCTCTCTAGCCATTTTCTAGGTCCTCCAAGGCAACGCTATAATATTTTAAACTGGGTGTCCCATTATTTTCAATGGTGTTCACTATTATCCATGGTTTTTGGTATCCACACCACCCCCAGAACCAATCCCCAGTGGATACAGGGGTCCTACTGTATGATTTTACAATATTGTAATGGGTCCTACCCCATCTTTCCCCAGCTTTTCCCCAGGGGTCATGAGGACTGTCTGGGGACAGAATGGGGCAAAAGCCCTGCATCATCAGGGCTGTGGGGCTTCAAGACAGGGGAAGGACAGGGTTAATTGCCCATATAGACAAGAGTCTGGCATAAATCTGGTTCATGGAAAAAAAAGTGGTGATACCTGACAAATGGGCATAGGATTCAGAGCTATGTTGTAGGGCACATGGAGGAGGCATTCTAGTAGGGACCATGTATTTCCTACTTATTAAACAGATTTTGCCCAATTTGGGGTATTGCTTCATGCTATGTTGCTACTAAGGTTGCTAGTTTTTAAATTAATTAGAACCATTCTTTTATTGAGAGCCAGTGTGGTGTAGTGGCTTCAGCATTGGGCTATGACTCTGGTGACCAGGGTTTGAATCCTTGCTCAGCCATGGAAACCCACTGGCTGTCCTTGAGCAAATCACATTCTCTCATCCTCAGAGGAAGGCAAAAGCAAACCTCCTCTGAACAAATCTTGCCAAGAAAATCCCATGATAGGTTCTCCTTAGGGTCACCATAATTCAGAAACTACTTGAAGCCATAAAACAATAACAACAGCGGCAACAGCAGCAGGAGCAGTACTTCTTTGATTGCCATTTTGAGTCATCATCACTTGGGTGGATTTGTCTGATAAATCTTTCTGGACACTATTACTATTATTATTATTGTTATTAATAATAATAATAATAATAATAATAATAATAATATTTTCTTTACCCCAGTCACTTCATTGTATGTACTGTTTGGCAATGTAACTGAATTATGTTTATTTTATAACTTTATTATTGCAAATAACATCAGTGATGGAGACTGTCACTCTAATACTTCTTTTCCTTTCCTTTCTTTTCTTCTTCCTCCTCCTTTGCTTTCTTCTTGAGGCATCTTATCCTCTTCATCTATAAATATGAACCTGTATCTAAATAATTATTCCATCATTGTCAAATAATTCCTCCTTTATCTTTTGACTACTCTCTAATTATCTTTGAATAAAATGTATTTTGAGACAAACTCCAGAAAGTTGGTTGTTTCATCTATGTTTCCCATTCAATTTTGCTTGTCACACTTCCAAATTAATATAAAGGTTATTGGGATTCTTCTCAGGCATTATATAAATTGAAAGTACAGGAGCCTTTGCTTTTGAGTTCTCATTTAGAAAATTGAAATGATTCTCAAAACAAATGAATGCTATGTTGCTGAAGGAAGATTAAAAATGATTTAGTTTATTTCTGTTTCTTGTTTTTAAATCTGCTCTTTGCATAATTGCACAAAACCTTGCAATGTCTCTGCTGTCAGTTTTATCAGTTACAAAGCCAGTTTTTTCCTCCAGTTATTTAGGGGAGCTTTTCTTCTATAAAGCAACAACAATAACACAATTTTAAGAGTTGCTTTAAAAGATGCAAAATGCTTTAAGTTTCAAACAGGAAAATGTTTTTGGCCAGCCCTGCTGCTGAAGTACAATGTCATCCATTCTACAGGATTTCATAGCACACCTACAACATAGAAACTTTTACAATGCAAGCAATTGCCTTAGCAATAGAAGTCAATATAGAAGGGTCACCTGAGAGTGAAAAGTTTGGAAGCCACTGACCTGTGCTATCAGTTTGCATTCCAACACTTCTGTGTTCTAGAAATCTATATTGTGAAAGAACCCCACCACTCTTTCCCCTTCTCCTTTTGAAGTAGGCCCTGAAGCATTTACATCAAACATTTCAGGAGCTGCGAATAAATGGGCTCAAAGCACATCATGCATACACTTTACTGATTAAAAAGGATATAACCCCAATAGACATCCCAGAGTTCTGTAGTAAGAGTCTAACTCCTGGTAACTCAACCTTCAATGTCGAGTAGGCATCTTCCTAAATGAATCCAGAAATGTTGTTCACAGTAATTTGCCTCCAGTGCCATTCACTCTAATTGAATTGTAAATGAAGCAGTCACAGTGTAAACAGACTTGAGCTTTTTTCACTGCTGGAAGGCATGGGAAGAGGAGGAGGGAATAAAGTTGGATGGAAGAGCCTTCAAACTCACACCTTTTTTCATTCTAGTTGACATTAAACTAAAGGATTTCTATTTCCCCCCTCACAAGTTGTTTCCCAAATATTCTGTGACTTATCGGAAGACAATGTGCAATAACATGAAAAACTGTAAAAGAAGCAGGCAAGCTACCGAATTGGTGAAATGATTGGTGAGGTAATTAAAAGATTTGCCTTCTTGATCATTTTATTATAGTAGTAGTATCAGCAGATGCAGGAGCAGTAATGTCATCCATAGTATAACAATTACTCTCTTTTTTTCACTTAATGCAGCTGCCAACATTAAGTTCAAAAGAAGGACTCAACAGACTGTGCCAAACTCAGCTAAATCTTCAACATATAAACAGGGGGATCAAATGACTCTTAAGACAGGTTGTTCAATAGAGAAAAGTATGCACTGGTGTCAAGATGCCATGTGGGGTAGTTCTGCCTCTCACCACCAATGCATGTAGTGACCAAACCCACCAGGTGGCCACACATTCAGCTGGTGTGTGAAGGAGTTCTTATTCTGTCATGGTGTATGGCAATACAGCTTCTCAAACAGGCCTGCCTAGAGTGCACTGTCATGTGAAGGAGCTCTATGTGTGCACATCAACATGTGAATAGATCTCCTTCACATGCTGCCTGAACATGGGGGAGGGGAATGGCATGTGTGTACGCTGGGGATAAGAGTTAATTCACATAGCCATTTGGCCCCAATAATGAGTGATCCATTAATTGGAACCCTCTATTCTACATGCAAAAAGGCAAAAAGGGAGAAAATGTAGTATCATTAATGAAATCCACAAGCTCCACCTCCTGAATCTTTTAATTTTGGCTAACTCATAACACACATATACACACCATAGTCTTATGAAAAGAGTAGCAAAGAGGAATAAGAAAGACAATGAAGTAAATTAGCTTGACCTCCCAGTCCCTCCTTGCAGTTCAAGTACAGTACTGATTGTTGTTTGAGAAATGATACATGGGAATCAATTTGGAACCTGAAAGATGGGGTATCACTTTAACCTTACCAACTTTTAGTAAGGGAAAGGTATTGTTATGTTCAGTTTCTGTCCTTGGTTATCCATCCATCATCACTGTGGAAGTATGATGTATCAATGGATCAGTTAGTCAGTAAGTCTTTATTTATAATCAGAAAACTATTAAAACATTTAAACATCAAGTTAAAGACACAAATTTAGTATCAAAATATGTATTAATACAGATAAAAGAAATGAAAGAAATATAGAAGTCCTAAATGTTAGACACAAAAGAACATCAAATAGCCATAAGCTGTCTGGTGAGAATAGCCAGATTCAGAAACTTAGCCACTTGTTCAATGACTGACTTAGGGCTCATCTACGCAAGCCAGGATATGCCAGCTCCCCACTGGCATATCCTGGCTGCAGATCAGGCCCATTTTCCCCTCATTACCATCTCAAAATGGGCCAGGGTCCAGACAGGCACACTGGCTCATTACTGCAACTGCTGCCACCACTGTCTCTCTTGCTATCTCAGAAGGCAGAAAGCCATCCCACACCATGTGACCAAGGCCCCCTGCATGTGGCCAGCCTTGGTCACATGCTGTGGGACTCCCTCCTGCATTCCAGAACAAGGCAGACAAGCAGCAGCACTGAGGGCTGGCCTGCAGGGACGGGCTCCTGCAGTCTCGCAGGGCCCGATCCATTTCTTCCCAGTGGGAATGCATTAAAAGAGGTATCCTTTTAAAACATTGTATAGGGCCCTACCCCACCTTTCCCCTGTCTTGGCCCCTTCTCTGCCCCAGCGGTGGCAAGGACTGCTCAGGGGCAGAACAGAGAAAATGCCCTGCATCATCAGGACTGCAGGGCTCTAAGTTGAGGGCAAGACAGGTATATTGCCCATGTAGATAAACCCTTCTCAGATCTCTGAAGTAATAAGGGACTCAAGAGAGCAGCCAAGAAAAGACTGCATAATAAGGTATATTGAATCCTTTCTATCATCTGCAGTTTATTTGTCCCATCTGCCTGGGCTGGTGATGTAAAAGCTGGGCTTCTGCAAGGGAAAGACTGCTGCTAAAGTGGATCACCTCTTTATGGGATGAGAGATCAGAGATAGAACTTGTTACCTTGTTCAAGAAATGAAGGGGGATTGCTTGCACTTAACATCCACTTCACCAGGACAAGGTTGGCAACTGTCACCCAGAGGACCTTTTCTTCAGCCAACCCTAGGCTGTGGAATGGCTTGCTGGAAGAGATACAACAGCTGAATACACAGTCTGAATTTAAAGCAGCATTAAAGACCAGTCTCTTCTGGCAGGCCTATCCAGATGATTTTAAATTGTGATATATTGTGTATTGATTGTTTAAAATGTTTTAGTCTTGCTCTTGTTCTTTTAAATTGATATATATTTTTAACCAATGTTAAGTTTGTTGTTAATAATTGTTATATGTCCATTTCTTGTTCCTCACCTCAGCCCATAGGAAGAGGTGGGTAAGAAATAATAATAATAATAATAATAATAATAATTCCTATTGGAATTGTGTATTTTTTTTCTTGAACATTATGGTAAGGATATTAAAGAAGTGTTTTCAAAAGCGGGGAACAGCCATCAGTGTTGTGGAGGGCAGAGGTAGACGCTAGGGTAGAATCAATTGTGTCACCATGGGAGAGGGCACAGTGACAAGTTGTTGATTGCCCTCAAGTTCACATAGTCTGGATAGCCTTAGCAACAGCTCCCACCCCCTGTCAGGATATTGGGACATACAGTAGATTTATCCTGTAAAGAGCTGGAATGTAACAAACAGTCTGCACAGATCTGCAGAGCTAGTAGTGGCAATTTGCAGAAAATTAGCTGGGTAAATGTATTAGTGTTGATTAGCTCACAACCCTGGAGCAGAGTTGTGCAGAGCTAGGCTGGGTTGAGCTAAGCAGTTCTGTTTTAGACCTCAGTGTGTGAAGATGTTTTCTCTTGAATACTGTATATATCTGTAAATACTCTTCATTATGCCCAAGTAAAGAGAAGCAATTTATTTTAGACACAAAGCTATGCGTCTGTACCTTTATTCTGATGCCTGAAGGAACAACACTCTGCTGTCTATTTTATGCTGCCTGGGACCTGTTTAGGTTCCCAGTGCATGCTACCACCTGACACTGCCAAGGTGATAATATTGTGGGTGAATGCCAGGTCAGTGAATGCCAAAATGTGATGGTGGGGCAGAGAAGCAGAGTTGCAGTGCTCTATCATGATTCTGTCTCTTTGACCAGGTGTTCTGTCTTGGAGTCTTCTGGGTTCAAATATGTGTATTTGCAGGTGGACAGAACAGAATAACAATTCTGTTGGTGTACCACTCCATCTGCTGATCAACTTTCTTTCCTCCTGGACTGGCTAGAGTACTGTATGAGTCCTGTCACCTTGTTGTGTTAGGGAACATCAACGTTCATGCTGTTCCAAATAGTCTGTTCCAAATGGTGCCTGGTTCAAATGGTGTCTGCAGCTTCTGGTCCTATTTTCTGTGCTGAATGGGATGATGGTGATCTTGGAGAGGTGGAATTTTCTATAGTTGTATTGTCATGGAAACAATATCATAACTACCTGGTGGGGTTTAAACTTCCTGGGACTTGGAGGCTTGAGGAGGTAAGATGGTCTACCCCAGGAGGATGATAGTTCTAGCTGTTTTGTTTTGAATTGTTCTTGGAGATTTTCATGTGGCCTCAATAGATGATTCTGTCAAGCCTCTGGTTGATCTTTGGAATAGGTGGTAGACATAGAATAGAATAGAATAGAATAGAATAGGATAGGATAGAATAGAATCTTTATTACGGTCATAGACCAGCACAGGTAAAAAGGGATACAGAATAAAGGTAAACACACAGGATAAAAACAGGCTAAAAGCAGTATTTAAAATGTTCCTTCAGATTCCATAGCTCCAGTATAACAAGACTAAGTTGATACTATTTTACTGTGGAGGACATTGTCTGTCGAATTTTATCCACAGCTGCACAGAATCTGGCAACATTATAAGTTGTTCCTGGGTTGGTGTCTGAAAGCAACAAGTTTATGTAGAATTGTCCAGTGTGCCCTTGGTATTTATGCGACAGGGGTGAAATAAGGCTGAGACGTATGTCCCTGTAGTATGAGCACTGGAGTAATACATGCTCTGTTGTTTCTATTTGGCCTGAGTTGCAGGGGCACAGTCTGTCTAAGACAACTACCCGTTGTTTGATAGTAACTTTCGACCTATCATATCCCATGCTAAGCAGAAGATCTGGAGAAAGGCCCAGCATTGAAATTTTAGTCATCACTGTCTGTTTCCAGCTGGATTGGAAATCATCGCTTAAGGTTAGCGGAGCAAGGCCAGTGGGAAAGAGGGATAGTCTGAGCCAGTAGCTGAGTATGGTCACCCACACTCTGGCCTCCACTTTCATAAATCCTGACTCTAGTCTCAGAGCTGCGTTAGAGATACATTTTGGAGTTTGGAAGGCTGATCTTAAAAATTTGGATTGGACAAGTTCTAATAGAGCTGGGTTGGGGAAGGGTCCCAATTGGGATCCATAAAGCAGTTGTGCTACTGGTTTGGCTTCAAAGAGTTTGAGCGCTGCAGGTAAATAGTGGCCTCCTCTTGTCTTAAGAAATTTGAGAATAGCTATTGTACTCCTCTATGCATTGCAAGCAGCATACTCCCCATGTGCTTTCCTATTACCAGTGGCTTGAAAAATTACCCCCAGCTATTTGAAGCAAGAGACCTGTTCAATCTTGTGGCCATCTATATTCCAGTTGTAGTTCTTAGGCTTTTTAGCGAATGCCATAATTTTAGTTTTTTGATAGTTGAGTTCTAGCTGTTCCAGTCTGCAATATTGTGTTAATGCTCTTAGGGCTCTTTTTAGTCCAATGGGAGTTATTGAAAGTACTGCTGCATCATCTGCATAAAGCAGTGTTGAGATATGCCTTTCCTCTAATTTTGGGGGATGGAAATTGAGGTGATCCACCAAATCATTGATGTAGAAGTTAAACAGGAGTGGAGCTAGAATGCAGCCTTGCTTGACACCCTTCTCAGTGACAATGTCATTGGTGAGATGTCCCTGGGGGTTACATCTTACTTTTAATGAGGTCCTTTCATGCAGCATACGAATCAGATGGAGTAAACGTCGGTCGATCGAAGAAGCCTCCAGTTTTTTCCACAGTTTGGTTCGGGATATAGAGTCAAAAGCTGCTTTAAAGTCTATGAAGGCAGCATAGAGTGAAAGTGTGCTGCAAGTGAAGTATTTTTCAATAAGGTGGTGGAGTACAAGGCACTGATCTATGGTGGAGCGGCCTTCCCTGAAGCCAGCTTGTTCTTCTGCAAGTATGTTTTCTTGTTCCAACAACGTCTGAAATTTCCACTGTAAGTGTCTTGCATAGAGTTTGCTGATTGTACTGAGGAGACTAATTGGTCTGCAGTTGGCAGGATCATCATTTCTTCCTTTTTTATATATGGGGATGATGATTGCAAGGCCCCAATCCTTGGGTGCTCAACCATATTTGTCGATACAGGTGAAAAGTGAGGCCAGGATAGGGCCCCAAAATTCAAGGTTGTAGCTTCTGCATGTATTAAGTCTTCCCCTGGAGCCTTCCCCATTCTCAGCTGGGCTACAAGGTTCTTGATCTCTGTCGCTGCCACTGGTGGCCACCCTTGGATATTTTCTATATTTTGGCTAGTGGATCCACTTTCAATGTAGTTGTCCTTATAAAGTGCTTGAAAGTGATCCTCCCATATCCCTGGAGGGATGTGACAGTCCACTGTGGCTGGCCCATTTCTCTGGGAACTTGATGTAATATGCCAGAATAGAGCTGTGTTGTTGGATCTGACTGCCTGGATAAGTTGTGTCCAGTCATTCTTCATGGCTTCTTTTTTCTTGTTCATCAGCAGCTTTTTGTAGTCTCTTTTCTGCTGGAGCAGCATTGGTACAGCATCTGGGATGTTATTAGATAGGTAACCCTGATAAGTATCAATGAGGGCTTTTTTAGCATTAACACATTCCTTGTCAAACCATGGTTTAGAGTGGTGCTGTTGTTGTTTCCACTGATGTACACTATTTTGATGGATTAGATATTGGTGTAGAGCTTGGGTAAGTGTATTGTAATTTTCCAAGATTTAGGCGGTAGACATAGTTTCTCCTGAGCATTCCCTCTCATGGAATGGATCCATACCAGTTCACCCTCATGGTTCCATAAGTATCTGCCATCAATGGAATGAGTGAGATAGTAACCAAAACAATATGGGCAGAAGACTCAGAACAAGTTCAACCAAACATAGGACAGAACCTGTTTGAAGTTCTAGCCCATGACAACACAGGCAGCAAAAACAAAACATAAGAAAATAAAAGTTATTGTTCTCTGAAAACATGGTGTCTACAAGGAGTCATCCATAAAATCTGCTTCAAATAGTTAGGAGTCTTTTACGTCCTGGCCCAGTGACAGGGGACAAAAAAAGATTTCAGATCACCAGCAGCCCACTGTGAGTAATTTGTTCAGTATTTTACAGACAAAATCATTCAGATCTGTTCTGATATGGACGGGACATTATCACCAATACAGGATCAGTAAGTGAAACTTTGATCCCTAGTTGCAATGGATACTTAAAAAAAAAATGTACAGCTCAAGGATGTGGACAGAATTCTTGTAAAGGTGGGACCTGCCACATGTGTGCTGAACCCTTGATCTTCCTGGTTTATTAAAAGGGCTGGAGTTGAGAGAGAGAGAGAGAGAGAACTGGCCAAGTGGATGAGCAAAAGGAGTGGTTAGTGCCCCTTTACAGCAACTTGCCTAAAGGAAAAAAGTGCAAGACCATAGTTGAGAAGTCCTCTATGGAATCCCGGTGCATTGGATAATTACCAGCCATGTTGCAGCACTGAATACTTAGGCAAGGCTCTGGAGCAGTATTTTTCAACGGGGGTTCCATGGAACCCTAGGGTTCCACGAGACATGGCTAAGGATTCTGCAAGAAATAGTAACAAGAGTAATGAGACCTGGGCTTCACCTCCCTTTCCCTGGTGGCTTCTCTGCCTGAGAGGAATGCCCTGCTGGGACCGTGAAGAGGGGCAGGCAGGCAGGCAGGCTGTAGCCATGGCTCCTCCTCATGGACCAACCAAGGAAGCTGGGCACCAACTGCTCTCACATCCACCATGGAAGGGAGAGATCTCAAAGCCTGTGTTAAATCAGGCACTTCTCTTTCCTCGCCTGACTGGAGCACTGGAGCTTGTGATTGTTATAACCCATGGGACTCCAAACACTTTGGGCTGAAAAGGGGGGTTTTCTTGCAACAATCAAAAACGTACAGGGGGTTGGAATATGGAGGTTTACTGGGGCCATTTTGCAGAAGGGAGAGTAAGGTGTATCAGACTATCTTGGCTAAAGATGGAAGTGCAGAGCTGAACCCAGACTGCAAAGAACTGCTGGAGTCCAGGGCTAGCAAAGGACACCCACAACTGCCATTTTGGGGCCACCCGGGCAACACAAGGGCTCTCTCCTCCTTCCTGGTGAGACTTCCTTGTGTGTCGCCCTGCCGCCCATGGGAGGGAGCTTTGCCAGCCACCCACACCAGCTCATTTGTCCACTCTGCAGCAACACACCACGTGTCCTTTGCCACCTCTGGGAGGACATGCAGGACTCCATACCCTCAAGTTCCCTGAAGTTCCAAGATACAGAGAATGGGGGGAGTGGAAATGAGGAGCAGGAGGGGGAAGCCTCAAGAGACATGGGTGGGTGGCCGGGAAGCCTCCCAACAGAGGGGGACCAAAACCCTTAAGGCTGGGAAGGGTGCCCTTTTGAGACAAAACCTAAAGAGAGACTTCCCAGAGGGGGGTGGCTACTGTAAAAGGAGGAAGAGTAAGATGGTGCTAGATTGGTTTGCTCTGGTTCCCCCGGGGGGCTTGAAAACTCCCCGATTTTTCCTTCTCCCTCCCCTGTGTGCATGGGGTCTCTGCAGCCACATGCTCAGCAACCAACCAGCCAACCCAGATGCCATGGCCACCACAATGCTGCTGCATGGGGACAGGTGGACAACCCAGATCTTCAAGGCAGATGGTTGGAGCCTTTGTAAGGCTGCCCTGCCTCTCTCTTGGCTCATCTGCTGGAGCTCGGTGCTTTCCTTCCCAACTAGGGGGAGGGTAGGCGGGCAGCGTTACAGTGCAACCCTATGCACTCTGGCCATTGCAGGTGCCTGGGAGGAAGCCCTAAGTGCAGGGGGGATTGATGCAGGGGTGTAGCTATGGGCGATAGAGGAGGAGGACTGAGATAATTTCACACACACACACACACACACTTCTCCACCTCCATGTGAGTCACACATGCAAAAGGATGCCTGCCTCACATGTGGCAGCTGGGTTAATCTAAATGCCAGGTTAAAATATATTCGAAATAACTACTCTACTGAGCCAGATGAAAACCCCAACAGATATACACTTCCAAGAGGAGAGGGACCCAAGGCCAGGATAACTGTATTGGCTCCTCTTGAGTCACCTTGTAAGGTTAGTTGAGGCAGAGATGTATTTATTGCTTGGTCTGTTGGACCACTTTTCTTCCAAGGAGATAAATCCATAGCTCCCCTTCCCCATTTTTATTCTCACAACAACCCTGTAAGGTAGACTATGACTTGCTCCCAGTGGGCTTCATGGCTGAGGGATTATTTGAACCTGAATTGCCTCATCCAACCCTCTAATCCAGGGTTTCTCAACCAGGGTTCCCCAAAGGTTGATAGGGGTTCCACGAGATACTGAGATTGAAAAAAAAAAATTTAGTTGCAGATATAATTTTTAGGCAAGGGTTCCTTGAGACCTGAAAATTGTTTCAAGGGTTCCACCAGGGTAAAAAGGTTGAGAAAGTCTGCTCTGGAGCGTCTGGTAGCATCCCAACTCCAGCAGTTTCTGGGTGAAATGGATTATCTAGTTCCTTTTCAATCTGGCTTCAGAACCTCTTATGAGACAAGTAATTTTTCGTTCTCTTGTACCTATCCTTAAAAACTGAACTTATTTTTTAAAAAAACTATTGTATGTTTTAATATTTTTCTAATTTATATATTTTTAATTTACTGTATGTTTTTAATCTTTTATAGTTTAATATTATTTTAAGGGTGGGTGGGCTAGGGTACTGGGACTATGGAGTTTTTATATTGTAAGCCGCCCCGATTGCGTTGCAGAGGGGCGGGATAGAAATAAAATTTTATTATATTATTATTATATGAACAAAGGAGCATGCACCTGTTGGTTCTGCTGGATGTTTTGATGATTTTCAAGACCATCAACCTTGGCATCCTTCTGGGCTGCTTCAATAGGATAGGACTTGGTGGCACTGTTTTATAGCGGATCCATTCCTTCCTGGAGAGATGAACCCAGAAGGTGTTGATAGGACATTCCTATTTGATAGTTTTGATGTTCACCTATGGAGACCCCTGGGGTTTTGCACTTTTCCCTACTCTGTTTAATATATACATGAAACCACTGGAGAGAAGTTGTCTGGAGGTTTAGGATCCATTGTCAGTTGTACACTTATGACACCCAGCTCTGTTTCTCATTTCCACCTAAATCAAGTGAACCTGTTACAGTTCTAAACTGGTGTCTTTCATCAATAATGACTGGATAAGAGTGAACAAATTGAGGCTTAATCCAGAATACCAGGTCAGAGAATGGTGATTCAGCCTGTGCTGCATAGGGTTACACAGGTTCACAGTTTGGGTGTGGTCCTGGCTTTAGCCCTGAGTTTGAATGACCAGGATTTTGCACTGGGCGGAAGCACTTTCACATAGTTAAAGCTAGTGTTTTGGCAAAACTTGCTATGGTGATGCATATCTTATTTATATCTGGTTTGGATTGCTGTAACACACTCTACATAGAAATTTCAACTGGCTCAGAGAGTTGCAGCCAGAGTGGTGATCAGGGCTGTTTATAGGTAACACACAACTCCCTTATTATAAACTCCACTGGCTACTGGTCTGGTTCCAGGCACAGTTAAAGTGATGGTTATTATCTGTAAAGCCTTATTTTGGGATTGTCTATACTAGATAAATACCCCAGCTTGCCCTCCTTCCAGAGCCCAGCAATCCAAACGACACAGGGCATTTACCTTGATCTTTCCCCGGGCAGTCCAAATTACCTCCAGGGCAGATACAGGCCTAGAACAGGGCAAACCAGGATAGGGCCATTTACCATATTTTAAGATAATACCTGATTTACCCCACTGATACGAGCCCTTCCTTGGCTCTCCTAGAAGGCAGGGAGAGGTCCTACAGCATGTGACTGAGGCTGTTCACATGTAGGGGGCCTGCAGTCACATTTAGCAGGACCCCTGCCTGGTTTCCGCATTAGTGAGAAAATGGTGGTGGTAGTGGCAGCGGCAGTTTCAATAATGGGCTGGTGTTCTGTTTGGACTTTGGTCCTTTTTCTGCAGGTAATGTGGGGGGGGGTGACTGGCCATCTCCAGAGGCAGGATATGCCAGTGGGGAACCAGCGTATCCTGCTTAGTGTAGATGAGCCCATAGTCAGGTAGTTGGGAATTCTCTGAGGCTTTGACATTTTCAAGGAAGGCTCTTCTCTTGGTCACATTACCCTTACAGGTATATTTGGTTGGAAATTACCTTATGGAGAGCTGTTCCTAATCTCTGAACATTCCTTCCTAGGGGCCCTAGACTGGTTCCCTTATTATTGCCTTCTGCCAGCAGGTGAGTACTTTTCATTATCCTGAGAGGTATGGAGACAGTTTATAAGGAAAGGGTTTTAATAGTGACATACTATTTTTTATTCCTTATATTTTTGTTCCCCAAATTGCACCCCCAAATTATTTACTATATTTCTGAGTGGTGAAATAAAGAAGGGTTGCTAGGGAGAACTATAGAAAAAAGTGTTCTCAGAAAACCTATGGGAAACCTAACCCCTACCCAACCCCTGAGAAACGTAGCCATACTTCTGCACCTTCTTTTTCAAGTGGAGGCAGCTAACTGAATAGATAGGCAGCATGGACCAGGCTAACAAACTTCATTTCACACCAGAGGGCTAGCTATACTGATAAACATAGTCATTAAATAGCTAAAAATAATGACCAGTGTGTTAAGGATTTCATATTTTTTCACTGAGTAACACTCGGTGTAATGTTACTAATTTGAGATACACTGTACCATATAATGAGTACTTCTTTAATGTAGTACTTTGTCATGCATTCTTCTTCTAAAGCCTACCTATTTCTCATTAGTATTAACCTCTGTTCAGCATGCAGTGAGCTGAATCTTTGCCTTTTACTCTACTTTCATACAATAGAATGTTACACCTTCTGCACAATTAAAACAAAACAAAGCAGCAGGAGAAATCATATTTTCCCCTCCTCTCTCTGGATTGGAATATTTTGTTTCCCAAAGCTATTGAGCCCTACCCTGTAAGTCTCTCAATGAAGTGTTGGAAAATCTTTTGAGCTCTTAAGTAAGGTCTGTCTAAGCTCTGCACTGAAGGAGAACCAGTGAATCTATTCCGAAGGGCTTGTGGGACATTTCATATTGGCTGAACTCCTCCCGCACCTGTTTTGTTTTGTTTCTAATTCATTTTCATTAAAAACAAATATCAAAAGGTTTGGGGCAGATCAACAATACAAAGTATTTAAGTGAACAAGGTATTTAATGAACACCTTCTTGATAATAATTAGATCACAATAATGGTTAAATAGTGGGATTTTCCACATGATATGTACTATAGTACCATATTGATCTCAGACAAATAAGAGGATTGTCAGGTCTCCAGGCTGGGGATTTAAATCTTCACTTGTTTTGTCCTCCAAAAAATGTTGAAAGTTTTCTCTATGCTGTGCAAGGTTATGAAGTTTTTGCACTTTGTTACAAAAGTTTTAAGTTTTTTTTTTTTTGAGGGGGCTTGAAGGGGGGACCTTGCATTTTGCACAAATCCTCCAATATGTTTTGTTGAAAATACAAAACATTTCATCTACTTATTTATATATTTGTCATTGTTGTTCTTGTTTTTTTAAAAAAGGTTCTAGTCTCTTTCTGTTTCACAGGATCATCTTTGAGGATGAGAAAAATTATGAACACACACACATATATATACATAATTGTTCTCACAGACCTCCAAGCCAAACTGAGGACTTGGAAGATGCCTTCATGGAACAGATGACTGCACATTCAGAAAGAAGAGATGTATCATGGAAAGAGACAAATACGTTTATAGCAGGCTTAGCTTTGAAGGAAAATCATCTAAAGACTGTTAACAGATGGTATCTAACTCCAGCGAGAATAAGTAAGATGTATAAAACAAATATCAACAAATGTTGGCGCTGTGAAAAAGATACGGGAACGATGTACCACATGTGGTGGGGGTGCCCAAAAATCCAAAAGTTTTGGTTAAAGATTCATAAAACAATTCAAAAAATATACAACCTACATTTTACCATGAATCCTAAACTTTACTTGCTAAATATGACCTCTGATCTCGAGAAAAGATTTAAACAACAACATTGGAGGACACTACTCTACGCAATTACAGCTGCAAGACTATTGATAGCAGCCAATTGGAAAAAAAGATACTCTGTTAATAGATAACTGGTTACTTAAACTTAGAGAAATGTTAGAAAATGACAAATTAACGTGCATTTTAAACAAAGCAAATACTAACAAATTGGAAAAAGAGTGGCTACCTATTCAAGAATATTGTGGAAAAAGGTGGAATGTAAAGAAATAGTATCAAACTGGATAACAAAGGCAGTGTATCAAAAAAGAATAGTAAAAGATGGATGGAATATACACAATTAAGGCTGGCTTGAAATAGAGAAGCAAAAGCATCAATAATAGGTTTAACACTCTTAGAGTTTGAGGAAAGAGAGGGAAAATGCGTATAATAAGAAAAAAACTAAATAGAAGAATAGTAATGAAAATCGGAAGAAAGCAGAAGATTAATAGAAAGAATAGAATATATAGAGGAGAGGAAGAGGAATAAAAGATGAGTAATCCAGACAGAAGGCTGGAAGTAGGGAGCTAGTGGAGGAAAGAAGAGAGAAAGATGAAAGAAGGAATGTTAAAGAATGTGTGAAGGTTAGAGAATGTGATGAAGGTTGATTGGAGGGGAGGCTAAGAAGAGAAAGAAAGGAGGAGAGAAAGAGAGAAGGAAAGAAAGAGGGACATAATGGAAGAGACAGATGAGAGATGAAGGATGTGAAAAGAAAAAATTAGGTGGAAGGTGAGGTGTAAATGGAAATAAGTATGAATGAAATAAACTAAATGGTTATCATAAAGAATATGTACTATTATGATTATTGTAACTGAACGGACTTGTTATGTTAATCTTTTACGATGACTGTGTAAATCTGTAAATGAAAACTTTGATGCAATAAAAAATGTAATGTAAAAAAAAAAAAGAAAAGAAAAAAGAGATGTAGTAGTAATGGGGGATTTCAACTATCCCGATATTTGTTGGAAGTCCAACTCTGCCAAGAATTTAGGGTCCAACAAATTCACTTGCCTTGCAGACAATTTCATTGTCCAGAAGGTGGAAGAGGCAACAAGGAGATCAGCTACTTTAGATGTGATCCTAACCAATGGGGATGACCTGGTTAATGGTGTTGAAGTGGTGGGGTCCTTAGGGGAAAGTGACCATGTTCTCCTGGAGTTTGTTGTACAGAGGAAAGGGAAGCCAAGCATAGTCAGACATGCCTTCTAAACTTTAAAAAGCTGATTTCAGAAAACTTAAGAAATTACTAGGGGTGATTCCATGGTCAGGAATACTAAAAAAGAAGGGATGTCATGATGGATGGGAGTTTCTTAAAAGTGAGCTATTGAAGGCACAACTTCGAACAGTTCCAATGAGGAGGAAAAGGGGAGGTATCTAAAGAAACGAGGATGGATGTCAAAAGAACTCTCAACTGAGATAAAACTTCAAAAGGACATGTACAAGAAATGGAAAAAGGGAGAAATCACTAAAGAAGAATTCAAACAAATAGCCAGCTCATGTAGTGGGGAAGTCAGAAATGCTAAAGCACAGATGGAGCTCAGGCTTCCTAGAGAAGTTAAAAACAATTAAAAAAGGGCTTTTGTGTTATGTCTGTAGCGAAAGGAAGAACTAGTAAATGGCAGGGCCGCTGCAGGGAGAAATTGGCTAAATGCTAAAAGGGGATGGAGAAAAGGCAAAATTAATCAACACCTTCTTTGATTCAGACCAGACAATGCAACCGTTAGGTGGATTTGTAATTGGTTGAACTGAAAGGATAGTCACCAATGGCTCCTCTTCATCCTGGAGAGAAGTGACTAGTGGGGTGTCACAGGGTTCTGTCCTGGGCCCAGTGCAATTCAACATATTTATCAATGATTTGGATGAGGTAATAGAAAATATGCTTATCAAGTTTGCTGATGACACCGAATTAGGAGGGGTAGCTAATACCCCAGAGGACAGGATCAGAATCCAAAATGATCTTAACAGATTAGAAAGCTGGGCAAAAACTAACAAAATGAATTTCAGCAGGGAGAAATAGGTTACTATACTTGCACAGTAAAAATGAAATGCACAGATATAGGATAGGTGATACCTGGTTTGATGGCAGTACATGTGAAAGGGATCTAGGAGTCTTAGTGGATCACAAGCTGAACATGAGTCAGCAGTGTGATGCAGCAGATAAAAAAGCCAATGTGATTCTAGGCTGCATTAATTTTTTATTTAGTTAGTTAGTTAGTTATACCCCGCTCTTCAGCCACAAGGCTATCAGAGCGACTTACAAATTGCTTTAAGCAATAGCTATTTACACATCTACACTGCATTAAACAGTTTCCAATGTGTGTTAGCTAATTGCCCCCACAAGCTGGGTACTCATTTTACCGACCTATGAAAGGATGGAAGGCTGAGTGAACCTTGGAGCCCACTGGAATTGAACTTGCAACGTGGTGACTTGCATTACTGGCATTTAACCACTGTGCCACCAGGGCTCCTTAATAGGATTATAGTGTCTAGAGCAAGGAAAGTAATAGTGCCACTGTATTCTGCTTTGGTCAGGCCTCACCTGGAATACTGCATCCAGTTCTGGACACCACAGGAAGGGCACCACAATTCAGGAAGGATATTGAGAAGCTGGAATGTGTCCAGAGGAGGACGACCAGGAAGCCATGTCCTATGAGGAGCAGCTTAGGGAGCTGGGCACGTTTAGTCTGGAGAAGAGAAGGTTGAGAGGGGACATGATAGCCATGTTTAAATATTTGAAGGGATGTCATACTGAGGATGGAGCAAGCTTGTTTTCTGCTGCTGCAGAGACTAGGAGAGGGTTCAAACTACAGGAAAAGAGATTCCACCTAAGCATTACGAAAAACTTCCTGACAGTAAGAGCTGTTCAGAAGTGGAATACCCTGCCACATAGTGTGGTGGAGTCTCCCTCTTTGGAGGTTTTTAAGCAGAGGCTTGAATGGCCATCTGTTGGGAATTATTTGATTGTGTATTCCTGCATGGCAGGGGGTTGGACTGGATGGGCTTTGTGGTCTCTTCCAACTCTATGATTCCATGATTCATATATATATTTTTACATCCATGCTGCAGACATCCTGGAATAGGAGCTATAGACCTCAATCGTATCATTAATCCCAACTAGAATGGCATTTTTATATGGCCTGACTCACCATTCAAAAATTGATTCAATTGATCAATTCTAGTTGGAACTAACCAGTAGGATTCTGGCCTTATGCTTTTTGCTCAGGTGACATAGGGTGAATCAACAAGGTAGAAATGATGTAGTTTTACCCCACTTTAACTGCCATGACTTCATCCTACAGAATCTTGGGATTTGTAGTTTTGTGAAGCACCAGCACTCTTGGGCAGAGAAAGCTAAAGACCTTATAAAACTACATATCCCAGGATTCCATAGAATGGCACTACAGTGGTATCAAACTGCATTATTTCTAACTGTTTAGAAGAAACACTTAGAAGAAGAGTGGCTTTCCAATGCAGGAAAAAAACAGTGATTTTCCTCCCCTCTCTCTCCTATAGAACTGGATGGATTTTGCTGGTAAATTGGCTGTCCTATGGGAAGAAGTCTATCACATTTCAGAGGATTTGATGTAGGGACTGAATGCAAAGGCAGCCTTTACAAATCAAGGGGAGAATTTTATTTATTCCCCTGTGTTGCTGTTGTTTGGGCAGAGTTAGGGAATTTGCATGACAATTAGAATGTTCCCTAGAGAAGAAAACTGTCATTACAGAACAAAAGATATTTTTGTGGCTTGATTTCATAGTGTGATGTGCCTTTATTGTTGCTTGGGGAAAAAAAGAGTTTGCCCTTCCTTCTCTTGTGGGAGATTTGTATTTACAAATTTGTGTAATCAGTGATATCTCATAAGGAAATGGATTCGGGAGGTGGGGAAGGGCTGTGGAAATTCAGTTGTGGGGTTCCTAAAAGCTTTCAATTAACTATGCTTTTTCTTGGGGGGGGGTGGCAAATTTAATAAAATAGATGTAGGGTGACAGTAGGGACACCTGTACAATTTCAGAAGGACCAGAAGGATATTTCACACACACACACAAGTTGTTTTTGTTTTGTGTACAATTTCAAATGCCTGTTTCATAGAGATGCCCTTGTAAAAATTAAAAAAGTGGCTGTAGGATTTAGGAAACTATAATTGAAGAAGAGTTGGCTGGTTGTTTTGATTTCTGGTCAGTGGATAGTGTCAAAGTTACAGAAATAATAAGTGTTTCAGCCTTGATGGAATGGATGACACTTTATTAAAAAAAAATGAAAGTACACACCATAGAGTTCTCATACTCGGCATAGAGAAAAGAAAGGGGTTTTTTTGTTTTGTTTTCTCCTTTGTAGATAATTTGTTGTGATTTCTCACTCTCCCCCTCCCCCTAAGAAAAAAAGAGGGTGTATTGCTTGATGCAACTATAAAGCCCTTAAAAACACACCCCATATTATTCCAGACAGAAAAGTAGTGTCCTTATCATTCTTTGTTTCAGTATGGGAGAGACACAGAAGAAAAAAGGTTTTTTAAAAAAGAGAGAGGAACAGCCAAAGCTATATGACTACTTCCTCTGGAGCTATTTTTTCAGACTAATTTGAGATTTTGTTTGGCCTCAGCTTCCCCATCCCCCCACATTTTATGCTTGAATTCCTTCTCTTTTTATTAAAAAGGGGGGCACAATTTTTAAGGAAACATTGTGGGTTAGATTCTGACTTAATTATATTTACAGTAGCACCCTTGAAATCAATGGGAATTAAGTTAATTGTGACTCTGAAATAACCTAAAAGTGAACATTTGACACTGAAAACACTTAGATTATAGACTTTTTCGGACATCTAAAATGAAACGGAAGCAGCGTCGCCACGTTGCGAGGCTGCTGCGCTGCAGGGCGTCCCTTTCAGATGACACCCGTCCCTGCCGGTACTGTTGCAGTACCGCAGGGACATTTGAGTGTTATATTTCGGCAATTTTTACTCACGAAAGTTGATCGTGAGTAAAAATCACTGAAATATAACACTCAAATGTCCCTGCGGTACTGCAACAATACCAGCAGAGACGGGCATCATCCGAAAGGGACGCCCTGCAGCGCAGCAGCTTCGCAACGTGGCGAGGCTGCTTCCATTGCATTTTAGATGTCCAAAAAAGTCCTACTACTGGAACAAATAACATAAATTTGATGGCAGTGAAAACTAAAAGATAGTGTGGCACAAGAAGACAAGATATATTTTATGTTAGGACCAAAATAAGAACACATGATAAACATCCAGGAACAACGATATACTATCTGAAAATGTCACCCAATGTGCTTTGTAATTGCCTATATTTAGACTTCTTTATGCTAAACAATAAGTGAAATGCAAAGTTGCTTTTAGGACTTGTGCTGAGAAATTATTTAAATGTCTAGTTAATATTAAACTGCTCCTGGGATATAAATACCTTAGTTCCTTGAATGTCCTATGGAGTTAATACATGCTGAGAACAAAAGGAAACATATTCACTAGCAATAAATAAAGTGCTCTTTGCTTGTTGTTATTACTACATGTGTTCACTTTATAGAGAAATAAGATCTTGCCCCAAGAAGATTTCAGTCTAAATTTTGGCAATGAAAGAGAAGGAAAGAGAGGAAAGGTTAATTGAGGAATGAATATATGGAAATGCAATTATATAGACTTATGTTTCAGTATGGGGATGAGAATCACAGCAAATATAGGAAAGTTGTTCCCAATCAGGGCAGGCAGTTATGAGCTATGTTGTCCCTTGGTCTGTTGGGTAACAACTTTCACAGATTCTTCATGATTCTTATTTCCAACCAAAAATAAATGAACAAACCCTGAGTGTAACTGACTTTCCTTTTACTCACAGGGTAACACTAGTGACTTTATCAGACACAGGGAAACATGGCAAAAAAAATGCATCCCAAATTGCATCAGAAGAATGTGACGATAACAGAAAGGTGACATTATCAGACGCCCACATCCTCAGCCATTCCCAGGGCATAGCGCTGGTGCAACATTTTCAGGGATTTGTGTGGATAATGGGTGTTCTGTTCACTATTTTGTTTTGGAGTATGATTCACTGCTAGAAGTGACCAAGAGGGGATTAGTACATTCCACATTGATGACTCTGTTCCTAAGGGGCTAAGCTTCATTCCATCTTGGTTATGTTTGTTCAGAATTTCCAAGAGACATCTTTGTAAGGTCCTGGGTAACCTTTACTTGACCCCAATTTTGGTTTGCTCTAGTCTACCTAGACTCCATGAGAATGTCCAATATTGCCAAATTATAAATTATTGGAGGGAGGGGTGTAAGGCCAGGTAACAGCCTAGCTTCTGGCAAAGCCAGGGAGCTGGCAGTGACAAGGACAAGTGGCATGTTGGATGGGCTCCTGTGGACATGCAGGGCCTGATCTGGTTTTCCCCAGGTATTTTCCTGTAACAGGTTATTGGGCCTTATCTTGGCTTGCTCCTGTTCCAGCCCCATATCTGCCCCAAGGCAGATCGGGTTAAATGCCCTGCACTACTTGGACTACAGAGCTCTGGAACAGGGACAAGTTTGGGTAGTTGGCTGGGGTAGACAAGCCCTAGGATTCTGGGAGGCCAGTGTTCATATCTTTCCTCTGTCATGGAAATCCACTGGGGGACCATGGGCAAGTCACCTTCTCTCAGCCTCAAAGGAAAGTAATGGCAACCCCTCCCCCCCCAACAAATCCTGCCAATAAATGCCCATGATAGATTTGCCTCAGTGTTGTCATAAGTGAGAAATTACTTGAAGACACACAACAACAACCACAGCAAAAACAACACCCCTAAGAATTATGTCAGATATACTTCTAACTAAATTATTGTTTTTACTTCTAAATAAATATTTTATTTTCTGACAGTTTAGCAAAAAGAAAATTCAAAGGAGGGTTAAATGAGTATTTCCTTGCATCATTTTCACTGCCCATTACCATATCAGGAAAGTGTCTGATCAGGGGCTTTGAGTTCCTGATCCATATCCTCTGTCCTTTTCAAATTTCTTAATAACTATTTAATTTATTAGCAAGTGCACAGAGGCTGCATTTGTATTAATTAATACAAAAACATAAAACAAAAACACAGAAAAAGGCAATCTAACACATATTTGAATAATTGTTTAATATTTATCTCCCAAGAGCCTATACAGTTTTGACTACTAAGTGAATATACAATTAGTAACTTTATCAAAAGAGAAAAATGTTTATTAAAGAACTGAACTGCCTCTTGATACAGTAGGATTTTTGTTTATATTTTTGGAAAATTCAAGACCTTACTAATGGTAAAGTAAAGCCAGTGGGAAACCAAAACATTATTTCTTCCCCCACCTCTTCTTTTAAATATTTTATCTTACCCTATATCATGGGATCTCAGGGTGGCATGTAAGTAAAATAAATTTAAACAGTTTAAAATAATTTAAATTTTAAAATAAAATTATTTAAACACATTGAAAATGTATTAAATATTTCTTTAGAAAGGTTAACACAGTTTAAAACTGTTCATGTTTACATTTTGGAAGAATCAACTAAGCTTCAAAGGCATTAATACAAAGCTATAGTTTAACTTAGCCCTGGAGTGAAACCAATGTCAGTACCAGTCAGGCTTCTAAGGTGAGGGCATTCTTCAACAAGAGTGCCACAGCAGAGGAGGTCTTATTTGGATGAAGTCAAGATGGATGACACTTCTTCTTATATTAATATCTGCTGTGCTTTGTTAGTTTAGAGCAGCTTGTGAAGCTTATGGTATGAAGTAGCAAACCAAATGTAGGTTGCCAACCATTCATGGTGGATGACAAAAGACTAGATAATGCTCCCATTTTTGTTTCCTGTTAGAAACTGTCTGGGCAGAGAAAATGTTAGATGACAATTTATACATAATGGACCATCCTTTCTTTGATGCATTACAAAAAAGTTTGGGAGGATCTATCAGTTTCACCTTCTATTGTGTTTTAACATTTTAAACCTCCAGTTCTTTCTGTCACAGGAACTGAGAGATTTGGCATTTTTAATAAAGCCTTTAAAAACTGAACTGGAAAAAAATCCTATTCCACTGACCAAATTCAGCAAGTATAGTTCATTCTAGAATGGAGACAATCATGTTACATCTACCTGCAATATTGACATTGCAACAGATAGACAGATCCAACCTTGATACTAGTAAGATCAATTCAAGCCAAAGCTAATCTGGACACCAACTCAAACTTACAGTTCTGAAATTCTTATTGCTACTCATTCCATTCATATCCCTTGGAAATCCAACATGACTATAACTCATTGGTGTGTGTTTTCCCCCCCACACATTTGTATGAAGTTTGGAGAAATTACAAGCCCTAAGGGGAAGCAGGCAGTGTTGCCAGAGATACAGTTAGGTCCATAAATAATTGGACATTGACACAAGTTTTGTTATTTTGGCTGTTTACTAAAATAAATTCAAGTTACAGTTAAATGTTGGTTGAGCTCTGCAATACCAAAAGGTCTGGACATCCATGGAAAGCAACAGTAAAAGTGGTGGATGATTGTAGCTCACCAGTGTGTTCTTTTTTTTTTTCTTCTTCTCAGAATCACTTGGCCACTCCTGATGTTCCTGTTATCTCAGTTGCATTAAGAGGTCTTTTGACTGCAAGTTTTGGGTTCACAGCAGCAGCTTCCAAATGTGAATGCCACACCTGGAATCAACTCCAGACCATTTGCCTGCTTAATTGATGAAGAAATAATGAAGGAATAGCCCAAACCTCTCCATGAAACAGCTTTTGAGTCAATTGTCCAACTAGTTTGGGTCCCTTGAAAAAGAGGGGGCTACATATTAAAAAGTTGTAATTCCTAAACCCTTCCTCCAATGTGGGTGTGAATACCTTCAAATTAAAGCTGAGAGACTGCACTTTAAACCCATATTCATTGTTTAACTGTAACTTGAACTTATTTTGGTAAACAGCTGAAATAGCAAAGCTTGTGTCAGTGTCCAATTATTTCTGGACCTAACTGTAGGTGAGCCAGCAGATTGGCTAGGAGGTGGGAGCAGAGCAGCAGACAGCTGACTACCGGTAGGTCCAAGCAAGACATCCTTTCAGGCTGGTTCAGTCTGGGAGACATTTTGTTGTGTGTCTTCAAATCATTGCTGACTTATGGTGACCATAAGGCTAACCTATCATGGGGGTTTCTTAGCAAGATTTGTTCAGAGGGGGTTTGCCATTGCCTTTCTCTAAGGCTGAGGGAATGTGACTTGCCCAAAGTCACCTAGTGGGTTTCCATGGCTGAGCAGGGATTTGAACCCTGGTCTCTAGCATTTTAGTCCAGTGCTCAAAGAACTACACCACACTGGTTCTCAGAGACATTTAGAGATCCCCTAAGACTACTCCCAAAGTAGAGAGCTGAGTGCTTCATATACAGCACAGCAAGAAAACCTAGTCATACACTGCTACCATCTCACCATATGCTTTCCTCAAGTTCAATATATTTCTACACTGATAGTATTAGTCATCCAAGGTTTCAGAGAGTCTTCTTTCCTAGTCTTTCTGTGACAGAAAGGACTCTAAAACTGGGACCTTCTGGATGCAAAGGATTTGCTCTGACACTGAGCCCTTCCCTAAAATCATGGGATTTTTTTTGTGATATTGGTGCTACTGGTAGTGGTAATTATGATAATAAGGATGATTATGATGGTGGTGGTGATGGCAGCACTGGTCCCTGCTTTAAAAATGGAGCATTTAGATGCTAGTGACCCACTGTGAAAAATACAGAACATCTCCATCTCCAACTGAGAGGAATGCTCATTAACTCCTGGATGATTAGCCACAGTTTAATCTGTTGAAGGAAAATGGGGATGAGAAGAATGTTTGAAAATATTCAAAACATGATGAGAATTTTTACAGTTCAGAACAGCATTTTTCTATGCAGAAAATAATATTCCTACACAACACTACTATTTTCTGTGCAAGAATGTTGTTTCCTGTACAGAAAATGCTGTTTTCTGCAGAAAATGACCACAAGTGGTTTTTGTCCAGAATAAGTATTGAACTATAATTAATCTTTGAAAACTGTGCCATTCACATGGAGAAGAAAATTGTTAAAATTACTCATTGATTCCTTCATTATGAAAATTAGTGAATAGTTCTATCCCTAGAGTAAAATAACATCCTCATGGCATCCTAAAGACCATTTATTTCAACATCAGTTTACTCCAAAGCAATCAGTTACTCCTTACTGTGCCACAGTACTGTTTGTTGTTTTTATCCTGTTCTTTGTTAGCTTTCACAAAATCCAGTGGAAAACTCTCCTACTCGGACTCTATTGAAATTGATAAAAAAAAACTATAGAATGGCATTCCTCTACACATCCTATTCCTAGAAGAATGTCCAAGTACATTTATCCCTCTTATGGCAAAATGAAGATACAGTCTTCATAAAATGTTTGTGGGTTAGGTTTTTAGCAAGATGAAAACAGTAGGAAGAATGCTTTTGAATATTTTATAAGCTCAGAAGAATTGGCTCAAGGCTGCATCTCTGTGCTGATGAAACTGAAGAGGTTATGAGAGCTTTGCTTATGATGAAGACACTTAATATTTCTTCTCTCCAACAGTACTGTGTAGTAGCCTTGCAGAGGAAGCCCAATAAAAGACAATTGTGGGATACATCATGGTATCATCACATTCTTAATTTTCTAAACATATTCATAAATGCATGTCCCCATTAACCCCGATTTGCTTGATTCTTTCCTTCTTAAAAGAGCAAATCACCTATCTCCATCCACAGAAGTGGGAAATGTGTCATTCCTTTGAAAAATATTTTTTAAAGCTCTATAGTGACCCAAAAATCTCTGCTAAGCAAAAGCAAACAAAACTATTTGAATAATTTCAACCTTAACAATCTTATGTTTCACTGTGCACATCCCCATCAGACTAGAAATGCTGGACTTTTTCAATTGGGGGGGGGGTACCGAGGTAAGGCACTGTCTTGCTTACAACACTCTGTTTCGGATGATGCCGTCCTCCTCCCGACCTTCCCCCGTGCTTCCCTCATGCTGCAGGCATGCGAAACGCACCACTTTTATTAACGGATAATCCCCATAAATAAAAAGTGGCATGTTTCTCGCTCCCCTGGTACAGAGGAAGCACAGGGAAGGTCAGGAAGAGGACGGAGTCGTCCAAAATGGAATGCTGTAAGCGATACAGTACTGTCCTCTTCCCGACCTTGACCGGTTTCCCACCCCTCTTTGAAAAAGTCCATAGATTCATTTGATTAAAAACACTGTTAAAAATGCTAAGTGTCCAGTGTCCTGAACTCTATGTGGAATAAATGCCCCCTTCAAGAATCAATACTATTTGCTATTATTTAAATCTTCAAGTAGAAGAGTATCCACCCTATTAAATACAATTATTTTTTTCCAAAATGAAAGAAAATACAGAGCCTTTGATGGGAAACTCTATTTGTCTTAATTACCATGCTGAATATGTCCAGCTCCTTCACCCTTTCTTCATATGTTTTGTTCTTCATAACTTTTATCATCCTTCTCTGAACCTTCTCCAACTTGTCTATATCCTTCTTAAAATGAGGTGCTCAGAACTGAAGACAATATTCCAGATTGACCTGACCAGCACAAAATGTTGTGGGACAATACCAACTATACACAGAAAAACCTCACAATTGCCCCATGTTCTCTTTTCTCCTGCCGGAATCCAGAACAATTGTTGGTTTCCATTAATCTCCTACCTTCTTCGCAGCATGTAAGACATAGATCACAGAAGACAGATCAGTCTTCTTACTCAATATTATTCTCTCTTCCTCCACCCATGGCAAAGAGGGGGTGGAGGCACCAATAGAGATGGCCTCTAGCAGACCTGATTGTATGGTAATCCAGGAAACTTGCCCTTCCCAGATTTCTTTAATCCAAAATCAAGTTATTTCAATCCAAAATACCCCCAAAAGTTGGTATTCATTTCACAAATGTGCATATGTATGCTTTAATTAGTGGCAAAAAATCAACTATTAATACATTGGCCTGAATTCTACTCTTGGTGTCCTCAAGAGTAGACCCATTCAGCTGATGATATCTACTTAAGCGTTGAGCCAAAATACCCTAAAGGTATCAGATTCTGTCTGATTTTGGAAGGTAAGCAGGGCCAGCCCTGGTTAGTACTTGGACAGGAGACCATCAATGAATACCATGTGCTCTAGGCTATAGTTCAGAGGAAGGGAGTGACAAAACCACTTCTAAGTATTCCTCAGCTAGGAAAACCCTATGGAAAAAATGTGTTCACCAAAAGTCAACAAGCTACTTGAATGCACACGCGTGCACGCACACACACACACACACACACACACAAACAAACAGTTACTTACTTAAATGTTGACTTATCAATCAACAATTAATTCAATGGGTTTACTATAGCTGGGAATAACCGATAGAAAAACAGCCATCTCCAGAAAATGTAATAAACTGGCACGGAGCAGACTTGAGGGTGTAAAAGTCTCCAGAAAATGGCATGATGATCTTCCCATCTCTATTCTGAACTGGGAGAATTTTGCCCATCACTGAAAATGAGATGGCTTGAGTTGTCTTGTGTGATTCATGACATATATTATTATGACAAAACTGGCTAATCCAGACTCTTTTAATAAAGAGTAATGAAAAGTAATTTTGTTTTTAAGACAACTTTCAGTCTTGATCACAGAAATCATCCAATACCTAAAAGCCTCAAGCTCCTAAAACAGCCCAACTCAAGTGAAAAATAGAGCTAAAGGGGGGAATAAATTTCTGCTTACATTTTAATGGCCTAATGAGGCAAATTTTCCACCAACTGCATACAATTTTTTTGTTTTTTTTTCATGGAATTAAGATGTGCTTATGCAAAATCTCTGCAGGCACTCTCTTCATGGGTGCAAAGGATACAATTCACATTTCAAATTCCTGAGTGCAAACAGATGTTCATAATTCCAAGTGTGTATGTGGAGGTGAACACTGCTTGTCTAATTTGCATCTTCAATTACTCCCATTGAATACAGAGTGGGAAACCGTGTGCACAAAGAGTTTCCTACCCCCTTTTTGCATGAAATATGCATTAACAAAATGAGAAAAATCTGGAGCAAGAATATGAGAGAACTGTGTTCTTTCACTTGCACCTAAAAGTGTACAAGGCAGAAATAAATATGAGATCCTTTTTGGAAATGTCTCTGAGTCTTAAGCAATTAAAATTTCTGCATCCTAAATCGAGAAATTATTGCATAAACTGGCAGTAGGCACACTAGCTCTCTTCTCTTCTCTGTTCACTGGGAAACTTTAGGGCATCATCCTCTTCCTGACTGAGGGAATGTGTAGCCCTCTGAACATTGGACTATCCATCTCCATTAACCATGCCAGCTAGGGCTCATGGGAGTTCCAATCCATTTCTAGTCCTATTCTACCCACCTTGCAGGGTTGCTTCTAAGGAACCACACACACACACACGCACACACACACAGATAAGCCAAGCAAATATTTGCATTCTTAAGTTCCTTGAAAGAGGAGCAACCTAACACAAGCATAAAGACATGGGCCAAGATCCTGGATCAGAGACTACAATGTGCAACTTTATGATGACATGTCAGTGACCTGTTATATAACTGTGCTAGTGAATTGCAATGATGCACAAGGAGATACTGTGCAAGATTTTACATTGTTCAGTGGGACCTCCCATTGCACAGTGGGACACATTGTGCATCAGAACATGTTGTACATTGGGACTGTTCCACAACAGCCATACTGTTGGCTCCTCTTGCACAGTGCTTTCGATGACAGCACTGTGCTGTCACTCCATTTTGACCTCTGATCATTAGTGCATGGGAAGCATGCACTCTGTATTCAGCTCCTGACAATATTCTTCTCTTTTATAATAAACCAGCCTGAAACTTAGCAAGCCACCCCACATGAACTCAGGCCATTTTCCACCAAGCTCAGTATTGTCCATGCAGGAGGACAGCAGCTAGTCAGGGTTACGTGCAGCGTTTCCCTACCTTGAAATGCCAGGATTGGAACCAGCAACCTTCTGTGTGCATTGAGCAAGGGACCTATCAGCCTTCCCATAGGAATATCATTGTGCTACAGTGGTATTTGGTGTATCACAGAGTTCAAGAATAGTGATGTCTGTTTGTGGGTGTGAGGCAGACAAAAAACAAAATTTATCCCCTTTGGGGTGGAAATCAATATTCCCACATTAAATGTTTTTTTTTTCCATTTGGAAAGGAGAGGAGAGGACAGAATGTCAGCTTACTTGTGTTACAAAGTTGTCTTTCACTTCTATAGTTGTTAGGTCTCCGTTTATAGTACAAGTGGATGGAGAACAATAATTAGCATATATTGGCCATTAAACTGGCAAAGTGTATTTTGCACAATAAGGGCAGGATGCTGCCTGTAGTCATCCTCTAGTTCAGTGTATATTTATTGTTGTTACTCAAAGGGATGCACAAATCAAATAAATGCATTTGATTTTAATTCCCCACCACTCTTAGTTTTCATAGAAGGAGGATTAGCAAATGGATTAATAAACAGCAAGTGCTTCTGTGGTGTAATTCCACTGAACTCAATAGAAATACTCTAGGGGCAAATTCAGTCCCATTAATCTTTTGATGTTTGCAGTTCTTTGACTACAGAGGCATTGTTATGCAGCCTAAGGTTCAGAGATTAAAGAATGTTCCCATTGATACTCTAAATAAACAGGTGAAATTAAGTAGGCATGGCCTTCATAAACACTGGAATTTTCAAAAAAGAGTAGTTATTTGAATGCAAAATCAACAGTTTAGAGGCTTCTTTCATTACTATACTTATATGTTCAAAGAAGCTGTCAATGTGTCTGAATACACAAATATTTTGATCTCTGCCAAAAGTTATTCTATGCTCCATCACAATACTCATTTGGGAAAAACAATAATTTAGTGATATAAAATACATGTTTCTCACCATTTCATCTCTAAAATTGAGTTGGTACCTAATAGTTTGGTACATGGATGTGTGCATGCAAAATTAGTGACAGGTAGACATGATGTGCTATTGGGAATGAATAGTAACTTTAATTTATATGGTGGCCATTTAGGTATATGCCTCATCCTTGCATAGATTGTTTAAAAAATTATTACAGAGACCAGTGAATCAGTCTTTAACATCAGAGTGTCTTTTATCATTTTTATGTGATGTTCCAGTGTTCTTCTCCCTCAAAAACTGGAGTCTTACTAATTTTCTATCATCATCCATGCCATGGTAATGTCAGCTACCTTATCACTACACTCAGGGTTGAGAAACTGTGAAACCCCTGATGGATGTCTTTTAGGTTTATTGACCCCAGTGTGTCACTTAAGGGCTCCAAATTCAAATTTCACTTCAGGCAAGTTTTACATTCCTGCAGATTTTCAGAGTTCAGTAGTTGTGTTAGCCTGTTCTGAGGGAGGGGGAGGGGAGAAAAGAAAAAGAGAGTATTTCCTGTATCATCTTAAAGACTAGTATGTTTATCATGGAACACATTTTTTGGACTATATACCGGAATCCTATATGACCTGTTACGTTATGTAACTTTATATAGCTACATAGCAGAGGTGCTACAAAACCCCTTTACTGAATTGCAAAGATGCGTAACGGGACACCAAAAAAGTGCCTGATGTGCATCAGTGCCCAATTCACATCAGAACCGATGCAATGCACATTGGCACCAATGTGCATTGGACACTTTGCTGATTCTGCAACATAATAACATAACAGCAGCCCCCTATTGAATATGGTCATTATGCAACTGCATAGTTCTAATTCCCACATACATAAACTGGCATAGAGCTAAATCCAGTGTCATACTATGCTAGCAATGAGATTTTCTTCTCCCTCTTCATCTTCCTGCAGTACACTATGCTTTGATCGGTAGATCCTCTTCTGCTGGTGGAATTATGCTATGGTATGCTTCCAGTTCCCCACATTTAGGAGAAGAGACATGATTTGCACCTTTCTGGGTGTGAGTACATTCTATCCCACTCCCACAAATGTATAAATACACTTTATATTTGAAGCTTTAATATCCCTCTATACTGGATTTGAAGAAGTGGGTTAATATCCATGAAACCTCAGTCTAAAATAAATAACAGTTAGGACATTTTCAGAGAGCCCATACTGCGCAAGCAGCCTTCGGAGCAGTAACAAGTCTGCTGCGTGGCAGAGGGTCCTTTTCGGATGCCACCATCCCTCTTCCGTGACCATTCGTGGCACGTACGTGAAGCTTTGGAAGCGGCCGCATTATATTTCAATCACGGGCAACTTCTGCGATTGAAATATGATGCGGCTGCTTCCAAAGCTTCATGTACGTGGCACGAATGGTCACGGAAGAGGGACTGCAGCGTCCGAAAAGGCCCCCGGCCATGCAGCAGCCTTGTTACTGCTCCGGAGGCTGCTTGCACAGTAAGGGTTGTCTGAAAATGTCCTTAGTCTTAAAGGTGCTGCCACATTCCTTCCACCCTCTTTTTTATGTTCCATTGTCCCCCATCCCCACATTGCCGTCGGCAAATCTGTGCTCAAGTCCGTTCAGCAGTTCACCTACCTGGGAAGCACCATCTCCTCAGATGCCAAGATTGACAAAGAGATCGATCACAGATTAGCAAAGGCATATAGTGCATTTGGAAGACTTCACAAAAGAGTCTGGAGCAATAAACACCTGAGGCAAAGCACAAAAATCAGTGTGTATAGAGCCATCGTACTGTCTATCCTCCTTTATGGATCTGAAACATGGGTCACCTATCGCCACCACCTACGACTCCTCGAGCGCTTTCATCAGCGCTGTCTACGCACAATCCTAAATATACACTGGACTGACTATGTGACGAATGTTGCTGTCCTTGAGCAAGCAGGGATCACCAGCATCGAGGCCATGATATTGAGAACACAGCTGCGCTGGGCAGGGCACGTTTCTAGGATGGAGGACCATCGCCTCCCAAAAATAGTACTCTACGGCGAACTCGCCACGGGTCAGCGTAAGAGGGGCGCTCCAAAAAAGCGATACAAGGACTCCCTGAAACAACATCTCAGGCTTGGCCAAATTGATCACCAACAGTGGTCCGCCCTGGCCTCACATCGGGAGGCATGGAGACGCACTATCCACAATGCTGCAGCCTTATTTGAGAACTCACGACGAACAAGTCTTGAAGAGAAACGACAACGCAGAAAGAATCACAACCCAAAAACATCACCCAAGGAGACCTTCTGCTGTGCTTTTTGCAACCGGACTTGTTTATCTCGGATTGGCCTTTTTAGTCATCAGCGCGCTTGCAGAAAGCGCGGGATGAGTCCTTCCTGAATCTTCGTTTGCGAAGAAAAGCCAGACAAGGAGACAAGGTCCCAGAAATAGAATGATTTGTTCATCCAAAATTCCTAGCAATGTACTGATCTAGGCAGGGTAAAATGAAACATATCTATGATTTCTCATGAAACTACTTACAGACATTTCACTGAAATGTATCTCCAGTTTCCTTTTCACTGGCCTCTCAGTGAACTCTGGGTGTATGCTAAACTCTTTTGAACCAATTTAAAAGTTTATTGATTTTTTAAGACTTCCCTTCCAATGCTTTCCAATATTATGGCAAAAACAGTGCCCTCTAAGGTTGTCTTAAACTTAATTTAAGGTGAATGTCATTAGTAAAACTAGTACATGTTCAATACTGGGTTGAAGGGTCCAGGATTCTATCAGCTGACTTGTGGTTTTTAAAATACTGAGAATTCAGATCAACCCTCAATTTGGTACTCAGAAAAAAAGAACACTAACTTCTGACCCATTTTACCTTCTTCACAGAAGACAGAAATAGCAAACTGTTCATTATGGACATTGAATTCATTGAATGCCATCTTGTAATATAAATTGTCATCTAATTATTATATTTTAAAGTGGAATTCATAGTTAGTATCAGTCATATAGTCTCTAGAAATTATTATCAGCTAACAGATAACCTTTGAGTTTTGTGTTATAATAGCTATCTTTGGTACTCCAACTTAAGTGTAATCCAGGGGATGAAAAACTAGTGACATTTTCTTCTTATTGAACTCTCTATCCGAACTTTAATTATACCGGGAAGACTAATGAAATTCAGATAACTGAAAGATGAAGGGTGAAAATAGGTCTGGAGGAAGCAGACGTTGTCACAATGCCACATATTCTGGTTCTAGCCAGTCTAGATTACTGTAACGTGTTCTGTGTGGGATTGCCTTGAAAGACAGTTCAAAACCTTCATATGGTGCAGACTACAGCAGCAAGTATACTCATGGGCCCAAGCAATCAAATCATATTACACCAATACTGTGCTTCTTATCCTAGCTGCATATTTGTTTCCAGAACCTATTTAAAGTATTGTGGGTTATTTTGTGGTTGGCCTTTAAAGCCTAAATTGTTCAGAATCAGGAATGCCTGAGTTGTAAAAACAGCCTGAAAGTTGTATTTAAGTCAATTCATCTGTTTGTTATTTCATTGGAGGGGGGGCATGATAGGCCTGGGATCAAGTCTTACAAATCTTGGGACTCCCACAAGACTTTCTCTTCTTGTGAGAACTGGGATCCGTAAGTCTAGATAAGGCTACAACATCATTTTATATGTCCTCTGCTTCAACATGACAAAATCCATCCAGTCACCCTATACAGCATTAAAGGCCTAAGCTAGGACTTGTCTACACTGGCCAAAATATACCGCCTTCCAGCCAGAGTGTTGTTCCCCCAGAGCTAGCCTGGATCCTAACTTGTTACTGCAATGAAATGGGCAGAAGTCTGCATTGTACCCACTGGTTGGTATCGGCAGGTGCCTCTGCCACTGTTGCGCATTGAACTCTCTGAAACCAGGAAGGAGGCCCCCAGTATGTGATCAAGACTGGTCATGTGCAGGGGGCTTGGATCATGTCCTGGGGGCCTCCTTCCCAGCTTCAGAGCAACACCAGCATCAGTAGTGGCTAGTAGTGGTACATTACAGCCTGGCATGAAGGTACAGACTCTTGCATTCCTGCACTGAACCCACCCTGGTTTCCCTGCATGACACAGATTTTCCCAGGGGTTAGTTTGAAATGTTTTAAAAGGTTTATCTTGGCTTCTTCCCAACTTTGCTTCCGACATTGGACTTTATCAGACATGACAAAAGCCACGACAGAAGAACACGATGATAACAGAAATGAGTGACATTATCAGACAATGTCATCCTTCAGTGTTCTGGGGGCCTAGTGCAGGCATGAATAAGGTGTCCCTTTTTTATTGGTGGCTTAGCCCATCAATAAAAAATTGAAGCCTCATTCACATCAGCACTACATCCCAGCAACAGCTGAGGATGCGGGTGTCTGACAATGTCACATTTTTTTGTTATTGTCCCATTCTTTTGATGCAATTTGGGATGTTTTTTTTTTGTTTTTTGTTTTTTTTGCTGTGTTTCCCCGCATCTGATAAAGTCCATCATCAGGACTGTCTGAAGGTGAATTAGAGCAAGAGCCCTACATTATTTGGATTGGAGTGAGGTAAATTGCCCATCTAGTTGCCTTTTGTGGGGCTAAGATTTTGTTCTGAATCCAAATTGGCCTTGTGAACTAACGATTCTTCACCTACTCCAAGCTAACTGGATTTAGCTTAATTGGCTATTTACGTATGTCACATTTGGGGTGCATCTACACTGTAGAAATAATGCAGTTTGACACCATTTTAAATGCTGTAGCTCCAGCCTATGGAATCCTGGGATTTGTAGTTTTACAAGGTCTTTAGCCTTCTTTGCCAAATTATGCTCACAAAACTACAAATCTGAGGATTCTGTAGGATGGAGCCATGGTAGTTAAAGTGGTGCCAAACTGAATTATTTCTACAGCATAGATGCATGCTTGGTATATTATGCATGCACAGGTGGAGGATCTGGGTTTAGGCAGCACTGATAAGCAATCTGAGATACCTCTTTGGGGAAGGCTTGTTGTCATATATCACAATTTAGGGTCAACCAGCCTGAGGGGTGGGGTGGAGATGGAGCTAATGAGGTCCCTCTACTGGATGATGTCATAGTTATCCTGTTCCCCAGCCAAGAAAAATCTTTCACTTTTAATTGATGGTTTAACCCATCAATAGGTCATCAATGAACACAAGCACTGAAACAAACCTAAAAACTTGCCAGCAAAATGGGGCAGTGCATAAAAGGAGCATCCTGTGCTTCATTTTCATGTTCTCACCTGGACGTTTCCTTGCTGATGACTGCCCATTCATGCTACAATCTCACGATTACAACAGGGTGTGGTTTCGCATGCTTTCAATACCCCCAAAATAGCACTATTGATGACCTATTCATGGGTTAAACCATCAATTAAAAGCGAAAGATTTTTCTTGGCTGGGGAACAGGATAACTATGACATCATCCAATAGCAGGACCCATTTGCACTACTGTGACATCGTTATCCCACTATTTTTGCCACATCTGATAAAGTCCTTAGTGATGTTTACTGCACTTATCAAGGGATTCAATATTGATTTTTACTTGGTTATCATTGAGATCTTTTAGACTGGTCTAAAGAAGTGAGAGTTTGGACTTTGAACTTGTCAGGGTTCTGCCAATTATTGTTGCTTCTGTTTCCACTCATTTAATTTTTTTGGGGGTAGTTTTTAGTGATTTCCTGTTTCTGCACTAGGGCTCTTACAAAAGGTAAAACAAGCAAGCAAACAAACAAACTGGGACATTGTTTATTGAGATGATTTGAAGTGCAAATTATTTTCTCTCTTTTTTAATTTTTCTTTTAAGAGGTATAGATTTATAATGCAAATGTGCCATTTCACTGATACATGATGCACTGCTATTTCAATATAACAACAGTTAACAATTCTAACAGGTAGAGAAGAGAAGGGAACATTCTCATATGTGGTTAAATTTAAATAAATAAATAAATAAATAAATAATCCTAGAAACCCATTCAGTGGTGAAAATAAAATATTGCAGATGCTTATGCTAATGGCCAAAGAATAGTCTAGAATAACATAAATGCCATGCAGATATTTCTTTTTTAAAAAATAGTGAGAACTACAGCAACAAACACTATAACCTCCAATACATTTGTCCCATCAGGAGAAATCTAATGATGTTTTGTGTGCAATATATTTAATGTGAAATAGTTTATATGCTGCTGTGTGAGGGCAATTGTCCTGAATGGAAATTTAAGAATCTATAAATAAATAAAACATTGCTGGTAGCCACATGGCAAATTTTCTGGTTCAAATGCATTGTGGTCTTAGGGCTCATCTACACTGGTATAAAAATCCAGATGAAATTCAGACTACTTTGGCTTGGAACTGTACCAAATGATATTCAGATTACTCTGGCCTGGATTTTTAAGTGTCACACCTTACCCTGCTAAAGCCTGAATCTGCATCACCTTTCACCAGGCTTTTCCACACAATAATTTGTTTGGATTTTTACACCCAGCAAAACTGTGGGTCCACCGCTGCTGCCTAGCCAGCCATCTCCACACTGCTGCTGCCGCTGGTGTACACCGGAAGAGTGAAAGGGCTCTGTGTTCTCGGCGGAAAATTAATCACATGGCTGGCCACTCATTCTGACCTCAAGGCCAAGGCTCTGCTTTCCTGGGGCACAATTGCCCTTTCTGAGGTCAGAGGGAGTGACTAGCCCAGCTATCACAAGGCTGGTTGATCTCAGACAAGATAAACTATGCATCAGGGCTGTGCCCTCCTGGCATAATGATGTGGTGGGCTGCTCCTTCTGACCTCAGTGTGTGACTCTGTGACAGGAAAGCAGAGCCCTGGAGCAAAGTTAGTCTCTCTGAGGCCAGTATGAGTGGCCAGCCTTACAATGGCATGGTTGGCTGCTCCTTCTGACCTCAGAGAAAGTGATTCTGTGTTGGGAAAGCAGATCCATGATGCATAGTCACTCTCTCTGAGGTCAGAACAAGCAGCCAGCTATGCCATTGTGGAGCTGGCCACTTTGTTCTGACTGCAGAGCAGGTGATTCCTCATTCTTCCTTCAGAATGAGGAAGTGGTGCCAAGGAGGGGGAAAATGATGGCTCCTCAGGCAGCACTTGTTCTACCCCCCCATCACACCCCCAAATCCAGGGTGGATGCCTTGTACACAGTACAGTTGTCCCCAGAGTTTAAAAAAAAAATCCAAAGAAAACTGTGAGTTTTCTAAAACCCGGATTAAGATGGTATACCCTGAGTTGGTGCAGACAGGCACATACAGGACTTTTTCGCACGGGGATTTGTAATGGAAGCAGCCTCGTTCCCATTGCGAGGCTGCTGCGCAGCAGGGGGTCCATTTCGGAGGATGCTCTCCCCTGCCGATACTGTTGTGGAAGTGATGGGAGGCTGCAGCACCATATTTGGTGATTTTCTAATCACGAAAGTTGATCGTGATTAAGAAATCGCCAAATATGGCTCTGTATCCTCCCAGCACTTCTGCAACAGTATTTGCAGGGGAGAGTGTCATCCAAAATGGACCCTCTGCCACGCAGCAGCCTCGCAATGGGGACGAGGCTGCTTCCGTTACAAATCCCCGTCCGAAAAAGTCCACAATGTGTGGACTTATTGCGCCAGATTCTGAGAAAGGACACATGTAGTATGGCCTTATCCGGCCAGATTCAGGGAGCATTCAACTTTTTCAGTACTATAGACAAGCTGTGAGACGCCTACCTTTTGCAGAACACCCCGTAGATATATATTTGAGAAGACTATACTCAAAAATGTAGGAGTGCAGGAGATGGGGCTTGTGATCCCATTAAGGGTCTTTCCCCTAACAGTTCTAGCAGTGTTTGGCAAAAAAACCAAACCAAACCAAAACTCCTAAGCATTGTACTAAGTAGCAGCTATAACAACATAGAGAGGTGGTTACAACTTCTGGCCATGCATTATTTAGTTGTTTGTTTATTAAAACATTATAGAAGTGCCAGGCATTATTATGAACAAGGCTAGTGAATGAAAGTGTCATTAAAATCCCATAAAGTAAAATATGTTTTAAAAGTTCACAAAATCATAATCAAGCAGAGAAGGGGGAAGACCCCCCCTGCAAAAAAAAAAAAAAAAGATTCCTGAGAGTTTGCAAACAAAAAGAGAATATAAGGGACAGGATTCAGTGAGTTACAGTTGGTAAGATACCAGAAGTACACAGGTGGGGTGGGGGGTGGGGAAGGAAACCTATGGAACCTTTTTGGGTGGGTGAAAAGGTGGCCCCATGGAACTTGTTCTGAGGTATTATTACACGCAGAAATATGTAGCATCCATGGCCTCATGGATCCTTTGTGGGATAATAGGTAAGCATCAAGTATATTTCAGCTTGTGTGTGTGTGTCATGCCCCGTGCGTCTGACGAGGGTATGGAATCAGAGGAGGAGGAGGACATGGTAGGGAATGGCACTATGGACCCTAGCACAGGTTCATCTACACCTGTGCCAGCAGGGAACCCTGTCAACCTGGAGGCTCCAGTCCCAGCAGAGTGTCCTGCTAATTCAGATAACGATGAAGAAGAAGAGACAAACTTACCTCCACCATCATACAGCCAGTGGCAATCTCAAAAGGAAGCTAAAAGTAAATCACTGAGACTTTATGAGAAACACCTGCTTGTCAAGAAGCACATGCCAAAGCCTTGATTGCTATATATATGCTTTGAGGAAATGTGGAAGCTTTGTCAGAGATCAACTGATCTTCCTGGAGAAAGCTTCCTGCTAACTCTTGTTGCCTTGACTCCTGTTTCCTTGACTCATATTTAGATCTTGGACTGTTCCTGACTATGCTGTTGCCTGACCCTGTGGATCCACGGACCTACTTCTGGTCTATGCTGCTTTCTGCAAGCTTTGACCCTTGGACTGTTTTCTGGACTCTTCTCTGTGTGCCTTCCTGCTGGTTTTGCTGCTGCTCAAGAAACTGAACCTTGCTTGTTTCAAACCTTATCTGACTCCACTTAATTGACTTTGCTATCATGAAGAGTTTGCCACTTTCCAGGTCTTTTGAGCTTTATCTTGGTCAAACTCCCAAAACTGTGTATTAACTGCTAGTAACTGGCTGCTTTCTTGGATAGCGTGTGTCCTGTTTCTTGGGGTTTTTCTCCAATAGTATCTGTTAACTGTTGATTTTGCTTATGTTGTTTTATGAAATATTTTTACGGCACTACATGCCACTGCCAGTGTTTCTCATTCTGAATGGGGAAAAAACAACAACACGGAGGGAGGGAGGGAGGGAGGGAGGGAGGGAGGGGGAGGGAGGGAGTAACAGGATCTTAAACACTTACATAATCTTAACTATTCTTGTTGTGTGGTAGGGGTTACATTTCCTACCTCCCAGGAAGAAAATAAATTGGGGTGGGGGTGAGGGCTGAGATGTTTCTCATGAAATGGTTGAGGGAAGCCCTTCTGAAATAAAGAAAGGGTAATCAGAATCAGAGGATTGAGTTTGGCTACTCTTCTCTAGTATAGAGGACTAAGTATCTCCACCTCCTCCCATTCCTTCTTCTCCCTCCCCCCTCCATTTGGTAGTTTATTCCTCCTCCATAACTTCAGAGTCTTCCTCTGATAGAGGGTGTTAAAGTCTGATTGAGAGTTTCAGATGCCTTTAATTTCAATTCTTGTAAGCCTGTGGGTTATGAATTTATGGTTGATGATGTCAAAGTAAATGTCTTAGTTTGATTATGCTAACCAGAAGTAAATAGTGATTAAAGTCACTGGATTAAATATAATTCAAAGTACAGCTCAGATACGTCTGGAAATATGTGATGTGGTTTCATTTCTGAATATGGCCTGAGCCTGATCAGTTATCATTATGGTTAGCACTATCATGACAGATGACTTAGGGAAATCATGTACACCGAGCTCATTTGATGAAAATAATAATACATGTGACAAACAACATCATAGATGACAGAATAGAATAATAATGTGGGGAAGAAATGGAAACAAAATGGAAGAGAGATTATTTCATATGTGTGTTACAGGAATTATACCTCTTTCTTTCTTTCTTTCTTTCTTTCTTTCTTTCTTTCATTTTCTTTTACAATTTTGGGATTTCTGCTTGAAAAACCCTCAGATTTGCTAACAACCTGAACCTGTATTATGCTCCTAAATGTTTCAGATATATATTAATTATTATTAGAACTTAAAGCAGAAAATAATTACAACATTATCAGTATTATCAGCAAATGGGAGATTGACATGGACAATCAATCAACGCATAGCAGTACAAGAGAGCTGCTTTTAATTGGATGCAAAGCTGCCTGGAGAAATTTTCCTTTTTGTAATATCTTTAATTTCCCTTGAAATCTCTCATGTTTCTGTTAAGGAGGATTCCAGCATTGGGAACCATATTAAATCACTCTAAATGTCCAAATTCACACTGATTTTTAACTTAAAGCAAAAGGTGGATATTTATTCTAATCAGGGATGTACCTGATGAAAACCCAGTGATGAAACAATCCAAAATGAAACAAGAGATAGTGCCAGAAGATGATACAGCAGAGGAGAACTGTGAGTAGCTCTGTGGCTAATGATGACACAGGACTAAAGCTAAAAAGATGGTCAGCTGTTGATGTGCTCAAACGTAAAAGGAACATCCAAAGCTGCACAAGACATATTATAGGAACATGGAATGTGAGAAGTATGAATCAGGGGAAGCTAGACATAGAAAAACAAGAAATGGAACATATAAACATTGCAATACTTGAAGTGAGCAAGCTAAAGTGGACAGTCAGTTAATTTTCAGTCAGATAATTACACAATATTTTACTCAGGAAATTAAAAGCTAAACTGGCATTAATAGTCAATTGATATAATGCAACGTCTGACCAAATAATATCAATTAGATTTCAGGGAAAACCTACCAATATAACCATAATCCAAGTTTATGCTCCAACTATGGAGGGACAGGAAGAAGAAAGTGAGATTTTTTATGCTGGAGTCCAGGAGGAAATTGAACACACAACAAAACTTGTTGATCATAGGTGATTGGAATGGCAAAGTAGGAAACAGAGTACACTAAAAGATTGTTGGAAAAATTGGCCTAGAATCAAGAAATGACATAAAATACTGATTGAATTTTGCAAGGCCAACAGTTCATTCATTGCAAACACAATCTTCAAGCAACCAAATATATGACTATAACGATGGACATCACCTAATGGCCAATATATAGAGAAATCAAATCGACTACATAATTCAAAGTGGAAGATGGAGAAGCTCCATTCTCTTTGCAAACACAAAACCAGGAACAGATTGTGACAGAGACCAAATTAGAGTAAAATTAGAGTAAAGCTAAAGAAAAATAATAAAGCAAACATCATGCTACAATTCAACCTGAAGACTATTCCTACAGAATTTAAATATAATGTAAAAAATAGATTTGCACTATTAAACTGAATTGACAAGGAGCCAGAAAACTCTTGATTGAAGCCATGTACATTGTTAGCGAAGAATACAAAAAGACACTCTGCAGCCAAAAAGAAAAAGAAGCCTCAATGAATGACAGACAAGTCTTCAAGTTGTTAAGGACAGATGAAAAGCAATAGGGAAAGATGACAGAAATAGAGTCAGAACCTTGAATGTAACTATTCAGTGATTTGTGTTCAAGGACAAAAAGAATTACTAGAATAATAAATGCAGAGAAATAGAGAATGACAATGAAAAAGGAAGAACAAGAGACCTCTTCCACAAGATAAAAAAAAAAATCAAAGGGAAATTTAAATTGAGAATGGGGGTGCTCTATGACCAGCAGGGGAACAAAATACATGACCAAGTACAAATAAAAAGATAATGGAAATAACACACTGAACTAAATAAAAGAGATTAAAGGATTACAGATTAATTCAAGGAAGAATGAAACCATAATTTTAAAAAGTGAAGCATATGCTACACAGTGGTCACTTCAGAGGAATAAATCCGCAGAAACAGATTACATACCAATAGAGCTGCTTCAAGCTAGAGACAAAATCTACTGTAGATCTGTCAACAAATATGGAAAACAAAACAATGACCCACAGATTGGAAAGGCTAAGTATATATTCCAGTCCCTAAGAAAAGGAACACCAGGGTAATCACAGGTCCATTGTATTAATTTCTCATGCAAGCAAAGTGGTGCTCAAAATTCTACAACAAAGACTTTTGACATATATGGAGTGAGAAATGCCAGATGTCCAAGCTGGGTTCAGGAAAAGAAGAGGTACTAGGGATCATATTGTAAACATATGTTGGCTAATGGAGGACATCAAAGAATTTCAGAAGAAAATCAACCTGTGCTTTATAGATTATAGCAAAGCCTTTGATTATGTAGATCATGAAAAATCATGGCTTGCTCTTAAAGAAATGGGTGTGCAACAAGATTTGATTGTCTTGATGGGTAACCTGTACCCAGGGCAACAGCCTACTGTCAGGATGGACTATGTAGAAACTGATTTTTTCCAACTGGCAAGGGGGTCGGGCAATGCTGCATTTTATCATCATATATGTTTAACTTATAGACTGAACATTTTGTATGTAAAGTAGGATTAGACTCAGAGGAAGGAGCATGAAAATTGGAGAAAAGAACATCAACAGTTTAAGATATGCAGATGACACCATACTACTAGCAGAAAATAGCAAAGACTTGGAACATTGTCTATTTTAAAGTTATGTAAAAAATCTGTGGTCATTTTTTTTTTGTTTTGTTTTCTTAATGTTCAGCTGTAATTCCAGAAAGTCAAGGAAGAAAGTGCAAAGGCAGGTTTACAGTTGAACATTAAGAAAACAAAAATAATGACTACAGATTATTTACATAACTTTAAAGTAGACAAGACATTAACATAGTTCAAGATATTCCATACATTGGCTCAGTTATTAATCAGAATGGAGACTGCAGTCAAGAAATGAGAAGAAGGCTAAGGAGATTATCAGACAACTAAATTAATCAATTATAGGGATGACAGAAGATTGCCAAAGGGCTTACTTTTCGGACGATGTCATCCTTGTCCCGTTATGCCCCCATCCTGGTTCTGTGCTACCCTTGTTTCTTCTTATTCACAGCTCAAACCTTGAATAGATCACCCATTACATTTCTGTCACAGAATGATGGGTGAGTGGAAAGGTGCCTTGTTATGCTGACAGGATGCCAGCCACAGTGGAAGGTCTGTGCCAAACACTTCTGGCTGAGATAGGGACATCCAGGTAAGCAACACCATTCCCCCCCCTCCCCGGGTTACTAGTATTTTTTTAACTGTGTTTTTGTGCTTGCTGTCATTTTTCTATCTTTCTTTTACTAATTTTTTTTATTTCCCGCATGCTTGTTCTCTCACAAAAACAGCCAGGCACTCAGACCAGGAAGTGAATGGGGCTCTGTTCGAGCTCCATTCACTCCTGGGCTGCCAAGCAGGGCACATGTATGCAGAAAAGGTAGGTATGAAATTTTTTTGTTCATGTGCTGGGATGAGAACAGGAGGGAGACAGGAGAGGAGATGGCGAGATGGGGACACATTTTTGTTTGTCCCTGTCTGATCGTCTCCTAGGACTTGGAAGAGCAGCTAGGAAGGATTTAGATAACATCCTGAAGATATATCACTGAATACAAATGTTAGTGTCATCCATGCCATCATATTTTAGTTTCACTCTATGGTTGTGAAAGCTGGATAGTGAAGAAAACTGATAGGAAGGAAATCAATTCATTTGAAATGTGGTGCCAGAGAGGAGTTTTGTGGATACTGTAGACTGCTAAAAAGCAAATAAATGGGTCCTCAAGCAAATCAAGCCTGAACTCTCCTAGATGCCAAGATGACTAAATTGAGACTGTCATACTTTGGACATATCATGAGAAGACAAGACAATAATGCTTGATAATGTAGAAGGCAGTAGGAAAGAGGAAGACTGCATCCTAGATGGATAGACTCAATCAAGGAAGCAACAGCCCTGAATTTACAATACCTGAGCAGGGCTGTTGATGACAGGTTGACCTGGAGATCTCTGATTCATAGAATATCCTTAAGTCAAAGTCAAACAACAACAAGCTGAAATCACCCTTTCTGATGTCCTCACATGTGTACTGACTTGACTGGTGGGACAAAGAGGAGACAACCCCCCAGTAGACTTCTATTCAGAAAAGGCCATAGCTGGTGCAGCAGTCAAAGCTGATACCAACCACTCTGAGGCACAAAGTCCACTTGGGCCTCCAGTGACCAAGATGGATCTAGAAGTACTCACAAGAAACTCATCTGATCCTTCAAATGGCAGATGAACCCATCCCCAGACCCTCTTCTAACTTCCCCCAGCACCTTTTTTAGATATTGAACAGCAGGGAGGACAAGATGGAATCCTGTGGCACTCCCAGCTTAGTAGCTATGGGACTGAACAGAAATCCCCCAGTGTTACTTCCTGGAACCATCCCTGTATATAGAAGAACCACTGTAAAGTATAACTCCTACTCTCATTGGAAAGATTTGATTCTATAAGATATCATGATAAATGGTATCAAATGATATCCTGAGATATCCAGGAAGATCAACCAGGAAGCAGTCTCTCTGTTTTTGCCATGGAATAGGTCATCAATCAGTGCAACTAGAATCATAGAATCATAGAATCATAGAATTGCAGAGTTGGAAGAGAACACGAGGGCCATCCAGTCCAACCCCCCTGCCACGCAGGAAATCTTGATCAAAGCATCCCCGACAGATGGCCATCCAGCCTCTGTTTAAAGACCTCCAAGGAAGGAGACCCCACCACGCTCCGAGGGAGTGTGTTCCACTGCCGAACAGCTCTTACTCTCAAAAAGTTCCTCCTCATGTTGAGGTGGAATCTCTGTTCCTGGAGCTTGCACCCATTGCTCCGTGTTCCAGTCTCTGGAGCAGCAGAAAACAAGCTTGATCCATCCTCAGCATGACATCCCTTCAAATACTTAAACAGGGCTATCATATCGCCTCTTAACCGTCTTTTTTCCAGGGTAAACATACCCAGCTCCCTAAGTCTCTCCTCATAAGGCATCGTTTCCAGACCTTTCACCATTTTAGTTGCCCTTCTCTGGACACGATTCAATTTGTCAATATCCTTTCTGAATTGTGGTGCCCAGAACTGGACACAGTATTCTAAGTGAGGTCTGACCAAGGCAGAATAGAGTGGCACTATTACTTCCCTTGATCTAGACACTATACTTCTATTGATACAGCCCAAAATCGCATTGGCCTTTTTAGCTGCTGCATCACACTGTTGACTCATGTTCAACTTGTGGTCTACTAGGACTCCTAGATCCCTTTCGCATGTAGTCTCATTCAGCCAGGTCTCTCCCATCCTATATTTATGCATTTCATTTTTCCGCCCTAAATGCAGTACTTTACATTTCTCTGTATTGAATTTCATTTTGTTAGCTTTGGCCCAGCTCTCCAGTCTATCCAGGTCATTCTGAATTTTGATCCTGTCCTCTAGGGTATTAGCTACTCCTCCCAATTTGGTGTCATCTGCAAATTTAAAGTTATTTCAGTGCCATGCCCAGGCTAGAAACCAGATCAAATTGGATCCAGATACTCTGTGCATCCAAGAATACCTCACAGGATTGCAGCCTTTGTGATACCTTTCAGTCATCTAGCCATCAAATGCCAGACTTGCATGGGACTGCTGTGGACTGCTATCATTGGGCATCTGTGATGCCAACAATGCCACTAGACAATATCCTCCATCACTTTTCAACCTCAATACCCTCCCCACTATCCTTTTCAGCTGTGCTTACAAAAATGCCACTAGCTTCCTCCCAGAGTAGTTTTCACTTACCTTGTAACAGCAGTCAGACACAATGGCCTTGTTTGTATGAGGCAAGAAATCCCAGATTATTCTGAAGTAATGGCAGTATTCTGAAGTTGTTTTTTTTTTTTTTTTTTTTTTGGCCAGGCATAAGCATTGCATACCTACTAATCAAGATGGTGGCTGTGAGTGAATTACTCACATTTTAACTTAGCTGAATTTGCCACCACCAAACTTTTTTTAAAAAAATCCTATGTGTAATAGAGTGATATGTCACCTTTACTAAAAAGAAAAACAACAACAACAACCCTGTTTTATTGCTGTAATGCCCATTCATTAAGGTGAAAATCCAACATGGCAGCCACAGGCACTTGCCTTGTTAGCAAGCCCCACCTCCCATACTTGTCCAGCCAATCAGCTTTACACTTCGATTATATGGGAAAGTGATTCAAATTTTTGAATCGCTTGTCCTAATGAGCAAAATGTGAATTTCCCTCGCTGTTTTTTAAAAATTCCAGTGAAAGCTGCAAAGGCTTTTCCTTTGGAGTTTTTGGCATTTTTGGCTCCGCTCCTTCCAAATACAGTGAAACAATGTGGGATCTCATTAAGACAGGTAGGATTCTCCTCGCATTCCATTAGGAGTATTTTCACCATTTAGACAACTCCACTGTTACTGCTGCTGTAACCTACCTTCTGCTGCTTCTCTTCTGGGCAGCAGTGGTAGCAAATTTGTCTCATGAAATGGAGACAAGTCAATGCTTAGCCCCATCACAGCAAGGTTATTATGCCCCACAAGGCATTGAGGCATAAAAAATGTTTGGTGTAGTGAGAACCATGTTCTGGCTACACAGCAAAAGCTGGCTGTATAGAAGAGACTACAACAGGAACTACACAAGTCCTGCTACCACCATTGTTGGTATACATATGTCAACCCACCAGCTTGCCCAGCAGAAGAGGAACAGACAACTATAGGTAAGGTATTGCTGACCTCAGTGGGCCCTCCTTAGGAGTCAGGCTCTTGTCCTTAAGTGCCAATATTTCCTTCTTTCCATGGCAACAGCTATTCAGAATCTCAGAGAAATAATTATTCCAGGTCTGAGACACTTCTCTGGAAATATTACATGCTGACAACTGAGGTGTATGATAGTTACTTGAGTTCACAAACACCAGATGTGATTCTTGGATAAGAAATTCTAATTAGCTTCTGCTGTAGGTCCATTTTCTAGAGTTTTAAGCAAAAATGAACTACTGTTAGAATAGATTTCTAATGATATTCTTGTTAAATTTCAATGTATGAATAGTTCATTACATTTTTGAATTACTTACATTTGCATATGTTCTGAAATTATATCCCTAAGACTATAGAACCAAGCCACTTGCAGTGGTCTTATTCATTACTTAATCTTATACCACTTTATGCCATTTAAAAAGAAAATAATACTCTTATTCTGATGATTTTTGAGAGGGAGCTAATCATTCTGTTAAAAGGTTTTTAAGAGAGGGTGTTTTTTGGTTTTTTTTTTGAAGGTCTATTTATGAGTTACCAAAAGGAAAAGGGAAAAAAAAAATCCAGAACACTTTCAATTTTATGTTTTTTTTTCCCCCACTCCATTTTCCAAAGCTGTGGTATGTAGAGCAAAATGTGTGTCTCTAATGTGTATATATGTTTAATCTCTTCCCTTGTTTGCTTTTGCCAATTTGACAGACATGGCCTGTGTTTGGCAACCCAAAGAAGTGGTTTCCCTAGCAACAGAATCCATGTAAAATGTCTTTGAACACCTGTTCTCTCCACTCTCATTTCGTTCAGCTAAGCATTGTGCACTTGGAAAATAGGGTGTCTCCTTCAAGGTGTCACTCAAAGAATTCAGCCGAACAGTGACAAGGAGACAAGGCTGAGTTGAAAGGCCCACCTGACTAAAAGGCAGACACCACCTAAAACATGGTGTTTAGCTTCAGATAATATTGGCTGTGAATTTATGCCCCCATCACCACCACATTCCCCACCATTCCCAGTTTCATATTTATCTGACCTGAATTGTAGTACTCTGTGAGATCATTCAAACTAGAGAAACACAATAAGGAATCGTAGGCATTTTCACAGGGTGAAATGATCATGCATTACTGACTATTGTCACCTTTAGGCTTTTTAGCCACACACTCCCATTAAATATCATGAGCAAAAAAGGAAATGTGACCGGATGCTCAAGAACACACATGCCATATTTTCTCTGTGTTTGTATGTGTGGGAAAATATTAGATTTCACAACCTGGGTCACTTCTACATTATTAAAAATAGTTGGCAGCATATCAAATCACCATCTTATAGTCTGTTTAAAAAGCTAGCTCCTCAATGTTCTGTCATAGTCTAGCATGACCACAAAATGGTGCCCAGGACAAATCTATTGCATGCAAGGGTTGGCTTTGTTATCCAAATTACTGAAGTCCGTGGAAATTCCATGAGTGTCTACCAAAACTCAATATTTCTATGGTGAATTTTAATTAGCTCAAACAGTGATCGTGAGAGGTCAGGTAACTGCAGGATCTTTTGACCTATGTATACTGGTAATAACTGATGAGACTCCAAGCCAGGTAAAATAGTTTTTATTGAAAAATAATCAGGGGAATGCACACATACGTACACTTAGGCTACAAGGATTCACACAAGACTATCAAAGAAAGTAGAAAGTATTGGGATAGAGGAATAGAATTTGGAATGATGGGCTATACTATACCTGTCTGAAGAGCAGAGATTCATGCAGCAGAAGATACTTTGTGCAGCAAACTAGCAGAGTGATGAGGTGGGAGAAACTGCAAACACTTTGGCAATGTTTTGGGGTGATATTTATATTTGATATTCCCCCTGAAGGGGTGTTTTTAGTGGAATACAATGTGCGCCGGAGTTTCCCAAGGTTAAACAATGGATTCTCCATATGTGTAATGACTGAGACATTAGGACTGATGGTTCTCAGGAACTCTCTTATTGTTTTAGGAAAGGTGCAAGGAAAAACCAGTTTTGCAAGGCAATGACAGTCCAGCTAGCTTGACTGAATTAGTGAATGACTCACTTCTATGTATGTCCAGGAGGTTTAGCCTATTTCCACCCTAACTCACCAGTCCAAGGAGTATGTGTGTCACTTAATCCCTACTCGCGTGTGTCTTTTAGGACTTTGGGCTGACTACTTCCTTAGGCTTCTGAGCAAACCTTGCATCCTTGTATTTGGGAATCCCTGGTCTACTACCTACCACATGGAGTGCTAATAATAAGCCAATTTATGAAATATAGCCTATTGATGAATTATTGAGGGGGGTTATCAGGGCAGTTAACAACTTGGGTTTCAGCCAGTGCCATTCAGTTATATGGGGCAAAGTGCATGTTTTAGAGCCAGAGGCACTTTTTAGATAAGGTAAAACTTATACCTCATGTGTGTGGCACTAGATGGAAGAGACAGCTTTAGTTATTTCCTGACAGTATTGCAGAAGGAACACCTTTATCCTCTCCTATATGAATGAATCCTCTTAATTGCTGAGAGAAAACTATAAACTGCAATTGGGGACAGTGATGTCATGAGGCTAGCAATATATCCCTTTTCTCCTGATAGTGTAAATATCAGGTATCCATTGGCATTGATCTGGGGGAGAAAATAGGCCTTTCTTATGACTTATGACTTCTCATGACTTATGACAGCCCTCCTTATGTTGTCTGTAATATGTAAGAATTCCCTCTACACATACCTTACCTATCATAATTAAAGGTTTGGGTAGTGTAAAATTCTCTCTATTGAGAGTTTTCTTCTCTCCCTGTTGATCCCAAAAGGATTTGCTGACGATCCCTCATTGTTCGATTACTGAGCACTCAAGCTCCAGGCTCAAATAATTGGCACTGAGCCAGAAGGGAAGATTAAATGTTGATACAAAATTAGAGCACGAACCTCCTAATCACCAGGGCAGGCCACTACATCTAGTGCCTATGCTGATTTTGGGAGGTGAAGGAACAAGGGTATAAGAAGAATTACAATCATTGCCTGGCGTACAGCCACTGCACCTCAACTGTGATATTCTGTGCATAGGGATGGACAGGATATTTGAAAAATGCTAACATATTTTGAGTGTTGAGAAAACCTGATGAGAGGAATCCTAGACTGACAAGAGTCTTTTCTGTTCAGTACGTATTCTGTGCAAACTTAGCATTTTCTCTTTCCTGCACAAAAAAATTAAGTAATTGGGGAATTCTGAGCAAAATTCACACATGATTGGTGTTTTTTTTTTAACCCCAAAGATGTCATTTGCTGTTTAAGAAACAGCTTTTTCTTGAAGAAAATAGTATTTCTATGCAGAAAATGCTGTTTCTTATGCATGTGCAAGTTACGTGCAAATAGGTTTGAAACCATGCACAAGTTATGCGTAAATTACAATTAGGTTTTATGTTTTGAAGATTTCCTTGCAATGGGAAGAAAATGGCTAAAATGCCTTGCTGCTTCCTTAAAGAAGAAAATGAATGAAGAATTGCATCCCTATCTTTGCATTATATGTATCTGTACCTGTGCAGTATGAGGTGCTGTGGGAGAGGACCTGAATTTTGCTGGTCTCCAATGGAGGAGAGGCCAGAATGGATGATGTCAGGCCAATATGCCATGACACAAGGCATTTGGGGGACAGATTTAGGGTATTTCTTAGTTCTGTCCACCACTTCTGTTTCTTTTCAGATGATGATGCTTCTCTCACTGTTCAAGATACCAAGCAGTTATTCCCTTGCCTGGTGGGCCTACTTGAGAGGTAAGGAAAGGGAGTGTTTTTTAATGAGGGCTCTGAGGATTGCAAGCCCTTTTGGAGCCCCATATCGATGCAAACATGGTAGTGCCCTTTTCAGCATTTCCCTCCTCTGAAGATCTTTGTTGCAACAGTAGCAAGATCTCAGGGGTGAATGGGGGCTGAGTAGGAGAGGCTTTGGGAGGGGGTTGAATCCTGAGAGGACTTGCCAAGCTATTTTAGCACCATTTGTTCAAATTTGGGTGGCATTGGCTCAGGTGTGGATCAGGCTTGCCACCTGCCATTAGGATCTAGGTGGTTTGGGTATACATCCCCCTGCCTCCTCCCACCGATAATGCTGAGGAAATGTGCTGACGATTTAGCCACTTTCGGCATGGGTCAGACCAATTCTCTTGTGAAGGTGTGATGTTCTAGTCTAGGCAGTTGGGAATCAGGTAGCTGTAGTTTATTTCCATTGTGTTAATTTGAACTAGGTATTTCATTGTGTCAGGGAGGAGGTGCAATCACAGCCCTGCTGGCTGATATCCAGATGAGTGTGAACCAACAATAGTTCCTGGGTGTCTCCTTGCATAGGCTGGTAAAGGCCTGGTTTTCAACTGCAGGCTGAGCCCTGGTTGCTAGGTTACAGAATTAGGCCCTCTGTGGCCTTTGTACTGAGTATTAGCAGAGATCACATATCCCATTTTCTTACTAATTCAGGATTTTGGCTACATTCAAAAACATAGTCATGTTAGTCTGTAGCAACCTAGAAAACACTGAAGGCATCCTGTAGCATCTTTGAGACTGAGAGACATTTATAGTGTAGGCTTTTATAGACTCATGCCTTTGATTTGTGCTGCTGCCGCTGATGATGATAATGAAGATAAGGAGCCCTGGTGGCGCAGTGGTTAAATGCCAGTACTGCAAGTCACCATGCTGCAAGTTCGATTCCAGCGGGCTCCAAGGTTCACTCAGCCTTCCATCCTTTCGTACATCGGTAAATTGAGAACCCAGCTTGTGGGGGCAATTAGCTAACACACATTGAAAACTGCTTAATGTAGTGTAGATGTGTAAATTGCTATTGCTTAAAACAATTTGTAAGCCACTCTGATAGCCTTGTGGCTGAAGAGCGGGGTGTAAATAAAAAAATAAAAAATAAAATAAAATAAAATAAAATAAATGATGCAATGGCTGTATAAATGGCAGTTAAGTGGGATTTCTGCAGGTTTGGTTGTGTGAAGTGTGTGCATGCACGCACACAGGCATGTATATGTAGATGTATAGATGCATGTGTATAGATAGAACAGTACACTTAGGGTCTATTTTGTTTCCTGTTTCTGACACAATCATTTAGAAGTCCCATTAAATTACAAAGCAATTGAGAAGAGGGGCAGGGGGTGATAATTGAAAAGCCTCTGAAAAAGTGTTCCAATCAGGTGTCTTTCCCTAGTTATTTCTACTTCACCCATAAATGAAAGCAGATGTAACTTTAGCACCAGTCATAGAGCAGGCTGCAACTTTAGAGAGGGCCCTATCAGTGCTGACTACAATCTCCTGTGCCCCCCACTTCTGGTCAACACACAAGCACACAGAGTATGGGTTACTAATGAGATTCTTGACTGTTGTCAGTGCTTGAAAAATGGTGGACATGGTACTAAAGGCAGACGCTGCCATAAGCAATGTTTTGGAGGAGTGGGGGGGGGGTACTCAGCCCAATGAAGCTGTGTCTCTGTCTCAAGGTTCCCAGGTAGGATTGGATGGACCAGACAAGTCTGGCAATGCAGCATACAATCAGTGGGCTTAATTTGGGTCTTCCCTGCACAGAGAGAACAATGATTACCTATTGGATTGTATCTACTGAACAGCAGGCCTGCAAACAGCTATGGCTTGGTCAGCAAATGTATATTAAGTGTTCTATAGGGAATGAGGGAGGAGCTCAATAATTAGAAAGGGGGAAACCTAGGAAAGTGTGAATGAATCAGACCTGGACCAAAACCTGGCTGCCAAGTTTTATTTATTTATTTATTTATGCTACAGTCATAGTTAGAGTGCAAAGGTGGTATGCCTTATTATCAAGTCAGTACATTAACATTATTTACCACCCAATGTGGACTTCATGGGATCTGCATGGCCTTTTGTAATGAATCATTTAGTATAAGGCTGTAATTAACTCCTCCCTTTGCTGGGATCTGCTGCAAGCCCGGATATGTATGCTGATTATTACCAAGCCAGGAACATTGAGGGTGATGCCTCTCACAGTGACATATAGTTAACAGGACCCCAACAGCACAGGGCCAGGCAGGGAAGCCTATAGAGATTTCACAACAGCTATTTCTGTCTTGGCAACTTGGTTCACATGGGGCTTCCATTCATAACACCCATTCAAATTTGAGCATGAGTGCTCCAGTTGTAATGGCCCTCATTCCTTTAGGAATTGCCAATACAGAAAGCCCCAGTGAGCTAACATTCAGGACCAGCGCTTCAGGTGCAAGGAGCTTGATAGCCACTTCCTAAAGGTGCCAGGTCCAATTAGGTTAGATATGTTAGTTCTATGGTGCAAGTCTATCAGAAAGTTTCAGATGCCCATAATGCATGTGATGGTTTTCAGTCTGGCTTTAATATTCCTTTTCAGATTTTCCATATAACCCCTTTTTATTTATGGTCATTTGAAATTAGCTAAGCACCTGGAATCCATAATTAGAAAGCAGATTGACAAGGGTGTTCAGGAGGGAAGAGTGGTAGGTCCCCTTCTTGCGTTCTTGGTTCCCAGTTTGAGAGTTTCTCCATTAGGTATTGGCCCAAGTGAATATAGTGAATATAGACCTATTCATTATTTGTTTTACACAAAGGGAAGTTTGATAAATGACACCATCCCCCAGGAACATTGTTAGGGTTTCTATAGCTCCTTAGACACAGATATTCAGATTATCAGACACTTTGGGATAGAGGTGGAACTGCTGAAGCATTAAGTTGGCCTTTTGCTTTTTCCTAGTTCACACCAAACCTTCTGAACTACTGGGCTTCTTACTGGATGGTGGCTCTACATGGTCCAGGCATCCCTGGTCTGTTTGTGTTTGGTCTCTTGTTCTGCTTTTGGAAAAATAAGTGCACCATCCCCTTATCTTATCTGCTTAGGTATACAATTTGGTATTGTTTAACAATGTTGCCTTCTCACAGATTGCAAACTGTAGGAACTATGGGAAGTCACTCTCCAAGAGTTGCAGGAGCTAGTTGGTCACCTTAATTTTTGTTTCCCTTGGTGGGGCCTTCCTGCATTGTTTTCATGATGCAAAACCAGAGTTGCATACATTCCACCATCGACTTAGGGTTATTGTTGAGGCAAGGACCAACATGGAGATTCAGAATGATTTTTTTTCCTCTGTTTTAATGAAGTGTCATTCTTGTGGGAGACTATTGAGTGTAAAATTGGAATTTCAGAAGACCTTCACATGTCAATTTGCTTTACAGGGATATGGTTCCATGGTTTATTTGTTTTTAGTGTCAGGCATGTGAGGTAGTTCTTGTAAAAAAAATTTGGTGACAGTCTGGTTGAATTCACAATTTCTTGGTCCATTCTTGTTTACAATATGACCCTGGTCAGTGTCATTAATTTGCTCATCCCTAGATCCCTTCATGCCATGTGTCAGGTCCAAGCCTTCACAGTTATAGGTGTCCCTTAAGATACAGTCCTCCCTTCACATTCATGGGGATTAGGGGAGCAAGACCCCCACAAATGTGAAAAAAATGAATAAAAAATTATGTAAAGGTTGGTTGGGGGAGCATGCGGATGGAACCCCTGTAGGAGGAAGGGATAAAGAGAGGCTTGTGGCCCAGGCTGCGGCCACCGCTGCTGCAACCCGTCCTGCCTAGGCCTCCCAGGCCTCCTCCACTGCCGCTGCCACCACCACCATCGCTCACCCCATCACTGCCACCATGCCACCACCACCTCCAACCATGTCCCTGCCACCATACCTCTGGGCCCTCTGTGCTGCATTTGCCATGATCTCTTTGCCCCCTTTCCCCTTCACTCATGGCCCAATCTGCAGCACTGCAGGGCCTTAGGGGAAGAGGAAATGGGGCAGACAGAAAAAGTCTCTCCTCCCGGTTTCCCCTTTTCTCAAGGCCTGATCTGCTGCAGCACGGATTGGGCCTTGAACGAAGGGGAAATGGGGTGGACAGGAAAAATCTCTCCTCCCCGTTTCCCCTTCACTCAAGGCCTGATCAGCTGCACACAGATCGGGCCATGAGTGAAGGGGAAATGGGGTGGACAGGCAAAGTCTCTCCTCCCCATTTCCCCTTCGCTCAAGGCCTGATCAGCTGCACACAGATCAGGCCATGAGTGAAGGGGAAATGGGGTGGACAGGCAAAGTCTCTCCTCCCTGTTTCCCCTTCACTCAAGGCCTGACCCACTGCAGCGTGAATGGGCCTTGAGTTAAGGGGAAATGGAGTGGACAGGCAAAGTCTTTCCTCCCCATTTCTGCTTCACTCAAGGCCCGATCCACTGTGGTGCAGATCGGCCCCTGGGCAAAGGGAAATGGGGCGGACATTTCACCCCCTTCCATTTCTCTCCCCTTCCCTGCAGCTGCCACTCCCTCTGCTGCTGAGCACTTGGAGACTTGGTTTTGTGGGAAACTCAGTGGGGAGTTCGTCTCGTGCCTTGCCTTCTAAGCAAGTGACTTCGATTTAATCCCCCCATTGAAGGGGGACTTGGAGGGCAAGGCAAGGGCTGGGCATCATCACTGAGAAGCCTCATTTTAAACACACTTGCCTCGCAACCCCATCCCTGGATTTTCAGCGGCAACAGGGGTGGACTTGCCTCACAACCCCATCCCTGGATTTTCAGCGGCAACAGGGGTGGACAGTCACCTTAATTTTTGAGGGGGCATCCTTCCTTGGATGCCCCCTCAACCTTGGGGGTGTTGAGGCGAGTGCATTTAAAAGAAGGCTTTTCCATGGCAATGTCCAGCCCTTGCCTGGCCCTCTGATCCCCGCCTCCATGGTGGGCTTAAAATGAAGCCGCTTGCTTAGAAGGTGGATGCAAGGGCAATGCACTCCTTTTACCATCTCCAGGACACAGGGATACCAGGATAACAGGAGACTTCAGAATTCACAAGGCACTGGAGGGATGGTATCGGCAGTTGGGCAGGGTGTCTAACATACATGAACCACTATCCTTATGGGTTTGGGGTCTACTTGATTGGCCATTTGCTCCTCTGGTTATTTGTTTCATGCAATATCACTGCCTCCCCCCTTTTTGTGTGGATTTCAGGTTAGTGAGCTGGTTCTGTTGCCAAAGGTGATAGATGGCTAGAAATAATATTGATGTGGTCAGCCATTTTTCCTCATCAACTCAGGCAGAGTGAGGGCAATCCCAATGCACTGATACAGCCCACAGAAGGGTAAATAGGGAAATTCACAATGCCCTAAACAGGAGTTTAGACCACTTCCTCCCACATCCCAGTATAGTTTTTTCAGTGGATGACATGCATTTATCCAAGAAGGGTAATGTGTTGTCTCTGGTGAACATGCAACAAGGGGCGAGGGCCCTTTTGGCTAGCCTGGAGGGGGGAAAGGGACTAAGCGGATACTTAGTGGGGGGAGAAATAAGAGTTATGGTGAATACCTTGGGACCCTTTTGGTGGAGGAAAAGGCTCTGGAACTGTCTGTTTACATCTTTTTTTGTGGTCTCTGTGAATCCACACAGTGGGATTACTCCTGCACAGAGTAGTTGGAACCTTCTGAAATCGCTAGGCAGAATAGTTTTTGATACATTTTGGCTGTAGCTCCGTCCATCTCAGCACTTTCCTTAAAAGACGCTCCTGCCTAATTCCCCTCAGTTCCTTTTCGTCCGCTGCATATGCAGCAGTTAGGAACTTCTATCGCTAGTGCTCTTCGATTGCCTCACATTTTTCAACTCGGACAGTTTTGGATTTTGCTTCCTGGATCTTCCTTTGGCTCTGGTTATGTTCTTCTCAGATTTTGATCCTCGGACTGACTGACTTCACCTGCCTTGTTCCTTGGATTGTTCTTGGGTTCTGCTTTTGGTTTTGACTCAGTCTGGTTGACTATTCTTCAGCTACGTCCCCCTCAAAAGATGATGGCATCTAGATCCACTGCCTTCAAAAGGTGTTCTGTAGGCCAGGCCAAACTACCAGCTTCTGATGGTCACTCAAGGTGTCTCATATGCCTGGGTGAGGCCCACAACATTGACGCCTGTGTTGACTGCCGCACCTTTACACCACAGGCTAGGAAGCACCATATATCTTGGCTGAAGTCCTTCTTATACAAGAAAACTCTGCTCCCTTTGTCAGCCTCTACAGCGGGTGACCACTCCTCAACTTCCAAACATGGCTGTTCACCTTCAGTGAGTCCGACTTCAAAATGCCATCGGTCCCATGCTCTGTCCCATCACCAGTCCGTAGCATCTGATCTGGAGGTGACTACTCTTTCTCTTCTCGGGATAGAGACCATTCAAAACGCTCCGACTCTGGCAAGGACTGTACTTCTCCTCAGCCTTCTACTTCTGGCCATGATCAGGCTTTGGTGAAGCCATCTACCACTCAGGAGCATGGTTCTTTGACCTCTTCAAAGGAGAAGAGTAAGAAGAAAAAGGAGAAACACACTTCTACAGATGCATCAGTTCGGCCTTCATCCAAGGATGTGGCCACTGTGACACACGTGCCCGAAATACAACAACTAACTGCAGTGAAGGCGGTTTTGGTGTGGGAGTCCACCCTGAGGATAGTTATGGCTATGGCTGTCGAATCCAAGTATCGGGTCTGATCCCATATTCCATCCCAGGAGACTTCTCAGGCACCCTCTCTGGAGATTGTTCGGGCACAGGTTGGTGATGTGTCTGATGAGGAGACTTCTCCACCTCAATGCGTTCAATCACCCACCTTAATAGTTTCCCGGGATGAGCTTTTGGGAAAAGAATTAGACACTGGTCATTTGGAATCAAGGTGTGTTGATGTGGATATTGAAGGCCACTCTGAAATGGTGCTGGATAAACCAACAACTCCATCACCTCATGCTTCAGCCTTTAAGCGTCAGTATGATGCTTTTGATATCATCTGTGCCACTTTGAGTCAAGCTCAGGATTTTAATCTTGCCCATCGACCACAGTTTGATGTTTTGGGCCAGGAACGGTTTGCTACTCCTCCACGACTCCACATTACAGAGCAGCCATTGATAAGAGACTACCACCTTCCAAAACCTGTTACTAGAGAAGTAGGTAGTCAAGTGTCTCCAATTCAAGTGGAAACTCAGTCTCTGCCACTGTTACCGGCTTCTCCACTGCCTCGCTTGAGCCCATATTTATGTTGAACTCCTTCTCCATCATCATCTTCTTCATACTCATCGGATTCTTCCAGCTCCTTTGTGCCCAGACTTCCATCACCTCCACCAGATCTTTTGGATGACAATTCATCTTCGCCAACAGATGATGTACGGTCCTTTACTGAACAAATGGTGAGAATGGGCCATGCCCTAAATTTGAGGGTGCAATAGAAAGAGTATGATCCCATACAGCCTATATATGAGAGGATTAAGTCTAATGCTCCACCAGTCACCAGCATTCCTATTATACCATCGCTTCTGAAGCTGATGCAGGGCTTATGGGAGAACCCATCATTGATACCGTCCACATCCAAGTATATAGACCACCTGTACCGAGTGGTGGGTGATGACACTGACTGGCTTTGGGAGCACACTCGACCCAATTCAGTTATTGTGGGAGCCTCACAACAGCGGAGGGAACATCATGCACAATTGACACCTTCTGATCCAGAAGGGTGGAAGATTGATATTATTGGCAAAAAAGTTGTACTCTGCAGCTGGCTTGAGTTTTCGTATCACCAATTATTCCACATGCATGGGCGCGTATCAGCAGGTCCTCTGGGAAAGAATGGGCCCTCTGATGCAGGACATAACTGATGAAAGAAGAAGATTAGTGGAGGCCATTCAATCTGAAGCCCAACTACTAGCAGGGCAGCAAATGAACTCCTCCTGCCACATAGCTGTGCGGCCAAAACCATCGCTGGTTCCATAGCGTTACAGAGACATGCGTGGTTGTGTTAATTGGGTCTGTCACCTCAGGCTTCTTCAATGCAGCTACAGCTGAAAAACTGGAGTTCACCCAGAAAATGAGGACCACTGCAAGGAAATACGGTATGACATTGTCCTCGTCTTCTGGGTTCCATCATAGAGATTGCATGGGATGGCATTCCATCTCTTACAGTGACCCATATAGAAGAGGATACACACTTCAATCCGCCAGACATTCTCAGTTCCAACAGCCTGCCTTGACCACTCCATCAGTGAGGAGCCAGGCCTCATGGTACTGAGCTCCATTGAAGCAGACATCAAAAGACCAGGACCACTGCCGGTTCTAGATAATTGAACTCTCCCTGTTTATTTTTCCTAGACTTCCCTGTTCAGAGATTGTTTGTCCGCCTTCCAGGATGCCTGGTCCTTGATAACAATGGACCGATGTGTCATTCACATCATCCAGTCTGGCTACCGGATCAAATTCAAGACGTTACTTCTGAAAGGTTGGATTTTAAAGACACCACCTTCTCCTCCCCTCCTTGAGGAAGTATGTACGCTGCTGTAGAAGGGAGCCATCAAAGCTGTCGACTCAGACTGATGTCACCTCTGCTTCTTCTCAAGGCACTTCCTTGTCTCGAAGAGGGATGGTGGACTCCATCCGATTCTCGACCTCCGCATGGTTAATGAGTACATCATCCCGAGGAAGTTTCAGATGGTCACTTTGTCCTCCATTCTGCCACTTCTGCAACAAGGAGACTGGTTCGCATCGATAGACCTCAAGGATGTGTATTTTCATGTGGGAATCCATCCAGCTCACCGACAGTTCCTGGCTTTTCAGATCAGAGAAGATGCCTTCCAATTTCGTTTTCTCCCCTTCAGTCTTTCCACAGCCTCAAGGGTCTTCACAAAATGCATGTCAGTAGTAGCAGCCTTCCTCCATCAGCGCGGTGTGGTTGTGTTTCCCTACATTGACGACTGGCTACTGGTTGCCGGCTCCCAGCTTCAATTGCTCCAGGATGTACGCCTGGCTCTGAGATTGTTGGACACCCTAGAGCTAATCATGAACTCAGAGAAATCACATCTTGATCCCATTCAGGTGATCCAATTCATTGGAGCTCTTCCAGACTCAACGATGGCAAGGGCTTACCTTCCGACAGATCATTTCGACACCATGAGAACTTTGATCTCTCAGTGCCTTTGGTCCCGACAAGTCTTGGCTCATCTAGTACAAGTCCTGCTGGGCCATATGGCTGCCACAAAAGGGGTCACGTTCCTTGCCAAGTTGCATTTCTGCCCATTATAGGCCTGGTTCCTGGACATTTTCAATCCGGTACAGGACTCTCCCAGCAAACTCCTGACTATGCCCTGAGCGGTCCACTAATCTCTGATCTGGTGGCTGCAGCCTCCAAATGTTCTCTCTGGTATGCCGTTGGAGGCCCCGCAGCCCAAAGTCGAGATCACCATGGATGCGTCCCTGATGGGATGGGGAGTGAACCTCAACAGGCTAAAGATTAAGAGTACTTGGGATGCAAACGAGAAGGACCTCCATATCACCATCCTCGAACTCATGGCTGTTCAAAAGCACTTCAAGCCTTCGAAAGTCTGATAACAGGGAAAATGGTAGTGCTGGTAACAGATAACACAGTAGTGATGTTTTACTTCAAAGAAGGTGGGACAATGTCATCTTCCCTGCTGTCACTGATGATGGAAATTTGGGACTGGTGCATGTCAAGGAATGTGCTTCCCCTCTCCATTCACCTGCCTGGAGAAGACAACATTCTTGCCGACGGACCCAGCCATTCATGTTCCACCATCCACGAGTGGATGTTCCACCACAGCATGGTTCACGATCTGTTCCATCATTGGGGTGTCCCAGGAGCGGACCTGTTTGCAAGCCCCGACACCAGGCAGTGCCACCAATATTGTGCATGGTTTTGAGCTCCGGGGTTGAGGGCAATGCCTTCCTATTTCATTGGAGCAGGTCTCTCCTGTATGTGTTCCCGCCGCTCTTGCTCTTGACTCGGTTAGTCTCCAAGCTTCATCGAGACCAATCGAACGCAATCCTGGTAACACCGTAGTGGCTCCGGAAGATGTGGTTTGCCCCTCTTCTGCAGCTGGCTTGAAACCGTTTTGTCCACCTACCTTACAGACCGGACCTGCTCACCATCCAAGACGGCAGGGTCAGACACCCAGACTTACAGAAACTGAGGTTAACCGTGTGGATTCAGCACTGATACAACCCTCAATACTGACATGTTGGCAGCCGATTTCATTGCCGGATGACATACAGGCTGTGGTCGATGCCTCTCTCTGCCCAGCTACTCGTCAGTCTTACTCTTATAAGTAGAAGCATTTCATGGATTTTCTCTCAGTTAATGACGTCACTGTTGATTCTGCCACCAGTTTCGGTGCTTCAGTTTTACTTCACCTTTCGATTTCTGGGCTGTCCATCATTGCTGCTGGGCTATCTTGTTGCCATTTTTGTTGAACTTCAAGCTCAGGGTCGACCCTCCCCATTTTGTGATCCAGTTGTCAAGAAATTCCTGAAAGGTTACACCAGCCTTCATCCTCCAGTGGTCGAACTCACTCTGATCAGAGCCTCAAATTGGTTCTTTCTCAGCTTTCTAGGTGACCCTCTGAACCCATGGCTACTGTGCCCTGGTGGCGCAGTGGTTAAATGCCAGGACTGCAAGCCACCACGTCACAAGTTCGATTCCAGCCGGCTCCAAGGTTCACTCAGCCTTCCATCCTTTCGTAGGTCAGTAAATTGAGTACCCAGCTTGTGGGGGGCAATTAGCTAACACACATTGGAAACTGTTTAATGCAGTGTAGATGTGTAAATAGCTATTGCTTAAAACAATTTGTAAGCCACTCTGATAGCCTTGTGGCTGAAGAGCGGGGTATAAATAAATAAATAAATAAAATAAAGACTCCTCTAGTGGAAGACATCCTTTCTTGTTACCATCACCTCAGCTCGGCAGGCTGGCAAATTTTGTGCTCTGTGTTCTGATAATCCACACTTGACATTTCATAAGCATAAAGTGATCCTCAGACTGGACTTGTTTTTCCTTCTGAAGGTGGTTTCAAGTTTTCATCTCAACCAGCCCATCGTTCTTCCAGCTCTGATGCAAGATCCGAAGGAGGATTTTGAACGGGCTCTCCATTCCCTCGAAGTTTGGAGGGCTCTTACATTCTACACTCAGTGGACTGCTCCAATTCGAAAGGACCCACTTTTATTTGTGTCTTATGCAGATTCCAAACAAGGTGTTCCAATCTCACCCCAACACCTGTCAAAATGGGTAATCTCTACGGTCAAGATGTGCTACGAGATGGCTTGTAAACCTCTACCCAAATGGTTTCAGGGTCACTTTACCAGAGTTGTTTCATCCTCAGCTGCCTTTCTGTCGGGTGTTTCCTTGGAGGACATTTGTCGGGCAGCTACACGGGCTACACATATGACTTTTATCTCTCACTACAGACTTAACACTTGTTCTCGCAGTGAGGCTGCTTTTGGAAGGGCTGTGCTTTTGTCCTCCCTTCAGTGAGTACATATGGTGATTTGAGTTTACTGTTAATAAATCTGCTTGGTTCTTGAGCACTACACCTGTCCTCATCTTCCTGTGTGGATTACATACCCACCTCCTATTTATGAAGCTTGCTAATCTACCCACTGTGTGGATTCACAGAGACCACAAAGAAGATGGTCAGGTTGCTTATCTGTAACCATAGATCTTCAAGTGGTCTTCTGTGAATTTACACAGACCTGCTCACCCTTCCCCTTTATGTTCTGCTATGAGATACATGCTTAATGTTTCTGATGTTGCTAATTGTGGCATCCTTTATGGAACTGAGGGGAATTAGGTGGGAGCACCTTTGAAGGAAAGTGCCGGGATGGGCGGAGCTACTACCAAAATGTATCAAAAACTATTCTGCCTATCAATTCCAGAAGTTTCTGACTGGTCTGTGCAGGCACAGGAGTAACCCCACTGTGTGAATTCACAGAAAACCACTCAAAGATCTATGGTTAGAGGTAAGCAACCTGACCATCCTATGACCTTGGGGTGGGAAAGGAGACTACCTTTGGGGCTATGCTGGTGGGCAGGCTTTCTCCTCACTTAAATTCTGAGCCTTGGGGATGGAGTTCCTTGGGTCTGCCTTCCAGTAGATATCCAGTCTGGGAGCAACCCAGCTATAGGGTTGCTTTTGAAGCTCAAGTGGCTTGCCCAGGGTAAGGCTAAGGAGGAATTCATGGCATGACACCTGGCCCAAGCTGATCCCATGCTAGGTTGCTCCCCACTCTTGTACCTTTCCCGGTTCAAATCTGTTTAATGGGTGTTAGAACCCCTAATAAGCCCCACCCTCAGGAACCCCAAAATTGGTTATTAATAATTTGTCATATTATAGTCTTCCACAGGGAAGAGCAGTAAAATATCAGGGACTAACTGTAAGGTTCCAAAGGCATGTGCTAAGCCATGTATCATCCAAAGGAAGGACTATTAACAAATTCCAAACTGTGAGGAAACATGAGGTCAAGAGGACATTGCCTGAACACACCCTAGTGACAGACAATTGATCCCATCATTGGTGGTTGGAGTAATCCTTTGTCTGAAGATATCCCCTTCCTTTAATCCCCAAAGCCAGCCATTAAGGAGGCAGCTCAAGCTTTGTGAAACTAATCACCAAAACATTAAGAGTAGTTGCAACACATTAACATTGTTCAAAAACAGGAGTTTCTTGAAATCCATTATTCAGTCTCTGAGAGACATCTGAAATCCATTGTTTCAGCACATGAAATCCAATCACCTGAAGGCATGTTCTTGGATATAAATACTGGCCCAAAATCATGCCTCATTGTGCACACAGTCTTCCTGGGGACACTACATTTGTGTATATGTCAATTCAGAGCTAGTAGGGGTAAAAACAGGTGTAAAGATCCCTTTCTGTTTCCCCCTCTGGCATTGCTAAGTCGAGTTGCTGCTAATTTCCACAACGTATAGAAACTCGATATTTGTGTGGAATTCCATAAGTGATTTGGGTAACATAGATTCTAGGTTAAATAAAGTAGCCCTTTTCAACCCAACTCTGTGTCTGGTCTCATTATTCCATTGTTAGTTAGCAGTAACTGTTTATCTACATTTATCAGAAGAAGGTATTTTGTTTTCAAGTGCCATGGATTTCAAGGGACAATGTCACACTTTATTTTCATTGCAAAAATTCCCTTTAGAAACAGTAGATCTAACTAATAATGAAATGGGGAAAAAGCACAACACAAGAGCATTCAAGAGCCTCTGTGAGCAAGTAAAACCCATTCTGAATGCATTTGACTTGTGTTGGTCTTGCTTTCATATAAATATACAGTCTATACACACCTACAATCCTCTGTAGGATCAACCAATTCTAATATGTTTTCCTTTCCTTTCCCTCACCCCTGCAGACACAAATAATATACATAGAAGTGTTTTGTGAGATATCATTTCAAAAGAGCAGACATACTCTGTTTCTCTTTGTTGGAGTCTAATTTTTCAGCGAGTGATAGCAGTGATAGCAGTACCCTCTGCAACACTTGACATAAACTCAGAGAAAATGCTCCATGACAAAGAAGCCAAGAGATGAATTTCAGAAGTTGTTACTGCTGCACCATTGTTCTCTTTTTGCATGTGTGTGTGTGTGTGTGTCAACTTGCACATTATACTTGATCATGGAGTGCTTTAGCTATGATAGAAGCACCACTCTTTTCAACATGAGCCAATATCTGTTGATATGGAACATGTACTCAATTTATTGATTATTTTCACTTGAGCCACAATATGTGTGAATAGGGACATATTGTCATTTTGATTACATTCATTTCTAATTATTATTTTTTTAATTTAAACATGTTTGTTCATTTGTGTTAGCCTGATTTTTCGCTCTAGTTGAAACCATCTGGCGTTACTAACAATATCAGAAATATACCTCTGATTCTTGGTTAGTCCTAGCTAGAGTAGGCCCATTGAACTGGTTGTTGAAGGGTGAGCCAAAACATAGGTAAATTCTATTGATTTAGTGGGTCTGCTCTGGTTTGGAGTAGCCAATATGATTTAGACTACAGAAACTGATCAAAGAGGTATTAAAAAACAACAACAAACACATACGGTAGTTTGCAGCAATATCGAATTGTTCATTACTGTTAATTATCCCACTCCACAAACAATAGAGCAGAAAGAACAGTCTGATATTAATTTATTCCCCTCTGCCTTGGATTCCATACCACAATAAAGGTAGGATAATAAATAAATAATCAAAATCCACAGTTTACCAACAAATGGGGACTGTGCAGCAATTATGTTCTAATTGGACCAATGACAGGATTCAGGCCACAAAGACTGAAAAGTACAACCTCCAGTCAGAACATTCTGTATTAGCTCATTCCTAATTTGAGGCAGAAGGTCTGCAGGGGCTTCTAATCCTGTTTACTTGACCATGAGGTGAAGCAACTGTATAATGAAGAATCCTTATAGAGAATGATTCTGGATCAAATGATCCCTCTTGAGATATCCCAGCAAAATATGGGGAGGTTGAAGGCAGGGTTTATTTACCCCCAACATGTTTTTAGATCTCATGCGTACAGAATGAACAGTCTTAGATAGTGTAAGCCATATTCACAATTTGTACAGGGAATCCTGAAAGTGTCCGAATTTGGCATGGAGAGGCCTAATTATTCCCCTGACATCCCACTTTTTCAACTGCTTTTTAAAAATGTCCCAGTTTTTCTCTCCTCCTCCTCCTACTTCCCCCCTTTTCCTTGTTTTAATTCCATTCTGGCAAACTGAGTTAAAAGTACTAAAGGAGTTTGTACTCAGTGTAACTTAGCAAGTGGGAGAGGAGATGTTAGGAAGGGGTGGAATCTTGCCCTTCCCAGTAGGCTCAAGCAAAAGTAAACTGCTGCAGGCTCTCCTAACTTGTTTGCTCCTCTTCATTAATAGCTTTCGCCATCTTCACCACACTCCAATGTTGCTTGGCTACACATGTACTAGTTTTAATCTGTGAAATGTTGGAGGGCATGTGCCATACTTGAAAAAAAATGAAGTAAATGGTGGACTTTCTCCCTTAAGGTAAAAGAAGAAAGATACTCAACTACCCCAAATATAGGAAAGTGGCAGAATATTTCTTTTTTGTGGAGGAAGAATGATTCTATGTATTAGAGATAGCAACCTTAGCATGCCTACCCTCAGTAGTTTATAATTTGCATGCCTCTCTAAGGACTTTATCACACATGCATCTAAAAATGCTGTGATTCTGCAATTGGGGAAAGGGAATTATAGTGGAATTAATACATTAATCATTTCACATTTCTATAATCTCACAATACTGCTAACAGAAGGGTGCATGGCCATGTACTAGAATTTTACGGATGGGATTGAAGCTCATGTTATAGTAACACTAGTTTTCACATTGGATAATAATGATGGAGTATTAACACTTCAAGATGGCCCATGCATGCACCTTTTAAAAAATATTCTCCTACTTCTGTGATTTTGCATGGGTGAGATTTTATCTCACAGGAAGATGTGACTTCAATTAAACATACCAAGAACACACACATTAAACAAATTAACAACTCCACAATTAAACAAACAAACAAAAAAAGTTCTGAAAAAAGGTGACAGATTGTTAAAAGAGCATCCTGGATGTTGCACTATGCTCTCCCATGGAAGTTTAATTATGTGTTCTTGTTGGGAATGGAGAGGGCAGAAAGTGGGAGGACTGCCCACTAATGCTGTAATGTCAGGCTTACAGAAGGACGGAATTATCACACACTTGTCAATACCACGAAAAGCGTGCTATTGACAGCTATTGAAAACTTTTGCCCATGAATAAAAAGTTGTGTGCAATTAACGGCTGGGGCATGGATGGACCACAGGAGGAAGAAGATGTTGCAAGATAACAGGAAGCCATTTATGCTAATATTCCATCGTAATTCTGCATTTTCAGCCTTGTGTGATAAAGTCCTAAGAGTTTGGACATAGTGTGTTCATGTCATTTGGTGGTCTTTGCCACATCCTTTTTCTTCATGCATCAGTTAGTCTTTAGTCAGTATGAGTTTTGTTCATCCTTCCTTTTCTAGTCTGCAGTTCTCTCCCTCTCCTCCATGTTTGAAGAACACAGGCCACAGAGTCCCTCAGTAGGAGATGTTATGAAACCTTTAGTATTTCTAATAAAGGCTACTTCATATGTTGTTGTTTTTTTAAGACTAAGCTTGCATTCTTTCTCTGCCAGACTTCATGTGTTGTGGTGGAGGTGGTGGTCTGGGACTGCTGTTCTGCTTCAAAATACTAATTACATTGCACTTCCATTTATCATATTTTCCAACATAATTAAGGTGGTATTGTGACATTGGGCCCAGCTCTCCTTAGGTATTATGCACATGAAGAAGGGGAAAGACTAACTGGGAGGTTATGGCCTGTTTTAGCAGAGAGAAACAGAAAAAATCCTGTATACTAATATTGAACTGTTTGAGTATCCATTCTTATGGAACCAAAACTCCCCATATACTGGGTAGAAATATCAGAACACCAGTGTTTATTTGGAGAGGGGGATTTAAGATGAATCCTATAAGAAGTAAATCCAAAATCTGTTCAATGAGTATTAAGAAGGCTGAATTCTCAGATTGTTGGGAAGAAAATAGAAAACAGATGGAGATGAAATGGAATACTTTGGAAGAAGGTGCAGATGCATGGCTGAAACACTAAATATGTTTTTAACATTTTGTTGCAAAGCTCAAACATATTTCCCATAATGTGAGACCCTAATTAAACTTCATTGTGAATTCAGTCTTTACAAAGAAATGAAACACAATAAAAAAAAGTGAACAGGAAAAGAACACCTGAACACCATTAAACAATATCACTAATATATCAATGAAACTGGCCTAATGTTTTGTAGGGGGGGGAACACAAACACTTTATTTTGTATTTTTAAAAGTGAAGAGTGTCCCCTGAAGTATCAAATAAGTGATGTGGTTCGAGAAAACTAGTCAAACTATTAGAATTACATATCCAGAAATCAATGCAAGCTGAATAACATCTGTCAGGACTACCACTGTGCTCAAAACATGTACCATTTGCTCATGTTGAAACACTGGCACAGGAACACATAGCAACCTGACTTTAGTTCCATGAGTAGATTTTCTGTTACCAGAGAGTAAGGATGGAAAATAATTTTGGTGGTTTAAAGATTTTCATCAAAATTGCCCATTTTTGCATATCCTGAGACTTGTTTTGAGGCAAACTTCACCTTACTCATCAATTAGCACATTTGCAAATCTTGTGGCATATTTATGCATAATGCACACAAAATCATGCATACAGTTAATAAATGTGAATAGATAAAAATGCATCTAATTGACAATACAAGCACATTTCAGCTCACGTGTATGTTAGGACAAGTATGTCTATAAATCTGCACTTTATAGAGAATCATATAGAAAATGCACAGCCTGTGCAGTGTAGTGGTTTGAGCATTGGACTATGACTCCAGAGACCAAGGTTCAAATTTCTGCTTGCCCATGAAAACCCACTGGATGGCCTTGGGCAAGACCCACTCTTTCAGGCTCAGATGAAGGTAAAGGCAAACCCCCCGCTCCCTAAACAAATCTTACCAAGAAAACCCTATGATAGATTTGCTTTAAGGTTGCCATAAATCAGCAACAATTAGAAAGCATACAACAACTGCAACAACAGCAGAAGAAAATGCATTTTTATGGGGGAAGGGGCAAAAAAGAGGTCTCACAACTAGGTAAAAAAAGTGTAGAACAGTAATGTAGATGGAGAAAAACAAGTCCCTTGAGACTGAGAGTTCCTTCACATCCCCACCAGAAAGCAAATAAAAATGCATTGAGAAAATACTTGCAATTGTGTTCCAGCAATGGACTGTACAGAAGGCTGGGCATATCCACTTTCCTCACAGCTAGCCGTGTCAGCAATGAACATCCTTTTCTTTCCAACACAGCTGTTTCCACTTATCGCCTTAATCTAGGCAGGTAGAATTCTGACAGGCTGTGATCATCATGCCATGAATGACAGAACACAGCCCTTTAAGACTCCTGAATGTCATAGCTCCACACATCATTTCCATCCAAATGTCATGAGCCCTCACAAGCTTCCCACCTCAATCACCATGCTCAAAGAGCTTCAAAATCTATCAAACCGAGACAGTCAAGGTTATTAGGCCATATTTCTGGGTATAGTTCCTCACACTTAATTATCTTCAAAATCCACAAGAGGTTCTCAGGTTTCCTAACTGATCTGTTGCCAGCCTCATTTTTCATTAACAATGTCAAATGACATAAAAAGAACCTTATCTTCTTGTTTTTTTCTCTGTATGCAACGACGTGTAAACCTCCCCTGAGTACAACCCTCCATCCATGAGAGGGTTGCCTGTCATAAAACTGGACATGGATGCATGAAGTACATTTTGAAGTGGGGGGCAGGGGAAGATGTAGCAAGGAATTTTATCAGTCCCAAAGTAAATGTGATCACATCTATTAAAAATATATGTACCCTACCTTTCTTTTCAACTGATATCTAAGGCAGGTGGCAGCAATAACAAACATACCAGAGTGATAATAAATCAATAAGAATAGCAGACAGCAAATGGAGGGGGGTTAATTTCAAAGAATATATATATGCAGTACATCGGCCAGCAGACTCCGATGAAAAATCAGCCCTAGATTGTGCTTTAGAGAGGAGACATTTTTTTAAGGAAAACCTTGGATGAATCGGGGGGGGGGTGTAATTTGGATATTCCCTATCTTCCCAATTTAGTATTCTATGGTGAACTCGCCACGGGTCAGCGTAAGAGGGGCGCTCCAAAAAAGCGATACAAGGACTCCCTGAAACAACACCTCAGGCTCGGCCAAATTGATCACCAACAATGGCCCGCCCTGGCCTCACATCGGGAGGCATGGAGACACACTATCCACAATGTTGCAGCCTTATTTGAGAACTCACACCGAACAAGTCTTGAAGAGAAACGACAACGCAGAAAAAATCACAACCCGGAAACATCACCCAAGGAGACCTTCTGCTGTGCTTTCTGCAACCGGACTTGTCTATCTTGGATTGACCTTTTTAGTCATCAGCGTGCTTGCAGAAAGCGCGGGATGAGTCCTTCCTGAATCCTCGTTTGCAAAGAGAAGCCAGAGAGAGAGAGAGAGAGATCTTATGTCAGTTTTATATGCTGTGAAGACTGAGAACTAACTGCATCTCCATTTTGACTCATTTTGGTTATGTGCAAAGGGAAAATAAATCACTAATCTCATAAAACTATGTTTAGCTCCCTTCAGAATTCCTTTCCTCCATAAAAGGACCCTCACATTTTATTTCAAACTTATTTGGGGGGAAAAAATAGTGGCAACTCTAGTTCAGAAGCTGAGATCTGTTGCTAACAACATATTTGACACTACCCAATTGCACATGCTTGTTTCTTTGCAGGTGGAACAACATTTGACATAACCTGTTAGGTCAGGGGTGGGAATATGCAGCTTTGCAGTATTTTTGCAGTATTTTTGAAGTCCCATCAGCACCAATCATCATCAATAATGTGGGGATGATAGAAGGTGTTATTCAGCAATATCTGGAGGGCTAGAAATTCCATAGTAGAATTACAGTCAGATGTATATGTGCACATGTTTGTATGTAATGTACTCCAAATGTACTTTTAATAAAATAAGCTGAAACACCTCATATTCAAACATTTGGCTCCAAAGGATAATCCCTACATAGATACACAGGCTGAGCTATCACAGAAAAGGGCAAGCGCTACCTTTGACAACTATGATTTGGGAGCTATTTGCCTTCACAGTACACATCAAATAAACAAATTGCCAGGGCACTATAACACCACCAAATATGTGCTCCAGCACCTTACAAAGCAGAACCAGGTAGTCTTGCTCAAGACTAAGAGAGAGAAAGCCCAGCAGCCAAGCAAGCACAGCAAGAAATAATGAGTGCTAAAGGACCTGACAGCAGCTCTCAGTCTCTCCTTTCATGTAAAATGCTTAGGTGGGTAATTACAGGGGGAGATGGAGTGGGAGAAGTTTCCAGTGATAGCCCAAATCACCAAATACCTTTAGGGGGATCATCTGGTGGATCTCGCAAGTTGGACTGCTGATAAAAAATATCATCTCATCACAACTTCCATATTCTGTTTCAGTGAATCTTATTATCTGGGCTGCTGGGAGAATAAGACAAAACCACCCTCTCCTCAAGCAAGCTGTCATATCATTATTATTGTCAACATCACGTTTCATCATTAGTTAAATATAAACAAGTGTAACTAACTGATGCTCTAGGCTTGCCATCTGACTCAAGAAGTGACAAGCATCTGAGAACTGATGTAGTATTTCTTTGCCTGCTTCCCTGCTTGCTCACCATTTCCATGTGGTGGTGCCTGATGGTCTTTCCTCTTCTTTGATGCACTTCTTCAATTTTTGAGGTTGAGGTTCCTCCATATGAGGCATGGGCAACTTTCTGGAGTTGAAGGTCACTTTACCCTGTCCAAACATCTGATAGAGCTTCCCCTTGCTCTATGCCCTCATTTTTCTTCTTTCCCCCACTGTTTTAAATTGTCAGTGCCCCTTGGCCACAATGTTGGGCCTCCCTGATTTGTTTTAGTCTGAGGGTGGGTGACCTCTTATTTAATGAGGAAGTAAATCAAAAGTTGACTCCTTTGGATATAAAACTGCTGGGTGGACATCGTGAAATTTTCTCCATATCCCTCTCTTGAATTATTTTTAAATCACTCTATGCCCAGTATTGGTCATAATATGCAAATGGATCAACAGAGAAAAAAGATGTAGATGAGAAATCTAAAGTTTACTTTAAGTTATAATCTTAATTTCTATAAGATGATGTATCACTGTTATTTAACACCAGGAAGATTATCTAAGATGTATAAAGGTTCTACTAGTATTTGGTAGAAGTGTAATAAAAAGACGAAACCTTTTATCATATGTGGTGGACATGTGGTAAGGCAAAAAAAAATGGATTAAAATTCATCACTTGATGGAGGATGTCTTGAAATTAAAATTTCAATTGAAACCAGAACTGTTTTTGCTGGGTTGTATGGATGAACAGATCGGAAGAAACATGGAAGAGTTAATCAGTATATACAATAGTGGCACTAGGGGTGTGTGTGGAGAGGCCAAACTGCACCAGGTGACAGACTATTCTACATGCAGAAGTGGAAAGATATGTCTATTCCATCACAAGAAGATTGGATAATGAAGCCGTATGATCTTGCAGAGATGGATAAACTGACTACTTTGATTACAGAAAAGTCATTAAGTAGTTTGTAACAAAGATTGGGAATTAATAATTGTTTTTCTGAGGGATTGCTGGGGAAGATTATCAGTAGTAGTATTTTAGGAATAGTAGATTCAAATATTATATAGAAGATTATTAAGCTACTGATTTAGAGGAAGTGGATAAGTGAATAACTATAACCATTAGCTGGAAAACTGGAAGTCACTTGTTAAAGAAATGTTTGTAAATCACCACTTTTTTTTCTTGGGTACTGCATGGGAACAATGATGGGATAAGCTGAGGCTGTCACTACTTTTTATTCTACAGTAGAAATGTATAGCTATGAAATCCTTCCTAACTGCCACATTGTCTCGGTGTCTGTACTCAAGTATATAACACACTTTGAGATGCTGTCTCCAAGTAAAATATATAATTATATATTTTAAAATAATTTGATTTTAACTTTTTATATAAAATAGAGCAATACAGCCAAACACCTCTCATATAATAGGATCACATGTTTGGTATACTTATCCCTAATGACAGTGACAACAGTTTTACAATGCATATTTAAATCATAGGTGTGCACTATATGTATATTATCTTCAGTTGGGTAAATTGTACATCATATTCCGCTTTCAAAAGCATAGATCTCTCTCTAAACACTGTAATGTAGATGTGAATCATTGTTGCATGGAGTCACTATTAGTTAATTTGCAATAGTCTTTGCCTCGGTTTGCTGTTTTTTAATATCCCTCTCTCTTCATTTCTACTGATCTTACGATAACACACTGAAACTTGTTGCCCATTTAGAATACTTACCAGCAACAACCACAATACTATTTTGTGCCAGGAATGGAAAATCAGGGATATTCTGAGCAATATTTTATCACTCAAGTGCACTTCCTTAATAGGAATGAGCTACAGCGTACCTTCTGCCATGTACTCAGTGCAATTGTTAGAGCCCTGGAAATTAGCAAATAGAGAGTCATTGCAAATAAAATGTAGAAAAACCAGTAACTTAATTTTCCTTTGAAATGTTCCCCTACTTATCACAGATATGAACCATACTAAAATATATACACACAAAAATCTAGCCTTTAGTAGGCAAATCATAACCATCATTGTCAATTGCTCAAATTATGTATTTCTTCCTTCAAGAACAAAATTAGCATCCCTAACTTCAGATCACCCAGGAATCTACCATTAGATTTGTCCAACCCTGACTTAGATACTTGTAGTTAAGTGATCTGAGCATTTGAAAGGCATATCTAAGAATATAGGGCCTTATTAATAAGAACCATGCAATGGCAATGAAGCAATGACAACAACAACAAAAAAGACAAGAAAGAAATGTAATTAATGAAATCATTCCTCATACATTGCACAAAATTACATGCATGGCAGTCTCCCAGACCAATGTAAGGAACGACTATGAAAGATGCAAAATGCTGGTCTGAAAATATCCATTGATTTATTAGTGTGATTAAGCAACTAATTCATTCATCAAAGATTAAAAATGTTGCCTTATAATTGGTTTTTAATTGCAGACTTCTGCAAGAGTATTAAGTGCTGATGGCATTATAAAGAAGTTATTCACATCTTGAGTCAGGCAGTGGATTTCCAATAGTCTTCCAAAATGTGTTCTTCTGTCATTGTCCCATTCACACTCAGCCCCCAGTTGCTGTGGTTGGAGATTTGAACAAAATGGCTTCCATTTCATCTTCTCAGGGTGTTTCCTTAAATAACAGGAAAGTGGAGGCACTGTCCTACCCATACCACACAGCCAGAGCTTGGGAGGTTTAAATTTTTGGATTGCTTTTCCCAGAATTCTGTGACCAGCACAGTCACTGGGAGTTTTAGTCCACAAATGTAACTTTCTCAAGCTCTCCAGGTACCTTTGGGAAGTCCCATTCATCAATGGGCAAACTTGTATATTCTCCATAAATAGTACCCATATGGTCATTTTTGTGTGAGAGAGTATATGTGTGTGCTGGGAAGCAGCTAAATAAGAATTCTGACTTCAGTAAAATTGTCCTTTAGTCCCAAAATTTCTACCATCACAGAGAGTGAAACATTGAAAATTGCTCAAACTTAGACCTATCATATTTGTTCTGCTCACCGTCCCTTTTAACTTCATCTACTCCTTTTCTTTGGTTGCGTAAACTTGATTTCTAAATGCTGAGCTGAAGTGTTAAGTTACCTCAGTGCTAGAAATTGGGGGAATGAAGGAAAATTTCACTGAGGGGATTGAATTGTTATTTGGGCCACAATGGCCTCATTCCTGCTCCCCCTTCCATAGCTCCATCCCTGCTGCGTACTCAAGTCCATTGTTTCTTATCAGGTTTGTTAACTATAACCCCATATTCCTTCTCAAACAAGTGAGCAGTTCATTTGAACAGTATAAACAAAAAGGGGTGCATATGGGAAAATCAAGGGAATGGGTGACTCAGATATTATAACTCCAAGTCTCAGGTACTATATGTGTGGATTCTTTCAGATTTGAGGCTCTAGATATCCCTATTATATGGAACATTGATTTCTCAGCAAGTAGGTTCCATTGAAGTTTGTGGGGTTTAATTCTGAGTAAATAAACATGCTTGAGATTGGGTTGCACACCATAGATAATTTTAACTGGATTAGGTTAGCACAATAGAGACATAAGAAAATCATAGCAAATGTAAGTGAATGAGGCTAGATTTAAGTATGGATGGGTGACAAAGGGGTCGTTTCCACGGCAAAATAAATCCTCAAAGAATGCGACAAGAAGCCTGATAGTTCCCACACATCTCGAAGCAACAGCGCCCTTTTCAAAAGGAGGGGGTGCAAAAAACCCATAAGTTGCGCAGTATCAGCTTTCGCTAGTTTTCCGCACTTTTTTGATTAAGTTCGCGAAAATGCGCATACTTTACCGTGGGAACTAACGATCATGTAAACTGGCATCTGCCTTTTCGAATTACTGTGAGCAGAGCTGAATCCTGATTGGTTGGAGTGCTTTATCCGAAAAGACTGAAGGGTTGGAGAGAAGAAATTCACCCTCCTTCTGCTTGCAACTCACTTTGGAAAACGGAGCCCTTCCTGTCTATCTTTTGGGGGGTGGGGGGTGGGAAGATGCTTCGCTGCTTCGCTGGGGTGTGTGGGGGTGTGTGGGTGTGTGTGTGTGTGCTGGAAAACAGCCGATCGCATGTTCGTTCTTTTGTTTGTTTGTCCTTCCATTCACTTGCCTTTATTCAAGCCTTCGGAGGGAGGGAAACCAAATGAGGCAAGCCCTAGTTCTGTGGTGTGTGTTTGTGTGTGCATGCAATCTGCTCCACTATGCTTTTGCTTGTTCGTGCTTTCATTGACTCCTTTCTTTACAAAAGCCTTTCAGGGCTGGGGAAGACGGGGGAGTTTGTCAGATGCTCTTTCGATTGCTTGTTTGTTTGTCCTTTTTCTTTCCTCTCATTATTTATGGTTTCCATGACCCCCTCCTTGCTCCCTCCCCGCCTCCTGCCTGACTTTAATCATCTGGAGGCGATTCCCCCCCACCTTTGCCTGTGTGAATTAAGCAAAACAGAAAGTGTCTGGATCATTCGAAATGCCAGGCACCATGTGATTTATGCGCTCCTGATACGAAAGGACGGTAATCCGGAATCTGGCGAACTTTTTCCTGTCGTGGAACCGGCCCCAAAGATTATGTAGAAGCTTTGCAACTGTTGAATATTATGTAAAAACTTAATTCTGTTTTTGGAACAGAAGCACAAATGCTGGGGTGTATGTGTGTGAGGGGGGGGAGAGAGAGATTTTTAATATTTATATATATATATATATATATAGAGAGAGAGAGAGAGAGAGAGAGATTGATCTTTTCCCCTCCTCTCTGACTAATTTACTGCTGTTCAGAAAACCTATTTGGTAATTGAAACCATTTATATTCTTGAGACAATCCTTGATAATACGAAAGGCTCTGTACTTAATCTAATTGATTTTTCTACTCCATCTTTTTGTGCATCTAATGTCAGGCAACAAAAAATGTTGGGTAAGGACCTGATCCAAAGGTTGTTGTAGTAAATTGGACACTGATTCCAATAGGCTGGGTGATATTGGCTCTTGCATTTCATTTAATCTGGTACATTACGTTCCCTTTAGGAAATTAAGCCTGTGATCCACAAACCATTCACTTCAATTAGGTTTGCTTTTAGCACAGCATTTTGGGAATTGGTCCATAAATCAACAAAATTAGGCTTCTTCCCCTTTTGGATGAAGCTATCAGTTTAAAGTACAACTGTCTCCTGATTATTATTTCTTAATTGATTAATCATCCTATGTTTAATCAATTAATTGGCTAATTAATCAATTCAATTTAAATAAGTTTCAATAGTACCAGAAACTTGGTTGACTTACCTATTTTAGTATGCTGACAGAAATGTTCTTAGATGAATTTTAAGAAAAAAGCTCGACTTTCTTAACTGCACAACAATAAATATGAGCCTGTCTTTGTTTCTTTCATACTGTGGCTTCTCTGGTATCTGGTGCTACCTATCCAAACTTCTATTGATTCTAGAAATGGGCTCAGCAAATTATTTTCCTCAGAACTGTAAACAGCTTGGTTCCCACCACAGCCCAGTTCTGAATATGGGTTTGTTGTTGTGTGTGTTATCAACTCAGCTTCAACATAAGATGACCTTATGAAGGAAAGGCATCCAATAGACACTATTATTAACAAGACACTCTGGTCTTGCAAACTCAGGCCCATGACTTTCTTCTTTGAGTAAATGTACCTGTAATATGGTCTTTCTCTTTTCATACTGCCTTCATTTTTACCAGGTATTATCATCTCTTCTAATGAGACATGTTGTCTCATAATATGTCCAAAATATAATCACCTCAGCATAGTCATTTTGGCATCTAGCAAGAGTTCAGGCTTCATTTGTTCTTGAACATGTTCATTTGTCTTTTTGATAGTTTTAGGCAGCCCTGGTGGTGCAGTGGTTAAATGCCAGTACTGCAAGCCACAACGTTGCAAGTTTGATCCCAAGGGGTCCAAGGTTAACTCAGCCATCCATCCTTCCGTATGTCAGTAAAATGAGTACCCATCTTGTGGGGGAACTAGCTAACACACATTGGAAATTGCTTAGTGCCTAACACACAATAAAGCAGTGTAGATGCGCAAAATTCTGTTGCTTAACAATTTGCAAGCCATTCTGAGAGCCTTTGTGGATGAAGAGCAGGTTATCAATACCTAAATAAAACAAACAAACAAATAAATAGTCCATGGAATCCAGATAGAACTCTACTTCAACACCACATTTCAAAGAAATTGATTTTTTCCTATCACCTTTTTTTCACTGTCTAGCTTTCAAATCCATAAGTAAAATTCAGGAATACTAAGGCTGTTGACACACTACAGAAATGGTGTAGTTTGGCACCACTTTAACTGACATGGCTCAATGCTATGGAATTATGGCATTTGTAGTTGTTTGAGATATTGAGCCTCTGAAGATGCCAGCCACAGATGCAGGCAAAATGTCAGAAAGAAACTATTCCAGAACATGGCCTCACAGCCTGGGGAAAACAAAACAAAACAAAAACAAAAACAAAAACAAAAAAACCCAAGGAAAATCTATTTAGCCTCCTCTCTCAGAGAGCTCTGGTGCAACAACAAACTACAAATTCCAGGACTTAGTAGGATGGAGCCATGAAGTCAAACTGCATTACTTCTGAAGTGTGTCAGCAGCCTAAGGGTGGTTTGATCCTAATTTTAGTGTTCAGTGATATATCTGAATATGGACATCCCAGTATATTTTGAATGACAACTGAGTGTCTGATCCCTCCCTCTGATCCCTTCCTCCTCCACCTGCCATGAACACTTAGTTTGGCTATCTGCTTCTCTTGCTACAGAATTACCTGTCACTGACAGCAATGTCTTTTTCTGTAGAGAACTGTACATCTCTTCCTCTAAAGCCTATAACGTGGCAACAGTTATGTCCTGAAAGCAGGAAGCCCTGGGAAAAGTAGCTTTTTAGGGCACCCACAATGTCAGGTTCCCAAGAGAAGTGTATTTTCCAGAGGTCCTTGCACCTCTGTAGTATATCGCTATTATATTGTATTCTCTCTGGCTTTTCTTCGCAAACGAAGATTCAGGAAGGACTCATCCCGCGCTTTCTGCAAGCGCGCTGATGACTAAAAAGGCCAATCCGAGACAAACAAGTCCGGTTGCAAAAAGCACAGCAGAAGGTCTCCTTGGGTGATGTTTTTGGGTTGTGATTCTTGTATTGTATTATATTGAAGTATATTGCTATTATAAGATTATTAAAAGACATAAGGAAGCAGAGGGCTTCTGAATGAGAATTTGTGCCACTGCCACCACCACTGCTGCTGCTCCTGTATCACTGCTAGGCAAATATTGTGGCTGTAACATTTATCTCTGACTAAAGTGGAATAATATGAATAATTGGGAATGCTATTTTGAATCTTGGGATTATAGTCTTCAATAGCATTACTACTTAGAGGGAGCCAATACATGCACTTCATTTTGGAAGGCAGGTCATTATTGGCTCCAGGATTTGACCCTTACTCTGGAGGAGATAAGATGTACACATTGTTGTGAGATGCTACCCAACCAAGCATTCTCTTTAAACCCCTTCACCCATTTCCTATTAGAGCAATGGAGCTTTAGACATGAAGGATTTCCTGCATTCCTCTACCCTATACATGCTATCTCTAAAAATTTCCCCGTTTGCTCAGATACACATTGTAGGGATGTATCTAAGCAACTACACCATGTGACCAGACAACCTTCCAGGTGTGTTTGCAGGCACACAAAAGAGCCCTCTATACCTCCTTCAAGATGGGGAGTGCATGCTCTGTTGAGCTGGTCCTCTTCTTAACACTTTCCTGTAGATAGGCAGGGTTTAGGCACTGCTTCAGTGGCAGAACTAGGGGATTTGCAGAAGCTGAACCGCACCAGATGACACCATCAGGGAGATGGGTTACCCTGGCCGTAGCAACGCCATAGCACTGCATGCATGTTGGAATGTACCTTTACATGTAATTAGTAAAGTTGTTTAGCTATGAAAGTTTCATACTGCCTGTTTGCCTTACTCTGCTAAAACTAGTCTCAGAGAGATCCAAGATATTCCATGTTTCCACTTGGGAACTCTGCTAAAGGATAGTGAATCTTAATTGAACGAGTCTTCAACTTTCCCAGAAAATGTGCTACGACCCTGAGAATTTACTTCTAACACCTACCCCCAAAAAAAAATAATTAAAAAATGATTCTTTCATAGTTTCTAGAGCTTTTAGTAATTTTCTTTCCAAAGTAAGAGTGACAGCAACATTAGGGTGTTGGGTTTTTGACTTGATTTACAACCTCAAAAGTGCCCAAACATGATACCTTGGGAAACTGTGATTGAATAAGAAAAATAAAAGAGGATGATAACTATAACACCTCTGGTGAAATTAGGTTAATTAGGTAGTACCAAGGTGAGGATCTGTAACTCTCAGTCTCCAGTTCGCACAACTACTTCCAGAAAGTGACTACATTTTGCAGTATATAACAAAATCACTGGTAATCTGTAAGAAACAGTCAAATATGATTAATTTAATGCCACTAGATGTCACCATATAAATATTCCTGAAAGATTCAGCTGGCAGCAAAATATGTTTGGGGATGGGGAGGAAGAAAAACAAATGGGCTCTACTTTCAGTTCACACTGAATGAACATGCATCTACCAAGCACAGAAAAGGAACTGGACTGATATTCAGTGATTTTTAAATTAATCAGGCTCATCACCTAACATTGGAATGATAGATATATGCACTCAAAGAAAATGAAACTGAGAGTTCCAGTTCCTGGGAATATACTTTTAAAGTAATAAAATAAACTTTCCCTCTGTCTACTTCCTTTCAAATGACTGTGCCAATAAGGCTTATTAAGCAAGTATTTCTGCTAACAAGAATTTTGTAAAATCAGGGGAGGGTTTCCTTATGACATGGTAGTTCTTTGCTTGTTGGAAAATCACTGCTCCCCATAGCTCAATTTATTTATTAGGAAACCTGCAACAATTCAAGAATATTTGCTGTTATGGAAAATATGGGTCAGCTGAGAATAGTTTCCAACTAATTTGGTAGGGTTATCATAGAATCACAGAGTTGGAAGGGGCCTTGTGGGCCATCAAATCCAACCCACTGCTCAGTGCAGGATCTCCAGCTACTGTATCCCCAGCAGGTAGCTGTCCAGCCTCTTTTTAAAGATGTTCAGGGAAAGTGACCCTACCACTTCTCTAGGCAACTGATTTCATTGCCAAAACACTCTTACTGTCAAGAAGTTCCATTTAATGTTCACTCAAAATCTACTCCCCTGTAACTTAAAACCATTAGACCTGATCCTACCCTCCGGAGCAACAGAGAACAAACCTTTCCCCTCCTTTCTGTGACAGCACTTGAAGTATTTAAAGAGTGCAACTATGTCACTCCTCAGTCATCTCTTCACCAAGCTGGAGAAGCCTAGTTCCTTCAACCTTTCTTCATAGGTTTTGTTCTCCATACCTCTTATCATCTCTGTTGCTCTGCTTGGAACCCGCACCAACTTGTATATATCCTTCTTAAAATGAGGCACCCAGAACTGAATGCAGTACTCCTGAGGAGACCTAACCATCACAGAATACAGTGGGACTCTTACTTCCCTCGACCTGGAAACTATGCTTTGTGAGTGTCTGTGAATTGTTCCCTGTGTTAACTGATAACACAAAATACATACATATATGTGTCATCATTTAACATTTGTTCCATCTGTAAATAAACCAGTATCTGTGTCTGTATTTAGAATCACTTGTATCAATTTTGATGTTCATAATATTTTCCTAGAAGTTTTCTTACTGAAAGTGTATTGCCCCTCTACTAGGAATGACAATGTTGGACAACAGTTTTAAGATAAAACTGGCCACTACTTTATTAGTAAACAGGAATCTGAAATGAGAAAGCAAATAACTGAACACTTGTGTGAGGAATGTCAGTTAAGCCAAGCTTCCCCAAGCCAGAGACTCCCTGGCTATGAACTACTGGGAATTTTCCTGTGAATCCTCCTCACCTAATTCCTATGAATGGAAAGTAGGGACCCAGGAAGTCCCCTCAAAAGGTGTTGGTTGGCACTCTTGAGATGAGGTTCAAGCCTGGTTTGAGAAACCACCTCCTTTTTGCCCCTCGAGGTGGATGGAACTGAATGGGTTGTAGGCAAGGGTCCTTCACTTTTCAATGCCTCTGGGAGAACCTCATATATAAACTAGCTAATTGAGTGCCTGCAACTAATCAGTTGTGACAAACCAGCTAATAATACAAAATCCAAATGACTGCAGCAATGAATCCCAGAGAGCATGGAGTAGGGAAAGGAAAAAAAAACCTGTGTCCACAGGCCCATTAGGACACAGTAGCAAAATTCCTACTCATCCCCTAAAAGTGACTAGCCAGGGCCCATGCTGCAAGGAGGGTGGATAGCGTGCAGTTCTCTGACAAAAGAGGCCAAGTCACATCCTCAGATGCTTAAAAAGGGGGGAGCTGTCCTATGTCACCCTCCTGCCAATTACTGGGGAGGCCAAAACCTCACCTTTTCTGGCTAAGCATATAACACTAATAGTTACAGTGAAGATGTTTCTCCTTTCCAATACAGTCTTAAAAAATGCTAATATAAAGAATATTAATAGTTGATTCCCTTGCCATAAAGGGAAGCCTAAATCCAGCACTGAATTAATACCTAACCACTAGCTTGAGGGGACTTTCTTCCTTTTTACTCCATGTTCAGCCCTCTGCACCACACAAAACTTGCTCCAGAGGGCTTTCCAGTCTGCAGGAGAAGGAGTAGGAATAGGAGTAGGAGTAATTCCCTCCTCCCAGTTATGTATCAAAATGTCCTGGCCAATGTATGTAAGTAAGTGATTTACTGGTTATTGAGATAGTTGGCCATGCTGATTGAATGGTTTGAAAAATAAGGCTGGAGGGGGGGGGGTCCTTGGTAGCCATGATTCAAAGAATGATTGTTATGACTGGTCCTCCCTTAGGAGAAAAAAATAAGTGTTTTGGTTCAACAAACATGCACTATCACTTTGGTGTAAATAATTACAATAGGACCTCTGTATCCATGGGTTTTGGTTCCGGCCCCCACCGTAGATAATGAAATCCATAGATAATAACACCATAGAAAATAATGGGGCTTCTGGTTTAAAATACCATAGAGGTGCCTTGAAGGACCTAGAGAATAGCTAGAGAAGATACATTTTAGCTGAAACTGAAACAGCAAATAATTGAATCAGTGGAGAATTAATCATCGGATACAAGGGTCCTACTGTAATTAGTGTGTGGTCTTTAATGTCAAAAAGTCACACTCCCACGGTTCTGAAATGGACATGTCTTAAGATATCTCTGATACATAAATAAATAATAATAATTGAAACAATGATAATGTACATAAAGGCTGGGGATCTGCACTGAAGCATCCATAACTCTTTGATAATGTATGTTGTCAAATAGCCAAAAGAGGGTCTATTTGACCCTACCAATGACTTATCTGATTGGAATATTCATTCATTAGAAATTTTCAAAATGAAATGAACTTGATATAAATAATCCTAGAGTACCAATAGCTACAGATATTTTTTTTAAAAAAACCCAAGCAGTATTAGAATACTACATTACTAATACTAATACGGTATGATACCTGTATCCGTGAGGGATGCAGATAGCAAAAATCATAGATAGTACCCTATATTTCTGTAAGACGTTGACCATAAAATCATTCTGGAGGACCTCCAAATGACCAGAGAAGTCTTCTCCCTAGGTATTTGCAGGTCTTCCAGCATGGTTCTATGGTCAACATTCACTGGATCATAGAATCACACTGGAGGATCTAGTAAATTTCTAAAGAGAACTTTTTTTATGTGAATAAGTGAAACCGTGGGTCTGGCCCCATGGATATGGGGGCCATACTGTATTATTTATTGTTGGTGGCTTATCCACCCACAGTAATTGTATACTAGGTACTATGAAAAGAAAACCACATGAATAGATCATATATAAAATAGAATGTCTATTAAAGCTATTAATTTAAGCTTTTCACATCAATGTCACCCTCATGTTCACTATCATTTCCCACAATGTGCTTGTTACTGATTAGACATACCAGTAAATATCTACTGGAAACCATAGATTTCCCTTAGAGAATTCTGACAACATCTAAAGGCCTCTAAGAGCTCTCTAATGTTGAATAATGAAATGTCTAATTGATCCACCACTATGGAAAATTAGACAAGCAACATTGAATGCAATGTGCAGTGTATTATTGTGTACTATTTTTTAAAAAATACATTACTGTGATCATATATGTGCATTTTATTGCTTTAAAATATATGGTGCTGCAAACATGACCAATGTGACAAAAACACACATAGATATTTCTTTTTAGGACTGAATATCAGTTTTATTTCAAATAACATGTCTTTGGAGGTGTTGCATGAAGGAAATCAAAACCTCCCCTCCCACTGTATTACAAGTTTGAAAATAGGAATGTGTGAACTGGCCCACAGTGAATTTTCATTATGAAAAAGTCTATTTCAATCACTGTCTTTTCTTTGAGGGATTTTTCATACTGTCATTGTGTGCCTTCAAGATATTTCTGATTTATGGTGACCCCCAAGGGAAAACTATCAAAGGTTTTCTTGATAAGATTTGTTCAGAGGGAGTTTGCCTTTGGGGTTGTTTAAACAGTCAAAATAACCCTCATGGAAATAGCTGGGAATATGACCTGTCTAAATGGGATCCCGTGACGTGTTGACACATTGTGAAGGAGGGTGGCAAAAAAGGCCAAAAACCTCAGAAGAAAAGCCTTTGTGGGTTTTACTGATTTAAAAAAAAAAAAAACAGTGAGGGGATGCACATTCCCCCTCATTAGGACAGTGATTCAATAGGAATCACTGTCCTGTAACACAGGAAGTGCGACCCTGATTGGCTGGACAAGCACAGGGGCAGGGCTTGCTGACAGGGCAACCCCCCCAGCCACCAGCCCCCCAAAGTGATCGGGGATGGGGAAGAAAGGAGGGCACTGGTCATCGATCTAGGCACTGTAGTCCTATTGATGCAGCCTAGAATCGCATTGGCTTTTTTAGCTGCTGCATCACATTGCTGACTCATATTCAGCTTGTGGTACACTAAGACTCCTAGATCCCTTTCGTATGTACTGCCATCCAGCCAGGTGTCACCAATCCTATATCTGTGCTTTTCATTTTTACTGCCCAAGTGTAGTATCCTACATTTCTCCCTGGTGAAATTCATTTGGTTAGTTTTGACCCAGCTTTCTAATCCGTTGAGGTCATTTTGGATTCTGATCCTGTCCTCTGGAGTATTATCTACCCCTCCTAATTTGGTGTCATCTGCAAACTTGATAAGCATGTCCTCTATTCCCTCATCCAAGTCATGGATAAAGATGTTGAATAGCACAGGGCCAAGGACAGGATCCTGTGGCATTCCACTGGTCACTTCTCTCCAGGATGAAGAGGAGCCATTGGTGATTATCCTTTGGATTCAGCCAATCAACTACTTATAAATCCACCTAACAGTTGCATTGTCTAGCCTGCATGTTACTAACTTTTTTGTAAGAATATCATGAGGGACCTTGTCAAAGACCTTACTGAAATCAAGATACACTACATCCACAGCATTCCCTTCATCTACCAAGTATGTAACTATGAAAAAAGAGATAAGATTAGTCTGGCATGACTTTTCAAAATCCCATGTTGATTTTTAGTGATCACAGCATTCCTTTCTAAGTGCTTACAGACTATCTATTTAATGATCTGCTCTAAAATCCTTCCTAGTATTGATGCCAGGCTAACTGGGTGATAATTATTTGGGTCTTCTTCTATTTTCCCTTTTTAAAGATGGGGACAACATTTGCCTTCCTCCAGTCCACTGGGACTTCTGCTGTTCTGCAGAATTTCTTAAAGATTATTGCCAGTGGTTCTGAGATTATTTCTGCCAGTTCTTTTAGTACCCTGGGATGTGGTTCATCTGAACATGTGTCACAGCCGAGGTGATAAGGCCATTCTTTTAATTTTGAAAACTTGTAGCGGAGATACCCCAGGGAAGATACCCCAATAGGGCTGATACAGAGGCAGAAACACCACATTTGGATTTTTTCAGTTTGAATTTAACATTTATTCAAATGATCATACACATAAAAAAATAGTACCAAGAGAGCTCTTTCATTTCAACCATGCACTCACATATATACTCACATAAACACCAAGTGGCTCTTCACTGAAGATTGTTGATCAGGCAGACTTCATTAATACCATGGGAGTCCCCATTGCTGTGGAGCAGGAACACACTGCTGGTTCAAAAGTCTCATCTTTTTAGTCTTTTCATCACATCTAACAGCCGCTATCATTTTGCTTCTGTTCATGAAATCTTCAACCAGCTCTTTCTGGTCTTTTGCTAATGTTTCAGAAACACTCTGGGTCTTATCAGTTTTTATGCCGACAATCTGGTAGCATATTACTTGCTGTTCATATTGTATGAATGATCTGTTTCTTCTTAGATAAGCAGGCAGCAGCATCCAGTTTTTCTAGGATACACCAACGCCATCTCAGCAGTTTAAGATTTCTTGCTTCACTGGCCCGGGTAACTCCCATATCATGCATTGTGGTTCTCCATTTTTTTGTTGTTTCTCAGTCAGTCTGTTAGTGCCACTAAAACAGAAAACTCATTCACTCTTCACAGCTGGAGACTTCAATTCATTTATACTGGCCAGGTATTCCTGAACAACCTCTTTTCCTGTTCTATGCTGCATTTCCCCTACTGCATCATCTGCTCCATTTCCCCCAAGTTGAGCACTGTTCTCCTTTTGGGAGAAGACTGAGGCAAAGAAAGTGATGAGTAGCTCTGCCTTTTCTTTGTCCCCTGTTAGCATTTCGCCATCTTATCCCAGCAGCAGTCCTACCATTTCCTTGTTCTTTCCTTTGTATGGACATATCCCCAAAAAAGCCCTTTATATTGTTTTTAATCTCTCTAGTAAGCCTGAGCTCCATCTCTGTTTTTGCTTTACTGATTTTCCCCCTACACGAGCTGGCTGTTTGTTTGAATTCTTTTTTGGTGATTTCTCCCTTTTTCCATTCCTTATACATGTTCCTTTTAAGTCTTAGCTCAGTTGAAAGTTCTTTAGACATCCATACTGGTTTCTTTAGACACCTGCCATTTTACCTCTTCATTGGAATTGTTTGAAGTTGTGCATTCAATATCTCACTTTTTAGAAACTCCCATCCATCATGTACTCCCTTCTCTTTTAGTATTTCTGACCATGGGATCACCCCCAGTAATTCCCTAAGTTTAATGAAATCAACTTTCTTAAAGTCTAGCAGGCATGTCTGACTATACTTGGCTTCCCCTTTTCTGTGTATAACAAACTTCAGGAGAATGTGGTCACTCTCCACTAAGGATCCCACCACTTCCACCCCATTAACCAGATCATCTCTGTTGGTTAGGATCAGATCTAAAGTAGCTGATCCCCTTGTTGCCTCTTCCACCTTCTGGGCAATGAACTTGTCTGCAAGGCAAGTGAGGAATTTATTGGAACTTAAATTTTTGGCAGAGTTGGACTTCCAACAAATATCAGGATAGTTAAAATCCCCAATTTTTACTACATCTCTCCTGTCTGAATCTGTGGTCATCTCTTCTAGGAAGGAATCATTCAAGTCCTCAGTTTGGTTTGGAGGTCTGTAACAGAGCCCTACAATGAAATCCCTGCTGTTTCTCTTCACCTTGATTTTTACCCAGATGATCTGAACCTGGCTCCCAGGATTTAAGTCATGGATCTGTTCACAGGTGTACACATCCTTAATGTATAATGTTACTCCACCACTCTTTCTGTTTGGTCTATTTCTCTGAAATAGGTTGTGCTCCTTTATTACTTCATTCCAATCATGAGACTCATCCCACAAGGTTTCAGTGATGCCTATTAAATAATATTTCCTTTCCTGTGCTAAGAGTTCAAGTTCATCCTGTTTATTTCCCATGTTCTGTGCATTCATATAGAGACATATAAGACCATAGGCCATTCCCCCATCTGCCTTTCAAAAGTTTTATTCATCCCACTGTTGGGTCCTTGTACTATTTGCCTTATTCTCCGTATAACATTAGAGCTGTTATCTCCAGCACTTGAACTCCTGCCCTCATGAATACTGTCTCCCTCCCCCACACAACTCTGTTTAAAGCCCTCCTGATCAGAACTTTCAGAGTCTTAGCAAAAACATTCCTGCCAACTGCTGTGAGGTGCAACTCTCTCCTCTCCTCCTCTTCTTGCTTCCCCATTCACCCCTCCACCACTGCTGCCACTGCCACATATCCCACAGGAAACAAAGAAGGGAGGTGAGCTCTCTCCTCCTCCTCTTCCTTTCCTGTTTACCACCCTCTTTGGATGTCATCTAGCATGCAAAACTTATGGGGGTTGCTGGGAGTAAAAAGACCATTAAGACAAGTCACAGCTGCTGCAACTTGCTATTTCTGCAGGGAACTATGTGTTTTCAGGGGGCACATGTAGATGAGGCCTTTGTCTTCCTTTAGGCTGAATGTGTCTGACTTTCTAAGGTCACCCAACGGGTTTCCATAGCTGAGTGGGGATTTGAATCTGGTCTCCCCATGTCCTAGTCCAACACTTAAACCACTACAGCACACTGCCTTTCATTTCATACTGTATTTCTGGAATAATATATACAGCTGGGGGGATGCTTCACCCAGCCTGTAAAAGTGTGCACCTTTCTCAATGAGTTATAAAGGGTTCAGCCATTTTTAAAAAACAACGGCAGTCATTTTGAATTACCCAGAATTACAAAAATGCTGCACACCAAGCTTTTCTGATTAAAAAAAAGGGGAGAGGAGATGAACACTTTTGCTGCCATTTCAAGCTTCATCCATTCAAATAATTTGGACCCAAGTGTAATCCAAACACTACATCCAGTTTCAGGCTGGGGAAAATGTCCAAAATATGATCCTTGCCAATTTGATGCAACCTTGTCTGATCAATGGGATTATTTCTGTGTTGATCAAAACACTTCATCTGAACTAGCTCCATGTTTTCCAAATTCAAAACAATTAAGAATGGGAAAAGTGAAAAGTTTGCCATGGGAAGATTTCAGAACTATGTAGTTGTGACAAGACTTTGCTTAAAGACTGCCTATGCCTGTGGTCTTTCTTTGGCAGACCTTGATCTACCATGCCATCAATTTCAATAAAGAGACAGCTTCTCTCCACACCCTACACCTTGCTGCCTGACACACAAACAGATGTGAGGGATTTACAAAGCCATCCTGTTCTTTCAAGGTAAAAATTGAGAGCTTATTTAACATCCATCTTGAGAGTGACAGGTCTGGAAGAATTATGAAAGTTAGAAGATAGCAGAGTTCCAAAAATAAAATGACTTAGGACAGATTCTACTGCACTGCAAGGAACAAAATGAGATGTAAAACAAATCCCAGACTTACAAAAGTGGGTTAAGAGAAGAATGTTAACATAAATGCTCCAGAATTGCTGAACCATTGGACTGAAGCTACTTCCACTGCTTTAGTGCCTGTTAAAATGGTTGAGGGAGACCTAAGAACATTAGTTCTACTTGGACAAAAGACATACATTTTTGTCTCCTTCAACAAATACTTTTATTCTTCCATGAAATGATGGATAAAGGGCACCCACACAGCCACTCTTGCCTTCTTTCCTTCCACTGTCAGATGCCCCACAGATACAGCAGTTTCAGGAGACCTGCTGTGTGCCCTCAGAGGCCACACCTACAGGGCTTATAAAGCTGAAACATGTGGCTCTCCTGTTGAGAGTAACTTCTATCATTGTATTAACAGGTCAAACATAGTATAAGGGGTCTGGCATTCATCCAGAAAATAAATTAGTTCCTCACAATGGAAATCCTTATACATATTTCTTGATATTTTGCTCAGAAAGGTAGCAAAGGAAACTAGAAGTTGGGGCTTCCAACTCAGAGGAAAAATGCAGCATTTCACAGATCACATACTTTCTGTTTTTTCCCTCTCCCTAAACGCAAACACACACACTCTTACACTTTTATAAATCAATAAAGCCTAAAAGTTATCCCACTCTCATGAACTGTGAACAGCATCTGATGCCACTGGGGAACAAAAAGACTGGATATCTGTCTTCTAAATCTTCTCTGCTGCCACACATCTTGATCAGTGGTTTATCTTCTAAGAGGTAGTCCAGATTGTGGAGGAAAAAAACCCTCTTAGAATTCGCAGGGAATCCCATGTTTCCAAATGGGATCCTGCAACCTTCCCTTCCATCCTTTTTGGAGGGAGGGGGAGCAAAAGTTGAGGAAAGTCCACAGCAGAAGCCTCCAGGACTTTTCCCAAGTTTTTTTTAAACCCTGACGGAATTGCACACCCTCATCTGTTAGGACAACTGAATTGCATTGCTGATTAGGACAGCTGATTAGTCAGATGTGCACAGATGACAGAGCTTGGTAAGATGGCAGATCATGGAAATGCCATGTTGGAGTGTTGCCATAACAATCGTGTGCTGAGGTGATGAAACAGGCTTTCTTTCTTTGTTTTTGTTTTTTTATTATTATTATTTAAGCAGAAGATCACTCTTCTGCACCTTAGAGTTTGTTTTTTAAAAAAATGTTTGGTGGGGCAAGTTAGGGAGTACAAAACCACAAGTAATTCACTTGTTTCCACCATCTTGATTCACTGGAATGCCTTTCTGTGAACAGGAAACTGTGTTAGGCCAAATCCACACTACACAAGTAATCCACTTTAAAACAGGATTATTTGTCATGGCTCCTTCCTATTGAACCCTGGGATTTGTAGTTTTACAAAGACTTTAGTCATCTCTGCCAGAGTGTTGGTGCCTCACCAAAGTACAAATCCCATGATTCCGTAGGAAGGAGACATGGCAAATAATCCAGTTTCAAACTGGATTATTTGTGTAGTGTGAATTTGGCCACAGAAAGCTTTGCACACCAGCAATCTTGCCAAAAAAATAATTGACACAGATGACAGGTCCTGCAAATTGGCATTTCCGTACCCCAGTTCACATTTTATTCCCTCATCTACCCTGGCCCTAAGTGTCTCTGGATCTACTTTTAATGAATTCTCCTCCCCAGTTTTTTTTTTGGGGGGGGGGCTTATGTGCTTCTGCTTCCAAAATCAAGTTGGAGACCTGCTACTCTCCAATTTGTTTCTGAGAGCTGGAGCTAGAGGTTATACACCTAGCATCCATGTACATTAGAGGATGTTGGGATTGTGTGGACAGAAAAGAGAAGACAAGGACAACCTGTCATTTAGGATTAAAATGGCCACAGTTTTGCAGCTTAGAACACAGCTAGGATGTGGTACATGTATCCAATCAGCAGCCAGCCTACCTGTTAAACCATGCTCTCCAACTCATCTACTAGGAGAATCAACTTGTGGTGATGACATCAGGGTTCCACCACAGTATGATCTTTTGTGTATCACCCCACCACACTTAGCAGGAGGCCAGCAAGTCAGCCCCTGAATTGGGCAGTTGGGCTTTACCCTCAGGTCCCTTCTTGGAACCTCCCCACAAATTTGGACAGTGAATGACCACACCCTTTCCCATAAATGGATCTGATGTTGTAGAAATCAGGAACAGGAGACCCATGGATTGGAAAGAGAATTTATTCAGAAGTCACGCATGCAGGCCGCTTGGTGGAATAGTTTTGAAAAGAACCAAGAGCCAAGAGCTACAGTTACAGAAGACTTTTATAAATTAGTTATGACACGCAGGCAAAAGCAATTCCCCAGACCCCCTCCCTCTCTGGTGTCAGCAACTCCCCTTTCTTGTGACAATTGCTTATACTTTCAGGAAGTACAAGACATGATAAGCTGGTACGCTTTGACCTATTAGAGAAGAATTGTTTACTGAACTAGATAAAACCATATCACATGTTTATGGAACATAGAGTTTGATTAGTAAGGAACATTGACTAAGCCTGACAGAAAAGAGAGAAAGGAGAATTTTGCAAAGACCCAAAGCCCATCCAGTCTGGCCTCCAAATTAGTGATTGCAAGGTGACAGCATTCATCAAATAGACATTAGGGTCTACCTGGCTACTTCACTGGCTTAATACCCACAACACCTCACACAGAAGTTCTGACAGAGATAAGTTCTGTGTATAAATAATAAAGCAAAGTGAACCAACCCAGCACTTTGTCACAAGGAATGTGAAAACCCTGGCAGCAGCAGCGGATAAGGTTTTTCCCCCCTGTTGCAACATGGTAGTTGGATGGTGCTGGGATCCTCTAATGCTAGCCATTGATTTGGGTGGTTCCCAACATGAGATGATTATGATTCTCAGCTGGCAATAGTCTCACAAACCCAGCTGAGAGTGGACATCTGCTGTCAAAATGTTATGTTCCCCAGTGTCCCAACAGAATCACAGCTAATGTCTATTGGATCACTCCTGTACATTTGCTTATTGATCCTTCCAACAAAAAACTCTCAAAAGTTAATGAAATGGGAATTAACTTTGCAAAAGTTATCTCAATTCTCCCCCCCCACGGTTTGCTATTCTCTGTGCTTGACACTTTTACTCTTAATAACATTTTCTACCAATGTATTTTACACACATTCAGCATAGTGAAGTGGATTGAATGTTGTACTAGGACACTTGGAGACTAGGTTTTGAATCCCCACTGAGCCATGGAAGGTTGGGGAACCATGGAACCATGGAATCCCCACTGAGGTGACCTTGAGGAAGAGCTAGTGTGATTATGCATTATGGAACAGCTGCAAGTGAGAGAATTTGGAAGCAGTTGTTACCTGAACTATTGGGGGTTCATGAGAACATCACTAGATCAGATATTAATATGGTGAAGTTTAATTAGTTCAATATGGCAGTGAGAGGCAGGTAACTATGGGATCTTTTGACCTATGTATACCGGTACTAACTGATGAGACTCACAGCCAGAAAATAAAATAAAATAAAAATGTTGTAATTGAAAAAAAAAATTAGACACATTCACACCAACACACAGGCTTCAAGCAATCACAAAAGGCTAGCACACAATAGGAGGAAGTATTGGGATACAGAAACAGAGTTCAGAACAATGGGCTATAGTATAGCTGTCAAAAGAGCAGAAATTTGTGCAGAGAAGTAGGGCTATGCACACCAGGTGACACAGCAAATCAACAGAGTAACAGCCTCTGGAAAACTGAGCACTCTTTGGTGGCATTTGTGGGAGATATTTATATTCAATATCCCCCCTGAAGGGATGTTATGAGTGGAATACAATGTTAGATGGAGTTTCCCACAGTTAAACAATGGAAGCTCTAGCTATGTTAACGAACACTAATGGCTGAGACATTCAGACTGATGGACATCAGGCAACCTTCTATTGCTGTGGTGATTGGTGTGAAGGAAAACCAGTTTCCAGAGTAATGAGTTTTCCAGCCATTTGATTGAATTAGTGAATGACTCACTTCCATGTACATCCAGGAGAATTAGCATATTTCCACCCTAACTCACTGTCCAAGGGTGTGTGTGTCTGCATAATTACTACCCGGGCATGACTTTTAGAAATTTGGGATGGCCTCTTCCTTAGGCTTTCTGAGTAAACCTTGAGTCCTTGCATTTGGAAGGTCTTGGTCTACTATCAATAAGCCAATTTATGAAATATAGCCAATTGATGAATTATTGGAAGGATGGGGGTATCAGGGCAGGTTCTATTAACAGAAAACACAGTTCTATTAACAGAAAATTATATTAATCTGCATTTATGGGCATGAAGGCACATGTTTCTGTTGTGTCATCTCGGAGTAAACAAGGGCATGGACTATGAAAATGGAGAAAAGACCTTGTTTAGTATATGAAGGTCAGCTTCACAAATGTTAAGATTTATCCATACCTTTTACTGACTGTATGGTGAATTTTTGCTGTTTTATCTTGATGGAAGTTGTCACGGGCTCAAACCTGGGTTCACTTCTCAGGAGCCCCAGGTTAGCCCTCCCTGTAGGGTTAGTCCTGAGTTTCCTCACTCCAGGATGCTCCCTACAGACCCCAAAAACATCCAGTAACTGCCACCACCCACTGAGTTAAGTGAGGGGTTCCTTTCCCCTTGGAACTCCCCTTTTTCACACACAATGCAGTGGGAAGCTGTGGGTAGTCTATAATAAACAGTGGCACTCCTTGCAACTATAGAATCAACTAACTCCCTCCTCCTAACCCCAGAGGAGGCTCACAGTAGCATAGTCGAGAGTAAGGCACGTGGAAAGCATCAGTATAGGAAGATTAATAAGTTTACTTTATTCAAGAGAAGTAATCATGCAATCTCACATGAGGCAGGATTCTCTCCTACCTCAGGCAGGCATGTTTAAAATGATAGCAACACAGAGTATCAAGATCAAAGCATTACATTACTCAGGTTACATTCAGTTGCTAATTTAGCTACATTCAACCAAAGTAAAGAAATTAAAAAGAATTCCCTAACGCAACTAAACAGGCCCTAGTCTCTACTAAATACTTGCAGTTTGTTGCCTTGAGATGTTGTTCAGGTTGCTGGGAGCTCAAGCCAGGGATAGAAAGGCTTTGCTCTACCAGCATAGCAGTCTTTGTTCCTTCACATCTCCCAAAATCTCCCCAATCTCACACACTGGTTTCAAACAAAAGCAGTTAAATCCTCTTCAAATTTCCCAGGCTTAAAGCTGTAATTGGTCAGTCCAGTCACATGGTGTTATGGTAATGATGTCATCTCATTAGCTCTGTGAAGGTGGTGCTTGAGACCTTTCCCATTAATCCTTTTCTTACCTGATACTATGCTGGCAAGACTATCTGTTTACAGACAAAGAGAGTTGTAGTTCTCTAGCAGAATGTTGGGAGTTGCACCTTAAGGCAACGTGATGGAACTCCATCATGACAGAGGTCCATTTGGGTTCTAGTCTTATTGACAACTGGGCACTGTCGAAATTAGGGGTAAACTACAGGTTCTTCAGCCATGAAATAAGAGGTTTGTCAGAATGTGTATTAAAAGGTGACCTGGTCATTTGCTCCTAAACTTTTCACAAAGCTAAGATCTATGATAATGTTCTCTGGGAGGGTATACAAAACCATGTTGTAATATTGTTCTTGAGTAATGGAGTCTATTTCTCCAGAGACTAGAGGTTTTTGTTTTTGTTTTGTTTACTGTAGAAGGATCAAGATGTAGCAACAGGGCAGCAGGTCCTTTATTGTCTGGGTGTCTTCTGTTGTACGCAGTGCTGGTGCAGAAGGATCAGTCCCATCCTCCATGGCTCAGACATGCTGTATAAAGAAGAAGGAACCCCATGGGCCTGAGAGCCATTTCAGTTCAGCCAAACTCAATATAATGCCATTCATATGATTATCAGTTTTGTTAATGGATATATTAAGGATGAATAGATAGTGATTTAGAAGGTTTTTTTTAAAAAAAAAATAATAAAAAAGAAAATCCAATCTACCCCATTGAGTTTAAATAAGGGTTAAAAATTGCCACTTATTTCATTCTTGCCTGCAAGATGAGAAAAAATCAAAAGCTATTTTCCCACTGAGGCTTGTCTAAATGGGCTATTTGCCCCATCTTGCCCCTGTCTTTGAGCCCTGCAGTCCATACAGTGCAGAACGTTTGCCCTGTTTTGTCTCCGGGCGGTCCTGCTGATGCCCAGGACAAAGACAGGGGGAAGATGGGGTAAAGGCATTAAAATGTTTTATTTTAACACCCAGGAAAAAACACCTTATTTAAGAAAAAACAGATCAGGCTCCATACGGACACAGGAGTCCATACCAGCACTCAGGCCCATATTTTCAGCTGCCTCCATTGCCATCCATGTCATATTCTCTGAAGCCAGAAAGGAGGCCCACAGCATGTGATCAAGGTCCCATGCATGTGACCAGCCTTGACCACATGCTGCAAGCCTCCTTCCTGGTTTCAGAGAGTGCAATGCAGATGGCAGTGGAGGCAGCTGCAGATTCAGGCTGGTGTGTCCATGAGGACTCCCTCCCATTTTGCAGGTCATGGGGCGGGAGGGGGGGCAGGTCTGATCCAGGGCTAGAAGACACTGGCAGGAAGCCTGCTTATTCTGGCCAGTGTAGAAAAGCCCTAGGTGGATTGTTTCAGTGTTTGCACTTTCATGACTTTTCTGGAAAAAAATCCAAAATGATTTTTGCACAAATGTATGTGTATGAGCACATACCAAAGCACTGTATGTTAAAAACAAAACAAAACAAAACAAAATTAATTTATTTTCATATTTTTTTTTAAAAAAAGAGAGCTTAATGAGATTTTCAGTAAAATTTCCCCAAATATAAAAACAATATCTCTCAATGCTGAGATCTTCAGTGTTGAAGATTAAGGAGTTGTGGGTGGGGGGGACCTCTGTGAATGCTTAGTAGCAATAGAGATGGGAGAATAACTTTTATTTGCACTCTAATATGATAAATTTCTGTATTGGGTTTCTGTATTGGGGCCTTATCCACATTTTAATTATATTTTATTTATTTTTATTTTTTAAAAAAAGAACAGCATGCAATTGATTATTGCATGAATGGTGTCACATGTAGCTTTGCCCCTTGGATACATGATCCTCTGTAACCAAAATCCATTCAAAATTTGGGACTATTTCCATGTACAACATGATGTTGCAGCAAGTGTTGTTTAGCATGTTACAATACCAAACCAGTCTACTATTCAAGTATTCTGTAATATTGGTAGTATCCCTTGCTAATCCCCTTCCCCCACCCACCTCAATAATTTAATAATTTGGCTCCAAAGTGGCCTTCCATGTGGACAGTCAGTCAATAGACCAGAAACCCCCTGGAAAATTCCAAAAGACACTAGCTAAAAACAGCAAAGTCATGTATTTCCCCAAAGAAGGACCATGGCAAATTCCCAAACTATGGTGAGAAGGTATTTCCTGGACACATCTGGTGCCAGGCAATAATCTCATCAGTTGTAGTTGAAGTAACCATTGTCTGTAAACAACACCTATCCTGCTCCCCAAGCCTAGCAATAAAGGAGGGAGCCACTGCTATTCAATTCAAACATGCAACACATTATACGATAGTTAACATATCCGGAGATCCATTGTTTAATACTGGAACACATTGTTCCCCACTCAAAAATCACATCCACAGAAGGCAAATATTTCCCATTTAAACCCTCTGAAAACTCCCCTCAAATGTGCTCAAATCCCTATCCTGTGGATCATCTGTGTAGCTGTTCCAGATTGGAATCCCCACCCTGCTGGTCTCCCTCTGCCATCACATCTCTTCAGGAAAAAGGTGTCATATCACCCACTGAAACTTCCCTTTCTATTCCTCTGCCTCAACATCTCCCACTTCATTTAGTCCTGTGTGAATATTTCTTGTGTGAATGGGTATATGATTGGTATTATTTTTGAATTTCTAAAACAGATCATCATTTACTATTCATCTTGTGTGGGGCCGTTCAGATCTAGTAGGGGTAATATATGCTCACATGTAAAAGATATGGTCCCCACATACCATTTCATAGGCTATTCCTGTTATAACCAGAAATGCTTGAAGATACTGAGTAATTCAAAATAATATCAAAACAGCAAATTTTAAGCATTTTAAGCAGAAAAAGAAACAAAGCTGTTCTATTTTGTATAGCGGCCTTATTCACAGATTATAACTATAGAGAAAATAATTTGCAGAGCAAACACCCCCAACACGGCTGTCAGATATAATATATTCATTTCTAGTATTTTTGTGTAAGAGGGGCCTAGCAGGTGGCTACAAAGATGTTTGAATCATAAAGGCAAATCACACGTATCAAATCATATAATTGGCCTTTCTACATATTTTGAGATTATTTTATTATTGAGAACACAAAAATGTGATTAATGACTGGATTAAAATGAATTTTCTTATTCAGTTACAGTAATTATGTTCTAATTAGCCTAGATTCCAGATGCAAAAAAAAACCCACCACCAACCCCCCCCCTGCCATCTGTGCCTTGACATTATTTGCAGGACAAATTGAAGAGACAGGAGAAGTCTGGTTCAGGAGGGGAAGAACATTGTGTCAGCTTAGACCATTCTTGACACTCTGTTAGCAATCACCCAAATTCAACCTAACCATCATATATGGTGACTTACTATGGACTTATTTAGCTATGTATGCCTTTATTACATTTATATCCCACTGTTCATCCAATTTATATCCCATTGTAAGTGCTCCTCCTCATGTTTATGATCACAATAACCCGGTGAGGAAGGATAGGCTGAGAGATAGGGACTCTCAGTAAATTTCATGGTCAGCCCGTGAGCGTCACTGTTGAATGAGAACTAGAACCTACATCCCTTCCTGCCCCCTAGCCCAAGCCCAATTCTTTAACAACTGGAGGGAATATTGTGTCAGGGAATGATAGGACATGCAATCCCCAGCACAAGACCAAAAACTGTCTCAGTAGACTCAGTAGAAACCCGTTCCCAAGAATACTCACACACAGTGTTTGACATCCAAATAAGCAGGAGGCACTTTTATCTTCAAAGTCAAACAGTTGCAATATATACAAATATTTACTATCCAAGGAGAAACTGCTTCATGAGGCCTCAACATTCACAGGAAGAAGGAAGTGAAGCTCTGTTCTGAGCTCTCATATATATATTTACAGGGCATTGCTCCCTAGTGGCCTGACTAGGCATGACTTGGTAGTTCATGCAGCATGGGTCTGTAGTTGTTTGGCCATTTTATAATGGAGTTCAATCTAACTCTTGACAATCCCCTCCAAAATGGTCAAGCTACTGCATAGGACTCATGTTATCATCACAACATAACATAATTAACATACATTATTGGACATCAATTGTCTGTCGGCTGACCTTCCCTTTTGACACCTTTCACTTTACACACTAGTGTCAAGGCCCAGCCTCTTTGCCAACTCCTCATGGCTTCCTGCTGGAAGGGCTTTTGTGAGCATGTCTGCAACATTGTCCTCAGATGGACAGTACCTCAGACACAAGACACATTCTTGTATTAACTGCCTCACATTTTGGTAGCGTACCGCAATGTACTTGGTCCTGCGTTTCAGGTTTTCTGCTTCTGCCATAGCTATGGAGGCTTGTGAGTCCTCGTGCACCTCAACAGGCATTTGGCATGGCTCCCCAAGGTCTGCAAGCATCTGCCTAACGCATTGTACCTCACTTGCCATCTCAGACAAGGCAGTGAATTTTGCTTCAGTTGTACTAATGGCTACACAGTTCTGCTTTCTTGATCTCCACACTATAGGGCTCTTTGCATACTGCACCACCATCCTGGTCACTGACTTCCTGTCTGAAGTCTCAGCAGCAAAAAAACAAAACAAAACAAAACAAAAAACCTGTCCACATAGCACTCCAGGGTCACCTGACTTCCTGCCAGCTTCAAACTTCAAATCTAACTACCCTCTTCAGAGTTTCCCAATCTCCCTCTTTGTTTTGGAGACTCTTCTGCTTAGCACCCCAACTGCAAAACTGGTGTCAGACCTTGTGTTGTTTGCAATAAACAACAACTGCCTACCACTGAGTGGTGCAGATCAGGCCTTTCAAATTCCTGTTCTGCCTCCAAATTCACAAAATCAGTGGCCATTGGTGCCCTGACCACCTTAGCCTCACTAAGCACACACTTGGCCACAAGACTGTCAATCTTCTTCTTCTGGCTTAAGAAAAATTCTCCAAGACCAGTTCTTTCTACATCTATGCCTAAATAACATCTCAGGCTGCCAAAGTCCTTCAATTTGAACTGGTTTTCTAACTCAACCTGCACTTTTTTGACATCACTGGCACTCCTTGCCACCACACAAAGGTCATCCCCATAGATAACTAGCATGACAGCACTATCACCTGTCTCCTTGGTGTACACACAGGCATCTGTGGTGCTCCTTGTGTAACCTAGTGACACCAAAACTTGGTGTATGCACTTGTTCCAGCAATGTGTGCTTTGTTTCAAGACATAGAATGCTTTGCATAATAAGTACATCTTGCTCTCACCTGCACTGTCATACCCTGGGGCCTGTTCCATGAACACTGTCTCTTCAAGGTCAGCATTCAGCTATGCTGTTTCAAAGTCAGTGTTGCACAACCATCTGCCTCTTGGCTGCTACAGCTAACACTAATCTAAGACTTTCTGGCTTTGCTGTGGGAGAAAAGGTTTTGTCAAAATTGGTGTAGCACTCCTGCGAAAAGCCTTTTGCATCTAAGCATGCCTTACACTTTTGTGTCCCATCAGGCATGTCCTTAAGCTTGTATACCCACCTGCAACCAACAACCTTTTGGTCTTTGGGCATCTCAACTACCTGGAACACTTTCCTCTCAACTAGTGACTCGAAATCAGAATCCATGTCTCTTTTCCACTTCTCCTGCTCTTCCTGGGGAAGTTTTAGGAGATCATGAAAACTTGCAGACTCCTCTGCCATGACATTGCATAGCCCGGCTTCCTGAACAACAAATCCGTTAGGAACCTTTTTGACCCTCATTGACCTTCTGGGGATGAGCACCCTAGTTCTGTCTGACTCATCCTCACTTGCAATGCTGCTGCTATCTTTACCTGTGTCAGGCTCACTGCTTGTTGTGGTGGTGTGTGTGTTGGAGTGGCATGTGAAGTGTCAGGCTTTTCTTCCTGTGCCTCTCCTTCATCATCAGGCATTACCACCCCTCCATTTGTGGGAGTTTTGGGAGTTGTTGACACATCCCTCCCCAAGGGAACAAACACCTCCTGATTGCAGTGCAATCGGTCCAACCCTAAGTGCATTTCAAATTTTGCACTCCTGGAGAATGTAACCTTTCAAGGATGGAGAGAAAAACACATACTTCTTACCCTCATAGCCTAGGAAACGTAGCCTCCTGGTTTTAGGCTACCCAGGCTTCCTTAGGCTCGGGTAAATGAGTACATTTGCATACTGTCCAAAAACCCTCAGGTGCTTGAGGTCTGGTGCTCTACCATACAATAGACAATATGGGGTCTGGTTGACACTAGACGTCCACAGCCTATTTAAATGGTAAGCAGCAGTCACCACTGCCTCCCCCCACAGCCCAGCTAGGGCTTGTGCATCTTCCATCATGCACTCCATCATGTAGTTAAACATCCCAATTTTCCTTTCTGCAAGCCCATTCTCCCCTGGAAACACTGGGTTTGTGGTCTTGTGTCTAATGCCCCTCCTATGCATCTAGGTCTGCAGACTGTTAGATAAGAATTCCACTCCCCTATCTGTCACTAGACAGGAAACCTTATGAGAAGGAAATTCACATTCCACTGCATTCACCCACTCATGGAATCTGTCTGCAGCCTGATTTTTCTCCGTCAGTAAGTTTATGTAGGTATACCTAGTGTGTCTATCCACTATCACAAATAAATAGCTGTTACCCCTTCAATGGGCTTATAGGGGCCTGCTAAATCAGCGTGGACAACGTCAAAGGTTCTGTTCATGACACATTGGGGGGTTTTGGCAAGAGGGAAAGCGTTCACCTTAACTTTCCTGCATACAGCACATTCTAAGAACCTTAGGCAGTGTTTCATGCTCAAACCAGGGCACACTTTTGCTAGCTCCTTTAACCCTTTGTAACTAACATGGCCCATTAGCCTGTGGTAGTAATGGACACACTTATCATGTAGGGGCACATTGTCTGCAGGGTTCACATTTGCCACCTTCCCTTTAGGCAACATGTAATACAACCCAGTTTATTTATCCCTTTTGCACAGACATTATTCATGTTATGCCTTTCTGTTACTGCACAGTGTTCCCCCTCAAATATCACTTTATAACCATCAGTAGTCATTTGGGACACACTTAATATACAATTCTCTAGCTTCTTAACACATAACATATTTTCAAAATCTTTACCAAAAGAGGGCACATATGCAGTGCCCATTTTCTGCACCTTGCTGGGAGCACCATCTGCAAGGGTAATATTGGTTAATGAAGCATTTTTAACATTGCTTAACAACTGTAAATCATTAACCACATTGTGCGTAGCCCCACTATCAAGTAACCAAATTCTTTCCTATGTACCATCAGGATGGTGCTGTGCTACGAAGGCATAGCTTGCATCCTGAGAGGATGCTCCCCTCCTATCCGGTGCAGGCATCTTACAGTCCTTCTTAAAATGTCCAGGCCTTTTGCATCTGAAACAGCATTTCACATAGGTGCAGGCTCTCTCCTCCACAGGTCCCTCTGTTTCAGTGCTTTCCTGATTGCATCTGGTAATTTGTGGCTGTTTATTCCCCTCCATCCAGGAATCAAATTGGTTGTGTTGGACCTCTTCCAGAATACACCCAGCTACCAGGTCTACAGACAAATCACTCTCCCTGGTGGTCTGCAGACTGTACATTAGGAAATCCCATTCCTTTGGCAAACTGCCGAACAAAATAAAACACTTATGGGCTTCTGAAATATCCACCCCTCGATTGGCTACCTCTTGAAAAAGCTGCCTCATTTCCTCCAAATGAGCTTTCATGCAGCCTCCAGTAGATAGCTTTGTGTTATAAAGTCTCTTAGTCCATATCATCTTTGAGAGGCAGGACAAATTCTGATGAACCATTTTCAATGGAGTCCAAAGCCGAAAGGCTGTATTTGCTGGGGCCGCGTGTATTAACTGGGAGGGGCTGAGCGATAAGAGAATTGCAGCTCTAGCCTTCTGCCTGCTAGTCTGAACGCTGCTGTTTTAACTTCTGAACGCTCTGGTATCACATTTTTATTCTCTACAATGTGCCACAAATTGTCCTTAATTAATAAAGCCTCCATGTATAAACTCCATGCTGAATAATTTCCATCAGCCAGCTTTTCAAAGTGGATGAGACTACTATCTGCCATTCTGCTGACTGAGTAAACAATTCTCCAGGTATGAAAACACAAACAGCTGGTAGCTGGCAGCACTTCAAGGTTTTTTGATGATATTACAAGGCCTGGCTGAAACTTAACTGTTTCTCAGCCAACTAGCTGAAAACACACAAAACAAAAGAGTTTCTGGGAATTTTTTGGGGGGTGCACTTTATCTAATCTGATATCAATCGGCTGGGCCTATAACCACTGTCAGGGAATGATAGGACATGCAATCCCCAGCAGAAGCCCAAAAACTGTCTCAGTAGACTCTGTAGCAACCCGTTCCCAAGAATGCTCACACATAGAGTGTTTGACGTCCAAATAAGCAGGGGGCACTTTTATCTTCGAACTCAAACAGTTGCAATATATACAAATATTTACAATCCAAGGAGAAACTGCTTCACCAGGCCTCAGCATTCACAGGAAGAAGGAAATGAAGTTCTGTTCTGAGCTCTCATATGTATATTTACAGGACATTGCTCCCTAGTGGCCTGATTAGGCATGACTTGGTAGTTCATGAAGCATGGTTCTGTAGTTGTTTGGCCATTTTATAATGGAGTACAGTCTACATGGAAATAAGATTAAAATTGTCCAATATCAAATACAGAATAATATGTTACTAGTAGGTCACTTTTTGGAAGGAGGGATAATTTTTCCCCCAGACTGATCCATACTGCCCTGTGTATATTATGCATAAGTGTAGCTAAGGCTAAAACATGAAAGTATTGACAACTGTGTCACCAGTAGTTCTGATCATTTGTAGTACACCAGAAACAACTGGCAGACAGGAGTATTGGGAGCCGTATATTATCAGACCATTAGACCATTTAGCTTGTTATGGCCTATTTTGATTTACTACAATTCTATGGTGTTTTTAGACATGGGGAGTCCTATCTCGAAATTCCAGAGATTGAATCCGAGACTTTTGACAAGCAAATCATGTATCTTTCCTTTGAGCTATGACTCTTTCCAATCAGTGTTCCACCACTCCAGGAATGTTTGGTCAAAAGCGGTGTGAATAGATCTTTCCACAGAGAGCTTCCACTGGCATTTTTCCTAAACCAACATTTTGAGGTGAATTTGGAAACACTTGCTCAGGCAAACCATTTTGAGAGAAGGCTGCCAGAAGCCATGTTTCTTATCATACTATCCCTACAGAAACTTGGGAAGTGAATCCTATATTTCCTTCTTGTTTAAGATTACAAGTAATTCTGACAGCAACAAAAAGTGTCCCCATTAGAACAGCAAAATATTTATGTGGATTACATGCAGTACTTGTCAGATAATATGGGGATGATATTTTGGTGACATGATACTGTCTAGGCAGCAAATGTTATCCTCTCTCTTTGAAAAATGTCCTTTTGTCATTTCTAACAAGAGAAATAAAAATATCTTGAGTCCTCACTGGCTTTTTCATATATTCAATAAATGGCATCCATCCAGAACTTTGAGAGTATTTGGCATTGGCTACAAGAGGCAGAGAAATGGGAACTAGCAGTCCTATGCTACTACTCACATTGATATAGTGATGCTTTCTGTTTGCTGAATTATTAACAGAAATTAAAGGTAACTACCCACTCCGAGCACACAATAAAGCTATTAACTTCTTGACCTCTGCAACAACAGACTAGACAACAATATTGGGTACAAAATATAGTCATTTACCAACCAGCCTAAAGTTATCATAGGAAACAAATCAAAACAAAACCCAAGAAACAGCAGAGTGCAATGCCAATGTCCCATTAGAACTGTCAGATCAATATAAGAAATGAAAAGACTCTCAGCTTCCATTCCACTGAAATAAGCTTAAAGCTGACCTGCTGAGGATAGATCAGCTCTATAGTGGAGAGTTTTCACTCCCCTTCACTTAAAAAAAATGTCAAAAGAAATGGAAAAAGAAAAACAGGGGGGAAAGAGAGAACAAAAATTTAAAAAAACATATGAAATATTTTCTTTAAAAATAAAAATACTTCTCATGTGTTAGCCCCAATGCAAAAATGAATCTCAGATGTAATAGGCCCAAGACATATTTGTGATGAGGTTGTGTCAAGATGACAAAATGGGCTGAAGAAATATCTAGTTTGGGAGTTAACATTTACAGTCCTGTTGGAGATCATCCAAAATAAATAGGATTACATTTGTCATTGCTCTTATTGCCCACCTCTTTTAAGATCTTGAGCTTGTAGTTTTATACACTGAAAAGTTAAAATAAGATGTCATTCAAAGCTCAAAGGCAAAACATATCTATTCTGGAATAATTGAATGCAATACATTTTCTAACCACTTGAATAACGTACTAGTGGATCCTTGATATCTGTTGTGGTTTGGCTCCAGGACCCCCCGTGGATACCAAAATCTGTGGATGCTCAAGTCCCATTATATACAGCAGAATAGTAAAATGCTGCCCCTTACATAAAATGGCAAAATCAAGGTTTGCGTCTTGGAATTTATTTTTTAAAATATTTTTTTAAGCCATGGATGCTGGAATCACTGGATGACAAAACTGTGGATACAGAGGGCCAACTGTACATATGTCATCTGTTTACTAAAGATCATTGGAAAAGGTCAGCATTCAAGACAATGCATCTGTCAGAGAGATTTATTATAACCTGGGCTGCATTTACACAGGCAAATATTCCCCTAAATATACCACAAAGGTTGCTCATTGTTCCCACGTATCACGCCACAGCATCGCCTCATTCAGAAGGGGGGAAGGTAAAACACCCAAATATAGCGTGACAGGGGATGTCGCTATTTTTGCTGAGTTATTTGCAAAGTAGTGCGACTTAGCACATTATTGACAGTGTAAACAACCATTTCACTAAGGGCTGTGTGAATTACCAGCAATCTTCTGATACAGTTGCAGTAGAGCTGCACTGTGATTGGTTGTTATGATGAAGGGGTGGGCTTAAAAGAGGTGGAGTGAGGGAGGGAGATTCAGTAGCAATTAGGAAATTTTGAAAAATCCATCATCTCTGCTATTTTGCAAGTCTGTGAATCTTTGTTTGCCAAGAAAAAGGATTCCAAGTCCTTTCCATCCCGGAGGATCTATTTCCCCCTCTCAAGCCCCTGCTCCTTCTCCTTGGCTGTGAACAGCTGTCTCTGCTTGGGAGGGAGAGAGAGATTGAGAGAGAGATTGAGAGAGAGAAACTTTTCTCGGATCTTTCCCCCTGCTATTTTGCAAGTCTGTGAATCTTGAAAATGCAGGATTCCAAGTCCTTTCAGTCTCGGAGGATCTATTCTCCCATCAAGCCCTTCCTCCTTCTCAGTTGTGATCACTGTCTCTGCTTGGGGGAGAGAGACAGAGAGAGAGAGTGTTTTCTCTGATCTTTCCCCCTGCTCTTTTGGCAGTCTGTGATTCTTTGTTTGGCAAGAAAATGTAGGTTTCCAAGTCCTTTCAGTCACAGGGGACTTATTCCCCCCATCAAACCCATCCTCTGCTTGGTCTCTGCTTGGGATGCCATGCCCCCGCATCTTTGCCGTGTCTGGCCCATAAAGCAAAATAGTAAACAAAGCAACAGAATCCCCCATACATCGTGTAAACTGACCGGCACTGCTGCGAAAAAGCGCTAAAGCGCAATTTGCTGGTATAAAATCTGCCATGTAAATGCAACCCTGGAATGAAAAAGGCTATCCTGCAGTTATTCCCTCCTCTACTAATACCATTGCGTACCCAGGCAAGATGCCAGTCCCCCACTCCCCTGTCTCCTGAAAAACAGTCAGACACAAAATTTGTTGGGAAATTTTTGGCAATAAATGGCCACAACTTTATTGATGACAGTTGCAATTGGTTGGCTCAAAGACATGGGTCCAGACCCAGACATCGATCAACCCGCCTGTTGGTCGATGAATCCATTTTTATCCCACCTGTCGGCAAGTGAAAACCAAGAGGGGAGGAGTCCCTGCAGGCCCAAGTGCCTCCTGTCCAACCTCCTCCCCTTCCCCAAAGTGGGGGCGGCACCTGAATGTGCATGCCACAAGCTGGCATGCTCCCATGGACAATTCCTCCTCCCATACCCCTGTAGGGAATCTCTGTGACCTGCCAATGATAGAGACTCCAAAACCGGTGACCTTAGATCCAGGACCCATGTCAACTGTCAACAAAGGTGGGCCCTTGACAGGCCCGTCTTTTGCCAACCTGCTGCAGTTGCCACCATCAAGGGTTAAATGCCCCCATGTAAAGCTCTGTGTACACAGCAGTGCACACAGTGCGACTCTGCCCAACCATGGGTCTAAATGTTGTATGTTTAAGTGTGGCTATATGTATCCAGCAAAGGTCCTGGAACACCATCTGGCCAAGAACTTTATTTTCTCAGCCAGCAGACCACTCACCGCAGCTGTGATGGCTGCCCTGATCCTGAAGGAATGTCTTCCAAACTCAGTAGCAGATAGGCCCAGCTGCCTCAATGCTGCCATTAAGACACTGATGACCTGGAACCATGTGAGTGGGGACATGTCCCTATGAACAAAAAGAGGGTCTGGCACCATTGAGAGTTTGCCAAGAACCTACGCATAGTGTTTACAGGCAAGGGGATGAATCTGCCAAGCTCTCCAGACTCACCAAAGACCCTTTGCCCAGCTGATCACACTTGAAATATCATACCCTGATACACAGGATGTCTCCGTCAGAGGACACATCCCTCAATTGCAGCACTCTACCATCAGAGGACACATCCCTCAATTGCAGCACTCTACTGTCAGAGGACACATCCCTCAATTGCAGCACTCTACCTCTACCTAGACTTGCTCACCAACACCCACTCTCAGAGCAGCAAAGAATGCTGTGGTGGAGGCAGTGCTGAACAGGAGTGCCTCATAGGTGGAATTGCAGATCTCACCCAGTCTGGCCACCAGCTTCCACAGGATGTTGAAGGAAATCGGTCTGTGGGCATCAGTCCTCTGATGGGCTGTCCTCTGCCAGCCTTCCACAGCCCTGCAGATGTGGTGGCACAAGGGTCACCGAAACCAGCTGCCTTCCTGAAGAAGGAAATGCCAGCTAGGTGCAGAGACATAGATTGAGAGGTCAGGCCTTGTTGTTTCAAGTAGGTTATGTAGTGTAATACATCTCACTCAGAAGTGGGCCATGAACTACCATAGCCGTTCTGCCTTCTGAAGGCAAAGAACTGGCCAACTGTCCTCTTGTATGTTGACTGGGTTGATGGTGCCAAAGAGTGAGTATTCCTTAAATCATGACTCCTTCCCCAGTTGCCATAGTTTTTCTGGAAAGATTGCAGGCTTGGGGTCAGCATCCAGGGCCAAAATATGGAACCGGCCTTCTTGGATTCAAGACAATACATTCTCAATTTTGTTATCAAAGCCAGGTATGTGGAGGACAGAGAAGCTGATATTCGCAGGCAGAGAAGCTGATATTCACTGTCAGTACAAATTTTCGCACAAGCTTCATGACTCTCTCCGACTTTGAAGACTGCCTGTTGATAATCCTCACAACTGCCTGATTATCATACCAGAAACATACCTTCTTGTCTTTGAACTCATCCCTCCAGATAACAACCACAACTATAATTGGGAAGAACTCAAGGAAGGTTAAATCACAAATTATTGCAGTCTTCCCCCATTCGGCTGGCCAATGCTGTGCACATCAATTCCTATTGTAGAAGAACCCAAACCCTTGACTCCCTGACACATCAGAATGAACCTGCCACACCACCCCCAGTGCCTTGTCATCCCGCCACAAGGAAACACCATTGTACTCATCCAGGAACTGTAACGAGACCTTGAAATCTTCTTTGACACCCTTGTTGAGTTTAATGCGGGGATGTGGGGCCCTGATACCCTTCATGATACCCACCAGTCTGGCACAGACAGCCCTGCTGGGAGCCAGCACCCTGCACACAAAATTGAGGTGACCCAGTAGGGAGTGCACCTCTTTGAGTGTGGCCTTGGTGCGGGATATTAGGATCATCAAGCAATCCCTTATTCCACCCAATTTGTTGGAAGGTAAACAGGAAACCCCTCCCATGGAATCCAACATAAGCCCCAGGTATACTAACAATGTGGAAGGGTAACTGTCTTCTCCAGTGCCAGGAGAACCCTGACTTCTTGCGCCAAAAGCTGGAAGGAGTGAAGCAAAGACCAGAATTCCAGCCGACCAGCCCTCCCCATCATGAGAAAAATCATCCAGATAGTGGGTGACAAATGGGGACCCTGTCCTGTATTTTAGAGCCCATTCCAGTGCTGAAAGCTTCAAATGCCACACAGTTTATAGCACAACCCATGGGCATGGCCATGTCGTAATACCATTGACCTTGGAATTTGAATCCTAGCAAGCAATGGTCCTCTGGGTGAACTGGTAGTAATCTGAAGGCAGATGGTATGTCACACTTGGCCATAAGGGGCCCATGATCACAAGTCCATACCAGCCTGATGGCATGGTCGCAAGATGTGTACTTGATTGAACAAATTTCTGGTGGGATGGCATCATTTACTGAAGACCCCTTGGGGTAAGAGAAAGATGATGAATGAGCCTGAATGCACCTGGCGTTTTCTTGGGAAACACCCCCAAGGGGGAAACCCTCAAGCTGGCCATAGGTGGTTCCGGAAAGGGGCCCGCAGCCCTCTCTGCCCTGTATTCACTGTCAATTTTTCTGGCAACAATGTCTGGCAACTCAGCTGGTAATTTCAAGTTGCTGGAGTCAGATGCCACCCTGGGGCCCAATGCAGGAATTCGGAAACCCTTTGCAAAAATGTTGTACAGAAATGTGGCCACTTCCTTGTTAGGATAGTGGGTAAGGAGAGGGAGCAGTACCTGAAGCCTTACTGGGGTGAAGGCCAGACCTCCCACCCTGTCCTCCACCTTCCTAAGTCTGTTTGGTTCCTCCTTGACTGGCATTGCTTCCAGACCCTGCTTGCTTTTTGTTGCTGGTGGTAGCAGGATGCCCATTCTGAAAGGACTGGTGCCCTGAAGTGGAACGGGAGCAATTCATTCTTGGGTGTGGGCCAAGGCATGGCTCACAGCTATAATCAAATTTGCAACACACCTGGAAACACCTGCCCTGCTTGAATTCCCAGCACACCAAGCACCGTGAAACTTTCTTGTGCATCATCATGCTGCCATCCACCTTGCCCTTGATGTGGGGCTCCATCAGGACCAACCACAACTTGTTGTTGATGAGATCCCACCTGGTCCTGTCACTGTGAGAACCTTGTTTGCAGAAGGCGGTGTCATAATCCATGGCTGTCGCATCTCCTGCAAGTGTCTTGGCCCTGGGAACATTCCCCAGATGATTGGACAGGTGGCAGCCACGGTTAGGCTTTGCAATCTGCATCACCCCCATGAATTCTGTGTACCCAGCAGGCCAGTTGTTGAATGAGTGCTCAAATGAATCAGCCTTCCTTTTTCCTGAGCTTTTCTTGTCTGCCTTGGGCGAGCATCCCTCCTATCCCTCAGGCTCGAGGAGCAAAAAGGCTAAGGCCCAGGGTGTTGGGAGAATTTGCCTTACCCTGCCATACTCAACTAGGCCCTGGAGCAGTATGCTCCTTTTGCATCCTGGCCCTGATAGCCCATGAAGGGAGACGAGATATGAAAACCACAGATTCCTAGTATGTAGACCTGTCCATGAACTCCTCCCTGAAGGACTCACCTGAAGTCCCATTGTTGTCTGATTACTTCCTCCTCTGGTGCTTGGAACACCTCTTCCTCTTTCCTTTCTTGTTCTTTTTCTTTCTCCCATGTCTGACACTTGCCTCAACACCCTTTTCCCCTGAAGAAGTGTGGTCCAAATAGGCATCACTGCTGCTACTAGATGATGAAGAACGATGCCTCCACCCTCACACTCTTCCTTGTGCCAATTGATCATCAGGCACAGCAGTGACCAGTGATGGCATGGGTTCTAGTGATTCCATGGATCCTTGGGCCTCTAGCCTAACCATCTTCTCTGCCAGAAAGGAGATAGCCTGGGACAGGCCCTCCAGATCAGGAAGCTCATTCTTCCCCAAAAGCAGTTTGGACTGGGGATTCCTCAGACTGCTAGGGCAAATGGGGTTGCCCTCTGAAACTTGGGCTGCACCCCTTTATTTGGAGCAAGAGAAGCCCAAGATTTGAGGGGTTGCCCTGCTTGACCTCTTGTGCGGGGCCTGGATGGCTGTTGTGCCTTCTTAAGCAGCATTATCTTCCTGACTAGCAAGAGGTTTCCCACTGGATGAGTGACTCACTGGAGTTTAGTGATTTCAGCTCCAAATTCTTCCCACCCCCCATAGTTGAGTGATTTCAGCCAGAGCCCCCTGTAACTAAGTGATATCAGTTCTTGCCTTGTAAATTGTGACCCGGTTTGGCCGCTGCTGGTGCTGTTCCCCCACCCCACCCTGCAACAATTTCCCCACCATAGATCTATGCAGACCATAGATCCACAATGTGGGGGGGAGGCCCAGAGCAGAGCTCAGTCCAGGGCCTAATCCACACTACACAAATAATCCAGTTTGAAACTGGATTATTTGTCATGATTCCTTCCCATTGAATCCTGGGATTTGTAGTTTTACAAGGCCTTTAGCCTTCTCTGCCAAAGACTGCTGGTGCCTCACCAAACTACAACTCCTAAAATGCCATAGGAAGGAACCATGGCAAATAATCCAGTTTCAAACTAGATTATTTGTATAATGTGGATGCACCCCTGGCAAGAAGCCTCCACTGTTGCCTCACCTCCCCACCCCCAGCTGCCATGGTGCCTGCTCTCTCCCCCCCCCACTGGTCTCCCCTTCCAGAGACCTGCAGTCTCCTGTGAGGCAGGCTGCGACCCAGACACCTACGCTGCTTCAAGGGTTGGTCACCCCTTGCCACCACCGCAGCCACTCTTGATGGTCCTCCATCATTCTCACCACTTGCTCTGAGGTTCAGCCTTCAGCTCTCCACTTGCTCCACCACCTTGAGCCTCCGGAACGGTGTGGTCACTGCCTCACACCACCTCAGGCAGCTCTTCTGGCTCTTTGCCACATGGCTCTGCCACTTCAGCTCTTCACCACATGGCTCTGCCACCTCCAGCACTTCATTCCTCTGGACACCACCACTGGCCCTCGCTACTCTTGTCCCATACATCATCTTTGGAGCTCCACTGCCGACCACCACCATATGTGGTTCTTCTCTGTCCCATGTCCCATAGCTGCCACTGCAGCCTTCCCATGCCATCTTCAGAGCTCTGCTGCTGGATGCTGCTGCACATGGCTCCTTTTCCTCCTGCCACCACTGCCGATTCTTCTCTCTATCATCTTCAGTGACCAGCTCCCTATCTGTTTTCATCAGCTCGCCAAGAGGTTTGGTTGGATCTGGCAAGGTGAGTGGAAAATTATCCCTGGCCACTAGATCAGAGGGAAGCCTACCAATAGAGGGAATCCTACCTCTTTGCCCTGCCAATTGGATTTGAGCTGAATGCTCACCTACAACTGGCTGGGGAGCAACCCACCAGCCAATCAGAGCAAAGCTGACTTCCATTTCATTGGCTGCTGCTCCACTATCCTCCCAGAAAACCAAATCTTGCTGGGAGGAAAATGGATTCCACATGGTGACAGCCATGCCTAGACATCTTGCCATGGGGAAGTGGAACCTCTCGCCATGACCACAAAATCGCCGCCGGGTAAGTCCAGCAGCCTTATTACTATTCATCATCATCATCATCATCAATTTATTTATATGGCACCATCACTGTATGATTGATTTTACCTGCACTTTGTTTTAAGCTTTGGGCAAGCTGCCTAGGTTCTTGCACTAAAGGAAGAATAGGATATAATGTAACAGAAATAATGAGGGATACTTGTATTAACTGACATATTTTACAAATATATCTGTAGTCTACAAGACTCAGACTAGAAGCATGAATTCATGTCCTGTTTTTCCATCATTGTGGGAAAATAAGAAGTGGAAAATTCTTTTCTTTCACCTTTTAATTTGGTAATGATACACAAAATATGTAAAACTCAAAATGTGTACCTTTCAAACATGCACAAGGTCATAATTTTGTCAATGGGATAAATGCATAAAATTGTATATATTAAGAAAAGTGGGCATATGTGAGACCCAAGATGTCTGACAGAATAGATTTTTAAAACACCAGTTACTATAAACAAACTAATGATGAAACATAAACACACAATTAAATAAACTATATGTACCAAAATGCCCACAGATTCCCAAGAGAGAAACATACACAGAGTGAGAGTGAGAGTCAAAGAGAGAGAGAGAGAGCTGGAATTTGCAGAAATTCAATGAAATCAAAACAGAGATTTTCATATTCCAAACTATAGCCAGACAATTTCTTTTCACCACACTGACACTGTTTTTTCCCGTTACTCTATTAAAGAATTTGTAGTAATGGATGAATTTATTGCCTTTTTTGGATTCATTTTTTAATATATATATATATATATATATATATATATATATATGATATTCTGTCATATATGAAAACAAATGTGTTAATTTGGGTAAGTTGTTAGCATTCTTCACCCTTCTAGCCATCTACACTGGCCAAATTGTATAACTATTTCCAGCATGAAGAGGATCAAGTTTGAACTGCCTTCATAGCTGTGAAATATGAAAACGTGTCAGGGAAAAAAAGGAGGGGACAACTCTAATCAAATACTAACATGGTTAAATATACAGAAATTCACATTCAGTCTTTTGAGAGCTAACATTTGAAAGAAGGAGCAGATTAATCAATTCCACATTCTCTGTGTGTATGTGCCTTATATCTTATGCTACATTCAGCAAGTGGCTCAGGAATCAGGTGGTTGAAATGCAAGAGCTGTCAAGTAGTCAATCCAGTCTAGGTCAGTCATAGAGTATTCAGCAGGATGAAGGGAGAAGCAAGAGGTTGGTTGTCATCTGGTCCAGAAATCATACAGCAAGTCAGTACTCCAAATAGACAAAGCCAGCAAGGAGTAAAACAGAGTAGTAGATCATAGCCAGTCCAAGGTCACAAAAACACAAACACCAAAGCATACTGCCAGCTACCAAGAGATAATGGTTGTCAGCAACAAGGCTGTCAGGTAGCTGCTATGAGATTTATAGGCAGCTGTCTCAAGACAACAGGCACTTAACGAGTTAGTGCCTCCTGTTTAACCATTACTGGGATCAGTGTAATCTCTCCTTGTTTTTGTTGCTCTGCAAAGGATGGTAACATGTCCTCAATGTCTGCAACTTCCTGCTCGGGAGTAGGACCTTCCTCTGCCCCATCCCCAGCCTCTTGGACTTGGAGAGACCACCATCATCAGGATCTATAGATTCCTTACAATCTGCTTCCTGCTCTGTGTCTGAACCTTCCAACTCTAGAGGGTGAGTTATGACACTTTCAAGTTGCCTGTCACCTTATGGTAACCCAATAAATTTCATAGGATTTTCGTCAGCAAGGAATACTCAGAGGTTTTGCCATTTCCTTTCTCTGAAATATAACCTACACCACCTAGTGTGTGCTGGCTGTCTCCCAACCAAGTACTAACCATAGCTGATCTTGCTTAGTTTACAAGATCAGATAGGATTTAATACATTTAGGGTACTTCATATTCTACCCTGTTTGATTTTTTTAAAAGAATCTCAAGTATTTTCCTTCCTGTTTATGAAAACTCCTGTGAATTTTTGTAAGTTCTTATGGGGAGAAATAAGTCTAAAGACAATGGAGATTATCAGACACTTGAAAAATCCCCAAAGGAGCTCTTCAGAATGGCATCACTGTACCAGGAATGGGTCCCAGGATTGCACAACATCACCATTCTGGCATGCTTGCTTCATCCTCCCTCCACGCTGATGTGATGAAAAAGGTGCAGCGTTTTTCCCGCTAATGAAAAGTGATGACTTTTTTTGTCATACCAGCATAGAGGGAGGACACAGTAAGCACATCAGGAGGATGACACCAGGAGGAGTGCATACTGGGACCTATTCCTGGTACAGTGACATCATTCTCGTGAGCTCCTTTGGGGCTTTTTTCAAGCATCTGATAATCTCAATTTTTACCAGTCTCTAGAAACTGGCTGTTGTTATTGGGATGTTATTAGATAAACAAAAGAGGCAGTAAAGTTGTATCATGCTACAAATCTACCTACAGATTTATTTTTGTTGGCTTTATTTTTGTTGAATAAATCATCACACGGTGTAATATGTCATGCTTTATTGTTCATCTGAGGTTGTATTTACCTAATTTTAAGACCTGCTAAGGAACAGATGATTGTTATTATATCCTGATATATAAAACCAAAGAATTCAAAGAGGGTGTACTTTCTTTTTCACACAACTGTAGATATTTTAGTAAAGATTCTGAAAACCTGAGAGCCATAATGGTATAGTGGTTTGAGTGTGGGACTAGGACTAAGATTTGAATCTCAGCTTGGCCATGGAAACTCACTGGGTGATCTTATGCAAGTCACACACTCTCAGCCTCAGAGGAAGGCAAGGGCAAACCCCTTATCAATAAATTCTGCCAAGAAAATCCCATGTTAGGTTCACCTTAGGGTTGCCATAAGTCAGAAAGGACTTGAAGGCACCCAACAACAATTCTGAAAACCATGCCATGGAAATGCCACTTTCCACAGTACCTCTAGTATATCATATAGCTCAACTTCAAAATTGTTTAAATCCCATTGATGTCAGTGGGATTTAAGCAGTCCACCTCAGTATTGGACTGTAGACATTAAGCTAAAGCCAAATGAAGTTAGTCATTATTAGGGCTCAAAGACCAGCAATGTTACATTGCACTCATCATGAATAACTAAAGTCAAATTGATTTTAGTAGGAACTATGTTAAACTAACATGATCTGGATCCAACCCTATCTTGACAAAATTCTGGAATATGTTGCAATTCATTCTGCCTTTGTCAATCAACTTATGACAGAGCAAGTATCACATTTGATATTTTGTCTATGGAGGAAACTTATGTATACATTTATATTAGAATTTATATTCTTTTAAACTGATACAATAATTGACGTGCCATTGTTGCATTTGCTCTCTTGTGCCTTCCTCCTCTCTGCACCAAAAATTCTCTATACAAATGAAAAAGGTATCGTAATAGATCCCAAATGAAAGGGGGGAAAGAATCTGCAAATGATGCTAAACAACATATTTTAAGGGAGAAAAAGATCAAAGTTCCTCACATTCTCAATCTGTCAGCATTTTTAGTGACAATTCATATAACAAAACTGATGCAGCAGGAGATGTGTTGAATGGAGTTTAGCATGTAGCAAGGAGGCCATGTGATTGCTTCACCAGATGCCCGGTTTGCCACCCATCTATCAGTTTGAGAATCGCTAATCTTGAGCTTGAGCTTGCAGTTCTTCAAATCATAGCATAATGGGAAATATGCCTTGCATTTTAAGGCACTGATAAGTGCTGCAGAAATCTTACTTGTAGTTTCAACTTTCAGGATATACAAAGGAATGTCTAAGCTGCAGACCTCTCTTAGATGGAGTGAATTCTCATGAGATGTGATTGTCAATGAAGTCAGACAACTCCTTGAGCCCTCATGCTGACATTTAAAGAATTAATTTCAATTCATAAAGCAAGACCACACAGATTGTATAGTGTGCTGGATGCAGTTTCATGCTGATGTATCTTCAAAGTGAATCACTTATCAAAGCAAATAGTGGTATGCACAGGAAATGACAAATGAGTGCATCTGAAAACTGTGCAGCTGAGTGAATAATATGCTTGCCAATATCACTATATTTCTGGAAACAGCCAAATTTCTATAGATAGTTGTCATTTTTCTATAAATATATAAGATTTTCAGGTACAGTCCAGGTGAACCTATTTCAAAGGGAACAAAAGGAATATATGCTCAACTTGTCCATTGAATCAAATTGAGATTTTAGATCAGTAGCATCAGTAACTTTGAGAACACATTCAGGGGTAGCCATGCTGGTCATGTAGCAAAACAAAATCCAGATTCCACAAAAAATGATACCTTTATTGGCCAACCAAACTGCAAAACACGCGATGCAAGCTTTTGAAGCTCCACTGACTTCTTTATCAGCAGAAGATGTTAAAAAATAAAGAAAGAAAAGTGGCAGTGTTGAAGTCACAGGCCTACATGTTGTTTCAGATGTTTTGTGTTGTTGTTCAGGTGAGGGATCTCATGCTGGCAAAGGCCACTCTTCCTTCTTGGGCATGTGGTATGCTGAGACAAAGGACAGTAAAATTTAATGCCTTTTGTGGCAGCAAGGCAACCTGTCTTGGTATCCAGGATGTCTCTGAGCCTTTGTGAAGCCAAAGCTCCTTTGTTAGGCAGATATCATTGATTTTTCAAGAAGTATCTGTACTTCTACATCTGGGGGAAAAAAAACTTACAGATGCTGTATAGGTAAAATTTAGCCAGTTATAGTCTGAAAGAGAAGTCTTTATTTTTAAAAATCTTTTGCCTGATGAAGAAACCAGTAGAGTTTTGAAAGCTTGCATCATGGGTTTTGCAGTTTGATCATTAACTTACATAAGGTTTTTCCCCCTAGATAAGGTTCATGATTTTACAATACCAAGGAGTAGATTATATAATTTATTAAACATATTGAGTTAGTTCTGCAGTTAAGTTTGATGTCGGAAGGCTGGTGAATCCAGTTTGCAGTTTAGTCCAAACTTTAAAGCAAGCCCCCAAAATGCTGAATCCTACCCCCAAAATGGCTTGTGTGCATCTGATCTAGAGCAATACTATGCTGTGCTCATGCGGAAGTTTAAACATCTTCTAGCTCATTCCCATACAAACACTTGTAATCAGGCATACACATGGCACACATGGTGACTAAAAGAAGAAAGAAGAAAAATGATACCAATTATACCCTTTGTTGAAGAGATGGCGAGGAGCCAAAGGGAATGCCAAACCTCTGTTCTTTCTCTTCACAGTATGTCCCATCCAATCCACCCTACTTGGAAGTAAAAATAAATACATAATAATAATCAGATTTAGCTGCACAGTGAAACGAACACACTATTATCTATCGTGCAATGTGGCTGAGAAGGGTTTACAAATAAATAAAAAAGGATACATTAATTTCAAGACAAGGAAGAGAGGATCACAGTTAAAGCATGGGCAAACAAAAACCAACCTTCTACAGCAAAGGTCTGTCTAAACAGTCAAGTCTTTTCCCATTCCCACAGGTCAAGAATAAGTCTGTTGCAGGAAGTAAATTCCACAATGAAGCAGGAAGCCATTTTAGTTCTCACGGCCACCTAGCACTTCAGAAGTCATGGCATTCAGTAGAGTCTTCTTGGAAAACACCTGGGAGTTTATGGGATGCAACTTACATAGTGTTACCTAAATTGCTGGCATCCATGGGGACCTACTCATGATACTACAATTATGATACTAAGTTGGGAGATATTAATTAGCTCAAAGGTATGGCTGCTAGAGGTTGGAACCTTTGCACATGTATGTACCAGTATTCACTCATGAGACTCCAAGCGAAAATGAAATAAAAATGTTTGTATTGGAAAATAATCACAGAAGTATTCACATATATTTACACATTATTCATATGAGGCAGGGCATTTGCCCCATTCTGCCCCCAGGCAGTCCTTACGACCACCAGGGCAGATACAAAGCTGAAGAGGGAAGCTGTCACTGCTATCTCCTTGGCTCTCTCAGAAGTCAGGCAGGAATCCCACAGCATGTGACCAAGGCTGGTCACATGCTCCAGTCACATGTCATGGGCTCCCTTCCCGTCTTCCATGTCAACATAGAAAATGGTGGTAGCAGCAGCTGCAGGGACGAGTTGCCATTCCTGTTTGGACTCCAACTTGTTTCGTTTAGGCAATGGGGGGGGGGCTCCACAGCCAGAATACTCCAGGAGGAGCCAGCATATCCTGGCTTGTGTAGATGAGCTCTAAGATAGAATATTCAAGAAAGCTGTAGTGTTCTAAACCTTTTCTTTTTTTTAGTAGTCTCGTGTCCAGTGTTTGTTCCTTTATTGTCCAGTGTAGGAACTGGCCTAGTACAGTACTGGTTAGTGTCAAGTGTTCTTTCCTAATCCTGGAAATACCAGGGACTGGATATTTGGCCTTATCTTTGCAAAACATGTTATGGCTCCCTTTCCCTAATGCTGGGATGGAGAACCTTAAATTGATCAGCCAAATGCAGTCTGTAGGGGATTCATCATGTGGGTGCAAGCCTATTTTGGGCTATTTAAAGCATAGGAGACTTTTGCATGATCCAATTATTGGTTTTCAGACTGGGGACTGTTTTGAAAGGAATTGAGGTTATCATATGTAGAAGCTGTTTCAGGGAACCTCAGTGATCTGCAGCCAGAAAAGGTGTTGTACTGGGACTTATTTCTGAGAAGACATGCACAGAACTGAGATGTGCTTTGCCTTCTGGGGTCCCATCACATACCATCTGCACATACACAGAGACTCTGTTACATGCTCTTAGCCCTGAAACTTAATAGAATATCATCCTCTGATCTCCTTCCTAAATTGGAATTTGGTTCTTAGTCCCAAAAAAGGTTTGCTACGTCTTCCAAAATAGATACATTATTCTTACCTAATAGACAGATATTTACACTTTCCCAAATAAGAACACTCATGGCAATATTTTAAAGCAACATTCAGTTTAAATTTGGATAATTAATACAGTTATCCACATTGGGGGGTGGAGTGGTGACTGGTTCCCACAGTTAAGATTTACTTTACTATTTTTGATATACAGAGACCTTACCAGAGTTACAATGAAATCTAGCTTGCTCAGATAAAAATTGTTTTATCTGAGACTCAACTTGACTCAAGATAACATTTAAGAATAGACAAAATGGGAGTAGGGAGTTGAAATCAATGTGTGTATTTTTCCCTCATAGGATTCCATCTCAAAGTGTCTCCCTTTCAGCTGCTGTTTGCTTTGTTTAAATAGATGTTAATTAGTAAAACTTTTGAGCTTTTCTTCCAGTGCAAATGCTTTTAGATCTTTGTCCTACTTTGGGTGCCTTAAGCCTGATGCTATTTTATTTTGATCATCCTACTATTAACTTGCCATCAGTAGAATATTATAATCTCTTTTGAACAACCTGTGCATTCTTTTTATTAGACCTTTTTAGAACTCTTCTGAAGTGCTGGGTGCTTCTCAGAGGTGAGTGTTCATGTGACAGATTCAACTAAGGCCTTGAGGTAGAAATCTCCTTGAAAGGCAAACTCTACTTATTACTACCATTTTTGCTGAACTGCAGCTAATTTACAAAAATACAGCCTGCACATCACTTGACCCACCAAGCTGAATGCAGCCCACATGCTCTGTGTGGAAACCCACCAGGGGTTCAGAAAACCTTCAATTTTGTGACTTACCTGGAAATGATAAAGGAGATTATGAAGCACCTGACAGGTTACAATATCTGGCTGGTGGGTTCTGTTCAGCATCTTTCATTTTGTGCAGGTTTGTTAGAAGATAACTATCAAATATGAAACCTAGGCTTGAAAAAGAAGCATCCCTTCGAAGCAATGTGCTTCAGGTACTGATCAAACACAAAGAACAGTAATTTGGGAAAGTGGTTTAAGCAGGACTGCCAAGGAAACAGGAAACAATGGGACCTTGTTGATAAATGAATGTAGCTTTAAGGTCAGTTGTCTTTAAAAATAAGGGACAAGGGTATTTTTTTTTCTCCTCCAACCTGAACATAGAAGAATCCATTGGGCCAACCAACTTGACCAAAGTATACATCTAGACTCATCAAAACCCACTCATCTACACACTGAAGATATGTTCTTGGCTTCATCCCCTGAGCCTGTCCAGATACCAGGATGTTTATCAAATGACAAATGATAAACTCTTTATCATTTAAGAGTTGACAATCATAAAAGAAAATGGGGGCTGCCATGAACACAGACTCTGACCAAAAAAGAAAGGAAGGGCTTCTTCTGAAGATCTTATAGCCCAAGCAGTCTCATATTTTAGAATATGACTGCTTGGCCTGCACATTGCCATTCAATTCTCTGAAGCCACAAAATTGCAGGAAGAAGCAGGAAAAAAAGCCTTCCCTCTCCCTCCAGTGCCTCTGAGGGAAGGTTTAATGGATGGTGTAATTGTGTTGTTGTTTGTTGTTTTAAACCTTGAGTTAAGTCTTGGGGGTCTTGCTGAAATGACTCTCTAAGCCCTCAGTGTGCCACAAAACTCCTTCCTTCCTTTCATCCGATCAACAGTAAACTACCAGACTAGGCATGCCCACATTCTTGCCTATATATGGGGAAACTGTTTAATAGTTCCATACGAATAAAATACTTTTTGAAGACTTATTTTGAAGTGGGACAGAGGATAATGGAAGAAGCATGGAGCACAACAGGAGAACAGTTTGTTTTGGTTTTATAACCTTAGCATCTGTGTGTGATCAAGATAAATTCATTAAAACAAATGCAGGTGGCAGATACTAAATACATGGCTAGATAAAAATAAATTATTTTTATGGAAAGAAAAAGTGGAAGGTTTCCTCAGCAGCAACTAAGCGCAAAGGGGTTGTCTCACTAGACAACCCCTCTGTCGGTTTTCTGTGGTGTTTTTTTCCCCCAGACTGTGAGGCCATATTCTGGAAGAGCTTATTCCTGATGTTTTGCCTGCATCTGTGGCTGGCATCTTCAGAGAATGGTTGGGTAGGAGTGGGGGGGGTGTTATATACTGTGAGCCCCTGTTGGAGAGGATATGTAAATTGGTGTATTTGAATAAATAATTGTTCTAACCTGTTCTTTAAAAAGTATTTTTATATATTGTGCGTTACAATGTGGGGTCTCATGGTTTGAGAAGGAACAAACAACTAAGCAGAAAAAGAAAAAGAAGTATGAATTGTGATTTTCGTTACTAACATTTAAAAACCTGAATATTCATGGATAAATATTGTAGAATGTTGGTTAATTCTGGGATTCACAATGTTGGGATAAACCAGATTAAACAATGGCCTGAATCCTGTTGTTAGTTCTAGCTAGAGTAGACTGACTAAAATCAGTGTGGGACTTACCTAGGTGTTGATTCACCATTCAACAATTGATTCAATGGATTTACTCTTCTTCAGAATAACAAACAAGATTCAGGACACTATCATGCAATATCCTACATACAAGAAATTTTTACCCCTTTGTTCCTTTTTTCATCCCAGCTTACTACTTTATAAACCTGTACTTCCGTGATAAAAGGCTGAAAATCATTTTGTCTATCTGCCACTCATGCTAATCATTGCTGCTATTTACTGATAAATAACTATTACTGACAAGACTACTTATGTTCAGTTATTATAGTGTACATATTTTAAGTGATGTTCCAAATAATCACCAACTTGTTTCCAAGATGAGAAAATGCTTGTGTTATTTCATTTTCAATATCACCATGGGAAACAGCTAACCGGTGTATTAGTTTAGGCAAAAGATTGAAAAGAGCCATTATGACACACTGTAAGCTTTCCAGATTATAAGTGTTTCTAGGCATTGATCTGTTTTAGTTAATTTCTATAGCACATCTCTCTTTACCCAATAGTTAGTATACCACAAACGTATTAGAACAGTATTCAGAACTTGCAGCAATTTCCTTGTTTCTGGGCAGATGAACTCAATACATATGATCCATTATAAAAAACAAGGTTGATTTGATGTGAAGTCAAAGGCTTTCACGGCTGGTCTCCATAGGTTTTTTTTATGGTTTTTTTCTGAGCTGTGAGGCTGTGTTCTGGAAGAGTTTATTCCTGACGTTTCACCTGCCTCTGTGGTTGACATCTTCAGATTCAGAAATATCAGGAATAAACTCTTCCAAAACATGGCCTCCCAGCCTGGAAAAAAACCTAAGGTTGATTTGTTTTTCAGACAAACTGCAGTGATCTCTTGTTACTGGCAAACTGTAGAAGCTGAAATAAAATTAGGGGAAATCCTTTTAGCATCATTCTGAATAACTCCCTGAAATTGACTGAGAAGATTATCCCAAAATATTATTAGATATAGAGTGAGCCTTCAACTTGCATGGGGGTTAGGAGTATAGGATCCCTTCAAAAGGGAGAAAACATCAGTATAGGACACTGCACACACACACACACACACACACACACACACACATATTATGAGAGAACTCTTCTTTATTTATTTACTTTTTATCCCACCTTTTCCCTTGTTTTGGGCCCAAAGTGCCTTCCACTTTAACTGCCATGGGTGTTAAATCTTGGGATTTGTAGCTTGGTGAGGCACTACAGCTCTTTGGCTGAGAATTCTGAGTTCCTTTTCCCTAAACTGAAAATCTTAGAAAGATACCTTGGTAGATTAGCTGGAATCAGAACACTATAATTATGCAGTGTGAAAGGTCTCCAGAAGTTGACTTTTTACCATATCTGGGGGAGTGGATGGGTGTTTTCTTTGTTTCTGGCATTTCCTGGAAAACTCTAATCAGACTGCAAAAATTACCCACTGCTGTGATAAATAACCATTTACTATCATGTGATAAAGTCTAGCCATTCCTCTGGCTTAGATGATCTGTCTTTCCCTTGGCTCTTTCAGAAGGAATAGTCACAAAGTGACTCCTGCTTTCATTTTAGATTAAGTGCTACAGTTTAGTGTGTCATATGAGCACTAAACATGGTTGGTCTTAATTGTAGATAATGAAAACAAGTCAGGCGCCATTTACACGGCAAAATATTCCTTTAAATAAATCGCTAAGATTCCTAATTTTCCCCACACATTGTGCCACAGTATTGCCTCATTCAGAAGGGGAGGGGAGCTCAAAAACTCAAAAGTAGCATGATGGGGGATTTCACTACTTTTTGCGACTTTTTTTTTTTGAAAAGTAGTGCAACTTAGCGCACTTTCAATTGTGTGAACTACCATTTTGCTAAGGGCTATGTAAACTACCAGCAATCTTCCCAATACAGTCACAGCAGAGCTGAGCTGTGATTGGCTAGAATGACCAGGAAGGGGGTTGGACTGACCAGGGAGGGGATGGAGGAGCCTGAAATTAAAAAATCCAGCCACTGTTATTTCCAGCCATGGAAAAGATCCAACCAGTGCTATCCCACCCCAATCGCCTAGCTGCCTGCCTCCCAGCTTGCTTAGCTGCTGCTGGTTGAAGAATCCCCAGTTATCCTTTTCCCATCTCTCTCTCTGTGTGTGTGTGTTCATTCCCTCACCCTGCTGAGATCCCATTTCTGTGTGAGAAGAGAGAGGGGGGAGAGTGGGTGAGGGGAAGGGAGGGCTTGATGGGGGTGGCTTCTTGGCTGATACTCCCTGCTAAAGGAATAAAAATTAGCAGGCATTCCTCTGGTAATCAGAGGGAAAAGTACCAGCACTTTCTCTCTATCTCTCTTTCCCTCCCTTCCTCCCTCACAGCTCCTCGACATCTTCCCCCAGATGTGCTTGGGAGGCCACACCCCCTACCTCTGTCTGTGTGAATTACAAAGCGGAAAACTAAACCGATCAACCGATTTAGCAGTAACTCATGTGAACTATGCAGCACTGGTGTGAAACTGCGATAAGCGCAAACTACCACAATAAAAACTGCCATGTAACTGAGTCCTCAGTTTCATAAACCATAGTTTGAAATTGGCTTGTTGTCACTAACTACACTAATTAGCAACAAGGTTCAAATGTCAAGGTCAATAGTGGTTAATTCAATTCAATATACAAATGAAAGCTTCCAAATTTCTCATTGAGACTGTTGCTGAAGTGGGAATGTGTGCCTGGGGAGGCTAGAGTTATTCTTGTAGCAGTAGACTACAGTTTAATGTTATATCTGAACAAACCATGGCCACAATCTCCAAAGTACCCCCGGGAGGTTCCAGAAGATGTTTTTATTCTCATGCACCTGACCATAGGAAAATACCCAGATATTTCTTGGATGCCATCCACTCTTCTCAGCCACTACATTGTTGTGTTGAGTGCATGGGATCAAGACACTTTAAAAGGACTGGGGGTCATTGTATGCTGGAGGTAGTGAATTTTTCCCTCCACAATAAACCGAAAAGACATACACCAGCATTATGCTGGCATATCTCACTAACAGGGTGGCAGTCCATATGTTAAGTCACTGATGCATATGAGGATTGATTTATCATGGAAAATAAAGGAAGGCTGAAATAGTTGCATATATGGAGGAGAACAAGGAAAAGTTTTGTGTGTCCATTAGACTGGAGGAACTGAGTCAGCCAAATCCATTTTAAAAAGACACAAAAGTAGTTCAGAGCTTAAGAAGACTGAATTGATTTTCCCACATATGCTGGGATGGTAGTCATTTGTTCCATGGGAAGAAAGCATAATCAAGTAGCATCTAAAATGTTATCATGGAAAGAATTAAACATTTGCTATGAAAGCCGGCAAAGGGGGTTGTTGGGCTTCTAAAGATCTATGAGTTTGTAGAAATGAAAGAAAGCCTTTTATGATTATCCATGAGCTATGATTGTGTCTTCTGGGGTTTGCCAATGACTTCCCAACTTGAAACTTTACAATGCTGCTGTTCAAGAGACTTCCTCAAAATGTACTCCTCTTTTATTAACTTTATTCTTCTTCTCCCTGCCCCCCAAACACATCTTAAATAGCAATCCAGCACAGAATAAAATGCTTATTTCTTTTCTGACATCTTATAATATTTCAATCTCAAAAACATTATTTGAACTTTCCCAGCTAAACCAATCAAAATATTTAATGACATTTTAGAAGGCATGACTCTGATTATATACTGGACATAGTACAGAAACTAATTCAGAAATATAGGCATTAATTTTATATATCAGTGTCACCATTATTATGCTTATTTATTATTTATATCTTCAGATGAATTATCTTTTGATCTACCTGGGTCTTCTCACTAGCATTTTCAGCAATGAAAGGGTGGATTTTAATGAGTTGCAACAATGGTGGATAACCTTTTCTTGGCAATCATATTGCTATATACAATGAATCAATGAAAAATGTTTAATTTCAAAATGAATGAGGCAGTGTACAAATTGTGGCTTATTCAATTCACCTTTCATTCATTATTTTAAAAATGGTAAGACCTGAAGCACACACAACAAGGGTAATAGATGTTCATGAATGTGGATTTATTTTATTGCCATTGTTTGTAGCCATTCCTTATTCATTCAATAGTGGGAAGCTTTGGCTGCTATTCAATGGTGTTATTCCACTAATACAAATGATGTTGTGCTCATGGGAACCTGGTTCAGGCTTATGCACAAAAGAGAGGGGGATTCAATGTATTTCCCATTGCACAACTGACTATACAAGCATTTTCACAACCATTTGCCCAACCTGTTGAAATTGCCAATACAGAACTGTTTTGGACTTTGATATGGTGCAGGACCTCAATATTTAAAGGAGTGTCCTTCCCCATATAAATCTGCCTGAGAACATATGCCTGCTGCCCTCCTCTCCGTTCCACTGATGGGAGCAATACGGTATGGGAGGACATGGGAGAGGACCTTCTCTGCTGTGTCACCCCAGACGTCTCTCCATTTGGAGGCCCAATTGGTGCTGCCACTGTCTTAAAACATGGCTTTTTAATCAAAGATGTTGTGTTCTGACAATCTTTATACAGTAAGTGTTAAACTGTGGTAATTTGTTTTAGCTGTTAAATTATATATTTTTGACTGTTTAAATCAGTGGTTCTTAAACTTGTCTTTATCAGGGATTGCCTTTAAATATATTTTGTTGTTGCAGATCCCCAAGATTTAACTCAAGATTTAAAACAATAACAACACCTGAACACTGAACCATTAAAAATTACATCATCTGTTAAGCCTTCCCTCAGAGGCACTGGAGAGGGAGCGAAGACTGTTCTCCTGCTTCTTCCCACCTGTTTGTGGCTGGAGCAGATTTAGCAGCAACATTCAGGCCCAGCCAACCCAGACTTTGCCTTTCTCTTTCCATGTCTGTTCCCTCCTTTCCAGTCCAGAGTTGAGCTCGGTCTCCCATCAGAAATGCTTCGACACCAGTTCAGCCTCCCAGCCCGCCTCCTCTGAGGTTGACAGTTCTGATGGGAGACTGGGCTGGAAAGGAGAGGAGAGATGGTGAAGGGGGGGAACTGGCTGACTGGATGTCTGGCTCCACTGTTTCTCAGCTGCCCAGCCTTCCTCCTACCCACAGTGGAGTGGCCACATGACAGGAAACATGGAGGCCCAGCTCCAGCCTTTGCCTTGGCTCCTGTCACATGGCCGCTCCACTGCAGGTAATAGGTGGGCTTAGGAGCCTGTAAACCTTCACACACACCCATGGGGACATTATAGCCCCCAAGGGATCCATGGACTACAGGTTAAGAAACATTGCTTTAAATTATTCCTGATTGCTTTAAATTTAAATTGTTTTAAATTGATTTAGATTGATTTTATCTGGATCCCTCCCCAAGATCTTGTGATTATTAGGCCAGATATTAGATATTTCAGGGGGGGGGGAAGGAAAGAAGGAATCTAGTTATGGAAGGAAGGAAGGAATCTGGTTATGTAACTGGTTGCACAAGTGGTAGTAGTGTGCTTAGAGAGTAGCAAATTCATTAATATTTGCACAATTGGGAGAGGGGAAGTGGAATTCTGCTAGTACACTGTTTTCTTCTGCTAACATTGTATTTTGGCCCATGGCAGCAATCAAGCAGCAGCTATTTTATTTTCTGGCAATTATAATTTTATTTCTTAGGATGTCTTGGACATTGTATCTTCCAGAATATTCTAGGAAAATAAGATGGCAAGCACCATAATGTAGCTACCGGGGAGATTTTTGCTTTTGCCACTGGTAGCATGCCCCCAAAGCTGCTGGTAGGGGACTACAACATGAAAATGTAAATAAAACATATATTCTTGATAATTAATTATATAAATGTTAGAGTTAATATACACCATTGTACATAGATAACCACTATGGATTATTTTAGCTCAGTGGGTGTGGAATCCTTACAGAAGGGACTATGCTGGAGAAGAAAGGAGCTACTATGCCACCAAGGAGTAGAAAGTAGGCCCTTATCACCTTGATTTAGGTTAGGGTGGGAATTATGCAACTTTCCAGATGTTGCACCACTAGTCAGTATAGTCAATGGCAAGGAGTCCTGGGCTTTGCAATCCATCAACAAAAACAGCCCAGTGCTAGAATACATCACATAGTCTTCAAGATGCTCTGAGATTCCTTCCCCCAGTCCATTTTTCCTTTTTATAAAATACACACAAAATAATAGGGATATAGGGTCTTTTTCTTTTTTTCCCTTTTTTTTTCCTTTTTTTGGTGCTGCTGTTTGTTGCCTAATTTTTAAAAAAAACAAAACAAAAACAACAACACAAACCTTTGGAAAGTTCTAATTGTGCTTGCAATACTAATTTGAAACACCTCCATACAACTCTAAGAGATTCATGCACATATATAGGCTGGAATTCTATTGATAACATCTACAGGTATAAACTCCTGTCATATCTGTATATGCTTTGATGGCTGTTGCAGGCATTTACTACCTCCTTGCACAATGACCGTCCCCAACACAATACCCCTGACCTCTTTGGTGTAAAAACAAAACAAAACAAAACAAAACACCAGAGAATATATCAGCCTCTGAAATATCTAATTTCTCAGAAGAGCCAAAGGGATCACATTGTCTCTGTGGTTTAGGCTGCAGAAATAGAACTGGTCACTGCCAACATGTCCCCACCTTCCTCTGGCCACTAAGTAACCATAGGGGTGCCCTCTGTCATCAAACAGGCTGATTATGCACATGGGAGGGAGGAAAGGAGGTATGCTTGATAGCAATAGCAATAGCATTTATATCTCTAGATCTCTTATCAGTGCAAAGCACTCCCTAAGTGGTTTACAGTGTGTTAGCTAATTGCCCCTAACAAGCTGGGTACTCAAGTCATGTAGGACCATGGCTGCTTTGTTCAATTAAAGTAATGCTATGATCTTTTGTAAGTATATCCAGACACAAAACAGAAGTATAGTACAAGAGAGGTAAGAGGAGCTGAAAATGTTCTTCTGTTCTAAAGTCAGTTCTGTGAAGCCTCCTGGTCTTCTTTATAAATGTCACAGAGCACCATTGTCCATTCAATTTTGTAGCACAGGCTTAGGTTTTCCATCTTATTTGTGTATGAATAGATATTACAGAGCTTGAGAGAGAAAAAATTGCACTGCTATTCCCAAAATTCTCTACCAGCATAGCTACTGGCCATGATATTTTTGAAAGCTGCAGTTCAAAAAATATGTTTAGGCTCTGAGATAATTATAGTTATGGGCATTTTAATACATTTTTTAAAAGGCTGAGATGTGCTACATTCCTGCAAAGAGCTAAGCCTCTGCTCAATTGTAATGATCTGAGCTTTCACCCAAATTCCCTTACAGGTCTGTCCAATCCAGCAGGATGCTAAAGGTCAGCCTCAGTTATCTAAAAGAGGACAGTTAGAATTCAGTAAAGAAGCAGGGAGCAAAGGGAAATCTTTTATATGGACATTGTTATTTTGCTGTGTTTATTCTGCTTTACCCTATGCGTCCCTTCAAAAGCAGAGAGCAACTCACAAAAGGCTCTCAGTAGTCTCCTAGCAGGCTGGATGAATCTGTCAATTCCTGTTTCTTTCACTTTCTCATTTTTTGAGTCCCCAGTGTGTTGCACCTTGCTTTTATTTTTGTACACATTTTTGTGTAAGAAGAGAGTTATCCATTCTCTTGTGCATGAAGTTTTGGGAAGGCTTGAAGGTCTCAGGGTTTGGAGTCTCCAGGTTCAGCCTAAACCTCAATACCAGATTTTAGTCATTTGGCCAAAATCTGGTTGTTGCAGAATCCACACAGACCTAGGTCTAGGGAAGGAATGCTCAGAACATTATTTGAAGCCATCCCTAAGTGACCATCACCCTTATCATATTCAATTGTGTTTCAACAAGTAACTTTCAAACTCACTTTCTGCACTTCTCCTACATATTTGGATACAGTTGGGAAGGTATGGGTGAGCACATGTAGAAGTGGCATGAAACTGATTTTCTCATCAAACCCATTTATTTGTGGGTAACAAGGGTCATTCAGTCTCTCTCAAATTGGTGAGATGACAAGACATAGCAGCTCTTACTTAATAATCCCTCTCTCTCTCTCTGGCTTTTCTTTGCAAATGAAGCTTCAGGAAGGACTCATCCTGTGGTTTCTGCAAGTGTGCTGATGACTAAAAAGGCCAATCCAAGATAAACAAGTCCGGTTGCAGAAAGCACAGCAGAAGTTCTCCTTGGGTGATGTTTCCGGGTTGTGATTCTTTCTGCGTTGTCGTTTCTCTTCAAGACTTGTTCAGTGTGAGTTCTCAAATAAGGCTGCAGCATTGTGGATAGTGTGTCTCCATGCCTCCCGATGTGAGGCCAGGATGGACCATTGTTGGTGATCAATTTGACCAAGTCTGAGATGTTGTCTCAGGGAGTCCTTGTATCGCTTTTTTGGAGTGCCCCTCTTACGCTGGCCCGTGGCGAGTTCACCGTAGAGTACTGTTTTTGGAAGGCGATGGTCCTCCATCCTAGAAAAGTGTCCTGCCCAGCGCAGCTGTGTTCTCAGCATCATGGCCTCAATGCTGGTGATCCCTGCTTGCTCAAGAACAGCAACATTGGTCACATAGTCAGTCCAGTGTATATGTAGGACTGTGCGTACACAGTGCTGATGAAAGCGTGCGAGGAGTCGTAAGTGGTGGTGATAGGTGACCCATGTTTCAGACCCGTAAAGGAGAATATACAGTACAATGGCTCTATACACACTGAGTTTTGTGCTTCACCTCAGGTGTTTATTACTTCAGACTCTTTTGTAGAGTCTTCCAAATGTGGTATATGCCTTTGCTAATCTGTGATTGATCTCTTTGTCAATCTTGGCATCTGAGGAGATGATGCTTCCCAGGTAGGTGAACTGCTGAACGGACTTGAGCACAGATTTGCCAATGGCAGTGTGGGGATGGTGGTGAACTTAATAATCAAACAGGCCTTAAAATATAAACATAGAAATGGCTATTTGCATGGTTCCCTCTCTCATGTCCTGGTATGCATTTTCCACTCAGAACCTTCAGATTAGAAGTCCAGTGTACTGGCTATTGTTTGAGGGTTCTGGAGCATGGATGTAGATGTAAGCATTTTGTAGATTCTGCTATGTATGTTTGAAAGGTGCACATGAAGGACTTTCAAGTGATTCTCTTTGGTCTGCAATACACCCACTGGCTGTGTAAATGGGAAATACATTTTCTGAAATATATTTTCAGAGTAACAAAGGAAATGCAACCTCTTAAGAAACCAAAGTTCTGATAGAAAGCTTGTAGAGAGATGCAAGAAGGAAAGTGGACAGGGTCTGTAATTGCAAGACCTTCCATTATAAGCAGCCCTTTTCCCTTTAATTTCATGGCTGGCTGAAATTTTCCATCTGAAAATATATTCAGCCCTCCATGAAATTTACTTGTCTATAAAATGTCTACTCCTGTTAACTTGAACAAATAGGTCCTCACAAAGCTTGGATGCATGTAATTAAACAATAGTAATGTAGGTGCAATGAGTGTCTTAAAGTCTGACCTCCAAGAATATGGCTGTGCTAAATGCACCTCACATTAACAGCAACTGGGTCAATCTAGTGGCAGTGGTTTAATGGTTTTATGATCAGCGTTACCTGTGGAAAAACAGGATGTGTCCTTTCTTGCATCATCAAACGAGGATCTAAACCTGATATCTCAATTAGATCTTGATGGCTATGAGGGAAATGAAGGACACACCAACAATCCATGTAAAATGTGGAGGCAGTAATGGCTCTTACTGTGACTGACGAGGGACAAATATAAGCCAAAGTTAATCATTTTAACAACTAATGATTTCAACTGAGACAAAATTTAAGCCATGCACACCCATCCACTATGTGGTGAACTCCGTTAACATCTACTCACATGTACAATAGACGTTGATTAAGATTGCTTTTATTGTCAGGATATAGATGCATGCAGTAACACTGCATAGACAGTTCTGAGGCTTGGGTGGCAAAACTCCTTTGTTAATACAATCTGCCAGTTTCAGTTTCTCATCATCACCACCACCACAGTTATCTATAGTTATGCAGACCTCCTTAGACGTTCCCAAGTATTCTACAGAAGCCAGTGACCTTGCTGCACTGCTGAGACATTTCCCTAAGACATACTAGCCCCAGCTCCCAAAATGCCTTCTGCTCATATAAGGTCATTGGCAGTATGAAGCACAGGCCCAGTAATGCTAACTACTGCATATCCCAGCCTCCTAAGCACTAAACAGCAAACAGCATTCTAATTATCAAACAACACTAGGGACCTGACACACTATCTACCCTTCTATCCATTGAATTAGTAAAAAATATATAAACAAATAAGATTGCTACCCAGAAAGTGCAGGGAAAAAGTGTATGGACATTAAAATTGTTTGTCCTAAAAAAAAACAAAAAAAAAACAATCCTTTAATTTTTGCAGGGGAGACTGAGAAGGACACAGGAGAGAATTTTCTCAGTGGCTGCTCCCAGGCTGTGAAACTCCCTTCTATGTGAGGTCTGGTTACCCCCTTTTCTGTTTTCTTTCCACCAGCACACAAAGACTTTTCTATTTAGGCAGTCATTTGATTTTTAATTCCATGGCAGAAGGGTTTTGAAAGTTGTGTGATCTGTTTTTATCTTGTATAGTCTCAATTATATTCTAATGTTATTTCAAACTTTTTTTTAACCATGCACTTTTAAACAGAATTGTTGTTTGATTGGTACATATACTTTTGTAAAATAAGATCTTAGCTAAGCTTTTATTTTAAATTATTGTAAGGCACTTTGTGTCCCATGCTTGGAGAAAAGCAGGGAATAAATAGAATGACTAAATTAATAAAAACGTGTGTGTGAGAGGGATTTTTAATGTGTGTGAGGAGGGATTGTTAATGTCTAAAAAGAATTCCTTCATAAAATAACTCATTAATAGTGAATACCAGTCAGGTTGGAGAGTTTCAAATAGGCATTCAAGTATTCCAGAATAATGTTTCCAAAAAAGACTGAATTTATTTCAATGCAGTATTCAAGCCATGTAGAACATGCTGTACTGATTTTTCCCCCTCCTAGTCATCTATTTCAGGTCAATGACTTTTTGTTTTTGGAGGACAACTTTTGTTGTATTTATAGAGCCTGTAAAGTAATATGATGCACATAACATTAACATCATGTGGTATTTGTAGGTGTTCTGTTTGGTTGGTTGGTTGTTCTATTCAGTCCTAAGAGAAGCACAGGAAAGAAATGGCAGAGTAGCTTATGAAGTTTCCTCTGCTCTGACATCTTGTTGTAACCAGGGTAGAAGATGTGGGACAGGTTTTTTTTTTACCTTTTATACTCCCACTGAAATCACTGTGTGTGTGTGTGGGGGGGGTAATTATGCCTGCCATTTGTGGAGGGATGTAGGGAAATATAGCAGAGGAGTATAGAGTGCAGTAGCAGCTGCTGGCTTCAATGTGAGTGCAGTGAATAATCCTGTCCAGATTTTAGTGCAAACTTCAAAGGTGCTAAAACCAAGCCCTGAACAGATTAATAATCTTGGATAGCTCTTCTAAAGTTTGCTCCTTCCACTTACAAACCGATCACAATCCAACACTGAAACCAAATCCCTACTAATCTCTATCAGAGTACATTGGTAGTGGGGTGATGAAAACAAAATTTCCTACTAAAATAAAATTTTACAGTGGACTGCCTTCTTTCCCCACGGGCTTCCCTGTCCATGAAAAGAAAGAGAAGTTCACAATATCCTATGGTCTCAAGATGCCCACCAAATATACACAAAGCTGTATCAAACAGAGTCAATCAAATTGCAGTTGATTTGGGACATCCTCTCAATGAACCCACATTATTCAAATTAGATTATACTTTTACAACATTAATGATCTAAGGTTATCTAATATGTTTCATGGCTGTGCAATGGTTCTGGTAGACTAGCACTCTGATACAAAATTCCAGTCTACTCCACGCAACAGAATAAATAGGAGGGATCCAGGCATCTTGCTTACTATATTCTGTCGTAAGTAAGCAATATACCATTGTTACCCTAAGAGGTGGGGGTGCTTTAGAGCCCCCCATGATGCCAAAATCTCTATTATTACTTGGGGAAATTATTAGCTCAAAATGAAGCCTGTGAAAGGAGGGTAACTTTGGGAGTCTGTTCACATATGTACACCTATGTAAAGTGAAATAAAGTATTTGTATTGGAAATAACGCAGGGGACATGGTAGCATACAAAACATACAGTCTTAACTTGTATAACCATACAACTTGTATGGTTATACAAGACTATAGGAAAGAAAGGAAGGGAAGTTGGCTAGAGAGAGGTCCAGGAGGAGGTGGTTATAACTACCAGTCTTGAAGAGAAGAGTTCCATGCAGCAAAGATGCTCAGACTGGCAACTAAGGGTGGCACAGAGAATCTGGAAGTGTTAGTATTCATCTGTGGCATACTTAGCTGTGGGCTGGGCTGGGATATTTATACCCTGTTTCATATCCTGAAGGGCTACTCTGGTTATGACAAAGCCTGGGGGGCTTTCCCAAGGGATAGACAATGGGAATGAAACTCAATGTATTGCTTTGTTTCCAGCAAGACAAAACATTGATGGTTCTGCAGCAACCTCTTAATGGTTTGCCAGGTAGGGGTTATAGGAAAGATTCCTGTAGGAATAGATTTGGGAATGGTCACTTAATTGTTTGGTTGAGGTGCCCAGGAAAGGAATAACATGTATCTCCTTAACAACTTGGTTTACTAAGGGGCTTCTGCACAATCCTAATATGGGCTTGTTTGCCAAAATATTTCTAAGACACATTCAAGATCATTGTGACCTCTACCTGACCTCTTTTTGGTTCACCCCAGCCAACCTGACACTAAAAAGTATTGAATATTTCCAATTATGGGATATCATGGGGAGGGAGTAGTCTGGTATACTAACACCATCTAACAAAGCAGAGTCTATAAAATCATTCAGTCAAGAGTCTAAAATTGTCAAACTACACTACATTGTTGGCCAGGGCCAGGCCTACCATTAGGCAGCATATTGGCCAAAGCCAGGCCTACCAACTGAGGCAGCAGATTTTAGATGCTATGAAAGGGCAGAAAGTTCTCTATTATTTAATTCACTGTGTTTTTACTGACAGGGACAAGGAGTGATGCTTGAAGCATTTTCTGACACTTATGCTAAAATAACTTGGTACCCTTCAGTACTCAGAATTTTAATTTGGGTGGCATTTACTGTTTCACTTTAGGTAACAAAATGTCTTGGGCCAGCCTATGTCTAAGCAGTGTTATGAGCCTTAGTTCCCCACCCCTGTCCCTGGTCCAACTCTGTTCTGTTTTCTGTATCCCACTGATTCCATGCCTTATTGTTGCTCCTTTTGGATTTCACTGGTGGTAGCTGGGAAGTTTTGAATAGGCAACATTCCAAATCTCTGTCTTGAACTTTGAAAATAAAAGTTTCTTTCCTTTCAAAGTACTGAATGATAGCTATATAAATGTCATCACAGATCTTTCTTGAATATGGAAAATAGAACTACACGTAGATGTCTCCACTAGCAGTACTATATTAAAATCTCCTGGAACTCTGGAAGCTATAGTCTGAAAATGTAATATTTCCAAGTGCTGTTCCCATATAGGCCTGTACAGGTTGCTCTCTCTCACTCTACAGCTGCAGCTTCAGTCTCTGGAACTTGGTATACAGGAGCTTGGTAAACAGGAGAGAGGACAACAGGGGTTTTTGACATAGGTGTGGACAGCATAAGGTAACCTTGTAGCTATTGAATTAAACTTTTTCAGCCCCAGAAAGTTTTTTGGGCTAACTCTAGTGTGCTTGCTTGGGTCAAGGCTGTTTCTTTGTGTGGGCTGAGTCTAGGCTTGCATGGGGGAGGGTCTCATTAGCATTTGTTTGGTGAGATGCTTCTCTTGAGAGCAAGTGAGTCATAGAGACTGCTGAAAGGAAAATAGGTAAGTAGGTCAGAGGCAGAAGGAGGAGCTAGAGCTCAGTGTACAAGAGCAAGGCAAACAGGAGAGAGGACAACAGGGGGCTTCACATGGGTGTTTAGTGGGGGAGTTTGAGGGGGAGACACAATTCTTTTCTGAGGGGGAAGGGCTTCTGCTGAGCTACTGATCTGCCTGGAGGCAGAGTTAGCAGCCATTCGCTCTATATAACCACTACTGCAATCTTTCTAGGTTAATCTTGGAAAATCAGTGGCAAGTGCCTTGCAGCTTGCACATTTCTGTCATAACTGGGGTATAGGAGGTCTTCTGAGAAACAAGGCCAATGGGCATAGGGTGGAGGGGGGAATACTAGAAGAGTGAACAGAGAAGCCCAAAGTTCTCTTTCAGTAACTACTTAAAAAGACTGAATATGGCCAGTGAGGGAGCTGCTGCAGTCACCTGTGGGATGTTTGTCTTCTTGCCAGAGGAAGTGGGGAGCAATATCTGCACCCAGTGAAAGTTGGTATCCCTGCTGGAAGAGAAGGCTAATCATCTTGAGGACAGGGTATCTACAGTTCTGAATATTAGGGAGTGAGAGGTTTTCTTGGACAGAGCACAGAAGACCATCCTGGAAGCAGAACACACCAGGGAGGTGTCTATGGAGGAGGCCGTTACCCATACACAGGAAATGAATAGTTGAAGGAATGTAGCACATAGAAGTAGAAGGGCCAGGGATCATTTGGCAAGCTTGAAGCTACAGAATTGATTTGAAGCTCTCTCTCTTTCCAGAGAAGAAGAGGAAGAACAGCAGTGCCAAGGCCTTAGGGGACACTCAGGAAACCTTGGTAGGTCCAGCACATGAAATGGCCTCTGCCAAGACTCGAAGGAGGAGGGTGGTGATGGTAGGGGATTCCCTGCTGTGAGGAACAGAAGCAGTAGTCTGCAGGCCTGACAAAATGTCTCAGGAAGTATACTGAGGCACCGGAGATCCAAATGAATTCATTAGAGTGTATTTTGGCTGAGGCAAAAATTCAAGATGTAACAGAGAGGCTGACAAGACTCATCCAGCCTTTTGATCATTATCCCTTCCTTTTGCTCCACATGGGAATGAATGATATTGTAAGGCATAGCCCCCAGAAGATCACAAGAGATTATGAGGCTTTGGGTAGGAAGCTGAAGAACCTGGATGCACAGGTAGTCATTTCATCTGTCCTTGCAGTAGAAGGGCATGGCCCAGGAAGAGAGAGAAGAATAGTGGAGGTGAACAACTGGCTGTACAGATGGTGCTGCCGGGAACAATTTTGGCTTCCTGGACCATGGGATGCAGTTTCACAGAAGTGGACTTTTCACAAGAGATGGGCTGCACCTCACAGCAGTTTGCAGCGATGTTTTTTGCTAAGACACTGAAAGATCTTATCAGGAGGGATTTAAACTGAGTTGTGGGGGAGAGGGAGACAGTATTCATGAAGACAAGAGTTCATCAAATGCTGGAGATAACAGCCCAAATGTTTTACAGAGAATAACGAAAATAGTACAAGAACCAAACAGTGGGAGGAATAAAACTTTTAAAAGGCAGATGGAGGGATGGCCCATGGTCTTAGATGTCGATATACGAATGCACAGAACATGGGAAATAAACAGGGTGAACTTGAACTCTTAGCACAGCAAAGCAAATATGAACTGAAACTTAGTGGGATGAGTCTCATGATTGGAATGTACTAATAGAGGGGTATAGCCTATTTCAGAAAAAATAGACAAACAGGAAGGGTGGTCAAGTAGCATTATATGTTAAGGATGTGTACACATGTGAACAGATCCATGACTTAAATCCTGGAAGCCAGGGTGAGAGCACCTAGGTAAAAATTAAGGGAGAGAGAAACAGCAGGGATGTCATTGTGGGGGTCTACTACAGACCTCCAAGCTAAACCGAGGACTTGGATGATGCCTTCCTGGAACAGATGACTGCACATTCAAAAAGGAGAGATGTAGTAGTAATGGGGGATATCAACTATCCTGATATTTGTTGGAAGTCCAACTCTGCCAAGAATACAAGGTGCAACAAATTCCGCACGTGAATTGCAGACAATTTCATTGTCCAGAAGATGGAAGAGGCAACTAGGGGATCAGCTATTTTAGATCTGATCCTAACCAACAGAGATGACTTGGTTAATGGTGTTGGGATGGTGGGATCCTTAGGGGGGGGAGTGACCATGTTCTCCTGGAGTTTGTGATACAGAGGAAAGGGGAAGCCAAGCATAGTCAGAAATGCATTCTAGACTTTAAGAAAGCTAATTTCAGAAAACTTAAGGAATTACTGGGGGGGATCCCATGGTCAGGAATACTAAGAGAGAAGGGAGTTCATGAAGGATGGGAGTTTCTTAAAAGTGAGATATTGAAGGCACAATTTAAAATAATTCCAATGAGGAGGAAAAAGGGGAGGTGTCTAAAGAAACCATGATGGATGTTGAAAGAACTCTCAACTGAGCTAAAACTTTAAAAGGACATGTACAAGAAATGGAAAAAGGGGGACATCACCAGAGAAGAATTCAAACAAATAGGCAGCTCATGTACGGGGAAAATCAGAAAAGCTAAAGCAGAGATGGAGCTCAGGCTTCCTAGAGAGATTAAAAACAATAAAAATGACTTTTTTTGTTATGTCTGTAGCAAAAGGAAGAACAAGAAAATGGGAGAGCCACTGCATGGAGAAGATGGCAAAAGGCTAACAGCGGACAGAGAAAAGGCAGAACTACTGAACAACTTCTTTGTCTCAATCTTCTCCCAAAGGGGGAACAGTGCTCAACCTGGGGAAGATGGAGCAGATCATGCAGTAGGAGAAATACAGCACAGAATTGGTAAAGAGGTAGTTCAGGAATACCTGGCCAGTATAAATAGTTCAAAGTCTCGAGGGCCAGATGAACTTCATCGAAGGGCATTAAAAGAACTGGCAGAAGTAATCTCAGAACCACTGGCAATGATTTTTGAGAATTCCTGGAGAAGAGGAGAAGTCCCAGCAGACTAGAAGAGGGCAAATGTTCTTCCCATCTTTAAAAAGTGGAAAAAAGAAGATTCAAATGATTACCGCCCAGTCAGCCTGACATCAATACTAGGAAAGATTCTAGAGTAGATCATTAAACATACAGTCTGTAACAACTTAGAAAGGAATGCCTTAATTACAAAAAGTCAACATTGATTTCTCAAAAACAAGTCATGCCAGATGAAACTTATCCCTGTTTTGATAGAGTTACAAACTTGATAGATGAAGGAAATGCAGTGGATGTAGTGTACCTTGATTTCAGTAAGGCTTTTGACAAGGTCCCCCATGATATATCTGCAAAATTTAGTAACCTATGGACTAGACAATGCAACTGTTAGGTGGATTTGTAATTGGTTGATTGAATGAAGCTAAAAGTTAGTCACCAATGGTTCTTCTTCATCCTGGAGAGAAGTGACCAGTGGGGTGCCACAGGGTTCTGTCCTGGGCCCAGTGCTATTCAACATCTTTATCAATGACTTGGATGAGGGAATAGAGGGTATGCCTATCAAGTTTGCAGATGACACCAAATTAGGAGGGATAGCTAATACCCCAGAGAATAGGATCAGAATCCAAAATGACCTTAACAGGTTAGAAAGCTGGGCCAATACTAACAAAATGAATTTCAACAGGGAAAAATGCAGGATACTGCACTTGAGCAATAGAAATGAAATGCACAGATATAGGATGGGTGACACATGGCTTGAGGGCAGTACATGTGGAAAGGATCTAGGAGTCTTAGTTTACCACAAGCTGAACATGAGTCAGCAGTGTGATGCAGCAGCTAAAAAGGCCAAGGCGATTCTAGGCTGCATTAATAGGATGGTAGTGTATAATTCAAGGGAAATAATAGTGCCACTGTATTCTGCTTTGGTCAGACCTCACCTCGAATACTGTGTTCCGTTCTGGGCACCACAATTCTGGAGGGATATTGAGGAGCTGGAACATGTCCAGAGGAGGGTGACCAGGATGTTGGGAGCTCTGGAAGCCATGCCCTATGAGAAGTGGCTTAGGGAGCTGGGCATGTTTAGTCCAGAGATGAGAAGGTTGAGAGGTGACATGACAGTCGTGTTTAAATATTTGAAGGGATGTCATGATGAGGATGGAATAAGCTTGTTTTCTGCTTCTCCAGAGACTAGGACACAGAGCAATGAGTTCAAACTACAGGAAAAGAGATTCCACCTAAACATTAGGAAGAACTTCCTGACAGTAAGAGCTGTTGGGAAGTGGAATACACTGCTTTGTAGTGTGGTGGAGTCTCCTTCTTTGGAGGTTTTTAAACAGTGGCTGGATGGCCATCTGTCGGGAATGATTTGATTGTGTATTCCTGCACGTCAGGGGGTTGGACTGAATGGCCCTTGAGGTCTCTTCCATATCTATGACTCTATGATTCTATATCATAGGGACACAAAAAGCTCCCTTATACTGAGCTAGAACAGTGGCTACCTGGAGTTTCAGGCAGGGTTCTTTTCCTAAACCTACTGGAAGATATCTCACATTTTTTGGTGGTCTCCCTGTTACCCAAAATACTCCTTGGAAAATTGCAAGAAAATATTGAGTTTCTAATATATTGGGGAACTTAGCAGCAACTCAATTTTAGTTATGTGAAAGAGGGTTACAAGGGGACCTTGAAACCTATGTCTACTGGTAATAATCTGGATGGAATACATACACATGTAAAATTAAGTATGGTTTTTATTAAGGAGTTCAAAAATAACACCAAACACACACAGATTCACCCAGAAAAAGCATTCACACATGGCTATAGAAAGAAACAGTAGGAATGCTTGGGATAGACGGTTGCAAGAGGGTTTTGCTGGGGTAATACAACCTGTCCTGTAGTCAGTCTGGCAGAGTGGATGGAGGAAACTGGATGGCCACAGAGTGGGACATGGGTTCCCCTAGAAATGGAACTGTGTGCAAATGAGGCATATTTTGGGGGTGATATTTATACCTCCAAATACACCTGAGGGGATTGGTTGCTTCATGGGTTGAAACAAAGAATTCCATGAGCCTTCATAGATTGCACGATGAGTTTCCTGGTCTTGCCAAAGGTGACAAAGATGCTAAATGTGTTTCTTAATGTCCAGTGATTGGACTTTAACAGCTTTGAGCAACTTCTTTAAAGTTGGGAGTTGAGGAGAGGAAATTTCACAATCAGGAAATACAAAAGGGTTTCTCCCATCTATTATCTCCCCTTTTTAGGTGGAATGTGTCTTCTTTTAGCCCTTCAGTCCCAGGCCTTCCTGGTAAGTCAGGGCAGTCAAATGACCTTTTGAGACCATCCTGTCTTTTACCCTTGTAAAAGGCCACAATAATAAACCAAAATTCTGCCAGTTTCTGATGCCTGTAAAATTGGGGTGCAGGGCAATGCTAACATTACAGAAGGGGGGTGCCTTGGAAGCAGGGTATAAGCTTGTGCTTAGCATCCAATCTAAGTGCTAACTGGAGTTCAAATTAGATGAGACAAGTTCATGTTATACCAAACAATATCATTGTGCTAGTGCACCCATGTAGTAGATGAAACAGTTTATTCAGAAATGTAGGTGATTTAATGGAATAATTGCAGGCAGCTTGATTCAACATGAAAAGTGGGTACCTACTCTCCCGAGAACTATGTAATGGAACATTATTATGTTTACTTCTGGTTGACTCATACCACTTGTGATTTATTATATATCATTATATTATATATATTATTATATTATTAGTTATTTATACCCCACTTTTCAGCCACAAGGCTATCAGAGTGGCTTACAAATTGTTTTAAGCTATAGCAATTTACACATCTATACCACATGAGACATCCAAGAGTATTTTTGTTTTTCATCTCTTTCAGATTTTATCTGGAAAACTGGAGAAAACTTCCACATTTTTTTAAAATGTTTCATATAAAATATTGTGATATTTTGTTTTACTATTATTTTGAAAACAAAATCTGGGAAGAAGAGTAGACATTCACATAATCAAAGAATATGGTCTAGTATTCTACATCACCTACTTCGTTAAGTATACTTAACAACTTAATAAGTATACCTAAGTAGGTAAGAGTAGACCACAAGTTGAACATGAGTCAACAGTGTGATGCGGCAGCTAAAAGTCAATGCAATTTTGGGCTGCATCAATAGAAGTAAAGTGTCTAGATCAAGGGAAGTAATAGTCCCACTCTATTCTGCCTTGGTCAGGCCTCACCTAGAATACTGTGTCCACTTCTGGACACCATACTTCAAAAAGGATATTGACAAACTGGAGTGTGTCCAGAGGAGGGCGACTAAAATGGCAAAAGGTCTGGAAACCATGCCTTATGAGGAAAGACTTAGGGAGCTGGGCATGTTTATATATATATATATATATATATATATGCATTTTATTTATTTTTTAAATAAATTTTATTAAGCAGCAGTTATCAACAAAAGAAAACACAGCTACACAGAACCAAAAATCAGGAAAAAAAATCAAAACACACGCACAACAAATTACATTGAACAAAATACAGACAGTTACAACATGACATAAAAAGTTTTGAAATGACTTCCTGCTTGCTCTCTTCTTGCCCTATGACAATCCTCTCAGCTCACCTCCTCTAAACAAATATTGATACAAAGTTAATTCTATCTACCTATAATTCCCATTAATTTGTATTTCTTTCATTATATACACATACCGTAGTCTTTGTTGAACCTCCTACCAATAAATCATTTTTTTATCTAGCTCATTACACACATCTTCAGATTTTCCAACTAATAATACTTCATGTTATACTACATTTATTAAACTTAAAGTTAAGGACTTAAAAATTTACCAGAAATTCAACAGAGGATACCACTAATTGGGGGGAAAAAACTATTTTCATCTACCTAGCTATGAAAACCAACTGTGCTAATATCTCCTTCTTTTTGCCTTATATATTCTCTAAATGGTTCCCATACTTTTAAATAATTTTCCATTGGTTTCCTCCTCACGAAACTTGTTAGTTTGTCTAATTGAGCCAGTTCCATCACTTTTTCTTTCCACCCTATTTTTGTTGGGGTTTCTTCCGCCTTCCACTTCTTTGCCAGGACTACACACTCCGCTGAAATGAGGTAGCTTAATAGGGATCTATTTTCCTTTTCTTTTTTATTCTCTGGATTTAATATGCTTAATAAATATAATTCTGGTCTCAACCCCAACACAAAACCCATCATTTTCTCTATTTCTTTCTTTATTTTGACCCAATATTTCCTTATTCTTCCATATTCCCACCACATGTGGTAAAACAAGCCTACCTGCTCTTTACATCTCCAACAGTAACTTGAATTTCCCTTCTTCATTTTAGATAATTTGCTTGGAGACATGTACCACCTGTACATCATTTTATAAATGTTTTCTTTCAGATTATAACAGGTGAATTTTAAACCTTTTCCCCAAGTATCCTCCCATTGTTCTAAATAAATAGTATGTCCTAAGTCTTTAGCCCAGTTAATCATACAATGCTTTATCTGTTCTTCCTCTGTGTTTATCCTTAATAATAATTTATATAAACAGCTAATTAAATGACCATTGTCAGTTCTTATCAATTTCTCAAATTCAGAGGTTTCTTCCTCCTATTGTCTTTCTCTTGAATCCTCTTTGACCCTAGCCCTTATTTGATAATAAGACAACCCTTGTAATTGCATCCCCTCCCTTTTTAGGTCCTGCCATTCTTTAATTTTCCATATTTCAGCTTTTTTCTCCATTAATTCTTTACATGTCAACCAATTGTAATCTCTCAATTCATTTCTACAAAAGGTCTCCTGGAGAGAGAGCCAGCCTGGAATTTTAGGACAGAGTCTATTTTTATATTTTTCCCATATCCTAATTAATGATTTTCTTATTATATGGTTATTAAAATCTTTATTTTTTAAACTTTATCATATCCTAAGTAACTATGCCAGCCAAGTTTTAAGTCATGCCCTTCTAGCTCTAACTCTCTCTTATTTTCCAAAAGGATTCATTGCCTTGTCCATGATAAGCATATTGCTTCAAAATATAGTTTTATATCCAGTAGCCCTAATACACCTCTTTCCTTGGCATCTGATAACAATTTCCATTTAATTCTTGGCTTTCTTCCTGCCCATAAAAATTTTGCTAATTCTCCTTGCCAGATCTTAAAGGTTTTGTTTGTAATAATAATAGGGATTGTCTGGAAAAGGAACATTAATTTGGGTAGAACACTCATTTTGATTGTAGAGATCCTGCCCAAAAGCGATAAATTTAAATTTTTCCATCTATTTAAGTCAATTTTAATTTCATTCCATACTTTATTGTAATTGTTTTGGAATAGTTGTTGGTTATTAGTCATTATGTTTATGCCTAGATATCTAACTTTTTTAACAATTTCAAAGTTAGATAACTTTTCTAATTTTTCTTTTTCCTTATTACCCATTTTTTGCCAATACTTTAGTCTTTTCCTTGTTTATCTTGAAACCCGCACACAAACCAAATTCCTCTATTTTTGTTAACAAATGTTCTATCCCATTTAATGGGTCTTGTAAAATAATTACTAGATCATCAGCGAATGCTTGTAATTTATACTCCTCTTTTTTAATCTTAATGCCTGTAATCTCTTTATATTTTCTTATTTCATTATTCACAATTTCAACTACCAACATAAACAATAATATTTACCTGGCAGGGGAGACACCATGATCACGGAGCTGGGTATGTTTAGTCTGGAAAAAAAGATGGTTAAGGGGAGATATGATAGCCCTGTTTATGTATTTGAAGGCGTGTCACATTGAGGATGGAGCAAGCTTGTTTTCTGCTGCTCCAGAGACTAGAACACGGAGCAATGGATGCAAGCTCCAGGAACAGAGATTCCACCTAAACGTTAGGAGGAACTTTCTGATAGTAAGAGCTGTTCAGCAGTGGAACACATTCCCTCAGAGCATGGTGCAGTCTCCTTCCTTAGAGGTCTTTAAACAGAGGCTGGATGGCCATCTGTCAGGGATGCTTTGATTGTGATTGCTGCGTGGCAGTGGCTGGACTGGATGGCCCTTGTGGTCTCTTCCAATGCTATAATTCTATGATTCTATGCTCTCCTGACCCAATCCTCCGAAACCTGATAGAAGTGGCATTCAGTCAGGATTATGTTACTAGCAGAATGGACCTCCTTTCTCCTCATGTAACTGATGCCCAGGAAGGTGGTGGTGGGGAGTTACAATCATGGCAATACAAACAGTGTCACAATTCTTAGTAAGTTGCAAACATGAATATGGAAGAGTTACCTAGATTTACTCATCTATAACTGTTCTGTATTCATGATTGCTACTTACTAACAAGTGTGACACTATTACTATGATCATATCCTCCCTTCTCCCACTAAACCACTTGAGGTACAGGAATCTCCCTGCCTCATGAGATCATCAGTGATGAACAAGGGAAAAGAGGGAGACCAGACTGAAGCCCTTTATACCTTGATTTTCAAAGCCCTGTACCAGCCTAGAGTCTAACACATCCATGAAAAGTGGAAAACATTAAAGGAGCAGAATTTATCACTCTTTCATCTCTGCAGAGCTCATAATAATCATACTGTCTTCCTTTGTGCATTAGCCCCATGAAGAAAAAAGATTTTGAACACATGTGTGCTAGACCAGATGTAATTATTTGCTAATTTCATTCTTGAAAGAAGAAGCAAGTAATTTTCACATCCCCCCCACACACATACCTGTAGTGTTGATCATGTTGAACACTACAAGAATGTATTTTAAAGCTGTGCAGCCCTTGAAGACTATCCACAGTTTAGGAGTTATTCTGCACAAAATTCACACACATATTTTTTTCAAGGGGGCATAGGAGAGAATATTATCTGTGCAGAAAATAATATTTTCTATACCATAAATGCTATTTTCTGCACAGAGAATGTTGTTTTGTGTGTGGAAAATAAAGGTATGAATTTTGCATGGAGTAAATCCTGAATTGTATAACATTTGTCATCTGTCAAGAATATTCACCATCAGGGTCCCTCAAAATTTCCCGAAATATTTTTTTCATCCATTTTTGAACATGTTTGAATATTCTTCATATCCCTATTGTCTCTCCTCCAGGTTTGGAGATCTCAGGCTTGAGAGTTTCTGGTTCCATGGTATTGCTCAGCCTAAACCTCAATACTAGGTTTTAGTCATTTGGCCAAAACCTGATTGTTGCAGAATCCACACAGAACTAGATATACAGTTTAAACATTCTGTGGTACAGCTGTGAAAAGACAGTCTTTCTAGGCTTCATTGATTTGCCATATGCAGTTGTTAGAAACAAAATGAAACAAAAAAAAAATGACTGGGACAGAAAGTATTTTATTATATGTGTATTTTACAGCTGTAAGCTAGAAGTTTTTTTTTGTTTTTTTTTTTAAAAAACCTAAATAAATCTACCACATAGACCTATCATTTTTCTCAGAGGGAAAAATGATCCAGTGGTAAGAGGAAAATGGTGACCCTGTGTTCTGGCTTTCTCAGCAGATGAAAATATCAAATAATTGTGTTCCTATCTGATATCCATGTAGAGAAGCACTTCTTAAGAGGTAATAAACAGTCTTTATGGTATTTGGCATTTTATAGTCCCATGTTTTATCTTCCATTCAGGCGTAATATATAATCAGGCCTATAATATCTCTCCCTTACTACTATTTCTGTCACCTTTATTTAATCTCCTGGTATGAATCTTCTGAAACTACTGAAGAGCAGATTCATCTTTCAGTCTTTTATAAAGCGTATTATTTACTCCTTTTCTAATAAATCAACCTTTAATTATTTTGTTGACAGAGGCTGCCTTATGATTTGCTCATCTCACTGGCAGATGTTCTTCATTATGCTTGCTAACTCATTCCATAATAGAATGTCAATTTCTGATCAGGATATTTGCTTTCCCTCCTGAATATCTACTATATAAATCATCGAGGCAATGCTAAAATATTAATATCTAAAAATCTTGTTGAGTAGCACTGTTTGTGTGTGTGTGTGTTAATTGTTGTCTGTTTTTATTTTATTTTCTGCCAGAGTAGGAGAAAAGTTGGAACTCAGTGTGCAAGCTTCTTTTCACTGTCCAAGAAAACACCAGGGAAAAAAATGAATGCACATAAATGTCACAAATGCCAGAAATGGAGTGTTCAGATCAGCCTTCATGCATTGCAACTGGACACTGTGTCTCCCACATGAACTTTTCTCTTGCAGAATGTACACAGAAACAAACCTACAATGCAGGTCATTGAGTGGCATTGCCACTGTAGAGTAGTAAACAATTTCACCAAATTTTAGCAATTTGTCAAGAACACATTTCCCCCTCTATATGATGATGACAACAATAAGAACATCAGTGTCTGAGACAAAAAAAAGGGGGGTGTCAATTTTTTTAACTGGGGTACTTTTTAAAATCCCAACCCATGTAGCACATGCCATTTGGGGGGGGGCAGTAATGATTCAGTTGAGAGTCAGCATGGTATAGTTATTTGAGAATTGAACTGTGACCTTGGAGTGGTTTGAGCATTGGATTACATCCACTGGGTGACCTTGGGAAAATCACACACTCTCAGCCTCAGAGGAAGGCAAAGACAAACCTCCTCTGAACAAATCTTACCAGAAAACTCCTTAATAGGTTCATCTTAGAGTTGCCATAAGTCAGAAACAATTTGAAGACACACAACAATATGACTGAGTGAAAGAAAAATGACATTACTTGTCAATAGTTTGTCCTTATTCGGGGTAAATCACACTTTATTCCATACAGGGGATACTGAAAATCATTGGGGCCAGGAAACATTTCACAATACAAGAATATACATTCTTAACACTTAACAAGTGTGGTCAAGTAATAAAAAGCTCACCTGTGTAAGCTCCTGGTTATCTTGTTTCGTAGAAGCAAGATGTTCAGGTGAAAGAAATGTATAAGAAAAGAGTGTCCCCTTTGAGAGATTTTTCAAATCCCTGTTAGTGATTGAAAGAACATTCAAACATATTCAAAATATGGCCCATAACCATGTTTTTTTGAGTGGTGAGCTCTGATGAGAAGAATCTGGACTGATAAGAATCATCCTTGGACAGGTTTTATTCTACACAAAATTCACACGTGAGTGCTTTGCACAGAAAACAACATTTTTCAGTGTAGGAAACAGCGTTTTCTGCATGAAAAAAATATTTCAACAAAGAATTATTAATACCTGCTCAGGAAATTCTGTATTCTATATAGAAAATGTTCTTTCTATGCAAATCGAGCATAACTGAATTTTATTCAGAATAAATCCCCAATTATATTTTCTGAACAGAAAATGGCATTTTCAGTATGGAAAATAATATTTCAATGCAGAAATACTAATCCCTGTGCATAAAATTCTGTTTTCTGTGCAGAAAATCTATTTTCTATTAAAATCAACCTATGCAAATTTTACCCAGAATAAATTCCAAATTAAGCATTTTCTGCAGAGAAAACAGCATCTTCTGTGCAGGAATTAATATTTCTGCATTGAAATATTATTTTCCATAGAGAAAAGGCTGTCTCATGTGCAGAAAATTCTGGTTTCTGCACAAAACAATCACATGGGATTTTCTCCCCTGCAGAATAAGCCCTGAATTGCAAAAAGTCTTCGAAAATCATGTGGTTTTCAAAGCCTTTCTCGCATAGGGAAGAAAATGGGTGAAATTCATTTCCCTGAGATTTCAAGAGAACCCTGTGACCAGGGAAAGAATAAAAGAATCATAGAATCATTGAATTGTAGAGTTGGAAGAGACCACAAGTGCCATCCAGTCCAACCCCCTGCCACGCAGCAATCACAATCAAAGCATCCCTGACAGATGGCAATCCAGCCTCTGTTTAAAGACCTCCAAGGAATGAGACCCCACCACACTCTAAGGGAGTGTGTTCTACTACCAAAAAGCTCCCACTGTGAGAAAGTTCCTCCTAACGTTTAGGTGGAATCTCTGTTCCTCCAGCTTGCATCCATTGCTCTGTGTTCCAGCCTCTGGAGAGCAGAAAACAAGCCTGCTCCATCCTCAGCGTGACATCCCTTCAAATACTTAAACAGGGCTATCATGTCACCCCTTAACAATCTTTTTTCCAGGCTAAACATACCCAGCTCCCTAAGTCTTTCCTCATAAGGCATGGTTTCCAGTGCTTTCACCATTTTAGTTGCCCTCCTCTGGACATGTTCCAATTTGTCAATATGCTTTTTAAATTGTGGTGCCCAGAACTGGACACAGCATTTTAGGTGAGGCCTGACCAAGGCAGAACAGAGTGGTACTATTACTTCCCTTGATCTAGACACTATACTACTATTGATGCAGTCCAAAATTGCATTGGCCTTCTTAGCTGTCGCATCACACTGTTGACTCATGTTCAACTTGTGGTCTACTGGGACTCCTAGATCACTTTAACACGTAGTCTCGTTCAGCCAGGTCTCCCCCATCCTGTATCTATGTATTTAGTTTTTCTGCCCTAAGTGCAGTACCTTACATTTCTCCGTATTGAATTTCATTTTGTTAGCTTTGGCCCAGCTCTCCAGTCTATCCAGGTCATTTTGAATTTTGATCCTGACCTCTAGGGTATTAGTTACTCCTCCCAATTTGGTGTCATCTGCAAACTTGATAAGCATGCCCTCGATTCCCTCATCCAAGTCATTGATAAAGATGTTGAATAGCACTGGGCCCAGGACAGAACCCTGTGGCACCCCACTGGCCACATCTTTCCAAGATGAAGAGGAGCTACTGCTGAGCACCCTTTGGATTTGGCCAGTCAACCAATTACAAATCCATTGAACAGTTAACTTGTCTAGCCCACATTTTACAAGCTTGTTTGCAAGAATGTCATGGGGAACCTTGTCAAAGGCCTTACTGAAATCAAGATATGTGATATCCACAGTGTTCCCTTAATCTACCAAACTGGTAATTTTATCCAAAAAAAAAAAAAAAAAAGGATATCAGATTAGTCTGGCATGACTTGTTTCTCTGAAACCCATGTTGAATTTTTATGATTATGACATTGCCTTCTAAATGTTCACGAACTCTCTGTTTAATGATCTGCTCTAGAATTTTCCCTGGTATTGATGTCAGACTTACTGGTCGATAATTGTTGGGATCCTCTTTTTTCCCCTTTTTGAAGATGGGGACAATGTTTGCCCTCCTCCAGTCTGCTGGGACTTCTCCTGTTCTCCAGGAGTTCTCAAAGATTATTGCTAATGAGACTGAGATTACATTTGCCAGCTCTTTTAATATCCTTGGATGTAGTTCATCTGCTCCTGGAGTTTTAAATTCATTTAGATTACGAAGATATTCTTGTACTACCTCTTTACTTATTCTGTGCTGGATTTCTCCTATTGTGTTCTCTGTTCCATTATCCTCAGGTTGATCACCCTTTTCCTTCTCTGAAAACACTGAGGCAAAGAAGATGTTGAGTAATTCTGCCATTTCTCTGTCCCCTGTTAGCATTTTGCCATCTTCTCCACCTAGTGGCTCTACCATTTCCTTCTTCTGCCTTTTGCTGCGGACGTAGCCCCCAAAAAACTTTCTTATTTTCTTAACCTCTCTAGCGAGCTGGAGCTCATTCTGCAGTTTAGCTTTTCTAACTTTACTCCTACATGTGTTTGATATCTGTTTGAATTCTTCTTTGGTGATTTCTCCCTTTTTCCATTTCCTATATATGTTCCGTTTAAAACTTAGCTCTGTTGAAAGTTCTTTAGTCATCTATCTTGGTTTCTTGAGACACCTCCCATTTTTCTTCCTCATTGGTACTGTTTGAAATTGTGCCTTCAGTATCTCCCTTTTGAGAAAGTCCCATCTATCTTGAAGTCCCCCAGTATTTCCCTGAGTTAATTGATATCAGCTCTGCTAAAGTCTAGAATGCATGTCTGACTATGTCTGGCTTCTCCTTTCCATTGTAGTAACAAACTCCAGAACATGATCACTCTCACCTAAGGATCCCACCCCTTGCACCCCATTAACCAGGTCATCCCTGTTGGTTAGGATCAGATCTAAAATAGCTGACCCTCTTGTTGCCTCTTCCACCTTTTAGACGATGAAATTGTCTTCCAGGCAAGTAAGGAATTGTTAGACCTTGATGTTTTGGTTGAGTTAGATTGCCAGCAAATATCAGGATAGTTGAAGTCACCTATCAGTATGACATCTCTCCTTTCTGCGTGTGTGGTCATCTGTTCTAGAAAGGCATAATCTAATTCCTCCGTCTGACTTAGCGGTCTGTAGCAGAGTCCCACAATAACATCCCTGTTGTTTCCCTCCCCTTTAATTTTTATCCAGATGTTCTCCACCTGGCTTCCATTATTGATGTCATGGATCTCTTCACTGGTGTAAATATCCCTGATATATAATGCTATTCCTCCTCCTTTCCTGTTTGGCCTGTTTCTCTTATAAAGGTTATATCCCTCTATTCCTACATTCCAATCATGAGACTCATCCCACCATGTTTCAGTAATGCCTATTATATCATATTTGCTTTCTTGTGCTAGGAGTTCCAGTTCATCTTGCTTATTTCCCATGCTCTGTGCATTAGTATAGAGACAATTAGGACCATGTCTTCACTTTACTTGCTGCCCGTGCAAGTTTTTTTTTGCCTCTCACTGTTGGGTTCTAGCACTGTTTGCCTTCTTCCTTCTATGACAGTTTGACTATTTTCTCCAGCCCTTTTGTCTACCAGAATGTCTCTCTCCCCAATATGACTCAGTTTAAAACCCTCCTGATCAAATTCTTGAGACTGTTGCCAAAAACGTTCCTGCCAACTGTCGTGAGATGCACCCCATCCCTTTCCAGAAGTCCCTCCTCATGGAACCGCAGCCCATAATCCAAGAATCCGAATTATTCTCGGTGACACCACCTATGGAGCCAATTGTTTACATTGGTTATTTTCCTCTCCCTTCCCGGACCATGCCCTTCAACTGGCAGAAGAGATGAGATGACAACGTGTGCATCCATTTCTTTCAGCTTCCTCCCCAGAGCCTTGTAATCTCTTCAGATCTTTGGATAGCTGTGCCTTGCAGTATCATTGGTTCCCACATGGACCAAAAGAAAGGAGTAATGATCAGTAGGCTTGAACAGTTTTGTCAACCTCTCCATCACATCTCGGATCTTTGCCCCAGGGAGACAACACACTCCCGAGACATCCTGTCAGGAACAGAAATCACTGCTTATGTACCCCTCAGCAAGGAATGTCAGGAAATTACATGGATGTGACCAAAAAATGGAGCTGTAAGCTGAGTAATGAAAGTAGCTAAGCTCCAGTGGCAGGTGTGTGTGTGAGTCAGCACTTGAGAGTATGCACATCTGAGATGCCTGATGTAACAGGCATTGTTTAACTACCTACAAAAAGGAGATGGGAGGTATCTCCTGTGTGGGTTTGTTGTGGATGGTGGTTGGCGAAGCAGTTTGTTGGTTTGAGAGAGATTATGATTATTAGAGACGACTGTCCTATACTCTGTATATATACTGTAAATATACTGCAAACAAAGAAATTAAAGCCCTCAAGTTGAGCGAAGGCTGGCCTTGTTGCTGTCTTTATTTGACAAGCCAGAGCTCAAGGCAGTGTGCTGGGGTGAAGGAATTTTTCCTTCTCAGCCTGAAGTCTTTTGCAGAAATCTCTCCAGAAAACCTTCTCCTTGGTGTCCTGTTGATGTGGAACAACTCTGCAAGTGGTCATGGTGGACACAGCACATCTTTCTATGCCCCAAGAAGGAGTATAGGCCCAGCGTCTGCATGGACAATGCTTGAGCAGCTGTGGGAGATGTAGTTCTGCAATTGGTGAGCTGTTTTGTGTTCCTGGACAGCTGAAGAGAAAAGTCCTGGAAAGGAGTGATTTAAGTGTGTCTACTCATGGACTCCACTCTTATCTGTTTGCTTTGGAAAGCTAATTGTTTTTGGTAGCCTGCTTAGACTGTTATCAGTGTGTTTGTTTGCATCTGTTTGTTATCAGTGTGTTTGTTTGCATCGCAGACTCAGTGCAAACATGGAAACAACAGTCAGGTTTGAAAAGCTGTCTGAGAAGAACTATGCTACCTGGAAAATTTACATGCAGGCTTTGCTAATAAAGCAGGACTTATGGGACTATGTAAAGAAACAACCTGACCCTGCTAATGAGGATGAATTAATAGGTGATGAAAAAGCTAGAGCTTCCATTATTCTAGCTGTAGAACCGAATCAGCTGTATAATATCTGAGATAAGATGTCAATGTTTGAAGTCTGGAAAGCTCTTGAGAATGTCAACCAACCAGCTGGAGCCTTGTCAAAAATGCTGTGCAGCAGAAAGCTGTATTGTTGTAAACAGCAGGAAGGTGAATCCGTGCTTGTGCATTTAAAAAGGATGCAGGATAATTTCACAGAGTGCAGTGAATGTGGCATCCAAATAGAAGAAACCCAAAAAGCTTTTATACTCCTGAGTAGTCTAAACAGTGAATGGGAGTATCTAATGTACAATCTCCAAGGAGTACCCGAAGCTGATTTAAATGTCAACGTCGTGGCATCCAGAATATTGGAAGAGGCACAGAGGAGAGACTCACAGGAGAGCTTCAAGGGAGTGACCAGCTGGAGAAGACAACCAACCAAACAATCCACATCCTTGTCTGAAGAAGGGAGTGCTGCTGTCTGCAGAACACGAAAATGTTTTTCCTGTGCAGAGACTGGACATTTGATAAAGAACTGTCCTAAGGTCTCTGCAGCAAAGAAAGGACAGAACTCACAAAGAAAAAGAAAAGACCCCAAGATGGGAGGGGGTTTGCTACTACTGTAGAGGGAGTTGTAAATGAGAAAAAGTACCAGTCTGTCTGGATTTTGGACAGTGGGTGTTCTCACAATATGACCCCTGATAGTGAAAAACTACAGAGCCCAAAGCCAGCACCAGTGGACACTGTGGTATTTGCAGATGGTGAATCTGGCAGTGTTCAGATTCACCAGATTCAAGGGTCTGTATTAATCCCTGGTTTAAACAAGGTATTTCATAATTTACTGTGTGCACCAAAACTACAAAATAGCCTTGTAAGTGTGCCATCCCTAACCAGTGATGGATATGAAATCCTTTTCAAAGGAGATGAGGGGATTGTGTCCAAAGAGGGAGTAGTATGTGGTAAAGCCATAAAGAAAAATCACATTTATAAAATGGCAGCACAGGTGCAGTGTGGGAATGTAACAAATAAGCCACTGCTTGATGGGTGTGCTCATTATTTCAAGGAGTTATGGGCCATATAATCTTCAAAGGTTTGAGAAACCTAGAGAAGGTTTGCCCAGAGTTCAAGGTAGAGAACTGTAAAAGTTACCTGGACTGTGCTATTTGCAAAAAGGTAAAGGTCAAGGCTTACACTGTAGTGAAGGTGAGCAAATGCATAACCCAGAGGCCTTTTCAGGTTGTACATGTGGATTTATCAGGGCCGCATCAAGTAAAGAGTATAGGGGGTAGCAGGTTTACCCTATTGATAGTAGATAAGCATACCAGATTTACCTATGTGGCAATGCTCCAAACCAAAAGTGAGGCTGCTGATATGATCAAAAAATGGGTCAATTGTTGAAAGGGGTTTTCCCTACAAGATTGGCACTGTTGTGACTGACAGAGGTGGGGAATTCTTAAGTAGTAATTTGCAGCAGTGGTTTGGGCGGAAAGGGATACAACATAAAACTACAAATCTCAGATGTCCAGCTGAGGATGGTTTGGCTGAACATAGGATTGTGATGATAAACCAAATAAGGGATTGTATGTTAGAGGATTCTGGAGCGCCAGCTAAGTTGTGGGGAGAAGCAAGAAGAACTGCTTGTCATATTGTAAATAGGTTATGGTGCAGTGCGATAAACCAAACACATTACTACTTATTGTATGGAAGAGCACCAAACCTAAAGTACTTAAGAGTGTTTGGACAATTTGCATCAGTGTACATTCCTCCTCAGTTCAGGAAAAAGAATCAGCCCAAAAGCCAAAGGTTGCATTTTGTGGGCTATGAGGGGAACAAGTACAGGTTCCTGATGGATGGGAATAGGATTTTGTATTCAAGGAGTGCTAGTTTTGAGATTCATGCTGGGTGGAAGAGAGTGTACCCTGACCAAAATGTTGTTTTAGAAAAGAAAGCCAGTGTGGTAGATAAGAACAACAGAAATGGAGGGGTGCATACATCCAGGGATGTCTTAGATGAGAAACCAGGTGTGTAACAACAGCCTGGAATTTCGAGTAAACAGGGCACTTTGAAGGTGCCTGGTACTCCAGAAGAGCCTAGCACTTCATTAGACTTGCAACCAAAGCCAGAGATAGTGACTCTGAAACAAGAACAAATTGAGACTCATGGGCAAGACACTCAGGCCAGTGTTAGTAGCAGTGACACTGAGGGTGGTCAAGGTACATTCCTGATTCCCATGAGGTCTCACAAAGGAAAGTTCTTTGAAGTAAAGCAGGGACAAGCCCCTTCTGTGGCGGTAGTAAAAAGAACAGAAAACACTCCAGAAAGAGCCAGGAGAACATGCACTAAGCAGGAGGGGTGGAAGAAAACCAAAGCTCTGGTGTGTGTGGCAGAGTATAGCAGAATATGTTTGGTGGGATGGTCAGGCCTGTAAGTAAAAGGAAATTGACAAATGATAGCACCAGGGAAGCCAGAGCCAGGTGGGTCAGTAGCATGGGCTATCAAGGTCTAGGAAAACACTGTGACATTGTAAAGAATGGGAATGGAGTCTCAGACTCTATAGGTATCAGCGAGTAAGGTCACAGTATATAAAAGGATAGGTGTAAATGACACATGGGAAACACCACATGTCATTTGGAGGGGAATGTCAGGAAATGACATGGATGTGACCACAAGATGGAGCTGTAAGCTTAGTAATGAAAGTAGTTAAACTCCAGTGGCAGGTGTGTGTGTGAGTCAGCACTTGAGAGTATGCACATCTGAGATGCCTGATGTAACAGGCATTGTTTAACTACCTTTAGAAAGGAGATGGGAATTATCTCTTGTGTGGGTTTGTTGTGGATGGTGGTTGGCGAAGCAGTTTGTTGGTTTGAGAGAGATTATGAGTATTAGAGATGGCTGTCCTATACTCTGTATATATATTGTAAATATACTGCAAACAAAGAAATTAAAGCCTTCAAGTTGAGTGAAGGCTGGCCTTGTTGCTGTCTTTATTTGGCAAGCCAGAGCTCAAGGCAGTGTGCTGGGGTGAAGGAATTTTTCCTTCTCAGACTGATGTCTTTTGCAGAAATCTCTCCAGAAAACCTTCTCCTTGGTGTCCTGTTGACGTGGAACAACTCTGCAGGTGGTCGTGGTGGACACAGTGCGTCTTTCTACGCCCCAACAAGGAGTCACCCACCACTACCTTATCAGCAGCTGTTCCTTGCAGTGGTACTCTCAGAATCCCCCGCTCTGCCCCCGACGTCTGTCCATGCTGATCTTCCTCATTGTCCTTGATAAGGGAGAGAGCTTCGAATCGATTCTTTAGCTGCAAGCTGCCAGAACAATCCCTGGTTTTTCTACGTCTGTGTGTGACATTCCTCCAGCTGTCTACCTCCTGTGCATGTGAAGTGACCCTGTCCTCTGCAGCAACTTCCTCTGTGTGGTCCCCATCCAAGACTGTTCATTCTGTTCTGTCCAGGAAAACCTATTGCTCATGAATATGGAGAAGTGTAACTACCTGGGTCTCCAGCTGCTGGACTTTCTCCTCCAAGAGGGTTACCAACTTGCACTTGGTGCATGTGAAGTTCCCCACATCTGTAGACAAGAAGATAAACGTCCCACAAGTGTTGGAGGTGACTGCAGCAGTTCCCTCTGTGTCCATGCTAAGAAGTCTTAGTTAATCAGTTCTGCTTATGCTGTACTTTTGCTTGGTTGATAAAATTCTGGCTCAAGCCTCTGGAAGGAGTCATATAGAGCTAGGCTCCCAGCTCCATCCCCTAGTGACTCACAGATGTGACTCACAGAAGCTCCACACCCTCAACAACAAGCACACTCTCCCAAGAGTTTTTTAAAAATCAAACTCACAGAAGCTCCGCCCCCTCAGCAACAAGTACAGTCTCCCAAGAGTTTTTTTAAAAAAAATCAAACTGATAGAAGCTCCACCCCCTCAGCAACAAGCACACTTTCCCAAGAGTTTTTTAAAAAAATCAAACTCACCCACTCAAAATGGCTGCCCAGAAGCTGCTCTCCTTCTTCTCCCTGGCAGGAAACCCAATCATAAGAAACTTATGATTACACAGGAGTAGGTCCTTGTGTTGTCACAGCAGTTTGGTCCTCATGAAGTCAAAGAGGTGGAGCAGAAAACAGGTGAGAAGTGGGCCAGAATTGCTTTTGGGTCAGCTGATTGTGGAAACAGAGGCATGGGTGAAATCTGGGTAAATGAAGCCAAAAAGTGTGTAAAATCTGGCTAACCAGGTATTATCATAGAATCATAGAATTGCAGAGTTGGAAGAGACCACGAGGGCCATCCAGTCCAGCCCCCCTGCCACGCAGGAAATCTTGATCAAAGCATCCCCGACAGATGGCAATCCAGCCTCTGTTTAAAGACCTCCAAGGAAGGAGACCCCACCACGCTCCGAGGGAGTGTGTTCCACTGCCGAACAGCTCTTACTGTCAAAAAGTTCCTCCTAATGTTGAGGTGGGATCTCTGTTCCTGGAGCTTGCACCCATTGCTCCGTGTTCCAGTCTCTGGAGCAGCAGAAAACAAGTCTGCTCCATCCTCAGCGTGACATCCCTTCAAATACTTAAACAGGGCTATCATATCGCCTCTTAACCGTCTTTTTTCCAGGCTAAACATACCCAGCTCCCTAAGTCTCTCCTCATAAGGCATCGTTTCCAGACCTTTCACCATTTTAGTTGCCCTTCTCTGGACACACTCCAATTTGTCAATATCCTTTTTGAATTGTGGTGCCCAGAACTGGACACAGTATTCTAAGTGAGGTCTGACCAAGGCAGAATAGAGTGGCACTATTACCTCCCTTGATCTAGACACTATACTTCTATTGATACAGCCCAAAATCGCATTGGCCTTTTTAGCTGCCGCATCACACTGTTGGCTCATGTTCAACTTGTGGTCTACTAGGACTCCTAGATCCCTTTTGCACGTAGTCTCATTCAGCCAGGTCTCTCCCATCCTATATTTATGCATTTCATGTTTCCGCCCTAAATGCAGTACTTTACATTTCTCCGTATTGAATTTCATTTTGTTAGCTTCAATTTTTTTAAAAAAATAGGACATAAGTACTTTTTGACAGTTAAACAAGCAGCAGAAATGTGCCAAGGAGTTGCAGCAGTAACTTCCTTTCTTACTTTCCTATTAGGTATCACATCCTATGAGGCCCTACCTACATGTTTACATACATTATATGTGAAGCTTTTTTTACAGTCTGTGAAAAAACAGGAGTTGGGGCTTGTGGAGGGCTCACTATCAGCATTCAGAATTTTTATCCCTGGTTCTGCATTATACCACACATGCAACAATAAGGCTTACCATATGGGATTATGATGCTCTGTTCTCTTCCTTGCTCAAGATAACATGGAAACTGGGTGTGAGGTCTAACGGGCATTTTGGGGGGAGTTTTTTTAATGGCATATAGCATGCTCAGTCCAGCTAGGGGTTTTTTTGGGGGGGGGATTTCTGATCTTTTCCAGATGTGATTCTTTTTTTAATGGATAGTTGTGTGTGCGTGCGTGTGTTTTGAGAAGCATGTGTTCTTTTTAGGCATGTGTTCTTCTCTTCACAACATTTGGGCATTAGTGTTGGTGTGTTTGACAAACTGAAACTGGGATTTATTTATTTATTTATTTATTTATATGCTGCCTTTCTACCAAAGTATGACCAAAGGCAGATTCCAAGAACTATCAATTAAAACAATTACAATAATGGTATGATGATATAAACATGCTTGCAACTTGAGAGAGGCACATTATGGGCTCAAAGGGGTTTTTAGTTCTCAGGAGACTCGTGGAGTGTTTGGTACTGATGTTCATTTTACTCACTGTGTTTTATACAAACCTGTTTTAAATTTTAATTTAGGGGTTAAAAATCACATGGTGTCTCTATTATGGGGAAGTAGACTTGGTATGTTATGTTTAAGCTTGGCCCATATTCAATTTTGCAGAAGCCCCTCAAGGGCTAAGACAATCTTTATGGTTGTATTAGCAACCATGAGAAAACTTATTTGACTGTTTTGTCATGTTTATTTACATTCAGATGTTGCTCTGTGTCCCAGGGGACTCTAATAAATAACAGATAGTTGAACATATCTCTGTGCAATATTATTTCTCATATTCAAAACCACTTACATGAGGTGCTATCATGCAGAGTTTTTTATGACCAGTTGATTTGGTAGGCCCCATCTGTGTTCAATAAATGGTGTGGCCTGTTTAAAACCCATTTGATGTATACTGACCTTCCTTCTGCTCCCCCACCTCAGCTTCACCATTTCATCCTGTGGCTTTTATAACCCTGAGAACACCTGTATACTTCATAATGCATGTTTCCCCAGTTATTAATAAAACAGGCCAGGCTTTGAAAGCTTACAACTGAAATTTGAAGTAGTACTTCCCATTCTTTTCTTTGACTGTCTTAAATTCCACAGAGTGAGGGGGTTATTTAAACATAAGAAGTGTCAAATTAATATTTTAAAAAAGCACTCAAGTAAGCTGGAAGAACTATTTGGAGATTACATTGGATATCTGAGCGCTATAGGCATTTTCTAGCATTGTTCTTGCTAACAAAGGGAAATATTCACATTCTGATAATAAACTGGCCACCTGTTGTGATGAAAGTTAGCCCCTAGCTGACTTGATTGTTCTTTGAATACTCTCCTAGGCACAAGTGATGCGAGGGGAAAAACCTGACCAGAAAAAATATGAATTCTAATATTTTCATGGCCTGAAATATGTTTTGTAACCCTTGAAATGTAAAGAGAAACAATGGCTTTTACTTTTGTCAAGAGCATTGAAAAAGGACAAGAGTCCTGTTACCAGCTTTCTTACCAGTGCCACAAAACAGGACTTGGGAACCAGAGCACACACTTACCTAAGTGTTTTTTTCCTGAGGACTCCTTACTTAATTCTGTATCTACTGCAGAACTGGAAGTCAGGAAAGCAGCCAGACTGCTCTCCTCTAGGTTCTCTTTTCTTGCCCTCACACCTATACTTTATTTAAAAAGGGCACTCCAGTGTGTCCAAAGCAGCCAAGAGAAGGGAAGCTGAAAAGGTGAGGATGGGAAACCATTAGTATTTACGTTACCCAAATTTCATGGGGTATGTGGAGAACAAATAAATAAATAAATATATAAATGGTACACACACACACACACACACACAGATTGACATGCAAATTTGGAGATAATTTGTTGTCAGGGATGATGGGAGTTGTAGCTCTTCACCTCTGGCTCAAACTCACCACCTTGTTATGCAGCAGAGCCGACCAGCTTAGATCAGTGGTTAATGCTTTCCTCCAAAGCAGCAGAGTTTCAGAGAATAGGCTGAAGATCCTGACAAACTCTCCAAGCCTTCTCACTCTTCTCCAGGTGTCTCCAAAACGTCTCCAGGATTCACTCAGGCAACTCAGTAGTTTTATATAAAACCTACTTTATTCTTCTATATAAATATACTATATGGTCAACAAATCACAATCTCTACACACTACTCCACAATATCTCCAAACTACTCCACCTCTACTCAACAACAATACATTGGCAAACATTGCAATTTTATAGCCATTGTTTATCACCACCCACTAGTTAGTTTCCACCCAGTGGGTGTGTACTTCCATTCTGATTGGTCCACGTAGTTCCACCCATACTTAAGACCAACCCATGTATTTCAACATTTCACCTTGATACACTTAATGAGGGATAGAGTTTAGGATGAGGGGCTATACTGTAACTATCTGAAGAGCAGAGATTCGTGCAGCAGAGGATACTCAGATAGCATTTTGATGGTCACACAGCAGATGGACAGAGTAATGAAAGGAAGGGGGACTGTGCACGTGGTGACACAGACTGACAGAGTGATGGGAGGAAGAGAAGCTGTGCACACTTTGCTGATGTTTTAGGATAATATTTATATTTGATAATCCCCCTCACTCAAACTCACTCAAAGGGGTGAGTTTGAGTGGAATGCAATGTCTGCCCAAGTTTTCCAGGACTAAACAAGGCATTATCTAGAGGTGTTAATGATAGCTAATTGTTGAAGTAGTAAAACTGATGGGTGTCAGGCAAACCTCTATTGTTTTAGGAAAGGTGTGAGGAAAAAACAGTTTTGCAAGCAAAAAGTGTCCAGCTACATCAGTGGGATTATTGAATGACCCATTTCTATGTATGTCCAATACAACCAGCCCATTTCCTCCCTAACTCACCAGTTCAAAGGGGATTCACTTAATCCTTACCCGGGTGTGTCCCTTAGAAATTTTAGCAGGCTACTTCCTTAGATTTTCTGAGCAAACCTTGATTTTTTTGTACTTGGGAGTCCCTCATCTACTACCAAACCACATGGAGTGTCAATAATAAGCCAATTTATGAAATATAGCCAATTAGTGAATTATTTAAAAAGTGGGAAGTATCAGGACAGGTAACAAGTAGCTGCAGTTGCCTTAGTTCCCAGTTCAGCAGGAATTGTCCTGGTTAGAAACTGGCCACCTTAGAGCTAACATATTGGTGCCTATTGTGAAAAACTCAAATACATGTGCAAACTGTCAATTTCTTAGCAAGCAGAATGCCAGTGCTCTTCCTTCTATTTATTTAGTTATTTAGTTATTTTAAAAGCCAAACTCTAAATAAGTACAAATAATATCAGGCACAGATATTATTTCCTGAAGAGCCAGTTCACCATACAATCACTTTGAGTTTATAAAGGATTGACAAGTTTGATTTCATGGAGGGCAGCTCTACTAATGACTACAGGTTACGATAACTGTGTGTTACCTCCAATATCAGAGGCAATATGTCTCTTCATGCCAGTTGCTGGGGAACACAAGTATTAGGGTGCTAGTGAACTCCTATGCGTGTTGACCTCCCATATATATTTGGTTGGCCATTGTGAGAATAGAACACTGAACTAGATAGCCTTTGGTCTGGTCTGACAGGGATATTATGCTCACCACACAGAGGCATCGATGCAATTTCTTTGTAGATTGTGCAGTTTCTATACTTAGAGGACAGGTCTGGCTGTGTACCACTGAAATGATCATTCATTGTACTACTGTAAACTGTAACCAGTTTGGTTTCCAGTGTAATAATGGTATGTGTACATTCCAATGACTTTTTTTTCAAAGAAAGCAAAGTAACTGTGAACTCTCTATTTAGATTCAGTCTAACTGGCAAATACATGTGCTGTAGAAGTGTCAGTGTCTGGAAAGGCATGGTGAAAGTATTCATTGGAATTTTATTGCATATTTAAAAGCTCCTTCTTCTTTGGGAACAGAGGAAATGATAGTTCTTTAATGTTTTCTAGGGATTTCTAAGAGTGAATTCTCCATGTAAACCAACTTGAAATGCTGATTTAGCCTTCTAGGGGCAATGTCTCAGAAGGGAAATCAAGAAGAGGAAATAGGGCTTGTCTAGATGGGCAAGTAACCCTGGCTTCCCCCAATCTTTGAACCAAGCAGTCCAAATGATGCAGAGATCTTGTCCCAATTCCTGATGATGTCTTAGTCCTGAATATGCCCAAGGCAAACCCAGGGGGAAGCCTGTTAACATGTTTTCTTTTTTTAAAAAAAAAAAGCAGGAAAACCCACATAATGCAGGAAAACCTGAAGGGGGTCTGATGCAGAAATGCAGGGTCCATATTTGCACACAGGTCTGTATTGCCGGATGCCACTACCACAGCTGCTGGAGTCACTCTGCAGCCAGGAAGGAGGCCCCCTGCATACAGCCAGCCTTTGTTGCATGCTGGGGGCCTCTTTCCTGGCTTTAGAGTATGATACACAACAGCAAGGGAAGTGCCTGCCACTACTGGCCAGCATGTGCATGCAGTGGCTGGCAGGTGTGTACAGACCTCTACCTATTTTGCCTTAGTAATGGGGGGGGAGGAATGTTCCAGCTCCAGGGCTAGAATATGCCAGCTAGAAAGCAGTGTTTTCTGGCATATCAAGACAAGCCCATGGTTATCTCATAGCGTGAGTTGTGTGCCTTCAAGTAATTTCTGATTTATGATGATCCTAACATAAACCTATCACAGGGTTTTCTTGGCAAGATTTGTTCTAGTAGGGTTTGCCTTTGCCTTCTTCTGAGGCTGAGAGAATGTGATTTGCCCAAAGTCACTTAGTGGGTTTCCTTGGCTGAACAGGGATTCAAACTGTGGCGTCCAGAATTGTCACCCAATGTTCAAACCACTACACCATGTTTACTTTCTAATAATAGATTTACATCAGTTTGTCACAGTTGTGGCAGTGAATAATGAGTATGTGGATACAGTATTACTCCTGTAGGTTTTATGAAGTTTAAGAGTAATAAAAATGTGCATGGATGTGAAATGAACAAAACCAGTTTGATTAGAGCTACAGTTATACATAACACAAGAGTGATTGCCCATGTAATGCTAAATTCATATTGAGGCAAGAACAATGCAAACAATAGCCCTCTTCATTCAAAGAAGATATGGAAATCTTGCTTGGAGAGCCTTGTAATCAACCAGTCCAAATGTTTCTCAGCCAATCTTCATGTTTGTCTAGTTCAGTAAGGTGCTGGAGCCTTCCAAAATTTACCCAAGGGTTGCCATAAGTCAAAAATGACTTGAAAGCACACAACAACTGATTAGTATAGGTGTATTGTCTCTTAATATATTTTGAATTACAGACATGTTGGATAAAAACTAATCATTTTTTTCAAAGACTGATCGTGTTGATTAATATCATGGCCCATCACTTTAACTTTAGGAGTTTCCAATGACCTATACAGAGACCACTAAAGACAAAGTTATAGAGATACTTCATCCTGTGCAATTGCAATTGGAAAAAGAAAAGGAGTAGAGAGTAAGGGGACGTAAGCAGTACAGAATGAGTTACAACCCAGGGGAAAAAACAAAGACAATGGATTTGGAAAAGCAATATCAGAAAGCAGAAAACATGGGAATGTAGGCTTACAGGAAATTGAAAGAAGTAAAAATCACCCATATAAGATGTGCCAATCTTATTTGTTCTTCAGCAGCCTGTTTGTTTAGACAGTTCCCTTTCTCCGAAATGATAAATATATTTTGGTGATGTTTTCATCAAACCAGAGCCATCAAATTGATGGGTTTGTGTTTTATTTTCTCCATATATAATTAGAACAGTTGGAGAAGAATAACTACACATCATCTTTGAAGTGGCACTTCAGTTGTCACAAAACTACCCAGGAGACTGCATGAATACTATGGGCACTATGAGTTATTACTCTCTTGGCAATACAGAAATATATGATATAGAGGCAACAGAAGATGCAATCTAGAGAAAGTTAAACATACTCAGGTTCCACCACTATCAGTAGAGCTTAATTGCTCAGTCAAGTGTCCAAGTCTTTTTGATGTCAATGACACTTTCTGTGAACTCTTCCAAAACTTTGCTAGTATCATTGAGATCTAGCCATGAATTGCACATTAACTAACACAGCTGGTAAGTCATGACAAGTGTGAAGATGGTCACCAATTGCCCATGTAGATAAACTCTGTCCAACTAAGGAAGTACACCTGACATCTATCCTGTATTTCACCATAAAAATGGATTAACCTTCCCATTCAGTGTTAATAAGTGAATGGAAGTGTTTTCCCTATCTGCTCAGCCAATCTTCATGGATGGATGGGAGTTGAATTACCCCTTCCCCAGGAACCCACTGAAGGCAGCAATCTCCAACTGCCAAATTTGGTGGTGTAGGGAAAAAAATCCCCTTCAAGACAATGTTTTTGGGGCATGCACACCATATTTAAGAATTAATCCTGGTTCTGGGAGGTTTCTGGAAGTGCAATTTATTTTCAAAATAAAGAACTGGTGGTTTGTATGCATTGTTTTAAAGGAAAATTGCTTGCTTTTGCCACTGACACACTGCCCAATTTTGGGAGTAAGACACCAAATTTGGCAGGAGGGGCCCAAAAACATTAAGGTTCTACATCTGACCAGGTGGCAGTCCTTAGGTTGAGGGATTTGTCTGTCTGGGGAATTGCAAAATATTGACTTCTCAACCATATTAAACTCAATGCTACAGTAATGCATCAATGTTTACAAGTAACAATGCAGGTGTTTTTGAATTTTTGAATTTGAACCTGCTTCTGCTCCATTTTTTTAAAAAAAACCCTTCTTGATATTTTAGTACTTATCCTGATATTTAAATTGTGTGTGAGAGAGGTGTGTGTGTGTGTGTAAGAGAGAGAGAGAGAGAGAGAGAGAGAGAGAGAGAGAGAGAGAGAGAGAGAGAGAGAGAGAGATTGTCCTACCAGTTGTGCGTTGGATATTTTAACTGATTTTTTTTTTAAAAAAATCAAAGTTAAATTTTATTGAGTTCATTTTTCTTCCCTTCTTATGTTTTACTTGCCACCGCTTTCAGGGGTCATCACTCATTTACCCCTAATGAAATAAGGTAATACTATAGTGGACAAATTCCTCTGACATCATATGATAGAGTCATAGATCGAGTCACTGAGCTGATTCCCTCAAATCATTGTTAATACACTTGTATGGGACATCCACTTGCTTCTGTATTCATCTCAAAACTACTACTCCATCTTCCCAGAATAAGACCTTCTGAGACATAGGTGAATGATTGTAGCTAGGAAAAGCTTTTTCCACTGTGGGTATGGCTCTATGATAGTAGAGGACAGGCTGCTGTCTGACTGTTATGGGAAACCCAGCAACTAACTTTTCCCAAAAAAATACATAGGAGTGGGATTGTGAAGAATTTCATGAAATGTCCTGTATTTTAAAATAAAGAGGTCTCAAAAAAAAATGATGCAAGATTTTGCATGAAAAATACTGTTTTTTCCCATATGCCACTTTTGTGTTGAAAAGGTATTTCCCTCACTCCACTAAACATCTTCATGAAATAATAAAAGAATTGAAAATCAATAAAAATGAGCAAAACATGTTAGAACGTCACCAGAGAGATTGCTGACTGATTCAGGGAAATAAAGAGACCAGACACAAGAAATGGGATCTAATAAATGGTATTTTATTTAGCCCTACCTATTTATAACCCTCTAAAGATCTTCAGTGGGGGGAGCAACCTAGTGAGGGAGCAGCTGAGGCAGTAGGCCTATCCCAGATCTTACTCCCCAGCTTCCCCAGCGTGAGCACCTGAGCCCCAGAGAGGAAACCCAAAAGTTGGGGTTGCTCCCCAGCTGGCCCATATCTGGAGGGCCAACCCAAAAGTCCCACAACCCTGTGACTTAAGCTGAGGGTTTATCCTTCAGACCAACTCTAAGGCAAGTCTCTTTCCCCACATGTTCTTTTTGCAATCTTTTGATGTGTGTGTTTTGTTTTGTTTTGTTTTGCAGTGTCTGATTATCTTCCCAGTGGTGAGAATATTTTTTATCATCCTTTTGTGCATTCATACAATAAGTGAAGTTTTATAGTCCTGCATAGTGGCACACCTTCTACAGTTTAGGGATGCAGCCTGTGGAGTACCCTCACAGTTTAGGGAAACCAAGGAGATTGACAGACATGAGGCCACTGCTTTTCCAGAAAATAATATTGTATTGAGGAAATAGTTTGCCAATTTACTTAACTATGGAAGTCGATCCCAGAGAAGGGAGCATTAGAAGAAGATGCCACATGGCAACAGGCAAAAGTGAGGAGTCTGGGGACCACATTCCTGATAGGCCCCCTGCCCTACCCTCACATTCTTTTCTCCCTCCCTTTTTTGCTCTCAAATGCTCTGCAGTACCATGGGGGGGGTGTCATAGGGAACAATTGTGTCACTTTTTGGCCCTCTCTGTGCCATTTAGGCCATTCTTTGAGCAGTAAGTGACCCAGAAGTTGACTGTTACATAACTGTTTTGTATTCACAATCACCACTTAATCATGACTGTGATACAATTGCTACACATTTGTCAGCAACCTACATTACTGATCATCAGCTGTATGCAGTTAAGGAGGTCCATTCTGCCAGTGATCAGACCACAGGTGAATGATGTTTCTGTCAGGTTTTAGCTATGCAGCTGATGTAGAACACTGGCTGCTGCTGCTGCTACTGATGATGATGATGATAGGAGCTGGTGTCTGTTTCATAGATCACACTTTTAGTACTATCTGTTTTGCTTGTGCAGTTGGGCTGATGGCCACTGGACATCCCTTTTCTTGTATATCTCTCCCTTACATGTTGCAGTAGCTACATCTCACCACCACATGGGTGCTACCTCTAAGGCATTATGGGATAAGAAAATACATGGATGCTGGCAAAAACAAAAAAAAAATTAAAGGAAGAAAGGGGGGAAATTATGTAATGAAAATGACTGCAATTTAAGAGAATGAATAAAAAAAAGGGGGGGAAGCTTCTCAGTAATAAACATGACTGGAATAATGGAATGGAAAAGCAACAACTTACACAGCCATACTTCACAGCAGTTTCCAGGGCAGTTAGTATCCCATTCTGCTTATGTTCTCGCCTATATCTGACATATTGAAGAATCCTGCCTATAATCCAATTGGATGGACTTTATCCTATTACACATGAAATACAGCAGCAGGTTGCAAAAGATATGCTTATGTTCCAGTTCTGGCCAAGACCTCTAGTATCCGTGCCAAACAGGCTGGAGCAGCACAAATGTGTGTATTTTACAAATGATGGGCAAGCTGTTATTAAAACCTCTGTGAGCATGGTAAGCAAATACAATTTTTACAATTAACTATTTGGATCAGATCCTGGTTGGTATACTTCTGAAGCAACAAACCAGACAATTAAATTTGGAATCCCAAAAGCAATTGCTTTCATCTCCTCACCCCCACCTGCTGACAAAGCTAACATAGGGATGGGTTGGAATATGAGATTTTTGTATTGCAGTGTTTAAGTATATTTCACTCCTGTGTAAAAGCTGTAATCTTACTTCCAGATAAGTGGAAGTAGATCCCACCAGAGCTTATTCTGAGAAAACATGGTTGGTTTTTCCCCCAAAAAATTCTAAGCACAATTACTTGAAAGTTAATTCCTTTGCAATCAGTTGAACATACTACTACGTATATTTAGACTGCATCTGCACTTCAGAAATAATCCAGTTTGACACCGCTTTAGCTGCCATTGCTCAGTGCTATGGAATCCTGGGATCTGTAGTTTTGCAAGATATTTAGCCTTCTCTGTCAGAGAGCTCTGCTGCCACAACAAACAACAAATCCCAGGATTCCATAACATTGAGCCATGACAGTTAAAGTGTGCCAAACTGGATTATTTCTGCAGTGCAGAGACAGACATTGTTAGAAAAGGGGATGTGCAGTATCGCCTGGAAAATGGCACTAGTCTTCCTGAAACTCCTTTAGCTTCATTCAGAATTGCTCAGAGCCACAGCCCAAAGGGGGTGGGGGAACCAAGCAAACACCTTCAGAGAGCTTGGATATTGGTAGCAGTATGAATTTCCATTGCCTTACACTGCAAAATTGCCTTTAATCTAATTGAAATAATTTAAGCCTTTGTCGAATTTTCTTGGACCTGTATGAAGGTTGGAGGAGCAGTGCACCTCCTTCCTTGTTTATTGTTTTAAACTGGATAATAGAATCCTTGAATAAAGCTTTCATTTTAGTCAACATTCATTGGCAATGGTTGGCTTGATCTTCCACGGTTTGCTAAGTTGTGGATATGAACAATAAATATGTTGTAGTAAGCAGTTTCAGGGCTATCACAACACCATTGCAGAGAAGTTTTACATTTCACATGCAGTCCATGAAGAGTTTCTGAAAACTGGGTGGGGTGGAGAGCAAAAACAAACAAACAAAACCCAACCAAGTTTGCAGAGGAGTCTGTTATACTGTGGTTCAAGATGTTGTTGAGCTAGCTGTTGATCCAACTGCATTGAGCAGCTTGGAAATTCATCCGGGAATGACAATAGCCAGGGTCATCTAAGAAAAGACCAGTGGAAATGAACAGTCAGAAGAGAAATATTTCTGAGGATTGTTATCACAATACATTGGAAAATAACTTAGAGGATTTTGAGATTGTGAACAGAGAACATAATAGCAACAAAAATCAATTGCGAAGGAGCTAACAGAGCCCTACATTGAAATATAGATATGTACCAAACTACATTAGAATTGCAGGCTATGTGAGCTTTGGAATGAAAAATCCCTGTGTTTTGAATGGTTCATAAAACTTTGGATTTCTTTGAGTCCTGCTCACAGCAAAAGTCAAGAGGCTTTATACAAGAAGAAAAGTTTCCCAGAGGGCATTTCTATCATGATGTCACCTCTATTCCTAACTAAAAAATAAGAATGCAGAACTAACCATTCTAAAAAGTAGACATTTATTTAATGATGATTCCACTGATTTAAAGGTGGATCCATAGTCCTGAAAACAAGAAACCAAAGATATAAGGCAATATTTGATACCAAAGTATCCAAATTGGATGCTGAACTTTTTTTGAAAAAAATCACAAAAAGAAATACCTATCCAAGGACTCTATCCAAAACTCCTCATACAAAATCAAAAGTATCATTTTGCACAGAAAAGGTTCGCAATGTGGCTCCATTGCTTGACAACATTGCCCATGTTTCTGATACAGCATCTCTGTTAGGGGAAGGACATGTGTTGCAGAATTTTCTGATATGGGCCAGGGTTAGTTCTGATATGGTACAAGAGAGGGCCTCTCTATAATGGATATAAGTATTTGCAATGTTTTGACTGGAACCAATCTGTTGGTGCTTTCTGTTGATTTATCATAATATTTTTGTTCTGTGTTTCAGTCTTACAGGATCTCTAGCCTCTGGAGTGATTGTAGGCTTGATTTTTCAACCCTCACTTCCAAGTTACGTTTATGATATTGCCATGTACTTCAGACTCAGTAACCAATAGTTTCAGAGTTGAACAGAAAGTATTATTGATACACTAATCTAAAGAGTAAACTATAGAGAATTGTTGCTTTAAATGAGACACATAGGAAAACCAGTAAACTAAAAAGTATTTGCAATCTGCCAAATCTGGCAGGCAACCCACCCATTTGTTACCCATCATTCCTACTCCCACTTCTCACCCAGAGTAGGCTCCACTTATCATTCCCACAGCCTTCCAGTGCAAGGTCATTGAGTCCATTTCCAGGCATGTACCATCCTCCTTTTTCTCCCTCCAGCACATTGTCACATCAGTGTTCTCAAAGAATGCAAAACTTCAGGTGGTCAAGCATAAAAGCACACAATATACTGGCAGACAGAAATATTGGCAGGAGAAGGTTGCTTTTATGGACAGATCTTGACAGATATAAGACAACATGACACTGATTTTGATGGGTCCAAGACCAAATCAGGCCTGAACTCTCTCTAGAAGCCAACTAAACCACGCCTATTTTACTTTGGACATATCATGAGATGACATGATTCTCAGGAATAGATAATAATGCTCAATAAGATTGAAGACAGTAGGAAAACAGGAAGATCCCATCATAGGTGGATAGCCTCAGTCAAGGACACCACAGCCCTGAGTTTGCAAGACCTTAGCAAGGCTTCTAATAACAGAGTATCTTGAAGGGTCTCATTCATAAATTCACCATAACTTGAAGATGATTTGATGACAGTTAACAACATTACATAAGGATTCCCCCTTTACAACTTTACGTCAAATCTTCCCAAAACCTACTTATACTGTGCAGCATCTTCAGAGGGGAACATTTCAACTTCCATAGGGTATGCATCAAAAAGATCCTAGATACCTTCCATAAGCAATCTGAATCTTTCTTCAAGACTAGAATCCTTCTTCAAGCACTCCTTTCTCCTATTGGTATTGCCATTGTTGCTGCTGTAATTAAAAAGTCTTCTCATATAGCACTCTGTGTATGTGGTGGTGGTGGGGAATCACCCTGCTGGTGCAGTGGTAGAAATAGGGTATAAGACTGTAAAAGGCAATCGTCAGAAAATTTGAATCCTCAGTTTTTCCTCAGAAAATCCTCCGGCATACTGTACAGGAGTGCCACTTTGAATGCATGTCCACATGGAGGGCTTTCTCACATGTTAAATGCTCTCATATCAATACTCAGTTCCAGGAAATAAGTGGGTGTGATGGGGTCCTGATCTGCCTAGGTGGAACATCCTTAAAGAACAGAGGTAGGAAAATGTGGTCCTGGGGTTACATGTGGCCTCCCAACACTGTTTTTGTGGTCTCAACCCTTTTTTCTGGCAGAAAAAGAGTGACTTGCCTCTCTTGAAAGACTTCAGGAGAGGGAATTCACCTTTGAAAAAGTTTGCCAGAGCCCCCTTATTTAATTAATTACTTACACATTTTCCAAGGCAGAAGTGAATTTCTAACCACTTTGGATTAATTTCCCCTCTCATATTTTTAAAAAGTCTTTACAACCCTTGGAGGGTCCGAGTGATAGAAAATTAGCCCACAAATCCACCCAAGTTATCAGGTCAGCTATAGGAAGTTCCATACATTTGTATCACAGAAGATTTCTTTTCCATGGGGTACCATCATAGCTTCTCAACAATAATATGTAGTATTATTCCAGACAATCTTTCTGCGGTCTTGTGTTTGAGAGTTAGGTGGCTTAAGACCATAAAGACTTATACAATATAGTCATACATTGACATGTATCCCCATGGCACATTCCCATACATTTTCATTGTCCCATAACCATATGATTTTTTCCACCTTAAATTTTATTACTGAGCTTTCAATTACATTTTCCTCAGAAGAATCAGTGTTATTTACCCCACTGTGCTTTATACGAGTGGAATCACCGGTTCTTTCCCCACTCAAAATCTTGTTTAATTGCAGATTGCTTACTCATCTGTTCTTTGGTGTAACTGTCAGTCTTAATTTGCTTTAATAGATTGGTGCTGACTATTCTAATAGAGAATCACTTAACTATGAGTAACTGAAGGAAAGTTACTGTGGTGAGACGAAGCAACAGGAGAAAACAGAGAAGGCAATTGAGTGTTGTTTGACATTTGCAGGTGTCCAGGGAGGAGCTGAAATGGAGTGATGCTCCATGAAAATCAATACCTGTTTGATGAAATGAAACAGAGGCAAGTTGGCTAAGAATACTAGAGTACTGTATGGAGATGCTAATTCAGTTTAGCTTGGAAACTTAAGCATGCTTGTTAGAACTGAATTTCCAAAGTACCATTGGACTATTACTAACACACACACACACACACACACACACACACACATGGCATCTCAGGGCAGTGTATAATATGAAGAAATTCAAGTAATTTTAAATTTAAAACAATAAAATTATATAATTTAAAATTAATGTTTCAACAATTTAACAGGTTAAAACAGTTAAAAACCATGAGCATTCTTGTTTGTAAAACAAATTAGACCCATAAGTCTTTAATTAAAAAGGGCATGTTTTTACGAAATGCCAGAAGGAAGACAGCATTAGAGCCAAGCAAACTTTCAATGGGAGATAATAAAAATAATGCTGTTATCCCTGATTTAATTTTAATTCAGTTGAGCAGGATGGCCAATTTGTGCTCTGTCAGAGCTTTAAAAACTTACCTCTTGGAATATTACTTCCAGAAATCTCCAGGGGCTTCAAGGAGGGGAAGGGATTGTCGAAAATTAGTGCCCACCTTCCTGTGAGTAAAAGCATTCATTCAATGGAATTCTGCTACTCACTTCCTGGATCCAACTCACTGCAACCAAATGGAAATAATATTTTGAATCCTTAGTTTTACCCTACTGCATATCAGTAAGAATGTCATTAGTATGGGTTCCCTTTCCTCTCGCACTTACAGTTCTATTTCATGGAAAAGTCACTTCAATTGGCATGAAGCTATTTTGGTCTCCAGGCTACAATTATGTGCAGCCCGCAAGCTACTTAGCTTAGTTATAACCTGACTGAAGTCAACTATCCTTCTTGTTCTAGAATATGAAGCTTCAGAATTGTGGTCTAGTCCCTCTGCTGTGACTCTTGACATGTGTTGCCAATTACTTTCCATGACTGTGGTTGATTTACTGACAAGGGCAGACCTTCTCATGAGATTTGAAGGTCTTTCTGCTGGAGGTTATGCTGTGAGCATCAATCACGTAATACATTTTCTAGAAGTTGTCATAATGTCTACCCAATTTTAAACAAAAACAAAAACAAAAAAAAACAAAAAAACTCTGAAATGCTTGAGTGTTGTTATCTAGAAAAATAAGAAAGATACCCCCCCCATTTTTTTAGCAGTAATATTTAGGCTTGATTCATTTCTCAAAATATTATTTGCATCGTGGAGTATTTGTACAAAGAAATCTTCTACTTTACATTGGCTAAGACCCAACATTGGTAAGCATAGTTTAAGAGTTCCTCAGAGGGAACTCTACTATAGCTTTCTACTCACCATCCCCAGGATGCATAGTTTTGTCATAATAGCCCCTGCAATGGCTATGCTGTGGCTGGTGGAGGGGAGGGGGAAATCAGAAAAGTGTTCCATAGACCAATGACACTTTCTATTGATATCCTCTGGGGTCTTAGTGGATGGACAATGTCATCAGTCTGTGGGCTCGTCTACAGAATGAAAATACTCATAGAATTCTCAAAGAGTATGATCTCTTTGAATGATATCTGAAGGGAATTCACAGTATTCAGAGGGAGGGGGCTAAACACTCCACAAGCTGTGCAGTAAAAGGATTCACAGTTTTCCCCAAAGCGTCCTGGATAATGCATGTAGATGTGCATTTTTGGATGTGTGGCCATCCACGTTCACATTGCTGTGCAAATGGATGCAAATAGGTGTCGAAATGGTGAAGGCAAGCCCTATGTCTTGCTATGGGACACAGCCAGATGCTTCTGTGATCCCCCATGCTTTCACCAGCCAAAGAACAGTAATTCAAGGGGACTATCACAGCCAAACTGTGAGTCCAAGAAGGGGGCTTTGGTCATTGCAGGGGGTAGAAGAGAATGACAACCTGAAAAAAAGGAAAATGGAGAAAAACAAGTATACCCAATTTTTGCTGAGCAAAACCTGGGTCCTATGATTTCCTCAAGATCTGAATCCTGGTAGGACTCTAGTGGGACACAGAACACAGTGAAGGATCAGGCAAAGGCAAAACTTTATAACATATACCTGGTTGTCCCCCTACTACACAGAGTGAAATCTATGCTAGGAGAGGGGCAAACTGACAATGAAACTTATAACTGTTTTATACCTTCCTTTACTGAACACCACCCTAAGATGTTCTAAGCAATTTTCAAAACCATACATTTACAGCAAGTTTCACATTAACTATTTGAACAGGCACTTGTTTGGGGAAACACTAGCAAAACTTCATTTCGGATTTTTAGCCCAAGCCAACTGAAAAATTAGCAAGCTTGTCTTCTTCCAATCTATACCAATCCCCTTTGTGACTCTGTATTCTTACATTCCCAACAACAACAACAACAACAACATACACAGGCTTGCAAATGTCACCAATATGATGTCATCCATTATGTGTTATAATTACTGCTGTCACTATGACTTGTTTTTCTCTGACAGAAAATGAAAGCTTTGCAATGCTCATTTCAAATGAGGTGGACATCACAACTTCAAAATTCTTCTCTGGCTTGGATTTTAACTCCCAAGATGCCCAGATCTAATCCCTTTATTATCCTTTGGTTTACTGTGCTGATGCGATTGTTATTAAAAGACAGGAAAAATTGGAGGAGGACTTCACACCATGAAGAGGCTGCTTGCATTTATACATGCTAATATATCATGCATCTGGACTTGGGGAAGATGGCACCAGCATGATAGGAGGTGTTTTAATGAGCTCCAATATCTCCCCCCCCCAGTTCCATCCTGCCCTGATTGTTTGGTCTTTTATTTGGTTATTTCACTTCAGTGCTGTGAAGCATTGTCTCCTCTTCTTTTGCATTGTTTTAGAAACTTTGCATTGCCTGTTTACACTATTTTTCAGATTTATTACTGTCAACTCTGCTAGAGACTGTCCTAGATTGGAAGCTAAGAATCATAAACCTTTGGGATTACAATATTTCACTATTTTGAATTTGCTTTTTCTCCCCTGTGATAACTGCTGATAATCTTTAAATGGGGAATAAAAAATGTTCTAGAATAAGCCCAGGAACAGCTAGCCACAACAGGGCCTCCAAACAGCTCAAGACTGACAAATTGTTTGCCTGTGCAGAAACTGAAAGTATCCCAAACTTAACTCAGGGGTTGGTTCCACGGCAACTTTTGTTTTTGCGCAAAGTATCACATTAGTGCACTTTCGATTTTGCATCGCGGAGTTCCTACGGCAAAATTTCTAATCCTGTTTAGTTACGCGATGTAGTTCCGATGTGCTTATAATGTGGAGTACATTAATGTGCGAATTTCTACACATTGAAATATTTCAGTTCCCACGACGTCGATATTCCGCATACTTTGACAACCCTACCTGTCAATCAACGAAGTATGTCATTCGTTCTAGACGTACTTCCTTCAGGAATTCCCGCCACCCGTACTCCCATTGGTCACCCACTTCCCGTCTCTTGGGCTTCTGATTGGGCATCCCGTCATCTTTTATGCTCTTTGTTCTCTTCAATGGTGCCAAGTACATTGTTGCAGCCATGGAGGTTTTAGCTATGCTCATTTCCTGCTTGTGTTTGGCTGTTAAAGTACTTTCTACAATGGTTTCATTCTCTGAGAAGTGTCGTTCCTACCAAAGAAGAATCTTCCCCCCAAAGATCCAGTAAATCAAGAGTTTCGGCATGACTCCAAGCTATTCCCCTGCCCCCCTTCTTTTTTCTCTGAACTGAATCCATTAGGAAAACAATAGATGTTTACAGGGATGCTTCAAAGCAGATAGGAAAGCCAGATGTGTAGGCAGGTTTCTGTGGTGTTACTATAAAACACCGCCCACATCCCTAATTTTAAACATTGCGAACTTGAAAATGATGGACAGTTCCCTAATGCGATAATGTGCAAACTTGAGGCACTTTTTAAAAAAAGGTGGAAAATCAGCGGTGTCATTAAGTGTGCCACTTACAGGTGTTTTAGACCCCCTCCTTCCGAAAAGGGCGATGCAGATGCGGAACACGTGGGAACTATAAGAATTCTAGGTGAATTCTTTGAGGATTATTTTTGCCCTGTAAATGACCCCCCAGTGTCTCCAATTTCTACTGCTAACAGTAGACACAGAAAGTGAGCCTCTTCATGAGCCCTTGGAAATTTCTGGCAATGATTTGGCTGCTTATCAGGAAGGACTGTCCTTGGAGTCAAATGGGACAGATGAGCCTGTTCTTGAGAAATTGCTTAATATGGATAAGAAACAACACATTGAGCAACAATCATATCACCCAGACTTTGTGACAAAACAGTGCCATTCTACAGTCTACACTGTTATTTCAATTTATGAATGTTTAGAAAAAACAGTTAAATAACTTGAGCTTCTTAAATTCTGTTTGATACTTTTAAAAAGAAACATACAGCTTTAAAGGAAAGCTTGGATCAATCTAATAGCACAGGATCCAGAAACGAGGAAAAAATTAGTGAGCAAAAACAACATCATAAATGACTCTAGGGGTAGTTCACTAATAACTCTAAAGGAGCGGGGAAATGGAAACTACAACTGCAACAAGCAAACCAAGTTATACTGTAAATTGATTATAAGAGAATAAACAATGGTAGATGGAGGTTGTACAGGTGTTCTCTGACTCAATGTTTACATAAAAACCCTCATAGTAATTGTGATGCTTCCTGTAGAATGGCTTCCTATGAGCAAGTGCTGAAAAGTTCTCAGTCCAACCCAATTTCTAAAATCTGAGCATTAACTTGTCACTGTACCTTGAAAGAGTGTTCTTTTGTAGTGTAAACTGCCAATTTGCAAGATCGTAGCTCTAATTTCTGAATATTTTTCAGATCATTGATAGAACCATGTCAATGAAAAATGTGGAATTTTCATGTGCTGAACTCTGGGCTCTCATGAAGTTCCTGTTTCTGCGGAAGAAAACTCCAAAGGAAATCTATTGAGTGACAAGTGCCCACCATACTCAGCTGTCAAGAAGTGGAATGCCAATTTTCAGCATGGAGAATTTGAGACCAAAGATGCAGCAAGGTCTGGGAGGCCTTCAACAGTGTCGACTCCTGAAATTGTTGAGCATGTTTGTGAACTGATTTTGGCAGATTGGAGAAACTCAGCTAAAATAATTGCTGAGAGACTAGAGATATCCCAGGAATGGATTGGGTTTATAAGTCATGAACATTTGGCTATACAGAAGCTGTCAGCCAAGTAAATGCTTGAATGTTTCAATGCTGACCAGAAATGAAATTGAGTGGATACTTACAAGTTGATTTTGCAGCATTTTGAACTATCTTGTGATATATATATATATATATATATATATTGGAATGACTCATCACTGTTGATGAAAGATGGTTACATCACAATGATGCAGAGATCATACAACAGTCCTTGCAGTAGTGGCACTTGGGTTCTTCACAGCCAAAGCAATTTAAGACACAGAAGTCAGCGGGAAAGGTCATGACCACAGTTTTTTGGGCTAAGGAAGGTAGTTTGATGACTATTTTCAGAAGAACCAAACAGTTAATGTAGCAACAACGTTGCTATGCTGATAAAAAGAGGCATTGGAGGAAAAATGAGAAAGGAACATTCAGAAAGGTTTGTCCTCTTTTTTCAGAACAATGAACATAATCACAGGGCTGTGGATGTTTTGCCGATTTGGGGTTGAATATATAGACCACCCATCTTCCTTACCAGATCTTGCTGCATCTGACTATTTCAGTTTCCAAATGTTAAAAAGAGTTTGAAAGGAAGGAAATTTTTGAATGAGTCAGAGGTGATATCAGCAGCAGAACAGCAGTTCAGTAACTAGACACCAGAATTTTTCTGGGGAAGAGTTAAAGGAATGTGATAAATGATGTGCCAAGTGTATTGAACTTCAGGTTGAATATGTGGCATAGCATGTAAATTTCATGGCTCTATGTCATTCATTTATTGGTTGGGCCAAGGACTTTTCAGCAGTGTATCAGGACATAAGAGAAATTTGGTAACATTTGAACAATCTACAACCTCTCTTGATGAAAATGAAGCTTTTCTGTCCAACTTTTGAAAAATACTATCATGATGGAGTTCCCATCATGTTGCTTCAAGGTTGATTGCAAGTCCCATCATTCTGCCCGAGAACTACATTTCCCTTTATTTGCAATCAGTATTGTCTTGCCAATGTGGCATCAGGTAAGGAAAGGGTTAACTGGAAAGAAGGGTCTAAAACACCACCTCCACAGAAGCTAATGAGATGCAATCATCAATGACATCACATCACCAAACCAGAAATGGCCAATCACAACTCTTGGACCAGGAACCCCAAATAATGTATAACTGCTTTTGTGTGAGGGCGTTGCAGAGTGAGACCATGCATCTTTGAACAGACAAAGAAGGATCTTTATATTCCAGTATGTGAGATCCAAAGGCCAGGAATGTTTGGTAGAGCAGAGCCACCTGGCTATGCTCCCACTTTCCTTGATACCATCTGGAAGCCAACAAACTGCAAAGTAGTGAGTAGAACTTTTAGGGCCTGTTTAGGATTGTGTTAGGGAATTATGTTAATTTCTCCCACTTTGGTTGGATGTAGCTAAGCTTAGTAACTGAATGCAACTTAGAATAACTGAATGCTTTAACTGTAATACCTTGCTATTTCTGTAACTGTAAAGCATGCCTGGGGTATGGGAGAAGCCTGCCTCATGGGAAATTGTCTAACTGAACTTGCTTGAATAAATAGTCTTCTTAATCTGATGCTGCACGTCTATACCTCTTGGTTTTTCTGCAATTCTCTGCATCTCTGGGGATAGGAGGGAAGAGCTGGTTGGTTCACAGTGGTGGGTAGTCCCCTGCATATCCAGCCTCCCAATGGGCTGGCTATAAAGACTGCATTGGGTGGTGGCAGTGATTTTGGCCCCTAGGGGACACTCTTGAGTGAGGCTACATGGGTTCACCCTCAGAGGGGAGCTAAATATAGGGGCTCCAAAGTGAGAGCCCAGTTTTAGCCCTTAACAAATACCAATATGGGTTTTTTGAGACTTAGATATCACCCCTTTAATTACTCCTAATAACAGTAGTGGGGTGCCTACAGAGGAAAGGCATCGGGCAGTAATGTTACCTGAAATGCTGGGGGGGAGCATCTGGGAGGAACATCTAACACACTAATTTAAAGATGGGGAATTAATACACTCAATTTGGAAATACAAGAGGTATGTAATGGCAGGACTTTTAGATCTGTGTATACCGGTACTACGGAGGAGACTCTAAGCAACAAGGTAAAATGAAATTATCTTTATTGAGAAAATAATATCACAGCACTCACACAAACACTCAGGCTTCAAGCACTCACACAAGGCTAACACATAAAGTAGGAAGGATTTGGATAGAGGAATAGAGTGAGGGCATGATGGGTGTTATCACACCTGCCCTGTAGAGCAGAGATTCCTGTAGCAACTGGGTCTCAGAGTTGTGTTCTGAGGGTCTAGCAGCAAACTGACAGCATGGATATAGGAGGATAAGCCATAGACAATTTGGTGGTGTTTGGGGATGATATTTATAAGAAATAGTTCCCCTGAAGGGATGAGATTTTGAGTGGAATATAATGGTTCTTGAAGGTTCCCAGGCTAGAACAAAGGGAGCTCCAGAAGAGTTAATGGTTGTTAATGATCGATACTTTGGAATTGAATGGGCTTCCAATTGGCAATGGCGTCATGGACGGACTTTTACTGAGGAGCACTCTCAGTGAGAGTTAGCAGCAGGGGGCTGTAAGCCTGGTCTTTGGCAAACTGACTGGCTAAAATGTTCCTCCTGGCACAAAGGGAATGGAGGGGCTCACAGTGATCCAGTGCCTGCTCAGAAACTTCCAAGGATCTGACACCAGCTGGTACATCGGAGGGGAGAAAGGAGCAGAGGGGATCAGAGCATTTGACTGCCACGTGTCTGCAGCTGAGAAATCGGCATAAATGTCAACAACAACTTTTTAAACAGTCAACCAGACAACAAAAGCAGTTACAGAAGATCTGACTGTATGCATGAACAGTGCTTTTCTTCCAGTTAAGTTTCACTTGACAGGAGAGAAACAGCAGGTTAAATCATGGACAGTAAGTACGGACACTTATAGACTGTTATATAAATGCTACATATTATCACCATAACTATATTACCACAAAATATAAAGGACAATACAAAGAAAGAAGGAGGATTATAAGTATTTAAAACTGTTACTAGAGTTAAAAGACTATTTTTTGATATGACCTTATACTCAGATGGTTTTGGATTCGATTTGGACTGAGATTGCTGAAAGACAGAAACCATCTAAAGTGATCATGTATCACAGTAAATAAATAATTAATCTGATTCAGAGTAAAACTCATCTTTAATTTAACATCGAGTGGAGAAATTACCTAATTGGACTAAGAAATAAAAGTGTTAACTGGACTGTGACAATTCATTAAGATTTATACGGAAAGGTGATTCTAAAACAATCCAGTTGTGATAGGAGACAAGCAGGAGAAGATGCAGCATGAATTTTGAATAGAATAGACATTTTGAATATTATTTCCTTTATTACTTGACATTTATTTAGACATTGGAAGGAGTAAGAGGAACAATCTAAAATCTACAATTTGGGGTTTATTTCATTAAGAATTTTAAATTTATACTTTTCAATTTATTGAGGATCTACATTTAAAACAAATCAAATAACCCAAATTTCCAAAATTAAAGGAAAAAAATATTTTCCCCCTAAGAACAAGAAAAGAAATGGATATAAATCAGCTATATAAAATGATCAACTGCATAATTGTTTAAATAACTGATTATGGACAACCAATATTGCTGCAGAAGAATTAAAGTAAAGAAAGGGGAAAGAGAAAAAAGGGAGGGAGAAAGGATAAGAGAAATAGAAGAAGGAAAAGGAAAAAAGAGAAAACAAAACAGAGAAAACAAGGGAAAGGAGGATAGAAGAAAAGAGGTGAAAGAAGAAAAGAGAGGGGAAACAAGGGAAAACAAAAAAGAAAGAAAAATGACATAAAGGAAAACTTCAACACAGGCAACTATACAAGTGACTAGAAGATCATCTGATCCAAATCTATCACCAATCTTAGAAGAAATAAAATTAATGCGAGCAGAACTAAAAGAGATGAGGACAGAATTTAAGCAAAAAATGAAGAAAGAATTGAAAGGGATCAAAGAATCAACAGAAAAAGTCACGGAAGATTCAAGACAACTGAAGGAGAAGGTCAACCTATTGGAAAGTAGAGTGGAACAAATAGAAACAATGACAGGAGTATTAGAAGAAGCCCAGGAGCAGGATTTGGATGAGAGAGCTCTCTAGGAATTGGAGAGAGAACGGTATAAAAATAAGAGGAATAAAAGAACAAGAAAACAAAGATCTATATAAATGCTTAATACCAAAATTAGCAAAATTCTTTTGTGAAAACTAAGACACAACTTGAATGGGAAATAGATAAAATTTATAGAATTTCATCGAAAGTGGTAAAAGAAAGATATCTGCCGAGGTATGTAGTGGTGTATTTCCTATGAAAGAAGACAAGAGATTTAGTATTACAACAAAATTATGATCACAAATTTCACATAGAAGGCAGCGAGGTAGTGATATATAAGGATATTCTGATGAGGAATTTGAAAAAGAGGAAAAATTACAATACTTTAATGACACAATTGAGACAAAATGGAATGCCCTATAAATGGGAGAAACTAGAGGGACTATCTTTCAGATTTAAGCAACAGGTTTTTTTTTTTTTTTAGAATAGATACACTTAAAAAGGCAGAAGAATTTTTGGAAAAATATAAGACAGGCTTAAAAACCAGAAATAGAGACACGCAAAGCAAACAGACACAGGAAGATTGAGGAGGAGAAGAAAGGGAAGAAGCACAATCAGAAAACAAGAAGAAGGAGAACTTGGGGAAGAAGAAGAAATGGCAACAGAATTTTAAAAAAATCAAATCAAAATTGAACTTAAAAATTGTTACGCAGAATGTTAAAGCACTGCCATCTCTGCTGCTGGAGTGTTTATATTATTTGCTTGAAGGCAGGGCCGGTTTAACCTGTCTGCCAAATCAGCATTGGCAGGGGGCCCCGAGGTCAAGAGGGGGCCCCGAGGTCAAGAGAGGGCCCCGTGTTGGCCTCCTTAATATGAAAATAATGGGATTTCTGGTTTAAAATACCATAGAGTTGCCTTGGAGGGCCTAGAAAAGGGCTAGGGAAGACACATTTTCTAGGAAGACTCTATGGTAGGTGTGCTGTTTTGTGTCCCATGGATAATGAATCCAGGGATACGGGGGTCCTACTATAATCTGAACATCCTGTACGGTGAATAGGTTAGGTTACATTGATCTGAGATAAACATATGGGGGCCCCAAAGTAAAGCATTGCAGGGGGCCCCAAAATTCCTTAAACCGGTCCTGCTTGAAGGAATAGAAATTATTTTGGGGATCCATTGATTTTGGGAAGAAAACTAGCTGGTTTGGGGTAGGAGTTCAGGAAATCATGAGATCTAGTACATCAACTTTAGATTGGCCAAGCTATTTTCTGATTTTTGAGAAGGAATGTAATTCCATAGTCAGAGTACTGGACATGGGCTTTGGAGTTCTTAGTTCTACCCCCTATTGAACCATGAAGCTCACTAGCTTACCTTACACCAGTCACTATTTCTCACCCTGACCTACCTCACAGGGCTGTTATGAAGATAAAATAGGGAAGAAAAGACCAATGCATGTTGACAAAGAAAAAGTTATAAATGCTATATTTAAATACTGTGGGAATAATTTGACTTACTTAAAAAAAATTGGTTGAGCTTAGGTGGACGAAAAGTAAGTTGTGTGTGTGTGTGTGTGTGTGTGAACACTTGAGAATCCTTATCCATAACTAAGACCTTCTGTGCATGGACAAGAGTTGTGTAACTATAGAAGTTTTCTATTTCAGTCTAAAATTATTTTACAATAAACTATTCTGATGTTGATTTTTTTAAAAATCCCTCCTCACAGAGCAAACAATAACAGGGGCCAACCTGAATTCTATGAAGCTGGGATACAAAATCCTTCTGAACTCAGAGAGATAATCTATACCAGCCAAGATATGCTGGCTCCCCACTGGTGTAGCTTTGCTGTGGAGGTGGCCCGTTATACCTCCATTACCTGAAGAAAATGGGCCAGAGTCCACACAGGAATGCCAGCCCATTGCTGTAGCTACCACCATCACTGCCATTTTCCCTGCTGTGCCAGGTCCAAGCTGCTGGCTACACTATGTGACAAGCCGCCTACATGTGACCAGCCTTGGTTACATGCTACAGGCCTGCTGCCCAGACCCAACATAGCAAGGGCAACAACCAGCAGAAGCAGCAAGGTCCAGCCTGCTGGGATGGGTTCCTTTGGCTATGCAGGTCCTGATCCATCCCATCCTGGCAGGAACACATTAAACTGGGTATTTTAAAAAAACAAACACACAGTAAAGGCCTTATTCCAGCTTGCCCCTGTTCCAGCCCTGTATCTTCCCCAGGGGTGATGAGGATTGCCTGTGGGTAGAATGGGGTTCAAGCCTTGAATCATCTGGACTGTAGGTCTCTTAAACAGGTGCAAACCGGGTTATTTGGCTGATGTAAACAAGCCCAGAGTCTCATCTTCTAGCATTATCTCTTGCTTCATTTTGGATTGTCTCATCATAGGTTTTAGAGAGTAGAAGATGTTCAGAAGTTCTTTACCAGTGCCTATTTCTGTGCAGTACTAACAAATGTCAGTGTCATGTGTCTACTTCTTCAGAGTCAGTGGACAGTAGCTTCAGGGTTAAACAGTAAGCATTATTGCCACAGAAAAACTAGAGTCAAGACTACAAAATCGTTGCTTCAAATGAAGCTCATAGGAAATAACATACCATAAAAAGTATTATAATCAGTCAAAACCTGGTGAGAACTTGACCCATTGGTTGCCCATCATCTACCCACCCTGTTATCAACCACTTGTTATTCCACATATTGTTTCCCAAAACATCAGACTTACCTTCTTTGCATCCAATGGTGGCCCAGGCTCCATTCTAAAGGAGCTCCATTCACTTCCTGGATCAAAATCTCGCCTGTACGCACAAGAAGACGTGAATGCAGGAAATCCAAAAAGAAAAAGAAAAGGAAAAAGAAAAAAGTTTACACAAGTACATAAACACACTAATAAAATAACAAGTAACCCAGGGAGGTTCATAAAAAGAGGGTAGTCTACCTTATTTTTGTGATCCCACCTGGAAATGTTATGGCAGGACTTCCCATTGACAATGTATTCATGGCAGGAAAATGGTGTGAGGTTTCAAATGCCAGCAATGCCGGCACAGAACAGGTGATCTATTGACGGCTTGGCCCATCAATTAAACAGAACACCATATTAACACCAGTGGAATGCAAATGGATGATGTCATCTGATATTGGCGTCCTTTTGCATTCTGCTGGCATTGTTATGGTGCCACGTTAGCTGCATCTGATAATCTCCTTACCTTATCTTCGGTCCAAAGGCAGGCCAGGAGTGAACTGAGCTCTGGGTGGAAATCCCACCTGTTCTCATGAGAAGACATGAGTTCAGGAATCATAGAATCATAGAGTTGGAAGAGACCACAAGGGCCATTCCCTGCAGGAATAAACAATCAAAGCATTCCCAGCAGATGGCCATCCAGCCTCTTTTTTACACTCCGAGGCAGTACATTCCACTGCCAACAGCTCTTACAGTCAGGAAATTCTTCCTAATGTTTAGATGGAATCTCTTTTCCTGTAGTTTGAGTCCATTGTTCCATGTTCTAGTCTCTGGAGTCTCAGAAAACAAGCTTGCTCCATCCTCAGTATGACATCTCTTCAAATAGTTAAACATGGCTATCATGTCCCCTCTTAACCTTTTCTTCCCCAGGCTAAACATACTACCTGTGCATCCAAGTCCTTCAACTTCCTACCCAGAGGCTCATAATAACTTTTGTTGTTGTTGTTGTTGTTGTTGTTGTTATTATTTAATTAAAACATCCATAATAAAATACTATCAAACAAATCAATACAAACAAATCCTCTCACTCAACCTTACATTTCCCTCAATCAAACTAAAATACAACTTCCTTTTCAGCTTATTCATGATTATTTATGTAGACCTTTGTGTCCTATTCATTGTATATATCTTATATTCTCAGTTTCAGCAAGTTATTGTCTATATAATTTTTTTCTTTATTAGACTAATATCTACATTATTCATGATATATTTAATAACTGTTTAATGTAAATCCATGAAAATCTATAAAAATACTATTGAAACTGTTGAAAGACTGAAGTGCTCATGCCTCTTTTACGTTTAATAAAATTTATCACATTGTAGTTGGTTTTAACCTATTGAATATATACATTATCAGGTGTTTATTGCTCCAGACTCTTTTGTGAAGTCTTCCAAATGCACTATATGCCTTTGCTAATCTGTGATCGATCTCTTTGTCAATCTTGGCATCTGAGGAGATGATGCTTCCCAGGTAGGTGAACTGCTGAACGGACTTGAGCACTGATTTATGAGTCCTTCCTGAATCTTCGTTTGCGAAGAAAAGCCAGAGAGAGAGATATACATTATACTCATCTACGGATTACAGCAAAATCCCCCCATCTTTTCCCAACATAATTTGAAAATCTATTCCATGTTTCCCAATACTCTTCAGCATACTTACCTTCTAGTAATAACGTCAGTTTGTCCATTGCCACCATTTCGTATGCCTTTACTAGCCATTGGTCGATTGTTGGACTGTTTGGGGTTTTCCACATTGACACATAAGATATTCTTGCCGCTGCCAACAAATAGAATATTAATTTCTCTTGTCCCCAATCAAATTTTTCTTCATGCATTTCTAATAAATATATTTCTGGATTTAAAGGGATGTTACTCTTTAGTATTTCGTTAATTATTTTTTGAACTTGGATCCAATTTTTTTTTTTGCTTTTCCACAACTCCACCAGAGGTGAAAGAAGGTGCCCGTTATATGCTTACATTTCCAACATTCACTTTTCAAATTGTTATACATTTTGGATAACTTATCTGGTGAGAGGTACCATCTAAATACATATAGTACGAATTTTCTTTAATATTATTGCAGAGAGTAAATTTTATTTTAGATGACATTTGTTTCCATTTTTTAAACTCAATTGGATGACCTACATTTTGAGCCCATTTTAACATATTATCTTTAACAATTTCATCTTCAGTATCCCATTCTAGTAATTGTTGATAAAATCTAGAGATTGTTTGTTTCCAATTTGTGTTAATCTTTCCCATGTTGATTTAGATAAATCTATACCTTCTAATTTCTCATCCATTTTAAACCTTTCGTGTAGTTGTCTGTATAGATACCAATGACATTGAATTCCTTCTTCACCTAATTTTTCTTGAGATTTGATATTATGTTGACCTCCTTGAGACGTCATTAGATCTTTATAAGTTATCCATTTTTGAATGGGTAGTTTTTCTTTATCAAAAAATGCTTCATGGGGTGATAGCCATGAGGGCATCTTGGAACACAACCACCTTTTATGTTTGTTCCAAACTTTAAGTAAGTTTTTCCTTATGAAATGATTGAATTCCTTATTTACCACCTCTTTATTATAAAACAGATAGGCATGCCAACCATATCTATTGTTGAATCCTTCTAATTTCAGTACTCTTTCATCCTCTAAAGATGTCCACTTTTTGATCCATACCAAGCAACAAGCCTCATAATATAATCTTAAATTGGGGACGCTTAGCCCTCCTCTTTTCTTTGAATCATGTAAGATTTTCATTTTTACTCTTGGCTTTTTTTCCAACCAAATAAATTTCATAATATCTCTCTGCCATTTGGTAAAGATCTTTGCAGTATGGATAATCAGAATCATTTGAAAAAGGAACAACATTTTTGGTAAGATGTCCATCTTGATTACTGAGATTCTTCCTAATAATGACAGCTTCAAATTTTTCCAGTTATTTAAATTCTTAATATCAGTCCAAATTTATTTGTAATTGTTTTGGAATAATTCTGTATTTTTATTTGTAATATTAATTCCCAAATAACGAACTTTTTAAACTACCTTATTTCGTGATATTAAAGTCCTAACTGTTTTGTCTGTATTAACCTTCAGACCTGTTAGGTCAAATTCCTTTAAGATATCCATGATTATTTTCATCTCTTCTAGTGGGTTACTCAATGAAATCATCTTATCTGCATATAGTTTTAGTTTATAATTGTATTTAACCATCTTGATTCCTGTTATTTTCTTATCTTCTCTTATTCTTTTACTCAAGATTTCCATCACTAATAAACATAAGAGTGGGGACAGAGGACATCCTTGCCTAGTACCCTTTTGGATTTGCACTTCCTTCATTCTTTCTCCATTTATAATCAACTTTGCAGTTTGATTATTGTAGATCGCTTGAACCCAATTTGTAAAATCTTTCCACACCTTTATTTTGTTCAGGATATCTATAATTATTTTCCAATTTACATTGTCAAAAGCTTTCTCAATATCCAAAAATATTAAAGCCAGCTTCTTGTCAATGTGGATATCATAATATTCAATTAAATCAAGCACATGATGTACATTATCCTTTAGATATCTACCAGGAAGGAATCCTCTTTGATCTTCTTGTACCCAAGGTTTAATTATTTTTGTCAATCTATGAGCCAACATAGAACAAAAATTTTGTAATCTACATTTAACAATGATATAGGCTGGTAATTGATAATACTTTGGTATAAAACCATCAGGACCAGGAGCTTTCCCTAACTTAAGCCTTCTTACTGCTTCTGAAATTTCAGTTGTTGCTATAGGCTGGTTTAGACTGTGTCTCTATTCATCTGTAAATTCTGGTAGGTGTTCATCATTTAGGAAGGATTCTATATTACTCGTTGGGTTTCTTTGGTTTTTATATAAAGATGCAAAAAAGTTCCTGAAAACAGTTTTGATTTTGTCCTGTTGTGTATGTATTTGTTTTCCTTCTTTTACTTTAGCAATATGGTTTCTTTTGTTCATTTTTCTTAATTTAATAGCAAGCCATCTACCCAGTTTATTCAAGTTCTCAAAATGAGATTGCTTAATGTATTGTAATTTTTTCTCTATTTCTTCTGACGTTGCAAGCGAAAACTGTTCTTGTAAGATTTTAATTTCTGTTAATACCTTCCTTATGTGGAGCTGATTGTAGTTCCTTTTCTTTTACTCTTATACTATCATTGAGTTTAGATATTTTTTCCATTCTGTTCTTTTTTAATTCTGCAGCTTGCTGTATAAAAAACCCTCACATAACTACTTTTGATGCCTCCCATGTTGTAAAAATGTTCGGTTGTCCATTTAATTTTTTCCTCAAAATCCCATTTAAGCACTTCTCCATGGTTTAATACATTATCGCTTAATCTCCAGTTGTATTCTGTTCTTCTTTCCTTTATTACTAATACAACCGGATTATGATCAGTCCAAACTCTTGTGCTGCAGCCGTTGTCTCTGAGAGGTTGCATTCCAGTGTCATCTCCTTCCCCCCACTACTGTTGCTGACTTGCAGCTGTCTGACACATTTAGGAGATTATCAGATGCAGCAAAAACTGTGTCAGAAGATCACAAGGAGAACAGAAATGGGCAACATTATCAGACGACAGCATCCTTCAGAATTCTGAAGGATGTACCCGGCTTGTGGATGTACCCGGCAGAGTACCCGGCTTGTGGGGGCAATTAGCTAACACACATTGGAAGCTGCTAAATGCAGTGTAGATGTGTAAATTGCTATTGCTTAAAACAGTTTGTAAGCCACTCTGATAGCCTTGTGGCTGAAGAGCGGGGTATAAATAAATAAATAAAGTAAAAAATAAAATAAAATAAAATAAAATAAAATAAATTCTGGGTGCATAGCATGGGCATATTGGGGCTTAGCCCCATCAATAAAAAAATGAAGGCTCACCCACACCTGTGCTATGCCCCAGGAATGGCTGAGAACACAGGCATTTGATAATGTCACCCTTTTTGTTATTGTCATGTTCTTCTGATGTTCAGGATGCAGTTTTTTGCTGCATTTCCCCATGTCTGATAATCCCCTTAGTCTGGGTCCTCAGCAAAAGCCTGTCTGATATGGGAGACCTTATCAGCAGAAATATTATCAGCAGCATAGCCTTTTGCTGCAGGAGCACAGAATCCTACCACCATGGGTAAGTGGTGCTGTAGTGGATAAAGTTTTTAATTAATATCATACATATGCATAATGTGTGTGTTTGAAGGGATAGCAGCCATCTGCCTTATTAAGTTGTTCTGCATATTAATGAGATCAAGGGTAACAAGGACTATGTCTACCAAAAATTGCTACTGAAATACTTAATAATCATAATTCTTCTCCACTGACCCTCTTCAGTGCTGCCCTTAAAGCCACAAGCTGGCTCTTAGAATCTGAGTGGATTTTAATATATAAATTAACTCTACCTGAGAAACTGTGTCCTTTCAAAGTCTTATTTTTTTGTTTGAACATATCTTCCTAATTGATTCAAAGACAATATATCCCAGAAGTGGCAATTTCAACTTTAGCCTTCTGTATGTGTACTATTGCCTTTTAAAAAATTCAATTAAAGTAAAATTTAGAGCTGCTATTATTTATCCTTTAATTGCAGATCTTATTATTTCTTGGGGACTCTAGGGATTTAAAATAATGAGCCCATGGAGGAAATAATAAGAATCTCTGTGTACATTTTTAAATGGTAATTTTCAAGCCCTTGACAAGCTAAGAGAAGACTGAAAAAGATAATTTTAGCATGTGCTGAAAGTTGACTGTTCAGTAAACGTTATATTCTGAACTTGTACAAATGTATTTAGTGAGAACTGAGTTAGTTCAGGATATGAGTATGGGTGAGAGGGATTAGATCAGAAAATGGAATCTGTGAGATGTGTTCAAGATAAAGAAAGAATATTTTAAAAATGGTCAAAAATGGGATTCCTGAATGTTGGGAACAGACCCCCCCCCCGGATCTTAAGAATGGTAGATCCGGGGAGGGTGTTTTAATGATGGGCATGGAGACGAGCACAGGAGTTGGCCAGGGCGTGGCTATGCCCTGGCTGGGAGGAGACAGGGGCAGGGCTGAGCATGGGCTTATTTTACCCTTTGCCGCCCCTGGTCTCCTTTTTTCCACTGGATCGTAAAGAAGGAACATCTATCAATTTGCATGGAGGGAGAGCTAAGTCGGCTGGGCTTTGCTTGTGGTTGTATGAATGTGCGGCCCAGCAGTGTGGTTGTGTGGTTGCTGATTTATCTCTGTGTGAATATTTTGTGTGAATCTGTGGTCCATTTTGCTGTGTTTCTTGGCTTCCTTTGTTTCTTTTTGTTCCTTCTTTGTCTCCACGTGCTTACCCTCTCCTTCCTTCCCTGCTCCTGGGCTGTGTTTTTTGATATCTTTTGCATTAATTTCGATTTTATTGCTGTAATTTTCATTGTTTGAATCTCATTGTTTGAATTTTTGGATCCCCCCACGCCCCCTTCGTTCGCCGGAGCTTCGTTTCCCCCCCCTTGAGCTTCACGCTCTAATCGCCCTGCTCGGCCTGTGTACCTTCTTGGCTTGCGGCCTGCCCGGACCTCCCACTAACCTCCCCCCTGGACCTGGTCAGGCCTCGGCATGGGGGTGCGCTTGCCGGGTGGCCATGATCCCCTCCGGTGCCGCTCCCTGATCCTGCGGTCTGCTTGGTCCCGCCCCCGACCTCACTGGAGCTTCGGGCACCTTAGGGCGCGGCCTGTGGCCTGGCCACACGGCCTGGTTGGGGCTTGGCATGGGGAGTGCTCGTCGGGTGGTCCTGATCCCCTCCGGTCCCGCCCCCCTCCACAGGGCACGTTCACACCTGCGGCCTGGACACGTGGCCTGTGGCCTGGTTGGGGCTCAGCGCAGGGCGTGCTCACCGGGCAGCCCTAATCCCCTCCGGTCCCTCCCCCCGACCGGGCACGTTCACGCCTGCACCCTGGACACGCGGCCCGCGGCCTGGTCGGGGCTCAGCGCGGGGCGCACTTGCTGGGCAGCCCTGATCCCCTCCGGTCCCGCCCCCCCACCAGAGCTTAGGGCGTGTTCGTGCAGCCACACGGCCTGTGGCCTGGCCACGCAGCCCGCGGCCTGGTCGGGGCTTGGCACAGGGCGCGCTTGCTGGGCAGCCCTGATCCCCTCTGGTCCTGCACCCCCCACCGGAGCTTAGGGTGCATTTGCACGGCCTGCAGCCTGGTCGGGGCTCGTCGAGGGGCACGCTCGCTGGGTGGCCCTGATCCCCTCTGGTGCCGCCCCCCCGCCGGTGCTTAGGGCATGTTCCCGTGGCCACGCAGCCTGCGGCCTGGTTACTCGGCCCGCGGCCTGTGCCCCGTGGTTCTAATCCCTCAGTCCCGCCCCCCCGCCATAGCTTCTAGCCCTTCTGTACCACGTGGCCTTGCCAGGCCAGCTAGCCCTTGCCAGGCCTTCCCCCAAGGCTGGTAGGCCTTGCACCCCCCCTTCTGGTTGTGTTGGTTATTGATCTATGATTGCAGTTCTTCAATTGTAGTTCATTATTTGTAGTTAGTTGCTTTTCATTACTTTAAGTTACTTTTCATTATTTTTAGGTATTTTTGCTTCATTTTGATTCTTTTATTACTGGATTGCTTGTAATTACTCTTACTTTTAACTAATTTTAGCTACTTTTGGTTCCCTTTGGGTTACTTTTATTGCTTGATAGCTTTTGCTTACTTTAAATTAGTTGTTAATTACTTTACCTACTTTTGGTTCCTTTTGGTTACTTTTATTGCTTGATTGTTTTTGCTTACTTTTAATTAGTGGAGTTAATTACTTTTACCTACTTAATTACTGGAGTTAATTTCTTTTACTTTTGGTTCCTTTTGGTTACTGTTATTGCTTAATTGCTTTTGATTACTTTTAATTAGTTGATTTAATTATTACTTTTGGTTCCTTTTATTGCTTGATTACTTTTTACTTACTTTTAATTAGTTGTTAACTAATTAAGTATCAGAGGTTTATTAATTCAGTCATAGTTATTTTAGTTAATTAAGTACTTCCTTAAGTCTTCTATTTAATTTTGATACCTTTAGTTAATTTTGGTTTGTTTGATTGTGGTTGCTTTCAACTGTGTTAGTTTCATTGGGGTTACTTTTGATTTTTGATTGTTTTTCAAATTGATAATTTCTTATCAATTACTTTTTCCTCTAGTGACATGGCACCCAGAAAGGGTAAAAAAGGCGGTAAGGGTAAGGAGATCGCTGAGCCTGTCCGCCCTCGGGACCCTGAACCTGTCGAACCCGCCCACCCCAGGGACCCGGTTGAGGGGGGTGTTACAACAGATTTTGGATCGCTTGCAGGCCTTGGAGGAATTGCGCCTACCGAGGCCTCCCAAGTGTCCAGCAAGGGACAATACAGGGGGGTTGTCTAACAACGTTGCTAATCAACTTCTCGCCCGCATACAGGCCTTGGAAGAACAGGGGGAGGTGAACCAGGATGCACAGGAGGATGAGGATTCGCCTGGTGAAGGACCCAGTGGTAAACTGCAGCCATCTTCCCTTGGTCAGGGTGAGTTACCGTCTGACACTGCCACCACTGCCAACATGGGCTGGCCGTGGAGCCAACCAGATACCAACATCTGGACGGAAACGACCTGGGTCTTCTGAAAGGCCGAGCTTTGACACTGCAAGCCCTGTCTGACATGCGACGGATCAAGGCGGCGTGGCCGCACGTTTCCCTGGTTTGGTCTGATATTATTCCACAACTCTTTTACCCGGGTGAAGGTGCCCCTAAGTTGTTGGATATCGCCCTCAAGAAGGTTAACAAGGCTGTGCACAAGGCCATGGATGGAGGCCTTGGCCATTTCATTCAGTACCCGGGTATTTCTTACAAATTCCTGGAACTTTATAGGGTTGACGGGGTCCACTTATCAGACATGGGGATCCAGCTATTTCTTGAGGGTATGCGGCAAGGGGTGCAGGCTGTTATTGCCTCCTGTGTTGGGGATAGGGGCTAAGTAGACACTTGCCCCTATCTGTGACTGGGAGTGGGGAGATATTGAGATGGCGATCACCTATGGCAACCTCAATTTGAGTGGAAGGATAGCCATCACCGAACTGCATCGGCATCTGAATGGATGGGGTGCAGCTAGGTAGGCTATTCTTAGGGCCAACACTGGGTAGCGATCCTTCACAGAAGCTGCATGGCTTAGGGATTTGCTGCCCAGCACAGAGCCCTCCAGCAAATGGCGCCCAAAGGGAACCCCGGACACCAGGATCCCCATTGGGGCTCAGGTGAGTCGCCCAGGGATGCTGGGAGTTAGCTCAATGGTGAACAACTGCTCAGCTGCCCCCGCAAGGGATCTCCCCCTTTATAGGTTGCATACTCCAAGAAATATACTATAAATAGGTGAGATATCAATAAAGTGGCCCTTATTTCAACCCAATCTTCTGTGTCTGGTCTCGTTATTTCATGCGTCAATCATTAAACTCTAACAAGGAGAATCTTGAAGTGACAAGCCCTTTCACAACTTAATCTGTGAAAAATTCATACATAGTTTTTGTGTATGCATGCATACAGAAAACAGCATTTTCTGTGTAGGAAACTACATTTTCATCACAAAGTGTCTTTTGTGCAGAAATATTTTGGGGCAAAAAATGTGCAAATTTTGCACAGAACAGTCTTGGAAAGCTGTGCAGGCTTTGAAGACAGTGGGAAGAACATTGCTACCATTACTTGTTGCTTCCTTCAAAACTGAAATTAGTTAAAAATTACATTCCTAGAGTGGCTAATTAGAACAAACATATAATGAAGTATATAATGAAGGCTAATTAGAATAAGTATATAAGCACATAAGTAACTGTAAAAACTAAGCTAAAGCATTGTACTGTGAAATCATTTTAACATGATGTAATTGAGAAATAGTTTGTTATCTTCTGTTAAATAAAGTATTTTTATTTATACTTTATTTTGGGGTTGCTATGCTGAGACAAAGAGAACTACTATAGTAATCAATACAGAGAAACAGAAGTTGACAAAAGAAAAGGAAGAACAAGAGGCCTCTTCCACAAAATCCAAGAAATCAAAGAGAAATTTAAGCCAAGAGTGGGGATGCTCTATGACCTGCAGGGGAACACATTAAATGATCAAGCAGAAATAAAAAGATGATGGAAACAATATAAGGAAGAACTATATAAAGACATGAAAGGTTAACAGATACATTCAATGAAAAACCATATGAAGATGAACGTATAATTTTAGAAAGTGAAGTGGAAGCTGCACTTATGAAACATGGGAGAAATAAATCACCAGGAACAGATGACATACCAAGAATGCTGCTCCAAGCCACAGAGACTGAATCTACTCAAATTCTAACTAAAATCTAAGGGTAGATTTACAGTTGAGCATTAAGAAGAAGAAAAAAGATCACATAAGGTTTATATATCTTTAAAACAGACAATGAAGACATTGAAAAAGTTCAAGATTTTCATACCTTGGCTACGTCGTTAATCAGAATGGAGATTGCACTCAAGAAATCAGAAGACTAGAAAGGGCAGCTATGAGGGAACTAGACAACACCCTGACGTGCAAAGATATATAATTGAATACTAAAGTTAGGATGGTCCATGCCATCATATTTCCAATTTCTATGAATGGTTATGAAAACTGGAGAGTTAAGAAAGCTCATAGGAAGAAAATCAACTCATGTGGTATGTGGTGTTGGAGAAACATTCTGTGGATACCATGGACTGCTAAAAACACAAATAAATGTTTCCTGGGGAAATCAAGCCTGAACTCTCCCTAGAAGCCAAGATGACTAAACTGAGACTGCCATACTTTGGCCATATCATGAGAAGACTAGAAAAGACAATAATGCTTGGTAAGGTAGAAGGCAGTAGGATAAAGTTGCATTCCAGATGGATAGACTCACTCAAGGAAGACATGTCCCTGAGTTTGCAAGACCTGAGCAGGGCTGTTGAGGATAAGGTGATTTGGAGATCTCTCATTCATAGGGTCACCATAAGTCAAAGTTGACCTGACAGCAAGTTAGCAACAACAACAATGCTGAGATCAGGTTACTGATCAGATCAGTCACAGTGGTGGCAGTGGATATACAACTGTGGTTGCTACCTGACTCTCCAAGTTTCTTTACTCTAGTTGAGACAAACAATTTGATTTCAGCCATATTATCCCCCTGCTTAGCCATGCCCCCATTTCCCATTTCCACTGTTTTCCTATATCTGTTTTAGACCATTAGCCCTTTGGGGTTGGGACATTTTATACCTGTTCTTTGTAAAGTACCCTATGCACTTCTGACATTCAATGCATTAATTATTTACATTCTGTACATTCTTTTTACTTATGTTTGTATATAAAAGACAATAACTCCACTCTCATCCTATTAGGTGAAACGGTGTTTGGTGGCTTCGATATTAGTGGTATTGTGAATCCATTGAAGATTGTAGTGTGAGTTTTAAAAGAGCTATTCAAGCTACTGAATTATATTCCCCCTCATAGATTCAGAACCTTGATTAGCAATTGAAAATTTGGACTAAAACTTAGAGTAGTTTTGCCACCAATAAGCCACCAGCCACCACTTGTTAGTTGTCAAACCCACAATTCTTAACAGACATTTACACTTTCAGAACAGTGGGGATTAAAACTGATATGACCGAAAGAGAAGAAGCCTCAAATAAAATTTCTGAAATGAACTCAGTTCACTGCTTCTACCAAACTTTGACTCAGGCAGATTGTGGAAACTACTCTGGAACTATTTAAGATTAAGCATTTTTCATGCCACCATCCTGCCTCATTCACAGAATTTTACAGGGGCTTCAAACATACATGTAGCTGCCGTCCATTCATCACTCTTAGTTGTTGTTATCAATATCACTTCTTTTTCCTTACTATAGACATTCCATTAAGGAGAATAAGACCAAATACTGCTATACACAGTGCCTTCTAATTACTTGTAGGATGTACTCTCCCTTTCGGAAATGCTCTTGGAGAGTCCTGCTCAGGCAAAATATACCCAAAAAAGTTTGAGGGAAGCAAAAAACCAACCAACAAACTGTGATAATGGGATGGGTGCACTACATCTCCCATTATCTGCAAACTCAGCATCCAGTAAACAAATATTTAACTAGAGGTCTGCAGCAAGGTTACAACTTTAGGGAAAGCATCATCATGATGTCACAGATCACCAGAGACAGAACTGACCAATTAGGACTGCCAGAGTGGCAATTTGAAAAGGTAATAAATGCTGACTCAAAGCCAGAGGTGAGACAAAGGAACCATGAGATGAAAGTAACATCACATCTCACATAGAGAGATAGTGGGATCCTGAGATGATGATATAACATCTCAGGCAGAGATGAACAAAGACTGGACTTCCTATTGTGAGTAGATCAGGAATTGTATTAGCTAGTCACATTAGGAAATTTATGTTATTTTCCCACTTGGATGAATGTAGTTGAATGCTTTGCTATTCTGTAACTCTAAAATGTACCTGGAGAAGGAAGAGCCTTTTCCATGAGGATATTTACATGCTACAGCTCTGCTTAGAATAAATAGCTTTTCCAATCCTTCTATCAGCTGATGCTTACATGTGCTTTAATTGCTTGGTTGTTTCTCTCCCTCTTTGGGCAAGAAGGGAGGGTGGTAATAGCTCTGTGAGTGACAGCAGAGAAAGAAATCCTCACAGTTTCCCTTTGAACTATGTGGAAAAGAGGGTAGAAAATCAAAGGGGTGGTGGCAGGATATCTCTAGGGGGTGCAATTTAGAGGAACTCCCAAGCAGATAAATCCCCAAGGTTGCATCTCACATGGCAGCAGCTTAAAGAGATCTCAGACAGAAAAACCATTGAGCTGTATCACAAACACGGACAAGCCTTGCCACACTTGGGGGTAGGCTACCCGTCACATGGTGACCACATGGGGGTTCTCAGGAGTCAGAATTATCTCCCAGGCACCATTACACAAACAAAGCAGTGTAGTTAGGACATTTTAAAAAGCAAGCCCAACCAGGTTTTGCATTGTTACAAAATTTCATTTAAAGCAAAACGAGCTGAATTTGCAGGCTTCCACTTGGGGGAGTTATCTTTGCTCTACTGGAGTCCTTACTGCAACAAGACCTTTAGACCAACCAAAAAGGCACAAACATTCCCATGCAGGCTTTTGAACCCAACACTGCTTTATCAAGCAAAGATATATTTAAAAGCATGTGGGGGGGGGAAGTGGGGAGAGTGATAGTGGCAGACTAAAGTATAGTCATCCCTCCACATTCATGGCTTTGACTTTTGCAATTTTGACTATTCGTAGTTTCTCCTTCTTCTCCTCCCTGTCCTCGGGAGGGAACTCTAGCCACCTCAAGGGCTTGCCTCTGTTTGAACTGGAGAGCCAAAGCCCCGAGAGAGCAGGGAGGAGGGTGCTTTAGATCCAATCTCCCTGCTCTCTGGGGGCTTTGGTTCTCCAGTTCAGACAGAGCCAACCCAGGGAGAGAGGGGAGATCAGGTCTAAAGCACACTCCCCCCACTTTCCTGGGGCTTGCCTCCGTTTGAACTGGAGAGCCAAAGCCCGAGAGAGCAAGGAGGAAGTGGTTTAGATCTCATCTCCCTGCTCTCTGGGGGCTTGGCTCTGTTTGGAGAGCAGCTTTGGGAGCATGGGTGTGGGCTGAGAAGTGGCTATGAGGCTTCAAAAGCCCCCTCACCACTTTGAAAGGGTGGGGGTGTTGTGGGCACGTGGGGGGATTGGTGTATTTTATTTGCAGATTTTTTCACATTTGCGGGGGTTTTGCACCTCTAACCCCTGTGAATGTGGAGGGACAACTGTAATCTACATAGTTTATCAGACAATTTGGGAGAAAGGGGCTTCAGACTATGAAATAAGTCTCATCAGGCCACATCCTCAGTAGTAGGCCATAAAGACAGAGCAATAAATTTTGATTCTTCATTTTACAGTACAGAGGACCACCTTGGAATCTCAGATGTCTCACTATCTGGTACAAAACTCACACCTCTCTTTGTAGGAAGAGAGCAGTGAGTTCATCAGCCAGTATCTATATTCTCAGGAGTGGAGAGGAATTTAAGTTCTTGATAAGACAAAACAAGTCAATAGAAGCCAATGTTGATAGATTTACTTTTTGTTGGTTGGAAAGAATAGGGCTGGAATCCTATTTCAGCTTCCACTTACCTTAGTACTTAACTAAGTAACTTCTCCTGGCCTCACCCCTCTGGACCTGGCCTGTTAGAAATATAATTTAACCATGCCCTGATCATAAGCAGAATGGAACTCCTTCTCCCCATGCAGCTGATGGGGAGTAAAGTAAGTTGGGGGAGAATTACGATCATGGCAACAGTGTCAAAATTGTGACAAGGGGCTCATCTAAATTGGCCAGAATATGTCTGCTCACTGCTTCCATATGCTGCCTGGGAATCTGGCCCATTGCTTTCCCATTACCGGCATGGAATGGAATGGAGTTCAGACTGGCATGCTGGCTGATCTCTACAGCCATCTCTCCTGCCATCTGCATTGCTCTCTCTGAAGCCAGGAAGCCAGCCTGCATCAGGTGAATAAGGCCTCCTTCATGTGATCAGCCTTAGGCACATGCTGTGGGATTCCTTCCTAGCTATGGAAGAGTGAGGCAGATGGCAGCAGCAGTGACAGGCCAGCATGCCAGAATGGGTTCCTGTGGTCATGTTAGGCCTGATCCTTTTTTTTCCCACCTGAAGCAGATTTTACCAGGTATTTTTTTTAAAAAATAGTGTAATTGGCCTTATCCCATATTTTCCCCATCTTGGCCCCGGGGGTTGTGAAGACTTCCTGGGGGCAAAACAAGAAAAATACCCTGTGTTGTGTGAACTGTAGGGTTCCAAGATGGGGGCAAGACTGTATATAGCCCATCAAGACAAGGCTTAAGTAGTGATTGTGAATATGCAACTATTACCTAACCTAACTGTTTTATATTCTGCTGATGATCAGCACATGGTTGAATGATGATTCTGACAGGTTTGGGGGGGTAAGGCCAGGAGAAGTTATTTAGTTAAGAGTTAAGTATAAGCTGATAGAGGATTCTGACCTAGTTCCTTAAAAATTAAAGACCTAGTTTAAAATAGTATAAACTTCTCTTCCTCTGGTCTTGAGTCACACTTCTGATCAACTAAATTTGGCATTCTTCATGTAGTACAAATGTAGGGGCAGTGCTGATCAAAAAGGCACCAAAAAATTTCTACATAACCATTTGATGCCAAAGTTTCTTTATCAGACAAAAATGTATAAAAGAAACTGTGAGATGGAAAATATTGTGCTTCTTTGCACATTGCACCTATGGATAAAAGGAAAAAAAAACATTTCTAATGCAAAACACAAAACTATCTTGAAATTACTTAAATATTCATGCCATCATTGATAAATCCCCCACATTTTTAAAAAAGAAAAGCAAAATCATTGTGGAGAGAAGAAATCAGTCAGTCGTCTCTTTAAAAAAAAAAAAAGTTCTGATTGATTTAACAGCCATTTTGACCTGTTAAGTCAAGCTGTGTCAGTCAGAATGTGAGCTGGTACAAATGTAATGCTGCATTAATGTCATGGTAGATAACACGGTGACATGTTTGCCTTTCAGAGAAGAAATCTGAAGGAAGCAGTTTTATGAGAGCTACACATTAAAACTACATACAGGCAAATCAAATTTGGACCAACTTCTCTTGAGAAGAGTGAAGGGAGCCTTTCGACCAAAGCTGAATACAGATATGGATAGCAAGGAGGAGCATTTGAATAAAGATCAGTTCATACAGTATTATTAAATAAGGTAGTTGCATATCCATAAATAGGCAAAGAAAGAATAACTCCAGTGCCAACTGTCTGAGTGAAGCCAAGCTTTGGTCTATATATACCACTGTAGTTTGTTGTTGCATGCCTTCAAATTGTTTCCTTGACCTGAATGTACATTCATGTTTGTAGTGGTAGTGGTTTGATGGAAATGTGAACTAGCACTAGAACACAATGTCTTCATTCCAGTTTGTGATGATTGTTCACAATGTGTTGAAAGGTAATCTCAATATATTTAGGAAAGACCACGTGGGAAGAGAACTAGAAAGTTAAACATTCCACATTTCCCTCCAGATTTTGTCACATTAAAAAAATGGTTTCGTGAAGTGGCCACCAGATCTCTGCATGTGCAATTAAACAGTTTTAGAAAGAAAGAAAGAAAGAAAGAAAGAAAGAAAGAAAGTGAAATTATTTCTTGACAGCAAATGTTTAGACCGCATGAAAAAAAAGGTGTTTCTTCATTCACTAAAAGAAATGACCATCCATCATCTCTGTTAAATGGCTTGGATCCAATATTTAGAATTATGCATTTAGTTCTTAAATGTGACTCATTTTTTTTTTAAAGAAGAAACATAAATCTGGTAGAATAAATCTTTATAGCTAGAATTCATATAATACAAGACTACAGCTAAGAAGTATCCACCAGGAGAGAATAAAGATCTGGCTGACAAGTAGAAAGCTTGATGGCCTTGATTTATTAAGAGCATACAATGCCAATGAGAGGGGGCTAGCTAATATAGTCCTTGTTTCTGGTTGTCAACAATTACTGGAAAACTAATTCAGGGATATCAGAATTTATCAATGAATAGTGGGTGGGGGAAAATAATGTTGCATAAGATCAATATGTCTCATTTATTATGACAAGCGTACAGTGTGAATTATTAATATATTAAATAAAAACATTTCTAGGAAACATCTATTCATCTATTTATATGATGCACTTCTCTGTCCCAAGATACACGTGTTCAAGCAGGAGGAGGGAGCACCATATTCATTCTAAAAGTACACACCCACTTTCATCTCTGAAGATCCCTGCTGCTGAACTGCCAAATCCTCCAAACCATTGTCCATACGAATATGTTTTGAAACACTTGAAATTATATTTTTAAATATTTATACAGTACAGCTCAATTTTTAAAAATTAAACTAGTAGTAAGCAAATTCCCCTAAATATTTCTCCCATTTTTGTATTCCTACTGATGGTTCATTTCATTTCTAAGAAGTGCCTTCCAAATGCTGCTCAAATTCCACTTAAGGTAAAAATTTGGTGGCAACTTTCAATGTTCTAAAACACACACACACGAGTTGCTGTTGTTGTTGTGTGCCTTCAAGTCATTTCTAATATACGGCAACACTACAGTGAACCTACAATGCAGGTTTCTTGGCAAGATTTCTTCAGAAGGGGTTTGTTTTAGCCTTCCTCTGAGGCTGAGAGTGTGTGACTTGCCCAAGGTTATCCAGTGGGTTTCCATGGCTGAACAGAGATTCAAACACTGGTCTCAAAGAGTTGTGATCCAATACTCAAACTACTACACCTCATTGGCTCTCTTGCCCTTAGAGAGATTTTCACTAATTCTACCAGAAGTCTCTTGATGTCCTTTAAAAGTCAATTGACTTCCTTCCTATGAATATTTCCAGGGCAAATCCCTTTTATCACAAATTTCACTTAAGTTTTGGCAACCACTATATTGAAACATAATGCAAAAGCTAACTCAGGACATGCAACAAGTGCAGGTAAGGACAAATGTTCCTAAATGCTATGGTATGCAGAACACTGTAGTCCTCTCCATTGATGCCCCCTTGTTGTGGGGGAGAGGCTTGCGTACCCTAATGAAGTTTTGAGCTATGCTGGCGGTGACATAATAGCCACTGGTAGGGCCTCCCATGCCAGACAGGTCAATACTGACAAAGAGCGTCAAAGGGCAGGATGGGCTCCCTAGCCTTATGGCAACCATCCTAGGAGAAGGAAAACTCTAATCCCAAACCCGGGAACATGGTGCTCATCCAACCCTGTAAGGTCAACCATCTAAGAGAAGGAAACTCTAATCAAACCTACGGCCCGAGGACCTCGTAGCTACCATCCATGCTTGCAAGGTCACAGCAGATGAACCTTTGGTTTAAAGGGTAAGGCCAGTTCTGTGCACACTGCGCTCCACCAGAAAAATCCATTGCATAGGCTCGAAGGATAAATCCAATTCCAAAAAAGCTCTGTAGCAATAGGTGAGGGATGAAATGGAAGGGGTAAAGATGCACTGGAAACCACAGACTCAACCCTGCATGCAGGTGGCTCAGGACTTTGGTCGCTCGAGGCTGACCCAGGAGATGACAGTCTTGTTAGGCAGCATCCTGAATGACCAAGCAGCCTTTTTTAAGGAGATCACTGCTTGCTCCATATGCTGAGGGGCCTAGAAAAGGTGGCCTAACGAAACCTCATCCCTATTTACCTGGTTAGCTAGCCACAGCCAATGAGCATCTTCTGATGCAGTCAAAGAAAGGCAAAGAAACAAAGGCACACACCAGGCTCCAAAGGTGTAAATAAACTGATGCTTGCATGCTGGAACATCAGAACCATGCAAGACTCTGCAGATAGTGGATGGCCTGAGCGTCACTCTGCTCTAATAACCCATGAACTATCATGACTTAATACTGGCATCACTGCTCTTAGTGAAGTTTGTCTCCATGAGGAAGGCAGCCTTCAAGAACACGGCACTGGCTACGCACTTTACTGGTCTGGCAAACCCCAAACTGAAAAACATCTTTCAGGAGTAGGCTTTATGATTAAAAACTCCATTGCCTCCAAACTCGAAACCTTGCCAATAGGACACTCTGATTGCATTATTTTCTCAAGCCTACCACATGTTGTTCTCTTTAGTATATATGCCCCAACTATGCAAGCCGACCCTGTAGAGAAAGACAATTTCTATACAAACCTACGCCACCTCATACAAAAAGTCCCTGTAGAAGATAAAATTATTACCCTTGGTGACTTCAATGCCAGAGTCGGAAAGAATTCCAAAGCCTGGAAAGGTGTCATAGGCAAGCATCGTGTTGGAAATTGCAACGATAACAGACGTATCTTGCTAGAGTTCTGTGAAGAACAACAGCTGACTATTACAAACACTATCTTTCTGCAGAAAGATAGCTTGAAGACAACCTGGATGCATCCCCGATCTAAACACTGGCACCTCACTGACTATGTTCTAGTCCACCAGAGAAACATTTGCGATGTCCATCACACTCGAGTGATGCCCAGTACAGAATGCCAAGAAGATCATTGCCTTGTGAGATGTAAATTAAATCTTCATCTTAAGTTCAAACCTAAGAGGGGTGGCATCTTAAAGAGGGCACTCCAAGTCAACAATCTTCAACAAGCTACCATGAGAGACAACGTCCAGGTAAATCTGCAAACAAAACTTGAAGACCAGCCTACAGATCCTTCTCCTACAGTGTTTTGGCAACATATGAAAAACAGTATCTTCCAGTCTGCGGAAGAATCCCTCAGGTTCTCCCACAAGAAAAATCAAGACTGGTTTGATGAAAACAACAAAGAGATCCAGGAGCTATTGGCAAAGAAGAGAACTGCTCACCAGGCATACCTCACCCAGCCAACTTGCCATGTAAGAAAAGCAGTTTTCCATCTCACATGTAGTAAACTTCAACAAAAACTCAGAGACATGCAGAACAAGTGGTGGATCAACATAGCAGAAAAGACACAATGCTGTGCAGATCTCGGTAATCTTAGAGGATTTTATGAAGCTCTTAAAGCAGTGTTTGGACCTACTTATCAGGTCCAAAGCTCCTTATACAGTACAGATGGTCAAACACTAACTACTGATAAAGCCTCCATCCTGAATTGATCAGCTGAACATTTTCAAAGTCGCTTTAGTGCCATCCGAGTAGTCCAAGGCTCAGCTATCCAACATATGATACAAAAACTGATGAAAAATGAACTGGACATAGCTCCCACTTTGGAAGAGACCCTTAAGGCCATACAGCAGATGAAGAACAGCAAGGCAGCTGGGACTGATGGAATACCACCTGAAGTTTGGAAACACGGAGGTCATGTACTCCATGTTAAATTCCACAAACTCCTTGTGAATTGCTGGGAAAAAGGGGAACTGCCATCAGATCTCCGAGATGCAGCCATCATCACACTATATAAGAAAAAAGGAGCAAAATCCAATTGCTCAAACTATCGAGGCATAACACTGCTCTCTATTGCTGGAAAAATCCTTGCAAGGATACTCCTGAATGGATTAGTTCCTGTTATTGCAGAACTTCTTCCTGAAAGCCAATGTGGCTTCAGAGCCAATAGGAGTACTATAGATATAGTATTTGCCCTTAGACAACTGTAAGAGAAATGTAGAGAGCAGAACAAGGGAATCTATGTAACATTTGTTTACCTTACCAAAGTCTTCAGCACTGTGAGTAGAAAAGGTCTGTGGCAGATCCTGGAAAGACTAGGATGTCCCCCCAAATTCCTCAAAATTATTATTTTGCTACATGAGGGCCAGCACGGTCAAGTAAGATATGGTGAAGCTCTTTCAGACCCCTTTCTAATAACTAATGGAGTGCAACAAGGTTGTGTTTTTGCTCCAATTTTATTTACAATCTTTTTTCAGCATGATGCTCCAAATGGCTACAGTAGAGCTCGAAGAAGAAGACAGCATCTATATATGTTACCATATTGATGGTAGCTTGCTTAACTTAAGCTGTCTGAGGGCTTGCATTAAGACTCTAAACTATCTAGTTTGTGAGCTGCTCTTCGCTGCTACTGCTGCCCTTGTTGCCCACACAGAAGCAGCTCTGCAGCACCTAACATCCTGCTTTGCAACAGCTGCAGAACTGTTTGGGCTGGAAATCAATCTGAAGAAAACAGAAGTTCTCTACCAGCCTGCACCACAGGACGAACACCACTATCCCCACATTGCCGTCGGCAAATCTGTGCTTAAGTCCATTCAGCAGTTCACCTATCTGGGAATCATCATCTCATCAGATGCCAAGATTGACAAAGACATAGATCACAGATTAGCAAAGGCATATAGCACATTTGGAAGACTTTACAAAAGAGTTTGGAGCAACAAACACCTGAGGCGAAGCACAAAAATCAGTGTGTATAGAGCCATTGTACTGTGTATTCTCCTTTATGGGTCTGAAACATGGGTCACCTATCGCCAACACTTACAACTCCTCGAACATTTTCATCACGGCTGTATATGTGCAATCCTAAATATACACTGGGCTATGTGACAAATGTTGCTGTCCTTGAGCAATTAGGGATCACCACCATTGAGGCTATGATATTGAGAACACAGCTGTGCTGGGCAGGGCACGTTTCTAGGATGGAGGACCATCACCTCCCCAAAATAGTACTCTGTGGTGAACTCACCATGGGTCAGCGTAAGAGGGGTGCTCCAAAAAAGCGATACAAGGGTTCCCTGAAACAACATCTCAGGCTTGGCCAAATTGATCACCAACAATGGTCTACCCTGGCTTCACATTGGGAGGCATGGAGACGCACTGCCACAATGCTGCAGCTTTATTTGAGAACTTACACTGAACAAGTCTTGAAGAGAAACGATAATGCAGAAAAAAATCACAACCCAGAAACATTATCCAGGGAGACCCTCTGCTGTGCTTTCAGCAACTGGACTTGTTTATCACAGATTGGCCTTTTCAGTCATCAGCGCACTTGCAGAACGCGTGGGATGAGTCCTTCCTGAATCTTCATTTGTGAAGAAAAGCCAGAGAGAGAGAGACACTGAAGTACAATTCAATATATATTTGATTTGTACAGTCTAAGTATGAACTCTCTCTATATTTGGATTAGTGGATTGAATTTCCCTGCTGGACTGATTTTCTTTGGTTGGCTAAGAGAAGTGGCTGTTCAGTACAAAAGAAGGGTGTGGGTGGAAGACTTAGGACATTACTTAATGGGTATCCTAGACAAGTTTTAAAACAAAAGTTGAAATGGACTCTTGCCAAGGAGGAAGTCATCAAGACAGGAGAAATATTGGAGTGTGAGAGTAATAAAAAGTGAAAGTTAGGAATGTATAGTCAGTTTCTACTATTTCATCTCATCTCTCTGTGAAAGTATGTGCAGAAGGGATTTTGGCAGATGATGGCACTAGATAAGAATGAATCTCTGATACAGAAACATAAGGTGGGGTTATCTGGTGATGTAACATTAAAATTAAGAACTAGCATGGTGTAGTGGTTTGAGTGCTGGACTTGGACTCCAGGAGACCAGAGTTCTATTCCCTGATCACCTATGCAAACCCACTGGGTGATCAAGGTTTTCTCAGCCTTAGAAGAAATCAATGGTAAACCTCCCCTGAATAAATCTTGCCAGGAAAACCCTATGATAGGGTCATAGAATCATAGAATCATAGAAGTGTAGAGTTGGAAGAGACCACAAGGGCCATCCAGTTCAACCCCCTGCCACACAGGAAATCACAATCAAAGCATCCCCGACAAATGGCCATTCAGCTTGTGTTTAAAGACCTCCAAGGAAGGAGACCCCACCACACTCCGAGGGAGTGTGTTCCACTGCCAAACAGCTCTTACTGTCAGAAAGTTCCTCCTAAAGTTGAGGTGGAATCTCTGTTCCCGGAGCTTGCATCCATTACTCCGTGTTCCAGTTTCTGGAGCAGCAGAAAACAAGCCTGCTCCATCCTCAACATGACACCCCTTCAAATACTTAAACAGGGCTATCATATCGCCTCTTAACTGTCTTTTTTCCAGGCTAAACATACCCAGCTCCCTAAGTCTTTCCTCATAAAGGCCAAATTCAACTGTAGAGATGTGCATGCAAGGGAGGGGAACCAGTAGTGGTTGGAGGCAAAAATGGCAACACATTTTAGCTTAAGCTTTTGCTGCCAGAAGCTAAGAGTTCGTATTTTAACCATTTGGTGGTGGTGGTGAGGATCTACAAATGCTGGGAAAGCATGAAATGACTGTCCTGGTGAAGGGTTGGAACCCCTAAAGGTCGCCATAAATCAGAGTCAACTTGAAGGCACATAAAAAGTATCAGTGTTAAATTTGGGTGAGTATACTCCTTTTGCATCTGTCAAGACTTTGCCCTTCTGCTCTCGTTCATTTGCATTTGACTCTTCCACATTCAGCCATTATTTAGAAACTAGCAGTATCAACTATAGTTTATCCCAGTAATAAATGGGAAATCAGTTTAGTACAGTGGTCACAGATCGTTTATGCTCTGTGTAGCAAGCAGCAATACTAAGCAGATCTATGGAACTCAATGTTTGCAAAGTAGTGTTTAATCAGAAAGAGAAATCCCACAGGCTCAGTGTTCATCCTCTTAACTTTCACTTAATGTACATAAGTAGACAGACACATTCTTCACATAGATGAAGGACAATCATATTCTGCCCCAGCTAAAATTTTCATCTATAAGATCCAACTCAAGGAATAGCATGATCACAATAAATCTGCTTGGAAATGACAGACTCGTGATTAAAAATTGCAGTTATTGTCAGGTCTGCATATTATTTAAAAGCTGCACATTCTTAAAGAATTGAGGAAGAAGAGATGGATATAATCCATCACTTTAAACATGCCAACATGATTTACAGTTGTCAGCCTGGTTTGCAAATGATGCTAAACCATAGTTTAACAATCATGAGAAAATTGGTTATTTTGCTTTTCTTTTTCAGCTAACTGCAGTTAATCATGCTGTCTAAGGAGATTATCAGATGTGTTAAAAGTGGTGTTACAGGAATGCCAGGAGATCGCAAAAGGGCTCCCTTTTCAGATAATGTTGTTCCCCCCTCGTTATGTACCTGTTATGCTGCTATTCTGCTGGTGCTGCTTTTTATTGATGGGATAAACCATCAATAGATCCCCCATTCCATTTCTTTCATGGATGTTCCTGCGAGTGAAAAGGTGCCCCGTTATACTGGTGAGATCCCAATGTCAATGAGAGGTCCCGGCCACAGGGGTGGGATTGGAGATTGTGGGACAGGAACACTTTTTTTGTTCCTGTCTGATAATCTCCTAAATCAAGAACAGTGTTTAGTGTTGATTATTATTGGTTCAAACAAGTCAGGATCAATAACCATAGTTTGAAATTGGTTAGTTCCAACACAACACAACCAAGCTTAACCACAGTTTTCCAGATTGGCACACAACTAAAAACTGCAGGTAATTGAGAAGGAAAGGAAAGGGATCTGATCACCTTTTTACCCATGAACCACAGGGGAGGGTAAAGTGAATGAACCCAAGGGTTGTAAATGTGTCACTAAGATTTGATTTACTGTTACATGGAGATACAGCTATTATCTAGGGATGTAACGAACATTCACCATTTTTCTCATCCTGTACAAGAAAGGGTGCTTTTATTTGCCAAAACATGCTATTTGGTATGTGTGAGAGGGGAACTGCTGTGAGACGTTTCATAGTTTAGGGCTTTATATGTTTTTTGTGAAAGTTTTTATATTTAAAAAATGTATTTTGTGCATAAAAATGCAAAAATATCATAGAAGGTGCCAAAATGAGGGGGGATTTGCAACCCCTCTCCTCATCATCTTGCCAACCAGACGGGGAAAAAATTTAAAAAATTATTCAGTGAAAGAATGAAATGTGCAATGATTTTCATCACAACCACAATCTTGTACATATTTAAATTGGCCCATGGAAGTACATCATTGTTTCTGTATTACAGATAAGATATAAATCTGAATAATAAAGACTTGTTCATCCAAACAGCTAATGGTAATATCTGACCTTAGCCTCCCAAGTCACATGCTAACTACCTTCCAGAGTATAATTAAAAGTAAGATGTACTGTTAGTATATCTGAAGGCCTGTCTATTCAAGCGGTGTGTGTGTGTGGATTGATGCACACTAATGCCAATTTGAAGCAGCTTCGATGTGTCTTAACATTTTTTTTGGCAAATCGCAGGCATGTGAAGCTATCCAGTTTTGCTGTCCCAATGGATAGGTCTGTGAATCAAGATGGCAGGTGCAAGTGAATTACTTGTGTTTTTATTATTGCCAGTTGCCACTGCCAAACAGTATTTAAAAAAAAAAAAACTAATGTGCAAAAGTGGATATTCCACCTAAATATTTTTTTTTTAAAAAAAGAAAAAGGCTTTTCATTGCCTGAGCACACAATCACTACAGCAAAAATCCAACATGGTGGTTCTGGGCTCTTGCCTTGTAAGCAAGCTGTGTCCTCTGCCCATGTCCAACCAATCACCTTTCACTTCCACTCTTATTGGGAATGTGAATGAATGTGAATCAGATTGTTCCAATGAGTGGGAATGTGCATTCCCCACTGAGCTTTTTAAAAACTTCAGGAAAAGTTGCAAAGGCTTTTCCTATGGAGTTTTTGGTGGATTTGGCCCACTCCTTCTCAATACTGCGGATTGATTTGGGATGTCATTTAGAAAAATCGTATTCTCCACAAATTCTATGAGGAGTATTTTTACCGTTTAGACAACCCCTGAAATTTGAATGAAAGCCACCAATTAACACCATTCTGAGTTCTACATTTCAAATGGAAGGCTTGATTCTATCTCTCTTGGCCCTCCTTTACCACCAAACCCCAATGAAATTGGGGATAGTAATTGTGCAACCCACTAGGCCTTGTTGAATTGCAACTGCAGCCATTGTTAGCCAGCATAGCAGTCCAGCAACATCTATAGGGCCATGTCATTTTCACCCTTGGATTAGAGGGGTCTTTATCAGCCATAGCTCCACATGTGCAACCTTGTCTGCTCTGCTTGAGTATTTTTGGATCAGGAATTTAAACATCAAGAACAAGCAGTGTCACTTAGACTCACATGGAAGGTTTTTTTTTTAAAAAAAATGCACATGCTTCTCTCCCTCTCTCTCTGTTGTCTAATTAGAAAACATGGTATATTACAAAATACAGATCCATTTTGGTGTGTTCAATTAGTGCCATACGTTTGTGGACAACACAGATGAGAGTGATGAAATTCATAAACATTTGCTGTTCCTCCACCTCCTCAGCAGCTTTTCGGGTATTGTTTTTTTCCTTGTTGACTGTTAACCTTAACTAAAGATAGGCTGGTGTGACATCTTGCATTCAGGTTTTTTCCCCCTCTCTGTTTTTCCACATTTAAAAAGATACAGATGAGTATACATTCTGGGTAAAATAAAACTTTCCTGTCAATTTAACAATGGGGGAGTATCTTCCAATTGTTTTAAAAACAACCTTTTTATGGCACTTGGAATTCCATAAGTGTATGCATACACTTTGTGTTTAGCACACACACACACATATATATATATATATATATATATATAGCTTCCAATTTATGTAAAGTTCTCAGCCAAATAAAAGATTTCACAAACAGAAGATATAACTTCTCAACAAAAGTTTATCTGAAAGCAATAGAACAGGAGAGACCATTCGAGCAACTGAGAATCTGGACTGTGACTCATTTACAGATGTCATGTTTCAGTGAATCTATCTGTGATCAAATGCTTCATGACTACCAAAACTGGGCATCAAGGCTTTTCAGGATGTGTTGTATTGCTTACATTTTTTTTTCATTTTAATGGCCATAATATTAACTGCTTTTAATTCAATTTATAATTTCCTTTTTAAAATATGATATGGTTTTCTAATTATTATATTTAATTACAGAAGAAATAAAAACATTATTGAAACTATACACAGTTTATGTTTTGTATTTATAACAAAGAAAAAAGTTCAAGATAAAGTCAACACAATTTCTTACATTTAGATCAATAATATCATGTCATATATTCTTCCTATCTTCTCATTTTTCCCTCTGGTACCTTATCCATGGCTCTTTCATTCTGAATATCTACCTGGCTTTCACTGGCTATTAAATCTTTCAATGTCTTTCAAATTGACTTTGAATTTATGTAAATAAAATTTCTTCTTATCTCTTATTTATCTCCTCTAGGTTTTTTCTTTAAACCATACTTCAACAAAATCTACCCCATACATTTTTAATGCTTAAACTGTTGTTCTAGATCGCATATTCATGTCTTAATATATTTATATTTTAATGAAGTAATTTACTCTCCCAATACAAAGTAATTGGTGCCCATATTTCATCAACATATTCTATGGATCTCTGATTTTTTTAAAAAATATATGATGTGATTTTTTTAAAAAAAAAATGTATCTGTTTTAACTTTAGTAAGCCACCTTGAGTCCCAGACTGGGAAAAATCATAAAATCACTACCACCATCACCACCTTTGATCCCTTGAAGTACAAAGTAGGCCCAGAGATTTTCTTTTTTCTGTTATGGATCTATACTTTCTGAGTTAGCATTGGATAATCTGTTAAGCCACATATTGTGGGTATGGAGAGGAGGAAAAAAACTTAAAACACAGACTTTCAGGAAAATGGCAGTTCAGTTGAGATATTCTAAATGTGCTTCCTTTGTAGGGCTGCAGAACTGGCCCTGTTCAATTGCTCCCTATAACACGAAAATCTGAAGGTAGATTGTAACTATGTTCTGTTCAATGTGGTCAAGGTCCTCCCCATGACTGGGCATGTTAACTGTCCAGAGTTTCCAATTATAGAGAGGTCTGTAACTGTGGTCAGCAACACATGCGTACAGCCTCTGTAGACGTATTGCTCCTATTGAGGAGGAGAATGTGTACAGCTTCTCCAGAAATATATTTTCTGAACACCTGAATAAGGCTTGGGTTTTGTCTTTGTGTGTGTTGTTTGTTTGTTTGTCAGTCAATACAGGTTACTTTGACATAAGAAAAAAACTGAGAAGTAAACAGGCCAAGATCTTTAACCCTTCTGTAGCTAATTAGCTACAACACTTTTAGGTTTAGCACATGCAAATGACACGTCACTAGTCATTTTTTCTGCTTTTGCTTCTAGACTGAAGTGTTCATGAGCATTCCAAGTAAGCCTAGGGGACCAGACAGAGCTGCTGGTAATAAGAGTAAAAAGGACCAGATGACACTGCTTTTATCACAATGCCAGTCAACTGTTAGATCCCGTGAATATTTTGTCTGTGTGTGTGTGTGTGTGTGAAGCTATCAATTTTAAACCGACAGCAGGGCTGAATAATGTATCAACTTTTGATCATCAGCACTTGCAATGTTCTGATTTGCATGGCACTTTTATATGGAGCTCAGACACCAAAGTTATTTGAAGGTAACATCTCACAGTGAAATATTTAGAGAGACCTGTTCATTTGAAGATGAAAACTTCGGAGGGTCTGTATTTACATATAGACTGCACTCCAAAAGCTCTGAAGGAAAATTTCTTAATGTGTTTGAGATGTAAATATATTTCTCACTAAGTGGCTTAGTTATGCCTTCTCCTCCTCTCTTCTGTTAATACCAGAAGATCAATTTGGCTTTCATCTTGAAACAGTAATGTCATTAGTGACATGGAAACAAGCCTGCCTTCAGTAAGGAAGTTGGATGAGACTCATCTGTATCTGGCTGTCAAAAGAAGTCAGGGGAACTTCTAAATCCAAGAAAATGAATTCACCACTCACCATGGTGCTATTAATCTACCCAGGAGAGATAACCAAGGTCCTGGGAAATACCACTCAAAAGAGCAGAGCAGCAAAGTTGTCTAGAAAATTCATGACAGCATAGCTGTAAAAGCATAAGCTCCTACTGGTAAGAATTCTGCTAGGCTTTAAACAACTGTGCAATTCACCTCATGTTGATATCAGTGGCAAAACTCTTACTGACTTTAATGGATCTAGATGGCACTGTACTTTTGAATCATACATCTGAACTTATGCAGGCATGTTTTCTTTTTCTTCATGTTCTACTGGAATCATCTTTGATTTGTTGACTGAAACTAAGACACATATCCACAATTATTTTCCAACTTTTTGATTTTCAGTCATGGAGTGAGGTTCTTTGGACTTTGTTTATTTTGAGTCAGCTACATTAATGTAGCTCTTCCTAATTCATTTCTTTTTCAACAGCCAGCTTGTACAGCTTCCCAGTGTAGTGTTCTACCATTCCTCTAGTGTCTGTCTAGTGTTTCCTTATTTTTCCTTCCTCTTTGGTGGATTTTTCCTCTTCTGTGCTTTATCTTTTATACCTACTTGTTAGGTCTGTTGGGAATGGTATACAGATTGTTTCAGGTCAAACAAAGGTTGACATTCTAACCTATGTGTTGTTGGTCTCTTTAGCAATGAGTGAGCATGTGTATTTTTTAGAACAATAGTATAAAAAGTCTATACTTTCTGATTTATGTGAGTGAGCACAAGCTGGCTTTATGAAGAGTGAGCACTCTTCAATTCAGAAATAAGTATTCACTCCTTCAATAATAGTGTACTGTGTAAATTCATTTTCATCCCAATCCCTAGGCTGTTTTAGGTCCAAGAAAGGTGTTGTTACCCTTGTTCCACCCACAATGTCAGTGTCTCCTTGAAATTTGGGGAAATAATAGCTCAAAAGGAATCTTTTCTCCTATGTATACCAGTACTAACTGTAGAGAGCATGCCAATAAAAGTGGAAGTATTTTATTTGAATTAACACAGGAGATACACTAACATGCAAAAATGTACACTCTTAAGAATCATACAAGGCTATAGAAAACAAGGCAGGGAGAGTTGCAAGGTGAAAGGGTGATAGTTACCAACCTCAAAGAAAGAGGTCCATGCAATGGAGGATTCAGACAGCCCCTGAGGGTGGCACAGGGGTAGCCGGTCCATCCAGAATGAGAATGGCAAGGCCCATCAGTTACATACTTGGCTAGGGTTAGAGCTAGGATAGATATATACCCCATTTCATACCCTGGAGGGGTGTGGTAGTTATGACAAAGTCTGAATGGCTTTCTCATGGAAGATACAAAAGGGTCTGGAACAGACTGAGTGCCTTTGCTTTGGAGTGACAAAACATTGATGGGTTTTGGGACAGCTGCTTAATGTCTGGGCAGGTAGGGTGCATAGGAAATATTTTCGTAGCATACAGGTCAAGGGATGGTCACTGGTTGCATGATTGAAAAGATTAGAATAGACCTATCAATGACTGGCTTTTCTGTATAATCCTATCTGGGTTTTCCCCAAAACATGAACCTGGACATGTCTCAGGTCATTGTGACCTTGACTTTCCTCTAGTCAGCTTGACTCCAAGCATTCCTGATCGGTGTGACCCCAAAAAGGTGTCCAGTATGTGCAGTTAGGGAACCTTGTAGGAGGAGGAGGGTATACTACCAGTGTTGTTTTTGCTTTGTAAAGACTAGGGAATAAACCAGAAATTGACTTCTGTGTTACATGTGTCAATGAATGGGAGGAAATGGCATTAATAGTTGGTGGTAGTATATGATTTGGTCTTTTATACAGTGGCACCCTGTACAGTGGAAGTCCTAGAACTTGGAGGACAGACTGCCATCACTTTCTCTGAAGGTAGTCTTTGTTTCAGTCTTCTTTGGTACAGCATGCTTACCTTTATTTTGCTGCTGCTTTCATTATTTTGCATGAATTGCACTGTTGAAATTTTACAAATACTTTCAAATAATGTATTAAAAATAAAATGTTACCCATTTTGGATCACTTTACATGGAAAGAAAACTTGAATACAAATTTTAGTATAAGTAAACAATTGTATATAATAAAAATAAATGTGTTTAGTTTCTTAGTTGAAGACTACTGCATGAATGAGAAGTTGCAGTGCTTGTGATTCTCAAAGAAGCTGTAGATGCAATTATCACCTCTCTTCTAGCTTTCCACTTCCAAGTTCCCAAAACCTAAAGAACATTGTGTAAAGCTATCTGGAAACAAATTACATACATTTAAGTAAACATTCTGTATATCACAAAAAGATATTGAAATCTGTGGCCTGAATCCAAAAGGAGCAATGTGAGCACATAGGAAGATATGTACACTTGAGGGACAGCATAGGATGACAAGGATCATTGATGCTTTCATTCTAGCAATTCCCACTGCAGAAAAGATATACCATCATTTAAACTCAAGGACATTTCTGCATATAAGATTAAAAACTAAATCTACTTCATTTATATCAACTGGAAGTTACTGCCAAGATATGCATTTCCAAAGTTCTAAAGGCAAATGGGGTTGAATGCCTGCAGTAATATAGTCACACAAGCTTTATAGCCTTTGATACTATTAATCAAAGGATTAGGACTAAATATCCTGCTGTGAGCTTCTCCTTTTTAAAATTGTTCTTCTAAATCACAGCCACAATACATTACCTTAATTTTTATAGTCAGACAGAGCTGGCAATTGTCATTCATGCCTTCATGGCCTTCTGTTGCACTCTGTGTAGTGTTCTTTGAAGAGAACGTTTTCCAGAATCTGATTATTGTACAGGTTTTCTCTCTCATGCACAAAACAGTTTGCATACCTCCCACCATGGACTTGTTATGACAGTATTTCAGGACTTACATGCTGCTACAGCTTTTCATTCCCCAAAAGAGGCTGTGGAAAATATTAAACCTGTTGACATATTTCAAGAAACAAGGGCTGCTGCCACAATATCATGTCTCCATCCTAGGGATTCCTGGGATTTGCAGTTTGTTGTGGCAGCAGTACTCTATGACAGAGAAGGCTAAATATCTCACAAAACTACAAACCCCATAATTCCATAGCATTGAGCCATGGCAGTTAAAGCAGTGTCAAACTGCATTATTTCTTCAGTGTTCCAGCAGCCAAGGAGTGGATTTGTGAGGTTGTCTTGTAGTAGCAGGAAAGGCCCACATCTCCTTTTTAAAAATTAATTTTTAATGAAATTCAATAAAACACAGTAAAATTCAATCAAATTCATTAAAAGTAAAATCAAGTACTGACTATGTTAACTTATATACATATATTAAAATCTTCTGCACATTAGTACCTACTGTACATATTTAAGAAAATGCTGTCATAGGGGTTTCTCTCTCTCTCTCTCTCTCTCTCACTCACTCACTTTGGCTTTTCTTCGCAAACTAAGATTCAGAAAGGATTCATCCTGTGCTTTCTGCAAGCATGCTGATTACTAAAAAGTCGAATCTGAGATAAACAAGTCTGGTTGCAGAAAGCACAGCAGAAGGTCTCCTTGGGTTATGTTTCTGGGTTGTGATTCTTTCTGCGTTGTTGTTTCTCTTCAAGACTTGTTCGGCGTGAGTTCTCAAATAAAGCTGCAGCATTGTGGATAGTGCATCTCCTTGCCTCCTGATGTAAGGCCAGGGCGGACCATTGTTGGTGATCAATCTGGCCGAGCCTGAGATGTTGTTTCAGGGAGTCCTTGTATCGCTTCTTTGAAGTTCCCCTCTTACGCTGACCCGTGGCGAGTTCACTGTAGAGTACTATTTTTGGGAGGTGATGGTCCTCCATCCTAGAAACGTGCCCTGCCCAGTGCAGCTGTGTTCTCAATATCATGGCCTCAATGCTGGTGATCCCTGCTTGCTCAAGGACAGCAACATTTGTCACATAATCAGTCTAGTGTATATTTAGGATTGTTTGTATACAGCACTGATGAAAACGTTCGAGGATTCGTAAATGGTGGCGATAGGTGACCCATGTTTCAGACCCATAAAGGAGAATAGACAGTACAATGACTCTATACACACTGATTTTTGTGCTTCGCCTCAGGTGTTTATTATTCCAGACTCTTTTGTAAAGGCATCTGAGGAGATGATGCTTCCCACGTAGGTGAACTGCTGAATGGACTTAAGCACAGATTTTTAAAGGAGAGCACTGCTTGCTCCATATGGAGAGGGGCCTAGGAAAGATCGCCCAATGAAAGCTCATCCCCATCTACCCTGGTTGGCTAGCCATGGCCAACGAGCATCTTCTGATGTGGTCAAACCAAGGCAAAGAAACAAAGGCAAAAACCGGCCTCCAAAGGTGTAAATAAACTGATGCTTGCATGCTGGAACATCAGAACCATATGAGACTCTGCAAATAGTGGACGGCCTGAGCATAGGAGCTTACCACACTTGAAAAAAAAGTGGCATTGTAGTAGGAAGGTTCTGTCTTATGTGTTGCACCATGATGTTGTCATTCTTTCATTTCAGTCCTGTGGAGGACTGAGGTAAAACTTCATCTTTTTACTAACCAGAAAAACTTTTTGTTAGCAAAAAGACATGGTTTTACCTCAGTTCCTATGGGACCAGAATGAAAGAACACTGGAAAAATGACAACGTCATGCAAGAAGGCAGCACAGAAGATGGAGCCTTCCTGCTACACTGACACTTTTCTTTGGAGTGCAGTAAGTCACATAGTAACAGGTCCTTCCAGAAATTAGTATGGATAAATGGAGGATAATAACCATTGTTATTTCCATTAACATAAGACATGAGATGCGCTATCCACAATGCTGCAGCCTTATTTGAGAACTCACGCCGAACAAGCCTTGAAGAGAAACGGCAACACAGAAAGAATCACAACCCAAAAACATCACCCAAGGAGACCTTCTGCTGTGCTTTCTGCAACCAGACTTGTTTATCTTGGATTGGCCTTTTTAGTCATCAGCACACTTGCAGAAAGCGTGGGACAAGTCCTTCCTGAATCTTCATTTGCGAATAAAAGCCAGAGAGAGAGAGAAGACATGAAAGACTGCCATATTTCATAAAAAGATTCTTGCTTCCTTAACCTGAATTGTCAACTTTTCCATAAGAGAAATTGCCCTCCTCCTAACATGTGACAGTTGGTAACTAGGAAATCTTATCCACATGAATGTAAAGCAAGGGTGGGATTCATTTGACCTTCAGATGTTGTTGGATGGCAACTTCCAGCAGCCACAGCCATCTTAGTCAATGGTGAAAAACACTAGGGACTTTATCAGACCTTACCACATTAATGTTCCTTTTCTGGCATATTTTAATTTTTTTTCTGCCAGCAAAAAAATCCCCTTGATCAGATCTACCTTTAACAGCATTCATAGGCAGCCCAGGCACTAATGGAGAGGCAGCCCAGGTACTCACTGATTCTTGTGAGAAGACACTAGCATGGTAAATTCAAAAATAAATGCAAAATAAACATATAAAAACTATAGGAAAACACAAAAACACACTTTAAATTCCCAAGTATGGGGGGGGGAGTAAAAAAAAGGCCGTCCCCTACTTGGCTGTCACAATTTCACCCAGACATGTTTTCCCATTGACACTGTATTCATGTGAGTACAATGGCACAAGGATTCAAACGCCGGCAATACTGGCAATAAATCACTACGGGAGATCCATTGACGGCTTGGCCCTTCAGTTAAAAGGAATGGGTTTTTCTCAATACATGATTATGAAAGGGTGATATTGTCTGGTATGTGCGACCTTTCACAATCATTAGGTGTCATTATGTCGTCATATTTGCCTGGTCTGATAAAGTCCTAGGACAATATCTGGAGGATCGTATGGTTTATATTCTAGTGGAAAGGAAAGGCTGTAATAACGACAGCAGAATATTTCAAAAAGGACTTCAAAAACAGTTTCTTCAGCTTGAGCCTGGCTTGTGAAGGGGTCAGCCCAGTGGATTCCCCTTTCCTTTCCAGTCCAAAAATAAGAGGCAGATGCATGGGCTCACTGTGGGCCCACATTATGCCTTTTCTGCTTGCAAGAAAACACAAGAATTCATAGGATTTATTTTTAAAAGGTGGGTAATGCTTTTATTAAAACCAATAAAGCATTTCAGATGTTGGTGTATAAAAGGTGTGAATATTCATGTTTTCCAGAACTCTCCATGAGGTATAAAAATAGGGGAAAAAACAAAAATTCCCAAACAATGGCCTGACAAATTGGCTACTGTGTGTCTCTTCAGTTATGGGACGGATATCGCAGTCATAGGACTTTATCAGACACTACCCTTAAAACATTCTTTTGCTGGCATATATATAAAAAAATTCTCTGCCAGCAAAAGAACACTCCCTGCTCCCTTACCTTCCTCTCCTAGCCAAGGCAGCTCTGGCAATAAAGAGGAAGTGAATGGAGCCCCATTCACTTCCTCATTTGAAATCCCATGAGATTTTGTTGTGCAGGAAATTCAAAAACAATAATAAGATATAAAAAGTTACACAAAGCACCCAAACACACTTTAAAAGTCCCAAGTAACCTGGGGAGGGGTATAACAAGAGTGAAACTTACTTGGATGTCCCAATCTCATCCGGAAGTCTTTGTGCCAGACCAGCCGTTCTTGCTGCAGTGATGAGATTTAAATGACTCAAGGTCTCACACACTGGCAATGCCAGCACCAAAATGTTAGGGAAGATGACAGACAAAGGGAACAACAGATAAAGAAACTGTAAGGGTGAAGCATTGTGACCCCATGAGACAACAAATGAGAGCTAATGAGAGAAAACTAATACTAAGGGACAAGGAACACACATAAAAATGAGAAGAGAAATTTTGAAGTAGGTGAAGTGTTATGTATTGTTAAAAGGTATTGTTATATATGGTTATAAGATGACAAATGATATGTACTGTTAAATCATTGTATACAAAGTCAATTTAATACAAATGGTATAATACTTTGGAAAACTGGATAAAATAGAAAGGAAGTTCAAACAAGCGAAAATACAAAAAAAAAAGAAATCAGATAGAGATTGGAAGTAATCTTAGTTTTTGTTGTATGTATGGTAGTTCAGTAGTGATAAGAGAGAAACATAGGATTGAGAGTATGAGTGACTTTTTGGAGTGATAAAGCAAGTTATGTCTTATGTGATTGTGTAAGTAGATGTTATATGTTGTTAAATTGTTTGTATAAATTGTTATTCTGTGTTATTCTGTGTTTTTTTAATATGTGTTGATAACCTAATAAAAATTAAAATTAAAAAAAAAATGCCAGCACCAAAATGAAATGGGGGATCCATTGTTGGCTTAACCCGTCAATTAAAAGGTACAGGTTTTGGCCAGGACATAACTGTGAAAGGGCGACATCGTCTAATCTGTGTGCCTTTTCACAGTTATGTGGCATCATTATGGTGCCGTATATTGTCCATCTGGTAAAGTCCTTAGTGAAGACAAGAGATGTTAAAAGTAGGATAGATGAAATAAAGGTGTGAATGTCTTGTTGGGCTGTGACACCAAGCATTCCTCATGGTTGACTGTGCTGGCTAGCATGTTTGGAAGAGTGCCTTGCCATATCTTTTGCCTTTAACTTAAATAACTAAGCTGCCTACATTGATTGCTCTTTTGAACTCCAGAGCTAAACCTTTTATGTGATCAACTTGGATGAACCACAGTTTAGCTAGATTTATTTGATAAAGGAAGGTAGAAAACTGGGCACAGAGGAAAAACAAAGAAAAAAATAATAGTCTAGATAGTGAGCTGTAGATAAAAAGCCTGATGACTGCTTAAGCTCCCACTCAAAACAAGTACTAATTTTTGAAAGATACACATGAAAGAATACATGTGTCAAGCTATGTCCATATAACATTGTCCCTGAAATGGAAACCCTAAGAGCCCAAAGTTGTTGGGATGTGCAGGAAACATAAAAAAGCAGGTTTTGTATTGTATTTGCCCAGTTTGCCTCCCTCCATCACACCTCCGAACCATATGAAGAGCAGCAGTGAAGGATGTGTACTGATATTTGCATAGGTCATGTGGAAAGTCAATTTATGGACTCTCCACTGGGACACAAAAGGGAGCCAGATAAATGAAGCTGTCTTCAAATACATCTCTATGTAAGAAGACTCTTCTGGGATTATCATCCTCAACTGAAAATTAAATGCCCAGGTTTGGTTTTAGTTCAAATACAGTCGTGCAGTACCTTAAAATGAAAAAAGGATGTAGCACAGCCTTGCACCTATTCCTACTGCCCCTACTAAAGACAAGTGAAAAGATATTAAGTGGCATAATTCTGCAAGTATGATATAGGAAATATTTTTTATTTTATTATTTATAACAGTATTCCATTTACGCTTTTACCAGAATATTTATATACAACCATTTTATATATATATACATTAACCTCCTTTGTAAAGCCATCTCAAGAGTTTTCCTTTAATTACTCTCCTCTTTTGCTGTTCCTTCCTTTATCTTGCTATATTTTAACTAAAAGCAATTAACCACAAAACATATCTTTCTCGTCTCTCTTCAATAGCATTTTCCATTAATAAAAGAGCATTCCATCGGTATATCTGCAGTTCCTTCCTTATCTCGTTACCTATCCTTATCCTATCATCACACAGATTTCTTACATATTCATTTTTATTTCTGTTTGCTTTAAATACCATTACCAATATTCCATCTTTTTTTACATACATTAAATACTGGCCGCCACTCGTCTTCTGCCTTAACCGTATTTTTCCTGTTCAAAATATAGGTCATCAAGTCGTTGTCTCTCATTTCTATTACTCTATGCAGCCATTCGTCTATCTGTAAGTGATCACTACATTTCCATTTCGATGCTATATCCATCCTGGCTGCTGTAATTAAGTACAACATAATTCTCCAGTTACCCCTATCTATCTGTTTAGGTAGGATGGAGGTAATATTCAGTAAATATATCTTTGGGTCCATAATAAATTGAATGTTTAATATTTTCTGAATTAGATTATGGATCTTTTGCCAAAACGTCCTAACTACCGGGCAATTCCACCAAACATGGTACATAGAGCCTGTTTGTTAGCCACATCTCCAACAGCAACTGTCTTTCAACTTATATATTTTACTAATTTTTAATGGTGTCAAATACCATCTGTTGAACATAATTTTCTTTCAAGTTTTGACAAGATGTAAACTTATTAGTTTTAAACCAGGCTCCTTCCCATTCTGCCAACATGATATTTTCCCCTATATCTCTTGCCCATTTTATCATGACAGTTTTACCAATTCAGCTTCTAATTCCTTTCTAACAGTGTGTTGTAGAACTTTGCTATTCTCTTATTACCCCCTTTCCAAATTAATGTCAATCGCATTTCCCTCCAAATAAAAATCGTATTCTTTTTTATCTTCCTTGTATCTGCTATATAATTGTTGATATGTCAGCCAATAAATATGCCATCCTCCTCCCACTAACTCTTCCTTTGTCTTGAACTCATAGGTATTGTCCTTCTTCCAATTACATAAATCTTCATATAGTAACCACTTGTCTACATTAATCCATCTTCTTGTAAAGGCTTCCTGCGGTGAGATCCATTTAGGCATCTTACTGTAATATTTACGTTTTACTTTCTGCCATGTTCTTAATGTTGCTTTTCTTGCTATGTTGTTATTGAAATCTTTGTGAATTTTATCCTTCCCATACCACACATACGCATGCCAGCTGAATCTCAATCCCTCTCCTTCAAGTAATAATAGCCTCTTGTTTCTTGATTTTATCCATTCGGCCACCCAGATCATACTACTGGCAGTATAAGTTTGAAGGTCAGGAACTGCCAAGCCTCCCTTCTCCTTTTTGTCAATCATAGTAGACCACTTGATTCTCGCCTTCCATCCCCTCCATATAAAATCCCTCAGATCTTTCGTCCATCTTCCCAGTAATTTATCATTTGTTAATATTGGGATTGTTTGGAATAAATAAAGAATTCTTGGTAGGATCAACATTTTTATTGCCTCCATTCTACCTAACAACGTTAGATTTAATTTCTCCCATTTCTTCATTTCTGATTTTAATACTCCCCATACTTTATTGTAGTTATTTTTCACCAAGTCCATGTTTCTGTTGGAGACCCAGATCCCTAGGTATTTTGCTTTTTTCGCCAGTTTACATCCCACCATTATTTCCAGATCTTCTTCTTCTTTTAGCATGTTTTTGGTTATGATAATCATATTTTCTTTATTAATTTTAAATCCAGAGAATCTGCCAAAATTTTCCAATATCTCCAATAAATTATTAATATTCTGTGCAGGGTTTTCTATGATTAATGTCAAGTCATCTGCATAAGCATGAATTTTATATTCTTGATCTGAAATTCTCAAACCTGGTACTTTTTCCTCCTTGCGAATCCTATGAAGCAGGATTTCTAATGTGGCTATAAAAAGTAATGGGGATAGTGGGCTCCCCTGATGGACTCCTTTCTGAATAATTATTGGCTTGGTTTTGTTTCCATTTATTTTAAGATAAGCCTCTTGCTTATCATAAATTCTCTTTAAATTGTTAATCATAAATTGGCCTAATCCCAGCCTCTTGAGTACCTGTATTAGAAAAGACCATATGATATTATCAAAGGCCTTTTCTGCATCTGCGAAAATGAAGGTAGCCTTCCTTTCATTATTCCTTTCAGGGTACTCAAGGGCATTAATAATTGTTCTAGTATTATCTGAGATTGACCTACCTGGTAAGAAACCATTTCGGAAAGGATGTATCACTTCTGTTAGTATTGCTTAATTCTATTAGTTAACATTGTAGCGTAAATTTTATAATCTATGCACAACAGGGAAATTGGACGGTAGTTTTTTACATCTTTTATATCTTTCCCTTCTTTCATGATTACCGTAATATTTGCAGTATTCCATGTTTCTGGGACTCCATCAGTTCCTATTCGATTGATTCTCTGGAGAAAATTAGTTATTATTTCCTCTTCAAATATCTTGTAGAAGGAGACAGTGAAACCATCTGGACCAGGTGACTTCCCTGCTTTGAGCTGTTTTATTGCTACCGAGATATCTTCCTTCAAGAATAGATCGTAAAGATGTGCTCTTTGATTTTGGGGGATTTCACCATAAATGTTGTCATCTATATAGTTTTCTAATTCTGTCTGGTTGTCTTCTTTGTTTTGTTGTTTGTATAGTTTCTCATAGTAGGCGTGAAATACTTTCTCAATATCTTCTTGATTTGAAAATATTTTCCCTTCCTATTCAATTTCTGCAAGCGTATTTCTTTCTGCTTCTTTTCTAAGCTTATATGATAACCATCTCCCTCCTTTATTAGCCTGCTCAAAGTATTTTTGTTTTATTCTTTGCAGTTTGTTTCCCACTTCTTCTAATAACATTGTGTTCAAATCTTTTTGTAAGAATTTTATCTCATTTTGAATGTTCTTATTATTAGGCTGTTAACATAATTTTAATTCTTTGGCCTTTACTTCTTGATATAGCTTATACTCTTTTTCTTCTCTTTCTTTCTTTATCTCTGCTCCTCTCTTTAGAAACAAACCTCTTATAGTGGCCTTAAATATGTCCCAAATTATTTTCTTTTTCATTTCATCTGTATTACTTGATTTGAAGAAGAAATTAATTTCTTAACTCTCTCAACGAACTCTTCATCTTTTAACATGGACTCTTTTAATCTCCAGATATACTTAGATTTCAAGCCTTTAATGTGTAGTTTAATTGGATTATGATCTGACATAACTTTGGCAAGATTTCCATCTTTTTAATTTTAGGCAACAGGGGAGTTGAAATCCAGAACATGTCTATCTTAGACATGCTTTTATGCACATCTGAAAAGAAGGTATATTCTTTTTCAGCCCCATATTTTCCTGTCCCTAAGTCTGCTAGATTGAATTCCTCCATTATGTCATAACACACACTAGGTAGTTTACCCTCAGACCCTCTCTTCCGATTACTGGTTGATCCATCTCTACTTCCATTCAATACTCCGTTAAAATCCCCGTCCAGAACAATAACTTCTTTCCCCAAGGTCTCCATATCCGTTTGTAGTTTTTTATAAAATTGATCTTTCCTTTCCAATGGGGCATATATTGCAATCAAAACTATTTAAAGGTTTTTCAGTTTAATTTCTACCCCTATGTAATGACCCTTGTTATCATTTAGGACTTCTCTAGCCAAGTATTTTTTACTCACATAAATTACAACTCCTTTTTTCTTTTTGTTCGATGATGGTACAAACTCTTGCCCTAACGTATGGTTTTTCAATAGTTTCTTATCTTGCATACGAATCCTCGTTTCCTGTAAACAAATGATACTCGATTTTGTTTTCTCCAAGTAATGAAATGTCTTATGTCTTTTTAGAGGCGTATTTAACCCCTTAACATTCCATGATATGATCAACGGTGTCATTCTTGTTTATCTATACCCACTATTCCCTCCTCTTCGTCTTCATCGGTTCTTAGTTTCTCTTCCTCTTCTGGATTTCCTTCCACTGAGGACGTTTCTTGTTCTTGTTCTTTATCTCCCTCAGTATCTTTGTCTTCCTCGTGATCACTATGAGATTTCCCATATTTCATCTCTCTCCCTTCTTTTCTTCTTTTTATGTCTTCTTTTCCTTTCATCAAATTTTTGTTCATCATTGTTTACCCTTTTTAAAAAATCATTCGCTTTCTTTATTGATGTTATTTTATATCTTTTTTGTTCGTAAGTAAAGACTAAACCTTCTACTCTTTCCCACCTATAGTTCACGCCTAGGCTATTTAATTTCTGTGTAAGCATTCTATATTTTCTTTTCTTTCTTTCTGTCTTTTCTTTAAAACCTCTATTGGTGTGTCCTTATATATTTGTATTTCTTTCCTATCCATTATCAATTTTTCTACATAATTTCTTTGTATTAAATTAGCTCTCATCTTTGTTCTAGTAAATGCAATTACAATGTCACAGGGAAGACTTTTCTCTTTAGCAATTGCAGATTTTACTCGAAACATTTTGTCCATTTCTTGCTCCATTTGGTTTCAGTTATTTCCATAAAGTTTGCCAGTATAGGGGTCAAATGTTCGTATAAATTTTCATATGTCTTTTTTACAACTCCTCCTAGTTTTAAACATCTTTTGCTATACCTTATCTCTTGCACTAGATTTACATTCCTTATTCTATCTATGGACATTTTTGGACGTGTCAAAAATAACGCAAGCAGCCTCATTGCATTGCAAGGCTGTTGCGCTGTAGAGCATCAGTTTCGGATGACACTCTCCCCTGCCAGTACTGTTGCGGTACCGTGGGGAGATTTGAGCATCATATTTGGTCGGTTTTTACTCACGAATGTTGATCGTGATTAAAAACCAATGAAATACGATGCTCAAATCTCCCCGCAGTATCGCAACAGTACCGGCAGGGGAGAGTGTCACCCGAAACCGATGCTCTGCAGCTCAGCAGCCTCGCAACGCAACGAGGCTGCTTGCGTTATTTTTGACACGTCCGAAAAAGTCTTATATCTCTGCATGTTGCATCTGTTTTCGTCTCTAAATTTGTAGTTCTAGTCATCAGTGAGTCTACGTTTGTCTTAATGTCTTATTTCTGTTGTCATTTTATCTAATCTTTTCTCTATTCTCCCGAGGTCTGTCTTCATTTTTTTTTCAAGGAATGGATTTCTTCCCTCATCTTATTTTTGAATGCTCTAAGTTCTTCCAAGATTTGAGCCCTAACTTCTGCTTGTTTAGGTGGCATTTCTATTGAGCCTCTTCTAGTTATTGTAGTTTGTGTTGTTGTGTATGCTCTTAGGCACAAACCCATAGCCATCAGCCACTTCCACCCTCCAAGATAGATTTACATTATCACAATAAACTTATAATTTTGCTCAGTTTTTAACTAAGTTACTTACTAACAATAGGTAATTAAGTGATGTCTTAATATAACAGTAGGATCAATTTTCCCTGTTTATATTCTTATTGTCTTGCACTCTGTTCTATTGCAAAGTAAAGCGATCAACCAGTTCCCCTCAACCTTATGTCTTATGTCAAAAGTATAATGCACTTTGTAGTTAATAAGCTCCCTTAGGTATATCTATGTTATTTAATCACTGAAATATCTTTTTTAAGTATCCCTTTCAATATCACAGTAGAAGTGTCTTAACCATTAACTTAGAATGTATTCAATATTTAATATCAAACTGTTGAGTATCCCAGTAGGAGTGCCTTGACTATTAATTTTGTAATATAGTACAATTTGTGAGCTTCTCCCTTTTAACTTCACTGCCCACCTTATTAAATCAATTTATGACACATCTATAACAAATCGTCTCGGTAACTCAATCAATACTGCAATCAAACGCATAAATTGTTGGGTATTCTGTCTTCCGTCCTTTCTCTTCTGAATACCAATTGTAATTACATTTGTAATTACCTACCCAAATATCGTAATTCAACCTTACCCTTCTACATCAAATTGTATTTACATTCTTATATATGCATTCATAATATTAATTACCCTATTCATATATCTTAATTCTCTTAATATATATAATAGGGTCATTATAATATAGTATTACCTCTGTCCCAGTTTTGCTTGCCTTTCCTATCCTTCGTTTCCTCTTCTCTTCCACTTCTTCAATTTCTAGCTATTTCTCTTCCTTCCTGTCATCTTCCCTTCTTTTCTTCTTCTTACTTCTATCTTCCTTCTTCTTTCTTCTTACTTCTTCCTCTTCTTCTTTCTTTCTCCCTCCTACCTCCCCCTTCTTCCTCTTCTTTCTCTTTCTCTTCCTTGTCGAGCAAGAGGATCACCTCTTAGATACAGTTACTCCCTTGTCATAGCAGGAGGATGACCTCTTACATACAGACACTATAATAGAGCATACCACTGTTCTGAAATTACCAGCCTCTTCCCTTCTGTTGAGTGCTGGCAGCGAGTTAGCTTAATCAGCTCAGTCCTCCAGAGTGTTCCTGTAAGTTCCCTTCCTCAGCTTCTGTGAGTTCCGTGCCACCGCACTGTTTCAGGTGTTATTTTATTAGTCCAATTTAACTTGGGGTGAGCTGACCTTATTAGACCCTTCATCCTTCCAATATGCCAATGGCTCAAATTATTCCAGTGGCACAAAATTAACTTCCGTTGGGATCCAAGTATTGCCGCAGTTCTTATAATCAATTATTACAGTTATTACAGTTACAGTTCTCACCAAGCAGACTGCAAAGCTCCTTCTAATCCTCTTCAGTCCTCCAACCCTTTGTCACTTCCCGAAACTCACCCAGACCCTCCTTCTCTCCGTCTCTCCTCTCAATTTCTCTGTCTCTCCTCTCCTCTCTCTCTCTCTCTTCTCCTTTCTCTCTCTTCCCATCCTCTTTGCTTACCACTTCCGCTTCCACTCTCTGCTCTCTGGCAAGGATAGCCAGTAAATAAGCAGCATACAAAAACAAAAATAAAACATTGCTTCACGTCGATAGAAAGAAAATAAAGTGGAAGGGGTACCGACTTCTTGAGATAGGCTTTTAAATCTCAGTCTCTTAACCCACCCACTTGTGAGTGGGAGGCATCCTGGACTATTGCCTTGCCTGGCAAACTCGTGCTGCACTGGCTGTCTCCAGACTTCTCCATGCAGCCCTTCCCTGAAAAAATACTGGGTGGGCTAGGAGAGATTTCACAGCAAACCCTTCTTGTCTCCTGCTTTCCCAGGTAGGAAAATCTGCAGAGTCCTATTTTGCGCTCTGTTTTCAGTGTTTGTAGGACTGCTATAGACAGAGCCCTGTTGTAGCGTGTCCACTATCCATTACCTCCCACCAGAAGTCCACTTGCCAGCCATGATATAGGAAATATTAAATTGGCTTTCTAGTCTTGAAGAGCCTGGGCCAATAATGAAGCTGTAAAAACTGTGGGATGGCCTAGGGACCTTGATACAGTGCCAACCCTAACTGTGATGGAGACCAACATACAGCCAGCCAAGGATGGTGGATCTGCCCAGGAACATGATTCCTCATCTTTCAACCCCTTAGTGCCAACTTCTGAGTTACAGTCCTGGTAGCAACCATCCTTAGTGGCAGGCACAGGACCAACTTGACAATATTCAGCATAATAGCCTGATATGGGCTATTATTCTATTGCTCTGCAGATTTTTCTATAGGGACGTGAGTGCTTACCATGAAGCTAGGGACTTTATCAGACACAGCAAAAATTGCATCATTAGCATGTGATGATAGCACAAAGTGCTGAAATTATCAGACAATGTTGTCATTTACCCAGTCATGCTATATCACACTGGCTTAGCCCAGCAATAAAAAGCGACACCTTATTTGCACCAGCATGACACAGTGGGAATGGGTAAATGACGAGGACATCTGATAATTCTTCACTTTGTACTATTGTCGCATCCCAAATGACATGTTTTTTGGCGATCTTTGCCTAGTCTGATTTTTTATTTTATTTATTTATACCCCGCTCTTCCGCCACAAGGCTATCAGAACAGCTTACAAATTGTTTTAAGCAATAGCTATTTACACATCTAACTGCATTAAACAGTTTCCAATGTGTGTTAGCTAATTGCCCCCACAAGCCAGGTACTCCCTGCCACTGAAGAAAAGATTTGGAAAAGAGAGTTTGTAGATGGGTTCCTATGAATTCTTGTACTTTCTTGACAGCAGAAAAGGCATAATATGGACCCAGAGTAAGCCCATGCAGAGACCACTCCCTTCTCCGCCATGCGGGACTGAGACAAAGGATAATAAAATTTGAATTCCATTAGTAGCAATAAAGTAACTCCTCTTAGGACCCAGAATGTTTCTTTGCAAAGTCAGAAGGCACCTTCTCAGGCAGAGAACATTGAATTTCTGAAGAAGTCTCTATACTGCTGCATCTGGTAAAAACTTTTCTATGTTATCTATGTTTTCTATATTCGCTGTCTTAATTTATATCTGGGAAGCATCTCAGCAAAATTTATTCTGTCTCATTCTTAGGCAAGTTATTTACCTTATAAAATACGCTATGGGCATGATAAGACTACATGGAATCACAACATCTTCTCTTTAACAAAAAGCAATACTTGTAGTTATTATTCAGTTGTCTTCATTTGGTAGTGAATTTTGGTAGTGAATTTTCTAATCACAGACATAGCAGAATATGCTCACTGAATTAATTACCTTTTTCTTTACCTCCCCCACCCCATCCCTCAGGACAGTCTGTTAATGAATTAACAAGATGAAAATATTACCTGAAGACACATTTTGTCAAGTAATAGGTCCAGTACTGCAAGCTGATCTGAAAGAACAGTAGCTTCTCAGTATGTCGTATACCATCACTGAAAGCTCACAATCCCTGACCTCTTCTTACTTAATTTGAAAAGAGAGGTTTTCAGTATATTTAAATCCATTCCCCTGAGGCACCATCAGTCAAGATTCTCAATTACAAGTCTGGGAGAGGGAGGTTAAATTTTTGTCACTTGTTCAAGACTTGATGACTCAACATGATTATTATTATCAAAATTAGTCCAGGATTACACTTAGCATTCCCAAACAAAACCAGATTTTTTTATTCAGGACCCTGCCTTAAGATAATTGACTTCTCTTTCTTTACATCAGAACCATCCAGGGAATGCCAAATTAGTCCATGACTGCCAGTAATGTTAGCAGGTGCTGAAACACTCACCAGTGTTATTCATCTGAGGTAGCTTTACACCTTGCCTCACAGGTCCTCTATATGTTATATAAAACATGATGTAATCAGAGCTTCATGGTATAGATTTCTTATTTGGTAAAAGATCAGAACACCTCAAGAGCAAACAGAGATGTTGTCATCATACAGTGAATTTGCTTTGGAAACCAGAATACAAATATAAGCAGATCAAAAAGAAGCACAAAATAACATTCTGACTAATTCTGAGTGATTTTAAAAATCAGGATGAAATGGCAGCTAAGAAGTGCAATGGCAATTATGAAGGGCATGTTTAAATAAAAAAAAAAACTTCAACAACTTTTTGTCCCCTCAAACTAAACAAGTGTGGGGTCTCAGTGCTTGGCTTTTATTCAGAGCTTCACTGAATATCTAAGGGGTAGTCCTCAGGGTGAAATAAATCCTCATGGAACCCTCATGGAATCTCATGTGTCCAAATGGGATCCTGCAGCATGCTGTCCTTTTTGGAGGGAGGAGAAGCAAAAGTCATGGAAATTCCATGGCAAAACCTCTGGGACTTTCCCCAAGTTTTTTGACAACTGCAGGGGAAATGTGCACTCCCTCATGTTAGGACAACCAAATCAAATCACAGCTCATTACTGAAGAGGACAGCTGATTGGTCGGATGTACACAGGGGCAGAGCTTGCTAAAAAGTCAGATCCTGGAACTGCCATGTTGGATTGCCACTGTAGCGTTTGTGCGCTCAGGTGATGAAACAGTCGTTCTCTCCTTCTTCTTTTTTTGTTATTTCAGCAGAAGATCGCTCTTCTGCACCTAGGAATTAGGGTTTTTTTTTTTTTAAACCTGTTTAACGGGGGCAATTTGGGGAGTAAAGACTCAGGAATAGTTCACTTATGCCTGCCATCTTGATTCATTGGCATGCCTCCTTGTGAACAGGAAACACAGAGAGCTTCACACACCAGTGACCTTGCAAAAAAATAAAGACAGATGACAGCTGCTGCAAATTGATGTATGTGTGCACAAATCCACATTTTATTCCCTCATCTAGACTGGCCCTTATTGTGTGTGTGTGTGTGTGTGTGTTTCAGTGGTTTCAACAATAATTCATGATGGGAAGTCAACAGCCTTTGCAGAGATATTGAGATATCTGAGTTGCCCCAAAGCCCAGGCAAGTCCCCATGTGTTTGAGAACATAGCAAATTCAGAAGACCTCTTTGCCTTTCTTCATTGGAATTTCTGTTGAAAGCACAGGGGAGGGGGAGGGATGCAGCACACATCCATTTTGATTTCCCAATTTAAATCAATGGAAGAGAACTAGTGATCTGGGTTTCAACTGAAGAGAACTAATGACTACTCAGATTTGTAGTTCAGATTGGACCCAAATCTGAATCAACCCAATAGAGCTCCTGACTGAACTGGAGTTTTGGTACACATCTGTAAGTTTACATGTAGCTGTTCCTAGCATGGAAAGAGCCTTGTTTCACCTTCCTCCTGTTACCCTCTGCTCTCAGGTGTCTTAAAGACCCTCAAAATATCAACATTAATTTGGGGAATCAATGTACCCAGCTTGGCTATGCAAAGAGGGAGCAAAAGATAGCAAATCTTTTGACCTTTGTATACCAGTAATCAGGAGGAGACGTTAAACTAGATAGTATAATAAATTGACCTATATTGAGAAAACCAACAGTAATAACATTCACACACACATTCAGGCTTCAAATATTCATGAAAGACTAGTAAATAAAGTGAGAAATATTGGGATAGATGGATACAGGAGGGAGTTGTTTGTGGAAGAGACAACACCTATCCTGTAGGGATGAGCTTGAGGAAGGAACCAGCAGAATGAGGGTCCCAAAGTCAGAACAGTGACTGATGTGGAGAGGTAGGAGGGTGGACTGTGTCCACTTGAGTGGGTTTTAGAAGTGTTTTTATAGTCAACATTTGCCTTCTGGGGATGGGATAGAGTAGAAGACAATGTCTCTCTGAGTTACTCAAGGTGAGACAAAGACACTTTGGATAGGCTAATGACATCTTAATATGCAGATACTTTGTGATTGAAAGGGAGGAAGCAACTTCCTTTGTTTAGAGAAGGGTGAAGGAATGAGTATTGTTTACAGATACAGATATGAGTCTCCCAGCTTTAGCTGACAGGATTACCCAGGTGTACATGCCTTCAGCTGCCTGGCAAATTAGCATTTCTCTGGAGTTTAGATGCCCCCTCTCTAAGTGCATACCTGACTGAGTATGAACACTAGTCTTTGTAATTTGTTGAATTTTCCAGCTTTAATGACCACACTGGAAGTGGAAGGTCATATCTGACCTAATTATTAAATATTGCCAATTATTATTATAGACATAGGGCTGGGGGGGTGTCAGGGTAGGTAACACTTCCATGTAGCTATTAAAGACAATGAGCCTCAAGAAAAGAAAAGAAAAGAAAAGAAAAGAAAAGAAAAGAAAAGAAAAGAAAAGGTGAGAACGCCAATTCAGCACCACAAATAAAGGGTTTCAAAGGCAGATTTAAACAGTTAAAAACCCAAAGATTTGGGCTTGGATGGATGGATCTGCTGGTTTTCCTTTCTCTCACATTCATTACTTTTAAGTCTCTGGTTCTGTCCAGCATAAATATGAAGAAATTTTCAAAGTTTTCTAAGTTATTTTCAAAAAATAAGTTATTTTTACCAATCTCTACTGAAGACTGATTCAGCAACAATTTTTTCTTTACTAACTTAGAGTACATAGCTAGTTCTCAATACCAGGACAATAATAACAAACATATTCTCTAAAATGGATATCAGGATATCAGAATGTTATCCTGCAGTTACAGTACAAATAGGTATATAGCCATGGAAGCTCATGATAAAATAAAAACCAGTTAGTCTTGAAGGTGCTGCCAGTGCCACAATCAATTTCTCATCCTCCCTTTCTCCTTTTTATGTTACAGTACACAGTAGAATATAGAAGAGGCAAAATAAATACAGGAATGTTGGAATTAATGTTGAAACAGCTGCCAAATACAAAAATAATATAAAAGTATGTATAAAACTGATCTCTACAAGTTTAGCAGAAACACCTCTGTCCTATATAAGAGCTATTTGGGACAAATATATAGCATTGCCACTTTTTTTTCTTTTCTTTTTTTTAAGAAGAGACATGCTTGATGGATAGGGTTTGAACTACTTGCAAAAGAGGCCAGGAAACTTTCAAACAGAGGTGAGAGAATTCAGCTAGGGTAAGTCTAGATGGTGAAATAAATCCTCATAGAATGCAGGAGGAATCCCATGTGTCTTATTTGGATCCCACAGTGTTCTGTCAGTTTTGGAGGGAGGGGGAGCAAAATTCTGGATAAATATTTTGGGGCTTTTCCCAGATTAAAAAAACTGTGGGGAAAATCATAGAATCATAGAATCATAGAATTGTAGAGTTGGAAGACACCACGAGGGCCATCCAGTCCAACCCCCTACCATGCAGGAATACACAATCAAATCATCCCTGACAGATGGCTATCCAGCGCACCTCCACTCATTAGGATAACCAAATTACAGCACTGCACATTCCTGAAGAGGTTAGCTGATTGATCTGACCTGTACAGGGTTGCAGAGCTTTCTAAGAAGGCAGAGCCCAAAACTGCCGTGTTGGATTGTTACCATAGCGATTGTGAGATGAGGCAATGAAACAGCCTTTCTGTTTCTCTTTCTTTAAGTGAAAGATTGCTCTTCCACACTATGGATTTAGGATTTTTTTTGTTGGTGTTTTTTAAAAAATACTGTTTGGCAGGAGCAAGTTGGGGAGCATAGAACTGCAAGTAATTCACTCGCGCCCACCATCTTGATTTGCTGGTATGCCTCCATGTGAACAGCAAACTCAGATAGCTTCACATAGCTTGGAAAAAAATTGTTGAAACACATGAAAGCTGCTGCGAATTGGCATAGGTTTACACCAATCCACATTTTATTCCCTCATCTAGACAAGTCCCTGGTATCAGGACCTTGTTTTCCAGAACTCTCTCCTGCTATGGAAGTCTTCATAAATTTTCTCTAGCTAATATTTAATGCAGGATAAGATTTCTGTTTGCAGATAACAATGAGTAATGTTATAATTTTGTCTGCCTGGCAAGAAAGTTCTCAAAAACTGGGCATTTCTTTCTGACCATTTGCAGGCTGGTACTTATTTAGCACCAAAACGACAACACACATATGCACAAAACAGCATTTTCTTCATGCAAATGTTCTAATTTTTTACACAGAGAATGTTCTATGTGCAGAAAATCTAATTCAAACCCACATCTGTTGGTGTTTTAAAAAACAAATAACACATCCTGAACTGCAACGATTCTTGTTGCTCTAGTGTTCTCCATTTTTTTCATATATCTTTCACATTTTTAAAAAAAGTCTATCCCTAATGTAAATTTGTTTTGCTGGATGTGCAAGGTCCATACCTTTCCCTAAAACTCCCTTGAGCCCAATTCATCTCACCAGGATGAACCCCATTGTGCTTTGTACTACTGTTACTGCATTTCCCTTTGGACATAATTGTTCTCTTCTTCTCCTCACATGTAGAATTTAGTGAGTCATATAGAAAGCCGAAGTTGGACCTTGAGAGTCATGGATGGAGGTTGGAAGATTGTTGGGTATTTTGACACTTCAGATTCAAACTCATTCTATTTGACACAACATCATTCTACTGGTAATACCTGCTTGGAATGGTTGCTTACCTATTTTATGTGATGTTTTATGTTAAGTTTTGTTATTAATTTCTATCACAGCTTCTATACTCAGAAGAGTTTCCAAGATGGCTCACAAGAGTATAAAACCATGAAATAAAATATAGAGCCATAAAAACCAAACACACTGAAATATTAATAAAACTTCCTCCCATGTTTCCCTAGTTTACAAGAATTGCTCACTTCCTCATAAAACCTTTTACACAATTTCAGATTGGGATTATGATCCTCTCATAGAATTGATTTTAAAAGGGAATAAACTGTAAGTATGTTTTTCCACATTCTTCTCTGCCCTACTATTTGTGATGAGAACAGGGGGGGAAATCAATGTATCTTTTATTTTAAATGCAGCAGATGCTAGGAAACTATCATGAAACTATCATTTATTGTACAGATGTTTATATCTCCAGAGCTAAAAAATTATGTAAATCCCTTGGAACCCCTTGGAGCCTATGTTATGGTTCAATACCTCAACATCTTCTAGAAGAAATCCATAGCAATTGAAAGTGATGACGATGATTTTAAAAGAGTAATACTAAATATATACAGTAAAAAGATGATGCCAAGCTTTTTTCTAGAAAACCAGTTTTCTTTATATACAGCGTTATGCAGTAATATAAAAAGGAAGGGAGGGAGGTCCCTGTCCTCCCAAAAAACTGCAGTCTAAATTTGCACATGGGGAAAAAAACATGAAAGGCAGTAGAAGTGGGAAAGGAAGAAAATGAGATAATAAAATTGGGGATTAATATGTGCAAATGTAGTCATACATATGCTGGCCTTCTGGTATTTATCTCTTACAATTAAATGCAAATATTGATTGGAAATGGTTTCATGCCAGTTCCAATTGTTCTGCCAGAATATTTTCTCACTCACACACAAACATAGCAATTGTGTTTGCTCCTTGGTATAATTGTTGTCATTTTCTCAGGAACAAAGGATTTGTGCAAATTAAGAACATGTGCAGCTAATTACTGGAATTTATTCCAGTTTGTCATTATTTTGAGTGGCAATTTGTTTTAATATGCACTGTATGTGTTAAATAAAAATACCTTGCTACTTATATGTTGTTTCAGCATGGAGGAGCAACCATACACAATGACAGTTGTTCTGTCTTAGAAATCAACTTCATTCATTGCTAATTATTATCTCCTGTTGTTAATGGACATTTATTGTTTTTGATATGGCCATATTCAGCAGATACCTATTTCATCAGGAATGTTGAAAGAAATGCAATCAGCAAATGCTGAGACATGCATTTAATTAGACTGAGTGTTCAAAGTTTCCCACAGAAGGAAGTATTTTGCAAATTGTGCTTAAATAAAAGGACAAAAATATTGTGTGTGTGTGTGAGAGAGAGAGAGAGAGAGAGAGGGAGGGAGGGAGGGAGGGAGGGAGGGAGGGAGGGAGAGAGAATAAGACCAGTGTTTGATGCTTTGAATCAATAAACATATGTCACATTCGAATTAGAAAACCATGTAGAATGGTAAAAGGACAAGACTGCTTCTCATACACAACCAGGAATGATAATTGTCCTGCAAGAACCAAAATGACAGAAAAGTAGACAAGTTAGCAAAATACAACAATAAATGTATCAAGCAAGACAATAAATAATAAATATTATTTCTACTTCTGTTCAGTTTTGGACTGTGAAGATGCTGAATTTGGTTCAGGATGTTGATCTTAAATGGATTAGGAGATTGTCTACCCATCAACTATCTGGTTCTTTCAAAAGCATTGAGAGAATTTGCATATGCTTTTGTCTAATAATCCCCCTTTAAAGGCCTTCTAATTGGTGGTCATTACCGAATTATGTACTTATTAATTATGTGCCATTTGAAACCTTCCTGAAATCAACTTTCTTGCAAGCTCATTAATGGTATGAGTGGGAAACTATTTGCTCACCTTTCACAAATTCTGTTTTGTTTTGTTTTTAAATTTTGTGCTCTGTATTTATGGTTGGAGAAACTGATATTTTTAGATATTTGGGATGAAAACCTTCTTAATCTCTGCTCATTGTCCATGCTGGCTAAGACATGTTGTCCAAAACATATTGAGAGCACAAATTACCTACTCCTAGATCACATGTATAGTAGAATATAGGCAGCAGGTACCCTTCCCTTTTTCTGCCATTAATCCATCTGTACTTTTGTGGTCCAAAATAGATCTGAACAATCTGTAATCTCTTCATCCCCAAAGCTAAACACAGTCCAGCATTCATGAATCAACATATCAACAAAGCTAAGATATTTTTACCAATCCCCCATTAGGCCACTTGTCTTTTGGGCCATTTTATCCAGTCTTTTCACACCATTCACGGTTCTGTTAAAATGCATATATCATTATCTCTTTGGTTAAATATCCTTTCTAAACTGAGACTGTTTGCTTTTCTCCCATACATTATAAGATATATTGCCAATGCCAACTCTATGAAGAAAAGCAGCATAAAATCTCAGAATTCCATTTCACAAATGCCAAATGTCTGTTTAAGAAATGGATGCTTGAGTTATAGGAAATGTATCAACAGACCAAAACTTTTAACTCTTCCAGACAAGATTGGGTTCTCTGCAGGAGTGTCTGCTTACATGCAAAGTCCTGAATCATCAAGGAAAGTACCAGAGCTCAGTAGATTAACACCCTACCTCCCAAGATTCAAAGTGATTCCGGATCATTTTCTGCATGCCCCCTTTTCTTGTATTCTGACATTTGATATTTATTTTATTCCAAACACATTTTTTCCTTATCTGCATATCACCCATAGCAGTGACTATTGGATGGAGGATACCATTTGCCCTCCCAGAAGGAGGGAAGAAATGCAAGAAGCTTGGTGATGCTACACATTACAATGCAGAATGGGAAAGGGGATGGAATGATTACTTATTGCATTACATATTATTTATGTGTTAGATTGGTATTTAATTTGTAAATGTTTGCATATTGGTCACTTTTGTCTGGTTACTGTGGAAAGAGTAATTGTTGATGAATAATTCGGCTGTTGTTGATGAACACCCATGGGCGCATATTGTGAAAGGGAGTTCTCTGGACTTGCCTTTTGGGTCTTTGGATTCAGTGACAGGAATGGAGACAATCTTTAAGACTCAACTTGACTTTCTTCTTTAGGGCTAGGAGCTTGAGGAGGAGGTTAGCATGTTCAGACTTCCTGAAATGGACTAGCTAGTAGCAAGCTATATTTATTGATTTGTTTTTGGAGTTTGGGGTTCCCTGCCCATGAAATGCAAAAGAATGAGTAAATATACATCCACACTGCATTGTGTAGTCCTGCTGTAGATCAGTTTAAATAGTTAATAAAGTAGCCTTTACTTTATTCATATATTTGTGCATCTGTCTCTTTCTTCTGATTAGGTTGGTTAATGATGGTTCTTAACCAAAGAAAATTAATTGAGATCCCCTTTCTTCCCCTTGCCACCATTCTTTGGCCTAATTTTAACAAGCTTAAGAAATATAAATGCATGATTGCTCCAGTGAAAATGGTATGTGTGCTACCTACCCTGATAGTTTCCATCTTGGAATATCGCATAATTGGCAATATTTAATAATTTGGCTTCATGTGGCGCTCCACGTGGTTAGCACGAAAACCAGGGACCCCCAGATACCAAGGCTGGAGTCATGTATAACCAAGGGAGGGGCCTTTGGAAATTTCCCAAACAAGTATTACTCAGGTCAGAGTTTACACCAGGAGATGAGTGATCTATTAATCCATTCAACAATAGGAGAGTCCTTGATGTTTACAAAATGGGTTTTTCCTCTTTCCTTTCCTTAAACAATAGACCTTGCCTTCTCCTATTCAATTCTAAATACATAATCCATTAATGATCATTAGCTCTTCCAGAGGACCCTTCATTTAGTCCTGGGAAACTCCAATAAGCATCACATTCCTCTCTAAACCCCATTCTTTCAAGGGAGTTATCACATATAAATATCACCCTAAAACACCACAAAGTGTGCACAGACCCTGTTCTTTTTGAGTCCACATCAATCTGTGTCACCACTCTGCCTCCTGGACCTCCTTGCTGTTGGTTTACTTCGTGATCTCCATTCTCCAGGATCAGTATAGTATAACCCATAATTCCCTCACTCTGTTTATCTGTCCAAATACTTCCTACTATCTATGATAGCTTTGTGTGATTGCCTGAAGCCTGAATGTTTGTATGAATACTGTTGCTGTTAATTTCCAATAAAGATCACTTAACTGTACATTTTGGCTTAGAGTCTCCTACGTTACTACTGGTATACATAGGTCAAAAGATCCTGTCGTTACCCAGACTCTTGCTGACATTTTGAGTTAATTAAATATTCCCTTATATTAGTTTTGGACACTAGCGGGTAACATGTGATTGGAAACCAGTCTGTACAGACAGATTTTCTCTTTTGCCATCACAAAAACACAATGCAGGGATAGCTAGTCCAACTTTCCTATTTAGCACAAAACAAGTTGGTCTTGTTGGTAGTAACTGTTGTATTTATATGCCCTGAATAACACTGTAATTCAATGTAAATTGCTAAAATCAGTGGGAGAGAGTGACATCAGTCATTCCCTCTTTTATATAGAAAGAGCCAATTGTAACTTTGGTGGAGGTCCCATTCAGTCTCCCACCCAGAGGCTAATTTGTTCCATACCAATTACATTGCCACAAAGGAAGAATATTGTGGGCTTCCATACTAATTCTTAGATTAGATTAGAAATTAAGATGCCTAGTGGCAAGAATTTTGCAGTTTTCACCCAGTATTTGCACATCCCAAAATATTTCAGGAAATTATTCTACACAGAAATACACTTATTTTGTGTGTGTGAAAATTGTGGAGTTTATGCAATTCCCCTCCCCACTGTTTCCAGGTAGCCACTTTTGTGTGTTTTATGTGTGTATGCAAGATTGTTGTTTTCTATAGAAAACCTAGCAATCTTCACAACAAAAATCTTACACAAAAGAACTTGCACAAAAAAATACCAATCTTGCATAAAAAGTAGACACATGGTTTTCTTGTGCAAGATGTGTGTGTAGAAACTAGCAATCTTGCACAACAAAAACATGCCCAGAAACTGTTTTGTTTGTGTAAAGCCTCACAATTCTCACATGAAAAAACGATGTGTATTTCTGTGTAGAATAGAGCTCGCAACAGGTCAGTGTAGAAGGGGCACTCCAAAAAAGTGATAAAACGACTCCCTGAAGCAACACCTCAGCCAAATTGATCACCAACAATGTTCCGCCCTGCCCTCACATTGGGAGTCATGGAGACACACTATCCACAATGCTGAAGCCTTATTTGAGAACTCACGCCAAACAAGTCTTGCAGAGAAACAACAATGAAGAAAGAATCATAACCCGGAAACATCACCCAAGGAGACCTTCTGCTGTGCTTTCTGCAACCGGACTTGTTTTTCTCAGATTGGCCTTTTTAGTCATCAGCGCGCTTCCAGAAAGTGTGGGATGAGACCTTCCTGAATCTTGGCTTGCGAAGAAAAGCCAAAGAGATAGAGAATTTTAAGAAACACTAAAAGATGTGTAAATACTGTATGAGAACTATGTGGAAATAGTCATTTTTTCTTTATCAGGGTGAAAATGATGGAAATTACTCATCCTTACTTGTGAGAAAAAATAGTTACGTAAATATTAACTTCCCTATTGCTACATAGTATGGGCCCCACAGTGACCAACTAGGTCATGAGTGCCATAGAAGTTTCACTTGCTTTTCAAGAATATTGCATCAGACATCAGATATTATAACCATTAATGACTATTAGTAGAAAAGATATATGCCAAATTCCATCCTTATTTCTCCTCCGACCCCTTTAAAATGTCAATTTTGCTTGTACATACCCAAACGGAAGAGCCAGAGTGGAGCAGTGGTTTGAATGTTGGACTACAGCTCTGGAGAATAGGATTAGAATCCTAGCCATTTATAATATTAATGCTTATGTGTGAACCATTTGTTAATGGGACAGATAGAGCCTAGGCAATTGAAAATGATATATTTCAATAAGAAAGGCAAAAAAAAAAACCAATTATCTTAAGAGCTGCAAATGTAACTAAAAATGCTAATTTGCACACTTTGGAAAATTAGCCCCAGTCTTCAACAGCAAGTGTGGTGTAGTGCTTTGAGTGTTGGACTATAACTCTGGAGACCAGGAGTCGAATCCCCACTCAGCCATGGAAACCCCCTGGGTAACCTTGGGCAAGTCACATTATCTCAGCGCAGCAGAAGGCAAGGGCATACCCCCTCTGAACAAATCTTTCCAAGAAAACCCCATGATAAGTTCATAAGAACATGAAGGCACACAACAACAAATATTCAGAAGGATTTATGGGATGTTTTGACTGCTCCACTGCAAACAATTTTTAGTGTTCACCATGGAGGAGGTAATACACAGCCCACAATCTATCACTACTAGGAAGGAACAGGTTAGAGATGTAAGCATACAAGACAGCAGCTGAACACAAGCACATATCATTGTTCTAGCTGATCTCTCTCTCTCCCTCTCTCTCTTTCTCTTGATTTTTGATCCTCCAGATGTTGTTGGACTGCAATTCTCTGTCAGCCTAAGCCAGCATAACCAATGGTAAGGGAGGCTATGGAAATTACAGCCCAACAACTAAAGGGCCACACATTGTCACTACCATTGAAATTCATGGTTGCCAATGCATAGGCTAGATTTCATAAACTTTACAAGCAGTTGTGTGGATTTTCATTGAAAGAGGGATGTATAAATAAATGCATTGCCATGAAGTCTCTTGAGAGATTTCAGCATACTGCCTACACTCTAGGTGCCTGTATTTTCAACACCATCAGGATCTCCCAGGAACCTCCTTTCTGGGCTCTCTAACCAATCAATAAATCTGAAGTAGAAACAGATGTGGAGAAGAGGTTGTACATTCCCAAACTAGAATGATTTACATCTCAATGAATGTTGTATAGTGAGATGGAATCTAACTCAACCCATACACAAGGGAGAAGCATCAATTGTGGATGTACAAAGAGAATAAAATTAAAGCTTGGATAAAATATTTCTGAACAGATGAGGCAATTGCAATGAGCACTTGTGTTTTCAAAACTAGAGTTGGACAGTATTTCTCAAAACATTTTTTTTTATTTGAGGATTATAGCCCCCCCGCCTCCAATTTGGGAAATGTTATTGAAGGGGGAAATGGGCTTAACTCCTTTTCCTTGCAGTCTCTTACTTCATTATTTCCTTCACCTGCTGGTGTGAATTATCAACTTAGTTTCATTTAGCAACATACGGCAAAATACCCTGAAAATGGTTTATCTTGGCCCATCCTCAGATTGCATTCACCCTAGAAAATATTAAATGAAATCTCCCCCTCCTCCACTCCTCTTTTGCCACAGAGATTAAGAGTAGAGACCCCCCCCCCAGTTCTAAGTACAATCTGAAAATGCATTGCACATCCAGTTAGGAGTGCAGCAGAACATAAGGGAGTTACATATCTAAGGTCACACTTCATTAACTACTTATACTGATTTGCAGAGGAGCTCAACTACGGGCAGGTGCTGAGGTTCCCGGTGGCTCCAGATTCAGTCATTCTACTGTAGGCTTCAGCAAGCTGACCGTATCCAGGAGGGGAGAATGTCCCAAGTTAATGCCTACCAAGTACCAATGTTCAAAACAAGGGCATTCTTGGGCTTACCTACATGGGCTAAATACCCCAGTTTACCCCCATTCCAGAGCTCTACAGTCCATGTAATGCAGGATGTTTGTCCCATCTGCCCCTGGGCAGTCCTCACCACCCCTGAGGCAGATAGAGGGCTGGAATGTGGGCAAGCCGGGAAAAGGCCCTTTACAGCATTGTAAAATAATACTCAGTATACACCGTTACAGCTGGGATAGAATAGATCAGGCCCCACATGTCCACAGGAACCCATTCTGGCATGCCAGCCATCACTGTCACTGCCAGCAGCTCCCTGACTCTCCCAGAAGCCAGGCAGGGGTCCCTCAGCATGTGACCAAAGTTGGTCACATACAGGGGGCCTTCAGTCTCATGTTTCTGGGGCACCTTTCCTGGCTTCCACATCAGCAGAGAAAATGGTGACAGCAACTGCCGCAATGGACCAGCATTCTGTTTGGACTCCAGCCTGTTTTGTTGAGGTAACAGTGGCAGAACTGGCCAGATTTGGAGCCAGGATATGCCAGAAGGGAGCTGTCATGCTCTGACTGGTGTAGATGAGCCCTTGAACTCCAAGTCCTAAAGTTTGTTCCCCTCTCTACCCATACAGTTGTCCCTCCATATCCACGGATTTGGTATCCACAGCTTTATTTCACAGCTTGAAAATATTCTTAAAAAAATAATAATCCAAAAAGCAAAACTTGATTTTGCCATCTTATATAAGGGACACCATTTTGCTATGCCATTGCATATAATGGGACTTGAGTATTCATGGATTTTGGTATCCATAGGGGGTCCTGGAACCAAACCCTAGCCAATATAAAGGGACAACTGTACACTGTTGTTGTTTACCTTTTAATCAGGGCAAAGCCCCCAACAAACCTGCCAGAATGACCAATGGCACCATCCAAGCACATATCTCAGTGCAAAGTATGCCAAAATAACTCCCATAAATCTTCAGCAAACATTTAGCTTCCAAAGAAGGGATGAAATTACTAACTTACTCTGAAATGACCAGCAGGACCCTGCACTGACAATTAGTGAGGGCAGAGCCCAGAAGAAAAGAAGAAGATGGGGTGGAGCCAGTGTATACATCAACCAAATCCCACCCTTACACACCTTACATTATAATACCATTCTCAGCTGTGCTTCCTCAGGGCATACAGAATCTAGCCTTGTTCTGCAATTGACCAGGCATCAGTATGGACCCAGGGCCAAACTTATCTGCTTTTAGGCTAAGTAAGATAAAATAGACAGCCAGTGTTATATAGTGGTTTGAGTGTTGGACTATGACTCTGGAGACCAAGGTTCAAATCCCCACTTGGTCATGGGAACCCACTGGGTGACTTTGGGAAAAAAAAAAAAAAGAAAAAAAAAAGAAAAAAAGAAAAAAAAAAGAGAGAGAGATGGATGGTGTTGATTTGGCTTCACCCACAGTGGCTGTGTCCTGTTTGGCTTTGTCCATGCTCATCTGTGGTGTCTGGTTCTAGAAAGTTAGATATAAATGAATGTGGCCTCAGGTTGCAAAATGTTCCTTATCCCTGCTCTAGAGGTTTTGTGGATTGCAGCAACACACAGGGTCTTGTCTGCTACAGTTTCCTCCATTCCATTTGGAACATGCTTTCATCAGCAGATGTTTTGCTCTTTTCTGTCTCCATTTTTAGGAAGGCTAAAAACACCTTTTTGGCTGAGCAAGGGTTAGTTCATTTGGCTGCTTATATTGCTGCTGCTTTGTTTATTCTGTGTTGCTGCCTTTATGCTTTGACATGTTTAATTGGTTTTGATCCTGATTCTAATTGTAATTTAATCTGATTATCACTTTGCAATGCAACAATGTGTGTGTGTGTTTCTTAATGAGGATACAGAAAAGGAAGGAAGGATGGGAGAGATTAAGAGTATTTACATGTTTCTTAGCAGAGTGGAGATGTCACAAAGAAGTATTTCAGTTTATTATGGGTCACGGTCATTTTTACAAGAACCCAGAGAGATGAGATGTAACCACTTCCATTTTGTGAGGAGAAATTCAATTTGAGAAGTGACATTTCCCACAAATTGGGGACCTTATGATTGAGGTGTAGCCTGGGGAAAGAATGAAGTTGAGAACCTCCTCCATGTCTTGGGGCAAGCAGAAACTCTAACAGGAGGTGCAAGTGAGCCACTGAAATTAGATAATTATGAAGAGGTTGTTCAGGAAATTATTGTACAGGGGACAAGTAGTGTTCTGAAGGCATGGTACACTGAAATAAAATCTATGAGGAACTAATACTCCATGTGTATGTGGCAGAGAGTTTAGCTTACAACAGTGTTTCCACTGCGGACAGGTCATGCACAGCATCACATATATGATATAGGGCAATAAGGCAAGTTATGATTTCTGCATGTCCAGAGAGGGGACTTTCTGTTTCTAAAATGGTGGTAATGTTGAGTATGGCAGCACAAAAGCAGGCTTGGGTCTTGTCTATATGGTCAAAATAGTACGAACAGGATGTGAACATATGGTGATCCATTCATATGGACATATGCATAAATACATGTCATTTGGAAAAGAGGCAGCAAAATCCACCACAAAGTCCATTTGTGTCGCATCCAGGGCTTCATCCAGATTTTTTAAAAAGCTCTATATGACATGTGAATGTGTGATTGTTTGTACACTCACATTTGCACAGATATGAACAGGCAGCATAATCTGATTGGCTGGATGAGCATGGGGGCAGGGCTAGCAAACAGGGAAAGCCTGAAGCCACCATATTGGATTTTTGGCTAAGCAAGGGTCCGGTAAATCAATTATGCTCTTTTTTTCTTTCTTTTTTTGTAAAAACTAATTGTCGCTTGTGCACACCATGGGAAACTGTTGTTTTTTTTAAATTGCAGCAGCAGATTTAGAATAACAACTAAATCACTCATGGCAGTCATCTTGGCTAGGGGATCATGTGGAGTTTATGGGGGCTCTTTTGATCATGAAGACAGGTTGCATCATTGCAAATGCCTGCTTTTTCTGATGTGTTCATATTTTTCCCCTCATACAGGCAAGACTTTGTTGTGCCATACATCCACCCCAGCCTTAATTAGAGTTTCTTCACATTTCCTCACATAGCCCAGCACCATTGCCTATCATGGAGGGAGGAAGCAGAGATCCACAGGTTCCATAGCAGGGGTAACCACCACCTTTGAGATAATGAAAATGGTGAGGGGATCATGGAGCTAACAAATCTATAGTGTAAAACAATCAGGGTGAGGTACTGTTCCACTAGGTAGACGCTGTACACCCTGCACATATGGAGATGTAAGGGAGGGGGAAGAAATCTTCCTGAGAATGAGGAGTTATATGTTTCTAAATCCCAGTATTAATACTGAATAAAACAAATCTGTGTGCCCAAAGAAGAACAAATTCAGTTTTTTAAAAAACCACCAAGGATATAATGACCCAGGTGCACAACTAGAGATGGCTCAGCTTCTGCAGCCTAAAGCTGTATTTAAACATTGGCATTTACTTTTGTGTTTTAAAACTTCATACATCACTTTTCAAATTCTTGTACAAGGCTGAAACATTTTTTTTTAAAAAAATAAACATACTTCTGCACAGTCAGAATCTGTTCATCCTTCAGTTAATCTAATTGTAACACCCCAGCATCCCCTACTGAAACACCCAGCAGCCTCTGACTTGGTTCATCTTTTGATTGGCAACAGTGTTTGATATCAATTTGGCCTAGCATGGGCCTTCTATGGCTGACGGAAAGGAGTCAATCTAAGGGTAGCATGTATCAAGCCTCAGATAGGGGACTCATAAATTATCCAACATTCATACCTCAACACAGACAACCAGCATCTCCTTTGAAATGAAGAATCATAGAATCATAGGGTTGGGAGAGGCCACAAGCTTCTTCCTGCTTCATGTTTGAGAAAGGCAGACATCCATCTGTACCGCTGGTAGAGTTATTGTTTTGCAAATCATGTTGTCACCCACACATCCACAAGAAAAAGGAATATTGCCTGTCAAACTCCAGATACCAGAGCACTCATATTTTTCCAGTTTCTGGATAAACCAGAATTCTTTTTTCCATGTCATTAGAAACTATCTGAAGACAAATCTTCCCTTTATTTAAATTGTACCTACAAATGGGTAATTTCCTATAAAATCCACTGGAAAAATGTATTCTTTGGGTTCGGCTCCCCATTCCTCCTGAATCCACATCACTCCGTATCCCCTCGGCCAGTCCCTTCTCCGAACCTCGCTTCCTTCCTGAAATCCCACTAACACCTCCGGGAACCCTGGCTCACTTCCAAGCCAGGGCAGGCATTCTCATCCATCTCCTTTAACCCTAACCCTCCCTTCCAAGGTCTGCCTGCCCCACTTTTCATAGCAACTGTTTGCTGTGGCTTGAGTGTAATACTGCTCCTTGCAAGGAGGATGTAGTTGCAGGATCATGTGCATATTTCCCCAAAGCCTTAGCCTAATCCTGTTTCTAAGTATTGCCTGCCTTACTTGAATAGTCTTATTTGCTTGATAAATGAATGAGTATGATGCTTGTAATTCAGTATAATAACATTTCATCAGTTGTTTTTGACCTTTGACTCCGTGTTCTTTCTGGCTCCAACCATATACATAGGGCACAAGACTTCCGCAAATATGTAGCCTCTCACGCTGCTATTTGAGCTGCTATTAATTCCCCAATCTAAGATAAATTCATGCATGGATTTTCCATAGACACAAGGGTTTTGTGTAACACAAAACCAAGTGAAGATAATTCCATTTCAAGGCCTTTGGGTAAGACATCCATGGTGAGATTTCTCTACCACTGCTGCCTATTTGCTTGGGCACATGCTCTGGGCACAATCTATTTTACTGCCCAGAATTTCTCTCTCTCTCTGGCTTTTCTTCGCAAACGAAGATTCAGGAAGGACTCATCCCACACTTTCTGCAAGCGTGCTGATGACTGAAAAGGCCAATCTGAGATAAACAAGTCCGGTTGCAAAAAGCACAGCAGAAGTCTCCTTGGGTGATGTTTCTGGGTTGTGATTCTTTCTGCGTTGTCATTTCTCTTCAAGACTTGTTTGGCGGGAGTTCTCAAATAAGGCTGCAGCATTGTGGATAGTGTGTCTCCATGCCTCCCGATGTGAGGCTAGGGTGGACCATTGTTGGTGATCAATTTGGCCAAGCCTGAGATGTTGCTTTTTTCAGGGAGTCCTTGGATCGCTTTTTTGGAGCACCCCTCTTACGCTGACCCATGGTGAGTTCACCGTAGAGTACTATTTTTGGGAGGCGATGGTCCTCTATCCTAGAAATGTGCCCTTCCCAGTGCAGCTGTGTTCTCAATATCATGGCCTCAATGCTGGTGATCCCTGCTTGCTCAAGGACAGCAACATTTGTCACATAATCAGTCCAGTGTATATTTAGGATTGTGTGTATACAGCGCTGATGAAAGTGTTCAAGGAGTGGTAAGTGGTGGCAATAGGTGACCCATGTATCAGACCCATAAAGGAGAATAGACAGTACAATGGCTCTATACACACTGATTTTTGTGCTTCACCTCAAGTGTTTATTACTCCAGACTCTTTTGTAAAGTCTTCCAAATGCTCTATATGCCTTTGCTAAAGAAAGGACAAAAACTAGTGAAAGCTGCACTTCCTTCTTTTTGCTCCTCTCATTGCTCCTTTAGGGGAGGTGAACAGATAGTAGCAGCAAGGAGGAGCAGGAGTAGTGGGCTATTGAGCATCAGCAATTGGTCACCAAGATGTATGGGGCCATGATAATGTGATTGTGAACCAGGGCCATAGAGTCACAAGCAGTGGCTGGCATTCTGTATTGCAGTTATGGATATGTAACCTAGAACTACAGATCCGTACCTGTGCTGCATTCAATTTGTGCAGTCTTAGGACTTTTTCAAATGGGGTAAAAAAAAACCATGGAGGTTGGGAGGAGGATGGCACTGTTCCACTTCCAGTGCTCGGTTTCAAATTATGCCATCCTCCTCCTGTCCATTCATTCTGCCTCCGTCCTTCGTTCGTTTTCCCTCCGCCACTTTTTATTGATGGAAGTTTCTGTTAATAAAAGTGGTGGAGGCAAAATGAAAGAAGAATGGAGGCAGAACAAACAAAGGATGGGGGAAGGACGGTGTCATCCAAAACAGAACACTGGAAGCAGAACAGCACCATCCTCCTTCTGACCTCCACAGGTTTTTTTTTTTTAACACCATCTGAAAAAGTCCTTAGTTTAACAATGTGTAAAATGCCCTGCCTGCCCATGTTAGGATCCAGAAGCTGCATTGGTCAAAGGTGGTCCATTCTTCTGCTGATCAGGGCAAAAAGAGGATGATGATTCCAGGTCCCCAGATCCAAGCAGGATCCATGTCTCAATTTCTTGTTGCAGCCTCACTCACTGGTGTGTGTGTGTGAAAGCATCCCTCTCCTTACACCCCAATTGGCAGCTGAACAGAACTTTCATCCAATGTGGCTACTTGCTCTTAAGGTGGGCTAGAAGGGAGGTCAGGCCAGGAGTCATTACTTAGCATGCATAGCCAATGTAGAATATTGGTGAATACTTTTAAAAATTATTATATTTATAATGTACAGACTTAACCAATATTTGTCTTACACAAACACCATACATTACATAACATAACATCACAAAACAAAACAAATAATCCCAAAAACATATAAGCCTAAAAAACCACTTACCACGTAACCCAATAACTTCCTTTCTCTCCTTTTCTATCGGGTACTGATTTTTCCACGATTATCAACTCCCACATCATTTACATCATTAATACTCCTATTTTCTCTTTTTTCTTTCTTTTTAATTTACTCTTCTCATTTATCTATTCTACACTTATAAATGCTACTTCTCCCCAATTATCTTTCCACAGGAGAATTATAGTCTACCAAACATCACTACTTTTCAAAGTCTTTCTGTCATCTAATATTGTGGACAATCTGTCCATTTCCTACATACCAAAAGAGTTTCATAATCCATTCTTGAATTGCAGGTATTTTATTACTTTTCCATTTTTTTATTTATTTTTTTGCAAAACTTATTCTTGCAAGAATATTGGTAAATACTTTTTAACAGTGACTGTTCAAACCCGGGTTCTCTGTTATGTTTAATTGATCCATACCATGAGTTCTGCTGAGGTATCCCTTGCTAGAGGTAACTTGGTATAGGAAATCTGTCTCTATGGTGAATAGATCCATAGCTATAGCTGTGGATCATTGAGCGCCAATATATTAAGTGATGTATATGAATATAAGCAGGAGTCCTAATTCCCTGAACAATGTACTAATATGCCTTTACTCTGATATGCATTCAGAAAACACACTCTTTAGTTCTTTGTAAATGTTGCCTACTGCCACCATTGACACTCTCTTATCTAGGCTCTTTAAACTCTCCTGTTTATAACACAACCCTATGTACTTTAAACAGCATGCATGTGTGCTGTATTTCCAATTCTCTAGGTTTATGAAAATCAATGCAATGATCTGTATATGTGAAATAAAATCTCTCTGAATCAATATCAGTAATGTGGAATTGAAAACCTCTACCTCATATTATTTCCATCTCGCTCTCTTACTCTGCTGAGCTTTAGCTGTGTTCAATCAGATTTAGAACATCAGGGGCCTTACAGCTCTAGGGCTGGGGGGGAAAGGAAAATATTGTGTATTGCAAACCTCCAGCTCCCTGCTTGCTTCTGTGCATTCGACATGAACAGTTCATAATGGGAGTGCCTATAACTCTGCTAAAATCATAATCTGATCACAAGTAATTCCTTTGCTGTTTTATCACAACCACCATTTATTGTTGTCACATCAATTCTGTATCAGAGAAATTGCTTCCTTATTTACAGATAATGCCAAAAGAAATCTTGCTAGTCCAGCCAATGTTATCTGCATGGATTTCTGAGTGTAAAGATGCCCTACCAGGAAAATTTAGATCTGTTGCAACAGTGGGTGGGCGAGGAACAGCTGCAATGTAAATAACTGAGCTCCCATTGCACATGTGCACCATTTAATATGCAACGCGTGCATTGGGAGTCAGGCTTTGTTCTGATGATCATTTAATTGGTTAGATGAGTGCATACATACACACAATATAACCAGGTGCACATATATGTAGGAAATATTTAGACTCAGCTTATCTCCCCCTGCCACACATACACACACACTGTCAGTGATCAGTACTATCTGGCATTGTTTTTGAATAGCACTCATATGCACCCTTTAAAAATGATAATGCCCCACTTGCTGGGAACAAATATTGGAAAAATCAGTTTTGGGTTTCAATTGACAGCCTGTCATACAATGGCAATCCATGACTGTCTAAAACTTGATCAGACGCTTATGTAAGATACGGGACACAATATTGGACTAATGTAATCATTCCCAGATTTATCTTTTATCTCTGGATCAGGTTCAATTTCACTAGGGTTTTTTTCTTTCCTTTCCCCACCCACCCCCACCAATTCTTTCACATAAGCACCCAGTTTGAGCATGGTTTTATCAAAAAGACCTTCTGCTCTCTGCTCTGATCCCTTTAGAACTCTGTGTTAGTCACCTGAGTCTGAATGCTATGTAACTGCTAATTGCCTACCCACATCTTGCTGGCAAGAAGTATGTTAAAGTAAAGCCAAGGCATCTTTCCTTTCAGGAGGAGCAGGGAAAGAAAGTACATTCTCTAGAATCTTTTCTTTTTTCCATTTGCTCCCCCTATTCCAATCTGTACTCTGTCCTGTGACACTGGAAACAGAGCAAAAGTGCCAGCGCTTCAGCTACTTTATGAAATGCAAAACTCCTTTGCCATGCCAGTTAGCATTTTGCAACCTGTAGGTGGGGGTGATGATAGTATTACATCACACCAGAAAAAAAGTGGACCCAAAGAGTAAACCTTAAGGTTTGTCAGCACTCAGCCCAAGAGGGTTGATTTCAATTCCATCAAAAAAAGCAGAAAAATACTGTGGGTTGTGTTCTATTGGCTGGTGAGGCCAAAGGGGAAAGGGTGGGACAAAAATGTCAGCATAGTGTAGTTTACAGCTTTTACTGCTCACCTTTAACCAATGTTTAGGAGAGTATTTTTCACTTTTTAGAAGAGTATGTGTGGGAAAACGAGGAAATCACTATGTGGTGAAGGGGGCATGGCCATCTGGGGAAGCCAAGAAAGTACCAGGAGGGCCAAATTTAGCCCAGATCTCAACCCATGAGGCCCCCCTAAGTCTTAGTTCATGCACTAGAAGGAATTATCTTGTGTTCAGAGGTAATTTTACAGCCTGGGCATAGATATCCTAAAGGCACCGGATCCTGTCTGATCTCAGAGCCTAACCAGGGTCAGGCGTAGCATGCTCAAACACCAGATCTGGGCCAAAGTCTCAGGGTCCAGCCCCTCTTCTCCCATCCTCAGGAGGACAAGAAGAAGTCTTAATGCAAGTGTGTGTGTGTGTGTGTGTGTGTGTGTGCATGTGCTGCTCATTTGTTGGACTTGTTCGTTTTTTTAAATTAGTGACTTACTGTGTAAAACAGTGGTTTATGCAAGCTCCCTGGGTCAGGAATGAAGACGCAGGAGATGGGTGGCCGGCGAGGCAAAGCTCTATGTTCACCTCTCTCCTCCACCTTCGATTGCTTCCCAAAGGGGGTGAAGGTGGTGTAGAGGGGAGAATGTACCCACTTTACCTCACCCCCTCCCCGTCTCCTGTGTCTTCATTCCCTTTGCAAAGGGAACGAAGACACAGGAGATTGGTGGCAGCCAAGGCAAAACAGTACGATCACCTCTCTCCTCCACCTTCGATTGCTCTCCAAAGGGAGTGAAGGCAGAGCAGAAAGGAGAATGTACCCACTTTGCCTCACCCTTGCCCAGTCTCCTGTATTTTCATTCCCTTTGCGAAGGGAATGAAGACACAGGAGATGGGTGGTGGCTGAAGCAAAGCGCTATGATCACCTCTCTCCTCCGCCTTCAATTACTCCCCAAACGGGGTGAAGGCAGAGGAGAGGGGAGAATGTACCTGTACACGTTTTGCCTCACCCCACCACCCAATATCCTGCATCTTTGCTCCCTTTGCGAAGGGAGTGAAGAGGCAGGAGACCGGGCGGTGAATGAGGCAAATGGTTTACCCAGTATATATGACAACCCCTGACTTTCGAGGCTATTTTTCAGGGTTAAAAAGTCATCTTATACACCGGAATATACGGTAACTGCTTCATATTTTCATTTGTGATCATGACACCATTGCTATGACCACAAATAACCCTGAAACCCATCTTAAAAGCCAGTCAGACACGCAGTTATGGAGGTGTGTGCTGTTCCCAAGTGGGGCACTGAAAGATGACATGACACGCCTCCTCCTGCTGATGGGAGACACTGAGAGGGGCAGAAGCTGGGACATCCACAGGGACCTGGTGCAACTCTTCATCACAGTGCTACTCACCAACAAAAGGGAGTGGTCCTATTATCCTGCAGCATCCTGCTTGGGAGCAGCACAGACCTCCAGATGGCTGACTGGCTTTTAATGACGTATTCAGGGGCTGGATGAAGAGTTAAAACATAGCTACATCATCATGGCTAAGTATATGATGCAAGGTCTCAACCATTGTTTATAGCTGTGCAGGTGGCAAAGCTGTAGAATATGCCTACATTTTTAGTCTGTGTGGGACTTCTGTGTGGGATTTGCCACAAAATGGAGAATGGGAGAACTAAATGGGGGATATAAAATATACCATTGTGGTGTAAGAGGATTGAGCAAGCCAATCTGAATCATATTTCCCAGACAAGAGGAAGAGGAACATGGAATGGAAGAAAACAGGTGTAAGGGGAAATGGAGTATTCTTTAGGAAAACATGTCTCACAAACTGAACAGTGAAGAACAATCTACATGTCAATATCTTATGGCAGTCCACACATCCAAGCTTCTTCTGCTATTTCTTAGGCACCTTTCCATCTTTTCAACTTAAATATATTGTTCTATCAAATATTTATAATATTATCCATAAGGGTCTCAAAAATGTTGTACAGCACTATAACGTAAACAGGGAATGAAAAGTCAATTGTCTTGCATTGGCACTGGACCATGAGGTACTTCAGACATTCTGCTTGTTGAATTGTTTCTATTCCTTTGCTCTTTCCCCCTCTTTATTACTATTTTTGTGCATATTTTCTGTAGTATCATGGAAGCAAACAAGTAGAGGGCAAAATAATCATTCAATCTGATTTTTGTTTGTTTATTGCTCTGATTATTCAGAACATATTGGGAGTCATATTGTGCCAAGAGGAAAATATTTCATTATAAGAATCTAGTTTTGCTCCATCAAAAAAAGAAAAGAAAAGGGGAGCAGTTTGTTGTTGTTGTTTAATGTTTCATGTGTATCTCAATGATTTCTTTGAAATGGTTTGAAAGAGACACTTTTGATTACTTTGTCTGGCTAGACTGCCAGTTGCATTCCCTGCTCAATGAGGAAAAAATCTGTGATGCAAACAAACTCCAAGCACAAAGAAGGTATCCCAACAGATAGAAAATTCAGACTTTACAGAGCTTGGTGCAACCCCATGGAATTTAGCAAGCTCATGTAACTGAAAATATCATGGTGAAATTTGTTCCCTTGTTAGCTTCTCTTTCATGCTTTATGTTACACCTGAATCTATGGCCATTGACATTGCTATTGACAATGCTCTACCTGTAAAGACATCACATGCAGGAGTTGTATTAAGAGAAGAGGAAAACTGCCTGCCTCACTCATCTACTGTAGTTTACCATTCTGTTTCTATGACATACAGTCAGAAACATGGGGAGTATTGCAGGAAATGTTCAGTACATTTTCACTACGTGTTTCAAAGCCTGTCAGCTATAAAGGACTGCTGTGGAGAGCGGATGGAAAAATTGCCTAAAACACACTGAAGAGGGTCTGGATACATTAAAGGATGTATAACTGTCTGGATGTATCCCTGTACATGCTTGTATCTGATACTAGCTCATAAAAGCAAACACTGAACATAAGAACATCAAAAAGGGCACTACCCATCTGCCCAAGTCAAGGCTGGGTGTCATGTGGACCTCCCAATAATATGGACCAGAACTACTATGATACTTCACTTTTGGCAATACATAGTATCAGGGATCATGGAAGAGGCAATCAAACAATTTCAGGGAAACCATTATGTTCACCCAGATTTAAGCCATCCTTTTTTGTCATGGTGATCAGTTATGTTATTCCAGTAAGCCTGCAAGCAGCGATTAAATGCAACAACCTTGTCCAGTTTGATCAGCTAGGCAAAGCTGTACTAACTCTGAACATGGAGGTCCAATTAAGCTTTCGTAATAATTCCATTGTTCATAAATTCTTCTTTAAAGCCTTCTAAGCCACTGATTCCTATCATTGATAGTCATATACCGCTTATCAGTGCCAAAGCACTCCCTAAGCAGTTTACATTGTTGTTTTTAGCTAATTGCCCCCAACAAGCTGGGTACTCATTTTACTGACCTATGGAAGGATGGAAGGCTGAGTCAACCTTGGAGCTCTCTGGGATCAAACTCATAACATTGTGGCTTGCAGTACTGGCATTTAACCACTGCACCACAAGGGCTCCTTTGTGGGTCAGTGAGGGGTATGTTAATTAGGCCTTATGGGATGAACTCCTTCCCTTTTTTTGTCCTCCTGACTCTACTAACAGTTATCTTGGGTAACACCAAGGGGGAAAGAAGAGAGTAATTCTGCCTAATCACTGCCCCACACTGCAATTGTGTATGACATTATACATAAATTGTTATGACCCTACTAAAAAAAAAACCAATGACCTGTAAATGTTTTATTAGTTCCTTGTAAGGAAAGTCTTTCAGTCCTCTGTTTTAGTTTGGCTGGTTCTTTTTATTTTTTTTTATTTTTTATTTTTTCTTTCTTTCTTTCTTTTTTTTGCACCAATCCCAGTTTTATGATACTCATGCCATTCATTCTGTGAAGACCTCATTAGTGTGTGCTACATGCAACTATAGATCTACTAGGAAATCACATTACTGCTTCTTTCTTTGTTTGACCCACTGTATATCAAAACATACTTACATACATTGTATATCCTTTGCTATTTTGTTGTTGAATCCCATAGGTCCTTTTGGAGCTCCTTCAAGTCTACCTTCTAGCTCACTGGTATCTTTGTGGGTCTGGTGAAAAGGCGTGGAGAGAGAGACTTAGGGCTCATCTACACCTGGCAGGATACTTTGGCTCCCTGCTGGCATATCCTGGCTGAGGAAGTGGCCCGTTTCCTCTACCCCTCCATTATGTGCAGAAAATAGGCCAGAGTCCATATAGGATACCAGCCTGCTGAAGCTTTAGCTGCCATTTTCTCACTAACATGGAAGGCAGGCAGGGATCCCACAAGATGTCACTGCAGACTGCCTACACATGACCTGCCTTGGTCACATGCTACAGGGTCCCGGCTTGGCTTCTGGGAGAACCAGGGAGCTGGCAGGGGCAGCAAGGAGTGACACACAGGGCCTGATCTGGTAATACTAGATTAAACTGGATATTTTCTTAGAACATGGTAAAGGGCCTTTATCATGGCTTGACCCTGTTCCAGCCCCATATCTTCCCCAGGGGTCATTTGGACTGCCTGAGGTCAGATTGGGGCAAATGCCCTGCATCATTTAGACTGCAGGGCTCTGGAACAGGGGCAGACCAGCTGGTGTAGACAACTGGTGTAGAGAAGCCCATAGATACCCATTTGCCACTACTCACCAGTGCATAAACATTATTCTAGAATAGATATGTTTTTCATATCTAATAATTTGCTTTCAAGGGTATTGAATACAGACATTGACATTATTAAATTAATTGATCACGCATTAGTTAATATGGATATTATAATTAAAAAAGATTATAAAGAAGCAAAGAGATGGAGATTGGATGTAAACATTAATTATCAAAATATTGTCAACAAGATCAGGAAAGAATGACAAGAAATATGGGATATTAATAATACGGGACAATGCTCTCAAGCTGTGTTTTGGGATATGATGAAAGCAGTAGCAAGAGGCATCTGTATTAGAGAAGCATGTATTTTAAAAAGGCAAAAGGAAAATAATGTGAAGAGATTAGAATTGGAAATAAAAGAATTAGAGAGTTTAGAGATAAACACAATTATATACAATTACAAGCAAAAAGAAGTGAATTGGAAAAAACAGAAATAGATGAAGTGCAAAGAAATTTGATATATTTAAACAGGGATTTTATTTATTTATTTATTTTTGAATACAGTAATAAGAATTCAAAAATGCTGGCCAGATCGGCACAATCTGAAAAAGAGAGGAGCATGATAGGAGCAATCAAAGATAAAACAGGGAAAAGTTGCAATTTGATGAAAGATAAAATAAAATAAAAATATTTCAAGTATTTTATAGAGAATTATACTCAACAAGGGGAAATCCCAGGGGAAATATTAAGGAGTATATTGGGAAATATTGTAAAACAAGAATATTAGAAGAAGATAGGGATGAGATGGAACAATTAATTACAGAGGCAGAAAGGTGGAAAATCCCCAGGATTGGATGAACTAGGATCAGGATATTATAAAACTTTTTTTAAAATATGAATACCTAAACTGAAGGTGTTATATAATCAAATAGTAGGAGATAAGATCCCAATATCACGGGAACAGTCTTTAATAGTCTTAATTCCAAAACCTGAGGAAAATCTGACAGATCCTGGATCATATAGGCCTATCTCTTTAATTAATCAAGATGCTAAGATATTGACTGCAATAATGGCAAGAAGGATGAATGAATTTATATATTAAAAGAGATCAATGTGATTTTATAGTGGGTAGACAAATGTCAAGCCTAATTGGAAGGGTACTTAATATAATAGATAAAATACAAAAAAGTAATTTGAAAGCAAAAATATTAGCCTTGGATATTTTCAAGGCCTTTGATTGTGTTGAATGGTCAGCATTAAAAAAAACAGTAATAGAAGCAATGGGATTTGGTAAAAGATTTAAAGGATTGATAAATCAGCTATATACACAAAATACAGCCTGGGTAGTAGTGAATGATGAAATGACTGAACAAATTTGGTTATCCTGAGGCACTAGGCAGGGATGCCCTATTTCTCCAATTTTGTTTGACATAGTTATAGAAATTTTAGCAAATTTTATTAGACAGGATGAAGGTTTAGTTGGAATTAGTAATAGAAGGAAAAATAAACTAAGTCTGTTTGCAGATGACATTTTATTAATGATTGAAAATCCCTTAGAGAAAATGAATAGAATAGAAGCTTATTTAAAAGAATTTGGAGAAATATCAGGTTTGCAAATAAATTGGACTAAGAGATGATGATGTTTAATTACAGTAGGGAAGATGAGCAAGAATTTATGGGGAGAAAAAATTAATATTAGAGTAAAAGACTCAATTAAATATTTAGGAATTATTATTATAACTAAGAATTTAAAAGATTTAGAGGGGAAAATACATTAAAATGTCACAAGAGGTTAAAAGAAAACTAGAGCAATTTAGGAAAATAAAAATGTCATGCTGTGGTAGAATAGCGATTGTCAAAATGAAAATGTTACCCAAAATTAATTTTTTTATTTAGGCTGTTACCGATTAAGATAAGGGAATCAGAGTTAAAGAATTGGCAAGCTATAATTAATAATTATTGTAATGGAGATAGGAAAGTGAGGGTTAATAAAAAAGATGGTACAAACATCAGAAAATGGGAGGATTAGGTCTTCCTAACTTAAAATTATATTATATAGCAAATCAGATTAGACATTATAGAAGCAATAATGAGAAAAGGGGAACTAGATTGGTTAGAAACAGATATGCCAGAAATAGAGTATAAATCAGAAAACATATTTTTAATAAATTTACCAAGAAATTGATTGGAAAAATAGATAATCCCTTTTTGAAGAATATTTTAGAGATGTGGGTAAAATATAAAGAAAAGTTATTACCTATCATTTCTCTGCTAACTCCAGTGGTGGTTATGGAAACATTTCCAGCAAACTTAAAGAGACAATTGGAAAAGGATTTAAGAGAAAAGAAAATAATAAAAATAGAAGAATGGATAAAAAAGATGAATAGAAGAGAACAAATAAAAGAGAGATTACATGGGTTAAAGATTTCCTGATTCAATTGCATACAACTAGAACAGTGGACAATGGAATGGATAAGGGTAAATAAGGAAAGTCGCAAATATACCAGATTTGAAGAGTTGATCATACAAAGAGAAAATAGGGAACAGAATGAAATAATAACGGGTACCATTAGTGAATTATATAAATTATTGTTGAAAACTGAAGAACAAAACAATTATTTAAAGGTAGTGTGGGAGGATGATCTAATGCAACCAATAAGTAATCAGAGTTGGGAGAAAAATTGGGATTTGGGCATGTTATCAGTAAGAATAAAAGAAAATTATTATACATTGGTATAGAGGTGGTACCTGACACCAGTAAGAATAAGTCAAGTTGATCAAAACTATTCAACATTATGTTGGAGGGGATGTCATGAAAAAGGCACTTATGCTCATATGTGGTGGACTTGTAAATATGTACAGAAATTTTGGCAAATGGTATTTAAAGAAATAAGAGAGATAACAGAACAAGATTTAAAAATGTGTCTAGATATTGCATTATTAACAATTTATGATAAGGCTAATTGTACACAAATTATGAAGGATCTGATTACAAATTTATTAACAGCAGCAAGATTAATGATACCTAGAAAATGGAAGATACAAGATTACCATATAGAGGAATGGTATAGAGAAATGTGGGACATTGTTATTAATGATAAATTAACATGTTGATTGAAGGTTAAAAAAGGATTATGGAAAAGTTGTAAATTTGATGAAATATGGAAGCCATTTATCAAATATGTTTTTTTAAGAAGAAGGAGGTACACACCTCCAAGAAAATTATTGCAATTTTGGAAAATGGAATAGATAATTGGTATAGATGATCCTGGGGGTGGGGAGCACTTGTAGAGGAATAGAGAGAAATTATATCAATGTTACTAATTAAGATGAAAGTTATGTATTCATTTTAAAGAAGAAGTATCATTAATACGGTTGATGTGTGCATTTAAGATTATAATAAAAGAATTAAAAAAAATTATAACGATACCCATTTGCCAAGTGCTAATTTGCCATTGTGTTGTCTGTAGCAATTTTCTAAAAAGATAATCATGCTAGTCTCTCACAACAGAAACACCAAAATGTCTAGTGGCATCTTAAAGATTAACACATTCCATTTTACAACTTGCTGTAATGATCCCAAAGGCAAGTACTAGACCATGGATCACCCAAGGGAAGGACTATTGACAAATTCCAAACTGAAGGAAACAACCTAAACCTGAGGACATTGCCTGCATACACCTTGGTGGCAGACAATTGATCCCATCATCAGTGAATGGAGTATTCCTTTGTCTGATGGTATCACCCGTCCCTTAGTCCCCAGACCCAGCCATCAAGGAAGCAGTGCATGCTTTATAAATTTAATCGCCAGAATATTAGAGTTGTTGCAAAACATTAACATTTTCGAAAACCCATTATTCAATCTCTAGAGCTCCTTGGAATCCATTGTTTCCACATACAAAATCCCATCACATGAGGGCACATTTTTTTGGTATAATAACTGGCCACAAACCCTGCCTCAGTGCACATAGACCTCTTTCCAGGGGATACTTCATCCTTCTATGCAGCCAGGTGCACAGACTCCATTCCTGAGGACCCCACATCCATCTATGTCAGCCAGGCGCACAGACCTCTCTCCTGGGGACACTATGTTTCTCTGTGTATCCATTCCTGCTTCATCCATCCATGCTACTCTATGACTTCGGACTACAGGACAGGTGTCATATCACCCAAGAAAAACTCCCCATCCATTCCTCTGTCAATGTCTCTTCTTCCATTCCTAGTGGTCTTGTGTGAATGCTTTGTTGTATAAATATTTGTGATTGGGCTTATTATTTTTAAATCCTTAATAAAAATTGTTACTTTCTCATCTTCTGTATGTCAGTTCAGAGTTAGGAAGACTAAAAATGGATGTAAAGATCCTGTGTGTTGTCCTCTCTTGCATTGATAAATCGAGTTGCTGCTAATTCCCCCAAAACTATGAGAAACTCAATATTGTATAGGATTTCACAAGCAATTTGGGTAACATTACAAAATGAATATAAGCCAGTTGCCTGAACTGACGCAAAATTTGAACTACCAAGAAGTAAGAAATCTTATATCACCCATACATGTTATGGCTATTAGTATCATCCCACCAAGTAATAAAGCGATGACTACTTTATTGTTGTGTGCCTTCAAGTAATTTCTGACTTTTGGGGACCCTAAGGTGAACCTATCAAAGGCTTTTCTTGGAAATATTTGTTCAGAGGGGATTTGCCTTTGATTTCCTTTGGGGCTATGAGCATGTCTTGTCCAAGGCCACCCACCGGGTTTCCATGGGTGAGCAGGGATTTGAACTGTGGCCTCCAGACTTGTAGTCCAATGCATCACATTGGTTCTGCATTTTCTATATATTTCTCTTAAAGTGCAGATTTATAGGCATACTTGTCGTAATGTACACTTGCGCTGAAGTGTGCTTGCATTGTCAATTAGATGCATTTTAGCTGTTCACATTTATTAACTGTATGCATGATGTCATTTGTATTAAATACACCACAAGCCTCGCAAATGTGCTAATCAATGAACAAGGTACATTTTACCTCACAAGATGTCTCAGGATGTGCAAAGATGAGCAATTTTGATGAAAATCTTAAAACCACCAAAATTCTTTTCGATCCTTGCTCTCTGGCAACAGAAAATCTACTGCTAGTACTTTAGTCAGGGTATCATGCCTTCCTGTGTCAGTGTTTCAATACTAGCAAATGGTACATGTTTTGAGCACAGTGGTAGTCCTGACAGATGTTATTCAAATTGCATTGCATTAGGTTAGGGCAGATGTAATTCCAACAGTTTGGCTAGTTTGCTGCACCCACCAGCTTTGTAGATGAAGAGAACGCTGTGGATATCGCATACCTTGATTTCAGTAAGGCCTTTGACAAGGTTCCCCATGACATTCTTGCAAACAAGCTTGTAAAATGTGGGCTAGACAAGTTAACAGTTCAATGGATTTGTAATTGGTTGACTGGCCGAACCCAAAGGGTGCTCAGCAGTGTCTCCTCTTCGTCTTGGAAAGATGTGACCAGTGGGGTGCCACAGGGTTCTGTTCTGGGCCCAGTGCTATTCAACATCTTTATCAATGACTTGGATGAGGGAATTAGGGGCATACTTATCAAATTTGCAGATGACACCAAATTAGGAGGAGTAGCTAATACCCTAGAGGACAGGGTCAAAATTCAGAATGACCTGGATAGACTGGAGAGCTGGGCCAAAGCTAACAAAATGAAATTCAATACGGAGAAATGTAAAGTACTGCACTTAGGGCGGAAAAATGAAATGCATAGATATAGGATGGGAGAGGCCTGGCTGAACGAGACTACGTGCGAAAGGGATCTAGGAATCCTAGTAGATCACAAATTGAACATGAGTCAACAGTGTGATGTGGCAGCTAAAAAGGCCAATGCGATTTTGGGCTGTATCAATAGAAGTTTAATATCTAGATCAAGGGAAGTAATAGTGCCACTCTATTCTGCCTTGGTCAGACCTCACCTAGAATACTGTGTCCAGTTCTGGGCACTACAATTAAAAAAGGATATTGACAAATTGGAGCGTGTCCAGAGAAGGGCAACTAATATGGTGAAAGGTCTGGAAACCATGCCTTATGAGGAGAGACTTAGGGAGCTGGGTATGTTTAGCCTGGAAAAAAGACGGTTAAGAGGCGATATGATAGCCCTGTTTAAGGATTTGAAGGAGTGTCACGCTGAGGATGGAGCGGGCTTGTTTTCTGCTGCTCCAGAGACTGGAACACGGAGCAATGGATGCAAGCTCCAGGAAGAGAGATTCTACCTCAACATTAGGAGGAACTTTTTGACATTAAGAGCTGTTCAGCAGTGGAACGCACTTCCTCGGAGCGTGGTGGGGTCTCTTTCCTTGGAGGTCTTTAAACAGAGGCTGGATGGCCATCTGTCGGGGATGCTTTGATCAAGATTTCCTGCGTGGCAGGGGGTTGGACTGGATGGCCCTCGTGGTCTCTTCCAACTCTACAATTCTATGATTCTATGATTCTATGATTCTAAGAGAAACAAACAAGCTAGCAGAGCCTGCAGCAGTTTATTTTTGCTTGAGCCTACTGGGAAGGGCAAGATTCCACCCCTTCTAACCTCTCCTCTCCCACTTTCTAAGTTAACTGAGTACATACTTTAGCACTTTTAACTCATTTTGGCAGAATGGAAGTATAACAAGGAAAAAGGGGGAAATAGGGGGAAGAAGAAGAGAGAGGAACTGGGACATTTTAAAAGCAGTTGAAAAAGTGGGATGTCAGGGGAATATTTTGTCCTACCCATGGCAAACTGGGACACATGCAGGGTTCCCTGTGCAAATTGTGAGCATGGCTTACATCATTTAATACAGATATTCAGCCTGCAAACATAAGGTCTAAAAACATATTGGGGGTAAATCAACCCTGCCTTCATCCTCCCCATGTTTTGCTGGGAGATCTCAAGAGGGATCATGTGATCCAGAATCATTCTTTATAAGGATTCTTCATTATACAGTTGCTTCACCTCTAGATCAAGTAAACAGGATTAGAAACCCCTGCAGACCTTCTCTCTCAAATTAGGAATAAGATGATACAGAATGTTCTGACTGGAGCTTGGACCTTTTCAGTCTTTTTGGCCTGAAGCCTGTCCTTGGTCTGGCTAGAACAGAATTGCTGTGGAGTCACCCTTTGTTGATGCACTGTGGATTTGGATATTTATTTATTTATTTAATATCCTGCTTTTTTCGTGGTGTGGAATCCAAAGCAGATGAGAGTAAGTTAATATTAGACTGCTGTTTCTGCTCTATTGTTTGTGGAATGGGATAATTAACAATAATAAATGATTGGCTATTTCTGCAAATTGTGTTTGTTTTTTAAAATTCCCTCTTTGATCAGTTTCTAGGGCCTAAATCATATTGGCTGATCCTGACCAGAAAAGACCCATTGAATCAATGGGATTTACCTACATGTCAGCTCACCCTTCAACAACAAATTCAATGGGCCTACTCTAGCTAAGAATAACCAATAAGACTCTGCGGTGTATTTTTGATATTGTTAGTGACTCCTGATGGTTTGAAATGGAGCCAAAAGTCAAGCTAAAACAAACAAATAAACAAAGGTAATTAAAATGTTAAATTTTCTCTGTTCACACCTGTTGTAGCTCAAGTGAAAATAATCAATAAATATGAGTACATGTTTCATATCAACAGATATTGGCTAATATCTGTTGAAAAGACTGGTGCTTCTATCATAGCTAAAGCACTCCATGATCAAGTATAATGTTCAAGATGCCTCCCCCCCCCGACACACACAAATACACAAAAAGAGAATAATAGTGCAGCAGTAGCAACTTCTGAAAATCATCTTTTGGCTTCTTTGTAATGGAGTATTTTTTCTGAGTTTATATCAAGTGTTGCAGAGGGTATTGCTATCACTGACTGAAAAACTAGACTCCAAAAAAGAGAAACAGAGTGTCTGCTCTTTTGAAATAATATCTTGCAAATACTTCTTTGTATATTATTTGTATGTGCAGGGGTGAGGGAAAGGAAAACATGTTAGAATTGGTTGATCATACAGTGGATTGTAGATATGTATAGACTATATATTTAAATGAAAGCAAGACCAACACAAGTCAAGTGCATTCAGAATGGGTTTTGCTCACCCACAGAGGCTCTCAAATGTTGTTGTGCTGTGCTTTATTCCAATTCATTATTAACTAGATCTACTATTTTTAAAGGGAAAGTTTGCAATGAAAATAAAGTATGACATCTTCCTTTGAAATTCATGGCACTTCAAGACAAAACACCTTCTTCTGATAAATGCAGATAAACAGTTATTGCTAACCAACAATGGAATAATGAAACCAGATGCAGGGAATTGGGTTGAAAAGGACTACTTTATTTAACCTAGAACCTTTTTAAACAGAGTTGAACCTGAAAAGGTGCAAGAGGAGGGGAGCAAAGTAGCACAAGATCAGCTGGGGTCAGGCATCACTCCATTACGTTCTCTTCAGCCTTCCCCTGGATGAATGAATCACCTGAGCTGCCTCTCCAAGACAAAATGTATATCCTGGAAAATACAACAACATTGTAAAACAGAACCATACGATTCATGAATTGAGAGGCCAGATATATCTCTAGTAAGCATGGGCTCTCCAATGCCCAATATGCTGGATTGCTCCCACATCCAAACCCATGAAAAAAGCTGTAGAAGCTGAGCCAATCCAAAATGAGTGGGTCTCAGATTTAACCCCTTGAAGACCCAAGTGCTGTAAGGCCTTGGCAGTAACAGACCAAAATTGGTATTTGGTAAAGGGCAAAAATAAAGGACCTTCCCTAGGTTCCCTAAACCTCATGTAATTCTGTATCACACAATAGCAATAGCGTTGATATTTATATACCACATATCAGTGGTATATGACACACTCCCTAAGCAGTTCACTGTGATTTTTAGGTAATTGTCTCCAACAAGCTGGGTCCTCATTTTACTAACCTACGGGGGGAGGGAAGGCTGAGTCAACCTTGGAGCCCTCTGGGATCGAACTCATAACCTTTTGGCTTGCAGTACTGCCATTTAACCACTCAGCCATTAGGGCTCCCTGGCAGCACAAGGGCATATCATGACAAACTGGGCACAAGGGCATATCATGACAAGTACATCCCAAACCCTTAAGATATAATGTGAGAGTGTTTCACATGTGTCAGATACCCTTCCTTACTCCCAACACTATTCCTCCAGTGCCTTCTGAATTCTGAAGTTACTCATGTTATCCTCGTATCCCTGCACCCTGGAAGCAAAGACAAATGCTGACAACATAGTTCCAATGGACTGAGGAGCTAAGCCCCTACCCCTAAGGTATACACAGAACTCTAAAATACAGGAAACATTGACCACAGAGCCCAAGGGCCCTTCACAAACCTAAACCTTTTAAACTCCAAACCTGCCTTCTTATAACTTCTTTTGGTACTGGGAGCCATGCATAAGGTGCATATCTATAAACCCTAAAGCCCTACCTGACCAGTCCATCCATAAAGCCTCCACAAACTCACTTAGGGGTAGTCCAGATGGTGTGGGGGGGGGACCCTCTTAGAAACTGCGGGGAATTCAATGTGTCCAAATGAGATTCTGCAGTGTTCCATCCTTTTTGGATGGAGAAGGAGAAAAAGTTGGGGAGAGTCCACAGCAGAAGCCGCCAGGACTTTTCCTGAGTTTTTAAAAAAACCCGACAGAATGTGCACCCTCCCCTATTAGAACAACTGAATCACATTGCATCACATTGCCAAAGAGGACAGCTGATTGGTTGGACATGCACAGGGTAAGGAGCTTGGTAAGACGGCAGATCACAGAGTCACAATGTTAGATTGTCACCGTAGTGATCATGAACTGAGGTGATGAAACAGGCTTTCTTTCCTTCTTTTTTTCATTATTTAAGCAGAAGATCATTCCTCTGCACCCTGGATTTACTTTTTTAAAAATACTGTTTGGTGAGGGCAAGTCAGGGAGTACAAAACCATAAGTAATTCACTTGCATCCGCCATCTTGATTCACTGGAATGTCTTTTTGTGAACAGCAGAGAGCTTCGCACACCAGCAATCTTGCCAAAAAATGGTTGAGACAGATGACAGCTACTGTGAACTGGCATTTCTGAACCTTAATTCACATTTTATTCCCTTGTCTAGACCAGCCCTTAGAAAATATGCATCAAATAAGACAATGAAACTAGCTACATAAAGCCATAAGTTTTTTCTTAAAAAAAACCTGGTTTTAACTATCTGCCATGAGCCCTGTAGGTTCCTCAGAATTATAAGTGAAATAGGTTCCCTCAGCAAGTTGGGGGCTTACTTCACTCTCAACAAAAGCGGCAAGGCAGCAGGAACATTCCAGCTTCCCTACTGCCTTATTGTGTTATAAAATGACTGTTTTTGTGACAAGGGTGTTTTTGTTTTTGTTTTGTTTTGTTTTGATCCAGAGAGAGAGAATAAGGTTCAATCACTAGGACTATAGGAGAAGACCATACTTGGACACCAGATCTGGTTTTAAACACTCATTTCATGTAACATTTATTAGACATGCATTAAACATGGTATCAGACACTTATTAGACATGCATTAGACATTTATTAGACATGTACAAGCACATGTACCATTTATTATGCAAACACACAATGACTTTTGGTACCAAGAGTTTCATTCACTCATACACTATATTCACAAACAGGCACCTCATGAAAATTAGATTTTCACAGGGCTATGGATGCAAGTTTAGCACTTATTGCTTGCATGACCACTGGTCAAAAAGTCTCTTGTTATTATAGTCCTTTTCAGCTGAATCACCTCTGGGCTGTCATCCTGCCAAAACCTGCCCACCACATTCCTTGCAGGCTGCAATCAGGTGTTCCTTTGATGTTAATCAGATCTGCCTTTCCTGCAATTTCCACCAGAGACAGAACTGATTTTGACCCAGCCCATTATTTCCTTTCCACTTTAGCAAAAAAAAAGAGGTCAGGTTCTCCACAAGCCTTGCTTCCTTGCCTCCTTGCTCCAAGTGTCACATCTTCATTTTATGATGCATTGTGAGAATCTCCAGTATAGGTAGCCTGTTTCCTTCAGCAAGGCCCATGCATCCACATCCATAATATATTGTAACATATTTATTGTAACAACTGCATGATGTTGTCATTCTTCCCGTGTTCTTTTGTTCTGGTCCCCATGGGAGACCAAGGTAAAACCACATCTTTTTGCTAACAGATTTGCATAGTCTTAGCCCCTACTTCAATTGGGAAGACTCTACAAACCCTGTTATAGTGTTAGCATGCCTACAATCCCCTCCCCACAATATCTCATAATTGGAAATATTGGACACTTTTCAGGGTCAGATTTACTGAGGCAAACCAAAAGAACTCAGTTGGAGGTCACAATGACCTGGGATGTGTCTTAGAAATAATATGGAAAGAAACCCATATTAGGATTGTGCGGAAGGCCCTCAGTAAACACAATCATTAAGGAGGTATGTGCTAATCTTTTATTCCAGCCTTGGTCACCTCAACAATGATTCATTTAATCAAACAGTTAAGTGACCATTCCCAAATCTATTTCTACAGGAGTCTCTCCAATGCCCCCTCCTGTCCAACCTTTCAAGGTTGTAGTAAACCCATCAATTTCTATTTTGCAGCCATTAACTCAGTCACTTGATTTTCGGTTTCCTTTGTCTATCCTATGGGAAAGACATCCAGGCTTTGTCATAATGAAAGTACCCCTTCAGGATATGAAATAGAGTATAAAATTAATCCACTGACAGTAGAAACATGTGCCATGGTGGACAAACCTGGCCACTCTCTTTCTCGGCATACCCCTGGATTGCAGCCTCCTGTGCCACCCTCAGACACGTTTCTGAGTTTCTTCACTGCAAGAACTCTTCTCTCCAAGACTGGTAACTATTGCTGTATATTCCCGAATCTCTCCCTCTATCCAATCTTTCTGCCTTACTCCTCTATAGCCTTGTATGTATCTTAGGAATGTGTGTTCTATGTGTGAATTCACTTTGTGTTATTTCCAGTAAAAATACTTTATTTCACTTTGGAGCTAGAGTGCTCTCTACAGTCAGTACTGGTGTATATAGGTGAAAAGATCCCCGAAGTTACCCATCTCTCACAGGTTTCCATTTGAGCTAATAATTTCCCCAGATAATAATATAGATTTTGGCATCATGAGTGGGGCTCTAAAGCACCCTTCTCCCTCTTAGGGTAATAATACCTGTTCCTGTTTCTTGGTGCCAAAGACAACTCAATAGCACACAACTTTACTGTACCAAGCAGCCATAGTCCTGCTGAAATCTGCTCTGATACTGACTGGACTGTAAGAGCTGCTCCACCTGATTAGGAACAATTGTCTACCCCAGTTATATGTCTCACATTGACCAAGACATTATATTGGAGAGTTTTAACTGTAAAGGCATGGACCAGGCACATGACATGAGGGGATCTAGATATGAGCAAATATGACACTGACCAGGATAATATCGTAACCAAAAATGGTCCAGCAGCCCACAACACACACACACTTGCACAAATCCCACTAAACGGCCACTGATGCTGCCATCACATTGCTGTTGTTGTTATTGTTGCTGTTGCTGTTATTATTATTGCAGGCATCCCCCACTTTTCAACAACTTGTTTTTTGATGTTCTGCTGTTTTGACAGCATGCTGTCTCTCCCTCAGTCCTGGTGCAATCTTGTCTTCAGTGTTGTATTTGCAAGGTAGAACAAAAACAAAAAACAGATTCCACTTTTCAACCAATTCCATGTTCTGACAGGACTGAGGACCCTTATCAGATAAGCAGGGGCTTCCATTATTATCATTATCATTATTACTGGAGTAAACAAAATGCAGCAGCTTATGAAAACCTATACTAAGGTTTCTTTCCGTCTCAAAGGTGCTATAGGATTCCTTCAGGCCTTTTATGATGATACAAACTAGTATGGCTATGTCATTGAATACAGCTAAAATCCTAAATTTTTAAAGCTAGCTACAAAAGAGAATGGGATGGGGAGGCACTCACTGCTAATACTCAGTACAAAAGCCAGAGAGTGCCTAGTCCAAGGCTCAGCCTGCAGTTTGAAAACCAGGCCTCTACCAGCCTATGCAAGGAGACACCCAGGAACTACTGTTGGTTCACACTCACCAGGATACCAGCCAGCAGGGCTGTGGCTGTGACTCCTTCTCCTCACAAGGAAACCTGTTACCTATCCTGATAGCCCCCATCTTGGAATATCAAATAATTGGCTATATTTAATAATTTGGCCAAGCGTGGCCATCCATGTGGTTTCAGCTAAACCAGGGATCCCCAAATATCAAGGTGGAATTTGTGTAAGTCCAAGGGAAGGGCCTTTGGAAATTCCCCAAAACCAAATACTCAGTTCAAAACTTAACACCTGGAGGTGAGTCACTCACTAATCCACTCAACAATAGCAGAGACCTTAATGCTTATAAAATGGGATCTTCCTCTCCTAGCATCATTCCAACAAAAGACCTTGCCTGTTCCTGTTCAATTCCAAAAGGCATCAGACATTAGCACCCATTAATGATCATTAACTATTCTGGAGCACCCATTGTCTAATCCTAGGAAACTCTGAGAAACATTATATTCAACTCAAAATCCCATCCCTTCAGGAGAATTATGACATATAAATATCACCCTGAAATACCACCAAAAGGTCCACAGTTCCTCCTCCTACACCCATGCTGCCAGTTTGCTGTGAGACCCTCATAAAGCAACTCTGAGCCTCTCCTATAGGAATCTCTGCTTGTCAGGACAGGTGTCATATCACCTATCATCCCCTCCCTCTAATCCTCTATCCCAATCCTTTCTACTATTTTCGATAGCCTTGTGTGACTGCTTGAAGCCTGAGTGTTTGTGTGAATGCTGTTACTGTTAATTTCTAATAAAAATCATTTAATTGTACCTTTTGGCTTAGAGTCTCCTCTGTTATTACTGGTATACAAAGGTTAAAAGGTCACACTAATTAAATGAGCTAATGAAATATTCCAAATTAATATTATGACATTTGAGGGTTCCCACAGACCCCAAGCAATGCAGGTAACAAATCCCAAGTTCAAATTAAAACAACAGTGGGAATAAACTACAGCTACCTGATTCCCAGCTGCCCAGACTAGAATATCACATCCTCACAAGAGAATTGGTCTGACCCAGGCTGGAAATGGCTAAATTGTCAGCACATTTCCTGCAGCATTATTGGTGTATATGTGTGTGTGTGTGGATTTATAACCAAACCACCTAAATCCTGAAGGCAGATGGCAGCCCTGATCCACACCTGAGCCAATGTCACTCCAACTTGCCCCAAATGGTGCTAAAATGGCTTGATGAGGCCTCTCAGGATCCATCCCTCTCCCAAAGCCTCTGCTACTCAGCCTCCATTCCTCCCTGTTCCCTAACTATCTTCCCAGTAAACTTTGCTGCTTCTTGCTGCCACTGCTGCTGCTAAGGTCTTCAGTACTTCAGAGAAGGGAAAAGCTGACAAGGCTGCTACTATGTTTGCATCAATATTGGGCTCCAAAAGGCCTCACAATCCTCATAGCCCTCATTAAAAAACACTCCCTTTCCTTGCCTCTCATGTTGGCCCCCTAGGTAAGGGAATTACTGCTTTGTGTCTTGAACAGTGAGAGAAGAATCATCATCCAAAAGGAAGCAAAATAGGGTGAAAAGAACTAATAAATACCCTAACTCTGCCCCCAAATGCCTCGTGTCATGGCACATTAGCCTGATGTCATCCATTCTGGCCTCTCCTCCATTGGAGGCCAGCAAAAGCAGGTCCTCCCCCACAGCACCTCATGCTGCATAGGTCCAGATACATATAATGCAAAGTTAGGGATGGAATTCTTCATTATTATTTTTTTCTTTAAGGAAGAAGCAAGTCATTTTAGCCATTTTCTTCCCACTGCAAGGAAGTCTTAAAAACATAAAACCTATTTGTAATTTATACATAATTTGTGCATGGTTTCAAAACTTATTTGCTATTTGCACATAACATGCACATGCATAAGAAAAAGCATTTTCTGTATAGAAATACTATGTTCTTCAAGGGAAAGGTGTTCACCCATGTTCTGGGTAAAAAAAAAAAGCGACAACACACAAGCCCAATCACATGTGAATTTTGCACAGTAATCCCCAATTGCTGCATTTTCTGTGCAAGAATCAACAACAACAACAAAAATACATATATGCTGTTTTCTTTGGAAAACAACCACATACTAATTTTGCATAGAATAATTACTGAACTGGAAAGGCTCTTATCAGTCCTGGATACTTCTCATCAGTTTTTTTCTCAACACTCACAAAATGTTATCATTTTTCAAATATTCTGTCCATCCCTATATATAACACAGATGAGGTGCAGTGGCTGCCTGTAAGGCAGTTATTCTAATTCTTTTTACAACTTTGTTCCCTCACCTCCCCAAATTAACATAGGCACTAGGTGTAGTGGCCTGCCCTGGTGATTAGGAGGCTCATGTTTTAATTCTGCATCAACATTGAATCCTCCCTTCTGGCTCAGTGCCAATTATTTGAGCCTGGAGCTTGAGTGCTCAGTAATTGAACAATGAGGACTCCATTTGTTCTTTATAGTTTTCCCTTAGCAATGAAGGGGAATCATTTCTATGTTCCTGGCTGTTATGTTATTATTGCTGTTTGTATCATCCCACCAAGTAGTAAAGCAATGTTTACTTTGATGTTGTGTGCCTTCAAGTAGTTTCCAACTCAGGGAGACACATGCAAACCTATCAAGAGATTTGTTTGGCAAGATTTGTTCAGAGGGAGTTTGCCTTTTCCTTCCTCTGAGGCTGAGAGAGTTTGATGTGCCCAAGGTCACCCAGTAAGTTCTAATTTCCAGGGAGGGGTTGGGAGCAGACATTGTTTAAAGACAGATCCAAGTAGAACATGATGCAGTAGTCTAAATGGGATGTAACTAAGGCATGTACCACCATGTCCAGATCTGGTGTCTCAAGAAACAGACACAGTTGGTGAACAAACTTTAAATGTGCAAAACCTTTTCTGGCCACCACATAAACCTCAGCCTCCAGGTTCACAGCTGAGTCCAAGAGCACACCCAAACTATGAATCTATGTTTTCAGGGGGAGTGTAACCCCATCTAACACAAGCTGAGTCCCTATTCCCTGATTTTCCTTCCAACTGACCAGGAGCACTTCTGTTTTGTCTGGATTGAGTTTCAGTTTGTTCTCCCTCATCCAGTACATTACTGATGGCAGACACTGGTTTAGGACCAGGAAAGCCTCCTTGGATAGGGGTAGAAAGGAGTAGTTGAGTTGAGTGTCATCCATGTATTGATAGCACCGTATCCCCAAGCTCCAGACAACCTCTTTCAGTGGGTTTATCTATATTTTAAATAGCATGGTGAACAAAAGAGTATCCTGAGGGACCCCACAGACCAATGGTTGGGGGGACAAGAGTCCTCCAGCACTACCTTCTATGTTTTCACCTCCAGGAAGGAACAGAGACACTGTAAAACAATGCCTCATCCCAGCGAGGCAGCCCAGAAGGATACCATTGTTGAGGGTATTGAAAGCCACTGAGAGGTCCAGCAGAACCAATAGGGGCATACTCTACCTGTTGAATTCCCTGTGTAGGTCATCCCCAAAGGGAACAAATCTGTCTCTGTCCCATAGCCAGGCCTGAAACCAGATTGAAATGGATCTACGACGACTGGGCATATAAGACGACCCCCCAATTTTTAAGTCAAAATATAGACTTTAGGATATACTTGCCATATAAGACAACCCCCCATCACCTGCCCTCCCCAAAGCTGTGATCGGGCTCCCCTTCGTGGCTTCAGGGAGGGAGGATGGTGGCTGGAAATCTTCCCCCCCTCCAGCCAGCCACCTTTCCTGAAGCCTTCCCGAAGCTGGCTGAGGAATTGCGGGGGATGGCTGCCTGGCTGGGAAGAGGCTCAGCCACCTCCCGCGATTCTCCAACCCACAAGGAGGCTGGCCAGGGGAATCACGGGGGATGGCTGGCTAGCCTGGGAGAGGCTCAGCCACCTCCCGCGATTCCCCAACCCAGGAGGAGGCTGGCCAACCTCCTCGCAAGTTGGGGAATCATGGGGGATGACTGGCCAACCAGGGAGAGGCTCAGCCACCTCCTGCCCAGCAAGGCTTCCCACCGCCCCGTGCACCATCGGTGGCTGTGAGGAGATCCTCTCCATGACTCAGAGTCATGGAGAAGACCCCCTCCCACCCAGCAAGGCTCCTCCTGTACAGCTGCCCTGGGCAGGGGGGATAAGGTGGCTAGCAAGCTTTCTCTGCCTGCAGCCAGCCACCTCACATGGCACAGCCCCATCTTGGACTTGTATCTGGTGTATAAGGCAGCCCCTGACATTTCAGCTGATTTTACAGGCTGAAAAAGTCATCTGGACTATACGGTAGATAATCCATTTCATCCAGAAACCCCTGGAGTTGGGAGGCCACCACATGTTCCAATACCTTGCCCAAAAATGGTAGGTTGGACTCTGCCTGATAATTATCCATTATAGAAGTGTGGGAAGGTAATGAGTATAGGGATAAAATTGCAGGATCTAGTCCTTTAAAAACAACAAGAATTATCTCCTTTTTAAAAAAGGTAAAATCATTCAGTCACATTTGACTTCACGCTTTATGCAGAGTGCGATTAAGAAGAAGACTTAAGCTCTATTATCATTTGAAAGAGTATTCAGAGATCTGGGATCACCCAGTTAAATTAGACTCATTACAAAACAAAGGAGTCAGTTTAAAATGCAAAACAAAGTTTACTGAAGGTATATCAGTCTCAGTCAACATACTAAAACAAACTTAAGAAAAGGTCCCTAAACTGACTAAGAATGGGTAGGAAAGACTCACCAGCCGTGGGCTGGGTTCCGATGCATCATGGCATGGTTACAGGAAAACTTAGGATGCCTCCATTCTCATGGAGAGTCAGATTCAGAAGAAGGAAAGTCACACAAAAGCAATAAAATTCAAATTAGGTCATGTGTGAATCATCCAGCACTTCTAGTTGGCTAGAAGTGCCCAGTGAAGTAAGAGAAGGGAATTTTGGGAGAACAAAATGCATGCAGGGAAAAAACCCTAGGCTTATCTAAGATTGTGAATGAGGTACACAAGATTGCTTTTACATTACAATGATTATTTCCCCACATACAACAAGAAGGCTTCAGGGAAGGTTTTTTTTTCAACAAAGTCCTCACAACTGCCTTTTAGGCAAGTTGAAATTCTGCTTTGTTGTAAGGAGGCATTGACTTCCCCTTGAACCCACTAAGCCAGTCCCCCTCTGGCCTGTTTGATAAGTCAGGAGGAGTAAGGGTCTAGCACAAATGTGGTGGCTCTCACCTCTCCAATGGTCCTACCTACATCCTCATGCTGCACAAATTGAAAGCTATCCAATATTACTGGACCAACAGTTACATCTACTGGGAGTGTATCAACTACGGTCAGAGCAGATCTGACTGACTTTATCTGCAAAGTGCCATGAAAATTCTTTGCACTGGGCTGTTGAGTAGTGTGCACTTTCTACTTGAGGACCAGTGTGTAATAGACCTCTGACCAGTTGGAACAGCTTTGCTGTACAGCTCCTTGCAGATGTAATAGTGGCAGCAAAAAAATGTCTTTGCTGCCCACACTGCTATGGAGTAGGCCTTCAAATAGGCACCAGCCCATGTTCGATCAGACTCACTTTGAGTCATCTGCCAATGCTGCTTTAGTTTCCATCTCACTTGCTTCACACCACCAACTCCCTGGAAAACGAGGGGGCTGATTTGGCTCCACTCCATAAGAAGGGTCAACTCAGGAGAAATTGTGTCCACCTCTCTAGCCATTTTTCCATTCCAGAGGTCAGCCAGAGCTTCAACAGAATTGCCTGCCAAGGTGACAGGAAAATCCTCAAGAGCCATCAGTAATACATTCAGATCCATAGCCTTCTGGGATGGACCATCCTAACTGGACCCCCATCTCTGCAGAGGTTCCAAGTCCCAGTGATTCTAAACCTGACCAGGAAATGTTCTCTCCATGACAATGGAACTGCAGAAAATTCCTCCACACCAAGATCACTATCACTCTGCTCAGCACAGAAAACAACATCCAGAGTGTATCCAGCAGTATAACTAGGGCCAGATGCCACTTGGGAAAGACCCATGGAGGCCATAAAGTCCTGAGCCACTCCTGACAGGGCAGTTTCAGCATCAATGTTGAAAACCCCCCACCCTTGTACTACTAGCTGTGGAGACTCCAACACCAAACCTGAGACCACCCCAGCTAGTTCAAAAAGGGAGACTGTTGAGCAGCAGGGTGGGCAGTATACCAGCAGAATCCCTCTTGTATCATGGCTACCCACCTTTTAGGTATACACACTGAAAACCTGCAGACTGTGTGATAAGGCAGCTAGTGAGGGGAGTGGGGTGGAATCACAATAAACCACTGCAACTCTGCCTCCCTGCTTGCCAGGTATTACGTCCTGCTGCACAGAAAAACCTGGCGAGCAGAGCTGGGAGAGATTAATCCCCCCACAAGCCTCAGCCAGCCAGGTTTCTATGATGCAGGCCAGGTCAGCATGCTCATCCAGAATCAGACCCTGAATAGCACTTGATTTTTTATTCATCGACCTGGAATTCAAAAGCAGCATTTTCAACCCAGGGGTACTGTCGCCAAGGCTCTCCAGGCTATTTAACCTGGGAGACAGTTTGGGGGCAACAAGCACCCTGTTACGTTCCCCTCTTCCATGATATTATAATTGTTTCCTCCCTCCATCTCTCCCTTTGCCCTATATGATTCCAATGGCTGCTCCCTGAATCTGTGCACCCTCTCCATAATCTGGAACAAACATCCTTCCTCTATTGGGCGGACAAAGGACTTTATCAAACCACCCTCCATAAATGTTCTTTTGCTGGCATATTTTGAAACATTTTTATGCTGGCAAAAGACACCCCCCCCATCAGACCTTACCTTGAGTCATGTCAAAAGGCAGCCCCAGCAGTAATGGAGCAGCTCCATTCACTTCCTGGTTCCAAATTTCTCATGAGAAGATGTGAGAGCAGCAAATTTAAATGTTTAAGCAAGATAAGCACATAAAACATACACACAAGCACAGAAACACACTTTAAAGGTCCCATTTACATGGAGGGGGTTCCATAAAAAGAGTATCCCTACCTGACTGTTGTGATCTCACCTGAAACTGTTCTGTCATTGATGCTGTATTCACACGACACTGGCAATGCTGTCAACAAAGCGCCTTGGGAGATCTATTGATGGCTTGGGCCATCAATAAATTAGAATGGCTTTTTGACAGTACATGATTGGAAAAGGATGATGCTGTATGGTATGTGCACCCTTTTGTGATCATTAGGTGTTTTTTATGATGCCATATTTGCCACATCTGATAAAGTAAAAAACAGTAGCTATTAAAAACAAACAATACAGTATAAAAACAGACATATGGTAAAAGCAGATAACAAACCCTTGCTTATGCTGGGCAAAAGGAACAACCTTTGCCCTCGTGTACACACGAAGTGGCCCTTGTACCCATGAAGTGACTTTGGGATTGTCCTTAATCTTAGGTTTGGGGTTAGTCCTGACATGGCAACCTGACCTGTATTGCTCCCACTGGTGGAATATGTATGCCTAAGTACTCATCTGGCACTGTCGGAGGAAAGGGTGGGAAGACACTCCATTGAGCTCTAGTCCATTTCCTGGGGGTAGACCATGTTTTGCACTATGTTGTTTCTTAAATCAACACGATCCTGCCTGCTGCTTACAACAGTGATTTTTTTTAAGAAGAAAAAAAGATGAAATTAATATAAACCACTGCCATATAGTACAAATGTACAAATGTCTAAAACAGAAAAGACCACTGAAAAGGGAACTATGTACCTCTGTTCATGTGTAAATGATCCACACTTTTATCCCATGATTTTGCAAACATGTTTGATTACTTGTTTGCTTTTGTGTACCTAAACAGAATGCACTGTTAAACTTGGGAGGTCAGATGGCACAGATGCAAATTGCCAATTGTAGAAGTAAACAAATAATTGTAGTCTGTGCTAATTAAATTATTAGATTGCAGGGTCAATATGTTGCTACAGCTATTAGTGACAAAGGCAATTTTTGTTCAGTCAGCAGGGTTTGGTCAGGATATCATGCAGCGAAAAGCTAAAGGTGAGGAATTGTGGGGAACTGTGGAGATTTTATAGTCCTTTGCTGTTTCCAGCAGCTCTCCAACACTAACATATGCTGGAGACTGCAAATTTTTGAAATAATTTAACCTTTGTAAAAATAGAATGGACCATTCAGTGGCCTTACTGAGCAAAGTAAGGAGCCTATTCCATATACTGCTCTCTTCTTTCCATTCTTCTAGTTGCCTTAAACATGAAAGTACATCTACAAAGTTACATTTGTGCTTAATAATCTGAGGATTAAATTACTGAGGAAAAAGTTGTTTAACTAAGTTAATATCAGCCTGCTCAATTGCACAATGACAAGCTGAGAACTGGGATTCCCCTCATCCCAGCTACATGATAGCATAGTACAGCACCCTACAGACAGTAAAATACCTCTTGCTGTAACAAGTTATTGATCTTGTTATCCTTTGAGATCCCTAACAGTCAGGCTGTAGCTTTCTGAAACACACAACTACAATAGTGCATAGTGAGGGCCAGGAGCTAACAAGAAGTTTTAATTTCTGGCTTCAAAAATAGAAATAATAATTTGTAAGTATCCTAAATATATGTCATGTGCTTTTCATTTTTCTCTGGTATCTTCACTTTTTCTATTCTTTATATATTTTTATAGATTTTTTTAAAGTGTGTATGTCTGTGTAAAAAAATATTTATTTATTTATTTATTTATTTATTTATTTATCTATTACTCTGCCTTTCTCCCAACATGGGATCCAAGGCAGCATACAACATTTTAAAAGCACAATACAGTTTTTTTTAAAAAAATGTTAATACAAAAGTTAAAACACAATTAAACTAAATTTCTGTTTAAAAAACACTAAAAGCAGCAGTCAAAACAAGTAAAAAAAACAGTGTTAAAAGCTACTTAACACATAATAAAATGAAAATTCTACAACCCCCCACCCCATTAAAAGTAGGTTTAATTTATTTAATGGATTCTGTCCTCCAACAATTCAAAACAGATTTCCTATGTGTTTTTTTTAAAAAAACAACAACACACACACACACCACTAAACATCTCTCTCTGGCTTTTCTTCGCAAACCAAGATTCAGGAAGGACTCATCCTGCACTTTCTGCAAGCGCGCTGATTATTATTATTATTATTATTATTATTATTATTAATATTTATTTATACCCCGCCCCTCTGTTAAAACAATCGGGGCGGCTTACAAAATTAAAATACAATACAGATAAAATCCCCAAACACCCCCCACCCCCACCCTCCCCCATAAAAAAATATTAAACAATTATAAATTAAAACCAACTGATCTAAAATCACATTTTAAAACAATAAATACTATAAAATACAATAAATGGCCAGCGGACTAAAAGAAGCCAGGATCCCCTGAGGCCGGGATCTAATTAGGAAAGGCCTGCCAAAAGAATAAAAAGACCAATCCGAGATAAACAAGTCCGGTTGCAGAAAGCACAGCAGAAGGTCTCCTTGGGTGATGTTTCTGGGTTGTGATTCTTTCTGCATTGTCGTTTCTCCTCAAGACTTGTTCGGCTTGAGTTCTCAACTAAGGCTGCAGCATTGTGGTTAGTGAGTCTCCATGCCTCCTGATGTGAGGCCATGGCGGACCATTGTTGGTGATCAATTTGGCTGAGCCTATGATGTTGTTTCAGGGAGTCCTTGTATCACTTTTTTGGAGTGCCCCTCTTACGCTAACCCATGGTGAGTTCACTGTAGAGTACTATATTTGGGAGGCGATGTTCCTCCATCCTAGAAACGTGCCCTGCCCAGCGCAGCATAACTTGCAAGTAAAAAGCAAAAATGAGCTATACAACAAGTTGTAATCAGCAATGACAATAAATTACTCCTTAAAAACTTCATTTTAAAGTTAACCAAGCTGGAGACAAAGTTCAAAACATTTCTATTATACTGTTTAAGCAATAAACCAATCACAGGAGATTATCAAACAGGGACCAAAAAAGCATCTCCGTCTCTATGTTCTTTCTATGTTCTTTCCCGCCACCCTCCCATCCCTGTAATGGTAGGAAAAGAAAAAAATTCAGACATATCTTTAATGCAATCCTCCCCTCCCCTCAGCAGTCCAGGTGTGAATGGAGTTCTCATGGAGCTGCATTCACTTCCTGGTTTGAAATCCTGGGCCGTTCTCAGAAGAGGACAAGCACGGGGGAAATTCAAAAATAAAAAGTAAAAGAAAGATCCAAAAGTGACAGCAAGCACAAAAACACACTTAAAATAATACAAGTAACCTGGGAAGGGTACAAAAAGTGTGTCACTCACCTCGTTGTCCCGATCACACCCAGAAGTATTTGACATAGATCTCCCACTGTTGCTGGCATTGCACCAGCATAACGGGGCACCTTTTCACTCACCCATCATTCCATCATAGAAACGAAATAGGTGATCTATTCATATCTTATCCCATGAATAAAAAAAGAACGATGGCAGAACGGAAGGAGCATGGGAGCATGATGACTCAGGGATGATGTCATCTGAAAAGAAAGCCCTTTCATGATCTCCTGGAGTTGTTATCATGCCATATTTAGGGTGTCTGATAATTTATGTTTTGTTTACTTAAAAAAACTTCAATAAATAACAGGAAGAAAATACTTTTTGAAAAATAACTTTCAAAGTGTGGATTCTGTAGGGAATATTCAAATGAATGTTTAAATTTATTGCTAAGGTTAATGCCAATGAACTTTAATTACATCATGCCCTGGAATTGTAGGGCACCTTTAATTTAAATAAACAAATTAAATTCTCTCACATCTTTCTGATCACTGTTCTGCACTTCAGTGGCCAGTGTGGACCCATGGTAAACATTCAGGGAGTCTGCTTTAACAGACTTGTGTAAAACTTTTAATAGCTAATTAGAAGTTAATTGTCTAATTAAAAAGGGATCCAGTATTTTCTGGCACTTATAATGAAAGATTGATTTATCTATTTTATAAAGCTCCTGGTAGATAGACAGTTTGCAAAAAACATGATGAATCCTAGTTTCTCATGTCTAAAAGTGGTTTATGTCCAAAACATGTAATCAGTACAGCTGGAAACACATATATACCAATATTATATATCTGTTAAGCAGGTGAGAATTCATGAACACAAGTCCATATGAGAACAGTACATGGCTTAAATATAGTTGGCCTTTCATATCACCTGGAATTTTAAATTTATCGAGGATCTAGACCAAGATCCTGCATCAGGAAACATTGCTACAATGACAGAGCTCCATCATTGTACCAACATCTCCTGATGAACCTACCTTTTTAGGAGTTTTACCTGGAAACAGAATGATTTCTGAGGTACTAGAAAGTGGGGCAGAATGTAAGGACACATCCAACCCTTTCTTGGCAACAAGGTGCTCTGTGACAGAGAGCTGAGATAGGACTCTGGGCTTGTCTATGTGGGCAATTCACCCCATCTTGCCCCTGTCTTGGAGCCCTGCAGTCATGATGACACAGGGCTTTTGCCCCATTTTGCCCGCAAAACCACTGGGGCAAAGATGGGGCTAAGATGGGGGGAAAGGATAAAACATTTTAAGAAAATACCTGCTTAAATGCATTCCAGCCAAAGTAGAACATATCAGACCTCCTGTGACCACAGGAACCCATTCTGGTTCTCCAGCCCATTGCTATAAAGGCCAGCTGCCTCACTCTTCCTGATCCAGGAAGGGAGCATGCAGCATATGACCAGCATGTGACCAGGTTGCACATGCAGGGGGCCTTGCTCACATGATGTGGGTCTTCTGTCAGGATCCAGAGAGTGAGATGCAGGCTGCAGGGGTGGCAACTGCAGGGACAGGATGATATGGCTATCTGGACTCTGGCCTATTTTATCCAGGTAATGGCAGAGGAATGGGCCCCACATGTGATGCCACAGCTATATTAATATTTGAGGAAAAATAAAAATTATTATTATCATCATTTCAAATGAAAGGCTGTGACAGGTGGGCAACTTCAGGATCTTTTCACCAATGTATGCCAGTACTAACTGCAGAGAAATCTAGGTTAAAATGAAATAAAATGTTTTTAATGGAAATAGCACAAAAGCAGTCACACACACAACACATGGTCGCAAGAATCACACAAGGCTATCGAAGAGTTAAGGCAGAAAGGTTGAACAGAGGAATAGATTTGGGAAATAGGATGATTGCTACCAGTCTTGAAGAGTAGTGAAGTACTCAAACTGAAGCCTGAGGGTGGCACTGGAAGTTCCTATCTGCAGGCACACTTACAAAGAAAGTGGCCAGATGGCACACTTTGCTATTGTTGGGGGCTAATATTTATACCCTGCTTTGCATCCTGAAGGGAGTATTTTGGCTAAAACAAAGTTTAGATGGGTTTCCCACCAGGTAAGCATAGCAAACCAAAACTTAGCTGATTGTTGTTAATGGCTGGGGGATATGAATTGATGGGTGTATGACAACCTTGCATTGTAGGACAGGAGGGGGTTCCAAGGGATATTTCATGGGAATTTGGGTTGTGTATGTCACTTGATTTTTTAGGGTATGTGACCCACTGTTGAGGGGCCCAAGAAGGAATTGGCACATACCTTCTTAATGGTTTTATTTATCAGGGGTGTCCACTTATTCCTAGCTTGGGTGTGCTTACTAAATATTTCTACAACACCTTCCCAGGTCCTTGTGACCTCCATTTGACCTCACTATGGATCGCCCCGGTCTACTAGACCCCTTCAGAGTGTCCAATATTTCCAATTTTGAGATATTATAGGGAGGGGATAGGAAGGCATGCTAACACAAAGGTCACATTTTTTTCAGCAGGGAACATGCTTACCATATTCTTCAATGCTGCCTATGGAGGGTCTTTTGATATCAGTTAAGAAAAATATGAATGTCTGAAGGAACTGGCTGTATTTGTGCAGCCTGAGTCCATCTGAAGGGCAGCGTCTCACTCGTATGAGCATGCCTGGGCTTTGAGATCTTTTGGGAAGGTCCTCCTTTTGGTCCTGCCACCCTCTCAGACACATTTGGTGGGAACATGGGAAAGGGCCTTCTTACCAGGTTCTCTTAAGTCCTGTCTATATAGCAAAAAAAATATGAACGGTGTTCGAAAGATCGACAATCAGTTCAAACAGACACACACACACACACACACACATACGAGTCATTTAGAGGGGGGGGTGGTAAAACTCACCATAAAGTCCATTTGTGGGGGTCTGGTGCATCATCCAAATTTCATGTAAAATATCCATACACCATTTGAATGTGCGACCATTTGTACACCCATGGGCGCACAGATACGAATAGGCAGTGTTCTGATTAGCCAAACCAGCACAGAGGGAGGGACTAGCAAAGAGGGGGGATTAGTGGCAGCCACCATGTTTTTTAAAGGTATGCAAGAGCCCCACTGCTGCCACTGCTGCCGTTGTCCTCCTTTTAACTGGAGGTGCTCAGAACAGTTGACATCCTTGCTTTTGCTCCCCAGGTAATTCTATGTCCTCCTTCCTCCTCCCTCAGCTGGACTGAGCTGGGCCATGCTGCCTACCTCTGCATCCCCTGGGAGGGAGGAGGAGGACAGCAGTGGCGGTGCTGGGCCGGGGAGGGGAGGGGAATTGAGCCAGGGCCAGGGTCGTTGTCTGGGAGCAGCATGGCCAGCCAGGGCTATTGCTGCTGGGGCTGTGCTGAGGTCCTCCTCCTTTGGCCTGGCTCCATCCCCCTCCCACCACACCGCCTCCCCCACCACTGTCCTCCTCCTCTCTCCCAGGTGGAGGTAGGCAGCATGGCCTGGCTCGGCCCAGCCAAGGGAGGAGGAAGGAGGACTGCAGCACAGCCCTAGCAGCAGCAGCCCTGGCTGGCCATGCTGCTTCTGGACAAGGACCCCAGCTCTGGTGAGGAGAAGGAAGCCAGGGGAGGCAGATGGAAGTGGCATGGCATGGCTCGACCCAGACAAAGGAGGAGGGAGAACCACAGCACAGCCCCACCACCAGCCCCAGCTCCACCAGCAGCTGCCCTGGCTGGCCATGTTCATGGTGCTGCTCCTGGACCTCAGGTTTTTGGACTTTTGTGGGGAGGACACCCCACAGAATCCCCAGCTGGCATAGCTGCACACTCGCCAGCTAGGCTAGGGGTCATGTGGAGTTTAGGGGGACCTTACAAACCATGTAGGCAGTTCGCATCTGTGTGAACGCCTGCCTTTCTGAACACATTTGACTCCCCCCCCCTTGTATAGACAGGACCTCAGCCTGTGGAACTCTCTTTTTAGGGAAGATAGGCTGACTCCCTTGTCTTTTTGTCTGTAGATGAAGAATACAACAATATTTTTTGTATGTTTTACCTATACAAGCCCCCCACTACCCATTTTAGTTTCAGAAAGTTGCCTTGAGTCCCAGCTCTTGGGAAATTAAGGGGTATCAATCATCATCATCATCATCATCATCATCACATTTAGCTTAAAGAAAAAGACAAAAAACAGGTAAAATAACAGTTCAGATAGTTGTAGTTATCAACTTTTGCATGACTATACTCACTGGTAGTTAGATTGCCTGTCACTAGGAGTTTGGGGCATTGCATGTTTATGGTAACTTCCTGTTTGTTTGTTCACACCCACTCTCTTCTTACATCATATAGCCTTTCTTTGTTCTCTGGGTCTCAGCTACTCTCTTTCACAGACACACTCTCCCTGTCTTTCCTTCATGAAGCATGTGCTGAAGAGCTCTCTCTGAGTGAGATATTCTTAACTTTCCTGATTCTATGTGGTACTCTTTTTTTCTTACCTTCCTCCAGAAGATGAATCTGTGTTGATTATGCATAAGCATTTGTGGGGGAAATGACTTTTATATATCTTATGAAGAAGGCTAAGTTTGATCCCTTTCTCTCGTAGGGTGGAGTGAGCTGGTGAGCTGTTCAAACATCTGCCTAGCCCATGAGATGTTCTGCTTCAGAGATATATTAAAATCTCTCAAATTTCTCAATACAGATGAAGGGAGAATGAACAGCAATGGATTTCAACTGTAGTAAGAGCAGATTTATAGTATATCAACTGCTACTGCTGAGGCAATCAGAGAGAGAGAAAGCAGCAGCTCCTCCAGTTTGCTTAGATCTAACTCCATGGCTTGTGCAATTCCTACCTGCTTTAAAGATGTAAAAGACTTTGGAGAACAGAAATGAAGGCAGTCCTAAGAAGTGGAAACACACAGACTCATGACAGAATCCAGATCACCAACAGCCTGCTGTGAACAACTTGCCCAGCATGTAGCAGATAAAATTGCTCAGATCTACTCTGAGTTGGATGCTGTAATTAATACAGATCCAGTGGATGTAGCTTTGATTCTTGATTGTCCACTGATAATGGACATTTCAATATTTACAACCCAGGGGTGTAATCAGGATTCTTGGTGATGTGAGAGCCACCACACATGTATTACATTCTTGCCCTTCCTGGTTATTAAAGAAAGCCAGAGGGGGCAGACCAAGTGTGTAGAAGAAGTGATCAATGCCTCATTAAAACAAGGCAGACATCCAGCAGCATAAAGGAGGTAGTTCTAATGCCACTGTTAAAAAAAGCCCTCCCTGGATCCCACTATAATGGAAAATTGTTAGCCAGTTCCCAACATTCCATTTTGGGGCAAGGTACTAGAACAAGTGGTGGCCTCCTACCTCCAGGGGTTTCTGGATGAGATGGATTATCTAGATCCATTTCAATCTGGTTTCAGGCCTGGCTATGAGACAGAGAAAGCTTTGGTCACCTTGGTGGATGACCTATGCCAGGAACTTGAGTGTGTCCGTATTGGTTCTGCTGGATTTTTCAGAGCCTTTTGATATCACTAACATTCTGGTAACATTCTGAGACATCTTGCTGGAACAGGATTTGAGGGCACTATTTTACAGTAGGTTTGTTCCTTCCTGGAGGGGCAAAAACAGACTGTTTCCATAGACATCTTACTCAGAAGCCGTTCCAGCCTTCCAACCTTTGCATACTCTGCATCACAACAGCCCACACTGGGACATCACAAGGACCTGCCATTAGATCTCAGGTATTGTTCCTTAAAATTAAGGGAATGATATTCTGCTGACCTGGAAACCCCCTTCCTGAGGACCCCTTCCTGAGGGCTTTTTTGGGAAGAGATTTTACCACAGATGTTCTAGGGTCAGTCTGGCAGCCAGGCTGGTTCAGTTCTTTCAGCAGGCTCTGTCTGCTACTGCTTATTTACTTGCTATCTCTCCCTAGGCAGAAGGAAATGACGAGACTAGAGGGGCGTGGCTACTCTTCTACATCTTCTCTCTTCATTTCTTTCTTTAGAGAGGACAGGTGAAGAGCAAGCAGTGACTGGAAGGTGGAAGCTTCCAGGGATCAGCAGTGGCTCCCTATTTTGTGGTGGTACAAGAAATCTACCCCTACCCCCTATATCAAGGTACATGGTGGCTGAAGGCAATCAAGTTATTCTAGTGGAGGAGATGGAAAATTCAAAAAGTAATTCTTCCCAATAATATTTTCATAAATCACTTAACAATTTGCTGAAATTTCATATTACCCAAATTCTGCTGCATGAGGCAAATACCTCAGACAGCTGCCTTACTCTGTCTAATGGTAGACCCAGCATTGTGTAGGCCATGGCAATTCTCGACACCATCCCTACTCTGTTTCTTCAGGTCTGTGTAGTTTCTCCAAGTCTGAGCATAGCAATCTATCCATATATGGGTATGCCAAAAAAGAGCTCCTATATATGATTATATAATATTCAGTGTCAGCTGTTCAGAAAAGCTGAGTACAACACAAGATGGAAAAGTTACTGTTGCTCATTTTAACATGAAGAGATGAAATTATTTTCATTTGAACTCTGTGGCCGCCTGCACTTCTCCTGTGAGATTTCATCAGTCAAGAGGAGGGGGAAAATAACTGGAGCAAATGTTATAAAACAAATACTGACCTTTTGCCAACAAAAAGAATGTTAAACTAATGCTCTTGAGTACCCAAAATTCTCTGGATTGTGGATTACAATAATGTGCCCTTTTCTTGAAGCCTTTATTACACAAGGCTTGTAAATTCAATTATCCCATGTAGGGTTTATGATTAGGATTATTACTAAGGTTATCCTCCTTACCTAAAGTTTATGCATACTTGTCCTAATAGTCTACTTATTCTTCAGTTATGTCATTTTGATCCTGGTTCATCACTGTTTCTTTGTAATTCTTTCATTCTAGTCCTATGTATTGTATTGTACCCATTCATTCAACCTTATTTTTCCATTCTCAACTTAGTATTTAGCTTGTCTCTAAATCTTTAATATTATGTGTGACATTTCCAGTCAGTGGATGCTAAAATAGGATCTCTCTCACACACAGAATTCCAAAATATAAAGACAAAGGCCCTTTTCTCATCCAGGCACAATCCCTTACCACTGAAGGATGTCTGTGAATACAGCAACAAAGAAGGCAAAGTGAATCACAGGAATCTTTTACCTCACTTGGCATCTGCACAAACAGTGCTTTGGACTGAGGAACCTGAGAGGCATGAATTAAGCCTGATACACAGGTGACATTTAGGTCTTATCTACACTAGCTTGGCTGCAGACATGGCCTATCTCCCCCCCCCACACACACTGTTACATTTCCAGTCAATGGATGCTAAAATAGGATCTCTCTCTCTCTCTCTTTCAAAGAACAGAATTCCAAAATATAAAGACAAAGGCCCTTTTCTCATCCAGGCACAACCCCTTACCACTGAAGGATGTCTATGAATACAACAACAAAGAAGGCAAGGTCAATCACAGGAATCTTTTACCTCACTTGGCATCTGCACGAACAGTGCTTTGGACTGAGGAACCTGATAGGCATGAATTAAGCCTGATACACAGGTGACATTTAGGTCTTATCTACACTAGCTTGGCTGCAGACATGGCCTACGCCCCCACACACACTGTTACATGCAGAAGTCGGGCCAGAGTCCAAACAGGATCCCAGCCTGTTGCTGAAGCTGCCACTGCCACCACCATTTTCTTACTACCGCAGAAAGGCAGGGGTCCTGCAACATGTGACTGCAGGCCCCCTGCATGTAACCAGCCTTGGTCACATGCTGCAGGACCCCTGCCTGGCTTCTGGAAGAGACAGGGAGCTGGCTGTGGCAGGGAAGAGTAGTGTGCCAGATGGGCTCCTGCAGACACATGGGCCCATCTGGCAGAAACAGACTAAACAGGGTGGGTTTTTTTTCTTATATCACAGTAAAGCCCTCTATCCCAGCTTTCCCCCATTCCAGCCCTGTATCTGCCCTGTGGTTGTTTGGATTGCCCAGGGGCAGATTAGAGTAAATGCCCTGCATTGTTTGGACTGCAGGGCTCTCAAACGGGGGCAAACCAGAGTATCTGGCCAGTGTAAATAAGGCCTTAGTAGTGATCAAGATATGCAATGTTGTCTGTGGTTTTGAAAGTTAAATAAGATGCATAACTAAAGAAAGTACTACATATGCATTTCCCAATAGTAAAATCTGCTTTTGCAGATGTATTTTGACTGTGAAATACTGGGGCTGGCAATGTAGGAATAACTATGAGAAAAAAGAAAGAAGTTTGGTACTTCACTTTAGACATCTTTCAGCCAACATGTTTCAGCCTTCAGTAACCATGTTTTTAAACAGTTTAATGCATAATGGATACCAGTAGAAGCCATAATTTTAACAGGACAAGCAGATGCCTTGAAATAAGAGATAGGCTTTCATTATGGCCTGTTATCTGAATGAATTATCTGATTAGTGGAAAAGAAAAAGAGTTGAATTTTCAGAAAGGAGCAATGTACTAAAGGTACAATAATGGAGACATAGCTTGGAGATGTATATTGCTTAACTAATAAGGCACCGTAAGATTTAGTCACACTGTTTAATTTTTTTCCACCTATAGTGCAATATAAGACATTCAGCTTCAAATGTTTCATTGGGGTTATAAAGCAGTTTCTTGTAATATGCAATGACATTTTGTTCTATGGGATTACTACAATTCACCACATTGTTAGGACAAATGCATTATCCACTGCTAGCTTGTGATCACTGTTTATATTATTTCTTCTGGAAATAGTTCTGTTTAGTAATGTGTTGATTAACAATATGAAATTGCATTATTCCTATATAATGAAGAATAATAAGAATGAGGAGCCTTTTGAGGGGAATATCTCTGCTTTAGAAAAAACATATTCTAAAGCATTAATATGGTATGAAAACAAATAAATTATCAAGAAATAATGCATTAAACAAGTGAAAAATATAGAACACATCCATCCACACATGTGGATGGATGTGTTCTATATTTCTCATTTGTTTAATGCATTATTAAACATTGAAACAATTCAATCCAAGTATTGAATTATACAAGAAAGGAAGGAGGGAGGGGAAAAGGTAACATTCTGAAATCATTACCAGCCCTTACCACATAAGAATTCAAACCAATGAATGGGGTAACTTTAATATATATCTCTGTCTGTCTGTCAGTCTGTCAGTCTATATTAGCCTCTTTCCTGAGAGGATTCAAATTTGCCATGCTGCAATGCATAAGTTTGCTTCTCACATGCCATAAATTATCACAAGTTTGTGTGTTTAGTGCCAAAAATAAATTCGTCTGGTTACTAGTGTGCAAAATACTGATGAGAACTAAGGTTTCAGAAATAATCCAGTTTGACATCATTTTAACTGCCATGGCTCAATGCTATAGAATCCTGGAATTTGTAGTTTGTTGGGGCACCAGAGCTCTCTGACAGAGAAGGCTAAATATCTTACAAAACTACAAATCCCAGAATTCCATAGCATTGAGCCATGGCAGTTAAAGCAGTGTCAAACTGTGGCAGCAGCCTAAGCCTAAATGACAGCCAAGGGACACAGTATAATAGAGTACTGAGAGCCCACGTCAACAACTCTAAATCAGTTTGTTGTGAAGACAAAATAAAATGTAAATTGGCCATTAAACAAACAGTGATTACAGTTGATTAAGAATAAATTGATAATTTCTAAATGGCTGTCATGAGCACCATGGGTGATGATAGAAATGATTAGAGTAGCTAGAACCTGATATTTAGGGGCAGGCAACCCAGACACCCATCTGGGACATAAGCCTGGTTGACTGTCCTGGACTATCCCCTCATCTATCTGCTCAACAACTGACACAAACAGTTCATGTTTGTTTGGAAAGATGAGAATGCTGCCCTGCATTTCCAGTGTTGTGTTACCATTACTGTTACTAAGGAACCCAGCTGCATTGTTGTTTTGGAAGTATGCCTCACGCAGCTTGATACTAGAATCTCTGCTTTGTTCCAGAAGGCTGGCTAAACAAGGGCTTGGGATCAGCCAGGGCATGAAAATCATAATTTACACTTGCTGGTCTTTCCTAATTAAACTGCTAGGAGCAGTCCTTATTGGTACACAAAGCGTGGGAACAAAGTATACTTCATTTTATTTGCTGCCATGCAGTTGTCTGGTAGACCTAATAAAAATAACTATGTTTGGGTTTCCCAACAAAAGCTTTGTTTGCTTAGGAACAAAGGCAAGACAATTGGTCTTGTAGAAGCACGGGTGCATCTTCCCATCAAAACTGTGAATTTGCATTCCTTTAACCCTGACATTCATTCCTTGTTGTAGAACTCCCAGATTGTGATGAGCCTTTGGGAAGGACACTCACACACTATCCTTACTAAAATAAATTAATATCTGTTCATCAACCAAGTTTCTTTTCTTTCTTTTTAAACTTTTGTATCAGTTTCTATCAACAATATAGCCTGCCTTTCACAACATTTAATACTGTTGAATTTTTATTCCATTTTTGCTACATTTCATCTAGGCTCCCAATGTGTGCATGCTTATGTATGTGCCTTCAAGTTTCTTGTCAATTTATGTGATCCCATAAAACTTTAGTGTGTTCCCCACTCCTTTATTTGACAACTATACCTTCTCTGACTCTGTCTCAGCCATGGAAATCCACTAGGTGACCTTGGACAAGTCACACTATCACAGTCTTAGAGGAAGGCAATGATAAACCCTCTCTAAACAAGTATTGCTAAGAAAACCTGGTGATAGATTCAGTATGCCATCCCTGAACATGTACAGTTGATAGGAATTGGTTGCATTGAAGCTGCCAGTGCCCATGGCCTGTTATGTGCTGCTCAACCAGGTTGTGATGTTAGAAGTCTTGTGAAGGTGTCCTCTATTGCAAGACTTCCTGCAAACATAGGTAGCTTCCTGCCCATGTCTTGACGTCCTTTGGGTTGGATACAGTGCATCTGCTATGGTTTTCTGATGGTTATAGCACATCAGGTATAGCCATTACAAGATCTGCAACTCCCGCAGGACTTGATATCTTACCAAGCTTGGAAGTCTTCTGAAGGTGTCACCTGTTACAAGATGTGCAGTGAGCATAAGTGCCTTAATCTCCTATCTTGGCCTTTTGTGGGAGCTAGATACAGTGCACCTGACCACTTGCCACTATTTATTGGTCTCCCCAAGGGCTGGCTACCTTTGGGGGCCATGAAGGATTTGTGTTTGTGTGTCATTGTGACATGTATTTCATCTTCCTAGGCAATGTGCATGTAGTTTGCTAGTTGGTGCTGCTTAAACTGTCCAGTGGTTTATTTGTTGCTGGTGCTCCCCATAACTGTATTTCTTGTGGGGATGGTTACATATGATGTATTATCATTTCTTATAAATTGGGATTAAGCTGAAGAAGCTTGGACCTATTGTGAAGTCGAAGGGTTTCATGGCCAGCATCCATAGATTTTCCATGTTCCCCCCCCCCGGGGCTGTGAGGCCGTGTTCTGGAATAGTTTTTTTCTGATGTTTCGCCTGCATCTGTGGCTGGCATTCATGGCTGGCTTTTCGCCTGCATCTGTGGCTGGCAGACGAATGCCAGCCACAGATGCAGGTGAAAAGTCAGAAAGAAACTATTCCAAAACATGGCCTCACAGCCTGGACAAAAACCAGGGAAAATCTTGGATCTATTAGTTATAACTAGTGATAATTGAGGTGAGTGAACCCCACATTCAAAGAAGAAGAAAAGAAGGAAAGAGAGGAGGCTTCTGGAGTAGAGAGGTATCCCTAGATGGGCCATCTTGCAGATTAGGGTAAATGTAAAGGACATATTTTCTGCCAATAGCTTCCAGAAGCCTACAATTGGATCCATTTGGGTTTGATCCTATGAGAACAGAATGGTCCAGCATAATTAGGAACAATGCACAGGGGGATGGGGTTAAACCAGACTTAAACATTTAGATTTTACCTTGTCACCTTCTTGTGTTAGTCAAAGATTATTGGAAGAGTGCTGTTAGGCAAATAAAGATGTGGCCTGTCTTGCACCCAATCTGGCTGTCCAGCTGCTTCGCAGCAGAAATCCTAATACAGCATATTTTTGGATCATCGGATATGTTTCTGGATGAATTCAACTAAATGTGCTTGCAAATGTTCTTCAGATGGTTGCACTTTATACTAAAAGGTTTGAAAAGGAGCATGTGGTAAAACATGTATGCCCACACCTGCCACTCACATTTAGTCCTCGCATATTCTGACATACACCTAGAGGGGACTCTGCAGTGTTTGAAATCAGTATCAGTGATAATTTTTGAAGGTAAATAAAGTTCTTCAGTTGTAAAATCTGAAGTGACCATATACCATAGTTAGAAAACAAGTATTTTCCAGGGCATGCTGACTAGCAGTTTTAGAAGAGAGGTCACAAGATCACCGTAGCCTGTAAATGTTGAGAGGAAAGGTCTCCTAGAAGCATCTATTCACCTTCTAAATGTGAACTGATGCTCTCTATGACCCACCCAGCAGTGTTTTTTCAGAAGCATTGCAAAAAGCCACCTCTGTGAAATATGGGATATTTGTGATAAACGATCTCAGCAGTTCTTGCAGCATAAGACAGCCCTTCAGTTCCTCTTCTTTGTAGCAACACAGCTTGGAGACCTGTTTCTGAAGCAACTGTGGAGAGCTTGATCTCTTTTAGTGGGTCAAGGGATTGCAACATCTCACACTGCTGTCTGTATATACTTGAAATCTTTGAACTCTCTTTCATGCTCTGCCATCCACATCCACGAGCATCACTATGAACCAGATTTTTTCAGTACATTCCTAAACAGAAGCTTGATGGTTAGGGACAAGCCTACTAATATGGCAGGCATAGTATTGAAATTGAAACCTTTTAAAGTATAGCCAGTAGTGATTCCATTTTCTGTTACAAAGTTTACTTAAAGGGGAGGAGGCAATTGTCCCTTGTACTTTGACTAGAGATAGATAGATATAGATAGATACATTTAGATAAATCTAAATTGATAAATTAATAAATATATGTATATACAGATAAAGATTAGGGTTCCCAGCATGGTCATGACTGCGCTGTAGGAACCCCTTTTGAGGGAGTGCAGGATGGAGGATGGAGGCCTGTAATTTTGCCTCAGCCCCTGGGCTGTTGCCAGGAGAGCAGATAGTGGGGCTAGAAGAGATTTAAGCTCAACCCCCCTGTGCCTCCTCCTTTCCTCGCTTGGATTGGAGAAGAGACAGGAGGGTTTTAGTATGTGCTTTGACAGGCCTTTGTTCACAGGGTTTTAAGGCACCCTTTATACTTCCTCCCCCTCAACTATTTAGACACAGACATTTGGGGGGTGGGGGCATCTGCTTTCACTAGTATTTAGATCATTTAATTTTTTAGATTTAGGCGATTATCAGACGGGAACAAAAATAGTGTCCCTGTCTCCTTATCTCCTCTCCGAACCCCATCCCGACCCCGTCCCAGCACAGTAATAAAAAGTTTTCAGACCTACCAAAAGTTTTCAGACCTACCTTTTCCACGTCTTCCCCCTCCTCTAGGCAGCCCAGGAGTGAAGGCAGGTTGTACGGAGCTGCATTCACTTCCTGGTGGAAATCCTGGGCTGTTCTCACGAGAGGACAAGTGCATGGGAAATTCAAAGTTAAAAAGAAAAACACACACACACAAGTAAAATTAGAAGTGTGCCACTTATCTTGTTGTCCTGATCGCACCCGGAAGTGTTTGGCACGGACCTCCCACCAATGCTGGCATCGCGCCAGCATAACGGGGCACCTTTTCACCCACTCGTCATTCATCATAGAAATGGAATGGGTGATCTATTCACAGCTTAGCTCATGAATTAAAAGAAAGGATGGCAGAACAGGACCAGCACGGAACCATAACAAGACGGGAATGATGTCGTCTGAAATTCAAGCCCTTTTGCAATCTCCTGGTGTCATTGTCACGCCATATTAAGGGAGTCTTATAATCTCCTTAGAGAGTCTGTGCTTTGACAGGCCTTTGTTCACAGGGTTTTAAGGCACCCTTTCTTCTCCCTCCCCCTCAACAATTTAGATTACAGAGGTTTGGAGGGAGGGGCACCTGCTTTTCACTATTTAGACCATTTAATTATTTGAATTAGAGAGATTGCTCATCTGCCAGCCTGTCACCTCCTCCCCCACCCCATTGGGAGCTGCCTTATAATGGTGTGGACATTCACAGTGCCTTAGATAGAAGGGAATGGGAGGGGTTCCAGCATGATTGCTTGGTGTGCTTGATCTTAGAAGCCTGGTGTGTGTTTAAAAAGGATTTTCTTTTGACTCTTTTCCCCCTCCCTCATATGAGTGCTGTGAAGGAGCTTTTCCTTTAGGGCCTTGGATTGACAGGGGGTCTCCAACCGCCTGTTCAGCTGCTCCTTTTCTGTGTCACTCTGGTGGCTGTTGGGTGTTGGCTGTTGCCGGGGTAGAGTTGGCCTGCTGTTGTTGGACAGATTAGCTTTGTTGGTGGTCAGGTAACTCTTTCTGCAGGAATTAAGCCCAGATGGGACAGTGTAGTGGTTAAGAGGCCAGTCTGATGGTTGGGGCTCTTATGGTTGGGAGTTTGAGTCCCACTGTGCCCCCTCTTCTCCCCCACCACCTTTTCCCTTGCTGTCTGCCTGTTCTGCTTGACTGTTAGTAACTTCGTTGGAAACAGATCAGGAGCTGGACGAAAGTGTTTACTTACCTGACAGGTCTTTGCTGACAGTCCTGTGTATGTGTGTGTGTGTGTGTGTGTGTGTGTAGGATAGGGGCTGTTTGGCTTTGCTGGGGCAGACGGGCAGAGCGGCTGCTCTCCGTGTCATGCAGGTTCCTCCCACTGTGTGTATGTGTGTGCGTGTGCATGCACTGGCAGGAGCATTTATGGACCTTTTCTGGACCTACCTGCCTTTTAATGGGCTGTTTGCATAGTTTGCTGTTTGGCGGGCTGTTTACTGACTACGCTGGACTTACATTCATAGCCTTTACATTTTGGTGTGCCTTTACTCGTTAAACCCCCTGATAGTTGCTCTGTTGAAAGGGGTTTTTTGGGGGAAGCTAAGCAGGATCAGCCCTGGTTAGGACTTGGATGGGAGACCACAGCAATTCCCAGGCTCTTTAGGCTTTCTAGTACAGATCAGTGGTAGGGGATGAATACCCTTAGTTCCCCACGTGACCTTGGAGTGCTGCGAGGGGTCAGTCACAGTTCGTGCAAAGGGGAGTGGGGCAGAGCTCCTGGTGGAGCAGATTCTCTTAGATAAGGCTCCTTTTTTAAAAACCTTTGGGTACACTTTGATGGGCTTTTGACATATTAGGCCCCCTGCTGGTTACTCTGTTTGCAGGGATGTTGGCTCCTCCTGGATCCACCATGGCCATTACCTGGTAGTTTTTTTTCCTGGTAGTTTTCTCTTTTCACTTACCGTATATTCCAGTGTATAAGACGACCGGGCGTATAAGATGCCCCCCCCCCAGTTTTTAAGTTAAAATATAGAGTTTGCCCCCCAGCCAGCCAGCCAGCTCAGTGGCTGTAGATGATGAATAGTCTGTGAAATTAAAGGACTGAAAACAGCTAAAAAATCATGGGATACTCTGAAAAATCTCTGTGGTGTTCAATCTTTGGAAAGTAAGTTTGCATTAATAATTAAGCTGATTAATATGAAGCTGGTTAATATGAAGCTATCAAATCCCAAATTTTTGAATGAGCACATTAATGATTTTAGAGCCACTTGCAAACTCCTGGAGAGGAAATCCCCCAAAGCTATGCAAATGGGAACCTTTCTGGCAAGTTTACCAAAATACAATCCCATAATAAATACCTTGCAATTAAAGAATGATTTAACTCTGCCAGAAGCTTTTATTCAGATAAGAGAATTTCACCATAGACAAAACATGATGCAAAATGATAAGTTTGAATCCAGAAATTCTAATTTTAGGCTAACATCATTTTAATGGACTGTTTTTCTTCTCTCCTGAGCTAAATGGAGGGCCATTTAACACTTCAAAGGCAAAGCAGTCATTCTCACAGCAGGGGAAAGGATCTGCTGGGAAAACTGCCCAGGCAATTTTTACAGTTCAAAGACAAGGCAGTCATTCTCACAGCATGGGAAAAGATCTGCTGGGCCTATAAGACGACCCCCCATTTTGAGGAGATTTTCAAGTGTTAAAAAGCAGTCTTATATGCCAGAATATACGGTAGTGTATTGGCTTATTAGTGCATATATACATACTTAATAAATAACTACTTGATTTTGTTAATATGACACAGGCACTTCAATAACAAATTCATAGCTGATGTTCAGTTGTCATCATCTTTTTGGATTTCACTTGATCACAGCTACATAATTGGCACACTAGTAAATATATACATGGTTCAAAAATATCTATTTGATATTGGATAATAAGTCACATTAATCATATATACCTAATTAATTGGTATACTAATACATGCAAAGCAGGGTTGGCTATGGTTTATTTTTGGATGGGAGACTGTGTGCATCACTACATAATTCTTTATTATATATTACATTGTATTTTACTATCTTATCCTTAATTTGTGGACTCTCTTAATAGTGCTGGATCCCATTAGATATTGCAAGCTAAGCAGCATCAGCTATGGTTTCTTCTTGGATGAGAGACTAATTATATTACTCCATAATTCATTTCTATAGATTGTATTAAATTCTACTATTTATCTTATCATTAGTTGGCGAGGCTTTCCTAATATTGCTGGATCCCATTGGATTTGGGAAACTAAGTTGGGTCTGCTACAGTTTATTTTTTTTTATTGGAAAACTGATTATATCACTACAGTAGGGCCCCCATATCCACTGGGAATATGTTCCGGGGGACCCTGTGGAGACTGAAAACTGTGGATAATAGCAAACACTGTTGAAAATAATAGGACTTCTGGTTTAAAATACCATAGAGTTCCCTTGGAGGACCTAGAAAATGGCTAGAGAGGACACATTTTCTAGGAAGAATATGGTAGGTGTGCTGTTTTGTGTCCTGTGGATAATTGAATCAGTGGATAATGAATCAGTGTATACGGGGGTTCTACTATACATAATTTACTACTATAGTCTCTCTCTCTCTCTGGCTTTTCTTCGCAAATGAAGATTCAGGAAGGACTCATCCCGCGCTTTCTGCAAGCGCGCTGATGACTAAAAAGGCCAATCCGAGATAAACAAGTCCAGTTGCAAAAAGCACAGCAGAAGGTCTCCTTGGGTGAAGTTTTTGGGTTGTGATTCTTTCTGCGTTGTCGTTTCTCTTCAAGACTTGTTCGTCGTGAGTTCTCAAATAAGGCTGCAGCATTGTGGATAGTGCGTCTCCATGCCTCCCGATGTCCACATTGAGTTTTACTGGCTTGTATTTAGTTGATTGGGTATTTATTTATTTATTTATTTATTTTAACATTGCTGGATCCCATTGGGTCTTGAAAACTAAGCAGGATCATCTATGGTTTATTTTTAGATGGGAGACCGACTATATTATTACATAATTCATTACTATAGACTACATTGAATTCTGCTTTCATAATTTTAGTTGGTTGGGCTTATTTAATATTGTTGGATCCCATCAGGTCTTCAAAGCTACGTAGGGTCAGCTACAGTTTATTTTGGATGGGAGATTGATTACAGGTTACATAATTCATTAGTATAGATTATCTTTAGATAGCTGGATTCTGCTGGATCCCGTTTGATCTTGTGTGCTAAGCAGGGTTATCTCTGGTTTGTTTTTGATAAGGACTGGTTCTGTCCTTACATGATTTAGTAAGGTATTTCCATTGAATTCTACTATCTTAATTTCCGTTTGTCTGACTTTTTTTGACTGTGCCAGATCCTGTCTGCTATTGGAAATGAAGCAGGGTCAGCTCTAGATTGCCCTTGGATGGGAGACAGATCCCATCCCTTCATAATTCATTAATATTTTATATTGCTTTCTGCTGTATTGTCTTTTGTTAGTTTGACTCGCTTAGCAGTGCCAGATTCTGTTTGATCTTTGAAGCTAAGCTGGATCAGTCCTGGTTGTTCTTGGTGGGGAGACTGATTCTATCCCTACACAATTTATTAATGTAGTTGCATTAAATACTACTCTTTTAATTTATAGCTGGCATTCTTGCATTTATAGCTCTCCACATGGCAATGGCGAAGGGTTTAGGGCATTATCTACCCCGCTCTGATATAATTATTTAAGAAGCCTGCTCTTCATAGGGCTGATGGGTTTTTTCTGTTCGATGTAGGGCATTTAATTTTCTGGGAGAGCTGCAATGGGGATTTGAGGTCCCTATTGGACAATCTGGTGGGGGAAAGGAGCTAAGCAGATGCTTGCCCCTTTTCTATGGCAGGTAGAGGGGGAGATTTTAGTAGTTCGGTAAGCACCTTTGGCACCTCCCCCTTTTGGAGGTGAAGGGGGGAGCTGGAACTTCCCCTTTAGTTCCTGCAAACTGATAGGTAGGGAAAGTGACCTCCTTTGGGGCTGGCCTGAGGGATAAAACCCTCACTTTTATTTATGCAAATTGGGGGAGGGACTTTTGGGTCAGCCTTACAGATGTGGACTGACTGAGGAGCAACCTAGCTTCTGGGAGAGCCAGGGAGCTGGTGATGGCAGTGAGGGATGGGGATCTGGGCCCAATCCAGTGGTACAGGATCAAATTGGGTATTTTTTTAAAAAAACATAATAAAGGGCCCTATCCCAGCTTGCCCCTGTTCCAGCCCCACATCTGCCTCAGGGATCATTTACACTGCCCAGGGGCAAATCCAGGTAAATGCCCTGTGTAGTGGTTTGAGTGTTGGACTATGTCCCTGGAGAAGAGGGTTGGAATACCTGCTCAAACATGAAAACCCACTGGTTGACCTTGGGCAAATCACTCTCTCAGCCTCAGAGGAAAGCAATAGTAAACCCCCTCAGAACAAATCTTGCTAAGAAAACCCTGTGATAGGTTCACCTTAGGGTTGCTGTTAAGTCAGAAATTGCTTGAAGGTACACAACAACAATAGGATTTAGGCCACTCTTAGACATGGATATTTGGGGCACTCAGTTTGAAACCATGTCTGTTTCAAGTGCACAATAGAGAAATCCCTGAAACATATTCTTTCCTGAAGAGATGGAACTCTAATAGGATAGGTCATTATGTAGTATTATTAGGCCCAGCCTTCAACAGATCCTTTCCTAAGATGTCTTGAATTTTAATGGGATAGAAATGCACTGGATCAAACTGGGAATATTCCAGAATTTTACGTTGCTTGCTGTGTTCTCCAAATATCAAAACTCATTCTCAGTTTGTAGAACTGACCAGATTGCAGTAGGTTCAAAGAGGAATTGTATCAGAAATGGATTTTAGATTATCTGAGGTCTGAGGTCTTTGCACTTCTCGCCCTCCCTCCCTCTGTTTATTTGTAATCTAGATCATCTAAACCTTTTTGGAGTAAAATCAGAGTTATCTCCCATATCTAATCATCTCCACAGAATGCATTTTAGAATATGGTCTAAACTAAAGGAAAGGGGGGGGGAGGAAGAGATAAAGATCACCAGCTGATCATTGTGAAGGATATAAAGTAAATCAGCTCTCTCAGGAAAATTGTCTACAATACTGAAAATACCCCAATAGCCCAAATTAATTCTGTGCCCTGCAAATGGTCTTTAAATGCTCTCTCTCTCTCTCTCCCCCTCTCGCTCTCTCGCTCTGTGTGTGTGTGTGTGTGTAGGGGAGGTGCCTACCTATTGAAATGGTCCAGGGAGTAGGACAGTTAATTTGCCTTTCCCAGGGATGCAGCTCGCCTTCAATCCCATACTGGAAACAAATATATGTAGTTGCTTTAAGATAACATTCCTTGCTTTTGGACAGGAAAAAAGGCTTGCCGCTTCAGAATAAGAAGAGCTACTACCTGATTATAGGATTGCCACATTTTTGAAGCCTTTCTCCTGGGGCTTTAACAACAACACAACACAACCCACAGATATTAGTGGGTAAAGCTTTCCCTTGGGAAGCAACAGGAAAAGCTTGCATAGCAGAATCTCTGGAAGCCAGGACAGCTTTTATAGGTATGAAAACAAGGAAAGAAAAAGGAAACAATCCTAACTAGGGCAGGACAGGAGTGACTGAAATGTTTAATAAAAACTCTCTGTCATAGATAGGCTGGTATTGTGAGTGGCCAGATCTGGTGGCACCTAAACCTGCAAAGTGTTATCTTCACATACGGCTAGTCTACACTGCCCAAATAAATACCCTGGCTTGCCCCCGTTCCAGAGCCCTGCAGTCCAAACGTCACAGGGCATTTACCTGGATCTGCCCCTGGGCACTGTAAATTATCCCTGAGGCAGATGTGGGGCTGGAACAGGGGCAAGCTGGGATAGGGCCCTTTATTATGTTTTTTTAAAATACCCAATTTGATCCAGTACAACTGGATTGGGCCCAGATCCCCATCCCTCACTGCCATCACCAGCTCCCTGACTCTCCCAGAAGCCAGGCAGGGGTCACTTATCATGTGACTGAGGCTGGTCACATGCAGGGGGCCTGCAGTCACATGCTGTGGGCCCCCTACCTGGCTTCCGTGTTAACGGAAAAAATGGTGGTGGTGGTGGTGATGGTGATCGTGGCTTCAGCGATGAGCTGCCCTCCTGTTTGGACTTTGGCCCATTTTGTCCAGGTAACAGGGGAAAATTGATCACCTCTGCAGCCAGCATATCCCGGCTAGTGTAAACAAGCCCTTGATCTTCAGTTATTCAGAAACTACAAACTGATTCATAGCAACAGAAAATACCTGCCAATGCCAAACCATTATTCCTTAATATGCATACCACAGAGGTAGTTGGTGGCTCTGATGTCAATAGGGCAGTAAATCTATTCCAGATTATATTCTGAACTTTAAAGGGACCAATGCAGGGATAGGATTCAGTACTTTGGGTACCTTCTATAAAATTTGGACTAAAACACCAAATGGATTTACCATCTAAGTGACAGTGGAGTCATTCAATTGATATACCAGGGCTAGCTGGCCAACCCACAGGTTTCATAGTGAGTGCCAATTGTAGGGCCTAAAGTCATGGATCACATTTCTTTTAGCATCTCAAGATTGGCTGCTGTCACACTGCAGAAATAATGCAGTTTGATGCCACTTTAACTATAATCTCTCCATCTTATGGAATCCTGGAATTTGTTGTTGCACACAAGCTCTCTAATGTAAAAGACTAAATATCTCACAAAACCTCAAATCCCAGAATTTCATAGCATTGAGCCATGGCAGTTATAGTGGTGTGAAACTGTACTATTTCTTCAGTATGTCAGCAGCCAGATTGAAGTATAAACTGTATATATTGATATTCTCACTTGAAGACCAAGTATAGATATTTCTTGACTGTTCAATAGACCAGATGCCCATCTCAGCCTGGAAGATTCTGCCTAAAGTCTAAGAGTCCCTACCATCTTCTAGTTATTATGAATGTGTCCTGCCCATAATGGTGGTACTATACAGCTCTATAGTGGTTGTATTTTAGGAAGGACTCGCAAAACTGAGGTGTTTTTGTATTCTTTTTTTTTAGTGGAACATTAATTGGAAGTTATATTATAACTCCTATTGACAGGTTTATTGAGAGATGCTTTTTGTTCATAGTTGTTTTTTTTTAAAAGAACGACACATTCAAAAGTAAGCTGCTACCATAAGGTTTGGTTTCTGTGTCACAATTATAAAGATCTCCTCCTCCCCCTCCCCTCATCTAGTCTTTGGAGGCTGAATGCATAATTCCATCATTGTCATGACCAAAACTTGAGTCAGAACCTATGAGTACAAAGGTGACCAATTAATTCCAACCAAACAACAAACCTCAACTGCAATTCTTTCTTAGAAGTGAATACTTCAGAAAGTTTTGTAGTCCCTTAATTATTTCCTGGAACTCGCCTGCTCTTTTTGTTTGTTACCAATTCTCCCTGCTTCAGATTCTGAGGAATAATGTGTTTTAATTCAATGGCCTTTATTATTTAGCTTCTCTTAAAAAAAAAAAAAAAAAAAAAGTCCAGTGCTGCTGGTTAGAAAAATCTCTGAGCTATTGGCTGCTTTGTGGCACAGAAATGAATGATGCTTTGTAATTCTCAGCAGCACTTTACTTCCATGTCATGACCACCTGAGGATTTGACCTGTGGGTGTTCTTTTACCATTGCAACATACACACAAAAATGCAGTCCTTTAAAAATAATATTAAAAAGTGGCATCAGCCTTATACTTATATAAAAAACCCTTGATATTCATTGATTTAAAAGAGGGAGCCACAGGAACCATTGTCACCTCAGCATTCTTAATGAGGAAAAAATCAGTTTCAGAAATTACTAACATGAAAAATATACTTGAACAAATGTAAAGCTGAAAGCCAGCAGGGGGAACAAAGTCTTGTTTTGTGACAGGAGAGGTAGGTGGAACTTTTGCAGAATGCAGCTACAGTTATCCATGCAGAGGTTCCATTTAGGGGGGTCCATGGGGAGCAATAATATTCATTTATTTCAAGAGGTAAGGGGCGGATAGTGGGGAGGAGGAACAGAAGGGGGTGACTTGCTGAAGAATATGCAGTGTTTAGAAGGCGTAAGAGAAGAGGGGGGTATAACCAGAAAATTAAGGCTGTGGATTTCCTGGGCTTTAAGAGGCCATAGAAAATTCTATTGTTATGCCTGAAAGCTGTTCAGATGGGATTTTCCACAATGCTCTTTGGGGAGGGTTGTGGAGGAGGAAAGGGATAACAACTAAATCACTATGGAGTTCACTCAGTTAGGCACCTTTCTTTCTTTTTTTAATGAGAAAAACAAGTCAAATTCAGCTATAAGACACTGGCAAAAGACATTTTTTGCACAGAACATATGGTTATAAATAAGTATTACTAAGATGTGTGACAAAGCTGTAAGATCAAATTTACTGACACTTATTCCTTAAATAACATACTGGAAACACTATATTCTAGAATCTTCACTGATGTTTATTGCTATCTTTTTTCTTTTTTGGTCTTCTGACACCTTTATGATATTAGTGCTGAAGACCAGAATGCTGGTAAACTTTCCAAAGCTAGCTTGTTTCTTAGATTTTCATTTTGTCTGTTTGCTGAAGTTAGAATAGTATCTCTATTGCATGAGCCAGGCTCTTTCAGACTTGTTAAAGCTACTTTATGTTCTGGTAAACACACACAACTTTCCATAAGAGTGTGATAGAGATAACTGGGTGCAGAAGAAGTGTATTTGGCACAGTTGCATGAAAGGATATATAGACTTGGAGGAATTAATGCAGGAGTAGCAGCTCAAGACCCCTGAGCTTACTCACACGCATCTCCTCTGTTTTATCACTGCAGTAATAACTGGAGATATCCATGTATGAATGAATCAACATAGTTCAGCACTACTGATAGGCATCATGACTTTCAATGGAGTCTGTTCACATGTTCAGCTAGTGCAATTATCAATGTCTGGATAATAAAGAATTTAAAAATGAGGTGATATGTACATAAGGGTGTGAATCATTCTCTACTACTGCTACTTTATAAGTGACTGAAGTGACAGAATTCCTACTCTGAGCTTCAGAAAGATTGCCTCCTCTGCTACCCAGTAATGGCTTTCTTGTTAGCATCAGGCCACTCTGGGCTTGACTATACCAGTGAAAAACCCCTTCCACCTGAATCCAACCTGATAATGTCACACAATGCTTGTCCTCTTCCACAAATCTGGAGCAATAGGGACATATGATGTAAGGTCCTGTTTGCACCAGACTCAAGGAATACCCCCTTAATCCAAATTTAGAAAACTCACCGTTTTCTCCAGAGTATGCTTGAAACTCCAGAGAAAACTGCCATGTGAACAATCCATCTGCACTGGATTTGGGTGAGTGGGGAGGAGAGGAAGGACAAGTGCCGCCTGAGGTACTGCCATTTTCATCTTCCTCAGCACCACTTCTCATTTCAAAGGCAGAGCCCCAGTGGTAATCACTCTCTGAGTTCAGAACATCTGGTAAGCCCTGCCATTGCAAGGCTAGCCACCCATTCTGGCTTCTGGGGTTTTGTTTTTGTTTTTGTTTTGTTTTTTCCATGGCTGGAAAAGAATCCTGATCTCCACAGTGAACAAAAAAGCAAGTTGTGATGGTGTAAGCCCAACTAATACTCTCATAAGCAGGAGCAAATAAAGGAAAAATAGTTGTGAACAAAGAGAAGCATGTACAAAATAGAGGACATGAGAGTACTCTTTTTAACATTTTTTTTTCTAGTGAAACTTCAGTTTACTAATTGTAGCAAACTAAAATCTGTCTTAAGCTTGCACAAACTGTGGTTCAAAAAAGCATATGCATCCCCTTCATCATGGTCGGGCTGCCCCAAAACCTTCCTCGTTCTAAAGCTGAACAACAAGAAACCAGGTCTTATTCATCTTCAGGTGCATCATTTAAGTGTACAGCTTTACCTGGCAGTACATTTGAATTACTTTAGCAACAAATGTTTATATACTTTAATGCAGCAGACCACTCACAGTTTGGTGCAGAAGTCATTATTTATTGATGATGTACTAGACTATGAAAACAACAACATATTCACACATGCACCTTGGAGGTTTGAACTGTGAAAAGTGTCTCATTAATTTTTTTTTGTTAATTATTTGTCTCAACTTAGAAAGCTTAATTTCTGGGACAAAAGGTATGTGGGTGCATGTTTGCCTGGAACCACAGCCTTCAAAGCTTCATGCTTAGAATATGTGACAGATCTTTGTGACTGCTCAGTGTTCAGATACTCTGAATTTATTCTGGGATGCTTTCACCTTCTCATCCTATATGTCTGGGAGTTGATTATAGACACTGAAAACAGACTCTGAGGCTCAGCCTTAGGGAATCCTGGCACAAATTAAGCCTTGTCTATATCTCTTTCCCTTTCAATAAGGGTCTAATTCAGGGTGAAGGATTTTAAAACACCTTCAACAAAAAACTGCAAGTTTTGGCTATGGCGAATCAATGGGAAAGAATTTGAAGCTATTGTAAGTCACTGGCAATTGTTATGTTTCCGACATGGCAGCAGTTGAAAAAGAAAACACCCTTTATAGTCGGATCCATTCCTTCACATCTCACATTGTGCAGACCTTCAAACTGCCATAACAAAACTTAAATTCATCCTCTGGATACTCTAAGTAGCCAAACCAAGAAGGCACTAGAACAGTGGTTCTCAACATGTGGGTCCCCAGATGTTATTGGACTACAGTTCCCAGGAGCCCTCTGAGGTCTCACCTTGACAGCCAAGTGGTCCTCCTAGTCATTAGTGAGGCTGTAGGATTGAACTCACAGCCTCACTAATGACTGGGAGGACCATCTAGCTGTCAAGGTGAGACCTCAGAGGGCTCCTGGGAACTGTAGTCCAACAACATCTGGGGACCCACAGGTTGAGAACCACTGCACTAGAAGGTGTGGAGAATGTAATGATGCTCCATGCTATGGAGCCCTCATCTATTTTGTGACCATAATAAAGACCATCTTGATATCCTTGGTTCAAAGTCCCCTGTTAGAAACAAAACAATGAGACATTCATTGATGAATGGGAAGACAATATAGGGACAAGAAAAAGAGGAGGAGGAGGAAAAGGAAAAGTAGCAGCAGTAGTAGTCTAGGGACATGTCTACATCAACCAAATACACTGGCTTGCCTTCGTTCCAGATCCCTGTAGTCCAAATGATGCAGGGCATTTAAACTGATCTGCCCCCAGGCAGTCCAAATGACCCCCAGGGCAGATATGGAACTGGAATGGGGGCAAGCCAGGCTAGGGCTTTTTACCACATTTTAAGAAATTACCCTGCTTAATCCAGTACTGTTGGATCTGGCCCTATGTGTTCCCAGGAGCCCATCCCAGAACGTTGTCCATCACTGCCACTGCCAGCTCCCTAACTCTACCAAGAAGCCAGGCAGGGGTCCCTCAGGGGACCTGCAATCACATATTGTGGACCCATGCCTGGCTTCTGGATTAGCAGAGAAAATGATGATGGCTTCAGTAACGGGCTGGCATCCTGTTTGGACTCTGCTCATTTTCTCCAGGTAATGGGGAGGGGAAATAGACAACCTTTGCAGCCAGGATATATTGGCAGGGAGCTGGTGGATCCTGACTAGTGTAGATGAGCCCTATGATGGAAGAGTGCAAGCCACTTTAATTATATCATACCTTTTTCATTTCAAATAAGAATAAGAACCGTAGAACTTTAGCCTTCAACAAAAATTTGAATAGTACATTTTTCTCCACACTTTCTCAAGGTGCACATGTTTCACCATTTTTTAAAATCCCCAATATATCATGCTTTTGAGTGGTATATGAAGGCTTTTCCTAACATGCATATTTTTGTGCACACATTTTATTCTTATTCTGTATATTTTCCCCTGTATATTGTTGTTGTTGTTGTTACAGTGGGGCCCCTGTATCCACTGATTCAGTTATCCACTGATTCAGTTATCCACGGGACACAAAACAGCACACCTACTATAGAGTCTTCCTAGAAAATGTGTCCTCTCTAGCCATTTTCTAGGTCCTCCAAGGCAAGTCTATGGTATTTTAAACAGGAAGTCCCATTATTTTCAATGGCACTGACTATTATCTATGGTTTTCAGTATCCACAGGACCCCCCAGAACCAATCCCCAGTAGATACGGGGGTCCTACTGTATTTCTGTAGCCCTTTGCAAAATTCAGAGCATTCAAGTATTTGCTCTACAATATACATATTGTATTCTGGTTCACGTGTCTGTTGGGGAAATATACTGTAAATTTGGTACACTTACCCTAACATACAAACATAATACAAATTTACCACCAGTTCCTACTATGGAGCATGCACTGATGCTTCTTGCTTTCCTTTTGTTGCACTGAAGAGAAGTTTGGAAAGCTCCATAGTTTCAGAAGCAACATCTTCAATAATGGTAAGACATAGACGGAATTCACACGACACAAATAATTCAGTTTGAAACTGGATTGTTTGCATAGCTCCTTCCTATGGAATCCTGGGATTTGCAGTTTTACAAGGTCTTTAGCCTTCTCTGACAGAGTGTTGGTGCCTCACCAAACAACAAATCCCAGGATTCCTTGGGAAGGAGCCATGCAAATAATCCAGTTTCAAACTGAATTATTTTTCTAGTGTGGATGCCCCTTAAAGTCAGATGATTTCTGCTTAAGTAATATATACAAATCTATCTTATAGATGCCTGAATCCTATTAGTAAGGTTTCTAACTAACATAGACCCATTGAATCAATCGTTGAATGGATGAAAAAGGAGTCAACACATACACAAATCCCATTGAATCAATGCGTCTATTTTAGTATTGACTAAAATAACATTCTGACCTGTGTTTTGTAATAAAGAACCTAAGAATTATCTATCTGTTGTCTAGAGGTCTGATACAATTGTAGTGGCCTGGAAATACTTTGTCTCCCATAAGTTTCTAGATATGGTATTGGATTGAGTATTACCATGACAACTCACCAAGACCTTTCTTCCTTTCTTTCTCCATGTGTATAAACATAGCTTCCTTTTTTTGCTTGACCAAGAAAGGCCTATGGAAGAAGAGAAGGGTGCTTTAGAGAGTAGGAATACTGATGGGAAGGTTGCTTTGTGAATTAGTGAGAACTATAGGAGAGGGAGATTGATATTTGAATCTCAGATTGGCTCAAAAATATTTCGGTCTCTCTTCTTTTTAAGAAAAAGGGGGTTGGTTTTATTTCTGTGAGAATCTATGGCAAGCTTACACATCTCAAACATAACCCTATATCAGTCCAATTGCAGATCTTCTCTTTGGGATCACAAATATAACCTAGGCACCTATCTTTAGGTTATTGTGTTCCTTCAAGTTATTTCTAACTTATGAAAACCCTAAGGCAAATCTATCATGGGGTTTTCTTGGCCAAGAGGGGATTCAAAACCTGGTCTCCAGAGCTGTACTCCAACACTCAAACCACTACACCACACTTGCTATTGAGGACTGTGGCCTAATTTCCAAAAGTGTGCAAATTAGCATTTTTAGTTAGATTTGCAACCCTTAAGATAATTGTTTTTGTTTTGTTTTGTTTTTGTGTTGCTTACTGAAATATATCATTTTCAATTGCCTAGGCTCTATCTATACAATTAACAAATGGTTCACACATAAGCATTAATATTATAAATGGCTGGAGTGGACAGCACCAATGCATAGAGCTGAAATACTGTTTGCTATAGTGTTATAGATAAAAACCATTTCAGCTTTGCTCTTGACATATAACATGCCTGTTCCCTCCTCTTTCTTTCCCTACCCTCTGTTTCCCCTGACACTGTAGTCTAAATTTTGCTTACGGCAATATATATTTTTCAGAGTTTTGAAGGCAGGCATCAAAGATGAAATTCAATGGGTGCATCACTCATTTGGGAAATTAAGTTTGGCTATGTCGTGCTGAATTCTTTCTGAGTTCCCTTTTGTCTAGCAGGGAGCTACTGTTTTGATCTGTTTGTCACAGCTGCGAGCTTACCCTTTCTGTAAAGGCTTGATAAAAGTGTATTTGTTCTGTAAGCTAAAATATAAAGTCAGTCCTGGGCTTGCTGTTGAATAACACAACTATTGGACTGCACAGCAGGATGTAGACTGATGTGCCTGTCATCAAAGTGAATGATAAACAATATTTGACATTGCTGCTCCTGGTACCAATGTGCATTTGTTTTGTAATGAATGGGAAAAGAAAAAGAGGGAGAGAACCAGATGGAACCCATATGGCTCAATTTTCATTTCTTATAGAACAAGTGCTATCTTTAACAAAGGTATATGATTGTCCTCCCCCAGCCTATTACCCATTTGTATGTATTCATCCAAGTGAGGTGGACATCTGTTCCTTAGATATAATTTAACCTGCAGAGATTTTCATAGGGCCCACTGAAGAGCTTGTCAAAGTCCCTCTCTTTCCTCAAGCCCTGCCCCTTGATGTGTGGAATGACTGCTCACTTTCTCAGTTGGGAAAAAAAAATGAAGGAGAATCCTACTTTTATCTCTAATAACTACAATATCTCAGGGGCTTACCACACTCTGAAAAAATGTGGCAAGGCAGCAGGAACATTCCATCTTCCCTGCTACCTTGATACATGATGTTGCCATTCTTACACCATTCTTTCATGTTGGTGCTGTGGGGAATTGATCTAAACCATATCTTTTTGCTAATGGGTTTTTCTGTTTAGCAAAAAACCATGGTTTTACCTCAGTCCCACATGGGAGCAGAATGAAAAAATGACGATGCCACGTGATAAGGCAGCGCGGGAGATGAAATGTTCCTGCTGCCTTGCTGCTTTTCTTTGAAGTGTGGTAAGCCCCTCACAGATTTTTCATGAGGATGAGTGAAGGGACTGTATTTTTCTTGGGTTATTAACCTAACAAACCGACAAAAATAAGAGAGTGTAGACTTCTCCAAGACCAAGAAATATGAACCCTGAAACTTGGCATGAATAATAAGGGGATTCTGATTGTATGCATCTTAAGGTTGTTTTAAAAAACAACAACAGGTTAATTATTTTTTAAAGAAAGCTTGAAAACAGAGGGGCCCTCAGATATTCTATCACAATTCTATGTATTGCCTCAAACTAATGTATTCTTGCACTTGCTTTCTTGCTGTCCCTTACTCTTTTTCTCCCTGCAAACTGTGTCACGTCTCTCCTCCCCATACACATTTGTGACATAAAATGTTTGTCTGCAGTTTCCTCAGAAGTCATGATAGAATTTGAAGAGGATAATACCACATATTTCCCCTTCCACTTTGCAACCATGATGGTATATGAAATAAGTCATGGCTGATCCAGACAGGAGGAAATACTTTTGACCTGCTATATAAAATGTAAGATGTCATTTTATCAACAACAATGCAAGCAACTATTTATACCAGAACAAGCCATGTCAAAAGATGGCAGGAGAGAAGATTCTTAAAGCACACACACAGACAACATTTTTGGAATTAAATTATGAAGAGTGTTCCGTCAAAAGCAGGATTTTTTTAAGCTAATAAAGAAGCATTTAATTAATTGATCTATTATTTTTAGCAGCCTCGCCTATAAGATAACTCATGCAGTTAGAGGTTTTAGAAAAAAATATATAAATATATACTAGGCAGGATATTTTTTTAAAACACACACACATACACAAAATCTTTTAATGACACTTAGGGAACTACAACCTGTGCTGCATTTGAATGATTAATATCTTCTGAAAAATGTTTTCAGACATTCTCCATTAACTTACTCTGGCACTTTCTGGTTTACCTTCTTAAGTTTGTTCACTGAAATTTGGCATAGGGTTTCAGTGTTTAATGTATAATAGGATGCATTTATGTTTATGCATTTACATTTCAGTCATGAGCACTAGGGACTCCTTCAGATTGGTCTAAAGAAGACTGGCCTAAAGAAGAATTAGTTCTTGAGGTATAGCTCCTTAGGGTTTTTCAGTTGTTGAAACTTTCACGTACACTGGGCTTGTCTAAACAGTGAAAATAATCCTAATGGGATGCAAATGTAATGTGATCCATTCATACGGACATTCACATCAACATGTGTCATTTGGAAGAGAGGCAGCCAAATCCACCAGAAAAGTCCACATGGAAAGTATCTGGGGCTTCAACCGGATTTTTTTAAAAAAGCTCCGTATGACATGTGAATGTGTGATCATTCAAATGCTCACATTCATGTAGATACGAACAGGCAGCATAATCTGATTGGCTGGATAAGCATGGGGGCAGGGCTAACAAACAGGGAAAGTGCCTGATGGTGCCATGTTGGATTTTCGGCTAAGCAAGGGTACGGTAAGTCGATAAAACAATGATCTTATACTCTCTCTCTTTTTTTTTCCTTTTTGTAAATACGAAATATCGCTTGTGCGCACCATGGTAAACTTTTTTTAAAAAAATGGTGGTGGCATATTTAAAATCGTGAGTCAATCACTTGTGGCTGCCATCTTGGCTATGGGTCATGCAGAGTTGGGGGGGCTGTTTTGACAGTTAAGACACATTGCAGCATTGCAAATGGCTGCTTTTTCAGAGGCGTTTGTATTTTCCCCCCTCATATAGATAAGCCCACTGATCCCATTCTTAGGAGGGGCTGCTTCTAGAGACTTTCATTCCCCAATGACTCTAAGAAGTGACTCATCCAACTGACTCTCTCAACGGTCAGCTCTCAACTGTCATTCTCAACTGACTTTCTCACAGACTCTCTCACTCACAGAGGCCCCTCCCCCATCACAGCATTCTGTGCTGGGATTGGCTACCCTCTGACCTTCCAAGCCCTGCTTCACACCCCTTCATCCAAGCACACCTCAGCCACACAGTTGCAAGGTGTCTCTTCACACCAAGCTTCATCTTCTGAGATCTGACCCACCAGTGTTCCAAACCCCCCAAAATATTGAAACTAGCCCCACAGCATATTCAGAGTTAAAACAAATATTACAAGAAAACAAACATACTTTAGGAGTGCTAGTTATTTGTTGATGGCTAGGTGGTTATGGATATGATACAAGGGACAGAATTCTGTACAAGTTAAAGCCTTTATGAAATGTCTGTATAACACCTTAACAGACACTATGGAAAGTATGAAAGAATCTGATGATGCTATAAAATGTGTGCTATCCTATATACCTTGCTATTTAATATAATGCAAGCAATGTGCCCAGACATTGACATGTCTGTTTTTTTTTCCTCCTAAGTGGACTGTATTTATTTCTCTATAATAAATAGCCTAAAAGATTACTAAAGATTCTGCTCATGCCTCCATATAAATATCCTGCAATTCCAGGACTTAAGAATGCTTGTTAATGTTAACTCTGCCTGTTTGGTTTTAATCACGACCACCACTTGGATGCCAAGGAAGCCAGAAGGTAATAATGTGGCCCCAGACAAAATCCAGGTTAGCTAACAAATGGCAAGGACCCCCAGTCCCCCAGTCTAAAGTGGTGGTGGTGATGGGGAAACCACAGCTATTTCAATAGACACTTGGCTGTCTCTTCTTCAGACCCTCTTTTTTTTTCATATAGCCTCTGGTGGCAGACCTGTTTTCTGGCCCATCGCTGTTCATGTATCCCTGTACAAGTGACAAGAATTCCACACCATTTACACTACAGTCTGTTGAGTGAGCAACTTGATCCCATAGGAACCTGTCCTCTTCTGATAACTTCCCCAAGCTCTGCTTATCATCTGAATATATTCATGAATTTAATTCAGGCAGTGTATTTAAAGGTATGTGTAAGTTAAAGTATACATACATGCTTACATATTTAAAAACTAGCAAAAAATTAGTAAGATAGAAAAAAATAGTAAATCATGTTTCTACCTAATATCCTAGCCTAACAAAACTGGTTTACCTGTTTATCAAGTCTATTAATAAACTTTCTCTTTCCCTCCTGATTTCCTTTAATCCTTTGCTAATCCATGTAGCTCCATCTAATATCTCCAATAATCCTGCCTCAACTCCCACTTTTAACTGATTTTGACTACTGCCTTTACCTACTTGCCACTCACTTTTTAACTCCATACTACCATTATTTTACACCAAAGCTCAAACATTATTTTGAGAAACACAGTACAAAGTTGCAATTTGTACTCTCTACCACAACCATTCTACAGCCTCAACCAACAGAAACAATCTGATGGGACAAGCAATAAACATTTTAATACTGAAATTCATTTTCCACATTTCTACCATACTCCAACCCAAAACTTCCCCTCCCTTTTTGCTACACTTAAATATCTAACATGCAACCTGAAAAATTGTCCTGGAAAGCTTCCTGACCATTTTATTAAATTTTGATTGGTCATAATAAAAACTATTACCCCATCCACATTTTGATTTTTTATATTTAAAAAAAACAACTGGTGAAAGAGCTATAAACATTTTATGTACAGACCAACTAGGATTCCTAGGTCTTGGGTCTTGAGCGATTTTATGTCATCCTCAAGGGGTGAGAGAGGAATCTCAGGGTGAGAGTGTTGTCTTGAAAAGAGTGTGTGCATGCATGTACATGCACATTTTTCTTCAATTTGTTACAATTTGTGGTTTTGTTTTGTATTGTTTACTTCAATGGCATGTCTTTGCAACTGTAGTTGATGGTTAAGCCTAACTGTTTAACATCAACTGTAGTTGATGTTTAATAACATCACCATGGGCTGCTCTTTGTAATACCACCTGGGCCCATCCCCTCTGACATCATCCCTAGAACTCTGATTTTGGCCTTGAAATCTCAGTGCCTGGCACAGATCTGACCTGCCAACTCTAAGATTGGTTCAGTTCCAAATTCTATTTTAATGGTCTTTTTCAGTGCAAAATGATGAATTACTTTAGGCATTTAAGCATACATATTCTGTACTTATATTTTTGTAACTGCAGTTAAATGTGCAGAAAATAGAACTGAACAGTTTTGCAGTGTCTACATCATCATCATCATTTCTATACCTTCCTTTTCCTAGTTTGAGATTCAAAACAGTTTACAGCAATTTTTTTTAAATCATTAAACATTCACAAGAAACAAACGTTAATATGAGGTTAAACAATCAGAAAATTAAAACCAGATTATAATACATCATTAAACATGCACACATAATGCACAAACACCCACATGCCAGAACAACAGTTAGCAAGATCCAGCACATTGTTCATGTGAGGCAGACCTTATACAGTGATACATCAAATGCCTGTTGGAACATAAACGTTTTTATTTGTCTGCAAAAATAAAGTAGGGAGGGTCCCAGTCTAACTTCTTTGGGAAAGGAGTTGCAGAGCCTGGGGGCAGCCAGCTAGGAAGTACACCAGCTAGGAGCACAATAGGAGCACCCAATGCACATCAGAAGTGTGCAGTGTGCCTCAGAAGAGCCTAATGGGCATTGGGGGACTTACGCCAGTGCCCTGATACCTATTTTCACAGTTCACTAACATGGTTTCATTGCGATTCTGCAGCATAGTTAAAGATTCATAAAGTTATGCAATGTATACTATGATGCAGAATCTCAGCCACTGTTTCCTGTGCAAAAATATTGGCTGATATCCTGCATCAGGAAACATAACATCTATCATGCAGCTATGTTTCCATAACTATGCTTCCCTATTTTAAATCTCCCCCAAAAGAAACTCACTTGGTAAGCAGCTTAGACCCACCCACCCGCATGTCCATTTCCATGCATCAGAGTGGGTGGGGATGAGTGGGATCACATCCAGCTATTTTCATGTAGCTGGATGTGCTGTGACAGGCACCCACAGAGATCTTTGTGGGTTCTTGGGATGTCGTGCAGATGATATCCTTGCAGTATGTCTAGCTGTTGTCCACTCATTAACAACATGAAACTGGTCATGTTGGTGGGTGTGCACTGCTTGCAAGGCATTTTTGGGGAGAGATTTTGGTCATTGCATAGCAGGAACAGATTTTTATCCTCTGCAATGACCAAAATAGTAAGCTGACATGACATAAATTCAATCTATTTCATTGTAATCCCTGAAAAGGGATGCTAGTCCTTGGTATTATGTTTGTTTGTTTGTTTTAAAAGAAAATTTTTGTTCAATGTTTTTTGTCCATCCCCTCCAAAATAATAATAATCCTGAAATGTGAAAAATCACAAAGTCTCAAATGGGCCAAGATTTGGACTTGGATTCCAAATCTGAAGAGACTTATGTAGTTCCCCCGGTGGAAGAGCAGCCTCAGCCTCAGGAGGAGCAGAACCAGGACTCACCTGTAGCCAACTTGGAGAAAGTTGTCTCTCAAAGGTTCAGATGCCTCATTGCTCTTTAAGAAGCCTACTTCCATTGGCGTTAGAGCATCCTTTGCATCTCTTAAACCAAGACAGTCCAAAAGATCTATAATCTTTTGCTTTTGATTAAGAAAGAAGCTTCCATCACGGTCTCTTTCAATTTGTACTCCAAGATAGTGTGAGATATCTCCCAAACTTTTAATATCTATTTCTTTCTGGAGATTCAGGAGTATCTCTTGACTATCTGCTTTGTCTTGACTGCACAGAATCAAATCATCAACATAACTTGCAATGTAAGTCCATCTATTGTTTCTGAATCTTTTGTAAACACATCGGTCAACAGTGCCTGGGGTAAATCCTTCTTTGATAAGGAGCAAATTTAGCTTTTCGTGCCATTTCTTGGCAGCTTGTTTTAATCCATACAAGCTTTTCTCAAGTTTACATACTAGATGCTCCTTTCCAGGTATACAAATCCCGAAGGCTGTTCCATGTACAGTTCCTCATCTAGATCTCCATAAAGAAATGCTGTCTTCACATCTAGATGTTGTACATGCATTCTCTTGGAAGCTGCAACAGCCAATAAAGTTCTAATAGCTGTGTGTGTAACAACTGGGGAGAAAGTCTCATGAAAATCTTCTCCAAATTGCTGATTGTAACCTTTAGCTACAAGTCTGGCTTTATATCTTTCAATCTCCCCTTCTGCATTTTGCTTTGTTGTAAAGACCCATCTGCAGCCAATTGCTTTCTTGCCTTTTGGCAATTCTGTCAAAGTCCATGTTTTATTTTTATATAAGGACTCCATTTCCTCCATTGCAGCTTTCACTCATTTTTCAGAGTCAGACTTTGGCATCCCTTTGATCTTCTGCCAGTCAGAGGGTTCCAGAAGGCTTTCCCCTGTGGCTAGGTAGGAGAATCTCAAAGGAGGCACTCCCCTGTTGCCCCTCGCAGACTGTCTCACCTGGACATGAGTTCCTTGCTCTGCTCGTGGTGCGCCGTCCGGTCCTCCGTCCTCTGGTAAGTCCTGGGCTGAGGGAGCCCCTTCTGGATGCGAAGCACTTGCAGGAGGGTGAAAGAGTTGCACACGCTGTGGCTGCCACTGAGAATCAGGGTCAGGGTCTGCTTCCACTGCAAACACATCTGAATAGAAATCTTTGTTTGGATTAGAATTAAGTTGAGGTCTTTCATCAACATAAACAGTACTTGTTATTCTCATTGTGCATCCATCAGGGTTTAGGATTTTGTAAGCACCTTTGGCATAGCCAATAAAAATTCCCTCTTCACTTCTACAGTCCAGTTTGTCTCTTTTCTGTTTGGGAATGTATGTATAAGCTTTTGATCCAAAAACCCTTAGATGGTTGAGTCTGGGTTTCACACCATGCCACAACTCAAATGGAGTAACATCTCTGGATCTGGTTGGAAGTCTGTTGTATAAGTATGTGGCTGTGAGAATTGTCTCAGACCAATAGGCTTTAGACATGTTAGCCTGCACAAGCATTGCAACTGCCATTTCCTTTAAGGTTCGGTTCATTCTCTCTGATAAACCATTTTGTTGAGGACTATAAATCCCAGAAGTCTGGTGTCTGATGCCATGTTCCTTTAAGAACTCATCAAATTGATGATTGACAAACTCAGTCCCATTATCCGTCCTCAGATTCTGAATTTTGTAATTAAATTTAGTAGTGACATAATTAAAGTACTCTTTGAACTTCTCAAAAGCTTGACTTTTCTCCTTTAGGAGGTAAGTGTGGCAATATTTGCTGAAATCATCTGTGAAGGTGAGAAAATAGAGGTTTCCACCAACTGATTTCTGTCTAAATGGCCCACAGATGTCAGCGTGTATCAGTTCAAGAGGTTTGGTAGATTGCCTTTCTGTGAGAGGCTTGTGTGAAGGTGCAGTAGCCTTGACTTTAATGCATTCCACACACCTTTCATTCACACAACAGTTCTTGAAATGAAAGTCTCTTGCTAGCTCTTGGTTAGCCAATTTCCTTATGCATTCAACATTTCTATGAGCAAACCTTTTATGCCATAAATTTATGCAGTCTTTGTGTTTACATTGAGTGGCAATATTGGCATTTGAGTCACTGATCTCCATGTGATAAAGACCATCATCCTTTAGAGTGCCTTTAAAAATCAACTGTTTGCCATGAAAACCATAACATGCATTCTTTTTGAAAATTACTCGGTTGCCTCTAGAGGTGCTCATTTTTACTGAGTAGAGGGAGCTCTTCAATTCAGGGGCATAGACTGCGTCTACAATTTTCAATATGTCTGTTCTAGCTCCCAATTTCATAGGAAGATAGACAGTTCCACTTCCTTGCCCTGAAACAGTATCTCCATTGGCAAGGTACACAGGGAATCTTACTTCTTCATTAAAATCTTGGAAATATTCCCTTTTATTGATAAATGTGTTTGGGGCTCCAGAATCTACGACAAAAGCATTTTTATATTCATTTCCAGAAGCTTGCATTACTTTTTCATAAGCCATTCCAATGTGAAACCTCTGTTTAGCATCAGCTCCTGTGTTACTAGCTCTATGTCCTTTTTCATTCTGTTGCCTCTGGCCAGTCATCCCTTGCTTTGAGAATGACTGCCTGTTTATGTTTCCCTTTGAAGCCTTAGCATTTAATGGCTCCCCATTTGGCTCAGAAGAGGAGGGGGGCTTAGAGTGGGCTTTAAAATGTTTCTTTTCCTTTCCAGACAAATTTACTTGCTGGTTAAAGTTATAATTTCTGGATTCAGATTTCTCATAATGCATCAAATCTTGCCTATGTTGAAATTCTCTTATTTGAATATAGGCTTCTGGTAGGGTTAAATCATTCTTTGATTGCAAAGTATTTATGATGGGATTGTAAAACTTTGGTAAACTTGCTAAGAAAATCCCAACTTGCATAGCCTTTGGAATCTCTTCTCCAGGAGATTGCAATTCTGCTAATGTAGCTCTAAAATCATTAATGTGTTCATCTAGACATCTTGGATTAGATAATCTCATGTTCACAAGTCTAATCATCAATGCAACAGAATTTCCCATGGATTTTGCACCACACAAATCTTTCAAAGTGTCCCAAGCAGCTTTTGCTGTTCTCTTATCTTTGATTTCAGGAATTAATCCTTCATCCACTGTTAGAATTATGTAGGCTAGTATTTTTTGATCAATCCTATCAAAATCAGTCCTTTCTCTCCCCTGAGGAGGTCTGGGATTGTGTAAAACATCAATAAATCCCATTGCCTTCATGTATGTTTCAAAAGAAAATGCCCATTTTCTATAATTTGGGGTGAGGGGTGCAAGACCCCTGTGAAAGTTGGGGGAAACTGTCAATATGCCTAGGCTACCCAAACTATAACAAACACAAAAAGTACCTGTACTGGTTGGGGTCATTGGGGCTCAGCTCATGTGCATTCCCTTGCTCACTCACTCAGTTGCTTGGGTGGGAAGAAGTGAAGGGAATGGGAGGGGTAGGAGGAGGCAGAAAGGGGACACAGATCCCCTCCCCCCACCCATCCACGTATGTGAGCTAAATAATGTGCACAGCTGCCCTCCTCACACTACCCATCCCCTTCCACCCACCCACATGAGTGAGTAAGGGAAGGAGGGAGCAAACACACACATCTCCCTCCATGTAATCCCCCCTTCCAATCCCCTTCCCCCTGCCTACCCACACATGTGAGGGAGTGAACAAGTGAGAGAATGTACATGCAGCTGGGCCCAGCCACCCCCAGTGACATTGGTGTTATCTAAGTCCCTGTTAAAAGTGGTGTAGGGCAGCAGCAAATACAGTAATCCATGAATATTCAAATCCATGAATGTTTAAACTGCAAATGTGGAGACATGACTGTAACAACAAGACATTTGCCAGATCAAGTGAAATGTTCTTATTTGTTTAAAAGTGTTAATCACAACTTGGTAGCACATGATAATCATTCCCTTGTTTTTGATATGTGGTTTCCTCCCCGCTTTAAAAAATCACACCAAAATTGTACACATCATAGATGTGTTAAGCTGTTTAATGAAAATGTTACCTCAACGAAAAGAAAAGAAAAGAAAAGAAAAGAAAAGAAAAGAAAAGAATCAGCATGCCCCATGTTTAGAATAATTAGACAACTGGTAAAAAATTAAAATAAATTCAGGGACAGGGATGTCATTCAATTCTTTGGTGTTCCCCTGTGAATTCTGTAGCCTATGGATTTCCTAACTCATAAAACTGCCATATTAAAGCTTTTGCTCCAGTGTTTTCACCACTGCCTAAGCCACATGTCTGATGCTGAGGAAGATCCCCTGCTCACTTCCCTTCTCTCCAGGACTCAGTGCCTGTTAGAGAGGCTTAGTCTGTTACATATCCTGACAGCCCCCATCTTGGAATATCAAGTAATTGACTATATTAAATAATTTGGCTCAGTTGCGCCATCCACATGATTACAGGCAAACCAGGTATCCCCAAATAAAGCTAGATTCATGTATGCACCAAAGGAGATCCAGTGGAAATTAAAAAAAAAAATCCCCACTCTCAAGTGAGATATAACACCTGGAGGTGAATCGATCGCTAATCCACTCAGTGATGGCAAATACCCTTATTGCTTATAAATTGGATTTTCCTCTCCTTTCCCCTCCAACAATAGACCTTGCCTGTTTCTTATTCAATTCCAAAGTACTGACTGTTAACACTCACCAGCTCTTCTGGAGTACTCTTTGTTCTAGCCTGGGAACCTTCGAGAACCAGTGTATTTCACTCACAAATCCTATTCCTGTAGGAAAATTATTTCCTATAAATACCACTCCAAAACACCACAGCTTCTCTTACATTTATGTTGCCAGTTTGCTGCTAGACCCTTAGTACACAGCTCTGAGCCTCTCCTGCAGGAATCTCTGCACTATAGGACAGGTGTTGTACCACCCATCATACCCTCACTCTACTCCTCTATCCAAATACTTCCAACTTTACTTGTTAGTCTTGTGTGAGTGTCTTAAACCTGAATGTTTGTATGAATGCTGTTAATATTATTTTCCAATAAAGATAATTTAATTGTACCTTTTGGCTTAAGAGTCTCCTCCTTAGTACCAGTATACACAGGTTAAAAGGTCCTGTCGTTACCCACCTCTTGTATTGCCAGTTTGAGTGCATTAATTCCCCATCTTTTTATGTGGCAAATCACCACTGTCTCCCCGACTATTTCTTTTTAAAATCTTAAGTGTCCAGCTTCTTGGCTCTTGTCACCTCCCTGTCAATAATCTACTGATAACACAATGGTAGCAGTTTTCAAATACTAACCCAGAGGCCAATATAGGTTTTAATAAAACAGTAGAATGGTGTATTTCTTTTAAACATGCAGGCACAACTTCTTGTTCTTAAAACTTGGTAATAACAGTTCTGAGTTACAGGTTTGTATCCAATGTAGCTATTTCATATACAATATTTCATCTCTTCTGACTGTTGCAAACTAACAACACAGACCCTCTCTCTACTAGAGTTCTGTAAATAGTAAGAGTTATCCTTTCTCCCACTCTTATCTTTTTAAAACACTTCCCTCAGGAACTCTGACCAATTGATTCTTCACTGAACTCTCTCAATTCCTATCTTCTCTACAAATGGTCCCTAACTCACCCTCACAGCCTGGGCTATTTATCTGCTCCCAGCTGCTCTCTCATTGGCTAGCTCCATCTGTCTTCAGATCGGTCAGCTGCCTTCTGGTCTCCTCAGATCACAGCTGTTCTTTAGTTCATCACAAGTACCAGTATACACAGGTTAAAAGGTCCTGTGGTTACCCACCTCTTGTATTGCCAAGTTGAGTGCATTAATTCCCCATCTTATTATTAGTGTGTTACAGGGTCCTCACGGACCTCCAGAGTTTCAGGTAACAAGACCCTGGTTTCTGAAGGGTTTCCTCTTTCCATTCACATACAATAAGGCTAAAATACCCCCACCAAAATGGTAAATGGAACACATTCTTACAATTTCAGTGAAGTGTGAAACCATCTGGATAATTTTGGAGGCAGGGTCTTTTAACAGCGTTTCTAGTGTTGCCAGATCTCAGGATGCCAGCTAAAGTCTCAGACAATTATTGTGCTTTCCTGCTTCTCCACAGGGGAGACAAATCTTAGGGTGAGCATTTTTGAATAACGAGAAAATCTAATTTTGTATATATGATGGCTTCAAAGCCTGGTCACCATTCATTCTCAGCTGGTTCAAGGGCTCTTTGGCTCAATGTGAATGGTTTCCTGTGTATTTTCCCCCTGTTTGTGAAGACATCAGTACACCAAAAAGCCAAGAGTCAAGGGGAGAGGAGTGAGAGCAGAAATAGGAGGTGTGCACATTTGGGTCCACCATGCTATTTGGAGCAATGAAGGGAGTGGAGTGCTGGCATTGTGACTTGTGAGCCTTTGTTGCTCATGCCCTGATAGCTGCCTGGGAAGGGGGATCTTTCTCAGGACAGGAAGCAAAAGGATTGTTGTTTGCTGTTGTTGTGTGCCTTCAAGTCAATTCCAAGCCTAAGGCAAACCTATCACAGGATTTTCTTGGCAAGATTTGTTCAGAGGTAGTTTGCCTTTGCCTTCCTCTGAGGCTTAAAGAGTGTGACTTGTCCAAGGTCACCCAGTAGGTTTTCACAGCCAGGAACTGAACCCTCAAGAGTCCTCAATGCTCAAATTACTACATCATGCTGGGACTGAGCAACAGCCTAGGGCCTAGAAACACTCCACATGTATTATGTATACTCTAGATAAAGCCATACAGAATATGTACCCTAGAAGGAATGGCATTAGCTGTTGTACAGGTGCATTTTGCTACTTACTTGGCTAGCAAGCCCTCCCCTCCCATGTTGCCATCTTATCTACTTAGCCAAGTTTTACATTAATTCTAGATCCCTTTATTCAGATTGTTATAATACCTACTTTCACCATCAACTAGTACAGAAGTCGGTCTGGCCCATCTCTCAACCCTTGTTTGCCCCAACTCTGTGATTTCACAGGGGAACACACACACACACACACACACACACACACACACCATGACTTCACAAGTGCCTGCAGCCCCAGTCAGATGTTGATGCTAGTGCTCACCATCTCCCTAGCTAGTAAACAGTTTTGCTCCAATTTCTCTCAAGGTGCCCCCCTCTTTGGGGGCACAGTTACCTCCTTCTGATTTGGGTGAAGTGGTTACATGGCTTCCTTAAAAATAAATGAAGACGTGAAGGACTCTCCTTTCTAAATAAACATATGACGGCTGGCATCCTGGGGTCCATCTACACGAGGGGGGGGGTCCAAAGTACCTCATAGTATTGGTATCTCACAGGAGCAGCGGCATGTCTAAATGGTTTTCTGACCTCAGAAGCCCCCATAAGCCTCACATTTCTGATGGCCACAAGTGATTTATTCACGTTAGTTCTTCACTGCTGCCATTTTAAAAAAAATGTTGTCCCAAGGTATGCTGGTGAGATAAAGCGATTTTCTAATGTTGTAGGACAGCAAAACAGAAATTATGCATCCTATTTTATCACCTTAGCTAGTGATCACTAAGGCAAAAATCCAACCTAGCAGCAGCCCTGCTAGCAAGTCCTGCCCCTGCCCTCACCCAGCTAACCAGTTTTGTGCTTCCCTTCAGATTTCCTGTCATTCTGTAGTCCAGATAAGCAGGAATATACACACAGCCCTCATGGTTTTTGAAAAAGCACAGGGAAATCTGCGAAGGCTTTTACCACGTTGTTTTTGCTATTTAGGGCCCCCGTCGTTCCGAATAGTTTGGATTGGTGCTGGATCCCATTTAGAAAGGTAGATTCTCAGCGAATTCCATGAGGATTTTTTTCATCATTTAGATGTGCCCCTGTTCAGTAATTCCATAATTGTAAGGTAGACATATGAGCTCATAACTTTGGGGTTTTACATTTTCAGTTGTTCACAACTGAACATAATCCCAAAGCCTACCTTTTCAGCCAAGCAGTGACCCCAATTAAGGTTTCCAAGGCATCACTGGGGAATGACATCTGCTGTGCTCTCCTGGTCACAGGACACATTCATAGAAACAAGTGTGGCAGGAGCGCAAGGTGTCTCTCCAGCTGCCTATCCTTAATATGCCCTACAACTGGGAGAGCACTGTCAATATCATTCACCAGTAAATATCATTCACCATGCCCCAACCTGTAGCTCCTCAGAAGCCATTCAGTTCAAGTGCTGCTTGGTTTAAATGGTAGGGGGTTGTGTGTGTGTGTGTGTGTGTGCGCGCGCGCGCAGCATCATCAGATGTACCTATGAAGACATTTCTCAATATTTCTAAATAAAAACAGAATACTTTATCATAAAGTGTTCCATATTTAAACACACATTTCCAAGACCTGTCAGTCATCTAATCACTTCACTACTCTACAGACTACAGCAATTTACCCAGACCCATTATGTTCCACCATGTGAGAAATGGGTATACTCACACACAGTGGTTCCAAGGCTAGACTTTTTAAAATCATCTTTGGCCAGCAATCACCAAACAGGGATTTCAATGACAGAGTGCACAAGTTCTAAATGAACAGCTATGTTGTGTTAGGTCAACAATTTGCATTCTAAGTGGAGTTTAAATATGTATTTCACTGACATATTGGAGCTGTTACAGCTTACTGGGTCAATAAGCCAGTCTGCAAACACTCCCCAAATAGATATTTATCTAATCTGTATGTTAGAGCATACATAACTTGGCCCAGACACCACATTATGGCTACTTTAGAGCCACAGTAATCTGATTTTCTACTACTTCTTCTCAATAAGGTGAGAGGAAAAATAGTTGGGGTATACCAAGATCAGAAACAAATATAGGGAAAAGGTTTCAGAGGCAGTGCAAATCTTTTTGTAGCAAAAGGAACAAAGATTTGTGTGGTACCTTAAAGATTTCTCAGTCTTTGACACACCACAAATATTCTATTTTGTCTTTAAGAGAAATATTTTGTATATTTAATAAAGTTACCATATGCTACATGTGTTTGCCAGAGACAGTCCCAATTTACATGCCCCTCATAAGGCATTGTCTCTATTATAGTGTTTTACAGAAGGATTCCCTTCACTTCTTTGACTTTTCTACATTTTCTCATGTTACAAGCTGGAATTGAAATGGATTTAATTTGCATTTCTACCACTTCATGTACACAAGACAGTCAACACTGTGAAGGTGCAGATTTTTTTTTATTGTCATACAAAAATTAAATAAACAAGAATAAACTGGTGTTTGTTGGTTGCATAAGTGTTCATCCCCTTTGGTGTGATATGCCTGAAGAAGCTGTGGTTCTTATGTTACTTCCTTCTTGGTTTATTTGACACAGTAAAAATATCTTGCCTCTTCAGAGTGTTGAGTCTTTTGTACATCAAACAGTAAAAATGCCAACACAATCCATCTCAATTCCACCTTGTACCACAACGTTATATGGAAAATTCAGGAGGGTGGTGGTGAATGCTTCTGCAAGGCACTACAACATTGCCTTAAGTGTGAATTCCTATAGTGTTTACTGACTTTTTTTTTACATTAATCCTTTAAAAGCTTTGTGAAGAGTGAGCAAATACAGAAACATTTGCATGTGTTTACACCTCTACCCTACAAAATAGCTCAAGACCTCTTTGACTGCTATACAAATTATTCATCATTTATCTTCAGTGTCCTCCTAATTGGGAAGATTACCAACATTTGCATGAGGTTACATGCACTCTTATGTTTTCTTCCCTCCCCATGAAATAAATAAATAAACAAACAGAAGTTAAAGGCTGCATTTTCTGGGTTTCAGTTAATTTTGTTGCTGTTCTGGCAGGATGGAAGCAGGCCATGTTTCACACAGCTGTCCAATTAGACTTCCCCAGAGTGATAGGCAGTAATGAAATATAAAGGGAGGTTAATGCTGAGCTTGGCAATGCTGTCATTGACAGTAATGGATATGGGCAGCTCCATCACTCTGGAGGACAGATGTGATTTTTGGTCCTTTCTGACTTGTACAGATCATGTGGCGCTATGCTACACTTTTCATTGACTATCTTAAGTAGCACATTTATGCACCCAAAAGAGCTGAGTGGCTCTGATTAACAAACTTCTGGGCAAAGGGCCTATAAAATGCAAAGGGCCTATAAAAAGCTGACTACAAACTTTGGAACTTGGAATCACAAAATGTATTTGCAGAAAAAAAAATAGAAGGTTGTTTTACTCAGAATAATTATCACTGCAATAACACAACAGGTTACACAATTATTCAGAAATAACAGTGTTCTGAGCAATTAATATCCATTTCCTTCTACCAGCCTTGCCTGCTTGATGTTTAGGCAAAGTGTTTCGGCTTTTCTTTAGTTGAAAAGAAAGAGGTTGCTTCATATGAGTGTGAAAAACAAAACAAAACAAAACAAAAACCCTGACAACAACAGCTGGGTCAGAATTTGCCCCACAAACAGCAAAAAGGCAAAAGGTTTCTCTTGAAGGGAAAATAGACAGATGCATTTTATTAAACCCTCTTGAACTAGGATTAAATCAAACAAACAATACATTTAAATTCTGTGGTGTTTTCTGATTTCACTAATTCCAGTGTATTCTAGGCTGTAAAAATATTCCATGTTCAAAAGCGTTATTGTGCATGCAGAATTAAGTGATATTTCAGCTAAACATCCAGAGCCAGAAAATACAAGGTGCAATAAAAGTAAAATAAAATATTATCAGATAAAATAGAGTTTCTGTTCCTTGAGCTGTTGGGTATTTCCTGACACCAAGTGTCCCCTGTGATGAGCAGTTGATGGAATGCTGCTGAGCAAATGGGAAGAAAGCATGAGGAAGCCAATATCAGAGTAGGAGACTGTAATGGGAGGGGCTTCCTAGTGTTTGAAAGAGGTGTATGACCATTGAGAGAGTCAATTTAAGTTTAGTTTATGAGGTTTACCACACCAGGCTTCCAATAAGCATCCATGCCATTTCTTAAGAAAACAAATAGATTCCTTGATGAAAACAAATGTTAGCAAACACTATACCCAATCTCGTTTTTAAAATCGCTGGGTAACGTCTCGTACTGCTACAAGGGCACTACATTAGCCCTTTCTCCTCTGCCCCCTACCTGTATCACTCCTCCTCCCTCAATAAATAGTTATATCCATTTTCAATAAGGCACATGTTTCTTTTTTTAAAAAAAATCAGCACATTTTCACAGTCTTGCAATCTTTTAAGTGCACACTTATTCAGGGATGTCATAGAGTTACTTCATATTTGCCTAATGTACCCTAAACACTGAACATACTATGAAATGATGGTTCCTAACGTTGCTTAAACTCACACCAAATAGTAGATTACACACCACATGCTTGCACACATGTTTTTCTCTTTTTTACTTGGAAAGTAAGTCTCCCTATAAAACCATTCTCCACTTTGCACCCAGCAGGCTGCAGGGTCTCTGTTTCCAAAGTGGATCGGGGCCTCTCCCCACAGCAGAAAAGTGAGGCATTTCTCTCCCTTCCTCAGCAGTAAGCCTCTACTGAACTTAGAAGGAACTTACTCCTGAAATGCAAACCCACAGACAAAATGTTGAGTTGGGAGGGGGGGGTGATTCACTGATTGATTGGCAAATACTTGCAATTTTTTTCTTTGTAATTTCAAGAGGACAAAAACCAGCTCAACCAACCTGTGGGAAAAGCACCGGAGCATGCCTAGCCATGCTTACTCGAGAGTAAACTCTATTGGTCTCAATGGGGCTTACTTTTGAATAAAGCCACATGGGAAAGGAGAGAAAGGGAGGGGCCAGAAGTCTTCCACCAGCTAAGACACATTCCTGATTTATTTATTTTTGTAAATAAAAAACAAACCCTCAGTTTAAAACATAGCAGAAGGAAGAAAGGCTGTGAGAAAGTCTCCAAAAATGAAGCTTTTCTCTTCCAGTTCTGGCCTTGAAGCACTCCAGACATAGATTCTTTGCTCATCAGCTCTACAGTCTACAAGCATTACATAAAAATGTTCATCCCTGCAATGGCGCCAGACAGATTCACTGCTGCCCCCACCCCACATGCCAAATCTCCTCCCCCTATCCCCCAAAAAACCCTCTCCCCCATGTTTGTTCTAAATAAAAATATACATTTAAGTCTGCCCTGTGACAGCCAAGACTGAGTTTTGAATCCAAATGAACTCTGGGGAAGGGAGGGGTAGCCGAGGGGCACTGGTGAGCTCTTCTGAAAAACGGGAAGTGGAATGGGACAAAGAAGTATAGGCAAACACAGGCAAAAACTGGAGGACAGCCCAGTACATGCCCACTCTGTCACATGTTCTTTTCCAATGGTGCAATGATATTACTGCACAAGAAAGTATGGTGGTTTCACAGCGCTACTGATTTCATTCACGGGGCTTTCCCATGAATGAAAAGGGAGCTACAAACACACACCACAGCTGAAACAACAACTAAAGGGAGGTTGTGTCATGTGATCGGGAAGAACTCATTCATATAATCATGTGTAATCATGACTAATGGATAGTGCAACAAACCCCTGTGTAGTAGTCCTCTATGTCTCTTTGCTTTTGAGTGCAGTTAAGTGATGGCTGTGTGAAGTGTGGTCTGTGATTGAGAGAGTGTTGATGCTGAATGGATTATAGACTTAGTGGATATTGAGAGTATAAGAGAGAGTGATTGTGTCTAGTAGTTATCTGATTTTATTATTAAGGGCTCAAAGAATATTATCTGACAATTACATGTAATTGTCACCACAGAGTGTGACTAAGAGACATTAAGCAATTGACAAAGTTGGAGGCACAGTATTGAAGCATTGCTGTTACAAACATACAATTGATAAACCAATCTTTGTGTTTTGTTTATAAAGTCCAGACTCCTTGTGAATTATTTCCCTCACTGACATCTATTAGGCACGCTTACCAATTGAGTCCACACAATCACATATACTACCCACAGAATGTCAGGCCCCAGTCCAAAGAAGGAATAAGGGGAATTTGAAAGGAAGGTGCAGTGGAAGTGGAGAGGTGGCCAGGCTGAATAATTGGGTAAATTTGGCTGGTGCATCCTCTCCCTCCCCCATACAATACATTTCAATTTCATTTGAATATGTCCACTTTAATAACTAGAATACAGTGTAATTTCTGCTGCACTGCCAAAAAATGATGCATGGGACATTGCATTGGCTGGGACAAGAGCAATGAAGAGTACATCATCCCAGAGGCAAAAATCAATGGCTCTGTAGGGACATTTTAAAAAAAATTCTATTTGTTCTTTGTTCATAGAAATAAGCCTGCAAGATTTCTTTTCTATTTTTTCTGGATTCTGCAACAAAAACATAACACCAAGGTGTTAACATTTTCTACTGTGACACAAAAAATCTAAATGTATACATGAACATCATGAGCACCTCTAGTAAATCAGATGTGGAGAGTTCAGAGGAATTGATAGAATCCAAGTGGACAGTTGGGATATGGGGGAGGGGGAGAGAGAGAGAGTGGAAGATGTAGACTTGGAAGAAGCCCATGGGGAACAAGCTGGAGGAAACCAAACATGAAACACTTGGGAGGTGGGGAAGGGTGTTCACTGGAGAGAGTGAGAATATAGGGGTGAAAGAGATACTGGTTTCTAGACACTTTTAATGAGTCATCACCAAAAATTTCAAATGTTTTCAGAAAGGGAAGAGTATGAGATTTATTAAAAATGAATTGTGGGTGAAGCAAAAATTGAAAGATTTATTCATCCAAGCCCAGATTTTTAGGGAATCAATTCTTTCAAGACCAAGTTTGATTACTTAAGGCATGATGGTATACTACAAGTGGGTGTGCATTTTTGCCTATTCACAGCAACACTTTTTTGTCTTCACCATTTTTTGCCTATTTTTAGCCATTCACTGACACCCCACCCTTCCAATAATTCATCAATTGGCTATATTTCATAAACTGGCTTATTTATTGAGGCTTCATGAGGTTAGCAGTAGACCCAGATTTCCTCAGAAACAGGGACTGAGTGAAGGTTTGCTCAAAACATAATGAGGAGGTCTTTCCAAACTCCCCAAAAAACATGTCTGGGTAGTAATTATGCAGACCCCCCTTGGACAGTGAGTTAGGGTGGAAATGTGCTAATTCTCCCAGATCTACCTGGAAGTGAGTCATTCACTAATTCAATCAAGTGACTGGAAAACTCACTACTCTGCAAGAAGGTTTTCCTTCACACCCCTCTCCTCAACAATAAATGGTTGCCTGATGTCTATCAGGTTTAGGAGATTATCACACAGGGACAAAAATAGTATCCCCATCTTGCTAGCTCCTCTCCTGCCCCACTCCTGCCCCTGTAGCACTTTAAAAAGAACAGTTTTCAGGCTTGCCTTGATAGCAGCACAGAAACTGCTCCCCTCCCCTTCAGCAGTCCAGGAGTGAATGGAGCTCTCACGGAGCACCATTCACTTCCTGGAAAGCAAATACTGGCCATTTTTGTGGGAGAATGACTGTGTGGCAAATTCAAAAAGAAAAAGAAAAGGTTAAAAAGTACACCAAGCACAAAAACGCATTAAGAAAACCCCAAGTAACCCGGCGAGGGAGGGAAGTGTGTCATTAATCATGATGTCCCAATTTCAACCTGATGTGTTCAGCAGGGACCTCCCACCGTGGCTGGCATCATGGCAGCATAATGGGGCACCTTCTTGCACACCCGTCATTCCATTACAGAGTCTCGCACACCCATCATTCCATTACAGAAACGGAATGGTGGATCAATTCATGGCTTAAGCCATGAATAAAAAGGATTGCAGGGGGAGGGAAGAGGCATGGGGGTACAACCCCATAGGGATGTTGTCATCTGATATTCAAGCCATTTAGTGATGTCCTATCATCCCTGTGGTGGGATATATAGTGCATCTGATAATCTCCAATATGTCTCAGCCATTAGTGCTCGTTGACATAGCCAGAGCTTCCATTGTATCTGCAGGTCCAGATAAACAGAAGGCGAAAGCAAAGAGGGGGAAAACTGTTGCTTGTCTTTGGTAGTTCCCCCAACATCACCCCTTAAAATGACAAAGAGGTCACAGAACAGTGGAGGAAAAACATGAGCCTGTGAACAGCTCAGAGAGAGAAGTTACCAGGCAAAAACACAGTAATTGGATTTTAAAGGTTTTAAGGATACCCATTTTCATCCCAAATGTTAACCTTTCATATTTATTCATTTATTTATACAACATTAAGGCTTCCCTGAAGACGACCCGCTTGCTGAAACAGCTCTGTCCCCCACTCCCTACACACTATGCAGCCTGAAGTAAAATTCACTTCTTTTGCCTCAACACAACTCTGTATCCTTGGGGGTCTGTTTCATCAGGCCTGCCCAACACACAGTACAAAAGCCACTGAAGATTTGCTAACAGGTACATATCTCTGTGCACCAAAGACAAGTACTGCTGGTTCTATTTTACACAGCACCAATACAAGCTTTTTATCTCCAGAGTGCAAAGCAGACTGACAGATCTTGCATTTGGGGCACAGAGACAGGCAAAGGGCAGCTTTTGTACAGTGCGAAATAGCTATTGCTTAAAAAAAAAAACAATTTGTAAGCCGCTCTGATAGCCTTGTGGCTGAAGAGCGGGGTATAAATAACTAACTAAATAAAAAAAAATGGCTAAATGTGGGAAATTCCATCTAACATTGTATTCCACTCATAACACCCCTTATGGGCAAATATTGGGTATAAATATTGCTCCCAAACACAAAGTGTTCACAGCATTCACAGCTTCCTGCACACTGTCACTCTGTCCATCCACTGTGCGACCCTCAGAGCTCTGTCTGAGTACCTTCTGCTACATGAATCTCTGCTCTTGGGACAGGTATAGTATACCCATCACCCCAAACTCTATTCCTCTATGCCAATACTTCCTATTCTCTTCTATAGCCTTGTGTGATTGCTTGAAGCCTGAGTGTTGGTGTGAATGATTCTGAGATTATTTTTCAATTAAAAAAACACTTTATTTTATTTCCTGGCTGTGAGTCTCATCAGTTAGTACTGGTATACACAGGTCACAAGGTCTCAGAATTTCCCAGCCTCTCACTGCCGTGTTGAGCTAATTAAAATTTCCCCACATTAATATCTGGACACAAGTGGGTTATTTACCGACCCCATGCAATTTGGGTAACATCACATCTATTTGAATGGAGCATCCATATGCACTGATAAACGGCAATAGAGCAGAAATGCACAGTGATGCAAATTGGGATGTCCACTTGTGCGAAAATGTGTATCTACATGCATTTTCCAGGAAACTTGGGGGAAAGCTGCAAATACTTTTACTGTGTGGAGTTTTTAGCCCCCCTCCTTCCAAATACTGTGAATGTCATTTGGATCATGTTGGGAAACATCATATTCTCTGTGAATTCTATGAGGAGTGCTTTTATCATGTGGAGAACCCCTTATATATTCATCTATGTTAGTGGTGCTGAATTAGGGTTACTGCTTCTTTTTTGAGGCTCCTCATATTTGCATCCGATCTGCCAAATCCTCTTCTTTCTGGGAACTACTGTACCAATTTAATTTCACTGGTGCAAAAGGGCTAGGGGGAGGTCATTTCAGTCCATTTGTTAAGATTTTACCAAATTTGGCAGATATTTGAGACAGAAAGAAATTGAGACTCAACAAATTCAAATGTTCATTAAAGCAAGATTTTACTGTCTCTAGGTAGGACATTGAGACTTGAGAAAGATCCAGTCCATCAGATTATATATACACACACAAAGGAGACAGTGTGAGAGAATGATGAGGGAACATTAGGGTCTGAAAAACTGTTCATCTTAAAAGTCTCTTACTCCTGATCTATTTCTCCACTTGTATGGTACACTAAAGGCATCCGATCCTGTCTGATCTTTGAAGCTAAGCAGGTTAGAACTTTGGTGGGAGACTTCCAATTAATACCAGGTGCTGTAGGCTACATTTCAGAGAAAGGAACTGGCAAAACCACCTCTGAGTATTCCTTGCCTAAGAAATCCCTATGAACTTCATGGAGTTGCCATAAGTCAAAAGGCAAATGTTTGAAACTACAACACCTCACAATCTATTACCATTGACTATGCTGTGTGGGGTTTATGGGAGCTGCAAGCCAAAATGTCTGGAGAAACATACATTGACTACCTCTGATCAAGGCTCCTATGGATTTTCATGCATTCTCTCTCTCTGTGTGTGTATGTGTGTGTGTAGCAGAGTTCATGTTGTGTGCAGATCTGGTTTTGGTACTGAATAATCTATAAAACTGAAAAGTATTTTGAAGGAATGCTTTACACTTAAACTTGTTCTGAACACTTGTATGCATATACTTCTTTGTCAATTAAGCTTCTGTCAGTTCTCCATTCTTCATGATCCCCTTGTGACTCCCTCTTGAAATCTTTGCACTATTGTTCTGTACCTGATGCAGTAAAATAATTTATAGTATAAGATAGTTACATAGGTCCTTCAGGCTTCATAAGTTGTGCCTTGGGTAACAAAATATGCCTTACTTATACTCAAAAGATCCAAGCATTATAGACTCATGGAGAATTAGAGCTAAATTGCCAAGATCCACATTCAAATCTTTTAGTCATTAGATTTATTTTTAAAAAAGCTGTCATTCACATACTCCAGACTTCAGTCTCTCCTTAAGTGGCATCTTTTTCTTCAATATCTGGTCATCACCTCAGTTCAAGACTTGGTTCCCTAGATAATGCATCTGAAAGCAAACCTAGAGACAGCTTGAGGCAAGACCTTTGCCATGTTTCTCTAATAATTAAGTAGGAGGCATGCTGGAATCTGTGAAGCCTAGCTTGCCCCCATCCCCAGGAATATCAGTTTCTGGCATGTGTTCATATTCAAGGGAATTAATCAGAAAATGAAGTTGTTTGCTACAGACCGACAGAATAGCAGCTGAAATCAGAATCTCATGGCTCCTGTGTTTTGCCTCCTGAAATAAGTGATCAAACTGAAATCTGTGTGGTAGTGGGTCTAATGTTTCAGACATATAGAAGTGGATGAACAAATAAGGATTAAAGGGTACGATCAGTCACCTTCAGAAAGACCTGAAATGGCACAAATACATGTGCCTAGAATATTGCAAAAAGTCTTGCCCATGCACATAGCAACACCCAATTACCAGTCTTTGAGGTGGGGACCTGACCATATCCCCAATCTTATAAATAATTCAATTTACTTATGGAGGAAAAAAAAGTGGAGAGGTCAACATCATGTCTGGAATTTCTGGCTTTCCTCAGCTCAAGGTGGTCAATTACAGTTAAGTGGGCTGGAGACAAGTAAGCCTCAGGGAGGGTTTGTGAACTATATCATTCAAGGAAACATGAACTGGATATCAGTTGTGTTGCCTATTAACCATGGCTCTTTATAATATCCAGAATTGGAACATGTGTATCTTTGTTTGGTGTAAGATGCACCAACTGTACAAGTGATTCCCACTTCCTCTGAATTACCCAATGCCAGAGTTTCCCCTGGGCAGTTGATGTGATGATCAGCCTCCTTTGTGCAGAGGGTATCACGAGCACAAAAATTCAGGATAGATGGCCCCACTCAGTAGAATGAGAAAGAAGGGCCCCAAATCCAGCCACCCTTAACACATTTCAAAAGGCATGGAGGTAATACATATAACCATCTAAAAAGGGAGCTCATGAGACCCTGAAGCCAAGAATTTAGAAAGACCTAAGCTCCTCCTATGTATTACTTGCCCTGGCATATAGCCGGCTATAAACAAAGATCTGATCTTAAGACCTGGAGCAGAGTATGGGTGTCAGATAGTTTATTGCTTATGACAATATTCTGCCTGCACCATACATCAGTGAAACAGGCCTGCTTGGAGCATGGCTGTCTGATCAACTGGAAACAACCTGGGATGGGATTTTATAGTTCCTTTTACATACAGTTGGCAACATCTGGCCTCAAAGTAATCAGCTGTGAAGTAATATAAAAGCTGGAAATTTTCATTCCAAGAATATATGTTACCCCCACTGCCTTCATTAGAATGCTGTGGAATTTTAAATGTACTTTATTTCCATTGTGAGATAGGTAGATAGATGAAAATATTCAAAAACATTATTTTCACATATTCTCATTGATGTATCACTAAAGGTGTTTCTTCACTTTTGGCAATATGCTATTGAACAGCTTTTCTCCAGATGGTTAAGCACTCACAGTGCCATCATGGTAAGCCACTATTTTCAATGAATTTTAAAATGCCAGTCAACTGGATATCTTGGCTGAAAGTTGTTGTTCCAGCACTCATTTCCTTGAGATAACATAATCCAAGACAGCTCACTGTGGAAAAGTAATGCGAGTTTCTGAATCACCAGAGCAGTGCTGGAAATGGTTTATTGCTTGCTCAGAGATGTTTGGGGTCATATGCAATAGAAGAGTTAAAAAGATAAAATATAGACTTTACTCCACAGCAATAATCCTGACTTTTTTATTCATAGTGTGGCCTTTCTTTGTAGATCATATGCTGGTGCATTTTGAAGGGCATCTGTAGCAACAGAACTAACAGGACTTTATTTACTGCCCTTTCTTATCTACTGAAGTTGGGAACAACAGTTGATTATGCTTTCACCTCTTCAAATCCATTTTGTGGTTCCATAGTCAAGTGCAGTGTTCTAAAAACTCATACAGTCCAACATTTCATAGATGAAAACTGGAACATATAATGACAAGTAACATCAGAATGTGATTAAAATGACAAAAGTTAATATGGAAGCAAACTATTTTTGCACTTGAATTCAGTGTATGGCAAGGAATCAAGCTGAAGACAAAGGGGGAAAGTGGGATGAGAAGAGAGTATCTTGGACATTTTAAAAACAGCTGAAAAGATGGGGTGATGGAGGATTAATCAGGACTGGGACAAAAGGAGGGTATGAAGACCTCATGTAATCATATTATTGTAGCAATGTTTCTGTAAGGACAGTAAGCATTTTCCAAAGCATTCAGAACACAGGAAGCTGCTTTATACTACCCCAGAAAAACAAAAGAGGAGAATAGTAATACAATATGTGTAGATAGATGCTAATTGCATTAGCAGTTGTATGAAAAGTAATTGAGTAAAAGAAACTTATTCAAAAGAAAGGCACAGGCTTGTAGTAGATTAACAAGTATAGTGCATCCAACCCAACATCATAGAACTATTTTATATATTCCATACATTCAGAAAGGAGAGATGTGGTAGTAATGAGAGATTTCAACTATCCTGATATTTGCTCTAAGTCAAACTCTGCCAAGAATATAAGGTCCAACAAATTCTGCACTTGCCTTGCAGGCAATTTCATTGTCCAGAAGGTGGAAGAGGCAATCACTATTTTACATCTGATCCTAACCAACAGTGATGACCTGGTTAATGGGGTGGATGTGGAAGGATCACTAGGTGGGAGTGACCATGTTCTCCTGGAGTTTGTGATACAGTGGAAAGGAGAAGCCAAGTGTAGTCACACACACTTTCTAGATTTTAGGAAAGCTGATTTGAGTAAACTCATGGAACTGTGTGTGCTCCTGTGGTCAGGAATATTAAAAGAGAAGGGAGTTCATGATGGATGGGAGTTTTCTTAGTATGCTCAACTACCCCCACCCCACAATATCTCATAAATGGAAATATTGGATACTTTTCAGGGTCACGTTGGCTGGGGCAAACCAAAAAAAGGTCAGTTGGAGGTCACAATGATCTGGGATGTGTCTTAGAAATATTATAACAAGCAAGCCCAAACTAGAATTGTACGAAAGCCCCTTAGTAAACACAGTGGTTAAGGAGCTATGGGTTAATCCTTTCTTCCAGCCCTGGGCACCTCAGCAATGATTCATTCAGTCAATTAAGTGACCATCCCCATATCTATTCAAAAGGAAATTGCACCTCATATCCCCTTCCTGTCCAACCTTGTGAGGTGGTTGTAAACCTATCCATTTCTATCTCCCAGAAAGCAAAGCAATCAGTTGAGTTTCATTTTCCTTTGTCTCTTCTTTGGAAGAGCCATCTAGCCGTTGTTAAAGCCAGAACACACCTTCAAGGCATGAAATGCATTATAAGTATTACAGCCCCCACTATAGCAAAGTACACCACACACAGCTACTGACACTCTGCCAGGTTCTCTGTGCCACCCCAGATGCCATTATAAGTATCTTCGCTGCACAGAACTCTGCTCTTTGAAACTAGTACAGCCCTATATTCCCCAAATCTCCCTCTCTATCCAGCCCTTCCATCTTTCTTTCCAATAGCCTTGTATGGTACATAAGAATGTGTGTTGCATGTGTTAGTTTACTTCCTGTGTTATTTCTAATAAAATTACTTTGTTTTACTTTAACTGGAGTGTCCTCTACAGTTAGTACTCTTATACATAGGTGAAAAGATCCCTGAAGTTATTCTCCTCTTGCAGACATACTGTTTGAACTAATAATTCCTCCAGATAATAATATAGATTTTGGCATCATGGGTGGGGCTTTAAAGCATCCCCCCACCTCTTACAGTAACAGTTTCTTAAAAGTGAAATATTAAAGGCACAATTTCAAATAGTTCCAATGAGGAAGAAAAATGGGAGGTGTCTAAATAAACCAGAATGGATGTCAAAAGAACTTTCAATTGAGCTAAGATGTAAAAAGGACATGTACAAGAAATGGAAAAGGGTGAATTATTAAACTGGAATTAAAACATATAGCCAGCAAGTTTAGGGAGAAAATCAGAAAAGCTAAAGCACCAAATGAGCTCAAGCATGCTAGAGAGGTTTAAATCAACACTAATAATAATAATAATAATAATAATAATAATAATTTATTTATACCCGGCCCCTCTGTTACAACAATCGGGGTGGCTTACAAAAATTAAAATATAATACAGATTAAAATCCCTAAACACCCCCCACCCCCACCCTCCCCCATAAAAAATACTAAACAAATATAAATTAAAAGCAACTATCTAAAATCACCTTTAAAAACAATAAATACAATATATAGCCAGTGGACTAAAAGAGGCCAGGATCCCCTGAGGCCGGGATCTAATTAGGAAAGGCCTGCCGAAAGAGATCCGTCTTTAGTGCTTTTTTAAAGCTACTCAGGCTTGTCATCTGATGGATTTCGTTTGGCAGGTCATTCCACAATTTGGGGGTGATTACCGAAAAGGCCCTCTGGGAGGTTGCAGACAGTCTAGATAGGGGGGGGGGGGATTGGTTAGTTGGTTGGTTATGTCCATAGCAAAAGGAAGAACAAGGAAATGGTAGGACTGCTGCATGGAAAAGATTGCAAATTGCTAACAGGGGGAAGATAAAAGGCAAAACTACACAACACCTTCTTTGCTTAGGTTGTTAAACACGGCTTACACCCCACTTCTAGAGACCTCAGAAATTGTGTATTAATAAACTGGCATATTATTAATTGGTTCATTAATGTGGCCTTCCACAAGGGAAAAGGCAGGAGCTGTTCAGCAGTGGCGTGTGCTGTTCAGCAGTGGCTAAAGTGTGGTGGAATCTCATTCGTTGGAGGTTTTTAAGCCTAAGAGGCTGGATGGCCATCTGTCAGGTGTGATTTGATTGTGTGTCCCTGCAAGGGAGAGGGTTGCACTGGATGGCCCTTGTGGTCTCTTCCAACTCTACGATTCTATTCCACAGTCCAAGTTGTTTATAAAGATGTTGAATAGTGCCAGGACCAGGCCAGAACCCTGGGGCACACTACTAGTCTCTTCTCTCCAGGATGAAGAGGAGCCATTGGTGACTACCCTTTGGGTTTGGTCGGTCAACCAATTACTAATCCACCTGTCAGTAGCCCACATTTTACTAGCTTATTTGCAACAATATCTTCTCAATAAAGGCCTTACTGAAATCAAAGATATGCTACACCTACAGCATTTCCTTCCTTTACCAAGCTTATAACTCTGTCAAAAAAAGAGATAGTAAGATTAGTCTGACATAACTTATTTTTGAGAAACTCATATTGACTTTAGTGATCATGGCATTCCTTTCCAAGTGCTTACAAACTGTTCTTCTTATTATTATCTTTTATTTCTATAGCACCATCAATGTACATGGCACTTTACAAGAAAAAGAACAACAAAACAGTTCCCTGCCCTCGAGCTTACAATCTAATGAAGACATGATACAGAAGGAAAGGAGATGGCAGTAGGGGAAGGGGTTAAGTCTAGCATTCTGTTCTCTCCCTCCTTGGCCAGGGCACTGGCAGTTGGGATGGAGGGAGGGCCATTGTGCTTCTGGGCCAAGACAAGATGGAGCTGTGCCTACCTCAGTTTCTCTCCCTCCTTGGCCAGGGCAAGGGCAGTTGGGATGGAGGGAGGGCCATTCTGCTTCTGGACCAAGGCAAGATGGAGCTCTGCTTGCCTTATCTTCTCTCCCTCTGTAGGCAGGGCAATGGCAGTTGGGATGGAGGGAGGGCCGTTCTGCCTGTTTAATGATCTGCTATGTGAACTATTTCATTTTCCATTAGGTCCAGATTCTCAGCTTCAGAGGACTTCCAGGCCCCAGAACACATTCTGTTGATGTAGGCTTGGATATCATCCTCCTTCTGCTCTATTTATACACATAAAATTCTGTATAAATAAAATTTTAAACAAGCAAAATTCTATACCGAATTTTGAGACCTCACATACTTTACTGGACAGTTGGAAGTAACTAAACCTTCCTTTTTGTATCCACAGGGAATTATAAACACTTTTCCTATGTAAATATGGAAACTTCAAACCCTCCCTGAATAAATCCATGAGGGACACAGCAGCTATGGAAGAAAGACTAGAAATTTCTTCCTGAGATTTCCTTTATCATTTTTAACGTGTAACCCATCCCTACATTTATTAGTTTCAAACACCAATTTGCACATGTCTACTTCTAACAGCCTTCCAGTTATAGGGCTAAGAAAACCCCATTCTTTTCTTGATGCTCCTTAGAATTACTATCTTTATTCTTCCTGCCTCTGTCACTAACCAGACTAAACAAGCCTCACCTGTTTTTGTTCAGCTGTAAATTTCTCAACCTCCAGAAGACTTCTGTAGCAATTTCCCCTTCCACCTTCAACAAGCCTCTTTCTGATCTCTTGGTCTCCCCTCCAGATTAGTTTACACAATCAATTCTATGACTAAATGCATCCTATGGTTTCATGACTTCAGGTTTCTGGTTTCCTTTACCTGTTTGTGAAAAATGTCTTCCTCCTTTTCTGGGGAATAATGAAAACCTGGTAAGACCCCTTGAAGTTCATTTCCATACTCCCTCTGACACCAGATTGAGCCTAAAAGTCTGAGGTCACATCCTTTATACATCTCTGTCACCACAGAGACCACAACCTATGCATTATGACATAAAGGAAAGGGTCACCAAGAACAAGACATTGCTAGGTAGCCTTGGCTGCTATAGAAGCAATTGTGATGGCAACAAAAGCTTCTCACTTAGTATGAGGTAACAAAATGATAAGAAAATACAGCAAAATGTATTAGCTGGATTGGGAGATTTCTAGGCTGGGGTGGACAGGGAGATGAACTCTTATCTCTTTCTGGTTCATTTATATGACTATACCCTATTGAGTTGGATAGGATTTACTTTTGTATAAAGGGTTCATAATATTACACTGTGGGCTTGTCTACACAAAGGAAAAAAAACTTGACTCTTCCACAGTAATAGCAAGTCACAGCAGCTGCAACCTGTCTTAATGGTTTTACAGCCCTCATAAATTTTGCATGCCTATAGCTGAGACAGCAGCCACAAGTGGATTTACTTGTGTTTTTAAATCTGCCACTGTCAAACTTTTTAAAAACTATTTCTATGGTGCACACAAGGGATATTTCACCTTTCCGCAAAAAGAAAGAGAAAAAAAGATAGCAGAAACCTCCATTTTATCACCTTAGCGATCACATGCTAAAGCAAAAATCCAACATGGTGGAAGCGGGGCTTGCTCTATAAACCAGACCTGCCCCCTCTGCATGTCCAGCCAATCAGGTTTGTACTGTGTACTGCATGGGGAAGTGATTCATGTCGAATCATAGAGTTGGAAGAGACCACAAGGGCCATCCAGTCCAACCTCCTGCCATGCAGGACTACACAATCAAATCATTTCCGACAGATAGCCATCCAGCCTCTGCTTAAAAACCTCCAAAGAGGCAACTTGAAACAGCAAAAAAAAAAAATTGCTCCAGAAGCAGCTGAAAAACAACCATAAAATGCTTCCAACTGGCCAGAATGTCACTTTCTGCCACCATTGGAAGTGATGGTGCAGCAGAGCTCTAACTGGTCTACCAATAACCAGCATGTGCCCAAACCATGTGTGTCCTAGAAGTAGTTGGCTTTCTAGAAACATTTAGGATTACATGCAATATTTTGCTGCCAGAGATGAAGCCAATATTGCCCCTAGCCCAATCTGGGGTTAATTATTTAAGAAGTCAGAGTTTGCTATTCAAGCATGAATTCTTGCTTTTATCTGTTCTCACCCTCCATATTTTTAAGGCAGTAGTCTCATGAATACTTACTTGGAAATAAGTCCCATTGAATTCTGACACTTACTTTTCAATAGAATCATGTGGCACTGATTTTCATATCCCATCCTATTCCCTGATCTCTCTAACATGCATACAGACACTTCATTCCCACTAAACTCATTATACCTTTTGTGAGAAATGACAACTCCCCAAGTGAAGAAGGAAAGGAAGTAGAAGGAGAATGACCAGAATCAGGGGAGGGGGTGGAAAAGAACAGGAGGGAAGAAGGAGGGAAGGTAAAAAGAGGGAATAATAAAAAAAAAAATCAGCAGGGAAATAAATAAAATAAAATAAAGAAGTGAATAGAAATAACAATGGCAGAGTTTTAAAAAATGAAATATCTCTCATGAAAAAGTGAACAGGAAAGCCATGTACAATAAAGGCTTTCTGTTGCATGAATATGGAAACATGTGCAGCAGCTAGAATCCTGGTAGAAAAAGAAAGTGCCTGCTGTTGTATATGCCATTTTGCTTAGTGTGCATGGTATCTAGCAACAAGCCAGATCATTGACTGGAGGGAATCAAGCAGTCTGAAAGCATAAGGCAAGTGTTAGGCCACTCTGCTTGAAACAGCACCTGCCTTCCACATGTTTATAACCAATTATTGAGGCATTTTCTGGCTCTGCAATCAGCCTGTGGAATGTCCTCCCAAGGAAGATCCACCTAGTTGCTTTACTAAGTGAAATTTCAATGCTGATTATCATTGAGAGGCTAATTAGATGCATTCAGTCATTGATTCTGATTTCTATTTTGCTGTTTAAAATTTTCTTGATAAGGGTTAACACCCAAATGCTTCAGTATTGATTGGCTCCGTTCTTTGATTTTGCTGTGGTTCAACTTTTTTTATGTGAATGATTTTGTATCTGAGAACTGTCACACACACACACTGACATAAAGGACATTGTCATCATCACTATGCCCATAAAGCTGCACCTGAAAAAAAAGGCTCAGTTTATCTTATTGCTGGAGAAGCCCTGCTTTGCATGTGTTAATTGCTACTCTGATCTGTTTAGGTTCTGAAGAAAAGAACAAAGAAGAAATATGTTTAATCCAAAGCAGAGGGATGGATCATGCTTGGTGTATTATAGTATAAAATGCTCTTTGAAATGTGATCAATTAGTAAGAAGTTTCAGAAAGAGAACAGGGGTTTTTCTTGACCTCTAGAGTGGCTATTATTCCCTGCACATGTTACCAATTCTTATTTTTAGTTCTGCTCTACAGAATCCAATTCCAGCTCCCATATCCTGTTTACTGTCATTCTGTATACAAATAATGGTATATGCTCAGCTTGGGTATACTCATGACTTAGGTATAACTCATTCTAAATTTGTGCCCACATTGGAGATTATGATTTATAAAAATCAGTCTTAATTTGTGTACACAGAGAAGTAATGGCCAATTTCATTTTTTTAAAAAAATTCAGGTACAACAAAGGTACCTGATATAGGGAGCTGAAGGAAATCATTGCCTGAAGTGGGGAGAGGCAGCCAAGTAGTGGTGGGCAGTAGCACCTGCCATGCAAGGCCAGAAACATAATAGGAACTAGCTGGACAAGAGTGCAGCCATAGCAACCAATGCCATAAAAACAGGCCAAGACATCATAGGGAGAAGATGGTGCGAGGGGTAAGTAAGAGCCATCCCAATGACTTACTCTCAGCAACTTGGCTGGGCATTGAGATCACCTGTTTAGTGAATCCCCTCAAGAAATCCTCACAAAATAGCTGAGGAAGCCAAAAAGGCTGCTTTCATTGGAGCAACCCATTATGTAATGTAGCCTCTCTAGATTTAACTAATGGGACAATATGCAATACAAATTCCAGTGCTGTAATGATGGGAAAGAACCCATGGACTTTGCACAGCACAAGCAAGTGATCATGGAACGTATCAACTAGAATGAGTTGTATTTTTTTTTCTGTTGATACAAAAAAGTTTGACTTCCTTTTCTGCAATATTTTAGTAAACATTGGAAGGTCACAATCTATCCAGCCATGACATCTCAGACTCTGTTTCCCATCTGCAATAGGAGGATAATATACTGACTTACATGTATGGATGTAAACACTGGATGATAAAGAAAGCTCTCAGGAAGAAAAGCAACTCCTATGAAAGTTGGTGCTAGAGAGAGGTTCTACAGATACTATGGAGTGCTAAAAAGACAAATGAGTAAATCAACTCTGAACTAAAAGTGACAATGATTACTGAACTGAAGCTGTTGTACTTTGGACATATCATGGGATGACATGACTTATTGGAAAAGATGAAAATGTTTGATAAAGAGGAAGGCAGTAGGAAAAGAGAGACCACACTACAGGTGGATTGATTCAATCAAGGAAGCTAAAACCCTGAGTTTTCAACACCTGAGCAGGTCGGTGGATGACAAGTGTTCTTAGAGATCTTTTCTTCATAGGGTTGCCATTAATTGAAGTTGATTTGATGACAATTAAGAACCACAACCATCATGCTGAGTTGTTGTACTGATGAAAATGAGGTTACATAAATAAGCCACTGTTACATGCCTATTACCACCTCCCCATAATATTTCATAATTGGAAATATTAGACACTTTGAAGGGGTGAAGTAGACTGTGGTTATCCAAAGGAGGTCATGTGGAAGTCACAAGAACCTGGGAAGGTATCTTAGAAATATTTTAGTAAGCAGGCCCAAACTAGGATTGTGCGGAAACCCCTGGTAAACAAAGCCATTAAGGAGGTATGTGTTAATTCCTTCTTGGGCACCTCAGCAATGAGTCATCCAACCAAACAATGACTTTTCCAACCCTAGTCCCAAAGAAATTTCCCCTCAGAACACCATCCTGTTCTGCAATGTGAGGTTGTCATGAACTAATGAATTTCAGTCTTCCAGGCTTTAACAGCAATCAGTTAGGTTTTGGTTTGTTTACCCAGTGGGAAACCCATCTAGGCTTTGCCCTAGCCAAAGTACCCCTTCAGGATATGAGGCAGGGTATAACTATTAGTCTTTCAACAACAGAAAGGTGTGAATATGGAAGAGACCACTCACTCTCTTTCTTGCATACCCCTGGACTGGAACTTCTAGTACCACCCTCAGACGTCAGTCTGAGTACTTTGAAACAGCATTCTTCAAGACTGGTAACTATTGCCCTATTTCCTGAATCTATCTCTCTACCCAACCTTTCTGCCTTCTTATTTGATAGCATTGTGTGGCCCTTGTGAGTGTGTGCTGTGAGTGTGTGGATGCTTTTTGTGTTATTTCCAGTAAAAACATTTATTTCACTTTAACCTGGAGTTCTCTGTGGTTAGTACAGGTATACATAGGTGAAAAGGTCCCCGCAGATACACTCCTCTTGCATGCATACTGTATGAGCTAATAATTCCCCCATCCAGACTTTGATATCATGGGTCTTAAAGAAACCCCCCACACACACACACCTCTTAGAGTAACACCACTATGAACATTAAAAAAAATGTTTTGATGCATATTATTCTAAACTATGATGGCAATGGCAGGGCATAGTAATATTGCTGATTCAGGATTCAGTAGCACTTTGAACTATGCACCATCCAATATTGGGAGTGTCTAAAGGATATATAAACTTCTTCAAAAAATCCTAGTCTATGTAAAATTAAATTCAACAGCACCCTCTTCCCATGCTCTCAGTTTTGTCTACAAGGACAGTACCTCTCATGGAGAGAGTGCTACATTGTCCATCTTCACTTTTTGTCAAGGACTGGAAACTCTTGGAGAGAAGACGTAGATAATGTACACTTCTACAGTTCTTCCTTCTGTGGACTATCATAAGTGGGCCTTAGTTGAGGTCATCATTAATATTCCTTTTGGCAGGACTACCACAAGATGCTTTTCTGCCTGAGGCAGAACAGCAAATGGTTCTCCTTTCACAATGAAATGAAAATTCATAGTACCTGAAGCCTCAGTGGTTATTTTGGAGCATGTAGTGAAAGAAAACAAAAACAAACAAACAAACAAAAAACCCCAAACAAATATACACATCTCCCATGCTCTAGCATAATATGAAATAATAAGAAATAAATAGTTTAAAATTTGCTTCCCTGATGGCTGTCTGAGGCATCCGCCTCATTCTGCCTAATGGAAGGGCCAGGTTGCTTTCCTAGAAAAACTTCAAGAAAAAAAGTTCTGCACCACGTCTCTTGTCAGATTCCACATTCTGCCATTCAAGGGTGAATAGTTTGCCCTCAGCCTGTTAGTATGCCCTAACCCTCCCCATGATTTCTCATAATTGGAAATATTAGACACTTTTCAGGTTGGCTGGAACAAACCAAAAAGGTCAGTTGGAGGTCACAATTACTTGGGATGTGTCTAAAAATACAATGGCAAGGAAGCCCATTTTAGGATTGTGTGGAAGCCCCTTAGTAAACACAGTAGTTAAGGTGGTATGTGCTAATCCTTTCTACCAGCTCTGGGCACCTCAGCAATGATTCATACAGTCAAACAATTAAGTGACCATTCCCAAATGTATTCCTATGGAAGTCTCCCCTAAACTTCCTCCTGTCCAGCCTTGCAAGGTTGTCATAAAACCCAATTCTTATCTCTCAGCCATTAACACAATCAGTTGAGTTCTAGTTTCCTTTGTCTATCCTGTGGAAAAGCCATCCAGACTTTGTCCTAGCCAGATGGAGAGGATGGAGCAGCCTTAAATAGGCTACCAGCTCCACCTCTCCCCATCCTTGACGCTGGTACTGACTCCAGATGTCACAGGAGCTGGTCTCCACCCCTGCTGGCCAGCAAATGCCAATCCTCCTTCCAAATGGCTGCTCCTGATGGAGAGGGATTGGGGAAAACAGTATAAATATTAGTCCCCTGATAATAGAAAGATGTGCCAGGGTGGATGAACCCAATCACTCTCTTTCTCGGTGTGGCCTTGGATCAGAACCCCCTATGCCACTCTCAGAGGCCTATCTGAGTATCTTTGCTGCATGAAACTCTGCTCTTCAAAACTGGTAAGTTTCACCCTATATCCCTGAATCTCTCCCTCTGTCTAATCCTTTTGCCTCACTCTGCTTTAGCCTTGTGTCGTTCTTAGGAACATGTGTTGCATGTGTGAGTTCATTTCATCTTATTTCCAATAAAATACTTTATTTCCCTTCAACTGGAGTGTCCTCTACAGTTAGTACTGGTATCCATAGGTGAAAAGTTCTACTTCTTGCAGGCTTCTCTTTAAGCTAATAATTCCCCCAGACAGTAACAGAGATTTTGGCATCACAGGTGCGTCTGTAAAGCACCCCCAACTCTTAGTGTAATAAACCAAAAAGAAATGCAAATGCACACACTTAAATGACATCTACTTCTTGTAGAGATTATCTTCTAGTTTGAGAGGAGGGAAATTTCAGCACAGAAGTGCTAGAGGAGGCATGCTTACTTCCTCCTCCTCCTGATTGTCCTGGTCATTCACCACCACATCCTATTTAATTTTAAGTGTGAGAGGTTAAGCTGTATTCACAATCGTGTATGAGGAAAAGTAACACACAAAGGAGGTTGCAGGCAGAATAAAACTGCTAGTGGGAAAGAAGTAAGCATCTCTTCCCACAGCTCTGCTGCCAATGGTATCTCCGCTACAAGAAGCAGCCAGGGTTTGAATGTATATGTGTAAATTGCTGAATTTTTAGTTTCCACTATAGTGGTGTTTAAAATGCAGCTTTTATGTTGTAGTTCTGCAGCAATTATTTGTTGACTAACGCTGCTGATCCTTCTCCTTCCCACAAAGGCTTTCAAATTATTTTTATGCTCTTTTGGGTTATAACCATAAAACAAACACCACTTCCAAAGCTTGCAGTGGTAGCAGATTCTTTATAGGAATGAAAAAGCTATCATGGGAAGGAAGTTTGGTTATTCTGCTTACGAGTCTGATTTGGCATTTTACATTTATTTCTGTTTAATTCCTTTTAAGTCTGCTTTGTGTATTCTCTCCCTTCCTTCAGCCATGAAACACACATGAGTAGACAGATCCAAAGTGGTGTTGACAGGTAACCAAATGCTAGAGCACAGTAATCAGCACTGGGGAAATTTTTCAGTCAAAAATGACTCAGCTATTTGGCTTTTCTCAGTTATATTTTATCTTCTTGCTTTGTCCAGTTCTTCCATTTCCTTTTACAAATGGTTTTAATGCATCCCTCTACTTGTCCCTTGTGAACACAGAGGATAATACGGGACTGAGAAATCCCACTATATTTATTATCAGGACATGTTTCTAAAACAGGATTCTCAAAAGTCCACAGGAACACACCTGACAAACCTCTAAGTGACAAACCACACAGCAAGGTAGTGTATGGGCTGAGTATTCAACCAAACATCTCTCCCAAAGTCTCTGAGTCAGTTTGGATGTTCAGTTAACCACTTATTCCTGCATTTTCCAGCCCGTACCCATAATCTATTTTGTGATATCAAAACCAAGAACTAGAATAATATGGAAACCAATATTAAAATATTGGGAAAAAAGGGGAATATGCTATGATGAGGAAAATTTACTTTTAATGGGATAAAGAGGGGATGATGAAGAGAAAGGTGCACATAATGATAGAACAGGGAATATTTAGAGTTCAGAAAATTAACCGAAAGGATACTAGAAGTGGATTTAAGGTTGGTTTACGCAAAACATTTGTTCCAATAATACCAAACTTTTGGGAAGTCTTAAAAATGTGATTCTTTTTATAGTAAGTAATACATAAGTGATAATAATCATTTTGAATAACTATTAATACTATAAGTTCTTGCTTTATAAGATGTATATCTCTCTCTCTGTCTCTCTGGCTTTTCTTCGCAAACGAAGATTCAGGAAGGACTCATCCCGCGCCTTCTGCAAGCGCGCTGATGACTAAAAAGGCCAATCCGAGATAAACAAGTCCGGTTGCAAAAAGTGCAGCAGAAGGTCTCCTTGGATGATGTTTTTGGGTTGTGATTCTTTCTGCGTTGTCGTTTCTCTTCAAGACTTGTTCGTCGTGAGTTCTCAAATAAGGCTGCAGCATTGTGGATAGTGCGTCTCCATGCCTCCCGATGTGAGGCCAGGGCGGACCACCGTTGGTGATCAATCTGGCCAAGAGTCCTTGTATCGTTTTTTGGAGCGCCCCTCCCACGCTGACCCGTGGCGAGTTCACCGTAGAGTAGTATTTTTGGGAGGCGATGGTCCTCCATCCTAGAAACGTGCCCTGCCCAGCGCAGCTGTGTTCTCAATATCATGGCCTCAATGCTGGTGATCCCTGCTTGTTCAAGGACAGCAACATTCGTCACATAGTCAGTCCAGTGTATATTTAGGATTGTGCGTAGACAGCGCTGATGAAAGCGCTCGAGGAGTCGTAGGTGGTGGCGATAGGTAACCCATGTTTCAGATCCATAAAGGAGGATAGACAGTACGATGGCTCTATACACACTAATTTTTGTGCTTTGCCTCAGGTGTTTATTGCTCCAGACTCTTTTGTGAAGTCTTCCAAATGCACTATATGCCTTTGCTAATCTGTGATCGATCTCTTTGTCAATCTACAGAAATATGAATAAAGATTAGAGACAAAAAAAAAAGAAAAGAAAGAAAAAACAAGAATTAGAATAAGACTGTCTTCCATGAACAGGAAAAACTGCAGGCCCCTGACCCCTTCTGATTGGACCCAAATAGCTTCAACAACATTATATGGATTTTTTTAAAACATAAAAAAATTAAAGAATGTTCTCTATATAAACCCAGATTATATAATGTGTTCCCCTAATAGTCAGGAAACCCCATTGGAAAGAATAATAATCAAAATTATATCCCAATGTTTTAACATCCTGGGCTTTATGTGCAAAAAATACATGTGGGTTTTTTGGGGGGATTTTTTTTTTTTCAAAGATGTTTTCTGCATGGAAATGTGTTCTCTGTGTTGCAATCAGGGAAAAAGTTGCTTTCTGTGCATGGAATAGGTTTTTGCACAAAAACATGTTTGTTTGTTTTTTGGATAGAAAAAATCCTCCAGAACGCTTTGGGGCAATCCAATACATAATAATTATAATAATAAAATTTATTTATCCCCCGCCCCTCTGCTAAAAACAATTGGGGTGGCTTCCAACAATTAAAACATTATAATAATGACTAAAAACACCACCCACCCCCACCCACCCCCATAAAAAGACATTAAACAATATAAAATTAAAACCTAACTAAAAACACATTAAAAACAAATATATGCATAATTTTAAAAAACCAGGAGACTGAGCTCCTGAGGCCGGGATCTAATCAGGAAAGGCCTGACGAAAGAGATCCGTCTTCAGTGCTTTTTTAAAGCTACTCAAGCTTGTCAACTGATGGATCTCATTCGGCAGGCCATTCCATAAATTGGGGGCAATTACCGAAAAGGCCCTCTAGGAGGTTGCAGACAGCCTAGATTTTTATGGCTGAAACAGATTCCTCCCAGAGGACCGGAGTGCGTGGGGAGGGTTGTATGGGAGGAGGCGTTTCCGGAGATAAGTTGGACCCAAGCCATTTAGGGCTTTAAAGGTAATAACCAACAACTTATACTGGGCCCGTTAACTGATAGGCAGCCAGTGGAGAGATTTTAATACTGGAATTATATGATCTCTCTGAGATGTTGCTGAGACCACTCTGGCTGCCATATTTTGTACCAACTGAAGATTCAGGACCAAGCACGAGGGTAGCCCCATGTAGAGCGCATTGCAGAAATCTAGATGAGAGGTTACCAGCGCGTGCACCACAGTCTTGAAGTCCCTTACTTCCAGGAAAGGGTGCAGCTGGCATATCAGCCGAAGCTGATAACAAGCGCTCCTGACCGTCACATTCACTTGACAAGTCATCTGAAGCGATGAATCAAGGAGCACCCCCAGACTGCGAACACATTCCTTAACGGAGAGCGTGACCCCGTCCAGGACTGGCGGTTGCAACCCAACTCCTGGTTTCAGGGCCGCTACCTTGAGCACCTCCGTTTTGTCTGGATTTAATCTCTATCTGTTTTTCCTCATCCAGCCCATTACTGCTTTAAGACAGTCATTAAGAGGAGAGATGCCATTGGAATTTGAGGCCGATGATCAGGAGAAGGAGAAATAGATCTTGGTGTCATCAGCGTACTGATAACACCCAGCCCCATAACTCCAAATAATATCAACCAGCGGCTTCATATAGATGTTAAACAGCATCGGGGACAGGATGGCACCCTGAGGAACACCACAAGTAAGCTCCTTTCTGCTGGAGCAGCTGTTCCTGAGCCGCACCCTCTGGGACCTGCCCGAGAGGAAGGACCGGAACCACTGGAGTGCAGTGCCTCCAATTCCTAACCCACTCAGGTGATCCAGGAGAATGCCATGATCTATGGTATTGAAAGCCGCTGAGAGGTCCAGAAGCACCAACAGGGATACATTACCCCTGTCGATGCTTAGACGTAGATCATCGGCCAAGGCAACCATGGCAGTCTCAACTCCAAATCCCGTCCTGAAGCCAGTTTGAAATGGGTCTAGATAATCGGTTTCATCCAAGACCACTTGGAGTTGAAGAGCAACTGCCCTCTCGATCACTTTGCTCAAAAATGGTAACATAGAAACCGGCATATAGTTGTTCATGTCCAGAGGGTCTAGGGAAGGTTTTTTTCAGGAGCGGCCTAACTGCCACTTCCTTTAAACAGGATGGAACAGATCCTTCCCTGAGGGATGCATTGATGATGTCCTTAAGGAACACCATCAAGGTACCCCCCCCCGGGATGGCCAGCCATGAAGGGCAAGGATCAAGAGGGCAGGTCGTCTTCCTCACTCTAACATGTAGCTTGTCCACATCCTCGGTACTCACAGATTGAAATTGATTCAGTAAACTTACATCAACAGAGTTGCTGGACACCTCGTCAATTGTTTCTGTCAAAATGCTGGCATCTAAGTCGGCTCTTATCCGAGAGATTATATCTGCAAAGTAATTGTTAAATGCGTCACAGCAGGCCGTTGTTAAGCAATGGGTTCTGCACAGGTATAACCTGCATCATCTCCCTTACCACCCTAAACAGCTCTGCTGGACGAGACTCTGCAGACTCAGTACGTGCAGAGGAGAAGGATCTCTGCGCTGCACGTATTGCCTCTCGGTAGGACCGAAGAAAATTCCTATGTCGAGTCCTGTCAGATAAGAATCGAGTTTTCCACCAGTTGCGCTCTAGTCGTTGTCCAACCCGCTTCATTTTCCTAAGTATACCATGGCTTACAGTTAGAAGCGGGTTGGAAAGGACGCTTCGGAGCTATCGTGTCAATAGCCTTGGTAAGATCGGTGTTCCAAGTACTGGGAGGATATCATGCAAAAACATTTGTTTTGTCCCTCCATGAGGAGAAAAATGACAGTAATGATTGCATGCAAGGATGAAATAATTGAGAATGATGTTCCTAGTGCCAAATATACATTTCCAGTATTAAATTTACTTCCCTAGAATCACAAACTTTCTTATATTTAGTATATTATTATGTTTCTGTTTTTTAAAATGTTATTTTAATGAATCCTTTCCAGAGGCATAATATAAAGTTGAGTTCAGCCTTTCCCTTTCTGTGTTTTCCCTGCCAGATGTTGCTGGTGCTCAAGTTTATCCTAATCACTGAGCCTTTCTAATCTGTGAGGAATGGAAGAGAGTGGTTGATCAAATCAACATGGGTACCCCTGCCATTTTTAACACAACCACATCTTCACTTTCTCCCTTTACTTGTCAATTTGGTCCTCTGTGTTTTGCATGTTATCATGCTCCATGTCTGTCTAAACTGCTTAACCTTCATCAAAAAGCTTCCTGCAAGTGGGCTGTTGCCTCATGAGCTCTGGCAGACCACAGCTCTCAGTTGTACTGCACCTGAACCAAATCTCCCTTTCTGCTCTAAAATTGCAGAGGCTACAGAACCGCCCCATCTCACAAGCCAATTTTTCAAATCTTTCCTTTCCAGTTTTGAGGTAGTAAAAGAAAGGAAACTGTAATCCCTTTTTAAACGATGCAGTCAAAGTTGCTGAATCCCCACAATGAGCTCCTGCCAACTAGAACTGTTTTAGTGAACCATACATCACAGGAGTGACGGGGATCTGATGATGTATTACATTAATGCATCATCAGCATGACAGAACTCTAATGATGGATGAATACTACATCATCCAGGAAAAGCTCTCAAATTTGCTGCTGTCTGGTAAACCCACTTTGAAGCAGGAGAGGGAGAGGAAAAAAACCACTGCACACATGCTATTCATTTTAAATCTTTTCAACTTTTTTTTTAAAATAAATTCAGTTGAAACTATCATTTGTAGGTAGCAGTTCTCTCACACATGGGTGGACACATAATATTATAATCTTAGAATTAATTAATTTGTAAGATTGTCACTTCATCTTATATCAAAATGCCTTCAAGGGAAAAGGATTTTTCAAACAAGGTAATATATTCTCTAAAGAAGTAAATCTATTCCTCCATTGACATTCCATCAGCCAATTCCCAGAAGTGAACTGTAGGATTGTATCACTGGGGAAAAAATGGTAATGATAATTCATGGGAAAATAAGGACTCTGCAGTGATATAGAATAAACCAACTACAACTCTGAAGTGGGCCACACATACTCCTGAGCAGATTGCATCAGGTCTCCTCACAAATAGGAAAGACTCCATAGTGATTCCTCCCTTTTATTCCCCACCATCTATCAATTCTTACTCATCCCATTGTCTGTCTGTCTATCTATCTATCTATCTATCTATCTACCTACCTACCTTACCAAGCATTATTGTCTTTTCTAGTGAGTCATATCTTCTGATGAAATAGCCATAGGATGGATAGATAGATAAATAGTAGGATTAGTCCTCCTCCTCTGGCTTTTCTTCGCAAACAAAGATTCAGGAAGGACTCATCCTGTGCTTTCTGCAAGCGCGCTGATGACTAAAAAGGCCAATCCAAGATAAACAAGTCCGGTTGCAGAAAGCACAGCAGAAGGTCTCCTTGGGTGATGTTTCTGGGTTTTGATTCTTTCTGCGTTGTCGTTTCTTTTCAAGACTTGCTTGGCGTGATTTCTCAAATAAGGCTGCAGCATTGTGGATAGTGTGTCTCCATGCCTCCCGATGTGAGGCCAGGGCAGACCATTGTTGGTGATCAATTTGGCCAAGCCTGAGGTGTTGTTTCAGGGAGTCCTTGTATCGCTTTTTTGGAGCGTCCCTCTTACGCTGACCCGTGGCGAGTTCACTGTAGAGTACTATTTTTGGGAGGTGATGGTCCTCCATCCTAGAAATGTGCCCTGCCCAGCGCAGCTGTGTTCTCAATATCATGGCCTCAATGCTGTATGTAACATTTGTCACATAGTAAGAGTTGATAGATATGGTAGAATTTAAAGTGAGGAATCAGTATGGTTTTATTTTCCTATTTGTGAACAGGCTTGGAGGTCTTTCATTCATGGAATCACCATAAGTCAAAGTCAACTTGACCACAGTTAACAACAAAAACTCCCTCCCTCCCTCTCTCCTGACAAGCTGGGTTCAGGAAAGGAAGAAGCACTAGGAGTCATGTTGCAAACATACGTTGGATAATGGAGCACATTAAAAAATTTCAAAAATCATCCTGTGCTTTATGGATTATAGCAAAGTCTTTTATTCTGTAGATCATGAAAAACTCCAGATCACTTTTAAAGAAATGGGTGCACCACAGCATTTGATTGTCCTGATGTGTAACCTGTACTCAGGACAAGAAGCTACTGTTAGGACAGAATATGGAGAAACAGAATGGCTTCTAATTGGCAAGGCTGCATTATTATCACCTTCTTTAACTTGTATGCTGAAGATATCATACATAAAGCAGGATTAGACTCAGAGGAAGGAGATGTGAAAATTGAAGGAAGGGAAATCAACAATTTAAGATATGCAGATGACACCATACTACTAGCAGAATATGGCAAAGACTTGGAATGATTACTAAAGAAAATAAAGGAAGAAAGTGCAAGGGCAGGTTTACAGTTGACTATTAAGAAAACAAAAATAATGAGCACAGATGATTAAAGTGGATGATGAAGACATTGAAATACTTCAAGATTTTCCATACCTTGGCTCAATCATTAATCAGAATGGAGAGTGCAGCCAAGAAATCAGAAGAAGACTGGGACTTGGAAGGGCAGCTATGGGGGAACAAAATAAGAACCTGAAGTGTAAAGATATATCATTGAATACTAAAGTTAGAATTCTCCATGCCATCGTATTTCCTATTTCTATGTATGGTTAGGAAAGCTGGACAGTGAAGAAAGCTGGTAAGAAAAAAAATGACTCATTTGAAATGTGGTGCTGTAGAAGAGTTCTATGGATACCATGGACTGCTAAAAAGAAAAATATGTGGGTATTTTTAGTAAATCAAACCTAAACTCTCCCTAGTAGCCAAGATGGCTAATCTGAGTGGTTGTCCAAATGGTAAAAAAAAATCCTCACGAAATGCAAGGAGAATCCAACCTATCCTAACAACATTCCATGTGATTTCACCACACTGTGAAGGAGGGGGGCAAAAAGGCCAAAAACCTCACCAGAAAAGACTTTTGTGGCTTTTCCTGTCTTTTTTTAAAAAAAACAACAATGAGGGAATTTTTTAGGGAATTTTTTATTGGAGTAAGACCATTCTACTAAAAAAAAAATACACCCGACCGCAAAAGGCCATAACAATAATACAAAAACAATACTAATTATTTTCCTCTTTTCTTACTAATACAAAAGTAAATCTATCCTAACACTAATGTATTTTTCCCTTTAATCTAAACACACTATAATCACATTATATTTACACATTATAATTATACCTACTTAGAAATGGAAAAAAACCAATAAAATATTAATTAAAAATAATAATACAAAATAATACAAAATTAATAAAATATTTATTTAAAATATCATTTTATGTTATTGCTGGGGTCGTCTCACTAAACCACGGCCAAAACTTTTTCCAACGATAGCTTGGCAATTTCTCTTTTTCACTCAGAGCTAAATTTTCAATTACATTCTTCACATAATAGGCAGTGCCTTTTACATCCTGCAGATTTTGACTTTTCACCTCCTTTTGTCTCTGGAAAACTAACCCTAACATCACATAGAGGTTTACCAAGCGCACCGTGGACCAGGGCACTTTCCAAAACCTCTCAGCCATGGCGGAACCAGGTTCCTTCCTCTTCCTCTTTTGGCCCACTGACTTTCTGGGTCCCCTGACACCCTCTGGAGGTTCAGTCCCTGAAAGCACCGTCTCCCAAGCCTGCTGTGCCAAATCTGGCCAATCCAGGACCCGGGCCACCTCCTCCCATGTTTCCCGGGCACTTGGGCAGTCCTGGACAAAATGTCTGATCGTCTCCTTTTGTGCCACGCCACTCAAAATCTCAGCCTTTTTACATTTCAGACGTGGACAGGTCTGCTCATCTTCTGCGGTCCATGGTCTCTTTCCCCTCAGATTAAGAACCTGATGATAGAGCCTCCACCTCAAGTCCCACAACTTTTTGGGGACCCTTTTGTCCATGAAATACTCAATTGGGTTAGTCTGGTGATGTAGGTATTCTGATAAATCTAGTTTGGCCTGACGCTTTTGAAAAAACGGGTTAACATAAATCTCCTCCACTATTTTCCTGTACAAACTCCTCTTGATGCTCTGACCTGGTCTGTCTTCCCCCTTCAACTCCTCAGCATGAATTTTATATTTCTTTATGTAAAAAACAAAGTCTTTCAAATAATCTGGTGCTTTCAATTTTTCAGGTAAAGAAAACCTAAAACTTAATGAGCCTTCCTCCCACCAAGTCTTTCCCCATCTAGTCCCTATCCAGCACTCACAAAACAAAACTAGCCAAGCCTGAGGTTGAATCTGACCCTTTTGTAACAGAGAAACTTTCCCAAAGTTTTGAGCAGAAAAGATGGCGATGAACTTAGGTCCCAGGGCTGGGAAGTCTAGGCCCCCTTGTTCTACCTGCCCATAAGCCACTGCCCTTGCCAGGGGGAATGTGGCCATTCCCCAAAGAAACTTGAAGAGAACCCGATCAGCTTCTTTAATCACTGAATCTGGAGGCGGGAAAACAGCCGCCAAGTTGGCTGCCACCGGAAGCAGGTAAGTATTTACAAAAGCGGCTCTCTGGTAAATGGTCAGCTTCCATCTCTGCCAGAGGGCCACCCTCTCTTTCACTTTTTCCAACCAGCGATACCAATTTTCTTTCCATCCCTCTGGAGCCAACGCAAAATTCAGCCCCAGGATCTTCACCCTATCCATCTTTGCCTCTTGCTCTGCTTGCCACCTTTCCTTTTCTCCAACTACGTCCTTTAGAGGAATAGCTGCCATCTTGTCCTCTGCAGCAAAAATCCTGATCAAAAAACTCTTTTCCATGTTAAGTCGAGCACCAGAAACTCGACCGTAGGCCTCAAAAGCATCTTTAATCTTTCTAACTTCCATCCTGTCCTTAACCAAGAAGGACACATCATCAGCATGGGCAACAAATTTAACAGATTCATATCGAACCAACCATGAACTGTCCAACGGACGCGGAATTTGGATCCCCGAGATGCTCTTGTCCAAACTAATCTTACACAGAATAGCATCCAAAGCAATAACATACAAAAGAGGGCTTAGGGGACAACCTTGCCTTACCCCAGAATTTAGCTTAATCCTCTTTCCTCTATGACCATTGACTTGCAAAACTACCTCTGCATCCCTATAAAACAATTTAACTAAAGCAATAAATCTCTCTGGCACTCCTTTCCACTTGAGAGCTTCCCATAGGAACGTATGATCTACATTGTCAAAAGCTTTCATCTGGTCAACCTGTAGGATTTGACCAGTCCAAGCTCCCTCCTTGTTGAGTCGGAACACTTCCCGAAACAAACAAAGAGAGTCCACCATAGTCCTACCCGGCACAGCACTGGTCTGTGCTTCCATCACAATCTTATCAGCCACCTTAGCCAGCCGATTGTTCAGTATTTTTGCCAACATGCGGTAGTCTACGTTGGTCAGAGCTATGGGGCGCCAGTTTTTTGGGAGGGTAGGATCACCCTCCTTTGGGAAAAAAATCAGGACCCCTTGATAAAATGTCTCAGGGAGCTCATTATTATCCCACAAAAAATTAAACAAAGTTGTTAAAGGGGGAACAATCCACTTCCTGTAAACTTTATAAAAATTCCAACTCAGGCCATCTGGGCCAGGGGCAGACTTACCCTTCCCTTGAACTATGACCTCATGAACTTCTTGTTCTTCTATAGGAGAGACCAACCTCTTCCTGTCCTCTGGACTCAGACCCTTATAGAGGGTGCCCATCTGGTCCTCTGAAAAAGCTTGAAAAAAACCCTTAATCTCTTCTATATCTATATTTTTCCGAGCATATAACTGCCTGTAATATTCTTCCATGATATCCAGCATCTCACTTGGTCTAAATACAATAGGGTCTGACTCGGAGGCCCTCAAGCCGTTTAATTCGATCGGAGCCCTTGGACTCCGGGCGCCTGCCCACTCATCCACGTCAACCACACCACCTCGAGTCCTGAAATTTTTACTCCTCTTTCTGTTTTGTCTTTGCTTTTGGCAAAATCTTGCTATCACTCCCTTCGCCCAGTTAAGCTCTTGTTCTGAAAAAGGAACACCTTGGTTCAATCGATAATGACACTTCAAAAAATGATAAATGGCCAAATGATACTCCTGAATCTGTTTCCCATTAATGTTGGTCTCGTAGGCCCGGCTAGTGGCCCGAACTGCGCGTTTCACACGTTCCCACCACCTGCACAAATCATCCTTGTACATGTCCGCAAGAGTTAGGCTGTGGGCTAGTGCTGAGGCGATGCGCTCTTTATATGCCACATCTTCCAAAAATTTAGGGCGCAACCTCCAGAGAGGTCTTCCTTTGGGGTAAACCTGACCTATACTGAACTCTACAGCCAAGAGCCCATGATCCGACCAAGGAGTGATCATAACAGTGCACTTTTCCACCTTCATTTCCTTCACTGTTCTCACACGGTCTATTCTGCTGGCTGAGGTTTTGTGATAATGAGTAAATCGAACTCCTTCCATTGGGGGAAAATCTGAACCAAAAGCCTTTCTACAAAAGACAGGAAAAAATTCTAACTCATTCTCCACATCAAGAGCTGCATCCTTAAGACCTTGCCTCTCTAGAAAAAACTCCAACTCTCTTTCTTCTGCTGTCAGGGGTTTGGGCAGGGACAACTTTGTCCGCTCTTTCTGGTCTGCGTAAGCACTCCTGTCCATCATCCTTGCCCTGTTATTGAAATCTCCTACGATAATAAGATGCCGTCGAGTGTTACACTGATTTTTTAAATACCCCCAAAACTTTTTCCGTTCGGCATATTTTACAGGAGCATAAAGCCCACACAGCCTGAAAGCTTTCTTTTCTACTCTTCCATCCTTCTGCTTTTCCTCCATACTAAAATCCACCACCACCAACCTCCCCAAAACTACTTCTAACATGAAATCAATGGTCAGATTGTTCCTGGACCTAAACAGTACCCCTATTCCCCAACCGCCACACTCCCCATATGACCATACAGAAGGTCCTTGTGTCCACAATCTCTGACACCGGCTCCGCTGTTGTTCGTTACAGATATGAGTTTCCTGCAACACAATGATGTCATAACGCAGGCCGCCAAGGCAGGGCAAAATCTCATTGCACCTATTCTCAGTTCGCAAGCCACGAACATTCCACGTGAGTCGATGTGATTCCTTTGCCCAAATAAAAGGAAGTGTAGACCTGATTGGCCAGACAAGAGCAGAGGGCAGGGCAAGGCAAGTGCCCACTGACTCTATGTTGGATTTTTGCCTTAGTGGATAAGTTCTAAGGCAAGAGAATGGGATGGGGGGTATTTTTGTGTTCAAGAGAAAAATTGGTCAATCACACTTTGGACATTGTTTTAAAATACTAAGGTCATCATCGGCAAATTGAGGTAAGTGCAAATGTGAGTAAATCATTCATGGCTTATGGGAGCAAAAACAACAACAACAACAAAATCAACCAGTAGGACAGGTTGCCGCTGCTGTGAAATATCATTACTATGAGGGGCTCCATTTTTTTATGGGCTCGTATAGACAAGTGCTGTTGTATTTTGGCCATATCATGAGAAGGCATGACTCACTAGAAAAGAGAATAATGTTTGGTAAGACAGAAGGCAGCAGGGAAGGAGGAAGACCACATCCGAGATGGACAGACTCAATCAAGGAAACCACGGTGCTGAGTCTGCCATTGCTGAGCAAGGCTGTTGATGATAAGGTGACTTGGAGATCTCTCATCCATAGAGTTGCTATGAGTTGAAGTTGACCTGAGAAAAGTTAACAACAACAAATTTACATATGTGTGTGTGTTTTCTCTTTCCCCCTACATCAAACACATGAGATGAAAAACAGATGGTGTTTCACTAGAATTCCAAATCTGTTTTCATGTTCTCACACATTAGACATTTTAATACTTAACTAATCTGCTTATATTCATCAGTATTCATCGTTACTACTTTTTCCAAATTAATACACACATACAGAGAATCAACTTTTTAGTCTCTTAAAATGCAGCAATGGTGCAGACAATTTTCATTGGCCCATTTCATTTAGACAGCTATGTGACCTACCATTCTTGTGCTAAAACATTGTCCTTAAAAATAAAAAAAAATCACTAATGCATTATATTTATGAAAGAAACTATCCTTTACATGGGCTGCGGTAGCTTCACTAGAGGTGAGGACATCTGTCAATTTTGCATTGTCATGTATTATATTTTTAAGCCTTGATTTCCTCTCTTCCCAAATATTAGGGTTTTTTTTTCATAAACTCTCAAAAAATGATTTGAAAGGTACAGCTATTCTCAGCATTGTGAGGACCACATAACTGTACTTATGCAATCTCTGCAACCTCTGAAAAAGTACAGCCACCTGTGCAACAAATTTTACACTAATACAGTGTTATAGTGATGTAAATATCTGCTTTAGGCTGATGGAGATTTAATTGGTTCCCCAGGACAGTTAATGCAGGGATGCATTAATGAGGGTCTGATGGATATTGGGGTGGAACATTACTTTGGATATTGTATCAGTGGACATAAAATGTTATTTGCCAAGAACAACAGAGTATGTTTGGTGGGTGATGCTTCTTATTCAAGATAAACTGCTCTGAAGTAAGTAATTAAGATGTTCCTCAGATCCTGGCAGCATACATCAAAGATAATGGCAATGAGCTTCACAGATATATCAAAGGATTGCTGAAGTCACATATGGTAGGGATTGTCCTAGTGAGTATACAGGAGACACCCCTTGACATAACCATATATGAGAAGTCGAAGTACAGAGATTTCATTTGCTAAGCCACTCTGAATCTAATATAATCATATTGAGGCTATTGGCATAAGTAGCTTTTTTCAGGGCTTTTAGTAAATTTAGTAAATTTCTGCCTTCTTACAAATCCACCAAATATGAAAAAAAGGAGGCCTCCTTATCCCCAACATTGGTTTGAAACATTCAGGGACATTTTCAACAGTTTATTTGGGGTTAGCTGTTATCCAAAAACTGGGGGTCCTTGATGAACCTGTAATATTCCAATATTAATATGAGTCCCATCCTGGTATTAGGGAGTCCCTGATATATAACCATGTGGCTGGCCACCTTAGCCAAATTATTAAATATAGCCAATTATTTGATATTCCAAGATGGTAGCTATCAGGGTATGTAACATAGATACCATTTATACGCCATTTTACACAGATTTCTTTTTAATTTACTACACAAAGTAACTTTTATATCTATAGACCACATTTTTCCCATATGGACATTATGCCCCAAAATTTGAGCCCATGTTATCATGTACTTTTTTACAGGCTCATTTTTGGTCTCCAGTTTCAAAAGCCATTCATATGCTCTTTAAATTACATGATCATTGTCTTTAAATACCGCTAAATAAAATTTATTTTCTCTAACTTCTATGGCTACATTTCTTTTGTCTTGATTGAATCTCTCCTTAATTTGCATATAGACAAAGCAAATAAGATCTTTGCCTTCCTAAGAATCACCTTTCTTGATTTAAACTTCCAGCTATCTTGTTCAATGTACAAAATGTACAAAAGCAACCATCTCCAATTTTTAATCCATTCTTCCCTTTAAAATGGCTTCCTGAAGTGGCTGATATTATCTCACAAAAAACAAAACAAAACAAAAAAAAAACCTTCTCTGTTTTTTTCTTATACTAGTCATAGGAGAACCTTTCTAATACAATGGTTTTTAAATTCAGTATGTACCTTGACTTTATCACACCAATGTTAATTATGCCAACCAAATCTTAAATTATGGCCTTCCAGTTCCAAGAGTCTCAGGTTTCTAAGCAGAATCCATTCCACCAACCATACAAAACAACAGACCTCATAATAAAATTTGACATTAGAAAGTTGCCTCTCAGACAAATCTAGAAACCTCTTTCTGTCATTGCACAAAAGGTATTACACTTCTTGTAATAGTGATCATTTGAAAGAGAAATAAAACCCTTGGAAAAACATTTGCTTTTATTTGCTTTTATTACTGCAATTCTACTATTATTATTCAATGATGATGACGATGATGGAGGAATAATATTTTAACCAAAGTCCATTCTTTCCAATACTTGAAATACGTAATTCAAAGGTAGGAGTGTGTGAGAGGTTTATATACTATGAAGCCTTGTTGGGGAGGACTGGCAGCCAGATTTTCTTTACTTTTGGGGTTTCTTCTTTCTGGTTGAAGTTGTCCAGGTGTTTGTGGATTTCAATAGCTTCTCTGTGCATTCTGACATGATAGTTGTTGGCCTGGTCCAGAAGTTCTGTGTTTTTAAATAGCATTTTGTGTCCAGATTGGTTTATAACATGTTTTGTTCTGGTTGGCCTAGTCTGCAGTGTCTCTCATGTTCCTTGATTCGTGTTTGCACATTTAGTGGCCCCTATGTAACCTTGTCCACAGTTCAACAAGAAAGAAGAAACCCTAAAAGTAAACAAAAGCTGGCTGCCAGTCCTGAAGAACACTAAAATCAGAACTCAACACTTGCAAATGAACTCCACCCAGGGACAGAGGGATTTCCAACAGATAATGGACCATTAACCAACCATTAGCCAAACAGACACTAATTCTCCATGCATATCTCCACCCAGAAACTAGCCATTCAAATAGACAAATTTATATCTCCTCTCAAACAGGGCTTCACAGTATATGACCCCACTCCTACCCAACCATTCTCTGAAGATGCCAGCCACAGATGCAGGCGAAACATCAGAAAGAATCTCTTCCAGAACACGGCCTCACAGCCTGGAAAAAAACAAGGAAAATCTATGGATGCCAGACATGAAAGCCTTTGACTTCACAATGTTAGGAACAGTTCCTACATTATTCCTTAATTGTCTGGTTTTCTCATCTTTCCCTCATTTCACATTATCTATCTCTTTTGTGAAGAAATTTACATTTCTGATAAATTATTATATTGAAAAGTCTCCTGTTCTTACCCTCAGGCAAACAGGATAAGTATTCTTACTCATACTGGCATATATAACCACAACAAAGCAAAGTGTGACAGGGCACAGGAGTGTCAAAGTGGCTGTCACTGCCAACTCCGAAGTCCCTCCTTTATCCCTTCCAGAAAGATGCTGAGATGATGCACCCAGACATAGAACACCTGGCTACAGGGAGCTGAGAGGAGAAACAAACAAAGGGCACAGTGTGGAAGGAGGAGGCAAGGGGCAGAGCTAAGAAGACCAGCAGGGGAGTTAAAAGGGAGGCAAGCATGTAAGAAAGGGAGGTGAGAAGCTGGATAGAAAGGCCAGAGTTTGTGGTGGAATGGGGAAGGAGTGATGAAGTACAGTGGAGGTCAGAGAGGCCAGAGAGGGAAAAGGGCAAAGCAGATGCGGTGAGCTGGAGGGGGGGAGACTGCAGGAGAAAAGAGATGGCCAGTGAGTAGGAATGGGGAGGTGTACAGGAAGGTCAAGACAGCAGTGAAGTGTGAGTAGAGGGAGTAGAATGGAGGGAAGAGGGAGACAAGAGGGAGGTGGAAAGGCCAAGAAAATGGGGAGAGACAGAGGAGAGGGATGGCAATTATTGGGCTTAAAGAGGGAGAGAGAGAGACAGTTGTGAAACAGAACTGAGTGCAAGCTGCTGGTGGCAGAGCTCTCAAGGGGATAAACCCAAAGAGAGATAGCTCAATGAGCTTGTGGGCTGGGTTACAGGAGTAATGGGAAGGCTGAGTGGGAGAGCCTAGAAAACGGCTATTCAGGAAGGGGGTGGAGTATATGAGTATATGGTTTCTCGTTTGTTTATGCAAAGGGATTTTTTACCTTTCTCTTAAGCCTGGTGGGGATGTACTTTGGTTGTAATGATACACTAAGCTACAGTTAAGGGTCTTATCTCCCTAACCTCTTGTGAACAAGCTCCAAAAATAAAGTCCCATTTACTTGGCACTGAGTGACTCGAACTGATGTCATGAGATGGATCCCCAGGCAAGGGTCGGTTCCAACCCCATGGTGGGCAGGGGTGGAATCACAAAAAGCATCTCCCTTCACCACTGCAGTGATGCATAGCAAGGCAGTCCAAGGCATGGACAATGCCCAGTAAAGTCTCACTGATGTCAGTGTGGAGGAAAAGATTTCTTATAGTCAAAGGGGAAATAGTATGGATGACTTGAGCAAATCCCTTACTTTCCATGGCTGCAGAATTAAACAAATGAACTCTAGCAACCTAGGGCTGGAATCCTGTTGAATCATTATGCTAGCATAAAACAAGTGTTGAAATGATGGTTATACTGGACTTCCCCAGAGTTTCCATTATTGCAGCCCCACAAGGAAATAGACAGCTCTCTTTCTCACACACACAGTCACTTTTGACTTGGTAAGTGGGGACCTCTTTGACCATGGTGCCTTGAGGTTGGTAGTGTAGCTGTGGAATCTTAACTACTTTGACATATATTTATGCTATACTAAATGTGTATAAGATCTTGACACTTTTTTTAAAAAAGACACACACCCCTCTCTATTTCTTCTTTAACTTTCCTAAACTGAACCTGAAAATACATTCGTCTGCCAGGACAGAACAAAGGAAACACATTGATGGCTAAATCCAGCTGTTCTATTACTGTAATCCCCATCAATGAGAGTGAGATTTTATGGGAGAATACAAATCTGTCTTGATATACAGATGCCCCTTTGATAGCCTATACATATGACATTGTTCCACTGTTGAATATTCTATATGAGGGGATTTTACAATGCATAATCTCTTTGGCTGTTCCTTTGTACTAAATCCACCAATTCCCCATCTTTAATTCAGAATCAGATACTGTTAAAAGAAAGTAATGCTTTCATAATTTCCATAACAGGGAATGGTGTTAAGGAGATTAATTGCAGTCATCTTTCAAGTAAAAACACTTGGATGTTAAGTATGAAACTTGCACTGGAAGGTAATGTTGAAAAAGGGAGGAAAGGACTAGGATAAAGGCAGATTAAAATATCACAATAAAGCCCACTGTCCACTCCAGATACTGTAACAATTCCTCTCTATGTACAGCCTTATTATATGCTAGATGAAACATTGTTTCATAATTTAAAACTGCAATAGCACTTAGTTGTGTGTGTGTGTGTGTGTTTTTTTAAGCTGGTGACTTTTAAAATTATTTAAGCAGGTTTCTGGTGTTAAATAAATCAGCCTCCAGTTTGCTAACCTCAGGATCAAAGGTGGATATCAATTCAAATATGCTTGTTCGATTGATCAAAATTCTGAAGTTAATAACAATGCACATTTTCTATCACTACTTGGCTGCCAAATACTGATGGCTATTGCAAATGCTTCCAAATGTTTTTATTGAGAATTTTTAAAATACAATAAAAATTTAGATACTTAGAAAAAAGAAAAAAGAAAATTGTTGATGACTATTGAATATCAGCTGCCAGTTCTTGTCAGATATTCATTGCCACATGTCAGACACTGTGAAATACTCTGAACTATTAAATACTCTGCATGTCAATATTTTCATTCATTTATTTATTTATTAAAAGATTGTTCTTAAATTCAAAATTTCAAAATTAGTAAATCAGTAAAATTAATAAAGACACAATGTTTTAATATAATAATGGTTGCATATAATGTCAGACCAAATGGCTGTCAAGTCCCATGTTCTGTTCCACAGTGGCCATTCAGAAGTCTATGGCGAGTCCACAAACAGACCATGAGTGCAATTAGTGTTCTCTCACATATGCAGAACCACAACAACTACTAAAAGGCATACTCCTCTGATACTGGAAGTAAAACACATAGACACCACAAGCAGTAGCTATGTGATTGTCTTTTGCTGCATCAAATTTGTCATTTTGTCATCGCGTTGAGGAACAACTAGACTGGTGGTCATGACTGCATCTTGTTTGATGTTAGGGATGAGAAGAACATTTTAAACCCCGCCCCCCCCATGAATGAAAAATATGTTTCCCAAGCTTTAAGAAAACCTGGTGAGAAGAATCTTTAACTGAGGAGAATCTTTGCAGTTTGGAACTTATTCTACATAAAATGTGCATGTCTTTGCTTTGTAGAGAGCTTTTTCCTGTGCAGAAAATGCTTTCTACTGTGCAAAAGTATCTTGTGCAAATTTTGCAGAGATGAAGTCTCAACAGTGAATAATCTCTGAAAATTGCAGTTTCTAAAGACTTTCTTGGAGAGAAAACAAAATTTCTAAAATTATTATTATTATTATTATTTTGCTTCCTTCAAGAAGAATTAAATAGCTGTTTGGCTTTTGATTGAATGCCTATTAAGTGAAACCAGGGCTCAGTTACATGGCAGTTTTATTGTGATAGTTTGCACATTAGTGCATTTTTGCACCAGTACTGTGTAGTTTACATGATTTAGTGCGAAACTTGTTGATCAGGTATGTTTTCTGCTTTGTAGTTCACACAGGCAAAGGTGGGGGGCGTGCCACCTGAGCACCCTGATCGCTGGCTGGGGGGGGGCGAGAGATGTGCAAACAACCAAAAAAGAAGGGAGACCACGTGGGGGGGGGAAGAGGAATAATGACAAAAGGAGGCAAGGAAAGCGGACTAGATTCCCAGGTGGAGGATGGTCTTGTGGGGGATGATCACCCAGCCACCAGAAGCAATGGAGTCGCAGGCTCCCCCTTTACCATTCTTCCCTCAAGCTCCCCTTCCCCTCACCCACTGCTACTCTCTCTTTCTCTCTCACACACACACATACACAAATGCGATCACAGCAGGGCGAGGGAGCGAACGGCCAGTGGAGCAGATTCCCTACTCTCTCTCTCTCTCTCTCTCTCTCTCTCTCTCTCACACACACACACACACAGAGAGAAATAGGAATTATGGCTAAGTGGGTATCCCTCAGTCACAGCAGCCAAGCAAGCTGGGAGACAGACAGCTGGGCTATTGGGATGGGGATAGCACTGGTATAACAATAGTGGCTGGATCTTTTCATTTGAGGCTCCTCGCATCTCTTGCAAGTCTTCCCCCTTCACAGTTGGTCCAACCAATCACGGCTCAGCTCTGCTGTGGCTGTTTTGAGAAGATTGCTCATGGTTCTCCAGACTTTTGTGCATCGGTAATTCACACAACTGATTGTGCACATTTTTGTGAACTTTATCAAAAAATCAGGGAAAGTAGCAAAAACTTTTACCTCTCAACTTATGGGTTTTTGGCCCCCCTCCTTCTGAATAGGGCGATTTTGAATCGAAACATGTGGGAACTAATAGGAGTCTTGGCAAATTGGTAGAGAATTTATTTTGCCGTGTAAATGACCCCTAGTATATAAATGACGTGTTGTCAAAAAGCTGTGCATAGAGAAAATAATTCCCTTATATGAGTTGATAGTTACCTCTTGCAAGTCTTTCCCCTCCACAGTTGGTCCAAACAATCATGGCTCAGCTCTGTTGTGGCTGTTTCGGGAAGATTGCTGGTGGTTCCCCCAGACTTTTGTGCATCAGTAGTTCACACAACTGATAGTGCACATTTTCGGAGCACAGTCACCCTCGGAGTGTGGTGGCACCTCCTTCCTTGGAGGCCTTTAAACAGAGGCTGGATGGCCATCTGTCAGGGATGCTTTGATTGTGTATTCCTGCATGGCAGGGGGTTGGACTGGATGACCCTTGTGGTCTCTTTCAACTCCACAATTCTATGATTCTATAGGATGATCTTGTTTATTTCACCAACTTAAACCAAGAAATAGAAATTTTGGGGAACATGATTTCCCATTTGACACTGAACTTTGGTAATAACATTTTCTAAAAAAATATTGGGGGTAAATAATGCTGAAATCTGAAAACAGTTGCAAAAGTGACTCTACTACATTTCCTCTCCTTTTTAGAACAGTTTTTAAAATCATATCTAACACATTTCAACTGTGGTTGAATTAAACTAGCTGTGTGATCATAAGTTTTTTTGTCCTCTTCCATGGAATGATAACAGTAATGTGCCAATGTAAGCATCCAGCATTTTGCTCTTGTAGAAAATAATCCATCAATAAAGGGACACTACATTACACAGTTGGACCTGCTGAACAGCAAACAGCTGCCTAATCCAACAAGGGAGTTCAACCGCATGCCCAGATCCATATCCTATGAAGAAAAAAAACACCTGCCTTTATTTGGATATGAATGCAGTCAGATTGTGCATTTGTGTTATGATTATCAAATGCATTCCTTCAGGCTGTGGATGGAATACACATTGAGATGCAGATCCAAACATGTGCCCTCCTTCAGAATATTCATCACACTCCATGGCTACCTCTATATTGAATGAAATTACCTTTATTACCAAAAAGAAAAATGAAAAAGCAAAGCAGATAATGCAATGTATACATTGTTTTATAATACCGTAGTCATCTTGGTTTGGGTTATGTGTTTGCTTTTGCATCATTTGTTAGTTGAAACAGATCTATCCTTGTTCACCAAAAGCAGTTTAAACATTCAAAAGAGGAATGATTCATCTGTATCCCCATGTTCCAACCTAGAAAGTGAAGCATTCATTCTTACCTGGAAGCAGATGACTGTTTCAAGTCTTTGCAATGCTGCATGACTGACAGAAATGATTGGTGGTCAACAGACTGGCCCAGGAAGAATGGAGCAAGCACTCCACTGAGCAAGAGACAATCAGAAGAGCTGTATTATCCCTAGACAACATATTTAACAAACAGTTGCTGGGTTTATGGAGAGAAACTGCACATTTATCATATCATTAAAGAAATAGATGTTGCACTAAGTGGGGAGGGGGGGTTCATAATGGCCAAATGGATATTAAACAGTTCAGTTTGCATTTCCTCTGAGATCCCATTCCAACAGATAAAATTTGTGATGGATATTTGGTTAAGAAGACAAATTCTGTTTCTTAGGCAGCTGTAATATTTGGCATGTAAGAAGACAGATTATATATAACTTCCCATCATATTAAAGTACACTCTGTATTTATGTTGCTGTAAAAGTAATGCATGGGAAAACCTCATCAATTGGAGAGATGACACAAAATGTGACCTTTAGTTAGTAGGATGATGTATATTTGTGTCCAAATATGTGACTATAAAATAATCCATAAAACATATGGCAGAAACATGGTTTCTGAGCAATGTGGCTGTATTCTACTGCATTCAATTATACTGGGCCACAAACTGAAACTTATCTGAATTTAAATGATGAGTCCACTTGCAATTAAAAAAAAGGCAAAATCCCAGTAAAGATTTCTAACAAAGCTGAAAAGATGTTTCTGAGATATTGCATTGCTTCTGTAATAGGGATGTAAAAAAATGACTTGATAAATCAACACACTTTACTAAGAAGATGTTCAACCACCATGAATTTTGTTTTTGTTTTTGTTTTTTACAGTTCAGGATATAAATATATAGGCAGAAAGTTCATTTGAATAGGAAAAAAAAACCTCATTGATTCTGCATGAAAAAAACATTTTCTATAGAAAACAATATATTCTGTGCTAAAAAGGGGGAAGGCAAAATCAAGGTTTGTGTGTGTGTGTGTGTGTGTGTGTGTAAATGAGTTTTTAGAAAAAATATCCCAGATCACAAAAAGTCATTGGAAAGTGCATAAAGATGCTCATAAGTGGGAAGAAAACAAAGATTTACAACACTACTTCACATTAGTTTTTTTTTTATGTGCCTTCAAGTCATTTCTAACCTATGTCAATCCTAAGGTGAACCTATCATGAGGTTTTCTTAGCAAGATTTCTTCAGAAGAGATTTGCCACTGCCTTCCTTTTAGGCTGAGAAAGTGTGACTTGTCAAAGGTTGTCCAGTAGTGTTCCATGGCCAAGTGAGTATAGAAACCATGGTCTCCGGAGTTCTAGTTCAATAGTCAAATCACTACACCACACTGGCTCTCCCTATATATCTTCATTTAAATCTGACAGCGTTCTAAATAACAGAAATAAGTCACTGAATATAAATTAAATAATGCTATATTATTGGCATTATTTGAATTAAGGGACTCTTACTGCAAATTAATCTTCTCTTCCTTGAGAAAGGAAGATTTGCCATTGCCTTCCTTGAGAAAGGAAGAAATAGTGAGGAGGAAAAAAAGCTAATTCCTAATTGGCAATATAATTACATATACAGTTATCTGAAACATTGGTGTGTTTATATTGGCCCCTCTACCCTCCAGGTTGCAATTCCCTTATGTAAAGGGACTATTTGGTCATCTCTACCATATTCCATGAAATTGTAAACATAGTCTGAATATGGGCAATTCCGTGTGCGCAACATTTTCATGACATGGGCTTCCACAGGACATTGTGGAACCAAGTCTGTCTTACATTTGTTACCTTAACATATACCAGAATGACGACTGAGTAATTTTCAAACATCTCATTATCTACTTTCAACAACCACTCACTGGTATTATACCCAGTAATGAGTGAACAGGTAATGAATGTGCAGCACGTTTCCATTTCAATCATTTTGAGTATGTGTAAAAGGCTCTTAAAATAGTGAGTGTAAAGTTCTGAAGAATGCAGATGCATAAAGAGTTGCAGTTTATCTACTTTACAATCTATTTGCTGCAAATGTGGTTTCAGTGACTTTACAGAGTAGTGTCAACTCTACAACTATAGCTTGTAGTCAGCTGCTCAGAATTTAAACAGTTAACCTTTCCTACACAAAGGGAGATACTTTTTTGATCTTTATTTTGATGTGATAAATCAAAGAATGAATCACCCATGAACCTTATTCAGATGTATTTGACATAGGGTATCTCTATATATTGGAGGGATGTAGTCTTGGTATATTCTAAGGAGATTATCAGATGCCTGCAAAAACCATCCGGAGAACATGCAAAGACAATGTTACTCTCACCTGAACAGGTCCCGGTTTCAGACATCCTCATCACCCTCAGGTGCTGCTTCTTTGCTGAAGCCATGAGTAAGTTGTTGGTTTTTATTGATGGGGAGGTGCCTTGGGGGTTAATAAGTTGGTCATATTGTTTAGAGGGGATGCATCAGTAGGTCATTGGAGCCGAGGGATTTAATTCTTATTGGGCTTTAAGCAGTATTGCTTATCCATAGCTCTAAGACAGATCATAGGGGGATAGTAGCAAAGGTAACATCGGGCATGTGTCATGATCCAGCCTTATGCCTATTCTGTGGATTGCAGAGTTACCTTAGGTTTAATGTGAAGTCAAAGGCTTTTACGGCTGGCATCCATAGATTTTCCTTGTGTGTTTTTTTCCCCAGGCTATGAGGCCATGTTTGGAATAGTTCCTTTCTGATGTTTTGCCTGCATCTGTGGCTGGCATCTTCAGAGAATGGTTGGGTAGGAGTGTGTCTGGGGTTTATATGCTGTGAACCCCTGTTGGGGAGTATATGTAAATTTGTGTAATTGAATGGTTAGTTTCTGGGTATAGAAATGCAAGGCTCGTTAGTGTTTGTTTGGCTGATGGTTGGTTGATGGGCCATTATCTGCTGGCAATCCCCATGTCCCTGGGTAGAATTCCTTTGTAAGTGTTGAGTTTTAATTCTATTGTATTTCAAAACTGGGAGCCAGATTTTGTTTACTTTTAAGGTTTCTTCTTTCCTGTTGAAGTTCTCCAGGTGTTTGTGGATTTCAATAGCTTCTCTGACATGATAGTTGCTGGCCTGGGACAGAATTTCTGTGTTTTTAAATAACATTTTGTGTCCAGGTTATTTTATAGCATGTTCTGCTACTGCTGATTTTTCTGGTTGGCCCAGTCTGCAGTGTCTCTCATGTTCCTTGATTCATGTTTGCACACTACTTGCACACTCACAAGAGCAGCCAGACCCAGAAAAAAAACCACAGGAATGAAGAAGAAAAACAGCCACCCAAAGGGAAGGTATTTTTACCATACATCAAAGGAGTCACAGACAGAATAGGGAAACTGATGAGAAAATGCAACCTGCAAACAATCTAGAGACCAACCAGAAAAATTGAAGAAATGCTACGCTCAGCAAAGGACAAAAGAGACCCTCTCATAGCTGCAGAAATTTACCGCATACCATGCAGCTGTGGACAAGTTTACATAGGGACCACAAAACGCAGTGTGCAAACACGAATCAAGCATTTATCTGATGAGAATAATATGTTCTTTCTGAGGGACATGCAACAAGAGGTGAGGGCCATTTTAGTCAGCCTGGTGTGGGAAAGGGACTAAGCAGACACTCTTCCGTTGTCCATAGCAGGTAGTGGGGGAAGAAAAGTAGCAGACACTGTGAACACCTTGGCACACTTTTAGTGAAGGGGAATACTCTGGAACTGCCTCTTTATCTCCTGTGACCTTGAGGGGTGGGGGAGGAGACTACCTTTGGGACTAGCCTGGGGTTTTGGCTCTCACTTTGAGTGCTGCAACTTGGGAGGGGATTCCTCAGTTCTACCTTCTAGTTGATGGCTGGACTGGGAGCAGCCTAGCTATTGGATTGTTCTCTGGGCTCAGATATTTCATCCAGAGGAAGGCTGAGGAAGAAGTCAAGAGATGATGCCTGCCTCAGCTGATCCCACACTAGGCTGCTCTCCACTTCTTGTCCCTTTCCAGGTTTATTCATTTTAAATAGGTTTTAGGTCAAATAAAGTGGCCCTTATTCAACCCATCTTTCTGTGTCTGATCTTGGTATTCCCTGGTTGGTCAGCAATTATGTAGTGGACATTTCTGGCATTGATAACTCCACACTGACATTCTTTCAGGGGCTAGATGTATAAGAACTTTCTTCCCATTTCTTAAGGTATGGGGAGGGGAAAAGATATCTTGAGTATAATTAAATAAGAGGATCCTCATTAAGTGAGGTAAATATTAAATGGCCCAAGGGACTACATAAATGGGAGACTTGCTAATGAAACAAGAGTATACTGAATGCAAGGCAAATATCATTAACAATGCTGTTGCAGATTTCCTAATTGTCATTGCTTCCGGCAGTGACATATCAACCCACAAATAACTTAAACCTTCATTTGTTCTCTTTCCAAAAGCGCTTAGGAATAATTATATCATTTTACCATTGAAATTGCTCAACCTGATTATTAAAATGAAAATAAGCAAGAGAACTGGGATCATTTTGTGGATTTCCTGCTGGCAATATATCACACAAATGAAACTTCCCTTTCTTGAAAGGACAGCTCTGCAGCAAAATGTGAAACATTCGTATGCGTATTTTTTTCTCTCTAATTAGCTCTCCTTGTTAGTAAGTGCTTTATTGTTCTAGCAAGATGGTTTTTATGTTATGAGAGTTGTCGTGCAAAGAACAGTACCATTTATCAAGGACAGTATTCCTTTTATGCTGGCAGTTCTTTTTTAAAAAAAAAAAGAGAGGGGGAGAAAACCCTATGTTCTGAATTCACTATCTTCATAGCTTTCAGAATTTCAAAGATTAAAATAAAGATACTCTTGTATACTTTTCAGTGACCCTGTTGTCATGCAAGAGATCAGCGCCTGAGCTTCTCCCATTTCTCATTGTTAAAACACTGTTCACTGGCTATATACTACACTCTTCAATAGCCCTTACTGCACTGATTTTTGAAGTGGATGGTTCTTTTCCAACTGACCATAACAACTTCCTTTATACAAATGTTTAGGGATGTTTAATAGAATATTTGTTCTCATGACAGATCTGGTTGTATGCAGAAACGATAACTATCACAAACACATTTGGTAACATCCTCTGGGGTGTTGTTATGGTGGTATTGGAGGAAAGAGAGGTGAATGGGAGAGAAAAAACAATATGATGAACGGGGCAGGATCTTGCTGGTTCACACTACTGGTTCTATATTTCCAGGGTATACAGCAGTAAGGCAAGCCTATTTCTTCCTTGCCTTACTTCCTTCATGACTACAGCACTCAATGCCTTTTTCCTCCTGCTGCCTACTCTGGTGCAGTTACACTAACTCAATGCACCATCTTGATTCTGACTTTTGTATTTGCACAACCAAACAATAAACAAGTCATCCACAACCTAGGTATAGTGACATGAACTGTTCATACAAGATCAGGACTGAGCAGTCAGCTGTGGCTTTCTTTTTCCAGAAATTATCTGGTTTTGGTCCAGGTTTGACCAACACCCTGTAAGCAGGTAAATAGGCAGGTAAATGCATGAGTATACTTCCATTCTATCTTCCTCCCATCAAGTTTGTTGGTCTGATTGTCTAGTTCTCTGGACCAGCATGCTGCAAATTACCTGTGAGAGGGTTTCAAATTCAGCATTAGGATTCCCTATTAGGGGGCGCATAGGCCATTTAGAGCCAAAAATCAAAAATTGTTTAAGGGAGTGGAACATATAGTTAGGCAAAACAATCCATAAGGAGATCATAAAAGGTAGGGTTGTGGGCCCCTATTCTTCCCCTCCTGTTCCTAATTTTCAAGTATCCCCCTTGGGTGTAATTCCAAAGAAAGCACCTGGTGATTACAGGATAATTCACCATTTATTCTACCCCAAGGATGCGTTCAGTTAATGACTTCATACCTGTAGAGTTGTATATGGTGCTATATACTTCCTTTGATCCAGCAGTCAGGGAAGTCAGGAAGCATGGACTGGGAACAGAATTGACAAAATGCAACATCAAGTCAGCATTTTGCCTTTTACCGGTACACCCTAAAGATTTTGAGCTGCTGGGCTTCTCATTCGACATCATGTTTTACATGGATTGAGCCATTCCAATGGGATGCTCAGTGTCATGTGCTGCTTTTGAGAAGTTCAGCACCTTTTTAGAGTGGGCAATTAGGCAGACAGTGTTCAGAGGAGTAGTTCATTACCTAGATGACTTTTTGTTTATTGGTGAGTGTGGGTCTCATGTCTGTGCATGCCTTTTAGCAGAATTCTGTGCCCTTATTAAGGTTTTGGGTATCCTTTTGGCACAGGAGAAAATGGAAGGCCCAGCACAAAAACTAGTTTTTTGAGGTACTGAACTAGATACGGTCAATCAACTGTGTAGGTTACCTTTTGAAAATGTTAGGGACATGTTACAGAGGATCAATAGTTTCCTTCTAAGAAAGAAATCCATGCTCCGGAAATTTCAGGAACTCATTGGCCACTTGAACTTCACTTTTAAGGTGGTAGCACCAGGCTGTGCCTTCTTGCGATTCTGTGATGCTATTCAAGGTGTCTCTCAGCCACACCAGAGAATCAGGATTATGTGGGACATTAAGGAAGATCTTTTGGTCTGGAATCAATTTTTAAATGGGTTTAATGGGATTTCATTTTGGAGAGAGGAGGTTAATCTCCAAAATGCCCTATAAGTAGCCTTAGATACACAGGATCCTTGGGGTTTGGAGTCTATTTTGGGGGGCAGTGGTGTGCACAGACCTGGCCTTCAGATAGGACAGATGATGCTGTGACCTTCCTGGAATTTTATCCCATTTTGGTACAGTCAAGATATGGGCTGTGGAATTTTCTAACTCTTCAGTTCACTTTTTGTGCAACAATATGGCCATGTTCCAGGTGACTAATTCCCTTACCTTGATATCAGCCCAGATGATGAGGCTAGTTAGAGAATTCACTTTACACTGTCTCACCCAAAACATATTGTTCACTGTGATCCACATTGCAGGAGTGGACAATGGATTAGCTGATGCTCTCTCCCACATGCAGATGGATTGCTTCAGACAATTAGCACTGGAGACAGCTGATGGGACAGATCCGATTGATGTCAATGGAGCTCTGGGAGCTAGGAAGGATGAGGTAGTTAGAGCCATTAGCATGTCACTGGCTCCCAGTACAAGGAAGGTGTACATCAAGCCCATTCAGGATTTTTTCAGATTTAGAAAGGCGAGTGGCCTGGGTGATTTATGGCCAGTCCCAGTCTCACACCTACTACAATACTGTGTCTTATTAAAGACCAAGTGGTTTGCTCCACAGTCTATAAAGACCCAGCTATGTGCCCTGGCTTTCTGGAGTAAAGCTCAAGGTCTGACTGAAAATACTGGGGATTTTTGAGTGTGCAAGACCTTGGAAGGGTGGCCTAGAGAGAGGAGTAGGCCAGTCAGTGAGTGATAGGCAGCCCCTCTCCCCAGCCATTCTAGGGGAGCTTGGGGTATGGTATCTGTGCATCGCCTTATGAATCCTGTCTTTTCCATGCAACATCCCTTACTACATTCTTTGGGGTGTTAAATGTTAGTGAACTGGTACTTATGTCAAAAGGAGACAGGTCTGGTACAGCTTTGGAATTCCGTGACCTTGTATTGGGTGGTCATCAGTTCACATCAAGGATTTACAAACCAAAAACAGATCAGATGGGGAAGGGTTCAAGAATCCAACTCCAGACTTGTGTGGACCAGACTCTTTGCCCTGTCTGAGCTTTGGAGGAGAATGCTAAAATAAGAGGTGATTCTCCAGGTCCCCTATTTTGTCATGCTGGCCAGTCTCCTCTGACAAAATACCAGTTTTGGTCCATCAGGGCCCTTGCTTTATTGGGATTGAAACAGGTTAAATTTGGCACACATTCCTTCAGGATTATAGCTGCCTCTACTGCCTCAGCAATGGGCTTGACTCAATTACAAATAAGAGAATTGGGCACTGGAGGTCATTGGCTTACCAGAAATATATACAGCATCTACAATATTAACATATGTTGGACACTTTATTTCTTACAGATGCAACACTATGGCCGAGGAGACACCATGTGCTGATCTGCAGCCATAGTTTTATATAATGGGTGGCACAGCAAGCACAGACAAGTCATTCCGGGTTCCAGCTGGGATTGGGTGATTTGGCTTCAATTGAATGGCTGGGCAAATGAGGCCTTTGGTGGCACGTTCTGTTGCCAACACTGTTTGGGGAGCACCGAGTGCTTCTGCCACACATCTTAGTTATTCACCTTAGTGGTAATGAACTTAGATTGACTTAAGGAAAAGCTCTTATTTTTCAGATCATTCATGATATGGAGAAAATCTGGTCTTCATGGCCTCTAGTGTCCTTGGTATGGTCAGCTATTATGCTTCACCAGGTTTGGTCAGGGGAAGCAGACCCTCAACAAATAGACAAAATCAATATTAACAATATTAACAAAATGAATTTCAACAGGGAGAAATGTAGGATACTACACTTGGGCAGTAAAAATGAAATGCACAGATATAGGAATGGTGACACCTGGCTTAATGGCAGTACATGCAAAAAGGATCTTGAAGTCTTAGTGGACCACAAGCTGAACATGAGTCAGCAATGTGATGCAGTAGCTAAAAAAGCCAAAGTGATTCTAGGCTACATTAATGAGAGTATAGTGTTAGATGGAGGGAAGTAATAGTGCCACTCTTTTCTGTTTGGATCAGACCTCACCTCGAATACTGTGTGAAGTTCTGGCTATCACAATTCAGGAAGGATATTGAAAAGCTGGAACGTGTCCAGAGAAGGGTGACCAGGATGGTGGGTGGTCTGCCTTATGCCTCATGCCTTATGAGGAGCAGATTAGGGAGCTGGGCATGTTTAGTCTGGAGAAGAGAAGGTTGAGAGGTGACATGATAGCCATGTTTAAATATTTGAAGGGATGTCATACTGAGGATGGGCAAGCTTGTTTTCTGCTGCTCCAGAGACTAGGACATGGAGAAATGGGTTCAAACTACAGGAAAAGAGATTCCATCTAAACATTAGGAAGAACTTCCTGACAGTAAGAGCTGTTTGGAAGTGGAATACACTGCCTCAGAGTGTGGTGGAGTCTCCTTCTTTGGAGGTTTTTAAACAGAAGCTGGATGGCCATCTGTTGTGAATGATTTGATTGTTTATTCCTGCATGGGGTTAGACTGGATGGCCCTTGTGGTCTCTTCCAACTCTATGATTCTATGACATTGCCAGAAAGTGGATGAATAGAGAAATTTGTAATGCCATGGGTAAGGGCCTTGGGGAATTTTTGCCAAATCCTTTAATTGTTTATAAGAGGCCTGAGTTATATAGACACAATGGTGGCTACTTATTGGAGGAGGGAATTCAGATACTCTTTGAGGACTCGCAGCAATGCGTGAGGGCCCTTTTGGCCATCCTTGTGGGGGATAGGGACTAAGGAGACACTTGTCCTTTATCCATGTAAGGTAGTGAGGGGAGAAGGGATGAGTTCAGTGTTCAGCTATGGCACCTCTTTCAGGTAAAGGATGGGATCTAACCTCATGGGTCATATGACTAGGGGGTGGTGAGGAGGATAACCTTGGGGCTGGCCCTAGTGTTGTGCCCTCATTAGAGGTTATAAGACTTGGGGGTCTCAGTCTGGGGATTTTGTCTTCCAGAAGACGATGCCCAGGGGGAGGGTAGCCCAGTTTCTGGGACCCAACAGGTGTTTTGCCCAGGGGGAGTTGGGAAGTATGTCTGTGTGAGACCACCTGCCCAACTGCTCCCACACAGGTGCTTTTCCCCTTGCTCTCAGTTCTCAAGGAATAACTGTAAATAGGTTATAGAAAAAATAAAGTGGCCTGTATTTCAACCCAATACCTTGTGTGGTCTCATTATTTCATGGGTTGATCAACAAATAATAAATAGACTGGCTGACTGAGAAATTACTGGTCACTGATCCATAACTCAGTGGCAACTAGTTCCTGGATTTCCAGTCCAACACTGGAACCTGTGTGGAAATACAGTTCAGATATCTATCTATGCTGGCTCTTGCATTTCTATCCCTTTGCTCAAAAGCATCACACAGAAGAATTTTCTGGTTTGTGATGATTACTGCTCTGCAAAACTCTGCTACCAGCTTCAGCACATGTTTCACAAGCATTCGACATATGTCATGTAGGTGCTCAAATGCTCTGTATTTGACCATGGCACAGCTTACCTGGATAAGCAGTATCTCAAAATCCATGCACTCATTTCAAACCAATCTATATACAGTTAATTGTACTGGTAATGTGAGATACCATATTGACAAATGAAAGGGATCCTTGTAACTTGCTGATTGGTCACTTGCTGCCAAGAGTTTGCCGTGACCATCTGTGAAATGCTGATAACCAGTCTTCTACTTCTGCCTGGTCCAGCCACTATTCTCAGCAAGTATATTTTGCTGAAAGAAGGTACTCCCACCCTACAAGCCAGAAAGTTTTCAAAATCATAATATCAAAATCTGTATCTTCCTGGAGACAATTTTAACAGAATGTACAGGCTCACCTTCAGGCTCTTTGTCCAAAAGAGCAGAGAAAGCCAATTAATGATCACTAAATCAAATAAGCACCCACCATGTGTGCTTGAGAGCTTGACAGTTTTTTGGGTGGGTGGATAGGCAATTAGCTTTGTTGACCAAAATGCAAATGTTTAAAGAATTTTTTTTTTAAAAAAAAGCAGAATTTTCATATTGCCAAAGAGAGCAAGTAAAGTCATCTTTAATTTTAAGATCTACCCATAAAATCAATGTTGGCTGAGAGGATGAAATGGGTTTCAACACCTATTTTCTCAGTAATAATAATAATAATAATAATAATATTTATTTATACCCTGCCCCTCTGTTAAAACAATCGGGGTGGCTTACAAAATTTAAAATACAAGACAAATAAAATCCCTAAACACCCCCACTCCCACCCTCCCCCATAAAAAAACATTAAACAAATATAAATTAAAAACAACTTATCTAAAATCACATTTAAAACTATAAATACAATAAAATATAATAAAGGGCCAGCAGGCCAGAAGAGGCCAGGATCCCCTGAGGCCGGGATCTAATTAGTATTTTACCTCTGCTCTTTTTGAGGAACAAGAAATTGGGTAAGGATATAATTGATTATAAAATTGAAATGAGAACAGAACAGCAAAGATGACTTTGTGGCAAGATGTGGTTTGGACTTACACCATAGCTTTGAAAGTTCCTTTTAAAAATGCAATTAGTTACCATTATAATACCATATTACCCTGAACAGACCAGGACTCATCTGCTTTTGGAACCGAAGCAAATTAGGCCTGTTCAATACTTGGGTGGGATTTCACGAGGAACAGTAGGCATCTATTGGTAGGGCTGAGAAAGAATCTTGCCTAAAACTTTAGAGAACTGCTAACAGTCAATGTAGATACTATTGGGCTACTGGGATACTGAGAATGTGTGTGGTGCAGTGGTTTGAGCATTTGACTATGACTCTGGAGACCAGGGTTTGCATCCCCACTTAGAATCATAGAGTTGGAAGAGACCACAAGGGCCATCTAACCCAACCCTCTGCCCTACAGGAATATACAATCAAAGCACACCAGTCAGATGGCCATCCAGCCTCTGTTTAAAAAACTCCAAAGAAGGAGATGCCACCTCACTCCTTGGTAGCACACTTCACTGCCGACTAGCTCTTACCATCAGGAAATTCTTCCTAATGTTTAGATGGAATCTCTTTTCCTGTAGTTTGAACCCCTTGTTCTGTGACCTAGTCTCTGGAGCCACAGCAAACAAGCTTGCTCCAACCTCAATATGACATCCCTTCAAATAAACATGGCTATCATGTCCCCTCTTCACCTTTTCTTATCTAGGCTAAACATGTCTAGCTTCCTAAGCCGCTCCTCTTAGGGCATAATTTCTAGACCTTTTACCATTTTGGTTGCCCTCCTCTGGACACTCTCCAGCTTGTCAACATCCTTCTTGAATTGTTGTGCCCAGAACTGGACACAGTATTCCAGGTGAGGTCTGGCCAAAGTAGAATAGAGTGGCACTATTATTTCCCTCGATCTCTTGGCCATGGAAACCCCCTGGGTGAGCTTGGGCAAGTCTCATTCTCTCATTCTCAGAGGAAAGCAAAGGCAACCCTCCTCTAAACAAATCTTGTCAAGAATATCCAATGATAGGTTTACCTTAAGGTCTCCATAAGTCAGAAATAACTTGAAGGTACACAACAACAACAATGGAAATTAGGCTACCACAGGCAGTTAGCTGTTCAGGTGGAGAGGAGAAGGAATATGTGCTTTTTGCAACATTGATGCATCTATTAAGAACTGTGGCTGGATCAGGCAGAAGTAGGAGAAGGTTTATCATCATTTCACAGATGTCCATTGTCAGATTCATTATAAGACAGGTTCCCATGTTCCTAGTTACACTTATTTGTTGCCAGCATCATTGAATTTTTAATCATTTTAAAGTATTCAAAGAAATATTATTTTCTGTGCAGAAATGTTATTTTCTGTGTAGAAAATGTTATTTGTGGACCCAGGCCGTACCGCCCCCTCGCCCTCCTGAATGATACACGGACACAAAATGTATGCTAAAACTTTGTATTGTTTACATATTCAGAATATAGGTTAAGTACAGGTTAGTAAAAATGCTACAAATGGAGGTAGATACATGTTGAGGTATATGTAATAATATGGCAATAAAATGGCTGCAATTTGCAACTGAATGGTTGGCGGCAATGTATGGGTCGTGACCTCCTCACTGCCCATCATGTGGGCCAACGGTGGACTGGTCCATCCCAGCCCAACCTCTAGAGGAGAGAGCCAATGGCCGGGCCGACCACCCAACGGCCTCTCCTCCCCTGTAAACAATGACATGTTAGCAATTACAGCAGGGAAGGGGCCTCCTTCTGAACTTGAATTTGAACTTGGACTTGTGCTTGAACTTGTACTTGATGGAGCCCCCCCCTCTATCCTGCCTTATCACGACCCAATACATCCGCCACTAAGGCGTTCCCCCATGGGAGCCGCCTTCCGCCAACCTTTGCCTCATGAACAGGAAGGCCTACCAGTCAGCCGGGGCCTTCCCCTGTTCAGGCAGTGCCCTCCCGGGCCTGATGTAGCTGGCAAATGCCTGGATCGCCATCGCCCCAGGCACATGATGGATTCATTGGACAGGCCCGCCTCTGCTGCCATGGTCGCAGCCCCAATCCTGAATGAGTGGCTGCCGAAGTCCTCCACTGGCAGCCCCAACCTCTGAATCACCATCTTCAAGACACTCACAAATTGGAATCTGGTAAGCGGGACCCCATCCGCATGACGGAACAGTGGTCCCCGGTCCCGACCCCACACTGCCAAGTAAGCCTCGAGGATTGCCACTGGGCACGGTGTGTATCCCTCCAACCTCCTCAGCTGCAGGGTGGTCCCACAGCCAAGCTGATCTGCCTTCGACCGCCTGATGCGCAGGGCCTAGTCTTCCCCATCGATGTTGACATCGCCCAGCTGCAATGCCCTGCCTGATGTGTCTGCTTTGGAGGCACATACCACTTCCCCTACCCTCAATGCCCCCAAAAATGTGATAGCATAGGCAGCCCCGAAGAGCAGCGCCTCATAGGTGGAGTGGCATACGGAGGGAAACAATGTGATCAGTTGTGCCAACATCCCATGAGACACCGGCCGCCTGGGATCCGGTGTTCTCGGCGTCACTCTCTTCCAACCCTCCAATGCCTTCCTCACCAGGAATGTGGCACAGGGGTCCCCTTGCCCCGCTGCTTTGCTGAAAAATGAAATACCTGCCGCTTGGCCAGCTATGGTCCTGGACGCCAGTCCCCTGTCTTTCAGCGATGCCAGGTAATGCAACACCTCTCGTTCTGATGCTGGCTCTGTTGTCGCGTAGCCGTGCTTCCTACGGAAGGCTGCAAACTGTGATGCCGCTCTCCCGTAGCATGCCCACGTGGAAGGCGCCAGGGAGTCCACAACACCTCTCAGCACTGTTCGCTCCCAAGGCTCCAAAGGTCTGTCGGGAAAGGGGCCACCACCTTGTCCACCTCCGGTGCAAGCAGTCGGAACCTGTCCTCCTGAAACCAAGATAAGGCATCTGCGATCTCATTATCCACGCCCGGGATGTGCCGAGCCTGGAAACTGATGTTGGCCTCCAGGCAGGCCAGCACGAACTTGCGCACCAGCCACATGACCCTTTCCGACCTGGAGGACTGCCTGTTGATGATCCTCACTACTGCTTGGTTATCGCAACAGAAACAAACCCTCTTGTCCCTGAATTCCACACCCCACAATGTGATGGCCACCAAAATGGGAAAAAACTCCAGGAAGGTGAGGTCCCTGGTCACCCTGTTGGCCGCCCACTCCGGCGGCCAAGGCTGAGCGCACCAGTGACCTGCATAGCATAACCCAAAGCCTAGGGTGCCTGCAGCATCTGAGTGCACCTGCAACGCCCCTCCCAGTTCCAGGCGCCCTTGCCAATTAGAGACACCATTGTAATGCTCGAGGAAGACTAACCAGACCTTCATGTCTTCCTTCACCCCCCTTGTGATGCGAATGTGGTGATGCGGCACCCTGTTCCCCCCTGTGATCCTGGCCATGCGTGCACAGAAAGCCCTCCCGGGGGACACTACCCGGCACGCAAAGTTCAGATGCCCCAGCAGCGATTGCACTTCCTTCAAGGTGGCTTTTTCTTTCCCCAGGATGCCGTCTAGTAGCTTCCACAAGCCCTTGATCTTGTCATCAGGCAGTCTGGAGATCTCACGTATGGAGTCGAGTTGTATGCCCAGGTACACCAGGGATGTCGTTGGTCCCACGGTCTTGTCAGGTCCCAACGGTACCCCCAGCTCGGTGGCCAGAGCCTGGAAGGAAGAGAACAAAACCCCACATTCCTCCCCCCCAGGCGGGGTCCATCATCAAAAAGACGTCCAAGTAATGAGTGACAAAAGGGGAACCCACCCTGCGCTGTAGGGCCCATTCGAGGAATGTGCTGAAGGTCTCAAAGGCGGAACAGCTGACCGAACAACCCATAAGCAAAGCCATGTCATAGTACCACTTGTCCTGAAACTTGAAGCCCAACAGGCAATGGTCGTCAGGGTGCACCGGGAGCAGCCGAAAGGCTGACTGAATGTCGCATTTCACCATGAGTGCCCCCTGTCCAGAGCTCTGCAGGAGGCGTACAGCGTAGTCCAATGATGCGTATCTCACCGTGCAAAGCTCTGGTGGGATCGCATCATTAACTGAGGCCCCTTTTGGGTATGAGAGGTGATGAATGAGCCGGTATTCCCCTGGGGCCTTCTTTGGCACCACCCCCAATGGTGAAATCCTCAAATGTGGCATAGGGCGTTGTTGGAAAGGGCTGGCTACGCGCCCCGCCTCTATTTCCTTTGCAATTTTTTGCTCCAGTACCTCAGGCAGCTGTGCTGCTGATTTCAGGTTGCCTGAGGTAGTGGCTGTCCTCTCGCCTTGAAAGGGAATGCAGAACCCAAATTCGAAACATTCCACTAAATATGTCGCTGCCTGCTTCTTGGGATAGTCTGCTAAAAGAGGGTGCATGGCATCCAGCTTGACCGGGGTGAAAGCCATGCGTCCTCCCTCCCCCCTGGGCACCTCACTTGGAGCTGCCGCCACTGGAGGTGCTGTTGGATCCTGCGTCCTTTCTGGAGCTCGCCCCTCCCGGGCAACTGCTCCGAAAGGACTGGTTCCCACTGCCCTGCCGGGCGCAATTCACCTTCGAGTGCCCCCCCCGCAGCTGTCACATGGGTGGTCAAACCGGCACTTGTACCTGGAGCATTTTCCTCCATTGTACTCCCAGCACACCAGGTTCTTGCCCTCCTTTTTCCGTGCTGCCTTTTGGGGGTCACCCTTCTCCCTCCTGCCCGGCCCCGTGGCCTGCAGCCAAGTGGGGTAGTCAACGGTCTCCCATCTGTGCATGGGAGACCTGGATGCCTTCTTTCTGCACTCAATGTTGTACAGGATGGCATTCGCTTCCCCCACCTGAGCCTTCACCATCAAGACCTGGCGGAGGTGGTTGACCAGGTGCCAAGCCCGTTCTGGGAAGACCAGAGTGACTACCCCCATGAAAACCATGTACCCGTTGAGCCAGTTAGCAAAGGTGCGCTCTGAAGGTTCAACACCACATTTTTTGGTGTCCTTTTTGTCACACTTGTGTACCCTGGCCTCCGTCCCGGGGGGCGATGCCAATGTGAAAACATCCACATAATAACCTTGCAGGATTTTCAAGTGCACCTTATGATCCAAATGGCCCCCAGGAGGGTCCTCCTTGGATTTTGCTTCCCTTAGCTCCTCCCCTTCGGGACGCTTGCCTTCTGCTTTCCTGTCCTCCCCCACCTTCTCCCTGGCCTTCCTGAGTTTTAGGGCCCATGCTGGCAGGCCAGGCTTGAACGCTCCCTTCTCCCAGTACCTGTACTTGTCCTCATCCGAGGACTCACCTGATGAGGAACCTGAACGAGAACGTCTGCGCTTCTTGCAAGGACTCTTTCTGTTACTGGACCTGCTGTGCCACCTTGAGGAGGAGCCACAGGATCCCGACCTTCTGGAGTCTCTGGAACCGCTCCATTCCTTGGACCTGGAACACCTGGACCTGCCGCTGTTACTGGATGTACCTAAACTGGAAGAGGTGCTGGGCTCCCCCACCTTGGGCGCCCTGGCAACCCCGGGCCCAGCCGCCTGGTTATCAGAGGGGGCATCCTTGTCCATTTTCTGGAGCACGACAGACAGGGCCCCCATGATGTCGGCTAAGGTAGGTGATGCTTGGCCAAATGTCTCCACCGGTAGGTGAGGGGCTGAGGACTGGCCATCAACCCCTTCGCCCCTTAGTCCGGGTTGTCCCACCCCTTCACCACCAGTTGCCACCTCTGTCTCCTGTGGGGGCCGTGCCTCCGACACTCGCCGCTGCTTGGACGCTCTCTTGGGACCCATGTCACCCCTTAGAGTGGAAGTGCCAGGCTCCATGTGTAATGCGTTTGTGTGTGTGTGTTTTAAACTTTATTAAAACTCCGGCTGCCACCCCAGCGGCCCGAAAACCTGTAAAGGAAAAAACTCCCATTCGCTGCTGTCCCTCCACCCCACTTAACGCCTCTGCGGCCCCCCAGTGTCCCCAGCAGGCGTTTCTCCCCCTGCCCAGCCAGGCCTCATGGCAACTGTGGGTGAGCGGAGGTTGCTGGAGAGACAAGGGGCCATGCGGCCATTTTAAGCCCAGAACAGGCCTCTGAGAGCTGAAGGGGAGGAGCGTGTGCCACCGGAAATGAGGAGGCCACCCTGCAGGGTCATGCCCCCCATCGCCCTCTCCCTGGCATCAGGAGACCCTACGTGGGGCGGGGCTCCCCTGTTTTTAGGCCCATCGGGCCCCGAAGCCCCCATTGTCCCCCCGGCGACCTCCCGCCCGTCTCCGGCATAGAGGTCTGGCCTCCAGATGCCCCGACCTCCTGCATCTCGCGAGGATGCCTGGCCGCCCGGGCCTTGTTCCCCCCCAAGCAGGTCCGTGGTGGGTCCTGGACCCCAGGGGGGGCGTTCCCCCCATGCGGCTTAGCCACGGAGACCTGGCCAGCAGGGAACCCAATCCACCCTAGGTGACCCCACCGCAGAGGCCTGGTGGCCGGGGAACCCAATCCACCACCCCGCAGCCCCTGCAGGTGTCCTGCCGCCGGGAAACAACCCGATCCACTCCATGCAGTTTGGACACAGAGGCCCAGCCGCCAGGGAAATCCTGTTCCGCCCCATGCAGCTCTGCCACGGAGGCCTATCGCCGGGGGCCCGATCCCCAGCGCAGCTTCGGTGTGGAGGCCTGGCCCAGCTACCCCACCCTGGGCATCCTTTCCCCCATCACCGGTCTGCCTCCTGGCCTCCTCTGGCGGGCTGGTGCCCTGAAGTGGCCCCCGCACCCTCCGGCGCGTCCATGGCCACGAGTCCATGCCCGCGCCCCCCAGCCTAGCTGCCGCCACCCCGCTGCGGCCCCATACCTCTTGCCGGTGAACGGGCTTTTGTTTTTCCTGGCCGGGACGGAGCGTGACAGCCGCCTCCATCACAGCCTCTGCTCTGGGAGGGGCGTGACCTGGCCTGGGCTTAAATAGCCCGTGTTTGCGCCCCTCCCCCTGGCCAATCAGGGCAAGGGAATCTCGCCCTCATTGGCTCCTCTTCTTCTTCCCTCCCAGCTGTGGTGCCTTCTGGGAAGAAGAAGAGGCCAACATGGCAGCCGACAGGGGCTTGCCATGCGGCCGCTCCCAACCCCACCCCAGGCCTGAGGCCCAGCGAGGGAGGGGGGAGGAGAGGAGGGCTCTGCAGGGAGCGACTGGCCGGGCTGCAAAACAGCCCGCCAGCCAGCAGCGAGCCCTCTTCCTGCTTAAAACAACCACATGCCAATTTTGCAAAGTATAAGTCCTGAACTGCAAAGATTCTTGTCAGTCCAAGATTCTTCTTTTCAGGGTGTCTTGATACTCAAAAAAACCTGTGTTTTCATAAATTAAAAAAATATTTTTGAATATTCTAACCACCCCTTCCTAAATGAAATCTCCTTCACTCCCTCAGTTTCTAGTATTGAAGTAATGTAAAACTTCAGTTGAGCATTTAGAAGTAGAGTTTATGCATCAAAAGAAAGAGGACATCCAGAATTACCAAGGGAATGTGAATACAACAAATATGAGTTCTACTTGTGAGTGATTTTTCAGTGTTTTTGCAATGCTACAAATTTAGGGACTGAAGGAAAATTCCATGGAGGGGCAGAGTTCTTATTTGGGAGACAATGCCCTCATTGTGTCCCCCATAGCTTCACCTACATTAAAATCTTTCCTATGCAAACATTGTGTGGCACTCCTCCTCTTCCTTCATATACCTAACTTTTCTACAATATAGGATGGTGCAACTGGGAAATGTCTTGCATGCCACTGTGACCACATACACATCAGCTCTCTTTCACTCTTTCACAGGTCCTGCTGAATTTGAAAATTCTAAGGAGATTATCAGACACTGCAAAAACCACCCCAGGAGCCTGTGAGGATGACATTACTGTCACACAAACAGGTCACTGTTTCAGATAATGTTGTTGCCCTCACGTGCTGCATCTGTGCTGCAACCACAAGTAAGGTGTTGGTTTTCTTGACGGGACCTCACCATCAGTGAAAACTGACACCTTACTCACAGCTGCAGCACAGAAGTATGTGAGGGTGACTGAAACCAGGACATGTTTACACAACCAGTAATGTTGTCATCATGGGCTCCTAGGGTGATTTTTTTTTGCAGGCATCTAATAATCTTCTAAGATCATGGTATATCTCCCCCATAGCATCCTGGTAAATCTTGCTTCTTTATACATTATACATACAGATGAAGTATTACTCTCATCATTCCTTACCATTTATTGTTGATGTTCATGTTAATTAGAGTCCAACAATACTTTGAGGTCTACAGTTTCTCCAGTCTGCCATACAGCCTATGAGGCTCTCTGCTATTAATTTTTAATAGGCCACCCATGTGAGAGCCAGCCTTGTATAGTAGGCTGAGCATTGAACTAGAACTGTGGAGGTCAGGGTTCAAACCCTTGCTCAGCCATAGAAACCCACTGGGTAACCTTGAACATGTCACTCCCTTTCAGCCTCAGAGGAAGGCAAAAGCAAACCCCCTCTGAACAAGTCTTGCCAGGAAAACCTTTTGATAACTTTGCTTTAGGATCACCATATGTCAGAAATAACCTGAAGGCACACAATAACAGCTGTTCCGAAATGACAGCTGTGGAGGGGAGGTCCATTCCGAGCACTTCCTGGTACGATCTGGACATCCAGGTAAGTGGCACCCTTTATTTTACCCTCCCTGTTTTGACTATGTGATTTAAAGAGTGTTTTTGTGCTTGATGAACTGATTTTATGTTTGGGGGAGCTTTATTTTTTAAATTTACTGTCCGGTGTTATCACGTGATAACGTGATAATGTTTCAGACGGCCGGTCGTAAAAGCAGCCTTACGACGGCTGCATTTACGGCCGGCCAGCAAGGGGAGGGGAAGCCCGTTCCTGCTGCGGAATTAAGGTGAGTGTGTGAAAGATTTATGTTATTCCATGACAGGAATGGGAGAGGAGGTAGCGGGGCAGTAACGGGGCATTTTGGCCCCGTGTGAAAATCTCCTGTCACTACAAGACTCTCTGGAGTTAGCCAGGCCCCAAATGGCTGTTTCTGGTGAAGCATGCACAAAAGCCAGACATTTGGAGCCTGAGTGTCTATTTAGAGGGCAGTGTTGACCTTTTTAGGAATTTGTGTCACTCTCCATAAAACCCACTCTTCCTCGGTCTCACTTTCAAAGCCTCAATCTTCCCTCAAACCTATAACAAACCTCAAACCTCATTGCTCTTGAAAGTAACTCAAATAACCTAAATAAAGGATTCCATTTTGTTCTTCTGCATCCACTGGCATACTAGCTTGAAGAATTGGGGTATGTGTGTGTATGTTTATATGGCATGGGAGAAATACCAGAGGGTGTGATTAGTAGTGGTCAATTGGATCCTATTCTCATCCACTTTGTTGCATAAAATAGTTGACAAAAAACTGAAGCAATTCCTGTGGCAGTTTGATGTGAAAAGCACAGAAGTCATACATTACTTCCTGTAAATTATCCTTGGCCTAATTTGCTGCCTTTTGAAAATTATCTTTTCAGTAAAACAGTAGCTGAGATTTTTGTACTAATGGCAAACTGCAGTAACAGAAGGAAAAGACAATCAAATCACTGACAGGCCTCTCATGTTCAGGTTATAAACTTTAATTTGGGTCTCCCAAGTTTATAGGTGAATTAAGCTCTGAGTTTACTATAAAATTTATTGTCAGGCCAACTGAAAGACAGTAACAAGAGTTTTCATGTTCAGTTTAGAGTGCCACCAGGGCATTCCTACATGATGTGTTTTGCTGAAGCATTGTATAAAAGGTACAAATCAGCTTTGCTGTGTCGGGTTGATCACCTACCATGCCAAGGTATTCAGTCTCTAAGATTAGTCAATTCTGAGTGCTCTAAGAGGGCCCATAAGAAGTAAAAACTAAGGATATGAACATTTGTCAGTTTTATCTAATTTGCATAACAGGTTACAAGAATCTTTATATACAAATATCCATGCATATTTTGGGGTAGACTTTTCCCATTACATGCAACTTTATACATATTTCTAAACATGTACATGTTTATGAATTTTTCTTCTCTTTCTATTTTTACAGGAAATATGGATGCTATTTATTACAAATGTTTACTTGTGTGTAATTTGGGGTGGGAGGAGAAAGAATCTGATGACTGTGGTTTCTTCCCAAAGTCAGGAAATCAGAGGATATGCACATGAACTGGATACATTCATTAAAACAGGTTTATGGAAATTTATTTTCCATCCCTATTCAGTAAACCACAAGTTCAAAAACTCATTATAATACATTTCCTACTACTGACAGTCTCTAAAGAACATTAATATGAGGTTGCTCATCCATTTTGTCTTCAGTGTTCTTGCTGTACGTGGATTGTCCTAGCACTTTTTAAGCAATTAATGTCACCAGAATATCTGACTATGTGTGAATAGATAGGAAGACAGTTAACATTATTGTTTAGTCCACTATATAATCATTTATCTGGATTCCTTATACAGTTGGTCCTCTGTATCCATGGATTCTGCATCCATGGATTCAACCATCCACAGTATTAAGATATAGCTCCCCCAAAAGAATTCCAAAAACACAAACCTTGATTTTTCCATTTTATATAAGGGACACTATTTTAATATGCTACTGTATATCATGAGACTTGAGCATCCATGGATATTTTGTACCTATGGGGGGGTCGTTGAGATAAACCCCGGAAGATACCAAGAGCCCACTATAATAACATTATGTCCCCAGAACTTTCAATATGCTTGAAGATCCCACAACAGTTGTTATTGTTGTTTGTTTATTTATAAAGCACCATTGGTGTACATGGTGCTTTATATTAAAGCAAGCTTTACATTAAAATAAGGAACAACAACAACAACAACAAAACAATACAAAACATTTGGTCTTGCCAAAGGCATACAATCTAAAATAAGTTTATACATAATCACATTTCAGAAAACTAGACCAAACAGGAAGGGTGGTGGAATAGCATTATGTGTTAAGGATGTGTACACCTGTGAACATACCCAAGATTTAAATCCTAGGAGCCAGGTTGAGAGCATCTGGGTAAAAATTGAGGAAGAGAGAAACAGCAGGGATGTTGTTGTGGGGGTCTACTACAAGCCAAACCAAGGACTTAGAAGATGCCTTCCTGGAACAGATGACAACACATTCAGAAAGGAGAGGTGTAGTAGTAATGGGGGATATCAACTATCCTGATAGTTGTTGGAACTCCAGCTCTGCCAAGAATTTAAGGTCCAATTAATTCCTCACTTCCCTTGCAGACAATTTCATTGTCCAGAAGGTGGAAGAGGCAACAAGGAGATCAGCTGTTTTAGATCTGATCCTAACCAATGGGGATGACCTGGTTAATGGTGTGGAAGTGCTGGGATCCTTAGGGGGAAGTGACCATGTTCTCTTGGGGATTGTTATACAGAGGAAAGGGGAAGCCAAGCATAGTCAGACATGCATTCTAGACTTTGAGAAAGCTGATTTTAGAAAACAGAGAATTACTGGGGGGTGATCCCATCGTCAGAATTACTAAAAGATAAAGGAGTTCATGAAGGACGGGAGTTTCTAAAAAGTGAGATATTGAAGGCACAACTTCGAACAGTTCCAATGAGGATGAAAAAAGGGAGGTGTCTAAAGAAACCAGGATGGATGTCGAAAGAACTCTCCGCTGAGCTAAAACATAAAAAGGACATGTAGAAGAAGTGGAAAAAGGGGGAAATTACCAAAGAAGAATTCAAACAAATAGCCAGCTCATGTAGGGGGAAAGTCAGAAAAGCCAAAGCTCAGCTGGAGCTCAGGCTTCCTAGAGAGGTTAAAAACAATAAAAAGGTCTTTTTTCGGGTATATCCAGAGCAAAAGGAAGGACAAGGAAATGGTAGGGCCGCTGTGGGGAGAAGATGGCGAAAGACTAACAGGGGACAGAGAAAAGGCAGAACTACTTAATACCTTTTTTGCTTTAGTCTTCTCCCAAAGGAGGAACAGTGTTCAACTGGGGGATATGGAGCAGATGATGCAGTAGTGGAAATACAGCACAGAATGGTGTATTTGGTGTATAAATGAGTTCAAGTCTCCAGAGCCAGATGAACTTCATCCAAGGGTATTAAAAGAACTGGCAGAAGTAATCTCAGAACCACTGTCAGTAGTTTTTGAGAATTCCTGGAGAACAGAAGAGGTCCCAGCAGACTGGAAGAGGGCAAATGTTGTCCCCATCTTTAAAAGGGGGAAAAAGAAGACCCAAATAATTACCGCCCAGTCAGCCTGACATCAGTACTAAGAAAGATTCTAGAGCAGATCATTAAACAGTCTGTAAGCACTTAGAAAGGAATGCTGTGATCACAAAAAGTCAACATGGATTTCTCAAAAACAAGTCATGCCAGATGAAATGTATCCCTTTTTTTGATAGAGTTACCAACTTGATTGATGAAGTGAATGCTGTGGATGTAGTGTATCTTGATTTCTGTAAGGCTTTTGACAAGTTCCCCCATGATATTCTTGCAAAATAGTTAATAACCTGTGCGGTAGACAAGGGAACTGTTAGATGAATTTGTAATTGGTTGACTGACTAAACCCAAAGGGTAGTCACCAATGTGTCCTCTTCATCCTGGAGAGAAGTGACCAGTGGGGTACACAGGGTTCCATCCTGGGCCCAGTGCTATTCAACATCTTTATCAATGACTTGGATGAGGGAATAGAGGGCATGCTTATCAAGTCTGCAGATGATACCAGATTAAGAGGGGTAGCTAATACCCCAGAGGACAGGATCAGAATCCAAAATGACCTCAACAGATTAGAAATCTGGGCAAAACTAACCAAATGAATTTCAACAGGGAGAAATGTAGGATACTACACTTGGGATTTAAAAATGAAAATCACAGATATAAGATGGGTGACAGTTGGCTTGATGTCAGTAAATGCAAAAGGGATGTAGGAGTCTTAGTGGACTACAAACTGAACATGAGTCAGCAGGGTGATGCAGCAGCTAAAAAAGCCAATGCGATTCTAGGCTGCATTAATGGGAGTATAGTGTCTAGACCAAGGGAAGTAATAGTGCCAATCTATTCTGCTTTGGTCAGACCTCACGTTGAATACTGTGTCCATTTCTGGGCAACACAATTCAGGAAGGATATTGAGAAGCTGGGACATGTCCAGAGGAGGGCGACCAGGATGGTGGGAGGTCTGGGAGCCATGCCCTATGATGAGCGGTTCAGGGAGCTGGGCATGTTTAGTCTGGAGAAGAGAAGGTTGAGAGGTGACATGGTAGCCTTTTTTTAATATTTGAAGGGATGTCATACTGAGGATGGGGCAAACTTGTTTCTGCTGCTCCAGAGACTAGGACATGGAGCAATGGGTTCAAACTACAGGAAAAGAAATTCCACCTAAAGATTAGGAAGAACTTCCTGATGGTAAGAGCTGTTCGGAACTGGAATACACTGCCTCAGAATGTGGTGGAGTCTCCTTCTTTGGAGGTTTTTAAACAGAGGCTGGATGGCCATCTGTTGGGAATGATTTGATTGTTTATTCCTGCATGGCAGAGCGTTGGACTGGATGGCCCTTGTGGTCTCTTCCAACTCTATGATTCTATGATTCTGCTACTAAAAGCTGCATTTTTTTTTAGTGATTGCTAATAAAACATGGGCCACAATTATATTTTGAGTCTTAAATTGTACAATTTTATTTTTAAATGAATATAATATTTGCTTGTGTATTGCTGCATGGCAGGAGGTTGGACTGGATGACCCTTGTGGTTTCTTCCAACTCTATGATTCTATGATTCACACACAAAGGGAAGGAAAATTAAACATAAAACTATAAAATAGAATTACAATGAAATTACACAGATAACTATTAAATTATTTTAATTTAACTATTAAATTATCCAGATACCTATTAAAAAAAACAATAGAATGTGAAACAGCAAGAAAATATATGAATAAACAAACTGACCAATATGTATGATCAAAATACAGAAGATTACAAAACATTATCAAACAAAAATTCCAAAAGCTTTGGAAAACTGAAAAGTTTTCAATTGAGATTTAAAAACATTGAGAGAAGGATCAAACTGCAGATGTTGAGAAAGGATGAAGATGAGTCAGGGAAGAAGAATCCCTTGGTTGAGTGAGAAGCCTAGAATTCTTGGAATGCAGATCACAAGCAGGCTGGTAAAAAGAAATGAGGTCTGAAAGATATGGGGGAGCTAGGTGTGCTTCCTTCTTTAATCCTCAATTTGAGTAAGCCAGTGGACTATGGACATTTTCAGACATGTCTTACCGCACTACAAGCTTGCGGGAGAGCTTTCGCACTGCCGCACGGCAGGTACTCCATTTCGGACGACGCCGTCCCTCTGCCGAAATTGTCCGTGTTACTTCCGTGTAGGATTGGAGGTGGCCACACCATATTTTATTCATGGACAACTTCCGTGAATAAAATCTGGTGAAATATGGCACGGCCACGGAAGTGACACAGATGATTTCACCAGAGGGACGTTGTAGTCTGAAATGGAGTACCTGCCGTGCGGCAGCGCCAAAGCTCTCCCGCAAGCTTGTAGCAAGGTAAGACGTGTCTGAAAATGTCCTATATCTGTATGATGCCTTTTGACCCCACCCAAGAGTTCTTCTCCGCAGCACATCTTCCACCTGATAAAGCAATTCAGCTTATGTGTGGAAAGGTAACAGATATAATGGAAGGCCCCTCCCCAAAAAAGAAATCCCACCTCGGGATACTTTGTGTCATGAAGGGAGATAAAAAGAAGGGGAGAAAGGAGGGAGAGAGAAGAAAACTGGAGTAGGAGAGAAAGAGAAGGAGAAAGTGATCAGAAGAGAGGGATGAGATAATGAAAAAGCCCCATCCACCCCACTCACCCCAATATGCATCCTTGAAATTCTCTGAGGGAATCTGTATATCAACACGCATGTATTCCTGAACTCTGAGCTAGATCACAACATCCCCATTTGGATAAATGGGGAGGGGAGGTTAAGAAATGAGGAAAGCATCTGGGTTGGTCAAGGATATTGGCTAGAATCAAAAAGTGTATGTTTATCCAAAAATTCATGTTGCATAAGTGGAACCCACTGTAATTCACTCAATTCCTACTCAGTTTTTTCTGCCTCTCCTGAGACACACTCTGCCACAGTCCTCCATGCACATACCACACCATTCTAAATCATCAGCCAATCTACAGAAGAATATGGGGGGTATGATACAATGGTTGGAGGGGGACATTTATTATTACATGATATAGATAGCAAATCTATATTCCTTTCATTATATGTAATAAAATCAATTGTGTTGCAATTGCCTTATGAGAATAGCTAAGGAAGTCAACCGTTCATTCTTTCTCCAACACATAGCCACTTCCCTATCAGGCTCCACCCAAGTTATCTCACATTGAAGGCTGAAATGCTACTCTGTATTCATGATTTCATAATGCTGCATTGCTTTATTAGAAACACGCATGATTAACCATAACTGGAGTGGGATATCCATGGAATGTCAGACTGTCCTGATATATTGATCAATAACAATTACTAGTTGGTAATGAAATGAACCAATGTAAAGCCATCTTTGCTTAGAATGCTAAAAACTGTGGTAAACCTTGATTATGTGTAACATCTCAGAAACTGCCAGGGGTTACAATTCCCAGCAGAGAGGAATGTATCTTTTTCTGTAACATTAGCCTAGTTTGATGAAGGAAGCTTTAGCTTATGAATAGTCAATTGTCTTACTAATGTGTTAGTTGAAGTTTGCTACTTAAACTGGATGAGCTCATGAGAACCTTTCTCTCTAACACGTGTACAAGACCCAGGAGTGGGGGCTATAAAAGTCATGGCTTCCACCAAATAAAGTTGTTCTTCACTGCCTGTACCGAACACTGACTGTGTGGGTCTTTGTTTGAGGGTAAAAACTATCTTTGGCCAAAGATAAGCAGATGCCTTTATACAGGGATTCAGGATCCAAGGACTAGTATTTTGCCAGTAGACTCCAGGTCTCGCTGATATCTCAGTTCTCTCCTCACTGCTAACAACATGTTATGCCTGGAGGACTTGATACCCAGTCTTCACTATATTTAACAGAACCCTGGTGTGACACACAGATGCACCAGCCAAAATTACATCACTGTTCAGCCTGGCCGCCACATCACTTATGCTGTCACCATATAAATATTTGTGGAGACCACAGTTCCCATCTTTATGTCAAATTTCCCCCCTTATCCCTTCCTTAGATTGGGGTTTTATTTGCAATGGATAGTATTTGTATTGGTGTGTGTTCCCTCACAGCGTTAGTGTATCAAATAAATACTAGTAAGGGAAATAATTCATGAGAAGTCTGGGTTTGATAAATAAAACAGAAAGATTGATTGATTGTGTAAACAGTATAACAGAAATTCTATGAACTTTGTCTCCAATTTGGTCAACTTTAAACTGGTTACTAGTCCCACTCTGTGGTGTCCATATACCATATATTCCAGCATATAAGACAACTTTTTAACCTTCTTAAAATCTTTGCAAAATTAGGGGGTCATCTTATACTCCGGAAAAGGGCCCCCCATTGCAGCTTCAGAAGGATGGGTGGCTGGCTGGATGGGGGGAAGCTAGCCAGCACCCGCCCTTCCCGAAGCTGCAATGGGGAGCCCTATAAGAAGACACCCTCCCCCAGGCAGCCACCACTCACCCTCCCTGAAGCCATGATTGGGCTCCCAATCACAGCTTTGGAAAGGAGGGGTGGTGGCTAGAAAGCCCCCCCCCAGGCACCCCCCCACCCTCCCCGAAGCCACGATCGGGCTCCCAATCATGGCTTTGGGGAGGAGGGATGGTGGCTGGAAAGTTCATAGAATCATAGAATCATAGAATTGCAGAGTTGGAAGAGACCACGAGGGCCATCCGGTCCAACCCCCCTGCCATGCAGGAAATCACAATCAAAGCATCCCCGACAGATGGCCATCCAGCCTCTGTTTAAAGACCTCCAAGGAAGGAGACCCCACCACGCTCCGAGGGAGTGTGTTCCACTGCCGAACAGCTCTTACTGTCAAAAAGTTCCTCCTCATGTTGAGGTGGAATCTCTGTTCCTGGAGCTTGCACCCATTGCTCCGTGTTCCAGTCTCTGGAGCAGCAGAAAACAAGTCTGCTCCATCCTCAGCGTGACATCCCTTCAAATACTTAAACAGGGCTATCATATCGCCTCTAAGCCGTCTTTTTTCCAGGCTAAACATACCCAGCTCCCTAAGTCTCTCCTCATAAGGCATTGTTTCCAGACCTTTCACCATTTTAGTTGCCCTTCTCTGGACACGCTCCAATTTGTCAATATCCTTTCTGAATTGTGGTGCCCAGAACTGGACACAGTATTCTAAGTGAGGTCTGACCAAGGCAGAATAGAGTGGCACTATTACTTCCCTTGATCTAGACACTATACTTCTATTGATACAGCCCAAAATCGCATTGGCCTTTTTAGCTGCCGCATCACACTGTTGGCTCATGTTCAACTTGTGGTCTACTAGGACTCCTAGATCCCTTTCGCACGTAGTCTCATTCAGCCAGGTCTCTCCCATCCTATATTTATGCATTTCATTTTTCCGCCCTAAATGCAGTACTTTACATTTCTCCGTATTGAATTTCATTTTGTTAGCTTTGGCCCAGCTCTCCAGTCTATCCAGGTCATTCTGAATTTTGATCCTGTCCTCTAGGGTATTAGCTACTCCTCCCAATTTGGTGTCATCTGCAAATTTGATAAGTATGCCCCTAATTCCCTCATCTAAGTCATTGATAAAGATGTTGAATAGCACTGGGCCCAGGACAGAACCCTGTGGCACCCCACTGGTCACATCTTTCCAAGACGAAGAGGAGCCACTGCTGAGCACCCTTTGGGTTCGGCCGGTCAACCAATTACAAATCCATTGAACAGTTAACTTGTCTAGCCCACATTCTACAAGCTTGTTTCCAAGAATGTCATGCGGAACCTTGTCAAAGGCCTTACTGAAATCAAGGTATGCAATGTCTACAGCATTCCCTTCATCTACCAAGCTGGTAACTTTATCAAAAAAAGAGATCAGATTAGTCTGGCATGACTTGTTTCTCTGAAACCCATTTTGACTTTTTGTGATTATGGCATTGCCTTCTAAATGTTCACAGACTCTCTGTTTAATGATCTGTTCTAGAATCTTCCCTGGTATTGATGTCAGACTAACTGGACGATAGTTGTTGGGATCCTCTTTTTTCCCCTTTTTGACGATGGGAACAACGTTTGCCCTCCTCCAGTCTGCTGGGACTTCTCCTGTTCTCCAGGAGTTCTCAAATATTATTGCCAATGGCTCTGAGATTATATTTGCCAGCTCTTTTAATACTCTTGGATGTAGTTCATCTGGTCCTGGAGATTTCCCCCCAGGCAGCCACCACCTGCCCTCCCTGAAGCCGCGATCGGGCTCCTGGTCATGGCTTTGGGGAGGGGGGTTGGCTAAAATGTTAAGGAAAATGCAACATGGGACATACAGTGAAAGAAATAAAATATGTATGTGAAAGTCACAATGACTAAGCAAGAGCAATTATGGGGCTACACAGGTGAAACTGCTAATGTAATCTAGAAGGCCTGAGAGCCAAGGACAGAGGTACTGAATGCAGATTGGAAACACCTGAGAATCATTAAGTGTACAAGGTGAAATGTTGAAATACATGGGTTGGTCTTAAGCATGGGTGGAACTACGTGGACCAATCAGAATGGAAGTACACACCCACTGGGTGGAAACTAATTAGTGGGTGGTGATAAACAATGGCTATAAAATTGCAATGTTTGCCAATGTATTTTTGTGGTTGAGTAGAGGTGCAGTAGTTTGGAGATATTGTGGAGTAGTGTGTAGAGATTGTGATTTGTTGACCATATAGTATATTTATATAGATGAATAAAGTAGGTTTTATATAAAACTACTGAGTTGCCTGGGTGATTCCTGGAGACGTTTTGGAGACACCTGGAGAAGAGTGAGAAGGCTTGGAGAGTTTGTCAGGATCTTCAGCCTATTCTCTGAAACTCTGCTGCTTTGGAGGAAAGCATTAACCACTGATCTAAGCTGGTCAGCTCTGCTGCATAACAGGGTGGTGAGTTTGAGCCAGAGGTGAAGAGCTACAACTCCCATCATTCCTGACAAGGGTTATGGGCCCAGTTACTAGAGCACCCAGCATCCACAGAAGCTGAAATTTCCAGAGAGTGGAAGAAAGCTTTGTGGACGACAGATCAGAGCAAGCTGTTTGTGCTGCACTGATAAGCCTCGTGAGTAAATCATTTTGTGTTTTGCTTGAGCCCAGACGGGTTGGCTGTGCATACTCAGAAGGACTGTGTCAAATTGAGTCACTGCACAAATCAAGATGGAATTTCTAAAGTTTAGTAAATTGAATAGAAACAACTACTCTACCTGGAAGATTTATGCCCAATCTCTACTAGTAAAGGAAGGTCTGTGGTCAACAGTTGAAACAGGGCTGGCAGCTGATGCTAATGAAGCCACTCAAGAGAGAGATAGTAAAGCAAAAGCCTGTCTTTATCTCATGCTTGAGGAAGACTTAATTAATGACGTCAGAGATAAAACGTCTGCCAAGGATGTGTGGGATACCTTGCAGAGATTACACACTCCTTCAACTGCTTTTGCAAAAATGCTATGGTCTAAAAGAATATACAGGCAAAAGATGGCTAAAGGGCAGTGTGTGATAGAACATTTAAAAATAATGCAAGACTTGTTTGTGCAAGCTGAACTGAGGGGAGTGCAAATTAGCAAAGAGCAGCAATGCTACATTTTAGTAGAATCGCTAGACTCTTCGTGGGACAACATAACGAACAGCTTGCAGAACTTGCCAGAAACTGAGCTTAATAGAGACTTAATTGTGGCCAGAATACTGGAAGAGAACCAGAGAAGAATGTCTGAGCAGGGTGACTCAGCAAGCTTAAAGACTGTGCCAAAACAACAAACAACTCCTGACTGGCGAATGCAGGAGGAAGCAGCCTCTACAAGGGAGCAACGGAGGTGCTTTTATTGTAAGAAGATTGGTCATCTGCAGAGACATTGTAAACATTTTGCAGCTGAGAGACGCAAGCAAGCAGAGAGCAGATGGCAGCCGCGGCAGTATCAAAAACAGTCCAGACCTCCATTTTTGAGGGACAGTGGTAATAAAAAGGGGGTTGCAACCATGATTAAGGAAAAACAAAATGCAAATTCTAAATGGCTAGTTGATTCAGGAGCCACATCTTTGATGTGTAATGACATAAATTTAATAAGTAATAGAAAATCAGCTAATGTAAATGCTATAGTTTTGGCTGATGGGAAAGAGCTAAGTACTGTAAAACAAATGGGTACTGTGTACATTCCAGGGCTAAAAGAGAATTTTAATGATGTCTTACATGTAAAGGAGTTAGAAAATAATTTGTTATCAGTAAGCAGATTAACAGAAAGAGACTACACAGTCATCTTTGAAAAGAACATGTGTAAGATAAAACTGAATGGGGAATTGCGTGGCATAGGTTTGAAAAAGGACAAACTTTATTATTTGGAGGACAATATTGATAGCTACAGGGTTGAAGAAGCTAATAACATAGAAAATATTCCAATCCACAAAGACTGCATACACGAGCTTCACAGAAAATTTGGCCATGCGAGCTTCAAATGTTTAAAGAATTTAATCAGGATGTGTCCAGATTTAAAAGTTACTGAATGCAAAAACCACTTAGATTGTACGGTATGTCAACAGGTAAAGGTCAGAGCTTTTCCAGTAGCTAAGAAAACAAAAAGAATTGCTCAAAGACCATTTCAATATGTACATGCAGATGTCGCCCAAGCTAACTGCTTGTCCTTAGGGGGAAGCAAGTATTTCCTAGTAATTGTTGATAGGTATACAAGGTTTGCATTTGTGAGAATAATGAAAAACAAATCTGACGCTGGGCAAAGTTTAAAAGCATGGGTAAGAATGGTGGAAAGACAATTTGATAGCAGAGTAGGCACCATTATTACTGATAGAGGAGGAGAATTTTTAAATAATCAATTGTTTAACTGGTTTCAAAAGGTGGGAATAAGGCATGAAACTACAAACCCTGCTTGTCCTAGTGAGGATGGGTTAGCAGAGAAGAAAATACAGGATATAAAAAGAATTACTGCTTGTATGATGGCAGATGCAGGGGTGAAAGATAGTTTTTGGGCAGAAGCAACTTTGACTGCAATACATATCAGTAACAGATTGTATCATTCAGAAATTGAAGACATTCCCTACAGGGTATTGTATGGGAGAATGCCAAATTACAAGTACTTAAGGGTTTTTGGACAATTTGCTCATGTTTACACACCTGCTTGTTTCAGGAGGAAAGGAGAACCCAAAAGCAAAAGGCTTAGGTTTTTGGGGTATTCTGGAAATAGCTACAAGTTTCATTTGGATGGAAAACAAGTACAGTATTCAAGGTCTGCAAATTTTGAGAGACATGCTGGTTGGGACAAACTGCATGCCAATAAAGAAGTGTTTTTGAGATTAGGGAGTTCAAATGAACCAGAAGCACAAACTGAACCAACCTCAGGAAACGGAGGGGTTTCAGTTAAGCAGGAAGCATCACCTAGCAGCAGTGGTAGTTCTTCCGATGATGAGATAGCATCTAGGCCTACTACTGCTCGAATGACTGAAGACAAGAGATTTAGTCATAGAACTACAACTCCCAGTAGAGAAAGTGAGGATGAAAGAGACAGAACAGCAGATTTTATTCCCAGGCGTAGTCATAGAGTTAGAAAGCCTCCAGATAGGTTTGTTGTGACAAAGGCAAGAGCTTGTTTAGCACTAGAAGAGCCTGAAAGTTTTGAAGAATTGGAAAGTTATTCTAGTGAAGAACAGGAAAGATGGTTTGATGCAATGGATAATGAGTTTGGTTGCCTGGTAAATAAAGATGTTTTTGAAATTGTTGACAGACCCAAAGACAAGAAAGTAATTGGTTGTAAATGGGTATACAAAAGGAAAGAAATGCCAGATGGAAGTATCAAATATAAAGCTAGGTTAGTGGCTAAGGGTTTTGCACAACAGCAGTATGAGAACTATGATAAGACATATTCTCCAACTGCAAAGCCAGAAAGTCTGAGAATGGTTCTAGCTGTAGCAGCAAAAAGGAATTTAGTTGTAGAACATTTTGATTTTGAGACAGCGTACTTGAATGCGGTTTTGGATGAAGAAATTTTTATGGAACAGCCACAAGGTTTCAAAGAAAATGGTAGTCAGAGAGTATATAAATTAAAGAAAGCGTTGTATGGTTTAAAACAAAGTGCCAGAGCGTGGAATCTGTGCATCAATGATGAGCTAGTTAAGCTAGGTTACAAGAGGAGCATTGCAGATGCTTGTGTTTATACAAAAGGAGACATAGTATTAGTGATTTATGTAGATGATTTGTGCGTAGCAGCAAAGTCAAAACAGGAAATTGAGTCAGTAAAAAGAGAATTGTCTGAGAAGTTTGTTTTGAAGGACTTAGGTGTATTGAAGTCTTATTTAGGTATTTGCGTTGAATGGACAGAAGAAGGACATTGTTTATTAAGTCAGAGAAATAAAATTGAAAGATTGATTGAAAAGTGTGGATTACAGAATGCAAAAATAGTAAGAGCTCCAATGACAACTGGTTTTGTGTCTGAGGAAACAACTAGAGCGTTTAAGGACAAGATTCTCTTCAGAAGTATAATAGGATCTTTACAATTCATATCTTGCCACACCAGACCAGACATTTCTTATGCTGTAAATGTATTGTCTAGAAGGGTTAATGATCCAAAAATTGAAGACTGGGCAGCGGTAAAACATTTATTGAGATATTTGAAAGGAACCTTAGATAGGAAATTGATTATAAGAAGCAGTAGTTCAGATCTAGATTGTTATGTAGACAGTTCATTTGCATCAGAATTAGGAGACAAGAAGTCAGTTACAGGAATGATAATTAAATATAGTGAAAGTCCAATAGTTTGGAGAAGTAGAAAACAAACTAATGTAGCGATAAGCACAACGGAAGCAGAATTCGCTGCTTTGAATGAGATAGTAAATGAGGTACAGTGGATTAAGCAATTGCTAAATGATTTAAATGAAAGTTACAAGATACCAGTGGAAATTCTGGAAGATTCACAGTCATGCATAGCGATGGCTGAAACTGAAAGTTTGAAGAACAGAACAAAATATGTTGGTGTAAGATATCAAAATGTGCGAGACATGGTTCAGAAGGGTGAAATAGAATTGAGATATATAGAAACACAACACAACATAGCAGATTTGTTCACAAAAGCATTGACAGCAGAAAAACATGAAAGGCTGACACAAATGGTTGGAATGACATTGTAAGACACATACAATATTTTATTTCGGAGGGGATTGTTAAGGAAAATGCAACATGGGACATACAGTGAAAGAAATAAAATATGTATGTGAAAGTCACAATGACTAAGCAAGAGCAATTATGGGGCTACACAGGTGAAACTGCTAATGTAATCTAGAAGGCCTGAGAGCCAAGGACAGAGGTACTGAATGCAGATTGGAAACACCTGAGAATCATTAAGTGTACAAGGTGAAATGTTGAAATACATGGGTTGGTCTTAAGCATGGGTGGAACTACGTGGACCAATCAGAATGGAAGTACACACCCACTGGGTGGAAACTAATTAGTGGGTGGTGATAAACAATGGCTATAAAATTGCAATGTTTGCCAATGTATTTTTGTGGTTGAGTAGAGGTGCAGTAGTTTGGAGATATTGTGGAGTAGTGTGTAGAGATTGTGATTTGTTGACCATATAGTATATTTATATAGATGAATAAAGTAGGTTTTATATAAAACTACTGAGTTGCCTGGGTGATTCCTGGAGACGTTTTGGAGACACCTGGAGAAGAGTGAGAAGGCTTGGAGAGTTTGTCAGGATCTTCAGCCTATTCTCTGAAACTCTGCTGCTTTGGAGGAAAGCATTAACCACTGATCTAAGCTGGTCAGCTCTGCTGCATAACAGGGTGGTGAGTTTGAGCCAGAGGTGAAGAGCTACAACTCCCATCATTCCTGACATAAAAAGCCCTCCCCAGCCAGCCATCAGCCACCTCCCTGAAGCCGCTATCGGGCTCCCAATTGCGGCTTCGGGGATGGTGGCTGGTGGCTGGAATCCCCTCCCTCAACCAGCCAGCCTTCCACACTCCCTGAAGCTGCGATCAGGCTCCCAATTGAGACTTCAGGGAGAGTAGGTGGTGGCTGGAAAGCCCCCCCCCCAGCCACCCTGCCACCCTCCCTGAAGGGTGAGGCAAACTGCTACATTCGCCCCTCTCCTCTGCCTTCGATTCCTCCCCAAAGGGGGCGAATGTACCTGCTTTGCCTCACCCCCTGCCTGGTCTCCTGCGTCTTCACTCCCTTTGTGAAGGGAGCAAAGACGCAGGAGATGGGCAGCATGTGAGGCAAACTGCTACATTCGTCTCTCCTCCGCCTTCGATTCCTTCAGGAAGTGTGCATGGGTGGTGGCTGGAGGGGGGAGGCTTTACAGCCACCACCCGCCCTTCCCGAAGTGATGATCAGGGTTCTGATTGTGACTTTGGGAAGGATGGATGGGTGGTGTCTGGAGAGGGGAGGCTGGAGGGGCGAGTTTGGGATATGCTTGCATTATAAGAGAAGGAGGGGCAGTCTTATGCGATGAGTATATCCCAAACCCTGTATTTTAACTTAAAAATGGGGGGGGGGGGTCGTCTTATACGACCAGTCATTTTATATGCCGGAATATACAGTAATTTCAGAATCTGCCAGACTCAATAACAACTTTTGAGGTTCTTTCTTGCCTCTCACGCTATATTCCAATCAGCCTTTATTCCTTTTAACACTTATTCTCACTGCACATGCATTCCTTCAGCTCCACTCACAGCCATACACACATTCCAGCCCTCTCCTCTCCTCATCACATCATATCTTCAACTCTCCCTTTCAACTGTCATCACCCTCCTCTTAACTGTCATGCCCCTTTTTTTTCACTCCAGGAGATCCTTCCAATACCAGTTTCCTGCCACAGGATCAGCTCCTTCATGCTCTCTTCCCATTTGCTCATCAACATTCCTTCAGACTCGCTTAGCCCGGTTCCAGCCAGTTTCCTGCCATGGGCTGTGGGGCAATGGATTGTTTATGGATGGGAGGGGAGCTAGAATGTGAGTACATTGAGTTTCCCAGGGGCCTGGTATCTCATCTCCAAGGTCACATCTGGCTGGGCACTTGGGAACAAGGGGAGAGGATGGGTCAAGCCTCATTTAAACCCTACACTTTCTGTGAACTAGTTCTGCCAATATCCTTGGACCTCTTCAGTTCTTAACCTCTGCAATAAAACACTTTAACCAGTGACTATTGTCTGAGTGAACTGAAGTTCTGACTGGACCCTTACAAGTTGCACTCCACACCTGATACCTTTAAACAACTCTGACTTTTTCATAAAGTCATCACTCTGGTCAAGCAATTGCTAAGGCTTCTGCCATCAATGGTTGCTGACCATTCCACTCCTCCTGAAGTCTGTCTGAGATGGAGGCACTAGGCTTCAAGGCTGCATGTCATGTCTCAGAGAGGCTGTGAAGGAGGGGCTGCAGGGAACAGAATGTTAGCACATGAAGAAGGCTACAGTCTGATTGAACTTGGGTTTATTCAGGCTCTCTTTCTTTCTCAGCTCTTTTTAGGTTTGTGGGAATTTATGTTTTAATTTACAAACATATATAACTTCTATATGTCTAGGGAGCTCCCTTGTAGTATATATATATCACTTGTAGTGGCTTTCAGTTCGAAACTGATAGTTATTTAATTTTACAATTTATATGTCCCATCTTATTGCTGAAAGACACTCAAAACTGCAAACAAATCAGAAAGCTTCATGTAATTTACAAGATCGTGTGTAGTGTTCTAATCATGCCACCTACAAATAGAAGTTCCCCATAAGAACAGTTAGAAAGCCAAAATATGTACTGGGTAAACCAACAATGGAAGCAAGTTCTATAGATGGCAGACAAAATTAGAGAAACATTGATCCAAGAAATAATCAGCTAAAATGTTCTAAAAACAAGGCTTCACTTTCTTTTTGGCCGGCTGTCTAATCTACAAAAACAGTGCCTGTTGAGTCACAATTTACAGGGTATTTGGGATTGTGTTCAACATAGCAGGCACCACTGTGGAGGAAGTCCTACTCAAGGCAGTTCTCCAACACTGTACTGTGTTGAAGGGTCTTGAACAGAACTTTGTATGATGACCAGAATATGTGGAAAATTATATATGGAAGAAGATGGTCCTTAAGGTACCCTGATACCAATCATGAGGGGCTTTGAGTTAACCTCTGCACCTTGTATTGAGCTCAGAAACCAACTAGCAACTTGTTCAGTAGTAGTAGTAGTAGTTCAGTCAGCCCTCCATACCAACAGACTTTTTTATCCACAAATTCAACCAACCATGGCTTGAAAAATATTCCCCCCCCCATTTTCCCCCCAAACAAACCTTGTAGTTCAACATTTTATATAAAGGCCACCATTTTACTATGTCACTGTATATAATGGGACTTGAGCATCCATGTATTTTGGTATCTATGGGGGATCTTTAAAACAAACCCCAGTGGATCCTGAGGGCCCACTGCACAGTAAAAGGAAAGAAGAAAAAATATTTGTTCATGACCTTGGACAAGTCACACTCTCTCTGGCTCAGAGGAATGCAAAGACAAACCACTCTGAAGAAATCTTGCCAAAAAAATCCTGTGATAGATTCACATTAGGGTTGCCATAAATTGGAAACAACTTGAAGGCACACAACACACGCAGCACAAAAGGTTGCAAACCTATATCTTACCTGCAAACATGTAAATGAATTAGTGGAACTTGCTTCTAAGCAGTCATGCATAGGATTGCGCTGTTAATATTTTCTCATATTATATTGGAAATGAACATACTGTATATGCCAATTAAAACAAGTTTATTGCTATTTCAGATTAGATTAGGCACATTAAATTTTATTGACTATATAAAAGGAATGCAGATACAACTTTAGGAATATTCTGTTAATCAATTATCTGTAAAGGAATCAATGGTTTGTTAAAAAGTTTGGAAAGATAAAATGCTATGAAACATACTGTGGTTTCTTAGTCTATTTTATGTTTTCTTAAGGATTTTTTTTTTTTTTTAGCAATTTTGTTCTTTACAGACATGACTTACAATTTTATTTCTGTTATCCAATATCTACTTCCTTTTATTCCTTTAATCAGTAAAGTTTAAAATTTCAACCATATGTCTCGGGGGTTAATTGGGTACCAAATAGAGTAGCACTAATAATTTAATATTAACCGTGGTTAAGCAAGCTTGAACATGGAACAATTGCTCCATTAATATTCTGCAGGCAATGTGACTGAAAGGCTTGCTGGCTGCAGAAAATTCACTAATGTGCACACACATTCAGACACATAGTTGTACACTTGGAGAAAAGTAGCTCTTTGCCTGAATTTTGCATACTAAAGCAAGATAGGAAGTTCAGGCTGAAAGTGGATCCAGGTTGCCAACTGATATAATTGTAAACAGAGTCCAGGCCAAGACAGTCTGAGCTATGGTAACATGCATCCCACATCTATCTTTCATTCTAATCCATCCCCATGTAGACTACACAGTAAACAAGAAGAACTACAAGACCCTAAACAAAGAACATCCACAGGCATACCAAGCTACTGGAGGCTCTGAAATTTACACCTTACACATTCCAGGCCACCTCTTCCCTTTTGACACCTCCAAGTGACTCTGTTACAGTAGCCAGGAACTGCAGAAATCATTGATCCCTCTAAGACTTTTATTGGTTGATTTATTTTCCCTGCTTTGGAGCCTGTCCCTCTATAAATATAGTTTTAGACCTTAGATTTTCCTTTGTGTCAAGGAAAGGCTCAATCAGATGCTGAGGCATCATTTTACATCTACCCAAAGCTCTTGGATGAGTTTTTTCTAAGGGTACTGATAATGTTAAATTAGCTACTGTTTATGTTCATTAAAAAAAAAAACACACACACACACAGTCGTGTGTGTGTGTGTGTGTGGGCAATATTTAATAATTAGGTCAAATGTGGCCTTCCAAGTAGTGTGTCCATTAACATAAACCTGGGGGAACTACGGGAAAAAAATCCCAAAACAAACATTGCTTAGTCAGGAATACACTTAAGAAGTGGCAACCTAAACTCCTAAAGAAATGCTAATTTGCAAAGCTACTGGAGGCATGTACACCTGGTTAATCCCATCTGCCCAGGCTGGCAACTTGAAACCTGTAAACGACCCTCATTAGTTTACCCTCAGTTGCTTCCTTCCTTTCATTTGCAAAGTATTTAACCATAAAACACTATTAACCATATCCAGAATCCCTTTGTCGCTCTCTAAGGAACACCACAAAGTATTGTCTTCTACTCAAAACCCCATCCCCACAAGGCAAATTTACTATAAATAAACCCTTGAAAACTGTCTTCAGTGTCCTTCAGCTCCCCCTCCTACATCCATGCTGCCAGTTTGCTGACTGACCCTCAGAGTCCCACTCTGAGAACCCCCCTGACTCTGTAGGTTTCTTCCGTGACCTCATCTCTACAGGAAAAGGTGTCATATCACCCACTGGAAACTCCCTTCACTATTCCTCTATCTCAATCTCTCCCACTTATTTCACTAGTCTTGGGTGAATGCTTGATGCCTGAGTGTGTGTATTGTTGGAAAAGAATGAAGCATTCCCTTTTCCCCACACTCTCTTACTATAGAGCAACCCCTGTTGGACTTCTTGTGTATATTTATTTGTCCCCTCTCAGCCGCTATAGTTAATATGCTTCTGCCTGTCCCACCCCCTTTTTCTTGGGCAGCCACCTTCTTCTCCTTTCCTAAGATGGTAAGTCATGGATGAGTCTTCTCTCCTTCACTCTATTAAGTTAAGTAAAGTTTTGAGTTATTTAATCTAAAGCTGCATGTCTCTTTTGGTCATTATAGTTCAGGGGAAAGTAATGTGCATATGAGCAATGTCTCTAAATCTAAACTGACACTCTGCTGGAGGGAAGTTAAAAGAATTTAACTTTAAGAGTTCCCAACGCAGGGCAATTCTAATTTCCCCACATGTATGAATGTTGTTATTATTTTCCAAATAAAGATTATTTGTTACTATCTAGCTTATGTCTCCTCCTTAGTACTGGTATAGTTGGTCACAACATCCTGCTGCCCCCCCCCTTGCATTGGCAAGTTGAGTACATTAATTTCCCAAAATAATGTCAATATTTAGAGGTCATCATGAGCACTGAGCATTTTGGGTAACAATTCACCCCACATCCATCTTTCATTTTGAACCATCCCCATGTAGACCCCATGTAGATGCTGAGGCATCACTTTACAACTACACAAAGCTCTTGGATGAGTTTTTTTTTTTCCTGAGGGATACTGGTATGTTTAATTAGCTACTGTTTATATTCATTAAAAAAACACAACAGACTATTTCTGAACTTCTCTCTAGTTCATTCTTTGATAAACATACTGAATTGGAAATTTAAGTCTAATTGTTTTGTTGTTTTGTTTTTGCATAGCTCCAGGAGTGGCATCATCCATGCACTGGGCTTTTAACAGACACATATTAGTCTAGCTGTTAAGAAGTTTAAAAGTTTCCAGAGGAGCTTATTGTGTGTGTGTGGGGGGGGTGGAATGAGGGGTCCCATGGCACTTTAAAGTCTGTCATGTTGCTTATAACATGAGCTTTCATGAACTATATCTCACTTCATCAGATACATGGAATGTTTTCCAGAATTTCAGGAATATACCCAGTACACAGGATTGAGGCTGAGTGAGTGTGGTCAGATGGAGATAGTGTGGTCATACTGAGACAGTGTGGTCAGAGGGAAATTGAAAGCAGAATATCAGAAAGTAGGTTTTTCCTATTAAAAAGAAAAGAAAACAAAATGCAATTCCCACCTTCCCATTGTTCTAATCATTCCTAATCCTACCTGTAGCTGTGTCATTAAAGGACCATCTATTACTACTGCAACTTCATTACTAATATGAGGGGGATTGTGTCTTACATAGGGTCTCTCTCTTGAAAGGCCTCACTCACATCATGCTCTGTGGTCACTTGTGGTTATTCATTTCAATGGGGTATCTTGATGGGGCCATTCTCACTGAGCATAGGGAAATGTGTGACTTTTTTTTTTACATCCCTAATCTCTTCTGTTTCTTACACACACAAACACACACCATTATTGTGAAAGCCATAATAGAATGTTTCAACTTCCTTTTCTTCATATCTGCTTCACTGACTCATGCACAAGGAAACTCACAAAACACATAGATCATGAAATGCCTTTGACCTTACTAGGTGATGTCTTTTAAAATAAATAAATAAATAAATAAATAAATAATACAACAGTGGGGTGGTGACTAATTTTAGACCTGCCTGATCATTTTTAAAAAGTATCTCCAAGTCCTGCTTATTCTTAATAGCCTAACCCCAGTGGCCTTAAGTAAAGGTGGTAACCCTCTGCTGCTCTTGTATTCATTTGCATGCATTAGGAGGCAAGATCAAAGCCAAAGGAGGTCAAGCAAAAATAATGGCTAAAGCCCTCAGTCCTTTATTGTAACCCAGGAGCAGAAAATACATGAAAGTCAATGCATGAATTCCCCAGCCCAGTTCCACACACCAGCATCTCGTCATTATTTGTTGTTGATTATTTTTTTTTTACAATCTAACAAATAAAATGCCCTTCTTTCAGTTATAATGATATAAATATGACAATGTAAAGTTAATCTCAGGGTTAGAACCTCCGTTTTGACTTTGGAGGTTACAGAAGTTAATGGCAAAGTTGAAACTGTTGAACATTTCACATGTCCTTCCTGGAAACCTAGTGAATATCTCTGCTGGCAGGACTTTTGTAGTTTGTCCCCATTACTGTGGCAGATGTAAGCAAAGGCAACTACCCTCTGTGATGTTAAAGACCCAGAGCCAGCAGAAAGTTATGGTAATTGGACTAGGATATCTCATCTTGAACAATATCTAGGCCTTCAGTTTTCTTAATAGCATATATGCTATTAGGAAAAAGAAAGGAAGGAAGGAATCAAACATCCAGATGTTAGTTTCAGTTTTTCATGCCCTTCTATTTTATAGATGTAGGTCTATCAATTTTAGAGGCCTAAATGCCCTAAAGGCATCAGATCCTGTCTGATCTTGGAAGCTAAACAGGGTCAGTATTTGAATAGTACTTGGATGGGAGACCACCAATGAATACCAGGTGTTGTAGGCAATATTGCAAAGGAAGGGAACTGGCAAAACCACCTCTGAGTATTCCCTTGTCTAAGAAAACCCTATGAAATGCATGGGGTTGCCATAAGTCAACAGGTGACATGAAGGCACATATACACACATGCACACATGAGGATGAACCAAAAGGAAAAGAGATAGGGATTTGCAATTTGCTATTTAACAAGTGCTGCCAATTAATATTTGAGTAGCTATTAAGAGGTTCCAGATCCTTTCAAAATGCTTGACTCAGTCCTGTCATATATCCCAACAATATAAACAGGGGGATTTACAGTACAGTATAAACAACCATGTAGCCTAAATACCCTATAAGGCACAAGATCTTGTCTGATCTTGGAAGCTAAGCAGGGTCAGCCCTGGTTAGTACTTGGATGGGAAACCACTAATGAATACCAGATGCTATAGTCTATAATTCAGAGGAAACAACTGGCAAAACCACCTCTAAGTATTCCTAAGAAAAGCCTATGAAATTCATGGGGTTAACATAAGTTGATAGGCAACTTGAAAGTACATACTCACTTATGCATTATGAATTTCAGGGATGCGCATAGGGCTCAGAGGCCTCATATGGACTGCAAATCCCATTTGGGGGAGCCCTGAAGCTCCAACCAGTCCCCTCAAAACCACAAACTCCATAATTTTTAAAAAGAAAATCAGCACAATTTTCAGGCAATTTTAGTCCCCATACTATGCTGAAAGATCCCCTCAGTTTTTCAAACACTTGAAAATGCCCTACCTCAAGCACTCAAGGAATACATACTACCCCCACATACTTCTCTTTTCCTCGGCAGTCCCTGTCAAAATGGCAACAGGCTATGATATGATATCACTTCCTGTCGGCATTTTGAAAAGTACAGCAGAGGAAAAGTGTTTTGGATTTGGTAGAGGGTGCAGCTCAGGGGGTTGGGGGAATTCACACCATTTCCCACCCCCATGAATGCTAACAAATAGAAGTATGTTACTGGGAAATAGTTTTTAGGGTATTAACTTCTTCTTTCTTGTCAGTCCCTAGGTGCTGCAGAGAGTGACAAAAGGTCCTGATAAGTGGCCACAGCACAGCATGGTACGTTGGGCAGCATGCCAGACCCTGAATTCACATGCTGTCATATGGACTGAGTAATGTTGTCACTGTGGAGAGGCTTGGGAGGAGTGTCCTACATTGGACTGACTTGTTGCCAGTGTTCTTTCAGGAGCACATGGGGCCTCCTCCTGAAGTGCTGGTGATCCACCTCAGTTGAACAGGCCTTGGGCTGATAAAAGGGAAGGCACTGATTCTCCAAGCGCTGGCCAATATTTGGCTTGTTCTCAACAAATGGCCTGATCTTTTGGTCTGCGATCTTACCGCTCCAAGTTTGGCACAGAGAAGGCAACCCATGGTGCCTGGATTTGGTGCACGACAGAGTTAACCAGGAATCACCACGATGGGTGTATTGGTCCACTTTCTTCTACATCCTGACATAGTTTTCCAGCAGTGAGCTCTACAGAGTGGATGGTGTACAGTTGTCAAAGTCAAGCAATGAGATCTTTCTGCAGGATCTGCGGAAGGGGGTGAGTAACTTATTGGCTGGCCAGCTGGGGTGGGCAAGGGACTAAGCGGACGCTTGTCCCTTCTCAGTGGCAGGTAAATGGGGGAGATTTCTATAGTTCGGTGTACATCTTGGCACCCTTTTGGTGAAGGGTTGGGTTCTGGAACTACTTGTCAGGAGTTAGAAACTTAACTCCATTATAAAATGGCCAAACAAAGTGCACAGTCATGCCTAGTCAAAATGGCTGACTCCATGAACTGCCTAGTCTTCCTTATCTACAGAAGGAGGGTTCTTATTGGTGTATAAGATCATGTGATTGAGTAAGCCAATGTCCTGTAACTGTGTATATGGGAGGGCTCAGAGCAGACCTCACTTCTCTTCTTCCTGTGAATGCTGAGGCCTGGTGAAGCAGTTTCTCCCTGAATTGTAAATATTTGTATATATTGCAACTATATGAGTTTGAAGATAAAAGTGCCTCCTGCTTATTTGGATGGCAAACACTCTGTGTGTGAGTATTCTTGGGAGCGGGTTGCTACTGAGTCTACTGAGATATCAGTTTTGGGGCTTCTGCTGGGGATTGTGTGTTCTATCATCCCCTGACAGTAGTTGTGGGCCCAGCTGATTGCTCTCAGATTAGATAAGGTGCACCCAAAAGAATTTCCCAGAAACTCTTTTTGTTTTGAGTGTTTTTTGGCTAGTTGGCTGAGAAACAGTTAAGTTTCAGCCAGGCCCTATAATATTTTCAAGCAACCTTGAAGTGCTGCCAGCTGCCAACTGTTTGTGTTTCATAGCTGGAGAATTGTTGACTTAATCAGCAGAATGGCAGATAATAGTCTTGTCTGCTTTGAAAAGCTGGCTGATGGAAATTATTCAGCATGGAGTTTATACATGGAGGCTTTATTAATTAAGGACAACTTGTGGCATGTTTTAGAAAATGAAAGTGTGATCCCAGAGGGTTCAGAAGATGAAATAGCAGTGTTCAGACTAGCAGACCAGAAGGCTAGAGGTGCAATTCTCTTATCACTCAGCCCCTCCCAGTTAATACATGCAGCCCCAGTAAAGACAGCCTTTCAGCTTTGGACAGCTTTGAAAACAGTTCATCAGATTTCATCCTGCCTCTCAAAGATGATATGGACGAAGAGACTTCATAACACAAAGCTGTCTACTGGAAGCTGTGTGAAAGTCCATTTGGAGGAAATGAGGCCGCTTTTTCAAGATGTGGCCAATAGAGAAGTGGACATTCCAGAAGCCTATAAGTGTTTTATTTTATTGGGCAGTTTGCCAAAGGAATGGGATTTCCAAATGTACAGTCTGCAGACCACCAGGGAGAGTGATTTGTCTGTAGACCTGGTAGCTGGGTGTATTTTGGAAGAGGTCCAATGCAAACAATTTGATTCCCAGATGGAGGGGAATAAACAGCTACAAATTACCAGACGTAACCAGGAGAGCACTGAAACAGAGGCATCTGTAGAAGAGGGAGCCTGTTTCAGATGCAAAAGGCCTGGACATTTTAAGAAGGACTGTAAGATGCCTGCGGATACGAAGGGTGCATCCTCTTCATAGCACAGCACCATCCTGATGGTACTGAGGCAAGAATTTGGTTACTTGTTAGTGGGGACATGCACAATATGGTTAATAATTTACAGTTGTTAAGCAATGATAAAAATGTTTCAATAACCAATATTACCCTTGCAGATGATACTCCCAGCAAGGTGCAGAAAATGGGCACTGCATATGTGCCCTCTTTTGGTAAAGATTTTGAAAATATGTTATGTGTTAAGAAGCTAGAGAATTGTATATTAAGTGTGTCCCAAATGACTACTGATGGTTATAAAGTAATATTTGAGGGGAAACACTGTACAGTAACAGAAAGGCATAACGTGAATAATATCTGTGCAAAAGGGATAAGGAAACATTGGTTGTAGTACATGTTGCCTAAAGGGAAGGTGGCAAATGTGAACCCTGCAGACAATGTGCCCCTACATGATAAGTGTGTTCATTACTACCACAGGCTAATGAGCCATGCTAGTTACAAAGGGTTAAAGGAGCTAGCAAAAGTGTGCCCTGATTTAAGTATGAAACACTGTCCAAGGTTCTTAGAATGTGCAGTGTGCAGGAAAGTTAAGGTGAAGGCTTATTTAGATGTCAAATATTTGTATATATTGCAACTGTTTGAGTTTGAAGAGAAAAGTGCCTCCTGCTTATTTGGATGTCAAACACTCTGTGTGTGAGTATTCTTGGGAGCAGGTTGCTACTGAGTCTACTGAGACAGTTTTGGGGCTTCTGCTGGGGACTGTGTATCCTATCATTCCCTAACACTACTTTCACAGATTCTGGAACCTAGGAAGTGGGGAAGGAGTCTGCCCTTGGGGCTGGCCTGGGACCTTGCTCTCTCTTATAAAGCCTTCAGCCTTGGGAGGGGGCAACTTGGGTTGGCCTTCCAGAAGAAGACAGTCCAGGGGGGTAAATAGTCAAAATTTTCAGAACAGGATACAGAGTGGGAATTGTGCAACCCTCTAGGTGTTGTTATATTGAAATTACCATCAGCCCTAGACTATGCTCTAGTCACTAGTGAATAATGCTAGGAGCTGCAGCCTACAATATATGGAGGGTGATCTGATTTCCACCTCTGCTACAAGAAGTAAGAATTGCCAGTAGATACCAACCGAACTAAGATTTTGTAAAGTGTTTTGTAGTTCTAGTGGTTATTGCCATCTCTGTTTCTTGCTAAAAGTCTGTCATTTATTTGGTCAAGACTCAGCTTTAATACGATACCATGTGTCATTGAAGGCAATAAGGCTATGTACTGAACTTGTAGCTCAGGGGCTATGACTTGAACCATGCTTGACCATCAGCATAGTACTCTTCACAGTTTGTCAAGATCCCATCACGTTTTGAGCACACCTACTATCTGTGTATTCTAAACTTCCAAAACTTACCATCAAAACCATCCTTGATAAAATGTAGAGTGGAAGCTAAACACTGTATTTTCTGCATCTCTGTAATAATATATAGAAATCTAGATAATTATATGAACACAGAATCAGATCTATAAATATACAGCCCTGAGGTTTCAAGCAATCTCAGCAAGTCAGCTCCAGCCCAGTTGTATTTTTCCCTTTCCCCTCTGTACAACTAAACATCACATTATTACTGTGTGTCAGCACCTATTCAATTAACATGTCAAAGTCAGAGGTAAATCTTTGCCTGTAAAAAAAAAGAAAAAAGAAAAGAAAAGAGAGAGAGAGAGACAGACAGAGAGAAAGAAAGAGACTGAAACAAAACCCAGGATTTTCCAGAATGCATCTAATCAGCAGCTAGCCCCCAAACATTTTTTAAATTGATTTTGAACTCCTATGAGAAGGCTGAAGTCTCATCTCACTACAGTTCCTGCATGCACACAAGAGATACTGCTAAACAAATATCTGTATTGTCACAGGGATTTCAAGCTTTTACACTTATTGGAAAGACATTTTGCCTGGAAAAAGCAATGTTCCTAGCATTGCCATTCTAAAACAACTCACCCATCCCACCACCTCTTCAGCTACACTAATAATGGCTTGATATATGCAAGAATATTTTGAATACAACTAGGTTTGCAGATTTCTCAACCTGGATCCAGCTACCTCCTGTTGTTGTTGCTTTCTCACCAGACATCAGGCATTTAATAAGGAAGGGTAGGGAACAAACCAAAACAAGGAGGAGGAAGAGACAGGAAGGATCAAAATCCAAGGCCATGGTTCCTACAGAGTAGTGAATAGTTATGGGTTGATTGTTCTATATCTGGTTTGTGTCCTTTTCACATGTATTCACCTATGAGCTCATTCTATCCCATTTCTACACCATTCTGCAGTTTTATAGCATGCAAACTTGTATTTAAACGCAGAGGCCAGGATCCAATGATGTGTTACTGAATTTGACAACTGGAGATTCAGGAGTTTCCTTCCCCTTCCCTCATAGCCAAAATAGGTGGCAAATACTGTTCAAGAGAATTTCTGAGTCCCTGCCCTCTGTAAGCAGATTTACAGAGGGAAGAGTGTGCTGCAGGAGAAGACAGGAATTGCTCTTCTGACAGAAACATTGGGATCAAGTGGAAGTGAGCCACTAGATCCTGGCCATATTTAAAACATGTTGTCCTTCAAGGTACACATTTCTAAATACATCATCTTTCAAGATATTAATTCTGAACAGATTTTATTAGTTCTGACATGTCTTGTCTGGGAGGGTGGGGGACACCTAAACCCATCAGTGAATGGAGAAACTGTTTTTGTTGGTATGGACTGATACATAAATATTTTGGTTTTGATCTCCCACATACTCTACTTTTAAAAGATATTAAACTATATCCATCACAAATACGAACAACTTGGAAAATGTTGGAAGCTTCTTATTTATTTATTTAGGTTTTTTTAAAAAAAACAAACAAACAAACAAAAAAATTTCACCTTTCCTTAACTTAAAAACTATTTTCAAATCATTGTAACACATCAAGGTATTGTAGGTATGTCTCCTTACAAAGATTACTCCTGAGGAACAACTTTCTCTTTAGGAAAATTACAGCCCCCACTATTGCCAAAATTGCTTTGAATGTATCCCTAGGTGAAAAATCAAAGAAAACTTACCTTTAATTATCCCCCCTCACACACTTTGGACTACAACTTCAACAATACACCAGTCAGGATGGTCACTTTTATAAGCCACATGGGTTGATTTTACAAGTTCTGGTGAAAGCTTGTGTCATTGTATATATCTTACATGTGTAAAACACAAAACATTTTCCCCATTTGACAAGCAATCAAATGCTTTGTGTAGAAGAGCTGCAAGATAAGCAAGAAAAACAAAAATAATAACCCACACAAAAATATTCTTCCTGCTGGGTTGATCCAAACTAAAGCAGAAGGGAGCAATTGTATGGTTTTCTGTACTGCATACCTTGAGTGCATTTCAACATCTCTGACAATAATGACATCTGGACACATTTCAGGATCTCAATAAGTACATTTTCATCTTTGATGTTGGATCTACAGGAGGTTCTACATACACTAGAAGAGCACTTCACTACTCGCTTTCACCCCTAGGAATACATGAAAGAATTTGTGTATTCAAAATAATCAAGAAGTATGGCTTTACCAAATTGTACTTTAGGCTGCAGATGTGGTCAGGTGCATCTTTCTTTCTTTCTAATATTAACATTAGGTCCTTCACTGGCACACAGAAGTGGAAAGCCTAGGAAATGCTTTATCCCCGAGTGATAAATGTACAAGCTGTTCCTCCTTTGGCTAGGCATGTGCATGACAATCTAATCACGAAACAAAATTAAACAATACTTGTGCCAGCTGCATGGGGTGGGAGTAGGCATTGGAACAACAAATATTTATAGATTGAGTTGGGTTAACAAAAATGCCACATCTTTTATGAGTTACTAGTCACTGAGTTAGGTGTGTTATGTGTGAGGGACTAATTAATGGTGGAACCTGAATGATGAGTGATTCCAGCAATATGCTGCAATAACATAAATAAGGTGTTGGGGCTCACCATGTCTTAAGCAAATGCCCATACCCCCCTTCCTTCAACCTTCACATGCAGTGGCCATGTTGGGCTACTTTCTTGAAGTGAAAAGAGATCCTCAGTCAAGGGGAACAATTCTCTTTCTGCTTTCTTCCAAAGGCCCTGCTCTCAGAAGCCAGAGGAAACAGTGTTTGACTCTCACAGTGTAAGTCACCATGATAAAGTAGCATCCTGCATGAGGATCCTACAAGCAGGGGGATTTGGTAAATTAGAACCTGGGGCTAGGTTACAAAAACCCTTATTTTTAAAATGTGCATGGAAGTGCTTTTCTCATTATTGCACTTACATCTTTTTCATGCTCACAATTTGACTGTACAAGTATGTGAGGAAGATTATATGTCAAATCTTTACATAGGTGAATAGCATCAGTCAATTTTTGATGTTTACATTATAAACTCTGTGTTTCTTGAACCCAAAGCATAGCCAGAAGAGCCTAGTCAAGTATTTTCCTCCTGAACATCAAGGCATTCCTCAGCTGTAAGCAAACTTATATTCACACCTATTGTAGGTCTCCCTGTCTGATCAAAGTAAGGCTGCCTTTTGATTTAATATTTTTTCCTGTAGACCAGGTGAACAAAGAAATTGTGGAGCCAAGGGGGAAAAAATGGTGGAAGAGATCTGTACTAAACTATCACCTGCCCAGAACACCATCAGTTACTAAAACAGAGTATTTCCCCTCACCCCTATGAACCCTGATTAATTAAAATATCCTCAACCATTGCCAACTTGAAGGACATTCTGAAAATCTACATGAGAAGTTAACATTGAGAACATGCAAAGGAAAGCCTTTTATCAGGGGTCTATTGTGGGAAGTCAAGCTAGAACTACAAAAAGCAAGTTCTTAGATATAGTGCTGAAGCTGGGAGCTAACCAGAGTGCTGAAAACACACATGCTACCTAGAGATCATCCCAACATGGTCTTACATATCTTCAGCCTGTTGTTTAGCAACTTTCCATTGAGAAAAGAGAATTACTGAGAGGAATGCACATGTCCAACTTATATTACCCACGTTGTCTCGTAAGTATGGTAGAACATACTGTGATGTGTCCTATTCTCTCCATCCTATTCTGAGAATGGAGCAGGCTTTTTTTCTGCTGCTCCAGAGACTTGAACATGGAGCAATGGATGCAAGCTCCATGAACAGAGATTCCACCTCAACATTAGGAGGAACTTTCTGACAGTAAGAGCTGTTTGGCAGTGGAACACACTCCCTCGGAGCGTGGTGGGGTCTCCTTCCTTGGAGGTCTTTAAACAGAGGCTGGATGGCCATCTGTCGGGGATGCTTTGTTCGTGATTTCCTGCGTGGCAGGGGGTTGGACAGGATGGCCCTCGTGGTCTCTTCCAACTCTACAGTTCTATGATTCTATTGTGATGTGATTTTCTGACTTAAGAGAACTGGAATGCTAAGTATTTAGCCTAGCAACAAGGGCTAGATAGTTTGTTAAAACTCTAAGTCCTCTGATCTAAGTTGATGTTATTTGTTGTCTAATGAGAAATGATTGCCAGGGCAGTAGAAATTCCCTTTTGGGATAGTTTTAAAGCAAGTAACTTAATTGTATTCTTGTCTGGTGTAGGGTTATGAAAATATCTTGCCAAATTACTCATTCTTGATGAGGCAGGGTCTCTCAGTAGATTAAGAATAGACTATTGAGAGTTTGTTAACAAGAGTGAGATAACACAAATTTCTTCAATTTGCACAAAATGTTTCTGTGCAGAACGAGACAGTCTTCTGTCTTTGTGAAGCAAAGTGTGTGTGCATACATACACACACACAAACATGTATACAACAAGGCCAGAAGAACTTGCTGATTGATCACAAAGATGCAGACATCCCATATAATGTTTCTATTTTTAAAATATACACTCAACAAAGCAGCAGCTATCACAATTTGTACTATTTATTCAGTTTACACAATTTGAACAAAAATAATCCTTAAAAATTTGAAAAGTCTCTTGTCAGTAGCACAATTGTCTTACAGGTGAGATTATCAGAATTGTAGCTTTTCATTTTCACACATGGAAATGAGATGTGAGGATGTATATGGCTAGTCTGAAGTACACAGAAGCTGGAAAGTAATTTCCAGCAGTAATTTTCAGTGTTATAGTTCTAAGGTCCCTAGGTAGTTAACTACAATCATACTTGCATTTGTTTTTTTAAAAAAGGGAATCCTTTACTTCCAGTTTCTCAAAAATAAGTAAGCAGAAAAGTTACTGAATACTATTGAATCTATTGTAATCTAATCAGATATTAGAAATGTGAAAGGTACTTAATCTTGGCCTGTATTATAAAATATACAGAAGCAGTTTATACGGAGCCAGTATGGCATAGTGTTTTGAATGTTGGACTATGACTCCGTAGACTAGGGTTTGAACCCCTGCTCAGCCATGAAAACCCACAGCGTGACCTTGGACAAGTCACATACTCTCAGCCTCAGAAAACCCTGTGATAGGTTCAGCTTAGGGACACCGTAAGTTGGAGACAACTTGAAGGCACACCACAACAAATAAGACAATATAACACATGAATTCACACAGGACAGGTTTTTTGTTTTTGTTTTTTTTAAAAAATCTGATCATATTAAAAGAGAAAGGTGTAAGAGTATGTCTGGACCATCCCTACCCACCCCCAGCAATGAGATTTTGGAGGGAATAGGTCTTGCTGATGTTAATTGCATTTTATTGTGGTTTTAAACTGTATTGTTAACTGTTATCATTACCCATTTTGAGGACTTGTACAACTGCAAAATGCATTATAAATCTCAAATAAGCAGGACATATAAATAACTAAACACAACCTTGAGCAAGTAACCAATATGACAAGATCCTTTGGGTGATTTATGCTGATGTAACTGTCTGTAACATCAATGGAAGCACTTTGTTGAGTGGTATGTAGCAGCATCTAGGAGTTGAAAGTAGAATCTGCCTCCATCAGAGATGGCTTTCACTGTTGTTTCCCCTCTGTACATCCTCAAAGTACCCACAATCATATTATCTCTGCCTCTGTGTTGCTGCATACACCTCCTTCTCTAATGACACTAGGTTATAACCTATTGTGGTCATTTTGTTCCCATGAACTAACTTCAGAATAATGCAAGGGCACCAAAGAATATTGGTGTTATTAAACCCAGTCTAAAAGTTTGAATGAGCCAGATTCAAAAATGTTTACCTAAACATATTCCAGGTGCCTTACTTCTCTTTGGATAAGTAGCATTATAAATCTGTATAGGAAAATACATGTAGGTCACAACCAAGGCCCCCAGCATGCTCTCTTTCTTATTTCACTGATGTTCATGAAATTTTCCCATTGGTGTTCTCTCACCACCTATGAACAGAGCCATGTCCTTTTGTTGTCTCAGTGATCAAAGACCACCCTTTCATCATTTTAGCCTTTATTGAAGTGTAACAATAGAAAAACTCAATGGGAGAGTATCAGCTGTCCAGCTTTCTATCATCATATTTTATCAACATTGCAAACAGCTAAGTTCAAAATGTTCTCGTAGAAATTAAAACAAAATGACTATACAGAAAATGGTGGCTTGTATAAAGCAATGGGTTCTTTTTGAAGTGGTTTCAAGAATCCTTTGTGTGGGACTCAGTTTGTTCTTCAATCCTGATGCAATAAACCATTGTTTTACTTGTTTGAAGCATGTGGCTCCAAGTTCTAATCAATATAATTTGTACATTGATCAACCAAATCATTAGTTGGCTAATAGGTGGAAATTAATCTTATTTAATATAAACACATTCAATGAAAGGGTAAAATAAAAAGTACATTTTAGAGTATTGTGGTCCCATTACAGGAGGGTCCCTTATTTTCAAGAATTATTTTCCATGTGAGTGTGGGTGGGCAGTGGGGGAAGGGAATTATGTAATTAAGTGAAGTGAAATACATTAGTTGGATCCCATAATTTTTCATAATCTAAAGTAGATTTACTTTTGCATCATTTAAAATGCCAAAAGTCCTTCCAGTAATGGTTGCTGATGAGCAACCATATATATTCAGTGGCTTAAAGGACAAATTATTTGACCACTGAGAATTCTCTAAACTAGTTGAGAATAAAGTTTAGAGTTTCTCTGGAAGTTCAATTTTTACCACAACTAGTGAGGGGGGAATTAAGTCCAAGCATTTACTTGAAACAAAATGGAGGATGAGATTCTTCTAATCATGTTTATTCTTGGTTTTGGGTGTAGTGCCAACAAATGTAAGGATGTAAGGTTAAGGAAGATTAGAATATCTTGGATCTTTTGCCTACTTAAAGGTCTTCTGTGGAACAAACAAAGATCACAAAAGCTGTTCATGTGTCCTGTAGCTGTGAAGACCTTGGCTAGAGTTTATTTTATCCTAGAAAGACTGTATCTCCCCATACAACCCTGACCAGGTTTTAAGATTTTTGGAAGAGAGATGTCTCTGATAACAAAGGCAAGTTTGGTGAGGGTATGAGAGAGCCTTTGTGGTGACTACTTTCAAGCTATGGAATTTCTTCCCTTTGGAGGTCAATTGACCCCCTCTCTGCTATCCTTCCACTGCAGTCAACGATTTATTATTATTATTATTATTATTATTATCATTATCATTGCAGGCATTTGGTTTATAATTCATGTGGCAGAAGGGACTTTTAATGGGGCATGCTTTTACCTTTTTAAATTACATTTATATCTTTTTTAAACTGTCTTAACATTGAATTTTTAATATAATTGTTGGTTTACCGTTTTAAAAAGTTTTGAACTAATAGTTGTTTATTGTGCTGTTCATTGATTTAATTTGTTGTGAACTGTCTTATGTTCTGTGTTGGGAGAAAGGTGGGTTATCAAATAAACAAACAAACAAATAAATACATTAGAGCATGACCGTTCCCTTATACCAGCCAGCCTCCTTTTCTCAGGCTGATTTTGCAGCTGCATTCTTATCTTTGCTCAAACCAGCTGAAACATTAACACCTCCCTCCACAGTTGGCAAAGAACACTTGTTAGCAATTACCAAAAAGCAAAACACAATGAGTATCAACGAAAATAACTGAAAAATAACAGAAAAACAACTGACAATGGCAGGATTAGGCACCATCAGACAATGTGCTACATGGACTTTGGATATCGGGAACACTATACAAAACACAACAACCTCTAAGAAGCTGGTTGTCCTTGATTTGTGCTGGAAATTTGTTGAGGATTTAAAGAACAAATAACTATGATGATCTTAGTCTGATTCAGATCTTTCTTTCAACAGTATTAAATGCAATATTTGCTATATTATCTTAATGAAGGAGATATGTCTTTCATCTGAACTGGTCAAGGCATAGAGAGGACAGAAATTCTATCCTTCTGATAATACTTCTTGGTGTACCAGGACAACAATCCATTTGCACATAATCTTTGTTTGTTTGTTTGTTTGTTTGTTTCTCCTGAGTTTCATACACCAAGCATCAGCAGAAGTCTTTAGCTGTCTGCTCTGTTTATTCATGGCTTTCCTCTTAGAACTACTTTATTATTGCTTTGCAGTTTAAAAGTAGTTTGCTTAATCTTAAAGATTTACAGCTGCTCCACAATCAGATCAGCCTGTACTTGCATCTGCTAATTGAACTGTCATTTCAGAAGCCTGGCAGCATGTCCAACTTGATGGATTGTATCTACAAACTGTTTCCCTCTCTTTGTCATTTTATAAAATTCAATCTTTTTCTAAATTAAGTTTCCTCTCTCTTTCTTTTTCTTTTTGGTTAAAAATGATTATTTACACAGCAGTATTATTCTCTGCAAACCATTAATTTTTAATTGGGTGGTATATACCCTTCTGATTCTTGATTTTGTTAGTTTATCCATCCAAGAGTTAACAGATTTGACTTAGAAGCATACTTCATTCAATACACTTTAGCTAGATCAGAACTCATGGATCAGCCTAACTAATTAGTTGTAGGTTGCTTCTGAGTTATATGGAGGCTTGTCAGCCTATACAATAAGTATGTTCCCATCTAGAAACAAAAATAATTGTGATTGAGATATTACTGCAATACCCACTTATTTGAGTGATAGCCTCACTGAACCCAGGACTTCTGGGTTCCTTCTCTTACAATCTGTTGGCCTTACTTATTTGTTTATTTATTGTTTCTTATAATGCCACCAGCATTTTCATCCTATCCCTGTACCATACTAGGTTGCAAGACAATATTTTTTCCCTTCCTGCATGAACACTCCTGCATCTTGTGTTTAATCTTAAGTAACATGGTCCTATATAAATCAAGATTTTAAAGGTGGAATCATTATGTGGAACTGGGCCCAGAAATTAACCTGGATCCAGTGAAGTTGACATAAAATTAGAGTTATGTGTTCTGGACATGTATAGGCATACTTTGTTTAATGTCTGGCATCTATGTTCTGAATGATTTTTTTTTTTTACACTCTAAGCATTTTTCAAAGGCAAAACGTAGAATAAGAGGAAGTAAATTACAATTGACCTACCAGTATAGGACCAACGCATCTGTTCTGGCAGTTGCTGGTATCTAGAATCTCCATGTCCATGGGGTAGCTGGCTTACTGATCTAAGGTGATAAAAATTCCCCCAGATCAGTGCCATCTGGCCATCCAAGACAGAACAGCCATTATTGTAGAACCATCTTAAAACTATATGCCTAAAACTTAAATAGGAGTGAAACCAATCCGAAGAGACTGACTTGCACACAGTTTCCAAGATTAACCGGTCAGTTTATCGGCAATACTTCTCTATTGTCTGGATTAAGTCCCTGTTTGCTTACTCACACCCAGTTCATCATTAATCTCAGATACAGGAACACTATAACCTCTGAGATTTGAGAAAAAGGAGAGAAAGACATGAGTGTTATCCACATATTGATGCAACTACATGATGCCTCTAAGGGAATTTTAATGGAGCTGTTGTTGTTTCAGGGTTGTTGTTGTTTTAAAAAATATGTATATACTTCTCTGAGAAGACAGCATGGTATACTGTTGGACTATGACTCTGGAGACCAAGGTTTGAATCCCCACTCAGTGATGGAAACCCACTAAGTGACTTTGGACACATCACTCTGCCAGCCTCAGAGGAAGGCAAAGGCAAACTCTCTCTGAACAAATCTTGCTATCAAAACTCCATGATAGGTTCACCTCCATGTCAGAAATGACTTGAAGGCACACACCACCAACAACAACAACATATACAGTAGCACCCCCATATCCATGTGGGATTGGTTCTGCACCCCCATGGATGGTGAATTCTGTGGATAATAGCAAATGCCATTCACCACCACCACCACCACCATCCTGCCGCTGCCTCAGGTGCCCTCCCAAGGGAAGGGGGGCAGGCATGGTCGCTCCTGCCTCTTCCCTTCCCCCTTTGCCCACCATGGTGCCACCACAAATGGAGCTCTTCCAGGGGTAAGGAGGGTGCAGGCATGATCGCTCCTTCACCCTCCATTTCCCCTTCGCCCACCATGGCCCCACTGCAAACAGAGCTCTCCTATGGGGAGGGAGAGTGAAGGCACAATCACTCTTTCCCCCACCATTCCTCCTTTGCCCCCGCCATGGCCCCGCCATGAGCAGAGCCATCCCAGGGGAAGGGAGGGGGAGGCAAGATCCCTCCTCCCCCTCCCTTCTTCCCACCATCATCAACCGTGGATAATTGATTCTGCAGTTGGCAAATCAGCGGATATGGAATTGCTACTGTACTTCTGTATAAGCAGAGTATTCATCCCCAAACTAGTGCCCTCATATGTTGTTGGACCACAGCTAACAGAATCCCTGTCTATTGGTCATGACCAGACCATGGCTGGGACTTCTGTGAGTTGGAGCCCCATCTTTGGGAACAATTGAACTAGAGAGTGTGCCACATAGGTAGAAACTAGGCCTGTGTCAAACATTCTGATACAAACTTTCTCTTCATATTCACAGGCTGCAGAGATAATGCAGTTTGATACTGCTTTAACTGCCATGGCACAATGCTATGGACCTCTGGGATACTATGTGCAATTTGCACCAAAACGAGTCTTGTCAGTCTGAATGTTCTCCTGAAAAATGCACAAATCTCTTGCCAATTTTGGCCGAGGAGAAGGAGGGGAAAATGACACAAGCAAGGATTTATATCCCTAGTAATGCCCTTTTTATTTAATGATTGGCATGTATTCTTGCAGACTGAACAGCCTGGGTTGCACATCAGCATATTAATCGTACTGTGGCTAAAGGAACCAAACTCTTGAACAGAGGAGGAGATGAGTTGAATCTAGACTTCTCTGCCTTTCTTCCACCAGACCCAGATGATTAGTGCTGTTAATGACCATATGATTAGGCTACTATATTCACCAGCCATCTTTTTCTAATAATAATGTGTATGAGACAGTCTGCTGGTAGATATTGTAGGAGTAATGAGTCTAAAAATAAAAATGTATTAAAAAATTCCAGGGATCTAGCCCTTTTAAAAAACAATAAAAATATCTTCTTTTAAAAAGGATTTGAAATCATTTTCTTTCAAATTCATGCAGAGTGGCTTAAGAATGCAGACAAGCTCAATTAACACTTAAAAGTGTATTCAGAGGTCTGTGGTCTGTGAGCCCTGGTGGCGCAGTGGTTAAATGCCAGTACTGAAAGTCACCACGTTGCAAGTTCGATTCCAGCGGGCTCCAAGGTTCGCTCAGCCTCCCATCCTTTCGTAGGTCGGTAAATTGAGTACCCAGCTTGTGGGGGCAATTAGCTAACACACATTGGAAACTATTTAATGCAGTGTAGATGTGTAAATAGCTATTGCTTAAAACAATTTGTAAACCGCTCTGATAGCCTTGTGGCTGAAGAGCGGGGTATAAATGACTAACAAAATAAAAAAAAAATCACCCAGTTAAATTAGACTCATTACAAAAACAAAGGAGTCAGTTTAAAAATGCAAATCAAAAGTTTACTGAAGGTATATCAATCTCAATCTACATACTAAAACAAACTTTTAAAGAAAAGGTTCCTAACTAACTAGGAGGATTTAGGGTAGAAAGACTCACCCAGCCTTTAGAGGTAGAGGCTACATGGTGATTTAAAAACAAACATCATGGCATGGTTTCATAGCAGCAGCATGGCTAGGACATCATGGCAAGGACAAAGATGGCAAAGACAAAGATGGCTACAGCCGCATGGAGACTCTAACGTAAAAGAGAACTTGCACACAGAGCAATAAAATTTAAATTAGGTCATGTGTTTAATGACCCAGCACTCCAGTTGGCTGGAAGTGCCCAGTGAAATAAGAGAAAGGGAGTTTGGGAGAACAGAAGCATGCAGGGAAAAATTCCTAGATTTATCTTAGGATGTGAATGGGGTACACAAGATTGCTTTTACATTACAATAATTATTTCCCCACATACTACAGATATGCACATACCTACCTGTATTGGAGCCCTCATCCTTTATGCAACTTGGTGCCATTCAGATATGATAGAGTGTAGTTTTCATAAGTGCTATGGCCATGTTGGCTAAAGCTTGTGAGAGCTGCAGCTCAAAATATCTGAAGGACAACAGGTTTCCTATTTCTGTTCTAAATGGTGCAAGTGTGTATAGGTCTATGTTCATCTTCTCTGTGCTTTTAGGTCTAATTATAAATAAAGTGCTTATTCAGTTCTTTCTGCATCAATGATTTGTAGACATTTGTCATAATCATACTATTGTCATTATTCAAGGTTTTGACATTTTTACTGTATTTGGTCACTGTCAGATTTTAGAGATGAATTATTATCATCACTTCTTTCCCTCAAAACTACAGAATCTTCCTCCCCACACACAAAATATAAACTTTTTATTTTTTTCTGATTTTTCAACACTTTAATTTGTCTACTTTTTCATTTGTATCTTTCTATATTTACTGTCATCACAGAGATGCAGGAGGTTATATAATTCATTATGCAATTATCGTATGGCCTCTGCTGCAGATGTTTCCAATTAAACCATCCTGGAACCTTTTAATTAAGAAGTTATAAAAATGTGTTACAATGATGTCAGGGCTATATGTTACCTTGGCAAATATTCCTCATTCCCACAACAAAAGGTTGCCTCCAACTTATTTCCTTAGCTAAATGTCTTTCTAGATTTTGATGTCTCAAATTAGCTAGTTTTCCTTCAGAATAAGAACTGGTACTTTCCATTGCTTCATCTCTCCCGTCCCCTCCCCCCCCCCCCGGAATGATTAGAGGTTACAGAATCAACAGATACCACTCCAAAATTTGCAGTTCCATTTCTGGACTGGCATTTGACAGACTTGATTGCAATAGCATATAGCTTGCAGACACATTTGGAGGGAGACCTACATTAGGTGATCAGTATAATGATATGATTTATAATTCTAAATAATAATCTATTGACACTACCTTAGTGCTAAGGAGTTGATAATTTGAGGACTTAGGCCCAAAAATCACATGAAGGGTGGTAGCCAAAGAATTCTGCATTGCTGCACAGGAAAATTGTTTAAGGTTTTGTAGAAGAAAAATGTCTTTTCAAGTTGCTCTTCATTCTTCTTGCCTGCTTTTGGACCATAAAAATATTACAGCAAGCTTCACACCTGTTGACTGTTTCAAAGGAAAATGTTTGAACACAACTATTTTAGCCTCTGTAGGTTGAACTCTCCTTTTGAGATCTCCTCCTCCACCCCCCATCCCCACTCCCAATTGTATTTTTGTTCTCAAAACTGTTAGCTACAGTTTGCCTTTGCCATGCCCTTCCCCAGGAAATCAGGAACAGCAGAGTGACTGTATTTTCCAGTCAAAATTAAAAACCCATTTGTTCAGCTTGACTTATGCTTAGTGACAGCACTATGTATTTCTTGCTGCGACATGACTATATGAAGGACACACTGTAAAGTTATAAAGAATTATATTACATTGTACAGTTAAGTTGCAGTTCTCCATTAAAAAAAACCAAAAATTAAAGCTGTTGTTAGTCCAGTGGCAGAAATAAATAATGCATTTTTTTTCTTTCATTCCCTGCTATTCTTAACTAAATGTGAATGGCACAAAAGGAGACCGTGATATGCTAACATAAATAAAACATTGGCATTTTTTTCCACCAACAGTGCAAGGCAAAATGTCACTAATGAAGAATTAATGTGATGTTAATTACCTTGAGTAGTTTAAGTGTAGAGTAGAGAAGGAAATAGGGGTGCCTGACAGAAAGCAGAGCAATTTGACAATGCAATTGCTTTCAAGGCAATAGTGCATCCCTTCCTGAATTTTTCTGCACCCTGTAAAACTTCATACCATTTGCTGAAGCCATGAATAAAATGTGCAGAGCTTGACTGACTTTCTTTTAAGCTTTTATGGAGTTGTAAAAGGGGTAGTTTAAAATGCATTTGTTTGAGCCGAACACAACCAAGTCATGTGTACTCTTGCTTGTCAGATAGCTGAAATATGTTATCCTCTCTGAGGAAACACAAACAGCACACTGTATGTCACCATACTTAAAATGAACTCCATTTTCAATTCCTATCACAAAGCTGCAAAGGTTATATTTGCCTCAGTTTCAGAAGTTTTCAAGGGGCTGGGCAGCTCCAAATCAAGAGTGCAACTTTGAGAACATCAACAGGGACATTCAAAAACAGCAGGGCCCAAAAAGATGTTCTCAAGTTGTGCTTTTAGGTTCCAAAGTAATGCAGGATTTTTGGGGGAGGGGGGAGGCTAAAATGCATTAATCCAGTCTTTTTTCATGGTTGCTTGCTACTATTTCTAGATATCCCTCTCCCTCTTCTATCTTTACTGCTGTTGTGGTGGCAATTTTTTAAAACAAAAATCATTTATACTGAGTGAATCTAGCCAAGCAGGGCTAGATAATGAACAGGATGGTGTTGAAACACTATGGGGTCAGATTTGGCTAGCTGGAGATGTTACTGTGGGTATATTGAGCCTGCTGGATGTCCTGAAGCAAAGCTTTTTTCATATAAAAAATGTTAAAAGGAAGGTCTTTCAACAACATTCTGCTATCTTGCAATGATTCAAAGGTAAGAGCAAGGAAAAGATTAATGCCCTGCAAACCACGCCTTGAAAAATTCACAAAATTTCTTCTGCTCCTAAAGTGAGATAAAAATGCCTCCCATACACATACTTTCCTCTGTGTGTGTGCTCATGTGTGTTGTCATTTCACAGCTGTTACATGCCATTATTCCCCCTCTCTTCTAAAAAATTGGCAATAATTCATAAACTAGCAATAACCAACAGTTCACGTAGGTCCACAGCAGACCAAGCCATCCACAGAAGGGTGCAAGACACCCAGAGACCTAACAAAGTTGCCTCAGAATTTCCCCCAAAATAGACATGCTCAGGATTGATTAACTGAAGCTTCCTCAGACAGTTCTTAGGGAAGAATGTGCTAATTTCTCCTGGATGCACCTGGCAGTGAGTCATACTCTAAAACAAACAAGTGACAGAACACCCATTGTCCTGAAAAGGTCTCCCTTCACACCTCTGCCTACCCACAATGTGAAGGTTGCCTCAAACCAATCAGTCGTAATGTTCCAACTATTAACAGCAATTAACAAAGCCAGAGTTTCAATTATTTAACTCTGGGAAACTCAGTCAAACTTTTTTCTACACTCGAAACAGCCCTTAAGGGTATGATATTGAGTATTATTATTACCCTCAAACAATAACCATATGTGCACACTTCCATATACCTCATTACTCTGCTGGTCTCCTGTGTGACCCTCAGCATTAAGTCTGAGTATTTCTTTGCTGCATGAACCTCTGCTCTCCAGATAGGTAAAGTATAACCCATCATCCCCAGAATCTATTCCTCTAACCAAATACTTCCTCCTAATTCTTCACTAACCTTGTGTGATTGTATGAAACATGGGTGCATGTGTGAGTGAAGCCATGATTATTTTCCAATAAAATCAATTTTTATTTCATTTTGGCTTGGAGTCTCATCAGTTAGTACTCGTATACACAGGTGTGAAGAGCCCAAAGTTACCTGACCTCTCGTAGGCATGCCTTTGAGCTAATTAAAATTCCCCAATATAATAACATAACTCAGAGGTCATGAGTGGATCCCACAGACCTCATGCAGTTTGGGCAACATAGCACTAAACTGTATGTAGTTCTGTCTCTAGCCAGGATTCATTTTACTCTTCTCTTCAAAGGTCTCTTCCACACCAACTTTCTCCTCAGAGTGTTTAGTTTAACTGCTCAAATCCTCATCTGCGGTTCAAATGGAAGGTGATTTAGAATGAAATCAGAATGAAAGATTTAACTGCATTGTTCACCTATTTCTGGGAGTTGTAGTCCAACAAAATAAGCTTTTCAAGATGTGATAATACTACTAATATGGTGAGGCAAGGTGTTCAATGAATATATGAAATCACCTTAATTCCAATCAATAGCAGAAGTCAAATGGCACCCAACAATGCTGAAAAAGTAATAATGTAACTTTTAGTCCATCTTTCACAGTTCTGTGTCACAAATATTCTTCAACCATGAGAACAACTAATTATTTGCAATCTTTCTATCCCACCTTCCCTCCAGTTAGATTAAGGAGTGGACTTTCCCCATGTTGTCGTCAAAACAAGCCTGTGAAGTAGTGCAAGAAAATATCTGCCAAAAATTGACCTAGTGAGTTTCATATCTGAGTGGGGACTAGAATTTGGATCCTCCAAGACCTAGGGCCAATGCTATAGTCTCTGCACAGCCTTTAGCATGTGGCGTTCCAGGGACTGTAGTCCTAGATTTGAGTTCAGGGGGGGGGCAATAATGTGCTATGAGTTGGGGTTGGGGTCCTGAAAAAGTTTTCACACAAAATGTTTGGGGTCAAAATGACTCTACAAAATGGTGCCCTCTCCCCCATTTTTTACGTCACTGCTTCTGTACATAGATCTTCATGTCAAACCTTTGTTTGTTTGTTTGTTTGTTTGTTTTTGTTTTTCCTTTTCACTTCCATGGGTCCCGGGGAGCATATTTCACCTATTTCTTATAACAGAATGACTGACTAACAAGACAACGGCATCACAAATCTCATTTATTTATTTATTTATTTATTTATTTTTAAATGTTATTAACTTTGTCTCATCTCATACAAGAACTGGTTTTTATCGGAGTATCTATTTGCAGGGCTTATGCTGATCAATGTTTGCTGGTTCTTCTGTTGAGGTGCTTTGCCACTCTCCCTCTCTGTGCCATATGATAAAATTACACCTGGTGAAATAAGGATAGTTCAGTGGAAGATGTCCAGAAAGGCAGCTTATGCCATCCAAACCTACAAAATCTGGTTGTCCTGTGGTTCCAAGAACATTATCAGACCAGTGTCTAAAAACACTGTAATTCCGCAAATGAAGATAGCGGGAACATTATGACATAATAACACTTATTATCACACATAGCTGTGATCACACAAAAGAACCATCACAGAATTATTGCACAATGACCACCAGCACTTTAAGAATGGGAGTTTACTTCTGTGATTTAGCAAATGAAAGATTTTGGTGGTTCCTGCAAGAAGATGTGCGTGTGCTTAAAACTCCAAAAACACCTTAATTAACAAAGTAAATAAACACACAAGCACTGAAACAAATGTTAAAATGTTGAAACTAAACAGGACAGTTCATAAAAAGAGTGCCCTGTGCTTCGTTTTCACATTCTCACCTGGAAGTTTTCTCACTGAGGACCACCCATTCACACTGTTCTCGCAATTACAATGGTATGTGTTTTCCCACACCCTCAATACTAGGAAAAAAGTTATATTGATGATCTATTTTTCATCATCATATATTCCATCAATTAAAAGTGGCACCACACAATGACAATGATTTCATTGTTTGCACTATGTTGCCCGTGCTTAAAATATGGCTCTGCGGCTTCCGAAGCTTCACAGAACTGACACAGATGCTTTTGGGAGAGGGACGGCGGCGTCCGAAAATGATCCCCTGCTGGGCAAGAGCCCCGTCCCTCTCCCGGGAGCTCTTCCCACACTAGGTACGATAAAACGGTGTCTGAAAATGTCCTATGTCTCATCTTAGCAGATCTGGGTCTCAAATTGATCAAACATTGAATTGAAAGCAGGGATACAAACAGCTTATGGGAGAAATCAAAAGAGGCAACTTCAGTACTGGCAGAATTTCTGATGCTAAAAATAGGAAATTAGTGTCACCATGGACAACAGCATTACCAACAACTGGAACAATGATATGCTATGTAACTGTGCAGCCCATGCAGTCTTAAACTATTGCCATCAAGCACAGGCTGCTTGAGCAGGGTGTACAATATGAGAATTTTTTTGTTGCTTATAGTTTGTGATTGTGACATAAGAATGGTTGTAATTCTGTTATACGGATACTAGTGAAAAAATATGCCGTTGTTTTGCCTGAATCCCACTGTTAGTCTCAATTAGAGTAGATCCATTGAACCAATGAGACTGGTGTATATTTTGACTCACCAGTCAAGAATTGACTCAGTGACTCTAACTAAGACCAACCAATAGGACTGTGGTCTCTGTGTCCAATTAGACCTCACACTCTGCTCTTGCCAGTATTATATTCTTTACACTGTGGAGTGAATTCATTACGGACTCCAGTGTCCTTTTTGCAACTATACTGTCTTAATGAAAAGAGACAGTTCTCAAAGAGGCTATAATGAAAAGTAGGTGAAGTTTGTGCTTAATACCACCCCTAGCAGTTTGATTAAACATATTTATTCGAATATATGTGACCTCAAAACTGGACTGACACAGTATTTATTTCTCCCCTGCCCACGAACAAAGGGTGAACACCTAGACTAACCAACCATTGGTTCAGCCAGCTGCTTCCTGTCTACTCTCGCTAACAACAATAAATGTTTCAAGCAAAGGCCTGATTCAAATATGTCACAGCAGCATGTCAGAAAATTTGGTTTCATGCACTGCTACTTGCAATATTAGCACACGAGAATTATGCACTGCCAGGGCACGTATCCCTGGGGTATCAGTGTTGCACTTGCAGGCACCAGTGAGCAGGTTTATACAAGATACAAACCATGTGGAACCCTGTGTTAGAGAAAGGGAGGAGGTATAAAGAACTGAATAGCAGTTTGCACGAGTTTTTTTTTCTGGGTCCCCAAAGAAAGCATTTAATCAAATGTATATTCATTATGTAACTAAGAGGATAGAAATATTAAAATATTAAAATTTGTTTTCTGTGACTGCTGTCTTGAATATAGTCACAAATCAAGGAAGAGGTAGCAGATAATTTTACTTCAATATTTGTTATGTTGGTCTCTTTTTTCTGTCTCATGCACTTCAAACACACATGGAACAAATGCACATCAAACAAACATGGTTGATTGTTTGATGTCTCAGTTAAATTCTTCATTAGAAATCCAGCAAATGAGTCAGGGACTTTTTGGATAGCATAACTATCGCCTTGTCTAGATGGGCTTGGAGGCCAATAGTCCAGACAGTGCAGGACATTTGCCCCATTTTGCCCCTGAGCAGTCTGAACTACCTCTGGGGCAAAGATGGGGCCAAGGCAGGGTAAAGCCTATTATACCTCTTTAAAAAACCTGGAAAAATGCTTCAGCTGGCAAAAAATGGACTGGGCCCTGTGTGATCGCACAGGCCCACACTCCCATGCCAGCCTGTCGCTGCAACTACCATCTGTCATCACTCTTCCAAAGCCAGGAGCAGGCCCACAGCATGTGACTGGGCTGGTCAAATGCAAGGGGTCTTGCTCACATGCTGCCAGGTGATTTCTTGGCTTTGGAGAGTGAAACATGGTGGTTGTGGCAGTGGAGGCTGCAGCCATGGGCTGGCATGGTGTTCTGGACTCCATCATGTTTTGTGCTGGTAACAGGGGAGGAACAGGCCTGATCTGCAAGCAGAATACAGCAGTGGGGAGTCAACATATTCTGACCTGTGCAGATGAGCCCTAAAGGTCATTATAATAATACTTTCATATTCAACAATAATATTACTGAGAAGCCAAGCCACGATGGATTTTCTACATGTGCATTTTATGACCCTCCCTGGGGTACTTCTAAATTTTAAAGTGTGTTTTCCTGCTTTGTGTAAAAAAAATTTGGTGCTGTTTTTATTTCTGAATTTCTCGCACTCATGTCTTCTCATGATTTCTTCTCATGGGATTTCACTCCTGGGCTGCCCTGTCGTTGGAAGAGAAGGTAAGTGTAGTGGGGACAGTTATTGCGCTGGGACATGGGTGAGAGTAAAGATTATGGGACAGGAATGCTTTTTGCATTACTGTTTGATAATCTCCTGTATCTCCCTTTCTGAGGCCATAAGAGCTCTAAAATCATCTAGAGAGGCCTTTCTCTCCATCCTACCACCTTCTCAGGCTCATTTGGTGAGAACAAGGCAGAGGGCCTTCTTGGTGCTTGCTCATAGACTTTGGAACTCCCTCTCATGGGCAGGGGGCAGAATGGCCCCATCCTTGCTCTCCTTCTGCCAGCAAGTCAAAACATTTTTATGCTGTTGGGCTTTAAATGCTATGTGGTGCTATTTTTAAGGTTTGTATTTAGCCTTTTAGTAAATTTTAATATTTTCAATCTTTAACATTTTACCTTTATAAGTTGTTTAATTGTTTTTTAAATCTTGTATTTATGCTTTAATGTATTATGTATAATTTATACTTATAATGTATTTATATTTATTAATTTGCACTGTTTCAAATATATTGTTTGTTGCCTTGAATCTCGTTATTTGGAGAAAGGTGGGATATAAATGAATAATTATAATTATAATTATAACCACCGAAAAGGCTTACTGTGTTGCTGAAAGGATAATGCTTTTTGTTTTCAAATTTATCTCTTGAGGATGAACCAATTCATGATTTAAATCTCTAATTTAGTAATAATGATCATAATAGGAACTCCCCTTCCCTAAGTGATGTGAACTTCATTCCAGTGTTTTATGTGTCCATTGCCTTAGAAGCAGAGCACTTGGGATCTATTCTCATATTAGGAATAGCCCTAATAGATCTTAGGCTGAGTGAAACTTGACTTGATTGTTTTTTTGTTCAATTCACAGATTTCTACATACATTGAATAATAATAAAAAAGAACTTTAACACATTCAAATGTGGGAGAAGGTGAAACAAGCATGTTTGTCCATCCAGAAAAGCCTCGAGAGATTAAAATTCTGACTTCGAATCCCTATGTATTTGACCATGTTTGTAATGCTGAATTATGTTTCACCCTTTTTATCAAAGAGGGTCCTTGTCTCACCAGTTACATGGCAGGCAGTTGTAAAACAATCCATTCCATTTTGTTTTCATTCATTTTTATAACAACTCTCAAAAATTTACTTGTTTTTTTAAAAATAAATTTAATGTGGAGAACCTGACAGAGTTTAAAAATCCCTGAACTGACAGATTTATTCACATCTCAATCCAACATTGGAAAAACACTCTTGTAGCATACTAATTAATATCTGAATGAATTGTCTTCACAGGCACATCACTTAGAGCAAAATTTACTTTGGGAAGTTTAAGGGCTTTGCTCACACACAATCCTGCAATGAAGTGCTCACTGGAGGGTTTTAAATTACTGTAGAAATTTCACACACAGTCCTTTAAAGTGCTCAGGGCAGTGCTTTATTACAGGTCATTTGCAGATGCACTGCTCACACTAAGCCTTACAGTAAATTCTACCAAGGCGGGTGATGGGAAAAAGAGGCCCTGTCTTGGAAATCATTTCCCACTGTTTCTACCTCTTCTGCATGCCAGGAGACTGAAAGAGCAGCCTAGATATTCTGCAGATGGACAAAACCTGTAACAGAAAATTAACAACTCTCATTAAAACTCCACTGCCTACCTTTTGGAATTATTTTGATATTTTTGCCAGAGGAGGAACCTCCAAATGTCCTCAGGATTTTGGTGAAGAGAAAATCTTTGTTCATGTAAATTCTATGTGAAATAAATGGTTTGTAAGGGCACAGCATGACTCCTATCTATCTACATAATTCTCTTGGGTATGTTGCTATTCCCAGTATGCTGATTGGCAGCTTAGGAAACTTCCCAACCAATCAAAGTTCTCCGTTGGCCTGCCAATCAGCACACTGGGGGCGGAAACGTGGAAAGCTTCTAGGCCTTTCTAAACATGGCAATGGCAAAGGGGCTCTTGCATCACGCTGTGCATGGCATGTGTGGTGTGCATGTGTATGCATGGTTGCATGGCAGTGGCGGAGGGGTTCTTGCACCCTGGCACATGCGGAGTGTGGAGTGTGGTGTGTGTGTAGCATGGTGTATGTGAGTGTATGTGCAGTTTCATGGCAGCAGTGGAGGGGCTCTGACTCCTGGCACACAAGGTGTGTGTCTCCCTCTGTGTGTGTAGTGTGGTGAGTGTATCTGTGGTTTATGGCAGCAGCGGAGGGGCTCTCGTGTCCTGGTGAGCATGGTGTGTTTGTATGTGTGTAGTGTAGTGTGTGAGTAGTGTTTTGTGTGTGTGTGTACACAATTGCATAGTGGTGGTGGAGGGGCTCTTGTGTCCTGGTGCACGTGGTGTGTGTGTGTGTGTGTGTAGCATTGTGTGAGTGTATGCACAGTTGCATGGTGGTAGCAGAGGGCTCTCACATCCTTCTGCACATGGTGTGTGTGTGTGTGTGTAATATGGTTGCATGGGGGCAGTGGAGGGGCTCTTGGTATGAAATTAGCTGTACCCGGCTTAACATACACCATTATAGTTGATTTGAAAGGTTATATATTAATGTGTGAAATGATTGTACTCTTGACATGTTTCCTTAGCAGTCAATCAGCAGAGTGGGAATGGAATCATACTGAAGCATTTGACAGATAGATAGATAGATAGATAGACGACTTATGTTTTATTGGGTAGAGCTAGTGTATTTTTATTTTGCAAAAAATTATTAAACTTGTTTCTTTTTCTGCTATGAATAATCTGCCTCTCTAATAACACTGCAAATAATAAAAAATATTCAGAAAAATTGTAAAAAAAAACCCCAACAACTCAGAGGCTTATCACACGTTGAATTAAAGCAGCAGGGGAACTGGAAAGTTCCATCTTCCATGCCTACTTACTGTATGGTGTTATAATTCTATTCTGGTCCTATGGGAGACCGAGGTAAAACCGTGTCTTTTTGCTAATCAGAAAAATCCATTACCTTGGTCTACCACAGGACCCAAATGGCAGAGTACCAGAAGAATGATGATGTCATCTGGTATGGCATCATGGAAAGCAGAACTTTCTGGCTGCCCACCACTTTAATTCGGCATACAATAAGCCTCTCAGTGTTAAGAAACCCTGACTGATGAGAATCTTCAGAATTCGGAACTTATTCTGCACAAAATTTGCAGGTGGTTGCTTCATGCAGGGAACAGCATTTTCCATCAACAAAACAACACTTTGGTGTGTGTGTGTGCAGAAAATGACATTTCTACTCAGAAAGTGTTTCCTGTGCACAAAATTAACATGGGGGTGATTTGCAAAGAAAACATCATTTTCTTCACAGAAAACAAGATTTTCTGTGCAAAAGAAAATCTATATAGGAATATTATTTTTCATACAGAAAATGCTGTTTTCTGGAAAAACAACCATGTGTAAATTTTGTGCAGAATAAGTCCTAAATTGTAAATAGGCTTCTAAAACTGCATGGTATTCAAAGACTTTCTTGCAGCAGGAAGCAAATTTATAAAATTTAGGACAGGATTTGGAGTTGAGACTGCCATGGTTGCCTTGACCGACGACCTGCATCTAAGCATCGACAGGGGTAGTGTGACCCTGTTGGTGCTTTTGGACCTCTCAACGGCTTTCGATACGATAGATCATAGCATCCTCTTGGATCACCTGAGTGGGTTAGGAATCGGAGGCATTGTACTCCAGTGGTTCTGATCCTTCCTCTTGGGCAGGTCCCAGAGGGTGTTGCTCGGGGACAGCTGCTCCAGCAGAAAGGAGCTTACTTGTGGCATTCCGCAGGGCGCCATCCTGTCCCCGATGCTGTTTAACATCTATATGAAGCCGCTGGGTGAGATTATTCAGAGTTATGGGGCTGGGTGTTATCAGTACGCTGATGACACCCAGATCTATTTCTCCTTGTCCCGATCATCGGCCTCAAATTCTGATGGCGTCTCTCCTCTTAAGGATTGTCTTAAAGCAGTAATGGGCTGGATAAGGAAAAACAGATTGAGATTAAATCCGGACAAAACGGAGGTGCTCATGGTAGCGGCCCCAAAACCAGGAGTTGGGTTGAACCTCCAGTCCTGGACACGGTCACACTCTCCATTAAGGACTATGTTCACAGTCTGGGGGTGCTCCTTGATTCATCACTTCAGATGACTATTCAGGTGAATGCGACAGTCAGGAGCGCCTGTTATCAGCTTCGGCTGATACGCCAGCTGTGCCCTTTCCTGGAAGTAAGGGACCTCGAGACTGTGGTGTGCGTGCTGGTAACTTCTCATCTAGATTTCTGCAATGCGCTCTACATGGGGCTCCCCTCATGCTTGGTCCGGAAACTTCAGTTGGTACAAAATATGGCAGCCAGAGTGGTCTTGGGAACATCTCAGAGAGACCATATAACTCCAGTATTAAAATCTCTCCACTGGCTGCCTATCAGTTTCTGGGCCCAGTATAAGGTGTTGGTTATTACCTTTAAAGCCCTAAATGGCTTGGCTCCAACTTATCTTCAGAACTGCCTCCTCCCATAAAATTCTCCCCATGCACTCTGGTCCTCTGGGAGGAATTTGCTTCAGCCACAAAAATCTAGGCCATCTGCAACCTCCCAGCGGGCCTTTTCAGTAATCGCCCCCAAATTATGGAATGGACTGCTGAATGAGATCCGTCAGTTGACGAACCTGAGTAGCTTTAAAAATGCACTGAAGACGGATCTCTTTCAGCAGGCCTTTCCTAATTATATCCTGGCATCAGGAGCTCCTGGCCTCTTTTATTCTGCTGGCTATTTATTACATTTTTAATCTGATTTTAGATTAGTTGTTTTTAATTTATATTGGTTTAATATCTTTTTATGGGGGAGGGTGGTGGTGGGTCGTGTTTAGAGATTTTAATCTGTATTTGTATTTTAATTTTTGTAAGCCGCCCCAATTGTTTTTAACAGAGGGGTGGGGCATTATTATTATTATTATTATTATTAAAATTACTTGTTGCTTTCTTTTGGAAGAAACTTGTTGAAGAATTATATCCATATTCTCTAATGATACTCCGTAAAGTACTGTCCTTTCTGTTGTTGCACAACTGAAACAATGGATGGTCCTATGGTGAGCAAAATTATGGTGTGCTGGTATGTAAACAAATAGCTGTGCACCACAATTGTGGAGAGCAAACAATTTCCCTTAATGTGAAGGGAAGGATATTTTCCCCATGTTGCAACCAAGAAGAGGAAAGGCAAAGAACCACACACATTTCTGGGGTGAAAAATAGCTACAGCTTTATTAGTTGCAGATGTAATAACTTGCTGTGGCATAGAGCATGGGACTATATCTTTATTGGCTAACTTACTGACCAATGAACTACAGTATCTGCCCCAGCACATCAAATAGTGAAAACCAAGGAATAACAGCTATATGGGAGCCCACATAGACAGAAACCATTTTGTGATTCTTGTGCTACTTGGAAATGAAGCAGGTCCAGTCACTTCTAAGCTGGACATAGTCCTATACTGGACATAATCCTGGAAGTCTTCACTACAAAGATCCCTTAGGAGAACCCTCAGACATAGGGGAATGGGTGTGTACACCCTGCTTGCCTCATCCAACTGTGACCCAATACCATAATTGCCTTCCTGAAATTTGACAAGAAAAAAAAAATCAAATAAAGAACCTGTGTGGATTGCAAAGGCAATTTTAAAAAAATGTGAAAGGGCTAAAAGCCACAAGTAAAATGTCTTCTGATCACCGTCAAAGAGTAGCTGCATAGATGTCCAGAGCAATACACAGATAATAGGAATGATGGTCCAGGAAAATCCAGTAAAGATCAAGGAATGATGGTGTAACCATGATTATTTTATTTGGTACACTAGAGAAAGAAATTCCACTCTTAGTTCTGCCAGCCAAAGTCTGTCCACCAGCCAAGCAAATCAAAGAGCTGATCAGATCAGTTGGGAAGGGTTATGGGTGCCCCTGGATCAAACTGCACAAGAGCAATGAGGAGTTGTTAACTCTCCCCACTTGATTCTGTGCCTGGAAAGACAATTTCCCATGTCTTCCTTCCCATGTTGCATTCTGGCTCATTTTAACTAGCACAGAAAGTTAGGTGAGTTCCCAATTGCATAACTAATTCAGGAAACTTTGCTTGTTGTCCAGCACAGTGAAGCAAATAGGGTTCTCCAACATGTAAGGATCTTGACACTGTTTCTTTGGGGTACACCAACCTAATTTGCACAGTGTGCACTGAAACTTGGATTGGAATATGGTTATTACTTGGAGGATAATCTTATTCCAGTTCCATGAATTGAGCACTTCTACAAATTGCTCCACTTTTTTTAAGGCATTTTAGGGTGAAAAGGTGTACAAAGTTGTGTATCACAAGGGAAATATTTTCAATTTAAGTGCACATATACATGCCTGGAAAAAAGTCAGAAATGTGATGGGGGGGAAATATGACTGGACAGAAGTAAAATGGACATCGACAGGAAACATACATAACAAAAGGTCAGGGGAGTCTAATTTTGTGGCCTGCTATAAAGTGGGATATAATCCTTTGGTGGGCTCCTCAAAAGAAGGTGAAAAACCAAGATATCTCTAGATCTGTGGCAAGATAAATATAATCTAGAAAGGAAATGCAGTCTTTAAAATTGCTTCATATTCTTGAGAGTCCTGTTCTCAACAGCAGAAACTTGCCATTAGATATAGAGTTGACAGGAGTCACATAGGGAAATCACACAGATGGTGGCTTTGGAACAGCTTTAACTGAGATGATAAGTTGCAGATGCCTGTTTGCTCATTCGTTTACTGATTCATAAGTTCACCCAAAAGCACAGCCAGGACTTGGAACTGTCACTCATTTCAAATAGCTCTCCAAGGAGCACAGTGCTTTTGGATAGTAAGAAAGGAAATAATGCATAAGTCTGCAATCAAGAATTTTCTATGTCTCTCTGCTAACCTATTCTGGAGGTCATTCTTCAGTTTCCACTCAATCATATTATTTTCTAGCGTTAGGACCTCCAGCACTTGTTCAGTCTAAGTAAAGCACACAGTCACTTCAGAGATGAATGTCTGTATAAGGTTGTGAGAGCCAGTGTGGTGTAGTGGTTTAAGTATTGGACTATGACTCAGGACACCAGGGTTCAAAGCCCCACTTGGCCATGGAAACCCACTGGGTGACCTCGGGCAAATCACACTTTCTCAGTCTCAAAGGAAGACAAGGGCAAACCACCTCTGAACAAATCTTCCAAGAAAACCCCATGATAGGGTTGTCTTAGGGTTGCCATAAGTCAGAAGTGACTTGAAGGCACACAACATAAGGTTGGTAGAACTAGCTTCTTAGCAGCTCCCAGTATTTCTTTGCATTTAGATGTCCTATGTGTGGAAGTTACAATAGGTTTGTTGGTTTGTTTATTTTAAATTAATTGTGCCTTGGCTTCCTCCGGTTTAGAAGAGTACATGGGGAGTTATCCCATTTTATTTTTACAACGAACCTCCAAGGTAAGGTAAAGTGAGAGTGACTTCAAAATCATCCAGGGATGGTGGTGGTCAGCAAATAAAGCCTCTGATGACAGTTCCCCCCGCCACTCCAAATCTACCTACTATATTACACAACTTCATTCTTCATTATAAGTAAAATAACAAAATAAAAGAGGCATATGCTACATCAGTTGCTATGCTGCACCATAAGAAATTGAAGAATACAAACAAAATGCTTGAAATTTCCCAAGATATAATTCTCCTAAAGATTCAAAGCTAACAAGTCGAGGAAAAAGCTAGCTGAAAACCATCTCTGTGTTAGATTTTTACATGTGGGGACATGATAAATGGGGCAGCAGTCAAACACATTACCTATATTCAGACTGAAATGGTACAGTCCTTGAATAAATGCACAATGTGGAATTTCTACTTGCTGTTTCAGCCACAGCTAAATATCAGCCTTACACTCTTGAAGTCAAAAGTGTGTGGGGATGATGCTGAATGTTTCAACACAAGCATATTAAAAAAAAAAAATCTTAGTTCTGGTACCATGCCCTACACCCTCTCCCTATAATATCTCATAATTGGCAATATTAGACACTTGACCAGGATAAACCAAACCTACTAGACCAGGATAAACCAAAAGATGAAGTCAAACAGAGTTCACAAGGACCCAGAAAGGTGTTGTGGAAAAATACTACACACCCAAATTAAGATTAAGCAGAGCCCCTAATAAACAACACCATTTGGGATGTACTGTATTTGCTAATCCCCTCTAGAGCCTTTGGCAATGAGCCACACCTCACAAACAAACAAGTGACCAAAACAACTACTAGTACCAGAAAATATCCCTCATCACCCCTTCCTGTCCTACAATGTGAGGTTGTCATAAACCCATCAGTTCTTATATTTCAGCCATAAATAGCAATCAGCCAAGTTTCAGTTCCCTTTCGTTTAAATGGTGGGAAGGCTATCTAAGCTTTGTTCTAAGCCCAAATGCCCTTTCAGGACATGAAATATAGTATAAATATTAGCCCAAACAATAGCAAAGTGTGCCACTGTGGATGAGACCCTTCCACTCTCTCTGCCAGTATGCCCTCAGATTGAAGCTTCCAGTGCCACCCTCAGCCTTCCATCTGAGTACTTCTCTACTCTCAAGCCTGGTAACTATAGTCCCATCTTCTATTCCTCTATCCATCCTTTCTGCCTTAAACACTTTACTAGCCCTGTGTGGTTCTCTTGAGCATGTGTTGCATGTGTGAATGATTTTTGTGTTATTTTCCAATGAAAACCATTTTTGTCTTATTTTAAGCTGGAGTTCTCTGCAGTGAATACTGGTATACACAAGTGAAAAGCTTCCAAAAGTTACCCGACCTCTCACAGCCTTCCATTTGAGCTAACCATATTTCCCCAAAATATTGATATCACAAGTGGGGTCCTAAAGCAGCCCCAACCTATTTGGGTAACAGTTCTATCAAATGATTTTAGCAGGTTAGTAGAAAAACCAAGACATGACATTACTGCTCAAAGTCACTTTGTAGTGGTGTGTTCATTTCTCTAAATTGTACAGCTATGCGGTCTTACAAAAAAGACAGAAAAGATGCTGCTGCCTCCCAGCCCTATTAAGGATTCAGGTAGAAAGGGCACGTGTAAGCTTATTATTATTTCCATCATAAGTAAACCAATTAGGTTCCAGAAAGAGAACAAATATCATCTTCTGGGACAAGTGACAATATAAGCACCCCGTCCAACTGATCTGTAGAAGCTGACTAGATTGGTGGTTAAAATGTATTTTAATCTCACCAATAAGAACAGTTTTTCACTAGACGTAAGTGCAGCAAGCTGGTTTAGAGGGAAACAGGACAGTCTGGTATGGCTTACTTAGCTCTGTACTCCAAGAAAATGAAAGGCCAAGAGACTCAGGCTGACTCAACTCTGCCCCAAGCCACTGTCACACTGCAGAAATAATGCAGTTTGACACCACTTTTTAACTGCCATGGCTCAATGCTATGGAACTCTGAGATTTGTAGTTTTGTAATATATTTTGCCTTCTCTGTCAGAGAGCTCTGGTGCCACAACAAACTACAAATCCCAGGATTCCATAGGATGAAACCATTATAGTTAAAGTGGTGTTAAACTCCATTATTTCTGCAGTGTGGCAGCAGCCCGAGTCAGCAAGTAACCCAGGAACAAAGTGGTTGGAGTGTAAGAGTTGTCAAGGAGTAACTCAGCCCATCACAGGATATTCAGTAGGATGAAGGGAGACCAAAAGAGTGGTCATCAGCTAGACCAGAGGCCATTCAGCAAGTAAGTAGTCCAGATAAACAAAGCCAGTAAGAAATAAAAGAGTCATAAATCATAGTCAGTCCAAGGTCAGAAAAACACAAACATTGAAAGTATTGCTATTGGTGACCAACACTGAAATAATGAGACCAGACAAAGGAATTGGGTTAAATAAAGGCAACTTTATTTGACCTAAAACTATCTACACAAACTGTGGATGAGCAAAAGAGGAGGGGAAGTGACCTGGTACAGGTCCAGTTGAGGCCAGGTGTCAACCTGGTGTCTATCTCCTCAACCTTCCCTTGGGCAAAACACCTGACCCCAAGGGCAGTCCCAATTAATGGAGCTGCTCCCCAGCTGGTCATATTCTGGAAGGTGAAACCCAGGTTTCCCTCTCCCAAGATGCAAGACTTTATAAGAGAGAACAAAACCCCCCAGATTAGCCCCAAGGGCAGACTCCTTCCCCACCTCCTAGGTTGCAGAACCAGTGGAGGCAGTTCCAGAGCCCAACCCTTCACCAAAAGGGTGCCATGGTGTACACTGACTATAGAATTCTCTCCCTGTTACCTGTTAGATAAAAACCTATTTAATGACCCCACGTGAGCCAATCAACCCAGTCTGTTAGATACAGTGTGAGGTAGGCAAAAACCCACTGGCAAAGGGAGAGAAAATTCCTACTCGGCCTTAAAGAGACCAGATGGACTCACACTGCACAGAGGGCAGGTGTGTGGGTCGCAAGAACCAGGAGAAAGAGGCATGAGAGGGGGCAGCTGAGGCTTAAGAAACTTCTGTCCCTTCCCCCTCACATAATTTGCTTGGCATGAAAACATACCAAGTGCAATACATCTTGGTCTCTCTTTGGGGAGGCCATCAAACATCCCCCACCTGACATCACCCTTCAGCCATGCTGGTACAGGGACCCAGTAACAAAAAAGGAGGATTGAAAGCAACAAAGCTGCCAGGAAGGTGCTGGGAGATTAATATGCAGCTGTTTCAAGACACCAGGTGCCTAATCATGTCAGCGTTTCCTAGTCAACAACTGCTGGGAACAATGCAATCTCTCTTTTAGCACTATAACAGTGTAGTGTGATAAAGTCCTTTGTCTCTTTGGCTGCTGGCACACTGCAGAAATAATGCAGTTTGACAATGCTTGAACTATCATGGCTCCTTCCTATGGAATCCTGGAAATTGTAGTTTGTTGTGTCATCAGAGCTCTCTGACAGAGAAGGCTAAACATCTCACAAAGCTACAGGTCCCAGAATTCCATAGCATGGACCCATGCCAGTTAAAGCAGTGTCAAACTGCATAATTTCTACAGTGTGTCAGCAGCCCTCATCACCTGATGAATGATGATAATGGGTCATCTGAAGCCTCCTGCTGGGGAGTAGCTCCCCACTCTGCCTCACCCCCTGGGTCCTCAGACTCAGAGAAACAATAATTATCAGCAGTTGCAGATTCCTGGCAATCTCTTGCCTCCTCTCCATCTGAATCGTCTGACTCCTGAAGTTTAGTTATGGCATGGGGGTGTTTACCTTCAGGGCTGGCCAGTGGATCTGCCATTATGGGAATGTCAAATCCACTCTTGGCTTTCTTGCTGCTCCTTCAGCAGATAATACAAGTAGCATGATAATTCTGTTGGTGCCAAACCTCTGAAGGGATGAGGTCCATCAGTGGAAATGTTCCTGTTAGAATGGCTGCTGGACATGAAAGAGTAAACTCAAAAAAGTGGATTTGTTGCTCCCTCAAGATTGGATCCACTAGCTGTCTGGTTGCCGTCCTCTCTCAAATGGGAGAGTTGGTCCTAAACCATGGCCGTTAAAGTAAACACTGGTTCTGGTTTGTAGTGTAGATGTGCAAATTGAAAATCAACTCTCCAGAGCTATTATCTTCAAGATTCTTGAACTAGGTCTTCTCTGGTTAACACTTTCCACGGGATTTTAACTAACAGTATGGGAGTGAGCAAATATGTTTCATCCTTAATTTAAGAATACCATATGGATAAACATATTGATACAGAGAACAAAACAAGTTCATTAGTATGGGAAGGAGTCTGTAAAGCTCATTAGAGTTTTGTTTTGTTTTTGTAAGCCAGCCTGTAGCCAAACTCTCTATACATGCAGTTCTCATATGCACAAAATTAACAAGAAATATACATTTTGGTATCAATGTCAGTCTTTTCTTCTTGTCCCACTATAATTTTTAGAATCCCTTTTGTTTCTTCCCTTTGAAGCAAGACAGAGATTTTATATAGTTCTAGCTGAGCACCCACCACGGTGATGCAATTTAATTTGGGGTTATTATGGGCCCTGTACTTGCTGGGGGAGGGGGCTGTTTGATAAAATCTCTATCTTGCTTCAAAGGGAAGAAACAAAAGGGATTCTAAAAATTATAGTGGGGCAAGAAGAAAAGACTGACACTGATACCAAAATGTATATTTCTTGTTAACTTTGTGTATATGAGAACTGCATGTATAGAGAGTTGGCTACAGCCTGGCTTAAACAAACAAACAAACAAAAACTCTAATGAGCCTCTCCAAAGAAAGACCATGATGCATTGCACTTGGCACATTTTTGCACTAAGCAAATCACATGAAGGGGTGGAGGCAGAGGTATCTTAAGCCTCAGCCCCCCCTGCCCCTTGTGCCTCTTTCTCCTGGTTCTTGCAACCCACCCACCCTCTGTGCAGTGTGAGTCCATCTGGTCACTTTGGGGTCAGATAGGATTTCCCCCCCCCCTCTCTTTGCCAGTGGTTTGTTGTTGTTGTTTTGCCTCCCCACACCATATCTGTCGGACTGGGTTGATTGGCTCAGGTGGGGTTGTTAAATAGGTTTTGACCTAATAGGTAACGGGGGGGGGATTTCTATAGTTCAGTGTATACCTTGGCACCCTTTTGGTGAAGGGTTGGGCTCTGGAACTGCCTCCACTGGTTCTGCAACCTAGGAGGTATGGAAGGAGTCTGGCCTTTGGGCTGATCTGGGAGGGGGGTTGCTCTCTCTTATACAGTCTTGCATCTTGGAAGGGGAAAACCCGGGTTTTGCTTTCCAGAAAGAAAAAAAAAACAGCTGGAAAGCAACCCTTTTAACTTGGGATTGCCCTTAGGGTCAGGTGTTTTGCCCAAGGGAAGGCTGAGAAGGTAGTACCAGGTTGACACCTGGTCTCATCTGGACCCTCACCAGGTCACTCCCCCTCTTTTGTTCATCCACAGTTTGTTTAAATGGTTTTAGGTCAAATAAAGTGGCCTTTCTTTAACCCAATTCCTTTGTTCTCATTATTTTGGGGTTGGTCATCAATCTCTTACCACCTTTATCCATGATACTTTGTCAACACCTCAATCAGTAGTGAAGTCAGGTAATCCTTAACTGGAGACTTAATGGTTTTATGAGGGGAGGAGACCTCTATAGATGGAAATACATATTACTTCACTTCAAAATTTGGTAAGCCAAGTAATGCAGCCTTGCAGAATGTGGGAGCCCACCTATTCATTCCTCTCAATGGGGCCCTTGACTTGTTTCCTGATGAAGGTTGAAAAACAAATATTGGAGAACTAAATTCATACCTTCATTGCTGCTTATAGAGACATTTGTAGAGAAAGAGGAAGCTCTGGTTCATAAATTCCCCTAAAGAAGCCATTCTGTGAGTGTGGTGAAGAAACGCAAATACTGCTACACATACTTCATGCCTATAGCCTAATGTGTGACAAAGCTATCAATATGGAAGATTTGTACAATCTTTTACAATGGTGAAAAACAGAGGGGGGAAAGGCTGGACAAATAAGAATCCATTCATATGACTTGATTATAGATTATGTTGTAGACATGGCAGAAGGAGATGAACAGATGATAGGTGGGAAATGGGGGGGGGGAAACCAGGCTTGTGGGATAGAATAAGACAGGAGGAAAGGGATGGTAATTGTGCAGTACTTCAGAAGTTGTTGGACTACTGTTCCCAGCAGCTCTAACCAGAATAGCAAATGGTGACACCTTACCATATGACACTGTTACAGCACTATCATTCCACTGCTATGACTGCCTCCTGTGGAAACTTGGGATTTGCAGTTTAGGGAGGGGCATTTAGCATTCCCAGCCAGAAAGTTCTTTGGCCTCACTAAACTACAAACCCCATAATTCCACAGCAGGCAGCCATAACAGTAAAAGTAAAATAATAGTGCTGTAACAGTGGAGTGTGATAAAGGCTCAAAGGCTGGGACTTGCACTTCAACAGCCTCTAGAGCAGTGGCTCTCAACCTGTGGGTCCCCAGATGTTGTTGGACTACATTTCCCAGGAGCCCTCTAAGGTCTTACCTTGAGTGGTCTTCCCAGTCATTAGTGAGGCTGTAGGATTGAACTCACAGCCTCACTAATGACTAGGAGGACCACCTGGCTGTCAAGGTGAAACCTAAGAAGGGAAATGTAGTCCAACAACATCTGGGGACCCACAGGTTGAGAGCCATTGCTCTAGAGGGCTGCATAATTCCCACAATTCCTGTATAGTCTTGCATGGGAATTCATGGCAAGATCAGATACCTTCGTGCCTGAATTATGGGGCAGGATATGGGTCCTGTTTTACTCAAATTGTTTCAAGTTGAGATATTTCTCACTTTTAAGGAAGACAACCCAACTCTTTCTGAGCCCATTCAAGGATAGATATGGCTTACAGGCTTTTCCTCAGTAATGGAACCACACTTACATTGCACTTATATATTTTTTTGAGATTTATGTACTTGTTTAAATGAACAATATAAGGCAGAAGGTACATATTTTAATTTGAATCAGTAATAGACAAGGAAGTGGTTGTTATTTTATGATAAAAGGTGTCATTATAGAAATATGATGTAAGGCACAATTAGTTTGAGGGAAATCTCAGGTGTTATTTAAACATTCTACCCCCTGTGCTTTTAAAATTGCTCTGTGGATAGTATGTTCAACAGGGTTTGATATCACTCAGGTTCCATTTTTCCCCTACTGATAAGGCCATTCTGCCCCATTTTCATATCAGATTGAAATGTCTTGGATTTTTTTTTTCATGTACACAAAACTATGCACAAATATTCATACACATCTTGAAGAATGTGCATATTTTTGTGTGCCCCTTTTTAAATTAATACATTTTCCAAGTGATTTTACCATTGAATAAAGCCTTTTTCAAAATACACACTTCTTTGCAGACCCAGACCATACGACCCCACTCCCGTCCTCTAAAGAAAACACATACAATAACGTGTGATGAACAAGTTTATATTGAGTACAAAATGTGGAAAATTGGTTAGGTACAGGTTAGTAGATGATGATTGGCAATAAAAGGCCGCAACTTGCTGATGGCTGCAAAATGGTTGGCACTCATGCATGGGTCATGATCTCATCATTGCCCAACCCAATGTTGGTCAATGCACTCACATCGGACACTTCCAACCTTCCTGGAGGAGAGAGTTGTTGGCCAAGCTACCCCGCCTAACACTCTCTCCTCCCCTGAAAACGAAGAGTTAATTAAGCAATGAAAAGGGGGAGGGATCTCAGTAAACTTGAACTTCAACTTGATGGAGAACCCCTCCCCCCCCCTTACCTAGATCAGGACCCATGCCATCCGCCCAGCAAATTGCGACAAGTAAATGCAATAACATAATATAGAGGGAGGGTGGGTAGGTTTTCAGCTCCAATGACCTGACTGGAGGGGCCTGCAACAGAGGCTGGCTTAAATACTGGCCCCATCACAGCCTCCTCTGTCATCTGTCTGTGCCGGAAAGCGCGGCCGGATGACCCGCCTCCTCTTCTGTGTGGGCCAATCGGGGTAGGGCAGGCCCTCCCTGATTGGCTTGCTCTTTTGTGTTTCTTCTCAGCCAGAAGGCAGGCCGGGAAGAAGAAGGCGGGCAATGGTGGCCCCGATATAGGCTGGCCATGTGGTCGGTGGGGCCGCTGGAGGTGGAGCGTCATGGGCACCGGCCAGGCCACAAACTGGCCCACCAGCGAGCTGGTAAGCCCCTTATATGCACAGTTTCAAATGTATTCATTTTTACCTTTCTATTGCTGTTGTTTCTGCTGCTGTTTTGTTGCAAAAAGTACAACACACTTTGGGAAAATACAGATTCTGAGATATAAATAGATTCTGGTTCATATTTTGGTATGTTTATGGTGAAAGGTATACTGAACAAATGTCTCCTATTTTCCTCTTTTGAGCAACCCCTAGCTTTGCCATGTGTGATGATAAACAGCATATACCTGTTCGTTCAGCCATGACTTTAGCTTTCCTTCAGCTATTATACTATGCCCTGTGAAAACAAATCTGCAGCATTGTCAGGTTCAGCTCAAGTTGTAAAAATGAAGAGGCTAAGCACATATGCTTTCTTTGATTTCACAGCTTCACTGTACAGAGAGGTTATCAACTGTGCATGCCAAGCACCCTTCATTATTTCAGTGTTGGGTACTGCTAGTGTAGAAGTGAATGCTCAACCCTTGCTTACACAGATGGGGTGTATGTGAAAAACTCTCAGAGATTAATCCTTTCCATTTTTCTGAAAACCATACCTCCATTCTCATTCCATTCTTTATTTTTATCTGATTGTGAAGTTCTGGTTTTCTCCTTCCTACATGGAAATTCACCCACATTTTCTGTATACTCTTCCCATTAGCTAACACCTGTTGGTGGACATTTTTCAGTTGTACACCTCTTTTTACTCTCTTGACATGTTAAAAGCCCACTCTTGATTTCATGTCATTATATTTCTCTGTACCACAAACATGATAAATGTGTGACTTGTCTCACAACAACTTTCAGGAGGACCACACTGAGGAGTTTTGGTGAGTTCCTCAGAGCCTGTGAAATTATTTCCCATTCCCATTGAATGCTCTGACTATCTCTCCATGGATAAGAGACCACAAGGAAGCTGAATGACTGTGTTCTATTTTTGGCATGTTCAGATTTTCCCACCCTTCCCACAAACACATTAGTTGAAATTAAAAAAAAATACACTCACATTGAACTTAACGAGGTTTGTAAGTATGGCCATAGTTGGAATTGACTAAGAAGATTGAAACCAGTTTACAAGCCACTGTTAAATAGGTTCTTAGTGGACATTAGGCTTAATATGGTTTAAAATTGTGTGCAATGGGAATAGTAGTGTAGGGGTCATTCCTGGTTTCTTCACCATGCCTAAATATCAAATTCTATGTCTGTCCTGAATCACAAAAGTAGCTCTTTCCAATCATATTTGGTACTGTGCAGAAATGGTGTTTGAAAGGCAACCACATGGGAATCAGGAGAGCACACTGGGGCTCATTTGACTTTAGAAGATCAAAGATAGCAGGATTTTTTTTCTTCTCCCCTCCAGGTGGGAGAGGTGGGATGGAGGTGAAAGGGGAGCTTCAGATAAGGTCAGAATCCTTTTGTGACTTCTATTGGTGTAACCCAGGTTATTCCAGCATAAACACTTTCTTGGACATTGTGTAAGAAGGTACCAGTTGCCTTTTGAACAACACTTCAAATGACAGCCAGATAGCATTTGAATGTAGTTTTGCCCCATTCTAAATGGCCACTGATTTGCTGTCATGGCGGGGGGGGGGGAGTGTGACAATCAGGCGTGTTAGCAGCCCTAAGAGAGCCTCACCCCAGAAACCCTAAAAATTGGCTTATTAATAATTTGGTTTATTAGTGTGGCCTTCTGTGAGAAGAGCAGTGAAGTGTCAAGGACTAACTATAGATCCCAGAGAGACATGTACACATCTCCTAGGAAGAGCCACTGACAAATTCCAAAATTGTGAGGAAAACATCAAGAAGTCAAGGGGACACAGTCTCCACTACTCACCTAAGTGGTAAACAATAGAGGGATGGAGTAATCCTTTGTGTGCTGTTTTCAAACTTCCCTTTCTTAATCACCCAACCATTAAAGAGGTAGCTCAAGCTTTGTGAATCCAATCATTGGACATTAAGGACAGTTTGCAACACATTAGCATCTTCAGCCACCTATTGTCAAAGACCAGTAAACTCATTGTGCAATCCATGAAGGCTCATGAAGTCTATTGTTCCAATCCAGGAAACTTGCTCCTCTTAGGGCATATCTTTTTGGTATAAATATGGGCTGAAAATCAGGCTTTGGCACACACAGATTCCATTTCCAGGGGACATTCTGCCCCTCTGTGTAGCCAGGGCACACAGAACATATTCCTGTAGATTCCACATCACTCTGTGTTAGCCACTCCAGATTCATCCATCCATGCTGCCGGTCTGCCTTGATACTTTGGACTACAGGACAGGTCATATAAGCTACAATAAATCCTCTTGCTATTCCCCTATCCAAGTCCTTCCTAATGCTTTCTATAGCCTTGTGTGAATGTTCCTTGTGACTATGTGTGTAATTGGTGTTATTTTTGAACTCTTAATAAAAACAATAATTAATTTCACATGTATGTGTGTTCTATCCAGGTAAGTATGGGTATACATAGGCTCAAGATCCCCTTGTTTCCCCCCTCACATTGCTAAAGTCGAGTTGCTGCTAGTTTCCCCAATATATTAGAAACTCGATATTTTCTTGGAATTTCCAAGAGCTCTTAGGGTAACAGGCACACCAGCTGAATTTATGTCACCACTGTGCCAGGCTGCCTCATCACTTACGCTACCATCACTTTTGTGTCCGAGAAAGCAGCCCAAAATGCCAGCAGGATAAACAAGTTCCGGGAAAGCAGGCAAGCCCCAGTGATAGCAAAGGTAATTAGGGAAAGCCAGATAAGGTTCGGAACAAACAAGGTTCCGTTTCTTGAAGAAGCGGCAATACAGGCAAGAAGGCACACAAAGAAGAGTCCAGAATACAATCCAAATGTCAAAGCTTAAGGAATGCAGCATAATCAAGAAGTAGGTCCATGCAGGATAAGGCAACAGTGTAGTCAGGAACAGTCTGAGGTCAAGGCACGAGTCAAGGCAGCAAGGATTAAGGCAACCAAGTCAGCAGGAAGTTTCCTCCAGGAAGATCACTTGATCTCTGACAAAGCCTCCATCTCCTCTCCCAGCATATATAAAGGAATTAAGGCTTTGCCAGGTGTTTCTTAATGAGCAGGTTTTTCTCATAAAGTCTCAGAGACTTCCTTTGAGCTTCTTTTTGAGCTTGCTGCTGGGTATACGATGGTGGAGGTAAGTCCCTCTCTTTTTCATCCTTATCTGAGTGGGCAGGACTCTCTGTAGGGACTGATGCCAACCCACTCAGACCAGGCTCTTCCTCTGCTTGAGCCTCTAGGTTGGCAGGGTTCCCTGCTGGCACAGGTGTAGATAAACCTGTGCCAGGGCCCCTAGGGCCGTTCTCTGCCATGTCCTCCTCCTCCTCTGACTCTATAGCCTCATCAAGTTCACAGGGCGTGACATTTTGTGACACAGGGGCCTTTTGCATTCCACCACTGCCACCAATTTAATAATCTGTGGAGACTGCAGTTCCACAGTTAGATGGATAGTACTTGCATTGTGTGGGTATTTACAGGGTTAGAGTGCCAATTAAATATCAATAAGGGAAAATAAGTTCACGAGAAGACTGGATATGATAAACAAACATAAGATTGATTAATTGGTTGAACAAAATAACCAAAATGCTTTGAACTTTGTTTCCAATCAGTTTGTATTCTTCTTATCACTTATTCTAACTGCACATACATTCTCTTAGCTCCACTCACAGCCATACACGCATCCCAGCCTCTCCTCATCACACCACAACTTCAGCTCTCCCTTTCAACTGTCATCTCCCTTCTCAACTGCCATCTCTCTCCTCCCAACTGTCCTCCAGTCCTTTCACACTAGAAGAACCCTCCCATACCAGTTTCCTGCTGCAGGATTGGCTCCTTCATGCACTCTTCCCATTTGCTAGCCAATATTTCATCTGTCATCCATTACATGGTCTCCACAGAGAGGAGCAGATTTTTCCACATCCCTTCAAGCTTGAGCACCTGGAGCTCCACCCTAAGTATACAGATAGACAAACTCTTGGCTTGAGTTTTCTCAGGCCAGATTAGGCATGTAGACAGAAGGTGCTTTCCCCTGAACAAAGCAAATGTATTGAAGTCCACTGGCATTGTAAAATGTCCTTGTTGCCGTATTGGTGAAGGAAGGTGCTTCAGCATCAGTATCTCTGACTGAATCCCAGATGGGACAGGTGGTGTCACTAAACAACAAAAATCCAATGCAGAAAGAATGATATTCTTTGCTTAGTTTTCAATCTCATTCTTCTGACAGTGGCATCTCAAATACACTGAAGAGGTGAGACTAGCAGCAACAATGCCCAGCAACAATGCCCAAAGGCAAGACCTAATTTGCCCAAAGTAACATTGTGTTAGAACAATGCCAACCATTTCTAGTACCCTCCTCCAACTATTAGGATGGCAGGTGTCTCAGATTAATAGCTGAGAAGTGATATCATTTTCCACCCAACATCTTACTGAAGAAATGGAACCCAACAGTTTGTAATTGTTTATTAATGCTGCATCAGAACAAAAGAGCCCTGCAGTACTCATGTTTCATTTTCACAAACCACGGGCCAGCTGGTTCACAAAGCATCATTAATGAAGCATGAGATTTCATGCCGCTTGGTCATCCAACTGGAGAGAAGCTTCACCTTATGGTGATTCAGTTTCTCCCTGTTTCCAAAGCCCAGGAGGTCTTATGTGCCACATGAATGTGTTAAATGGATGATATGATCCAGCATGTTTGTCTCCTTTGAATATACCAAAAAAAAAAAAAAAAACCCATCCTGTTTGTAAAAGGGACAGTTTCCTGTGGAGCATTACTTTGTGAAACAAAGAACAAAGCCACACAATGTGAAGGGGAGGAGAATCTTGTGAAATCCAGAGTTTTTCTAATACCCATTATTCAAACAGATTTCAGATATTGCTAATAGCTAACCAGATATTTTTTCTCCTCTTTCAGCTAAGAAGTCAATAGTGCAAACAATTATCCTTTATAATAAGTGAGTGCCAGATGGCTTCATAAAAAGTTACGGTATTAAAATATTGTGATATAGTTTTTTGCATAAATATAGATGCATGTATTTATCAGTTTTAAATCTGTGTATGTGTGTTTGTGTCTGAGTGTCTATGTGTGTTTGGACAATGACTTGCATATCTTGCAGATAATCCTCTCTTTCCTTCTATTACAAGAATCTGTTATTGTGCTACAGTTATAGTGCAATAAAGAAGGTGTTATATGGATTCCAAAGCACATTTTCCCAACTGGAGTACTTACTGCTAGTTTCTACATATATAACAAAGAGTGGTGATTGAGCCACAGCTTCAGAAGGAAGCCAAAATTAAGAGTTTCAAAGAACAAATTCAAAAGTGTACAATGAAGGCATTAAAATGATGCAATATTTTAGACACTCTTTTAGGAAGCAAAAACATTTAGGAAGAATCAGAGGGGAAATGGAAGAATTGGGCCCATTTAATCTGCCATGATGGCAGATGAGGGAGGGGGGTTCATGATGGTACAGTTTTATCCCATGCTATGTCTCCAACATAAGGAATATAAAGGATAAGCGATATGGTTAAAATCCCAACACTGCTTCCACCATGTAATCTGCCCAACCAGTATGATCCCTGTTTATAGACATTCCACTGCAATATAGGATTACACCAAGGTATAGAAAGTATGGCCCATGGGCTTCATGAAGTCTTCCAGGATTTCTTCTCAGGTTCTCAGGGCCCCAGTACCCTACCAAATTTTTTGAATCTTCTTTCCAAACAAGATCATTTTTCCCCTCTTAAAAGTTTCCCTGTAGTTTTACCACATACACCCCCGACTGTTTTAGCCCCAGTAAACATCTGAGTTACTTCCTAGTTAGAAAAAAAAAGCAACTTTTGAATTGGCTTTTGAATGAGTTTGTTGGGCTCATTGCATGCTACAAAGATTTTACCTACATCTTTGGTTCCTCTCCATGGGGTTATTTGTATCACGGTGACTGGTTGACAAAAGGCTCTGCTGTGAGCCTGTCTGTTGGAATCCATGCTTCCAACTACAGTGCCTGTTCATCCCCTTAAGGCATATTAGTTATGAGTTTGTGCTTTCATTTTTTATTTATTTATTTATTTATTTTTAATTTTTTTGCTAAAATTTGCAATAGATGATTGTAGCTGGGAGTTCACTCTACAACAATACCATTGTCTGGCAGGGAAGGACTATATTATTTCCTGTGACAACTGTGCTCTAGGAATAATGCCACCTTGCCAGCAAGGCAAGAAAAGAGATTGGGGGATGTGTTCCATCCCCAGTGCTACTGTTTTAAAGGAAGAACAAGAGAGGATGTCAGGTTACCCTTTTATCAGTGAGAAAGATTTATCAATATTTGAAAATAATTACATGGTATGGCTGTGGGGTGTACACAGTTTCTTATATTAAACTGGATGAAGTTTGCTCACACCCCCAACCTACCCTGGCATACAAAACAAGTATTACTCTTTTGTACATAATAAAGAATGTCTGGACTATGGCCTGATTGAAATGTTGCCTGGATGTTGAACGGAACACTAACCTGTATTTTGTGGTTTTTAAAAAAAGCAGCTATGGCAAATCCAAAAGGGTTTTATTCCTTAGCCAGTTGATACTGATGGCACATTCATGCCCCTCATGTGTATCTGATTTTCACCAACCCGCCATCCTCACTGCAATTAGACCCTGACATGGGGAAGGGGTGAGTTTACAGAAAATTAATCCTGAACATCATCATAAAATATTCCTTACTATGGATATGACACTTTGCAATTTGTATGAAGTATGGTGATGGCCTTGTTGGCCACACTAGAGACCCCTCATAAAGAGCTTTATAAAACTCCCAGCCCTTCTGTTTGACATTCCTACTATAAAGTTTAAGCCTCAGGTGGTTAAGGAAGACTGCATGCTTATGTACCAGAGATGGATGCCTGCTGATAAAATAAAGCATGAAAAGCAACATTAAACACTATGATAATGATTTAAATAGCCCAAGGGTTGTTGCTTTTTTAATGTTCATTGAGTCCCTTCCTGGATGTAGATAGAACGGGGACCCATCACAACTCTAAAGGAAGTGCATTCCAGACTTCTGGAAGGCAACAGGAGAAACTCTAGGAATTGGCAGTCCCCTGATAGCTTTAAAGGTCAAACCCACCACTTCAAATTTAGCACAGAAAACAACTGACAGCCCAGTGTAGATCTTTTAGAAACAGGCTGATGTAATCATAGTATCATCTACCAGTATTACTATTCCAGTTATTGTGCCATGTAGCAGCCTAGCTACCATTTTTTGTACTGATTGAAAGGTCTGGTGGTTTTTCAAGAGTGGCCCCAAGTAAAGTCTATTGCTTATAGCCAAGTCACAGGTAACTTTTTACTGAAGAGATTTTACTCATAAAATGGTAGCTATGCAAATATTTTCCCACCACCTTAAGATTTAGAGACAGCTTAATATCAAGGAACAGTCCCAAGATGCATACCAGTGTTTCAGTTGAGTACAGTCCTTTGCCAAACAGGTTAAATACAAATCCCTAGCTTTTTCTTGACCATCCAAACCTTTATCTTGTCTGGATTTAATCCCTTTTATTTTCATCCAGGCCATTATCAAAGTCAGGTAATTGTCATGCCCATGAGCCTGATGAGGCTGTAGAGTCAGAGGAGGAGGAGGACATGGCAGGGAACAGCCCTAGGGACCCTGGCACAGGTTTATCTATACCTGTGCCAGCAGGGAACCCTGCGAACCTAGAGGCTCAAGCAGAGGAAGAGCCTGGTCTGAGTGGGTTAGCATCAGTCCCAGCAGAGCGTCCTGCCCACTCGGATAAGGATGATGAAGAAGAGAGAGACTTACCTCCACCATCGTATACACAGCACGGAGCACAAAAGGTTGCTCAAAGGAAGTCTCTGAGAATTTATGAGAGGAACTTGCTCATTGAAAAACACCTGGTAAAGCATCCATTGCCTCTCCTAGCCTATATAAAGCAATTAAGGCTTTGTCAGAGATTGCCCTGGAGAAAGCTTCCTGTTGCCTTCGGTGCCGGAATCCTTGCTGCCTTGCCATGTGCCTTGACCTTGGACTGTTCCTGACAACCCTGTTGCCTGATCCTATTGACCTATGGACCAACTCCTAGACTACTATGCCTTCTGTAAGCCTTGACCTTTGGACTGTATTCTAGACTCTTCTCTGTGTGCCTTTTGCTTGTATTGCTGCCTTTCCAAGAAATGGAACTTTGCTTGCTCTTCCTAATTATCACTGGAGCTTGGCTGCTTTCCCAGCTCTTCTTTAATTTGCTGGCAATTTGGATTTGCTTTCAGACAGTAATATTCAAGTCAAGGGACAAAGAGTTACAGACCTACAGGAAAGCTGAACAGCCATTCCAGGTGAAGTTCAACAAACCTAGACTGACACTCTTTGTGGAAGAGCTACAGGCATTTTCTTTGAATGTGATTATACATTTTGTACATGTGAAGGCTTTCATACTTTTACGTGAACCAGTACACCCAAGAAGGGTTGGTGTGATCAGAGGTTATGAGGAAACACAATCCCACTGTCCCAGTTTGTTCATATAGTTGAACATGCGAAAAGAGAGGAGCAGTAGCAAGTTTATCCATTCATCAATAAGACAGAGATTTAAACCATTACAGTAACTGCATTTGTTTTTTTTTTAACAGTTCAGTCTTGTGGGTACTATATTACACCAACTCTCTTTATACTAAATGAAATCTTTCTTGCAATCTCTTTTCTGTTGTATGTTGAAACCCAATTTATAGAATTCCATTTAATAGGGCTTATAGGACTTCTGTGGTAATATCATCTATAGACAAAGATAACTTTAATGGAACCAACCTAGTGTTATTTTCTCTGTCTAATAAGGGAGTTTGGAAGACAATTTAAAAGGAAGACTGGACAGCACCTGCTTCACTACTCATTTTAAATGGTGCTAAAAATCTCCGGAGGTCTCCTATTTTCACAATTGTTATATTGAAGTGTTTGTAGAAATGACACAGTGTATACTTTCTTCATCTTTCAGGAATACAATATTTATGAAAGCAAGTCAAGTTTCAATACTTCTGCTAGACAAACCTGCAGTCTTTCAGGATATTGATTTTGAAATGTCAAGGCCCCTGTATATTCACTTTAAGGTACCAAATGTTCTCTCTGCACTCTCATTTCATGGCTGAGACGTCAGTACTGTGAACAAGTTGACTTGCATATGCAGTTAATGAAGGGAAGAGACAAAAATGACATTTAAAAAAGATACTGCCCTTGAAAACCTTGAACATGGCAGAAAGGGTAATCAAGAAGGATGTATCAGACTTGAGAACCAATGAAAGAATTGATGAAATCAATAAAGGGATCAGGAATACTTAGAAGTGATAAATCTGTGCCAATAATCTTCATTAAGTAGGTTTGTAGATTATGGCTAATGTTTTAAATGATGTTTGCTGCCCCAATCCTCATGGGAGAGGCGGGATATATATAAAGCATTATTATTGTTATTGTTGTTGTTGTTATTATTATTATTATTATTACTACTAATGAAGGGGAGATTAAGTGAGCTGGCAGCATCATTACTGGAAAGACAGATGGTGACAGGAACTGATGTTTGAAAGCTGTAAAGACTTCCTAAAGTTTTGACCCTCATGAGGAGGAAGTACTGAGGTAGCATAATGTCATAGGCTTGATAACTGTCAGAAAACATTGTATGAAATGTTTAAGGTAAGAGAGTGAGAATATGGAAAACAATCAGTAGTCACTGAGAAAAGTTTTTAAGTTATCACTACCATCACTACTGAAAAATTTCTTCCAGGGAATCCTGGTATTCCCCACCAAACCATCAAGGGACATTTCTCAACAGATATGCAGATTTTCACTCAGTTTGTTCTCTCACCAAAAAAAAAAAAAAAAAGATGATTTCAAATGTTTTCTTCCCATTGGATGTGTTTACAAGAAATTTTGCAATTCTTAATATGTTTATTAATGTATTTTAGGAATTTCCCCCACAAAATAATCATTAAATCATTTGCAAAAGCCTTTCTTTTCAAGCTAAAACGAGTGACTTTTGTGCAGAAGTCATTTTATCTCCCCCCCCCTTTGGAAAATTGGGCATTGTGCAAACCAAATGGCTTTTTCTACAAAAAATTCCAAAATGAAAAAAATAAAATAAAAGCCAAACCCAAAACAAAACATGACAGTAAACTATTCTCTTGTTGAAGTATCTTAATGTGTTTAGACACCTTTTTTCATCAAAGCAAAAAAAAAAAAAGTGAGTATTCTGCAGCCCTGTTGCTCAGTAACAAACATAATGAAGGCAGCTAATCTTATGTGAGGAAATGCTTAATTGCCATTAATGTTCTTTACTGGGGGCAGGAGGGGGGCGGGAGGCACTGACCAAATAGGTAGAGTGACAGCAATATTCAAAACCATGACCAACTCTGCCACAAAAATGAGTTTGTGATTAAGGATACTTCTTGGGATCCTCTTCAAATTGCAAAGGCTGCTTGTTCTTAGATATGGTAGAAATGAATAAATAAATAACGGAATAAAAGAGTGACAGATAAAATTGCAGTGATGGCTGACTGGAAACAAATCTACAGCAGGAAATAAAGGATGCTTGAATTATAGATTTTCAGACTGTGTTTCAGCGTGCCTAGCGCGGGAGGAACTTTCGGGAGAGGGACGGCGGTCTTGCACGGGAGGGGGGCGTTTTCGGACACCGTTGTCCCTCTCCCAAAACCATCCGTGTCACTTCCGTGAAGCTTCGGAAGCCGCAGAGCCATATTGTAATCACGGAGGTTGCCCGTGATTAAAATATGGCTCTGCGGCTTCCGAAGCTTCACGGAAGTAACACGGATGGTTTCGGGAGAGGGACAATGGAGTCCGAAAACACCCCCCTGCCGCGCAAGATCGCCGTCCCTCTCCCGAAAGTTCCTCCTGCACTAGGCATGCTGAAACGTGGTCTGAAAATCTCCTAGGATGGCAGGAATGGAAAACAGGACAGTTATAATCTGAACAATGGAAAGGGATGGAGAATCAATTTTCAAATTATGTTGGAGAGGGAGTGGAAGAGCATGTGAAAGAGCTTGCGAGAAGATAAGAGGCTCATTTTCACTGGACATATTGATATTGAGTATTTCATGGCAAATTTCCTGAATATTACATTAGTGGCTTGTGATTCATAGCTTGGACCACTTTAATAATTTTAGCTGTTAATTTCCATCAAGTCAACATCAACTTATGGTGATCCTATTAATGAGAGACCTCCAAGTCATCCTGTCTTCAACAGCCTTTCAGGTTTGCAGACTCATGCATGTGGCTTTCTTGATTGAGTCTATCCATCTATAATGGACTTTTCCTCTTTTCCTACTCTCTTCTACCTTCCCAAGCATTATTTATTTATTTATTTATATTTATTTATAAATATAAATATTCTTCAGCCACAAGGCTATCTTTTGTCGTCTCCATTCTGATTAATGACTGAGCCAAGGTATAGAAAGTCTTGAACTATTTCAATGACTTCATTGTCTGCTTTAAGGTTATGTAATTCATCTGTGTTCATTATTTTTGTTTTCTTAATGTTCAGCTGTAAACCTGGTTTTGCACTTTCTTCTTTGACTTTCTTCAGTAATCACCCCAAGACCTTGCTATTTTCTGTTAATAGTTATGGTGTCATCAGCATATCTTAACATGTTGATGGGCCTTTCTTCAATTTTCATACCTCCTTCCTCCAACTCTATTCCTGCTTTATGTATGTTCATTTTATTTTTGAACTTAAATGGTCTAAGACCAGGGCCCTATGCACACTACCCAATCACAGTACTACATACCACTTTAACTGCCATGGTTCCATCCTATGGAATCCTGTGGTTTGTAGTTTGGTGAAGCATTAGAAGAGTTCTCTCAGGGAAATGTCTAAGTACCCCTCTCTAAACTGCCAATCCCAGGATTCCATAGGGTGGAATCATGGCAGTTAAAGTTGAATGTAGCACTATGTATGTGTAGTACGAAGGGACCAAAGGTTATGTGAAAGGCTAGCTGTACTCAGAGTGAGGTCAGCATTGCTGAACTTTCAGAGCCGCATCAGAGGCCCTGTTTTCTCACCCACAGTTCATTACAATTTATTTTGGTGTGTAGGAGGAATAGCTTTATGTAACTGAGAAATTTGTTCCCTGTAGAAATATATGACACCCCCTCTCTTCCTGTTCTTATTAGTCTTTGGATTTTTCCCCCTAAATCTATTGGGCTATTTCTTTTTTTGTTTACGTTGTTTCTGGATTGTTGTTCTATTAAAAATGTTTCTCTGTTTTTATATGTTGCTTGTTACTGCATGGTATTACACAGTTTCTTTGTTTATTCATTTATCTGGCCCTCCTCCTTCTCTTCATCCTGTCCTGTACTGCTCTGAGCAGGCTGCAGATAATCAATAAATCAGTTTCCACAGTTCAAAGAGAGTAGCTGGGTTTTAGATCTCCCAAATCAATTCATCTAGCCAACCTTTCTGCCTAACACCTCAATAGCCTTGTGTGGTTCTTGTGAAGGTGTGTTGCATGTGCGAATGCTTTTTGTGTGTGTGTGTGTTATTTCAAATAAAAATACTTTATTTCACTTTAACCTGGAGTTCTCTGCAGTTAGTACTAGTATACATAGGTGAAAAGGTCCCCACAGTTACCCTCCTCTTGCAGGTATACTTGCAGGCTAATAATTCCCCCATCCATATTTTAATATCACGGATGGGTCTTAAAGCACCCCACCTCTTAGGGTAACCCCCTCTTCCTGTCCTTGCCCTCCTCCTCCTCCTCCTCCTCCTCCTCCGGTAGATTTCTTGAGAGATCTTTTTAAAGCAGTATAAAATGTCTAAAATAAGGTAATAAATTATAGATAACCCCTGGGTAGGCTAGATTCAGATTTGAAGCCAGATTGATATCTTCTGGTAAAAATGAAGAGAAGGGCCTGGCATCAAGGGATGTGCTCCCAAACTGCCTAGCTGGAGGTAATTCAATTCTCCATTAACCTTCTATCCACATCTTTAACATCCTTATCTTTTATCTCACAGTTCCTGAAGCCAAGCACTATCCAAATATTTGGCCAAAGCTATATTCGTTCAGGAACAAGGGAGTGCTGGGGCACGAGGAGTAACTGTGAAGGAATAAAAGAGAGATACAGTGAGTCTAAGAAGTAGAGCAGCATTATTGGAAGCCATGAAATCTGGGGAAGTTACCTGGGGAAAGAGCAGTAGTGAGAAAATGAGAGAGATGAAGACTAGAGTCCCAAGGAGTCATCTCAAATTTCAAGGGGGAACAGGGGGGAGCTACCTCATGATGTCTTTACACTTCATTTTAAATGTTCCCGGGTGCAATGATTAAACTGGAAAAAAAATGATTTGTCCCTTTAATAGCTTTAAGGGGAGGGAAATTAATTATTAAGACAACCTAAACTTTGCTTCAAACACTGTCAGCAGAGCAGCTGTTAAGTATTTACTTTGTACAACACTTCTTCTCAGTTTTTATACTGAGATTTTAAGAACAAAATAAAGGCTTTTGTTTTTGTTTTTAAAAATATCTATTTTTGGAACAACATAATGTATATTTGCCAGAAACGAGACCTGAAATTTATTTTACACACTTGTAAAGCAAAGGACTTATGGTTTAAAAGAGCTGCAGTTCCCCTTCTCCTCCATGTTATCTGTTGTGTTTGCCAGCCCCACCTATCTTGACAATAGTGATTGATCTGCTCAGGGGTTACTGAATTCTTGAAGAAGTGTTTTGCCACTTGCTCAGAAAACATGGTTTGAAAAGAAAGGAAATAACTGGAAAATATGGATAAAAATTTTGAGCCAGTATACTGGCAGGTTTAGTGCTCTCACACATTTATGGTGGATTCTTGTATATGGACTCAGGCTCAATGGAATTAACAGAATAAATTGTTAATTTAATCTGTTTCACAACCACAGTGTGGTGAACGGGTATCATGAAGACAAATGCTTCTGTCTTGAAGGTGTATCCTTGGAGAACTAAAAAGCTGGACTGAAGATAAACATTGAACTGTGATAGCTAACTCTTATAAGGGAAGATGGATATAACCCACTTTGGATATAACCCATACTCGAAATAATAATGAGGGAATTGTTGTGAATTGGAACTGGCTGTGATCCATGGCCTACTCAAGGCTTCATTTGGTACTGAAAACTGACACATGTCACTGTTAGAAGATAAACTACTGTTGACAAATGATGCAGCAGGTGATTCTATAGCCGAGAAAGAATTCCAACACTTTAGCTGATGGAGTTCAGCTTTTCCTTGCAGCAAGTGGTAGAACTAGGGCATCAAAGAAAGAGTTCAACGCAGGCTATATCAATGTTGCTGTTCCTCATTGCTTGGTAAACAGGGCCCCTAAGGTGGGGTGCAATCCGCCCACCTCTGGCAATGCCAGTGGAAGATGGATTCCCAAGGGTCATCTAGAGAAAAAGCAAAACAAAAATAAAAAGTAGAAGTTGTGATCCATTTCCTATCCCTTGTGTCTAGACATTTTTCTCTGGAAAGTTGACATTCTGGGACATTTTCCAGAATATAGCTAGAATGGGTACTAAGAAATGGCCTCTGTGGTCTTTTTGGGATGTCACATCTAGTCTTTTGTAACTGGTAAATTCAGTGAGTGTGGCTTTCTGGAATGTTGCTATCTGGACCATTTTCCAGAACCCAGTGCCAAATCCACACTATACAAAAAATTCAGTATGAAACTGGATTATTTGCCATGGCTCCTTCTTATGGAAACCTGGGATTTGTAATTTGGTGAGGTACTAGCACTCTTTGGCAGAGAAGGCCAAAGACCTTGTAAAATGATAACTCCCAGGATTCAATAGGAAGGAGCCATGACTAATAATCAAACGTGATTATTTGTGTAGTGTTGATTTGGTCCAGATATTTTTTTTCTTTATAACATTTGGTTGCTGTGGAATGCTTGTGGCTTGTTGCATCATTCTCATATTGTCTTGTGCAACTGCTGAATTTGGTGGTCATGGCTATCCAAAAAGGCATTCCAGGCCATGTTATGGGATACATATGTTTTCATCCAAAATGGATACAGTAAGGTGGCTTATGTGGAATTTTTGTAGCTTGTGGTGTCTCTCTCACCTAGTCTTTTGTGGTTGGTGAATTTAGTGGGCTTGGTGCCATGGTGTTTGGGACCCAGGATAGATATAAAATAGTAATTCCTGTAGAATGTTTGTGGCTTGTTGCATCACTTCCATCTAGTCTTGTGCAGTTGATGAATCTGATGGGTGAGTCCTACCCAGAAGTTGGTGTTCTGATACATTTTATTCTCTTCTGGGTTATTTCCAGAGATTGAGGGGGTTAATAAAATGATAATATATTGTTCTAAAGAATATGCAACACATCCTGATGTATTTGACACCACCCTCTCTCAAAAATGGACTGTTTTCACCCATTTATTTGAGGTATTAGCACAGACAGTGATAGAATTAGTTGGCAGAATGGATAGTATGATGAGATGAAAAAAGAGATGTGTGGACAACACCCTTCAGACAGAAGAAAACGGCTAAAGTTGAAGAGAATAAAACCAGAGGGAGATCTGTAAAAGACAACCAATCAATCAAACACAAATACAAGGATTCAGGATGGATCAGTTGGTAACAGCCTATATAGAAGTAACTTGTAATTACACTTAGGGCAACAAATTGTAACAGAAGTACCTTGTTGGGGCAGAACACTCCCCCTCCCACAACAGCTAATAAGAGTGCATAATATTTCTTCATTAAACAACAGACTCCATCAATCCTTAAAAATAATAATTGTATTCCAGATTTTATCCTGGTTCATTCTATTCCTCCTCCTTCATTCCAATGACTCCATTGCATTCTGGTTAGTCTTTGCAAGGAGCTCTGCAAAACAGACTTCGGGTAGACTTTCCTTGAAATGCAACATTTAGAACATTGATCCAGAAAGCTGGAGACTGGTACTAAGAGACAATGGTCTTGACTAATATGATCTCAATTGCCACTCTAAGGAGATTTTTGGACCACATTTTAGAGTGCCTAGGGCAAGAGGAGCTTTCGGGAGAGGGACGGCGATCTTGCGCAGCAGGGGGGCGTTTTCGGACGCCGTTGTCCCTCTCCCGAAACCATCCGTGTCACTTCCGTGAAGCTTTGGAAGCCTCAGCGCCATATTTTAATCACGGGAAACCTCCATGATTAAAATATGGCTCTGCGTCTTCCGAAGCTTCACGGAAGTGACACGGATGGTTTCGGGAGAGGGACAACGGCGTCCGAAAACGCCCCCCTGCTGTGCAAGATCGCTGTCCCTCTTCTGAAAGCTCCTCCCGCCCTAGGCACTCTAAAACACGGTCTGAAAATCTCCTAATAAGTGCTAGGGGTAGGAATTCACCCATTGGCTAAACACAGTCAAAGACAGGACAGGGTTGCTTCTCACAAAACTATTGGATGTAAGTGACATTTTACACAGAAGAAAGAATGGGGTTGCATTGTGAGGAGGTCCTTGGAGATGATGTTATTGCTGTGCATCCAACTAAAGGAAAACTATCTGGACACATCTTGCTGCTGCCCCTGCTTTCCACCAAGATGGAAATGGCTATATTGAGGTGGGGTGGGGAGCACACAAAAGGTAGATTGGAGGAGGTTGCACAGGAGACAAGCTAAACCTAGGTTGCAGAGATCCATCTCCTGATGCAGGATCTTGGCCATTTTGTGATTATTATTTGCTGATATTTTATGATCATGATTATTTCCCTCCAGTCATCATTTTGGGAAGGATACAAATTAAAAAGGAGGTAATTTGGGGCACCATTTTGTATGTGGGGGTGGGTGGGGGCCAGCCCACAGAGAGTGAAGAGAAATTTCCCCCTGGACCCCACACAAATGTCCACCCCTGTTCTACTAGGTTTATATCTCTTTTGTTTCCCCTCACCAGCACAAACAAAATATATGTTTCCCTTATACCACCTGAACAATCAGAATCTTTGCTATATGAAGGTATAAAGGAAAATCAGACCCAAGGCCAAATGTCTACAGCTAACAGCACTGTGTAGTGGCTTCCTATCTTTAACTGGTATACAGTGATTCAGGATGCAGAAAAAAAGTAGACAACCACACACCCACAAATGAGAGTGACCGCTCCCAATGTGGTCAGCATTAATGACTTTTAGTACAACTAGATCCACTAGAATCCCCCTGAATAATGTCATTCTCCCACTTCTCCCAGTGAAGACACAGATCCTCTATCATACCAATATCAATAAACACCACAGATTATTTAAATGAATTGGATTATTCCTTCAAATCATCCAGCCATGAGACAGCTAATCATGGTGCTTTAAAAAAAAAAAAATAATCCTTCTAAATACTTGCTGAAATAGGATTATGCTCACCTGGTTGGGTAGCCTGGTATTTTAAACTCCTTCTTATGGTTTCTGGAATTCTATATTAGAGTCAAATTATGAATACTAACACACACACTCTCTCCCTTTCCCTCCCCCCTCTCTCTTTTATATTCTCTGGGTGTGTGTGCCCCAGATAAAAAACAGACCAAAAAATATTTCATTTTAAATAAATATAGATACCTTCAGCTCCCTACCACCACACCATTTTGTAAAAGATGCAATAGAAATGCTGCTACCTAGACAGGAGTGAAATGCCTTTCACTGATTACAAACTTTGCTCCCAATTATTTTATTCACCATTTCTAGGACTGGGTTAGGGGAAAGAGGAATCACAAACTGGCTTTAAGGATTAGCTCTGTTGAATGAACACGCTTAGACGCAAATCCTTAGGCTATGGGCATATAAAAGGTTCTGGTTCATGTCAGCAATTGCTGGAAAAAGCCAAAAGCTGGTGTCAGAAAGTAAGAGCTGGTTAATAGAGAAAACATGTCAGGTGAATATTTAGTACTTTGAGAAGCCCTTTCTGTATAAAAGGAAGGCTCCAGTTCTATACCGCTACCACCTCACCAGATGTATTTAAACAAGGAGAATAATGAATTACAGAATCATGGAATCATCAAATTACAGAGTTGGAAGGGATCACAATGGCCATCTAATGCAAACTAGAATGAACAATTAAGGCACTCCTGAAAGATGAGCACCCAGTCTCTGCTTAAAGGCCTCCAACGAAGCAGAGTCCATCACACTCTGATGCAGTCTGTTCCAGTACTGAATAACTCTTACCATCCAGAAGTTCTTCCTAATGTTTAGGCGGAATCTTTTTCACCCCCTTGTAATTTACATCAATTGCCTCATATCCTAGGACTTGTCTACACAGGCAAAAAATCTCCATACTCACCCTGTAATCATGTCACAGTTGCCACACAGTGTTTGTAATTACTTGCATCCTCAATGGGGTTTCTGCAGGAAAATCTGGGTCTAATAGATTCATGGTTTGATCTGCATTTCAGGAGAAAATGTAGATTATTGGCCATGTGGCAGCCTCAGATTAGCTTTGATGTGAATCCAGAGACAGGGCTTCTAGTGGATGGGGTTCCATTCTGGTGCTTTTTTTATTTTTTTGATTGTGCACATATTTGTATAAGCACATCTCGACTTCTGCAGTAATAGAGTTCTCTGGGACAATGCATATTCACATGTATGAGGGAACAGGAAAAAAAGCCTGGAGCAATACTGTGTGTGTGGCTGGAAATAATGTGACATAGAGGACATGTAAATAGTGTTGGACTACCCTTCTACATCACTGTGAGTTTGCCTATGATTACAGTGTGGTGGGATACTCTGGACAATCCCTGATGAGTGTGGCATTTAGATGGCCACTGCAGATCAAAAACTTCTGCAGTGGTTACAAGGTAGGTTTGGAGTTCCCTGCCAGTGTAGACAAACCTCTAGTCTCTGGAGCAGCAGGAAAAAAGCTCCATCTTCCATATGACATCTCTTTCAAATATTTAAATATGGACGTCGTATCATCTCTGTCTTCTCTTTTTAAAGCTAAACATACCCAGATACCTAAGCCATTTTTCATAAGGTTTGATTTATTAATCTTTTATCATTGTAGACTAGTCACCCATCTCCTATCCCTCTCCTCTGATCAAATTTGGACAAGTAAAGGATTGCAAAATGGGAACTAACCCTGGACAGGTTCCTGTGGGAAGTAAATCTCATGGGGCACTGAGAAGGTTTTTGAGCCCTTAAAAGCAAGGCAAGTGAAACTGATAGTTTTAACTATTCAGATAGACTGCTTCTATTGGTCTACCAAGTCAGCTCCAGCAATATGACCTCCAGCCATACAATAACAAAAACAAAACAATACCTGTTGCTGCTGCCATCAAATTGCAAAACAAGTGTATGTGAAGTCAATCCCTTGTTGTTGTTGTGTGCCTTTATGGTCCGTTTTATGGCGACCCTAAGGAGAAGCTATTACAGGAATTTCTTGGCAAGATTTGTTTAGAGGGGGTTTGCCTTTGCCTTTTTCTGAGGCTGAGAAAGTGTGGCTTGCCCAAGGTCATCCAGTGGATATCCATGGCTGAGCAGTGATTTGAACCTTATTCTCCAGAGTTGTAGTTCAATGCTCAAACCACTATATCATGCTAGTTCTCCCATCCCTCATAGATGATCCATTTATATAGAAGAATAGAGAGTGTTTGGTTTTACTTTTGTATTCTTGTATGATTCTCTAGTCATTCTTATTCTATGCAGTCTAGAATTTCATATTGCCACACAACAGGAGTCTCTGATGACCAGAGAGCTGATCACCATCCCATCTGCATCCACAAAATTGAAATAAAATTTAAATGAAGCACACAGAGTGACTCATTGCTTTGCTGAGTATCTCTGTATAGCAAGGCACTGGATGAAAAAAATCCCAGGAGAAAAATATAACGAAGCTTGACATCTATGTCTCATAAAACTATTGAAAACAATTTGCTTTCTTTGAGGTTATGTTTTTGCTACTTGCTGATTAAAATTTGGTAGTGCTGATTAATCTTTATCTAGATTGTGTGATGTGGCAACAGAAGCAAGAGTGTGCACTACGGCAATGTTCATTCTGCCACAGACTGCAGAGGGGATTTTTGAGTAAATCATGGACTATCTTTCTTTGGCAGGGGGGGGGGATTTTTGGCTGTAGCATACTAGAAGGCTAAACCCTTGATTTACTGGAAAAGCCCATTTGCAAAAGTAGGCTTTTCCAGAATGTGGCAGTGGGCTATTATCTTCTCGTGGCAGGCTAATCCCTTTCCACATCCCTCATGCCTTTTTTAAAAATGGGCTTTTGAGGAGGTAGCCACTGGGCAGCTGAGAGAGGTAGGTCATTTGTAAGGTAGACATTGAAGCTGAAGTCTTCATTCTGGCCCGGGGGGTATAAACGCTCTCCCAAAGGCTCCTTTGGCAGTCTGGCTTGAACAGCCTTCTTACCCTCCTATCCACTCTTGCAAGTTCTGAACCTATATTATGCCAGTTGTGAGCTTCTTTAATTTTGTCACAACTTGGTTCATTGGCATGGGGCATGATCCAGGTTTTTTTTAAGGGGGCAAAATGGGGCGTACAAGACTCTTAGGAGATTATCAGATGGGTCCCTAGGGTCTGTTTCTGTCCCGCTACCCCCCACCCCACCCCTCTCCCATTCCTGCCATGGAATATAGAAAAATTTTCACTCACTTTTATCTTTATTCCATGACAGGAACAGTCTCCCCTTCCCTTCCCTGCCTGGCCATAAATGCAGACGTCGCAAGACTGCTTTTACGACCGGGAACTCAAATCCTGGCGTTCTCACGAGAGAATGGCTGGGAGGGAAATTTAAAAAACAAAACAAAAACCAGCTGTCAAAAACAAAAGCAAGCACTAAAACACATTCTAAAAAGAAAAAAGCTACCCAGGGAGGGGAAAAAAATTCTTACTTACCTTTCTGTCCCAATCACACCTGGAAGTGTCTGGCAGGGACCTCCCGGTAATGTCATGTTCAGTTGTCATCCCGGGAGCACAACGGGAAGCCTGTTCACTCACCTGTTCCATTATAATAATGGAACGGACCTCTTATTCATGGACTTTCCCCGTGAATAAGAGGAAACGGGGGAGGAACAGGAGCAGAATGGGAGCATCCCAGGACAGGGATGATATCGTCTAAAAGGTAAGCCTTTTAGCGATCTCCTGTTGTCCATGTCCTGGGATATTTTACACATCTGATAGTCTCCTTATTTCCCCATGTGGGATCCCCTTAAGGTGCCTTGAGGGACAGGCAACTAGGGTTAGGACCAGCTTTGAGGGAGAGGACCAGACTCACTCTCATGTGGCAGGGAAAGAATTCAATGGCAGTGTGCCTCCTCAGCTGTGACCCCATGGTTACCCCCCTTCCCCCAACAGGTTGCTGGGCTACTGGAGACTATCAAATGACAGGCAGCTTATCTGATACCAGGATTTATGCTTCACGTCATGCCAACATCACTTCAGTTGTATATAATAAAGTTCCTTGCCAACTATTGGCTTGTGATTTCTTGGCTCCCCATGCTCCTGCTGGTCTCTCACCACTAGGCTGGCATTCCCCCTTTTTAAGTGCAAAAACTCTTATGATCTTTCCCAGTGGCGGAGAGAATTTTGGGGTTTTGTTGTTCTTATCATTCTCTGATGTAGGAATGAAACTAGCAAAAATTACATTTCTCATGAATAGGCATAAGGTTTCAAATATTGAAACAAAACCATAAGGGTCAAGTTCCCTAAGATACCAATATTAAATATCCTTTTCAATGAAAAATAATGCCAATGTCAAACTGAATGTCACAGCTATAGGTTCTTGATGTAATACTACAGCCCCAGAGAACATTGGCTTCTATCTTTTGTTCTACAAATATTATCCTTCTTCAGTCATTATAGATATCGCATCTTTCCATGTGTTACCTAGTAGGAAGTTTAGCCATAAAGTTCCAGACACCAGTACACAATTTCCCAAGGCTGGACTTCTCTCCCAGTTCAGGGCTATGGGATCCTCACTTATGTCCAGGTGATGCAGGACTCGCTCAAAGAGACCAACAGTCTAATTAAAATGAACCCAATACCCTTTAATATAATGCTGGCAAACCATGAACGAGTGGTGTAATTAATCAAGTGTGTGTGTGTGAGTAATAGAACTTTATTAGCAAACTGTTTTGGCTTCTGCCTTCTCTAGTTGCTCAAAGTAAACATGAGCTGCATCCAAGGTGGCAGTTTAAAATTCTCTACTGTAAAAGATCCTTAAGTGGATGTTGGTCTTAAGATTTATCCTCTAGACTGAAACTATGAGTGTTAGGTTTTAAGTCTGTGAAACCAGAAATCCTCTTTATATCAGAAGTACTTGAAAGTGATGGTACCTCAGTTCCAAAGAGTGACAAATCAAAGAGGCTGTGATGTTCTGAACAAAAAAAGTCTAGTCACTGGTCCTTCACACTTCCTGGTCAGGATTTTAGACTTATGCTTTCTGAAATGTGTATGCAGGTCTGTGGTTGTTTTCCCCACATAGCACAGATGGCATTCTATATGCCTGTCTTCAATCATTTACAGTAAACAAAATTGCAGATGATATTTGCTTTAATACTGTGGGTTCTGTCACTCATTGAACTTCTAAAAGTGACTACGGTATCTTCTTAGAATACATTTGTGTGTATTCAGTCCACCTAAGTAGGGTGGATTCCAACTGTTTATAACTGTATTGTGTGTGGGGAGGTGGGATATCTAAGGACATTTCATGCATGCCAAGTTCAGATATTTGCCTGAAGGCATGGAGGGAGGGCTAAAACTGTGAATGGGGACATCCAATTAGCCCTCCACATGTTCAGGGAAATGTCTGAATGGATCCATAGTTTTTGTGGATATCTAGGGGCCCATCTACACAAGGGGGGGAATCTAAAATACCTCATAGTATTGGCATCTTGCAGCAGCAGCATGTCTAAACAGTTTTTCTGGCCTCGGAAGCCCTCATAAGCCTCATGTTCCTGATGGTGGCCATGAGTGATTTACTCACATTAGTTCTTCACCACCACCATTGTTGTTGTTGTTGTTTTAAGTCATCCCAAGGTGCACTGGTGTGATAGAATGATTCTCCAATTTTATAAGAAAGCAAAACAGAAAATATTGATCCTTTTTATCACCTTAGCAAGTGATCACTAGGGCAAAAATCCAACATGGTGGCAGTGGGTGCTTGCCCTCCTAGCAACCCCCACCCCCACCCTCACCTGGCCAATCAGCTTTGTGCTTCCCTTTGAGTTTTTTTATTGTTCTATAGTCCAAATGAGCAAAAATGCTCACCTGTCTCATGGTTCATGAAAAAATATGGGGAAATCCTTTACTCCATTGTTTTTGCCATTTTGGGCTCCACACCTTCCAAATAGTGTGGATTGGTGCTGGATCCTGTTTAGACAGGTAGGATTACCAGCAAATTCCATGAGGGATATTTTCACCATTTAGATGGGCCCTAGGATTGTGTGGTGAAAAAGAAATGAAATTGCCTGGAAATAAAGGGACACGTTCTGACTCAATCATATCTAAACAGATTGAGCATGGGATATTTTCCACAGATAATATAGCAAGAACCCAAGATTTAGTGAGAATATATTTGACAGCCTGTATTGACCAATCTCAATGATTTACGAATGCACCTTCATCCTATGTGTATTTTCCAAAGAGATGTACTACATATTGTAAGATACAGACCAAACCCTGCATTTGTTTCCTCACGCCAGACAGATATTATTTGCTCTCCCACTAAAAGGAAGACACTGGGTAAATGTTGTTGGTAAATAAAAGGCTACAACTTGATTAATGCAACCTTCTGAGATAAGGAAGCAAATATGGGAACATGTGGACACTTGATGCAATGAGGGTCAAATTCAACCTGGATAGGAAGCAAGATGCCTAGGTGCCTTGTTTCATCATTACCTGTTCATCTTAAATGGGAGGGAAAAGAAGGCCTGTTGTCAGATCTACACTTGGGTATTGGACAACACTCTTGAAGGAAGCAAACTCCCCAAGGCAAGGGTTTGTTCTGATCCCCTGGTGTCTCAGGAAATCCTTCTAAATTTATGACTGAGTGCCCACACCTCACCAGTTGTGACAAGGCATAACAGTGAACTGAAATTATAGATGTATACAGCATCTATCATTAGGCACACCAAAGGGGAGGGATCCTATTCATCTCCCAAATAGGTGGCTAGATAACCACCATGCTATAATGCAGGAAGGAGGGAGGGGATCTGCTTGCATGAAAAAGAGGGAGAAAAGAAACCATGACAGCCTTTTAAAGACTGTGAATGTCTGACACAATGCAGGCATGCTACAGTGTGTGCCTCCTTTTGGCATCATCTTTCCACATACAGGATGTGGGGAGAGCAAAGACCATCCTGGAAAATTGCTTTGAAACTGCAAAAAGAATTTACCAGAATATATGAGCAGGAGTAGACATTTACTCTTCCCTTGCAAATTACCCCAGTTTCATGATTTGTTTGTATTGTCTCCCAGTTTGTATCCAGCTGGACTCTGACATGACAAACAATCCTCAGAATGAAGGGGCACACTTCTCTTTGGCCCTTAAAAATTGTCATGTAGGGGGCAGGGATGTCTCTCTGATAAGAGCTGGAGAATGAACATAGAGACTGTGCAAATTTTACATACATACACAGAGGGGGGTGGGAGAGAGAGAGTCAGGAGAAAGGAACATCTCACAGAGGCCACATAGGAGAGATCAATAGTTAATTAATCCCCCTACTCAGCAACATTTATTTAGCAGTAATTCTGCCATGAGACTGAGTGAGGAAGCTTAAAGGCTATACCTCCATCCCAGGATTGTGTAGCCAGAGACATTTCTAAGACACTGTGAAAGTCTACCTTCACCAAGATTGCATCTGCACTGCAGCAATCATCCAATTTGACACTGCTTTAACTGTCATGGCTCAATGCTATGGAATCCTGGGATCTGTAGTTTCTTGTGGCATCAGGCTCTCTGACAGAGAAGGCTAAGTAGCTTACAAAACTACAAATCCCAGAATTCCATAGTTCTGAGCTGTGGCAGTTAAAGCAGTGTCAAAGTGGATAATTTCTGCAGTTCAGATGCAGCTCTTGCTAGGTCATTGGACATCTACAACTGTTTTGCTCTTTAGAGTCTTATCTTCACCAGCTGTGTTATTCTGCTTTGTTACCACCCATCTTTCCCCTTGATGGCTAAGCAAATCTTTGGTCTCATTTCTGGTATATTGTCTGTGCTGAGAAACTAGGTGGGGACAATGGTGTCCCATTTTTACCAGTCAAACAATCTAGAAATTGCTTTCTCAGTGTAGCTAAATTCAGTCAAGGGAGAATTGGGAAAACATACATGATTTTTAAAAATAAGGAAGCTACACTGTGGAAGGTTATACATACTTTACATTTTCAGTACACACACAGAGTAATGTGCTGAGCATATTTATGCTTCTTCTGGAAACAAACACAGCAAAGTGTATTTGTAAAATCATATAGGCAGGGATCAACTTGTCAAGGTGTTGGGAGATCAATGCTAAGATCTTCTGCTTATAATCATCAGTAATATATAGTAGTAACTAAAGTTTTTGAGCATTTTTTGTATTTTTGTGAGGCTTTTAAAATATTTTAAAATATTAACTACCCTGAAGCTGAATTGTCATTGATTCTACACAATATTCCAATAAAAAGTAGTTGCCATGATCACCATGATATTTAGTGATGATATCATGTATCACAGAACCTGACCTCAGGATCTGTACTTCAACTTTAATGCTGTATCAGGATGTACTAAAATATATACAAAATCTTATTATTAAATTATCTGTGCCAGTGTGTGTGAAGTATATTTTGGTTTGTTTGTTTGTCTATTTGGAAACAACATTAACTATACTACTGGTTGTAAATCACCAGGTTTAATAACATGGATTTGCATTAGAAAGGCCCAAATAAATGGGATTTCATGGATTGTTGTGACAGAATGAGGAGATAGGGAGAACCAGCGAAAGGGCTCTTTCAGTGTCCACTGTTGCAATGGCAAAAGAAGGTAAAAGCCTGTTATATCAGAGATGATGGCATCCATCAAAGCCCTCTGGCTGCAAGAGAGCAATCTGTTTCACTCATTTGATCTGTCACCAGTTATCAGCAAATAATAAGGATCTGAAAGAATGGCAGAGACAAAGAAGGCTACATAGACAGGAGAACACTGATGACTCTGGGCAGCATTTTCATACCAAATTGTAGGAGGAGGTCAGGAAATCTCAGATCTAGCTGTTCATTTTTCCTCACAGGAAGAAACCTTGTATTGTGTAGTTTGGTATGGTTATATACAGTGCTGTTTTGAAGTGTATGAGGTCTGTCTATTAAATAATGAGAGTGTGTTCCTACCTTTCAGACATATCAGGGAGAACTGATTTGGAATGCTTGAGTGGTGACCTTGAACATGTCTGAACCTGCACAACAAACATCAGCACTCTCGGCTGTTCAGTTAATTGTCAGTCGTTTAAAGCAGCTGTGTTGGCTGCTGTGTGTCTGAAAAATGCTATGTCTAACAGTCAAGTGATGTGTCGATTTGAAATTTTTACTAAAATTGAACAAAACACCCACAGGATCTTTTCAAATACTTACTGAAGCCTACGAGGAAGACTGCATGTCTTGTACGTGTGTATTTGGGTGGCACAAAAGATTCAGAGAAGGTCGTGAGAATGTGGAAGATGATGAACACTTTGAACGACCTTCCATTTCAAGAACCAGAGAAATTATGGGGGAAAAAATCAGCCATATTGTTCAAGGAGACAGCTGACTCAGTGTCTGAATGATAGCTAAAGCCATAAACATTGACAAAGACACTGCATGGAAAATTTTGCATGCGGTTCTCAACATGAAAAAAGTTTGTGCCAAGGTGGTCCCAAGTGTTCTCACACAAGAGCAAAAAGAGTGCCACAAGGAAATTTGTGTTGTCCTGCAGCAGCAACTTGAGGCAGACCCAAATCTTTTCTCAAAACAAACAAACAAACAAAAACCCAACAACAACAACAAAAAACCACCACTTGTGACGAAACCTGGATCTTCCATTGTGATCCTCAGACAAAACGACAGTCAGTGCACTGGAAAACACCATCATCACCAAGAATGATAGAAACATGTCAAAGTAAGTCCACATTCAAAGCCATGCTCATCGTTTTTTGTTTTGTTTTTTACATCAAGGGTATAATTTTGGTAGAATGGGTTCCAGAAGGCAGAACAGTGAACCAGCATTATTATGAGGAAGTTTTTACAAAGCGGAGAGAAAGAGTCAGGCGGGGGGGGGGGGCAGAACTGTGGAACTATGGTTTCATTCTTCATCAAGACAATGTGCCTGCTCACACAGCAATTTCTGTGCATTTTTTGGCCAATAAACACATTACTAAACTTGAATATCCTCCATATTCACCAAGTTTGGCACCATGCAACTTTTTTCTTTTCCCTAATATGAAATTGGTGCTTAAAGGAAGATGTTTTTAGTCAATTGATGCAGTAAAGAAGAAAATGGCAGATGTGTTAAAACAGTTGATAGAAACTAATCTGTTCCATGCCTTCAACCAGTGGAAAACAAGACTATATCAGTGTGTGAGTGTGAATGGGGAGTATATTGAAGGGGACAAGCATTAGAAGTGTAATAAATATAAATTAAGATGTGTTGTTTATCAGTCTCATTATTTAATAGACAGACCTCATAGGCCCTCATCATGACAGTCCCTATAGTAGCACTGGATGGAAAGTCCAAAGTGCAGTTGACTCAGTGACACTTGGTGGGTCCCATGTCAGAGGAACAGTGAATTCCCTCCAGATTTTGGTTCAGACTTTAACATTACTATCCAAGGTGTCAAATATATTTTGTGGTATAATTCAGAACCTTAGACACAGTCCTTTAAAGCAATCCAAAACCTGGGGTGGGCTTATCAACACACTGACATGGGACTGCAGTTGCCACAGAGCTGAATGTATTGGTTTGTGTGGGGGGGGCTGTTTAACAAACATGTATTCTAGCAGTTTTCATCTCTACAAGGAGCAGGTCTTTTATAGAGCTAATGGATCTTAATTGCCCATTCAGGATCAAGCAAACCCTACTTTGAACACATGGAAATACAAAAGACATAACCCAAAACAATACATTTCCCTTTCATCTACCATGAAAATTGCACCTAAACTCAGAAGGAATGGGAAAACCCAAATGGGCTTACAGATGATGTCATTGTCACTGCTAATCAAAACAGTGCCAGGGCTTTGACTTTGCATACTCTGACTACACTATACCACTGGTTATACAAAATTATCAGATTAAGAGAGGGTAAAATATAACAGAATCCACAGCCTGGGAATAGTAAGATCTATTATTATTATTATTATTATTATTATTATTATTATTACATCTGTGTAAATTGAACGCTTGATTCTGAATTCAAAGCTTCCACCTATATGGAAACTTTGTCTAAATCCCTAGCATTCAGGGCTAGTCCAGAGATGACTGCCCATCTGTCAGGCCCTGTGTGACTAATGAGGGCATGCAGTCAGAGGATGAGGACATGGAAGAAAACAGACCTGGTGCTGAAGACCCCCGGAACAAGTTTGCCAGCACCTGTACCAGCACGGAGCTCTTCCAACTTAGATAACAAAGTAGAGGAAGAGCCTAGTACAAATGTATTGGCACCAGGTGCAGCAGGGTGTCCTGCCAACTTAGATAGCAAAGAGGAAGAAGAGCCAAACTTACCCATTTTGTCTCTCACCCAGCATAGATCAAAAAACAAAGCCAGACGCAAATCTCAGAGGCATTATCTCAAACGGCAAATAATAACACCTGGGAGAGCACTGTTTTGCCTATATTTTGCCCCAGGGAGCTGTGGAGAGTTTGTCAAAGGTGAACTGATTACCCTGGCAAAAGCTCTGGTGTGTGTTACTTGTGACTCTTCATCCTTGTTACCTTGATCTCTGCTGGAACACAGACCTGCTTCTCGACCACACTGCCTTCTGTAAGCCTGACCATTGGAACTGTACTCTGTGTTATTCTCTGTGGCTTCAGTTAAACAACAGTTTTTATTGCGGTAATTTGTGCTTTATTGCTGTTTCGCAGCTGTAGTGCATCGTTCAGATGACATATGGCTTAATTGATCTATCGCTTTTGTTTTCAGCTGTGTTTCGCTTTGATATTTACACAGCAGACTGAGACAGGGGCGTGGCCTCCCAAGCACATCCTCTGATTACCACAGGAATGCCTGAGAGGAACATTCACACACCACACAAGAGAGACTGGAAAAGGCTTGCTTAATTCTTCAGATCGTAGCAGCTAGGCACAAGATAGCATGGAGGGAGGGAGAGAAGGAAAGACAGCTTTTTCATGGCTAAGCACAAGACAGGGAGAAGGGCTGAGTTGATCGCAGGAGGGGAGATTAGATCATTCACACACACTGAGAAAGGCGGGAGGGAGAGAAGGAAAGACGTCTTTTTCGTGGCTAAGCACGGCGCAGGAGGGGAGATTAGATCATTCACACACACTGAGACTGAAAGTAGCAAGGCAGGAGGGACAGAAAGACACACACACGATGGGAGGCTAGCACACAGTCTTTTGTGGCTGGAAACATCTTTCCTCCATCCCCGACTTGTCCAAACCCCTCCCTGATGAGTTCAACCAATCATGGCAAAGCTCTGCTGTGAATTTATCTGAAAGATTGCTGGTAATTCACACAGCACGTAGTGTGATGTTTGTTCAGACTATTGAAAAAGCGCTACTTTTCAAAAAAGTCAGGAAAAGTCCCGAAATCCTTTATTGCGTTACTAATGGGTTTTTGAGCCCCCCTCCTTCTGAAAGAGGTGACTTTGTGCCGCAATGCATGTAAACAATGAGAAATCTTGGCGAATTCTTCATGTTTTTTTTTTCACCGTTTAACCAAGCCCTGTGTTTCTCCTTTCTTGATTCTGGCTGCCTCTCTTGAGACTGTACCCTGCATGATGTTTCATAAATTGTTTGGACATTCCTGAAGTGCCTTGTTATAGTTGGTAGCAGGACCGGTTTAAGGAATTTTGGGGCCCCCTGCAATGCTTTACTTTGGGGCCCCCATATGTTTATCTCAGATCAATGTAACCTAACCTATTCACCGTACAGGATGTTCAGATTATAGTAGGACCCCCGTATCCCTGGATTCATTATCCATGGGACACAAAACAGCACACCTACCATAGAGTCTTCCTAGAAAATGTGTCTTCCCTAGCCCTTTTCTAGGCCTTCCAAGGCAACTCTATGGTATTTTAAACCAGAAATCCCATTATTTTCATATTAAGGAGGCCAACACGGGGCCCTCTCTTGACCTCGGGGCCCCCTCTTGACCTCGGGGCCCCCTGCCAATGCTGATTTGGCAGACAGGTTAAACCGGCCCTGGTTGGTAGCTTTCCTGGACATTAGCCTTATCTTTCCTTATTATTCCATCAGCTTGTTTACTGTCAGCTTTTGGCATCTTGACACCATCCTCAACTCAAACTACTAAAATTATCTTTATATTTAGTAACAAAAATAAAAGTGAAGATCAAGTTTGCTTTGGAAGCTAGGAGATCTTAAAGGGAATATCTGGGTACTGGAGATGAAAAACAAAAGTGACAGGGAGTTGGTGAAATGAGAGAATTTCCTGGTACTACCCCATGGTCAGTCAGTGGTCATTTAGGTCAGCGGGTGTAGTTCTGAACCAGAACAACCATTCATTGCACTGCCTAGTGAAAAATATTGTGTGGAGAGGTACTGAATAGCTTCTTACACAATACTGGAAAAAGTAGATCCTCTAGCATAAATCCTTGCCATGCTAGTATAAAGCCACAAGAGAATTTCTGTCAACATATGTTAGATTTTGAAGAGAAAGTTATGAAAAGATCCAGAAAAGTGAAAAGAAAATTTATAGGGTTTAAGAGGAAAGTGAGAATAATCTAAAGTTTAGCTAATCTCCTCAATGAAATCAGTCTTGGAACTGGCCGTGGTCTTTGGGACAGGATATCACCCAAACAAACTGGTTCATTGGATTTAAGTGGCCATACTGGGTCTCTACCCACAACTCTGTTGTTTCTTTGAGACATTCTCTTCAAAACATAGCTTCTTCCTCTCCTTTGCCTGCATTTTTCTTAGCTGCTTCTATACTTGTTCAAATGAACGAGAAGAAAAAGGAAAGTAACCCCACTCTTTTTATACACATAGGATTTTGTATGTAGGCTTGGGTACACTCTTAGGTGGACAAGTAAATGTGTGGCTCCTTGCTTACAGACTCATTATTACACATTTAGGATGTGTAATAATATTGGAAAATATTTGAAAAATGGTCAAGTGTTGAGAATTCCCTGCCAATCTTCAAAGTTTGAGATTTATTCTAAACCTGATTGTTTTGTGCAAGAAACACCTTTTCTTCTTTTGAGAAAATAGTATTTCTCCTCATGTATATTATGTTCTGCACAGAAAACACAGTGGTTTTTTCGCTACATTCTGTTCTGTACAGATCATGCACACTGTCTCTGTGCAGCAAAATGTTGTTTGCTGTACAAAACAACCAAGTGTGATTATTTCGTGCAAGATAAGATTTCTGAAAAACTATATCCTTACTTCATATAAACCAGTTTCAGAAGCTTACAGGGTATTGTTCCAATGTGTATGCTGCAATATGTGGGCGAGGTTCAAAGGGGACAAAGCCATAGCTGCCCACTAAACCACTAATGTTTGAAAGCAGGATTTGATGTTAATTAACAACCTACTGGGATATAACAGAGGACAACTACAATTAGCACTGTGGCTTATAACACAACTGGACTCAAGCTGAAAGGATATCAAGATCTTGGCATGCACAGAGGTGAAAGGACAGTCTGAAGCTGCACAACATATATTATAGGAGCATGGAATGTGAGAAGCCTGAATCAGAGGGAGCTAGACATAGAACTCATCTACATGGGCCAAAATATGCCAGCAACCCACCAGCATGTTCCACATGTGGACCTGGTCTATCCCTCCCCTGTTACCTGTATGGAATGGGCTGGAGTCCAGATGATCATGCCGGCCCATCCCTTCAGTTGCCTCTGCTGCCCTCTGCATTGCACTCTCTCATGTCAGGAAGCCTTGGTCACATGCTCTAGACCCCCTTCCTGGCTATGGAAGATTGAAGCAGAGGGCAGTGGCAGCAATGGGCTGGCATGCCAGAATGGGCTCCTGCAGTCATGCAGCTTCTGATCTGTTTTTCCCCAGCTGGAAGAGATTTAAACAGGTATTTTTAAAAAACATGCTGTAATGGACCCTACCCCTACCTTAGCATTGACTTTGCCCCAGGGGTCATGAGGACTGCCCAGGGGCAAAAAGGGGCAAAAGCCCTGCATTGTTAGCTCAAAGTCAGGGGCAAGACAGGGCAAATTGCCTGTGTAGAAAAGCCCATAGTAAAACAATAAATGAAACATGTAACCACTGCAATACTTGGGGTGAGCGAGCTAAAGTGGACAGGATTGGAACATTTTGAGTCAGAAAATTACACAGTGTTTTACTCAGAAAATGAAAACCTAAGAAGGAATGAGGGTGAGAAAAGATGTAGTAAAGGCAGTCAAGGATATAATGCAACGTATGACAAAATGAGCTCAATAAGACTTCAGGGAAAACCCAACAACATAATCATAATCCTGGTTTATGCTCCAACAACAGAGGGAGAAAAAAGAGAAATTGAAAGATTCTGTGCTGAAGTCCAGGAGGAAACTGATCATGCACAACAACAGGACTTCTTGTTAATCATGGGCGATGGGAATGCAAAAGTAGGAAACAGTAGAACCAAAGATTGTAGGAAAATTTGGCCTAGGGTCAAGAAATGGAGCAGAAGAGTGACTGACTGAATTTTGTGAGACCAGATAGTGGCACAGACCATGAACTATTAATATCAAAGAATAAAGCTATAGAAGAATACTAAACCAACTGTTGTGCCAAAATACAACCTGGAGAGCAGCCCTGTAGAATTTAAAGATAATGTGAAAAACAAATTTGCACTATTAAGCCTGACAAGGACCCAAATGAACTGTAGACTGAAACCAGGGACATTGTGAGGAAGGAATGCAAAAAGACACTAACAGCAGCCAAAAAGAAGGAGAACCCTCAATGGATGACAGATGAAACTCTTCAAGCAGTTAAAGACAGATGAGAAGCAAAAGTAAAGATAACAAAAATAAGGTCAGAACCCTGGCTGCAACTGTTCAGTGACTTCCGCGCAGGGACAAAGAATTCTACTGTAATAATCAATGCATAGAAATAGAAGGTGACAACAAAAAAGGAAGAACAAGAGGCCTCTTCCACAAGATCTGAGAAATCAAAGGGAAATTTTAACCAAGAGTAGAGATGCTCTACAACCAGCAGGGGAACACATTACATGACTAAGAGAAATAAAAAAGATGATCAAAACAATACATGGAATAGCTATATAAAAGAGATGAAAGGATGACATTTTCATTCAAGGAAGAACCATTTGAAGAAGAACCCATAATTTTAGAAAGTGACTCTGTACTCAGAGCACTCAGGAGAAATAAATCACCAGGATGATGCTGATTACATACCAATAGAGCTGCTTCAAATTACACAGACAGAATCTACTCTAGTTCTAACTAAAATCTGTCAACAAATATGGGAAAAAAATGCCCCACAGATTAGAAACATTCAATATACATTCCAAGGTCCAAGAAAGGGGACACCAGGCAATGCAATAACCATAGGACCATTGCTTTAATTTCCAATGAAAGCAAAGTGATGCTCAAAATTCTACAACAAAGCCTTATCATACATGGAGCAAGAAATGCCCAGATGTCCAAGCTGGTTTCAGGGAAAAAAGAGGCAGTATGGAATCACATTGCAAACATACATTGGATAGTGGAAATTCATTGCACCAAAGAATTTCAAAAGAAAATCAGCTTGTTCTTTATAGATTATAGCAAAGCATTTGATTAGGTACATCATGAAAAAATATGGATCACTCTTAAAGAAATGGGTGTGCCACAATATTTGATTGCCCTGTACTCAGGACAAGAGGCTACCATCAGGACCGTTTACAAAGAAACAGAGTGGTTTCCAGGAGGGATGGGGTGAGACAGGGCTGTATTTTATCACCCTATCTGTTTAACTTGCACATTGAACGTATCATACGTAAAGCAGCATTAGACTCAGATGAAGGAAGCATGTAAACTGGAGGAAGGAACATCACCGATTTAAGATATGCAGATGACATCATACTACTAGCAAAGAATAGCAAAGACTTGGAATCACTACTGAGAGTCCAGGAAAAAAAGTGCAAAGGCAGGCTTGCTTACAGCTGAACATTAAGAAAACAAAAATTACGACCACAGATTATTTACATAACTTTAAAGTAGAAAAGACATTGACATAGTTCAAAATACTCCATACCTTGGCTCAGTCATTAATCAGAATGGAGATTGCAGTCAATAAATCAGAAGAAAATTAGGTCTTGGAAGGACAGATATGAAGAGATCCCTGGTGGTACAGTGGCTAAATGCCAGTACTGCAAGCCACAGGATTAGGAGTTCAATCCCAGAGGGCTCCAAGGCTGACTCAGCCTTCCCTCCTTCTGTAAGTTGGTAAAATGAGTTCCCAGCTTGTTGGGGGCAATTAGTGAAAAAACATTGTAAACCGTTTAGGGAGTGCTTTGGCACTGATAAGCAGTATATAAATATCAATGATATTGCTATGAAGGAACTAGGTAAGATTCTGAAATGTCAAGATACATCATTGAATGCTAAAGTTAGGATTGCCCATGCCACCTTCTATATATGGCTTTGAATGCTCAAGAGTTATAAAAGCTGATAGGAAGAAATTCAACACATTTGAAATGTGGATTTGCAGAAGACAAATCAATGGATCCTAGAAGAAATGAAGCTTGAACTCTTCCTAGAAGCCAAGATGACTAAACTGAGATGGTTGTACTTTGGTCATATCATGAGAAGACACGGCTCACTAAAAAAATACAATAACTCTTGGAAAGGTAGAAGGCAGTAGGAAAAGGGGAAGACTACATTCCAGAAGGATAGACTCAATCAAGGAAGGCACATCCCTGAGTCTACAAGAGCTGAGCAGGGCTGTAGACTACAGGGTGACTTGGAGGTCTCTCATTCATAGGGTCACCATAAGTTGAAGTTGACTTGACAGCAGTTAACAGCACTTTCAAAACCAAAAACTGGAAAAAAATGACCCCAAAAATCCTTCCCAGTGTTCCCCAAAAACCAGCACTGTAGAAGTAATAAGCAAAATATTACTTGTTACACCAAGCCAAAGGTAATATCATTACAGGTCTTTATGTAGCTTAGGTGTTGTCTAAACAGTGAAGATACTCCTCACAGAATTTGAGGAGAATATTATTTGTCTAAATGCCATCCCATATCAATCCACTGTATTTGGAAGGAGTGCGCCAAATCCACCAAAAACTCTGCAGGAAAAGCTTTTGTGGCTTTTCCTGTATTTTTAAAAAAGCTTCACAGGGAACATGCATTCCCACTTGTTGGGCCAACCAATTCTTATTCATTCATTCCTGATAACAGTGGAAGTGGAAAGCTGATTGGTTAGACATGTGCAGTGGGCAGAGCTTGCTAACAAGGCAGTGCCCGAAACGACCATGTTGAATTTTTGAAGTAACAATCATGTGCTGAGGCAACAAAACAGCCATCCCCCACCTTTTAAAAATTTATTTAGGCAGAATATTGTACTTTTGCACCTTAGGTATTCCTATTAGGTATCTTGCACCATGTATTCCATGCCTATTGGAACAGCAAAAGTGGATAGCTTCACATACCTGCAACCTTGCAAAAAAAAAAAAAAGTTAAAACAAATCAAAGCTGCTTCAAATTGGTGCTAGTGTGAATCAATCCACATTTTCCCCCTTGTATAGACAAGCCCTTTGTGTTGTCAGTCTGCCCACATTACTCCCAACATCAATGTGTTAATGCACATCAACATCAATGCAACTTTACTACTGTAACTAGCTATATCTGGTGTAACATACACCATTATCTACATATATAAAATGCTTTGGTATGTTTCTGTTCCCACTCTGCTGATTGGCCATTTAGGAAACATGTCAAGAGCACGATCATTTGAGACATTAATATATAATCTTTAAAATCAGCTATAATGGCTAGTTTCATGCTGAGACCCCCTAAACCATCACCATGCAACCACATGCACACACAGACACCCTGTATGCCAGAACCCCTCCACCACCATGGAACCACATATACATGCACACCACACTACATGCACTCACCATGCATGCTAGGACACAAGATCACCTCCGTCAAGGCAATGCAACTGTGTGTACATACACACAAACCACATTACACACAAACCACATTACACACACATATCACATATACCAGGACATGAGGGCCCCTCCATTGCTACCATGCAACCACACATACACACACCCCACACTACACACTCATACACCCCACACTACACACACCAGGACATGAGGGCCCCTTCAGGGCCATGATTAGAAAGGATGTGAAGCTTTTCATATGTTTCCATCCCAAGAGCAAGGAGCGGCTACAGACAGCACAGAAGACCCAAGGCCCCTACCCAAAAGCAAGGAGCAGCTTAAAAACAGCCCAGAAAACCATGTTGTGGTGGCCAAGACTGAGGGCCAAATGCAACTCTTAAATAGCAGTTCCCCTGGTTGCTTCAGGGTGTGCTGCATGATTGTAGTTGGCTGCCTCTGATAGCTTGGTCCTGGTTCTCCCAAGACTCCCACAGCCAGGGCCTGAGTCTGCAAAGAGGCTGTGCCAGCTGCTGCAGCCAGGGGCCCAGTCCTGCAAGGAGAGGCAGATCCTGACACCTTAAGCAGCCAATCACCACACTGAAAATGGAAACGTGCCTAAGAGAAATATAGATAGATAGATGTGTTACTTCAAGCTCTGTTAACTAACGTGTTTTGTATGCAGAAGATCACAGGTTCCTTTCCTCTTTCAGTCTCTAGTGTCAAAAGAACCATGTAACTAGTCATGTAAAATACCTCTGCCTGTGACCCTGGAGAGGTGCTGCCAATCAGGCTATACAGTGATGGTCTAGAATGATGGACACATAGCCTTATCTGATATAAAGCACAGATATACCCTCCACTCTTCACCTAATGTAACAAAGTATACAGATTCCAAGCAGTGGTCCATACTTTCATTAATGCATAAAGCTTATATGTCACATGCAGTACACTAGATGTGTGGAAGTGGGGGAAGGCTGTATGACCACTTTTCTAGGAACTGGGTCATTGCCAGGTAAGCATCTGAAGAAGGCCACACAGATTTTTTGTTCAGAGTGAAATTCCAGACAAAGGGAGAACATAAAAGAAATGTGGGGAATGTGCTAAATTTTAAAGTAAATGTTGAAGCCTTCATTTAAATATGTATTTAACTGCCATGAAACAAGTAAGAGCAGAAATCCACAGAACATAGTCCCAAGCCCCTTAAGGTCATATTTAACGTCACAGCAGCTGGCTCTCCTTGTTAAGAGAAAAATGAGATTTTATGCCCCATTTTAAGACCTGTTTTAGAAAGCTATCAAGGTGCCTCCAGAATAGGTGTTGCATATGTATCACTACATAGCAGAAAGGGTCTTGCATGTGCCATTCTTTGATGAAATGTATTCATGGAAAGCATTTTTTCTATTCTCTCCCAGTTAGATGAGTATATAAAGCAAGTCAGTTGTGTCCTTTTCATAATCAAGAGCAAATACAAGGTTAAGATTTAGAAGTAAACCATCTCACATAATTCATCAACATACATTATGTGATTGCTGTTCTCTCTTTAAGTGGAAGACGGGAAGCAGGCAGCCTGTGGCCTGTGTGCAGCCTCCAAGACCATTTTTCTGGCATCAGAGGTCTCACAGAACAACAACCCACCATTTATTTTGAGAGGGGGAGAGGGAGGGAGAACAGTATTTCAAGGGGGTGCTATTCTCCTTGAAAAGAAGGTGTAGCCTCCACATCTTGTTTTAGCAGGAAGCCTATTTTTTTTAAAAAAAGAAGTAAACTGCCAGTCATTTTCAGTTTCCTTTGGAGGTATTAATAAGGCCTTAGGAGGATCTGAGAGCCAGGCAAATGGTCATTTGAGCTCTGGAGCTTTTCACTTTCAAACACTGAGGACTTTATCAGACTAGCATCTAAAAATGCTGTAATCCTGCGAGTGAGGAAAGCAGAAGTATAGTGGCATTGTAACACTTTCACTTGTCGCTGTATAACATGAAGAAAGTGCCACAGAATTATCACAGGATGAGCTCTAGGACTTTAAGAACGGGAGTTTATTTCTGGGTTAGCATGGGTGCGTGATCTCAGTAGTTCTCAAGAAAAGATGCGAGTGTGATTAAAACTCAAAAAACACCTTAAATAACAAAGTAAATCAACACCAAAGCCCTGAAACAAACCTAAAAACTTGCCAGCAAAATGGGAAGGTTCCTAAAAAGAGTGTCCTGTCAATCATCTTCATGTTGCCACCTGAAAGTTTTCTCCCTGGCAACAGGGACAGGGGAAAGAGGACCTCCATTCACGCGGTATTCTCGTGATTACAGCAGGATATGTTTCCACACTCCTTCAATATCACAAAAAAGTGATATTGAAGATCAATTGATGGGTTAAGCCATTAATAAAAAATGATGCCTTATTTGCAGCTGGCACACATGATGGCCATGGGAGGAGGACAACATCATCTGATAATTTCAGCCCGTTATGTTATTATTGTGTCGTAATTATGCGATTTTTGCCTTGTCTGATAAAGTCCTGAGACTCTAAGGATGTACTGTAGTTGACTGCAGAAGACCAACTTTTCCTTAAGCATGCATTAACTACCCCTTGGCTTCCTTCACATACACTTGCTGTGGCATTGAAATTGCTTCCTTTGGTAGACATGGTTACTAGGGCCATCTTGATAAAATAGGAGAGTGACACAATAAGCTATCCAAAACATGCAGTTGGCCCAACATTTGTGGTTTCAACACTCAAATTTCAGGGGACTGATTTAGCATTGGTGAAAGCAATTCATGTGTCTTTGAAACACTCCATAATTATTTCAAATGTATGCAGTCTCCAGATGAGGTATATTTCTTCTCAACAAAAATTTCAGTACTAGACAAAAACACTGCTTTTATTGAGAATCTCAAATCCGGGAAATTATTTTTCACCCCTCAGGTTAGATGAAGATTTCATAAAGTTCAGGGTTCTTTTTTTAAGAAGTTGTTATTGCTATGTGCCTTCATTTTGACTCCAACTTATGGCAACCCTGTCAAAGGGTTTCCTTGGCAAGATTTATTTAGAGGAGATTTTCCATCACCTTCCTCTTAAGCTAAGAGAGTGTGACTTGCTCAAGGCCACCTGGTGGGTTTCCATGGCTGAGCTAGGATTTGAATCCTGGAATTCTAGAGTCCTAGTCCAACATTCACTATGCTGCCTCTTCTGGTAAGAATTTCTCAAAAATTCCAAGTGTCACCATAAATGTGGTAGAAAATAACTAAGATCTTTTTTTAAAAAAGGTAGGAAAATGAAAAACTGACAAATTCTTCCATTCAGGCAGGATTTTTAAAAAAGTAAATAGCTGTAAAAAGTCTGGATTCAAATCCCTGTGTATTCAAATATGTCTTGATTTGGGGTCAGCACTCCCCCCTTTTTGGGGGGGGGTTGGGCTTCTAATTTTCAGCAGCAACATAGTAGGCAGGTAAAATCATCTCCAAGTTGAGAATAGCTGAACCTATTGAAATTTGTCAGTATAAATGGTTAATAATTCTGTTCAGTTAAAAAGACCTGAGTAAATTCTCAAGGCAGGCAGAACTCCATCAGGCCTTGTCCCAGAAGCAGAGGAAAGGCCATCCCTCCAACCCAACTGCCACTGCTTTGCCCTTGGAGGAAGATATGAAGAAGCAGACAGTACTCCATCAGGCCTGGGCCCAGAAGAAGAGGAAAGGCTCTTCTCCATCCCAACTGCCACCGTCCTGCCCTTGGAGGGAAAGAAGAAGAGGCAGGCAGAACTCCATCAGGCCTGGGCCCAGAAGCAGGTGAAAGGCCCTCCCTCCAACCCTATCCTCACTGCCATTCCCTTTTCCTTATGTGTCCTATCTTATTTAGATTGTAAGCCTGAGGACAGGGAACTGTTAAATTAACCATTTTAAGCCACTGCCTTTGTGGCTGAAGAGTGGGGTATAAATACTCTAAATAAAATAAAATAAAATATTTTTTGTCATAAAAAAAGAAAGGAAAATGCTTGTGAGTTAAACCAACACACTTCTGACTGCCCACTAAATGTGAGAGAAAGTGAACATTGCAAATTCAGCCATCCTAACAGAGGCAGTTGAAACTTTTGCCTCTACATTCTGCAAAGAAGACTCAAGACCACAACACAGAATTAAGATGGGCCACATCTATACCAAAATAACTAAAACTATAATGAGCATGAAATAAAGTATAGACCACTAATAATAACACAGTGGTCTCCAAAGCAAAAAAAATAAAAAAAAAAATAAAATAAAAAAATAACACAACCCTGCTTCCAAGCAATAGCTCAGAAAGGAAGACATTCCATCCATCAGTCCTAGATAGTTGCCTCAAAGGGAGTGGGAAGGACATCCTTCACACAGAAAAGGGGGTTTCAGTGCATACCTAGGTCATTCTATCCAGCCTATACTCCTTGCCAGATGTGACAAGAGGGGGATAAATGCCAGTCAAACAAAATAAAAAACCTCTTCTGTCTTCAGACGGTGGCCCAAGTCTTGTGTTTTGTGATATCAAGCTCTTTATATAGTCTTCATTCCTCTGAAAGAGCTGGAGGCAAAACAGTTAACTTAAAGAGCAAGGTCATACATAGTGGGTTGTTAAGAGTTGGTGAAAGAACAATGGTTTTATACAAGATGTGTGTTACAGTGAGGTTAATTTGTTGTAATGAATGCAGAATGTGTCTCTGTTGTTGGCATAAAAAACCTACTAAGAAATGTTGTTAAATTTACCCAAACTATTCTAACTCCTCAAAAATTTGCCTCAGCAAAAACCTTCAAATTTCTGGCTTACATTTTGAACTCCTCAAACTTGCTGCAGATTTTCCTAAAAAAAGAAAAGAAAAAAAAAGAAGAAATGTATGATAATCTTATGATATGGGAAACCATTTGAAAAACATGGATTTTTTTAAAAAAAGAAGTCTTTTTAGCATCTCACAAAATTTCCTAATATTGTTTGTCAAAGCATTATTTAGGCAAGACAAATTCTTAAAAGTTTGTTTGTTGTTGTTGTGTCTTCAAGTCATTTCTGATTTATGGTAAACCTAAGGTGAACCTATGAAAACCATGAGGTCATCATACATCAACAGGTGACTTGAAGTATACACACACATGCCAAATCTATCAAAGGTTTTCTTGGCAGAATTTGTTCAGAGGGGATTTGTCCTTGCCTTCATCTAAAGCTGAGAGAATATGACTTGTCCAAGGTCACCCAGTAGGTTTCCATAGCTGAGCAGCAATTCAAACCCTGGTTTCCTAGTGTTCTAGTCCAATGCTCAAACCACTACATCATGCTGGCTCATGTGTGTGTGCGTGTAATTGCCTTGGTTTTAGATAGCATGCTGAAATGGTGATGAACAAGCAACTATCATCTATATTTGTGAAACTTTTATGAAAAGGTTTATGTTTGTGGTGTGTCAATTGTAGTTTTTAAATATAGCAAGGCAGACTGGCTTTCATTAGTGAAAGACATGCAAATTATACATTCTAGTGAATGTCTATAGAAAGAAAGAGAGAACAAAAATAAAATCTGTTACTCCTTTGTTTGGTTTCCTTCTCCTCATCAAAATCTCATTATCAGTCCTGGAATTTTAATTGTTTCATGAATGGATGGAAAGTTTCCCAGTACTTATGACCTACTTTCTCTGACCTCCATGAAAGAGTCTCTCCCAACTGACTCACATGCACCATTCTGTTTTTTACTCTGCTTCTTGTACCTTAGTTGTAGAATGCCTATCAATTCATTACATTTATTTTATACAAATTTGTCATTTTTGATGAATAGTCTCCTCCTGAAAGCTAAATCATGTAGTATACATCATGCTGTTATGTCCTTGGATGCACATATTATTTGAAGGCTGTGGTCTGATTTGCCAAGAATGAAGTAGAATTGTTTGGTTTGGTTTTAAGGGGAGAAGTTTAAATATTTTCAGAGATAGACTGAAAAATGCAATATTTTTACTGTATTGTACAACGCTTCATCCCTTTCACTGGAATACAGTGTGTCATCTCTTGAAGCTTGTGTCTTGTGAGAAAGACTGCTCTGTGAGAAAAGATATAATAATGTATAATATATTCCTGTATGAAGGTGCAATTGCAAATTAATTTGAATGGGAAATCAAATTGTAAGACCCAGAAATGACATCTTTAAAGCTGTAGCATATAGAAGTGGTACACATCGTCTACTAGACAATTCTGTGTCTGGGATATTTTTGTACCTAACAATCAAACCCTGAGATAAAAAGGTCAGCATTCTAAGACAGAGCAAGCCAAAACTGCTTAAGAGACAGAACATTGTTCAGTGGGAGCTCATTGTCTTCCAAAAAGTGTTGGGTTTCATACTTCAAAATAAATATGTATATTTTACTTACAGAAGACAACTAATATTTATTAAAAGACTTCTCAACATTCTGTTCCCTTTCTTGTGTGGCAATGAAGCAGATTCCAAGATGTGGTTATACAAACAGAAGCAGGATTGATTCTTCATAATTGGGTTCACTGGGGCAACCAGAAGGCTCAGTTATAGACAGCTTGTGTACTGAGACAAGCACCTGGCCAACAATTTTGCAGTAAGGCACCCTCCCTGCCAAGAGGCACTCCAAAGGTGCTCCTGAGCAAACTCCTTTATTTTCTCCTACAGAAATGAATTAATTCTATAGGAATATGTAAAATACTGGCGACCACTGTGGTGTAAGAATATAACCTGCTCTCTGACCAACAGTGGATAGCCCATTCCTCATAGCCCAGTCTGAGACAGAGTAAAGGTGGCAAGTGAAAAGAGGAGGGATAGTTCATGTGAAGAAGCATGGAGGCTGTGGGTAGAGAGGTGCTATAAAATGTAGAAGGTGAAATGTGGGGAAAATAATTCCTTCCTCTTTTCCTTTGCCACTTCTTAATAAGATGGAAGGAGAATTGTGGGGAAAACTAAAGAGAGAGAGACAGAGACAGAGACAGAGACAGAGACAGAGACAGAGACAGAGACAGAGACCTGTGTGTTAACTATTGGGTCAAGACCCACTGACAAAAATTAGAAGTGAATCTAAATGCCTATACAAGTGTGGTTGTTGCCTGTCCTGCTGCATTTGTTTTGAAATACACATTCTCATCAGCATTTAGATGCAAATTTGACATCAAGTCACTGGGAAAGCAATGCAACATATCTCATCTATATTTCAATGTGCCTTTGACATACATCTGATTCAACTTGCATTCCTTTAAACTGTGGAGGAGATTCCCCCCAATACTTTAAATGACCCCTTTTAGTGGTGAAACAAGGCTTTGAGGAAGTCGACCTGTGCACAAGGCTCTCCCAAGGCAAATTATCCTGTTCACCATAGGAGTCTTTGAATGTGAAAATACAGGGCTCATCTACATGAGCCAGACCATGCCTGTTGTTCTCCTGTTTCCTCCACAGAATAGGAGAAAGTCCTGATGGGCACACCAGCCTGTAGCAGCTGCCATCACCACCATTTTCCTTGCTATCTTGGACAGCAGGAAGGGAGCCCACAACATGTGACTGAGGCTCCCTGTGTGTGATCTACCTTGGTCACATGCTATGGGAATCCTTCCTGCCTTCTGGAAGAACCTGGGAGAACCAGCCTGCCAGGATGGGTTCCTGTGGACAAGCAGGGTCCAATCTGTTTTTTGTCAGCAGCAATGGAGTAAACCAGGTATTTTCCTATAATGGTGTATTAGGCCCAACCCTGCCTTCCCCCTGTCTCAGCCCCATCCCTTCCCCTGGGATGGTGAGAACCATCCAGGGCAGAATGGGGGCATTGTCAGGACTGCAGGGCTCTGAGATAGGGGCAAGACTAAGTATATTTCCTGTCTAGACAAGCCCATAGTCTTCATGGATGCTTAAATTATCTAAGTACCATTGTCTTCAATGGCCCAGCCTAAGATCCTCACTTAATGTGACATAAATTGTGTGAATGCAATGAATATGCATGTTTGTAGACTGACTCAGAGAAATAATGAGACCACACACGGATATGGGATGAAATAAAAGGGTCTTTATTTCTTAAGCCTACCTATTTAATGACCATTAATTCTTCAGCAGGGGGAGACAACCTAGTGTGGGAGCAGCTGGAGTGGATCATCCCTCCTGGACTTATGCCCCCAGCTTCCCCGGGTGAACACCTGAGCCCTGTTGAGTAGCCCCAAGGCCTGGGGGTGCTCTCGAGCCAACTCATACTGGAAGGTCAACCCAAAAGTCCCTCACCCAATCTGTATGGATTAAGGTGAGGGGATTATCCTTCAGGCCAACACCAAGGTAGGTCTCCTGTTTCCCTAGGTTGTATGACCTAAGGAGACCCTTCCAGAGACTGTCCCTTCACCAAAATTGGTGCCATAGGTGCACACCATAATGAACACCTCCCCCTTTCCTGCTATTAGATGAATTAATTTTATCTAATTAGACTCCACCATAGACAATTATCCTGGTTGCTGCTTTCCTAGTATGGGATAGGCGGACCCCCCCCCCAAGAAAATAGGGGGGTAAAAAATTCATACCTGGCTATGAAGCAACCATTATCATACTATTCCAGTGGTGGGAGGGTGGGTCATCGGAAAGAAAAGAGGCTGAGACGAGGGGTGGCAGGCCCTTTTATAGGCTCCTGGCCCCTCACCCCACGTTGCTGGCACTTGCTGGTGACGCAGTCATCCAGGTCTCTCCCTCTTCACAGCCCACAAATAGGCTTCCCTGGCTGGAGGCTCTGCCAGCCAGCTGGGGGAGCCAGGTTCTGTTAGGAAAGAGGAGTTACTGAGAAGGCTGGAGTACCGTGGGGGTGGAGGGGGAGAGGAAATGTTCCTCTTTCTCTTTCTGGTTATACTTCAAACACAAAACTACTGTTTGCATTTCAGAGAAGGATCCATTTTTTTATTTGATTGATTGATTGAGAACACAGCAGGGAGACAAAGAGTTAATTTCTCCCTTCCTCCTGAGGAAGAGAGAGGAGATTGGTAATGCTTCTCAATGGTTGCTGGTTACATAAATGGGATGTATACTAATTGCAATTGTTCAAGTAATATTATGCCTAATTTTTTCTTGAAGGGAGCTTTGCTCTGATGCAGTAGGGTCCATACTGATGAGCTACGAGCTACTCATTATTGGAAATGTAAGAAGTGGGAGGGGCTTTAAAAATGAAATTCCGCTTCATCTATAAATATCTTTACTCCTATCACACCATCTGTCTTATTGAGTACATATTCTAAGACATAGGTTGACCAAAAGAAACCAAAACAAAATAAAACAAAAAAACTCTTAAAAGATATTTTTGTACCAAGAAATCAAATTTTGGGCATAAAACTCACCCTATAACAGAGACGAGCATGCTGTCACTATGGGTGGATAAGTGCGTCATTCAGTTTTCAAATTTAGGTGTGCTCATCCAGTTCACAATTCCCACAAGTCGATTTAATTGCACTTGTAAATCCATACATTTATGAGGTTGTAACATAAGTCATGCAAAAACCTGCTTTCAAAATTCTGTATGTTTGAAAAATATGTATGCAAAAATGCCATATATTTGCCAGAGGAACTGTACAAATATGGATAAATTTCCATAAGGGAGAAGGAAGAACATCTTTGCAGTCTGACACAGGCTGACACCAGAAAAAAAACAACATCAAAATAGGAACTGTAGAAACTCAGTGAGCTCAAGATGTACATATTTGCACATTTTTAACTAGCACCAAGTTTTAAAAGTCAATGAGGATAGTGTGTAATGCACACAGATACTACATGCAGACAATACACCCACACCCACACACATTGAACTTTATCTTCTGAAACCAAAATTGCAGTGGTGTGAGCTGTTCCCTCTCACAGCAGCTTTCCCTGCCCTGACACAGCACCTTGCATGCAGCATAGCTAGCTGGCTTGCCAAGTAAAGCTTTTCTCTGATGTCAGTTACACGACAGTTCTTAATTTGAAAAATGCCGGCTTACTTCTCTTTCGATCTCATGCCTATTAGTTTACATGATTTTCTCTGGAAGTCATTTCTCTGATAACATCCGAAAGCTTTCTGACGTTGCAGTTCACATGGGGAGGTGTGGTCTCTGTGACCGACAGTCATGGAGGCCCATCTCTTGCCAGGGCGGAAAGGATGACTGCGGTATGGGGGGAGTGCCAGAGGCCCAACGATAGCCCCAGGCACAGTGCAGCGACATTGCTGTCACTGGGTCTTGGCCATGTGCCCCCCCTGCTGCTGACATCGACCAGAGGCCCTGGTTCAAACAGTCACACTGCAACTGAGTCCTCCAAGGCCAGCACTTTTGGTGTGTGTGTGTGCGCGTGCGAACAGAGGTCCAACAACAGCAATGGCACTGCTCCATTGCTGTGGTTGGGTCTCGGCCGCGCCGCCACCCTACACCACCCCAGAGGCCTCAGGAAATGGCGCAGCAGTTTAAACTGCCACGAAGCTCCAAGGCCTCCAAGGTCAGCACCTTAGGTGGGGAGGGCGCCAGAGGCCCAATGACAGCAACAGTGCCATGCCGTTGCTATTGTTGGGTCTTGTCTGATCCCCAACCCACGCTGCCCCAGAGGCCTCTAAGGACATCGCCTTCTGTGGGGGGACAGCCGGGGGCCCAACAACAGCAACAGTGCTGTGCGTTGCTATTGTTGGCTCTTGGATGTGCCCCCACCCTGCACCCTAGAGGCCCTGTGAAGACACTGCAGGAGGACAAGTGGGCAGTGGGACTGTCAGTCCCATCATCACCCACTCTTTCCCCTGCTGCTTCCCCTCCCTCCTCACTTGCCCTTCTCTTCCCATTCACAAACAGCAAATGGGGAAGAGAGAGGGGGGGAATGGAGGAAGAGGCTGCAGCGGAGGACAGGTGGTCAATGGGAGTCATAGTCCCATCGACCACCTTTCCTCAGCTGCTGCCTCTCCCTTCTCTTCCCTGTTCGCAAGCAGCAAATGGGGAAGAGAGAGGGGGAGGGAAGTAGAGGAAGAGGCTGCAGTGGAGGAGAGGTGGTTGATGGGACTCAGAGTCCCACTGCCCACCTTTCCCCAGCTACTGCCTCTTCCTCCATTTCCCCCCTCTCTCTTCCCAGTTTGCTGCTTGTGAATGAGGAAGGCAAGGGAGAGGCAGGAGGGAGAGGCAGCAGCTGGGGAAAGGCAGGTGATAGGATTATGAGTCCCATCCACTGACTCTCCTCTGTTTCAGCCTCTTCCTCCATCCCCTCCCCTCTTCCCCATTCATTGCTTGCAAACTGGGAAGAAAAGGGCAAGGCAGGAGGGAGAGACAGCAGCAGGGGAAAGGCAGGTGATGGGACTCTGAGTCCCATCGACCGCCTGTCCTCCACTGCAGTCTCTTCCTCCATTCCTCCCCCCATTCTCTTCCCCGTTCGCTTTTTACGAATGGGAGGAGAAGGGCAAGTAAGGAGGGAGGGGCACCAGTGGGGGAAAGGGCAGGTGATGATGGGACTGACAGCCCCATTGCCCACCTGTCCTCCTGCAGCATCGTCTCAGGGCCTCTGGGGTGTGGGGTGGGGGCATGGCTGAGCACCAATGATAGCAACAGCACAGCACTGTTGCTGTCATTGGGCATCTGGCTGCCCCCCCATTGAAGGTGCTGGCCTTGGAGGCCTCTGGGGTGCTGTGGGATGGAGGCTTGGACAAGACCCAATGATGGTGCCGTTGCTGTCATTGGGCCTCCAGTCACCCTCCCCCCCAACATCGAAGGCACTGGCCTTAAGGAGTCCTCGGGAGTGGCATTGCGGTTTAAACTGTTGCACCCACCGAGACCCAATGACAGCAACAGTATGGCACCACTGCTGTCCTTGGGCCTCCGGCCGCCCCCTCCCACACCAAGGCTGAGACCCAATGACAGCAACAGCAGCAGAACAGGGAAGGGGAAAGTGCTGGGGTGAAAAAATGGCAAGCCATCCCTTTCAAGCCCTCCCCCTCTGACCAACAACCAATGGGATCTCAGCTCTACTCTGAGCCCCTGCTTCACAATTGTTGCTGGTAATTCACACAGCCAATACTGCAGAACCTTCCGAAACTTTTTTTAAAAGTCTGGGAAAACTGTGAAAGCTTTTACCGCACGACTTTCAGGTTTTTTGGCCCCCTCCTTCTGAATACGGTGACTTTGAACTGAAACATGTGGGAACTATTAGGAGTCTTGGCAAATTCTTAGCGGATTTATTTTGCTGTGTAAATGACCCCTCTGTTTTGAGATAAAAATACCCCACATTTTGACTGAAATATTCCATTTTCAGTGTGAAGGTTGGATAAATGCTTTGCTCTAGCTGCAAAAGAGAGTGCTGCCAGGCTGTGAAGATGGAAGATGAGACTTGGGGCCCATTTACATGGCGGTTTTTATCCTGGGGAATTCGAGGAATCATGGTCTTGAATCGGTCCCTCAGTGTTCCCACAACTTGTCGTGGGTAGCAGAAGTCTTGTTTTTTTGTTTTTTTGGATTTGTTCTTTACATGTACCTCCATCCCGGGAAAGGGGCACACAGTAGAGCTGAATTTTGATTGGTCTGACTTTGGAGGGGCGGGCTTGCAAGGGAAGCCTGGCAATTCTGGAACTGCCATTTTTGTATGTCCCTGCGTGGGCTTTCTCCCATCTCTGCTGGAGTTGCTGCTGTGGTGGGGGCACTTTCTCCATGACTGAGAGTCACGGAGAACACATCCCTTCCCCTGTGGCAGTTCCTTTTGGCCACCGCCGCTGACAGTTACAGAAATATCTTCAGCCTCCCAAATGGAAGTGGTGATAGGCTGAAAGAGCTCCACAGGGCTATAGCACTTCTGACCTCTGCTGTTGCCTCTCCCTCCTTCCTCCCCCTCTCTTCCCCATTTGCTGGCAGCTGGAGCAAGCAGGGAAAGAAGAAAATGGAGGAAGAGGCTATAGCAGAGGACAGGCAGGCGATGGGACTGACAGTCCCACGCCTACCCTCTCCCCCACTGCTTCCTCTCCCTCTTTCCTTCCCCTTCTCTTCCCCCTTTGCAGCCAGTGAACAGGGAAGAGGGAGGCAAAATGGAGGAAGAGGCTGCAGCAGAGGACAGGTTGGCAATGGGACTGACAGTCCCATTGCCCGCCCTTTCCCCTGCTGCTGCCTCTCCCTCCTTCCTCTCATTCTCTTCCCCATTCACAGCCAACAAACGGGGAAGAGAGGGGAGCAAAACAAAAGAAGAGGCTGCAGAGGAGGTCAGGTGGGTGATGAGACTGACAGTCCCATTGCCTGCCTGACCTCCGCTGCTGCCTCTCCCTCCTTCATTCCCCTTCCCCATTTGCTACATCTCCCTCCTTCATCCCCTTTTCTTCCCTGTTCGCAGCCAGTGAATGGGGAAGAGGGGGGGGCAAAATGGAGGGAAAAGCTCTAGCGGAGGACAGGCAGGTGATGGGACTGACAGTCTCATTGCCAACCTGTCCTCTGGTGCAGCCTTTTCCTCCCTTCCCCTCCTCTCTTCCCTGTTTGCTGGCTGTGAATGGGGAAGAGAAGGGGAAGGAAGGAGGGAGAGGCAGCAGCAGGGGAAGGGGTAGGTAATGGGACTGTCAGTCCCATCACCTGCCTGTCCTCCACTGCAGCCTCTTCCTCCATTTTGCCCCCCTTCCCCATTCGCTAGCTGTGAAGAGGAAAGAGAAGGGGAAGGAAGGAGGGAGAGGCAGCAGCAGAAGAAAGGGCAGGCAATGGGATCAAGAATTGCAAGGCTTCCCTTGCAAGCCTGCTCCCCCCAAAGTCTGACCAATCAGAAATCATCCCACTTACTAGGATGGTTCCTCATTGTTCAAACAACCAATAGCGCGGGTTCTCCTGGACTTTCCCAAAAAGTCCCTGGAAAATAGAGGGATGGAAAGTCACAGGTTAACTGGTTTTTTTGTTTGTTTTGTTTGTTTGTTTTTGTTTTTGTTTTTGTTTTTTGTTTTGTTTTTTGTTTTTGTATTTTTGCCACACCTCCTTCTGAATAGTATGTGATGTGTGTGAACCAATAGGGTTCAACACAAATTCTTCTCAGGTTTTTCCCCCCCTGTGTAAATGGGCCCCTGGAGAGGAAAGTGGTCTCTCTTACCAAGGAGATTTAAGAGGCTGCATTTCTTCTTGCTTCCAGAGATCGGTGGCTTCAATAAAATTTCCTAGCACATTGTCACTTAAACTCCCCCCCCCCCGCACACACAAAAATCTCTTCTCAGGAATAATGTCAGTGGGAGGTGGCAATAGATCATTTCTTTCTCTGCCTAGTGATGGAAAAGAAATGTGTAGCTTTTCGCATATACTACAAATGAAGATGTGCACATTGGCTTCCCATCAGTAGGATTACACTGTGACCAGCAGATTCCTTTTCTTTCCATTTTACATTTTTAAATTAGAGAAAAAGAAAGGGGCAACATTCACCATGACTCTCTTTGAGCAACATTCACAAACAGATACAAAACATGTACATTGAGAAAATGTGCAAAAAGGTACATTTATTTTTGGAGAGGTTGGGGTAACTGAATACCAATATACATTTCCATGCCAGAAGAAAAAAAATAACAAAGTGTTACAATTTATTATGCAAGAAGTACAGAAAGAAAACACATGTCATATTTAGAGAAATGCAACAAAAGTGAGACTGAGAGATTGTCTTATATCTCTCTCTGCTTCAGAAGAGGAAGGGGAAAGGATTCAGGCTCTTGACAGAGATCTATGCCTAACTGCTGCACTTGAATGCTAATGAATATTTTTCCATCTTTCAGACACATTGTATCCAAGTATGGATATCCAGGAAATGAAGCCAGTGGTGTCCTTCCTGCTATCATGTTTGGTGATCCCTTGTACGTTGCCAAAAAGTGGAAACACATTACCAGAAAAGGGGATCAAAGAGATCAAAGATTTGTCGAAAGAAACATGTCTGCTAATTTATGTGCATCAAGAAAAAAGTGGAAATAATTTAAATATAAGTACAGCACACATCACTGCATGTGGGATGAGTATGCCTAGATGACCAGACTTTGCCTGCTGAGTCTGCTGTCTTAGCACTAGCTGTTGATAATCATCTTCTGGTCCCTCCTTCCCTTTCTTACAGCTTGATATTTAAACTGGACTTGGACTGAACAGTCCTTCAAATAGAGGATGGCTTGAAACAGAGGATTGTCCTCTGTTATGTGATCAGGTGAGGAGGGCCCATTTCACGCATGTTTAAAGGGCAGAGAGAGAGAGAGAGAGAGAGAGAGAGAGAGAGAGAGAGAGAATATGGACATATCAGTATGGATGCATCCATTAATGTCTATTCATGATGCTATTAACTGGAGGATGGGGTGAGGTGGATGTTTAAAACCAGTCAATCTTTTGGCACATCGTTCTATTATGTCTTTGTGTGTGCGGACTGGCTGTGTTCTAATGCTCAGCTTGGTCATCAAAATCCATACTTTTAAAACCACTATAAATTCAAAGAGACAAATCTAATAGAATGAGGGGAAAAATCTCTCAGCATAAGCACAATGGCATGGAAACATTATTATCTAATGCATTTTGGTTTCCTGCTTCCCTTAAAAAGACACCAACAGATTAAGTGCTGTAAATGTAGGTGCATTTTAAATTTCAAAGTGTCACAAACATGTACTTCAAAAAATTGACTTGAATACCTCAATAGCTATTGTAGCTTCTATTTAGATAGAAAGTACAGGCGGCATGGGAGGCTTAACCTGATACCTGTGAAGCAAAGCAATAAAGGACAGTGTGTCTTGGAACAAGACTGGTGATTTTCTTTTCCTACTGAGCAACCACTAAGCAACCACAGTCAAGACACAAAACACATGAGTTTAGTGGGAAGAATTTCTGTACCACAGAGCACAGCTTCTACTGCAGACTCATTATTCTGTTTGTGTGCCATCTTTCCTCCAAGAAATGAAAGGTGCTATATTTAGTTGTCCCCATTTTGTCCTCACAACCCTATTTGGTATGTTAGCTTGTGAGAGACTGGTCCAAGGTCACTAGGGAGGGATGTGTGAGAAATTCAGTAGCTGTCTGAGGTTTCACAGGAATGTCTCAGTCTGTGCTTCCTGGATTATCTATAGGACAGATGCAATTGTGAGCCCAATACCTTGTACTGGCAGAGATCTATGGGCATTCTTCAGAAATAAGCACATTTTTAAAGTGCATAGGAGTTCATTCCTTCAGCTTTATCTAGAGATGATTTTGCCCTCCTGTCCCCTTAGAACAGGGTGTTTATTTTTATTTTTTATTTTTTGCAGGACTGCACCTCTTGCATGACTTCTTGTTCTGAAATGAGGGTGATCATGTGGGCCTTTTAAAAAGGCTGCACTGTCCCTTTTTCTGACTCTTTTTAACTTCACACAGCACTCACAAACCCATTCCTGTTTAACAGTATGGGCTAACCTGTAGTATGGGGGTTAGTAGGAATTTTATGGGGGGAGGGAGTAACTTTGCAATTGACCTTTGATCCTGTCTTTCTTTGCCTATTACATATTGTTATTCTTGCCTTTAGCTTTGGGTTAATATGTCAGATTCATTGCTTTGTCACACCTGTCTTGGAGAGTGAGCTGGGAAAGTGGTTGATACTTTTAGGAAATGGGATAAGTCTGTTCAAAGCAATGCATACAATTTAAAACAAGTGCATAAAAATGTATTAATGTACACACAGAGAGACACCCCACACACACTCCATATCAACATCTACACCAAGGGAGAAATGTGTCCTGTAAAAAAAGAAACAAACAAAACACTAACCCCACTCCAATTCCTACAAATGTGTGTGTGTGGACACACAAAGACACATACAACCTGAGACAGACTTTGGAGATTTTCACATGGGGAAAGTAATTCCCAGGGAGATCAGGAGAGAAACGGGGCTGTTCTGGTTGCAGCACCCCATTTCGCATGCCCCCTTCCTTCTCCTGATCTCCCATCATCCTCCCTCCGTGCTGCTTCCATTTCCCTCACACTATGTTCCACAATTTTTTATGAATGAAGAAATTTCGTTAGTAAAATATAGCGGGAGGGAAAAGGAAGCAGCATGGTGGGATGATGATGGGAGATCAGGAGAAGGAAGGGGGCATGTGAAATTGGGCGCTGCAACTGGAATAGCCCTGTTTCTCTCCCATCTTCCGGCGGATTACTTTCCCTGTGTGAAAATCTCCATAGACTGGAAATAGAGGTAAAAAAGAGAAAATGATCATGGAAGAGGACTTTAAGAGATCCTACTGGGGAGTTTTTAATTTTCTCTACTGAACACAAAAAGACTATCTTGATAGCTCAAATGCAATAAGATTTTGTCTATTTGGGAAGGTTTTTTTCTTAAGAAAAAACAAGAAATTTTGCCCCCCGCCACAAAACATTTTTGTGTAATGTTTGGCAAAAAAATCATTACAAAATGAACATTCTTATGGCGCAGGCACTCCCGGCCGGATACTCAGTTAGTGAGCAGGTAAGGAAAAGTGGGCGGGGGGGGGGCGGAGTGGCTCTGGTTCATAAAAACAATCTAACCTTGACCAGGAAGCCTATCCAGAACACAGTCCACATCGAGTGTATGTACCTAAGCCTGAGGTCCAGGGATAGCTTAGGGATTCTGTTAGTATACCGGCCACCCCGTTGTCTAACAGACTCCCTAACTGAGCTAACACAGCTGGTCTCAGAGTTGCTGCTGGAGTTGCCCAGACTTTTAGTTCTTGGTGACTTCAACATCCCACTCGAGACCAGCTTGATAGAGAGGGATAGCTTAGGGATTCTGTTAGTATACCGGCCACCCAGTTGTCTAACAGACTCCCTAACTGAGCTAACACAGCTGGTCTCAGAGTTGCTGCTGGAGTTGCCCAGACTTTTAGTTCTTGGCAACTTCAACATCCTACTCGAGACCAGCTTGACAAATCTGACTGGTGCAGCTCGGGAGTTCATGGAATCCATGACAAACATGGGCCTATCCCAATTGGTTGTCGGGCCTACTCACTGTGCAGGTCATACCCTCGATGCAGCCTTTAGTACGGAACAGGAATATCCGTGGGCGGAGGTTATTGAAACCTCCGCATTGTCATGGACGGATCATTTCCTGGTCAAGATGGAGCTAAGAGCCACTGTCTGCCCCACCGGGGGTGGTGGACCCATTAGAATGGTCCGCCCTCGAAGGCTAATGGAACAAATTAGATTCCAGAAAGCCTTGGAGGGTTTAATGGTTGGTAATGCTGGTGATTCTGTTGAAGCTTTGATTAATATTTGGAACACCGACCTCACCAAGGCTATTGACACAATCGCTCCCAAGCGTCCTTTCCAGCCTGCTCCTAACCGTAAGCCCTGGTACTCAGAGGAGCTTAGGAAGATGAAGCAGGCTGGACAACGACTAGAGCGCACCTGGCGGAAGACTCGACTCTTATCCGACAAGACTCATCATAGGAATTTCCTTAATTCTTATCGAGAGGCGATACGTGCAGTGCAGAAGTCTTTCTCCGCTGCACGTATTGCATCTGCAGAGTCTGGTCCAGCAGAACTGTTTAGGGTAGTGGGGGAGCTGACACAGATTCCACCTGCGCAGAACCCCTTACTTAACCCGACAACGGCCTGCTGTGATGCATTTAACATCCACTTTGCAGATAAAATCTCTCGGATAAGAGCCGACTTAGATGCCAGTGTTATGACAGAATCTATAGACGAGGTGTCCAGCAACTCCGTTGATGAAATTTTATTGGATCAGCTTCAATCTGTGAGTACCGATGACGTGGGCAAGCTCCTTGGTAGAGTGAGGAAAATGACCTGTCCCCTCGATCCCTGTCCATCTTGGCTGGCCACCCAAGGGGGTGACGCATCGAGAGTACTCCTTAGGGATATTATCAATGCGTCCTTCAGGGAGGGGTCCCTTCCACCTTGTCTGAAGGAAGCGGTGGTTAAGCCACTCCTGAAAAAGCCTTCCCTGGACCCCTTGGACAGGAATAACTATAGGCCAGTCTCTTTGCTGCCTTTTCTAAGCAAAGTGATTGAGAGGGCGGTCACTTCCCAACTCCAAGCTGTCTTGGATGAAACCGATTATCTATATCCATTTCAAACTGGCTTTAGGACGGGATATGGAGTGGAGACTGCCATGGTTGCTCTGGCTGATGACCTCCGCTTGGGGATCGATAGGAGTAGTGTGACCCTGTTGGTGCTCTTGGACCTCTCAGCGGCCTTTGATACAATAGACCATTCCATCCTCTTGGATCGCCTGAGGGAGTTAGGAATCGGAGGCACTGCCTTGCAGTGGTTCCGTTCCTTCTTCTCGGGCAGATCCCAGAGGGTGAGGCTTGGGGACAGTTGCTCTACTAGAATAGAGCTTAACTGTGGCGTTCCTCAGGGTGCCATCCTGTCCCCGATGCTATTTAACATCTATATGAAGCCACTGGGAGAGGTCATTCGGAGGCATGGAGTGCGGTATCATCAGTATGCTGATGACACCCAGATATACTTCTCCATGTCTCGGTCATCAGCTTCGACTTCAGATGGCGTCTCTCCTCTCAATGATTGTCTTAAAGCAGTAATGTACTGGATGAGGAAAAACAAATTGAGACTGAATCCAGACAAAACGCAAGTACTAACAGTTACAGGCCCAAAACCAGGTCTGGGAATACAAACTCCAATCCTGGGTGGAACTACACTCTCCTCCAAGGATTGTGTTCGCAGTCTGGGGGTGCTCCTGGACCCGTCGCTCCAGATGACTAATCAGGTTAATGCGATGGTCAGGAGTGCCTGTTATCAACTTCAGCTGGTACGCCAGCTGCGCCCTTTCCTGGAAACTAGGGACCTCGAAACTGTGGTACATGCACTGGTAACCTCCCATCTGGATTTCTGTAATGCGCTCTACATGGGGCTACCCTTGTGCTTGACTCGGAAACTTCAACTAGTCCAGAACATGGCAGCCAGGTTGATTTCTGGCGTTTCCAGAAGAGAGCATATAACACCGGTGCTAAAAGCTCTCCACTGGCTGCCTATTAGTTTCCGGGCACAGTACAAGGTGTTGGTTATGACCTTTAAAGCCCTACATGGCTTGGGTCCAACTTACCTCCGGGACCGCCTCCTTCCATACGACCCTCCCCGCACACTTCGGTCCTCTGGGAGGAATCTATTACAGCCTATGAAAACAAGGCTGTCAGTGACCTCCCAGAGGACCTTCTCTGCTGCTGCTCCCAGATTATGGAATGACCTACCGGATGAGATCCGTCTTATTACCACCTTAGACAGCTTTAAAAAAGCTGTCAAGACGGATCTTTTCCGGCAGGCCTTTCCTGAATAATTATCCCGGCCCAAGACTCAGCTGTCCTTTCTAGGCTAGGATTGTATGTTTTAATTTAATTTAATTTAATTTAATTTATTTAATTTTTTTCTTCTAATTTATATATATATGTTAACTATTGCATGTTTTCAATCTTTCATAATTTAATATTATTTTAAGGGGTGGGTGGGCTAGGGTATTGTGATTCTGGATTTTTTATATTGTAAGCCACCCCGATTGCGTTGCAGAGGGGCGGGATATAAATAAAATTTTATTATTATTATTATTATTATTATTATCTCACACAGTTTTCATGTTCATTCTTCCACACAGGGCCAAGACTTATATTTGTCATGTGCACATCCCTGTTAGTGGCCTTAGTGAGCACTAGAGGTAAGTGAGAATGTGAACCATACTCTCCCTCCATGCTTAGTTCAGCACTCTAGCCACAACACATTTATTTTATTTTATTTTATTTTATTTTATTTTATTTTATATTTGCAGAGTCCTAGTCCACACTCAAACCATTACAGTGTGCTGTATAGATTAGTGGCTCTTAACCTTTATGAGAGATGCCCCCTTTAAATATCTATTGTTGCCACGGACCCCCAAATAACTCAAGATTTAAAACCCTAATAGGAGTAATAATAATAATAATAATAATAATAATAATACATTATCCATTAAACCTTACCCCAGAGGCACTGGAGTGGGTAGAAAGACTTTTCTCCTGCTTTTCTCTGGATGGAATGGCCTTCCCTTGGCTCCTGTCACGTGGCCATTCCACTGTAGGCAGGAGATGGGTCAAGCAGACTTCAAGCCTTTGCAAACCCCCTGTGAGGACATTGAGGCCTCCTGAGGGTCCGCAGTCCACAGGTTGAGAACCACTGGTATAGGTTGTTAACTTGTTTCCCAGCCAAATTAAACCTTTTTTTCCATATATGTTCTGTCAGTGATTTCCATCCATATATCTATCACCCCACCTCAATAAACAGTGATTGAAGAGGTCTTATTTTAGATGCTACCTCAATCTAATGTAAAATTACTTTTAGAAATATAGCTTGTTCTTTCATTGGTAGCATATGTATTGTGTTATTCTCTCCTAGGGTTGTAATTGTTCACTAATTTCACTGTTAAAGAAAGCAACAGGTAATTTTAACAATTTTCTTCCCAGTGTGAAAAAGTCTGAAAACTATACAACTTTAGAAGACTATTCACAGTTTGGTGTTAGTCTGAACAAAACTGACACACACAAAACAGTATTTTTTTTCCCCACAGAAAATACTATTGATGTACACATATATATATATATATATATATATACACACACACACACACACACACACATATACATACCGGTATATGTATGTATATTGCACAGGTAATGTTTTTTCCTGCACAGAAAATGCTATACTTGAGGACTTATACTGCACAAAATTTGCATGTTCTTTTGTGCAGAAGATAGTATTTTCTTGCCAAGAAATGGAATATGCTGTTTTTGTACAAATTCTCCTTTTGAAAATTTTGTTCAGAATAAGTCTCAAACTGTGAAGATTCTCATTAGTCCAGAATTCTTTTGAGGGCTTCCCAACACTTGAGAAACATATTTTTAACCATTCGAAAATACATTTTTAAATATTATTTCCATCCTTATTATCTCATTACTGAAAGTTGAAGAGTATTATTTCAATTTTTTTAAAAAAAAAAATCATACATGTGTCTTTAAGTTTAATGAAAAAAAAGTTGATCCTGTTAATTTAACATCAACCCTAATGGAATATTAGAACCATGAGACTGGATATTAGAATTATATGAGAAAGCTATTCTATTTTTGATATAAAGAAATTTGATTAATTAATTAATTTAATTAATTCATTTATACATCACCTTTCTTCCAGAGTGGGACCCAAGACAGCTCACAAAAAAGAACAAATTAAAACCTAAGAATAAAATGATAAACACAATTCAAAATCAGCACAGTAAAATGGTAGGTTATAAACAGTTCAAAGTCATTATTATTTAGACTGTGGTTGAGCAACCGTAATATGTGGTGCTCCTATCTTTTTAAATTGACCATTAAATGTAAATGTTGGGGTAGGTTTGTGTAACTCCAGTTGTCAAATTGATACTGTATCTGAGAAGCTATTACATTATGCTAAAGCAGGCTTTGCTGACATAGGCCATGGAAGCAGGAGAGAAAAGGTTGAGGACACCGTGGTTGTGAAAAGAAGCAACACATCGGAAATAAACCCTGTTGTTGTCTATTCCTCACTGTACACCTGGAGACCTCTAGCATAACACACCAATAGGATTCAAGCCCAATATTTGTTTAACCATCTAGCTCACAAGTTCTCATCAAAATAGTTTCAGGGGTGTTCTGCTGGGTTGCTTCAGAACTGGAAACAATAAGATGTCCTAGTACACAATCATTAAGACACACCACAAATAGAATTCAAGAAGAAACCTCTCGGGCTCTCATATTTAAATTTTCCCTAATAATTTGTGTTTGTAATATAAAAGTTTCAAGGTGGAATAGGTCAACATGAAAGTAGTGTAGTCTCGTTATCTAGGAGGAACTTTTGACTTCCTCAGTCTACAGAAGACTGAAGATAAGAATAAAGATTCTGAAGAGAAAAGAAAGACATAATCAATAATATATCTCTTACTGCAGTATTAGCTTATTTTGTTCAAGCAATGGAAAGATGATACTAAATGAGAGTAGAATGCGAGGAGAGGAGAGTAAGGCATTACCATGGATCCAGTGACTGGGCTGTATTTTCATGTAGGACTTGAGGACTAAAGGTTGGTTATGTGGGCCTGCCCAACCATTTGGCAGTGATGTGGTTATTTCAGGTAGAATATGATGTGAGAAATGCAAGGAATGTCAACAGCAGGCCAATAGCTTTTCCCCATGTTTAGGGTGAAATTAGTGTGCTCCATGGGCCTTTTCTGCTCTAAGCTAACCTGCTACCCTGTAGAAGAGGTTGTCCCCTCACTAGCATAGAATTTTCAACTTCTAGTATGGTTAGCTTTATTTATATTCCATTTCTCTGTGTGTCATCTTGTCAGTTACCTCATGCACATCCTTTCTTGCACTAGTTCCAGAGACTAGGGCAATTATATAATTTGTTTTCCCAGAGATACTGACAGGACTTACATACCTTCTCAAGAGATGAATCCAGGTGCCCCTGCAGTCCTTCTATTTCACCAATATAAGGACAGATATTTTGATGTCATGAATATGTTTGGACTGGAGATGGTGTTTATGGGCCACTGGGACCAGGTAAGTTTCCTCTCCACACATTATAGAATCATAGAATCATAGAGTTGAAAGAGACCACAAAGGCCATCCAGTCCAACTCCCTGCCATGCAGGAATACACAATCAAATCATTCCCGGCAGATCACCATCCAGCCTCTGTTTAAAAACCTCCAAATTAGGAGACTCCACCACACTATGAGGCAGTGTATTCCAATTCTGAACAACTCTTACTGTCAGGAATTTCTTCCTAATCTTTAGGTGGAATTTCTTTTCCTGTATTTTGAACCAATTGCTCCATATCCTAGTCTCTGGAGCAGCAGAAAACAAGCTTGCCCCATCCTCAGTATGTCATCCCTTCAAGTATTTAAACATGGCTATCATGTCACCTCTCAACCTTCTCTTCTCCAGACTAAACATGCCCAGCTCCCTAAGTTGCTCCCCATAAAGTATGGCTTCCAGACCTCCCACCATTCTGGTCTCTCTCCTCTGGACATGTTCCAGCTTCTCAATATCCTTCCTGAATTGTGGTGCCCAGAACTGGACACAGTATTCCAAGTGAGGTCTCACCAAAGCAGAATAGAGTGGCACCATTACTTCCCTTGATCTAGACACTATACTCCTATTAATGCATCCTATAATCGCATTGGCTTTTTTAGCTACTGCATTACACTGCTGACTCATGTTCAGCTTGTGGACCATCAAGCCAGGTGTCACCCATCCTATATCTGTGCATTTCACTTTTCACTGCCCAAGTGTAGTATCCTACATTCTCCCTGTTGGAATTCATTTTGTTAATTTTGGCCCAGCTTTCTAATCTGTTGAGGTCATTTTGGGTTCTGATCCTGTCCTCTGGGGTATTAGCTACCCCTTCTAATTTGGTGTCATCTGCAAACTTGATAAGCATACCCTCTATTCCCTCATCCAAGTCACTGATGAAGATGTATAGCACTGAGGCCAGGACAGAATCCTGTGATACCTCACATACTTTCTGATGAAAGGGAAAGCACTACAAATCCTACGATTCCATAGGCTATAACTGTGATAGTTGGAATGGCATAAAAATGCTATAATTGTGTAATGTGCAAGAGACCCAGCACTGTTATCCATGCAGCATTCAAGACAGCTTCTTTATTTATTTATACTTGTACACATTCATTCATTCATTCACTTAATGCATAACCCGTTTTTTCACTACAAATAGTGTTCAGTGAAATCCACTACATTAAAAATCAAATGCAATATTACAATTTAAAGGTGAGTAAGTAAATTTAAAACTACTTCAATTAAAAGAAGCATACAGCATCCAAAAGTTAAAACCCACTTCAGCAAGCAAGGTAGTTTAAAAACTGAAAGCCAGTCTGAAACTCTGAATTTTGATTTCTCTCTCCCCCACTCTCTCTCCATATATGTATTATCTATCTATCTATCTATCTATCTATCTATCTTTATTTTGCCTGCCTGCCAAAAGGACAACAAAAATGGAGTTTATTGTGGGTCACAGGATTTGAAGAGAATCCAGAATCTTTTGTGTTTTCAACACATTCTCATTGTAATTGCAAAAATTATATTAAGTGCAACAGCAAAGGGGGTAACAAATCAGATGTCATTTACCCAAGACTGATTTATGTGTATCACTGCACTGTAAATAATAAGGCTACAATTTTATTTGCCTGGAAAGAAGCATGTCCTAATGATGTCAATGAACTTTATTGCTAGGCAAATATCTGAGTGCAAACACAGGAACTAAACTATGCACAGCAAAGATGCATGATTCTCCCCTCCCCTATCAGACATAAACCTGCTAGATTTTTTCATACACAAACCCTAACATCTTCATAATAGGGAAATGAGTTGTGGAGTTGGGAAAAGGAGTTATGGAGTAAAAATTTTGACAGGGCTTTAGCTACAGTAGCTGAAGTGACATTATCATGCTATCAACTCTAATTGTTTGTTTAACTTCTCTCTGAACATCCAGTTGCAGCATTACCAGAAACCTCTTTATGCATCTCTTCAGCTCTACAGTCGACTTGGCTTGAGTGGAGACAAGAGAAAACAAATCAGGGTATTAACAGTCAGCACACTAAATCCCTACGTTTATGCCTGAAGCAATGAAATCTATTCTTATATTAATGTAATGAAGGTGGTTTCCTGGTAATGAACAAACTGGGTAACACTGTCATATAGGTCATGTGGCAAAACCGCATTGTTCAGATTGTTGAAACCAAAATGTAGAAATATTTACTATTGGTTACTTTTTGTATTGGACTTAATGATAAGAAATGTTTCTGTTGGAAGATTGTGGAAATAGTTGTTTCCTTATTACTGGGAAAATGCAGAATAATGTTTGAGGGAATGTGGAAAATATTTTAGGAGAGGAATGTAGCTGATTGTTTCACCACTATAGTATTTCTATGTGAGACAGGAATACTGTAATGAAAATTGTTTTGCTCTATGTTTGGGGTTTTTAATTGGCCCTAAAACGCCAGCAGTTAGAATAGTATTTTTTCCTGTCTTGTAGCCAATACAGCTCTGTTCCTGTACAGTGCAAAATGCTTCAGTGAAGGAGCTGCTGTTGCTGACCTCTAATGGAGAGAGGCTGAGTGTAGGTTCATCAGGCACACTTGCACCTGGACATTAATGGAGGGAGGTGAACTCAGATTATATTTAAGTCCTCCTGTTGCCCTTCACTTCATCTTTGGTGCTCTTTACTTCGAAGATGGATCATTGGGGTTTGGATCAGGTGGTCAGCTCACTGATTACATTGTTATTGTGTGGTCTGGCCGACTGGATTGCAGTGGGGGGTGCTTGAGGGAATTTGGGTTGTGTTATTTCTTTATTATTCGTGTTGCAGGCTTAAAGTGTAGATTCTATTAGGTTCATTCCCCCCATTTTGATAGGGTGGGATGGAATGGGTAGATCCCCTTTATATGCTGGGTGGGCATGGGTAGGCTTGCCATGTCCATTTGAGCTCACAATACAGCTTTGCCCCACTTTGCTGGTTGGTAGGACAGGGAAGCCCAGATGGTCCCTACTAGGCCTAGGTAGGCTCCATATTCCCTGATGGGTAGAATGGGATGATTCATCATGGCTGGTTCATGGCAGCTGCTTCAGCATGCAGTTTCAGTGCTGCTGCTTCAGTATAGCTGATTGATCATGGCCAGTTGATTGCAGTCATTTCAGCTTGGCCAACAGAGCACAACAGATGATTTGATGCTACTCTTTCAGCATGGTGGTCATTTCAGTACCCATCAGAGCAGACACTGCTCTGTCTCCTCACTCCTTGCATGATTTTAGCAGATGATTCAACACTGCTTTGTCTCCTTGCTCCTCGCACAATCAGAGTAGAAGATTCAGTGCTGCCCTGTCTCCTTGATCCTTGCACAATGTGAGCAGATGATTCAACACTGCTCTGTCTCCTTGCACAATCATGACAGATCATTCAACACTGCTCTGTTTCCTTGTTCCTTGTGTGATTGGAGCAGAAGATTCAATGCTGCTCTGTCTCTTTGCATAAACAGCCTTAGCAATAGGGTGAAAAAAGAAAGAAAGAAAGAAAGAAAGAAAGAAAGAAAGAAAGAAAGAAAGAAAGAAAGAAAGAATCCCTTTCAGAGTGGGGGAGGTTGAGGATTCCCATACAGGTCACAGGCATTCCTGCTTTCAGTGTTTCAGCATGAATATCTAAAGAAGATAATCTGAAACATGTGTTTGAAGGCTGAATAAAGTCCCTTTCCTGCTTGTCTGTGGATAGGAAATTTAAGGGCAGGCAGTAGGGAAATCCCAGCAATGGGAATACAAGGGAGAGAAGAATGCTGGTGAAACTGCAATGACTAGATGGGAAATGTGGGCTTCTTTTTTTCTTTCTCTTCAATAGTTATTTTGGAAGATGGAGACTAAGAATAGTGAGATAGAGAGAGGGACTGATGGATGAATAGAGGTGCTGCATCTCTCCCCTCTCAGTTTAATTCTCAAGTTTCCCCACTTCAATTTTTCCAGTAATTACTTTTTTTTCAGATAGCCCAGTGCAGACTGGCAAGCAGCCAATCAGTGCCTTGTTTACACTGTTGATGGACAGTGGGTTGGGGGACTGCCAACCAATCTGAGGAATCTCCTGGAAGTGGGGAATGGAAGGGCTGGAAGATGGACAGGAGGGGACACTGAAGAAACTGAAGACTGCGTGGTTAACCTTTCCATTGCTGTTGCAATGGGTTGATGGGTGTGTGCAGATTGGTTTAGTATATGCATGCAGATGCAGCATTTACTTGCTCAAAATAGCTTTTAAGAAATGAGAACACAAATAGGCCTTAGTCCAGAAGTGCTTGTGAAAAAGAACATGGTAAAGGGACTTTCTGGAGCCTGCAAAGCACATGTGTCACATGCTCTTCTTTAGAGACTCATCCTCAAACACTGAAAGCAGGAATGCTTTGTGACCTGTACTCTCTATCTCCCACACACTGAAAGGGATTCTTTCTTTCTTTCTTTCTTCCTTCCTTCCTTCCTTCCTTCCTTCCTTCCTTCCTTCCTTCTATTGGGAAGCCTGTTTATTCAAGGAACAAGGAGACAGGGCAGTATTGAATCATCTGCTCCAATCAGTGCTGAAATGGCCAGCACACTGAAAGAGCAGTGTTGTACCATCTGCTGTGCTCTATTGGCCACATTGAAATTGCTGTGATCAACTGACCACAATCAACCAGCCGCACTGAAGTGGCAGCACCCAAAAAGACATGCTGAAGTGGTTGTGATGGAGAATCACAATAAATTGTGCAAGATCCCCTGGTGGGCCCCACTAGGCCTTAATACCCCCTCTGGGCCTTGGAGGTTGGGTAGGTCTCACTGGGCCCTTTCATATGCCTGGGGAGGATGGTATATCTGGAGGGAGGATGTTCAGTGTAAAATCAGAATTTCAGAAGACCTTCAGATTTCAGCTTACTTTACAGAGAAATGGCGTCTGGGTTTGTTGGTTGCTTTTGGTGTCAGGCATGTCAGGTAGCTCTTGGAATTTTTCCAAATGTGGTGATAGTTAGGTTGTGGGTTGCTCTATTCACAATTTGTCAGTCTATGCTGTTTAGCATGGGGCATGCTGTTTAGTCACACTGTAGAGTTTTAGGATTCACACATTAATTCCTCTGGGCCACATATATCCTTAAACTGAAGACCAGATTGGAACTACAGAGCAAAGTTGCAATTTAGAGATTTTGCAGTTGTGCGACTTGTCAAAATTGGGCTTGAATTCACTATGGAGGATAAAGTGAACTTGCTGACCCTTCAGCCTGTAAGTGGCAGTGAAAGAGGAATCTGTAAGACTATAGAACTCACCCACATAGTAGATAACAGTCAAATTTTGGATGTTCTTATATCTAATTACATGAATATGAGATTGGCAAGGGGGATTTTTTGCCACATAGCCCATTCCCTGATGTCAAACATCAACACATACAGCATGGATGTCTCCAAAGGAGAGGATTTTGCACTTACAGTTGTATGCCATGGGACCCCATTCCTCAACTGTGTCTTCACATAACTGGATACAAGAATGCCTAACTAAGGGCCGGATCTAGATGAGGAAATAAAAAGTGAATTGGGGCACAGAAACATCAAGTTGCAGCAGCTGTTATCTGTCTCAATGACTTTTTCATAGATTGCTGGTGTACAAAGCTATCTATGTTACCCCTGCCAAACAGTATTTTTTTAAAAAAATAAAATAAAATAATAAATAAATGAAAATAAAATAATAAGTAATGAAAAACAAGTAAAAAAGAAAGCCTGTTTCGTCATGTCAGTGCATGACCACATGGGTGAAAATCCAACATGGCAGTTCTGGGTGCTGCCTTGTTAGCAAGCTTTGCCCCCTGTGTACATCTGACCAATCAGCTATCAGCTTTGGCAATACAATGCAATGTGATTCAGTTGTCCTAATGGGTGATGGTGCAGATTTCCGTTGTTTGTTTAAAAAAAAAAAAAAAACTCAGAAAACCCCTGAAGTCTTGAAGTGCGAAGTTTCCACCTATTTTGCTCCCCCTTCCTTTGAAAATGATGGACTGCTGTGGGATCCCATTTGGATGCATGGGATCCCTTATGAATTCTACATACTCTTCAGGTTCACCTCTTACTCTCCCAGAACATCGCTTTCTACATGCCAGATCACAGATTGCAAGGAAACAAGGTCCTGACATGTCTCTTTTAAGAACTATGACATCATATGCAAGTCCAAGAATTGTGCCAGTTGTGAGATTTTGGAGTTTATCAGATGTGGCAAAAATTGCATGATTAAAATGTCACGATAGGACAAATGGGTCCTACTATTGCATGATATTGTAGTCCTCCCGTGCTTACTGTGTGCTCTAGCTGCACATAAGGTGTCACTGGAGACTGGAGAGCTGGGCCAAAGCTAACAAAATGAAATTCAATACGGAGAAATGTAAAGTACTGCATTTAGGGCGGAAAAATAAAATGCATAAATATAGGATGGGAGAGACCTGGCTGAATGAGACTATGTGCGAAAGGGATCTAGGAGTCCTAGTAGACCACAAGTTGAACATGAGCCAACAGTGCGATGCGGCAGCTAAAAAGGCCAATGCTATTTTGGGCTGTATCAATAGAAGTATAGTGTCTAGATCAAGGGAAGTAATAGTGCCACTCTATTCTGCCTTGGTCAGACCTCACTTAGAATACTGTGTCCAGTTCTGGACACCACAATTAAAAAAGGATATTGACAAATTGGAGCGTGTCCAGAGAAGGGCAACTAAAATGGTGAAAGGTCTGGAAATGATGCCTTATGAGGAGAGACTTAGGAAGCTGGGTATGTTTAGCCTGGAAAAAGTTAAGAGGCGATATGATAGCCCTGTTTAAGTATTTGAAGGGATGTCACGCTGAGGATGGAGCAGGCTTGTTTTCTGCTGCTCCAGAGACTGGAACACGGAGCAATGGGTGCAAGCTCCAGGAACAGAGATTCCACCTCAACATGAGGAGGAACTTTTTGACAGTAAGAGCTGTTCGGCAGTGGAACGCACTCCCTCGGAGTGTGGTGGGGTCTCCTTCCTTGGAGGTCTTTAAAAAGAGGCAGGATGGCCATCTGTCGGGGATGCTTTGATCGTGATTTCCTGCATGGCAGGGGGTTGGACTGGATGGCCCTCATGGTCTCTTCCAACTCTGCAATTCTATGATTCTATGAGATGCCATTGGAATCCAAGGCTGATAATTGAGAGAAGGAGAAATAGATCTGGGTGTCATCAGCGTACTGATAACACCCAGCCCCACAACTCTGAATAATCTCACCCAGAGGCTTCATATAGATGTTAAACAGTATCGGGGACAGGATGGTGCCTTGTGGAATGCCACATGTAATGTCCTTTTTACTGGATCAGCTGTCCATGAGCAGCACCCTCTGAGACCTGCCTTGAGAAGAAGGACCAGGACCACTGGAGCGCAGTGCCTCCGATTCCTAACCCCTGCAGGCGATCCAAGATGATGCTATGATCTGTCCTATCGAAAGCTCTGCTGAGAGGTCTAGAAGCACCAACAGGGTCACACTACCCCTGTCGATGCTTAGACGCAGGTTATCGGTCAAGGCAACCATGGCGGTCTCAACTCCAAATCCCAACCTAAAGCCAGTTTGAAATGGGTCTAGATAATCGGATTCATCCAAGACCACTTGGAGTTGAAGAGCAACCGCCCTCTCGATCACTTTGCTCAAGAATGGTAACATAGAAACTGGCCTATAGTTGTTCATGTCCAGGGGGTCCAGGGAAGGTTTTTTCAGGAGCGGCCTAACCGCCGCTTCCTTGAAATAGGCTGGAACACAACCTTCCCTGAGGGATGGATTGATGATGTCTTTAAGGAACACCATCAAGGCACACACACACACACACACCCAGATGGCCAGCCATGGAAGGGCAAGGATCAATAGGGCAGGTCGCCTTCCTCACCCTAACAAGTAGCTTGTCCACGTCCTCGGTACTTACAGATTAAATTGATCCAGTAAACTTACATCAACGGAGTTGCTGGACACCTTGTCAATTGTTTTTGTCAAAATACTGGCATCTAAGTTGGCTCTTATCCGAGAGATTTTATCTGCAAAGAAGTTGTTAAATGCGTCACAGCAGGCCGTTGCTGGGTTAAGCAACAGGTTCTGTGCAGGTATAACCTGCGTCATCTCCCTTACCACCCTAAATAGCTCTGCTGGATGGGACTCTGCAGATGCAATACGTGCAGAGGAGAAGGATCTCTGCGCTGCACATATTTGCTCTTGATAGGACCAAAGAAAGTTCCTATGACGACTCCTATCAGATAAGAGTCAAGTTTTCTGCCAGTTGTGCTCTGGTTGTTGTCCAACCCACTTCATTTTCTTAAGCTCTGATATATACCATGGCTTACAGTTTGGAGCAGGTTGGAAAGGACAGTTGGGAGCTATTGTGTCGAAAGCCTTGGTAAGGTTGGTGTTCCAGGTACTAACCAAAGCTTTGACAGGGTCACTGGCGTTACCAACTATTAAACCCTCCAAGGCTTTCTGGAATCCTATTGGTTCCATTAGCCTTTGGGGGTGGACCATTCTAATGGGTCCACCACCCCCGGTGGGGCGGGAAGAGACTTTTAGTTCAGTCTTGACCAGGAAATGATTTGTCCATGACAATGCTGTGGTTTTAATAACATCTGCCCACAGATATTCCTGTTCCATACTGAAGACCACATTGTGTGGGTGTGACCCACACAATGTGTGGGCCCGACAACCAATTGGGATAGGCCCATGTTTCTCATGGTTTCCATGAACTCCCAAGCTGCACCAGTCAGATTTGTCAAACCAGCCTCAAGTGGAATGTTGAAGTCACCCAAAACTAAATGTCCGGGCGACTCCAACAGCGACTCTGAGACTAGCTGTGTCAGCTCAGTTAGGGAGTCTGCTAGACAGCAGGGTGGTAGGTATATAATAAAATAATAATAATAAAATTTATTTATATCCCGCCCCTCTGCGAACAATTGGGGCAGCTTACAACAGTAAAATAATACATAATATAAAACAACTCAAAATCCCTTTTCCCCCTTAAAACATTATTAAATGAATACAAATTAAAATCAACATATAATACAATTGTTATTAAAAACCCTTCCTAGTGAGCAGCAACAGTTAGGAGCTCCAGAATCAACTTCCAAAGGGGGTTCCTGAGGCTGGGATTAGCTATTCCGGAAAAGCCTGCCTGAAGAGATCCATCTTGACAGCCTTTTTAAAGCTGTCTAATGATGTCAATAGGCGGATCTCATCCGGCAGGCTGTTCCACAATTTGGGGGCGATAGCCGAGAAAGCCCTCTGTGAGTTGGTTGCCAGCCTAGATCTTTGTGGCTGCAACAAATTCCTCCCAGAGGACCAGAGAGCGCAGGGAGGATTATAAGGGAGAAGGCGGTCCCTGAGATAGCTTGGACCCAAGCCATTTAGGGCTTTAAAGTTGATAACCAACACCTTGTACTGGGCCCGGAAGCTGATAGGCAGCTAGTGGAGGGACCTCAAAACTGGAGTAATGTGGTCCCTCCTAGATGTTCCAGAGACAAGCCTGGCTGCCATATTTTGTATCACCTGTAATTTCTGAACCAAGCACAAGGGTAGCCCCATGTAGAGTCAAGGAATCAAGACGTGAGGTTACCAGCACATACACAACGGTCTCAAGATCCCTTACTTCCAGAAAAGGGCACAGCTGGCGTATCAGCCGAAGCTGATAACAAGCGCTCCTGACTGTCGCATTTACCTGATTTGTCATCGGGAGCTACGAGTCAAGGAGCACCCCCAGACTGCGAACACAGTCACTGGAGGAGAGTGTGACCCCGTCCAGGACTGGAGGTTGCAACTCAATTCTTGGTTTGGGGGCCACTACCGTAAGCACCTCCATCTTGTCTGGATTCAGTCTCAATCTGTTTTTCCTCATCCAGCCCATTACTGCCCGAAGACATTCATTGAGAGGAGAGATGCCGTCAGAATTTGAGGCCGACGAAAGAGATATGGAGAAATAGATCTGTTAAATAACATCGGGGACAGAATAGCACCCTGTGGTACTCCACAGGTGAGCTCCCTTTTACTGGAGCTACTGTCCCTGAGCAGCACTCTCTGAGACCTGCCCGAGAGGAAGGACCGGAACCACTGCAAAGCATTGCCTCCGATGGCTAACTCCCTCAGGCAATCCAGAAGAATGCTGTGATCTATCGTATCAAAAGCCTCTGAGAGGTCTAGGAGCACCAACAGGGTCACACTACCCCTGTCCATGCCCAGACACAGATCGTCGTTCAAAGCAACCATGGCAGTCTCAACCCCAAAGCCTGTCCTAAAGCCAGTTTGAAATGTCTAGGTAATCGGTTTCATCCAAGACAGCTTGGAGTTGAAGAGCAACCGCCCTCTCGATCACCTTGCTCAAAAATGGTAATAAAGAGACTGGCCTATAATTTTTCATATCCAGGGGGTCCAGGGAAGGTTTTTTCAGAATAGGTTTAACAGCCGCCTCCTTTAGACATGATGGAATATATCCTTCCCTGAAGGACGCATTGATGATGCTCACAAGGAACTTCCACAATGCATCCCCTCCCTGGACGGCCAGCCAAGATGGGCAAGGGTCGAGGGGTTAGGTAGTCTTCCTCACACTACCAAGGAGCTTGTCCACGTCATCGGTACTCACAGATTGAAGCTGATCCAGTATAATTACATCGGCGGAGTCGCTGGACACCTCATCCATTGTTTTTGTTACAATAGCGGCATCTAAGTTGGCTCTTATCTGAGTGATTTTATCTGCAAAGAAGTTATTAAATTCATCACAGCAGGCATTCGTTAGGTTAAGCAGGGGATTTGGTGCAGGGGACACCTGCGTCAGCTCCCTCACCACCCTAAACAGCTCTGCTGGACGAGGCTCTGCAGATGTAATACGTGCAGAGGAGAAGGATCTCTGAGCTGCACGCATTGCCTCCTGATAGGACCAAAGAAAGTTCCTATGGTGAGTTCTGTCAGATAAGAGTCGAGTCTTCCGCCACCTGCACTCTAATCATTGTCCAAACCGCTTCATTTCCCTAAGCTCAGGCGTATACCATGGCCTACGGTTAGAAGCGGATTGGCAAGGACGCTTGGGAGCAATCATGTTGATAGCTCTGGTGAGATCGGTGTTCCAGGTATTAACCAGAGCATCTACAGGATCATCAGAATTTCCAACCATTAAACCTTCTAAGGCTTTCTGGAAACCCATAGGTCCCATTAGCCTTCGAGGGTGGACCATTTTGATGGGTCCACCCCCCCCCGGTGGGGCAGATGTAGGCTCTAAGTTCCATTGTAGAGGCCATGTAGACTCTAATGTCTATTTGCTGAATGCTGATACTTACAATTACTATTTGGGGTCAGACTAGATAGCCCATGAAACTCTCGAAGTCTGCAAAGTCTTTTCAATGTTCCTTACTAATCAACTTTATGTTCCAGAAACATATGATAAGCTGAGGTAAACAAATTCTTTCTATAATAACGGTCAAACTGTACCTAAATGTTCCTAAGCTATTTTGCCTTGTACTTTCTGAACTATCAACAATTGTTGCAGAGAAATTGCTGACAACAAAGAGAAGGAGGAGGGAATTAAACTGTATAAAGGTTTTCTGTAGTCATGACTCGGGGTTCTGACTCTTTGGAAGATATTCCAGTCAGGCCCACTGGTGTAATAAAATTCACTTTCCAATCCGTGGGTCTGCTGCTCCATGATTTCTACATCACCATCTTGACCAGGAACTGATCCGTCCATGACAAAGCGGAGGTACTGATTACCTCCGCCCACGGATATGCCTGATCCAAACTAAAGACCACATCAAGTGTATGACCTGCACAATGCATGGGCCCGTTGACCAATTGGGATAGGCCCATGTTTGTCATGGTCTCCATGAACTCCCGAGCCACACCTGTTAAGCTGGTCTTGAGCGGGATGTTGAAGTCTCCCAAAACCAAAAGTCTGGGGGACTCCAGCAGCAGCTCTGAGACCAGCTGTGTCAGCTCAGTTAGGGAGTCTGCTAGACAATGGGGTGGCCGGTAGACTAGCAGAATCCCCAAGCTATCCCTGGTCTTCAGGCTTAAGTACATACACTCGAAGTGGACTGTGTTCCAGACAGGTATCCTGGTCAAGGTCAGGTGGTTCTTATGGACTAGAGCCACTCCACACACACACCCCAACCACTTCCCCTCACCTGCTCGTTAACAGAGTACCTGGCTGGGAGGGCCTGCACCCATGTGACAGCGCTATCCTCTCCTAGTCAGGTCTCCGTGAAGCAAGCCAGGTCAGCGTCCTCATCCAAGAGAAGATCCCGGATGATATGAGTCTTATTCTTCACCGACCTGGCATTGCAGAGGAGCAGAGTGAGGTTCTGTGGAATGGTGGTCTGCTCTCCAAGCCATTCTGGGAAACAGAGGGAACTGAAGACGGAATAGCTTTCAAACAGTGATCCCGCCTACTTTTGCAACATTTGTTCGCTCTGTTCCAACCATATCTCCCATTCCCCAACACTACTCCGATGGCTGCCTCCACCTCCTTCCCAGCCTCAGGTAAGACGGAGGGGCACATCCGAGGGGAGAAGCTGAAGACCCAGGTGCACACTCCAAGGCATACACCTCTCCACCTCAGTCTGGCCTCTGCTAGGGAAGATGGTCCCTTGGACAAGTTTCAGCCTCCAAACTGGCCATTCCCACAGCCTCTAAACGAGAATAACCTAATTGTTATTGCTGTGTTGGTGGTGCGCCGCTAGGAGAGGTAGTACTTGGGCTCTAAAGACCAAGATTGATCTTGGACCCGCAGCTGCCAAACGTCGCCATTGCGCCGCCACCACTGAGAGATGGAAGTTGGGGCTGGGCAGGCACATGCCCTCAAGGCTTCGCAGAGGTGCCGGGGGGAGGTGGTGTCCTCGGCTGGCTAATATAGCCTTCCCCGCCCTCACCGTTGCCGCTGCGCCACCGCCGAAAGGTGGAAATTAGGGCTGGGAAAGCACACGCCCTCAAGGCTTCGCAGAGGTGCCGGGGGGAGATGGTGTCCTGGACTGGCTAATATAGCTTTCCCAGCCCTCACCGTTACTGCTGCCGCTGAGAGGTGGAAATTAGTCAAGCCAAAGTCTTGACTCGTGGCAGGTAAGCAGTTCTTTAAAGCTTCAGGGTGGAAGAAGGGGCGTAGGTCCCAAGCAAACACTCACCCAGCCCAGCCAAGGTCTTGACTCTTAGCAGATAAGCAGTTCTTTAAAGCTTCAGGGTGGAAGAAGGGGCATGGCTCCCAAGCAAACACTCACCCAGCCCAGCCAAGGTCTTCAAACTATCCCTGGTCCTCAGGCTAAGGTACATACACTCGAGGTGGACTGTGTTCCGGACAGGTATCGTGGTCAAAGTTAGATTGTTCTTATAAAGCAGAGTCACTCCACCCCCCTACCCACTTCCCCTCACCTGCTCACTGACAGAATACCTGCCTGGGAGGGCCTGTGTCCACGAGATAGTGCTATCCTCTCCCAGCCAGGTTTCTGTGAAGCAAGCCAGGTCAGCATCCTCATCCAAAAGAAGATCGTAAATAAAGTACTAGACCTGTATCAACTACAATGACGAAATTGGAACAAATTTGATCAATTTTATCTGTAAAATCCTGAAAGACTTTATCTTTCTCTAAAGATGCCAGCCACAGATGCAGGTGAAATGTTAGAAGTAAACTCTTCCAGAGCACGGCCCCACAGCCTGGGAAAAAAAAAAAACACAAGGAAAACCTATAGATGCCAGCCATGAAAGCCTTCAAGTTCAAAGTGCTGAGCAACTTCTTCACAGCAGGGTGTTGAGTGGTTTATATCTTCCCACAGGTTGGGTTGACCACTCAAGACAGCTCTGCTGGATTTCTCTTTGCAGGTAGTAATAGAGAGCAAAGGTTTCTTCTAACCATGTTGCCTTCAAATAATCTTTAGCCTGTTTTTGGTCAGACCCACTTCAAGTTTTCTTCCAGTGTATTGTTATTAAAATAAAAAAGATATTGTTAAAATCAGAAAAATACAAAAGTTAAAACACAATTAAACAACTAAAAAATAAAAAACAGCCAAAAACGTAAAACACATACCCATATACATATACACATACAAAACACACACATGTACCCCAGCACAGCCATTAGCAAAGGTCTGCCAAAAAAAGAAAATTTTTATTTGGCTCCTGAAGAAAGGCAGGGAGGGTGCCAATCTGACTTCTCTGGACAGAGAGTTCCAGAGCCTGGGGCAGCCACTGAGAAGGCCCTCTTCCAAGTTCCAACCAGATGTACTTGTGAGACTGGCTCACTTGTTTCATTGATGTCAGCTCCTTAAAGAACCAGGAGGCTGGTTTAGCTCCACTCTATTATGGCCAAACCCACACTACCCAAATAATCTAGTTTGAAACTGAATTATTTGTCATGGCTCCTTCCTATGGAATCCTGAGATTTGTAGTTTGGTGAGGCACCAGCACTCTTTGACAGAAAAGATGAAAGCCCCTGTAAAACTACAAATCCCTGTATTCAATTCAATAGGAAGGATCCATGGTAAAAAATCCAGTTTCAAACTGGATTATTTGTGTACTGTGGATTTTATGAGACGATATGCTTAGGAGTGATTGTGTCCATTGCCTTAATGACTCCTCCATTCCAGAGATCAACCAGGGCTCTGATTGAATTGTCTGCAGAGTTGACAGAAAAATGTCCAAGAGCCACCAGTAAATCATCCAGATCCATCAGCCTCCTAGGGAATTTACTTCTGCTGAATCATCAAATTGCCAGTCTCACCTCATGAGTGTATTTTCTCACTCTAGATATGACTCTGGAAATATAGTTATTGTGAAAAATGTTCCAGAAACACAAATAGTCACTCTTTCATGGGATATTTTTTTGTGCCCTGCAAAACAATATACGTAACTTTTGTTGGACCAGAGAACACCACACAACAGTGTAAATAGCATACTTTTTAATTAAAAATTCCTAGTGTGTTGGTAGTAGGATGTACCCTCTCTCCCAGCATCTTATACAGTTTATATCAAATAACTTACCCCTCCTTTTTGTTCTTCTATAGATGACCTAACCTGGTAATTTCCTTCTTAAAATGGTGCTTGGTATAATACTCCAAATAGGCCTGACTAATGCAGACTAGAGCAGAAACATTGTGCTTGGTTAATGAAGCCTAAGATTGCATTCATGCTTTTAAATGAGATACTTGTTTGTAGAAATCTGTTGCAAAGACCTTTTTTTTGCTATATATTTTGGCTTTGAATCAAACAAAATCTTACCATAGCCTTTTGTACATTTCCTGTTTGTCCATGTCTATAGATTCTACCTAGTTCATGGAGTTTCCTTCAAAAACAATTTTTTTCCCTTTCTTGGTGATGTGAAATATCTTTAGAACTTCATTTTGTCTGGGCTTTTTGTTTGTTTGTTTGTTTGTTTAAACCCATGTTTATTCTTTTTATGGCATACTGTGCATCTTTCTTTCCTCTTCCCATTTTCTGCTCTTTCTTGGGCATCAGGATATACTCTGCAAAATTGCCTTCATTTCCAAAACAGTAAAATACAAAGTACAAAACATTTGTTTCCTTTCCCCCTGTACAGTGGTTATTGTGATATATTCTTTAAAATGCCATTAAATATCTATGAGAAGAAGGAGCAGGCATTCAGATAGCCAGCATAAACACTATTTGTTTTACTCTTAGGTTATATGCGGCACCAAATAGCCTTTAACATTTCCTCCTGTTTCTGTGATTTCTCTTGCAGGTTCAGCTGGAGGCTTGAACAAAAGCAGTGGCTATTTCTTTTTTTTAAATGAGAGAGGTGTTTTAGCTTTAACTCTATCAAGAAATTATACACTTGTCTGGATGATACTTCTACAAATTAGTTTGGATGGATAATTGTAATATACCCAACCCCTTAAATAAAATCCTGGCCTCAGAGGAAGGTAAAGACACACACCCCTCCCCGAACAAATCTTGCCAACAAAACCTTAGGATTGTCATAAATGACTTGAAGGTATACATCAACAACAGTCTGAACAAGACCTAGGAGGAGGGGTAGAAACTTCAAATAAAATCCCACCGCAGCTTCTGATGGGTCCAGGGGGGAGACCAGTAGAAATGACACCTACAAGTGTTAGGTCATAACATGCAATTTATTTTACTTGTTTTCGACTCCCATAATCCTTCAGATAGCATGGGGGATTCTGGGAACTGTTATTCCAACAAATAACTTTTCTAAGCTCCACATGAAGTACAAAGCTTTTTTTAAAAAATGAGGAAGATAGCTCCCCCCCCTTTTTTTTTCCTAGCAAGTGATCTGAAAGGGTGTAGAGAAGAGGCCAACTTTCTTTCTGGTTAATTGACAGTCATATCTGATATACAGGGGACATGCATTGTGCCCACAAGTTCTCTGTCTTATTATCTCCAGTATCTCAGAAACCATCTGAGAAGTATCTCGGAAAAGACTATTCTCAGACCTTGGAAAGACTGACATTTGAGACTTCTTCCAGTTGGAGGAGACAATATTAGATGGAAGATTTGCATGAACCCAGTGGTGAGTTCAAGACTGTGGTAGCTAGTGGATCTGAGGAAAATGGGGCAGTGAATCCAGTCGTACTTTTAATTTGAACTTTAAAGCATCTATCCAAAGTGCTGAACCCTATCATTAAAATGGGTTCAACACCTTGGATAGCACCTTCAAATATGCAGCAAAAACTGATGGCAGATATTCACCACGCTGTTGCCACTGGTGTATGCTACTCTGTAGACTTTCACATTTACTGTGTGCATGTCTTTTTTTATCCCAATGTTGGGACAACTGTTGTCTCCCAACATGGCTAACATTAGAAAAATAGACAGGACATGCCACTGGGACTACCAGCTGAATATTAGAGCTCACCAGTCTTGAAGAACTTACTTCATCCAACCAGCCTTTTCTACTCCCCTTTCATTGTGTCTTTTGTCATTTTAATTGGTACTCCTAGTGATGAGAGTGAGAGTGAGAGAGAAAAGTGTTTTATTCTTTCTCCTCTCTAGTCTCAGGGCACTTGTTCAGTTTGGACTATGGTGGACTGCTAGGCCTTCGTAATGTCAATGAATGTGTGGAAAGCTAATGAAGGGCCAAAGTATAGTGATGGTTAGGCTGAATGACAAATCTCCTGAGGATCTAGGATCATTAAGGTTTTGGTTCAAAACTCCACTTGGCCAGGAAGCTTGCTGACTGACTCCAAGCCAGTCACAATCTCTTAGCCTACTTCAGATTGTTGTATTGAGGATAAAATTGTGAGTTTGGTCTTGAAATAATGCTTCTGAAATAATGGATGGTTTGTTGTTATTTGCTCTCAAGTCAGCTTTAAATTATGGCAACACTATGAATGAGAGATGCCCAAGAACCCCAGTCATCAATTGCCTTGCTCTGGTCTTGTAAACTCAGGGCTGTAGCTTCCTTGATTAAATCAATCCACCTGTGATGCAGATTTGCTCTTCATACTGCCTTCCACTTTGTTGAGCATTAGCATCTTTTCCAGTGAGTTATATAATCTCATAATATGTCCAAAATACAGCAGCCTCTCTTTAGTATTCTTGGCTTCTAATGAGATTTCTGGCCTGATTTTCTCTAGGATCCATTAATTTGTCTTTTAAGCATTATGTAATATCCATAGAACCTTCCTGCAGCACCACTTTTCAAAGGAGTTGATCTTCCTCCTCTCAACTTTCTTCTTTGTCTAGCTCAATGGCAGAACTGGGGGTGTGGGGGTGCAGAGAGGCCAAACCACACCGAGTGACACCAGCCTTAGTGATGCCACAGGTCTAGCTTTCACAAATATATATAGGAATCAAAAATACTATATGATTATGTCAACTTTGGCTTCTCTCAATATATCTTTACACTTCAGGATCTTAGCTAATCCTTTCATAGCTACCCTTCCAAGTCTTAGTCTTTTTTATTATTATTATTTCTTGACTACAGGTTCCATTTTGACTAATGACTCAGCCTAGGTATACAAAATCGTTAACTAGATCAATGTCTTTACTACCCACTTTAATCTATGGCCATTATTTTTGTTTTCTTAATGTTTGGCTGTAATCCTGCTTTCACACTTTCTTAACTTAAATCAATAGTCATGTCAAGTCTTCAGTATTATTGGCAAGTAATATGATAAATCAGAGAGCCAGCATGGTATAGTGGTTTGAATGTTGAACTAGGACTCTGAAGACTAAGGTTTGAATCCCTGCTCAGCCATGGAAATCCACAAGTCACACTCTCCACCTCAGAGGAAGGCATAGGCAAACCCTCTCTGAACAAATCTTGCCAAAAAAACAAAAAAACAAAAACAAAAAAACAAAAACCTAACATGATAGGTTTGCCTTATGGTCACCATAAGTCAGAAACAACTTGAAAGCACACAACAACAAATATGATGTTTTCATATCTTAAACTGTTGATGTTCTTTCTCCCAATTTTTGTATTTTCTTCCTTTGAGTCTAATCCTACTTCCTGTATGCTAGGTTCTTCATTTAAATTAAAGAGATTGAGTGAAAAAAATGTAGCCATATACGACCCCCCCCCTCTGACAATGGGAAACCATTTGATTTCTCCATATTGTGTCTTGACAACAGCCTCTTGTCTAAAGTGGAGTTACCCATCAAGACAATCAGATGTTGTAGAATGCCCATTTCTTTTAGAGAGAACTGTAATTTCTTATGATCTACACAATCAAAAGGTGTGCTGTAATCTATAAAGAACAGGTTGATTTTCTGTTGACATTTTTGGTGCATTTCATTATCCAACTTACATTTGTAACATGATCCCTATTGCTTCTTCCTTTTCTGAACTCTTTTCAGATGTCTGGCATTTCTTGCTCCATATATGGTAAAAGTCTTTCCTGTGCTACCATATATAATAATATTGTTATTATATACAATCCTTGGTATTCCCTTTTGTGGGGAGTGGAATTTGTGTTGAACATTTCTAGTCTATGCACCACTTTTTTTATGGATGGTACATAAATATTATTTAAACATGAAAAGAAAAAGTCAGAAGGGATGACAGAAATGACACTGTCAGAAAGAGTAATTCTTCCTTCTGTGACAAGCCAGCTTTAACAGACTAGTACAATGAGATATCACTTACCTGGTAGACTTTTTCCTCTTTTCTGAGATTTAGGCTAGTAATCTTGGCATTCTCAAACAGTTAAAAGAAATTTTTCAAGGGTCTTCTAGTATGTCTGCAAATCAGTAAAGCAAATAAATCCTGCTTAAAAATCACTCCTTGATCCAGAATTTCAGAAATTGTTTGTATTATTTGCTTGTTTGTTTTGAATTATAGCTTCCTGAAACCTCAGGCCACCATGGCCATTGGTGTCCTGGCTGGAAGATTCTAGAATTTATACCCCCACACACATAACTTATCAAATCCCTGCTTTGGTCTAGTCCTCAAATGGCCTGATTATAATGGCTCTATTGATGTTGGCTCCCTTATGCCAAGAAACCCTTAAGTTTATTCAGCTGATGGTTCTGCAAATGAATTTGATAAATCATGAAGGCTTTAAAAAAAAACCACACAGAGCAATCAAGAAAGGATGTCTGTCCAGTTTCAGATTTTAACAGAAATACAATTAATTGTATTTATTCTGTGTTGTGGAGCAGGGGATTTCCACAGCTCTCACCACTTTATGACACCCAGGCCTTCCTATCCCTAAATTTGTGACGCAGGGGCCTTTCCTATCCCACTTCTGCCACAAAATTTGGGACGCCCAGCAACGTCACAGCTGAACTACATTTTCCAGTGATGGATAGCACATGTACTTAGGTGTGGGTGTCCTTAATACTGATGAATTAGTTGTCAGAGAAGTTAACGACAGACTGCATGTCATGAATTAACATAAAGAACGTTTTATTGTAACAGAACAGAAACACAACTGATTTAATAAATCCCTTTTCCTGCACATAAATTCCTTCTAAGCCCACCTCTCTCCCTGACTTCACACTCTCAAGCCTCATTTAAAACAGAACTTCCCCAAACTCACATTCTCAAAGCCTCAACTTAAACTGAACTTCTCTGAACTAGCTCACTCTCTCACTGTCACACACACTTCACCCCCCAGAAGCTCTTCCCCTCTCTGCCTCCTCACAGACGATTGGCACTGTTTCCATTGGCCCACCTAGCCATCCATCTCATGTGTCTACTCAATTCCACAATTTAATTAAGAATAAAGCCTTAAACAGCTTGGGTCCAGTCTATTTGAAATACAAGATCTCCCAATACAATCTGGCCAGAGCCCTAATGTCATCAGGAGGAGGCTTTCTCTTGGTCCCACTTTCATCACAAGCTCACTTGGTGAGAACTTAGAGCCTTCTCAGTGGCTGCTCCCACCCTCTGGAACACCCTTCCATGGGAGGCTAGGCTGGCCCCCTCCCTGATTTCTTTTCACTGGCAGGCAATGACTTTTCTTTTTAACCAGGATTTTAACATATAAGCAGCAGGGCTTGTTTTATTTGGTATGTTTTAGATTTTATATGTTTCATTAGATTTTTAAATATTTTAATTGTATATATTGTATTTTTAATCTTTTGATTTATGGAAGCTATCTTGGGTCCCATCTTGGGAGAAAGGCAGCATATAAAATAAATAAATAAATGAATAAATAAATAACTATTGTTTTTGTTGGCACTCTCAGTTATTCTGTTCAGAATGCTAAAGTGGATAAGGTTTTGTTACCTAAGCTGTTCTTGGAAATTCCATGAAAATATTGAGTTTCTAATATGTTGGGCAAATTAGCAGCAACTCAACTTGGCTAAGGGGGCAACAAGGGGGCAACAAGGGAATATTTACACCAATTGTATACCCCTACTAGCTCTGAACTGATGTACACACACACACACAAGATAGGAGTTAACAATGATATTTATTAAAGACTTAAAAATAATAACAGCAATCACACACTCATTCATACAATAAAGCATTCACACAAGACTACTAGGGATGGAAGAAGAAAGACTGACAGAGGGATAGATAGGGAGTTTTCTGGTGATATACAACACCTGTCTTGTAGTCTGGAGTCATTGGACGGACCAACAGCATGGATGGATGAAGCTGGAGTGGCTAACACAGAGAGACACAGCATCCCCAAGAAGAGACTCTGTGCATAAGGAGGCATGATTTTGGGCCAATATTTATACCAAAAATGTGCCTTCAGGCAATTGGATTTCATGTGTTGAAACAATGGATTCCAGGTGTCTCCAAAGATTGAACAATGAGTTTCAGGAAAAAAATTCCTGGGTTTGACAATAGGTGTCTGAAGATGCTACTGTGTTGCAGCTGCCTTAAATGTTCTAGTGATTTGATATACAAAGCTTGAGCTACCTCTTTAATGGCTGGGTGTGTAGTGAAGGGAAGGGGATATCTTCAGACAAAGGATTACTCTGTCCACTGGTAATGGGATCAATTGTCTGTCACTAGGGTGTGTGCAAACATTGTTTCATCATAGTTTAGAATTTGTCAATAGCCCTTCCTTTGGGTGATGCATGGCTTAACATGTGCTTTCTTGGGATCCTTACAGCAAGTCCCTAATATTTTACTGCTCTTCCCTGTGGAAGACCACATTAATATGCCAAATTATTAATCAGACAATTTTGGGGGTTTCTGGAGGTGGGGCACGTTAGGGGCACTAACATTTTGCCTAAATTAGAGGAAAGTGCACATTTTAGTAATGGCTCTACTACCTCTCCCTGTATAATCCAACATTTCAGCAAACTATTAGCATGGTGTTCATCACCCACTATATAGGACACCATACAGGAGAGGGGGAACTCCAATTTGTAGCCCTAATTTGGCTTACAAAGATTCAGAATCTAATCCAACATGGGCCAGAATTTTGTCCTTTAGAAGACTCCACTGACCCAGATCTCTTTTTGAAGTGCCTCCCCTACCTGAAACCTCACCCTCTCAAGGAGATGGAGTGATCCCTCTATCTTCAGTCAGAAGAAACAATGTGGATTCCATCACCCCCACCACCCCCATGCCATGGGAAGCCCCTGCTATCTGAATGGAGATAGTAAGGACTCAAACTTCTTCTGTTGTCTGGTATTTCTAATTTTAATCTCCTTCTGTCAGCTGGTCCAGGATGTTCAAGTTCATATAACACAAACACACACATACATTTTCCCAAATTATGAAGAAGGAGTGAGTGCAATCCAGCTGCCTTGTAACCAGCATTCCCAGAAGGTTCCAGGAACACAATTTGAGAGCAATTTCCTTTCACACATCTTTCATTGGGTAGGAGTGACTAACCACCTAAATCTATACATCAGCTCCCTGCATTTGGGTGGTGTGGATGGCTCCTACTGCCTGCATTTGGATTGTGTGGGCTCACATCTAACCAAATGCATTTATACTTCATCATTGTCTGATTCATACAACACATTTTTTTAACTACTACATTTCCATCTTAAAGAATCATGGGATTTGTAGCCAGTTAAGTACTAGAGCTCTCTGGATGAGAATTCTAAATGTCCCTACCTAAACTGCAAATCTCAGAATTTCACAGGATGCACCCAAAACACTAAAATGGAATAATAGTACTATGATCTGTAGTGTGAATGACCTCCCCAATTTTTTGAGCTGGATTTGGGGTTCTAAAGGTATCCCCTTAATTTTCCCCACATTTTCAAACACCAGTTCCTTTTAGACCAAGCAAGAAAGCATCCTGCTCAAGCCTTGTGCATAGCATTGCTGGCTCATTCAGGCAATTAGAAGTGAATTATGCTCCTTTTGAAGAATACCCATAGTTTTTATTGGTCCTCCAAGACCAATAAAGCAACAAATTTCTAAAATGCTAGGAAGCAGTGGCTTGTAAACTGTATTCTGGGGAACCCTCTGGTTTGAAAATAGATCAGAGTTTTCTCATTAAGATTGACAGAAAGGGGTGGACAAGCTTCCCTAGAAGATAGTCACTTGCATATTCACCATTATTTTATTATTATTATTATTTTTCATTTCAGACATTTGAGTATTGGATGTGTTCTGAAATGAACTGTCTGTTTGTGCACTGCAGTGATAGGCAATACAGACTCAAGGGAATTCTGAGTGCAACAAGTTTATACTCCAGAATGTTCCAGAATCCTTTGCAATATATGGCAGTCCCATTGCAAACTATGAAAGTGTTCTTCAGGCGGTCAGATTGAAGGAAACAAGCTCCTCAATGTTTGAAAACCACTATTACAAAGTATTGTCACTAACACAGGCTTCAGAATGGTCCATTTTTTCTATAGTTCAAGGATGTCTAGTTGAAATACATGGCAACAATTACAACTGAATGATTAGAAAGATGAATCACTAATTTTGTCACAACAGAATATGAAGAATGCTTGCTTAGTCCATCGACTTTTTCTGCTCCGGAAACACACAGTGTAAAGGCAGAATATGGAGAGTATCCTGCCCAAGGGGCTGTGCTGCTGGTGAACAAGACACCAGAATGATAGTTATGATGGGTTAATCTGTCCCTTTCTAGTCTATGTCTACAGTCTATGTGGAGAATTGTACAGCAATTATATCTCAGTTCTCCTAGGTGCATGGAATTGGCCAGCATGCTATTCCACTACTTTTTAGACTCTCTAAAAACAACAAGAAGCCACTCTTTGAGCAGATGTGATTTAGGAGATTATCAGGCAGGAATGAAAAAAGTGTTCCTGTCCCACAATCTCCATTCCCATCTCTATCCTGTCCCTGTCATGCCAAAATCACCCTTCCCACCACACTTACCTCCTCTCCTGTCCTTCCAGCAGCCTAGGAGTGAACGGAGCTCTAATGGAGCTCCCTTCACTTCCTGGATCGAAATCCCATGGATTCTCGTGAGAAGATGTGAGTGCGGGAAATTCAAAAATAAAAATAAAAAAGAACATAAAAAAAAAACTTACAGCAAGCACAAAAACACACTTTAATAGGTAGAAGTAACCCAAGGAGGGTCATAAAAAGTGTGTCACTTACCTGGATGTCCCGATCTCACCTGGAAGTGTTCTGACCAGGACCACCCATTGATGCTGGGATCTCGCCAGCATAACAGGGCACCTTGTTGCACACAGGAACATCTGTGACAGGAACGGAACAGGGGATCTATTAACAGCTTCTCCCATCAATAAAATGCAATTCTGGCAGAATGGCAGCAGAACAGGTGCATAACGAGGAAGGAACAACATCGTCTGAAAAGGGAGCCCTTTTGCAATCTCCTGGCGTTCCTGTAATACCACTTTTAACATGTTTGATAATCTTCTAAATCTTCTATGGATTAATTCAACAGATACTTATCAGAGGACAGAAGGCTTATATAACTCATATGACAGTCTGAAAACCCATCCAGTCTTTGATCCTGCGATGAGGAAACATGCGATAAAATGCAGAAATTGGCTAGGCAATTCTGAGCTTTTTGTGCTGGCCTTTGAGGAGTCTAGTCTCTATCAAAATTATACGCTGATGTGCAGATATTAGGCAGGATGGGTGGACACAATCAAAAGCATAAATCCAGTCAGTTTCTCAGAATCCATCACAGTAGCATGATATTAGGATCATTTTATTTTTTTGGAGTGATGGTAGTTTAGTCTCAGAAACATATGTTAATGCTTTCAAGTCTAAAACTGTCAACCTTATTTTTTTTCCCTTTTTCTTTTTGGAAAAAGAGGACAACTAACAAGAGTGAGAAAGGTTTTTTTTTTTTTTTTTTAATGCAGAGGACATTTTAATATACTGGTTGCACCAGACAGTAGAGCCCTATTGGGAAATATGGAGTTCCCAGTTGGCACTGACTCACAATGAGAGAGGACCAGGGTAATAAAAATCTGATGTCCGGCTGATTTACAGGCTGTACTCATGAATGCCCCCTTCTTCCAGGAAGAGGGCTGAACAGCTTAAATGAGACTCACAGTCATGAGACTTCAGGCAAAGAGCTCCTTTCTAATGCGAGGGGGAGTCCTTGTCAAAAGCTCTCCTCTCTCTGCCCTCCTCCTTCATTCACTTGCAAATCACTCTGGGTTTGGTACAGCCAAAATCTCCCTCTCCCCTCCCCGACGCACACATCACTCACATTCTCTGCACACCTTCCCCACTCATTCCCCCAAACCTCTTCACACATTTTAGCACTGACTGCAGCTTCATCAGCAGCAATAGCTCTTCATCTGTGAGGGACGTTTCTTATTAATCAGGGGTTTGGAGTGGAAACCAATCAGATGGAGAGGGGTACCTTTGGCTCCGGCTTCCTAGTTGCCTAAGTTAAAAGTGATTCAGAGGGAGCGAGCAAGAGGAAGCGCTGATACAGAGAGACAGCAAAGGAGCTAAACTGTAACAGGCAGAGAGGAGAGAAGGCGGCTCTCCATCAGCCGTGGACAGCAGAGCCCTGAACAAAGCTGTATAGCCACTTTCACCAGGGCAGAGGAAGGTGAGTGATTTTCTTCTCTTAGCCTTGGATTCACAAACAGACTTCAAAGAATGTGAAAGGCTGTTATTTCTGGCACTCATGTTTAGATTTATGTTCCTCCTTCTCTCCCTCTCCCCCCCCCCCCCACATCCATAAGGTAGGAGAAAAATAAAGGGTTCAGTTCAGGAAAACTGTAAAGGCAAATAGCAAAGTGAAGATTGGAATACATGCCTGAAAGTTGAACTCAGACTTGAAAGGTGTATGTTTCCATCCCAACCATCCTCCATGCACCTAAGAAGGATATGCATGGGGTCCATTTGATAATAAGTTTCAGAAAGGAAAGAGGTTATGTCTTCAGTTTTGCTGTTGAGTAAGTAGTTTCAGCATTTTTCTTTTCTTTTACTTTGATTCACACACATCATTTCTTCCATACAATGTGTCAGCAGGGAGAACATTTGCTGTCCTCTCCAGGGAGCAAGACTTAAATCTGCCCTCTATGCAACTTGTGTTGTTTTGATTTTTTCTCTCTCCAAAAAAATGATCTGTGCAGAACTTTGATAAAAAAGGAGTGGATTGAAATTATTAAAGTGTGTGGCAGATGAATACCTTTCAAAGGACCAAAAAGAAAATTCACATGCAGTACTGGGTTGAAGGCAGATCAACATACAGCTGATTTGGTTTGGAGTGTTTGCCATGTTTGCCTCAGATAACATAAAAGGGAAAAATACTGATTTATCTGTTTGATGTGTGGTACTGACCAGGGTCCAAGGTTTCAAACACCCCAGAACTCTTCTGCAGGTTTTCTGTTCCAAGATGTCTCTGTGTGAATTATGGACAAAGTCAGCAAGTGTGGTGGTGGTAGTAGTGGAATGACAATGTCCAGTTCCCCAACAGACCACAGCCTTTACCCTAGGTTACTGTGTGATTTCTGTGCAGCAAAACAGTTGAAAAGAGGCAGAGGGTGGAGAATTCTGGTCAGAACAGATGCTTTTAAGAATCTGAGTCATCTGTAAAATACAGCAATTAATTGACAATTTTCCCATCGCCACTTCTTTCTGCCTCCCCCCCCCGCCTTTCTTTTTCAATTACACATGCAAGAAACTACATGATGGCATCACTACAATTTCACAGAATATCCAGGTCTTGGACTATGAATGATGAATGTGAACTGAAAAGGAAATCAATATCCTCTGCAATTGTATGGGCAAGCCTGTGTATTGTAGTCATTCATCCTCTTGCAGGCAGTTTTAAATAATGGCTCAGGACAGAAATGGGCAAGGAACTCAGATGGGTAATTTGAATTTGCACCAACAGAGTCTGAACCAAAATGCGGAGGGGGGGGGAGGTGTGCAGAATTTCTGGCTGTTGATGAAGTCAATGACTGGGGTAGAGTAAGATCCTGATCCCAAGCTATTCTGTATAGCATATAATATTTCTTATGTATTTATGTGAAGGACAGTTGAATGGGGGAGACACATCAAGTTACCCTATATGCTTCAAGACCTTTCCTCATTTGCATGCAATAGCTGTTAAGGATCCTAATGACATTTGCTAATTATTACTTTTAGGCAAGTATGATAGACTTTGGAGGGTATTTCTAGATTGCTTTTATATTAATGACATCATTTAGCATGCATGTAAATATAAATCGAAAACATCATTGCCCTAGTCCATAACAGATTTCCACACTTACCAGTGTAAATGAGATGTTAATCTGAATGTGGAAGTTTTCTTTACACATAGTTACTTTCAGTAAGATGCCAGTTTAAATGCACATCCTCATTCACATGTAGATAGGAATGTTATTTGCATTTGAGTGAACATCCACTGAATGTAATAGATGATTTCCTCCCTGTGATGAGTATTTGATTACCCTGTCCATTCTCCATGCATGAGCACCAGTTTGTTTTCACATGTGCATCATCTTCTCTGGATCAGGGAGATTTCCAGCTGAGTAAGCATTTGTAATGATTTGGAGAAATAGCTACATTATGATACGTATCTGCTTATCTATGTTGCTTATCTATGTTCAACCAACTTGACTGAAAACTGGGACTGAACAGGTTCTTGCCAAGTAGCATTGTCAAGTTTTATTAGCAATAATATGAAACTTTATACAGAGCAAGATAGGCATGTCATGCTGTCAGATTAGATGGCCATAAAAGCAGCATACAAGGTAGAATAAGCAATCTTATCTTTAAATAAGGTGGAATGCTTTAGTACAATGCAGCAATTTATACATAAAATTAGGAAGTGTTAGGGTTTTGTGGCTGTTTTCCCACCCCACATCTATTTGAAGAAAGGTGGTAGATCTGGAATTGCATAGTCAAAGGAAGTGCTGTGGTATTTAGGAAAGAGATGCTGGGTTTCACAAATTTAAGAGTTGGGTGACACCAAAAATGCAAAAGAAATCTTTCATAGGTTTTAAGCTACTTTTCAAGACAGAAACTTTGTATATTTCTTGCCAGCTTCAATGGCCATTATGAGCATACAGTGAAATGCCAGTGATTTCAAGGTAACATCTGGATGTGGAGTGAAACATTCTAATCAACATGATTAAGTTTCCAAATGGGACACATTATACTTAATTGGTTACTCAGGGAGGCAAGGAGACAGAAATGTTGAAATAAATAAGATAAGGCTGAAAGAGAGAGAGAATAATTCTAACAATATGCAGCTCTTATGAGTCAGTCACCTAGAAACATGCAGCTCACAGGTACTCAGTAGGATCATGTACTCTCATCTCCTGCAAGACCAATTATTCTGTATCCATAGAATCCCTGACAGATGTTAGCTCAAAATCCTCCAATGAGGATTCCACATATTTTTTGAGCATATATACTGAGGCGTATTGGCAAGTTGCTTATTTATAAAGTTGTTATTTATAATATTGCCAGGCAGTGATAAATTTTGTTGAAATAGGGATACTCCCTTTCAAACATTCTATATTGTTTTGTGATTGACCTAGCTAGCTCATATGAAACCAGGTTTGTAGACATGAGTGGTAATGGCACTGAAACTACATGTCAGAATTTGATTCTCAATGTAGGAAAATGAAATTCACCAATAATTGCCATGACTCTTGGGTTTTACCAATCAAAACGGGTAATTAGCATATACACAACAGGTGCTACCACACTGTAACTTTATCAGGATTATACGTAGTTATAACTTGATCTATCCTACCATGGCATTGTCTCCAATTTCCCATACTCCTCTGATAAAGTCAGGTGGTGATTGATGATAATTGACTTATTAAATGCCAATAATTTTGGTGTATTGATGGTGTTTATTATCCCCTATCACTGCATTTGTATTACAGGTCAAGTGCCCCCAAATTTGAAATATTCCAAAATCCAAGTTTGTCCACGTGGATGGCTGAGATAGTGATACCTATGCTTTCTGATGGTTCAGTTTACACAAACTTTGTTTTCTGCTCAAATTATTAAAACGATTGTGTATAAAATTACCTTTAGTCTATGTGTATAAGATGTATGTGAAACATAAATTAATTTTTTTACTTAGACTTGGGTCCCATCTCAAAGATATCTCATTATGTATATGCAAGTATTCCAACATTTTCCAAAATCCAAAATACTTCTGGTCCCCAGCATTTTGGATAAGGGAAACGCAACCTGTATCATCATTTATTTATTATTTTCTTTTACATCCCACATTCCTCCAATGAGTGCATGACACCATGCATCTTCTTCTCCCCACTTTACCACACAGCCATTCAAGAAGGATGGCCTGGCAATGGCCATTGAATGTGTTTCATGGCTCAATAGGAGCAGCAATCAAAATTTCTCAAGACACAATCCAACACTCTAACCACACTGGCTCTCACTGCATTGCTGCACCAAAATAAATCACCCAATTTCCTAACCATCATTTGACCAAATCCCCTGAGGCGGGGGCAAGGGACTTTGACAATGTGAATAATTTCTCCTAGCTTACTGGATATAAAAAATTTCATCTCCTTGTATCTGTTGGCCTTGAATGTGATAACTACTACAATACCCTGCAGTAAGTACCACTGTAAGCCAGCATGGTGTAGTGGTTTGAGTATTGGACTATGACTGTGGAAAAATCCCCACTTAGTGATGGAAACCTACTTAGTGACCCTGAATGAGTTGCATTCTCTCAGCCTCAGAGGAAGGCAAAGGCAATCCCCCTGAACAAATCTTGTCAAGGAAACTCTGTAATATGGTACCCCTAAAACAAACCTAAGTCATAAACAACTTGAAAGCACACAACAATAAAGCACCACTGAGGTACAGTAAGTTCAGAGGTTCTTACTTCAATGTAAATGTGCATAAGATTACTCTGTTAAATTTCCTACAAAATGTTCTTCCAGCAAGCTGCCACGATGTGACCCTTCATAACTCTGCTGCACATATATTAAAAGATGTGGTGGCATCTGTTTTCAGAGATGTCTGTTTAGATCATTATTTCAGGCTCTTATTTCTTGTGAATGATCTCTGCTTGCCCCTTGATCTTGTCAGTTGACAACTTCTCCTTGAAACTTTTAGGTATGGTGCTAATAGAAAACCTTGATGCTGTAAGCATAAGGGAGAGACAACAGTATCAAAATGGCTTTTATAAAATGTGCACACAAGAAGATTCATGCACACACAAAAATAAACTTCATGTATTGAGTATAGAAACCCACGTGAAGATGATTTTTCTACCCCAAAAAATAATTTCTTTTCAAGTTATGTGGCTTATATAGCAGGTGCTCTCTAGAAATGCTATCTGGACATACACAAAAAATGGATCACAACTAATGACATCTGAGTAGATACAGAGTATATTTTTGCATTCACCAAAGGTTTATGGGGAAGTCAATTTGTAAAGAAACTAAAGACCAGATTTTCAGAAATGGGGGAATCTTTTAAGGGGGGGAAGCAAGAGGAAATGACTCACAAATCTACACAAAAAGAAATCTGGTATAATCAGTATTTTGGACACATGTGTGGGCTCATATCTGCATGGTTTAAACGAATACCAATTTGAGAGAAAAATGTTACTGCTGTGTTGGCTGTTTAGCATTCCCTTCTCCAGGAACTGGCACACTCCAGATTGTGCTACAGCAGAGCTTGGAAGGAACTTTCTACACATGGCTAGTTATTTGTACCGTAATTCTGTTTTTCCACTAATGAGGGATGACTACACTAAATTATAATTGTCACTTAATAAAGGATAACCACACCTTTTTACCAGCAAAACTTCAGCTTTTATGGTTTCACTATAATGGGGGTTTCACTATAATGTCAGGGGAGATCTATTGCCTGGTTTAAGTGCTGGCTTGTGCTGAGACGCATATGCTGTTTTGGGTCCTGGGACAACAAGCATGTCAACTGGAGGAAAATGTTTTTTAGATTACAAGCCTGCTGCTTTTAGCATTTTTAAAAAGTAACCAACATTAAATTACATTAAATGGCTGCATTGTCTATATTTGCTTCACTTTTGTAATGGATATGTTTAATTTTGGTGTGATGTAAATGGTTAGTTGCATGTGTGTTAATTTTTATAAGCCATTTTATGTCCCAGCGCTGAGTAAAAAACAAGAAAGGAAGGAAGGAAGGAAGGAAAATGCCACATAACTTTGACAGTAACAAACTACTTTTTGGGAGTTACAACTAAAGATAATTCATTCTACAAAGTACATTTCCAGGCTCTGCACTGGAGATACACAGCATATGTGCCCTACAAACTTAAAGCAGTTTAATAGACTTTCCTTTGGCCTAGAGAACCTTGAGAGCTACATTTCTGCAAGCGAACTTTAACATAATTTGCATCATCGTGAGCTGGTGGTTAATTAGTATGAAACCAATGTAGGTTTGCAGTGCAAACAGGATCCTTAAAAAAGAAATAGTGGGGGCTTCTATAATGTCCCATTTATTCACAGATGGGCATGCTAAGTAAGTAGTACAGGAATGCAGAAGCAACGGGGGCAGGGAGGAGCACCAGCAGACTTCTCCACAGAAAGCATTTGACCATTCTAAAGGGCAACAGTAACCTCATATTAATGCCATGACCACTGGTAACTTTATTTTCTTATATACTTGTGTGTGTCTCTGTCTGTGTAGTGACTTGCTCTATCTCAAGTCACTCATCATCTAAAAAGTCAAGAAGTGATATGCTGAGTTGTTGGCTTATGACAGAGCCACACCAAGCTTAAACAGGGGTGCTTTGGATTGGATTGAATTGCTTACAACACTGTCTCTCATGCATCTGGCCATAAGGAATGGCTCACATAGTGGAATGGTTTAAGAACTGCAGGACCTGAACTCTATATGTGTTGCCCAAAGTCAGACACTGTTGAACAGTGATGTTGAACAAAACAGGGATTTCATCTAAATTTCAGATACTGCATCAAAGAGATTCTGGTTGCTTCTGTACTGCAGAAATAATCCAGCCCGACACTGCTTTAACTGCCATGGTTCAATGCTATTCTAGGATTTGTCGTTTTGTGAGATATTTACCATTCTCCATCAGAGAGCTCTGGTGTCAAACTGGATTATTTCTGCAGTGCAGATGCAGCCCTCAGTTGGAGGGAAGACTTGGGTCACTTAGCTTATCTTTGGAGGATGATTTGGAGAGAATGGAATGGTTAAACACCATGACCTTCAGCTATTAATACAGTCTCTATCATCTCTTTCTCAGGCCAAGAGAGGGAGGGAGTATTATAATACATACATGCAAATTCAGAACTAGCACTTAATTTGTTCCAGTATGCAGACTTTTGAACAAATTGGTAGTGGTGGGGGACTTATTGTCTTAGATAAATGTGACTGCCATTATTGATAATCTTCTTGAAAACCCATGATAAGCTTCAGAATCCACTGATAGCTTATCACAAATTCCAGTGCTACCCCGGAAAAGAGCTTCAAAACGTCTGCCTCAGGGAAAAGGCTGATGTAGATTATCATGGATGTCATCCACCTTTCTGATTCTAGATAGAACTGCTGAGGTTTATCTTCTTCTAAAATGGTCCAAAGCACGGGAGTAGGGAACACAACAGCAGACATGCACATCTTTGGTTATTCTATTCTTGCATCAGCATGAATTATTTCAAAAGTTTTCTCCTGCTTGATGAGATTACAAGTGCTTTTGTACATTTGATTTTTTAAAAAAATCATCCTGCACTTTGGAACATTTTTGGTGAAAACATATTTGTTCCAAAAAAATTGCATAAAAACCAGTGTTTTATTCTTTTGTGCAAAATACACTGTTGTCTAAACAATATGTGTCCTTTTTGGTCAAAAAAACTATTTGTGTCAATCCTGGGGAGGGGGGAGTTTTGAAACGTGAAAAAAAAGTCTAATGGCAGCTGAAAATTTTGTGCATGGATGACTTTCTCATGAGAGACAAGAAAAATTGTGCATATTATTTTCACTTTTATGTCAGAGGAAGATAAGGATTAATGGAGGAAGTTGAAGAAGGTAACTTAGAGCATGGATGGTAAACCTTCAACCTTTGCAGTTAATATGGCCAGTGAAGTTTCTCAATACAACTCATGGTGCATCCCATCATGTATCTCAAGTAAACCAAAGCATTTGGATGTTACCAGGGAAAGGGATGCTTACTGATATCTCCAGTCAGTGATCAGAGGTAACAGTGGGTATGTCTTAAGCCACTTGTGTGCTTAGCTGGCATTTGAAGGAACTGTTTGAGTCCCAGACTTGGATAGTTTCAGCTTAGCAGAATTGCCTGAGTCCTAACCTTGGGACTAAGCCTTTCCTGAAGTTGCCAGCTGAATGTGAAGCTGCATTTGCCTCTTTCCCTCATTTTCTGCATGGGAAGCAAAGGGGACAGTTCAAAGGTTTTGATTCTCCCATTTTTCAGCAAAGACCCTTTTCATTCAACATTTTTCCCAGTTCAAACAGCATCCAGTCAGAAGCTTGTGGCAAGCTCCTATTTAAGCCATGATAGCAACCTAAGAGGACTTTAATGTCTGCAGTTGCCCCAAGAAAGGAGATGGAGAAGGAAATCCAAAGTACATCTTCAGGGGAAAATAAAAGACTTCAAAATGCTACCATTTAGGCCTAGATATCAGATAATATGACTAGATACCATATAATATAGCATTACAAAATGGGCTCATTTAGGTTCATCTGCATGTCTACAACATAAACTTATCAACTTTTTCTACTGATTCAGATCATTAAGCCCAGTACTGTTTACGCTGACTAAAAGTAGTTCTTCAAAGTCTTTAGCAAAAAACATCTAGATCAAGCTACTTTGGGGACTATACATTTATTTTTAAGTGGAGGTGCCTTGGGATTGAACAGTCTTTCATCCATAAAACAAAATGACAATGCCCCACATGGCTTTCCCCACTTTCCACTCCCTCTAAAGATTCAAATTTGGGGTGGGCATGAAGCACATGAACTGATACACCACTCAGAGGCAGCTGGTACCTCTGTTACATGCAGGGTGTGGAATTCATCAGCTTTAACAACAGTATTTCCCCATGTTAGAAATCACTTCAGTATCTGGATAACTCCCATGTAATCCCAAACATTTCAGAGGAGCTGCCATTAAAATTAAAGGTAAATTCCCTGCTCCCAGTAATGGAATTACAGTATGACCATTGTATCTGCGGGACCAGTATCCATGGTTTCACTTTGTCTGAAAAAAAAAAAGTCCTCTCCAGGCATTTTCTAGGTCCTCCTGTGAGATTCTATGGTGTGCGTCTGCTGCAAGCTGGGCTGGAAGTCATAGAATCATAGAATCATAGAATTGTAGAGTTGGAAGAGACCACAAGGGACATCCAGTCCAATCCCCTGCCATGCAGGAATGCACAATCAAATCATTCCCGACAGATGGCCATCCAGCCTCTGTTTAAAGACCTCCAAGGAAGGAGACCCCACCATACTCCGAGGGAGTGTGTTCCACTGCCAAACAGCTCTTACTGTCAAAAAGTTCCTCCTAATGTTGAGGTGGAATCTCTGTTCCTGGAGTTTGCATCCATTGTTCCATGTTCTAGTCTCTGGAGCAGCAGAAAACAAGCTTGCCACATCCTCAATGTGACACCCCTTCAAATACTTAAACAGGGCTATCATATCACCCCTTAACCATCTTTTCCCAGGCTAAACATACCCAGCTCCCTAAGTCTTTCCTCATAAGGCATGGTTTCCAGACCTTTCACCATTTTAGTTGCCCTCCTCTGGACATGTTCCTATTTGTCAATATCCTTTTTGAATTCATTTCAATAAGTCTCACTATTATCCATGGTTACACATTTCCACGGTAAGTCCAGGGACATGTCCCCTGTGGAGACAGGGATCATATTGTACTAGTCTCTCCTGTTACTACCATCCCAGTCCTGTATTTGCTTTAAACAGAGGAAATAACATGTTAATGTGGGAAACTCACTCAGGTTAGAATGGCTGATTGGCACCCAATTTTCATAAATAGTGCTTTATAGATGCCGGGCCCCGTATAAGGTGTTGGTTATTACCTTTAAAGCCCTAAATGGCTTGGGTACAACTTATCTTCAGAACCGCCTCCTCCCATACAATCCTCCCCACGCAGTCCGGTCCTCTGGGAGGAATATGCTTCAGCCACAAAAATCTAGGATGACTTCAACCTCTCAGAGGGCCTTTTCGGTAATCACCCCCAATTTATGGAATGGCCTGCTGAACAAGATCCATCAGATGATGAGCTTGAGTAGCTTTAAAAAAGCACTAAAGATGGGTCTCTTTCAGCAGGCCTTTCCTGATTAGATCCCGGCCTCAGGAGCTGTGTCTCCTGGCTTTTTAAATCATGTGTACATTTGTTTTTAATGTGATTTTAGTTAGATGGTTTTAATTTTATATTGTTTAGTGTCTTTTTATGGGGGTGGGTGGGTGTGGGTGGTGTATTTTGTCATTATTATAATGTTGTAATTGCCACCCCGATTGTTTTTAGCAGAGGGGCGGGATATAAATAAATATTATTATTATTATTATTATTATTTGTTTTACCTGCACAGCAATTAAAAGAAACTTTTCAAATCTCTTGGAGGAAGTACTGCCACATCATTGATACCACTGGGATGGGAGATAAACCTGTTTCTTGTGTTGGTTGCCTATCTACTGAAGGTCAGATCTGTTCCTTTTTATAGCCCCATTCTGAGTTGTATTCCTTAGTACTGCAAAGTGTTCAAATGTTGGGAGGGAGAATCAGCTGTACATTTTGGAAAGTATCTACTGTATATCTGAACCTATTTACAGAAAGCAATATAGATGGAAAGATAGATGCTTATGTATAATTAACATACACTTCAATGAGAGAGAAAGATCTAAGTAAAATATTTGCTGAAAGGGAGAAGTGTTCTTCATTAAGTATGCCACCAGACGTTCTGGCATTTCTATCAGTGATAAACAACAAATATTCATTTCCATTCGTTTTGAAAATTGAAATCAATTGCATAGGTATGAAAAAGCCAACAAGCCTGCATTTCCTATCCATGAATAATGCATCCTGTCATTCTGTGTCAATCAATGAAACATAAATGTGCCTGATTGCTTTATTAGTGTTCATAAATGAGAATAAAAATGACATTCATGTTGTCCTGCGCTCTTATACCTGATGGGTATTGTTAATTTATTTTCTTTATTCTTTCTTCACTTCTCATGTGGCAAGTGGCATATGATTAAAAAGACGAGGACAGGATTACAAAAAAACATAATAAACCCAATTATTCTTTTTATAATCTAAATATGGGAATAAATTGCTAATGTGGGTGTGTGGAAAGAACTTCTTGAACTAAAGCCTGCCGATGGCAGTCATTAATTTAAAGTATTCACTAGTGCAACCATAAATCAATTAAGAAAACTTTCACTAAAGCCTTTTGAAGACATTTCTTCAGATAAACACACCACATATACAGAGATGGAACTGATATGTAGCCACTCCTAATGCAGTATCAGGTAAAGTACCTCTTGGATTCTAATGCAAGTCTATACCTCAGACTCATCTCATTGCATCTTTGCTTATACTTGTCTCCTGCAACATTTTCTTATCACTGTTATTGTAGAATAACATCCCATTCCTCCTACTGTATTAGCAGGCAAAGATGCCATGCAACACAGACAAGAAAATTTGTGTTAGTTATTCTTTCCTTCATTTAGCCATGCCCTACTGGCCCTAAGGAACAGAAACAGGGATGTGGATGAGAATTAAATTTTAGTTCTTTTTGTTTAAAAATTTGCCAACATTTTCAAAGCCCAAGGCTTTGAGTACCTAAGGTAACTTTTAAAATGCCTCAGTTTGACTCCCTGTGTATTGAAATGTGTTTGTGTTAAATTAGGGTGCCATATCTCTTTCTTTAGATCCATGGGGCAAGCATGTACAATATGATTCTCTCCATGCTGGGAATAGCTGGTGCAAATAGATCCGATTGGCCGCCGTCCCTCCCTGCCCCTTCCGGCCGCAAAGCATGCTGGGCAGAAGACGGGGGAATGGCGGCTGGCAGGGCGGACCATGCGGTCCCCCCTCCTCCCCCAAGCGCAGCGCAATGGGGGGAGCACTGGAGGGCATACTGGGGGTGCCGGCTGGGCCGCAAAAAGGCCCACCGGCAAGCGGCAAGCCCCCTTCTGGGAATATATTTTTTTATGAAAATGTTTTCATATTTGCTATGGAAAGTATGTGGGACTTATTTATTTATTTTAAAAATGAGATGACAGATTTGTCCATTGCTTGTGTAGAAACTTCTGGAAATGTCGAAGGAGAAAAACCTCATATTTGTCCATTGCTAACCAAAATATTATCTTCACACATTGTTACTCTAGACAGCCACCTAGTGACTGTGCCTTCCAGACATAACTCATATAGATTTTTATCACACTTCTCCCTTCTCTCTCTCTCTCTTTTTCCCTCACTGCCGAATACAGTTTACAGAACTGATTCACATTAACCTCTTTTCTCATTTAAAACTCTTTTAGGTGTCCTTGGCAAAATCTGATGTATCTTTAAAGAAGTTTCCTGAAATGTGTCTCCTCTTTTTAATAAAATGTCAGAGCTCCTTGTGAAAGGGTACAAAACAAGGGGGTGGGAGAACAGGAGCAGCTTATCTTATGCTGACACAGTCCAGCCAATGGCCCCTATCCCCACCACACCAGATATAAATGAAGACCTTATATTTTTGGGGGGAGATATTCCCCTACTTCATTAAAAGGGGGAGATTCTATGTAGCTTGTGTAGAATGGACAAACATTCCCAAATATTATGTTTTTTTAGGGAGGAAGGGGGTTGGCAAGAATTAGAAGAAATCATGCTTTTAAAAATAGCTTGCTGCAGCTGCTTGAACAGCAACCTCAATAAAGTTCTCTTGTCTATAGGTTCCAGCTGTATTACCTGAGCCACAACACAGGACTTTATCAGACTAGCATCTAAAAATGCTGTAATTCTACTATTAAGGAAAGCAGAAACATAGTGGCATGATTACAGTAATTATGACACATAGCTGTAATTGTATGACACTGTGCCATAATTGCATGGTACTAAGGTAACAGAATCATCACATGACCACAACTAGCAGTTTAAGAATGGGATTTTACTTCTATGGTTTTGTATGGACGAGATTTTGACTCTTCTTGTGAGAGGACACAACTTTGTTTAAACACACCAAAAACACATAAATAATGAAAGAAATTAACAAATGAGCACTTCAAAAAACATATAAATGTACCAAGAAAAGGTGACAGTGCATTGAAACAGCATCCTGTGCATCTTGTGTTCTTGTTGGGAAAAGGGAGGGGGATAGGACTGCCTATTCACTCTGTAATCACGTGATTACAGCAGGACATGATTTTGCATGCTAATCAATACTGCAAAAAGAGCAATATTGAGGGTTATTCAAGGATTATCCCATCAATAAAAGTGATGAGCCATTAATGGGTGGAGCACACATTGACTGTGGGAGGACAATGATGTCGTGCGATAATGGCAACCCATTTGTGGTACTGTTGCACTATAATTCTTCAATTACAGCCCCATGTGATAAAGTCCACAGTGAGAATGACTGTAATATTATTTTCATTGTATTGTGGAAGAGAAAATCCAGCTGGAGCATGTAAACAAGACAGAATTGTTGCAATAGCTGTGTGAGAAGTTGTGATATGGCTACTTTTAAAAGGCACAAAGGAAGGTGATCCTTGAATAACTTATCTTCTAAGTTCAGGAAATAACCCTCCTCTCCAAAACTGCTTTGGAAAACTTCTCCAACTTGCTAAATATGCAGAGTACACTTATTATACATGTACCCTCAGTGAGTGAATAAAACTGGCCCACCCATTTCAACCAAACTCTACAGATAGTTGACAAGCTGCAACAGAATCAGAGATGACCCTAGTATGAGGCATACTTCAGAGAGCAGATGCTCAGATACAAGGTATTACAGAAATGTGATAAAACACAGGTGTGTGCCACACAGCTTGTTATATGCCCCATGTGCCAGGTTATTGTCAATGTCTTACAAAAGCTTCAAATATAATGGAACATTAAATTTGTAGCCTATTGCTAGCAGTAACAAAACATAGCAAATAAAGAAAAATACTTCAGTGCCTATAAATATGCCACATAATTTAATAATGTTGGAATTGTGTTCTGGACTACCTGTGGTATTGTTCAAGACCCCATGAACTATTTTTTTCCCTTTTCATGTTGTAATCCCATAACCACCTACACTTTTATAATGCCATAAACATTGTTGCAGACATAGAAAATGCATTCAATTGTTATTCAGCAAATAGACACAACTAAATTATAAGGCAATAAGGAGAGAACAAAAAGCTAACCAATATACCATTTGCAGTATTTAAATATACTGTATGCCTTTATTTCCCCCATTAAGTTATGATTATAATGGCACTTGGGGAAAGGGGCTGACTAAGACAATTGATTACTAGTAGCTTTATTGAAAACAAAAGTAAAATGTACACCAGCAGGCTGAGGATCTAATCATGTATAAACTTTACTGACAGGTGAATCTGAATTAAGAATTTGATTGTCCTTCCTTTAACATAGGGTGTATCCACATTATACAGGTATAGCACTTTGATATCAGTTTAATGGCCACAGCTCCATTTTGTGGAATCCTCGTATTTGAAGTTTTTTGATTTAGTTAGTTTTAATGTTGTACTTCTGAGAAATGTACTAGGTGTTTCTGCATACTCCCACCAAATGTCATATCCTAGGATTTGGTAGGATGGAGCCATAGCAGTAAGTGGTACCAAATAACTGTAATAATAGAGTATTGACATACCTGTTTAAAAGTTCTGTGAAACACACAATTTTTGTTTAATAGCCAACTAGGTACTGACTCCCCCTTCCATTCTCTCTGCAGTATTAGGAAGTTTATTGAACCCTTGAAAGGCCTCCATACATGGTTGATTGTGTGGATTTGGCTGGTGGCAGGTGTGTGCGCATGAGAGAGAGAGAGAGAGAGAGAGAGAGAGAGAGCGAGAGAGCAAAGCTGCTGCTGCTGCTGCTGCTCCTCCTCCTCCTCCTCCTCTTCTCTATTTATACCTCATATTTTTCCCCAAATTAGGACTTAACGTGGCTTTTAATCTCTGAAAAGGTACAATATAACAAAAAATATACAAAGGTCAATATTACAATAGTGTTCAAATACTCACAATATTAAAACGTATTGAAAACATACACTTAAAAGGACGTTTGGGCTCAGCTTTCATGAAAATGGACATACAGAGACAGACAATTAAACTGATGAATCTGTAAGTGTAGGTGCTTGCTCATGAACAACCAGAGATTAGTTTGACGGTGACATTCAATGGAGAGTTACTGAGGAATACAAAAAATATATTTCCAAACTTGATCATAGTTATGTATTAGTACTGCACTTTCAGTTGATTAAAGTTCTACATGGCTCAATTGAACATAAGTCAGAAAGAAACATGTCCTCATGGACATCAAACTCCCCCCCCCCCAGCTGATCAGCTTATAAGCCTTCCCTCCTTCTGTAAGGTGTTCATGTTACATAAAGTTGTGTGTGTATGCCAAAAGTATCTACTCACTTTGTGTCAGCCCTAACACATAGTTTACATCAGTGGGGAGAGAGGGGGACACCAAAAAGAGCTACCATTTCTCCAAATTTCCAAAATTATCTAAGGCTAGAATGTTCTCATTGACCTATATTGTTGCTTGCCAGGGCTCGTATAAAAATAGATAAGGCTTAAGCTATTCAACCGTGGTTAGATTTGGGCCTATGTTCAGTTTGTTTAAACTTAATCCTATTTTTAACTTTATAATTACCATTGTCAGGTCAAGAATATCACACACCTGAGACCTAGGGATGACCATGGCAATGTTACAGGACATTTTGATGATGCCATTAAACATGACACATATACCATCAATCAGACCTGCTCAGAGTATGTCACTCCATTCCCCCCCCTCAAAAAAAGTCTAACAAATGAGACTAAGATGTCCATGCTCTGGTTTGAACAAGAGAAAACAAAGCAAAGAACATTTCCCAGTTCTGTTTTTTTAAAATATTGTAAACATTTTTCAACACACATGGAGGTTGCAGACAAAGCAAAGAAAGTGCTCCCATGTTTGCTCTGTACAGAAAGATCCCAATTTTTTTCCAGATCTTCTTAAAACTTTGTAAGCACCAGTTTTAATATGAGAATTGTAATCTAATAATCTCTGGCTTTTCTTCGCAAATGAAGATTCAGGAAGGACTCATCCCGCGCTTTCTGCAAGCGCGCTGATGACTAAAAAGCCCAATCCAAGATAAACAAGTCCGGTTGCAAAAAGCACAGTAGAAGGTCTCCTTGAGTGATGTTTTTGGGTTGTGATTCTTTCTGCGTTGTCATTTCTCTTCAAGACTTGTTCGTCGTGAGTTCTCAAATAAGGCTGCAGCATTGTGGATAGTGTGTCTCCATGCCTCCCGATGTGAGGCCAGGGCGGACCACTGTTGGTGATCAATTTGGCCGAGCCTGAGATGTTGTTTCAGGGAGTCTTTGTATCGCTTTTTTGGAGCGCCCCTCTTACGCTGTCCCGTGGCGAGTTCACCGTAGAGTACTGTTTTTGGGAGGCGATGGTCCTCCATCCTAGAAACGTGCCCTGCCCAGCGCAGCTGTGTTCTCAATATCATGGCCTCAATGCTGGTGATCCTGCTAGCTCAAGGACAGCAACATTCGTCACATAGTCAGTCCAGTGTATATTTAGGATTGTGCGTAGACAGCGCTGATGAAAGCGCTCGAGGAGTCGTAGGTGGTGGCGATAGGTGACCCATGTTTCAGATCCATAGAGGAGGATAGACAGTACGATGGCTCTATACACACTGATTTTTGTGCTTTGCCTCAGGTGTTTATTGCTCCAGACTCTTTTGTGAAGTCTTCCAAATGCACTATATGCCTTTGCTAATCTGTGATCGATCTCTTTGTCAATCTTGGCATCTGAGGAGATGATGCCTCCCAGGTAGGTGAACTGCTGAACGGACTTGAGCACTGATTTGCCGACGGCAATGTGGGGATGGTGGTGTTCGTCCTGTGGTGCAGGCTGGTAAAGAACTTCTGTTTTCTTCAGGTTGACTTCTAGCCCAAACAGCTCTGCAGCTGTTGCAAAGCAGGATGTTAGGCTCTGCAGAGCTGCTTCTGTGTGGGCAACAAGGGCAGCATCATCGGCAAAGAGCAGCTCACGGACTAGATAGTTTAGAGTCTTAGTGTGAGCCCTCAGACGGCTTAAGTTAAACAAGCTACCATCAGTACGGTAGCGTATATAGATGCCGTCGTCTTCTTCAAGCTCTGCCATAGCCCTTTGGAGCATCGTGCTAAAGAAGATTGTAAATAAAGTTGATGCAAGAACACAACCTTGCTTCACTCCATTAGTTATTAGAAAGGGCTCTGAAAGAGCATCACCATATCTGACTTGACCACGCTGGCCCTCGTGTAGCAAGATAATCATTTTAAGGAATTTGGGGGGACATCCTAGTTTTTCCAGGATCTGCCACAGACCTTTTCTACTTACAGTGTCAAAGGCTTTGGTGAGGTCGACAAATGTTACATAGAGACCCTTGTTCTGCTCCCTACATTTTTCTTGCAGTTGCCTAAGGGCAAATACCATGTCTGTAGTACTCCTATTGGCTCTGAAGCCACATTGGCTTTCAGGGAGAAGTTCTTCTTCAATAGCAGGAACTAATCTGTTCAGGAGTATCCTTGCAAGGATTTTTCCAGCAATAGAGAGCAGTGTTATGCCTCAATAGTTGAGCAGTCGGATTTTGCTCCTTTTTTTCTTGTACAGGGTGATGATGACTGCATCTCGGAGGTCTGATGGTAGTTCCCCTTTTTCCCAGCAATTCACAAGGAATTCGTGGAATTTTTTGTGGAGTGCATGACCTCCGTGTTTCCAAACTTCAGGTGGGATTCCATCAATCCCAGCTGCCTTGCCGTTTTTCATCTGCTGTATGGCCTTAAGGGTCTCTTCCAAAGTGGGAGCTATGTCCAATTCATTTTTCATTGGTTTTTGTATCATATGTTGGATAGCTGAGGCTTGGACTATTCGGTTGGTGCTAAAGAGACTTTGAAAATGTTCAGCCCAACGATTCAGGATGGAGGCTTTATCAGTAATTAATGTTTGACCATCTGTACTGTATAAGGAGCTTTGGACCTGATAAGAAGGTCCAAACACTGCTTTAAGAGCTTCATAAAATCCTCTATGATCACCCAGATCTGCACAGCGTTGTGTCTTTTCTGCTAAATTGATCCACTACTTGTTCTGCATGTCTCGGAGTTTTTGTTGTAGTTTGCTACATGTGAGGCGGAAAGCTGCTTTTCTTACATGACAGGTTGGCTGGGCGAGGTATGCCTGGTGAGCAGCTCTCTTCCTTGCCAACAGCTCCTGGATCTCTTGGTTGTTTTCATCAAACCAGTCTTGATTTTTCTTGTGGGAGAACCCGAGGGATTCTTCTGCAGACTGGAGGATACTGTTTTTGATATGTTGCCAAAGCACTGTAGGAGAAGGATCTGTAGGATGGTCTTCAAGTTTCATTTGTAGGTTTGCCTGGAAGTTGTCTCTCATGGTAGCTTGTTGAAGATTGTTGACTTGGAACCTCTTCTTTAAGATGCCACCCCTCTTAGGTTTGAACTTAAGATGAAGATTTAGTTTACATCTGATGAGGCGATGATCTGTTTGGCATTCTGCACTGGGCATCACTCGGGTATGACGGACATCACAAATGTCTCTCTGACGGACTAGAACATAGTCAATGAGGTGCCAATGTTTGGATCGGGGATGCATCCAGGTTGTCTTCAAGCTATCTTTCTGCTGAAAGATTGTGTTTGTAATAGTCAGCTGTTGTTCTGCACAGAACTCTAGCAGGAGGCATCCGTTATCATTGCAATTTCCAACACCATGCTTCCCTAAGACACCTTTCCAGGCTTCGGAGTTCTTTCCTACTCTGGCATTGAAGTCACCAAGGATAATAATTTTATCTTCTACAGGGACTTTTTGTATGAGTTGGCATAGGTCTGTGTAGAATTTGTCTTTCTCTGCAGGGTCGGCTTGCATAGTTGGGGCATATATACTAAAGAGAACAACATGTGGGAGGTGTAAGGAAATAATGCGATCAGAGTGTCCTGTTGGCAAGGTTTTGAGTTTGGAGGCAATGGAGTTTTTAATCATAAAGCCTACTCCTGAAAGATGTTTTTTGGTTTTGGGTTTGCCAGACCAGTAAAGTGTGTAGCCGGCGCCATGTTCTTTAAGGCTGCCTTCCTCATGGAAGCGAACTTCACTAAGAGCAGCGATGTCAATATTAAGCCGTGATAGTTCAAGGGCTATTAGGGCAGAACGACGCTCAGGCCGTCCACTATCTTCAGAGTCTTGCATGGTTCTGATGTTCCAGCATGCAAGTGTCAGTTTATTTACACCTTTGGAGGCCGGTGTGTGCCTTTGTTTCTTTGCCTTGGTTTGACCGCATCAGAAGATTCCCATTGGCCGCGGCTAGCCAACCAGGTAGTTGGGGATGAGCTTTCGTTAGGCCACCTTTTCTAGGCCCCTCTCCATATGGAGCAAGCAGTTCTCTCCTTAAAAAAGGCTGCTTGGTCATTCAGGATGCTGCTGAACAAGACTGTCATCTCCCGGGTCAGCCTCGAGCGACCAATGTCCTGAACCGCCTGCATGCAGGGTTGGGGCTGCGGCTTCCAGTGCATCTTTACACCTGCTGGTTTCGTCCCTCGCCAGTCGCTACAGGGCTTTTTTGGAACTGGATTTGTCCTTCGAGCCTGTGCAATGGATTTTTCTGGTGGAGCGCAGCGTGCACAGAACTGGCCTCACCCTTTAAACCAGAGATTCATCTGCCGTGGCCTTGCAAGCATGGACGTGGCAGCGAGGTCCTCGGGCCGTAGGTTTGATTAGAGTTTCCTTCTCTTAGATGGTTGACCTTACAGGGTTGGACGAGCACCATCTGCCCGGGTTTGGGATTGGAGTTTTCCTTCTCCTAGGACGGTTGCCACAAGGCTAGAGAGCCCATCCTGCCCTTTGACGCTCTTTGTCAGACCCTTCGGTTTTGACCTGTCTGGCATGGGAGTCCCTGCCAGTGGCTATTATGCCACCGCCAGCATAGCTCAAAACATCATTAGGGTACGCAAGCCTCTCTCCCACGACAAGGGGGCGTCAATGGAGAGGCTCTAATAATTATTGTAATCTAATAAAGGAATCACAAAATAAAGTTTCCAAATCATTTACTGAGTTCTTCCATTAGCAAGTGCTCCTCATTGACCACATTTTCTGGCATTCTTCCGCATTCTGGTTGTGGGATCCTCCCACAGTAATAATTATAATTATAATAAAGTTTTAATAGTATTGGTGGGTGATGGTGATGGTGATGATCATAATGATATGCCATCAAGAAAACAGAGAACAAGATGGTAATCCTGTCTATGCATGCCTACTAAGAAATTAGCATTGTTTAGTTTAATTGGTCTTACAACCTTAATATATCGAGACTAAAGTATCTCAGCATGATTCTAAGGTACGGGTGAAGGAGAGAATACAGTAAGATCCCTGTATCCGCTGGGGTTTGGTTTGCGGGGGTGGGTGTGTGGGTCATAGATACCGAAAACTGTGGAAAATAGCGAACATCTTTGAAAATAATGGGACTTATGGGTTTTTTTATATAATTTTTATTTGCAGCATAGTTCAGAATACATACAGTATAAGCATTTATATAGATTTACCATGTTAATACTACATAATTTTCCATTATTTATTCCCACCATTATCTCACATCCATTGATCATCTCCCCTACTTCTACTCACTCCCCATCATCCTATTAATTTCTCATTCCATTCTTTCATTTCCTTCAAATTTCTCTCTTTCATACCTTCTTCTTTCATACCTTCTTCTTTTCATACACTCTCTCACTTCTCTTTACCTTTTCACTTACTTACTTTACCCAACTATTCCGGTTTAAAATACCATAGAGTTGCCTTGGGGGACCTAGAAAATGGTTAAAGAGGACGTATTTTCTAGGAAGACCCTACGATAGTTGTGCTGTTTTGTGCCCTATGGATAACTGAATCAGTGGTTAATGAATCAGTGGATACAGGGGTCTTACTGCAGGAGGAACAAGGAGGGAAGGAGAAGGAAGATTATGAATAAAGGTAGGAAAAGTCAAGGTAGAAGAAGAAAAATGATAATAGGGACTGGGAAGAGGGAAAGAGACTGATCACCAGAATAGAGGGCAGGATACAGTATGGGTGTGGATATATTCATGAACAAAATTTACCAAGAAGAAAACAAGTTCAGCAGCATTCCTGGCTTCTCTAATATGTGCTCCAGCCCTCAGGTAGAAGATCCATGTGCTTTAGTTCCAGGGATTGTTATAATCATAAGCATCATAGTAAATTCTTCATTAAGCTCAAAATAACAAAATAGTATTATTATCTCCTTGCCATTGTCATAAGGTGATATTCCATTTTTTAATTTTAAATTTTGAAAATCCATCTTAAAAACAAATCTAAATTGTTCAAATTGTTAGAAACAAATTAACAATTAAAATATCATTGAATGTCTGTTAGCTATCCTTTAGTGATTTCAGTATGAGATTTATGACTTTTTGAGGAGTCTCCTTCACTATTTAGTCATATCCCTACAATCTAGTAATTTATATCCCAGCACAGGTAGTACTGAATGAATGGTTAGCTTGAGGACAATCTATATATCCAACAGATCTTGCTTGTCCTTGAAACTTTCCCATTGACATTTTTATTCCAGCTGGCTGTCTTTGTCACCATCCTACTGTACTTTGATTTCCCATCATAACACCTTTCTAATTTCATTTGTTTTAAAAGTCAGTATACTTCATAACTGCCATTGATGAAACACTAATCTCTATTGCCTCCAGACTTCCAATGTCAGCTTCATTTTAAAATGTCACTGATATGATAATAGTAAGGGGAGGGTGCTCAGTTTCTGGGTTTTCTAAATTTAAACACTGCTCACCTTAAGCAGCCTTATAGCTGGTGGAGTGGTAAATTAATCTTATGCACATTTACATGGGACTAGCCTTACTATCAATGTTCCTCCTAACTAAGTGGATGTGAATAGGATTGCAGGTTGTGTTTGGTTTGGGATGAATTTGTGCATCACTGCTACATGTACAGGATTATTGTCAGGATTTGTATGGATAGGTTTCTTAACATGCACCACTTCCACTGCTGCTGCAAAAACTACTATTGTTAATTTTATCTAGCTCACAATTTGTGCATATTGTTGGAAAGACACCTCTCCCACCCACCCACCCACTCCTGTCCACGGAAGTTGGGGTGGATGTCTGTGAGAAGGGAAGGAGGGGGAAGGGAGAAAGACTTTTTGTTTGTTTTAGTATTTCTCTGCTCCTAATGCTGCCACTGCCAATTGCATCTGAAAATCTGAAAGTCATATACCTAGTACTAGCATAGCTGGTCTAGAGATTAAATACTAACTTTGTAATTAACAGAAAGGAAACAAAAGGTGTACAGAAGTGTATGATTTCAGTTAAATGCTTTCTTATGGCCCAAATCTCATTGATACTCAAAATTACAGTAGACTATTGAATGATTGATTCAATGGATTTCTCTAGTAGGAGGCAACCAACAGGATTCCAGTCTGTATGGCACTGTTATCCAAATAGCCTTGGCATACTTACCCATTTAAGTCTATTCTAAATCCTCCCTCAGCATGTCACTGACACAATACACAATGATATCCCTATTCTGCTTCCCACAACCACAAAGCAACTTCTATTCCCTCTGTTCTGAAACAACTGCTCAATTTTTCAACTGTCATAATTAATTGTCAACATTCCAGCCAACTACCAATGACCTCAAAAATCCCAAACACTGTCTGTTTTAAACTTCATAGAACACAATACCTTCCTGTAATGCATGTGCTATACAATTAACAACAGTTATATAAACTTCAGAGCACCACACACATACTGTTTATTCTTTTATGATCAGGTAAATCTACAAAAGACGTTTGGTCATCTTGTAGCACCTTTGAGAATAACAGAGAGAGGAAATGGAAACATAAGCTTTCCTAGACTTAGTCTACTGCCTCAGCATCTGAGGAGTCTTACTTAGATTATCACCTCATTGTTATAGTGCTATTATTTCACTTTAGCTGCTATGGCTGCCTCCTCTGGAATCCTGGGATTTGAAGTTTAGGGAGGGGCATTTAGTATTCTCAGCCAGAGAGCTCTTAGGCTTCACTAAACTACAAACCCTAGAATTCCACAGGAGGCAGCCAGAGCAGTTAAAGTGGAATAATAGCACTATAACAGTGTACTGTGATATATGTTGTACTCCCTCAGCATCTGAGGAAGTAGACTAAGGACATTATCAGACTAGTGTCTAAAAATGCTATAATTCCATGAATGAAGATAGTGGGAACATTGCAGCATTATAACACTTATTATTGCACATGAAAGAAACACCACGGAATTAATGCAGAATGACCACTAGCACTTTAAGATCTGGAGTTTACTTCCATGATTTGGCATGGGTGAGATTTTGGTGGTTCTTGCAAGAAGACATGAGCACATTTAAAACTCCAAAACTCCTTAATTAACAAAGTAAATGAATACACAAGCACTGAAACAAAGATGAAAACATGCAAACTAAAAGGGATAGTTCATAAAAAGAGCATCTCGTGCTTCATTTTTGCATTCTCACCTGGAGGTTTTCTCACTGGGAATGGTGAGGGGGGAAAAGGACTGCCTATTCATGATGTAATCTCCCAATTATGTTGGGATGTGGTTTTGCACACAATCAATAGCATGAAAAAAGTGCTATTGATGATGTATTGACACCTTGTCCTGTGAATTGTAAATAATGCCTTTTTCTCTGAAGATGCCAGCCATAGATGCAGGCAAAACATCAGAAGTAAACTCTTCCAGAACATGGCCTCACAGTCTGGAAAAAACCCCAAGGAAAATCTATGGATGCCGGCCGTGAAAGCCTTCTACTTCATAATCCCTTTTTTGTGGTGGAGAATGGTGTAAGAACATGAAGAAGATGATGATGTGCAATAGCAGGGTCCATTAATGCTACCCTGACATCATAATCCCATTATTTTTGCCACATCTGATAATGCCCTTGGTTTATGAAAGCTTATGCTACAATTTTCTCTCTCTGTTAGTCTCAAAGGTGCTATTGCTTACTGATATTCCAGACTAAGACAGCTATGTCTTTCAATTCTGCTTCTTAATATGACTGCATCATTAAAAAAAAAATCACCTTATGTGAATGAACAGTATACAGGAGCATCAATAGAAATATTAACCTCAAAAGGTTGTCATTAAATCTGTTTTGAAAACCAAAGTTTGATCCTAAAATATTTAAATGAAAAACAACAGTTCTAAGTATAGTTTACTAGGAGATGATAAGAAAGTCTAGTAAATACTATAATACAGTGCACAGTGCTACAAACTCAGAAACAAATGCAAAAGAAGCTCTCTGGCAGACAGGGACCTGAGATTATATGGTTGCTGTTCCAGCCTTGCATGTTTATGAGCACAAAGGGGGTCAGGGAAACACAAGAAATCTTTCACTAGGATCATAACAAGCCTCACAAAAATATACGTAATTTACAATAGACTTTACTTGATTGATCCATTTGATGGTAAATTTCACTGGGTTACTGTTTGGAATCTTAAATAGGAATGGGATGAAGATTTACAAGATATTGAACAGTGACAAGAATGTGGACTGGGATGTTTACCCCTTGTTCAGTCCAGCAAATGCAGGGGAAAGGCAGGTCTTAGGAGATTTTCAGACAGGGGAAATAACCCCCGCAGAGGTCGGGAGAGAAACGGGGCTGTTCCACTGCCAGCGCTCTGTTTCGCAACCCCCCGTCCTTCTCCTGATCTCCATTTGTTCTCTCTCCATCCTGCTTTCATTTTCCTTCTACTATTTTCTGCTATTTTTTTTACTAACAAAGAACTTCCGTTAGTAAAAACCAGCAGAAGGAAAATTAAAGCAGGACTGAGGGAGAACAAATGGAGATTGGGAGAAGGATAGGGGTGTGTGAAACGGAGTGCTGGCAGAGGAACAGCTCCATTTCTCTCCCGATCTCCGCGGGGGTTATTTCCCCCATCTGAAAATCTCCTTAGATTTTACATTTAGTCCACAAAAGTAGCTTTCCCAGGCTTTGATGTGTTAGGTGCCAGAAGCATATGACCACAGAAACAATGCTTGTATTACTTTGCATGGTGAACTGCCCCTCAAATGTGAAGTTAGCCTACTCAGGGGGGAAAATCACACTACTCTTAAAGCTATAACTGAAAGCACAACAGCTACAAAGCTTTCCCTTACACAGTCCCTGTGCAATTAGAGTTGAAATTATGGGTTTGTGAAGTATAAAAGCTTCAATACAAAACATATTCTATTTTATTAAGGGATGTAATTAGGGAGAGGTTGCTGTAAAAATGTAACATAAAATGAGACCCATTAATTTTCTGCTCCCCTCACCTCAAGTTGATTAGCACAAATTAAATTTCATGCTAGTCAGCCTGGGCACTTAGCAGGCAATAAAAGGAATCCTGAATTTCAAAAGAGATTGTAGTCACAGGCACATATGTGTACTACATGAAGTAACAGATTTTTTTTTTTAAAAAAAAAGATGTCCATAATAACAATAATCAACTTCACAAGGAGAGCCTTCATAATGAACATCATGAAATAAGGCATCCCTGTGTTTCTTCTCAATCGATTCGCCTATTACTTAATGCCAGGGCGAGATAGTATTAAATTATCTTTATTTACTTCCAGAATTATGTGCTTCTAAAAGACAGTATCACGTAGACTGAGGACACTGAAAAACTGAAATCCCAAGGCTGGATTAAACAGATAAGGAGGGGGGGAGGGAGGGAAAGAGAGAGAGGAAAAAAAAGAGACAGAGACTTCAGGAAACAGCTTCCTGCAATCTATACTAATGTTGTTCTTCCTATAGAATTTGTGTGACACGTAACACATGTTAAAGCATGCTCATAGCATACAATTGATTATAAACTGGTGTCTATGTGGGAACACAGGAGAGAACCTTCTCTGTGGCTACTCCCAGGCTCTGAAATTCCATTCCCTGTGAGATTAGACTAGCACCCTCCTTGCTATCTTTCTGTAGGCAGATGAAGCTCTTCTGGTTCTGGGAACCTTTGTGAATTTTATTTTTATTTTATTTCATTGTAATTGCTTGCTTTTATTTTATTTTTAAATTTGCTTTTTTAATGGTTTCTTTTTGTAATTGGCTTACTTTTTCTCATAGTTTAATTATTCCTTCACTTTTATGTGTTGTACATTTTTAGTTATGTTTGGTTTAATGGAGGCAATCCACCTTGAGTCCCAAACTGGAGAAGAGGCAGGATATACAACAAATTAATTCCCCACTGCCAAAAAAACCCCCAATTATAATAAAAATAGTTACTTCTATTTTAATATGCACAAGACAGAAAAAATTATCATGTGCAACATAATAGATACAGTGTAAAGGACATGGGGGGAAAGTACCTATATTGAGGTACTACAACGACGGCCCACAGGTAGCCTTCCAAAGCTGTTTTGCAGCCCCTAATTCCTTAAATCACCTTTTTCAGCCAAAAAAAGCAGCATCTCCAGAATTCCTATAGTGTTTAAAAGACTCATATTTCAATAGATTGAAGGGATCCTGCTTACTTTAATATTAGCAGTGACCTTCCCCACCCCACAAAAAAACCAAGTTTCACATTTATGACATTCTGTCTAGCTTCCGGAGTCACAGGAGCAGAAAATTGGTGCCTAGACCTGCCAAAGTTGTCTGTTCTAAGGTACTAACACACTTGTACCATAACTACTTCTGCTCTGATAAACCTGTATGATTATGTGCTTAATAGTTCTCATGTGCCTTGGCCTTCTGTCAACCTTTTGTCAATATGGCTAATAGGTGCTGTGGATAATAAAGCATGTATAATATTGGAGAAAGGAGGCTGTGTAATCTTGGAGATAGGAACATGACCCAAGGCTGCTCTATCAATAACAATTTCATCCATACAGAGCTCCATTTGTCTATGAAGTAAAGATATAAATCTTTACTTATTCTGCACATAAGAATTTCAGTAACATTTTAAAAAAATCCCACATCTGGGTGAGGTTATATGAGACAGTGTACAATTGGCTCTCCATCAGTATCCATATATACATCTGCATCTACATCTCTATCTATCTATCTATCTATCTCCTTAATTTTGCCATTTTACATGAGGACCATCGCCTCCCAAAAATACTACTCTATGGTGAACTCGCCATGGGTCAGCATAAGAGGGGCACTCCAAAAAAGCGATACAAAGACTCCCTGAAACAACATCTCAGGCTCGGCCAAATTGATCACCAACAGTGGTCCACCCTGGCCTCTCATTGGGAGGCATGGAGACGCACTATCCACAATGCTGCAGCCTTATTTGAGAACTCACGCCAAACAAGTCTTGAAGAGAAACAACAACGCAGAAAGAATCATAACCCAGAAACATCACCCAAGGAGACCTTCTGCTGTGCTTTCTGCAACTGGACTAGTTTATCTCGGATTGGCCCTTCTAGTCATCAGCGCACCTGCAGAAAGCGCGGGATGAGTCTTCCTGAATTTTCATTTGCAAAAAAAAGCCAGAGAGACCATTTTACTATGCCATTGTATATAATGGGACTTGAATATTCACAGATTTTGGTATCCATGGGGGATGGGATGTGTCTTGGAACCAAACCCCAGTAGATACTGAGGGTCCACTGTACATTTTAAGGGATATTTTACATTGGAACTTTGGGATTTGTCAAAAATTCTATTTGTGAAAAAAATAATGCAATAAATGTTCATTGGAATTCTATATGAACTTTATGTATACCTACCTACATAGCAGAGGTGCTAAAAATCCCCTTTACAAAATTACAAAGATATCTTATAAGACATCAGCAAGAGTGCCAAAGGACTAATGTGATATGTGTTGGGACCAATGCAATGTACATCAGAACCAATGCACATAGATCCCATTGTAAATCAGTCCCATTGTGCATCAGGCATCAATGCGTGTCGGGCATTTTGCTGGCTCTGCTATATAGTAATGTAACAGCAGCTCTCTATTGAATACAGATGTTATACAACTACAAAATTCTATTTTCTGCATACACAATTCCATTTACAAAGATCTAAGTCCTCATCAGGATTCTGGCCAGTATTTTCAGAAAACTGTGCTTTTACAAAATACTTTTTTTTGCATTTGTGCATGTGTGTGTGCAAATGAAATGTCTGCAAAAATGTACCCAAATGAGAAAAAAAAATTGACTATGTTCTCCCCCCACTAGGGGGACTGTTCATAATACATTGTGAACTCTTTTTTAAGGATGAGGATGTCAGGGGATGATAGGCCACTCAGTCCCCAGCAGAAGCCCCAAAAGCCTGTCTCAGTACACTCAGTAGCAACCCTTTCCCAAAATACTTACACACAGAGTGTTTGACGTCCAAATAAGCAGGAGGCACTTTTATCTTCAAACTCAAACTGTTGCAATATATACAAATATATACATTTCCAGAAGAAACTGCTTCATCAGGCCTCAGCACTCACAGGAAGAAGAGTGAGCTCTGTTCTGAGCCCTCCCATATATACAATTACAGGGCTTTGGCTTACTCAATCATATGATCTTACACACCAATATGAACCCTCCTTCTGTAGCTAAGGGAGACTAGGCAGTTCATGGAGTCAGCCATTTTGACTAGGCATGACTCTGCAATTTGTTTGGCCATTTTAAAATGGAGTTCTAACTCCTGACAATCCCCTCCAAAATGGTCAAACTACTGCGCAGGACATATGTTATCATCACAACATAACATCATTAACATACATTGTTGGACATCAATCGTCTGTCAAATGACCTTCTCTTTTGACACCTTTCACTTTATACACTAGTGACAAGGCCCAGCCTTTTTGCCAACTCCTCATGGCTTCCAGATGGAAGGGCTTTTGTGAGCAGGTCTGCAACATTGTCCTCAGATGGACAGTACCTCAGACACAAGACACCTTCTTGTATTAACTACCTCACATTTTGGTAGCGTACCACAAAAAAACTTTGTCCTGCATTTCAAGTTTTCTGCTTCTGTCATAGCTATGCAGGCTTGGAAATCCTCATGCACCTCAACAGGCATTTGGCACAGCTCTCCAAGGTCTGCAAGCATCTGCTTTACCTATTGTACCTCACTTGTCATCTCAGAAAAGGCTGCAAATTCAGCTTCAGTGTTACTAATGGCCACACAGTTCTGCTTTCTTCATCTCCACACTATGGGGCTCTCTGCATACCTGACCACCAACCCAATCACTGACTTCCTGTCTGAAGTCTCAGCAGCAAAAGAGCTGCTCACATAGCACTCCAGAGTCATCTGACTTCCTGCCAGCATCAAGCTGGCAGCACTTCAAGGTTGCTTGAAGATATTACAGGGCCTGGCTGAAACCTAACTGTTTCTCAGACAGCTAGCCAAAAACACTCAAGATAAAACAGTTTCTGGAAGGTTTTCTGGGTGCACCTTATCTAATCTGAGATCAATCATCTGGGCCCATAACCACTGTCAGGGGATGATAGGCCACTCAATCTCCAGCAGAAGCCCAAAAAGCCTGTCTCAGTAGACTCAGTAGCAACCCTTTCCCAAAAATACTCACACACAGAATGTTTGACATCCAAATAAGCAGGAGGCACTTTTATCTTCAAACTCAGTTGCAATATATACAAATATATACAATTCCAGAAGAAACTGATTCACCAGGCCTCAGCATTCACAGGAAAAAGAGTGAGCTCTGTTCTGAGCCCTCCCATATACACAGTCCCAGGGCATTGGCTTACTCAGTCACATGATGTTACACACCAATAAGAACCCTCCTTCTGTAGCTAAGGGAGACTAGGCAGTTCATGGAGTCAACCATTTCGACTAGGCATGAGTCTGCAGTTTGGCCATTTTAAAATGGAGTTCTAACTCCTGACAGAGGAAAATTGCATCCTGGGTACATTGTATCCAGAACCAGTGTGGTGTAGTGGCTTGAGCATTGGAAAAGCACTCTGGGAGACTAGAGTTCAAATCCTTGGCTGGTCATGGAAGCCTGTCATGTATCCTTGGACAAGTCACACTTTCTAAACCTCATAGGAAAGCAATAATAAATGCCTCTGAACAAATCTTGCCAAGAAAACACCATTATAGGTTTGCCTTATGGTTGGCATAAGTTGGAAATGACTTTGAAGACACACAACAACAAAGTTGAAATATGTGTTTTGTTGTCCATCACCCTTAAAATACTTGGTTTTATTACTGCCCCAGACAACAGGACTAGAACAATTTGGCTTGAGTCACACAATATTTGATTTCCTTTGAACATTAAGTGAATCTTTGTGAATGTATTGGAAGTATGGTGATGGAATCAGTTACCTGTTGGGAGGGTTTGGCCTAGGAATGGAAAGAATATTTGAAATATTTGAACAACGGTTGGAAAACATATTTCTCAAGTTTTGGGAAACCCCAATGAGAAAAATCCTGGACTAATCAGACTCTCTATTAGCTACCATACTTACATAACTATGTAAGGTACTGCACTTAGGGCGGAAAAACGAAATGCATAGATACACGATGGAGGAGATCTGGCTGAATGAGACTACGTGTGAAAGGGATCTAGGAGACCTAGGAGACCACAAGTTGAACATGAGTCAACAGTGTGATGCAACAGCTAAAAAAGCCAATGGGATTTTGGGCTTCATCAATAGAAGTATAGTGTCTAGATCAAGGGAAGTAATAGTGTCACTCTATTCTGCCTTGGTCAGGCCTCACCTAAAATACTGTGTGCAGTTCTGGACACCACAATTCAAAAAGGACATTGACAAATTGGAGCGTGTCCAGAGGAGGGCAACTAAGATGGTGAAAGTTCTGGAAACCATGCCTTATGAGGAAAGACTTAGGGAGCTGGGTATGTTTACCCTGGAAAAAAGATAGTTAAGGGCGATATGATAGCCCTGTTTAAGTATTTGAAGGGGTGTCACATTGAGGATGGAGCAAGCTTGTTTTCTGCTGCTCCAGAGACTAGAACACGGAGCAAAGGATGCAAGCTCCAGGAACAGAGATTCCACCAGGAACAGAGATTCCACCTCCATTAGGAGGAACTTTCTGACAGTAAGAGCTGTTTGGCAGTGGAACACACTCCCTCAGAGCATGGTGGGGTCTCTTTCCTTGGAGGTCTTTAAACAGAGGCTGGATGGTCATCTGTCAGGGATGCTTTGATCATGATTTCCTGCATGGCAGAGGGTTGGACTGGATGTCTCATGTGGTCTCTTCCAACTCGACAATTCTATTATTCTAATTACATAGTTCCTCTGAGCCCAACACCCTCAATCCCCACTTACTGGGAAGCAGCCATTGTGATCAAGAAGGGTCTATTTCCCTGTTGATTGGGAAGCAGCTAACTAACATTCCCACCCACTCTTTTAAGTGATCATAATGACAGGCAGAAACAGTGTCCCGGTTGCAATCCCCCTCACACCAGATATCACTCACATGTGAGTGGTGGGAACATCAGTCAGCTGCTTCCGAAATAACAAGGGAACCAACCCCCATCAATTGCAGCAGCTTCTGCCCAGTAAGTGGGGGTGGGGTGGGGACTTTCATAGTCCATACTATCCCCTAAACTAAGGAATATGTTCATTGTTGTGCTGTTAGTTGCCATCAAGTGAACTTCAAATTATGGTGACCCTATGAATGAGAGCCTTCCACATTACCATGTAATCAATACCTCTGCTCAGGTCTTGCAAGCCTAGGGCTGGGGCTTCCTTGAGTCCATCCATCTGTAATACAGTCATCCTCTTTTCCTACTGCTTTCTAGCTTGCCAGTCATCATTATCTTTTCTAGTGAGGCATGTCTTCTCATGAAATGTCTAAAGTACAACGGACTCAGTTTTAGTCATCTTGACTTCTAGGGAGAGTTCAGGCTTGATTTGCTCTGGGACCCTTTTGTGTGTTTGTTTTAAGCAGTCCACAGTATTCACAGGACTCTTCTCCAGCCTCACATTTCAGATGAGTTGATTCTCTTCCTGTCACCAGTCTTCACTGTCCAGTTTTCACAGCTATATATAGAAATTGAAAAGGTGCATGGATAATCCTAACTTTAGTATTCAATTTTCTACCTTTACACTTCAGGTTCGTGTCTAGATCCTCTTTACCTGCCTTTCCAAGTCCTAGGAGATTTTCACATGGGGAAATTATTCCCTGGGGAGATCGGGAGAGAAACAGGGCTGTTCCGGGTCCTGCGCCCCGTTTTGCACCCCCCCTTCCTTCTTGCGATCTCCCATCATCTTCCTCTTGGCTGCTTTTCCTTCCTGGTATGTTCTGTGATTTTTTTTACTAATGAACAACTACTAATGAACATACTTCAATGATCAGCTGTCAATTTCTGCTCATTTATTATTATTTTTTAATGGGGGGTGATGTTTTGACTGTAGACATAACCTGCAATGTTTGCAGCACCTCAGAAAGCCTAATTTGAACATCCTCCCTGTTAACACCTATGGAAGTTGGAGATTGGCATTCTCACTAACAGCTGTTTTCAGTGCCTTGTTATAATGAAATGTTTAGATAGAGGAGGGAAATAGCATTTTGTGACCTCTGGCTGCATGACAGAGGACATAGAGGGAGGGAAGGAAGAGAAGCCTAAGAATATCATCCCCATGATATAAGGGAAGAATAGAGCATACACTAGAAAGAGAATATTGCTGGAAACCATAACTAACTCTCTGCACCAATATTGCCCCCTACTGGTACAAACTCACTTACACAATAGCTGTTGGCACCTTTCTTCAGTTCAATGTTCTCCCAAATATTGTCCTAACAATTTGACCATTCAGACATCTTGATTACAACCTCTGGAAGCTTAGAGGATAAGTATTTATTTACTTATTGCCAGAATAGAGATTTTCTGAGGAGGGGGTCAAAGACTGAAAAAAACAGCTTTGAGGAACTTTGTATGCAGCCTTAGGGCCACACTATGCCTATCCTCCATGCTCCATCAAGTTCTCTGTTAAGATTACAAACACGAGAGAAACCTCTCTTCTTTCTGCTATACATATTTATTGCACCTAGTTTCATTAAATATGAAAACCAAATTCATCCATGCTATAGTATGTCTGATTTCCCTGTAGAATTGTGAAAGGTGGACAATGAAGAAAGCTGACAGGAAGAAGATCCACTTATTGCAAATGTGGTGCTGGAGTACAGTTCTATAGCTATTGTGGACTGCCAAAAGGACAAATAAATAGGTCTCAAAGCAAGTGAAGCCTGAACTCTCACTAAAAGCCAAAATGACTAAGCTGAGGCTATCATACTTCAGATATATCATGAATGACTCATGATGATAATGCTTGGTAAAATAGAAGGCAGTGGGGGGGGGGAGGCTGCATTACAGATGGATGGACTCAGTCAAGGAAGCCCCTATCCTTAGTTTGGAAGACTTGAGCAGGACTGTTGATGAACAGGACTCATAGAGGTCCCTCATTCATAGGCCAAAGCATTCATAAGTGCAAAGCAGACTTTATGACAAAACCAACAAAGAACCAAAACATGAGTGAACTATTTTAGAAGAGAAGAAAAGAGAAAAGAAAAGAATAATTACCAGGGAGCCACTCCAAACTTCATTGTCATTTTCTCCTATTACAGCCTACCTAGAATGGTTAAAGGCAATGTGAGAGGATTATGCAGAAGCACTGAGGGTGGCTGCCTTGAGCCCGCTTCCCCAATTCTGGATCCTGGCATTGCTACGGCCTCAGCACTTAACTACTTCACACTGCCACATGTGTAAACCTGGCTTTAATTCCTTGTAAACCTTAACTAGCAAAACTAAAAATCCAGAAGGTCATTACAAGAGTTTTTATAGGACGCCATGGGCCAAATCCATACATGCAGGAGGGGAAGTGTTTGGTGGAGGCAAGAGATGTCTGATACATGATTACTTAAGCAGGCTTCATAGTTTTCAAAGGAAGATCAGAGAAAACTCATCCTTAACTTAATGTGAACATATGGATTATAGAATTATTTATGAAAAACATTCAGTCAGATGTATTGATCATAGCAGTTGGGAAAAAACAGACATGCCTTTTCAGAGAGTGCTATAAAGTACTGCAGTTTATGTTCTACAAAATTCCAATGGTAAACAATGATTTGTTGCAAATGTTCACATTTGCAACGTGGAAAGTCTAATCAAGCGTCTTCAGAATATTGGCTCTTTAGAGAAACGTTGACACTTCAGAAACAAACAACTACAAAGCAGAACAGCAAAGCTGTTCCCTTTCTGAATATTAATGTCCAAGTGAGAATGTGGCAGAAGCAGCAGAGGAATATATGAAAGGAAAATCCTTGTAAGTTCCAATTAAAAACCAACTAACCAAGCAACAAACTGAGTTCCAAGGCACACAAAATGAGTTTTAAAAGGAATGCAAACTCATGAGCCATTTGTCCCCAAATTAAGTAACAACAGTAGATCCTGCCTATAGATTAGGATCAACTTGCCTCATGTAAACATATGAAGCTGTTTGATTCTCACTCAGACTAAACAGGTATCAAGCAGATGCCTACCTATATTCCGGCGTATAAAATGACTGGGCATATAAGACGACCCCCCAATTTTAAAGTTAAAAGATAGAGTTTGGGATATACTTGCCATATAAGACTACCCCCACCACCCACCCTCCCCGAAGCCCCATCTCGGACTCAGGAAGGATGCGAGCTGGCTAGGAAGCTTCCTAGCCACCTCAGAGGTTTGGCTGGCTGGGTGGGGAGACCGTTGACAGCCAAACCTCTGCACTTTCACAAGGTCTCCGCGCCCTTGTGAAAGCACAGAGGTTTGTCTGGCAATGCTCTCCCCAGCCAGCCAGTCAAACCTCCGAGTTTCCCCTGGCAAAGCAGGGGGAACTTGGAGGTTTGGCTGGCTGGGTGGGGAGAGTGTTGCCAGACAAACCTCTGCACTTTCACAACTCGTGATGGGCTCTTTGTGAGTTGGGAATGACAGGAAGTCTGAGATGGGGCTGGCAGCCCCATCTCGCATCCATATATCCGGTGTATAAGATGCCCCCCAAATTTTGAAGAGATTTTCAGGGTTAAAAATGCATCTTATACACCGGAATATATGGCAAGTTTATTGAAGCATCTTGCTGCTCCCGAGATTTCCCCATCACACCATGATGAAAGTGTACAAAATTCTTGATCACTGCAAGTAAGGATATATTGCATTCTTTGAAGTTAATGTTGGGATTTTTCTACAGGTTGATTCCAAGACTCAGTGTATGAAAAATAAATCAATGCAATTTAGTTTGTGCAACTAACAATTATTGTATTTTGAACCATAATTCCTTTGGTCCCCTTGGTCTCCAAGTTTATGTTGTTTTATGTTCCACATGTTTTTGTAGTACTTTTTGAGAGTATATCATGAGCACCTAGCCCCTACAAGTAATCCCAGAGTGTTCCTGCAGCATCTCTTTGCATGGATCTATACTCCACCCATTATGCCATGCTTCCCTTAGTTGCCTCACTGTCTAATTTTATGTTGTTATTTTCCATTCCATGTCTTCTTCTTTTTTGGTAATGCTTTTTGGGAGTAATTCATGAGCACGTAGTACCTACAGATAACCCCAACGAGTTGCTATTCCTCATGGCATTAATTCTTCCCTTACAAGGACAAGTGGCACTAAGACAGTTCTGTGTACCAGTGACATGCTTCCATTAGAGAACATCAAACTCCCTTTGACTCAGAACTAGTTTGGTCATGATTTCTGATTTTCTTCTCCAGGGGAAAGGAGCTGTGATCCTGTCAAGTTTGTTTTTCTAATGTTTTTCTGAGTCAATCATTTGTGTTATCTGTTATTTTCAGGAGCCAGCCTGCTACAGTGACATCTACATTGGCTCTGAGAGTGTGTATGCCTACTTCAGTACTCAATTGATCAGATACATTAGCTTCGATAAACCAAGAAATGTACTTAAATAATCTCTCAGATGCAGTTCCTGCACTCTAAGGGCTTGTATACACAGGCTAAGTACCCCATCTGGCCCCCATCTCAGATCCCTGCAGTCCATATGATGCAGGGGGTGTGCCCTGTTCTGACCCCAGGAAGTCCTCACCACCCAGGGCAGATACAGCGCTGAGACGGGGGAAGGCAGGGTAGGTCCCAATAAATGATTTTTTTAAAAAAACAAAACAAAACAAAACTGGTTTACTCTGTTATAGGCAGCAAATAACAGATCAGGGCCCCTGTGTCTTCAGGAGCCCATGAGGCATGCTGGCCCTCGGTGCCACCATTACCTCCCTGGCTCTCCTGGAAGGCAGGTAGGAGTCCTGCAGCATGTGACCAAGGTTGGTCACATACAGGGGGGCTCAGTCACATGTTCGGGGACCCTTCTTGGCTTCTGAGATAGCAAAGAAAATGATGGCAGTGATGGCTGCAGGGATGGGGTGGCATGCCTGTTTGGACTCTGGCCTGTTCTGTACGGGAAACAGAGGAAGAACAGGCCAGCATTGCAGCCAGGATATGTCAGCAGGGAGCCTGCATATCCTGGCTCATGTAGATGAGTCTTTTGCCACATGAAGCACCTCCATGGGCAGGAAGGGCTCAGTGCTGCAGGGGCTGTCTCTAAACAAATATGGCAACAGCTATTGGGCTAAAGCCACATGTGAGGTGCTGCAATACTTTCATATTATGGATGGAAATAATATTGAAAAATATTTGAAAAAATGGTTGATATTGTGTTTCTCAAGTGTTAGGAAACACTGACAAGGAGAATCCTCGACTAACAAGGATCTTTGCTGTTTGGAACTTAGGACTTTTTCAGATGGTGCCAAAATGCCCCATTCCTGCCTCGCTTACCCCCACTCCCATCCCTGCCATGGAATCAAGGAAAATCTTACCTTGATCCCACAGCAGGAACCTCCTCCCCGTTCCCTCATTGGCCGGGAGTAAATGCAGCCATTGTAAGGCTGCATTTACGACCTGGAAATGAAATCCCGATCATTCTCCCGAGAGAACAGTGGTGTGGGAAATTTAAAAATAAAAGTAAAACAAAATGCCAAAATAAAAAACCAAGCCCCGAAACAATTTTTTTAAAAGTAACCTGGGGAGGGTGAAGGAAAGGGTGTCACTTACCTCTTCGTCCTGATCTTTACCGGAAGTGTCTGGCATGGACCCAATTCACATATGGTATTTTTGCACAGAAAACAAAATATCCTGCATAAGAAACAGCAGACACCACAGAATTTTCTGCACAGAAAATGTTGTTTCTTGTGCAGGAAATGCTATTTTTTACTCAAATGTGCCATGTGCAAAATAAGTCCCAAACTGCAAGTAAAGGCTGCAAAGACTGCACGATTTTTGAAGACTTTTGCCTAGTGTGAAGAAAATGGCTAAACCTCCTTGTTGCTTCATTCAAGAACAAAATTAGAGAAGAACGACATTCCTCCTTTATATCTATTTTACTCCTTTGTGTGAGTAGCATAGTAGAGGGCTAAAATTGACCATCTGTTCAGAAATGACCATTTTTATTTGCTTGTTTGTTTACAATTATTTATATATCAGATACCAGAATTTCAACATCGTGTACATCAATAAAACACCAAATATGCACAATACAGAAATATACCATACAAAAATTAACATATCTTTTTATATGGTGTAAGAAGCCAATTAATCAGATTTGGCTATATCATGTCAGAAAACACCCTGTGACCTTTACAGAACCTTCAAGACTGGTGTTTCTCACTGTTCTGAGAAACCAGGAAACTATCGTATTTCATGTATATGTGCTGGCAGACTGACTTTATATTTGCTTCTTCTCTGCCTTGCCCCAAACTGACATGAGGTAGTGAATTAAGAGAAGAAAATGTTGCAATAGGAAATTACAACAGGTCTTTATGTGGGGCATATAATAGTAGGAGGAGATGCAGCGGTTGTAATCCTACTTTTAAAACTATACAGTTGTCCCTTCATATTCGCTGGGGTTTGGTTCCAGGACCCCCCATGGATACCAAAATCCATGAATACTCAAGTCCCATTATATGCAATGGCATAGCAAAATGGTGTCCCCTATATAAGATGGCAAAATCAAGGTTTGATTTTTGGATTATTATTTTTTAAAGAATATTTTCAAGCCATGAATACTTAAATCCATGGATACCAAATCCATGGATACGGAGGGACAACTGTGCATTCTAAATGAACTTAGCTTTACCACAGTGAAGGCTGGTACTTAGCTTTACCACAGTGAAGATGCCAGTAGGGGCAGTGAATCCACTCTGAGTTTGAGTTTGAATGGTAAAGGAGCTTTTTAAAGGACTGGACCTATTTTGTGACTAGGTTGAAACACCTTGGATAGCTTCTTTACCATTTGGGCTAAAATCCAGAGTGGATTCACCACCCCGTTGACCTTAACAACTACCTTGCCAGAAGCATGGCTCTTAAATATGGCCATTTTTTAAACTCAGAAAGACCTGGAACAATGATCACTGAAGGAGAGGTGGACCAAAACAAGAAAAACACAATGAAACAAATTGTGTTGTTACAGCTGACAACATCACCACAATGAGCTGTTTAAAAATTTTGGAATAATTTCTCTCATATGAGAACTCACAGTCAGACAGTAGACAGACTCCTCTATATCTCAGTGTGGTACCATATATCCACATAAGAAACTCTCTACAGCTGGCCATTCACCACCTCCTGGACTTAGCATAGAGCCACTGCAGCCTACCCCTCCCCTCAGCCATTCTGTGCCCAGTGGAAAGATCAGAGAAGATTCTGGCTATGTCTTCATAGGCAGATGTCAAATCATTACATCATCCACTGTGGTCTGCTGGAATCTTCCAGAAACCTAAGTGGGTTACATAATCATGTAATGTCTGACTCTGATGATATAGGCAGATGCTTCTCCGATCGCCCCCTAATGGCCATTGGGGAACTGCAGTGCCTCTTCCTTAAGTCTGAGGGGGCGATTGTTAATTGTAGGGGAAGGAAGAGAATGCTAAACTCAACAACAACAATAACAGAACTATGCAGGCATAAGATTGACTTATACCTGCATGTGGCACTAACAGGATGCCAACCAATATGTGGTCCGCAGACCCAATGTTTTAAATTATGAGGAGCAACTTTTGTTTCACCAGCTTCACTCCTCAACTTCTACTTTCTTCCAATTACAAAAGTGATACAGAAAAGATAAATAGTTTGCTACATAAACATAGTGCATAGTCATCGCTGGATTTTTTTTTTTAATGAACTGTTGAAATGAAATGATGGTGCTTCATCTTGCAGCATGCCAACAGAAAACTCCAAATACATATGCTCATAATCACATGGTGATGCAGTGATTTTTTGTTTGCTTGTTAGATAAGTTGAAAGTAACTTAACATTCAAATTCTATCACAATCCTGGGGCTCCCTCTTTTGGATAGTTCATACCTAAAATTTAGCAGTATACATCCCCCCTCCCTGCAAAAAGAATACCTAACGGGGGGGGGAACCCCACATACAACAAAACTGACACATCCTTAACACTGCAGAATGAGCTTCTGTTTGTCTAGAGTGGTAAACAGAGTGAATAAAACATGTGTTTCCATAACAGTTTCTTGTACAGTATAATCATTCTGTACGTGGAGAATCTGTATCCTGCACAAAAATAGACATTCTCTTGCCACTTAACTGCTGTGACAAGATTTTCCCAGATAGTCAAAGCTTTGTAATAGAACTGTATTCCATGAAAAGAGCACAGGATGGGGGAAGAAAGGGAAAATAAGAGATTATGATGGATGCTCTTATTTTCAAGTAAAAGAATAAGACCTAAAGAAGCTACACATGGACAGCATGAATTAAAAGTCTTTGAGTATGAATTGCTTTTCATGTCTATCCAAAAGGACAATTTCTGGCACTCGGGTTCGACCAGAGGTTCTTTCACACTGCACTTTTAGAGCAGCATGATTCTATTCCCACTGTCATGGCAACTTCCTATGAAGGCCTATGGTTTGTAGTTTGGTGAGGCACTAGAGCTCTCTGACAGAAAATCTTAAATGGCCTCCCCTAAATTTCAGATCATGGGATGGCAGAGGATGTTGGCATGACTGTTAAAGTAGAATCACAGTGCTATAAATGTGTGATGTGAAAGGGCCCCAGAGCTCACTCCATCAGAAAAAAGTGACAAATAAATCCAAAGATATAATTGCTCATATTTTACAATGCTATTTATAAATAAGCTGCCATACAGCTGATCAGATTATTTATACATTTAGGAGTGAGAATTGTCTGTGAATGCATGCTGCATGCCGTGGGGGCCTTTTATGAAGCCCTTAGAACCATTCCACTCGGGGGGGGGAATCTGGCAGAAAATTGAGGGTGATGCTGCCAAAGGTCTGTTGTAAGGAGAAGATGGGAATGACCCCATCTTATCAACCTGACCTGAGAAAGATTAGTGTGCAAAAGGCAATCATTTAAAAATGCAAATAAGAAACAAACAAACAAAAAACACTGGGATGTCCTGTGGGAACAAGGCTATCTTAGGCATCTCAGCCTGATGGCTCAATTCAGTTACACAACTGAGGGGCACATTCTAGTCATAAGCAGAGCAAAAAATGAAAGAGTGGAACCAAAATAATAGCATATCGTAGCTTAAAGCGCTTTCTGCCCATAATTAAACTTTAGGAGAGCAATTTCAACAACTTAGAATGGAAAGGGATGCCACTACACGGTGGTATCACATGTTACCCTAAGAGGTGGGGGGGTGTGCTTTCCTAGCTGTGATATCAAAATCTAGTTGGGGGGATTGTTATTAGCTCAAACAGTATGCTTGTGAGAGACGGGTAACTTCGGGATCTTTTCTCCTATGTACTGTATGCCAGTACTAACTGCAGGGAACTCCAGTTTTTAAACTGAAATAATTTTTTTTATTAGAAATAGCAGAAAAAAGCATTCACAGCCACAATATGCATTCATAAGGACCACACAAGTTTATCAGAGAATAAGATAGAAAGGTTGGATAAAGGAATAGATTCAGGAAATGGGGTGATAGTTACCAGTCATGAAGAATGGAATTTCGAAATACTCTGACAGAAGTGTGAGGGCGGTACTGGAAGTTCTGATCTGGGGCCTGCTGAGAAAGAGATTGGCTAGTCTTGTCCACAGTGGCACACTTTTCTATTGTTGGGAGACTAATATTTATACCCTGCTTTGTATCTGAAGGGGGTTACTCTGGCTAGGACAAAGCCTAGATGGATTTCCCACTGAGTAAACAAATGGAACCGAAACTTAGCTGATTGTTGGTAATGGCTGGGAGATTGGAATTGATGGGTTTATAACAACCTCACATTGCGGGACACGAAGGGGTTCTGAGGGCATATTTCCTGGGGATTTGGGTTGGAGAGGTCACTTGATGGTTTAGGTTGTGTGACTCACCACTGAAGAGCCCAATTAGCACATATCTCCTTAATGGTTTTGTTTACTGTGGAGCTTCTGCTCAATCCTAGTTTGGGCTTGCTTACGTACTAAAATATTTCTAAGATACCTTCCCAGACACCTTGTGACCTCCACTTGGTGATCTTTTTGGATCACCCCAGTCTACTTCACCCCTTCAAAGTGTCTAATATTTCCAATTATGAGATATTACAGGGAGGGGGTAGTAGGGCATGATAACACACAGGGATGGAGACATGCCCACCTGGGGAATCACAGAAGGCAAAATTGGGACTCCAGAAGGCAGAATTCACACCCAGGCCTGTTACTCCCCATTCCTGTGCTATCTACAGCTTTTAAATGGAGGCATCTGAGTCCAAACTTAGCTTTGGGATTACTATTCTGCACTGTATTGTACCGTATTATAATGGTTCCATCGTAAACACATTCTTCAAGCAACCCAAGAGGTGACTGTATACATGGACATCACCTGATGGCCAACTTAGAAATCAAGTGGACTAGATATTTGGAAACATAACATAGAGAAGCTCCATTCTGTCTGCAAAAACAAGACCAGGAGTAGATTGTGGTACAGACCATGAACCCCTAGTATCAAAAATTAAAGCTGAAGAATACTAAATCAACCATGGTGCAAAAATACAACCTGAAGAACATCTCTATAGAATTTAAAGATAATATGAAATATATATTTGTACTATGAAGCATAATTGACTGGGAGCCAGAAGAACTGTGGTCTGAAACAGGGACATTATCAAGGAGGAAGCCAAAAAAAAAAAAAAAAGGAGAGAGAGAGAGTTGCCCCCAAAAGAAAGAGATGCCTCAATTGATGACAGATGAAATTCTTCAAACAGTTAAGGACAAACAAGAAGCAAAAATAAAAGGTGACAGAAATAGGGTTAGAAACCTGAATGCAACTGCTCAGTGACTTGTGCACATGGACAAAGAGAACTACTATAGTAATCCATGCAGAGAAACAGAAGATGACAACAAAAAATGAAGAACAATAGACCTCTTCCTCAAGATCTGAGAAATTTCACCAAAAAGGGGAATTTAAACCAAGAGTGGGGAAGCTTTACAAGCAGCACAGGAACACTCTACGTGACCAAGTAGAAATAAAAAGATGAATTCATATTTTTAGTCAGCAATTTTTCTTTGTCACGATTCACTTTAAACCCAGAATATGTCCCAAATGTCTTGGTTCTTTTTCTAGAAGAGCCTTTATTGAGTCCAGTGGGGTTTGTGTCATTATCACAAGTTCATCTGCATAAGCTTTCAGAGTGTACTGTTCTTTTTTTTTTTTAACCTTCAACCTGCAAATTTTGTCGTCTTGTCTAATATCTCTCAGTGAGGTCTCCAATGCCAAAATTAACAACAAAGGAAAGAGGGGAACACACTTTTTCTAGTACCCTTTTGTATTTAAATTGGTCTTGTTGAATAGCCATTTACTAAAATCTGGGCCATTTGAACTAAGTAGGTTGCCTTTATTGCCTGAACAATATTTTAACCAAAGTCCATTATCTCAAATACTTGAAATAAATAATTTCAAGAATAATATTAAGAATAATACTTACATTACTCTTTAGTTGTCTTTTTGTCACAGCCCCAATCAAACTCTGCTTTTGTTTAAACACAATTTGTCAGCAATTGGAGTTTATCCAACTAATCTTCCACAGCTGAACTTTTCTCAGTGCCTCTTGCATATAATCCTCTATAGTATTCCTCAAAGGCTTTTAGTATTTTCAAATTATCCATTACATGTTGATTCCCTTCCCTGATCTTTGACAGATATCTTCTTTGTAGTCTCTGTGAATACAAACAGTGGGTTACTCCTGTGCCTGCGTAGAGCAGTCGAACCTTCTAGAATCGCTAGACAGAATTTGTTTTGATACATTTTGGCGGTAACTCCACCCACCCTATCAGTATCTATAAAGGTGCTCCCACCTAAATATCCTCAGTTCCTTTTCATCTGCTGAGCTAGCAGCACGTAGGAACCATTCTTCGGTACAGCTTCTCCTTTTTTAAACTCACAGATCAACTCAGACTGTTTTTCCTAGCTACTTCGACCTTGGACTGTGTTTTTTGACTCCTCTCTCGTCTCATCCTGATACTATCTTCAGACTCTGAATCGGCCTGACCTTGGACTGGTACTGACTACTCTTTCTTCTATCCCCCATATTGATAATGGCCTCAAAATCCACCGGCTTCAAGCACTGTTCTGTTTGCCAAGCCAAACTCCCTGCCTCGGACAGCCACTCCCAGTGCCTCATTTGCCTTGAAAAGTCCCACAATGTGGATACCTGCATGCACTGTGTTAATTTCACCCCGTAGGCTCACAAACAATGCTCCTCGAGGCTGAAGTCCTTCCTGTATGAAAAAGACCTGTGCCTTTCTGCCCCAACTCCATCAGCTCTGGCCCTTTCATCCCCGAAAAGGGGTCGGTCCCTGTTGGCCAGCCCAACCAAGAAAAGGCATCGTCAGTTGAACCCTTCACACCATGAATCCGTCGCTTCTGACCCTGAGGTGGTTCACCAGTCCCACAAACATACTACTGCATCCATCTTGAAGAAGTCTTTGGATCCTTTGAAAGTTTCCACCTCTCGAGCCCATGACCCCTCCGATCGGGATCAAGGTCCTTTGAAACAATCAGGGTTGAGTTGGGACTGAGACTCCTCATCGAAACCATTGGGGTCGAGCAGGGAATGGGATTCATCAGCCTCATCCAAGAACAGGCCTAAGAAAAAGAATAAGGCCAAACACTCATCACCGAGGCACAAGGAGCACCCAGTGTCCACTGCTGTGGCACCCTCTCAGGGCAAACTGGCAAAGCATGGGCACTTGAGTGCTACTGCCGTGACAGTTCAGGACCAGGCTTCTGCCTTGATACCCACCATCCTATCTGAGGTTGAGGAGCCCTCTGTACCTCACCTGCAAGTGGAACAGGTGACACACACCCCTTTTCTCGAAATCGTGAATGTCAAGGAAGGAGAGGATTCGAAGAGGAACTAGCTCCTGCCCAGGTTTGAGCCCAATCCCCTGTATTGATCATCTCCAGAGGCTAGCTCCTTGGTACAGAAGCTGTGATGATCAATGTTGAATCGACCTCACAAGAACCCCTCTGGACAGTCCGGACTCCGACACCGACACCATGCCAGATGACTGAAGTAGAGCACTCATACGGAGCTTACAATGCAGCTCACACGGCCTTTGACCCGCCCTTTCTGCTGTCTCCTCCTAGAGCCCATGGCCTCACCTTTGCACAAAGGCTTCAATTTCGATTTGAGGACTCGCTGATTCACGACCATTACAGCTTACCTCCTGGACTCTCTGGGCCAAATAGTCTTCCGACACCATGAGAGCCACATTCCTTCACCTCGGGGCCGGAGCCCTTCTCCCTTGACTTCCTCTTTGGCCTCTTTGGATTCATCTAGCTCATATGTACTGAAAGCTCCTTCTCCACCACTGGACCTGTTGGATGATGACTCCTCCTCCCCAACCAGCGATGTGTGTGCTTTTGCGGAGCAAATAGTTCGCATGGCTAATGCCCTGGACCTCAAACTTATGGAATAAGAGTACAACCCGCTAGATCCTATATATCACAGGATGAAATCTAAAGCCCTACCAACTGCGAACATCCCCGTGTTTCCGTTGCTTCTCAAGCTTACGCAAGGGTCTTGGGAGAACCCTTCGTCCATCCCCTCGACGTCCAAGTGAATCGATCGCCTTTACTGAGTGTCTGGAGAGGACATCGATTGCCTGCAGGAACATCCTCACACAAACTCGGTAGTTGTGGAGGCTTCCCAACAGCGCTGCCAATGTTCGGCCCAGACCAGTACTGCGGATACTGAGGGCAGGAAGGTGGACATCATCGGGAAGAAAATCTACTCAGCGGCGGGTCTTAGCTTCAGAATCGTGAACTACTCTGCCTGCATGGGCACTTACCAGCAGGTATTGTGGGAGCATTTGGCGCCCCTGATTCAAGACCTCCTGGAGGAAAGTCATCAAATGGTGGAGGCCATTCAACACAAGGCACAACTGCTCGCGGGCCAGCAAATGAACTCATCCAGACATGTGGCTGATTGCACAACAAAGACGGTAATGGGCTCAATAGCCCTCCACCTCCACACCTGGCTCCGATCCTCTGGCTTGACACCGCAGGCCATTTCAACCATCGAAGATATGCCCTTTGACCACTCGGGCTTATTCAACAGGTCAACTGATGAGAAGTTAGAGTTCACTCAAAAAATGAGAAGCACCACCAGAAAATACGGTATGCAATCTACCACCTCCCCCGCATACCAATTCAAGACTCAGTCTGGCTGGCAACCTTCCTACACTCAGTCTTACAGGAAAGGATATGCCCACCAGTCCACTTGTCATTCCCATTACCAAGAGGCCTCTCCAATTACATCCTTGGTGAGGAGCCAGACCTCGGCCACCTGCTACTGCCCCCTGTCGAAACACAGGGCCAAAGACCAGGGCAGGAAAAGATTTTAGTCTGCCCCTCTACTTGTCATTCTTCTGTCTAGAACTATCTCTTTGGAAGCCGCCTGTCTACCTATAAGGATGCCTGGTCCAAGATAACATCAGACCGATGGGTACTTTTCATTGTCCAGGAGGGCTACTGGATCAAAATTGATGCTCTGCCCCCAACAGGCTGCATCCAAACGATGCCAACCTTCCTTCCCCTCCTCGAGGGGGTGCAGACAGTGCTTCAGAAAGGTGCCATCGAACCAGTGCACCCAGACCACCAACAACTCTGCTTCTTCTTGATGTACTTCCTGGTCACCAAGAAGGGAGGTGAACTTCAGCCAATCATCAACCTCCAAGGAGTGAATGAGTTCATCACCCCAAAGAAGTTCAGGATGGTCACCCTGAGCACCATTCTCCCCCTCCTGCAAAGGTATGACTGGTTTGCCTCCGTTGACCTCAAGGATGCATACTTTCATATCGGAATCCACCCAGCCCACAGACACTTCCTGGCCTTCCAAATCAAGAACTCTACCTTCCAGTTCTGTGTCCTGCCCTTCGCCCTCTCCACAGCCCTGAGGGTGTTAATGAAATGCATGGCACCGGTGGCTGCCTACCTTTGACAGCAGGGGGTGATCGTCTTCCTCTACATCAACGACTGGCTCTTGGTAGCAGAGACTTGGCAGCAGCTCCTGCTTGACATTAACCTGACATTGGACCTGTTGGACTCCCTGGGACTAATAGTCAATATTGAGAAGTCCCACCTCAAGCCCACTCAGTCCCTACAATTCATGGGGTTCACCTGGATTTAAGGAGTGCCGCTGCCTTCCTCCCCCAGGATCGCTTCGACACGCTTTGCAGCCTTGTCCATGAATGCCACCAATCCCAGAGGATGACAGCCTTGTCAGTACAGACGCTCCTCAAGCACATGGCAGCCATGGTGTCTGTCACCCTGCTCGCTAGGCTTCAGTTTCATCCACTTCAGTTGTGGTTCCTGTACCCCTTCAACCCACTTTGAGACAGTCCATGGAAGCTCCTAACCATACCACAAGCAGTTCAACGCTCCCTGTACTGGTGGCTAGAACCAAGCAATGTCCTCATGGGAATGCCATTTGAGCCCTCACAGCCACAAACCTCCATAACCATGGATGCTTCCCTGCTAGGCTGGGGTGCTCACCTAGGCACCTAAGTGATACAGGGGGTATGGTCTGCAGAAGAACGTCTGCTCCACATCAATGTCCTCGAACTTCTAGCCATACAGAAGTTGCTGCGAGCCTTCGAAGAAATGGTGAAAGGCAAAACGGTACTGATTGTAACAGACAATACCTCTGTGATGTACTACCTGAACAAGCAAGGCAGCACAAAGTCTCAGTCCCTTCTCTCCCTCACCATGGAAATTTGGAACTGGTGCATCGCAAGGAATATCCTCCTCCAGTCCGTCCACCTGCCGGGGGAGGAGAATACTCTTGCCAACAGGTAGAGCTGGTCCCTTTCATCCGCCCACGAACGGACTCTACATTGTTCAGTAGCATGCCAGCTCTTCCAACGTTGGGGGAACCCTGGTGATCAACCTCTTTGCATTGCCAGCCAACAAGCAGTGCCGTCTCTTCTGCGTGAGGTCTCGAGTTTGAGGATCAAAGGGGGATGCATTTCTGTTTCGATGGACGGGTCACCTCCTGTACCTATTCCCACCCTTCCCACTCTTGACACAGGTGGTAGCCAAGCTATGCTGGGACCGAGTGGATGCAATCCTCCTAACACTGTGGTGTCCTTGACAACCATGGTTTGCTCCTTTCCTTCGGCTGAATCATTGCAGGTACCTTCATCTCCCGTACTGACCAGATCTTCTGTCTGTCCAGAATGGCAAGGTCAGGCATCCGGATCTCAAGATGCTCCACATGATGGCCTGGAGAATACTACCCTGAGTGGGTCCTCAGGCTTGAAACTCCCTACTATCCAACATCCAGGAAGTCCTTGATGCATCCCTGCGCCCCTTCACGCATTGCTCCTATGCATACAAATGGAAGTGTTTCAAATCCTACTTGTCGGATCAGGGCCTTACGATTGATTCTTCTTCAGTACTAACAAGTCAGCAGTTCCTGTTACACTTGTCCACTTCAGGAGTCTCAGTCTCATCCATACGGTGCTACTTGGCAGCACTCTCGGTTGAGTTCCAAGCGAGGGGCCGCCTGTCACCATTCAATGATCCTATGGTCAAGAAGTTCCTCAAGGGGTACAATAACCTTCACCCACCAGTGGTAGAGCCCACACTGGCCTGGAACCTTGAGTTGGTTCTCTCCCAACTTACCAGGCGCCCCTTTGAACCCATGGCTACTACAGATCTACACCCCCTTTCATGGAAAACAGCCTTCCTCGTAGCCATCATGTCCGCCTGTTGGGCAGGTGAACTATGTGCCCCCAGATCAGATGCTTCGTACCTGGTGTTCCACAAGCAAAAGGCTGTTCTCAAACTCAACATGTCTTTCCTCCTTAAAGTGGTCTCTAGCTTCCATATGAACCAATCCATTGTTCTCCCTGCTCTGATGCAGGACCCCAAGGATGACTTTGAATGCTTCCTCCATTCCCTGGAAAACCGTAGAGCCCTTGCATTCTACATGCAACGGACAGCTCTGTTTTGAAAATCTCCAACACTGTTTGTGTCATATGCCGATTAGAAACCGGGGGTCCCTGTTTCCCTTCAGCATTTGTCCGAGTGGGTGGTTTTGACCATCTCTCTTTGTTATGAACTTGTCCAGAAACCCCTGCCTTCTCGGGTTCAAGGACATTCTACCAGAGTTGTTTCGACATCAGTTGCCTTCCTATCAGGGATACCCTTAGAGGAGGTCTGTCGGGCAGCAACATGGTCAACACCTCTGATTTTCATTTCCCATTACAGACTGGACACTAGATCCCGTAGAGAAGCCTCTTTTGGTAGAGCTGTTTTATTGTTTTCTATTCAATAAGTGAGCTTTGCCTCACTCCACTGTAATTTTATCCTTTGCCTACAGAATACCTGTTTACTCAATGCATAGTTATGATGTCAAAATCTAATAGACTTGTTTCTGTTTCAGAGGGCATTGCTTGTGAGCAGTGGTCCTCGTCTAATCCTTGGGCATGACACCCTCCTCCTACAGGTGAAGCTTGCTAATCTACCCACTGTGTGTATTCACAGACACCATGAAGAAAATGGACTGGTTGCTCACCTGTAACCATAAATCTTTGAGTGGTCTTCTGTGAATTCACACAGACCTGCTCATCCTCCCCTCTATGTCCTGTTATGGCACATGTGCTTAATGTTCCTGATGCTGCTAATTGTGGCATCCTTCAAGGAACTGGGGGGATTTAGGCGGAAGGCCTTTATAGATACTAATAGGATAGGTGGAGTTTTCCCCAAAATGTATCAAAACAAATTCTGCCTAGCGATTCCAGAAGGTTCCGACTGCTCTGTGCAGGCACAGGAGTAACCCACTGTGTGAATTCACAGAAGACCACTCGAAGATCTATGGTTACAGGTGAGCAACCTGTCCTTCTTTATCCTTTCCTGTCTCAACTTGTAGAAAAGCCACTTTCCAGATTTGTTTGCAAATTCAAAAGTCTTTTGCTTTAAGGTATATTAGTTTGGTGTTCATTTCTTGTAAACAATGAAAACTATTGTTCATTCTTTTTCTGAATATCCTGTTCCAACCAAGAAAACCTTTTGTTAGTTTGCTGTTCTCTTTTCTAGAGGCATAACAGTAATCTGCTTTACCTCAGGATAATCTACTGAGATTTAGAAGTGGCAATGCCACTCCAAAATCCATCTTTGGGGAAGTATTTTCTCAGCACATTGGCAATTCCTCCACATATTCCTTGTTTGGCATGTAGGTGTATGTGACTGTGCAAAAGATCCTTGTTGCCTCCACCCACCCACACTGTTGAACCTCTTTTTCTGTTTCCCTCCTAAGAAGACACATACTGATTTCCCTGCATAGCTCCCTGTAGACAATAGTCAACAAACATCAAGGTGTTAGGTTCATTTTGATTTCACCATCGTCTTGGTACTGAGGGTGACTGCCCTTCTCACTTACCTTGAGGGCTGATCGTATTAGAGTGCATGTTGGGCAGGGAAAGGAGAGATTAAGGTATTATGAAAAATGACAGGTGGCAAAAGAGACTAAGGGCTCTTCTACATGAACAAGGATATGTCATTCCCCTTCCAGAGTATCCTGACCATGGATCTGGCACGTTGTTCCCTGTTACTTGTACAAATGGGTGGGAGTCCTGACAGACATGCCAGCCCAGTCAATGCAGCTGCAGCTGCCACTATCTTCCATGTTCTTGTGAAATCAAGGAAGTTGGTCACAACATGTGACCAAGGTCACCTGCGTGTGACCAATCTTGGTCAAATGCTGTGGGACTCCTTCATGGAGCTGGCAGACCATGGCAGACTGGCGGCTTGAGCACTGGGCCTGCCAGGATGGGCTCCTGCAGACACACAGGGCCTAATAAGTTTTTTGGCATCTACAATGGAGCTAAGCAGGTATTTAAAACAACAACAACAACAAAATAATCTATCAGGCCCTTCCATGCCTCCCCCACCCCACCCCCATCTCAGCCCCATATCTGCCCCAGGGGTGGTGAAGATAGCCTGGGGGAAGAATGGGAAAATGGTCTGCATCATCAGGACTGCAGGGCTGTGAGACGGGGCAAGACAGGGTATATTGCCTGTCTAGACAAGCCTTCAGAAATAAAGAAATCAGGTATGAGGTCTGTTTATTAAATAGCAATAGCATTGCAATAGCATTGATATTTATATACTGCTTATCAGTGCCAAAGCACTCCCTAAGCAGTTTACAATGTTTTTAGCCAATTGCCCCCAACAAACTGGGTACTCATTTTACTGACCTATGGAAGGATGGAAGGCTGAGTCAACCTTGGAGCCCTCTGGGATCAAACTCATAATGTTGTGGTTATTTAACCACTGCACCACAAGGGCCACTTTTAATGAGACTGTGTTTCTACCTTGCAGACAAATCAGGGAGAACTGATTGTGAATGCTTGAGTGGTGACCTTGAACATGTCTGAACCTGCATGATAAACATCAACACTCTCGGCCGCTCAGTTAATTGTCAGTCGCTGTTTAAAGCAACTGTGTTGTCTGTTGTGTGTCAAAAAAATGTGAAGTTTAAAAACTTAAGCAACATGATATTCTGCAGCAATATGAGGTGGACCCAAAACTTTTTTCAAAAAATCATCTCTTGTGATGAAACTTGGATCTTCCAGTATGATCCTCAGACAAAATGACAGTCAGTGCACTAGAAAACACTATCATCACCAAGAAAGAAAAAAGCAAGTCAAAGCAAGTCCACATTCAAAGCCATGTTCATTGTTTGTTTTTACATCAAGTGCATAATTTTGGCAGAATGGGTTCCAGAAGGAAGAAGAGTGAACCAGCATTATTATAAGGACATTTTGACAAAGCTGAGAGAGTCAGAAAAAAAGGCCAAAACTGTGGGAAAATGGTTTCATTCTTCATCAAGACAATGTGCCTGTTCACACAGCACTTTCTGTGAAGCAGTTTTTGGCTGATAAACACATTACTACACTTGAACATCCTCCATATTCACCAGATTTGGCACCACATGACTTTTTTCTTTTCCCTAAAGTGAAATCGGTGCTTAAAGGAACATGTTTTGAGACAACTGATGCGGTAAAGAAGAAAACAGCAGATGTGTTGAAACAGCTGACAGAAACTGATCTGCTTCACACTTTCGACCAGTGGAAAACAAGACTGCATTGGTATGTAAGTGTGAATGGGGAGTATATTGAAGGGGACCAAGTTTTAGAATTGCAATACATATACATAAAGATGGGTTATTGTATCAGTCTCGTTATTTAATAAACAGACCTCGTAAATTAATCACATAGAACAGAAACTTGTATGTGTGGGGCGAGAATAAAAGTCTAGCTGCTGCATGTACTCTTTTTGATAGGATGGGTAACCACAAGCCCTCTATATCTTGTATCATAGTGATGAAATCTTCTGAATGGAATCCTTCACATTTTGTCTGTAGAGTTACTGGTGGCCAGAAACGGTAATGTAGCAAGCTGCTTCCCCCGCCCGCCCTTTTTCTTTTTTCTTTTGTGTACATTTAGTATCACCACCACTAGGCCTGATAAATTACATGTCACAATGCTGCCAGGGGTGACCCTCATCCATTTTGTGGAGAGATGCTTCTAAGATCAGACAGTTGTGGGAAATAATGCTGCACATTTCTTTGCACTGTTCTGTTTAGCATTTGGCAGAAAGAAGGTTACAGGTTCATGAACACGCAACACTTTAAATATTGCTGAGCATCAGTATTGGAGAGCATAGAAGCAGCTTCTGAGTGAAACGGCTTGACATTTTGAATAAAAGCAACATTTCTACTACAGAAATAATAAGCTGTGAGAAGGGAAGATGATACTCAGGCCTTGTAAAAGCCCATTTGAATTGTCCCCATAGCCCTTTGACTATAAGGAATATCCTATGAACAAAATGAGTATGTTGGATTTGCACACAGTGGATGATATCAAGAAGTGAAATCCTCTAGTTTTATGAAATAGCAGAAGTGAAATTTATTCCCAAAGGAGAAGAATCAATGCCAAAAGATCAAAGGAGCCAGTTTAGAAGTCCTGACTCTTAAGGTTTTTAAAAATGTCATTTCTTATTTCCCCTTCCAGATAAAAGAAAAGAAAAAGAAAAGATGCACAATAAATGGGAGCAAGAGGCCCTGCCTTGCATGATAAAACATATGAGCCGTTAATTAACTGAGAATGTGCCACCACAGGTATTCCCATTAATGACTAACCTGCAGATCATGGAGCTGCCACAACACAATCACAGGCATAGTGGTGTCTAAGTTCTTACTCCCCAAGATGGCTTCAGTGCACTGTGAATGCCCTGATGCATGCTAGAAGCCCCCCCCCTTGACATGGAGAGAGGGTGGAAATGCTGTGATAAAAGCTTTTACCAGTAGTAGGAAGGTGTATGAGAATCCATAGGAATAAAGTCTCTGTACATTAGGTAGAAATAGGGGTCCTAGCTACTTTCATTCTTGCACACAGGACAGCAAAATCCCCCCTCCTCCTGTGCCTGTTTGTTTTGATGTTGCTGTTCTTGTTGACCATAACAAAATATAGCACATTTCTTAAACTGGCTTCTTTCTTTCTTTCTTTCTTTCTTTCTTTTTCTTTTTCTTTTTCTTTTTCTTTCTTTCTTTTTTTTTTTGCAAATCATACAGTTGCCCAAACTATGATATCTGCTGTTGTGTTGCATGAACACACATGATTTTTCTATATCTTTTTTGTTCAAGTAGCCAGTACTTCTTTGATTACTGTGTAGGTTTATGTACTTAACTTCACAAAAGGAAAACACATGAGTTTTGCACAAATAACATATGAAAAACCAATGGAAGAAAAGAATGCTTGTTGTTTCATTCTGGTGTTGAGGACAAGGTTTACGGCTGTTAACAAGTAGGCAACATTAACTAGGGGTGTAGCCACAATGCAGAATTATAGCAGTTTGACTTCACTTTAAGTGCCCTAGCTCCATTCTATGGAATCCTGAGATTTGTAGTTTTACAAGGTCTTTAGCCTTCTCTGCCAGAGTGTTGGTGCCTCACTGAACTACAAATCCCAGGATTACGTAGCATGGAACCATGGCAGTGAAAGTGGTGCCAAAGTGCAATAATTCTACAATGTGGATACACTGTAGATTGTTTTACATCCAAAGGTGTGAAGGCTTGGGGAGTCTCATAAACAAATGTTTGATAATTCAAGCAGCTCAATGTAGGCACAAAAGTTTACAGCATAGTAAAACATTCCTTCCTAGTATGTCCAGTATGTCTCAAGCATGAGCTTGAGAGCTCCCACCCCCCTGCATGCACATTCCTACCTAGCTGGGTGAACAGGGAAAGAACTCTTGTTCCAAAACTGCTGTCAGCAGCATCAGAACTGCTACATCAGTCACTCCCCTCTCCACCATACAACCATATTGAATCAGACAAAATTCATGTTTTCTCACCACTACTAGTAGCAGAGGACCACTATTTCAATATAGATAAATAAGGGACAGGGAATGTGAAAACCTTTCCCCACCTCTGATTGATCCCCCATTTTATGCTTCTGCAGGCCTGTACACCAAGATCTGTGCATATGGAGGGAGTGAAAAGTGTGTATAAATGTTATTGGGTGCAGAGCTGCAGCTGGGTTATGCTCATGTGCCTCCTGAACACATCCTCCACCTTGTGTAAATTACAGGGGCAACAGATTCTCTGAGAGGCAAGAGATGCCTTGGGGAGAGAGAGAGAGAGAGAGAGAGAGAGAGAGATTGATTGTACAAGGCGGTATTTAGTGTCCCACAATGTCAGTGATAGGACATGTACTCACATAACTCCAGGTTACATAAGTATATATCATTAACATCCATCCAGCCATCATGCCCACCTTTCTGAATAGTTCTTCGAGTAAAGTGGGACACAAATATATCAGTGCATTACTTTATCTTTGGGCTCAAACAATAAGGTTTTCAGTTATCCTAGTTGTAACTTGGGGATGGGGCTACATTATTTAGGAATTAATTGGCCATTTTTAAATGAGAAAATGAGTATCCTCAATTGGAGTACAGAGTTGGCATTTTGTCAAACCCATAGTAGCAGCCCTCCATGGATGGTGAGTAGCTTGGAAACTTGAATTCTTATTTTTCTGTCAGAATTAGAGCTTAGCAACTGTAGAAGTCTGGACTATTTTAAAATGCAATGCTAATTAAATCATTTGGGAATTATTTCAAAGCAATTGGTTTGATCTCTATTCTACTGAAGTAATAAGATTCCCATTTGGCAATCATGGGATGTTAAAAAAAAGTTCGACATGTTGAATGCACGATAGTTTTCATCTTGAAAGGCCATAACAAAATCTTCACTGAAATTATTGTGGTGGCTAGGACCAAACTGGTAGATGGATGAGTTTTTAGTGATTTATCTGTTCTACCTATTTTAACCATATCAGTACAAGACGTTTTTGCTGGTAATATCTATCTTTCTGACATGTCTGAGACATTTGTTTTCCATGGCAAAACTCACAATCTCAGGAGGGACAAAATATCATAAAATTCCCATAACAGTACTGTCCCTTTCCCACATTTTTCCAGTCTTGGTTGCCACCATTGTTTCCTTAATCTGCTGTTACAGTGAGAGGGGAACTGAGATCAACTTTCCTTCCCATTGGATATATTTACTATTCCTCTTGACATCCTATCCATGGTGAAGAGTCCTAAAGCATTTCAGGAAGAGCTGTGAGAAAAAGAGATCCGTTTCACTAAGGGGGAAAAGGTCATAAAACATAACCCATTTGCTGTCTGATCAATTACAAAGAGGGCTTCTTCCTTGTTACATGCCCTACTTCCCTAGGCATCACCTTTTAAAGGTGTTTTTAAAAGGGGTTTTCTGCCATCCCTGTCCATTTCTGGAATTTCCACCAACTCAGTCAATGTTGAATGAAAGCACCTAGGATGAAAACAGTACAGTAAATGACAGGCAGGCTGTACAGATCATCTGGGAGAATTAGACAATTGAACCTACCACTGCCAAATGCTCTACCAGCATCAGTACACACATAAGCCATTAGTGCATTGTACACTTCTGATTCCTGGTCAAGTTTTTTGAGGGGAGTGGGTAGAAATATAAGACACTCAAGTAAATTTTTGTCAGCTACTGTGTTGGCTTAATTATAGAGCCACAGCCATGGCTGTTTGTCAAGAGTGGGCTGAATGAATTACATTCTGCTTTTCTAACCAGAAATTGAAGAGGGTGAGTCATTTTTATGGGTTATACTCAGGTTGCGGGGGAAACAAGCTGATCACTGGGTTAACTTGACTTGGCTGCTTGGAAGAAGTCAGCTTTAAGGATGGTTTGTGCTAAACTGCTAAGAAGTTGTTTATTTGTAGATGCTTAAATGTGGCCAAATGACCACCAGCTTTTTGATATATATTCTGACCCCCACCTCCGTGAATTTTACTGAAATCAGAAAAAGGATTTGCTGGCTCATTTCTCCATATGTACAGCATCTTTCTGGAAACAACTAAGTCATGATGGAGCTCTACTGTTGGTTATGCTACTAAGGAGATTTTCACACGTCAAAAATATCCTCCGCGGAAATCGGGACAGAAATATTTCTGTCCCGGAAGCAGTGCCACTGTTAGCACGCCCACCTCCCTCTCCCGATATGCCGGCGTTCTCACACTGGGTTTTTTCTTCCCTCTTCCGTAATATTTTACTAATGGGAGTTCGACATTAATAAAATATCACGGAAGAGGGAAGAAAAAACCCAGTGCGAGGACACCGGCATATCGGGAGAGGGAGGTGGGCGTGCGAACCGCGGCGCTGCTTCTGGGACAGAAATATTTCTGTCCCGATTTCCACGAAGGATATTTTTGACGTGTGAAAATCTCCTAGCAGTATAAGATGTTGGTACTTCTTTAATTGAAAAGCTTATGTTGCCGGCCCATTTTATCCAATGGATTTTATATGTTCAATACATGTCAGATTTTTAGTGATTTTTATGAGAAAGAGATAGGAGCGAGGGTTTTAGAAGGTAGTGGTGGGAAAATGTTGCTGGTTGTTCCAAGTAGATGGGAAAGAATGTAGAGGAAGTAACCCTCTCTACTTTCCCAAGATACTGAAGATTGCACAAGGAATTTGAAACCACCCCACCATCTATGGAGGTAGAAATGTTTTGAAAATAAAGAGGAAATACTCTACAAGATTAAAAGAAATTTTTATTTCATTTATACTGTTGTTGTTACAATGCACTGCTTTCTTATTATTTATTCACCCTAAATATCTTGATCTGGTTATTAGTAAAGTTTAATTAAAAACAACAGATAACAACAGCTTCTATGTTAACATGCTTTGTTAAGGGATTTCCTTGGTCAGTCACACTTCAAAATGCAGATAAACTGTAGATGCTTGGCTCACACTCTCAATAGACATAGTCATAGTGTTATAGAATCTTAGAATCCTAGAGCTGGAAAGGACCACAAGGGTTGTTCTAAACCCCCATCCACCCAACATGCCAGAATACTCAGTTAAAGCACCCCTGAAAGACGTCCATCCAATCTTTGTTTAAAGATTTCCAAAGAGGGAGAGTCCACCATGCTCCAAGGAAGTCCATTCCACTATAAAACAGCTCTTTAAATAAATAAATAAATAAATAAACCCTAACATTTAGAAATAATCTTGTTTCCTGTAATTTGAATCCATTGATTTGGGTTCTAGTCTCTGGTTTAGCACAAAAAAGGCTTACTCCACAATCTACAGGGCATCCCTCCAGATATTTAAGGATAGCTGTTGCATCACCTCTCAGTCATCTATTCTCCTGAATAAACCAACCCAACTCTCAAAGCCATTCATCCTAGGGCTTGGGTTCCAGATCTTTTCCTGTTTAAATCACTCTTTTCTGGGCCCATTCCAGTGTGTCAATATCCTCCTTAAATTGTGCTATTCAGAAGTAGATAAAATCTTCAGGCAGAATAAAGTGGGAGTATGGGTTCCCTCAGTCTGGGCACTACTGCTATTGATACAGCCTAGACTTGCATAGGCTAAAATAGATGATGATGATGATGATTTTTGCTGCTGCTGCATCATTCTATTGACTCATATTTAGCTTGTTGTTTTCTAATACCCTAGATTTTTTTTTACATGCATTGCTGTCGTCAGGTGTCACCCATCCTATATTTGTGCATTTCATTCTTTTATGCCTAAATATATTACCTTACATTTCTCCCTACTGAATTTCATTTTGTTAGTTTTCACCCAGCTCTCCAATCTCTTGCAGTCATTTTGAATTCTAATCCTTTTTGATCCTGCAAAAGCAGAGGTATTCTTACCTCTTCTTCAACATGTCAAGAGAGAGGGATCCAAGCTGTGTTACTGGTTAGCTTCCTCCAGCCTAATAATAGGAAATCTGTTCCCAGACTGCCTCCCTCCTCAAGCTCCAAGCCTTAAAGGAAAAAGCCATTCAAGTTCAACCTCAAAGTTTTCCCCTTTACCACCCCAGAGTCTTATGGCTCTAAGTGTAAGTCCAGAGAACCCCCTTTATGGCTCCCTTACACTATAATCCCAACAAAAGAAATGTTTCTCATTCTGCAAATGATGAATAAAGGAGACCACCCTTTCACTGGCAAAAAAAAAAAGGAGGTCCCCTGCATTGCTGTTTTGAGCATAGAGAATGATATTTCTTTATCAACAACCCTTTTCAAGTCATTCAAACTCAGGACTATGGCTTCCTTGATTGAGTTTGTCCACCAGAAATGCACAGTCTTCCACTTTTCCTACCATTTTCTATCTTACCAAGCAATATTGTCTTTTCTAATGAGCCATGATCTATCCAAAGTATGGCAGTCTCAGTTTAGTCGTCTTTGGCTTGTAGGGAGAGTTCAGGCTTGATTTTCTCTTGTAGACAGGTTTATTTGGCCATGGTGTCCACCAAATGCTCCTTCAGCACAGCACAGATGAATTAGGATTTAATCAAATTAGATTTAAATATCTGAAATCATGGCAGAAAACCCACGCACCTACAAAACCTGCTGTCTGGCTTAGAACATAATTATCTCTCAATCTAAGGGGTACTCCAGATGGTGAAATAAATCCTCATAGAATCCAGGGGAAATCCCATGTATCCAAATGGGATACTGCAGTGTTCCATCATTTTCATAGGAAGAGGGAGCAAAATTCAGGAAAACTAAGGGAAAAATGTCTTTGGGGTTTTTCCTGTTTTTGTTTTTGTTTTTTTAACTGTGGGGGAAATGCACACTCCTGATCATCAGGACAACCAAATTGCATCACAGCACATTCCTGAAGAGGATTGCTGATTGGTGGGACATGGGGGGGGGGTGGAGCTTGCTAAGAAGTTAGCACCCAGAACCACCATGTTGGATTATCACTGTAGCAATTCTGTGCTGAGGCAATGAAACAGCCTTTCTTTTTTTCTTTTTCTTATTGTTGTTCTTTAAACTGAAGATCAGTCTTTCACACCTTGGATTTCATGGATTTTTAAAAAAATGGCAGGGGCAAGTTGGAGAGTATAGAATCATGAGTAATTCATTTGCACCTGCCATCTTGATTCACTGGTATGCCTCCATGTGAACAGAAAACACAGATAGCTTCAGACACCAGTGACCTTGCAAATAAAAAATCATTGAGACAGACAAAAGCTGCTACAAATTGACATACGTTTGCACCAATCCACATTTTATTCCCGCATGTAGACCAGCCCTAAATTTCTTCTCAGGAATTTATATGACACATTGGAATCTGTCCTAAATTCAAAGAATGGGATGATAGAAACATCTAAATAAATGATTGGTAACTGTGAGAATGTTGTTATTCTTTCAAGAAGTATTGTTGCCATTGAGTTTTCCTCAGTCCTTCCAGAGTTCAAAAGGAAATGCAAGCTAAGGGAAGCAGGAGAGTTGATCGGCAAAATACAGTGAAACAACCCAGTGGGGTCTCTCAGCAATAAATTGCTGAGAACTGGAGCATGCTGTGGAACTCTTATGATAGGAAGGAGAACATGATTGGTTTTCACAATCAGCTGCTTCCCATATTCATGTGGAATCTTGCTGAACACTCTGGCTAGGTGGCTTCAAAGGGCAGCCACTCAGTCTTCTGAAAAGTTGTGCCAGCTAATAGGAAATCAGCATCTGGTTTCACAGGTAACTTTCCTACCATTGGGAGCACTTTACACCATTTCAGGAAACAGGTTATTATGTTTCTAAACCCAGTTCTGTATGCTTTGCTTTAGAGATGCCAGGAGTTAGAAAAAATCCCATATCATGCTTGCGAGTGACAGTGCAGAACTAATTAAAAACATTACCATAGTGATTGCTATAGTAACATTTAAACTGGCATAACTGTTAACAAATCCTCACCATTGATCTCAGCAGGGCTTGTTACATGGTACATCTTGAAAATCTAAAGAGAATTGTGTACACTCCATGCCTTTGAAAGATGTATCAGGTATAAATATAAGTATTGCAGTCATGGCCCTAAAGGCTTTATCAGGGCCGGTTTAACCTGTCTGCCAAATCAGCATTGGCAGGGGGCCCCGAGGTCAAGAGGGGGCCCCGAGGTCAAGAGAGGGCCCCGTGTTGGCCTCCTTAATATGAAAATAATGGGATTTCTGGTTTAAAATACCATAGAGTTGCCTTGGAAGGCCTAGAAAATTGCTAGGGAAGACACATTTTCTAGGAAGACTCTATGGTAGGTGTGCTGTTTTGTGTCCCATGGATAATGAATCCAGGGATACGGGGGTCCTACTATAATCTGAACATCCTGTACGGTGAATAGGTTAGGTTACATTGATCTGAGATAAACATATGGGGGCCCCAAAGTAAAGCATTGCAGGGGGGCCCAAAATTCCTTAAACCGGTCCTGGGCTTTATCCAGCTGGAATCCCCCATTCCAAGAATGTGGCATTGAACCGGTTCACTGTTAAACTCTTGCCAGGCTTGCAGCAGTCAGTAGTGGAAGGGAAATAATGACAGCCTCAGGACTGACTTATTTTTCCCTCATGGTGGGAAGGTTGGGGGCAGGAGGGCTCCTTCAACATGCTCCCAGGCATCCCTCTTCTTTCTCTTTCACAATTATGCACCATGGCATACTGTTCCAGTTGTTCTTAGCTTTTCACAGTTCTCTGAACTTTGCAGTGAAGTTTCCCCATCTAAACCATATGCAGAAATGTGTGCATTAAGTTAAAATAGCAGACATACGGTTCATCTATACAGGCCAGAATATGTTGGCTTCCAGCTGGCATATCCTGCCTGCAAATCAGGCCTGTTCCTCCCCTGTTACCAGCATGAAATGGGAGGAGTCCAGATTGCCACACGAGTCTATTGCTGCAGCTGCCACCACCTGTGTTCCCCTCACCAAAGCCAGGAAACCAGCCCAAAGCACATGAGCAAGGCACCCTGCATGTGACCAGCTGGTCACATGCTGTGGGCCTACTTTCTGTGGAAAAGTTATGGCAGACAACAGCTGCAGCGATGAGCTGGCATGCCAGAATGGGCTCCTGCAGTCACACAGAGCCCGATCCATTTTTTGCCTGTTGGTGCAGTTTTTCAAAGGTATTATTTTGAAATGGAGTAATAGGTTTTACCCTGTCATAGCCCCATCTTTGCCTCAGGGATTGTGAGGACTGCATGGTTCAAAGACAGGGCCAAGGTGGGGTGGATAGCCCATGTAGACAAGTCCATAATAAGGCACATATTAGAAGAAAGCACTTGCAAATACTGCACATATTAGGAAACACTTCCTACAAACTATGTAGGGTTTCTTTGTTGATGATGATGATGACTCTAAGGAACAAGAAGAGGTGAACATTATGGCAATTGCAAGAGAGATGTTAGTCTGTCATTACTTACAACTGTTCATGAAAAACTGGTACAGAAGAATTTCAATATATATATTTCAGCTTGAGCTTTCAGTACTTTTTGGGGGGAGGGAGTGATATCAAGTCACTTATATTTACCTTCAAAGTCCAATATTAAGACTAGTTCATAGAAATAATGGTATAAAGTTGTAGGTTTTGGCCAGACTATTATAGACTGTATATGGAGTCTGTATGCTTACCACAATACTCCCCCATCAGGGGCATTCCCCCAGAGCATGTCAAAAACAAAGGCCATTCTTAACCCTTTCCCTCATAAGCTTTTTTCTGTGTGCAGGGATCCTTTTCTCCTTCTCTATCTGTAGGGTAGCACTGAAATATGCAACCTGTTTACTGCCACTTGCAGCTTGAAGTGTTACAACCACATGAAGCTTGATCACTTCATTCTGCTAATTGTATATCAACAGCATACCCATGGAGTTGAGAGGATTTCCTGCTGTCCATTCTTTATCCTTACTCTTTAAAGAAGACCCCTCCTAAAAGGCTCTACCAGCAAAGTAGGTTTGATTGGAAAAACAACATCTAAAAATTTACTGAGGGTAGAGAGGAAAAATGAGGGGAAAATACAGTTCATGGTTTTTTGTTTTGTTTTTTTTTTTGTTTTTTTCAGATGAATTGGTGAGTCAAACTGACTCTTGCTACCATAAGTGAAATACAACTAACTGTTCGAACTAGGAAAATAACTCAAATCGGTCATTCACAATGAGACATATTGAGACAGCTTGTGGGGGGAAAAAATTAAGTGTTGCAAGAGTTTATGCCTATAGCATGAAGATGAGATGATCTCTTTTTTCCCATTGACAGTTGTACAATTTCCACAGAACATCTCTGTGTGAAAGTAGTGTCTTTTCCTTTTTTGGAACAAAGCACACACACACACACACACACAGAGAGAGAGAGAGAGCGCAAGCACAAATATCTGGGTACCTCATTCAGACAACCCAGCCAAAGCTTCTAATTTTTAAAAGTCCATGCAACAGGAAAGTATTGTGAAATGTGAAAGATAGTACTGGATCTCACAAGCAAAGTTGTCAAATTGATAAGGCAGAAAATGAACAATGATCAATCCTTTATCCATCCATATACACACAAGGTCTAGCAGAGAAAAGAAATAAGCTTTTTCTTGCTTGTAAAGTATATAAGGTAGCTATATTGCTAATAACTTGCACATAGTCAAATATATGGTCTAATGAAGGAGAGTGAGAGAGAAGAAAAATGGCTGCAGGTTAGAGTGATGCAGGAAGTTTGTGGGTGTGGAAAGTCAAACAAACAGGAAGTCAGCAAACAATCAAACTAACATTTAGTGCAGCCATGGCAAGGTTGTTACCTCTAACAGGAAACAATTATTGTAATTTTACTACACAATTTGTGCAATTTATACATTCTACATAATTTACACATAACTTGTTCTAGAAAAGGCAAAAAACTTTGTCAAGTCTGAAAATATATATATATCACAGGTAAGGAGGAAAAAATGCAGTTTCTCATTCTCACAAATGAAAACAAGATGAGCAAAGATTTCCATGTCTAATTCAAATACGTATAAACACTTCTATGTGCAAAGATGGATATGCTCCCCACAGGTTGGATTATCACACATCATAGCACACCCCTAAAGATAACAATGCAGGGAATCCATACTATAGCAGATAGTGCAAAAGCAGAGTAAATAGAAGTAGAAATCTTCTTTTGTACACTTCAGTACAAAAAGTAAGCAAACACTCAACTAGTTAAAGAAAGACAGCCAACGATGGCATAAAGCAAATATAGAAATATTATGGAAACTGCCCAAACCAGCACCACCACCTGGTATCTTCAGGCAGTTGTTGGGGATACCACCAATTGTGACACCTACCTGGGTCCTCCATCTTCAGTGTTTAAAACACCCAGCAAACATGTTTATTAATACTAGTTATCCTTCACTAACCCATACCTTCTAATGACTTTTTAAAATAGGCACCCAGCTTCTACCTAGGTTGGCCCAAACTTGTACATCAATTCCTTTAACAGCATCTAAAGTTTACTACCAAAAGCAGCCTCCTGCATCTAAATATAGTACAGCCTTGCTTGGGAGGATCCTTATTCCCTTTGACAGACTCATGCTCAGCTGGTTATAACCTGCTCGACTACAGGATATAACAAAACACTGCTTACCATGACTTGAATGCATGTATTTAGAAAGTTCTAACAAATGTGTACATTATGATTTCTAAGCATGCTTGATATGCATTGAATGCATTATTGATAAACAGCTAAGGGGAAAACAATGTTTTCCACTGTAGTGTGAAAACTGGCAGATGGAATAGGGAGATAAAAAAGCAAGCATAATAGATTGACTGTATCCTGCAGGATAGAATTTGATTCCTAAGATAAAGCAAAGCACAAAATGTATCCAGCTTCAAATATAAAAGTCTGTTCCTTATAAAGCTTCAGTAAGTCTCAGACAAGTTACATTAAACATTCAGCAGAATGTTGCTAGCATAATCCAAACAATCTACATGGGGCATGTGGAGGAGTGGATACAAAGAAAACAATTAGTGCTAGATGCTGCAACCAGTACAAAAAAATACCAGGAAAATTTAAATTGGGCATGGGGGACATGTGGCCCTCCAGATATTGTCAGATGGAATTACTTACCTGGTCATGAGTGCTGAAATGATGGGCATTTTTGCCCATCATGTGCTTATTCATTTGACTGTCTGTTTTTGACAGACAGTTATATCTTCACCCCTAGGGTTGGGTAACACATCAAAAATCTTTTAAACTGGGAACAATAGTGGGACAGAAGCCAATTCCTGCTCATCTCAGTGTCTTCACTGGAAATTTATAATTTATGATGTCCTTCAAAAGAAGGCTTATGGCCATGGTTACTCAAATATCACATTGGTTAAAATACTGTATCTTAGTCTCTCTCTCTCTCTCTCTCTCTCTCTCTCTCACACACACACACACACACACACACACAAATTGTAGCAAAATCTTACACTAAAGCAGGACTAGGCATGTTATAAGTGGTATACCACCCCATTTTTAGTTTTAGAGGACAGCAAGGCATTGTTGTAGCTGTCTTATTAGGTGATCTGAATGATGCATCATTTCTGGTTGCTTCTTTGATCATTTTGTGGGTGTGGATGTGGCTGTTTTGGGTGGGGAGATCTTCCAAACAGCATCTAATAGTCCAACAAAGGGTTTGTTTGTTTGTTTCAGTTTGTCAGTGCATTCTTTTCCAGCCAAAGAAGTACTTTTTTATTGAAAGTTATTTTAAAGGGTGGTAGAGTCTTTGCGGGGAGGGGTTGTGGAAGGCCACACTGGATTCCCTGCCCACAGGCCCCACATAAAGGCAGCCAGATACTACCTTGGGGACTCACAGCTAAGTCAGTAGCCCATACCAAGAATTTAGACCTACTAGCAGATTTAAAAAACTGTTAACAACTCCACATGCATTATACAAATTTAAATTGCAGTGGCCTTTCATATGTAGTTTTGACATGGAGAAACTAATTCACACAAGTATTTCCACAAAGCATATTCCAGTCTTTGGAAGCCCTTGATGTTATTTCTGGTATCATTACATTTCTGTTACTGACCCCAAATTGGTACTAATACCTGCAATATTCAATGTCACTCAGTATTAAAATAAATAAGTAAAATAACACCACTTCCTGAATGAACTTTTCCTCAAACACTAAGTTCACTGAGTTGTGATCTGGAGAAATAAAGAGACCACAAGAGATGGGCTGGTTGTGGACTAAGTTTGATACATTGAGGTTGCATTAAAATCAATATGATGAGGTGTTCTTAGAACAGACCTGTTAATTTCAATGGGAACTAAATGAAATCCATGTAGATTCAGCCCAAAGCTCATCCATTATTCTAAGCATAAGTCTCTTCCTCTATCATCTTCACATCCAAACTTAATCAGCATTTCAAAGTATACAGATGTTATTATACTGTCTAGTAAGTAAATGAGATTAAAGTAATATTACACACACACCCCATATTCATGTGGGATACTCATATTCATGTGGGATATGTTCCTGGACTTACTGTGGATACAAAAAACTGTGAATAATAGTGAGCCCTATAAAAATGAATGACTTCCCACCCAACTTCCAGTGGAAGCATACCATAGAATTGTGTTGGAGGACCTAGAAAGTTCTTAAAGAGGACATATTTTTCTTGAAGTGGATAAAAGAAACCACGGACACCAGTCCTTTAGATATGGGGATCAACCTGAATTCAATCAAAAGTTATCCTATATATTTCTTTACTTCTGTGTCTTCCTCCACCATCTTGTTTGTAATAGTCACAGTCTGAGTTGATTAGAGTAGATGTAATAGGAAAGAGTTCTTTATTTTGAATAATGCAGATAATACAGTTGAACACCTAGTAAGAAATCAAGAGGTAGGATATATGTGATTGGGTAGAAAATGGGCCACATTTTATTAACTATTTATAATCCCTGGACTTGCAGTGGGGCCTACCTTGGTATGGAAAAATGGTTGAGGCCAGAGGTCTTCCCTGACCTCCCTGTCCCCATCTAGGATGAGCTACCTAAGCTGTCACTGGCTGGCCCTGAATCCTCGGAGACCTGCCCTATCCCAATCCCCCTCAAACCCAGAGCTTTAAAGGGAGACATGGTCAGGACCTCAGCCTCATACAACTTGTGGATCCAGTCAGGGAAGTAACTCTTCACCCCCAAAGTGCTGCCTAAGTGCTCCCCTACTCTGCCATTCTCTTACTTTCACACTAGCTGGTCATGTGACTTATTTTGGAGGCAACACCCAGACAATCATTCCCATACATCCCATCAGCAACCACTGTAGAGCAAACATTTCTCAGCCACCTTTTTGTAATACTACAAATCAGGTGACAGGATCAAAAATTTCTAACCAGACCCAAAGCAACCGCTGCAGCCTGTGCTGACCCATAAAATGGGAGGAGGTCAACAGTAGGAAGCAGAGGCTGAGTTGGGACTATGTATCCCTGCCAGCCCTACTCAGACATCAATTTGTCATGATGCAGAATCATGGCACTCTATGCCTTCCTTCTTTCATCACAATATACAAAGATGGTCCAGCCCCTGCAGGAGCCCATAGAAGGGAAACAGAACCAAATTCCCACATAATTTTATAACAAATGTTATTTACTACTCTGTAATGCATTGTGCTTTGATTTGGCAACAATAATATTAGTTCAGTGCAGTCCTCACATGAACAATCAATATACATATTTTAATTTTAATAGTCCCCATAGGATTATGGAATCATCAAGAACACTTTCCTTCAATGGGAATCTGTGGCATGAGGATTTAAAAAGAACAGTAGAAGCTGATGGCTTATGCAGATGATCTTGTGATAATTACACAAACCCCATTGGACACAACAAAGGTTCTCTTGGAAAAAATTTTTGGTTTATTTGGTACTTGCTCCAGGTTGAAAGTTAATTGTGAGAAAACAAAACTACTGACTAAAAATAAAACTTTGGAAGAGGAAAATGAACTCTTCCCAACTTAAAGTGGAAAGAAAGGGGATTAAATATCTGGGAGTTATAATCATGAAGAATAATAGTTCATTATTTCAGAATAATTATGAAAAAAGTCTGGAAATAAATCAAATGAAACTTACAAAAATGGGGAAAGTTAAATGTATACCTCTGGGGGGAAATTGTGGTAATAAAGAGAAGTATTTTGCCAAGACTTTTATTCTACTTTCAAATGATCCCTATAATAAAAAATAGAATACCCTTTGTGCAATGTCAGAAATAAATCTCCAGGTTTGTTTGGCAAGCAAGGAAGCCCAGAATAATATTGAAAACACTGTGTGATGCTAACGAAATGGGTGGCCAGGGAATTCCTAATATTAAATTGTATTATGAGGCCTGCAGTTTTTATGGTTGAAAGAATGGATATTGCTCAGAGATGAGAGACTCTTCGAACTTGAAGGTCATGATTTAAAATTTGTGGGGGGCATGGTTAACTTTAGTACGTTTTTTTATAAGTGTAGGATAAATATACACAGATACTTTTTCTTAAGATGATATTAGCCACACCACTGCAGGAAACCTTTGTTAAGGAAAGAATGGTTAAAAATTAGAGATGGTTGTTGTATGATGACCTTTCATATTCTGAACAAGACATCTGACAGTTTAAATCAAGAGATGCTTCTCAAGAAAGACAAATATCTTAATTGGTTTGCTTATATGCAACTTAAGGATAGATTTAATCAAGAGAAATACAGCAGTTGAGACTGGAGAAAATGAATTTTACTCAGAGCTGTGTAAAGATGATAAACATGTAATTTAAAACATCCATAAATGACTTTTGAAACCAGAGACAGAAAATGAGCCTAAAAAAAGAGTACCTGATAAGATGGGCCCAAAATTTGGGCCATAATATTCAAATGGACACATGGTTAAAAGATATAAAATTTACTGTATGTGGGAATTTAAAAAAACACATCAATAGTATATCTGTTTCCTTCTTTCTTTTTTCCTTTTCTTTATACATTTATTCTTTGAATGTATGTTATTTTGATTTTGACTGCAAATTAGATTGTTGTTGGTTTTTTTTAAATGGAGCTGCCGGACTCACCCCCCACACACACACACCGATGGCTTATCTGCAGATCCCGGCTGGTACCACATCTTCACCACTTCCCACGTGGTGGGATGGGGTGGGATGGCCGCTGCCATACCTGATCGTCTTCTTCCCAGCTGGCATTGTGGGCTGGGAGGAGGTCAGAGCATTGGCTAATCAGGGCCAGGCTTGCTTCACCCTGATTGGCTAGTTCAAATAGATTCCCAGCCAATCAGAGGTTATGGCTGGCCTCAAAATCTGATTGGTTGGGAGGCAGGACTTTGCTTCTTTTGCAGCAGGTTTTCACTCCAGTTTGGCACACCAGATGAGTCAGTGACTCTTCAGGAGCTGACCCGCCCACCCACTCCCTTCTTATCATGTATTTTACAAGTGGTATTACAGCATGCATATGCATTTACTCACTGACACAACTTTTGGGGCAGTTTGCATGGGTTTTGATTCAAGGTCATCGATAGTGGGGTCTCCATCAAGTTCATGGTCAAGGTCAAGATAAAGGTCATGGAAACCCCGGGGCTCAATGGCAGTGGAACATTACCAGCTTGGAGCATGTTATTACAGAATGTCCCCCCTTTTGTTATTTGTTTCATTGGTGGCAGGAGGGTGAGTGATCGGCAGGCATTCAGGGGGCCTGTCCAGACTTCTCCCCCTTCATGACTGGTTATTGTCAGCAGACGGGCTGACAATGGTCTCATCGGCCAGTAGGCAGGTTGGTCAATGGTGGGATCCAAAGCCATGTGTTTTGAGCCAACCAACTGCAGCTGTCATCAATAAAGTTGTGGCCTTTATTGCTAATATAGTCTTATGCTATTCAATATATTCTTTTAAACATATGTTGTGTTTTTCTTTGGGGAATGGGTGAGACGGGATACATCCTGCCTGGAAACGCAAAAGAACACTTTCGATCAGACTGAACAAAACATGAGGATTTGCAGATTAAGCCTAGAGCTGAAGTGCTTCCTCATTAAAACAGCAACACACTATGGTTGCTGCCCCACTGCAGAAATAATGCAGTTTGACACTATTTTAACTATCATGTTTTAACTATCATAGCTCCCCGCCCCCATGGAATCTTGTGTGATTTGTAGCTTGTTGTGGTACCAGAGCTCTCTGACAGAGAAGGGTAAATATTTCACAAAACTACAAATTCCAGAATTCCATAGCATTGAGCCATGGCAGTTAAAGTGGTGTCAAACTACATTATTTCTGCAGTGTGTCAGCAGCTTCAGAGTATGGTAGCAGGAAATACAAAATTACAGATTTTTTAAATATCAAGCTTATAATAATTTATATTTAGGGTTCTGTACAACGGTGATGTTAAACACATTCAAGGATAATATTTTTTTGTACTATGATACCTGTATATATAGATAATATGTGATTCAACATTAGCCACTCCTTCCCAATATAGCTATCTAAATGGCAATAAGATCCTTTCCTTCTGTCAGTACAAATTATTCTTTTATGCCACAAGATGGCTGCCACACACACAAAAATAGCAATCATATTTGTTTCAACTAGATTTGTTTCATGTTGCACATTTGCGATAACAACCCTACACCAAGTCAAATGTATTCAAAAGTGCATTAGGTACCAAAATCCTGTGAAAACCCAAACCATCTTGTTTGGCTAAAAGTTTGCTTGTCACATCCTTCCATGTTGATTTCATATAGATCAGTGCTGCTCAAAGTTGCAGTCTTGTGGGCTGCTGTGGATTGCCTGCTGGCACATGGTGAATTTATAGGAAAGAAAGAAAAAAAATAGTTGTAGCCAATGAACAGAAATATGGTGTTAGTCCCTGGCATACTAGGGGAAATGACTTACTGGGCTGCCACAATGGATAGCTAGAGAAATACCAATGTACATAATTTTATACCACAGTAGTTTACAGACAGTGCTCTGGAGAATACTAGGCTTCTTTGAAAGAGTAACAAGAATTTCTCAGTGGGGAGTTAATTAACTACAGATCTGAAAGACAAATGGCTCACAAAAATTAATCTTCATCTGAAAGATAAACTCCAGGACAATGTTGAATGTTACCGGATTCAGGTTAAATTTTCATTTGCACTGGCTAACCCTCTGGCTTTGCATAAAAAGATGCAATAACAACTGGGGCAGATAAGTTTTCATTTGTTCAGGCCAGCATTCCCATGTGGGGAATGCCAAAGCCAAATGGGGTATGACACTCTTTTCCCTTTCTATCTCTCCTTTATCCCTCTTTCTATCACCCATTTCCCCCCTCTCCTTCTTCCTTCTAACCCAGTGAGTTTCTAAGGAAGAGACAGATCACTCTTGGTAGAACAAGTGATTGAATTGGTGGCTTGCAGAGGGCCTCTGAATGGAGACCAAGAGCTTCATTCAGTCCTAGACTTACAGATTATCCATGGCTTAAACCATCAATCAATCAATCAATCAATCAATCAATCACTTTATTTGTATCCCACCTTTTCCTCAAGGGTGAGACTCAAGATGGCTAAAATGTTCAAGAATCCCTGGCTATTCATGGCAGCTGTTCTTCATCACATAAATCAATGCATCGATAGCTCTTTTTACCTTCAAAGTTTGAAGATATTTGCATGCATATTAATCTTTATTTTAATTTACGCTTTTTTTATTCAATATCCAGATCATCTGAAAGAGGAATACAATCTTTGTTCAGAATTCTTCTGACTGAAACAAGAAACAGATTGATCCTAGCCATTTTTTTGCAGAAGGCACAAATGATGAGAACTTGCTACTGCTTGTCATTTCTAATCTGGACTTGTATGTTTCACAAGGCACCCACTTCACCATCACCAAAAAGGACTAACATGTATTTACAAACTGAAAGGATAATGGGTCTGTCTAAGGATCATGGAAAAGCATTGCATCGAACCAAGCGGGGATGGATGTGGAATCAATTTTTTTTACTGGAAGAATACACTGGACCAGATACTCAGTATGTGGGCAAGGTAAGTACTACAATCCATAGATGACATGCAATGACAAATTCTTGAAAAAATATAATCTATTTTAGTTTCTCAGGAGCAGTACTGAAGCGAGTCAGAATGAACATAGTTGTCTACTGGGGAGAAATAAGATTTTACATCTGACAATTCTTGGAATACTTCTGCTTTTCGGGAAGGAGGCAACAATTCTCTGATTGCAAGCTATATATTTATAGGGAAAACATTAAATATTTATCCATTTTAATGTATTCCCTCAGAACTGGAATTTATGGTTAGTGTTTGGCAAGGCATTGAACATGATATATGGTTGCCAGTAAAATCAACTAGATACTTTGCCTTTAGGAACAAGCATGAAAAATGTGTGACCTAGGAAAACATGCTGTTAAGAACATAGACTCAGCTGTACACCAGATATTGTGTGATGAGAGTTTATCTAATTTGTATCCAAATCAAGAGAGAGGCCGAAAATTAATTTCTAGTTTCAATTAATGTAGACCCATTTAATCAATGGGATTTAAGTGTTGATTTCAGCCATGTTAAGGAAAATGCAACATGGGACATACAGTGAAAGAAATAAAATATGTATGTGAAAGTCACAATGACTAAGCAAGAGCAATTATGGGGCTACACAGGTGAAACTGCTAATGTAATCTAGAAGGCCTGAGAGCCAAGGACAGAGGTACTGAATGCAGAATGGAAACACCTGAGAATCATTAAGTGTACAAGGTGAAATGTTGAAATACATGGGTTGGTCTTAAGCATGGGTGGAACTACATGGACCAATCAGAATGGAAGTACACACCCACTGGGTGGAAACTAACTAGTGGGTGGTGATAAACAATGGCTATAAAATTGCAATGTTTGCCAATGTATTGTGGTTGAGTAGAGGTGGAGTAGTGTGTAGAGATTGTAATTTGTTGACCATATAGTATATTTATATAGAAGAATAAAGTAGGTTTTATATAAAACTACTGAGTTGCCTGAGTGAATCCTGGAGAGTTTGGAGACACCTGGTGAAGAGTGAGAAGGCTTGGAGAGTTTGTCAGGATCTTCAGCCTATTCTCTGACACTCTGCTGCTTTGGAGGAAAGCATTAACCACTGATCTAAGCTGGTCAGCTCTGCTGCATAACAAGGTGGTGAGTTTGAGCCAGAGGTGAAGAGCTACAACTCCCATCATCCCTGACAAGGGTTATGGGCCCAGTTACTAGAGCACCCAGCATCCACAGAAGCTAAAAGTTCCAGAGAGTGGAAGAAAGCTTTGTGGACGACAGATCAGAGCAAGCTGTTTGTGCTGCACTGATAAGCCTCGTGAGTAAATCATTTTGTGTTTTGCTTAAGCCCAGACGGGTCGGCTGTGCATACTCAGAAGGACTGTGTCAAATTGAGTCACTGCACAAATCAAGATGGAAATTCTAAAGTTTAGTAAATTAAATAGAAACAACTACTCTACCTGGAAGATTTATGCCCAATCTCTACTAGTAAAGGAAGGTCTGTGGTCAACAGTTGAAACAGGGCTGGCAGCTGATGCTAATGAAGCCACTCAAGAGAGAGATAGTAAAGCAAAAGCCTGTCTTTATCTCATGCTTGAAGAAGACTTAATTAATGACATCAGAGATAAAACGTCTGCCAAGGCTGTGTGGGATACCTTGCAGAGATTACACACTCCTTCAACTGCTTTTGCAAAAATGCTATGGTCTAAAAGAATATATAGGCAAAAAATGGCTAAAGGCCAGTGTGTGATAGAACATTTAAAAATAATGCAAGATTTGTTTGTGCAAGCTGAACTGAGGGGAGTGCAAATTAGCAAAGAGCAGCAATGCTACATTTTAGTAGAATCGCTAGACTCTTCGTGGGACAACATAACGAACAGCCTGCAAAACCTGCAGGAAGCTGAACTTAATAGAGACTTAGTTGTGGCCAGAATACTGGAAGAGAACCAGAGAAGAATGTCTGAGCAGGGTGACTCAGCATGCTTAAAGACTGTGCCAAAACAACAAACAACTCCTGACTGGCGAACGCAGGAGGAAGCAGCCTCTACAAGGGAGCAACGGAGGTGCTTTTATTGTAAGAAGATTGGTCATCTGCAGAGACATTGTAAACATTTTGCAGCTGAGAGACGCAAGCAAGCAGAGAGCAGATGGCAGCCGCAGCAGTATCAAAAACAGTCCAGACCTCCATTTTTGAGGGACAGTGGTAATAAAAAGGGGGTTGCAACCATGATTAAGGAAAAACAAAATGCAAATTCTAAATGGCTAGTTGATTCAGGAGCCACATCTTTGATGTGTAATGACATAAATTTAATAAGTAATAGAAAATCAGCTAATGTAAATGCTGTAGTTTTGGCTGACGGGAAAGAGCTAAGTACTGTAAATCAAATGGGTACTGTGTACATTCCAGGGCTAAAAGAGAATTTTAATGATGTCTTACATGTAAAGGAGTTAGAAAATAATTTGTTATCAGTAAGCAGATTAACAGAAAGAGACTACACAGTCATCTTTGAAAAGAACATGTGTAAGATAAAACTGAATGGGGAATTGCGTGGCATAGGTTTGAAAAAGGACAAACTTTATTATTTGGAGGACAATATTGATAGCTACAGGGTTGAAGAAGCTAATAACATAGAAAATATTCCAATCCACAAAGACTGCATACATGAACTTCACAGAAAATTCGGCCATGCGAGCTTCAAATGTTTACAGAATTTAATCAGTATGTGTCCAGATTTAAAAGTTACTGAATGCAAAAACCACTTAGATTGTACGGTATGTCAACAGGTAAAGGTCAGAGCTTTTCCAGTAGCTAAGAAAACAAAAAGAATTGCTCAAAGACCATTTCAATATGTACATGCAGATGTCGCCCAAGCTAACTGCTTGTCCTTAGGGGGAAGCAAGTATTTCCTAGTAATTGTTGATAGGTATACAAGGTTTGCATTTGTGAGAATAATGAAAAACAAATCTGACGCTGGGCAAAGTTTAAAAGCATGGGTAAGAATGGTGGAAAGACAATTTGATAGCAGAGTAGGCACCATCATTACTGATAGAGGAGGAGAATTTTTAAATAATCAATTGTTTAACTGGTTTCAAAAGGTGGGAATAAGGCATGAAACTACAAACCCTGCTTGTCCTAGTGAGGATGGGTTAGCAGAGAAGAAAATACAAGATATAAAAAGAATTACTGCTTGTATGATGGCAGATGCAGGGGTGAAAGATAGTTTTTGGGCAGAAGCAACTTTGACTGCAATACATATCAGTAACAGATTGTATCATTCAGAAATTGAAGACATTCCCTACAGGGTATTGTATGGGAGAATGCCAAATTACAAGTACTTAAGGGTTTTTGGACAATTTGCTCATGTTTACACACCTGCTTGTTTCAGGAGGAAAGGAGAACCCAAAAGCAAAAGGCTTAGGTTTTTGGGGTATTCTGGAAATAGCTACAAGTTTCATTTGGTTGGAAAACAAGTGCAGTATTCTAGGTCTGCAAATTTTGAGAGACATGCTGGTTGGGACAAACTGCATGCCAATAAAGAAGTGTTTTTGAGATTAGGGAGTTCAAATGAGTCAGAAGCACAAACTGAACCAACCTCAGGAAACGGAGGGGTTTCAGTTAAGCAGGAAGCATCACCTAGCAGCAGTGGTAGTTCTTCTGATGATGAGATAGCATCTAGGCCTACTACTACTCGAATGACTGAAGACAAGAGATTTAGTCATAGAACTACAACTCCCAGTAGAGAAAGTGAGGATGAAAGAGACAGAACAGCAGATTTTATTCCCAGGCGTAGTCATAGAGTTAGAAAGCCTCCAGATAGGTTTGTTGTGACAAAGGCAAGAGCTTGTTTAGCAGTAGAAGAGCCTGAAAGTTTTGAAGAATTGGAAAGTTATTCTAGTGAAGAACAGGAAAGATGGTTTGATGCAATGGATAATGAGTTTGGTTGCCTGGTAAATAAAGATGTTTTTGAAATTGTTGACAGACCCAAAGACAAGAAAGTAATTGGTTGTAAATGGGTATACAAAAGGAAAGAAATGCCAGATGGAAGTATCAAATATAAAGCTAGATTAGTGGCTAAGGGTTTTGCACAACAGCAGTATGAGAACTATGATAAGACATATTCTCCAACTGCAAAGCCAGAAAGTCTGAGAATGGTTCTAGCTGTAGCAGTAAAAAGGAATTTAGTTGTAGAACATTTTGATTTTGAGACAGCTTACTTGAATGCGGTTCTGGATGAAGAAATATTTATGGAACAGCCACAAGGTTTCGAAGAAAATGGTAGTCAGAGAGTATAAATTAAAGAAAGCGTTGTATGGTTTAAAACAAAGTGCCAGAGTGTGGAATCTGTGCATCAATGATGAGCTAGTTAAGCTAGGTTACAAGAGGAGCATTGCAGATGCTTGTGTTTATACAAAAGGAGACATAGTATTAGTGATTTATGTAGATGATTTGTGCGTAGCAGCAAAGTCAAAACAGGAAATTGAGTCAGTAAAAAGAGAATTGTCTAAGAAGTTTGTTTTGAAGGACTTAGGTGTATTGAAGTCTTATTTAGGTATTTGCGTTGAATGGACAGAAGAAGGACAGTGTTTGTTAAGTCAGAGAAATAAAATTGAAAGATTGATTGAAAAGTGTGGATTACAGAATGCAAAAATAGTAAGAGCTCCAATGACAACTGGTTTTGTGTCTGAGGAAACAACTAGAGCTTTTGAGGACAAGACTCTCTTCAGAAGTATAATAGGATCTTTACAATTCATATCTTGCCACACCAGACCAGACATTTCTTATGCTGTAAATGTATTGTCTAGAAGGGTTAATGATCCAAAAATTGAAGACTGGACAGCGGTAAAACATTTATTGAGATATTTGAAAGGAACCTTAGATAGGAAATTGATAATAAGAAACAATAGTTCAGATCTAGATTGTTATGTAGACAGTTCATTTGCATCAGAATTAGGAGACAAGAAGTCAGTTACAGGAATGATAATTAAATATAGTGAAAGTCCAATAGTTTGGAGAAGTAGAAAACAAACTAATGTAGCGATAAGCACAACGGAAGCAGAATTCGCTGTTTTGAATGAGATAGTAAATGAGGTACAGTGGATTAAGCAATTGCTAAATGATTTAAATGAAAGTTACAAGATACCAGTGGAAATTCTGGAAGATTCACAGTCATGCATAGCGATGGCTGAAACTGAAAGTTTGAAGAACAGAACAAAATATGTTGGTGTAAGATATCAAAATGTGCGAGACATGGTTCAGAAGGGTGAAATAGAATTGAGATATATAGAAACACAACACAACATAGCAGATTTGTTCACAAAAGCATTGACAGCAGAAAAACATGAAAGGCTGACACGAATGGTTGGAATGACATTGTAAGATACATACAATATTTTATTTCGGAGGGGATTGTTAAGGAAAATGCAACATGGGACATACAGTGAAAGAAATAAAATATGTATGTGAAAGTCACAATGACTAAGCAAGAGCAATTATGGGGCTACACAGGTGAAACTGCTAATGTAATCTAGAAGGCCTGAGAGCCAAGGACAGAGGTACTGAATGCAGAATGGAAACACCTGAGAATCATTAAGTGTACAAGGTGAAATGTTGAAATACATGGGTTGGTCTTAAGCATGGGTGGAACTACATGGACCAATCAGAATGGAAGTACACACCCACTGGGTGGAAACTAACTAGTGGGTGGTGATAAACAATGGCTATAAAATTGCAATGTTTGCCAATGTATTGTGGTTGAGTAGAGGTGGAGTAGTGTGTAGAGATTGTAATTTGTTGACCATATAGTATATTTATATAGAAGAATAAAGTAGGTTTTATATAAAACTACTGAGTTGCCTGAGTGAATCCTGGAGAGTTTGGAGACACCTGGTGAAGAGTGAGAAGGCTTGGAGAGTTTGTCAGGATCTTCAGCCTATTCTCTGACACTCTGCTGCTTTGGAGGAAAGCATTAACCACTGATCTAAGCTGGTCAGCTCTGCTGCATAACAAGGTGGTGAGTTTGAGCCAGAGGTGAAGAGCTACAACTCCCATCATCCCTGACAAGCCATTAATTCAAGGAGCTCACTCTAGATGGAATTGACAATTGAATTTAGCCCAGAGTTTTAACGAAGAGACTTAAAATAATGAAGTCACTATATAGCAATACACATACACATGAGTTCATGATAGTTTACATATAGTACCTGAATAATTTTTGGAACAGTTCTGAAAAGTAGACCAGAATTATTATCTTCATGTCATAGATGGAAGACCATTGTGCAAGGTCAAAACTGGTGTGTGTGTGTGTTTAATTTATGAAATTTATTTAGGAAATATTATTCACTTATTTCTACATTTGTTATTTATTTGATCTGTACCTTGGCCATTATGATCAGAGCTCATATATATATATATAATGCCTAAAATAAACGCTCATAGGGATTTGAAAAATTAAAAGCAATCATTTAAGACATATACAAACTTCAGCTAAAATCAGTATATGCCTGTCCAAGAATTAGGGTGTGTGTTCCACCAGTGGGACCAATACAAAGTGTGTGTGGAGGGGGGCATGGGAGAAAGCCTTCCCAGATGTGGCATCCCAATTGTAGAATGCCATCCTCTTAGAGGTCTAACTGGCAATAATGTTGGTTTCTTTCTGAGCCCATCTACATGAGGGGGGAAAATGGAGTACCTCGTAGTCATGGGATTTCTCAGCAGCAGTGTCATGATGTTTTTGGCCTCAGAAGCCCCCATAAGCCTCACATTCCAGATGGCAGTTGTGAGTGGTTTATTTACATCAGTTCTTCGCCACTGCTTATTTTTTAAAAAAGTTGTCCATGGTGCGCTGGAGCAATATAGTGATTTTCTGATTTAACAGGAAAGCAAAACAACAAATAACCACACCATTTTATTGCCTTAGTGATTGCTTGCTAAGGCGGAAATCCAAAATGGCAGCAGTGGGTGCTTGCCCTGTTAGCAAGCTTTGCCCTTACTCACACCCGGCCTATCAGCTTTGTGCTTCCCTTCGAATCGCTTGTCATTCAATTGTCCTAACAAGCAAGAATGCACACACCCCTCATGGTTTTAAAGAAGTATGGGAAAAGCCACGAAGGCTTTTCCTGCATTGTTTTTGCTGTTTTGCCCACCCTTCTTCCGAATAGTGTGGACTGGTGCATGATCCCATTTAGACAGGTAGGATTCCCGGTGAATTCCATGAGGGTTTTTCTTGACTGACAACTCCTTTGAAACCAAGCCAAAACATGGCTTTTTATTAAAGCCTTTGGGGAGTCATTTATTTCAAGTATACATGTATATGGTTTTAAAATGCATAATTTTAAAGTGGTTTTAAATGTTGCTATGTTTAATATGTTTTTATCTTGTTTAAATTATTTATGCTTTTTAATCTGGAAGTGTCTTAAATCATTTATATTGCATGCTGCCCTGAAAGCCTGTGACTAAAGGGTAGGATAGAAGTGTAGAAAGAAAGAAAGAAAGAAAGAAAGAAAGAAAGAAAGAAAGGAAGGCAGGCTGGCTGCAGGGGTGTTAGAAGGATTTTGCATGGCACAAAACAGAAATGAATTTGTCAGGAGAGTTTAACCTGAGGAAGAAATTCCACAATCAGGGCACAATCACAGGAAAGGCCTACTTCTCAGTAGTCATTTACTTAATGAAGACCCTTTAAAAAAAAACATAAGTAGGAATCTGGTAGCAAAGATAGATATTTAAGAAAGGTTTGAGATTTGATCATTAGGTGATTAAAAAAAATGGCATATTCCATGTTTCATAGCCAATTGACCTGACTACAACTCTCAGAACATTGTGAGGATCAGAATTAAAGTACACAGTTCAGTTTGCACTGAGTTTCTCCCAAATTTTCTACCATCTTCTTTGAATGCCAGCTATTTTATTAAGTGGTCTAAGAGCTTTAAAAATCTACTCTATTGCTACTATATCATGCTAAAAGCTTCTCCAAGAAGCTAGAAACTTCAACATCCAAGGAGACCCGATGCAAGCATATTCAAAATGAGATCACAAACGATGGGACATTCTGATGTGCTATTGCTCCCAATGATGCAATTTCATCTTATGAAGCCTTACATCTTTTCCCTTCAAAGTGTTCCACGAAAGGATGTCACATCACTGTGTCCTGTCCAATGGTGGATGGTGTCTTCCTTGCAGTGGGGTGACGAATTAGCTCTTTTTCATGAGCTGCACAGCAAAATTGGATCTAGAAAGGAGTGGTGGTGTAAAGTTTAGACCAAGAGTTGCATGCATGTTGTTTTCAGGCCCCAACTGTCCCAATTCTCCTGGCAAAAAAAAGGTGAATTGTCTCTCCTGGAAACCACCATTATTTAAATAGGTCACAGCTCCCATGCTGTTTAACATTAAGGAGATTTTCAGACAGGCAAAAATCTCCCCTTGCCGCGCGAGCAGCCTCCCGAAACTGCTGCGCGGCAAGGGTCTTTTTCGGACCGCGCTGTGCCTGTGGCGAAACCGTCCGTGTCACTTCCGTGAAGCTTGGGACGGCTCCGCGTCATATTTCAAGCACGGGCAGCCTCCGTGATTGAAATATGGCGCGGAGCCGTCCCAAGCTTCACGGAAGTGACACGGACGGTTTCGCCACAGGCACAGCGCGGTCCGAAAAAGACCCTTGCCGCGCAGCAGTTTCGGGAGGCTGCTCGCGCGGCAAGGGGAGATTTTTGCCTGTCTGAAAATCTCCTAAATAATTATGTGTTATTCAAAACCAGAAAAGGGCTTCTAGGCACTTCCAGTTTTGTTTGGGATTAAAAAAAAAAACATTTTGGCATTCTGTGAAGAAAATTGCCTCTAGGCCCATTGAAAATCACCTACACAAAGCACCTTTATTTTATCTTGATTAAATTTATTCTGACTCTTAAACCATTCTCATAATCACTAGGCAATACCAACTCCTTTACTTCCCTCACTTCCATGAATTTTAAATTTCAATTTCTCTTCCCCTTTCTCAGACAATTCATATTATGCAATTTTATATCTGAAGTCTTCTCCTCCCACACTTTTAAAAGAGTTTTGAACTACTTGCTTTGGCCTCAATGATAGTTCCAACTAGGGTAGGCCTATTGAAGCAATATTTGCCATGGTTTTGATTTACAACATTTTCTTTGATTTGATGGATCAACTGTATTTGGGACAATCAAGCCATAACAATTCAGGCAAAAGCAATCAGATCAGTCAAAATGAGTGGCTTTTATATAAGTTATTTTTTTCAGATTAATATTACCAACAATAGTTGTGTTGAGCCACATAATCTTTTTTGTTTACTGTTACAAAAGAAAATCCTTTTTTTTTTTCATGCTGGGTCAGGTGATTTTTACGTCCCTACAGAACCACAAATCTCACAAGTTAGGTTCCAAGTAACTTAGGTTGCTGATCCTCTGCAGAAATAATGCAGTTTGACACCACTTTATCTGCCATGGCTCAATGCTATGGAATTTTGGGATGTATAGTTTTCTGAGATATATAGCCTTCTCTGTCAGAGAGCTCTGGTGCCACAGCAAACTACAAATCCCAGGATTCCATAGGGGGAAGGCATGATAGTTAAAACCATGTCAAACTACATTATTTCTACAGTGTGGCAGCAGCCTAGGTGATTAAAGCACAATACAAAATATGTCTGTTTCTGTACTTAATTTTTTTTTTTTACTAAGAACAATGAGGAACATTGATTCATTAAATTAAAAAGAAAAAAATAGAACATTTAATTAGGCATGAAATGGCAATGAGTATACATGAGGTAAATGACAAATAGTAATTAACAATAGTATAATTAAAGCAGAATAATGAACAAGGTGTAAAACAATGTTTAAAAAGTATAAAATAATGGTATGATATGTATCATTCCCCATCAGGCAAGAACTGTTCCACAAACAAATGCTACACTATCCTGGCTGATGGCTTCCATGTCAGTGGAGTGGGGAAACTGCTCTAGAATATAGTCTGACATTTGAAGGAGCTATCTAAGGTGTTGGACTCTACAGCCCAAATAAGTTCAGCACCTTGATTAGCTCCTTTACATTTTAGACTAAGGACTTTTTCAGACGGTACTTACCGTGCTAGGAGGTCTCCCTAGAGGCACGGTGCTGTCGTGCAGCAGGGGGTCCATTTTGGCTGCCACCATCCCTCTTCTGAAATAATCTGTTTCACTTCCCTGAAGGATTGGAAGCACCCAAGCCATATTTCTCCAGATTTTATTCATGGAAGTTGCCTGTGATTAAAATATGGTGCGGCCGCTTCCAATCCTTCATGGAAGTGAAAGAGATGATTTCGGAAGAGGGACGGTAGCATCCAGAACAGACTCCCTGCCACGCGACGGTGCCATGCCTCTAGCGAGACCTCTTAGTGCAGTAAGTACCATCTGAAAAAGTCCTAAAACCTGGTGCAGATTCACCAGCTCATTGACATTGACATTGAAGCCACCATCTATCACTGAACCTATGTGCAGCTAGAAAGTAAGAGTGGACCTTCAGGCACTGGCCTTTAGGGATGGTTGCCCCACTATGGGGCTCAGCAAAGTCTATATGTAGTTTTGTGTTTGCAAAAGGCATCAACTCCCAGCTGGTATCCTGTTCATGAATTATGATGATGTAAGTCTGACCCACATCATTGCAATTCACTTTTACATTTGCTGTGCTGGTCAGAAGTTTCCTTTGATTGTAATAGTCACCAAAAGTCCCTCCCATTTAGCTTTTGTGCAGTACAAAATTTCCATGTTGCCAAAGAGTAGGGGGATGACTAGGGGTGTGTCCAGCTTTTTTCCTGCAGCTGGACATTCTGCAACAGACATCTGCAGGGATCTCCCCTGAAGATGTCTGTCACAGTTCATCTACCTACTGGGAAACTGCTGATTGAAGCCACACTCGTCCTCCCACTCTCTGGAAACACAGAAATGGTCATATTATGGTGGGAGGGCTGAAATGATTAAAAGGTACGTTTTGGTAGGTAGTATCAGAAGATGTAGGATTGTGGTTCCCCCATGTCTCTAGGCTCATGTTGCACTTTCATTATACAATATAAAATTTGGAAAGTAACTGCACAATTTGGGCCTGCATATGTTGGGTTTTGTAGACTTGGTGCACAAACTCTGCACACATCTGGAAATCAAGTGACTCCAGAGACAGGCTAGGGGTGGTGTCAGAAAGCAAGATTTTTCTCCCCTTCAAGTGTAGCCTTTATATAATGAAGTAATGTTCCAAGCTAATCCACAATGATAAATCTGTAGAAAAGAACAATAGAACTCATTGTATTCACAGTAAGATGTTGCCTTCTGTGTGGACCCAGCACATTATCAGAATAGCATGTAAAAACACTATAATTGCATGAGTGAGGAAAGTGTAAACATAATGGCATTATAATACTTACTTTTGCACATTGCTGTAATCATGCAAAGAAATTATCACAGAATTATCACACAATGAGCACTAGGACTTTAAGAATGGGAGTTTACTTAAAGCCGGGGCATGTGATCTCAGTGGTTCTCACGAGAAGATGTGAGCATGGTAAAAACTCCAAAAACACCTTAAATAACAAAGTAAATCAACACCTAAGCACTGAAACAAACCTAAAAACTTGCCAGAAAAATAGGAAAGTTCCTAAAAAGAGTGTCCTCTTGATCATCTTCACATTGCTACCTGGAAGTTTTCTCCCTAGCAAGGCAGAGGGGGAAGAGGTCTGTCCATTCATGCTGTATTCTCACAATTACAGAGAGACGTGTTTTCACACCATGAAAAAAGCAATTCTGTAGACCAATTGATGTGTTAAACCATTAATAAAAAATTACACTTTATTTGCAGCTGGTGCACATGATAGCCATGGGATGACAACAACATAATCTGATAATTTTTGCCTGTAATGTTATTATCATGTCATTATGGTGTGATTTTTGCCTTCTCTGATAAAGTCCTTTGAATCAGGATTGATTCAAACTTCTTCACCATCATCAGCAACATGACTGGCCTCATGGAACCCTTGGAAATGTTTGAAAGAACATGGATGTAGCAGCATCATGGCTATTTTCCATCAAGGAAGAGTCATTCTTAACACTGGAAGTAAACACAAGACTTCCCCAAAATCCATGTAATCAGGTTTAATGTGGTGTCACTAACCCCTCCCTCTCATGTTGTCACCTGGTGTGGTTTGGCCTCTCTGAAACCCCTAATGCTGCCACTACACGTCCCCCCCCCAAAAAAAATCCAAAATGTTACTTATATCAATAACAGAAGAATCAGATCTGAGAGATATGTAACAAGTATGCCAACTCAATGCCTGTAAGCAAACCAGAATGTTTTTGTTTGGTGTTTAAAAATGAAAACTGAGTCCTAACTTAATGGCCTAAATCTTGTTTGTTAGTCTCACCTAAACTAAATTAATTGAATCAATTGCTGGATGGTGAGTCAACACATCAGTAAATACAGTTGATTTAATTGTTGTACTCTCATTGGGACTAGCAGCAGGATTTAGGTCATTAAATCATAGTTGTGTGCCCAGTTATTGATCAACTAGAGCCCAATTCATACATTATTTAAAGAAGTCAGAACAACATGTGCATAAGGATAAGGCTGTGTTGAGCAGCTCGGTCTCAATGTTGTATGTACCATTTAAGCTTTTCCTCAGTCATTTACATGTACAACACAAATGTCTACAAAAAGGAAAACTGTATTCAACTGTATCAGAGTTTGGAAACATTTTGTTTGAACTATAATTCCTAGGAGTCAACCACATTGTCTGTGGGATTTTGGGACTTGTAGTCCCCAAAATAAATATTTCCAAGCTTAAAGCTATGTGTTTGGATGCTTTCATACAAACAGGAACCCTGAACTATCAAGGTCCCTGTTTCAATGGCAGCCTCTGCAGATATAGCTCTATGTGCAAATACCCCTTCTCTGCCAACATTTGCACAAAATGTATAGTTGTCAGAAGAAGAATCTCTGTGATATTCATGACATCGTGGAACTACCTAGATAGTTATTAATTTTTCACCTAAAATGATGTACACGTCCAACTATCATTTCATATTCTCTACTTGCCCAAGATATCTGTCTGCTTCTGTTGTCCCACTATTGATTTTTCTGACTAAGCTGTAGTCAAAATTAGATATGCTTTTAAAATCTCCCTATCAGTGTTTCTCTCCCAAATTTCAGGGTTCCAAATTATTGGGTCTTCTTTCAGAGTGGAACCACTTCAACAGAAATCTTCTTCTGGGATTATTTTATGTTATGTTATGTTATGTTATTTACCAGGAAGCTTCTACTGGTCTAATTTATTGTTCCAAATTTTGTAGAAATGGCTGTGCATGCTCAGTTTGCCAAAGCCTCCACCTCTTTCACTTCATTACCATCTGTTCTTCATTCCAGAGCCCTGAAGAGCATGTGCATGTTAAACAACAACAACAACACACAACTGCAATAAATAAATAAATAAATAAATAAATAAAAATACTCATGGTGGGAGCACATAATTAGTTGTAGAAACATTTTTTGGGGGAGGCTTGGTGTTTTGCACAGAAGCTCATGTGCAAATCAGCAGAACACCATATAAAAAGTATCTTAATGAAATCATATTATAGTCACCCAATAAAGCTTTTCTTTTTTCACCAATGTTTTTTCAGTGTATGAGTACACAAAGGTAATGCCAAGGGATAGGAAGATGAGGATAAACTGAGAACAACTGAAAGGTGTCAAAATACAGAGCTTCTGGAACATAATTTTAGAAATTCTTCCAGTTAATTCTGAAATCAAGGCTGCTGCCATACCACAGAAGTAATGCAATTTGAGGCTGCTTTAAATGCCATGGCTCAAAGCTATGGAATTCTGGGATTTGTAGTTTTGTGGGATATTTAGCCTCCTCTGTCAGAGAGCTCTGGTGCCACACAAACTGCATATCCCAGAATTCCATAGGATGGAGCCATGATTGTTAAATCAGCGTCAAACTGCATTGTTTCTGTAGTGTGGCAGCAGTCCAGGATCTGTGGAGTAAAGAACAGACTTATCGAAAAGGGGAATCCACCCAAGTTTAAACTCCTGGACAGCCATTCTTAAACCTGTCCCCTATGTCAGAAGGCAAGATCTTCTGACTCCAAATTTATCTGGCAGGATTTTTCACCCTACAGTTTTATAAAATGTCCATCTTTTATTATTCAATGCTCAATAGATATATACCATATGTATCTAGATTCTCAGTAATGTGGCCAAAGGATATTCAACATGCTTTTATGCAGCTGCATCTTGTACATTTGGTACCCTATGTCTTGTACATAGACCTGGCCCTAGGTTTACAGTGCCAAAACTGAAACCTACTAGTGACTTCTTGTAACTTCACCTGGACAAGTCTGGGGATATCACAAGGGGCAGCCCTTAGTGATGGCATACATCATAGAATCATAGCTCTTACTGTCAGGAAGTTCTTCCTAATGTTTAGATGGAATCTCTTTTCCTGTAGTTTGTACCCATTGCTCCATGTCCTAGTCTCTGGAGCAGCAGAAAACAAGCTTGCCCCATCCTCGGTATGACATCCCTTCAAATATTTAAACATGGCTATCATGTCACCTCTCAATCTTCTCTTTTCCAGACTAAACATACCCAGCTCCCTAATCTGCTCCTCATAGGGCATGGCTTCCAGACCTTTAAACATTTTGGCCACCCTCCTCTGGACACATTCCAGCTCCTCAATACCCTTCTTGAATTGTTGTGCCCAGAACTGGACACAGTATTTCAGGTGAGGTCTGACCAAAGCAGAATAGAGTGGAGTAGAGTTTGTGAGCAAGGCCTCCTGCATGTGACCAGCCTAGTCACATGCTGCAGGCCTGCTGCCTTTGTTACCATGCCTTCCTCCCCTCCCTATAAACAATATATATAATTCTCTTGGGTATATTGCCTTTACCAATGTACTGACTGGCTGCTCAGGAAACACACCCAACCAATCACTACCCACAAGCGAATTCCCTCTCCACATCACAATCCACTCAATCTGCATCACTGCCTCACAAGGGCCCCTCCCTCCTCTCCATCCCTCAGCCACTCATCAGTCACGGGCTGTGAGGAGATCCAGGCAGTCAACTGGTGGCGGTAGCAGGATGCTGCTGCTGCTGCTACTGGGCCAGATTCTGGCAGTGGCAGGATACCTTAAGCATGGTGGCACAAAGAACACCATTCAAACCCGCCCCCCATGATGATGTTTTTGTTGTTGTTGTTGTTGTTGTTGTACACAAATTTTTCAAGGCAGTGGTCTCATTCTGAAATTCCTCAGACTCACCTGAAGACTGGAGAAGAGGGGCTAGGCTCTGACATTCAGGGTCATGCCATAAGACCTGGTAACCCTATTTATGGGGTTTAATGAGGTTTTCCTGGGGGAAAACACAGATGTTTTGCAGTTGAACAGTTGCTACATGTGTGCCTATTATTATGATTGTTATTATTATTCAGATTTGTTGTTAATTTGCCTTTTGACAATAGTACATGGATAGCAATAGCAATACAATTGAATGTATTTTCTTGGAAGGGAATCATAGAATCATATAATTGGAAGGGACCCTCTTTGAGCCATCAGGTCCAACCTCCTGCTCAATGCAGGATCTCCAGCTAAAGCATCCCTAGCAGGTAGCTTTCCAGTCTCTTTCTGAGGACACCCAGAAGTTTGATAAAAGAGTAACAGTGAAGTTCCAAAGGCTTTAAACCAACCATTCTAAAATGGCCCACTAGCAACAATTGTCTTTCAAACAGGTGCCATTTCTTCCTCCCCCCCCCATTTTTAAAAAACTTATGGTTTGTCAGCTGGAGGAAGGGGGCAGGTAGCATCTCTCTGGGACACAGCTTTAACCTATGGACCTAGGGACCACACCCACCAATAACATCTATAATCTATTTCATTTGTCATGATAAGTACGTCTTACGGTTCTCTTAACACAAAGTGATGTGTCTGAAGGAGCTGACAAATATTTATTGGATAGAAGAGAGAATTCTGCTCAGGGAAGATGTAAAGTTAAGCAACAGTGTATGATAACAGTGTATTATGCCTAGCTGGGTTGATCATTCTGGATAAGCAATCAGAGCTTGAACAAAAAAACCCTGCCTTTCTTAAGTTTCAGTTCTATACCCACTTTCGTTGGTGTAAGCTCCATTGAAATGGATGTTACTTACTTCTGAGCAAACATTCATAGGACTGTATTGTCTATGGAGATTTTCACACAGGGAAATTATTCCCCAGGGAGATCGGGACAGAAACAGGGCTGTTCCAGTAGCAGCACCCCGTTTCGCACACCCCCTTCCTTCTCGCGATCTCCTGTCATCTTCCCTCTGTGCTGCTTCCATTTCTCTCCCAGTAAGTTCCATGATTTTTTACTAATGAAAGTTCTTCGTTAGTAAAAAATCACAGAACTTACCGGGAGAGAAATGGAAGCAGCACAGAGGGAAGATGATGGGAGATCTTGAGAAGAAAGGGGGCATGCGAAATGGGGCACTGCTACTGGAACAGCCCTGTTTCTGTCCCCATCTCCCCAGGGAATAATTTCTCTATGCGAAAATCTCCTATGACTGCATATTAGGGGTTGAAAAAGTGAAGCTCATAGGCCTCTCTGAATCCACTGATGCTTTCTGTGATAATGGGCCCTGCCATTATCTTGGGCAATGCAACAGAGGCATGTGGACTCACCTCCAGATTAACAAAGGGTTAATGACATTAGGATTAGGTTAAATTTTACTGACCTACAGAGGGGTGGAAGGCTGAGTCAACCTTGGAGCCCTCTGGGATCAAACTCATAACATTGTGGCTTGCAGTACTGACATTTAACTACTGCACCACCAGGGCTCCCTCAATGTGAATGAATTGAGGGAGGCATTTTCTATTAAATGATCTGAAATTGTGCATGTCATAGGAAGAAAACTATAAGTTTAGAATACTCTAGGTAGTATATGCTGGCATAACACCCAGTCATACATGTGTGTGGGTGGTGTGGGCATTATAAATTCTGTCTTTTACTGCTCACACTCGTTTCCTTGACTATAATAGTGGCTGGGAGATTTTCAGGCACCAATCTGTCTGCCTTGCCACTGATTGGTTATGCATTCTACCTTGCACACCTGTGTAGAAAAAGCAACAATAAGCTTGCTCCTTCCCCCGCTGTGTAGGTCTAACCAGAACATGCCTGGATAGATCCACACTAACAACCAGTGGCTGGGCAGAAGTGAAAGTGTACCCACAAGCTGCTGTTATGCACCTTGGGTGAAAGTGCTCAAGAGGAAGCAGCCTCTGCCACTGAGTGATGATGTAAGCATGCTGGTGGAGACTTATAGCCTACCAGTGTGATTTTGGGGACTTGGGCCAAGTTTTCACATGACCACCTCCCTCCCCATTATATGCAAGTAAATTTACATGGATAAAGATGTATCTGTATGAAAATATACGAGTTAGTGTGATGTAGTGGTTAAAGGACTGGACTAGGACAGTAGGAGACCAGGATTCAAATCCCCTCTTGGTCATGGAAACCCACTGGGTGACCTTGTTCAAATCACATAGTCTCAGCATTCTAAAATATCTGTTTAATGGGAGGAAGGCAAAGGCAAACTCCCTCTGAATAAATTATGCCAAGAAAACTCCATGACCTTCACCTTAGGGCCACCATGAGTCAGAAATGACTTTGAAGGCACACAACAACCATTTGAAAACACTGATCTCTTTAAAGTTGAAAATGTTGATTTCTTGAAAAATAAATGGGAAACGTGTACAAATGAAAATTAAGAAAAATCTGCAACAATGCATATATTAGGAAAAGTATGAACCAAAATATGTATACGGTACATTTTTATGCAAGAAGGAGGGAAGGAAGCGTTGAAACTTAACATAGAACTTGGGAAGTGAATGAATGTTGGTATGATGCTGAAAAATGAAATGAAAGCAAAACTGACAAACATTTGCATTTCTATTAGTGGAATCTGCTAGTTATTGCTAATGAGTTTTGCCAATGGAAATACTCCCTGATCAGGGATTTATGAAACCAAACTGGATGTTCCACTAAAGAAACAGCTGCTGAACATGGCAACTGGTGTGTCTAGCTTCTCTCTTGGCCTATGTAATGTCTATAACAGAGGTGGACAATTTTTGATCCTCCAAAGGTTGTTATCTACAATGACCTTCACCTGCACCTATGGTGGCCAATGGTAAGGAGTTGTAGTCCAAAACATGTTAAAGGTTTAAGTTTTCCCACCCTAGTCTAATGCAAGCCATCAGTGCCATGGTGCCATGACAGTTCATCCCATTCCACCACAAGCTGCCAAAAAGTAGGATTAGGTAACTGAGTGACATTAGGAAAGAAATACGTGTGGCAGCAGTCACACATATTTAGCATAACAACTGATTTGGCTCTGAGGTTCTCATTGACTATGCTAAGATACTAGAAAGGAATATATGGCAACCATTCTAGTGGTATATGTGATGCACCAATCCAGCACTCAAAGGAGAGCGGAAAAACCTGTAGAACAAAGCAATACAGGACTACTTTGGCAGAACAATCTGGCTGTCTGCTTCAAAAGGTGATTTTTTTTCAGTGACTTGCCTATCTCAGTGAGGTTTTATGTGTAGTCACCTTGAAGAGGAAACGAAACACTGTCAACAAGTAACTGTCACAAACATCAAGCCTTCCCACACCTCCTTGCATATGCCTTGTAGTTCTGATCTTGTTCTGTTTTCCTGGGATGATTTGTACATTCAACCCTATCATAAATCTGAAAGACAAGTGCAGCTCGTTCTCAAAAATAAAATGGTGTGTGTGTATATATCTTTCCACGTAAGTATTAGGGACAGGCAACACTTTTGATTTCTGGTATGCCTTACTGTCACATACCTTCACCCGTAAGTTCATTCTGTACTGCTTTCACAGTACTCTGTTGTTGTTTTTTAAGCTTCATGAAAAAATACACTTAAAGATGTGCATTTTCTTTTAAAGTATGTGTTTATTAATAGATTTGTTCTCAAAAGCTTCTTGATACTGTTTTTAGGGGGGGTATCAGGAAAGAGCATGAATTAACATACACACATCTTCATGTTAGTCTGGAAAAATACAACTCAGGTAGTCTGTATTCCCCAAGAAGGCCTTGCACGTGAGTATAAGCTTATATGAGTATAAATTTGTAAATAACGAGGTAAAATATTATACACCCAACTGGATACCATAAATCTAACAATAAATGGAAGAAGAAATAAAGAAATTGACCTATCATATCTTATAAGTACATTGTTGTGACCACTTAACTGCCTACATGCATTATCACATAGTTAACCCCTTTGCACCAGGACACACACACACAGACACATATGCAAACACACATGTTTGATACATTGAGTTGTGGGGTATTTTCTGACATCAATGGAATTCCAATGTATTGAGAGTTAGTATTAGGGTTAATATGGCAGTTACAGTTAATGATAAGGTTTAATATACACTTCTAACACTTCCTGAATCGAAGAAGTTCAATCCCCCTGCAATGGGGCCAAACAACCCTAGTATGTTACTTTTGCATCTTGGCATTGTGGTTTGCCAAACAAACAGTGACATGGGGCTTTTTGTCCTAATGCATTACATTGGCTAACATGAAATGTACCCTAGTAGCAAAAAGCAGATGACCTTCTCAGACAGTTTTTGCTGTAGCTTTTTTTAACTTCTGTTCTCCCCCTTCTCAACACCCTCCCCCCTAGAAAGTTATGAAAACTTGGGGACAATGGCCTGAATTGTGTTTCCCACCACCATCAGAAGAAAGAGACAGGTACACAAATGTACGGGACAGTCAAGTCAAGTCTTAAAGGTTATCCCCATTCCCATTTCAGTGTCCCAGGACTGAAAGGCAAGCCCAGAGAACTCCCATTTACAAAATGTCCCATTTACAAAAGGTTCAACTCATTCCATACCAACCTGCCAAAAGTGACCAATGGGCTAAGTATTTACAATTAAATGCCAATTTAATACATAACTAACATGTAATACAATAAGTAATAAAGATGTTTAATGAACCCAGTCAAATTATTTTAAGTTGCCAGCCAAAGCCAATTGTCCCATATTATCACAGGGAATCAGCAAAAGTTAGGCAAGGCACCTTCCCCTTTGTCAAAGTTAAAAGGAGAAGCACAATTTCTACCTGGCCCCAAAAGGTAACCAGCCAAATCCTGTACTAAACCCCAGAGTGGGTGAATGGGCTGAGCAACTGTCAAAGAGAATGGAAGAGACTTGGACTTGGGCTTTATACTAACACCTTCTGTCTCCCCTTCTATCTTGCATTGTGATGCATAACATTACTAAGATTCCTGCTTTCTTCCCTTCTTCTGGGAGGGCAAATGGCAGTCCCCACTCCATAATCAATGCTAGGGGTAAAACACAGGTAAGAGACTGTGGTGAACTCCATTAACACCTACTCACATGTACAACAAGCATGAGTTCAGAATATCTATTGACAGGATCTAGATGCATACGGTAAAACTCCAAAGACAGTTCTGAGGTCTTGGCACCAAAACCCCCTTTGTTAATACATTGCGGACCCAGGCCGTACCGCCCTTCCACCCTCCTGAAATAATGCACAGACACACAACTCTTTCTATTGACTTTGTATTGGTTACATATTCAGAATATAAGGTTAGGTACAGGTTAGTAAGGCAAATACATGTAGAGGTAGATACAATTTTGAGGTATATATTTTTCTTTCTTTGGCAAAAAATTGGCTGCAATCTGCAAGCTGAATGGTTGGCGGCAATATATGGGTCGTGATATTCTCATTGCCCATCCATATGGGCCAGAGATGGGTTGGTCCATCCCAAACCCGCCTCCTGGAGGAGAGAGTCAATGGCCGGGCTGTCCGCCTGACGCTCTCTCCTCCCCTGCAAACAAGTATATGTTAGCAAACCAAATGGGAGGGGCCTGCTTTGAACTTGACCTTGACCTTGAACTTGTACTTGATGGAGGCCCCCTTTCATCCTGCCTTATCACAACAAATGGAACCGGTCCGCCTGAAACCGAGATAATGCATCTGCTCCCTCCATCACGGCTGTTTCTGCAAAGGGTGTGACTGCGTTTGGGCCCTTCCCTTGGCCAATTGGAGTGAGTCTGGCTCGCTCCCATTGGCTCGTTCCTCTCTCTCTCCTGCCCAGCAGCAAAGGCTGCTGGGAAGGAGACAAGAAGATTGCAGCCCCCATGGGCTCGCCATGCGGCTACCCTTCCCCCCAACGCACTCAAGGCCACACAGGGGCGGGGGGGAGGCAGGAGGGCTGGGAAGGAGGGTAGCTGGCCGGGCTGCAAAACAGCCCGTTGGCCAGCGGCGAGCCCGCTTCTGTGAGTTTCATTTCCCCACCACCACCACCTGGCTAATTGCAACTACAAGCCTTCTTAAACATTTTCAGCGGAACGACGTTGGTGTGCCTGGGTAGTTTTCCACCAGCACATATCAGACCTAACTCCCAGAAAGCCCTTTGCCCATGTCAGGTCACTGGTGCAATTACAACAGAGACAGCAAGGCTAACTCACTACAAAACCCAGCATCCTAATTAACCTAAGGCACCAGTGACATGACAGAGACCATAATATCAAACCCTTTGAATTAGTAGGATTTACCTATGTTTTTGACTTGCCATTCAACAATTGGTTCAATGAGTCTATTCTACTTGGAACTAACCAACCAGATTCAGGCTGTAGTTTACAATTCTTCAAGCAACAATGTTGTGGAATACTTACATTGCAGGCCTAGTACTGTGTGGATTGTGAAACATGGCATGCCTTTGGATGAATAAAATGTCCCATCACACTGCAGGAGGGTAAAGCAAGAGCTTTTGAAAATAGATTTTGATGTACTATTGCAAATAAAATAAAAAGGAAAGAGAGAGAGAGAGTGAAGAAGAAGAAGAAGAAGAAGAAGAAGAAGAAGAAGAAGAAGAAGAAGAAATAGTAGTGGGGGAGAGAGAACTGCAAGTACATAGGATATAAGCATGGGCTAAGCATATACAATAAGATAAGCTGACTTTACTTCCAAAAATACATTTTCTTGAAATTGATGGCCATAATCCTGTATGGCAGTTATGAATATGTAACCTGGAGTTACGTACTCATGACTGTTATATGCCCATGCTCCCTACATAGTCCTTAGTTTAGGGCCAAGGTAGGAACCAGGAAATTCTCCCAGTCTCCACTTACTGAACAGAAAGTCCCTCAGTCTCCACCTACTAAGACCCTCAGTTTCCATTTACTGCTTTCAAACAAACATTTATAAACCAGAATTACTGGTTTTGGTTTTACTGCAGATATGATTAATACTTCCAACAGCGTGGCTGTGGGATTCAGAGCTGACACCAAAAATGCACTGAAATAAACATCATAGAGGCAGTCCTGACTTGCATTCCATACCCTCTGATTTACATATATATGTAGGGAAAGACCCATCAGGATATGGTTCCAGTACTGTCACATATAGTTTGAGGCCTCAGACAGTATGACTAAGATCAGGAAAAAGAGACTCACTTATGACTTGCAAATTTGTTTTTATATTTTGAATGGAAAGAATTTGTGTTTAAATTAATATGAGAAAATTTGAAACTGACAAATCTCTTTATCCCCAGAAGGTGAATCATTCAGCATTCCTTTCAGTGTACCCCTTTTATCTTTTTAAAATATGGATGGGAAATGTGTAGTCATCCAAATAGTATTGAAATGTAGTTCCCATCAACCCTCACCATCATAGCCAGTGGTGAGAGTTGCTGTCTAACAAAATCTGGAGGGCTATACATTCTCTACCTTCAATTTAAATCATGCCTTTAATCTCCAAGATTACATGCTAATATCTGTAAGAATAAAAATTACCAAGGCTGTCTTGAGATATTGTAAGTAGAAATTGTCACTAGACATTGATTTATTATTTACTGATAGTATTTGTTTAATTGGTTTTAGTTGGTTGGTTTGTGCCCATCAAATCTCTCAAAGAAATTCTCAGTAAAGTAGTTTTAAAACATTCTTTAAAAATATTTAGAACAGTTTTAAAATACAATTTTGAAAACTATTTTTCAAAACTGAAGGTCATGTTGAAGTTTTATAGTTTTAGCTGCCTCTCAGAAGCTCTAGAAGAATGGAGTCAGTCTGATTTTCCTTGGGCAGGATTCCACAATCACATGTTTCACAATATGCAATAAATAAGGGCACAATCATAAAATTAAAATACTGGGGGAAATAGCTCAAAATATATGTATGTACATAGATCATTTTGACAGAACAAGGAGACTTTCTGCTTCCAGGTTTATTTTTGAAGCTATGCGTTTTCTTTCCTCTTTTTTGGTAGGTAGCTGTGTTCATATCATTACTGGACTACAAAAATGAATGACAACAAATAAAGTAAGACTATGAATAATAAACAGTACAACAAGAAATACTAAATGGATAATGGATATGCATTTATAAAAGTTGTTTGAGTGTTCAAACAGCTTTGTCTGCCAGTATTTCTTATGAAGTCCTATACTGTTGGTCCTGCAGTAATGGCAGATACGATTTTTGTTCTGGGGGACAATTTTTCTCAGATACAGAAGGGCCTCACCCCTGTTGATTTTCCCCATTTTTTAAAAAATGGCAGTAACCAAAAATTAGAGACTACCTCCACCATAGGTCACATTATGACCCATGGGCTATGTGTTGTCTACCACTACCCTATAAGGTACACTTGTATTTTTGCACTTTTACAGAGAGGGAATTAAGATACAGGATGAAGCAGTGGTGGTACTAGAGGGGTGCGGAGAGGCCAAATTGCACCAGACAACATCGTTGTTGTTGTTGTTGGTGTGTGTGTGTGTGTGTGTGGGTGGGTGGGTGGGTAACATCAGCCTTAGTGTTGTCAGAGGGATAAAGAGTGAGTGGCTTCCCCATGAAATCATAGCAGTAGCAAGACTTGAAGTAGAGTCTTTTCAGGCTTATAGTTTTAGGTCTGGCTCTAGTGTTGAGGAATCCCTTGTAAAACATTTTCTTGTGGGACTCTTCCTATGATAATGATTTTTATGTGCCCTTTCCCTTATTACTTGCATTTTTGTGCATGTTTTCCCTCTATTATTTTACATTTTAAGAACTTCCAAAATTACATCACAAAATTTATAAAAACGCAAATGTGTGTGTTCCCTTTCATGTGTAGATTCAGAATTTGATAAGTTTGCATTAAAAAGCAAGTCTAACAATTATTAGTAAATAGATTCCTAGTAAGTAGATTCACTGAGTGGTTATAACAGAAACCAGTGGCCCTGCTGTGAGCATGGAGCATGTTGGATCTGATAGTAAATTCCCCACAGTGAATCAGAGCAAGGCTACCTCATGGGGAGGATGGGGATTTAAAATGGAAGGCCTAAGACATTGAAAGCCAATGTAGTGTAATGGTTTGAACATAGAACTGTGATTCAAGAGACCAGGGTTTGAATCCCTGCTCAGCCATGGCAACCCACTGGGTGATCTTGGGCAAGTCATGTTCCCTCAAGCTCAGAAGATGACAATGGTGAACCCCTTCTAAAGAAATCTTGCCAAGAAAAGCCCATGACATGTTCACCTTGGGGTCAGTACTATTCATATTTTACCTAAGATTCCAGGATATGAAAAGAATTAAAGGCAAGTCAAAGGTGGAGATACCTTAGGGCTTGTCTAAATGTGAAAATACTCCTCATAGAATTCAAGGAAAATTCTTTTTTGTCCCAATGGGATCCCATGGTGACTCAATGTATTCAGAAGGAGAGCCCCCCCAAAACTCCAAATATTCCACAGGGGAAAAAATTTTTGCGGCTTTTCCTGATTTGTTTTAAAAATTCCAATAGAAATGTGCATTCCTGCTCATTGGGACAACCAATGCAATTTGTTGCACAGCCCAGAGAGGGCAGAACTGAACATCTGATTGGTAGGACGTGCACAGGGGTGGGTTTGCCATCAAGCACACGAAAGCACTTTGCATGTTACTGATTGTGTGCTTTTTAAACTTGCTTTTTTAACTGTTAATTTGGCAAACCTTCCTGGGGTGGCCTGCTCCTTCTCTCATGCATATCCCATGCCCTCCAAAGGCTGCTGACATCGAGCTCAGTGGACAGGCATGAGAGAAGGAGCAGCCCAGCCTGGGAAGGCAAGATGAAGCCGGAGCATCAAAAAGCCACCCTCTTCTTTCTTCTCTGCAACTGGGAGGGGTGAATGGAGGGCAGCTCAGTCTCTCTTCCTCTTCCTTGCAGTGGCTGCCCTCCTTATAGTCTCCAGGTGCTGCCAGGTTCCCTTCATCTTCCTGCTAGTGTCTTCCATGATTGCTCCCCATGCAAAATAATAACATGACCACCATCTTGATTTGTGGCCATGTGAACATCCAGAGTGGAGAGCTTCACAGCCTATCATTTTTGACAAAACACCATGGAAACAAAATGATGCTGCTATGAATTGGCTATAATGCACACGTATGAGCATTATTTCTCCTCATCTAGACAAGTCCTTAGAGTCCTTATAGTTTTGTATGATGAATTCAGGGAGCATGAAGACCGAGTGTTAGAGACAGCAGGGCCATTTCAAAGATGCTATATAATATACAATGTGGGGGTTTTATGATGGGGAAGATATGCATAGAATGAAATTAATAAATCAAAATAAATGTGGAGGATATTTTTATTAATGCTGCAGCCGTTGACAGTTTTATTCACTAACCTCAGGAAGCAATCCTGTTAGACACAGCTTCCAACAAGATTAGGCCTGGAAGACTTATCACTTAAAAGAATTATGTTACCCAACTTCATCAGTGCAACTTGATTAGTATTGGAACCAGCCTCCAGAGCTATTAAAGATGTTTTATACACAGGAGTAAGCCATAAAAATGTTGCCTTACTGATAACAACTATTTGATTCCTTTGACAGTTTACAAATGGATAAAGACTTTTTTTCATTATACATTAGCATTTGTGATGGCTAAACACTATAGAACATCGGGTGGTAAAGTGTCTTTAAAAGCTCCAATTTTCCCAGGGAGGGAACCTGCAATCATATGATCAAATTAGCAAGTGAGAAAGAAATGGAATATAAATGAATTCATCAAAAGGGTTTTTTTAAAAAAAAAAATCATGTCTTCTGAAAATTAAAAGAACTGCATGGCTCAACAGAAGACTTTAGATATAGAGAAATAAAATACAACAAAAAACACGAGAAGTGAGAATGTTACCATTTTAGATATTCTCTGAGATATATGGGGGGCACTTATCCATGAACATCTACCATCCAGCTTGGATAACATTTAAATAGCACAACCACAAGTATGGGGGATAATTATGTAAATTCATGTCAGTTTTTTTCCATCATATACCCATTGGAAGTCCTTCTGTCTTTTGTCAGATCAGCATGGAATCTCTTCCCCAAGTAGAGATTTCTGTTGCACTTTTAAGTGAGCAAGTGCTTTACAATAGGGAAATGTGTCACTCTTGTAAATTTCTCACATTTGAAAATAATCTCACATTTACAATTTTGATCCTCACATTCTTTTCATTCCAGCTGTGAAGGCATATACATATTGGCCAGCATCCTGTTGGGGAGTTACAGATATATAACCTAGAGTTAAGCAATTGTAACTGATATTCACAATCCCTATGTATTCCCTAGTTTAGGGGACATGTAGGGGCTGTGAAAGTCCCCTAATCTCCATTTATAAGAAATAGGGGTTTGTTCCCCTGTTACTCAGGAAGCAGCTGACTAACGTTTCCACCTCCTGTTGCATGAACAATCTTCGCTGTGAAGGGGGATTGCAACAAGGATCCCAGTTCTGGCTGTCACAACAGAGATTGCTCACGGGAAAGGGTGGGAATGTCAGCCCACTGCTTCCTGAGTGGCAGGGGATTGGACCACTGTTAATTGTGGTGGTGGCTTCCCTGTAAGTGAGGATTGTTGGGGTCATGTGAGGAATCACAGTTAGGAGATTTTCAGTTGGGAACAAAAAAAGTGTTCCCGTCCTACAATCTTGTTTCCAACCCCTCTCCTGACCTCGTCATGCCACAATAAACTAAAGTTTCAGACCTACCTTGGTAGCATCTTCGTTGCTGCCCAGGAATGAATGGAGCTCGAATAGAGCTCTATTCACTTCCTAGTTTGAAATCCCAACCATTCTCGCGATAGGATGAGAGCACAGGAAATTCAATTTTTAAAAGCAAAATAAAAGGAAAAAAGTGAGAGCAAGCACAAAAACACACTTAAAACATAACAAGTAACCCGGGGAGGGTACAAAAACCTGTATCACTTGCCTGGCTGTCCCGATCTCACCCAGAAGTGTTCTGGTATGGACCTCCCACTGACACTGGCATCACACCAGCATAACGGGGCATCTTTTCTGTTTCTGGACATTCCGTTACAGAAATGGAATGGGGGATCTATTGATGGCTTAGCCAGTCAATAAAAAGCACACCAGCAGAACAGCAGCAGCACAGGTGCATGACAAGATGGGAATGACGTTGTCTGAAAAGGAAGCCCTTTAGCAATCTCCTGGTGTCATTATCACACTATATTTAGTGTGCCTGATAATCTCCCCTGTCATATAACTACAGTGGTTATGCATTTGTAACTTCCTCAACAGGATTCCAGTAATTGTGGTTTAACCCTATTTGCACCAAATCCAATAGGTACAACTATTCCTAACATGGGAGAGGGGCATGTTGTGCCTGCCTGCCACAGAGGTGTGAAAGATGATGGTCCTTTCAGAAGAAAGAAGTAGCAACTATAAATCAGCCCCATGATCTTGGCTGAATACACAGGAATTCAAATCCAGATTTCTCCAAGTTAAGCACTAAAATGATTCTAAGAACAAAGCCAGACTTTTGTGGCTTAACCTAAGTGATAAGGAGGTATCACTTATTTATCTGTATCCAATGCAGAGAAAAAAAATTTGAGAATTAACCATCAAGATTTCTGATGTTGTGGAGAACCCCAGGTCCTCAGTTCTGCACATATTTCTATTGTTGGAGTAGATAGATTTTTTTTTCATTCACTGAAACTTTGGACTACATCTCTGTGAAGTGGGGAAAATGTGTGCAGACCTGTGACAAGATGAAATGGAATAATTTATGCATGTGTGTAAAGGATTTTGATTGGGAGGGTTAACATCACTTTTTTGTGTATTTGAAGCACTACACTCTTTTCCTGGCAAATATGATCACAGTGTAGAAATAAACACAGATAAATAGCAGTGCTCAAACCATTTATGTCTAGAAAAGACTTGGAAGGCAACTGAAAATTGAGGTGGAAAATTTAGCCTTTCTGATATGGGTAAAAGACGGGGGTGTTTAATGTGTCCTTGCAGGAGGGCTGCTTGGACAGTTCAAATGTAACTTTCTAAAAAGAGTAGCAAAGGTTGGCTGGTTTTAAATCAATGTCAAATACTGTGATAGAAACAGACAAAGAAGCAACTCACTAAAATCTTCCACCTTCACACTCCACATTTGCTCCCAGAAGCTATAATTTTGTAGGTGGACCAAGAGTAGAAGCACACAACTTTAAGCTCTGACTTAAGAGTATTGGACTTTTAATTATCTGGATTTGGTCATCTCTAGGTTCATTGTCAGTTCGAAGCACAATGCCCTTTCCCTTAGGTTTCAGGAAATAGTTCAAGACTGTTTATCTCAGCTAATCTTACCTCCCCCAATAAGAAAATACAGACTGGTATGAATGTTACTAGTTAATGTACTAGAAGAAGAAAAATGTAGCTCTTGTAAGGATGTGTCCTCTACTGTTGAAATTGCACAAGGGGGAGAAAGAAGATTATGATTGCCCATCAGCCCCATTCTAAGTTCTGTTTAGGGCATGATCACACAGGGGGGTCACTGCTTCTTCTTTCTAATCTCCATTTAAAATTCGTTATATTTTCTATAACAGATATTCTTAGCTCAAGTTAATACACATGTGGTTCTTCCAAATGAGGTTGGGATTCATGAGATTCAGGACAGATAAAATTAAGTATTTCTTCACACAGTGCATCTGTTAAACTACAGAATTCAGTTCCTTGGTAAATGGTGATGCCCACCGAAATGGACAGCTTTAAAAGAAGATTGGACAAATGTTTGTGGGTTTTCTAGAAGCATCTGATTGGTCACTATGAGAAGCAGTATTTAGCCCAGTCCCATCGGGCACCTCTTACATACTGCATTATTTGTAATGACTCTGAGGCAATCCTACCTTTTGTACAGGTTATAGGGAAAGAGTGTGGATTGTAGAAAAATGGTCTGTTGCTTGCAGGGCTATATTTATTATATCACAATTCTGTCTGTGTATAAAAATATAATGAAAATGAGTAAGAAGAATGAAGTACTGAAGTATATGCATTTATATAAGCAATGTCCACTACAAACACAAACAAACTACTTATTTTTCCCAACCAGAAAGTTACTGTTATCTGCCCATTACTCTCTCCTTTTAGGACTCCCCTTGTCCCTAGACTAGAATATAAAATAATCTATGTTTCTGGTGCTGTTTCACAACCAATTTAAACTTTCCCATCTCTTCATAATTTTAAAAGTTCAAGCAGATTTGAGTAGAGTTGAGGACCAAAAAAAAAAAAAAATGTAACACTGTCTGATCATTCTTCCCTGGGATGATTTGTGGACCCAGGTATTCCCCTCTCCTCCCATGTGAACAAATACACAGAGACAATGTATCTTCACAAACTATATTAGGTACATGAAATGAATAACATATGAAAAGATATTTGGTATATATTGGCAATAAAAGGCCACAACTTTGGTAACAGCTGTAAATGGTTGGCGCAAATTGCATGGGTCCGGATCCCTCCATCAACTAACCCACTATTGGTCAATGGACTGCTGTCAGTCACCACTGACACCTCACTGCACAGAGGGGAGGAATCCTGACCAAGCTTTGCCTGCTTGATGACTTTCCCTTCCCCTGTGAAACAAAGTTATAAAAGGAGGGGAGGGGTCTCTGTGAATCTGAACTTGAACTTGAAGTTGACGGAGACCCCATCCCCTGGGTGTTTACCCTGGATCAGGACCCATGCTAGCTGCCACAAAAGGTGGTCTCCAATGGGACCCGCCTTCTGCCAACCAATTGACAGCCATCACCAATGGGCCTAACTCTCCAGTATATCAGGCAGTCTGCAGTGAAATGGCCAATTCAGACTGAATGTACACCACAAAGGCCCTGGAGCATCACCTGCCTAGACACTTGATAGTCTCCTTAGACAAGCCCCCTTGCACCGCTGTGGTTGCCACCCCTATCCAGAAGGAGTGGCTCCCAAAATCCTCAGCTGGCAAGCCCAACTGCCTCAATGCAATTCTCAACTTACTGATAAACTGGAACCTTGTCAGTGGAGTCCCATCCTTCTGCAGAAACAGGGGACCAGACCCAGCGTGGTGCTCCCTCAGGAACCTGCACATCATGCCCACCAGAGATGGTGATGAATCAGGCAGACTCCACAGCTGCAGAGTCACCCCTTTTCCATGCTGGTTGCACTTGGAATGTCATCCTTGGATGTGCAGTGCATCATCCTCCAAAGATACATTGCTGAACTGCAGATCCCTGCCTGACACATCACGCTTGGAGGAAGTCACCAACTTGCCAATTCTTAGGGCACCGAAGAAGAGCAGAGCCTCGTAACGGAACCAACACACTCCCTGCAGCGTGGCCACCAGCTTGACCAGAATGCCATAGGAGATCAGGCACTTGCTATCTGCCACCCATTGGCTCTTCCTCCTCCAGCCCTCCACAGCCCTTCGTATGAGAAAGGTTGTGCAAGGTTCACCAAAGCCCGCTGCCTCTGACACCGGGGCCGGCTTTTTATCTGGCCCCAGTGCAGTCAGGCGCGTCATCTGGTTGCGCCAGAAGCACCAGCCAGGAGACCCTCCCCTTTTGCTGGGCCCGACTAGGGAACAGGCCCCACCTACTCCAATTGGCTGGCCCTTCGTGCCCTTCTCCCAGCCCAAGGAGCAGGACGGGAGAAGGACAACCAACATGACATCCCCCATGCTGGCCGCTAGCCTATCCCAGTAGTCCCCTTGTGCTTCTATTACTGTCTCCTTTTAGGACTCTCCTTGTCTCTAGACTAGAATATCAAATAATCTATGTGTCTGGTGCTATTTCACAACCAATTTAAACTTTCCCATCCCTTCATAATATTAAAAATTCAAGTGGATTTGAGTAGAGTTGAGGAAAAAAAAAAGAATGTAACACTGACTGGTCATTCTTCCCTGGGATGATTTCTGCCCCTTTCATCTCACTCTCTTCTAGAACTTATATCAGAAGCCCCTTTTAGGTTGGGCACAAATAGGAAGGGTGGGGGTGGGAACCCCAGGGATAGGTGAGGAAATTTGCTTCATAAGAGAATAACACATTTGTACTTTCTGGTGTGAACTGGAAAGTAGTTTGCTTTGAAAATTTTTCCAGCCATTTGCCACCTATGCTGAGTTATATTTGTCTATTTTATAATGTCTAATGAAAGTGGAAGGCTCCTTCTCCCCCACAGCCTCAGAGACATCACTTATCAAAGCTGAGGCTGCATATACAGTAGTAGTTGCCATGGATCATATGGAATGGGCCCACACCTGCTTTGGTCTAGTTACTTTTGCATAATCATAACATAAGAATATGCAAGATTTTATCCAACTAGACAACATGCCAATAAGATGCCTTATTACCCATTGTCTTAGGCTGGAAAGAGACAAAAAGGGGCTATGTCCATCTAAACTCTGCTGTCCTCTTAGGACTTTTTTGGACGTTTAAAATACAATGCGAGCAGCCTCACCACGTTGCGAGGCTGCAGCACGGCAGGGTGTCCCTTTCGGATGATGCCCGTCCCTGCCGGTACTGTTGTGGTACCGCAGGGACATTTGAATGTTATATTTAGCTGATTTTTACTCACGATCAACTTTTGTGAGTAAAAATCAGCTAAATATAACACTCAAAAGTCCCTGCGGTACCGCAACAGTACCGGCAGGGACGGGCATCATCTGAAAGGGATGCCCTGCAGCGCTGCAGCCTCGCAACGTGGCGAGGCTGCTCGCATTGTATTGTAAACGTCCGAAAAAGTCCTTAATGTACAATTTAACAGCTCTCTTCCCATCCAAAGTATGCCATGCCCTTTCTAATGGGTGTTTAGGATCTGGACAAAAGTTTGGCAAATGAATACTTTGATACACACACTTATTCACTATGCACTTATGTAGGAAAGTAGGACCTAAAGTTAGTGTCAGCTTGTCCTGATCAAACCTACACAGATTATGATTAACAGATAATGCTGACAATTCTGACACTCATCTGGCTGAAGTGATAGCCAGTAAAAAGACCACCTTAAAAGAAAGCAAACATGAAGATGCCTCTTTTAAGGGTTCAAATGGCACTTTTGTTAATTTGTTCAGTACTAAATTAAGATCCCATGATGGAAACCTATGAAGTATTGGTGCGGCTGTCAAAGTTGCCCCTTTCAAAAACTTCTTTATGTGTGGATGAGATTAGGGACTTTATCAGACCATCCCCCTAAATCCTGTTCTTTTCCCAGCATAAATTTGCTGGTTTTTATGCCAGCAAAAAAACTCCCCATGCCACACTTACCTCTAATCCTGGCAAAAGGCTTCCCAGCAATGAACAAGGCATGAATGGAGCTCTGTTCATTTCCTCATTTCAAATCCCACATATTTTCATGAGAATACATAGTGCAGGAAATTCAAAACTAAGGACATTTTCAGACACGTCTTACCATGCAAGAAGACTCCAGGAGAGGTACGCGGCTATCCCATGGCAGGGGGTCCTTTTCGGACACTGCTGTCCCTCTCATGGCATCATCCGTGACAGTTCCAGGTCCCATCTACAGCAACAGCACATTTTTTTTTTTTTACTCACGGAAGTTGTCTGGAGTCTTCTTGTGCAGTAAGACATGTCTGAAAATGTCCTAAAACTAAAAAAACAAAAACAAAACAAAACAAAACAAAACAAAAACAAAACAAAACAAAAACAAAAACAAAAACAAAAACAAAAAAACCACACACAAAAAAGTCACACAAAGCACCCAAACACACTAAAAAAAAAGCCCCAAGTAAACTGGGGAGGGTCATAAAAAGTGCATCACCTACCTGGATGTTGTGATGTCACCCAGAAGTGTTCTCGATGGACCGGCCATTGAGACTGCATTCACATGAGTACAATGGTGCAAAGTTTCAAACGCTGGCAATGCGGGCACAAAAATGCCACGGTGATCATTTGATGGTTTGAGCCATCAATAGAAAAGAATTTTTTTTAACAGGACATGATCGCGACAATGACAAAGGGTGGCATCGTGCGCTATGCACAGCCTTTTGTGATCATTAGGCATCCTTATGATGCCTTATTTGCCTTGTCTAATAATTGATCTCCCTTTACACATAATACAGTTAACAGAACAGCAACTTGTCTCTTCAGTGTTAGGCCTCAATCCTTTCCTTATACCATCATGAAGGAAATTAAGTATCTCAGCTACCTGCACCTTTCCCCAATCAAATTCATGAGAGAAACACCATTCTCTGAAGGCCTTCCACATTATAGCATGTATCCTATGAGTGCAGTCCCTTCTAGATGACAAAAAATCACATCCACCACCACTTCCTGTTTATATATATATAAAATCAAACTGTTGCATGCAGTGTTCTGTGTGTGTGTGTGTCTGTGTGTGTGCATGCGCATGCATGTGTGCACCAGGAGCACTAACATCTTTTTTAAAAAAATGTACAGAAATGTATACATTCCAATGAATGAGCACAAAAATGTGTTGCTTATTGAAAAGTCACTGGATAATGTATATATTTAGAATGTGCACATTTAAAAGATTCATGCCATTTTAAATCTATATGAAAATGCACATATAATGTTTTAAAGTTGACTAAGATATGTGGACCAAGAAAGAAAAAGAGGAATTCTGTAGTCTGCTGAGGGATCAATATGGAATGATGTAGCATGGGAAAAATGAGAAGATCAAGAATGACCAAAGTACCTATCACTATTCTATGTAGATGTGTGTGCTCTGAATGGATGTTACTTTGGTGGATTTCTCAAGGGTACAAAGTTATACATATATGTCAGATCACCCACTGTAACTGTCCCTATTTTACAGGTTCTTGGAAAGAAAAGCTAAAGCAGGGGTGTGTAGGGAAAAATAAATCACAGTGAAAGAAAAAAAGTAGAAGTTAGGGGTGTCATGTTGCTTGGTATTACCAGCATTCTAGCCATGCCATCTGGGGTTAGTTTGTTTGTTTTATTGGATTTATACCCCACCTTTCTCCCCAGGTGGGATCCAAGGTGCCAATTTACATTGTTGGATGGTCTGGATTCCCAGCTTTCATTTAAAAAGTACTTCTATTCCCTTTTAGAAGCTGGGATATACAGCCAATATTCTGCCTACGTGTCTTTCAAGAGACAACCCTACTGGAGTTCTTCACCATGATCAACCAATGATTGAAATAAGAACTGTAACTTACACAATATTTTTAGGTCTTTGAGTTTTGAAATTGTTGACTGACCCATCAGCCTCTGTACTACATACACAGTGTGTATTCATGCCACATGACTTTGGTCTTACAGGATTAAAGTGACAGCCCTCAACCATAATACATACCTGGACCTGCACGGTGAAGGGGCTGCAGAAGGTACATGTTTGATGCCCTCCATGGTCAGAGGCCAAAGCTTGTTGCATGTGGCACAGAGCACCAGGATGCTGCACATGACAGGGATGGATCTGGAGGCTACAAGGCCTTGTCACCCCCTCACATGCCTCTTTGGATCATCACAGTGCAGACCACTCTCCTTCAGTTCAGTTTGAATTTTGCTGGTCACTTCAGATCTGGGCAGAAATATTCTCACCTTTGCCAAGGGTTTTCCCCCCCCCTGCCTACCCCATACTACATATGGGGGATTTTAATGATTGGCTAAGAGTGGTGTCTGTAAATAGGCTGTCATTGGGGGGAATTTAAGTGTTGGGTGTTTAACTTGGCACCCTTTTGGTGAAGAATAGGGCTCTGGAACAGTCTCTTTAGGTCCCGGGACCCAGGGGTTGGAGAAGGAGTGTGCCCTTGCGGCTGACCTGGGGGTTTTGCTCTCACTTATAAAGTCTGGGACTTGTGGAGGGGAGTACTGTGGGTTTACCATCCAGTAAGTGGCCGGCTGGGGAGCAACCCAACTATTGGATTGCCCTCAGCACTCAGGTGTTTTGCTCAAGGGAAGGCTAAGGAAGTAGACTAGGGTAGATGCCTGGCCTCAGCTGAACCCACATCAGATTTCTCACCCCTCTTGCTCCTTCCAAATTTAACCTCAACCTAAATAGGCTATAGGTCAAATAACGTGGCTTTTATTTAACTCAACTTTCTGTGTCATCAAATGCTAGAATATCCCAACTGTGTGTTAAGTAAAGTTCCTTCTTGTCTTCTCTTCCCTAGCTGACAGCATTTTATATTTTGTAATTGCATTTTATTTTATTTTTACATGTTAATGTAAATGTTAATGTTTGTATGGCTAGGGAGGGCAGAGGGAGGAAGAATGAAGTTTCCATTCAGAGTCACTTTTCTTTTCAGGCTGTGTCCATTTATCCATGAGTAAGCCTCATTGATGTGATGGATTTTACTTCTAGGTAGATAAGCATAGGATTATACTGTCAATTGAGCTTTTTTTAAAAAGGAACTGTTAAAAAGTTATAAAAAGCATGGGAGTTCTACATACATTCAGAGATAATTGGTTCTCAATTCCATTTTTTAAATCAGAATCCAGTTACTTTCTGAGAAGAAAAAAACTATGAAAACATATTATTTAATTTTTTAACATATTTAATTATGTAATATAATGACTCATAACACTTAGCATTTTCAGATTATTATTTTTTTTTGAATTTATGAAGCAATTTTCTACATTAGTTCCATAATCCTTACAGCAACCCTAGCAATAAGTCAGGTCAACATGACTATTCCCAGTTTACAAACAGGAAGTGCTGCCTTTCCCTATAGACTATGCCTCTTTGGTGTAGAGTGCTTTAGGACTTGCCCTATCCTGTGGAAGTTGCTCACCCTGGCATAGGCCCTGGTCATTTTTCAGGCCCATTTCCTCCTAGATTGGGGGGGCAGTTCAGTTAAAATGGCTGTAGAGGTGGTGGTGGCAGCTGCTACTGATACATTGGGTGCCTACAGACTACTGTTAAGTCCCTCAAGACCTAGGACTTTCTCAGACACAGCAAAAACTGCATTATGAGGACACAACCATAACACAAAAGGACAAAATTATCAGATGACATCATCATTTAGCTGTGCTGGAGGCATAGCACAGATGTGAATAAGGTGTCACTTTTTATTGACCTTGATTGAGTATTTTCAGACCCCTCGAGCAAACTTTGTGGAATCCCATTGCCAGAAAAGCTATACATATTGAATATCTACTGTGTTAAATGCACAGGAGCTCTGCAAGTAGAAAAGGTATAGGACAATTCTGAAAGAAGTGCTTCTAAATGGGAAATAAGTAGGTGTATGCTGGTCAATCCTGTCATGATCCAGCACAAGAACTACATAATGAGCAAATATTTTGTATGTGAATATGGCTGTCTGGATTTTGGAAAAGGGATATGGAAACTGTGAGAGAGGATCTTACTACCTAGTAAGGTAGGAGAGGACAATTTGGAGATAGAAAGGCTAAATATATACTGTAGTACAGGGAATGAAAATAGATTGGCATAGAAGAGAGCACTGGGGTGAGGCTGAAATTTTTAACGCTTTTAATCCTGGCAAATATGGGTACTTTTGTTAACCCTGAATATTCAGGAATGTGCAAATGTTGGCTCACTCTTGAAAACCTCTGCCATCTGCCCTGGAGAAGCCCAGCTATTCCCAACATGAAAGGGTCTGTGTTGCATCTTCCTGCCATATAAGTGTTAATGCTCAGAAGTCTTTCTAGGGGCAAAATTACAATATGAAAAAAGATCTGGCAACCTATTTTTTTACCATCCTGGTTGAATGCAGAAGGATTCAAAATCAGAATTTTAAGCAAAAGGGATTTGTGACTGGGTAGACATTTAAAGCATAATACGTGGGTTGAAAAAACCCCTGTCAGTTTCAGTTCCTCCCATTTAAATGTTCTTTTTAAAATATAAAATCTGTTTATTAAAATATACATTGACATAATTGAATGGATGTAAGAATATACAAAACAAACAGTTCTACATAGACTAGATCTAATAACAAACAAACAGCTAAAAAAAGAAATAACAAGACTAACTTAGACAAAAATTAAACATCAGTGAGAAGGGGGGGGGAGAAAGACAATACAAAAAAGAAGCAGGGAAAAAAAGTTCCCATATGATGAACGAACAGCTAAAACTTAACTAATACAAAACCCAAAACTTTCTATTATTAGACTATGGAGATTTTCAGATGCCTCTTTCAGCCTCTTGCCGCGCAAGCAGCCTCCAGAGCAGTAACGAGGCTGCTGCGCGGCAAGGGGTCCATTTTGGATGACGCCATTTCTCTCTCAGTGTCGTCCGTGACTGTTGTGGCTAGCATTGGAGTAAATGGAAATGAAATGCTCACCCATCCCTAGTGGTAGGAACTCCCCTTGCCTTGGGATGAACTTGCCATAGAAAGCAATAGGACAGCACAGAAGAAGCAATGTATGTTTAACTCAGATGAGCCAGATTATGGACTTTCCAGTCCTTGTTGTATCTCGGAATTTCATGAACCTTCCTGATTTTGCCCCTTGTGACACCGAAGACATAGACTCAATTTGCCTGAATAGGCCAAACAGTCTTAGTTTCCATGATTGTTGCATTTTCACAATATTTAGTTGTAGACTAAATTTGTCATGCACATCAGCTTGATCTAGAGAGGACAATAAAAGTATAATGCACAATGAATTGGTTGTAGCACAATAAACTCAGCTATAGAAACAATTAAAACAATGCTATATGGAATTACTGGTTAGCCAAAATGCAGCTCAAGGGGGTAATTTGGAGAAAAGCTGCCTGAGAACAGGAAGGGGTGCTTCTTTTCAGTGACTTTTGAGCAGGATTTGTGGAAGTAGGGTGAGGAACTCTTAAATTCCTAAATCATAATTCTGTTGGTGCGTTATGCCAGTATGAGTATGCCAGCATGTGCAGGATTTAAAAAAAAAAAAAAAATGGCCACAAGCACAGCAACCATGAAGAAAATAAGGCATTGGAGAAATAAGACTACTTGGAGCTCGTAGGTTTTGTCTGCCTTCCTCACAACCACTACACAACACTGGAAGAAGAACAACGAGTTTATTGCCCAAATAGGCTTATGTGCTTAGAATGAAATGGTTAAGATTGTCCACCAGAAAGGTAAAAATATCTTTCATGTATTATAATAGGGTCTGTTTGCCCGTAATGAGGTAGCACATAGCTAAGTCTTACTGGGCCCACAGAAGCAAGAAAATTAAGCACAGTAGGTGATCCCTGACTATCTAGGATAATGATTAAGGGAATAAAATAGAGGAACAAAGGAGACAGCTGAGGAGACAAGAACAATGCTCACCCTCAGGACAGGTTCCCCTCCTCAGTAACAGACGTTTGCTCATTTTGCTTATGTTTGCAAATATTTGCTTGTTTGTTTTTCAGGCATATGAGAATGACAAAATATTTGCTTATTTTGTTCAGGCTCATGAGAAAGACAAACTTCAGAAGCTGGGTTGTTTGAAGTGCTTTTGTCCGCTGGACAAATTCCAAATGTTTTTGAACATATTACAGTTTTTGTTTGTTTGATTGGTTGATTGTTGCATTTTGGAACATATTGTGGGGTAAAAAACAGGTACACCAATATCATTGCATGTTGCACAAGATAACTTTTTGAGCCCAAAATATTTAATTTTGTGCAAATCCCACATAGTTTTTGCTGGTCAGCCATGAAAATAAAGAGACAAAACAACAGAGATTGGGTTCAATAAGGGCTACTTTATTTAAACTGTTACCTATTTAACCTTTAACCCCTGGGAGATGCAAAAGTGGGGAGCAGTGTAGTGTGGGAGCAGCTGGGGCAAGGATATCAGCTTCCCCTGGGTAAAACACCTGAGCCTAGGCAGTGACTGCCTACTTAAAACACCACCATGAGCCAATTGTTAGTAAACAATATAGGGTAGATTAAAAAAAAACCTGGAAAAGGGGGGAAATTCTTACCCAGCCCTGAAGTGACCAGTAGAGCTTACTGTGGTGGCTCACCTCCCAGAGGTGGGAGATCAGGTTAGAATCATAGAATTGTAGAGTTGAAAGAGAGCACAAGGGCCATACAGTCCAACCCCCTGCCATGCAGGAATACACAATCAAAGCATCCCTGACAGATGGCCACCCAGCCTCTGTTTAAAGGCCTCCAAGGAAGGAGGCCCCACCACGCTCCGAGGGAGTGTGTTCCACTGCCGAACAGCTCTTATTGTCAAAAAATTCCTCCTAATGTTGAGGTGGAATCTCTGTTCCTGGTGCTTGCATCCATTGCTCCCTATGGATAACAAATAAGGTTGATGGAGTGCAGCAAAATAGGCAGAAAAGGGGGAAGCAGGAGCTTAAAAACCATACAGCTCCTCCCCCTATGCTCTCCGTCATGGCAGAAAACACCATGACATGCATGACACTGGCCACTTTTCCAATGGAGGCCAGCAAAAATGTTTCCCAGATCACAATGCTGTGCAAAACACCTGAGCTCTGAGGAGAACCCAAAAGTTGTGCTTTTCCTCAGCCAGTCCACTGCTGGAAGGGCAACCTGAGAAACCCTCCACCCCCCGCCCCAAAGTGCATGACAAAGTGAGGACTCAGTCCCCTGGCCAGCCCCAAGGAACATCTTCTTCCCTACTTTCCCAGGTCCCATAACCTAAAGAGATAGATCTAGAGCCCTCCACTCCACCAAATGTGTACCATACAAATTACATCACAGAGAAGCCTGAGGAAAGCCATACAAGGAGCCACTACATGGCAAGCAAAGTTTAAATGCCCAGTAATTTCTTGAAATTCCATGAGCATAGCTTTCCTCCACATGAGAAAGATAGAAGCTCTCCTTCATATCATGCATTTTATCCATGGGCAGTCTACAAATCTGATCAACTGTATAAATTTCAATACTAAAAAAATACCAGCAGGTATGCAGGCCCTTCAATCTTTTCCTAAGCCAATGGAACTCCCAGCTTCTGCACAAAGGAACAAACCTTGGAAAAAATGAAAACTATATTGTCTGGTCCCAAATTGCCTAATGAACAAAATACAGTCCAATTAATGTATTACCCCTCTTTGCTCTTTCCTCATCTTTACCACCCACTCGAGGAAGGTATGGAACTTCTCAAATGCTGCACATGATACCTAGCATCCCATATACTCCATGTAAAACATGCCTTCAAATAAGAAGCCCAGAAGCTCAGATCACCAAGATGCACAAAGTCAAATTGCCTCATGCCCTGCCTGTGAACCTCTCTCCCACACTGTATCAAGTGTATGGAATGGTACACAGTTCCACAGGAATGGCATCATTAACCAATTCACCTTTGGGGTAAGACAAATGGTGAATAATCACCAGGAGCTTTTGTCGGTACTACACGTAGCAGGAAAACCCTTAAGTTGGGAACAGAGGAAGGGACCAACTATCCTTCCTCCCAAAACCACCTTCAGTCTTTTCCCTAACACATTCCAAACTCACAAATGATTTTAAATTCTTTGCCACATAAGGGTGACAGATTCCTTGAAATGGAACCCTAAAACCCACTCTAAACCCCTCCCTCAAATAATGGGCTGCTACCTGATCAGGTTGCAATTGCAATAAAACCAACAATATATGGAAAATAATGTGGCTGGGACCCTTTCGGAGTTGGGGATATTTCCTGACCCCCACTTATCTGATCCCTGTTACCCCAAGATTTTCCCCTTCCCTTGAGAGAGTTCAAAAAGGAATTAGGACCCCCACAGACAGAGCATTCATGTAGAAACTTACATAGATGGTGTGTTCATGACCCTGAACCCCAAATTCTCATCAGGATAACTTTGTTGCTCTCCTTGGGTACTCTGACACTGAAAGGGTACACTCCCTTGGGCCTTCTGTATGATATGACCACTGTGTGACCATTCACCCTGAATCAGTCACACAGGGGTCATGATTTGCATCCATAACTGTGGTTGTATTTGGTCCCATCTGAGTACAGAATTAATCACTGTCATCATATGAAAAGCTTCATCATAAAGAATCCAAGTGGGTCCAGAAAAATCCACATAGGCCCAAAAATGATGTTCATATATTAGATCAGGGAAAAATATCATAATGGTTGTGCCCTTGAAATCACCTGGTATATATGAAGATCCTGGGCAATCAGATTGTCCAAATCTTACCAACTTTAAACTTCCATAGCTTCTCCTTTTCCTTGTTATTTATCTCTTCCTTGTTATGTTTCTCTTACTCCCAATAAAGCAGGGAGAACACATCAGTATATTCCCCACACAGTATCTAATTCCTTCTGGACTGTAAAAGGTGCTCGCCTAGAGGGAGCATCTACTTCTCATAAGAAATTGCCAATAGGACACTATATTGTAATTACCACTGGAGGAAGGGATCATAGCTCCCCTTTCCATGCCCTGCCATGTTTGAGTGGTCCACTTCCCTCCTGCACAAGGTCCACTACTGGTACCTGCCATACTAGGGGGGTCTATAGGAGCATTGTGTGGCCCCAATATAACCCCCATGCCCCTGCGAGCTATGTCAAGAGCCTCACCTGAACCAACTGGAGCCACTGAAGTCTCCATTGATACTCCCAGGTTACCCTATGAAGCCACCACTTGACCATCATCATCAGTATAATCAAGATGAGCCAAAATTTGAATAGTGACATTCACCTTATCCAAACCCCTAAATGCCTTCTTGGGAGGGGGGATAGACTGCTTAGGGGTATGTTAGCTCCCTCCAGGGTCTCAATTGGCTTCTCAGATGAAGAAGATAACTGTTGCCCAGATGAAGAGGATGACTCATGAGGTGGACACTTAACTGGATCCTTGCCCTTGCCCACTACCTTTTTTGGGCCCCATAGTGGTTCCAAAACTAGGACAATGGCCTTAGTCCAACACTTGAACCAGACAGGAACTACAGGCCTAGTCAGGTTTACACACCATACCGAGGCCTGCCAAGGAAACCAAATTGAGCCCTAGAGGCCTATCTGAAACTAATAAGCCTACCAAGGCCTACAGAGGCCTATTGAGGCCTAACCACAGGCCTATGTGTGACACAACCCAGTCACACCAAGGTACATACACAGTGTTTGAGGGCAAACGTCAAAGTGCCAACCCCACTTTACATCAGGCTTCAGCTTGGCCACTTCTTTACCCCCTGTTCCTTCTACCTCAATTCCTATGTATCCCTTAGTTCCTTCTTTCTGAACCAGGGATATATCTTTTCCTTATATGTATGATTTGTGTGTTTTGGTAGCTTGTCTTTACTTATTTATAATAGATATGAATGGACAGTGACTGTATTTGAGTTAATAACAAGGATAACTTTATTGAAGGAAATGAACAACGGTGTTGTGGAATCTTGTTCCGAACAGTTCTTAAATCTTCATAATAGTATCCCCATTCCTTAGACTCACTCATTTTTTGTCCACTCACTCCTCTATTTCAAATTATTTATCTCTGCACATAATTTTATCACTTCTGAACCTCTCATACAGCCCCCACCCATGGAACCTTCTGCTCCATATAACGGTCATCACCTGAACTCCATTCTTAATTCCACTCAAACTGTCATGCAGACTTCAAACCCCTACCATTTCAGTTTTCTCTCCAGGGATTGCTCCCTGACACACTCTCCTCCCATTCGCTCATCTAGTTGTCCATCACACTATGCATCCACTGCAGATCCAACCATGCCTTGATTGGGCCTAGAGGCCTGCAAAGGCCTACAGGCCTACTAAGGCCTAGCAGGGGCCTATGAGCCTCACCCTAGCCATGGCCTAACTAGTCCAACTGTGCCTACTAGGCACTAAGACCTACTGATAGTTAGGGCCTCACCAATCACAAATGGGGCCTACAATTCACCCAAGGCTCAGCACAGGCCTGCAAGGCCCAAATTGGACCCACAGACCTATTAAGTTCCCAAAGCAGCCAACCAACACCTACAGAGAAAAACCAAGACCCAGTTGGGGCCCACAGGCCCTCCTAGGCCTGACTGAGAACCATGAGCCTGACCAGAGCCCAATCTGGGGTATATAATAAAAAGATGCCAGGACAGGGCCCAATCCAGGACCTATAGTAAAAAGGATTCCAGAGCCTGAGCAGCCCAAGAGGCTCAAATAGGGTCTAAGTGTGGTACAGGGTCTAACTGCATGACTGCCACCCCTGTTACTGGGCATGCAATAACCTGGGTACTACTATAGGCAGTGACACAGTGACTAATCTCAAACAATTCCTGCTGCTATGTCACACCACCCACCAGTTCCCCAATTAGGCACACAATGCTCCCCCAGCTGCCTCATTGCCCACCAGCTGCCCGACTGCTCATCCACTGCCGGGCCGTCTGCTAACCACCCTATCACCACCAGCTGCTTGATCAACCCACCAGTGGCCCAATTGCTCTAGCTGACTGACTGACCTCCTGGTGGCCCAATTGAACCACTAGACACCCAACCATGCACAAGCTGCCCTATCCTGAGCCAGCCACCCAATTGTGAACCAGCCACCTGACTGCCCTCCTGCCAAATGGCAAAAAGGTTACAATCAACAATGATGACAACAAAGTCCAGTGAAACAGGCAGTGGAGGGGGTGGCAGGAGCTTAAAAACCATACAGTTCTATCCCCTCTACTCTCTGTCACAGCATCCTACATGCTATGATGTGCATTGCACTGGCCTCTTTTCCAACAGAGATTAGCAAAAGTGTCTCCCAGATGGCAGCACTGTGAAACATGGGATAGGAGTTGAATTTTGTGTCTGGAAACATATATATATATATATATATATATATTGCAAAAGGTCATAAAATGTCAAAAACTTATTGTAATGTGTTCGAGTTTTGAGATGCCTTTCCTTGTCAAATACAAAGTAATATGCTATTTTTTCCATATTTGTACCCAGAAACCACTACTTTTGAGGCAAATACCAAAGCCATGCATCTCAATTTGGAACCTCTACATTCAAAATTAATGCATTATATTTTGCTCTTAGACCACCCCATCTGTCTAAATGATAATAGCACCAATATGGTGTGCTTTATTAAAGAAGTTATTTATTTTAAGTGAAACAAAACATTAGATGACTGCCAAAGTAAAAAACAGTTCTGCAGTACTATAAAAAAGTTTAACACCTGCCCCCCCCACAAGTATTTTGCATGTTTGCCAATATAATCATATAACTCAGTGAAGCTATCTGTATTTCTGGTAGAAAATAAAAGGTGTCATCGTATCACTATGATAGATTTTATGTTGAATGGTTTTACTGCTACCAAAGGATACAGTTTGCATGACTAAGATTTCCATAAAAATGAATGTTCAAATCACCATGACACATTTGAAAATACACACCACAGGTAGCAGCCAGGGGATGCATGCTATATTCATTGACAGTGTCTTTATTCTGCTTGATAGTTGGGCCCTACCAAACTCAAAGCATGAGAATTGCTATTCATTTCTATATTTGAACTGAGTTCTGAATGGCACTTTAGGATGTCTGGCTCATGGGCGTTTTTTAGGCAGTTGAAGAGAAGGGTATGCATGTGTTTGTGTGTGCTGTAATTGTATCTAGTCACCACAGTAATAGTTTGTGGCTTCCATGTCAGTCACCTGCTGAATCCAGTGCAGATTATAGCCTAAATATTAAAGGACCTTACCAAGATTTTGAATGCTGCCACTAAAATAGGTTTAGCACCTTAGATAGCTCTTTGAAAGCTATCCAGAACCTAGAATAGGTTATCCTCCCCATTCACACAGGAGCCATTAGCCACTATTATGTCATTGTGGACAAAAATATCCCCATACCGGCCTTGCCTTGATCTTACTTTGGAAGGGATAACAGGCTCCAGGAACAGTTCTATTCAAGGTCTGCAGAGGCATCACATACCCTGAAAAAGTAAATTAAATCCCTAGAACAAGGTTTGTGTTCAGATTTCCTTAAAGTGGAAGCACACATTCAAAATGCAATTAGGTGAATCATATGTTTGAATGTTCACCACTGGGAAATGGGAACTCCCTGCAACCCTCCCCACCTCAAAATATGCACGCACACACACACACACTTAAAGAAATCATGTTTTTTGTCTTTTATGACCAAAAGGTTTCATGTACAGAGGATTTCATATATTCAACTTCCACTTGCAGTCTAAACTGGAACAGTTCAGACAGAGCTATATGATACAATAGTGCCATCACATTTAATGAGTTTTAAGATTCCAGTTTTTATCATTCCCTCTGACTAAGGACTTTTTCAGACAGTGCTTACCACGCTAGAAGCTTGCGAGAGAGGTACAGTGCTGTCACGCAGCAGGGGGTCCATTTCGGACGACGCCATCCCTCTCTTGGCATCGTCTGTGTCACTTCCATGTACGATTGGAGGCAACCACGCCATATTTTACTCACGGAAGTTGTCTGTGAATAAAATATGGCGTGGCTGCCTTCAATCATTCATGGAAGTGACACAGACGATGCTGAAAGAGGGATGGCATCATCCAAAACAGACCCCCTGCCGCGCGACGGTGCAGTACCTCTCTCACAAACTTCTAGTGCGGTAAGCACTGTCTGAAAAAGTCCCAAGTCTTAGGGCTTATCTAGATGGCAGTATATCCCATCTTGCCCTGTCTCAGAGCCTGCAGTCCTGACAACACAGGACATTTGCCCTGTTCTGCCCCTAGGCAGTCTTCACCAGCCCTGGGGAAGATATGGGGCTGAGATGAGGGGAAGGTGGGGTAGGGCCTGATACAACATTTTAGAATAATATTTGTTTTACTCCATTTCCACCAGGAGGAAATGGATTGGGGCCCTCATGTCTGCAGGAGCCCATCTTGGCAGGTTGGCCCTCACTGCTGCTGCCATCTCCCTGTCTCTCTTGGAAGACAGAAAGGAGTCCCACAGCATATGACCCAGGATGGTCACATGCAGGATGGTCCTTGGTCACATTTTGCTCACCCCCTTCCTGCTTTCTGAGACAGTGAGAGATATGGTGGTTGAGGATGCAGCAACAGACCAGCATGCCTATCACGACTTCCTCCTGTTCCATGGAGGGAATGGGAAAACAACTGGCCTGATCTGTGGCCAGGGTACTTTGGCTGGTATGAGCCCTTAATGAGCCATGTTGAATGTTATGTGAAGAGAAGGAATGCTATCTTACAGTGCAGAACATTTTTCTGGATGTCAAAACTCCCATTTTCCCTGCTCACAGTGGTAGCCCATAATCCATTCTGTGGCCTGCTTTGACCACAAAGGATTCATACAGTATTCCACATGTGTTAGACATATATGTTTTGTGTAGTTGTCTGCAGAAAATAAGGAGAAGAACATTATATTTAAATACATCACCAATAGAATTAAATGTCATTTAAGTAATTAGTTGTACAAATGTACATGCCTAATGAGATGTCTATTAGTGAAATACAAATATGGAATGAAGACTTTCAGACCCTAAATCCAATTGGTAGTCCCAGCCAGTGAAGACCCATTAAATCAATTACTGAACAGCAAGTCGACACTTGAGTAAATTCCATTGATTCAGTGTGTGTCCTTTAGTTGAAACTACTGGTAGGATTCAGGTATGTAAGTGTGTATAAAATGATAATAGACTAATGCAGTTATACCAATAATGTGGTATTTATCATAACGTAACAATAAAAACCTGTTTGGGAGGATAGTTAAGTAAATATCTGAAAATATTCACAAACATACATAAAGGGTGACTACCCTATTGATTATGTCAGAAACCAATCCATGTGTCAGGTCCAAATTTGGTCATGCTAACAGCCTGTCTGAAATCAATGACTCAGTCAATTTTGTGACATACATATTGGGTATATGTCAGGATCAGTCCCAGATGTGATCTTCTTCTGACAAAGTCAGTTGTGCTGTATAACATTGTGGCTAATTGTATTTGCATTTCTTTGTGCTTGCTAACAAGTATGTAAGTTAACTGGAGAAAGGGAGTGTGCGCTCTATGTCTGAACTGTCTGATAAGACTGGCACCTGGACTCAGCTATGGCGAAAGTATGCTGAGCATGGCTAAGGTGGGAACTGAGAGTGGGGATGGTTGACTGCATAGCCTGCCAAATCTTGTAGATTGTAGAATGCTTTTAGTATATAGTACTGCTTCTTAGTTAGATTTTATTCTGAGCAACAAACTTTTAGGGATAGCTCTTTGGATTACTGTGTCAATAAAGTTTTCTGTTTTTAATTCTGAAACTGCTGGTCACTGAGTCTGGAGAAGCCAGTATGTGACAGTATGTTTATATCCCACCTTTCCTCCAGTAAGCTCAAAGTGATATATATAGCTCTTGTCTTCCTCCCCACTTTATCCTCCAACCACCATGTGCAGCAGGGCAGACTGAGAGAGGGTGACTCACTCAAGGCCACCGACTGAATTTCATGTATTAGTGCATACTTGAATGCAGACCTCCCACCTCCCAGTCCAATATTCTAATAACTATAATATACTATCCTCCAGTCTGTAGCCAATTCTTTATCTTTAGAAATGTCCCTTTACTTGAATAATACAAATATTTATTGATATAAGATTGCATTGATCAATTTCAAGTCTTTCTGCTTACAGATAGATTTCAAACATATTCTCCAAGTCTGTCTCGTCACTTTCAGATACTATGTCACATATGAATAAAGCTTTTATTACTAATGAAAAGGTAAGATTACATAATTATCTATATAAAAGCTGGATGCCAGTATTCTGTCATTATCTCACAATGTGGTTGGCAACTTGCTTTCCTTAGGGATGAGTAGATGTGCAGAGAGCATACACATTGATAACACAAAGGGGAGACAAACACACAAGAGTACTTAGTGATGTGGAAGTCTGGCAATCCACAACATTCAGTATAATATTCAGCAGCAGCTACAAGCACTCTGTTAAGTATGTAAACGGGCACTCTCAGGGGCAGTTGAGTTTAGGACTAAACTTGGTCTGACTGGGTCCATAAGGTATTCTACTCTTCTTTCTTCACCCTATTCCAGTTGCTTTCTATGAAATGAAAGAAGTTTGGAGAAAGTGGCATCTATAGCATATTGGTAAAGTAGGTTGCTACACAGAGCATCAACCCTGGACTAGATAGACCCAGACTGAAATCTCCATTTGTTGTCAAATCTTGTGAAAATTGTTTTCTCTCTCCCTCTCTTTGCCCAATAAAACCACCTCAGTGGGTTTGTTATGCAAATTGCTAACATGCATGAAAATCCATGCATATAAAAGATCTTACTCTGGGGGATTTAAATTAGCTCAGCTGGCAAGCAAGAGGTCACATAACTTTGCAGGATCGTTCACCCTATGTATACCAGTACTCACTGGGAGCAAATGAGCCAGACTAACCAAATACACTTGAAATCTTTATTAGAAATAAACTGAAACTGCATCCACACCACACACATCTATCCAGCACACTCACAAGAACTATCAAAAAAGCAGGAGAAGTCTGAAAGGTGGGTTAGCTTAGGGCAAATTTAGGAAATACTCTACCTCTCTGAAGTGAAGAACTCCTCATGAGCAGCACAGTGGAGGGAAAATACTCTTGAGTAGCTTGTGATGACAGATGGAGGCCAGTTAAAGTATAGGGAAAGAGGAAGTTGGAAGTGGGAGGAAGAAAGCCTTAATCGGGAAGAGAGAGAGAGAATCGGAAGGGGGAGAAAAAGGTAGAGGGCAATGGGGAAATAGTTTGATGCGGAGACAGAAAGAAAGTGAGGTTCAAGTGCAATGAGCAGAGATTTTGTGGTATATTTTATATGCAAAATCTCCTTTGAAGATGCAATTTAAAAAGGAAATATTTGTCCATCAGAAGATTCCCAACATTATAGCAAAGGAAACTCTGGATGAGCTAGTGCTATAAGAAAAGAGCAGTTTTCAAACTGATGGATGACAGACAGCTCTCTCTTTCAGATGGAGAGAGAGCAATAAGGAAACTAGGCCTCAAATAATTTATGAGATTTTCAGCTTACTTTTGATATGGTCAGAAGGATGCATCCTCCTGGCACCTTCTCAGGAAAACATATCATTATCATGGAAAACTTCAAAGAAACTCCACCTTTACCAAACATGTGAAATGCTTTGTGGAACCTGAAATGGCCTGTCCTTGGCATGTATGTACAGGCCAGTCTGCTCTAGCCCTGATCTGATTTCTTCCATCAGCCTCACAGAGGGGCTGGCATTAATATCAAATTGTGCATTAAAAAAAATGGATGGAGTGGTTGTTACAGGAAACACTCTCATTACAGGTTCTTCTGAGAATAAACAGATAGGGCCAGTCATATCACTTTATCACCTTTGAGGTAAGACTGAGATAAAAAACAAAAACAAAATTTATATACTTCACAGGTCCCGGCAATGAAAAGCAACGCCTTACTTGCAGCTACAGCACGGAGTCAGCACGCGAGGATGACAACGTCATCTGAAACTGGAACCCATTTGGGTGACAGTAACCTTGTTCTTCGGTGCTCCTGTTGTGTTTTTTGCCATGTCTGATAATCTCCCAGGGTCAGACTGGACCAGCCAGAAAAATCAGCAGTAGCACAACATGTTATAAACTAACCTGGACACAAAATGTTATTTAAAAGCACAGAAATTCTGTGCTGACCAAGCCAACAACTATCATGTCAGAGTGCACAGAAAAGCTATTGAAATCCACAAAAACCTGGACAACTTCAACAGGAAAGAAGAAACCCTAAAAGTAAACAAAATCTGGCTCCCAGTTTTGAAAAATAATAGAATCAAAACTCAAGACTTACAAAGGAATTTCACCCAGGGACAAGGGGATTTCCAACAGATAATGGCTCAGCAACCAACCATTAGCCAAACAGATACTAATCATCCTTGCATTTCTATACCCAGAAACTAACCATTCAATTACACAAATTTACATATACTCCCCAACAGGTGTTCACAATATATAAACTCCACACACACTCCTACCCAACCATTCTCTGAAGATGCCAGCCACAGATGCAGGTGAAACATCAGAAAGAAACTCTTCCAGGACGTGGCCTCACAACCCAGAAAAAAAAAATACCAAGAAAATCTATGGATGCCGGCCATGAAAGCCTTCAACTTCACATGGTCCCTTGGGTTCTCACACCAGAGCAAAAAGAGTGCTACAAGGAAATTTGTGCTGACATTCTGCAGCAACTTCAGGTGGACCCAAACCTTCTTAAAAAAAAATCATCACTTGTGATGAAACCTGGATCTTCCAGTATGATCCTGAGACAAAACAACAGTCAATGCCGTTGACTGGAAAATACTATCATCACCAAGAATGAAAAAAGCACATCAAAGCAAGTCCACATTCGAAGCCATGCTCATTGTTTTTTGTTTTGCTTTTTACATCAAGGGCATAATTTTGGCAGAATGGGTTCCAGATAGCAGAACAGTGAACCAACATTATTATAAGGAAGTTTTGACAAAGCTGAGAGAATGTCAGGGGGGAAACAACCAGAACTGTAGGAAAATGGTTTCTTCATCAAGACAATGTGCCTGCTCACAGAACACTTTCTGTGAAACAGTTTTTGGCTGATAAACACATTACTACACTTAAACATCCTCCATATTCACCAGATTTGGCACCATGCCATTTTTTTCTTTTCCCTTAAGTGAAATTGGTGCTTAAAGGAACATGTTTTGAGTCAATTGAAGCAAGTAAAGAAGAAAACAGCAGATGTGTTGAAATAGTTGACAGAAACTTATCTGCTCCATGTCTTAGATGAGAGAAAAACAAGACTGCATCAGTGTGTGTGTGACTGGGGAGTATATTGAAGGGGACTAGCATTAGAATTGTAATACATATAAATAAAGATGGGTTATTGTATCGATCTTGTTATTTAATAGACAGACCTTGTACACATATACACAAATAATTTTTTCATACACACCCACCCTACACATTCACCCACCCCCATACACTGTGTGTGTTGTGTATGTGTTTTCTGCTTGTCTTAAAAAGCCTGAGGCCCCATTTAGGTTCAGAATGGTGGATATAAAATTCAAAATAAATAACCAAAAGACTTTGAACACCAGAGCTATACAGTTATTTGTTTATGCATAAAATTCGTTTACCCACATGCATACACAGAGTTAAGAACATCATTTTATAGACTGCAAGAATACATGAAAAAAGAGTTTTAATCTTTAAATTACCTCTGCTCATTCCAATGACACATGATGGCATGGGCTTCAACACAGAATATATACATCTCACTAGTCTGCATCTCTAAGGGTGCTTTGAACTTGCAATTTTCTAATAGTAGCTTGAAGAACCACCATAGTGTAGTAGTATGAGTGTTGGTCTGTGAGTCTGGAGGCAAGGGTTCAAATTGCCTGTCAGCTTTGAAAACCCACTGGGTGACCTTGGGCAAGTCACCCTCTCTCAGCCTTATAGGAAGACACAGGCAACCCCCTACTCAACAAATATTGCCAAGAAAACCATGTGATAGGTTCTGCTTAGGGTCACCATTAACCAGAAACAACTAGAAGGCACACAACAACAACAAAAATAGTAGCTTCCAATTTTTCATGACAAATGTCTTTTGAAAGCCTTTGTGAAACTTTTGAAGTAGTTCTCCAGATTCTACCATGAATTTTATTGTATTTATCTTACTGAAAGCAAATTGATAGCTTTCTTCCTCTAGACAACAGGTTTTTGAATATCTGTGGGGTGGGAAGAGAGAGTTATACTGCCTTTGCTATCATCCTTTTAGTGTTAAATGTGAACATCTTATCTCCTCTATCCTCTTGTCTCCTTTATCAATTTGTTTAGAGTTAGTTTGCATGTGTGACAAAATTCTTAGTTTTGTAATTTCCCCCCAACAGTGAGACAGAAGATAACCACTGGTGACCTCAATTACAGACAAGATTTGTGGAGGCTTATTCATATGTGCTGAAAGATTTGGTCTGTAATAACTATGCATGTATTTATGGAGTGTTCTCTTTTTCTTCCCCCACCCTCTCTTATTTCCCTTAAGCTACACACTGACCAAGATAAAGGAGATGGAAATTTAAAATACATATTAACAGGAGATGGGGCTGGCAGTCTATTCATTATAGATGAAAATACAGGAGATATTCATGCAGCAAAAAGGTTGGACAGAGAAGAAAAGTCCCTGTATGTGCTCCGTGCCAAGGCTATAGACCGAAAGACCGGTAGACAAGTGGAGCCAGAATCGGAATTTATCATTAAAATCCATGATATCAATGACAATGAACCTAAATTTACCAAGGACATTTATACAGCCAGTGTCCCTGAAAAGTCCGTAGTTGGTAAGTATAATTCATTACCACATAAAATATATAAAGGATTTTAAAAAATGAAGGTTACATGACTTCTAAATAGTACCCAAGAGACTATTTGTGGTATTTAAGTAGTAATAAAATTGCTGTAAATATCTTGCCAGCTCCTGTTCATCATCAATACCTGTCTTTACACCCCATTGATTACCATATGGCTTTCACAAACCAATAGCATATAGAAGCACATCAACAATTGCATGGTCTTTTCAACTATTTCATTTAGCACTAAGATATCAAAAGCAATGCTTAACAAGATCATACTTCAGCATGACCACTGATGGAGATCTATTTAACACTTTCATATTTTTGCAACCAAAGTGCTGTAATGAGAGAAGGTTGTCTGTTTCCCCTTCTAAGAAAAGCATTTTAAAATGGGGTGCACAACGTGTGACACATGAACCATGTAAAGCTGCTATAGCCATTTTGAGGCCTCGAAAGGCTTCCCACATCTTTTTGTGTGTATCTCTCTCTCTCTCTCTCTCCCTCTCTGTGTGTGATATGTGTTATTATATATACCGTACTTGGAATCTCCTTGTCCCGTTTAGGTAGGAGGGCCACTTCTGCCATGTTTTGCTCTCCTATTTTAGGCCCACAGAAGCCTTTAGAAAACAAACTAGAAACAAACCAGGCTCATTCCCTGAACTGAAAAAGGACTGTCTTCAGCCTAAAGTAAGTTCCCAATAACATGGGAACGTTGCCATCCCTGTCTCTTAGAGGATGTGAGGCATTTAGAGTCTTAAAAAGTGTGTGTGTGGGGGGTGGAAATCCAGAGGCGGGAGCATAGTGCAGGTGGTGTCTGGTGGGAAGTGTTTGCCTACCCTAAACTGAAACATTCTGATCTCAAGAACATTTTACATAAATACTCTAGACATATGCATGCACTGTTTTCCCTTCTTGAGGCAAGAATGCAAGATGTGTTATCTAGAATAATGGGGCGAAATTTCAGTTTCTGTTTGTGTGGTTGTAGACCAGAAATGCACAGCTGTGGCCCTCAGATGCTGTTGGACTTCAACTCTCAGCATCTTTCGCCAGCATAGACAATGGTGAGGTACTGTCAGAGCTGCAGTTCAAATATATATGGAGGGCAAGTTGTCCACTTCTGCAGTAGACAACTGCTTTGTCCAAATCTGATGTTCCTGTTCTCCAAGCCATGATATATCCCAAAACTCTAATGTACTCACTCCTCATTTTGCCTCTCCCATATAAATTACCTTCTTCCCATAATTTCCTTTAACCATATTTTAGTGTTACATCTGCATTACTTGCTAACAGTAAACAAGATTATCTCCAAACCAGAATGTAGTCATATTTTAAAGTGACCTTTCAAACTATGGTTAGATAAGCAATGCTGATTGCAATTAACCACAGCTAGTGTCAATGCATATGCAATACTATGTGGTTAGAACTGAACTATAGAAGGCCAAGGATGAAGGGAAAAGCAAAGCAGAGGGAATATGTAACAGACTGCTGGCATGTACTATGACTGCAACATTGGTTTTCCATTTTCACTGGGCTGAACCATTGCTTAAAGAACTGAAGATGACGTAATAGAGAATTATTTCCCAATACAAAACCATTTTCAATCAATAGGATTTTTTTTTTATTAATGTATAAGACTACAAAAACTTGTACATAATTATTATAAGGAAGTATGCACAATTCCCCTCTGCAGAACCACCAACCTGCATAGAAATATATGAAATATAAGTGGTAAGGTATAATTAGTAGGATGAGAAACTATGAAAAAAGAAAAGGGAAAAAAACCTTTGCCTTATCCTTTCAGGCTCGCAACTAGAAGCATTTATAAATATTTGTACTTATAGAATTATCTGTTACATTTATATTCATCTTCCTTCCAATGAGATCAGGATGGTACTGTCCTTTCCCACTGTATTCTTACAGGATAAGGATAGATCAGGTTGAGAAAAGGTGCCTGGCCTGAGGGCACACAGGTAATTTCATGACTCAGTTGAGAATTAAACCTGGCTCTCCTGAATTGCTGTCCATCACTCTAATCACTGTACACACTGTCTATCAGTCCAATATTCAATATAGCTTAAATGATAAAGCAGACATAAAAACCCAAGAAACTGAATAAATTCTTTATCTAGAACAGTCTCATTGGATAGAAAATGTGTATATTAGGAAAAATGTGCACAAAGGTCCATGCAAATTTTCATATGAGTTTTTGAGGGACAAATTTTGCTGCACTGGCAAGTGCCTATGAACCTAGGCTGAGACAAAGCTGCAGAAATTTGGTAAAACTAGGGACTGAAAGATTATTTAAAAATAATGAAAAATATTTCATCAGGGACTGAAAGATTATTTGAAAATATTTGCAAAGTGGTTGAAAAGCAAGTATTGAGAAAGCCTGATAGGAAGAATCATGAACTGATGAGATTCTACATAGTTCAGAACCTATTCTGTACAACATTCACATGTGGTGGTTCTGCTCAGGCAACAACATTTTCTGAGAAGGGAATAGGCTTTTCTGTGCTGAAAATGATGCTTCTATACAGAAATATTTCTTCCTACGCAGGAAAAGCTGTTTCTTGTGCATAGAATGCTGTATTTGGGGACTTATTTTGCACCAAATTTGCACATGGGTGATTTGCATAGGAAACAGCATTTTCAGGGCAGGGAAAAGCTTTTTCTGCACAGGAAGAAATATTTCTGTACATCAGTGTATTCACCCCACAGTATCTTATATCTTGTGGTCTGTAAAAGGTGGTTCCACAGAGGGAGTGTCTGATCTCCATAAGGAATTGTCAAATAGGAAACCCTATTTGTAATTACCAGTAGAGGAAGTAACAATAGTTCCCCAGTCCACACCCTGCCATATCTGAATAACTGCACTGGGGGTAATTGGACCAAGGATCCCCCATTGAGGCTGCCTCCATGCTGAAACCGGTTGCATCATTTTCTAGAAAAAAAAATTCTGCTAAAAAAATGTTGTTCTCTGTGCAAAACAACCACATGCAAATTTTCTGGAGAATAAGTCCCAAGTTGTGAATATTCTTTGAAAAATGTGTAGGTTTCAAAAACATTCTCACAGCAGGGAGAAAATTGCTAAAATTATTCATTGCTTCCTTTGAGAATTACATCCCTAGGTATGTGTAGAAGAATTACATCCCTAGATATGTGTAGATTTGCTCCATTTCCCAGTGGGGAGTGCTTCAGAGCATCCTATAGTCCTTTGGGTAGCTCCTGGTAGACAGGTGACAAAAGGTAGACAGGTGACAAAAAGGTCTTTTGGGCTGGCCCCCTCCCATGAAGTCGTCCAGGGGGAGTGACCCACCTCTGGCCAGTTGTTTCCTGCCTACTACTTCTGGAGGGTGGACATCATTGTGCTCCTTTGTCTGGCCACGTAGACTTAACAAAGCCAACGTGTTCTTTGAATAATAATAATAATAATAATAATAGCAGCACTGGACAGAACAGATCTTTCCTTCCTATCGACAGAATGGGAGGCATGCAGAGGAAGATGTTGAAGAAGGGGGACAATCTCCCTGCATCGACCACCACTTTTTCCTCCCTGGCTTCACTCCAGCCTCTCTCATCAACTCATCTCTTTTGCTGGCCAACAAAGAGTAGGCCCATCCAATCAACTTTTGACTGTTAGTCAACCTGTATCCAATTGACTCAATGGTTCCACTTTAGATGAGAGTAACAATAGGATTTAGGGCCATATTTGTATACAGGGGGAAATGCCAGAGTGAGGCTGACCCAAAATTATGTTTCAAGAAAGAGGGCTTGGAATAGAGGTAGAAAGGTTGAAATCCCCTTCAAGCAAACACAACAGTGATGAATGATCCCAGAGCACCACAACTCATTACATTTCCAGAGTTATCATTTGCTAGCCCATATGCATGCAGTTGTTCAGATGTGAGTGCTGCAAACTGGAATGCTGATGGAGCAGTAGTGCAGAGGCAGCACTACCCATTAGACAGAGTGGGCAAACACCTCAGTCAGATCTGTGGTATCTTGAAATAGCTGCAATTGATTGCATGCTGTGTTGTTTGCTTATTTGTTTTACTGCTTAGTTGGCTGATGGTACTATGCACAGTGTCATGGGTGGGTGGAAATAACATTTGCTGCTCTTTCTCAGACAAGAAAATTTCTTGTTCTATCCCTGAATGAGCGCACATAGCAGGTTCTAGTCAAGATGACAGTAATGTGTGGATTGCTTACAAAAGTCATATTTTGCATAGTATGGAGATTTTCAGACACGGAAAAATCGTCCCTTGCCGCGCGAGCAGCCTCCCGAAACTGCTGCGCGGCAAGGGTATTTTTCGGACGACGCTGTGCCTCTTGCGAAGCCGTCCGTGTCACTTCCGTGAAGCTTGGGACGGCTCCGCGTCATATTTCAATCACGGAGGCTGCCCGTGCTTGAAATATGGCGCGGAGCCGTCCCAAGCTTCACGGAAGTGACACGGACGGCTTCGCAAGAGGCACAGCGTCGTCCGAAAAATACCCTTGCCGCGCAGCAGTTTCGGGAGGCTGCTCGCGCGGCAAGGGACGATTTTTCCGTGTCTGAAAATCTCCTGTCTCACATACACTTTAAAACATAGTAACTATTTTCAGTAGTATTTTGAAATAATTTTAGCTGAATAGCTACTGTAACTGTAATAAACATGCACTGTTAACTATGCTCAGAATCAGCTTGACATATGTATCTCAGTTTGACATCTTAAATTAGTGTTTATTGGAATGCCTTAGGTATGGGATACACAAAAGTCAGTTTCAGCAAATCAGACCTGAAAGGAGGCATGACAATTTAGGCAGACACAATTCAATTAAGTGGCAATGCTTTCTTAAACATAATTCAAACCATGTCCAAACACTTAGGATGGCCTTTCAAAATGCCTTTTGAGAAATACTTTACTTACAGGTATACATTCCAAGATGAGCTCAGTTTCTATTCAATAGATTCTTTTTAGGATCTAATGGGGGCATTGAACTGCATTAAAAAAAAACTGAAATAATGGATCAGTTTGGCAGGTTTCCCATATTATTACCCGAGGAATGCCCCTGTGGTTCAACAGATGAAGATTACAGATAATTTAGGGAATAGTAGTGTTCCTCAGACACCTCCTAGGTATGCAGAAAGGGATAAAGAATGGGGTGGGGTGGGGACAATGTACATAGTGTTGGACTGAAATTCCAGTCAGCCTATCTGCCTATCTTGTTAATATAATCAATGGTGATGAACAATAGCCAACAAAAACATGTAAAGGCACATGTAAATCATATATCAAAGGCATAATAAAATTATTAATGTTCAGAAATCAAACTGGAAAAAATCTGGAAGCCAACTCCTAATAAATGGTACTTGTTTCAATGCCCATTTCACACATTATGGGAAACAAATACTTGTGTACCAGGGAATTGCTGACAGGCCAGCTGCCAGACTTAGCTGCTGGCTGTTTTGTGGCCCCGGAGGTCCCATGACAATAACCCCACATGGCTGGTCTCTATGGGCACCACCATGTTGGATCCCTGCTTCCTGGCAGGCTTTGCCTGGCTGGGAAGAGGGATTGTAAATTGACCAATCAGGGAGAAGCACCCTCTCCTTGATTGGCCAATTTAAACTAGCCACAGCCAATCAGGGGCAGGCTTGGTCCTGGCTTTCTGATTGGCTGGGAGGGAAGCCTGCTCGAGTGGCAGGTTTTCCCTCTGGTCCTGCAGTCAGGTATTTAAGCCCAACTGTAGCACAGGACCAGGCAGTGGCTCATGGGGAGTCGAAGACCCACCCACACACCTCCCTCTTTTCTGCTTGGGGTTTATGTCTGTTATTGTATAATGGTTTTGAATATTATCTTGTCACAACTTTCATGGAGGTTGGCGGTCGGCATGGGGTTCTGATCCAAACTCAGTGGTTACAGGGGTCTCCATCAAGTTCATGTTCAAGGCCAAATTTATGTTCCAGGCCAAGTTCAAGTTCACAGAGACCCCGGGGGAGGGGGTCTAGGATACGCATGCCATTTTAGGGCGATTTGGCCCTGGAGCCCCTCCCCTTTCTGGGAAGTGTTGGATCATAGGTTTGGTGGCCCACAGGGGAGGAATGGAGGCGGAGAGGCAAATGGTAGACCTGCAAGGTCTCCTCCCAGCTGGAGCGGATGGCTGTTGGCAGGCGGGCCGACAGAGGATTCATCGACCAGTTAGGCGGGTTGGTTGATGACTAGGATTCAAACCCATGCCTATGTGCCAACTTAAGCAACTGTCATCAAAGAAAGTTGTGGCCATTTACTGCCAATATTGAAATATATATACCATCTTATGTTACAATATATTTCTGAAAGAATCACTGTGCCTGTGTTTTATTGGGGTAAGGGTGAGGGGAGGGGACCATTTCACACCTTGACATGCAAACCCTTCTTTGGCTGATATACCCAAGTAATATAAGTTAAAAGACACACATTTGCTTCATTCAGATTTTAGATTTCTTCCAAGATGTGTAAGAAATACAACTTAAAAACACCCTTAATACATTGAAAACAGTGTCCATAAATCTTTTTTTTTTTAATATCACCAAACTGGATTTATGGTCCATCAAATCCAGCACCCTATTCCCATAACAGTCACCTGGGTGCTTACTAAAAAGCCTAAACATAGATCATTAAGGCAAGCAAACTTAAAAAATGGGTGAAGTGTCAAAAGACTTAATGTTGTCACCATCCTTATTGGGTGGGGGAGGTCAGATGGAAGATAGTACAACCTAGCCAGGCTGGCATCAATATCATAACAGAAAATTCCAGGCAAGATTACGAGAAGTGGTTGTATGTAAGGAGCAAGCCAGCATGGGCTTATGAAGAATAAGTTATGCCAGACCAGCCTTATTCCCATTTTCAGATAGAGTACTAATCAAGCAAATCAGGAAAACATAGTGGATGCAGCATATCTTGATTTCAGTTTAGCATCTCATATGTTCCTCCATGTCATTCTTATTGACAAGATGATAAAATGTGGGCTGGACAATATTGCTGTAGATCGACAGCTTGTTGAGCAGCCATACAAAATGAGTGCATATTAATGACTCTGTCAAACGGAACAGAGTTCACAAAGTGAGTCCTAGGTTCTGTTCAACCTTTAAAAAATAAATTACTTAAATGAGGTCCAGAGGGGATGTCTATCAAATCTCCAGATGACATGAAGCTAGAAAAGACAGGTTACACCATAGAAGACAGAATAAAGATTCAGAATGCAGTAGAAGAAAACTTTTCCACATGGAACAAAACTTGAAGACAAAATCCCATAGAGATTAACCTAACATTTGGTTAAAGAGAATCAAATGCTTATGTGGGTTGGGGGACAGCTGGTTTGTCTACAGTATATATGGAAAGGATATTGGTATTTTAATGAATCACAAACTACTCATGACCTAACATTGCAATGTGCCTGATAAAAACGCTGATGGAATATTAGACTGCATTAACAAAAGCATAATGTGCAGGTCATTGGAACCAATAACACTGCTTTAGTTTTGACTCATCAAGCCACATCTGAAGGACTGTGTCCAGTTCTGGGTACCACATTTTACTAAGAACTTTGGAAAGTGCATTGTATTCACAGGAGCAGGACTAGGATGGTTGGGGTCTTCCAGCCAAATTCTATGAAAATAATTAAACAGTTGCAGAATGAGGTATTTGATAGTAGGGATAGAAAGAATATTTGAAAACATTTGGATAATAGAGAAAAATGAGTTTGCTGAAGAAAAATGATAAGGAGAACCCTGGACAGACAAGAATCTTTGCATTTGGGGACTTATTGTGTACAAAAAGTACATGTGTAGTTTTTCACAGAAAATGCCGTATTCTGTGCAGAAAGCAAGTTTCCTGTGTAGAAACCATATTTTTTTTGCACAAAATTGATCTGTGCAAGAGATTGTGTTTTCTGCACAGATAATGAGAATTGCTTCATCAAAAACCCAACTATGTTTCCCTCCAGAATAAATCCTGAAGTATGAATAGTCCTCAAAAACTGTGCAGTTTTCAAGGGCTTTCTCACAGAGGGAGAAAAAAATAGTTAAAAAGATGTTTAGAATGGTAAAAAAAACATTTTTAAATATGATAAAATTGACAAAGATTTACATCCTTTCTTATAATAGTCCTCTACCATCTAAGAAGCTGTTATGCAGAAGGCAGAGAAGTCATGTGCTCTGTTCCACATGAGGACAGGACTAGAAGCAGTGAGTGGGTATTTCAGTGAGAGCTGTTCAACAATGAAACAGACTGCTATGGGAGGTGATAGGCTCTTCTTTGCTGGAGGTACAATACTTAACTAGATGTTGGATGTCCTTCCTGATTATATCCTGCACTGTGCAGATGTTTGGTCTAGAAGACCTCCAAGGTTTCTTTTAATGTTACCACTCACCCAACAATAATTGATACCTTTGAATATAAAGCTCATCCCCTGTATCAATGAGGGATACATTTCAAGACCACCCCCCATGGATATTTGAAACTGTGGATAATAGGGAACCCTATTTTTTTCAATGAGACAAACCATGAAAGTTGACCATAGAATCACACTGGAGGACCTAGAAATGCCTAGAGAGAACAGTTTTTTTTGACATGGATAAGTGAAACTGTGAATAGCAAAACTCTGGATATAGGGGTTGGCCTGTACAATCTTCAAATCTGAGTAATTCATTTAGTTATCATACAATGTCCCTGTTTTACTACAGCTGCAAAGTGGGTTAACCATTTCATGGAACTATGCACAGTAAATCCAGAATCACTTCCTGAATATCTGAATAACCAGATGCCTTCAGTGTACATGTGAAGTTATTTCCCCTACTTTTTGTTCACATTTAGTTACACTGAACCAATTCACCCAATGTGGATAAAGCTTTTTTATACTTGTTCCCATTATGTTTGCATTTTCCTTCTCCTGAACAATTTGAGGTCATCTGAAAACCTGTCTGTTGGGATAATCACTTATGACTCAAGATTACTTACCAAAAAAGTTCAATTGCATTGTTTTCAGTAATGTTGACACCTGCAACATTAGGCCACAGCATTATGAAATTGCACAGTAAAACTGAAAACAGTTGTATAAATTGTAAAACAGTGAATGATTAGGTCTTAAATGTTCCTGGGTAAGGGCATTAAATGAGAAGAGATTGAACAGCTTCAGTCTTTTAGCATTTAACCCATTTAGAACAAACTGTTGAAGATAAACAAGGAAGCTAACACTAGGCTAGTTTCACTAACAGTTGAAGCTAACACTAGGCTAGCTTAATCCAACCCTTCCTAGCCAAGGGTTGTGGGAAATTACTTAGGTCTTTGTCTAACATGTGCTGACACTCTTGCTACATGACTAGGTTGCAGGTGATTTGGAACAGGCACAGCCCAGCTCCTCTCTCATCAACTCATCTCTTTTGCTGGCAGAACTTAGCTACGTAGGTTCTTCTGGCTCTTTTCTATGTCAGTAGGTCTCTGTGATCAACAAAAGAGGTGCATGCCAAAACTTAACACTCTACACTCTGAGCACCTTTGTGTAAGAATTCTGTTACAAGTATACTTAACTTGAGAAATGAAGGCATTCCTGATGAGCAAGGAAGTGTATTCTTATTGCTATAACTAAAGTGGTATTACTGAGGGGAGGAGCTTAAGTAAATTATAGTGACAAGGAACAAAATGGCTCCTTGTGACTTAGTTAAAGGAAAACAAGACAAAATCAACACCAAATCTGAGGTTCATATTAGTAGTAGATACGATAAGGAAGAGCAAGTCTATCAGCTTACATTTCCCTAAGTTTCCCATTTTCCCTAAGTTTTCCAGTTAATTCCATCTTGTTTTACATCAGGTTTTGATTTAAATAACAGTCCACAAAGAAAACACCAAACTTAAAACCTATTTACTTAAGCATGTTTTGTTTGCACTTTTGCCCAGTATAGACATTTTTGCATACAGTTCTATAATGAATACGTTTCTCTACCTGCTTTTTGATTCTGAGAACTGCATTGCAAAACCAAATTGATGTACTTCTTCATTAATTTTCTTTTTGAAGTAAACAACATGTAATTTTGCCATTTTCTTCCCCATGTGAGAAAGTTTTCAAAGCTTGTATGCAATTTAGGACTGATTCTTTATAAAATTTGCACATGGTTATTTTGCACAGAAAACAGTCTTTTTTGCATATGAAACATTTTCTGTGCAGAAAATGCTGCTTTCTGTGCAAATAAACCACATGCACATTTTATGGAGACTAAGTACCTAATTACAGCATTTCTAACAGGAAACAAATATTTCTATGGAGAAAATGATATATCTGCATAAAAATATTAGTTTATATGTAAAAAATGTAGATGCATGCACTCAAAATGCTGTTTTATGTACTAAGCAGCCACATGCAAATTTTGTGCAGAATAAGTCCTTATTTGCAAAGATCCTTGTCAGTCCAGGATTCTTCATGTCACAATTTTCGAACATGCGAAACCAGGGTTTTTGTTTTAACATTTTAATTTTTTTTTAATGTTTCCATTCTTACAAAATCAGGTGATGTGTGGCTGCTGTTCCAGTTTGCATATTGATTCAGAAAGTGCATTTTGAAAATGATCATTATTTAATGAACTGAATGAATTTCCCCCCATCCCTGTGATGTGACTAACCCAGACAAGGCCTAACGAAAGTTTTTTGGAGGATAGAAGGGGAGGGAGACCCCACACTATGCGAACCAATATTTCTTATTGCACTCCATTCCTGTTTTAAGCATGAGGGTCATCTTTTTGGAAGCGTTGAGATTATCATACTACAGTGTTATAGCACTATTATTCCACTTTAACTGCTCTGGCTGCCTCCTGTGGAATCATGGGATTTGCAGCTTAGGCAGGGGCATTTAGCATTCTCAGCCAGAGAGCTCTTAGGCTTCACTAAACTACAAACCCCAGAATTCTACAGGGGGCAGCTACAGTATTTAAAGTGGAATATAATGTGATAATCTCCTTTGACTATCAGCTTTGACTCACCAAAAACTACATAATGAAAACAAAGGAAAATAGACCCACAATTTCTCTTCCAAAATATCCCTGAAAAGAAGAGCCTCATGACTGAAATATGATAGGATTTTTCATGCAAAAATGATGACTCGCACAATGTTTGTTGTTGTTGTTGCTGCTGCTGGATCTCTCGACAGTTGCTTTTATACCACTAATCTGTATAAGTATTATGACAAGTGCAGTTGACCTTCAACTTTCACAGGTTTAACTACCACAGATTTGATTATTTGCAAGTTTGTAGCTGCTGCTTAACTAGCTGCCACTGGAGCTAGAAAAGCACTAAAAGGCCTAGAAAAGGCCCTAGATCAGGGAGACATCTGAGGTCCCTGCCAGCAACAATAGTGTTGGTGGCTGTTATTCCTCACCCTCTTCCTTCTCTCTGTTCCATGATGCCTCTGCTTCGCCCCTAGCCTAGGTTGCTTCCAACAGACCTCAAACCCTCCCCTTTCTGCCTCTTTTCTACTTCCCATTAATTTCAGATCCCATCAAAACATTCTGGAAGGTATGATATATAGAATCACAAAATCAAAGAGCTGGAATGGGCTGCAAGGGAAGCAGAGTTACTGATATGAAAATGCCCTTTTTTGGACACTGCTTCCTTATTGCCTGGCTTGTTGGAGAGCAGAGTTATTGATTTCCATGGGCAGAAGCCCCTTTTTGGACAGTTCTTCCTGATCCCCCCAGTTCAGGGGAGCAGAACTATTGAGTTCCATGTACAGAAGCAGGGCGGATCAGGAAGCACTATCCAAAGAGGGGCTTCTGCACATGGAAGTCAATAACTCTTCTTCCCTTGCAACCCCTTCCAGCTCTAATATTCTGTGATTTTGTGAGGAAGCGGCATTGTGGGAAGGAAAGGAGGAGGCAGAGCCACCACCAGCCAGGCCCTGACATGGGTGCTGCAAAAATTGCCTTCAGTCCTAGGAGGGGGACGAAGGTCTGGCAGAGGCAGCCTCTATGTGAGGCATAGGTGTCGTGCTGCCAAGGCAGGAAAGGGAGGACAGGGGGCAGAGCTATTAGTGGGAAATGAGTCTGTAGCATGCATGGTTTTTTTTTGGGGGGGGGTCTTAAGTTATTTGTGGTTTTCCCACTTTTGTGGGATTCCTGCACCCCTAAACCTTGCAAAAGTTGAGGGCCAACTGTATTTTCTGTGCCACATGAATCAAAATTTTAAAAATCATGTTTTCTACTTTCATCCCATGGAAATTACAAAGAAATTTATATGTATTTTGAACATATTTTGGGATTGCAACCTAGCAATTTTGCAGACCGGTAAGGTAAAGTGTTTTTGTTCTAAAACAGATTAGGTAGAGAGAATATTGTTGCAGCGATCATAAAAGAGCTGTCCACTGGACATTCCTATGCATGTCTGCTCAGGAAATCTAACTGAATTCAATGTTATTCATGCCCAGGTATAAGATATTATCTGCATGATTGCAGCCCCAGTTTCTATACCTTGGCAAAAGTCCTCTTCCATCAGCTTCTGTTCTTGCTTCACCAGAACCTTCTTGTTGATGAATAGATCATAATTTGCATGGTTATTGATTACTTTCATTTCCCATAACTGTAACTTGAAGCGAAGAAGAGCTGTCATAGCCAACCAGTTCAAACCGAGAATCACCTTTCTAATAACACTAAAACATAATAAAACAGGGGGAAAACAAACACAAATCATACTTGTACTCAGAAACTATTTGTCAGATAAATTTTCCTATTCATTTCTATAGGAGTATTTTTCCCTTCATCAATGATAGTTCTGTAATTCCTGGATAAAAAAAACACCTCATCACTTTTAACTCATACCTAATGCTGACTCTGCAGTGCAGTATTAAGGGACATGTTCTGCACAGTTAGAGTTGTCCTTCAGATAAGACGTTAAGGGCTTTATCAGACTACAGGTTTTAAAATGTTCTTTTGCGGGAATAGAAAAACTCATTTATATGCTGGCAAAAGAATGTTCCCACCCCTAGAACTTACCTCCTTTCCTGGCAAAAGCTCCCTGCCCCCCCCCCAAAAAAAAGGAAAAAAAAAGAAGCTGAATGGATCTCGGGTGATTTTGTCACGTGGGAAATTCAAAAATAAAAACAGGAAAACATTTAAAGTTGCACAACACGTACACACACATTTTAAAGGTCCCAAGTAACCCAGGGAAGGTAAAATATATATATATATATATAATCACTTACCTGGATGTCCCGATCTGACCTGGAAGTGTTCATGTTAGAGAGGGTATTGTCGGGGTAAATACAAGATTTAAAGGGACAGAGGCATCACATGCCAGCAAAGAAGGCAAAAAAGTGGCAGGGAGATCTATTGATAGCTTAAGCTGTTAATTAAAAACAATGGGTTTTGGTCTGTTTGTAACTGTGAAAGGGTGACATCGTCTGATCTGCGTGCCCTTTCACGGTTATGTGGCGTCGGGATGACACCATATTTTCGGTGTCTGATAAAGTCCCAAGTCAAAGTCCCTTCAGCTCTGATATGGCTTGCACAGGACAAAATTCAAAATCCTAGTGATCTTCTATGGGAGGAAAAATACTGAGAACTGGATGCAATACCATGAGAAGAATTCTACTGTCACATATCTATTGTGAAGTGTCTTTATGCATATAATGGGAAAGAAACAGCTGAGTTCTCTAGCAAATAAATGGGCAAGTATTTTCATAAGGCACCTACCCTTAGTACAGAGTGGCTGTTATTGTTAGGAAAATTCTACCATAGCACAGTCGTTCTCAAACTTTCTGGCTTTGGGGTTCTTTTCAATGTAAATATCTCTGTAAAGAAACTATGCATATTAGGAATCAGAACCACCTATAAAAAAAGTTGAGAAAGTTGACAATTGGTGTTTTTTTTTTTTTTTTTTTAAATGAGGAGATTGAAACCTACAACATGTGCCACATTTCCTGGCTGCTGAACACCACAATGATAGATAGATAGATAGATAGATAGATAGATAGATACGAGATGCAAGTAATATTTCTAGGAAGCCTGTTTACCTTTATTTCTTTTCTGAAAGGGTTGGGGGAGAAATTTCTTTGGCTCACAATTTGATACAAACATATCTAGTTCATACTTCTCAAAGTGATATGCAATTATCCTATGGTTTTCACATTTCAGAGTGAACACAACTGTGCATATATTTGGGGAAAATTGCCTAGGAACTGTATATAATGGGAGAACTGATGTATAAAATGGCATTAATTTGGAAAAAAATGTCTAGGAAAATACCTGGAAATTTTTCATATCTATAAAAACAGCAGAAAAAAATATGTACAAAGTTTTTTGTTTTGTTTTGGTGTTTGTTTAAAAAACCTCCTTGGCAAACATTTTGGAACAGGGCAGAAGTAACTTATTCATGGGGGAAAATACAATGCTTACAGAAAACAGTGGCATTATAAGCCACTCACACACCCCTCAGGAACACCAGCCTGCCAGCTAAGAGGACTCCAAGCCTACAGCAGCCTCTTTCCCCTACTCCACTCGGCTAGAAGGCTGCAGAGGGCCCTGAGGACTTCTAGGAGCAGGGCAGCAGCGAGAGGGGGTGTGGCCAGGAGTGGCTGGCATTCTAAGCCACTCCCACACCCCTCAGGAACACCAGCCTGCCAGCCAGGAAGACCCAAGCCTGCAATTGGAGTCAGCTGAGGCCGGGAATGGAGTGGGGGCAGAAATTGGAGTTGTGCTAGGGAAAGGGATGTACAGTTGGAACAGAGTGAACAGATGTTACAAAAGAAGGTGCGATTGCTGCTTGTTAGCTATCCCACCTTCAGTTCACCCTGTTTCCCAGAATGGATTGGAGAGCGTACCGACCATTCCACAGAACCTTACTTTGCTCCTCTGCAATGCCAGGTTGGTTAAAAAAAACCCGCACATTATTTACGCTCTTCTTTGGGATGAGGATGCCAACCTGGCTTGCTTCAGAGAAACCTGGCTGGGAGAGGATAGCGCTGTCACATGGATGCAGGCCCTCCCAGCCAGGTATTCTGTCAGTGAGCAAGTGAGGGGAAGTGGGCGGGGGGGGGGCGGAGTGGCTCTGGTTTATAAGGACAATCTGACTTTGACCAGGATACCTGTCCAGTATGCAGTCCACTTCGAGTGTATGTACCTTAGCCTGAGGACCAGAGATAGTTTGGGGATTCTGCTATTATACCGACCACCCCCGTTGTCTAGCAGACTCCCTAACTAAGCTGACACAGCTGGTCTCAGAGTTGCTGTTGGAGTCACCCAGACTTTTTGTTTTGGGTGACTTCAACATTCCACTCATGACTAGCTTGACAAATCTGACTGGTGCGGCTCAGGAGTTCATAGAAACCATGATGAACATGGGCCTATCCCAATTGGTTGCCGGGCCCACACATTGTGCGGGTCATACCCTCGATGCAGTCTTCAGTACGGAACAGGAATATCCGTGGGCGGAGGTTATTAAAACTACTGCATTGTCATGGATGGATCATTTCCTGGTCAAGACTGAACTAAGAGTCCCTTCCCACCCCACTGGGGGTGGTGAACCCATTAGAATGGTCCACCCCAAAGGCTAATGGAACCAATAGGATTCCAGAAAGCTTTGGAGGGTTTAATGGTTGGTAGCGCCGGTGACCCTGTCGAAGCTTTGGTTAATACCTGGAACACCGACCTTACCAAGGCTATCAACATGGTCGCTCCCAAGTGTCCTTTCCAACTTGCTCCAAACTGTAAGCCATGGTATACATCAGAGCTTAGGAAAATGAGGCGGGTTGGACAACGACTAGAATGCAACTGGTGGAAAACTCGACTCTTATCCGACAGGACTCATCATAGGAACTTTCTTTGGTCCTATCGAGAGGCAATACGTGCAGTGCAGAGATCCTTCTCCTCTGCACGTATTGCGTCTGCAGAGTCCCATCCAGCAGAGCTGTTTAGGGGGGTAAGGGAGATGATGCAGGTTATACCTGTGCAGAACCCATTGCTTAACCCAACAACGGCCTGCTGTGATGCGTTTAACAACTTCTTTGCAGATAAAATCTCTCAGATAAGAGCCGACTTAGCCAGTATTGTGACAGAAACAATTGACAAGGCATCCAGCAACTCCGTTGATGTAAGTTTACTGGATCAGTTTCAATCCGTGAGTACCGAGGACGTGGACAAGCTACTTGGTAGGGTGAGAATGACCTGCCCTCTCAATCCTTGCCCTTCCATGGCTGGCCATCTCTCTCTCTCTCTCTGTGTGTGTGTGTGTGTGTGCCTTGATGGTGTTCCTTAAAGACATCATCAATGCATCCCTCAGGAAAGGGTGTGTTCCACCCTGTTTAAAGGAAGCGGCGGTTAGGCCACTCCTGAAAAAACCTTCCCTGGACCCCCTGGACATGAACAACTATAGGACGGTTTCTATGTTACCATTCTTGAGCAAAGTGATCAAGAGGGCGGTTGCTCTTCAATTCCAAGTTGTCTTGGATGAATCCAATTATCTAGACACATTTCAAACTGGCTGTAGGATGGGATTTGGAGTTGAGACCACCATGGTTGCCTTGACCGATGACCTGCATCTAAGCATCGACAGGGGTAGTGTGACCCTGTCGGTGCTTCTAGCAACTTTCAGTATGATAGATCATAGAATCCTCTTGGATCGCCTGAGTGGGTTAGGAATCAGAGGCACTGTACTCCAGTGGTTCTGATCCTTCCTCTCGGGCAGGTCCCAGAGGGTGCTGCTTGGGGACAGCTGCTCCAGCAGAAAGGAGCTTACTTGTGGCATTCCACAAGGCACCATCCTGTCCCCAATGCTGTTTAACATCTATATGAAGCCTCTGGGTGAGATTATTCGGAGTTATGGGGCTGGATGTTATCAGTACGCTAATGACACCCAGATCTATTTCTCCTTGTCCCGATCGTCAGCCTTGAATTCCAATGGCATCTCTCCTCTTAATGACTATCTTAAAACAGTAATGGGCTGGATGAGGAAAAACAGATTGAGAAAAAATGCGGACAAAATGGAGGTGCTCACAGTAGTGGCCCCAAAACCAGGAGCTGGGTTGCAACCTCCAGTCCTGGATGGGGTCACGCTCTTCATTAAGGAGTGTGTTCGCAGTCTGGGGGTGCTCCTTGATTCATCGCTTCAGATGACTAGTTAGGTGAATGTGATGGTCAGGAGTGCCTGTTATCAGCTTCAGCAGATATGCCAGCTGCTCCCTTTCCTGGAAGTAAGGGACCTCAAGACTATGATGCACGCGCTTGTAAGCTCTAGTCTAGATTTCTGCAATGCGCTCTACATGGGACAGCCATGTGTGGTCTCAGGAACATCTCGGAGAGACCATATAATTCCAGTATTAAAATCTCTCCACTGGCTGCCAGTTTCTGGGCCCAGTATAAGGTGTTGGTTATTACCTTTAAAGCCCTAAATGGCTTGGCTCCAACTTATCTTTGGAACTGCCTCCTCCCATAAAATCCTCCCCACACACTCCAGTCCTCTGGGAGGAATTTGCTTCAGCCACAAAAATCTAGACAGTCTGCAACCTCCCAGAGGGCCTTTTTGGTAATACCCCCCAAATTATGGAATGGCCTGCCGAATGAGATCCATCAGATGACAAGCTTGAGTAGCTTTTAAAAAGCACAAAAGATGGATCCCTTTCGGCAGGCCTTTCCTGATTAGATCCCGGCCTCAGGAGCTCCTGGCCTCTTTTACTCTTGCTGGCTATTTTTTTTTTTAATGTGATTTTAGATTGGCTGTTTTTTTAATTTTATACTGGTTTAATATCTTTTTATGGGGGAGGGTGGGGTGGGTGGTGTTTAGGGATTTTAATCCCCATTTGTATTTTACTTATTGTAAGCCACCCTGATTGTTTTTAACAGAGGGGTGGGGTAAAAATTATGATAATAATAATTAGGACTGGATGAATCTTCTTGTTTTGTTTTAATTAATTATTATTATTATTATTAACAAAACAGGCAGATTCATCCAGTCCTAATCTTCTCATCCCTAAATAGATTCACAAAAAGCCCAATGTCCTCTCAAACACACTCTATAAACCATACCTGACTTTCTCAAATTGGTAAATGCATTAAAAAGGAAATTGTCCCTGTCATTTTGTTGTTATGTGCCTTCAAGTCATTTCCAACTTATGGGAACTCTCAGGTAAGCCTATTGTGGGGCTTTCTTGGCAAGATTTGTTCAGTGGAGGTTTGCCTTTGCCTCCCTCTGAGGCTGAGAGAATGTGACTTACCTAGGGTCGTGCAGTTGGTTTCCATGGCCATGTGGGAATTTGAACCCTGGTCTCCAGAGTTGCAGTCCAATGCTCAAGCCAGTACACCATGATGACTCTCCCAGTCAGTGCTATGTTTAAAATAAATAAACAATAAATAGATATGTTTCTTTCAAATGATTTTTTAAAAATATCAAATGATGAAGCTATTCTGAGAAATCATCATCATCATCATCATCATCATCATTATTTCTATCCCACCTTTTCCACAAGACTGGGATTCCAGTTAGGTTACAGATGTAAAAATATTACAACTAAAGCATTAAAAATGAAACATTAAAACCAAATTAAATCATTAACCATACTAAAAATGTACTGTACTGTAAAAGTTAAACAATACAGTTTAAATAATGAAGTTCTTAGAGCTCTTTTCTTAAAAACCTTCAGTTCTAAAAGATTGTCTGAATAAAACAAAAATCATCACCTGCTTATGGAAGGACAGCAAGGAGGGGACCATTCTAGACTCTCTAAGGAGAAAGTACCAAAGTATAGGGACAGGCACTGAGAAGGCCTTCTCTCCTTTTCTCAGCAACCAAACCTGTGAAGCTACCGGGACTGAGAGAAGGGCCTCTCATAGATTTCAGGGCCCAGGTAGTCTCATAGGAGGTGAAATGATCAGTCAGACAGAAGATAGGTATTCAGTTCCAGGCTAAATGATCATGAAAAGCAAAGATAAGTTCAAACGAGCATTGCACATGTTGTACAGATTTTTTTCCAATCAACTCTTGATGTTTTTTTCAAGTGTTAAGGTTGACTCATGAAGACTTTTCCAAAGTGAGAAAGCTATCTCAAAATGTTGAGACAGCCCTCTGATTTTTTTTTCCATTTTGTTTTTCAAAATTTGGACATTTGGCCCTCTGTGCCCACGGATTTGGTATCCATGGATTCTACCATCCACGGCACCATTCTACTATCTCATTATATATAATGGGACTTGCACATCTACAGATTCTGGTATCTACAGGGGGTTCTGGAACCAAATCCCTGGGGGATACCAAGAGGCCACTATAGTTTTTCAACCAGAGTGCAAAGAGCTGCACCTTTTTTTTCCCGGTGGAGAGACCTCAGAGTATCCTCAAGATCTCTGGGTTAGCTCCTCCCACTCATTCCTGGTAGTCAGGGAACAAAAAACCTTTGTGTAGTCCCCTTCCTCTGAGGTCATCCAGGGGGAGCGACCCACCTCTGGCCAGTTGTTTCCTGCCTACCACTCCTAGAGGTCACTTTGTCATGTTTTTCCAGGCACCCATGTGGTTTAAACAAAGGCAATATGGGCAGCATGGATAACACAAAAGAAAGTATGAAGGCCAAGTCTAAGGGATCAAAGAAGGGGGACAAACACCTAACCTCTACTAACGATCTCATGTCAAGGAAGGGGGACAAGCCCTCCATGTCAACCACCAAGCTTCCCCTGGCTGCACCCCAACCACTGGAGTAGGGAAACAGCCAGGATGCAGCCGCCACTGTGACTCTCCAGTAGGAGGAGAAGGCTGGAGCTGTCTCAGATGAAGAGGAAGCATCCCATGCTTTGGTAGCTGACTCCAGTCTTCCTAGGAGCCCAGGCAGTGAGGAGGCCATGAGTAACCAAGGGACCCCGGGAACCGTGCCTCAGGGAGGAGACCCACTTGGCAGCCTGGGTGAAAGACTTGGTGGCCAAGGAAGCTCTGGGGGTACTGGCTGCTGGCCTTGCCCAGTCTGCTCTTTTGGGCTTCACCAGATTCTGTCAGGCAGGGATGCCAGCCTTGGGAACCTTAACATCCAACTTCTCCCGCTCTGCTGCCACCGCTACCTGAGTCACGGCAGCTACGGCCTTTCATACCAGGGCCTGTCCACCCTCCCAGCCTGCCGGGCCAGTCAGGCCCTCTTCAGCCAGCCCCCCTCCAACATTCTGGGCAGTCACTCCACACGCCGCTGCCTCTACCGAGGCCAGCCTTCCACCCCAAACAGCTACAGCCACCTGCACCATTCGCACTGCTGCTTCCAGGGCCCTTCTCCACCCCCCCACCCAGCCAACTGCACTGCAGCCCGTCATGCCATGCCTACCTGCCCGGCCAGCATGAGAGCCATGCAAGAGGCCTGGAGGAAGCAAGGCCTCCAAGCGCGTGTGCCTGCTGCTACGGCAGACTTAAAAGACAGCTGCTGGAGGCTGGCAGGGGAACAAAGGTGCTAGCAAGAGCAGGGCTGAATTGGCAGAAGGGGATCTGGAGGAAGACAATAGGCCAGGGCCTTCTGCCCTCCCTCAGCTCTTCTCTCCTCCACAAGGGACATTCCCAGGGGGGGGGGATTGAAGAGGATGAGTGGGGGGAGGAAGAGGAGGAAGGACTATTGGCTTCAGATACTGAGGCGGATGCTACTCTATCTCAGCCCAAGAGACCAAGAGTGGAGGAGGGGGAGGAAGTACCTTCCAACCCTTCCTCAGCTGAGGAGGGGGAGGCTTCAGAGGAGGAGGATCTGATGGAGGAATCTGATCAGTCTGACCACGAGGAGACAGAAATTTCTGAAGAGGAGGGAGAAGACCTGGATGTCCCTTGCTTGTCTGCACATCTTTTCAAACCAGACGAGTTTTCCACACTGATATGGAAAACAGTCAAGACGCTGGGTCTCAGTCTGGTTCAGGCCCAGGAACCACAGTTGGACCCAGATCTTCCTTAGATGTTAGCTGATTTCTTCCCATCCACCTTACCCATGCCCATGGTGATGCCTGTTCCAGCTAACCTGATGCAGGTGATGAGGGATGAGTGAAATGTACTGGTGGCTAATACGACACAGCCATCATATGCGAAGAAACTGGATGGTTTGCCCAAGAAGGTCATGTCTAAGCTTCAGGTGCCACTCATTGATGCTCCTGTCTCAGCATTGGTTTTATCCACAATTTTTTGCTGCAATGGGGAGGACACACTTAAAGTTCCTGAGGATAGACACAAGGATGCTACCTTCAAACAGGTACATGAAGCATTGTCCTTGGCTATCAGGGCTTCCATCTCCTGCCACGATGGTTGCTAGGGCCTCCCTAAAATGGACATGAGACCTCCTCAAAGGCACCCCAAGATCAAATATGTATCCCTACTTGGATGACTTATTAATTCAGTCACTGTCTAAGTCCCAAACAGAGAGGGATGTCCAACGAGTCCAGGCATCACTTTGAGACCATGGCTTCCTGGTGAATCTGGAAAAGAGTTCATTGACACTGGCCAGACAGATCCAACACCTGGGTGCAATTCTGGATACCGAGGCAGGATCTCCCTCCCCCAGGAAAGGGTGCTAGCATTATGAACCTTGGTCCGGTGCACCCTGAGGTCAGGCAGGGCAGACATTAAGCAACTTGCCCAGCTACAGGGGCTTATTATAGCAGCCACAGAATGTCTTCCCTGGGCTCGCTTCCATGTGAGGCCCCTACAGTGGCTTCTCCTTCCTTTTCAACTGGACATAGTGGTCAAGCATCACAGGAAGGTGAGAGTCATTCAGGAAGTGAGAGCATCACTCCCTTGGTGGACATCAGGTGTGGTTCCCAGGGGCTGTCCTATCTGGAGTCCACAGAGCATGCAAATCACAATGAATGCAAGTGTCAGAGGCTGGGGAGCTCACTGCAGGGACCACTTGGCTCAGGGCTGGTGGACTCAGGAAGCGGCACACCACAGCATCAGTTGGCTGGAGCTCAGGGCAGTCAGATTAGCTCTCTGTGCCTTCCTGCCACATGTGTGGGACAGGGCCGTCCTAGTGCAGGCTGACAACACCACAACAAAGGACTTTGTAATGTCTAGACTTCAGACCTAAGGTGAATACTCCCTTCCACCCCTCTCAGGATATTATTCTTCCATCTTTCTGTCAGCACTCTTCAAGGGAGTTGGTGAAGATTTGGCACACCTTTGATGTACGTAGAGCAATCCGTATCTAAATGAAGAGAATCAGCACGTTCTGGTCATCAGATTCAATGTTCATGTCAGTGCATCCTAGATCCTTGGGATGTAAGGTGTCCTCTTCCACCCTGAGCAGATGGATTTGAACCTGCATCACCACCTGCTATGAGTCTCTCCACCTCCCAGTCCCAGAAGGCATTCTAGCTCACTCAACAAAGAGTGCAGCTGCCTCAGCAGCATGGGACAGGGACACTTCCTCAAAAGAGATCTGTAGGGCAGCCACATGGCAGTCCTCATCCACTTTTCTAAACCATTATAGACAGTCTGCAGAAGCTGCCTTTGGTAGGAGGGTTTTGCAGCAGATTGTCAGGATGTAGATGTTTTTCTTATGCCAGTTTCCATCCTACTTCAGTGGGCTTTGGTAGATCCCAGAGATTTTGAGGATACTCTGACATCTCTCCACTGGGAAAAGGAACAGTGGTCTTACCTTGATAAGTCCTTTTCCATGGGAGAGACAATGAGTGTCCTCCCCACCTGGCACACTGGCACAAAAGTTTCTGAACTGAGGACTACCATTCTTTTTATTATTATTCATAGCAATATTTTTAGTGTTTTTAGAGACTTTTTAATACTTCAGGAGCACACGCGGAGGCTGTGGTATGAACTAGCCAGAGGTGGGTCTCTCCCCTTGGATGACCTCAGAGGAAGGGACCTACACAAAGGTTTTTTGTTTCCTGCCTATCAGAAGTGAGTGGGAGGAGCTAACCCAGAGATCTTGAGGATATTCATCGTCTTTCCCCTGGAAAAGGACCAATGCTCCTTTCCCCTTCATTTTCTGGGGTTTTCATGCAAAAAAAATATTGCATAGAAGTGTTGTATTTAGTGAAAAACATTGTTTTCTCCACAAAAAATTATTTTGAATTTTTTGCCACAAAGTCTCCAAAGATTAATAAAAATGTGCTGCAAATTATTCAATGTAAGAAATTATTTAAGAAATGCATTGAACAATTTTCAGGACTACCTCAACACGGATTAACTTAAAAAAGCCAAAGAAGAGTACAAAAAATTAATCTATGACCCAACCCCAATGCAGATGAAAACTAAGCATATACAAAGTCACAATACAAATCTCAACAATAATTAAAAATCAAACTCACATGTTATTCAATTCCTATACCCTGATTCAAAGCAACAAAGTTTCCCTAGGTCCATCAAGTTCAAATCAGTGAGTATATTAAAAACAAAGAAATGAATTTATCCATTCATAGCTGCACATGCCACTTTCTTTTTTTCCCTGTGTGGCCAGATGTGTGTATGTACCTACAAGTTGCCCGTGGGAACCCTATGAATTCCGTAGGGTTTTCTTAGACAAGAAATACACAGAGGTGGTTTTGCCAGCCCCTTCCTCTGAAACATAGCTTACAGCACCTAATATTCATTGGTGGTCTCCCATCCAAGTACTAATCAAGGCCGACCCTGCTTAGCTTCCCACATCAATCAGGATGTGGTGTCTTTAGGGTACATAGCCAGATACATTAGTGTAAACCTTTTGTGCCATGGAGAAAGACAAACCATTTCATTGCTTGCTTGGCTGGCTGCTTTCTTTCTTTCTTACTTTCTTTCCATAATTACAGGAATTGTTGCATCTACCTAAATGATCCTCCTATTCTCACCACTGTCTGTCTGGATAGTTCTGCATCTGATTACATTTTTGGGTGAAGAAACTAAGCAAGATTTATCTACATAAACCTCATCACTACATCTTCTCTTTTCTTTAAGCCTGTTTTTAACCTCATATCCATTTATAAATTGTCATCATAATATTGAATTATAGCTGGCTTCATGGAAAACCTAACTTCCTAAACTTGCAGGTGAGCTAATTTCTCACTCTGGTGCACAGCGTCTTGCAAAGTATATCTTCTGTAATTGTCAATCTTATTATTTAGAAGACTCTGTGAGGACACAGAGAGACAGAAACAAAGATATAATTTGGCTCAGACAATTTACCTGAGAGCTTTTAACAAAAGGTCCCACATTCAGGACTTTATCAGACCACCCCACATTAATGTTCTTTTGCTGACATAAATTGTGGTGTTTTTATGCTGGCAAAAGAACCCCCTACCAGACTTACCTTGAGCAATGTAAAAGAGGCTTGCCTGGCAGTAATGGGGCACAAATGGTGCTCCATTTACTTCCAGGTTCCTGATCTTGGCAATTCTTATGAGAAGATGCTAGTTTGGGAAATTTAAAAATAAAAGCAAAAAACAAACAAACAAAAAACACCCACACAATAAGTATAGCATAGTACAAAAACACACTTTAAAAGTCCCAAGTGCACACGGGGGGGAGTGTTATAAAAACAGTGTCCCCTACCTGGCTGACGTGATCCTACCCAGAAGAGATATGTCACTGATGCAGGATTCACATGAATACAATGTCACAAGGATTCAAACGCCAGCAATGCCAGCAATAAAGCAGAATGGGATATCTATTGATGGCTTAGCCCATCAATAAAACAGGATGGCTTTTTAACAAGATGTGATCACAAAAGGATGATGTCATCTGGTTTGTGTGCTCTTTTACAGTCATTAGGTGTCCTTAGGACACCATATTTGTTGCATCTGATAAAGTCCTTAATCTCTGGAATCTTACAGGAGATTAGTTACCAAGCAAGTCAAGACTCCATCTTTAAAAATTATTCTTACATAGTACAAAACATTAGGTTCTAACATAGTACAAAAACAATAAACAAAGAAGTGAGAGACAAATAACTTGTTTAAAAACATAAAACTGTATTACTACATTTCATGAGCAATGCTTGTTTTCAACAAAACCATGGTTTCTTTTTTAATCTCCCAAATCTCTAGCAATGAAGTCCATGGGGGAAAGAAGCACTACGAAAAGTCACTAGATGTTTCTTTGCCTTGCTTACCTGGATATATATGTAATCACTGTTTCCATATTGGCTATTGATTTATGTAAGCAATGTTTCAGATAGGGATGCTTGAGGCTTTCATTTGAAAACATATTGACCTGACAGACACTTTCCACATTAATTTGTGAATTGGATTACAGTTATCATTACAGTCATCATTACAATTTTGCACTTCTCCAAATTTGCTCATTTTTTTCAGTTATATATGTGTGTGTGCCTGTGTCTCTGTGTTAAATGTGTATAAAATATGGATTTTTCAACAAAATGCATATAAAATATGTATGTATATTTGTGCAGATATTTGTTAAAAATACAAGATTAATGTAGAAATGGGATGGGATGTGTTAAGAATGAACACATGCAAAACTGGCATGAATCAAAATTAGAATGATCTGTCATCACTATCTTCAGCACAGGCAGTCTGCTATTTTGACAATTACTGCCACTTAATATTTGAGTTGCTACTAAGAAGTTCAAGATCATTTCAAAATGCTTGACTCAGTTCTTTCATATATATCCCAACAATACAAATAAGGAATTTACAGAACAGTATAACCAAACATATGGCCTAAATACCCTAAAGACAACAGATCCCATGTGATCTTGGAAGCTAAGCAGGGTCAGCTCTAGTTAGTCCTTGGATGGGAGACTACCAATGAATATCAGGTGCTGTAAGGCTATATTTCAAAGAAAGGTACTGGCAAAACCACCTCTGAGTATTCCTTGCCTAAGAAAACCCTATGAAATTCATGGGGTTGCCATAAGTCAATAGGCAACTTGAAGGCACACACTCACAACCAACCTCTATCCAATAGTATAAAGACCTCCCTTCTCCACCCAAATATTAGACTGTTCTAGTTTAGTCAGACCTTTTCCGTATGAAAGGAAAGGTAAGTTAGGAAATATGGGAGTGAGAGTTGACCCTAAATCCTAGCTATTTATTTCTGTGTCCAGTTTTATATGTTCTGGTAGCTAATTTCATTCAGAATAGAAAGTGTCAGTCCTGTTTCCAAACAAGAGAAAAATGCAAACATTTAAATGGAAATTGCTTGGAAAGCAGAAAGCAGAATGCAAAGGCAACCTATTTTACACAGAGTACACTCAGAGTTGTAGGCTGCCCCTCCAAAGCATGCAAATAAGGCTTTAGCATTAAAAGAGAGAAATATGCTTCGTTTTTTATTAAACCAACCTTAGAGTCCCTTTCATACATGCATCCAGAAAACAGGAGGTGCTTTTAATCTTCAGTAGTTTCAGTATATACAAGCAAAGTGCTACGCCAGACATCTCAGGATCATAGGAAGAAAATAATCTCTGGTCTGTCTCTCTTTTATACACACAGTACAGCATTGGCTTAGCCAAGCACATGGTCACATTGCATCAGATTTCTACCTTCATGGCTTTGTACTGTAGTAACCTCTTCTGATGCAACCTTTCTCATGCAGCTGTACCATGATTAGCATGACTGGCAGTTCATGGAGTCAGTCATCATGACTCAGCATGATTTCTGCTGTTATTTGGCCATTTTAAAACTAAGGATTCAGTAGCCAATTCCTGACACAATATTCCAGTTATCCAAATCCAGATAGCCTATTTTGCATAATATCCCAAATAGCACATTGTGTCATTTCTTATCTATCTGGCAGATTCAACCACTGTGCTCCAGCCTTGGAACTATTTATATAGTAAGCACTGGCTTGAGATAGCTGGTGTAGTGTAACAGAATGTTGAACTGTGAATAAAGAGACCTCAGCTGAAATCTCTCAGATTGTGTAACTTATTTGAAACCTTTGGCCAGACTCTGTCTCTTGGCTGAACCTACCTTATAAAGTTGTCTGATGATCAATGGAGAGAGGAGAACTATGTCATGTGGCCAAGTACATTGCTGGTGGAATATATGATTAGCCTGATTTGGAACAAGACACCTGAATTAGTGCATCTTCTCCAGAATTAATGCAACAGTGCTGCTGTGGCTGCTACTACCACTATTGCTATTACTATTAAGCCTCTTTCCAATTGCATCACAAAGAAGTAATCAAAAGATGGGAAGATGCCAATCAATTCACTATCTATTGATACATGGTACATGAACGTTTGGCCATTAGCTTTGGCAGTGAAACTGATGCAGCAATTAAGAGATTACTCAAAACAGAAACTGACAGTTTCATTCTTTTTTGGTTTAATTTATTATGCTTTCTGGTACAAATAGAGATGCAGCCCAAGGAGCCTCTGAATTTCACTTAAGCGTGCACGTAACTGACGTGGATAATATTACATGCCTTAGGTTGACAAATTAACAGCATAAAACATTTCATTTCTGATTTAAGATACTTGTGGCATGCTTCTTTTTCAAGTTTTTTTGTCCAATTGTGTTATATTTTTCATTTACTACTTATTCTTAATATTTATATGCTTATCCTCATTGGATCGTTGCACCTTCTATATATATTTAATGTGGTATATACTAGGGGTAGCAAATCTCAGTTTTTCCAAGTCCTGATGGATATCAAGAACAATGAACAGTTTTTTGTTCCCATAGCTTTGAGACACTCAGGAATTATTTATCCCCACAATGATGGGAAACTGCACTGCTTTTCCATGAAAGCTACACAGCTTGCCCTGAACACTGCACAGCTGTTGGTATGGAAAGGGTATTGGACAACAATCAAATCCAGCAATCTGGCATAGAGAAAGACATGTGTTTTTGTTGTGAAGCATTGCTGTTTTCTGAACAATGGAAAAACAATGTGAGTGGTGTTTTTTTTTTCTTCTCAGAAAGCTGCACAGTTTTCTGTGCACAATTAAAAGACCATAAGTAAAGTTTCTGGATTTGTTTGTTTTTTAACTGTAAAGCTGCACAGTTTTTTCAAACTCTTGCACAGTGCACAGTTATGTTGCCCTGGGAACAGAACAAAAAAACAAAATAATTCCCACATTGTTGCTTTTCTTCCTTGCAGTTACTCAAGAGGTCAGGAACTGAGAGGGAGCCCTGATGGCGCAGTGGTTAAATGCCAGCACTGCAAGTCACCACATTGCAAGTTCAATTCCATAGGGCTCTAAGGTTCACTCAACCTTCCATCCTTTCATAGGTCAGTAAAATGATTACCCAGCTTGTGGGGACAATTAGCTAACACACATTGGAAACTGCTTGATGCAGTATAGATGTGTAAATTGCTATTGCTTAAAAATTTGTAAGCCACTCTGATAGCCTTTGTGGCTGAAGAGTGGGATATAAATACCTAATTAAAAAACCCTCTAAATTTGAACCAAGTTGGATCCCAGTCTCATTGCTAATAGATAGATTGACCCACTGTGCTTCAAAAATCAGGTACAATTACTGCATCACTATATGTGAGAATAGTTCAGTAATTGTAGTTTTTCATACAAAAAAATCAACATTTTATATAGAAATATTTCATTGTCCAGAAGAGGCAAGAGGCAACAAAGGGATCAGCTGTTTTAGATCTAATCATAATCAATAGTGATGACCCAGTTAATGAGGTAGAAGTGGCAGGATCCTTAGGTAGGAGTGGCCTTGTTTTCCTGGAGTTTGTGATACAGAGGAAAGTATAGTCAGCATAGTCAGACACACATTCTAGACTTTGGGAAAGCTTATCTCAGTAAACTTAAGGGTGTGATCCTATGGTCAGGAATATTAAAAGAGAAGAGAGTTCATGACCAAGGGAAGTTTCTTAAAAGTAAGATATTGCAGGAAGAACTTCAAACAGTTCCAATGAGGAGGAAAAATGGGAGGTGTTTAAAGAAACCAGGACGGCTGTCTAAAGAACTTTAAACTAAGCTAATATTTAAAAGGGGATGTACAAGAAATGGAAAAGGAGGGGGACCACTAAAGAGGAATTCAAATGAATTTTCAGCATATGTGTGTGGGGGGGAAGTAAGAAAAGTTGCAGCACAGAACAAGCTCAACCTTGTTAGAGAGGTTCAAAACAATAAAAAGGGCTTTTCTGGTTATGGCCGTAGCAAAAAGAAGAACAAGGAAATGGTAGGGCCAGTATGTGGAGAAGATGGCAAAATCCTAATAGGGAACAGAGAAAAGGAAGAACTACTCAACTTCTTTGCCTTAGTCTTCTAGAAGGAAAACAGTGTCCATCCTGGGGAAAATGGAGCAGATGATGCAGCAGGGGGAATGAAGCAAAGAGTAGGTAAAGATGTAGTACAGGAATACCTGACCAGTATAAATGAGTTCACATCTCCAGCGCAAGATGAACTATATCCAAAGGTATTAAAAGAACTGGCAGAAGTAATCTCAGAACCACTGTCAATAGTTTTTGAGAATTCCCAGAGAACAGGAGAGGTCCCAGAAGACTGGAGGAGGGCAAATGTTGTCCCCATCTTAAAAAAAAGTGTGGGAGACGCAAACAGTTAATTGTCCAGTGAGCCTGACATCAATACAAGGAAAGATTCTAGAGCAGATCATTAAACACCCAGTCTGTATGGTACCCTAAACACTCAGGGGTCTTAAGAACCCTCCAAATGTTGATATTAATTTGGGGAATTAATATACTAAGCTTGGCTACACAAGAGGGGGAAACAGATAGCAGTACCTGTTACTGCCATCCAGGTAGTAATGGACTGGATGAGGGAAAATAGATTGAAGCTGAATCCAGATAAAATGGAGGTACTCACAGTAGCAGCCTTGAACCCAAGCATTGGGATACAATCTCCAGTCCTGGATGGGGTCACACTCTCCTCCAAGTACTATGTTCACAGTCTGGGGGTGCTCCTGGACCTGTCACGCCAGATGATGAATCAGATAAATGTGACAGTCAGGAGTGCCTGTTATCAGCTTTTGCTGATATGCCAGCTGCACCCTTTCCTGGAAGTCGGGGGTCTTGAGACTGTGGTACATGCTCTGGTAACCTCCTGTCTTGATTTCTGTAATGCACTCTACATGGCGCTACCCTTGTGCTTGATCTGGAAACTCCAACACGTACACAATATGGCAGCCAGACTGGTCTCAGGGACATCTAGAAGAGACCATATAACACTTACCTTAAGATCACTCCACTGGTTGCCAATTAGTTTCCGGGCCCAGTACAAGGTGTTGGTTATCACCTTTAAAGCCCTAAATGGCTTGGGTCCAACCTATCTTCGGGACTGCCTCCTTCCATATAACCCTCCCTGTGCACTCAGGTCCTCTGGGAGGAATTTGTTACAACTTTTAAAAACGAGGTTTTGTTCAACCTCCCGGAGGGCCTTTTCGACTATTGCTCCCAGATTATGGAATGGCCTGCCAGATGAGAGCTGTCATATCACCACCGTAAATAGCTTTTAAAAAGCTCTTAAGATGGATCTCTTCTGGCTGGCCTTTCCTGAATAGATACCCGGCCATTCAGGGGGGAAAAAAAGAAAAAAAGAAAAAGAAAAGAAAGAAATCTAGCTTGTCCCAATCTCACCACTGTCCATTGTTTATTTATATTAATTTTAATTTTAATTTTAATTTTGTATTTTTAAGTAAGTTTTAATTCTTAAATTATTTCATTGTATTTTAAGGGGTGGGAGGTATTGAGGGATGTATATTGTAATTGTTGTAAGCCGCCCTGACTACATACCATAGTAATCAGGAGCAGACTTAAACTAGATAGTTCAATTAGTCTTTATTTGAGAAAACAATAATAACAATTTTCACACACACACTCAGGCGTCAAACATTCACTCAAGGATAGCAAATAAAGTAGGAAGTATTGGGATAGAGGAATACAGGAAGGAAATTGTTTTGGGTTATACTGTACCAATCAAAGGTGTTGCATTCATGGAGGAAAGCAGCAACGTGGGGATCCCGAAGCAGGAATGGCTATACAGACAGATGTAGAGTCCACAGGAAGGGGATTCATGTGCACTTGAATGGAGTTTTGGAAGTGTTTATATACCCAATAATTTCCTTCAGGTGATGGAATTTAGGGTGAAAGTGCTTCTCAGAGGTTATCAAGGTGAGACAATGGACACTACGGATATGCTAATAATTCTTAATGTGTGGATAATAGGTAATTGAATGGAGGAAGCAACTCTGTTTGGGGGAAGGTAAAAGGTATGAGGGTTCTTTACAGACTTGAGTATCTCAGGTTAGGCTGATGGGATTAGCCAGATGTTCAGGCAAGATGTTGCCTTGCAAATTACCTTTCTTTGGAATTTGGGTTTGCCCCCTCCTTGGTGCATACCTGACTGAATCTCAGCACTAGTCTTTGGTATTCCTGGTTTGTTTGTTGTTATTGTTGTTGTTTTGAATTTCCAAGTTTTAATGGCCGCAGTGCGTGGGAGGCAACATTTGGCCAAATTATTAAGTATTGCCAATTATTACAGATATGGGGCAGGAGGTGTCAGGGCAGGTAACATATAAGTACGTAGAAAGGAATGTCGTTATCACTAAAAGTCAACATGGGTTTCTCAAAAACAAGTCATGTCAGAACAATCTTATCTCCGTCTTTTTTGATAGAGTTACAAGCTTGGTAGGTGAAGGGAATTCTGTAGATGTAGAATATCTTGATTTCAGTAAGGCCTTCACTGTCTCCCAGAATATAAAGTCTCCCATTATATTCTTCCAATTAAGCTACTAAAATATGGGCTAGACAATGCTACGGTTTAATGGAGCTGTAATTGGTTGATGAACCGAACCCAAAGGGTGCTCACCAATGGCTCCTCTTCTTCCTGGAGAGAGTTGACTAGTGGAGTGCCACAGGGTTGGGTCTTGGTCCCTCTTCTGTTCAACATGCGTATAAATGACTTGGATGATGGAATAGATGACATGCTTATCAAATTTGCAGATGACACCAAATTAGGAGGGGCAGTGAATACCCCAGAGGACAAGATCAGATATCAAAGTGACCTTAACGGATTGGAAAGCTGAGCAAAAACTAACTAAATGCATTTCAACAGGGATAAATGTAAGGTGCTACACTTGGGCAGAAAAAATGAAATGCATGGATATAGGATGGGTGATTCTTGGCTTGACAACAATACATGTGAAAGGGATCTAGAACTCTTAGTAGACAATAAGCTGAACATGAATGAACAGTGTGATGTGGCAGCTAAAAAAGCTAATGTGATTCTGGGCTGCATCAATAGGAGTATAGTGTCTAGATCGAGGGATGTAATTCTGCTTTGGTCAGGCATCACCTGAAATACTATGTCCACTTCTGTACACCACAATTCAAGAAGAATATGGACAAGCTGGAAGTTGTCCAGAGGAGTGTGGCCAAAATTGTGAAAGATCTGGAAGCCATGCCTTATGAGGGGCAGCTTAGGGAGTTGGGTATGTGTAGCCTGAAGAAGAGAAGGTTAAGAGGTGACATGATAGCCATGTTTAAATACTTGAAAGGATGTCGTATTGAAGAGGGAGCAAGCTTGTTTTCTGCTGCTCCAGAGACTAGGACCAGGGCTGGTTTAAGGACCCTTTAGCACCTGCAGCCGCAGGGGGCTCCGTCATTGTGGGGGCCCCCATAGTAACCCTCCTCCTGCAAAAACACTATTAGTAATAGTCTGAATATCCTGTACTGTAGTTAACTTAGGTTAGATTCTGAAATAAACATATGGGGCCCCCAAAATAAAGTGTTGCAGGGACCCCCAAAATTCCTTAAACCGGTCCATCTAGGACAGTGGTTCCCAAACTTGTTTGGCCTACTGGCCCCTTTCCAGAAAAAATATTACTCAGCAACCCCTGGAATTTTTTTTTAAATTTTAATAGCAATTAAACAGAAGGATATATGTATTAATGTTTCTACCTTTTTCGTAAAATATAGTAAAGAAAGGTGTAAATTAGAAACATTGAAGTTTGAAATTATCGAACTATTTATTGAACTCAGAATAGAAAGGTAATACAAAAAAAGTTAAAACATTCGAAATCATCTTAATGAGAAGGATGAACCTGGTATGCTGCTACTAATATAGTAATCCTCGGCTCTTTTTTCATCAGCAGTAATCTTAAAACACTGCGATTTACTATTTGCAATCGGTTTCTGTTTTTTGTTAATAAATTGGTTACTGCACTGAATCCACATTCCACTAAATATGATGAAGGAAATGCAATTAAGAACTTTTGAATTCCAGCCCATATTTCAGGATAAGCCATAGGGATCTCCTTTTGCAGCTAGAATTGTTGGTAGCTGCTATTGAAATTAAATTTTAATTCATCATTTGTAGTTGCTTCCATTAGTTCTTCTTGTAACTGGAGATTCTTCTCTGTTTGCACTTGAAAAAGGATCCAAAATCCAATCAGGTATGTTCATTTTCAAAATATCATCAAATCATTGATTAAAATCTGAACGGAGAGCATCCAAGTGCTCACAATAGGAAAGTATGTCTTCATCTTTTTTTCCTCCTCCTGATAAATTTGGGAACTGGCTGAATTCCCCTCATCCAAAATTTCATTTGTACAGAAGAAGTTTTGTCACAAATGCAGAAGTAACAGATTTTGTTTTTATTAAATTCAGTTCATCACCTTGAAGCTGAAGATTGTTTTCATTAAATTTTTGAAACAAGTCGGTCAAGTAAGCAATATCACTTTTGGATTAAATTAAATTGGATCGTAAAGCATCATTTTTATCTTTCAAGAACTCCAGCACCGAGTTAAACAGCTTATAAAACCTATCTAAACAGGCACCCTTTGACAACCAACAAACTTCTGTATGAAGCAGCAAATGATTAAATTCTTCATCATTTTCAATCAAAGCTGTTTAAATAATCTGTCATTCAATGATTTGCTTCTGATTGTGTTGATAGCTTTAATTACATATTGTAAGGAATTATGTAGGCGTGCACTTAAATTTTTGGCAACTAGATGTTGACGATGGATGACACAGTGTACTGTGAATGCATTCGGCACCTCATTTTTTAAATATGCAAGAAAACCCCTGTAGCACCCTACCATCGCTGGAGCACCATCTGTGGCTACTGATAAGATATTACTCAGAGGTATTTCTTTTTCTTTAAAACACTCATCCAGTGCATGAGATATTGATTCTCCTTTAGTATCAGTTTGCAAATATTTAGCAAATAATAATTCTTCGCAAATTTGTTCTTCCGTTGTGAACCGCACGCATGCTTCATTTCCTAACAAAGTTGACTCATCAAGTTGAATAGAAAACCGAGATGTTTTTAAATAGCCACACAATGAATCTTCAACATCTCAAGATATTTCATCAATTATTCTTTGCACTGTAAAGCTTCATTTCCTAACAAAGTTGACTCATCAAGTTGAATAGAAAACCGAGATGTTTTTAAATAGCCACACAATGAATCTTCAACATCTTAAGATATTTCACCAATTATTCTTTGCACTGTATTATTGCTCAATGAAATTTTCTTGATAATATCAGATGCTGGCTTGTGTAGCACAGTACGTATTACTTCACTTATAGCCAGTATAATTAGTTCTTCACCAATAGTATGAGGTTTTCCCAATTTGGCAACCATTAATGAAATATTGCAAGAAGTAAGGAAGCCATCGCCATTTTGTGTGGTTGTGGTTGAAAAGAGTTTTGCCAATGTTGGTTGTTTGATAAATTTTTCTTTTAGTGTTTGAAAATAAGATAAATCCTTATCTTTTTTATCACCATGAATTTTAGTCGAATGTTCTTGTAGTCTGGAAGGCTTCATAGCTTTGTTTGATAAAATTTTCTGGGAAATCAGGCACATTGGCAATGTATTGTTTACAGGCGACTCAATAAAGCCATATTTCAAATATTCGATATTATATTGTCTACATTTTTTCTTTCGTTGACCCATTATTATCTGTGGAAAAAATAAAAATTTTATGGAGATATTTTTAATTAATATATTTTTTTGTAATTTCTTGAAATATTTTTGTAAAGAACAAACTAAAATAAATACTAATGAAATAAATAAACATGATATTATTAATTGTAAAGCACATAAAATTATTAAAAAATAAATAAATAATATTCACCAATTATAGTCACACTATTTGTTAGTTAACTTTATCTTGTCACAATATCACAACAATCTAACTTAGGACTTTTTCAGATGGAGAAATACACCGCAAAAAGTATCGTTCCTCTTGTAATGCTGCTGCGCGGCAGGGCGGGTGTTTCATATGACGTCGTCCCCCTGCCAATTCTGTTCCAGTACAGATCGCAACTCCAGCATCATATTTGGCTGTTTCTTAATCACGGTCAATTTCTGTGACTAAGAAACGGCTAAACATGATGCTGGAGCTATGATCTGTACCAGAACAGAATTGGCAGTCATATGAAACGCCCCCCTGCTGCGCAGCAGTGTCACAACAGGGACAACCCTTCGTGCGGTGTATTTCTCCATCCGAAAAAGTCCTCAGAGTTATATTACATCATCATTTCCCCATAATAATTATGGGAAATCTCCTGATTCATAGCGTGCTCCAAAATGTGCTGGTAGTACTGCCAGTAGCCAGTAGCAGTAATGGGCTGGATGAGGAAAAACAGATTGAGATTACATCCAGACAAAACGGAGGTGCTCATGGTAGCAGCCCCGAAACCAGGAGTTGGGTTGCAACCTCCAGTCCTGGATGGGGTCACGCTCTCCGTTAAGGACTGTGTTCGCAGTCTGGGGTTGCTCCTTGATTCATCGCTTCAGATGACGAGTCAGGTGAATGCGACAGTGAGGAGCGCCTGTTATCAGCTTCGGATGATACGCCAGCTGCGCCATTTCCTGGAAGTAAAGGACCTCGAGACTGTGGTGCACGCGCTAGTAACCTCTCGTCTAGATTTCTGCAATGCGGTCTACATGGGGCTGCCCTCATGCTTGGTCCGGAAACTTCAGTTGGTACAAAATATGGCAGCCAGAGTGGTCTCGGGAACATCTCTGAGAGACCATATAACTCCAGTGTTAAGATCTCTCCACTGGCTGCCTATCAGTTTCCGGGCCCAGTATAAGGTGTTGGTTATTACCTTTAAAGCCCTAAATGGCTTGGGTCCAACTTATCTCCGGAACCGCCTCCTCCCATACAATCCTCCCCACGCACTCCGGTCCTCTGGGAGGAATTTGCTTCAGCCACAAAAAATCTAGGCTTTCTGCAACCTCCCAGAGGGCCTTTTCGGTAATCACCCCCAAATTGTGGAATGACCTGCCGAACGAGATCCGTCAGATAACAACCCTGAGTAGCTTTAAAAAAGCACTAAAGACAGATCTCTTCCGGCAGGCCTTTCCTAATTAGATCCTGGCCTCAGGGGATCCTGGCTTCTTTTAGTCCGCTGGCCATTTATAGTATTTTATTGTATTTATTGTTTTTAATTGTTATTTTTTGATCTGTTGGTTTTAATTTATAATTGTTTAATATTTTTTTATGGGGGAGGGTGGGGTGGGGGTGTTTGGGGATTTTATCTGTATTCTATTTTAATTTTTGTAAGCCGCCCCGATTGTTTTAACAGAGGGGCGGGGTATAAATAAATTTTATTAGTAGTAGTAGTAGTAGTACTGCCACTGCCGTTCCAGACTTTGGCCTTGCGATCAACCAATCACATGAGTGGCAATTGCCCGCAGCAATGCTTGTAGTGCTCACGTGTTTTGGAACAATAGTTCAGTGGCACCACATGAACAGTAGCAGTGCGCGATTGCACATACCTCAATGCAAGTGAGGGAGTATGTGGGAATCAAGCCAACGTCCAGTACGTTGTTCAAAGAAAAATTAAATGTTATGAGCGGGATACATAAATAAATTTTTCTAAATCTTCTCTTCTTTCTTTTATGCTTTCACTGCCGCCTTACAGTTATTCATCACCCCCAAATGCACCTGCAGCCATCACCGCCCCCCCCTGGATCGCTGCAGCGCCCACCAGGGGGCGGTAGCACCCACTTTGGGAATCACTGGTCTAGGACATGTAGCAATGGACTCAAACTACAGGAAAAGAGATTCCACCTAAGCATTAGGAAGAACTTCTTGACAGTAAGAGCTGTTTGACAGTGGAATACACTGCCTTGGAATGTGGTGGAGTCTCCTTCTTTGGAGTTTTTTTTTTTAAAACAGAGGCTGGATGGCTACCTGTAAGGAGTGCTTTGATTGTGTATTTCTGCAAGGGAGAGGGTTGCACTGGATGGCCCTTGTGGTCTCTACCAACTCTATGATTCTATGATTCTCTGTAAAAGAAACAAAGAGACTACAGCCTTATTGGGGATAAGGCATCAGATTGTTCCATATAATACAGTCAGCCCTCTGTATCCATAGATTATTTATTCACTGATTCAACCATACACAGTTTGAAAAAATTCCCCCCCCAAAAAAAAAATTCCAGAGAGCAAACCTTGCTTTGCTCCATTTTGTATAAGGGACACCATTTTACTATGCCATTGTATATAAATGGACTTGAGCATCCATGGATTTTGGTATCCACGGGATCCTGGGATCCATGGGATCCATGGGATTTTGGTACCCATGGGATTTAGTATATCATCAGATAAACTAAAAGATGGAATTCTGTTGTTATAGATACATCTGATGATGTCCCTCACACAAAACCAACTTTTCAGCATGACAGTATCTCAACCAAAATGTTGTGTCAGTCCAACAGAGAGAGATACTAGTCAGAAACACTAGTGTCATACACAACTTTATTACACTTTACAACCTGTAAAGCAGAACAATAACAATGAGAGCAACTGAACTGGAAATGGGTGTGGAAGTGGGTCTACCATGCTCTTCTCTATGTGCATTGATTGAATACTCAGACAGAACAAGTAAGTAGGGCTAGAAACACAATGTGGTAGTTTGAATTCATCCTTCTCCTTGGTTCATCTCCCTCAAACTCATAAAGCCACATTTTATTCTAATTAGAAAAAGACCAACAACAAAGCTAGAAAAAGAAAACCATATTAGCCATGACTGTAATCCTCGCAGATTTCTGGTACAGCTCCACATCTGAAAATTGAGCTGAACAACCATATTTTCCAAAGTTAACTTTGGAGATGTAGGGAGGGGGACTTTAGGCTCAGAATATAAATTCTCAAGATGTTCGCCAAGGATAAGTCTGAAATTTGCTGCATTTCAGTCTTCAGGATTTTTCTTTGAACCAACAGCCCTTTGTTCTGCTTTTCATAAATTGAAGGCCAGAAAATATCTAAGTATGGCAGGAGCCAGATGTTTCCTACATGACTTGTATGCTAAATTAATAAAACTTTTCATTCCATTTGGAAATGACATCTTAATTTGACTGCAGTCATGACTATTTGCAACAGCCATAGCAATGCTCCTTTATCAACAGAAGTGCAGCAATTCCCCTCACTGACTAAACATACCTCTAAATCAAATGCATTCCACAGCAAGGGCATTTCAGAGTAATAATAGCAGCATGTTCTACTCACATCAGCATGTCAGATCCAATTTTAAAAATAAGGCTCTGGTATACAGAGTAGACAAAGCACTGGAAGCCTCTTTTTTTTTAGGTGGGTGATTTCTGTTGTGCCTGTATTACAAGCACAGAATGAGCAACAACCATTCTTCAGGGGCAAAACAGGCTGAGGGGAGAAAGGACTCAGAGGTTGCTTCCTATCAGGTGGTCTGTTATATATGTCTAAAAGGAAGATGGAGGTGAACATGGTTGAATGAGTACTCTTTCCAGATCACATATGGTCAAGGTGATTCTGGTTCCTCCATTTCAGGAAAAATCAAGTTTCCAAAAAGGAAATTCAGGGTTTCCTACAATGGGGAGACCCTCTAGAGATAGAAAGGGTTTTGTTCTTCAGAAAGTCACCTTCTATATGTGGTAGGCAATCTTAAAGTGGTACTGTGGTGGGCAGAACTAAAATATTCATCTCCTCTCCCAAACATTTATTACACTCTTTAAGAACACATAGATAGAGCCTATATAGAAATTAACAGAAGGGGGCTTGCCGCTCACCAGTGGGCCTATCTGCGGCCTGACCGGCAGATAGAGACCCTCTGGAGGGGCATTCCCCCCTTTTTCTTTGTTGGCAACCATGTGGCCGGTCGCCATGGGGTCTGCCATCTTCCCTCCGTCCCTTTCCTGGTATGCCCTGCTGCCAGGAGGGCTGGGGGAAGAGGGCGCCAATTGGGATGGACCTGCCTGGCCCTGATTGGCTCCTGCTTATCCTGAGGCGGGTCATCCAGCCGTGGCCAGATGATGTCAAAGGGAGGCTGCGACTGAGCTGATAATAGGCGGCTCCATTGCAGCTCCCTCACAGAAAGCCCAGGGAGCCAAAGACCCGCCCAGCCTCCCTTAGTTTGCATCTTATATCACTTTGTCACAATTTGTATGCAGATGGCATGGGTCGTGATCATGATGTAAGGGAGGGAGGGGTCTCTGTCGAGTTCAAGTTCAAGTTCAAGTACGCCCCTCCTAATTGTTAGCAGTTACCTTGTTTGCAGAGGAGGAGAGAGCATTAGGCGGGATGGCTTGGCCATCACCTCTCTCCTCCATGTGTGTTGGACATGTCTAACGAGCAGCCATTGACCAACATTGGTTCGGTCAATGATGAGATCATGATCCATGCCAACCATTTTAGCATCTGCAAGTTGTGGCCATTTTATTGTCAATAATGTCTATCTACTAACCTGTACTTAATCAATGTTTCCAAATATATAATCAATATATTTGTTATCATATTTCTTGTGTATTTGTCTCATTTTAGGAGGGAGGAAGGGTTGTACGGTCTGGGTCCGCAAATTTGTACTCCATCTTGAAGTGAAACCACAGTAATAAGAAAATAGTTTATTTAATTATTAATTTTATTAATTTATTTCTCACTTTTCTCTCATAAGGGACCCAAAGCAACTCTCATCCTACATTAAAACAATAGAAGCAAAAATAGAGCTAGCTGAGCAGCTCTTCTCATTGTCTGGGCAGGGAATATTACATTGGAGCTATTCCCCCCCCACTCTCCAGGGTGGAAGAGAGAGCTGCTGATAGAAATCAATGAGGAAATCTAGAATTATATGTCAGGAAATGACATGGATGTGACCACAAGATGGAGCTGTAAGCTTAGTAATGAAAGTAGTTAAGCTCCAGTGGCAGGTGTGTGTGTGAGTCAGCACTTGAGAGTATGCACATCTGAGATGCATGATGTCACAGGCATTGTTTAACTCCTTATAAAAAGGAGATGGGAATTATCTCCAGTGTGGGCTAGTTGTGGATGGTGGTTGGTGAAGCAGTTTGTTGGTTTGAGAGAGATTTATGAGTATTAGAGATGGCTGTCCTATACTCTGTATATATATTGTAAATATACTGCAAACAAAGATTAAAGCCCTTAAGTTGAGTGAAGGCTGGCCTTGTTGCTGTCTTTATTTGGCAAGCCAGAGCTCAAGGCAGTGTGCTGGGGTGAAAGAATTTTTCCTTCTCAGCCTGAAGTCTTTTGCAGAAGTCTCTCCAGAAACCTTCTCCTTGGCATCCTGTCAACGTGGAACAACTCTGCAAGTGGTTGTGGTGGACACAGCATGTCTTTCTACGCCACAACATTATAACCTTATTTGAATGGGAAGAATTGCATCTTTTCAATAATACTTATACTCTTTGCAATTTTATGTGGGAGCTAAAGCACAGCTTGCAATGAAACTTGAGATGCAGGTCATACATCCATATTGCTTTGCATCACGCTCCTGAAATAAACTGCCTTTCAGTCCACTCAGCTCACAAATACAAAAGTTGCCCCCATGAAAAATTAATATGTCACTAAATCAAGCATATTACACTTATGCATAAATCATACATAAAGGGAAATTCACCATCATGCTCGGATCTGTAATTGAAGGATGACCTCAGTAAAGTGAGAGCCGATTTTTGCACTGGTATCCCATTTACCTGGAACAGGAAACTGTGAATGACTATTTAAATTTGTTCATAGTGTCCATGAACACTTAATGTAGAACCACTCCATGACTTTATGGAAAAAAATAATTGCCAGGTGTAAGATGAGGAGAGGCAGTCAGGAAGTCCAGGTGGGGCCACCTGTCTGTGCTGGGTCTTGATGCTAACCATGCTTACCTCATTGTGCATGTCAGAATTTGGTAAGCTCCTTGCATGTGTGTGTTTTTTTTTTATCATGCTAAAGTGATGAAAATACTATTTTCTAAAAAAATTCTACTTCAGATTTTTACTGAGTAAGGCAATATTGTCATTAGCAGTGCTGGACAATTAAAGATGTGAAATGCTCATCTCTATTTCATTGTGTTATTGTGAATCTCACCTGCATTTACTTCCCATCCTTGGAAGCATGTTATTTTGTTGCATGGAAATTTGTGTGCCTTGTTATGTGCTTTCCTAATGTGCACATTTATGTGTATATTTTACTGAATTCGTGAATTTTCCTCCATTGAATATACTGAATCTTTGTGCGCATATATATATATATATATATATATATATTCATCCATTTTAACCATTCACATTTTGAAATAAACATGCTATTTTCTCTGCATTTTATTTCTCCAAAATGTCCTATAAGCATCACAAATGTGCAGATTCTTGAGGTAAGGTGCATTTTTTTCTCAAGGACTCTTGAGATGTGTGAAAAATCCTACCTTAACTGAGACTGCTGATTTTTTTTTTTTTGGTTTTGTTTTTGTTTTCTAAAAATCCATCCCTGCAGACAAAAGGCTTACTAAGTGCTAAAAAATACAACTTTCGGCATTAATCACCACCAAAAAAAAGTGTGATCTTGGGGGAAGTATCCTTAGCCTCAGATCCTTATTTTTAAAGTAAAGATAGCAGCAACACATTGCATATGATGAATTAAGAGAACGGGGAGGGGGATATTCTACAGTTTTTTGAAAAAAAAAAGAAAATATTAAAATTTCACTAACCAGTTGCACCTGCTATATCTGCATACCATGGAGAGACTCAAAGTTATGAAGAACAATCTTTTCTTATCTAGTGGGCAATCTATTGAAGGAGACTTTGGAGATTATCAGATGACCAAATTAATCCATTACAGGGACGACAGGAGATCACGAAAGGGCTTCCCTTTCCAATGATGTCATCCCTGTGTTGTTATGCTCCAGTGCCCCTTCTGTCCCCCACATGCTCCTTTTTGTTCATGACTAAGCTGTGAATTTACCTGTTGTTCTGTTTCTGTAACAAAATGACGGGTGAGTGAAAAGGTGCCCCGTTATGCTGGCCGGGAGGTCCATGCCAAACACTTCTGGTTAAGATCGGGACATCACTAATCGACACACTTTTTCCTACCCTCCCTGGGTCACTTGGGGGATTTTTAAAGTGTGTTTTGGGGCTTTGTTTTACTTTTTGACGTGTATTTTCTTTTTTTCTTTTTGAATTTCCCACGTAATCATTCTCTTGTGAGAACTGCCGGGATGTCCTTTCCATGAATGGGGCTCCGTGAGAGCTCCATTCACTGCTGGACTGCCAGAGGGGAGGGAAACAGTTTCTCTTCCACAAAAAAGTTAGGTCTGAAAAAAAAAAAGTAATGTTACAGGGACGGAAGTGGGGCAGGAGAGGAGATTGCAAGATGGGGATGCTATATTTGTCCCCATCTGATAATCTTCTTTCCTTCTCCTGTAACTCTAGGAGAAATTAAAAATTAGACCAGGCCTGGTAAATTAAGGATCCAACTTTATATAAGGAAAGAAAAACACTTCTATCTCTCACCCTGACAGACCAGAACTTGTAGAGAATGAGAGCATTGAGTCATGAGTGTTTACATTCTAATATAGTTTGTCCGGGTTGTCAAGCCACTATTGCAAAATTTGATAGAAGTCAAAACCTCTAGGTGTCAGTTGCCTCTTGCAAAGTAAACAGCCATTTGCCAGTTCTTGCTACATAACTTATTCCCTAATTTCATAGCGTCTCATGGAACAAAATATGCTACGTAATCTTCACAATGTCAGGTTGTTCTTTTGGAAGAACTTCTCTAGCACCAGGATACAGAAATAACAAATGCATTTTTTGGGTTAGCACATGCAAATCCACGTTCATTCCTCTCTTAGGGCTTGTCTAGACAGGCCAAATGAAATGTCTTCTCCCCATTCCGATGCATGGGGAATTCCAGAGAGAATCTTGGGCAAATACACCTTAAAACAGTAAAGAAGTCAGAGTTTGCACCACTTGTTACTGCAATGGGTGTGTGTGTCCACACATGTGGTCTGTGTGGTGCCAGCACAGCCATGTCCCAGCCGGGGCATGCACATCACATCTGCTGAGGTCACCACGAGGCACCCAGCCATGTGACCACAGCCAGGTGCCTCGTTCCTCACCTCAGAAGATGTGGGCCACAGGTGTGAGGTCACCTTGCAACAGAAGGGCAGGTAATGGGGGGGGGGACACCATTGGCCCAGGGTTAGAATACTCTGGCCAGAATGTGGACATACTCAGAATGTAGAATATTCTGGCCAGTGTAGACAAGCCCTTAGTTAGTTACTAGAAACTTCCTTAGGCCAAACTCACGCTACACAAATAATCTAGTTTGAAACTGGATTATTTGCTATGACTCCTTCCTATGGAATCCTGGGATTTGTAGTTTTGCAAGGTCTTAGCCTTCTCAGCCAAAGAATGCTGGTGCCTCTCCAAACTACAAATCTCAGGATTCCATAGGAAGGAGACATGGCAAATAAATCAGTTTCAAACTGTTTGAATAGGATTATTTGTATAGTGTGGATTTGTCCTAAGGATGTGGATCCTTTAAAGCAAGTGGGAAACTGAGAAATATATATGGGTTGTACAGAAAAACAAAACAAAACTTCCCTCTTGGGGAAGAAAACAGTGGGCCTTTGGTATCCACTGCAGTTTGGTTCAAGGACCCCCTGTGGATACCAAAATCCATGGGTGCTCAAGTCCCATTATATAAAATGGCATAGTAAAATAGTATCCCTTATATAAAATGGCAAAATCAAGGTTTACTTCTTGATTTTTAGAAATATTTTCAAACTGTGGATGATGGAATCTGTGGATGCAGAATCTGTGGATAAAGAGAACAAACTGTATTATGTTACAGAGCAATTATAACTTGTTAAGGCCTTTTTCTTCTTTTGTAGCCCGTTCTAAATCAGCCATACCTTATTGCTAACATGAAACAGCAGCAATTATTGTTCTTGAACTCAAAGCCACTAACTACAGTCTACATTCCCTATCATCAGAGCACCCATGTAGCTAACCTTGATGAATTATACTGTTGATCATAGACATGTAAATTATAGCCACTCAGCTGGAGCAAATAAAAATAAACTTTAGGGAAGTGGTTGGGAAGCAGCTTGCCAAGAGCTTGTTCCAGGACTCAAATACAGATAGACAGACATGTGTGCACACAATCCCAGGTATTTGCAGGCCTAATATGCCTACTTTGCTAATAGCAGATCTAATATGCACGAACCACTCAAAAATGTTCATGGCAATCAACTTTGGTTGTTTTATAAGCCATATATAGCATTGCCTCTTACAATCATAAAGTTATAGACCACATCAAGTGCATTTACCTTAGCTTGAAGACCAGGGAGATTCTGGGGATTCTGTTGGTTTACCATCCACCCCATAACTTAACAGACTCCCTAGCCAAGCTGATACAACTAGTCTTGGAGCTGTCGTTGGAGTCCCTAGGCTATTAGTTCTGGGTGACCTCAACATCGCCCTCAAGGCTCGTTTGACTAATCTTACTGGTGTGGCTCAGGAGTTCATGGTTTCCATGACAAACATGGGCCTCTCCCAGATAGTCTCTCAGCCCACACCTTGTGCAGGTCATGCCTCGATGTGGTCTTCTGCACGGATCAGGCACATCCATGGGTGGAGTTAATTAGCATCTCTGCATTGTCATGGATGGATAATTTCCTTGTTTAGGACTGAAGGCCACCATCCCTCCCTCTGGGGGTGGAGGACTGATTAGAATGGTCCGCCCTCGAAGGCTGATGGAACCCATTAGGTTCCAAGAAGCCCTAGGGGGTTCTATGGTTGGCAATGTCGGCGATTCTGTTGAAGCTCTGGTTAATATGTGGAATAACAACCTTACCAGAGCTGTAGACAAAATCACTCCCAAGGATCCTTTCCAACATGCAAAAAATCATAATCCATGGTTCACTGAAGATCTTAAATGAAGCAGGTTGGACAATGACTAGAAATCTCAATTGGCTGAAATCTCAACTATTATCCGACAAGACACTTCATTGGAAGTGATAGGACATTTTCTTAGGTCCTATCAAGTGGCGATAGATGAAGCTAAGCAATCTTTCTATTCTGCATCTATCACGTCTGTGAAATCCTGTCTAGCTGAGCTGTTCATGGTGGTGAGGAATTTAACTCAAATGCCTCCCACCCAGAACCCTCTATTAGAACCAACTACAGGTTGCTGTGACACTTTTAATAATTATCTCACAGCTAAAATCTCTTGGATAAAAGCTGATTTGGATGCCAACTTTAAGTCAGTAGTGACTAGAGAGGTATCCAATGCTTTCGCCATTACTGTTAGACTGGATCAATTTGAGTCGATAAGTACTGAGGATGTGGACAAGCTCCTTAGTAGTTTGAAAAAGATGACCTGCCCTCTCAACCCTTGCCCAACTTGCCTGGCAGTCCAGGGGGGTGATACTATCAAGCTGATGCTGGAAAATGTAATGCATCCTTCAGGGAGGGGTCCCTGCACTCTTGTCTTAAGGAGGCAGTGGTTAGGCCACTCTTAAAAAAGGACTCCCTGGACCCCCTGGGCAGAAATAATTATAGACCTGTGTCGCTGCTGCCATTTTTGAGCAAGGTGATTGAGAGGGCAGTCACCAATCAACTACAAGTTGTCTTGGAGGAAACCGATTTTCTGGAGCATTTCAAACTGGATTCAGGATGGGATATGGAGTTGAGACTGCCATGGTCGCCTTAGTTGATGATCTCTGTCTGAGCATTGACAGGGGAAGTGTGACCCTGTTGGTGCTCTTGGACCTCTCAGTGGCCTTTGATACCATCAACCATGATATCCTTCTGGAATGCCTGAGAGAGCTGGGTATCGGTGGCACTGCTTTGCAGTGGTTCCAGTCCTACCTCGTGGGTAGGTCCTGATGGTGTTGCTTGGGGACAGTTTTTCAACAAAGAGGGAGCTCAAATTGGGCGTCCCCCAAGGTGCGATTCTGTTCCCAATGCTATTCAACATTTACATGAAGCCACTGGTTGAGATCATCTGGAGGCATGGGGCAGGGTGTTATCAGTACGCTGATGACACCCAAATATATTTCTCTGTGTCTCAGACTGATGCAGTGACTAAGGATGGCATCTCTCTTCTGAATGCCTGTATTGGGGCAATAATGGACTGGATGAGGGAAAATCGACTCAGGCTGAATCCAGGTAAGACGGAGGTACTTGTCATAGGAAACCCGAACCTGGGAATGGAGTTATGTCAGCCAGTCCTGGATGGGGTCACACTTCCCTTGAAGGACTCTGTCTGCAGCTTGGGGGTGCTCCTTGACTTGTGACTTCACTTGACAGCTCAGGTGGATGCGACAGTGAGGAGCTCCTGTTATCAGCTTTGGCTGATACACCGGCTGCACCCCTTCCTGGAGTAGGGAGACCTTGAAACTGTAGTACATGCACTGGTAACCTCTCAGTTAGACTTCTGTAATGCACTCTACGTGGGGCTACCCTTGTGCCAAGTTTGGAAACATAAGCTTGTCGAAAATATGGCAGCCAGGTTAATTACTAGTACTTCCCATAATGACCATATAACACTGGTCCTGAAGTCCCTTCACAGGCTGCCAATTAGTTTTCGGGCAAGGTACAAGGTGTTGGTTATTACCTTTAAAGCCCTACATGGCTTGGGACCAGAGTTCTTAAAGGATTGCCTTCTTCTGTATTGTCTGTCCTGAATACTAAGGTTCTTGGGGAAGAACCCACTTCAGCCAAAATATTTAGGCAAACATCAGTGAGCCAGAGGGCCTTCTGCACTGCTGCTCCAAAACTGTGAAATGACCTGCCGGAGGAGGTCCATCATATCTCTACTCTAACAGCCTTTAAAAAAGTCTTTTAAGATGGATCTCTTCCGGCAGGCCTTCCCAACTTAACTCCTCTCCCCGCACAAGGTGATCTACGTCACTCTGTCCACCGATTATCTCCCTTTTTAAACTTTTGTATTCTTGCTTTGAAACTGTGTTTATTTAATTGTAATTTTAGTATTGGGTTGTGGGGGTCTGGGAAGGGATTAATTTTGAATGTTATTGTGTTCCATGTGTTTTTATTGTTGTAACCCACCCAGATTCCTTGTGATTAGGTGGGCTATAAATAAATAATTTATTATAACAGTCAGGTAGAAAACCCTGCCTACAGAATATGTTTCAGAATCTGTGTTTCAGAACTCATTCTTTGTGCTAGATGTTTTGTGTATTCCATGGCTACTCTTTTCTTCCTTGTGGACCCAGACTGTACACTCCGCTCCCCTCCCTTAAAGAATACATGTACTACAAAGTGTGATTAACAATTGTATTGAGTACAAAATAAGGAAAATGGTTAAGTACAGGTTAGTAGATAATAATTGGCAATAAAATGCCGCAACCTGTTGATGGCTGCAAAGTGGTTGGCATTCATGAATGGGTCATGATCCCATCATTGCCCAACCCAATGTTGACCAATGGATTCATGTCAGACACTTCCAACCTTCCTGGAGGAGAGAGCTGTTGGTCAAGCCACCCCACTTGATGCTCTCCCCTCCCCTGTAAACAAGGAGCTAATTAAATAGAAAAGGGGGATCTCTGTGAACTTGAACTTAAACTTAAACTTGATGGAGACCCCCTTTACCTCAATCAGGACCCAATGCCATCTACCCAGCAAATTGCGACAAATAAATGCAAGAACCTCATAATATATATATGGAGGGTGGATGGTTCTTTAGCTCACAATGAGACAACTAAAGGGGCCTGCGCCGGAGGCCGGCTTAAATACCAACCCCGTCACAGGCTCCTTCATCATCCAACTGCACCAGAAACATGGCTGGATGACCCGCCTCTCTCTTCTCAGGGAGCCAATTGGAGCAAGGCAGGCTCATTCCAATTGGCCCATGCTTTCCCACTCCCTCCTGGCCGCAATGCAGGCCAGGAAGGAGAAGACCGCAATGGCGGCCCCCAAGTCGGCCAGCCATGCAACCGATGGGGGCCACAGACAGAGGACAGTCAGGGAAGCCGGCCAGGCCACAAACCAGCCCACTGACAAGCCAGTGAGCTCCCTTCTCAATGGAACTGAGATGGTATCATTATAACTAGAAAGACAGGTCAACATGAGCATTACATCTTCACTGATTTCAGAATCCCAGATTTTGTTCCAGATTTGTTAATGCATGTTGTACGTTGAACCTATAGGCTCCAGAATCAGTAAAATTGTGTATTCCTGCATGACAGGGGGTTGGACTGGATGACCCTTGAGGTCTCTTCCAACTCTATGATTCCAAAAGGATTTTTTAAAGAAGTCATTTGTTCCCAAAATTCATTACTGCATTTGCTGAGTAAGCTGTTGTCATTACTGATTGCAGTATTGTAAAATTAATTTCTTCTGTACCCCATTGCACTGCTTGTTGCTTGTTGTTGAACAGAAGGACCCCTGATCGAACTATATCTATATTGTTATATGTACAGACTAAACTTCTATCAACTTTCCTCACTTGTGATAAGTAATTTTCAAAAAAACAACTAACTCCCCCCCCCAAAAAAAACATCCACCCATCTATAACAATTCTACCTCTTTTGCAAGCTTCTTAGACATCATATATGATGTTTCCCCCTGCTTTTATTTTCACAGCAGCCTTATGGGGTAGGTCATACTGAGCAACAGTGACTGGACCAAGACATTCAATGAATTTTGTTGGCAGAGGAGAGATTTGAACTTGGGTCTCCCCAGTCCAAACCCAACATTCTATCCAATGCATCACATTTAGAGATGTTAATGCACAGTATTCACGGTTGGTTTTTTTCCAGGGTCACACAGTGTTGGTAAGAGAAATCATACAGTGATCTGCAACTTCTAAGCAGTCTATTTATCCAAAGCCTTACTTCACAGGTGCTGCTCTTGTGACCTTTTCCCTACCACCAATGTTGCATAGGCTGTTGTAATGTAATGTTGTAATGGCATTGTGTGCCAACATGATTTTGGTCTTTTTCTTCCATTTTCTTCTACAGAAATATAATAATGAAGGACTTTTTCTTTTCTTTTTATAACTACTGTTAGCTTTAGGGTTCATGTTGTGCATTGCATTTCAAATAATTGTTGTAATACTATGTGAGAAAGTTTCATTAAATTTTCATGGTTAAAAGATCAGCCTGCTAATATATTTCCACCAGTATAGCTTCATCTCATTTCATATTGTGGCTTGTTGTTCTTGTTGTTGCTATTTTGCTCCTACTCAGGCACTTCTGTTATTCAAGTGACAGCTACAGATGCTGATGATGCTAACTATGGCAACAGTGCCAAAGTTGTATACAGCATCCTCCAGGGCCAGCCATACTTTTCAGTGGATCCAGAAACAGGTAAGAATGTCTGTTGACTTATATTTTTTGTCATTGTGTTGTGTTTTTTTTTAATGTGTTTTTTAACTGAAAGAATTGTGATTCCCTCCCAAATGCTCCCCACCTTTTAAATGATTAACTGTATGATCTATGGGAGGGATCCTTTGTCAAAGCAAACTTTGTGGCCCCTTAGCATGGCAAAACCTTTTTTTTAAAGCATGGTGTTTCTTCCAGCATATTTCATAAGGTTGTGATTTATTGATCTGGGGGCACCAGTATATTTCTAGGATCATCACCTTTTTTAGCAAGTTCTAGACATAATCTCTGGGAAAGGCCAGATTAACCCTACCATGAACTATGAAAGGACAGCTGATTTGTAAACACATTGTCATTTGCATATCATTTACATGGTCATGGCAAATGCCAAGACAAAGCAGCTTGATTCTTTTGCATGGAGTTGTGTAACATTCTAGGGGTAGTCTAAACAGTGAAAATACTCCTCACAAAATGTGAAGAGAATCCTACTTGTCTTAATTGGATCCTGCATAGTTTCACCATATTCAGAAGGAGGGAGGGCAAAAACATCAAAAGCTCTGAAGGAGTTTTTAAAAACAGTGAGGGGGATGCACATTCCTGCTTGTTGGGACACGCAAATCACTTTGAATCACCTTCCCATATGAGTGGAAGTGCAAAGCTGATTGAGCAGATGAGGGAGGGGGGGCTTGCTAATAAGGCAAGCGTCTGCAGCTGCCATGTTGGATTTTTGCTTTAGTGAGCAAGTGTTAAGGCGATAAAATGGTGTGTTGTGGTGTTTTTTTTTCTTTTTAGTAAAGGCAAAATATTGTTATATCACACATAGGAAATATATCTATATTTTTTTAAATAATAGTTCAGCAGCAGCAATTTCAGGTAAGTTAAAACATGAGTAATTCAATCATGGCCACCATCTTGATTCATAGGTGACAAATCACAGCTGCTGCGTTTTGCCATTACTGCAGAGCAAACCATGGTTGTTGTTGCTGTTGTTTTTGCCTTGTATAGACAAGGCCTAGGATGGGTACTGTGATTTGAGGAACGATATATATATATATATATATATATATATATATAGTCATGTACCCCCTTCTTCAGATTCAGGAGTCAACAGCTTCAGGTTAAACACTAAGCTTTATTACTAACAGAAATCAAAAGAGTGAACAGTACAACATTGTTACTTCAAATGAAACACAAAGGAAAAGCAGTATAATATAAAGTATTTACAGTCAATGTTAAGTCGAAGGCTTTCACAGCTGGCACCCATAGATTTTCCTTGGGTTTCCCCCCCCCCCCGGGCTGTGAGGCCATGTTCTTGAAGAGTTTATTTCTGATGTTTCCCCTGCATCTGTGGCTGGCATCTTCAGATAATTGTTTTCATTCTGTGAAGATGCCAGCCACAGATGCAGGGGAAAGTCAGAAATAAACTCTTCCAGAACACAGCCTCACAGCCCAGGGAAAAAAAACAAAAAACAACCATGGTTGATTTGCATACAAAACAGCATTTTAATGACCAACACATAAAATAACAAGACAGACACAGAAGCTGGGTTGAAATATGAGCCACTTTATTGAATATCTAACCTATTTAATTCTTTATTTCTTGAGTTACGTGAACCATGGGGGAGACCCAGTGTGGGAAAAGCTGGAGCTGATGGTCTCCCAAGACCCAGCTCCCAGCTCCCCTTGGTGAATGCCTGAGCCCCGAGGGGATCCCAGAAACTTGGATGCCCCCTTGGGTGGCATCTACTGGAAGTCAAGACTCCAGGATGAAACACTTCAAGCCGCAGGACTTCTGTTGAGGGTTCAAACCTGGCACCAGCCTCAAGGATAGCCAATCTCTCTGCCCCCAGCCACATGACCTGCAAGTGGCAAGTGTCTACTTAGCCTCTATCCCCCAGCAGAGTTGCTAAAACAGCCCTCACCCCACTTTTTATATCCTCAAGAAATAACTGGATCTCCACTACGTGGACCCCATCAACCTGGTAAAGCTTGGGCCTGTCATATGAAATATTGGAATGGTCAATATAATAACCATTCCCATTGGCCATGGCTCTATGGATCTCCCTGTTGACCTTCTCATGAGGAACATCAATATACTTCATATCACCTTCACCAGGATAAACCTGATAAAGAATGATGGTCAATCAAATCATCTCCATGCCAGGCCATAAAGACCTGATATGCTGCATACCCTCCAGCACCTGAAGATTTAGTGCTCTACCCTTCAATAATCCCAAGTCATTTCCACCGAAGTGGATGACTAGAACATGAGGCGAGGATCCGTGACACTCTCCAAACTGTGGGCATCAAACAATGCCATTTCAGGCCTCTTTTGCCCAACCACTCAACTGAGGCCATTTTGCCTAGTCCCAAGTGGGCTCCAAAATGCCTTATCTTGGCGTAGTGTGCCACCCAAAAAACAAAGCTATGGCCTCATATCAACACCTGGCATCTTGTTAGCCACATACTAATATCTGTAAAATATAAAACATCAACATAATTAATAACAAATTGGCCACATATATTTGTGATAAGTATCTGACTTCCAACATGCCAATCTTCAGATTGCTTCAGGTGGCATGTCCATAGCCAAGGCTGTGGATGCTGCACCTATTCTAAAAGAATGGATACAAAAGTGAACACCAGCCAATCCCAAGTGGGAAAGTGCCTTGGAAGTCATAGCCCAAAACTGATAGCATGTTAAGGGAGATTCACCTGCATGGTAAAAGAGGGGGGGGGGAAAGACTCACACCGTTAAATAATCACACAAAGCTCTGACCAGGCAAAGGGTTGCATTGTGACACCTGTACAATGAAATCCTTGAACCCTTTCCAATCTGATCTGTTTTTGATCTACAAATTAACAGGAAGACTTAGTGGGTGTTCAAGGATATACTCTCAAACTGTAATGCCTTACCAGACCTATCCCCCTTAGACATAACTACAAATTCAGTAATGCACAGGACCCCCACAAAAAAAGGCTGTAGGGAAGCAGCATGAAACAAAAGTGCATCATAAGCAGATGAGCAAATGCCTGGTACAAACCTTTTAACACGGAAGGTGAACGGGGATGCATATCATCCACAGCCTTCCCCCTTTCCCTAGACCACCCTTCAATTGCTTTTCACACCCGAAAACCAGTGGTATTATCCTTAAAACATTGTGCTTTGCTCCAAAAGGCCAATGCAAACATTTGTGATCACATGGACTGAGGGGCAAGACCCTTATTTTTCAAAAACACACAGAATTGTAGAAAATGAGGGACAGGAACAGGCCATGTATCTCACAAATGACATTGCATTCAAAATTTTAAAAATTCCTTAATCACTCTAATATAAACTTTCCTTGTGTTGGGGGGCAACTGACAAACTGATTGCCCTGACTATCTTGGATGTCCAAGGTCCCAGAAATCCTCAGGCATTGGATCTGACTGGTCAGTGGCTCCGGGTGCCAATTGCCTTAAGCAGTCCATCTGCATGCAGGACAGAACATCGGCTAATCCATTGTCAACTCCTGCAATGGGTGTAGAAGTGAACAAAATATTAAATTTCAAACAGTGTAATGTAAATGTGCAAACTAATCTTATAACCCTGGGCAACCAAGAAGTAAGGGAATTGACTATTTGAACAGTGGACATATTGTTGCACCAGAAGCACACTAAAGAATTTGAAAATTTCAGATGCCCATATCCTAGCTGTGACCAATATGGGAAAAAAAACTTTAGGAAAGTTAGATTAGCTGTAACCCCTGATTCTGCCCAATCCCAAGGCCATTGAGCAGAGCACCACCACCCAGTAAAGTAAATTCCAAAGCCCAAGGATCCCAAGGCATCAGATGACACTTGAATGGCATCCCTCAATTTAATTTCTTCCCTCCAAAAGGAGACTCCGTTAAATTGTCCCAGAAATGTATGCCAAACAGACAGGTCCATTCTAATTTCTTGTGTGATCCAAATCCTATGGTCTGGTTGAGACACACCAGAAATAGCATCACACAGACATCTAAGGAAAGAGGCCAGGGGCGGCCGGACCTAAATAAAGCAAGCTCCACCCCTGCCTCTTCCATGCCATGGCCCAATCATATGTCTCATTTTCATTTGAGGCCATTAAAATACCTCCCCCAACTCAGCACTGCATAATTTCTGGACAGAAATTAATATTGCTGCATTGAAATACTATTTTCCATATGGAAAATGCTATTTCTTACACAGAAAATGCTGTTTTCTCCTCAAAACAACCACAGGTTAATTTTGTGCAGAATAAGTCCTGAATTGCAAATAGCTTTCAAAAACTGTGTGGCTTTTGAAGATTCTCTCACAATGGGGAAAAAATGTCTGAAATTACTCATTGCTACCATTGAGAGGAAACAGTGAGGAATCAAGCTGCTTTGTCTTCCCTAACACACACACATTCTGAGCCAACTCAGTAAAAATCATAAAATGTTTCTAAAAATCATGCAGTTTGAAATGCAAGAATCAAAACAAGAGTCTAGTGTTTTCTGAATTGCACGTGACTCAGTCAGTATAAAATATAATGAAATAGATGCCAAGTGGAAAGGGCATAGTTTGGTAAGGGCACATTTATGTGCTACCTCCTGCTACCACCCCAAGTCACATCTGATTCCAGAATGGCTCTTTCAAGAGCTATGAGCGGTTATTCTTGGCCAAAGAGAGGACCCTTTTGGTAGGTAAATATGTACAACAGAACAACAATACTATAGTCCTGAGGTGGTTGAGTGGACTCTTCTATTTCAGACTTTAGGTGATGGAGGTTTATCCCCCACACTCACATCCTGGTATCTAGTTAACAGCATAGTTATCACAGAGAGAGGGGGGTTAGAAGAGATTTCTCACTGATGTGGTCATTTACATTATATGTACAGGGATGTTTTTAAAGTGGCCCCACATCTATAGTCTGAAGTAGTGGTATGTTCCACCATGCTATTTTACTTCATATTCCCATTCACTCACTACCACAATTTTGAAGAGAGTTGTAAACTGTTCATTATATCATTAATCAAAAATTAGCTGCCAACTAATGATTTTTTTCCCCATACTCTTTCAGTATGACAGATATAGCTTCCTTTCCCAGAAGAATAATGGCATTGATTTAATGCAATTCTGAAAACACTGAGGACTTTATCAGACACACATAATATGGCATCATAAGGATGCCACATAACTGTGAAAGGGTGAGCGGATCAGAGGACGTCACCTTTTCATGGTTGTAAAAAGGCAAAATCTTGTACTTTTAATTGACAGCTTAAGCCGCCAATAGATCCCCCTGCTGCTTTTTTGCCAGCATTACCAGCATGTGATACCTCTGTTCCTTTAAATCACGTACTTATCCCATCAATGTCTGCTCCGGTACAAACACTTCTGAGTCAGATTGGGACATCCAGGTAAGTTTTGCTCTTTATATGACCCCCCCCCCAGGTTACTTGTGACTTTTAAAATGTATGTATGTGCTTTGCTTCACTTTGAAAAATTTAGTTTTGTTTTAAAGTTTGACTTTCCCATGTGATGAAATCACACGAGATTTTGAATGAGGAAGTGAACAGGGCTCCATTCACTTCCTCTTCATTCACAGAAGAACCTTTTCCAGGAAAGGAGCTGAGTGCAGGGGGGAACATTCTTTTGCCAGCATAAAAATGGTTTTGTTTTTGTTTTTTGTGTCAGCAAAAGAATGTTTTAAAGATAGCATCTGATAAAGTCCTGAGTAATAAGAGCTTCTTGTTTCTTTCTTTCCTTCCTTCCTTCCTTCCTTCCTTTTTGTGACATTGAAATGGTCATGAACTGAAAACATTATTTCAGTGTGTACACCCTTAATTTTATTTGCTATGGATTAACTAGTACAACATATCTCTCGTTCATCTTTGTCCCTAATCTCTAATTTGATTTATTTTTAATTTTCCCCATCTCTTTTCTACAAGGCATCATCAAGACTGCTTTGCCAGATATGAGCAGAGAAAACAGAGAACAGTACCAAGTGGTCATCCAGGCAAAAGACATGGGAGGCCAGATGGGCGGATTATCTGGAACCACCACAGTGAACATCACACTGACCGACGTCAATGACAATCCACCTCGATTTCCCCAGAGTATGAAGCACTTAATAGTTCATAAAAACGCTATTAAACTCAGTAGTTCAACATTCACCATTTCGGACATAAATGCAGATGTACTTCTTGCTCTATTGATGTGTCAACTATTGAACACGACATGGGAATACACACAGAAGAGGGTTGCTTTTAATAAAAAAAAAAAAATTTTAATGTCACCTCCAATAGTAGAATTAGTGCTACCATCCTGAAGTGCTAAAGTTCTGAAACCTTTTCTCTACCAACTAGTTAAGTTAGTCACTGCCACAGAATAGGCATGGTAATGGACTGTATGCCTGTATATGGCTATGCTTCCTTTCAATTTTCCTTTACCATTGCCCTAGTCATTTTTTCTACCTACTTCAATGTTCCTAGCTCTCTAGTAAACCAAGGCATTCTATGAGTGTCATTCAGGAAAACAAAATGCATATGAGTGATTGCTTCAAATGCCTCAGTCATTTTGACATTTCAGACAACCTGAGAACCAGTGTGCTGTAGTGATTTGAGTGTTGGACTAGGATGTTGGGAGACCAGGGTCTGACTGCCCACTCAGCCATGGAAAACAACTGGGTGGCCATGGGCAAGCCATACTCTCAGCCTCAGAGGAAAGCAATGGCAAACACCCTTGGAAAAACCTTACAAAGAAAATACTAGGATAGGGTCACCATAAATAAGAGCCGACTTAACAACAATAACAGAGACAAACTAGGCCATTGACATAAATATCAGCTATAATAGTCAGAACATTTTCCAGCGCTATTACAAGACCAACTGAATTTCTCACTCTCTAAGAGTGGGCCATTATATCAGTTTTTCCACTCCTGTCTTAAAGTTACCTAAGCAGGCAAAGACCTGTCAAAGGCAATGAAATTAACCCAGCCTCTCTCAGTACCATATAATTATCTCCTTTGGCTATGATCAAATAAGATTTCAAGCGTATGCCTTGAAATATCCATGGATTCAGATACCAACTGGAATGGGGTTTCCATAGTTCTTGTGATCATAAATCTTCACATGCTTCCAACAAGGGAGCTTTGATTTTGATGTTGAAATATTGTAATCCAAGAAAATAAGTCTTGAGAATTCAAAAACCACACCAGATACTCTCTTATCAGGTCAGGTGGAGAAACTATTTAGCAGTGGAGTAAAATCAGCAGAATATCCTATCCTATCCTGTCTCATCATTAAGTGCAAATATTCATTCCCAGTAGGTTGTCTAACAAGTGAAATCAATGATGTCTTGTTTCCTTAACTCCAGTCAAACAGCCACTGTGATTTCTTCCTTTCTGTCAAGTGTTCCAAATGATTCCCATCACAACACTCTCGACTCATCTAATACCTCAAAGACCCAATGCATGTCATGTTCCCTCAGAACAGGGTAACCAAACCATATAATATACTTTAGAAGCACATTGTATTACCACGGACTTCTGGTACAGCAAAACTACATCCATCTACCCAAAGGCTCAGAGTAAAATAGCTTACATACATGAGAGTTATACAGGTTTTATATAGTTACGAATTTTTAAAAGTGGGTGCCCCTCACTCTCATCACAACCCTAATAAGATAATTCCTTTTGTATGTGGCCTACCAAGAGAAAAGTCAAGCTTAAGTAGCACTCCAAAAATTTGCAGTTGAATTCACTGCCAATCACTGATGTTGGGCATTTAATACATCTTAAAGATACTGGTTTTTTTTTTCTTGCAACATTTCCTCACCCCTCCATGTTGCACTGCTAATGTGATAGATCTCTCTGCCATTCTTACTCCACTAACAGAACTGTATCATGGTGAGGCCAGATACCTACCCCTGAGTCCCAAATGTTCACAGTTCAAAGGGAGGTGCCTTCCATTTTAGTTTAACTTCTATTCCAGATCTATACGTAGGCTCTCACCATTATCTATTGTCTGTCCTTCTTCTGCTTCGGCATTTTGCACTGGTGTGTCACAGTATCAGCAGAAACAGAGCTTCAGACTCCCATAGAGGGGCATGGAATATTTATGTCATAACTGGACAGAAGCAACTACAATTTATCTTTCAATAGTGCAGAGTTTAATACAGATCACAACAATTAACATTTCCAAGGAGGTCAGGAGAGTGCGGGGTCTTTAATGCTTCCAGCCCAAGAGGGCTCAGATAGTGACACTTTTCTGATGACTTGCATGTTCATGTGGAAATTATATGTATAGTTACTATGATTTTCATTGTTATTGTGCAACTTCACAGAATAGGGTATGATAGATAAACAAACCACAATATGAGGGCACACATATTTCATGTGCAGGTTTTTGTTATCATTAGTGAAACCCCATCCAGTGATGCTGGGCTGTGAGGTAAGCAGTATGGCAGTGTGCATTTAATATACTATCCAAAACCAAACCAAACTAATATTTTCAAACCAAATTGTTCCCTGCTACCATTAGCATTTCTAAGTTTGTCTAATATATCATGCTTGTGTAATATATGTGATGATTGCCTCTATTCATGACTTAACAGAAACAACTCTTTGAAATGAAAAAAATGTGATAGACTCATTAATCATCTGGAAGTTGCTGAATCCAAATTTGGCTAGTAGAGCATATATTCTACTATACTGAACAAAATGCAGTGATAGTCTCACAAAGAGGGTGAAAACTATATAAAGGTAAGGATGTAAAGAATATTAGCAAATGTCCTCACAGAATCATAGAGTTGGCTGTTTAATGATCTGCTCTAGAATCTTTCCTGGTATTGATGGCAGGCTGACTGGATAATAATTGTTTGGGCCCTCTTTCTCCCCCCCCCCTTTTGAAGATGGGGATAATATTTCCCCTCCTCCATTCTTCTGGGACTTCTCCTGTTCTCCAGGAATTCTCAAAAATTATTGACAGTGGTTCTGAGATTACTTCTGCCAGTTCTTTTAATATCCTTGGATGTAGTTCATCTGGCCCTGGAGACTTGAATTCATTTACACTGGCCAGGTATTCCTGAACTATCTCTTTACCTATTCTGTACTGCAGTCCCCCTACTGCATCATCTGTTCCATTTTCCCCAGGATGGAGACTGTTTTCCTTCTGGAAGAAGACCAAGGCAAATAAGGTGTTGAGTAGTTCTGCCTTTTCTCTGTCCCCTGTTAGCATTTTGCCATCTTCTGCCACACCATTTCCTTATTCTTCCTTTTACTATAGACAGGACCAAAAAAGCCCTTTTTATTGTTTTTAACCTCTCTAGCATGCCTGAGCTCCATGTGTGACTTAGCTTTTCTTACTTTACCCCTACGTGAGCTGGCTATTTGTTTCAATTCTTCTTTGGTTATTTCCCCCCTTTTCCATTTCTTGGGCATGTCCCTTTTAAGTCTTAGCTTAGTTGAAAGTTCTTTATACATCCATCATGGTTTCTTTAGACACCTGCCATTTTTCCTCCTCATTGGAACTGTTTGAAGTTGTGCCTTTAATATCTCACTTTTAAGAAATTCCCATCCCTCATGAACTCCCTTCTCTTTTAGTATTCCTGACCATGGGGTCACCCCCAGTAATTCCCTAAATTTACTGAAATCAACTTTCTTAAAGTCTAGAATGCATGTCTGGCTACACTTGGCTTCCCCTTTCTTCTATATAACAACATTCAGGAGAACATGGCCACTACCCCTAAGGATCCTGCCACTTCTACCCCATTAACCAGATCATCTCTCTTGGTTAGGATCAGATCTAAAATAGCTGATCCCCTTGTTGCTTCTTCTACCTTCTAGACAATGAAATTGTCTGCAAGGCAAGTGAGGAATTTGTTGGACCTTACATTTTTTGCAGATCATACTGAATAGGAAATGGTTTCTCAATATATTGGGATAGGAATATTACATCAACAGGGTTTTTGCACTCTGGCACTCTTCCAAAAATATAACTTGTACAAAAAGAGCACAAAATTGCAATCCTAGAAAATCCAGTGTTACATGTATCTAATAAAGAGGATTCTTGGCACAACATTTTTTGTCTCCTTATATACAGTACTTTTCAGCCAGCCTGCTAGCAATTACATGCAAACTCTCATTTTGAATGGTAACCCACCTTATCCATGGGAACGCAAACTCAAGAGGAAAGGATTTTTGACTGGAAATGGTTATATGAGTGTTTCACATCTCTTTTATCAATTTTCACCCCTAAATCACTTCCTCCTGGTTTTCCCACCAACAGGTTCCACACATTTATTTATTTATTTATTTATTTATTTATTGTATTTATATCCCGCTCTTTAGCCACAGCTGCCAACACACAGTGGTCTATGCATGCATAGATCAGGAACCCTACATGAAAAAAGTGACTTGGTGAGCAATTTGGACCACAATGTTTCTCAGTGGGGGCAAGAGAGAAACAATTTTCTCTTCTGCCCTGTATTTGCCTTAAACTGAACCCCCCTCCAAAAAAAAAAAAAACCCAAAAAACTCCTTTTCCATAAACAGATTCACTGTTCAGATTGAAAATAGTAGTCCCACACATTTGAATGTTAAACTCCAGTTCACCCATTAAATCTACAGGACTCTGACTGTTCTCTTATGTTACTCCATCTGTGTGGAAGGCAAGCATATGTGAACTGTTGGGAGGTATGAGTCTAAAATTAAACATGTATTAAAAATTCCAGGGATCTAGCCCTTTTAAAAATAAAAATATCTTCTTCTTTTAAAAAAAAAATCTTTCAAATTCAGGCAGAGTAATGCATTGGAATGCAGACACAGCTCAATTAACATTTAAATGTGTGGTCTGATCACCCAATCAATTAGACTCATTAAAAACAACAAAGAAGTCAGTTTAAAAATGCATATCAAAAGTTTACTGAAGGTATATCAATCTTAATCTACATATTAAAACAAACTTTTAAAAGGTTCCTAACTTACTAAGAGGATTTAGGGTAGGAAAAGACTCAGCCAGCCATTGAGTGGTGTGGGTTACATGGTGACTAAAGGAACTCAAAACAACACAACATGGCTATAGCCACATGGAGCCTTAACTTAAAAGGAACTTAAACAAAGTGTCATAATATTTAAATTAGGTCATGTGATGAATGACCCATTGCTCCAGTTGGCTGAAATTGCCTAGTGAAAAGTGAAGGGGAAGTGGAAGAAACTGATGCATGCAGGGAAAATTCCTAAACTGAGCTCAACATGGGTTACACAAGATTGTATTGCATTACAATAATGATTTCCCCACATACTACATGAACATATAAGATTGTTTTATGCTGTGTCAGATTATTGATCAATGACAGCATCACCATGTCTCTCATACTATACCATTGAAGTAGCATGCTTATTAGGCCTACTAGCTAAAACAGCTATTATGGCTTCTCATATAGAACCCACCACTTTAAATGTGTCCTGGTTAAAATTTGTCCTCACCTATTATTCAGCTGAGTTGGCAGTCCTAATGGCTACACCCTGTGCACATCTATAGAATACCAAGTTTTTATTAAGAAACACATCAAAACTTCACAGATCCTTTTCTCTTCTAGTTCAAATCATGGCAGACTGTTGACTGATAAACTCAAGGGATTATCTGGGCTGCCTGCCTCAATTTAGGTCTATAACAGTTCTGAAAGAGACTTACACTAGGACCCCATATGCACTGCTTCATTATCCACTGATTCAATTATCCACATGACACAAAATAGCACACCTACCATAGAGGCCTCCTAGAAAATTTGTCCTCTGTAGCCATTTTCTAGGTCATCTAAGGACTTTTTCGGACGTCTAAAATGTAACAGAAGCAGCCTCGCCACGTTGTGAAGCTGCTGCGCTGCAGGGCGCCCCTTTTGCATGATGCCTGTCCCTGCCGGTACTGTTGCAGTACCACAGGGACATTTGAGTGCTATATTTCAGTGATTTTTACTCACGATCAACTTTCGTGAGTAAAAATCGCTGAATGTGCATTGATCCCATTGTTAGTCACTTTGCTGGCTTTGCTACATAGCAATATAGCAGCAGCCCTCTACTGGAGACAGACATCACAAAACTGCCCAGTTCTAATTTCCACATATGTCACTTATGAAGACTTAACTTCTATACAGGATTTTGGCCCCTACCTCCAAAGATTCTTCCCTTTAAAAAAACCAAAAACTGTGTCGACAAGTTAAGCTTCTTCCAATTTGAGTTGTTCTCAATATTGAAAGAGGGGAAGGTTTGTTTTTAAAAAAAGATTTGAGAGTTTGACATTTAAAGTTTACGTGGGAGTGGATGGAAATCTTCACTTATTTTATTCTCATCTCCAAAACCCAAATAATTTCAAATGTTTTTATTTATTCAACAGTTTTTGTGCATTTTTCTTTTACATTTTGGGATTTTTTTCTCAAAAAATATGTGCAAAAACATATTTGTTTTCCCCCCACAGAAAACAGTGTCATTTCTGTCTGTTATCTACCTAATTTTTTAAGTCTTGAATTGGGGGGGGGCACTAGTAACAGCTGGCTGTTTGTTCAAGTGCTTTCCCGCACTAGAGAAATAATCCAGGTTGAAACTGGATTATTTGCATGGCTCCTTCCTATAGAATCCTGGGATTTGTAGTCTAATGAGGCACCAGCAGTCTTTGTCAGGGAAGCCTAAAGACCTTGTAAAACTACAGATCCCACGATTCCATAGGAAGGAGCCATGAAAATAATCCAGTTTCAACCTGGATTATTTGTGTCATGTGGATTGCCCTAAATCCTTAGATGAGAGCTGCTGAACTGGAATAATGATGAGAATATTAGTCATGAGTCAGAGCTTCTCTGAAAGGACAGCTTTCCCACACATTTGGGAAGATCTCTTTGCATACTCCCAGAATCTCATCCTCTTATCGTTACGCACATTCTAGAAAAGAGTCAGTTCCTCCATTATACTTCTTTACTCACATATTAAAGCAAGTGGAAAATGGTGAGTAAAGATCTTCCTCACATCCAACTGTTCAGATATAAATCAAACGCTAAGGGCTTACAAACCTTCTGTGGAAGTTATTGTCAGTCACTCCCATACCCCCAGCCATTTTTTAAAATCTTTTCTATGTATTCAGAAAATTAAAATGGAAGCCAGGAAAAGTAACATTGTTATAGCCATTAATGAAGTGAAATTATTTTCTTCACTATATCTCCCACACCTTACATGAGAATTTCTCCAGACTCAAGATGGGTCACCTATCGCCACCACTTACGATTCCTCGAATGCTTCCACCAGCGCTGTTTACGCACAATCCTAAATATACACTGGACTGACTATGTGATGAATGTTGCTGTCCTTGAGCAAGCAGGGATCACCAGCATTGAGGCCATGATATTGAGAACACAGCTGCGCTGGGCAGGGCATGTGTCTAGGATGGAGGACCATTGCCTCCCCAAAATAGTACTCTACGGTGAACTTGCCACGGGTCAGTATAAGAGGGGCACTCCAAAAAAGCGATACAAGGACTCCCTGAAACAACATCTCAGGCTTGGCCAAATTGATCACCAACAATGGTCCACCCTGGCCTCACATCGGGAGGCATGGAGACACACTATCCACAATGCTGCAGCCTTATTTGAGAACTCACGCCGAACAAGTCTTGAAGAGAAATGGCAACGCAGAAAGAATCACAACCTGGTAACATCACCTGAGGAAACCTTCTGCTGTGCTTTCTGCAATCGGACTTGTCTATCTCGGATTGGCCTTTTTAGTCATCAGCACGCTTGTAGAAAATGTGGGATGAGTCCTTCCTGAATCTTCATTTGCGAAGAAAAGCCAGAGAGAGAGAGACATGAGAATTTCATTTTCTGGAACCAGATTTTATTCTAAATTTATTTTAAGCATATAAGAATAGGCTTCTGCTAGAAATGAAAAAAAAAAGGGGGGGCACAAAAATGTCCAGTAAAACTGAGGTCAATAACTCAGCAGACTTGCACACCTTTTTAGCAGAAATATCTCTCTATTTGGCTGAAGGAAACATTTCCCAAGTATAATTTATACAGATGAAGGAGAAAGAGAAAAAGAAAAAATGTTAACAGATAATGCATTATGACTAGAGATTAGCCACATGCAGAATACATTGCTATCATCAAATAGATACAGGCACAGGAAATACAGCTGCTGTAAAAATGGGCAAACCAGCTATATAGTGAGAAATACAGTTTATGTATCTCTGCAGTTATCTGGCAAGTGGCCATTTCATTTCTGAAGGAGTGCACTGCTGATGTTAGACTTTCTCTCTCAACAATTTGCAGTATGATGAAAGTAGGTAATATGTACCATGTTTGCTGACTTATGTACAGGTACAACTCCGCATCTCCCCCTAAAGGGCCTTTCCCCCCAAACACTATTATCTTGGTCCCCTACTTTTACAGAATTGGCATAGCATAATTTACATCAAATAGCTTATTTTCATTTAAGTGAAAAAAAACTTTAAGAAAATTAAAATATGTTCCTTCTTACTACATTGACATTTCATCAGATTTCTTTTGTGCCAATATGCATTTGCTGACATTGATTTAAAGCTGTTTCAGTGTTGTTTCCTGGCAACTGAAATTCAGGCTCTGAGTTGTGATTACATGGTATTGCTTTGTTTACTGGCTATGTAAGCACAAGTTTAATTAAGTTTTTGGTGCAAATGCAAGTAGGGAAATACACCTTTGAATTTCCTCCCCCTATTTCTTCTCCTTTTGGTTATTATCATCCTGTGCCTGAAATGATAATTTGGCTGTATTTTTATGCACACTTAGAGTGTCAATGAATTCAGTGGGGCTTACATCTGAGTAGAGCTGGATATGACTACATTTCAAGATTTCTGCATGAAACAGAAGGTATATTGATAGACTGAGGCTGTTGCCACACTGCAGAAATAATGCAGTTTGGCACCGCTTTAACTGCCATGGCTCAATGCTATAGAATGCTGGGATTTGTAGTTTTATGTGACATATAGCCTTCTCTGTCAGAGAGCTCTGGTGACACAACAAACTACAAATCCCAGGATTCCATAGGACGGAACCGTGAAGTCAAGCTGCATTATTTCTGCAGTGTGGCAGCAGCCTGAGATGGTAGAATTCTGGCTACATACCTGTAAAGTAAATGTTTTTTAAACAACAACAGCAACACTCCTACTCTTTAAAAAGAAAAATCTCCCTGCACAAAGGAAGTAGGAACATCAGCAAATAAATATGGTCATGACCTTCTCCCCGATGTGCTATTTTAGCAAGGGCTAGGTGGTTTGGTTTTGGTTTTTAATCGCCCCCATGAGGCAGCACTAAAAGAATGGAACCTCTAGCATACAGTTTGAATTGTTATACTCCATAATTTTAATATTTCAGTGTAACATTTCAGTCTTAGGACTTTTTCGGACATCTCTTATACAGCGCAAGCAGCCTCGTCGTGTTGTGAGGCTGCTGCACTGCAGGGCATCCCTTTCGGATGACGCTCTCCCCTGCCGGTACTGTTGCGGTACCATGGGGACATTTGAATGTTATATTTGGCCGTATTTTAATCACGAAAGTTGATCGTGATTAAAATACAGCCAAATATAACGCTCAAATGTCCCCGCGGTACCACAACAGTACCAGTAGGGGAGAGCGTCATCCAAAAGGGACACCCTGCAGTGCAGCAGCCTCACAACATGACGAGGCTGCTTGCACTGTATAAGAGATGTCCGAAAAAGTCCTTAATAATGCAGAGAAAAAATTGAGGCCTAACATCACCATACAGTTTGTTCCTAAATTAGGGTGGGGGAGCTCCTTTAGTGACTTTCCAAGAGAGAAAATAGTGCAAACTAGTGTATTTTGAGTGAAATTCAAATGTTTTCTTTTATGTCAGTCTCTTCCTCAGGACTGTTAGCCTCATAGTGGCTATAGTGGTGACCTAAGCCTCAGGTACTATTGTAATATACAGTATTGTACATGGGCCTGTTCTTCGTTACTGTGCAGCAGTCGTGAATACTTAAAATCCGTGGATACCAAATCTGTGAAAACAGACACCCCCCCAGATCCTGAAGAATGGTGGATCCGGGGGAGGTGTTTTAATGATGCGCAGGGAGGCGAGCCCATGGGCTGGCCTGGGTGTGGACACGCCCTGGCCGGGAGGAGTCAGGGGAGGCGCCAGGCAGGGCCTATTTCACCCCTCGCCTCCCCTGGTCTCCTCCTCTTTTCCATCTTTTTGAAAACCACCCACCCTGCCTCTGCCACAGTATGACATTTCTGGTCGCATTATGGGCCGGGTAGGAATTTTTACCTGATCTTTTCCGAGGGGTGTTTTGCCTACCCCATACTGTCGCTTTGGACGTTGACGATTGGCTCCGGGTGCGGTTCCTTAAATAGGTGGTCACTTGCAGGGAGCGGGGGGATAATAACTTGGCGTTCACCTATGGCAACCTCAAATTAAGTGGTAGGATATCCTTCACTGAACTGTACCGGCGTCCCTAATGGATGGGGTACAGGGAGGTAGGGTATCCTTAGGGTCAGCCTCGGGTGGGAGATCCTTTGCAGAAGCTATATGGCTTGGGATTTCCTTCCCGATGCGGGGCCCTCCAGCAGATGGCGCCCAAGGGGAACCCCTGACACCGGGATCCCCCTTGGGGCTCAGGTGAGTCGCCCAGGGACGCTGGGGGTTAGGTCAGTTGTGACCAACCGCCCATGTGCGTGCCCCCACGAGGGATCTCCCCCCCTTTTGACACACTTGGCATACCACAAGAAAATCACAATAAATAGGACATTTATCAATAAAGTGGCCCATATTACAACCCAATCTTATGTGTGTGGTCTCGTCATTTCATGCGTCAATCATTAAACAGAGGGAGAACTGTAGTACTAATTCTTAAACCCCTTCATGGACTTCCTGTAGCTTCTCCTGAACAATTAATGGTGTTGGTTTTGACCAAGTCCATAATGGCCTAATCTATATAAAGGACATTTCTAGATTTTCCCCTGCTCCCTCTCACCCACAGAAAGAGCCTTGCTACAAACTTCCATGATCAGATTAAAAACCATGAACTACCCAAAACTTAATGCCAATCACTCACTATTAGCAATCAGTCCAGTCCAAGTTTGTTTAGTTTCCTGTGCCAGAACCTTGACACATCCCCTCAGATGTGTTATTGGATTATAGGAATATAGGAAACTACTCTACATTAATGCAAACCGTCGGTACTTGTATAATCTATTCTGTAGACCCCATTCTGTTCTGCTATCAAGGTTGTGGTTGCTGATTTTGCCAGCAGTGTAGCATTTCTATTTTTTTTAAAAAACTTATTAATTGGACTTGTATGTTTCCCATGTAGCTTCTTTATGAACAGGTTCGTGCTCCTTGGATCCTCCTGAAAGTGCTAATCTACTTGTAAACAAAGCACATAGGGAACACACAGCTTGTTTAAAGGCAAAATGACACTTCTAATAAAATAACTTTACTTTGCACTATACCACTTAATTTTAATGTAGTAGTTCCTGCATCACAATGCAGACTTCCCACAGCTCTCAGAGGGAGCAACAAGTGGTTCCTGGATCCATGGAAATCACTCATCTTTTCTACATGCAGCAGCTCTCTACATTTCAGTTAGAAGCATTTGATAGCCTTACATGTGGGATTGAATTTGGAAAATTTTTCATACAAAATAAAATAAAATATTGACAAACTCTCCATAACTAAGTCAAACGATCACAAATCCATTTATGCAGAACACAGTTATATGAAAGGAAATGCTTAGAAGAGTTGCTTGTAAAGTAGTGTAAACTGTATTATTTCTACAATGTAGATTCACCCAGAGTCTCAGTTCTGTTTAAAATGCAGAACAGATTCACTGCCCCTACAACACTGGAACCATTATAACCTTTCACTTTACCTATATGGAGCTGTTGTGGAAATAAAAGGGCAAACCATTTGCAAGTATGAAAGGATGAGGAGGAATATTTCAGCCTTTAGAACAAATTGAAACAAATAAAATTTCTATGTTGCCAAAAAAGTTATAAATTTAGGAGAAAAAAAATTATGCTAAAGTTCCAATTATAGCCTGCATAGATTGATGTGTCATGCTTTGTGAGCCTGATGAGGCTGTAGAGTCAGAGGAGGAGGAGGACATGGCAGGGAATGGCCGTAGGGACCCTGGCACAGGTTTATCTTCACCTGTGCCAGCAGGGAACCCTGCCAACCTAGAGACTCAAGCAGAGGAAGAGCCTGGTCCGAGTCGGTTGGCATCAGTTCCAGCAGAGAGTCCTTCCCCCTCAGATAAGGGTGAAGAAGAGGAGAGGGACTTACCTCCACCATCGTATACCCAGCAGTGAACTCAGAAAGAGGCTCAAAGGAGGTCTCTGAGAATTTATGAGAAGAACTTGCTCATTAAGAAACACCTGGCAAAGCCTTAATTGCTTTATATAGGCTGGAAGAGGCGATGGAAGCTTTGTCAGAGATCAACTGATCTCCCTGGAGAAAGCTTCCTGCTGACTTCAGTGTCTGAATCCTTGCTTTCTTGACTCGTGCCTTGACCTTGGACTGTTCCTGGCCACCCTGTTGCTTGACCCTGCTGACCCACGGACCGACTTCTGGACAACACTACCTTCTGTAAGCCTTGACCTTTGGACTGTATTCTGGACTCTTTTCTGTGTGCCTTCATGTCTGTATTGCTGCTTCTCCAAGAAATGGAACCTTGTTTGTTCTCAACTTTAGCTGATTCTCCCTAATTAACTATCACTGGGACTTGGCTGCTTTCCTAGCCCTTGTTTATTCTGCTGGCATTTTGAGCTGCTTTCCTGGACATGATGAGAATTGTCCCATTGCTTCCTTGCAAGGCTACTCTTGCATTGTTGCTGTTGTTGTTGTTGTTGTTGTGTGCCTTCAAGTCATTTCTAACTTATGGTGACCCTAAGGCAAACATATCATGGGGTTTTCTTGGCAACATTTGTTCAGAGGGGATTTGCCTTTGTCTTCCTTGAGGCTGAGAGAATATGACTTGTCCAAGGTCACCCAGTGGGTTTTCCTGGCTAAGCAGGGATTCAAACCCTGGTCTCCAGAGTCATAGTCCAATGCTCAAACCATTACACCATGCTGGTTCTTGTGTTGAATTGTACTATGCAATATTCACAAGCTAATCATCAAAAAGGTTGATTAACTGAATGTTTTTTTTTCCCCAACCAGCGAGACAGTCCCCAAACTACTGAGTCATTCAGCTGCTCTTATTTAAATTCTTTTAAACCTCCTTTAAAAATTCCATTAGATTTGTTGCCTGAACAGAGCTCTCCAAAGACAGCTCAATTTTTGCTTCAGGCCAAATTCAGTGGCAATTCTATTCCCAAGATTCATAGTTCCAAGGTTATATAAACTAAAGATAAGTAAATCTTGATTTTAGATCTTTTTTCCAACATATATGTATAAAGAGAGAGAGAGCATTTATGCCACTTAAGGTCATAACTGTTGCAGAAAGACTATTGTTTACATTTGAAGGGCTAAAGGTGCATGAGAAAAGCTGTTCTAAGAGGACTTTGAACCATAAGAATCTTTTTTATTTTCTTTACTTCTATTGTTCTTTGACAGTTACTCTGTTTTCAAATTTACTGGTGAGTCAAGGGGTTTTTCTTTAAATAGTTTAATGCACAAACCAACTAAGGAACCATCTCTGTTGTTTCTCCTGGATTTTTTTTTTAAATAGTCATAGAGATGAAACAGTTATGCACACTATTGAGACACTCACACCATTTCTTGTGGCGCTGTTTTATTTCCCAGGCACATATCAGTTCACCTCTCTGGAGTCTGCACCGCTTGGGACTTCACTTGGAAGAATAAAAGCCAATGACCTTGATGTGGGTGAAAATGCTGAGACTGAGTACAGTATTGCTGCCGGGGATGGATCGGACATGTTTGATATCATCACTGACAAGGACACACAGGAAGGGATTATAACTGTCAAAAAGGTTTATTTCTTCTCCTTCTCTTCTATTGGACTTAGTGCTCCAGGTCTTAGGTTTCTCTGTCAGGCAGGAGGGAGGGAAAGGGTTTTTGTGTGTGTGTGTGGGGGAGGAGGGTCAACAACAGAGTCTTAGTCCTGATGTTCTCTTTCCTAGCCAGGTAACTGTTAGAACTTCAAACCATGAGGTATTTTATTTTATTTTAGGACCATATTCCTTTACCTAAAGGGATATTCTTAATGTCTCTGGTCTGTAAGATGTACTCAAACCTGTCTAGATGATCATTTTTTGAAGACTGGTATGAACATCTTGCCGAGGATATAAAGAAGGTGAGAAACCTTCCTAAACTGGCATACCAGCTGGATTCTGCCACTTTATTTGCTAAGACTGAAGACAGCCAAGCTATTATATGTTGTCCTGAAGGCCGGATTTTGAGAAACTTCAGCCTGTAATGAGCATTTTATATGGATAACCCTTGGTTGGTTAATGAGGCTTTCTTTCCCTCCCACCAGGACTTTGTCAAAGGGCTATAGGGGGAAACACCTGAAAATGATACACAGGACATTTCAAATGGATCTTACAACTCTTGTTTCATTGAGTAAGAGGAATAAAAATGAGACAGTCAAAACATGAACTGATCATATCAGCAGTATATAGATTGCAAAACTTCCTCTTAACTTGTTATTTTGGTGGGATCTAAAGAACCACGAACAGAGAAGATTCATTCTCGTGTCCTTCATGCATGTATGTCAGGTGTCCTCTCTGCTGTAGCAAGCAGAGGAACATCTGCAGGCCAAGAAATTCTGTAAGCAAATTAGAATCCCTGCAAGGAGTTGCCGGCTCAGGACATCTGTTTTCAAGTTCTCTCATGATGGACCATCACCTAGCAAGCAGATGGCCTCTCCTCAGAGTTATATTTTAAGAGTGAAAACCAATTTGTGTGCCAGACGGCAAATCCATACCCTGCCTCTTCATGGCAGAAGGAGGTGGGGAAAGAAACATACTAAGCACCATCAGCATGTTTGCATTTGCAGCCAAGAATGAAATTTACTGCAAGTTGCAAGGAGAGGGGTAGATTTTCTCGTGTGGTGAGAAAGACCTCCAGATTGGAATTTTGAAACTGATCCAGGAATCTTATCTTGGCATCTTATCTTATCTTAGGTACAGAAGTATGGAAATCATGATATTAGAAGATCTTAATGACCCCAAACCAGATACTTTCCTTGTTGATATGGCCCTTTCTCCATCTTTTTCATACTACTTGCTCTGAATCCTGACTCACATATTGTAAAGGCATGGTGGGAGGAACCCTAGGAGCTTCTTAGCTCCACTGTACAGATACATTCCTACCTAAAGATATCCTTCAAATGAACTAGGCTATGCAAAGCAAAGCAAAGCAAAGCAAAGCAAAGCAAAGCAAAAAGCAAAGAAAGTGAGAGATCATAGGATTTGTCTAGGGTGGTCAGTTGTTCTCTTTTGTCCATTCTCTTTTTAAATTTTGCTCATTTTTATGTCCAGTTCCCATTTTGCCATCTAAAAGTCCAGTATTCTAGAGGGTAACACCACTGTGTTATTTGAATCTGAACCTTTTATCTTTTTAGATTGGACAGCACTGTATTCTGGGAGGGGGAATTATTTTCCTTCCTTTTTCTATTGTTTCCTTTGCTTGTCAAATTCTAGGTGAAGGTGGGGGTGATCTTCTGGTAATGGGCGGTGACATCCATATCAATGGAGCAGTGAATCTACTCCAGGTTCCAGCCTGTATTTTAATAGCACTATCCAGAGTATTGAATTCTATCCCCAAAATAGCTTCAGAAACTTGGATATCTCTTTTAATGTTTGGACTAAAACCTGGCTTGCATTCACTGGCCCACTGACATAGAAACCACCATTCATCACAGGGGTCTTTGACTGATGTTGCCACAGGGTTACTCATTAAAGAGGAAATGCTGTGCAGCATCTTAGTTAAGTACTGAAGCACAAATTGAGCTCACATTAATTTATATATTAATATTTTGGATGCCTGATAATTAACAATAACAGTGATAAACTAGAGTCAACTAGCTCTAAATCCAATGACATGCTAACTGCTAACATAGCAGGGCTTTCCTCACAATGCCTGAAAATCTGGACCAGGTATTTTCCCAACTCTTTGGGATAGGTATTGAATCCTCATAGGGGATTAGCTGTGGGTAGAGGGGATTACCATCTCCTGGTTCTGCTAATAGAGTAGTTCCATTAGCCAGTAAGCTAGGGCTAAAATCTAATAGTGGAACTATCCCATTGAATCCTGCCCTTAGCTTCTTCCTTAAAAAAATATTATTGCTTTGTCTGTTAACATTCTTAATAATGCTTCATGCCCCCTTCTGTTTTGCTACATTTTAAATAAAGAAAATATTAAAAATACAGAATTTAAGGTAAATATCTATTTCTAGTGCACAGATTTTGTTTCCTTCACAAATGTTTTTTTTAAAGTATGTCACTTGAAATGTTTGCTCAGTTATGAGTCCCCCCCCTTTTTTTGTTTGTATTTTCAATGTTTATTTATTTATTGGGTTTATACCCCACTTTTCTCCTGGAATGGGATCCAAGGCAGCTTCCTGAAGTTTAAAACAAGATTATTTTAAAATCTTATTTTACACAAGTTAAAAAAGAATTAAGTAACAATATATGGAAAAAAAAACCCCACACGTGCTTATATTTATACCAGTAAAACTGTATACATAACAAATCAGAAACCTGCCCCACTGAATTCAACCAGTTTTATTCCCAACAGAGTGTTAGCTGGTGGCTTCCATGTCAGCTTATACTAAGAACATCATCGCACCAACCTCATGTCTCATAGCAATTACTTTATTAAAGTAAACAGGAACATACCGATTGTAAAATGTTTCATACCTCTCTTCATTTGCATGACTGTGCTCCCTTGGCAACTCCCTGATATTATAGGTCCCTTCACTTCAGTTCTGGGATGACTGCAGTCACGAGGCATGAGGGGGCCTGATTCTCTTCCTCCATCCCATCCTCCTCATTATTCTAAAGCAGGCTGACTCTGTGCTGCTTTGGAATAATGAAGAAGAGGGGAGACAGATGGGGAGAGGAGTAGAATCAGGCCCATGTGACTGCAGTATCCCAGAACTGAAGCAAAGGGACCTATTGCCCCAGGATCATAGCTGAACAATAACAATATTGGCAGGTATTGATGAGGTTTTCCCAACCATTGAAAGGGGCACAACAGTAACAACTAGAATTTAAAACAGGATAGCCACAACATCATTTGATAAGTAGTGGCCAAAATCATTACTATCCCACTGATATTCCACTTTAGGAACCTCATGTGATAAAGTCATAAGACATGGAGGAGAGTGCCTGCCTCGCGATGGGGTTTTGGCCTGTAGGTACTAGAAGAGCCAAGATTTCATTCCTTTATTTAAAACTGTGATCAGATCTTACATGCTTGCTCTGGAGCTTCCACAGGATGCACTTTTTTTCCCTTTAGATTCTCCAATGCTACTTATCAGTAAAGTGACATGTATTCTGCATGTGTGTATGTGCCTTCAAGTCACCTGTCAACTTATGGAAACCCTATGAATTTCATGGGGTTTTCTTAGGCAAGGAATACTCAGAGGTGGTTTTGCCAGTTCCTTCCTCTGAAATTTAACCTACAGCACCTGGTATTCATTGGTGGCCTTCCATCCAAGTACTAACCAGGGCTGACCCTGCTTAGTTCCCATAATTAGATGGAATCTGCCACCTTTGGGGTATTTAGGCCCTACCTGTATTGTATTGCTGTTTAAATTGTTCTAATTTTCCCCACTAAAATGAACATATGCACCTTTAATGCAAATTGGTGTCCTTTTTGTTCTCCTTTGTGGTGATGCAAAATTTTGTGGGTTTTCTTTAGTTGTGTAAGTATCGTACAAGAGTTGGCCCATCTGTACAAACAGGTGCTCACACATTGCCCCCTGACCATCCAACCAAAACATCCTCAAACATTCCGTATAAAAGTTGTCAGATGCTCACTCCCAAAGCTTGTGGGATGTACAGTGAAAACCCTGTTTCCCTGGTCTGTTTCAGAAGATTTTCAGACGGGAACAAACAAACAAACAAAAAATGTTCCTGTCCCAGAATCTCCACTCCTGCCCCTGTCCCATCCCTGTCACGCCACAATCACCCTTCCCACTGTACTTACCTCCTCTCCCATTGTTCTGGCAGCTGAGGAGTGAAAAGAGCTCTAACGGAGCTCCATTCACTTCCTGGATTGAAATCCCACAGATTCTCATGAGAAGACACAAGCAAACAAAATTAAAAAAGAAAAAGAAATATAACCTGGGAAAAAATTAAAGCAAGCACAAAACACACTTTAAATTTAACAAGTAACCCGGTGTATGTGTGTGTGTGTGTGTGTCATAAAAAGTTTGTCACTTACCAGGATGTCCCAATCTCACCCGGACGTATTCTGGCAGGGACCTCCCATTGATGCTGGGATTTTGCCAGCATAATGGGGCACCTTTTTGCTCACAGGAATATCTGTGACAGAAACAGAATGGGGGACCTATTGATGGCTTATCCCAGCAATAAAAAGCAGCACCGGTGGAACGTAAGCAGAGCTGGTGCATAATGAGGGGGGAATGATGTCATCCGAAAAGGGAGCCCTTTTGTGATCTCCTCGCATTCATGTAATGCCACTTTTAAGACATCTGGTAATCTCCTTAGATTCCAGATAGCCTTCTGGTCATTTCTGGGTTGGACCTAAAACAGGCTCACAAGCCCAAAATAGCCAATCATGTGTCTGAGAGACTTCAAAGGGGTCATGATTGGACATTTTCAATATGTGAGGGTATGTATAACAAGGTTTTAAAAAATATACTGGTGTGACCACACCAAGATCCAGGGGAGGACAGCACTCTGTAGTAATCACCCCCTGTTCTTGTTCTTGTTGTGTGCCTTCAAGTAATTTCCAATTTATAACAAACCTAAGACAAATCTATCACAGGGTTTTCTTGATAAGATTTCTTCAGAGGGAGGTTGCCATTGCCTTCCTCTGAGGCTGAGAGAGTGTGACTTGCCCAAGTCACCCAGTGGGTTTTCATGGCTGACCAAGGATTTGAACCCTCATCTCCAGAGTTGTAGTCCAGTGTAGTCCACACTGGCTCCAATCCCTGTTTTACAAAGCAGTTATTACAAGAATATTACTGTGAACAAGTAACCCAGCAAAAACATTCAATACTGGACATAATAACCACACTGGACTTAATGACCACAATGAGAGTCAAACCAGATGTTAAGATGAATTCCCTGCATTTAATCCATGTTTCCTTCCAGAAATGGAGTTCCGCAGCAACCAGACACACAAATTAAGACCATTTTTCTTCCCAGTCACCCAACAAAACACAATAAAGGCAAAATACATAGATGAGAAGATAATCACATGTTATGACAAACAGACCACTTGAGGGAGCACCTCTTCTAAATATGTACTGACGTTTAGCAGCTAAACATATTGTTTTGTTTGACTCTAAATGTAACATTAATAGTCCATTCACACAACTCCACCTTTCCTTTTTAACACCAATATAAGGATAGGCAAGAGCACTTTCAAAGTATAATGTGGGGAGAAGAATCATTCTTATACTTATGACCCTCGGGGCAGAAAGAAGGCTCAGATGGGGCAAGCTGGGGTAAGACTGATACAGTGTTATAAGAAAATACCCAGTTTACTCTGTTGCCACTGGGAAAAAGCAGAGGGGGGGGGACACATGTCTGCAGTAGCCTGTCCTGGCAGACCAGGTCTGGGAAGGGTTTCTGCAGCATGTGACCAAGATTGGTCACACGTAGGAGGCCTTTAGTCACATGTTGTGGCTGACTTCCTCAATGCCGGGAGGGCAAGGAAGATAGTGGTGTTGTTGTTTGCAGTGATGGGCTGGCATTCCTGCCTGGACACTGAACTAACAGGGGAGACATGGGCCTGATCCACAGCCAGAATACACCAGAGGGGAGCTGGTGTATCCTGGTTCATCTAGATGAGCCTTCATTGGATATGTCAAACTAGATCTCCTAAGTCTCAGCTCAACACTAACCATTTTGTGTGTTGGATGAGAGAGGGTGTGACTATAAGCTGGAACATGTCCAGAGGGGGGCGACCAGAATGGTGGGAGGTCTGGAAGCCCTGACCTATGAGGAGCGGCTTAGGGAGCTGTGCATCTTTAGTCTGGAGAAGAGAAGGTTGAGAGGGGACATGATAGTCATGTTTAAATATTTGAAGGGATGTCATACTGAGGATGGAGCAAGCTTATTTTCTCCTGCTCTAGTGACTAGGATACAGAGCAATGGGCTCAAACTACAGGAAAAGAGATTCCACCTAAACATTAGGAAGAACTTCCTGATAGTAAGAGCTGTTCGGAAGTGGGATAAACTGCCTTGTAGTGTGGTGGAGTCTCCTTCTTTGGAGGTTTTTAAACCGAGGATGGATTTAAAAACCATCGGGAATGATTTCATTGTGTATTCCTGCATGGCAGCAGGGGGTTGGACTGGATGGCCCTTGAGGTCTCTTCCAGTTCTATGATTCTGTGATTCTATACAACACATCATAGGTATTGTGTAAGGCATTTCCAGGCATATGAGATATTGAGGTGTGGGGGGAGTAGAATTGATTCATAGAGCAGAACACCTTCAGATAGCTAAAGGAGTGAAGGTGGGAGAAGACTGGCCTAGAACTCTTCTGTGTGAAAAATACTGTCACATGTCCTGACAGTAAAAGGTGTTTGGAAGTGGAATATACTGCCTCGTAGTGTGGTTGGAGTCTCCTTCTTTGGAGGTTTTTAAACAGAGGCTGAATGGCCATCTGTCAGAAATGATTTGATTGTGTATTCCTGCATGGCAGCAGGGGGTTGGACTGGATGGCCCTTGAGGTCTCTTCCAACTCTATGATTCTATGATTCTATCTTTCCCTCATCTGCTGGCCCCTCCACCCTGCAAATGTCACCTCTTACAGCTTTTTATCCCCACCCCAGTCAGGATCCAAAACCAGAAGTGACACCTGTTGTCCTGAGTTGCAGGGGATGGACAGATTTGGAGAAGGGAATCATGAGAACTGAGAAGGCAAAAGTGAGCAAAAAAGGAAAAGAAACAAAACAACAACTTCTTGTAAATGAAAACATGTGCTTATACCATCTTTCTCATGGCCCACCAGAAGAGAAGGAGACAGGGAGAATACATGAGCCAGAAAAGATTTTCACATGGCACTAAATTATATTTTTAGTGTCATCTCTGAACTTAGCACATGACAGCCTGAATCTTGTTTAACAAGTGATCCAGTGGTTCTACTTTGTTGGTAATCCCAACTAAAGTAAATCCACTAGATCACTTGTTAAATTGTGAATCAGCAGTTATGCAGTTCAATGGGTTTTCTCAAGTTGGGATCATCAATAGGATTTTGGCTATCCAGTTCCACCCTCAGGTCAGCCATAAGAATTACTTCCAGGTTTTAGTCAAATATAAACCAAAGTCACATTTTTTCATTAATCTTGATCCATGGGTCCCTCCAAGAACAGGTGTTGCAGCCATTATATACTTTTCTTTAAAAATAAAAATAAAAATAAAAATGCTGAGTTCAGCTTTTTAAAAACAACAACACAGCAGTCTAAAGGTGGAAAGTTTGATCACAAATGAGAACAATATCTTGCTGACCTATATTTTACACTAATTGTTCCAGTACTCTGCTTGGAATAGGTATAATTCTGGTTCACACATCAACAGCAATTTAGCCATTGATTTCAGTGGGATGAGGATCGCCTCTAATGGTGCATGCAAAATGTAGCATGTTTCAGCAATCCTCAGTAAGATGAAACAGTTATTTGTATTGATTGATGGACAACAAATGCACACATTCTAACACCCCAAACTATACAGTGTTAAATGGTTGAAGAGTCAGCTTCTGAATCTTTATTGTTTCTGAGTTCCTTGCGGCAGCAATTAAGGCTGTAATTCCTAAGCCCACTCACTTGGAAATAAACTGCATTGATTCCATTGATTTTATTTTGAAGTTAAATATAGGACTTTTATATGAGTTTAGTTCTTTTTTGCTGCTCTGTATGATAAATGCATACAAGTGATATACTCAAGTCTCACTGTTTCACAGACACAGGAGAACTCAAATTCTGAATATTCTTCCCTAGGAGAGATATATTTGAAACTTGATTCACTCCTAGTCCATCCGTTTCTCCCTGATAATGAGACATTACTTGTCATTGCTTTGCAGTCTGTGACATCAAGCCTTCCTCATATTATCCGCCAATAGTTTAGATGAGATGGGCCTTTTGCTTGTGAGAGTTCACTTTTGTAAATGTGAAACCACTAAAAAGAGATATGTCAAATGCAGAGCCTGGGAAATTTGCTTTTGGGGACTACTGTTCCCAGAACTCTCAGAATTGGTGAATATATCCTCCCCAAAGAGGTAAATTTTCCAGTCTTTTTTCAAATGTGCTGGAATATTGAAACAAGACAAGCATCACTCAGGCTTTTTGGTGAAAACTGAAGGATGAGGATTTGGAGCAAGAGCTAGTAACATATCTAGCTTTGGATTTTATTTTGAAGTTAAATATAGGACTTTTATATGAGTTTAGTTCTTTTTTGCAGCTCAGTAATGATAAATGCATACAAGTGATATACTCAAATCTCACTGTTTCACAGCCATGGGAGAACCCAAATTCTGAATATTCTTCCCTAGGCGATATATATTTGAAACTTGATTCACTCCTAGTTCATCCATTTCTACCTGATAATGAGACATTACTTGTCATTGCTTTGCAACCTGTTGTATCAAAACTTTTCCCCCACCTTTGGGATTCAAAAACATTTTAAAACATCTATGTGCATTCAACTGAAGTAATAAAATATACTCTGAATTAAAGTGAGGCAAAATACCACAAGTGCATCCTGTACCACCAAATGCCTACCAACAAGAAACATACATTTCTTCCAGAAATATACTGTTGGACTTTGAAAGCACAAAGGATAATCAAGATCATGCCTCCATATTTTCTCCCAACATTCAAAAGATTAATAGTGCAATCTTATGCATGTCTACTTAGAAGTAAGCCTCACTAAGATCAATGAGAGAGGGAGATTTCTATGGCATTGCAATCTAAACCTACAGCAATTGGTTTGCAGTAATGCTAGTGTTTTCTTTATCCTTCTGAAATGTGTTAGATTTTCTATGTAATTTTCTCCCTCTATTTTTTCTTCTCTTTTTGCTCTCATATTTCGATGCAAGCAATTAGATTTTGAAAAGAAGAATCTCTATATCCTAAAAGTGGAAGCGACCAACACTAATCCCGATCCTCGTTTTTTCTACCTGGGACCATTTAAGGACTCGGCTTTGGTTAAAGTTTATGTAGAAGACATAGATGAACCACCAGTTTTTAACATACCTTCAAACTTAATAGAAGTAGATGAAGATGCCAGGGAAGGAAGTATCATTGGGCAAGTGATAGCTCAGGATCCTGATGCTGCAAGGAACATAATAAAGTAAGTTACCTTCCACAAACAGCATGAAAATGCAATAAAAGTGCATGGCTGTTGCACAATTATGAGAGGATTTACATCAAATGTCTCTGGTTAATAAACTATTGTTCAAACCTTATCAATTGAATAGATCAGTGTTGATCTGTACAGCAAGGATAGTTTTGTATTCCAACCTTTATTAGCACTTTATCACTAGGTATTACTCCAGCCATTCCCCAGACATGTTGGACAACAGCATCACTGACCATTGGCTATACTCAGTGGGGCAGGTATAAGTTGTAGTCTAAGGAAGTGGCTCTTAACATTTTCTTTACCAGGGACCCTCTTTAAACATTTTTTGTTGCTGTGGACCCTGAAGACCTAACTCAAGATTTAAAATCCTAACAACAATAATAACACCTGGTGATGATACTACACCATCCATTAACCTTTCCTTCAGAGACACTGGAAGGGAAGGAATATGTTGCATCTGCTTCTTCCTGCAAATTTGTGGCTAGGGCAGATTGAATAGCAATGCACAGGCCAAGCGAGCCAGTCTTTGCCTTAGCTCCTGTCACGTGGGCTGAGCTGCCTATAAGCCTTTGCGGACCCACTGTGAGAACATCATGCCCCCCCCCAGGGGTCTGCAGACCACAGGTTAAGAGCCACTGGCCTAAGGCATCTGGAAAAAACCAGGAAAAGAAAGACTGCATCATCTTAGGGACATCAGAGTGTCTTCTATGGTCTTTCATCCTGTTAGTTTATAAGGCCAAGCGTGTTTCAGCAGTAGAACTGTCATAAGTGACTGGACGCATCAGTCTATATACTATTTACATTGTAGTAGTTATTGACTTCAAAGGGATTTTCAGTGAACTATGTTACAACAGGGTTACAAATTCCATTTTCAATATTCTGAAAGAGTCAGTCCAAATGTCAATGTGTTTATCATTTTTTTTTTGTTATGAACATGTTTATTCCTGTTGGCACATAAATAATTACATCACAGATCTAAGACACAGTTAACATTTTGTATATCCAGTGTCATAGACGTTGGTGTGGCTGAGAGGAAGAGCTGAGGTCCACATGAGTACAGCTCAGTACTTCCACTTATCCAGAGAGAGAGAGAGAGAGAGAGAGAGAGAGAGAGAGAGAGAGAGAGAATCTCTATTCTTATGGCCAGAAAACTATTACTATGAATATGAATAATATACCGGCACTGGCTTTATTGTTCACAATGATCAAGGAAAAACAGGTAGTTCAATGTCTTTGCAGCTGGGCAAACAATACATATGTTTATGCAAAATCAATCAGAATGTGATAAGATAACTGAATTAGGGATGGCAAATCTTGATTTTTTCCAAGTCCCGGAAGAGGTGGAGAACAATGAAGCAGTTTTTTGTCATGTTGCTTCTGGAATCAGGCAGTTTCTCCTGAGAACTGTGAAGCCTTTGCTAAAAGAATACACAGCTTCGATATAGAAAGGACTGCCTTCAGGCAACCATGTGTGTGTTTTATGCAAGATTGCTTTTTTAACATAGTAAACCTCAATGCTGCACAATAAAATTATGTGGCTATTTGTGAAACACTGCTGTTTTTGCCCATTTTTGTTCAACATTGTGGTTTTCTACATAAAAAAAAAACAACAATGTTGCACAACAACAATGTTGCACAAAATCAGCAATGTTACAAAAAATAGCTGCATGGGTTTTCTGTGTCCCCCCCCCCCCGGGCTGTGAGGCCGTGTTCTGGAAGAGTTTCTTCCTAACTTTTCACCTGCATCTGTGGCTGGCCATCTGAAGCCATCAACTGATCCCCCATGGCATGTTTTGTTTTGTTTTGTTTTGTTTTTTGCTGGCATAGCCGACATGTAAAACCTCACATCTTTTTTTTGTTTTTTGTTTTTTTGTTAACCACACTTACCCCATTAATGGCCGGTCCAGCATGAAGGCTTCTGGGTGATGTGAAGTCGAAGGCTTTCACGGCCAGCATCCATAGGTTTTCTGTGGTTTTTTTCCCAGGCGGTGAGGCCATGTTCTGGAAGAGTTTATTTCTGACGTTTTGCCTGTATCTGTGGCTGGCATCTTCAGAGAATGGTTGGGTAGGGGTGTGTATGTGTGGGGTTATATACTGTGAGCCTCTGTTGGGGAGGATATGTAGATTTGTCTATTTGAATGGCTAGCTTCTGGGTGGAGATATGAAAGGAAGATTAGTGTCTGTTTGGCTAATGGAGGGTTAATGGTCCATTATCTGCTGGAAATCCCCGTCCCTGGGTGGAGTTCATTTGCCTGTGTTGCGTTTTGATTGTAATGTTTTGTTTTGTTTTTTACTTTAAGGTTGTCTTCTTTCCTGTTGAAGTTGTCCAGGTGTTTGTGGATTTCAGTAGCTTCTCTGTGCATTCTGACATGATAGTTTTTGGCCTGGTCCAGAATTTGTGTGTTTTTAAATAACATTTTGTGTTCTGGTTAGTTACAGATGCAGGTGAAATGCCAGAAAGAAACTGTTCCAGAACACGGCCTCAAACCCAGAAAAAAACCACACACAGAAAACCTATGGATGCCAGCCATGAAAGACCTCGACTTCACAAATCGCTGCATGGTTTTGCTATGCAACATTGCTCATTTTGTGCAATATTTTTGCTGTGCAGCATTTTTATTGTTCATTATTGGTGTCTTTTACATAGGAGAAGCAATTCTTCACAGCAAGAATGTTTCACAGTGAAAATGTTGTGCAAACTCAGCAAAGTTGCACAACAAAATCACATGTGGCTTCAGGCAGCCCAAGTTTCTTCTCTTGTGCAACGTTTAGGTTGTGCAACTTTCAAATTGGCAAAGGCTGCGGCCTATGATGTCAAACACTTCATGACAACATTTTTTGCATAGGAATATAATGCAAAATTTAGTGCTGCTCTTTCTGTCCTTTCCCCAAGGATATCTCTGGCTTTTCTTTGTAAATGAAGATTCAGGAAGGACTCATCCTGTGGTGAAAAAACAATGCAATTTGATGAGGGTTTGGGAAGGGGGCGGTGCAGTGTGTGTGTATGTGTGTGTGTGTGTGTGTGTGTGTGATTTAAAAAAAGACTATGATTGCAGGTTTTGACTGCAAACCTGACTAGTTTCTCAAACACTTGTACAGTTCTCAATAATTGCAGTTTATTTTGGGTCAGGAACAAAAGCAGCAGCAGCAAGTTTCCACAATTTGTGAGGATGTTTGATGAGCCATTTTTCTTCCCATCTAAGTTTTTCAAGTGGTCAGGAACTCCAAATTTGGAAGTTGGTTTATTTCAGTTGGGAAATTGGTGTATTTCCCTTCTGTCCCTAAACTGGATATGTATATTTGATTACATAAGATCAGATCTAATGATCAGACCATTTAGTCCCATATTCCTGTCTAAATACCGCATGCTCTATTTGGAAAACTCTTCCAAGACTGATAACAGAATGCTAAGGACTGTGACCAGAAGAGGATAATTCACAGGTATTTCCTTTGATACTGTGAGTCATTTAGTGGCTTTTATGTTGATTCTACAGATATCATTGAAAGCCACTGGACTCAGGGCTGTACGGGCAGCCAGTGGATCTACTGATGAAGGAGCAGTGCATCCACTCCTGGTTTTACTGCTGGTCCTCCTGAAGTTACTTTGAATTGAATGGCAGCTCTTCTTTCAGAGGTTCAGCATTAGCAGAACCATGCAACCTGGATCATCTATAGGGATAATACAAGCAAAATCAAGAGTGAATATGCTGCTCCTGCAGTGGCAGATCCGCTGGCCTGTCTCTAGGTCTAAATTTAAAACTGTTGGGCAAGTACTACTCACTTTTTAAATAATAATAATAATAATGAATACTTATTTGAATTCCCTTCTGATTTGGACTAAGTATAAGTTAGGAAGCAATTTCAAGATTGATGAAGACAGGAGAGACTTTGCCAGAGCCTAGCTGAAGAAAGCAATTTCAGCCAGGCATAAGCCAATGATTGCTGATCCTCAGCTGAAAATAAGCATTTTCTGTAGTGAGGAGAATATCCATTGGGAATTTTTCCATCCCTGTAAAGCTGGGCAAAAACCGGGCAAGATATACAAGACATTAGTGAGGATGTGGATGCCTGTCCCCACTGATGCACCTTTGGAGACTCCTAGAAAGGACGTCTGCATATTTCACTATTTTATATAAATGAGTTACATTATGCCATTAGATTGAATAAGGAGATTTAAAGAAGGCACAGCCATAAAAAAGTGGAAAAACAAAGCCCATAGAAATTCTGACGAAAAACATCTGTTGGAAAAAGTGTAATCTTACCTAACTGACTTTTGTGGGGTAGAGATAACAGGCAGAAGAAAATAGAGATTAGACATGCAGTTCTTCACTAATTTTCTTCTCAAAGGAAGCAACAAGTAATTTAAACAATTTTCTTCACACTTCAAGAAAGTATTTGAAAACCATGCCATTTTTAAAATATATTCACAATTTGGGACTTATTCTACACAATTGTCACATTATTGTTGGTTTTTAAAAAACAAAACAAAAACAGAATTGGTTTTCTGCACAGGAATCACCTTTTTTATCATGCTGTTTTCTGTGGAAATCAACCATATACAAGTTTTACACAGAGCAAGCCCCCAGTTTAGATAAACAGCCCAAACTGATTATGTACATTATCCAAACCCTTTCCTAATAAGGAGAGAAACTGCTTATTCCTGAGCCAATCTGAAGCAAACAATAAGTGGATGATCTGTCTCTTCTTCTCTGTGAGTAAGGTGCTAGATTTGGTGCTGGATCTGGAGGGAGGAGGGTATGCAATGTTAGATGGTGAATCCATTGTTCTGGCTGTATAAAAAACAGCAGAACAGACCAGGGATCAGAATCTGGTAGATAGCACTGTAGATCTGGATGATTTCTGAGATGACGTAGGCTTCACCACACATGTTCAGAGATAGTCAGTGTCAACATTCTATGACCATTATGCCATACACTTACAGATATGTGTGCACAATGTTTCAGAAAGCATTCAAACATGCATAACAACACCACTGTCTTGCTGATACTTCTCCAACCCCACATTCCTCCACCATCTAGGAAAACCATTGTCTCAAAAGCATTCTAAAATGGTCCTGACATTTTATATGGTCACTGACAGTTAGTTGAATATGCACATTTTTTTCAGAATAAAAGATGGTTCAGCCTGATCCATAACAAGGAAAAATGGTATCTGTTTACCAGGTCTATCTTTCTACCCTATTATGGTTCTTTCTACCCTGTTGCAGTTCTTATCTCTTACCCTCACAAGAAGTGTATGAGATATAGTGGGACAGCAGAAAGTAGCATGCAAGCCTATGGTCTTCCTATGAACTAAAATATTTAGATTTCTTCCATATTTGCTGTTTAGAATTGTATACAGGACTTTAAAATCTAATGCTGTGGTGTTGGTTTGATAAATCCTAATTGGTAGTACTTTTTAAAGTACACTTCTGACATCTAATGGCAACACCAACAAATTGTCATTAACAACTGTGCACATGGATATGATACTTTCACATGTTTGAGGGTGTATGCACAATGGCTAGATGGGCTAAACCACTTGCTGAAAAGCAAATGCAAATAAAACAACTGCTGTATGTGTGGGGAGCATACCTTGGTTTTCAGCCAACTTTTTTCTAATTATTTTGACATTATCAAGCTCAACATCTCATCCCCTGTATTCTAGCATAATATAATTGGAAAGTTTATATATACACAAATCACATGGCTATCAAAACAATAGTTTGTGTAATTGGCTTAATTCAGCAGACCTGTTGAGAGAACAGTTTATAAATACCCACACTGATAACTATCTATGACTCTCCCTCCAAAAAGGAACAAAAGGAAATTATTTTATGGCATACAAATAAATTTACATTTTCTAAAGGTGTTTTCTTAAAATCAAGGGTGCTGTTCACTAAATCATTGTTTAAGGCTGGTTTGAAAATAAACTCAATCCTTCCATTTCATCCAGGGCTTCTTTATTTTTTTGTTTTTAAATGGTATTGTATTAAAATACATTTTTTATTTTTTTAAGTAGGAAGTAGTTTGAATTTAGGTAAGGAATCTGCAATCTAGTGCCACTAGGATGTTTTGGATCACAACTTCTAACATCCCTGACCATTTGTGATTCTGTTTGGTTCTTGTCAGGGTTATAGTCCAAAATATCTAGATGGCACCACAGTTGTCTACCCTTGATGTGCAGGCTGTTCATTTGTGGAATGTGTCCCCCCCCATGTGTTTTTAAAATATGTTTAATGAAAAATACTTGTGTTGGAAAGTGAATTAATCATCAATAAATAGCTATGAATATTGGCACATTTGTTCTTTTGATTATTCTAGTGTTTTAAGTTATTTGCATGGACCAAAAGTAAAATGCCTTGTGGACATCCAGATATTGCTGGACCAAAACTCCAATCAGCCTTAGCCAGCGTAGCCAGTGATAATGGATGGTTGACACTGTTGTCCCACAACATAGTAAGGACTTCACATCCCCCCCTTCACACACACACCTACCTTACATTATGAGGGTATGATAAAACAGATAGAAGCTTAATAATATGTAGAATTTTAACTTCTGCTTGAACATACCTGATTTTTAAAGCAGGCCCTGGGAGGTGATAGCTCTAAGTGTGATAAGGAAGGAGCAAAAAAATCTGGGGGAAAGTGGCAACTGCTCTTTCACATTCAAGAGAATAGGTGTGATGCCAAAACTAAGTAATATTGTGTAACACTGTGGGAGGGGAGGGAAATTGTAGCCCTACAGCTGCATGTGACCCTGAAGGTTGCTTTTGCAATTCTCAGCCCCTCCTAATTCCATGGCTGCCTTTTTTTCTGCCCCTCAGAGAGAGAGAGAGAGAGAGAGAGATGTGGAGGGTGAATAGTCTCTCCTAGAAGCCTCCAGGAGCAACCATTCATTTTTTAAATAAATTGCAGGACCACTCAGACTTGTTTAAGATTTTTAAACATGCTCAAATCCAGATGTAGATTCCTGGTCATGGGGGAGTTCATTGGGATTTTTGTAACCCCTGGAGGGCCCCAGAAGCAATAAATTGGCCCTGAGGCCTGTTAGTAGTTCGCCTTTGGTCTAACAGCACAATGCTCTCTGTGTTGAGAAATTTTCCATTGATTTCTCTGGCACTTACTCTAAAGTAAATGTGTTGGGATTACAGCCTTCATTACAGTAAGGCCGTGGAATGTTAGATTGTTCAGTGAATAATATCTAGAAGTTCTATCTTGTTTTTACTGTTTAATGATTGGATTTCCCCTCTAAAATAAAAAGACTGTGGTCATCTAAAGGAAAATGTCTTGCTTGAGGCTGTTCAAGCCATTCTGCTGTGAATGCTGGCCAGTGACTGTGTCTCCAATATGAAGATTTGTAGTTATTTTCCCAGCATGTAGTACCTACAGCATTTGCATTTGATTGTACATGACATTGCTGGACTTGCAAACGGGTAATTTTGTTTACTGTAATAGGACTAAAGGCAGTCTTTGAGACTGTGAAAGTGATAATTTCCCTAAGATATGTACAGATGGCATAACGCTTGGATTCACACAGTGGAAATCCAGGATTGATGGCAGGTGGTTTTAGCTTAGCTCTCAGAAGTTAACAGGTTTGGAGGCTCATGGAAAGTAATGAAAGAAGTCCTACTGACAACTTCCTTGAGGTGTTGGGAGAAAGTCTGCCACAAAAAGGCATGCAACATTCCTTACTAGTCCCTTCATTCTCTTTACATGAAAGGAACAACTTCTGGATAGATTCCTGGTGGATGTTAATGTCCTAAACTTGAGGAATGATTTCAGACTGATAACAACTTTCATCCGCTCCAGTTCTTGAGTGTTCCCACTGATACTTTACCTACTCCTACAGATCTGGTCCAAGGCTTCAGTTTTGTTGGTCTCTGCCTGTGTTTCCCTCTATTTTAACCTTTTCTTCTGTTCTTCTCTCCTCAGTTTTAAACTTTTTCTCTTCTTTCTTTCCTACCCATCCTAGGAAGGGAAAACTGTTTGCCAGACCAAAACAGAGGCTCTTGTGAATATAGCACTTGGATGCTGCAGTCCCATTGTTTTCAGACTGTTATATTTCAGGTTGCAAGTGTGGGGCTGCAATGTAATGCAATTCCATTAAAAAAAAAAACTTTTATGCAGAACACCAGAAGGATATATATTATTTACATGCCAGCTCGTAGGACATACTAATCTCTAAACTGTACCAGTCTCTAAGATGAACCCTACAGGTTGGCAGTTTGTGAAGCCTCACTAGGTTATTTGGCACCAGTTACTCTCTCGTAGCCTAACTAACTGAAAGGCTTGTTACAAGGCTAAAGTGGGGAGGAAGAAAGCTGTATATAGGGAGAACTGATTGGAGGAAAAGTGGGATAGAAATATCTCTCTCTGGCTTTTCTTCGCAAACGAAGATTCAGGAAGGACTCATCCCGCGCTTTCTGCAAGCGCGCTGATGACTAAAAAGGCCAATCCGAGATAAGCAAGTCCGGTTGCAAAAAGCACAGCAGAAGGTCTCCTTGGGTGATGTTTTTGGGTTGTGATTCTTTCTGCGTTGTCGTTTCTCTTCAAGACTTGTTCGTCGTGAGTTCTCAAATAAGGCTGCAGCATTGTGGATAGTGCGTCTCCATGCCTCCCGATGTGAGGCCAGGGCGGACCACTGTTGGTGATCAATTTGGCCAAGCCTGAGATGTTGTTTCAGGGAGTCTTTGGAGCGCCCCTCTTACGCTGACCCGTGGCAAGTTCACCGTAGAGTAGTATTTTTGGGAGGATAGAAATATAATGAATATATAAATACACCGTAGAGTAGTATTTTTGGGAGGATAGAAATATAATGAATATATAAATGCAGATGCTAATTTTTTCATGTGATACCATAGCATTCAAATATGTAATCCAACTCTCAGTTTACAGCACGAAGAATAACAATTTTAATGGCATGATTTTGCACATTTTGTAAATTTGGTCTCACTATCAACATCATCCTTAAGATTCTGTCCATTTGTTTTGCTGCAGTCCTTATCAACAACAGAAACTATAGATGTTTATCTTATCTTTTTGTACCTGGCATCTTCTTCATCCCCATCCACAGTTTATATTTTGCTGCCGCCACTAACACCAACCTGCTTTCTCTTTAAAAAAAACAATAGAGAGAAATATTTACAATTTCTCTTTCTCATCAGCAGCAGTACACCAGTATCACCACCAGAAAAAGATTTGTTAATATGGGAGCTTGTAAGTACTCTTCCTGATTGTAATATTGTAATACCAAGTCAATAAAAGTCAGGACTTTTTCTTAACAGTGATGTTTTCTGGTGAGATGCAAATCTATACTGTTTTTAATAAAGGGATATCTGAAGTGTTCATGATTTCCTCTCACTTTAATCCCAAGATTCCCTTGCATTATTTTTGCCCAGGGGTTTTTAAAAATCATAAAAATGTAATATATTGTTGAATTAACACATGAATAAAAGAGTGCTTCATTAAGGTACATTGTTCAAGTAACTAGAAAAGGCATGTCCACCTTATTATCTTGGTAAACCTTGTTCAGCTTCTTTGACATGCTGTCTAGTTTCTCAAGAGTTTTCCCTTATCATTGTGAAGTTGGGGGGACTCTGTGTGTGTGAAAGAGGGAGTGTCAAGTGAAAGATGCCTTATTGATTAGAAATTGCACTGTATACTAGATTTGATGCTTTGTAGATTAATTCAAGAGAAGTGAAGGGCTTAAAATCTCTCTCTGTCAATGGACTCAGGCATTCTAAACACCATCAAAAAATACTTATTCACATGTGGGCATGACTTTGAAAGTGGGACTCTGCTTGAGATTGTGGCCATAGGCCTGTGGTTAGAAATCAAGTAGAAAGAGCTGCAATCTTTCATTAAGTTGTTCCTCTGATTTATTATGCTCATACAAATAGACCTTGTGCTTGAGATATTTAAAGAAGCTTTTTGAATGTATGTTCTTGCTTGGTTGCTCACCCTCCTGTGAAAATGAAGAATTATTTCAAGAAGACTAACAAATGAAAGACAAAATCATAATATGCTTTTTGACATCTTTCATATTTTCTCTCATTCTTCCATATTTATTATCTTATTCCTATTCTTTGTCTCATTAATATTATTTTACTTCCTTTCAGATTTTAATTATTTCAATTACATTTAAAAATAATATAAAATACTTAGGTTTCTGGACATTTTTAAAAACATCTGTCAAATAAGCAAGAATGAAAACTACAATGTAATTGAAGACCATGATGTGTATATTGTCCTATCACAGATATTCTTTGGATCGTCACACTGATTTAGACAGAATATTCAACATCCACTCAGGAAATGGGTCCATATTTGTCTCAAAGACACTTGACAGAGAAGCAGCTCCATGGCACAACCTCACTGTCATAGCAACGGAAATCAGTAAGTTGCAGCTGTATCATAAAATGATGTGGGAGGGAGGGGGGAGGGCTTGCATATTGAAACCTATGGTCCTACCTATATTTACATGAGGCTACATCCCACTGAACTCTAGCTTCCAAAAGTATTCATAGCTTTTATCTGCAAGCTACTGCAATACGACAACATACAATTGAATGAAATTGTCAATTGGCACTAGCACAGGCATGACAGATAAGGGATACAGATGCCAGAAAAATCCAACACAGATTTCACTAGTGCGGCATTTTCTATGTTCTGGAGTGACAGATTTTTCATGATGCCATACTGACATCTCTGCAGCCTCATAGGAAGGATATACTCCTATCAAAACTAACAGGGAAACATAGATGTGCGTACATGGAAAAATATTGCCTCAGTTTTGAAATTCTTCTACAATAGGAGGTAAGAAGAGGGTGCTTTCACCAGCTACTACTAAATAGCTATTTCATTAAATCCAGTTACTTTAATACATCCCCGCTCCTGCTTAGTACTACTGCCCTTTTTTCTGCCTTGAGGTGTCATGTACGCTGTACATACACATGTGTAGTATACACACACATATCTAAGCAGAAATATTGAGGAGGTGAGGCCCTTCACAGCCTACTATCTTTCACCCTGTACTTGTGTAGACTGTATTCTTGCTCCAATTATGTCAATATGTCGAATCTTCAATTGTTTTGTGAATGAAGAAATAACTGACAGAAATGAGATAGGATGTGTATAACAGAATGTTTCTCATATTCTCACTTACCATATGAATTAATTTTCCTGTGTACTTTGCCAGTGGAAATGACTTCCCTTCTGTGTTTCTGAGACAGAAATCTACAGGTATTACTATAGCAGTAGATATTGGAGCAATATCGGCTGTCTCCCAAATGCACTCTGATGCTTGAGGATAAAGGAGAAACACTGTAAAGCAGCATATATAAAGTACTTCTGCTTGTACCTGCAATAGAGGAAGAGAAACAAGGAGGTAGTGATGATGATGGATGGTAGCAAAAGAGACACAAATGAAAGAGATGGAGGAAGATTAAGAACCACATTTATGTTTACATAAGTGTCCATAAGTAGAAAAATATGTACTATTTTGTGTATTATCTGTGAACCAACTCTGCTGGCAGGAAAAATAAAATTTGGAAAGACTGCTTTGCAGATGATGGAGTGGACAAGAGCATTTGACCTGCCAAAACACATTTAGAAAAGATTATATTTGATTCTTACAGCACTAGTATGAAACTACAGAAAACAATTTATAAAGACATAAATTTAAAATTACTTAAAACCTTCCTAAAACTACCCTGTCAAGGCTTTTCAAGTCATCAGACCTCCCTTGTAATATACTGTCATATAAGGTTCTAATTTTGATTTTCTTTGCTGCTTTCTCAGACAGATATATGTTTCTGCTCATCACATAACAGGTGGATTGCTCTGTTGTGTATTAGCCAGCTGCTATATCATAGTGTCTCGTCTTGCAATGACATTATATCACAAAATGAGATAATAGATATTCTCTAGGACAGTCAATAGAATGGGCAGCACACTTCATAATGCACTAAATCCTTTATGTAGACATTTTTATAGATGCAGAATCTGTAAAATCAAAGTACAGTTGAACCTTCATATTTGATGGGGTTTGGTTCCAAGATCCCCAGTGGATACCAAAATCCATGAATACTCAAGTCCCATTATATGCAATGGTGTAGCAAAATGCTGTCCCTTATATAAGATGGCAAAATCAAGGTTTGCTTTTTGGATTATTATTTTTTAAAGAATATTTTCAAGCCATGAATACTTAAATCTGTGGATACGAAATCCTCCATGGATACTGAGGGACAACTGTATCTGCCATCCCAATAAACAGTTGGTGTCTATGAAATCTTAATTCTGGAAAGGTCTTACTCAAAGGTGAATAGGTGAAGGTAGAAAAATAATTTGGAACCTCATGTTTCTGTTGTTGTTTTTAAGGCAAGCCACCCATTGGTTCAGGGGTAGATGGAAATTCTCAATTTTGTTGGTTGAAGTTGGGTTGAAAACCAGGCATATTTGCTGGTATGTCTTCACATAACAAGATGAGACATCAATAGACACTCCTATGTCCTAAATGCCTTTAAGGGGTGTGGGGGCAATTTTGCCAATTTTTTTGCTCCCATGGACCATTTTAGGACCAGGAGATACCTTTTTTTTCAAACAGGAATAGAACATGAACATTCTCTCACCTCCTGTTGTTAAAAAGGTCTCTCCTGGGCCCAGTATGCCTTGGGTCCCATACTTGTCCCATACTGAGAGAAAGGTGGGATATAAATTAAGTACATACTTAACAAACAAATAAATAAAATGCCCCAGAGGGCCTGAAAACACAGTTAAAATGCTTTCCACACCCCTAGAATGCATTTTAGGTAAAAAAAAAAAAAGGGGGGGGAGATGGAAAGCACAATGGGCTGCAGCCCTGCAAGGTCTTATGTGAGACTAATGCAGCCTCCTAGTTACCCATAGATACACACTTCTAATCTAGATAGTCTTTCCCCCCATTCCTATGCTCCTTTATTGTACCTCATAAATATTGCCAAAGAACCTTAGTTTAATCAGCAAACAGTGGTTACATAAAGCTTTTAAAGCAGAAACTATTTCTTTGTCATTTTCTAAAATGTCTTCCTTTGCCAGATATTGTTGCTTAAGAAAACAAAGCTTTTTATTTGATGACTAAACTCATTTCCTCATTCATCTTAATGTACCATTTGAGTAATTTTTCACCCATAATTGTGTATTCCACAGGATGTGTGTGCAATTGGGCAGTGCCATCATCAGTTTAGGACATAGATGATCATTTTAGGCTCTACTATCTATTGTCATAGAATCATAGAATCATAGAATTGCAGAGTTGGAAGAGACCACGAGGGCCATCCAGTCCAACCCCCTGCCATGCAGGAAATCACGATCAAAGCATCCCCGACAGATGGCCATCCAAAGACCTCCAAGGAAGGAGACCCCACCATGCTCCGAGGGAGTGTGTTCCACTGCCGAACAGCTCTTACTGTCAAAAAGTTCCTCCTAATGTTGAGGTGGAATTTCTGTTCCTGGAGCTTGCATCCATTGCTCCATGATGGTTTAAAATGCATCTATTATTTTTTCCACTCTAATTTGAACATCTTCTAACAATTCCAGGAAAGCACACACAATAAACAACCACCATTAGTGAGAACTAAAGAATTAATATCTTATAGAACATGCCCATGGACATTAAAAGAAAAGATGTTATGTTATTTGAAATCTGTATATACTTCTCTTTGTGACATGGCAACACTCAATGCAGCACTCCTTTCCAACTTTCAATATCATGCTTCAAAGTATTCCAAAAATATATGAAAACCAACACACGGCCCCCAAGGGTAGCACCTCTATCTGAAAAATAAGCAAAGTAACCCTTAAAACCATCCTTTGGATTCCCATATACAGAAAATAGCTGGTTAACAAAAAATCAAGTGAAACAAAGCCTTTACCCTTATTAATCTTTCCATTCTAGTCCCAACATGTATGGGAAATTGCTCAGTAGTCAGGTTCATCCCATCCTTTCCCCACAGCAGAATAATCTGTGCCTATCTCGACTTTAAAATCATTACATAAAATAAATCTAGTCTCTAGATGATTGGCTGATATATTGTATAATGTACCTTTAATTTAATTTTAATTTAATTTGGTATTTATACCCCACTCTTCAGTCACAAAGGCTATCAGAGTGGTTTACAAATTGTTAAGCAATAGCGCTTTACACATCTACACCACATTAGGTGGTTTCCAATGTGTATTAGCTAATTGCCCCCACAAGCAAGGTATGCATTTTACTGACCAACAAAAGGATGGAAGGCTGAGTGAAACTTGGAACCCTCTGGAATTGAACTTACAATGTGGTGACTTGCAGTACTGGCATTTAACCACTGCACCACTAGGGCTCCCTTTCATTTTAATCCAAGGGTTTATAGAGAGGTGTACAAATCTTTTTAAAGGCAAATCTGCAAAATGAGGACAAATCAAAGAGAAATCTGGATAAAGTTATTTGTAAATCCACCCAGGTTTGTAATTTCAATGTCTAATTCAGCTGAAAGAAACAATGAAAGCTTCCACCCCAGGTCCCTGGTCAAATTTTTGCACTTTGGTTACTGGTACTTCTAAATGTATTCTGTCCCTGGACAGGAACAGAATTGACCCCCCATCAACTATGTCTTTTGTACAGTAATAATACAAAAACTCTAGAGGAATTTTTAAAATGTAGGGTCCATTATATCTCCATACCACTCCATCCTCCTATATTCCAAACAAAAATTCTGGACTTTGGAATATGATAGAAAAATGTCTTGTGAATCCAGTCATTCATTTAGAGAGCTAAGTGGAAGAAAGGAATTTGATGTAGCAATTTCTTTATGAACATTTTCTGTATTAGCTTTCTCAGGGGCTTGGGAAATGTGTTCTACATTTTGTTGGAGCCCTGTAACAAACCTTGTTTGTAGGAAAGGGGAGTTTTGGAGTCCATGCAGCCCCAGTAGACCTTTTGCCATCTTGCCTGGCCCTTGGCCATCTTGCCCAGATTGTGCTCTAGATCTTCACATTCAAAGGAGCCCGTTCTGCCTAGAGAGACCTTTGAAATGAATAATACTGCAGAAGAGAGAGTGACGGATAGAGGTTGTGTCTTATTTCTGAGTGTGACTTGCTGGATTTTTGATCCCTGTTCTGTATGGAAAAACCTGTCAGAATCCTGTTGGGGACTTATGTCTTTGTAAGTGGACTTAGATCTGCAGAAATTAGAATTGCACAGTTCCATACTGTCTGCCTCCAGTAGAGGGGTACTGTTACATTAATATGTAACAGAGCTTGCAAAGTGCCCAGTGTGTATCAGTGTTCAGTATGCATCAGTGTGCAATGCACAATGATGCACATCATGCACCAATGCACTTCACACAGTGACGAGCATCACACACTGACACACATCATGCACTGATGTGCAATGCACACTGATTTGCATTGTGTACCAATGTGCATTGGTCCTGATGTGCATCAGGCACTCTTGCCAGTGTCCTGCTATGAATCTTCACAATTCAGTAAAGCGCCTCTGCTATGTAGCTAGGTATACATAAAGTTACGTAATGTAACAGGACATATAGGTTCCAGCAAATGTCTATTCTCCATATGCTTTTTAGGTTTTTTGACCCCCCTCCCCAAGATTTTTCAAAACCTCAGAGTCCCTATCAATCTATTGATAACTTCTGTGAGGATACATCCATTTTTGCTACCTGAACACCAGAGACAAAGATAGTGTTAATATACTGTTGAAGTGTCACTGTGTATTCATTGTTTGTTTTTATTTCAGGCAATCCCAAACAAAGTACCCAAGCACCCATCTTCATCCGAATTTTAGATATAAATGATCATGCACCAGAATTTGCCAAGTACTATGAAAGTTTTGTTTGTGAAAATGCCAAAGCAGGACAGGTAACTATATATTTATTGTATAGCACAGTTGTTCTTAACCTTCTCTTTACCCCCTTTAAATATTGCTTGTTGCCGCAGACCCCCAAGACTTAACTCAATATTTAAGTAATTTTTACTATTAAACAACAACAACAACAATAACTGATACTAATACTAATACAATTACACCATCCATTAAACTTGGCCTCACAGGCACTGGAGGGGGAGGGAAGACACCTGCTTCTTCATGCAAGTTTGTGGCTGGAGAGGACTGAATAGCAATGCACAGGCCAACTCAGCCAGCCACCCTTTGCCTTGTGAAAGACTCGGCTCGCAGTTTGGGGGTGCTCCTTGACTCGTCGCTCCAGCTTACACAACAGATGGATGCGACAGTCAGGAGCGCCTGTTATCAGCTTCGGCTGATTCGCCAGCTGCGTCCCTACCTGAGCCGGAAGGACCTTGAAACCGTGGTACATGCCCTGGTAACTTCTCGGTTAGACTTCTGCAATGTGCTCTACATGGGGCAACCCTTACACCAAACTCGGAAACTGCAATTGGTGCAGAATATGGCAGCCAGACTGGTCGCTGGGACATCCAGGACCAGCCATATAACACCGGTCTTAAAAGACCTCCACTGGCTGCCTATCCGTTTCCGAGCACAGTATAAGGTGTTGGTTATTACCTATAAAGCCCAAATGGCTTGGGCCCAGGACACCTGAAGGACCGTCTCTCCCTGTACAATCCGCCCCGCACTCAGATCATCTGGGAGCTTTTTGCTAGATGTTCCAGAGACGAGACTTGCTACTACATCGCACAGGGCATTTTCCACCCAGGCCCCCTGTCTCTGGAACTCTCTCCCATTTGAGCTCCACTCCACCCCAACATTGAACCAATTTAAAAAAGATCTCAAAACCTGGGCATTCCGGCAGGCATACCCTTAACCTCACCCTTTAGCCTGCATATCTCGCCCCTCACCAGCATTGGGCATTGGCTTTTTTGTTATTGTTGTACTCTTGTATTTTAATGCAATTTTAATGTAATTTGTATTATGTTGTGATTTTTGTTATGTTGGAAACTGCCTCGTTATAAGAGAGGCGGTATAGAAATAAAATTTTATTATTATTATTATTATTATTATTATTATTATGTGGCCACTTCACTGCAGGGAGGAGGTGGTCTGAGCACCCTTCAAGCCTTTGCAGACCCCCTGTGAGGACATTGCAGACCCCTGGGGGTCCCTGGACCACAGATCAAGAGCCACTGGTATAGCACAAACTGGTATCTGAATTATAATCTTAATTCTTCCTCTTTAGGTTTTCCGTGAGTTTTTTCCAGGCTGTGAGGCCGTGTTCTGGAAAAGTTTATTCCTGACATTTTGCCTACGTATGTGGCTGGCATCTTCAGAGAAGAAGATGCCGGCCACAGATGCAGGTGAAATGTCAGGAATAAATTTCGGAACATGGCCTCACAGCCCAGAAAAAAACCATGGAAAACCTATGGATGCTGGCTGTGAAAGCCTTTGACTTCACATTGTTCCTCTTTAATTTATAGAGTGTTCTTATTCATTCCTGATTAGTAGAGGTTAGTGGTCATTGAGGGGGAAAATATCCTAGAAATTAAGACATCTTCCAGCTATGACTATTATAAGGTTTGAAGGCTGATGTCCCTTCATGGAAGTCTGTGAAAGGGGAAGCAGCAGTGGGGATGATAACTAGTATGGGAGACAAGTTCAGGCTAGTGATTATCTCCCTGGGGAGGGGGAAAGTGTATAAATCACCCACACTGGTGTGAGAACCTCACCAAGCTCACAAGGACAGTAATAGTCAATCCCAAGTCAAGCGGGGAGGGGGGGTTTGCGGGAAAATTCCTTCAAACACATGCCTTTGTACAGAAGCCTCTAAAGAACATTAAGCCTGAAACCTCACTTTCTTTTAAAATACTTCTTTAAAATATCTGAATTTGATTGATAAAAAGAAAACTTCAAGTCAGTGTTGACAACAATACCTAGGTGAATTTCCTGCTTTCTGCACTAAATATAAGAGACCTTAAGGACTATTTTAAAGACTCTAAGATTGCACTTTGAAATCAGAGATTTTAACAAAATTGTGATTTAAAAAGAAAAACGTTGGAAGATTGGTTTTCTTTTTGAGGATTTTGCAAGTAAAAATTGACTAAGGAGAGAGACTTTAGGGAAAAGGGTTAGTTTGTTATGGAAAATTGATTTGTTTTGTCTGGGAGAGATATCCCACTGAAAGCAATTTGAATAACAAGAGAAGTTATACAGCCAAGCTGTGTAATTGCAACACTGTATCTGAGGAGTTGGTGTGGAGACAAAATGTTAACTTTATGTATGCCCAGCTTTTGTTCAATAGAAGAATGGCCATGATTCAATCCCCAGAAAATTTATGCAATTCAGCATAAGATGCCACTTCAATTAAACACACCCAAAACAAAAAACTTAACAAAGAAATTAATAAATTCACAACTTAATTATACAAACAAACAAAAAAGTTCAGAGAAAAGGCAACAATTCATTAAAAGACTGTCCTGGGGGCCCTCTTCATGCTCTCCCCCAGAAGTTTAATTATGTGTTCTCATTGGGAATGGGGAAGGAGAAAAGAGGGAGAAACGCCCATTTACATAGTAATATTGGAACTATAGTGGGATTGAATTATCGCATGCTCATCAAAGAGAGTGCTATTGATGACTTTTGCCCATCAATGAATAGGTACATGCAATTAACGGTTGGAGCAACATGGACCACAAGAGGAGGAGGATGTCATGCAATAACGAGAAGCCATTCGTACTACTGTTCCACTGTAATTCTACAATCTCAGCTTCGTGTGATAAAGTCCTTAAATAAATGCAAAAACCCAAAACAGAAAAACAAAAAATGCAAAAATAGTTTTTTTAAAAAAAAGGAAAGAAAAAGAAACTCCATAGACATCCAGTTGGACAAAGCATTGCAATCCTGTTGGTATACAATGTTACTTGTTGCCATTTTTCCATAGTTGTGCCTCAATGGCAAGGGAAAAAGGTGAAATCTGTCTGAGCTACCTATTTCTCCATTCCTTTACTTCTATCATGGCTATAGCACATGTGTCATTTTTTCACCTCACAACCTTTGCAGTCAAGTTGGTGCAGTCCTCAAACAGGATTCCAACCCATTACAGCTAAAGGGAAAAGTATCTGGGTCCCTGTCTCTCTCTCTCTACTTTCTCTAATAGTTTGTGTAAGAGACAGACAATCAATATCTTACTCAGGATGGTCAGGAAGAATTATATCTACCTTGGATGAAATTGCTTTCATTATTCTTAAAGGGTAGGGCTGTCAAGTGATTAAATATTTTTATAGTTGATTAATTATCTAGCTTTCCACTGATTACTTAATTGATCCATACAAATAAAATGTATGCTTGGCAAAACCCCAGCCAAAATGCCCCTTCAGGTATAAACATGGAAATTTCTCCTGCAAGTACTGGACATCTCCTACCCATACCTTTTTACTGGGCTTCCTTTCCATCATCATACCTTAACTACGATCAGACTGGCTGAGCTGACTTCAGTTTTCCTGTGTCAAGTCTCAGAGCTGGGCTTTTATAGGTCACCACAGAGAGCATGTTTGTGCTCACAGTTCAGGGGATTTGTCAGCACGGTGATCTCATCTCCCTTACCTTTTGAACGATCTCTTTTAAAAAAATATGTAGGACATGCTTTTGGGGAGGCAGGGGATGGAGGCTGTGCATTTCATTCAGCAGCCCCTTGTCATTCCACCAATATGAAAAGCAGAGTTTGAGAAGTCATCCATTGTGACTTTCTGTGAGCAGAACTTTGTGTCCAAAATGTGAAAATTTAGGGGGTTACTGCACATCGAAAAAAGTGGCAGTGTAGTAGGAAGGTTGTGTCTTCTGTGCTGCCCTACTTCATGATGTTGTTCTTTCATTTTGGTCCCATGGGAGACTGAGGTAAAACCATTAAAAGTCCATCACTAAAAAGACACAGTTTTACCTCGGTCTCCCATAAGACCAGAATGAGAGAACAGAAGAAGAAGGAAGATGTTGTGTAGTAATGCAGCATGGAAGACAGAACCTTCCTGCTTCACTGCCACTTTCCTTCAATGTGTGGTTAACCCCTTAGTGAAATGTTATGAGTTGTAAAATAAAACAAATTACTATAGAATTTAAATCCCAACCTCCTGACAATTACAGAGGCACAGCGTGAATACAGGCACAGTGTGAAATAATAGTAATTCATTGAAGTGACATTTAAAGGAATACATATATGAAGCATCCCTTTGAGCCAGTAGGGCATCACAATAAACCAAGTTTAACATTGCAAGAATGAGACTTAGCCAGCTTCCTCCTCCCTTTTTTTTTTTTTTTTTTTAAAAAAAATCAGCTTTGAGGAGGAGAGTAAAAGTTTCATTTCCATTTGGGATTATACCTGCTTTTGGTTTGATTTTGATTATTTCTAAACTATGGCTAATGTCAACCATGGTTTGATAAAAACACAGTCATCTTCATAACCCATGGCCTGAAGTTTGCTTCTTTCAAAGAAATCGCAGTTAAGATTAAACATAGTTTAATACATTCAGACAAAAATAAGCTGAAATTAATGAAAAAATGAAAGTGACATCCTTCAATCTCCACCTAGCCAAAAGAGAAGGAGAGAGGAAGGGAAGTGTACAATGCAGTGGTATTCTACAACTTATTTCCATCACAATAAGCTGGAATGTATCAATTGCTAACCAGCTGCAGACAGTCTTTGATGAAACTAACTTGCTGGATGTATTTCAATCTGGATTCAGTTCCAGCTTTGGCACAGAGATTCCCTTAGTCACTCTATATAATTATTTAATTTGGGGAGAGAATTGGAATGTGACCATATTGTTTCTTTATCGCTCAATAACTTTCACTGCCATCAGCTTAGGACTTTATCAGACAGGGACAAAATATAGCGTCCCTGTCTTGCCAGGTATTTCCCATCCTGCTCCCATACCTGTAGCATTTTAAAATTAAAAATTATCAGACCTACCTTTAATCTTGCCATAAAGAGTGCTCCCCCCTCTTCTGGCAGTCCAGGAGCCCCATTCACTTCCTGGAAAGCAAAATCTGGCCGTCCTTGTGAGAGAACGATTGAACGGGAAATTTTAAAATAAAAAGTAAACTACATGACAAAAATAAAAACCAAGCACCAAAACACACTTTAAACTTACCAAGTAACCCGGAGAGGGTAAAAAGAAAAAAAAAGGAGTCACCTCTATGTTCCGATCTCAACCGGAAGTTTATGACAGGGACCTCCCACCGTGGCTGGCATCACACCAGCAGAAGGGGGCACGTTATTGCTTGCACAGGATTCTGTTTCAGAAACAGAACGGGCAATCTATGTGGGAGCAGCATGAGGGCATAACGGGACAGGGACGATGTTGTCTGATAAGTGAGCTCTTTAGCAATCTCCTATCATCCATGTTATGGATTTTTTTTGGGGGGGGGGTCATCTGATAATCTCAATGGTGTCCTGTTTGAAAAACTGAGTGGGAAATAAAGCTTTGTAATAGTGCCACTTTTACTTAGGTAGTCAATTCCAGAAGGTAACACTCAGGGGATGTTTCCTGGTCCCTTGAACTCTTCAGGCTGAGTTTCCACAAGGCTTAGCTTTTCTCCCATCTACATGGGGGAGTTGGGGTCATCTGGGATGTTGAAGTATATTGTCATCAATGCACTGCATCAATGCACTGCAATGACGCACATCTGTATTTCTCATTTTCATCTTCAGAGTTGAGGCAGTAGCTATGCTGAATCTGTGTCTGGCTTCAATCATTCAATGGGTGAGGCTCAACAAATGGAGGTTCAGTCCAGATAAGACTAGGGTGTTTTTAGGTAGTATTTCCCCTCTGACAGGATGAGAGACATCCAACATGTTTTAGGTGAGGTTGCACTTCTCTAAAGGAGCAGGTTGATCACCTGGAGTTTATATCTGCCATCGTTTGCAATGCTCTTACATTTTTGATGTAAATCTAATTTTACTTATATGAATCATTTGTCTGCTCTTGATTCCCAATACTCACTTTGCCTCTCATTATTTAGACCTACCATATATTCTAGCGTATAATATGACTAGGAGTATAAGATGACCCCCCCAATTTTTAAGTAAAAATATAGAGTTTAGGGTATACTCACCGTATAAGATGACCTCCCATCACCCCCATTGCAACTTTGGGGAGGGCGGGTGGTGGCTGGAAAGATTCCCCCCCCCATCCATCCAGCCACCATTCCTGAAGGACAGGATCAAAATTCAAAATGACCTGGATAGACTGGAGAGCTTGGCCAAAGCTAACAAAATGAAACTCAATACAGAGAAATGTAAGGTACTGCACTTAGGGAGGAAAAATGAAATGCATTGATACAGGATGGGGGAGACCTGCCTGAACGAGAGTATGTGCAAAAGGGATCTAGGAGTCTGAGTAGACCACAAGTTGAACATGAATCAACAGTGTGATGTGACAGCTAAAAAGGCCAATGTGATTTTGGGCTGCATCAATAGAACTATAGTGTCTAGATCAAGGGAAGTAATAGTGCCACTCTATTCTGCCTTGGTCAGGCCTCACCTAGAATACTGTGTCCAGTTCCGGGCACCACAATTCAAAAAGGATATTGACAAATTGGAGCATGTCCAGAGAAGGGCGACTAAAATGGTGAAAGGTCTAGAAACCATGCCTTATGAGGAAAGACTTAGGGAGCTGGGTATGTTTTGCCTAGAAAAAAGACGGTTAAGAGGCGATATGATAGCCCTGTTTAAGTATTTGAAAGGATGTCACGTTGAGGATGGACCAGGCTTGTTTTCTGCTGCTCCAGAGACTAGAACACAGAGCAATGGATGCAAGCTCCAGGAACAGAAATTCCACCTCAACACTAGTAGGAACTTTCTGACTAAGAGATGTTTGGCAGTGGAACATACTCCCTCGGAGCGTGGTGGGGTCTCCTTCCTTGGAGGTCTTTAAACAGAGGCTGGATGGCCATCTGTCAGGGATGCTTTGGTCGTGATTTCCTGCATGGCAGGGGGTTGGACTGGATGGCCCTTGTGGTCTCTTCCAACTCTGCAATTCTATGACTCTATGGAGCTGGCTGAGGAATCACGGGGGATGGCTGCCTGGCTAGGGAGAGGCTCAGCCCCTCCCACCCGACAAGGCTCCCCCCCCATGGAGCTGCACTGGCTGGGAGGGGATCTTCTCCGTGACTCTGAGTCACAGAGAAGACCCATGCCCAGCCAGCAAGGCTCTCCCCCCCATGCAGCCACACTGGCTGGGAGGGATCTTCTCTGTGACTGAGTCATGGAGAAGATCCACACCCAGCCAGCGAGGCTCTCCCCCTCCCCCCATGCAGCCATGCTGGCTTGGAGGGGATCTTCTCCATGACTCTGAGTCACGGAGAAGACCTACGCGCAGCCAGCGAGGCTCTCCCCCACATGCAGCCACGCTGGCCGGGAGGGATCTTCTCCTTGACTCAGAGTCACGGAAAAGACCCACGCCCAGCCAGCAAGGCTCACCCCCCCATGCAGCTGCACTGAGCAGGGTGGATAATGTGCCTAGCAAGATTCCCCATCCCCCGCCAGCCACCTCTGTCGTTCTGAGTCCGATATGGAGCTGTGCCAGCCCCATCTCAGACTTGTATCTGGCGTATAAGATGGCCCCTAATTTTTCAGCTCACCTTACAGGCTGAAAAAGTCATATGCCGGAATATATGGTAGTCAATTTTAGGAAACTCATGGGCATGTCAGGTTAATATAGGCTTATTTCCCATTGGAGAGATTCCGGAGCATCCTGTAGATCACTGGGTTAGCTCCGCCCATTCGCTCCTGGTAGGCAGGTAACAAAGGACCTTTGGTATGGCCCCTTCCTCTGATGTCATCTGTGGGGGAGTGACCCACCTCTGGCCAGTTTGTTTCCTGCCTACCGCTCCTGGTGGTCGCTTTTGTTTTCTGCTCTGCTCTGTTCGGCCACGTAGCCTTGAAGAACAATGGAGAATTCAAATGGAACCATGGCAAAGGGATCCACTGAGGGGGACAAGACCTCCAAATTGACTATTGATCCCTTGTTGAATGAGGGGGAGAAGCCCCCCGCTTCAACCAGTGAATTTCCCCTGGCTGTACCCCAACCTACCAGGCAGGGAACCAGCCAGGAAGCAGCCAAAGGGGGCAGCCTCTCAGAAGAGGAAGTTCAAGGGAGCACCGGGGCCAAAGGGAAACCCCACGTTGTGGTGGCTGATGCGGACCCTCCAGTATGACAACAGTTGGGTCAGGAGGTGACCGTGAGTAACATGGGGCCCCCGGGATCGACGCTGCGATCTCCACAGCCTCCTGCAGACCTGGCAGCCTGGGTAAAGAATCTGGTAGCCAGGGAGGCTCTCGGGGTCCTGGACGCGGGGCTCGCTCAGCCAGCCCTATTGGGTCTGATGTTCCTTTGGCAGGGGGGGGTTCCATCATCTGCTTTGGGAGCTCTGCTGCCTAACCCCCCCAGGCTCTGACAAATTGGCCTTCCGTGTCGCCCCCAGTCCCCGCGTTGGAGAAGACCCAGTCAGTGAGTGGGACCCAGCTGCCGGCTATCCAGGGCATCCGTCCCCAGAGCGGGGGGCAGGTCCTACCGGAGCCTTTTCCCCAGCCTCCTCCCAGCCCAGCCCCACCAAATCGGCTTCCGATGACCTTCCCGCCGTCCCAGGGGCAGCAGCCGAAAACCCTCCCACCCACCCCCAACAGCTACCTTACTTACCAACGGTACCACAGGATCCCAAGGCTTCTCAGCTGGCGCACGAGTTTCCAGCCTGGCCTGCACTAAAAAGACCTAGCCCCAGAGAGCAACCGGGCGGAGCTTCCAAGCGCTCCCCCACGGCTTCAAAGCAGCCAGGGAAGCCAGTGCTGGGAACCAAGGAAGGGAGAAAAGCAACCGCAAAAATGCTGCATGGAGCGGGCCGCACGGATTCGGGGAGAGCAAGCACAGCCGCAGGGAAGCACCAGCACGACCGCGCTGATAGAGCGGTTGAAGAGTATTGGGGACAGGAGGAAGAGGAACAGGATTGGCACTCGGGTTCAGAGACTGAGGCAGCCAACTTGGAGTTTCGGGGGTCGGATGAGGAGGAGGAGTTAGACTCCCAGCGCTCCTACAGTGAGGAAGGGGAGGTGTCAGAGGGCGATGTTGGCCAAGAGGGGAGGAGGCAGAACTATCAGCTGATGAGGGCACAGAGCAGGAGAAGGCACACTCATCTGCTCGCCTCTTTAAGCAGGAGGAATGCCCCATGCTGTTCAGGAAAACAGCTAAGACTTTGGGGCTTACCCTGATGCTGAGCCAGGCGCAGCCAGCAGAGCCTGACCTTCCTAGCATGTCTACTGATTTTTTTCCCATCATCTCTACCTACTGCTGTAGAGATGCTAGTGCCAGCCAACATCATGCAGGTGTTGAAGGACGAATGGGCTACACCAGCTGCAAACAAACCACAATCTTCCATTGTTAAGAGACTGTACTCATTACCTAAGAAGGTCATGTCTAAGCTCCAGACCCCTCTCATTGATGCTCCAGTGTCAGCATTGGCGTCTTCCATGGTGTTTTGCCGAGATGGGGAAGATACACTCAAAGTCCCTGAGGATAGGCGCAAAGATGCCGCCCTTAAAAGAACCCATGAGGCAATTTCTTTGGCCATCAGGGTGGCAGTCGCAGCCACTATGGTGGCCAGGGCGTCTCTACAGTGGTCCAAGGAGCTCTTGGAGGAGGTTCCAAAATCTAATACAAAGTTATGTTAGGGACTCAACAAGATCTCCTGAGCCTCGGCCTTCCTAGCTGATAGCTCCTTGGACGCAGCCCAATTTTCTGCTAGAGCACAGGGCGCAGCGGTAGCAGCACGCCGTCTACTATGGCTCAATGGCTGGCAGGCTGATTTTAAATCCAAGCAGAACTTGATGTTTTCACCCTTTCTTGGGGAAAAGTTGTTTGGGGAGTCCTTGGAACCAGTTCTGGTAGAGGGCAAAGACAAGAAGAAGGCATTAATTTCAGCAAGGAAGAGAGATGACAGGAGATCTTCCAAGAATTTTTGTCCCTTTTGTTCATACAGATCCCACTCGGAGTCTTCATCAGGCTCTAGCTTCCAACCAAGAGACAATAGAGGCTTCAGATAGTGTTGGGGTGACACCAGACAGCAGCGCAGAGGCCACACGGGCGCTTCTAGCAAATCCTTTCAATCAGCCAGATCGAAGTCCCAATCCAAAAATCAGCAAGCATTACTCGGGGAGCCGAGTGGGGGGCAGGCTGCAGCAATTCAGCAGCGCGTGGGAGAATTCTACCACGGACAGTTGGCTGCTGCAGACCTTGAGTCAGGGTTATCGTATCGAATTTGCTCAACTGCCCCACAGATCCTTCCGTCCAACTCCAAGGTCCAGGGACCCATTAAAGCACCAATTGATGTTGGACGCTATATCGCATTTAATTTCCTTAGGCGCCATAGAGGAGGTCCCGAGTGCCCATCGGACCCATGGTTGTTACTCCAACATTTTTCTGGTCCCAAAGAAAAATGGAACCTGGAGGGCCATTCTCAACCTGAGGAGCCTCAACAGGTTTGTGAAACAGCACAAGTTTTGCATGGAGACATTGAGACACATTTTGGAGGCGCTCAGACCAGGGGACCTCCTCACGTCATTGGACTTACGGGATGCATACCTTCATGTTCCAATCCTGCCACGACACCGCTGCTTCCTGCATTTTGCCTACAACAAGAAGCATTTCCAATACAAGGCCCTACCGTTTGGCCTCTCTTCAGCTCCGAGAGTGTTCACCAAGATCATGGTTGCGCTGGTAGCTTACTGGAGGGGGAGAGGCCTCCACGTCTACCCATACATGGATGACCTGCTGATATGCTCCCAGTCGTGGGAGCAGGCGGTAGAGGACGTCCAGAGGATTCTGACTTCTCTCCAGGATCACGGTTTCTTGCTGAACCGAGAAAAGAGTTCGCTGATTCCAGACATGAGGATCCAGCACCTGGGAGAGATTCTGGACACTCAATCAGGCAGAGTCTCTCTACCCCCGGAGAGTGTATCAGCCCTACACCATTCAGTCTGCCGAATCCTGGCGACAAAGAGGCCGGACATTATGCAGCTAGCGCAATTGCAGGGCTTGATGATAGCATCAATAGACTGTTCCCTGGACTCGTTTTCATGTGAGGCCTCTCCAGTGGTTTCTTCTCCCATGGCAACACAATATCTCAATAAAGAGACAAAGGAAAGTGACCCTCCCACAGCAGGTGAAGGAATCATACGTGTGGTGGATGTCTCCGGCGATCCTTCAGTGCCGCCCCATATGGCCTCTGGAACGGGTGCAGATCATGATGGATGAGAGCCTGAGAGGGTGGGGGGAACATTGCGGAGATGCCTGGACACAAGGCAAGTGGTCTCAGGAGGAGGCCCAACACAGCATCAACTTTCTGGAGCTCCGGGCAGCGCGGCTTGCGCTTCTAGAGTTTCTACCCATGATTCAGAACAGAGCTGTTCTAGTCAGGATGGACAACACCATGACGAAGGTGCACATAAATCATCAGGGTGGAACGAGATCCTAGGGCTTGATGGCCAAGGCGTTCCTACTATTCAACTGGGCCGAGGGGAGTCTTCTGTCGCTGGAGGCGGAACACCTGCAGGGCGAGCTAAACTCAAAGACAGATTGGCTCAGCAGGACGGACATCGACCAGGGAGAATGGGGTCTTCACCCCGATGTATTTCAACTGATCACCCAGAGTCTGGGACATCCCTGTCTGGACCTGTTCGTGTCTCCCGTCAATGCCAAGCTGCCGAGATTTGTTTCAAGGTATCGGTCCGAGGGGGCCGAGGGGATAGTGCTTACTCTTCCTTGGCCGAGCGGACTTCTGTATGCCTTCCCACCAATCCCGTTGCTATCCAGGACTCTGAGGAAGATCCGAGAGGAGGAGGCTGATGTGCTCCTGATTGCTCCAGCGTGGCCCAAGGGCCTGGTTCTTGGAGATCCTGGCTCTGAAGATATCGGCAATGCCCCTCCCAATCCACCCAGATCTCCTGATTCAGGGAGAAGTGTTTCACCCGGACCCCAAGTGGCTCCAGCATCACGTTTGGAGATTGAAAGGGAGATGCTGAGGAACAAAGGCTATCTACCAGAGGTGATCGAGATGATACTCTCCGCCAGAAGGGATTCTACCCAGAGGATCTATGAGTATATCTTCAGAGTCTTTCGCAGATGGTGTAGAAGAAAAGGTTTTAACGAACTGGTTATCACCATTCCAGTGATCCTAGGTTTTCTCCAAGAGGGTGTTAAGAGAGTTCTCAGACCTAATACGATCAAGAGACAGGTGGCGGCCATCGTATCCATTCTCCCACCCGACAGAGCGTCGTGGATTTCGACACACCCAGACCTTTGTAGGTTCATAAGGGGCTTAGCCAATTTATCTCCTCCGGTGGCTCATCGATTTCCGTCGTGGGACTTACACACAGTGTTGAAGGCCCTAACAGTGCCTCCCTTCGAGCCTCTTAGACAGGTGTCCTTAAAGCACATGTCATGGAAAGTACTCTTCCTGGTGGCCATCACCTCAGCTTGTAGGGTTTCAAAGCTAGGAGCTTTGTCAGTAAGGAAAGATCTCTGTGTTTTCAGACCAGATTCTGTGGTGCTTCGCACACACCCTGACTTCAGACCAAAGGTAAACTCAGCCTTTCACGTTTCTGAGGACATAGTTTTGCCTACTTTTTGCCCAAGGCCATTGAAGGAGTTAGAGAAGATCTGGCACACCTTGGATATTAGGCGGGCAATAAAGATTTTATCTGAAGAGGACCTCCACCTTACGGGTGTCAGAAGCAATGTTTGTGTCAGTCCACCAGAGGTATCTGGGCCACAAGGTATCCCCATCGACTCTAAGTAGGTGGATCAGAGCTTGCATCGCTACCTGCTACGAATCCCTGAATGCGCCTGTGCCAGAAGGAATTCTGGCCCACTCAACAAGAAGTGCAGTGACGTCGGCAGCTTGGGACAGAGAGGCTTCCTTGGAAGAGATCTGTAGGGCAGCCACGTGGAAGTCCTCATCTACCTTTCTCCGGCATTACAGACTGGACAAATTGCAGTCTGCCGAGGCCGCTTTCGGCAGGCGGGTGCTACAGCAGATTGTAGAACCTTATTTGTGGGGGGTCCATATGCCAGCTCCCACCCTAAGTTTTCCTGGGGGGCTTTTGTAGATCCCAGTGATCTACAGGATGCTCCGAAATCTCTCCACTGGGAAAAGGTGCGTTGGTCTTACCTGTGATACGTCCTTTTCCAGGGGAGAGATGAGGAGCATCCTGCCCACCCAGATTGCTGGAATACTGATATTTCTGCTGTTCAGGAAAATATCTTGTTTAAAAAAAAGAAAGAAAGAGAAAAAGGAATAAAGGGGGGTGATCTTGTCAGCACATTGGTAGACTGTTTTTGTTCCCTTTTTTCTGTTTGTTTTCTCCACGATTGCTGTGTTAGGAGCGGCCATGAAGGCTTTGGTACAAACTGGCCAGAGGTGGGTCGTTCCCCCCCCCAGATGACATCAGAGGAATGGGCCATACCAAAGGTCCTTTGTTACCTGCCTACCAGGAGCGAATTGGCGGAGCTAACCCAGTGATCTACAGGATGCTCCTCATCTCTCTCCTGGAAAAGGATGTATCACAGGTAAGACCAACGTACCTTTTACTTTGTCATGTTTCATGTTTATAAATAATAGTCCTCATTCTAGATTTTTTCTAAAGGTTGTGTCTTCAGTGCTGCCTTGCTAAATCTAAATTTGAGAGGGAATTATATAGGGAAATGAATATTTGAAGATTTGTATTCAGTAATATCATGATGGGACTGAGGTGGATACATTGTGCACAGACCGAATATTATAACAAATGAATCAATAAAGGCAAGAGATTGCACCTACTCCAATACCCTAGGAAAGGATTCTGCTGCCTGGTAATATAGAAACTGGGCCCAGGAGCTTTAGAATAAATTGCAAGATCTTGTCTTCTAGTTAGACATTTTGTCCTTACTTTCTTCAAGGCAGTAACTAAGAGGATCTAATTATATGCTTTTTAATTAGTGTGCTTATCACAGCCTTTCATTGTTTTGCAGACCTCTGCAAAGTTTTATATAGTAGATTTCATTCTCATAGAAGAGGACCTTTCTGGTACCATACTTCAATAAACGTTGCAGGCTTGATCGTGGACAGGGACTTAAACATTGTGATCTCCAGTGGTTACTGGAGGAGGAATAAAAGGGGCAGGACCAACTCTGAAAAACAAAATAATCCAATTAGCATTAGGGATCAATATGTCTGTTTTATGAAGCACAGAGAAATGTCAAAACATATTCAAAGTTTAAGTTGCTGAGTGTGGCGTGTGTGTGTGTAATTATTTTCCATGGTCCTGGCCCAGCTATGGTATGTGGGAAGATGACTCAGAGAGATTTTTTCCTCCCAGTGCTACAAGAAAACGTTATCATAATGTTATACTGTGAGCAGCAGAGACACTTCCCAGTGGTTTTATATAATGATTTATGACAGCTTTTTTTTAACAGTCCACCATGTTGTCACACTTGAAAAGGGTTTATTATTGGAGATGAATATCCAGAACTGTATTTCTTTTCATGTTGCTATTATAGTGGAAATCTAAAATGTGATGTGGGAAATGGTAGCAGTGATTTCCAATGGAAGTCTTATTTAACAATCTTCTGGTTTCTGAGATTTCGCCAAGCATTTTCCATGATGGGCTGCTGACAGAACCTTTATGAAGGGCCCCATAAAACTTTGTGGTCTCCCTGGATTTCCAGTGGATCCCTATGTTATCTTTCTCTGTGTCGTTGTAATAGCATCTTTTGTACCTACAACTATATGCACATATGTCGTAGGGGGGCCCTAGAGTTTCTCTGCCTGAAACCCCAGGGTTGCCCCTTTGCCAGTCCTAAACCTGAGGGATTTTCTCTTTGAAACTGCCACCACTCACTGAGTTTACCCCTTTCTTGTCTGGTGCAGCGAGAAGCCAGACAGGTTGTGTTTAATAACAGCACTGACCTTTTTCTCTATCCCAGAGAAGTTCAGATAGCTGACCGAGACAGGCACGTGACCATGGAGCTTAGGAAAACAGAAAAAGCTTTATTTTAGTTCCAAATGCTTAAGGCTACCATGGAAGAAAAGCACACCTCCAGGATTTCAGCTTAGGGTTACAGAAGATATACATTCAGTCAGAGTACTAAAATGAAATGATAAAAGCTAACACAACTAGTTAGATGGTTCCTAAGCTAAGAATAATAGTAACTTACATTTCTAATGGTCATGCAATCAATTCAGGTCCCAGTTGGGATGGTTAGGCCGGGCTCTCATAGCCAGCCTGGTTTAGTCTCTGGGGATGGAATTCAGAGTCCTTTTGAATGGAAGTCTCCCCTTAGATTTTGGATATCATTTAGGGCCCTTTTGATGTTATCAGGCCCATGAGAGAGGTTGGCTTACCCCAACCTCTGTTATCACAGTCTAGCATCTCTCTACAAAGGTATGTGTCTCTCCATCTGGCCCAAGCCAGATGGCTAAGCCATGTAGTTCTCAGCTTCCCCCAGCCATGTGGCTCCTGCATCTGGCTGAGAACAAAGGAATTCCAAAAACTTAAAAGTCTGTATGGTCAGATTTGATTGGTTCTGCATTGCCAAATCAGATTGGCTCTCCAGTCAGGTGATGTTATGCCATGTTTAGGAAATGAGGCTCCCACCCTCTCAATATCTGTTGCTATGGAAAGCAAAGAGTGGAATTTTCCAGTTGCTGTGACCTGTAGATTTTGTAGATGAACTCTCCATGATGGCTGGGCAGGCCGTCATGACAACATACAACTGTTGTTTCATTCTATTTCTGCATGCAATTTTGAGTCTTCTTTGGAGATTTGGAAACCCAAATCCTAGGAGACCTCCCCTTCTCAGAATTCCTAGTTCCCTTGAAATTTGAGTTTTCTCATCTGAGAAACACAGTGCCATGCTTAGGACTGTCCTTCCAGGATACCAGTTGCACGCCACTGCTCTTCTCTTAGTTAACCAAAACTTAGAGGTTTCACTTAGACCCCTTTAATTCAGCCTCCTTTGTGCTTTAACAATAACATTAAAACAACAAAAAGACCAAATAGATGGGGAAGGAACACCACCATCTTTTCAACCATGTCTTCACAACTGAAAGGGCTAAGATTTTTTTTTCAGCTAAACTCCAATTTTCAGCACTTTGAATTCTGGACCCAGTGCCACGTTCTACATGGTTTGGTGTTGTTTTTGCTTTTTTAAAAAAATCCCAATGAATGGTGGTGAAGCTACAGATTCTGTGTAGAATCTTTCCTTTCCCTACATACTTGGCCTGCGATCACTAGTGAATTATCTTTGAACAGCATTTGGTTACATTACCGACACCCATATGAGAGGGTAGTAGTAGCAGAAGGTTTAAACACTGCAAAGGCTTTTGCACTGAGATCTCTTGCACGTATATTTAGGAACCCTTTCACTGAGGGCTGGACTACTCAGTATTAGCAATATGGAACGGGTATTGCTCTACAACAGCAGTATCCTGTACATTTTGTTCTTTCCCATAGAAATCAACGACAAGCAGTCACATAGAGGAATGTAAAGTAGGGCATTCAGAAATACCACTGAGGAGGACATTAAGCAGATTCCTTGCCCCTGATAATCCCAGACATTAAGCATCGAGTCTGCAGATATCACCATAGCTGCATCCTGGATTCTATTTCTGGGTCCTTTATTATGTGTGCTGGAATACACATGAACAAGAGATGTAAAGAATGTTCACAATTTTTCTCATCCAAAATCATCACCATTAGCAATAGCAAGGTAGATAGATAGTTAGATAGTTAGATAGATGATAATTTGAGATCAATATTGATATCTATAATGCCGAAAATCATTCCTGTTGTGAACTAGCTATTATTACTGTTATAATTATTTGCATTTATGTGCTATTCTTCCTCCTTGAAACTAAAGGCAGAATATACTATTGTTTTCCTCTTTTTATGTATATAATAGAAGGTGGGAAACATAAGACCCATAGACCATACACAGCACTAGCAAGGGCCGGTGTGATCTGTAAGTCTGTCCAAAATTTGATAATCTCTACATATGCACACTAAAAAAACAAAAAAACAAAAAAAAACTTTTCAGCTGGAAATAGCCTCTGGGAGCATAATTTTCTCCCTTGGGGACATAGTACAAACAGCAAAAGTGAAAAGTTTAGTGCTTTTGATTTCTTTGTTCTTCTTTATGGAAGTAAATACTTTTTTCGGGGGGGGGGGAGAGAGAATGGTTGTCATTAACTTATAAAGGGTAAAGTTTGGTGCTCCTAGAATGGAAGATAATTCTGTTTCTTGTGTCTAGTGACTCTGGGCATTAGGAATAAAGTCTGCTCCCATCCTGGGTTCTAATTTGTAGTCATAATGGCATCTGGATGCTACAAATTGGATGATTAAATAGACAGTAAAACAAACATTTGAACACCTAGTCCTCTACATTTTTTAGTATGTGCTTTTGCCTTTTAGAATTTCCCTGCCAGTTTCCAATGCATAATTTCCATGGCTCATGTCAGCATCTTTTCAGAAAAAGACAAAATATATTGCCTGCTTTTTAAATAAATAAATAAATAAATCTGGCAGTGTCACCTTTGAGCTAGTGTCACATAGTATTTTCAGCTCCAGCTGAGCATTCTGCTTCATCCTTGTGACTTGAATAGAGACTTGAAATCTACTTGACACTGTGGATAGTGCATCTGTACCAGCTGTATTTGTAATGTGAGCCATTAGAAGTGGCTGGAGATTTCAGAAGGTCACTCTTAAGCTTGCCTAGCAGAGCACTGAAAATCATTCAGAGCCCTGAGAGCGGCCTGTTGAAACAAGGAGCAAGGCATTGCTTTGTACCTTTCTAAGAAAATGCAAAGTTAAAAAAAAAACTGTCACACAGAGATGTCACGTAGAAATGCACTTGAGAATGCTTTTCTTGCTGCAGAAAGTTAAGTCTCAAGTGGGAAGGGACAGAGGAGGATCTGCAAGGTAAAGAAAGCTAAGTGTGTGAGGCACAAAGAAAGATAAATGTGCTTCCAGGTGTGGGTATCGAGTGTTATTGATCAAAAGACAGAATACCACTATACTACCATTTATTATTTAGCAGAGGTATGTGTGTGAGAGAGAAGAGGGGATGGGGTAATGAAAAAAAAATAGAGGAAGGATTGGGAAAACATGAGAGGGTAACAAGTTGAAGACAACAAGCCCCTGCTCCCCAAACCTGTGAATGAATCAGGTTGATTTCATAGTAAACATTTGTCTGAAAATACCCACAGGAATTCTAAGATTAGGGATCAGGGACATCATTTGGGCACAGGGTGTACTCTGGTATTTCAGACCAGATTTGGTTATGGTTTAGGGCAGAGGAGGGCAAACCATGACTGCTTTTGTGGCCCTTGAACCCTCCAAACTGCCATTTTCTGGCCAAAAATGGGTGAATCACCTCTCTTGAAAGCTTCTAGGAGTATCAAATCAGTTTTAAAATAGATTGCAGGGGCTCCAACATTGTTTAATATCAACTTTCACCCAAAAAAATCTGGGAATGAACTTCCAGATTCTTCTGGTTTGATGATGGGATACAAGAGGTATTTTTAGATGTTTGTTGGGGCCCTGGCAGATTCCAGAGGCAGACAATTTAATCTTGGACATTTGTTTCCCACAGTTGTCCACATTCAGTTTAGGGGAATATATTTCTCTGCTTTGGGATTATCAAGAGGATTCAGGGCCTGAATATTAACATTTAAAGCCTAAAGATTTACCAAATTAAAAAAAAAACCAACACCAAAACAACAGAGAAATACAAAACAAAAATACCAGAGCTATCATGGACAAAAGAAGTACAAGGATGGACAGAGAACTGCTTATCTCAGAGAGTGTCTGTTCATATGTTAATTCCTCCCACCTATTACTATATGGGAGGGCCCTGAACTCATTATAGGGTTTTATCATAACCAGCCTTACCGGCCATTGCCCTAGAGTTTTCAAACAAACTTCCAAAAAATGTCCAAAAATCTACTTTTCTTCTAGCTTTCTGTAGGGAATACATCACCTGTTTGGGAAATCTTCAAGGCATTTGAGGGGTGGTTGTCTTGTGAGAATCAATCTGGAGGAAAGTCTTATGTTTTTCACTGTGATTTAGAATAATGTAGCGTGTTTGCACTCTCTCTTCTATATGTGTGTTTTTAACTGTTCCAGGCCACCTCAAATGTTTGAAAAAATGTGGGGTAAACATTTTAAATAACTATTATCAGAATTCTATCCATGTCTATCCATTTTTCCTTGGAAGAAAGTCTGACAATATTTAATCTGGCTTACTCCTAAGTAAGTGTGTTTAGGATTGTTGCCTAAGATTATTTTTTAAAAAACCCACAGATATCTAAAAAAAACATTCACACTGATCATACATTTTAAATCAGGGGTGGGTGCAGACTGCATATTGTCTGTAAGTCCCATTTTTTTAGGACCTAAAGACTGCTGTAAACCCCAAAAGTCCACTGTAGCTCCCGTATGGTTTTTTGTTTGTTTTTGTTTTTGTTTTTAAATGGCTGCAAATGTACCTAAAATGCCTACAAATGCAGCAGTTTAAGTCACTCCCCCTAATCATCCACACATACACTCAAAATTGTCCAAAAATGGCACCAGAAGTGATGTCATATCACTTCTGGTATGCTTGGAATGCCCAGCTGTGGTACGTTTGGGAGCAACAGGGGTGAAAATTGCCTGCTGCACAATGCCCACCCATTATTTAAATGAAGTATCCCTATCTCAAATTTTAAGCCACATTGGTAAGTTAATCTGTGCCAAATGCTCCAACATACAAAGCAGGACTGGTTGTTTTTAGAGTGAGGACAAAGGAGACCTCTAAAGCATTTTGCAAATACTCAGTGAAGCTCCAAAAATGGTAATGTGTTTGAGAAAGTCACCCAACTGTTTGAAAGGGCTGAGCAGTCAGCATATTATCATGATCATGGAGTAACCTAGGGTTTATGAGTTTCAGTCTGGGGTGATGTGGTAGGAACTGCCAGTTAACTTCCCAGCTTTATAATAAAGCTTTATTTGTCTCCACTTAAGTGATTAGCATCAAAGAATAATCTGTCATATGGGGAAATCCTTCATGTTTAAAGCACGCAAACAAATCCATTTTCCAAATTAAGAAGCTTTATAAGGATTGGCAATGTCATTTATATGTTGCTTGCTGTTGTTATTTGCCATCAAGTTAACTTTGACTTATGACTACCCTATGAGTGAAAGACTTCCAAGATCAGTTACCCTGTTCAAGTCTTGCAAACTCAGGGCCATGGCTTCCTTGACAGAACCAATCCACTTGTAGTATGGTTTCCCTCTTTTCCCACTTCCTTCCACTTTACCAAACATAGTTATCTTTTCCAATGAGTCATGTCTCATGATACGTCCAAAGTACAAAAGCCTCCATTTAGTCATCTTCATTTCTAGTGATAGTTCAGGCTTGATTTGCTCTCCAAACCATCCATTTGTGTGTAATCAGTGCATAGTATCCATGTCATTTATGTAGCATATCCTAAAGAAGAATATTCTGACACTTACAAGCAAAGATCATTCTTGGCATTCTGAAATGGCAAATAGATGAGGAAGGTCATAGGAAACAATCCCCATTCTTAATTCAGCAGATGGAGAGGAGAGAAATTCTCTCCTTCCTAAGGGGAAGGGTTTTTTCTCAGGTTTTAAGCCTTTGAATAACCCTTTTGGGGTTGTTGTTGTTTTCTACTGAGAAAACCTCACCTGCTGCAAAGCATTCTGAGCAGCTTTCTAGGATACATACATTTTCAGGCAGGGTGGTAGCCACACAAGTTGGGTGTTAATTGCTCTACATGAATTCAGAGTGCATCACAGAACCAGATAATGGAAAGCTTGTAGAAAAGAGTTAATGTGTTTTATTGAATTGTTAACAAGCTTTAAAAATTTAGTTCAATTGCATTTATATTAGAAGAGGGGAAATTATTAAATTTATGTTAAATCCTCATTTAAATTTAAATTAAATGCCTTCCTTGAAAGTCTTGCCAATATGGAGCTAAAACATATCCATGATTGTATTCCCTCCCATCCTTGTTTTGAGCTTGGAGGAGAAGGAAATACGTGTACCAATTTTTGAAAACCCTCTTTCTCATCTATGGTGCCGCACCAAAAACCTTTCTCTTGCATTCCTTTTCTCCTTCCATTGTAAGGATGGGATACCCATGTGGATCCTGTCAAAAGTCACAGTATGAAGAGTCTCAAATTTCAGTTTCCTGGGATAGATGAGGAATCTTAACTTCTGGTCCTCACCCAGTTGTTTTGTACCACAACTCCCAAAAGACTCCATCAGCAAGGCCACTGATGATTGATTTTGGGACCTAATATCCAAAATACCTGAAGAGCCAAACATTCTATGCACTGTTTGATGTAGAAAACAGAAGGACTACCTGAATGCAAAGAAGATCACCTGCTACAAAGCTGTTCTTACCACCTATTAGTTCAAACATTTTAAAGTTGGAATTAACTAAACTATCTCTAATATACTGAATATAGTGAATCTTTAATCATGCTCTAATCATAAACCAAATAAATGGGCTGGATCTTGTGACCCAAATGTTGTAATTTCCCATCTTTTACGGAATAATAAAAAGCAAGAAGTTGTTTTGCAAAACTCTAAGAAAATTAGGCTTGGTGGTTGTTGTTGTTGTTTTAAAGCTGGGAAATGGAAAAAAATGCAAAAATGTTCATTTAATTAATTAATAACTTAATTTTGGAATTAGGTTACTGATGTTGGAAAATCATCATAATGATTAGAAAAATCATTGGTTAAGAAATAAATTTAATTATATTACTGCTTTTTCTTAGAGAATTTCCAACTTAACTGGTAAATTAATTGTTTGTTTGTTTGTTTGTTTTTGGTTCCTAACTCTGCATAGAATTCACCAACATTTCTCATGTGGCTAATTATGCATTGCTAAGGAAGGTTACCTGTGATGGACAAGTTTTCTTTTAGGGTTGTTTGTCTACCTTTACTGAAGAACTTATCCTAAAATCTCAGTGAACCATGTTTTCTGGAATACAATTTGAAACCCACAGTGCTAGAGAGATAGATGATCAACTCTGAGTTACAGTCTCTCACAGCTACTAGGAGGTGCATTAGTTCTTTTATCTCTTATTAACTCCATATGATAATAGTAAAACGTCTTTGACCTGGTAATTCCACAGAGTGGATAAAATTAGAATAGAAGATGAAATGGTGGTTACATTTTTCTGACAAACATGTACCATTATTTTCCTGGCAGCTCATACAAACTGTTAGTGCAGTGGACAAAGATGAGCCACCTCGTGGGCACAAATTTTTTTTTGAGCTGGTGCCGGAATACACTGTCCATCCAAACTTCTCTGTTGTAGACAACAAAGGTAGGCTTTCCATATAGCTTCTAACTGTTCTGTTTTCATTTCTCCCTTCAAACTTATTAATGGAATTGTTGATATCTTATCTCCCCCCACCCTGATTCAGATAACACAGCAGGCATTATAACAAGAAGGAATGGATACAGCCGCAACAAAATGAGCACCTATTTCCTACCAGTGATCATATTTGATAATGACTACCCCATTCAAAGTAGCACTGGCACACTAACTATCAGGGTGTGTGCTTGTGACAGCCGAGGGAACATGCAGTCATGTAATGCTGAAGCTTTGCTCCTTCCAGCAAGCCTCAGCACAGGAGCCCTTGTTGCCATCTTACTCTGCATCATTATTCTGCTGGGTAAGTGATTCTTTCCTTTTCCCCTGTTTTATCACTAAAAGTGATTGTAATATCCCAAAGTCAAATACTTTATATCTAGATCTATCTTTTCAACATCCCCTTATCCAGGACTGTGCAATTCGTGATCCATCAAGATTGATTTATTATATATAGAATTTATATCCCACCTTTCTCCCAAGATGGGATTTAGGGCAGCTGCAAACCATTAGTGCCCTGGATAAAGCTGTTAGATGATTGACCATAACTCTTGCGTTTTGACAGCCAAAAGAAGAAGCAAGGTCAATGTCTTTAGAAAATCTCTGGCTGCTTTGTTATATATGTCCAGTGAACTGTGTTTGGCTTGTATAGCACAAACAGGACTAAGAATGTGACTACTGAGGGATTGTTCTGCTACTAGCAAATATACCCAAAAACAATATATTGTGCATGCTCAAAGTTGAAATTACTACTTTGGAAAGCAACACAGTGTAGGCATGCATATGACAGTAACCTGATAACTAACTACCAGAGCTTTAGGAGGCAATCTGTCCATTTTCAGACAGTGTTTTAGTGTACCTACCGCGGGAGAGCTCCCAGGAGAGGGACGGTGCTCTTGCGTGGCAGGGGGTCGTTTTCAGACGCCACCGTCCCTCTCCCGAAACCATCAGTGTCACTTCCGTGAAGCTTTGGAAGCCGCAGAGCCATATTTTAATCACAGAAGTTGCCCGTGAATAAAATATGGTGCTGCGGCTTCCGAAGCTTCACGGAAGTGACACTGATGGTTTTGGGAGAGGGACTGTGGCGTCCAAAAATGACCCCCTGCCACGCAAGTGTGCCATCCCTCTCCCAGGAGCTCCTCCCGCGGTAGGCACGCTAAAATGCTGTCTGAAAATGTCCTACCAGAACTTTGGAAGTTCAATAGCTCGGAAGCTCACTGTGGGATTTGTGGGCTTTGATAGATTCCTGCAGCCCAGCTTCTAAATTAGTTTGCATTTATGTTGACCAATATTCCATACTTTCCAGCAAGGAAAGCTGGAAAATGCTTATAATGAGTGAAGTTCATTGCCATAGCTGAATAGGAACAGCCTGTCAGGAATGATCTTTACTTTCTGTTGCTAGTACAGCTATTTCTCAGCAGTCTGACCCTCTCTATCTGCACATCATGTGTGAGTCTAGAAAAGCTGTATCTCTGTATCCTTTATGATGACACAGACAGAGCTGGACCACAAATCGTAGCTTCTGTGCAACCAGACATGAGCTAATCAGAGTGGAATATAAGTACCTCACATATGCCTGAGCTCTAAGTCAATGCATTTCTTGGGGTAGGTACTCTGCCAGGTAAACTATATCACTGGGAAGATGGCAGCAGTTTATTTCTAAAATTATTGCTCCATCATGACTATAATTATGTGTAACAGACATTTCTTTAGCCTTTCCAATATAACAAGTGTAACTTGGTAGCATTTATGCAATATCTCACTGTTTCCAAAAGTGTGAACACCAGTAGATAATTAAGTTGCAAGCCATATATTAGACAGAAAGATGCAGATCAGGAAAATCATTCAGTAAAAACCGAATTCCTTAATCAATATCAAGTTCAGGATAATTAAGAAAAGTGTGCCAGAAAGCAGAGAACCACTGAATCTACACTTCAAAATGCTGGCATGAAACAGCAATTCTGAGCTCTAAAATTAATATCAATATTTCTTTTCTGGATTTAAAGATGGACAAATATAAACTTCATTGTTACAGAATTATACAATTTTGTTTGTGTGTGGGGGGGGAAATAAAGCTGAGTGAAATATGTCATGAAAATGTATACAACAGAATAGAAATTTTAGTGAATTCACTACAGTAAAGCAATCTTCTCTCCAATTAATAAATTAAGTAGGCATGTGTCCTCCTTCTCTCCTCCCAAGAGTTCAATATTTTGCAATGGATTGCAATGGTAGTAAACACAGTTACAACAAACCACTAAAGCTTTATAGTTGTAGGTGAATTGAAGCACACATACATACAGAGTGACATATTTGTATCATCTCCTGCAGCTTAATGTGGTGATTAAATTCATGAAGAGATTTCACAGGTTCATAAAAGGCTCCAAATACTGAGAACAGCAAAAGAAGTCACATCTCCTAATAAGATGGCACCTTCTTTAAAGATCAATCTGTTAAGTGGCAGTCTTTAAGTATGACACTTGATGTATCACTGCTTACTACAAAGATGAAGAGAGCTAAAGGAAAGTAACTGTACAGGCTGAAGAGCCAGTAAGTGCACTCTTTGTAGATAAGGCAAAAGGGAAATTCATCCATTATTCCCTACATGGTCAAGGTGTAAAATGGATTCCTTAAAAGCTTGTGCTTTCCTCAGACAAGGTAAATATACTAGACCAGAGAAGACAACTTCATATAGTTGATTCAGGGATAAGCTTCCTCCCATCATGCTCACACACAATTCCTAATATAAGTTATCCCCTTTCAGGTCTTACCTACACTAGCCAGGATGTGCCAGTTCCCCACCAGCCTACCCTGGCTGTGGATATGCCTCCCTCCCCCCGTTACATGCAGCAGATGCAGTCTAAACAGGATGCTGGTCTGTTGCTGCTGCCATTTTCTTGCTGATGTGGAAGTCAGGCAGGGGTCACACAACATGTGACTGCAGGACCCCTGCATGTGATCAGCCTTAGTCAAATGTAGAAGGACCCCTGCCTGGTTTCCGGGAGAGTCAGGGAGCTGGTAAACAGCAGGGAGTAGCAGTTTGCCGGACAGGCTTCTGCAGACACATGGGGCCCAATCCAGTGGAAATGGAGTAAACATTTTTTTTTTCTTATATCACAGTAAAGGGCCCTATCATTGCTTGCCCCTGTTCTAGCTCTGTATCTGCCCCAGGGGTTGTTTGGACTGACAGGGAGAAGATTGGGGTAAATGGCCTGTGTCATTTGGACTGCTAGGCTCTGGAATGGGGGCAAGCCAGGGTATTTGGCCAGTATAGACAAGGCCTCAGTCATTAGGTGTCCAAATATAGTGAATGCTTATAGAGCCATCAGCTAGCTACGCAATGACCCATCTGTTGGCCATAAAACATTCAGCCAGTGTGTGACCATTGTCCATCTGAAAAGAGTCCTATTTGTATAAGCATGGACCAAAATTTGGAAGCAATACAGTATACATAATGAAACTACCTCTAACAATTTATGTGTGTGCGGGGGGGGGGGGGGTGTCAGACTAAAATAACACAGTGAGTGAAAAAGTCATGCCACTGATTTAATGAGTAACATTTTCTGGTTGTTTGAAAAAAATCATTTTTAGGACATTTTAGAGGCAGTTTGATAGCATTTTCCCCAAGTTTTATTCCATTTTCTTACCAATCTTAAGGAGTTTCTTAAGTAACAAAAAGTAAAGAAAAATATTATAGACAAGGGAGTCATTGATGCTACAAGTTTAATAGATAGGAATGAATAACAACAAATGATTTGCTTTTCAAAATCTATGGGAATATACTTGCTTAAAAGTAACTTTCAAAACTATGGTGTAGCTGTAGGGATCCTTCTATGAAGATCAGAACTATTGTTGAATGCAGAAAAAACTCAGTACATTAACATTTGATGACCAACTATGGAATAATGAGACCAGACACAGAAAGTAGGATTAAATAGGGGCTGCATTATTTGACCTAGAACCTATTTATTTTATGCTGAACATGGAAAGGAGCAAGAGGGGGGAGCAACCTGATGCAGTATCAGCTGAGCCCTGAGAGCAATCCAATAACTGGGTTGCTCCCTAGCCAGCTATCTACTGGAAGACAAACCCAGGTCACTTCCCCTCCCCAAGTCCTAGAACTTTATAAGTGAGATCAAAACACCAGGTCCACCTCAAGGGTCGCCTCCTTCCCCACCTTGGGTCCCAGGATCTAAGGAGTCAATTTCAGACTCCTACCCTTCACCAAAAGGGTGCCAAGGTGTACACCACAACTCATATCTCCCCTTGCTATCTGCCAAGAGACAGCCTATTTCCAGGAACCACCCAGAGCCAATCATCAAAGCCACACACACACACCAGTACAGTATGGGGTGGGCAAATATCCCAGGTAAAGGGGAAAAAAATCCTACCTAGCCCCAAAGCAACCAGCAAAGTTCCCACTGCTCTGGAGGCAGGAGGGAAGGCTACCAAAAAAAGAGGAAAAAAAAAAGAGAGAGAGAGACATGTGAAAGGGTGGCCTCTGTCTCCGCCCCCCAATGTGTCACATCTTGGCACCCTGCACCAGATGCAATAACAACCGGCCACTGACCAAGAAGGCCATCTAATGTATCCAGTTCCCATCCCCCAGCACTGCACAGTTCCAAATACATATTGTACTTGAATGGAACCCCTTTCAAACTTAAACCTACTGCACAAAAGCTGTGGGACATGTCCACTGCACAGGATGATGTTTAGAGGATTACATGGACCACTGTCTGAAGCCCCTTCATGTGTTCATTATTGAATGCCCAAAGAGATTTTTAGCAGACCAGTACTATATTTGTATGTTCAGAAATGCGTCCCATTGTGTCCAGAGCCAGTTTAAGGGTTTGAAGCACCTGCAGCTGCAGGGGGGGCGTCATTAAGGGGGGCATGGTAACCCTTCTCCTGAAAAAAACATTATTAGTAATAATCTGAATATCCTGTACTGTGAATAGGTTAGGTTAGGTTAGTTTACGTTGACCTGAGACAAACATATCATCCCCCTCAATTAAAGCATTGCAGGAGCCCCCAAAATTCTTTAAACTGGCCCTGGTTGTGTCATTCTGATGACAAGTACCTTGGTTTTCACCCCCAAATCCCCCACATTTCAATGGGAGAATGAAGAATATACTTTTATCTTATTGACTGTGATCAGTGAGACTTTAAAGTGTCTAGATGGTTCCTTACATGTTTAAAGTCTTTCCCATGTTGACCTACTTACATAGGCCTCTCATTACCTTTTTAAAAATTATTATCTGTTTGTTTCCAGTTTTAGTTGTTCTGTTCACAGCCATGAAGCGGCAGAGGAAGAAAGAGCCCTTGATCATTTCCAAGGATGATGTCCGAGACAATATTGTGACCTACAATGATGAAGGAGGAGGGGAGGAAGATACCCAAGCCTTTGACATTGGCACACTAAGAAATCCTGAAGCCAGAGAAGAAAGTAAACTGAGAAGAGATGTGATGCCAGAAACTATTTTCCAGATAAGGAGGACTGTGCCTCTCTGGGAAAACATCGATGTTCAAGATTTTATTCATCGAAGGCTAAAGGAAAATGATTTGGATCCAACTGCACCTCCTTATGATTCTTTAGCAACATATGCATATGAAGGGAATGATTCTATAGCCAACTCACTTAGCTCTTTGGAATCACTTACTACAGATGGCAGCACTCAAGATTACGATTACCTCAGTGACTGGGGACCTCGATTTAAAAAATTAGCAGATATGTATGGTGGAGATGAGAGTGACCAAGACTAATACCCCAGTCCAGTAGTTCCACTGCAGACAGAGTGCTCTCCTCCATGAACAACAAATGCCTTCTTTCTTTTCAGAGACAGGAACTCTGTGCAGATACCACCAATACATTTGCAGAGCTTTCCTTGTGTATGAAAGGGCAGTTTTACATAGAAGAAGCTCCATGCTTACACTGGGGACAGTAGAGCATTGGATTGTGGCCCAGGAATAGCATTTTGTAACTTGGACAGTGTTTTTGGGATTGATGCCCCTGTAACTAGATAAAAGTGGCCTACATTCTCTTACTTGGAAAAATAAAATAAGAACAATTATAGGTGTTTGTCTTAGTAAGGGTTTGCTGAATATATCAATGTGGATGAAAATGGTTAAGACCTTTTTAAAAAAAGAAAAAAAAACTATACTTCACCTTCTCTGCCTAAGATGTTGGAAAGAAGATATTCAGCACTTATGAGAAAGATACCTAAAAGGCTTTTTGTGCCTTTTGTAATGAGTTGAAAAGTTTAACATTTTTCTAAAGGAACACTTTGCTTCACTTTTACTACCACTGTTTGGAACAATCTTATAATGTACCCATCTTAGAATGTAATCTGAGTACAGTTTAAAGACAAGAATGAGTATTACTGCCATATTTATTAAGTAAAATAATGTCTCTGTGTTGATTCATGATATTTTTATATCTGTATATTTATATTTTTGTATTTTTATTAAATAAATTAGTATTTATAAATAGATTAAATGTTTCATCTACTCAAGTGCATGTGGCAAGTAAGTCATCAACACAACATAAACAAAAGACTTAGAGCTTATCCACACAGAAAATGTACCCTGTCTTTACCCTGTAGTCCTGACAATGCAGAGCTTTTCCCATTCTACCCCCACAGTTCTCACTGCCGCTGGGGCAGATACAGGTCTCAGATGGGGGAAGATGGAGTAGGGCCCTTTACCAAGTTTTTTTAAATGCATGGTTTAATCCATCCCTGTTGGGAAGAAACAGATCAAGCCCCATGTGTCCATAGGAGCCCATCCCAGCATGCCAGACCATCACTGCAGCTGCTGGTCTGCCTTGCTCTTTCAAATACAGGAACAGGGCCAGCAGCATTTGACCAAGGCTGGTAACATGCAGGGGGGCTTAGTCATATGTTGCAGGCTGGCTTCTTCACTTCCAAGAGAGCCAGGAAGATGGTTGCAGAAGAGGCTGCAGTGATGGGCCAATGGGCCTGCCTGGACTCTAGCCCATTTCATAGAGGTAACGGGGGAGAAATGGGATTGATCCATGGCCAGGATACCTGGCAGGGAGCTGGCATATCCTGGCTCATGTAAATAAGCCCTTCATCATATTTCAGCAATTGAAATCAGTGGGACTTAACTTAGTCATGGTTGCAATAGATGTATTCTGATTAAATCTAGAGCCAACCCATTGTAACTTTTTGGGGAAAGGATTGGTTCTTCAGGTTCTTTTTTGGATGAATTCATTAGACTGCAATAGTTACTGTATTCAAAGAACACTCAGTATCAATGGTTTGTGAACAGAGGTGCAAATGAGAATTCAGCACATTTATTTCTTCATTACATGTTACCACCATGACACTCAGAGCACCTTATGTGCTCCCTTTCTACACTTATATTGTTATAGCCCCTTCAGACTGTGTTTGAAATTCTTCCTCCTTTTATTCTCAGTTGGCAGAAGTGATAGAGATATCTACCACTTTCAGTTACTCATTGTCCCAGACTTAAGTCTTATTTTTAATAAGTGTGAAAATATATATATTGAACTCCTCTTAATACATGATTTTTTTTGCACACAGGTTTTGGTAATAAGCATATTTATGTAATCAGTTTCTCTAATATAGTTGATTTTTAAACTTTATATACACTAATAAAATATCTTTGTGCATGCTTTCCCCTAAAAAATCAATTTTTATATGCATTTTGTAATTGGAACTGAGTTACAAAATTTGGAGAAAAGTAGGTTTTAAATGAACTGAGTTTTGGTTCACAAGTGGGCTTCATTTATACATTAACTTCCCACCCAATTTCAGTGGATCTCAAAGGTGTGCAAGAAGAAGCGATTTAAAATAATGTGAACAGTTCTGAAGAATTTTTAAAAGTTTAAAGCATTTTTAATAGAGAACTCCACAATCTAATCAAGTCAAATTTACATTTAATAAGTTTGTGTGACATAGGAAGCTGCCCTACATCCAATCCTTTGTTGAGATTTTCCAGTGTTATTGACTTACAGTTGCAGAAGATCTCCAGGGCTTAAGGCAGGATTCTTTCCTAGTGGGTCGTTTACACGGGCAAATATTCCTCTAAATATACCGCTAAGATAGCTCATAGTTCCCATGGATCGCAGCATAGCATCGCCTCATTCAGAAGTGGGGAAGGTAAAACACCCAAATATAGCGTGGCAAGGGATGTCGCTACTTTTGCCAGCATATTTGCAATGTAGAGCTTTATTGGCAGTATAAACTAAGGGCTGCATCAGATCTGCTTTGTGATTGGTTGCTATGATGTAAGGGACGGGCTTAAAAGAGAGGGACTGCATTCAGTAGCATCAGGAAAATCCTCTCTGCTATTTTGCAGAAGGTCTGCCAAGAAAAAGGATTCCAAAGACCTTTCAGTCATAAAGTTCCCATCTGGTCAGCTCTGCTTGGGGGAGGGAGAGAGAGAGAGAGAGAGAGAGAGAGAGCACGAGTGAGAGAGAGGGGGGAGCGAGGGTGAAGGCTGGAAAAACTTGTGATAGGTTCACCTTAGGATCCACGGCATGGCAGCAAGGTCTTTTAGCAGAGAGATTACTGTCCCTCTGCTTCACAGAGTGAGTTCATTTACAGGCAGATTTACAGAGACAGAGCCACTACTTTGATCTTCCCCCCTGCTATTTGGGCAGTCTGTGAGTCTTGGTCTATGCCCTTCCCCATACAGCCTTTGTCTGCTTGGGAGGCCACGCCCCCCCACAGTTATTCAAGTCTGAACATAAAAGCGGCATAATTAGAAAAAAAAACCTGACTGGCACAGCTGCTGAAAAGAATTAAAATGCAAGTTGCCGCAATAAATCTGCTGTGTAAACCAGCCCTAGGACTACTTGAAGGCCCCTGGTAGCATCTGGTGGTCACTCTTTCAAATTATAACCAAGTCCAATCCTGCTTAGCTTCCAAAATCAGAAACAACTGGATGAATTCAGGGTGGTACAGCAGAATATGTCAATGTTAAGGCATTTTCCAAATCTATGGACTTGTACAATCACCCACACTTCCTGATCTCCAAAGAGGAACCTTCTAATAACATCCCTTCATTGTAGATTAGGCTATGAGAGTATAAATGGTTCAAGATCAAACAATGATCTATGATGTAAAACCACAAGCTCCACATCTCACTGACAGAAAATTAAACCAGGATTAGTTTGGGAATTAATTATATCTCTTTTTAATGAAATCAAATTTATCTTACTCTCCCTCCATATTGGTTCAAACACCTTAAGAAGTCTCATTGGAACAGTGCACAGGCAAACTAGAAAGCAGGTATGGCTAGTGTTCCCATGTTTTAGGGAAGGAAATCTCGAGGCAAGAGCCCTGTCTTGAAAAGTGTGCATCAGGATATATATTCTCCTTTGTTAAGCCTTACTGTTGTTGTTGTTATTTCAAGTACATATGCTGAGCAACTATGCTTGAGGCTTAATGTGCAATGCTTAATGACATCACCAGGACTATCCTACTGTGACATCACCAGGGCTTGGCCCTTCATTTCTGGGTCGGGGATGGTACCAACCATGGCAGTCCTAGCTGCTGTCAAAACACTGCATTAATCATACAACAAATGTCAGGGACACTTACTATCACTGAGTAAAAATGTTGGCCTTGTAGCCATCAGCCACAGAAAAATGCATAGACTGTGCACATGTCTTCAGCATAGTTTGGGAAGATTAAGACAAGTTTGCATTTCATTCCCAACACCATCTAAAATTATGAGGTGAGGAATGTGTGACCCTCCCAAAATTGCTGGATTGAAGCTTCCATCAACCCTGGACAGCATAGCCAATGGGAAGGGATGATGGGAAGTTATAGTCCATCAACATTGGGAAAGCAACATATTCCTCATCCCTGCTTTTGGAACTGGAACAATACCTTGGGGGTGATGAGCTTCAATTATTACATGAGGGAATAATGGAAACAACCTTGTAAATGCCCATCTAGCCCAGGTATTTTCTATTTCAACCAGCAGTGGCTCCCCAGGATCGCATGTAGGCTTCCTTCCCATTACTTGCTACTTGCCACTTCTTCCTGTGGTCATGCTGGCTGGAGGATTGTGGGAGCTGTAGTCCACACACACACAAACACACACAGGTCTTCAGAAAAGGGACTGAGCCTGGGGCATTCTGCACGCAAATTATATGCTCTGCCAATGCTAGCAGAAGTATGGTGCTACTCATGTGTCATTATACAAAGAATGATATAGGAGGTGGGAATCCTGAATAAGGTGGAACTTTGCTTGGTACAGAGTTGAAGTTAAGGGAAAACAGCAGACTTTTTCTATGCCAAAATGCTGCTGCTCAAAGCAAAGGAGCAAAGTCGGGGAGTGGGGGAGTTGGCTACCTGAATCATGAACATAGCTAATGAAAGCCTTTGTCTTTTATGTCCTGGGCTGACCATGCCTTCCCTCATACTTCACTCTGAAGCAAGAAGGAAATGTCAGCAATCCAGAAATATCTGCAACAATATTGCCTCATGAGTATACTTTAAAAGACAATTAGTCAAACATTTGTCACTAGTGGGTTTTAAAACAAAAAGGATGTTGACTGAGGAAATAAAAAGAATCTTGAGAACATTAAAAGTAGATGGCATGGTATCTTCTTTCAAATAAGACACCCTGTTATGTTATGCTGAAAACGGTTATTTTCATACTTTGAAACAATTTACTGCTATTGAGGGATGAATGTATTGTTTTTTAAAAACACACACATTCTAAATGTATGTATGTATTAAAATATGTGCAGGCTTTTATATGATATTTAACCATTTATTAACCTAGGAGGATAGAAGTTTGATTATTGATATTGGACCCTCTGCCACTGTTGGGATTTGAGATAATTATCTGTGTCTTTTGGTTATGAAGTCTGTCCAGCATCAGTCACAGATAGACTGTCTGGAATCTATGTGCTTTTTAAAAGGTATTTCCCCCCTCTGGTAGAACAGTGTTTCCAGATTTTTGTAACATCTGAAGCACACATTTATGTTCATCGGAACTGGAAGTACACAGCCCATTTCTTGTTCCTAGATCATTTTTGGAGATTTACTCAGAAGAGGTTTGCCACTACATAGAGACTGTCCAGCCCCTAAGAGCGAATTGGTCAATCGGAGCCAATTGGCCAATGCTTTTATGTCCTCCTCCTGACCCCAGAGCAGGCCAGGAAGAAGACACCAGCAACGGTGGCCCCCATGCTGCACAACGCAGCCACCAGGGGCTGCCTGAAGGACCGGGGGGCACTGCACTGGCCGCAAATGGCCAACCAGATGAATCCAGTAAGCCCTTTATGCTCATCGGAGGTATACAGCCCTTTTTCTTGTTCCTAGATCATTTTTGGAGTATCAAAACCTAAATTCTGCAGAAGTTGTGGTGATGTGCCTACAAATCAACTCTGACTTTTGGAGACCCTATCATAGGGTTTTCTTGTCAAGATTTATTCAGAGGGGGTTTGACATTGCCTTCCTCTTAGGGCTTGTCTACACTCGAAAAAACAAACAAAAATCCATACTCATATTCACTGTTCAGTTTCCACACAACGTTCCTGATTATTAGATCTGCTTTGGGGGTTTTACAGAAAAATCTGATTTGAAAAGACCTGCAGTTTGCTCTACATTTCTGGGGAAAATGCAGATAATCATATGTATGGCAGCCACTCTGAGGTAACATAGCAGAGGAACTGGAGGAGGACATTGTTCTTGGGAGGGTCAGGAGGTCACCTGATATTTCCTACCAACAGCTGTTTAGAATTCAGCTTTGGTGGTTTGTGATCACCATTGTTCTGGGGAGAGATTTTTCTTAATTAATTGGGGGAGGAGAATGTACAGATAAACCTATCCATAGAGATGTATCAATGCACCACCAGTCATTGTGTAATGATCATGTGGACATATGTATATTCATATACACAACAGGAGGAAGAAAAAACTGAAGTGGTCACAACCATTTGGATAAAAATACTTTGAAGTATAGGACATGTGATCATTGTAGAACCACCGATTTACACCAATGCAAATTTGCCTGTGATTAATGTGTAGCACGTCACTACAATCTCACTGCATTATGGCATTTACAATATTGCTGCAATAGTAAGAAAACAAAACAAAACAAAACTCAGTGGTAGCTATGGGTTTGGGGTTTCCTTCCAATGTAGGTGAGTTTCTTGTCACTGTAGACAAGCCCTTTGTCTGAAAGAGAATAGTTTACCCAGAGTCACCCAATGGTTTTCAATGACTGAGTGGGGATTCAAATTTGAGTCCTGGGACTCAAACCACTACACTACACTGGCCCTGTAGAACACTGCAAATATTATGTAAGTAAAGATACTTTTATGTTTTACTCCATTTTATATGTAGATTGTTTCAACACTGTTACCAGTACATACAGGTAGAGGAGACTGGACCCTTCCCATGCCCCCTCCCAATCTAAACATCTCCTCAACCCAGCTGGAAGGAGAGTCATATATTGTGTGGACCTAAGTCTTATACTATAAAGCACTATAAAACCACCCATAAAGGTGGCTGCCAGCACTTTCAGTTTGGCCCTGAAATGGATCAGTAGCCAATGAAGTTGTGTCACAAGAAGAGTTCTATGCTCCCTGTTAATGGTGCCAGTGAGCAACCTGGCTGCAGCATTTTGGACCCACCGAAGTTTCCAAACAGTTTCCAAAGGCGACTGCACACAGAGTGCATTGCAGCAATCCAAATGGGGTATAACCAAAGCATGTGTCACCATGACCAGATCTGGCATTCCAATCACATTGTGTACAGCAATGAGGCACCACTATCCACACCCAGAAGAGCTAGCTAACTACAAACAGAAACACATGGACAATCCCATATGAATGCCTGCACTTATTTATTTAATATGTCATATAGTAGTGACAGACTATAGTTAAACCTTACATACTAAGGAAAAAATCAGAGACAGATAAACTTCCACATGTGAAAGTCTCCCCAATCAATCCCTGGTTGTTCTAGATAGTGCTTGGAAAAACCTCCATCTGAAACCCCACATAGTTGCTGCCATATGGTGTGTACACTACAGTGATCAGAGGCAGGGAACCTCTGGTCTTCCACAGGTTTTCACCTACTAGTCCCATTAACACCACCAAGCAAACCCAATGATGAGGAATCATGAGAGGTAGTATATAAAACATCCAGAGAGACAAAACATTTACCACTTATGTACTAGATGGACTATTGATATGGCATTATATAAAGCAGAGGTGGGCAAAGTGCAGTCCTATCCAGCATAGGCAATGATGAGAAATACCAGGAGTTAGAGTCAAACAACAACTAAAGAGCCACACTTTGCCCACCACTATAAAACCACTTCCTATGTTTCTACAGTTGAAAACACAGAAGTTGTTCCATTTGTATGAGTGTTGAAACTCCTGTGTACAACAAAATGCACAGCACAGTCCCTAGTATGCTTCTCTGCATTTAGAGCATCAAGCTGATGTACTAGATTTTCAGACAACACTGTTATAGTGTTACTATTCCACTATATTTGCTATGGCTGCCTCCTGTTGAAACCTGGGATTTGCAGTTTAGGGAGGGGCATTTGCAACTCTCAGCCAGAGAGCTCTTAGGCCTCACTAAACTACAAATCCCAGAATTCCACAGGAGGCAGCCAGAGCAGTTAAAGTGGAATAGTAATGCTATAACAGTGTAGTCTGAAAATCTCCGTAGAGTCTGAGGAAAATTTCACTAGACACATTAGGCTGTATTTTTTTCCTTCCATTTTTTCCTGTTTCATTTACACAACCTAATTAACATTTCTGCCTTGTATTTTTAAGGTCTGGCTTGTATGATTCATTCTGCATAGGACTGTCCATGAAGAGAGTTCAGAGGTTTCAGCAGCTGTAGAACATTGCAGCTCAGCTGGAGTATTATGACAGGAATAATGGGGATCGTTCAGTTTTCCAATTCCATACTGGCATTCCATAGAATAAATCTTTTATACAGGAGAAAGACAGGGCCCGATATATTATACAAAGAAAGGTAGATGGAAAGTATGGGCAGGTGCCTTTGCAGAGAATATGCAGTGTCCCAAATTGGATGTCCAGACAGGCAATAATGTGCAAGCCCACACATTATTATTTAAAAAAAAAAAAAAAAAAAACTCAGGGAAAAACTCACACAGTAGATTGAGTTTTTGCATCCTCCACAGTAGATTGAGTTTTTGCCCCCCCCCCTCCTTCCAAATACCATGAATCTCTCGTTCACAGCATGTTGGGACAAAAGGTATTCTAGTTGAATTCTATGAGGAGTATTGTCATCATCTAGACAACTCCTTGGAAACAATAGCTGTGTTTACTTGGCAGCCAACCTTAATTGGTCCTTTATACCCTGCAGCCTAGGGGTGCAAAACTGAAAGAGGAAAGTGTAGCTTGCTTCCTTTTCTTCATCAGTCAGTTCCTGAATCCCCCATTGTTTCTGATTTCCTCAATATTTTCTGTCTTACTCTGATAAGTATGCAAGGGATCAAGTCTCACTGAAGATGCAGAGTTGAAAACGATTCACACCTGAATGTGCTGGTGCTGTTGTCAATTACATGCTGTATTTCATTCATTTAATTGATTGATTTCTATGCCACTCCTCTCAGAACAGGTAAAACATGTGCGCAAGCAGGCATCTATTTTGTGAAGTGCTCTAGCACCCCAAGCCCCTTAAGTTGTCCTTGAGCTCATGGGACTCATGAGAGGGAGAGAGAGATCATTGAAAAATATGCCAACTCTTTTAAACTCAACTTGGGGAAGAGCTTGTTTTTGATGATGATGATGATGATGATAGTTGTTGTTATTGTTTTTGTTGCATACAAGAACAATCTAATTCCATTAAAAAAAATAAAAATAAAATAAAATCCCATATTCCATATTGTTACTTTACAAGTTCTTTCTTTTCTAAATACAGAGAAATTTGGGAGTTTTGATGATTTCTCATCAAAGATGTGTGTCCTCAGTCCTAGTCCAACATTAGACACCACACCACACCACTCTTTGTATGAGCATTCACATCTACTCTGCTGCTTTTCCAAGCAAGAGGGAGCACCAGTCCCATCCAGAAGAGCAGCAATGTACTTTTCACAGCAAGATGTGGCCACCTGCTGCCCTATTCTGCCTTGGCCAATCTTGGTAGTATATTTTGTACCACTGATGAATGGCCAGCTTGACAAGGCTTTACAGCCAATCACAATACAGGAGGCAGGATTGCAGTGACAATTTTTCATTTCCAAGTGCACTGATTCATTGCCAGCACCTCTGGTGCCAGCAGAGAGTATTAGCTGTGATGTTGTCATAATACTCTGCCATATAATTTGCAAGAAGAAACAATGACCCCATGCTGACACAGTCCTCTTTTTTCACAGCTTCTCTATCTCTGCCCTGGTGGGAGGCTTGGGTTAGCAGTAAATATTAGCTCAGCCATGAAAATGTGTTGGTTTGAGCAAATAAATGTTTTCCTCTTCCCCTCCAATGATTCACATATTTGCATTTGGGCAGGAAATCCTCTGTCTTGTAGAAAATCTGAGAAAGTTCAAAAGGAATTTGATGCTTTAGCTTTAATAGAATTAGAATATCTGCAAATTTACAGCATTTAAGACTGCAGAATGTTCTGCATTCTGTTGCATAGCTCTAGAAACAGTGAATCAACTACTTCAGAGTGTTTTCAGGACTGAATAAGTGTGATAAAGTTGAAGATTTCTTTCTCTTTCAAATGTCTCCTGCTCAAATACAGTTCCAAATATGCTTTCTCCATTCACGCAATAGCCCGTTCTATCATCCATGGCTCAGAAGGCTGTTATTCAGGTGAACAAACCACAGTTTCAACATTCACCAAGCAATTAATTAACTATTTCATTTGAATAATTAATCTGTTATTTGATTGATTCTATTTGATTACCATTTATTAAATTAATAGTGAGGCAAAAGCACATGAATACTTCAATTTCTCTGAACTTCCACCCCATATAAGCATAGACACTCAGAGCAAATGACATCAGCTTTAAAAAAAACAAAACAAAACAAAACAAAACAAAACAAAACAAAACAAAAACAAAGCAGAACAAAAATCTGTATTATAAATTAATAAATGTATAATAAAATCCTTCAGGTAGCTCCTTTCTGGTTTTCTCTGCCTTGTTGTTATTTGATGTACCAAATCAAGTTCCCCACTGAAATGCAAATAGCATTTCCTATTCTTTCCCCAAACAATAGGAACAGTTTTTTACAAGGTCAGTGCTGGAGAGGAGTGAGCCATTGGAGAGCTATAGTTCTGCTTTCTTATTTACAAATGTACATGTACCAATAGTATTATACAAGCACTAGGGCATAGAAGTAGATACACAAGAAGGCCAGGTTAGATTCACAGCAGTATCTCTTCCAAAACAACAGGAGCACCCCTGACACTGAAGTTATATAATAAAGTTCTCCAAACTTCTTGCACTGCTGAAATACTCATTTGGACTAAGCAATGTAGTTTCACAGCTTTTTGCCAGCTTATTATTTCAATGGCAGTCTACTGACTGCACTGACTTGACTTCTACTTTTAGTGTCTATTGCATTGGTCAAAGGAGGCTTTGAATAATAGGATCACCTGACACAGGACAATGGTTTTCAGGACTAATACTGGTGGAGGATCCTTCAGAGACACCAGCAGTGATACCATAGCTAATGCACATTAGTACTGGATGGAAGAAAGTGATGGTGAACCCCCTGGTGAGAACCTCTTGCCAAGAAAACCCTATGATGAGACAATCCAAAATGGAACACAATGTAGGGCTAGGACACAGACAAAGTGTTAAAAGGACAGAGCAGAGAACTCAAGAAATCAGAAGACTAGGACTGGGAAGGGTATCTGTGAAATAACTAGGCAAGATCCTGAAGAGCAAAGATATAAAACTTAACACTAAAGTTAGGATTATCCAAGTCATTGTATTTCCCGTCACCATGTATGGGTGTAAGAGTTGGACAGTGAAGAAGCTGATAGGAAAAAAAAATAAACTCATTTGACATGTGCTGTTAGAGAAGAGCTCTGAGGACACCACAGACAGCCGAAAGACACACAAATGGGTCCTAGATCAGATCAAGCCTGAACTTTCTCTGGAAGCCAAGATGACTAAATTGAAGCTGTTGTACTTTGGGCACATCGTGAGAAAGCAGAATTCACTAGAAAAGACAATAATGCTAGGAAAGGTGGAGGGCAATAGAAAGAGGATACTCAAGTCCCATTATATGCTCTCTCTCTCTGGCTTTTCTTCGCAAACGAAGATTCAGGAAGGACTCATCCCGCGCTTTCTGCAAGCGCGCTGATGACTAAAAAGGCCAATCCGAGATAAACAAGTCCGGTTGCAAACAGCACAGCAGAAGGTCTCCTTGGGTGATGTTTTTGGGTTGTGATTCTTTCTGCGTTGTCGTTTCTCTTCAAGACTTGTTCGTCGTGAGTTCTCAAATAAGGCTGCAGCATTGTGGATAGTGCGCCTCCATGCCTCCCAATGTGAGGTCAGGGCGGACCACTCTTGGTGATCAATTTGGCCAAGCCTGAGATGTTGTTTCAGGGAGTCTTTGTATCGCTTTTTTGGAGCGCCCCTCTTACGCTGACCCGTGGCGAGTTCACCGTAGAGTAGTATTTTTGGGAGGCGATGGTCCTCCATCCTAGAAACGTGCCCTGCCCAGCGCAGCTATGTTCTCAATATCATGGCCTCAATGCTGGTGATCCCTGCTTGCTCAAGGATAGCAACATTCGTCACATAGTCAGTCCAGTGTATATTTAGGATTGTGCGTAGACAGCGCTGATGAAAGCGCTCGAGGAGTCGTAGGTGGTGGCGAAAGGTGACCCATGTTTCAGATCCATAAAGGAGGATAGACAGTACGATGGCTCTATACACACTGATTTTTGTGCTTTGCCTCAGGTGTTTATTGCTCCAGACTCTTTTGTGAAGTCTTCCAAATGCACTATATGCCTTTGCTAATCTGTGATCGATCTCTTTCTCAATCTTGGCATCTGAGGAGATGATGCTCTCCAGGTAGGTGAACTGCTGAACAGACTTGAGCACAGATTTGCCGACGGCAATGTGGGGATGGTGGTGTTCGTCCTGTGGTGCAGGCTGGTAAAGAACTTCTGTTTTCTTCAGGTTGACTTCTAGCCAAAACAGCTCTGCAGCTGTTGCAAAGCAGGACGTTAGGCGCTGCAGAGCTGTTTCTGTGTGGGCAACAAGGGCAGCATCATCGGCGAAGAGCAGCTCACGGACTAGAAAGTTTAGAGTTTAGCCCTCAGACAGCTTAAGTTAAACAAGCTACCATCAGTACAGTAACGTATATAGATGCCGTCATCTTCTTCAAGCTCTGCCATAGCCCTTTGGAGCATCGTGCTAAAGAAGATTGTAAATAAAGTTGGTGCAAGAACACAACCTTGCTTCACTCCATTAGTTATTAGAAAGGGCTCTGAAAGAGCATCGCCATATCTGACTTGTCCACGCTGGCCCTCGTGTAGCAAGATAATCATTTTAAGGAATTTGGGGGGACATGCTAGACTTTCCAGGATCTGCCACAGACCTTTTCTACTTACAGTGTCGAAGGCTTTGGTGAGGTCGACAAATGTTACATAGAGACCCTTGTTCTGCTCCCTACATTTCTCTTGCAGTTGCCTAAGGGCAAATACCATGTCTGTAGTACTCCTATTGGCTCTGAAGCCACATTGGCTTTCAGGGAGAAGTTCTTCTGCAATAGCAGGAACTAATCTTTTCAGGAGTATCCTTGCAAGGATTTTTCCAGCAATAGAGAGCAGTGTTATGCCTCGATAGTTTGAGCAGTCGGATTTTGCTCCTTTTTTCTTGTACAGGGTGATGATGACTGCATCTCAGAGGTCTGATGGCAGTTCCCCTTTTTCCTAGCAATTCACAAGGAATTTGTGTAATTTTTTGTGGAGTGCATGACCTCTGTGTTTCCAAACTTCAGGTGGGATTCCATCAATCCCAGCTGCCTTGCCGTTTTTCATCTGCTCTGTACACTAAAATGAAAACTGGAATTTAACATGAAGAGTATTCATTCAGAAAGTATTGCATATTCAGTTTAGCTAATCAGAATAGCATTTCTCAGTTCTAAAGAATTTTCAAAACCCATGAGCTTTACCTCATTATAAAATAATTACTCCCATAAATTAATTTATTTACTCATTTTACATTCCCCTTATGTTTCTTATCTTTAGCTTTACTCATAAAAAAGTATCTTCATGTGGAATGCTAGTATTTTATACACACAATTTAGCTGGGACTAAGGAGATTATCAGACAGGGGAAAATATAGCGTCCCCGTTTTGCTATCTCCTATCCTGCCCCACTCCCATCCCTGTAACAGTTTAATAAAAAATGTTCAGACCTACCTTAATAATGCTACAAAAACTGTGTTCCCTCTTCTCTGGCAGCCCAGGAGTGAATGTAGCTCTCACAGATCTGTATTCACTTCCTGGAAAGGAAATCCTGGCCGTTCTCGCAAGAGGATGATCGCACTGGAAATTCAAAAAGAAAAAGAAAAGGTAAAAGATTACACCAAGCACAAAAACACATTTTAAACAATCCCGAGTAACCCAGGGAGGGTAAAAAAAAGTGTGTTACTTACCTCAGTATCCCAATCTCAACCAGACATGTTCAGCAGTGACCTCCCAGTGGTGCTGGCATCGCACCAGCATAACAGGACACCTTTTCACTCACCTGTCATTCCATTACAGAAATGGAATGACGGGTCAATTCACGGCTTAGCTTGTGAATAAAAAGGATTGCCCGTGGGGGGGAAGGGGCACAGGAGCATAACAACACAGGGACAACATTGTTTGAAAGGAAAGCCCTTTCGCAATCTCCTGACATTCCTGTTGTGGGATATTTAGGTTGTCTGATAATCTCCTAAATCCCACGGAATAATCTTACCAACAGTGATGAGGCAAATAATCCTTGGGTTGCTAGTTCAGAGATATCAGATTGTTCCAGTATCTGTAGCTGAGCTTGTTGGGGAATGTGAGAGACAGTAGTGGATCTGTCTAGCAAATTAATCAATTGCAATGCAAAAACTGAATAACAATCAGCTCCATACCCATACATACACAGAGTCTAGCAGAAAAAAAAGAAACAACGCTAGTCATCTTTGAAATACATATAAAAATTGCTTTACTTACAAATCACTTGTGCATAATCAAATACATGGTCTATTTAAAGAGACAAACGGGAAAAAAAATTACTGCTGATTAGAGTGATGTAAGAGCAGAATGGGTATGGTTAAACAAACAAACCAGAGGTCTGAAAACATGCATACTAGGCATTAATGTTTCTTAGAATGGAAAGGCTGCTAGCTTTAACAGAGCCAAGAAGTCCACTTTTAACTAGAATGTGTAAATGTTACATTTTTGTGCAACTCCCACAATCCCCCAAGTGTAGAATTTGCTTTGCTTTTAACATGTCATATGCCAGCACCTCCAAGTCATGAAACACACATGTTCCCAGAAGAGAAAACAGAGGTAAAGGCAGAAAAAGGCATATGTTCTCTCCACTTTTAAGTTACAGTGCAAGTTTTTCCAGAAGTTTAAATGGCTGTAGAGTACGAAAGGTTCAGAGGAGTTTAAAGGTGCAGAAAAGTACAACCAAAATGTTCAAGGGGCTAGAGCCACTCTTCTTTGAGGAAATTTTGGAATGGATGGGGCTTTTCAGCTTAGAAAAAGATGAGTAAGCCGGGATTATAGAAGTATATAAAATTATGCATGATGTATGAAAAGAAAGGCAGATACCCCCCCCTGCTCAATTTCATGATCTAAGAAGCCAGTATTCTCCAATAAAGCAGAATAGTGGAAGATTCAGGAGAGAAAAAGAAAATACTTCTTTCCACATCACATAGTTAAACTATGACATTTGTTATAGCAAAGGGAGATAAATGAATTTCATGGCATTTTTTTAAAAGTCTGTTTTGAACCCCCCTAACCAAATGTTGCATTGAATGCAATTTGTGGTGATACATCTCTATATTTCTGAGCTTATGATCTAATTTGTGCAGTAAAAATAGGTTTGATAAATGAATATAGTACATACAATAAATGTACATGAGGGATATGCTTATACACACACACACACACACACACACTTGAATTAATGGATGTTGTGTTCTAAGCCTGACAAGCTATGATATCTAAACTATCAGCATTTCAGCAGAAGTAGCCATTTTGACAGAAACATACAGAGCCAGCATGTCATAGTGGTTTGAGCATTGGACTATGACTCTGGAAACCAGGGTTCACATCCCTGCTTGACAATGGAAAACCCACTGGGTGACCTTGGGCAAGTCACACTCTCTCAGCCTCAGAGGGAGGCAAAGCCAAAACCCCTCTGCACAAATCTTGCCAAGAAAACCTCATGATAGGTTCTCCTTAGGATGGCCATTGCTGACCAGCTGTGACAATACTAAGGTTGGTGTCACCCCTCTTGCCAACAGTATCACCTGGTGCAATTTGGCCGCTCTGAGTCCCCCTAGTGCCACCACTGCTGACAAACCATGGAATAACAAGACCAGACATAAAAAAATTGGTTAAACAAGGGCCACTTTATTTGCCCTAAAACCTATTTAAGCTGGGCTGAACCTTGAAAGGAGCAAGGGGGAGAGCAACCTAGTGTGGGATCAGCTGAGGCCAGGTGTCCCCCGTGATTACCTCTCCAGACTTCCCTTGTATGAAACACCTGAGCCCTGAGGACAATCCAATAACTGTGCTGCTCCTTGGCCAGCCATCTACTGAAAGGCAGACCCAAGGCACCCCCCCAAGTCACAGGACTTAGAGCAAGAGGAAACCCCCAAGTCCGCCTCAAGAATAGACTCCTTCCCCACCCACCTGGGCCACAGGACCCAAAGAGGTGGTTCAAGAGCCCTGTTCTTTACCAAAAGGGTGGCAAGGTGTACAATGAAACTTACTTTATCTCTCTCTCCCATGTCCACTACCTGCCAAGTGACTGCCTATTTAAAGACACCACCCATAGTCAATACCAAAATCCCCCAGGTTCAGTGTGGGGTAGACAAAATAACCCAGGGAAAAGAGAAGAAAATTCCTACCCAGCCCAAAAATAAGCAGCAATGCTCACATTGTGCTGGAGGTGGGAGGATGGGTCAAACCTAAGATACAAAAAACCTTTGAAGGGGGTGGTAAGCACACAAAAAAAACCCCATCTAGGTTTGCACTCTTACACACAGTGTTAAGACGCCTTCCGCCTGATGCAAATACTCCTGGCCTTTCAGCTCTTGAGGCTATCAAAGATGACCCCCCCCGAAGTGTTATTCACCACAAAGGTCTGGGGTTGCAGACTTAAAGGCATACAACAATAGCAACAATTTAAAAACAGGATCAAAGGTACTCACTCCAAAGTCCAAAGAGAGTGTATTTAAGTTGGGCAAAGGTAGATAGAACCCCAAGCTGTTCAAGTTTCAAACAAGCAGAGTTGCATGCAAGAACAAACATCAGAGAAATGTACAAACCAGAGGCCGGCTCCAGCACAGGCCAGGGGCCATCAGAACATTGTTCAACCAGTCTAGAAAATAGCTAACAGAATCATAGAATCATAGAATTGCAGAGTTGGAAGAGACCACGAGGGCCATCCAGTCCAACCCCCTGCCATGCAGGAAATCACAATCAAAGCATCCCCGACAGATGGCCATCCAGCCTCTGTTTAAAGACCTCCAAGGAAGGAGACCCCACCACGCTCCGAGGGAGTGTGTTCCACTGCCGAACAGCTCTTACTGTCAAAAAGTTCCTCCTCATGTTGAGGTGGAATCTCTGTTCCTGGAGCTTGCACCCATTGCTCCGTGTTCCAGTCTCTGGAGCAGCAGAAAACAAGCCTGCTCCATCCTCAGCGTGACATCCCTTCAAATACTTAAACAGGGCTATCATATCGCCTCTAAACCGTCTTTTTTCCAGGCTAAACATACCCAGCTCCCTAAGTCTCTCCTCATAAGGCATTGTTTCCAGACCTTTCACCATTTTAGTTGCCCTTCTCTGGACACGCTCCAATTTGTCAATATCCTTTCTGAATTGTGGTGCCCAGAACTGGACACAGTATTCTAAGTGAGGTCTGACCAAGGCAGAATAGAGTGGCACTATTACTTCCCTTGATCTAGACACTATACTTCTATTGATACAGCCCAAAATTGCATTGGCCTTTTTAGCTGCCGCATCACACTGTTGGCTCATGTTCAACTTGTGGTCTACTAGGACTCCTAGATCCCTTTCACACGTAGTCTCATTCAGCCAGGTCTCTCCCATCCTATATTTATGCATTTCATTTTTCCGCCCTAAATGCAGTACTTTACATTTCTCCGTATTGAATTTCATTTTGTTAGCTTTGGCCCAGCTCTCCAGTCTATCCAGGTCATTCTGAATTTTGATCCTGTCCTCTAGGGTATTAGCTACTCCTCCCAATTTGGTGTCATCTGCAAATTTGATAAGTATGCCCCTAATTCCCTCATCTAAGTCATTGATAAAGATGTTGAATAGCACTGGGCCCAGGACAGAACCCTGTGGCACCCCACTGGTCACATCTTTCCAAGACGAAGAGGAGCCACTGCTGAGCACCCTTTGGGTTCGGCCGGTCAACCAATTACAAATCCATTGAACAGTTAACTTGTCTAGCCCACATTCTACAAGCTTGTTTGCAAGAATGTCATGGGGAACCTTGTCAAAGGCCTTACTGAAATCAAGGTATGCAATGTCCACAGCGTTCCCTTCATCTACCAAGCTGGTAACTTTATCAAAAAAAGAGATCAGATTAGTCTGGCATGACTTGTTTCTCTGAAACCCATGCTGACTTTTTGTGATTATGGCATTGCCTTCTAAATGTTCACAGACTCTCTGTTTAATGATCTGTTCTAGAATCTTCCCTGGTATTGATGTCAGACTAACTGGACGATAGTTGTTGGGATCCTCTTTTTTCCCCTTTTTGAAGATGGGAACAACGTTTGCCCTCCTCCAGTCTGCTGGGACTTCTCGTGTTCTCCAGGAGTTCTCAAATATTATTGCCAATGGCTCTGAGATTATATTTGCCAGCTCTTTTAATACTCTTGGATGTAGTTCATCTGGTCCTGGAGATTTAAATTCATTTAGATTAAGAAGGTATTCCTGTACTACCTCTTTACTTATTTTGAGCTGGATTTCCCCTATTGTGTCCTCTGTTCCTTTCTCCTCAGGTTGGTCCTCCTTTTCCTTTTCTGAAAACACTGAGGCAAAGAAGGTGTTGAGTAATTCTGCCTTTTCTCTGTCCCCTGTTAGCATTTTACCATCTTCTCCACGTAGCGGCCCTATCATTTCCTTCTTCCTCCTTTTGCTGCGGACATTCAACAAAAACTGAAGAACATGATAGCACTGTTTTCAACTACCTTCCAGGACTGAGATTTATACAGCTTAAATCTCTGAGACCCACCCAAGATAAAGCTATAGGGAGGTCATTATTCCCAAGTACCATTTTCTTCTATGCAAATATTCTATTGAATAGCCTCCATTCTAGCCTATCCGCCAACACTCTCTCAGCCTGAGAGGGTGTCTGTCCTCATCCTCTGACTCATCAACATGCCTCTGTCCCTGTTGGGGTGTTTCGCTATCATTCTACATTGCAAGTTTATAAGGTTACAGGTTTAGCTGGTGTGAGTGGTTCTTCAGTGTCCTCTGGATTTGGAAACTTCACCCTCATAAATGGATTCCTCTCTTGAGGACATGAAAATGGGAGAGAAACACATTTCAGAAGTGTAGATATATTTGTATATAGATATTTTCACACACAAATACATACACATTTTCTTGACAAGGAGAAGGGGGAGGAGGAATTTAAGTTTTGCCTATTTGAACATTTCTACCACAAGATATAGAATATACACACCACAAGATGGCCACAAATTTGGACAACTTTAATAGGGATTAGACAAAGTCATGGAAGTTAAGTCTATCAATAGCCACTAGTCATGGCAGCTATATATTACATTCAGGATCAGAGGCATTGTGACTCAGAATACCATATCCTGGGAACATAACCAGAGCGTGCTATTTCTGTTGTGTTCTGCTTGTGGGCTTGCCATAAGCATTTGTTTGGCCACTAAGGGAACAAAATCTTTGTTCTGACCCGGTATGGTTTTTTCTTATGTTCTCAGCTTTAATACTTTCTTAATGGATAGCAATGCTAATTAGAAATATGACAGTATAAAATGCAACATTGTTCTAAAATACTTTGACTACTAAAATAGGAGTTCCTGCTTCTTCCCCCCCCCCCATCAACTATGCACCCCCATCTCTATCTATTCTGTGGGGGTTTTTTCACCCCCTGGGGCTGATTTTGATGGAACATAGGAGACTGAGAGGAGGCAAATCTCCTTTCCCCCTCAAAGTTCTGCTGATGAATCTGCTTCTTTAGCTGAATGGCAAGACTAGATCCAGGCCAACAACATCTCTATAAACCTGTATCACCTTCTTTTATGGAATGAGGGGAAGGTGATAGGTACTCTGTAATCTGAAAAGTTATTTGCAGCCTTTAGGTTTACAATATTTTCTACTTATCAGTATAATCACCAATTTGGAAATTAGGAGATCATTCTCGGACTTTCTTGCCATGCTAGAAAGCATGCAGAACATTTAACCCTAAATGTCCACACCCCTTATTTCTAGTTGCCTTTTCCATAAGCCTTATGAGAGACATCATGCACAAGAACTATAGTGTGTGGCAAAGCCCCATGAGTATGAGAACAGGAATAATGAATTTCATAAAATACTAAATGAAAAGAGAATACCATCAAAAGGTGGCCTTTGTAGAAAACCTGGCTACGAGCTACTGATACCACATTTGCTGCATATTTGAGTGACACTTATTCTGTGCTTCAAAGACTCCTGCAGTTCTTATAAGCTCCTTGCATAAGTCTTCTGAAATTATTGAGACTGATTCCAGCAAGCAGACCATGGAGGTAAGATGAATGCAAGTAACTTTACTGACCTGATCATCCTTCCCCAACAAAGATAAATTCTGCTGCAAGGTTAATGTTGCCATCATAATAGCACACACTCCCCTTACTGAAAAGGTAATGTGAGCAAATATCTGTAGAATTGGTAACCATTTTATATAGGCCTTTATCAGACACACAGAATAAGGTGTCATAATGATGCCACATAACCACGAAGGGGCATGTGTACCACACAACATCACCCTTTCACAGTTATGTCCCCTTAAAAACCCATACTTTTTAACTGATGTCTAAAGCCATCAATTGATCCCCCACGGCAATTATTATTATTATTATTAGTAGTAGTAGTAGTAGTAGTATTGCTGGCATAGCTGGCATGTGAAACCTCACATTTTTCTTTCTTTCTTTCTTTCTTTCTTTCTTTTTAAACCATACTTACCCCATTAATGGCCGGTCTGGAATGAAGGCTTCTGGGTGATGTGAAGTCAAAGGCTTTCACAGATGGCATCCATACATTTTCTGTGGTTTTTTTTCCCAGGCTGTGAGGCCATGTTCTGGAAGAGTTTATTTCTGATGTTTTGCCTGCATCTGTGGCCGGCGTCTTCAGAGAATGTTGGGTAGGGGTGTATGGGGGGGGGTTATGTACTATGAGTGTATGGGGGGTGTTATGTATCTCTTGGATATCAGCTGTTGGAGAGGATATGTACATTTGTGTATTTGAATGGCTAGTTTCTGGGTGGAGATATGTAAGGAGGATTAGTGTCTGTTTGGCCGTTAGCTCCACCCAGAAACTAGCCATTTAAATACACAAATGTACATATACTCTCCAACAGGGGCTCACAGTATATAAACGCCACACACACTCCTACCCAACCATTCTCTGAAGATGCCAGCCACAGATGCAGGCAAAATATCAGAAATAAACTCTTCTAGAAGATGGCCTCACAGCCTGGAAAAAAACCCTATGCTCCTGGGTGAGATTGTGACATCCAGGTAAGTGACACACTTTTTATGACCCTCCCCGGGTCACTTGTAAGTTTTAAAGTGTGTTTTTGTGCTTTTAAAAACTTGTTGGTGTTATTTTTTGTTTGTTTTTGAATTTCCCACATGATGAAGTCTCACAATATTCCACAGGATTACAAAGGAGGACTTTCTCTTTCATTGCCGGGGCTGCCTTTGCCGGGAAAGCAAGGTAAATGTTGGGGGAGCATTCTTTTGCTGGCATAAACATGGTTTTTTTATGTCAGCACCAAGAACTCTTTAAGGGGATCGCCTGATAAAGTTCATAGTTGGAACGTTTATTATAGGAACTAGAAGATGAACTCTCATGTGATATGCAGTTAAATATAGAAGTTCTTTCAGTGTTTAAAGATAAACAAACTCAAAACAGCTACAGGATGCTACAGGCCAGAGGGAGCTGGTGATTCCAGAATGCTGGGGTTGAGAAATCCACCCTTCCTTTTAATGTTAGTTTTGACACCAGCTGTACTATACCTGTTCTGGCTTTTATGTCAACTATTGAGGTGTTAATACCTATTCTCAACAAAGATTCAGCAGCTTCATGTCTCCTGTGCCACCCACAGTAGCTGTGGCAGAGCTGATGTTAAAATTGAAGAGCTGACATTAAAGCTAAGGGTAGATTCCCCACCCCACCCTTTTGGCATCACCAGCTGCCTCTAGTACAAACTGGAGCAAAGAACAAGAAGGAAGATCAAGCTGATTAACCACTATTCACCAGTCCAAAACAAAGTAAAACAAAAACATAGTTGCATTATATGAATTTGGAGAAATTTCCTCACCCCAATGAGAACTACAATATATTGCAGATTATGCCCATAGAAGTGTTGTGCAGAATCAAATGTGCTCTCCAATACCTAAACACTCAGAGCGAGAAAGGATACACTTGTGTGACATGAAACAATTGCTTTAAGTAGTTGTCTGCCTTCCTCTTTTCTTTTCTTTTCTTTTCTTTTCTTTTTTCCTTTTCCTTTTCCTTTCCTTTTCTTTCCTTTTCTTTCTTTCTCTTTTTTTGAAACAAAGGTAACTAACATAATGTCTAGGGGGAAAAAAAAGAAAACTATTGTTTTCTTTTCCAGTTTTAATTAAAAAATAATGATCTTGTTCTGAAGCCAAGAAATTAGGATGATAACATAGGCCCTGAAGGAAAACAGCTATTGTTATTTATCTGCAGGGGAACCTAAATATCAATATTATCATGGAACAATGTTCTATCCGACATCAAAATATTCTGTGCTGAAGAAAATGATCTACAATGAAGGGACTTTATTTTTGCCACTGTGATAACCAGAAGTGATCACATTCATAAAATGTGAAACTTTACTCTCAATACCCCATTAACCCTTTATTTACCTTCATGGATGTGTTGCCCAGATAATGAAAGAACCCATTATCACAGGGGCACTGTCAGCTAATTTACTTAATTACTTGCCCTACTGAAGCAGTAAAAGCACTCTGTTGATGTAAATGTTTGTTCAGGTGTAGGATGATTGGGCTGCATCTCCCAGATAATTTGAAGGCCTTTTCATACTCTGCCTCATTTCAGAATGGGACAGATTGTTACCAAGATCTACATTTGGAATGGTGGTTAATGTGATGCAGGTGGGGATAGCAAAAAATGGCCATCCTACAGAAAAAGGGAACCCCTTCACTTTGCACTTACATCTAAAAATCCTGGCAAGGTGGTTGAGATTAACCACCCAACTTTTCATTTTTTTTGTCATAGTCAATGATATCAAGTTAAGCCTGCCCATACACTAAGAAGTCAAAATGCATAATGGGCAAAAGTACAACTTTGTCTATTGGTGTTCTGAGTTAAAATGTTTCACCACTCTTTACTCAAGCTTCTTTGTCATGATATTAAATAAAGCATCATCTGCCAGTCCTGTAATCTTATGTAGAGGATTGGATGCAGATGTATAGGATGTCATCTGTAATACATGGGGAAAACAGCCACAGACCTGCATACCCACTTTAGGCACCACAAGTCTGCAATCCTGAACAGGAAGCTTGAGCAAATAGTGTCCAAAATACTGTAGCACAGCACATCCCATCCTCTCTGATTTGTCCCTGTATGGAACTGAGATGCCATCTCATTCAACTGTTTTAATCAAAACAAAAAGTTTCTGGACCAATAGACTCAAGACTTTAATGCCACGTGGCCTCAACCTAGAAGATTATGCATGAGACACTTAAGAATGTTAACATTGAAATGTTCTAGACTGCCACCTTGACTACATGCTCACTTTAACTTTAAGCAACTAGGGAAGGCAGAAGCTGAAACATTTTACTTATTAATTGAGTAGTTTTGTTTGTTAATCACTTAAACAAACATATAATGCCAAAGTAGCACAGAAATTGAACAAACTTTGGAGTGGCCATATATAAAATCTACATGGATTAGGAAATGATTGATTCAACCATTGCTAGCTGCAGCTGCACAATGTTTTCTTGAGTTTTGTTTTGTTTGTTTGTTTGTTTTAATGGAAAGTATGTACAATGGGAAGTATGTACAAAAGTCAATGGGAAAAAATATCACAATCTCTTTAAAAAGAAAGGATGGTAATGCAAGTGGAATTCCAAGAAATGTAATAACACTGAGACTTTTTCATATGCCCTACCCAATCAAGGGAAGTCTAGATTTACAGTACTTCTGTACTGTAAATTTGCTCACCAAATTGTTTCTACAATTCTCTTAAAGAAACAATGCATTATACCTCTACCTTCAGCTCCAAAAATTTTTTCAAAGATTACATTGGCATCATAGCTGCTATAGGATGAACTACCTAGTTAATACAGTAACAAAAGGATCTTCTTTCCTCCACTAATTGCTTCTCAAGCTCAGCATGAAGTCAATCGCTCCTCAGACTCAGCATGGAATGAAGAGTCATGCTGGGTAGCCTTTTTTTTCTTTTTCTTTTTCTTTTTTTTTCTTTTTCTTTCTCTCTCTCTCTCTCTCTCTTTTTTTTTTGCTTGTTTGAACCATCAAAAATGTTTCTGCCATTACAATTTGTGTTGTAATGTTAATATACTTTAAAGATTTAAATATTTCTAAAGTTCTTTGAATTTTTTAATTGACAGAAATGTATTGCTTTAATATAGCATGGTTCAATTTCCCAAGAGGAGGTTTTTAAACAGAGGCTGGATGGCCACCTTTCAGAAATGCTTTGATTGGGTATTCTTGCATGGCAGGGGGTTGGACTAGATGGCCCTTGTGGTCTCTTCCAGCTCTATGGTTCTATGAAATTAGGTTTCTTCTATAAAGTCACTTAGGGAGTGGGGGGAGGATTTGAACAGAATTAACATAAGCTAATCTTCATAGAAGAACTAGTTTGTGTCTTCCACTGAGTATGTTTTGCATGTCTCTTCAACTTCCTTTATTCAAGTAAAGGAACCAAGTTCTAAAAAAGATAATTCAAATGTTTTCCATGGATGATAGTCAGACTAGCTAGCAGTAATCCATAAAAAAGCAGCTCATGGTCTATTCATATTTATGAACCACCATAGATAGATAGATAGATAGATAGATAGACAGACAGACATAGATCTGAAGATCACTTTGGTGTGTTTCCATTTCTTCAACTTCTGGATTGCCCTCCCACCCAAATGCCAATGTCAGACACAAGAGTTAATGAAAAAGGCCATAAGTTTATTAACTCCAAGAATCTGAAACAACATAGCAGCAAATGGGAACTGCAGGCAGAAGTTTCAATGTGGTAACCCGATTAAGCTGGCTCTCCCAACAGGAGAGTTCTGGGCTCAAAATCTATGAAAGGATCAGAGGGTCCCAAAAAAAAAAAAATTCCTGAGATGACACTGTTTGGCACACTTGCCTGAAGAAATCATTTTGAGACAAGAACCCACCACTCATCTCCCCTCAAGCTGGTTGGCAATGATAGGGAAATGGATGGTATCTTTCATCTTCTGGGACCATGGATAGCCTTCAAAGAGAGTCAATTGAAACAAAAGGCCGACACTCCACCAGTTGTGACATATAAGCAACATTCAACCAATTAACCAAATAGTATACTGTAGCAAACAGGCTCCAACATTACATAGCATGGAGTAGGTAAAAAAACTGTATCATTAGCCAAACATGGAACAAGAAGAAAAATCCTACTCAGCCCCGTAAAAGATGACTGGAAATTCCCACGCTTCATTGAGCAGAAACAGAGGTGGGGAGCAGAAACAGTTATGAGGCCTGAGTTGTCCCTTCACATTCGCTGGGGTTTGGTTCCAGGACCCCCCGTGAATACCCAAATCCGTGAATACTCAAGTCCCATTATATGCAATGGCATAGCAAAATGGTGTCCTTTATATAAGATGACAAAATCAAGGTTTGCTTTTTGGATTATTATTTTCTAAAGAATATTTTCAAGCCGTGAATGCCAAATCCGTGAATGTGGAGGGACAACTGTAATGCAGCCCTGCACAACACCAATGCAACAGCACACCCAGGCATAGGGTTGCCATAAGTCCTGGAAAACAGGGAAAATCCTGGATTGAAGGGACTGAAAATTGTCCCATCTGGCTGGGCTGCTTGAAGCAGCAGATCCTGGATTCCTCAAGCTCCCTCACTTTGGGCCCCAAAAGGGAGGGTGGGAGGCAGAGGCAGCTGAGGGGAGAAGAATGAGGGCAGGCATGGGAAGGAGGAGGGTGGGAGGGGGAAGGAGCTGCTTCCCGTGGGGAGGGGGAAAGTCCCCATTTTGGCTGCTCGGCTGTTGCCACTGCTGAGAATAGGGCAAAGAGGCTCCAGAGAGCAGCCCAAATGCTCAGGACAGAGGGGGATGCCCGGGAGGGGGTGTCATGCCCTGTGAGTCTGATGAGGATATGGAATCAGAGGAGGAGGAGTGCATGGCAGGGAATGGCCCTATGGACCCTGGCACAAGTTTCTCTACACCTGTGCCAGCAGTGAGCCCTGCCAACCTGGAGGCTCAAGAAGAAGAAGAGCCTTGTCCTAGTGGGTTGGCAGCAGTCCCATCAGAGAGCCCTGCCAATTCAGATAAGGATGAGGAAGATGAGACGGACTTACCTCCACCATCATACAGCCAGCAGCAATCCTAAAAGGAAGCTCAAAAAAGATCACTGAGGCTTTATCAGAAACACCTGCTTGTCAAGGAGCACCTCACAAAGCCTTGATTACTATATGTATGCTTTGGGGAGTTATAGAGGCTTTGTCAGAGATCAACTGATTTTCCTGGATAAAGCTTCGTGTCTGATATCGCTGACTCTGTGTTCCTATTGCTTTGACTCATTTTTAGACCTTGGACTGTTTCTGACTACGCTGCTGCCTGATCCTATTGACCCATGGACTTGTTTGTACCCACACTGAATTCTGTAAGCCCTGACTCTTTGGATTGTTTTGCTGGACTAATCTTTGCAAGACTGTGTTTCCATTCCTTTGTGCTAATTACCAGCTGGCTACCTTCCCAGATTTTTGCTGTTTGTATATACTTTGCCAGGAACTAGCTACAATCTCAGACAAGGGATCTGGGAGAGGAGAAGGGATGAGTCAGGGTTGGGTGGCCCAGTGGGCACAGAGGTTCTTTGCCTGAGGAGTCCAAGGGAAGGGGGACTCGGTCTGGTTTCCAAGTTACGCCTCAAGCAATGCTTTGTGCGGCATCCATTTTCTTGGTTCATTTTAAGGACTTGTTTTACCAGGAACCAATACATGCACACAATCATACATGCAAGCATACTCTCACACCTTGACCAAGTGCAGAGTTCTGGAAAGTAGGGTTGGTACAAGACACTTTAAACTACTAAAATATGCAATAAAACAATGTTAAATGTCAAAATGTGGGGGATATGTCTTGGTTTTTATTGATAATCCACCCAATCCAGTCCTGTATACTTTTGTCCTGGTTTTGTAATAGAGAATTATGGCAACCCTAACCAGGCATGGCATTTGGCCAATGGCTTGAGAAGGCAAAACTACTTCCATCATAAGGCCAGGCACCTGGAGGGACATGCCAATTATTTAAATTAAAACAGATTTGCCTAGCTTGCAGTGGCATGTGTAGTGTTCTAATCAATAGTGGATCAAGGCAGTTATGATCCTGGAACAGTTTCACCCTCTCCTTCCTTTGTTCACACGTGCAAGCATCTCTGTTTGATTGCCAGTTTTGTGCTGTAGCAAATCAGGATTAGAGGTGCTATTGGGCAAAAGGAGTCTTCCCAGGACAAGAGACAGCCTCTTTTAGTCTTAAGGGAGGAAGTACGTTTGGACAACTCCTGACTGTGTGTCCAAAGTGTTCTAACTGAGGTGGGAATCCTAGAGACAGTGACCTGAACATGCACTAACCTCTTCTCTCAATCCATAGCTGGGTAGGGATAGGCAAAAACTGGGAGAGAGGAGATCTAAAGTTCCCCTCTCTCCAGGAGGATCTCAGTACAAGAAGTACTGTATGTGTTTTAGTGTGTATGCCACCTTCATACTGTATATGTGATGCCAGCATGTACGCAAGTGTGTATGACACCATGGGCCTCCTACCCATTAAGATGATCATTGGTAGTCTGGAATAGGTGATACAGAGCTCCCACTTGAAAAATGTCCATGTTAGGATGTGTACATCTGTGTTTATCCACTCCTTATGAATGGTTTCATCTACTGAGTAGATGGCTGACTAACAGGTACTTCTGACCCTAGTGTCATTCAAGCCCAGAACCTCAGACAGGTGCTCTAAATATTCAAGCTCTAATCAGAATATAGATAATCATACAAGGAGATCAGGGAGATCAAAATCAACTTCAGAGAAAAAAATGGGAGAGGCTCACATATAGATATGAAACTTGCAAAGCAGTCTAGCAAGTCAGCTGGATTACTAAAAAAAACCCTGTTGATCACAAACAGAGGAGGTCTTGAGTTTCTAAAAAGCAATTAATTATATGTAATATAGATTTAATGTACATCTCATATGGAGTTGCTATCAATATGGGAAACTCTGACCTAATGTTCTTTGGTGTGTTCCAGTGTCATTTTCCCATATATACTTTGCCCTAGAAAGAGATCCCCTCTGACATTGTAATACCAAATTTACAGTCCTGCTGTGCTTTGCATGCATTTGTTTTCAAAAATATATAACTATTTATGCTAATGTAGGGAAATGCTTGAATCAACCCAGTATGTGGCATTTATGTGTTTTGCTGAAATTCCAAGAAACATCAGAATATGATGTTTTGTAGGCCTTAATTTCAGTATTATACAGGGAACACTGCAAGAAAATGCAAAGCAATTTGACTATCTCAAGACATATTAAACATGGCATTCAATGAATCTTCTCTTAACAGTGTACATTTAATGTGCCATTCCTCAGGATATAATCAAAGTAAAACAAATCAGTTTTGTGTCAGATATGAAAATTTTTAAATCTCAGTAGTGTACACACACTTTGCATTACTTATAGACACACACATATGTAAATATTACCACTTTCCCAATAGACTTTTCCCCCTTTATTCTTTCCAAATATATTAGTATAATGTGCATCTGATGCATATTTGATGTATTGCTACTGTTGTGTTGGGAAGTTTAGAGAATAACATAAGCATTGAAAAATAACATTTCTTCAGGATAAGGTGAATAAGGATGGCTTGCACTTGTTTGTTTGTTTTCCTATTGAATTGTTTCACCACTATCATAATGTTATAGATATAAGAGCAGTTTTAAATAATTAGATAGATAGATAGCAACAACTCATCACTTGTTAACTAAAGTTAACTTTCCTAATTTGAAACATGCTAAATCAGACAACACTAAGGATTTTTGCTAGGCCTATAGCATTTAAAATAGGTTTCTGTTCTTGGTGTTGCCAGCTGATTCAAGGCCAGTCCTCTCATTTGGCAAGATGAAGCAGGTGTCTCAGGCAGAAGGAATTGTGAGGAAGTCAAGGCTGTGTGCATTATTCCAACTACCTTAAGCATCCTAAGGTATCCTGCCTTATCTGTAGTGGGGATTGTATCACCCAGTTATTTTTCCCAAGGTTTCTAGTCATTTCCTTCTCATGGCATTTTGTGTGCCCTCTAAACTGGCTTACTGTTCTCAGATATAGAGGTAAATATTGTCCACTTACATCTGTTGAAGTAAGATTCAACTGTCAGTTCGGCTGTCTTCTGTTCATGAAATGGGAGTGGGATCTATCTTGCCCTTTGCTTCAGGCAGCAAAGTGTTTTGAGGTAGCCTTGACAGGAACTCTTCCAAATCCTTTTATGCTAAGAAGGGACAAAGTTATTCTTATGTTGATGGAACAACACTAATGCAAAAAGGATTTGGAAATGTATGGCCAAGTTCTGATTCTCTTTAGGACTCAGTGCTACTCTCTTGCCAGGAGAAAGTTAGGGATACAGATGTAGTTGTTATTGCATCATATCCATTAGTCAGTTGAAGGCTGTTGATCATCTTCTCTATGCCCAGCCATTCTGGAGGATAAGATTGCAACTAATCACAAGTTTCTCATTGATGGAAAATACCTCCCATATAAACATGTGCAACATTGTTCTTCCTTTATGACAATAGAACAAGGAATATAATAAAAATTTAGCTGAGAAGCTAGTAATAGAGGGCTTAGGGTATTTAAATGAAAGGGTACTGAACACAAAATGAACTCTTGGGTAAATGACAAACAGCCAAAATTAAAAGAAAAAGAGAGAGAGAGTTGATATGGTAAAAACTATATAAAAATGCATTTATAAGAGGATTGTGTATATGTATACGTGCACATTTTCATGCAAATGTTAGAAAAGTGTATTCTGAAAATTTTGGAGTAACTAAACTTTGGACTGGAAAAATGAGAAACTGTGAGAAAGTCAAACTGGCAGATTCTTTCATCGATCCATGTTTGGCCATTGATATGCTAGGTTTGCATTATCTCTACACAAGAAACAACATTCAGAGGCAACAACAACAATATGCCTTCCTAGCAGAGCTCATAAAAGTTGTTTTTCCCCCCTTAACTATGACATCCAGGATCTTCCAGTCAGCATAGCTTTTGGTTGTTTTGGCTGGGAGATTATGAGAGGAAGTAACTTTTCAAGACTCTGTGCTATAAGACCACAAGCACAAACCTTCAAAAGAACTATTGGCTAATGGAAGCTACCTATTCCATGTCAGGAGTTAGAGGCCTGAACTCCTTATAAAATGGCAAGCCAACTGCAAAACTGCCAAGTCACTGCCAAGCTAGCTAAGGCCAAGGCCAAAGAGCCTGGAGGCCACAGCTGCACACATCATCCTTATATAAGTCATTATACAAGTTTAAGTGTTGAATGAAAAGAAAAGGAAGGTGTGCAAAATATAGCGTGGCGTGCAAAGAGCTTGTATAAGAAGTAAGGCTCCTAGGTGACTGAAGGAGCCAGTATCCTGTGACACCTGTAAAAACTGTATAAAAGGAGCCTACACTCAGAGCTCAGTGTGATGTACAGATGGTGAGATGTTGTCTTTTGAAAAAGTCTGATGCCTGGCATAGTAGTGTGTATATTGTAAATATTGCAACTGTTGTTATGTTAAAGATAAAGTGCCTCCTATTGTTTGAAAAAAAAAACACTCTCGTGTAAGCACAAGCTTGTACCCCACTTCCAAGGCACCCCACTCCTGGAATGTTAGCATTGGCTACAGGCCTCAGAAGCTGGCCAAGTTTGGTTCATTAATGTGGCATTTTACAAAGGGAAAAAGACAGGATGGTCTCAGAAAAGGTCATTTATATTTTCCCCTGGAAAGCTTAAGACCTGGGGCTGTAGGGCCAAATGTGCCTCGTTGAGCACAGTTGTAATAGGGGGGAAACTCTGTTACTCTGTGTTAACCAACCCAGGGTGCACAGTTGTAACAGGGGGGAAACTCTTTTACTCTGTGTTAGCCACATCCAGCTTCTCCATCCACTCTGCCAGACTGACTACAGGACAGGTTATATTACCCCAGCAAAACCCTCTTGCAACCCTCTATCCCAAGCTTTCCTACTGTTTCTTTCTATAACCTAGAGTGAATGCTTTTTCTGGGTGAATGTGTGTGTGTTTGGTGTTATTTTTGAACTTCTTAATAAAAACCATATTTAATTTTAAATGTGTAGGTATTCCATCCAGATTATTACCGGTAGACATAGGTTTTCAAGTTCCCCTTGTTACCCCCTTTTACATAGCTAAAGTTGAATTGCTGCTAATTTCCCCAACATATTAGAAACTTGATGTTTTCTTGGAATTTTCCAAGGAGCATTTTGGGTAACACTTGTGTGTGAGTATTATTTTGGGAACGGGTCTTATATTGTTATCCTAAGAGCATCACCTTTAAGTTTGGGGGAATGATAGCTCCTAAGGAGACCTGCAAGAAGAGGGTAATTTGGGGGAATCTTTTCACCTGTGTATACCAGTACTAACTGTAGAGAGCACTCCAGTTGATATTAAAGAAAGTATTTTATTTGCATTAACACAAGAGATAGGCTATCATCCAAGAACATACACACTTAAGAATTATACAGTGTTATCAAAGAGAAAGTCAGGGTGGAAAGGTGATAATTACAAGTCTGAGAGAAGGAGGTCAACACGGCGGCGAGACTCAGACAGAGCCTGAGGATGCAACAGAGAATCTGGTCTATCAAGAAAGAGAATGGAGAGGCCCTTCCACATTATGCTGGGTATGGCACAAAGAATGACAGGTCTGGTCTGTGGCGCATGTGGTTAGGGTCTGAGCTAGGATACGTATAACATATTTCATATCCTGGAGGAGTGTGTTAGTTATGACAAAGCCTGGATGGCTTTCCCACAGAACATAGGTTGATTGCCTTAGCTTTGGAGTGACAAAACATTGAAGGGATTTGCAACAACCTCTTAATGTTTGGACAGGTAAGGTGTATAGGAAATATCTCCATAGGGTATGGGTGGAAGAATGGTCATTCATTGCATGACTGAATTGTCAGGAAATGACATGGATGTGACCACAAGATGGAGCTGTAATCTTAGTAATGAAAGTAGTTAAGCTCCAGTGGCAGGTGTGTGTGTGAATCAGCACTTGAGAGTGTGCACACCTGAGATGCCTGATGTAACAGGCATTGTTTAACAGCCTATAAAAAGGAGATGGGAATTATCTCCAGTGTGGGTTTGTTGTGGATGGTGGTTGGCGAAGCAGCTTGTTGGTTTAAGAGAGATTGTCCTATACTCTGTATATATATTGTAAATATACTGCAAACAAAGATTAAAGCCCTCAAGTTGAGTGAAGGCTGGCCTTGTTACTGTCTTTATTTGGCAAGCCAGAGCCGAAGGCAGTGTGCTGGAGTGAAGGAATTTTTCCTTCTCAGCCTGAAGTCTTTTGCAGAAGTCTCTCTAGAAAACCTTCTCCTTGGCATCCTGTCGATGTGGAACAACTCTGCAGGTGGTCGTGGTGAACACAGCACGTCTTTCTACGCCCCAACAAGGGTTATGGGCCCAGTGTCCGCATGGACAACGCTTGAGAAGCTGTGGGAGATATAGTTCTGCAATTGGTGAGCTGTTTTGTGTTCCTGGAGGGCTGAAGAGAAAAGTCCTGGAAAGGAGTGAGTTAAGTGTGTCTACTCAGGGACTCTGCTCTTATCTTTGCTTTGGGAAACCATTTGCTTTGGGAAGCTAATTGTTTTTGGCAGCCTGTCTGGACTGTTATCAGTGTGTTTTTTTGCATCTGTTTTTGAGTGCAAACATGGAAACAGCAGTCAGGTTTGAAAAGCTGTCTGAGAAGAACTATGCTTCCTGGAAAATTTACATAGAGGCTTTGCTAATAAAGCAGGACTTGTGGGACTATGTAAAGAAACAAACTGACCCTGCTAATGAGGATGAATTAATAGGTGATGAAAAAGCTAGAGCATTATTCTAGCTGTAGAACCAAATCAGCTGAATAATATCAGAGATAAAACATCAGCATTTGAAGCCTGGAAAGCTCTTGAGAATGTCAACCAACCAGCTGGAGCCTTGTCAAAAATGCTGTGCAGCAGAAAGCTGTACTGTTGTAAAAAGCAGGAAGGTGAATCCATGCTTGTGCATTTAAAAAGGATGCAGGATAATTTTGCAGAGTGCAGCGAGTGTGGCATCCAAATAGAAGAAACCCCAAAAGCTTTTATACTCCTGAGTAGTCTAAACAGTGAATGAGAGTTTCTAATGTACAATCTCCAAGGAGTAGCCGAAGCTGATTTAAATGTCGACCTCATGGCATCCAGAATATTGGAAGAGGCACAGAGGAGAGACTCACAGGGGAGCTTCAAGGGAGTGACCACCTGGAGGAGACAACCAACCAACCAATCCACGTCCTTGCCTGAGGAAGGGAATGCTGCTGTCTGCAGAACACGGAGATTTTTTTTCCTGTGGAGAGACCGGACATTTGATAAAGAACTGTCCTAAGGTCTCTGCAGCAAAGAAAGGACAGAACTCACAAAGAAAAAGAAAAGACAAGCTCCAAGATGGGAGGGGTTTGCTACTACTGTAGAGGGAGTTGTAAATGAGAAAAAGGACCAGTCTGTCTGGATTTTGGAGAGTGGGTGTTCTCACCATATGACCCCCGATAGGAAAAAACAACAGAGCCCAAAGCCAGCACCAGTGGACACTGTGGTATTTGCAGACGGTGAATCTGGCAGTGTAGAGATTCAAGGGTCTGTATTAATCCCTGGTTTAAACAAGGTACCGTATATTCCGACGTATAAGATGACCCTGCGTATAAGACGACCCCCCCAATTTTTAAGGTAAAATGCAGAGTTTGTGATATATTCGCCCTATAAGATGACCCCCCTCTTCCAACGCATAGCCCCCGCATGCAGCTCCTGCGCTCCCTTCCAGGAGGGAGCGCAGGAGGAGGATGCGGAAGCTGTGCGCCCAAAAGGGGCACGTTCGCCCCTTCTCCCCACCTTCCAGGAAGGTGGGGAGAAGGGGCGAATCACGGGTTTGGCCGCATAGCCTCTGGATCCCCCTCCTGCGCTCTCTTCCAGGAGGGAGCACAGGAGGGGGATCCGGAGGCTGTGCGGCCAAACGGGGCACATTCGCCCCTTCTCCCCACCTTCCAGGAAGGTGGGGAGAAGGGGCGAATCACGGGTTTGGCCGCGCAGCCTCCGCATGCCCCTCCTGCGCTCCCTTCCAGGAGACAGCGCAGGAGGGGGATCCGGAGGCTGTATGGCCAAATGGGGCAGGTTCACCCCTTCTTCCCACCTTCTAGGAAGGTGGTGAGAATGGGCTAATCGCGGGTTTGGCCGCGCAGCCTCTGCATGCCCCTCCTGCACTCCCTTCCAGGAGAGAGCGCAGGAGGGGGATCCGGAGGCTGTATGGCCAAACGGGGCATGTTCGCCCCTTCGTCCCACCTTCCTGGAAGGTGGGGAGAAGGGGCGAATCACGGGTTTGGCCGCGCAGCCTCCGCATGCCCCTCCTGCGCTCCCTTCCAGGAGAGAGCGCAGGAGGGGGAGCCGGAGGCTGTACGGCCAAAGGGGGCACGTTCGCCCCTTCTCCCCACTTTCCAGGAAGGTGGGGAGAGGGGGAGAATCGCGGGTTTGGCCGCACAGACACCACATGCCCCTCCTGCGCTCCCTTCCAGGAGAGAGCGCAGGAGGGGGATCCGGAGGCTGTATGGCCAAACGGGGCACGTTCGCCCTTTCTCCCCATCTTCCAGGAAGGTGGGGAGAAGGGGCGAATCGCGGGTTTGGCCGCGCAGCCTCTGCATGCCCCTCCTGCGCTCCCTTCCAGGAGAGAGCGCAGGAGGGGGTTCCGGAGGCTGTATGGCCAAATGGGGAACGTTCGCTCTTTCCCCCCACCTTCCAGGAAGGTGGGGAGAAGGGGCGAATCGCGGGTTTGGCCACGCAGCCTCCGCATGCCCCTCCTGCGCTCCCTTCCAGGAGAGAGCGCAGGAGGGGGATCCGGAGGCTGTACGGCCAAATGGGGCACGTTCGCCCCTTCTCCCCACCTTCCAGGAAGGTGGGGAGAGGGGGCGAATCACGGGTTTGGCCACGCAGCCTCCGCATGCCCCTCCTGTGCTCCCTTCCAGGAGAGAGCACAGGAGGGGGAGCCGGAGGCTGTACAGCCAAACGGGGCACGTTCGCCCCTTCTCCCCACCTTCCAGGAAGGTGGGGAGAAGGGGCGAATTGCGGGTTTGGCCACGCAGCCTCTGCATGCCCCTCCTGCGCTCCCTTCCAGGAGAGAGCGCAGGAGGGGGAGCCGGAGGCTCTACGGCCAAACGGGGCACGTTCGCCCCTTCTCCCCACCTTCCTGGAAGGTGCGGAGAAGGGGCAAATCGCGGGTGTGGCCGCGCAGCCTCCGCATGCCCCTCCTGCGCTCCCTTCTGGGAGAGAGCGCAGGAGGGGGATCCGGAGGCTGTATGGCCAAATGGGGCACGTTCGTCCCTTCTCCCCACCTTCCAGGAAGGTGGGGAGAAGGGGCAAATTGCGGGTTTGGCCGCACAGCCTCCGCATGCCCCTCCTGCGCTCCCTTCCAGGAGAGAGCGCAGGAGGGGGATCCGGAGGCTGCGCAGCCAAACGGGGCACGTTCGCCCCTTCTCCCCACATTCCAGGAAAGTGGGGAGAGGGGGCGAATCGTGGGTTTGCCTCGGCCGCTGCAGAAGCGATCCAGCGGCAGCTGCGGCAAACCACAATGTTTGCCCCCTCCTCTGTCTTCCGTTGCTTCCCAAAGGGGGAGAAAGCAGAGGAGGGGGGCGAATGATCTTCAAAACACTTTGCTTTCCCCCCCCCCGCCCCATCTCCTGCCTCTTCACTCCGTTTGCGAAGAGGCAGGAGATAGGCAGGTGGGCGAAGCAAAGTGTATCCGGTGTATAGGACGACTATCAATTTTGGAGGGCACTTTTGAGTGCTCAAAAGTCGTCTTATACGCCGGAATATACGGTATTTCATAATGTACTGTGTGCACCAAAACTACAAAATATCCTTGTAAGTGTGACATCCCTAACCAGTGATGGATATGAAATCCTTTTCAAAGGAGATGAGGGGATTGTGTCTATGGAGGGAGTAGTATGTGGTAAAGCCATAAAGAAAAATCATATTTATCAAATGGTAGCACAGGTGCAGTGTGGGAACATAACAAATAAGCCACTGCATGATGGGTGTGCTCATTACCGTCATAGAGTTATGGGCCATATAAGCTTCAAAGGTTTGAGAAACCTAGAGAAGTTTTGCCCAGAGTTCAAGGTAGAGAACTGTAAAAGTTACCTGGCCTGTGCTATTTGCAAAAAGGTAAAGGTCAAGGCTTACCCTGTAGCGAAGGTGAGCAAATGCATAACCCAGAGGCCTTTTCAGATTGTACATGCGGATTTATCAGGGCCACATCAAGTAAAGAGTATAGGGGGTAGCAGGTTTACCCTATTGATAGTAGATAAGCATACCAGATTTACCTATGTGGCAATGCTCAAAACCAAAAGTGAGGCTGCTGATATGATCAAAAAATGGGTCAATTCTGTTGAAAGGGAGCTTCCCTACAAGGTTGGCACTGTTGTGGTTGACAGAGGTGGGGAATTCTTAAGTAGTAATTTGCAGCAGTGGTTTGGGCGGAAAGGGATCCAACATAAAATTACAAATCCCAGATTTCCAGCTGAGGATGGTTTGGCTGAACGTAGGATTGGGATGATAAACCAAATAAGGGATTGTATGTTAGAGGATTCTGGAGCACCAACTAATTTGTGGAGAGAAGCAACAAGAACCACTTGTCATATTGTAAATAGGTCATGGTGCAGTGCAATAAACCAAACACCATACTACTTATTGTATGGAAGAGCACCAAACCTAAAGTACTTAAGAGTGTTTGGACAATTTGCATCAGTGTACATTCCTCCTCAGTTCAGGAAAAAGAATCAGCCCAAAAGCCAAAGGTTGCGTTTTGTGGGCTATAAGGGAAATAAATATAGGTTCCTGATGGATGGGAACAGGATTTTGTATTCAAGGAGTGCTAAGTTTGAGACTCATACTGGGTGGAAGAGAGTATACCATGACCAAAATGTTGATGTAAAACAGAAAGCCAGTGTGGTAGATAAGAACAATGGAAATGGAGGGGTACATGCATCCAGGGATGTCTTAGATGAGAAACCAGGTGTGTCACAATAGCCTGGAATTTTGAGTAAACAAGGAACTTTGAAGATGCCTGGTACTCCAGAAGAGCCTAGCACTTCATTAGACTTGCAACCAAAGCCAGATATAGTGACTGTGAAACAAGAACAAGTTGAGACTCGTGGGCAAAACACTCAGGCCTGTGTTAGTAGCAATGACACTGAGAGTGGTCAAGGTACATTCCTGATTCCCATGAGGTCTCAGAAAGGAAAGTTCTTCGTAGTAAAGCAGGGACAAGCCTCTTCTGTGGCAGCAGTAAAAAGAACTGAAAACACTCCAGAAAGAGCCAGGAGAACATGCACTAAGCAGGAGGGGTGGAAGAAAACCAAAGCTCTGGTGTGTGTGGCAGAGTATAGCCAGGATATGTTTGGTGGAATGGTCAGGCCTGTAAGTAAAAGGAAATTGACAAATGATAGCACCAGGGAAGCCAGAGCTGGGTGGGTCAGTAGCATGGGCTATCAAGGTCTAAGAAAACACTATGGCATTGTAAAGAACGGGAATGGAGTCACAGACTCTAGAGATATCAGTGAGTAAGGTCATAGTATATAAAAGGATAGGTGTAAATGACACATGGGACACACCACATGTCATTTGGACGGAAATGTCAGGAAATGAAATGGATGTGACCACAAGATGGAGCTGTAAGCTTAGTAATGAAAGTAGTTAAACTCCAGTGGCAGGTGTGTGTGAGAGTCAGCACTTGAGAGTATGCATACTTGAGCTGCCTGATGTAACAGGCATTGTTTAACAGCCTATAAAAAGGAGATGGGAATTATCTCCAGTGTGGCTTTGTTGTGGATAGTGATTGGTGAAGCAGTTTGTTGGTTTAAGAGAGATTGTCCTATACTCTGTATATATATTGTAAATAAACTGCAAACAAAGATTAAAGCCCTCAAGTTGAGTGAAGGCTGGCCTTGTTGCTGTCTTTATTTGGCAAGCCAGAGCCCAAGGCAGTGTGCTGGAGTGAAGGAATTTTTCCTTCTCAGCCTGAAGTCTTTTGCAGAAGTCTCTCCAGAAAACCTTCTCCTTGGTGTCCTGTCGACGTGGAACAACTCTGCAGGTGGTCATGGTGGACACAGCGCGTCTTTCTATGCCCCAACATGAATGGACTAGCATAGCCCCATTATCAACTGGGATTTCCTCATAATCCTATCTGGGTTTTTCCACCATTTTGATTCTGGAAATGTCTCAGGTCCTTGTGACTTCAACTGTCCTCCAATTAGCCTGACCCCAAAAAGTGTCCAATATGTACAGTTTTGAAATAGGGATAGTAGGGCATGCTAACAATATACCTTCAAGAAAGCATGATACAGTCCTCAGGGAAATAGGTGTCTGTTGTCTGTCTAGCTTTCATGTACCTTTCAAAGCAGAAGGATCTTTGTGAGGACAAAATACTGGCAATTCCCATTTCCCTGTGATACTAACAGAATTCATTCCGATGCAGTAAAAGAGTATATGTGGGAGAATCACAGGTCTGTATAGTCCAACCCGTCCACCCACACATGCCACAAATGTGTCCCCACTGCACCTTCTGCAGGAACACTTCCCTGCCATCTGTGTGATCAGCTTGCAAAGGAAAGGTCTCTGTGCATATACTAATGTAAGTATGGACCTCCCCCATACAAGGATGGATCTTATATGAGCCAGTTTATAGATGAACTCTATACATGGAGATTTCTTCCTTTGCTAACTGAACATGCAGTCACTAAGGAAGAGCTTTCCTCTGGGTGTTGGTGGAAAACTGGCTGTGGTGCACACTGAGTGAACATCAGTGTGTGGAGTACTGTCTGAATGCCCCAGCTACCACCAACTGTCAGTGTTCACACCACAACTAGTACTGAACAATGGTAACTGTTTCTACTATGCCCAGTTTGGGGCTGAATCTAGGGTATGTGTCTCTGATTGTAGCTCATCTCAAATATCAACATGATGCAGCACATGGTCAGAGCACACAGAAGGTTCTCTCTCACAATGCATAATCAAGCACTGAGTTTGCATCATGGCCACAATTTTGTCACTGGAGAAGCAGCAAGGGAATTGGGCTTCTCCCAGAATTAAGTATATCCCTAGCTCCCTATCCTCAGTCCTGAGACTTCTGTTGTAACATCAAGAGCCTACACAAAGAGGAGGTGAGAGAATGGATGATACAATCTGTGCAGAAGACAAGCAGCCAACTGTTAGCAACCCACATGGTGTACTGTGTATGCTAATGGCTTGGCCAGATAGAATGAAGAAAGCTGAACAAAATGAAAGACATCTTGAGGCCAGTTAACAGTTGGCAGGGTGAGACCATTGTCTCTAATTGGCAGCCACACTGCATTCTCTTAGATGTGCACAAAACCCTGAGCCTTTTCTGGGAATGTAATGTAAAATAAAATAAAACTCTCTAGATTTCTTATTCTTGTTGATTTAAGCTGCTTAGATTCAAGGAAACAATTCAACAAGGAATTTTCAAGCCCAATGGATTCCTCTCCCCTGGAGAAGAGTGAGACAATAAATACTTCCTTATCAAGGGTTCCATAATTTGTACAAATTGTCTGTGTACAATACTATCATTCTCCCACTTCAATATGCACACAGCAAGTACAGACCAATGGGTGATTCCCCACCAAACTGAAAGAAGACAGAACATAGCCATTTTGGTAACAGGGACATTGGCTGTTAAAAGAAAGGATCTGTCTGGAGTATAGCTTATGCTGCTGCTTGGAGCTGTGTCACCTTCACCTCCCCAACAAGTATTGCCATGAATGAGTAATCTCAGGACTTAGAGGTAAACTACACTAGATAATTTCCCCCTGACCTGCCTACAACAAAGAATGACCTAGTTTTAAGCTCCACCCAAGTCTTGAGAGTTAAAAGTGGGACCCTGACCCAGACCAGTTCCCAAGGTTGTCCTTCTGACAACTCCTGGATCCCATGTTTCAATGAGTACATCAGAGGATCATGCTTCACTATAAAGGCAACCCTTGGTGCTCTCCAACATGTCTTGGCCAAGTCATTCCTCACACAATCTTTCCAGAGACAAGGGTAAAGTCCCCTTTTCCTACTACCTGTAAACCCCCTTGCAGATCTTCTGAAGGGAGTTTTTCATCCACTAGACACACCCCTATTTGCCCAAAAGTTAGTAAAATACACGAAGTAAACATTGTCAGTGACTAGTTTCCCATGGTCCCACAAACTAAACACTAATCAAATAATGGTTGATGGTACTAATCCAATCCTGCCTTTTGTCACATCATCCACTTCCAAAAGATGCTGAGCCTCTCAAAATCTGCTCATGAGACAGAATGCCCCATAAGGAGGGATGTATCCATGAATAATAAAACACTGAAATCAGCTCAAAATCCAGACAGTGAATGGGTAGTAGGCAAAAGGCAGATTAGACATTGAATTTTACAGTTTCAGCACTCATACAGCACCTCCACACCACTCATACTGCCTCATCAAACAAGACACACCAGAATGAGCAGGAATCTGGAGGGATGGCCTCATTCACAGATCACCCATATGAGAAATAAAGGTGATGGATGAGGTAGAGCTCATCAGATGCCTTTTTAGATACCAACCCTGGGGAAAACCTGAAGGTGCTAATTGGATGGTATGTCAAAGGTGTCTAAGAGCCTGCCTTCTGCTAACAGTTTCTGGATTTTTGCCTAGACAATATGCTCCATATTTTAGAGTAAACGCAAATTGGCTGACCTAAACTCACACTTAGATGTGCATAAAATCTACGCTTTTGTGCGCCTTCAAATTGTGTGCCTTTCCAACTTTTGACTACCCCAAGGTGACACTATTATGGGGGTTTCTTGGCAAAATATGTTCAGCGGTTGTTTGCCTTTGCCTTCCACTGAAGCTGAGAGAGTGTGACTTGTCCAAGGTCACCCAGTGGGTTCCCTGGCTGACTAAGTGGGGATTTGAACCCTGTTCTCAAGAGTCATAGTCCAACACAAACACTACTATACCAGGTGAGCTGCTCTCCCTGAAAATTGGTTCTAAACCCATTTTTAAAATATCCAGTGTCATCCTACAGAGACTGCCCTCCAATAAATGCACCAGACTTTGAGTTTAACTGGAACTGAGCCCTTTTGAAGCAGGCAAGGCTGAGATGTCCCTTCTCAGGCCACCTTGGATCTGGCCACAGTTTTGGCTTCCCCTTTTGTACATGGCATAAAAGCATGAGACATCCACAGTTGGAACAAATGTGTTTATACTTAAAGACTCCCTGGGCCCCTGATTACCAATTCCCAGGCAGGTTTGAATCCCTTGCCCTACAGTGCTGTAGACAGATGTGGCAGACACTGTTGTTTATAGACCAAACAACCCACTGTCAGAATCATCCCACTGGGTGCACCTGGCTGGAGTCATGATCTGCATTTACAGCCATGGTTGCATCTCACCCCATAGGAGACTAGGGTTGATAGCCACTTTTATATTGAATGTTTCATCATATTGATGTCATAAAGGGCCCATAAGGGCCCATAATCAACATAACCCTGATAGATTATATCTACAGTATGTATAGAAAAGACTGGAATAGAATTGCCCATACACAAACAACTTTCTACTTGGAGAGGACTTCTTTGCCTTTGTTACCTATATCATCCTTATCTTTCTTTTCAATTTCCTTAAATAACAGAGCAAACACATCCACATATTCACCCCACATATTTCATCTTTTGTGGCAGGAAGCAGATGGCCAGATAGAAACAGACAGTACTTTGAAAGATACAGTAGCGTATTCATGGTCAGCCCAAGATACTCTCAACAAAAGCCCCACCCCCCCTGCTGCATGTTAGCTCAGAGGCTACTGGGACAATTGGGGTAGGCTGGCTGAGTGGCACCCAAGGTCTGGGACCAGATTGGGGGCATGGGGGAACCCAGTGACACAGCTCTGCAGGATGATAGAGCCAGAATCTAACATTATCCTGTAGCTGGCAACCATAGCAAGAATTTTGTTCCAGCTGACTACCTTTACACTCCCGATATTCCTAAATGTTGCAGAGCCTTTATTCTGGCTCATTTTAACATCCTGCCATCTGCTCTACTGGAAGGGAGATACTTACAAATCCCCTACGTACAGCATATCTGCCCTTGCTAGTCAGACATGGTTGAAACAGTGGACCATGTTATGCTATGTAGCCTGTTTTATAAGGACATTTATTCCCAATTGATACACCCAGTTTTGAAGCCGTTCCCAAGCAGGCTTGATCATTTTTACATCTCATTTCTTCTTTCAGATTCTTCCAAAGAATCCGTTCCAAAGGTTGCCAGGTTTTGTAATTTTGCATGTTCTTCCAGAAGTAAGCTTATCAAACCCCATTGTGGTGTGTCTCAGTTCCAGTCAATGCTATTAGTCTTGATTTGGTGCTGGCTGATGTGTTGGCACACATGTATATATACAGGAATTTTTGTACTTGTGAGCAGTCTTTTCTTTTTCTTGATTTCTTATTGCTTTGCAACCATCTGGCTTGTGTTTGATCTGTAATCATAATAAAGTATGTTGTTGAGTGCCCAGTGTGCTCCATGATCTCCATGGCCAGCTGGTTGAGCATACATATGCTGTATGTTGTAATAAGGTCTCGCCCAGACTAGCTTTTTCCAGTTTGAGTTGACCAGGCCTTTGGGGTGCAGCTCTATCCATAACCGTCTGGCTGGATCTAGTCACATCTTCTTCAACTGGGACTGAAGTGCATGCTGTAGGTGTAGCTGGCTCTGGGGTAGATCTTTCCTCCAGAATGTGAGTCAAATAATATGAGTCAAAATTTAATTGGTTACTTGGATCAACTTGACCTGGGGACTGAAAAGAAGCATGGATTTCTTTCCACCCACAACCCCCTTTTTGCTGCACCAGACACTGGTAACTGCCATTCTTGGATGTCCTAGTCATCCGCAAACCAAACCAATGGTTAGGCTACAGGGTATACAGAAAAACCACAGACACAGACAGATACCTACACAAGAACTCCAATCATCACCCAGAACAAAAAGGAAGCACAATAAAAACATTGGTAGACCATGCAAAAAGGATCTGTGAACCCCACTACCTAGAGAACGAACTGAGGCGCCTAAACTGTGCCATACAGGCTAATGGTTACTCCAGATCAGACATCACAAGAGCAGCCAGACCCAGGAAAAAACCACAGGAATTAAGAAGAAAAACAGCCACCTGAAGGGAAGGTATTTTTACCATACATCAAAGGAGTCACAGACAAAATAGGGAAACTGATGAGGAAACACAACCTCCAAACAATCTACAGACCAACCAAGAAAATCGAAGAAATGCTATGCTCAGTGAAGGACAAACAAGACCCTCTCACAGCTGTTTACTGCATACCATACAGTTGTGGACAAGTTTACATAGGGACCACTAAATGCAGTGTGCAAACATGAATCAAGGAACATGAGATACACTGCAGACTGGGCCACCCAGAAAAATCAGCAGTAGCAGAACATGTTATAAACCAACCTGAACACAAAATGCTATTTTAAAACACAGAAATTCTGGACCAGGCCAACAACTATCATGTCAGAATGCACAGAGAAGCTATTGAAATCCACAAACACCTGGACAACTTCAACAGGAAAGAAGAAACCTTAAAAGTAAACAAAATCTGGCTCCCAGTTTTGAAATACAATAGAATTAAAATTCAACACTTACAAAGGAATTCCACCCAGGGACATGGGGATTCCTAGCAGATAATGGCCCATCAACCAACCATCAGCCAAACAGACACTAACGAGCCTTGCATTTCTATACCCAGAAACTAACCATTCAATTACACAAATTTACATATACTCCCCTACAGGGGTTCACAGCATATAAACTCCACACACACTCCTACCCAACCATTCTCTGAAGATGGCAGTCACAGATACAGGCAAAACGTCAGAAAGAAACTATTCCAGAACACAGTCTCACAGCTGGGGGAAAACCCAAGGAAAATCTACCCATGGAATTTCTTTCGCATGATTACAGCTATGTGCAATAATAAGTGTTATAATGCCACAATGTTTCTGCTATCTTCATTCGTAGAATTACAGCATTTTTAGACGCTTGTCTGATAAGATCCTTAGTCTTTCCCACCCCTTACTATAGCCAGGGATTGTATACATCTTTCCTACCTTATTTTCTCCCAGGGGCCCATTCACATTATTAAGTTATGTTATTAGTGTTATGAGGAGGAGGGGCAAGATGGCGACGGACTAAAAACTTCTGAATTGTCCTCCCACTAACATCTGGCATTACCACCTATATATACCTCCAAAATGCCATCCAAAGGCAAGAAAAGAAATCGGATGAGCCCCTGTAATAATAATGACAACCAGGAACCCTCTAAAGCAGAAAAACAGATGAGGATTGACTCACTCTTCCCAGCGGCAGAGACAACACAGCCCGTGAGTAACAGATCTGTAACAACAGCTCCTTCTTTACTCCTTAAGCCACCACAGACACTTGAACTAAACAAAACAGCCTCCCCAATTCCTCAAAGTGTAAATATAAATTATGGGACAGAGCAAGTTGATAACAAAGTTCATAACAAAGTCAAACTCCCGGAGCTTGGCAGCATTCCCTACAATAACAGCGCTCAGCTCTTTTATGATTTCTGCAAACTGTCCATAGAGACACTGATTCTTATTTTGCAAAGATTAAACAACATTACAAATAAGCTTTCCCAACAAGATTTTCAAAGGCAAAACCCATATGGTACACAGGGGGTTAAAAATGTAGCAGATTTGGAGGAAATGACGTGCCCTGCCATGTCACAGGATGCAGTTGATCACAGCTGAGTTTTTTTAAAAAAATCAGCTCCTGTTGCAAATACATCACCACAGTCACATGTGGAACGGAAAGAAGGCTGTTTTGAGATATCTTTCCCAACTTTTAAACATGCACAGCAGAACAATTGATTTAACAGACTGCCACTTCTTACCCAGCTCAAGAGCTACTAAGCGAATTTTTCTGACCTTTAGCCAGGCAAATATTCCAGCAGGCTGTTACGGGAAAGAAATTTCCTCTGGAATGCACATTATATAGAAATTAACAGAGTTTTCAAGGATGAGATAGTCTGTGACCTCATCACAGGGAAAACAGCAACAATAACACAAAGAAGCAATAATTCTGCACACCAAGAGGGAGAACCTAAACACACCTTAAAGGAAGAAGCTCAGGCTATAAATCAAGAAGTAATTAAACTGAGAGAAAAACTCGCAGAAATTTGGGAACACACTCCCACAATACAGCTGATGAGAGATACCATCCTGAGTCAATCTAACAGCAATCCAGCCCCATTGAAATCAGCCCCCCCTCGCAGAAAACTGTTAGTGCATTTCTCTGATTTCTCTGATAATGAAAGCGAAAGTGATGACTCTCTACTTATAATCAAGGAAACCTTGAAATCCTGAGTTGTAGCCAACACCCCTTCACAAATGCAATATACAGCAGATGCACCCCCATCTACAATTAAACCCCAGGGGACTCAAACATCCCTATGCAAACCTAGCTCAAGGGAAAAACAGTCTTCACTGCCACCTACCTCATCTCCTAAACCAAAGAATACCCCCCTCACTAAAGAGATGGGATCCTTGCTTGCTTGTGATCCTCATTTCACTTCCCATGCTGCATTGGTTCTTCCAATTTCCCTTCCAGAACAGGCAGGGCAGGAAGAACAGGAATATGATTCACTACCCCTCCATCCACAGAGGAGGACACAGCCACAGTCAACCCAGTCATCTAACCAAGTGCCATCAGATGAATTACCCATTCAGCCTGTGCCCTGCAATGCGACTGCCTGGCTTCCAACAGACCAGCACAAGGTGACCCTTATGACCTGGAACATTGCTGGGTGGCAGACGGCCCACAGAGATCCCTGTCCTAATGACTTCCTCACCCAATATGGCATTATACTGATCCAGGAAACATGGACTAATAAGGATCTGTTACTAAATGGCTTTCACTCATTCTCAATTCCGGCAGACCCAGGGAAAAAGAATGGAAGAGCTAGAGGCGGCCTGGGCATCCTGGTCTCCATCACCCTATGTGCCATAACAAGGCCTCTTTCCACTTTTAAAATGCATGCCATGGCAGTGCTGATTCAATTTAACCATTACACTTTGCTGATAATAAATGCCTACATGCCTCCAGTGAAGAAGAAATCCCAAACCAGAGGCCTGGGGGCTGAATTGGAATCATACACTGCTAATCTCATGTTGCAGAACCCAAATGCATTTGTAATTTTGGGGGGTGATTTGAATGCCAGACTGGGCCCCAACGATCATACCCTATATGCCCATCACAAATGCCCTCCTCCTGATTTTGAAGATGATGGAACCCACCTCATCCGATGCTCAAAGGACAAGAAATCAAATTTTGCAGGACTTTGTCTGGATCAAACAGCATTCAGGCTGAACCTTCAAATCCTAAATGGTGCCCTGAAAAATGACTGCCCAGCTGAATTCACTTATCTCTCTGGGTCCAGAATGAGTGCCATTGATTACATAATCATTTCCAGGGACCTTCTTCCCTATGCCAAGGAATTAGAAGTTATGCCCAGATTTGAAAGTGATCATTTACCAATTCGGTTACATCTTAGCGACTTCACTCAGGAGACACACACCAGGGAGCACTATCATCTCTCTGTGACACCATCAGGAAGGACTTATCGCCGAGCTAAATGGACCCCCAAACTAAACCAAACAATAAGTGAGGTATTGGCTTCAGACCAACTTCAGCATCTTAGGACTGCCCTGATATCAGCTGAGTCCCCTGATGAAATCTTGGAAAATTACAATACACTTACCCAAGCTCTACACCAATATCTAATCTGTCAAAATAGTGCACATCAGCGGAAACAACAACAGCACCACTCCAAACCATGGTTTGACAAGGAATGTGTTAATGCTAAAAAAGCCCTCATTGATATTTGTTGGAAGGTAATGAGTCTAAAAATAAAATTACATTAAAAAATTCCAGGATCTAGTCCTTTAAAAACAACAAGAATTATTTCCTTTAAAAAAGAGTTAAAAACATTCAGTCACCTTTGACTTCATGCTTTATGCAGAGTGCGGTTAGCAAGCAGACTTAAGCTCAATTATCATTTGAAAGTGTATTCAGAGATCTGGGATTCCCCAGTTAAATTAGACTCATTACAAAATAAAGGAGTCAGTTTAAAATGCAAAACAAAGTTTACTGAAGGTATATCAATCTCAATCTACATACTAAAACAAACTTAAGAAAAGGTCCCTAACTGACTAAGAATGCGTAGGAAAGACTCACCAGCCTACAGCCTTGGCTGGGTTCCGATGCATCATGGCATGGTTACAGGAAAGCTTAAGATGCCTCCATTCTCATTGAGAGTCAGATTCAGAAGGAAGAAGTTACACAAAAGCAATAAAATTCAAATTAGGTCATGTGTGAATCACCTAGCACTTCTAGTTGGCTAGAAGTGCCCAGTGAAGTAAGAGAAGGGAATTTTGGGAGAACAAAATGCATGCAGGGGGAAAACCCTAGACTTATCTAAGATTGTGAATGAGGTACACGAGATTGCTTTTACATTACAATGATTATTTCCCCACATACTACAATATTTATCAGGGTTACCTATCTAATAACATTCCAGATGCTGCACCAATGCTGCTTCAGCAGAAAAGAGACTACAAAAAGTTGCTGAGGAACAAGAAAAAAGAAGCCATGAAGAATGAGTGGACACAACTTATCCAGGCAGTCAGATCCAACAACACAGCTCTATTCTGGCATATTACATCAAGTTCCCAGAGAAATGGGCCAGCTACAGTGGATTGTCACATCCCTCCAGGGATATGGGAGGATCACTTTCAAGCACTTTATAAGGATAACTACATTGAAAGGGGATGCACTAGCCAAAATATAGAAAATATTCAAGGGTGGCCACCAGTGACAGCAACAGAGATCAAGATTCAAGGGTGCCCACCAGTGACAGCGACAGAGACCTTGTAGCCCAGCTGAGAATGGGGAAGGCTCCAGGAGAAGACTTAATACCTGCAGAAGCCATTAAAAACAACCTTGAATTTTGGGCCCCTATCCTGGCCTCACTTTTCGCCTGTATCGACAAATATGGTCGAGCACCCAAGGATTGGGGTCTTGCAATCATTGTCTCCATATATAAAAAAGGAAGCAAGGATGATCCTGTCAACTACGGACCAATTAGTCTCTTCAGTACAATCAGCAAACTCTATGCAAGACACTTACAGTGGAAATTTCAGACCTGGTTGGAACAAGAAAACATACATGCAGAATAACAAGCTGGCTTTAGGGAAGGCCGCTCCACCATAGATCAGTGCCTTGTACTCCACCACCTTATTGAAAAATACTCCACTTGCAGCACACTTTCTCTCTATGCTGCCTTCATAGACTTTAAAGCAGCTTTTGACTCTATATCCCGCACCAAACTGTGGAAAAAACTGGAGGCTTCTTTGATCGACCGACGTTTACTCCATCTAATTCGTATGCTGCATGAAGGGACCTCATTAAAAGTAAGATGTAACCCACAGGGACATCTCACCAATGACATTGTCACTGAGAAGGGTGTCAAGCAAGGTTGCATTCTAGCTCCACTCCTGTTTAACTTCTACATCAATGATTTGGTGGATCACCTCAACAACACTAACTTCCACACCCCAAAATTAAAGGGAAGGCATATTTCAATGTTGCTTTATGCAGATGATGCAGCAGTACTTTCAAGAACTCCCGTTGGATTAAAAAGAGCCCTAAGAGCACTAACACAATATTGCAGAATGGAACAGCTAGAACTCAACTATCAAAAAACTAAAATCATGGCATTCGCTAAAAGGCCTAAGAACTACAACTGGAATATAGATGGCCACAAGATTGAGCAGGTCTCTTGCTTCAAATACCTGGGGGTAATTTTTCAAGCCACTGGTAGTAGGAAAGCGCATGGGGACTATGCTGCTTGCAATGCGCTGAGGAGTACAACAACCATTCTCAAATTTTTTAAGACAAGAGGAGGCCACTATTTACCTGCAGCGCTTAAACTCTTTGAAGCCAAACCAGTAGCACAACTGCTTTATGGATCCCAATTGGGACCCTTCCCCAACCCTGCTCCATTAGAACTTGTCCAATCCAAATTCTTAAGATCAGCTTTCCAAACTCCAAAATGTGTCTCTAACGCAGCTCTGAGACTGGAGTCAGGATTTATGAAAATGGAGGCCAGAGTGTGGGTGACCATACTCAACTACTGGCTCAGACTATCCCTCTTTCCCACTGGCCTTGCTCCACTAACCTTAAGTGATGATTTCCAATCCAGCTGGAAACAGACAGTGATGACTAAAATCTCAATGCTGGGCCTTTCTCCAGATCTTCTGCTAAGCCTGGGATATGATAGGGCGAAAGCTACTATCAAACAACGGGTAGCAGATATAGAGCGACAACTGGATCTAGCCAGTACTCCAACCTTCATTGCTAGTGACTCCAATAGATATCTGGCCTCACCTTTGGCATACTTAGCAACACTTGAAATACCTAAACATTGAAGGGCCTTTACTCTTGCACGGTGTCGTGCCCTCCCTTCAGCTGTCCTTGAAGGCCGATACAAGAAGATCCCCTTCTCAGACAGACTGTGCCCCTGCAACTCAGGCCAAATAGAAACAACAGAGCATGTATTACTCCAGTGCTCATGCTACAGGGACATACGTCTCAGACTTATTTCACCCCTGTTGCATAAATATCAAGGGCACACTGGACAATTCTACATAAACTTGTTGCTTTCAGACACCAACCCAGGAACAACTTATAATGTTGCCAGATTCTGCGCAGCTGCGGTTAAAATTCGACAGACAATGTCCTCAGCAGTAGAATAGTGTCAACCTAGTCTTGTTATACTGGAGCTAACATTTTAAATACTGCTTTTAGCCTGTTTTTATCCTGTGATTTCACCTTTATTTTGTATCCCATTTTTACCTGTGCTGGTCTATGACCGTAATAAAGATTCTATTCTATTCTATTCTATTCTATTCTATTCTATTCTATTCTATTCTATTCTATTAGTGTTATGATTCCACTTCAAATACTATGGCTCCATCTTATGAAATCCTGGGGTTTGCAGTTTAGGGAGAATATTTAGAATTCTCAGCTAGAGATCTCTAGTGACTCAACTACAAACACCAAGATTTCATAGGATGTTGCCATGGCATTTGAAGTTGAATCATAATTCTATAATTGTGTAGTGTGAAAGAGCCCCAGTTCTCCTGCTCTTTTCCAGGATACATGTGAGATGTGGCTTTACCCCACATGACTCTGTTGTGATAGATGAAACTGATCATTTGACACTTATGTGTGGCAGAAAGGGCAGTATAAGAAATTGCTTTTTTTAAAAAGAGTAACTTTGACTGCCAATGAGAATTATCCTGCACAGAAAAGGTAAAAGCTGCAGGTGCTGACATGATGTTCGTCAAGATGATCCTCCCCTCCCTACATGCATCATTCTTGATAAACCTCCTCCCATCATTCCCCCCCCCCCACATAGTTTCTAGCAATGTGGCCAGAGGTCAGCATCATTAGTACCCTGGCCCTGACATACAGGTTTCAAAAGCCTTGTAAGAACAAAAATATTGGCGACTCCATTCAGTGTGATACAGTTACAATTCATGCCTCTGTTGTTCTATCAACAGTTTGACTATTTCTATCATCTGTACATCTGTTATTATGCTTGTTTGCAGCTGAGGATCACAAACATACACTCACCTCGTTGCAGAGATTGCACAATGTGAGAGATGGCAGTAGCTTCTTGTGAGGGGGTAAATCATATTTCCATATTAAAAATAGTGCTTAGCCTTTCATGTGGCGGGTATGTGACAGCCGTCATGTTACTTGCTCAGAAGTGGAAAGGTTAATTGATATTCTTGCTGTTCTGCAAGGCTTGCTGTTAGCTTTTCTGCTGGCAACCTAAGTAAATAAGTGAATTCCCATTTGAGTTCCAAGTATGGTACTTTCACAGTTAAACCATAATACTGAACGGTTTTTCTCCTCTTCTTATGTTTCCTGCCTGGCAGTCATATTGTTGTCATGGGGACATATTGCAGACCACTTCCACATATCCTTCAACATTTCACAGATAAAAACCAGGACACATATGGCAAAGAGCATTGGAATGTGGTCAAGATGGCAACAGTTATTAATGAGAGAGGATACAGGAGCCAGATGAGGCTACAGGAATTTGATTTTGCCTAATCCTACTAGGAAGGGAAATATTCCACCCTTTCCTCTCCTCTTCTCACTACTGAGTTAATAAAGTGCAAACTACTTTTACACTTTAAACTCAGGCCTCATCTAGATGGGCCAGAATACATCAGCTCTCTGCCAGTATATTCTGGTTGCAGATGTGGCCTGTTCCTCCCCCATTACTGCCACAAAACAGGATGGAGTCCAGACCACTAGGCTGACCTGTCCCTACAGCCACCATCACCTCCATCCGTGTCCCACTCTCTGAAGCTAGGAAGTCGCCCTGTACCTGTGAGCAAGTTACATGCTGTAGGCCTGCTTCCTGGATCCAGAGATTGTAACACGGACAGCAGCTGCAGTGAAAGGCCGGTGTGGCAGTAAGGGCACCTGCATTTCTGCAGGCCCAATCCTTTTCTTCCACAGAGAATTTTCCCCTAGGTATTTTAATATAATGTTTTATCAGGCTTTACCCATCTTAGCCCTGTCTTTGACTTGGGCATCATGAGGACTGCCCAGGGGCAAAATTGGGAAAAGCTTTGCATTATTAGGATTGCAGGGCTCAAAAATGGGGCCAAGATGGGGCAAATAGCCTGTGTAGACAATGCCTCAGTTGGCAGCAATTGAACTAAACTGAGAACAAAAAAGGAAACAGGGAAGATAAACTGGGACATTTTAGAAGCAACTGAAAAAGTGGGACAACAGAGGAAAAATTGGGACTGTCCCTGCCATATCGAGATAGTGGCAAGGTGTACTTCCATGCATGCAACCTATAAACACAACCATTATAAATATGGGTCAGTTTATATTTTAATAATCTGTTAATCCCATAAGGGACATTATACAAGGATTTTTGTGCATAAAATTAGGCCTTTCTTCAGGTATGCAAAGGGCTATATCTTTCTGGAATAAAGAACAGTCATTTTGTTGTTTATTGTAAATGCTACCATATATCCATATCTGATGACTCTGTTACAATACTGTTTAACACTCTGCACTTACAAATTTTTGCACCAAAATGTGCAGAAAATAGTACATTTTCCCAAAGTGTTAACATCACAGAAAAATGTGGAAAGACTCTTACAATCTCACCCAGCAGGAAGAAAACATTTAATATTACAAAATAAGCAAAGATGTATATCCCTATCAGAGCATAGCATGAAGCATTACTTCACAAAAATGGGCTGGCAGACACTTCCTGAGTGTTTTGAGAATGATCATTCTGGCCACACCAGGAATTATGGCTGTGAGGGGGACATTAACCCTTTAAGGCTCATTAATTCAGCCATTCACCTACTCTTTCTGTGGAGAGATGCCTCATGTCACTCTCTAGGGCAGTGTTTCTTAACCTGGGTTCCGTGAACCCACAGGGGGCCACAATGTCCTCACAGGAGGTCCGTGAAGGCTTGAAGGCTGCTAGGTCCACTTCCTCCTTGCAGTGGAGCAGCCACATGACAGGAGCTAAGGAAAAGGCTGGACCTGTGCATTGCTGTACAATCCACTCCAGCCACAAACCAGCAGGAAGAAGCAGGAGGAAAGTCTCACCTCTCCCTCTGGTGACTTTGAAGGAAGGTTTAATGGATAGTGTAATTGTTAATGGATGATGATGATAATGATTAACAGGATTTTAAATCTTGAGTTAAATTTTGGAGGGTCCACAGCAACAAAATATATTTAAAGGGGGTCCCTGATAAAGAAAAGGTTAAGAACCACTGTTCTAGGGCTTAGGAGGGAATGAAAGAGTAATATCTTTTAAGCAGTGCAGTATCAACAGACAGAATCCTGGTCTTCTGTGAACAGTGTTAGACTCTTGTTCTGACCAAAACAAAAGAGTATCATCCCATCACTTAAGCACATGCCCTGCCCCCATCCAAGGATGGGTCTAAAATGAGTAAAAAGTCACTTGTAGTACACAAAAAGGTAACTATTTGCCAATCATTACATTATTTTTTTAAAAAATAAAGATCCAAAAAAAACTATTGCTAGGCCCTCATTACAAAGACAAGTAATGTAATTAACTGTCGCAAATTACTTCCAAGTTTTCCATGACAGTTCAAAGAATTAGACTTGTAGAATAGATTCTGACCTCTGTATGAAGTCATGTTTGGGCTGTTTTGTAGAAGCTTCAGCATGAGACAATAGTCCCATGACACTACAGTGATGGATAGAGTGGCCACTGACATTTCTCTTAAGTCAAATTGAGGATTAGAATAAAATATATGTATAATTATGAAGGAAGCTAACAGAATTTGAGTGAGGTTATAGAATATGGTGTCTAGCACGGATATTTGTGTGGTCCTATGGGTTCATAAAGGCACTTGTGATACAATAGTGTAAGGGTAAAGACAACAGGGAAGAAATGATGCCATGCACAGACAAATCACTTTACACTCTTAACTGTTGACAACCATAAGTTTAAAGTGAAGGTGGGGAAAGTGCAGTCCATGAATTTCACTCAACCCTTAAGGATGTTTTTGAGATCTTCAGGGCAACCTACCTCCATCAATTTTTTTTCAAAATATTTTGTATAAGAAAATAAAAGGCTGAACATGCCTTCCCACACCCCAGTGTCACCACTGTTTTGGCCTTTGGGCCATTTAAGGCCTGGGAATAGCCTTTTGAAAAAAGTGAGAATAGTCGAACAGTTTCAGAGGTGGGGTGCAGTGATAGGTGCAGTCCTCCAGGGTTCTCTGGGAGGGTTTAATGTAACCCCCAGCAGTTGACCATCTGGGGTTTAAAAGAAAACCAGAATACCTATTTGAAAAGAAAGAGAGAGGGAGGGAGGGAGAGAGATTTCTCTCTCTCTCTCTCTCTCTCTCTCTCTCTCTCTCTCACACACACACACACACTTTATACATTGAATCTATGTCCCCTGCCATTAAGCCAGAGGGATCATGTGCCTCTTAGGATGTTCTGGGAATGCAATTCCCTTCAACCATAGCCACCACAGCCAATGGTGAGGGATGTTGGGAGCTGTAATTCAACAATACATGAAGGGCCATACATTTCCCCTGTGAAACAGTCAAAGTTGGCTTACTTCCTCCTGAAGGCTAGAGTACACTGTCATTTCAAGGAGGAATGTAGGTCTCTTTCAGTGCTTGAAATCGAAAAAAGCTAAAACAAGAATTGTGACACAGAACATAGGCGATTTAAATTCCATTGCTATCCACAGGACTTGGACAGAATAGAATCTAGACAGGTTTGCACCTAGAATTATTTCACATTATTGAGACGGAAGCATTGTGTAATGTATCTGAACAAGACTGATAATTATCAAAACTTATTTGGTTCCAATAGAAGTATTAGTCTTTCCTGACTTTCGGATTTAATAAAATATAGTTTTAGGGGTGTCTATATGGTGAAAATACTTCTCATAAAATTTGAGGAGAATATGATTTGTCCTAATGAAATTCACCAATCTGCCATGGTTGGGTGAAAGATGGCCAAAACATCCAAAAACTACGCAGGCTTTTCTTGAAGTTTTTAAAAAGTTCAGTGGGGAATGTGCATTCCCGTTCATTGGGACAACTGATTTATTTTACTGCACATTCCTGATAAGAGTGGAAGTGGAAATCTGATTGGTCAGATGTGCTTGGGGCAGAGCTTTCTGGCAAGGCAAGTACCTTAAACCACCCTGTTGGCTTTTTGCCATAGTGATCATGCACTGAGGCAACAAAACAGCATTTTTTTCTACTTAAGTGTAATATCACACTTCTACACTTAGATATGCTTTAAAAAATACTGTTTGGTGGTGGCAACTGGTGACAATAAAAATATGAGTAATTCACTTATGCCCTCCATCTTGATTTGCAGACAGACCCATTTGAACAACAAAACAAACAAACAAACAAACTATTGAGACAAATGAAAGCTTCTGCAAATTGGCATTAGTGTGCATCAATCCACATTTTATAGCCTCATATAGACAAGCCCTGAAAGAACAGAGACAGTTGAAACCAATAGCCTCAAGAACACCTGGCTGCAGAATGAAAATTGTTGCATTTTCAGATTGAGGAATTAAAAATTATTCTCATAAATAAAGAATACAGCACAATTTAAAAAATCATAATGTTACTAAACTTCCAGTGTTGCTATTTATAATGTTGTTAAACATGGGAACGCGAAGAAAAGCCAGAGAGAGAGAAACATGGGAAGCTTGTGTTTTTAAAGTATCATATTTTGAATATTCTAGACATCAACTTAACACACACAGGAATGCAAAAAAAAAAAAAGACATTATAATGAGACTATGAAATATAAGAAAAATGAGAGGACACTCTGCAGTTAAATACTAAATGGACATGAAATCATTCATACTTTTGAAATATCTCAGGTAAATATTAATGGGAAAAATAGAGTAGCCAGAAGAAGGACAAGGGATGGGAAGCCACAAGATCCTAGAACAGATGTGCAAGGCACAAAGAGAAGCTGCCAGATTTGAAGACTGAAAGTCATTATTAAGAGAAGCCTAGACTTGGAGTTTCAGTAGTATTGAGCAAACAGTTCAGTCAGAGACTGGACTGAGGTGAACACAGCTTCATTAAACAAAGAAGATGGCCACAGTGACATTGGAGACTATTGTTGCCATGGTAGCTAAATCAAAATCCAAACCAAAAAGGGTCAAGAGATCCAGGTAAGGGGACAAGTATTATCTGCCAGTCCTCTGGTGATAAAGGAAAGGACAGCAATGCTCACTATGAAAAGGTGACATTTAACTATATGATGGCTAACTTTACAGAGTCAAGGGAAATAACAAAAAATAAATAAATAAAACAAAAAGAATACTCATGGGAAATGGCTTCATTGAAAGAACTAATAATTGGGATCCAGAGAAACATTTTCCAACAAGGATGACAAAAGAATTGTTAGTATTGATGTTGGTGTTTCTATTTAACTTAAAGCAAAGAAGGAACTAGATCTAACTTCATGGGAAAGAGATATTCAGGTCACAGTGGACAGCATATAGAAAATGACAACTCACAGAGGAAGTGAAAAATGAAGTAACATTTTGGGGAGTCATTAAGAAAGCAACTGAAAATCAAACAACCAGAGCCATGGTGTCTTTATATAAATATATTTATGGTATTGCTGCATTTAGAATAATCCTTGTACAATTTCTTTGTTACACAATGGATATCAGCACTGGAAAGGAACAGAAAGGAATCATTGCAATCACAATCCATCCTCTCCTTTACACAGAGAAAAACAACTGGGGTACCTTTGCTTGCCTCTGAGAAGAGAGACCAGAAGCCATTTGGCATCAAGCAGAGTAAGGGAGATGCACATTCTGGCTAATTAAAGGTCTTCTGTGCCTCAAACTCTCCCATTTCACTCAGCCAATCAGGCAGGGCAGATATTTGCTGGTTGCCATTCAGGGGCAGGTAGGGATTTCCTTTTCAGTAAGGTGTTTTGTTGTTGTTGTTGTTCATTTCTTTGTTTTTTTTTTGTTTGTTTTTTGTTTGTTTGTTTGTTTGTTTGTTTTTTTTGCCTACATTGCACTGTGTCAGCATGGAATTAAAGGACAATTGGCGTTGAGGGTAGCAGCATCAATATGTAGTGGCTGGCAGACAGATGAGGGAAGTGAAGGGGAAGTGATGTTGAGCACCATTTTGGGTGCTCAGCCAAAATGGTGACTGAAACTCAGGAGATTTTCAGACTGCGTTTTAGAGTGCCTAGGGTGGGAGGAGCTTTCGGGAGAGGGACGGCGATCTTGCGCAGCAGGGGGGCGTTTTCGGACGCCGTTGTCCCTCTCCCGAAACCATCCGTGTCACTTCCGTGAAGCTTCGGAAGCCGCAGAGCCATATTTTAATCACGGAGGTTGCCCGTGATTAAAATATGGCGCTGAGGCTTCCAAAGCTTCACGGAAGTGACACGGATGGTTTCGGGAGAGGGACAATGGCGTCCGAAAACGCCCCCCTGCTGCGCAAGATCGCCGTCCCTCTCCCGAAAGCTCCTCCCGCCCTAGGCACTCTAAAACATGGTCCGAAAATCTCCTCAGAGCTTGGGTGTTTCACCCAGGGGCCCTTGTAGAGGAGGTCAAGTTGGGACCCCCTGCCTTCGCTGGAACCCACTTTTGGCTCCTCCAGCATGTAGATAATTAAAGTTCAAAGTGAGAGATTTAGATAGTTCATAAAGTGGCCCTTTAGTTCCCAATCCTGTTCTCTGGTGCCATAATTTTCTGGTTAGTAAGCAAATAAATCCTTCTCCTAAAAAAAGCTAATATTTCTGGAGACTCAAGGATATTATCAGATTAGTGTCTAAAAATTCTGTAATCCTGCAAATGAGGACAGCAGAAACATCATGGCATTATTACTCTTATTTTCACATGTTACTATAATTGCACGAAAGAACCATGATGGAATTATAGCATGACAGCCACTAGCATTTTAATAACAGGAGTTTATTTCTGTGATTTAGCATGGGTGAGATATCAGCAGTTCTTGCAAGAAGACACGAGTGCACTTAAAATTCCAAAAACACCTTATTAAACAAAGTAAATGAACACACAAGCACTGAAACAAACCTAAAAACATGCAAACTAAATGGAAAACTTCATAAAAAGAGCATCCTGTGATTCATTTTCACATTTGCACCCGGACTTTTTCTCACTGAGGACTTACCATTCACATTGTAATCTTGCAGTTACAACAGGACATGATTTTACATGCCATCAATACTGCAAAAAAAGTTATATTGGAGATATATTCATAGCTTGTTGTGTGAATGAAAAGAAATGCTTTGTTCTCAGCTGGAGCATGCTGTAACCACATGAAGATGACAATGTCATGTGATAGCAGGACTTGTTCACACTACTGTGGCATCATAATCCTGTAATTTTTGCCATGTCTGATAATGTCGTTTTAGTTTAGAAACAGATGGCTAAAGCAGGGGAAAGGTGAGGCAAAACAGGGATGGGAGCTACTTGAGCAGTCTTGGGGCTTGTCTAAACCAGCCAGAATAATCCACATTCTGGCCAGATTATTCCAACCTCTGGCCTACAGTATTGTCCCCCCCCCATTACCTATTCTTCCATTGCAGCAACAGAGAGGTGTTCTCACACCCATGACCCATGTGTAAACTGGTGCTTCTCTTCCTCACACTGGTCACATCTTCTGAGGCCAGGAATGAAGCTTCCAGCCATGGTCACATGGCTGGGCACCTCATGGTGACCTAAGCAGATGCATCACACATGACCCAGATGGGAAACGGCTGTGCTGGGCAGCATGCGAGCCACATGTGTGGATATTCCCTCTATTGTAGTAACAAAAGTCACAGTTTTCTCCAGAAGAACTGGAGCAAGTAGTGAGGTGGGGGTTTTTTTCTTGTGTTATGTGTCCACTCTGTTTTAAGGGGTGTTTGCCCTGTATTCTCATCTAAACTGTCTGGATGTCATCTGGGCAGTTCAGACTAGAAATAGGGCAAAAACCCTGGTTGTCTGGACTGCTGGGTGCAGGAACAGGGAGAGGCTGTTTCATTTGACCCATTAGACAAGCCCTCAGTCTACATCTATCCCCACACATATTCCAACTGTTCTTATTGACCTCTTTTAGTATATCTCCATGGGGGGGATCTGTGATTTTTCATGTTTCTGCACCCTTCTCTAGAAGCTTCCTATGTAATCCTATGCATATCTACTAAAAAAAAAAAAAAAGTCTACTGAGTTCAGTTATACCAGTGGTCCCCAAACTTATTCAGGCTACCACCCCATTTCCACTTCGACAACAATCCTAGTGCTCCAATGCCTGTTTCTTGATATTAGGTCTACTGTTCTATGGGAAATTCAAAACAACCAGTCAAGCCCTATAAACTTAATGAAGTGTATGTATTTCACCAATAAAACGTAACTTTTAAAAACAATTTATTTAAGTAGCTGTACCCGATGAAACATATGTTGTTAAAAAATAACTCTCCCCAAAACACCTAGTAGACCTCACAACAACCCTGTAAGGTAGGCCATTAGATTTTTAAATTCCTCATCTCCCTTCTCAGTTTTGCACACTTTTCCCAGAATTGCTGAGGGTGACTCACTCTGTTGCCCTGCTGCCATGACAGTGATTGCCAGTTGACTACCTGGGTCCTGTTGTAGTGGCAAGAGCAGTTTCCTGCCACTGCTGCCACAAGTTGATTGCCTGGGTCCTGTTGCAGCCAATGACTAGTGAATGGCTAAGGGATTGAGAGGAGGGGAGCTTGTGAGGCTGGGGGTGTCAATACAGATTGAGTGGCAGGAGTGGGTTGTGAGGTGGAGAGGGAATTTGCATGGGGCTGGTGATTGGCTGAGGGAATGAGAGGGAGGGAGAGGATGTTTCCTCAGCACATTGGAAAAGGTAACATATTCAAGATATATATATGCACACACACACACACACACACACACATGTTTTTATCAACTTGAAAATTCTGATATTAAGCCAAGGCCAGCAAGAGAGAGTGGGGTGAGAGGAAAAGTGGGAAAGGGGGAAACTTTTTATTATTTAAATTACCCAAAGAAAATTCTTCCTTGCAGCTCTGGAAGCCAGATGTTTAGTAATTTCTTATGCAGACAGTGTTCATATTTTTATTTATTTATTTATTTATTTATACCCCACTCTTCAGCCACAAGGCTATCAGAACGGCTTACAAATTGTTTTTAGCAATAGCTAGCTAATATATGGTTGGACCCCCCCATATCTGTGGGGGTTTGGTTCCAAGACTTACCATGGATACCAGAAACCATGGATAACAGAAAACTCTATTAAAATAAAGGACTTTTAGTAAAAATATACCAAAGAGTTGCATCGGAGGACTTGGAAGATGCCTAGAGAAGATGCCTTTCTAGTCATTTTCCAGTACTACTCTAGAGTATGTGTCCCCTACTTTGTGTCTCACAGATAATTGAAACAGTGGATATTGATTCAGTGGATACAAGGGTCTGACTGTATAGAGGTGTCTAAAAGAAGATTTCTGTGTTATAAATAGGTAATATTGGTGCTAGTGTCCTTAGAGAAACCAGACACTGGACTTTATCAGACATACAAAATAAGGCATCATAATGTCGCCACATAACCGTGAAAGCATGCACAGATCAGATGACATCATCCTTTCAAAGTTAAAATCAGCCCCAAACCCATACCTTTTTATTGACAGCTGAAGCCATCAACATATCCCCCCTGGCGCTTTAGTGCCGGCATTACCGATGTCCGAAAGAAACCTTGGGCCATTTAACTTTCGTGACTGCAGTGAGAATGGTTGGTCTAGCAAAAACACTTCCAGGTGAGATTGGGACATCACGGTAAGTTTTGCTCTTTTTATGACCATCCACAGGTTACTTGGGACTTTTAAAGTGTGTGTGTATGCTTTTTAAAACTTTTGAATGCTTTATTTTAGTTTTTATTTTATTTTCATATTTCCTGCATGAGTGGGATTTCAAATGAGGAAGTGAACAGGGCTCCTTTCACTTTCTCTTCATTGCCAGGGCTGCCTTTGTTAGGAAAGGAAGGTAAGTGCAGGGGGGCATTCTTTTGTCGGCATAAAAATTGGGGGGCTTATGCCTGTAAAAGTATGTTAAGGGGCTAGTCTAATAATGTCCATTTTATTTAGCAAAAATCTTGGACTTGATCTTCCCAAACCATTATGTGGAAACAGTCATCCACAAATTTGTCATGGTGTGCATTCCCTGTCCAACTGAGTCCCATCCTTCTTTATGATAGTACTAACTAGAGCAGACAAAGAGCTGGATAATTGTTCTCAGAGTTATGATGCTTATCAGAAATTGTCTGGATGCTTCCAAAGCTCAAAATGACATCTGACAAATCCCTGTACTCCCATGAGGTAGAGGGACACATTGTGGTGACCAAAATACTGGCTGTATGAGAAATTTTGTAGCATGATTGGGCTGGAGAAGAGGGGCTTTTTTCTATAGCATTAGTGGAATCTATAAATGTCTGCCCTTCTAGTACTGTATTGTGATCTGTAAATCACTGGGCTGTAACCAAAACCAAACCATGAGGATTTGCATCTTTCCTGTAGCTCACAGTAGGGTAATGCGTTTGGCACAGGAGGACCACCAAAGCCAGCACACTTTTATTACACCAAACAATCCATAATATTTTGCCTTGGATATTGGTATTGAAAGACACCCCCAACAGCAATCTTAAAATGTTTTCTTAGACCTCATCTACACAACAAAAAAATATCCGTATGGGGGTAAAAAATTCGAAAAGGCAGTCATTCGAACATGTACAATCTGCCTACATGATAAAAATTCCCCCCTAAAATCTGTATGACCCCCGTTGCCCAGCTGGCTGGAGTGAGTGATCCAAGTGGCAGTTTTAAATCTCCTCCTGCTTTTTATTTTTAACTTAAAAAGTTATCGTGATTATGGACAGCCATAATCATGTTGCTACAAGAAAACATAAAAATGAAAAAAAAAAAACCCTGTAAAAATTAGCTGTCTCCTGGACCTACCTTGCCCTTGCATAGCCGGGAATCCAACAGGGCAGCTGCTGCTGATTCTCCTCCTATTTACCCCCACCCCCTCTGCTCGGCTGGCCAATCAAATTGCACTGCCTGTTCGTATGTATACAAACGGGAGTGTACAGATGGAGGGACATTCAAATGTTCTATAGATTATCCAGCAGATCCAGTTCAAGATCCGGATCTACTGCTCATGGACTTTGAGGTGAGTTGTGCCGTCCTCCCCCTCCTAATGACATGTATTTATTTGAATGGCTGTCTGTATAGATTGCCAATTTTTCAAATAAATATGTGTCATTTTTCATCATGCAGATAGGACCTTAGAATAGAATTTGTAAACTAGAATGCAAAATTATGTGTAGAGAGTACATAAAATAATGTAAAGTCCTCCCTCCTCATTTTTGGGCTTCACTTTTGCAGATTTGCATATTCACATATTATTTGACTCACCTCCACTGCTGCCCTATGTGATTTTTACCACTTTGACAACACTGGTGTCACTGGGAGAAAATCAAACTGGCAGGCTGGCTGGGTCTGGCTGCATACATATTCCCTTGCTGGTGCACTTGCTCAATGGGGGGAGGGGGCGAGATGGGTGGATCACAAAAATAGAAGGGCATTTATGCATTTTCTTGTTTACTTGCTCATGCAGGCTGGCAGGAAGGGATGGGATGAAGGGATCATGGGGAGGGAGGGTGTGTGTATGTTTACTCAGTGGTGCAGGTAGGAAAGGGATGGGATGAGGGGATCATGAAGAGGGTGAGTGTGTGTGTTTGCTCACTCAGGCAGGCAAGCAGGGTATGGGATGAGGGGATCGTGAGGAAGAAGGGTGCATGTGTGTGTTCACTCAGTAGTGCAGGCAGGCAGGAAGGAAGGAGGAAAGGATTGCAGAAGCAGCATCATAAAGCTTCAATGTGTCCCCACACACACACACACACACCTTTTTTTTTTTTTTTTGCTTGAAATACCTCTTATTTTGACCTGTTTGATAAGGGAAAGCAGGAGCACCAGCACAACTCCAGACTGCCAGCCAACTCCTGGCAAAGTTCACAAATCTTAAACAGGCTCCCACATCTGAAAGCTCATTTTCCCCACTGCTGCTTCCCCCCTCCCCCACCACATGCACTAACTCCTGCTCCAGTCAGTCAGTCTGTCCCAAAATGACACCACTCTGAGCTGCAGAAATGATGCTGTGCACCCAAGCCTCCTGAAAGTTTCCTAACTGCTGCCACCACTGCTAGTGAAACATGGCTAAGGGAATGAGCACACACAGGCAAGCAAAGTGCCTGGTGTGAAGAGCAGGAGACAACAGCACATGAAGTGATTAGCAAGGCTGCACAGCAGTTTTGAGGAACCCTGAAAAGAGAAGTTTCATGGAACCCTCACCCCCACCATCCCCTGCCTCTCCCTGTTTCTCATTGCCCCCCACTGCCCTCTTTTTCTTCACTGCCTTCCTTTCCACCACCACCAGGGGGAAGTACCACCCACTTTGGGAATCACTGAGTTAGTTATACCTATGTATACTGAAGAGGAAACTAACATGACTTCACGTGGGCTAACCCAGCAAAATGTTTTTGCATTACCTTGGTCTTCTTTCAGAAGAACAAGCTGATAGTGTGAAGGTTGCATGGGAACCTAGGAGGAATGGGAATGGATTATGTAGCAAGGATTAGGGAAAATTTGTTTAACTTAAAGAATGCTATACAAGGCCAACTGATGCCTCAGCTGCACTCAAAACTTCTATCAAATTTGTTAGCTTGATGGCATTTTGCCAGCACATGTGCTTTGCAACATTGACAAACTAAATAAGAGGATATGGGTTCAGGGCTCCCATTCTCTTCAGGTTCTGATCTGTCATTGTGGGAGACAGAAATGCTTTTCTTTCCCTAAATAAAGTTGGATCTGTAAAGTCAAATCCCTTCCTCCAAATAAAGTTGATTTACTAGGCCCGTTTTTTGAATTTCTCCTAGAGTTACGAGGAAGGAAAGTCCCCTTCAAAGTCCCATAGCACAAACCTATATATATGACTGTTCATAAAGTAAGCATCATGGAATTCAGTGAGGGTTACTTTTAGGTAAATGGGTATAGGACTACCAGCTTTGGTTTGTCTAGACCTGCTGGCCCTGGATCATGCCCATTTCTACTTCTTTACCTACATGAAATGGGAGGCAATCCACATAAACACATAAGCTCATACTGTTCCATACTGGTGGCTGCCTCCCCCATTGTTATCTATTACATCCCAGGGATGGAGTTAATTTTTCCCTTTAACAGCCTGTAGCTCGTTTGCTTGTAGTTATACCAAGAGGGCAGAAATGCACTGGCACTATTCATTCCAGTTATTCGGACTAGAGTTAAGCTAAAACATGAGTGGGGAAGATCAGTTTGTCAACACTTTTTTTGTGTGTATTCCCCTAAGCATTCAAAATACCCCCAAAGGTCCAGACCATTTTTTTTAAACCACCTATTTCCCACAAAAATGGAACAATCCCACCAACCAATGTGGCAATTTTGCTAGTTTCACAACCCATAACTCCCTATAAACCCAACCCTCCAAAGTCAGAACATGGATTGATAATGAAAGTGGAAGTGGCATCATGCCCCTTCCAGGTTGTCAGAATCACACCCATGTGGCTAGTCTGAGGGCATATGAGCAAAAATTGGCCCCTGACACTGGCACAGCTTCCCATTCTTGAGCTGAAAGTTGTCACATAACTTTCAATTTGAAATGTTGGTGGGCAAGTGAACAAGCAGTTATTTCATTAGCTTGGAAATTTATTGAACTGGGAAATTAGTAAATTGTGGGGGGTCACAATGTACTAATAGCAGTAGTGGATTCTTTCTTTCTCATTGATTTTCTTGCCACCATTGCATTGCTCCTACCCAACTTGTGGGGGCAATTAGCTAATACACATTGGAAATTGCTTAATGCAGTGTACATGTGTAAATTGCTATTGCTTAAAACAATTTGTAAGCCACTCTGATAGCCATTGTGGCTGAAGGGTGGGGTATAAATACCTAATTAAATAAAAATTAAAAATTAAATGGTGGCATCATCAACAGGTTTTCTTTCTAGGCAGCCATTTTGTTTCCCAGAGAATGCCCTGAAGACAGCATCAGTCCAAGGCATTATGGTATAAAGTTGTTGTTGTTGCTTCTCCTGCTACTGCTGTTGTAAACTTTATTTTTACCCCACCTTTACTCTTCATATTCAGTATTTAAGGCAGCTCTATAGGGAACTGGTAGCCACAATATTTTTTCCCTTTTTAATACACTAGAATATCTCTGCTTCTGTGGTATTCAAGGGGGAAACAAATAGACAGACATCAAAAATGATGGGGGAAATGGCACTTATGATATTGAGGTGTCTCTAGGAACCTGGCAGCAGCCTCTCCTTGAAAAGAAAGAGGGAGGGAGAGAGGGATGAAGATCTAAGAAATAGTATGGAGAGAAAGTACAGTACATTAATTAGCTACATGATCACGGCTGCGAGGATAATATATGCAAGGAAATGGAAAACTAATGAGATTCCAACATATGGGGAATGGATGGAAAAAATTCTGGAATTTGCACTATTAGATAAATTAACAAATTGGATAAAAAATAAGACAAATGAGAATTTTATGAAGAATTGGGAACCGCTAATAGAGTATTATAAAACAAATTATGGAGATAATAAGATTTTGGGGTTTAAAATGTGAATTTTAATGTTGTACTTAACAGTTATGTATTAATCAGTGATAATAAGAGAAATGATTGGAATTAATTAATGAATATTATGCTTGAAAGATTTGTATAGTGAAAGTAGATTAAGAATAGATGATATAAATATAGAGAGGGATATACAAATGTTACAATAAATAAATAAATAAATAGTTAAATTATTTTTGCATAGGTATTTAATTCTGAGTCACATATACCCACATATACACTACACCCACATGGCCTGCATACAGCTACAAACCCAAATATCGGTCCATGTGCAACACATTAATTTGGTTGTAATCCAGTTCTAAATTAATTCATACAAACTTAAGAACTGAATTTTCCCTGATTCTGGGGAAAAATCCATAAAATATTGTGTCAGTTCAGGTAAGATCTTCTATGCACAATGCAAAATGGACAATGCAGAGAAAGAGACAGATGTAATACCATGCAGGTTTGCTAACTGGCCCCTAAATCAGAAGGTGTAATGACAAGAAACAGATTCATTTTCATTGCAATTGAAATTTCAAAGGCCTGTCTGTCTCAAGTAACTGCAGTAATTTTATTATATTAAAATGAAATTTCATCTTATCATAAAACACTTGAGATCTCCATTGATGAGACTAGTTAGTGTCTTTATGCAGTGAAGACTTGAAATAATCATTAAAATATTTATTGAAATTGCAGAGCAAAATAAATGAAGTAAAATGCTGGGTTTGTAGTCTATATTTAGGTGTGTGAGTGTCTGTGTTGAAAAGACATCAAAGTCTTGGAAGGGAAAAACATTAAAATATTCATCAAATTTTACAGCAAAATAAGTTATGTAAAATGCTTTATATTCTCTTTCTCAGCTTTTTCAGTACATCACAATTTCTGAAACAGAGTGTTTCATCAGACCTGTTCCACACATTGTGACTGAGTTGCTCCTAGCCATCACTGTAGTAATGAAGTTATACAACATCAGCCCTCCCATCAGAATAGCCCAATTTTACCCTCAAGGTAGTCCATTATTTCAGCTCAAGCAAGCATGCATACAGCCACAGAGTAGTTTGTTTTCTTTTGTTTTGTTTAAAGGCTTATAGTAATGTGGGACTACTCCACTACTTAGTCTAAAATATGGGTTCTCAGATCTCAGTGGCCAGTCTCTCAATTCTGGTTCTCAAGGTGATGGAAGGAAACCTGAAGGAGTTACAATTACAATGTTTACAATCATAGTGATGGTTTTTAACTGTGTGCTGCTTATTCTTGATGTTGCAAGTTTTTTCTTAGGACATTATCAGACAAGCCTTATAATCCAGGACAGGGACGCCACAAGATCACTAAAGATTTTCCCTTTCGGATGACATCATCCCTGTCCCTTTCTGCCCCCGTTCAGTCTTCATTTTTTAAATTAATGGCTTAAGTCCTTAATAGATCACCAGTTCTGTTTCTGTCATGGAATCATGTGTGCGTGAGACAAGTGCCCTGTTATACTGGTACAATCTGGGGGGTTCATGCCAAACACTTCCAGGTACAGCCAAGACATCCAGGTAAGGGACAGCCTTTTTTGTACCCTCCCCGTGTTGCTTGTAAAGTTTTAAGTGTGTTTTGGTGCTTAGTTTAAGTCTTTGACATCTGCTTGTATTTTTATTTTTAATTTTTCTGCCGGCTTCCTGCCTCTGTAAAGTCCTGGAAGTAGAGAACACTTCTGGTGGCGATCCTGACATCCAGGTAAGTGACAGCCTTTTTTGTACCCTCCCCTGTTTACTTGTGGGTTTGTTTTGTTTTGTTTTGTTTTTTAGTGTGTTTATGTACTTGCTTTAATTTTTTGACATTTATTTTTGGTTTTATTTTTGTATTTCCCATGCAATGTCAGCTCCCTGTAAGGTCCTGGAAGGTAAGTAGAGAACACTTCTGGTGGCAATCCTGACATCCAGGTAAGTGACAGCCTTTTTTGTACTCTCCCCTGTTTACATTTGTGTGTGTGTTCTAGTGTGTCTGTGTACTTGTTTTAATATTTTGATGTTTGTTTTAATTTTAATTTTATTTATTTATTACTGTGTGATCGTCCTTCCTGGATTTGCTTTCCAGGAAGTGAATGGAGCTCTGTGTGTGGGCTCCATTCATGCCTGGGCTGCCAGAAGGGAGGGAGCCATTTCTGTCCTGCCTTAAAGGTAAGGGTCTGAACAAAAAAATGTGACAGGGAGGGGAGCAGGGTGGAATTAGAAGGCAAGACAGGGACGTGGGTTTTTTTTGGGGGGGACGTGTGTGATAATCTCCATAGTTACTGCTGTAGACCTTCCTGGCCATCTCCTTTCCTACAGCATTCCCTTCTCAAGTTGTTCACGCTGTGGTGGGCTTAGTGGGAAGGAGCAGTCAGGGTAGTGAAAGCTGAGCTGCCTCAATATTTGTTGCCTCAGAAATTGCTGAATGTGCCATCACTAAATTGCTGTTGTGGATTTTCCTGTGATATTGTTAAGTTTCCCAGCTGCACCTCCCCCTCCCCCCCCACCCTAAATGATTGAAGCTGCAATAGAGTTTCCTTTATTTGTCTTCAATATGCATGAGTTACATCAGTGTTAACCAAAAGTAACCCCTGTTTCTTCTGTGCATACATTTCTTATTCAGTTCTTCTTAACAATTCAATTCTTTTCTCTTTTAATATTTGATTTTACTTCTTTTCTTCTCCTGTTTCTCTCTTCTCTCTTCTCCTGCAACTTCTGGCTAAGAATGTTCTCCTCCCTCCGTATCCCGTTTCTCCTTCATGTCCCTTGAAACTGCTGCCCACACCCATCTTCTCCATCATTACCTTGTCCACAATTCCCTACTTGCTCTTCCTTCTCTTTGTAATTAAATATCTTCTTTTTCCTTGCTTTCATCCTCTATCTCCTTTCATCCCCTGGTCAGAACTGCTGGCTAACCATCTTTTCCTTCCTTCTCTCTCTCTCTCTCTTCTTTTCCTTCTCCCTCTCCTCACATCTCATTGTTGTGTTCATCTTTCAACCCTTTACTAATCCATCTCTTCCTCTATTGTCTTTCTTTTTCTTCCTCTTCCCTATTCTGGCTACATATGTCTTCTCTCCCTCACTCCCCTTACTTTGTTTGTTACTTTCATCTTTGTTCTCCTATTCCCACATCTACTAGCTGCACTCACCATGGTCCTTTACCTTCCCAATCTCCCTGTTTCTCGAACTCTAACACCCACATCTGTGACTGTGATTTGTTAGATTTCCATCATACGAAAGTTGCACTTGCAATTAAACTGAACAGAGATTGCCTCTGAATAGACAGACATACATAGATAGGGTGGCTCTGTTGGATATCATAATCTCTCTAAATATTATTAATTGCACTATCATGGTTATGATTTGGTTATTATTAGGAGGGGTAGAGGATTCTGCAACCTGACTGTGGATAGAGAGAGAGGGAGGGAGGGAGGTGGTTCACAGGGGTAAAGAGCTAAGGCTCTCTGATTAGGAGCAATGATGAGATCCCCTGTTTTCTCTGAGATTAACTGTAATTCTCACAGTAACTGGAGGAGGATTTAAAAAAAAAGAAAAAAAAAGAAAATAAAGATTATTCATCTAAATTTCCCTTGCAGCTGTTTTTTTCTTTGGGTAATACATTAAGAGGGATAACTGGAAGAATGTTCTTTGTATTATGCCCTGGCAAAAATCTTGTCTTCATGGTGGGGTGTTGGTTTACATTGGGCTCATCTACATGAGTCAGTATATGCCAGCTCCCTGCTGGCATATCTTGGCCAAGGATCAGGCCCATTGTTTCCCCATTACCACTTCCAAACAGGCCAGTATCTTGTTCAGCATGCCAGCCTATCATTGCAGCTGCCACCTGCTACTGCCATCTCCCTCACTCTCTTAGAAGGCAGGAAGGAGACCCACAACATGTGACCAAGCCCCCCTGCATGGGACTAGCCTTGGTCACATGCTGTCAGACTCCTTCATCCCTTCTAGGAGATCAAGGGAAACTGGCAGCAGCAGCAGTGAGAGCCAGCCTGCTGGGCCAGGCTCCTGCAGACACATGGGGCCCAATCCAGTTTTTGCCAGTGGTAATGTATTAAAAGAGGTATTAATTTAAAACATTGTATTGGGCCCTACCCTCCCTTCCCACCCCACCACTATCCCATCTGAGCCCTGTATCTGCCCCAGGAATGGTGAGAACTGCCCAGAGGCAGAACAGGACAAAAGCACTGCATCATCAGGACTTATGGGCTCTAAGATGGGGGCAAGATGGGGTACATTGCCCATGTAGACAAGACCATGGTTGCAGTCATCGATGGTACTGAAACTGCTTTGAGGGTAGTGTCTAGCCCCATGGATAGCTCCATTAATGTTCAGACTAAAATCAAGAACAGATTCATATCCCACTAAAATGGTAACCACCAGACCATGTAAGTTTCATGTGCTAGATTTAATCACTGTGGTTTTCTGTCTGTGCCGGGTAAACAATTGCTTTTGTGGTGCCATCTACCTGCTGATGTTCAGAGAAGTCTTCTTTTCTGGTCTAACATCTGTGTACACAAAACTCTTTTAAAAGATGTTCCAGTTCCCTCAATCACTTGCTCCATGTTTCCTTCTGTCTTTAACCCATCCCATCAGCAAGCCAATTGAAAATATTTGAATCTTCTTGAAAGGACTCCTTGCACACAGTCCTGGCCACATCATGCATCTGAAGGTGTTAGGCTCATAAATAATGGTGTGTATGGAGAAAAAAAGAGGGGTGGAACCCCAACTATGTCAAAATTCTTAAACCCTAATTGATGGGGCCTCTAGTGACAATATGAATTCATTTGGGAACATATTGCTGAAACTCACATACAAGCCTTCCTGAATGCAGTTAATACTTTGAATGTCACCCTCCATCAAATGTGTGTTACAGGTACCTATCAGCACCTTGCTATTGTATAATCCTACTCTTCTTTGCTAAGCTTTCAGCACTCCCACCCACAGTGTGCTAATCAGAGGCCTCTGTGCACCAAAACTGACACCTTTCCATTCCCCATGATATACAGTTTATTTAGGCACATCTCCTTCTTCTACCTGATATAGATGTAAGTATGGGGGTGTGCCTCACAGCTCAGCCTCTCTTCCCTTGCTTGGTGCTGGTTTTTTTTCCATTTTAGTCCATCTTTTCCTGTCTCATCCAACCAATTTCAGCCTTTTGAATCTGCAGTTTCTATACTGAATGCTCGATGAAGACTTTTCAAAAAACAATTTGTTTTGATTCTATCTATTTTCATAATCTTTCCAGAGTTTTCTTCTATATTTTAAAGTCTTTTACAGTTAGCAAACTTGTGAGATATTTCTCATATATATGTGTGTGTGTGTGTGTGTGTGTGCGCGTGCGTGTGCGCGCACACACAGGGACACATCATAGGAGAGTTAGGACTCCACATGTTTCTTCAAGAAAGGAAGGAAAACTAAAGGGGGCAGACAGTAGAGCCAGATGGCCTGCCCACTCTGCAGGTTAGCCTATCAAAGCTCTTGAAATGTTGAGAAAGGGAATAAAAAAAAAAAAAGGAAAGTTAACCATTATTGGTTAACTGGAGTTTGAGATGGGAGCTGAAAATGAGGAGCATCCTGAAAAAGGAAGGGAATCTGGAAGAGGTTAGAGTTAAGGAAGACTTCAAATACATACAAAGTGTAGCAGAAAATAGTCAGCCAGCTTGGTGCCTCTTGTTTTCATAAAGAAACTGTACCTGTGGTTGTTTCCATTCTGCCTAAAATTGTTTCAATAGGGAACTATTTAACCCTCAGTCCTTCACCATCAAGAGCCCTAAAAACACACAGGCTTGTCAATGTTTGGAACCATTTTAGGATTGCCATAGTGAAAACAAGGGAGGTTTAGAAGAGAGGGTCAGGTTGGCAACAGGAACTCAGGGTTAAATAAACAATGAGTAACCTGCAAGGACTTCTCTGCCACACTAAACATGCCTATTGCTTCTCCAAGGGTGAAGTCACTCTGGAAGAAGAATGCACAAGACCAGTATAGTGGAAGAGAAAAGGCCACAACTTTTATTGATTACAACTGTAGCTGTGTTAGCCTAGGTATCGGTCTGGATCTGGTCATCAACCAACACAAGCATTGATTGAGGAACCCATCCACTGGCTGCCACAGGTCTACGGAGATGACAGGAGGACCACATGGGCAGAGCCCAGTGTGATCCCCTATCACTGGGGGTGCCAGATAGTCATTGGCCCCTGCCTAGGCAGCACCATCTCTGTACCACACCCTGAGTCCCATAAGGGCACTTTCCTATGTTACCAATGCCAAGTGGACACTGATGAACAATGTCCCAGATCCAGGAGCAATGCCAACTGCCACAAAAGGTGGGCCAGAGCCCCAGGCCTCCCTGCCACCAACACACTGCAGTTGCAACCCACAACAGTTAAAAAAAAAACAAAAAACAAAAAACAACCTGATCCCCCCCAGCCAGGCCAGGTTCCCAACACATTCCACCACAGTCCACTAGTCCACATAACCAGTTCCCAAAAGTCCATGTCTGCCAATGGCTCCTGTCTTCCTCACTACTGCTTCGACACTCCAGCTCGACTGTACCTGCCTAAATCTTTTTTATTGACTGCATTCCGCTGTCCAGATGCCAAAGAAGTCCTGTCAGTGCAGCCTTCCTGAACACCACAAGAGTCCACTCAGTGCATCTGGGTCCCAGAACAGTCCATACTGCACCCCACCATCGTGCTCACTGCCAGCCGCATCCAGCTTCTATCTCAGTGTGACCTGTAACTAAACACAACAGTCTTACATACTGCTCAGTCCAAAGTCTGTCTGAATGTATCCAGCATATGCTCCAGACTTCCACCTTCCTATTTTTTGATCCTGTCAACCGACAGCCTGCAAGCAGCCAAGATGTTGCTGCCCTTATTCTGAAGGAGTGGCTCCCAAACTCAGTCTTGGGGAGCCCCAGATGCCTGAGGGTTTTTCTGAGTACTGCCACTAGCTGAAAGTGGGTGAGGGTGAATCTGTCTATGTGTAAAAAAAGGGGGGATCCACAACAAGGTGGCTGCTCCTCTAAGAACTCTTGCAAGGTTTTTACTGGGCATGGCTCTGGTCCCACCAAGTAGTGGAGCTTAATGGTGCTCCCCTTTCCTGCCTGATCACACTTGGACTTCCTAACTCATATGGACACACAGTCCTCTGAAAAGGAAATATCCCCAGTTTGTAGAGCCCGATGTGTCAACCCTGGAGTTGCTTACTAGCTTGCCTGCCCTGAATGCTTCTAAAAAGGCTGTAGTGAAAACTGCCGAGAAGAGCAGGGCTTCCACTTTTACGTGGAAGACCTTCAGGAGCTGGTTGTATAGATGTTTCAGCAGTCAGAAAGTGACAGGCCCCCTTCCATTGTCCTTCTGACTAGAAATGAGGCCCAAGAGTCAGGGAAAGCCCTCACTTTGTGGAAGAATGGTATGCCTGCCAGATGGATGGACATGGAGAGGGAGGTGACACCCACCTCCTGAAGCTGAGCTAAGTAGTGAAGAACTTGCCTCTCAGAGGTTGGCCATAGCATCCCATAGCCCTGATCCCTCTTACACATAAGGAACCTATCCATCCTCCTGCTGTAGGTCAGAGAGTAGCTGCAGCAGGAGAATTTTAATACTCCCTGTATGACATTTTGCTCCCATGCAGCCATAGCTCTTCTAGAAACACTGTGGGCTACAAGTCTAACTCCAGAGCCAAGGTGCAAAATCTGCCCTCCTGAAAGTGAGAAAAGGAATCAGCCACCTCATTATCCACACCTGGCACAAATCGAGTGGAGATTGTTATGTTGGCAATCAAGCATGTCAATATAAATTTTCTCACCAGCCCCATCACCATTTCTGACCTAGATGGCTGTTTGTTAATCACACTCACCACTGCCTGGTTGCCACAGCAAAAGCAGACCTTGTTGTTCCTGAATAAATCTGTCCAAATGCATACTGCCACAAGGATGAGGAAGAAGTCTAGGAAGGTGAGATCATGGAACATATCTCCTTCCCTTAACTCTGGCAGCCAGTGCTGGTCACACAGCACTGTTCCTAATCCTTTGCTGCTCAGTGAGTCTAGCTAGATGCACACAGAAAGCCCTGCCCAGGGAAACAACTTTGCACACAAAGTTGAAGTGTTCCAACAAAGCCTGTACTTCTTTAAGGGTGGCTTTCTAACAGCTAATTATGCCGCTAAGATGCTTCCTGAGAGCTGTGAGACTGTCCTCAGGGAGGCAGGACATCCCACGGAGCATATCCAGCAAGATGCCCAGGTAAGCCAAGGTGTTGGTGGGCCCCTCAACCTTTTCCTCTGCTAAGGGGATGCCTAACTCACCGGCCAGATGTTTGAAAACTGGCAACAGGTTACCACAATCTGCCATGCCCACTCTGTGTATCATAAGGAAGCCATCCAGATAGTGTGTGACAAATTGGGATTTGGCCCTGTATTTGGCAGCCCATTCGAGAAAGGTGCTAAAACTTTAGAAAGCTTTACAACTAACTGCACACCCCACGGGTATGGCCTTGTCATAGTACAACTGGTCCTGAAATTTAAACCCCAAAAGGCAATGGTCATCCAGGTGTACCAGTAGGAGCCTAAAAGCTGACTTGATGTCACATTTTGCCATCAAAGCTCCTGGGCTGCAGACACAGACTAGATGGACCTCCTGATCAAAAGACACATAGCAGACTAAGCAGAACTCATGTGGGATGGCATCATTGACCGAAACCCCTCTGGGATATGAAAGATCTTGGATGACCTGCAGTCTCCCAGAGACTTTTGGGGTATGACTCCAAGGGGGAGACCTGAAGGGTTCTCATGGGAGGCTGGCTGAAAGGCCCAGCCACCCGACCTGCCCTGTATTCTTTATCAATCTTTTTGGCTACTAACAGTGGCAGCTCCCTGGCCAGTTTAAGATTACCAGAATTAAATGCTAATCAGGGACCTAAGGCCAAGATCCTGAACCCTACGGAGAAACCCTCAGCAATGAAGCTAGCTGCTGTTTTGTTAGGATATAGCTCTAGCAAAGGGAGCAGGGGAGTTAAACACACTGGCATGATAGCCAGGTCTGCTTCCTGGTTGGCAGCCCTAATTTTGATGTTTTGGGTCCCCCTCCCCAACCCTCCAGCATTATCTGCAGTGCTACCTCTATCTTTTTTTGCTGATGGCTACTCTGCTGGGGTGTCCTGCATGAAAGTGCTGCTGCCCGCTTGAGGAATGAGAGCAGGCCAGCCTGGCATGTTCAAATTAGCACTGGGCCCAATGACACTTACCTTGGTTGATCTCACAGCAAACCAGTCTTTGGGAATCCTTCCTGCCAACCCAGTAAAATGGCTTTGAGGCCTTTTCCCTTCCTCATGTGTGAGCCAAATAGCACAAGCCAAAGCTTGCCATTAATCAAGTCCCACCTGGCCCTTTCACTCTGGGACTCCCACTTACAAAAGGCCATATCATACTCAGTGGCTGCTGCCTCCCTCACTAAGGCCCGAGCCCTTAAAACATTGGCCAGGTGGTTGGGGAGGTGCCAGCCCCTCTCTAGGTATGCCACCTTCATTCACCATGCCCATGAAGACTGTGTAGCTCGCCAACCAGTTGCTGAACAAGTCTTCGACTTTATCCCCCCTTTCTTCCTTCCTGCTCTTCCTGCTGGATTTGGGGAAATGCCCTTTCCCCAAGAATGAGAGATAAGATCCTCATGGGTTACCATGTAGATATCTTTTCATTGCTAAAGCCAGCGCACCCACTGGCTTTAGCAATGAAAAGATATTTACATAGTAACTCCTGAGGATCTTATCTCTCATTATTTTGCTCAGATGAATGCCTGCCAGGTCCTCACAAGTGGTGAAGGAAGTGAAGAAGGCTACCTCACTGCCCTGCCATGCCTGTTCAGGGCCTGAAGCAGCCACAACACTTTTTTTCCTATGCCTGATGGCCCAGGAGGGTAAGCCCAGGATGTGGGCAGCTACTTTCCAGTAGCTGTCCCAGTCATGACAATTGTCACCCAAAGACTCACCTGATGAAGTCCAACTGCCTGTATGCTCCCTGCTGCACCCCCCCTTCTGTGTCTCCTGTTCACTCTCCTTTTCTTATGCTTACCAGTCCTAATCTTTGTGGTTTCTTTGCTCTTGGAAGAAGCTGTGCTGCTGCTGCTGCTGGTGCTGCTTGATGGGGTACAATACCTGCCCTTGCCTTTTACCTTGTTTTTTGTCCATCCTCACTGCACTCCCACCACAGGGCTGGCTGGTATTGTAGTTGGAGAAGCTGCAGTTGCTGAAGCCTGGGATTCAAGTCCCCCCACCTTTCCCACCAGCGTATTTGTGGTTTTCTGTAAGCTGATCAGCACCTCCTCATTACTGTTATTCATTGTTGAGGCAGCTCGTGTAGTTGATCCAGTGCTACCCATATGCTTCTTTTGCCCTTGGGAAGGTGCCAGATCTGTCCATGTCTTTCTGGCCTGACCTGCCTGTCCCTTTGTGTGCAGTTGAGCACCTACTGCTGGTTGCTTCTCCTTCTTGGGAGGCATACCTGCAAGATAAACCAGTGATGCCACTCTGCTTTTGATTCCGGCACATCTAGCTGGGAAGTGGGAAGGTGGAAGATACAATGCCTGCCTAGGAAAAGAAATTATGTGCCAAAACCTGTGGAGCAGATGTGGTTGCTCACCAGCAAAACCACCCATTGCCAAGCAGGTGCTGCATAGGGGAGGCCCACTGCCCTCACTGTGGCCTCACCCCCAAGCATTATGACTCCTAGAGAGGGACAAGAGAACTGTGTGGGTTACTCCTGTAGGGCCTGGTAGTCCTGAGGGTCCTTGTAGTACTGGGGAGGGCTATTGCCCAGCCTTTTTCTCCCTAGAAGGGCAAGAAGGAGTGGGAGGAGTACTCCTGTAGGGCTCAGCTCTAACCTTCTTAACCCTGATAAGGGCTGTTGTTCAACCAGCCAGCTGCTGACTGGTTATGGACAGGGGAGGTGGTCCTCCTGGTTGGCTCAGCTCTTCCCCCATGCAGCCCAGAGAAGGGGATGTAGGCCTGGGTTTGGTCAGCAGCTACCAGCTAGTGATCAGCTCATCAGCCATGAGAAGGGCTATAGTAGCTACTGCCAACCACTGAACCCATCATCACTCTTCTTGTGGCTTCTGCAGTTGGTTGCCACACTGCCTCTGATGGCCCCAGCCCTCACCACTGCTCAGTCACCACTCAGCCAGTGCTCAGATGCTGCTTTGCTGCTGCAGGCCCTTACCGCCTTTGCTACTGTTTGTTGGTGCTTTGATGGTTCCTCACTGCCGTGATGGTTCTCTCAATGCTACACTGAGGAGAACTGACTGGGAGGCAGGAGGAGTGCCAGATAAATACCCTGGAATCCAACTGGAATGAAGACTGTGGAGGTTAACTCCAGTTGAACTCTATAGCCAGTGAGTTCAAACCACAGTTTTTAAACTTATTGGGTGCAGTTCCAGCCTTACCTGGAAAGCACCATGGACATGCAGGGAAGGAGAAGGCCATGGACACCCTGGACCTCATGTTGCTCCATTCATGCCCCAGCCAGCAACCTCCCTGTGCGGTGAGTCACACATTTTATTTTGAAAGTAAATATCTTCAGTTTCCATCCATTGGTCATAAGACTGTGATTTCTGGAGAACTCCTTTCTTTAGTCCAAGAGTCTCTATGTGCTCATCATCATGATTAATTATAGCCTTCAATTTAATAACCTTTTGTGGCTTATTGTGCATGAGTGATTCATCATCATCCTAATACAGAAAATTATGATGCATTTGCTTTTTAAGTGCATGCACATTCATGCCAATTTATATTTTGAGCTACAATCTCTATATAGTTAGGAACATTTAGGTGCAATTTATTTTAAAGAGATAATTGCAGCCTAATGCTTCATTTTAAATCATGTTTACTTGGAAGTAAACCTATTTTCATTTCAGTAGAATTATGTGTATGTAAAATTCATACAGATGTGAAAGCAGATTAAAGTGAGCCCTCACTATCCTCTGGGGTTTGGTTCCAGGACCCCCTGTGGATATCAAAAACTGTGGATGCTCAAATATAATGGCACAGTAAAATTGTGTCCCTTATATAAAATGGTGAGCAGTAAGATTTTTTTTTTTTTTAATTCCCCCCCCCAACAAATATTTTTGAGTCATTGTTGGTTGAATTTGTGGGTGCAAAACCCATGGGTACGGAGGGCCAACTGTAATGTGAGAGTCACTTCTCCATGGATGTGACCTCACAGTGCTCCACTAGCCTCTGAAGAGAGGTTCTCTGAGTTTTTACATTGCTAGAGTCATGGGGCTCTTTAGACCTAGAAAAGAGGCCCACAGCTCTCAAAAACTCCCTTTTGGGGGAAAGCTTCTTCTCAGTTGTCCTTCTAATGGCAAACAAAGACATTTTCTTCAGACAGGTCTTTAGCATGTAAGCTGGTCTGCTAATGGAATGTTAATGATTTGATGCTGACAGTCTTCGATTTTTTGTATATTTAATTGCATTTTCAAATTACTTGTTGTTATGATATGTGTCTATGTAGGTTTTCCTTAGGTAACATTTTTGACAGAAAGACAGGGTCTACAGATGAATTCATTGAGGAATAAATAAACAGTAATGACACTGCCTCCCCACCCCCATAAAGTTATACCTTCTATGGACAGTGTGGTCCTATTACGTTATGCAGAGTTAGAACATAAAGAATCCTTTTCCTAGGTAACTCCAAAGCCCATTCGATCCAGTATCCATTACACGGCCTAATATATATATCCCTGACCCATGCTTATAGATAACAGACCAAACCTTTGTGAACAAATAATAATTGATTTAATATAGACTACAAGATGACATTGGTTTTTCTGGTTCCAAGAGGGGAAGCCTGGCAAGGGTCTCAACTTTGTTGTTGAAAGAAATGTTCTAGTACAAAAAAAAATTCTTAATGTGTCAATCACAGATAATTATTATCTTTTGCATCTCCATATGCCAATGAATTAGATAGGGATACTCTTTCATTGCAGTTGGATAGAGGTGAATGCTTAATGTTCTTCATAGAAACCAACTAATATGAGAGATGACTTTGGTGTCAGAAAGCAAATTGATAAATCAAGTAGAAGTGACCAGAAACAAAACAAGCACAGAAAACAATGTACTGTAGCAAATAAGTAGAGTGGTTCAAGGATAACAGAATAGGCAGTATCAAGTTATAGAATCATAGAATCATAGAATTGTAGAGTTGGAAGAGACCACCAGGGCCATCCAGTCCAACCCCCTGCCACGCAGGAAATCACAATCAAAGCATCCCCAAAAGATGGCAATCCAGCCTCTGTTTAAAGACCTCCAAGGAAGGAGACCCCATCATGCTCCAAGGGAGTGCGTTCCACTGCCGAACAGCTCTTACTGTCAAAAAGTTCCTCCTAATGTTGAGGTGGAATCTCTGTTCCTGGAGTTTGCATCCATTGCTCTGTGTTCCAGTCTCTGGAGCAGCAGAAAACAAGCCTGCTCCATCCTCAACGTGACACCCCTTCAAATACTTAAACAGGGCTATCATATCACCTCTTAACTGTCTTTTTTCCAGGCTAAACATACCCAGCTCCCTAAGTCTCTCCTCATAAGGCATGGTTTCCAGACCTTTCACCATTTTAGTCGCCCTTCTCTGGACATGCTCCAATTTGTCAATATCTTTTTTGAATTGTGGTGCCCAGAACTGGACACAGTATTCTAGTGAGGTCTGACCAAGGCAGAATAGAGCAGCACTATTACTTCCCTTGATCTAGACACTATACTTCTATTGATACAGCCCAAAATCGCAAAAAGTTGAAAAGGAACATTTCCAGCGATTTAATCCACACTGAAATTAGATGAATTTTTTTTTGTTATCTTTGTGGATGAGGTAAAACTATGGGGAGGAAAGAGAAATGCAGTGGGTACCAAGTCATTCTTCGGAATTACCCCTGTTTAAAGGGGCCCTTTGACTTTGGTATAATTGAAAATAGCTCCTTCCATTAAAAATAAAGAAATAAATGGCTTCCTCATTTACCACTCGGGAAAATCATTATAGTGAAGAGCAGTTGAATATCCATTATCGGCAGAAATCTTTCTGCATCTTGAACCTTTTCTCAACCAGCTCATTTTATTTAAAAGGTTTAATGTTAAAAAATTAGTCCAACAAAATTAATAATGGTAGCAACTGAAGCAACCCCCTTTTCCTGAGATGCTTCATTCCAGGGGTGAACAAAGTGAAGCCCTCCATATTTTAGTAGATTGCAATTTCCAGCATTCCTCACTATTGCTGATGCTGGTGGGAATTGCAGTCTAGCAACATCTGGAAGGCTTCATTTTCCCCACATTGCTTTATTCCAAAGCAGATCAACATGTTGCATGTGTGTGTGTATGTGTGTGTGTGTGTGTGTGTGTGTGTGAATCTGAGCACTTTCATATGCATTCCTATTCACACCACTATAATCAAGGAGCTAGGGATCAGCAAATCAGTCAGTTTTATCCATTGGTTTCATGCAGTTTCTATTTTTTCTGATGCTAGCATTCATTTCAGACTGTTTCTGCATCAGTTTGATTATTCAAAAAAAAAAAAAATAGGCCACAAGTAGGCTGCAGATGGAGGGGGGAACCTGCAAAGATAATCCTCTAGTGCTACTTATTCCCAATAAGAGCAGGGGAACTGGTGCATCACTAAAGTTGAAAAAAATCCTGAAATCTGAGGCTTTCATGCATCATGTGGCCACATCACACCAGGCCTATTGGGCCCCAAACCTCCCCCGGGCCTGAAAAGGCCTACCCTGAGCACTGGTCTCTATTCACTCCCTGACCTAATGAGGCCTCTGTGCCCTTATCAAGTGGCCAAAAGGCCTGGAATGTTCAACACTACTCTGGCTATTCCCAACCACTCCAATAAGCACAATTAAAGAAAATAATTAGGGCAATAGATAAATAAATGGGGGAAAATATTAACAGAATAAAGAATGAGGCAACCACACTCCCTCATGAAGCAGAGCCTGACAGGGAGAGCACAGAACACTGTGCCTTCTGCACTGCCTTCACCAATCACACATCTCATGCACAACCACACACAGCACACCAGACCAACAATCAATATCAAAAGACTCCCTGATCCGATCTCCATGAAGCAAATCGATGAAAGAGGCACGTAAAGGCGCAAACAGTCCTTATATTGCCTCTAGCTCTGCACTCCATGCACAGCTTCCTGGCACACATGCACAAGGCACAAAGGTTTCTGGCCTCTCCATCATGGAGGCCATCAAAGCTGATACCTAACCTGCAGCACTGTTTGCTGCATTGAGTCCGTTACCATATTTTATGTTCATTTCACCTAATATACACTTCCTGTGTGTGAAAGCCTTTCCTAATGTGTACACTTCTTGCAGTGTAATGAATTTTTTCACATGTCTGCTCCTATATCCAAATTGTAGGTTTGCACATTTCCTTACTTTGGAGCACATTTGTGAGTTGTCAACCACAGTAGAACAATCTGAAATCTGTGAGATTTGACATGAGTTTCCATTCCTCCTTGTGTATAGGTTCAGGAGGTATGAATAGGGAAAGTTCATATAAAAATAAAACTTGAACAAATTTCTTCTCCATTTCTACATGGGGCAGGACTAGTCATGTCAGCTAATGATGCTATTCCCACACCCTTGGAAGGCAAGATGTTTTTAATATAAAAGGGAGGCTTCAGATTATATCAGTCAAAAAATGAGAAAGGAAAATTAGCAATCACTTTAAAATTTATTTGAGGAAAAGAAAGGATCTTAGCACTTTAAAGTAATTAAGCTGCTGTCAACTCTCTTTCCAAAGAAGAAGAATTCCATTTTATCCTGTGTGTTGAATAACTAGAGGAGGAGGTTGGGTTGATCACATTCTGCTTACTTGCCAGAGATTTCAATAGCTGCCCCAGCTTCTCAAAAATCCTCTTGATGCCCCAGGAAGTGTGACTACCAAGGTCTCGTGATTGAAGGAGCCTTTGGGGCAGGACATATTTATTTTGTCTCCTGAAGTTAGCCTGGGATATGTCATTAAGTAACAACGGTGGTGTCTCCCAAGACATTTCTGATCCCCAATAAATGCAAAATATTTGAGAAAATTTCCATGACTAGAACCTAAATCTTCACGGGTCCTTAAAGCAAAGTAACAATATCCAAGGGGTGGGGGAAGAGATGCACAAAGCATACCTTGTAGGGTTACTGCAATGGCTTTCAAAGCAGCAGTTTTTTTTTTTACCACAAGTACCTTTCCTGCATAATCTGCATAAGGCGATACTATTACAAGTTGTTTCAAGGAAAGGGTCCATTTGCTTATGAGTAAAATGGGGCAAAAACTGTTCAGCAATGGTACTAATTCTTTTGGAGACAAAAAGCAGTAGCAAAAGTCAAGGCTATTGAAATTCATACAAAACACAACCTGGTAAATTAAAATGGAGTGAATCCAAAGCCAAAAGTTAAACAGATTTACATTGTTTTAACCCATTACAAAAAGAGTCCTTGTTCTATTTATAGTTGCTTGGAGTAGATTTCTAAAGATGTCTCAAGGGATTGGGAGGTTTATGCGCCCCTATGTTCACAACAGAGATGACTGCCCAGAGGAGATGGAGTGTTTCCCTGGTTTTGGCTGTAACTGCACACACATTGTTCTCTATAGATAGAAACCATTTTCTATTAACATGATTCTCTGAGGTCCTATAAATGTTTGGTTAGTGAATCAACTTTTCTGGAAGACAACATACCCGGCTAGAAAAATTACTGTTCTGTTGCAATAAAGCAATTCCTATGTTGCTTAAAGAGACATTTATTGCACAAATGTCTGACTGGTGACAAGCTTAGTTTTCTTCTTAGCAAATTATAGATGTGAATCTTGGGAAATTAAATTTCTGGTAGGAGAGCTGAACCCTGGAGATTTGGTAATGGAAAAGACATTGGTGAATCACTGGGACAGAGAAAAGCAGATTTTGCTATCTAGAAGCACTGTGTGTGCGCGCGCATGCATGCATGTCCCTGCACACACATATGTGTGTGTTTAATTAACGAAAAATCTTTCAGTTTGATAATTCTGTGTTACGAGCTTTCTATGTTTAGTCTTGCTCTGAAATGCTGGGAAATGGCAGCTGAACTTCCTTTTTAAAAGATGTTCTTTGTCAACATTGTGGTCTTCTCAATGGTTACTTTGAATCCAGATAAAGCAGCAAATTCTTTCAGTATTTTCTTTAATTCTTCTAGTTGTTTAATAGGATCTTCCAAAATGACAACCAAATCATCAGCAAAGGCTTTGAATTTGACTTGGTGTCCTTTAATTTTCATTCCTTTGATGAGATGTTCGGCAGTGGAACACACTCCCTCAGAGCATGGTGGAGTCTCCTTCCTTGGAGGTGTTTAAGCAGAAGCTGGATGGCTATCTGTCAGGGATGCTTTGATAGTAATTTCCTGCATGGCAGGGGGTTGGACTGGATGGTCCTTGTGGTCTCTTCCAACTCTACAATTCTATGATTCTATGATAATGGTACATCCTTAATAGACATTTTACTAAGCAATATGAATAAGTTACAATATGGTAAAGAGAGCCAGTGTGGTGCAGTGGTTTGGGCATTGGACTATGACTCTGGAGACCAGGATTCAAATCCCCACTCAGCCATGGAAACCCACTGGGGGACCTTGGGCAAGTCATGCTCTCTCAACCTCAGAAGAAGGCAAAGACAAAATGCCTTTGGACAAATATTGCCAAGAAAACTCTGTGATGGGTTTGCTTTAGGGTCACCATAAGTCAGAAACAACTTGAAGGACATAACAACCACAATGGTATGGTATTCTATTTGTCAGGTTGTGCTGTGCCATGCTACACCACACCTAAATTGTGGTTAGCTCCAGCTTCACCACTACCTTCAAGTGGCAGTGTGGTAAATCTAAACTTCATCATTCTGTTGAAGCTATCATGCCACTGAGCTACTGGCCCATATTATGAATAACTAATCAGCAATGAATACCATCTCCGTATAATGATGGAGTTAAAAGAGGTCTTGAAGGTCATTTTAGCTATTCTCAACTGTAGCTTTAAATTACACGTTTACACACAGTCTGTCAAACCCTGGTTGCTTTGGATGGAAATGCTAGTTGCCCACAGAAAACAATGAAGAAAATGAGAACTTCCAGCATAACTGTGATTAGTAAACATGATCCCCACCACCATCACCACACACCAAAGGTAGAAACAAAGCTAGGGGTTACCATCTTTGGCATTCAGTGAGAACCTACATGTTTGCCCTCTAGGCAAAGAAGTGAATTATTCTTAACATTTTCCATTTCTATTCTGGAAGCACAGAGGTCCTTCACAAGATATTTTGTTTCTCTCCCCCCACCCCACATGTCCATATATGTAGCAGAGATTATACACAGAGAGAAAGAAAGAGAGAAATAGAGTCAGAGGCATTTCATTCCCAAATTGATCCACACTTGATCACCCAAGCTCACTAGTTGAGGAAATGTGCCACTGATGTTGCAGTGAAGCCCAAGTGGGTGAGTGAGTACACTTTCTCATGTTAGTGCATGTGTTACCTGAATCTATGCTGAGAGGGTATTGACTAAGGGGTTGTCTATGTGGCGAAAATATTGCTCATAGAATTTGAGGAGAATATGTAGGATTTGTTGTAATGAAATCCCACATCAACCCACCATATTTCCATATTTGGAAGGAGTGGGAGAAAACCTCCAAAAACTATGCAGGAAAAGGCTTCATGGGGGACAACCAATTCTACTTTGCTGTGCATTCCCAATAAAAGTGGAAGAGGAAACTGATTGCTTGGATGTGGAGCTTGCTGGCAAAAGCTGGAAGTATGCTTTTTCCTCAGTTGAGATAATAGGCCCCTTCATGGTCCCCAGCTTTTTCTGTCCCCTTTACATCTCCCCTTTCTACCCCCTCCCCCTTTGCAACTCTCTGTTTCTTTTTTTATATAGGGCTGTTGTTCCCTGCTCAGTTACAGTTATTATTAAAATATTGGCTTTCTCCATCAGTTTTTATGGGAAGCTCCTGTTTACATTTTCAAAAAGTTTCATGGTGTGAATTAGGAAATGACCTATTCAGATGGGGGAAAAAATATTCTTTCTGACATTTTATATCTATATTATTTGTCCTTCCTGTTCTTTTGCATAAGTCCTTTCCTTTCTTTCCACCACTGATTCAGCAGAATAGAAGGAATGGCAGAGAGAGCCAGAGCAAAGGAAAATGGAAGAAGATACTCAGAGTCATACATTCTCACCTTCTTCTCTCCTCCATACCCCTATTATAATCCTTGCCCTCTCTTAGGACTTTATCAGACCACCCCACCTTGATGTTCTTTTGCCGGCATAAATTGTGGCATTTTTATCCTTGCAAAAGAACCTCCTATAACTGACCTACCTTTACTGGCATTAAAGAGGCTCCCTGGCAGTAACAGAGCTCAAACAGAGCTCTGTTTACTTCTGGGTTTGAAATCTCCCATGGTTCATTTACATGGGCAAATATTCATCTAAATATACTGCAAAGATAGCTCATTGTTCCCATGGATTGCACCACAGCATCGCCTCATTCAGAAGGGGGGAAGGTAAAACACCCAAATATAGCATGGCAAGGGATGTTGCTACTTTTGCCGGTATATTTGCAATGTACCACATTATTGGTAGTATAAACAACCATTCCACTAAGGGCTGCAGCAGAGCTTCACTGTGATTGGTTGCTATGATGAAGGGGTGGGCTTAAAAGAGGGGGACTGAGGGAGGGGGATTCAGTAGCAATCAGGAAACTTTGAAAAATCCTCTCTGCTATTTTGCAAGTCTGCCAAGAAAAAAGATTCCCAAGACCTTTCAGTCAGGGGAAGATCTGTTCTGCCCGTAAAGCTCCCATCTCGTCAGCTCTGCTTGGGGGAGTTAGAGAGAGAGAGAGAGAGAGAGAGAAACCATTTCACTAAGGGCTGCAGCAGAGCTGCACTGTGATTGTGGGAGGAAGGGAGAGTGTGTGTGAGAGAGAGAAAGAATTTTTTCTCTTTCTCCCTGCTATTTCGGCAGTCTGTTTATTTGGCAAGAAAATGCTGTTAAGCAAGGAGAAAAAACCTTCTGTTTGGAGTTTGATTTGTGGGCAGGGAGCTGGGGGGGGAGAGGCAAAGGGTGACATTCTTTGCCTCTAAGCTGTTAACCATGGAATTGGGGCCAGGGCAGACATTCCTATGGCATTCCTTTGTCACCTCTCCAATGCTTGGCCATGCCCCCACCACATTTGGCTGTGTGAATCTCAAAGCGGAAAAAATCAAAGAGCCACAAAATATAGCTGTGTAATTCGGCTCCCTGCCTCGCGGCTGAGCCGCTTGGGCCAGGGAGCCGCTTTTGCTGCTGTTTGTGGCTTGAGACCGGCCTTCTGTCGCAGGTGGCATCGCCTGCAATGGAGGTGAGGGGGGGGCGGAGGATATAAAAGGCCTCCCGCCCCTCGCCTCCTCCTTCTCATTCGGGGACAGCCATTGAGGAGAGCAGATCATGGCAGTTGCTCTCAGCGGTGGCGAGTTTTGGGGGGGTGCCCTTGGGGCGGTGGGGGGAGTCGGTGTGGCAGCGGCCCAGGAACGGGCTCATGGCATTGGGCTTGCGCCTCGAGTGCCATCGGCAGCCGGAGGAGCAGGTGCATTGCGGATGGGCCTTCCCCCTGCAGGACCACCAGCGGCCGGCTTGGGGGCTCCCCGGATGTGGATTTTCGTCCCGCTGGATGTGTGGCAATCTGGGTCATCGTGGGCTGTGCCTGGCTTAGCGGCTTCGCATGTCTGTGAATTGGTTTGGAGTCATCTCAGGGAGTACTTCCTCCCCCCAACCTTCTTTCGTTATTATTGTTGGGTTACATTTTATTTGGGTGGTTTGTGATCTGGGGGGGGGGTTTGTGATTTGCATTGGGGGACTTTGGTTCCTTGCCTTGCTGGGGTTTGAAGTGAATTTCGTTTAGTCCGCTGGCCATTTATAGTATTTTATTGTATTTATTGTTTTTAATTGTTATTTTTTTGATCTGTTGGTTTTAATTTATAATTGTTTAATATTTTTTTGGGGGAGGGTGGGGTGGGGGGTGTTTGGGGATTTTATCTGTATGGTATTTTAATTTTTGTAAGCCACCCCGATTGTTTTAACAGAGGGACAGGGTATAAATAATTTTTTTTTATTATTATTATTATTATTATTATTATTAATTGAATTGATCTGATTGATTTGTGATTCCATCACCCCCCCCCGTTGCATTTGTTGAACCCCTCAGTTTTACTAGTGGCTATCAGGGCCTCCAGGATTGGCCAGGTGTGTTGTGTTATTAAGGCCATTGTTTTATGGCAGGCCACCAGGGGGTCCCCTTGTTCTGAGTTGTTTGAAGCCTTTCTGTTGTTAGGCATTAGTATTGCTTTTGGCTTTTGGGTGGCAGTTTTTTCTGGTGGGCCACCAGGGGGCTTTGTTTTTTGTCACTCATTGGGAGCCATTTTGTGAATTTGGGTGGCAGTTTTTTTTGGCGGGCCACCAGGGGGCCTTGTTTCTTGCCACTCACTGGGAGCCATTTTGTGAATTTCAAACGGTGGCCATTTTGTGGAAGACATTTTGTGAAGTTTAAGGGTGGCCATTTTGGGAGTCATTTGTTGAGTTTTAAAGGGCGGCCATTTTGGGGAGCTATTTTATTGTAGTCTCAGCGGCCATTTGTATTGTTGCTGTTGCTTGGGTTGAGTAGTGCTGTTGTACAATTATAAATAATAATAATAATAATAGTATCTACAACAGTAATATAGCAACAGCATTAGCTTGATAGTTACGTTTAGGTTTGTACCCTTTCTTCTTCAGTTAGTGGAGCTTGAGGCGCTTTTTGCTTGCCTCATCTCATTGCAATGGCCTTTAGGAAGGGGAAAGGTGGTCAGAAAGGCAAGGGACGGGCTGCTAAGCAGCAACCGCCTGCCTCACCGGTACCTGACCTTGAGTCATCCAGTGATGACAAAGAGCAATTGCCATGGAATGCAATTATGGCACAGATTCAATGCTTAGAGAAGTTACAGGGTGTTCAAAGGATGAGGTTGTGGTGTCTCATTCACAAGGAAAAAAGAGAAAAATTGCTGATGAAATTCTTTCTCGACTAGATGCTCTGGAGCGCAATATCAATCCAGATGGGGCTGCTGGGTCCACTCATGTTGATGACACTTCTGGGACTGAGCATCTTTCAAGCAATCCTGTGGAGCAGTCTGCTAATGACAACACGGTGCCTGTACCTGCAGGTGAGTCAGTTATTCAGACACCTAATCCCATTTTAGGTGCATCTTGGCACTGGGGGACTTGGCCTCCCATGGCGCAAGACTTGGGAGCTAATGCCTCAGGTGCACAGGCGGTGCAGGGGTCCTGGCTGGTGCAGCAGACCTTTAATTGGACGCCAGCTCAATGGTCTCCTTGGTCTCCTTATGGGATGGGTACAATGGCCCCCCCTTTTGGGATGGGTAAAGGGTCACCTTATACAGCTCAGGGCACGGGTTATGATTCCATTGCTTACTCAGCGATTCCCTTTGGGGAAATGTCCCTTCCTTTAGGCGACCATTTACTTCAATCCACTAGGGATAAAATAGTCAAGGGGAAATATGTGGACCTTTTTTCACTGCTTTATAGGGAAGTGGAAAAGAAAGACAAGGATGAGATGGATGAGAAAGAGAAAGAAAAATTGAAGAAGAGGAAGGTGGAGAGGAACTGGACCAATTGGCTTTCTGGTTTCCTTATTTATGCTGGGGTTGTGGTTAAGGCACACCCTCATCGAGCAGCTGCCCTGTTTCAGTATCTTGATATAATTCACAGGGCATATGGTGATTTCATGGGTCCAGCTTGGCTCCTTTATGATGAGGCCTTTTGGATGAGGGATGCAATTTATCCTTCCTTGAGGTGGGACATGATGCATCCTCAGCTATGGATGCAACTCATGACCCCGGCTCGCCCGATCCAGGGGGAAAGGACACATAGGACACCTGGTTAGGTCATCTAGCACCCCTGGGCCGCATGCCACCATTGGCACGGCTCCTTCTGTTAAGCAGGTGTGTTGGGAGTTCAGTTCACATGGGTTTTGTACTAGGAAACCCTGTAAGTACAGTCACGAGTGCTCCATTTGCAGTGGGGGGCATTCCTTTAGGAACTGCCCCAGGGGAAAACAGGCTGCCGAGGGAGGTAGGGCCAATCAGGGACGTAGGGGTGGAGTTTCTACTGCTCACACTCAAAAAGGGGCCCAGCCCAATCAACAATGAAGTTTTACAGCATTGGCTTAAGGTATATCCTGACAGGAAGGCAGCTAAATACTTACTTGACGGTTTTCAGTTAGGGTTTAGGATTCCATTTCAGGGGGTTAGGCGGCCATGTTGGGCACACAATTTGAAATCTGTTTGTGGATTAGAGCATGTGGTTAAATAAGATTTAAAAAGAAGTCAACGAGGGTCAAGTCTTAGGTCCCTTTCCTTGTCCTCCGGTTCCCAACCTGAGGGTGTCGCCTTTGGGAGTGGTCCCCAAGAAGGCACCAGGGGAATTTAGACTCATCCACCATTTATCATACCCCAAAGGGGACTCAGTGAATGACTCTATTCCCCACAAACTATGTGCAGTCAGATATACTTCCTTTGTTGCAGCAGTTCGGGCAGTTCGCCTTCAGGGTGGGGGTGGGACGGAACTGGCGAAGTGTGATATAAAATCCACTTTTTGACTTTTGCCAGTTCATCCGGATGACTTTAAGTTATTGGCTTTCCAGTTTGAAGGGCAGTTTTACATGGATCTGGCTCTCCCCATGGGTTGTTCGGTTTCATGCAATGCATTTGAAACCTTCAGCACTTTTCTTGAATGGGCATTGAGAACCAGGAGTGGTTTATGCAGTGTTGTTCACTATTTGGATGACTTTTTATTGATAGGTCCGTATCAAACTGGCCAGTGTGTGTACTTGCTTCACCAGTTTGAGGCCTTGGTGGGTGAACTGGGCATTCCTCTTGCACCCGAGAAAACAGAGGGTCCCTCCCAAGTCTTGACCTTTTTGGGCGTCGAAATCGACACCATTAATCAACAATGTAGATTGTCTTCTGTTAAAGTTTCTGATTTAAGGAACAGGGTAACCCAGTTTTTGCTTATGCGTAAAGCTAACTTATGAGATTTTCAGGTCTTTATAGGTCATCTGAACTTTACATGTAAGGTGGTGGCACCAGGGAGGGCTTTCCTTCGCCAATTGTGTGACACTATTAAGGGCATACAGCAACCCTATTTTTTGATCCATATATCTAAAGCTATAAGGGAGGATTTGCTTGCTTGGCAGCAGTTTTTAGACCAATTTAATGGTATCTCTTTTTGGCGTGAAGAACGGAAGCTCAAGGGTAATTTCCAGATAGCCTCCGATGCAGCTGGTTCTATGGGGTTCGGGGTTTATTTCAATGGACGGTGGTGCGCGAGTAGGTGGCCCCTGATTGGGCAGCTTCGGATATTGTGGCTGATTTAACATTTTTAGAATTCTTTCCCATTCTAGTGGCGGCCACTATTTGGGCAGAGGAATTGGCGAACTCCTCTGTGCACTTTTGGTGTGACAATATGGCTACCGTCCAGGTGATAAACTCCCTCACTTCTAAGTCCCCTCGGGTGATGGTGCTCATTAGGGCTTTCACATTGCAGTGTTTGCGGTTTAATATTCTGTTTGTGGCGGGCGTTAACAACGGTATTGCTGACGCTCTTTCCCGCATGCAGATGGAGCGCTTCAGGGAGTTGGCCCCCGACGCAGCACCCGAGGGCGATCCAATGCCGGCAAGCCTGTGGAGGCTTGGGAGGCAGAGCTCGTAAGGGCTTTAGGTATGTCTATGGCTCCCAGCACGATGAAAGGATATACCAGGGCATTGCATGAGTTTTTTTCAGTTTAGGGAACAGTTAGGTGTCAAACAGGGTGTTCCTGTTCCTTTTGAACATCTTTTTCAGTTTTGCCTCGCCCTATATCATAAGGGCTTGGCCCCGCAGTCTATTAGGGTTCAATTGTCAGTGATTGCCTTTTGGCTGAAGGCCCAAGGGGTTCCTGACAATACTGGGGACTTTCGCATTCGAAAAGCTTTGGAGGGCTGGTCCAGAGAATGTTGGCGTAGAAATGATAGTAGAGTTCCCATCTCACCTTTTATTTTGAAGGGGTTAGCTTCACTTTGGGCTGGCATTTGCATGTCTCCTTATGAAGTGCTGCTTTTCCATTCAGCTGCTTTGATGGCCTTTTTCGGTGCCTTATGCATCAGTGAACTCGTACAGGCATCCAAGAAGGATACATCACATAGAGCGTTGGAGCTTAGGGATGTTATCATGGAGAGGTACCGAGTTACTTTGATATTGCGTTTTTCGAAGACAGATCAGCAGGGGAAGGGCAAGCAATACTGTTTGCTACCTTGCAGTGGCCCTGAGTTATGCCCAGTCAGGGCATTGAAGCAGTTTCTTACAGTTCGTGGCCCACGGGCAGGTCCTCTTTTTGTACATGAGGATTTTTCCCCCCTGACCAAATACCAATTTTGGAACGTGACATCCAGAGCACTGAGTAAGTTGGGGCTCCATGGGGTTCGTTTTGCTACCCGTTCTTTCCGCATAGGGGCTGCTTCCACAGCTGTGGCTATGGGCATGACATCTACAGTGATTCAAGGGATTGGCCGGTGGAGGTCCTCTGCTTACCGGCATTACGTGCGACCACTCACTTACTAACTAGTTGTCTTCCCCTTATGTTTTTCAGATTCTAGGCTGATGCCGGTGAGGCTGCGGGTGCTGATCTGTGGCCACAGTATGGTGTACTGGGCGGCCCAACAGGCCCGGCTGTGTCACTATGGGCCTTGCTTAAATTTGGGGAATGGGGCAACTGTTGAGTGGTTGGGGAAAAGGGGTTTGCATTGGCGTGGCCTTCTGCCATTGCTTTTTGGGAAGCGCCAAGGGCCTCTGCCGGATGTTCTTATTCTGCATTTAGGGGGGAATGATTGGGGTTATTGAAAGGGAAGGCCTTGGTCCTTCAGGCGATACACGACATACGGGTAATTAAGACACGGTGGCCTGACGTTACTGTCGTGTGGTCGGCTATTTTGCCAAGGAGGCAATGGAGGGGGGAAGGTGATCCCCATTCTCTTGATAAAGCCCGTAGGGGGGCTAACAGGGAAATTAAGAACGCCATGCACAAGGGGTGGGGTTACTATTTTCCTCACCCTGACATCATGTCCAAGAGGCCCGAGCTCTACCGAGCTGATGGGGTACACCTTTCGGACGCAGGCAATTTGATCTTTTTAACGATCTTCAGCAGGGGTTGAGGGACCTTTTGGGTGAGCTGGTGGGAGAATGGGACTAAGCGGACGCTCGCCCCTTTCTGTGGCGGGAAAGGGGGAGGTGTTGCTTCGGTGGGCACCTTGGCACCAATTTTCGGTGAAGGTAGGGTCTCTGATAGGGCCACTTCAGGTCGTGGGGCCTAAGGGGCAGAAGGAAACCCGCCTTGAGGTTGGCCTAAAGGATAATCCTTCACCCCAATCCATGGGGCTTGGGTGAGGGACTTTTGGGTTCACCTTCCAGATGCGGGCTGGCTGGGGAGCAATCCCAGTCAATTGGGGTTCCTGTCCAGGACCCAGGTGTTCGCCAGGGAAGGCTGGGGTGTGTGGTCTAGGATAGACCTACTGCCTCAGCTGGTCCCTCACCAGGTTGCCTCCTCCTGCTTAAGATTTTAGAGGGAATTAAATAGGTTGATTACAATAAAATACTTTATTTCATCCCATTTTATGTGTGTAGGCTCTTTATTCCGCAATCGTCCGGCAAAGATATACCATGTAAACTACCCACCACTGATGCGGGAAAGCACTAAAGCACAACTTAACATAATAAAACCTGCCATGTCAACGAGCCCCCAGATTCTCATAAGAAGACACTGTTGGTGCTCCTGGATCTCTCAGCGGCCTTTGATACAATAGATCATTCCATCTCTTGGATCGCCTGAGAGGGTTAGGAATTGGAGGCACTACGCTCCACTGATTCCATTCCTTCCTCTCGGGCAGATCCCAGACGGTGAGGCTCAGGGACAGTTACTCTACTAGAATATAGCTTAATCGTGCCATCCCTCAGGGTGCCATCCTGTTCCCGATGCTATTTAACATCTATATGAAGCCACTGGGAGAGATTATTCGGAGGCATGGAGTGTGGTGTCATCAGTATGCTGATGACATCCAGATACCAGATATACTTCTCCTTGTCTCGGTCATCAGCTTTGACTTCAGATGGTATCTCTCCACTCAATGATTGTCTTAAAGCAGTAATGGACTGGATGAGGAAAAACAATTTGAGACTGAACCCAGACAAAATGGAGGTACAAACAGTTGCGGGCCCGAAACCAGGTGCGGGAATGCAACTTCCAGTCCTGGACTGAGTCACACTCTCCTCCAAGGACTGTGTTCGCAGTCTGGGGGTGCTCCTGGACCCGTCAGTTCTGATTGTCTAATCAGGTAAATGTGACGGTCAGGATTGCCTCTTATCAACTTCGGCTGATATGCCAGCTGCGACCTTTCCTGGAAATCAGGGACCTCGAAACTGTGGTACATGTGCTGGTGACCTCCTGTCTCAACTTCTGTAATGCTCTCTACATGGGGCTACCCTTGTGCTTGACTCGGAAACTTCAACTAGTTCAGAACATGGCAGCCAGGTTGATTTCTGGCATTTCCAGAAGAGAGCACATAACACCTGTGCTAAAAGCTCTCCACTGGCTGCCTATTAGTTTCTGGGCACAGTACAAGGTGTTGGTTATGACCTTTAAAGCCCTACATGGCTTGGGGCCATCTTACCTCCAAGACCGCCTCCTCCTGTACAGTCCTCCCCACGCACTTCGGTCTTCTGTGAGGAATCTGTTACAACCTATGAAAACAAGGCTGTCGGTGACCTCCCAGAGGGCCTTCTCTACTACCACTCCCAGATAATGGAATGGCCTGCTGGATGAGATCCGTCTTATTACCACCCTAGACAGCTTCAAAAAAGCTGTCAAGATGGATCTCTTCTGCGAGGCCTTTCCTGAATAGCTATCCCGGCCCTAAGATTCAACTGTTCCCCCCTCCCTCTGAGCTGCCATTGAATTATTCTATGCTGCTATGATTAGTTGTTGTGTTTTTTTAAAAAATTATTGTATGTTTTAATCTTTTCTAGTTTAATATTGTTTTAAGGGGTGGATGGGTTAGGGTAGTGATGTAATTATGGAGTTTTTATACTGTAAGCCACCCTGATTGCATTGCAGAGGGGCGGGATAGATATTATTATTATTATTATTATTATTATTATTATTTGCCCTTTGATGCTGCATTCAAGTGAGTACAATGGTGTGCAGATTCAAACACCAGCAATGCTGGCAACAAATAGCTACTGGAGATCTATTGATGGCTTGAGCCATCAATAAAATAGGACATTTTTTAAATGATGTATGATCACAAAAGGGTGACACTGTCTGGAATACGTTTCCTTTCATGATCATTAGGCATCCTTATGACACTGCATTTGACTTGTCTGATAAAGTCCTTAGTCAGTCAGTCTCTCCTGCTGGTGGTGTTTTGAAGTTTCTATGGCTACTACATCAATGTCTTGCTCTTTACCACCAGCCAGCCAACCAATTCCATTGTTCTCGCTCCAATGTTTTATTTCAAATTGCTATAAACGAGGAACAACAACAAACAACAATAACAATAGCATACAATGAGAAAGGCATCTGTAGTCCAATTTTCTGTTTGCACCGTGGTCAGTCAGTTGCCTAGGGAAAGCCTATCAGAAGAACATGAATGTGACTTTTGCTCATTGCATGTCTCAGAGTGCCAGAAACAAAGAAAAGCTGTCTGATGTTTAAAGGCTAGACATCTCCAGTGACCAAAGGCTCTGGTTCAGGAAGACTTTGGTGCATGGATGCTTTGATGGAATTTTGGAGCAGTGCAAGTCCACCATAGTGAGGTCAGTGTGTCTTTGAAGATGAAATATGGGACACAAGATTGGGAGACAGCCATGGAAGAAGGACTTGTCTGTTTGCAGACAGGCTAATGAAGGATGCCTGAAGATAAGACAACACCTTCACTGGAAATTCCACACCCCTCATTAAAATATACTTCAAAATGGAGAGCTTATCTCTCTGACTATGAAATGATGCAGACCATGATAGTCAAGAAATGCTTTTTAAAATGTTTTGTGTTAGAAGACTTAAATGTTTATATTTTATTGTTTTGTAATTCTCTTAAACACATTTTCCTATTGTTGTCTTATGACTTTACCAAAGGGTGATAATAAGGTTTCTGTTAAATTAATTTTACTTCTTATTTTAAATAAGTTTGATCTAAATATGTGGGCCTCTGATAAGTTGATTGCACATTGTTTTTTGTGGGGTTTTTCTGGGCTGTGAATCCATGTTCTGGAAGAGATTATTTCTGACGTTTCACCTGCATCTGTGTCTGGCATCTTCAGAGAATGGTTGTGTAGGAGTGTGTGTGTGGGGATTATATACTGTGAGCCCCTGTTGGAGAGGATATGTAAGTTTGTGTATTTGAATGGCTAGTTTCTGGGTGGAGATATGCAAGAAGGATTAGTGTCTGTTTGGCCATTAACTCCACCCAGAAACTAGCCATTCAAATGCACAAATTTACATATTCTCTCCAACAGGGGCTCACAGTATATAATCCCCCACACACACTCCTACACAACCATTCTCTGAACATGCCAGCCACAGATGCAGGTGAAACATCAGAAATAAACTCTTCCAGAACATGGACTCACAGCCCAGAAAAGTCCCATGAAAAACCCATGGATGCCAGCCATGAAAACCTTTGACTTCACATTTATTGCACATTGTTTCTCTCTACTCTTAATGCTAACGAATCCAAAGTCATTCTTTCAATTAAGAGTTGGGTGAGATGCATATAGCAATATGGTTGGACACTCAGGAGAATCTTTGGATACTGGGATTTATTATAACAGAAATTATCTGGCTGGGACTGCCTGTGGCGGACAGTTGTCTGGCAAATCTCATTGGTATAAATCTCCACAAAATACTGAAGTGGGTATAATTACTTTGCTCAACACAACTCAACTGGGCTTGTTGCCAATAAACTAACAGACAAAATATCTGGTCCTCCTCATTAAAAAATACAGGAGAAGGAAGAAGTGGGAAGGATATAAAGTGGATACCGCAAGACCTGATTAAGCAAGTGTCTTATTTTAAAAGTTGAGCCAGGGTTCAACAAGTGAGCCCAACTTCAACAAGTGCATACTGTACGTTTCATAGACAGGACATGAAACCAATTAATCTGGGCACCTGCATGCACATTCATATAATTTCTTATAGAAACAGGAACATGTATTGTATTTGTGTTAATGGGGACATCAAAGATGGTGACTGTCAGCTTTCAAGTTTGCAAAATTCAGACTTATGTCTGGGCTTTGATATCTGGTAAAGTCAGACACGTGCATGGTGACAATCTTATACAGTATAAAGCCCCCCCTAGAAAGTAAAGAAATGCACACATGGAAGGAAGACCAGGAGCAGATAGATTTTCTTTGCCAAACATTCTGTGCTTAAGCCTGCTATTCATATCTGACCTGCTTAAAACTTTTGCTGCAGCCATCTAAAAATCCAGAACTGTCTACAGGAGTGGTAGATATTGCTTTCACATTTAGCTGAAAATTTAAAATGCTTAAGTTTGTTAGATGAGTGGGATGTTTTATCAAGCTAAAATTTAATGTTTGAGATTTGTTCTGCCTTTTTTATTTCTTAGTTGCTATCTATCATATTTGATTACTTTTCATTCATTATTTCATCGTAGCCTTTTGTGCTAGTCACAATGTAACTACTTCAATTGTTATATTTGAAGCTATCCTCTTGGTCTTATTAGTAGTTGTATCTTAGTGATTGTATGTTGCTAGCCATGTTAGGTTGTTATGATGTAACTTTCTTGATCATTACTACCTCATATTTTATATTAGTCTCTGTTTTAAAATTATATATTGCTTTTCATCATGTTGTCTATCATTTCAATAGATTTTAAATTTGCTTTACTTTTGAGCCTAACTGAGAGTCAGAGTTGGTCAGATGGACAAACTTTATTCAAAAGCCTCAGCAATTTATAGGACTTTCAGTGTTACATGAAGAGAAAAAAAGTGTACATGAGCAAAAGTTGTTTTGTATGGGTTTTTTTGCATTGGCTGCAAGGCCTTATTCCTAGAGAACAAAGAACAGAGAACAGACACCCCCCCAGATCTTGAAGAATGGTAGATCCGGGGGAGGTGTTTTAATGATGGGCATGGAGATGAGCGCAGGGGTTGGCCAGGGCCACTCTCAAGGAATTTCAGGAACTGATTGGCCACTTGAATTTTGCATGCAAAGTGATTGCTCCGGGTAGAGCCTTCTTACGGCGCGTATGTGATGCCACAGCAGGGATTTCTTTACCACATCACAGGGTTAGGATTACCCGAGAAATAAAGCTGGATTTGGACGTATGGTATAGTTTTCTGCAGAAGTTCAATGGTGTGTCCTTTTGGAGGGAGGATTTACGTTTGGGGGATGCCCTTAAGGTGTCTTCCGATGCTGCCGGATCCATGGGCTTTGGAGTTTACTTTGCTGGCAGATGGTGCGCCGAACGCTGGCCACGCTCCTGGATTGGTACGGGCGTCACTGCTGACCTTACCTTCTTGGAGCTTTTCCCTATACTAGTCGCTGTTAAGCTGTGGCCACATGATTTTGCCAATTCCACAGTCCGCTTTTGGTGCGATAACATGGCCACTGTTCAAGTAGTCAATTCCCTCACTTCCAGGTCCAAACAGGTCATGACAGTAGTTAGAGCATTTACACTCCAGTGCTTGAAATATAACATTCTGTTTATGGCATCCCATGTGGCGGGAGTGGACAACGGCATCGCTGATGCTCTCTCCCGTATGCAGATGGATCGCTTCAGGCAATTAGCTCCAGGCGCTGTCGAGATGCCGGACCTGATGCCGGAGGAGTTGTGAGAGCTTGGACTACAGAAATAGTTAAGGCTATCAGCCTCTCCATCGCCCCCAGCACCAGAAGGGTATATAAGCGAGCCATTAAGGAATTCTTTGAGTTTCGGACCTCTGAGCGTCTACCTAACTCCTGGCCGGTACCAGTCCCTCATCTTCTTCATTTCTGTGTCTCCCTTAAGGAGAAGGGCCTTGCCCCCCAATCGATTCGATCCAGGCTGGCTGCCTTGGCCTTTTGGAGCAAGGCTCAAGGTTTGCAGGACAACACTTCGGACTTTAGGATTAGGAAGGCACTGGAGGGATGGGCCAGACAGCGCAGCAAGGCAACGGACGATAGGCAACCCCTCTCCCCCGCTATTCTTAAGGGCCTTTTCCAGCTGTGGCCCAGTCTCTGTACATCACCATTCGAGGTGGCCTTGCTCCACGCGGTGGCCTTGACGGCCTTTTTCGGCGCCTTACGCATCAGCGAGCTTGTGGTGGCGTACAAAAAGGATATGGCTGGCCTTGCCCTCAAGGTCGGTGACATCACCATGAGTGCCAAGTCAGTTACCATAACGATTAGGCGGTCAAAGACCGACCAAATGGGTAAAGGCTCGAGCATTATGTTGCGTGAGTGCCACGACAGGTCTCTCTGCCCGGTGGTTGCTCTTAGGGAGTATTTGAAATTGCGGCCTCTTAAGCCAGGCCCCCTCTTTTGCCACGCTGATGGGTCTCCTCTCACAAGGTATCAATTTTGGGCTGTCACAAACAAAGCCCTAGCACGCCTGGGTTTGGGTGGCGTACGTTTCTGCTCACACTCCTTTAGAATTGGGGCTGCTTCCACGGCCGCCGCAATGGGGATGCAGCTGGAGGCCATTAAGAGGTTGGGGCACTGGAAATCAGCTGCTTACAAGGGCTATGTCCGTCCGATTTACAATTGACTATGTCTGTGGTCTTGTCCTGTGATTGTCTGTGCTTTCTCTTCCAGATTTGAGATACTGGGTACTGATTTGTGGCCACAGCTTTGTGTATTGGGCGGCACGTCATGCCAGGAGGAGCCATTTGGGTCCGCAGCTGGGACTCGGAGACACCGCCTCTTTCGAATGGCTTGGCAAACGGGGTTTGAGGTGGAATGGTCTAATCTCTTTGCTGTTTCAGGAGCGGCGTGGCCCTCCCCCGCATGTCCTGGTGGTCCATCTCGGAGGCAACAATCTGGGCCTACTGAAAGGCCGAGCTTTGGCACTACAGGCTCTTGCTGACATGCGACGTATTAAGGCGGCGTGGCCTCAGGTCACTTTGATTTGGTCTGATATCATTCCACGACTCTCTTACCCAGGCGAAGGCCCACCTAAGTTGTTGGATATCGCCCGCAGGAAAGTAAACAAAGCTGTGCATAAAGCCATGGATGGTGGCCTTGGCCATTTCATCCAGTACCCGGGCATTTCATATAAACGCCCGGAGCTGTATAGGGTTGACGGAGTCCACTTATCAGACCTGGGGATCCAGCTATTTCTTGAGGGTATGCAGGAAGGGGTGAGGGCCGTCTTGGCCTCCTGTGTGGGGGATAGGGGCTAAGTCGACACTTGCCCCTATCAGTGGCTGGGAGTGAATCATAGAATCATAGAATCATAGAATTGCAGAGTTGGAAGAGACCACGAGGGCCATCCAGTCCAACCCCCCTGCCACGCAGGAAATCACAATCAAAGCATCCCCGACAGATGGCCATCCAGCCTCTGTTTAAAGACCTCCAAGGAAGGAGACCCCACCACACTCCGAGGGAGTGTGTTCCACTGCCGAACAGCTCTTACTGTCAAAAAGTTCCTCCTCATGTTGAGGTGGAATCTCTGTTCCTGGAGCTTGCACCCATTGCTCCGTGTTCCAGTCTCTGGAGCAGCAGAAAACAAGCTTGCTCCATCCTCAGCGTGACATCCCTTCAAATACTTAAACAGGGCTATCATATCGCCTCTAAACCGTCTTTTTTCCAGGCTAAACATACCCAGCTCCCTAAGTCTCTCCTCATAAGGCATTGTTTCCAGACCTTTCACCATTTTAGTTGCCCTTCTCTGGACACGCTCCAATTTGTCAATATCCTTTCTGAATTGTGGTGCCCAGAACTGGACACAGTATTCTAAGTGAGGTCTGACCAAGGCAGAATAGAGCGGCACTATTACTTCCCTTGATCTAGACACTATACTTCTATTGATACAGTCCAAAATTGCATTGGCCTTTTTAGCTGCCGCATCACACTGTTGGCTCATGTTCAACTTGTGGTCTACTAGGACTCCTAGATCCCTTTCGCATGTAGTCTCATTCAGCCAGGTCTCTCCCATCCTATATTTATGCATTTCATTTTTCCGCCCTAAATGCAGTACTTTACATTTCTCCGTATTGAATTTCATTTTGTTAGCTTTGGCCCAGCTCTCCAGTCTATCCAGGTCATTCTGAATTTTGATCCTGTCCTCTAGGGTATTAGCTACTCCTCCCAATTTGGTGTCATCTGCAAATTTGATAAGTATGCCCCTAATTCCCTCATCTAAGTCATTGATAAAGATGTTGAATAGCACTGGGCCCAGGACAGAACCCTGTGGCGATAATGAACCCTGTGGAGATAATGATATGGCGTTCACCTATGGCAACCTCGAATTGAGTGGAAGGATAGCCCTCACTGAACTGCACCAGAATCTGAATGGATGGGGTGCAGCAAAGTAGGCTACCCTTAGGGCTGGCTTCGGATTGCGATCCTTCGCAGAAGCCACTCGGCTTAAGGATTTCATCCTGGGGCAGGGCCCTCCAGCAGATGGCACCCAAAGGGAACCCCGGACGTTACCGGGATCCCCATTGGGGCTCAGGTGAGTCGCCAAGGGACTCTAGGGGTTAGGTCAGTTGTGACCAACTGCCTAGATGTCCCCGCAAGGGATCTCCCCCTTTCATACATCGGCATACCCCAAGAAAGCTACATAAATAGGAAAGATATCAATAAAGTGGCCCGTATTTCAACCCAATCTTCTGTGTCTGGTCTCAGTATTTCATGCGTCAATCATTAACAGACACCCCCCCGGATCTTGAAGAATGGTAGATCCAGGGGAGGTGTTTTAATGATGGGCATGGAGATGAGCGCAGGGGTTGGCCAGGGCGTGGATACGCCCTGGTCAGGAGGAGTCAGGGGCGGGGCTGAGGCAGGGCCTATTTTACCCCTTGCTGCCCCTGGCTTCCTCCTCTTTTCCACTGGGTCAAAACCCACCTACCCGCCTCTGCCACAGTATGAGATTTCTGGTCACGTCATGGGCCGGGTAGGAATTTTTACCTACCCTTTTCCGGGGGGTGTTTTGCCTACCCCATACTGTCGCTTGGGACTTTGACAATTGGCTCAGGGTGTGGTTTCTTAAATAGGTGGTCACTTACTGGGAGTGGGGAGATAATGATATGGTGTTCACCTATGGCAACCTCGAATTGAGTGGAAGGATAGCCCTCACTGAACTGCACCGGAATCCGAATGGATGGGGTGCAGCAAGGTAGGCTACCCTTAGGGCCGGCTTTGGGTTGAGATCCTTCGCAGAAGCCACTCGGCTTAAGGATTTCATCCTGGGGCAGGGCCCTCCAGCAGATGGCGCCCAAAGGGAACCCCGGACGTTACCGGGATCCCCATTGGGGCTCAGATGAGTCGCCCAGGGACTCTAGGGGTTAGGTCAGTTGTGACCAACTGCCTAGACGCCCCCGCAAGGGATCTCCCCCTTTTCATATATTGGCATACCCCAAGAAAGCTACATAAATAGGAAAGATATCAATAAAGTGGCCCGTATTTCAACCCAATCTTCTGTGTCTGGTCTCGGTATTTCATGCGTCAATCATTAAAGAAACTTTGCCATAATTCCTGTGAACAACGGATGCTCTCAGGATAAGAAAGTTAGTTTCATAATTGTTCTTACTACCTTAGCTATGGCATTGACCCAGAATACAGTTCCTGCAATTACAGCAGCTTGCAAAAAGCAACTGAGAGAGACTCAAAATGGATTCAGAGATTTTGACCTACAGAATGATTTCATTTTGAATGGCTTCAGAATGCAGAAATCAAAATTAAATGCTTGAATATACTTTTGCACTCAAAATGAAGAGTGATATAGAAAAAGGACCCAGGATTTTCAGCTGCCTCAACACTCTGTGGCTATTGACTATGCTTAGTTCTTACAGAGATCTACACGTATGTGTGTGTGACCGGGGTGAATGCTTATATTACTAGTGTGTCCTACTACCTGCTCCCCATGACATCTCATAATTGAAAATATTGGACACTTTTTGGGGTCAGGTTGTCTGGGGCAAACCAAAAGAGTCAGTTGGAGGTTACACTGAGCCCTAAAGAGTGGTAAAGTCCCATGGAAGAATTGTAACCCAAGTCTTGGGAGCCCGTTCAGCCAGTCACCTACAGCAATCACAGGGCACACGCTTGGTATAGGAAGATAGGAGAGACAGGAAATCAGACACCATGGTATCTGGGGAGGGAAGGATGAGCAGATCAGTTATAACTTGGGCAACCATAATTGGAGAGCCCAGCAGGGTGGCTTCCTGCCTGGTCCCAGTTACAGCAGAAGTGAGACTCAGATAATCCCCATGCCCCAGCAGTGTGGGAAACATGATTAAAGGCCAGTTTGGAGAAAGAACACAATTGGAAGGATATGATCCCCATAGAGCCACTTATAGCAAGGAGAGGAGACATATTTGGGAGCTACTAAGGCCCATGGGTGAATATATGTCTCAATTCAACCTACTTCTGAGCTCACTGACACCCTCCTCAAACTACAGGGTAAACAGAATAGGGACTCCCAATTTCTAAACACAGTTCTGCCAAGGCAAACCTCAGACACTCGTACCCCAAGCCTAGTTTATTCATGCTAAGGACACCTTTGGTCCAATGCACTTCCCCAAGGAGTTGTGGCATGGCTAAAGCCAGATACTGTTAGAAGGATGATGGTGAAAGTGAGCATTGGGACCCACTAAGGCTCTTGGTAGACACAGAAGCAGCCCAAAATATTCTTCAACCTGACCTGGCTGTGAAGGAAAACCCAACTTCCAAAATCTTAGCACTCAATGGGTTTGGAGGAGGGTCACACAAAGCAAAAATATGGGATGGTTTCCCACTAGAAGTTGGGAAAAAAAAACCCAGACAGAGGAGACTATCAGACACCCTTAATATGGCATTCCAGGAATGCCAGGAGATCACCAGGAGATCACCAAAGGACTCAGTTATCAGACAATGTTGTCCTCATCCTGTACTGGCCCCATTTTGCCCCCATTTTTTCCTATTCATATGAATAGATCGCCTGTTCTGTTTCCTGTCACAGAATGACGGGCGAGCGAAAAGGAGCTCCGTTATGTTGGTGTGATGCCAGCTGCAGTGGGAGGTCCCTGCTGAACACTTCCGGGTGCGTTCGGGACAAGGGGGTAAGTGACAGTCTCTCCCCTGGGTTACTTGACTTTTTTAAACTGTGTTTTTGTGCTTGTCACTTTTGAATCTTTATTTGCCTTTATATTTTTGAATTTCCCGCATGCCCGTTCTCTCGCGAGAATGGCCGGGAACTCAAACCAGGAAGTGCATGGGGCTCTCTTCGATCTCCATTCACTCCTGGCTGCCGAGGGGAGAGGGCAGTCACATGATTAAGGTAGGTCTGAAATGGGGGGTTATCGTGCTGCGACAGGGACGGGAGGGGTAGGATATAATATGATGAGACAGGGGACAATTTTGGGACCCCGTCTGATAATCTCCAGAGAAATGTATGTATGAAAATGAGAAAGAGGATGATGTCATTTTAGGCATGCCTTTCCTGCAAGATCACTGCCTGACTATAAACCTAGCAAATGGCCTCCTCTGACCAATTAAAGCCCCCCCCCCAATAATTTCTGCCATCCACAGGTGCACTGTCCTTAAGGAACCATAGACAATTTGCCCAATTGCTAATGATCCCTCGACACTATAGCTCCCAGAAGTCTGGATCTAGAATAAGGTGGAGTGTCGCCTCATGAAAGATGCCTGTGTGCTTATCGAGGGAAAAGATCCCCCACAGAAACAGCATCAATATTGTGCCAAAGCTGAGGAAGGGATAGGAAAAACCATAGTGGGGTTGTTAAAATGGAATGTTATGCACTCCATTTGCAACATGGTCTGGCCTCAAAGCAGATGAAAAAACATGGCATATGCTGGTAGACCTTCATGCCCTTAATACTACAACCCCTCCTGTCACCCCTGTAGTGGCCAGATACAGCACAATCCTAACTGCAATCCTGAAAGCAATCACTGCAAGTTTACTTAATTGGTGAACTGTTAATGTTCAAGAATGCCAGCATAAAGAAAATCTAGGGGGCCGGTTCCACGACAGGAAAAAGTTCTCAAGATTCCGGATTACCGTTCTTTCGCATCAGGAGTGCATAAATCACACGACTCCTGGCATATTCGGAAGATGCATCCAGATGCAGCCACTTTCAGTTTTCCTTAGTTCACACAGGCAAAGGTGTGTGTGTGGGGAATCGCCTCCAGATGATTAAAGCCAGGCAGGAGGCGGGGAGGGAGCAAGGAGGGGTTCATGGAGACCATAAATAATGAGAGGAAAGAAAAGGACAAACAAGACATTGAAAGAGCAATCTGTCAACTCCCCCATCTTCCCCAGCCCCGAAAGGCTTCTATAAAGAAAGGAGTGAATGAAAGCACGAAGAAGCAAAAGCATGGTGGAGCGATCTCCTTCCCTTCCCTTCACATATGCACACACAAACACACACCACAGAAGCCGGGAGCTTGCCTCATTCCTGATTGTTTTCCCTGCCTCTGAAACCTTGAATAAAGGCAAGTGAATGGAAGGACAACAAACAAAAGGACAAACATGCAATCGGCTGTTTCCCCGCACACACAAATGTACACACACACACACTCACACCAGCGAAGCAGGGGCTCATCCCAATCATCTTCCCAACCCCCAAAGCCTTCCTTTGAAACAGACAGGAAGGGCTCAGAGCAGATTTTCCAAAGTGGGCTGCAAGCAGAAGGAGGGTGAATTTCTTCTCTCCAACCCCTCAGTCTATTCGGATAAAGCAGAATAGTCACTCCAACCAATCAGGATTCAGCTCTGCTCACAGTAATTCGAAAAGGCAGATGCCAGTTTACACGATGGTTAGTTCCCATGACAAATTATGTGCATTTTTGTGAACTTAATAAAAAAAGTGTGGAAAACTAGCGAAAGCTGATACTGTGCAACTTATGGGTTTTTTTGCACCCCCTCCTTCTGAATAGGGTGCTGTTGCTTCGAAATGCGTGGGAACTATCAGGCTTCTTATTGCATTCTTTGAGGATTTATTTTGCCGTGTAAATGGCCCCTAGGATTCATTGGTAAGAGCCAAGCTCTGGAAGTCCATCATCCTTCCCTGACACCCAGATATGATACAGACAGACAATGCACAGATGACGTCACCCATGAAACTGAATCAGGCATAGTATATACTGGAAAGGGATGCATGTGTATAAGTACAGCCTGTCACACAATCACCTTAAATATTTCCCAAATACAGCCCATGGTGCCTACAATAAGTCACTGCTTCTGCAACATAACAATTGTCAATTGTTGTGATTTCAACTATATTATTCCTGTTTGGACCAGACAGGAAATGGCCCTATCCCCACAGCTATATAGTTCAGTGTCCCTAGTATTTTTAGGGCTGTGTTTAGACATACTGCATCAACTTCTCACATACCCCGAACTCAAGGAGCAACTGCTTAAAAGAAGAGCTGCCGAAGACAAGTCCACTTTAATAGTTACCCACCACAGCAAAGAAACTGTGTCTCTATCCAAGGAGATTGCTTCTATAGGGCACCATTCATGGGGAGTCACTTTTCGGGTGGTTCCCCAGCACCACTGGGGCATTTAACATCATGCTGCACCCATTGTTGTAATTCTAGTATTCTAAATTTGATTAATTGTCTGTTTGTCTGGCTTAGCCTATTGGGTCCACTGGCAAATCATCCCAATAGAAACTGTTAGTGAACTGGCCAAGCTAAGCAAGACCAATCTCCTGTAAATAGTTTTTCTCCAGTCTATTCTTTTTACTATATTTTTTGGGTCCTATCAGACCCCAGGACTCCAAGTTGGAATCCCTAGTCAGAGCAATCTGGCTTTCCCCAAAACTGAGAGCAGCGAGCCATCCCAACTTTAGCCCAGGCAAATGTATCACCTAAAATGTTGCCTAAGCATACAGCTGATACAATGAATTTTCAAAACCTGTGGATAAGCCCAGGCAATAGCTTCCACATACAGTAATAAACTGGAATATGTGGACTGGCTCCACTTTCAAAGCTGTGGACTTAGTTGGCTGCTCCTGACTCTGGAGCTCATAGTTCCTCTATTGAAGCTCCCCTCTTTTCCCTAGACTTCCCCCCTCTTTGCAGAAAATTTCTCATCATAACAGACTCTTGACCATCCAACTCCTGAGCACCCAAGTGGGGTGGGAAGACAGGAGCCTGTATCTTTTCCTATAAATTTCCTCACCTTGATTTAAAATATTAATTTCCATTTCCATAGCTCCGATGCCCAGAAGGCTTTGCTTCATAGCCCCCAGCTTCAACTGGAGAGGCCCCATGAATAATTTCTCTTGGTTTCTCCAACTAAGACAGGATCTCCCTTTTGGACAGACTTTACGGCAACCAATTTCCCATTGCTGACAAACCTCCCAGGTTTCAATTTAACTGGCCAGCAATCCAAAGACACCCAACAACCAATGAACATGTCTCTATGCCCCTCAATTATTCCAGAAACTCTCTGTGTGTGTGTGTGTGAGAGAGAGAGAGAGAGAGAGGAATCTCTACCTCCAAACACTCCTTGGACTGTGGTCTTCAAGATACTACATGGACTGTTATTTTCAAGACACATTCTGGACTGTTGAATTCTGGAATTAGTTCAGATATGGAGAGAGGGGAGGAATGCCTTTCTCCTCATCCACCGCACCATCCTTTTAAATAATTTTGCAAATCTATTGGCTTAACTGCTCATGTTATATCATGCCATGTATGTACTGTTTCAACTGCTGGTGCCATTCTACCATTTAACATTTATTGGAACTTTGTTGTATTGCTTTGCTATTCTATTGTGTGTTTTGCCAGTAGCACCACTACCGCTCCAACTGCATATACTTTCATCCCCTACCTCCCCCTCTTTCTTTGCCTGCATTTTTGTACATATGTCCCCTTTTGACCTCATAGCAATCATCCTGTTAAGTTCTCCTTTTTGTGTTAGAAACTGTTTGTTAGAAGTCACCACCCTTTGCCTAGCTTGATGGAACTATGACAACCCCTATTCCTCCTACCCAGTGTATGTTCCTTTGTAACCCCATGTCCTGGTCATGCAGTATAATGTCAAAAATTAAACCATGCAGCTCTGCCTCATGGGTTCCAGTTTTTGGAGGAGATTGCTAGTATGCCCTAGTACTCTACTCCTCTGCAAAATATCTCATAATTGGACATATTGGACACTTTTCGGGGTCTGGTTGGCTGGGACAAACCAAAGGCCAGTTGGAGGTCACAATGACCTTGGATGTGTCTTAGAAATATTATGGCAAGAAAGCCCATATTAGGATTGTGTAGAAGCCACTTTGTAAACACAGTTGTTAAGAAGGTATGTGCTAATCCTTTTTTCCAGCACAAGGTGTGTCAGCAATGATTCATTCAAACAAACAATTAAGTGACCATCCCCAAATCTATTCCTAAATATGTCTCTCATATATTCCCTCCTGTCTAACCTTGCAAGGTTGTCATACACCAATCAATTTATATCTCCCTGCCATTAACACAATCAGATGAGTTTTAGTTTCCTTTGTCTATCCCCTGGGAAAGCCATCCAGGCTTTGTCCTAATCAGAGTACCCCTTCACAATATAAAATAAAATATAAATATAAAATATTAGTCCCCTGACAACAGGAAGGTGTGCCACAGTAGATGAACCTGTCCACTTTCTTTCTCTGTGTACCCTTGTTACCCAAAATGCTCCTTGGAAAATTCCAAGAAAATATTGAGTTTCTAATATGTTGGGGAAATTAGCAGCAACTCAACTTTTAGCTATGCAAAGAGGGGATAACCAGGGAATCTTTTAAACATTTGTATACCAGTAATAGTCTGGATGGAATACATACACATTTTAAAATTAAGTATACTTTTTATTAAAGAGTTCAAAAGTAACACCAAACACACACACACATTCATCCAGAAGAAGCATTCACACAAGGCTATAGAAAGAAACAGTAGGAAAGCTTGGGATAGAGGGTTGCAAGAGGGTTTTGCTGAGGTAATACAACCTGTCCTGTAGTCAGTTTGGCAGAGTGGATGGAGAAGCTGGATGTGGCTAACACAGTAACAGAGTTTTCCCCCTATTACAACTGTGCTCAATGAGGCATATTTTGGGGGTGATATTTATACCTGCAAATACACCTGAGGGGATTGGTTGCTTCATGGGCCGAAACAATGAATTCCATGAGCCTTCATGGATTGCACAATGAGTTTCCTAGTCTTGACAAAAGGTGAGAAAGATGCTAAATGTGTTTCTTAATGTCCAGTGATTGTATTTTAACAGCTTTGAGCAACTTCTTTTAACGTTGGGAGCTGAGGAGAGGAAATTTCACAATCAGCAAATACAAAAGGGTTTCTCCATCCATTAACCTCCCATTTATGTGGAATGTGTCTTCTTTTGGCCCTACAGCCCCAGGTCTAAAGATTTCCAGGGAAAAACATAAGTGAATTTTTCTGAGACTATCCTGTCTTTTTCCCTTTGTAAAATGAACATTAATGAGCCAAACTTGGCCAGTTTCTGAGGCCTGTAGCCAATGCTAACATCCCAGGAGTGGGTGCCTTGGAAGTGGGGTGCAAGCTTGTGCTTACACCCTGGATCAGAACCTTCTGTGCTACCCTCAGACACATATCTGAGTATCTTCACTGCATGGAACCCTTCTCTCTAAGACTGGTAGCTATTGCTTATATTCCTGAATCTTTCACTCTGTCTAATTTTTCTGTTTTACTCCTTTATAGCATTGCATGATTCTTAGGAACAAGTGTTGAATGTTTGAATGCATTTTGTGTTATTTCCAATAAAAAAGACTTTATTTCACTTTAAGCTGGAGTGCCCTCTACAGTTAGTACTGGTACCTAGGCCAAAAGATCCCTGAAATTACCCTCCTCTCGCAAGCTTACATTTGAGCTAATTATTCTCCCAGCTAATAATAGAGATTTTAGCATCACAGGTGGGTCTTTAAAGCACCCTCCCACCTCTTAGGGTAACAATATTGGATTTTTAACTTTTGAAATTCTACAAGCCTTGTATTCTGTTGAGCAAGCTGATACCTCCCTCTTGTTTCACAGGAGTCTAATTTTGTCTATAGTCCTGTCGACATCCACCAGCTGAGTTTATTATTTGGAGGAATGAAGATGATACTGTTCCAGATGTCAGACATATCCACATTTCTCTCTCTGTCAAAGTAGGTTTGACCTGAAATTTTGTTTCTCCATCATGGTAATAATGTTCGAGGTTCTTCCCTAGAATTAAGAGAAAAGGTGTTTGTTTTCAGGAGCCATCTTTTGAACTATTATCTTAAAAACTCAGATGACAGTGCCACTAGAAAAACACCAGAGTTTATCAAGTTTGGCAGCCTGACCTGTGCGTGCATATGCAACTTCTACTAAAGAGACCTCTTTGATAACAAGGAAACAGGTAGAATCTATCATTAGTAACAGAAGTAGATAGTTGTCTCTTTGTTGGGAAATATTAAAAGGTATCTTTTTTTTAACCTCAATAAGTACAACACTGTACTACATGAGCTTTAAGGGGAGGCCAAGAGTCAATTTAAGACTAGCATCCATTTTTCATGAATTTATGAAATGTGCATATGTGGCTTTGCTAGATGGGGTGGGGAGTGGGATAGTTCTTGGTCAAATAATGAACTATTATTTGAACAGCTAAAATCTCATTAATTGTTAGCAAAGATGTTAACATGTGCTGGAGACAACAATAGCAACAAATAAACCAACCACAACCCAAAAGCACAAGCCATCTGCCACCATGTGTGTGTCTTCAGCTAAAGAAGTATGTGAAGATCCCCATTTAAAAACAACAACAACCCAGTATTCTGCATTCTTCCTTGTTCCACCAGTCCTTAGCAAGGCACATGATGTTACAGAAGGTTGCATCCTGAGAGGCACCCAGGTGCACAACTCTTCTGCTGGACCCCAATGTGCAAGCAACTCATGCTCTTTGTTAGTTCAAACCATGTGTCTGGGCTGTGGATTAGAGTGGATTAGAGCCACACGTTACCTATATCTACACACACACACACACACACACACACACCACTTGCAAAGAATGACATTGCCACCTCAGGAGAATTGCAAAGCATGGTGAACAGCTACATTCTGATCTTTACATTAGTCTTGATGTGTTTGGTTCAGCTCATTACATACAGAAATGGGCAAATATCCAGTTCCTCAAGCATCCATAGCTTTTAATAGCTCTTAAGCATCAAATCTGGTTACTAATCTCCATATAACGTATCACACTTTATATTGAACAAAGCTTGGTTTTATTTATTATCTGTATACCTGAAGCTGGACTACAGCTATGTCCACATCCATGTTTATTATAAATCCTATTGCTAAAAGGACAAGTGCTGACAACCCTTCATCCTGAAATCAGTTCCTCTATCCAAATACTTCCTCCTATCTTTCATTAGCCTTGTGCAATTACTTCATAGAATCATAGAATCATAGAATTGCAGAGTTGGAAGAGACCACGAGGGCCATCCAGTCCAACCCCCCTGCCACTCAGGAAATCTTGATCAAAGCATCCCCGACAGATGGCAATCCAGCCTCTGTTTAAAGACCTCCAAGGAAGGAGACCCCACCACGCTCCGAGGGAGTGTGTTCCACTGCCGAACAGCTCTTACTATCAAAAAGTTCCTCCTCATGTTGAGGTGGAATCTCTGTTCCTGGAGCTTGCACCCATTGCTCCGTGTTCCAGTCTCTGGAGCAGCAGAAAACAAGCCTGCTCCATCCTCAGCGTGACATCCCTTCAAATACTTAAACAGGGCTATCATATCGCCTCTTAACCGTCTTTTTTCCCGGCTAAACATACCCAGCTCCCTAAGTCTCTCCTCATAAGGCATCGTTTCCAGACCTTTCACCATTTTAGTTGCCCTTCTCTGGACACGCTCCAATCTGTCAATATCCTTTTTTAATTGTGGTGCCCAGAACTGGACACAGTATTCTAGGTGAGCTCTGACCAAGGCAGAATAGAGCAGCACTATTACTTCCCTTGATCTAGACACTATACTTCTATTGATATAGTCCAGGCTAGTACTTGAAGCATGAGTGCATGTGTGAGTGGTTCTGTAATTATTTTTCAATAAAAACCATTTTTATTTTAATTTCTGGCTTGGAGTCTCATCAGTGAGTACTGGCATACAGGGGTCCAAAGGTCCCATAGTTACCCACCCTCTCACAGCCTAATTTGAGTTACCGGTAATTAAAATTTCATATCTTAATTTGAGTGACATGAGTGGGTTCCCACAAACCCCACAAAATTTGGGTAACATCGTCATTGGAGTTTTTATATGTTAGATATTTTCAAAGATCACTTTTTGAAGTGTGACTTTGGGAGATCTTTAAAATAAATAACCTGAAACCTTTAATAGTTTAAGGCAATGACCATTGTGCCAAACAAAATATTTTACACATCTCATTTCACAACTACAACAATGTTGGAAACCATTAATTCCCAAAGCATATTCAAGCCAAGAACATTTCTTTTTCACACACTCCACAGACCAGTACATTTGTGAGTGGAGCCATCAAAGAATGGCTGTCCAGGTTTGATATCTAGAGCAGGCCTTCATGACATGGAACTGACCTAGCTGAGCACAGACCAAAAAGACAGACATTGATGCAGTACAGCTCCTGTCAATAACACTGTATGTCACTCCTGCCTTGAAATGAAGGCAAGGAAAGCATGCTTCTGACTAGTAATCTGCCACTACCCCTTTTCCTCTGCTTCTGGATATTGTCAATGAGCAATGAATGATTATTAGCCTAGTAATGAGGTAACCACCAGCTGTAAACCTCACATCTCATAGCTAGCATGTCTCTTTGCCCTTGTTGCCCCCAACACATTTCAGACAGAAGTTGAAAATGGGACATTTGGCTAGAGAAGTGGGGAGGCTAGGCAAATGGAAAACACCTTGTTCTTAGATGTGATCAGAACTCAGCTTCCTTGTCTTTGCACTCTTTCACACTAAACAATTATAGTGCTAGTGTAGTGTGAAAGGGCCCCAGATGAAACGAAGAGGTTTATCAAAGGAATGTAACAAGAAGCAAGCAGAGAAGAAACAGGTAACAGCAAGATGGATAACTTTTAAAAAGATAAATTTTGCGAATGCAATCTAATTTGTGTGAGGAGAAAGACTGCTAGCATGCCCTACTTCCCCCTCCCTATATCTCATAATTGGAAGTATTGGACACTTTGAAGGGGTCAAGTAGATTGAGATGAACCAAAAAGAGGTCATATGGAGGTCCCAAAACCTGAGAAGGTGTTACAGAAATATTTGTAGCAAGCAAGCCCAAACTAGGATTGAGTGGAAGCCCCTGGTAAACAAAGCCATTAAGGAGGTATGTGTTAATTCCTTCTTGGGCACCTCAGCAATGAGTCATCCACCTAAGCAATCAAGTGACCTTTCCAACTCCAATCCCAAGGAAATAACCCCTCAGAACCCCCTCCTGTCCTGCAATGTGAGGTTGTCATAAACCAATCAATTCCAATCTCCCAGCTATTAAGAGCAATCAGCTAAGTTTCAGTTTCCTTTGTTTACCTGGTGGAAACCCATCTAGGCTTTGTCCTAACCAAAGAACGACCTTCGAGATATGAAGCAGGGCATAAATATTAGTTCTCTTACGATAGAAGTGTGAGCCACTGTGGACAAGACTAGCCACTCTCTTTCTCAGCACACCCCCAGATTGGAACTTCCAGTGCCACCCTCAGATTTCTGAGTACTTCTAAACTCTGCTGTTTAAGACTGGTAACTATCACAATATTTCCCTACTCTATCCCTCTATCCAACCTTTCTACCTTACTCTTCAATAGCTTTGTGTTGCTCTGTAAATGTGTGCTGCATGTGTGAATGCTTTTTGTGTTATTTTCAATTTAAAAAGACATTGTATTTCTCTTTAGGCTGGAATTCCCTGCAGTTAGTACTGGTATGTATAGGTGAAAAGGTCCCCAGTTACCCTCCTCTTGCATTCATACTGATATCATGGGTGGGGCTCAAAGCACCCCCACCCCACATCTTAGCGTAACAAGATATGCCTTTGCACAGACAATTGGAGAGTTGGAACACATTCAGCAACCTTGGTTCACCAGATATGTGAGTCAGATACATGATCCAAGGAGAAAATAACAGATTCCATGTATAATAGGTTTAGCTGCTGGTGGGAGATAACAGACGTTACTGTCCCACTTAGTTCACAATATTTGTAGGGGGATTGCAAGGGCCTTGAGGAGTACTGGGCAGGGAGCCATGCCATTGTTTAGCCACTCCTGTTTTAGACATTTGAACCTTTAAGTGAAGCACAGAATCACGGCTCACATTTCTGCTGCACAACAGATGGCAGGTCATGCAACAGGATGGATGTTGTCAATTATTTAGGAATACACACTGGATGTTGTCAAATATCTAGGAATGAAAGGAAATTCATACAAATTGAGATTTTGTATACATTTATCTAATTCATGGTATGAGAGATTATAGTAAGAAAAAAATGCATGCATTTTTCAGTGCACCACCATAGGGAGGAAGCAGTGAGTATCAGATTCCCCCTACTTTTAATATGCAAGTAGAGGGCACAACTAAAATGTGCGTATTTAAAAATGAGGACAAATATGCTTTAGTCAATGGGGGGGATGTGAGCTCCTACTGTAGGATACCAACTGCATATCTGTCTATTATGTGAGAGCTGTTATTCTTGTCAAGCTCACAATGGCGGCAATGGTTGCAGGGATGGGAAGAGATAGCATCACTCATGGTGGGAAACTCCACAGGAAATACATCACCGAGGCTGTGAAAAAATGAATAATTGCATCCTTGACTGACAGCTGAAAAAAATATATCCCAGAACCTTTTCCCATGTAAAGAAAAAAAGCACAGGATATTATGGCTCAGGATCTTGCTTTTGTCATGGAAAAGGTTGTTGTGTAAACAACAATCCCAGGATATTGTTCATTCAGGGACAAATCGTGTAAACAACAAGGGACAAATTTGGAATCAGGAAATCCAATTTCTCCCCGTGATAAAAACTGTCATGTAACTGACACCTTAGAAATTCTGGTTGAATTTTGAGAAACAGAATAATACATACAGCATATAGCAATGAAAATCTTCATAAATTTCATTCTCACATGTGTGAACAAATTCCAATTTTCCTCCCTGCTGCTAGAAAGTTGTCAAAATCTGCACAATTTTTGAACACAATTTGCAGTTCAGGACCTATTCTGTGGGGAAAAGATTAAGAAGAAGTATGTTTTGTGCAGAAAATGGTATTTTCTCTGCAAATTTTTTGTTTACTCTGCACAATTATGAAAAATTAAGCTTCCTGTGCAGAAAAGAACATTCACATTCACATTCATATTCATATTCATATTCATATTCACATTCACATTCTCTCTCTCTCTCTCTCTCTCTCTCTCTGTATACATTTTTCATGCAGAATGAGCCATAAACTAAGAAGATCCTTGCTTCTCCTTGTTGGGCTTCCTGGTGCTCAAATAACCTCTCCCCATTTTAAACAATTTTTAAATGCTTTTGAATGTTCTTTCCATCCCTGAGAATATATGGATAGTAGATTATATTTGATGTTTCATACTTAAAATAGCTTCTCTTTTTTTAAATATTGTGAGATAGATCCAAATATCACTTTGGGTGTTCTAGAGGGAAGAAAAGCTATTTATAATCAATTTATATTTTCCATTTGTTGCTGACGACTCCATAGATAGATATACACATTTTATCTAAGTTAGAATTAGAACAGTATCAATTTTTGTGTCTTTTTCTAACACTTGACTGATACAAAAAGATAGCAATCTGTGTCCAGTTCTCTTCCCCACTTCACTTTAAATAACGTGTAGAAAACAAATACATTTATTTGAGGAAGCAATTGTTCAATTAATATTTCTCTTTATTTTGTGCAAGCAAAGTCTGCATTACACATGATATTGGAGTTCTGGAATAGGAACATCTTCTTCTTCTACTACTACTACTACTACTACTACTTTTTAAGCAACCACAGCACAGATGGGGCAGAAGGTATTGAGCAGGGCCATGGCACTGGAGGGTGGGGTCTAACCTTTTGCTTCTGTGATGTTTCCCAAGCTAAAATTGCTTGTGGATCACTCTTGTTAAATGTGGAGGGAGAAACACAGGGATGTTCATTTTTCCTTAGAGTGCTAATAGTAGCTGAGATGGGAAAGGGTTGAAATGGAACCATAGGTAATACCTAAGAAATACTGTAACAAATAATTGGAACATTATGTGTTTCTTTAAAAATAGTAAACATGTATGTGGAAAAGAATGTTGTTGTTGTGTGTCTTTAAGTCATTTCCAACTTATATAGCATCCCTAAGGCAAACCTATCTCTGCAAAATTTCTTCAAAGGAGGTCTGTCATAGCCTTATTCTTAGGCTGATGGAGTGTTACTTGCCCAACACCACTGACTGGATTTCCATGGCTGAGCAGGGAATCAAATGCCAGTTTCCCAGAGTCCTAGAGCCTTCTTGCACTACATTGTTACAGCACTATTATTCCACTTTAACTGCTATGGCTGCCTCCTGTGGTATTCTGAGGTTTGCAGGTTAGTGAAGCCTAAGTGCTCTCTGGCTGAGAATTCTGAGAAATGTCCCTCTCTGGCTGAGAATTCTGAGAAATGTCCCTCTCTGGCTGAGAATTTTAAAGTACAAATCCCAGGATTTCACAGGAGGCAGCCAGAGCAGTTAAAGTGCAGCAATACTGCTATAACAGTGTAGTTCAATAAGACCCCAAGTCAAACACTCAAACCTATATACCACTCTGGCTGACATGTGAAAATCATCCCAATATAAAAGAATTAAAAAAAAAACAGAAATAGACAAACAGCAATGAAACTAATATAGAAATTACACGCATAACATGACTATCAGGCCTGTATATTCTCAAGGCCAATCTGCAAGTGAATTTCTTTGCAGTGAGGCAAATATGTTTCCAGTTAGATCCAAGGGCATCGAATGCAGATATTTTAATATTATAAGGACCTAAGTGCCACTTATATCTCAGGAGACCTGGCAGTTTGGACAGTCCCATTACTTTGAGGCAAGGAGAAAAAGTACTTCTTTGAAGATTAAGTGTCACACATTCATAAAGCACAACTTAAACTGAAGTTAAAAAATAATGTGTTGAGCAGCATTTTACTGTAAACTCTCAGCTTAATTCTGATTGGTTGGTTGAAGAAAATAGACACTGCCTGTCTAATGGTGTCTATTTCTGCAGCTTTGTCCAAAGAATTCAAGGATAGCCTATTTTGTGATAGGACACACATATATTATAAAAACATCCTGGAGACACAAAATAAAAACAGGGCAAACAATGCCATTGGCCATCTCATAGGTGTTAGCTGTTACTACACTTGCACTGAATGTCAACCCAACTTTACTTCATGCAGGTTCTGGCATTTCTATTTATGATCCTCTTTCACCAGGAATGGATAATGCAGAATGGAGGAGCAAACATTTTGTCACATGAATCAAAGGACTGGCTCATTATAAGCAGGAGAATTAGAGACCAGTATGAGTGCACACACATTTTACTGAGAAAGAACCTCTGGCTGATAGCTTCTTCCTTCCTTCTTGACATCATTCCCTACCCTACAGTCTTTGCTTCTCTCACTTCCATTTTTTTTAATGTGGAGTGCATTCTGCTTGTTAGCCCATAACAATGCCACTGTAAAACAATGTAGGTTGGTAGAAGATACTTTAGTGGATCTTTAAATGTGCATTCAAACACACTGTCAAAGTTGGTGTTTGAATGCACATTTGCATGCATTACCTCACCTGTCCATCTCTCTGCCTATTCCATTGTGGTGTTTGAATGCACATTTGCATGCACTGCCTCACCTGTCCATCTCTTTGCCTATTACATTGTGACTCTGAAACCAAAGATGAACAGAAGATGGAAGGGGACAGGCATGTGGGAGTTTTGCTGGCAGAAGCAGGCTCAGTTCCCAAGGTCTATCACTGTAGGATAGGTAAAATCCAAGGTATTCTTTACAGTCCTATGCTAGTTACTCAGCAGTGTATCCCACAGGGTTCAACAGGATGACTTCAAGATATCTGTGCATAGTGGAGGGGAGTACAACTGGTCACCCACCTCCCTGAATTCAAAGGGGGCTGCAGGATACCATTGCTGCCATGTTGCCAAGTTTGCCACCCACATTTGGTGGCGATGCAGTGGGGGGAATGTGTCATATTAAATGTGGACCTTTCCCAGCTAAACAAAGTAAACAGTCCTTATGTGCCTTGTTTACAAGTAATTTCTTATTACTAAAAGGGGGTAGGAGAAGATATATTAGGGTAGAGAAAGTTAATGGGTACTATGACCTGGACTCCAGATTAAATTAAGTATTTGCAAGGGTGGAACAGATCAAACAGCAGTATAGAAAGAGTGAGAAAACTGAGAAAAGGGGCAGAAAGGCGGAAAGGGAAAAAGAAGAAAGGAGAATCAAGAGGAAGATACAGGAATTGTGAAGAGCAGAGATTAAGATTTAGATTCTAATTAAAAATTGTAGAATGAAGGAAAATAAACTGTATGAATATAAATAAGAAACTGGAAGGACCAAAATAACCAACCAGAGGTAAAAACAAATAAGAAAACACAAACTAAGGAAACAGTTGAGAAATCACTGGGATAGATCAAACTACGCTTATATTAGTCAATATGGCAACAGGTACAAGGAAAGCTACACAAGCCCAAAATCAATTGGTAATACAAAGAAGACCATCAATGGAAGGTACAACAAAACCAATAGAGACAGGTATTATTTTAGATGAGTTGAGAAAGGAGATGAAAAAGATAAGGTAGGAAATTAAGGAGGAAATGCAAGACATAAGAGCAGAAATGAGAGCTGACTTGAAAAAAATATTAAATAATTTTGGGAAAAAGCTAGAAAAATTAAAGGAAGATATAGACCAAATAAAAAAAGTAATACATAACAGGAAAAGACAGGAAAACTAGAAGAGAAAACGTTTGACCTTACTTCAGAACAGGAACAACAGAAGAAATAATTATTATTAAATGATTTAAGATATAGGGAAAGATGCTTGAAGATAAGAGGTATAGCTGAACAAGAAAATGAAAATTTAATGGAAAGACTAATTCCATCTATGGCTAAATTCATTGATATAGCAGAATAAAGATTAGAATTACAAGTGGATAAGCTGTTCAGAATAAGCTCCGTAGTGGCAAAACAAAAACAACTACCTAAAGATGTAGTGGTGTGTTTCACACAAGCGAAAATAAGAGATCAGGTGATACAGAAAAGCTATGATGAGAAACTAATAATAGATGGAGAAGAGATAAAGATATATAAGGATATACCGCCTATGATACTGAAGAAAAGGCAAGAATATAGATTTCTAACTAAAGAGTTAATGGAAAATAAGATAAATTATAGATGGGAAAGATTAGAGGGCTTGTCATTTATATACCAACGTAAGAGGTATAGAATAAACTCTATACAGAAAGCTAAAGAATTTAGTAAAAAAATTAAGCAAGGTAAAAAAAAGGAAGGAGGAGAGCACAAGGATGAAGAAACAGAAGGAAAGGAAAGAAAGAGAGAAAAGGACAGAAAGAAAAAACTAGAAATAGAGCTAGAAGAAGAAAAGAAGGAATCAGAATTAGAGGAAGAAGGAGGATTAAGAGGAGAAATGCAAGTAGAGAAGGATACGTCAGAGGAAGAATTGGCAGAAGAAGAAACAGAACAACAAGAAGAAGAAAGCTAGAGAAAGAAACAATTGAAGACAATATGGAAACTAAAATAATATCATGGAATGTAAAAGATTAAACTCCAAACAAAAGGAATTTAGTCTTCCATTATTTAGAAAAACTGAAAATGGATATAATATGTCTGCAATAGACAAAGATTAGGGAAAAATTATATCAAACTTGTGAAGAATTATAAACTTGGGCAGAACTTCCCATCAACAAATATAAAAAAAGAAAAAAGGGGTAGTGTTATACGTTAATAGGAGATATCAAGCGAAATTAATATTTAAAGATCAAGAAGGCCAGTATTTAGGTTTTGAAGTGAAATTACAAAATGTAAACATATTAGTAGTGGAAATATATGCACCATCACAATCCCAAGAAAAATTCTATGAAAAATTGAAAAAAGAGATGGAGGGGATAGAAAAAGACAAAATATTAATGTTAGGAGATTGGAATGGTGTAATAGACCTGCTACAAGATAGAACAATGAAGAGGCGGCTGAAAAAAGATCAAGGGAAACTACCAAAAGCTTTCTTTATGATGAAAGAAAAACTTTCTTTGGTAGATGTTTGGAGACACAATTATGGACAGGATAAAGGATACACATTCTTCTCTGAAGTTCATTCTACTTCATCAATGATAGATATGTTCTTATTTACAACAAATTTAATAACGTCAATAAGAAAAATGGAGATTATAACAAACTGGATTTCTGACCACAATCCAATATTGCTTACGATGAAGGGAAAGAAAAGAGAGTTTAACTGGCAACTAAGAAACAATCTATTGAACAATGAAAAAAGCATAAACAAAGCTAAAGAAGCATTGAAAATATACTTTAGAGAAAACACAACAAAGGAAATTGCGATGAGAACAACTTGGGATGCAAGTAAAGCAGTTATGTGGGGTTATTTCTTTAAAAAGTCATATGAAAAAAAGAAGAAACGGAATAATTAAATAAAACATTAAAAGAAATAGCACTCAGAGAGGAGAAATTGAGGGATAGCCCAAGAAACAAAAAAATTCAAAACGAAATAAATCTGCTAAAGAAACAACTTCAAGCACACATTTCAGAAGAGATTGAGCAGAAGTTGACGCTCATAAAACAAAAACACTTTGAATCTGCCAATAAAATGGGGAAATGGCTAGCAATGAGATTTAAAAAGAAAAAAAGAATCCAAGATAATTACAGAAATAAAATATAAAGGAAAAACAGTGACAAATCAAAAGTCTATTATAAGAAGCTTTCATAAATTCTATAAAGAATTATACAAAGATCCAACATCTACAAGGTTAAATGAGGAAGAAATGAGTCAATACTTAGATAGGCAAAATGCACCCAAACTAACAAACGAACAGAAAGAAACTTTAAATAAAGACATCACAATGATTGAACTGGTGGAAGCGATAAGGAGGTTGAAACTTGATAAGGCCCCAGGACCTGATGGCTTTACCGGACTCTATTATAAAAAGCTAGAAGAAGAGTTGCTCATTTCCTTACAAAAAACAATGAATCAAATTAAAACAGAGGGTATCCCAGACTCGTGAAATGATGCACTTATATCGGTAATACCTAAAGAAGGGAAAGAAAGGAATGAACCAAGGAACTACAGGCCAATCTCACTTCTAAATTTAGATTACAATTTTTTTGCAGACATTCTGGCGCAGAGACTTAAGCCCATCCTAAACAAGATTATACATGAGGACCAAAGTGGCTTTCTTCCAGATATATTAAGAATAACGTGAGGACAGTGCTTGACATAATAGAATATTACGAGAAACACAACAAGAAAAAGCTGGCAATGATTTCCCTGGATGCCGAAAAGGCATTTGACGACATCAAATGGCCATTCTTAAAAGCAGTATTAAAGAAGATGAATGTGGGAGAACGGTTTAGCCATTGGATAAATCCCATATACATGAACCAAAGAGCTCAAATAATAATTAATGGGAACAAGACAGATAAGATTGATATCAGGAAAGGAACAAGGCAAGGGTGTCCCCTTTCACCGTTATTATTTATCATGATGATAGAGATCCTTAATAATAACATCAGAGCAAACAGAAAAATTAAAGGTACAAAGATCCAAAAAACACGAATTCAAAATCAAAGCCTTTGCTGATGATTTAATAATTTTCATGGAGGAACCAATGGAATACCTGGAAGAACTAAGGCAAACCTTGGATAAATTTGGACAGCATTCAGGCTTCAAGGTGAGCAAGGATAAATCGGTAGTTTTGACTAAGAATATGACAAAAAAGGAAGAAGCGGAAATAGAAGAGATAACAGGTACAAAGTAGAAAACAAAATTAAATACCTAGGATTGTGGATTTCTAAAAGAAATGCGGACCTGTTCAAGAATAATTACAACAGAATGTGGAAAGATATAGAGAAAGATCTGCAGAGATGGTCAAAAATACAACTATCATTTCTAGGTAGAATATCATCAATAAAAATGACAATACTGTTGAAGTTTATGTACCTGTTCCAAAATCTCCCTATAATAATAAATCTGAATTGTTTCAAATAGTGGAACACAGTACTAGCAAAATACATATGGGAAGGAAAAAGGCCAAGGATTAAGATGAAATTGCTAACAGAAGAAAAAAATAAAGAAGGATGTGCATTACCTAATTTAATTCAATATTATAAAGTGTGTGTACTAACATGGATAGAAGAGTGGATTAAACTGGAGAATGAAAAAATGTTAACACTAGAAGGCCACAATTTAATTTATGGATGGCATGGTTATATTTGGTTCAACAAAAAAAAAAAAGGGAAAACAAAGAGTTCAACAATCATTATGTTAGAAAATCATTACTTATTATATGGCCAAGGATAAAGAAAATTTTCTATCAAAAATACCCTTGTGGATTTCAACTCAAGAAGCTTTCTTTAAAAAATCCAAAGGGTAAGAACAAAAATGGCTTAAATATCAAGAGTTATTGATTGAAGAAACACCAAAAGTATTAAAAATAAATAAGAGGGAACAACTACAGAGAGAAGGCATGGAACTAAGTTGGTTCACATATCTTCAAACTTACGAAAAATATAAAATGGATTTGAAAACTGAGGGATTTCAGTTGGAAAAAAACGAAATAGACAAAGTGATAACAGATAGTTCAAAACATCATATAAGGAAATATTACAAAATTTTAATGAGTAGAGAATTAGAAGCAGAGTACGTGAGAGAACATATGATAAAATGGGCCCAGGAAATAGGAAGAGGTATTGAAACTGAGAGATGGGAAAAGGCATGGGTAAATACGCAAAGATTTACATTAGCGCAGAACCTGAAAGAGAACTTTGTCAAAATGTTCTTTAGATGGTATTTAACGCCAGTTAAACTGAACAAAATGTACATGACAGGGGGAATAAAGTGCTGGAAATGTGAACAAGCTATAGGAACCCTAACCCATATATGGTGGAATTGTGAGATAGCTAAAAAAAAAATTGGAAAAAAGTACATATAAAAATTAAAGAAGCATTAGAGCTAGAATACCCATCAAATCCTGAAATTTATCTTTCAAACATGATTGACAACACAAAAGGTACAGACATTCAAAAGAAGTGGAGGATCTTACTATAAATGATAACAACGGCTAGAATGGCATATGCACAAACATGGAAAAAGTAGGAAAGCCGATCAATAGAAAAATGGAAAGAGAAAATGTTTGATATGTGGGAGGTAGATAAGCTAAAAAAAATTATAAGGAGAAGATCAGTGAAAAAAACAGAGGCAGAATGTGAACCGATAGAGAAACACTTTTTATGTTTAGAATAGAACATAAGGTCAAAACAGAGGGAGGTTCCGATAAAGAGGTAAAAGGATGGTAAGAAAAATAAACAGTAAAGTGAGATACAGAGTAGCATGCTGAAAAAACTATGAGTCCTTTACAACTGTCAAAAAAGTTGATTGCAGAAACAATGACCATAGGAAGAAGAATAGAAAAGGCAATTGGCTGGGTATTTATGGAAGTAAAAATAATATGTGAAAAATAACAGAAATCAATAATAAATAAACGGAGGAAAAAACCCAACGGAGGCTAGAGAGGAAGGAAGTCGAAGACTGAAATAGGAAGCAGAAAGAGCCAAAAGTAATGGTAATGGTAAAATAGAAGAAAAGAAATAAAAGAGAAATTCTTTATAGAGAAATAGAAGAGAATTAAAGAATAAAAGAAAAAATGGTTTTTCTGTTTTCTGTTTTATGTATATAAAAACAAGTTTACAGACGATCAATACTGGAATGTAATTAATTACAAACTACTTTATTGATATACTGTTTTACTGTGCATAGAAACAATGTGATAAATATGAATCGAAAAATTACTGTAATTCAATCATTTTTTTAAAAAAAATTAAAAAGAAACCACTATATTATACACTTCATTGCCATGTGTGATATGAAGACCTCTAAAGAGTCAGGAGAAGAGCTGCATTTACTTCACATTTCAGTGTGAACCTGCTTAATTCACACTTCCTGAATTAATATGTGAACCAGAACAAAATTAATTATCCTTATATTTTCAAACTTATTTTGAATTTAGTGAAGCAGTTCTCTGAGCAAATAAATGTGTATGAGATTAATCCAAAAAGGCACGTATGAAAATGCATATGAATTTTCCTGCAGACATAAGAAATTCATTCACAAACTGATGAAGAAATAAGAATAAACAAACTTATAGTAGAAAAAATCATATATTGTATTAAGCAAAACAGGAAGATGTGTACTTTGTTGCCTCTTGATCTGAGCGGAAGAGCTTTGATGGGAACCAGGTTGAATGTTTCAGAATTAGCTGTCTGAAATCAAGGGGAGGAATGAAACCAGGTTGGAACCTCCAAGTTCATCATGGTCTTTCTGAATAACAGCACACATGCACACACTCTCCCATCCAAACACACATACCCACACCTGGATGTGCATGCACACACACTCTCTCACACACACCAGACCACTTTAATGTGTATCACAGTTGTTCATACTATGTATTTCCAAGACATGTGGGGAAGGGACCCCACAGTGAATGTTTGTTTGAATTAACACTTACAAGTCGTTGAAAGAGACTGCTGATATTGTGAGCTCAAGTAGGTCTGAGGTGGATCAGGAAATCCCTAAACTACCAAAGAAAGAAAGAAGGGAATAGAAAAACAGCTCAAGTTGCCTATTACTCAAATTCAAGCAAATTATTTTCATAGAATCATAGAGCTAGAAGAGACCACAAAGGCCATCCAGTCCAACCCCCTGCCAAATGCAGGAATAAATAATAAAAGCATTCCCGACAGATGACCATCCAGCCTCTGTTTAAAACCTCCAAAGAAGCAGACTCCAGCATACTATGAGGTAGTGCATTCCACTTCTGAACAGCTCTTACTGTCAGGAAGTTCTTCCTAATGTTTAAATGGAATTTCTTTTCCTGTAGTTTGAACCCATTTCTTCATGTCCTAGTCTCTGGAGCAGCAGAAAACAAGCTTGCCCCATCCTCAGTATGACATCCCTTCAAATATTTAAACATGGCTATCATGTCCCCTTAACTTAACCTTTTCTTCTCCAGACTAAACATAACCAGTTCCCTAAGCTGCTCCTCATCAGGCATGGTTTCCAGACCTCCCACCATTTTGGTTGCCCTCCTCTGGACACATTTCAGCTTCTCAATATCCTTCCTGAATTGTGGTGCCCACTGGACACAGTATTCCAGGTGAGGTCTGACCAAAGCAGAACAGAGTGGCACTATTACTTCCATCGATCTAGACACTATAATCCTATTGATGCAGCCTAGAATTACAATGGCTTTTTTAGCTGCTGCATCACACTGATAACTCATGTTCATTTTGTGAACTAAGACTCCCAGATCCCTTTTACATGTACTGCCAACACTTTTGACATTTAAGATATAAAATATCAGCACCACTTTCCATCTTTTTATCGCTGGTAGAAAAAATCTATCCATCTATCCATCTCATAGATAGCTATCTAGCTAGATATCTAGATATTCATTTATTACCTCACCTTTCTCCCACCATAGAAACCCAAGGCAGCTTACAAAAGAATTACAGAAGAGGACACAATTAAAAACCAAACAATTAAATAAGCTGTCATATTAAATCACCAATCATTTTTAAAAGATAAAATCATCTAAGAACACAACAATAAAGATAACTCCCATTAGAAGACTGTTCTGTTCAACTGCTTAATCGTCTAGTTGATGGCCTGTATATATAAAAGGGTCTGTACATGCCAATGGAAAGGAGGCATAGAAGGAGGCCAGCCTAGCCTCCTATAGGAAAAAAGCCCATATCTTGGGAGCAGCCACAGAGAAGCCCCTTAGCAGATAAGCCTGTGATAAAGGTGTGACCATGGGAAAGCCCTTTCCTGATGATCGTAAGATTTACACAAGATCACGTAGGGAGATATGGTCTTTCAGATAGTCTGGACCTAACAATCTGAGAGCTTCATGGCAATGAAAAATCAACGGCTTGAAACAGCTCTTCACTCTTAATGGTAGGACCAGAACTAGTATGACTACTTTTGCTACTGCATATGTATTCATGTCCTCCATAGTAAGGATCTCTATAAATGGCGATTTGGCAATAAATGAAATTAATTTGGTAATTAATTTAGTAAAATAATTGCATTAGGCAAATGGGTGATTTGTTTGGCATACAGTAAAGCTAAAGCAAAAGAATCACTTCCATAGTTCTTCTCAAGGGCAAGCAGATAAAGAAAAACTCAGACTGTCTACATGTGTGACTACTGCAGGTCTCTGAATACTAATAATTTTTGGCATGGATATACAATACATCAAACATTCAAAGCTGCTCAGATGCATCATTTAAGTAATTGTTACAGCAACTTCCTATAGAACAGTATGACTATTTCTATGTTATAGATAAGAAGGTGAGAAAGAGAAGTATTATGAACTGTTAATTTCTCTTTGGCCATCTAGGAGGTCCACACGTAAAAGGGAATTGGAATAACAGAATTCCTAGCTCACAGTTCACACTTACTAGGAAATACATCCCAGTAATATAATTAGAACTTGTGGTAGAAACTACCTGAATAAATAATTAATTATTGTCTGATGGAATTGATATTTGTTGAGGAGAAATTCTGCAAAAATGTAGAAAGATGAGAATGTTCCAGCTGCTATGAATTGTTGGAGTGGAATTTGGAATGTAGATTTAATTGACATCTATCACTGAATAAAACTGTCAAGCATTCATTCCACTTTTGGAGGCATTGTGAACCATTGGTTCATCCAGAGACCACTGTAGCAGAAATATAGGTTATTTTGTTGGTTATTTTGTTGATGAGTATGTACTGACCGCATGCAACATCATTTATATACTTATTTTTATAAAGTACAGTACTTGGACTGTTTGTTGTTTTATCACACCAAGCTTGCCTAGGTGTGAAGGAGTTGTAACTCATTAATATTGTACCCCTGTAACACAATCCCAGACAGGCCACTCAGAGTGAGGATTTCTGCCCAGTGTGCTAAGGTCCCAATTCACACACGGAGAGAGAGATTTTTTCAGTCACTTTATTAAGATTGCAGCATACACTGCAACAGCAGTAAATCACATGTCCTCACTATTGTTGATGAGCACAGAACTTTTTATTTATTTTACACTTACATCCATGACATCAGAGCAAGCTGTGATTGGAAAACTACAATTTGTATACAAATCATGGCAGTGCATGCTTGCTAACTCTTGACAGGCTGCTCAGGCGTCACTTACTATATCACATATATGTTTTTGCTAAGGCATAGCAAAACTGAATTCATCTATTGTCTTTTCACCCCTCAGAGACTTGTTATCTATTATCTATAGCAGTACAGCCTTTAGTTACCAGGGAATCAGGCTCCTCTGTCTTCGGCAGTGCCGTAGGAGAGGGATCCTCCTTTGCCATGCACGAGGGGGGAGGAAATGAGGCCTCACCTGGTGATGTCATGGTGCACATGCCACTGACAAGAAGTGAAGGGCAGGGGCAGAGGCTACTTAAAGCCCTGCTGCCCCTTGCTTCTGCCTTTTCAAATTGGCAACCAACCCTCCCACCACAGAAATAGTGTGATAATGGTTGCTTCGGAGCTGGATAGGAATTTTTTCTCCCCTTTTCCAGTTTTTTTTTCCCTACCCATATTATGGAAGTGGCAGATGGGAAAATTGGCCAGGGTGCTGTCTAAGATAGATCAAATTCCAAACCCTCATAGGGAAAGGGGGAGGTATAGCTTTCGGTGTACACCTTGGCACTGATTTCAGTGAAGGTAGGGTCTCTGGAACAGCTTACTTTAGGTCGTGTGACTTAGGGAAGTGAAGGAGGACCACCTTGGGGTTGGCTTTAAGGATAATCCCTCAACTTAATCCATGTGGCTTGGGTGAGGGACATTTGGGTTGACCTTCCAGATGCAGGCTGGCTGGGGAGCAACTACATTCATTGGGGTTCCTCTCTAGGGCTCAGGTGTTCGCCGGGGGGAAGCTGGGGAGTATCAGTCTTTGATGGACAAACAGCCCCAGATGCTCCAATACTAGATTGCCTCTCCCCATTGAAGATTTAGAGGGCATTAAATAGGTAGTGTTAAATAAAAACCCTTCTATTTCACCCCATTTCTTGTGTGTGGTCTCTTTATTTCCCTGAATCGGTTGGCAAAAGAATGCCAGTCAACAACCTCAAAGCTAAACCCTCCTTGCCTCTCAGCTAGGGTCTGTTCTTCTTCCCTTGACCATAGTCTATTTTGCTAAAATTAGGCTGGGGGGTCTACTTTCTGTTCAGACCTAGGTCCTTTGGCTATCAGCCCTTTACATAGTTATTCAGATGCAAATTTTCTTCAATGTGGCTTACTCACAAGGAAACATGTAAAAAATTGTAGCTTTAAACATTATCACGATAGTATTAACTAACAGTAGTTAGTTACCTAAGTAACTTATATTTAATAAACTTATTATTTCTATATAAACAAAAATACCTTTTGTTCCTCTTCTATAAATAAGCATATACAATTTCTAGTATTCACCAGAAGTCCATTGTCATATTGTCATGCATTTTTAAAACAAAAGCTTTCGCAAAGTTCTCATGAATTCGTATCTCTCACTCAATAGCAAGATTTTTCAGTGTTTCACATGATGCCACAGCTTCCTTCCCTTCAGGCTGATTGAAATGAAGGTACTTAACTTTGTCTTAGATGGTAATTCTCTTCAGCAGCACCAAGGGTTTTTTTTCTTCCCCAGATTACCCCCCCCTCTTTCAAAAGTACTGCAGTGAACAGACAGTACCACAGTTAGCAATAAATACTGATTATAATGCTGGATCCAAGGAAATGTGTATCATGTAGTAGCTAGTTTTCAGAAGCAAATTTAAGAATGCTGAAAAATAAATGTTTCATGTTAGGTTGGTTGTGCAGGTTATTGCAAAATGTGAATTCTAAAGGCCTATTTTCTTCAAAGATCACAGTAAGTACACATGGTAATTGCAGTTATCTTGTGAATAATTGAAGTTGTTATTGCCAGTGTCCAGCTATTTGTAGAATTGCTGCCATCATCATGTGCTGAATAATGACAGATGTTTGTTTCCTACAAGGCTGTAGCAGAGATATAAAGCAGGAAAATAAGGCCATCTTAAGGCCTCTCAAGAAGCCAGATTTACCTTTACCACAATGAATCCAGCATGTATTCCTTCAGGTTCTTAAAATAGAAAGAAAAATGGACCTTTGCATTGGAGAGACACACACAATTTTGAACTTCTCTTTTATTTTTTACTGTTCCAGCTGATGTCTAAAGAACTTTCAACTGAGCTAAGACTTAAAAGGGGCATATACAAGAAATGGAAAAGAGGGGAAATCACCAAAGAAGAATTAGCTAGCTCATATAGGGTAAAAGTCAGAAAAGCTAAAGCACAGATGGAGCTCAGACTTGCTAGAGAGGTTAAAAACAATAAAAGGGCCTTTTTGGCTATGTCCAGAGCAAAAGGAAGAACAAGAAAATGGTAGGGCCACTGTGTGGAGAAGATGGTGAAATGCTAATAGGGAACAGCAAAAAGGCAGAACTACTCTACACCTTCTTTGCCCCAATCTTCTCCCAAAAGGAGAACAGTGCTTAACATAGGGAAAATGGAGCAGATGATGCAGCAGGGGAAATGCAGCACAGAACAGGTAAAGAAGTTGTTTAGGAATACCTGGCCAGAATAAATGAGTTCAAGTTCCTAGGGCCAGATGAACTACATCCAAGGGCATTAAAAGAACTGGCAGAAGTAATCTCAGAACCACTGGCAATAATTCTGGGAGCAGGAGAGATCACAGCTGATTGGAGGTCTCCATCTTAAAAAAAGTGGGTGGGGGGAGAAGACCCAAATAATTACTGCCTAGTCAGCCTGACATCAATATTAGGATAGATTGTAGAGCAGATCATTAAACAGACAGTCTGTAAGCACTTAGAAAGGAATGCCATGATCACAAAAAGTCAACATGGATTTCTCAAAAACAAGTCATGCCAGACTAATCTTAACTCTCTCTCTCTCTCTTTCTTTTCTTTTCTTTCTTTCTTTTTTTTTTGATAGAGTTACAAACTTGGTAGATGAAGGGAATGTTGTGGATGTAGTGTATCTTGATTGACAAGGTCCCCCATGAAATCCTTGCAAAAAAGTTAGTAATGTGTGGGCTAGACAATGTGACTGTTAGGTGGATTTGTAATTGGTTGACTGACTGAATCCAAAGGGCACCAATGACTCCTCTTCATCCTGGAGAGAAGTGACTAGTGGGATGCCACAGGGTTCTGTCCTGGTCCCAGTGCTATTCAACATCTTTATCAGTGACTTGGATGAGGGGATAGAGGGCATGCTTATCAAGTTTCCAGACACCTGAATAGGAGAATCAGAATTCAAAATGACCTTAACAAATTACAAAGCTGGGCCAAAACTAAGAAAATTAATTTCAACAGGGAGAAATGTAAAGTACTGTACTTGGGCAGAAAAAAGCCAGGACACCTAGATTAATAGCAGTGCATACAAAAAGGGATCTAGGAGTCTTAGAGGACCACAAGCTGAAGATGAGTCAGCAGTCTAATATGGCAGCCAGAAAAGGCTATGCAATTCTAGGTTGTTTCAATAGGAGTATAGCATCTAGGTCAAGGGAAGTAATAGTGCCATTCTATTCTGCTTTGATCTGATCTCACCTGGAATACTGGGTCAAGTTCTGGGCACCACAGTTCAAGAAGGATGTTGTGACTATGTGACGAATGTTGCTGTCCTTGAGAAAGCAGGGATCACCAGGATTGAGGCCATGTGAGAACACAGCTGCACTGGGCAGGGCACATTTCTAGGTTGGAGGACCATCGCCTCCCCAAAATAGTACTCTACGGTGAACTCGCCATGGGTCAGTGTAAGATGGGTGCTCCAAAAAAAGATACAAGGACTCCCTGAAACAACATCTCAGGCTCGGCCAAATTGACCACCAACAATGGTCCACCCCGGCCTCACATCGGGAGGCATGGAGACGCACTATCCACAATGCTGCAGCCTTATTTGAGAACTCACACTGAACAAGTCTTGAAGAGAAACGACAATGCAGAAAGAATCACAACCCAGAAACATCACCCAAGGAGGCCTTCTGCTGTGCTTTCTGCAACCAGACTTGTTTATCTCAGATTGGCCTTTTTAGTCATCAGCGCGATTGCAGAAAGCGCGGGATGAGTCCTTCCTGAATCTTCGTTTGTGAAGAAGAGCCAGAGAGAGAGAGGTGACAAGCTGGCACATGCCCAGAGGAGCGCGACCAAAGTGGTGAAAGGTGTAGAAACCATGACCTATGAGAAGCGGCTTAGGGAGCTGCGTATGTTTAGTCTGGAGAAGAGAAGTTTAAGAAGTGATATGATAGCCACACTTAAATATTTGAAATGATGTCATACTGAGGATGGAGCAACTTGTTTTCTGTGGCCCCAGAGACTAGGACACATAGCAGTGGACTCAAACTACAGGAAAAGAGTCCACCTAAACATTAGGAAGAACTTCCTGAGTATAACAGCTGTGCAGCAGTGGAATGCACTGCCTCATAGTGTGGTAGAGTCTCCTTTGGAGGTTTTTAAAAAGAGTCTGGATGACCACCTGTCAGGCATGCTTTGATTACGTCTTCCTGCCAGGTGTTGCTAAACTATCTCTTTACCAATTCTGTGTTATATTTCCCCTACTGTATCATCCGCTCCATTTCCCCCAGGTTGCACACTTTTCTCCTTTTGGGAGAAGACCAAGGCAAAGAAGGTATTGAGTAGTTCAGCCTTTTCTCTGTTCCCTGTTAGCATTTCACCATCTTCTCCATGCAGCGGCCCAACCATTTTGTTGTTCTTCCTTTTGGGACATATCCTAAAAAGCCCTTTTTATTGTTTTTAACCTCTCTAGGAAGCCTGGATTCCATCTGTGCTTTAGCTTTTCTGACCTTCCACCTACATGAGCTGGCTATTTGTTTCAATTCTTTTTTTATTTCCCCCCTTTTTCCATTTCTTGTACATGTTTCTTTTAAGTCTTAGCTCAGTTCAGAGTTCTTGAGACATCCATCCTGGTTTCTTTAGACACCTCCCTTTTTTCCTTCTCATTGGAACTGTTTGAAGTTGTGCCTTCAATACCTCACCTTTAAGAAACTCCCATCCATCACAAACTCCCTTCTCTTTTTTTAATTCCTGACCATGGGATCACCTGCAGTATTTCCCTAAGTTTACTGAAACTGGCTTTCTTAAAGTCTGGAATGTGTGTCTGACTATGCTTAGCTTCCCCTTTCTTCTGTCTCCTGGGACATAATTTTAAAAAGCTTTCAGCAGAGACTACAGGTAGGCTAGTACAGGTGGGAAAGCCAAATTAAGACACTAAACTCTGAGTCAGAGTTTACCAATTAACAAAAATACATTAAAGTGAGAACTCCAGGGGTGTAGCAATTGGAGGGAGGCAAAATGAAGGCCATGCACACCAATAAACATTCTGCCACCCCAGTAAAATCTTCCTTCATTCTTCTAATTTCTAGCATTGCAGTAACTTTAAACGTCAGTTGAGTACTTAGAAATACAGTTTAGGCATCTGAAGAAAAGAAGGAGACAAAGTTACTGAGGGAGTGAGGATACAGCAAATATAAGAGTTCTTGGTGTGAATAATGTTTAAAGTCTCACTCTGAAATGCAAGAAATTTGGGGACCGGAAGAACATTTTATGGAAGTTTGATCTGAATTGCTATAAGGAGAGTCCATGCCCTGATTTCCTCTCCTTTCCCCACCTACATCACTGGCTAACTCACCGCAAAATTCTGTGATTACTCACTGTATTCAATTGGGCTTACTCTTGGATTTTAGTCTTAATTTGTCATTGAAAGAGACAGAATAGTGTGTCATTGTCAGTAAACAGATATGGGGAAAAGTTCATATTTTATTTTCTTCTTTCATGCACCCCTCCCATTATGGCTGAAAGATGAGATGAGCCAAAAATTAGACCCTTGATAACAGTCAGGCAAGATGCAATAGCCTTGCCAGAGACATATGTCAAAACAAGAAGAAATGAAATAACCACTTCTCTGACAGAAATACACTCTCTAATATATATATATATATATATATATATATATATATATATATATATATTGCCCTCCCTTCCTCATCATAACTGTGTCAAAACAATAAACAGCTTGATTTGCAAAGGGACTTTCTAATGTTTTGTAGGTGTGGGAATTTGACATTTGTGAGATTAAGAAGATCTTGTGTTTCCCCTCAGAGACAGCAAGATGCTTCTTCTTTTTCTGTCCTAGAAACATGAAAGGAAGACAAGAAAATAAGGCACACATGGTCCCCAGGTGATGGGATGTATAAAGTAATCTCCAGGGGATGGAATGTATTCTGAGACTTGTTTTAAACACCTCACCTCCTAATTCATCAACTATTGAAATCACAACAGACACACACCAATCTTGCAGCAGGCGCTTGCAAATATTACTTTCTCTTCAGGAAATTTGATGGATATTAATTAGAGTTAGGCAAATTTAGTCTTTGGACCTACTCACTCCTATAGGGAGGTATGCTCTGTAGATGGTAATTTATCATTTTAGTTACTCTGAAATGTGGTTGGCCAATCCTAATGCATCTGAGGATCCTTTCTATACATTCTGCTGTGGAGGCCCTTGTGAATATTTGACCCTGAGTTCTTCTATAAAACAATGGGTGGCTGATAAATTGTTAAGATCTCTTTCCAATATAAACTTGACAAATTTGTGGTTCCCAACTCTGAACATGAAGCAGGCACAATGAGATGCCAAAAATCTGTACTTTTCTGAAGTTTGTGATATCATCTTTAAATGAATAAACAAACATTTGAAAAATGGAACACCAAAAAACATACTTTTCAAACAGTGTGTACAAACAATTGTGTGCTGAAGTGAGACATGTCCCTCCCTGGTCACCCCACTTCCCCGATAACCCCAACCAAGGACAACAGGCTGGAAATATGTGGAAAGATGTAGTGATACAACAGAAGGTAAAAGAGAGTTGGCAATAAATGGCCACAACTTGAAATGGTGATAGTTGCCTGGTTGGCGCATGAGCATGGGTTGAAAACTGGAAATCAACCAACCCACATGCTGGTTGATGGTGACTCGGTTAGCCCTCCTGCTAACTGATCACGTGCTAAGGACACATGACAAGGTCATGTGATCCAAAACCCGGAATGGGAGGGGCAAACCAGCCACATCCCCCCTTGGGTCTCCGTGGCCATGAACTACAAGTTGACCTAGTGATGACCTAGGCCCGGAAACGGAGACCCCTAACCCCAAGTTTAGATCAGCCCTCCATGCTTACCGCCACCAAGCCAAGCTGTAATGTGTACAGCATGGCTTCCACCAACCTGGCAGGTATCGCCCCAAGTGGGCCAGCCTTCTGACTGGAGGGATTCAGAGCAGAACCTGTCAGGAGACCAGGTTAAGCTCAGGCGGTATGTAAGTGGTGTATGCCTTGGAATGCCATCTGCCAAGCCGTTGAATCACCAATGCTGGCAATCCTTCCCCCGCAGCTGTAGTGGTTGCCCCGATGCGGAAGGAGTGGGTTCCAAACTCACCAGCTGGGCAACTCATCTGTCGTAGTGCCACCCGAAGAATGTTCATAAACTGGAATCGGGTTAAAACGGATGACTCCTTGTGGATGAAGAGTGTTCCCTGGATGTCCGGATGCTGCTGAAGGTACTGTTGCATAAGGAATACTGGGCATGCTGCCGAATTCTCCAGCTTGCAGAGATGAAGATGGGGCCCTCTTCCATGCTGATCATTCTTGGATCGCTGGATATGTATCTGCAGGCCATCTATTTCCACTGCCACATCTTCCATCTGGAGCGTCCACCTGGACCTGTCCTTCTTGGACCCACAGACCAGCTCTCCGACCCATAGCACTGTGAAGAAAGCAGTCGAAAAGGCAGTGCAGAAAAGCAAAGTTTCATACCTAGATCTGCAGATGCTGCGTAGAGTTGACATGAGGTTGCACAACAACATGTAGGAGATGGGCCTGTGCAAATCCATATCACAGGTTTTGCCATGACGCCATCCATCAACTGCTCTATGAACCAGGAAAGTGTCACAGGGGTTACCTTGCCCAACCATTTTGCTAAAGAAGGAAAGGGCTGCCAAATATAGAGAGATAGATCTCAGCGCCAGGCATTGTTCCTTCAGGGATGTCATGTAGTGCAGGACTACCTGTTCTGAAGATGGTCAGGAGCTTCCATAGTTGTGCCTTCTTCTGAAGCTGAAGAACTGCGATATGGCCCTCAAGTAACTGGCCCGGGTGGAAGGTGCCAGAGAGTTAAGGACACCCTGGATCACCGTTTCTTCCCAAGGTGCCAGAGCTCTACAGGGAAGTTCACCAGCACACGATCTGCTCCTGGAGACAATTCCTGAAACCTGTTGTCCTGGAATCGAGACAACGCATCTGCAATTAGGTTATCCACACCCGGAATGTACCTTGCTGAGAAGGAGATGATTTCTGCCAGACAGATGAGCACAAATTCTCTGACGAGTCACATGACTCTGCCAGATTTCAAGGACTGCTTGTTGATAATCCTGACAACTGCCTGATTATCGCACCAGAAGCAGACTCATTTGTTCAAAACTCATCCTTCCAAAGGCATACAGCGACCACTATGGGAAAGAACTCAAGAAAAGTGAGGTCTCTAATAATTCCAGAATCCCTCCATTCAGAAGGCCAATGCTGGGCGCACCAGTGCCCATTAAAATACACCCTGAACCCAAATCCCCTGGCTGTGTCGGACTGCACCTGAAATCCTGCCCCTGGTGCTGCTTCCCCCTGCCAGAAGTTGACCCCGTTATACCCTTCTAAAAAAATACAGCCATACCCTAAGATCCTCCTTGACTGCTCTGGTGAGCCGGATGTGATGATGCGGGGCCTGAACGCCCGCCGTGACCTGAACCAGTCTGCTACAAAAGGCCCTGCCAGGTGAAATAACTCTGCATGCAAAGTTGAGGTGCCCCAGCAACGATTGGACTTCCTTTAAGGTGGCCTTTTCCTTAACCAGCAGGTGTCAAAGCTTCACCCTGATGCCCTCCAGTTTCTCTGCTGGGAGTCACAAGACCTCTGAGATCAAGTCCAGCTTGATCCCCAGGTACACCATGGTGCTGGATAGCCCCACCGTCTTGTCTGGTGCCAGGGGGACACCTAGTTCCTGAGCCAGCTCCTGGAAGGAATTAAGAAGAAAACTGCACTCTGACCCCCCAGCCAGTCCCATCATGAGAAAGTCATCAAGGTAGTGGGTGACAAAGGAAGAACTGGTCCTATGTTCCAGAGCCCACTCCAAGAAGGTGCTGAAAGCCCCAAAGGCATAACAGCTGATGGAGCACCCCATGGGGGGGGCATGTCATAGTACCATTGCCCTTGGAACTTAAAGCCCAACAGGCAGTGGTCCTCCGGGTGTATAGGGAGTAGCCAGAAAGCCGACTGGATGTCACACTTAGCCATAAGGGCACCTGGTCCACAAGCTCTGACTAATTTTACAGCGTGGTCGAATGACGCATAATGAACCAAAAAGAGTTCTGGTGGTATGGCATCATTGACCGATGAGCCTTTTGGATAAAACAGGTGGTGGATGAGTTTATATTCACCCGGTGCCTTCTTAGACACTACCTCTAACGGGGACACCCTGAGGTTGTCCATGGAAGGAACAGGGAAGGGGCCAGCCACCCTCCCAGCTGCACACTCTTTGGCGATCTTAGTGGCCACCACCTCCGGTAGGGCGGCAGCTGACTTGAGATTTCCTGATTCAGATGCCAGCCTGGGGCCTGCCGCAGGAATCCTGATGCCTGAGGAAAATCCCTCCTGTAGGTAGTTGGCCGCCTGCCTATTGGGGTAGGAGCAGGGGGAGCATGGCCTGCAGCTTAACGGGGGTGTAGGCCATGTGGGGGGGGGTCTAGGGGGACCCTAGCTTTTGCTGCTCCCTTGCCCGGCACTGCTTCCCGACCCTGCTTCCTTCTTAATGCCAGAGGGTGCAGGGCGGTCTGAACGAAAGGACTGGGAAGAGGAGCCTACATGAGAGCAGCTGGTTCTGGTGTGATTCCCATAGCAGTTCTCGCAATTGTGCTTAAACTTGCATTGAGAAGGGAAACACTTGCCGATGTTAAATTCCCAGCAGACAAGGCGCCGGGGGTCTTTTTTACGAGGCGGCTTGGCTGCCTCTGTTTTACCCTTGATATGGGAGCCCACAGTGACCAGGCAGAGCTTGTCATTGATGAGGTCCCACCTGGCCTTGGCGTTGCGGGACACTCTTTTCCAGAAGGCAGCATCATACTCAATGGCTGCTGCTTCCCCAGCTAATGCCCTGGCCTTCAGCACGTTGCCCAAGTGGTTAGCCAGGTGCCACCCTCTCTCTGGGTAGGCCAATTGAACCACCCCCATGAAGACTGTATACCCAGCCAACCAGTTGGAGAACGTACATTCCACCACATCCGGCTTGGCCTTATCCGAGTTCTTGCCAGATTTAGGCGTGCTGCCTACCTCCTCCCTCGGGCTTGAGCAGGATGAAGACATCAATGTAATATCCATTGAGGATATTATCCCATGTCTTCTTGTCAAGGTGATCCCAGGAGGATCCTCATTGTCCTGGAATAAGTTGAGGGTTGGGGAGCCTGGAGAGACAGCCCCGTCCCTCCAAACCCTGGAGGGGCCTGAGGCAGAGGGATCCTGTTGGGTCTATGCCTTAATGGCCCAGGACGGGAAGCCAGGGACCAAGGCTGCCGCCCTCCAATAACACCCCCCCGGTCTAAGTCATCATTAGAGGACTCACCGGAAGATCCCTCAGTGTCTGAATCTCTCTTCCTCCTGTGCTTTGTGTGTTGCTTCTTCCTCTCATACTTTATCCCCTTCTGCTCTTTCCTTCTGGATTTGTCCCCTGCTTGCTCCGGTGACTAAGTTTGAGAGGATGCCACGCTGATGTTGCTCCCCAATGTAGAGCACTGTCTACATCGATGGCCTGCAGTCCTTGATGACTGGGAGGGTGATTCTGCCCTGCCCTGAGTCTGGGCCTTCGTGTTGGTAGCCTTCTTTGTTGCCTGTCCCACCCCAAGGTGCCTGCCTCAGATTCCCTGCTGGACTTTAGCTCCACCACTTGTTCTGCCAGAAATGTCACTGCTTTGGTTAGTTCCTGTAGGTTAGGAGCCTTGGTGCCAGACAGGAAATTCCGAATGGCCTCAGGAGTGCTGGCTAATGCATGTGAGGTGCTCCTGCCTGCAGCTGTTGCTCTGCGCTCTCGTGGTGCCAGTGCAGCCCATGACCTGGGCACACTTCCCGTCTGAGCCCCAGTTACGGGCCTGCTAGGCTGGGCCTTCTTCTTCTTGGGAGCCATGATTGTAGAAAGTGATTTCAGCTCTCTCTCTCTCTCTCTTTGGTGATTGCAGCCTAACCTCGGCTTGTCCACCCTTCCGAATGCTTGTCCTGCCCCGGCTTGTGCCCCAACTGGCTTGTCCACCATCCTTTGCCTGGGTCTATCTGCTCGGCTTGTCCACCCCTTACTGGCTTGTCCACCCTCCTTTGGGCCTATGCCCTGACCCTGCTCTGGCTTGTCCGCCCTTGACCAGGAACCCCTGCTCTTACCCTGCAGTCGGTGAGGTCCCAGAGAGCCTCCCCACTGCCTCTAGGGTGGCTGGCCCCGCCTCAGGCTGCTGGTGCCTGCCCAAATACAGGCCATCTACCCGCTTGGGGCCCAACACCTGCTGTACTCCACTGCTGGCCCAACAGATGCCCCTAGCTCTGCGGGCTGCGGTTGCCATGAGCCGCCTTGCTGCTACCCCACCACCCCTTGCTAAACCTGGGTGGTCCCTACTTGGTGGGTTGCCAGTGAAGGCCACCCTGCTGGCTCCCACCATCTCAGCCCTGCCGGCCCGGGTCCCTTTGTGTGGGCTTAGGCTGAAGCGAGCCACCTCGCTGGCCTTCCCACTGCTGCTGCTGCTCCTCATGGGTAGGTGCAATGAGCCACCTCGCTGGTTCCCCCCGGAGCTGTCCTGCCGCTGGCTCGGGTAGCCGAAGGCCACTGCCTCTCAGGGCCTCCCCAAGCTACCTCCGCCTTCTCCTTTGCTGCTGCTGCTTCCCTACACTGCCACTCCCATCACAATCCTTCTTGCCATGCCTCCAATGCCCCCGCTGTTCCTGGAGACTTCCTGGCTTCCTAGTGCCTGGCCCGCTGCCACTGGCCCCGCTTTGCCATCACCACCTCCATGCCCCCCTTTTACCAGCTGTCGCTGTCCTCATGCTGCCGGTGCCGCTGCTTGGCCCTCCTCACCGGCTGCCGCTTCTCCTTCCCACCTCTGGTCTTCGCCTCCGCTTGCCGCCATCACCACTCTTCTTGGGGGCTTCTTGGAGCTCTCCCAGGAGCTCCAACCTCTTCGGCTCCCAAGAGCCAACTGCTCAGTTCTGGCAGAGGGCTGGGGATTTATCCCCAGCTGCCAGACCTGAGTGGAGACTGTGGATGGCAGTCTCCACCCCCTGAACCAATCAGAGGCTCTGGGAGCCCTGTGCCTCTGATTGGTCAATGCAGCCGCCTACCAACCAATCTGAGAAGAGCAGCCTCTTCCTGATTGGCTGTTTTATGATCCTCTTTTTGGCCGGTGTCAGCCAGCTGGAAAGATGATACCCAGCCAAGATGGCGGCGCCCAGGCACCACCACGAGGTGGGCACCAAGTCGGGGCTCCCACAGCTGCAACTCTGGCCATGGGACAAGGAGGTGAGTCCCACAGCCAAATTGCAGCTATTAGCATAATGTGCACACAGAATAATGTTACTCATTAGGGAAAATATCTTGAAAAATGGATATATCTTATTTCCAAAAAGAAGAAGAAGAAGAAGAAGAAGAAGAAGAAGAAGAAGAAGAAGAAGAAGAAGCAGCTGCTCAAAAATCTGTATGGACATTAGTGGGCACTAACACCTCTCCCCAAGCAAGTAGAATTCTGATCTAGAACTCAGAAAAATAAACTTACCAGTGGAAAATCCAGGGCCCATCTACATGAGGGGGAAAAAAAATCTAAAATACCTTGTAGTATTGGCATCTCGCAGCAGCGATATCTCTAAATGTTTTTTCTGACCTCAGAAGCCCCCATAAGCCTCACATTCCTGATGTGGCTGCAAGTGATTTACTCGTATTACCTCTTCACCACTGCCATTTTTTTTAAAAAAAAAAGTCATCCCAAGGTGCACCGGTGTGATAGAGCAATTCTCCAATTTTATAAGAAAGCAAAACAGAAAATATAAATACTTTTATCACCTTAGCGAGCAATTACTAAGACAAAAATCCAATATGGCAACAGCAGGCACTTGCCCTCCTAGCAAGCCGCAGCCCGCTCTCACTCAACCAATCAGCTGTGTGCTTCTGATTAAGTTTTTTTAGTGTTGTATAGTCCAAACAAGCAAAAATGTGCACTCATCTCGCAGTTTGTGAAAAAGTATTGGGAAATCTGCAAAGGCTTTTACCCTGTTGTTTTTGCATTTTGGCCACACTCCTTCCAAATAGTGAGGTTTTGCACTGGATCCTGTTTAGATAGGTAGGATTCCCAGTGAATTCCATGAAGGGTACTTTCACTGTTAAGACGGGCCCTAGGAATCTAACCTTGAGAAATCCTTCCATTCCTACCTGATATCACCACTATTCATTGGTTACACATATGCTGAAATGCAAAACTGCACTTCCTTTTGGTTTACAGGACTTCCTTTTCTTTGGATGCAATAAGGCTGGAGACTTGTAGTGTGCCACTAGAGGCACAGTGCTGAGAGCACCTCAAATCAGAAACCAAAATTGGTGACAACACAGAATTTGTGGTCTGCCAAGGTCCTTGGAGAAATGACAACAGCTTAAACACTGAAGTAGATCTTCTTCCCCAGCTGTTTTTAAAGCTGATGTTACCCAAAGCATGACTTATTGTGAGTCTACTAATTATGTATGGTCATCATTGAGGACAAGAGAGCAAAATGTGTTTTAGGTGATAATGAAACTGTAATGAGAAGTTAAGCTGTATGCAAGAAGCTGAATCACACATATTAAGAATAGATTGCAAAATACATGTTGTTTTCATTCAACCTTCTTCACTGTGTTAAACTGTATACAGAAGGGCAAAAATGGTTTTGTTTGCATTTTAATATGAACCAACATATTTAACACTTCCTGAACTGATGTACAAACTGGAGCACAAGAATGTTTTGCTTGTGCCCCACAATGTGGTGGCAGTGGTTTGCACTTTTTCTACATTGTGTAATTTGGATCACTGATTTTTTTTTTTAAAAAATACATACATTAAGGAAGGCAGTGTGCAAAAATGAGTATGTCAAGGGCAAAGTATATGGTAGTCAAAACTGTAAAGAAGTGTGTATGAAAGACATTTGCATTAAAATGTGCACCAATTTTTGTCCATGAAAAAAAAATGTATGTGAAAATGGATACACTAGTTTTTGAAGACCTTTAAAAAAAAAATAACAATCTGGCAGCAAAATGGTAAAGAACAAGCACCTACTCCTGGAGATGTGAACTTTATAGAAAGTAATCTAGGCAAAATCATCTAACCTGATTGGATGCACTGCTGTACATGAGAGGGCTTTTCAGCTAACACAATCTTATACATCAGAGGAAGACAAGCTGTGATGCTAAGGGCAGACACAACCCTCATTCTGATCTCATACAATCCTTGGCCTAATTTCCAAAGCCCTCTCCCAGTGCTCAATTCAGGACTGCCTCTGCTCTTGAAAACACACACACAAAGGAATGGGTTTTCCTACTTTTGGCTCTGTCCTGTCCATTATTAGCAATAACCCCTGAAAGATTTCCCCTGAGGGAATGTGGCAGGACTTGGTTCTTCTTTGCATGGTAAATAAGAATATGAAAGGAAACAAAACAAAACAACCCCTCCACCACCACAACCAACTTTGTTGCCCCATCAGAGCTCAATTCCCCCGCTCCCTTGGTATCAGAGATTTTACATGTTTTGATACAGTGGCTTGTTGCATGTTTCTGATGCAGTGGGTTTGCAGAAATGCACAAAAATTGCAACTTCAATAAATTTTGTCACAGTGCATGGATTATTATGTTGGGGATGATAGGACACTCAGCCTTGGCTAGGCTGGCAGACTTGGCAGTTGTCTGGCCATTTTCTAAGGAGTTCAGACACTGACTCCTGACATATTAAACAGGTGCCCTGTTGAATAGGCTGCTTCCACATTTTTGATCAATCAACCTGTCCATCTGTGCAGCTCTCTATGCATGTTTTTGTGAGCCTGTGTGCTTGCATGCTTAGATGCAAACAGAAAAAAACACTCTAGTTCTGTGCAGAGACTTTTGTCCAAATTTCAGTTAATATGACCACCTCGCCCCCAAAATGTTTGGTACCTCACTCTGGGGAGAGATGGAAGTATAGGTCGACTCCTGTATCCACAGATTCTGTATTCATGATTTCACTTATCTACATCTGAAAAAAAAAATTGTTTGCTTGCTGATTGGATTTATATCGCACCTTTCTCCCTAGGCATTTTATGTCCTCCAGTGTGGTACTTCTGTGGTCCACTTCTGGTTTTCATCTTATTGAAAATAATAGGGCTCCCTATTATCCACAGTTTCAGGTATCCATAGGAAATCTTGGAACATACTACCTGCAGATATGGGGGTTGACCTGTACAAATCTTTGTGGGTGCTTAGAAAATCTTGAACACTCTGCCTTGCCATATTAAGATTGCCTTGACCATAATCTCACCAGCTAAGAGATTTCTTTTCATATCCCTACAAATGTGGCTTTTGGCATGAGAAAGACCTATACATGATCACACAGAAGCAAAACTCAGTATTGATTAAAGTGGAACTTATTCCCAGTTAAATGTGGTGCAGTGTTGAATGTCATAAGTGGCTTTGGCTTCCTTCTGCCATCAGTTCCTTGAAGAGCAGTTTAAAGTGTTTGTCATTAATTTAAAAGGACTGAGTGCAGCGACATGGGTTAATGGTTTTAGCAGGAAATAATATAGTGTCATTACAATACATCATCACAATTCCCAATGTTCCTGTTCTGCTTCTTTGCTATGGCCGCTTGGCATTGATGAAATCTTTCATGATTCACACACTGTTTTTACAGCATGGATATGAATTCTAAATCAGCACCAAAACATTCAAAGATATAACTCAGGCTTGTCTTCAAAACATGCATACATATTTACACTTGCATGACATTCAATTGTAAAAGAAAACGGAGAGAACAAATGTTATAGTACCCTAAGAGGGGACAAGAAAACAAAGGAAAACAAATCTGAAAGCATAACTATATAGATAATGCCAGTTACTACACCAAAATCAATAATCATTGCATTTATATATAACACATTACACAAGAATTCAAAGGATGAGTAAAGCTTTCCACTGAAGTTTTGCTAATCTTACCTAAATTCTTTTTGCTTTCTCTTAAAATTCCTCAGATGTCTTTCTTTTAAATAAACCTCAGATGGAAGATGGTGACAGTGTGGAGAACTATGGTGGCTCACCCACCCACTACGTTGATGAAAAAATGTCCCTCTTTTAATTAAAATTATGCAGCTTTAAAAATCCTCACATTTTTCTTGAAGAAAAGGTTCCAAACATGCATTGTAAAGTAAAATGGTATTACATCCCCACTCTACAGGAGTTGGGGGGTTGAGGCTGAGATTAATAGATGTAACAACAGACTGGCAAAAATAGTCTGGTACTTTTGTATAGGTACTGAATCCTACAAAGGCCTCTAGACAAATAATGCTTCTTCTTGCTTTCAGTTTTGCTAGGGAAAAAGGCTTTCAAGGAAGCTGTACAAATTAACTCTTGCTTCAAATGATATCAGTAGGGGTGGGATCCCTGTGGGATTCCCTCCTGGATTTTTTTAGACTTTTCAGAACTAAAGTTTGTGACAGCCCTATCACTTATGTGGAATGATACATAGGCCAGATTTGTGCATAACCATAAAATGGGATTATTAAACTAAAATATTAAATGTAATTATATGTAATGAACTCCAGTGTAATTGTGCATGTGACCTGTTAGCATCCACAACACTCATTTGTGTGACTGAATGAATCCAAACAACCGAGGATCATGAGACTATTTTAAATGAAGGTTAGCTTATGAATCTTGTTTTGTTTGGAATAAATTACATGCATTCATACAGTCTGCAGTTAAGTGACCATCTCATGATTAGTGCTTACAGTTGTGAATAATTTCATCTATGCTTACAGTGGCAAGACTGACCATGGAGATTATCAGATAACCACAACAAAAAGATCGTGAGAAGAACAGGAAGGGGTGAGATTATCAGATGACAGCATTCTCCAGTGTCACTGGGTCATATTGTGGCCATGAGTAAGCAGTCAGTTTCTATTAGTGGTTTGTCCCTGTCGATACTAAAGGGAAGTCTCATCTGTGGCAGTGCTGTAACCCAGGGATGGCTGAAGGATGCGGGTGTCTGATAATGTCACCCTTTCTGTTCCTGATGTGTTCTTCTGATGTGGTTTGGATTTTTTTTTTTTTTGTCACATTCCACTATGTCTGATAATCTTCCCCAAAGATTAGTGGGCAGTAGGATGTCTTTGGATTATCTTAAGCCTGATGTTTTATCTTGGTCAACAAGGCACTATATCTTGTCGGCTACACTATAGGCTTCAGTTTCTGTAGTTCAAACTATCAACTTCAAGGGTTCTAAAGCAGAAACTTCAGAACAATCTGACTATAGGGCCTAGACAAGCGCTATCTCTTCTCTATATTGTTAGCTTCCACAACATCTAAAAAGCATGTTGCCATAAGACTGGAGGACTTTTCATCTACTTCCACTGTTTCAGAAAGCAAATGCATCTGAACACCTCATGGAGTACCAACTGTATTTTTATTACAAGGTTCCTTCACTTTCAAACCAGATCAGTGGAATTCAGGGCTCAAAGCTCTTTGTGTTCCAGCTGGAACCAATTTACAAGCCATCATATTCCATTTGTTTCAGCTTCTCATGATTAAAGCAATTACTTTCATTTAATTCAAAGATAGAAGCCTTATCTTTTGCAAAGAAGGATATGGCAACACTATGAGGACTTGCTCTTTAATTCTTACTTTATTTGCCCAATCTGTTATATGAATCAACCACAAGTCTAACCTTTCTGTTATGCCACATTAATAGCAAGCAGCTGGCTCTTCTACCTAGCACTAAAAAAATGACATTCATGTCTTTGCATTTGGAAAACAGCAACAATAATATAGAAGATTCCTTTTGATGTGATACCTTTATAACTGCTGATTTGTTGCCAGGGAAACCTAGCTCAATTTACTTTTTGTTTAATTAGTACTTAGATAATAATTACACTGCCTATCAGAAAATCAGGTCAAGCAATAGTTACTTAACTGTATGCACTTCTGTGAAAAGACTGGAAGACACAATGCAGATATATAAAGAGACTTTTTACTCCCAAATTTATTTATTTATTGCATTCTAATCCCACTCCCCAGTCAAAAAGGCTCCTGGAGCATCTTACATGCAGTCAATTAAAAAGAAAGGCAATCCCTGCCTGCAGCCTTACAGTCTAAAAAGACATGACATAAAAAAGCATGAAGAGGAATGTGTGGGGAAATAATCTTTGCATGCCCAGGCTGTATATTCTCCCCCTCCCCATTTTCCCCAAATAATGACAGACACATTATATATTTGGAATGATACATTGGTAAATGATAGTATGTGTGTGTGTGTGTGTGCAATAAAGGCCACAACTTTATTGATAACAGCTGCAATGCTTGGCTTGCATCGCATGGGTCCAGATCCAGAAGTTGACCAAACCACCTGCTGGTCCATGATATCACTGTTGGTCATCTACCACCACTGATGAAGGGGGAGGAGTCCTGGCCAGGCCCTGCATGCCCGACGACCCCTCACCCTCCCTTATTCCCCCAACCACAGGGAAAAGAGGGATTCTCTGTGAACTTGACCTTGACCTTGAACTTGACAATGAACTTGATGGAGACCCCCTCCCATTACCGATGACCTTGGATCAGGACCCATGCCAATCGCCCCAAAGTTCTGACAGAAAGAGAATACATGCACAAAATGACCCACAACATACTACAAGAAATAAAGGGAGGGAGGGCTGGCTTTGGTTCCCAAAGAGCCACTGACCAAGACAGCAGGGAGGCCGGGTGATATACCCGACCTCCATGCCATAAAGCATCAGTCATAAAACTGCTACAAAACTGCTGCAAAATTGCTGTAAAATTGTAGTAAAACTGCTTCAAAAGGCAGCAGTGTCCCCACCTTGCTCTGGAGCAACCAATCAGGGCAGGGGGGACCTGCCTTGATTGACACATACATTTGCACCCCTTCCTGGCCCACAGAGCAGGACAGGAAGGGGAAGACAACAATGGTGGCCCCCATGCCAGCTGCCACATGGGCTGCAGGGGTCAAAAGGGGTGGGGAAGCCAGCTTGGTTACAACTGGGCCGCCAGGCGGGAGGTAAGTTCAGCAGCTCTATTCAGCAGATCTTCTGGAATGATCTTAATTTCTACCTCATCTCCTCTTCTTGCAGCCTGATTGAAGGGGTCAATAATAAAGGATTGCTATAATAAAGGAGTGCTGGTGATAATCACTCCTATTTCTTCTCCCCACACAATATCTCTTTAGACTAAGGAGGTGATCAAATGCAGCAAAAGATACCTTACGAGAACACCAGGATGATGTTCCTGTCCCACAAATGGGACCCAGTTTCACATGACGCTGTGCTCATTGCATTCTGCTCCTCTGCTTCAGCAGTTAGTAAGGTGGCACTTTTCAGTGACGGGAGCTTCCCGTCAATGAAAAGCACCACCTTACTAACTGCTGAAACACAGGAGTAGAATTTGATGAGAATGAGGATGTGTGAAACCAGGTCCTAGTCACAGGACAGGAATGTCATCCTGGCATCCTCATAAGGTAATTTAATTGATGCATCTGATAATCTCCTAAGGCCCAAACTCTGGCTACTTCCTTCCACATTTATTTTGTTATGCATTTCTAACAGGATGATGATAATGATGGTGACGGCAACATTTTATACCAATGCGAAACACTTAATTGCAACTATACACTATCTGATTTGAGCTCTGCCTTGATGAAGATCCCTCTATATTTCACAGAATAACTAAGGAAAATAATGGGATCAGTCATTTTGGAGTGGAGTTAATATAATAAAAAGGAGGGGGAAAGTATTATAAAGAATGTCTTTAGAAGAGCTGGGAGTCTGTTTCCCATACTTCCAGTACAGGGCCTGATGCCAAAACGCAAGTATAACAATTTCCCATGCAGGCATGTTTTTAATTGAAGCACTACAGATAAAAGGTAAACAGTTTATATGGTGTTGCAGGTTGGTCCTGGCCCCTGGGGCTGGCCCCCTTTGTGTTGATGGCTTGGTGGAGCACTAACAATTGCTTTCCCCTTTATTTCCTTTGTTTATTGGGGAGAGATGGCAGGGCTGAATCCTCCACTTTCTCCCATCCCTTCCACACATCAAAATGATCCTACGCAAACCATGGAGGGCATGGAAAAAATTGTCATGTTTTTAGCCCCCAGTTTTACATCCAAGAAAGAGACTCTGACCAGAAGGTAAACTGGAAGTCAAATTCTGGTTTATTTTCTGGTTAAAAGGAGAGCCCTATGAGAAAGGGAGCATTTTGAGCATCATTTTTTAAAAATGCAAAAGATTGTGCTGTGCTGTGGAGTCTTGGGGGCTCAAAATAGGCTTGAGAGACACAAATATCCTACAGTCTACATTTTCCCACCCCCGCTGAAGTTTTACAGATATCAGTTCTTCAAACAAAACCAATGAACTCTCAGTGGTGGCTACTTCAAGGTATTAGATGTAAATATTGTTTCATCATTTTCCTAATAGTCTGAATCTTTTCCATGTAAGTAGTAGGGAAGCCTTTTAAGTGGATTCTATCCTCATCAGAAGGTAAAGACCTCTGAGAGTTCCCCCAGGAATTCTTGGTTATATGGGGAAGTCCCATCCCAACCTCTACCAGGGCAGCTAATAGTCTCTACCCAACTATGTCTCCTGAACCAAATTACCCACCAGATACCTGGAACACAGGTGGATCTCTTTCTTGACTCTTTCCTGCTAGCTTCTGCCAATGGTGATAGATTGTTGATCAGTTGCTCAGGTCCTAGTCTTCTCCAAGCAATCACTGAATAGTCCAACTGGGAGAGGTGAGATATTTCTCATTCTCCCACCCAGCTCATCTGGCCATGACCCCTCTTGTTCTGTGAGCTCTGGGGTTAGGATTGTCTCCTCTGAAGGCTTGTAATAGAGGAACACTACAATATTTGTTTTCCCATCTCCTGAAAGTCACTGTCTGGCAGCTGTTCAAATGGCCTCATCCCTACAGCCACAACTGTGGCATCATCCTGGTCCTGGATATCAATAGGGATGCATGGTACATAGTAGTTATTACATTTCCATCTGCCACCACTACCAGCCAGCCATAGCCAACTAGGTGGTTGGAGGAACCACAACTGTACCATACCACAGCTACATTCTTTGTTACCACTGCTTGTCCATGTACACCATCATGCCTTAAGTCTTATTGCTCAAATTTAAAGCCTATGATTTTACATATCGATGTGTAGGATTTAACCTTTTTTTTTTTTTTTAACCAGAAACAGCACTTGAGAAACTGCATTTACTTTTGTGTGGATTAAAGTTTGCTTCTCATTTTTTTCATGGACCTTTAGAATGGTTATTATTATGTATATCATTATTATCCACAGGTCATGTATTACAGTGCAGTGGACGTTCAACACTCATTGTTCATACATTCTGACCTTTTGTTAGACGCTCAAGATATATAGAGAGATTGAGGGAGTGGGAAGGGGAAGAAGCTCAAAGAAAGGAAGTAGGGCATGTTGTAGAAAAGGAAGTGTGTGTCTGTGTGTGTGTGTGCACATTACATATGACCCTTAAATTACTATTAATACTAGCCATTTCTATCATGAACAGGGACATCCTTGCTATTAGACAGAGTAAGAATAGTTGAGGTGTAGTGTAAGGGTAGTGAGTTGCTTGTTATTTATTTTGTTATTTTACAGTCAGGGATGGGAGAGATGCATTTGGGATTTTCTGCCTAACGTGGCTTGGGAAGCATGCACCTTGATTTACGAAAGGGGGATGCCATTTGTTATTCTACCTCAGGCAGCAAAATGTCTTGATATTGCCCTGGTCAGGATTGTCTGTCTGTCTGTCTGTCTGTAGCACAGATTACTCCTTAGCCTTGACCACAAGCTCCCTGTGTACACTTGTGGCCACAGACATAATCTAAACATTTATTTTGATGGTGCACTTTATTTGCGGACCCAGACCATACAGCCCCTCCGCCCTCCTGAATAACACACTTACACACATTAACTTTGATTATGTATTGGTACATCTTCAGAAAGCATGGTTCAGTACAGGTTAGTAAATGTAAAGTAATACATTGCTGAGTAAATACATCATTTGGAGTAAATACATTGTTGGCAATAAATTGGCCGCAATGTGCAAGCAAAATGGTTGGCGGCAATGTATGGGTTGTGATCTCCTCATTGCCCCACCCATGTGAACAATGGCTGGGAGTCAGTCCATCCCAACTCCCCCAAGAGGAGAGAGCTCACTGGCCAAGTCGTCCACTTGACACCCTCTCCTCCCCTGAAAACAAATTAATGTTGACAAATGGAGGCGGGGGCTCCCTTTAACTTGAAATTGGACTTGAACTTGTACTTGACGGAGACCCCTGGACCTCAATACCTTATCACAACCCATTACATCCAGATGAACTGGCAACAGCCTGAAGGATGACTGTATATCACATTTTGCCATGAGACCTGCCCGCAAGTCTATAGGAGTCGTACTGCATGGTCCAGAGATGCATATCTCACTGTGCAAAGCTCCAGTGGTATAGCGTCATTGAACAATGACCCCTTCGAGTAGGAGAGGTGGTGGATGAGGTGGTATTCCCCAGGAGCCTTCTTGGGCACCACTCCCAATGGAGAAATGTGCAAGTTTGGCATAGACCACTGGTTGAAGGGGCCCGCTATGTGCCCTGCCTCTAGCTCCTTCCCTATCTTGCGGGTCAGTACCTCAGGCAGCTGTGCCACCAATTTCAAGTTGTCTGAGGTGGAGGCCTCTCTGGGGCCCTGAAAGGGGATTGAGAACCCAAATCCAAAACTTTCCACCAGATAATCTGCTGCCTTTTTATTTGGGTAGACTGCCAAGAGAGGATGCATGACCTCCAACTTCACTGGAGTGAATGCCATGTGGTCCCCCGCTCTGGCCCCCAGGCTCACCTCATTTTCTGAGTTGTTGCTGGCACTGCTGCCAGATCCTACGTCCTTTCTGCCACCAGATGAGGCAGGGAGATTGTTCTGAAAGGACTGGCCACTGCCACCCTGTCGTGAACAATTCACCTTCAGATGCTCTCCCCCACAGTTGTCACAAGAATGGTCGAAACGGCATTTGTACCTGGAGCACGTACCTCCATTGTACTGCCAGCAGACAGGTTTATTTCCATCCTTTTTCTGAGCTGCTTTCTGGGGGTCCCCCTTTTCCCATCTGCCAGGGCCTGTGGCCTACAACCAGGTGGGATAGTAGATGGTCTCCCACCTGTGCATAGGAGACCTGGGAGCTTTTTTCCTGCATTCTATGTTGTACAGAATGGTGTTGGTGTCACCTGCCTGAGCCCACACTAGCAATATTTGGCAGAGGTGATTGATCAGGTGCCAGGCCCATTCTGGGAAGACCAAAGCCACAACCCCCATGAAGACCGCATACCCATTAAGCCAGTTGGCAAAGGTGTGTTCCACTGACTCTGCACTGGCCTTATCATTTTCCTTCTTGTCACTCTTGTGAACCCTCGCCTCTGCACCCGGGGGAGGTGCCAGTGAAAAAATGTCAACATAATAACCCTGCAGTATCTTGGTACGCACCTTGTGATCCAAGTGGCCCCCAGGGGGGTCTTCCTTTGACTTGGCCTCCCTGAGCTCCTCCCCCAGACGGTGCTTGCCACCTTTGTTCCTCTCTTCCCTGGCTTTTTCCCTAACTTTTTTGAGTTTGAGGGCCCATCCCGGTAAACCTGGCTTGAAAGCTCCTTTTTCCCAGTACCTGTATTTGTCCTCATCCAAGGACTCACCTGAGGAGGAACCCAAATGGGACCATCTGCACTTCCTATTTGGGCTCCGCCTACCTCTGAATGCACTGCATCGCCTGAATGAAGAGCCATGGAAGTTTGAATGTCTCGATTCCCTGGAACTGCTCCTCCCCCTGGATCTGGATCATCTGGACCGACCACTGCCACTGGAGGCCCCTATATTGGAAGAAGTACTGGGTTTCCCTGCCCCAGCTGCCTCTGTGGCTACCGGCAGCGCCTGCCCCTCCAAATGCCCAGGGGGGTAGTCCTTGTCCATCCTCTGTAGGACCACAGATAATACCCCCATAACATCTGCTATGGTGGGATTAGGCTGGTCAAAGGCCTCCACTGGAGGGGGGGCTGGTGTCAGAATGGGAACATTGTTGGGCTCCTGTTCCTTCTGCCCTGCCTCCTCACTGCCAGGTGCTGGCTCTTCTTTCTGCTGGTGCTGAGGCTCTGTCAAGTGGCACTGTTTTGATGTCCCTTTGGGCCCCGTGGCTTCCAAGACCTCCCCCAGCCCTTGGCTATGAGGGAGATGTGCTTGTGTTGTACTGTAACTATTATTGTTTTTTTTATTAAGCACCGGCCACCGCCCTATGGCCTGAAGCCTGCAAGTGAGATTTCTTTCCACTGTGTGCCCCCTGTACCCAGGCCACACCCACCCCATGAGCCTGGTGTAAATGAAGGTGAATGGCGGAAGGGTCCTCCCTCCTGGTCCATGCCAGGCTGCAAAGCTAGAGCCACCTAGCTTCCTATCTCTGGCCAGGGTGCACCAGCATACCCTCCGTCCACTGGAAATGCAGGGAAGGGAGCTCAGCCCAGCACCCCTGACCACCCCCCTCCAAAACTCCCATGCTGCTCATGCCACTGCCGCTATGCACCAGCCAGGGAGGAGGAGGTTTGCTGCAAGCAGCCCGAGCCACCGACCTGCCCATGCCCCCCTTTTGGTGCCATCCCCCCACCCCTTGCCAGCCACCTGCCTGCGCTGGCTGCATGAGGGTCCCATGAGGGAGGGACAGGGTTTTGTGCTGGTGCAGTCCCCCAACCTACCCCCCGTCATGAGCGCTGACCCCATGCTGGCCACCTTCCCCCACCAGCATCGTGAGGGTGCTGCATGGGGAGGGGGAGTGAAGGAGGGGGGTGCCGGTGCAGTCCCCAAATCTGCCCCCCGTCATGAGCACCAGGATGCTCCTTGCTACACCGTGGCCCTCCACTCCCCCCACAGGCTGAAAGGCCACCTGGATCTGTGCTGGTGCACCGGTGTGGCCTGTTTTTCCTGAGGAGGGGTTCCCTACTGCCCCTGTGCCCCTGCCGCTTGCAGCCACGCGGGTGCCTCCTTGTCCTGCCACCCCTACCTGCCGGCAGTCCCTGCAGGTCCTGATGGGGGGGTGCTCTATGGCTCCCTGGAGCCATCTTCTCAAGGCCATGATGGAGCGCCCAGCCACTGCCTCCGTCACTGCCTTTGTTCTGGGGTGGGCCGTGCCGAAGCGTGGCCTTTAAGCCCCAATTTTACGCCCTTTTTTGGGCCAATCGGGGCTGGGCAAGCCAGATCCTGATTGGCCCATGCTCCTCCCTCCCTTCCAGCCACAAAGACTGCTGGGAAGGAGATGGGAAAATGGCGGTGCCCAGTGGCTTGCCATGTGGTGCCCCTCCCCCCAGCCAGGTAAAACGGAGGGGGCCCGTGGGAGGGGGTAGGAGGGCTGGGTAGAGGGGGTGGCCATCCAGGCCACAAAACAGCCTGCCAGCCAGTGGCAAACCCCCTTCTAGTGTAGTATTGCTTGCCATTTCCCTCATTCTTCAGCCCTAGGAGTAGATGGCCATCCATTCGAATGAATACATTTCAGTTACTCTTTATTCAGGAGCTGTGTTTTAACTAATGCCTTTTCTGTCCCATTTTTAGTTTGAGTCCCTTGCTTAGATTGCCTGATAGAGGATCCTGCTTATAACAATAATGCAAGAACTGAAATCCAGCCATTGTGTCTTCTCACAATGTGTTCTGGGACAGAACAAATGGCTGTGTTTCTCATAGCACTGTAAAAAATGAAATAGTTTCTGCAAGTGATGGAGCTAGGAGCCCCAACTGACATTTCCCCCCATTTTTCTTCCAGTATCACGGAAATAATTAATATTCAGATGTACTACCACATATTTAGTCTCATCTTGCAATGTTAGTCTAGTCAACCTAATACTCTCTGTTTGCTTGGTCCAGCCAAAGTTCCAAAATGAATGGTGATGGTAGGCGATGGCTTGAAGCCAGCAAGCATGTTAATCACATGGGGAAGGTGAGTCAAATTGGGTTTCAGTATATGATTTTTTGCTATCCAGGTATGCCTCATATTTAAAACACTGGGTTTTTTTCCTTTCACATGTGTACATAGGTGTCAGAAATTTTGAAATATTGAGGACTCCAGATAAGTGTTAGGAATCGTCAAATACTAAAAGATATGTCAATCAACACTGGCAAGCACCTACATAAGACTTTCAACATTTACTGACAAGGTATTTCTGGAAAGTCTGGTGTGTTTGTAGCACCTTTCATCTAGGATTGTTAAGATCCACATATAAATGCCAACATTCACCAAATTTCAGAACTTTACTATAAGCCACATTGAGCCAACCAAAGACTATCTACTTTCTGAGCTGAAGAATAAATAAAATGATGCCCACCCCACATTCCATGTAGAGATGTTAACCATATGAATAGCTGAATTTTCTTTTAGAGGAAGTGATGGAAAAGCTCTGCCTTTCACCATGTTGGTGCTGTACCATTGTACTGGCAACTGGTGCTTGAGGCAGATATCTCCCTCTGTTTAATGGACACACACACACACACACACAAGCATGAACTATGACAAAGAGGCACAACCTGATAGTAAGCACTTGGTGAAAGTTCTAATCAACTGAAGGCATTTGAAAATTTGGCATTTCCAAAAAGTCTTTGGGAATGTTAAATCTTGTTAAAGCTCTCCCACCTTGGGTGCATCTTATTCAATATTTGTTTATATTTATTACTTTGTTTAAGAGATTTCTTAAGTCTTGCCTTTCAAGATGTTCCCAGGGCAATTGTGAATGATAACCACACAATAGATGTAGCACCACAAATTGCACTATTACTTTAGGAAGTGGACCAAAGGCCTTTCTTTTAACAGCAATAAAATCTCCATTTAAAAATGAAACAAAATGAAAACACAGGGTCAATAGACTGGAGCTGTTGCTTGGGAACTTTTCCCCCAAAGTTAAATTCCCCCAAAGAATAACTAAAGTAGAAGGAGTCTTAGTTTCTAGAACAAGTAGTTTATCTAGCTGCTTGCTTTTGTGAACAGCACAGAAAGTAGTGCAACCATTTATCATCAGCACTGACACTATCTCCAAGGAAATCTTTAGAGTTCAAACATATCTGGTGTCTTGTTTTGATGAGATGAATTTCTTTCATTTTTTTTTTTAATAGAAAAGAACATTGCGGACTCGTTTGGATTCCATTGCATTCCCAGATTTGCTGCAGCTAGTTTATTTACTGTGTTACTAATTATTTGACAGGCTGCTGTAAGTGGAATGGTGTCAGGCAGAGAAAATTGAATGCTATTCAGTAGTCAAGATGAGAAACTTGAGTGAAGAAAATGATAGGGATTAAACACAAATACAGACTAGGGAAGGGGAGGGGAGGGGAAGGATGACAGTCCAAGTCAATTTGTAGACTTCAAAATTTTAGAAGAGAAAACCCTTGGGACTAGGGAACAGAAGTGGAGTTTTTGAGCCATCAGACTTACAAAAAATTGATTTAAAAAAAAGTAAAATCAGATGCCCACAGTCTACCTCCTTTGCTGATGGAAGGCCGATGCTTTCAGGGAGAACTAGAAGCTGACCAGTAATGTTTAGGGGACCAAATACATTCTCCCTCATTCCTGTTTCCTTTTTCTTATTACTTTGCAAATAGCACCTGGCAATATATTCTACCTCTGGATACATCATGCTCATCTGCTTGAGTGCCATCCCAAGACATTTAGCTATCTAAGGCAGACCAGCACATTGTGTCATCACTTAGTCACCTGAGCCAAGATGAAAATTCCCCAAGGGCAACCAATATATCTTGGCACCTGAAAATCCCACAATATACACAATAGTCCACTTGCGTATTCACAGGCAGCTGCTTGCAAACTATACTTGCAGAAGTTTCAAGGCTCTTCAAAGACAGTTCAGTGTAGAGTGCCTTACAAAGTGTCCATAGCTTTCAGAAGAAGCCACCATGAGCATATCATGTGAAAAGGTTACAAGCACAGTTTTTTTGTGGGTTTTCCCCAGGCTGTGAGGCCATGTTCTAGAAGAGTTTATTCCTCACAGTATATAAACCCCATGCACCATATTCTCTGAAGATGCCAGCCACAGATGCAGGCAAAAAATCAGGAATAATCTCTTCTAGAACACGGCCTCACAGCCTTGAACCCCCCCCCAAAAAAAAACTATGGATGTTGGCTGTGAAAGCCTCCAAATTCACATTGAACATCACTACAAGCACAACCAACTTTAAATTTTAGTTGGCCTTGAACATAAAGCCCTCCATCTTCAGAGCTGTCTAAAGAAGCCAGGTGTTGATGTTGACCTTGGAAAAATTTCTCTAGGCCACTTCAGTTACTCAACACTGATTGGGCCCACCTGTCCTGTCAAAAATATTTTTACAATGGTGATGTGAACTTTCCATGTAATTCTGTGAATCTTCCATGTAACAAGCAAATGTACAGTATGCCAACTTAGTTTCCCATGAATATTTGATATGTGAATTTGAGTATCAAATTATATTTAATTTCGGGATTTCATAGCTCACTGTTAACATACTGCATTTAATAGTTAACATGGACTGCTTTTTAGAGATTTTCAAGCTCTGCGTGTCAGAAATTCTTATTCTCTGTGCATTATAGATAATTCTGAGATTATCTAGCAATGAAACGTACCAATGGCCAATGGTCCAAGTGGGAGGTCACCTTTCCTCAGAGTGACAGGATGAAGTCCACCCCTAGTTGTTCAGACGCAGAATGCCCTTGCATGAAAAACAGTATTGAGCTAAACCATCATTTTAGTGTGAACCATAGGGTGCCTCCTAGAATACTTTCAGCATTCCCCCATTACTGCTCATTCCAACTCCACAGTCTTGTGTAGGGATGCAATTCTTCACTACGTTTCTTCTTGAAGTAATGATGAATAATTTCAGCAATTTGCTTCCTGCTGTGAGAAAATATTTTAAACCATGCAGTTTTCAAAGGCTATTCACAATTTGGGACTTATTCTGCACAAAATTTGCACATGGTTATTTTGTGCAGAAAACAACACTTTCTTGAGTGGTCTTGGTACTTATATCTCAGCTCCTGCTATACAGCACACATACCATTCACTTCCTATTTTTTACTGCTCGGTTAGCTTTTGAGCACCACCCACCACCACCACTATAGTACCGTTATAGTAAAGTTCAGCAGCTTCATGCTGCTGTGAAATGTAGCTTCTGGTGGCATGCCACCACCATACCCATAACAAATTGAATGGATTCGGAGACTTTTGCAGCACCTAGGTAGCAGACAGTAGTGGGAGTTGGCAATCCTGCTGAAGAGGACCTCCCAAACCTAGTGGTTACCAGATCCGCTTACTGCTGGGGCTACAAAGAATGTTCATAAATTATATTGTCTTTGGAGAGAGGGGGGCACAACTCCTATGAATTATTTCATGTTTCTGTATATTTTTGTGTGAAAATATCATTTGTGTAAAATCATTGGCATGAAAGAATCCCTATCTAGGCTGGCCTTACCAGTTCCAACCCTGGGGCTCCTTTCACTCTCCTTGCCCTTGTATCGTCAGGTTCCCTCCCTGGATCTGGTACTCAGGCATGAAGATAACATCTGTACTGGACAAGTGACTATGTTAATCAGTGGATTTGGTGTGGTGAAGTATGACCAGTTCTCTCTTTCACTTTTTAAACAAAAACAGCCACCTTGGTAGAAAAAAACCCAGTAAATATTTATTATATAACAAATAAAATGAGCATCTAATTGCTTGGTACTTCCACACACACTGTACACATTAACCCTTCTGTTTCAAACAAAGTAACACTTCTCCCACATTCTCAGATTCCCAAAACCCAATTCAAACTTCTCCATTTCCCTCTTCTTAACTAACCTGCACATTCTATTTTTGACTCCTTGACTCTATTTTGAGCAAATCAACCTTGAATTCTCTCTAGAAGTTAAGATGACTAAATGGAGACTGTTGTATTTTGGCCATATCATGAGAAGGCATGACTCACTAGAAAAGACATTAATGCTTGGTGAGGTAGAAGGCAGTAGGAAAAGGGGAAAATAGCATTACAGATGGATAGACCCAATCAAGAGAGCCACAGCCCTGAGTCTACAAGACCTGAACAGGGTGACTTAAAGGTCTCTCACTCAGAGGGCCACCATAGGTTGAAGTGGATGTGATGGCAATTAACAATAATTTTATTTCATCCTGCTCCAATCTCTTTGTAATAGAGAAGTCTCTAGGTTATATCCTATTCTCCCATAGCCCCCTCTCCCCCAAAGCATTCTGAAGGTTGTGATTTGTTTGCTCTAACCACGCTTGCCTAGATTCTCACTTCACAATTGGTTTTGTGCAGAACATTTGTGTGTGTGGAACAACAACACTTTTTCATGCATAAAATAGAGTATTATGCACAAAACATACTGTTTTGTACAAAACACCTTTTTTTCATAAGAACAACAATTTTGTGCAAATCATTTTGCACAAATAAAAAATCTCTTGTAATTCCATCCACTTGGGGGGAAGGATCTTCAGAATTTCTCTATTCTTGCATGAAACAATGAAATAACAAAAAGATGTATCTATTTACAATGTAATCTTCTCACTGAGGGGCATGTGACAAGCATTCAAGGGATTCTGGAAAATTATTTCAAGATTTATCTCTTATGGGTCTAATTTTATAGCCTTGGATGGTTAGTGTACAGGACTCTATAATAAATTTATGCAATGTTAATTGGCATGCAGTGGTATAGCATTAGACAGATGACATGCAATGACAAAACTAATTGTTAAAAAGCTTACAAAATTTCAGATTTAAAAATTACTAAAAATAAGACAAATAATAAGGCTAAAATATGTACATATTGAGTTTAAAACTGAATCCCTGAAATGCAAAGATATGTAAATATTTCAGGTGTATTGGTTATTTCTTTATTTATTTGGAAGCAGTTTTACCATAGAACCATACTGTCATCCTCCAGAGTACAATTTCTCCATGTTGATTCTCCACCCTAACTGGGACTAACACCTATAAAAAGTGTCACTATTTTTCTGTATTCAGAACTATTTGAGCTTTTATTCTTATATGTTATTCAGTGTTGCAGATGATTAATTATCTTTTGGCTCTTAATGATGAGTGTGTGTGTGTGTGTGTGTGTGTGCATGTGTGTGTGTGCGTATATCCTAAGTTTCATAACATTTAATCATTTGTGATTATAGGATCATTGTTTCACTGAACCACAAAACAATAATACTTAAAAGAACTACAAAGATTATCAGATACAATCTAAACAAGGGGATGTTTATTTATTTATAGCTGTATAATAAATTCACTCTCCCAATATTGCATGAATTAAAATATGGCATGTTACACACTGACACCCCTGGAGCTCAGTGCAGATGGAATAGTCCAATACTGGCTGAGTTCACTGCCACCAGATAACTGAAAAGTTTCACCTTGTCTTTAACATGTAGTTCTTTCTCTATGCCTGCAGAGTAATGAGAGCAAAGTGATTCCTACACTGCTCTCGGTAGATATTAAATGGGCCAAAGTAGAATTAATGAAATGAAAATGCATAGGCAAAAGCTTGTAAGAATCACAGTTCACTTTCCCTGGATTGTGTGGATTCCATGGAATGGAAAGCTTCCTCTCTTCCTTTAAGCTACTGTTAGTGTCTTGGGTGCCAGTTACATGACATTTTTTGTCACAGGGCTTACCATGACTTCCTGATCCCCAATCTGTCCCTTGCTGTTTATATGATTTTTGTCTCTGATTTGGAAATCCTGGATGGTTCCGTGACTGATATTTACACGTCAAAAGTACCGTTTTTTTATTTTGGGTTCTGCGACGCTTTATCCCGTGCTTTTCTTGTTTACACACGGTTAGCATACCAGGATATATATATATATATATATTGGCTGTCAATCAAGGATGCAATTACTCATTTTTTCACAGTTTGAGCTACATGTTTCCAGTTCTTCTTCCCGCCACGGATGCAGCGATTGGCTACAGTTTAAACAAAGAAGGACATCACATTTCCTTTTAATGAACCTATTCTCCTAGTTTATGGCAATGTGGAGGTGAGCACATTGGCTGCTCTGGCTACCACCGTCCGTTTGCGATGATCTCTTTTAGTTCTTAAGAGGTGGGAAATTATCAGGCATAGGAGAAGGATGCTTCTTATTTTAGTGATCCTTCTCCATTCCCAAGCGATGGAAACAGCTATTTTCCGACCACAGTTTATGCACTTTGCGGCCGTGGATTCCCCGGAGGTTCTGATACATGTTCACCATGACCGGCAGAAGCGACGGTGGTGGGTGTACCCGACAACAGAGGAGTGGTGGGAGAAATTTGTGATGAACATCTGGTTGGATGAACAGTGGATAATGTACTTCAGGATGCCTTGGTTCCTCTTCATGCGCCTTGCCGAGATACTCCGTCCAGAGATTGCAAAGTCAGACATGAACATGAGAAAAGCCATCCCTGTGGAGAAGAGATTCACTATAGCTGTTTTCCTTCTCACCCACCGCTGCTCATATGGTTCAGTTTCCCAGTTGTTTGGTGTCGGAAGAGCAACTGTGTGTAAGATTTTTGTGGAGGTCATCCCCGCTATGGAGAAGTTACTTCTTAAGTGGACAGTATTCCTGGGAGATCATAGAAAGGTATTTTTTCTTTTATTTTATTAGCTTGTGAAAATTCAGCTAATTGCATCAATTCCCAAGATTTAAAAACATTAAATATACATTCCCTTATGTGATACCGAAGTGATAACATTTACAGCTTCCCTACTCCTTTTTTGTGACTTGATATCATGCCAATTTCTGTGCTCTCATAGTTCCCTTTTCTTTGCATTTGATATTTTCTAGGTAATGGATGCATTAGCAGCAATGGGATACCCACAAGTGGTTGCTTGCTTGGATGGATGCCATGTTAATATAATCCCCCCATCTGGCAAGGAGACAAATTTATCAACAGGAAGAATAGGTACAGCATTCTTCTGCAAGGCACTTGTGATCATAGAGGAGTTTTTATTGACATTGAGATCGGTTGGAGCGGGAAGAATCACGATGCCTGAATGTTAAGGGACTCTGCATTTTTTGAGACTATGGAGGCTGGCATCTTTGTGGCTGGTAATCCAACAATCACATTTATGGGGAAACAGGTAGTACCTCTAACTCTGATAGATGGTACATATTCAATAAGGAATTAGCTGCTGACACCTTATAGGGGGACAACATATCCCAAACAGAGACTGTACAATAGGTACCATAACAGACTTCGATCAACGGTGGAGAGGTGCTTCGGGCGTTTGAAATCTAGATGGAGGGCTTTAAATACTGTATAGAGGTTGTTGAGGAGAATGTATGTTTGGTAATATGTGCATGTGTTATTCTCCACAATATATGTGAAACCAAAGGTAGTATCCTTGATGATCCTCACCAGCATGTGCAAAGGTTTGTACTTGACACGCTTGGAGCTCCGATGGTTAATAATGATGCTGAAGGAGCAGGGGGAGGCCGTTCGCAATGCTTTGAAAGAATATTTTTGGCTTGAACATCACCGGGGGGTATGTTTTCCCTTTTGATCATTTCCTGGAATAAATGAAAATGTGCCTAATAAAATATTGTGGTTTTAAAAGGTGTCTGCATTTGCTTTCCCCATCTTAAATCGCATCTCACTTTTCCCACAGGTATATTAGCAGTGTTTTATTTCCTTTAGAATTACATCACACTGTAAGGGCATTTTAAGTACACCTTGGAAAGTAGGTCAGACTGGATAAAAGTTTATTTTAAAACAATCAGCCAGAACCGATACATTGTTCTGGTTTGGGCAGTTAAAGCAATTGGTGGGCTTTTGCAAGGGATTACTCTTTCTGGTAAAGGATCCAGACAGTGCCGAATTCCTTTCCATTGTTTCCTCTGCTAATTCACCAATCGATTAGCCAACACAAGTTAAAGTTTAAGAAGTTAACCTTTTTCCTAACACCATAGGCTTATTTAAAAAATGAAACGGTCAACTCAAAAAGTTATAAACTTGAGTTTCCGCATCCCGCCACATGGCATTACGATGGCCGAAGGGGAGAGGACGTGTCCGGCCGGTTCAGCGCATCGCCTACTGGGGCACCAGGGAGACCAACCTCCTCTTGGAATCCCTGGCCCAGCAGGCCAGTGTGCCAGACCGGCTGATGCAGTCCTCTAACCGGAGGAACTGCAACTTAATTGTGGATGCAGCACGGTTCCTCCGGTCAAGGGGCTACATCAGAACTGGCCTCTAATGCTGCTCCAAATTGAATACCCTGAAGGGTAAATTCTTTGTGGCATTGGAGGCCAGCGATGACAGTCCCCCTGAAGGCGGCTGCCTTTTTATGCTGTCCTGTACAACCTGTGGGTCCATGCAGGACGGCCAAGCTGGTGCGACAGGTTCCCCAGAGGTAAGTTTTGCCAAGGCATCTACGGTACTAGGTTGTGTGTGCCCGTGTGAGTGTGTGTGTGTGTTATTCTCCACATGCGGCTAATGTTTTTTCTATGTTTTGTTATAGCTGTCCAGATTCAGAGACGGGCAGCTGGAGAGCCCGTCTCTGATTCCTGTGATGAGGAGGAGCAAGCAGGCCCGGCACCGGCTGCACCCTCCCGGTACATATCATTTCAGTATTTATGAAGCACAGTTATAGGGGGCATAGCATAAAAAATATTACTGTTTAGTACTTATAACTGACAGCTATGCTTCACTTTTTTAAAGGCCCCCAGGCTGCTCAGATGGCGGCAGCCCAACTGGCTGGGCTAAATATAATAGCCAGAATTGAGGAGCTTGGTAAATATATTTAAGTAAAACTTTTAAAAATGGGCTATTTGCTTTGCACATAGAGTGTTTGATGTTCATTAATTATTTCTTTTTGGTCAATACAGGGAAGAGTCTTACAGAGGAGATAAGGGACCTGGCAAGGAGGGTGCAAGCCTTAGAAGAAAGGCTTGCTTTGTAAATATTGTATATAGTTCTGTTCTCGACATGTAAATTTTTTTTGTTAAAAGTTTGCTAGTTCTTTTTATGTAAATATTGTAAATATTGTCCCTGATTTCCCCCACCAAAGTGTGTATAATTTGTTTAAATATCTTTGTAAAGTAACCTATTACTATGTTTACATTTATTTATGTTTGGTACTCTTGTATTTATTTCCTGGATGCTACCCCTAATAGTGTTTGTGTTATGTTTCCAATTTGACTTCTATTGTTATTTTTTCTTGTGTTTTCCCCTGTATCTTGTAAATCATGTAAATCATGTAAATAGTGTAGCTCTTGTAAATATCTATATCTATATGTTTATCTGTAAATATAACAGTCAGTGTAAAAAAAAGATGTAAATATGTTTTTTCAGATACATTTATAAAAAAAACATTTAATGAGTTGCAATAAAAGCCTGTTTATTTTCCATTACTTCCCTACCTCCCTTCAAATAGCTGAAAAGTTCAGCTTTACTCATTAATCTTTTTACAAGCTACATATCTGAGATAGAGAAGTTTCAGAGAAACATAAATAAAATATGTAAAAACTGTACAGAATGTCTTCCCACCAAGTAAGGGTACAGCAAGTGATACTGCTAATAGAAAACTACAATGATAGGGGCACTTTTTTTTAATTGCCCTCGCAGGTCTATTGGAAGTTGAAGCACTCCCAGCCAAACTTTTTGTGGGTGTAGTATGATTGTTTTCCTGTGAATTCTCCTTATTTTCCACTTACATTTTTGAGTTACACAGTCTCTTCACCACAACATGTTATCCAAAGACTTAATGTGAGTTACCAAGTCCCAAACAGATCATTCTGTCTTTGTATTTCTTTGAGCATTTGCTGAGATTCCTCAACTGAATGCACATAGAATTTTTCAAGGTACCCTTGCAAAGACATGGTCTGCTTATCAGATTTTTTTTCCATTTTAGACAAAAACATTTCCGCTATTGATCTTGAGTTCACCATCAGATCATGCACATCAGAAGAACGTTTCTTCCTCAGAAATAAGGCCAACCTTTCAGCGGGGGACAATGTGGCTGTAGGATTACTCAAATCTGCAACTGAGAAAATTGGGAAAAAAATAATCATATTCCATGTTTATTACCGTACTAACAAAGTTACAGAAATTATCCAGTTCAGTAATGATGTGATACATACTATTACGTGCCGGGGTAGTTGACCACACAGTATCAATCTCTGCTATCACGGCCATGTTGTTTTCCTCAGTTTCATATACTGCCAAGGTTTCAGAAGTCTCCCCAAGTTAAGGTTACAGTAACAGTATATTCATCAGATCCCTGGGTACCAGAAACATATGGATGAAAAAGAAAAGTGAAGGAAAGTAAGAGAGTCGGGTAACAGAAGAAAGCAGAGCACTTTGATAAGTCCACAGGAATTCTGTGCTGCTTGTGGCTGAGATAAACAAGTAATAGTCTTCTTTGTTTATAGCTGCTGCAGGAGACACCATAGCAAACATGCAAAGATGCACGCATTAGGTCACACTCACACAAGAGTGCCATTTGGCTTTAACAGCCTTAATTTGCAAAATAAAGGATAATCCGCTGACCACAGCAGCACCATTTGAGGGCATGAAGGTAAATATGGCAAAATGTTCCTTTATACCTAGGACTACATGGAATTATGGAACATTTGTTCAGTACAGAATGCAGTTACACATGCGGTTTGGATGTTGTGAAAATGGATTTTTAAACATCCGAGATTTCACATTTATACAAGTAATTTCTTCTAATGTCAGCAAATAAGAAAAGCTGTAATTGTAGCAGCCTGCACAATAAAAACACATAGCATGCATATCAGCCATGGGATAGCCACGAACATTTATAAAAAAAACATATGCTAATTGGGTAAAGCATGAAATCTGAGAACGTGCTTAATCAAGTTTTCACATACTACAAAATCATTTTTTTAAAAAAGGAAAACTTACCAAGGGGCTGTGAAAACAATTCCTCAGAAACCCCTGCAGCATCTCTTGAGATGAGAGAGGGAATCCCACATCTTCATTGGGGAGGGGAGCGTGATGGGGAATCGCTGACACACGCGGAACACACACAATGTTGGTGGTGCTCCCCAGCCACTTCGGGTGGTAGTTGGCATCACCGCCCAGAATGGCATGCAGTTCTTTATAAAAGGGCATGGTGGTCACATTGTTGCCACTTTTAGAGTTGTGGTTGTTTACCTGGTGGTAATTTTTCCGCATCAGTTTCGTCTTTGTCCGGCACTCTTCAGCGGTGTGATCATGCCCTTTGTTTTTCATTTCGGCAGCAATCTTTTCAAACAGATCAATATTTCTGTGGCACCCCCTCAGCTGCTCCTGCACCTTTTCCTCGCCCCATATGGCCAAAAGGTCTATGGTCTCGTTGCAGGACCAGGAGATCCCACGGACGCCTTTCCTGGGACGAGGTGCGGTTTCGGCATCCATCGCTTAAACTGCACAGGTAAACGGCCAGGAGAACAATGGAGATGTATCTTCTTCAAATTTTGGAATGGCCAGAAAAGGGGCAGGTACACCTCCCACTTACTGGCCAGAGCCCACCCATGGCCAGGGCAATTTCTGGGCATCTCCTGTTCCTGTGATATCTTGTCACGGGCTTTTTATATTTCCGATTTTCTGCATCCCCCCGTGACTTTTTTAAAAACTGGCACAACCCACAGGATTGAAAGTCCCGCGGGTCAAGAGACAAATGGTGGCCCCCCTTCCGAAAAACACGTGTCTGACCCGATGTACGCGTAAACTGCCAGGGATCAACACAAATTCTTCCTGGGACATTTTCATTGTGTAAACAGCACCTTGGGTTTTGCTTTCTGCTACTATACTGAGATTAAACAACAGGGAATCTGACTTGTGCTCCCCACTGCCTTTCATCATGGCAATTGCTCATCAAGAAAATCATTCATCAAATGATTCATCAAGAAAATCAGTTATGAAAATATATTTTGTAAATTATCTTCATGATGAATCATTTGACGAAGGATTCACTTTATGAATGTTTTCATCAAATATCATGATATGAGAGTGATTGATTATTTATTTATTTATTTATTATAAGTTTATATCCTTTTATTCTCTTTCTAAAAAGAAGGTTACATAGTTAATTTTTTTTAACCTACTTGGGGGAAAGTGGAGCATGGGGAATAAGTATCTAAAATAAATATAAGTTGAATATCCCTTATCCAAAATGTTTTGGACCAGATGTGTTTTGGATTTCAGATTTTTTAAAAGATTTTAAAATATTTGCATTTACATAATGAGATATCTTAGAGATGGGAGACAAGTCTAAACACAAAATTTATTTATGTTTCATATACACCTTATACACATAGCTTGATGGTAATCTTATACTCAATATTTTTCATAACTTTGTACATCAGAAAGCAAAGGTGTCACTATCTCTGCCACCCATTTGGACAATGTTGGATTTTGTATTTTGTATTTCCAGATAAGGAATACTCAGCCTGTAAATAAAGTGGAATGGTTTTACTATATTCTTAGGATTGACTAGACTCATTGTAGAACAAGCTTAGCAAACATAACTAAAGGTCAGTGGTACTCTTGCATGCGTGGCTCATTCCTTCTTAGTAAATGTAGCAATTACCTCTTAGTAAAGATTTGCAAAGCTCAGTTTAAGGAATGTATTGTTTACCTCAAGATGAACCAATCAGCTATTTCAAATTGCTTTATAAAATAAGAAGATAGATGAATGAAAAAAAATTATCCATGATCCTAGGCAACACATTCACAAATATATATTGTGTCACAACATATGCTAAAATTGCATATTTAAATATGTATTTAAATGTCACCCTCACCATTCATGCAGATTTCTTTTTCTTTAAATGCAGTTCAATACAGAAACAACACATAATGGACTCATGACTAACACAGAAGACCAGGAATAGACAGATTATCTATCTCTGAAGAAAATATCTCTCATTCAACGACACATTCAAAGGGATTGAAAAACAGATTTAGGGCTCCTTAAGATGAGGCAATAGTTCCAGTAAATGTCAGGCTAATCTGTTTATGACTTCTATTACTTGTTACAGTTGTTTCCTGCTCCCCCATCCACTCATGCCCTAAATATACTGAGATTTTGTCCACTTTTTCCCCTCCCCCTTGACTGTTTTCAGGTTAACTGTGGTGTTTACAGCTTCACAGTCATCTCCTCCATAAATTCAGCACCCTTCCATTCTTCTTACCATGGCATCCACACTCCCTGTATAGCACATTCAATTTATTCTTCTTTTTTTAATAATAATAATAATGATATACCACTTTCACACTATAACTGTAAAAGAAAGTGGAAAAAAAACATATTCAATCTGATAACTGGAAATATTAGGAGGGAAGGAAGGTCAGAGAAAAATCTCCATGGGGAAGATCACACCCACATTCAAAATATCATCAATGGGACCACCCAGAAGAAAAGATGGACCTACAATGATGGATAAAGATTTTGAATTTACCCCTGTCTTTATCAAAAACTCCCTGGACAGAAATAAATATCCCTTGCCTTGGGTTTAAAAAGTCATGACTAGTCCCAGGAATTCACAAGAAATAAACCCAGATAGGAGGTACATCATCTGGATATTTTTTTAATTTTTTTTTAAAATCTGATAAGTACAGATAAGTCTTCTGATAAGTCCTGCCAAATTCCAAGAGTCTTGTAAATAAAAGCAGTAAGTACAACAATGAAAACCATCATGTCCCAATCTGGATAAGCACTAAGAGTTAAGCATTCACATTCCTGGGCCTAGATGGATAAATTTGACCATTTTATTTCCTTTCATATTGGCTTGTTCAAGATTTTCCCTCCAGAACAGGAAAACAGTTGCATGTTTCAGAAAATTCTTATCAAAACTGAGCAGAAACATCAAGGGACCATTTTCATCACACCCAGCTTGTGAGAATGTGATTACTTTCCAACTCCAACCCAAAGTGGTAAACTCCTTTGTACTATAATATTCTCACTACATTCTGCTGCACACACAGACCAAGTCGTGGTTCGAATAGGTACTTTAAATTCTTGAAGTTTTTTACTATAAAAGCCAACTTTATTTTTTTCAGCTGGAAAAAAGGGCAGTTAGCAAATGGACTCAATGCAGGCTGGACAAAATAGTTGAATGGAGAGCTTCCTCTTCCACTGGTCATTGACCATTGATACAGTCTTTGTACTGAAGCTGTGAGGAAGGGCCTAAATCCAATGTCATACTGGTACAGTAGTTCCAAAACAAAAGAATTTCTTTGCCCTTTGTTCACTTTTACAAGCATCAGCACTGCCTTCCTAGCTGGATCATGCATTATTGGGTTTTTTGGGGGAGGAGGGGTGAGACCTGTGGGGCTGCAGTAGGAAGCAAAGATTTTTCCCTCCCAATTCCACTGGGTTCTGCTGTTCTCCACTAGAAGTCCACTGTTAGCTCCTGCTCTAGGTATCTGCTTTTCCTCCTAAATATGCATATGCCCAACAGTGCAATTCAAGTGTGTGTGTGATGATTGAATGAAATGTTATTCATATTTGCCAAAGAAATAAATTGAATTCCATCTAAGGAAAGAAAAATAAGTGGCACAAACCACACTGCCTTATTCCACCCAGGAGTTCTATAGTCTGAACAAATTAAACACACACACACACACACACACTGTTTTGTTTTGAACAGCAACTCTATACACATCCTGCACTGCTTAAAGAAAATGGAAATAAGATCTAAAAGATTTTGGCAATTTTTGATCTGTCTCTTAGCTTCTGTTTTGATTTCCAGACTTTGCTTGTAAATGCATGTCTGCTTAATGATGCTAGGTATTTCAACCTCTCCCCCTCCACTTAAAGATCTTTTCTATGGGCAGAAATGTGGCTTTTCAAATTACTGGTTTATCATTGCATATGTATTTTAACAATTATGCTTGTGATTCTATTCATAGTGGAATGCATTTTCATAGTGTAGCTAATGTCTGTTTATCCTGCTCTTTTTTTCCTTTGGGTTCATTATTTGTTGATAAGATTTTCTTTCTTTGTTGCTTGAATTTTTGGCTTCTTGTGAAGAGACATTTCTAAAATGAAATACACATTTAGCATCTTCCCCATTTTGCTGTTAAATGCTTTCAGGGCAGACACCCATAACAGGGTTGGGGAAGGTGCTGCCTATGGGCTTTATGTGGCCCCTATGGTTGTTTCTAAGCAATCTGATGACCCCACAATCATCAAACAGAACCATTTCTTATCATTAAGCCTAATTAAAAAAAAAAACAGTAACAACTATTTCTATATTTTGGCTTCAGTAATTTGAACAAAGGGTTGTTGTTGTTGTTTTTGTCACAAGTCTGGTCCCAGTGGCAGGTCTCATAAATGCTATCCCCAATCCAGACATAATTGTGACATCAAGATTTTTTTCATTATGTTCAAATATATTTTAATGACTTTTAAAATTCAAACCACTGAGAAATATGGGCAGAGAGGGTTTGCCATGACTTTGCCCATTCTGCCCTGGCTGTTTTTGGCCCTCAAGGTGTTCTTGAACTGCAGCTTCCTGGAGTCCCTGCATTCCTCATCATATGTGAGTAGAATATATAGAGAACTGTTCTTTTAGTTCCTAAGAGAGGGTGGAGGAGGTGGTTTGGGAGATGGAGGATACAAAAAGATACAAATAAAAGAGGCAGGAGAACATAAGGGGGCACATTCATGCATATGCAAATGTATAAGTAGAAACATGAATTATCTTTGTGTATTATTTGTGAATGTAAATCTGCAGATGGGGAAAAATACTCATAAGTATCACTCTCTGAAGAAAAGAGCAGGCAAGAGCACTTCAACTGTCCAAACACATGCAGGGTGGATTGTATGGAATTTTTACATCCCTCATCATACCTTTAGTTGGAACTTTGAAGTTAATGGCACTTAAAATGTTTACAACCATGAGTATGTCTACCTTTGGATTTAACTCCCAGTGCTTATGTAAGCTACTGCCAGTGTAAGACTTGAATCTCCTTATTTTGTTGCATTTCTCTGAATTCCACTTGCATTCTTGCCCCATCCTTTGTACATATCAGGTTGGGAGACCCCGGGTTTTTTTCCTCACTAGGAAGTTTGTGTGAGAAGTGTGTGAATTTTCTTTTGAAAGTGCATTTTTGTACACATATTTTAAATATATACAACTTTATGGTAAGATTCCTCCCCATTGACTAAAGTGTGTGCATGGTTTTTTCAATTATACACATTTTTTATTTATGCAGTTTTAATAGGGACCCATGGCTTTGTGCATGTCTGATTTTTTTCTGAAATGCAAATGTGAGAATTTCTGAAGTAAGATGAGCCATGTCTTGAAATAAATTTCAGGAGTTGCAAAATAGATACTTTGAGGAAGTTGTCAAACTTAACAATATTCTTTTTCATCTCTCGCTAACAATTATCAAATTCAAAGGTGGGACAGAACCAAAGAAGGGAATTAAATTTTAGGGTCTTCTTTATCCAGACCAACAGGAAACCTGGAAACTTTCCTCCTGACCAGCACCATGTCATGTGATACATTTTATCCTATTTTCATTAAGAAATTACCTCATTGATCTGGTTGTAATCCCCCCTCCCACACATACACTTTGACTAGGCTACTAGCAAACAAACAAACAAAAAAACCCCCCAAAACTTTAGACCTGAGGCTCAGAACACACAATAAATTTGATAACAGTACTAAAAATCCTATAGGCTGTGTGACAACTGAGCAACTGAAAATCACTATTCTGTTCCTGTACTTGATTAAAAAAAAACTTGTGAAATTATTCTGGTGGCAAAGCAGTATAGTGTAAAAAAGGTCTTTGCATGAATTAAACTCTTCCAAGTTATCACTAGAACAAAATGAGCAGATTTCCTTCCCAATTATTTAAAAAATCTCTGACAACTTCTTTTCCTGCTCCTCCCCTTCTTCTTTCTCCTCCTCCAGTTCATTAACCTCTGAATAGTTTTGAATCTGAACATTATCTTATGATCATTTTGCATTTCATTTATTTTGTATTAGATTTTAAGGTGCCCTGACCATGTTTGTTGGTAGATGACCATACAAATTTTGTGAATTAAAATGACAATTTCAAATCAGATTCAAGATAGGATGACTAGCTGCCATCTATAATTTTGTCAGTACCTCAACAAGTAGTTTAATTCTTGTAGTATGGTGTTCACTCTTATGTATCCTTTTTGAGTATGATATTTTCAGAAGATTAGTAAGTAATGGCATGTTTCCCGTAGATTTCAATGTGTTGTTGACAAGGTGATGAAACATAATAATTTAAAGAATAAAATGTTATTTTCACATGTTTTCAATCTCCAGGTTATAATCTCCATATGCTGTGCTAGTGAAGTAATCAGTTTCATTAGGAGATTTCCACAAACAGAGCTTGTAGCAGCCAGATTATGTGGCATCATCCTAAACCCTCACTCAAGGCCAAAACTAAGATCATCAAACTCTTCCAAGAGCCCCAAGCCCATCCATTTTAATCAGCAATTCACCTGGGCAACTCAGCTTGGACTCGGTTGTTAAACTGTTTAATTAACTCACTTTTGCAGGAAAAGGTAATCTGTCTGAGAAAACACAAGCTTCTGTCATTTGGCTCACTCTGGAAATGCATGGCCTACTTATTCTGTGATTTGCTGTTATGGTAACTCTGTGTTTGTCGGCTGATCCAGGGAAATAAAAAGACCACACAAAGACTGGGGTGAAATAAAAGGGTCTTTATTTAAACTCTATTTAAATATCCCTCTATTATCTTCAGAAGGGGGAGGCAACCTAGCGAGGGAGAAGCTGGGGCAGATCATCCATCCAAGATTGATACTCCCCAGGTTCCCTGGAAAAACACTTGGGTCCCAAAGAGGAACCCTAAAACATGGAGTTATTCCCCAGGTGGCCCGTGTCTAGAAGGTCAACCCTAAAGTCCCTCACCCAAGCCACACAGGTTGAGGTGAGGTATTATCCTTCAGGCCAACCCCAAGGTAGGTCTCCTTCTGTCCCCTTAGGCCACATGACCTGAAGTGGCCCTTCCAGAGACACTGCCTTTCCTGCCACAGAAAGGGGCAAGCATCTGCTTAGTCCCTTTCCCTCACTAGCCTGTCCAAAAGGTCCCTCAACCCCTGCTGAAGAACACCCAAAAATAACAAATTTCCCATGTCCGAAAGGTGTACCCCATTAGCCCTGTAGAGCTCGGGTCTCACGAACACAGTATTAAGGGGCAGTAAGTAAAATCCCAAACCCCTGTCCATAGCATTTTTAATCTCCCTATTAGACTCATGCTGGGCCTTGTCAATTTTTCAGGGATCCCCCTCTCCCTGCTACAACTGCCTAGGCAGTATGGCCAACCACATGATGGTAACTGTAGGCCACCAGGACCTAATTACCTCCATGTCATGGATCTCTTGCCAGATGAGTGCCTTTCCTTTCAAAAGGTCCAAATCATTCCCCCCTAAATGAATAATACGAATATCTCGTGGAGGCCCCTGGCATTCCTGAAAAAGCAATGGTATCAGGCCTTGCCAACGGAGACTCCTTCTTCCCAACCATTCTACTGACTCCCTGTTCCCCAGACTCAGGTGAGGCCCAAAGTGGTATAGATGGGCCAGTTGTGCAGCCCAGTAAACCATAGTGTGTCCACATATTAGAATGTGCAGCCTCCCTGGCGTCAACCTAGAATCTGTAAGACAAAAGGGGAAGAAGGCAAGTTAATGGCATAGTGGTCAGACATAACGCTGATAGGAGGAAGACTTCCAATGGCCAATCCCTTGAATCAGTGTTGCTGGCATTCCCAGAGCAGAAGCCATAGAGGTGGCCCCTATTCAGAAGGAATGCACTGCAAACCGTACCCCATGTAGCCCCAACTTACCCAACACTTTGGCTGTCACCATCCAAAACTGATATTTAGTTAAAGGGGAAGCTCAGCACATACAAACAGAGGACCTTGACATGGCCCAAGTACCCTAAGGTATTGCTGAAGGGCCCAGACTGGACAAAGGGCAGTGTCACTACACATCATCAACTGGCACTTGAAACTCCCGCAGAGTGGCCATCATTCTAAAAAGGCTGTGACACTGGCAAAAAGCTCCCCCACCTTTTCTGGGGACAATCTGCCCTGTTGATTGACAGTGTCAATCTCTATCCCTAAAAAATCCAAGCAATGGGATGGGCTGTCAGTTTTCTCAGGTGCCAGGGTAACCTGAGTTTGGTGGCCAACAACTCAAACTGGTATAAAAGATAACTACAATGACCAGAGTGAAAACTTCCAATAAATAAAAAGTCATCCAAGTAATTGACTACTCCACCGAGCCCCGTTTTAAAGGTCTCAAATGTGTTGTATGAGACCGAACAACCCATGGGGAGGGCCTGGTCCATATAGAACTGCCCCTCAAATTGAAACCCTAACAGCTTGAAATCCTGCAGGTGGACAGGTGACAGGCAGAACACTGACTTAATATCACATTTAGCCAGCTCTGTACCCATCCCATGACATCACACTTCTTTAATGGCAGCGTTAAAGGACATATAATGAACCATGCACAACTCAGGAGGAATGAAGTCATTCATCGTGTCCCCTTCGGGGTAAGCAAAATGGTGAATGAGTCTAAATTCCCCTGGGGTCTTATTTGGCACCACACCCAAAGGGGAAACCTGAAGGTTGGGAACAGGTGGATTGATAAAAGGGCCTAAAATGCACCCTTCTAACACCTCTTTCTTGATTTTATCTCTAACTATTTGTTCGTTGCCTTGAACTGACTGTAAGTTATGTGCCCTATAAAGGCACCTAACACCCTGAAAGGGAATCTGGAAACCCAACTGAAACCCTTCTAACAAATAAGTGGCTGCCTCCTTATCAGGGTATAGCCTCAGCCATATTGCCAACCTCTACAGATTAATTGGACTGGGGCCCTTTTGGAGGTTGAGGTGCTGAACCACCTCCCCCCCCGAGCATCCCTGCCTCCCTGGAACTGGCCCTTGCCTCTACCACAGTTCCAAAAGGAATGGCCAGCCCTACAAATAGAACATTTGTGAGTAAATTGATAAGGCTTCTGGCTACACAAACCCTAGGAGCTGAACTCTCAGCATAATAGCTTTAGGGTTCTGATCAGATGAAGCAACACCCTTCTGGGCAGAAGCAGGTGGGCCCCTAAATAGGTGACCACTATGGCCTGCTCCCCTTAGATGGGCCAGGCAGGGGTCATGAGTTGCATCCACAATTGAAGATGCATCATGTTCCACCACAGTGTCAGATAAATGGCCACCCTCATGAGGAAGGCCTTGTCATACAGGAGCCAGGCAGGGCCGGCAACATCCCTGTAGGCCCTATGAATAATATTGAAGTATTGGAAGAGGGCTGCTGCCCAATAGGGCTGCACCCTAGCCACCACCCCCCATGTAAATGAAAAACCCAGAAAGCCAATTTGTCCAGTTCCTCTCGACCTTACGCTTTTTCAGTTTCTCTTTATCTTTTCATTTAGTTCTTCCCTGTCTTTTTTCTCCATCTCCCTATACAGAAGGGAGAACATGTCAATGTATTCCCTCTTCAAAATCTTTTCCTTAGTGACTGGTAAAAGGTGGTGTCCTAAAGTGAGGGACATTTCTCCAAATGGGATGGCTGAGTAGGCCACTGTGTCATAACCTGATAATGGGGGCATCCCTTTCTGCGTATGTACTCTGGCTGAGGTGCTGGGTGCCACACCAAGGTCATAAGGTGCCCACGGGGCTCATTGTGGAGGGGCCCAGTTCAGGGTCTGTTGCGGGATAGGCCAACTAACATGAGCTGGCATAGGTTCTTGAGGTGATAAACTGTGCTTGATGATTCCACCCTCCCCATGGCCACACAGGACCAATGGGAAGAGCGGAAGTGTTGGAAGGAGTGACCATGTCAGATGGAGACTCACTGGCTGGCCCAGGGGGCTCCAGCACCTGCACAGGCTGTTCCAGACTTCCATCCACAGGCCGATCTGGTCCCACCATGTCCTCCTTCAGTGCAGATCCTGACTCCCCGTCTGGATTGACGTTCTGCTCCAAAGCATCTACCCGGACAAGAATCCCATTAGCAGGCTTCTGTTGTTCACCTGGCTGCCTTGGCCTAGAAGGTGGGGCCACCCCTTGTACCCCTTGGATCTGCTCTGAATTCTTTATGCGGTCCAGTATGGCCTGCCTGGGCAAATGTTCTTCTTCATCCAAATCCGAATCCGCCTCTCTCCTTCTCATTTTGTAATAACTTAAATTTATTTCATGGCTTTTTTGTCATGCTATTTTTTTATAAGTTGTTTTTGCCAATTCTTAAATGGTACATTGTGCACTCTCTCTGTCTCTCTCTCTGTCTCTGTCTCTCTCTCTCTCCCCCCCCCTCTCTCTATATATATGTATTAAAAATGTTCTTCCCTGCAAGAACAATTAAAAAAAAACTTAAATCCATACTTAAATTTATGTGCATGGCCCACCAATCTGAACTAGAATCACACTGGATGAAAAAACAAATCGGATTCTTTCCTACACAACCATTACCCCTCCCAATGTGTCCCTTGCTTTTCCTATGCAAATCAGTTAGGGGCAGAAAAATAAAATCTCCAGTTGATGACATTAGTATGTTTATTTACTGCCTGTAACTGCAGAAGTGAGGGAATGGGGTAATGAAAGGGGAGCATGGATAAAGTCGGTCAATCACAGCATTTGGAATGCTATTTGGAAGGTTTGGAAGATCCGTCCAACAGGTGACACCAAGTCTCTAAGGCCAGTTTGATTGCATCCGCCTCCTTTTCCCACACAGGCCAATTTCACTCAGTCTCATTAAATTTTTTGGACAGGTAAGCACAAGGCCTAAGCTCCCCCTTCCCCCCGTTGCAACAGCACCCCTCCCATTGCTACATCTGAAGCATGAAAGAAAGAATGTAGAGTCTTTTCTGTTAGTCAGAAGGGACCAATTAGGAGTGGAGACAGGGAGATGGGCTGATGTGAATGGATTATATCTTGAGAGGGACAGTTAGAGATAGGGCCAGTTAAGAATACATAAATGGTTACAGCTTGGAATGAATAAGATAACAATAGGGACTTTGGTTTGATGGCAGTTGAGTATACGGAAAGAGTTCAAGAAAAGTGTTACTTTGTTTTAATTAAAGAGCTATATTCTATTGTGTGTGGAGACAGTGTAATGCTAGATGCTTGATTTACTTGTTATACATGTCATTAAGGTTTTTCTACATCTGTTTCATTTGGATATAGTTTCATTTAAGAATGAATTAGTAGAATTGGTCACACTTTACCAAACTGAGCCCAGAAATACAAACAACCGCTTGTCCAGTATACCGGTCACCTTGAGACTTAAGCGCCACATCGAGGGAGGGATCTTAAAGATAAAAGTACAAGGTGAGTGATAGTAGCCAAAGAGTTGAAACTGTGAGTCTGTTCTGGAAAGCGAAGCCATCATAAGGAGGGTTGTAGTTGAGGAGGAAAGGATTTTACCTCCTCTCCCTGTATACAATGTATACATCCAATTCAGATCAAGAGCCTGACAGATTTAATAAGTAAAGAAGCACAAGCCTAACTGCATGCTATATATTAGAACTAATGTACAGTTTGACCCTCAGACATTTAAGCATGAGACAGGTAAGGAATGAACCTTGCATGAACCTTGATAGAAAGTATCTCTGTCTCTTAGTCACTATTAATTTTGCCTGCAAGAGGCTCCACTTAGGGAAAGACATGAGCTTTCTTCATCAAGGAGAGAGCAAGGGCACAATCAAATCACCCCAAATAAATTCTTTAATCAATTTGCACCCCACCTCCAGATCAGCTAGATTAGTTCCTCATTTTCTACATAGATCCAGTTCCCTAATCAATTTATCTTCAATTAATTACTCATGCCAATCACTTCATTGCTCTCCACAATCATAAATACAAATGAAATGAACTGCTAAATAGAGAGGGTGAACAATTTTGTTCAAGCAGTGGTAAGGAGTTTCTTATCATAAAATATGTTAACCAGTAGATGGTGGTGTTTTTTCTTCTCCTTCTCCTTTTTGATTAAGGTGGCAAGCTCATTGGTTGCTTCAGGTTTGGAGTTATATTGTGTGTGTTGTAAATTGACACTTCAACTGTTTTTGGGAAATGGCACCATTTCCATGTCCATTCTATTACCATGCCCTACTACCCCTCCCCACAATATCTAATAATTGGAAACATTGGACATTTTTCAGGGTCAGGCTGGCTGGAGCAACCAAAGATCAACTGGAGGTCACAATAACCTGTGATATGTCTTAGAAATATTAAGGCAAGAAAGCCCAAATTAGGATTGTGCGGAAGCCCCTTAGTAAACACAGTTGTTAAGGAGGTATATGCTAATCCTTTCTTCCAGCCCTGGGAGCCTCAACAATGATTCATTCAATCAAACAATTAAGTGGACATTCTCAAACATAGTCCAATAAAAGCCTCTCCTATAACCTCTCCTGTCCGACCTTATGAGGTTGTAGCAAACACGTCAATGTCTATCTCCCAGCTTTTAACACAAACAGTTGAGTTTTGGCTTCCTTTATATATTCCCTGGGAAAGCCATCCAGGCTTTGTCCTATTCAGAATACCCTTTCAAGATATGAAATAGGGTATAAATATTAGTCCCCAATAATAGTAATGTGTGCCATGGTGGATGAACCCAGCAAGTCTCTTTCTCGGTGTGCCCTGGATCAGAACCCCTGTGCCACCCTCAGACATCTGTCTCGGTATCTTCATTGCAAGAAACTCTTCTCTGCAAGACTGTAACTATCGCCCTATATTCCTGAATTTCTCCCTCTGTCTTATCTTTCTATCTTACTCTGCGATAGCCTTGCATGATTCTTAGGAGTGTGTTTTGTGTTATTTCCAATAAAAACACTCTATTTCATGTCAACTGGAGTGCTCTCTACAGTTAGTACTGGTATACATAGGTGAAAAGATCCCCCAAATTACCTGCCTCTTACAGGCTTATGTTTGAGCTAATAATTCCCCCAGATAATAATAGCAATTTTGGCATTATGGGTGGAGCTCTAAAGCACCCCCACCTCTTAGGGTAACAATTCCAGTGGCATGGGGGAAAAATAAATGTCTGTCCTACCAGCTTATATACAAGCCAACTAGTATGAATTTAACTTACCCAAGGAAAATCTGAGGTTAAAACCAAACTAGTTGAAGCATGCTGGAGAAGCCTTCCATAACCCATTGCCCTCCAGATGTGTTGGACTGCAAGCTCATATTTCAGGCTATATAACTCCCTAGTTAAGACATGTGTATGTATTTGTATATGTTTTCGGGAACCTTTTTGACTGGCTCAGCACAGAGAAGGGTAATCTGGAAAGGCCTCTCCAAGTCAAATCTAGTAGCTAGTCCCCATTCCTGGCAAAATGTGATTCCATTAATGCCATCATCAGGAGTGTTGAGAATATGGATTACACAGCTGAGTACCCCCAAGGCAAGGTCCTATCTCTCCCAATATGATCCTGAAATTGAAGAACGATGTATTATGGACAGACATTTGTAGTGACAGGAAATGTTGCCTTTGAGGAACAGGGTGATAAGATCAACACTTTTCTCTTTGTTATTTGAAACATAGCAATAATCTCTCTCAGGAGAGCCTAAGTCAGCAAAATGTTGTACACTTCCAATTGAGCAAAGTAATTTGTTCTGGAGGTAGGGCCTACTTGAAGCATAATTTAGAACTCTAAGGGCTTGTGTACACTAAGGAAATAAACTAAACTTACTCCAGACCTAGTTTGATGTGTCTAGAGGATCGGGAGGATCTGCTTTGTTAAGCCGTTAATCCATTTTAAGAAACTGCAGGACTCCAGAGTGCCTTCGGTTCTTTTGCTGTCTGGACAGCTGTATCGGGTTCAATTTGGTCCAATCCAGTTGTGCACATGCAAATGTAGTGCCATCTCCCTTATGCTGTGCTGAACAGTGCAGGGAAGGGGATGGATCCTCTTTGAAGCTGGTGCCACTGCTTCACCAGTGAAGCAGCTCCCTGAGAGAGCCTGGCTGGCAGCATCACTTCTGCTGAGGTCAGAATGGGGTGCCAGTGTGATCAATGAGGAAGGAGTACAGTAACCCCCTCCTTTTTGATCACATATCTGGGCACCCCGTTCTGACCTTAGGAGAAGTGAAGGCACTGGCCAGGCTCTCAAAAGGAGCTGCTTGGTTGGTGAGGCAGCAGCACTGAGATCAAGAGGACAGTCCAGTGGGACTGATGCAATGTCAGCCCAGCTGGCCTGTCTGGATTCCAATATGGATTCTCCCTGGATATATGTGACTGCCATCTTGTTGAATCTGGGGCCAGTCCTGGATTAAGGTGCCAATGGGGATGAGCCGTAAGAAGATCATACTTTTCTCTTCCTTCTGAAGGCTGCTTCTGACTCACTTGCCTGAGGTTAGGCCTTGTTCTTTTCAAAATGAAGTAATTCTTGCAGATAGCCCAGGATCTGGGATTTTGTCAGATAATTTCTTTACCTCATTCCTTGCTGGTGTAGAGAAGCTTGGTTAGTTTGTCCTCCTTTTTTGCTGTGCTCCAGCCAGGAGGGCAACAAACCCTAGCTACTCTCAAGGAAGTTCCAACAGGATCAAGAAAAGGTCACTTTGGCATGGTTAAAATCTACTTTTCTGGACATGCTTTCACTGAACATTGCAGCTTCTCAGATCTGCCCCACTTTTTCTAATGTGTATTTGGGAAAGTATCATATTGTTCTTACTGTCTGAACAACTGTCTTATCTCTTCTTCCTCATAGCAACCCCTAAAGTTCAGAATGCTTAACCCAAACCCTCTCAGACTTGTGAGTTTGCTTATCTGAGTTAATATTTCTAAAGCAACTGTGCTCTGTTAGGTAATTATTTGTATTTTGCATATGCTGCATGTTGCTTATGAAAATTTACCATAATATTTGTTATACCAAAAATCATAATCAAAGTGTGTACTTTAATTCTTGCATGTTCAATAAAATTCCCTACATATAGTACTGTGTGGATGTGAGTAATTGATTTTAATTGGCTGAAGACTCACTGTTACCAAGGCCACATGATCCCTTACAGGCATGTGTGGTCAGGACATGTATGGGTTTGTGAATGTGTTCTGAGAGTAGCCCTGGTAATATTCAAGAACCAAGTACAAGCTGTTGGGTATTATGGGAATTGCAGTACAACACATCTGGAAGGTGTACATTTGGAGGCAGCCATGCCAGAGACACCACACCACTACCACAAGGGATGTCAGGCACTGCACTAAACAAAATAGTGTTTTATTTACCCGGCTCGCCTCCTGGCCAGTGCAGCTATGCCCAAGAGGGAGCCACTCTTTTCCTTCACACTCTTTCTGGGTGTGAGGGGAAAGAGGCCAGGGAGAATGGCAACAGGTCGCCTATGCCATGGATGTGAGAGGGAGGGGAGGGGCCAGAGGCAATTTAAGGCTCTGCCATCCCTCACTACCTCCTCTTTTTCAATGAGTCAACCCACCTCCTGCCGTTGTCATAGTATGATAATGGTAATTTCAGGGACCGGTGGGAATTTTTTTACTTCTTTTGACAGGGGCTTTTTCATCTTCCCATACTGTGGCAGATGGCCTTGGGAGATTGGCTAGGGTGGTGTCTAAAATAGGTCAAACCCTGTGGATTATTGCCAGAGGAAGAGGGGAGGCATAGAGTTTGGTGTGCACCTATGGCACCGATTTTGATGAAGGGGGGTCTTGGGAACTGCTACCTTAGGTTAGGTGACTTGGGGGGTAAATGAGACTCACCTTGTGGCTGGCCTGAAGTATAAACCCTCACCTTAACTCTTGTGACTTGAGTGGGGGACTTTTGGGTTGGCCTTCGAGATGCAAGCCAGCTGGGAAGCAACCCCAACTCTTGGAGTTCCTATTTGGGGCTCAGGTGTTCACCCTGGGGAAGTTGGGGAGTAAGGTCTGGGATAGGCCTACTGCCCCAGCTGATCTCACAATAGGTTGTCTCCCCCCACTGAAGATCTTAATAAATAGGCAGGGTTAAATAAAGCTCAGTTATTATATCCCATATTTGGCATCTGGTCTCTTTATTTCCCTGAATCTGTTGGCAAACTCACTGTTGCTTTTGTGGGGTGGGAATAATGATGTAGGTGTGATTCTGTGAACTCTTTCAATAAACAGAATTTGGTTTTATTTTCTTGCAGAGCTCTCTTTCCATTTGAGCAGGATTTCCATCTGATACATTACTTTTACATTGCAAATGTTATATATATATATTTAACTTCCACAAAAGATTTGCCAGGGGGAAAAAGTATGTGTATGAGTGTGGGAGGGAGGGATAATTTTTTTCCAACTCTACAAGTGAAGCAACATTACCTCCTTGGGTGAAACATTTGAATGTTTGTGGAACATTTTTTTTTGTGGAACATTTGTGGAACATTTTTTTTTTAAAAAAAAGATAACCCAGGAGGTGGGTTTCTATAGGATTGTTAGTAATTTTCAAATGCAATTAAATAGAAACCATATGTGAAGATTTATTATCAGGAAAAATATTTGAATTTCAAGGAAAGCAAGTGCAGGAATAGTACTGGGAGGGGAGGGAGTAAATTTTTACAGTTTTTTTTTTAATAACTATGTTTGTTCATGTGCAGTAAAGAAAACCAGATGTGTACACAGTATGTAATCTAGGGAAGCAAAATGTATATCTCCTTTCACTACTAATTAATTATGTGTGTTTTTAAATCAATACTGTATTCTTGACCATATTATAAAACTTGAGGATTGAGGGGAAAAACTTGGAAGATGACCAGGAAATTCACATTTTGCCAAAGCCTAAAAGAAAATCATCTGAAATGTTACACAAGTGGTACTTAACTCGAACAGAACTAGATAAGATGTATAAGACTGGCAGAGTCCAATGTTGTAAATGCCAAAAAGCAAATTAATGCTTCTTCCATATGTGGTGACATTGCATAATAGCTAAAAGATTCTGGATAAAAATTCACAATCAAATAGTAGAACTTCTAGGAACAAACTTTCCAATGAACCCCAAATTATACCTACTAAATATAATTGCCAACATGGGCAAAAAAATTGAGAAAGACCACTGGAAATTAATGTTATATATGGTAACAGCTGCCAGGATGCTCTCAGTACAAAAATGGAAAGCAAAATAAGCACCAACAGTAGAAGATTGGTTAATAAAACTGAAAGAGATGATGGATGCAGATATACTGACAATACTCATAAACAAAAGGTTGACACAAGTGGAAAAAGAATAGAAACCAATAAAAATACAATGGAGAAAGAAATGGGAGAAAATATGCAACATAGACATCAAAACTTAAAATTAAAACCAAGCAGAAAGGAGTTTGACAAACAGAAAACAAGAAAAATAAACACAGAAAAAATAGGAGGAAGAAGGATATGTAATTAGAACAGAAAATCAGTTAAATCAGAAAGTAAGTGTTCCAACAGACTAGATAGGGAGTTATACAAATATCAACAAAAGTTTGGGAGGGAGGACCTAGTGTGGGAAATGGGAGAAGGCCATCAGGATAAACAGTCTCTCAAGTTGTATATTTTTATTTTTATTTTCATAAAAAGAGATGTTATATTTGAAAATTAAAATGGACAAAATATTTACTGCAACTTTATATAACAAAGCTGTGTAACCTAATAAAATAAAAATGAAAAAAATCAATACTATATTCCTAATTTCTGCACTTCCTTAGGAAAAACAACCAACCATACTGTGAACAAATACTGTATTGTTTTCATTCTCTTCCCACAAGTCTTCAAAAGGAATGAGGGGAGGAGGAAAAGTGCCATTTGGACTGAAGGCACATCATAATAACACCTCTTTTTTCCCCCCATGTAATAAAAAATCTGGTGTAGCATTTGGTGAGAATGCATTTGTAATCTAGGTTAACTCAATATGTGTGGTATATGACTGATTGAAAGGCCAAAGATTTAAACGAAGAGTGATTTATGTTTGATGCCACTCAATTCTGACAGATTTCCCACATAACAGCATCCACAAGAAAGAAGCTGGGTAGACAACATCCTTCCAGAATGTGTTTTAAAAGTTCAACTGCTTTCATACTTCATCAATTTAATGAATATGCAGTTAACAAAACAAAAACACTCAACTCTGATATCCATTTAGATTCAGCCTGCACAACTTCTGATTCATTAATCTAAATGCAAACTATCAGACTTAGATTGTGACCAACCAACCCATCTGGTCGTTCCCCCCCCCCCAATCTGGTCGTCCCCCCCCCCGTCCCAGGCTGGCAGAAAAAACGGGAGAATGAGGATGGGTGAGGAAACAGTTCCAATTGAAAAATTTACACATTTATTCATCTTTGGGATGGCAAGAACATTTTTTTAAAAAACACATGAATGTAAGAGAAACTGATGGATTCATCCATCCAGGTCCAGCGTTTCAAGTGCTTAATTCTTCAGAGCCTGGGTTGGAATATCAGTGAATTCAACCATGTTAGTGATGAATTAGAGTTGTAACCATTTTTTTTACCTTGAGACACTCTTCATCTTTAAAACTTAAATGACATGCAGGTATAACACACTCTGCTCCATACTGGAAATAGTTATACTAATTGGATTGTGACAATGCAAGTGTGGATGACATCTGTTTCCAAAACAAAAGTCCACAATTCTTATATTTCTTCATATTTATTATGAACATCATCCTCCTCATCATCATTATTATTTATGAACATATTTATTATTGCAACTTGAGGTTGAAAAAATGAACATGGGAGGAGGCAAGTCTGATAGATTTATATACACCTCAGTCCTACTTTTTTTCCAAAAAAGAAGTATACTTGGACAAATATTCTATGTTAATGTATTAATGAAATGTTTGCCCCACAATGCATCAAAAACAGTAAAATTGCTTGCAAAAATTGGGCACTTTAGGGAAAAGGTGAGTGAAAATTTAAATATAAATGTGCATGGAAATACTAAGAATATTTTTAGTAGACACTTAGAGGGAAGATACAAATAGATGTGGAAACAGTACAGTCCAAACTAAATGTTGGAAAAATGATAAATGGTGTAGAATCAAATTTGACAGGTTTTACATCTATACAGGAGTCTAATCAAGCTGTGGTAGATCATCATATGTGGATGGTATTCTGAATTCACCTCATGGGATCTTGGATTCATGATAAATTTACACCCCAAGCTATCGAGGCTCATAATCATCATCCTCTATAGCCCTAAGTGATGGTAAGACTTTCTTGGGTAAGTACAAATATGTTTCTTTCATACTATTTGTTGCAGAAGTTGCATGAGGCCTGCCTTAACTAACTACATCTTACTCCTAGTGGCCAAGATAATCTGGTCCTGTGCTCACACAGTCACTGCATGGTTTGAGAGAAAGGCTGTCTTCGTAGGAAACAGGGCCAGCAGGAGGGAAATGCATTGCAGCACAAGCATAGCAATGCCATGAAGCCAATGCCAGGGTGAGGGGGGGAGAAAAGGGTTCATAATGTCTGGCCAACCTAATGAGTGTTTCAACAGCAACACTCAGCCTACCCTCCCACCCTTTTGAACATTGAGGACTCAGCTGGTCACCTAATAGCAACTTTTATCTCCTTTCCCATGGGTTTTGTTTTGCCTACACTGCACTGTATCTTTGGGGCATGGAATAATGGCTTAGGGTGATGTATGCAATTAGGTCGTCATTTGGCAGGTAGCAGGGGAGAAAGAGCAGGATCCTAGTGAGCATCAATTAGGATAAGACTCATTAATTGCCCCTTTTGGACACGGGATTTAAGGAATGGGGAAGGAAACTATCCTTGATGTTAACTTGTGGGTCATTTTCTCTTTAAATCATGGGAATTGAGGAAAGGGGTCCTTAGGAAAGCATTCCTTCAACTAGGGCAGGCTGAGTAACAAATAGCAATCTGAAGTATTCCTGGGCTTCAGGTACTTCACCCAATAGAGGCTGAGGGGGAGGTATGGTAGTGACCCCCTGCCTCCACAAATCCCACACTAAGGACATTTTCAGATGTGACTTACAGTGTAACAATTAAGCGGGAGAGCTTCGTTGCTGCAGCGCGGCAGGTGGTACATTTTGGATGACACCATTCCAGTGGCAAAATTGACTGTGTCACTTCCATTTAGGATTGGAGCTTGCCGCACCATATTCCGCCAGATTTTATTCACAAAAATGACCTAAGTGAGACATGAAACAGCTATAGCCCTGAATATAGAAATGTATTTCCTGATATATTCTTAAATACCCAATTACAAGACATTTATATTGACAGTAAACACAGAACAAATGTCATATACTTCAAGCATTTAATGTGCCATTTCCATCAAGGCAGGTGAGGGATAGTTTATCAAAACAAGCATGACTATCATTTAATATGTTTTACTTTAATCTGAAGGGAAATAGCCAATGTTTTGTCAACAGAATATTTTTGTGCACAGAACTCTATAATAAACCAAGTTTGCGTTCAACCATCAGATGAGGATCTCCCATTACTTCACTTTGTTCTGGGTCATTCAGAATATCCTCAAAACCAATGCAGTCATAGTTGCCTTTCAAAATAACCAGTGAGAGGTTAGAGCTATGAAGGAAAGGGAGACGCTGGACCTGTTTCACTGCTTTGAATTCCATTTGCAGTTTGAGTGGTGCATGCAGTCCTTTAATATTTCTCAGGGTAGAAAAATTCATTCCAAAGGATGAACAGGAAAAAGCTCATTCTTCACATTTGCAAACCCTCTATGTATCACACCATGGCTTTCAAATGCTCCACCTGCTGAAAAATCAGGAACTGGAATACTATCCTTCAGCTGAGATCCAAGACCTCTGGTATTCATCTTTGCACCATCACCAGCAGTGACTTCCTTACACCTGCGCAGAGAGCGACGGGGTAGAGGTGACGCCGACTGCTTGGGGGTCACATAACTAGTTCTCCGGTTGAGAACGGGGAGGCGTCGGACGCTGGGTGCTGGAGCAGGGGCTCAGCAGCAGCTCCATCTGACCGCGGTTAGAGTTCTCCAGTGGCCACTCTGGGGGCTCTGACTCTGGGAAGAGTTGAGAGGAGGTAACCCAAGGAGGAATGAGGCGTTGGTCGAGAGGGGGGGGAATGGAGGTGCCTCCTCCACAAGCTTAGCGCTCCGTCGAAGGGTTTCCCTCTGCCTTGGCAGCAGTTACTGAATGCTAGCCAAGCCATGCAACTTAAAAAGAGCAACAGCTTGCTGAAATTAAAAAATAAAATCTATAGAGAATAAGTTGTTTGAAGGCAAGAATGATAGAAGATTTAAGCCTGGACATCCCAAGATGAAAAAGTGAAAGTGAGGGAGAGAGGTGTGGAGACGTGGAGTTAGTGGACTGGATGCAAGAAAGAGAGAAAGAGAGAGTAAGAGAGTCTAAGAAGAAACCGGTTGCAAACCTGCTCAGATAAGGTTACTTGTTTCTTTGTCACTTTGTGCAACTGGGCAACAGTTTTGTTTTGTTTCGAGCTGCAAACTTGCTACAATTTGATTTTCTTTTGATTTTTCTTTTGAGCTGCAAACTTGCAACTGGGCAATAGTCCCGCTTTGTTTTGAGCTATAAACCTGCTATAATCTGATTTAAAAGACTGCTCTGCGTAACAAGTTGGATACAGGAGAGACTAAAGGATATACTTTAAGTTATCTTAAGCCAAGCAGTGCTGGGAAAATCCGTGTTTTTTCCTTGAATGGCTTTGGAATTAAATGATTATTTTCTAGACTTTATTTTTTCTTCCATAACCACATGAAAAGGAACAATCTTTATATGCAGAAAATATATAAAGAGCAAAACTCTGAAAGTAAATAGTTTAGAGGGGAATAAGGAAAAGCGGAGAGACATTCTTGGGAGGAGTAAACATGATACTGCTAGCTGTGAGTTACAACTACCTGTTTTTATCTGCTGCCCTCATTAAGAAAACTGGGAACTGGGAACTGGGAAACTACAGAGACATTATATTACAGCTCTACAGAAGACGAAGAAAAACTGAATATTACAGTAAAATTGGAACTTAAATGAGAAGAACACAGTGAACAGCTGACTTGGAAAAGAGTGGGGGAAAGGATAAAAGGTGCTACTGCAACAATAATTGGTAACAGAAGCTGCTGAAAACATTTGATGATAGGTTTAAGTATATGGAATGTAAAATTAGCTTGTTCATTTCCTCTTATTAATCTTGGCATGCATGTATGAATTGTGTAACTTGGCATTTAAGTAAGTGAGTAAGAATCTTATTTGTGCTACCAAGTTTGATGACAATCTTGAGATATATGTTATGACATTGATAGTTAATATAAAAAATATAAAATATAAAAGATAATTTGATGAACTGTATAATTTGAATGAAAATTAAGGTTGATTATGGTATAATTTTGAGAATAAGTATTGTGCTGTTGAGTTTGTCCTACAGAAATATAGTTAACATTGTATCCTCTATACAACAATATAATTAATATAAGAATATAATATAACCTCATACAACATAAGATAATAACATTGGTAGCTCTGTTATTTGTGTATTATAGCTTGCAGAGGGAATTATGGCGTACAGTACAAGGAAAGCTACTGCTGTTCAGCAAACGCAACAAACTTTAGGAAGAAGAGGTTCATTGGAAACTCCAAAGATCCCTGAACTACACAATGTAATATTGGAAGAATTAAGATCAGAGTTTAAAAACTTTAAGCAGGAAATTAGGAGTGAACTGAAAGATATAAGAAAAGAGATCAAGCAGTATTTTTAAAAAAGAGGCTGAATTAAATGTGAAAAAGATAGATAATATTAATAAAGAATTGGAAGAAATGAGAATGGAGATAGGGAATTTAAAAGAAAAATCAGATAGATCAGAAGAAATGACAGTTAAACTGAAAGAGCAACAAGAAAAAGGGGGAAGCTTTAGTGTGGAATCAAGAACTCAGATATTGGGATAAGTGCTTAAAATTGAGAGGCCTAATAGAAAAGACAAATGAAAATCTGTTTGAAAGATTAATCTCACCATTAGCTAAATATGTGGACATGCCAGAAGAATACATTGAAGAGGAGACGGAAAAAATATTTAGGGTTAACTCAAAAGTAGCTAAAGAAAGAAAACTACTGAGAGACATTGTTATTGTATTTAATAAAGGTAAAATAAGGGATAGAATTTTACAACAGAGCTATGAATCTACGTTGACAGTAGAGGAGGAGGAAGTAAGAATATTTAAGGACATCCCAGCAATGATCTTTAAAAAAGTGACAAGATTATAAGTTTATTACTCAATTGCTTATGAAAAATGGGATTAACTATAAATGGGAAAGGATAGAAGGGATTTCATTTACATATAGCCAGAAAAGATATAAGATAGATTCAGTTGAAAAAGCGAATGAGTTTTGTAGGAGATTTGAGAGGAAAAGACACCAGAGAGAAGAGGAGCAAGGGGAAATAGATAAAGGAACTAAGAAGGAGAATTCGAAATCAAGAAGTGGAGTTAGGAAAAGACAAAAACAGATACAAAGCAATGGAAAACAAGGATCTAAGGAAATAATAGAGTCAGAAAGGGAAGATATAAGACAAGAGAAAGAAGTAGAGGAATTAGAGATTGAAGATCCCAAAACTAAAGAGGGAGAAGAAGAGCAGGAAGGGGAAAGGATAGGTAATAATAGAGATTCTGAAGATGACGCTTGACATAGTTTCGTGGAATATAAAAGGTTTAAATTCAGAATATAAGAGGAGACAGATTTTTGATTTTCTAGGAAAACTTAAGGCGGACATACTTTGTCTCCAAGAAATTAAAATATAAAAGGAAGATTTTAGATTTATGCAGAATAAGAAATTAAGACATTTACTTTATTCTGCGAATGAAAAAAGAAAAGAAAAGGGGAGTGGCTTTATACATAAATCCAAAATATGGTGTGGAAGAACTCTTTAAAGATGATGAAGGCCAACTTATAGGGGTTGAGGTGACTCTGTTAGATTTGAAAGTAGTAATTGTGGGAATCTATGCCCCAAATAAAAAACAAGAAAAATTCTATAGAAAATTATATAAACAACTTGAAAGTTATGGAAAGGAGAATTTAATTTTAATAGGTGACTTTAATGGGGTCATTGACCCCGTCTTGGATAGGTCTATGAAAAAGAGAAACAAACTACATGGGAAACTTCCAAAAAAATTTTTTGAGATGAAGGAAGAACTAGTGTTAAAAGATATTTGGTCATTAAAGCATGGGAAGCAGAAAGGGTACACTTTCCACTCCGAAAGTCATAAATCTATGTCACGTATTGATCTGGGTCTGGTCTCTAAAAATCTTGCAATACAAATTCAAGATATGGAGGTACTTGTAAAAATAACATCAGACCATTTCCCTATCAAAATATCATTAAATGAAAAAATAAGAAGGAACCGTAGCTGGAGATTAAATGAATCCCTATTAAGGGATGAAGCTTTTTTACAGGTGCTTTAAAAAGAAGTAAAGCAATACTGCAAGGAAAATGAAACACCAGAGTGCTTAGCAAAAACTGTATGGGATGCAGGGAAAGCAGTTTTTAGAGGGATACTAATAAAGAAAGGTGCCGAGAGGAAAAGACAGAAATTAGAGAGATATAATTTTTTAATTAATGAATTTAAAAAGAAGGAAGAGAAATTGAGAATTAATCCAAAGAATGATACCATTATAAGACAAATAAAGCTAATTCAAAAACAAATTGATTGGGAAGCAATGACAGTGATAGAAAAACAGCTGAAAAGAACACGTCAAACTAATTTTGAATTTGAAAATAAACCGGGTAAGTGGTTAGCGAGTAGATTAAGAAAAGAAAAGGAAAAGGCAGCAATCTCAGAAATAAATAATAATAACAATACAGTAACCAGTCAAGAGGAAATAATGAGAATCTTTAAAGAATTCTATACTAAATTATTTGATCAAAAAGAGATGGGAGAGAGACATAAAAATAAAATGGAAGAATATTTAGACAAGCAGAATATCTCTAAAGTGAGTGACAACCAAAGAGAAATATTAAACGCTCCAATCACAATGATGGAAGTTGTGGAAGCAATAAGAGGACTTAAAATGAATAAGGCACCAGGGCTGGATGGTTATACAGCAATTTTTTATAAGAAGCTGGAAAATGAATTAAGCCTACCACTGCAAAGAACTTTTAATGATATAGAAAAGAATGGCATACCAGGTTCCTGGTCAAATGCTAACATATCCCTCATTCTAAAAGAGGGGAAAGATTGGAGAGAAGTAAACAATTATCACGTGATATCCCTCCTCAATACGGACTACAAAGGTTATACAATAATTTTGGCACAAAGGTTGAAAAGAGTTTTGAAGGATACTATCCATGACAATCAGAATGGGTTCTTCCCTGGAAGACACGTAAGTCAAAACACAAGGCTAATATTGGACTTACTGGAATATTATGAAGCCTATAATGAAAAAAAAAATTGGATTAATGTTTGTCGACACGGAAAAAGCGTTTGATAACGTAAATTGGGAATTTATGATGGTGATGATTGAGAGAATGGAGATGGGAGGTAAATTTTGTAAAAGAATACAACAAATTTATAAAGAATAATCAGCACAACTTATCATAAATGGAGGAAAATCAGAGATTATAAAAATTAGAAAAGGAACCAGACAAGGATGTCCTATTTCACCATTGCTGTTTATTATCGTGATTGAGATATTGAACAATAGTATTAGATCCAATATAAAAATCCCAGGATCTAAAATTAAAAAAACATAGATATAAACTTAGAGCATTCGCTGACAACCTGGTGATTATTTTGGAAGACCCAGTCAATCAAATGGAAGAACTTATGAAAACTCTATTTGAGTTTGGGAAATTTTCAGGATTTAAAGTAAATAAAGATAAAACAACAATCTTGACTAAAAATATGACTAAAATTGAAGAAGATGAGTTAAGAAAGATATCAGGTTGCAAGATTACTAAAAAGGCCAAATACCTAGGTATTATCTTGACAAAGAGGAATGAAGACTTATTTGATAATAATTATAAAGTGCAGTGGACAAGAATAAAAAAAAGACTTAGATAAATGGAGGAAGTTAAATTTGTCATTACTAGGAAAGATCACTATAATCAAGATGATGGTGCTGCCAAAATTAATGTTCCTTTTCCAAAATTTGCCAATAATTGCAAATGAGAAAGTGTTTGACACTTGGGGAAAAGATCTAAAAGAGTTCATATGGGATAAGAAAAAGCCCAGAATTAAATGGCATTATCTTATAGATGAAACTATGAAAGGAGGATATAGCCTACCTGATTTAAGAACCTACTATGACTTGATAGTCTTAGTATGGATAGCTGATTGGATAAAGCTAACAAATGGAAAAATACTAAATGTGGAAGGTCAGGGCTTACGTTTTGGTTGGCACGCATATTTGGTGTATAATAAGGATAAAGTAAACAGGGAAATTGAGGACCATTGTGTTAGGAGAGGTCTTTTAAGGATTTGGCTGAAAATTAAGGAGAAATTCTATTTTAGAATCCCAATTTGGACATCAACAGAAGAAGCCTTTCAGGCAAGGTGGAGTGATTCCAATATATGGTTGAGGTATTCAGAATTAACTAAGAAAGGAAGAGAGGGAGACAGGATTCTAAAGGAAAAAGAACAATTACAGAAAGAATTTAATCTGAATTGGTTTACTATACATCAATTGAAGGAGAGATATAACGAAGATTGGGAGAAAGAGGGAATAGAACCAGAGTTAACTGAATTGGATAAACTGATATGGGCTGAAAATAAGAAAAAAACTGATATCTAAACTGTATAAGTTATTGCTAGCTAGAAAACGTGAGCATGAATGTATTAAAACTTACATGATAAAATGGGTGCAATACCTAGGCCACCCACTAGATGTTGAAGACTGGGAAATTGCGAAGAAGAGATCCTTAAAATTCACTGCTTGCCAAAACTTAAAGGAAAATTACATAAAAATTACACAAAGGTGGTGCTACATGCTGGTGAGATTAAACAAAACTGGAATAGCAGTTAACAATAATTGCTGGAAGTGCGGTACAGTGCAAGGATCTCTGATGCATATGTGGTGGCATTGTGAAAAAGTTTAAAAAATTGGCTTAAAGTCCATCAGATAATTAATCAAATATTACAGATTAAATTGGAATTCACACCAGAACTCTACTTACTAAATATGATTAAAGGTATAAATGAAAAAGAAGAATCTAAATGTTGGAGAATTATATTGTATATGATCACCTCGGCAAGAATAATGATAGCGAAAAAAATGGAAAACAAGCGATGAACCAAAAATTGAAGATTGGAATACGAAATTGTTAGACCTATTAGAGATGGACGAATTCACAAACAGATTGAGGAATAAATTAAACAACACAACAAGAAGGGATTGGTTGCCGTTATCAGACTATTGGAAGAAGGAAAGAAATGAATATAGTGGTATTATAGAAGAGTTAACAAATTAAAAATGAAAGAACCAGAAAGCAAGGAATAGAATTTAATTTTTTAAGAGGACTGAATAAGGAATATAGGAGAAATAGTTAAAAAGAGGTGAATAATAAAACCAAGAATTTATGTTCATGAAATCTTGAAGATATTAAGATAATACTTATAATTTGTATGGAAGAAGAGGAAAGTATACTGATATTTGGTAATTAGTAAACTTGCTAATAAAAGGGGAAAATTTGTAATAATGTAAATCTGATGAGATGAATAATTTGCAATAAAGCTAATTTCAGTATGAATATTGTACTAGAGAAACAATGAAAATTCAATTTGAGAAAACAATTTTATTCAAGGAACCTGTAAAGGAAGTTCATGGATGAAATTCCACTAATAATGGTGTATGTATATGACAGACAAATATATATATAGCAATATGTATGTGTATGTACCTGTATGTATGCCTCTGTATATATGTATAGGTAAGATGTAGGAAGGAAGGAAGACAGAAGAATGATAAGCTAAATTTGAATGAGCAAAGATTTGTATATATCTTATTACTTTCTGCTAATAAAAAATAAAGTATATAAAAAAAGAAAACCTATGTGCTCCTTCTTTCAGATCTAGTTATATAACTAGATAGGTTAGCGGCCCTCTTCAATCCATTGCTTTGATTGTGGTCTCATTACTTCTGGAGGTGGCCAGAAACCCAAACAATGATCTGGAATAATTAATTCATGATACAAAATGCCTACAGAAAAGAAGTTATCAGTACAGATCATTGTTTGGATTGATGATCCACAGAACAGATATAATTTTTAATCACTTCATTTATTCTTTATTACTCTTTTGCCCTGTCTCCTGTTACCTGGTCATACACCCCCTCCTTCGAATAATTCATATTTGGCAATATTGGACAGCTCCCACGGTCTATGTTAGACCAGGGTAAACCAAAATTAGGTTCAAGTGAAGGTCACTCAAAGGCCCAACTAAGTTATCTTGGAAATTCCCCAAACAAACATGCCAGGGCAAGGTTAATGGGAAAACCCTTAGTCAGAGTCATTAATGAGGAATTTGCTAATAAGTCCTGGACACACTTAGCAGTGAGTCATACTCTAAAACAAATGGTGACTGGAACCCCCATTAGCCACAAAATACCTTCCTTCATACCTTTTCCTCTCCACAATATGGAGGCTGCCATAAACCTATCAACCTTAATGTCTCCACCATTAGCATCAATCAAAGAAGCCAAAGTTTCCTTTGTTTAACTATACAAAACCCATCTAAGCATTGTTTTACACTCAAAACACCACTTAAGGGTATGATATTGGGTATAAGTATTACCCTTAAATAATAGTCATGTGTGCATAGTTCTACTCAAACCATCACTCTGTTGGATTGTTGTTGCACCCTCAGCTTCACTTCTGAGTTTCTTTTCTGCATGAATCTCTGTTCTTCAAACAGGTAAATACAGCCAGTTCTTCCCAAATATATTCCTCTGTCTCAATATTTCTGCCTTGAATCTTCTTTAGCCTTGTATGGTTGTCTTGTGAGCATGTGTATATAAGTAAATGCTTCTGTTATTTTCCAATAAAAACCATTTTTATTTCATTTTGGGATTAAAGTCTTGTCAGTGAGTACTGGTATGCACTGTGCAAAGGTCCATATGTTACCCAGCCTCTTGCAGCCATATCTTTGAGCTAATTAAAATTCCACAACTTAACATCATAATTTTAGTGTCATGAGCAGGTCCCACAGATCCCAGCAATTCAGGTAACACACCCTCCATCCCATTCAAAATAAACATGTTGAGGGATGTTCTGCTCTCTCTATCCCCTCATTGTTGATTGCACAGGGTGCCCATTCTGACCTCACCAGCAGCGACAGTGACAGCCAGTTAGCTGGTGGGTGAGGCAGCAGTGGTGGCAGCGGCACTGAGGGGGACAGGCCAGTGAGGCCAATGCGGTGTTGGCCCATCAGCCCATCTGAACTATGGCACAGATCTGGAATTGATCCACACCAGTACAGGTAGCCAGCATCATGTCAATTTGGAGTAGCTCCAGAGCATAATGCTCTGGACTGGCCCTGAATTACGTCACCAGTGCAGATGAGCCCTTGGTCCCAATTCACATACCTTCTTGTTTTACATATGTTGGCAGAAGAAACATAGGGCCTGAAGAAGTTACCTTTGTATCATGTGTTTTAGGTAAAAGTCATGCAGAATTCAAGACCTAGTTGGTATAGTGGCAACTGCTTTGGCTGCAGGGCACATTTTGCTACTTGCCTGGCTGCCAGATTTTACCCAATTCAGTACTGTTTTCATGCTCCTTTCTACCTTCAGCTGACCTAGAAGCAGTTTCCAACCCTTGCCTGCCCTTTCCCTGTGATACCATAAAGAAATACTTTCTGTCCTCAGGTTTTGGCCCTGAAATCCCAAGGAATGGGATGTTGCTTAGCTAACAACCATATAATGATGCTATTGGCAATACAACAGTTTAGATATATGGGTATTTCAGCAACTTTTTGCTGTTGGGGGTGATTATTATTCATTTTCTGTGTGCTTGTACAAAAGAAGTTTATACCAGGACAAGTCTGAACAATGAATAATTCTGAGCCTGTCCCAAGAAGAAACACAGAAGAAATGCAGCAGTTGCTTGGTATCCGCTGGGGTTTGATTCCAGGACCGACCATGGATGCTAAAATCCGTGGATGCCCAAGTGCCATTATGTACAACGGCGTAGTAAAAGTGTGTCCCTTATATCAAATGGCAAAATCAAGGTTTACTTTTTGGATTTTTAATAAATATTTTCATGCCATGGATGAGGGCCAACTGTAGTAGAACTCAGAACTAAAGGAAAATGATTTGAACTTAAATTTCAAACCATGTTTCTGTGCAAATAAAGCACAGAACACTAGATTCAGAAGTCAGTTTCCTGTGAAACTCAGATTTCAGAATGAAGGAGCAACCATCAGGGAAGAGGTAGGATGGGTGGTGAAAGTTTCCCTCTACCAACAGAGAGGAGATACACAGTAGGTGGGGCTACGTGTTCCAGAAGCCCAATCTATGCCAGTGGAAAGCTCTATGGGTGTTTCCCCCCCACTTGTGCTAGGATGTAAAAGGGCCCCAAATGGGGGCATTCAAAGGAAAAGAGGTGAACAGGGTTGATCATCTTTGATCATCTTAAAGTATACCCTTTCTTTATTATCCGTTTTCCCTTTTAGGATAAAAACAAGGGGAAAGCACAAAACAACTTTGTGATCAGAATAATCATTGCAAAATATGGTAGACTGGAAGCTTTCTAGAATTTACCTCAAGACTACTTATGCCAGAAAGAAAAATCTGTCTCAGCAAATATTTTGGGTGAATTAGCCATGGTGGTAAAACTGTCAGTGGTACCCTTTGCTTAGTAATTGACTGATGCTAAAGAGTATTATGACCTTTGAAAATGTCAGCTTTTAAGATGACTTAACTTGCTGGTTAAGAAAAAAAAATACACAGGGAAAAAATATGGAGATCTCTGTACAAGTTGAAAATTGGTATAATTGCTGACTGGTCATAAATTCATTTTGTGTTTTGTTTGCTCAGGGTGATATTGTAGTATGTACAGCTACAGGTGGCAAGGGATTTTGAGATACCTGTTCCTACGGATCATTTGTAAATGGATGCCACTTGGTTCCTTCTATATTTCCTTAAGGTCTTTAGACAGAACTATAATGTTAATGATGTCCAGGGCAACTCCTTCTCAACCATTATGAAGAATGCAAGTGTGTGGGAAAGCTGTGGGGTAGGGGAATCATTTCAAGTGACATCAAAAAGCATGAACCATTTTATTTTCTACTTTATCAATTTATTTGATGGGAAGGGAGGGGCGTCTATCTCATTTCTTCTCACCTTCACTAGTGTGTTCACATCACCAGTCCTCACTCCTGTCAATCTCTTATTACCCTCTCTTAGCTCCCAAATAACTCAAAACGACTAGTGTGGACGATATCATAAAGAAAATCAATATTATCATTGAATATCCCTAGACTCTTCTGCAACATATTTATTCAGACATTTCCTTTCCTGGCTGGGGAAAGCCAATGGCTGAATCATAAGAATATACACTCTTTTCTATAATAGTTCTTAGTTTGTTTAGTTGTTCTAACTTTCCCTACATGCTATATGGTAGAATTTACTTTAGGCATTGTAACATTCTCTCCTCCAGTCAGTCCACTTTTCCAGCTGACAGCCAATATTGTTGAATTGATACAAGGAATCTCTGAACAAATGGGAGCCATAACCTGAGATGCATCTTAGTAGATGTAAAATTATTAAGTAGACACACAGCTGCCATTTTCAGAAGCAACCATATATTTACCTTGATAGTTAATCTTGTCCTGTCAGAAAAAAAAGGAAAAAAAGGATCCAGAAATGGAAACCTCAGCTGATAAGCCTAATGAAAAGTATGAGAGAGAGCTGATACTATAATTTGTGAACAGAATGGAGATAATCCTAGGGTTCTTTATGAAAAGGAAGGCAAGGATGAGTGTGCCTAATGACCTAAGTCCATTCATTAGGATTATGATTGTGGATAAGCACAGCAGGTCTTATCATTATATCTATTGCTAGACTTTCCAAAAATACTTACATTTGTTTCAGAAAGGTTGCAAAATATCTCCAAGTGACTATGATATAGATGTATAAACACACAGGATCTTTCTGTTTCTCTAATCCAAGAACAGAAGTGGCACAACTCACTGAATATACCAAGTGCATTATCTTAAGTGCCGTTTCTCTATATTTCATATTTTTATGCATGCCTTTTGTTCAATTATGAAACAAACAAGGTTCAATTTTGCCTTTCTTTTCCACTGTCAGTGTTTGAATGTGAGAGTTCCAGCCTTCGTTAATGACTCATTCCAGCTAATCTCTGTTCTATTCATAGCCTTACACTGTCTCCCTGCCACTGCTTCCATTGCTGAACTTATTGTTTCAAATAAAGAAACAGGCTGTTCTGAGCCCCTGTGGTGCAAGGATAGGAGAGCTTCTTCTTCTTCTTCTTCTTCTTCTTCTTCTTCTTCTTCTTCTTCAGTTAAAACTTTTTTAAAATAAAAAAAATATTGGATGAAATTGAACTTTTATTTTTAATGAGGTTGCTGGTAAGGCAGTGTCCAGAACTGCCATGTTGGATTTGTCACCATAGCGATCATGAACTCAGGCATTTAAACAGCCTTCCCCCCTCCTTTTTTTCGTCTGTTTATTTAAGTGGAAGATCACACATCCACATGTTGGATTTGCTTTCGTTAAAAAAATACTGTTGGGCGGTAGCAACTGTTGACAATAAAAATGTGAGTAATTCACTCATGCCCGCCATCTTGATTTGCAGGCATGCAAGTTTGCACAACAAACATGTATGGCTTTGCCTGCCTGTGATCTTGAAAAAAACTGTGGAGACAAATGAAAGCTGTTGTGAACTGATGTTACTGCACATCAACCCACATTTTATTGCCTCATATAGACAAGCCCATAGAATTGGAAAAGTCCATGAGGACCATCCAGTCCAACCCCCTGCCTTGCAGGAATGTACAATCAAAGCACTCCCAAAAAATGGCTGTCCAGACCTTGTTTAAAAATCTCCAAAGATGGAGACCCCACCACACTCCAAGGCAGTGCATTCCACTGTCAAACAGGTCTTAAAGTCAGAAAGTTCTTCCTGATGCTTAGCTGGAATCTCTTTTGCCAGCTTATTCAGGGAAATAAAGAGGCCACACAACAAAGAGACCACACACAAAAACTGGAGTGAAATAAAATGGGTCTTTATTTAACCCTACCGAATTAAATACGTCACTAAAATCTTCAGAAGGGGGAGGCAACCTAGTGAGGGAACACCTGGGGCAGTTCGTCCATCCAGGACTGATACTCCCCAGCTTCCCTGGGTGAACACCTAGGTCCTGGAGAGGAACCCCGATGTATGAGGTTGCTCTCCAGCCAGCACGTGTCTGGAAGATCAACCCAAAAGTCCCTTGCCCAAGCCACACAGATTGAGGTGAGGGATTATATGCATACTTATCAAATTTGCAGATGACACCAAATTAGGAGGAGTAGCTAATACCCTAGAGGATAGGATCAAAATTCAGAATGACCTGGATAGACTGGAGAGCTGGGCCAAAGCTAACAAAATGAAATTGAATACAGAGAAATGTAAAGTACTGCATTTAGGGTGGAAAAATGAAATGTATAAATATAGGATGGGAGAGACCTGGCTGAATGAGACTACGTGCGAAAGGGATCTAGGAGTCCTAGTAGACCACAAGTTGAACATGAGCCAACAGTGCGATGTGGCAGCTAAAAAGGCCAATGCGATTTTGGGATGCATCAATAGAAGTATAGTGTCTAGATCAAGGGAAGTAGTGGTGCCGCTCTATTCTGCCTTGGTCAGACCTCACCTGGAGTACTGTGTCCAGTTCTGGGCACCACAATTAAAAAAGGATATTGACAAATTGGAGCGTGTCCAGAGAAGGGCAACTAAAATGGTGAAAGGTCTGGAAACCATGCCTTATGAGGAGAGACTTAGGGAGCTGGGTATGTTTAGCCTGGAAAAAAGATGGTTAAGAGGCGATATGATAGCCCTGTTTAAGTATTTGAAGGGATGTCACGTTGAGGATGGAGCAGGATTGTTTTCTGCTGCTCCAGAGACTGGAACACGGAGCAATGGGTGCAAGCTCCAGGAACAGAGATTCTACCTCAACATTAGGAGGAACTTTTTGACAGTAAGAGCTGTTTGGCAGTGGAATGCACTCCCTCGGAGTGTGGTGGGGTCTCCTTCCTTGGAGGTCTTTAAACAGAGGCTGGATGGCCATCTGTCGGGGATGCTTTGATCGTGATTTCCTGCATGGCAGGGGGTTGGACTGGATGGCCCTCGTCATCTCTTCCAACTCTGCAATTCTATGATTCTATGATTCTATGATTCTAGGCCAACCCCAAGGTGGGTCTCCTTCTGTCCCCTTAGGCCACATGGCCTGAAGTGGCCCTTCCAGAGACCCTACCTTCACCAAAACTGGTGCCAAGGTTCACACTGAATTCTATGCCTCCCCCTTCCCTGCCATAGGAAGGGGCAAGTGTCTGCTTAGTCCCTTTCCTCCACTAGCCTGTCAAAAAGGTCCCTCACCCCCACTGAAGATCGCCCAAAAATATCAAATTTCCCATGTCAGAAAGGTGTCCCTCATCAGCACTGTAAATCTCGGGTCTTGCGCACACAATATCACGGTGCAGCAGGTAGACCCTCAACCTCCTGTCCATGGTGTTTCTAATCTCCCGATTGGCCCCATGCTTGGCCTTGTTAATTTTTTTTTTTTTTGCATCTCTGTCCCCATGCCACAACTGCCTAGGCAGAATGGCCAATCACATGAGGGTAACTGCAGGCCACCGGAACCTTATCACCTCCATGTCCAAATCATTGCCCCCCAAGTGGATAATAAGGATATCAGGCGGGGGCTTTTGGCACTCCTGAAAAAGCAATGGCATCAGGCCATGCCAATGGAGACCCCTCCTACCCAACCACTCTACTGTCACCCTATCCCCCAGACTCAGGTGAAGCCCAAAGTGGTACAATTGGGCCTGTCACACCACTCAGTAAACCATACTGTGGCCACAATAGTGGCCTCCCAGGTGTAGACCTAAAATCTGAAAGAGAAAAGGGGAAGAAGACAAATTAGTGGCATAGGGGACAGACATAACCAGTAGGAGACAGTAGCAAGAGGACCTCCACCAGCTGATCCCTTGAATCAAAGCAGCTGGCATTCCCAGGGCAGAGGCTGTAGAGGCAGCCCCTATCTAGAAAGAATGGGTCACAAACCTGATCTCGTGCCGGCCCAATTTACCCAAAGTTTTGTCTGTCACCATTCAGAACTGATATTTAGTCAAGGGAGAAAAGTCAGTATGGACAAACAGGGGACCTGACAATGTCCCCCGCACCCTCAGATATCAATGAAGGGCCGGACAGGGCAAAGCTCCACGTCACTGCACAATGTCAACTTGCACTTCTTTCCCACCCCTCATTGGTCAGTCTTGGAAAACGTAAAGTCAGAGTGACCTGACCATCATCCATAAGTATATCTCAAAGCTCTAAGGTCTGGGCGGACACATCCATCTTAGAAGCGAGCACCAACTCGCTAATTCACAAGGCACCGAAGAAAGCGACAAGGGCTGTAGCGTGAAATAGCTGCATTTCATAGGGTGATATGCAAACGTCAGCCCACACCCGATTCAGAACTTTGAATACCCTGGGTGAAAATGGAACCTTGATATCTACACTCCTGCCCCGTTCCTTAGTCCAATCTTCGATAGCCTTGCGAATATGGAAGTCACCTGTGTTGTCTGTTGCACCCTAAGCCTTAAGCCAGAACACTATAGCAGACAACCATATCGAATAGACTGAGGGGTGGGGCCCTTCCTATAGAGGAAAATAACAAACTGAATAAGCTGCTCCACCAGTACCATTAGTCCCTGGCAGAAACCTGCCTGCTCTCTAAATTGAAAAAGTTCCTGTAAGGCCCTGGAATACCCCTTTCTAGTACTAGAGCTCTCACAAGCTTGGTCTCCCAAGGTTCCACAGGCTTTCCATCATCCAATTGCCCTCAGGAGCAGCATCTGGGGCCAAGTCTCTGAAGTGCTTCATCTGCATGCAGGAAAGGGCATCAGCAATGCCATTGACAACACCTGGAACATGCCATGAAATGAACAGAATATTGTCTTCAGACACTAGTATAAATGCCCTGATGAGCACCATAACGTGGGGGGATTTGGAAGTGAGGAGTTTATAACCTGAATGGTTGCCAAGTTATCACACCAAAAATGTACTGACGAATTGGAAAACTCTGTCGCCCAGATGGTGGCTGCAACCAAGATTGGAAAAAATTCCAAGAATGTAAGGTCTGAGACTATGTCAAAAGATGCCCAGCCAGGAGGCCAGCAACTGGCACATCAGTGGCCACCGAAATAAACTCCAAAACCCCACTGCATCAGAACATATTTGTAGCGCACCCTGCAATTTCCTTTCCTCACGCCAGAAGGAGATGCCATTAAAATGCAACAAAAAGTCACGCCAGACCTGTAGATCTTCACGAATTTATGACATAATGTGAATTTTATAATGGGGAGCAGCAACCCCTTTTATGGTGTCACATGTCCATCAGAAGAAAGCCCTACCCGGGCCACTACCTTGCAAGCAAAGTTTAGGTGCCCAATTAACACCTGAAACTCTTGCAAGGTGGCTTTTTGCCTATTAAAAAAGGTGGAGACCCTATTTAAGAGCTCTCTCATGTTTCCAGGAGACAACCTGCACTGTTGATTGGCAGTGTCAATTTCAATACCCCAAAATTTTAATTGTTGGGATGGGCCCTCGGTCTTCTCTGAAGCCAAGGGGACCCCCAGGTCTGCCACCATCAATTTGAATTGGTGCAGAAGATACTTTCAGTGGCCTGTTTGATAACCCCCAACAAACAAAAAGTCATCCAGATAATGAACCACCCCACTGGATCCTGTTCTGGTCTGAAGGGCCCATTCCAAAAAGATGCCAAAGGTCTCAAATGCATTGCATGAGACTGAGCAACCCATGGGAAGGGCCCAGTCCATATAGAAGTGCCCTCGAACTGAAAGCCTAACAGTTTGAAATTGTGCGGGTGAACAGGTAACAGGCGAAACACCAATTTTATATCACATTTAGCCAATTCTGCACCCGATCCATGATGCCGTACCTCCCTAATGGCGGCATCAAAGGATATATAGTGAACAGTATATAACTCGGGCTGAATGGAGTCATTCACTGAGTCTCTCTTCAGGTAGGACAAGTGGTGAATGAGTCTATATTCCCCTGGGGCCTTCTTTGGGATGACAACCAATGGGGAGACCCAAAGGTTCAGGGGCTATCGAATTGGCCCAATACACACCCCTCTGCCACCTCCTTTCTTATTTTATCCCTAACTATATGTTCCATACCCCGAACAAACAGAAGATTATATGCCCAATAAGGACATCACACTCCCTGAAAGGGGATCCTAAAACCAAACTTAAACCCATCCAACAAATAAGTGGCTGCCTGCCTATCACGGTATACTTTCAGCCACATAGCCAGCCTCTCCTGATTAATTCGGCTGCGGCCCTTTTGGAGGTTGATTGGCTACACCACTGCCTTGGCACCAGGGTGGCTTTCCCCCTTGAAACTGTCCTTTGCCCCTACTGCAGTTCCAAAAGGAGTGGCCATCACCACAGATGGAACATTCATGAATAAATTTACAAGGCTTCTGGTTACACAAATCCTGTGAGCTGAACTCCCAGCACAACATCTTAGGGTTCTGACTAGGGGAAGTCACAACCCGCTGAGAAGCAGTAGATGGGCCTCTAAATAGATGTCCAATGTGTGTCCACTTGCCCTGGATGGGCCTAGTGGGGGTCATGAGCTGCTTCCACAGCTGAGGATGTATCATGTCCCACCTTAGTGTGGGGTAAATTGCCACCCTCATGTGAAAAGCTTCATCATACAGAAGACAGGCAGGGCTAGCAAAATCCCTGTAGACCCTGTGATGATATCTAGGTACTGAAATAGTGCTGGTGCCCAATGTGGCTGTGCCCTAACCACCACACCTGCAAAAATGAGGAAACCGGAAAGCCAATTTGTCCAGTTTCTCTCAACCTTGTGCTTTTTAAATTTTTCCTAATCTTCCTTGTCTAACCCCTCCTTGTCTTTCCCCCCCACTTCTCTATATAAAAGGGAAAACACATCAATGTACTCCCCGCTCAAGATATTTTCCTGGGTAGCCGGCAAATGATGGTCCCCTAATGGGAGGGACATTTCCCTGAAGGGGATGGCTGAATAGGCCACTGAGTCAGCCAGGGAACACTGAATGAGTCTGTTCCCTGGCTGACACATAAGGGGCCGCACAGTGTGCAGAAGGCGCCCAAGGGGACCATTGCGGAGGGACCCAATTCAGAACTTGTTGTGACATGGACCAGCCCATGTGTGCTGGGATCGCTCCCTGAGGTGGTAGGCTATACCCTTGCTGCATCCATCCCCCCAAGGCCAGACAGGAGCAGTAGGTGAGGTCATAGGGTCAGATGGAAATTCATCAGATAGTCCAGGGATCTCTACTACATCCGCCAGCTGCTCTTGACCTTCACCAGGGGGTGGCACGAGTCCTGCCGTGTCCCATGTAGGTGTAGATCCAGATGTCCCTTCCAGATCTATGTTTCTTTCCAGGGCATCTAAACAGGCAAGAATCTCGTTAGCAAGCTTTTGCTGTTTGCCTAGCCTCCTTGGCCTGGAAGGAGGGGCAGCCCCTTGTACTCCTTGGATCCACTCCAAGTTCTTTATGCGGTCCAGTATAGCCTGCCAAGGCACCAGCTCCTCGTCCTCACTGGAAGGGGGGTCAGACGGCCACTTGGGAGGTGGTTTAGGGGGGGCTTTACCCTTACCCTTCCCTTTTCCTCTGTTGGGGGCCATGTTAGCTCACAAAGTTTAGATTAAACTTGCCAATCACTGAAACACACTGCAACAGTAAAGCACCCATGCTCACCCAATCGGTAATTTGTATATTAGCCGTGCTCCAAATTTAATTGATAGAATCCCCCCCCAGTGGGCAGGCTTGCGAACAGCTGATAGCATAAGCCAATTCTGATGGGCCTCTGCTCAAAGGTACCAAGCCCAAATATACTATTGTTGTTGTTGTTGTTGTTAATAATAATAATAATAATAATAATAATAATAATAATAATATACTGTTGTCACAAATAAGCAAGTAGCCAGATCCCTAATAGCCCACCAGGCAAGCCTAGTCACCTCAGCAACCTAGGCCCACTTCGGACTGAAAATACTAGACTGCACTAGGCCTCAGCCGGGGGGAGCCATGTGGCAGGTAGACAGGCCCCACTAGGCCTGAAGGCCCAGTGCTGCCCTGGGTCCCCCTTGGCACACCGCATGGCCCCGCAACCAGAGGGTAGGCCCCGCAAGGCCTGCAAAGGCCTGATGATGCACTAAGCCCCCCGGTATGCCACGCAGCAGCGTATCATGCAAATAGGCCCACTAGGCCCGAAGGCCCGACACAACACCTTAGTAGGCCACAAAAGGCCTGAAAAGGTCCAGACTGTGCAGGCACCGCACGATGTCCGGGCGCTAGGCCGCATGCAGATGCCAGGTAAATAGGTGTAATTTGCCCTGTAAAATTTTATATCTAGGGCTAGACCATGTGCTCTTTAAGGCTGAATAGGCCCAAGACTCCCAGGGCACAAAATTGTGGGGCCAGTTGGGGAATGGAGCAGATCGCCAGAGATTTGGCAGGGGAGCTCCGGTGGCAGCAGAAAAACACCAAGGTTTCCTGGGGCCCCTAAAGCCCAGTGAGGGAGGGGGAAGGCTAAAGTCCTGGGCCCGACCTACATCGACCCAGGTCTGCCATAGCGACCACCACAACCTGATCTCTTCCAACCGAAGTGGGCTAGCAGACTGCCACTTCCAAACGGGGACCCCCTTGACCCCCTGGTCCACCCAACCACTCTAACCAAGACCGGTCTTAGCCCACCTGCCTGAGAGCTGAAGCCCAATTAAGGACACACAGCTGCACTGCTACCTCTAGCCCCGCTACTCCCTGTGATCGAAGATCTCCTCTAGAAAGAAGAACTGTGCTGTAATCGCCAGCCTCACTGCAATCCAAGAGTTCAACTGGAACGAAGAATTGTGCTGACAACTGTTGATTGAACTTCCGGCTTTCCTGAACATCGCTCAGCAGCCGCTCGAAGTTCAAGGAAAGAGGAGGAAACAGAGGGTGGCAGGTCCTTATAAGGTCTCTGGCCCCGCCCCTTGCTTCCAGACATCAGTATAGGCACCCTGACATCAATGAAGGAAGCCTCATCATTCTTCTCAGGGTGGCAAAGGAGGTTCCCCACCCGAACGGCTGCACCGGATGGAGGTGAACCGGATTCCACTTGTTTGAGTCCATTGCTCCATGTCCTAGTCTCTGGAGCAGCAGAAAACAAGCTTGCTCCCTCTCATTGTATTTCATTGCATTCCCCAAAAGGTCCCTATATTAAACCTTTCACCTATCCTGCCATTTCTGAAGAGACTGATGGGAAGATGGTTAAATTTGGGATATGTTTGTACTGTATAACTTATATATCTTTAACTAGAGAAGTTGTCTCTGTGCCAGTCTTGGCCCTTTGAAACTTCCATCTAAAATGGCTTACCTAGATCTTTTTAGTGTTTAATGCATTAAACTCATACCTTTTCTTGCCTGTCTATTTCTATCTCTGTTCCATTCATTCATCTCTTTCTAGCACACACACAATTCTATTTTCCTCTCTCTCCATCCACCCATCCATCCATCCATCCATCTACCCATCTGTCTTACACACACACACACACACACACTGCATATTATCTCCCCCTTCCCCCTCCATCCTCTATACAGAAACTGACTGGACTGCCACTTTAATCTCATCTCAGTAAGGTGATGGTTTAGCATCTTCCACCATACTTTTATAGTAACATACCAGTTTAGGTTGCAGGAGATGATGCATAAAGCAGAGAACACATACAGCTCTGCCGTTAAATAGCAGGGGTTGGGTGGATGAGGGGTGGGTTTTGGGAAACATACATAGAAGGAACAATCAGGGAAATTGTTACTTTCCCCTAGCATCTCCTGACTTAGGCAGTTGCCTTGCTCTGCCTAACATTAGAGCTGGTCCTATGCAGTCATGGCCAGTTTTGTAATGTCAACAACAATCTCTGCACCAGTATTTTTGGAGGATGACTTTCTTCTCTGCAATCTCAGTGAAATTTCAGATCCCACAGAATGATGTTAATAGGGGACAACAATCTTTCACTTATCAACCAGCTAACACCAATGGAGTGGGTTTTGTGTTGTTTTTTACTCTCCCATGTTAGTAATGGGCCATGGAGATCCTATTGATATCAATGAGTCAAGTTTACCAGGTTCATCCACTTCCTTAAATGCAAGGTTTTGCTTGATACACCGAGACATCCAAAGACTATTGTCGTTCAGAAACTAATGACCCTACAATAAACATTCTATAGGAAAAACAAAACATTTTTCAAGAAAATAAGTATTATAAAGGGCATTTATGATGCCCTTTCCCTATAAAGATGTCTCCCCATTCCCTATAAAAAATAGATTCCATGTGGTATACTGAAGATAAAGAAGTCAAGTAAAATAGACATGAGGTTTGATGTGTTATAGCACTCTGACCAAAAATATGTCAGATATTATATTTTTACAGTGATTTCCTTCCCCAAAAAAACAAAAAAGAGGTAGATAATAATGAGTGATTCATCCATGACATTTAATACAGTGCTACTAAGAACCGAAGAGATCGGTTCAAGATACAGAAGCTGGGGGTGGGAATAGCTTGGGGTTTGCATTTATATATGGGGATTGTTATTTAGTTGGAGAGCTTGTATCAAGGTGCCTTTTAACAAATTTATCCTGGAAAGTGCAAGAGGTTTCTAACCATCAGAAAAGTGATGCGGGAAACATTAACAATAGCCTCTTTATAATCATTATAGGAACACAGGAATTTCTAAAAGGCCAGTCCACACCATATGCTTAGAAAAGAAATTGGGTAGTGTGAAGGAGTGTGGGAAGAAATTTTGCTGGCTTGTCTGGGTAAATAGGATATGAGGAGAAATAAAAAAACTGATAGGGGGCAGTGGGTGTCTGATAGAGACCACTGTTGTTATTCCAGTCTCCCCCAAATCCTTCTTGCTTGTCTTTGTTCTTAACAAAGAAATGGGGATTCTGGTACAAAGCACACACACACACCATCCCATTGCTGCGCTTACTTGGACTGCACTTCAGAGATGGCCCTACCATTAGGCAGAGTGAGTCAGCCACCTCAGGTAGCAGATGGTAGGGAAGGGAGTCACCTGGCTGCTCCCAGGTATGGAGGTGGAAGTTGTCTCATTAATAAGGTAAAGTGATCTTATTTCAGGTTCCTTGCTCTGGTTTTGTGCTAGAGGTATATTCGGACCTCTGTCCCCATGGATACTAGATTGACGGATTCAACCAATTATGGTTTAAAAATATTCCAAAAAATACTAATTCCAAAAGGCAAACCTTGATTTTGCTATTTTATATAAAGGACACTTTTGTAAATAATGCAACTTGAGCATCCATGGATTTTGGTATCCACAGGGGGTCCTGGAACAAAACCCCAGCAGATACCAAGGTCCCACTGTACAAGAGAAGTGACCTTAAATCATGGAGAAGACCAAAAGTGAACAGGTGTTGGTGAAATACTGTGTCTTGCAAAAATATTCACCCTCCTTGACTTTTCCACATTTTGTTGTATTACAAGCTAGACTTGAAATGGATTGAATTGACATTGTTATCACTTTGTTTTTGTTTACTTAACTTTTCTATCACAATAAAACTAATTTACACCTTCACAGTGTTGAATAGCCTATGTCCATCAAAAGGTAGCAATGCTAGTTCAATACATTTCAGTTTCACAACAAGATGTGGAAAAGCCAAGGGGAAATGGATACTTCAACAAGGCAGTCTATGCTAATTGCATTTTGTGCCCTTACTTCTCTTTATGCAAACTGGGAATTTTCAGAATCTATGGAATGCTTTGACTTTTCAGATAACTTTTAAAAACAAAATAGGGTTCCCAGCATGGTCACAACTGTGCTGTAGGAACCCCTTTTGATTGAATGCAGGATGGAGGCCTATATTGTGGCCTTGGTGCCAGAACCATCACCAGGAGAGCAGAGGGCAGGGTTAAGTGAGATTTAAGCCCAGATGCCCTCTGCCTCCTCCTTTTAGTCATTTGATCAGCCCACCCTCCTGCCACTGAATCAATGTGATTTAATGGGTTGCTTCAGGGTTGGGTAAAAATTTTTTGCCCCTTTTCTGGGGGTCTTTTTGCCTACCCCATAATGTGGATGTGGACTTGATAATTGGCTTAGGGCAGTATCTTAAATAGGTGGTCACTTGGCAGGTAGAGGGGGAGATTATGTAGTTTGGTGAGCACCTTTGGCACCTCCCCCTTTTGGAGATGAAGGGGGGATCTTCAACTTTCTCTTTAGTTCCTATGAACTGAGGGGTGGGGAAAGTGACCTCCTTTGGGGCTGGCCTGGGGGACAATCCATCTCTTTAAGTCCTGTGAGTTGAGGGAGGAACTTTTGGCTTGGCCTTCCAGATGTGGACTGACTGGGGAGCAACCCAGATTATGGGGTTCTTCCTGGGTTTCAGGTGTTTTTGCCCAAGGAAAATTGGGGAGGGGGTTTTGGAATTAACCTGCCCCAACAATTCCCACACTATGTTGCTCCCCCATTGCAGATCTCTCAGAAAGGGGTTAAACAGAGGTGGCCTTTTATATCCCAGCTGTATGTGTGGTCTCTTTATGTGTGTGTGGTTTCCTTATTCCTGTGTCTACCATCAAATACAGTCAAAAATAATAAAGACAAATCTAATACATTCTGAGAAGAGATGGGATGGAAAGAATTTTTGTAAAAGAGTTAGAAAACATGTTTTTTGGGGTTTCATGAGATCCTGGCAAGAAGAATCCTGGACTGATAAGAATCTTCACAATTCAGGCTTTCTCTGCACAAAATTAACATTTGGCTGTTTTGTGCAGAAAACAGGATTTTCTGCACAGGAAACAACATTATCTGCATGGAAAATAATGTTTCAATGCAGAAATATTAATTCCAGTGTTAAAATATTATTTTCCATACACAAAATGCTGTTTGCTGAACAGAAAATGCAAAACAACCACATGCACATTTTGCACAGAATAAGTCCCAAACAGCAAATAGCCTTTGAAAACTGTGGGAAGAAAACTGCTGAAATTACTCATTGCTACCTTCAAGAAGAAAAATTGCATCCTCAGAGAAAAGAGAGAGATACAAAGCTTTATGTGTTGTTCCCATCACAGAAAGCCTAGCTGACGGTGCCATCCTGTGCATGGTTATTCAGAAATTAGTCCTACTGTGGACAATGGGGCAGTTAAATGTGTGTGGAAGGTATAAGTGACAATTTCATTCAGCTAATTTTTTGATCACTTTTTTAAAAAATGTGGATTTCTTCATAAATGGATTTAAGACATGTAAACAATATATATTATTTTAATGTAAGAGAAAAAAAAATGACAGATTTGTCAAACCTTAAGGTATGGGATTGTAGTCTATGACAGTTTTTCTACTCTATCTTCCCCACAGTTACATTGTAACTGTTGGGACAAGGAGTTGGTTCCAGATGTGCTTTATGGTGGAAGAAAGACTCCACTTGAGGAAGATCCCTCCACCTGAATTTGACAGCTCATCTCATTCATTTCTTTTTAACCCTCTGTGTATCATTTTCAGAGGATTTCATGAGAATGCTCTGGGGAGAAGAAAAGGCCTCCTTCAAGCAAATCAGTTGTATGGACTTAAACATGCATCCAATCTACTATTAATTTGTTTATATGTCTGTTCATTTATATCTCATCCTATATCATGCAATCTCAGGGTGATGCCCAATAAAATCAGTTTAAGAAATGTAAACAATAGAAACAGTAACATGCAATTTAAATACATTAAAACCATGTTAAACCATCCAGCAAGTTACAGCAAACCAATTAAAATCAGTTAAAACCATTTAAGACAATGTGCAGAATTTTACATAACTAGAAGATAGAACTAGAAAAATAATTAAGCTACAAATTTATCACTGGAATAGCATTGCTATCAGTATCAGTTTCTAAGGGAAGGATACTCCACAACTGTGGTGCCAAAACAGAGAAGGCCCTGGCCCATGCCAGCCCAGAGCATATTGCTCCCACTGCTGGGACACAGAAAGCCCCCCCCCAACTGACCACAATAATCAGGAAACTGTATATATACAGAAGTGTTCCCTCAAATATTAAGGCAAGGCTTTGAATCACCAGCATCTTGAATTCAGACTTCAAGTGTCTGGACAATCAGCAGAACTCCTTTAAGACAAGTGTTATATGGTCTCTTGTGATGTTCCAGTTAACAATCTCCAAGTCAATTTCAAGGGCAGTACCATAATAATTGTATTAAAGTGGGAAGTTCCCGATGCATGGACTACTATGACTAGGTTAGCCTTTCCAGGAAAGGTTTTAGCTGATGAACTAGTTGAAGTTAGTCCTGTCACTATGAGCCACAAAACCCATCTGGGTGACCAGTGACAGGACTACTGCCAAACTATATACCTGCTCCTCCAGAGGGAGTGCAATCTCATCCAGAACTGGTTGCTTACCCAATTCCTGGACATAGGAACCAACAAACCACAAAGCTCTGTCGTGCTAGGATTCCACATCCATCCGTAAAACTCCTAATGATCTTACTCTGTGTTTGCACGTAGATGTTAAATCATAGGACAGAACACTACAGCACCCCACAGTTTAATAGCCATGAGGCAGAAAAGGAATCCTTCAATGTCATTCTCTGAAACCAGCCCTGAAGATAAGAATGGAATTTCCATAGCACAATGCTTTATACTCCCATCCCATGGAGCTAGTCTAGTAGGATACTATGATAAATGGTGCCAAAAAGGCACTGAGAGAGCCATGAAGATCAACTGGATAATATTATAAGTGGGGTAATAATTCTTGTATACTTCTGGATCTGGAGGTCCACTTCAGGAAAGGGCACTCTACAGCATCCTTCAAAGCATCAGGTACTTCCCCTGAGGGACTGAGTCATTTTCCACTTTCTGGGCTTACCCAGTCAATGCTGCTAGATCTTATGTACCAAGATGGGTAAGGATCAAATTTTTATGGACTAATTCAAGCATATTGTCTGCATCAAAAAGCTGTGGCAGCTGAAACTGATCACACAAAATCTGAGCTGATGATGTACTGGATGTTTCCCCACACCCTGCAATAACTGTGGCCTCAGGTTCTGAGTTAATACAATGTCATTATCTTATGCTGTGGACCTTTTGCATCATATGAAGAGTCTCAAGGCCTTTTCTGAATTTTTTTTAGTTAATTGGTGGTGCAATGCCAACTCTATGTAACCCTATGTAAACCCCTATATAAGCATTCTATACTACAAAAAAGATTGCATGTTACATCTACCCATATAGAAGTTCCCATAGAATGTCCTTGAGTGAAGATCACCTTTTATGACTGGCTTGTTCTACCCAAAGAACATTAGTGTGTCCACTTTCTCTTTTTTATTTTCCTTCAAAAATAAATATTTATAAATATTTCTCTTTTTTATTTTCCTTCAAAAATATTTTCCTTCAATAATAAAGGGAATTATTTTCCTTCAAAAATAGGACACTGGATAATATGAACTGTTGATATGGTACTAAAATTGTGCAACTTAGGTCAAGAGAGACTTAGCAAAGAGTCCCTACTTGTATGATTACTGAGGCTGGCCAAAGCCATTTTGCTCCCTGAGGAAGATTAGTATGTTGTGCCAGTCTGACCGACAGCCAAGTTAAGATGTATCATTTCCAAAGCCAGCCAAGTGATTTCAGCACATGGGACAGAAAGCCCAACAAAAGGATTTGACAGTTTTGATTGAAGTAGATTTTTCAGACCTCCAGGGAGTTGTTGTGAGAAGAAATGCACCTTACTTACGAAAATTCATACATTTGTAAGTGTTATGGGGCATTTCAGATATATAATGAATGAACAATACCATGACCACATTTTAAAAGGTAAACAGGTAAAGTGAACAAAATTTAGAAAAATGCACAAACACACTTCAGCCAAGGTGGGGGAAAACAGACAATAAGTATAAATAAATATGCACATGGAGGGGGAATGTGTTAAATATGTATATTAATTTCTGTGTATACTCCCCTCCCAAGTCATGCATATAGGTGGGAAACAATGACAGAAAGAAAATTCAGGATAATTTGGATAAATGCAATAAGAGACTTTTTTTCCATATCCCTGCCTAGTATTGAAAGTACAATGATCAAAAACAATAAATAGCAATTTGTGTCCTTTTTTGGTTCCAGAAATCTACAGCTTGAGGCAGCCATCTCACTCTGCCTAATAGCATGGCCAATCCTGATGGTATTTAACTATATGTTGTATCATGGGCAGAGAAGAATTATTCAGTTCAGGAAGGGTTCTTCTTCTTCTTTTAATTGCCCTTAGCAAAGACATAGCTCTCTCACTTGTGCTACCTGTACAGGTTTTATCAAATGTATTTCTTTCCCTGCATTGCATTGCAGTCCCTACTGACGTATGACAAAGGGTTTGCCTTGTGCATTTGAATTTGCTTTGGACATTTTAGTTCATGTAGACTACTGTGCTCTTGAGGAGCATATTATGCCTATTAAGTCCAAGGGTTCTGGTTGTTTGCTTCCAGTTCGATTTCAAAGTGTTGTTTCTGACTGTTAAAAGTCTAGAGTAGTCTGGACTCTGAGTTCCTAAGGGAACAGCTTTTCCCATATGTAGTCTTCCATTCCCTTAGATCCACAGAAAAGTGACCACTATGCTTTCTCTTCCTTCTGAAAGTGAGAGCCATGGGTATGTAGAAGCAGGCTTCTTTGGTGGGAGCATCCATCTTGCAGAACACCCTTATTAGCAGGGCTTTCCCTGTTAGTATGCCTTACTACTCGCTGCCCATGGTATCTCATAATTAGAAACTGACTTTTTGGGGTCAGGCTGGCTGGGGAAAACCAAAGGGCAGTTGGAGGCCATGATGACCTTTGATGTGTCTCAAAATATAATGGCAAGAAAGCCTGAATTAGGATTATATGGAAGACCCCTTGGTAAACACAGTCGTTAAGGAGGTATGTGCTAATCTTTTCCTCCAGCCATGGGCATCTTGGCAATGATTCAATCAAGCAATTAAGTGACAATTTCTTAATCTATAACTATGGGAATCTCTCCTATACACCCTCCTGTTCTACCTCCCAGCAATTAAAGCTATCAGTTGAGCTTTGGTTTCCTTTGTCTATCCCCTGGGAAAGCCATCCAGGCTTTGCCCTAATCAGAGTACCCCTTAAAGATATGAAATAGAGTATAAATATTAGTCCCCCAACAAGCCTGCTGCCAAACTTACCTGGAGGCTGTTTTGCGGGCCTGGAGGTCCCCCCGACGAACACCCCACATGACTGGTCTCTATGGGTGCTGCCATGTTGGATCCCTGCTTCCTGGTAGGCTTTGCCTGGCCAGGAAGAGGGATCATAAATTGACCAATCAGAGAGAGGCACCCTCGGCTTGATTGACCAATTTAAACTAGAAACAGCCAATGAGGGGCAGGCTTGGTCCTGGCCTTCTGATTAACTGGGAGGGAAGCCTGCTTGAGTGGCAGGTTTTCCCTCTGGTCCAGTGGTCAGGTATTTAAGCCCGACTGCAGCACAGGACTAGGCAGTGGCTCATGGGGAGCCAAAGACCCACTCACCCTCCCTCTGTTCTGCTGGGGGTTTTATGTCTATTATTGTGTAATGGTTTTGAATATTATCTTGTCACAACTTTCATGGAGGTTGACAGTCATCATGGGGTTCTGATCCAAACTCAGGGATTACAGGGGTCTCCATCAAGTTCAAGTTCAAGGCCAAATTTATGTTCCATGCTGAGTTCAAGTTCACAGATACCCCTGATGGAGGGGGTCCAGGATCCACACACCATTTTGGGGTGATTTTGCCCTGGAATACCTTCCCTTTCTGGGAAGTGTTGGATCACAGGTTTGGTGGCCCACATGGGAGGAATGGAGGCGGATAGGCAAATGGTAAGCCTGCAAGGTCTCCTCCCCAGTGGAGTGGATGGCTGTCGGCAGATGGGCCGACAGAGGATTCATCAACCAGATAGGTAGGTTGGTCGATGACTAGGATTTGAACCCATGCCTATGTGCCAACCTTATCCACTGTCATCAAAGAAAGTTGTGGCCATTTACTGACAATATTGATATATATACCATCTTACGTTACAGTATATTTCTGAAAGTATCACTGTGTCTGTGTTTTATTGAGGTAAGGGTGAGGAGAGGGGGACCATTTCACACCTTGACATGCAATAGTAATGTGTGTCATAGTGGATGAACCAGGCAACTCCCTTTCTTGGTGTGCCCTGATTCAGAACCTCTTTTGCCATCTGCAGACACCTGTCTTTGAATCTTTACTGCAAGAAACTCTTATCTGCAAGACTGTAACTATTGCCCTGTATTCCTGAATCTGTCCCTCTATCTTATCTTTCTGTCTTACTCTGCAATAGCCTTGCATGATTCTTAGGAACATGTGTTGCATGTGTGAGTGTGTTTTGTGTTATTTCCAATAAAAAATACTTTATTTCACATTAACTGGGGTGCTCTCTACAGTTAGTACTGGTATACATAGGTGAAAAGCTCCCTGAAGTTACCCACCTCTCAGAGCTAATAATTCCCCCAAATAATAATAATAGAGAAATTGGCATCAAGGGCAGAACTCTAAAGCACCCCCACCTTTTACAGTAATATCCCAAGCCCCATGCTGATGCCTTTCCAGAACAAGTTGAATACTGGCTTTTTAAAGCAGTATTTCCTGTTGGAAAATTGGATATGTTTTAACTGACACCTTTGTTTTGATTTTGTTTAACTTTTTTTAACCTGCTGTGTTATATAGCGTTTTATGGATAATTGTATATTTCTGTAGTTTTATATACCTTTTGTGCTTTCAGTGTACTTCCTTGTTTTAAATGGAGTGTCTTCTCAAATGGTGTGATGTGTGGAGAGACTGTGTCCCACCCAATATAATAATTTCTAAAACAATAAACATATTAGTTTGTTACAGTGAATTAATCACAGAATCCTATAGTATGTTAAAGTGTCCCAGGACTCTTTGTTACTCCCCTGTACTCTGAGAAAAGTAATGGATAGAAACATAGATTCAATTCCTGCTCATCTGTTGGTCCCCCATATCTGAGCCAATGAGAAGTACTGAACTGAGACATGTGTTCAATTTCTGTCTCTGTCACAAAGCAAATTACATATGTGTCCTTGGACCATTTGCTCTCTTAGCCTAACCTAACTCACCTACCAAGTGGAATTTGGGAGAATAAAGAGGGTACATCTACACTAGTCTGAGTCCTTTGTAGGAAGGGTGACTTAAATAAGACAGATTAGGAGTAATCAAGCTGGCTCCCTCCAAAAAGCCCACACCTCCCATACTTTTACCATTGGCCTTGCTATCTGTGGTTGATAGCACCTGTACATCATTTGAAAGGCAGGAAGTTGCCTGTCACTTTGGCCATCTATCCAAATTCCTACCCAAAGTGAAGTTGAAGGCTTTCATGGCCAGCATCCATAGATTTTCCTTGTTTTTTTTTCCCCGGGCTTCCACTGGACAGACACTAATCCTCCTTGCATGTCCTTGCACCCAGAAACTAACCATTCAAATACACAAATTTACATATACTCCCCAACAGGGGATCACAGTATGTAAACCCCACACACACTCCTACCCAAACATTCTCTGAAGATGCCAGCCACAGATGCAGGCGAAACGCCAGAAAGAAATTCCTACCCAAAGTTTTCCTTTACCATGATGTGTAGGAAACATATAGCCCTTCAGAGGTTGTTGGACAGCAACTTTCATCAGCTCGAGCCAGCATAGCCAAAGATGAGGGCTGGTGGGAGTCCAACAACATCTGGACAGCTACACATCCCCTATGTCTGTTTGGGAAACATCTCAGTTTGACATCTCTTTTGGTGGGTCATTGTAGCCTAACCTGACTGTGACAATCAGAAGTCCATTCTTATTAATTTCTTTATGATCAGTATACGTACATGAAGAAATGATTCGGCATCTTTTTAGTGGCTGAACTGTACCTGAGATACAGGCTCTTGCTTATAAATGGACAGCAATGCTATTATTACATACAGGCATTGAGGAAGCTGTTTTGCATTTAATGATTATTTACAGCACAGGTTGATGGAAGATGATTCCTAGTTTCAGACACTGGGATGCTGTATGTTTCCATATGAAATTTTTCGTACGCTGAAATATTGTGTCAGAGTGACAGTTTTCTTAAAGTAATACTAGTTGTCATTTATAAATGAAGCTTTGCAGCAGAGGGCAAAAAAACCTATAGTTTTTCAGGCTGCACTCTGGAGTTGTCCATTACAGCTCCAATAAAACCACACATTTAATCTAGGCTGCATGAAAAGTGATGTCACTTTTGCTATCATTTCCATTCTCAGGCTGTATTGTCCAGACATATTTGATCCTTTTTCTCAATATGCATAGGGGCATGTATAAAGGAAAAAGCACTCAGCTGAAGAAACAAGATAATGTCCAAATTGAGATATGAACACTGACAGAATGATACCTGGTCATAATTCAGCCATTTCGATTCCAAAACTTTCACCTTAATAGAAGAAGGTTTAGTCTGAAGAAGATACCCTGTTGCAGGCAGGCCATGAAGCATTTGCTTTAAGCTTTGAGTTTGCAGGACTTGACCAGGGCTGTTACCACAGGATCTCTTGGGAGTCCCTCGTTTATAGGCTCACATAAGGCTGACTTTATGGCATAGAACATCAACTTCATCATGAGTTTCCCACTGAAATCAAGGAGACTGTAATGCATTTCACTTTGGTTAGGCCTTCTTTGACACAAACACAATTAAGTAATCAAATTCATGATCAGAAGAGGCACACTCAGAGAAAGACAGGTCTCCTAATGAATATTAATTGTGACAACCAATTGGAGGTTCCATATTCTGTGTAGTGTACCTTTGTATATCATATTGATTTATTTAATTTATATCACACCTTTCCTCTTAGAGCTTAGAGAAATGTTAGAATTTTCATAGATTCTGATCAAGAATGAACTGAACCAAAATCCTTATTTAATGATTGATGCATGAAATAACGAGACCAGACACAGAAGATTGGATTGAAATACGGGCCACTTTATTGATATCTTTCCTATTTATGTAGCTTTCTTGGGGTATGCCAATATATGAAAAGGGGGAGATCCCTTGCGGGGGCGTCTACGCAGTTGGTCACAACTGACCTAACCCCTAGAGTCCCTGGGCGACTCACCTGAGCCCCAATGGGGATCCCGGTAACATCCGGGGTTCCCTTTGGGCGCCATCTGCTGGAGGGCCCTGCCCCAGGATGAAATCCTTAAGCCGAGTGGCTTCTGCGAAGGATCGCAACCCGAAGCCGGCCCTAAGGGTAGCCTACCTTGCTGCACCCCATCCATTCGGATTCCGGTGCAGTTCAGTGAGGGCTATCCTTCCACTCAATTAGAGGTTGCCATAGGTGAACGCCATATCATTATCTCCCAACTCCCAGCCACTGATAGGGGCAAGTGTCGACTTAGCCCCTATCCCCCACACAGGAGGCCAAAATGGCCCTCACCCCTTCCTGCATACCCTCAAGAAATAGCTGGATCCCCAGGTCTGATAAGTGGACCCCGTCAACCCTATACAGCTCCGGGCGTTTATATGAAATGCCCGGGTACTGGATGAAATGGCCAAGGCCAGCATCCATGGCTTTATGCACAGCTTTGTTTACTTTTCTGCGGGCGATATCCAACAACTTAGGTGGGCCTTCGCCTGGGTAAGAGAGTCGTGGAATGATGTCAGACCAAATCAAAGCAACCTGCGGCCATGCCGCCTTAATCCGTCACATGTCAGCAAGAGCCTGTAATGCCAAAGCTCGGCCTTTCAGTAGGCCCAGATCGTTGCCTCCGAGATGGATCACCAGGACATGCGAGGGAGGGCCACGCCGCTCCTGAAACAGCAAAGAGATTAGACCATTCCACCTCAAACCCCGTTTGCCAAGCCATTCGAAAGAGGCGGTGTCTCCGAGTCCCAGCTGCGGACCCAAATGGCTCCTCCTGGCATGACGTGCCGCCCAATACACAAAGCTGTGGCCACAAATCAGTACCCGGTATCTCAAATCTGGAAGAGAAAGAACAGACAATCACAGGAGAAGACCACAGACAGAGTCAATTGCAAATCGGACGGACATAGCCCTTGTAAGCAGCTGATTTCCAGCGCCCCAACCTCTTGATGGCCTCTGGCTGCATCCCCATCGCAGCGGCCATGGAAGCTGCCCCAATTCTAAAGGAGTGAGAGCAGAAACGTACGCCACCCAAACCCAGGCGTGCTAGGGCTTTGTTCGTGACAGCCCAAAATTGATACCTTGTGAGAGGAGACCCGTCAGCGTGGCAAAAGAGAGGGCCTGGCTTAAGAGGCCGCAATTTCAAATACTCCCTAAGAGCAACCACCGGGCAGAGAGACCTGTCGTGGCACTCATGTAACATAATGTTCAAGCCTTTTCCCAACTGGTCGGTCTTTGACCGCCTAATCGTTATAGTAACTGACTTGGCACTCATGGTGATGTCACCGACCTTGAGGGCAAAGCCAGCCGTATCCTTTTTGGACGCCACCACAAGCTGACCACATGTTCCATACCATGAACTGATTTAAGGTTGGGTGCCATGTAAGGCCTGCACACCCCTTGATAAGGGATGTGAAAACCCTCATGAAAACCGTCCCATAAGTATTGAGCTGCCGACTTGTCCGGGTAATCACACTGCCAGGCAGCAAGGACGTCCAGCCTAATTGGGCTGGGCCCCTTTTCCCTGCAAGGCAGGGCTGTTTGGGCCAGGGTTGTTCGGGCCCCTCCTCCCTCCTTGCTGCTCCTTGCCAAATTGTCCCTTCCCTTTGGGGCAATTGCAAAATGAGTGTCCTCCACCACATATGGAGCACTCGTGACGAAAGGAGCAGGGGCGGCGAGAACACGCCCCCCCATACCCAAACTCCCAGCATAGCAGCCGGCGATTAGGCGTCGCCGGCTGCGATGATTGAGAAGATTGGCGTGGAATGCTGCCAGGTCGAGAGTTTTGCAACAGATGCCCGCTCTGAGCTCTTTCCCCCAGTACGGGGCGGCTTGGGGACATAATCTGCAACCACAGGTGTGAGTTGATCACGTCCCATCTCAATGTGGGATAGGAAGCTGCCATTTGCCTAAACGACTCGTCATATTGCAGCCAAGCCGGGACAGCAAAATCCACATAGGCCCTGTATATAATGTCCAGGTATCTTATGAGGGAGTAGGACTTATGGGGCTGGCTGTGGGAAACCACGCCTGCATAAATCAGGAAGCCTGCCAACCAGTTGGACCATGTCCTATCGACCTGTCTCCTTTTAATCTTCTCCTTCTCCCTATCATCCAATTCCTCTCTCTCCTTCTTGTCCAGTTCACGGAACAGAAGTGAGAAAATGTCAACAAATCCCCCCTTCAGAATTTTATCTTTAGTAGCCTGGGCCAAATGTTCCCCTAGGGCAGGGGCCTGCTCCAGACCTATAGGAATATGAGGAAGCCCCATTGGGGCTTGGCCTCCAGCCAGAGGCGACCCCAGGGGGTTCACCCCATAGGGGGAACCCATAGGCAGAACGGGCCCACCACCCTGAAAACCCGGGTACCAACCAAACATCCCATTGGTCGGAGTGCTTGGGGCATTAGGAAATGCAAGCATTCCAGTATCTATGTTGTGATCAGGCTGCCCCCATGGCCATGCAGGTGTAGTGTCAGTGTAATTCAGAAACTCACTCTGTGCCAGGGTGGCCGGCTGTTGCGTTCCACTGGGTCCTTTGCCAGGAGAATCCTCCTCCTCAGGCGTCTCGTGGTTGGCCACTTCCCCTTGTTCCTCCAATGCCTGAATACGGGCGAGAAGTTGGTTAGCAACGTCACCAGATAAACCCCCAGCATTGTCCCTAGCTGGACGCTTCGGAGGCCTAGGGAGGCGCACTTCCTCCAAGGCCTGCAAGCGGTCCAAAATTTGTTGTAACATGTTCCCCACTGGGCCCCCAGGGCAGGTGGGCTCAGCTGGGCGGGAGGGGTCAGCTGGCTCCTTACCCTTACCACCTTTCTTGCTCCTCCTGGGTGCCATGGGACAGTCTACTAGAGCAAGTAACCAGAAAGCAGTGGAACTAAAAGTAGTTAAGAATCCGCCCCAATAATGAAAGGTAAATTCAAAGAAGCCAAGACTCAGGGCCACCCCAAACAATGAATTGAATCACTTAAGAAAAGCTACTTAATGAAATAGTGAAAACCAGTTACTTAATGAAATTAATGGAAGGAACCAAGGAACTGATTAACTGAACTAATTAAATGAAAAGCTAATTAATAAAATCGATTGAATTCCTAAACAATTAACTTTGAAAGGCAAAGCAATGAAACTAATTAAATGAAAAGCTAATTAATAAAATCAATTGAATTCCTAAACAATAAACTCTAATTAAATGAAAAGCTAATTAAGAAAATCAATCGAATTCCTAAACAATTAACTTAAAAAGGCAAAGCAATGAAACTAATTAAATGAAAAGCTAATTAATAAAATCAATTGAATCCCTAAACAATTAACTGAAACAGGCAAAGCAATGAAATCTAATGCCAACCAACAAAACAAAAGCACAGGGATGAAATCTAAATCAAATCAGAGGAATAAGCTGGGGCGGGGGGGGGGCGACCACGTGGCGCAGAGCCACCCTAAAGCAAAACAGAGAAATAAGCTGAGGCGGGGGGGCGACCACGTGGCACGGAGCCACCCAACGCTAGGGGCCAGGAATAATCTTGGGAGCGGAGCAGGCCGGCCCTGCGGGGAAGGCCAAGCGGCAGCAGAGGAGGATGATCCGGCAGCCGCAGCAGCCGCGGCGACCAAGGGGTGGGGGGGGGGTGAGGGGCGAGGTGAGGCGAGGAGCGGAGGAGGCCTGAACAGGAAGGCGGGGCAGGCGCGCCATGCGGCGGACCAAAAGAAACCTCCCAGGAAGTGGCAGCAGGGGAGGGTGATCCAGCAGCCGCAGCACCCGCGGCGACCAAGGGGTGGGGGGGCAAGGGACGAGGCGAGGTGAGGAGCGGAGGAGGCCTGAACAGGAAGGCGGCAGGGCAGCCGCAGAAGCCGGGACGCGGGCACACTTTGCGGCGTGGTGTCCAAGGGGTGGGGCGCTTTGCGGCGCGGCGTCCAGGGGTGGGGGAGGGACGGGAAGTGGCAGCGGGGGAGGGTGCGAGGGACGAGGCGACACAAGGAGCAGAGGAGGCCTGAACAGGAAGGCGGCAGGGCAGCCGCAGAAGCCGGGACGCGGGCGCGCTTTGCGGCACGGCATCCAAGGAGTGGGGGAGGGCGAGGGATGAGGCGAGGCGAGGAGCGGACGAGGACCGAACCGGGGAGCGCTTCCCAAGCGGGAAGGAGTGGGCGCGTTGAAAACCCCCGAAAGAAACCCCAGGGAAGCGGCAGCGGGGGAGGAAGTGAGCAACAAGCAACAATCAGCACAAAATACAAAACAAGTAAAATTACAAATTACAAAAGCAAATAAAACAATCAAGGAGTTCAATTAATTCATCAAGGAGGGATTAATCAAGAGAGAGAGGGGAGGGGGAGGGAGAAAGACCACGTGGCAAAGAGAACAAAGGACAGACTCCCAAGTACAATCAAATTTAAAATAAGCAATTTTAAAATAAGCAATCCAAAGTTAAAACAATTAATCCAAAGGCAAAGCAATTGATTAAAAGCTCAAATGAACAAGGAAGTGAGAAAAGGACAGGTAATATGGGGGGGGGGTGAGCGACCACGTGGCGAAGAGAACAAAGGACAGATTCCCACACACTCCCCAACACCGTTTAAAATACAAAATCAACAATCAACCATCAGCACTCAATCACAAATACACCTAAATAAAACAACCACACAGCTGGGCTGCTGGCAATCATACAAATCCCCCAAACACAGCCCAGCCAACTTAGCTCTCCCTCGTGGCTGAAGCAAGTAGACAAGACCAACGTTCCTCCTCCTTTCGATCCAGTGAAAAAGAGGAGGGAGCCAGGGGCGGCAAGGGGTAAAATAGGCCCTGCCTCAGCCCCACCCCTGACTCCTCCTGACCGGGGCGTATCCACGCCCTGGCCAACCCCTGCGCTCATCTCCATGCCCATCATTAAAACACCTCCCCCGGATCTACCATTCTTCAAGATCAGGGGGGGGGTGTCTGTTATCCCAGACCACACAACTTTGAAAGCATGCTTTTTGGTCTACACTGGTCTAGTACATCTACAGAATTCCAACCCTAGCCCATTTTACTCCACTCCTGAAAGAGAAAGCCAACACAACCTCCCTCATTTTCCAATAAAGAGGACCCAGGAGAAGGCCATTTTGCTTCAGCCCCAGTCTGAAAGCACACTGCCAAAATAACTGCATTTTGCTGCTTGTCCAAAGTGAACTTGGCAGTATTTAGCACACCCTTAGCTAAGGTTTCTGAGGTTTTTCAAAGTGATTTATTTTTATAGGGGATGGCAAGGTCAAAATAAGGCATTAGTGACAGAGGGGGAAGAAAAACACACTCAGATTGTGATGAACTCTGAAGTGCCTAAGGATGTCTTTTACTAATGTGAATGTGCCAAAGGAATAAGCACTTAATGTGAGAGCGTAGCTATGCAATGCAACTTTAACCTTCACATTGTGATTGCTGATGAGGGGACCCCATACAGACCATTTTGAAGAAAAACACTGTTCATAAGTAGAAGGACTAAAAGCACCAATCCCCTTTAAGAGGTTGCTAACCATCTGCTTGAGGAAAATTAGTTTGCCCCACTGCTAGCCTGACTTTTACTTGAACTACAGGCCTAAAGATAAAAAGGTACTTCAGTCTACCAACCCTCTACCCACTCCAAATCATATCATTCAGGTAGTACAGTGTGCAACATTTGTTTATGTGACTAGCTTCCCATCTTATATTTCTCCCCTCCACCTTCTTTATAGAATATGCATGACAAATGAGAATAGCCTTTCATTTCTATTTTTTAAGACTGTAATGGTTTATAGGAAATATGTTCTGTTTCCCATGGGAACCTCACAAATAGCAGCTTCACATTTTGATAAATTAATCATGCTGAAACATTTTGGAGTAATAGCTACAATCCAGCATTCTATACACACCGCAAAGAGTGAATTGGTTACTCCCCAAAGCAGGTATTTTCCTTCCAATATGTTTCTCCCTATGATAGCATGGCATTTTACTTCATTCTCCTGTTACTTACCCTGACACCCACTATCCCATAACAATAATAAATTGGTGATATTTAATAATTAGGTCAAATGTGGCCTTCCCTGTAGTGTGGCCACTAAGGCTGGGAAATTCTACAATCAGGAATTCCAAAGACAAAAACTGCTCAGTCAGGTATGCACTTAAGTGTGTGTGTGTGGGGGGGGGAACCGCCCAAATTCCAAAGAAATGATAATTTGTCAGGCAACTATGTGCCTGAGTGCCGGGCTAATCCTAACAGCCAAAGCTGGGATACCCATCTCTGAATAGGACCCTCTCACCCCTTACCTTCCACAAACAAAGAAGGTTGCTTCTTCTATTCAAGTACAAGGTATCCACATATTAAGAAACATTATCATATCCAGAGTGTCCATTGTCTCATCCTGAGCAACTCCAAGAAGCATTGTAATTCACTCTAAATCCCATCCCCTTAAAGCAGCTATTTACTATAAAAACCTTTCCAACCCCCACTCAAGTGCACATGGATCCCCTTCCTATGGATACTATGTCCGTCTGTGTTGCCAGTGCAGTTTCTGGAACCCCACTCTGCCAGCTTCTTCCATGACCTCATCTCCTCAGATTGGTAGAGTATCACCCAAAAAACAAACTCCCTTTTCTTTCCATCTATCCTGATACTTCCTATTTTATCCACTAGCCATGTGTGAATGCTTGATGCCTGAGTGTGTGTATGAATGTTATTATTGTTTTCTCAAATAAAGAGCAATTATTGCACTATTTAGCTTAATGTCTCCTCCTGATTACCAGTTTACATAGGTTATTCCGCTGATCCCTCTTGCATCATCAAGCTGAGCATATTAATCCCCCAAATTAATATCAATAGTTGGATATTGAAGAGCAAAGCTAGGACCTTTTGGAATACCATCACTAGGAAGGTTTGGCAGTCACTGTATCAAAAGAGTTGATGGAGTTGGGGTGTCCTTTTGGACTGTGGGGTCACTCCTGACTCTGGAGTAACCCGCTGCCCCCAAGATGGATTTCCTCTTTTTCAGCAAGACTCCCCATTGTTTTTCAGCAAGACTCCCCACTGTATATTTTTAGTTAGTGTGTATAGTTAAGACAACCCAATCCCTAGGAGTAACATGAGATGGGACAATAGACAACACTTAAGAATGTTTGTTTATGTGCCTTAATTGTTTATAGGAATTAAGTTTGTTTATTGTTATTGTTGCCCATAAGGGTTTGTGTTTTCACCCCCAGATTAGACCAGGTGGCTTTGTGAATAATTATGACATATATTATACTGGCCTCTCTGCCAGTATAATATATACTGGAGGCCATCAAATGTGGTTTCTTCCTCAAAGCGCCTTGCACTGCTCAGGTCCTATGCCAAATTATAAGGTGAACATTATATATTAATCAACCAAGTTGTGGAAGCTGTAACTTTAAGTGGAAAACTAGCAGCTGATTAGCTCACTTTCTCGATCACAAACAAGTACTATGGATTTTATCAGACTAGTGTCTAAAAATACTGCAGTTTTATGAATGAAGACAGCAGGAACATCATGACATTATAATACTTATTATCACTGTCATGATGGACTAACCAGCCCATCATGGAGAGTTCATCTCAAAACCTACAGGTCACAGCACTGGAAAATTCCACTCCCTGGTTTCCGTGGCAACATATATGGTAAGGGGGTGGTAACCTCATTTCCTAAACATGACATCACATCATCTGACTGAAGAGCCAATCCAAACCTGGAAAGGCAGAACCAATCAAATCTGACCAAAAGACGTTTAAGTTTCTGATTCCTTTGTTCTGAGAGAGAGGCTTGGGCCACATGGCTTGACCAGCAAGATAACGAGACAGGATAACTGATTTCAGGAGAAGCTGACCTTCCTCATGGGCCTGATAATGTCAAAGAGCCTCAAGGGATATCTGAAGTCTCAGGAGGAGACTCCAATGTAAGATAACTCTGAATTCCATCTCCAGAGACTGAACTAGGCTGGCTATGAGAGCCTGGTCTAGCCCATCCCAATTGGGACATAGACTGATGATTATGGACTTCATAAAATGTGAGTTATTATTTTCTTAGCATAGGGAATGTTCCTAGTTAGCACGCATTAGTTTTATGATTTATTTGCATACTGTGACTGAATGTATTTCTTGAAAATTTATGCTGAAATCCTGGAGGCGTGATTTCCCTCCATGCTAAATCTTAAGGGCTTGAACTAAAAAATAAAACTCTTTTTCTGTTTTTCCTTATCTCCATGGTCACATGCCTGAATTTCTCTGGGATAGAGGAAAAGGCACTGGTAACATTTTAACACAGCCTGTCCAGCTGCTCGCTGCGCTGGACAAAGAAAGGGTTAAAACTCAACAAGTGGTGGTGGAATTTGAAGAGAAAATCTCTCAGGGTTGGGATTTACAAAGGGGCAAGGAACCCTGGGCTTCAGGCAGAGAGCCTCTAGGGTCTCCATCACAATCACACATAGCTGTAATCATACAAAAGAAATCCCACAGAATTATCACACAATGACCACTAGTGCTTTAAGAACAGGAGTTTATTTCAGGGATTTAGCATGGGCGAGAATGAGGCTGTTCTCACGAAAAGATGCAAAAGTGCTTAAAACACCAAAAAAAAACCACCCCACCCCAAATTAACAAAGTAAATGAACACAAAAGCACTGAAACAAACCTAAGAACATACAAACTAGATGGGACAGTTCATAAAAAGAGCATCCTGTGCTTCATTTTTGTGTTCTCACCTGGCTGTTTTCTTGCTGAAGACTGCCCATTCATGCTGTAACCTTCTGATAACAATGGGATGTGTTTTGGCACACCCTCAATAGTGCAAAAAAAGTGATATTCACAATTTATTGACAACTTATCCTGTCAATTAAAAGGAATGCCTTATTTGGGGTTGGGGCGCAGGATAACCATGAGATGATGATGATGTCATATGTTGTCCATGGTCATTTGCACTACCATGACATCATAATCCTGCAGTTTTTGCTTGGTCTGATAAAGCCCTATGCCTTGGGACAAAGCAAATGCTTTTGGGGGAGGTGTTGGCTTGGTCCTGTTGTCTTCTTCCACTGACTAAATATAGAAGTAGGGGAAATATATCTAGATCTATAGCATTTCCCCATCAGAATGTAACTTCCTTTGCCACTGACCAGGATTTTTTTTTTTAAAAAAAGCATATAAAATATGTCACTATTGTTGAAGAAGAAAATCAAGAAATTAATTCATTGTTCATTCATTCATTGCATTGCCAGGTAAAAATGAAGTATTGCCAGCTGGCGTATCCCTAGATATGAAGAACTTATTGTCTGAGCTACAAAGATTGTAGGGACATTTGGCATAGGATCAAGAAATGAAGTAGGAGACTGACTGACTGAATTTTGCAAAGCTAACAGTTTGTTCATTGCAAACACATTTTCCAAGCAATCCAAGACTTAGCTATATACATGGACATAACCCGATGGACTATATAGAAATCAAATAGATCAATAAAACAAATTGAAAGCAGAAGATGGAGAAGCTCCTTTCTCTCTGAAAAAAACAAGACCAGGAGCAGATTGGGCCCCAGACCATGAACAACTAATATCAGAAATTAGAGTAAAGCTAAAGAAGAACACTTAATCATTCCGATTTTCAACCTGAAGAACATTTGTATAGAATTTAATGACCATGAGAAGAATAGATTTGCACTATTAAGCCTAATTGATCAGGAGCCAGGAGAACTCTGGACTGAAGTCAGGGATATTGTCAGGGAGGAATGCAAAAAGACAGTATTTATAGCCAAAAAGAAAGAGAACCCTCAGTGGATGGCAGATGAAACTCATCAAGCTTTTGACAGACAAGAAGCAAAAGTAAAAGGTGACAGAAATAAAGTCAGAATCCTGAATGCAAATGTTCAATTACTTTTCCTCAGGGACAAGGAGAACTACTATAATAATCAATGCAGAAACATAAATGTGACAACAATAAAAGAACAAGAGACCTCTTCCACAAGATCTGAGAAATCAAAAGGAAATTTAAACCAAGAATGTGGATGCTCTACGACCAGCAGGGGAACATATTACATGACCAAATAGAACTACAAAGCTGATGGAAACAATAAACTCTAGAACTATATGAAAGAGATGAAAGGGTGACAGATTCATTTGAGGAAGAATCATATGAAGACAAATCTCCAATTTTAGAAAGTGAAGTAGAAGCTGCACTCAGAGCACTAGGGAGAAATAAATCACCAGTAACAGATGGCATACCAATAGAGCTGCTTCAGGCTACAGAGACAGGATCTATTCAAGTTCTAACTAAAATCTGTCAACAAATATGGAAAACAAAACAATGTCCCACAGATTGGAAATGCTCAATATACATTCCTATCCCAAAGAAAGGGAATATGAGGGATTGCAGTAACCATGGGACCATTCAATTAATTTCCCATGCAAGCAAAGTTATGCTAAAAAAAAAAAAGGACAACAAAGACTTTCACCATATAGAGAGCAAGAAATGTCAGATGTCCAAGCTGGATTCAGGAAAGGAAGAGACACTAGGGATCATATTGCAAACCTACATTGCATAATGAAGCATGCTAAATAACTTCAAAGGAAAATCAGCCTGTGCTTTATAGATTTTAGCAATGCCTTAGATTGTATAGATCACAAAAAACTATGAATCACTCTTAAAGAAATTGGTGTGTCAGAACATTTGATTGTCCTGATGTGTAATCTGTACTCAGGACAAGAGGCTACTGTTAGGACACAATGCAAAGAAATGGAAAGGTTTCAAATCGGCAAGGGGGTTAGACAAGGCTGCATTTTATCATCCTATCTGTTTAACTTGTATGATGAGCATATCATACATAAAGCAAAATTGGACTCAGAGGCAGGAGGTGTGAAAATTTGAGGAAGGAACAGCAACAATTTAAGATATGCAGATGACACCATAATACTAGCAGAAAATATCAAAGACTTGGAACTATTACTGAAGTTAATCAAGGAAGAAAGTGCAAAGGCAGGTTTGTCAGGGGATGACAGGACATTCAGTCCCCGGCAGAAACTAAAAACTGTCTCAGCAGATTTAGTAGCAACCTGTTCCCAAGAATACTCACACACAGAGTGTTTTGACGTCCAGAAAACAAGAGGTATTTTAATCTTCAAGTAATTCTCGATATTCACAAATATTTACAATCTCGTCAGTCAAACTGCTATGCCAGACATCACAGAATCACAAGAAGAGAATGAGCTCTGGTCTAGCTCACTTATATACACATCAGCAGAGCATTGGCTTACTTAACCACATGGGTATATTGCATCAGATCTTGTACTACATAGCTTGCCCTCTAATAACCCTCCTTCTGCAGCTGTGGCATGACTAGGCATGACTTGGCAGTTCATGGAGTCAGCCAACATGACTCAGCATGATTTCTGCAGTTGTTTGATCATTTTATAATGGAGTTCAGTCTCTAACTCCTGACAAGGTTTACAATTAAATGTTAAGAAAACAAAAATAATGACAACATATTATTTACGTCAATTGAAAGTAGACCACCATTAATACATTGAAATAGTTCAAAATTTTCCATACCATGGCTCAGCCATTAATCGAAATGGAGACTGCAGTCAAGAAATCAGAAGAAGACTTGGAGTTGGAAGGGCAGCTATGAAATAACTAGCAAGATCTTGAAGTGTAAAGATATATAATTGAATACTAAAGTTAGGATTTTCCATGTCATTGTATTTCCCATTTCTATATATGATTGTGCAAGCTGGACACTGAAGAAAGCTGATAGGAAGAAAATCAACTCCTTTGAAATGTGGTGCTGCAGAAGAGTTCTACGAATACCATGGACTGTTAAAAAGACAAATAAATTAGTTCTAGAGGAAATCAAGCCTGAACTCTCCCTAGGAGACAAGATGACTAAACTGAGACTGTTGTATTTTAGACATATCACAAGAAGACATGATTCACTAGAAAAGACAATGATGCTTGGTACGGTGGAAGGTAGTAGGAAAAGAGGAAGACTGCATTCCAGATGGATAGACTCAATCAAAAAAGCCATGTCCCTGAGTCTGCAAGACCTGGGTAGGGCTGTTGAAGATATGGTGACTTGGAAGTCCCTCATTCATAGGGTCACTATAAGTCTGAGTCAACTTGATGACAGTTAACAAGAACAATACAATGGTACTTATGTCATCTTCTGTTACAGTCCAACATCTCTATGTAGTATTGTACAGCTTCTAACTGTGTTCTACTTACATTTTTAGAGGGAAGCTCTACTGTGCTAGCATTATGCAATAGACTTCATTTTAGTCAGTTCCATATATTTTGTCTGCCCTAGATCCATTATCTGCCATATTTCCACCCATAAGATGGTGAGAAAGACCTAAGGCTGGATGAACAACATCTTAATTAGTGTTTTTCAGAGCATGAGAAATATGTTGCACATCCAAGTGAACACCTACTTTCCCATTTTTACAAGTTTTATGTTAGAAGCATAGGGGAACTGCTCTTTCCCTCAGTCCACAATTTGGGGATAACATTTACTGCCTGCTCAAACAACCACTGGATTCAGAAAGCCCCAGGACAACCATGATGACAGCAGTGTAAAAGCTTTGCTTTGTGTCAGTTTGATGAGACCTAAAAGCAACCTGAGGGTCAGATTGGTTTTAAATGATAGAACGGAGTTGTATGAATGAAAACAAGGAGGACTTAATCAGGCAACATGGTGTATGGCATAGCCACTGTGAGACTGATAGTGATGTCATTTATTTGTAAGACGATGCTGAAGTAAAGTGTGCTTGCATGGCAGTTGGAAGATGTATGGAAAATGTACAAAAACAGTGATGGTTTAACTAGGGTCATTACTTTATTTATTATTAACCAACAAACAGAGAGGATGTTTTCTAATATAGGATAGTAGGGTAGTAGAGGCCAAGGTCATTCCTGTACAGCCTCTTCTGCCTATCATTGGGTGGAACACCCCACCTTGATGTCTGGCTGTAGAAATACAGTCAGATATTGTTCAGCCCATTTTCCTGAGAAGATCAACCTGGCATACCCACACCTCAAGCTCTAAGGCTTAAAGGAGTGGGTATAATGTAGGATTATCCCAGAGGTGATCCTGTAGCCCAGCCCATGAACCAAGGGGACAGTCTAAAGAATTCCACTAAATAGTACCCATTGGATGTTTGTTCTAATCTTTAATACAAATTTAAGGCAAAATAGAAGGGTCAGGGGGAGAATGATTCACCTGCTCTAACCAAGTGTTACTTAAATGATTTTGGGGGGATTCCTTTTCACCCCAGCCCAATATGACACCAAGATACTAAGGAAGGCCTGTTGGAATATTGTGCCCCACAATCCTGCCTACCAATTTAGATGGTTTAAATGTTGCCTCCCCATCCCACCCCACCCCAATCCTGCTCAAACCTGTTGTGGTGGTAAAAACAGAGCCATGACCAATGTCTGGCATTCCTTCATTGGGGGTGATCTGTTCCACTCAGCCACCTCACTATTATTTCTGCTTCTGGCTACCTGCACTATTACTGTCTTTGGGGTTAGAAGGCGAGGGGCAGACCATGCTAGGTAACATTTAGGCCATGCTAGGCTACAACAAAACTACAGAAGGCCACAAATAGGCTGCAAATGTGTTCTTCTGCCTAGCTTCTAGATTTTTACTACCCTTCACTTGGCAACATGTCACTGTCACCAACAGAACAAGGAACTGAGCAGGGGGAGTGACCTGATGGCCCATAGGGCCCCTTCCAATTTTATGATTCTATGAAGAAAAGGCCAATGATTGAGCTTTGCTTCAACTGCTCCTAATATAGTTGCTCAATGTGGCAATGCAGTATTGCCACACCAGATTTCCCCAGCTTTTCCAGCATGGGTGACAAAGGCACACTTGGCTCTGCATATGTCACAAACAGTGATACAAGACTGAGAATGAAATATTCAAAGCATTTGGTCAGTTTCAATATTCTAAAATATACATTTCTGTTTTAGTTAAACTCCTTTGTATCTATTCAAACTGATCTATAAATGAAAACAACGGTTTTATTCTATTAAATGGAAGATTTCCTATAGAGAAACATTCAAGGCCTTCCTCATTATAAACATTATAAAAAAGAGGGTGAGGCTTGGGGACAGTTACTCTACTAGAACAGAGCTTAATTGTGGCATCCCTCAGGGTGCCATCCTGTCCCCGATGCTATTTAACATCTATATGAAGCTTCTGGGAGAGATCATTCGGAGGCATGGAGTGCGGTATATTTCTCCATGTCTCAGTCATCAGCTTCGACTTCAGATGGCATCTCTCCTCTCAATGATTGTCTTAGGGCAGTAATGGACTGGATGAGGAAGAACAAATTGAGACTGAATCCAGACAAAACGGAGGTACTAACAGTTACGGGCCAAAAACCAGGTCTGGGAATACAACTTCCAACCCTGGATGGAATCACACTCTCCTCCAAGGACTGTATCCACAGTCTGGGGGTGCTCCTGGACCCATAGCTCCAGATGTCTAATTAGGTAAATGTGATGGTCAGGAGTCCCTGCTATCAACTTCGGCTGATATGCCAGCTGCACCCTTTCCTGGAAATCAGGGACCTCGAAATTGGTACATGCACTGGTAACCTCCCATATCGACTTCTGTAATGCACTCTACATGGGGCTACCCTTGTGCTTGACTCGGAAACTTCAACTAGTTCAGAACATGGCAGCCAGGTTGATTTTTGGTGTTTCCAGAAGAGAGCACATAACACTTGTGCTAAAAGCTCTCCACTATCTGCCTATTAGTTTCCGGGCACAGTACAAGCTGTTGGTTATGACCTTTAAAGCCCTACATGGCTTGGGTCCAACTTACTCCCTGGACCGCCTCCACCCGTACGACCCTCCACACTCACGTTGGTCCTCTGGGAGGAATCTGTTACAACCTATGAAAACAAGGCTGTCGATGACCTCCCAGAGGGCCTTCTCTGCTGCTGCTCCCAGATCAGTTTCCTGCCAGAGAGAAGGAGAGCAGCTTCTGGACAGCAAGTTTCCTGCCAGTTTCCTGCCAGGGAGAAGAAGGAAGCAACTTCTGGACAGCCATTCTGACTGGGGAGATTGAATTTTTTTTAAAACTGTTGGGAGAGGCTGTTTGTTGCTGAGGGGCTTGAACTTCTGACCTTCCCCTTTTACCCTCAAGAGCCTTCCTGTGAGTCACACCTGTGAGTCACACCTGTGAGTCATTAGGGGGTGGAGCTGGGAGCCTAGCTCTATATAAGTCCTTGCAGAGGCTTTCCAGGCCAGTTTCCTGCCAGAGAGAAGGAGAGCAGCTTCTGGACAGCAAGTTTCCTGCCAATTTCCTGCCAGGGAGAAGAAGGAAGCAACTTCTGGACAGCCATTCTGACTGGGGAGATTGAATTTTTTAAAAAACTGTTGGGAGAGGCTGCTTGTTGCTGAGGGGCTTGAACTTCTGACCTTCCCCTTTTACCCTCAAGAGCCTTCTTGTGAGTCACACCTGTGAGTCACACCTGTGAGTCATTAGGGGGTGGAGCTGGGAGCCTAGCTCTATATAAGTCCTTGCAGAGGCTTTCCAGGCCAGTTTCCTGCCAGAGAGAAGGAGAGCAGCTTCTGGACAGCAAGTTTCCTGCCAGTTTCCTGCCAGGGAGAAGAAGGAAGCAACTTCTGGACAGCCATTCTGACTGGGGAGATTGAATTTTTTTTAAAACTGTTGGGAGAGGCTGCTTGTTGCTGAGGGGCTTGAACTTCTGACCTTCCCCTTTTACCCTCAAGAGCCTTCCTGTGAGTCACACCTGTGAGTCACACCTGTGAGTCATTAGGGGGTGGAGCTGGGAGCCTAGCTCTATATAAGTCCTTGCAGAGGCTTTCCAGGCCAGTTTCCTGCCAGAGAGAAGGAGAGCAGCTTCTGGACAGCAAGTTTCCTGCCAGTTTCCTGCCAGGGAGAAGAAGGAAGCAACTTCTGGACAGCCATTCTGACTGGGGAGATTGAATTTTTTTAAAAAACTGTTGGGAGAGGCTGCTTGTTGCTGAGGGGCTTGAACTTCTGACCTTGCCCTTTTACCCTCAAGAGCCAGAGGCGCAAGCCTAACGGCGCGCGAATTTCAGTAACCAAACAAAAATACAGCAGACCTAAAAGTACAGCTTAGCATTCTCAGCGTTAACTAAGAGTTCTTAGATTACCTAAAAGCTCTCATCATGGAAACTGAGGGGACTGCAGCAGTCACTTGCAACACTTGTGCAATGTTTGTATTCTTGTCTACAGACGTGGAGAACTTCACATGCACCAAATGCAAGCTGGTAGCCCTCTTGGAGGAGAAAGTACAGCAGCTGGAGACACGGGTAGCTACACTTCAACAGATTCGGGAGCAAGAGGTTTTCCTGGACAGAACAGAACGAACAGTCTTGGATGGGGACCGCACAGAGGAAGTGGCTGTGGAGGAGAGGGTCACTTCACGGACACAGGAAGTAGACAGCTGGAGGAATGTCACACACAGAACAAGAAAACCCAGGGATTCTTCCAGCAGCTTGCAGCTACAGAATCGATTCGAAGCCCTTTCCCTTATCAAGGACAACGAGGAAGAACAGCATGGACAGACTTCAGGGGTAGAGCAGGGGACCTTTAGAGGACCACCACAAGGAACAGCAGCTGTGAAGCCTCGGCGGAGGCATGTGGTGGTGGTGGGGGACTCCTTGCTGCGGGCCTGACAAGATGACTCGGGAGGTGTGTTGTCTCCCTGGGGCAAAGATCCGTGATGTGACGGAGAGGCTGACAAGACTCATCAAGCCTACGGATCATTACCCCTTCCTTTTGGTCCATGTGGGAACCAATGATACTGCAAGGCACAGCTTTCCCAAGATCAGAAGAGATTATGAGGCCCTGGGGAGGAAGCTGAAAGAAATGGACACACAGGTTGTCATCTCGTCTCTTCTGCCAGTTGAAGGGCATGGTCCAAGAAGGGAGAGGAAAATAGCCGACGTAAACAACTGGCTCCGTAGATGGTGTCGCCGAGAACAAATTGGATTCTTGGATCATGGACTGCGCTTCCATGCGGGCGGACGTCTGGCAAGAGATGGGGTGCATCTTACAACAGTTGGAAGAAACATATTTGCCAACAGTCTCAAGAATATGATCAGGAGGGCTTTAAACTGATTCAAATGGGGGAGGGAGACAGTATTCTGGAAGGCAAAAGGGCTGGAGAAAATAGTCAAACTGTCATAGAGGGAACAAGGCAAACAGCGCAAGGACCCAACAGTGGGAGGCAAAAAAACTTGCACAGGGAGCAAGTAAAGGGAACACATGGTCTCAGATGTCTCTACACTAATGCACAGAGCATGGGAAATAAGCAAGATGAACTTGAACTCCTTGCACTACAAAACAAATATGATATAATAGGCGTTACTGAAACCTGGTGGGACGAGTCTCATGATTGGAATGTAGGAATAGAGGGGTATAACCTTTATAGGAGAAACAGGCCAGACAGGAAAGGAGGAGGAATAGCATTATATGTCAGGGATATTTACACCAGTGAAGTGATCCATGACATCAATACTGGAAGCCAGGTGGAGAGCATCTGGATAAAAATTAAAGGGGAGGGAAACAACAGGGATGTTATTGTGGGACTCTACTACAGACCCCCAAATCAGACGGAGGAATTGGATGTTGCCTTTCTAGAACAGATGAACATACATGCAGAAAGGAGAGATGTAGTAGTGATGGGTGACTTCAACTATCCTGATATTTGCAGGCAATCTAACTCAGCCAAAACTACAAGGTCTAGCAAATTCCTTACATGCCTGGAAGACAATTTCATGGTCCAAAATGTGGAAGAGGCAACAAGGGGGTCAGCTATTTTAGATCTGATCCTAACCAACAGAGACGACCTTGTTAATGGGGTGCAAGTGGTGGGATCCTTAGGTGAGAGTGATCATGTTCTCCTGGAGTTTGTTATACAATGGAAAGGAGAAGCCAGGCATAGTCAGACACGCATTCTTGACTTTAGGAGAGCTGATTTCAATAAACTCAGGGAAATACTGGGGATGATCCCATGGTCAAGAATACTAAAAGAGAAGGGACCTCAAGACAGATGGGACTTTCTCAAAAGGGAGATACTGAAGGCACAATTTCAAACAGTACCATTGAGGAAGAAAAATGGGAGGTGTCTCAAGAAACCAGGATGGATGACTAAAGAACTTTCAATGGAACTAAGTTTTAAACGGAACATGTATAGGAAATGGAAAAGGGGGGAAATCACCAAAGAAGAATTCAAACAGATAGCGAACACGTGTAGGAGTAAAGTCAGAAAAGCTAAAGCGCAGAATGAGCTCAGGCTTGCTAGGGAGGTTAAGAACAATAAAAAGGGTTTTTTTGGGTATGTCCGCAGCAAAAGGAGAAAGAAGGAAATGATAGGGCCGCTACGTGGAGAAGATGGCAAAATGCTAACAGGGGACAGAGAAAAGGCAGAATTACTCAACACCTTCTTTGCCTCAGTGTTTTCAGAAAAGGAAAAGGAGGACCAACCTGAGGAGAATGGAACAGAGGACACAATAGGGGAAATCCAGCTCAAAATAAGTAAAGAGGTAGTACAGGAATACCTTCTTAATCTAAATGAATTTAAATCTCCAGGACCAGATGAACTACATCCAAGAGTATTAAAAGAGCTGGCAAATATAATCTCAGAGCCATTGGCAATAATATTTGAGAACTCCTGGAGAACAGGAGAAGTCCCAGCAGACTGGAGGAGGGCAAACGTTGTTCCCATCTTCAAAAAGGGGAAAAAAGAGGATCCCAACAACTATCGTCCAGTTAGTCTGACATCAATACCAGGGAAGATTCTAGAACAGATCATTAAACAGAGAGTCTGTGAACATTTAGAAGGCAATGCCATAATCACAAAAAGTCAGCATGGGTTTCAGAGAAACAAGTCATGCCAGACTAATCTGATCTCTTTTTTTGATAAAGTTACCAGCTTGGTAGATGAAGGGAATGCTGTGGACATTGCATACCTTGATTTCAGTAAGGCCTTTGACAAGGTTCCCCATGACATTCTTGCAAACAAGCTTGTAGAATGTGGGCTAGACAAGTTAACTGTTCAATGGATTTGTAATTGGTTGACCGGCCGAACCCAAAGGGTGCTCAGCAGTGGCTCCTCTTCGTCTTGGAAAGATGTGACCAGTGGGGTGCCACAGGGTTCTGTCCTGGGCCCAGTGCTATTCAACATCTTTATCAATGACTTAGATGAGGGAATTAGGGGCATACTTATCAAATTTGCAGATGACACCAAATTGGGAGGAGTAGCTAATACCCTAGAGGACAGGATCAAAATTCAGAATGACCTGGATAGACTGGAGAGCTGGGCCAAAGCTAACAAAATGAAATTCAATACGGAGAAATGTAAAGTACTGCATTTAGGGCGGAAAAATGAAATGCATAAATATAGGATGGGAGAGACCTGGCTGAATGAGACTACGTGCGAAAGGGATCTAGGAGTCCTAGTAGACCACAAGTTGAACATGAGCCAACAGTGTGATGCGGCAGCTAAAAAGGCCAATGCTATTTTGGGCTGTATCAATAGAAGTATAGTGTCTAGATCAAGGGAAGTAATAGTGCCACTCTATTCTGCCTTGGTCAGACCTCACTTAGAATACTGTGTCCAGTTCTGGGCACCACAATTCAGAAAGGATATTGACAAATTGGAGCATGTCCAGAGAAGGGCAACTAAAATGGTGAAAGGTCTGGAAACAATGCCTTATGAGGAGAGACTTAGGGAGCTGGGTATGTTTAGCCTGGAAAAAAGACGGTTTAGAGGCGATATGATAGCCCTGTTTAAGTATTTGAAGGGATGTCACGCTGAGGATGGAGCAGGCTTGTTTTCTGCTGCTCCAGAGACTGGAACACGGAGCAATGGGTGCAAGCTCCAGGAACAGAGATTCCACCTCAACATGAGGAGGAACTTTTTGACAGTAAGAGCTGTTCGGCAGTGGAACACACTCCCTCGGAGCGTGGTGGGGTCTCATTCCTTGGAGGTGTTTAAACAGAGGCTGGATGGCCATCTGTCGGGGATGCTTTGATTGTGATTTCCTGCGTGGCAGGGGGTTGGACTGGATGGCCCTCGTGGTCTCTTCCAACTCTGCAATTCTATGATTCTATGATTCTATGATTCTATGATTATGGAATGGCCTGCCAGACAAGATCTGTCTTATTACCACCTTAGACAGCTTCAAAAAAGCTGTCAAGGTGGATCTTTTCTGGCAGGCCATTCCTGAATAGCTATCCCGGCCCAAAGATTTGGCTGTCTTTTCCCTTGAGCTGCCATTGAATTGTTCCATTCCCCCCCCTCTTTTTAATTATTGCATGTTTTTAATCTTTTCTAATTAAATATTGTTTTAAGGAGTGGGTGGGTTAGGGTACTGATATACTTACGGAGTTTTTATGCTGTAAGCCGCCCCAATAAAATTTTATTTATTTCTAAATATTATTATTATTATTATTATTATTATTATTATTATTATTTCAGTTGTCTAGGGTGGATTACTACAATATGTTCAACTCCATGGGAAAAGAAATGCCAGTAAAAACAGAACAATAGTAAAAACAAAGCAGAACACCATATTGATTGATCCATTTTGTTAAATTTTTAGACTTCCAAGAAACCCAAGCTCTGTAGGTAGTTCACAAGTACATTAAAATTATAAGTTATAAAATGATAATAAAAGCAATAATCAAACATCATAAGATAAAAGGAAACAAAGTGAAATCAATAGTAGGGAGTGAGTTTAAAAATAACCAGAACATAATGAAACCATAGTAAATTCACCAGGAAAAAAAAAATAGAAGAGCACAGAGGTTTATTAACATTAAAATGTTGTTTTGTTTTTGTTTTTTTTAAATGCCTGGGAGCATTTAAAAAGCTCTTCACCTAAAATGTGAAAGGATGATAACATAGGCACCAGATCAGCCTATCTGGGGAAAGCATTCTTCAAATATGCCAACACCACCAATGAAAAGGCTCTCTTTCTTATACCCTAGCATTTCATCTCACTCGGAAAAAGAATCTGGATAAGAGTCCAGAGAGGTAAACTGATGTTTGTAAATTTGTCACCAAAGTACTTAGGGAAGGAATGAACTTCTTCACAAAGTTTCTTCTAAAGGTTAGCAATGTATAATTTTAGCAATTTTCTTTCCACTGTGAGAAAGTCTTTAAAAACAATGCAGTTTTTGAAGGCTATTTGCAATTCACCATTTATTCTGTGCAAAATTTACTCGTGGTTGTTTTGCACAGAAAACAGCATTTTCTCCATGAAAATCATATTTCAATGTGGAAATATTAATTCCTGCCCAGAAAATACTATTTTCTGTACAGAAAAATGTTGTTTTCCTATGCAGAATAAATCCAAATAATAGCTTTTTTCTGCACAGAAAACAGTATTTTCTTCATGGACAATAATATTTTAACACAGAAAATTAATTCCTGAACAGAAAATGGCATTTTCTATGCAGATAAAGCATGTACAGATTTTAAACAGAATAAATTTCCAATTACAGGGTTTTCTGGACAGAAAATAGCATTTCTGTACATTAATTAATGTTTCTGCATTAAAATATTATTTTACACTTAGAAAATGCTGTTTCCTGTACAAAATATGTTGTTTTCTAAACAAAACATCCATGTGTGGATTTTATGCAGAATAAGTCCTGAACTGCAAAGATTCTTATCAGTCCAGGATTCTTCTTGTCACGGTTTTTCAACACTTGAAAAATGGTTTTTGTTTTTTTATTGTCAATTTAATGAATATTTTTGAATATTTGTTCCATCCCTACCTTAGGGTTTTAAGAGTTCAAAACAAACTTTGAAATCACATTTGGGCTTTACAAGTTCAAAACTGCACTCTGAGTCAAAAAATGGAGTGGCAGCCTGTGTAGCTTGCACACTCATTGTATGCCTAACAAGCCTAGTTAACATTCTGATTTTGATTAACTGATGTATTTGGACTGACCCATATATAATGCATTGCAAGAATTCAAACAGGAGTTTACCAGAGTGTCAATGACTGTCACAAGGTTGTCTCTGTCGAGGTAGGTTTGGAATTAGTAAAATCATCCAAAACTGAGGAAAAGGTATTCCAAAACACTCATTCTACTTGTGTTTCCAATGAAAATGATGGAATACCCTCAAGAGCATCATCAGCCAAAAGAAAACCATGCAGAATCTAACAGTATTAATGACAAAAGAGAAAGAACTAAAATAATATTTAGGAACAAGCAAGTAGAGCATTTATAGACCAAGATGCTATCAATTGGGACAACTAGGCTGGTAGGGGCCTTAGATCACATCCAGGGATAAAGATAAAGCATTTTTTTTAAAAGTAAATGAAATAGAGGTGGGAGATGTGGTAGAGGTGGCAGTACAGTGGCAGAGGTAAAATGGCCAATGGCACTACAATGATAGGTGGTGAAAGTTTTTGCTGCCCTCCCCCTTGGTGCTGCTATGCCCTGCTTGAAAATAATGATATATGCTGGTATAATAGATCCTTATGCAACCATATGTTACCAACAGGACTCCAGCCATAAAGTTCAAAATTGATCATTGCACACTTGCTGGTAACAATGTATTTTTTATTTACATAGTATGTTTCAGCACAAATAATTCATAATAATTTCCTCATTTCATGAAGATCCCAGACAATGCAACAGCTGTGTCCTGTGCCATCGTGACCTGTCACCTTCCAAAAAGTGGTTGTAATATCTGCCTCCTCTTGCTTTTCAGATTAGCACTCCAAGCCTTGCCCTTATTCATCAAATTCATTGTTTCTTCTGTCGGAGGGTTGGGGAAGCTGTGGCTGTAGACTTCTTTAAAAAAATAATAAAATCAGCCCACATTAGCTTTAACCACAGGCCATGCTAGCTGGGTCTCTTGGGGAATGCAGTCCATAACATCTGAAGGGGCACAGATGCCACAGCCTTGCTCTATAAGAATTATTTTTATTTCATATTTATCAAAGCGTATTTACTGAATATTGTTTGCGTATATTTATTGAAGGCTATTTATTGAATACTTATATTTTTCCATATGTAGGGATGTGAGAGGGTGGCTGTTTGTATGAGAGATCCTAACAGAAAAAGCAACATTTACAGAGGAGAGGATTCTTCTGTTCCTTCCCCAAAATGATAACAGTCAAATTCACTTGCGGACCCAGGCCGTACTCTCCCGACCCCTTCCCTTTAATGAGTACACAAACAACTTCAAGCTTTCTTAACCAATTGTATTGAGTAGAAGATAAACATGAGAATTAGGTATAGGTTAGTATAAGAATATTGGCAATAAAAGGCTGCAACTTGTTAATGGCTGCAAATGGTTGGCACTATTGCATGGGTCCACATCCCTTCATTGCCCAACCCTTTGTTGGCCAATGGTCCCTGTCAGTCACTACCGACACTCTCCTGAAGGAGGGAGCCTAGGCTGAGCCTCACTGCTCGACACTCCCTCCTCTCCTGCAAACAAGTTATTAATCCTAACAAGGGGGAGGGGTCTCTGTGAACTTAAACTTGAACTTGAACTTTACAGAGACCCCCAATCCCCCCTTACCTGGATCAGGACCCATGCCATCCGGCTAGCAAATTACGGCAATAATATGTAAAATACATGAAGGATACACAAAACACACCAATACAATACATAATGAGAGTGTGGGCGGGTCTTTGCCCCCCTGGAGCCAGACTGAGGAGTCTGCACCGGGGCCAGCTTATGCACCAGCCCCAGCACAAAGTAAACATCATCCAGCTGTGCTGGAAGCACAGATGGAAGTCCTTCCCCCAGCTCTGCTCCTGGTCAATCAGGGCGTAGGAGGCCTGCTCTGATTGGCTGAAGTTCCCACACTCTCCTTCCCAGCCATTGGGTATGCTGGGAAGAAGGGAACATGGTGGTCCCCATGGCCGCCCACTGGAGGGTTTGGGGATGCCAGCTGGGCTGCAAATGGTCCACTGGGCAAATGCCGGTAAGCCTCCTTCCTGTCCATGCAGCAGGAATGCTTAGGGAGAAGGTCTAAAATCCTCATGCAAGGTACCATAAATAGGCTCCTGTGCTGCCCTGGCTATGTAGATTGCACAGGTGTCATATTTAACCCCTATACTTTTTTCAACAATTGATGGAGACAGAGTTTCACTTTCATAGTATTTTAGCTGATACTTGGGAGAGTACAGTCAGAATGGCTGTTGAGTGGACTGCCCCATTGATTTCCTGAATGAAACAAGAATTCCATGTGAATGAATGAAACAAAAATTCCAGATCTTAAAAGAGACTATTCAAGTTTTAATTTCCAAAATAAGAAATGCCAGAAAATCACACTTTCTTAATCCTATATATGTGAGGACCTGTTGCAATTACCTAATGGTGATGAATAGGCATATTCAGCCTGTTCCAAAGTTCTACATAGACCCATATACAATGTGCCTCAGTATCTGTGGTATTTTGGCTACATCCCTCTCTCCTTTCCCCGTGGATACCAAAAAATGCAGATGCAGTCCCCCCCCCCCGGTTTGAAAAATTCCTCTATCATATGATTCTATACCTGGATCCACACTACACAAATAATCTGGTTTGAAACTGGATTATTTGCCATGGCTCCTTCCTATAGAATTCTTGGATTTGTAGTTTTACAAGGTCTTTAGCCTTCTCTGCCAAAGAGTGCTGGTGCCTCACCAAACTACAAATCCCAGTATTCCATAGGAAGGAGCCATGCCAAGTAATCCAGTTTCAATCTGGATTATTTCTGTAGTGTGGATTTAGCTTGATACACTTAGAATCAGGCATTTTATGTGACTCCTGTGCCTGTCAAGGGTTTTTTTAAAGACTTTTTTTTCTGCTTCTGTACCAGTGTTGAGGAGGATGTATACAGTGGCTAGGAGTTGTTGTTTTTTTCCTTTACAGCTATGTCTTAAAACAAAAAACTCTCTGAAGAAACATAAAGACATCTGTAAGACTTAATATTGCAAGCAGATGATTTTTTCTTTATGTTTTTGTTTTACATTAGGGTGGGCAACTGTGGGGGATTTGGGCCAATATTGTCCCTGTAACATTCTCTAGAGGATGAATCAAAGACTCCCCCCCCCCAAAGGTTGGTGGGATTTTTTCAAGCTCTATGATCCCACTGCAAACAAACCCCTTAGCCTTAGGATATCTGCTAGTTGGGGACAATGTGAAAGAGATGTGGGGAGAATGAAGCCCCATGTAGCGCCAGAACCACACATTTGCAGCTTTTAAAGCCATCTGGTCCTCATGTCAATTTCTTTTAAAAAATATGGACCATTTCTAGCTGGTTTTTCAGCTGAAAACAGCCCGAAAAGAAAGAAAAGCACCCACAAGCCCCACAAATCACTTTATTTTGGCAGAAATCATGTCTATAAGTGACATGATGTCACTACAAGTGGAAAAATGAAGGGTGGATTTGTTGCTCTTACAGTGGTAAATGCACTAGCTTCCCATGTAGGTACCTAGACTTGATGCAAAAATCAATTATTATTATTATTATTATTATTTTTACCCCGTCCCTCTGTTAAAAACATTTGGGGCAGCTTACAACAGTTAAAATACAACAATACAGACTAAAATCCCTAAGCCCCACTGAACCCCACCCTCCCCCATAAAAAGATATTAAACTAGTATCAAATTAAAATCCACCTAAACTTAAAATCACATAAATAAACAAATACAAAAATCAACAGCACACTGCATTTAGTGGTCCCTATGTAAACTTATATTGTATGCGGTAAACTCCTGCAGCTGTGAGAGGGTCTCTTTTGTCCTTCGCTGAGCATAGCATTTCTTGGATTTTCTTGGTTGGTCTGTAGATTGTTTGGAGGTTGTGTTTACTCATCAGTTACCCTATTCTTTCTGTGACTCCTCTGATGTATGGTAAAAATACCTTTCCTTTTGGTGGCTGTTTTTCTTCTTCATTCCTGTGCTTTTTTCTTGGTCTGGCTGCTCTTGTGATGTCTGATCTTGGAGTAACCATTAGCCTGTAGAGCCCAGTTTAGGTGCTTCAGTTCGTCCTGCAGGTAGTGGGGTTCACAGATCCTTTTTGCGCTGTCTACCAATGTTTTTATTGTGATTCTTTTTTCTACAATCGAATTCATTCATTCATTCATTCATTTTTTTAAAGTTTTCCCCTTGCTTTCTTTGGTATGTAACTTACAGGTGTTAATCTTTTAAGGGGAAAATGCTACTGTTTGCACCTCTGGTTCACGGGCAAGAAAATCTAGGGAAATTTCTGGTTTGTTGGCTTCTTTCACAATGTGTCAGTTTTTTTTCTTTCCTAATCCCTTTGCTGTTGGCACACTGGTAAAGATGTTATCAGTTCCTATATACCATCAACTGTCTTGTGAGTCTATTATTAAGTTTCTGAAACACTGTCTCTCCTATGTTTTTATCTGCTGAGGCACTTTCTTCCTTTCCCTCATATAATTTGATCTCACTAAAAAATGTTTGGGAACCACAGCACTCATAATATTATCCCATACTTTGCAAGTATTAATAACATATATAGTAATACCCCTGCATCTGTGGGGATTGGTTCTGGGGATGCCTGCGGATGGCAAATTCTGTGGATAATAGTGAACACCATCCTGGGCAGCTATCCCGGGGGAAGGGGGTGGAGGGGTGAATTCACCCCCATTTCCCCCGGGATAGTACCCTGGGAGGGTGGGTGTGTTCACTCCTCCACCCCTCCCCCCTTCACCTCTGCCATGACCCCACCGGAGCAGTGATTGGTGGGCCAAGGGGGAAGAGGACAAGGCTAGTTTGTTTCTCCACTCCCTTCACCCTTCGCCCTTTGCTCATGGCCCTGCCACAGCGGCGATCACAGGAGCAAAGCAAAGGGGGAAGGGGACAAGGCTAGTTCACTCCTCCACCCTCTTCCCCCCGCCATGGCCCCACCATGGTGGCAATCACAGGGGGGAAGGGGACGAGGCCTTTGCCCCCATGACAGGAGCCCTCCCAGGAGAAGGGATGAGAGTGGCAAGATCCCTCCCTCTCCCCTCAACAACAACCACAAATAATTGAATCCATGGTTGGCGAATCAGCGGATATGGGGGTGCTACTCTATGGCCTTATTGGACTCTGAATGGCACTATATCAGTCATGAACTGAAGCATTGTGACATGGCATAAAATACTATGAAAGAGTCTAAGTTGTGTACAGGAGCAGCTGACTTGCCTTCCAAACTGATAAATTGATGTTGAACCCCATAATCCAATTGGAGGTTTGTTTGTTTTTCCTTCAGAAGATGATTAGTGCCACCATGCCCCAGAAGAGGGAAGGCAATCTTCAGTGACATATTTTCTGAACCCTCACCCAAGAACAGAGAATACTTGTGACTAATGAGATGAGAGTGCATAGGATCTTATTCTATGCAAAATTTGCAATATTTTGCACAGGAAATAATATTTATGTGAAGAAGTTTTATTTCCTGTGCAAACAATGCAATTTTCTGTACACACACACAAATGTATGTCTCATTTTTGTGCAGAATAGGTCACAGACTGTGAAGAGTATCATCACTTCAGGTTTCCCCTCATCAGGATTTCTCAACACTCAAAAAATATTTATGTTGTGCCAAATTTCTGAGATAGAAAACTAAGACAGGGAACATCCCAGAAATGTTCTGGAGGCACTTACTTATCTGATTTATATACCGCCTTCCATCTATAAGAAAACATGTAAATATATGGGGAATGGACATTTGTTGATACAGAATTAAGATGAGTGGAAAAAAGAATATAGAAATTAATTTGGCAATCTCTCACTTAGTCTAACCATCAATATTAGAAGTTATCCTCCTAATCTGCTGCTCTGATCCTTTTCTTAAAACATATATATATATATATATATATATATATATATATGAATGACATGTGGACCCTAATGCTGAATGCTGTCTCCTTACAATCACTATTTAGGGTCAGACTAGATAGCCGATGAGACTCTGGGACTCTGCAAAGTCTTTTTCTTTTAACTCTCAGGCCTAGTCAATGTTCCTTACTAATCAACTCTATGTTCTATAAATATACGATATGCTAATGTAAACAAATTCATTCTCTAATAACGGTCAAACTGTACCCAAATGTTCCTAAGCTATCTTGCCTTGTACTTTCTGAATTATCAACAATTGTCTCAAGGAAGGAAATTGCTGACACAAGAGACACCAGAGGGAGGGAGGAAGGAATTGCAGAGAGAGAGAGAGAGAGAGAAAGAGAGAAAGAGAGAGAGAATGGAGCTCCATCTAGAAATTATTAACCAAACCAGACTAGTCCATCACACTTTAGGGTACTGCTGGATATGTCTTGGGCTGTGAATAATCACAGGAAATCCTAAAATTGTGTCAACCTGACATCATAATAATAGAATTCAGTTGTTTCTATGGCAACAGTCTGGAAGTCTGAACATACTCTACTGAAAATATGGCCTTCTTTACACCTGGAGTAAAGTGTAGGTCAAACTCTCTGGCTAAATAGTAAGTGTGAGGGAGAGTTCTCTGCCTCCTGTTGGCACCTACCAGGAGCACTCCAGAAGAAAGAAAAGAAGAAAAATGCTCACCGTGTTTTATCTTGCTCTTTGTCTTGGAGATGTTAACTGCCACAGTGATAAATATTGTTCTACCTTCTCTTATGAGGTATTATTTTCTGCCTAGGGAGCCAAAGGATATCCTTGGAGGAAGAGTTTCCAGCTGTAACCTGATGAAATATAGGGTCACCTCACTGAGAACCAAGCCTTTGAATTTCCAACAACTTCTCTGTTTCTTCCAAAGAACATGGGCTGGAATGCTGTTGATGACTTTTGTCTTTTTAAGTGGACTTTCATTTGCAGGAATTAGAATTGAGCAGTTCCGTAATGTCTATATTCAGTAAGGGGGTGCTGTTACATTACTACTTAGGGGAGACAGCAAAGTACCCACTGTGCATCAGGACCAATGAATAATGGGGTCCAATGTGCACTGGGACGCCAGCTAGGGAGTGTCAATGTGCATCAGTAGAGCCTCTTGCCAATGTCCTATTACTCATTTTCACAATTCACTAACAGGATTTCTTAACACCTCCGCTACATATCTATGTATTTTAAAGTTATGTAATGTAGAATGTGATAAAGGTTTCTGGCCATGAATTCTTTACACATGCTTATAGACAACATCTGCTGGCCTTTGTCAGGGAATGTTTCCTCAAAGTCTTTTCCTGTTCCCTAAATTCTTGATGAGGATTGAACAGAAGACCAGAGGTGCATAGCATGGGTAGTACTACAATTTATTTATTTACTTAATAGCTCACATTTCTCCTCATATTGGACTGAAGCTATTTAAAAGCAAATGAACAACTCAACCAGATTTAACTTATAATCAGGGTTCTTTCCCTTTGGATCTCCAAAGCAGGGAAGACAAGCATGTGGACCCTCTGCTAAAGATGTGATGAAAGTTTGTTGTTATTTATTAAACATGTGAGAATTAATGTGTTAGGAAACTTGAAGGAAGGTATTTACTAGGTCTGAAATTTGGCACATTTTGACCAGGTGTGAGAATTTCCAGATACTTGATTTGCAAATGTATTGTTGGGGTGGGCACTTGAAAGAAATAAGTTATTAGGCAGGGGTTTTATTGCCTATATACTTTATGTAAATTACCATTTAGATGGGGGTCTTAATTGAGCATTTAACACCAGGGGGTGTGCTCTGTGCTGCTCCTACCAAGATCTGATTGGTTTAAAATTCCCCTCTTTCCTCTCCCCTTCTAATTGATACTTAAGGAATGCAAAACAAAACTTTTTCATTGTTTGGCCATTCCCACTCACTGTATCATGTCTGGAGTGCAAGAAACCTTCCAAAAATGAAAAGTAACCTAATTTTGCCAGGCTGTGGCTAGGTTTTTGATTGGGAGCCAGCCAAGACATTTGACTCAGTAGGAAGCTTTGTTTCTTCATTTCTTCCTACCCCCTCCCCAATGTATTACACCCAGGTAAAACTCCCTCCCTGCCCCCCATCCCTACATCACTGCAAAATTTGCCAGCTCTGTTGGGCTAAAACTCCCATCAATGTAATTGAACACTGTGAGTTGTTGTAGTTGCCCACAGCCTGCAATTAGCTCCTCCCAATAGGATGCAAGCTGATCTGTTCCCAAACCTTCTCCTATGAAGTTTTCTAGTTTGAACTATTTTGCAATGAAGTTCTCTCTCTGTCTCTCTAAGGAATTTATCAGACCACCCCTGTTAGTGTTCTTTTGCTGGCATATTTTAAAAAGTTTTTTATGCCAGCAAAAGAACCCACCACAACCAGACCTACCTCCAGCAGCATCAGTGAGGCTTCCCCGGCAGTAACGGAGCACAAACAGAGCTCTGTTTACTTCCAGGATTGTGCTCTTGCCGATTCTTGCAAGAAGACGCTACTGCGGGAAATTTAAAAATAAAAGCCAAATAAACACATAAAAAGTAGAGCAAAGCATCAAAACACACTTTAAAGGTCTAGGGTACACAGGGTAAAGGGGTCACAAAAAGAGTGTTCTCTACCACACTGTCGCGATCTTACCAGGAGGTGTTTGCCCATTGACACTGAATTCATGTGAGTACAATGGCGGGAGGATTCAAATGCTGGCAATGCTGGCAACAAATTGCCATGAGAGATCAATTGACAGCTTTGCCCATCAATAGAAAATAATGGCTTTTGGATGTTACAAGATCACAAAAGGATGTCATTTGGTATGTGTGGCCTTTTACGATCACTAAGCGTCCTTACGATGCCATCTGATAAAGTCCTCTCTCTCTCTCTTTCTCTTAATCTCTCTCTCTCTCCTTTTTTTTTTTTGAGTGTCTATAGTAAGGATGAAAAGCACATAAAAATATATTATATTGGCCTACCTACCTCTTCTGATTTTTAAAATGTGCGAAGAGGGGACTGTAACTCATTTAGAGGATGAATTCCAAAGCAACTCAGTCCCCCCTCCCCTTTTAGGGAGACCTAGAAGAGGGGCAGCTTGGGAATACTGGAAAGACTAAGGCTTTCAACAACGTAAGTTGGGGCCACAAATTGCTGATGGAACTTGCAATCCAGGAACGTCTGTTTTAGATCATATGTTGAGGAGTTTTCTCCCCTGTAGTTTGTTTTTTATAAAGGGGAGGGGGAAGTAGTTTTGGGGAAAATCCAGCATTCTTCCTCCCCACCCCACTTGCTTGCTACTAGAGCAAGTAAGTTCTTAGAGAGGTTAGGGATCTCCTGAATGTCAAGAGTTCCTCCCCCTTCTCCTCATCCTATTTTTAGTGGGCATGGTTTGTAAACAAACACAACCATGCTACAAGATCATGTGACCTAGGTTTACTAACCTTATGGTCTAAGATCATTTTATTGCTCTTTGTTCTAACCTACTGAGAAGAAAGATGTCTTCCCTATATGCTCTGTAGGTATGCCTGCCTTTTCCTTTTCCCCCAGTCTTAGTGGGGGAAAGTGAAGACTGCTACCCTATCCTAAACCCATTAGTTAGTTAGAATGTAGCTTCCAAAGCATATGTAGATTTTAAAGGCATTAGTAAAACTTAAGTATTTCTTTCAAGAAGAAGTTGCCTGTTTCTTTGTTCCTGCAGCTTGGAGTCTAAGCACTGTACTTAATTGAGTCCAGCTCCTCTCTCTGCTCTAACTCTGCTGCTAGAAAGTTGATTTCTGATAATTTGAACTTTGACAAAACTTTACCAAAGGGTTAACAGACCTGGACCTTTATGATTTTTCATCCCCAACAAGAAGCAACAGCTGCTTTGGCTGAGGCAAGGGGACCAGTCATTCCTAGGAGATTTATTTATTTTTTTTAATGGTTCACAGACACTACTAATTCCAGACCACTGGAAACATTATAGCTCCCCCCATCCCAAAACTGAACTTGTCGTTATTAGGTAGAATTTCAACTATCAAAATTAGTGTATTACCCAAAATAATATATTTATATCAAATAATCCCAGTAATCAAGGCTAATGCATGATTCAATTAGTGCAGGAATGACATCTCAACATTTATGTGGGGGTGGGGGTAAAAAACCCAGAATAAGGTGTAAACCTTTGACTGATTCTAAAGAGAAGGGAGGATTTAGTCTTCCAGTCCTTAAATTGTATTATGAGGCAGCTTCTCTGACATGGATAAGACCATGGATACTGTTAGACAACCCTAGATTATTGACATTGGAAGGTCATGATTTATATTTTGGTTGACATGCCTTCCTATGGTATGACAAGGTATCATTCTAAAAAGCATTTAATCCATATCCAATTAGGAAAGCATTATACACAGTATGGACCAAGTATACACAACTCTTATACAGCAAGACACCTCATTGGATATCTCCATCTGAAGCATTTTCACTTTAGGGATTATGAAGGCAAGGAAAGTGGGTAATGTACAGAGATCTCTTAATTTAAAAAAGAGATTTGAATCAAATAAAGGATTGGCAAGAATTAATAAAGGAAGGGCTTAATATCCGATGGTACCCATACTTAAAAATCACAGAAAGGTTCAAAGTAGATGATGGACTTGTCTATATGAGGTATTAAAATGTGGATTGATGTGCACTAATGCCAATTCACAGCAGCTTTCATTTGTCAAGCTTTCACGGCCTGCATCCATAGATTTTCCTTGTTTTTCCGCCCCCCCCCCAGAGGCACCTGGTGACAAATAAAAACATGATTAATTCATTTGCATCCTCCATGTTGATTCACAGTCATGCTGATTAGAACAACGAATGTGGATAGCTTCACAGGCCTGCAATCTTGCCAGGAAATCGTTGATAGGTAAAAGGTGAGAGGTTATATGGAGTGGGTGGGAAGAGGGAGTAATTGTGAGTTGAAATGTACTGATGTAAGTCTATGTGTATTTTACATTGTTGTATGTCATAGAATGCATGTACACTTTTAAAAAAAAGTTATAGCCCTCCCGCCTACCACAACTGTGTGGGAAGAGAGGGAACGGATAGAACTCTCTCTGATGTTGTATCCACAGTATTTCCTCTGAGTATGTTCAGAGCACCTTTCTATTTGCAAATGGTACAAAATCTATAAAGCATATTCCCTGAGTGAAGAATAGCTCATTCTTTATGTATACTGAATGAGACACATAAACACACACACTTTGCTGAGAAGACCCATCCCTGGGGCTTACTTGCTTAGTTGCAATTCACTTCCTTCCTATAAAATTGGGGGGCTCCATTTGGACAGAATAGGCACAAGTTAGGAGAATTAATTTTTGTTCTTTCTTCTTCCTCTTTCGGATGGATTGTATCTCCCAGAATCCCCATCCAGCACAGCCACTGAGCCTCCCATTTTTGCCAGACAATGCAGCAATTTGCACTTAATGGGATTTACTTGTGAGCAGATGCAAACCTTTTGCATTTTTCCTTATTTCTCTCAGTAATCCATAATTACTACCCTGCAAGTTAGGCCAAATTCACACTGAATTTGACAGGTCAAAAAACCCCAATGAGCTGCCACCTCTCCTCCCATCTCTCTAACCCCTTCCAGACAATGCAGCAATGAAATTTACTTCTGAGTAGACACAAACTTTGCAGGACATTGAAATGAAAGGCTCAAATCCAAATTTCACCATAAAGTGCATGAGCCAATTGCATTCCTATAGCTTAAACTACCTCACAGGGGTGCTATTAAGACAAAAAGGCAGTCTTTACATGCATGCCCCCCTTACCAGGGCACTCATAATAAGAAAGTGTCAGCTACTAGTTTTTAAGGCAGAGAAGAAACAAGCAATTAGCTGGTGTTAGTGTACTATAATCTCATCTCCTCCCCATATAGCAAACCCCTCAAGGCTTGTCACTTAGGATGGTGTGGAGGGGTGGAAGCAGCGCAAACTGTTCCTATTGTGCATTCTGGCTCTGAAATTCAAAGAATTGTAGTAAAACAATGTAACTTTTATATTCTCAGATGGAAAGCATAAAAGAACATTTTTTTTTAAAAAAAAAGAACAACCTTATTTGTACCTCCTCTGAGCGCTGAAATCCTCTGCTGTGATGACAGATTGCATGGAAGTAATTCTGCCTCACAGAGAGAAGTAAACAGAAGTATGGAAAGCATTATTTTTGGAGTACAGGTCCCATAATCCCCATTATGGCCACTATGGGGAGCTAAAGGGTTTCTTAACAAACAAACAAACCACTAACCTCCCCTTTAAAAATTCCTTTCCCCCCTCCAAAGTAGGACAAAGGGTGGACACTCTGAAGTGAAGAATTATTGCTGTTTTTTTAGCAAATATAGATGGTTCAGATGAATAGGGAACTAAAGAGGTTAACATCAATCAAAATCAATCCCTCATTGGAACTCTAGGGTAAAAATACTTTTAAAGGAACAGAGTTGCTGGGGAATGTGAAGTCAAAGGCTTTCACGGCTGGCATCCATAGGTTTATGTGTTACGGAGACCTGGCTGGGAGAGGCCAGTGCTGCGACTTGGGCGCAGGCACTCCCGGCCGGGTACTCAGTTAGTGAGCAGGTAAGGAAAAGTGGGCGGGGGGGCGGAGTGGCTCTGGTTCATAAAAACAGTCTAACCTTGACCAGGAAGCCTATCCGGAACACAGTCCACATCGAGTGTATGTACCTAAGCCTGAGGTCCAGGGATAGCTTAGGGATTCTGTTAGTATACCGGCCACCCCATTGTCTAACAGACTCCCTAACCAAGCTAACACAGTTGGTCTCAGAGTTGCTTCTGGAGTCGCCCAGACTTTTAGTTCTTGGCGACTTCAACATCCCACTTGAGACCAGCTTGCTAAATCTAACTGGCGCAGCTCGGGAGTTCATGGAATCCATGACAAACATGGGCCTATCCCAATTGGTTGTCGGGCCTACTCACTGTGCAGGTCATACCCTCAATGCGGCCTTTAGTACGGAACAGGAATATCCGTGGGCGGAGGTTATTAAAACCTCTGCATTGTCATGGACGGATCATTTCCTGGTCAAGATGGAGCTAAGAGCCACTGTCTGCCCCACCGGGGGTGGTGGACCCATTAGAATGGTCTGCCCTCGAAGGCTAATGGAACCAATTGGATTCCAGAAAGCCTTGGAGGGTTTAATGGTTGGTAACGCCGGTGATTCTGTTGAAGCTTTGGTTAATATTTGGAACACCGACCTCACCAAGGCTATCGACACAATCGCTCCCAAACGTCCTTTCCAGCCTGCTCCTAACCGTAAGCCCTGGTATTCAGAGGAGCTTAGGAAGATGAAGCAGGCTGGACAACGACTAGAGCGCACCTGGCGGAAGACTCGACTCTTGTCCGACAAGACTCGTCATAGGAATTTCCTTGATTCTTATTGAGAGGCAATATGTGCATCGCAGAAGTCTTTCTCCTCTGCACGTATTGCGTCTGCAGAGTTCCGTCCAGCAGAACTGTTTAGGGTGGTGGGGGAGCTGACGCAGATTCCACCTGCGCAGAACCCCTTACTCAACCCGACAACGGCCTGCTGTGATGCATTTAATATCCACTTTGCAGATAAAATCTCTCGGATAAGAGCCAACTTAGATGCCAGTGTTATGACAGAATCTATAGATGAGGTGTCCAGCAACTCCGTTGATGAAATTTTATTGGATCAGCTTCAATCTGTGAGTACTGATGACGTGGGCAAACACCTTGGTAGAGTGAGAAAGACGACCTGTCCCCTCGATCCCTGTCCATCTTGGCTGGCCACCCAAGGGGGAGACGCATCGAGAGTACTCCTTAGGGATATTATCAATGCGTCCTTCAGGGAGGGGTCCGTTCCACCCTGTCTGAAGGAAGCGGCGGTTAAGCCGCTCCTGAAAAAGCCTTCCCTGGACCCCTTGGACAGGAACAACTATAGACCAGTCTCCTTGCTGCCTTTTCTAAGCAAGGTGATTGAGAGGGCGGTCGCTTCCCAACTCCAAGCTGTCTTGGATGAAACCGATTATCTAGATCCATTTCAAACTGGCTTTAGGATGGGATATGGAGTGGAGACTGCCATGGTTGCTCTGGCTGATGACCTCCGCTTGGGTATCGACAGGGGTAGTGTGACCCTGTTGGTGCTCTTGGACCTCTCAGCGGCCTTTGACACAATAGATCATTCCATCCTCTTGGATCGCCTGAGGGGGTTAGGAATTGGAGGCACTGCTTTGCAGTGGTTCCGTTCCTTCCTCTCGGGCAGATCCCAGAGGGTGAGGCTCGGGGACAGCTGCTCTACCAGAATAGAGCTTAACTGTGGCATTCCTCAGGGTGCCATCCTGTCCCCGATGCTATTTAACATCTATATGAAGCCGCTGGGAGAGATCATTCGGAGGCATGGAGTGTGTTGTCATCAGTATGCTGATGACACCCAGATATACTTCTCCATGTCTCGGTCATCAGCTTCGACTTCAGATGGCATCTCTCCTCTCAATGATTGTCTTAAAGCAGTAATGGACTGGATGAGGAAAAACAAATTGAGACTGAATCCAGACAAAACAGAGTTACTAACAGTTACAGGCTCGAAACCAGGTCTGGGAATACAACTTCCAGTCCTGGATGGAACTACACTCTCCTCCAAAGACTGTGTTCGCAGTCTGGGGGTGCTCCTGGACCCGACGCTCCAGATGTCTAATCAGGTAAATGCGACGGTCAGGAGTGCCTGTTATCAACTTCGGCTGATACGCCAGCTGCGCCCTTGCCTGGAAATTAGGGACCTCGAAACTGTGGTACATGCACTGGTAACCTCCCGTCTGGATTTCTGTAATGCGCTCTACATGGGGCTACCCTTGTGCTTAACTCGGAAACTTCAACTAGTTCAGAACATGGCAGCCAGGTTGATTTCTGGTGTTTCCAGAAGAGAGCATATAACACCTGTGCTAAAAGCTCTCCACTGGCTGCCTATTCGTTTCTGGGCACAGTACAAGGTGTTGGTTATAACTTTTAAAGCCCTGCATGGCTTGGGTCCAACTTACCTCCGGGACCGCCTCCTTCCGTACGACCCTCCCCACGCACTTCGGTCCTCTGGGAGGAATCTGTTACAGCCTATGAAAACAAGGCTTTCGGTGACCTCCCAGAGGGCCTTCTCCGCTGCTGCTCCCAGATTATGGAATGGCCTGCCGGACGAGATCCATCTTATTAACACCTTAGATGGCTTTAAAAAAGCTGTCAAGACGGATCTTTTCCGGCAGGCCTTTCCTGAATAACTATCCCGGCCCAAGACTCGGCTGTCCTCCCTGAGCTGTAATCATTTATTTTTTATTTTTTTATTTTTTTAAAAAAAAACCTATTGTATGTTTTAATATTTTTCTAATTTATATATTTTTAATTTACTGTATGTTTTTAATCTTTTATAGTTTAATATTGTTTTAAGGGGGGGTGGGCTAGGGTACTGGGACTATGGAGTTTTTATATTGTAATCAAAGAACACGAGAGACGCTGCAGACTGAGCCAGCCAAAAAATCAGCAGTAGCAGAACACGTTACAAACCAGCCTGGACAGAAAATGTTATTTAATACCACCAAAATTCTGGACCATGCCAACAACTATCATGTCAGAATGCACAGAGAAGCTATTGAAATCCACAAACACCTGGACAACTTCAGTAGGAAAGAAGAAACCCTCAAAGTAAACAAAGTTTGGTTACCAGTCTTGAAAAACACCAAAATCAAAACTCAACACATGCAAATTAACTCCACCCAGGACAAGGTGATTTCCAGCAGATAATGGGCAATTAGCCAAACAGACACTAATTCTCCTTGCATATCTCCCCCCAGGAACTAGCCACTGAAATACACAAATTTACATATCCTCTCCAACAGGGCCTCACAGTATATAACCCCTCCCACTCCTACACAACCATTCTCTGAAGATGCCAGCCACAGATGCAGGCAAAATGTCAGGAATAAAGTCTTCCAGAACACAGCCTCACAACCTGGAAAAAAACCATAGAAAAAGAAATGGGGAATGCTTTAGTTAATATTCTCACCCCATATAATTTTTTATGAAAATTACTGGTGCCACATAGAGGCTGGCATTAGAAACACAATTTGCATAATTGTTCACCTCTCCGGAGTTCATCAGAGGAATATGTTACTTCACTATGAGAGATGAGATACTTTAATAATTTGCTTTTCCACACAGTGGTGAGAATAGTAATCACATTTCCCACCCCCTTGGAGGAACTAGAAAAATTACACAATGAATTACAACCCTGCGCTCTACTCACCACCATGGATCCAGCCAAGTGGCAAAACTTCCAACCACCAAAGTGGTGATAATGACAAATTAAGCAAAGAGCAACATAGCTACCAAGAATCATGTCCAAGCCATCTCAACCTGAATGGTACCAAGGAACGAAGAGGGGGGGTGGGGAATGTTGCTTTTACAAGTCTGGTTGAAAGGGAGCCAGGCCCTATTTAGTGCATCCCTGGGCAGTATGGAGAAAACATTTCCTTCACATCTTCCCAAAGAAAGATGTGCACAACAGTAAGCCAACCAGATCCTGATTGGCCAGCTGCCACAATTGGGATGCCAGGAGCCTGCACTAGCGCTGGGGTTCCAGGAAGAAGACTGTGGCTTCTGAGAAGACAACTACCTACCTCTGTGCCCTGTGTCTTCTCCATAGCTAGCAAATGGTGTTCTAGGTAAGTCCAGGACGTTTGCTTATTGTAGTTCAGACCAGGCGACTGTAACTCATGCATTCTTTGCAAACCCATTAAAAAGTATTCTCCATGGTACCCCTTTTAAAATATGTCTGGGAGCTTTTGCTGAATTAGAAGATTGTATTTGCCTAAAGAGGTTACCACTTACTCTGATGACAGGGGAATAAAAGCAGGTTCCTGAAGAGTAAGATATTAATGTTCATGTTCATATGGTAAGGTTGCCTTTTCTGTTCTCCCATTTTTCTGATGTTGTTTGGAACACTTTTTTTTTTTTTTTTTGGCCTCATTTCACCACATCTGATAATCTCCCTGGTTATTCTTTTGTGGGATTGCATGTGTGTGTTCTTTTTTCTTTCATTCCAAACTATTTGTTCCCTTACCAGTTTTCCTCCCCCAGCCCAGTTCCTATTATGGAATCTCCAGTTTGAGATATTTGAGGGTTGAAAATGTCATCTTCTAAAATGTTGAAATAGTTTCAGGAGCTTAATAGATGCCATGAATGATGATTCATCTCAGATGTCATAAATTCTATTGAATGGCAAACACATGAAAAGATATACTCTAACAGTTATACTAGGAATGGCTCATAGACCAAGTGATTTGGGTCACCCCAAAACCAGTCGGGAAGGCATTTCCTACCAGCAAGAATCTCTGAAACTGGCAACATTAAAGTGACCAAGGGCAGACAATTTCCCGTTGATGGTAAATTTTCTAAGAACACTATGACAGCTGTGATGTGAGAGGAGTTGGCCTTGTAAAGTCTGTAGCAGCTTGTTCATCACTTGTGCTGAGATGTCTTTCCAGAAGGCTATCAGAATATTCTCACCTGTATCCACATAGAAATTTTGAAAATCCTCTGCAGTGGGAAAGGACTGCCATACAACATGGTAACATTCTATGACAGACCTGCACATTAGGAGAAAATGTATAATTTTACCATTTTTCTCCTCATTGCAAGAAAGTTCTTGAAAACAGGAAAGGTTTCAAATACCATTTTCATTTAAAAACACATAAAACAGAGTTGTCTATGCAAAAAAACCCTACCATAAAACAGTTTTCTACACACACACACACATACACATTTTGTACTCAACATTAGACTCAAACTGTGAAGATTCTCATGCATCTAGGGACTTTCTTGTCAACATTTCCTGACACTTGAGAAACCTATTTTTCTTCAGTTTTTGAATATTTAAAAAATATTTTCAGTCCCTACCACACAGCCTGCATTATCGGCCAAACTGATTACTGGCCCACACCAGAAATAAAGAAACCAGATTCAAGTTGTGGAATGAACAGAGCCACTTTATTTAACCTATTTAACTCTGTAATCTTAAACTCAAACTACCAAGGATGGAGGACCTAATCTGGGATTTACTGTGGCAAGGGATCACTCCAAGACCTCCTCCTCGGTTGTCCTGGATGAAGCACCTGAACCCCAGAAGTACTCCAGCATACTGGATTGCTTCCCAGCCTGCCCTACTTCAAGAAGGCTAATCTGAGGAATCTCTTCCCCCAAATCATTGGCTGAACTGCATGCTAGTTCCAAGGGCATTTCCTTCCTCTACCCACTCCTGGGTCCTAAGACTAAAAGAGGAAATTCAAGAGACCTGCCTTTCATCAAGCGATGCCTTCTACTTCCCCCCCACCCACCCCCCACACACATATTCCCTCCCATTCACAAAGAACAAACATTCACTTACGGTAGTCTCTTTCCCCTACTAGGTTGGCCAATATGGACTCTATCCCACTTTGAAGGTCCCCACGAAACAGTTGATTGTCCTCATCTAAAAGGTGTACACTATAAGCTCGGTAGAGTTTAGGCTTTTCAAAAATAATGATAGAATGGGGAAGAGAATAATCCACCCCCTTCCCACTCATATTTTGGATTTCCCAATTCACTTGACACTGGGCTCTTTTGGGACATCTTCACACTTCTCTCCCACCCCCAAACATGTCAGAGCAGGATGACAGACCAAACAAGTGTTGTCCCATGCCACTGGGCCTTAATATGATGGAAATCAGCAATAGCCTGGATGATAAGCACTTTACTTTTCAGTAAACACAAATTTTAATCCCCTAAATGAAAAACCATATACCTGGCGAGCAGGCCCATTTAGCTGTTTGAAAAATAGAGATAGCAACCCATACCATCTCAGCCACCTCTTCCCCTGATATTCAACTGTGGCCGTGTTGCCCAACACCAGGTGTGAGACAAATAGGCCTGAGCGTGCTTGCTTGTCTGCACAATAGACCATACTACAATCACAGGTCAGCACCAGGCTCCACTCTGGTCCTCTCTGAAAACCTGCAGGAAACGAAAGATTAAAACAGGATGAAATAACTGTTGAACAGTTAGTGGGCACATATAATTCTAGTAGGCCAAGAAATGCCACTGAACCAACACCCTGACAGCCTGAGAGTCAAACCTCACTGAGATGGCTGTTAATGCAGTATAGAGTTATAGAATCATAGAGCTGGAAAACACCACAAGGAATATCTTGTTCAGCCCTCTGCCATTCAGAAATAAACAATCAAAGCATTCCAGACAGATGGCCATCCAGACTTTGTTTAAAAACCTCCAGAGAAGGAGACCCCACCACACTACAAGGCAGTGCAGTCCACTGCTGAACAGTTCTTACTCTCAGGAAGTTCTTCCTAATGTTTAGATGGAATCTCTTTTCCTGTAGTTTGAGTCCATTGTTCTGCGTTCTAGTCTCTGGAGCTGCAGAAAACAAGCTTGCTCCATTCTCAATATAACCTCCCTTCAAATTTTAAACATGGCCATCATGTCCCTTCTTAACCTTCTCTTCCCCAGGCTAAACATACCCAGCTCCCTAAGCTGTTCCTCATAGCACATGGCTTCCAGACCTCCCACCATTTTGGTCACCCTCCTCTGGACACATTTCAGCTTGTCCATATCCTTCTGGAATTGTGGTGCCCAGAACTGGACACATTATTCCAGGTGAGGTCTGACTAAAGCAGAATGGAGTGATGAGTGATGTTAGTTGCCCAATGAGCCTCACCTCCAGAAACCCCCAAAATTGGCTTATTAATAATTTGGCTTATTAATGTGTTCTCCCACTGGGAAGAGTAGTAAAGTTTTAGGGATTCACTCTATGGCTCCCAATAGGCACATGCTGTAAGCCATGCAAAGTAAAGACTACTGAAAAATTCCAAACTATGAGGACATACGAGGTCAAAAGGACATTTTCTCCACCACACACCCAAGTGACAGACAATGGTTCCATTAAGCAGATGGAGTATTCCTTTTTTTTTAGGTATGGAGCTTCCCTTTCCTAGTCACCTAGCCATCAAAGAGCCAGCTCAAGCTTTGTAAATCTAATCACTAAGACATTTAAGGCAGTTGCAAACACATTAGCATCTTTGGACACCTATTGTCAAGACTAGGAGCTTTCCTGGAACTCATCATTCAATCTTTAGAAACTATTGTTTGAACCCATGAAACTTACTCATCTTAGGGCATATTTTTTGGTATAAATATTTGCCAAAAAACATGCCTCATGCACAGAGCCTCTGCTTGGGTACATTCTGTCACTCTGTGTTAGCCACTCTAGATTCATCCATCCACGCTGCTGGTTTGCTTGATGACTTCGGACTATAAGACAGGTGTCGTATCAACCCAGAAATATCCCTATCTATCCCTCTAGCAACCTCTCTTCTTTCATTCCTAGTCATCTTGTGTGAATGCTTTATTGTATGAATGTGTGCATGCTTGGTGTTACTATTTTCAATTCCTTTAATAAATGTTATTGTTAATTTCTGATTGTGTGTTTGTGTGCATCTGTTCAGAGTTAGTAGGGGTAAAGTTGGCATAAAGATCTCTTTCTCTGTTGCCCCCTTTTGCATTGCTAAGGTCGAGTTGCTGCTAATTTCCCCAACATATTCAAAACTTAATATTTTCTGGGAATTTCCAAGAGCTCTTAGAGTAACAGGGGCACTATTACTTCCATTGATCTAGATACCATACTCCTACTGATACAGCCTAGAATCTCATTGGCTAGTTTTGCTCTCATGTCACACTGCTGACTCATGTTCAGTTTGTGGTCCAATAAGACTCCTAAATCCCTTTTGCATGTACTGCCACCAAGCCAGGTATCATCCATCCTATATCTGTGCTTTTCATTTTTACTGCCCAAGTGTAGTATACTACATTTCTCCCTGTTGAAATTCATGAAATTCATAGTTTTGGCCCAGCTTTCTAATATGTTAAGGTCATTTTGAATTTTGATCCTGTCCTCTGTGGTATTAGCTACCCCTCCTAATTTGGTGTCATCTGCAACCTTGATAAACATGCCCTCTATTCCCTCATCCAAGTCATGGATAAAGATGTTGAATAGTAATGGGCCCAGGACAGAACCCTGTGGCACCCCAGTAGTCAGTTCTCTCCAGGACGAAGAGGAGCCATTGGTGACTACCCTTTGGGTTCAGTCAGTCAAACAATTGTAAATCCACCTAAGAGTCACATTGTCTAGCATGTACATTACTATTTTTTTTGCAAGAATATCATGAAGGACTTTGTGAAAGGCATTACTGAAATCAAGATACATTACATTCACACCATTCTCTTCATCTAACAAGTTTGTAGCTCTGTCAAAAAAGAAAAAGAGATAACATTAGTCTGGCATGACCTGTTTTTCAGAAACCCATGTTGACTTTAAGTAATCACAACATTCCTTTCTAAGTGCTTACAGGCTGTTTAATGATCTGCTGTAGAATCTTTCCTAGTATTACTATCAGGCTGACTGGGTGATAATTATTTGGGTCTTCTCCTCCCCGCCATTTGTTTTTAAAGATGGGGACAACGCGAAGGCCTGGGGAGGGAGGGAGGGCCGGGGAGACCTCCACGGGGCCTAGCAAGGCCCTGCAAAGGCCTGGGGAGGGAGGGAGGAAGGGCTGGGGAGACCTCCGTGGGGCCTAGCAAGGCCCCGCAAAGGCCTGGGGAGGGAGGGAGGAAGGGCTGCGGAGACCTCCGTGGGGCCTAGCAAGGCCCCGCGAAGGCCTGGGGAGGGAGGGAGGAAGGGCCGGGGAGACCTCCGTGGGGCCTAGCAAGGCCCCGCGAAGGCCTGGGGAGGGAGGGAGGGAGGAAGGGCCGGGGAGGGAGGGGGGAGGGAGGGGGGAGGGGAGTTGTTATTCGCAGATTTTTCACATTCGCGGGGGTCCGTGGAACGGAACCCCCGCGAATGTGAAGGGATGACTGTACACTTTTCTTACTACATTCCAATCATGAGTCTTATCCCATCAGGTTTCAGTAACACCTATTAAATCATATTTGCTTTGCTGTGCTAAGAGTTCAAGTTCATCCTATTTATTTCCCATGCTCTGTGCATACGTATAGAGCCATCTAAAACCATGGGTCACTCTCCCATCTGCCTTTTAAAGGTTTTATTCCTCCCACTGTTGGATTCTTGTTGTTTTCCTCCACTATCTTTCTCTCCCTTCCTGGCCCATGCCCTTCCATTGGAAGGACAGACAAAATGACTACCTTTGCATCCATGTCCTTCAACTTCCTACCCAGAACCTCATAATCTCTTTTGATATTCTGAAGGCTATGCCTTGCAGTATCATTTGTTCCCACGTGGACCAAAAGGAAGGGATAACCGTCAGAAGGCTTCATGAGTCTCCTCAGCCCCTACATTACATCATGGATTTTTGCACCTGGGAGACAGCACACCTCTTGAGACATCTTCTCAGGCCCGCAAACTACTGATTCTGTACCCCTCAACAAAGAGTCCCTACCACCACCACACGCCTCATCCAAGGATTGATAGAGGCCAGTCTGTGTACTGAACCATCCAATATCTCATGCACATTCTCTGAGCCCTGGCTCCGCTGCTCTCCTTCCTGTTTCTTGCCATCACTGACAAGGGAGAGGTTCTGTAGTTCCAAACTCATAGAATGGCCCTTGCTTCTTCTACTTCTTCTAAACACATTCTTCCAGACATCAACCTCCTGTGTAAAAGAACTATCCTCCTCCACAGAGACATCCTCTGCATGTTCCTGAACCAGGACCTTCTGCTGTGCTCTGCCTAATAAATCCTCTTGCTCCCTAATATGCTGTATAGTGGCTAATTGGGCCTCAAGTTGCTGGACCATGTCTTCCAACAACACAACCAACTTACACTTGCTGCCAGTGTAGCTCTGCACATCCACAGTCAACAAGACAATCACCCCACAGCTGTTGCAGATAACTGCAGCAGTTCCCTCACTGTCCACATTGACTACTTTTTAGTAGGCACTAGAACAGAATTCTGGTCCTCCCGCTCAAACTCCCCCACTAAACACCTACACCAAATACCCCTGTTGGCATTACTCTTGTTGGACTCACTCATGTAGACCGAGCTCCAGGGACTGGGGTAGCAGCTATATAGACAGTTACTCGCAGAGGGGCGGGATATAAATAAATTTTATTATTATATTATTATAGTTACTGGCTGCTAGCTCCTCCTGCTGTCTCTTACCCACTTCCTCTCAGCAGTCTCTAACTCACTTCCTCTCAACACAAGCAACTCACCAAAGAAATACTAATGTGTCCCCCTAGGAAAGCCTACACACAGTCCCCACAAAAAGAACAAGACAAAAACATCCTTGACCCAAGCAAGCATACCAGCATTAGCTGAACAAACTGTCCCAAGAACTCTCTGTGGCTGGAGAAGTATAATTCAACAACCACAAGCTCACCTAATGCTGTCTCTTCCACACACCCACACCAAACACTCCTGTTGCCTTCTCTACTGTTTGACTTGCTTTTGTACACCGAGCTCCAGGGACTGGGTCTGCAGATATACAAAGAGCTACTGTTTGCTAGCTCACCCCTCTGAAGGTAATGAACAACTCCACCCATGTGCATCCTAAATTCTCAAGGTAATGAACAACCCCACTCATGTGCATCCTAAAATACATGGCCCACAGTAGAAAGGTGTTGAATTTCTCAAAAGTAGCACAGGACACAGAATAACCAATGGAAAGGTCCCAGTCCATGTAAAAAAACCCTGTCAAATGAGAAACCCAACAACTCTAAGTCCTAAATGTGACTTTATGTCATACTTTGCCAACTGTGCACCAATCCCTCTTACTCACACCTCCTTAATGGCTCATCAAAGAGGGTCTACTTTACTGAACATAATTGGAACAGGATGTTATCATTCACAGACTCACCTTTGGGATAGGAAGGGTAGTAATAAGCCAAAATTCCTCCAGGGTTTAAAACCACTTCTAGAGGTGACTTTCAAGTTAAGCACTGAAAATTAAATAAAGGGGCCCATACCCTACATTCCACAATCTCCTTATTTATCGTTGCTCTTACTACCTCCTCCATCCCACTAACTGAATGTGAATTATTGACCTGAAAGGAATGTTGGGTCATTTCAAACAGAATACAAAAAACAAATTGAAACCACTGTGTCATGATGGAGTTCCCATCATCCTGCCTGCAGGGTGATGACACTCCTATCATTTTGCAAAGACTACATTTCCCATTATCTTCAAATAGTGATTTTCTTATCAGCATGACATCAGGTAACTCAAGGGTTAAAAACCAAGGGGGAGGTGAGGGACATCTCCTGGGATAGCATCATCAATGATATCAGATCACCAGAGAGATGACTGACCAATCAGAATGCCAGAGGGACCATTTGAAAAAAAAAGATTATAAATGCTTTGTGTGAACGCATGGCAGGGACAGACCATGAGCTTTGAGAGACAAAGAAGGTCTGGGATGCAGACACGAGGCCCAGAGCTTAACAAGGAAAGAGGCTGTGGAGCCAGCCTGGCACATCTACTGGCTCAAGCCTTCCATCTGAATCCAACAGAAGAGTGCAGATTGTGAGTAGAATCTTTCAGGACTGTATTAGATGGTGTCAGGGAATTTTTTGTTACTATCTTAAGCTTTGGCTGAATGTATCTTAAATAACTGTATGCTTTGAATTTAATACTTTTGCTATTTCTGTAACTCTAAAGTGTACCTGGGGGCATGGAAGATGCCTGCCTTCATGAGAGATTTGCCTGACTTGAACTTGCTTGAATAAGCTTTTTCTAATCTTCCTATAAGCTGATGCTGCACGTGCCTTAACTCTTGGTCATTGCTACATTTCCCTCTCTCTGGGGATAGGAGGGAGGAGTTGGTTGGTTCTACAGTGGCAAGTAGTTCCACTGGTTATTCAGAGACCTTGCACAGTTTCGCACTATGCTGTGTGGAAAGGGGTGTTCAGCTCAGCAAGGGGTGGCAGTGTTTTGTCCTCTAGGGGGTGCCCTTGAATGAAGCTGCTCAGGGTTGCCTTTAGAGGGAAGCTAACTCTGAGGGTTCCAAGCTGAACGTCCCCAGACTAGCCTGACACCCTGCCTCAGGTAATATGCAGCAGCTTGGTCGAGAGTATAGTTCCAGCCATACTGTTAGTCTATCCAGATCGATCGGACTGAAGCCTTTTAGGAGGGGGTTGACTACCTCCACCCATTTCCTTAGAGGATGATTGGTCCCTGCCACTAGTTGCTGTGCTTCTCCCATTGGGCAGCTCTGAAAGAAGCGAGGGTCCCACAAAGGGAGCAATGAGGATGGAAAATTTCACAGCCACTAGGTCTTTTGGGACCTCAACTCTGAGTATAACAAGTCTGGGTCTGGGAAGCTAGCAGGTGTTGTGGCCCTGAGAACTGGTTCTTTTGTATGATATGCCTTTTGTGAAATTGATCTCCTGGGTGGATTGCGATGGGTCAAATGTTGCATCCGCATCTGAGACAGCATCTGATCCCATCTGATAGAAGGATTAACAGCCGCACACATACACAGGTTTTCATCATAAAAAAAGCCAACCCAGACCAACAAGAGCCACATAGATCCTGTATGCTAAGTCAATGTATTGGAACAAGGAGAAAAAGTTCCAAGGTTGGGAGCTAACCAGTACATCTGCATAGACAACAGACCCTGGGAGCCAGCTGATCTATGTTCTTTTTTAAAAAATTATTTTTCCCCAGTTACATTACAAGTCTGCAATCTTACATAAACATCCGTAACATTTTAACATAAACATCAATAGGATTTTTTCAGCTTTTATCATATCCATTCTTTGTACCTTTTTACCTTCCTCTTCTGTAACTTTTTTCTATATATTTCAAACTAATCTTGATTTCCAAAACAAATTACCATTTCTTGTAGTCTCTTGTGTCTATCCTCCCCTCCCCGCTCCTTTCTTCTTTTCTTCCTTTCTTCCTTCCTCTATTTTCTATTGCTTTGGCATCCTTTTTATTATTCCTATTTTTTCCCACTTATCTGATCTTCTTTTTCGTTAGCTTCTAAGCTTAGTCGTCTCTACTTTTGTAATTACTTTCCCCATCTAATTGACTAAATTTTACTCCCATTTCTTCTTTCCAATTTGGCTTAGTTCCCATCTTATCTCTTCCCCTTTTTAAGAAAGTGTTTGACCCATTCTATCTCTATTTTCTCCATATTTCTTTCTTTAAGTACGGCTGTCAACCTATCTGCGTCCATCATCTCCCATAACTGAACCATCCAATTCTTCTACAGTGGGATTTGTTTTTTCTTTCCATTTTTTGGCATATAAAATCCTGGCTAATGTAATCATGTATAGTATAATTCTACATCGATATTTCAAATTGTTCTCTCACATCTATCTCTCCCAATATATTCAACAGATAAATTTCAGGTTTTAATGGATAATTTATATTCAAAATTTTGCTGATCTTAATATGTATCTCTTTCCAGTATTCTTTAGCCACCCGACATCTCAACCACATATGCATCATTGTCCCTACGGCCTCCTCATACTTCCAGCATTCTCTTTTTCCTATATTATACATTTTATCTTATCTATCTGGAGTGAAATACCATCTGTAAAACATCTTTGTGAAATTTTATTTCAGATTTTGCGCCAGTGTAAACTTTTGGGTATCTTTCGAAGCTTTTTCCCACTTACTAAATTCAATGTTATAGTCTATATCAACCATCCATTTAACCATGTGTTCCTTCACTTGTCCTGTCTCCTGTTCTCTTTCAAGAAGTAACTTGTAAAAGTTAGCTATCTGATGTTTTGTTCTCTCAAAAATAATCTTATCCATTTCATTCTCCTACTATTGAAACTGGCCTAGTTTAGTATCTATTCTAAATCTCTCGTAAATTTGCTTGTACAGGAACCAATTTACTGTCTCTCCCTCTTTTTCTAGTTGCTCTCTAGTTTTTATTTTTATTTTTGATGTATCTTGGGGTTCTTGAATTATTAGATCTGTGTATCTTACCCATTTCTGTTCTGCCAGTTTCCATTTTTCAAAAAAGGCCTCTTGCGGTGAAACCCACCATTGAATTTTGTTATAGAATTATTTTTTGAGGATCATCCATATTTTTAACAGGGCCCGCCTGACATAGTGATTGTCAAAATCTTTATTCTCTGTTTGTTTGGTTTCTTGTTTTTTGTTTTTGTTTTTGTACCACAGATATGTGTGCTATGTTCAAGCCACCTTTATTTTTCTCAGCTTCTCCTTCTCCTTGTCATCCATTGCCTCCCTTTTTTCCTTCTCTAAATCCTGTAAAAGGGTAACCCATCCATGCATTCTCTTCTATCCCCCCCTCATGAATAGAAACAGATGCTCTATTGAGGGAAGGGTTTCCCAAAAGGCAATGCTGAACAAAGTGTGGTGGTGTAGCTGTTGGTGACCTGATGGAGGCCTGCCTGATCCCTGTCCACCCAAGTTACTCCCTCTTCTGTTGTGGGAGAAAAGCATTTCTCTTGGACCCACTAGGGCTGATGCATTTCCCAGTCTATTGGAGGCAAGACTTACAAAACCTGCTGCACCACTGTGGCAGCCAGTTGGACTGTGGATTACTGGCCAATTGCTTGAGTGGTGTACCAGAAACATAATATGTTACATGTAAATAAGGCAATATCATATAAAGGGGCTTACTAGATCTAGATCCACTGACTGCGCCAGTCTCCTCCTCTACCTCCTCTGGAGGACCATGCAGGGATCCTGCCACAAAAGCCACTTGTCTCACCTCTGGTACATACTGCTCCAAATCTTTCAAATGAGCAAGAATCTCATTGGTGATCTTGGCTCTATGAGCACTTCTAGTCTCACTTTCCATTCTAGCAGAGGAGAGGCAAGGGGGTTTGGGTCTCTTGTTTCTCTTCCAGGGCCTGCAACTTTGCTAGAATAACTGTCACTCCAGATTCCTTCTTTTCACCAGACAAAGTGGAGATTGCTGAAAGGAATGTTATGGAGAGGGGCTGCTTTGCAGAAACTTTCCCTTAAGAAGGACCCCCACCCTTTTTAGGATCCATGATAACCTAAGGGAGACTAATTCCCTTAGTATGTGAGGCCCCCACTGTCCCCCTCAAGCTGGGATCTAACAGCTTGAACCAAAGTCCACCCAGGCCAGAAGGTCTAGTGTTGAGCCAAAGGACTATTTTAGCTCTAATCCAATTCCTGCTGGATGCCTAGTATTATGCTAGCTTGTTCAAGCCAAATCCATGCTCAAAATTAAGACCTATTACCACTCATAGCCCAAAGGCCTCATATCCCCCTTAAACACTCTGGCTTAATACCCCTAAAACTACCCATAACCTAGTCCACCACTCAAACTTGAGGCCTACCACCACTAACAGCATTCAACACCTAGGATGCCACTCAGATTCAAGGCTAGCAATGGTGATATCACTCAATGCCTAGTTTGCCACTCAAAGTTGAGGCCTACTAGCCCATAATCCACCTCTGGCCTTTTCTGCATGAACTAGAAACCCAGGGTCTCTGAAACTATTAGGGTCCAATCTTCTACTCAACTCAAGGGTTGGGGCCCCTCAAATGACTAAAAGCCAAATTCACCATTCAAACATGAAGCCTAGGATCAAACTACAACTCAGCTGCTAGGTGCCTAGTGAACCACTCAGAACAGAGCCATAGGACTCCTCAAATTCCAGGAGGCCCAATTTCCCTTTTGCACTAAGACATTATGCCTACAAATTGGAGTGGGGGTGGAGTGGGGGGGTGAGGGCTACTCTGGCTTCCTGAACAACTAGAATGGTTCCCACAAATCTCTGAACATACCCTAAGAGTGGGAAATTGACCCAAACCCATCCATCCTGGTAAGCCTGCTGCATCCTACCTTCTCCTGCCCCCACAATAGCCCTAAACATCAAGCTTGGAATTTTTAGCATCTGCAACCCCACTGTAGCTGAAGAGGCCTGCTGCCCCTATATGGCCTGAAACCCCAGTCTAGCAATCCCAGTAATGCATTCTCACCTACTCTCTCCTATGTGTGGCTTAGCAACTGCAGCCAGCATATGTTTCCCAAACTTGGGACAGCAGTCTGCTCACCACCACACAAAGTGTGCCCACCACCACACACTCTGGGGAAGCAGACTCCTGTGCTTTTTCATTACTACTAACCAGGAGTCATCTGTTTGCACTGCACTCACTCACCACTCTGAGTGATACAAAGGGAAGAGGAAGTCACAGGGGTGGTTGGAGCCTTTAAACTGTCATGGCATTTCCTCTGTGACCTCACACGACAGTGGGCAATGTCACAATGCTCAGGACACTACTGGCTTCATTTCCCTCTAGGGCCAACAAAAATGCCCCTTCCTGCAGCAACTAACCAGCAGCATGGGGAGAGATCCACCATTCATGCACAGTGGCACGATCTTGAGTGAACTATCCACATGTTTTTCAGTCCTAGACAAGCAGCAAAACCCCAGAGATTTATGAAGCCTGGCATGAGCCATAGCAGGTGATCTTTGTTAGCTTGGTGGGATGCAGGTTTCATAAGCTTGATCTAAGGGGGCAGGGAGGGATGTTTAAAGAACATTGTAACTTTGTAATGTTCACTGTGAGGTTTGCTCCAGGCCAGGAGTTAGCCTATGAATCTAGATTCAGCAGTAGTATCCAGCTCTTGGAACTTCAGACGTATCAAGATAAACAGAGAGAACCTTGTGGTATGAACTTAGTGCCTCTTATTCACCACTGAATGTCATTATCTCACAGAAACTAGTGGGGTTTCTGTTGCAAATGGGTGGCTAAAGAAACTTTCTGTGGTTTCAAATAAGAACAGAGTAATTGTTACTCTTAGAAATAACCCAGAAATGGGCCGTTAATTTTCAATAATATGGTGCAGTCTTCAATTCCACTTTCTTTTAAGAAAACTAAGTCAGAAATGTTCTAGACTTTCTGAACACATTTTCACTCTCTTGCTTTCTTATGTCCAAGACACAGAGACCAGAGTACAAGAGAGTCCATGTGTTGGAAACTCTGCAAAACTTGAAATCCTTTGTAAATTCTTTAAATTCCTCAAGGAGCCACCATGTCAATGAAAAGCTGAGTAAAGAGAGCTCTTGTTTATGTATGCCTCACTGGATTTTTGGGATGTTCCACCAAGCAATTTGGATATTACTGTCATAATGTAAAAAGGTTCACACCAGAATAATCTTTCAAAAACTGCTCTAACTTTGAAATATTGTGTAATCATGTCATGTTGGTTCTTACTGTTGTCTTCTTTATGTCATTTAGAGCCAACTGCACTAGGATACTGGACACATTGTCATCAGTGTTGCTGGCTAACCTTATGAAAGCTGGCAGACACTCAGTGATCACCACACAATGCTTTGAAGATAGCTGCATAAGACTGAAAGTATCCTAGTAGACCACAAGTTGAACATGAGTAAACAGTGTGATGCGGCAGCTAAAAAGGCCAATGCGATTTTGGGCTGCATCAATAGAAGTATAGTGTCCAGATCAAGGGAAGTAATAGTGCCGCTCTAGTCTGCCTTGGTCAGACCTCACCTAGAATAATAATAATAATAATAATAATAATAAAATTTATTTATATCCCGCCTCTCTGCGAGCAATCGGGGCGGCTTACAACAATAAAACAGTACAGAGTATAAAACAACTCAAAATCCCTTTCCCCCTTAAAACATTATTAAATTAATACAAATTAAAATCAATATATAATACAATTTATTAAAAACCCTTTCAAGCAAGCAGCATCAGTTTGGAGGTCCAGAAGCAACCTCCAGAGGGGGTTCCTGAGGCCGGGGTTAGCTATTCCGGAAAAGCCTGCCTGAAGAGAACCGTCTTGACAGCCTTTTTAAAGCTGTCTAATGATGTCAATAGGTGGATCTCATCTGTCAGGCCGTTCCACAATTTGGGGGCGACAGCCGAGAAAGCCCTCTGGGAGGTGGTCGCCAGCCTAGGTCTTTGTGGCTGCAACAAATTCCTCCCAGAGGACTGGAGAGCGCGGGGAGGATTATAAGGGAGAAGGCGGTCCCCGAGATAGCTTGGGCCCAAGCCATTTAGGGCTTTAAAGGTGATAACCAACACCTTGTACTGGGCCTGGAAGCTGATAGGCAGCCAGTGGAGGGACCTCAGAACCGGAGTAATGTGGTCCCTCCTAGATGTCCCAGAAACTAGCCTGGCTGCCATAGTTTGTACCAGCTGTAATTTCCGAACTAAGCACAAGGGTAGGCCTATGTAAAGTGCATTACAGAAATCAAGACGTGAGGTTACCAGCGCGTGCACAACAGTCTCAAGATCCCTTACTTCCATAAAAGGGCGCAGCTGGCGTATCAGCCGAAGCTGATAGCAAGTGCTCCTGACTGTCGCATTTACCTGATTTGTCATCAGGAGTGACGAGTCAAGGAGCACCCCTAGACTGTGAACACAGTCACTGGAGGAGAGTGTGACCCCATCCAGGACTGGAGATTGCAACCCGATTCTTGGTTATGGGGCCGCTACCGTGAGCACCTCTGTCTTGTCTGGATTCAGTCTCAATCTGTTTTTCCTCATCCAGCCCATTACTGCCCAAAGACATTCATTGAGAGGAGAGATGCCGTCAGAATTCGAGACCGATGAACGAGATACAGAGAAATAGATCTGAGTGTCATCAGCGTACTGATAACACCCAGCTCCATAACTCCGGATAATCTTACCCAGCGGCTTCATATAGATGTTAAATAACATCAGGGACAGAACTGCACCCTGTGGTACTCCACAGGTAAGTTCCCTTTTACTGGAGCTACTGTCCCCGAGCAGCACTCTCTGGGTCCTGCCTGAGACGAAGGACCGGAACCACTGCAAAGCAGTGCCTCCGATGCCTAACTCCCTCAGGCGATCCAGAAGAATGCTGTGACCTATCGTATCAAAAGCCGCTGAGAGGTCTAGGAGCACCAACAGGGTCACACTACCCCTGTCGATGCTCAGACGCAGATCGTCGGTCAAAGCAACCATGGCAGTCTCAACACCAAAGCCTGTCCTAAAGCCAGTTTGAAATGGGTCTAGGTAATCGGTTTCATCCAAGACAGCTTGGAGTTGAAGAGCAACCGCCCTCTCAATCACCTTGCTCAAAAATGGTAATAAAGAGACTGGCCTATAATTATTCATAGCCAGGGGGTCCAGGGAAGGTTTTTTTCAAAATAGGCTTAACAGCCGCCTCCTTTAGACATGATGGAATATATCCTTCACTGAAGGATGCATTGATGATGCTCACAAGGAACTTCCGCAATGCATCCCCTCCCTGGACGGCCAGCCAAGATGGGCAAGGGTTGAGGGGGCAGGTTGTCTTCCTCACACTACCAAGGAGCTTGTCCACATCATCGGTACTCACAGATTGCAGCTGATCCAGTATGATTACATTGGCGGAGTCGCTGGACACCTCGTCCATTGTTTCTGTTACAATAGTGGCATCTAGGTCGGCTCTTATCTGAGAGATTTTATCTGCAAAGAAGTTATTAAATGCATCACAGCAGGCAGTCGTCGGGTTAAGCAGGGGATTTGGTGCAGGGGACACCTGCGCCAGCTCCCTCACCACCCTAAATACTGTGTCCAGTTCTGGGCACCACAATTCAAAAAGGACATTGACAAATTGGAGCGTGTCCAGAGGAGGGCGACTAAAATGGTGAAAGGTCTGGAAACCATGCCTTATGAGGAGAGACTTAGGGAGCTGGGTATGTTTAGCCTGGAAAAAAGACAGTTAAGAGGCAATATGATAGCCCTGTTTAAGTATTTGAAGGGGTGTCACGTTGAGGATGGAGCAGGCTTGTTTTCTGCTGCTCCAGAGACTAGAAACCGGAGCAATGGATGCAAGCTCCAGGAACAGAGATTCCACCTCAACATTAGGAGGAACTTTCTGACAGTAAGAGCTGTCTGGCAGTGGAACACACTGCCTCAGAGCGTGGTGGGGTCTCCTTCCTTGGAGGTCTTTAAACAGAGGCTGGATGGCCATGTGTCGGGGATGCTTTGATCATGATTTCCTGCATGGCAGGGGGTTGGACTGGATGGCCCTCGTGGTCTCTTCCAACTCTGCAATTCTATGATTCTATGATTCTATGAAATGAGTTAGAATGTAAATAAAACAAATATTTGGTTGGTAACTGGATGTAATTTGTGGAGAGAGTGTCATTTCCAAATAGCTGCTTGCCAAAATAGCTTATACCAAAAAAAGGATGAGGGTCAAACCAAAACCCTTAGATATATAAAGTGAGGGTTGAAAGAAAACAACACTGCTCACCAAAAACACTTGTACTTTAGAATTTCGAGGTACCTTCCTAAGCAAGGTTGTGCTAAAATATTTATGTAAATTATTTTATGGTTTCCAGAGGAGATGCAACTTGTCTACTTTTTGTGGCAAGATTTTTCCCCCCTGCCAATCAAGAGCTCAGCTTTTTCTACCTTCCAGCTCACTTTCCCATCCACAGTTACCTAGCCTACTGTAAACCTATCATAGTACTAGCAATTGTCTGGATGCCAAAATAATGTTCATCCAAGTTTCACCCAACATAACTGGCCTTTCGAAAAGCCAGTGTTACCCTAAGTGTAAGAGAACGTGTCATATGGGATTAAAAAGTGGGAAATAATGATAGCTTTGAAAAATCCTATAGATAATTGCTAGTTGTGTTGAACACAAGTGCTTATTTTTTATGCTCATGGCACAAAAACTGGTGCAAGTAAATGCTATGAGGCTGATATTATCTGATCCTAGATTGTTCAGGTAGTTAAAAAGTTATTTGGGAAGGGGAAGCCCTACCTACAGTAGAAACAGATGGCTCAGCCAGTTTTATTTTTCTCTGGCATTCGTTAAAAAAAATCAAATCCTTTCTGTCACCATATTAAGAAATACACAAATTCTGCAAAATTCTTATTTAAAAAATCAAATTTCCCCCATCAACAATTCACAAATTCAGCAATTATTATCATTCAAAAGGCACTATTCCCAACATGGAGAAGATCAGGTTTTACCTACCATATATTTTCCTGTTAATACTGAGGATGGAACAAGCTTCTTTTCTGCTTCTCCAGAGACCAGGACACAGAGCAATGTGTTCCAATACAGGAAAAGAGGTTCCACCTAAACATTAGGAAGAAATTCCTGACAGTAAGAGCTATTTGGAAGTGGAATACACTGCCTTGGAGTGTGGTGGAGGCTCCTTCTTTGGAGGTTTTTAAACAGAGGCTGGATCTGTAAGGAATGTTTTGATTGTGTATTCCTGCATGGCAGGGGGTTGGACTGGGTGGCCCTTGTGGTCTCTTCCAACTCTATGATTCTATGAAAGATGAGGAGCCTGAAAGAAAAGCTAGAGATGGAAGCACTAATTTATCATGAACATGGCTGAAAGCAAAGGAATTCATAAGCAGACATCAAGGATAAGTACTCAGAGCTTTGCTCCTGAGTGCCCAGTATTTGAGTTCTGTGAGTCCTTTTAAAGAATTTGTAGCTGAAATTTTATTCATAATATTTTGATTTCAGTGATAATTAAACTTCAAAATTATTATTCTTAAATTTTTAATGCTTTTTAGAAAATAGTACAAAACCGTGATTTGCATAACATTGGGAGGAGCTGGGGTAAGCTTTTCAATTTCACTAAGGGCCCAACTAATTACTAATTAAGGTAGTGTAGTGAGGAGCATATTTGAGCAATTTTTGCTGATGGAACTGAGAAATGTTGGAGAAAGATTGGAAAGATTGGAAACGTTGTTTTTTAACAACCTTTCCTGGAATCCACAAGCCAGCATGGGCAGTGACTAGAAGAGTATGTGAGTTTTGTTCCAAAAGGTGTTTATTTCCCAAGCTTTTCCTTTGGATTCAATACACTTTACAGAAAGTGGCCAGAATATTTCCCAGGGATAATAAAAAAGAATATCAATCCTTAGAACCTAATCTCAGATTAAGCTGAATGACTCCAGCCCTCTGTAGCAGAGTTAACTAAGCATGATTTCAAGCATAAGTGAATGGCATAGTTTGAGTCAGCATTGTTTGAGTCAAAAGGCATGACTTTCAACATAACTGAGCACTAGACATTATCTGACAGGATGGACTTCTTCCACATGGAGCTAGAATCCAATAATGAAGTACCTGTCATTCTTAAGTTAGTCCACAAACCCATCTACACACCCAATGAACTTACAAAGCTTAGAATCTCAACATATTCATGCAGATCCCCTTTCTTACATCCATAGGTCTTTACGCTTCCTCCTGATCCTTTATTTTTTAAAAAAGATAAAAAACTAAAATAGACATGAAAATAAAATCAGTTTAATATGCTATGATAGCAGCAGAAAATGCTGAAAGCTTAGAAATGTTCAAAGGTACTAGCTATATACCCGGTGTAGCATACACCGTTCCCCCTGCCACCCTCCCTCCCCCCCACATGTGTGCACACACACACACACACTGTTTCCACACCACCCCACACTGCCTCTGTCCCCCCACATGGCACCTGCCCCCCATGGCTCTCCCACCCCCTGCCACCCTCCCTGCCCACATGCCTTTGCACATGCACACACACACGCACACACACACACACTGCTCCCCCACTGTGGCCCTCCCGCCCCCTGCCACACTCCCCATGCGCATGAACACACACACACACACACACTTATCTTGAGAACCTCCAAGACACATTGTCTTTCACTCTAAATCCCATCCCCTAAGGGGAAATATTGGACATAAAACCCCTTCAAAACTCCACTCAAGTGCACAGAGTTCATCCTCCTCTTGACTGCACATCAGACTGTGTAACTCTTCCTGCTTCTGGACCCCCACTCTGCTGTTTTTTTTTTCTACAAACATAACTCCTCTGATAAGTACAGTATCACCCAAAAACAACCCCTTACTTTATTCCTCTATCCCAATCCTTCCTATTTCATTCAGCAGCCTTGTATGATTGTTTGAAGCCTGATTGTATGTTGTTATTATTTCCTTAATAAAGATCAATTAATTAAACTAGCTAGATTAACATCTCCTTCTGAGTACAGGTATACATAGATTTGAAGATCTTGCTCATTGCTGAGTATATTAATTCCCCAAATTAATATTGATATTTTAGAGGGTCCCCATTGACCCAAGCATTTAGGGTAACACTGCAGCTTCATTAGCCTAATTCAATAAGTATAGCTGTTCCCAGCACAGAAAGAACTATGTTTTGGCTGCTTGTCATGTCATAGGAGCCTCCCAGGGGGGAAAAAGAGAAAGGGGGAGAGGAAGAAAAAGAAGAAGAAGAGGAGGAGGAGGAGGAGGAGGAGAAGGAGAGATAGCATCTGTACAACTCAGCATAAATATGGATGGATACACAGAAATTGGAACTCAGGCTTTCAAGAACCCTGGGGCTCGTCTACACTGGTGCCTTAATCTAGGGCATAATGCTGCAGATTGGCTTCAGATTCAACATGATGGTGGCCACTCATAACCAAAATGAATCCTGTCAGAGTCCAGATAGGCTAACACTGCATTGGCCCTGCTGGCCCATTCCCTTGTCCCTGGTGCCACCACTGGCCAAATAGCTCCCTGTGAGAGCCTGGACAGTGCTGTCAGAACAGGGCACCCAGACATGTCATCAACAAGGAGGGGGGTACTATACTCCTCTGCATTGATTGCATTATTTATTTATTTATTTATTTATACCCCGCTCTTCAGCCACAAGGCTATCAGAGCGGCTTACAAATTGTTTTCAGCAATAGCTATTTACACATCTACACTGCATTAAGTAGTTTCCAATGTGTGTTAGCTAATTGCCCCCACAAGCCGGGTACTCAATTTACCGACCTACGAAAGGATGGAAGACTGAGTGAACCTTGGAGCCCACTGGAATCGAACTTGCGACATGGTGGCTTGCAGGACTGGCATTTAACCACTGCACCACCAATTGGCACTCTATTCTGAGCTCAGCAGAAGCCACAGCACTGGCCAGGCTCTTGCAGGAAAGTGCTTGGCCAATGAGGCAGTGGTGTTCAGTGCAGGTTAAGAGAGATGGTATTACAGTTTTTATGTGGACATGTGGATCAGGCCAAATTGAACCTGATCTAGCTGTCCAGACAGCAAAAGAACTGGAGGCACACCTGTGTTTCCTGTGGTTTCTCTTAAAACGCATTAATGTCTTAATAAGGTGGTTTCACTGCATGCCTCATCTGGACACATAGCAACAGGTCTGGGGTAAGTTTTTGTTTGTTTGTTTGTTTGTTTGTTTGTTTTAGTGTAGACAAGCCCCTGGACACATGTGGATGAATCTGTTGTTGCATGGCATTACAGCCCCTCCACCCAATAATTCATAATTTGGATATATTAGACAGTTCACAAGGTCTCTGGTAGACCAGGCCAGCCACAAAATTAAGTTTCAGTGAAGGTCACCCAAAGACCTAAGAAGTTGTCTTGGGAATTTCCCAGCTAACACACCCAGGACAAAATTAGGCAAAGCCCCCCTTAGGCAGTCGTTAGGTAGGAATGTGCTAATTTCCCCTGTACAAACCTGGCAGTGAGTCACTCCAAAACAAACAGTGACTGGAACACTTGTCCTCTCTCATCCTGGTAAATGTCTTCATAACTTTTCCTATCCACTATACAGAGGAGGCCATAATGTCAGGGGATGATAGGACACTTAACCCCCTGCAGAAGCCAAAAAACTATCTCAGCAGACTTAGTAGCAACCATTTCCCAAGAATACTCACACACAGTGTTTGACATCCAAATAATCAGGAGGCACTTTTATCTTCAAAGTCAAGCAGTTGCAATATGTACAAATATTTACAACTGAAGGACAAACTGCTTCACCAGACATCACCATTCACAAGAAGAAGAGAAGTGAGCTCTGTTCTGAGCTCTCTTATGTACACAGTTACAGGACATTGGCTTACTCAATCACATGATCTTACACACTAATAAGAACCCTCCTTCTGTAGCTGTGGCATGACTAGGCAGTTCATGGAGTCAGCCATTATGACTTAGCATGACTCTGCAGTTGTTTGGACAGTTTATAATGGAGTTCAGTCTCTAACTCCTGACAATCCTGTCCAAAGTGGTCAAACTACTACGCAGGACACATGTTATCATTACAACATAACATTATCAACATACATTGTTAGACATCATTCATCTGTCGGTTGACCTTTCCCTTTTGATACCTTTCACTTTACACACTAGTGCCAAGGCCCAGCTTCTTTGCCAACTCATCATGGCTTCCTGCTGGTAGGGCTTTTGTGAGCAGGTCTGCAACATTGTCCTCAGATGGACAGTACTTCAGATGCACAACACCTTCTTGTATTAACTGCCTCACATTTTGGTAGCATACCACAATATACTTGGTCCTACATTTCAAGTTTTCTGCTTCTGCCATAGCTATGCAGGCTTGCAAGTCCTTGTGCACGTCAACAGGCATTTGGCACAGCTTCCAAAGGTCTGCAAGCATCTGCCTTACCCACTGTACTTCACTTGCCATCTCAGACAAAGCTACAAATTCAGCTTCTGTTATACTAATGGCCACACCTTTCTGCTTTCTTGAACTCCACACTATGGGGCTCTCTGAATATCTGACTACCAACCCGGTCACTGACTTCCTGTCTGAAGTCTCAGCAGCAAAAGAGCTGTCCACATAGCACTCCAGGGTCACCTGACTTCCTGTCAGCTTCAAGCTCATGTCCCTGATCCCCTTGAGAAATCTAACTACCCTCTTGAGGGATTCTCAATCTGCCCTCCTTGGCTTGGAGACTTCTACTGAGCACCCCAACTGCAAAACTGATGTCAGGTCTTCTGTTGTTTGCAATAAACAACAGACTGACTGCCACTGAGTGGTACAGATCTGGCCTCTCAAATTCCTGTTCTGCCTCTAAGTCCACAAAATCAGTGATCATTCGTGTCCTGACCACTTTAGCCTTACTAAGCCCATACTTGGCCACAAGACTGTCCATTTTCTTCTGACTTAGGTAAAATTCTCCAAGACCAGTTTTTTCTACTTCTACACCTAGATAACACCTCAGGCTGCCTAAGTCCTTCAACTTGAACTGGCTTTCTAACTCCACCTGCACTTTCTTGACATCACTACCACTCTTTGCTGACACATAAAGGTCATCCACATAGGTAACTAGCATGACAGCACTATCACCTGCCCCCTTGATGTACACACAGTCATCTGTGACACTCCTTGTATAACCTAATGACACCAAAATTTGGTGTATGTACTTGTTCCAGCAACATGCACATTGCTTAAAGACATAGAGCACTTTGCGCAACAAGTACACCTTGCTCTCACCTGCACTGTCATACCCTGGGGCCTGTTCCATGAACACTGTCTCTTCAAGATCAGCATTCAGGTATGCTGTTTCAAAGTCAAAGTGTTCCACAGCCATCTGCCTCTTGGCTGCTACTGCTAACACTAATCTAAGACTTTCCAGCTTTGCTGTGGGTGAAAAAGTTTTGTCAAAATTAGTGTAGCACTCCTGCGAAAATCCTTTTGCAACCAAATGTGGTTTACGTTTTTTGTGTCCCATTAGGCATGTCCTTTAACTTGCAACCAACAACATTTTGGTCTTTGGGCCCTCTCTACTACCTTGAACACTTTCCTCTGAACCTTTGTTCTGTTGCTATGCCACCCCTCTTATCTGGTGCAGAGATCTTACAGTCTTTCTGAAAATGTCCAGGCTTTTTGCATCTGAAATAGCATTTCAAATAGCTTCAGGCTCCCTCCTCCACAGATGCCTCTGTTTCAGTGCTCTCCTGATTGTACCTGTTTATTCCCCAATGTCCGGGAATCAAATTGCTTGCATTGGACCTCTTCCAGAATATGCCCAGCTACCAGGTCTACAGACAAATCACTCTCCATGGTGGTCTGCAGACTGTACATTTGGAAATCCCATTCCTTTGGCAAAGTGCCCAATAAAATAAAACACTTATGGGCTTCTGGAATGTCCACCCCTCTATTGGCCACCTCTTGAAGAAGCTGCCTCATTTCCTCCAAATGGGCTTTCATGCAGCCTCCAGTAGAGAGCTTTGTGTTATAAAGTCTCTTAGCCTATATCTTCTTTGAGAGGCAGGACATATTCTGATGAACTGTTTTCAAAGCTGTCCAAAGCTGAAAGGCTATCGGCTGGGGCCGCATGTATTAACTGGCAGGGGCTGAGCGATAAGAGAATTACAGCTCTAGCCTTCTGGTCTGCTAGCCTGAAGGCTGCCATTTCATCTTCTGAACCCTCTGGGATCACACTTTCATTTTCCGAAACATCCCACAAATTGTCCTTAATTAATAAAGCCTCCATATATAAACTCCAGGCTGGATAATTTCCATCAGCCAATTTCTCAAAACGAACATTGCTAGTATCTGCCATTGTGTTGTCTGAATAAAAAAAAATTCTCCAGCTATGAAACACAAACAGCTGGCAGCTCTTCAAGGCTGCTTGAAGGTAGCTCTAACACAGAGCCTTGCTGAAACTTAACTGTTTCACAGCCAACTAGCCAAAAACACTCAAAACAAAAAGATTCTGGGAACTTGCCTTCTGGTTCAGGACGTGAGAGAGGGAGCCATGAGCCTCCAACGCTCCGCTGGGGGTTTGCCGCTACAGTGAGTTATCGCTTGTAAATTTTTGTGAAGTGGTTCGTCTTAGCCTCCGAAGAAGGGAGGGAAGCCAGAAGGTAAAGCTGGAAGTTTGCCAAGGCTCTTGCTCAGCTGACTTGCAAACGTGGGTCAACAGAGCGGAGTAGGGCTGAAAGACGCCAGCCAGCCAGCCATTACATCTCACTCATTATAGTGAGCAGGGGGAGGGCACCGCCCTACCGCCGATCCCAGCCGCCAAATTTCTTTTGTGGACAGGTTTTATTTGTTCGTTGGAGGTGGCTCAAGGAGTCTTTGGGGAAGGATAAAAGGACGCAGGCTACGAAAGGAGACACCAGGAGAAGAAGGAAAAGATCTCTGTCTGAAACCCAGTTAATTTACCTTGAGAGAAATAGCTTCGCGGTTGGTACTATTTCCTCCCACCTTGCTTGAGTTAAAGGAGTAGCTTCCGAGCCGGTGGACCGATTTGTATCAGTGGAAAGACGACTTTTTTCCTTTAATTATTATTATTACTGGCATACTAACATATTCGGCGGAAGGAAGGTAGAGATCCTAACCTACCCCATAGGACTCTGTGGATCTTCAACCTGATGAGGTTGGCTTGTTGGTTCAAGGAAAGAAGAAGAGAAAGAAGGAGAAGGAGAAAGAGACTGGAGATTGGAGATTGGAGACTGAATAGTCTAAGAGGAGGAGGGAAACAGAAACAGAAACAGAAAAGAAAAAAAGAGAGAAAGAAGAAAAAGGGAAAGACTTTGATAAAAATCTCTTTACTGTTGGGAGATTGGTGGGAGGGAAATGGAGTCACGGCTTTTGTAAAATTGAAAGGATAAAAGGGGAAGGGAGGAAGCATGTTTGCAAAGATAGGAAGGATTCTGTCCTGAAAGAAAGAATTGGGTTTATATATATGCCTGTATGTAATAGAGGGATAACTTTAAAGAAGGAGAATTGGAAAGTAAAGGAAGTAAAAGTACTGAAATGAAGATATTGTTGAAGGGAAGATTTAATTGGTTATAGAAATAGTGAAAAGGAAATTTAAAGAATTTAAAGAATTAACTATTGATTCAATTATTAAGGGGATGAATTGGATGAATAGTAATTGTTAATGGGTTATTAATTTTTCAACTGTTAACTAACTGAAAAACATTAGATAAGCAGACATAATAGATGAATTGTAAAGAATGTGGGGAATGGTGGAGATGAATTGTAGAGAATGAGATGATTCTTATTGATTATTAATTAAGGGATATATAGTTGAGAAATTAATAGATAATTAATTGATTAATTAACTGACTGAAACTTAATAGAAAAATGAACCAATTGAATGAATTTGGGATTATCTGAATGAATTAAGTATATGGGGAAATGAATGAATGTGAGACCTTCTGACTGAATTAAGTAGTAAGTATAGGGGGAACTGAATGAATTGGGGAATAATTGATGGATTCAAGGATATTGGTTTAAATAATTGATTGGGTGAGTGAGTTAATTACATTAATTGGTTGATTGATTGATTTGTACTGAGGGGAAACACAGTAAGGAAAAGAAAAGGATAAAAAAGAAAAAGAAAAAGAAAGAGGAAGTCCGAAGTAAGGTGAAAAAATAGCTGATACTATTGTTTAAGGATGTCAAAGTTGAGGACAGGGAAAATGCGGGAATACTGGTATATACAGATCAAAAGATCCCTGCAATTATCCAACCTCTCGCATGCCAATTTGAGCTAATTAAATTACTCAAATTAATATTTGGACATGAGTGGAAATTCTATGGACAATAGCAATTTGGTTAATAACCTCATTGAGTACTGGTATACAGAGATGCAAAAGTCTCACAATTTACCTGACCTCTCCCAGCCATACCATTGAGCTAATTAAAACCCCCTAATTTAATATCTTATTTCTGGTGTTATGAGTGGGTTCCATGGACCCCACACAATTTGGGTAACAGTGTCAGCTAAAATTTCTCTTTAAAAACTCAATTTCTCCCATCCAGAACATGTAGAAATTTGTAAATTTTATTAACATTGATCATAAATAAACTGAAATTATATTTTCATACAATTTGAAATAACTTCCTTAGTAATGTCAATCAGTTTTCGGGAAAGTTCTATTTATGGATTCTCCTTCCCCTTTCCAGTGTGTGATCATATACAGCAGGGAAAGAGGATGGTCTTGGGGCCACATGTGCACCACAATGCTCAACCTTTCCAGACTCCTCAGACTAACCCTTTTCTGCTGCAGTGTGTCTGCACATTTATTATTGTTGGATCCCACTTTAGCTGTCATAGCTTGATTCTATGGAATTCTGGGCTTTATAGTTTGAATGGGGACTTAGACTCTTCTGCTGTAGTTCAGGGGAGCAGAGTAGAGCTCACTAGCAGAGAAGTTCAAGTCCTTCACCAAACTACAACTCCCAGTATCCCATAGAATCAAGCCATGACAGAGAAAATGGTGTAAACTGCTAAACTGTGCTCTTCTGAAAAATTTCTTTAGCAGAAATTCACCTTTTCTGCTTGAAATCTTGCATACTTTAACATTTTTTTCCCCAAATCTAGTGAAACAGTTGTCATTACTCCACCCTTAGCTCTTTAGTTGAAAGATTTGCCAGTCCATTGGCATTTGTCAGTCAACCTGTATTTTTTAGAACTCTAAACTTTACCATCATCTTGGTCACCTTGATTGCTTAAACTTCCAAATTTGTGGACAACGATGTTGTCAGAAATAACGTTAACATTCCCCTAAGTCATTTTAAGCCCTCAAATTTCAGAATATTTAACAAAGGGAAGTAGGGGGCTTTACAATCTTTTAGCTATTTATTTACACTATCATATCAGTAAACAGACATGTATATGCTGTCCTTGATGGTGGTGGTGGGGAGACAGACATCTCATCTTAGGCACATTCTTATCATAAACTTTACATTCTCTGTATAATAAAATATCTTATATCATATTGAGGCATCCAGATCCATATTTCATCTGTGGAGGAAATGCAACTAAGGGGCAGACTCACAGATTTTCATTTATAAAGAATTAAATATCTTACTCAGCACCATAATGTAATCATCTGTTGAGGAATTCTATACATCTCTAACAGCATCTGTGGAGAAAACCACACATTTTCATAGGAATCTCAAAACAGAGGCATTTGATATACATTTCTGAAGGCATGCATTTCTGTAGGCCTAACTCTGGTTCTCACACTTGGATTCTCCAGATATTTTGGACTTCATTTCCCATAAGCACCTACCAGCTTCGCAAATAGTCAGGAACTTGGGAAGCTAAATTCCAAAATATTTGAATCATAGAGTTTGAAAAGACCACAAGGGCCACCCAGTCCAACTCCCTGCCATTCCGGAATACACAATCAAATCATTCCCGACATATGGCCATCCAGCCTCTGCTTAAAAGCCTCCAAAGGAGGAGACTCCACCACACTCCAAGGCAGTGTATTCCACTTCTGAAAAACTCTTACTCAGGAAGTTCTTCCTAATGTTTATGTGGAATCTCTTTTCCTGTAGTTTGAACTCATTGCTCTGTGTCCTAGTCTCTGGAGCAGCAGAAAACAAGCTTGTCCCATCCTCAGTATGGCATCCCTTCAAATATTTAAACATGCCTATCATGTCCCCTCTCAACCATCTCTTCTCCAGACTTAACATGCCCAGTTCCCTAAGGTGCTCTTCATAGGGCATGGCTTCCATCCTCCCACCATCCTGTTGGCCCTTCTCTGGACACGTTCCAGCTTCTCAATATCCTTCCTGAATTGTAGTGCCCAGAACTGGACACAGTATTCCAGGTGGGGTCTGACCAAAGCAGAATTACAGCAGCATTATTACTTCCCTTGATCTAAACACTATACTCCTATTAATGCAGCCTAGAATTGCATTGGCTTTTTTAGCTGCTGCATCACACTGCTGACTCATGTTTTGCTTGTGGTCCACTAAGACTCCTAGATACCTTTCGCATGTACTGCCATCAAGTCGGGTGTCACCCATCTGGACGACTAAAATTTGGGAACCACTGGCCTATCACAAGCATTATCAGGTATCATTACCAAGTATGAAACTTAAGGGTCAGTTACACGGGAGAATTAAGTGCAGAAAATATCGCCTTACCTCCCTTTTGCACCAGTGGCCACTTGTTCCCATGATTTTCTTCAAAAGTGGTTGTAGTGAAGAAGTAGTGATTTTGCAATTCAAGTAGCCACACCACTCCTGAAGCTTCTACGGACAGAGTCCATGGTGCGGGGGGGGGAGGTCCAGCAACAGCAATAATGCCACCACTCTTTTGGGGAGGTTTGCTATCTGCGGTGCAGGGGGCAAAGACCTAATGACAGCAACAATGGCTGCTCCACAGCCATGCTGCTCCCAAGGCCTCTAGGGCCAGGATCCACAGCACAGAAGGGGGCACAGCCAGAGGCCCAACAACAGCAGCCCTGTGTCACACCTGAGGTGGTCATTGGGCCTCAGCCTCACCCTCCTTCATCGTGGATACTGTCTCTAGGGGTCTCGGGTGTGGCGCAGTGGTTCACATAGCCACATTGCTCCTGAGGCCTCTAGGGCCAGGGTCCGCAGCACAGAAGGGGGCACAGCTGGAGGTGCAACAACAACAGCAATGTTGCTGCATCGATACCGAGGTTCACATGGCCACTACTCTTTGGCCGGAGTCTGTGATGCAGTGGGGGAGAGTAGGCCAAAGGCCCAAAGACCCCACGGTGAGGTGGCCGTGCCCCTTGCCTTCCAAAAACAGCACAGAAAACCCCTCCTTCTTGCCGCTGCAAATTTTGCCCTTTGTGAATTGATTGTATAGATGACCACTTGCAAATTTGTTGTACAGATGTTCTAGTGTGTGCATTTTTCAAATATATCACTTCTTTTCAGAAAAGATCAGGAAAAATTGTGATAGCAGTTATCACCCATTTCAAGGGTATTCTTCCCCCCTCCTTCTGAATAGTGCGACTTTGGTCCAAAATGCATGAGGACCATTAGGAATCTGGGCAAATTCTTTGTGGATTTTTTTTTTTTTTGCCATGTAAACGGCCCCTTAGAAACTGCATAGTAGGCAGTTGTGTATTAACAACCACATAAACTGGAATGGAAGCAGCTGGAAATGTCTTACCTTCTATCTCTTTTGAATTTGCTTTTACTGTATATTCTTTCAAGCTCCTCCTATTTGTTCATCTCTACCTATAAATAAGTATTTCTTCAAATATTTATATTCTTTCCTCTCTCTAGAGATCTCAGGGCAGCATACAATAAAACCTATAGGAAAAATTAAAAACAGTGTAAATAGTAACAATTATTTTAAAGGGCTAAAACATGTTAACAATTTTACAAGTTAAAAAAGACAGATTAAAACCAGAGTAATCAGGCATCAGGAGTAACTGTTCACTGGTCTTCTGTTATCATCCAGGGATTGTTCAGGCAGCTTGCAGCTACAGAATTGACTTGAAGCTCTCACCCTTATCAAGGACAATGGGCACCATGGACAGACTTCGGGGCAGAGCTGGGGACCCAGAGAGTACCACCGTAAGGATCAGCTGCTGCTAAGCCTCGGGGGAGGTGTGTGGTGGTGTTGGGAGACTCCTTGGTGAGGGGTACAGAAGCAGTGATTTGGGGGCCTGACAAATTGTCTCTGGAGGTGTGTTGTCTCCCTAGGGCAAATATCCATGATGTGACACAGAGGCTGACAAGACTGGTCAAGCCTACTGATCATTACCTCTTCCTTTTGGAGCATGTGGGAACCAATGATACTGCAAGACACAGCTTTCTGAAGATCAGAAGAGATTATGAGACTCTGGGGAGGAAGCTGAAAGAAATGGATGCACAGGTTGTCATCTCGTCTCTTCTGCCAGTTGAATGGTATTGTCCAGGAAGGGAGAGGAAAATAGCCAATGTAAACAACTAGGTCTGTAGATGATGTTGCCGAGAATGATTTGGATTCTTGGATCATGGGCTTCGGTTCCATGAGGGGGGACTTTTGGCAAGGGATGGGGTGCATCTCACGAGAGTTGACAAAAACATTTTTGCCAACAGTCTCAAGAACTTGATCAGGAGGGCTTTAAAATGAGTCGTATGGGGGAGGGAGACAGTATTCTGGAAGGCAAAGGTGCTGGAGAAAATATTCAAACTGTCATAGAAGGAACAAGGCAAATAGTGCAAGGACCCAAAATTGGGAGTAAAAAAACTTGCTCAGGCAGCAAGTAAATGGAACACATGGTCTTAGATGTCTCTACACTAATGCACAGAGCATGGGAAATAAGCAAGGTGAACTTGAACTCCTAGCACAAGAAAACAAATATGATATAATAGGCATTACTGAAAGCTGGAGGGATGAGTCTCATGACTGGAATGCAGGAATAGAGGGGTATAACCTTTATAAGAGAAACAGGCCAAACAGGAAAGGAGGAGGAATACATTATATGTCAGGGATATTTACACCAGTGAAGAGATCCATGACATCAATACTGGAAGCCAGGTGGAGAGCATCTGGATAAAAATTAATGGGGAGGAAAACAGAAGGGATGTTACTGAGGGACTCTACTATAAACACCCAAGTCAGATGGAGGAATTGGGTGATGCCTTTCTAGAACAGATGAATACACACGCAGAAAGGAGAGATGTATTAGTGATGGGGGACTTCAACTATCCTGATATTTGCTGGAAATCTAAATCAACCAAAACTTCAAGGTCTAGCAAATTCCTTACTTGCCTGGAAGATAACTTCATTGTTCAAAAGGTGGAAGAGGCAACAAGGTGGTCAGCTATTTTAGATCTGATCCTAACTAACAGGGATGACCTGGTTAATGGGGGGCAAGTGGTGGGATCCTTAGATGAGAGTGATCATGTTCTCCTGGAGTTTGTTATACAATGGAAAGGAGAAGCCAAGCATAGTCAGACACACATTCTAGACTTTAGGAGAGCTGATTTCAATAAACTCAGGGAAATACTGGGGGTGATTCCATGGTCAGGAATAGTAAAAGAGAAGGAACTTCAAGACAGATGGGACTTTCTCAAAAGGGAGATACTGAAGGCACAATTTCAAACAGTACCATTGAGGAAGAAAAATGGGAGGTGTTTCAAGAAACCAGGATGGATGACTAAAGAACTTTCACGGAGCTAAGTTTTAAATGGAACATGTATAAGAAATGGAAAAAGAGAGAAATCACCAAAGAAGAATTCAAACAGATAGCAAACACATGTAGGAGTAAAGTCAGAAAAGCTAAAGTGCAGAATAAGCTCAGGCTTGCTATAGAGGTTTAGAATAATAAAAGGGTTTTTTGGGGGTATGTTCACAGCAAAAGGAAGAAGCAGGAAATAGTAGGGCCACTACATGGAGAAGATGGCAAAATGCTAACAGGGGACAGAGAAAAGGCAGAATTATTCAACATCTCCTTTGCCTCAGTGTTTTCAGAAAAGGAAAAGGGTGACCAACCTGAGGAGAATGGAACAGAGGACACAATAGGAGAAATCCAGCACAGAATAAGCAAAGAGGTAGTACAGGAATACCTTCTTAGTCTAAATGAATTTAAATCTCCAGGACCAGATGAACTACAACCAAGGGTATTAAAAGAGCTGGCAAATGTAATCACAGAGCCATTGGCAATAATCTTTGAGAACTCCTGAAGAACAGGAGATGTCCCAGAAGACTGGAGGAGGGCAAATGTTGTCCCCATCTTCAAAAAGGGGAAAAAAGAGGATCCCAACAATTATTGTCTGGTTAGTCTGACATCAATACCAGGGAAGATTCTAGAGCAGATCATTAAACAGAGAGTCTGTGAACATTTCGAAGGCGATGCCATAATCATAAAAAGTCAACGTGGGTTTCAGAGAAACAAGTCATGCCAGACTAATCTGATCTCTTTTTTTGATAAAAGTACCAGCTTGGTAGATGAAGGAAACACTGTGGATATCACATACCTTGATTTCAGTAAAGCCTTTGAAAAGGTTCCCCATGATATTCTTGCAAAGAAGCTTGTAAAATGTGGGCTAGACAAGTTAACTTTTAAATGGATTTGTAATTGGTTGACCCGCTGAACCCAAAGGGTGCTCAGCAGTGGTTCCTCTTCCTCTTGGAAAGATGTGACCAGTGGGGTGCCACAGGGTTCTGTCCTGGGCCCAGTGCTGTTCAACAGCTTCATCAATGACTTGGATGAGGGAATTGAGGGCATGCTTATCAAGTTTACAGATGACATCAAATTAGGAGGAGTAGCTAATACCCTAGGGGACAAGATCAAAATTCAAAATGACCTGGATAAACTGGCGAGCTGAGTGAAAGCTATCAAAATGAAATTCAATACGGAGAAATGTAAGTTACTGCAGTTAGGGCGGAAAAACAAAATGCATAGATGTAGGATGGGTGAGACCTGGCTGAACAAGACTATGTGCGAAACGGATCTAGGAGTCCTAGTAGAGCACAAGCTGAATGTGAGTCAACAGTGTGATGCAACAGCTAAAAAGGCCAATGCGATTTTGGGCTGCATCAATAGAAGTATTGTGTCTCAATCAAGGGAAGTAATAGTGTCATTCTATTCTACCTTGGTCAGGCCTCACCTAGAATACTGTGTCCAGTTCTGGGCACCACAATTCAAAAAGGATATTGACAAATTGGAGTGTGTCCAGAGAAGGGTGACTAAAATGGTGAAAGGTCTGGAAACCATGCCTTATGAGGAAAGACTTAAGGAGCTGGGTATGCTTAGCCTGGAAAAAAAATGGTTAAAGGGTGATATGATAGCCCTGTTTAAGTATTTGAAGAGGTGTAACATTGAGGATAGAGCAAGCTTGTTTTCTGCTGCTGCAGAGACAAAAACACGAAACAATGGATGCAAGCTCCAGGAACAGAGATTCCACCTCAACATTAGGAGGAACTTTCTGACAGTAAGAACTGTTTGGCAGTGGAACACACTCCCTCGGAGCATGGTGGGGTCTCCTTCCTTGGATGTGTTTTAAACAGAGGCCTAGTGGCCATCTGTCAGGGATGCTGTGAACATGATTTCCTGCATGGCAGGAGGTTGGACTAGATGGCCCTTGTGGTCTCTTCCAACTCTACAATTCTATGATCGAATAAGATACATGTTTTACTTGTGTTTTATTATTGGCCAATTAATCAATGCATTGTTCAAGATCACCCCTCAGCTAGCAGGAAATCAGATTCTATTGGCCTTTCAGCTTGCCAACAATCAGATACTCATTTTTAACTGATTATTGTTACTCTGGCTTCCAACTACCATTGTTATTCAGGTGATTGCATCATGTATTATCATGCAGCATGATTAAGGACTAATGTGCCAATTAAGGTTACTTTCAGTTTTCCATTCCTCCCTCCCCCCACTTGGCTAGAATCACTTTTATCTACCTTGTTTTATCTTATTGTTGATACTGCTGGTAGTTGAATGCCCAGAAATGGCTTTGTTTTATGTTAACTCTATGAATATACACCATCACAGAATACACTGATTGCCATTCTTCGTTACAATACACAGGCCTCGAGGTCTTAAATATTACCAAATATACCTATACAAAATTGACAAAGCAACTCTGAGTATTCCTTGCCTAAGAAAACCCTATGAAATTCATGGGGTCTCCATAAATCAACGGGCAATTTGAAATCACATAAACACACATAGTGCCCAGCTTATAACATTAGAAGTTGACTTCTAGCCATTCCCAGGGTATGTCTATTTTTTTTCCCTACAAACAAATAACTTTAATTCTGAGGTCTGGAAAGATTATTTTAGGTGACTTTTACCTCAGTTTATACATATGGTGAAATATTCTGGTGACAGGTTACTATATGGCAATATTTCTTATTACACTGTTCATCAACACAATAATAATTTATCATGTAGGGTTTTCGAGGTCCACAGTGAAAAAGTCACAAGATGTAATGTTTACATCTACAACATGATTGCGTAAATCTGCCCAAAGAGTCATATGTACATTGATTATTATTTTAAGGACTACATGTTCATAAACTGTATTTATTAGTCTCATTTTAATGGGCTAGGAGTTAACAATCATATCAACAAATCAATCCAAATCTTTTCCTGATAATAACAGTTTAATAAAATCCTAATAAACTTATTTATTATCTGTTAAGATAGATAGATATTATTTATTACGGTCACAGACCATCATAAACCTCTTATGAAGATCCATCTTGAAAGCATTCAAATCCAGTTCAACTGCTTAACTGCCTCTCACTTTACCAAGACTTGAATCATTTTCTGTTTATGACACCATCATCCATGACATCAGAATGCCATCTTTGTATTGAACTAAGGCTATCTCCATGCCAACAGAAGCAGCTAATAAATATCTGTAGCTTGTCTCCAACTGGATTAGTTGATATTTATTTTTGTTCTCACCACCTAAGCTTGAAGAAGAGCTGTGAGCAATCTGAAAGCCTGCTTCTAGTATAAAACAAACAGTCCAATGAAAGGTCTTGTTGCTCGCTTGTCAGTCCTTTTCTTTAAAGAAAGAGGCTGCCATGGCAATATTGCTTTTGTCCATGTTAACCATCTGCTTCTACATTCTGTTTTAAAACATTGCTTCTTACACATTCTGGTTGCCTCCTATCCTTTGTTTTAGGGGGATATTGTATGAGTAGTGTATGGTACATAACCAATATTTTGATGCAGTTTAGCCTCAAATTAAACTGCATTGTTTAATGTAGCCTCTTCTGATGACCATTTTACTTAATTCCTTCATCTTCCTGAGAATCACCAAGTTCATCGTAATACGTTCTAGTTTTGAACTGGGAACACAGAATGTTTTCATTTGAAATTTGCTGGGGGGGAAAAAAGGAACAATATTTTCAGAATGCACAAGCTTTTTTTCAGTTTTTTTTTTAAGAAGTTACCAAAATCCACAGCATTCCTCATATTTAGTGTGGGAAAATGTAAAAGAAATAATACTTGATTTGGTAGAAACTGCAACTATCAGACGGCTTCATCTGGCCTCAGGGTTTTAAGTGTTTTACTCAGAAGTCTAGTTTTGAAACTATGAACATTTAACCAATTAGAATTTATGGTTGTCACCTCTTGAACCTGGCCAGTGTTGATGGGCCACAGTTTCATGACAATGCAGGTTTGAACTTGAAATTTTAAAAATATAGATTTGGGCAAAACATTTCAGCCCTATATATACATACACACATGCACACACAGAAACACAGCATAGTGCCTTCCAAAATTGACCTTGTGTATGTCCATCATCCAGAGCTTTTGCATCTTTCCCTCAGTTGAGATAAGCAAGGTCCATATTGATGGGACAGAAAATATAGAAAGCAGGAAGAATAACTGCACAAACCAGCCCTACTCTTGCCTTCCTTCACCACCTTTCTTCATGGCTTCATAAATCAGGAATTTCTTTCTTTTTTCTTCTTCAGGAAGTTCTAGTCAACAAGAATTACCAGTAGGAGAGCTCACGTGTTGCTTCAGAATGTAATAGGCCAATATTTGTTTGGCTGTTTGAGACACAGCAACATGTAGCATCAGCGTTTAGTAAGCATGGATAGGGGAGCTGGCTGCAATAAAGCTTCAGTTATCTAAAGGGAAGTAGAACAAAGTAATTAATACAAGCTAAAATGTTATAAGGTTATATGGAGAGTGATAACCAGTTTTGATAATTCAGATATTTTAATAATGCATGGGTGTTTGAGGCACTCAGTATTTGCACATTAATATATGACATGATCCACATACCTAGGTTTAATATGGAGATCAAAACTTTATCTTCCAGAGTTTTCACTTCTGATGTTGCAGTGTCATTCTTGGCAGGTTAAATATACTTAACAAAGAGACACATGTTAAAGTAATTTGCTTTTAGGGAATTGCATATTAATGGATGATGGAACAGGATTATGTTTTGTTTTATAGAAAACACTGTTTCCTGCACCAACAATGCTATTTCTTGAAGGGGGGGGGAGGTCCAAATTTTGCATGTAATAATTCCCAAACTATGGTATTTTCTACACAGAAAGCAGCAATTTCTATGCAAAAAAAAAAATCTTTATGATTTTCTATACAGAAAATGCTGTTTTCTGTGTAGGAAAACCACACACCAGTTTTGTTCCAAATAAATCCCAAACTGCAAATATTATTCAAAGACCGTATAGTTTTGGATACTTTCTTTTGGTTGGAGGAAAATTGGTAAAATTACTTCTTGCTTCTTTTAAGAATAAACTTAGCAAAGAATTACTCCCCTAGTGTATTCTATCAGATGCTATGCAAGGGGCAGAAGAACTAGATAAACAGCTATCCTGTGTCAGCTTTATTTATTTATTTATTTATTTGTGCAATTGTGAACAGAACACAATTCACTTTGTTCAATGGAATCAACTTTGTGTCCTATATTTCTCGGAGCAGGCTGCAGAGACTCAACACATCAGCTTTCCCAGTTCAAAAGGAGTAGCCGAGTCTATTCAGCTAACCACATGGAGAATAAACACAGACCAGTCCAGGAGTCAAATGCAGAGAGACAGAAAGCTGAGCAAACAGTCCAAAGTGATAATCCAGAGAGGAAAGCATGAAGGCAAAGACAGGGTTCAAGATAGCAGGTAGTCAGCCAAGAATCACAATCTGCCGTGGCTTTCACCCAAACAGGTTTGTTGTCAGCCATGCTGTTTTGGAGGAGGTGCTGCCTTGTTATGGACCAGCTGTGTCTCACAGATGTTGCCTGGTTGCTTCCTATTTAATCTCTGTGGTCTTCTGAGCCACTTCTTTTCTTGATGATGCTGAGTGAAACTGGGTAGGTCTGTATTCTGTTTCTCTGGGGCTTGTGGCTGTGGAATATTCTGTTGCTCAGGTGAGTGAGCCTGCTGGGCGTTCTGTCCCTCAGAGGCTTGTATCTGTTGAACACTTTGTTCCTCAGCATGTGGGGACTACTGGTCACTCTCTTCCTCTGGCTCTAGCTCATGTCTGCTATCACAGTTTTCAAATTCATCTTCACTGTCCTCTGAGAGGCAGGGCATGACATTTTGTTCAGTGCCTTCAATGGCATGCACAGATTTTAAAAGCAGTTAAAGGGCTTTAAAAGCAGTTAAAGGGTTTATGGAAAGGGTCAGAGAAATAACGAGACCACACCACAGATATGGGGCAAAATAAAATGACTTTATTGTTAATCCTACCTATTTATTTCCCAATTATATCTTCAGTATGGGGAGGCAACCTAGTGTGGGAGCAGCTGGGGCAGATTGTCCCTCCTGGACTTATGCCCCACCTTCCCCGGTCGAACACCTGAGCCCTTTTGAGCCACCTCAAGGCCTGGGGTTGCTCTCAAGCCAGCTCATGTCTGGAAGGTTGACCTGAAAGCCCCTTACCCAATACGTACGTATTAAGGGGAGGGGAGTATCCTTCAGGCCAACCCCAAGTTATGTCTCCTTCTGTTCTCCCAGGTTGTATGGCCTAAGGAGATCATACCAGAGACCATACCTTCACCTAAATCGGTGCCATAGGTGCCCACCATAATCTATGCCTCTCCATTCCCGTCAAAAATAAGGGGAAAGTGTCCGCTTCGTCCCTTAATCCCCCACTAGTTCGTCTAATAAGACCCTCAACCCCTGCTGAAGAACTGTCAAGAAAATTGAGTTCCCCAAATTGGAAAGGTGAACCCCATATGCTCTGTAGAGCTCAGGCCTTCTGAACACTATGTCATGGTGTGGCATGTCGGGCTCATCCCTGAATTCTGGGCATTGGAGTGGAATTCATGGAGGCCCTGACATGTAGCTAGTATTTTCTCAGGCTCTTGGAATGCCTGAGAAGATGAGCCAGGTCTCCTGGTTGGCATGGTAACGCAAGTCCTACCAGGAGCTCAAGGCCACGCTTGCCGGCTACTCTTGCTCCCCCGTGGAATAACTCCCGCCCCGCTCTGTCTGTTCTCACGCTGGGTGCTTTTTATCTTTAAGTTGTTTATGTTAACTTCAGTAGCAGCTTTGAAACTGTTCCTTACACAAGCTACTCTTCCAATAAAGAGATTTATTGAAGAACCCTGAGTTTGTGTTCTGTGTACATCACAGAAAGCTGCTACTCCTTACTTTTATTTTTTTTCTCTGTCCTGAAACTGTGGAGCCTTTGCCTGCAATGTCTGACGACGCAGAGACTGGCACACAGACGGACCAAGATCTGATTGCAGCCAGCGCCAGAGAAGCCGAGGCCTCGAAGCAGGAGGCCGGGGCAGAGGGGGGTGCTGGAGCTGCCGCAGCTGGAGGCACCAGCCGGGACCGAGACCGCCGGAGGGCTGCAGTATTTCGACCCTCCACTGAGCCCTGGGAGCTGGGGATGGAGCTGGCTCCAGGGAGGGGCAGCCTGCCAAGCTTCGGCACTCCGGTGCGAGAGGTTTTGGGCCCTGCCTGGCCATGGGCAGGGGCCGGACGCCGAGAAGACCACCGGTCCCGGTGGGACAGACCCCAGGGTGAGGGGCCTAGAGAGCCAGAAGCGAAGTTTTCCTTGGCAGAAGTTGGAACCGAGGTTCTTCAACTGAAACAGCAAATGGGTGAGATACGGGAGGTGCTCCTGGAACTCCTGCACAGAACCCCTCCAGCTCCACCAGCACCCGGAGGGGCCCAGCCTCCCCCAGCGCCACCTGCGGCTGCCCAGGCACCCGGGGATGGAGTCCCCGCTCAGCCCCCAGCTGTACCTGGCCTGCCGGCTCCTGGACCGGCTCCCCCGGTGGGGGCTGGGCCGGTTGAGCCGCATGAGCGACCCCGGGGCTGGAAACACCGGCACCTGAAGGCGAAGTTTGATGGGGATCCAGCAAAACTACCCTACTTCATGACTCAAGTGGTGAGTTACATGACCCAGTGGGAAGGGGAGTTCCAGTCTGAGGCTGAGAAAGTGCAGTATGTGTCCAACCAACTGGAGGGAGAGGCGGCCCAGTGGTTGGTGGGTCTGTATGATATGGGAGCCCCTGAACTGGGTAATTACCAAGAGTTCCTGATGGCTCTCAGGGCCCAGTTTGACGATCCCTTAAGAGGGAAGCGGGCTCGAAGCAAGCTTAGGAGCCTGAAGCAAGGCACGATGCCAGTGGCCGAGTACGCAGCTGAGTTCCGCCGCCTAGCCAGCCAAGTACCGGAGTGGCCAGAGGAGGTCAAGGTGCAGTTTTTCCAGGAGGGCCTGAACCCTGACATTCTAGAGTGGGCCAAGTTCCAGGGAGAACCCGAAACCCTCATGGGGTGGATACGGCTGGCTGGGGAAGTGGAGTCGGTGAAGGCCAGCATTAAGATGTTGCGCCGCCAGGCTGGGACGGAGGGGAAGTCCGCTGGGGGCCCCGGGAAGAAGACCAAGACGGCACGCTCGGGGGGAGGCACCACCGGAGAGTCCGAACGTGAGCGAAGGATGAGAAAGGGGCTGTGCCTGCATTGTGGGAGGAGCGGTCACCGCATAGCGGAGTGCCCAGAGAGGAGCCCACGGGAGCAACCCGCCGCCGCCAAGCCAGCGCGGGGCGAGGGGAGATCCGGGTCCGCCAAGACTCCCACCAAACCCAAGACCAGGGCGACGGCCAGGGCCCTGGCAGTGGACCAGGCGGCAGGGGAGTCCTCAGATGATCCCGAGGATAGTGGGTCCTACTCTTCCGACGCTGAGCCGGTGGGAAACGGGCCCAGCCCACCCTACTGAGTGCCCGAGGGCGGGCTAATCCGGAAGGGCGCCCGGATGCCGTGGTGAGTGGAGTGAAGGGCCCGTTCTTTATCAAAGCTCGAGTGGGGGTTGGAGGGGAGGGCCCCACCCGCAAAGTTATGTTAATGATTGACTCTGGTTGTACCCAAGTACTTATTCATCCCTCCTTAGTCAGTGAACTAAACGTTGATACTGTTAAGCTGGACAAGCCCGTGTGGCTGTCTCAGATGGATGGGGGGATGATGAAGGGGGGCCCCGCCCGGCGCATAACTGGTCCCATGCACATGAGGATGGGCAACCACCAGGAGGAACTGCAGTTTGTGATTGCTCCAGGATTAGTCCCCGCGGCAGTTGTGGGTCTGAACTGGCTAAAGTACCACAACCCCTCCATAGACTGGATAAAAGAAACACTGACTTTTACAGACCCATTGTGTATCAAGGAGCACGGAGGGGGGGGAGGATCCCCAGGGGACGGGGCCCCCCTGGTGGATAAGCCGCAGAATTACACAACTGCCTTAGTAAAAGGGGAGCTGAAAGGGTTGCCAGTGGAGTACAAGGCGTGGCAATATGTGTTTGAGGAGAGGGAATGTGACATTTTGCCACCCCACCGGCCTTTTGACTGTGCCATTGAGATACTCTCAGAGTCCAGCCTACCCAAACCTCGCATTTATTCTATGACACCAGCTGAAATGGAGGCGCTCCGAGAGTTCATAGATAAGAACTTAGCCCGAGGGTTCATTAGGCCCTCAACCTCGCCTGTGGGGGCCCCGGTGATGTTTAGGCGCAAGGCTGATGGCGGGCTTCGTTTGATTCAGGATTACAGAGGGCTAAACGCTATTAGTGTCTCCAACCAGTACCCCCTGCCCTTGATGAAGGACATATTAGCCCATCTCTCCAAAGGGAAGATTTTCACGAAGCTGGATCTACGAGAGGCCTACTACAGAGTACGGATTCAGGAGGGGGATGAGTGGAAGACTGCATTTAATTGCCCCCTAGGGGCTTTTGAGTTCCTCGTCATGCCTTTCGGCCTCAAAGGGGCCCCTGGCATTTTTCAGAACCTGATTAATGATGTGTTACGTGAATTTTTGTACAAAGGGGTGTTGGTGTACCTTGATGATGTGTTGATTTATTCGGAGGACTACACGTCCCATGTGAAACTGGTGAAAAAGGTGCTTGCCAGGTTGGGGGAAAATCATCTGTATGCGAAAATGTCCAAGTGTGAGTTCCACCAAAGCCGTCTAGATTATCTAGGGTACCGCATCTCAAACAAAGGGATTGAAATGGACCCAGAAAAGGTTAAGGGGGTCTTGGCATGGGAAGCCCCTAGAACCAGGAAACAGTTGCAGAGCTTCCTGGGGTTTGCTAATTTTTATCGGTCCTTCATCCCTGACTTTGCGTCGGTAGCCCTCCCCCTGACAGATTTGTTAAAAACCAAAGAAGGGAAAAACAAAGGTTCCAAACACGGTAAAGGGAACAAACCTCCCCAAAAAATTGTGTGGTCACCACAGTGCCAACAAGCATTTGACAAATTGAAATCCCTTTTCACTTCTGAACCTATTCTCAAACACCCCGACCCCTCCCAACCTTTCGTGGTCCAAGTGGACGCATCTGATGTGGCTATGGGTGGGGTGTTGTTGCAAAAGGGGGAGGACGGAGATTTGAGGCCATGTGCCTATCTATCCAGAAAGTTCAATGACACGGAACGAAATTGGCCGGTGTGGGAGAAAGAGGCAGGTGCTATCAAGTTGGCACTAGAGACGTGGCGCCACCTACTGGAGGGCTCACCCAAACCGTTTGAAGTTTGGACTGATCATAAAAATTTGGAAGTATTGGCTACCCCTAGGCGTTTGAGCCCCAAGCAGGTCAGGTGGGCCAGTTTCTTTTACCGATTTAATTTCACCTTGAAATTTATCCCGGGGAAAAGGAATTTTCTGGCTGACGCTTTGTCCAGGCTACCACAGCATGAGAGTAAGCGCAAGGAGGTCATTGATACCGTTTTTTCTCCTTCCCACTTGGGACTAGCTGTCCTCACTCGGAGCAAAGCCAAAGAACAGACATCCACTGATAGCCCTGCTCAGGTGCCGGGTCCTACTGAAAGTGGCGGTGATTCACCCTTGGCGCCGGGACCGGTGCCACAGCCCTTGAACCCCGACCCACCTTCCCCCAATCCGGGGACCCGGGCAGTGACCCCTACGGCAGATGGCTCTGCCACGCCCACTGTTTCTCAAGGGGAGGAAGGAGGGTGGCATGCTCAATTGGCCTCGGAACTGCCCCTAGACCAGTGGTTCCTGGCTCACCCCAATGAGGTGACTGTGAAGGATGGGGTGGCCTGGAAAGGGGATCACCTGTATGTTCCTGAGGTCTTGAGAGCGAGTATTCTCAAACAGTGCCATGATGTCAAGAGTGCGGGACATTTTGGGTATCTCAAAACTTTACATTTGGCCCGCAGACAGTTTTGGTGGCCCCGCATGAGGAAGGAGGTGGAGGATTATGTAAAGGGGTGTACCACTTGTGCAGTGTCAAAAGGGGGGTCAGGGAAGCCCAAAGGTTTGCTCCACCCTCTACCTACCCCAAACAAGCCCTGGGAGGTCATTAGCATGGATTTTATTGTGGATTTGCCAGAGAGTAGGAAAAAGACGGTTATTTGGGTTGTGACTGATTTGTTTTCCAAGCAAGCGCATTTTGTGGCCTGTAAGAAACTCCCCACAGCCTCCCAATTAGCCAAATTGTTCATTCAGCATATTTATCGGATTCATGGCATTCCGGCCAAGATTGTGTCGGATCGTGGGGCACAATTTACTTCGCAGTTTTGGAAGGCTTTCACAAACCTTCTAGGGGTGGAGCTTGGTCTCAGCAGCTCCCATCATCCCCAATCGGATGGACAATCGGAACGAACGAATCAGACTCTGGAACAATACCTAAGGTGCTATGTGAATTTCCAACAATCTGATTGGGTTGATCTTCTACCTTTTGCTGAAGTGGCCTACAATAATGCCACTCACCAGAGCACTGGGCTCTCGCCGTTCAAGGTTGTGTCTGGGCATGATTTCAGTCCCCTCCCGTTGTTGGAGGGGTCTCCCAACTCTGACCCCGTTTCGGTCTCCCAGTGGAGTCAAAAGGTCAGGGATGCGTGGCCTCATGTAATCTCGGCCTTGGACTTTGCCAAAGCACGCTACAAACATTATGCTGATCAGAAACGGGACCCTTCCCCCAGATATGCAGTGGGAGATATGGTTTATTTGTCCACCAAATTCCTTAAGTGTCCCCAACCCTCAAAAAAGTTGGGAGCCAAATACATTGGACCTTTTCGTGTTGTTAGGATGATAAATCCTGTGGCTTTTGAACTGTCTTTGCCTAAGTTGTACCGTCATGTACATCCTGTGTTTCATTCCAGCCTGCTCAAGCCCGTGAACCCTCCGGACAAACACCACCCGGCTCCAGAACCTGCTCCTCAGCCGATCCTGGTGGATCAGGACCAACATTTTGAAATTTCTGAGATTCTGGACTCTAGACTTCACCGGGGAGGGTTACAGTATTTGGTAAAGTGGAAACACCTGCCTTTGGGCCATGCAGAGTGGGTTGCTTCTGAGCATATCAATGCCAATCGCTTGTTGCGAAAGTTTCATGCCCGCTTTCCCGATAAGCCTGGTTGATGGAAAAAGGGGGGGTTTGGTCTTCGGGGGGGCAGTATGTCGGGCTCATCCCTGAATTCTGGGCATTGGAGTGGAATTCATGGAGGCCCTGACATGTAGCTAGTATTTTCTCAGGCTCTTGGAATGCCTGAGAAGATGAGCCAGGTCTCCTGGTTGGCATGGTAACGCAAGTCCTACCAGGAGCTCAAGGCCACGCTTGCCGGCTACTCTTGCTCCCCCGTGGAATAACTCCCGCCCCGCTCTGTCTGTTCTCACGCTGGGTGCTTTTTATCTTTAAGTTGTTTATGTTAACTTCAGTAGCAGCTTTGAAACTGTTCCTTACACAAGCTACTCTTCCAATAAAGAGATTTATTGAAGAACCCTGAGTTTGTGTTCTGTGTACATCACATGGCAAATACCTCCCTCCACCCGCAGCCAAAAATTTGTATACCTGCCTGTTGACTGTTGACTGTATGCCGAGCCTTATCAATCAGTCTGGGGCTCCCCTCCCCTCACCACAGCAGCAAAATGGCCGACCACATGATGGCAACCGCAGGCCACTTAGCCTTAAATGCCATCATACCCTGTGTTGCCTGTAGAATTAATGTTTTACCCTTGAGGAGGCCCAAATAGTTGCCCCCCAAATGTAAGATAAGGATGACTGGTGGAGGCCCCCGTCTCTCCCCAAACAAAATATCCATAAGGCCATGCAAGCGAAGGCCCCTTCTCTCCCACCATTCCACAATCACCCTGTCTCCCAATCTGAGGTGAGCTCCAAAATGACTTAGACGGGCCTGTCTGGCTGCCCAGTAGACCATACTGTGGTCACAAATCAGCACCCGGCGTCTCACCATCAAGGGTCTAGCACCTGGAAGAAAAAAGGGGAAGAGAATGACATTAGTAATTGATCGGACGGGTGTACCTCCTATATGAGGAGGATCTCCAGCACCCAATCTGCTGGATGGCTGCCGGCGCCATGCCCATAGTGGCAACGGTCAAAGCAGCTCCTATGCGGAAAGAGTGCATGCCAAATCGAGCTCCAGGGAGCCTCAGTCGCTACAGTGCCTTCGCTGTTGTGGTCCAAAACTGGTACCTAGTCAAAGGGGGAAAATCACTATGTACAAATAAGGGGCCCTGCCTGCCCCCAGGTACCTGTAAATAGTTCCGCAACACCATGACTGGGCAAAAGCTCTTCACAGTTGCAGCTGGACAGTTTAATTATTTTCCCCCTACCTACCTGGTCTGTCTTTGAGAACCACAAGGTGATCTCGACCTCCCCATCTCCTAACCGGACATCCCCCATCTCCAGGGCTGTACCTGATGTATCAGTTTTTTGATGCCCTGATGAGCTCATTCACTCGCAAGGCACCAAAAAAGCCACCAGTGCAGCTGCATGAAAGAGCAGCACCTCATATGTTGAAATGCAAAACATCACCCAGGAATTATGCATGCCCTTAAGAACATTAGGGGAAAGGGGGTCCTAGTGTCAACAGCCCAGCCCCTTTCCCTAGCCCAACCCTCCAGTACCTTCCGAATCCAGAAATCCCCTGTAATGTCAACCGCACCTTGGACCGTGCTCCAAAATGCTAATGCAGACAGCCTACTTTGTATAGTTTGGGGGGTGAGCCCCCGCCAATGTAGGTAAACACAATATTGCATAAGGTGCGACACTAGGACATCCACCCCTTGCCTCAAACCTTCCTGTACCCTGAATCGATGGAACTCCCTTACTGTCCGGGTGTATCCCTTCCTGGTGCTGGGTGCCACTGACATACCTAGGGCCCTCCAAGGTGCCATAGAGTTTCCGGCATCTGGTCGCCCTTGCATGACGCATCTGGAGCCAGCCTTCTGAAGCGCTCCATCTGCATGTGTGAAAGAGCATCAGCTATCTCATTTTGTACGCCTGCCACATGCTGTGCCACAAACAGAATGTTATGCTTCAGGCATGTCAAAGTAAATGCTCTAACCAGCCGCATAACCCTTGGGAATTTAGATGTCAATGTGTTTATGACCTGAACTGTTTCCATGTTGTCGCACCAAAAATGGACTGACGAATTGGACAACTCCCTCGCCCATATGGTGGAAGCTACCAGGATGGGAAAAAATTCAAGAAATGTAAGGTCTCGCTCAATGTCTGTGCCAGACCAAGCTGCTGGCCACCTACTGGTGCACCAGCGACCGCCAAACTAGACCCCAAAGCCAATTGACCCTACAGCATCAATGGATATCTGAAATGTGCCTTGTAGTTTTCAATCCTCGCGCCAGAATGAGATGCCATTGAAAAAATACAGGAATTCTTCCCAAATCCTCAGATCCTCCTTAATTTCCTTCATAATTCTGATTTTGTGATAAGGGACCTGAATTCCCTCAATGGCGTCACACAACCGCCGAAGGAAGGCCCTCCCAGGGGCCATCACCTCGCATGCAAAATTCAAGTGCCCAATCAGAACTTGGACTTCCCTCAAAGTGGCCTTATGCCTGCTCCTAAACCCCGAAACCCTTTCCGTCAACTCAGTAACTTTATCTAGTGACAGGCAACACAGACAGAGTCAATTTCAATAGATAAAAATGTCAGTTGTTGTGCCGGCCCCTCCATTTTCTCTGGTGTTAAGGGAACCCCCAGTTCCCCGGCCATTTGTTCAAACTATTGTAATAAATGGTAACGTTTTACCTGACCCCAATTGCCCAATAAACAGAAAGTCATCTAGATAATGGACCCCCCCAACTTCCAGTTCTCACTTTCAATGCCCATTCCTAAAAGGTGCTGAATGTCTTGAACACATTGCAAGAGACTGAACAGCCCATGAGTAGAGTGTGGTCCATGTAGAAACTGCCTTCAGATTGAAAGCCCAGGAGTTTGAAATTGTCTGGGTGGACAGGGAGAAGGTGGAATGCTGACTTAATGTCACTTTTCGCCATCTCCGCTCCCATCCCATGTCGACGCACTTCCCTTACGGCTGCATTGAAGGAAGTGTACTTAACTGTACACAATTCCACAGGGATGGAATTAACAGATTCCCCCTGCAGGTAAGAAAGATGGTAAAAAAGAAACCTAAACTCTCCTGGTGCTTTCTTGGGAACTGTTCCAAAAGGTGAAACCCAGAGGTTGGGCACCGGGGGCCTGGGGAATGGGCCTATCACCCTTCCTTCTGCTACCTCCTTACGATTTTTTCCCCTAACTATAGCCTCTTTTCCTTTAGCAGATAACAAATTACATGCCCTAAATGGGCGCCTTACCCCCTGAAACGGAATACAAAAACCAAAATTAAAACCTTGCGAAAGGTATGCGGCTGCCTGCCTGTTGGGTAAATCCGCAGCCACTTATCCAGTATCTCCAATTTAACGGGGCTAGGGCCCTTTTGGAGGCTGATTGGAGGTGCTACCTCCTCTTCCTCCACCCTGACTCCCTCTGGACCCTCTAAACTATCCCCTCCCTCTTGGACAGTTCCGAAAGGAATGGGAAGCCCCGCAGATGGAGCACTCATGGCTGAATCTGCAGGGCTTCCTTGAGCAGGACCCATGCGAGCTGAACTCCCAGCACAAGGCCTTCTGCCCAGTACTGGGACCGGTATGGGCTTTTGGTGTGCTAGTGTTAGACATCCTAATCAAGTGACCACTGTGTGTCCATTCCCCTTGGATTGGTCATGCTGGTGTCATTAATTGCATCCATAATTGTGGGTGCATCATATCCTAATATATTGCTGCCCGCATACGAAAGGGCTCATCCTACAGATGCCAGGCTGGACACGCAAAGTGCGCATATGCCCTGTGGATAATATCATATATTGGAACAGGGCTGCAGCATGTTGGGGTTGGGCCTTTGCAATAACCCCCGTCATGATCAAAAAACCTGACAGCCAGTTCAACCAATTCCTGTCAACCTTCCATTGCTTATTTTTTTCCTTCTCTTTCTCATCGAGCTCATCTTTATCATTTTCCTCCAGCTCCCTAAATAACAGGGAAAAGACACCTATATACTCTCCCCTCAGGATTTTATCCCTGGTGATCTGTAACAAATGATCGCCTAAGGGGAGTGACATCTCCCCGAACGGGATAGCGGAATATGCTATGGCATTGTACCCTGGGGCCTGTGAAGGTCCTGGCATGGGTAGTGCCCCTGGTGAATATCCTATAGCTCCCCCAACATTACATGAGCCCCAAGGTGACCATTGGGGAGGGGCCCAATTAAGGGGCTGCTGCAGCATAGGCCGCTGGAGCCCCTGATGTAGGTGGTACTGTGGTAGGGGCCGGAGTCACCCAAACGCCCCATGGCCAAGCAGATCCAGCAACCTGAGTGACTGAAACAGGAGTAGACTCACCGGATGGATTGGGCGCCACTTCTGTTACCAGCTCCTCATCATGCTTCGTTGGTGGTTCAGCCTGGTCTTCATGCTGCCTAGATCCAGATGCCTCACACTCATGGATCCTTTGCTCCAGAGCATCTAAACAGGCAAGGATCTCGTTAGCCATTGTAATTTCCCCTTTGGGGCGCGTAGGTTTAGGCAGAGCGCCTGCTCCCTCAATGCCTTGCACCCATTCCAATTGCTGTATCTTGGCCAGGATTGCCTGCCATGGAATGTCCTCCTCCTCGTCACTTGAAGAATGAGGATCCTCAAGAGGTGCCGGCCTTTTGGGAGCAGGCGATTTCCCTTTACCCCCACCTTTCCCCCTTTTTTAGCCCTTTAATAATTGTAAAATCACCAGGCGTGTACACACCTAAAATAAAAGTCCCCGTTAATAGCTTGCTTGCCCCATATAATCTCCCCCACTGCTATTGTTGTTGATATGATTGTTACTATCATTATTGTGCAGTTATTTGGCCAGTGGGAACAAACTGCAGGCCTCACGGGGCCCAAACCACCCAGGAAATCTGGGCTTAATTAACCAGGAACTTCCCCACACTTTTGTTATTATTGTTATTGTTATTATTGATGTACTGATTTCTCCAGGTAAAAAACAGCCATGGGCCCCACAGGGGCCTGGAGGCCCCCTGCAGCCACCCCTGCTTGGCTCCCAATCAGCAGTTGATTTTCAACCCCCCCTTTTCTTGTAAATAGTAATATGTGATTATTTATTTACTTATTGTTTATTATATTATCCTTAGTAGTATTATGATTTAATTTACAGCCCTGTAGGCCTTGCCACTTGGCAATCCAGTCCCACTAGGCCTCAATCCAGGCCTGCCAGGCCCCAACCTAGGCCTACCAGTTGCCGCTCCGAGCTGACTAGGCCCCAATCCTCAGCCAGGCCTGCCAGGCCCCAATCTCACCCCCCCCAAGCCTTCCTTCAGCCCAACGGAGTGCTACCAGCTGTCCCGGGCCTCCACCGGCCCACCAGGCCTCACCAGGCTGCCTATCCCCCCCCCACATGTTTCTGGTAGTCGTCGCTTCATGCGCCCGGCCCGGCCGGCCCACTGCAGCCCGCCGGATCCAGCGATGCCGGAACGGCCGCTCCGGGCCCAGTCAACCTCCTTGGTAGCCTCCTGGCTTCCCGGGCAAAGCAGGCATATGCCAGCTCTCGCCTGCTCGCCACATGTTCTCCAGGGATGGGAGCCCCCCTCCCCACTGTTAGCCTGTCCCCCAAAGGCCGCCCGCCAGCCCACTGCCTGTGGGCCGTCTCATGGGCAACCCCCCACGCCCAGGCAGGATGACCCTCCCAACCTGTGGGGCCCGGTGGAACCAATCCCAGTTCCCCCCAATGTGGGCCTGTCCACCTCCACCCAGGAGACTCCCTGCCGGCCAAAAAACCCAGCCCGAAGGCCACTTGCATGATCCCATGCTGCTCGAGACAATCGCCCACTGCTCTCTCCTCACTCCTCTCCCAACCGCTAGCTCCGATCGCCGCAATTCAAAGAGAGGCTGAGGCGAGGGGTGGAAGGCCCATATCAACTCCAGCCCCGCCCCTTGCTTTGCATCACTGGTGTGCGCCGCGACACTAGGAGTGTGGTCTCCCCTCTTCCCTCCCATAAATAGATTTCCCCTGTCTAGGCAGGCTGCCTGCCGGGGAAGCTTGTTGACGTTAATCGTGTGGCTGACCCAATTTATGCTTGATATTTATTTACTACATTTCAACTAGGGAGGAAGGGTGGATCCTAGTTTGAACCACAGAGTGTGGCAGGGGAGGGCAGAGCAAATGTAATCCCTCCATGGTATCTATTTGCACCAACTGGATTTTCCTCTGGTGAACATTAAGGCAGGAAGCAAATCTCCCTTCCCATGTTCCTCTCCATTTTTTATGTTCCTCCCACTCCTTTGGTGATCAATTAATAAAATTCATTATTTATATTTTTATAATATTCTTATCCTGCTCTGAAGCCAAATGGGGTCATGAGGAAGCTTATATAGCATCAATAAAACATGCTATCTTACATTCTAAAATGATATACTATAATGGGGGTGGGGAAGTATGAGGAAGAAAGGGGGGGGGATATAATTGGCCTTGCAGCAGGACTGATAGAATAGCTGTGCTTTTCACCTCATCTACTGCTGTGGCCCAATGTCATAATAAGGAACATCAAACATAATGGGGGAAATATACGCATAATGTCATATCCATTTTGTCCCTGGGGATATTTTTAACTGTAGCCTAAACTCTTCAAGAGAGATTCTTCTGATATTCTGAAAAACTAAGAGAAACAAGCTAGCAAACTTTTCACATTGGCATTGTTGCAAACAACAATGCCAATTGATTGATACATAAATTCTGTCAAGTGACTTCAATGATATTAAAGTAGTTTTCCTTCTGTTGCCAAACACTCATGCTCACATACACTTGCTACATTTTGCAACCACTTTTTAAAGATTATTCATCGTAATGTCCATAAATGGTACTCTATTAGTGCTCATTTCAAAGGCAGCTGTAAATTCAAACACATATAAACAGCACACACAATGCTGAGCATGCAGAAATGCTTATAACAACTGACTTTTTAAAATCTCTTTTTTAAAAAATTTGAAAAGTAAATCATGGAACTTTTTAATAAGCTGGGGAGAGTGCGTAAGCATATATACATATCATAAGTTGTCCATTCTTGTAATGGCTTTACTGCTCTCATAAACTAAAATATTAACAGTTTATCATGTGTTCCATTGCTTTCTTCTTTTTAGAGAAAGGCATATTGAGGATTTTAACAGTGAATGGAATGGAATGTGACTGAGAAATTTACAGCTTTGGTACTCAGCTGGTTAACATGAGCCAGTGAAAAATTGTGCAATAAAATTTCATTTTGCATTTACCACTACACTGGTCCCAAGCAGTCAAAGGCTCTTTATGTGAACTCATAAATGATTTTTTTTTAAAAGACTAAGTTTTATTATGCAGCCCCATTAACTACTACATACAAAAGAGATGTATGTACAACTTTTACTGTATAATCTCATAAGGCCAGGATTTATGTGCACATAAGACAAATAAATAGGATAGAAATGTAATTTTTGCATAGAAAAAATATTTATATCACTGTGCACTGTACAAGAAATCCAGATGTGGATGTTTGAGGCACAAACCTATACACATAGACAATCAATCAAATGCCACATTGTTTGTTCCATCACAACATTCAGAGTATAGGAGTACCTATATTCCCAGCATCTCTTCAAGAAGAAAATGCTTATCAGAGCCACAGAAGTGAAACCTGCAGAAAAATGATGCAGTGTGGAATCCTTCCATTTATAATTTCAATAATTCCATTTCACTAACACTCTGTCTGTTTTTCCATCTTCCCTCAACATGATTTCTCCTCAACTATGACCACTGAGCAAATTAAATCCTCCTTGATCTGTATTTCAGTGTTATTGAGTCCCACTGCTTTATTAAAACATCAGCAACCTTCTTCACTTATCAGCATTCTCCTGAAGAGAGATGTGGTGCATCCATAGTGCTATCAGAAATACTTGAGTCTTGAAGTGAGAGAGTAATGATGACGAGATTCTCCAAAATTCTCCAGGTTCATCTTTATTATTATCACTTCCCCCACATACACAACCTGTTAATGATTGACGCAGAAATGACGAGACCACACACATAAGATTGGGTTGAAATACGGGCCACTTTATTGATAGATTTCCTATTTATTGTGATTTCTTGTGGTATGCCGAATGTGAAAAGGGGGGAGATCCCTCACGGGGGCACGCGCATGGGCGGTTGGTCACCACCGACCTAACCCCCAGCGTTCCTGGGCGACTCACCTGGGCCCCAAGGGGGATCCCGGTGTCAGGGGTTCCCCTTGGGCGCCATCTGCTGGAGGGCCCCATGTCGGGAAGGAAATCCCTAAGCCATATAGCTTCTGTGAAGGATCTCCCCCCCAAGGCTGACCCTAAGGATACCCTACATCCCTGTACCCTATCCATTGGGGACGCCGGTACAGTTCAGTGAAGGATATCCTACCACTCAATTAGAGGTTGCCATAGGTGAACGCCAAGTTATCATCTCCCCGCTCCCTGCCATAGATAGGGGCAAGTGTCCACTTAGCCCCTATCCCCCAAGAGGGAAGCTAACACAGCCCTCACCCCCTGTCGCATACCATCAAGAAAGAGCTGGATCCCCCAGTCTGACAAGTGGACCCCATCAACCCGATAGAGTTCCGGGCGTCTATATGAGATGCCCGGGTACTGTATGAAATGGCCAAGGCCTTCATCCAGAGCCTTGTGAACCGCCTTGTTCACTTTCTTTCAGGCAATGTCCAGCAGCTTGGGGGGACCGTCGCCAGGGTAGGAGAGTCGCGGAATGATGTCGGACCAAACCAGAGAGGTCAGCGGCCACGCCACCTTAATCCGTCGCATGTCGGCTAAAGCCTGTATCGATAAGACTCTGCCCTTCAAAAGGCCAAGATCGTTGCCACCAAGGTGGATAACCAGGACATGCGGAGGAGGTCCACGACGCTCCTGAAACAGGAAAGAGATTAAACCATTCCACCTCAAACCCCGTTTGCCAAGCCATTCGATAGAGGCAATGTCTCCCAGACCCAGCTGCGGACCCAACGGGCTCCTCTTGGCATGTCTTGCTGCCCAATACACAAAGCTGTGGCCACAAATCAGTACCCGGTACCTCATATCTGGAAAAGAAAGCACAAACAATCAATTGCATAGTGGACGGACGTACCCCTTGTAGGCAGCAGACTTCCAACGACCCAATCGTTTGATAGCCTCGGGCTGCATCCCCATGGCGGCGGCCGTTGAAGCAGCCCCGATCCGAAAGGAGTGCGAACAAAAACGCACGCCTCCCAAGCCCAGGTGAGTCAAGGCTTTAGTTGTAAGCGACCAAAATTGATACTTAGTCAATGGGGACCCATCGGCATGACAAAAAAGGGGGCCAGGCACAGAAGGGCGCAACTTCAAATACTCCCTAAGGGCCACAACGGGGCAAAGAGTTGGGTCGTAGCACTCGCGTAGGGTAATGTCACTACCCTTGCCCATCTGGTCGGTCTTGGATCGCCTGATCATTAGAGTGACCTGCTTGGGGCCCACGGTTATGTCACCCACACCCAGGGCAAGCCCCGCAGCATCCTTTCTAGACGCCACCACCAGCTCGCTGATGCGTAGTGCCCCGAAAAAGGCCATCAAGGAAGCGGCGTGCAGCAACGCCACCTCAAATGGGGTAGAACATATGTCGGGCCAAATCTGGAAAAGGCCTTTGAGAATGGCTGGTGAGAGTGGCTGCCTATCATCATTAGCTTTGCCCTGCTGTCTGGCCCAACCCTCCAGCGCCTTCCGGATCCTAAAGTCAGAGGTATTGTCCTGTAGGCCCTGGGCCTTACTCCAGAAGGCCAAGGCGGCCAATCTGGACCGGATAGACTGGGGGGCCAGGCCTTTCCTCTTAAGGGAGACACAAAAGTGTAACAGGTGAGGGACGGGAACTGGCCAGGAATTGGGGAGACGCACAGAGTCCCTAAACTCAAAAAATTCCTGAATAGACCGCTTGTACACCCTCCTGGTGCTTGGAGCGATGGAGAGGCTAATGGCCTTCACTATCTCACCAGTCCAAGCTCCCACAAATCCTCCGGCATCGGGTCCGGCATCTCGGCGGCGCCCGGAGCTAATCGCCTGAAGCGGTCCATCTGCAAACGGGAGAGAGCATCGGCGATGCCGTTGTCCACTCCCGCTACATGGGATGCAGTGAACAGGATGTTGTACTTGAGGCATTGCAGGGTGAATGCTCTAACCAAATTCATCACTCGTCTGGATTTGGAAGTAAGTGAATTTACCACCTGGACAGTGGCCATGTTGTCGCACCAGAAGCGCACTGTTGAGTTGGCAAATTCGTGCGGCCACAACTTGACGGCCACAAGGATAGGGAAGAGCTCCAGGAAGGTGAGGTCCGCTGTGATGTCCGAGCCCACCCAGGAGCTCGGCCATTGTGCAGCACACCACCTCCCGGCAAAGTAGACCCCAAATCCCAGAGAACCAGAGGCATCTGAAGACACCTTGAGGGCATCTCCCAAACGCAGTTCGTCCCTCCAAAAGGAAACCCCATTAAACTGTTGAAGGAAATTATACCACACATCCAAGTCCAGCTTGATCTCACGGGTAATACGGATTCTGTGATGTGGCAAGGAGACTCCGGCGGTGGCATCACATAGGCGCCGGAGGAAGGCCCTACCCGGCGCTATCACTTTGCATGCAAAATTAAGGTGACCAATAAGTTCCTGGAATTCTTTGAGTGTGGCCTTGTTGCATTGAAGGAAGTTAATGACTCTGAGCAGGAGATCGTCTATCTTATCCGAGGGCAGGCGGCAAAACTGATTCACAGTGTCAATTTCGATGCCCAGAAAGGCCAAACGTTGACTTGGGCCCTCCGTCTTTTCCTGGGCTAGAGGAACTCCAAAGACGGCCATGAGTTCCTGGAAGTGCACCATAAGGGAGCGACAGACCCCCGTGCCGAACCGCCCCACAAAGAGGAAGTCGTCGAGGTAGTGCACCACCCCATGATGCCCAGTGTGATGCTTAATCGCCCACTCCAAAAAGGTACTGAACTTCTCAAAGGCGGCACAGGAGACAGAACAGCCCATAGGCATAGCCCGATCCATATAGTAAAGGCCGTCAAATGAGAAGCCCAGTAACTCGAAATCATCCGGATGAACAGGCAACAGGCGAAAAGCAGATTTAATATCACACTTGGCCAGTTCAGCACCGAGGCCGAATCGCTTAACTACCTTGACCGCAGTATCAAACGAGGTGTAGTGAACAGTACATAATTCTTGCAGAATGAAATCATTAACGGATTGCCCCCTCGGATAAGACAGATGATGAATCAATCGAAATTCGCCCGGTGTCTTCTTTGGGACGATACCCAAAGGAGAGACCCGTAAGCAGGAAGAGGGCGGATGCTCAAACGGGCCCACGACCCGACCTTCCGCGACCTCTTTCCTAATCTTTTGCCTAACCACGTGTTCTAAGCCCCGCACAGATTTTAGATTGGGTGCCATGTAAGGCCTGCGCATACCCTGATAAGGAATGCGAAAGCCCTCATGGAACCCATCCCGGAGGTACTGAGCTGCCGACTGATCTGGGTACACATACAGCCAGGCAGCCAGCACCTCCAGCCTAATTGGGCTGGGCCCCTTTTCCCTGAGGTGTGGGGTTGTTGGGGCCTTTCTTACCTCCTGGCTGGTCCCTGCCAAACTGGCCCCTCCCTTTTGGGCAATTGCAGAACGAGTGTGCGCCCCCGCAGATGGAACATTCGTGGCGAAAGGCACACGGGCGGCGGGAACACGAACCCTTGCAACCAAACTCCCAGCATAACAGCCGGCGAGTGGGTGTCGCCGGCTGATTAGGCTGAGCAGCCTGACGGGATGAACTGCCAGGACGAGCATTCTGCAAAAGGTGGCCGCTCTGCGCTCGTTCCCCCCATATGGGCCGGCTGGGGGACATAATTTGTAACCACAGGTGTGAGTTGATAATGTCCCATCTCACAGTAGGATAGGAGGCTGCCATTTGACGGAAAGCCTCGTCGTATTGAAGCCAAGCCGGGCCTGCAAAATCAACATACGCCCTGTAGATAATATCCAAGTATCTAATGAGGGCGTAAGATTTGTGTGGCTGGCTGTGGGAGACCACTCCAGCATAAATGAGGAAGCCCGCTAACCAATTGGACCAAGTCCTGTCGACCCGCCTTTTTCTAATTTTTTCCCGTTCTCTGTCATCCAATTCATCCTTCTCCTTCTTCTCCAGCTCGCGGAAAAGGAGGGAGAAAATGTCCACATACTCCCCCTTCAAGATTTTCTCTTTGGTAGTGGGGGCCAAATGCTCACCCAAAGCCGGGGCCTGCTCCAAGCCCACTGGGATGTGAGGAAGGCCAATGGTAGCCTGGCCACCTGGGGGCGGTGAAGCTAGAGGGTTCCCGGAGTAAGGGGACCCCAAGGGCATAGGCGGGTACCAACCAAACATGGTGTTGGGCGGGCTTCCCGGGGAGGCAGCAAACGCCTGAGTACTGTGATCAGTGTTGGGGTCATGTTGGCTCCAAGGCCATGCCTGTGTATTATAAATGTTGTTAGTGTCGTGAGCAGACTCACTCAGAGGAAGCGACGCCGGCTGTGTGCTCGGACCTTCTCCCGGAGACTCATCCCCATCCTGAGTATCACGAGGCGCTGCGTCCCCCTGATCTTCCAATGCCTGTATGCGAGCAAGAAGTTGGTTAGCTACCTCGTTAGAAAGGCCCCCTTCATTATCCCTGGCAGGACGCTTCGCAGGCCTGGGAAGACGAACGTCCTCCAAGGCCTGCAAGTGATCCAAGATTTGCTGTAACACATTCTCAATCGTGTCCCTCGGGGGGGCAGGATACACCGGCTCAACCGGGTCACTAGGGGCAGGCTCAACTGGCTCGACTGGATCCCGAGGGCGGACAGGCTCCGCTGGCACCTTGCCCTTTCCTCCTTTCTTGGCCTTGGGGGCCATGACACTGCAGCGAACGAAAAGTACAGAAACTATTAGTGGAAGTAAGCCAAGGAACACAAAGCCAAAACCCACCAATGGGTAATGCCACAGAGGAATAAGCAATGAATAATGCAATAAGAGGAGAAGGAAAACCAAGAAAATAAACCAAGAAATGAATTAACAATGACAAATAAAATTGAACAAATCGAAATGAATTAACAATGAAAGCAAGAAAACATGCCCCAAAGGGAAAAAGGCAAGTCAAAGAAACTCCAGCATCAACAGAGAAACAAGACTGTAAACCACATGAACAGCCAGTTAAATAGAATGAAAATGAATAAAATTGCAAGCAATGCAGGCAATAGACTGTAAACTATAGGCAAGAAAAAGAAGGAATATACCAAAAATCCAAAACAATGAATCAAATTGCAAGAAACCACAGGCAAGGAGATATTGAATGAAAATGAATAAAATTGCGAGCAATGCAGGCAATAGACTGTAAACTATAGGCAAGAAAAAGAAGGAATATACCAAAATTCCAAAACAATGAATTTAATTGCAAGAAACCACAGGCAAGGAGATATACCAAAAACAATGAATTAGATTGCAAGTAAGAGAGGGGACATAAACCAAAAACCCAAAACTATGAATTAAATAGCAAGATATAAACAACAACAATGTATTAAAAAGCAAGTAAGAGAGGGAACATAAACCAAAAAACCCAAAACCATGAAATAAATTGCAAGATATAAACAACAACAATGGATTAAAATGCAAGTAAGAACCAAAACAATGAATTAAATTGCAAGATATAAACAAAACAATGACTCAAAATGCAAGTAAGAGAGGGAATCTAAACCCAGAAACAATGAATTAAATTGCAAGCAAGATAAGAACAATAAGGGATAAGAGAAACAAATAAACTTGTACTAAAATGCAATTAAAATAGGGAATATACCACGTGTCCCGGGTGAAAAAGGGGGGGGCGCCACGTGGCGCGAGGCCAACAAAGGCCGACCGACCCGAGGCCAACAAAGGCCAACCGACCCCTTCCTACGATGGCGGAACCCGGGGGGGGCGCGCCACGTGGCGTGAGGGCAACAAAGGCCTAAGGACCCCTTCCCGTAATGGCGGAACACACGGGGGGAGGAAAAAAAGGGGGGGGGCGCCACGTGGCGCGAGGCCAACAAAGGCCGGGAGGAGCGCGGCGGACCCGAAGCTGGGAAGCGAACCGGCGAGGTAGGAAGGTGGGCCTATAAGCGGCCTGGCCCTTGCTGAAAAAGGGGGGGCAAAGGAGCCGAGCCAGAAAGCTGCGCGGTTCGCCAGAGGGGGGGGGAACCGAAGAGGAGCCGAGCCAGAAAGCCGTGCGTTCGCCGGGGGGGGGGAACTGAAGAGCGCAGGTGGCCAGGAGCAGGCTCAAAGGAGCCGAGCCAGAAAGCCGCGCGTTCGCCAGGGGGGGGAACTGAAGAGCGGAGGCGACCAGGAGCAGGCTCAAAGGAGCCAAGCCAGAAAGCCGCACAGTTCGCCAGAGGGGGGGGAATGAAGAGCGCAGGCGGCCAGGAGCAGGCTCAAAGGAGCCGAGCCAGAAAGCCGCGCGGTTCGCCGGAGGGGGGGGTACTGAAGAGCGCAGGCGGCCAGGAGCAGGCGGCCGGGAGGAGCACGGCAGACCCGAAGCCGGGAAGCGAACGGGCGGGAAGTAAAGAAAGCCGAGCCGAGCTCCGCACAAACGGGGGGCGGAGGGGCACAACGGAGGGTGCACAGGCCCAAGAGCAGGGAAGCAGAGCAAGAATGGAGGGATAGAAGCCGGGGACAACGAAGCGCACAAACGGGGGGGACGGGGGGGCACAAACGGAGGGCACGCAGGCCCAAGAGCAGGAAGGAAGAAAGCAGAGCAGGATCAGAGCAGGAACAGCAAACCAGCTGTTGCAAGCTTTAGCAGAGTAGTGGAAGAGAGGAGCAATAACACAACACACCCCCACACCCGACAGACAAACAAAGGAAATGCAAGCCACTTATCCCAGTCCAACGAAGCAGTACCCCTCTCGAACTGATGGAAAAGAGGAGGAGACCAGGGGAGGCGATGGGTGAAATAGCCCTGCTTTGGCGCCTCCCTTGACTCCTCCCGGCCGAGGCGTGTCCACGCCCTGGCCTGCCCATGGGTTCGCCTCCCTGCTCATCATTAAAACACCTCCCCTGGATCCACCATTCTTCAGGGTCCGGGGGGGTGTCTGTTTTGTTAAGTCTTGGATTCTGCATTTGTTGTCTTGTGACAAAATTTTGCAGCACTCATAGTCGATACTGTGCAAGCATCAACCAAAGAAGTAAAAATTCCTTGCATTTTAAAAAGTGCATTTCTTTGAGGTTTTCAAAGTACCTCCTCACAAAATTATCACCATCATAATCTACAAGCCACAATCACCTTGACAAAGCCTTACTCTGCAACCTCATTGTGTCAAAGGCTGATTCTGGACTTTTAATGACTCTGCCAATCTGTGGTGTTACCTAACTTTTGACACCTCTCCCTCTGACGGTGTCACCTGGTGCAGTTTGGCCTCTACACACACCTGTAGTGCTGCCACTGCTGCCAGTGGAACACATATTCTGACAGGTTCCATCAGGCTGGTGAGGCTTGGAATGTGACTCCAGTGGCAGCCACATGTTTGTCATCCAAAGTCCAGCCTAGCTAAAGTACAGGAAAATTCATTATGAGAAGGCTTGCCAATTGGCCACAGCAACTATAAACAACATGGAATAGTTGTGACCTCTGTTGGTAGTGCAAGTATTTCCACTAATGAACTAAAGGATTGTCAAAGTATTTATGACATAATAATAAAACTGTACAATACTTTTTTAAAAAAACACACACACAGTGACACATTAACTCTAACTCTAACCTGACGTGAAGCTTTTTGGATTTATTTTTTTTAAAAATCTATTCACCTTTTGGTTTGAACACCAATAGTCAATATCAGCATTTTTTATAGTTGAGTTCACAGAGCCATTAGTATAAACGTACAGGAGGATCTGTTTTGTTGTAAGAAACATCTGTTCTAGGACCTATCTGCAACTATTTTCTAAGAAACTAAGACTGTAGTGACAAGTAACATCCAATTATATTATCTTTTTGACTGTTGTGAAAATACATACTTTAATTGTTAACACTATTGAAGGACTAGAAATGTAACAAACGTGACTAACAAACAAATGTAAGAAACCTTGACTCACAAGTAGGACTATATTAACATACTTACCAGGATAAAAGTTTATCAGCATGGCCCTTGGAGATTTGTTACATTTTAATTGAATTTACTTATAGGTTATATAAATTCCAATTATGAACCTGGGAGGTCACATTTGATTGGAATATTAATACTTAATTTAAGTACTGTCAGAACTAACTGTGTTAGTACTATCATTGGCAGGAGGACCTATTTCACTTTAAGAAGAACATCTTCTAGAACTTAACAGTAATTACCTTTAATCAGCCCACAGACCTGGCCCTGAACAGCAACCATAGGTGTGTTATAAAACCTTTCAAGGTTACAGGGAATAATACTCATTCCAGCTACAAAGACCACTGAAGGTGAGAAAAATAAGGTCACAGTTGGGAATTTTGCAGATTTCTGCATGTAAGTAGCACTATATTTAATGTTTGTTTCAATAATGTTTAATAGTATGGTTAGTCATGATTTATTCAATTATTTAAACAGAAGCAACAGAGACTTTAATTATAAGCTGAAGAAATCACTCCTGAGATGAAACAGTTTTAGATTACCTGGGAGAAACTGTCCTTCTTGAATCATTCTGCTTCTACAGTAAACTATTATTCTTCACATTGCATTATTATTCAGTTATAACTTGACTTGTCCACCACTTTTATGATGAAATTGTTTTGATATGTCTTTGCAACATATGATTGATTTCTGAAACATTAATATGCATTTTGCATTGCCAACTCATTTGTAAGATTGCATTTGTTACTCATAATTGTTGTGGATTAACTGCATATGCATTGTTAACCTGTTCCTTAAGATTATATTTGTCACTAAAAGCTACCATACTGTAACAGTAAACATCAGGGATAATACCAGGTTGCCTTCCATATCCCAGTGTTTTATTGAGGGCTAGCCTCAATTATTTTGTATTCCCTTATTAGCTAAACACTAAAGTCAATATCAGGCTCATTTCTTACAAAACCATGGAAATACAGTATATTTAATTTTACTTTGCACCCTAGAAGGGCCAGATAGATTTTTAGAAAACCAAGATCAAAAGACCAACAGTCCTGTATTTCTCAGGGCAGGCTTCAGAGACCTAATAAATCAGTTCAAAGGGAGTAGCTGAGTCATTTCAGCTTAACAGCACCTTGAATAAATGCACTCCAGTCTGGGGTCATACACAGGTAAACAGCAAACCAGGTAAACTGAGCTGGAGGGGTAAAGACAAGGTCACAAAGTGAAAGCAAGGTAAAAGGTAGCAGGCAGTTGATCACAGAACATTAGCAACACATAAAAGTCGTGGCTTTCACCCAAACAGGTCAGTTGTCAGTCATGCTTTTCTGGAGGAGGTGCAGCTTATTTATGTGAATCTCGCAGGGGGTTTCGGATTACTCTTTGCTGCTTATATAATCCCTGTGAGCATCTGAAAGACACCTTTTCTTGACAGCTGTGAGAGAAACTGGGTAAGTCTGTATTCTGTTCCTTCAGGATTAATGGCTGTGGATCATTCTGTTGTTCAGATGAGTGAGCCTACTGGACACTCTGTCCCTCAGAGGCTTACAGCTGTTGGACACTGTGTTTCTCAGTGTGTAGTGGCTTCTGGTCAATCTCTCCCCCTGGCTCTAGCCCTGGCATGAAATCTAGGCTTTCAAATTCTTCCTCACTGTCCTCTGAGAGGCAGACCAGGGCCAAGGAGACTGCCAAGATCAAGAAAGCCAAACAGACCACTAGAACCAAGACGACCATGGAGACAAACAAGACCAAGACAGTGACCTCCACTATGATGATGACAATCACCACAACCATGGCCATGATGACTGTAGATGGTGTTGCCGAGAACAATTTGGATTCTTGGATCATGGGCTGCACTTCCATGAGGGGGGACTTCTGGCAAGAGATGGGGTGCATCTCACACCAGTTGGCAGAAACATTTTTGCCTACAGTCTCAAGAATTTGATCAGGAGGGCTTTAAACTGAGTCATATGGGGGAGGGAGACAGTATTCTGGAAGGCAAAATAGCTGGAGAAAATAGTCAAGCTGTCATAGAGGGAACAAGGGAAACAGCGCAAGGACCCAACAGTGGGAGGCAAAAAAACTTGCACAGGCAGCAAGTAAAGGGAACACATGGTCTTAGATGTCTCTACACTAATGCACAGAGCATGGGAAATAAGCAAGGTGAACTTGAACTCCTAGCACAACAAAACAAATATGATATAATAGGCATTACTGAAACCTGGTGGGACGAGTCTCATGATTAGAATGTAGGAATAGAGGGGTATAACCTTTTTAAGAGAAACAGGCCAAACAGGAAAGGAGGAGGAACAGCATTATATTTCAAGGATATTTACACCAGTGAAGAGATCCATGACATCAATACTGGAAGCCAGGTGGAGAGCATCTGGATAAAAATTAAAGGGGAGGGAAACAACAGGGATGTTATTGTGGGACTCTACTACAGACCCCCAAGTCAGACGGAGGAATTGGATGATGCCTTTCTAGAACAGATGAACATACACGCAGAAAGAAGAGATGTAGTAGTGATGGGTGACTTCAACTATCCTGATATTTCCTGGAAATCTAACTCAACCAAAACTTCAAGGTCTAGCAAATTCCTTACTTGCCTGGAAGACAATTTCATGGTCCAAAAGGTGGAAGAGGCAACAAGGGGGTCAGCTATTTTAGATCTGATCCTAACCAACAGGGATGACCTGGTTAATGGGGTGCAAGTGGTGGGATCCTTAGGTGAGAGTGATCATGTTCTCCTGGAGTTTGTTGTACAATGGAAAGGAAAAGCCAGGCATAGTCAGACACATATTCTTGACTTTAGGAGATCTGATTTCAATAAACTCAGGGAAATACTGGGGGTGATCCCATGGTCAGGAATACTAAAAGAGAAGTGGAGTTCAAGACGGATTGGACTTTCTCAAAAGGGAGATACTGAAGGCACAATTTCAAACAGTACCATTGAGGAAGAAAAATGGGAGGTGTCTCAAGAAACCAGGATGGATGACTAAAGAAATATCAACAGAGCTAAGTTTTAAATGGAACATGTATAAGAAATGGAAAAGGGGGGAAATCACCAAAGAAGAATTCAAACAGATAGCGAACACATGTAGGAGTAAAGTCAGAAAAGCTAAAGCACAGAATGAGCTCAGGCTTGCTAGAGAGGTTAAGAACAATAAAAAGGGGTTTTTTTGGGTATGTCCACAGCAAAAGGAGGAAGAAGGAAATGGTAGGGCCACTACGCGGAGAAGATGGCAACATTCTAACAGGGGACAGATAAAAGGCAGAATTACTCAACACCTCCTTTGCCTCAGAGTTTTCAGAAAAGGTAAAGGGGGACCAACCTGAGGATAAAAGTACAGAAGACACAACAGGGGAAATCCAGCACAGAATAAGCAAAGTGGTAGCACAGGAATACCTTCTTAATCTAAATGAATTTAAATCTCCAGGACCAGATGAACTACATCCAAGAGTATTAAAAGAGCTGGCAAATGTAATCTCATAGCCATTGGCAATAATCATTAAGAACTCCTGGAGAACAGGAGAAGTCCCAGCAGACTGGAGGAGGGCAAACGTTGTCCCCATCTTCAAAAAGGGGGGAAAAGAGGATCCCAACAATTATCGTCCAGTTAGTCTGACATCAATACCAGGGAAGATTCTAGAGCAGATCATTAAACAGAGAGTCTGTGAACATTTAGAAGGCAATGCCATAATCACAAAAAGTCAACATGGGTTTCAGAGTAACAAGTCATGCCAGACTAATCTGATCTCTTTTTTTGATAAAATTACCAGCTTGGTAGATGAAGGGAATGCTGTGGACATTGCGTACCTTGATTTCAGTAAGCCCCTTGACAAGGTTCCCCTTGATATTCTTGCGAACAAGCTTGTAAAATGTGGGCTAGACAACTTAATTGTTCAATGGATTTGTAATTGGTTGACCGGCCGAACCCAAAGGGTGCTCAGCAATGGCTCCTCTTCATCTTGGAAAGATGTGACCAGTGGGGTGCCACAGGATTCTGTCCTGGGCCCAGTGCTATTCAACATCTTTATCAATGACTTGGATGAGGGAATTAGGGTCATACTTATCAAATTTGCAGTTGACACCAAATTAGGAGGAGTAGCTAATACCCTGGAGGACAGGATCAACATTCAAAATGACCTGGATAGACTAGAAAGCTGGGCCAAAGCTAACAAAATGAAATTCAATAAGGAGAAATGTAAGGTACTGGTAGGAAATTTTTGACAGTAAGAGCTGTTCGGCAGTGGAACACACTCCCTCGGAGCATGGTGAGATCTCCTTCCTCGGAGGTCTTTAAACAGGGGCTGGATGGCCATCTGTCGGGGATGCTTTGATCGTGATTTCCTGCATGGCAGGGGGTTGGACTGGATGACCCTCATGGTCTCTTCCAATTCTGCAATTCTATGATTCTATGATTCTATGATGATGGCCACCACCATGATGACCACCACCACCACAACCAAGAAGACCACCACCACCACCATGACTGAGAAGGCCACCACCATGACCACCAAGACAAAGAAGAGCATCAACACCACAGCAAAGAAGACCATCACCACGATGACCACTATGACCATGAAGACCACCATGACCAAAACCATCACCAAGACCAGGATGACCACCAGGACGAAGATAACCAAGACCAAGACAGCCAATATGCCTAAGACAAGACCAAAATGGCCAAGGTGACCAAAAATATGAGCAAGATGACCAAGAAGCCACAATGAGCACTACAAAGACAACTACAAAGATGATCACCAAGAAGACAACCATGACCACAACCATGAAGACCAAGATGAGCAAAAAGACCAACATGATGATGACCATGATGACCAAGAAGACTAGCACAACCACCACCATGATCAAGATGACCACCAAGACCAAGAATACCAAGACCAAGAGCATGTTTGCCAGGAAGACCATCAAGAGCAAGATGGCCAATAAGAACAAGAAGGCCAAGAAAACCAAGAAATCCACCAAGACGGCCAAGAAGACCATGAAGGCCAAGACAACCAAGAATACTACCATGACCAATCCTACCACCCCAATGAACACCACCATGAGAATGACTACCAACATCACTAGCACAACCTCAATGACAATGACCAACACCACCAGCACTACTACAATGATGGCCACCACAACAGCAATGGCAACCAATGCCAAGACCACCACCATGACAACAGCAACCGCCACCACCAAAACAACCATCAAGATCACCATGAAGATGAACACCAAGACCATGACAATGACCAACACCAAAACCACCAAGACAACCACCAAAGTCATGACAACGGCCACAACCAAAACCATGATGACTACAAACACCAAGACCACCACTACCAAGACCACAGTTACCACCACCAAGACCACCACGAAGACCAGCAACACCAAGACCATGACCACAACCAAGACAACAAAAAGAACAAGAAAAAGACCACCAAGACCACCACAACCAAGTCTAAGACCAAGACCACCAGGACCAAGGCCAAGACCACCATGACAAAGACCAACACCATGACAAATACAATGACCCTAAACAAGATGAAGACCACCACCATGACCAAGACTGCCACAACCACTGCAACAATGATGACCACCATGATGGTTACCATGATGACGACCATGACCACAATCATCATGATGATAAGAACCACTACCACTACAATGAACATCAACACAATGACCACTACCACCAGGTTGATAAGGAAAGCAACCACCACCACCATGATGGCAGCAACCATTACAACCACAATGAAGAAGACCAAGACAACAGGGGCCATGACAGGAACAATGATAGGGGTCACAATGGCATCCATGATGGGGGCTACAATGACAGCTATGGCCATGACAACCATGGTGACCATGGTGACAACCATGACAACTACCATGACTGCTACCATGACCACGACTACGATAGCCATGATCACAACCAAAATGACTAACATGATCAAGATCACCAAGCCAATGAACAAGAGCAAGATCAAGATGACCACCAAGCTGATGACCACCATGCTGACAACCACCAAGCCAACCACCAAAATGACCACCACTGAGATGACCACCCACCACCAAGACAACCACTAAGATGACCAACAAGACCATGATGACTAAGACAACCACTAAGATGACCATCAATATCATGATGACCAACATGACCACCAAGACCATGACCATCAAGACAACCATGATAATGATCATGATGGCCAACAAGATGACCAAGGCAAGGACCATGAAGACCAGAATGGTCAATATGACCACCAAGATGACCACCAAGACAAAGATGACCATCAAGCCCCAGAAGAGCAAGACCAAGAAGACCTAGAACCACATGACCCAGAAACAGAATAGAAGCCCACAAGATGCAGACCCAGATGACTGAGACCTAAAAGACCCAGACCCACAAGACAAAAAAGATGCAGACTCACAAGACAAAAAAAGGAGCCAGACCCACAAGAAGAAAAAGACAAAGATCCAGACCCACAAGACCCAGATGCAAAAGAAGGAAAAGACCCCAGCCCAGAAGACTCAGACCCACAAGAAGAAAAAGACCGAGTCCCAGACCCACAAGAAGAAAAGACCCAGACCTGCATGACTCAGACCCACACCAACAAGAAGGTACCCAGATCCAGACCCTGACAAACAACCACAAGAAGAAACAGAGCAAGACCAAAACCAAGATGAACAACCACAAGAAGAAAAAACCTCAGACCCATAAAAAGAAGCACCACAAGAAGAACAAGACTCAGACCCAGACTGACAAGAAGAGACCCAGACCAAGATGAACAACCAGCAAAGGCCCAGACCCAGTCCAGAACAACCAAAAGAAGAAAAATACCCAGACCCAGTTCAAGATGAAGAACCAGCAGAAGAAAAAGAATGAGATGCAGACAAAGACCCAGTCCAAGACAAACAACCACAGTAAGAAAAAGATCCAGATCCAGTCCCAGACCTATTCCAAGAAAAACATCAAGAAGAAGAAAAACACCAGACCCAGACCAAGACCCAGTCCAAGATGAATAACCAGAAGAAGAAAAAGACCCAGGCCCAGTCCAGGATGAACAACCAGAAGAAGAAAAAGACCCAGACCCAGTTCAAGATAAACAACCACAAGAAGAAAAATACCCAGACCCAGTTCAAGATGAACAACCAAAAGAAGAAGGTCTCAGACCAAGATGAACAATAAAAAGGAGACCCAAACCTAGACCCAGACCCAGACCCAGACCCAGTCCAAGATGTAAACTATAAGAAAAAAAAGCCACAGAGACCCACACCAAGACAAACAAAAGAAGAAAAAGAATCAGACCCAGAACAAGTCTCAGTCCAAGATGAACAACCACAAGAAGAAAAAGACCCAAACCAAGATGAACAATGTGAAGAAGACGCAGACCCAGAGCCAGTTCAAGAAGAACAACCACAAGAAAAAGGCCCAGACCAAGATAAACAACAAAAAGAGGACCCAGAATTAGACCCACACCCAGTCCAAGATGAACATCCAGAAGAAGTAAAAGACCCAGAGCTAGACCAAGATGAGCAACCAGAAGGAAAAGACCCAGACCAAGATGACCAACCAGAAGAAGAAAAAGACCCAGACCAAAACGAACAATGAGAAGACTGAGACCCACACACAAAGCCAGTCAAAGATGAACAGCCAGAAAAAAAATAGCCAGGCCCAGATCAAGGCTAAGATGAAAAACCAGAAGAATAAAAAGACCCTGGCCAATACCCAGTTCAATACGCACAACCACAAGAAGAAAAAGACCCAGAGCCAGACCAACAACCAGAAGAAGACCAAGACCCCGACCAAGACTCGGTCAAAGACAAACAACTACAAGAAGAAAAAGACCCAGAACAAGATGAAGAACCAGAAGAAGAATAAAAAGACCCTGACCCAGTCCATGATGAATAACCTCAAGAAGAAAAAGACCCATACACATGCCCAGACCAAGAAAAACAGTCAGAAGAAATAGACCCAGAACAAGATAAAAAACTGGAAGATGAAGAAGACCCAGACCAAGACGAAGATCAAGACAAACAACCAGAAGAAGAAAAACATCTAGACGAAGATCCAGACCAACACGAACAACCAGATACAGAAAAAGACCCAGACACAGATGAAGACCCAGTCCAAGATGAAACACCACAAGAAGAAAAAGACCTAGACCCAATCCAAAACAAACAGCCAGAAGAAGAAAAAGACCCAGATGAAGATGAACAATGAGAATCATAGAATCATGGAGTTGAAAGAGACCACAAGGGCCATCCAGTCCAACCCCCTGCCATGCACTAATACACAATCAAATCATTTCCGACAGATAGTCATCCAGCCTCTGTTGAAAAACCTCCAAAGAAGGAGACTCCACCACACTCCAAGGCAGTGCATTCCACTGCTGAACATTTCTTACTGTAAGGAAGTTCTTCCTAATGTTTAGGTGGAATCTCTTTTTCTGTAATTTGGACCCATTGCTCCATGTCCTAGTCTCTGGAGCAGCAGAAAACAAGCTTGCCCCATCCTCAATGTGACACCCCTTCAAATACTTAAACAGGGCTATCATATCGCCTCTTAACCATCTTTTTTCCAGACTAAACATACCCAGCTCCCTAAGTCTCTCCTCATAAGGCATGGTTTCAAGACCTTTCACCATTTTAGTTGCCCTTCTCCAGACATGTTCCAATTTGTCAATATCCCTTTTGAATTGTGGTGCCCAGAACTGGACACAGTATTCCAAGTGAAGTCTGACCAAATCAGAATACAGTGGCACTATTATTTCCCTTCATCTAGACACTATACTCCTATTAATGCAGCCTAGAATTGCAGTGGCCTTTTAGCTGATGCATCACACTGCTGACTCATGTTCAGCTTGTGGTCCACTAAGACTCCTAGATCCCTTTCGCATGTACTGCCATCAAGCCAGGTGTCACCCATCCTATATCTGTGCATTTCATTTTTACTGTCTAAATGTAGTATCCTACATTTTTCCCTGTTGAAATTCATTTTGTTAGTTTTGGCTCAGCTGTCTAATCTGTTCAGGTAATTTTGAATTCTGATCCTATCCTCTGGGGTTTTAGCGCCCCCTCCTAATTTGAAGAAGAAGAAGACCCAGATGCTGATCAAGTCAAAGACTAACAACCACAAGAAGAAAAAGATACATCCCCAGACCCAGTCCTGGACAAACATCCACAAGAAGAAAAAGACCCAGACCAAGAGAAACAACCACAGGAAGAAAAAGGCCCAGATGAAGACATACAAACAGAAGAAGGAAAAGACCCAGACCTAGTCCCAGACTAGAGCAAAACCAATATGAACAACCAGAAGAAAAAGAACTAGACCCAGACCATGTCGAGAACGATCATCCACAAGAAGAAAAAGACCAAGACCCAGTCCAAGATAAACCACCAGAAGAAGAAATAGGCCCAGACCAAGTTGAAGAACCAGAAGAAGACCCAGACCCAGAGCCAAATCCAGTCCAAGACAAACAACCACAAGATGCAAAAGGCCCAGAGCCAGACCAAGACAAAAACCAGAAGAAGAATAAAAAGATTCAGACTCAGTCCATGATGAACAACCACAAGAAGTAAAAGACCAAGACCCAGACCCAGATCAAGAAAAACTGTCTAAAGAAAAAGGCCTTGAACAAGATGAACAACCAGAAGATGAATAAGACCCAGACCAAGAAAAACAGTCAGAAGAAATAGGCCTAGAACAAGATGAACAACCAGAAGATGAAGAAGACCCGTATCCAGACCAAGAGGAACAACCAGAAGAAGAAAAAGACCCAGACCCAATCCAAAACAAACAACCAGAAGACGAAAAAGACCCAGCGAAAGATGAAGAAAGAGGAGGAGAAGACCCAGACACTGATCCAGTTGAAGATGAACAACCACAAGAGGAAAAGGACCCACCCCCAGACCCAGTCCTGGACAAACATCCACAAGAAGAAAAAGACCCAGACCAAGACAAACAACCACACAAAGAAAAAGGCCCAGATCAAGACAGACAACCAGAAGAAGGAAAAGACCCAGGTCTAGACCCAAAGTCAGGCAAAGATGAAGATGAACTACCAGGAGAAGAAGACTGAGACCCAGACCAACCCCAGGATGAACATCCACAAGAGAAAAAGACCCAGAACCAGAACCAAAACCAGTCTAAGAGAAACTACCAAAATAAGAAAAAGTTCCAAATCCAGACCAAGACCCAGTCCAAGACAAACAAGAACAAGAAACAAAAAGACCCACACCCAGATCAAGTCCAGGACAAACATCCATGAGAAGTAAGAGACCCAGACCCACACCTAGTCTGAGACAAGCAACCACAAGAAGAAAAAGACCCAGACCAAAACAAACAACTAGAAGAATAAAAAGACCCAGACCAAGACCATGACGAAGACAAACAACCACAAGAAGAAAAAGAGCCATAGCCAGACCAAGATGAACAATCAGAAGAAGACCAAGACAAACAGCCACAAGAAGAAAAAGACCCAGGCCAAGACGAATAACCAAGAGAAGAAATCCGCTCAGACCAAGGTGAAGAACCATAAGAAGACCCAGACCCAGACCAAGAGGAAAAACCAGAAGATGATAAAAGCCCAGACCAAAGTGACCAACCAGAAGAAGAACCAGATCCAATCCAAGACTTAGTCGAAGATGAACAACCACAAGAAGAAAAAGCCCAATTTCTAGATTCAGACCAGGATGAACATCCAGAAAATGAAAAAGTCCCAAACCTCAAAAAGACATGCAACCAAAATAAGAAATAGGCCCAGACCAAGATAAACAACCAGAAAAAGAAAAAGACCCAGACCAAGACTAACAATTAGAAGAAGACGACCCAGAACCAGACAAAGATTCAGTTGAAAATGAACAACCACAAGAAGAAAGGGACCCATTTGTCCAGGACAAACACCCACAAGAAGAAAAAGATGCAGAACCAGTCCAAGAACAACCACAAGAAGAAAAAGACCCATACCAACATGAACAACCAGAAGAAGAACAAAACCCAGACCAAGACCCAGTCCAAGACAAACAATCACAAGAAGGAAAAGACCCAGACCCAGATCAAGTCCAGGATGAACAACCATGAGAACAAAAAGTCTCAGACCAAGATGAACAACCAGAAGAAGTACAAGACCTAGACCCAGTCAAAGATGAACAACTGGAAGAAGGAGACCCAGACCCAGATCCATTCCATGATGACAAACTACAAGAAGAAAAAGACCCAGACACAGACCCAGTCAAAGACAAACAACCAGAAGAAGAAAAAGACCAAGACAAAGTTGAAGATGAACAACCACAAGAAGTAAAAGTTCCAGGCCCACACTCAGACCAGGATGAAAATCTGGAAAAAGAAAAGAGCTAGACCCAGACCCAGTCCATGACGAACATCCACAAGAAGAAAATGGTGCAGGCCCAAACCCAGACTAAAAATCACAACCACAAGAAGAAAAAGGCCAAACCTAGATGAACAAAGAGAAGAAGACCCAGACCTTGACGCAGACCAAGACAACAAACCAGAAAAAGAAAAGAGCCAGACTAAGATGAAGAACCACAAAAAGAAATAGGCCAGAACAAGATGAACAGCCAGAAGATGAAGATCCAGACCAAGATGAACATCCAGATCAAGAAAAGGACCCACCCACAGATCCAGTCCAGGATGAACAACCACAATTAAAAAAAGAGCCAGACCCAATCCAAGACAAGCAACCAGAAGAAGAAAAAGACCCAGACCCAGACGAACAACCAGAAGAAGAAAAAGACCCAGACCCAGACCAAAATGAACTACCAGAATAAGAAGAAGACCCCAAATAAAATCAGACCAAGTTGGACAACCAGAAGAAAAAGACCCGCACCCAGACCCAGTCCAGGGTGAACTTCCACAAGAAGAAATAAACCTAGACCTAGACCCAAACCCCATCCAAGACAAACAACCAGATGAAGAAAAAGGCCCATACAAAGACGAACAACCAAAAATAGAAGACCCAGACCTAGATCCACTAAGACCAAGATGAATAATCAGAAGATGAAAAAAGTCCCTACCCAGTCCAAGATGACCAACCACAAGAAGAAAAAGGACCATACCAAGATAAACAACCAGAAGAAGAAGAAGACCCAGACCCAGTCCAAAACAAACAACCAAAAGAAAAGGACCGATCCCTAGACCCAGTCCAGGACAGACAACCACAAGAAGAAAAAGACCCAGACACTGTCCAAGATGAACAACAATATGAAGAAAAAGACCCAGAACAAAAAGAATAACCACAAGAAAAAAAAAGACCCAGACAAAAACAGCAACAAAAATAAAATGAGATCAGGCAAAATAAGGAATACAGAACCCCTGGGAAGAAGGAACTCATTTGATAGAATCATAGAATAGTAGATTTGGAAGAGACCACAAGGGCCATCCAGTCCAACCTCCTGCCATGCAGGAAATCATGATCGAAGCATCCCTGACAGATGGCCATCCAGCCTCTGTTTAAAGACCTCCAAGGAAGGAGACCCCACCACGCTCCGAGGGAGTGTGTTTCACTGCCAAACAGCTCTTACTGTCAAAAAGTTCCTCCTAATGTACCTTACATTTCTAAAGTACCTTACATTTCTCCATATTGAATTTCATTTTGTTAGCTTTGGCCCAGCTTTCTAGTCTATTCAGGTCGTTTTGAATTTTGATCCTGTCCTCTAGGGTATTAGTTACTCCCCCTAATTTGATGTCATATGCAAATTTGATAAGTATGCTTCTAATTCTGTCATCCAAGTCATTGATAAAGATGTTGAATAGCACTAGGCCCAGGACAGAACCCTGTGCTGCCCGAATACCAAAAGAAATGTATGGAGGAGATGAGGGCATTTATGTCAGATATTAAACAAGATTTCTCTGAAGTAAAACATTCAAATGAGAGAAATAAAAGATGCATTAGAACAAGTTAAAAGTGATGATGGTTTGAACAAGAAAAGGACTGAAGATAATAGAAAAGATATAGAGACACTACAAGAGAAAATGACAGCAAATGATTCCGATATGGACAAATAAGCAGGTAGACTAGCTTTACTTGAACAAAAATAAATGGAAACATCTATAAGAATAAGAGCTTTAGAAGAACTGGAAAGGGAAAATATTAAGATGAGAATGATGGAGATAGTGGGGAAACATTTGGATATACAAAATGAATTTATGACTAATGAGATTGATATGATATACTGTGTTGATTTGGCAACTGCCTCTTGGGAAAAAAATACTGAGGTATGTGGTTGTTAAATTTTCCAAAAGAAACATGAGAGTCAAAATAATAGAAAAACATAATAAACAACCAATCATAATTCAAGGAAGGTCATTGATATTGATGCATGAATTGCCAATACTGATTTTGAGGAAGTATAAAAAATATGATTTTCTAGTTGTGAAATTAAAATATAATAATATAATGTTTAGATGGCACCAGATAGAGGGTGGTATATTTATTATTAAAGACAAAGATACAGGCTAAACTCTTTTGAGAAGGTGCAAAATTTAATTAAAAGGCACCAAGCTGAACTTTACAAGGAAACAAGCAAAAATAAAGCTGGATCCTATTCAGCTGAAAAAGAAGAGGGGGCTGAAGACCAAGAGAGATCATAAAGAGATGAAATAGAAGATCAGAATGAGGATATGCCCCAACATAGCAGTAGGAAAGAGACCAGTCTTAATGATTTGGACTTAGAAAATCTGGAAAAACTTCACACATATGAAATGTAATGAAGAGCTGAAAAATATTGTGGAATGTTAATGGATGAATGTGCTGGCAAAAAGAAAGAACATATATCGTTACTTTAAAAAAGAAAATGCTGATGTATACTGTTAACAGGAGACAGACACATTTGCGAACAAAACATGCTGGAATCTTGGTTAATCAAAAATTGGGAGAATTATTTATATTTTAAGGATATGTGAAAAAGAGAGATGTGGCAATGCATATAAAACCCTCTTTTTCTCCTAAATTGATCTTTAAAGATCATAATGGTTGGTATGTATGAGCTGAAATTATATTACAAGGCAAACCTCTGGTGGTGCAGTGGTTAAATGCCAGTATTGCAAGTCACCACGTCGCAAGTTCGATTCCAGCGGGCTCCAAGGTTCACTCAGCCTTCCATCCTTTCGTAGGTAGGTAAATTGAGTACCCAGCTTATGGGGGGCAATTAGCTAACACACATTGGAAACTGTTTAATGCAGTGTAGATGTGTAAATAGCTGTTGCTTAAAACAATTTGTAAGCCGCTCTGATAGCCTTGTGGCTGAAGAGCGGGGTATAAATAAATAAAATAAATAAATAAAATAAATAAATACTTTTAGCTGGGATCTATATTCCATGTGGTGAAAGTCCTATACTTTTAAAAAGATCTGAGGTTTTCAGAAATGATAATGTGGGGCATCTTAAAGCAGTGATTAGGAGGATATTAATCCAAAAACATATAGAAAGAAATAATAGAAAACAACAAAAAATAACAACTTACTGGATAACATTAAATAAATAGAATATGAATTTAAAATAGATCCAAAAAAAATTTTAAAAATGTAGCAGGCGTTGAAGTTATTACAAAAACAATTTGTCATCTCAACATTGCAAGAAGTAAAAAGAAAATTAAGATTTCTTAAACAATACAGTTTCCAACATGGAAACAAACCAGGTTGATGGTTGCTGTATAGACTAGGAGGGGAAACAAAGAAGAGAATGGTAATAGAACTTAAGATGAGAGACTGTAGAATTCAATGATTAAGTGGTCTAGAGATTTAGGAGAGAATATTACAATAGACGAATGGCAAGATGCATGGACCGCAACTAAAAAATTTACGGCATGTCAATCCCTAAAGGAAAATCATTTTAAAATTTGTAACGGGTGATATCTAACACCTTCAAGAATGAATAAAATGTTCGGAACAAAAGATAAGAATTGCTGGAATTGTGGGAAATCAACAGGAACATCATTACACATGTGGTGGACGTGCCCGAAGATACGTAAATTCTGGATTAAGATTCATAATGCCATTCAAAAAATGTTCGATATAGAGATAGATCTTAACCCAAAAGTGTATCTGCTAAACATTACAACAGTTTTAACAAAAGAAATCAAAAAACAATTTGGAAGAGTTATCCTTTACCTCTGCACAGCAGCACGTTTACTATTAGCTGCTAAATGGAAAAGTACTGAAGAACCAAAAATGGATGATTGGTTTAATAAGATAAACAAAATGAGAGACAATGACAAGCTAACTGCTATATTAAATCATAAATCAGTGGAGAAAACTGAAGCGGAATGGCTACCTGTGTTTAAATATTGTAGAAAAAGGTGGAATATAGCGGATGACATTGATCTTTAATAAGAGAATCAATTATGGTTCAACAGTTCAGGAATATATTTAGAATTCGGGAGAATAGTAATAAGAAAAAAGAGAGAGATACAGAGGAAATGAGAGAAATCATAAGAACCAGGGTGGGACAAATGTAAGGAAATAGGGTTAAAATACGGCTTGAATCTACTATGAAATAAATAGAGGAAAAATGTGTGTTAAGAAGGACGGGTGGAAGGAGGGAAAGAAAAAAAAACTCTTAGAGATATTTACTACGGTGGAAGTCATGGTTTTTAATTTTAACTCATTTAACGAAAATGATATGGATAAGCTAAGACAAGGGAATAATGAAAGGGGGGGAAGGAGTAGGTTACCCCCAATATTTCTGTATCCTTAGTCTGTTATGGAATTGATTATGCAAACTTAATAAAAATATTTTTTTTAAAAAAAGAACTTAAGATGAGAGACTGTAGAATTACTAATGATATAGAAATGTGTAAGTTACTTTGCAACTTTTTTGCCAACCTCTATCAGTCTCATGATACAAATGAAGAAAAAAATTGAAGAATATCTAAAATCACAAAATTTACCAGAAGTCTCATTGGAAATGTTAGAAATAGTGAACAAAAAAATTAGTGAGGTAGAAATTAATCAGGCAATTGATAGCCTAAAAAAAAGACAAAACACCAGGGCCAGATGGCCTACCAGCTTGTTATTATAAATCTTTTAAAGACCAATTGATTAAACCTTTGGAAATGGTGATGAACAGTATATTGGAGCAGAAAAAGATCCCTGACACATGGCATGAAGGTAATATCGCATTGATTCCTAAAAAGATGTAGATAAAACCTCACAAAAGAACTTTTGTCCAATCTCTCTCCTAAATCAAGATTATAAAATATTTACTACATTTCTGGCAAATCGATTCAAGATCTATTTACAACAATATATACATCAAGATCAGACAGGTTTTCTCCCTGGTAGGCAGATGTGTAATAACATGAGAATGGTAATGAATATTTAGAATATTATGAAGATCACATTGGAAAGAAAGGACCAATAATCTTTATAGATGCTGAGAAGGCATTTGACAACATTAGCTGGATCTTTATAAAGCAAGTATTAGAACTTACGAATTTTGGAGCAAATTTTCAGAGCTGGATTAATGTGATATATGAGAAGCAAACTGCATGTATAATTGTTAATGGTGAACTAGCTGAAGGGATTTCAATCAATAAAGGAACCCGTCAAGGGTGTCCCTTGTCCCCCCATTACCGTCATTATAGCTCTGGGAGTGCTTCTGAGGAATATAAGGAAGGACGAACATCTAAAAGGGATACAAATCAGGAAATTTGAGTATAGAGCCTTTGCTGGTGAGATAGCCATTATTATTATTATTATTATTATTATTATTATTATTATTATTAGATGTTGTTAGGATAGGATTAAATGGGCTAGGGATTTCCAATACAATATAGAATATGAATCTTGGGGGAAATGTGGCAAAATGTCAATTTATATACAATATGTACTACTATTAAAGTAAACTTTCTAAAGGTAATGTACAGATGGTACCTTAAGCCAAACTAGTTAGCCAAAATCTCTCTCTCTCTCTCTCTCTCTCTCTCTCTCTCAAATTCTCTTGGGTATGTTGCCATTTTCAGTGTGCTGATAGGCTGCTTAGCTGCCAGGATCTGCCTCTCCTCACAGGACTAGGCCCCTGGCTGCAGCAGTCAGCACAGCCTCTTTGCAGACTCAGGCCCTGGTTGTGGGAGTCTTGGAAGAATCAGGACCAAGCTATCAGATACAGACAGCTGCAATCATGCAGCACAGCTGAAGTAGCCAGGGGAACTGCTGTTTAAGAGTGGCATTTGGCCCCAGTCGTGGCCACCACAACATGGTCTTCTGTGCTGTCTGTAGCTGGGCCTTCTGTAGCTGCTCCTTACTCTTGGGCCTCGTAGTAGAAACATGTGGAAAGCTTCAAGTCCTTTCTAAACATGGTGGTGGAGGGGCTCATGCATCCTGGTGTGTGTGTGTGTGTATAGTGTGGGGATTTGTAGCATGTGTGTGTTTGTAGCACGGGGGTGTTTGTGCATTGCAGTGGCAGATGGGATCTTACATCCTGGCACACATGGTATGTGTGACATGGTATGTGTGTGTATGCACAGTTGCATTGTGGTGGTGGAGGGGCTCTCACATCCTGGCACACCATGTGTGTAGCATGGTGTGTGTGTGTATGTGCAGTTGCATGGCAGCAGTGGAAGGGCTCTCATGTTCTGGAGTGCATGGAGTGTGTGTGTGTCACGCATGGTGTATGTGTTTATACGCATGTTTGCATGGTGGTGGCGGAGGGGCTCTCGGCATGAAACTAGCTATATAAAACGAGCATTTTATATACATAAAATGAGCATTTTATATACATAGCTAACGGTGTATGTTACACCAGGTATAGCTAGTTTATAAGAATACCAGCAACTTATGTTGGAAGTGTCATAAAGAATCAGGCTCTATGATGCATATGCATATTTTGGAATTCTTCTCCTACAACACTTAGGAGATTTTCACATGGGGAAAGTAATCCCCGGGGAGATTGGGGCAGAAACAGGGCTGTTCCGGTAGCAGAGCTCTGTTTTGCATGCCCCCTTTCTTCTCCCGATCTCCCGTCGTCCTCCCTCCATGCTGCTTCGATTTCCCTCCCACTATGTTTAACTAACAAAAGTTCTTCATTAGTAAAAAAAAAAAATGCAGAATGTTGCAGGAGGGAAATGGAAGCAGCACGGAGGGAGGATGACAGGAGATCGGGAGAAGGAAAGGGACGTGCAAAACAGAGCTCTGCTACCAGAACAGCACCGTTTCTGTCCCAATCTCCCCGGGGATTACTTTCCCCATGGGAAAATCTCCTAAGTGTTGTAGGAGAAGTTGCATGGCACTGGGCTCTGTCTTCCAGCAAAGAGGAACAACTGGGGCAGGGGGATACTCTATCCTCTGCTGCCCAGCATCTGTATCCTTCCAGGGTCACTTTATATGCTTACAGTCACTTTAAATGCTTACATTGCAGTACAACTGCTGCTGACAAGGCTAATGGTCAGATCTGCCACCTTTTCTCACTGCTTCAGAGTTTTTAAAGATACAAACATGATGTCTGGGTTGTCAGCTGTCTACCCTAGTTCCAGATGATTCAAACATTAGATTCCTTTCAAGAAATAATTTGGTTTGTCTTCATTAATGCTGGGCAGATTTAATGATTGACGCAGAAATGACGAGACCACACACAGAAGTTTGGGTTGAAATATGGGCCACTTTATTGATAATTTTCCTATTTAGTGTAGTTTCTTGAGGTATGCCGAATGTGCTAAAAGGGGGGAGATCCCTCATGGGGGGCACGCAAATGGGCGGTTGGTCATAACCGACCTAACCCCCAGCGTCCCTGGGCGACTCACCTGAGCCCCAAGGGGGATCCCGATGTAAGGGGTTCCCCTTGGGCGCCGACTGCTGGAGGGCCCCGCGTCGGGAAGGAAATCCCTAAGCCATATGGCTTCTGTGGAGGATCTCCCACCCGAGGCTGACCCCAAGGATATCCTACATCCCTGTACCCTATCCATTAGGGACGCCGGTACAGTTCAGTGGAAGATATCCTACCACTCAATTTGAGGTTGCCATAGGTGAACGCCAAGTTATAATCTCCCCGCTCCCAGCCATAGATAGGGGCAAGTGTCCACTTAGCCCCTATCCCCCCAAGAGGACGCTAACACAGCCCTCACCCCCTGCTGCATACCCTCAAGAAAGAGCTGGATCCCCAAATCCGACAAGTGTACCCCATCAACCCGATAGAGTTCAGGGCGTTTATAAGAAATGCCCGGGTACTGTATAAAATGGCCAAGGCCTTCAGCCAGAGCCCTGTGAACAGCCTTGTTCACTTTCTTCCTAGCAATATCCAACAGCTTGGGTGGCCCGTCGCCTGGGTAAGAAAGTCGCGGAATGATGTCAGACCACACCAAAGATGTTTGCGGCCAAGCAGCCTTAATCCGTCGCAAGTTGGCCAACGCCTGTAATGCCAATGCTCTGCCCTTCAGCAGGCCTAAATCATTGCCGCCGAGGTGGATGACCAAGACATGTGGAGGAGGTCCACGACGCTCCTGCAACAGGAAAGAGATTAAACCATTCCACCTCAAACCCCGTTTGCCAAGCCATTCGATAGAGGCAATGTCTCCCAGACCTAGCTGCGGACCCCACGGGCTCCTCTTGGCATATCTCGCTGCCCAATACACAAAGCTGTGGCCACAAATCAGTACCCGGTATCTCATATCTGGAAAAGAAAGCAAAGACAATCCGGTATCTCATATTTGGAAAAGAGAGCAAAAACAATTGAAAAGCACAGACAATCAATTGCATAGCGGACGGACGTAGCCCTTGTAGGCAGCAGACTTCCAGCGACCCAATCGTTTGATAGCCTCGGGTTGCATCCCCATAGCGGCGGCAGTCGAAGCCGCCCCGATCCTAAAGGAGTGGGAGCAAAAACGTACACCTCCTAGGCCCAGACACGATAAGGCTTTAGTGGTAAGGGACCAAAATTGATACTTAGTCAATGGGGACCCATCAGCGTGACAGAAAAGGGGGCCAGGCACAGAGGGGCGCAACTTCAAATACTCCCTCAGGGCCACAACTGGACAAAGAGTTGGATCGTAGCACTCACGTAGGGTAATACTACTACCCTTGCCCATCTGGTCAGCTTTGGATCGCCTTATCGTTAGAGAGACCTGCTTAGGGCCCACTACAATGTCACTCAGGCCCAGTGCCAGTCCCGTCAGGTCCTTTTTGGACGCCACCACCAGCTCGCTGATGCGTAACGCCCCGAAGAAGGCCGTCAAGGAGGCAGCGTGTAGCAGAGCGGCCTCAAAAGGGGTAGAACACAAGTTGGGCCATATCTGGAAAAGGCCTTTAAGAATGGCCGGTGAAAGTGGCTGCCTATCGTCGTTCACCCTGCCCCGCTGCCTGGCCCAACCCTCCAGCGCCTTCCGGATCCTAAAGTCGGAAGTGTTGTCTTGTAGGCCCTGTGCCTTACTCCAGAAGGCCAAGGCGGCCAACCTGGACCGAATAGATTGGGGGGCGAGGCCTTTGTTTTTAAGGGATACACAGAAGTGTAACACGTGAGGGACCGGAATAGGCCAGGAATTTGGGAGATGTACAGAGTCTCTAAACTCAAAAAATTCCTGTATAGACCGCTTGTACACCCTCCTGGTGCTTGGAGCGATGGAGAGGCTAATGGCCTTAACTATCTCACCAGTCCAAGCTCCCACAACTCCTCCGGCATAGGGTCCGGCATCTCGGCGGCGCCCGGAGCTAATCGCCTGAAGCGGTCCATCTGTGAACGGGAGAGAGCATCGGCAATGCCGTTGTCCACTCCCGCTACATGAGATGCAGTAAATAGAATGTTATAATGGAGGCATTGCAGGGTGAATGCTCTGACCAAATTCATCACCCTTTTGGACTTAGAAGTGAGGGAATTCACCACCTGAACCGTGGCCATGTTGTCGCACCAGAATCGCACTGTGGAATTTGCAAATTCCCGCGGCCACAATTTGACGGCTACTAAGATAGGGAAGAATTCCAGGAAGGTGAGGTCGGCTGTAATGTCCGAACCAACCCATGAGCTGGGCCAGCGCTCAGCGCACCACCTCCCCGAAAAGTAAACACCAAATCCCAGAGATCCGGAGGCATCGGAAGACACCTTAAGGGCATCGCCCAAACGTAATTCATCCCTCCAGAAGGAAATCCCATTGAACTGCTCAAGGAAGTTATACCAGACATCCAGGTCCAGCTTAATCTCACGGGTGATCCGGATTCTGTGATGTGGTAAAACGACACCTGTGGTAGCATCGCATAGGCGTCGGAGAAAGGCCCTGCCCGGGGCAATAACCTTGCATGCAAAATTAAGGTGACCTATAAGTTCCTGGAATTCTTTAAGGGTGGCCTTGTTGCGTTGAAGGAAGGAAATGACCCTGAGTAGGAGATCATCTATCTTATCCGAGGGCAAGCGGCAAAATTGATTAACTGTGTCAATTTCAATACCCAGAAAAGCCAATCGTTGACTCGGACCCTCCGTTTTTTCTTGAGCTAGAGGAACCCCAAAGACCGCCATAAGGTCTTGGAATTGATTCATAAGGTAGCGACAGACCCCCGTGCCGAATCTCCCCACAAAGAGGAAGTCGTCGAGGTAGTGTACCACCCCACGATGCCCCGTATGATGCTTAATTGCCCATTCCAAAAAGGTACTGAACTTCTCAAATGCGGCACAGGAGACGGAACAGCCCATAGGCATAGCACGATCCATGTAATAGAGGCCATCAAATGAGAAGCCCAGGAGCTCGAAATCGTCCGGATGAACCGGCAACAGGCGGAAAGCAGATTTAATATCACATTTGGCAAGTTCAGCACCGAGGCCTTGTCGCTTAACCACCTCGACCGCTGCGTCAAAAGAGGTGTAGTGAACCGTGCACAATTCTTGTGGAATGGAATCATTTATGGATTGCCCCCTCGGATAAGACAGATGGTGGATTAGTCGAAATTCGCCCGGTGTCTTCTTTGGGACAATGCCCAAAGGAGAGACCCTTAAGCACGGTGAGGGTGGGTGTTCGAAGGGGCCCAGGACACGACCCTCAGCGACCTCCTTCTGTATTTTTTGTCTAACAACATGTTCTAAGCCGTGAACAGATTTAAGATTGGGTGCCAAGTAAGGCTTGCGGATACCCTGATAGGGAATTCGAAAGCCCTCGTGGAACCCATCGCGGAGGTACTGAGCTGCCGACCGGTCCGGATACACATAAAGCCAGGCAGCCAGAACCTCCAGCCTAATTGGGCTGGGCCCCTTTTCCCTGAGGTGTGGGGTTGGTGGTGGGAGTGTTGGGGCCCCTCTTACCTCCTGGTTGGTCTCTGCCGAACTGTCCCCTCCCTTTAGGGCAATTGCGGAACGAGTGGGAGCCCCCGCAGATGGAACATTCGTGGCGAGCGAGAAGAGGGGGGGGTTGGGCCTGGCGATGAGTGGGGAGGGAGCAAGCGGCGCTCGCGACTGAGAAGTGATCTGAAGGCAAAAAAGGGGGGGGTCTGTAAAAGGCTTGTAAAAGTAAAGTAAAAAGCTTGCAAAATTAAAGCAAAAGCAAAGAAAATGGGCAGTCAAGGGACCGAAGGCAACAAAGGGGGGGGGGCTGCAAAAAGCTTGCAAAAGTAAAGTAAAAAAGCCTGCAAAAGCACAAAGCTTCCAAAAGTAAAGTAAAAAGCCTGCAAAAGCAAAGTAAAGTAAAGAAAGAAAAGTAAGCAAGCAGAAAGGTCCCAAAGTCAGGAGAAAGGGAGCAATTGGACCCCACACCCCCAACCCAACAGACAAACAAAGGAGAAAGAAACTTATCTTGATCCAATGTAACCGCTCTCCCTTTCGAACACCTGGAAAAGAGGAGGAGACCAGGGGAGGCACTGGTTGAAATAGCCCCTGCTTTGGTGCCTCCCCTGACTCCTCCTGGCCGGGGCGTGTCCACGCCCAGGCCAGCCCATAGGTTCGCCTCTCTGCTCATCATTAAAACACCTCCCCCGGATCCACCATTCTTCAGGATCCGTGGGGGTGTCTGTTAACAGTGAAGAAACTGTAATAATAGACCTAATTGTATTTCCTATTCTTAGCAGGAGTTGTAAGCATTGTAAACATTGTGAACATAGTTGCACAGTATTTGTGTATCGTGTTTTACCTCCTTTTCTCTTTCTCTAATAGCTTTCCTTATACCTTAATTCCATCTCCTTTTATTTGGCCTTTGGATCAGATAGCGGTGTTAGACGGTTAGCCTTTACAATAATATGGGTTTTGTAAACCATTTCTTTGCTGAGAAGCTTAACCTGAGAGGGCAAAGGAAGGGATGTGGAAGAAAGGTGCATGCTTTCATAAACCTGTAGATCGGTGTCATGTCTCACAGCCTCCAATGCCAGAAACATCTTTGGCATGAAAAGGGAATATGGTACAGGTAAAGAGATTTGTATTTTCAATGACTGATGTTCAACAGCAGGTATATTGCTATCAATCTGAAGGACATACATTTTTTATCCTGCCTCTCTCCCAGTGTGGGACCCAAGGTGGCTTGCAACACAGATTAAAGCAGAATACAGCTAAAACTAATCATAAACTGATCATAGCAAAAAAACAAAGAAAAAACAAACCCTAAAATTATTAGCTTAAAACAACATTGAATTAAAAACAACTTCAAAGAATTTAAAACACAGCAGATGAGAGAAAACAGCATCTCCCATTAAAAATCCTTCCCCTCTCCTTCAAAAGTCATAACTTGTTCAGTAGAAAAATTAAAACATTGATAAGATTCTGAGTTTATGGTAAGGCATGGCTCATAAATATGTATATGTGGCTGCCTTTCTCAATGTGTATTTGTTGCAATGATGGGAAGCCGGGCATATTTCCACTGACTCCAATGAAAATTAGCATTATGCCTTATGCTAATTTATGATCAGAGTTTGTGGTCCACTCTGATAAATGGTGTGTGTGGCAGTTAGAGATCATGATTCAGGAGCAAAGACACCAGGTGTTCAATACTAAAATATTTACAGGTTGACCCCTGTATCCACAGGGGATACGTTCCAGTACCACCTATGGATGCATGAAACCATGGATAGTAAGGAAATCTATTATTTCCAATGAGATGAATACCAGATATTGGCCATAGAATCACACTTGAGGTCCTAAAAATGCCTAGAGATAATATGTATTTTTGGACATGGATAAGTGAAACTGTGGATACCAAATCAGTGGATATGTGGGTCAACTTCTATTATAAGAACTCCATTCTGGGATAGTAAAGTTACTGCGAGTGCCATTCTAATATAGCTTCATTCTAAGGAATAGCTGAGAGAGAACTGGCAGGAAGAGAAGAGGTACAAAAACATTCCTAAAAGTATCAGTTTACCCCACAGAGGGATCAGGACAGGTGTTCTGAGGGAGTGAATGCAACCCCCATCATAGAGCCAGAACACATCTGCCAGAACTACATTTCCTATCATCTGTAAATTTCTATTCCCTGGTCATCAGACAAAAGGTAATACAGGAGCTCTGAAGGTGAGGGGGTGGATCCTCATTTGCTAAGCATTACATCACATCACCTGACTGAAGGGCCAATCAGATTGGGCAATGCAGAGCCAATCAGATTTGGCTAATGGAGTTTTGAGAAGCTGCAGTCTTTGTTTGCAGAGACATGGCTTAGAGGTTATCAAAAGAGCCACATGGCTGAGAGTCATCAAAGAGGCATGATCATGAGGTCTGAAGGAGTAGACCATTTTGTGTAACTCTGAATTCCATAATCAGAGACTACCTAGGTCAGCTTTCGTGATAAGCCTGAGGCCTAGCCATCCCAATGGGACATAGAGGATGCTGATGAAGCTTCTAAATGTGAGTGGGATTTTTCTTAGTGTTAGGGAAATGTTGTGTCAGATTAAAATTTATTTAAATCCTCTGACTGAATGTAGCCTATACGTTATTATATTCTATTTAACTCTTTAGTTGGACCTGGAGAGAAATGTCTTTTCTCCATGATACTATTTCTGCTAACAGCTTACTTGCTTGAACTTCAAAAATAAAGCTTTTTCTGTTTTTTTTCCTACTACTACTACTACTACTAATAATAATAATAATATATTTATACGCCACCCCTCTGTTAAAACAATCGGGGCGGCTTACTAAAGTCTGTGTCCATGAGCCTTGTATGGTCATAGCTATCTTGTCAATTCTCTGGGGATAGAGAAGGGGGGGTTGGCAATCCTTAACAGAGTGAGTAGTTCACTGGTTAACCAGAGAACTGCCCCAGTTTCCCACTGAACTGGGTTCTAAGTGAAGAGCAGTGGGTGATGGTGGCTACTGAAGAGAGACATAGTTCCAAGAGATTTCTAGGCTAGAGGAACCCCTGAGAGTGTGTCTCAGACTGTACAAACACACAAGCCTTTCCTCCCAACTCTGGGCTGGTTGAATGCCAGAGAGGAGGGAGGGCACACGTGACAATAGGTAAACAAGAAGGGGAAATATTTTGGGTTCCTCAAACTATTTAATTCTATTACTACTGCCCTCTCTGAGTCATTATTGATTCTTCAAGCCTAAGCATTGTTAGACTGCTAGAAAACTCAATATACAATGCTGCTGTTATCAATAACCTAATCACCACCAATGTTGTGGAAAACAGAAGCCCCACAAATTCTTAAACATTTTCCATATTTTTTCAGATGGTGGTGGAGGCTTCTGCTCCTCTTCCTCCTCCTTCTCCTTCTTTTAAAAAAGGAATTTGAAGAGATTCCTCCCTTCATCATTCTGCCTCTCAAAAAAGATACCACATACTTATAATGGCCTGCAGAAACAATGAGGAACAGAAATGCTAAAATCTGTCAATTTACTCCAATGTTGAAACTATATTCTCAGGAGAGGGGATACCCAACTTACCAGATGGCTACCTTGTGGTCTGGGGTGGGAGCAGATCACCACTACCCAGCTTAGCATCCATCTACCTATTCTTCCAAGGGTCCTGAGCAGCCCTGGGGAAAGGCAGGAACTACCAGCCAATGAATTTGAACCAGGTTTAAATTCATTGGATGGTAGGTAGGACTGGAGTGGAGCTGCTTGCAGTCTTCACTCTGGTCAGGTGAGAGGTTATTTAGGCTCCAGCCTGCTTGACCATGAGGCAGTGTTTCACTGAGTGTCATCCCACAGACCTTCCCTCTGTTTATCATTGTTTCTTGTATTGGATTTAGTCTTGCAGGGCATGTTGCCATCTATGCTATTGTCACAACTTATGTGGACAGTTATCATGGGTCCTGGAACAGGGATACTGATTACCAGTGTCTTCCTGGCATTGGTAACATATCAGGATCCTCTTAAGGGACTCAGAGTATGGGGGAAAGTTATGATTTTGCCCAGCTTGGGGGAAGACACCATTTCTGCACGCCCTGGTGGCATAAAGATGACACTGGGGCACCCACCCAGGTGGAACCTTTCCTGTCATCCTGAAGGTTCCAGCAGCATATTGGAAGTGTGGGCTCATCTATCAACAGGCAGGTTGCTTGATGCCTAGATCTAGATCCATGCGTGCACCAATCCCATCTACAGCTCTAACCAATAAAAGTTCTGGCCTATTACTTCCATGTTCATATATATTCTCTGTGTTGTATTATCTGTGTAGAGTGGAACTCAACCCTGGACATGCAACTGAGGTCTGTCTACATGAGCCTGAAAAAAACAGATTGCTCCACAGTAACAGCAATTCACAGCAGCTGTTAATTGTCTTAACTGTTTTATAGCCCCCATAAACTTCACATTCCCTTTTGCCAAGATGGTGGCCATGAGTGAATTACTCACATTTTAAAATCTGACACTGCCATTTTTTTTAAAAAAAAAAAACAACCTTTTTTCCATGGTTTACACAAGCAATATTTCATGTTTATCAAAGAGAGAGAGAGAGAGAGAGAGAGAGAGAGAATACAAATTGCCATTTTATTACCTTAGCAATCACTCGCTAAGGTGAAAATTCAACATGGTGGTAATGGGTGCTTGCCCTGTTAGCAAGCACCACCCCCATGCTCATCTGGCCAATCAGGTTTGCACTTTCTCTCCTGTGGGAAAATGGTTCAAATAAAAATGCTCATCTGAATGAGCAGGAATGCACATTCCCCACAGAACTTTTTAAAAACTCTGGGGGAAACTGCGATGGGTTGTAATTTTGGGAGTTTTTGCTGCCCCCCTCCTGAATACAACACATCGATGCTGGTTCCCATTAAGGCAGATCATATTCCCAGCAAATTCCATGAAGATTATTTTGACTGCTTAGACAGGACCTGAATTTCTCATCAGCATCATCATATTTGTGACTGTTGCCCATGGTTCAATGTTTACAAAGCTTACACAACTTGTGAGGACAGAGATAGGAGGGAAATAGAAAAGTTCAAACTGCTTGCGTGTTTGTTCTTAATTATGACTTCCGATTAAGACAAATCATATTCCCAGCAAATTCCATGAAGATTATTTTGACCATTTAGACAGGACCATAATTTCTCACCAGCATCATCATATTTGTGAATATTACCCATGGTTCAAAATGTTTTACCCATGGTTCAACATTTACAAAACTTACACAACTTGTGAGGACAGAGATATGAGGGAAAGAAAAGCATTTAAAATACTTGTGTGTTTGTTCTCAATTATGACTTCAACACAAATTAACCAGACCAGCATAGAATAGAATAAAATCATTATTACGGTTACAGACCAGCACAGGTAAAAAAGGGGATACAGAATAAAAAGAAGGTAAAAACAAAGGTTAAAAACAGGTTAAAAAGCTGTATTTAAAATGACCCTTCAGACTGCATATCTCTAGTGGAACAAAACAAGGTTGGTACTAGTCTACTGCAGAGGTCGATGCCTGATGAATTTTAACTGCTGCTGCACAGAATTTGGCAACATTGTATGTTATTTCAGTGTTGGTGTCTGAAAGCAACAGAAGTGTAGAATTGTCTGGTGTGTCCTTGGTATTTATGCAATAGTGGTGAAATAAGGCTGAGATGGATGTCCCTATAGTATGAGCACTGGAGTAACTCATGCTTTGTTGTTTCTATTTGGCCAGAATTCCAGGGGCATAGTCTGTCTGAAAAGAGGATCTTCTTGTATCATCCTTCAAGGACAGCTGAGGGGAGGACACGACAACATGACAAAGTAAAAGTTCTCTGGTGTTTAGGTACTTCAAGTTTTGGTAAGTATGTCATAGGTGAAGGCAGATATCTCTCGGAATGACTAACAATAAAGATTGCAGTGCTAGCTAGTTCTTGTTGTTGCTCTATGTCTAAAAACCAAACTGAAGGGTTCTGCCAAAAAATAACCAGGATAAACTAATCCCACTGCCAATCATAAAAAACAACAATATGAAGAAATGAAAAGATAACTAAACCCTGGAGCAGAGAATCCAATAAAATTAAAATTTCTAAAAAAAATAAAATACCTCACTGAAAAGTGTGCAAATGCTAAAATTATTAATAGTGAATAATAAAAGCTCAAGGCCAGACACATTTCAACAGCAGTCTTCCTCAGTGGCCTACAAGCATTCAAAATGTATAAGAACTCAACAGCTCACACAATGTGACTCTGCTCAGTTCCAAAGCAACAGTGTACTACTCCTGCTCACAGAGTATCTTATATAACCAGCTGAACTGGTAATGGGAACGATCCTGCCAAGACTCAAGAAAAGAAAAGGTCTGAGGGAAAACTTAGGATGTGGAAGGACATTGAAAAACTCAACCAAACACTTACACCCACAACTTTACCCACCAGGGGTCCAATTTTACCAACCATGTGTCCATTTGAGTACCAATATTGGTAGTAGTTTTATGTACTTAGTATTAGATACCCCATCAATACACCAGAATTTAAATGAAGTTCTTCTCCTGTTCACTGTCATCACTGTGTGTTTCCACCTGGACTGGAAATCATCAGTCAAGGTTAGTGGAGCAAGGCCAGTAGGGTATAAGGATAGTCTGAGCCAGTAGCTGAGTATGGTCACCCACACTCTGGGCTCCTCTTTAATAAAGTCTGACTGTAGTCTCAGAGTAGCGTTAGAGACACATTTTGAAGCTTGAAAAGCTGATGTTAAAAATCTGGATTGCACAAGTTCTAATGGTGCAGAGTTGGGGAAAGGTCCCAACTGGGATCCATAAAGCAGTTGTGCTACTGATTTGGCTTTGAAAAGTTTGAGTGCACCAGGTATATAATGGCCTCCTCTTGTGTTAAGAAATTTGAGGATGGCTGTTGAGTGCCTCTGCACATTGTCAGCCATATACTCCCCATGTGCTTTCCTACTACAAGTAGTGTGAAAGATTACCCCAGATGTTTGAAGCAGGAGACCTGTTCAATCTTGTGGCCATCTATACTCCAGGCGTGGTTCTTGGGCCTTTTAGCAAATGCCATGATTTTTGATTTTTGATAGTTGAATACTAGATTATTCTTTCTGCAATATTGTGTTAGTGCTCTTAGAGCTCTTTTTAGGCCAATGGGTGTTCTTGAAAGTACAGTTGTATCATCTGCATAGAGCAGAGCTGAGATGTGCCTTCCCTCTAATTTCGGGGGATGGAAGTTAGTGTTGTGAGGTGACCCACTATATCGCTGATGTAAAAGCTGAACAAGAATGGAGCTAGAATGCAATCTTGTTTGATGCCCTTCTCAGTGACAATGGTTGCTGGATTGCCATCTGTCAGAGATGCTTTGATCAAGATTTCCTGTGTGGCAGGGGGTTGGACTGGATGGCCCTTGTGGTCTCTTCCAACTCTACAATTCTATGATTCTATGACATTGGTGCGATGTCCCTGGGTGTTACATTTTACTTTAAGTGAGGTTACTTTATGCATCATAAAGATTAGATGGAGTAGACACCAGTCAATGAAGGAAGCCTCCAGTTTTCCCCACAGTTTTCTTTGAGATATATAATCAAATACTGCTTTAAAGTCTATAAAGGCAACATACAGATAAACTGTGCTGTAGGTGTAATATTTTTTTTAATAAGGTGGTGGAGTACAAGGCACTGATCTACAGTGGATTGGCCTTCCCTACAGCCAACTTGTTCATCTGTAGATATGTTTTCTTGTTCCAGCCAGGTCTGAAATTTCCACTGTGTCTTACATAGAGCTTGCTGATCATTTTGAGGAGACTAATTGGTCTGTAGTTGGCAGAATCATCCTTCCTTCCTTTTTTTATATATATGGGATGATGATTGCAAACCTCTAGTCCTTGGTGCTCAACTATAGTTGTCAATACAGGTGAAAAGTGAGGTCAGTATAGGGGCCCTATCCTGTTTAAAACAATTCCAAGTTGTTTTTAATGGCTTTTGCAGGTATTAAGTCTTTCCCTGGAGCCTTCCCCATTCTCAGTTGGGCTACAAGGTTCTTGCTCTCTGACACTGTAACTGGTGCCCATCTTGGGAGATTCTGTATATTTCGGCTAGGGCAGCCACTTTCATTGTAGGTGTCCTTATAGAGTACTTGAAATTGATCCTCCCAGATCCCTGATGGGATATGACAGTCCACTGCAGTTGGTGCATTTCTTTGGGAATTTGATGTAACATGCCAGTATAGAGCCATGTTATTGGATTTGACTGCCTGGATATGTTGTATCCAATTATTCTTCATGGCTGTTGTTGTTGTTATTATTATTATTATTATTTGTACACCAACAATTTTTTGTAGTCTCTCTTCTGCTGCAGCAGCTTTGGCACAACTTCTGAAATAGTATTGGATACATAACCCTTAACCAAACCAGAGCAGGGGAACTTATACTGAAACCTATGAGAGAGTTACATTGCTTCCCTATATATGTTAGTTGGCTATTAGACTGTAGCTGACAACCAGTGAGGATAATGTTGAGAAGGCAAGTTTTAGGCATTTATACTGAAATTAACACAAATTGATCAGCTTCATTTGTAGACCTTTCAAAACTCTAAGGAAATGTATTGATGTTGAAACTGAAGCAAGAGAACAGTAGAATGCAGACTACTTTAAAGATGAATGGTTAATGCTGTGCTGAAAGCATAGACTGAGACATATACAACAGACTGGAGTCAGACAGAATGAAGAGAGTTTTTGGGCTACTCTATATGGGCTATTTACCCTGTCTCTCCCCTGTCTTGGAGCCTTGCAGTCCAAACAACACAGGGTTTTTGCTCCATTTCACCTTGAGGCAAAGCCAGGGGAAAGATGGGGTAAAACTGTTTAAAACATTATTTTGGGAAAAACCAGTTTATGAAAGAAATCCTGGTTTGAGCTAGTGCAGGAACACAGGGTCTGTACCTGCATGCCAGCCCATATTGTCAGATGCTGCTGCTGGAATCACTTGGAAGCCAGGAAGGAAGCCTCCAGCATGTGATCAATGTCCTCTGCATGTGAACAGCCTTGATCACAGGCTGAGGGCCTCCTCCTTTGCTTCAGAGGCAGTGATGTGTGACAGTAGGGGAGGCACTAACTGATACCAGCTGGCATGTGTATATTCTGCTTTGTCTAGTTAATTGGAGGGGGGGATAAACAGGCCAGATCTGGGGCCAGAATACAACAGCCAGAAGGTGGCATATTCTGGCAGGTCTAGACAAGCCCTCAGTCATCACTCAGTGAATGAATACTGAAAAAAGCTGAACAGCTCAGATCATCTGAAAAAGACAGCAATAGTGATATAGCAGTATCGCCATGCGAGCCAGCAGGGGAGTTGAAATTACTCAAGGCAAAGCTGAAGAAGAGAAAGAAGACAGGAAAACTCCCATGGCAATCTTTAGTAATTGCAGAAGCTTGAGTGACAATTTGTAACTAAGATCTAGGAACTGCAGTTGTCCCTTCACATTTGCGAGGTTGAGGTGGAGCACCACCACAAAAGTGAAAAAAACACAAATAAGTTAAGCCCCACCCCCAACATTCATGCTACACTACAGTATTGTAGACTCCTCACTGGCCAACAGGACTGCCAATACCTGCCACTGCAGTTACAACACCTGCCCCTGGGCACAAAAACCATGCCTTTCACCCACATTCGCCTCCCTGCCAGCTGTCCCTCTGCCTGCCCTGCCAACAACACAACTTCAGCTTGCTTTCTTACCTTGCACCAAAACAGTGCTGCCCATTTAAAACAGTAAGGTTTAAAGTAACGGGCAGTGATGTTTTGGTGCAAGGTAAGAAAGCAAGATGGAGTGTTTTGTTGCCAGGACAGAGGGAGGAAAAGCTGGGGCGAGAGGTGAGTGTGGGTGAGGGGCATGATTTGTGTGTCCAATGTGAAGGACAACTCTAGTTGATGAAACAGGGTGAAGACTTCAGGAAGAAATCAAAAAAGTTGCTGTAATGTTCCAAGGCACAATTAAACATAGAATGAACACTGTGGATCATGTCCTTAGTGAATAGCTGGTGGATTACCCATGGTAGAGTTTAATATAGGAATTAGCAAAATGATTAGATAGTGAGTAGAATGACAATCTCCTAGGTTGTAATGGGATTGCTGCATCAATATATCTCATATAATTTAAGAAATATAGCATGCATACAATATTAAATTAAAACATTTACTCTCTCTCCCCTTCCCCCTCTCTCTTACCACTGAGTAAAGTTCTTATTTGTTGACCCTACACTTATCTCAAGCTGCCAAATGTATAGAAGAGAATATTATTACTAATGAACATATAAGTTAAATGTGATACAAGGTTAAACTGTTACATGAATTGAGTGGGTCTGTGAAGGATCCACTTGTGTCCATATATTAATATGGGGAATTTTAATTAGCTCAATATAGCAGTGAGAGGCCGGGTAACAATGGGATCTTTTGACCTGTGTATACCAGTACTGACCAATGAGACTGACAGCCAGGAAATAAAATAAAAATGTTTTTTATTGGAAGAAAATAATCTTGGAAGCATTCACACCAGCATTCAGGCCTCAGTCACACATGGCTATCAAAGAAAGTAGGAGATATTTGCATAGAGGAATAGAGTTTGGGTTGATGGGCTATACTATACCTATCCAAAGAGCAGAGATTCATGCAGCAGAAAATACTCAAATGGTGTTCTGACTGTCAGACAGCAGACGAACAGAGTAATGGGAGCAATGAATGCTGTGCACACTTTGACTGTGTTTTGGGGTGATATTTATAATTGATATTTCTCCTGGAGGGGTGTTATGAGTGGAATATAATGTTTGCTGGAGTTTCCCATAGTTAGACAATGGAAACTCTTGTTGTGTTAATGGTTGCTAATGGCTGAGACATTAAAACTGATGGGTGTCAGGCAACCTTCCATTGTTCTAGGAGGTGTGTGAGGGAAAATCAGTTTTGAAAGGCAAATCCAACCAATTTGATTGAATAAGCGAATGACTCACTTCCATGTGCATCCAGGGGAATTATCCATTTCCATCCTAACTCACCAGTCCAAGGGGGGTGCACCTAAATTACTACCAGGTGTGTCTTTTAGGAATTTGGGAAGATTTCTTCCTTAGGTTTTCTGAGCACACATTGAGTCCTTGCATTTGGGAGGCCCACATGGTTAGTCTACCACCAACCATGTGGAAGGCCAACAAATAAGCCAATTTAAGAAATATAGCCAATTGATTACTTATTGGAAGGGAGGGGGTATCAGGGAAGGTAAACATTCTATGGTAGAGTAACTTTGATAAAGGGCTGCTATACCAAAATGACACTCAGAAATTACATAGATGAACCCTCTACATGTAGCTAGGGTCGAATCTCCAGATGTGGTGACAGTGGAGGAATTCTCCACAAATAGTGTATAGTAGTAAGGGTTTCCTTCAATTTTTTTATGCTAGTGGTAAGCCTATCAATTTTTCTTCTTCATGATGTCAATGGCAGGAATCTTCTACATTCATCCAACTTCCTTCTCTTTTGTCCCAAGACAATCTATCCAAGTAATGACCAGGCTTAGGAAATTTTCAGACGCGATTTTCGGCAGTATATATTCCAAAACAGCTCCATTGCTGCCGCGCGGCAGGGGAGCAGTTTTGGATGACGCCATTCCTCTGCTGAACTCCTCCGTGTCACTTCTGTGACATAATGGAGGAAGCCGCATCATATTTCACTCACGGGCAACAATCGTGAATGAAATATGATGCAGCTTCCTCCATTTTGTCACGGAAGTGACACGGAGGGGTTCGGCAGAGGAATGGCATAGTCCAAAACTGCTCCCCTGCCACGCGGCAGGAACGGAGCTGTTTTGGAATATATACTGCCAAAAATCATGTCTGAAAATCTCCTTAGTCTGGCCATTTGTTAACAAGGAAGGAAGAAAAATAAGAACTGACACAGAGATACAGAGGTGCAAAAAACTTTAGTAAATAATCTCCATGATAAAAGTCACTTGTTTTACTTTTAAATACAGCACAATTTTAACAGTCATTTTTCACTTTTGAGGTTGCTTTTTATTGGCCTGCCTTGTGTTAATAAAAAGTTCACCTTGGATTTCTTTTAAGACAGAACCACTAAAACAATCCCACTGAGCAGGAGAAGGCCTTTCTTAGTAACATTTTGAATTTTAAAAGGTGGTATATTTTTATACCAAGAGACTTTTTTTTTTATTAATATGCTGACAATCCTATAAAACTGACATATGGCTAGTTTCTACCAAGAGAAACATTTCCAGTCCTGGGGTTATAGTTCTTGCCCAGCTACATGATTATTAGGCCCAGCCAGAGGCTGTTAGTCTTGGACAGCTGTTTCTAAGCATTTATAACACAGAAGGGAGAACATTCCAAACTCTTTAAAAAAACAAAATTTATAAATTGAATCTTCCACCTTATTTAACCCGATAGAAACCACTGGAATTTAGTATGCAAAATGTTCTGGAGCAGGAACACTGTCAGATTATCTCTCTGTGTACACAACCCAGAAATACACACAGAGAGACAGACACACCAAATGACATAGGTCCCAGACACATCACTTGATCTTAACCAAAAGGCTGAGAAGCAATATGAAACAAATGAAACCAATTATATACAGGTCAAACAATGGCATAATCCATTGATTCTTTCAACTGCTGGCACTAGGAGCATGGAAGGATGGACGAGTGAAATGGGATAGGGGTGTGAGTAGGTCAAGTGAAGGTAGAAAGGAAAGCACTACATCTTGGCATGGTCCTTCCCTCTGACAAAGTTCTATCACATCTGTGCACTTTAAACCCTAAGAACTGTTTGATTTCATTGAGTGCATTGGGATGAACACACATAATTCCCAGAGAAATTAATGCCCCTGCTTAATGTCTCATGACTCCTTCTCCAGTCCACAGTAGAGGAACTTGTTTTCAAAAGTAAACAAAGTGCAGTTTGATGCATTGCTATTATTTTCTTATTTTATTCATTTATATTCCACTTTCCCCCAATAATGGCACTCAAGGTGGCTTGCAACTTATTAAAAAAAAAATACAGATTAAAAATTGTACAAAAACATCAATAAAAAGAATAAAAATAAAAGTTAAGTAAGAAACAATAGAGTAACTTGTAAAGTTTTTTTTTAAAGGAAGTCTTAATAATTCCTTCTTCCTATACAGATACCATAATTGATGTTTAACTTCTCTCTCTATCCCTCCCTTCTGCCCTCTCCTCCCAAACTAATGAAGTCATGAACCTTATCTGCAGTGAATTCTGTTTACACCTACTCACACCTACAACAGGCATTGATTAATATTGCTTTTATTGTCAGGATATATATGCATAAGGTAAAATTGCATAGACAGTTCTGAGTCCTGGGCAGCAAAACTCCCTCATTAATACATTCTGCCAGTTTCAGTTTCTCACAGCCACCACCACCACATGGTCATTACAGTTATCTATAGTTATGCAGACCTCCTTAAACATTCCCTAGCATTCTACAGCAGCCAGTGACCTTGGTGCACTGCTGAGACATTTCTCCCAGATATAATAGCCCCAGCTCCCAAAATGCCTTCTGCTCTTTTTTTTGAGCTATGGATCATATCCTATTTAACCGCTTTTGTATCAAGAGATTTTCTAAAGTTTTCCATGCTTTAGCTATTTCTAGCCTTGCAGTTCTTAACATAACTACTATTACATCTTGATTAGGAAAGTTTTCATTTTCACTTTTGAATATAGAAATTAATAATAGTGCCCCTCTGAAGTGGCCTTTTTTGGCCCAACATTTGGCTTGGCCATCCTAATACATTCCTCCCAGAATCTACATATTTTTGGTCAAGTTAGTCACATATGATTTCAATCACCTATTTTGCCATGATATCTCCAAAATAGCTTTGACAGTTCATAGAAGCATAGAGTTTGGAGAAACCACAAGGACCACCCAGTTCAACCCCCTGCCATAGCACACTCCTGACAGATGGCCATCTAGCCTCTGTTTAAAGGCTCCAAGGAAGGAGACTCTACCACATTCTAAGGCAGTGTATCCCACTGTCAAATAGCTCTGACCTTCAGGAAGTTCTTGCTAATATAGAGGTAGTTTGAATCCCTTGTAGGTTTTATTTTTTGTTTTGTTTTGTTTTGTTTTGTTTTTGTTTTTTTGTAGTTTAAATCCATTGCTCCATGTTCTAATCTCTGGAGCAGCAGAAAACAAGCTTGCTCCCTTTTAAATATGACATCCTTTCAAATATTTAAACATGGCTATCAGGTCACTTCTTAACTTTCTTTCCTCCAGGCTAAACATACCCACCTCTATGAGCTGTTCTTCATAGAGCATGGCTTCCAGATCTTTTACCATTTTGGTTGCCATCCTCTGGACATGCTCCAGCTTGTCAATATACTTCTTGAATTGTTGTGCCCAGAACTGGACACAGTATTCCAGGTGAGGTCTGACTAAAGCAGAATAGAGTGGTACTATTACTTCCCTTGATTTAGACACTATACTCCTATTGATCTTATGGAGTTTGAGTGGATAGTAATACCATTTCTGAATATTTTAATGCATTTTCTCTTATATGTACAGATTGATTTATAGGGTGGCATTTTCTACATTGATTCTAATTGTTTTTCCATTATTTGTACCCCTAAACCTGACTCTTAAAGAAGTCTCCTCCCTTTAGCTTTACCAAATTTTACCCTTGTAGTATTTTATATAGTTTTGAAGATTGTCCTTTTGTTTTATTTATGCTATCATTATAGTATGTTTCAAACACAGTTAAAGTTCTTGGGGGTGGGGGTGGGTGGATCAGTTCTATTTAATTTTGCCTGAAAGGAATTTATTTGTATTAGTTGCAACCATGATGGATCTATTGCTTTAAGTATATTTTAAAGCTTATTTCATAAAGTTAAAGTCATTACAATTCATTAAAAGACTCTGTAGAAACTAACAAAACAGCACAGCACATCATTAAAAGCCCATCCCAGTCAATATCTAAAAGATTGCTGACAAGATTTTTTTTTTCTTCTTAGCAGCAAAAAGAAAGCAAGGAGGGAGCCACCCTAGCCTCCCTAGGGTAGGAGTTCAAAAGTTTGGGAGAACCCACTGAAAAGGCTCGCTTGCTTATTCCCACCAAAGAAGCCTGAGAAGATAGTCACCTTGTTCTCACCAAATGAACCTGACTGGTATAATCACATTTATCTACAAAAACCTGCTGCATAAGCAGCATGACTTTTTCAGTTGCCTTTACCAATTTCTACAGCTGGGAATTCAAGCTATACATTGTGCCATTTTCAGGAGGATGAAGGGTGTGTGTGATGCTGCCACCAAACCTCACAACAGGTGGTCCAGGGCAATCTTCAAAGTGCCAGCCCCACTTTACCACAGGGTTCAGCCTGGCTGCCTTTTTACCCTCTGTTCCTCCTACCAAAATTCCTATAAGGTTCCTTTAGTTCCTTCTTCTGAACCAGGGACATATCTTTAACCTAAATGTGTGGATAATGTGTTATGATTGCTTACCTTTAATTATCTTTATTCTGTAGGAATGTGCCAGAGCATGTATTTGTATTAACAACAAAGGACAATTTATTAAAGGGAAAAAAACATACTTCTGGGTGGAAACTTTTGTTTTAATCAGTACTTATATCTTTATGATTCCATTCCTTATTTCCCAGCCTCATTCACTCTGTGTCCACTCACTCCTCTATTCCAAATTAGTAATCTCTGCACACCATTTTACCTCATCCATGCCTCTCATACAGCACACACATACAGAGCCTTCCACTCCAGCCAACTGTCATCATCTGACTCTGTTCTTAACTCCTCCTCAACTTCAGCTTATCTGACTCTCTCCAATTGTCATGCATACTTAAAACATCCAGAAGCCCCTCCTGTTTCAGTTTCTTGCTATAGGATTGACACATGGAACACACTACTCCATTTCCTCATTCAGCCATCTGTCATAAGGGTACCCTGACTTTCTCTGCAGACAAGGCAGAATGACAATATTTGTCAACTTGAACATGCTCAGGAACAACACTGACAGAGTTTTACATCCCTAATAGGTACAGGCATTACCAGTGGGCAGGGAATCATGTTGGAGCTGCAGGGCATCTAGAGCTGCCAAACAAAAGACGACTGTGGTGTTTTTTTTGGGGGGGGGAATGACAAACTTAATTCAGTACTACAAACATGTTAGAATGTACAAAGATTAGGCCCACATATTTTGGAGCCAAACATTTTATGAGCCTCATCACACGAAGCAAGTAAATCACAATTATATCAGGATAACAACACATTTGGTTGGGGCTTATTGCTATTGTGTGATGTTGGTCTCTTAGAATCATAGAATTGTAGAGTTGTTAGAGACCACAAGGGCCATCCAGTCCAACCCCCTGCCACGCAGGAAACCACGATCAAAGCATCCCTGACAGATGGCCATCCAGCCTCTGTTTAAAGACCTCCAAGGAAGAAGACCCCACAACGCTCCAAGGGAGTGTGTTCCACTGCCAAACAGCTCTTACTGTCAGAAAGTTCCTCCTAATGTTAAGGTGGAATCTCTGTTCCTGGAGCTTGCATCCATTGCTCCGTGTTCTCGTCTCTGGAGCAGCAGAAAACAAGCTTGCTCCATCCTCAATGTGACACCCCTTCAAATACTTAAACAGGGCTATCATATCACCGCTTAACCATCTTTTTTCCAGGCTAAACATACCCAGCTCCCTAAGTCTTTCCTCATAAGGCATGGTTTCCAGACATTTCACCATTTTAGTTGCCCTCCTCTGGACACGCTCCAATTTGTAAATATCATTTTTGAATAGTGGTGCCCAGAACTGGACACAGTATTCTAGGTGAGGCTTGAGCAAGATAGAATAGAGTGGCACTATGACTTCCCTTGATCTAGACACTATACTTCTATTGATGCAGCCCAAAATCACATTGGCCTTTTTAGCTGCCGCATCACACTGTTGAGTCATGTTCAACTTGTGGTCTACTAGGACTCCTAGTTCCCTTTCACATGTAGTCTTGTTCAGCCAGGTCTCCCCCATCCTATATCTATGCATTTCGTTTTTCTGCCCTAAGTGCAGTACCTTACATTTCTCCGTATTGAATTTCATTTTGTTAGCTTTGACCCAGCTTTCTAGTCTATCCAGGTCATTTTGAATGTTGATCCTGTCATCTAGGGTATTAGCTACTCTTCCTAATTTGGTGTCATCTGCAAACTTGATAAGCATGCCCTCAGTTCCCTCATCCAGGTCATTGATAAAGATGTTGAATAGCACTGGGCCCAGGACAGAACCCTGTGGCACCCCACTGGTCACATCTTTCCAAGACAAAGAGGAGCCACTGCTGAGCACCCTTTGGGTTCGGCGGGTCAACCAATTACAAATCCATTTAACAGTTAACTTGTCAAGCCCACATTTTACAAGCTTGTTTGCTTGTAAAATGGCGAACCTTGTCAAAGGCCTTACTGAAATCAAGGTATGCGATATCCACAGCATTCCTTTCATCTACCAAGCTGGTAATTTTATCCAAAAAAAAAAAAAAAGAGAGAGAGAGAGAGAGAGAGAGAGTTCAGATTGGTCTGGCATGACTTGTTTCTCTGAAACCCATGTTGACCGATGTGATTATGGCATTGCCTTCTAAATGTTTACGGACTCTCTGTTTAATGATCTGCTCTAGAATCTTCCCTGGTATCGATGTCAGACTAACTGGATGATAATTATTGGGATGCTCTTTTTTTCCCTTTTTGAAGATGGGGACAACGTTTGCCCTCCTCCAATCTGCTGGGACTTCTCCTGTTCTCCAGGAGTTCTCAAAGATTATTGTCAATGGCTGTGAGATTATATTTGCCAACGCTTTTAATACTCTTGGATGTAGTTCATCTGGTCCTGGAGATTTAAATTCATTTAGACTAAGAAGGTATTCCTGTACTACCTCTTTATAAAGAGGTACTAAATCCTGTACTATGTTATCTGTTGTCTCCTGTGGGAGAACGTATCTTTTTATTAACACAAAAAAATCTGTTAATTACATCCTTTCCTGCTCCTGTTGTGCTATGATTTCCTGTGCAAAAGTTCAATTGTGCTTTTATGCTCATTTGGGTGGTCAGTGGGTGTGCTTTGTTTGGGGAAATGTAGTGATCATGGGAAAAGGGGTGGGCATTTCAATTTGATTTCCATACAATTCGCAAACTAATTTTGAGAAATTTTAAATGTTATTTTTCTTTATAGGAAAAAAAAATCCATTGTCAAATGACTTCTTCCCCCACCCCCCACTGTGGCTTGTCAGCAAAGCCAAAACTTTGTTCACTGCCCACCACACCACCTCTTTTTCCATCCCCTTCTAGAGTTTCTCTGATGCTATAAAGCTATAGTGTCATGATTTGCTAACACCCACATTTTCCCTCTCTCCCTCCCTTTCTCTCTCTCTCACACTCACACCTGGAAGTATAAGAGGAAAAGGCAAAAGAGCCTTACAGTTTTAAAAAGCATTTATTTTGTTAACTCTCTGAGTCTTATTTGCTGTTTCTTCCTTCAAGCATATTAATTGCTGTCACATGAAAGCCAGCAATAAATCAGAGGGCCCGTTTACACAGCAAAATAAGTCCATGAAGTATTCGCTAAGATTCCTAATAGTTTACACACATCGCACCACAATATTGCCTCATTCAGAAGGGGGGGGGAGCTCAAAAACTCAAAAGTAGTGTAATAAGGGCTTTCGCTACTTCTCCTGACTTTTTGGAAAAGTAGTGCGACTTAGCGCACTATCGATTGTGTGAACTACCATTTCACAAAAGTCTGTGTGAATTACCAGCATTCTTCTCGAAACAACAGCAGCAGAGCTGAGCCATGATTGGTTGGACTGAGCAGGGAGGGGATGGATTTGTAAGAGATGGAGGAGCCTCAGATGAAAAGATCCAGCCCCTGCTGTTTCCAGCCACGGAAGAGATCCAGCCAATGCTATCCCCATCGCAATCACCCAGCTGTCTGCCTCCCGGCTGTGGCTAAAGAATCCCCAGTTAGCCTCTTCCCCATGTGTGTATGTGTGTGTGCATGTGTGTGTGAGAAAGAGTGAGTGAGTGAGAGAGATTGAGTAGCGATCTGCTCCTCTGGCCATTCGCTCCCATGCCCTGCTGTTTGTGTGTGGGGGAGAGAGAGAGAGGGAGAGGGGGTGAGGGGAAGGGGGGCCTGACAGAGGATGGCTCCTCGGTGGCTGAAAGGTGCCTCCTTCCTCCCACCCTTCTCGCTTTGGGAAGAAGAGGGAGCACTCCCTGCTAAGAGATAAAAACTAGCAGGCATTCCTCTGGTAATCAGACAAGGGAAAGGTGCCAGCACTTTTTCTCACTCTCTCTTTCCCTCCCTCCCTCTCAGCTCTCTGGCATCTTCCCGCAGATGTGCTTGGGGGGGCATGCCCCCCACCTCTGTCTGTGTGAACTAGAAAGCAGAAAACTAAACAGATCAATTGATATTGCACTACATCATGTAAACTATGTGGCACTGGTGCGAAAATGCACTAAAGCACAAACTATCGCAATAAAAACTGCCATGTAACTGAGCCCAGAAAGATAGATTGGTAGCTGCTGAATTTACTCTGCCAGCCATGAATTAAGTCTGAGAAGTCTGATCTATCCTGATCAGGAAGCCCCTCCCCCAGGAAAAAAAAGGTAAGGCTGTTTTCATTTATATTTCATTCATATGTATATTTACTTTTCATTTATATTTACATCTCATTTATATTGATATATTTTGTTTATATTCTCTCTGTGTGTGTGCCAAACAATGAAAAGGGGTAGGGATAATGTCTTGGATGAGGTAGTGGGTGGAGAGTCCCAGATGCTGTGTGTGTTAAGGTTTTAGTTAGTGCAAGCAAACGCTGTAATCCTGGAACGGTTCTCAAGGTGCTCAAGGAAAGAGAACAATCCCAATTGAATGGCATTTTTACAGACAACACTATTTTAGTGGGAGAACAGCCTCATGTGATGAGCCAGTAAAACTTTTGCCTGGACAAGTAACAAATCCACTATGGTTTTCTGCTGCATCTCTCTTTTTTTCATGTTCTTTGTTTCGTGTGTGTGTGTGTGTGTGTGTGTGTGTGAAAAGAAAGAGAGAGGGAGAATTTTGGAACATTCTTTTTTTTTTTAAAAAACTAGATTAACCAAAATGGTAGATGGTAGGGGGAAGATAATCTTGAAAATGTCTGAGACTGGCATTAATTATATCTAGACCAGCATGTTTTGCTTCCTACAATGCTCACAACTTTTCAAGGACAAGCTCATTCTATGAATCTGATTTCTACCTCAGTTTATGATTTTAAAAAAACAAAACACCCAGCCTGAAAATCTATATGCATTTTTGTACACCATTCGCTCTGAATATAGGCATTTTCCCAACTATTTTGGGCTGACATACATTTTTAGGTTTGTTTTTCTACTAATGCTTGCGTGTTTGTAAGTGTAATTGTTGATGAGAAGACTGAAGCACAAGTGTAATTGGTTTTTACATAGACAATTCAAGGAGAGATTCAGAATGGATGAGAAACTTTTTATGATAGATTTTGAAGATTCTGAACTCGGCCTCTTGTCAAAGAAATAAAACAATAAACTAATTTCCAAACTTTACAAAACACTTTTGAAATATGTCATGGAACAAGAAGTTATCAAAGACTGTATGGGCAAGGGATGTAAAATCCACAACAAGAATGAATGAGTGGGAATTAACTTGGAAAAAAAGATTAAAATACACTTTGTGTTATGATTTGAAAGAAAACTATTATAAAATGCAGTATCGATGGTACATGTCTCCACATAAAATAGCAAAAATGTATAAAAAATCAAGTAGTAATTGTTGGAAATGCTTAGAGAAAACTGAGAGTCAATATCATATGTGGTGGGAATGCCTCAAAGCAAAGAAATATTGGTCACAAATCCATGAAGCTATTTCAGACATATTGAAATGTAAGACTGAGAAAAATCCAAAAATATTTTTGTTAGGTATGGTTGATGATACTCTGGAAAAAGATATGGTAAAATTATCTTTTATATGACAGTAGCAGCGAGAACTATGTTTCCTAGAAAATGGAAAGAAGAAATTCCAGACATTTCAGATTGGTTACTTAAGCTTTATGGACTGAGTATGTGCTGAATGTTGCTGTCCTTGAGCAAGCAGGGATCACCAGCATTGAGGCCATGACATTGAGAATACAGCTGTGCTGGGCAGGGCATGTTTCTAGGATGGAGGACCATGGCCTTCCAAAAATAGTACTTGACAGTGAACTCGCCACAGGTCAGTGTAAGAGGGGCGCTCCAAAAAAGCGATACAAGGACTCCCTGAAGCAACATCTCAGGCTCAGCCAAATTGATCACCAACAATGGTCCACCCTGGCCTCACATCAGGAGGCATGGAGGCGCACTATTCACAATGCTGCAGCCTTATTTGAGAACTCATGTCGAACATGTCTTGAAGAGAAACGACAACGCAGAAAAAATCACAACCCGGAAACATCACCCAAGGAGACCTTCTGCTGTGCTTTCTGCAACCGGACATGTTTATCTCAGATTGGCCTTTTCAGTCATCAGCGTGCTTGCAGAAAGTGCGGGATGAGTCCTTCCTGAATCTTCATCTGCGGAGCCAGAGAGAGAGAGATGATTAGATGGTGATGGATAAAATTACACGTTTGATTAGGGATCAAACAATAGACAATTTCAAAAAAAAAGAATGGAAGGTGGTTCTAGATTACTATAAAAATGTGGGGAATGACAGTTGCAAACGGATTTGATTAAGAAACCGAATAAGAAGACTAAATAGGAAGCTATCAAATATTTAATTAATTTATAAAGCTATCAACTGTACAAATGTTATAAAGATAAATCATACAGAAGAGCCAAGAAGAATTGATGTATGCTTAAAAGGGTTATGATTACAATAGTATAAATATCTTATGCAGCAGCTAGGAACCTATTATGTTTATATGTGTTTTTAATTGTGGAACTGTAGATAGCAAATGTTTTGTCTAACTTTGTTTTGTATGTGTTAATTATGTTTGGGTTCATTTTGTATTGTCTTGAGTGTTTGAATAACATTTTTTTTAAAAAATAGGCATTTTCCCAACTAGTTTGGGCTGGCATACATTTTTAGGTTTGTTTTTCTACTAATGCTTGCATGTTTGTGTGTAATTGTTGATGAGAAGAGTGAACCACAAATTTCAAAGAAGTGCAACCCCCTGCCCCCCGCTGTATAATTGAATTCCATTTCAAATATTAGTATAGGGATTGCAGATAGGTTGGGTACGAAACAAATTACTCCCTCATCTTCCTAGACATTGCTAATATTTGCACAGAAAGCCACACATGACACTCTCCCTGTAATTTTTTTAAAGTCTTGTTTCTGTCAGGGTCAGACTAATGGATGAAGTATTTCCATATACAAAATGTTCAGTGATAGTTCACTGATGCAATATACCAGTGGTGTCCAACCTGTGGCCCTCCGGGTGTTTTGGACTACAGCTCCCAGAATTCCTGATTATTGGACCAACTGGCTCAGGCTTCTGGGAGTTGGAATTCAAAACATCTGGAGGGCCACAGATTAGACACCACTGCTTATACCCTACATGCTTTTTTTGGTGGGGGGAATCTAAGAACAAAATACTAATTTCCTGCTTGTGAGCCTCATAATCTCATTTTTTAAAAAGTGTATATGCCTGCAACCTTGTCTTTTAGAGGCAGCCCTGGATCTTTTTAATTTTCCTCCATTTTTTTTCTTGGCGGTGTCTTATTTGGGTGGGGCATTACTCTGGCAAGAACATACCAAGAACGAGAGAATACCATAGCTGCATTTTCTCTCCTCTGAAGTTGTTCCTTCTGATAATCCTCAAATCCATGTTGCTAATTATCCTAAGTAGTGAGTCCATTGCACACCATTCTCTCTCTAGAATTGTCAGAGCTCCAGAGTTGGATAACTGTGAAGTGTGTGTGTGGCCCTGCATGTTGAGCCACCAGACTAATGTCACATCTAATCACATCCACACAAGCTTATTATTGAATCCTTTTATTAATGGTACGCCATTTGAGGTTATGCTTTTATTGTTAGTTTCACTGTCAAATACTTTTATTTTTCTGTATTTATTGCATCCCATTTCTCTATATTAATCAGAATATTTTGTATTGGGATTTATTTATTTCCCACCCCATGTGCTGTTGGATCTAGATAGGAAGGAGTACATAGAGGCTTCCTGTTCTAGCTAGGTCTTGTTTGAGTAAAAAGGTTGTCTCTGTGTGTGTGTGTATGTATATATATATATATATATATATATATATATATATATATGTATATATATATAATTCTCTTGGGTATGTTGCCATTTTCAGTGTGCTGATTGGCTGCTTAGGAAACTGACCAAACAATCAAAGCTCAGTTGGGTAGCCAATCAACACACTGGGGGTGGGACCATATGGAATTTTCAGGCCTGTCTAAACATGGCCATGGAAGAAGTATGAGTAGCATGGGGGGAGGTGGTGTGTGTGTGTAAGCGTGTGCCTGGTGATGGGGTGTGCGAGTCTGATGGGGGAGGGACGAGCCTGGCATTAGGGGGGAGTGTGTGAAGGTGTATGTTACACTGGGTATAGGTAGTATTTCTATATACCTTTGAAGCTTTTGCTTCCTGGTTTGAGCTTGAATAGCTCCTATGTCCTGACTTCAGACTTGGCTTCTGCCTTGCTCTTAGGACTGGACTTGCTCCTCTGTCCTGATTGCAGGCCTGACTTCTGTCATACTCTAAGGTGCCTCCTCTTGATCTTTTTCTTAGGACTCATCTATATGAGCCTTTCCACACACACACAATGGATTGCTCCACTATATGTGTATGTATATATATATATATATATATATATATATATTGCCTCCATAAGCTTCGGGCAGCATGGAAGGCACCAGAAAGTGTAGGGGAGGAGAGCACCATCACCCCCTTCCCTGTGGTTGCCCTCTGTGGGTCTCTTCTGTCAAAATAAATAAAGGGTAAACAGCATGATCATGCCTGTGCACCCCCGACCAATTAGAAGTTCTGCTCTTCCCCCTCCAGACCAAGCAACAATTTGCACGGTTGTCTTGATGATCACGGGTGCGTATTTTCCTCAGAGTTTTTTTTTTTTTTTAAACCCTCTGGGGAAAGCTGTGAAGGCTTTTCCTGCAGAGGTTTTACCATTTTTTTGCCCCCTCCTTCACAAAACAGAGAAACAACACAGATGGCCATTAAGACAGATCGTCTTCTCACATTCTGTGAGGAGTACTTTTGCCATTTAGACAACCGCTTAGATACCCCTGACTTGCTCTTTGCTTGTAATCTGCTTGCACCTGACTTGTTTTCAGTATTGATTTGCTCTTTGGTCCTAACTATTGACTTCACCTCCATTTCTCCTGATTCCTTGCTCACATCAGACTCTAATCCATGTCCCAGAGCTGATGTCCACTTAGAAGACAGTGCTGTGATTCATAGGGAGAGCCTACTAGATGATGAAGGATTGGTTGCTTGGCTGTAAAGCATGAGCCATATTCTTACTTTCATTTCCTCACCTTGACAAAATGTGTGGAGCTGGATTGAGACTGCTTTGCCTTTCCCTGCTATCAGCATTTCTGCAATTGTTCAAATGTGTGAATAAATGTTACTATTTTGTTTCTGACATAAAACTCTATGCCACAAAGCATTTATCTTGAATGCAATTAATGGTAAGATACAACTGTTTGAACAGTAAAGGAATTCAGCTAAATGAGACACTCTGCATAGCACCTCCCGAAAACAGCAGCAAAAATGAATAGATTTGACTTCTCCTGTTTTGTGGAATGTTGCTCTCCAGCTGGAAATTACCTTTATTAGCAGTAGCAGGTTTTTTTAAGAGTCTGGAGTAACAAACACCTGAAGCGAAGCACAAAAATCAGTGTGTATAGAGCCATTGTACTATCTGTTCTCCTTTACGGGTCTGAAACATGGATCACCTATTGCCAAAACTTACGACTCCTCGAACGTTTTCATCAGCGCTGTATATGTACAATCCTAAATATACACTGGACTGACTATGTGACAAATGTTGCTGTCCTTGAGCAAGCAGGGATCACCAGCATTGAAGCCATGACATTGAGAACACAGCTGCACTGGGCAGGGCACATTTCTAGGATGGAGGACCATCGCCTCCCAAAAATAGTACTCTACGGTGAACTCGCCATGGCTCAACGTAAGAGGGGCACTCCAAAAAAGTGATACAAGGATTACCTGAAACAACATCTCAAGTTTGGCCAAATTGATCACCAACAATGGTCCACTCTGGCTTCACATTGGGAGGCATGGAGATGCTTTATCCACAATGCTGCAGCTTTATTTGAGAACTCATGCCGAACAAGTCTTGAAGAGAAATGACAAGGCAGAAAGAATCACAACCCGGAAACATCACCCAAGGAGACCCTCTGCTGTTCTTTCTGCAACTGGATTTGTTTATCTTGGATTGGCATTTTCAGTCATCAGCGCGCTTGCAGAAAGTGTGGGATGAGTCCTTCCTGAATCTTCATTTGCAAAGAAAAGCCAGACAGAGAGGTTTTTTTAAGTTAACATACAAAGACCAGTAAAACAGCTGATGCTTACTTATTTTTACATGCCTTGCTCTGCTCTGAAATAAGGATGCAAAACTTTGCTTATTTTGGGATTTAAATTTTCCCCTTCCCCCTCTTTCTATATATTGGTGGGTGGGATGGAATGAGTATTCAACAATTTCCCTACTAATTCATTCTCATTACATACCTTATAGATATCTCTCCTAATACCTCTTCCTATCCAAACTTACAGGGTTGTTTTAATTAAAGCAATCAGTTGAGTTTTGGTTCCTTTTATCTTTCCAGTGGGTAAGCCATCCAGGCTTTGTCATAACCAAAATACCCCTTCAGGATATGAAATAGGGTATAAATATCCCAGCCTAGACCCCAGCTAGGTGTGCCACAAAGTGGCAGACCCCTCCATTCTGCTGGACTCCTCTGTGCCACCCTCAGATATTTTCTGAGTCCTTCTGCTGCACAGACCTCTTTCTCCAACACTGGTAACTATCACCTTTCCACCCTTGACTTTTCTCTATACAACCCTTCAGTCCTTACTCTCCAATAGCCTTGTATGCTTCTTAAGAGTTTATGTTCTTGTATGTTAGCATATCCCCTGTGTTAATTCCAATAAAATACTTTGTTTGACTATAACTGGAGTGCTTTCTACAGTTAGTACTGGTATACAGTTGTCCCTTCATATTTGCTGGGGTTTGGTTCCAGGACCACCCCATGGATACCAAAATCCATGAATACTCAAGTCCCATTATACGCAATGACATAGCAAAATGGTGTCCCTTATATAAGATGGCAAAATCAAGGTTTGCTTTTTGGATTATTACTTTTTTAAATAATATTTTCAAGACATGCATACTTAAATCCATGGATACCAAATCTGTGGATACGGAGAGACAACTGTACATAGGTGAAAAGATCCCTGAAGTTACCCTCTTCTCACAGGCCTCCTTTTGAGCTAATAATTCCCCCACACTTTAAGGAGACACTGGTATTGTGGATGGGACTTCAACTATCTTCCCACACACACACACACTTCTTAGGATAACAGGTCAACACACTGCAGCTAGCACTGAGACTCTTCAAAGCATCAGAGAACATTATGACTTCTTGGATAGAACAGAGGAAGAATTGATCCTACAGAACCAACAGGAAGAAACTGCCAGTGAAAACAAAGAGGGCTGTAACACTGAGGGAACATTCTGGAAAGTCACTGTCAGCAGCACACCATGCACAAGGGATTAGGAACCACTCCAACTAAGCAATAGCTTCCTACCTCTTCCTGAGGATGTGGTGAAGAGGTTCAAATAGGATACCAGCAGTAAAGACACTGCATGTCAAGGAAAGAGCCGACCTAACTACCAACTGCAACAAGAAGAAAAGAGAGGTGCTGGGTATAGAGGGAACTGTGTCCCAGCCAGACAAGATGAACTGGGAAATGTGCTGTCTTCCTGGCATGTGTATCCAGGATGTCACTGACCACCTGCCAAAGTTTATCACGAACACAGAGTGGTACCCATTTCTTCTGATTCATGTGGGCACTGACAACACTGCAAAGAACAGCTTTGAGCAGATCACCTTTGACTATGAAGCCCTGGGAAGAAAAGAGAAATCTTTAGAGGCATGGTTGATATTATCATGAGTTCTATCAGTAAAAGATAGAGGACCACACAGGGACAGGAAGATATGCAAGTCAATGACTATCTAGGCTACACAGATGGCTTCAATGGGAGAGGTTTAGCTTCTCCCTCCCTCCCTCTCTCTCTGGAATTGAAATTACTGTGTGTGTGTGTGTGTGTGTGTGTGTGTGTATATATGTGTGTGATTGAAATTCTTGATTTTTCCACTTTCCAACAGATGTGAAGGAAAAGGCATAGGTATTTTTTCCCTGTAGTGTCAAGATGATGATGATGATGGAAGATTCACTACAACATTTAAAAACTACATTTTCAAGAAACAATTTTACTTAGAGCTGCACATCTTTCTGAGGAAAAACAGTGCAGTTGTAGGTCTCGCCTCCAGCCATCACTGTTTCATTTTGCACAAAGTTTTTGAAAAAGAGGGACAAACCGGCACAGGAATGGAAGAATTAGATATCAGGAATTAATAAATAAAGGTGTAGTGCATATTGTAGTTTTGGGACTGGTTTTCTAGTCTTGCTTGATAGAAGGGCCAAGGCATGCAACAAAAATCACCATCAATACCCTTCTTCCTTCTACTCTATGAAAGTTCCAAACAATGGACATGCTGGGCTCTGAGTCTGCACTCCCCTTCTTTCTTGAGCTGCCTATCTACTCTGATTCCTTAATTCCATCTCATCCCTGCTAGTTTGCTTCATACCTGCCAAGGTTCCTCCTGCTCCCTCCTCCTCCACCCTTCTGGGCTGGTTTTTGTGCAATGTGCTCCCTGAACACTCATTGCTTTGAGTCTGCACTCGCCTTCTTCCTTGACCTGCCTGCCTACTCTGATTCACCCCTTCTCATCCCTGCTAATTTTCTTCATCATTGGCAAGGCTGCTCTCTCCTGCCACCCCTCTTCTTCTACTCTTTCTCAGCTGCCTACCCAGAATCAGAGTGGGCAGGCAGATCAAGAAAGAAGGTGAGCACTTTAAAAAAAAAAAAAAAAAAACAGCCAAGAAAGAGCAGAGGAGGAAGGGGCAGCAGGAGAGGAACAGCCTTGGCAGGGATGAAAATGGTTACTTGTTTGGAGGATTGAATTAGTGCTTGAAATGCCCAGGTCTGGAAGAAAGGATTAATGCATACCCCTTAATGACTGGGTTGTTAGCATAAACCCATTACTCCAGGGGCTTTCTGCATATCTCAACTTGTGCTTTCCCACTATTATATTTTTAGACATATCCTAGGTCGTCATGACCTTTGGCTGACCACCAGTCTGCCTAACCTCCCAGCCAAAGTGACCCTGAAAAGTGTCCCGTATGTCCAGTTATGGAATCTCATAGGGTATGCTAACAGACCTTGTCTTCCAAGAGAGCCACCAGTTTGCATTTGCTGCAAGCGTACTCAGTAAATTTTTCTGACAAGACGAAAAACATTGCACATGCATTGAAGCAGACAATGCCACAGATCCTTCTGTCTCCATCACTGCAGGGTTTTTTTTTAAGCCCTTCCAGGCTGTAATAACTCTTACTGATATGACTACAACAGCCACAAAGCATGTACTGCTGGCACTCAGAAACTGAGCTCCAAAGACTGAGGCAGCAGTTATATAGAGCTAGTGACTGCTAGTTCCACCCCCAAGCAAGTCAGTGACTCAGCGGTCACATCATCAGGAGGACTCTGTTGTTCTCATATTCTGCTTCTGGGCTTCTCGCAAACTCTCTGAACAGAATGGATATAATTGACCTTTTGTCTGCTCCAGTATAACTCTTCCCCCATTCCATATTGTGTCCCCTAAGTCTCCTTGAGTCCTCCGAAGCCCCCAGACATCCAACGTTTAACCTGTCAGACATGGGGAGAAGAGAAGAACATTTCAAGAGACCATCTGGAGTGGTGTCATGTATTAAACCACCCCACAGCCCCCAAACCTAAATTGCAAAGAATTAGCTGAATTTTGGCCCAAATGATTGTGGTCATTTCTGAAACAAATTTTCAGATGATTTCAAGCTCACATTAGGGGCAAAAATTGGATCCCATTTTCACCACAGTTTTCTACCCAGTTCTCACCCTCTTTGTTGTACTTAAGATACTAAACAGTGTGAGTGCCTTATTTAGCCATAAAAGAAAGAACAGAGATGGTCCAAGAGCTGAATGATAACAGAATTAACAAAAAATCTTGCAATCCCCCACAAAACAAACAAATAAAATGGCAGAGGGAAACTAACTAATGCATATTCCTGCATGGCAGGGGGTTGGACTGGATGGCCCTTGAGGTCTCTTCCAACTCTAGGATTCTAACATATGCATGAATGCCATCTCAGGCCCCAGGTATCTTTTCAGCTCCTTTGAATGTACCAAAAGTGAAACCCACCCTTGCCTAATGGATTTTGCTAATGTATTTCCTCAAATCTGCATTAAAATGCCCCTGGAGTGATGCTACATAATGAAACATCATCCCCAACATCTTTCTATAGGGGACAAGACAAATGCCCCTATTTGCATTTGCTTGGGGCCCATGAAGCATTCATCCTTTCCATCCAGCAATGGCTCTGGGAAAAAAGCTATACCATCACCATGTTGTGTCATTTCTAAGGGCTTTCTAGCCTGCATTTGCAAAGCCCTTGGAAGAAAATCACCACAATGTTGAAAGTAACACACAAACATTCACCTCTAAACATCAGCAACAATAAGTGTATTCTCCTCCTCACCATAGGAAAAATCACAGAAGCAAAAACTTGATTCAAATTATTTGTTCCAGTCCGTGAGGCTTAGATCATTTCATAGTGCTGCAACTACCAGCATGCCTTGCAGAATCATACCTATAGGAAATGAAAGACAAGTGAATGAATGAATGAAGAAGATCCATAGTCACTGTTGGGTTTAACTTTGCACTTAAGCAAAAGACAATTACAACATTGCTAGGAAAAGCTAAAGAACATCTCTGTCACCTGATTAACAGATACTGAAACTTGCTATTGTGATTTCTTTCTCTCTGTTGATTTAGCTTCCCAGAGGCTGTCAAACAAAAATGTTTGCTTTCCTTGGAGTTTGGTGTCATCCCCATAAAACTGAGTGCACTTTGTGCTGGTGTTCTCTCACTTTTGGATTTAATAGGCATCAAATACTGCAGCCAAATTGGCATGTTAATTAGAACAACTGTTAACTATAACAGTAAACAAACCTTTAAACTTACACTGACAAGTCTGTGGATTGTAATTGTATTTTTAAAAATGATAGACAGAAAAGAATGATTATGTTTAGTTATCTTTTTAAAGATGTATTCATGATCCCTTTTGTTGGCTGGTTGTACCATTAATATATTCCAAAGCAATTTTCTAACTTTTATTTTGGCCAACTTGAATTATTCAATTATTCTCTTCCTATAGGGTCTATTATACTATGACATCCTACATATTAACTTTTAGGCACCATGACCTACTTAATTGTAGACTCATAAGGAATAAGAAAGGTTGTCCATACTGTGAGTATGTGAAATGTCTGGTCTGTGGGCCTACTAGAACCCATAGGAGGTCCCCATCTAACAAACCATTTTCTGTGAAGTCAAAGGCTTTCACAGCAGGCATCCATAGATTTTCCTTGGGGTTTTTCTGGGGCCATGTGAGGCCATGTTCTAGAATAGTTTCTTTCTGATGTTTCACCTGCATCTGTGGCTGGCATCCTCAGAGAATGGTTGTGTAGGTGTGTGTGTGGAGTTTATATGCTGTGAACCCCTGTTGGGGAGAATATGTACATTTGTGTAATTGAATGGTTAGTTTCTGGGTAAAGAAATGCAAGGCTCATTAGTGTCTGTTTGGCTAATGGTTGGTTGATGGCCCATTATCTGCTAGGAATCTCCCTGTCCCTGGGTGAAATTCTTTTGTAAGTGTTGAGTTTTGATTCTATTGTATTTCAAAACTGGGAGTCAGATTTTGTTTACTTTTAAGGTTTCTTCTTTCCTGTTGAAGTTGTCCAGGTGCTTGTGGATTTTCTGTTTGGCCTTATTTCTGAAATAATACATGCATGAACCTCTGTCTTCTACCATTCCACTTTTATAAGCCACTGAACACATATCATTCCTCTCCCCCAATTCCCTTGTCTGAGCAGCTATCCATAGGATGTGACCTGAAACATATGACAGAAACTCTTTTTTAAGAGTTCATCATTCTTTGACTGATCAATAGTGCATAGCCTTCCCTCCCCTCAGTTTATCTAGGTTATTCCACTCTCCCATCCTGCCTTGCTGCCAATTACTCATGTTGACCTCTGACTTTCTGTTCTTCATACTGTTATAATGTGCTCCTAGGGATGTTCTTCAGCTGTCCAGGAAGGATGTAAGTCAGATTTGAAGCACTGGATCTGTTTTGTATTAGTTACTTTTCTAGACCAGAGGGCTTTGACCACTCCATCACTGACAGACATATTAGAAAGCCTCCAGCCAATTCTCCTTCCCAGATACCATTAGGTGGTAGATGGCTCACCTAGAATATATAGTTACAAACAGCCAGAGAATTTTGCACACACTTCAGCACATATGTCAGATTTGCTATCTTATCTTTTACATTTAGGAACAGTTACTGATGAAATAAGGGGGTACATATCAGATATATCACTTCTGCTTCGGTGTTATATTTCTTTTCCACAAAGTTATTTGAGGCAGGCAGGCTGTCATGTGTTTTCAGCATTAAAAAGCTCTCAAAAATGTGAATCCAGAGAATTGTGGGTTTCTTTTTTGTTCATATGGAGTAGCACGACTATACTAGAAATTAATGAAGGAACAGATTTGGCTCATTGTGCCTCCAGTTATGACTACTCATTCCTGGCAGGCATTCATGGAAGTGTTTTGGCTAGCTAAAGACTGTTCCCATCACTGCCAGAAAGTGGTGGCTATAACCAGGCATTTGCCTGGTCAAATATGATTTCCTTCATGTTGCTGTGACAATGCTCTCAGGGAATAATCAAAGCATTGCAGGTCAAATTCTGCTCAGCAACTAGTTTATGTGGAGAACATTTCAAGGAAAGTAGCTTGATGATGGTAGAAGATTGGCTAAGCTCTGCCTCTCACCAAAGTGAACTTGCACTCATTGATCATTTAATATATGGGAGTAAAAAAAAAAAAATAACTGACCCATCCTTTCCTGATTGGAACAATGAAGAAAAATCTACCCAGGATTGGTTCTCCTCTTCCCTCCTCCCCTCTTTGTGTCTCTCTGTGTATGTGGATATATATGGATACATGTGGGTGATTGCTAAAAAAATCCACTTTTAATCACCTGAAATTGCGTTGCTTTCTCTTCTTATAAAACATTGCTTTGGCCTCACTGACTGGTAGATGACTAAGAACTAAGGGTGTATGGATAGTGTCAAATTTTCTGAATTTGAAAACATTACATTTTCCAGATACCTATTCTGGAGATTGCATTGCTTCAGGAATCAATGTTTATTTTCCAATCTTTGCATGTTACAGTATGATTTTTATTTATTTATTTATTTATTTATTTATTTATTGCGGTTACCAGGGCTTGGAAAAGTTGTCTTTTTGCCTGTGCTGGTCTGGGAATTCTCATTTTATACAATAACCCCGTGAAGCTGTTGTGCTTGACACCTCTTGGGTGAGGGGTTCTTGAGGAGGGTTTTTACATTTTTTTAATACTTTCTCTGGTTTTGTCTATGCCAAACCCTTCACAGAGTGTCAGTTTGCTTGTTGTATCATACATTATCATACATACCATGGCAGCATTTTTTCCTTGTTACTATTAGAATGCATCAGAACCTGAGGAGGATGAACACATACCCATGTGTGATCATGTGTCTTTAAGATTTGAGCTTTTTCCAACCCATCACATTTACCCTTCAGAAGGTGGCAGACTTCCTGATAGTGTGAATTCCTTGTAATCTGTTAACCACAATAAAGTGCAGGTTTTATTCCAAGAGCTATATTTCATCACAATGTTGCTTTCATTTGGATCACAAGAATATGTCTTGGGACAGAAACTGTTTCCAGATGAACACAATGTCTTTTCTTGTTATGAAAAATTACTGAGAAGCAAGCAATCTAAGCCAGATGCACAGATGCAACTGGAAAGTCCTGGGGTGAGAGAAGGGCAGAACACTCCAGTGCACTCCAGATTCCAGGTGAAGGACACTGTCTGAATGCTAATGAGTGATATATACCTGAAATTGGACTTAGGCTTACCTTTTGAAAGGAGCAAGACATATCTTTTGTTGAGAGGATCAATAAATTCTATTCACTCCTCTTCTCTATTGGCTTAAAATGATGACAAGTTTCTCTTACAAGCTTAAAGATAATATCACTGAACCTGATTTAGATCCAAGTGGACAATTCTGTAAGCCAAAAGAAAAGGGGAGTAAAAAGAGCAAGCTTTTCATCACACCTTCAAGTGCAGAAATACTGCTGTAATTTGATCCTCTTTTATGATATAGTAACTGTCATGTAGTAAGTGCTAGTGAAAATAAATCAAAATTGCCAGTTATGACATATTTTGAAGGAAAGTGTATAGTTTTGTTTTTGGTTTGTGTGTGTGTGTTTTACAATTGAAACCTAGGTAGTACCACCTTTGTGTATTGTCCTACCAGTGCTACCCATTTCTAAGTTGTTTTGTAAAAACTGGCTTCAGGTTGGTAATGTAGACAACTTGTTCAACATGTATGATGGTTAAAATGTCAATTGATTCCAAGGGCTTGTCTCTGTGAGCCCAAAAAAGCTTGGCACTGCAGTAATGGCATTTCACAGCAGCTGTGACTTGTCCAAATGGGTTTTATTCTCCCAAAGCCTTGCACACCTGCAGTGACCACATGTGAATTACTCATGTCTGTATTGGTGATGAACTTTTTTTTTTTAAAAAAAACACCTATTTGCACTGTGCACTGGAATAATATTTTACATTTGCAACAAAAAGATAAAGTACTCGCTCGCTTGCCTTAGTACTCGCTCGCTAACATGAAAAATCAACATGGCAACACCGGGCACTTGTCCTGTAGGAAGCCCCACCCCACATGTTCACCCATCCAGTCAACTTCGTGCTTCCTCTCCTATGGGAAAGTGATTCAAAGTGAATCCCATGTCCTAACAAGCAGGAATGCACACACCCCTCTCTGGGAAAAGCTGCAAAGACTTTTCCCTCAGAATTTTTGATGTTTTTGCCTCCCTCCTTCCAATTAAGGTGACACGATGCAGGATCCCATCAAGACAGGTAGGATTCTCCTCACATTCTGTGTGGAGTATTTTCACCATTTAGACAGCCCCTAAGTTGACAAGAATGCAATTGATGTCCTGTCTATGCAAGGGATAAATAATCTGTACATGAAAAGGCAGGTGTTCACAATGATGCAAACAGCCTACACAGCTAAAACTCCCCCCATAACTCTTAATGACCCCTAGCCAGCTGGCTGCTATGAGCAATCTACCGGGGATCTTAAATCTCCCGCTGCCTATATATATATATATATATATATATATATATATCTTCCTTTGGTGCACACAGGTGTTCTTTCGACTTTACAACATTTAAAAAAGAAAAAAAAAAGGTTAAAATCACTGTTTCACAGACTTACTGAACCCTCACTTAACTGAAAATCTGCAGGAGGTATGAGTCTAAAAAATAAAAAAATGTATTAAAAATTCCTGGTATCTAGCCCTTTTGAAAGGAAATAAAAATATCTTCTTTAAAAAGAGTTAAAATCACTTCACTTTCAAAGTCATGCAGAGTGACGCTTAAGAATGCAGACAAGCTCAATTAACATTTAAAAATGTATTCTGAGGTCTGTGGTCTGATCTGATCACCCAGTGAATTAGACTCATTACAAAAACAAAGGAGTCAGTTTAAAAATGCATATCAAAAGTTTACTGAAGATATATGAATCTTAATCTACACACTAAAACAAACTTTAAAAATAAAGAAAGGTTCCTAACTAACTAGGAGGATTTAGGGTAGAATGACTCACCCAGCCTTTAGCGGTAGAGGCTGCATGGAGACTTGAAAAGGCAAAGCATCATAGCATGGCTTCATAGCAGCAGCTTGGCTAAGACGTCATGGCTAGACTACAGCCACATGGAGAATCTAACTTGAAAGAGACTCACAAAGAGCAATAAAATTTAAATTAGGTCATGTGTTGAATGACCCATCACTCCAGTTGGCTGGAAGTGCCCAGTGAAATAAGAGAAAGGGAGTTTGGGAGAACAGAAGCATGCAGGGAAAATTCCTAGACTTATCTTAGGATGTGAATGGGGTACACAAGATTGTTTTACATTACAATAATTATTTCCCACATACTACAAAATCCAACATGGCAGATGCAGCCATTTTTCCTCTTTGCTAGCCCTACCCCCTGTGCTTGTCCAGCCAATCAGATTACAGTGCCTGTTCGTATCTGTGCGAATGTGAGTGTTCACATGATCACATATTCGGAAGTTGTACGGCACTTTTCAGAAAATCTGTATGATGTCCTGGACTTGGTGCACATAGACTTTGGCTTCACCTCTTCCGACTGACACATATTTGTGTGAATGATCATTTGAACAGATTGCTGATCTTTCACATCTTGTTCATGTTATTTTGCCCATATAAACAGGACCTGGGACTGCCAGTTCTGACTGGCAGGAGAGCACAGATCTGAAAGTTCTTGGTTGTGGGCGTACAGCTTCCCAATGTCATTACTTTCCACTTTCCCTAGTTACTATCATAAGTGAAGCCAAGGAGATCATAAGACATGTGTTCTACCTTATACCGAGTCAGACCACTGGTCCATCAAACCCAGCATTGTTGGTAATTACTAACAGAGAGCTCAGTTGCATGGGAGAATGAAGTGTGGAAATATTGTCTTACCTCCCTTTCACACCAGTGGCAATTTGTTCCCACGATTTTCTTCTAAAGTGGTTTTAGCATAGAACTGCAATTTTGCAGTTCACACAGCCATGCCTCTCCTGAGGCCCTGACTGATCATGTGGAGCCTTGTGTCACCTCCCCCGTGCCCTCACCAGAGGAGGATTGCATTAGGGCCTGTCCTTTCCTTTGCGCACCCTTCCCAAGCCATATGGATGGGTGTGTCACCCCCCTGTGCCCTTGCCATCTTTGCGTAGGGCTGTGTCACCTCCACTGTGCCCTTACCAGACTCCCCCACACTCTTGCCAGTCTCCCTTGCACCCTTGCTAGACTCCCCCCTGCCCTTTCAATCTTTGCGGAGGGCTGTGTCGCCTGCCCCACACCCTTACCATCTTTGGGCTGTGGCACTCCTGCCAACCTCGGACTGGCTGATCGACAGTCCCTTTGCACCCCACTGGGAGGCCCAACAACTGCCTTTGGTGCAGCACAGCACTGTTATTATCATTTCGCCTTGCCCTCCCCCCTTGCCACAGATACTGACCCTAGAGGGTCAATAGAGGAAGATAACTTACATCTATGTGAATATATAAAGGGGGCCTTCACATGCCTGATGAATATATGGTGGTTTCTCATCTAGTGGGTATTTTGGCAAAACTGGGAGTACTGACATGGATACTGACCCTAGAGGCCTTGGGAGCAGCACAGCAGTTCACAAAGCCATGCTGCTCCCGGGGCCTCTAGGGTCAGTGTCTGTAGTGCAGGACAGGCAGCCGAGGCCCAACAACAACAACAGCACTGCACTGCGCCCGAGTCTTTCATTGGGCCTTGGCCATCCTCCCACACCACAGAAGCTGGCCCTAGAGGGTCCAGGAGCGGCATGGCTTTGTGAACCACTGCACTGCTCACAAAGCCTCTAGGGTTAGTATTTGTGTCAGTACCCCACCTTTGCCAAAATACCCACTAGATGTAAGACCACCATACATTCAGTAGGCATGTGAAGGCCCCCATTATATAGTCACATAGATGTATGTCATCCTCCTCTATTGAGCATGCAGCTATCAATACATACACAAGGTATCTTCACAAGGCTGCCAAATGTGTGGCTAGAAAGGGATATGGTGGTGAATGCTTGCAGCAGGAATACACACTGTGACTCTGCAGCCCCTCTCACATCATGTCAGTGCAAAAGGGCTTTGAATGAATCCCTTTCAGTCTCTTCAGTGGGCATTGCAGTTTCTAGTCTTGGGGGTAATTATATGCCTGTTGTTGGAGTGAGCAAGTGGGGATAGAAAGCAATTGCTCAGTCAGAAGCGAAAGAAGAGCTTTCTGCTACTGCTAATGATAAGAACAGGATAAGAATTGAAAAAATTCCCCAAAATTCTGAAATTGCTTCAGAAATAAGGCAGAAGAAACTTGAGATTTTAAAATAATGAATGTGGAAGAAATATAAAACTTATTTGATGACTAACACATGAAATAACGAAGCCGGATACAAAGCTTGGGTTAAAATAGGGGGCACTTTATTTATTCTATCATGTACTTAATCTTTATTCCTTGTGACATGTAAACTAGGGGGGGAGAAGCTGGAGCCAATGGTCTTACCCAGACCTACGTCCCAGCTTCCCTGGGCAAAACATCTGAGTCCCGGGAGGAGGGTTCCCATCGATTGGGCTACTCCCTGGGCACCATCCGCTGGAAGGCAAAACTCCAGGATAAGACACTTCAAGTTACATGACTTCTAGCGAGGGCTCAACCCTCAGGCTGGCCTCAGGGATAGGCTAATCTCCAGCCCCCAAGTCGCATGACTTGCAAGGGTAGTTTGCTTGAACCACCCTTCACCCAAAAGCGGTGCCATAGGTGTACACTGAACTAATCCCCCTCTCTCCCACAATCTGCCAGGTGACCACCTATTTATGACACCACGCTAAGGCCAAATCTCCAATTCCCTTGTAACAGTGTGAGATAGGCCAAAAGAAAAAAGAAAAAAAAAGGTGGGGGACAAAATTCCTACCTGGCCCATAAGCAACCAGTAACCTCACACTGTGACAGAGGCAGACATCAAAGCACCTCCCCCACAATCAATGTTGTGCCATGCTAGCAAGGTGTTATATATTGTCCTAGCTAGAGAGAGAGAGAGAGAGAGAGAGAGGTGACTGGCTGGCTCTTAAAATTTGAATCTGCTCTGTACTCAGCCAGATTTGTGGTGCTGATTTTGGTTGTAACTTTTTTTTTCTTCCTTCCTTCCTTCATTCCTTCCTTTTGGACTGGCTTCTAATCTAACAGCTATACAGCAGGCAGATGAAACATTCTACTCTCAATACTGATTGAATCTGGCCACTGCAACACATCCAGCTTGTGAGATACATGTGTGTATGTGTACAGATTTCTACACATCTCCAGCTTTCTTCTTAAATAGTATGGAAAGAAAATGAGAGTTTTTAAAAAATTGAACATGGCTGAAAACAAAATTGACAAATGTGTCCATCTCAAGCTGTAGCCAGCTGTACTTATTTTGCTTTCTCCACAAATGTCCCATTCCTCTCAGCCTTGGACCCTTTTCTAGAAATGGAATAAAATATTGGCATTGCTACCCTATCCTTCACTCTCAGGTCTCTACCCTTCCACTCCAGCTAGGTTATTCTCTGCTCAATTAGACCAAGTTAGATCAGGGACACACTGCATAGTTCCTTAGTCAGGAACTCTTCCCGTCCCAAAAATCAACATGGGTTCTTCCATTCCCATTCTTGAAAACATTGTACAGATATATGGAGTAAGACAGATCAAAATAGCATCACTGCAACTGATAAACTGGAACTGTTTGTCTTTGTATATCTGATACAGTTTTTTTTTCTTTTTTTCTTGTTCTTTCTTAAGGTCCAGGAGCCAAGTAGCACAAAATATTTGATGGTTGCATATTACTGGGAAGGAAGGAGGCAGGCAGGCAGGCAGGCAGGCAGGCATATACTGTACACTATATTTTCTTTTCTTCCAAACATCTCAACCATCTTCAGAACCAAGCTGATTATGCTGTAGCAATTTATTGAAAGCATATAGTCTTTCAGTAATTCTGAAAACATTTTCCACTATATTGGAAGACATTCTGGTTCCTGAAATTGTATATTAGTGTCACATTTTATTACAGATTTATGGGATCAATGTGGTAAATTAGTGTATGATTGTGGTATGAAATCTCTAGTAATGGAAGACAATCAATTTTAACCTTTTTTTTTTTGCAGTAGATTTTCATACAAAACTTCTCTTCTAGTATGTAATGCTCTTTTACTATAAGCAAACAAAGTTATCACAGTTGTCACTCCCTACAGCAGGAAGCCAAAAAATTTCCATTCACAGCCCTCAGATTAGGAAGCACGTGTAGATATGTTGGCAATGTATATTTTATTTGCTCCCTATTCACATCAGTGGATAGCCATGAAGTTATTTCTTGCCCTTTGGAAGGCTAAAGGTAAAGAGTCTCATGGGTTCCAAGAAGCTGGGTAGGGGTAGGAAATCCACACACATGATGGTATGTGGATCCAGACAATGTTCTTTCTGGGTTCTCCCTCATATTTCTCCTAACAGTCCATGAGATCGATCATATATCTCTCTGAATCTTTGCTGCTCTTGATGTTTGCACACCCATAGAGAATGTATGAGTGAATCTAGAGGAGGTATAACTGTCAGTGGCTTATGATATAAGGCCAACAGATCTCTCGTAAAGAATATGTTTTTCCATAAGGTCCTCCTACAGACATAAAGTCAACTTTCATGTGGCTCCTGCCTCCCCTCTTAGTAATAGTCTCACTAGGTTTCTCTGGGCTGGCATCATTCCTTTCTGTGCCTTTGGGACAAAGGTTTATGCTCGCTCGTATGGATAAACAACCATCCTCTGGTCATGCTCCATTCTACCAGCCTGCTCTCTCTTCCTGTTTTCATTCTCTCTTCCCCTCTTTCCCATTTCCTCCAGCCTCCTCCTCCTCCTCCTCCTCCTCCTTTGTTTCCCCCCTCTTCATTCAAACCCATTCTGCCTCTTTGGGAAATTTAGAGGGCCTTATAAGAACAAATAGCTATATCCATCACTCCTAAGGCTCCAGAAGGCTGTCAGAATGGCCAGCAAAATCTTTGTGCCCATGAGTGCTGTTATCAGCAGGCACCAGATAATCCCAAACAGGGCCCTGTGGTGACTAAAAGGCAGGAGGAGACTTCTTCACATCAGGTGCATGTGCACATGTGTGTGGGGTCTTTTTGTACATTTTATTGAAGCAAATTGCAAAAGTTCTATGATCGAAGCAAAATATTCTTTAAGTATATATATATATATTTTTACCACATAAGCAAACCTTCTTCCCTTTTAAAAATAAAAACTTGAAGCTTATTATTAACTTCAGTTACCATAGGTCCTAAAGATACATATTTGACTTTTTTTTTTAAAAAAAACCCAAACCCTAGTGCTTTTAATTAAGAAAATTACTTCAGAAAAATAATTGTGCCTCTTCACAAAAGCTTTAATGAAATGAAAGCATTTTATTCAGCACAGACAAAGACTGCTAGTTTAAAAGGTTCTAGGAATCTGAAATTCAAAAGGCTGGTGACAAAAACGTAATAATTTGGGTTGCTTAGAGAACTAAAAATCATTTATTCTATTTCTTACATTAAAGCACAAGTCTCATTGTTTATGTGGTCATAAAGATTAATTCTTATATAAGAAAGAGGCATTAGAAGGCTTGGGGAAAAACACAAGATATGCAGAAGTCCAAAAAAGTGGGGGAGGGGAGGGAGAATCTGTTTAACCCCCTGTTTCTCACTCGCCAAAGTAGGTCCAAAACACACTGCCATCCATGTTATGGTAGAAAACCCTTCATTCTCTGTGCAATCCAACTTCACAGTGAAGGGAAGGGAGTTAGCTCCCAGCCTTTTTGTACAATCTGAAAACACACTCTCAAGGATTCCTCTAGTCTAGAAGTCCCTGGAGACCTGTCCCTCAGTAGACCGCCACTACTCCTTGATTTAACGAATTGTGAAACATGATTACAAGGAGACAATCACATTGTTATGTTAAATGTCCAGCCTTAGATGAGGGCTAACCTTAACCTCCCACACTTTCTAGCCAAAGAGATTCAAGATAGCTGACCAAAAAAGGCGTGTGAGGTGAGCTTGTAGAGAAAAGAGAGAAAACTTTATTTTTAGTTCTAAGTGCTTAAGTACTTAGCATGGAGGGACATCTAGTCTCTCAAGGTTCTCAATTTAGGCTTACATGAAATACATTTCAGTCATAAGATTGAAAATGAATCATAAAACTAACACATGCTATAACTAATCACATTCCCTAAGCTAAGAAAAAAATAACTCACATTTATGAAGTCCATGTATCAGTCTCTGTGATGTAATTCAGAGTCTTTTAAATGGAAGTCTCTTCCTTAGGGAATGTGATTAGTTATAGCATGCATTAGTTTTATGAAGATAATGATTGGGGCTCTTTTGATGTTAGAAAGCCCACGAAGGAGGTCAGCTCCCACCGACCTCAGTACCATGCTGGTATAAACGCATGTGGCTCACTGATGGTCACAAGCATGTGTCTCAAACAAAGGAAGTCAGAACTCCTAAAACACTGTTGGTGAACTCTGATTTGTTCTCCATTGCCATATTTGATTGGCTCTTCAGTCAGGTGATGTGATGTCATGTTTAGGAAATGAGGGTCCCATCCTCTTATCTGTTGCTATGGAAGCAAGACTGGAAAATTCCAGATGCTGTGAGAATTCTTTCCCCATGGTGGGATTGGTCACCCCATCATGACAGTGTGGCCACAAGTGATTTAATCACATTTGTACTTACCTCCATTTGCCACCGATGAACATTTTTTTCAGCATGCGCTAGAGTAGTCTTTAGATTTAACAGAAAAGCAACCCCCCAAACCACCCTGTTTTATCACCTTAGCAATTACTCGCTAAGGTGAAAATCCAACATGGCAACAAAGGGCTGTTGCTCTGTTAGCAAGCCCCACACTCACCTGGCCAATCAGCTTTGCACTTCCTGTCCTGTGGGAAAGTGATTGATATTGAATATCTTGTCCCAATCAGCAGGAATGTGCACCCCCTTGCTGTATTTTTTTTTAAATGACACTGTGAAGGCTTTTCCTGTGATGTTTTTGCCATTTTGGCTCCCCTCCTTCCAAATACAGTAGATTGATGCAGGATCCCATTTAGACAGGTCATATTCCCAGCAAATTCTGTGAGGGTTATTTTCACCATTTAGACAACCCCTAGGTTGTAGGGAAAATGGAATACAGCATTATGAAGGAATGCATAGACCAGGACCAGTTCATACTACAATATTTTGTTGCAGTTCTCACATGTAAATGGAATTTACTGTTTGGAAAACCCAATATGTTTGTTAGCTAATGAAGCCCCCCTTTTTTTCTCCAAGATAAATGGAAAGTATGAGATAATTCCACATACCAATGTAGCTTCCACCATGGCTGTGCTGATTTTACCTCTAGTCTTCTGAATTCACCCACCCAGCACTTACCTTTGTAATTGTATTGATATAATAGTAATAACTGCAGCTCTAGCAGGAGAAGACTGGAGGATCTGCATCCCCTCCAATGTCTGGCATGAATTTATGTTTACATGGCAGATGTAAGGAACACATGGGGGAAAATGTTTCCCAATATTCATCACATCTAGTACAAAGCACAGAAGCATGCCATATAAGAGGGAGTTATGGATAGGTTGTTACAACAGAATAAAGTATCCTGAATTCTTGGTGTATGCCACCTCGGATTGTCTACAGGAAATATTTGTAACCTTTTCCTAAGTGTGTGGTACAACTTCATTGATTATTTCACTTCTGGAGTGCTTAGGAATAAAGTTTTCTTTAAAGTGTTCAGTTTTGTATTCCACCAGGAGGGAAGCTATGGAGCACGGGTAGCTGCTGTCGGAAACAACTCACATGTCTCCACTTCCACTAGTATACATTCTCATAAATGTGTGATATTAAATTTTTAGTTTTCTCTAGTCAGTCTTCTTGGGCTGCTGCTTACAGGGACAGAAATTGTTGCACTGAAAGCAATTATACCACATATTTTATAAAAGGTCTTTCTCAGTTGTCACCTAGAAAAAAAACATTCAAACAGTTTCCATCCCAGGTTTTCATTATAAAAGTGGTAACTTTAAGAAATGGTGCCTGAGTTTGCCTTTTTTCATCCTCTCTCACCATCTCTTCCCACCTTTTTGTACCATTTCTTTTATCTGTAGCACTGAGGAAAGGCTGACCCATGATGTGTTGTTGCCTAAGAGCAAGATTTTACAATTTCTCCATTCCATGTTCAGAAGGAATCTGGAATGATAGTTCAATCTTACTTCAACAGTGGCAAGGGGAGAAGGCCCTCCTATATATCTGTGACATCCAGATAGTTTAGGGCCTGGAACATATTTTGTGGCAGAGGGGAACAGCTGAGGGGTTCAGGAAAAACAGCCCAGGTAGCTTCCATCACTGCATCCCAACTTCTGCCAATGAAGGTGATCAACTCACTCCACCCAATGATATAGTTGGCCCTGGCCTCAGGACAGATATTGCCTTCTTGTACTATTTTTTTTAAATGATCTGTAAGCTATCGTGCCAACAAAAATTTTCCTGTGGTATGTGAAGATGTAATGGCTAGGCAGAAAGATATATTTCATTTTTACTCCATCTTGCAGCTGAAAAATGAAATATATCTGTCTGTCTGTCTAGCAAGTACATCTTCACATATCACAGAACTATTTTTCTAAACTCCACCTACCGGTCAACTGGCCATTTCTAGCATACTATACATTTTCTTCAGTTTTGCTATATAAATCAAAATTCAAAGCAGGAGGCCTCTTAATTACACACACAGACACACACACACACAGAGAGAGAGAGAGAGAGAGAGAGAGAGAGCAATGTGAAATTCTCATCCAAATGGTGAAATTCTCATCCAAACCCTCCAAAGAAATAACAGAAATAACAATGTTACCTGAATTGCTTGGCTTCCATGGGAACCTCTGATGTCCTAATATAGAATTGGTGAATTTAGCTAACTGAACTTGGGATGTGAGCAGTCAGGCAGTAGTGGGACCTTTTAACCTATGTACATCAGTAATAACAGAGGAGATTCTAAGCCAAAAGGTACAATTAAATTATCTTTATTGGAAATTAATAATAACAGCATTTACGCAGGCTTCAGACACTTACACAAGGCTACACTTTCGTGGTGTTTTAGGGTGATACTTATATGAAAGAATTCTCCTGAAGGGATGGGAGTTTGAGTGGAATACAATGTTTCTCGTAGGTTCTCATGACTAAACAAATGGTGTTCCAGAAGAGTGAATGGTGACTAATGGGTTTGGTTTTGAATAGGAACAGGCAAGGTCTTTTGTTGGAGGGGAGAAGGACAGGAAGGACCCATTTTACGAGCATTAAGGACTCTGCTATTGTTTAGTGGATAACTGAGTGACTCACCTCCTGCTGTCATGTTCTGACCCGAGTATTTGGTTTTTGGGAAATTTCCAAAGGATCCTCCCTTGGTCTTTCATGAATCCCTCCTTGGTATTTAGGGATTCTTTGTTTACCTGCAACCACGTGGATGGACATCTTAAGCCAAATTATTAAATATAGCCAATTATTAGCTATTTGAAGATGGGGGCTATCAGGGTGGGGAACAGGGATGTGTGCTAATATTGAGGAGAAGAAGAGCAGAAGCAGAAGCCAAAGTCACCACTGTAAGATAACCTCCGACATCACATACCATTTGTAACTCTGAGCATTTTATTTGATTCCATTGGTTCAGTTAATCTACACTGGGACCTTCTGTCTGTTTCATTTGGTCTTCTGTGAAACCCAAGTTCATATAAGGTAATGACAAGTCATATTACCCACGCACCCTAAAATGAAGGCAGAAAATAGCCAAGGGTCAAAAAGGATAATACTTTTGTTAAATCATAGGTTCTGCGACCCCTGGTCCCCCCAAAAAACACACACACTCACACACACACACACAAACTTTCAACCTCTCTCAGCAACTGGCCGATTCCAGCCTGTCAAGCATTAAAGGTGGATGGGTAGGATGGCTACTTCCCAACCACTGACTCCTGAAAAAGGTACCTGTCTTAAAGGATGCAATGATTTCCCACTCACCATTGGCTACACATATGGAGTTGTCAGATGGCCTCACACTGCTGCTCACTCCTCAAGGTGCAAAGAAAACCTACACTCATTGGCAACTAACACCATGAGTAATCAACTTTGTTACAGATTCATAGACTGGAAGAAGTTCTGGGCAGCAATTTTATTTTATCATCACAAAAACCTTAAGATGTAAATTAGTCTGAGAGAACATAATCTACCTCTGGACACCCAGTAAGCTTTATAACTAAGGAGAAATCTGAACCTCAGATTTTCTGGTCCAAGTAAATATTCTGTCCATTTTATTACATATATTTCAATAAAACATGGTACCCTGGAGAGACTAAAGCCACTAAAACTGCAACACATGCCTCCTTATTTAATTAACAGATATTTCTGTACAGAAGCCCAGTATATACACAATGTGTCCTAAAGACCTTGACACACTAATGAGAGTGATAGTGCAGTCACTGCTTGTTAACAAACTTAATTACATTTCTTTCAACCCACTCCCTCCCTTACACTTGATTGGAAACCTTCACAGCAGGAGGGGGAGTAAATATTTCAGGGTGTGTGTGTGTGTGTGTGTGTTTAAAGCACAGCTGGCTACTCTAGAGGTTGATTGAAAATACTTCTAGTCAAAATATACTCTGCTCTAATACAGGAACTATGGATAAATCCTACTGGAAGTCGAGTAGCACTGGTATAAATGAATGCAAGGGACGAGAATCAAGGCTGTTTGAATCTAAAAGGAAAAAAAAAGTGTGAGCTAGAGCAAAGGAAAATCTCCCTTGAGGACAAACAACTCTTTATCTATAATGAAAATCAGAATGCTTTCCTTTTGGTCCTGGAAAGAAAGGCTCATTGTCTAGAGAAATACCATTCCCGTTCATTACATTTGGAACAATGTAATCACTTTCATATAATTTTTGCTGACATGCTCTCTCGTGTAGCCCAACCCTCAGCAATTAATACGCTCATTGTTTGATACAGATAGCTATAAACGACTGTAATTGCTGAGCTTGTTTGATGAGAAGAGAGAATGATTTCCATTTTGTGAAACATACGAAAGAGATGGTTTAGAAATGGTGGATTTGTTCAACTCAAGCAGAGAATAGGCTAAAAAGAAGTGGGGGGGGGAGAAGAAAATAAAAAGACATTTTGAACTGTGAAAAGCAGAGGGATGGACAGGACTAACAATAGCAGATGTTCTCAGAATTTTCCCCATTTTACCCGAAATCCAGTACACTTTATATTATAAGAAGCCTCATGTCTCTCTTTACATGTCCCCCTGCCCCCAGCTTTTAGTCCATAGCAAAGTTGAAGCACAGGATAATTTAAAAGTTATATGTACTTTGGAACTGATGGGATAACTGCTAGTTTTGAAATGGAAATAGGGGCAGATGTCACACATCTTGGAACCTTTGTTAAAAAAAAATCCATCACTTTACTCATTGAACCTTCTCTTTCTTCAGGTTGTCATGTTACTCACTGCAAGAGGAATAAGTAACACATCACATTATGTGTTAACAATATGTTACATTTATTGTTCTCAGGGAGCAGAGTGTTGCCTCTACCTTCATGATATATGAGGTTGACAGATGGTTTCCTCCCCTATTTTTTAATGTGTGCCATGCCACAGAGCAACACAGGAAACTACTTGCTTGCTTCCAGTCCAAAATAATAATAATCATCAGCACTTCATGTAGGAAGTGTGATGGCTAAGAAACATAAATACTACACACAAACCTCAGCTTCAGAGAACAAGTAATGAACATAAACTGTTTCACCCAGCTCTCCCACCATGTTGTTGTGCTTTTTTAAAACCCAGAACCACCACCACCACCTCTCATTGACCTTAAGCATAACTCATGGGTAACAACCAAGGTCATCATGACAGTCCCTGTTGCCACATCACCAAGGAGAGTTCACAAAAGGCAGTTAACTTGTTTGATTAATCTCTCTCTAAATCTCATTCTTTCTTGAATTATAGTTGTCCCTTTACATTCGCTGGGGTTGGTTCCAGGACTCCCGTGAAAAACCAAATCCGTGAATACTCAAGTCCCATTATATGCAATGGAGTAGCCAAATGGTGTCCCTTATATAAGTTGGCAAAATCAAGGTTGGCTTTTTGAATTATTATTTTTTAAATAATATTTTCAAGCCGTGAATACTTAAAACTGTGAATGCCAAATCCGTGAATGTGGAGGAACAACTGTACATGTCCTTTGTAAATCCTTTACATAGCTAATGTGTCTTGATTACCTGTTCAAGACCACAATACTTTTCCTTCCTCAAATGCTTTGTGTTACAATAGGGAACAAACGACAACAGTATGTTATTACTGGGAAAATCACCCCTCCCTCAGGGAACTGTGAGGGTTAAAACTGAGCTCAGATGGAACAGGGATGTCTAAGGGAGGTAGCAGTTGACAGATCCCCAACATTTTGACTTTGCAAGCTCTGACTCACACTACAATACTTTTTGAAATTGAAGAACTGATATTGTTGGAAGACCCAAAGGAGAAATGGAGAACTGACATAACACAGAGGCACACAGCTTGGAGTTGTTTAGCTGAAAAGCCATGGCAGAAGCACCATGTTTGGAGAGTGATTAATGGTACCCCCAAATGGCCAGGGCTGGTTATGTCATCAGGTTTTTGCTGTATGTTGTTAGTTCCTCTCCAGGCATGATGCCTGCACCATGCTGCCTGAGCCACTGCTGCTTCTGGGGGGGGGGGAACCCACCCAAAGTTAACAGCAGGGGCTCCTCTCCTTCTTAGGCATCAGTGGCATGACAGATTCCATAGAGAGTATGCAGTTTGATACATACCATGTCCTGACTTCAAGCCTGTGCAGATAATGAAAATGTTTGCAAGTGAATATCCTCATCCTAATTTCTCATCATCAGCCCCTTTCTACCTCTTTGTAATATGCACGTCTCATAGTTACCACCTGGCATACTAGAATGGATTTAAAAGCATAGTGGCCCCAACACTAAATCATTCAGTTAATAAACTGATTGGCCATTTGGAGCCAAAAATAATGCTAGTGTGTATGAGTGTGTGTATGTGTGTGTGTAAGGATGGAAGTTGGAGGCCCATGGACCACACTTTGCCTACTCAGATTGTAAGGCCAGCTTGTGGCACAGAGAAGTGTTCAGTGGCTGGACTGCTGTGTTCTGCTTTGAAAATAGGGCAGTCATCACTTTCTTCTGTACAGTGCCTCGGAAACTACAGCCTCATGCACTATCTTTTCATGTTCACCACTGGTCCGACTTCCCCAATATAAGACATTTTTGATGCCACTAGGTTGTTCAGCTGAGCTGTAGTCTCATTTTAAAGTGCCATGTTGAGGTCTTGGGGAGAAAAAGAAAGAAGTTCTTCAACCACTGCATAGGAGAATTAGCGAGTATTACTGCTTATTGTTGTGTGCTTTCAAGTCATTTCTGACTTATGACGACCCTATCACTGGGTTTTTTTGGCAAGAGTTTTTCAGAGGGGATTTATTTTCACCTTTGTCAAAGGCTGAGACAGTGTGACTTGCCCAAGGTCACCCAATGGGATGCCATGGTTGAGCAGAGATTTAAACCCTGATCTCCAGAGTTGTAGTCCAATGCTCAAACCACTACACCAAATTGGCTCTGTATTACTATTCCTCTCCATGTAATGATGATTTCTCTCAGCTTATTTCCCCATCTAAAATTCGTTCCAGCCTATTTCCATATTACTTTGGAACTTGGGAAAAGGTGATTTTTTCCTCTAATATATGCATTTTTATGTACAACTTTGACCATCATGTACACTTTTGTAAGTGATTTCCCTTAATATAATAATGTTTTACATGGTTTTCTCTAGTGCACATTTTTGTGAGCCCAATTTCATAACAGATGCATTTTTGTACAATTTTTTACCCCAATATATGCACTTTATGCAAATGTTTTCATTTGAACTACCATACAGTTGTGAGAAGTGTTAATATTGAAGGATAAGTGCATTCTGATCCTTATATCAATTCAGGAAGTGTTCTTATGAAAATGTGAACTAAACAAAATTCTCCCATTCCCAGTTTTTACACCTTCCCAAATGACTCTCCAAACAAGGATAAATTTTGCAGAAAATTATGTTGATGGAAATATAAAGTTGATGAAATGTACTAAAACTCCCACCATCCCCAACTATTTTTTGTCCAATACATCTGCAAAGTGCCAAGTTGGGGGATATAACTTTGAAAAGGGGGGGGGAAGCAATTTTGGAGGAGTCATGAACTAATGCACTGAGATTAACTGGAAGAACCTATATGCCATTCTCTGTAAAACTCATGGTTGGTTTGAAAAAATAATGAATTAAGCAACAAATTAAGTTATATAAATCTATGAATTAAATTGTTTCAGTTGTTGATGTTCACATAACTGAATAACTTATCACTAATTTCTAATTATCAATGTTAATGAATTAATTTCCAAACTTAACGGTGTAAGCTCTTCCACATTTTTTCTAATATCTTCACTTCCATATGGAGCCATTTTCACAAAGGAGCATTGCCAAGGGCTGAATTTATGTCAGTGTAAAGGAGAAGACAGAAGAAAAGGAGAAGGATTGGCACACCTGTAAAACAAATGGCATATTTCAAATCTATGGGACCCAAACTGGACAAAAGGATTTATATATCAGATTTGCTGTCTGTGTATGTGTGACAATAAATAATAGGCCATTCTGAGAATTATCATTTGGTAAGAGTTTTTCTATAATGAAAAGGAGCTATCCATACCCAAACATCTGACTTAAGTGTTCTATTAGGTCTGTTAAATTTACTCCAGTTCACAAAATGCTGAAGTGTTAATTCGAAAAGGCCAGCTGTAATGCCAATAGGGCCAGAAACCCAATTTTCATATAAGAGGTTCAGTGTATTGCCATTTTTCTAAGCTCAAATAAATCATGCTTAATAACTTTATCATTAGAGATTATGTTAATTAGCCTTCTTTTATTTGTTTTAGTACCATTTGTCCTCAATGAGGAACACTCAGGAACTACCGTATTAAGATTGAGTGCAGTGTGCCATTAAAATAAAAGGCAATTAAGAATACGCACCTGGACCCAAGCAGTGAACAGCACAAAACATTATTCTGCAACTTTGGTTTCTTGGTCACTCCCTGCACCCCCTTCCTTTCCACATGTTGTGTCTTCAACAAATTGGTAATGAGCAGTGCCATCTGTCCCATCATAGGTTTCCAATGGCCAGAGCTCTACAGGACTGATGGAGTTCATCTGTCAGAAGCAGGTAACAAGTTCTTGGAGAAGTTGCAACAGGGAGTGAAGGACATGTTGTCTGGCCAGGGGTAGGGGTGGGGAGGAACTAAGCAGACATTTCTTCCTTGTCCATGGCAAGAGCAAGGGGAGAATATAAGAGTTTGGTGTACACCTTGGCACCTCTTTGGTCATGGTTAGGACATAGAAGTTTCTTCTTTAGGTCCTGGGATCCAGCAGATGGGGAAGGTGTCTACCCTTGAGGAGGACTTATAAAGTACTGGGACTTGGAGGGTGGGAGGTGTCCTGAGTTTGCCTTCCAGTAGATAGACAGCAACCCAATTATTAGAATGCCCTTTGGGCTCAGGTTTTTTGCCCAAGAGAAGGCTGAGGAGGTAGTCAAGAAATGACACCTGGACTCAGATCATTCTGCATCAGGTTGCCCCCCCCTTGCTCCTTTTCAGGCTCAACACATCTTAAATAGGTTCTAGGTCAAATAAAGTAGCCTTAATTAACCCAACTTTCTGTGTCTGGTCTCATTAATCCATGGTTGGTCATCAATTAAGAATGATAAATGTCCAAGTTTGAATTGCTCTTAACTAGATTTTCACACTGGGAAAGCAACTCCTGGGGAGATTGGGAGAGAAACAGGGCTGTTCCAGTTCCAGCACTCCATTTCACATGCCCCCTTCCTTCTCCTGATCTCCCATCGTCCTTCCTTTGCCCTGCTTCCATTTCCCCCCCACTGTATTTTACTAACGAAAGTTCTTCGTTATTAAAAAAAATTGCAGAACATAGCGGGAGGGAAATGGAAGCAGGACGGATGAAGGACAATGGGAGATTGGGAGAAGGAAGGGGCATGCGAAACTCAGTGCTGGAACTGGAACAGCCCCATTTCTCTCCTGATCTCCCCGGGGGTTACTTTCCCCATGTGAAAATCTCCACACTGTTAAGAGATATATCAAATGCATCAAATTCAGTAATGAGCCTAAACCATCACACAATTAAATAATTTTACATTCTGAGTCTATAAGTCTCGCACCCCACTTCTTTCTTTTTTTAAATAATGTTTTTATTAATAAAAATAAACATAAATAAGTGTCAGTTTGATACAGAAATCTTATGATATCAACACTAACATAACCAAAAATAAAATACAACAAACAGACAGAGAAGGGATGTGAAGTTGGAAGTATAACAAGACCACAGTACTTCAGTCCAGGCATGCAATTTCATTGAGATGGAACAGAGAAAACATCATTCCACATTCTACCGTGATGTGGTGGAGGTTGTGCTGTAGATCCAGCTTTGGAAAGATATGTAACTATAGGGAACCATTGTTCGATGAAGATGTCAGCAGCATCGCCAGCGGTCGACTTCCAAATATTGTCGGAGAGCTTCTCCATAAGCCATATGTCCCAGAACTTATCCCACCAGGCACTCATATTGGGCATTTCATTTTTCCAATTTTTAGCAATCACTATTCGGGAGATGGCAAGTAAGAAGACAATAATCTTCTTATGTTTTAAATTCTTATTAGAATTGGTAAACAGTGATAGCAAAAGTAGTTCTGGAGAGGGGTTTATGGCATGGGTGGTGATTTTGCTAATAATGTCGAGTGTTGAGGACCAAAACCTCCAGACGCTTGGGCATTCAAACCACATGTGTACAAATGTACCCAGGTGGGTACAACCTCTCCAGCACAAGGGGAGAGGCAGTTTTGGTCATCCTGGTCAGTTGTATTGGCATGAGATGCCATTTATAGAGTAGCTTCAAGGATGTTTCTTTTAAGGCAATAGAGCAGAGTTTAAAAATTGGTGATGCCCAAAGTTTTAGCCAATCCATCTCATGAATTGAGACATTTAATTCACTTTCCCAAGTTGCTTTATAATAAATATTGCTCCCAAAGGTGTCATCTATCAGCCACCTGTATATCTGGGCTGCCCTGCCTTTGGCTGGTGAGGTGGGTGACCTGCAGATATGTTCATATATTGTGGGAGAACGTAAAATGAACCCAGAGGCTATTAATCTGGTCAAAAACATGCAGACCTGACAAATTTGAAGCCAGTTAGGGACATATGGGGAGAAATCCTGGAGAAGCTCATTTGCTGTTTTGGGCTTAGACTGAAGGAAGAGATCTTGTAACGCATATAGACCCCGTTCCTCCCGTCCCCAAAATTGGTTCATCTTATCTGGGTCATAAAAAATGGAGTGTAGTACAAATGGTTGAATAGGTGAGGAGGAAGGTGCAAGGACATGCACTCACTTGCATCAAATTAAAAGGGATGTGCACAGAAATGGTTTGTCCAAGTTGTTCAGCTGATGAGTGGTACTCTTGGAAAAGAAGTATCTGAGGACTGATGGGTGTTGTAGATCTAATTCAAGCATAACCCACCTTGCTGTCAGATTTTTTTGAAGGAAAGGGATGGTTTGGGCTAGCTGAAAAGCCACAAAGTAGAGCTCCAGGTTGGGAATACCGAGACCTCCACATTTAGGACTGGTGTATCTAACTCGCTGTGGGAATCGGGGCCTCTTCCCATTGAATATATAATCATGAAGGGGGGTGTTTTTCCCCAAACCTTAAAGTAGGAAGGTGGGGGAGAAAGAGGAATACTTTGAAATAGGAAAAGCAAACAGGGGAGGGCAAACATTTTGATTAGCGCTATTCTGCCTAAGATAGATAATTGGAAGCTCTTCCAGATTTTTAATCAAGTCCTTAACCACCTTGTAAGGGGTTTGTAGTTCCATAGAATTAATTGCTTAAAGTCCTTCACAATCAAACCCCCTAGATATCTAATCCAGAGAGATGCATACTGAGCTGGGTTGCTTTTTGCCATTCCAGTTGAGAAGGAAGTAGGACATTAAGGCAGAACAGCGCTGACTTGTTCAGGTTAACCCTAAAATCTGCGTAGCTATCAAAATCTTTCAGGATCAGCTGTAGCGCTGGAAAAGACCTGTCCATGTCCCATAGATACAACAGACATCATCTGCATATAGGGAAAGTTTGTGTTCTTTCCCATAGATCAAGGGGCCCCATTTGTCTCCTGATCTCCGGTTTATATCTGACCGTTTCTGCAAAAGGCTCAATAGTCAATGCAAATAGCATGGGGGAATAGAGGGCAACCTTGCTTAGTCCCCTGGTGTAAGGAGATAGGCTGAGAGTCCATTCTATTGACATGGATTACGGCACTAGATCTAGAATATGTGCCCTGTAAATAACCAATACTTGTAGCCAAAGCCCATTTCAATTAAAATGTAAAAAAAAAAAAAAAAGTCTAATCAGTCAAAGGCTTTCAGAGCATCTAAAGAGACCAAGAAGGTTGGTTGAAGGAAGAGGTTGGCATGGTATATGATATTCAGAGTTCTTCTAACCACGTCAATCATCTTATGGCCGGGGATAAATCCCACCTGGTCTGGGTTTATGTATAAGGACACAAATGAATTGATCCTATTTACCATGATAGCAGACATAATTTTAAAATCTTGATTTATCAATGATATCAGCCTAAATGCTGACATATTGGGATTAATATGTGTAGTTTTGGGAATAGGAATAATTTGGGATTGCTTCCATGAATCTGGGGGAAGGGAGTTATTTAAGACTTCATTGTACAGGGCTATCATGTGGGGGGGGGGTCAGGTCCTCTTTAAAGAGCTTGTAAAATTTGGAGTTAAATCCATCTGGGCCTGGAGCCTTCCCCAGGTGCAATTTATGAAGGAACTGATGAATTTCCTCTGATGTAATTGGACTATTAAGAATTGCTGCATGTTCAGGGGTTATTTTTTTCAGAGGCAGGGACTTTATGAATGTGGATCTGTCAGGGTTGGGCTGTTCTGAAGAGTACAAATCAGCATAAAAGGATTCAAATTCTCCCAGAATATTTTTTAAAACAGATGTTATCATGCCATTTTCGGTGGTGATGCTAGAAATTAATTTTTTCTCTCTTTTTTTTTTACTAGTTAGCTAACAATTTAGAATTCCTGTTATTATGCTTGTAATAGTATGCTTTAGTGAAATGGAGGGCTGTTTGAATTTGGTTAAGATCCAGTTCCTGAATCTCAGACCTCTTCTTATTAAGTAGGAACAGGCCCATATCTTTTTGTGTCTTTCAATGTGTTTTGGAGAGTTCAGCAATCTCTAGTAGTAAGGAAGTTCATTTAGCGGATCTAAGTTTTTTCTGCTTCACTCCCTCCTGTATAAAGAGGCCACGAAGCACCACTTTCATCGTGTCCCAAAGCAAAGCCTCAGAGGTAATTTGTGATCTCTTTTCTACACAGAACAATTTTAAGGACTTTTGAATGCTGGATTTATATTGGTCATCTAATAGCAGTCTAGGATTAAACCTCCAAATCTTGGTGGCTTGAGCATCTGGATCTAGTGTCCACATCAGGAGAAGGGGGCATGGTCAGAATGAAGGATATTTTCAATAGACACATCTGTGATCTGGGAAAGGACTGACTTGTTAACAAAAAAAAAAAAAAAAAAAAAAAAAAGATCAATTCTGGAGTAAGACCTGTGGAGCGGGGAGAAAAAAACTATACAGCCTCTCCATTGGATTAAGTGTCCACCAAAGGTCAATCAATCCTAGGAGTGCCAAGGGCGCTTCAGGAATTAGAGGCAGCAAAGAAGGGTTTTTGTTGACCCTTGGGGACCTATCCAAAATAGGATATAGAATCACATTAGAATCGCCTCCTACAATTATAGTGCCTTTCGCAAAGAGGGCTAGCTCATGGAAGAAAGATTCTAGGAAATATTTCTGGTGAGCATTTGGTGTGTAGTAGGTAGCCAAAGTGACCAGATGATTACAAAGTAAACCCTGTATCATTATATATCTACTTTTCTTGTCCCTTTTAAAAATCATAAAGTTGAAAAGGCATACACTTGTCCAGTATTATAGCCACTCCTCGTGACTTGCCTGAGCCACCAGAAACAAATTGGGTTCCAAATTTGGAAATGGTAAGCACTGGCTTATCAGATCTATTATGTGTTTCTTGGAGAAACAAAACATTGGGTTTGTGAGGGTGAATTTCTTTTATTTATTTATTTATTTATTTTTGCATTTTATTTGCGAGCCAAGTCCTTTGACATTGAATGATAGGATTCGGACATCACTCATGGCAAGTCACAAGAGGGGGCGCTGACTGGATCGACTCCAAGGACAGTGGTCCAGAAAGCCTTCTCCTCAAAGGGTACCAAATGCAGACACTGAATCGCCCAGAATACAGAAGTGCATCTAAATAAAGCATGTCATCACCTTCTCATAATACAAGAAAAAAGTAAATAAAAATCAACATCAACAATACATAACAAGATACCCAGAAGAAGGGAGGCCATCTGAACGATTGCCTCCCAGTCGGATTTCAATGTCGTTCTGATCACCTTCGGTGCACCCTGTCGGGTGAGGGGGGAATAGTATATATCCAGGCTGTAGCATCCATCTTTGCAAAAAAGCAGATGAAATATAATGTAAAACGGAGTAAATGGAGGTATGAACTTTTCAGAGTGCATCGAGAAGAGTGACAGTCATAAAAAGGATTTGAGTGAAGTTCACCATGGCTATGGTAACTTGTCTCTTTAACTGGGAGCTGGCAGAAATCCTACATTTGCTGCTGGTAGGTGATAGTTCTCAGTTGGTGAGATTTGCAACACTGTAGCTGGTGCAGAGGCAGAGAAGAATAATGTTCATCTGAATAACCATGAAGAACCGTAACGGCGGAGTCCTTGTTGTCTAAGAGAGGGCAAGAAGATGGTGACAGTATGGCTGCCACTCTTCTGAAGAGAGGACTAAGCTATCAGGTAGCAATCTCGAAAAAGGCACATTCAAGAAATATTTGGCCCCTTCCGAGTGACTCGATTCTCTCTCTTCTTCTGGATCATTGTCCAGCCCGAAGAATTTTGCCCCGGCAATGGCTGTTGTTTGCTTCTGATTTCCGATTCCAGGGATCTAGGAACTTGGACGTCTAGGGCAGTGAGCACATCTAGGAGTTGGAGTTTAGTAGTCGCAGACAAGACAGTATTGCCCTTTGTGATTATAATGCAGAATCGGAATCCCCAGCGGTATCAAATACCTGCTTCTGTCAAAAGTGAGGTGAGTGGTTTAAAAGCTTTTATTTTCTGCAAAGTCTCTGGTGAGACATCTTGGAAAATTGATACTGGAGTGTCATTAAAGGTAAGTGAAGTCAGTTTGTTTAATTTGGAAGCCACTTGCATCTTCTTAGCAAAGGAGGAAAACCTCAAGAGGATGTCCTGGGGTAGACTTCGGGCCAGATGGGGGAGGGGTCAATGACCTGTGTGCTCTTTCTATGTCAGCATCTTTCCGCTCAAACTCTGGGCAGATATTGTTAAGCTAGATGATTAAAAAGCTTTTTAGGTCAGATTTTTCCACCCCTTCTTCTAGCTCACAATGGTGAATATTCAGACGTCTATTCCTGTTTTCCAGATCATCAATTTTATCTAATAGGTACTGGTTGGACTCCTCCAGTCTCTGAATCCATGGTTCTTGGGCTAATGTCACTCTTAGAGCCTCAAGTTTCTATGGCCATGACCTTATCTGTCATATTGGACAGCTTCGTGGTTACCGGCTCAAGCGCTTGGGCTAGTTCATAATGCAGATCTAGCGCAAACAATTCCCTTTGCTTCAGCAGCTGGGTGGAGGGATCCTGGTCCGTTCCCATCTGCAAGTCAGGTTTGGGTCCTTTCCCAGCCTTGTTCAGCCCAGGGGCCATACTGTCTCTGGGTTCTTTAGGAGCAGTCGCCTGAAGAGCCCTTTGTTCTTTAGCCGCTGGGTAGAAGTCGTCAATTGTTTGTTCCGCCGGTGGCTTGCTACCTTGCATTAATGAAGGTGACCTAATTAAATCATTGTGATAGTAATATACTCCAGTTTGAGCAGAGTTTTGCAAGGTTTAGGAGGAGCTCAACAACTATGTGTCTGCCATAGTCGATTGCTAGCCCCGCCCCCCTCTAGCACCCCACTTTTTAAATGGCAATGAATATTTCTTCATTTTCTTCTGATTATCTTATGGGATGGGGGACTTTTCAAATGGAAATGCATCATTATTGTATTGAATTCAAATGATCATGTGCCCCCAACTTTTTAGATCACAATCACAACTCCGCCCACCCCAGTCCTCTAACCTAGGATGGTGATGCTTTGAGTATCCAGGTGCACAAAGTTAGGTCCACCCAGGACTCTTTGATACACACCAGGTCATCCCCTTCATCCACAATCAAGTCACAGATATCTGCTTTATTATGGACCAACTTAGTTGTTTTATTATGTGCTAACTTGGCATTCAGTATCAGCAGCAACAAATCAGAGGGTGAGAAGATATGGTAACCTGAATCTTGAGGGATGGGGGAAGGACTGAAACACCATAGAGCTCAAGTGTCTGTCCTGTCTTTCCCTTACCTTGTGTGTCCAGCTCCTAGCAACATACCTTCCTCTGCATGAGATTACATCAACAGTGCCACCCCATTCTCCCCCTCCCCTGAAATTCACTCTAACACATGCACAATATTAAACACACACACATATAAGGAACAAACACTGGTAAGATGCTGATGGTTCAGGTCAGAGCAGGAGTTCTAGGCCAGCTTCCCAATACTTCTCAGAGACCAACAGTGAAGTTGAATGTAGAAACCAAGAGGTCAAGAGAATCAATAGCAGGACATTTCTTTCCTCCCAGAAACATATGTAACATTTATCTTGTTGCACATCTCTCACATGAACACCTAATTTTCTTGTAGTCCATCCCTCTGATGAAGAGACCATGAACAGGCCTTCCAAGAACGTTAACCCACACTTTCACTGTGGGTGATACTATTCCAAGACTCTGACTCTCACTCGATGTCTACAACATCCAACAAGGGTGGTGCCCTTGCCCTTGTATTTCCTCCAAGTGGTTACCCAAAAGGTTGATTCTTTTGAGTTATCACCCCTTTGAGGTTGGCCCAATAAGAGGTGACCCATCACTGGTGATCTGCTACAGTGGCTGCTTCTACTTCTATATACCCTTCTCACCCAGGAAGGGGAAAGCTTGGGGAAGGAGGGGCAGCAGTTTAGAATCTGTCCTTAGATCTTCTGCAGCAGGCAGCAAGTCCCAAGCCCTTAGAGAAAACAACAGGACCATGGGAGTAGATGTCAGTAGGGGCTTGATGCCAAAGGCCCAGCTTCAGATAACCCAGCTGCATCATGCACAGTCATTCAGCTGTTCCCTGACACATCAGTGGCCGGCTCTGCTTTTATATACCCTTTCCATTCAGTTGTTCCCTGTTCATTGCTACCGGGTCTTAATTCACACTCAGGTCACCTAACAAGGGAGAGAGAAGGCACCAAAATAAGTCCTTTAGAGCCACAGTCCCCTTGCTTTTATTTGGGCAGGGGCCTCATGTTTCCTGAAATGCTGAACTACTTTGGCATCCACAGAACAGCTTACTTGTGGCAAGAGAAGACTTAAAACATCAACAGCAATAGCATTCCAGTCCCAGATATTCACAGAAATGGATACCAAGTTGTTTTCCCTTCACAAATGTTATAAACCCAGGACTGTAATAGTTTAAATATGATTATTCATGTTAGATCTGCCAGTATTCTGAATTAGCATGAGACATTGCTTAAAGGCACTTGGTCCACTTGGATTTGATTCCAGGACTGCACAAAATCTGTGAATGTGCAAGTCCCATTATGTACAATGACATTATAAATTGGTTTCCCTTATATAAAATGGTGAACAGCAAGCTTTACTTTTTTGGAATATACATATTTTTAAATATTTTCAAGCCATGGTTGGTTAAATCTGTGGATATGGATGGCTGACTGTACTCTGTTGGTTCCTCCAAGCTACCGAAGTAAATGGCACATGAAGTAATATGTGGAAGACTTGTTGTATGGTTTCAAGTCATTTCTGACTTATGACAACCCTAAGATGAACCCAACGTGATGTTTTCTTGGCAGAATTTGTTCGAAGGAGGTTTGCCTTTGTCTTCATCTGAGGCTGAGAAAATGTGACTTGCCCAAGGTCACTCAGTGAGTTTCCATGGCTGAGTGCAGATTCAAAACCTAGTCTCTCACTGTCCTAATCCAACAACACTCACCCCCCTCTTCTTCTAGAACTGTATGTGAAATAATCCTGTGCAAGCTACTTTGCCTTCTCGTACTCATGGTTAAGGACTGGATTTCCCCATTCTTTTAACATGTGTAATTTAGAGATTTTAAATTCAGAACCTAAAGAATTCATTATTCCAGGCCAGGAACACTCCAATAGATATATCAAGGATGTATATTCTCACATATTTCATTCCTGCACATAAGAATGAAAGAAAAAAAATCCATTTCCCCCCCTTTCTTGAGGAGATTTTAAGAGTTTCTGTGCTTTTGTCACTGTATGCAATTTTTTTCCCATTTTCAAACATTTTGCAATAGTTTTATGAATTTGTTTTGTTCAAAATACTTTTTGTGCAAAAATGCAACATTTTCATACAAAAGACAATGAAAACAAAACACTTGGGGGGAAACAGAGGTATTCCTAGGACTGTATCAGATAAGCGTCCAAAAATACTATAATTCTGCAAATGTGTATAGCGGAAATATCATGGCATTATAACACTTACCTTCATATATCGCTGTAATCACACAAAAGAACCACCACAGAATCATCACATGATGACCACTAGCACTTTAAAAATGAGAGTTTACTTCCGTGATTCAGCATGGATGAAATTTCAGTGGTTCTTGCAAGAATATGTGAGCATGCTTAAAAGTAAAAACACCTCAATTTAAAAGTAAATGAACACATAAGCACTGAAACAAACCTAAGAACATGCCAGGAAAACAGGGCAGTGCATAAAAAGAGTGTTCTGTGCTTCATTTTTGTGTTCTTACCCAGACATTTTCTCGATGACAACTGTCCATACATGCTGTAAACTTCCGATTACAATGGGACATCATTTCACATGTTGAAACATAGTGAAAACAGCGCTATTGATGATCTATGTATGGTTTAACCTTTCAGTTAAAAACAACGGGTAGCAGGGCCCATTGTCAGGGATGATGGGAGTTGTAGCTCTTCACCTCTGGCTCAAACTCACCACCTTGTTAAGCAGCAGAGCCAACCAGCTTAGATCAGTGGTTAATGCTTTCCTCCAAAGCAGCAGAGTTTCAGAGAATAGGCTGAAGATCCTGACAGACTCTCCAAGCCTTCTCACTCTTCTCCAGGTGTCTCCAAAACGTCTCCAGGATTCACTCAGGCAACTCAGTAGTTTTATATAAAACCTACTTTATTCTTCTATATAAATATACTATATGGTCAACAAATCACAATCTCTATACACTACACCACCTCTACTCCAAACTACTCCAACTCTACTCCACCACAATACATTGGCAAACATTGCAATTTTATAGCCATTGTTTATCACCACCCACTAGTTAGTTTCCACCCAGTGGGTGTGTACTTCCATTTTGATTGGTCCACATAGTTCCACCCATGCCTAAGACCAACCCATGTATTTCAACATTTCACCTTGTACACTTAATGATTCTCAGGTGTTTCCAATCTGCATTCAGTACCTCTGTCCTTGGCTCTCAGGCCTTCTAGATTACATTAGCAGTTTCACCTGTGTTGCTTCATAATTGCTCTTGCTTAGTCATTGTGACTTTCACATACATATTTTATTTCTTTCACTGTATGTCCCATGTTGCATTTTCCTTAACAATCCCCTCCGAAATAAAATATTGTATGTGTCTTACAATGTCATTCCAACCATTTGTGTCAGCCTTTCATGTTTTTCTACTGTCAATGCTTTTGTGAACAAATCTGCTATGTTGTGTTGTGTTTCTATATATCTCAATTCTATTTCACCCTTCTGAACCATGTCTCGCACATTTTGATATCTTACACCAACATATTTTGTTCTGTTCTTCAAACTTTCAGTTTCAGCCATCGCTATGCATGACTGTGAATCTTCCAGAATTTCCACTGGTATCTTGTAACTTTCATTTAAATCATTTAACAATTGCTTAATCCACTGTACCTCATTTACTATCTCATTCAAAGCAGCGAATTCTGCTTCCGTTGTGCTTAACGCTACATTAGTTTGTTTTCTACTTCTCCAAACTATTGGACTTTCACTATATTTAATTATCATTCCTGTAACTGACTTCTTGTCTCCTAATTCTGATGCAAATAAACTGTCTACATAACAATCTAGATCTGAACTACTGCTTCTTATAATCAATTTCCTATCTAAGGTTCCTTTCAAATATCTCAATAAATGTTTTACCGCTGTCCAGTCTTCAATTTTTGGATCATTAACCCTTCTAGACAATACATTTACAGCATAAGAAATGTCTGGTCTGGTGTGGCAAGATATGAATTGTAAAGATCCTATTATAATTCTGAAGAGACTCTTGTCCTCAAACGCTCTAGTTGTTTCCTCAGACACAAAACCAGTTGTCATTGGAGCTCTTACTATTTTTGCATTCTGTAATCCACACTTTTCAATCAGTCTTTCAATTTTATTTCTCTGACTTAATAAACAATGTCCTTCTTCTGTCCATTCAACGCAAATACCTAAATAAGACTTCAATACACCTAAGTCCTTCAAAACAAACTTCTTAGACAATTCTCTTTTTACTGACTCAATTTCCTGTTTTGACTTTGCTGCTACGCACAAATCATCTACATAAATCACTAATACTATGTCTCCTTTTGTATAAACACAAGCATCTGCAATGCTCCTCTTGTAACCTAGCTTAACTAGCTCATCATTGATGCACAGATTCCACGCTCTGGCACTTTGTTTTAAACCATACAACGCTTTCTTTAATTTATATAATCTCTGACTACCATTTTCTTCAAAACCTTGTGGCTGTTCCATAAATATTTCTTCATCCAGAACCGCATTCAAGTAAGCTGTCTCAAAATCAAAACGTTCTACAACTAAATTCCTTTTTGCTGCTATAGCTAAAACCATTCTCAGACTTTCTGGCTTTGCAGTTGGAGAATATGTCTTATCATAGTTCTCATACTGCTGTTGTGCAAAACCCTTAGCCACTAACCTAGCTTTATATTTGATACTTCCATCTGGCATTTCTTTCCTTTTGTATACCCATTTACAACCAATTACTTTCTTGTCTTTGGGTCTGTCAACAATTTCAAAAACATCTTTATTTACCAGGCAACCAAACTCATTATCCATTGCATCAAACCATCTTTCCTGTTCTTCACTAGAATAACTTTCCAATTCTTCAAAACTTTCAGGCTCTTCTACTGCTAAACAAGCTCTTGCCTTTGTCACAACAAACCTATCTGGAGGCTTTCTAACTCTATGACTATGCCTGGGAATAAAATCTGCTGTTCTGTCTCTTTCATCCTCACTTTCTCTACTGGGAGTTGTAGTTCTATGACTAAATCTCTTGTCTTCAGTCATTCGAGTAGTAGTAGGCCTAGATGCTATCTCATCATCGGAAGAACTACCACTGCTGCTAGGTGATGCTTCCTGCTTAACTGAAACCCCTCCGTTTCCTGAGGTTGGTTCAGTTTGTGCTTCTGGCTCATTTGAACTCCCTAATCTCAAAAACACTTCTTTATTGGCATGCAGTTTGTCCCAACCAGCATGTCTCTCGAAATTTGCAGACCTAGAATACTGCACTTGTTTTCCTCCCAAATGAAACTTGTAGCTATTTCCAGAATACCCCAAAAACCTAAGCCTTTTGCTTTTGGGTTCTCCTTTCCTCCTGAAACAAGCAGGTGTGTAAACATGAGCAAATTGTCCAAAAACCCTTAAGTATTTGTAATTTGGCATTCTCCCATACAATACCCTGTAGGGAATGTCTTCAATTTCTGAATGATACAATCTGTTACTGATATGTATTGCAGTCAAAGTTGCTTCTGCCCAAAAACTATCTTTCACCCCTGCATCTGCCATCATACAAGCAGTAATTCTTTTTATATCTTGTATTTTCTTCTCTGCTAACCCATCCTCACTAGGACAAGCAGGGTTTGTAGTTTCATGCCTTATTCCCACCTTTTGAAACCAGTTAAACAATTGATTATTTAAAAATTCTCCTCCTCTATCAGTAATAATGGTGCCTACTCTGCTATCAAATTGTCTTTCCACCATTCTTACCCATGCTTTTAAACTTTGCCCAGCGTCAGATTTGTTTTTCATTATTCTCACAAATGCAAACCTTGTATACCTATCAACAATTACTAGGAAATACTTGCTTCCCCCTAAGGACAAGCAATTAGCTTGGGCGACATCTGCATGTACATACTGAAATGGTCTTTGAGCAATTCTTTTTGTTTTCTTAGCTACTGGAAAAGCTCTGACATTTACCTGTTGGCATACCGTACAATCTAAGTGGTTTTTGCATTCAGCAACTTTTAAATCTGGACACATACTGATTAAATTCTTTAAACATTTGAAGCTCGCATGGCCAAATTTTCTGTGAAGCTCGTGTATGCAGTCTTTGTGGATTGGAATATTTTCTATGTTATTAGCTTCTTCAACCCTGTAGCTATCAATATTGTCCTCCAAATAATAAAGTTTGTCCTTTTTCAAACCTATGCCACGCAATTCCCCATTCAGTTTTATCTTACACATGTTCTTTTCAAATATGACTGTGTAGTCTCTTTCTGTTAATCTGCTTACTGATAACAAATTATTTTCTAACTCCTTTACATGTAAGACATCATTAAAATTCTCTTTTAGCCCTGGAATGTACACAGTACCCATTTGATTTACAGTACTTAGCTCTTTCCCATCAGCCAAAACTACAGCATTTACATTAGCTGATTTTCTATTACTTATTAAATTTATATCATTACACATCAAAGATGTGGCTCCTGAATCTACTAGCCATTTAGAATTTGCATTTTGTTTTTCCTTAATCATGGTTGCAACCCCCTTTTTATTACCAGTGTCCCTCAAAAATGGAGGTCTGGACTGTTTTTGATACTGCCGCGGCTGCCATCTGCTCTCTGCTTGCTTGCGTCTCTCAGCTGCAAAATGTTTACAATGTCTCTGCAGATGACCAATCTTCTTACAATAAAAGCACCTCCGTTGCTCCCTTGTAGAGGCTGCTTCCTCCTGCGTTCGCCAGTCAGGAGTTGTTTGTTGTTTTGGCACAGTCTTTAAGCTTGCTGAGTCACCCTGCTCAGACATTCTTCTCTGGTTCTCTTCCAGTATTCTGGCCACAATTAAGTCTCTATCATGATGACCACTAGCACTTTAAAAATGAGAGTTTACTTCCGTGATTCAGCATGGATGAAATTTCAGTGGTTCTTGCAAGAATATGTGAGCATGCTTAAAAGTAAAAACACCTCAATTTAAAAGTAAATGAACACATAAGCACTGAAACAAACCTAAGAACATGCCAGGAAAACAGGGCAGTGCATAAAAAGAGTGTTCTGTGCTTCATTTTTGTGTTCTTACCCAGACATTTTCTCGATGACAACTGTCCATACATGCTGTAAACTTCCGATTACAATGGGACATCATTTCACATGTTGAAACATAGTGAAAACAGCGCTATTGATGATCTATTTATGGTTTAACCTTTCAGTTAAAAACAACGGGTAGCAGGGCCCATTTGCGCTATTGTGATGTCGCTACCCTGCTATTTTTTATCAGCATCTGATAAAGCCCTTTCTCTTGTGCAATCATGAAGAATTTCATGGTGGTTGATCTTTTTTTTATGGCACTTCTTCATTGAATAGAAGAATTTTTTTTGAATATTCTTTACTTCCCTACTTCTTATTCAAAGTTAGGTAATATACGATAAATGACAGACCTGCTATCAAAGAACTGCTACATATCAGATATTTACATTAATATCCTTCTCTTCCACCCAGACTGGCAGACACAAACATTTTGGATCATGGTTTAGGTTTTATTTTAGGCACCAATATATTTTTTCTTGTCTCTTTTCCAGATTAATTAATGCAGAACACAGTGAGTGATGTGTTTCCTACTTCAGTTCAAGCAGCATTTTTAGGAAGCACTGGTTTAATTAGCTCTGGTAATAGGCATGATTTTGAATTGAAGCCAATTGAGAGCAATTTTTGTTCAAGATCCATGCAATGATTGTTGAATCAACTCACACCCACTACTCCCTGGGTGGAGATTTTGCAAAATGTGGAGTCGCTGGCCAGGATCTACTCTCTGCTCTTCAACAGCTGCTATGTGACCAAGAGGAAGTAACTGGTGATCCTTGAATTTTTAATAGACACTTTTCAAAATCTTGCAATGTGAAGAAAACATGCATAAGCTCTGATTCAAATCTGAGAGGGTCACAGGCAAGGATTAATGAGTCTATTTATTTTCCTACTCAGTGAATACTCATTTTTTTTGCATGTTTAGCCTTTGTGTTTCTTGTTTTTTTCCTAATCACCAATTTCATAGGCTAGCATTATCCTAATACATTTTGCTAGATGAAAGTGTTCTGTTGCATGTAAGATATTTTTTTTTTGTACAATTTAAAATTCACATCATCTAAAGCATTTGAAGGAGTTAGATGTTCTGGACATTGCTAATTGCTAAATCATCTGCAGCTGTGCACATATTTGATAGGCCTTATGGCAAACAAATTCATTTCTTTATCATGACGGCCTGGATCTTAATAACCAGATGCCCCTTTCCCCCCTCAAATGCTGCTGTACCTTTCAGATAAAGAAATATTAATCAGAATGAATGGATCAGTGCAGTTTTGCATGCAGAAGAATACTGGTGTGTATGTGTGTGTGTGTTATTATCTACACAATGATAGGAAACTCATTTTAATTTTTTTTAAAAAAGCTATGAAGCTGGACATCATAAATATTTTTAATTTTTTAAAAAAAATATTTTTCTTTCTCAATAACAAAGTGTAAATTTAAGGGGAGGGGAATCCACTGGCTTGGAAATAGACTTCTAGCCTTTTTAAGAGATGTGTATGGTATTCATGTGACATATATGTTAGGATTAATTCTAATTCTACTTTCTTTTTCCCTTGGGACATGCTGATTTCAGTCTGGACACTGAACACTGATATCAGATATTCAGTGGATATTTAAATGAAGAGTGCACAGAGGCTAATTTTGAGGTCAAAGGGAGGTAGGTCATACCCTTCCATTTGCCTGGTTTGGCAGGGACAGTCCTGATTAATCCTCTCCCATCCCGCTCTTCCATCTGCTTTTAAAATCACAGTTTCTTTCTGTTTCTCTGACATTTCCCCTTTGTCCTCAGCTTACATCAGTCACTGCAAACTGATTTCAAAGTGCAAAAGTAGTTTGTACTCAATTTGTTGGGAAGGTGAAGAGAGGAGAGTGTGGATCCCTGTTCTTCCATGTAAATTTGGGGGAGGGGGGAAGCAAACTGCTCCAGCTACTCCAAACTTCTCCTTTTCCTGATTAACAACTTTGGAAATCATGAGCATATTCTGATGTGTCTTGGCTACATGCATTTCAGTTTGCATATGTGAAATGTTGGACAGTATGGTAGGTATATTGTAGAAATCACCCATCTGCTATAGTTCTGATCCAGATGTGGGTATAAGAATACCACACTTTAGCCTACAAGGGTACCAGGTGAACTTTCCTAGTACAAAAGGAACAGCTTCAGTTGTACATTTTAAGGAACAGGAAGATTTGTACAGGATAAGACAGTCCTTTAAATATCCTTATCTTGAATTATTTAGGGATTTAAAGATAAACACCAGGAAACAAATTGGAAGCTGTTGCAGCTCATTCAAAATTGGCAAAATGAGATCTCTCCCATTTGGCCAGCTGACTATGGAACTACCAGGTTATGAAGTATCTGAAATTTCCAGACACTTCAAAACATTTCAGACTCTGGCCAAGATGGCCAACCATTAGCAGGATAGTTTAGTACTGCTCCAGCTTTTCAGGATCTATTAGTATCATTAAGTTCATAAATATACAGAAGGATTCCACCATTAAGTGTCCTGGAATGCCCAGAACTGCTAACAGACTCATGCAAGGTTTGCTTCCGAGTCTCCCATGCCAGGGAGAAATTCCTGCCAGTTACACGGTCCCTAACCAGTGATTGCCACAGTCAGTGCTTCTCTCCTCTGTGAGGAGGTGCTTAATGGTGTTATTTTCAGTCCAGAAGTCCAGCATCATTACCTTCTTGTCTGGGTTAAGCCTCATTCTATTCACCTACATCCAGTCCTTTAATGCATCCAGACAACAATCTAGTAAAACCACAGCCACCTTGGCATCATTTGTAAAGGAGAGATAGAGCTACGTATCATCAGCATACTGAGGACACCCAACCCCAAAGCTCTGGATGACCTCTCCCAGCAGCTTCATGTAGATGTTTAAAAAGCATAGGAGAAAGTATTAACCTCTGTGGAATTGCACAGGCTAATGGCCAAAAGTCCGAACAACACCACACTCTGGGAACATTCAGCCAAGAAAGGCTAGAACCATTTCAAGGTATTACCCCCAAGACCCATATCAGCCAAACAGACCGGAAGGATACTATGGTCAATGATATCAAAAGCCACGTGAAGATTGAGGAGGAACAGCAAGGATGTATGCCCCTTGTCCAACTCTCAGTGTTGGTGAGTCCACCAAAGTGAAAAAGCCTGTTTCTGTTCTGCCCCCAAAGTCTGTTAGCTGCCCAGCCAATCAAAAGAGAGGTGGGACTCTGTGCCCAAACCTATCCAAACTCCACTGATGTCTGCCCCTTGGTGTCATGTCTCAAATCAGGTTTGGTTTCCTCCAGAGAGTTTTGAGGTCAGAACCTTCCTAGGCACAAGGGATGGAAATAATATCCAAAAATATTCAGATAGTAAAACACACACACACACACACACAACTGGTTTCTCAAATGTCAGGAAACCCTGATGAGGAGAAATCTAGAGAGGCAAGAATGTTTGCAGTTCAAGACTTATTCTGTGCAAAAATGTACTTTTTATGTATAAGGTAACATTTATGTGCAGAAAACATGCTTCTTGATCAAAGTGAGCAATCTTTGAGCAGACAGCATTTCTGGGCAGGTTATGAAGCACCTGAAATTTCCAGACACTCTGGAATGGTGTTGAATGTGCCATGTGGTTTTTCATGGTGAAAATCAGGGCGTCTTATGAATCATAAAACTCCAAGGAATATATACATCTGTCTTATGATGAATGAGAACACTTGTGTATCAAATTCAGTATTGTCTAGTGTTATTGCAGAAGCAGCTCTGCAGTGCCTAACATCCTGCTTCACAACAGCTGCAGAGCTGTTTGGGCTGGAAGTCAACCTAAAGAAAACAGAAGTTCTTTAAGAGCCTGCACCACAGGACGAACACCACCATCCCCACATTGCCATTGGCAAATCTGTGCTCAAGTCCGTTCAGCAGTTCACCTACCTGGGAAGCATCATCTCCTCAGATGCCAAGATTGACAAAGAGATCGATCACAGATTAGCAAAGGCATATAGTGCATTTGGAAGACTTCACAAAAGAGTCTGGAGCAATAAACACCTGAGGCGAAGCACAAAAATCAGTGTGTATAGAGCCATTGTACTGTCTATTCTCCTTTATGGATCTGAAACATGGGTCACCTATCGCCACCACCTACGACTCCTCAAACGCTTTCATCAGCGCTGTCTACGCACAATCCTAAATATACACTGGACTGACTATGTGAGGAATATTGCTGTCCTTGAGCAAGCAGGGACCACCAGCATTGAGGCCATAATATTGAGAACACAGCTGTGCTGGGCAGGGCACGTTTCTAGGATGGCGGACCATCGCCTCCCAAAAATACTACTCGACGGTGAACTTGCCACAGGTCAGCTTAAGAGGGGCGCTCCAAAAAAATGACACAAGGACTCCCTGAAACAACATCTCAGGCTTGGCCAAATTGATCACCAACATTGGTCAACCCTGGCCTCACATCGGGAGGCATGGAGATGCACTATCCACAATGCTGCAGCTTTATTTGAGAACTCATGCCGAACAAGTCTTGAAGAGAAATGACAATGCAGAAAGAATCGCAACACGGAAACATCACCCAAGGAGACCTTCTGCTGTGCTTTCTGCAACTGGGCTTGTTTATCTTGGATTGGTCTTTTTAGTCATCAGCGTGCTTGCAGTAAGCGCAGGATGAGTCCTTCCTGAATCTTCGTTTGCGAAGAAAAGCCAGAGAGAGTGTGTTATTGGCAGAAGGTCTCCAGGGTTTCAGCATGGAGTCTGTGTTTTGACCCATTTTATGATTTTAACTTGAATCACATACTCTAACTGTGAAATCAGTTCCTGTGAAACTCTGTGCATCATGCATATGACTTATGGTATACACACCTGACCAGCTGTGCAATCAGCTGGCCGGACTTGTTTTTGTAACACTGTTTAGGTAACACCACTGAGTAACAAAATTCAATGTTCATGAATTATTGTCAAAGAAAATAGCAGGATGCAGAGGCCACATGACCTTGTTTGAAACCCCCATCCACAGCATCTTACAAGGTCTGTCTATTAGTTCATTCATTTCACTATAGGGAAAAGAAAAAGTCACATGGTGCCAAATCTGGCAAATATGGAGGATGTTCAAATGTACTGATGCATTTATCAGTCAAAAACTGCTTCACAGAAAGTGCTGTGTAAGCAGTCTCATTGTCTTGATGAGGAATGAGACCATTGTTCCATAGTTCTGGACTGTTTTTTTTTTCCCCTTATAATAACATTGGTTCACTGTTCTGCCTTCTGGAACCCATTCTGCCAAAATTACTCTCTTGATGTCAAAAAATAAACAAACAATGAGCATGGCTTTGAATGTGGACTTGCTTTGATATGATTCTTTCATTCTTGGTGATGATGGTGTTTTCCAGTGCATTGACTGTTGTTTTGTCTCAGGAGCATACTGGAAGATCCAGGTTTCATCACAAGTAAGTGATGATTTTTTGAAAAAGGTTTTCTTCTGCTTCAATTTGCTGCAGAATGTCATATTGCTCAACTTTTAAACTTAGCATTTTTCCAGCACACAACAGCCCACATAGCTGTTTTAAATGATGACTGACAATTAATTGAATGAGTGTTGATGTTTGTCATGCAGGTTCAGACATGTTCACCACTCAAGAGTTCACAATCAGTTTTCCCTGATTTGTCTGGAAGGTAGAAACACAGTCTCATTACTTAATAGACTGACCTCATAAATAAGAAGAAGGACAATGGATTGAAACACCCTTGGAATCCTGACAATGAAAAATAATATTGACTGAAACCACACTATCCTACAAATGTACATTTCAGACCTTACAAAAGGAAAAAGAAATGGGTTGATATGTAATGAACAAGTGGTATCAAAGTCATAGTGAGGAGCCTAGAAGGATTCTAAGAGCACACAGAAGCTGAATGTAACAAAAAGAGTGATTATTGCCTCTCCTGTGGTTGCTCCCTTGCTGGTTGAGTTTCATTTAAAGACTTCCAACCATGTGGCTCATTTGATAGCCAGTTCTGTACATCCTGTGCAATTAATTTAACAGCCTTTATAGTCATAAGCAACACACTCCCCAAGGGGGAAGGCATTGCTTTTGTGGTATGTTAAACATACTGTTAGAGGAACCACAAGGCATGACGCCTTTGTGGAAATTTGAACAGAGGGATGAAGAAAGAATAGTTGTGGTTTCAGGATTCTTGCCAAAATTATCTATTCATACTTCCCTAAAATGCACTTTTCCTCTGAAAGCCACATATTGGTGAGGCTTGTTGTACATTTCATGTGTACAAAATTGTATTTTGAGAATGTGAATATCTAAAATGCAAACTATTGGGAAATATGCACAAACATGCTTTTGACAATGGGAAAAATGGGAACAAAAATGCAATACAGTAGAGGGGAAACCCCTACCTGACTAAACTTATACATTAAAGGAAATGCATATGAAACATGCATCAAAATTTCAGCGTCGTAACCAAATATAACCTAATAAAGGAATGCAAGTGGGATTTGGTTAAGTGCAATGAACTGGAGACTGAGAGTTTGATCCATACCCTTAAAGGCACCAAATCCCATCTGATCTTGGAAGGTAAGTAGGGTCAGCCCTGGTTAATGCTTCGTTGAGAGCCCACCAACAAATACTAGGTGCTTTAGACTATATTTCAGAGGAAGGGTCTGGGAAAGCCACCTCTAAATGTTCCTTGCCTGTGAGAACCCAGTGAAAAATGAATGGGGTCACCAGAAGTCAACAGGCAATTTGAAAACACACATAGAGAAACACCAGTAACCATACTCTTCAGATTTTGTATAGCAAAGAAGTATGACAGAGGTAGGAACTACACAAGCCATGGGTCACATGCACCTCAGGACCATTTCTTCAGCTTATTGGCTTTTCTCTGTTATCCTTGCAGGTGTCCCCACTGGAAAAAAAATGGCTGAAAAATTGGAAGTGATGCTCTTCAATGTCTCTAGGATTCTTTTAGTTCTTAAAAAAAACAACAACAAAAACCTGTACTTTCTTTAGCTCCCTGCAATGGGGGGTGGGTGGGTGGGTTTGAAAAATAGAAAGGGAACTTGTGGTTATTTCTTATTTTGGCTTGGTTTTGAGCTGGTGTGGGCTGCAGCATGTTTGAGGGGAAAAAAAAAGGTTCTTGGGCTTAGAGCTTGCCCATCCTGCTCTGTGAGGCTCTGGACACATATTCAGCATTTTAATTTATGTGGTGCCATTCTGTGGAATCCTGGGTTATGTCTCTCTCTCTCTGGCTTTTCTTCGCAAACGAAGATTCAGGAAGGACTCATCCCGTGCTTTCTGCAAGCGCGCTGATGACTAAAAAGGCCAATCCGAGATAAACAAGTCCGGTTGCAAAAAGCACAGCAGAAGGTCTCCTTGGGTGATGTTTTTGGGTTGTGATTCTTTCTGCGTTGTCGTTTCTCTTCAAGACTTGTTCATCGTGAGTTCTCAAATAAGGCTGCAGCATTGTGGATAGTGCGTCTCCATGCCTCCCGATGTGAGGCCAGGGCGGACCACTGTTGGTGATCAATTTGGCCAAGCCTGAGATGTTGTTTCAGGGAGTCTTTGTATCGCTTTTTTGGAGCGCCCCTCTTACGCTGACCCGTGGCGAGTTCACCGTAGAGTAGTATTTTGGGGAGGCGATGGTCCTCCATCCTAGAAACGTGCCCTGCCCAGTGCAGCTGTGTTCTCAATATCATGGCCTCAATGCTGGTGATCCCTGCTTGCTCAAGGACAGCAACATTCATCACATAGTCAGTCCAGTGTATATTTAGGATTCTGCATAGATAGCGCTGATGAAAGCGCTCGAGGAGTCGTAGGTGGTGGCGATAGGTGACCCATGTTTCAGATCCATAAAGGAGGATAGACAGTACGATGGCTCTATACACACTGATTTTTGTGCTTTGCCTCAGGTGTTTATTGCTCCAGACTCTTTTGTGAAGTCTTCCAAATGCACTATATGCCTTTGCTAATCTGTGATCGATCTCTTTGTCAATCTTGGCATCTGAGGAGATGATGCTTCCCAGGTAGGTGAACTGCTGAACGGACTTGAGCACAGATTTGCCGACGGCAATGTGGGGATGGTGGTGTTCGTCCTGTGGTGCAGGCTGGTAAAGAACTTCTGTTTTCTTCAGGTTGACTTCTAGCCCAAACAGCTCTGCAGCTGTTGCAAAGCAGGATGTTAGGCGCTTCAGAGCTGCTTCTGTGTGGGCAAGAAGGGCAGCATCATCGACGAAGAGCAGCTCACGGACTAGATAATTTAGAGTCTTAGTGTGAGCCCTCAGACGGCTTAAGTTAAACAAGCTACCATCAGTACGGTAGCGTATATAGATGCCGTCGTCTTCTTCAAGCTCTGCCTATGGTGAGAAACATAGAATTCTCTGTATACAGCCACTTAAGATCTTTAGTAGAGCTTTGAACCTCATTACTAAGTCCTAGGATTCTAGGATGCCATAAGATGGTGCCATGCTAGTTAAAGTAAAATGAAAATAACATAAACTGTGCAGTTCATTCTCCCCATCCCAAGTTAGTGAGGTAAAAAAGACAAAAAGTCTTAAAAATAAGGACTAGTGGTGGCAACTGATACAAAAAATGTAGAAGAGTAAGAAATTGACAAAAATTGATGTTGGCAATGGAAGTGAAATATGAGTTGAAGTGATGTTTACATAAACATTTCATTTAATCTTTATTAGGGAGGTTTAAATTGAATAATGTTACACATACACACATAAGAAAAAAACAGATAAGAAAGCTACACATTTGATAAAGCTGTGAATCTGCTTATTGAACAATAATTGTCTCATTTTTTTCTGGTTATGAGCACCAAGGGGAAAATAATTTCATTTCAACTTGGATTTTGTTTGTTTGTTTGTTGGGTATTTTTAAAAAACTGGATTTACTAGCATCTAACTAGTATCTAACATCTAATTCAACAGACATGGAAAACTTCTTAAAATCTCACCAAAATTGTCACATTTTCATACTATTTGGCAGAACTAATTTTCTTCTGTTTCTACCTGCCTCTCTGTGACCTATGTGATATCAGATATTCATAGTTATCTGTGACATCATGATGTTCAACACATCAACATGATTTCAGCAAAGGAATCACAGGAGTTTCCATGTTCTCATCAGATCAAATGGATGTATAAGCAAACATATATGGATAACAAAGGAAAAGAAGGAGATGTAGGAGACATATTAACAGAAAATAATAGAGGCACCAGGAAGATGCTAGTGAAAGAGTCAAAGCTTATGCAGGAAACTGCCAGAAACATAAGACATGTTTCAATATTCTCAAAAATGTAGATGAAAGACATTTGAGCTCCATTTTATTAAAGAACCCATTCTTTCTAGCAGCATGTCAGGACTGATGATTCAAGGAACATTCCTAAAAGAAACCAAGAGAATCTAAGGTTATCATAATTGACAAAAACCTGAGTGTTTCCTAAGCTTTCTACGGGGATACTGATTGCTTCCTACAACAATATTCAAAGCAATGCTGCACCTTCTGTCACTGAAATACATTTCCTTCAGAAATAATGCACAATAAAATGTGTCTTCCTCAAAGGGTCAATCAGATCCTTGACAAAAAGCCTCTGGTTCACAAAATGACAAATTACCCATTTCCCCTGTATTGAACAACAACAACAAAAGAAATCACAATAAGGTCTGATACCATATCATTACAGTTTGGAAGTGTTTCCTCTCTCTTATCAAAAGGCTTCTTTAAGAAGCATTATTGGATTGCAACATTCTGTGTATTGTGATCTAATAAATGGATGTGGCAAAAAGGTGTATAGGGGAGAGAGAAAAAATAATATGTTCTCACCAAAACTATTAGCATTTGCTGTGACAAGAGTGTCAGTTTACACAAAGCCAGTCAAGATGCAACCACACACATTTTTTTCATGTACTTATCCTTGTGGCTGTGTCATCTATCTATCCATATACTTCTCTTGGGTATGTTGCCATTCCCAGTGTGCTGACTGGCCGCTTAGGAAACATACCCAACCAATCATAGTGCTCCATTGGCTGGCCAATCAGCAGCTTGAGGGTGTTTTTCTGCACCACCTCCTTGGCCTACAGTCACATCTTTGCCCATTGAGCTGCTGTAACTAAATACTCAGCCAGCTCCCCTTGCTATCTTAATATGCATGCATGGGGGGAAACAATGTTGCTTTCTATGCATTCCTCACCATCTTATTTCTTCTTTTTCCTTCTGTCATACCTTGCAGGGTAGGATTTTTCCCTTCCTCTACTCTTCTCCCCTTCTGCACCCAAAAACCCAAGCTCTTTTCCCCTTCCTTCAGTCAGGGTAATATTGCTTTAAGTGCAAAAGGAAAAATGTTGGAGCAACAAACCACAGACTAGCACTGCTGAAGTGGGTTTGTTCAAAGCTGTGACTAGGCAGAGGTATGACTAGCAAACACTCCTATATAGGCAAAGCACACAATGCATTGTGGTGGGTTGGTGTTATGGAGAAAGAGGAGTGTTCATGGATGTTGGAGAAATTGCTGTTGAGCTTAATGAGGTTTGCTGTGTATATATTATATTTGTATATACTGAAACTGCAGATAAAGACCTCCAGATATTTCTGGATTAACCTCACTGTCTGTAAGTCTTCTTGTGCATGTGAAAGTGAGTCAGAGCTGTGGAACACCTGCTAGCTGAAGCCGTTGTTTTTTTTGTGTGCTTTCTGCTGCACAGTTCTGCTGTTTTGGCTACTCCTGGGTTAGTTTTTCCCCAGGCTGTGCCAGGTGCCTCTCAATGAGTCTATACTGAGTGGAAACCTTCTGCCCTGAGAAGCTTTAAGGAAAAAAAGAAAAAAGTAAAGGGATGGGAAGAAGGTGGGAGGCCACCCTGGAGTTCCAGACCCTCTTTTTTCTCCTTAGGGGACCCCTGTGGTCCTCTGGCCATCCCTGGCTCTCCTTCCTATGAGGAGAAAGGCTTTCTTTGCAAATGCTACACTGGACAGGCTGCTGTCTGCTAAAAAAAAAAATCAACAAAGATTCATCCAAAAATAGGAAATAGCTTGGCTAATTTATGAACCAATACAAATTATCTTTTAAAAATAAATGGAATTGTTACCCTAAGTGATAGTGATGTGGAAATTCCATGCAAGATCAAGTAATTAATAATTTGGGGAAATTAGCAGCAACTCGACTTAGCGATGCAAAAGGGGGAACAAGGGGATCTTATACCTATGTATACCCCTACTAGCTCTGACTAGAACACACACACAAGATGAAAAAATTAGCAATGATCTTTATTAGCAATTCAAAAATAACACCAACCGTACACACATTCATACTAGAAGCATTCACATAGGACTAGTGAAGTGAAAGATTGAGACAGAGGAATAGCAAGGGAAAGTTCAGTGGGCAATACAACACCTTTTGCAAACCCAGACCGGACGATCCCCACCACCCTCCTGAATGATACACTTACACATGTTGTTGCATTACAAAGATTATATTTTGGTTACATCTTCAGAAAACATGGGTTAGGTACAGGTTAGTAAATACATGTTTTATTGGCAATAAATGGCCGCAACTTGCAAGCTGAATGGTTGGTGGCAATGCATGGGTCGTGACCTATCCTTGTGCCAACCCATGTGGGCTAAACCCCCCGTGTTGGTCCATACCGACTTCCTGGAAGAGAGAGATGATGGCCGAGCCGTTCGCTCAACTACCTCTCCTCCCCTATAAACAAACGGTTATTCGCAGGGGGTGGGGGTCTTCCTTTAACTTGAACTTGATCTAGCACTTGAACTTGCACTTGACTGAGACCCCTAGACCTCATGGCCTATCATGACCCATGACATCCACCATCAAGGCTTCCCCCCTGGGAAGCCTACCGCCAACCATCCTCCTTATCAACAGGCAGCCCTATAGGCCCACCGAGGGCCCTTGCCTAGCAGGTAACATCCGCCCAGGACCTCCATCGGCCCAGCTTCATGATGGCATCCGCTGACAAGCCCCCCATCGCTGCCATGGTGGCAGCCCCTATCCTGAATGAATGACTGCCGAATTCTTCTGCAGGCAGACCCATCTGGGCCAAGGCCTTCTTAAGCACACTCACGAATTGATACCTGGTGAGTGGCATCCCGTCTTGGTGTCAAAACAGAGGCCCCCATGAGACCCCCCTTGCCCGTACAAACTCCTGCATACAAGTAACCGGGCATGGGGAAGAACCCCCTATCTTCTGCAGGCAGAGAGTGGCCCCATGGCCGTGCTGATCCACCTTCGATCGGCATATGCACAGAGACATGTCCTTGCCCGTGATCCTCATGTCACACATCTGCAGCGCCCTGCCGGACATGTCCCTCTTGGAGGAGCACACCACCTCCCCTACGCTCAGTACCCCAAAGAATGCTGTGGTGTATACCGTTCCGAAGAGCAATGCCTCGTAAGCGGAGTGGCAAATGACTGACAGCAGCCCTGCCAGCTGGGAAAGCATCTCATAGGACAAAGGCTGCCTTGAGTCCATTGCCCATGGTGCTGCCCGTCTCCAGCCCTCCAGGGCCTTCCTTACCGTGAAGGTGTCCTAGGGGTCCCCCCTGGCCAGCTGCCTTGCTGAAGAAGGAAATGCCCGCCACATGGCCTGCGATTGTCCTGGACGCCAACCCTTTCTCCTTCAGTGCAGCCAGGTAGTGCAAGACTTCCCTCTGTCGAGAAGCCAACTCAATAGCTGATAAGAAGAAGCCTGGCTCAGCAACAACCCATTTAAAAGGCACAGTACCTGGTGTTGTCAGTAGCAGTCCTACAGGGTCAGAAATACACACAGAGAGAGAGAGTGCAGAACGAAGAGGCAGTCCAAGGTCACAAGGGTTCCGGCAGGTGGGTCAACGAAGGCAGTCCAAGGTCAAGATATCCAAAGTCTCAAAATAGCAAGAAGGGTCACAGGCAGAGGCTTCCTCCAGGTAACACAGACTGCTTGCAACAAGGAACTCAGCATCCCACAGCTGCTTATGTTGGCCCAGCTCCCACTCCCAGCTGCGGGGTGATTGATGAGCTTCTGTCTCTTAATCTCTGAGAACGATGAAGCCACGTCTTCTCTGCTCTCCTTTGGCTAAAGGTAGGTACCTGCTCTTCTACCTCTTGCTCTTGCTCCACTATGTCTCCCAGGCTTGGACCCTGTGCTGGGGGAGGGCTAGGCTGCTGAGCCCTGGGCTCTTCAGGGCTAGACTCAGACTCAGCCAGCTCTTCTGCCACTGGCTCAGCCTCCTCGCCTTCTGAGTCCTCAGAGTCCTGGCTGACCATGACACCCGCTCTGATGCCGGCCAAGATGCTCCATACCCCTGCTGCCTGCGGAACGTCATGAATTGGGAGGCGGCTCTCTTGTGTTTTGTTGCCTCCCCCCATCCGCTATCTTTTTTGAGGGGGGGTGCTATCCAGGCCATGCTGCACCCAGGCTCCCTCGGGGGGGAGTGGACAGCCAGCCAATGGCAACCCCCAGTGGCATTAGGAGGGAGGGAACATCATGCCCAATCCCCCTTGGCCACCCCCCGCTAAGGATCCAAACCACAGGGGGGGTGTACCCCGCAGAGGAAGGGGCGGCACCCCAGCCTGCGACCATGCCGCAAATGCCACGGCCATCCTCCGCAGAATAGCTGGCACCAGGCAGGGGCAGTCTGTGGCCACGTGGCCCCTGCCAGCATGGCTCAGGCCTACTTCCCCCTGTGCTGGGCACCCCACTGTGTGGCGGGGCGAGGCACGACGTCCAGCCTTGGGCTGCTGCAGCCGTGCCCCAAGCTCCCTTGGAGCCGCCCGCCCTGCTGCGTGGGGGGGGGTGAGGCAAGGCGTGCCATCTGGCCAGGGGCACCACAGCCGTGCCCCAAGCCCCTGCCGTGTCAACCACCCGCTGCGTGTGAGTGTGGGTGCAAAGCTCACCACCTGAAGCAGCTGTGCCCACAAGCCCCTTTCGTGCTGCCCACCCCACTGCGTGTGTATGTGGGGGTGAAGTGCACCTTCAAGGCAGGCAGTGGGGAGGTTCCTGCCCCCTGCCACACCACTGCCCCCACCACCTCTAGGCCCCGGTGCTGCCCACCCGCACCACGCCTGACCATGCAGTTTTTTTTCTCCCCCCCTACCTTGGAGGGCTTCATGGAGGCACCGGCCAGGCCACAAAAAGGCCCACCGGCAACTGGCAGGCCCCCTTCCTGAAGAGATGAGGTCACAAATGAAGTCCAGGGCAGGGTTACATATCTGGAATGGCTACACAGATGGACAGTGTTTCTACAGGAAGGAGATCTGTGCACCTGGCTACACAGTTTGACACAGAGTTGAGAGGAAGGTGAACTGTGCATGTAGCTATACAGATAGTGTCCTCAGGAAGGGCATCTGTGCACAATGAGGTGTGGTTTTGTACTTCTAAATATACCCAAGAATGTGCCCTGAGGGGATGGAATTTTGAGTGTGGAGACAATATGTGCCAGGAGAGTTTGTGATTAAACAATGGCTCTTCAGAGATGTTAATTACCCTATGGTGTGTGATCATTTTGGTTTGAAAAGCTATGGCTACCTTCTTTATTGTCAGGTTTGGGAATCAGGATAGATGTTGTTTACAAACAATGGATCCTGAACTACAGATGATGAGATTATTGTCTGACACCAGATGTGCCTAGGAAACTTTTCCTGAGGCCTGGCTTGACCTTTGTGTTACCTTAAGATTTGGAAATTTTCATGGCCTCTCCTTTGGGCAAAACATGACTTTGCCATTTTAAGCTAATGTCTTTGGAATTTTCCAGGGGGCTCCTGGTTTACTGACTGTCTGTTCACATGTAAGACTACTTTGGGGCCAAATAATTAAATATTGCCAATTACTGGGGAGGGGGGCTGGGGGTTAGCAAGGGATACCAACAGAAACTTGGTAATAAGATTAAAGCACATGGGGGGTGGGAAATAACCAACTGTGAAGACTTTTTTTCTTGAAGAACATCCAGCACAAGGGGTTTTGTTTGTTTGGCCCCATTAGCTGTTATGATGTTCACTGTAAACTAGGACGTCTATTCCAACTCACATTACAACCTCAACCAGTGAAGGATTGAGAGGCTTCTAATCAGAGTTTGGAAAAGTGATGCTTTTGCACTACATCTCCCAGAATCTCCCAGCCAGCATGAATTCTGGGAGCTGGGTATTGTAACTTTATAACTCCATTTATAAAGTTACAATTTATAATTTATAAATTGGAGACATATAATTGTATATAATTGTAACTCTATTTCTAATGTTCATTTCTCTTTAAAAGCAAATGTCACTGAGCACCCAAAGCTAATTTCTGGGCCTGACTCCAACTAAATTTGTGAGTATCACTAGGGAAGACAAATGTTTTGAGAGGCTCTGCCTATGATTATGTTTAGGAATTATTTCTAATTATTATTGTTAGGTCACACTCGTAAGTCAACAGGAGATGGCCTCTTACATTCTTTTAGTAGTCCATTTCAGGGTCTTTATTTGTTCTCCTCTGCTAGTATTATTCATTTTTTTGTTTTATTTCAAAGTATTCACTTTCTCCTGCCCAATGAATACATTCCTCATTTTGCACAAACTAATCTCAGTATGCTGATGCATACTGATTGTGTCATTTGCATGAAGATGTGTGTGACCTGGTTTTCTGTGGGAAAAGAATATATACAAATTAATGTGAAAGAAGGATCTTTTCTGTTATTTGTATCTAAATAGAGTTTATTCACAATTTAGGGAACTAAAATGAACATCTTAAATGCAAACAATATGATTATAGAAACAAAAACAAAAAAAGCCAAGCATGATGACAAAAAAATTGAACTTAAAGCCATACATATGAACATATAAGGATTGAGGAGTTAGTATGCTTAACAAATATGTTGAATCAATGTGAAGTCGAAGGTTTTCACGGCCGGCATCCATAGATTTTCCTTGGTTTTTTTCCGGACTTTGAAGCCGTGTTCTGGAAGAGTTTACTTCTGACGTTTCATCTGCATCTATGTCTGGCATCTTCAAAGAATGGTTGGGTAGGAGTGTGCCTGGAGTTTATATACTGTGAACCCCTTCTGGGGTGTATATGTAAATTTGTGTATTTGAATGGTTAGTTTCTGGATTTAGATATGCAAGGAGGATTAGTGTCTGTTTGGGCCAGCCAGAAAAATCAGCAGTAGCAGAACATGTTATAAACCAACCTGGACAGAAAACGTTATTAAAAAACACAGAAATTCTGGACCAGGCCAACAACTATCATGTCAGAATGCACAGAGAAGCTATTGAAATCCACAAACACCTGGACAACTTCAACAGGAAAGAAACCCTACAAGTAAACAAAATCTGGCTGCCAGCCCTGAAAAAAACAATAGAATCAAAACTCAACACTTGCAAATGAATTCCACCCAGGGACAGAGGGATTTCCAGATGATAATGGGCCATCAACCAACCATTAGCCAAACAGACACTAATCCTCCTTACATATCTAAACCAAGAAACTAGCCATTCAAATACACAAATTTACATATACTCCCCAACAGGGGTTCACAGGATATAAACTCCACACACACTCCTACCCAACCGGAAAAAAACCATGGAAAATCTATGCTGAATCAAGTCTTGCTCATATGTTTTCCCTTTTGGCATTTTCCCCTCCATCTATATTACCTTTTTTTTGGGGGGGGGGGACGATACAACACAAGACTCATATAGTTATTCCACTAACCTATCTAATAGGGTTGTTCCAAAAATGCCTGCCCCTCTTTGGAAATAAGGAGAGAAGATACAAGGCACAGGTTAAAGAGCCATTATATTTAACTGATTAACTTGTGAACTGCAAAGGAGGAGCTACCTAGAATGGGATTCCATTGGGCCAGGAATCACTACCGGACCTCCTCCCCAGCCACCTGGGTGGGGCACAAGAGCCTCAGAAACAATCCGAGTAGATTGGGTTGCTATCTTGCCGGAGGCTTTCCAAGCAACCCATGCCTTAGAAGGAGGATGTTCACTAGCCCAACCACAAGTGGACATCTCCATGGGCTCCATGACCTAAAAAGGTGATTCTGGATTTCTGCAAATAGTGCCTGCTGGTACTCACCATACTACATTTCAATTCTCTCCTCACTACCTGCCAAGTGACCTCCCATTTAAGACCCCACCAAATACCAGTTGTCCCATCATGCCCCCACTTTCTGTTTAGGACAGGCAAAATCTCCCAGGAAAGGGAGAGAATATTCCTACCTACCCCAGTTGCAAGCAGCCAAAGCCTACACCTAACTAGAGGTGGGTAGGTAGGCCAAGCATTCAGAGTAAAAGAGGATGTGAATGGGGTGGAGTGGACTTATAATAGCTCTCTGTTTCCATCCCTCACATCTGTATCATGGTGCATAGAATCACAATACATTTAACTCCTGCTATTCTGCTTTCCTTCCAGGGCCAACAAAAATAGCTCCTCCCATCAAGTGTAGCATTAATTTTTTTGAAGCTGAGTTATGAGATAACAGTGCTTTGAAGCGGGCAAAAATACTTGGTAATTGGCTATAATTTATTTATTTTCATAAAATTAATTCAAGTGTTGGAGGCACTGAATCCCATCACAAAATGAAATAATGGGATTATCAGTTGCTTCTCAGGAACCATAGGATAAATGAGGAAGTCCTCCAATTCCACATCAGAGACAAGCTCCAGACTCAGGCCTTGTCTGCAGAGGACAAAAATGCCATACTTACCCCAAATCTGGTGCTGGCAGTCCGGATGCTGTACAACTACATCTGAGGGAGGATCTAAAGTTTCTGGCTTTTAACCAGACTTTGCCCTGTACTGCACAAAGTTGGGGAAAACTCCGGTATTTGCCATAAGCCATAGAGTGGCTCTGGGGTCTGTTGGCATACAGACAGCTGGATTGGGGTAGAGCTGGAGTGACCCAGCTGTCTGCATGGCCACCCACCCAGTGCATTGGCCCTGCTGGCCCATCACTCTCTGTGCCACCACTGTGGCTACCTCACCCACCAGCTCATCACCTCTGTTCAGGAACCTGACATCTCCTGTTGCTGGTGGTGAGGTAAGCAGAGGGTGCCACACCACATGCTCAACAAGGAAGGAGTTATTCCCCTGTTACCTGAATGTGTGGGGTCCATGGGGATCCACTCATGACACTCAAATTACAATATTATATTGGGAAATTTTAATTAACTCAAAGGTTTGGCTGTGTGAGGCTGGGTAACTAGCATGGCCTTTGCACCTGTTTATACCAGTACTACTACAGAAACTCTAGATTTAAATTAAATAAAAATGATTTTATTGGAAAATAAACATGGAAGCATTCACTCATGCACTCACACTCACAAGAGACCACACAAGGTTAGCGAAAGAATTAAGGCAGAAAGGAAGCTATAGTTTTTGGATATAAACCCCATGACTTAATGTCAGTATATTATATTTTTTGTTACATGCTGAAAACCTGAGCCAATCTGGCTTGCACTTTTTATGCAATTTCCATTCAGGACTATGAAGTAAGTTCCCAATGAACTGTGGAGGCCACCCAAGCTAGAACTTAAGCCAATTTTGAGGGATGCATCCAAATGTCAATATAATATATCACTTCCTACCACAGTGTACTAATTATGTTAATGTAATGTCAATAATAAAGTAAAGAGTATCCTTTGTGTTTGGGGAAAAATATGTGTGTACCTTTTGGTTTCTTGGTTAAACAACCTCTTCCTGTGACTCAGAAAGGTATTATTAATGTTATTCTGGCAGGGCTGAAATATGGTGCTTGTGACCTAACCCACCCCTTGGCTTCACAGAGAAGAACAAGTAGCAGTCTCCTTGATACAGTCTCCTTGATGTCAATGTTGTTATACATCCTCAAATATGCCACTCACAGACTTGAAAATGCTGGGTCAGAGTGTTTGCAGCTTGTCAAAACCCAGCTAGGCTTCTTTTCTGGATTGTATCTTATTAATCATCAATGGCGAGGGGGGTTGAAGCAATGTTTAGTTCTTTCTTGGTAAAACTTTCAAGTGAACGTGTCATATTTATCCTGTCCCGGTGTTTAGTTCTTAATGTACTGCCAGAATGTTTCTAGGATTTAGGTACCCCAGATAATATTCCAACAATTTTGTATCCCTTTCATTGCTTATCCATTTGTTTTTAGGTTCTGAGCTAACTTTTAAGGCCTGGACAATCTGGAGCCAGCTTGTTTAAACAATTGCCTACATGGATATGGACCAGCTCAAATCCTAATACCCTCAGAGACTGTGTCCTCTCACTCTAAATAAATATCAATCAATTTGATAGGAAAAAAGGAAGGGAAAAAAGGAATCTAGGTTTTTTTATTATTATTATTTATTTATTTATACCCCGCTCTTCAGCCACAAGGCTATCAGAGTGGCTTACAAATTGTTTTAAGCAACAGCTATTTACACATCTACACTGCATTAAACAGTTTCCAATGTGTGTTAGCTAATTGCCCCCCACAAGCTGGGTACTCAATTTACCGACCTACGAAAGGATGGAAGGCTGAGTGAACCTTGGAACCGGCTGGAATCAAACTTGCAACGTGGTGGCTTGCAGTACTGGCATTTAACCACTGTGCCACCAGGGCTCCATTATCTACACTAGCCAGGATACGTTAGCTTTCTGCTAGCATATCTTGACTTCAGAGCTGGCACGTTTCCCCTGTTACCTGGAGAAAATGGCCCAGGGCCCAAACAGGATGACAGTCCATTGCTGCAGCCACTGCTGCAGCCATTTTCTCTGCTGACATGGAAGCTAGGAAGGGGGCCCACAACCTGTGACTGCAGGCCCCCTTCATGTAACCAGTATTGGTCAATTACTGCAGGACTCCTGCCTGGCTTCTAGGACAGCCAGGGAGCTGGCAGCGGCAGTGAGGGATGTCATGCTGGGACAGGCTCCCATGGACACGCAGTGCCCCATCTGGCAGTACAGAAATAAACAGTTTTTTTCCCTACAGCAGTTTATTGGGCCCCATCCCAGCTTGCCTCCATTCCAGCCCCATATCTTCCCCAGGAGTGGTGAGGACTGCCTGGGGGCAGATTGGGGTAAATTCCTTTCATCGTTTGGACTGCCGGGCTCTGAAACGGGGGCAAATTAAATCACCCATGTAGATATGTCCCTAACTGCACCTTTAAGTCTAAACTAATTTATATTTTTAGCATGAAATTTAATGGATATCAACCTACTCCCTCAGATGCACTGGTGAAGTGATATTAAAAACATGTTTTTAAGCATATAAACAAAATCTGTGGCTATAATATCACTTCATCAGTGCAGCTGAGGGAGCAGGTTGATATCCATTAAATCTCATGCTAAAATATAAATTAGTTGGTCTGCCCGCCTCCCTTTTATGCTTCAACAAACTAACACAGTGATTTCTTTGAAATCAGTTTGGCAGAGTCAGACACGACTTCAATTGGTAACCTTATATTGCGGACCCAGCCCAGACACTACCGTCCCCTCCCATGAGAAAGAAAGAAAAACGAAACAAAATGACACAGAATATCTTGAGAAAATATATTGGGTACATAAGAGATTAGGTCTATAGGTCATATAGAATATTGGCAGTAAAAGGCCACAACTTGAATATAGCTGAAAAATTGTTGGTGTCAATTGCATGGGTCCAGATCCCCTCATTGCCCATCCCTGTGTTGGTCAATGGACAGTTCTCAGTTGCCACCGACACCATGCATAGAGGGAACAGCCCTGGCCAAGCCCTGCCCACTTGACACTCTTCCCTCTCCTGTTAAACAAGGTTCTTATATGGGGTGGGGTCTCCGTCAACCTGAACTTGAACTTAAACTTGATGGAACCCCCCCACACACACACACTGTTCTCCCCAGGGCCCATGCCATCCACCTGCCAAGATGTGACATTAAGAATACAAGCAACATACAACCATGAAGCACAAAACACTACTAATGAATGGAGGGAGGGTGGGTCTTTGGCTCCTGTGAGCCAACTGAGGTCTCTGACATCAGGGGCAGGCTTAAATAATGGACCTCCTCATCCAGCCATGCCAGAAGTGCGGCCGAAAGTCCTGCCCCCACCTCCATATTGGCCAATCGGGGAGGGGGAAGCCTGTCCCAATTGTCCGATTCTTCTCACTTCCTCTGGCCCATGGGGCAGGCCAGGAAGGAGGAGGCAAAGATGGGATTCCCCCATGCTGGCCAGCCATGTGGCCGCAGGGCCACTGCTCATGGGCAGAGCTTCGGGCAGGCCGCAAACAGCCACTGGATGAGCCCAGTAGCCCCCTTCTGGGATTCTCTTCCTTCAGATTCTACTTGGCCACCTTTCTTGTCACCTTTAGGTCATAAGCAGGAAACGTGTCTAATATATGGGGCTCAGGAAATAATTTCCTTTCCTTAAAAAGGGGGATTCCTGGTTCAATGGTATTTTCACTTTTATTTTCATTCCCTTGCCTAATAATTCCTAACACTGATTTGATCTTTCTTAAAAGAAAAGAAAAGAAATACAGCACAGTGAATTGACATTTTCAGTATGTTTAATTCTATGATCTCCAAATCCTTTTCTTGGATAAGCTCAGCCAACCTGGAGTACTAGTGAGACTAGTACAGGGTGAGACCTGTGAAAGGCTCCCAGCCACATAAACTGGCCATGGAAACTTTTATGGTAGGGTGTGTGAGGCTTCAAACTGGATAATTTATTCAGGGTATGACACAGGGACAGACAATCTGTACATCCAGATGTTTTGGACTACAGATCCCATAATTTTTGACCACTTGTCCTGCTGGCTAGGACTTAAGAGAGTTGCAGCAAAGCTTCTGGGGAGTTCCAGGTTGCCTAGCTCAATGTGAGCACTAATGCAAAAGACTACCCAGCTATGATGAACGGCCACTGTAGGCTATTTCACTCCGGACGATAGGGCTGAGTAATAGGGGCATAGACATTATTCCCATAATTGGTTGCCGGCATCACTAATGTCACAGCAAACTTAAGTCCCTCTTTCTCTACATTTTAATGTTATTAAGCAATGATTTAGAGAATTTCTGAAAGAGAATCATTAGTTATTACCATTTATTGTTTTATTGTTGTTTTCTCTGATTTCAGGAGACAACAGATGTTTTTCATCATCTTGTTCCCCCATAAAATATGTAATTGCTGAGCTGCAATTTGGAATAGAAGATGACATTCAGCAATTCATTATCAAGCCGCTGAATACAGCTATTTAGAATACACGAAAGAATGCTTCTCATAAGTCAACATACGTGCCAATCTGCAAGATAAAGCCTTCAATCTGCATCATGATTTTTTTTTTTTTTTTACATTTTGGTTGTTGTTGTTGCTGTTCTCCATAGTTTGCATCCTTCAGAAGCAGCAGCAGAAGTATATTTTTATTGACTGGCACTTGTATTTTGTTTTGCCACATCCCAGTTGTAACAACCAAATATAAAAATGGCAAAGCCCCATTTATTTTATTTTAATATTCTTTTGGTTCCTCAAGAAGATTAAGAACAAGTGATCATTTCACCCTACTGAACCACTTCCATGCACTGAGTGAGCAAACACTAGCACCATTGCTAGAAATTTTAACAGGAGGAAGAAATAAATAAGATACTTTTTTCTTTTCACTGAAGCTGGATTTTCTGAGCCTTCCCACGCCCCCCCCCTGTCATGCAGCATAGTGGTGGTAGGGGGTGGAAGGCACTTTCCATGGCCGCTAATAAAGAGGAGAACAATAAAATATTTCATGGCACTAAGTGCCATGATAAAGAGAATCGGGGGGTGGGGGTGGAGTTGACATCTCTCTAAGGCCAGCTTCTTAGCTATGGAGAGTGGGACATGGCCAGTAACGGTAGGGGTTTCAGAGACTGCCCATCATGGTGATCTGGATTGCAGTCCATTCTGTGAAGGTAACTGGGGAACAACAGGTCAGATCTACAGGCAGAATATGCCAGTGGGGAGCTGGCATATTCTGGCCTGTGTAGATAAGCCCTTTGTCTATAGAGTCTGGATCTGTTATAGTGAGGTGATCAGTTGTCGCCCTCCTTTGTTGTTTATTTTATACCCAAGATTTCTTTTCATTTTGTGCTATTTTTTCCATTTAATTTCATTGACTTATACGTGGATATTGGTTGTCTTTTGTTGGTGGGCAGGTGCAGAGCCTTGGGGAGGGGGGAGAGAATGGGTGACATTGCAGCTGCAGCTGTGTAGTTTTAAAAGTGTTTTTTTTTTTAATGTGGGGGTTTGTTTTCAGAGGGTGACGGTTTACTCAGTACATTGGTTGTCTTTGGTGCAGTCCTTTGTGGCCAGAGGAAGGTTGGGCTTTGTGAGGCCCTGTCAACATGAGGTATGGTTTCTCAGAATTTAGGCATGCCTCAGGATGAATTTTTATTGCCAGCAGGCATGTACCTGTGGCCCATCACTTGTTTTTCCCACCACTAGGCTTTTTGAGGCATTATTAGGAATTCCCCTATTCTTCTTACTTGCTAGGCCCCTTGACCTATATAGTTCCCTATTAGGGCATGTGCTCACAGTGTCAAGTCAACTATGATTAGGCCCCAGTTGTAGTAGCCTTCTAACTGGCCATGAGGGGGCCAGGTCTTACTTAGGCCTTTCAACCTTGTTTTGTTCTTAGGTCCAATAGTGGGGTAGCCAAGAACAGCAGGGAAGTGAGTGGGGGGACAGGTAATGTCTCCCCCACCAGATAAAGGGGCATAATACAGTTAAGCTTCATAGGCTATTAGTGTAATTGCTTTTATATACTAATCAAGACACACCCTGCTATTTGAGAGAGGGTTTTAAAATGGGGTTTAGGATTCTGTATCAGGGAAAACATCAGCCATTTATGGCTAAGAACCTGCTATCAATGCTGCAGTTAGAACACATTGTAAGATAAAATATTGCAAAGGAAGTGGCTGAAGGTAGGGTGGTTGGTGTCTATCCTTCACTACCTGTCCCTAATTTAAGGCTTTTCCTACTAGGAGTGGCCCCTAAGAAGGCACCAGGAGAATACAGCATTATTCACCATTTGTCATATCCAAAGGGAGACTCTGTTAATGATACCATTCTGTTGGAGTTGTGTACTGTCTGGTACACTTCCTTTGATGCTGTGGTTAGGGAAGTGAGAGGACAAGGGGTTGGTGCAAGTCTGCATTTCATCTGTTACCAGTCTACCTCAATGATTGGATGTCATGTTCTACATGGACTGTACTTTACCTATTGGGTGTTCAGTGTTGTGTGCCACCTTTGAGAAGTTTGGTGAATTCCTTGAATGGACCTCAAGTTTAAGACAGGTGCCAGAGGGATGGTCCACTAATTATATGGCTTTCTCTTTATTGAGGGATTCAGAATGGGTCATTTTACCTTCTTGCTGGAGGAATTCAACTTTTAGGTGCAGGAACTGGACATTCCTTTAGCAGAGGAAAAGATGGAGGGCCCTTCCCACAAATCATTTTAATTTCCCTTGGACATTGAAATTGATAACAATCAATCAATTATTGTAGGCTGCCCTTTAAAGAAAGTTCACACACTGTAGTTCTGTAGTTCTCTTCAGATGCCACTGTGTCCTTGGGGTTTGCTGTTTATTTAGGGGATGGTGGTGCAGCCAAACAGTGGCCTAGTGATTTGATCCAAGTGGGTGTTACAACCAATTGACTATTTTGGAGTTTGTTCCTATTTTGGTTGCAGTTAAGATTTGGGCTGTGGAGTTATCCAACTCTTCAGTGCATTTCTGGTGTGACAAAATATCTATGGTCCAGGTAATTAATCCCCTGGGATCAAAGTCTGATAGGGTTATGAGGCTGGGTAGGGAATTTACTTTACAGCATTTATGATACAAATATACTGTTTACTGTGCTCCATGTGGTGGGTCTGGACAACGTCTTTGTCAATGCTCTTTCCTGCATGCAGATGGAATGCTTCAGATAGCTGCTATTAGATGCAGTTGCCAGGCTGGACCCAATGCCAGTCAAATTATGAATGCTTGGAAGGATGAGATAGTTAGGGCTATAAGTTTATTCCTAGCACCAAGCACTAGGAAGAACTCCCTTAGAGCTTCAGAAGCAGTTAGGTGAGATGTGGATAGTCCATGCAACCTATCTTCTACAGTTTGGTGTATCTCTGAAATGTCAGGAGTTACCTTAGTCCTTCATGTCTGTTAGTCAACAATGACCTTCTTGTTTAAGACCCACAGCTTTCAGTACACACAGGAGACTTATGTATTTGGAAAGTACTGGAGGAGTGGTCCAGGTAGGACAGGCAGCCACTTCTCCCTGCCTTCCTTATTGGACTAGGGCTTTGTTTTGCAACAAACTACAAATTTCCTGCTATGCTAACAGGAAGTGTTTGTTTTATATGAGGGCAGACATGCAAAGAACAGGGGCCTGCATTTTCTAGTCTGGAATATTGACCCTTTCTCAAATAAATGAATATGACACCACACTATATCTAGAATTTAGCAGACACTGTGAATCTGTAAGTTCTTCTGCCAGCCACCATCCAGAGTAATGTATACACAGCTGTAGCCTGGGAATATAGACTGGCTTAGAGAGACTCTCACAGAAAGAACATCTCATAGGGTGAATGGAATGGCAGTTAAGGTCGGGGTGGGGGGACTATGTACATTTATTTCCCCAAACCCATGCATTCTGAAAAATAAGCAAAGACCTGTTTCAACCAAAAATGACCAATTTCTCACCATGTGTTCTTGGAGAATGAGTTGGACTCACCCTTGAGAAGTCAAAGATGGCCTGAAGTATACCTCTGGAAGAACAGAGTTGACAAGGGACAGACATCTGCTTTGCATGCTTGCAAGGTTAGAAAATTCAGAAAACCAGAGCTTTTCAAGTGATAGAAGTCAATATATATATACCAGGGATTCAGTGGATGTCTCAGAAGATTGATTTATCTCTCTACAATCAATGCACCAGCAACTGAGTTATCTGCTGTTTCAGAAACTCTGACCCAGAGTAAGCAGAATGGAAGAGAATTATAATTGCAAAATAATATTATTGTTTTCAATAAAGCGCTATATGCCAAAGCCATAAAGATAGAATAGAAAAAGAAAGACAAGTACAAAATTTTATGCTATAAATAAATAGAGACATTTTTTACATCTGCAATGCCCTGTCCCTCCTGTGGAAGAACTTTTAAGGTGTTGGTCTCAAGGAAAAAATGATTAAAAGCAAGGCAGAAGGCTCTGTCATCTGGACCCTTGCAGGCAGGATGTACAGCTATGGTATTAGAGTGCACAAGTAAGTGTGTGTGTGTGTGTGTGTGTGTTTGATGAGACTGGCATGGACAGAGTTCATTACTTGGACATGATAAAGTCTTAAGGGGACATCAAGCAGTAATGAATTGAGAGTGTATGAAAAACAGCTTTGGCATGGCCAAAAGCCTTCCGAATTGAGGAACCTGTGGAAAGACTTCCTGCAACATTTTCATGCAGAGAATAACAAAATGTCAGCATGCTGGATATCACTTTGCCATGGTAGAATAAGTTCTGCTTTGCCTTCTTCATTCTTCTCATAAGGGAAACTGGGAACATTCACAGCTATCTGTTTGATCTGAAATTCTGTTGTGATTGCATATATATATATATATATATATATATATGATATGCAAGGTATTTGTTGACATAAGGTAATCTAAAGATTAATTGGGGGGGACTTTGTAAGTGAAAAAATAAAATAAAACACTTTCAAAAATGTAAAATTTTATTAATGAATATTAACAATTTCTTATATACAACATTGTTCATTGCTTTAAAATTAGTGGGAGGGGTTATGATTAAAATATTTTTCCATACAGAAAGCGTTGATAACTACAGGGTCACTGCTTATTTACCAATTATTGAGATGCACAGCTTGGAGAAAAATAGGGATGGAAAGAATATTTGAAAATATTCAGAAAATGTTCAAAAGCTTTATGAGAAGAATCCTGTAGTGATGAGAATTTTCACATTTCAGGACTAATGTACAAAATTTGCACATGATTGTTTTGCACAAAAAACAGAATTTCCTGTGTGGGAAATAATATTTCTGTGTAGAAATATTTCTGTGCAAAACAGCCATGTGTGAATTTTGCACAGAATAAGTCCTAAAATGTGAATAGACTTTGAAACCTGTGGCTTTCAAACATTTTCTTCCATTGGGAAAAAAATGGTTTAAATTACTCATTGTTACTTTTGAGAAGAAACTTGATGAAGAATTGCATCCCTACTTATCCATCCATGCAGTGACAATTCATCACTTTGAGGGGATATGGCTGTCTACCACTTCTTTTCTAGTCTTCCTTCCATCCATATATCCAGTTTAGTTGCACACCATTCTTTCCTGCAATGAAATGTTGAGGTGAACGTCAAGAAGCTTCTACTTCCCCAGAAATCTACTTCCACAAGTATGGAGCAATGTTGACAAATGAAGGCACATTAGCATTTGCCACATGCCCTTGATCTTTCAAAAGTATTTGAGTAGAGCAAGAGAGACACACTCTATAGTTTCTCCCATGCTGATGGTTTGATAGCATCTTCTGAAGAGTTGTTGTCATAGGCAACTTACCCCATCTTTTTCCCATCTGCAGTTCAGATGAAGCAGGGCTTTTGCCCTGTTCTGTCCCTGGGCAGTCCTTATGCCCCCCCCCCCAAAGTGTGTGTGTGTGGGGAAGATTGGGTAGGACCCATTACAGCATTGAAAAACAAATACAAGGAAAAACTGCTTCTGCTGGCAAAAAGCAGATTGGGCCCCCCATGATTGCAGGAACCCACTCCAGTATGCTGGCCCATCACTGAAGGTGCAGCTGCCCTCTGCCATATGTCTTCCACAGCATGTGACCAAGCCTGGTCACATGCTTCATGCCTTGGTCACATGTTGCAGGCTGGCTTCCTGGTTTTAGAGAGAAAGAGGGAGAGAACAGTAGCAGTGGCAGCTGCAGCTTTGGGCTGGCATGCCCATCTGGACTTCCTCCTGTTGCATGCAGGTAACAGGGGAGAAAAGGGCCTGTGCATTCTTGCCCATGTAGATGAGCCCTGATACAATGTGAAGTACAGTAAAATGTGCAGTTTTCTCACCATAATCCCATTTCCTTGTATTTTTTTCAAGCTTTGTCTTCATTTTGAAATTATGAGGGAACACAAGGTAAATTCTTTCTTTCTTGGGTCCAGAAAACCCCAGCCTCCTAATTTAGCCTGAGAAGTACAGAGGTGTTACTGTACCTTTCATGTTGTACATTGAGTTTGAACTGGGAAATGATTGAATATGTTATTGTGGGCTTAGGAGAAAGAATAGTATGCAATCAAACATAGTTGGGATCCTCTGTCTGGAACACTAGCCTTTCAGTTTAAATCAGAAAAATCCCTTTCAAAAATTTACATTGCCTGAAATATCCCTTATATCTAATTAAACAGCATGAAGTCAAAGAGGCACTGCCAGTCCTGACAGTTGGGTGGCAGACTAATTGTAGAGGTTTTTCTTATAGTCATGAAAGGATTGGCTGTCCTTAGTGTGCCTCAGATGTCCCTATCTGAGGACAGAGCCTTGTTATCCTACCTTACTTGTTGATGTGTCCAACAGCACAATCTAGCTCTGCAAAAAGAACTCAATTAAGCTTTGCAGTGGAGAAGGAGTGAAGTTTCAATTGCCAAAATGCACATATGTTAATGTTCAAAGACATGTTGTTAAGCTTATTTGGTGGATGGGGTGGAGTCACTTGCTAACAAGCTAAATTTTCAAGTTCTTCACATGTCAAAGGTAGAAGGGGTGATTCAGGGCAAAAAAAAAAAGAAAGAAAGAAAGAAAAAAAAAGAAAGAAAAGAAAAAAAGAAAAAGGGGAAAAAAGGTAGCTTTGAATGGTCCTTTTGCTATTGCTGCCAAAAACCTACCTTTGAATTGTCCCCATGGAGTGAGCATGGTAGTGATTATGAAGTAGTTAAAAGGAGATTGCCCTTGTAACAAATTTTTGTGTGAAGTGTGCACATGACTGTCAAATATAACAGTGCAGTTTTGTCTTGATTCAAATGAGAGAGGGTGTGGGGGGGAGGATTTGTCCAATGGGAAATGTAATTTTAGAAAAGAATCATAGAAGATGAACAGTTCCTCCTAGCTTTATATCTTGTAGAATGATACTGACAGGCACTTTGGGGGAGAGTGCGTATTTTTCTTGCTGTTTAAAAAGGTTAGCCTTTAGATTGATTTTTGATTCTGTGAAACTTTGATAATAGCCTGCCAGAAGTGACCTGTTGGGGCCTTTCCCCCACTACAGAGAGGAAACTAACATAACTGATCAAGTCTCCCCCACTCCCCCCCCCCATGTTACATTATAGCAGTGGTGAAATCTTTTTAAGTGAGAGCGATGGGAGAAAAAAAGATACATCAAAGCTTTGTGAACCTCAGAGAGAAGCTGGAGCCATTTCCTATTTTGAACTAGGGTCAGTGCTGGAACTGTATGGTGAAGGAGCACTATGAGTTTTTCCACCCCACCATGAAAGGACTGCCCTGAGCACCCAATCATGTAGAAGTCTAGTTCAGGTGATCTTCTGCATTTTTGAGGTCTCTCTGCATGGTGGAAATAAAGGACCTACATCCCAAGCAGTCTCCTGCCCCTTCAACTGAATTAATAAACCAGGGCTATGTCTTCCAGTTAGCTTTCACATTTTTGATATTTGGCATCAGTGTAATAGAGGGATATGGGTAAGAAACAAAGAAAAGTAAGCATAGTGTTACTTAGGTGTGGATGAGAGTGGGGAAACAAAAGTCCTGAAAAATATTACTGGTCTTTTCAAGTGTTTTTGAATTTCTTTGAATAATTCAAGATTTGTAGAATAACTGTTGGGGAACAAATCTTTTGGTTCCACTATCTATCAAATACCTCAGGAGATGAGTTGGAGAGAAGCCAGATATTATTGTCTGATACTACCAATGATTAGTCATTGGCTTTGTTTTACTATGTCAGGCTGCAAGTTCAGGATCAATGGTAACCTATTACAGACCTAGCCTTGCCTGTAAGAAATCTGACACAAATCATCTTGATTTCTCAGTTGTTTCCATCATGCCGTACTGAGATGGAAATATTGCATAATTAAGACTGCAGTAGTATTATACAGTAAGTCCTAAGAACCTGGTTGGATTTATTTCTAAGCAAACATACGTAGGATAACACTGTTTGAAATTGTGAAGTCGAAGGCTTTCACGGCCAGCATCCATAGATTTTCCTTGGGTTTTTTCTGGGCTGTGAGGCCGTGTTCTGGAAGAGTTTCTTTCTGATGTTTCACCTGCATCTGTGGCTGGCATCTTCAGAGAATGGTTGGGTAGGAGTGTGCCTGGGCTTTATAGGCTATGAACCCCTTTTGGGGAGTATATGTAAATTTGTGTATTTGAATGATTAGTTTCTGGGTTTAGAAATGCAAGGCTCGTTAGTATCTTTTTGGCTAATGGTTGGTTGATGGACCATTATCTGCTGGGAATCCCCCTGTCCCTAGGTGGAATTCCTTTGTAAGTGTTGAGTTTTGATTCTATTGTGTTTCAAAACTGGGAGCCAGATTTTCTTTACTTTTAAGGTTTCTTCTTTCCTGTTTGAAGTTGCTTTGACAGCTAGAGACACATTTCATGACTTTTGATATCCATTTGATGTTCCCCATAAATTCTGCTTCCCATATGGGTGGTATTGTCACTTGTAAATGAAAACAGACTCCATGGTTAGGCCAGGCACAAACTGAACCCTGATCATTTGTTTAAATGTTTTGCCCCTCTTTCGTCATGCATATGGCAAAGTCATGCTGTCTGCTTAATCTAAATCATCTCACCAGAAGGTTTGCCCTTTCCCCCCATTTCAGGGTGTTCTACTCAGCAAGATGCTAAACACCTGTCAAAGGGACTGAAAGGAGATAAAGGCTGAAGTTTGCTACTGTTTAACTGAATGACTTATCTGGGCAAGATTGATGGTAATAGCTTCAGTTTACTTCAGCTTTCTAATATTTTTCTTTCCTTCAAAATGTGTTTTTCAGCTATTTTGATGGAACTGCTGCTGCTGGAATCTTTTTTTTTTTTTTTTCCTTATAGCAAATGGAGATATGTGCTTTCAGGAGACGTTTTTGCCACTACTTCTGTCATCTTTAAATACATGCCTTTAAAAAAAAAACAACCAAAAAAAACCAAAACAAAATGGAGAGTTCTCTCTGTTTTCTTCTCCTTCTCCGCTTTTTTAAAAGAATAACTTTTTATGCATTACTGCCATGGATGTGCTGCTAACTATCTAGTTTTCTTAGAAGACTTACCTATCACTCAAAAAACCACCACATCATTTCTCTGCAAGATCTTCAACAATGTTTCACATATGTGTGAATCTGAGGAGAGTGAAGCAATAAAACTGAACTTAATGAACCCATTATCCTTCTCCTAGGGACCCTCTTGCCATCTTCCCAGGACAGAGAAATCTGTTTTCTATGTAAATCATGCACATGGAAATTTTTGCACAGAATAAGTCTGAAATTATAGCATTTTCTGCACAGAAAATAGCTTTTTCTACACATTCTCTTCAAAATGCTATTCTCTGTGCATAAAATGCTGTTTTCTGCACAAAACAGCCACATCCAAATTTTATACAGAATTTGTCCTGAACTGGAAAAAAAAATCTGGCCAGTCCAGGAGTCTTCTCATCATGGTTTCTTGACATTCAAAACATGCAAGCAAGGAAATGAACAGACAGAAAATTTTTGATTTTTATTTTTTTTTCTCCATCCCTAAGGCAAACACACAAACACAAGCTCTCTCGTTCTTACAGAAACTACCAAGTTATCTTCTGAGTGGAGGAGCTGGACATTGTCTTGACCAGAATGCACAGCAGTTACCCTAGGTATTTCTCCTTTTCATTACCCAAAGAATTATAAGCCCTTTTATTTTGTTCATTAAGAATAATTTTGTTCTGCCTTTCAAGGCAAAGTTTGCTCACTATAGTTTATAAAACACAAATTTAAACCATAAAATAAAATGTAGAATTAATGCTTCCTCTTTCTTCTTTTGTTTCTATTCTTTTCCTCAAACTTTGCTGGCCATAATGTTTGCTTATCATTCATTACATATCTCACCTATCTTACTCCCCCCCACACTTACTCCTAACTTCCAACTACCTTACTATATAAACAGCTTTGACTCCAGAACATTCTCAGGCTTTGTAATTATTATTTTTTTAAATCCAAGGAGCTGCTGCTGACATCAGTCTAGTTAAAAGAATACAACCTAGCTGTCAGAATAGTCAAGCTCAGGGCTTGTCTAGGTTGGTTGTTTACCCCATCTTGCCCCTGTCATAGAGTCCTGCAGTCTAAACGACACAGGGCTCTTGCCTTGTTTTGTCCCTGGGCAGTCCAGATTTATTTATTTAGGTATTTATACCCTGCTCTTTAGCCACAAAGGCTCTCAAAAGTCAAAGGCTTTCATGGCTGGCATCCATAGTTTTTTCGTGTTTTTTTCCGGGGTGTGAGTTTATTCCTGATGTTTCGCCTGCATCTGTGGCTGGCATCTTCAGAAAAAAGTTTGGCTACCAGTCGTCGAAAACACCAAAATCAAAGCTCAACAAATGTAAATAAACTTCACTCAGGGACAGGGGGATTTCCAGCAGTCAATGGACCATTAGCCAAACAGACACTAATCCTCCTTGTATATCCTCCCACCCTAGGAACTAGCCATTCAAATACACAAATTTACATATCCTCTCCAACAGGGACTCACTGTATATAAATCCCACACTCTTCTACACCAACATTCTCTGAAGATACCAACCACAGACGCAGGCAAAATGTCAGGAACAAACTCTTCCAGAACACGGCCTCATCGCTCAGAAAAAACCCCACACAAAAGTAAGCTCTCAGAGCAGCTTACAAATTGTTAAGCAATAGCAATTTGCACAACCACACTGCATTAAGCAGTTTCCAATCTGTGTTAGCTAATTGCCCCCACAAGGTGGGTACTCATTTTACCAACCTATGAAAGGATGGAAGGCTTTGTGGACCTTGGAGCCCTTGGGATTGAACTTGCAACATTGTGGCTGCAGTACTGGCATTTAACCACTGAGACACCAGGCCTCCAGATGACACCCATGGCAAAGATGGAGGGGAGGGAAGATAGAATAAAGCCTTTTGTTGTTCTTGTTTTGTGCCTTCAAGTCATTTCCAACTTATGGTGATCCTAAGGTGAACCTATCATAGGGTTTTCCTGGAAAGATTTGTTTAGAGGAGGCTTGTCATTGCCTTCCTCTGAGGCTGAAAGAGTGTGACTTGTCTAAGGTCACCCAGTGGGTTTTCATGTCTGAACAGGGATTCAAAGCCCGTTCTCCTGAGTCATAGTTTGATGTTCAAACCACTACACCATTCTTTACAATGGTATAAAAAAAAAAAACTCCCAGGAAACCCTGGGGAAAACCCAGATTGGGCCAGGGTGGGAATTCAGGGTCCATGCCTGCACTCCAGCCCACATAGCTGGATGCTGATGCTGCCACCACTGGAATCCCTCTGAGGCCAGGAAGGAGCCCTCTCCCTGTATGTGTTCAAGGCCCCCTGCATGTGAGCACCATTGATCACATGCTGAAGGCTTCCTTCCTGGATTCAGAGGGAGTGAAGCATGGCAGTGAGGGTGGAGGCCACTGGTACAGGCTGGCATGTCTGTGCAGACATCATCCCATTTCATGTATGTAATGGCAGGGAAATGGGCCTGATCCAAGGCCAGAATATGCCAACAGGAAGCCAGAGTATTCTGACAGGTCAAGACAAGCCCTAAGAGACACTGGGCACACTATAGCACTGAAACACACCTGAAAGTTTGTCCCATCCCTTTCAGGGATCCTCCCAAATTTCTTATGGACCACAATTTGCCATGGCATCACCTTGGTCCCTTTTATCATCTCTGTAGTAGAACAAATGATATATGTATATATTTCAACAATGGTTTATATGTGCTCCCTGGTGCAAACTGCATAACAGATATACTCTTCTATACATTTTATGTGTATACTAGCTATATACCTGGTGTAGCATACACCATTCCCCCTGCTGCCCTCCCCGAGCCCCCCCCCTGTGCACACACACACACACTCACTGTACCCTTTCCACCCACCTCCACTGCCTCCCCCCCATGCAGCACCTGGCCCTCCCACTGCAGCCCTCCTGCCCCCTGCCACCCTCCCCAGCCCCCCCACTGTGCACACATGCACACATTCTGCTCCCTCCCCACCTCCCTCCCTCCTATGCAACACCTGCCCCCCAGCCTTCCCATCCCCTTTCTCCCTCCCCATCCCCCGCACACATGAACACACACACTGCCCTCTCCCCACCCCCACTGCTTCCCTCCCCGCAAGTGGTACCTGCCCTCCCCACTGTGGTCCTCCTGTCCCCTGATGCCCTCCTCGCCCCCCATGTGCACATGCACACACACACACCATTACCTCCCCACCCCTGCTGCCTCCCTCCCCCCATACCACCTGCCCCCCCACCATGGTCCTCCCATCTCCTGCTACCCACCCCACCCCAGCACATGCACACACACACACACACACACACACACACTGCTCCTTTCTCCCTGCTGCTTCCTCCCCCCATGTGGCACCTGCCCCCCAGCCCCCCACCGTGGTCCTCACCACTCCCTGCCACCCTCCCTGAGCCCCCCCCACACACCATGCCACACACACACCCTGCTAGTCACTCCTTGCTGGTGGCCATGCTTACACTGGATGTAAAAGTCCACATATTCCCACCCCCAGTGTGCTGATTGGCTGCCCAACCAAGCTGTGATTGGTTGGTCAGTTTTCTAAGCAGCCAATCAGCACACTGGAAATGGCAACATACCCAAGAGAATTATATATAGAGATGAATAATAGTTCCACTTTGAACATGCATCAATCCTAGCTGAATGCACTGTGGATGTATACTATTCAACAGAGTTCATTCTTGTATTGTCTACCAGGCACTGTCAACACATCTGTGGTGGTTATCAGGGTTATCAGTGGTTATCAGGGCCTTTGTGTACCTCTAGCAACACAGTCACACACAGGTTCCCTAGGAATGTACAAACACCACTTGGGACAGCAAGTCAATATATATATATATATATATATATATATATATATAAAATACAGAATTCAGTAAAATATACAACTGTGCCAGATCACTCTGGTTTTCAGGCTCAGTTCGTAACATGTTTAGCCTTCTCTGTCAGAGAGCTCTGGTGCCACAACACACTACAAATCCCAGGAGAATGGAGCCATGAGTGATGCCAAAGTGCATTATTTCTGCAGTGTGGCAGCAGGCTATGTTGTTTTGCAATTGTTTACACTGCCTCCATCAACGCATTCTGTCAGTATATCTGAGATGGAACATGTATTCTTCAATCGTATCTGCAGCAGCCTCTGAAATGATGCATTAGAGATGGGCTCAGCAACTGGTGTAACAAGATTAAAATATATTCACACAAGTAAAAATGATAGTAAATTTCTTTTTCACTTTTACCCTCTAGATTCTGCAACAGGTCCATATACACATATGTATATTCAGTTGAACATCTTAAATAGACACAAGAGCAAGCATATATATGCTTCTATTGCCTTATAACCCCCCCCCATTTCACTTTTCTACTTCATGTTGTATTATAACCTGGAACTGAAAAAAAATAAAACTGATAATAGTACTCCGCTCCACCAGAAACTTTAAGTGAAAGTAGTTCGTTAGCTGAGGGCAACTGAAAATGAAATTGAGATTAGACCCTCCCTACCTCAACAACTCACCAGTTTTTAAAATACTTATATTTAGGAATTGTGTGAAGATTTATTTTTATAGCAAAAAGTTTGACAAGCTTCTCTTAGTTACATTTCCTGGAATCCCAACAGGGCACATGGGGTTCACACTCACCTATCTTTTCAATTTAACCAGCAGCTGCAAAAGGTGAGGGAAAATGTGTATACTTGGAAGGTGCACATAGAAAAATATGCTTTCAAAACAGCTTAAAAACATTTAATTAATGGCAAAAATATTTTCAAAGAATGCCTGTGATTTAAAACATGCACAGACATGCACATATTTGAAAATAAATAATCCAAGAAATTGATTGATTTTACCCAATGAAATAATAGCAAAAGAAAACTTGATGGAAGGAGACATGTACTGGATGTGCAGATATGAAAGGGGGCATCTCTGTTGATATAGGCTATACAAATGTGCACATCTCTGCTTCAATATATCTACAGAAAGCAAAAAAGAACACCGATATCTGAAAAAAACACTTAATCATAAGCATTTTATATAGGTGGGTCTTTTTTTTTTTTTTTTTTTTTTTAAGAAGAAGATAATTCATTGCTGGTAAGCAGCAGAATTTAATTGGAGCATTGTCATTTGCACAAAATCATTTCCATCTGCTTAAGCTTCCCTGAAGCATTATTTGTGTTTGATACTTCATTGCATTTTTAGTTATAATCCTTTAATAAACAGCAAAGCAAACTGTTGACAGTGCAAAATACTTTCTTTTCATGAGCAGCAAATGATATGCTCATATAGCTGAGTACCTAGCATAAGCCCTGAAAAAGTTCATATAATGGAGAATTTATAATTTGTGTTAAATCTGAATAGTGTCAGAAACACAAGCCGAACAATCTCATTTTCAATTAATTTCTGCTAAGTGAAGAGCCCTAGAAATATTGTCATCATAGTCATGGTTGTGAGACACCATGGTGTATGGGCCTGAGTTGGACTAGGCCTCAAGGCCTGAGTGTTGGTGTTAATACTTCTGAGAGTATTTTTCAATTTAAAAAACCATTTTTAAAATTTTATTTCCCATCTGTGAGTCTCACCAGTTTTTACCAGTATACATAGGTCAAACGATCCCAAAGTTACCCAGTCTCTTGCTGCCACATTGAGCTAATTAAGATTGCCCATATTAACATCTGATGCAAGTGGGGTTCCCACAAACCCCCAGTAATTCAGGTAACATATTTATATATTTATTTTATTAATTTACATGCTGTTTTCTCCCAATAAAGAGACTCAGGGCAGCTAAAAAGATATTTAAAAATAATACAGATTAAAACTATATGAAGTCATTAATAAAAGTATAAATATGAGGGGTGGGGTTATACTTTCCCCCCAATATTGGGACTCAAAGCAGATTACAGAATGTTAAAACCAGAACAAATTAGGAATGTACAAAAACATCAGTAAAAATATAAGTAAAAACATTTTAATAAGCAATTGGACAATCTATAGAATTAGAACCATATAAAAATGTATTAAAAGACAGGATATAAACAACAATAAAACACTAAAACCATTTAAACCCCTCTGCAGTCAATTCCTGAAAATCTGCTTGAATAGGAAAGTTTTCACTTGCAAGGGTACCATTACAGTCTGGGAGCAGCCACTGAGAAGGCTCTCTCCTTTGCACCCATCAACGCTGCTTCCTGGGAGGGTGGGACGGAGAGAACAACCTCCCTTATGCTCACATAGGGAGATATGGACCTATAGATATCTTGGATCCAAGACATGATCATGATGGAGCATGATTCACTTGCTAAAAATCAAGCAGTGGAAAGAGCCATGGTAGAAGGGGAGAGGTATGTGGTTTGCTGCTCAATCTTCAACCCTTCAATCTTGAACCGATACAAGGTACAGATGCAAAATCTATTTGAGAGGCAAAAAAATGTGTGAGAAAAAGGACAGGAATGGGGTGAAGGAATATGGGATGGTGAGGGTAAGTTCAAAATGCTCCTGCTTCATCTGCTCAAATGCTACTGCTACATACTGCTAGTATGTAGACTATGTGGTTGCCTACACGATGAAAAAAATCCTCAAAGAATTCCCTAAGAATGCCATTGGTCCTCATGGATGAGGGCCCACATTCACCCTATTCAGAAGGAGGGGGGATGAAACCTCCACACAGTCCGTGATAACTGCTTTCGCTGATTTTTGCAATCTTTTTGAAAAGTGTGTGAAAATGTGCACAATACATCATCTGTACAACCAATACACAAAAGTTCATCTGTACAACCAATTCGCAAAATGGCTCACAAGGCAGGGCTTGCGATGCCAGAGCCGACATTATTGTTTTGCTGCTGGCCTGGGCTGAGTCCCCAATGACACCTGGGCCTTCACACCCCTGGGAACGAGCTGCGTTGGGACTCTTTTGAGTGGTGCAGATGCATTGCTATTGGGCTGTTGTGCCTTTGGCTGCACCCCCCCCCACTGCTCTGCTCTCAAGCGGTGAGTCTGTCACTGGTTTCTTTGGGCAGCATGGGGCCTGTGGGCCTTTGGCCCACCTCCTCGTGCCATTGTGCCTTTGGCTGCACACATCCCCACCACTCCACTCTAGAGCAGCGAGTCTGTCACTGGTTTCTTCAGGCACCACAGGGCCTGTAGGCCTTTGGCACTCCCCCCCTGCACCACAGACTCCGACCCTAGAGGCTTTTTTCAGCTGATTGGGCACCACATTGGATGTTAGGTGGAGCAAAGAAGAGGCATCATTTACACTCTACTTACACACACACACACAAAAGGATCACTCACATTTCTCTGTCTGCAGGAGACCAGGGGCTGATTTCCCTTCCCTGTCAGGTTGTAGTCAGTGAGTCAGGATAAGGGAGCCTGGTGTGTGTGTGTGTTGGGGGAAAGAAGGTAAAGGGGGGATTGCATGTTGTCCCCATGGAAGGAAGGCATCTTCTCACTCCCCTCCATTCTTGCCTCCAAGATGAGGATTGTGTAAACTATCATGACACAAAGCTCTGCATTGAACTGGGGAGTGAGCCACAGGGGGTGTGCCTGGTTAAGGAAAAGGCTGTGTGTGTGTGTGTGTGTGTGTGTGTGTAGGGGGAAATATTTATTTATTAATTTGTGTATTTGGCTGGGGGTTCCTAATGCCTTCCCCTTCTTGGCCGATTTTCCAGCCTTCCCTGTTTTGTTTGCTAGTAATGACTTCAAGTTCTTCTAGGGCTGGGGCTGAAAGGTTCAGGGACCACATTTCCGAACTACTCCATTGGAGGGGTGGGGTGGCGTTGCAAAGGGGCTCTGTGGACCTCCCCCCCTTCGCCATGGACTCCAGCTCTAGAGGCCTTAGAGTGGCATGGCTGTATCGCTGTGGGGCTGTTTGGATTTTGGCCACCCCCCCACTGCGCCACAGACTCTGGCCAGAGTGGCCTTGGGCCTACTCTGCCACTGCATTTTCAGGTGAAAAGGAGCTTCTTTGTCAGAGGCATTGTAAAAGTGAGGTATGTATATATTGTTGTTGATGGGGGTGGCATAGGCCTGGCTAATATTTATTAATATGTATTTCCTGCACCCGTTTTGTGTATTTTGTTCTAACTTTACTCATTCCCTTTCAGTGGGTAAGAAAAAGGTTTCAAAAAATTCATATAGGTGTGTTCTTCTCTGCCAGATTCAAAAAAGAAGAGTGTGTATATATGTGTGCAGGGAGAATAAACTAAAGGGTGAGAATTTCACCTACAGTCTGGAAAGATTTTTTAGTGTGGTGATGAAACATAAATTTACATGCTAATCTGATTAACAGAAGTGTAATAAGCATAAACATGTATGCAATTAGCATACACTTTTTAGCTATTCAACTATTTAGTATAAGGACCATCAGACACACAAAATAAGGCATCATAATGACATCACATAACCACAAAAGGGCATGCAGATAAGATTATGTCAACCTTTCATGGTTAAAATCAGCTCAAAACCCATAGTTTTTCATGATGGCTTAAGCCGTCAATTGATCCCCATGCTGCTTTTGTGCTAGCATTGCCGGCATGCGAAACATTGGGCCATTTAACTCTTGTGACTGCAGCGAGAATGGCTGGTCTGGTGCAAAAATGTCTGGGTGAGATCAGGACATCCAGGTAAGTTTCACTCTTTTTATAACCCTCCCTGGGTTACTTGGGACTTTTAAAGTGTGTGGTGTGATTTTAAAAACTTTTTATGCTTTATTTTTATTTTTTAATTTCCTGCACAACGAAGTCTTGCAGGATTACGAATGGGAAGTGAGCAGGGTCCCATTCACCTTGCCAGAGCTGCCTTTGCCTGGAGAGGAAAGTAAGTGTGTGTGGGGGGGCATTCTTTTTCTGGCATATTTTTTTTTAATGCCGGCAAAATAATGTTTTAAGGGGCTAGTCTGATAAAGTCCCTAAATGTAAAGTAATAGCATTTTTTCACTAACTAGTGTTCCACCAGCAGAAGTTTATTGTTGAATTCTGCCTATTGCTCATAAAAAACAAAATAAAACAAAAAGCCTTCTCACCACACATCCCTATAATTTTATTAATATTAATGCACAATGCTCATGGAATTCACTGGGTCTTAGAAGAATCTGGCAACTTGGAAGGATACAACTCTGCTTTTACCATCTTCTTTCCCAATGTTATAGTCCTTTCTTTCACAGGTGTTTACTGCCTTCTGAATAATGCCCTGTGGTTTACAGGCTTTCCCCCATTTTACTAGCCTATTGTACTGTCAGCCACAGTGATGCTGGATACCAGTTACTGAGAACATCAGCAAGGGAGCACCATTTCATTCATGTCTTGCTTATGGGCTTCCCATATCAAGACAAGGTGAAGGACAAGCTAGCACTCCTTTCAAATTCCACATACAGAAGGTGGCTGGACTGCCAGTTGAATGTAGGCTATTGGAATAGCATCCTCCACCATACCTCAGGGCATCAGGTCTGTTTAGGAGATGACAGGCTGTGTGGCACATATAGCTCTTTTTTCCAACAGAGTGAAAGATTAGGAGCTCAGAAAGATGTGACAGTGGACTGCTGTTGTTGCTCTGCACCACCACCCAGCATCAACTATATGAATAGTTGCCTCATTCTGCCTGATTGTACAGAAGATCTTATCCCATAAACATATGATTGGCCACCATAGGGCAAAAAATATTCCAGACTAAATAAGCCTTTAATTTATTTCATCATGGTTCTTTTAATTTTTCTCAGTTGGGACAAGGATCCTTTGGAACATATGTAGAATCAAAAAGAAGGGTAGGTTATGTCTTGCTTTATTTTATTGTGATAGTAACAAAAATAATATATATTTTCTTGCAAGTGCATTGGTATTTTCATTTTTAACAAAAAATCACATCTCTTAATGAGTTAAATATCCTTGAAAATTACAATTAAATGAAATCATTTTGAACTGCTTCAGCTAACACAACCATAATTCATTGGTGACACTTTGGATTGAACCATCAGAGATGAAAATGGACAGTCCTTGTTCTTTTCTTTTCTTTTCCACACATTCAAAATTAGTTATTATCTGTGCCTTGACTTTTTATTGCAACAAGGAAAATGATGGTTTCATCATCAAAAACCCTTCAAGTTAAACATTAGTGAAGCTCTAATGAAGATAAAGCAACCTCTCTAATTTTCTAATAGACAATTTTTTCTAATCGGAGCTCACTTTATGTATCTTTAATAATGATTTATTTTAGAAAAATCCCAAGGATGACATCACTTGCTGTGCTCAACTCAAGATAAAGCTGCTTAGATCTCATAAAGAAGAACATGAGCACATACGGGCTCAGCTCAATTACTGTAAACTATCTCCTGCACATGTAAAAACTAATTATAAGGCAGCATGAGTAACTAGATGTGATATAAATAATATCAATGGCTCATGTATTCCCAGCATGATTCAGTTTAAACACTTAAGCTATGAATAACTGAAGAAGGTTCTTTAAAATACCCTGGAGAAAGGTGAAAAATGTTTGTAGGATTACTTCCTTGAATGAGTGTGTGTGTGAGAGAGAGAGAGAGTGAGTGAGTGAGAGAGAGAGAGAGCATGAACACACACACACACAAATAAATAAATCTGACATCTACATCATATTACTCTTCAAATCAAAGGTGCTGTCTTTTCCCTCCACAAAGAGTCAAGATCAATTTCCACCTCAAGATAACATTATGTATGAGCCAGTCAAGTTGCCTTGTAATTGGTTCATTTTGTCTGAGCTATTCCAGCATACTCTTGGGAAAGCTCAAGGTGTGTGTGCTTCTCTCTCTCTCTCTCTCTCTCTCTCTCTGTGTGTGTGTGTGTGTGTGTGTGAGAGAGAGAGAGAGAGAGAGAGAGAGAGAGAGAGAGAGAGAGAGAGAGAGAGATCAGGTCTGCACAAATTTACTGAGATCTCTTCAAATCAGGGTGGAAACTCAAAATATCAATATAGTTGGACAACCTTGCCAGTAGTCCTTGCCAATACTTACCACCTCCCCCGGCAACACCAAACAGAACTGGCTGATGAAGGTGGACTCCCAATTCATTAAAATGAGATACCATACAAATTACAGTTCCTAAGCATCACAACAGTAATGGGTCTTGCCACAGCTTCAAGAAGTCTCCAAGTCCTCTAGCACTGTCAGATCTTCTTGCTAGTGTTTCCCAATGGTTGCCTCATTCAAATTACTGCAAAGAGAGAAAAGATAAATTCATTTGCACATAAAAATGGCACATGCTCAAGCCTCATTTGTACATAGAGATACAAGTTTAGAGAGAATAACAGTAAATTAAACAGAAATGCAGTACATCCGTCATTGCAGGAAAAACAGTGATCACATTGTCTGTGTGCTTGCTTAGTCTGCTGTAAAAGTGCTAACTGCTGATGGACTTCTCCAATGCCATTCTTAAGTTTCTTCCTCTTTCTCAATGTATTTTGTCATGCAAGTGGGCTTGGACTGGACAACCCTTCAAAAAGAGGTCTGTCTCATACCCTCTAACATTTGACAGATGAAAACTGAGATAATGTGGCCAAGCAGCATCAGTGTTTGGTCAGGTTGGCAGAAATTTTTAATGAAGAAGAACAGACAAACTAGGAGAGGCTGTAGCAATTTGCTTTTGCCTGAGCCTGCTAGGAAGGGCAATATTCTGTCCCCTCTCCTCTCCCCCCACCCCCCGTTATTTATTCAAAAGTATTTATTCAAAAGGATTAATTGGAGAGTTGTCCAATCAGGAGAGTTGGAGGATACTCTGTCCTCTGTAAATTAACACACAGACCAGCAGCCTGTTGGTGATAGTGATGGGTGCCAGCCCTTCCATGTGTAGAGGCACTTTGAAACTGCTAGGCTCCAGCCTCAAGGAGAGAGACTCCACACAACAGGCTCATACTGCAGTGACTGTACAGTGTTCACTTCCACACAGAGAGACAGTCCATTCATTCTGCACTGCTTGAGAATGCAGCCCCTGACGGCTGGAAGTGGATTAGGGACCATGGAATCCTTGAGCATAATGCTCTTAATGGTGCAGGGTCAGATCCAAAGTCACACTGAAACCCTTCAAGACTGGGGTCTCTGAGGAGGTAAGTGGTGCTGGACCAGGCCTACATCACAGTAGGGTCCTTTAAGGATCGGGCCCTAGCATAAACTCACAGAAGTATAGATCTGAGCCAATTCGTATCCTTTGCCTCAGCCAGGGTCTGGTTGTCAGTCCTGACTCTTTGATATTCTTTTAAGAATAAAAGGTGGGTGAACAGAGGGCTTACTCCACTGCTGAAGGAGCTCTCTGGGTGCTGTCCCCTCTCCCTTTGTACTCTTCTCTCTGCACCCTTATCTATTTCTCTGTTGTGGGCCGTCTACAGTCATGCCCCACAGCCCTTCAATTATCTCTTGGCAAGAAAAGGTCTAATATCGTTTTCATCTCTCCTATCCTGCTTTGTCCATGGCATCTGCTTTCTAAGACTTCTTCTCGTTCCTCAGCAGTAGCTGTAAATTTTATCAGATGGCTTTTCAAGATGTCTTGATTGCCAGGCATCTGGCCATAAATCTTGTATTCTGCTGGAGTCTTGCCAGGTGCTACTGACATGGTTGGGAGCTCTGCTGATGGAGGCTGGAGGGTGAGACAACACCAGCAGTAGTGTGTCAGACCCCGGGCCCCAACTACAGTGACATTTACAGAAATATGTGGGGTGGAGAGTCTGTTCATTTATGTACTTTTAGAGACACCATGGGAGAAGGTATCCTTCTCCAAGGTATCTACCCTGGTGTGCAAAAAATCCTGGGGGGGGGGGTTGCGGACCCAGACCGTACCACCCCCTCTGCCCTCAGATTGTTGCAGAAATCATGGAATAGCAGACCCATGGATTGGAAAGTGAGTTTTATTACACCAGTGGGCCTGACTGGAATATCTTCCAAAGAGTCAGAACCAAGAGCTATTTTTACAGAACACTTTTATACAGTATGCAAAAAAAAATTCCCTCCTCCTTCTCTTTGGTGTCAGCAATTTCCCTTGAGACAATTTGTTTATAGTTCAAGGCAAGATAACTTAGGAACATTTAGGTACAGTTCAACCACTATTAGAGAAAGAATTTGTTTACATCAGCATATCGTATGTTTCTGGAACATAGAGTTGATTAGTAAAGAACATTGACTAGGCCTGAGAGTTAAAGCAAAAAGACTTTGCAGAGTCCCAGAGTCTCATGGGCTATCTAGTCTGACCCCAAATAGTGATTGTAAGATTATAGCATTCAGCAAATAGACATTAGAGTCGAAATGGCTACTACAAATTAACGAGACGAGTACACACTGTGGTAACTTCTAACAGTTATATTTCTACATCTTTGGAAAACAAAGGTTAAATACAGGTAAGTAAAACATTGTAGAGTAATACATTGTGATTGTTGTTGGCAATAAAATGGCTGCAATTTGCATTCTAAATTGTTGGTGGCCATGCATGGGTTGTGATCCTTCATTGCTCCGCCCAATGTGGATCAATGGCACGTGTCAGTCAATCCCGACCCCATGGAGGAGAGAGGTGATGGCCAAGCCGACCCGCCTGACCCTCTCTCCTCCCCTGTAAACAAGTAAACACTATAGGCAGGGGGAGGGGTCTCCTTGAACTTGAACTTGTACTTGATGGAGACCCCTTACTTAATCCCCTATCACGACCCATGACATCCGCCATCAAGGCGTTCCCCATGGGAACCGCCTTCCACTAACCATTACCCACATCAACAGGCAGCCCTAGTGGCCCAGATTGGCCCCTGGCCATGCTCACAACTACCTATCCAGCCGGATGTATGCTGCATAGGCCCCAGACCGCCAGCGCCCCAGCCGCATGATGGACTCTGATGACAGGCCCCCCGACGCTGCCATGGTTGCCGCTCCTATCCGGAACGAGTGACTGCCGAATTCTTCTGCCAGCAGCCCCATCCACAGTAGGGCCTTCTTCAACATGCTCACAAATTGAAACCGTGTCATGGGGATCCCATCCCGGTGCTGGAACAAGGGGCCGCTACCCAAGCCCCTCATCAGCAGGAAGCTCCGCATGGCTGCCACCGGGCATAAGGAGGATCCTGCCACCTGTTGCAGCTGCAAAGTGGCTCCACGGCCCTGCTGGTTGGCCTTGGAATGCCGTATGTGCAGAGTCATACTCCCTTCTGCGAGGGCTACGTCGCACATCAGCAAAGCCCTTCCAGACTCATCCTTCTTGGAGGAGCAGACAACCTCCCCCACTCTAAGGGCCCCGAAGAAGGCGGTGGTGTAAGCTGTGCCAAAAAGCAGTGCCTCGAACTTAAAATGGCAGATATCAGGCAGCAGAGCCACCATCTGCCCCAGCAGCTTGTAGGACATTGGACACCATCCATCTGTGACCTTTGGTGTTGCCTGTCTCCAACCCTCCATAGCCTTTGTCACCATGAAGGAATCACATGGGTCGCCATAGCCTGCTGCTTTGCTGAAAAAGGAGATGCCTGCTGCCTGTCCTGCAATGGTTCTGGATGCCAAACCCCTCTCTTCTAAGGACACCAGGTAATGCAGTACCTCTCGCTCCAATGCTGGCCAGGCCGCCCCGTAGCCGTGCTGCCGCCTGAAAGCCAAGAACTGGGAGGCCACTCTCCTGTAGCTCACCCTTGTTTATGGTGCCAAAGAGTCTGCCACACCTTGGATCATGATTTGCTCCCAAGGCTCCAAAGCTCCACCGGGAATCGGGCTGCCGTCCTGTCTGCGTTCGGGGCCAGCAAGCGGAAACGATCCTCCTGAAATTGAGATAAGGCATCTGCTATCTTGTTATCCATGCCTGGAATGTGCCAGGCTTGGAAACTGATGTTGGACTCCAGGCAAAGTAGCACAAACCTGCGAACCAGTCTCATGACCCTCTCTGACCTGGAGGACTGCCTGTTGATGATCCTAACCACTGCCTGATTGTCACACCAAAAACACACCCTCTTGTCCCTGAATTCTCCCCTCCATAATGTGATGGCCACCAGAATGGGAAAAAATTCCAAGAAGGCGAGGTCCCTGGACAGCCCCACCCCTATCCAATCCTGAGGCCATTGCTGTGCACACCAGTAGCCGTTGTAGTAGACACCAAAACCCAGGCTGCCCACTGCATTGGAGTGGACCTGCAGGTCCCCTCCTGGCTCCAATCTTCCCTGCCATGTCGTGATGCCATTGTAGTGATCCAGAAAGGTGACCCACACCCTCATGTCCTCCTTGACCCCCCGCGTCAGGTAGATGTGGTGGTGCTGTACCCAGATCCCCCCAGTGAGGCGTGCAATGCGTGCACAAAATGCCCTCACTGGGGACACCACTCTGCATGCAAAGTTCAGATGACCCAAGAGCGATTGCAATTCTTTCAGCGTCGCCTTCTCCTTCCCCAGGAGGCCCTCCAACACCACCTTCAAGCTTGCTATCTTGTCATCAGGCAGTCTCGACACCCCCTCAACTGAGTCCAGCTGAATACCCAGGTACACCAAGGATGGTGCTGGGCCCACCGTCTTATCTGGCACCAAAGGGACACCGAGTTCCACCGCCAGAGCCTGGAATGAAGACAGCAAAGACCCACATTCCCTCCCTCCAGCTGGGCCCATCATTAAAAAATCATCCAAGTAGTGCATGACAAATGGGAACCCCGCCCTGTGCTGTAGGGCCCACTCCAAGAAGGTGCTGAATGTCTCGAAGGCAGCGCAACTAATGGAGCACCCCATGGATATGAGCGCCATAACGTAGTACCATTTTTCTTGAAATTTGAAACCCAATAGGCAGTGATCACCCGGATGCACTGGCAACAGCCAGAACGCTGATTGAATGTCACATTTTGCCATGAGAGCACCTCTCCCGCACGTTTGGAGCAGGCATACCACATGGTCTAAGGATGCATATCTTGCTGTGCACAGCTCCAGAGGGATGGCATCATTGACTGAGGACCCCTTCGGATATGATAGGTGATGAATGAGACGATATTCCCCCGGCGCCTTTTTGGGTACGACACCTAGTGGCGATACCCACAGGTTTTGCATTGCAGGCGTCTCAAATGGGCCCGCAATGCGGCCAGCCTCCATCTCTTTCCCAATTTTCTTAGCCAACACGTCAGGCAACTGTGTGGCAGACTTCAGGTTGCCTGAGGTGGAGGCCTCTCTTGTACCCTGATACGGGATGCGAAAACCAAATTTGAAGCCAGAGGCCAGGTAGGCAGCCGCCTCCCTTTTGGGGTATACCACTAGGAGCAGACACATGGCTTCCAATTTGACTAGCGTGAAAGCCATGCGCCCCCCAAACCCTTCCCTGGGGTGTACCTCACTTTGCATTGCTGCCACCGTCACTGCTGCCGGACCCTGCCTCCTTCCTGGTGCTGGTTGAGGCAGGGCGACTGCTCCAAAAGTTCTTTCCCCCACCTTCGTGATGGGAGCAGCTCGTCTTGGGGTGCCCACCCCTGCAGCTGTCACATGAGTGATCAAACCTGCATTTGTACCTGGTACACTTACCCGCGTTGTACTCCCAGCAGACCGGCTTCTTCCCTTCCTTCTTCCTGGGTGCCTTGGGTACCTCCCCTTTTTCTCGCCTGCCAGGCCCTGTGGCCTGCAGCCATGTGGGGTAGTCAATGGTTTCCCACCTGTGCATGGGGAACCTGGAAGCCTTCTTCCGGCAGTCCATGTCATACAGAATGTCATTTGCGTCCCCCACCTGAGCCCTTACCACCAACACTTGCCGAAGGTGGTTGATCAGGTGCCAAGCCTGCTCTGGGAAAACCAAAGCCACCACCCCCATGAAAAACACATACCCGCTGAGCCAGTTGGCAAAAGTGCGCTCTGCCTCTGCAGTGGCCTTCTCGTTGTCATTTTGTCGCTCTTGTGAACCCTAGCCTCCTCCCCCAGGGGAGGGGCCAATGAGAATATGTCAACGTAGTACCCTTGCAGAATCTTAGAGCGCACCTTGTGATCCAAATGGCCCCCCGGAGGGTCTTCCTTGGACTTGGTCTCCCTGAGTTCCTCCCCTGGTGGGTTCCTACCCCCAATGTTCCTCTCCACAGCAGCCTTCTCACAGGCCTTTCTGAGTTTGAGAGCCCAACCCGGCAAACCCGGTTTGAAAGCCCCTTTTTCCCAATACCTCAACTTGTCTTCATCTGAGGACTCACCCAAGGAGGAACCCGAACGTGATCTGTGGTGCTTTCGGCTCGGGCTGCGCCTGCCTCTCGATCCACTGCACCTCCTTCTGGATGACGACCCATGAGATTCCGAGCGCCTTGAGTCCCTGGATCCGCTCCTGCCCCTGGATCTGGACCAGCGTGAATGCCCACTGCCACTGGATGTGCCCACTGTAGATTATGTGCCTGGCACCTCCACCACCGGCCCAGCCGTGATGGCAGGCAACACCTGTGTTTCCACTCTTCCAGAGGGCTGGTCCTTGTCCATCTTTTCCAGCATGATGGACAACACCCCCATGATGTCAGCTATTGTGGGCACAGAAGTGACAAAGGCCTCCACCGGAGGACATTGCTCTGGTAACGGAGGGCTAGTGTTGGGCCCCGCTTCTGGCTCAGGTTTCCCAGCCACCCCATCCCCTTGGAAAGGCTCAGCCTCAAGCAGCGGTGATGCCTCCACATGTGTTTGCTGCTTGGCTGGCCGCTTGGGTCCCATGCCCCCGGTTGTGGTTGTGGTTGTGCGACACTGCAAAACTTTTTTTAAAACTTTATTGAGTGCCGACCGCTGCCCTGTGGCCCAAACCCTGCAAATAAGAGAAGGTGAGGCAGAGGTTACCTCCTTGGCTGCTTCTTCACTCAGCACAGCATGGTACCTGCAAGGGGAACCCCTTTTCCTGGTTGTGTGCTTGTGGGGGGGGGAAGAGGGGCAGGCAGATGTGAAGGAGCTGGCCCACCCCTGAGCCCACTGCCAGAGTGGGTTCCTGCGGCTGTTGCCACTCGCCCGTGCCTGCTGTGCAATGCAGGCTGATGCCTGTTGTCCTGGCACACACCCAGCTCTGGGGCCCCCGCCCCCACAACCCCCCAAGGCCCCTGAGACCTGGGGGCACCAGTGGCCCCTGCCGCCCACTGCCGAGCCGTCTCCACCCGAGGCCGCCACCTTGCTCCCTGCTGCCTCAAGCCCACGGCGGGCTCGCCCAAACCCTGTGGGCCGTTGCAACTCTGATGGCCTGTTTGCACCCCCAGCGCGTCCGGAGTGGCCAAACCACTCCCAGGCCCATCTGGAAGGGGGGAGCAGGGATTTTCCCTGGGAGGAGGGGGTAGCTGCCGGAGCCCTGCGAGGCACCCACACCCCCAACTCTCAAGGCCTCATGAAACTGCTTGCCTGGCCGCTCCCCCTGGCATGCCCAGAGAGGCCGAACCTCCCCTGGGAAGGGGCCTCCCCAATGGGTTTTTGGGTGCCACCCTAGCCCCCGTGGGCCACCTGCCCCCACTGTGAGAGGCCACGCAGATACCGTGGCCCAACTGCCCCTGGCCCAGCATGCCCAGAGAGGGCGAACCCCTCCAGCACCCATCTGGGGGGGCAACCCCGGCGGGCTGTGGCAGGCACCACAGGAGCACCGCAGGCCGGCCGCCCCCACTGCGGACCCCATGACCCCCATGGGTCCTGAGGCCCAACTCCCCCCCAGTGCTCCTGGATAAGCAGTGCCCCTCCGGGCCACCTGGCGGCCTGGTTCCATCCTGCACCCCCTATCCCCACATGCCCGGGGAGGCCACGCTGCTCCCGGGCTGCAACGAGTGGCCTGGAGGGGGAGGGGGGTAAGGGAGGAGAGGCAGCCCAATCCAGTACCTTGCCTCCAAGCCACAATCTCCTCCCGACCCTGCTGTTGCTGCTGCTGCTGCTGCTGTTCTTTGGGTCCAAAGAGCCTGACTGAGCAGGGGCGGCAATGGAGCTGCCTTTTTAACAGCTCCGTCGCCTCCTGCCTTTGTCATCCAGCCACGCCCCAGCACTGCCAGATGGCCCTCCACCTCCCAGCCTAGCCAGCCAATCAGGGGAGGGCTGGATCGCCCCAATTGGCCACCACCTTCCTGCCTCCCCCAGTAGCGGTGCTTGCTGGGAAGGAGACAGTCTGATAATGGCAGCCTCCTGGGCGACCAGCCATTCGGTCACCCACCCCACCCACCCCAATGGGGAGGCAAGGAGGCTGCCCCCTGGAGGGCTATGTTTTTCGGTGGATAGCCAGGCCACAAAACGGCCCGCCGCCCAAATGGCAAGCCCCATTCTGGGTGCAGTTCCAACTCCCTGGCCACTGACTGACTACAGGGGAGGACCTGGATTCATTATATCTCCTTTTAAGCACTGAAGAAGGAGCAGCCTTATGCTGGAAGTGCAGGTTGTTCCTTTTTCTCTCTGTACTTGAGATAGAATGGTGTTCCCCCACCCTGATAAGTAGCCAGGGATAGGGAGCTACCACACACACACACACACACACACACACAGAGCAATTCTTGTGAAACAGCCAGAAACTGGTTGGACCTTCACCACCTCATGTAAATACACTGATGGACACTGATACTGCACCAGTATGATGTAGGATCTGGTGGAGGAAAGTCTGGATGTGAGTCCATTATTCCCTCAGCATGAATTTTGGTGGCATTTTGGGCTGCATTTGCAATGGAACTGGGGGAGCCGTTGAGTTCTCTATCATGACCACTTTCCCAAAATTTGATATCTGGGTGCATCAATAGGTAATATATATTGGGTTATGTGTAATTTATATTTGTTAAACACTAAGCAGGGAGTACATGTAGAACTATTTCTGTCTTTTACTTAAACAATTTCATTGCTGATGCCCAGAATGACAAAAATATATTAACCATGCAAGGTTATCCTCTGCTTGAGGGCCTGAAGCATCCTATCAATGTCATCTTCTTCACCCAGCTTCCTTTGCCAGTCCTGCTATCTCTCATTGGCAGATATTTCTCCCAGGGAGGGCTGATGGCTTTTCTGTTAGTGAGGTAGTGTATCCATTCTGAGCTTCTTTCAGCACTTTAAAGGAACTAACAAAACTTCTGAACTCTATCCACAAAATACATTCAACAGCTTGGACTAATTTTTTAAAGCCTCGACTAAAATCTGGAACTATTCAATGCCACACTGACATGGAAGACACTAGCTGCCACTGACTCACTTTATCAACAAATGGAAGATTTTTCCAGTCCATGTGTCATTGTGGAATGCATTGGGACAATCTTGCTTGATGTAGGGCCAGCACTAATAATTTTGGTGCCTGAGATAGAGCTGCAGATGGTGCCTCCTCACCCCAGTCAAGATGGATAATACACCAAACCAAGCAAATCATGCTAGCACATGGGACAGAAAGTCCTCTAAGCACCTCTCCCTACCCCTCGAATTGAAATAACAGATAAATAACAATTTGTTGCTTTTCTTGGTATTCACTATAGGTTGCTTAAGATAGCTACCTCAATAAATATAGTGGTAGGAGTGGCTGTGAGATTAATGGAAGCCCCATCCCCAACCACAATTGAGAAGCAGCAGCATATGTGCTGCTTTGGGACCAAATGTTACCTTCACTCTCCTAAGTTAGATAGGGCTGTCTCTGCCATCAGGGAACAGGAAAATGTCCAGGGGCCTGTGCAATGAATGTAAGGTCCTTTTAGGCAATGTCACATCTTCCAGTAACAGTGGGTTCCTGATGCTGGAGAAGAAATGGATAGCAACTCCCTGGTGTTCAGTTTGCTGAGCTGACACTGCTTCCTAGCTTAGTTACTCAGAACAGCTCAAAAGCAATGTGTAAAGAACCACATCACATCCAGCCCTTTCTTGTAAACAAGGTGTGAAAATTCAACTGTCATTCACAGAGAGTCAATTGCAGAGTAGGGATGTTAAGGATTTTATTTGGTTCATTTTTTAATGAAAACTTTTCAAAATTCCCAAATTTGGTCATAAATTCTATGGAGAGTGGTTACATTTTTAGATTTTCCTTGTTTTTTTTCTGGGATGTGAGGCTGTGTTCTGGAATAGTTTCTTTCTGACGTTTCGCCTGCCAGCCACAGATGCAGGTGAAACGTCAGAAACTATTCCTCACAGCCCAGAAAACAACCAAGGAAAATCTATGGATGCCAGCTGTGAAAGCCTTGGACTTCACAAGGTTAAATAATAATAATAATAATAATAATAATAATAATAGTTGTTAGTGTGAGGACAAGAAAGCTGGTAAAAACATTTATTTATTTATTTATTTATTTATACCCCGCTCTTCAGCCACATGGCTATCAGAGCGGCTTACAAATTGTTTTAAGCAATAGCTATTTACACAGAAGCTCTCTAATGACTTATTTTTAATCCTTATGATTGAATTCAACTACATTCAACCATCTTCCCACCAGAAAGCAGGCAATTTCCCAGGTCACAAATCCCATAGTGTCTTGGCTTTGAGGACTACCCTGGACCCACCCAGTGGGCAAGCCAGGTATTAACAGAACAGATAGCTTGCCTACATCATTGCCTACTACTTTATCTTTCTGTTACCACCACATTCTCCTTCTTTTACTCCCCATCACAACCACGATTATTACCCCCTCCAGCATAACTACACAAGCAGAGACATTAGAATTATGGCCATAGTTGTTATTGAACATTATAGTTGGGTGTATTTGATAACACTACTGAATATATCCACACATTTCTCTTTTTGAATTCATTATACTAAAATATTGAATCCACATAAGGATCATATATATATACATCAGCTGCTATGACTGGCAATACAGACATGATAGGTGGCCTTACAAGAATAGCAAAGTCTACCAGGGGCTTCACGTGAACCCCCAAAACAATTTTCTTGGGGGTAAAAAAAATATCTGGCTCAAACCATGACTATCAATTTATAAATAAGGAAGAATGACAATTTCACTTCAGTTTCTCAATTTACCAAAGCTCACAAAAGGGACAGATTCACCCCTCTTTAGTCATGAATGATGTGCTGCTTAATTTATTATGGAATTGTATCATATACATATATTTTTTTTTCAGAATAGCACTAAGAAAAAAATCATTTTGATTCCAAGCTTTTCCTGAGTTCGTTCTTTCTTTCTTTCTTTCTTTCTTTCTTTCTTTCCTTCCTTCCTTCTTTCTTTCTAAAATAGGCTTAATATGATATGTCCATGTATAAATTAATGACACTTTTGAAAACTATATTTAAGCTGAACATTTGGAGAATATCAACTACCCTATGTATTCTCCAAGAGCACTCCAACCATTTCTAATTAAACATTTTACTGAGGTGGCTTTAGCTGACAACACACAATTGAGATCTGCTCTATTGTCTTTTCTAAGGAGATTGAATGTGGAAGCATTTAATTTACCCTGATCCATTTTCTTCCAAGTCTTCTCTTCAGAATTTAGGGCATAGATTTTTTAAAGAAATTGCTTAGATGCATGTACAGTAAGTGTTTCCCTCACTGGCTCACTCATCCCTTGATTTCAAATAACTTTTTTGCAGAAAAGTCAGGAAAATATTTTTTATTCCCTAGATTATATTAAGGTTTCATGAGATGGCAAGATAGGAACCACTTATTTTTTTATTCTATTTTTTTAAAATATATGATGCACAAAGTTGACTTCTGTGATGGAACCCCTATCCAGACTGGCCCTGCAGTTCTAACCCTAGGGCTCCTGTCACATACCTTGCCTCTTTATGCTCAAGATCTTTCTCTGGATCCCATACTCAGGGCTGAAGGTAGTTTTATTCTGAACAAGGGGCTGTGTTGATCAGTGGGTTCAATGTGGCAAAGTGTGACCAGTCTTCCCTATTGATTCTTAGAGGTAAATGGTGAGACACAGTTGTACAAAACAAAAACGGTAAGTGTATATTGTACAACAAATAAGTTAAACATGAACTCCCTGAACTCTGTCTACACTCTCAGTTCCCCAAACCCTATTTATGTCTTATCAATATTTCTCTTCTTAACTTGTCTTCAGGTTGGGCCTGTCTACACTGTAGAAATACAGCAGTTTGACATCACTTTATCCACTACAGTTCTATCCTATGGAATCCAGGGGTTCGTTTACACGGCAGATTTATTGTGGCAACATGCACTTTAATTCTTTTCTGCAGCTGTGCCAGTCAGGTTTTTTTTCTAATTATGCTGCTTTTTCGATCAGACTTGGAAAAGTGCAGGGGGCATGGCCTCCCAAGCAGAGGAAGGCTTTATGGGGAAGAGGCTAGTCGTGAGTGAAAGAATGTGAAGCCCTGCATTTTCTAGCTAAAGAAAGACTCACAGACTGCCAAAATAGCAGGGGGGGGGGGGGAGATCAAAGAAGTGTCTCTGTCTCTGTAAATCTGCCTGTAAATGAACCAACTCCCCGAAGCAGAGAGACAGCGAGATTGCAGCTGAGAAGAAGAAATTCCTTTCTTTATGTGGGGAACAGATCACCCCTGACTGTAAATTGTTGGGAATCCTTTTTGTTTGCAAACTGGCTTGCAAAATAGCAGAGAGGATTTTTTAAAAAATATATTTTTTATTATTATAAACATCTTGCTGAGTTTACAGAACAAAAGAGAAAATAAACACATATCTAATACAATATAAATATTCTGACTTCCTTTGTTGAAAATAACTCAAAGTATTTGTTATATAAGATTTCTTTCTGTCTTTCACTCTATCCCTTTCACATTGTCTCTTTATCTTTTTGCTTACTTTATACAATGTTTTAAGCTAATTCTATCTCATCCCTCCTATCTCTCTGAGGATTTTTCAAAATTTCCTGATCGCTACTGAATCTCCCTCCCTCAGTCCCCCTGTTTTAAGCTCACCCCTTCATCATAGCAACCAATCACAGTGCAGCTCTGCTGCAGACCTTAGCGGAATGGTTGTTTACACTACCAATAATGTGCTACTTTGTAAATATACCGGCAAAAATAGCGACATTCCTTGCCACGTTATATTTGGGTGTATTACTTTCCCCCCTTCTGAATGAGGCGATGCTGTGGTGCGATCTGTGGGAACATTGAGCTATCTTTGTGGTATATTTAGAGGAATATTTGCCTGTGTAAATGGTCCCCAGGTATTTGTAGCTTGATGAGGCACCAGAGTTCTCTGATAGAAAAGGCTAAATACCTCACAAAGCTACAAATACCATGATAAAACTATGGTGGATGAAATGGTGTCAAACTGCTGCATTTCTGCAGTGTAAACAGGTCCAGTCTGACTAATCCAACTAATCCTTTTACAGAGCCTCTGGTTATAGCTTCCCCTCTCATTGCCCCTTCTTAATAGTATCCCAAAGGCTGTGGTTGGCTTTCTCTAACCAGCCCATCTTTCTTCACAGCTGGAGATACAAGCAGCATGTTTTTAAAATAATAATTAAAAATGAAAATATAATAATGCAGTCTTCATTCAGATTGTATTGGGAGAGCAAGATGTGAAGCAAATTGAGCTTCAAGGCCTCCAGAATCTCAGGGGTCCATAATGAAGACAACAGGCATGTTATAGTTCAACAGAAATTCAATTGATATGAAGGCACACAGGAACACTCATTAAACCTAAGTATTTTTAGATTCAAACCCTCGATATTTGCCTGTTGTGTAAGTGTTCCATTGTGTTCAGTAGCGCAGGGGTCCCTGGCAAGGAAAAACCTGATTCCGTGGCAGGGGGGCTTTCTGCTTTGTAGGTACATTTTCACTTTGCACAATTATAGCCCTTATATGTCACTTTAACTGCTATGGCTCCATACTATGTAATCCTAAGACTAGTAGTTTCGTGAGGGTTTTTTTCCTTCAAATTCTCTATCAGAGAGCTCTAGTGTCTTACTAAACTACAGATCTCAGGATTCCATAGGGATGGAGCTGTGACAGTTAAAGTGGAATCAAACTGTTACAACTGTGTTGTGTGAAAGAGTCCATCAATCCTACAACCAGATTACAGGAAACTGTTAGAACTCTGAGTTTTTTCTTGTTTTCTGAATTTTTGTCAGGCAGCACCTGGACATTCTAAAATTTTCCTAAGGATCATAAAGTATGTAAGGTCTTCAGAAAGAAAGAAAAAAAGAAAAAGAAATAAAGGCCAGAATGCTAAGGAAGTGTATGCTATGCCATTTTCCAGTTTCCCCAATGTGCAGTAAATGTGAAGGAGAAACAACAGGCATGAGATAGAATCCAGGTGAACAGTAGCAAAAATCAATAACAGTTGGGCATCTTCCTTACAGATTCCTCTAGTCTGAAAGGCTGTTCAACAAAAGAGATGTCATTGATATAGCTGGATTTCAGCAAGTAACTGGTATTTCATTATCTATCTCACTACGATACTTTTTTTTTTGGTTTCATATATCAGATAGCCTTTGATGGTTGTATGAAAAAAATATAAGGAGGAAAGGAAACTGAAGATACCCATTTTGATCTTTTTGCTTTAATGTTTGAGGGAAAAAAAATTCTAATGAAAGACTAAACACCATGGACTACAGGTCAACCACCCTGCCATTTTCTATACTTTTTTGGTCAGAGGAATCAAAAAGCAAGGTATAATTATCAACTCTATATGGAACAACTTCTCTTTTCTCCCTTTGCTTGTTCCATTACCCTTCATTGAACCATAAAATGGGAGAAAGATACACACGTGTACTTTATGACTGCCTTTCTCTAGCTCTGTATTGACACAAAAGAAAGATGGAACTTTTTCCTGAGCTTTGGGTATTTTTTTTCCTTTTTAGTTCTCTCTCTAATGCCGCCCATTCCATTTTTGTGTTAGGAGGAAGCTCTTCTTTTTAACTGGTACTTCCACATTTCACATGAAAGTGCATGCAATAGTTCAATTACAGTATGTGAGCAATATGTTTATAGCTAGAATCAAAAAGAGTTGCAATGTTGATCTGCAAGAAAGGCAATAACTGCTGTCACATTTATTCTATCACATTTATTCTTACTCTTCCTAAGCAAGACCCTATGTCATCAAATATTTATTAAGTACAGGTTGATCCTCATATCTACAGTTTCACTTATCTATGGCTGAAAAAAATATGTTCTCTCTAGGCATGTCTAGGTCCTCACTTCTATTGTCAGCTTCTGACATTTGTCTCATTGAAAATAATAGGGTTCCCTATTATCCACAGTTTCAGGTATCTACGGCAGGTCATTATTTTTTTACCTGAACAGTACAGTTGTCCCTTCACATTCACTGGGGTTTGGTTCCAAGGACCCCCACCCCCCGTGAATACCCAAATCTGTGAATACTCAAGTCCCATTATATGCAATGGCATAGCAAAATGGTGTCCCTTATATAAGATGGCAAAATCAAGGTTTGCTCTTTGGATTATTATTTTTTAAAGAATATTTTCAAGCCGTGAATACTTAAATCTGTGAATGCCAAATCCATGAATGTGGAGGGACAACTGTACTTATTAGACATTCCCATGGAAGAGGGGATGAGGCTAGCAAAGGGGATATAGCTTCCTCAGTCTTCTCTAGCTGTTGTTGGGTTAACAGCTGTAATTTATTGCACGTTATGCAAGGCTCTTTCCCCTTGAGTAATCAGTCTTTCAAGGCCTGATGAAACAGAAGTTTTTATGTGCCTGTGAAATTATATCCAGGAGGGTGCTAGTCCAACCTCTCTGGGAAGGGAATTCTTGTTCCTGGAAGCAGCCACCATGAAGGCTCTGTCCGATGTTCCCACCAGATTTACCTGTGAGGATGGTGGAACAGAGAGAAAGAAAGGCTTTCCCCCAAAATCTCAAAACATGGTCATGTTTGTATGGGAGAATATATTCCTTCAAATAACCTGGACCTGAACCATATAGAGGTTCATATCCTATTGAATTCCTTAGCTCCAAAGAGCCTTTGCCCTGGCTCCAGCTCCAACATTGTGTGCTAGACATGGACAACAATTAATGTCAACATTTCTCTCAGGCCTTGCAATGAAAATTCACCCTTGAGATCTGGACTTTTAAAAGAGTTTATTCTACTACAATGCTTTTAATGTATTGCTGACCGTCTATTGAGAACTCAGAAATGGCTGCGGCCAATAAGGACACTATCAGGAACAGCTCCAGAAAATGAAATCCTTGTAATGAGAAAATTGCAGTTTAAATTGGATGTTTTTAAAGGGCATTGTGAAGGTCAGAAAAGTGAGGGATTTGGGAGGTGTTGAAATTGCAGGAACCATTTGTTATAAATTTTGTTTTGCAACAGCAAAATCTTAAGAACCTTCTTAACTCTGAGAGTTGCTCTGATTAGTAAGCAGAGGTAGGGAGAACAGGAATTCTTTAATAGTTAATACACGTTGAGTATCCTTTATCTGGAACTCTGATATCTGAAATACTCCAAAATCCCAAATTATCCACATGAGTGGCTGAGATAGCAACACCTTTGCTTTCTGATGATTCAAGGTACACAAACTTTGTTTCATGCAAAAAATTATAACAAATATGGTGTATAAAATTACCTTTAGGCTATGTGTATAAAAATAAGGAGTAAATGAAACATGAATGAATTTCATGTTTAGACTTGGGTCATATCTCCAAGATATCTCATTAACTATATACCGTACATATATTCCAAAATCCAAAACACTTATGGTCCCAAGCATTTTGGATAAGGGATACTCAACCAGTAGTATCATGTACAGCTGGTTAATTTTCAAAGTAATAAATTTCAGTTTGTACTGTGGGAATTTACAAAAATTAGGTGGCCTCTCTCTCTCTACATATATATATATATATATATATATTTCGGCTTTGCCGCTGTAAAGCAATGTCACCATGTGGTCTTCATCCACTTATCTAATACCTTTATGATCCCATATTAATACTACAAATAAATACAAATTATTATTATTATTATTATTATTATTATTATATGTGCATGTGCATATATATGTTTCACACATAGGGTCAACTAGAAAATGGTGAAATAGCACTGTATTGTTTCTGTGGAGATGTGTCTTATGCTTGAAGCCAAAATGGCCATGTATATGTGTGTGTGTGTAAAGCTATCCCTTCATATTTGCTGGGGTTTGGTTCCAGGACCCCCCGTGGATACCAAAATCCATGAATACTCAAGTCCCATTATATGTAATGGCATAGCAAAATGGTGTCCCTTATATAAGATGACAAAATCAGGATTTGCTTTTTGGATTATTATTTTTTTAAGAATATTTTCGGCAATGAATATTTAAATATGTGGATACCAAATCCACGGATATGGAGAGACAACTGTACCTTCAAGCCGCCTGTTGACTTATGTGACCCCTTGAATTTCACAGGGTTTTCTTAGTCAAGCAACACTCAGAGGTGGTATTGCCAGTTCCTTTCTCTGAAAAATATGCTACAGCACCTGGTATTCATTGGTGATCTCCTATCCAGTACTAACCAGGGCTGACCCTGCTTCACTTCCAAGATCAGATAGGATCTGGTGCCTTTAGAGTGTTTAGGCCTCCAAAGGGGGCATATCTTCTCAAAATTGAGGTGTTCAGGCAAGACATCAAAAACAATATCAATTTCAAAGCCTATTCACAGTTCAGGGTTTATTCTGTGCAAAATTTGCACGTAGTTATTTTGCACAAAAAACTATCTCTTCCACATAGAAAACAGCATATTCAGTTTTCCACACAGAAAAAGCTGTTTCTTGGCAGAAATGCTGTTTTCTGTGCAAATCAACCATATGTGAATTTTGTGCAGAACAAGTCCCTAATGACAACTTTTTCTGTGTAGGAAACAGCTTTTTTTGGGGGGGGGAGAAGAAAATCCTGTTTTATGTGGAAAACACCCTTGTGCAAATTTTCCACAAAATAAGTCCTGAACTGTGAAGATTTGTATCAGTCCAGGTTTCTTGGGAGATTTTCAGACACCTCTTGCCACGCAAGCAGCCTCCGGAGCAGTAACGAGGCTGCTGCGCGGCAAGGGGTCCATTTTGGACTACACCATTTCTCTCTCGGCATTGTCCGTGACTATTCCGGCTAGCATTGGAGGCGGCTGCGCTGTTTTTTACTTGCGGCCACCTCCAATGGTAGCTGCAACAGTCATGGACAATGCCGAGAGAGAAACGGTGTCATCCAAAGTGGACCCCTGGCCGCGCAGCAGCTTCGTTACTGCTCCGGAGGCTGCTTGTGCGGCAAGAGGCATCTGAAAATCTCCTTGGTGTGTGAAAAGTATGTTTTCTCACCATTTATTTGAATATTCTTGAATATTCTTTCTTTCCCTATGAGAAGTGGTCAGTAACTTGGACCAAATACTTGGAAGTAACCCCAGAAGCTTATCTGGTAGATGAAGACTCACCAGGTAGCTAAAGATTTACTGACTCATCAGTAAGTAAATGTCATGTGGCTTCTTCATACATGACTGTAGGCGATGTGGTCTTAAAGAGAGATAAGTGTTATTGTGGCTTCCTTCCTTTATTTATTTATTTATTTATTTATTTATTTTTGGCAGGCTCATTTAGTTTATTTATTTTGACTTCTCCTAATCTTAACTTACATACATATTTTCACATTATCCACGATCTCCATTCATGGTAATATCTTATTATTTCATCTACATATCCAATTTCCATCATTAACAGATATCTTTAACAATTCATCCTCACAATCATTTCCCTTTTCCCATCCATCCTTTTCCTATTCACCTTCCATCCTATTCTTTCATCTTTTCCTTCCTTTCCCTTTTTCACATCTTATTTCCTTCTTTCACTTCCTCATACCTTCACACCTTCTTCATCTTGGTAACCAGTACCTGGGAAAGACATGTGCATTGTCCTGCCCAGATAATACTAGACTCCAAAATATTTGTACACTTTGTTACGGAACAAAGACAGAGGATTTTATCAGACACTGCCCTTAAAACATTCTTTTGCTGGCATAAAAAACCCATTCCTATACTGGCAAAAGAACATTCCCCCCTGCACTTACCTTCCTCTTCCAGCAAAGGATCCCCCATAATAAAGAGGAAGTGAATGGATACTTCCTCATTCACTTTCTCATTCAAAATCCCGCAAGACTTTGTCATGTGGGAAATTCAAAAACAAAAACAAAAATAAAGCCTAAAAAGTTTCACTAAGCACCTAAGCATACTTTAAAAGTCCCAAGTAACTTGGGGAGGGTCATAAAAAGAGTAAAACTTACCTGAATGTCCCAATCTTATCCGGAAGTGTTTGCAGCGGATTGTCCATTCCTGTTACAGTGATGGGATTTAAATGGCCCAAGGTTTTGCATACCGGTACCAAAATGGCATGGGGGATCTATTGATAGCTTAAGCCGTCAATTAAAAACTACAGGATTTTCTATGGACTGGGTTGAAAAGGTATCAGAGATGGCACAACTGGATAAATTGACAAATTATGTGAAAGGGAACTCACAATAGAGGAATTTATGAATACTTGGCAACTATTTATAGAATATTTTTTAAAAAGTAAGGGGTAATATGTATGTGGAGGGATTTGAAAATTAAGAATGTTGTTAAAGTAAATTTTTTTTGCAATAATGTTATAATGTGGTTAGAGTATATCAAAGATCTAGTGTAAGACTTTTTGAAGACTTTCAGGATTGTGTATTAATAGAATCATAGAATCATAGAATTGCAGAGTTGGAAGAGACCACGAGGGCCATCCAGTCCAAACCCCCTGCCACGCAGGAAATCTTGATCAAAGCATCCCCGACAGATGGCAATCCAGCCTCTGTTTAAAGACCTCCAAGGAAGGAGACCCCACCACGCTCCGAGGGAGCGTGTTCCACTGCCGAACAGCTCTTACTCATGCCGAACAAGTCTTGAAGAAAAACGACAATGCAGAAAGAATCACAACCCGGAAATATCACCCAAGGAGACCTTCTGCTGTGCTTTCTGCAACCAGACTTGTCTATCTCGGATTGGCCTTTTTAGTCATCAGCACACTTGCAGAAAACACGGGATAAATAGTTTGTAAATACTTTGAAGATATTAGAGAAGAGAAGATATTACTAAATGGTAGTAGATTTTTAGTGATATACAAGTAAAATAGAGGATGTAAAAATAGAAAATAATGCTGCAAGAAAGTATTTGGAGAACAGGTGGGAAGTCTTTTTAGGATGCATGTTTGTAGGTGCATCTGTATGTTTATATACTGGGGTTTTGTTTAGGTGTTGTTAAGTACATATTTAGATATTTAGTATCTTTTTGTTTGTAATGAATGATGTGTTTGTTTGTTTGTTTGTTTGTTTAAAGGCTGCACAGCCTTCTATGTTTTTATAGATTGTTAAACTAATAAAAATTATTTTTAAAAAAACTACAGGATTTTCACAGGACATAACCATGAAAGGGTGATGTCATCTGATCTGTGTGCCCTTTCATGGTTATGTGGCATCATTATGACACCGTATTTGATGAGTCTGATAAAGACCACAGAGATTCTGGTGCCACTGATATAATGTATGAAAGAAATGTTCACTTTGAGGAAAGAGGAGCCCAATTTTACAGATCAACCCTATGCAGAAACAAGTCCATATGTTCAATGAGACTTACCTCCAAACAAATGGGCACAGAATTGTAGAACCGGGTTGTAACTAACAAGCACTGTTGGCTTTGCAATATACTGGCCATTCAGTTTGTTGCCAGGTGCAATTAAAGTGGAAATCACATTACTCATTGAAATGGAAATTTTATTCCCTTGTTATATACAGTGAAAGGGGAAGCAAGTTAAGGGGCTTGGAAGGCAAACATCAGAAGCATAAATGTTTCCAGAAAACAGCTATAATCTATTACAATTTTACAAATCAGGTTAACACATACTTCAAACCTGGCTGCTATTTATTACACTGTTAATACACAGACATTTGTATTTCAGAGGTTTGCTCTAAATTCAATTTTCTCTTTCAGCCTCTATATTTGTTTAGTTTGCCACCATTAAGAAATTTCACACTCAAGTAAATAACCAGTGTGTGATTTAACTGGGCTTGCCTGTACTTTGACAGCCTGGCTATCTCATATTTTGTGCTTGTTAGAGAATAAAAGAGCCACTCTTTGTGACTTCAACACACTCCTCGCCCATATAACTTAATTTACATTGCTGCTTGATAATCTACACAATGCAATGTTGTCTTTTTAACCAGAATAACTCTTACAGTTGTATAATTTATACCAATAGGAACCACATGGCTATAATTCCCACAAAAAAGTTTTTTTTTTCTTTGGTGAGTATGCATGTGCTAGGTTACCTTCTTCTCTACATGAATATTGCTCCCCAACAGTTTGAGCATACAGATGTAGCTTACACTAGGTAAACCCCATGTAGGCACTCAGGAAAGTGATTGGGACATTGATGCCTAATAGGGACTGTAGATACTAGTCATATGAAGAAGCTAATCCATATGGTTCCACCATTTTTTGTGCTCAGAAAACAGCCTTTATGATAAAATCAATCACCTGTGCATAATCTCCACATAAATGTGAGCCTGTCAACAGGGTGTAAGTGCTTTGCCGTGACAATTTGACCTGTTCTGTTGTATAGATACATTGTATGTTTGGGTGGGAATGATGTTTTAAGAAGAAAATAATAAGATTTACAGGTTTATTTTCATATTTGGATCTAAAAATCATGAGCTGAATACAGATTTTGGCATGATTCTATTTGGTGCTGGTGTACTACAAATCTTTAGTGAAATACTTTGTTAGCAGTGACATTCTGGGCAATCAATGTGCTGGTGTCCATTCTTGTGGTTTCTCTGGTTAGGAGCAGTGGGGTGTCTGCACTGGTTCTGCCTTTAAGCTGGGCTATTTTGCTGTGGGCAAATGCTTGCATAAGAAGGTGCTGGGTATCTCAGTACACAAGCATGTAAAAAGTATAACCACTGATGTAACCCTGAACTATGCTGTGATAATACTGCCATGGGATTCCAGCCCTTGTCATATATATTTATTTATTAACCTTTTAATGGTTTATATAATTTTAAATTATTAAATTGTGATGATTTTAATGGTTTTAAATTCTATGATATATTTTATTTCATGTTTTTGTGAGCCGCCTTGGATCCCATTATGGGAGAAAGGTAGCATATAAATAAAATAAAAAATGTTTATTTTGTTAATCCCTTGAAAAAAAGAGGCAGGATGAACCTCCTTTTCTCCATACAGCTGATGTCTGGTAAAGAAGGTTGAAGGGGGAGTAACAATTGTGACAATAGTGTCATAATTGTGACTAAGTAGTGATTGTGAATACAGAACAGTTACAGATGTTTAAATTTAGATAACTGTTCTATATTCACAACCACTAACTTTCCTCCCACCTACTTTATCAAGCTTCAGCTGCATTGGGAGAAGGAGGACAATTCTTTCAGCAATTGGAGCATGGGTGAATGACATTTCCATCAGGTTGGGGGATCACAGAATCATAGAGTTGGAAGAGACCACAAGGACCATCCAGTCCAACCCCCTGCCATGCAGGAACACACAATCAAAACATGCCCGACAGATGGCAATCCAGCCTCTGTTTTAAAAACTCCAAAAAAGGAAACTTCACCACACTTCTAAGCAGCACATTCCACTGTCAAACAGCTCTTAACATCAGGAAGTTCTTCCTAATGTTTAGGTGGACTCTCTTTTCTTGCTGTTTGAATTGGTCTAGTTAAGTATACTTAACTAATTAGCTGATGTAGAATAGTGGCCATGGTTTTCTTTAAACTGTTTCAGTCTTTTAAAATAGCTTAAGGATTAACTTTTTTGATCATAATTAATATGGTTTTAGTCTATTTAAATTATTTTTGTTGTTTCAAATTGTTTTCACTTGTTTGCATTGATTTTACTTGGATACCACCCTACCTCTTTTGATATGGGGCACGATGGAAATATTTTAATTCAAAAGATATAATAAAAATAAATGATTGCCAGTTATTCCAATGCATATTTAACCCACTTTTCCTCTGTGGCAACAAACTTGGAGGTGGGCATATGGTTACTTCAAAGTGCGAAGGGGACCACTTATGTAGGCACTTCCTTGTATTTCCACATGCCCTGGTGGCACAGTGGTTAAATGCCAGTACTGCAAGCCACCACGTCGCAAGTTCGATTCCAGCCGGCTCCAAGGTTCACTCAGCCTTCCATCCTTTCGTAGGTCGGTAAATTGAGTACCCAGCTTGTGGGGGCAATTAGCTAACACACATTGGAAACTTTTTAATGCAGTGTAGATGTGTAAAAACTATTGCTTAAAACAATTTGTAAGCCGCTCTGATAGCCTTGTGGCTGAAGAGCAGGGTATAAAAATAAATAAATAAAAAAAAGACATGCCAAAAAAAAAAAAAGGGCCTGACTAAATATAGGGTTAAAGAAGCATTTCAAAAGTGGTGCTTAACACTTCTGCTTTTAGTGTAGTGGAAAAGAGGGCAGGTGAGGGAAAAAAAACAATCACACAGCAAACAGGAAATCACAAAGTCTCCTCCTTTCTGCTGCCCTTTCAACAGAGGCTGGAGAAGAGCAGGAGAAAAGGGACTCACCAGCCAGGAACAGCTTGTTCATTGGTTTGCACTGTGAGTGGCATAGTGGTGGGGAATTGGGCCCAGCTTGACTAATCCTCTTCATCACCCAGTGAGACAAGGTTGATGTGAGGATATATCTTTTCCTCTGTGACAGCCATAAGACTATTAAGCTTAAAAGGGTGATGTACAACTTGGGATCACCAGATGTTTGGGGATCTCAGCTTCCAGAAGGTCCAACCAGGTTGACCAATGGACAGGGATTTTGAAATTTGAAGCCCAGCTACTTCTGGAGATCAATGTTTAGATCTACAGTCTGAAATTACTTAGCTGAGATATTGGGGAGAAGGACTGTGAGGCTTCAATGGCATCCCATAACTGATGCAAAGGAGCACTGGCAGCAAAACAACAAACAACCATGAAATAACCATGTGCTCTTCTTGGGCATATTTTTTGGGAAAGTGTAGAAAAACTATACCCTTCTATAGGTTTGGCATTGTCAGGATTGGTCCTGGACATGATCTTTTTCTGCCAATGTCAGTGTTTCTGTGTAACCTTGTAGCAAATTGTGTTAGCATTTCTCTAGGCTTGTTAATGAGTGTGTATCCTAAGGATGGGAGGGAGTGTAAAGGTCAATGCCTGGAGTGGTCTGATAAGAAATGCAGCTGGTTTCAGCTCCGGGATAAAGGGGCTGAATGCTAGTACTGTGAGACTAGGGAAGGGGATGATAGGTAACCAATTGTTGTGTATCCTATCAGATTTTGTAGATTTTTACTATAATGTTTGTTGGTTAAGCTTTATTCTGAGCAATAACACTGTAGGGTTTGCTTTTCTGGATTACTGTGCCAATAAAGATTTCCATTTTAACTCTGAAACTGCTGATCACTGAGTCTGGCAATGTCAGTAAACTGCAGGCAGTTCTGCACAAGCTTCAGAATCTGGCAACACTGCTTGGCTGGAATCCTGTTGTTTATTTCCAGCTAGAGTGGAACCATTAAATCAACTGTTGAATGGTGAGTCAACACATAGGCAAATATCATTGGTTTAATGGGTCTTCTCTGGTCAGGAATAACAATAGGATTTAGGCCTTTAACTGACAACAAAGTGTGGTAGAAATGGGTGTTGAACGCATGCCTTTGCCATGGCATTATTTCTCTTAGGTCTAGACCTACTCCCACCACAACCCCTGTAGTCTCAGACAAGTAGGAAGGAGAAAAGGCATTACTGAGACTTGGATGTTTCACCACACATGGTAGAAATCTGGTTGATAGCAAGTTGTTGCTGTCATTGTTGTTGCTATTTATTTATGTATATATTTATGTAGCACCATTTATGTACATGGCACTTTACATTAAAATGAGCAAACAAAACAAAACATTGGGTCCTTCCAAACGAATACAATCTAAAAGAAGTGTATAAATAAGTGCACACAGTGGGAAGGAAGAAATAATAAACTTAAGACTATAAAATAAAATTGCAAAACAAATTATTCAGATAATTAAAAAAAAAACCCAGACCAAACCAGCAACAACAATATAGTATGAAACAGCAAGAAAATAGAAATAAAACAAACTTACCAACACATGTGATCAAATATAAAACATATATATATTTAACTGACCAATACATGTTATCAAAATATACAAGATCACAAACAGTATCAAACTAAATTTCCAAAAGCTTTGGAAAACAGTTGTTCTTGCCTGTGTGAAACATGGCATATTTAGCAAAGAGGAAGATGAGAAATCTTTTACTTTTTCAGCTCACGTGTTTGCTATTGAACAAAAAAGATAATTCTAACAGGGAACATTGCATATGTATTTAGTGATGGATAAGTAACTACTCATCTTTCTCCCCCACAAACAAAAGGAAGAGTTTCAGAAATATCCTCAGACACTCTTTAATTTGTAAGATACTTCAATTCTATCTGTTGGCAGTCTGCATACTGTTTCCATTTTGTAAACATGAATGAGTGGGGGGACCCTCAACAGTAACACAGTATATTATCAAATGTGACATATTTCAACAACCATGCTTTCTGAGAGAAAAGACAAGTAAATAACCCCCAATTTCCCACTACTTTGCTTAATTTGTTTCCGCTATCTTGAAAGAGACTATTACTGTGTTTATATATCAAATCATAATGCTTCTTGACTGCATGACAATCTCAGATGGGCTGAAAAATTAGGTATTTGTGTGTGGGTAGTGGGATCTTTAAAGTAATATGCACATCTGCCAGAAAGGAATAAAGGAACAGCTATTGCAGTTTGGAACTGTCCCTGTGATTTTCAAAGCAATGAATGCTGAAGCTTCTACCATGAAAAGTTGACAGATATGTGACAAAACTGCCATACTGGCTGGAGCTTTCATGAAGAAGGTGGCATCATGGTGGGTTGTGGACTAGGAAGATGCAGGTTTAAGCTCCTTGGAAAGCTTTGCTCATTACTCCATTCACCCCAAAACTTGTTTGGCTATCAACAGAAGCCAGAATTTTAAGAATTTCTGACTTGTTGCCGGATGAGCTGGTCTTTATGGGAGCTATCCAAGGTGCTGAACTCTTTTCACAAAAATGTAAGTCCAGCACTTTGGCTATCTCTTGCAATACTAGGAACAGCTCCTGTAAAACCTAACATGGATTCATAGTCCTAAAGCAATGGAGTCACTGACTGCCTTCATTTAAAAATGACTGGAATGTTTATGATTAGATAGTTGCCTTAGAAATCGAAATGCTATGAGCTGCTGGCTTGTTCTAAAAGCCACACTCCTCCTGTCCACCCATGTTCTCACCCCAACACCCACAAAAAACCACAAATCATCACTTAGAACATGTGACATTACTCCTCCAACTGTATACAGGTATCCTTCATCTAATGGAATAGATCTGTTCCTGGATATTCCTTCTTTAATTAAAAAATTGATGCCAGAGGCAGAAGTAAAACGGAATGAATAATAATATTACCCCCCCCAAAAAAAGAATTTCAACCTGTTTCAAGAAACATTTCATTCAAAACTAACAATATGTGCTTGTGAAATGAAACAACCAGGTCGGACAAGACTTGCATTAGTAAATATATATATATATATATATATATATATATATATTGACCCTTCTATACACCAATTGAAGTCTTCTTACACAATGCAAGGATGCCTGCCTTGCTCTCCCCTGCTTTTATTACTTAGTAACTCACTGCAGCAGTCAAAATGAGTACAGTACCTGAGGCTACTGTTGAAGGACTCAGGCAGAATGACTGAAAACCAGAATGAAAAAACCAGAACCTACATCTTACTGAGTTGGGAGGAGTGTTAGAGTCTCCTTTCGGCTGAAGCCATGCCATGATGTCCTTGCCATGATGTTTGTTTTCAAGTCACCATGTAGTTCTCACCACTAAAGGCTGGGTGAGTCATTCTACCCTAAATCCTCCTAGTTAGTTAGGAACCCTTTTAAAGTTTGTTTTAGTATGTAGATTAAGATTGATATACCTTCAGTAAACTTTGGATATGCATTTTTAAACTGACTCCTTTGTTTTGTAGTGAGTCTAATTCACTGGGTGATCAGACCAAAGACCACACTTTTAAATGTTAATTGAGCTGTCTGTCTCAGCATTCTTAAGTGTCACTCTTTCTGAATTTTAAAGTGAAGTGATTTTATTTTTTAAAGAAGATATTTTTATTTCTTTTTAAAAGGGCTAGATCCCTGGAATTTTTAAATACATTTTTATTTTTAGACTCATACCTCCTACAAGGAGGCTGTGGAAATGGCTTTCAGCTACTTCCTGTTTCTCTGTGTTTCTCTCTCCAAGGGCAATCTGTTCTATGCTGTAAATAGGTATGTTTTAGTTCCAATAAAACTTTGATAACAACCCAAAGAGTTAGTGTCTTCTCCAGTTCCCCACTACAGATAGGGAGATGATTCATCCCTACAGCTTAAAGTATGGTGGATAGCCATTATAAGAAGTTTCATTTTCTGAGGCTCTGTTAACTGAAGTATGCCTGTAATTATTAAACTAATTAGAAGTTACAATTATGTCACATAAAGGTGCCATTATTCCTCATTAAATTACAATCATAATGCAACTTAGTTATGATAAAAGCTACTGCAAACAAGAATTAATCTGTAACTAACTAGTTCCAAACTCTGAGTGAGACCCATTACTCTAATTTGGTTCTCCCCTAGACAGCTGAGAAATGAGGGGTGGTTTGGTCTAGGTTTATTTTTCAGGCTTGCCAAGGAAAACAGGCATCAGAATGCTATAGCCTGCCTATCATGAGAAATACAGAATGGCTGTTAGGTCATTGATTTGTTTAGCATTTCCCACCTGCAGGAAGAACCAGCATGCTGATATGAGAAAGCTACAGCATTCTATTTTGTTGTTCCTTGTGAATATAGCCTCTCTGTTTTTTCCATTGGTCTAGCATACCTTATAGGGTTTCTTGAAAGTTAGAAAGGATAATCTAATGAACACCACTTTGAGCTTCTTGGAAGAAGGGATGAATATGAATATGAGATACAAACATCATACCTCTGCTAATGGATGGGAATTTGTAAATGTATCTCAAATCAGCCTCTTTCTTTTTTTAACCTCTTGCCAATCTTCCCTTTAATATCTTTGTTCAAAAAAAGCTACTTGAAGTAGTCCAGGAAGACTGAAATGTTTTGCCATTGGTTTGGGTATATTGCCATTTCTAATATCAGATCTGTATCTATTTATACTCTTAGGTAAATATTCTCCTGTAGAGTGTAGAGGGATATTTGTAGGAGATATGAGTCTAAAAATAAAAATGTATTAAAAATATTCCAGGGATCTAGCCCTTTTAAAAAGGAAATAAAAATATCTTCTTTTTAAAAAAAATTAAAATCACTTCACTTTCAAAGTCATGCAGAGTGATGCATCAAGAATGCTGAGAGAAGCTCAATTAACATTTAAAAGTGTATTCTGAGGTCTGTGGTCTGATCACCCAGTAAATTAGACTTGTTACAAAAACAGAGGAGTCAGTTTAAAAATGCATATCAAAAGTTTACTGAAGGTATATCAATCTTAATCTACATACTAAAACAAACTTTAAAAGAGGGTTCCTAACTAACTAGGAGAATGTAGGGTAGAATGACTCACTCAGCCTTTAGTGGTAGAGGCTGCATGGTGACTTGAAAAGCAAACATCATGGCATAGCATCATAGCATGTCGACATAGCAGCATGGCTACAGCTGCATGGAGACTCAACTTAAAAGAGAGTTACACAAAGAGCAATAACATTTAAATTAGGTCATGTGTTGAATGACCCATCTCTCCAGTTGGCTGGAATTGCCTAGTGAAATAAGAGAAAGGGAATTTGGGAGAACAGAAGCATGCAGGGGAAAATTCCTAGACTTATCTTAGGATGTGAATGGGGTACACAAGATTGTTTTACATTACAATAATTATTTCCCCACATACTAAAATACTGCTGACACATGAGGACATACATCCCATTGGGGGTACAAACAAAGGTAATGGTTTCTTGGCACACTGCATATATTGATATTCAGATCCTCATAGCTGTTTCCACAAAATAGGGTGCTCCCCAGAGGAATTTCCTAGTCCCCAGAAACTGATTTTATTTAGCATTGTTTGCATTCCCCTCTTGGGCACACCCTCAGTTATAGCTTAAATATTACTTTAGCATTTCTTAAGATTATTTTAGCATTGCTTTAATTATTGACTTTCTTAAGCATTGTTTGAACTATTTTTTTCACACTTCAGGACTACAGATCATCTGCTGATATGTCTATATTATCACACTCAGCAACTGAAAAATTTAACACATGTGTCATAATTTGTATCTTGCTGTATCCTATTATACTCTGACTCCACTACCACAACCGTGTAACTCTTACACACCTGTGGCTGAGCTTCTACTCCATCAGGGCAACTGAAGAGGTGGATTGAAATCCACAAAACCTCATACTAAAATAAATCAACAATTCTCAACAATGCTCCTTGGTTCCTTTCCCCCCTTCCCCCCTTTCTATTTGATGCTGAAACAGACTAACAGAGTGATCTCTTTGAAAACTACCAATATAGGTAAAGTTAGCCATACCGACAACTACAATCCTGGAATCACGTCCCATTGAACAAAGTGGGATTTACTTTTGAGTCAACATGAATTCTGATCTACAAAAATTAGACCCATTAAAGGCAATGAGTATGAATAAGTTCTATTGTTTTCAGTGAGATTTAGGATGGAGGACCATCACCTCCCCAAAATACTACTCTACGGTGAACTCACCACGGGTCAGCGTAAGAGGGGCGCTCCAAAAAAGCAATACAAAGACTCCCTGAAACAACATCTCAGGCTTGGCCAAATTCATCACCAACAGTGGTCCGCCCTGGCCTCACATCGGGAGGCATGGAGACGCACTATCCACAATGCTGCAGCCTTATTTGAGAACTCATGCCGAACAAGTCTTGAAGAGAAACGACAACGCAGAAAGAATCACAACCCAAAAACATCACCCAAGGAGACCTTCTGCTGTGCTTTTTGCAACCGGACTTGTTTATCTCGGATTGGCCTTTTTAGTCATCAGCGCGCTTGCAGAAAGCGCGGGATGAGTCCTTCCTGAATCTTCGTTTGCGAAGAAAAGTCAGAGAGAGAGAGAGATAATCAAGATTAAATTTAGTCAGTATAGATTAGGAACAGTTATGGGAATAAAGCTAGTCAAAATTTTCTCAGGATTTTCCCCAATTTAATATCAAAAGAAACAGTCCCATTCAAAGTGGAAAACAGATAATGTTATCATATAGCTTCTAGTAAGCATAATAAAATTATTTCTTCTTCTTCTTCTTCTTCTTCTTCTTCTTCTTCTTCTTCTTCTTCTTCATGTAACAGTTACCTTTTGCATTTCATTTACCCAGTAATGCTACTGGGTTGCTTTACTCCCCCCACCCAAAAAAAATCAACCCAAAGATGATGGATTGAACATCAAAATGATGAATTCTATCTGGCATCAGGCAATTGAAGAGTATGTTCTAATTAAAATTTTCTGGAAAGACAACTACATTATCCTTCTATTAAAGATTAATGCCCCTGATAATCCTGGCAGTTTAGCATTCCACAGTAAATTATTAAGATACTTGAAAAGTGAATTGATGTGAAGTTTCTAAACAGAAAAAAAAGTTATTGCAGCCAAACAATGGGGGGGGGGAGTTTTACTCTTTTTAATATTCTGATTGAGATGCCAAAACTAAGGGCAATAAAACTTTTATGGAAACATATGTTTGGGCAATTGCTGTGATGTGTATTTCATAGAATGTGCAAATATGATGTTATTTTAAACCTTTCCAGCTCCAGCATTTCTTTGGCAACTAACACCTAAATTAAGGTAGAGTGAAAGTGTTCAAACAAGTTATTTGTGTGGGGGAGGGGGAGACCAAGATTAGGAGAAAGGGGTTGGGGGAAGACACAGAATTTCTGGAGGAGGGATTGTGGTGTAAGTACTTTATTTTCCACAATGCAATGATGGGGCTAAGAAATTCTCCCATTTTTGTTTAGAAAAAAAATACAACTCCAAGTGGTGGATTGACTATACCCAACAGCTGGGCTTTTGAACATTTGGAAAATGAGGCCTAAAAATGTTTCCTATAATCTATAAATATGTAATAACCTAGCATCATTTTCAGGAACATTTCTGAGGAACAAAACCAATACTCGCCCAGTTATTTTTATCCCCAAAATTGTCCTTTATTAACAGAAGTACATGGTGATGATATATCATTGTCTTCAGGGACATCCCTCAGGAGGGGTGCCCCCATACACCAGCCACTACCCCTAACAGGAATGTACTTGGACATGATATAATGGCATCCCATTATTTCATTTCTAGGAACATTCACCCTCATTTTCGAAGGTGGCTTGTCCAAAACAGCCAAGCTGACACTAGTAACAGTGGCCAGGTGAAAAAAGGAAAGAAGGAAGGAGGGAGGGAAGGAGGGAGGGAAGGAAAAATCTACAACCCTTTGAGTGATGGTTTAGTACCTAATCAAAACAAACATCATGTGACTTCCTTCACATGAAAGTCCTCAAATGTCCACTAGCTTCGTGAGAAATAAATGGCCCAATGACTGTGCATTTTGAGAGGGGAGGGAGGAATCACCTTTTGTCCAATGTAAGGTGAACCCATAACTTTATGCTTTCTATACATTAAGTATAATGGTTATTCAGACTTCTGAGAAATCAAGGCTTAACATCAAATCTAAGTTACAGTAGATCTAGTATATAAATAAATGAGGTCTTTGCCATTCCATGTCCCACTGAAGGGAGATGTGGAATTAATCATGAATTCCTTCAAATGAACACACACACACACACACACACTGGGATGAAGGAGTACATATCCATCATTTGATGTTTTCCAACACTAAGGATTTTAAGTAAGGAATGGACAAATGGTGTGTGGACAAGGAGAGGGCAAGTGTGCATGTTTCATTTTCTATTATCACCTTTTTTTCAGACTCAAGCTCACTCCATTCCATTGCACTCCAGTCTTCTTCCTTCCCCCTTCAAATTTGCCAAAAAATCATATAAAGTTCATATACTTTTTTGTACTCATTAGTATTTATATGTATTTTTATGCATTCCTCACTACTAGGTGATTCTCCCCCCCACACACAAAAAAAGTCTCCCTAGTACATGCATTCCTAATGCTATTTTTTCTCTGCTGTAGACACTTTGCATGCGTTTGGCACACATAGGTCCTGTCTATATGGCAAAAAAAAAAAAAAACACCAAAACAACAACCACAAAAAACCCAAACAGTGTTCGAAAGAGCGACGATCCATTCAAACTGACACATGCACACATACAAGTCATTCACAAGGGGTGGTAAAACTCACCATAAAGTCTGTTCGCGGGGGCTCCAGGGTGTCATCCAAATTTCATATAAAATAACTGTACACCGTTCGAATGTGTGACTGTTTGTACACCCACGGTCACACAGATTTGAACAGGCAGTTTTCTGACAGGCCAAACCAGCACAGGGGGCAGGACTAGCAAAGAGGGGAATCAGCAGTGGCCACTATGGTTTTTTAAAGGTATGCGAGAGTCCCGTCCTCTTTTTAACTGGAGGTGCTCAGAACTGTTGACATCCTTGCTTCTGCTCCCCAGGTAATTCTAGGTCCCCCTTCCTCCTCCTTCAGCTGGGCTGAGCTGGACCATCCCACCTCCCTCTGCATCCTCTGGGAAGGAGGAGGAGGAGGATGACAACAGCAGCAGCAATGGGGCGGGGAGGGGGATGGAGCCAGGGCTGGGGTCATCATCCGGGAACAGCACAGCCAGCCAGGGCTGCTGCTGGTGGGGCTGTGCTGTGCTCCTCTTTTCTCCTTCTTTGGACAGGCTGAGCTAGGCCAAGCTGCCTCCCTCTGGATGACACCCCCAGTCCTGGTTCCAGCCCCCTCCCCACCCCATCACCACTGCTATTCTCTTCCCTCCCAGGGGATATGGAAAGAGGTGGCATGGCCCGGCTCGGCCCAGCTGAAGGAGGAGGAAGGAGGACTGCAGCAGAGCCCCACTACCAGCTCCAGCCCCATCAGCAGCAGCCCTAGCTGGCTGTGCTGCTCCTAGACAACAACCCCAGCCCTGGTGAGGAGGAGGCCAGCAGAGGCAGAGGGAGGTGGCATGGCCTGGCTTGACCTGGCTGAAGGGGGAGGAAGGAGGAGCACAGAACAGCCCCACCACCAGTCCCAGCCTCACCAGCAGCAACTCAGGCTGGCTGTGCTCATGGTGCTGTTCCAGGACCCTCAAGTCTTTGGACTTTTGCAGGGAGGACACACCACAGACTCCCCAGCCAGTGCAGCTGCACACTTGACAGCTGGGCTAGGGGTCATGCAGAGTTTAGGGAGGACTAGAAACCTTGTAGGCAGTTTGCATCCATGTGAACGCCTGCCTTTCCAGACTTGCCCATATTTTCCCCCCTCATATAGACAGGACCATATTGTTTTCTCTGTCTTCTTTCAAAAAGAAAACATAATTTAGTCATTTAGTCTGGTAAGACGAGAATAAATGATGCATTGAGGGGTCTGCAGGACCAGACAGGTAAAAAGATGTTTCAGGGACACCTACCTATGATAAATACATTCAGATCTCCAGGACCAGACAGAATGTATCCAAAGGGGGTACAGCATTAAAGGTACAGATGCAATATCAGAGCCTCTGTCTAGAATCTTCAAGATTTTGTAGAGAACATGATAGGTCTCTGCAGACTGGAGTGGAGCAAAAGTTGTCCCAATCTTCAAAAAGCTACCGTCAATCTTCAAAAAGCTACCTACCGTCAGCTTCACATCAATGCCAGGATAGGTTTTATAACAGATAAGTAAACGGGCAGGTTATGAGTATTTATAAAAGATTTCTTTGGCTAAAGAGCTAACATGAATTTCTGAAAAAACAGGTCACGTCAGAGTAATTTAACCCCCTTTTATGATAGATTTACAAGCTTGGTAGCTGTGAGGAATGTTGTCGATGTAATGTATCTTAATTTCAGTAAGGCTTCTGAAAAGGTCCCCTGTGATATACTTGCAGACACATTAGTAAAATGTTAGCAAGACAGTGGTAATGTTAATGGGGTTAACGGCACATGATATTGCAAAGGAGGGGCCATTTTTGATAGCCTCCATGGAAAGGAGACTGGGGGGGGTGTCTAGACAATGAAAATACTCCTAATAGAATTTGAGAAGAATAGCTTTGGTCCCAACATGCTATGAATGAGATTCACGGTATTTGGAAGGAGGGGGGAAAGATCCATCTATTGAGTGGGAAAAGCCTTTGCAGTTTTCCCTGAGGTTTTTCAAATAATGTGTGGGCTCGTGCATTATTGCATGTCTGGACATCCAATTTGGGACACTGCATTCTCAGTGAGGGTGAAAGTGGAGACTGAATTGCTTAAACATACACAGAGGGTGGGTTTGCCAGCAAGGAAGAGGCTGGAAGCACCATTTTTATTTCCACGTTATTGAGTGTGTGCTTTTTTGCTGCACTGAGGTGACCAAAGAGCTTTTTGTAAGTGGAATGTTACACTTGTGCACCTTTGATTTACAAGTACCAAAAAAATAATAATACTGTGCAGTGGCTACAACATGTGTGGAGAATAATAATGCACTGTACTCTTGGCCACCATCTTTATTTGCAGGCATTGCTGCATGTGCACTTCAAAAATGGGTAGCATCGCATACAATAGATTTTACCCAAAGTCTCTGGTGACAAATGGGTGCTGCTGAAAGTTTGTGATCACGTGCATCAATCTGCATTAGATCTTCTCATCTAGACAAGCCCCAGAAGGCTTTGCACCTGGTGCAAAGCACCAGGACACTATGCATGGGAGGTGTTTTAGCCAGGTTTATTTAGTTTTCTTTGTGTTTTCTCTCTCAATTCTTTTTCTTTCCATTTGTGGCACAGCTCATGGTTCATTGGGGCTTTGGGTTGCCCAGGAAGGCCTTTCAGGGGCTTTCTGAGAGGCCTCAGGTGCCAGCGGAAACCTTCTGGTCCATCAGGGCTGTGTTGGTTGCTTTCATGCTCATTGGCAGGGTGAGCTTGCCTTCACTACTGGATAGATTTTTGAGGGCCTTAACACACTTTGTTGGGGCTTTGGAGCAACTGGGAGGGCCTTTCAGGGGCTTGCTGGGAAGTGGTGGGACTAGCAGAGGCCTTTCACACACCCCCTTTTCATATATGCAGGCTACATTTCCTTTTGAGTAGACAGATTTTAAGGGCATTTGGGGACTTTAAAGGGAGCTTTGGCGGGTTACCTCTCGTGCTTTACCAATCCTCGTTTTTGCCCCTCTAGTTTTCCAGGCCTGTTTTTTGACTTCTGAGCTTTCTGCAACTTGGTGGGCCATTTTTTCTCATAGAGCAATCTGGTCCCAGGCTGTACTGGTGTGCACAGCACAGCTTTTTTTTTTCTTCCCTGGCCTGGTTGGGCACTGCAGTCTTGTGCTGCTGGGGGAGGCAGCCTAGATTAGGCCTCTAGGCATGTGGTGGAGCTTGGGCCTACCATTTTTCTCTTCCAAGAAGCCTCAGTGGTGCCCCAGGCCAGGCCTATACCTCTGGGATCCTCCTAGGCCCCTGTGTTCTACAGATGGGATGTTTGGGCCTGCTTGTTTTGTCTTCAGCTGCAGGTTCCACCTGATGTTTTGAGTGTTCCATCAGGTGTGCCTGGGGGCTCAGGGTGACCTCCAGGGTTGCTAGGCCCTATTGCCTCTCAGTAGGCCTGGTGCCCATTTGGCCTTAGCACCTGAGTAAATTGGCAGCCTGGTCAGTGGGGGAATCATTCCTGAAGACTTTGGCTACAGTTCTTCCTCCTTCCTTTCAGCCTTTCTGGTACTTTGAGTGTTGTGCTTTTAATTCAGTGGACTATGATTCAAGTTAGCTCTCTGGAGACAGTTGTATAGGAGCTTTGACCTTGGGTGGCTATGTTTGTGTATTGGACTAGCATTATAGCTGCTTTACAAATGGCATCTAGGAAGGGTGGTGGCATGTCTAAGGGTAAGGGCCCAGCTAAGAAGCCCCAACTAAGCCTCCACCTCCAGAGTCCCCTAGGTCCTCAGACAATGGGTGGGTGGGTGAGTACAACAGCCATATTAGCCAAGATAACAATGCTTGAAAATCCTTATTGTTATTGTTATTGTTATTATTAATTTTATTTATGGTACCCACATCCAACACCAACATGTATTAAACACTAAACACCAAACATTGTACTTAGACAAACAAGTTCACAATCATTACTTACAAACTTACAAACATTCACACAACAATACATTTTCTACCTACATACCTACAAATAAATTTATCTATATTACTAAAATACACATACACATACTTAACCAAAAAAAAAAAAGACTTCCACTATCTCCTTATCTATGACGTTGTTTATTTTCTTGCATAATGCTACCCACTTTATTTTTGTATATATTACTACTTCTGTTGTCCTATACTAAAATTTATTAAATTCATATTTCATTATCATTATTTAGTCCATGGAAATAATTATTAAATCTCCCCAGTTTTCTTTCCACAAGGGAATTAAATCTTTCCACGCATCCATATTCCTTGGGTTTATCTTATCATCCAACAAGCTGGATAATCTATCCATTTCGTACATATCTTTTAATCATCATCTATATTTTCTTATTGTTTCTGTCAACTCTAAGCTAATCGGTGAGTGATCTGATATTATTTTGGCTTGTATTTCTACCCTCTTAAGCTCTTTGATAAGATTCTTTGAGATTAAATACATATCTAGTCTTGACCAGGTTTGATACCTGTCCGAATAGAATGTATAGTCTCTTTCATTACTATGCTTATGTCGCCAAACATCTACACGTGTAAATTGATCCAACAATTCTACTATTATTTTTGTTAATTTCCCATGGTTTGGATTCGTCCTTAAGCTTACTGATCTATCTATTTTGGGATCAAAGATCCCATTCCAATCTCCCATCATCATGTAGTGATTATACTCGTATTCACTCATTGTCTATATCAAACTTTGTATAAACTCTTTTTTATTATTTTGTGGTCCATATACCCCAATCACTAGTAATTTCTTTTTTTGTATCCTTACTTCCACACATAGATATTGACCTCCTTTGTCTTTAAATATTTCCTTAGATTCATATTTTGGATTAACATTAATGACTACTCCTCTCTTTTTCTTCTCATATTCCATAGTATAAACCTTACTCAGTTTAGCATTTCTTAGTAATCTGATATCTTTTCCTCTTATGTGTGTCTCTTGAAGACAAATGAGATCTAATTTTTGTTTCTCCAAGTAATGAAGAATATTTTTTCTCTTATATGGGTTGTTAAGCCCCCTTATATTCCACAATATTACTTTATTTACCATTTTGAATTCAATCAATTTTATTTCTTACTCAAACAAATGAAAATCTGGTTCTCCAATCCCCGTTTCTCCACCTACTGCTCCTTCCACTTCTTCTAGCTCTTCCTCCTCCTGTCCTTCTGATTCTATCTCTCCCTCATCTTCTGACTCTGCTCTAATTTTTTTCCACTTCCTCCTCTGACTTCTTTTCTGATCTTTCTTCTACTAATCCTTCCTCCTGTTCTATATCTTCCTTCTTCCAGATATTTTCCCTTAGTTCCTCCTCTAGTGCCGCTTTTTCTAACTGCCTCCTCTAATTTCTCTGTCTCACTATTTTCTCTTTCTATATTATCTTTCTTTGCTTTTATTTTGTCCTTATTTCTTTGTTCATATTTCTCTTCTTCTCCTTTCCCTCCTTGAACCTTGGCTAGAAACTCCTTTGCTTTTAACACTGCATTTATCCAAAATTTCTTATAATTGTAGATCACCGTTACAGCCTCTATTTTATTCCACTTATATTTTAGATTTTTCTCTCTCAATACTTGTGTCAAAAAAACCATGGTCTTTTCTTTTCCTAATCACTTCTATAGGTACATCCTTAAATATCTTTACTTCATAACCATCAATTTCTAAGTTTTCTTTAAAACTCTTCTGAACAATAATATCTTTAAGTCTCTCTCTTACGAAGTAGATAGCTATGTCTCTTGGTATCTTATTCTTCTTTGCTATCCATGAATCAATTCTGAATAATTTATCAATCTCCAAATCCAGTTGCTCTGGTTCCCAGCCAATATATTCTGCTAGGGTTGGAATTATCCGGATTGATAAATCTTCTTTGCATTGTTCCCCCAAACCTCTTAATTTTAAACACTTTGCCTTATTTCTATAATTTCTTGGACTATTTCTTGATTATTTCCTTTCTCTATCTGTGATTCTAAATCCTTTGTTCTTTTTTTCCAATTTATGTTTCTTACCTTGCAAGACATGCAACACTGTAGTTATGTTTTATACCCTCTATTGCTACTTTTAAGTGTGTCCCAAAATTATCCAATTGTTTTTGTATATCCATCCTTATATCACTTTTCAACTCTACCATTTCATTTTTTAACTCTGTCCTTAATTTTTCAAACTCTGCTATCAATACTTGATTGATATCGTCAGCTTTTGCCATCATCCCTACCGATGACAATGCTTGAAAATCTTTGTCCTCCCAAAGCAGCCAGCAGTTTGGGCATCCAATCAGGCCAAGAGCAAGGATATAAGCAATTTTAATAAACTTGTGTTTTCTTGTTTGGAGGCTCTAGAGAACCATTTGCAGATGGAGGAACTGGCAATCATGGAAGAGGGTGAGGATGCAATGGTGGCTCCAGCAGGTGATAATGAAGGTGGAACCACAGAGCATGGGCCAGCAGGTGAGTTTCCTGAGACTCCCATGCCTTCTGCCAACACACACACACACACACACACACAGGGGTGACCCTGGAGAGTTTAGATTAGACTCAGTGGTCAAATCAGTTTCAATGCTGAGAGCTTGGGAGGGAGTTTAGGGGAAGACAGATCTCCCATCTCTCAGGAAGGTTGCTGGAGTCAAATGCAAATCCCCCCCATTATTTTCTGCAGGTGCCTTATCTGACACTATATCCACAGCTCATGCCTTATAAAATTTTTATTATTATTTATTGTTTTTAATCTTTTATAGTTTAATATTATTTTAAGGGGGTGGGCTAGGGTACTGGGACTATGGAGTTTTTATATTGTAAGCCGCCCCGATTGCGTTGCAGAGGGGCGGGATAGAAATAAAATTTTATTATATTATTATTTTATTATTATAGTTCACAAGGGAATCTGCAGCAACCCTCCACTAGTATTTACAGTGTGGTAGCATACCCCTCTGGGGATCTCATCATGCCACTGGGTGACCATTTAGCTCAGGCAGCCATGGACAGGATCCTGAGAGAGGAGTATGATGACTTTTTTCCTTACTCTACTGGGAGGTAGAGAAAAATTATTGGGAGGGCCTGGGGGAGAAAGAGGAGAACATTCACAAACACAAGGTAGAGAGGACATAGAAGCTTTGGCTTTTTTCATTTATACTGGGGTCATCACAAGGGTGCTGGCCTGGAGGGCATATTTGCTCATCCAATATATCGATATAATCCATAGGGCATACGTGGATTTTTCTGGGCCTGTGTGGTTGCTGCACAATGAAGTCTTTAGAATGAGGGGGACAATGATACCCACCATCTCATGGGATGTTGCCCACAGTAGGCACATAATTCAGAAAGCTCAGCCAGGAACTAGTGCTAAGATCCAGGTGGTTGTTATTACCTAGAACAAGTTGTTGTGGGAATTTGGGGTGCAGGGTTCTTGCACACATTGCCCCTGTAAATTCTGGCACTAATTCTCTATTTACATTGGAGCTATCTAAAAGGAAGAGGCTCTGATGTAAACAGGGAACAGCAGCCAGGTAAGAGTAGACCTGGGGTGGCCACTGCATCTTCAAAATGGGGTTCAGCCCCATTGGATCAGCTAGAGGTGCTTTTTCACCTCTATTCCAAATAGCAAACTGCTACTTATTTGAGAGGGGGGTATCTGAATAATTTTGTATTCCCTCACAGGGATTTCAGAAGCCTTACTTCTCTAAGCATCTTTATTCAGTGATCAGCCTGGAGTTGGTCATCAGCGACATGGTTCATAAGGAGGTAGCAGAGGGTAGGATAGTTGGCCCTTTCTTCTCTTCTCCTGCACCTAATTTGAGGGTATCACCTTTGAGGGTTGTTCCCAAGAAAAAAATTTGTGAATATAAACTTATTCACCATCAGTCTTTTCTTAAAGGGGAGTCATTCCTATGGAACTTTGTAAAGTTTGATACATGTCCTTTGATGTGGTGGTGTACAAGATGCATAGGAATGGGATTTGGGTAGAGTTGGCAAAATATGACATTAAGTCTTAATTTTACCTTCACTCTGTTGATCCTGGAGATTTTGAGCCACTGGATTTTTCTTTCGATAATGCATTCTATATGGAAAAGGTTCTTCAAATGAGATACTTGGTGTCATATTCTGTTTTTGAGAACGTCAGCACTTTTCTTGAATGGGCCCTAAAACTCAGGTCAGTGCAGAGGGGAATTATTCATCACCCCAATGACTTCTTGCTTATTGGCCAAGCAGGAATGGGACAATGTGTCCTTATAATGCAGTAGTTTATTCATTGACTGAGAAGCTGGGGTTTCCTGTAGCACATGAAAAAATGAAAGGGCTTAGCACTCAATTGGCTTTCTTGGATATTGAGATCAGTACCATGGAGTAGCACTGTAGGATCCTGGTGGAGAAACTTTGTGAGCTAAAGAGGAAAGTTTCCACTTTTATGGGACTTAATAAGGCATGTCCTGCTCTCAGTCTGAACTAGAATTTAGAATACCTAAAGTTCAGAAGCCATAGCAACAAGAGGTATCCAGTATTAAGCAGCCCAGGGACAGAAGATGTAAATCAGAACAGTTAACATAGCCAAGGTATCAGAGTCAGTAAATAGTCCAAGGGTGGAATTATTGCTTCCAATAATGTGACTGGAAGAAGCTCCCTGCTTATACAGACAGCCAGCTCAGCCAATGCCCACAATTCAGATAGTATTTAAGAGCACATTTCACAGCTCTCTCTCTCTCTCTCTGTAGCCTTTCCCTCCACCTGTGGTGGAGTGTTTGTGCCAGATGTAAAAGCCTTTACCTTTCCTGGAGATTTGCAGGTTTTTCTTCCACCTTCTCTTCCAGCTGTGAATCTTGTTGACCTGGAGGGCTTGGCTGGCTATCAGGCACCTACTGCAGCTGTGGTACTTCTGCTTCATTTTCTGAGGAAGACAAACTCTCAAGGGGAGGCATGATAAAGCCACACTTAGGGAGTTCCAGGAACTCTTTGGCCACTTAAATTTTGCATATGGAGTTGTGGCTTCAGGCAGGGCTTTTTTGATGAAATACTATTGCTGATACTATTGCTGATGTGAGGAAGCCACATCACAAAATTAACCTTACTCAAGGGATTAGGGAGAATTTGAAGGTATGGCAAGATTTTCTTTCATCCTTCAATGGGATTTCATTTTGGAGGGATGAGTTGCGCATCTGGGAGACACCGAACGTGTCCTCAGATGCAGCAGGGTCTACAAGATTTGGGGTTTACTTTCATGGGCTGGGGTTGGCTTGTTGCTAGATTTGACATTTTTAAAGGGTTTTTTTTTTCCTTATTGTAATAGATGTCTGGATTTTGGCAAAGAAGTTAGCCAACTCCTCTGTCCATTTCTGATGTGATAATATGGACACAGTTCAGGTTATCAATTCCATGTCATCCAAGTCCCCAAGGATCATGTGCCTATTCAGGGCCTTTGTGTTGTTAATGCCTACACGATGACATCTTGCTCATGGACCTCCATGTGGCTAGTAAGGACAATGGGATTTCTGACACTTTTCCCCACCAACAGATGGAGTGCTTCAGATATTCAGCAGATGCCTATCTGGTTTCAAGGCCTGTAGACCTACAGAACTCTGGAGGGATGAGACTATCTGAGCCATTGGACTCTTGCTAGCTCCTAACATTAGAAACATCTGTAAGGAGGCAAATGGGGAGTTTAAGCATTTTAGGACTATGAGTGGGCCTCAAGCCACTTGGCCCTGCCAAGTTGATCCCATTCTACAATATTGTATCTCCATGAGAGGCAGGGGATTGGGTCCACAGTCCATCAGGACTAGGCTGCTTTGAGGGTTCAAGGATATCAGAATAACACGTGTGATTTTTGGGTGTGCAAGGCCTTAGAGGGCTGGACCTGGGAGATGGGCTCTATGTCTGATAGGGGGAAACCTTTATCCCCTGAGGTCCTTAGGGGTTTGGGAGATATGCTGGTTGTTATCTGTATATCATGCGACAAGGCTGTTCTTTTCCATGCTGCATCCTTGACAGTATTCTTCAGGGCCTTCCCTGTTATTGAGTTGGTAGCTTCATCCAAGAGAGGCATTTCTGGCAGAGCTCTGGAATTTAGAGACTTAGCTCTATTAGAGCAACAGGCTGTAGTTATGATCAGGAGAGCCAATACAGACCAGAAGGCTTACATCCCCTCCCTCTAATAAATTATAGTTCAGAATATTGGACACTTTGTGAAGTGTAAGGTAGACCAGGGTTGACCAAAGATAGGGCCAAATGGAGGTCACCAGGACCTACGAAGATGTTGTGGAAATTCCCCAACAAACATGTCCAGTACAAGTTTAGTGTGAAACCCTTTAGTCAGAGTCATTAAGTAGGAATGTGCTAATCTTCCCTGGACACACTTGGCAGTGAGTCACACTCCAAAACAAACAGTGACCAGAACCCCCATAATCCACAAAATATCTTCTGTTGCACCTTTCCTTCTCCACAACAAGGAAGCTGCCATAGAACCAGCAACCTTAATGTCTCAACCATTTGCAGCAATCAACAAAGCTGGAGGTTCCTTTGTTTAACTATGGGAAACCCATCTAAGCATTGTTTTACTCTCAAAACGTTCCTTAAGGGTGTGATATTGGGTGTAAGTATTACCCTCAAAACATAGCCAAGGTGTGATGCTACAGTCAGATACCATCACTCTGCTGAACTGTTGCCCATCCTCAACTTCAAGTCCGAGTCTTTCTTTGCTGCATGAACCTTTGCTTTCCAGACAGGTAATTGTAGCCTATTTTCCCCAACTCTACATCCTCTATCCAAATATTTCATCCTGATTCTTCTTTGTATTTGTGTGGTCACTCAGGATCATAAATGCATATGTGCGTGCTTCTGTAATCATTTTCCAATAAAAACCATTTTAATTTCATTTTGGCTTGGAGTCTCATCAGTGAGTACTGGTTTACACAGGTGCAAATGTCCCATAAGTTACCCAACCTCTTACAGCCATACCTTTGAGCTAATTTAAACTACCACATTCAATATTGTAATTTGAGTGTCATGAGTGGGTTCCCATGGATGCCAGCAATTCAGGTAACAGGTGGGAGCTACAGTCACATTGGGGCAATTATCTTATCAGGCTTTATGTCCAGTTAGTGTTTTGAACACCTATGCATTGGAAAGGGGAACTAGGCCAGGATTACTGTTTTGTCATGCTGACTCTTCACCCCTTACCAGGTATCAGTTTTGGACTCATCACCTCTAGGTTCTTGTAGAGCTTGGGCCTCCAAGGGGTTACATTTGGCACCCATTTCTTTAGGATTGGAGCCACCTCCATAGCATTTGCCATGGGTCTCAGCCTGCAGTTTATGCAACAGACTGGGAGATGGGTTGTCAGTTTTCAAGAGGTATATGTGGCTTCTCAAGTGTTGATTTAAGTTGGAGTGCTAACTTCTTGTTTTTGTTAAGATTCTAGGTCAGCTTTGGAGAGGTGATGAGTCCTGATTTTCAGCCATAATATGGTCTACAGTGAGATATGCCAACCCCCAAGTGGCCATGTTGACTCAACTGGGGTTGAGTGGGGTGGCCACTGTGGGGAAGTTTGTTGCCTCTTGCACAGGGCCTCCACCTCCTGTTCTAGTTATTCACCTCAGTGGGGGGAATGATTTGGGCATGCTGAAGGGCAAGGCCCTCATCCTGCAGGGTCTGCATGACTTTCAGGTTATACAGAGCAGATGACCAGGCGTAATCTTGGCATGGTCAGCTGTCTTGCCACTCTAGATGTGGCATGGTGAGGAGGATCCACAATGTCTTGTCCTAGCTAGCCCAGAGAAGGGTAAACAGAGAGATACACAATGCTTTAAACAGGGGGTTGGGCCACTTTCTTCTTTATCCTGATATAGTTTTCTGGTGCCCAGAGCTCTACATAACTGATGGTGTTCATCTTTCAGACAAAGGAAAGATGTAATTCCTGGGAGACCTGCAACTTGGGGCGAGCTCCCTATTGGCTGGCCTGGTGGGGAAAAATGACTAAGCAGACACTTGTACCTTGTTGATGGCAGGAAGTGGGGGGATGTTTGTGTTTGGTGCACACATTGGCACCCTTTTGGAGTATAGTAGGGCTCTCTAGGTCCTGGGACCCCAGGGTCAGGAAGGAGTCCTGAGGCCTACATGGGGGTTCCTCTGTTGTGGGATGATTCTGCTCTCAATCCCTGGCAGAAGCCAAAATATCTCAGCAGACTTAGCAGCAACCCGTTCCCAAAATAATACTCACACACAAAGTGTTTTTCTTCCAAACAATAGGAGGCACTTTATCTTCAGCTCAACGGCAGTTGCAATATTCAACGGAACCCACTTCAGGTTGCCTTCCTTCATGCTCCTTCCAAGTTGGTCACTGTGTGATTAGGTCAATAAAGGGGACATTATTTCCATCCAATTCTCTGTGTCTGTCTCAATTTTCCATAGTGGGTCATCAAATGGATTTTACTAGTTTATGGACTAAAGCGAAAAAGTGTTCATCAATGATTCCTCATTATCCTGGAGCAAAGTAACAGGTGATCTGAAGCAAGAATCTATCCTGGGCCCAATGTTGTTCCATCTCTTTATAAAAGATTTGGATGATGGAATGCAGGGCATGTTAATCAAATCTGTAAATGACATCAAACTAAGAGGGATAGCCAATATCTGAAAGGCAGAACCAAACGTTTTAGATTATCTTAATAGATTAGAGAACAAGGTCAGTGCTAACAAACTGAATTTCAATAGGGATACATGTAAGATATACATTTAAGCAGGAAAATCATATGTACAAATATGGGATCAATGACATATGTCTTGATAGCAGTATATGTAAGAAGGATCTAGGGATCTAATATGAGTCTGCAGTGTGATACAATAGGAAAAAAATACTAATGAATTCTAGTCTGCATCAATAGAAGTACAGTGTCCAAATCAAGGGAAGTAATAAAATCACACTATTTTGCTTCAGCTGGACCTCCACTGAAGTATTTTTCAGAACAATACCAGCTGGAACATGTCCAGAGGAGCACAACCAAGATGATAAAGTGCCTGGAAACCAAATCTTATGAGGGATAGTTGTGACAGCTAGGGACATGTAGCTTGATGAGGAGAAGATGCAGAAGTAATACACTGACTATCTTTATACAATATCTGAAGAGATATACAAGAGGTGGGGTATGCTTTAGAGCCCCATTTGTGTGCCAAAATCTCTATTATTATCTGGGAAAAATATTAGCTCAAACAGAAATCTGCAAGAGGAGGGTACCTTCAGTGATCTTTTCACCTATGTATACCAGTACTAACTGTAGAGAGGACTCCAGTTAAATTGAAATAGAGGTTTGTTTGTTTTTTTAATGGAGATAACACAGCGGATACAGTAGCATACAAAACAGACATTCCGAAGAACTGTTCAAGCCTATTGGAAAGAAAGGCATGGAGGCTGGATAGACAGAAGTCCAGTAAGATAGGGTTATAGTTATCAGACTTGCCTGAGGGTGCTACAGAGAATCTGGCAGAGTGTAGGTGTCTGTCTGTGACACACTTTACTATTGTTAGGGGACTAATATTTATACCCTATTTCATATCCTGAAATGTGGATTCCCACCATTTCACAGATCCTCATGTCTCTCTCCAGCTGGACCTTTTTCCAGCCACATCTCTCCAACCTTGCAAATATAGTACAGGTATGTATGTGTTGGAATTCAAAGACATAGCCTTGTTAGTCTGGAATACCAGTAGGCAAGGGGATCTTGTAGCACCTTTGAGACTAAGGGGCTTGCCACACTCTGAAGTAAAGCAGCAGTGCAGCAAGAAGGTTCCATCTGCCATGCTGCCTTACTGCACAACATTGCCATTCTTTTGTTCCAGTCCCATGGGCGACTGAGGTAAAACTGCAGCTTTTTGCTAACTGGAAAAACTCATTAGCAAAAAGATATGGTTTTACCTTGGTCTCCCACAGGATCAGAATGGCAGAACACTAGAAGAACAAACACATCATGCAGTAAGGCACCAAAGAAAGTGGAATCTTCCAGCTGCCTTGCTGCTTTAGCTCAGCAAGAGTGTGGTATTTCATAGACTTGGCTTCCTCAGATGCTGGAGTGAACTGGTGCTCAGGAGCAAACTTATAAGCAGGCTGTTGAATAGCCATAGAAATGCAAAACTAGTGGATGTGATGATGAGGTGACATGTTAGTTTAACAATGGTCATTGAGGAACAAAGGCATGAGGAAAGATGTAGCCTAAGGTCAGGCTGGGTGGATGACCATATAAATGGCAGAGGAAGTTTTGGAATGTAGTGTGATGCTGAACCAAGAACGCCCTCATGAGACTAGCGTGTTATTTCTCATTGGGAAGCAAGCTTAACCTTGATAAGTTGATCATGTGTTTCATTTGATCAAACATAACATGCAAACTTGCACACCATAATCCCAACATTTTTTAGAGCTCCATAGATGAACTCTCCTCACCTTTAGTAATTGTGCAGATTTTTTTATTATTATTATGTGAATATTTTGCCCAATGGAGAATCTGAGAATGAGAAACACTAATAAGGAAAGATAGAGTGATGTGAAATAGTCAGGAATGTATGTCCAACCAGAATGCCAATTAATGACTTCCAAAGGCAGAATGGATTCCAGAAGAAGAAAGAAAGAAAAGAAATGTGTCAGCTAGAGAGAGAACTGGGAAACTGCAAAGGATGACTGACATTCTTTGTACATCTTGTGCACCCAGGCAACATGATCTTGCTATATGCTGCCCTGAGCATAAAATCACAATGGTAATTTGTTCATCACCTGGAAACATAATTCAGTTGCACATTGTATGTCATTCATTATATGGAGGGGCATTTAAGAGGAGGGGGACTTCTCAGTGAAATTAATATCATCTCTGAACTTCATGTTGAAACTATATCACTGCCTCATCTGTTCATTCAACAAAAGAATTATATAGAAAAGGGTGGGTCGTGCATAGTCATAATTCTCTAGATGTCCAGAATGACATTTGCATCAATTTTCTATTTACAAAAGTGAAATTGCTATGATGTGCATGCCCTTAAGCACTTGATTAAACAAAATGGGAAGCCATTTCACACATGCATATTCATACCCTTTGTGAACCTTCCAGATAGAACCTTCATATCACCTGATGCCAACTTAAATAGAAACTTTTTTTTTAACTGAAGGCATCATATATATTTTCTGAAGTGATCAAAGGACAAGTCTTCATGTGTTGAATATGGATATGTAGATTGGTCTTCAGTCAATTGTTGAATGAGGACTGATAAAACATTTGGGACCACCTTTTCATATCCAGCTTTTTGATTGATTCCACAGTATATTGGACACAGAGAGGATGGCACAAATAGTTGAGAAGATCTGACACAGCAAGGTACAGAAGTATGTTTCAGGCATGCTCAGTATTACTCTCTCTTTTTTCATGACAGACAAAACAAACTTCCCCCCTTAAAGCAGAAATGCCCTGGTTAACTTTAGAAAAAAATTGTCCCAGAGTTAATTTCCATTGAGTCAAATGTGGTTTGCTACCAACTAAGTGTTTGTGGGTTTGCAAGCATGAACATGGATGGGGAAGGTGGTGTCCATTACCATTACCTTTGACTATGCTGGCCAACACTAATGGGAACTGCAGTCTAACAATATTGGGAGGACCATTGTGGATGTGGATGTGGCTGCACCTGCCCCCAGGGCATCTACTGACCCTCCTAAGAGATCCATTAAAAAAAAAAAAACCTTCACTTCTTCCTTATTGCTTGATACTTTTTTAAAAAAATTACTGAGCAATTAAAATGGGACTCATTAGTTACATGGGCTTCCTAGGTAGCTCTGTCAGTACTGTATAAGTAAGTTCTCCCCTCAGCAATACGCCTCTTTAATCAGTAGCACTAAAGGGCTTCTCATTTGTGTTTCTCTCTTCATTTGGGCACCAGTGAAGTATGGACGGGGCAGTAAGTTGTAGCCACCATCTTCACATTCCCACTTCCTGATACTTTGGTTATTCCTCAGAGGTTCTTCTAGGGAATCCACCTCCCTAAAGCCAGTTCACTCTGTTCCCACCTGGCCATCTTCTGGGAGGTTTTTTTTCCCCCTAATTCCATGCTCAATCATCCCCATCTCTCTTTTAGCCTCCCAGGTATTTACCTCAGCTGCACCCAACATCCTTCTCTTACCAGCCACACAGTCTACCTCACAGCTTCCCAAGATCTCAGGTGCCCCCTCTGTACTGGTTGCCTTCTAGCCTTCCTTCCTGACTGATGATGCACTGGCTGTGTCTTGACCATCTTCCTCTATGCCTCTCACTCCTTCCTTCTCCATCTATTATTACCCACAGACTTTCTGTTTTCTCCCTCAGAACCCCACCCACTTTGTACTGCCACCCCAAAGTCCCACATGGCAGCAGGAGATAGAGGTGACTGACATTCAGCATTTCCTTTGTCCACCACCACCGGCTCCTCTCTTTCTCTTACAGCTGGCCTCCTCCTCATCTTCATAGTATGTTCCCCACCTCACACATCACCTTGTCATAGCCACACTTTCTCCACCACAACCTAGAAGTAGAACTTTTTTCTCTCAGAACTGTCTTCCTCTAGCTTCCCTTCACATATATATCCCATCACCTGCAGTCAGCTTGTTACGATTGTAACAAATTAGCTTGCAGATTGGTGAGTAGATTTGCCTGTTTTAAATAGGCTGCTTTATCTGCACTCTTAACTTCAAATGTAGAAGAACATACATGCTGTGACAATGCCTATAAGCTACAATGGCTACCTAATTTCCTATAGTACAGATACTTATGAGTGCTGTACATTTTGAGAACAACACACAGTGCTGCTTTGAATACATGCTGAGGTACTTACAATAGCCCAATCTGTTTTAACCCAGTTGATCAATTTACTGTGGGGTCAGCTCAAGAGTTAAGTGTCAAGAGGCCTTTCTAAAAATGTACTCAAAGCTGCCAAATGGTGTTGTGTTGAACCTGATCAAATGAGGTCATCACTGATGCTTTGGAGGAAAGGTTGTTAATTTATAACTGCAAGCACTATAGCTCTGAAAATATAATTCTCCTTCTATTCTTAAATTTGCCTTTCAGTGATAACTCATTTCTCCGTGTGGGAGAACAAAATATATGACAATAGATGAGTGTATATGAATGTCATGTACATCAATGCATGTCCTTCTGTTGTTCAATTACCACCCATCCAAGAAGCAAAAATTGGCTGCCCTTCTATTAAGCAGACAACCAGATCTTCTGTGAGATTAAGCATCCTTGAGAGCTTGTTTAAAGCAGAGGTAGGTGGACTTTGATCTCTCCAGGTTCCCTGGGCTGATCTTTTCTGCCATCCCAAAAGGTGAATCACCTCTTCCAGAACCATCCAGGAGCAGCAATTCAACTTCTCAATAGGTTACAGCCCTGTCCAGCACTGTTAAACATTAAAAAGAAAAACCTATGTGTTTTTCAAAACCAAAAGTGGTGTTCCGGCTGTTCCCGGTGGGTTTTTTTTCTGGTGTGTGTGTGTGTTGTTTTGTCATTTTTGGCAGTCCATGTGGTTGCCAGGACAGAAAATTGGTTTCCCTTCTCATTGAAGTTCCCATCCTTGCTTTGAAAGCACAGAATAAGTTAGTCCAGGTATGAAAGGCCAATGATACATAACACTACTTGTGTTAGTTGACTCTACATATTCAACTGTATGTAGCCACCACATTGGAACTGTGGCCTTACCTTATGGCAGTGATTCCCAAACTTTGGTCCTCCAGCTGTTTTGGACTTCAGCTCCCAGAATTCCTGACTATTGGCTGAGTTGGATGAGGCTTCTAGGAGGTGAAGTACAAAACACTTGGAATGACCTAAGTTTGGGAACCACTGCCCGATGGGGTAAGGACTTCTCACCTCCCATGGTTCTTATTAACTCAAGAGAAAGCTTTTCATATTGAAAATGCACACCCACGCATATGTATATGTCTCCCAATTTTGTGTCTCAAATGTGTGAGTTTTGTGAAGAATAAGTCACAAACTGGAAAGATTCCTGTTTTCTTTCTTTTCTTTTCTTTCTTTCTTTCTTTCTTTTTTTTTTTTTTTTGTCTTTTTTATTTACAGTAGCAGAGTCTAAAAGTAGCTATGAAGTGGATGTGGAGATAACTACTGTCACCATTAGTTCAAGCCCAACACATTCTGCTTCAGAAACAAGCTGGCTGCTTATGCATTACTGAGCAAATGTGTCAAAAAGGACGGCAAAGGGGGATAGAGGCCTGCATAAAAGGTATACATACTAATGTATATGTATTAATTTGAAGGTAATAGATTTCACTATTGCAGAGAAGACTGGGAACAGGTGACCTCTCTGCTATTTAGTCTGGGACTGCGATGCTAACTGGTTGGTTGGTTGGCAAGACCACTGGTACCCCTTCCTCTGGTTAAGGTATCTTAAAATGGGACATGGCCTTGATTGCCACTTTGAAGAGAAAACTATCATCTATAAAGTAGGACACAAGGTCAGTCTATTCTAGAGATGCAATTCTTTGCTAATTTTATTCTCAAAGGATGCAATGAGTAATTTTAGCAATTTTACTCCCATTGTGAGAAAATATTTCAACACTGAAATATTCTCTTTCCTGCACAGAAAAATGTTTTCTGCACAAAAAGTGTGCAGAGTAAGTCACAAACTGCAAAGGTTCCTGTCAGTCCAAGATTCTCCTTGTCAATGTTTCCCAACACTTGAGAATCATGTTTTTGAATATTTTCTAATATTCTTTCCATCTTTACTCTATTTGGAAACCAGTGTGAGAGGAGAAGTAAATGGACTGAGAAATAAGTGAATAAGGCATCTGTGATTTGTTGGGGTGTGTGTGTGGAATGTGGGTTGGGGAGAAAGCTTCCTGGCATGAAAGTTACTGTGTAACAAATATGCAGGTGTGTCTCTATTTTCAGTTCTAAAATATTGGATGACATGTATGCACATGATCACATTGAAAGATTCATTAATAGGAAATAGCCCTATAATAAAAAAAAGCAAACAGGCAGTAAACAAGAAACAAAACTGGAATGAAATGTAGGATCCCCAACAAGCTGTATAAAGTCTTTATTTTTTCCATGATTATATTTCAATGATGATATCCCACTGAGACACTCCACCCCCACCCCCCATTTAGGATTGCTGGCAAATGTGTGGTCCAAATAAGACCATTGTTTTTGATTATATTGATTCAGCCTTCATAATATTAACAAGATTCACACATTTGAAATAGCTTCTGTTGAAGTTGTCTGATTACTTTAACACAGGAAATTGCTTACCTGTGCTTACAGAAGTTCTTTACCAGCCTGCACCACAGGACGAACACCACCATTCCCACATTGCCGTCGGCAAATCAGTGCTCAAGTCCGTTCAGCAGTTCACCTACCTGGGAAGCATCATCTCCTCAGATGCCAAGATTGACAAAGAGATCGATCACAGATTAGCAAAGGCATATAGTGCATTTGGAAGACTTCACAAAAGAGTCTGGAGCAATAAACACCTGAGGCAAAGCACAAAAATCAGTGTGTATAGAGCCATCGTACTGTCTATCCTCCTTTATGGATCTGAAACATGGGTCACCTATCGCCACCACCTACGACTCCTCGAGCGCTTTCATCAGCGCTGTCTACGCACAATCCTAAATATACACTGGACTGACTATGTGACGAATGTTGCTGTCCTTGAGCAAGCAGGGATCACCAGCATTGAGGCCATGATATTGAGAACACAGCTGCGCTGGGTAGGGCACGTTTCTAGGATGGAGAACCATCGCCTCCCAAAAATACTACTTTACGGTGAACTCACCACGGGTCAGCGTAAGAGGGGCGCTCCAAAAAAGCGATACAAAGACTCCCTGAAACAACATCTCAGGCTTGGCCAAATTGATCACCAACAGTGGTCCGCCCTGGCCTCACATCGGGAGGCATGGAGGCGCAGTATCCACAATGCTGCAGCCTTATTTGAGAACTCACGACGAGCAAGTCTTGAAGAGAAACGACAACGCAGAAAGAGTCACAACCCAAAAGCATCACCCAAGGAGACCTTCTGCTGTGCTTTTTGCAACCGGACTTGTTTATCTCGGATTGGCCTTTTTAGTCATCAGCGCGCTTGCAGAAAGCGCGGGATGAGTCCTTCCTGAATCTTCGTTTGCGAAGAAAAGCCAGAGAGAGACAGGAAATTGCTTACCTCACTGGTTACTAGCAAACCTTTTAAGACATTCCCTTTATCTCCTGTTTGTAGGCAGTTCTCCTTCTTCCTCTTCAGTTTGTTCCCTGCATGCCAAGATTTTGCTTATTGAGATAAAAGAACCATTTCTACATGCTGAAGCCCACTCAGAGTTTAACAATCTAGTGTGACGTGGCACAAATTACACTTGGAAGATCATTCTGAACAATGCTTAGCACTTCTCTTGGTATCAAAAGGAAGAAAAAAAAAGACGGCCTCACAGAGATTAACTTGATGATAGTGATCAGTTCACTGAAAATTACCTAAAGAAACAAATTTCACTCTCCATTAGCCTTGGTAGAGGCAGGCAGAAAAGACAGTATATTTACAGTAAGTCTTCTCTTCACATGGTATTTTACAAAAGTGTTTCTCCTCAGTTATTCAGCCATTATATACTCTGTATATCACACCAGCTAATTTTATTTCTAGGTCAAAGATAAATGAATCTTTTATATTTGATGCAAGAGGAAATTTAGTTTTTTTGCTAAAATAGTAACAAGCCTTTCAAAGACCTCACAGAGAAATGTATTTTCTCTGCTTTTCTTTTTCTTTGTACCCATCTCATCAGGGTCTAGCTGGGGAAAGGATTCAAACAATCTGATTGAGGTGGTATCAGGAAGAAGCCCGATGTAATACCTGCTTAGTAGTATCTATGGCAAGGATGACCACTATACCTGACAATTATCTAGAAAATGGTACACTTCAAGACACTACCGAATCAAGATATGTATGTGTACATTTCAGCTTCCTCCCACCCTTCAAAGTCTTCTTCCCATTTCCTTTGACTTCCCTTATGGGTAAGGGTGAGGTTACTACACGCATAGTAGTTGGAGGAAAGACAAGGGTAAAAACATTGTTGGGATGATCCAAACTGCTTCCTGTGAACTGGCCAATAGCAGGGATGGATTGGTCTATTTATGAACAGGTGTCTTGCCTCTCATCTGTAGTTCCAGTTCAGTGTCCAACCTTTCCTTTTTTTTTTTTAATTTGGCATTCACATATATACATCATATTTAACAAATCATGCCAACATATTACATATTATATTACATATCTGTTCAGGTTGTATTATATTATGCAGAAATAAAGATTTACTACCTGATGGATTACTATTTGCCTACTTTCAATAAAATTAAATAACAATACCATGCACATCAATCCATTTATAATAACTATCCATCTTAAAGACTTCCTTGCTGAAAAACCCCCCTGAGTTTTCTCTTTCCTAGCTATTTCAAAACATCCAATTTCCCCCCATACATGGCGTTCTTTCTCAAAATACCATGGCTCCTATATTTATGTACACACACTGTCAGGGTACATCCTACCCTTGATCTCTAATGCAGTCTTAATTGTTTCTACTCATTATGACATGTATTATACTTTTAATTTACATTTTATTGTCCATTATACTATTGCCCTATAGGGTGTTTGCCAAGCTGCCCCATCTCTTAGCCAGATATGCAGTGATCCTTGTCCAGTCCTTTTGGTGTTTGCCCTCTAACTCTCCTTTTAACTTCATAGTTAGCCTGTCCATGAAAAAAGATTAGTGTCCAACCTTTCCAATAACGAGGTAGATCTTCATTTGTCCTTTTCTTGTGCACAAGAAAAAAAAAAAGAAACCAGAAGACTAAGGAGAGTGAAGATAGTTGCCCATATCTCTGAGAGCTTTAGAGCTCAGGAGAAACAATGGGCTCATCTAGACAAGATGAAACAATGCTCATTCCAGCACATTATTGCAAATTCGCAGCTGTGTTTGTCTCCACTATCTTTCAGCAAAAAGGGAAGGGGGTATCATTTGAATGTTTACTCTTTAGTTCACCTTTCTTTGCTTAAGTTTCAATTTTGGTTTGAAGGTTCCTGCACAAACATAGGTACGAATGTAGCTAGCTGCCTGTGAAACAAAGTAACCAACAAGTATGCATCAGATTGAATCCCTAAAGCTTTCTTCATGCTGTGAAAAGGGAAGGAGGTATCATTCGAATGTTTACTCTGAGTTCACCTCCCTTTACTTTGTTTAAGGTCAGACACAGGCTCCAATGATCTCCTAACTGCTACTATATTTCTGTAGAAAAAAAGGATACTCTAAGAGATTTAGGATTTTCCTTGAATTGCTTCATCATCATTGCTTTGTATTTAAAAAAAATATGCAGGTGAGGCTTGAATCCATGGCTACTCTCTAATCCATCACCTCCCTTCACCTCTAATCCTTCACCTCTGTTCCTGACCGCTTTGAGAGGAAGAATCTTCAGATACCTGATTAGCCCCTTAATTCCCCACATTTCCTCAGGCTGGGGGGAACCCCAATTCCTAGGGGGATTGACAACTTCACCATGGCTGTAGATTGCTTGAGATAGTGCTTAGTCTCAAGCCACTATTAGCCCCATTCAACCTTCTGCTTAAAACATTTGAATGACTCCCCCTTCTCTTTTCACAGGCAAAAAAAAGTGCATGATCCCTAGTGTGAAGTCCCACTCCACCCATCTGACTAATCAGATCTCCAGTTCTGCCCTCTTGGAAATGCATAGCAAACTGGATCAGTTGTCCTAATGCACATTTCTTCACATTTTAAGCAATATAGGAAAAACTGCAAAGGTTTTCTCATGCAGTAAATGGAGCTTTTCACCCCCTCCTTCTGAATAAGACGAATCACCATGGGATCTTGTTGGGACAAAAGGTATTCCCAGCAAGTTCTACAAGTAGCATTTTCACTGTCTAACCAAGCCCTAAGACCAACACCTCTTCAGGAGATCCAAAGGATTTGAATAGAAGGTACTCATGGAAGCTGAAACAAGAAGGGATCACAAAAATGTGTGAATGATGCCTAAGAGGGTGACAAACAAAGTTTTTTCCCATATAATACTCACACAAAGAACAGAAGTAGACCAGAAATGGGCAACATTTGGCCCACCAGATGTAATAGCACTGTAACTGGTTAGAGCTTTGGGGATTTGTATTCCAAATATATTGAGAGGGCTCCAAGCTGCCTGCCCCTTTGAAAAAATAAGCTATCTAACTGAATAACTGGGTTTTATGTGTTTTTTCTTTCTACCTTCTCTATAAAAATCTGAGGCCATTAATTTACTGAGGATCTTCTATGCCATTTCATTGTTTCATTGAGACTTCACCGAATGAAAGTGATGTATAGAGAACTACAAGACAGTTGTGATTGCTTTATTACATATTAGTCAAAAGCTAGTCCACATCAGTATGTTATAATGACACATTAGGTCCCATGCAATAATCAATAATTTGATCTGTCCCTTCCATATTAATCTGTAGATTGATGTTATCCATTGGGTTGTGAGTTTCTTCAAATGTTATGACATAATTTGAACATATCAGAATGTATTACAGTCATGCATACACACACACAGACCTCTTTTGAGATTAAAAGTGCTTCTTTAGGCAGTTTGGTAGGAAAAAAACTTCAAATAATTAAAAATGAACAGAACAGCACTCTGGGAACCTTTTTGGCCCAAGGATGGGAGATAAATACTCAAACAAACAAACAAACAAACAAATATTATAGATAAAAGCATAGTGCCAAAGTGCCAAAGACTGGAAATTAAGAGAGGCATCTGTTCCTGTGACTTTCCTTCTACAGTAACTGTGGGATGGACCAGAGATGTAAATTAGGAATGTAAATATTTGTCTAATTTTCTCATTATGGGCAAGAATGAATTATTTAATTGTTTTTTCCCCCTCTCCCTCTACTGGAAGAAAATTTTGGAAACTGTATAGTTTTTTTAAGAACTATTCAACATTTTGGATTTATTCTGTAAAAAATGTGCACATGGATTTTCTGCACCAAAAAAAGATATTTTCTTAGAACAAAATTAACTTTTCTATTCAAAAAGGAGACCATTTTGTGCATCATCAGTCTTGAACAGCAAACATTTTCATTCACCTAGGTTTTCTCTTCACCAGCACTTCCCTTCTTCACCTGGTATTCAAATACGGACAAATATTCTCCCACACACATACATGTTGTAACAGGTCTCTTTATGCAGGCTGGTCCCAAAACTCCAAGCCCCTAGGAATCCTTCCACTCACCCTGTCCTTGTTTCTCCAATTATTCCCTTGCTGGATTGGGATACTGGTCTTCAAGGTGACCCCTTTAAGTGTGGTCTCGGGGCTGTGTTGATGTGTGGGTTCTTTAATTTGATTTGCATGCCCTGACTCCAATTCAGGCTTGACAGCCAGCCAGAGACAAGTTTAAAACAATAGGAAGAATAGATCTATTAAACCCAGTATAAAAATATAATAAACTCTAATATTATATTCTTCAGCCCTCCCAATACCATAGGTAGTTCTCCTTTCTTCCTCAAATCCAAAACTCTGTCTCTATCAGCTCAAAGTGCTGTCTGTGTCAGCTCAACCTAATCAGTACCAACTTCAAACCTTGTCTGAATTCCTTCAGATGCACACTCCTTCTTTTCATACTTTTGATACTTTATCATCACCCATAACCCCCTTCACAGGACTTCCTGAGCTATAATGGACTGCTTTGAAGCCAAGTCTGTCTAGCATATCCTTCATACCCATCCATAGTGCAAATCTGTGTTTGTTCCATTCTTGAATATGAGAATGAAATATTTCAAGTGGTTTCCTCTCTGCTGGGTGAGGCTACAAGAGTTTTTATGGATTTTACAATACATTTGGAGACTTGTGAAATTTCACAATTTTTTTGCACAAAACTTTTAATTATAAAATGCAATGTTTTCCTCTGCAAAAAAATCCGCAAAAAATATAACCCTTTTTTTCCCTGCAGTTATTGCTAGCAAAAGAACAAAAAGAAAAGAAAAAAAAATGGATATTTCCACTGTCTTGGTAGGCAGAAAAATCTTGTGGTGGATGACTTTTTTAAAATTGAAAGTTGGCTGTGGTCTGCATTCCTCAGGGCCCCTCACAAGCTCTCCAAGTGATATGTGTGGATCAGCCCACACCCATTCCTTGCTTGTGGTCCCTGCCCTTTCACTCATGGGGGAAAACAGCTTTGCTAGCCTAATCTACCCCAGATCTGGAGATGAATGCATATGCCTATCAAAGCATCATGAATATTACTCATTGAATAGGTTCCCAGGATCCAAGTGTCAGGAAATAATGGTATTCTTCAAACTTGCCCACTTACCAAAATTCTAATGGAGGGAAATCATGTAGATGGATACAAAACTAAGCAGAGTGAATTTTCCTTATAGATTTGAGCTTTGCATTTAATTCATGCATAGACATCAAAGCAGATAAGATGAAAAGAAGAGTTAAGACACACACACACACACACACATATATATATATATATATATAAATGAGAGAGAGAGAGAGAGAGAGATCTACTTCTTTAAGAAGTTAAGAATTTTTTTTTAATAACAGTTGTATTAAATTCAGTACATGAATGTGAAATCCTGTGTAATACTTAAAAAGAAGAAAATATACATGTAATAGTAAAATATTAGGTCTTAATCTCTTCCTCTTCAAAGAAATGATTTTTCTTTACTGAAGTACTATCAGCTACATTTCACCTTGAGTTACTCTTTTACTCTCTCTCTCTCTCTTTTAGCTGTTCTGTAGCTTGAAGGTTCTTTGCAAAGGGTATTAAATGTGCTCTCACAGAAGCCAACTGGAAGATGATTGCGCTTTTTTGGAAAACAGCACACAAAAACTGAAACTCAAGCTTCATGTTAATGTTCTAGCATCTCCCTTAAAAGTCATGTGGTGAGTTTCAGATATACATTGAAGGGGTTTTCTCATACCAGGCACCTAAATTTGTTTGCATATGAGAAATTACATACGAGGAGCATCATGAAAAAATATTTTGTAATTGGATCCATATGACAACTTCCCATGTTTTTCATTTGATTACTTCTCTGCATCTAGCTCCCAGCATGAAACATGGCATAGAAAACTTTAGAAATAGGCAATGCCATTGTATTCTACTTTGAAGATGCTTAATGAATCCCAAAACACTTTGGTCCTTTTTTCCCTCCCCTCTATTGACTTCTGAAGGAGGTAGGACCATGTTGCACTCCCTTGAAGAGGAGGAAGACAGGGTATGCCATGATGCAATGTGTCATGAGAAATTGGGAGTCAGAGCAGAACGAACCACGGTGTAAAATCCTGATGCACCTTAGAGTTAGTTCCTTGGCTCTTCTGTTGGCATTTGGTGAGGATGCTGATGAGTTCAATACTAGGCTGAAACCTAGTTCATCTGCATCTGGCCATAGAAAGTGGTGGCTTTTCTCAGTTTCATGACTGGACTGCTGGTGGTGTCAAGACTGGACATCTGGTGGTTGTCAAGAAAGACTGATCAGCAGTGGCAATAAAAGGTCTTGCCTCTTATTCATGGCAGGTAGAGCAGAAAGAGAACTCACAAGCTGCTTGTTTGGGTACCTTCACAGCACCTCTGAATGATAGGTGACTTATGGTCTAGTTATTTGCTGCACAGAAAATGATGTTTCCTGCCTAGAAAATGCTTGAATTGGGGACAGTCCAGGAAAAATTGCACATGGTTGATTAATACCGAAAGCAGCATTTTCTGCACAGGAAATGGCATTTTTCACACAGGGAAAACACTTCCATGCAGAAATGTTACTTTGTGCACAGAAAATGCCATTTCAGTTGCAGAAAAATGCTGTTTTCTGTGCAAAACAATCACATGCAGATTTTGTGTGGAATGAGTCCCAAATTATGAATAGGTTTCAAAACTGTGTTTTTAAAGTCTTGGGTGCCAGTTACACTACAGTTTCTATCATGGAGAGAAATGGGATTTCCTGATCCTGAGTTTGGCCCTTGTTTACATGATTTGTCACTGGATGAACAATATCCCGAGATTGCTGTTTACACGGAAACCTTTCCAGTGACAAAAGCAAGATCCCAAGACATAATATCCCGTGGTTTTTTGTTTGTTTGTTTGTTTACATGGGAAAAGGTTCCGGGGTTTAATTTTTCCTGCTGTCAATCAAGGATGCAATTACTCATTTTTTCACAGCCTCAGTGACACACTTCCTTTTGAGTTTCCTGCCACGAGCGATGCTATTGGCTGCCAGAAATGTTTGTTCAAGCTTCTGCATTGGTCAAGAAGGAGGGCAAAGGCACCCCCCTCTGCATAATTTCATTTTTAAAAATCCCCTGATGGGCTTGCCACAGATGTTAATGCCAAAAAAATATAAAAATTCATGTAAAGGGAGAATGCCAGCACAGTCACACAAGGCATTTAAAAGCACAAGCCTCCTAAGTCAAAAGCAGAGGTGAATGAGGAGACCGGAGCTGGGCAAGGAGAGAATCCATTTAAAGGAAACAAGCCTCCATCCAGCTCCATTTACATGGCTGTAAATCAACAAAGGTTACTGCAAAATAAAACTTGTTTGTCTTTAAGAACCCACAAGAATCATTCTTTAAAACCAGGAGCTGTACTGGAAGGAACTTTTAAAGCCACCTAGGCAGCTTAAAGGTACACACACACACACACACACACCTCCTTTGCTTTCAGCTGAGAGGGAAGAGAGTGGTTTGCAATCTACTGAGGGACACACACACACACACACACACACACCTGCATGTCCTGGAGGGAAGATCAGGAGGGGAAAAGAAGCCGAGTGGTTGGCAGTAAGAGAATACATTTAAAAAATACATGTCCCTTTAAAAGCAAGATTGACGGCACAGGTAAACTGGGAGCCCCAAGTTGGCAGTAAGAGAATCCATTTTAAAACACAAGCCTCCATGCATGGGATGGGGAGGGTGACTGACCCCTCCTTCTCTGAACCCCTGGCAACCTCAATTTCCTGCCATCACATACTCCCGAGATACTTTGTCCCAACCTGTTCACATATCTAATTTTCCGCAACCTCCTGAGACTTTTTTAAAAACACGGGACAAACGACGCGACAGAAAGTCCCACAGGTTGAGGGATAAAAGGTGGCCCCCCTTCCGAAAAGCTTGAGATAGTCACGCAGGACATGTGAACTACCAAGGATCAACACGAATTCATTTCACTACATTTTCATAGTGTAAACAGTGCCTTGATCTCACCAGGAAGAAAATTGCAGGCTGACACAGAAATGAAGAGACGAGACATAAGAAACGGGTTGTAAAGGGCCACTTTATTTAAATATAATCTATCTAAACATTTCCCAAGAGATTTACAATGGGGGAGCAACCTATTGTGGGAATTGTTGTGGCAGGAGGTTGGCTTCAAAAACCCCTCCCCAACTTCCCTTGGTCAAAAACACCTGAATCCTGGGTTGCTCCCCAGTCAGTCTGCATCTGGTAGGCTGACTTAAAAGTTCCTCCCCCAAGTTTCAGGACTTAAAGAGAGGGTTTATCCCTCAGGCCAGCCCCAAAGGAGGTCACTTTACCAACTGATCAATTTGCAAGACCTAAAAGGGCAGTTCCAGATCCCTCCCTTCACCTCCAAAGGGGGAGGTGCCAAAGGTGCTCACCGATCTATCAAATCTCCCCCTGCCAAGTGACTACCTACTAAGACACCACCCTAGGCCAACAATCCAGTCCAGTCTACATCCACAGTGTAGGGTAGGCAAAAAAGACCCCAAGAAATGGGCGGGGGATCCTACCCAACCACAAAGTGACCAACTATGTCACATTGTTTCAGCAGTGGGAACGTGGGTCAATTACAGTTGAAAAGGAAGAGGAGGAGAGCAGCAGGGCCTTAAAAGAGCCTCTGGCCCCACCCTCCAAGTTCCTTACTATGGTGCAGGCGCCAAGGCCACTTATTGGTTTTCTCCATGGTGCTACAAATGGGTTTCCTCCAGTGCACATTTGTGCTGGTGCTGTGGACCCTAATTGTTGACATTATTTGTTGCTTCCTTTAAGAAGAAACTTAGTGAAAAATTACATCCCTAGGGGTCCATAATCTCCTAAAAACAATTCGGAGCCTTAATGGACCCAGATTAAGTTTCTTTCCATCGAGTCCAAAAAATAAGGGGGGAAGACCTGCATTGGATTTTCCAGTTGAATCTTAATAGTACTTCAGGTTTGGGAGAAGAATAGGTATGCTGTTGTTTTCACGTATTCACTATAACATAGGTTGAAATTGCCAATGTACATGATTACTCCTTTAAACCCATCATGTAATATATCCTGAATGACCAAAAGTGTAAATAGGAAGGACTATTTCCACTCATCCTTTTAGAACAGAGGTGGGTGAAGTCCACTTCTAGGACTGCATACAACGCCCTGGTGTTATTGCTCCACAGATATTCTCTCTCCTTTCTCTGGCAAAAAAAAAAATGGTGAATTTCCTGTCCTGGAAGCATCCACAAGCAAAAATTCACCCTCCAAATAGATCACAGTTCCCACCTGCACTATGCAATGCTATTTAAATATCCATTATACAAAATGATGTGTCCTTTCATGCCATGAAATTATAGCACTATGATTCCCCATTAACTGTCATTGCAAAATCCAATGGAACCCTGAGGTTTGTAGTTTTGTGAGTCACTAGCATTCCCTGACTCAGAATTCCAGACACTCCTCTTTAAATTGTAAATTCCTGAATTCCATAAGATGTTGCCATGGTATTCAAAGTGGAATGATAGTACTATAATTCTGTAGTGTGAAGAGGTCTTTGAAGTTACATTTTTGACATTTTTGCAGCCTCTGCTCTTTCCCTGAGGCAAAAAAAAAAAAAAAAAAGGACCCAACAAAGTTGTCCACTCTAATGATCAGAATCCATGACAATACTAATTATGTTAATTAAAATTTTAATATTTATATAAAAAATCCTGAAACTGGAACGCAAAATACTATTTGCCCAAACAAAATTTAATACAACTTTATTGGATGAGATGTGATGAGGACAGAGGAACACAGAGAAGGTAGATGGAGGGGAAAGGTCACCAGATTGGCATAGATATCAGCAAAAATAGGAAACAAAAGGAAAAATTTGAGAGAGGAGAGATTTGTGAGGGAAATAAGAGTGTCACTAGAGGTAAGTGAGATGGGGGGAGGGTTTCAGGCTGATGAAAAAGTAGCAGCTTTTATTAAATTAACCTTAATTTTCAAGGTAGCATGAGTACTTTCCAACATTTTAACAAGTAATTTTTGAGTCAGAAACAGAGAATCATGTACATGCATATGTAATCTGTAACGGTATCATCAGTATTGGTATCAGTATCCCTCTTTCTCTCTCACACACAAATAGATACCCCCAAATATATATTTATACCACTTCCCAAAGAACAGAATTATCTTGACTATTATTAAACTAAGTAGCAGCAGCATTTATTGTTGCTGTTGCTGTCTTGATGACTAACCATGAAATGATTCCAGACACACTTAAATGGGTTAACAAAGACCACTCTGTTGACTTAAAACCTATTTAACTGTTTAGGACCTGGAGATGAGCCAAAGGCAGGGGGGAGGGCAACCTGATGTAGGTCCAACTGAGGTCCACGTGTCAACCTGTGACCAACCTCCTCAGCCTTCCCTTGGGTGAAGCACCAGACCTTGAGTGCAAACCAAATAAATCATCGGTTACTACCTAGAAAGTCATTTACTGGAAGGCAAACCCAGGTGCTCCCCCACAAGTCCAAGGACTTTATAAGAGAGAGGGAAGACTCCATCTCCATCCTCCAAGGTCCCATGACCCAAAGAGGCAGTCCCAGAGCGAAACCTTCACTGCAAGCATGCCAAGGTGTACACTAATCTGTCAACTTCTCCTCCTGTTATCTGCCAAGTGGATACCTATTAAAGATACCATCCAAAGCCAATTCTCCAAATCCCATCAGGTGCAGTATGAAGTGTGTGTGTGTGTGTGTGTGTGTGTAAACAGGTAAAAGGGGGGAAATCCTACCCTGCCCTTACTAAATCAACTCACTTTGGTCACACTACACTAAGGGTGGTGGGTTGCAGCAAGACAAGCAAGAGGGCACACAAAGGGGCAGCAGAGCCTTAAGTAACCACTTCTGCCCCTTCTACATGCCCCTATAGTTGGTGCCAAGCACCAGGGATTCTGACCTCTTTTCACAGAGGCCATCAATCCTGCTCCCTTGAAGCATGCATTCACCGCATGTGGGGAAACACATTATGGGTGTTAAGGAGTATTTCAGTTTGGATTAGTTATTCTAAATATAGGCCATCCACTCTGTCCAAATGGGGATTAAAAATACTATAGACCTTATTAAGAAATCCTATATAATTGTGACTGGATGTCCAATTACTGATTTCAAAATACAGATAGATTCAAAAGTACAGATAGATATGTGAATCTTGGTTCATTTTAGGACCTGACTAGATGTTCATGATTGTTTTTGACTGTTAGAAATTACTGTATATTTTTTTTTAAAATTATCTGTTTTTCTCCTGGATGATTTTTGCTGCTGTTTCAGACATCAAGCTTGAGGTGGCAGGGCCTCTACTGTTCCCTCTTAAGTTGAATAATGTGGTACTCTGGTACAGGTATGAAACAGCTGTAACCATTATAACCAAAAAGGAGAAAGACTTGCTGGTGAAGTTTACCTCTCGCCACAATGCAATATGTATTACCATCTGCACAGTGATAAATTTCTTAGCCAATGTGGAGCAATATTTTAAGATGAAGGATTTTGGAAGAAGAAGGGAAGAGAGAAGAGGATCTGAAACATAGAAGTGATGGCCTCCCAGGAAAGCAGAAGGTACTGAACAGTGCCAATAGCACTGACTTTTAGGTCCTTCTTTCTTGCTTTATTTATTTATTTATTTATTTATTTATTTATTTATTTATGTTTCCCACATCCCTCCTATATGTATTTATTTATTTTTAGCCTCACTCAGTCCTTTTCATGGGCTAGGTGGATGAGAAATGAGTTTTCCAAAATTCATGTAGCTGTTTCCATCTCTTGCAAGCTAAAATGTGGACAAAGGATGGGGAGGGGAGTAAAATCATGGGTGTGATTTTTCACATTCCAGTAAATTGTGGTAGTTCAGTATCATAATGTTAACTTATATATCAGACTAGAATTAATTGAATAAAAATAAGCATCTTTTAAATAATCAATTGGAATAAATGTGTGCCACAATAAGAATATTTTAAAAATATCATCACGGTATTGAGTATCTTGTGTACATCAAATGGTTACAATGCCAAGTAAATAAATTTCATTTTCCATACTGTTCTGTTATTGTAACAGGTCATTGTGGATGGTCTGATTTAAAACATTGCCTCCAATTCTTCCCCCCTTCCCCTTTTACCAAATTAGGAAAGTAAGTTTGGTGTGGTATGATTTAAAATATGGGCTATGGGGCACATACAAAATCAACTTTGAGAACCATAGGGGCATTCAAATTCTTTTTCCACCCCCTTTCCCCAATTTCTATACTGTAGTTTTGCACTTCAGTGGAAAGATGTCAAAAACTGGATTTTTTTTAAAAAAATATATATTTTTATGGCTCCCCTATAACTATATAAATAAAACTAAGTTTTTGTTTCTATTTCTTTGTTACTACACCATGCACAAAGAACGGGACAGATTTTCACCAGATTTGGAGGGGATGTTTAGGATGATCTGAGTTAGAATCATAGAATCAGAGAGCTGGAAGAGACCACAAGGGCCAACCAGTCCAACCCCCTGCCATGCAGGAATACATAATCAAAGCACTCCTGACAGATGACCATCCAGCCTCTTTTTGAAAGCCTCTGAAGAAGGAGACTCCACCACACTCTAAGGTAGTGTATTCCATTGTCAAACAGTTCTTACTGTCAGGAAGTTCTTCCTAATGTTTAGGTGGAATCTCTTTTCCTGTACTTTGAATCCACTGCTCCATGTCCTAGTCTCTGGAGAAGCAGAAAACAAGCTTGCTCCTTCTTCCATATGACATCCTTTCAAACATTTAAACATGAATATCATGTCACCTTTTAACATTCTCTTTTCCAGGCTAAACATACCCATCTCCCTAAGCCAGTCCTCATAGTGCAATATTTATAGACCTTTCACCATTTTGGTTGCCCTCGTCTGTTCACATTCAGCTTGTCAATATCCTTCTTGAACTGTGGTGCCCAGAACTGGACACAGTATTCCAATTAACATATAGGCCACTGATACACAATGTAAGGAACATCAATAAATGAAGCAAAAGATATAAGGGATTATTATTACAGTTGAACCAAGATTAGGAACAGTAGAGAGTTGTAAAGAACATTCACAAAATAACTCACCCTCAATGAGAAGTTTCCTCAACCTGTTTCAACACATTGCAAATGTTTTGGTCCCCTCCCCCAATTGTGGGGTTTTTTGCAACTTTTTTTTGTGCAAAACTCCCAAGTTTTTCTTAAGAAGTGATTATATTTGCATAAAATACAATGCTTTTCCATAAATGAAATTGTCTAACAAAAATCTTGAATACACAAAATCATCAGAATATGACAATTAAAATTCTCATAATCTAATCCAGCAGAGAGAAAAAAGGTTTTGGTTTTTTTTTTTTTTCTTTCAATCTTTTCCTTCTTGCGTATAGGAACAAAATAAGTGAAGATTTACAGAGAAGATTATTTATTGTTGTGTAGAAATTCGTGTCAAGCAAACAAAATAAGATGTCATGTGGACAACAGTGCTTCCATTAAATATTCTACTTCATGTTTGAAATTCTCTGAGATAAATCTGTAGCAGGCTGCTATTGGAAAAACTGATTCTGACCAAAATAATTATCCTTAAAGAAGATAAGAGTCCCAAATGCCTTTGTCCTTATATTCCTTTGCTTTGCCATCTGAGAGTAGGCTGAGGAAAGAAACCCAACCTGTCATCCATGCTGTTTGAGATAGGATAACAGAAGGCTATTCATGTTTTGAAGGAAATCAGAGCTGTCTGTAAACAAATTGAGGTCCATTACCCTTCATTAAGTGCATGGCTGAGCAAGCCATGCACCGTTTAAAGGATTTTTAAAAAATCTAAATGTGTGTTCTAAGAGTGCTGTGTGTGAAGTGGACTGATTAGGGATTTCACAGCTGATGGTTACAGATGGAATAGCTTTGTGCCATTGGATTTCCCATGGAGGAACTTAAGACAAGAGCTATGAATTGATTACTGCTGGAGCTGTAATATTAGAAAGAACATTTTTAAAACAATTATTTTGAACCAAAACTGTGTTCTGACCATAGAGCTACACTTTCATGGGTTATACTACTTCCAATGACAGCAGAGGTAGGCAAATTGTGGTCTACAGGCTGCAGGCAGTCCCTGGGTGGCACTTATTTGGCCTTTGAAGTCCCTCACCCTTCCTGCAAAGTCCCCAGACTTTTATATTTTTTTAAGTGCTGTGATTTTTTTGGGTGATTTTAGTCCCCAAACCACACAGAAATCCTTCCTGACATGTGAAAACATGAAAACTCCCCCAGCAGCCCAGAATGTCTCTGTTTTCCTCTGGGCCCCCTTTCCAAAAAGGAACAGGAAGTAATTTGATGTCACTTCCTGTCACTATTTTGAGAGGGACTGCAAAGGAAAATTGGGGTATTTTCACTAAATGTGGGAGTACAGCCCACAGGGAGTCAGGAGGAATTGGGCCCAGTCTCCCACACAATGGCCCAACCCAATCTATAAGATTCACCTGTCCCTGAAGAGCTGCTTGCTTCGTTGTTTGCTTGTTTATTTTAAAATGCAATGATCTGCATTTAAGCCAAAATAAGAACATTATTCTTGTGGGGGAGACAGTTTTGCAATATGGATAACAAATTTTACACTTAATAAAATAAAATCAATCTTATTCATAACTAGACAAACACAACAGAGTAAGAAATTAAGGGATCCTGATTTCTCATTTGTGTCCGAGCAGTATCTGACTCAAGTTATCTATCATTTTGTGTGGATTCTTCCATGTATCAGAATAGCAATTATTTTTCAATTGTATAGCAGTGCAAAGGACAGAAGTACCAAAAGTCAAGGGTTATTCTGTTTGCTCACAGACATGGGAAATGCTGGTGTGGTTGATCCACTAGAATTTTTTAATCCATCACTAGCCACAATAAAACTGATTAAACCAGTTAATCCAAAATGTGCTATCCGTGCTCAGAGCTTCAGTTCAATCCTTTCACTGCTTCCACCTCAGCAATATTGGTTTCCTGCTTTGTTACCTTTATGCCCTCTTTCTGCATGGGCCACCTGGTCCTTGATGCTAGATGGCTAGTCTCCTCCCAAAATGAAGCAGTGCTAGCCTTTGGGGAATCATTTTCACTCATTCCTTGTGCTGTATGGAACAAACTTGTTCTAAACTTCTGGAAGCAAGAACAAGTCTAACAAGTTTAACACCAGGGTATGTGAAAGACTGTCTTCACCCTTCTGAAATTGCTCATCCACTGAAATTTTTAAGAAAACCCAAGGCTAGGATGCATGTTGAGACAATGTATTAAGTACTGTATGAGGTACTGTTAGGAGGTGGACCCAACACAAGGAGAGTTTTTCTCTGAATCATTTCCATAAATGTATTCATTTGACATTGATTCTCTTGCAGACACACACTGACACCTTTATTAAGCCCCTTGCTATAGTTTAAGCAAGGGTGGCATTAGGTTTCAAATTCATATTTATTGTTACTGTTTTAAAATCTATGCATTTTTTGTCTGGAATCCTACTTGAGGAGATTATAAAAAAAGTTGCACAACAAATTAATGCTGGTCTTTCTTGATGCAGAAGAAAGCCTTTGACAATGTAAATTGGCAATGTATGTTTGAAATTCTGAAGAAAATTAATCTAGGAGAGAGATATAATAGCTGGATTAAATCAATTTATGAAAAACAGAATGTCCAAGTAATAATCAATGGTGACAAAACAAAACTATGTGAAATTATGAAGGGAACTAGACAGGATTGTCCGCTATCACCTCTGCTGTTTTTAATTGTACTAGAAGACCTTAATAGGAAAATAAGAAATGACTTATTGATTTGAGGAGTTACAGTTACTAGGTCATCTGCAAAAGCATGCAATTTATAGTTGTTTCTTTTTATAGTTCATTCTATTAAAGTTCAGTGGAAACAGAAAGAGAGAAGGAACTTTATCACACAAAGCTGGTATTTTGCAATTACGGCAAGATATTAGTGTACAAGGTCTGTCTATTAAATAATGAGACTGATACAATAACCCGTATTTATTTATATGTATTACAATTCTAATGCTTGTCCCCTTTAATACACTCCACATACACACTAACACACTGATGCAGTCTTGTTTTCCACTGGTCCAAGGCATGGAGCAGATGTTTCTGTCAGCTGTTTCAACACATCTGCTGTTTTCTTCACACTGCATCAATTGACTCAAAATGTGTTCCTTTAAGCACCAATTTCACATTAGGAAAATAAAAAAAGTCACATGGTGCCAAATCTGCTGAATATGGAGGATGCTCAAGTGTAGTAATGCATTTATCGGCCAAAAACTGCTTCACAGAAAGTGCTGTGTGAGCAAATGCATTGTCTTGATGAAGAATTAAACCATTTTTCCATAGTTGTGGCCTTTTGTAACCCATGCCCAGACCAACCACAGCAACTATCACCAAATCAGAAAGTTGTGGCCTTTTCTGCCAATATTCTATCTCATGTATTAAATTCCTAGTTGGTTCTGTATTCCATGTATCTTTATTGTATCTGGCGGGCTCAGGGAACGGGGAGAGGAGGCCTGTCACTCGGACCACAAACAGACTGGTATGATAAAGTCCAAGGACAGACAAACCATAAGGACAAATATGATTTCCACTGCTGTTAGAAATATATGCATTACATGGTGAAAAGAGCCAGCATGGTGTGGTGGTTTGAGTGTTGGACTACAATTCTGGAGACCAGGGGTCAAATCCCCACTTGGCCATGGAAACCCACTGGGTTACATTGGCAACTCACACTCTCTCAGCCTCAGAGGAAGGAAAGGAAAAACCCCTCTAAATAATTTTTTTCAAGAAAAGCATGCAATAGGTTCACCTTAGTACTGCCATAAGTCAGAAGCAACCTGAAGGGACGCAACAACAACAACAACTATATGGTGAATATTCAGACTTGGGTAGAGTGCTGGCTGTTGTATCATTTTATTTTATTGTATTTATTTATTTAGTTAGTTAGTTATACCCCGCTCTTCAGCCACAAGGCTATCAGAGCGGCTTACAAATTGTTTTTTAAGCAATAGCTATTTGCACATCTACACTGCATTAAACAGTTTCCAATGTGTGTTAGCTAATTGCCCCCACAAGCTGGGTACTCAATTTACCGACCTACGAAAGGATGGAAGGCTGAGTGAACCTTGGAGCCCGCTGGAATCGAATTTGCAACGTGGTGACTTGGAGTACTGGCATTTAACCACTGCGCCACCAGGGCTTCCTCTTCAGCAGGGAAGAGGATCTGCTATAGGATTTATTTGAGGGACAGTGTTCCTCAGATTGGATAGCTCCTTTAACCTTCAAAGTAAAACCCAGAGTGGTTTCACCATCCTACTGGCATTGGATTCACCAGTCTCTACTCTTCAGGTAAGTGTCTCTGTGTGTACTGTGTTTTGAGGGGTGAGTGAGATCTGAAATTCAAATATAAAATATTTTTTAAGAAGTGGGACACACATACAATTATACATTTTCTGCTCTGAGACAATTTTTATGGACTTATTGACTTCTTGGTTAGAGATGGAGATGGATAAATCTCTCAGTTTCACATTCTGCTGCATTAATTTTTTTAAAAAAAAACCTAAAGAACTTTCTATCTTGAATATGACCAAGTTGTTGTCCTTGTCATTTTGATAAATTCTTCGAAAACATGTTGAAACAAAATTATCTTTCATTTACATTGGCCAAAATTGATATGAACAGCTATTCCCACCATGGAGATGACCATGTTGTATCTATCTGTCATATAAATGCTAAAGTCAATGAAGACAGGGGTGTTAATTAAGTCTGCATGAACATGGCTGAACAGGAATCTAGCCTCAGGCCTTTAAGAGTTAAGTACTCAAGGTCCTGGACCTAGATGGATGAAGCTGTCATTTTTAGTTTCTTCTAAATTTATTGTTTTCTCACCTAATTTTTTTTTCCATCCCAAATAAGAAGGAATTTGAGAAATTTTGGCAAATACTGACCAAAAATGCACAGAATTGAAATTCTAAACCATCCCTAGTCTTGGTTTTATACTGGCATCAAATATGGTGAAAAACCAGGAGGAATCCTTATGTGAAACTATTCTTTCTGTAAATTCAACCACTCTCTGCTTTGAGTACACCCTGACCATGATGCGATCTAGACTTTGGGATTTCATCTATGCTGAGCAGACAGCACTCTCACAAACATTAGATTGGCCAATATGGCCTTTTGGTTTTGTTTGGCTCCCCACGTCTATGATATCTACCCTGTATAATGAAATGCTTTTGCATGTTGTCTGTTTGATTTGGAATGTGAGTGAATCTCACTGGAATTTTATGATAAACAGCCCAAATGTTCCAAATGTTGGCTGAGGTGGATCTGAATCCTTTGTTTTTATGTGTTGTTTTTTTAAGCTGACATCACAGATTTTTTATTTTTTATTTTTTGCTTGCTGTGACATTTTTAGAGGCTAAATTACAGTGCGCCTGTGCAATCAGCAGCATTCAGGCTCACAGCACGAATAAAATTAGAAATGGTGGGAGGAAAGACTCCAGTTCCTAATAAAATGTGCAACATTATACAAGGCAAGCCCTCGCATTTGCATGATCTAATCATAAACACCTTTTCCCATTTTCTCAGGCCCTTGTTAGTAGGGAATAAAAGCAAGTAAAAGAAAACAAGAACTGTAGATACGTTGTAAATGTACTTTTAAGCCAATATAAAGAGGTGTGCATTCAGTAGGGACAGGGTGGATGCATGGTCTCACAATTTCTCTCATGTAGTGCAATGTTATACAAGAGATAGAAAACAGAATGAGCAATGCTGGTGTGTGGGGATGGGGTGTGGTGGGGATGGGTTGCAAGTAGACTCTTTTATTCTGTGAGATGCTTTTGACAGCAATATGCCCAAAAGATGGTGGTTTCAAATCATCTCAGTCCACCATTGCTTGGGAGAGCAAGCTGGAAACCTTCATCACATGAGTTCTTTTGCCACCTGAAATGGTGGGCAATAAAGATTATAAGTGGCCCTCGGGTCCCCCAGTGCAGACCCCCACAGCACCATTTTTGTAATTTAAAATTGCTGAGAAAGCTTCACACTGCTGAGGGATAGTGGGAGCTATGATGCCACTACCAAACCTGTACCAACTCACAACAACCAGGTGGTCAAGGGCAATTCCAAAGCTCCAGCCCCACTTTTACTTGTTGCGCAGCCTGACCGCCTCTTTACCCTCTGTTCCTCCCACCTAAATTCTTATAAGGTTCTGAGTCTCTTTCTTCTGAACCAGGGACATTACTTTTAACTTAAATGTGTATTTCGTAAATTATCTTTAAATATCTTTATTCTGTAGGAATGAGCCAGAGTCTGTATTTGTATTAACAACAAAGGACAACTTTATTAAAGGGAATAAACATACTTCAGGGTGGAATCTTTTGTTTTAACCGGTATTTATATTTTTATGATGTCATTCCTCGTTTCCCAGCCTCATTTGCTCTTTGTCCACTTGCTCCTCTATGCCAAATTAGTAACCTCCGAACACCATTTTACCTCATCCAAGCCTCTCATACAGCACAGACATACTGAGCCTTCCGCTCCCGCCAACTGTCATCGACCCCCTTCACTCAGAACTCAGAGTTTAACTGACACTTAATTGACTTTCTCCACCTGTCATGCATACTTAAAACATTCAGAAGCCCCTCCCCTTTCAGTTTCCTGCCATAGGACTGGCTCCTGGAACACAATACTCTCATTCGCTCATCAAGCCATCCATCACAGGAGCAACCTCACCTTTTGTTATTATAGGCTCGAGGAGCTTTTCTCCTCAATACAGAAATGAATTCCCCGTCACTTTGTCTTTGGACAAAAGGTCTCTGCTGACTGGAGGCAGGAAGGGGCCCAAAATGTGATGGGATTGTTTTTATGGCCTGCAAAGGGCATGAGAGGGGGAGAGATAAATTTGGGTGGGGGTAATGTTATGGGAGGAGGTGCAGCCCTCCCGGTTGTGGTGGAGAGGAGTCTCTGGCCAGGGATAGTTGCCAATACCTGGACTAACAACAAGTCCAACTAGGATCAGGGGAAAGTACAGGAACAGGTAAATGTTTGTGTGTTCGGCCCAACAGAGTAGGGATTCCCCCCTTCCCTTATTAAATTGGAAGGAATTTTTGTTTGCACTCTTCTGGCATAAGTGAGGGTTCAGTTCAGTCTTCTCTTGGGAAAAAGGGATGGCCTTGGATTCAAAGCTGTTCCATCCAACTCAGGAGATTATCAGACAAGTGCCTAAAAACATTATTATGGCACTATATTTTACAACGTCTGTGTTCTGGCACAATGATGCACATTTTCGCACACTGCTGTGATAACAATACAGAATCACCCAAAGAATCTGGAAATACAAGTGTTTGCACTGCTTACTTCCACGTTTCTCCATGAACATGATTTTGGCATGTCTCAAGAGAAGACACGAGCGCACTAAAAAGCCCCCAAACACCAAAATTAAACAAGAAAATGTTCAGAAAAGCACAGATTCATGTTCACAAACTTGCAAGCAAGATGGGAAGGTTCATAAAATGAGTGTATAGTACCTAGTTTTCCTATTTACACCTGGAAGTGTTCTGGTGGGACCACCCATTGATGCTGGAATCGTGCCAGCATAATGGGGTGCGTTTTCACACACGCTGAAATCCAGAACACAAATGCTATGGGAGATCAATTCTTGACTTCTCCCCATCAATAAGAAAGAACTCCCTTGTAACAGGAGCAGATTGCTTGCATAACGCTAGGGCACAATGTTGTCTGATAAGGAAGCCCTTTTGTGATCTCATGGCATCATTATAACACCATTTTTGATGTGTCTGATAATCTCAGAGAATGCTGTATCTTGGAGCCCACTATTCATTGGTGAAACCCTACAGAGAAGGGGGAGAGAGAGAGAGAATATGAAGGGAGCCACACCAGGAGATTAACAGTGCGCTAGAAAACATGGCAGAAACACTTATGAACTAAAATCTACTTCAACAGATGCATCAGATCATTTAGTCCACAAAAGCTCATTCCATAATAAATATATTCATTTTTAAGGTGTCATTGAGTGTTGTTGTTTTATTCCCTTCAACCAATTAAGATGGCAGCTACCAGTCTGGAGCTATACTAAAGGTCTTTATTTACAGTTTAAGATGGTATATTGTAATATTTAAAGGATTGGAATTGCTCAGTTTAAATCTCACCTGAGTTATGAATTAGGTGACCTTAGGAGAGATGCACTTGCTAGGTGAACTTAGGCAAGACAGTGATCTTGCAGCTTCCTGTTCTCATAAGGGGATAACAATACTCACCCAATTGTTATTGTTATTGTTATTGTTTTTGTTATTTCTTACCCGCCTCTCCCTATGGATCAAGGTGGGGAACAACAAATTAACATATAAACATAATGTTAGTTAAAAATACATATCAGTTAAAAAGATATATCAATTTAAAAGACATTGTTTATAGTTACTTAGGCAAGACACTGATCTCACAGTTTCCTTCTTTCATATGAGGATAACAATACTCACCTGTTTTATATAGTTACATGGTTATTTAGTTTCATACCAGTGTGTACAAGGATGCCAGTCCATCAAATTTAGATAGATAGATAGATAGATAGATAGATAGATAGATAGATAGAGGGCATGAGAAGCATGTGAGTTAGACATTAGATGGACACATTTTATTTGTTACAAACAATGTATTGTTCAGTATGAAGTCAGTAATGGTAAGCACTCCAGCTACCCCTGCCTCACTATAGGGACCATCACAAAGCATGAAATCCCTATGAGAATTCTATTTCCAAAAATAAATAAGTATTTCCTTAATTTTGAACTCACCATTTAATTAAACTTTGCTTCTGCTGATCAAAATTGCCTCCATTGATGAACTTGATAAATTTACTGCTAAGGTAAGAACTGTGTGGCCCTCTAGCAGTTACTAGACAGCAAGTCGTTCTTAGCATAGTCATTGGTGAGCATAACATTGGTCAGAACAGCCAATGCTGAGGTACACTGGGAGCTGTGATCTGATAAAATCTGGAAGGCCCCCAGATTCCTAACTTTGATAGTTTGCTTAATTTTTGCAGTTATATTACAGTGAGTGAAGAAGTACATGTAGTAAAATGGATTTACATGGTGGGTTATATCATGCACTGCCTCAGAGTGTGCTGGAGTGTCCTCTGGAGGTTTTTAAACAAAGGCTGGAGTGCTTTGATTGTGTGTTCCTGCATGGCAGGGGGCTGGACTGGATGACCCTTGTGGTCTCCTCCCACTCTATGAATCTGTGCTTTACTTAAATATATTACTGACAGCAAGCTTGTTTTCTGCTGCTCCAGAGACTAGAACACAGAGCAATGGATGCAAGCTCCAGGAACAGAGATTCCACCTCAACATTAGGAGGAACTTTCTGACAGTAAGAGCTGTTCGGCAGTGGAACACACTTCCTTGGAGTGTGGTGGGGTCTCCTTCCTTGGAGGTCTTTAAACAGAGGCTGGATGGCCATCTGTCAGGGATGCTTCGATCATGATTTCCTGCATGACAGGGGGTTGGACTGGATGGCCCTTGTGGTCTCTTCCAACTCTACAGTTCTATGATTCTATGAAATCTAATTAGATTAAAGTTTTTTAAAAAACAAAAACACATAACACAAATTATTGTGCTTGACCCAGAGTTGCTTTTCCATGAACAGAAGTGTTTGTTGAGTTTATGGGTAGGGACTGCAAGCGAGTAGAACCTCTGTCTGGAAGAAAGAAAACTGGAATAACTATTTTTTTTACATGTTGGAATTAATAAGTCCAATTGTTTTTCCCCCTTCTGGATGAGGTTATATGGGGTTTTGTGTTTCACAAATAATATTTTTTAGAGAGAGTCCTAATTATGAAAAATCTCACACCAGTGGACCATTTTCTTGTTGGAGTGAGAATCTCTGTGGGTATTCTTTACCTCTCTAAAAGTTTTCACCAATTCCTCCTCCTTCTGTGGCCTCTCTGCCAACTCTTACATTACTCTGTAAAGTCCCCAGTCCTCTGGAGTAGATTAGCAGGGGGCTGAGAAGGCTGCAGGGGAATAAGAGGGATTATAATAAATTGTCTTGCTATAGTGGGGTATTGTGTGAGCAGTGGTCTTTTCATGGGAATGCTGTGGCCAAGCCAATGAAATAATAGCTATTGAAATACAATAGCTATTGAAATAGAAGAATTCTAATAAACTAATATGAAATACCAGAAAACTCTATTCAACTACTTTTTTTATTTCCCCACCCCCTACATGTTTCAGATTAATTGGACAAAGAAAACAAGTGTTGAAAAACATTTGCTATTGTAGTACAAGAATACAATAGTGACAAGCTAAGTACATCTGTAATCTTATATGAATGCCCACAATGCTCACATCCAATAAAGGGAAATTGTTGGATGCAAAATGCTGCTCTCTTTCAAACAAATTCAAAGCCAGCTTGCTGCCATGCATATAATAGTCATGGTGACCAGTAATGACAATGTCAGTACAAATAAGTAAGGGAAACATTAAAAGTCTTGCTGAAGTGGGAATACAGAAAAAACAAAGCAAAGCAAAACTGCACACATCTCACCAACCATGTAACTGTTGTATGCACAAAGCCATGGAAAGTATATTTAGAACCTTTTCATTAGATAAAAAGGCATTCAAACAATATACATGTCTATAATGAATGCACACCCACTTGGAAGAAGGAGTCCGGACACAGTGGCTAGTAACTTGGGCTTGTTTAGTAAGTAGTTGTAAATGAAAAGACCTACAAAAAGTGTTCCCAAGCAATATGAATCTTAGCAAGAATAGGGTCCCTCAGACCCCCTCCTCCCAACATTGGGCAAATCCATGGTCTCAATTGCAAGCCGTAACATAATAGCTTGCCACAAGCCAGCCATTAAATGAACTCCACTCCAGGCCAAAGCTCTCACCCCAAGTCCTGAGATTTCACATTCTACCTCTTCCCATTCTTGGTCTCCCTATGCTTAAGGAAGGAGGTTAATCCCCATTCAGATTAGAGTGCCTATTGGTAACTCACCATTGCTTCTGAGGAAACACCTGTACCCTCACTGACCTACTACAGTGACCAAGTATTTATAGGCGTCATCCTGGCCAATTATCTCATAGATCCAAACATGCACCCAATAGGCAAAAACATCTTCCCTCTTGAAACCTTTGCCTTCAAATGAAAAAAAAAATCTAATTAGTCTGGAAGCCACAAGCCAAACCCTGCACTGAGCAATAGAGGAGGGTGGGCTGAGCATGGACAAGAAGAAGAAGAAATGCTGCAGTATCTCTATCTCCCATGCCTTGTGTCATGACAGCTTAATTCTTGTGTGCAATAATGTCTTTGCACATGCATTTTCAGTGCCAATGCTATAAAAACAATATCAGTCAAACAATAGCACTAGTTAAAAACAATAATATTGTAGTAGTTAACATTGGCTGGCACCCTTTTAATGAACTACAATAGTGTAAGTTGGACTTGCTCCACCAGAAGTCACTTTGACCATGTAGCAACCAAAATCCTCCTAAACCACTTTGTAAACAGCAAACACAGCATTTCCACATTGTAGGACTGAGGGGAGGGCCAGGAGGGCCATGTCCAGCTATTTTCCTATAGCTGGGTGTGCTACAAGGAGGTCATTTGCAGAGATTTCTTGAGAATCCCCAGAGGTCTCTGCAGATGTCTGTCACAATAAAATAGGTATATCTGTCAGTGCAGGATCTAGTCCATTGTTTCCCTTCCCTATGAGATACTGTGAAAGAGAAAGGGTATGAGAGGGGGAGACTAATCATCATGGTTTGAAGAAAGACAAATTTATAACACAGGGAACTTACTTACTTCCATATACACACATCACAATCCCATCCCTTCCACACTGTCTATTTCAAAATCCCTGGCTTTTTTCTTTTCTTTTTCTTTTTCTTTTTCTTTTTTTGTGGGGGGGGGGGAATCCATTAAATCCAGCATAAACAAGAATCCTTCAAAGACTACTGACTATATTGCAACTTTCTGATTGACAGCAGCACTGACACCCTGATTACCTCTGGATTAATATGTGTGATCATTATGGTGCTTTGTCTCTCCCACAGGGATCTTCCTCTCCTCAGAAACCTGATTCATTCCTTCATCATAGACATGTTTATTCATCATGTGAGTGGTGGGGAGTATAGTACCCCCCATCCTCACTTTGCTCATGTGAATCATGTTGGTTTGGGGGGAGTGTTCTAGCCGCACACACTCTGTTGTCACTTTGCCCGCTTAAAATGTGATAGGTCTGAAGAAAAGTGACAATATTGGATGGAACAATTGTTAGTATATCCATAGTTAATATTCACAGATCTCAAAGCCTGGCCCCTCTTCTCCAGCCCATAGGGCAAGAAGGAATCTCAGAGCATTACACACACACAACACACACACACACTGCTTCACCCACTGCAGCTTGCTTTGGAGTGGCTGCTGTAGAATCCATAGGAGGGCTACCTGAATCTCTTGTCCCCATTACCTTCCTCCTCATTTTTTTTCAACAGCAGTTGGCACTATAGCTCAATAAGAGTATGGTCTTAGTGCAGGGAAAGACCTAGCTGCCTCAGGATTCCAAGCCTCAAGAACAGGTAAATTATACTATAGGACTGCTGATTTGTGGTTTTTTCCCACTGTCCTAAGTGGTTGGAATTGGAGTACAATCTCCTTTCTTGGTCTGAGGTACATCTGGGTTGCAACATTTTCCATCAAAAGGCACAATAAAATAGATACATGCTTCAGGTCTGCTTGGGCAATTAATTTGTTTCAATTCTTGATTTCACATCCTACCCCACATCTGGCTAAACATTCCCCCTCGTCCTCTTTCCCCCCCTCCTCCTCCTTCTCCTCCCTAGACTTTGAAACTCTGGCCTACAATAATCTTCTCCCTGTCCTTCTCTTTCTGTTTGTTGTCCACTTTCCTCCCCTCCATCTCCTGGCTAAGGATTTTATCAGAACATCAAAATATGGCATCATAAGGATGCCTAATGATCATGAAAGGGTGTGCGTACCAGATGATGTTGCCCTTTCACAATCATATGCAGTTTAAAAACCATCCTTTTTTATTGATGGCCCAAGTCATCAATAGATCTCCCATAGCGCTTTTGTGCCAGTATTGCTGGTGTTTGAATCTGCACGCCATTGTACTCACGTGAATGCCGTGTCAATGGCTGGTCTGACATGAACACTTCTGGGTGAGATCGCAACATCCATTTTATGACCCTCCCAGTTTGCTTCTAAGTTTTTAAGTGTGTTTTTGTGCTTTTAAAAACTTTTTAAGTATTCTTTTTGTTTGTTTTAAAATTTCCCATGCTAGGTATTCTCACGAGAGTCTGTGAGATTTCAGATGGGGAAGGGAACGGAACTCTGTTCACTCCTCATTCATTGCCAGGGAAGCCTTTAGCGTGGATGCAAGGTAAGTGTGGCATGGGGAGTTCTTTTGCTGGCATAAAAACAGCAGACATTATGCCCACAAAAGAATGGGGTTTAGAGAGGTAGTCTGATAAAGTCCTAAGTGTCTTCTCTTCCTTTACTCTGGTCATCTTTCACCTTTTCCCCTTCTCCCCACTCATGCCTGCACTCGACTGTTCCCCCCTTCTTCTTTCTTTTCCCCCTCTTGACTCATTTCTCCTGGCTGCATTTGTGCTCTTGCTACTTCAACATATTTCTCTTTTACCCTCTCATTCTCTTTCTCCTTTGACTTCCACTTCTCCTAACTTTTGCTGATTGTCTTTTGCCTTTTCACTCTTCCATTCTGTCTTTTATTTAAAAAAAAAAAAAAACCTGTTCAGTGCAGATCTAGGGAAACTTCATTTCAATCCAAAGGAATATTTTCTCATTTGTTATGTATGTTGTGTGTGGTTTTTTTAAAAAATTTGAATGACATGCTCTGATTGACTGTGGTTGATTTGTAATATAATGTGTTTAAGAACATCACCAGGGGCTCAGTTACACAGCAGTTTTTATCCCCAGGAGAAGTGAGATATCCTCATCCCGAGTTCATCTTTTATTGTTTATACGATTTGTCCCGGGATAAACACTATTCCAGGACCGTTGTTTATACAACAACTTCTCCCATGACAAAAGCAAGATCCCAAGACATGGTATCCCATTTGTTTGTTTGTTTGTTTACATGGGAAAAGGTTCCAGGATATATATATTTTAACTGTCAATCAAGGATGTGATTACTTGTTTTTTCACAACCTTAGTGATGTACTTCCTGTGGCATTTCTTGCCACGAGTGATGCTATTGGCTACCACAAATGTTTGCTCAAGCTTCTGCATTGGTCAATGAACATTTGCCAGGTTGATAGTGACTGTGATCCACCATAACTTTCGTATAGGTTTAATCATGGAAAGTTCAATAGCCTGCTGTATGCCTATCGCTATCTTCATTCAAAGTACCACAAAACTGCTGGCCAGAAGGAGATGTCAGCAGCATGTCAGACTGTTACATCTCCTTCTTCTCATGCAACAGATGTGACAGTACTCCTCCAACTTACAAAGTATGGTGATATGTGGAATCAATACAATTAACACATCTATGCTATTTCAGCGCTTCCACCCTTTATGCATTAATATAGCAGTACGTTAATGCATTAACATTATGCATTAACTTAATGTATTGCATTATGCATTAACATCCTTCAAGCCTGTGCAATGGATTTTTCTGGTGGAGCGCAGCGTGCACAGAACTGGCCTCACCCTTTAAACCAAAGGTTCATCTACCGTGTCCTTGCAAGCATGGATGTAGCAGCGAGGTCCTCGGGTCGTAGGTTTGATTAGAGTTTCCTTCTCTTAGATGGTTGACCTTACAGGGTTGGACGAGCACCATCTGCCCGGGTTTGGGATTAGAGTTTTCCTTCTCCTAGGACGGTTGCCACAAGGCTAGAGAGCCCATCCTGCCCTTTGACACTCTTTGTCAGACCCTTCGGTTTTGACCTGTCTGGCATGGGAGACCCTACTGGTGGCTTTATGCCACCACCAGCATAGCTCAAAACATCATTAGGGTACGCAAGCCTCTCTCCCACGACAAGGGGGCTATTTTTAAAAAACCTATTGTAGATATGAAAATATGTAAAATAGCAAAACTAAAGTATATTACGATTCTATCGTGATGTTTACTGTTGAACTATTGAACTCTAAAGTGTTGTGACTGCTGGTACATGTTGTTTAGAAGGAGCACAGCTCATGTTCATAACCTTGTTTGAACCGATACAGTGTATGAACACCTAAGTGGCTACATTGTTGAATTGATCTTTGTAATTCACAGAAAGAGGACTTTAGCTGACCCCTCCCACAAAAAATGGGTCCATGAGGCATCAAAGTGCAGGGAAGCAGCTAACTCCACTATAACACCAATTGTATACAAGGCCAGATTTTAAAAAAAATTAAAAGCTAAGTTGTGGGATCCTATAGGTAACGACAGATTCTAATGGTCTTCATGAAAATATAAAAACTTGAGTTTCCGCAAACTGCCTCATGGCGTTACGATGGCTGATGGGAATTAGAGGATGTGATCAGGTGCCCCAGTGGATCACCTACTGGGGGACCCATGAGACCAACCTCCTTCTGGAGAGTCTAGCCCAGCAGGCTGGTGTGCCAGGCCACCTCATGCATTGCTCTAACTGGAGGAACCACAACTTCTTTTTGGAGGTGGAGCAGTTTCTCCGGGAAAGGGGTTCATCAGGACAGGACTCCAGTGCCAGTCCAAGTTGAAAAAATCATAAGGGCCAGTTCTACCAGGCACTGGAGGCCAATAATGGAAGCCCCCATCATTCTTCAGCGGTCCGATCATGTTGCTTGTACCTCATCTCCGCAGCTATTTTTTCAAAAAGGTCTATATTTCTGTGGCATTCTCTCAGCTGCTCCTGTATCTTCCGTTCACCCCAAATAGTGAGCAAGTCTATTGTCTCCACATGTGATGCCGGGTCCACCTTTCCTTGCTTGTGTACTGTTTTCGGCATTCATACCACTGCCTTCTCAGGTGAAGATGGAGGAAAACAATGGCTGCTGAGGTTGGCAATGTAGAAATTATTTGAAAAAGGATCACTGACTGCTCCTTCCCTGAACTCAGTGCCTGCCCCTGCCCACCTCAATTTCCAGTCATCGCCAACTCCTGAGATATTTTGTCCCGACCTGTTTACATATCCAATTTTCCACAACCTCCCAAGATTTTTTAAAAACACGGGACAAACTGTGGGACAGAAAGTCCCACTTCTTGAAGGATATAGGGTGCCCCCCCTTCTGAAAAGTGTGAGATTGTCATGACAAATGTGTGAACAACTTGAGTTCATCACGAATTAATCCCAGGACATTTTTGTCATGTAAATGAGCCCCAGGACTCATCCCTGTGACTTTACCAAGGCCTGCTGTGAAACATCATTAGGGGCTGTCACAAGATCTTGACATATTTCACCCTGAAATCACAGGACCTATGCTGCTATTGATCTGGCAACCCCTCTCAGAACAGAAAACAAAAAGCTCAGTTTGACTTTCTGTACATAGAGGCACCATGTGTATGCACCACAATATAAATTGTGAGTGTGGGAATAATCCACCACAGAAACAATTATTAGCTCCCACATAAGGGTTTCTGCCAAATAATGCATCTGGGCATAGTGAGAACCTCACACATTATTGATTTTCTCTCATGGAAAATACAGCTATTACTGATGTCATGGGGATAACTAATGTGCTTAGCATTCTTTGCAGAGGCAGGAGGGTAGAATTTGCATGTGAGGAAAATTAAATCATATCTGAATTTCCTTAGCCTGAAAAATTACCTCAGTTACATCTTATATCTCTATTCAATTTAACAAATATTCTGGTGGTCCAGCATTATTTAACTTCGCCCATACACCCTCCCTTAACGATTATTTGAGGGAAGTGCAGTGTTTTCCCACTTTCTTTCTTCATTTATTCCCTATTTGTGTCAAAGAAGAGTCATGTTGGATTGTAACCTTGACCAACTGAGAATCATTTTAAACAGATAAAGTTTTGATCCCAGAGGGTGAAAGGTTTGTAAGGAGATGCCATCAGAATTTAATATGTTTAGACAGAAATGCAAATCCATGATACCAGAAATGTTTTCAACCTTTTGGGGGTGCAGGGATGGGTAACAAATGCATGTTTCACATTTTACTACAATAATCATAATCTAATGTTGTATCAAGCCCCTACTCTTCATATCCCCACAATTACTATTACAAAGTCAATGTTACACAACTAATTGAGTGCATCAGAACAACAGGATGAAAGCTTATTTGACCTGACCTTTTTGAATTTGAGATTAGATACCAGTCAATTATCTCACACCTGTTTCTTTTAATGATCCAGTAATATATGAAGTGGGGGATAAGGAACCTTTCAAGCACAATTCTGATCCAGAGACTGGAACTGAGACTAATTTTGATGCATTCATACAAGGACATCCATGCAACAGGTACTGCATACAGTTGGGAATTCTACCTCTTCCATCCTTCAGAGTCCTCTTTCAAAGTTAGTCATCTGTGTGTTGGTACAACAAATGGTATCCCAAAAATAGTACTCTACAGTGAACTTGCCATGGGTCAGCATAAGAGGGACGCTCCAAAAAAGCAATACAAGGACTCCCTGAAACAACATCTCAGGCTCAGCCAAATTGATCACCAACAATGGTCCACCCTGGCCTTACATCAGAAGACATGGAGACACACTATCCACAATGCTGCAGCCTTATTTGAGAACTCATGCCGAACAAGTCTTGAAGAGAAATGACAACGCAGAAAGAATCACAACCCAGAAATATCACCTAAGGAGACCTTCTGCTGTGCTTTCTGCAACTGGACTTGTTTATCTTGGATTGGCCTTTTTAGTCATCAGCGCACTTGCAGAAAGCACAGGATGAGTCCTTCCTGAATCTTTGTTTGCGAAGAAAAGCCAAAGACAGAGAGAGACAACAAATGGTAACAATGACAGATTCAGTAGAAGCCATACTGGCTGCATGACTTTAAAATATGCTGCCATATATTAGCATGTTGGAAATGTGTGTGTGAAGCTGGTACTTGGAATTAGCAGCAAGGGTCATTTAGAGCAGAGAAGAAATAATGTGTATCATAGGAATTTCACCTAAAGATAGGATGACTAGACAGCAACATTAGCTCATGCCTTGGGGATACAAAAAGAGGACTGAGAGCAGGAGAATGACTTCACACTATGAATATTAGTGTCTAGACAAGGGACAGGGTAGATCACAAACGGAATACACCAGGGTGCCAGTTACACGACAAAAATTGTCCCGGGGCTTACCGTGACTTCCTGATCCCGTATCCGTCCCTCACTGTTTATACGATTTTTGTCACTCTTTAGGAAATCCTGGAAGATCCCATGATTGATATTTACACAACAAAAGTTTTTCTTGGTCCTGCACTCTTATATCCTGTGCTTTTGCTGTTTACACATGTTTAGCTTACCGGGATTTTTTTTTTTGGGGGGGGGCTGTCAATCAAGGATGCAATTAGTCGTGTTTTCACAACCTCGGTAATGTACCTCCTTTAGAATTCCGCGCCACGAGCGATGATATTGGCTGGCTGTGGGGGGAGAGAGGGGGCAGAGGCTTGTGTTTATCCTGTCTCTTAAAAATGTTAACCCTTTAAGCAGAGGAGAAGGCATTTTGAAAGACCATGGCTGTGATCTTTCACTCAGATGGAGAAACAATAAAACCATGTCCATGCCACGAGCGATGCTATTGGCTGGCTGGGAGGGGGGAAGGAGGGGACAGAGGTTTGTGTTTGTCCTGTCTCTTAAAAATGTTAACCCTTTAAGCAGAGGCAGAAGGCATTTTGAAAGACCAAGGCTGTGATCTTTCGCTCAGACGGAGGAACAATTAAACCATGTCCTTTCCTTTTGAAATCAAGCCAAGTGGGGGGGGGGTGAGAGGCTTTGGATTTCTTTTAAAATCTTGACGCTTAATGCAGAGGGAGCTGCAGAGTGAAGGTTTCAAGCCAGTGTCACACAAGGCAGTTTGGCTGGCATTTTTTTACTGTACCTTGTTGGGGGGAGGAATGAAAGTGTGTTCATTCGCTCAGACGCTGGAATATTTTACTGTGCCAGGGAGGGCATCCAGGCAGGGAATGAATGGACAACTCTCTGCCCACCACAATCTCTTTGTAACATGCAGTTGAGAAAGAGGTTAAAGCTGAAGGGTTGGCAGTGTAGAAATCCATTTAAAAAGGTGATTGAGTACACACGCGCACACACACACCAACCTACGTGCAGCTGGAAGGGATACCTTTATTTTCAGCTGGTGAGGGTGGATCTGTTGAACGGGTGACTGACCCCTCCTTTTCTGGTTGCTGATCTCTAAGCCCGCCCCCAGTCACCATTTCCGGTCATCCCCTAGTACTGAGATATTTTGTCCCAGGCTGTTTACATTTCCGATTTTCCGAATCCTCCAGTGACTTTTTTAAAAACTGGCAAAACCCGCGGGACTGGAAGTCCAGCAGGTTGAGGGATAAAAGGTGCCCCCCCCTTCTGAAAATCACGTACCCGACCCCATGTACGTGTAAACTGCCAGGGATCAACACGAATTCTTCCCGGGGCATTTTCATTGTGTAAACGGCACCCAGCTGGCCTTCCTATCTGTCTCCCCCACTATTGCCTCCTGGAGGCACACAGCCTTTAATGTTGCACTCCATTTCTAACACTCTTTTTCAGTAATTGATGTATAAGTTTATATGGGGTCATTTCATAGGTACTAAATATCCCTTGATCTACCATCACGGGCCTGGGGCTGTACCTAGGGTTGGTTCTTGTATGATTTCCTTATACCTGCCTGTTGTGTGTTTAAATGGCAGTTAGGCAAGGATCATGATCCTAGGTCAGAGCATATGCATTGTTGCAGAAGGCCCCAGGTTGATCCCCTGACATCAGGTTTTTGTTTTTAAAGATCTTGGATACCAGGTACTATGAAATACCTATGACTGAAACCCGAGAAAGTCATTACCAGTCAGAATAGCCAACAGGAATTCTAGCCATGCATCAGGAGGCTATCAAAAGGTATACTTTCCACAGGGTACTTCCAGTAAAAATCAGACCTCTGCATATTCTCCACATTAGTCATAAATAAAACAATAGAAGGACAGAAAGAAATTGATATTTATTTGTATGTGAGAGAAAACATAACTGTTGTGCTTATACAGATCCCAGCAGCATGACACATTAGATATAGGATCAGAACAAATTGCAATATTCACACTGTAACCATATAGCATGAATGGGACTTACTCTCAGTGACATGGGGTACATAATAGATATAAGACACATTCCAAATTCTGCAAGAGAAAGCCCAGTGTATGAGTATGCAGTAATCTTCTTCTTTGGGTCTCTGCACAACAACTAGTTGATCATCACACTTCCATTACCAGAATGCAAAAGGCATAGTAATAGTGCTTGTTGCACTCTTGCACCAACAAACTTCTTGCTGAATTAAAAAGAGGCAGACAACCACTTTATCATAATTCAGAGAATTTCCTCCATGGCCTTGTAGCAAAAAAATAAAAATAAATAAAAATAAATGCAAGACTCTCTTCTCTCTTGTATCATCTGTGTTTTTAACTCTCTTTCATTGGAATAAATGGCATTTAAAAGACTCAATGGTATGCATAGGACTCTTCTCCAGCACATTTCAAATGTAGAACCACTGAGTTGGTTGGATTTATCTACATGTTGACTTACCAGTTTCCTGCCAGAGAGAAGGAGAGCAGCTTCTGGACAGCAAGTTTCCTGCCAGTTTCCAGGCGAGTTTCCTGCCAGGAAGAAGAAGGAGAGCAGCTTCTGGACAGCCATTCTTACTGGGGAGATTGAATTTTTTTAAAACCGTTGGGAGAGGCTGCTTGTTGCTGAGGCGCAAGCCTAACGGCGCGCGAATTTCAGTAACCAAACAAAAATACAGCATGCCTAAAAGTACAGCTTAGCATTCTCAGCATTAACTAAGAGTTCTTAGATTACCTAAAAGCTCTCACCATGGACACGGAGGGGACTGCAGCAGTCACTTGCAACACTTGTGTGATGTTTGTCTTCTTGTCTACAGATGTGGAGAACTTCACATGCACCAGGTGCAAGCTGGTAGCCCTCTTGGAGGAGAAAGTACAGCAGCTGGAGACACGAGTAGCTATACTTCAACAGATTCGCGAGCAAGAGGTTTTCCTGGACAGAACAGAACAAACAGTCTTGGATGGGGACCACACAGAGGAAGTGGCTGTGGAGGAGAGGGTCACTTCACAGACACAGGAAGTAGACAGCTGGAGGAATGTCACACACAGAACAAGAAAATCCAGGGATTCTTTGAGCAGCTTGCAGCTACAGAATCAATTCGAAGCCCTTTCCCTTATCAAGGACAATGAGGAAGAACAGCATGGACAGACTTCAGGGTTAGAGCAGGGGACCTTGAGAGGACCACCGCAAGGAACAGCAGCTGCGAAGCCTCGGCGGAGGCATGTGGTGGTGGTGGGGAACTCCTTGCTGCGGGGTACAGAAGCAGTGGTATGTGGGCCTGACAAGATGACTCGGGAGGTGTGTTGTCTCCCTGGGGCAAAGATCTGTGATGTGACCGAGAGGCTGACAAGACTTGTCAAGTCTACGGATCATTACCCCTTCCTTTTGGTCCATGTGGGAACCAATGATACTGCAAGGCACAGCTTTCCCATGATCAGAAGAGATTATGAGGCCTTGGGGAGGAAGCTGAAAGAAATGGATGCACAGGTTGTCATCTCGTCTCTTCTGCCAGTTGAAGGGCATGGTCCAAGAAGGGAGAGGAAAATAGCTGACATAAACAACTGGCTCCGTAGATGGTGTCGCCGAGAACAAATTGGATTCTTGGATCATGGGCTGCGCTTCCATGAGGGGGGACTTCTGGCAAGAGATGGGGTGCATCTTACAACAGTTGGAAGAAACATTTTTGCCAACAGTCTCAAGAATTTGATCAGGAGGTCTTTAAACTGAGTCAAATGGGGGAGGGAGACAGTATTCTGGAAGGCAAAAGGGCTGGAGAAAACTGTCATAGAGGGAAGAAGGCAAACAGCGCAAGGACCCAACAGTGGGAGGCAAAAAAACTTGCACAGGCAGCAAGTAAAGGGAACACATGGTCTTAGATGTCTCTACACTAATGCACAGAGCATGGGAAATAAGCAAGATGAACTTGAACTCCTCGCACTACAAAACAAATATGATATAATAGGCATTACTGAAACCTGGTGGGATGAGTCTCATGATTGGAATGTAGGAATAGAGGGGTATAACCTTTATAGGAGAAACAGGCCAAACAGGAAAGGAGGAGGAATAGCATTATATGTCAGGGATATTTACACCAGTGAAGTGATCCATGACATCAATACTGGAAGCCAGGTGGAGAGCATCTGGATAAAAATTAAAGGGGAGGGAAACAACAGGGATGTTATTGTGGGACTCTACTACAGACCCCCAAATCAGACGGAGGAATTGGATGATGCCTTTCTAGAATAGGTGAACACACATGCAGAAAGGAGAGATGTAGTAGTGATGGGTGACTTCAACTATCCTGATATTTGCTGGCAATCTAACTCAGCCAAAACTTCAAGGTCTAGCAAATTCCTTACATGCCTGGAAGACAATTTCATGGTCCAAAAGGTGGAAGAGGCAACAAGTGGGTCAGCTATTTTAGATCTGATCCTAACCAACAGAGATGACCTGGTTAATGGCGTGCAAGTGGTGGGATCCTTAGGTGAGAGTGATCATGTTCTCCTGGAGTTTGTTATACAATGGAAAGGAGAAGCCAGGCATAGTCAGACACGCATTCTTGACTTTAGGAGAGCTGATTTCAATAAACTCAGGGAAATACTGGGGGTGATCCCATGGTCAGGAATACTAAAAGAGAAGAGACCTCAAGGCGGATGGGACTTTCTCAAAAGGGAGATACTGAAGGCACAATTTCAAACAGTACCATTGAGGAAGAAAAATGGGAGGTGTCTCAAGAAACCAGGATGGATGACTAAAGAACTTTCAATGGAGCTAAGCTTTAAACGGAACATGTATAGGAAATGGAAAAGGGGGGAAATCACCAAAGAAGAATTCAAACAGATAGCGAACACGTGTAGGAGTAAAGTCAGAAAAGCTAAAGCGCAGAATGAGCTCAGGCTTGCTAGGGAGGTTAAGGACAATAAAAAGGGGTTTTGGGGGTATGTCCACAGCAAAAGAAGGAAGAAGGAAATGATAGGGCCACTACGTGGAGAAGATGGCAAAATGCTAACAGGGGACAGAGAAAAGGCAGAATTACTCAACACCTTCTTTGCCTCAGTGTTTTCAGAAAAGGAAAAGGAGGACCAACCTGAGGATAATGGAACAGAGGACACAATAGGGGAAATCCAGCTCAAAATAAGTAAAGAGGTAGTACAGGAATACCTTCTTAATCTAAATGAATTTAAATCTCCAGGACCAGATGAACTACATCCAAGAGTATTAAAAGAGCTGGCAAATATAATCTCAGAGCCATTGGCAATAATATTTGAGAACTCCTGGAGAACAGGAGAAGTCCCAGCAGACTGGAGGAGGGCAAACATTGTTCCCATCTTCAAAAAGGGGAAAAAAGAGGATCCCAACAATTATCATCCAGTTAGTCTGACATCAATACCAGGGAAGATTCTAGAGCGGATCATTAAACAGAGAGTCTGTGAACATTTAGAAGGCAATGCCATAATCACAAAAAGTCAACATGGGTTTCAGAGAAACAAGTCATGCCAGACTAATCTGATCTCTTTTTTTGATAAAGTTACCAGCTTGGTAGATGAAGGGAATGCTGTGGACATCGCATGCCTTGATTTCAGTAAGGCCTTTGACAAGGTTCCCCATGACATTTTTGCAAACAAGCTTGTGGGCTAGACAAGTTAACAGTTCAATGGATTTGTAATTGGTTGACCGGCCGAACCCAAAGGGTGTTCAGCAGTGGCTCCTCTTCATCTTGGAAAGATGTGACCAGTGGAGTGCCGCAGGGTTCTGTCCTGGGCCCAGTGCTATTCAACATCTTCATCAATGACTTGGATGAGGGAATTAGGGGCATACTTTTCAAATTTGCAGATGACACCAAATTAGGAGGAGTAGCTAATACCCTAGAGGACAGGATCAAAATTCAGAATGACCTGGATAGACTGGAGAGCTGGGCCAAAGCTAACAAAATGAAATTCAATACGGAGAAATGTAAAGTACTGCATTTAGGGCAGAAAAATGAAATGCATAAATATAGGATGGGAGAGACCTGGCTGAATGAGACTACATGCAAAAGGGATCTACGAGTCCTAGTAGACCACAAGTTAAACATGAGCCAACAGTGTGATGCGGCAGCTAAAAGGGGCAATGCGATTTTGGGCTGTATCAATAGAAGTATAGTGTCTAGATCAAGGGAAGTAATAGTGCCACTCTATTCTGCCTTGGTCAGACCTCACTTAGAATACTGTGTCCAGTTCTGGGCACCACAATTAAAAAAGGATATTGACAAATTGGAGCGTGCCCAGAGAAGGGCAACTAAAATGGTGAAAGGTCTGGAAATGATGCCTTATGAGGAGAGACTTAGGGAGCTGGGTATGTTTAGCCTGGAAAAAAGACGGTTAAGAGGCGATATGATAGCCCTGTTTAAGTATTTGAAGGGATGTCACGCTGAGGATGGAGCAGGCTTGTTTTCTGCTGCTCCAGAGACTGGAACACGGAGCAATGGGTGCAAGCTCCAGGAACAGAGATTCCACCTCAACATTAGGAGGAACTTTTTGACAGTAAGAGCTGTTCAACAGTGGAACACACTCCCTCGGAGCGTAGTGGGGTCTCCTTCCTTGGAGGTCTTTAAACAGAGGCTGGATGGCCATCTGTCGGGGATGCTTTGATCGTGATTTCCTGCATGGCAGGGGGTTGGACTGGATGGCCCTCGTGGTCTCTTCCAACTCTGCAATTCTATGATTCTATGAGATTGATCCTGAAGAGAGACAATGAAGGAAATATGTGTGAATCAGGATACATCCTCCATATCAGGCACACATGCTGCTAGGGTAATATATATTGATGGGCTCCCACTGTGGGACATTTTGCCATACTCCTGGGCTTCATACTGCTGTATTTATGATGTATGCTACCAAGAGGAGGAAAGAATCTAATTGTTTTGTGCCAACTTTTTTGAGAGGATAAGATCTCAAAAAAGCCAGTCTCCAAAAGTGAGGAGCAGTCTAAGAAGAAATTGCAATGGGTACTCCACCCCACCCAAGCAGAAACTAGTGTGGTTCCAAAGTCACTGTGGCTGTGCATCTACTCACCTTTTAGTCCAGATTTTAAAAGAATTATCCAAAGTGGTGATTTCTATTCAGATTTAGGAATTACAGAAGAGGAAGCATGACAGATTCTCTAGATAATTAACTCTCCCCACAGTTACTTAGGTCAGCCAGTTCCTTTTGCTATACATGCCTTACAAACTAATCCTATCCATGTTTACTCATATGCAAGTTCTATTGACTCCAAGTACACTCAATTAAGGCTGTGTGGGATAGCAAACTTATATTAAATACCAGATTAGAATCTCATAACGCCCATTATTGGTCCTTCAGAAATGTTCAAAATTTAAGGTGAAATATCTCTACTGCTTCTTAATATGTTCCTGCAGACAACATACTTTTTGAAGCTGAACTCAGCAGGAGGGCATTGTGCCTCACACAGTAAAACTGATTCTAGACAAAGGGCCAGGAAATACATTGTGGACTTGGGGCTAATCAAAGACCAGTTTCTTCAACATGTACCCATGGCTGGCCCTGTCATTTGACAAAATGAGGAAGCCACCTCAGGCAGTAGGTTCTGTGTGTCATAAAAGGGCAGCAAAATGGTTAGTTATTGAATTTTGTCTTATTTTAATTTTACTTCCAGGGAGGGAAAGAGGTTCTTGTGGGATTTTCTGCATGTTATTCCATGTTATGCCAAAATAACTTGTTTTGACTATTATAAATCTTTGGGCAAAAGAAGCCTTGTTGCTGGACAGCGTTTCCTAAGGACATTCTCTCTTTTGAAAGGTTTCTTTTGCTGTTATTATTTAAGAAAGAAGTAGGTGAAAAATTTGGGAACATTTTTACTATAGTTTTTGTTCTATATTGTTTATGTCAGGAGTTAGAACTCCATTTTAAAATAGCCAAACAAACTGCAGTGGATTGCCACTGAGTCTACTGAGACAGGCTTTTTAGGCTTCTGCTGGGGATTGAGTGGTCTATCATCCCCTGACAGTTTATTCATTAACAGATATTAATTTGATGATACAGTTACTATGTTTAATCTTCTGTTTTTGGAATAGGTTGAGGCTAATGCTGCAAGTGAAAGGGACATCTCATGGATCCCTTCCAGATGCTTCAGAAACTACATGAATGGCACAAATAAATGCCACAATGTTGTTACTCTAATGCTTCTCAGACAATGTCGGAATGAGCCTTCCATGGCATGAGACATGACTGGACCATCCATGCTTTGTCACATTATAAGTTTTAAGCCCTAAGTTCACCAAATATGAATGCAATGAATGATAATTGTGATTTTCAGAGGAAAAATGCATGTTAATTTTAAAAAGTGAGATTCTGAGGATGATATGTAAAGTGTCTTTTATTACATGATGAGTTTCCAAAGTATTGAAGCATGGGCAGAGTTATAAAATATGTATGATGGGTGACATCAATTAGAGTTATCCACAGTGTATTTCCTAGCCTTTTGTCCAGGATATGTTTTAATGCCCGAGGCACACTGATCGCTTGCTGAGTTTCCTAGATTCTCTGACTACTGTGTTTACTTTCCACATATTTCAATTAATGAATTTTATCACTCAATAACTGTTGTCCTTCAGATCCTGCCTCTGGACATGCTGCCAGTCAAGACATGATGAGATTTTCCTACCCTGTATTTTGCTTCTTTGATTTTGGATCAGGCAGTGCAAGAAGGATTATATTCATGTGTTGCTTCTTTGGAAGATATTTCATGGGGTGAACTTTTCCCATAGTAAAAATGATTATTTTCAAAACATTGGCCTCTCTAAGGCTGCATATGTTTATGTGAGCTGGCCCCATTGAAAGTGGTAGCATATACTTCTGAGCAGAAATAATTGAAGTACTGGTGGTGGGGTGGTTGTGCATTTTGATACAACTGAAATGATCTACCTCTAGAGAACATATAGATCACAAATTAATGATTCTTTGAATTTTCAATGTCTCAGAATTTTGTGGCACAGGACTCAAAGATGGGGAAATAGGAAGAAATTTATATTTTGTGAGAATGTATATTTATATAAAATGTTCATGCAGCTGAAAAAAATGATATTTTGCTGTGGAAAATGGAAATTTATGAATATATATTAAACTGACATGAACAAGAAACTGATCAAGCTATTCTCATTTGTGAGTAAACATACCTAGGAACATGTGTGATATATTTGTGATTCCATACATATGTTTGATGAGCAACCATGGAATACTGAGACCAGACACAGAAAGTTGGGTAAAATAAGGCCTACTTAATTTGACCTATATCCTATTTAACTTAAATGAACCTGAAAGGAACAAAAGGGGGAGAGCAGCCTGATGTGGGCCCAGCTGAGGCCAGGTGTATACCCTAGTCTACCTCCTCAGCCTTTCCTTTGGTGAAACACGTGAGCCCAATAGTTGGGTTGCTCCCTAACCAGTCACTAACTGGAAGGTAAACCCAGCTAAACCCAGGGTACTTCCACCCAAGTCCCAGGACCTTAGACATGAGACCAAAACTCCCAGGTCAGCCTCAAGGGTAGACTCTTTCACCATCCCCAGGTCCCAGGACCTGTAGAGGCTATTCCTGAGCCCTACTCTTCACCAAAAGGGTGCCAAGGTGTACACCAATGTCTTAAATTTTCCCCATGCTACCTGCAACAGATAAGGAACAAGCATCTGCTTAGTCCCTTTCCCCCACCAGGCTACCCAGTAAGATGTTCACTCCCTGTGGAAAGTTCCCCAGGAGGACCAAACTGCCTTCTTCTGACAATTGAATGCTATCAGCCCTGTGGAGCTCTGGCCGATGAAATGCAAAAAGCAACCCAACCCTCTATATAAAGCATACCTGAGCCCCCTGTTGACCCTCTTGGGGGCTCTATCCAGAGACTGATGGGGACAGAACAGCCCTGCCTCCCCCAGCAAGACACTCCCAGTTACAAACACAATGTGATCCTCCAATGCTCAAGCATAATCCAAGGCCCATTACCTAGTCTTATGCTGTGATGATTGAAAGTTGCTCATGAGGGGGCAGCCAGGCCTTAAGTAGATTATCACCCCACCCCCCTCATGTGACACATTCTAGCATCTGTGTCACATGCTAGAAGCCTCTTGCTCTGACCATGGAGGCCATCAAAGGAGCACCTTCCTCTCAGTCTCTTTGCCACGCTGGTCCAGGTATTCAATCTGAAAGTTTAATTTAGTGGGACTTCTGAGTAAAACAGCATCTGGCTGACATGTATGTCTAATGCTACAATTGAAGGGTATCTATCTATTGTTAAAAACACAAACACTTTGGCTACATTGTAATCCACAAGCATCTCAAACTAGCAAACTTGTACACTAATTTCACTGAATTAAAGGTTCCTGAATCCACTGAAATTAGTGACCCTTAGTCAAGAGAACCATAGGTCTCTGAATTACAATTAAATGTTTTGCAACCCATTGTCTACCCCTGGGAACCTCCAAGAAACATTGTATCCCACTAAAAATTCTATCCCTTCAGGGAAATTGTTTCATATAACTATCACCCTAAAACACCACCAAAGTGTACAGAATACATTTTCCTCTCAACTCCACATCAGACTGTAGCTAAATGTACATGAATCCCCTGTTTTCTGATTTCACATCAGTTAGTGTCACCCGTCTATCGCCTGGACCTCTTCACTCTCAGTTTACTTCACAATCTCAGCTCTGTAGAATCAGTATAGTATAACCTGTCATCCCCTTACAATATTCCTCTATTCAAATACTTCCAACTATCTTCAATAGTCTTGTGTGAGTGTCTGAAGCCTGAGTGTTTGTGTAAATACTGTTGATATTAATGTCCAATAAATATAATTTAATTGTACCTTTTGGCTTAGAATCTCCTCCATTACTACTGGTATACATGGCTTAAAAGATCCTGCCCAGCCTTTCACATGTCATGTTCTGTTAATTAAATCCCTCCAATTAATATTAGGACATTTGTATGTGGCGTTTTTGCACAGAAAACAGCATTTTCTACACATAAACTAATACTATCTTTCATACAGAAAATGCTGTTTCCTGTGGGGAAAACAGGTGTGAATTTTGTGCAGGATAAATCTCAAACTCTGAAGACTGTCATCAGAATTCTTTTCATGTCCCTGACACTTGAGAAACACATTTTCCAATAATTTTCAAATATTCCTTTCATCCCTAAGAGGATATGTTCAAAAACTGATTGAATTTTATAGCCCAGCCCTGCAACATGTTGACCTTGCATTTCAGATGATGCTGTCCCCCTGATGATACTGTTCCAGAAGAGCCGGGAGGCTGCAGCACCATATTTGGCCATTTTCTAATCACGCTCAACTTCCATGATTAGAAAATGGCCAAATATGGTGCTGCAGCCTCCCAGCTCTTCCGGAAAAGTATCGTCAGGGAGACAATGTCATCCGAAACACACACACCCTGCCGCGCAGCAGCCTCGCAACAGGGACGAGCCTGCTTGTGTTACAAATCGCCGTCTGAAAAAGTCCTAAGATAGTTGAACACATAGAGACTGAAACCTAGACTTTTAAGAGTTAAGCACTCTAACCTCATATTTTTCCACCCCAAATATGAAAAAGTGAGCAAAATTTTAAATGAGTTCTTATCAAAACCCAAACAGAAACAAAATGTTCACTCTTCCCTATTCCTCATCTTTCCTACACATATGCCTGAATTCTTACTGTCTTTTTCATAAAGAAGGAGTCAGAGGTTAGGTTTACATAGAATTTTTAAAAATTGTTTTATATGCCTACATTCGTTGTCATCTGGTTCACATGTCCATATTCAGTTCCTTGATGAACAGCTCATCACATAAGACTGTACCATTTCAGACCTTTCCACAGGGAGTGTACCATTTCCTCTCTTTCATCTTCAGAGAGAGAGGAAATTCTCTCTCTCTCTCTTTATCACAATGCCTGCATCCAGTTGCACTCTTGAAGCTGATGGTGGGAGATTCAGGAATGAAAAAAGAAAGCACTTTTCAAGCAGCACATACTTAAATTGTACAATCTATAACCAAAAGATGGCTGCAGGGATGGTTGACAGTTTCCCCATTAGTGGGGTGATGAATCCACTCCATGTTTTAATCCAAGTTTTAAATGAGCTATCCACAGCTCTGAATCTACTTGGTAATGGGGGCAACACCATCAATTGTTCCTTTAAATTTCAGATGCTAGAACTTAGAACAAATGCACTGCCTCACTGACATGGAAGCCACCACGAGATAGCTTCAAAAAGACACACACACACTAGGAAAATGAGCTGCTGCCAGACTTTTGACTGTATCTCCTATATCAGAAACAGTCTGCCTCTCTGTACCAGTTGTAGGGGGACTGAGATGGGAGGGTTGCCTTCACATCAGCTTGTGAACAAACAGAATGATGGACTAGAGAGACTGTTGATTTTCTTTTATGCTGTTATGCCAGTGTGTCTCCTCTTATGCATGACTGAATGCTGCTTTTAATTCTCCTCCTCTGACCCCTTGCTTTCATAACTTATCTCTACAGTAAAGGTCTCTGATCTCTTTTATATAATTCATAACACAGGGTTCTTAAGTTCTAAGAGAGCAGCAATCTATATCATTCTTCTCATAACATATCATATGGGTTGGGAAGGACACCAGCTCAGTGGCTGAGCATATTTTTTTATACAGACGGTGGAAAAATCAATCCTTATAATCTCTAATTAGAAGGATCAGGTAGCTAGTGATGTGGAAGACCTCTGCCCAAAGCCATTGAGAGCTACTACCAAACAAAGAAAGTGTGGCATGATGATTAGCCCATTGGACTATGGTAAGCAGATCCAGGTTCTACTGTCCACTCAGCAGTGAAGTTCATTGAGTGACCCCTGTTCAGTCACTGTTCAGCCTATTCCACCTCACAGGATTGTTGTGAGATTAAAAGGGAGGGCTATGGAGCCATTAATGCAACCTGGTTTTGTTCCATTGCATTAACATTCTGGGTGGCTAAGACCATTTTAAAAATTACCAAACTTTTATCAAGGAATACTAAAAATTTATAGTAATAAGAACGTCTGTGTTTTGCATAGCTCTGTGACTATGAAACCATCTGAAACTTGGTAAAGATACAAGGTGATCTTGGGAGTATGCACCTCAGATAGGTAGGTAGGTTGGTAGATGGATGAATGAATAGATGGACAGGTAAATAGATGCCACTGTTAAAAAAATGAGCTCATTTCAGTGGACCATCTCAACTCAGCAGGTCAAATGTCTAATGAGAAGGAAGCAATCTTACTAGTGATGGAAGACAGACATGTCCAAACAAATTAGAGAATCCATCAGCCAAAATGTAGCCACAGTGAAGAGGATTCTCTCCCAAATTCCAACCAGCCCTATCTCCATCCCTTTTCAGATAAATGTATGAACAACTGTGTCCCTCTTCCTCATGGGTTTCTATCACCATTTACATGTAGAAGGTGACCCCCCTTCCTGGAGATGCCTCCTCTGTCTATGACAGTTCTGCATGCATTGTGAAGCCCTTGAGAATCAGGGGCACTATGAAGAACTTCCACAATACATGAAGCTCTGCTCTTCAGAAAGTTATAGTTCATATGTATCAGGTGATAATATCAGTGATGGAGTGGGACTACCACACTCCCCTTCCTCTTGTGTTTACTCTAAACATAGAAAATGTTTGAGAGCTGCTGTCACTTGTGGATGGCAGAGATCATATTATCCTGTAGTAAGCTTTCAGGCTCATATGGGAAAAAGTAATTATATTTTCAATGCTGCAGCATTTTTCATGGTGTCATGTAAATCTAAGATACAGGTTGGACAAACCTCTGAAACCTGCATTTGGGCTTTCTGTTGACATAATTGCAATTTTGAAGAATATATCCAAGAATATGCCATTGGCTCTCATTGCTCTTTTCAAAAGGTTAGCCATGCTGGCTTTCGATATTTATTTATGTTTATTTTATTTATATCCTACCTTTCTTCTTGCATAGGATCCAGACCCTTATTGCATTTGTAAGAATAACAGAATTATTTTAGCATGAACATTCTAGGATTGCAATCAACTCCCTCAGATGCAGGCTCTGTAATCCATAACAGTCCACACTAAAATTAGTCTTAAAAGTGCCACAACACTGTTCTATCGTGCTTTACAGTGTAGCATCAGAGAGAAATATTGCTTTTGGTCTTGTGGAGTCTACAGTATATACATAAAAGTAAGAGCCACACAGACATGGAAAAGAAGAGGTGAGACAACCTGAGCTTGTGTGATTGCGATTCAGGTGGTAGAAGTTAGATGGCATTGGTAGCATCTACCCAGCTAATCTTTTGGAACACCACTCCTTGACTGTTCCTCTCTACTGAAGGACAGAACTGTGTGTGCCACACAACCTCTTAGGAATCTCCTAGACTAGACTGCTATTGGGGGGACAGTGGTTGATATCTCCTAGAAAGTATTGAAGTAAGAGTTGCCTACTAATACAATTATATAGTCTCTCTCTCTCTCTCTGGCTTTTCTTCGCAAATGAAGATTCAGGAAGGACTCATCCCACACTTTCTGCAAGCACGCTGATGACTAAAAAGGCCAATCCGAGATAAATAAGTCCGGTTGCAGAAAGCACAGCAGAAGATCTCCATGGGTGATGTTTCTGGGTTTGTGATTCTTTCTGCATTGTCATTTCTCTTCAAGACTTGTTTGCCGTGAGTTCTCAAATAAGGCTGCACCATTGTGGATAGTGCATCTCCATGCCTCCCAATGTGAGGCCAAGGCAGACCATTGTTGGTAATCAATTTGGTCGAGCCTGAGATGTTGTTTCAGGGAGTCCTTGTATCACTTAAAAATAGTACAATTATATAGTAATTTATATATAAATCTGGATATGAAATAGGGAGCAGAAGTGCTAAATATTTTACCGCAGATAACAAAAATGTATTGGTCCAAATCTGGAAAGGAGGAAAGGGACAAGTTGTGAATGCCCCCCCTTCAAATTCTAATCTCTTTAGACCTCTGCTGTCATGCTACCTCCTGGTAAATCATAAAATAGCATCCTTGGCCTTAAAGGACTCATTCCTTTATGGACTGTTAAAGAAAGAGAGAGAAGGGAGGGAGGGAGGGAGATGATGAAGAAAATAAACCAAGAGAAGAATTGGTTAATGTGCTCACACAGATTTAAGAGGAAAATTCTAGATCTTCATTGGAAAGCTGTTGTGCTTAAGAAGCATCTGCCTACCTGGCATTCACAGATTTAATTACCTAATGTGAAAAGCAATCATAAGAAATCAAAAATACACACTTCAGAGCAGGTTGAGCATTTTAATTCTAGGCCTGGCTTGGTACTCATTCAAATAATAATTATGTATGTTTAATGGGAGAGACCAAAAAAATCAACTGGAACTTTCCCACAAATACTAGCAGAAAGAAGAAAAGGAAGATCTGATTGTTTAAAAAGTTTTTCTGTTGTCTCTGTTTTCATTCTAGGGACCTGAAATGGGATGTATAAGGCTGCTGACACACTGCAGAATAATGCAGTTTGATACCACGTTAACTTCCATGGCTCAATGCTATGTAATTCTGGGATTTGTAGTTTTGTGAGCCTTCTCTGTCAGAGAACTCTGATGCCACAACAAACTACAAATCCAAGGATTCTGTAGGATGGGACCATGATAGTTAAAGTGGTGTCAAACTGCATTATTTCCACAGGTATCAGCAGCCTAAGAGGCAAATATGCAAACTTTCCAGAGAATCTCTTTAACTGCATATGTTGAGAAACTTTTTTAAAGGTGTTATTATCATTTTTTCCCCATGAAAGATGAACTGAAATCAGACTGGAAGTAGAGACAACACAGTGGTATAGCAAGGTTCAAGCAAAAGAGGGAGACAACACAGTGGTATAGCAAGGTTCAAGCAAAAGCGGGAGACAACTTTAACTCTTTGAGATGAAATTATAGATATTTGTCGACCACAAGCAGTGGTCAAACTCTTTTTGGGCAAACTCCAGAGCATAAAATGTTGCGAAAATGCAATGTCCGTTCCCACTCTGCTTAGCCAAGCAGTGAGATTTGTTTCAGAGTTTGCAGCAAAAACATGGGCTTTGGACAAAACTTGCATACCTCTGGTAAAAGAGTTCAATAAAGGCTAAACATTTCTTTCATAGCTTTTATTGTAAGAAAAAGGGTAACAAGTTAAAATAAAAGACAGAAAACATTCATGCCTGCTTCTCTATGCTCCAAGGCTTCTTGAGATCTAACAGAGGAAAAATGGAGCTTCAAGCACCTGGCACCAATATCCCTCCCTGCTTATATATTGAAATTCTTCTCAAGGCACCCAACCTTTTAACAGGAAATGAAAGTTAAGATCTGCTCCCATTCCTACTTATCTAGCCTTGGAAGTGAGAACAGAAACCAAAACCTCAAGAGACAGATTTATGACTCTCAACAAGACTAGTTGGCTCCTTTTACCTGGTGATAAAATTACCCAAAGGGGGGCATAGATTTCTAATCACAACACTTATTTTGCCTGACACCCCTCTAATTTTTCATCCAGGCAAATGTCTTTTACACTTCAGACATTACACCCAACTTGTTGCACAAATAGTTATGTCTGATTTGACCCAAAGCTTTGTTAAACAAATCTGCCACATTCACTTCACTAGGACAATAAACCAAATAAATTAAACCATTTTCAACAGCTTCTCTGACATTTTGAAACTTTACAGCAACACGTTTAGTCCTATTTTTCATCCCCTGTGCAGTTGCCATTGTTATACAAGCTTGAGTATCTTCAAAAACTTCAATAACACCTGGAATTGGAACACCCAAATCACAAAAAATCTGCTTCAAAAAAATCAGTTCAATAACTAGGCTTGACAGAGCCGCAAATTCTGCCTCAGCAGAACTTAAAGCAATAGTTGACTGTTTTTTTGATCCCCAATGAATGGCAGTGCCACCATAAAAAATAATCATTCCTGAATTAGATTTTCTATCGGAAATTCCGTTGGCATAATCGGCATCTACAAAAGCTTTTAGCTCATGACAACCTTGTGAACTGATTATTACACCATGATTTAGGGTTCCACATAAATATCTGAGCAATCTTTTCAAACCTTGCCAATCATGTTGGGTTGACTTTGACACTTTCCTGGACAGAATAATAACAGCATATTCAATATCAGGATGAGACCATTTTGAAATGTACAACAAACTTCCAATTACAGAATGAAAAAGATCAGTATATTCAAACAATCTATTATCTTTAATACTTATGAAATCTGAACACATACGAGTTTGTGCAGGTTTACATTGAGACATATTATAAAGATCTAGGGCCTTTTCAATTTTCTGAACTTGGCTCATCTTAAAATCACCATTGTCAAGTCTTTGAAAATCCACACCCAAATAGTTTTTAATTTGACCAAGGTCTTTAAGTTTGAGCCTTGAACCTAGTTCTTCTTTGAACATCTGCACCTGAATGTCAGTTTGTGTAATTAAACACAGACCATCTACAAATGCAATGAGAATTTCATAATTCTGGTTGACACCTCTTCTGTACAAACATGGATCAGCAATGCTGTTCTGAAAACCAACATTTTTCAGCTGTTCATCCAAACTTAGGTACCAACACCTCCCACTTTGTTTTAATCCATACAAAGCCTTTTTAAATTTGTACACATCATCTGGTCCCCCACTGTGAAATCCAGGAGCTTGTTCAACATATATACACTCATCCAGTGGGGCATTCAAATAGGCAGTCTCTATATCAAAGTGATTAACTTTGAGCTTATACAGACATGCAACAGACAAAGCAATTTTAATACTTTGCTCTCTGGCAGTGGGGGCAAAAACTTGATCATAATTCAGATACCTTATCTGTGAATACCCTTTTGCCACCAAACGTGCTTTGTACTTAACATTGCCATTATGCATTTATTTCTTTTTGTACACCCAGCACCAACCTATAGCTTTTCTACCCTGCTGGCAATGGCATAATATCATAAACCTGATGATCTTTAATGGATTGCATCTCACTATCCATTGCCTGTTGCCACTTCTGTTGCTCATTTTGATGCAACTTCAGGACATCAGCAAAGCTGTCAGGTTCAAAAGTTACTTGACACACTTTTACATTTTGCACAGTGAATCTCAGAGGTGGCACTCCCCTTATCTCTCTGTTAGAGCACCGGGGAATGACAGGCTCAGCTTGATCACTATCAGAATCTGCATTTGATTCATTTTCTGTATCAGCAGACTCCTGATTTGAGCCTTCCCCTCCCAATTTTGGGGAACTGCCAATTTCTGATCCAGCAGCTTGCTGTTGCTGCTGGCTAGGCTGTGTCTCATCCACAAGTGAAGGGCATATTACTTCTGGGTTAGAGTGTACATGATTCCAGTTAGCATGCTCCTCGAACTCAGCACTTCTGGAAATCAAAACCTTCCCATCCGGGAGGCTGAATAGCCACGCTTTGCTACCCTGTTCATAGCCCAAAAATCTCAGCCTCCTAGCTTTAGGCTCCTCTTTTTTTCTGATTGCCTTGGGGATATTTACCCATGCATAGGATCCAAAAGTCCTAATGTGCTTTACAGATGGCTTTTTGCCATAAAACATGAAAAAGGGGGTATTTGAGACCACAGAACTTGGCATGCGGTTACTCAGATAATTAGCTATTAACATGGCTTCTCCCTAGTACTTCTGTTCAATGTTTGCATCAAACATGAGGCTATCTTTAATTGTCTGCAAGACGCCAATTTTTCTCTCTGCCACTCTGTTCTGACTAGGGGGGAAAGGGGCTGTCAGCCTGTGGAAAATTCCCTTCTGCTTTAGCCACCTCTGGAACTCATTTGACATGAATTCCGCTCCCCTATCTGACTGGAGTGATAACAGCTTCTGAGAGAAATGTCTCTCAATATAAGCCACCCAATTTTTAAAAGTTGAAAGGTTTCATCGTTACTCTTGAGTAAGAACACGAAGGAAAAACAACTGAAATCATTGACCAAAACGAGGACATACTTGGCTCCTCCCAAGGATGTTGGATAGGGGCCAGTCAGATCCATATGGATCAATTCAAGGATTCTCTCAGACTTTCGGTCACTATGCTTGGGAAAAGGAAGGACCTTCGATTTCGATCGCTTACAAACTTGACAATCAAGGTATCTCTGACATCCCCTCAGATTCAGCCCATCTACCATTTCAGGCATCTGCTTAAGTACTTTAAAGCTAGCATGGCCAAATCTCTGATGCATCAAGTGCACACAGTTGTCATGCATGGGAGAATTCACCATCACGGTACCAGTTTGAGGTTCCTGTACACAATCATACATGTAATACAATTGGTTATGAAAAACACCTTCAGCCAAAATGGCACCATTTTTCAAAACAAAACATTTGTTCCCCTTAAACTGTACCTCACAGCCCTCCCATGTCAACTTGGCAACAGAAAGCAAACACATTTTTTAAAATATATTTTTATTAATTTTATAGTCATACATTATACTATTCAAACAATACTTATTTAGTATAACACATAAAATTACCATAAACATCACAATTTTCTATTAACTAATTCCAAAAGTTAACATAGATTCTTTACTATAATTCTTTTCATGAATATTGCTACCCCTATCCCCCCCCACCTCAGTGCTCCCCTTCACCGGAGCCATTATCCCTTACCTAATCTTTCCAGAATCTCATTTCTTTCCTTGGAGGTAACCTCCCATCTTTTGTCTGTAATACTTTTTTAACAAATACTTTCCAAATTTTATCAAAAATACTTTCTTTCCAACTTCCTCTTCTTACTTTGAGTCTACATGTTAACTTATTATTTATTGCCATTTTCCAAACTTCTTTATACCACTCCTCCACTTGTACATTTATTTGCATTTTCCAATATCTTGCTATAATTAATATTGCTGCTGTTAATAAATTTGTTATTAAATCCTTTTCTGCTTGGTTCCCATTCTCTTCATTATAAATTGACATCAATGCTATACTCGGTTTCCTTAGTATATTTCTATTCAGAATATTCTCTATTTCTATAAAAACCATTTCCCAAAACTGCTGTACAATTTTACAATTCCACCACATATGCATATATGTATCTATTTCTTGACAACCTAGCCAACAATATTTAGAGTTATTCCTGTCTATATTATGCAATCTTGCAGGTGTCAAATACCATCTCCATATTATTTTATAGTAATTTTCTTTTATCCGTATCAACATATTTTTTTAGATGTCTTTGTTTCCAAATCTTATCCCATTCATGATCTCCAATTTTTTGTTTCAAATCTTCCTCCCATATTCTCCTTAAATATTTCCCTTTATCTTTTTTATCCTTATTTTTTATCAATATTTTATACAATTCACTTGTAATACCTTTCAAACTTTAATTATCATCCCTCTTTTCACCTTTTTTCACCAAATTTTCAAATTTTGTAAACTCCCTTGTTTCTTTATAATTCTTTTTCCAATTTTTAATCCATTGTTCTAACTATATGCAATTAAACAATGAAATTTTCATTCCACCTAATTTCTCTCTTATACTTCCTTTCTCATTCATCCACCCTATCCATCCCTCTATTTTGTCTAGTCCTCTTTTCTTTAATTCCTTTCCCATTTTTTTCCTTCAAATTATTTGGGAATTGTTTTTCCATTATAACCGGTGTTAATACTGAATCAGTAGGCAAAAATTCTCTCTTATATTTATACCATATTTCCCATATATTTTGCAGAAATGGGTTCTTAATTCCTTTAATTTCCTTTTTTGTAAAATTACCAAAAAATATGTTCCATATTCTCTTTTCTATTCTCCCTGTTTCTGTCTCTAACCATTCTAAATCTCCCTGCCCAACAATTCCTTCTATAACATATCTCAATTGATTAGCTTCATAATATCCTTTTATTTTTGGAAGGCCAAGTCCTCCCTCCTTCTGTGATATATACAAAAATAATTTATTTAATCTTGTCCTTTTCCCTCCATTACAATATTTATTCAACATATTTTGCCATTTTTTCAGTTCTACTTCTGATATTTTTCTTGGTAACATTCTAAACAAAAAATTTAGTTAAGGTAATATTTTCATTTTAACTAAAGCTACTCTTCCAAACCATGATAATTGAATATTTTTATATTCTTCCAACTTCTTTTCCATTTCTTTCCTTAATACCATAATATTTTTCTCTTCTAATTCTTTTAAATCTTTTGTAATATTTATTCCTAAATACTTAATAGTACTTTTTAGTCTTACTTCTAATTTTTTTTGCTTTTACAAATATATTTTCTTCTTCCTTAGTATAGTTAAGCAACATCTTATCTGATTTACTCCAATTAACCTGTAAGCCTGTCATCTCCCCAAATACTTTTAAATGTTCTTTAATTTTTCCTATTCCATTAATCAAATCCTTAATTGTTAGCAATGTATCTGTTAGGTTCATCCCTGAATTCTGGGGTTTGGAGTAGAATTCATGGAGGACGCTGACATAAGGTGGTTTCCCCCCTGGCTGGGCCTCTGGAGTTTTGGAGGGAGGGCATCCCACTTTGTTGGCCTGGGAACACTCCTCTCTCAGTGATGCTCAAGGTCAGGGTGTCCAGGTTCAAGCCGCCTCCTTGCACTCCCTGAATGCTTTTCTCATGCTGGGAGGGTTTATCTGGGGGGTTGCTGTGGCTGTATTCAGTTTTGGCTTTGTTCTATGTTCCTGACACATGAATCCATGTCAATAAAGCAATTTATTGAAGGCATGTGAGTGTGTGTGCTTGGTATATCACAGTAAGCCGAAACTCCTCTTTAAAACCTTTTCCTTTTGAGTGGTTCTACACACAATGTCGGACGACGCGGAGCCTGGAACCCAGACGGATAAAGATCTGGTTGCCGGCGGCGACCATGGAGCTGGTGCCTCTGGGTTGGGGACCGGCGCAGCAGGAGGTGTTGCAGCAGCTTCCGAAGAAGATCCGAGCCAGTCCTGCCGAAGGGCTGGGAGATTTACTCTCCCCTCCAAGCCCTTGGAGCTGGGAGCCAAGCAAGCCCCAGGGAGGGGCAGCATGCCGCTCTTTGGCACTCCATTTTGAGAAGTCTTGGCACCCAGCTGCCCCTGGCTGAGCGACCGCAGCTGGGAGGAACGTCAGTCCCATCAGTGGGACAGGCCCCTAGGCGAAGGCCCCCGAGAGCCAGGAGTAAGGTTTTCCCTGGCAGAAGTGGGAGAAGAGGTCCAGCAGTTGAAGCAGCAAATGGGGGAGGTGCAGATGAGCCTCCTAGAACTCCTGCAAAGGATGCCACCGGCTCTACCCACCCTTGGAGGGGCCCAACCAGCAGCTGCCCCGGCACCCAGGGCAGGGGCCCCAGCCCTGCCTCCTGAGGTCCCTGGCCTGCCGGCTCCTGGACTGGCCCCTCCTGGAGGGGCTGGGCCGATCGAGCCATGGGAAAGGCCCCGGGGCCTGAAGCACCGGAATTTGAAGGCGACCTTCGATGGGGATGCAGCAAAGCTTCCATACTTCCTGACCCAAGTGGTGAGTTTCATGACCCAGTGGGATGAGGAATTCCAGGCGGAGGATGAGAAGGTGCAGTATGTATCCAACCAGCTAGAGGGAGAGGAGGCACAGTAGTTGGTGGGGCTCTATGACATGGGAGCACCAGAACTGGGAAACTTCCAGGAGTTGTTGCTGGCCTTAAGGGCCCAATTTGAATACCCCTTTAGAGTGAGGAGGGCCTGGGCAGATCTCAGGCAACTGAAGCAAGGCTCAAAGACAGTGGGAGAGTATGCCACTGAGTTCCGCCGCCTGGCCAGCCAAGTGCCTGAGTGGTCGGAGGACATCAAGGTGCAGTTTTTCCAGGATGGTCTGAACACTGACATCCTAGAGTGGGCGTTGTTCCAGGGGAACCCCGAAACCCTCTTGGGGTGGGTGCAGCTTGCCGGAGAAGTGGAGACACTGAGACGGAGTGTCAAGATGGTTTGGCGACAGCAAGGATCCAAGGGGAAGACCTCTGGGTCCACTAGGGAAAAGGGTAAACCGGCCCGCCCAGGTGGGAACATGACTGGAGAGTCTGAACAGGAGCAGAGGATGAGGAAGGGCCTCTGCCTGCATTGTGGAAAAGGAGGCCATCGTATAGCTGAATGCCCAGACCGGAACCCTCAAGAACCAGCTGCAGCTGACAAGCCCCAGCGTAGCGAAAGGAGGTGGGTGTGTTCCAAGACCCCACTCAAGACCAAGTCCAAAGCAGCAGTATGGGCTGTGGTACCAGGTCATGCAGCGGGGGAATCATCGGATGACCCCAATGATAGTGGATCTTATTCCTCTAATACAGAGCTGTTGGGAAACAGCTCCAGCCTGCCCTACTAAGCACCTGAGGCCAGGCTAACCCCGAAGGGCTGCTGGAGGCTGTGGTGAGTTGAGTAAAAGGCCCTTTTTTCATAAAAGTTTGGATTGGAGCTGGAAAGGGGGGGGCACCAGAAAAGTAATGTTGATGGTTGATTGTGGGTGTACCCAAATCCTAATGCATCCCTCCTTAGTCAGTAAACTGGACATATTAAGTTGGACAAGCCAGTGTGGCTGTCATAGATGGATGGGGGAATGATGAAGGGGGCCCCCACCAGGCGAATGAAAGGTCCAATACAAAAGAGAATGGGGAACCACCAGGAGGAACTTCAATTTGTGATTGCCCCAGGGCTCGTTCCCGTGGCAGTGGTGGGTCTAAACTGGCTAAAATACCACAACCCCTCCATAGACTGTGTGAAGGAGACACTGACTTTTGCAGATCCCATATGTGTGCAGGAGTACCGGGTGGGGGAAGCTTCCCGAAGGGAGAGGGTCCCCCTAGGGGCTGAGTCACAGAACTGCACATCTGCTTTAGAGTCAGAGGGGATCTGAAAGGATTGCTGGTGGAATACAAACCATGACAATATGTTTTTGAAGAGAAGGAGTGTGACATTTTGCCACCTCACAAGCCCTTTGACTGTGCCATTGAGATACTGTCTGAGACTAAACTACCCAAATCCAGGATTTATTCCATGACACCTGCAGAAATGGATGCACTCTGGGAGTTCGTAGACAAAAACTTAGCGCGGGGGTTCATTAGGCCCTCGACCTCACCTGTGGGGGACCCGGCGATGTTCAGGCAAAAAGCAGATGGGGGTCTTTGTTTGATCCAAGACTATCGGGGATTAAACACAATCAGTGTCTAATCAATACCCCCTGCCCCCGATGAAGGGGATACTGGCCCATTTGTCCAAAGGGAAGATATTTACTAAGTTGGACCTCAGGGAGGCTTATTACAGAGCGCGAATCAGGGAGGGGGAAGAATGGAAAACTGTTCAATTGCCCTTTGGGGGCTTTTGAGTTCAGAGTCATGCCATTTGGGTTAAAAGGGCCCCCCGGGATATTTCAGAACTTAATTAATGACGTTTTGAGAGACTTTCTGTACAAGGGGGTATTGGTGTATTTGGACGATGTATTAATTTATTCTGAGGACTATACGTCCCATGTGAAACTGGTGAAAAAGGTGCTTGCGAGGTTGGGTGAAAATCATCTGTATGCTAAGATGTCAAAGTGTGAATTCCACCAAAGCCACTTAGACTACCTGGGGTACCACATTTCAGATAAGGGGATAGAAATGGACCCGGAAAAGGTGAAAGGGGTGTTGGCATTGGAGGCCCCTAGAACTAGGAAGCAGCTGCAAAGCTTCCTTGGATTTGCTAACTTTTACCAGTCCTTCATCCCTGACTTTGCGACGGTAGCCCTCCCTCTGACTGATTTGTTAAAAACCAAAGATGTGGGGAAGAAAGCTCAAAAGGGTTCAGGAAAGGGGAAAAAGCCTCCCCAAAGATAGTGTGGACTGACCAATGCCAACAGGCTTTTGATAAATTGAAAACACTCTTCACCTCTGAACCAATTCTCAAACACCCTGACCCCTCCCATCCTCTGTAGTCCAAGTGGATGCCTCTGATATTCCAATGGGAGGGGTCCTGTTGCAAAAGGGGGAGGAGGGAGAGCTCAGGCCGTGTGCCTACCTATCCAAGAAATTTAATGAGACTGAGCAAAATTGGCCTGTGTAGCTAAAGGAGGCGGGTGCAATCAAACTGGCCTTAGAAACTTGGTGCCACCTGCTGGAGGGATCTCCCAAACCTTTTGAAGTTTGGACAGATCACAAGAATTTTGAAGTTTTAACCACCCCTAGGTGATTGAGCCCTAAGCAGGTTAGGTGGGCCAGTTTCTTTTACCGGTTCAACTTCACCCTGAAATTATTTTTGAATTTTTATTACCAAATTCAAAATACTCCATTCTTAAATAAATTAAATTTTCCTGTACTTCATTGACTTCCATTTTATCCAATTCCTCCTTCTTTGCTCGTAACTCAAAATAAGTTTTTTCCCTTGTCTAATATAAGTTTATTTTCCAATAATTCAATTTCCCTTTCTAATTTCCCTTTTTTTCTTCTTGCCTTTTTTTTAAGTTAAAGGTTTCTTTTATACATATCCCCCTTGTCACAGCTTTCATAGTATCCCACAAAATTCCTTTTGATACTTCTTTATCATTTAATTCCCATAATTCTTGCCATTCATGCTCAATTTTCTCTACTATTTCTCTGTAGTTTAAAATCTTTGTATTCAGCCTCCACCTTTTCACCTGTTCATAGTCTCTCTTCATTATAATCCCCACATTGACCAAGGCATAGTCTGTTACTTTCATATTTCCTATCTCTGAATTTATGATTTTATCAATCAAATTTTTTGATACAAAAATATAATCAATTCTCTTATGTACCATTGAAAAATATGTATATTTCCTTTCATCTCCCTTTACCAATCTCCACACATCTTTCAACCCCTTTCTTTTTATTATTTTATTTAAATTTGTAATATTATCATATTTAGCACTTAATGAGAAATTTGATTTATCTTTTATTCTTTCCATTTGCATGTTAAAGTCTCCTGCTACAACAATATTTTGTTCTTGCATATTCGCCATTTCTTTAAATACTTTCTCATAAAATTCCTCTTGTTTTTCATTTGGAGCATATACATTCATTAAAACATAGTTATCTTCCCCCATTTCACCTTACATTATAATATATCTACCATTTTCATCTTTTTTCATGTTTTTAATGACAAAATTACATTTTTTGCTATTAATATTGCAACCCTTCTAGCTTTTGAATTGCCATATGCTTTTTCATAAACTCTTTCCCAATTCAATTTCAATTCATTTACTCCTTCCCTTTCTTGATTTGTCTCTTGTAAAAATATTTTATCCGCTTGATCCTTCTTCAATAATGCTTCAATCCTTTTTTGTTTTATTACCGTGCCAAGGCCATGAACATTTAAGGTCAATATCTTTAATTTATTAACCATTAGATTCCTTATTACATTTTCTATAAAATCTTCTGGTTCCAAAAAAGTGACCTTCCTTCCCCATACCCACCCCTTCCCAATTTTTCCCCATTCCCTTCCCCCTCCCCCTTTCCCTTCTTTACCTCCCCACTTTGTCTTCCCAAGGCAAATTGCCTTGCTCAGGACTCCCCAGGTCTTCCAGGTGAGATGTGATGAAGAGATCATCCAATGGCCCAGAAGAATTCCCTCCCCCCGAGTGCTCATAAAAATAAAAATAAAATTTCCCCTCTTTTTCTCCCCCCCCTGTAATTTATTCTTCTTCCTTCTGCTTTCTTCATCTGTTTAAACTTTTCCATCTCTGCTGTTCACTCCTCCATCAGCTCCATACTCCTTCTTGTATATTCCCAACTCCTCCAACAGTCGCAGCCCTTCTTCTGGTGTTTCCATTCTATATCCTTTTCCTGCCCATTTCAAAAACACTGGGTATCCCCAAGCATATTTTTAAAAGAGTAGCAATACTCTTTCAAATACAGCTTTCAAAAGAGTAGCAATACAAGGTGTCATTGATTTTCTCCATATTACCGTTTGTGGACAGTAGTCATTATATAATTCCACCCTTATACCTCCATACTTCAGTCTCTCTGGATATTTCTTGACTGTTCTCATCAATTCCTCCTTGTTATTGTAATTAATAACTCTGACAATAACATCTCTTGGCAAAATACTTATCCTTCCTGTCAGTTCTCTATGGATCCACTTGATGTCCTCTTCCCTCCATTTCACAGCTGGGGTCACTTGCTGTAGCCATTTCAACACTTCAGATTTCAGGTTAGATCCTTGATCTTTCCCCACAGATTCTGACAGGAACCTTATTCTAAAGTTATTCCTGCATTGATAATCTTGCATGTATATCAGGTTTTTTTCCCCCATAACTGTGATTTTCTTCATATTGTCCTGGATCTCACTGCCTTGAAGTTTTTGGGTTTTAATTATTTCTTTGTTCTCTTTTACTATATTAAGAATATCTCCTTGTATTCCTTGTATTTTTGTACTCATTTCCACAAATCTTTCTTCAGATCTTTTCCTCTCCTTCTACATTTCTTCTCTTATGCTTGAAAACTCTGACAACACTCTCTTTTTGTCTTCTCTAAGTTTTGTCATCATTTTTGTAAAGAGAGAATCCATATGAGTTTTAATATATTCTGTGCTTTCTCCCTTTCTTCCCCTCCCTTTTGGGGATGGAGGATCTAGGGCTAAGGCACCTAATGGATGGCTAATTTCTTTTTCCATCTTTAGTCCTTCTGGTTCACCCTTGTTATCCTGTGCTTCCGGATATATCCTCTCCAATCTCTTATGTGATCTATCTGATGGTTTACTTAATGTTTGTGGTCTCAACCAGCTTTTTCCTGCTGTACTGCTTCTTTTTTTAGACATAAGAAAATCAAAACACTCCAAAATGGCCCCTCCTTCCTCCACGATTTATTTTTTCAAAGCTTTCCACTTATTCTCTTGTTAGATCAAATATTTCTTCCTCTGTGAAATCATGCTTTTCATTTGCCTACAATTGTTCGTTGCTTTCTCCAACCTTAGTGATTTATTAGCCAAATGTTCTTTTTAATTATGTTGGAAACAGCTCGAAGATCAAGATCGGACAAAACCGAAAGTAACTATCCATTTACTTTAGGCTTCTTTGATCTGCAGTTTTTCCTTCTATTAACATTCTTTAGTAATTCACAACCATAATTCTTCCCTCAAGATCTCTCCTCATGCCTTTTTGAGGGGAAATTGTTCATTTAATTCCATTACCTTGAGCACCCGTCCTGGGAATTGTTCCTACACCATTGAATTTTAGCTCCTCCCCCAGCAAGCACATTTTCAAACTAGGAACAAACTGAACATTTTTTACATCCATGTTCAAACATTGTATAAAAAACATGTACCTTCACCCAAACATTCTGAATTTGACCCATCAGCCAAACTCACATTTAAAGGGTTAGTCAATTTAAAGTCTTTAAAATTGTCCTTAGAATTGGAAATATTTTGATTACAACTGGAATCGATGGCCCAGCTGGAGAGTTTTAATTTTTGCTCCTTTGTAGCTTGCAAAACAACTGCAGAAACAGTCATACTGGAAATAGATTTCTTAGTTTTGCCATCCTTCTGTTTCTTCTTAGATTTACAGTCCTTTGAAAAATTGCCCCTCCTTTCCACAGTTCCAGCAGGTTTTTGCCTTTACAACAAAAGCAGGAACTTCACCCTTACTGCAGTCTTTGGAGCCATCTACTGGGCCATTTGTGGAACTGCGGGTCTTCGGCTGTGAAGCCTTTGGAGTTTGCAAATCTTGCTTACGCTCAGATATTTTTGCCTCTTCTTCTAACAAACAACCAGTAATAAAATAAATGGTCAAATTTGCTGCTGGAAGATTTTCTAGACTGTGTACTAAGGAATCATAATCTTCTGAAAAAGATGATAGTAAAATGAAAGATTTATCCCATTCGGTAAAATCCACATTCACTTCTTTCAACCTATCAAAATACTCTCTCAAAGAGGCAATGTGGGTTGCTATGTCCCCTCCAGGCTATAATTTTAGTCTATAAAGTTTCCTTGTCAACATGAGCTGTGACCCCGTCCCAGCATGGACATAAACTTGCCTCAGCGCTTGCCAAGTTTCCTGGGCTGAAGCACAGCCTTGCACATAATCCAGCTGTCTTTCTTCAATTCCAAAAATAAGTGAAGCCTTAGCCATCTCTTCAGCTTGCAATTGAGCAGATGTAGCACCCTGAGCTGGGGTTGCTAAAATACGGGCATGTATCAGTTGTTGATGCAAATAGGCTTCCATCTTCACAGCCCACAAATGATAGTTTTTTTCATTTAATTTTTGAAAAGGAAAAACTGCCACGCTTTGAGACATTTTCCATAAATTTTCTAGCCCCTCTCAGCCCAAAATCTGCTGCCCTAGCACTGGTAGCTTACCAGCCAGGGCTCTGCAAATGGTTCCATCTCAGCAGCTCTCCACAGGTGTTCTCAAGTTTCAGGATTTAATGATGTTCTCTGTGCTGGGGTTGTCAGCTTTTGCCAGGCACAGACAAAGAAAACTCCCAACAGCTTCAAAACAGCTTCCAAAATTAAATCCACAGCTCAGGATTCACACCAGAGTAGCAAAATTGCCCACTTTGCTGCTTGTTAAGAGCCCCTCAGCTTGGACTCAAACAATCTTCAGCCATAAAATGCTTTCATGACTCATAAAATCTTGAGCCAGTCACTCTGGGCCTATAACCTATTGGGAAAATGGAATGTCCGTCCCCACTCTGCTTAGTCAAGCAGTGAGATTTGTTTCAGAGTTTGCAGCAAAAATGTGGGCTTTGGACAAAACTTGCATACCTCTGGTAAAAGAGTTCAATAAAGGCTAAACTTTTCTTTCATAGCTTTTATTGTAAGAAAAAGGGTAACAAGTCAAAATAAAAGACAGAAAACATTCATCCCTGCTTCTGTATGCTTCAAGGCTTCTTGAGAACTAACAGAGGAAAAATGGAGCTTCAAGCGCCTGGCACCAAAATCCCTCCCTGCTTATATATTGAAATTCTTCTCAAGGCACCCAACCTTTTAATGGGAAACTAAAGTTAAGCTCTGCTTCCTTTCCTACTTATCTGGCCTTGGAAGTGAGAACAGAAACCAAAATATCAGATTTATGACTCTCAACAAGACTAGTTGGCACCTTTTCCCTGGTGATCAAATTACCCAAAGGGGGGCATAGATTTCTAATCACAACACTTATTTTCCCTGACATAAAATACATTATGCAACCTTTGAAGATTCACTAGCTTTGTCATCAGGCAAATATATTTAAAATCATACAGGAAGAAAGTGGTGATGATGTTAAAGTCACAGACCTACATGAAACCGTGGAGGAGGTCATAAGGGGGATTGGATATATACTCTCTCTGTCTTCCCCTCCCCTAGTATTTATTTATTTATTAGTTTCATTTTTATGCTGCCTTTCTACCCAGAGGGGACCCAAGGTGAGTTCCATAAAACAAATTAAAAATCCCTTATATACGGTTAAAATATTTAAAATAAAATAGTTAAAATCAGATTTAAACATAATATAAAACAGATTAAAAACTAAAACATGCAGACTAAACCAAGCCCTATCGTTTATACATTAAAAGCCTGCTTAAAAAGAAAAGTCTTTGCTGGTGAAAGGAAATCAGGGAGGAGGCCTCTCAGGTCCTCACCACGTGAGCTTGTGATGGTTGTGGCACTAAGAGAAAGCCTCCTCCTGATGATCTTAGGGCACTGGCAGGATCATATTGGGAGATCTGGTCTTTCAAATAGTCTGGGCCCAAGTAGATCATCAATCAGAGCAAATAAAGCAATTTTAGTGCCATAGCCTAGCCTGAAACCAGACTGAAATGGTTCCAGATAATCTGTTTTCTCCAAGAACTCCTGAAGTTGCGCAGCCACCACATAGTCAAGCACCTTGCCCAAAATGGGGATATTCAATAGGATAAAAGTTCCCAGATACTTCTCAGTCCAGGGAGGTTCTCTTCAGAAGAGGGCACACTGATGCATCCTTCAAGGCAGCAGACACATCCACCGACACATGAGGCATTAACCACCCCCTGGATCCACCCAATCAATCTGACTTTGCTAGATTTTATCAGCCAAGCAGGGCAAGGATCAAGCTTACATGCTGTAGGCTGAACTGCTTCAAGCATCTTGTCCACATCATCAGGCCTCAATAACTGAAACAGATTCCATAAAAACTGATCAGATGTTGTACTGAACATCTCGCTAGATTCTGTAAGAAATGTGGTGTCAAGTTCTGAGTGAACGTGAGCAACTTTTCCCTCAAAGTACCTAGCACATTTTTTTACAGCACGAACCCATGGGTCGCATACCTGGATTCTCTGAGCCTATACCCAAAAGACTCCTCACCACTTGGAAAGGTGGGAGGTTGAGAATGCAATCCTAGAGGTGTAATGTGACTTTTTGGCCTGCATCCCTGCTGCATAGTAGGCACAATGAAGAGTCTGCTGATTTCTGATGGCATTCACTGTGAGACCTATGCCACCTGCCTTCTAGCCATCATTCAGCCTGCTTCATTGTCTGCATATCTTCTGTAAACCAAGGTGAATTATGGGCTCCACAACAAAGGATTGGTCACTTAGGAGTTATTGTATTGATAGCTCTTTCCATCTCTCCCATTTCCATCTCTCCCATTTTCATCTCTTCCATCTGTGGTCCCAAACTATAGTCCAATGAAAGAGTGTTACCTTTGTTGGAGGTAGAAAAGCCCACAGATTTAAGCCCTGATCCTTTGGTTCCCTCTTGTTTACATTTCCCCTTTTGTGGCTAAATTTGGTACCTTGAAATCCACGAAAATATATTCAGGTCTGGCAGTGCAGCAAAATACAACAAAATCACATGGATTCTCCCTGTCTCTGGATATGAAATATCCCTTTCTAAAGAAGTTAGACTTGTGCCCTCCTTGCTATTCTTTTGTAGGTGGATGAAGACTTTTTTATTTTGACAGGGGTTTGATTGCTCAGGGACAAAGGACCTTTTATGTGTTATTCTGTTTGTATTTGTTGTGCTTTTTAATGGGGTACTTACAACTGTTTTTAATTTTTTGGTAGTTTAATTATATATTTTTAACATTGTATGATGTAACTTTATTACCTGTATCTGTTTTTTACTTTTGTAACCTGCCTTGAATCCCAGATTGGGAAAAAGGTGGACTATAAATACAGTACATATTATCAACACTCCAATTAGAGTAGAATCACTGAATCAGTCGCTAAACTGTAAGATAACACTTGAAGTTTGCACTAGTAATTTGATTGGGGTTTAGTGAAATAACAATTAATCTGCCAGGATCTCACAAGAAGGGAACAATACAGGCTCATCGACACACCCACACACAAACCCAACCAATTTCATAATCTATAATACGTTCTTGTTACAGTGAAGCCCTCTAGCTCAGATTGACTGAACTGGTGAAATTACATGATAAAAATTTTTTAGATGCTCTGTGACCAATCCTGCTTCTGTGAGGACCGAGAAAGCTGAAACTTTGGATTGGATCAGTGGTTTCTAAACTTTGGTCCTTCAGATGTTTTGGACTTCATCTCCCAGAATTCCTGACTGTTGGCCAAGGTGACTAGGGTTTCTAGGAGATGAAGTCCAAAATACCTGGAGGACCAAAGTTTGGGGATCACTGGACTGGATTAACGCCTTACAAAGGGGCAGGTGTACATTTATGATGTGGTGGAGGACTGCAAAAAAAAAATCCAAGAAGGCAGAGAAGTAGATGTAAGAGGGCTAAAGAAAGGGTGTAAATTAAGCAATGAAATGAGATACAGGACACAGAAGGGCATGCATATTAGTTTGTGGTGGGGAGTGTCATGGTCAGCCAGGACTCTATGGACTCAGAAGGCAAGGAGGCTGAGCCAGTTGCAGAAGAGCTGGCTGAGTCTGAGTCTAGTCCTGAAGAACCCAGGGCTCAGTAGCCTAGCCCTCCCCCAGCACAGGGTCCAAGCCTGGGAGACATAGTGGAGCAACAGCAAGAGCCAAAGAAGAGCAGAGCCAAAGAAGAGCAGAGAGGGCATGGCTTCGTTGTTCCCGGAGATTAAGAGAGAGACACTCATCAATCACCCAGCAGCTGTGAGTGGGAGCTGGGCCAACATAAGCAGCTGAGGGAGATTCTAAAGTTGCATGCCTATCCCTTGGTCTGATCTCTGTGTGTCATTGATTGGTGTTTTCAAGATTTCACTTCCTACTTGCATGCAGAGGTCACTTTCCCCCTTTTTCCAAGAAGTGTTTTACAACTTATCTTAGAAGCCAGAAACTAGCGCTAAAAAGCTAGCAGACATGAGGCAGCTCTGCCTCAAGATGTCTTACACCCACTCACGGAAGTCAGCTTTTGGGACTCTTGTACCCAAGTTAGATAACTCTGTTCCAACTATCTATTTCTCCTATCTCAGATGTATTCTCTGCCACAATAAACACAAGTTCTGCTTTTAAACCTTACTAGAATATCCTGCATATTTCTATCCTGTTTTATACAAGAAGCTCATATTGTACTGGGGATACGCTGCACTCTGCTTAATAAAAATACCAATAATTTCCTACAGCAGGGAAGAGCATGAGAAGGCAGGCCAAGACACTGGGGACATTATCAGACTTGGCAAAAATCGTGTGATAACGATGACAGGATATCGTGAACGAGGGGCCCTCTCACATGACACCATCATCTTTGTATTCTTCAAGTGTTCTGCTGCTGTGGAAAAGGCATTCTTTTTAATTAATGGGCCAAGCCATGAATTGATCTCCCATAGTATTTTTTCACAGTATTGCTCGTGTACAAAACCACATCCTATTCTGTTGACATGGTTACAGCAGCAATGGGTGGTTCCCGGCAGAAAACGTCCAAGTGAGAATGTGAAAACTAAGTATGGGACACTCTTTTTATGAACTGCCTCATTTTGCTGGCAAGCTTTTTAGTTTGTTTCAGTGTTTGTGTGTTCATTTTCTTTGTAAATGTAGGTGTTTTTAGAGTATTAAGCACACTTGCATCTTCTCATGAGAACTGCAGAGGTCTCCCTCATGCAAAAATGTGGAAGTAAACAGTGCTAGTGGTCATGGTGCAATAATTCAGTGGTGGTTCTTTTCTTGTGATTACAGCAACATGTAATAAGAAGTGTTATTATGCCAGGATATTTTAAATCGTGGGACAAAAATGTTACTAGACAATCATCTGAGAATGTCCGGGATATCTAAAAGAAATGGGACAAACTCAATGGTCCGAAAACACAAAATAAGAAATGACAGAACAGTAATATCATGAAGTCAAGATGAAACAAAAGGCAAAACCTTATATCAGGATATCAAAAATGGGGAAAGATAAATGGTTTGTTGGGAGTTACAGTCCAGCAAAAACTGCATGGTCACATTATGATCACCCTGATCTAGAGCATCACCTGCATGTTCTAACAACAGCAAGGCTCAATAAAGCACCTATAGATGTAGTAGCCAAGTCTACTAAATTTTTTAGTTTATGGTAAGGATTGTACTTCCTGTGCTGTCTTAAGGTCTACCTAACAGCTTTTGAAATTGGACCCTCAGGCACTGTGATGTCACTAAGGCCAGTGCCCCCCCCCAACAGTTTGACCTCTCCGCACCACCCTAGTGCTGTCACTGCTCAGACACATAATGCTAATCCCTTCCCAGTGGCTGTGTGATCTGGGGGTTCTGGAGTCCCAGTGCCCACTACACTTTCCAAATGTCCTGAGACACATCTTGGTTCAAATATATACACAAATAGATGTAAAACTCTGAAAGAAAATATATTTAACATTTTTAAAAGCAAATACATTTAGCAATAGTTTGTAATCATAATCCACATGTTCCTTTTTCATTTAAATAAAATGGAAGAATAATATAGACACAGAATAGAATCTTGAGTAAACATACACAATAATTCCACAGATTATTTGTCCATCCTTCAGATTAGGTTGGTGGCTTCCTCAGATAGAAAGTTCCAATGATGTCAGAGACCCTACATCCAGAATCCCTCTTTCATCTCTGTAAATCATTGCCTGTATTCAGCAATCATTCTGCATGTCTCATAGGATCAAGACAATATTAGGAATAAGGAGGCACTTCTAGCATGCAATCCTGGAAAGGCCATCCTCCCTCTTTAAAGCAGGGCCAATTATTCATAATTCACTCTTGACAGATGTTTATAGCTCCCTTCTACAAACCACTTAAGCAAAGCCCACTTGCTCTTAATTGGCTCAGGTGGTTTAACTGGAAGTAAGTGGCCTGCAGATTGTAGCCTTCATAACCTATTTAAGTACTTTCATAAAACCTCCCTTGGTAATCTCTTCCATTACCTGACTATTTTTATGGTTATTAAAGCTTTCCTGATATTCAGTCTGCATTTTCACCTACTTTTTAATTAAAGACCATTACCATTTTCTTCACTCTCTGTGGCCATAATGGGCAATTGATCCCCATGGCTTTCCACAACGTTTTATGTATTTAAAACAGTATCCCACTTTATCCTACCCTTTTCTCAGTTTAACCATTTTCTTACACAATTTCTCATCACAGTCAAAATCCTTTCACTGCTTAGCTACTCTTCTGAGAATCCTCTCTAGCTTTACTCCACATGAGAGAGAACTGAAAAAAGAGACATTTTCTCCACCTGAGGCCCAGCGACTGCCAAATTAAATAGAACAATTTCATTCAGTTTGACAGATATGAGGCTCCCTCTACTTCTTATTTATACAACAGTATCATATGATTGATTGGGAGGTCTCAAGAAATCTCAGGTTCTTGGTCTCCTGAGCACCTGAAACGCTGGTGCTGGTGGCAAGGCATTTGAAGTCTGTCTAGCTTTGTTGGTTCACATCTACTTTACAGCCTCTCCTATCTCAGTGCATATCAGCCATCGAACCAGTCCTGCCTGTAATATTCCTGAAGAACTTTAAAAACAAAAATCTGGGAGGGGGAAGACATTATCTGACAGTTGGTGTCCCGCAGGCCAAACTAATACTATCTTCCACTTCCAGGAAGCCTTTCTGTCTAGCCCCTGCTGGTCTGAGAAAATTTAGATGTAGCAAATGGTTTACCAACATACCCTGCCATAGGAAAAAGAAATATGTTTTCAAGTTGGAAAAGAGAGATTCCACACTTTATTTTGCCGTTCTTTTTTGCAGTGTGTACACATCACAAACATGATACAAACATGCATATCTATGATGTGTACCTGAATAATAATAATAATAATAATGTTAATATTGTTTGTGATAGTTTCATTTTTGACATTAAATTATGATTGTAACTTAAGGAAAGACAACTTCACTCCTTTTAACTTCATCTGGTAGTTAATATCATACTTGTGCGGAATGGTCTCACTAAATGTTGCTGGCTCATAGGTACTCTGTAAATAAAAAATAACAAATAGTTACATTTTGAAACACAAACTTTTTAAACAATGCAACTATAAATCTAATCAACTATATTGGGAGTCTTTGGGCTTGCCCCTGTTCCAGAGCCCTGTAGTCCAAATGACTTGGAGCATTTAACCCAATCTGCCCCCAGGTAGTCCAAATGCACACCAGGGCAGATATGGGGCTGGGACAGAGGCAAACTGGGATAGGGCCTGATAACCCATTATAGGAAAATACCCAATTTATCCCAGTTATCAGGGGGCGGGGAATGGACTAGGCCCTGCATATCCACAGGAACCCATCCAGAATGCCTCTCCTCCTTGCAGCTGCCAGCTCTCTGGCTCTTCCAGAAGCCAAGAAGGGGTCCCTCAACATGTGACTGAGGCTGGTCACATGCTGGGGGTTTTCAATTACATGTTGTGGAATCCCTGCCTGGCTTCCACATTAGTGGACAAAATGGCAGTGGCAACTTCAGCAATGGCAGTCGCAGCTTCAACAACAGGATGGTGTCCTGTTTGGACTCCAGCTCATTTTCTGCAGGTATTGTGGGGAGATGGGCCATCCCCAGAGGCAGGATACACCAGTGGGGAGACAGTGTACTCTGCCTGGTGTAGATGAGCCCTTTGACTTTATAATAGAAACCAGTTCCCTGGCTCAAAGTATTAAACACCACACATTGGAGGGGCTCCAGATTAGTTAAATGGATTTCAAGTAGCCAAGGTTGGTAGAAATCTTGGGGAACCAACTGATGATCTCTTCATGCAAGGGAGCTTGATAACATGCTGCTTACACCACATTTTTCAATAGTCAGATACAATCCCAGCTAGAGTGCTGTAAAATAAAGAACACATTTTGTTAAGAGTTAAGCTTTGCTGTATATTTCTTCTCACAAAGGTGGAGTGGTGAAGAAGGTGGAGGTGGGGTGATAAAGAGTGTCTTCTTCTTGATGGTGATGAAATAATGGTTCATTTAAGGACATCTATTGAGCTCAGCACTAATGTGGGATTAGAAGCAGGGATTTCCTGTATTAGATGCTGAATTAATGTTGCTGCCTTTTCTTTCCTTGAAAGCTCCTGTTGTAGAGTACTACAGATCACCCTAGGTCCATTAATCCCTTTAATTGTCCAGATACCTGTTATAGTGTTGTGAGGTGATTGGTTGCTGAGGGAAAGAGGCCAGGGGAATAGAAAAGTCTCAGAGACAGTTGAATTGGGTGGGGTGGGCTGGGGTGGGGGGAAGAAAACTCAGAGGGAGCTGCAGTGTTTCTTTAACAGAACATGAGGCCTCTTTGAATAATACAACTCTAATCTCAGGGAGGGAAATCTCTCTAGTCAGCAACCAGGAGAAGGCCAGAAAGAACTCGCCCACCCCTTCTCTCTGTTACTGTGGTGAGACCAGGCAGGAGGGAGGTCAGTTACCCCATAGACAAGGAACCAGAGCCAGGCTGGTCAGAGCCTGGGAAAACAAACTCCCTAATACCTGGGAAGCCAGAGGCACGCCCACAGGAGGTATACTAATGGTCAGTACTGGAGAAAAAGGCTGCATCTGCACTGAAGAAATAATCCAGTTTAACACTGCTTTAACTGCCATGGCTCAATGCTATGGAATTCTGGGATTTTCAGTTTTGTGTGACAGATAGCTTTCTCTGGTGCCACAACAAACTACAAACCCAGGATTCCATAGCATTGAGCCACAGCAGTTAAAGCAGTATCAAACTCCATTATTTCTGCTGCACAGATGCAGCCAAAGGCAGCTATTCCAGGACAGCACCTCAATTAGAGCTGTTACCAGCCTGGTGCCACATCTCTGCTTAGCCTCAATTGGATTGTTTCTCAGGGGCCATGTCCAGGGCAAGACCCAGACCTACTGGGTCCTGTGGCCTGGGTCCCATATCTAACCGAAGGGGTTGGTTTTGCTACACTTTACAGTCTTGGAGCTTTGGGTCCTTCTGTGAACACTGACTTATCCAAGGGGCCTGTGCCAGGGACAGCTTACTGTGCAAATAAATTTGAACCAAGGGACCAGTAGTGGGGCTGTGAGTCTGCAATGATTTACCACATCTAGGGCCCTGACCTGGGAATGACATATCTGCAAGTCTAGGGGGTTCCAGAGTAATCTTTTTATATCCAGGGCCAAGATTTTGTATGGCCTTTCTTTTCCTCAGTGCTCTATCCCACTGTCACCTACTGGCTTCTTCAGACTCACTGACCAGCAGTTTCACAGTTAAAAACAGAAAACTTTATTGTCACAGTAATCCAAAGAGCTAGAAGTTGGTTGCTTAGAATGAAACCTAACTAACAAGGAGTAAACTAAAAGCATTCTACAATCTACAAAATTTGGTGGGCTATACTGTCATTGGCTATCCATCATACCCACACTTAGTTCCCGCTGATCCTGGGCTCACCCCACTTTTCCCATATTGATATCAGGTGCCAGCTTTATCAAACCATTACAAACATAGAGCTCATACTCCCTTTTCCCAGTTAGACTACCTACTCGTTAGCAAGTACAAAGGAATATAAATACAATTAGTCACACAGTGATACAACAGAACTGAACTTGACAGGAAAAGGTCACACCCAAGACTGATCCTGACACCCACAGATAGCAATCCTTGGATCCATCCACAGCCCAGAAGTCACATTGGGGGTCTATGCTGGGAGGTGAGAGCCCTAGATATGAGAACTGAAGGTGTGGAGCTCAAAGAAAGTAAATCAGCTATCCCGTTATTATTTGCAAATCTCAATAACTAGGTTGGCAGGCATGTAGGGGTTGGACTGGTTTGTGCTGGATAGCAATTACAGTGTGTAGATCCCCAGACCTCAGCTGCTCCTCATTTTAAAAGCTGCATGACATGAAGGAACAACATGGTCCTCTCAAACTGCAGTCACTGCAGATGTGTTTTGTTTTGCTTATCTCTATATATAATTCTCTTGGGTATGTTGCCATTTCCAGTGTGCTGATTGGCTGCTTAGGGAACTGACCAACCAATCACAGGTCTCTTGGGCACACTGGGAGCGGGACCATGTAGATCTCAACCATGGCAGCTGGAGCTGGACAGTGAGTAACATGGGGGTGGATGTGGTGTGTGCTTGTGTGTTCTGGAGTGCAGGGGTGGGGTGGGAAGGGCATAATGAGTGGGGGGAGGGGTAGAACAAGTGGGGGGAGGGGCAGAATGAGTGGAGGGAGTTGCAGAATGAGGGGGAGGGGAAGAACATGGGGGCAGAATGAGGGAGAGGGGCAGAATGAGTGGTGGGAGGGCAGACCGAGCAGTGGGGGGGGCGCAGGGGGCAGAACGAGCGGCAGGTGGGCATGTTAAACCCACCAGTCTACCTCAAAGGGTTGTCTTGAGGTCTCCTGGGCATTTGGGGGGGGGAGTTTTTTAATGGCGTATGGTACGCTTGGTCCAGCTAGTATATAAGAACTTACCAACCTCAACTTTTATACTGGATTGGGGGGGGGAATCTGAGCTTTGGACAAAAATGAATTCAGGAGAAAGCAAAATTCACAGATGAATCCATCCCTGGGGGACAGGTAGGGGAGAGGGGCTAGCAAACAAGTGGCCCAACATTGGTTCAGACTGGTTGTCAATGGAGCCTTCTGATCCTGGTTCTCCATACTAACAATGCTAAGCTACTGGTAACTTCCCCACTACTTCTTTAAATCTAAAGACAAAAACACTGAAATCCAATAAAAGTATGGAACAATCTAATTATTACAGAGTCCTGTCAAAAGTGGTGATTATTTTCTTTTAGTATCAAGCTGGACCATATGCTTTATTTGTTTCTCTGCATAATAGATGGATTGCTGAGTAATACTTTATTTTAAAATGAGGATATTTTGTACATAATAACAACATTATTCTTTCAGAATGCTTAATAAATTTAGATCTCATTATGTTGTGTACAATGAGATTTTCTGAAATAAGTAGATGTTGGCAGATATATGCAGGTGTGTGAGACTGCATGCACATAGACACACACACAAATATGTAAGTTGTTTTGTTATTGTAGTCTGCTGGAAGTAATGATGTATTGTGTACAATTGAATGTATTATGGCATGCTCACTCATCTATCTGATACAAGTGATTATTTTGCTAGATTGCTGAGCCACTCAAGAAGCAGATGAATGGGAGGAAAATCAAGACATTTTGTAAAGATCTGTACAGGTAGCTTCTATGAGAAATCACAAAGAATTCAAAGTTAAACAAGCAAGGAGAATTTCTGGCAAGAAAAAAAAAAAGGAGAAAGATGGATAAAAGAATTTCTGTCAGCAAGCACAGTGTGAAAATAATGAAGGGAAAAGGCCTAACAATAAAATGCCCATTTTCTCAGTTCATATAAGCCAGGATAAATCCAAAGTAACAATAATTTAGTTCCATTGCTGTGGTTTCTGTAGCAGCTATGGATTAAAATGGTCTAAAATATGTTCTGTGTGTGTTTTAATTGGGAAGCAAGGCCTGGCTCACTGTGTGAAGATCACTTACAACAAACTTGGAATACATTAGCCTGCATTGCAGCTTCTCTTTGGTTTTTAATAGGGTTTTCAGGCTGACAAAATGGTGTGGCCATATTGTCACTGAAATATCAAATGCTTCATTGACTCCTATTTACTTGGGATTAGTTTGATTGTCTGGTAAGCATCCCAAATAAGTTACAGGGAGATTATGTTTCCTAACATCCAAAAGCTTGCAGAAATAATCTAAGTCAAATGATTGTCCTAACAGGGCCACCCCTACTATTAGTCAGAGTGAAGTAACTGCCACAGGCTGCAAAATGCATGGGATGGATAGGGTTGTATGTGCTACGTGACCTTCTCTGTGTCCCCTAAGGTTTCATACTGCCATCAGGTGCAGTGAAAAATGCTGTCCCAAAAGAGTGTTAAATAAGATACAGTGGAGAGTTTGCTTAGCTTTTGCAAACAGAATCTGGAAGTAGGACAAAGACCTTGTCCTTTGCCTCACACAGCACAGTGATTTGGGACTACCATGGCATCCAGAGGACAGACTGAAAACACATGTATCTATAGTTCATCTTTCATTAATACTGAAAGTAATGGAAGATAGATATAAAAATGAAACATTGGTATCTTGACATTCCTATTGACTTACTGTATTAGATATTTCTCAATAATACAAGAAGCCCAAAATCTTCTGGGAAGCATGCTAGAGTAGAGCTTCGGGACAACTCCTGAAGACCCTGCACCTTGCCAGAGTGTAGCAGAATCCCCACCATGACAGCTGCAGAGCCCATTCAACATAAACTTAAGGGTTGTCTAGACAAGAAAATAGAATGCTGATCATTGCACATGAACACAAAATCACAACAGTGTTCATTTGTCTCTACTGTTCTTTGGTAAAATTGCTGGTATGCAAAACCATCTGTGTTTGAAGTTCACAAGCAATCATGCATGCAAATCAGCATGGTGGCTGAGAGTGAATTACTTGCATTATTATTCTCAAAAAGTTGTTGCTGCTGAACAGTTTTTTTTTTAACTGCAAACCAAATGTGTGCAAGTGCAACCTTCTGCTGAAAAAGGTGTTTGGTCACCTCAGTGCATCAAAAAACACATGATCCGCAATGAGGAACTCCAAAATGGTACTTCTGGACACTTCATTGCTGGTAAGCCTGCCCCCACACATCTCTGACCAATCAGCTTTCCACTTCCATCCTTGCTGAGAATGCACTGCAATGCAAATTGGTTGTCCAAATGAGGAGTAATGCGCATTTCTATGCAGTATTAAAAAAAAAACTCATTTTTTTCAGTTTTTGGTCCCCCTCCTTCTGAATAAGGTGAATCACTGTGGGATTTCGTTTGGACAAAATGTATTCTTTGTGATTTGTATTAGGATTATTTTCACCATCTAGACAACCTTTTAGTTTTTTCTCTCTTCCTCTCCCTCCCTCCATGTACTGTTGTTGGTAACATATTTCCTGATGAAGAGATTGGTGATCCCAAAATCATCCACATTTTTATGATCTCTGAACTGGCCTAGTAAAATGTTGCTCTAATATGAAGTTTGGATTTCTTTTAATGGGCAACAGAATTATCTTTGTTTTTGTTGTGAACATAAAACAGCCTAAAAGTGGAACACAACTGAGTGGGGTTTTGTTGAGTCAAAGTCATTTCTGACTTATGGCAACCCTAAGGTGAACCTATCACAGGGTTTTCTTGGCAAAATTTGTTCAGAGGAAGAAATCTTGCCCTCCTCTGAGGCTGAGAGAATGTGAAACCACACCAAATAGCTATTACAGAGGCAGTGGGAACCAGAGAATGAATTGAGATATCAGCCACAAGTGAGTACACCTGGGCATCAGGCCTACTCACTGAGGAACATCGAAGGAATAAAGGAATAAATAAAATGTACACATTTTTCAAATCCCCAAAATGTATCTACACAACACAGATCAGTTTTACTGCCATGACCCCATTGAATTGCATCCTGAAATGTGTGGTTTGGTGACTGAAATTTGAATTCTCTGCTAGACAATGCTTATACTGTAGTTCAGCAGAACACACTGGAGCTCCCTTACAGTTCATTCTAAGTACCTATCCAAACTACAAAATCCAGGATTCCATAGGATGAATCCATGATTGTCAAATGGGTATTGTACTGATAGAGTGGTATCCTGTAGTTACACTCCAGGCTTACCTACCTTGATATACCTGTTGTCCAGGCTTTTTCTGGAATCCTGTTGGTGCCTTACATCAATGTCACAGTCTGTTATGCTACCGTAAGGCACTTCTTGGAACAATGTATTGTTGTGGTAGGGGTAAGGCATAAAAACCATCTCTGTCACCAGATAAAGCTATTCTACCAGCTCCCAGTCAGCTCAGGAGTCAACAGGACACTTTTCTCTCCTGACAGGGATAGTTGTTTCTGCTGTCTCTCCCATCCCTGCAGCATCTGCAGCCATTTTACTCCTACTTCTACATAATTACCTGTCCTGACAGAGTCATGCAAGCCACAAAGAGCACAACCCTCTAATGCTATTAGGGATTTTTTTTTTTAAAAAAAAAAGTGTAGTCTGTACAGCTTAGTATATATGTTTCTTTCCAAATAAAGTTCCGGTGGATTTTATGATGTCCTTGGTATGAAGCTGTGATATTATTCTCTTCTAACATTTGTTGCTGTTGTGGTGGTGGTGTGTTTTCAAGTAAATTCTGACTTATGGTGACCCTAAGGAGAACTTATCATGGGTTTTTCTCAGCAACATTGTTCAGAGGGGGGTTCCCAGTGTCTTCCTTTGAGAATGAAAAAATATTAATTGCTCAAAGTCACCCAGTGGGTTTCTAGGGCTTACCAGATATTCAACCCCTGGTCTCCCAAAATTTAATCCAACATTCAAACCAATATATCACACCAGCTCTCCTTCTAACATTAGTGCTGTCTAATTCCCAGGACTTTCTGCTATTATGTATATCTTATATATTTCACAGAATGTATGGGCACTGAGACAGGTGTGTTGCAGCTGTTCACTGTATGTTCACATATTAAAACAACATAAAACCATGGAATTGTGTGTCTTCCTCCATTTAGAGCTATATGACCCATATACACCCTCAATTACAGTGAACAGGGGATGTAAATCCTGACTTGCTTCATCCTTATGCAGTGAATAACTACATGTTTTAAAACAAAAACTTCCCACCACCCACATATTTTGGAAAGATTTTGGAAAGATTTTGCAGATTTTTTTAGGATGGATTTTTACAAAATTGAAAACTGCAATAAATGTTGTCTTGTTCTGTGCAGAGACTTTTTGAGTAAATTGGGTAAAGTACAGATATACACAACACAGAGACATTTTACACGTGTTCCTGGCACCCCACTTTCATGCTGGAGGAAAGAACTCTCACTTCACTGGGCTTGGAGAACCCTCAGTAGGCTTGCCAACAGGCTACCCTCCCTGTCTCAAACTGAAATCTCACTAACAGCAAAATTGTTTCATATTCCTAGCCTTTAATAGCCTTCTAAAAATGTTTAGAGTTCCTCAGAACACTGTTTGAAAATAATTGTTCTGTTGCATACCATATCTGAAAGCAGCTTAATGATATCTAAGTAAATTTAATATTGGTAGTCACAACATATTAATATAATACTGTGTATTCTTGCATCTTTTATAAATTATGTAGCAATGGTTGGTTCTTATACCTACCAGTAAGGGAGTTGTGGTAAGCACTGGGAAGGTGCAGAAACCTGTACATTTTCTCAGTGAACATGAGGTAACTGACAACAGGAGTGCTATGCATGCTATTTTCCTATTTTGAAGAGAATTTGAAGAGAGTTGGAATTTTCAGAGGTATGAAGACATTGCTTCTCTCATCTTTTATTAATTTTGATTTCTATTTTTATTTGGAGGTGAACATTTGCCTGAATTGGGCATACAGATGTTTATCACCCCTACTTTCTACATTATTTATTTAAGTTGTTTTATTTGATTTTTAATCCACCATTCAATCTAGAAGGATTCCCCAAGATGGCTTACATTAAAAATAAATCAAAGACAAGTACCTTGAGGGGTTTTTTCTACCCTCTTCTATCGCAAATGTGCTGTGCAAAATATTTGTGCCTGTCTGCTCCCTCACGGCACACATCCCACACTTGAGTGTGTGAATGAATTAGTCCTGAGAAATACAGATCAAGGTCTGAAGTGTTACTAGTTTTGAAATTCTAACCAGAATTTGAGGATCTAAGTACCCTGGAAGAAGCTGAATTATAAAACAAAGCTGTGTTCTCCCCATAGCTTCAACAGCAAGATGGCAGGCAGGTACAACATGGTCCTCTTCATGTCATAGCTTCAGAAGTCTCTGGTGGGGAAATCCAGCTCAACCAGGTTCTTGCATACAAATTTGTGCCCACATGCACCATTGTTACTGTGTTGCAGTTTTCCTGAAATTGTGGCCTTATTTCATCATCTTTTTTGACTGGTTGTGTCATTTGGGTGGGAGATAAATGAAAAACAAAAGTAAGTCCTGCAAATCCATACAAATGTTTAGCAGATTCTTCTTTACAAACAAAACAAAACAAAACAAAACAAAACAAAACAAAACAAAACAAAACAACTATTGTCTCTGGCAGCAGTGGCTAGGGGATTCTGGAAGTTACAGACCAAAAAATGTAACTTTCTCAAGTTCTGCTAGCTACTAGAAAATTGGAAGTATGTCTTAGTAGGGAGTAAGTGATGGCATTTCACTTGTATGTCTGGTATTAGTGATTAGATGGTTTATGAAGCATTTCAGAGTCTAAATCTTATGCAGGTCACTTGGATTGACAGAGGAAAGGGGTAGTTGTTTGGTCAGCATTCTACATTTTTTTCTGACAGAGGAATAAGCATACCTCCCTGTGACAGAGTAGAGAAGTTCATTAAAGCAGGGGCCAATGCAGATCTCTTCTCTGTAGATCTAAAAATAATAATAATCTGGAACTAGCCCTGCTCATTTCTTTTTGGAGGAATATCTGATGCTTGTGAAGATTATTTCTTAAAGACAGGAGAATTCAAGAATACAATCTTTTCCCTCAGTGGTGCAGTTGTTGTAATGTTGGGTTCAGATTTAGAAGACCCAGGTTCAAGTTTTACTGAGCCATGAAAATGACAGGGAAGGTGTCTATCAATTTCTCTCAGTTTGATCTACCTCCCAGTGTTGTTGTGAGGACAAAATAGAGAAAAGGTATGCCACCTATATTTCTTTGGGGAAACCAGGGGCTATAAATGGAATGCTAAAGTAAGGACTTTTTCAAACAGGGGGAAAACCCCCTGAGGAGGTCAAGAGAAGAACGGCACTGTCGCGCTTACAGCACTCAGTTTCTGACAGCACTGTCCTCCTCCCAACCTTCCCCCATGCTTCCTCTGTGCTTCAGGTGCCACTTTTTATTGTTGGGGGTTTTCTGTCAATAAAAGTGGCACATTTCTTGTGCCTGCAGCATGGACGAAGCATGGGGGAAAGTCGGGAGGTGGACAGCATTCATCTGAAACAGAGTGCTGTAAGCGAGACAGCACCATTCCTCTCTCAGCCTGTCGGGTTCCCCCCCCCCCATTTGAAAAAGTACTAAGAAAGGGATGAATGACAGCCTGAATTCAGCTGACCAACTTGATTTCTACTCCTTTAAGACAATTTTCCTGGCCACCAATAATGTTTCCTACCATCCACACTTAACTGCAGTACATGTTAAAAGAATGGGCTAGTTTTACATTAACATTGTATCACATCTTTCATTACTGTAAAAAAAAGCCTTACACTTGTCTCTCCGTGTGCTTTTTCAAGTCATAATGACTTTGCTGCACCAAAGGGACACACAAAAGGGCAGCAAATCAGCAGTAAGAACTCTCAACTTATCCTGGAGTCCTGCTCCAAAGTGACATGTGATATACCAAACACAGCTCCTTAAAAATAATTACAGTAAAAGCAAAAATGGGGTGGGGTTGGGATAGATCTTGTTCCTAGAAGTAAATGAAAGTAAACTGACATCAAATAGGAAAGCTGCAATACAGTCCCTGCTACTCTGTGCATTTGCCTTTGTCTTTTGCAGTCAGCTTTTATGAGCTGTTTCAGGAAGCCAGCAAGAAGCAGAAGAAAAATAGAGCATTCCAGCATTTACTATAACTCACTTGACAATTAGAGGCCTGTAGGAGCTGCATGGTGCTCTTGAAGCACTCAGCAGTCACAGCACAATTGGATAGAGACAATTTCATTACACAACTTCTTGTGGCTTTGGAGTCTGAAGAGAAGCAGGTCAGAGCCTTACCTCTGTTGCACTGTGGTGAGTTTGAACTGGCCCCAGTGAAGCAAACAGAACTGTGAGCTGTCACATTAGTAGTGAATGTGAGAATAGAATCTACTCACCTTCCTATCCACTCTTATCATCTTTGTTTTTTATTGTTTTTTTTAAGCCTTCATTTCCACATCTAAATTAAATGAGCAGGCCTCTCTGCTTTGGTTAAGCAGCACACACAGAATGCATGCTACCTGAAGCCTAGGATCACACTAATCATCATATTAGGAGGTATTTTCAAGGTGCTAGTTCAGAAGAATCATAGTCTATTATTGCTTCAACCTCAATTATTTTGAACAAGAAATCAGTTTGACATGCTTTACTGGGACATGGCTGAGTAACATTTGGCTCTCCAGATGTTTTTGACTTCACCTTCCATGAGCCTCAGCCAATGCTATGGGATTATGGGATCTGTAGTCCAAAATATTGGGAAGGCCAAAGGTTCCCCTCTGCATCTAGAACATTTATTTCATAGAATCATAGAATCATCGAATTGCAGAGTTGGAAGATACCACGAGGGCCATCCAGTCCAACCCCCCTGCCACGCAGGAAATCTTGATCAAAGCATCCCCGACAGATGGCAATCCAGCCTCTGTTTAAAGACCTCCAAGGAAGGAGACCCCACCACGCTCCGAGGGAGTGTGTTCCACTGCCGAACAGCTCTTACTGTCAAAAAGTTCCTCCTCATGTTGAGGTGGAATTTCTGTTCCTGGAGCTTGCACCCATTGCTCCGTGTTCCAGTCTCTGGAGCAGCAGAAAATAAGCCTGATCCATCCTCAATGTGACATCCCTTCAAATACTTAAACAGGGCTATCATATCACCTCTTAACCGTCTTTTTTCCAGGCTAAACATACCCAGCTCCCTAAGTCTCTCCTCATAAGGCATTGTTTCCAGACCTTTCACCATTTTAGTTGCCCTTCTCTGGACACATTCCAATTTGTCAACATCCTTTTTGAATTGTGGTGCCCAGAACTGGACACAGTATTCTAAGTGAGGTCTGACCAAGGCAGAATAGAGTGGCACTATTACTTCCCTTGATCTAGACACTATACTTCTATTGATACAGCCCAAAATCGCATTGGCCTTTTTAGCTGCCACATCACACTGTTGGCTCATGTTCAACTTGTGGTCTACTAGGACTCCTAGATCCCTTTCGCACGTAGTCTCATTCAGCCAGGTCTCTCCCATCTTGTATTTATGCATTTCATTTTTCCGCCCTAAATGCAGTACTTTACATTTCTCCATATTGAATTTCATTTTGTTAGCTCCCTACTGTGGTTTCTTGGTAATTTTCAGTAACATCTGGGCAATACACATTTGTTTTTGTTTAAATAAGTTTATATTGAGAATTTGGTATTTTTAACCACTCAAGTTGAAATATACAAGTAAAATAATGTGATTCATGTCTTTTAGAACCAATACACAAAAATTGATTGAATGCACATTGGAAGAATTCTTCCTTCCATGATGGTGGCCTATCTGTACTATATAGGATCTTTCTAGATTCCACAACAGTCTTTGCTTTAACATAAGAAACAGAGAGAAAAGCAAAGATGAAAGTGGCAACATGAAAGAGGAGCACACACAATACAGTGTATGCATTGAAAGAGTACATGGAGGGACTATACATGAAAATGCATGTTGCCTCTAGAATTGAATATTGCCTCTCCAGCTAAGGTTCTTCCTGAAATGTAGGAACTCTCTCTCTCTCTCCATCCATCTACCTATCTACCTACCTACCTATCTGCAAATATGTGTATATATACTGAATGCTGATCAGGTAAGGAAGAGGCAGTATGAGTCTCTATTGGTGGTGGAACCAAACTGTTTGGCCCTGAGACCATCTCAGTGCACTCTTTGAATACATTTAGGGAGTGGTGTGAAGAACCCACAAATAATTCTCTCTTCTCATATACTTTTTAATGGTGCTTGTGCTCCCATGTTATGGCAGTGTGAGTGTTAACTATAGAATTTTATGGCAAGTGTATGGCAAGTGTAGTGCATTGTGCTTTTGTGAGGAGTGTTGTTATTAACTCCTTATCTATCAAACAGTATTATTATGATGCATGATCGTGTGCGCACACACACACATAGAGCTCATGCACATGATAGCCCTCCCAGAACTTAAAAATGGTTATTATTGCAACTCTTGTTTTTATCTCCTCCAAGCTAAACATACTTCTCTAAGATGTTCCTCATAGATGTTCCTAAAGTATTCCTTTCCAGACCTCTCAACATCTTAGTCACTCTTCTAATGTTCTACTTGTAAATTCCTTCTTGAACTGGAAACTTATTTCAAATGAAGTCTAATGAAAAGAGAATAGAGTGGGACTATTACTTTCCTCAATCTGGAAACTATGCTCCTGTTGATGCAGCTTAGAATTGCATTGGCTTTTTTTTGTCTGCTGCATCACACTGTTGACACATATTTAGCTTGTGGTATACTAAGATCTAAAGATCTTTTCCACATGTACTGTTGTCAAGCCAGGTATCACACATCCTGTATGTGCATCACATTGTTATTGTTGTTGTTAGTTGTTAGTATCCCTCTCCTGTTTACATTTTTGGTAATCTATTCTAGGAAGACATAATCTAAATCTTCAGTCTGGCCCCCCACAATGATTTCCCCTCCCATTTAATTTTTATGCATATGCTCTCAAACTGTTTTCCATGGTTTCAGTCATGGATCTTCTCACAGATGTATGAATCCTTGACATATAATGCTGTTACTCTTCTTTCTATATTTGATCTATTTCTTTGAAATATGTTACACCTTCTTTGACAACATTCCAGTCATGAAATTCATTCCACAAGGTTTCAGTGATGTTTGTTAAATCATATTTGCCTTATGGTGTTAAGAGTTGAAATTTATCTTGTTTGTGTCATGTACACAATGAATACACTCTATATTAATATAGCAACATTTAAGACCATGGGTCATTTTCTCCAGCTGTGTCCTTATTGACTTTTTTCCATATATCCATTATGGGTTGTTGTATTATCATCTAAATTCCCTTATGTTAAGGCTATTGTCCCTAGTACTTAATGCAGACAAATCTTTCCCAACAGTACTGTCTGTAAAGCCAATTCTTCACATCCAGTATTTTTCCTTCTTTTCCTAGTCCATGCCCTCCATCAGGAAAGATTGATGAAATAACCTGTGTCCCATGGTCTTTCAGCTTCCTATCCAGAACCACTGCAATATGTTGATGGCCATATCTTCAGGATCATTTGATCTCCTTTGGATGAGAAGGATGGGATAATGGTTGGTGGGACTGATGAGTCCTCTCAGCCTCTCTGTTACATCATGAATCTTTACCCTGAAAGACAACATACTTCTTGTCAGGCTCTCACATCACTGCATCTGTTCCTCTCAGCAAGGAATTGTCTACCACTACACCTTTATTCCTCCAAGGCCACCTCTGTACTCCCTGAGGACTCTTTCTGTGTCTTAAAATCAGTGATCAAGTGGATAGATTGGAATTGATTATGGAGCCCCATACTCAGAGCATGATTCCTGGTAGTTCTGCTCCTGTAAGACACACTCTCCAAAGTGCCTTACTCCTGTATTTGGGACTTGTCTTCTTCCCCACAGGCATCCTCTGCATGTCACCTTACCAGGAGAGTCCCATCTGCTCTATCCAACAAGTCTTCATCCTTCCTGGTATGTTTGAGTGTAGATATGTGAACCTGAAACTCTTAATCTCCCTCTCCAAATCTGTATAGCTTCTAGAAAGCCAGTCCTGTTTGGATATATAACCCAAACCTATTAGGGCATTTATTAGAAAGGGGAACATGGATGTATTTTTCAGGAGATCTAAGGATGCCCGGAGGAAGATATGTTCTCTGCACATTTAGAAATCATCTGTTTTTAATCAATAAATCTATATTTTGTATCAACAGCAGCTCTGTTTTACTTTAATATCCCCTTGAATCAGATTTGGCCAATATCTTAGTTGATCAGGTCCTCCAGAACATTGCACAATCAGATGGACCTTTTCCATGTAATTACCTCATTTTTTGCTGGCTGAGCAACAACTATGTGGAAAGGAACCAAACAACTGGCCCTGTCTTGACCCCAGGATTCACAGACAGGCTTCAGCAGGTTGATTTTATAAAACAGGGAAATGCTAAATGTAATATGTTGACACAACACAGTAATGGTAGTATTTTGTGGTATTTTGCATTCATATGATAACTTATCTTGGTAGTACTAATGTAATGTTTCCCTTACATGGCAGAATATACTGTCTAATCTCATCCAAGGTCTCTAGGTATCCAGCCTAGTGAATAGTGAATCTTCCAGTACACTGTGGGTGCAGATGTCCTGTCTGGATGAAATGCTTCACAGGCATATACCCATTTGAATTATTGTAAGAAATCATTATGTTGGTTTAAAAAAACACACAACTGAAATCACGATAATACACATACCACTTCAGCAGGGAGAGGAAGGAAAATATATACAAATTATCTTCTTACAGCATCTTCAAGGGTCAGAGAAGCATACTTTATTTTTATTTGAAGAATAGATAAATAAATCTGGTAGATGTGTGAGTCCAAATGTTCAATCCAGTGTGTGCCCCAGCACCAACAAAAATGCCTCTGCCATTCACAGTCTTTGAAATTATAAGGTGATTTCATAGTTCAAAGGAAGGGTGTATAACCTTTTCAAGTAATAATGTTTTCAAAGTCTTATTACTGGCAGTGGCTTAGCAGGGTCTCAGGAAGAAGTCTGTCTGTGTCCTACCAAATCCTTGAAATGGAGATGGCAGCAACTGAACCTGGGACCTTCTGCATACAAAATAAATCATCTGCCTACTGAGTTGTGGAGCTTTTCAGTCCTTTTACTGATATGGAAACAAACACCATGCTCCAGAAGTTTGTTTCACTAATTTCAACCAACACATGTTTTTAAATATGTTATATTGACTAGTGAAGAATCTACCATCAATGTTTAACATTCTGTTTCTTGGAAACCCACACCTTAGAAAGTGCTTCACCTTAGAAAGTGCTTCACCTTAGAAAGTGAAGCATGAAAAAAAAAGATTGAAAAACTTACAGAAGCCAACACTCTTCCATCTTCCCTTGCCATTCTTACTTGAGGCAGTGCGGGGTGGGTGGGTGATGGAATACTTTTCATAATCTCTTCCACAATTGATAAATGTTTAACTGGAAATTGGTCAGAAAGATTATAATGGATTTAATAAGCCAAAAGCTAATGGACTGCCACACTTATTGTATACTAAACACCAATAATAACAATGGACAATTCTTACCTCTTTTGTTCTTGGAGAAATCCTTCCATTTTTATTTTATTTTTAAACATATATCATGAAACTGGCTTGGATAATATTAGCTTGAAAAATTAGGTACTTTTTTTCTTAAAAAAGAAAGCTTTTCTTCCCCTCCTACTATACCCTTAACTGCAGTTTTATGTAATTCTAAGACAGTGCTGAATTATCCTGAATTCTGATTAAGCAAAGAGGTCAACTTTCATTACAAACTGTATAAAAACCAGTCCATTAAATTATTCATTTTAGGCCTGTAAAATTGGTTCCCATTTTTGATTATTTTAATTAGTGCACTTATTGCATTGCTGAAACAAATGATAATATTATTGGGGGGGCATTTTTAAAGAAAAAAATAGTTATATTCCTTTATTCAGGAACTTTATTCAGTTCATGGAGGGAGGCAGTATCTAAGAGAGCATGCCTAGCTTATTGTTAATTTAAAAGCCACTTATACCACTATAAATAAGTTGTTACAGTGATGGGATAGCATTAAAATTATTTCAGAGTTACAGTAAAATTAACTGAAAACAACATCAGCAAGAAGATACTTGCAGCTCTTCCTTTACATTTTGACAATGGTGTCCTCTTCTGTTACAGCCTTTGATCACAAATATTATTTTATCTTTCATTAAATTGGAGTTATACAGGATATGCTTACTGCTCAGTGGTATAGCTGCATTACATGAAAGTTGCAGGTTCCTAAGGTCAAGCCCCAGAGATAAGTCATTATTTTCTTAAAGGAATCAAAGTAGATTTCCAGACTCATACAAACTAATTGTTAAGGTCAGGTGCACTCCTGACACATAGACATTTGCAGAGAGTTTTACTTGCATTTCAAGGATACACCCTTCTATGAATTATGAAGGTTAAAAAGAAGGAGGGGGAAGTAGGAAGACTAAATTTGTTGCAAACTGAGCTTTCTACTCAGGCTCCAGAAACCTGTTTACATTGTATGAAACATACACAAAATATTTAATTTTTAATTGTGTTGTAAAATGAAGACAAAAGTGTACAGAATCACTGGCTCTCTTACAGAGGAAATTTCATAATCAGGGTGCCACCATTAAGAAAGTCCTACCATGTGTGGTAGCTAGGGACCCTACCACTCTTAGGCACAATTAGAGTACTCTCTGCTTTAAAATCTCAGGTGGCTGGTATTAGATCAAGAAGGCCTTTAAATATCTGGGTTATTAACCAATTAAGAGTCCTCTATGATGGTAGCAATCTTTTGAACTTGGCTCAATAGCTCACTGACAGCCAAAACAAAGATTTTAGACCGTGTGTAATGTGCTTTGTCCTTGTTCCTCCTGTCAGGAAGCAGCCTTCTGCACCATCCTGTAGCATCCTGCAGACTGTTGTCAATGAAATTTCTATGTAGCATGCACTGTGGTCCAATCAAGAAGTCATCAGAGAGTGGATTACTGATGCTGGATTATCCTGGTGCTAGAATAGCTTTAGCCGGCAGACCAACCTTAGCTGGCCATTACTGCTTCTCACAACTGAGACTGCCTGGTCCTCCATTGACAGGTTAGAGTCCAGAAGTACTCCCAAAATATGTATCATATCTCTCAAGTCATCTGCCTGATTCCTGGACTTAGGAACCAGCTATACACAGATCTACTGTGTTGGCAGGGCTTAAGGGCTTATCTAGATGGGCTGTTTACCCCAGCTTCTCCTCATATTGGAGTCTTGCAGGCCAAACAATGCAGGGCTCTTGCCCTGGTTTGCCTCTGGGCAGTCCTGACAACACCTGAGGCAAAGCTGGGGGCAGAGGGAGAAAGCCAGGGTAAAGCCCTTTAAAACATTTTATTTAAGCATTCAGGAAAACCTATGCTATGTGAGAAAACCTGGATTGGGCCGGCACAGAAATGTAGGGTCCATACCTGCATGCCAGCCTGTTTAGACAGACACAGATATTGCCACTGGAGTGGCTGTGCAGCTAGGAAGGAGGACCACAGCACATGGTCAAGGCCCCCTCCATGTGACCAGTCCTGATCACATGCTGAGAGCTTCCTTCCTGGCTTCAGAAAGGAGTGACACATGACAGCAGGGGAGGCACCTGTCAGTATGGCCTGGCATGTGTGCATGGACTTCATCCCATTTTGTTGAGGTAATAGGGGAAATAGGCCAAATCCAGGGCCAGAATACACCAGACGGAAGCCAGTGTATTCTGGTAGGTCTACACAAGCCCGAAATTAAATTTGTTGTTCTTACTGAAGCCAGTTCTAGGCATCAATGTCCATATTAGAGAAAGTTGTGTACAAATGTATATACATTTTTAAAAAATCTGCGTTAGAAAATCAAGTTTTTGTTCTTTGAAAAAAAATCTCAGCAGGTGCAGAAATTATCAGTCAATGGATTAGCAAGAAAGAGGAAATATAATTGCCCCCTGAGCTCACACAGATCATTGTCATCATTAGTCAGGTGTAAACAATCATTTCTGCAAGGATTTGGGTGTAAATTCTGAGACTGACACCCAAGGAAGAGTACTCTATATTCATTAGATGAAAAGCATTGTTAGAATGTTAGGGAGTACAGCTAGATGCCAGGAAAGGGGTTAAGTATGAGCAGCCTGGCTGAAATTATAAAGTAAGCCTCCCATTGCACTTTTCAAAAATAATGGCCAGTTCTGGCTTTAAAAAATGGCTGAAGTATTTTGCTTCAGCTGACAAATCCCCAGAGAGCCCTGAGGCATTCATTATCCTCCTCAGACAGAACTCTTCATAACATGGCTGGTTTCGCCCTATTTGCCAGAAACATTGTATACCCCAAATGTAAATACAGTGTAAACAGTTTGGTTGAGAGAATAATGGATGGGATGTAGAATTATAGCCATTCCAAAAAAGAAAGTCTCCTCTCTACTCCTTCCTTCCCTATTGAATTGTTGGTGCCTTGATTTAAGGCCTCACAAGCCCTCCACAGCTCATTAAGATTTAACAACATAATACCATGATTATTCAAGTAGCCCAGTCACGCATGGAGGCTGGATCTGCTGTTACAGCAGGAGCATATTAGTTCAACAACCAGCACTGCAGGATTACCAGAAAGAAAAACAAAACGGCAGAAGAAACCTTAGCAAGACCTTTGAGTGGTTTTCTTTTGGTTTAAAAACTGGCATTTCTTTTTAAAAAGAAACAAAATAACAATAAACAATAATTTTTACACCCCTCACACTTAATAGTTGACCTCGACTGGGACCCAGTCAAGGCCACCAGACTGAAACAGATTGGGGGATGATCACAATGAGACTAGGTTGCTGGGATAAAAACAATTTTATTGACACTTTATGGGTACAGGAAGCTTTTATAGGAGAGAAAGCTATTCCTGACACATTTCTCTCAGCCTCAGAGGAAGGCAAGGACAAATCTCCTGTGAAGAAATTGTGCCAAGAAAACCCTATGATAGGTTCCTCTTAGAGTCAGAAATGACATCAAGGTACATAACAACAACAAATATAACCAGACCCAAAGACTACAGCGGAAGGGTCTAGAAGCTTTCAGACCCCAATGTGTGTGTACATTTCCCATTCTGGGGCTAAAAATTGTTTTAATTTTTTTAATCAGTTTTTTCCCCTTTATATTAAAATACAATTACATAGACATCAATACATTTCAGTCATTTCAATCAACATGACAGACAAAACTCACATAAATTTAAGAATAACAAACTTCCTTTTTTCTTTTCCTATTTGTGTTGATAATATATAATCATCACCTTCTCCCTTGTATCACATCTACTCTCCGTCTTTTCCTTTTCATGTTTTTAGCTCTATTAAACATCTATACTTATAATTGCCAATTCTCCCCAATTTTCTTTCCACAGGGGAATTAGTTCCTTCCAATCATCATTACTTTTTAATGTTTTCCTTTCATTCATTATAATTGTTAACCTGTCCATCTCTTACATATCATATATCGTTATAATCCAGTCTTCATTTGATGGTATTTTCTGGGTTTTTCCAATTTTTTGCATAAATTATTCTAGGTGCTGTTACCATATAGAGAAGAATTTTCCTTTTTTTTTTTCCTGAATTTGTATATTTACATTATGAAGCATATTTAAGAGATATATTTTGGGTTCATATGGATAGTCTATTTTTAGTGTTTTAGTAATTAAAATATGAATTATTTTCTAATATTTCTTTGCCTTTTCACATATCCAGATTTTTCCCATAATTCCAACATTTGTCGGAAGGGTTTTTGTAGATTTTTGCTAATTTTTCTGGTATTGGGTGCCATCTAAAGATCATTTTGTAAAAGTTTTCTTTTATGTTGTGACTTTTGGTAAATAACAAAATTTTGTTCCAAGCTTTCTCCCATTGATCTAATTGAATCACATGCCTGATATTTTGGGCCCATTTTTTTCATATAATTTTTAATTCTTTCTTGTTCTAAATCAATTTTATTAGAACCGTATATATTTTGGAAAACATTTTTTTTCTTTTCTCCTTTTAACAATATGTCTAATTCTGTTTTTTTCTAATTCTATTCCTTCCAATTTTTTATATCTTTTATTTTTTTTTATGATAATTGTCTGTATAGGTATCAGTGGCAATTGATATTTTCATCCCTTAATACTTCTTGAGTTTTCATTATATATGTTTTTCCACTTTTTTCAATATATCATTATAAGTAATCCAATTACCACTGTATGCATTTTCTTTTTTGTGGAAAGCTTCATGGTTCAAGAGCCATAAGGGTATTTTTGGGCATAATCTTTGTTTTATTTTTAACAGACTCTTAAAAGGGCTCACCTTACATAATGATGGTTGAACCCTTTATGCACTAATAATATATTATGCCACATGCATGTGTGCCAGCTGAATGTTAAATTCAATCCTTCTATCTGTAAGAATATTTTGTTTTCAAGTTGCATCCATTCCATAATCCAGAGTATGCATTTTGCATGGTAATACACTCAAAGTTCCAGAAAACTTAGGCCGCCCCTTTCCCTTGTGTCTTGTAATACTTTCCATTTTACCCTAGGTTTCTTCCCTGCCCAATCAAATTTAGACAAGTCTTTGTTCCATTGTTTAAATGGTATGTCATTAACAATTATTGGAATATTTTGGAAGAGATACATTAATTTAGGTAAGATGTTAATTTTAATAGTGGATATTCTACTTAATAGAGAGAGGTCTAGTTTGTCCCATCTTTTTAAGTCTTCCTTAATTTTGTTCCATATTTTTGTATAGTTGTTATCATATAATTCTGAATTATTTTTGATACTATTATACCCAAATAATTTGTTTTTTCCAACTTACATTTTGTTTTTCCCTCTAATTCATATTCTTCTTTTTTATTTAAATTCTTAGTTATCAGTATTGTTTTATCCTTATTAATTTTTAATCCTGCCAATGTTCCAAATTCTTCTATTGTTTCTGTTAATTTAACAATACTTTCTATGGGATCATTTAAAAAGAAAACTCTGGGGCTAAATCAAAGGTGTACTGCATAGGGAAAACCTTTTATAGTTAGAGGAAGAAAAGAAAAAGGCAAATAGCTTACTAGCCTTATTTATATAAGTAAAGAAAATTGGTGGTGGTGGTGATGCCCATAATTTAGAGAAAGGAACCTTTCCCACATCTTTCCAAGCTAGGATGAAAGATTCTGAGATATCAAGGGTCTTTCTCATTTCTTTATTTGTAAGACTGCTCTGCCAATAATAATAGTGAGTCTTAATTCTAGCCAATATGGCATAACCTCTCCAGCACTGATGCACATCTGCACATCTGTACAGTGGTGTTCTCTCATGCTGGTTGTATACTCCAGTGCCCCTCTTCCTGGTTTCAGTGTTGTGTGTGCTACTGCAGTATCAGTAGTTGTTGGCTGGGGTGCCAAATAAAAGCAACTTTCTAAAAAACAAAACAAATCACTGTCATGGGGTTATCTTCTTTGGGCAAATCCTGTGAGGAAATTTGAAAGGGGCTAGGTATGGAATTCTTATTTTATGGGATTATGGCTCCCAGAATCCTCCAGCAATCATGGCTGGGAAATTGGAGGACTTATAGTCCAAAACAGTAACTTTTCCAAGTTCAGTATAGAGAGATTACAAAGTCAAGTATTATCAGTAATGTCTCCTCAAGGGTATATACTTTGTCAGAGAATTGTCAGAGATTTGATGCCATAATCAGCCTCATTGTACTCTGCAGGTCAAACCACTTCCACAAATGTGTGTGGCACCTGGTCACTTTCTGCTTTGTATACTATATAGGTCTAAAAAAATGGTGAGCAGGACCCTGAAAATCCTCCCAGTTGAAGCAAAATGATCAATTGTTCCATTTCAGGGTGAACATTTTTATCCACCTAAATTTAGGGGAATGGGAGTGGAGACACCTGAAGGAGCTACAGAAAGGACCTTGGGGCCTCATGAAGCCAAAGGCCACATTTTACCCACCCTTGTTATGCATGTTTTGTGAAGATGAATTTAAAGTATACATCCATCTACTCAAATCAATATTACCCAAACTGGTTCTTCATAAATTGGTTCTTCACACAAATTGGTTCTTCACAGAAATAAAACCTGGTGTGGGGAAGCAGGTTTTATAAAATAGCAAAATTAGGTTTGGTTCAATGATATCTATGGTAATGGTTCATCTTTTTTTTTTTTTTTAAAGGCAGTAAAGTGAGTAGATGTCTGCTAGCCAACCCAGACTTGAGACAGATGTCAATGGCATAGATGGATGGGTAGCACAAAGTCAGTATTCCTGTCTGAGTCACTGGAAGAGAACTCACATACAGTAACTCACACAGGGTGGATGCAGCTCACAAACCATTAGCAACACTCTCTTGTGGGGGTACAATTCTTAACTAAGTTTCTTCTTGAAGGTAGCAACAGTAGTTTCAGCTATTGTCTTCCTGCTGTGAGAAAGTCTTCAAAAACAAAAGTTTTTGAAGGCTATTTGCAATTTGGCATTATTCTGTGCAGGATCTGCACATGGTTATCTTGTGCAGAAACACCCCCCTCCCCGGAGCAGCATGAATGGTTGAGCTAGGGGAGATGTTTTAAGGGGCAAATGGTTATGAGCACAGGATTGGCCCTGGCATGCTACGCCATGGCTGGGAGGAGACAGGTGTGGAGCTTGCCTTATTTAGCCCCTTGCTGCCCCTTGCCGCCTCCTCTTTCTTCTTGACAACCCACCCACCTGCCTCTGTCACAGTATGAATTTTCTGGTCGCATCTTGGGCCGGGTAGGAATTTTTTAACCCCCTTTTCCCAGTTTGTTTTTGTTTTGTTTTTTTGCCCACCCCATACTGTCACTTTGGAATTGGATGATTGGCATTTGGGTGAGGTAATAAATAGGTGGTCACTGACAGGGAGTGGGGAGACAGGGTACTCTGCGTTCATCTATGGCACCCCCATTGTGGGTTGAAGGATGGGCTTATCAAACTGTACCTGCATATCATATGGATGGGGTGCAGGGAGATAGACTATCCTTGAGGCTGGTGCCAGGGTATAACCTTCAATAGAAGTCATGTGGCTTGAGGATTTACATCCTGGTGTATTGCCTTCCAGTAGATGGTGCCTGTAGGGCATCCCAGTCACTGGGATGCCCCCCTCCCCAGGGCTCAGGTGCTTCACCCAGGGAAGCTAGGTGATGGTCCGAGGTGACCATCTGCTTCAACCTGTCCCTCACTGGGTCTCCCCTTTGGGTTATCATACCCCAAGAAATAAACCAATAAATAGATATGATGGTTTTTTAAAAAAGTGGCCCATATTTCAACTCATCTTTTTTGTCTGGTCTCGTTATTCCATGTGTTAATCATTAAATAGCATTTTCTGCACAGAAAACATTTTCTCCATGGAAACAGAGAAATGCTCTTTTCTATGCAAATCAAACATGTGCGAGTTTTATGCAGAATAAATTACAGCATTTTCTGAACAGAAAAAAAAATTCTACACAATAATTAATATTTCTTCATTGAAATATTATTTTCCACACCCAGAAAATAAGATCACCTGTACAAAAAATGCTGCTTTCTGCACAAAACAATCATGGGTGACTTTTGCACAGTCTTGAACTGCAAAGATTCTTATCAGCCCAGGATTCTTCTCATTTCTCAGCTCTCGAAACAACATCTTTTTTTGACCATTTTCTGAATATTCTTTCCATCCCTAGTCTCTGGCCAATGGCTTTCAAACAAATCACTCTGAAACCATTCTGTCTATTAGGGGCTCCTCTTGTGGTGGTAGGTGCTCTGGTAACATCAGCCATGGTTTTGATGATGATGGTCATCATCATCATCATTGTTTGATTATCAAAAGCAGGTGTTTAAATTCTTTATAATATAAGGATTAGGCAGCTTGTACTTCCAGAGGTTTTAAACTACAACTCCTACAACCCCTTAATATTTGCAGTATTTCATGGACCAATGGAAATTGTCATCCATGCTGTCAGGGGGACCCTGATTTAATACCACATATGTATTTGCTTCCACCATTATATTTTCAGATATACCTAAGCATAGGGCAAAATCCAACAATATTGCTGTGGCTTTTGCAAGTAATATGGAAAAGGAACAGACACCAAGAAAAGGCAACAGGAAGTCTGGAATGTATGTGGTGTGTATGTGCATGAATACAGAGACATGTACATTAACACTAGTAAATCCAATTTTTTTTTAAAAAAAAAAACACTATCAGACAAGGCTGCATTGCATTCAGGTAACATTAATAATTATGTTCTTATTGCTCACAATGTAAGTTGAAAAGAAGGAAAAACCATTTCAGTGTGGATTGCAATGGATTCCCCACTACCCCATACATAAATCTCTATTTTTACAAATGTGATTGCTGAGACAATTACAGATATCTATATGAAAACACATGCAAATATTTAACATAATAACCCTTAAGCAATGGAACTGCCAGCATTCTTGATCTGCAGACAGTTTGTGTGTGTGTTCAAAGTGTAGATTTTCTGAGGCCCAAGACAATGCTTCTGTTTTTACTGCCTAAATGCCTCCACAAGTGACCATCCCTAAATATCTAATTAAAGTATCATTTTATTCTATATTATATTTTGTCACTTGTAATCCTATGACTATTGTATCTCTAAGTCAGTCAGACATCATTTGGTGCCTCTTAGGCTGCTGCTACACCTCAGAAATAATGCAGTTTGACATTGCTTTAACAGCCATGGCAAAATGCTATGGAATTCTGGGATCTGTAGTTTTGTGAAATATTTATCCTTCTTTGTCAGAGAGCTCTGGTGCCACAGCAAACCACAAATCCCAGGCTTTCATAGGATGGAGCCATGATAGTTAAAGTGGTGTCAAATTGCATTATTTCTGCAGTGTGGCAGCAGCCTTAGTGACATAATGATATTCCTAACTGGGCTTTTGGTTGACAATTCTATACACTCTTCCTTGGGATGGGCCATGCTGAACCAATCCCGAGTCCAGTATAATGTTGCACAGTGGACAATCGTAAGCTTATAGAGAACCCAGAAGAAGGACACAATGTGGACAATATCACCCTTGTGCTGATGTTCCCCAACATCTGATATTCAGAGGATGCATCTGATCTTAGAGACAATATAATACAACCATCACAATTAATACTTATCCTTCATGAGCTAATAAGTAACATTTGAAAAGCCATTAAAATATTACAATGCACATTTTGTCTAACCACCACCTCTTCCTAAGCAGTATCAGAACGGATAAACAGATGTTTGTAATTCAAAGAGGTAATTATATCATAAATGTACATATGAACATCAGTGTGAATTCTCAGTGTCCAAGGATGAAATGGTGCTACAATATGCTTCACTCACATCATTCCTGGCTTCTTTCATATGAGGCCTAGGAAGCTGAACCAAGACTTTTGAACAAAATTTAACTATTCCAACAAGAAGTTTGGGGTTTCCATGCCAGTGGAAGTCTATTACCTGAGATTTCAAGTCTCAGATCTGACTCTAGAAGGTGGGTCTTTGTCAAGTCACAGAGGTGAGGCAAGCAAGGGCTGGGAGACAGGCCCAATCCATTTTTTTCCGACTGAGGCAGTTTCCCCCAGGTATTTTAATAAGGGTTTAATGGGCTTTACCCCATCTTCCCCCAGTCTTTGCCCCAGGGGTTGTGAGAACTGAGTGGGGGGGGAACAGGGCAAAAGTCCTGTGTCATATGGACTGCAAGACTCTAACACAGGGGCAATATGGGGTAAATAGTGCATCTAGAAAAGGCCTTGGATACAATGAGCCCCCAGCAAAAGCAAAGAGACTTGCTTAAATTAGGGTATTTTTATCTTCAGCTTCTGCCCAGGATGCATACCCAGGTGTTACATTATATACTGTTCCTGATTGTCTCTCAGCCCTCAAAATCAGCTTTTGGGGAGCATAAGACTGCAGCAGGAAAATAGGTAGGAAGAAAAGTGTCATGGAAAAGCAAAATTCATCCTGAGATTACTAGCCACTATTCTTTGTATGTCCTGAGCTGAAAATAGTCTGCAGTGCCTATATTGGTATTTGAATCTGAGATGTAAAATTGCACCCTAAATATGTATACTATATTTCCCATAGCTCTCTGGCAAGAAGAAAAGTTACAAATAAATAAACAAAGAAGAAGGAACAGGGAGACCAAATAAAAGGTCTAAAATAGTCTGGCCTTCTCCTGTAACAATCACAGTGGCTTAATCTGCAGAAGCAAGAAGAGCTGTGTTGGGTCATAACTAAAGGCACACTCAATCCAGCATTCTGTTCTTGCAATGGCCAATCAAATGTCAATGGAAGCCTACAAGCGGGACATATCCACAGTAGTATCCCCTGTATAATATATGATCCCCAGCTATTAGGATTCAGAGTAGGGATATAATGTAAATTCCTTCATTTTTCAACTGTGGTTGAGTTTGGAGTTCCCAGCCCCTTAACAAATTTGTACAGGAAGAAAAATAGCATATAAAAAAGTCTCACAACTTACAGGCACATTTTTGTTTTTGTTTTTATGTTTGTTCTCAGCACAATATAAATTGAATAGGAGCTTGAGAAACAGTTCAGCTTTGCCATAAAACTTATGCTCACACTCTTTTCACTATATACAGATAACAATGCAACTTTGAGAGAAAAATAAATCCCATCCACTTATGTTATTTTTCACAATGTACTTGGACAAAGTGTACAAAATGTAAAACTAAATTGCAAACTATAACCCTATTCAAACACTGTGGTGAAAGGTTCAACATCATGGTGGCAGCCTTTGCCAGGTTGAATGTTGTGCAGCTCAAATGTTATGTGGCATGAAAAGGAGCTTGGGCTAACTGAAGCAGCATCCTTTGTTAGTTTAAATATTGTACATTTTCCTTTCCATGCTGAATGCTGTGCAGTTTTCAGAAAACCATGCAGTTTTCTAAGCTTCACAGTTTCCTATCTCTGGCAGCAGAGGGACTGAAGAAAGAATTCCCAAATGTGCTGAAGATAGAGGATGAAAAACTGTTTCATTGTTCTTGACAGTCTTTGGGAATTTGGAAAAAAAAAAAGTTATAATCCCTAATGCAGAGATACGAGATCTGTCTATTAAATAACGAGACTGTTTTTCTACCTTTCAGACAAATCAGGGAGAACTGATTGTGAATGCTTGAGTGGTAACGCTGAACATTCCTGAACCTGCATGGCAAACATCAACACTCTCAGATATTCAGTTAATTGTCAGTCATCATTTAAAGCAGCTGTGTTGTCTGTTCTGTGCCGAAATAATGCTAAGTTTAAAACTCAAGCAATGTATCAATTTGATTTTTTTTAGTAAAATTGAACAAAACACCAATGGAATATTTTCAAATGCTTACTGAGGTTTACAGGGAAGACTTGCATGTCTCATGCATATGTGTTTGAGTGGCACAAAAGATTCAGAGAAGGATGTGGAAATGTGTAAGATGAGGAATGCCCTGGACAAACTTCCACTTCAAGAACCAAAGAAATTGTGGGGAGAAATCAGCCACATTGGTCAAGAAGACCATCCACTCAGTGTCTGAATGATAGCTGAAGCTGTGAGCATTGACAAAGACACTGCATGGAAAATTTTGCATGAGGATCTCAACATGAGAAAAGTTTGTGCCAAGATGATCTCTAGGGTTCTCACACCAGAGCAAAAACAGTGCCAGAAGCAAATTTGTGCTGACATTCTGCAGCAACTTGAGGCAGGCCCAAACCTTTTTTTTTTCCCCAAACAAATCATCACTTGTGGTAAAACCTGGATCTTTCAGTATGATCCTGAGACAAAACAACAGTCAATGCACTGGAAAACACCATTATTACCAAGAATGAAAAAGGCACATCAAAGCAAGTCCACATTCAAAGCCATGTTCATTGGTTTGTTTGTTTTTTACATCAAAGGCAGAATGGGTTCCAGTAAGGCAGAATAGTGGACCAGCATTATTATATTGAAGTTTGACAAACTGAGAGAAAGAGTCAGGAAAGAAAGGCCAGAACTGTGGAAAAATGGTTTCATTCTTCATCAAGACAATGTGCCTGCTCACATAGCACTTTCTGTGAAGCAGTTTTTGCGTGATAAATGAATTACTACACTGAAACATCCTTCATATTCACCAGATTGGGCACCATGTGACTTTTTTTCTTTTCCCTAAAGTGAAATTGGTGCTTAAAGGAACATGTTTTGGAGTCAACTGGTACAGTAAATTAGAAAATGGCAGATGTGTTGAAACATGCTCAGTGCCTTTGACCAGTGGAAAACAAGACTGCATTGGTGTGTGAGTGTGAATGGGGAATATATTGAAGGGGACAAGCATTAGAATTGTAATACATATAAATAAAGATGGGTTATTTATCAGTCTCGTTATTTAATAGACAGGCCTCACATACTGCCTGAAATACTAGCAGTGGTTTCTGGTGGCTCTCAGGCAAGTGTAGTGGTGAATCTGCTCAGATTTTTAATCCAAAGTTGAATGGGGTCAAACTTATTGGGGGGGGCACAATTAAAGTTCAGGCTAAATTTTAACATCATGATGAGTAGCCAATTACATCCTTATCTTCCATAATATGAACAGGTGGAGCTCTAAACAGAACCAAGTAAGGACTTTTTTGGACAATCAAAAAATAACGCTAGCAGCCTCGCCAGGTTGCGAGGCTGCAGTGCTAGAGGGCGAGTACCGCTGGGAAGGAGCATCATGCGAAACGGACGCCCTCTAGCGCTGCAGCCTCACAACCTGGCGAGGCTGCTAGCGTTATTTTTTGATTGTCCAAAAAAGTCCTAAGTAAGTGAATAACTAAGTAAGTAAATATCAAGATTTGAGAAGACACACTCACACATCCCATTTTCACCATACACAAGTGGCAGGATCAGTTTAAGAAATTTTGGGGCCCTCTGCAACACTTTATTTTGGGGGCCCATATGTTTATCTCAGGTGAATGTAACCTAACCTAACCTAACCTAACCTAGCCTAACCTATTCACAGTACAGGATATACAGATTATTGCTAATAATGTTTTTGCAGGAGGAGGGTTATGACAGCCCCACCCACAATGACCGGGGGCAGCTGGAGGAACTGCAGGGCCCTTATACCAGCCCTGACAGGTGGCAAAATTTTTCAAAGGAAAACCTACCCATGGTGTTGTTTCATCTTCTATACACATATGCACATCTTCCATGTAACAGCTGACCTGGATGTGGCAGCTGTCAGCTAGTTCTTTCCTCCCAAAAAACTTATGTTGCTGATTATTGTGTCAATGACAGCAGGCCTGGCAATAGTCAACTGCAACCACAATTCCACTGGAACAATGTAACTTTTTAAGATTGTATTTTCTGCCCTCACATTCTAGGAATCCCTTTCACTACTTCCATCTCCTAAATGCCAAGCTTACACTGGGACTGAATAGCTGAAGGACAGGATAAACATCTTCAAATAAATAAATAAGCAAGCAAACTTTACAACTCCTCCTCCTCCTCCTCCTCCTCCTCCTCCTCACACTCTTTGGAGAACATTCAACTCAGGTGTACAATAATCTACTGATACCAGTGGATAAAGCTGTTGTTCGAGGCACAAGAGAAGAGCCTGTCAACTGACAACTCTATTTGTTAAGCCTAGGAATGGGGAAGAAATTCATTTGCGGACCCAGACCGTACCGCCTCTCTGCCCCCTCTGAATAATACACAGACACAAAATTCTTTCTAACTTTGTATTGGTTACATATTCGGAATACATGGTGAGGTACAGGTTAGTAAAGTAAGAAAATACATGTTGAGGTAGATATTTTTGTGATATATATGTGGCAATAAATTGGCCGCAACTTGCAAGCTAAATGGTTAACGGCAATGTATGGGTCGTGATCTCCTCATTGCCCATCCATGTGGGCAAAGGTGGATTGGTCCATCCCAATCCCTTCTCCTAGAGGAGAGAGCCAATGGCCAGGCTGTCCGCCCAACTCTCTCTCCTCCCCTGAAAACAAGTACATGTTAGCAATGCGAGAGGGGCCTCCTTTGACTTGAACTTAAGCTTGAACTTGCCCTTGAACTAGTACTTGATGGAGGCCCCTCTTCTTCTTGCCTTATCACGACCCAATACATCCACCACTAAGGCATTCCCCATGGGAACAGCCTTCCGCCAACTATTGCTCCCATCAACAGGCAGGCCTACTGGTCATCCGGGACCCATTGCTGCTCAGGCAATGCCCATGAAGGCCTTCAGGCTTGCAAAGTGGCATGGGGTGGAGCCTTCCAACCTCCTCAGATGCAGTGTGGCCCCTCGGCTATGCTGATCGGCCTTCAATCGCCTGATGCGCAGGGCCAGGTCATTGGCACTGATGGTGACATCACCCATCTGCAGCGCCCTGCCAGACTTGTCTGTTCTAGAGGAACACACCACCTCCCCGACCCGCAGGGCCCCAAAGAATGTGATCGTATATGCCGCCCCAAAGAGCAGCACCTCGTAGTTGGATTGGCAGATGGATGGCAGAAGGGCTACTAGCTGAGCCAGCATCACATGCGACACTGGCCACCTTGTGTCCGGCGCCCTTGGTGTCGCCCTTCTCCATCCCTCCATTGCTTTTCTTACCAAGAACGAGTCACAAGGGTCCCCAAGCCCTGCTGCTTTGCTGAAGAATGAAATGTCTGCCGCCTGGCCAGCAATGGTCCTAGATGCCAGCCCTCTGTCTTTCAGGGAGGCCAGGTAATGGAACACCTCATGCTCTGATGCTGGTCCCGCTGTCCCATAGCTGTGCCTCTGCCTGAAGGCCACAAACTGGGATGCTGCCCTCTCATAACAGGCCTGTGTCGAAGGCGCCAAGGAGTCCGCTACACCCTGTATCACAGTTCACTCCCAAGGCTCCAAAGGTCTGCTGGGAAAGGTACTGATGCTTTGTCCACGTCTGGCGCCAGCATACGGAACCGATCCTCCTGAAACCGAGATAAGGTGTCTGCAATCTCATTATCCATGCCCAGTATGTGCCGAGCGTGGAAACTGATGTTGGCCTTCAGGCAGGTTAGCATAAACCTGCGCACCAGCCGCATGACCCTTTCTGACCTAGAGGACTGCCTGTTGATGATCCTGACCACTGCCTGATTGTCATACCAGAAACAAACCTTCTTGTCCCTGAATTCCCCGCCCCACAGTGTGATTGCCACCAGGATGGGGGGAAAAATCCAAGAATGTGAGGTCTCTGGTCATGCCCGTGGACACCCACTCTGGTGGCCGTGGCTGAGTGCACCAGTGTCCTGCATTAAAAACTTCAAAACCAAGGCTGGCAGCTGCATCAGAGAGGACCTTCAAACTGCTTCCCAGCTCCATGCGCTCCTGCCATGTGGTGACGCTGTTGTAATGCTCGAGGAAAGCTAACCACATCCACATGTCCTCTTTCACCCTTTTGTGAGGTGAATATGTGGTGCCCTAACCCCGCCCCCCGGTGATTCTGGCAATGCGTGCACAAAAGGCCCTCCCGGGGGAAACCACCCTACATGCAAAGTTCAGATGCCACAATAATGACTGCACTTCTTTCAACGTGGCTTTTTCTTTCCACAGGAGGCCATCCAGCAACACCCGTAAGCCATTGATCTTGTTGTCAGGCAGTCTAGAGATTCCCTGTTCTGAATCAAGCTGTATACACAGGTATACCAGGGATGTTGTTGGTCCCACGGTCTTGTCAGATGCTACCTCGGCTGCCAGAGCCTGGAAAAAAGAAAGCAGAAACCCACATTTCTTCCCCCCAGCAGGTCCCATTATCAAGACATCATCCAAGTAGTGCGTGACAAAGGGGGAACCTGCCCTGTGCTGCAGGGCCTACTTGAGGAATGTGCTGAACGTCTCAAATGCTGAGCAACTGATGGAGCAACCCATGGGCAATGCCATGTCATAGTACCACTTTTCCCGGAACTTGAAGCCCAACAGGCAATGGTCATCAGGATGCACTGGCAACAGCCGAAAAGCTGATCGAATGTCACACATCGCCATTAGTGCACCCTGACCGCAACTCTGCAGGAGGCGTACTGCGTAGTCCAATGATGCGTATCTCACTGTGCAAAGCTCCTGTGGGATTGCATCATTGACTGATGCCCCTTTGGGATAGGAAAGGTGGTGAATGAGGCAGTATTCCCCGAGGGCCTTCTTGGGCACAACCCCCAATGGTGAAATCTTTAAGTTGAGCATGGGGCGCTGATCAAAAGGGCCTGCTATGCGCCCCGCCTCTATCTCCTTCACAATCTTGTGTGCTAGCACCTCCGGCAACTGTGTTGCTGATTTCAAGTTGCCTGAGGTGGAGGCCTCTCTCAGGCCCTGAAAGGGGATGCGGAACCCGAATTCAAATCCTTCTGCCAAGTAAATTGCAGCCTACTTCTTGGGGTAGGCTGCCAAAAGAGGACACATGGCCTCCAGCTTGACTGGTGTGAATGCCATGCACCCCCCACCCCCCCCATACACTTCATTTTGCAGCACCACTGTTGGTGGTGCCACTGGATCCCACATCCTTTCTGGTGCCAGCAGCCGCTGGCGATTGCTCCAAAAGGACTGGCCACTGCTGCCCTGATGGGAACAAATCACCTTTGGGTGCCCGCCCCTACAGCTGTTGCAGGAATGCTCGAACCTGCACTTATACCTGGAGCATTTGCCTCCATTGTACTCCCAGCACACCACCTTCTTCCCCTCTTTCTTGTGTGCTGCCTTTTGGGGGTTACCCTTCTCCTGCCTGCCAGGCCCCGTGGCCTGCAGCCAGGTGGGGTAGTCGATGGGTTCCCATCTGTGCATGGGAAACCTGGATGCCTTTTTCCTGCACTCAATGTCGTACAAGATGGCATTGGAGTCCCCCGCTTGCCCCGCACCAGCAGAACCTGGTGGAGGTGATTGACCAAGTGCCAGGCCGGCTCAGGGAAGACCAGAGCCACCACCCCCATGAAGACCGTGTACCCATTGAGCCAATTGGCAAAGGTGCGCTCCACCAGTTCTGTGCTATTCTTATCACTCTGTTTCTTGTTGCACTTGTGCACCCTGGCCTCGGCCCCAGGGGAAAGTGCCAGCATGAAAACATCAACATAGTAACCTTGCAAAATCTTGGAGCGCACCTTGTGATCCAAATGTCCCCCGGGAGGGTTCTCCTTGGATTTGGCTTCCCGAAGTTCCTCTCCCTGCGGTTGCTTGCTGCCGACCTTCCTTTCATCCCCAGTCATTTCCCTGGCTCTTCTGAGCTTGAGGGCCCACCCCGGCAGGCCCGGCTTGAAAGCCCCCTTTTCCCAATACCTGTATTTGTCCTCATCTGAGGACTCACCTGAGGAGGAACCAGAACGGGATCTTCTGCGCTTCCTGCTCGGGCTCTGCCTGCCACTGGATCTGCTGTGCCACCACAATGAGGAGCCACGTGAGTCCGACTGTCTTGATTCCCTGGAACCACTCCTCTCCTTGGATCTGGAATGCCTGGACCGACCGCTGCTACTGGGGGCACCTAAGCTGGAAGAGGTACTGGGTTCCCCAGCCTCTGTCGCCTCAGTGACCACTGACGTGTCCTGTGTGTTGCCAGAGGAGGCTTCTTTGTCCATCTTCTGAAGGACCACAGACACAACCCCCATGACATCGGCCAGGGTGGTAGTTGGCTGGCCAAACACCTCCACGGGAGGCTGAGGGTTTGGGGACTGGTTGGTGCCACTGCTGCTCCCCTGCCTTGCTTGTCCCGCCTCCTCACCACCATCTGCGGTCTCCACCCCCTGCGGGGGCCGTGATTCCGACACAAGCCGTTGCTTCAATGTCCTCTTCGGCCCCATGGCTGTGGCAAAAAACCTCCCAACCCTCCTGTTGTGGAGACGCACATATGCTGTGTATTGTGACAGTGAGTTTTACTTGTTTGTTGTTGTTGTTGTTTGCAACCTTTATTTCAGCGCCGCCCACCACCCCATGGCCCGAGACCTGTAAAGGAAAAAACTCTCTACATCGCCGCCTGGTCCCTGCTGCACCTCAGTTCACCTGCACCCCTGGCTGGGGGGGTGCGTGTGAGGGGTGCCAGCCCAGCATGGCTCCAAGCCCCCCTGCCCCATGCCCACAGCGGACATAAGGCCTAAGCCAACATCCACTCCCGGAGCCCCCATTGATTTCCTTTTCCCCCAGTTTGTTGGTGTACCACAGCGAACATGAAGTGAGGGTTGGGGTGGGGTTGGTGGCAGAGGGGGGGTTGAAAGCCACGTCATGGCCATCCCCCACCCTGATGGGATGGAGGAATGCCGAGTGAGGGAGGTGTGACACCCCAAGTCTGCCCCGGGCATCCTTGGCCCCCCACAGGCCATGTTGCAGACCTGTGCTGGTCAGCACCCCCCCAAGCCACGCTGCAGTCTGGAGACCCCCCCAGCGCTTGGTGGAGGGATGATCCCCCCATCTGCGGTCTTGGCCATGCCTCCCTCCGTCTGGGTCCTCACTGGACATTCCCCTCCTAGTCCACGTGGGCACTTGGGTGAAACTACCACCGCACTCTGGGCAGAGCAGCACCACAACCACCACCTTCCTGCACCCCACCCACCGCCGTGCTGGAGGACCGCCCCATTGGCGGCTGGATCCCACGTGGTCCCAATATCCCCAAGGGCACTGCCATTGCCCGAACTGCGGGACTGGGACACCCACAAGCTCCTCCCCTTGTGGCGCCTGCTGCCCCTCCACTATGGACAGGCCATGAATCACCCCACCGGTAGCTTGCTCCCATCCATCCCCATTCTCCCCGCAGGTCCCCACACTGGCATTGGCTGTTGCCCAGGCCCCGTCCCGGGCCAGTCCACCCGGTCCCAGCAATCGTACCTGCGAAGGGGTGGGAGGGGTCAAGGAGGGAGTCCTTTTTGCAGGCTACGATGGAGTGCCCTGCTGCTGCCTCTATCGCCACCTTGCATCTGGGTGGGCTGCAGACCCGTGTGGCCTTAAATAGGCTGGTTTCCCACCCTTCTCCCAACCAATCGGGGTGAGGCAGGCCCACCCCCATTGGTCCACTCCTTCTTCCCTCCCTCCCAGCAGCAAAGGTCACTGGGAAGAAGAAGAGAAGATGGTGGAGCCCGTGGGCTCGCCATGCGGCCACCCTCCCCCCACCGGGTAACCCAAGCTGAGTGGGGTGGGGGGGCAGGAGGGCTGGAGAGAAGGGTGGCCGGCCAGGCCACAAAACAGCCTGCCGGCCAGCGGCAACACCCTTCATTCACATTTTGATATCTGATTTTGCACTTTCAAACCAATATGAGCAATGAAACTCAGCTGTCCCTTGAAATTTATACTTCTTCAAACTTTGAAAGGGAATTCTTCAGTTAAAACAGAGGGACAATCTATATATTTAAGAAGGTATTAATGGAAATGTATATATTTATCAAACTAAAATTCAAAAAATCCATTATATGAGGCAAATAGCTTGCAGAAAATGAATTAGGCAAAACTGCATGCACAAGGCATATGTTGGAAAAAATGTACATACAAAAATGTACATGGATTTCATGTGAATTTTAAATTCTCAGAGTTCAAAATAATTGAAGTTAACTTTCAGAAAATTGTCAGAGGTTCAGAACAAACAAATTTAAGATTGGGAAAATGAGAAACTGAGAAAACACAACCAGCAGATACATTAGTTCTTCTCTAGGTCTTCTTTTTCCTTATTTTAAAACTATTGCTGCTCTGTTGCCTTTAATATAACCTCACCCATAGAATCATAGAATTGGAAGAGACCACAAGGGCCATCCAGTCCAACCCCCTGGCATGCAGGAATACACAATCAAATCATTGCTGACAGATGGCGATCCAACCTCGGCTTAAAAACACCCAAAAAAGGAGACTCCAGCACACTACGAGGCACTGTATTCCACTTCTGAACAGCTCAAACTGTCAGGAAGTTCTGCCGAATGTTTAGGTGGAATCCCTTTTCCTGTAGTTTGAACCCATTGCTCCGTGGCCTAGTTTGTGGAACAGCAGAAAACAAGCTTGCTCCATCCTCAATATGACATCCCTTCAAATATTTATACATGGCTATAATGTCACCTCTTAACCTTCTCTTCTCCAGACTAAAAATACCCAGCTCCCTAAGCAGCTGCACATAGGGCATGGCATCTAGACCTCCCACCATCCTGGTCACCCTCATCTGGACACATTCCAGCTTCTCAATATTCTTTCTGAATTGTGGTGCCCAGAACTGGACATGGTATTCCAAGTGAGTTCTGACCAAAGCAGAATAGATTGGCACCATTACTTCCCTTGATCTAGATACTATACTTCTATTAATGCAGCCTAAAATCACATTGGCTTTTTAAGCTTCTGCATCACACTACTGACTTATTTTCAATTTGTGGTCCACTAAGACTCCTAGATCCCTTTCACATGTACTGCCATCAAGCCAGGTGTCATCCATCCTATGTCTGTGGGTTTCATTTTTACTGTCCAAGTGTCATATCCTACATTTCTCTCTGTTGAAATTCATTTTGTTAGTTTTGACCCAGCTTTCTAATCTGTTCAGGTCATTTTGTATTCTGATCCTATCCTCTGGGGTATTAGCTACCCCTCCTAATATGGTGTCATCTGCAAACTTGATAAGCATATCCTCTATTCCCTCATCCAAGTCATTGACAAAGAATGTGTAACTGCTCACACCATCCCCCTTTTCAACACTATAACTAAAATCTGCACATGTATTCTGAAAGTGATTGTATGCTAGTGATTTTATAACATCATAGAATCATAGAGCTGAAAGGAACCCCAGGTGTTAAGTAGGCCAAACCACTGCCTGTGCTGAAATCCAGTTAATGTATTCCTGATATGTCCATCTAACCTTTGTTTAAAAACCTCTGATGAAAGAGACCCTACCACTTTCAAACAGCTCTTATCAGCAGGAACTAACTCTAAGGTTGGAATCCTCTATTCACTAAATTATTACATAACCATGAATCATGGTAGTTATGTAGCAATGTAGTGAATTCCATAGTGAATCAATGTTGCAGAATCTCTCTCTCTCTCTCTCTCTCTCATGCCATTTTTGGTGAAGCATGGCACACCGAAGCAGAAATAAAATGTACTACTGATTTGGCCTGCTCTGGAAGAAACTGACCCCCCCACACACACACGCACAGATAGGCACACTGAGATTTACTCTCACGCAATGTTCCAAAATACAAAAATCAAATTTATTTTGTTTCATTCTGTCTTATTTTACTTTTATTCCAGTTTATGTTATCTGATTTTAGCCATTTGATTCTAACAGTCCTTTGGACATGGGACAATTTTATACTTCATAATATATTGGAATTCTCACTGAAGTCAGAAAGTACTGCACAATTATTTTTGTTTAAAATGCAAGCTGTTTATCCTTGTGAATAAACACCCAGTTAATCATATTCAAATATCCCTGCAACCTCTTGGGATATGCCAAAATGATAATGATGAATGTGATATATTTTGTTAGCTACCTGAAGGACACACTTTGCACAATAACATATCTTTCTCAAGAATATACATGGTTAGTCAAACAAGTATTAGAAATAGCATTCTGTTTTTGTGCAGTCATCAAAAAGATCAGAAAAGACAGGAGATTATCAGACAGGAATGGAAAAAGGGTTCCTTTCCCATAATCTCCAATCCTGTCCCTGTCCTGGCACAATAACCTTCCACATCACACTTACCATCTCTCCCATTAACAGGCAGCCCAGGAATGAATGGAGCTCTAACAGAGCTCTGTTCATTTCCTGGACAGAACAGTTCCCCCCCACCATTCTCATGAGAAGACTCATGCACAGGAAATTCAAAAAGTAAAAAGTAAAATAACACATAAAAAGTTACACCAAGCACAGAAAAAAACACTTTAAAACTTTAAAGTAAACCAGGGAGGGTCATAAAAAGTGTGTCACTTACCTGGATGTCACAATCTCACCTGAAAGTGTTCTGGAAAATTGACGCTGCATTCACGTGAGTTGAATGGCCCAAGGTTCCACACACTGGCAAAGCTGGCACCAAAACGGGATGGGCAATCTATTGCCGGCTTGGCCTGTCAATAAAAAGAAACATCATAATGATGCCAGCATAATGCAAAAGGATGACATCGTCTGATATTGGTGTCCATCTACATTCCTCTGGTTTATTATTGGCACCACATTAGCTGATTAATACATAATCTCCATTGTCATGAAAAGTGGAATAAAGGTGAACTAGACTTTTTTCCAGAACATTCAAACTCTGAATATCTCATAGATAATTATGAAGAAATATATACAACAGCATTGGGATAAATACAGCCCCAGTTTTATTAATTATAATAGGAATCTACAACATCTCAGGTAGATGGGGCATGTGATTGCTTCAGTTGGGAGGTCTGGTTAAACGGAGACACCCCCCCCCAGGAGAATGATTTCCTGTGAAACATGGAGTCAAATTCCTACCATTTGTCACCATTTGTTCCACATGAAGCAGAGAAGAGGTTCCCAAACAAACCTCCCAGGCAGTTCTGGTTAGTACTTCTGTAGGGGGATTCCACATACAGCAAGGAATCATCACCTCACCCCTTATGAGACTTTTGAGAGTTAAATTGGAAAATCCCCTCAGCTTCTGTTGTCTCTGGTGGCACGTAAGTGAATCCAGTAACCTAACAATGTGCCTGAACCTTGCAAGTTGTGATAGAATAATGCAAACATGTAACAATAAAGAAAGTCCAACATAACATATAGACAGGAGGAGGAAGGAAGAGAAACATTTGCAAGACCAATAAAGGTATAACAAAAAAAATTCTATGCAGTCCCAAAAGGTGACTAGCATAGCTCATGATATAAACCGAGGGCAAAAGTGACAGAAGAGACTACAGAAGAGAAAATAAAATGTGGCTTAGTACATGCCACCTTAAATAGGCCAGCATGAATTCACTGAACATGGGAGTGTCCGTGTCATAATGATGCAACTGCTGTCATCCTCCAGCCAATAGGCAAAGGAGTATAAAATCACTCCTAGCTAAGTCTGGAGGAATCATAGAATCATAGAGTTGGAAGAGTCCAAAGGGCCATCTAGTCCAACCCCCTGCCATGCAGGAATACACAATAAAGCATTCCTAACAGATGGCCATCCAGCCTCTGTTTAAAAGAAGGAGACTCCAACACATTCCAAGGCAGTGTATTCCATTTCCAAACAGCTCTTACTGTCAGGAACTTGTTCCCAATATTTAGGTGGAATCTTTTCCTGTAGTTTTAACCCATTGCTCCGTGTCCTAGTCTCTGGAGCAACAGAAAACAAGCTTGCTCCATCCTCAATATGACATCCCTTCAAATAATTAAGCATTGTTATAATATCACCTCTTAACCTTCTCTTCTCCAGGCTAAACATATCGAGCTCCCTAAGTCGCTCCTCATAGGGCATGGCTTCCAGACCTCCCACCATTTTGGTTGCCCTCATCTGGACACATTCCAGCTTTTCAATATCCTTCTTGAATTGTGGTGCCCAGAAATGAAGACAGTAATCCAGGTGGGGTCTGACCAAAGCAGAATACAGTGGCACTATTACTTCCCTTGATCTAGACACTATGCTCCTGTTAATGCAGCCTAGAATCGCATTGGCTTTTTTAGCTTCTGCATCACACTGCTGACTCATGTTCATCTTGTGGTCTACTAAGACGCCTAGATCCCTTTCGCATGTACTGCCATCAAGCCAGGTGTCACCCATCCTATACCTGTGCATTTCATTTTTACTGCCCAAGTGTAATATATTTCTGTATTTCTCCCTTTTTTTCTCTTTTCTTTTCTTTCTTTTTTTTTTTTTTAGTGTTGGCCCAGCTTTCTTATCTGCTAAGATCATTTTGAATTTTGATCCTGTCCTCTGGCATATTAGCTACCCCTCCTAATTTGGTGTCAATGGCAGACTTGATAATAATGCCCTCTATTCCCTCATCAAAGTCATTGATAAAGTTGTTGAAGAACACTGGGCCCAGGACATAACACTCTGGCTCCCACTAGTCACTTTTCTCCAGGATGAAGAGCCAGCATTAGTGGCTACCATTTGGGTTTGGTCAGTCAGCCAGTTGCAAACCCACCTAACAGTTGCATTATCTAGCTGACATGTTTCTAACTTTTTTTGCAAGGATATCATTGGAGACCTGTCAAAGGCCTTACTGAAATCAAGATACACTACATCCACAGCATTACCTTCATCTACCAAGTTTGTAAGTCTATCAAAAAAAAAAAGAGATAAGATTAGTCTGGCATGACTTGTTTTTTTTTAGAAGTGCATGTTGAATTTTAGTGATCATGGCATTCCTTTCTAAATACTTATAGACTATCTGTTTGATGATCTGCTCTAGAACCTTTCCTGGCATTGATGTCAGGCTGACTTGGCAGTCAGTTTGGGTCTTCTTTTTAAAGATGGGGACAACATTTGCACTCCTCCAGTCTACTGGGACCTCTTCTGTTCTCCAGGAATTCTCAAAGATTATTGACAGTGGTTCTGAGATTACTTCTGCCAGTTCTTTCAATACCCTTGGATGTAGTTCATCTGGACCTGGAGAGTTGAACTCATTTATATTGGCCAGGTATTACTCAACTCCCACTTGACCTATTCTGTCCTACATTTCCCTGCTACATTTTCCTCACGTTGAGCATTGTTCTCCTTTTGGGAAAAGACCGAGGCAAAGAAGGTGATAAGTAGTTCTGCCTTTTCTCTGTTCTCTGCTAGTATTTGACCGTCTTCTCCATGCAGTGGTCCTACCATTTCCTTGTTCTTCCTTTTGTTATGAACATGACCAAAAAGCTCATTTTATTGTTTTTAACCTCTATAGAAAGCCTGAGCTCCAGGAGAACAAATGTTCCTCATCCTTACATTAGCTTCCTTTGTATTTGCCATTCATTTTACATATTCCCCCCGCCCCAGTATCTCAGATCATAGAATCATAGGCATAGAGTTGGAAGTGTCAGGAAATGACATGGATGTGACCACAAGATGGAGCTGTAATTTTAGTAATGAAAGTAGTTAAGCTCCAGTGGCAGGTGTGTGTGTGAGTTAGCACTTGAGAGTATGCACAGCTGAGATGCCTGATGTAACAGGCATTGTTTAACTGCCTATAACAAAGAGATGGGAATTATCTCCAGTGTGGGTTTGTTGTGGATGGTGGTTGGTGAAGTAGTTTGTTGGTTTGAGAGATTTATGAGTATTAGAGATGGCTATCCTATACTCTGTATATATATATTGTAAATATACTGCGAACAAAGATTAAAGCCCTCAATTTGAGTGAAGGCTGGCCTTATTGCTGTCTTTATTTGGCAAGCCAGAGCTCAAGGCAGTGTGCTGGGGTGAAGGAATTTTTCCTTCTCAGCCTGAAGTCTTTTGCAGAAGTCTCTCCAGAAACCTTCTCCTTGGCGTCCTGTCAACATGGAACAACTCTGCAGGTGGTCGAGGTGGACACAGTGCATCTTTCTATGCCCCAACAAGGGTTATGGGCCCAGTGTCCGCATGGACAATGCTTGAGAAGCTGTGGGAGATATAGTTCTTCAATTGGTGAGCTGTTTTGTGTTCCTGGAGGGCTGAAGAGGAAAGTCCTAAAAATTAGTCAGTTAAGTGTGTCTACTCATGGACTCTGCTCTTATCTGTTTGCTTTGGAAGCTATTTGTTTTTGGCAGCCTGCTCAGACTGTTATCAGTGTGTTTGTTTGCATCTGTTTTAGTCGCAGACTCAGTGCAAACATGGAAACAGCAGTCAGGTTTGAAAAGCTGTCTGAGAAGAACTATGCTTCCTGGAAAATTTACATGCAGGCTTTGCTAATAAAGCAGGACTTATGGGACTATGTAAAGAAACCACCTGACCCTGCTAATGAGGATGAATTAATAGGTGACGAAAAAGCTAGAGCTTCCATTATTCTAGCTGTAGAACCGAATCAGCTGAATAATATAAGAGATAAGAGGTCAGCGTTTGAAGTCTGGAAAGCTCTTGAGAATGTCAACCAACCAGCTGGAGCCTTGTCAAAAATGCTGTACAGCAGAAAGCTGTATTGTTGTAAACAGCAGGAAGGTGAATCCGTGCTTGTTCATTTAAAAAGGATGCCGGGTAATTTTGCAAAGTGCAGCGAGCGTGGCATCCAAATAGAAGAAACCCCAAAAGCTTTTATACTCCTGAGTAGTCTAAAAAGTGAATGGGAGTTTCTAATCGACAATCTCCAAGGAGTAGCCGAAGCTGATTTAAATGTCGACCTCGTGGCATCTGGAATATTGGAAGAGGCACAGAGGAGAGACTCAGAGGAGAGATTCAAGGGAGTGACCAGGTGTAGGAGACAACCAACCAACCAATCCATGTCTTTCTCTGAGGAAGGGAATGCTGCTATCTGCAAAACACAGAAATGTTTTTTCCTGTGGAGAGACCGGACATTTGATAAAGAACTGTCCTAAGGCCTCTGCAGCAAAGAAAGGACAGAACTCGCAAAGAAAAAGAAAAGACAAGCCCCAAGATGGGAGGGGGTTTGCTACTACTGTAGAGGGAGTTGTAAATGAGAAAAAAGACCAGTCTGTCTGGATTTTGGACAGTGGGTATTCTCACCATATGACCCCTGATAGGGAAAAACTACAGAGCCCAAAGCCAGCACCAGTGGACACTGTGGTATTTGCGGATGGTGAATCTGGCAATGTAGAGATTCAAGGGTCTGTATTAATCCCTGATTTAAACAAGGTATTTCATAATGTACTGTGTGCACCAAAACTACAAAATAGTGGCATAAGTGTGGCATCCCTAATCAGTGATGGATATGAAATCCTTTTCAAAGGAGATGAGGGGATTGTGTCCAAGGAGGGAGTAGTATATGGTAAAGTCATAAAGAAAAATCACATTTATCAAATGGTAGCATAGGTGCAGTGTGGGAATGTAACAAATAAGCCACTGCATGATGGGTTTGCTCATTACCTTAATAGAGTTATGGGCCATATAAGCTTCAAAGGTTTGAGAAACCTAGAGAAGGTTTGCCCAGACTTCAAGGTAGAGAACTGTAAAAGTTACCTGGACTGTGCTATTTGCAAAAAGGTAAAGGTCAAGGCTTACCCTGTACCGAAGGTGAGCAAATGCATAACCCAGAGGCCTTTTCAGGTTGTACATGTGGATTTATCAGGGCCACATCAAGTAAAGAGTATAGGGGGTAGCAGGTTTACCCTATTGATAGTTTATAGGCATACCAGATTTACCTATGTGGCAATGCTCAAAACCAAAAGTGAGGCTGCTGATATGATCAAAAAATGAGTCAATTCTATTGAAAGGGAGTTTCCCTACAAGGTTGGCACTGTTGCGACTGACGGGGTGGGGGTGGGGGAATTCTTAAGTAGTAATTTGCAGCAGCTGTTTGGGTGGAAAGGGATCCAACATAAAACTACAAATCCCGGATGTCCAGTTGAGGATGGTTTGGCTGAGCGTAGGATTGGGATGATAAACCAAATAAGGGATTGTATGTTAGAGGATTCTGGAGTGCCAGCTAATTTGTGGGGAGAAGCAACAAGAACCGCTTGTCATATTGTAAATAGGTCATGGTGCAATGTGATAAACCAAACACCATACTACTTATTGTATGGAAGAGCACCAAACCTAAAGTACTTAAGAGTGTTTGGACAATTTGCATCAGTGTACATTCCTCCTCAGTTCAGGAAAAAGAATCAGCCTCAAAGCTAAAGGTTGCATTTTGTGGGCTATGAGGGGAACAAGTACAGGTTCCTGATGGATGGGAACAGGATTTTGCATTCAAGGAGTGCTAAGTTTGAGACTCATGCTGGGTGGAAGAGAGTGTACCCTGTCCAGAATGTTGTTGTAGAACAGAAAGCCAGTGTGATAGATAAGAACAATGGAAATAGAGGGGTACATGTATCCAGGAATGTCTTAGATGAGAAACCAGGTGTGTCACAACAACCTGGAATTTCGACTAAACAGGGAACTTTGAAGGTGCCTGGTACTCCAGAAGAGCCTAGCACTTCATTAGACTTGCAACCAAAGCCAGAGATAATGACTGTGAAACAAGAACAAATTAAGACTCATGGGCAAGACACTAAGGCCAGTGTTACTAGCAGTGACACTGAGGGTGGTCAAGGTAAATTCCTGATTCCCATGAGGCCTCAGAAAGGAAAGTTCTTCATAGTAAAGCAGGGACAAGCCTCTTCTGTGGCAGTAGCAAAAAGAATGGAAAACACTCCAGAAAGAGCCAGGAGAACATGCACTAAGCAGGAGGGGTGGAAGAAAACCAATGCTCTGGTGTGTGTGGCAGAATATAGCCAGGATATGTTAGGTGGGGTGGTCAGGCCTGTAAGTAAAAGGAAAGTGACAAATGATAGCACCAGGGAAGCCAGAGCTGGGTGGGTCAGTAGCATGGGCTATCAAGGTCTAGGAAAACAAATATTGGGAACAGAGTCTCAGACTCTATAGGTATCAGTGAGTAAGGTCAAACTATATAAAAGGATAGGTGTAAATGACACATGGGACACACCACATGCCATTTGGAGGGAGATGTCAGGAAATGACATGGATGTGACCACAAGATGGAGCTGTAAGCTTAGTAATGAAAGTAGTTAAGCTTCAGTGGCAGGTGTGTGTGTGAGTTAGCGCTTGAGAGTATGCACAGCTGAGATGCCTGATGTATCAGGCATTGTTTAACTGCCTATAAAAAGAGTATGGGAATTATCTCCAGTGTGGGTTTGTTGTGGATGGTGGTTGGCAAAGCAGTTTGTTGGTTTGAGAGATTTATGTGTATTAGAGATGGCTGTCCTATACTCTCTCTCTCTCTCTCTCTCTCTCTCTCTCTATATATATATATATATATATATATACTGCGAACAAAGATTAAAGCCCTCAAGTTGAGTGAAGGCTGGCCTTGCTGCTGTCTTTATTTGGCAAGCCAGAGCTCAAGGCAGTGTGCTGGGGCGAAGGAATTTTTCCTTCTCAGCCTGAAGTCTTTTGCAGACGTCTCTCCAGAAACCTTCTCCATGGTGTCCTGTCAACATGGAACGACTCTGCAGGTGGTTGTGGTGGACACAGTGCGTCTTTCTATGCCCCAACAGGAAGAGACCAAAAGTGCCATCCAGTTCAACCCCCTGCCATGCAAGAACACACAATCAAATCATTCCCAACAGATGGCCATCCAGCCTCTGCTTAAAAACCTCCAAAGAACTCCACAAGACTCTGAGGCAGTGTATTCCACTTCCAAACAGCTCTTACTGTCAGGAAGTTCTTCCTAATGTTTAGGTGGAATCTCTTTTCCTGTAGTTTGAACCCACTGCTCTGTATTCTAGTCTTTGGAGCAACAGAAAACAAGATTGCTCCATCCTCAATATGACATCCCTTCAAATATTTAAACATGGCTATCATATCACCTCTCAATGCTCTCTTCTCTAGACTAAATATGACCAGCTCCCTAAGCCACTCCTCATAGGGCATGGCTTCCAGAACTCCCACCATCCTGGTCATCTTCATCTGGACACATTCCAGCTTCTCAATATCCTTACTGAATTGTGGTGTTGTGGTGCCCAGAAGTGGACACAATATCCCAGGCGAGATGTGACCAAAGCAGACTAGAGTGGCACTGTTACTTCCCTTGATCTAGACACTATGCCCCTATTAATGCAGCCTAAAATCACATTGGCTTTTTAAGCTTCTGCTTCACACTGCTGAATAATTTTCAGCTTGTCATCCACTAAGATGCCTAGATCCCTTTTGCATGTACTGCTCTCAAGCCAGGTGTCACCCATCCTATATCTGTGCATTTCATTTTACTGCCCCGGTGTAATATCCTACATGTCTCCATGTTGAAATTCATTCTGTTAGTTTTGGCCCAGCTTTCTAATCTGTTCAGGTCAGATGCTTGCCACCTTCCCTTTACTGCCTTATTCAAACCACTTGAATAAGTGGGCAATTAGCACTTATATACTGCAGCTATTTTCATCACAGTGTAATGGGAACTCTGCTTCTTAACTGTGTTATTTCTCTGGATGTGTTGCTTCAGTTAAATTAAGGGAGGGGGAACCACAATATCAACATGTTGCCCTGAAGTTTAGCTCAATGAATTTGTTTCTATAATGTTCTGAATTTGACACTGCCCCCCTGCAATTATTTACAGTGCTGAAAATGCTTATTCATCTCTATAATAAAATGGTATAGAAGTCATGCTAATTAGTTTATCACTCCAAAAACACATTACTTATTAGATTATTTTAAAGAGAAAAGCAGATTTTTAAAAAACAATAGTCCACAGATGATCAGGTGTGTGTTTTCTCTTTGTGTCTCATTTTCATATACCTTTCCAAATATTATGATGAGTGAACACTATTTCTAGCATAAACAGGAAGTCAGAGTAGCATCTAATTATGCATTAACACATTTGCCATCTGAGATTTCACAATAGCATTTTGCTTAAATGAATTTCTCATTCAACATATGTGAGGAGAGTAATGCTTTCAGCTATATGCCTTCAGCAAGCGGATTAGTGATTGTGACCTCAAATTTGTAAGAAACACTACAGATTGGAGTATACAACTTTTATTTTTATCTCCATTGCTGATTTTTAACCATTAGGTTGATCATGATGTTAGCAGATGTTTCTGTTTCTTTTTTTGGTTTCAAGGCAATTTAATGAACAGCTTTCCCTTCCCCCCAAATACCACCCTCCATTTTTTTTCACTCTTGGGAAAAAGAAATGCAGTCATGAGTGAGTTTCTGAATCAATTTTGCATGTTCCTTTCAGTGTTTCCAACACAGTGAGATAGAGAAATGTCATTTCACTTCATTATTGATGAGGATATTTAAATAATTTAAAAAAATATCCATGTAAACTTATAATAGTGCAAACAGTCAAAAGAACCAGCTTTCCTCTTAGCTATGGTACAAAGCCACTTTGTGGAATGTGTGTTAACAGGAAGCAAAGAAAGGAAATTGGCACTGGTATAACTCTAACTACCTTAGAGATGTGTGAATTCCCCCACCACTACCAAGGAAGAGAAGCTGCAAATGTGTTGGAAAGGACTGTACAGGGAATGAGCCAAACCAGATACAGTGCTGTCTTTCTTCTAGGGATGGAAATAATATTCATTTTTAAAAATAGTAAAAACACCCATGTTTTTGAGTGTCAAGAAACCCTGACAAGAAGAATCCTGAACTGGGAAGAATCTTTGCATTTTGGGACATATTAAGCATAAAATTTGCATAGGGTTATTTTGCACAGAAGACAAAGATTTTTTTCTGCATGGAAGCTTCTTTTTCCCCCCACAGAAAATGACGTTTCCTGCACAAAACCACCTCGTGCAAATTTAGCACAGAATGAGTCCCAGATTGGGAATAAGCATTGGAACTGATGTAGTTTTTCAAATACTTTTGGGCAGCAAGAAGAAAATTGCTAAAATTACATATTACTTCCTTAGAGAAGAAAATTAATGAAGAATTGCTTCCCTACCTCCTTCTCATAGTTTTCTGAACAATGTGTGATCCAATTGTAGTGTTACCCCTCTAGGGGTTCATAAGGACCCTCAAAATAGTGACATTAATTTGGGGGATTAATGTACTCATCTTGGCTATACAAGAGAGGGCAACAGATAATGCTCTCTTTTTTTTAACTTTGTATACTGGTAATCAGGAGGAGATATTAAGCTTGATAGCACAAAAAGTTGGTCTTTATTGGAGAAAATAATAATAATAATAACATTCACACACAAAATCAGGCTTCAAATATTCACACAAGACTAGCTAATAAAGTCAGAAATATTGGGATAGAGGGATAGATAAGGGAGTTGGTTGTAGGAGATACACCTGTCCTGTAGAGCAGAAGTTCCTGAAGCACTAGGCCTCAGAATCAGCTCTGAGGGTCAGTCAGCAAACTGGCAGTATGTATGTAGGAGAAAGAGCTGAAGATGCTGAACACAGTTTTGAAGGAGGATTTATAGTTAATATTTGCCTTCAGATGATGGGATTTAGAGTGAAAGACAATGCTTCTTGGAGTTGCCAAAGGAAGACAAAGGCACTCCGGATAGGTTAATGGTATCTTAATGTGCAGAGACTTTGTGATTGAATGGGAGAAAGCAATTTCCCTTATTTGGAGAGGGTGAAGGAATGAGGACCATTTACAGGTTTGTGTCTCCCAGCCTTGGCTGATAGGATTAGCCAGATGTACAGATGTTCAGCTGCCATGCAAATTAGTATTTCCTTAGAATTTAGGCAGCCACTCCTTAAGTGCATAATTGACTGAGTCTGAATGCTAGTCCTTACATTTTCTTGGAACATTCCTGTTTTAATGGCCACACTATGTGGAATACCACATTTGACCTAATTATTAAATATTGCCAATAATTAATATAGGTGTGGGGTTGGGGGTGTCAGGGTAGGTAATAGTAGGGGAAAGGAATGTGTGAATGAAGTGAATTTTGTGACTTCTGATGCCAACTGATTCACAATACTTGAACAAATGTGCAAAAATGAAACAAGAGTAATATAGGACATTGTCAAATTGTACCCAGGGTGGTGGTGGCCATTTGTACTGTACAACTCTAGGGATGTCAATAATATTCACAAATTGTCTTCTCTTCAATGAAAAAGGTTATCTTGAGACACTGGTACACCTCATTAAGAGGGGCAGGGGAAATCCAAAACAGTTTCATCTTGGGGGGTCGGCGGGGGGAGATTCCTACCTAAGACCAAAACAACCATCCTCATTAGACTTAGAGGCTGGGCCAAGCAAAAAAGTAGATAGGGTGGACACTGAGGGTCCTGTCCTCTTGTATACAGATCTTGGTCCACCCTCATACTTCATTGGGTCAAGCCGTCTGTGGGATGATGTACATCCCATCCTACTCCATCACAGCTTCACAGACCAATGAGCTGAATTCATGTACAGGCTGAAAGCCACCACTAGGTAAAACAGTTGCTCCTGTTGTGCAGAGTAACAGTCAAAATAAGAAGGATGGTGGTTGTGATTTGTGTGTATATGCTGTGTGTGTAAAATGTACTTGCAGATTTTTGCAGATAATAGTAATAATAGTAATTATTATTATTATTATTATTTATTTATTTATTTTTAACCCGCCCCTCTGCTCGGCAACTGGGGCAGCGTACAAAAGGATTAGAACAGCAGCAAGTTAAAATAATCCTTTCCAGTCCTAACCCTCCCACCCCTTAAAACTAAATTAAACTAGTAGAGAAATAAAACAAAGATAAAATACAATACAATATTTTAAAAATGGCAATAGCAGCAGGGGGGCAGGTAAGCAATCAACTCCACTTGAGGCGGGAATAATAATAATAATAATAATAATAATAATAATTCATACCCTGTCCCTCTGTTAAAACAATTGGGGCGGCTTACAAAAATTAAAATACAATACAGATAAACATCCCTAAACACCACCCACACCCACCCTCCCCCATAAAAAGATATTAAACAAATATACATTAAAAAGCAACTAATCTAAAATCACATTTAAAAAACAATAAATACAATAAATGGCCAGCAGACTAAAAGAGGCCAGGAGCTCCTGAGGCTGGGATCTAATTAGGAAAGGCCTGCCAAAAGAGATCCGTCTTTAATGCTTTTTTAAAGTTACTCAGGCTTGTCATCTGATGGATCTCATTCAGCAGGTCATTCCACAATTTGGGGGCGATTACCGAAAAGGCCCTCTGGGAGGTTGCAGACAGCCTAGATTTTTGTGGCTGAAGCAAATTCCTCCCAGAGGACCAGAGTGTGCGGGGAGGATTGTATGGGAAGAGGCGGTTCTGGAGATAAGTTGCACCCAAGCCATTTAGGTCTTTAAAGGTAATAACCAACACCTTATACTGGGCCTGGAAACTGATAGGCAGCCAGTGGAGAGATTTTAATACTGGAGTTATATGGTCTCTCTGAGATGTTCCCGAGACCACCCTGGCTGCCATATTTTGTACCAACTGAAATTTCTGGTCCAAGCATGAGGGTAGCCCCATGTAGAGCGCATTGCAAAAATTTAGATGAGAGGTTATCAGCGCGTGCACCACAGTCTTGAGGTCCCTTACTTCCAGGAAAGGGCGCAGCTGGCGTATCAGCCGAAGATGATAACAGGCGCTCCTGACCGTCGCATTCACCTGACTAGTAATCTGAAGCAATGACTCAAGGAGCACCCCCAGATTGCAAACACGGTCCTTAACAGAGAGCATGACCCCGTCCAGGACTGGAGGTTGCAACCCAACTCCTGGTTTTGGGGCCACTACCGTGAGCACCTCCATTTTGTCTGGATTTAATCTCAATCTGTTTTTCCTCATCCAGCCCATTACTGCTTTAAGACAATCATTAAGATGAGAGACGCCATCGGAATTTGAGGCCGACGATTGGGACAAGGAGAAATAGATTTGGGTGTCATCCGTGTACTGATAACACCCAGCCCCATAACTCTGAATAATCTCACCCAGCGGCTTCATATAGATGTTAAACAGCATCGAGGGCAGGATGGCACCCTGCAAGTTATTCCGGGACGGCCTGCTGGAAGAGATCCATCTTTAGTGCTTTCTTCAAGCTATCAAGAGTTGTGATAAGACAGATCTCGTCCGGCAGGCCATTCCAAAGTCTGGGAGCCGTAGATAGAAATTAACTTGTTAAAATCAATTAAATTACAAATTAAGTTCAAAATTTTCTACTAAAATTGGGCAACTTAATGAACATATAGTTTTAACTACAGTGACTGCCTTAAATTTACACTCTAGCATTCCATGATTATGTTATTAATTATGTTATTAATATTAACAAATAAAGTGATTGTTGATTGTGAGTAAAAATCTGCTAAATATAACACTCAAATGTCTCAGCGGTACTGCAACAGTACCGCTAGGGACGGGCGTCATGCCAAATGGACGCCCTGCAGCGCTGCAGCCTCGCAACGTGGTGAGGCTGCTAGTGATGTTTTTTCTTTGTCCGAAAAAGTCCTAAGTGTAGAAATGTGCATTACCACTCATTTGGAAAACCAAATCACATCACTGTCCATTCTTTGTGAGGGCAGAAATAGAAAGCTGATTGATCAGATGAGCGGGGGTGGGATTGTCAGCAATGAAATGGCTGGATGCTCCATTTTGGAGTTTCATATTAGTGATCATGCACTTTTGCGGTGTGTTGAGGCAACCAAACAGCTTTTTTAAGTGGAAAGTCACACTTGTTCACCTTTGATTTGCAGTTAAAAAAATAAAGTAAAATACTGTGCAGCAGTGACAACTTGTGGAGAAAATAATACAAACAATTCACTCTCAGTCTCCATGTTGATTTGCAGGCATGGCTGCATATGAACTTCAAACATGGATAGCTTTGCATACCAGCAGTTTTGCCAAAGGACTGTGGAGACAAATGAACACTGCTGTGATTCTGCATTTATGCATTGCAATCTTCTCATCTAGATAAGCCCAGAGATTTCAAAAATTCATGCTTCCCTCCCAAATTCCAACCATGGACAGTGGTGTTGATGGGAACAAAATTATGGATGACATTTTTCAGCTTCATTCTGATAGGGCTTTTACTGTTGGCCTTTTCTTAAATATAAATGGAAATTTAATATATAATTTGCTTCTTCTAATGTAAATGTGATTAATGAAATACACCAACCCAATTCTACTGGATTTCCTATCTCTGAATTTGTGCTAATGATAACAACACTATTAAGAGTTAAAAGTCCTCTAGTTTCAAAGATGTCAGGTCCACATAAGAGAGATAAAAAAGGCAAAAAGACTAATATTCTGTGTAATCACTGAACCTGATAATTTTGAACACCTCCAAATGTTTAAAAATGTTGTACAAACTTCGAGACAGATTGTGCAAACATTAGAATTCAAGCAAGCTGCTGCTGATCCTCAGGTGCAGTTCAAATGTAAAAGAGGGCCCCAGGGATGTCTCTGTGGTTCATGTTCAATGTCTTTGCTTGCACTTTAGCAGACTATGTCTCTTGCTGAATGTACCTGAGGTTTTCAGTACTGTCAGTCTAGCCACAGTTAAATTGTGGTTGCTTAGCTCACAGTTTGACCTGGCTGCAGAGCTGTAAAGAAGAAATGAGCAGATATGTGTAAGTGAAGGTGTACAATATATGTGGATACTTCCATATTTCTCATATATTTTCTTTGCCAGATTTTGAATTATTTGCCCTTGATTCTGTAGAGGAACCAGTGCATTAGAACAGTGAAGAAGAAAAAAAGTGTGGCCCTGTCATGATGGAGTTCCTCTTATGAGGCTTCAAGGTTGATTGCAACTGTCATCGTTCTGCCAGAGAACTACAATTCCCTTTATGTGTAAACAATATTGTTTTGCCAGCACAGCATCAGGTAAGGAAAGGGTTAATGGAAGGGAGAGTCTAAAGCATCACCTCCACAGAAGCTAATGAGATGCCATCATCAATGACATCATGTAACCAGACCAGAAATGGCCAATCACAGCTCTAGACCCAGAAACTCTTAACTAAGATATAACTGCTTTTGTGTGAAGCCATTTTGCCAGACTGAGACCATGCAGCTTTGAACAAAGACAAAGGAATGCTCTCTATATTCTGGCATGGAGAGCCGAAGACTAGACAATGGCTGGTAGAGCAAGTGCCTGGCTTAGCTCCCAGCATTCCTTGATACCATCTGAAGGCAACAGACTGCAATGTAGTGAGTAGGAATATGTAGGGCCTGTTTAGACTATACTGAAGTATTTTGTTTTCACCTAAAGATGTGGGCCTGAATCCTATTGGTTAGTCCCAATTAGATTAGACCCATGAATCAATCGTTAAATGGTGAGTTGACACAAAAAGTCCATCCCATTAATCCAATGAGTTTTACCATGAAGTCGAAGGCTTTCATGGCCGGCATCCATAGGTTTTTTGTGGGATTTTTCCGGGCTGTGAGGCTGTGTTCTAGAAGAGTTTATTCCTGATGTTTTGCCTGCATCTGTGGCTGGCATCTTCAGAGAATGGGGGTGTGTGGGTGTGTGGGGTTTGTCTACTGTGAGCTCCTATTGAAGAGGATTAGCATGTAAATTTGTGTATTCAGTTGTTGGATGTTCAGTTCTTAAGGTGGGAGGATATGCAAGGGGTATCAGTGTCTATTTAGCTCATGGTCCATTGTCTGCTAGGAAGCCCCCTGTCCCTGGGTGAAGTTCATTTGCATGTTTTGAGTTTTTATTTTGGTGGTTTTCAGGACTGGTAGCCAAACTTTGTTTACTTTTAGAGTTTCCTCTTTCCTTTTGAAGTTGTCCAGGTGTTTGTGGATTTCAATAGCTTCCCCTAAGCATTCTTACCTGATAGTTGTTAACCTGGTTCAGAATTTTGGAGTTTTAAAACAGCATTTTGTGCCCAGGTTGGTTTATAAAATGTTCTGTTACTGCTGATTTTTCTGGCTGGCCCAGTCTGCAATGTCTCTCATATTCCTTGATTTGTGTTTGGACACTGCAATTTGTGGTGTCTCAGTGCATCCAACAGGTTCTCCATATATGTATATGTGTGTATGTGTGCGTGCACACACACGCACCCAGCATAACATACATATAGTGGTGGCTAAAACTGAGGGCCAAATGCTGCTCTTAATTAGCAGTTCTCCTGGTTGCTTCAGGTGTGCTGCATGATTGCAGCTGGCCATGTCTGATAGCTTGGCTGTGGTTCTTCCAAGACTCCCACAGCCAGGGCCTGTATCTGCAAAGAGGCTGTGCTGGCTGCTGCAGCCAGGGACCTAGTCCTGCAAGGAGAGGCAGATCTTGACACCTAAGCAGCCAATCAGCACACTGAAAATGGCAACTTACCCAATAAAATTATATATAGAGAGATGCACTTAAAATACATGGCTTTGTTGCATTTTGCTCTTGGATATATCTAAGTGCAGGCCTTTAGAGCTTGTTGTGGGTCTTGCTTTGCTGCCTGAAATTTGAGTTGTTATTATACCAGGTGTGTAGTCAATCTGTGGCCCCCTCCATGTTCTAGAAGAGCAATTTCCATTATCCCTTGCCAGTGTAGCAAATGGTGAAGGTTGATGGGAGTTGTAATCCGATAATGTATATAGAGGTACACACAGTATATTTCCCTTACCTGATTTAGGAACAATTTTGTAGATGAATCATTCCATTGTTAAGCTGCTTTTACAGTTAAAACGTTTTTCTAAATATTGAGCCAAAATCTGCCTTTTTATAACTCATGAGATCAAACACTTTAGTCTGTTCAGCAGAGAATGAATCTTTGCTCTAAAACTATCAAAACTGAATTGTAGGAATCTGTGTGGTGTAGTGGTTTAGGTGTTAGAACAGCATTCTCAGATACCAGAATTTGAAACTCTCCTCAGAACTGGTGACCTTTGACAAATCACACTCTCTCACCCTAAGAGGAAGACAATGGGAAACCTACTGTAAATAGCACACACCATCATACATACAGAAGGAAAGAAAGATGGAGAGAGAGAGGGAGAGAGAGAGTGTCAGAACCAGTCCTGGATGTGACAATTTTCTGTTACATTCAATTCTGCTGTATAACCTTGTGGCTAATTGTATTTGCATTTTTATGTGTTTGCTAATGAGTATATGTAGTCTAACTGTGAAAAGGGAGTATGTGCTCTGTGTATGTAATGGTTTGATAACTCCAGCACCTGGACTCAACTCTGGAGAAAGAAGGCTGAGTTCTGGTACAGTGGGAATGGGAGTGGTGATGATAGATAGCCAATGACTGTATAGCCCACCAGATTTTGTAGGTTGAAAAATGCTTTTAGTATACTATTTGTTAGCTAGGTTTCATTCTGAGCAATGAACTTATAGGGATAGCTCTTTGGATTACTGTGATAATAAGGGGGCTCACCGGCTGGATGGTAGGCCAATTTTCAGCCTGGCCGGCATCCCCCCCCCGCCATCATGGGGGCCACCATTGCCGAGCTCCTTCTTCCCGGCTCGCATTGCAGCCAGGAGAGAGCAGGAAACTGGCAGCCAATCAGGGTGAGCATCCCTCACCTTGGTTGGCTCCAGGAGCACCAGGGGATGGTATTTCTGGCCACGCTTCCGGCACGGCTGGATGACGAAGAGCCTGCATCAGGGGGGCAGTATAAAAGCCAGCCCCTGGTGCAGGCTTCTCAGTTGGCTCTTTTGGAGTTGAAGACCCCCCCTCCCTATTTTCTTCATGTATGTTTATGTTATTGTTCATGTATGTTTATGTTATTGTTTGTCACAAGTTGCTGGGTGGATGGGCCCTGATTCAGGTAGGGGGTAAGAGGGGTCTCCGTCAAGTTAAAGTTTAAGTTCAAGTTCACAGAGACCTCCCCTCCCTGCTTAGTGATTAACATTTGTTTCTAGGGGAGGGGAGAGCATCAAGGAGGGTGGCTTGGCCAGGAACTCTCCCCTTCAGGAGGACTCAGTGGCAACCGACATTTAGTCTATTGCCCAACGGATCCAGACCCATGCAATTAGTGCCAACCATTTGCAGCCATCAGCAATTTGCAGCCTTTTATTGCCAATTATCTTCATATTAACCTATACTTAACCATTATATCCAATTTGTACTCAATACATTTGTTTATTCAACTTGTAGTAGTATGTGTGTTCTTTAAGGAGGGGGAGTGGGGCATACGAGAAAGAAAGAATGGGAGTTTAACATCTGTTTTGTATCTATCATGCTCCATACTATGGTAAGGCATACATTTTGCATGCAGAGACTCAGAGGTTTGGTCCATGACATCTCCAAGCAGGCATAGAAAAGGATTGTGAATGATCAATATATTTTGAACAGAAATGAAGAAAACAGAGCAATCATATTTTGCATAGAACCTATAGAAATCAGTTTTTCTCTCTCTCTCATGAAAGGATGAAAAAAGTGTAGGTTAACTACCACCACCCTGCCCCCAGTTGAGTGTCTCAACATGTTAGGCACCCTTTCACTTCAGGGATGATAAAATTTGTGCATGTAAGGAACATCTCTGCTCTTAAACAATGAGGGCTGGGTTCAATGTTTCCTTTGAGGAGGAAAGACTCATGTAATATCAAGCAGAAGCTACCCAATTTGGGACAGTTATCCCCTACTCTAGCAGTCTCCCCTCTCCCATATCCTACTTTGCATTATTCAAAAAGGCTCTATTTGCTATGCTATATGCTATGTGGTGGTTTCAGATGGCTGCAGGAGGAAAAAAGTTACAGGGAGTTTTCCTTTCATTAATTTACTGAATTCTGTAATCCTCTATGCATTTTTCTCTAGGTGTACTGATGTGAGTGCTAGATTAGGGCTCTTGGAGACCAGGCTTCAAATCTCTAATCTGCCATGGAATCTCATTGGGTGACCTTGGGGAAATCATAGGAGATTATCAGATGCTTTTAGAAATCCTCAAGGAGATAGCGAGAACAACGTCACTGTACCACCAAAGGGTCCCATTATCGGACAATGTCATTCTCCAGGCTTGCTTTCTCCGTTCTCCCTCCATTCTGAGGCAGTGAAATAGGTGCCACTTTTGATTCGTGGAATGAAGTTTTGTGGAAACTTGCCGAATGAAAAGCAGCACTTTTTTTGTCACGCCAGCTCAGAGGGAGAATGGAGGAAGAATGCCTGAAGAATGATGTGTGAGATATCGGGACCCTTTGGCAGTAAAGTGATGTTATTCTCACAAGCTCCTTGGAGGCTTTTTGAAGTACCTCAAATCTCCATACTCTCTCAGACTAAACTAAGAGGAAGGTAATGGCAAGCCCTCTCTGGATAAATTTTGCCAAGAGCAACTCATGATAAGTTGGCCTTAGGTTGCCGTAAGTTGGAAAAGACTTGAAGCAATAACAAGTGCCAAGACCCAAAAGTAACAACTTCTCATTAAGGATATATTGTATTGGAATGTAATGATTTTAAGATATAATTCACCTTCCTTCCTTCCTTCCTTCCTTCCTTCCTTCCTTCCTTCCTTCCTTCCTTTCTTTCTTTCTTTCTCACCTGAGGGCTCCTGTTGCTGAGTGTGTGACAGCTCTCCAGGAGCACATGGACATTTTTTCAGTTTTGCCTGCTGCTCCTCCATGGAATCAAGAACATTAAATATGGAAGCAAAATATGGGACAAAATCAATTTGTGAGAGCAGAAGTGAGCCTTCCCTCCAGCTCCTAAAACCCCCCAATCTGCTCCACAGGGTCATCTAATATCCCAGAGCAAATTTTAATTGGACTTAATTAGTTGCCAGTCACTGGTCTTCCATGCTAAACATGAAGCCTAGGATAAAGCTTTCAAAGGTTGAAACTGTATCTAATTTGTAGAAAGCATTCATTATTTAAAAGAAACTGTGATCATTTCTATGGACACCATTCTATTGGGTTCAACTAAAGCATAAAAATGGACTGCAGAGATTAATTAGGAGTTGTAGAGGATTTTTAAATTCTTTTTTCTTTTAAAAAATGGGCAATGGCAAGTAGCCATGGGCCAACTAGTTGTCCTTCCCTGGCTTTGTGAAGAGAATATGAATAATACATGGCAGCATAAAAGAAAGAGCAGGAGAGAAAGGAACATTCTTGACCTCTAGTTGGGTGTATTTATCTATTTATATTCTTCCCAAACGCTAAGTATGAATTGAGAAGTTTTCTTTGTACTTTATCATACTTGCCCAGATTCCTTAAACCACCAGTGGCATTTGTTCCTTTCCTTCCTGTGCCTTAGTAGTCTTGAACACTTGACAAATATTTGGGGTTTGTTTTCAAAATTATTTTACAATATGATAAAACATCAATTCTGACTGGCTGTTTAGCATCATGATAATCACATTCCTCTCTGAGGTGAGCTGTGTTTGGGTGAGTCATCCTTGACTCTTCCACTCTTTCAAAAAATGCTTGTTTGGGGGCTTTTGTTTGTTTTTGGCCATGTGCTCTCCCTGAGCACCTGGTCTAAGGGGCAGAGCTTTTGGGGGTGGAGCTTGTGGCCACTAGCTCTATATAACTGCTGCCTCTGTCTTTTGAGCTCAGTCTCTGAGGGTCAGTGGCATGCCCTGTAGTCCTAACAATTAAAATTGAACAGGACCTCTGCTAACAGGCAAGACCAAACAGACTTTTGTGAGGACATTTAGTGGGGGAATTTTGAGTTGGGGACCCAGATTTATGGCCCAGATTTATGGCCCAGGTGACATCTAGCTCTATCTCTTCTTCCCATCTGATTCCAAGGAAGCTGTCTTGGTACTAAACCATTGTCTTTTGTCAGTAATGGACTGGATGAAACTGAATCCAGACAAGAGTGAGGATCAAAAGACAGTTCAGAGAATGGGGACTCCACCTGTGCTGAATTGGGTCACACTTACTGTGAAATCTCAGGCTCACAGTTTGGGTGGTCTCATGGACTTAACTATGAGCCTGGATGCCCAGGTTTCAGCAGTGGCCAGAAGTGCATTTGCACAGTTAAAACTAGTGTGCCTGCTGCCCTGTTCCTTGGGATGTCAAATCTGGCTACAGTGACACATGCCTTGATCGCATCCCATTTGGAATATTGCATTTCTTAATGAACTCAGTAAAGACTGATTTGTAATAAAAACATATTAGTTAAAGTACAACTATGTCATTCTTTATAATTTATAATATATTTACTCTCTATAACAGTACAGTTGATATTAGAATCCAGCTAGTCTCCAGATCTAAAGTTCCAGATCTGCTTAACTTTAGTCACATGACTGTTTCATTGTAAGGTACTACACTTAGGCAGAAAAAAATGAAATGCACAGATATAGGATAGATGACATCTGGCTTGACAATAATACATGTGAAAGAAATCTAGGAGTCTTAGCAGAGTGTACATTTGGACTATTGTAATGCACTTTATGGGGGGCTGCCTTTGGAAGCTGTTCAGAAACTTCAGCAGGTCCAGAATATAGTAATAATATAGTAATTGGAAATACAAAGCCAGAGAGGGATTAGTGTTAAAGTAGAGGCAGATAAAATAAAAAATTGGCATCAAACATAATTACAAAGAAAAATGACAATTCTTACAAAGAGTATGAGTTGGAAATTTTACCCCATCCCTGAAATATTTTCAATCTGAACATTGAAACTGCAGACTATTCCCCCCCACACCCCATTGCAAATTAATGTTTTGTAGATGACCCAAGATAATCTTTCGACTATACTTATTTTTGGATTTCCCTTTGTCTTCTTTGTCATCTTAGAGCACATAAGCATACTTTTGTATATCTCTCTTTTTTTTTATTCACCTTAAGCAACAACACATTATGTTTAGGTTTGTTTCCCCTTCAGTGGCTTCATTTCATCAAAATAGGAATATTTGCTCTACTGTCAGTTTATGAATATTGCAAACTCCAAAACTGAGAACACATAATTAAAGACAACATGACTGCTATCAGACAGGAAGGCTTGGGAATCCCACTTTGTATTAGATGGGCTTGGAAGACTAGGCAATTAGTGCTCAGAATCTGTCTAAGATAAAAAGTTGAGGATTTAGTATGCTACTTGGTCTAGTGGCCTGAGTTAGTAAGTCATTTCCCCCCATTTCTCGATGGTTTCATTTTTGCCATGCTGCTAGATTTCTCCTCACAGTTTCATGATATATTATGTACACAACAATCATTTTTGGTATTCATTAATATATATCTAAGAATGATTCCAAGTACCAATCTAGATCACAGATTAATTTTGATATGCATTTGTATATATCTGCTAAGAACATTGAAGATGGCTACATAAGAAAGCAAATGACTGGGATGTTTGGAGACAGCCCAAGTGAAACCCTCAAGGATAAACTGGTAGCAAGCATGTGAAATGAAGATTTAGAGACTGTAGATGGGAATAATGTCTGTTGACTTTGGAAGAAGCAGTAGAAAAAATTCAGTACTGATGCAAGACCATGTCCAGCATGGGGTCTTCTAAATGACTTACAAATGTTTGCAATAGAAGGTCAGGCTCTAATTTTTGGATGGTGCACCTTTTTGTGCTATAACAAAATAGTTGCCCAAAAAGCTTCTTTAAAACACCCAATCAGAAGTGCCTTATACAAAGTCTGGATAAAATATAAAAATCTTCTATATAATAAGATCCCATCCTGGATACCACCAATAGAAGCCTTCTCTTTAAAAGCATTAAGACATTTGAAAAAATGGTTAAGATATTAGGATTTGGTTGTAGTTAAAGGGGACTCATACAAGCTGAAATCAAGGCAAGAATGATTAGAAGAAGGTATCAGTATTCAAAGGTTTCCATATCTACAGTTAACTGAAAGATTTAATGTAGATAAAGGAAAAGTAGGTTTTACCTTTGCAAAGAACGAATTTGAAAAATCCCTAACAGAGGACAAGAAACATCTAATAGCCAAAATGTATAAAAAATTATCAAGGAGTAATCATGAAGAAGAACTAGTAAAAGACTGTATGGTGAAGTGAGCCAGAGGCTTTGGGTATAATTATAGACTTGGATTGTTGGGAGAAACTGGAAAAAATAACAACTCTTACACTAGATGTTACACACTTATAGTAAATTATTGGAAAGTAATGTTTTGATGGTACCTTTCACCAGATAAAATAGCAAAAATATACAAAAATACAAATAATTTGTGTTGGAAGTGCCATAAAGAAATTGGGACAATATTGCATATGTTTTAGAATTGTGATAATGTAAAGAAATTTTGGGTTATGGTGAAAAGTAAAATGTGAATCACTCTAATGATGAAATTCCCACTAAGACCTGAGTTTTTCTGTTAGGACTAGTTAATTCGACCTGAGGGGAGTTGTGATGAAGGAATGGACAGGATATGCTGGCATTTGATTAAAGCCACAAGAATTCTTCTTGCCAAACACTGGAGAAAAGGAAATGCCCCCTTGAAGGAGGAGTGGTTAGAGAGAGTAATTGATATTGTGGAACTAGGCAAATTGTCCTGTATATGGGAGGGTAAATCAAAAAGTAGGTTTGTGAAGGATTGGGAATGTTTGGGAAAGGATTAGGTCCATGTTTATAGTAGACAGGATAACTCATAAAGAGTGGTAGTCCAATGGTATGATTTTTGCCGACCGAGTCAGGGAAATAAAGAGACCAGACACAAGATGTATGGGGTAAAATAAAGGGTCTTTATTTAACCCTACCTATTTAAATTCCTCTAAGATCTACAGTGGGGGGAGGCAACCTAGTGAGGGAGCAACTGAGGCTGTAGGTCTAACTGAGACCTTACCCCCCCCAGCTTCTCCGGGCGAAGACCTGAGCCCTTGAGAATAACCCCAGGACTGGGGTTACTCTCAAGCTGGCCCACGTCTGGAAGACCAACCCAAAAGTCCCCCACTCAAGCCCCACGGATAAGGGTGGGGGATTCTCCCTCGGGCCAGCCCCAAGGTGGGTCTCCTTCCCTTCCGCTAAGTCCCACAACTTTATTGGTCATTACAGAGACCCTCCCTTCACCCAAATAGGTGCCAAGGTGCACACCAAAATCTATGCCTCCCCCAATTTCAGGCCATGGATAGGGTCAAGTGTCCGCTTAGTCCCTATTCGCCCACCAGCTTGTCCAACAGGTCCCTCAACCCCCCCCCTGAAGATCGGCCAAGAAAATTGTGTTACCTGCATCAGGGAGGTGCACCCCATCAGCTCGGTAGAGCTCAGGCCTCTCAAACACTATAGCAGGGTGTGGGATGTACCAACCCAAACCCTTAGCAAGGACGTTCCCGATTTCCCTTTTGGCCCTACGCTGAGCTCTATCGAGCAAACAGGGATCTCTATCCCCTCTCCAAACTTGACGGGGTAGAATGGCAGACCACATGATGGTAAGCTCTGGCTACCTTGACCGGATTACCCACATATCATTGATCGCCTGAAGGACCAAAGCCTTCCCTTTTAGTAAGACCAAATCATTTCCACCCAAGTGGAGAATGAAAACATATGGAGGAGGCCCATGGCATTCTTCAAACAGCAAAGGCAACAGGCCGTGCCAACAAAGGCCCCTCCTTCCCAACCATTCACCCATCAACTGGTCCCCGAAGGTGAGGTGCGGTCCAAAATGACTTAATCAGGCTTGTCGCGCTCCCCAGTAGACCATACTGTGGCCGCAAATAACTGCCCTTCATCTCACCAACGCCGGCCTGGGACCTAAAAAAACAAAGAACAGAAACAAGTTAATACTGTTATGGCCGGACATACTTCCGGTACGTGGAAGAACGCCAGCGGCTGATCTGCCGTATCTCTTGGGAGTGGAAGCCAATCACTGCTGCGGTGGACGCCGCTCCAATCCAAAATGAATGTGTTCCAAAACGCCTACCTGTCAGGCCCAATTTGTCCAAGGCTTTTGCAGTTATGGCCCAAAACTGGAACTTGGTTAAGGGAGAAAGGTCAGCATGGATAAACAATGGGCCCGGAGCTGCACCCCTCACCACCATGTATTGTCTAAGGGCTCTTACCAGGCAGATGTCCTGCTACATGCATGCCTGTAGCCGACACTGAGAGCCAACACCCCGCTGGTCGGTTTTTGAAAAACACAACCTAAGCAGAACGTGCTGCTCATAGCATTCCACATCGCCAAACTCAAGGGCATGGTTAGATTGGTCACTTCTAGAAGCTTGTACCAGTTCACTGATATGCAAAGCACCAAAAAATGCCACCAAAGCAGCTGCATGAAAAAGCAATTTTTCATAGGGTGATGTGCAAATGTCCTCCCAGGTGGCAAAAAGGACCCGGAGGACCCTCGATGAAAGGGGGACCCTAGTGTCTTTTACCCGTCCCCTCTCCCTGATCCAGCCCTCTAAAACCTTGCGTATTGAGAAATCAGTTGTATTATCTGGAATTCCCCTTGCTTTGAGCCAGAAGGCAATGCCGGACAGCCTGGAACGAATGGATTGTGGGGCAAGCCCTTTTTGATGTAAGTGTACACAAAACTGCAACAAGAGAGAAACTGATACAGGTGCCCCTGGCTGCCAGCCAAGCTGTTGGCCAAATTGGCTAAACTCATGCACTGCTTGGGTGTAACTACGTCTAGTGGAGGGTGCCAAGGACATACCTAATGCCCTGATCACCTCGACCTCCCAATTGTCCACAGGTGCAGGGGCATGGGGTCACCTTCGGGCATCGTGTCGGGAGCCAACTTTCTGAAGCGCTCCATCTGCATGCAGGAGAGAGCACCAGCAATGCCATTGTCAACGCCTGCCATATGCCTGGCCACGAACAAAATGTTGTGCCATAAGCATTGCAGAGTAAAGGCCTGGATGAGCCTCATGACTTGGGAAGATCGGGAGGACAAAGAGTTTATAATGTGGACTGTGGGCATGTTATCACACCAGAAATGCATGGTGGAGTTCGCTAGTTCTGGCACAGCCACCAGAACCGGAAAAAAATCCAGGAACAGTCCCCAGAAATTTCCAAAGCAGTCCACGCTGGGGGCTACTTGGCTGCACACCACCGGCCCGCGAAATAAACCCCGAATCCTATTGTCCCAGCTGCATCCAATGCAATTTGTAAAGCTCCCTGTAATTTTCTTTCCTCCCACCAAAATGAGATGCCATTAAACTGACCCAAAAAATCTTTCCAAACCTGAAGATCACTGCATATCTCGGCCGTAATATGAATCATGTAATAGGGCAGAAAGCAACCTTTAATGTCATCACATAACCGGCGTAGGAAAGCCCTCCCCGGAGCTATCACCTTACAAGCAAAGTTTAGGTGGCCAATTAGGACCTGGAATTCCCACAAAGTGGCTTTCTTATGGGACATGAAGGCTGTCACTCTAGCTAGTAGGTCAGATACCTTGGATTCAGCCAGGCTGCAGAGCTGATTGACAGTGTCGATCTCAATACCCAGGAATGTGAGTTGAAGTGCTGGGCCCTAAGTTTTTTCAGGAGCTAAGGGGACGCCTAGCTCTCCTGACATCAGCTCAAACTGACACAGCAAATAGGCACATTGGCCAGAGCCTCCCTCCCTTATGAATAAAAAGTCATCTAGGTAGTGGACTATGCCTTTCAATCCAGTTCTTGCCTTCAGAGCCCCCTCAAGAAAAGTACTAAACATCTCAAAGACATTATAAGAAACAGAGCAACCCATGGGTAAGGCTCTGTCCATGTAAAATTTCCCTTCAAAACAAAAACCCAACAACTCAAAATCCCTGGGATGCACTGGCAGAAGGCAAAATGCAGACTTAATATCACACTTTGCCAGCTTTGCCCCAGGGCCATGTCTCCGGACTTCCCTGATGGCTGCATCAAAAGAGGTGTGTTTAACTGTACATAACTCGGCGGGTATAAAATCATTTACCGATTCACCCTTGGGGTATGACAAATGATGGATTAATCTAAATTCCCCTGGTGCCTTCTTAGGTACTACACCCAAGGGGGAAACCTGCAAGTTAGGTATTGGTGGCTCCTTAAAAGGTCCTATTACCCTGCCTTCTGAAACTTCCTTCTGAATCTTGGCCCTAACAACTGCTTCCATGCCCTTGACCGAGTGTAAATTGTGAGCCCTGTAGGCTCGCCGAGGGCCCTGAAAAGGAATTCTAAACCCAACTTTAAAACCATTATACAAAAAACTGGCTGCTTCTCTATCTGAATAGAACTTCAGCCACTGATGCAAAACCTGTAATTTAACTGGGCTGGGGCCCTTTTGAAGCTGCAGCATTGCTTCCTGAACCCTTGTTCCCCCCTTGGCTGCCCCTTGAGCCCCGAAACTGGTCCCGCCCCCTTGGGCAATTGTGAAAGGAGTGGGAATCCCCACAGATAGAGCACTCATGGCTATATCTGCAAGACTTCCTATTACAGACCCCTTGAGAAGAAAAATCCCAGCACAGGAGCTTGGGACCTTGGGCGACCCCAGGTGATGCCCGTTGATTGACTGCTGCGGGTACTTTCTGGACGAGGTGACCATTGTGGGTCTTTTCCCCTTGAATTGGCCAGGCCGGGGTCATGAGTTGCATCCACAACTGCAGGTGCATCATGTCCCACCGCAAAGAAGGATAGATGGCAGCCCTCATACAAAAGGCTTCATCATATAACAGCCATGCTGGCCCGGCAAAGTTCATGTAGGCCTTATGTATTATATCTATATATTGAAATAGGGCCGCAGCCCGGAGAGGCTGCACCTTGACAATAACCCCCGCAAGGATTAAAAATCCTGATAACCAATTGGACCAGGTATGCTCCACTTTCCTCTTTTTAATCTTTTCCTTCTCCTTATCATCCAATTCATCTTTGTCTTTTTTTCTCCAGCTCTTGGTAGAGCAAGGAAAAGACATCCACATATTCCCCTTTTATAATGTTTTACGTGTGGACTGAAGCAGATGGTCGCCTAGGGTGAGGGCCAAATCCCCAAAAGGGATGGCGACATATGCTACAGCATCATAGCCCACTGCCAGCCAAGCCCCTTGTGTTGACTGGGTACCCGTCGGGTTGCCTGGGAATGTTCCAACCCCCACATGGCACCCATGTGGACCATTGTGGAGGTGTCCAGTTCAAGGGTGGCTGCTGCATGGGCCAACCCAAATGTGCCCAAGGGCCACCCCCCACCACCACCTGCCCAGAGTCGCCCTGGTTGTTTTGTGGCAGGCCGCCCCATGGCCACCATGCACTGGACAAAGTTGGTGTGTTAAAGTCAGAAGACTCACCTCCTACTGAAGGTCCGGCTAGATCAGCAGCCTGCTTCACGTTGCCCACAGGTCAGGCGCCCCGATGCCCCCGACATCCTTGGATCCAGAAGCCCCATCCTGATGAAGCTTCTTCTCCAGTGCATCTAATCGAGAGAGAATCTCATTAGCTACCTTGCGCTTCTTTCCTGGTGCCCCCCCCACTGGGACTCACTGGTGCACTGGTGCTCCATGGACTTCCTCCAGCTTATGAATCCTTTCTAAAATAGCAGGCCAAGGAATATTATCTTCGCTGTCGCTAGACGAGACCTGTGCAGGCACTTCCTGAGGTTTTGGTGGTGGCTTTGGGGCAGGGTCCTTGCCCTTACCCTCTTCTTCCCCTTTTTAGGGTCCATAATAGGTTACAGGCAGAGGAGCACAGTTGTATAGTAGTGATGTTATTACTACTATTATTACTACTATTACTGTTATTAATTGCCAATACAATCCTATAGCACCCAAAGCCACAAACTGGTCAAAATTGCCGCAACTATAATAAACTCAGTGACACAACTCAGCGTCACTCAGTGTATAATAAACTCAGTGACAGAACAAAATTGCCACAACTATAATAAACTCAGATTATTATAACTATTATTGTTGTTGGCCCCCAATATGTGGCTATCTATACCAGTACATAGAATGAATCCCAATCAGGCTCCGCTAGGCCCACAGCAGGCCACTAGGCCCACTATGCCTGAGGCCTATGTAAAAAAGTAGTCCCCACAAGTCACAGGCCACACTAGGCCAGGGGCCTGCTCACCAGTGGCTCGGGTGAAAAAAACCCTCAGGCCGCTATAGGCTGCACTGTAATAAAGGGGGCCCTTTAGCCTGACTAGGCCCCTAGGCCTACCAGCTACTCTGGGGAAAGGACGATGGTTATCCCAGGCCGAGAGGCTTGGGCTGTTTGTGGCCCAATTCTAGGGCCCTGCAGGCTGCAGGCTGCACTAGGCCACAAGGCTGATCGGCCGGGCACCACGCGGTGTAAGCCCCAAGTTGTGCGCGTGCTGGAAAAGGCCCCAAACAGGAAGGCCAGATGTTATCGGCCCTTATCCCCCCGGCTCAATGGCCCTGTATGCCGCACAGGGCAGGGAAACTAGCCAGGTGAGAGCCACATGGCCCTGTTGGGTGTTTTGGGACTGCCGCTGGGGATCGCCGCCCCTCCCAAATCGCCGCTGTAGTGGCAACGAAGGCCTGGTCCTCCCTATGATAATGCCAGGCAAGCACTATGTGGCCCAGGATCACGGGGCTATAGGCCCAAAAGAGAGGTGATATAGGCCCAAAAGAGAGGGGACTGTGTGGCTGCTAAGCCGCACCACTTGACAGCTGCAAAGAAAGAGGGAGCAGGCGCCAGCGCTGGTGCTGAGCAGCAGAGGCTGTGCAGCCTCACGTCCTTGGCAGGGCACTGTAGTGTTCGGGGACTGCCGCGCTGGGGATCCTCGCCCCTCCTAATCCACTGCTGCAGCGGCTGCCAAGGCCTGGTCCCCCTGCAGCCATGCCGCCAGGGGACCACCCCTCTAAGGCCTGAAACCCCGCCCGATCTCGCCCTTATACTCCCTGTAGTCAAGTGAGGTTGTTCCACTCTGATTGGCTCTGTCCACTCAGCTGATCAAAAGAGCCAAGGGGAGTGAGGAGGGCGGAGCAGCCTTAAATAGGCCCTCAGCTCAGCCCCTCCCCTCCCTGACATAGGCGCTAGCAGCGCCTTGCATCCCAGGGCTGGTCTCCACCCCTCCCAATCGCCAAATGCCAATTCTCCCCCAAACAGGCTGTGCCTGCCGAGGGGGAATTGGGAGTGTCCATGTCCTCTTAATGATATAATAAGAAAGGTATATTATTTTATATAAGATATTTAAGCTTTTTCTTCATTGTTAGGGAAGTACTATGTAGTCTGTATTATGTATGTATGTATAGTATGTAGTATGTATCATATAGGAGTATACCAGGTTATGTTAGGTAATGGTCTGTTATTAGTAATTTTTTTGTTAGACTTGTTAGGACTTTTTCGGACATTAAAAATACAACGCTAGCAGCCTCGCCACGTTGCGAGGCTGCAGCGCTGCAGGGTGTCCCTTTCGGATGACGCCCGTCCCTGCCGGTACTGTTGCAGTACTGCAGGGACATTTGAGCATTATATTTAGCCGATTTTTACTCACGAAAGTTGATCATGAGTAAAAATCGGCTAAATATAGTGCTCAAATGTCCCTGCAGTACTGCAACAGTACCGGCAGGGACGGGCGTCATCCGAAAGGGACGCCCTGCAGCGCTGCAGCCTCGCAACGTGGCGAGGCTGCTAGCGTTGTATTTTTAATGTCCGAAAAAGTCCTTAGTTGAATGTGTAATGTTTGCTCAATAGTTTGTTTTATTTGAATATTTATGTCATACTTGTATGTTGTTAAATGCCAATGTCATACAATGTTATTCTCAATTGTGCAATAATAATTATTGTTGTTATTATTAAAAAAGGCCACATCCAGGACAAGGGAGTTTTAAAAGAAACCCCCACACATCCAGCATTTCCATAGGAGGAAAAAAATGACAGCAGACAAAAAACAATTTCATTCTGTCCAAATATAAAAGAATAACTATAGATATTGTTAAATGAAGACACACTCTCAAAAGACAATGCTACAAATGCAAGGAGACCTGTCTTTTTTAAAAAACAACAACAAAAAAAAAACTGTGTGTCCAAGGATAAGAGAGGCTGCAAAACAAGATAATATCTAAGAACATTTTTGGGAGGCTAACCTGATACATCTTTTGATGTTTCTACTATTCCATAGGGGTTGTCACTGAAAATCAATGGCATCATTGCACATTCAAATTTGATACTGGAACTGATATAAGCATGCTTCTTGAATATCTCTACAGGCTTTCATAATCTGTGCCTGACACATGTAATAATGAACTGACAGCTATGAACTCCAGTTTTTGTTCTGGGAACCCCCCTCCCCACACGCACTATGCACAGAGTAGTTCAGGCTCAGTGGAGCTCACACAGCAAATGAAAAAGATAAAGAAGACTTCAGGTTCCATTTGGATGAATATCATAGAGTAAAAGCATTATGAGAACTACCTTCTGGTAAACTGGTGAGAACTTGCCAATGAAAAGGAAATTCAGGACCAGCATCTTCCACCACCACCCCACTTTTCCATTTTAAAAGCAACCAAAAAAAGTGGGGCAACAGAGGATTAATCAGGACTGTCCCTGCCACACTGGGACAGTTGGAGTGTATGAAATAATACCTTGGTGCTTTTAGCTGTAATCAATAGTCTCATCATTTCAAAGTGCAGGAGTTGCCAAATGTGCTACTATTGTTTTGCTGTTTTATCAGTTGTTGGTCTTAGCACAGTTAAGAACTGAAATGAATGAAATGTATGACATATGACCCTCAACAATAGCTTGGTTCTCTAGTTTGTAGACAATAAAAGCATTATAGTTAATGTGCTACAGTCTCCAATGTTCATTAAACAGACCCATTCTAACTCACACTATCTTCTAGGCCCTGCCATATGCTTAGTGACACTGTCAGAAGTGTCATAGAGCCCAGAGGCCTGGCATTTCTTTCAGCATGAATGAGACACTCTCCACTCCACTTCATTTCACAGTTATTTCTAAAGTCTATGGGGATGTTGTTGGATGTGGGCCCTCCAGCTGGAAACCATAGGTCAGGGTGGGAAGCCCCCCCAGCATTGTTGGACTGCAACTCCCAGCCTTTCTCACCCTGCTGTCTAGGGCTGCAGTTTGACATCTGGAGGACCACATTATTTCCATCCCTGCCATATATATAAAACTTTCAAGATGTATAAAACATCTTTCATTATAAATGTTTCCCCAAAATATACCCTGACACTCTCTCTCCTTTACATTATGTACCGACAAAGGAATGTCTAGTTTGATTTTCTCTAGAAATCAAGCAGACCAATGAACAAACACCCTTTTTTTCATTTCAGAGAAAAGCCAAATCTTAACCATTTCCTGAGTTACCATGTTTGTTTTCCATGGGGAAGAATTCAACTACCTAACACTATGAAGTCAGGAAAAAACTTTAGCCTTTGAATTCTTGATATTAGAGAAGAAGCTGAACAAGAACTTTGAGTCTTGTGATCTGATATCAGTGAGGCAGTAAGTCTGTCCAGAATTTACTTTGAGCTTTAAATTTTCAATGCAAGCTGCTAAGTCCTGTCCCCAAATTTGGTTCACCACCTTGGATAACTCCTTTGAAGTGCCAACTAAAACCCAGAATGAATTTGCCAGCTTCCTCTAACTTGGAGTATGCACAAAGGTCTGTTCCATTTCAAATGCTATCAATAGTAGTTGCATTCATTCAGCAAGAGACAAAAACTGACCAATCAGCCAATGTTCTGGAAAAATCTATTCCAGTCCCATAAATTTAAATAGAGGTTGCTGGGTATAGTCTATCACAGCTTCACATTTCTCAAAAATTGCTTTAACTCTTCTATCACCTGAAAATTATATGCTTTGGCAGTTTTGCAGAGAACTGAAATCTACAGAGAATGATAGATGTAAAGTGGTGAAGGGGAGAGAAGTTGCTAAAGTTGTTATTAGATTTCTGTGAACTTTCACAGGAAAGCAGAAAAAAGACCATAATTTGCTAACCCTTTGGGAGGACTAGCCAGCCCAGACACACACTCCCCAAACTGGATCCAATCCAGTATTATCAAGATGTTCAGTTAAGCTTGGATAAATCTTCAGAAAAGAGAGAATAGCATCCTTAAGGAGAAATTATCCAGAATGTAACTCATTGCTATAGTCACTGATTGAGTGGTAAATTTTGAAATAAGGCCTTGACCACAATAGTCTCCATTAGTAACACCCCCAAGGAGAATCCAAAAATGTCAGCAGCTATATGGATTTAAAACAATGTCTGATAAATTTCATCTCCACCAGGAACAGATATTTTGTAAAGCTAGTGGGTCTTAATTGCACCTTCAAGACCCAGTCACTCCAAAATGTTACAAGAAGCGTGGTTCACAATCATACATTATCTCTGGGAAAATCTATTTTCCTTCCAGATCCTTGGAGAATAGCAACTAAACTCAGAGGGAAGAGGAGCAACCTGGAGTTTCAGACGATGGCATAGTCCCTGCTAATGAAAAAAGTTCTCCAACTTTAACCCAGCAGGCCCTGGCTCTACTACACCACTGGCCATAGCTTCCTAACTCTGATCCAATATTAATCTGTTGTAGGATTTCTTAACCTTACTGGTAACAGCTCATGGAGTGAGAGTAGGACAGGAGAGATGATTGTTCTGGATATAAGGAACTAAGCCACTTAGTGTTCCTTGTTCAAAATGGCACAATTGAGTGGCCTTGAGAGACAATAGGAAACCAATGAAGGCATTGGAACCTCAGTTTGATTCACACTTTAATCGTACACTTGTCAGATTGGAAGCATGCCATGGTCACTGAAGCATTAGGACAGTCAGCAAGGGGCAACCCACATAAAATGTTTTATGCTGTTTCTGCAATGGATATAGTACAAGAACAACTTCCTTGTTTGTGCTTGTCTTGAAATGTAGAAGACAAACAATATAGAGCTTCTGTGTGGGACAATTTCCACTAAATCAGCTCCTCATAGATGGCAGGACTTTATTATATAGATAGTTTTAATTAGCCCTAGCAGCATGTATAATCCTTAACTGAAACGCTTTCGAACCTACTGGGCAAATGACATACCTCAGAAAGTATCCTTTTAACAGATTGATTGGCTTTTATTTACAGACTCACAATTTTCTCACTGCAGGCAACAAATGTACCTTTCTGTTTGAAAGAGGATAACCAGTTAGAACCATTCATTTTCACCCAAATGTAGCAAAAAATAGATCACTTATGGAAACATAATGCTTCCCCAGCTTGTCAATCAGGGAAAAAAATACAAATGACAAATTGGTAGCCAGGCTCATATTAATTTTTTTATGATTATTTTGGAGCTTACATCTCATTTCTGTCAGCTTTAATATCCCTGTCAGTAATTATGAAAGCCCTCAAGGTTGTTTCCCCTCCCCAGCCTCCACATGATAGGCTTTCAATGATACTAGCTTTTGGGGATATATGTACATTGTTCCTGAAAGGTAGTATTTAGCTTTGCATATTTTCATAACACGTACTATACAGGAGAGCCTCGTTTATGTGAAAATAATTATAAAAGAAAGAAAGAAAGAAAGAAAGAAAGAAAGAAAGAAAGAATTCTTCCTCGCTTCTAACACTGCTTTTGAAGAAAACATTTAGCTTGAGTGCAAATGCCTATTCAGAGCTTGAAAAAATGTTTAAAATGTCATTAATATTTTATTGAACACTTCCTTATACTTTAAATTACATTCAGCATATCTATAATGCATTAGATGGATAACATTTTATGCATGGTTATACGGGAGACATAAGGGGAAAAATGTTCCCTATATTTAGGAGGTGGTACAGATGTAGTAGGGAATAACTCTCCCCTCTCCCGCATACATTTGAGTGTTGAGCATATGAAGAAACACAGAAAATACAAGTCATAAAGTGTAACTATCTTAACAGAACTTGCTCTCCAAAGTGAGCCAGACAACAAAGAAATTTACTATGGCAGGGCATAGGAAGTTGGGGGACATCTGCCCCATGGATCTATTGTAGGAATGGAAAGAATATTCAAAAATATTTGAAAAATTGTTGGAAAACATGTTTTTCAAGTGTCAAGAAACTCCTATGAGAATTCTGAACTGACAAGAATTGTCACAGTTTGGGACTTATTCTGCATAAAATTTGTGTGTGGTTGTTTTTCACATAAAACCACATTTTCTGTGCATGAAAAAGCATTTGTGCACAAAAAAAACCCTACACATAAATGTTTCCTGCACATAAAATATTGTTTCCTGCCCCACAAACACTGTGACTGGGATTTATTCTGTGCAAAATTTACATATGAGTGATTTGTATAGAAAATAACATTTTCTGTGTAGGAAAAAAAAAACATTTTCTGCACTATATGTGTGAGTGTGTGTGTGCATCTATATATCTATATCTATATCTATATCTATATCTATATCTATATCTATCTATATCTATGCAAGAATATTACTTTCTGTTCAGAAATTGCTGTTTCCTGTGCAGAAAATGCTTTCTGATTTGCAAAAAAGCAATAAGTGAATTTTGTACAGAATAAATTCTGAATTGTGAATAGGTTAGCAATAGCATTTATATTTATATGCCGCTTATCTGTGTCAAAACACTCCCTAAACAGTTGACAATATTTTTAGCTAATTGCCCCCAACAACCTGGGTACTCATTTTACTGACATACAGAAGGACAGAAGGCTGAGTCAACCTTGGAGCCCTCTGGGATTGAACTCATAACCTTGTGGCTTGCAGTACTGGCATTTAACCACTGAGGAGATTATCAGATGATGAAATTAAACCATTACAGGAATGATAGGAGATCATGAAAGTGCTTCCCTTTCAGACATCGTTGTCCCTGTGTTTTTATGTTCCCATGCCCCTTCCGTTCTGCCAGCAGTACTTATTTACAGGCTAAGCTGTGAATTGACACATCATTCCGTTTCTGTAATGGAATGATGGGCTAGTGAAAAAGATGCCCCATTATGCTGGTGTGATGGGAGATCCTTGCTGAACACTTCTGGGTGCGATCAGGACAATGAGGTACGTGACACACTTTTTTTAACTCTCTCTGGGTTACTTGTTTTGTTTTGTTTTTTAAGTGTGTTTAGGTGCTTAGTTTAATTTTTTACAGTGTATTTTTCTTTTTAACTTTGAATTTCCCACGCACTCATCCTCTTGGGAGAATGGCCTGGGATTTCCTTTCCAAGAAGTGAAAGCAGCTCCATGAGACCTGCATTCACTCCTGGGCTGCTGGAGGGGAGGGGACACAGTACTCTAGGGCAATCAAGGTAGGTCTGATTATTTTTTTTTTAAAAAAAAAACTGCTACAGGGATAGGAGTGGGGTGGGAGAGGAAATAGTAAGACAGGAACTCTATATTTGAACCCATCTGATAATCTCCTGAAACTCGTACAGGTAATAAAATTGCTGAAATTATGCATTGTTCTCATCAAGAAGATGTAGCTTTTCTAAGGACACAAGGAAGAGGTAGGAAATCCAAAACACAGTAATTTTTTCAAAAGTTTTTTTTTTTTTGCTTCAACACACATTTAGCTCCCAAAGATGGCAAATTATTGAGTCTGAGACTAAATGAGTACAAATAAAAAGTGGGGCCTGAGCGCTGAAACATGAATGCCTCCACAAAGCACAACCAAGTTACCATTCCACAGAAGGCAAACTGGTGACATTCAGCAGACACCTACCAAAACCAACCAACCAAACAAACAGATGGAAAAGCATGTGTGTATGCATATACAGAGAGAGACTTTGGCTAAGATCCTGCATCAGGTGACATATCTCCAGCACATTGCTACAATATGTCTCCCAGTGCACACAGATCAAAAGTCTACCTTTGCAGTGTGGCAGCTTCCTCATCCCCAATGGTAATTTCCATGGAGATGGAGCAGGGAAAGTAATACAGACGTGTCCAGCTATTTTCCTTTAGTTGGACACACTGCAACAGGTTTTCTCAGGAACCTCTCAGGGGTCCTTGGGAAATTCCTAAGGATAATGTTATTACTATTTGTATTTTTAAAAAATTGCATAGTATTTCATGCATTTCATCTCTAAAACACTTGATGAACACAAATGTGTCGAGTTTCAAACCAAGATGTGTTGCTTTCTGTAGCATCTCTCAAAAGGTGTGATAAAACCTATTTTTATCAGGACTGTCAGATTCAGCAGAGTTCTTTTCTATGCCTACTTTCAGCTGTGAGTATCAAAGCTGGGTTTAATGTAGAGAAGAAAGGTTGGGTATAACTGGAATGGGACAGCAAAGAAAAAACAACACAGATTTTTGGACAGTTATAATTTGTTTCATGTTAAAATCTTCTAGAGGAAGAACATCCCTATGGATGTTCAGTGTTTGACTTAGCACAATATGAACACACACACACACACACACACACATATATATATATATATATATATATATGGAATTTTTATGTCCCAGAATTCCCCAGCTAGCAACGTTGCTAAACATACTAGCTAGGTGTTTCTGGGAGCTATAGTACCACCACCCCCAGCAATGTCTAGGTCTTGTGCATCCCCCCCATACCCCTGTGTGATTATAAGAGGGAAATTATGGTCTTCCGCTTTAAAAGGAAACAGAGTTCCTTGTTGTATCAAAATATGGGAAAACTGGGACTAGTTTAAAGTATAATTAGTTAACCAAACCAGGATCAACCCCAGTTTATTACTCTGGCTTGTTCATTCACTTAATTATTTACAGTTTCTCAAAGATTGAATGTAGCAATATTATGTGGTTAAATTGCTAATCCCCTCATGACCACAGCAGAGCAGAGACAGGTGACTGTGTGATAGATGAGTGGCCCTGACCAGTTTTGGCTTTAGCTCTAGCTACTCTTCCCCTTCTTCCATGCAGTCAGAGGCCACAGGGTTAAATACAGATTGCCAGACATCTGATCTAATCACCTTCAGAAGGCTTTTGAAATGAGACTTAGGACTTGTCTACACTGGTACTATACCCCATCTTGCCCCCCTTCTTAGAGCCCTGCGGGGAGCCCTGGTGGTGCAGTGGTTAAATTTCAGTACTGCAAAGCAGAAGGATATGAGTTCTATCCCAGAGTGCTCCAAGGTTGACTCAGCCTTCCAGCCTTCTGTAGGTTGGTAAAATAAGTACCCAGCTTGTTGGGGGCAATTAGCTAAAAAACATTGTAAGGTAGTGCTTCGGCACTGATAAGCAGTATATAAATATCAGTGCTATTGCTATTGCAGTCCTGATGACACAGGGGATTTTCTCCGTTCTACCCTAGACAGTCCTTATAATGTCTAGGGCAAAGATGGAGGCTCAGATATGGCTAAGACAGGGTAGGGCCCAATAAACCATTGTAAAATAATACTGGAGAAAATCCATTTCCACCCTGTGTGTCTGCTGGAGCCCATCCCAGCAGGATGGCCCATTGCTGCAGCTGCCAGTCTTCCTTGCTCTTCCAGGTCTAGGAAAGGGTCCCTCAGGCTGGTGAGCAGGGGCCTTGCTCACATGTTGCAAGCTGGCTTTCTCACTTTGGGGAGGGTCAGGAAGATGGTGGTGGCTAAAGCAACAGGCTGACAGGCCTGTTTGGATTCCGGCCCATTTGTAGGTGGGAACAGGAGAGGAACGTGCCTCATCCATGTCCATCATACACTGGCAGAGTGCCGGCTTATCCCAGCTCATATAAATGAGCCCTAAGAACCACATGAAAGTGGAGAATACTTGATCCTGTAGATTCCCTGCTCCTGATTTAACGTTATGGCTGAGCCAACACTTTATTACTCAATATGTTCTTTTAAAAGTGTTATTCAGTTGATATATTTGACAAAATATTATCAGGATTTGTCTGTTTCTCTTCCGAAGCTGGCCTCACTAATTTTTTACATATAGACTTCAGCACATCTGGAACAATACCACTAAATAGAGATGGATGGGTCTGACAGTTTAGCTTTCTGAAAGTTTATGAAGTTCATATAATTTATAGAAAAAAAATATGGCAGGATTGGGTGTGTTTGGAATTCTGGAAGTATAGTCCAGTGCATGACTTCACAGGAAAGTAAATCAATGTAAATGGCATGGGGAAAGAGAAAGAACAACATGACACTTGACAGCTGCTCTTGGCAACTACTCCCTGCCTTCTGTAATGTGTTGTTCAGAGGTGGGGAACATGTAGCCAGCAGGTTTCATGCAGTCTGCCTCTAGGCCCCCATGAAGGATCCTTCCCTCTTCTCCCTGGACAAAGAGGTGATTTCTGCACACAGGGGGCCCTTGCTGTATGCTGGGGTTTAGTTCCAGGATCCCCCATGGATACCAAAGTCCGTGGATGCTCAAGTCCCTTTATGTACAATGGCATAGTAAAATGGCATCCCTTATATAAAATGGTGAACAGCAAGGATTGCTTCTTGGAATATACATACACACACACAGAGAGAGAGAGAGAGACAGAGAGAGAAAGGAGAGAGAGATAGAGAGAGAGAGCATAGATGCTTGAATTCATGGATAAAAAAATTTATGGATATAGAGGGCTGGCTGTATAATGGTTCATCAACACTCCAAGCCCATCTGGCTAATCCCTCTTTGTGGGATAGTCTTTGTCTTTGTTATGTTGATAGCCTTTTTAAAATACCTCTATCTTTGGTCTGTTTCAAATAAAATCATCACAATTAATCATAGCTTAGTCTCATGAGAACAAATTTGGAGCCCACATATTCTCTTCTCAAACTTCCTTTCCATTCTCCACAACCATGCTGAGCTTCAGGAAATATATTGTGGTTTGTTAAGCAACATTTATACCACAGTTCCCCATGATAATTGAAATGTGAAACTGTGGTTTAAGTACTACATGTAGTATATGGGAAAATAATTATTGTAATGCAATACAATCTTGTGTATTCCATGTTGAGCTCAGTTTAGGCATTTACCCTGCATGCTTCATAATCTACCCACTCCCCCTTCTCTTATTCCACTAGGCAATTTCAGACAACTGGAGCAATGGGTCATTCATCACATGACCTAATTTAAATATTATGACACTTTGTTTAAGTTCCTTTTATGTTAAGGCTCCATGCGGCTGCAGCCATGTTGTTGTGATTATTGCTGTTGTTGTTTTGAGTTCCTTTCAAGTCACCATGTAGCCCATACGACTCAAAGGCTGGGGAGTCTTATCCTACCCTAAATTCTCTTAGTTAGGAACCTTTTTTTAAAGTTTGTTTTAATATGTAGATTAAGATTGATATACATTCAGTAAACTTTTGATATGCATTTTTAAACTGACTTCTTTGTTGTTTTTAATGAGTCTAATTGATTGGGTGATCAGACCACACATTTAAATGTTAATAGAGCTGTCTCTGCATCCCAATGCATTACTCTGCCTGAATTTGAAAAAAAAAAAAGGTTTTACTTTTTAGAGAAGATATTTTTATTTTTTAAAAGGGCTAGATCCCTGGAATTTTTTAATACATTTTTAATTTTAGACTCATACCTCCCTACACTACATTCAAACTAGGATGTCAAAATATGATGAAATTCAGTGGTCTGAGATCCTTCAGTCTATAACTGGACTTCCGTGCTTTTAACTGCAGATTAACTTTTTTATTTTAAAAATGAAGTCAGTGGGGCCCCTCCATTCACAACATAACATTGAACTAATATGATCTATATTTATTTATTTATTTATTTATTTATACCCCGCTTTTCAGCCACAAGGCTATCAGACCGGCTTACAAATTGTTTTAAGCAATAGCTATTTACACATCTATACTGCATTAAACAGTTTCCAATGTGTGTTAGCTAATTGTCCCCCACAAGCTGGGTACTCATTTTACCGACCTACGAAAGGATGGAAGGCTGAGTGAACCTTGGAGCCGGCTGGAATCGAACTTGCAATGTGGTGGCTTGCAGTACTGGCATTTAACCACTGCGCCACCAAAGGCACAGAACAAGTTCTGGTCCAAAAATTGGGCACACAAGCACTCATGGGCATTGAACATCTATCATTATATTCCCTGTACTATAAGGAAAAATTAGAAGGAGATGGATATTGCTTTCCTCTTAAGTCTAAGATGCCTATCTGAGCATTAAAAGAAGAAAACTATTTGTTTTGTAAGTGAGCCAAAACACTATATAAACAATTAAGCTTTATCACAGTGTTGAAAACAATTATGTTGTTTGTTTTGCTTTGCAGTAAACCTGGATAGAGAGCACAAAATGTACAGATGTGTGAGGTTGTGCTGTGTAGCTAATAGCTTCACAAATGATGTTCACAGATGTCTTTAATGTCTTAAATTATGATTATTGGCCACTTTATTTGTCTATACATTCAACGGGGCAATCTGAGACAATGTGTAGAATTACTTTATGAGACAGCGACATACTTAAATTGCAAGACTAGGAAAGCACTCTATTTTAAAAGCAACAACAACACTAACCAGCTGTGTGGCAACTGTGTGATGCATTGGTCAATCTGTTCCACACACTTTCACCTTACCTCTTAGCTCCATCTATCCCACAAAGGATATATGCTAAAACAGGCTTCCTTATTATTCTCTCCAGACATATTTTATACACAATTTGGGTATACCCATTAGTAGTTTCCTTTGAAGGGGAAAAAACTGTTAAATTAGTTTTGTTTTGGAGCAACTGTTCAATGATGAAGATTTGCAGGCATTTTTAAATTATCTGCTTGTATCTTGGAAATTAACTTTTAATCAGCAAAAATGGATTTCTCATGCTGCTAAAAGACTTAACACATTCTTGGGGAAATAACTGCCCACTCATTATTATTCAGTGGATCAAGGATCTTATAATCCTTTCAACATTGGAATTTCACATATATATCTATTTCAATATTTGAGGATTTTTTCTTGAAGTTTGTGTAAATAAATTCTCATCATTGTATTTTCAGTTTATCATCTGTTTATCCTCTTATTTATTTATTTATTTATTTATTTTGCAGCATGGGGACAGTATGTATGTGAATTGCCAAACAGGTATAGGCCTCTGTTTACTTTTCTATGCATATTCCAGGCTGACTGCACCTCACAACATTCATCTGGGGCTCATTTACACGGCAGGTTTTATTGCGTTAAGTTGCGCTTTAGCGCTTTCCCACATCAGTGGTGGGTAGTTTACACAGTATATGTTTACACAACTATATTTTGTGACTCTTTGATTTTTTCCACTTTGAGATTCACACAGCCAAATGTGGTGGGGGCATGGACAAGCATTGGAGAGGAGACAAAGGAATGCCATAGGAATGTCTGCCCTGGCCCCAACTCCCGTGTGCTTAACAGCTTAGAGGCAGTCACCCTTTGCCTCTCCCCCCCAGCTCCCTACCCACAAATCAAACTCCAAACGGAAGGTTTTTTCTCCTTGCTTAACAGCATTTTCTAGCCAAATAAACAGACTGTCAAAATAGCAGTGCAGCTCTGCTGTAGCCCTTAGTGAAATGGTTTCTCTTCCTCCCCCAAGCACAGGATCACAGCTGACGAGACCAGACGAGCTTTACATACTTGCAAAATAGCAGAGAGGTAGAGAAGGAATGCTCCCTGACTGAAAATTGTTGGGAATCCTTTTTGTTTGCAAACTGGCTTGCAAAATAGCAGAGAGGATTTTTCAAAGTTTCCTGATCGCTACTGACTCTCCCTCCCTCCCTCCCTCCCTCCCTCTGCCTCTTTTAAGCCCACCCCTTCATCATAGCAAACAATCACAGTGCAGCTCTGCTGCAGCCCTTAGTGGAATGGTTGTTTACACTACCAATAATGTGCTACATTGCAAATATACTGGAAAAAGTAGCGACATCCCTTGCCACGCCATATTTGGGTGTTTTACCTTCCCCCTTTCTGAATGAGGCGATGCTGTGGTGTGATCTGTGGGAACAATGAGCTATCTTAGTGGTATATTTAGAAGAATATTTGCCCGTATAAACGCACCCCTGGAGGAGCAGAACCTCCAAAGCTGTAGATTTGTCAGTTTAAAATTCCCTCTCTGGAAGCAAGCTCCCCAACACCCCATGAGAAGCGTATTAGTTTGTAAAAAGTTTTCATTTGAATAACGAAGGCTAAGTTCACCCTTAAAGCTTTCCAAAGAGGCCCAAGAATCTCACCACCCACCCACCCACATTCCACAAAAAACCATTTTGGTGAGTTATTTCTAGGATCTTGATAAGTTTAGGTACCTAATGGTTTGTTTGTTCCTTTTGTTTTAAACATGTTTTGTGTTTGTTTTGGATGCATACATAAACATGGAAACTGGAACAGATTTTATTCTCATCACTAGTTTCAATGCTGGCTTCACCAAAACACTGGTCAGATTTACCTTATAAGGAGGGGATTTAATGGAAAATCTGTAAAGGAGTTTCTCCTTCCTATAAATATATCAGCCTGGATGCTCAGATGTTATTAAAAATTAAAGTTGTGGCACTAGTTCCAAAGAACAGACAAAGGATACCTTCCAGATCATCTTATCTCACACATTATCACCCATCTGTGAGGAGTTTATCAGACATATGTCCTTAGGCTTAGGTGCATGATGAATTATGTTAGAGTTCAGCCGAAGGTTATATGAAGGGGCAATGTTGAAGGAAGGATAAGAGGTGACAGCAGGCAAGTGTTCTATGAGGCTGTTTGAAGCATAAAAAACTACAAAGGGGAGATAAGTGGGGCTTTTGAGGGAGTAGGATGCTGGAGTTCAAGGAACAGAGATCATAGGCAAGGATAGAGCTTGGTTTCAAAGGCAGGTGAGAGAGTCTAGGTCAGGATTCCAGGCATAGAAGCAAAGTAGAAAGTCAATTCCTTCATCTAAAACAGATTTTCTCTATTCAATAATGCCTAACAATGATATAGGTGGAATGCATATCGATTTTACAAATTTAAATGTTTTGGCAATGGCCCCTGACATAGGAGATTATCAGATATGGCAAAAACCGTGTCAAAAGATTGCTAGAACAGGAACAGGTTCCATTATCAGATGTCACCCTCCAGTGTCCTGGGGGCATAATGTGGCAGTCAGTAAGGTGTCCCTTTTTATTGGCAGCTTGTCCCCATCAATAGAAAAGGGAAGCCTCATGTGTGGCAGCACTATGTCCCCAAAATGGCAGAAGGACGCAGGCATCTGGTAAGGTTGCCCTTTCTGTTCTTCTAGTGATCTTATGACATGGTTAGGAATGCAATTTTTGGCAGATCCCCCCACGTCTGATAATCTCCTCACTCTACACAGGATTGTCCCTCAGAACAGACATAAAACAACAAAAGTTTGGTTTCTCTCTGTATATTAAAAAGTCCTAGCATGTTGTGTTGTCACCGCACCAATTTCCTCTTTCAAATACTGTGATGTTGTTAGAAAAACCGAAATATGGCAATGCACTTTAATTCATATAATAAATAACAACAAGAACAACAATAGTTTTTTAAAAGGATAGATAAAAGCCTAATGTACAGCAACACAAAAAAGAGACATTGGAACTTCCATGTATACTGAGTCATTACAACTACCTCAGCTCTTCCAGTTACGAAATAGTGATATTGAGGACTCATCTACATAAGCTAGTATATACTGTATGCCCTCTGGCAAATCCTGACTTTAGAGATGGCCTGTTCCACCCCACCCTTGTTACCTTAAAAACATAGACTGACATCCAATCAGAATGCTGGCCTGTCACTGCAGCCGCCATCATTTTCTTCACTGATACAAAAGCTAGGAAGGAGGCCCACAAAGTGTGACTGCAGGCCCCCTGCATATGATCAGCCTTGGTCAAAAGCTGAGGGACCCCTGCCTGACTTCTGGGAGAAACAGGGAGCTGACAGTGACAGCAAGGAAGAGTTTCTGGGACAGGCTCCTGCAAACATGTGGGGCCTAATCTAGTAGATTAAACTGGGCATTTTCTTATATTGCTATAAACGGACCTGTCCAGCTTGCCCCCATTCCAGCCCTGTATCTGCCTCAGAAGTTGTTTGGACTGTCAAGGGGCATATCAAGGTAACTGACCTGTGCCATTTGGAATGCAGGGCTCTGGAACGGGGGCATGGTGGGGTATTTGGCCCATGTACACAAGCCCTGAGAAAGCATGGTTTGAAACTTATTATGTGCATGTGCATGTGTGTATGTGTATTACATCTTTTTATTTAAATTATCATGCCATTTATCTGAGATATGCTAATCCTTTTCTGAAGATCTTATTACAAATATGGATTAACTGACATAATCATGTATAGAATGGAATGTCCACCTTGAATCCTAGATGTCTTCTTCCACTATTTCTCCTCCCCCAACCCATACAGACAGAATTTTATGAGTTGCAAATTGGGCCAGTTTTTTTTTAAATACTTTAATGAATTTTCCCCTAAAGGGAAGAAAAATCAGGTCAACAAGTTAGATAAAAACTTTTAGATACTTCAAATCTGTGGTTGCACATATATTTGGCTAGATACTTTTAAAATGTAAGTTTAGTAACTCAAAAAGTAACCAGGAAATTGTCTCAGTTTGGAAACATAATTATGCAATATAACTTCAAATCCAAAAGCTTGGTGTCATTGTTATTATTATTTTGTTGTGGCTGCTGTTTAATAATTATAATATGGAAGGGTTATAATCTACATGGGGAAAGGATTAAGGATATGCCATTAAAGACGAAGATGTGGAGCTGGAGCTGGAATCCCCAACTGCTGAAATCAATTTTTGCACATATTAGAGAAAATTCACTTAAAGCAACATATAGGTGGCATTATATAAAGCAAAATATAGGTAGTCAGATTAGCACATATAGATAGGAACAGATTAATAGTGTTGGAGAGGATGTGGTTCTCTGGGCTCTTATTTTCGTTTATATCTGTGATGGTCACAAGTTTATCCATTTAGGCAAAAATGTGAAAACTGAGATTAATGTGATCGCCCTACAAAAGATCATTTTTTTGCTCCAGCAGTGGCATTATGAATGTTGGACAGTAATTCCAACAAAGATAGTCTATAAAAAGATTTGTAGTAGCCAAATCAGTTACTTCTGGTAACTTGAAAGAAAATGTCTGTAATATCTAGAAAACATCTTTAGATAATCAGTATAATAAAATTTAGAATTTAGGTCTAAGAGAAGTTGACCTATTAGGTCAAATAAGCAAGGGAAGAAAAAAATGGCTCTGCACTTGAAGTAGTTTGGTTTCCCCATATTGAGTATATGAAAAATATACAGCATAGCCAAAGACTAGGGATGAAATACTTCACCAATTTTCTTTTCAAAGTTAACACAAAGTAATTACAACAACTTTCTTCCTGCTGCAAGAAAGTCTTCAAAAACTGCACAGCTTTCAAAAGCAAGTCGCTATTTGGGACTTATTCTATGCAAAATTTGCACATGTTGCTTTGCACAGAAAATGCACAGAAAAACATTTTGTGCACAGAAAATAGTAGTTTCGGCACAGAAAATAATATTTGAATGCAGAAGTATTAATTTTTGTGCAGAAAATGCAGTTTTATGTGCAGAAAATGATGTTGCCTATGCAAACCATGTGTGAATTTTACACAAAATAAACCCAACAGAATTTTCCCCAACAAAAAAATAGCATTTTCTGTGTAGGAATTAACAGATGCTTGATTTGCATAAAAGACATCATTTTCCTGCACAAAAACCCCACATTTTTTTCTGCACAGGAATTAATATTTCTGCATTGAAATAATATTTTTGTGCAGAAAATGCTGTTTTCAGTGCAAAACAACCATGTGTGAATTTTGCACAGAATAACAGCCAAGATTCGCATCAGTCCACGATTCTTCTCAAAAGGGCTTCTCAACATTCAAAAATCATGTTTTCAACCGTTTTTGGAATATTTTCAATTATTATTTCCATCCTTTTTAAAATCAGTTGCCAGTAACACATAGAAAGATATATTCAGGCTTACTGCATTATCTGTAATGAAAATTAATAAGTAAGTCCCATAATTGCATTCCTCATCCTTGATCATTAACTGAATTTGTTTGCCCATAACAAGACAGTGACAATGATTTTTCATATGTTTTAAATATTTTATTTAATACACATATGCATATGCAGTATATGTATGACACGGTAGCACAATAGTACCTCTGAGCATATCAAGAGGACCAGGCAGCAACATTTGTTGTAGCAGAGTTGCATTCATCAGACAAAGAAATGAGCACACAGACACAGGTTTGTGTCTAAACTAGTTTTGTTTAGTTATTAGAAAGGGCTTTGAAAGAGCATCACCATATCTGACTTGACCGCGCTGGCCCTCGTGTAGCAAGATAATCATTTTAAGGAATTTGGGGGGACATCCTAGTCTTTCCAGGATCTGCCACAGACCTTTTCTACTCACAGTGTCGATGGCTTTGGTGAGGTTGACAAATGTTACATAGAGACCCTTGTTCTGCTCTCTACATTTTTCTTGCAGTTGTCTAAGGACAAATACCATATCTGTAGTACTCCTATTGGCTCTGAAGCCACATTGGCTTTCAGGAAGTTTTTCTGCAATAGCAGGAACTAATCTGTTCAGGATTGCGGACCAGACTGGACAGCCCCCACCGCCCTCCTGAATAAACACAGACAAACAGATGCGATTAACTTTGTATTGATTACAAATATAAAACTTCAGAAAACATGGTTAGGTACAGGTTAGTAAATATATGCACATGTTGAGGTAGATAAGATAATATGTGTTGGCAATAGTTGGCCGCAACTTGCAAGCTAAATGGTTGGTGGCAATGTATGGGTCATGAACACAACACTGCCCACACATGTGGGTGGCGCAAGGACCGGTCCATCCCGGTTCCTTTGCGTGAAGGAGAGAGACACTGGCCGAGCCACCTGCTCGACACTCTCTCCTCCCCTGTAAACAAGCAATGTTAACAGCTACTAAGGCTCTCCCTTGAACTTGAACTTAACCTTGGGCTTGAACTTGCACTTGCATTTGAACTTGACGGAGACCCCTGAATTCTTACAACTTCTCACAAACCAATACACCCACCACTAAGGCGTTCCCATGGAACCGCCTTCCGCTAACCATTACCCCATCAACAGGCAGGCCTACCGGTCCCCATGGGCACCAGGCTTGGCAGGCAGTGCCCTGCCAGGCCTGATGTAAGCAGCATAGGCCCTGGAACGCCAATGCCCCAAGCGCATGATGGACTCTGCAGATATGCCGGCTTCCGCTGCCATGGTTGCCGCCCCTATCCGGAAGGAATGGCTAGTGAAGTCCTTGGCCTGCAGGCCCAAACCTCTGAGGGCCATTTTTAACATGCTCACAAACTGGAATCTGGTGAGAGGTATCCCATCCCGTTCCCTGAACAAGGGACCTTGCCCGAGCCCCTGTCCTTCCAAAAACTTCTTCATGCTTGCTACTGGACACGGGGAAGAACCTTTGACCTTCCGTAGGTGCAGGGTGGCCCCATGACCGCGCTGATCTGACTTTCAGCGCCTGATGTGTAGGTACAATCCGTGAGCCCCCAACAATACATCGCCGATCTGCAGTCCCATGCCGGAAGAGTCCATCTTGGAGGAGCACACCACCTCCCCCGCCCTCAGGGCCCAAAAAAAGACAACCGTGTATGCTGTGCCAAAAAGCAGTGCCTCATAGCTGGAGTGGCTTATGGATGGCAGATAATCCACCAGCTGTGCCAACATTGCATAGGATAGGGGGTGCTGAGCATCACACACCCTTGGTGCCCTCCTCCTCCAGCCCTCCAGCACTTTCCTTACCATGAAGGAGTCGCAAGGGTCCCCATACCCTGCTGCTTTGCTGAAGAAGGAAATGCCCGCCGCCTGGCCAGCTATCGTCCTTGACACCATCCCTCTGTCCTTCAAGGAAGCCAGATAGTGCAGGACTTCCCTCTCTGATGCTGGGCCGGCGGACCCATAGCCGTGCTGTTGCCTGAATCATGTGAACTGCGCCGCCACCCTCTGGTAGCTGGCCTGTGTGGAGGGGGCCAAGGAATCTGCTACGCCCTGGAGCACGGTTCACTCCCAAGGCTCCAGAGGCCTGCCAGGAAGTAGGTCTCCTTCTCGTCTGCGTCCGGCGCCAGCATGCGGAACTGGTCTTCCTGAAACCGAGACAAGGCATCTGCGATCTCATTATCCACCGCGGGTATGTGCCGGGCGTGAAAGCTGATGTTGGCCCCCAGGCAGGCAAGCACAAACTTGCGCACCAGTCTCATGACCCTTTCAGACCTGGAGGACTGCCTGTTGATGATCCTTACCACTGCCTGATTGTCGCACCAGAAACAAACTTTCTTGTCTCTGAATTCCCCACCCCACAAAGTGATGGCCACCACTATGGGGAAAAAAACTCCATAAAAGTGAGATCTTTGGTGACGCCCCTTTCCGCCCAGTCCTCTGGCCAGGGCTGAGCACACCAGTACCCATCTTAATAGACCCCGAAACCCAGACTGCCTGCCGCATCAGAGTGAACCTGCAGACTGTTGCCCAGCTCAAGGCGGCCCTGCCATGTGGTAACCCCATTGTAACTCTCAAGGAAAGACAGCCACAACCTGATGTCCTCCTTCACTCCTCTTGTAAGGCGGATGTGGTGGTGCTGCGCCCGCACCCCCCCCCAGTGAGTCTTGCAATGTGCATGCAGAATGCTCTCCCCGGGGACACCACCCTGCAGGCAAAGTTAAGATGCCCCAATAGCGACTGCACTTCTCTGAGTGTGGCTTTTTTTTTCCTCAGCAGGTCAGCCAGCAACGCCCTCAGGCTGTGGGTCTTATCATCTGGCAGTCTGGATATCCCCTTATCTGAATCAAGCTGTATGCCCAGGTACACCAGGGACGTCGCTGGTCCAACCATCTTGTCAGGTGCTAACGGTACCCCCAGCTCCGCCGTCAAAGCCTGAAAAGAGGAAAGCAGAAACCCACACTCTCTCCCCCCCCCCAGCTGGGCCCATCATGAGGAAGTCGTCCAAATAGTGTGTGACAAAGGGGGAACCTGCACACCACTGCAAGGCCATTCCAAGAATGTGCTGAATGTTTCAAAAGCAGAGCAGCTGATGGAACAGCCCATGGGCAATGCCATGTCGTAGTACCACTTGTAAAGAAACCTGAAGCCCAATAGGCAGTGATCCTCAAGGTGCACCGGCAGAAGCCAGAAGGCTGACTGGATGTCGCATTTCACCATTAGCGCACCCTGTCCGCAATTTTGCAGTAGGCGAACCGTGTAGTCCAATGATGCATACCTCACTGTGCAAAGTTCCGGTGGGATTGCGTCATTGACAGAAGCCCCTTTTGGGTAGGAGAGGTGGTGAATGAGCTGATACTCACCTGGGGCCTTCTTGGGCACCACCCCCAGTGGGGAGACATGGGTTAGGCATGGATCGCTGGTCGAAAGGCCCCACTATGTGCCCCGCCTCGACCTCTTTTTTGATTTTGTGAGCCAGCACCTCAGGCAGCTGTGCTGCCAATTTCAAGTTGCCTGAGGTGGTGGCCTCCCTTGGGCCCTGGAAAGGTATGTGAAACCCAAATTCAAATCCCTCCGCCAGATAAGTGGCCGCCTCTTTCTTGGGGTAGGCTGCCAAGAGAGAACACATGACATCCACTTTCATAGGAGTGAACGCCATGAGCCTCCCGACCCCTGCCCCCAGCTCATTTTGAGGTGTTGTTGCTGGCGTTCGCGCTGGGTCCATTCTCTTTCCTGCTGCTGGAAGCGGCAGGGCGGCTGCTCCAAAGACTGCCCGCTGCTTCCCTGATGTTAACAGGTCACCTTTGGATGCCCCCCCGCAGCTATCGCAGGCGTGCTCAAGCCTGCACTTGTACCTAGAGCACTTGCACCCATTGAACTCCCAGCACACTGGATTCTTCCCCTCTTTTTTGTGTGCCACCTTTTGGGGTTCACCCTTCTCCCGCCTGCCCGGCCCCATGGCTTGCAGCCAATTGGGGTAGACGATGGTCTCCCATCTGTGCATGGGAGAGCAGGATGCCTTCTTCCTCCATTCTATGTCGTACAGTATTGTATTGGAGTCCCCCACTTCGGCCCACACCAGCAGCACCTGGCGGAGGTGATTGATCAGGTGCCATGCCCGCTCAGGGAAGACCAAGGCCACCACCCCCATGAAGACCTCGTACCCATTTAGCCAGTTGGCAAAGGTGCATTCTAAAGGCTCCGCACTAGCCTTGTCACTTTCTTTCTTATCGCTTTTGTGCACCCTGGCCTCAGTCCCGGGAGGCGGGGCCAGAGTAAAAATGTCAATGTAATAGCCTTGTAAAATCTTGGAATGCACCTTGTGATCCAAGTGCCCCCCCCTGGGGGATCCTCCTTGGACTTGGCCTCTCGGAGCTCCTCCCCCTGTGGGTGTTTTCCCTCTGCCTTCCTGTCGGCTCCAGCTTTCTCCCTGGCTCTGCGCAGTTTGAAGGCCCAAGCCGGCAAACCTGGCTTGAAAGCCCCTTTTTCCCAATACCTGTATTTGTCCTCATCTGAGGACTCACCTGACGAGGATCCTGAACGGGACCAACGTCGCTTCCTGTGCAGACTCCGCCTCCCGTCAGACCTGCTGTGCCGCCGTGATGAAGACCCATGTGAGACTGACCGTCTGGAGTCTCTGGAACCGCTCCTCCCTTTCGACCTGAAACTTCTGTACCAGTCACTGCTCCTAGAAGCACCTAAACTGGAAGAAGTACTGGGCACCCCAGCCTCGGCAGCCTCAACCACGGGTGGAGCCAGCTTATCCGGCACGCTGCCAGCGGCAGCCCCCTTGTCCATCTTCTGCAGGACAATGGACAAGGCCCCCATGACATCTGCCAGGGTGGGTTCTGGGTGGCCGAAGACTTCCACCGGAGGCCAAGGTGCCTGCGCCGTGGTTACCCCGCTGCCGTCCTCCTGCCCCTATATCCCAGCCCCCTCGCCTGTCAAGGCGGCTTCCTCTGCCTGCATAGGTACTGGATCTGCTCGGTGGCATTGCTTCATTGCCCGCTTAGGTCCCATGGCCTCAGCAGCCCTTGAAAACTTGAGAGCTGTAATGCGTGGCTTGTCTCCCTGGCAGCATGTCTGAATGAATGCTTAGTGACCTGTGGCCCAAAACCTGCACAGAGAGGGAGGAGGGGCTTCTTCCACTTGGCATGACGGAGGGCGCTGCTGCTGCCTCCGTCGCCGCCTCAGATCTGGGAGGGTCGCGCTGCACGCGTCCCTTTATCCCATATCGCCCTGCCAATCAGAGGCGAGCAAACTTGCTCCTGATTGGCCCGATATCCCTTTCCCCTCCCCTACCCCAAAAGATGATGGGGAGAAGAAAGGGAAGATGGCGGCGTGCATGGCGTGCTATGCGGCCAGCCTCCCCCCGACCTCTCCCCCGCCCTGCCGCAGACATGTCCGGTGTGTGGGGCGGGGCCAAAGGACTGGTGTTTGGGGCTGCCGGCCGGGCCGCAAACAGGCCCGCCAGTCAGCGGCAAGCCCCCGTATCCTTGCAAGGATTTTTCCAGCAATAGAGAGCAGTGTTATGCCTCGATAGTTTGAGCAATTGGATTTTGCTCCTTTTTTCTTGTACGGGGTGATGATGACTGCATCATGGAGATCTGTTTCCTTTTTCCCAGTAATTCACAAGGAGTTTGTGGAATTTATCGCGGAGTGCATGAGCTTCATGTTTCCAAAATTCAGGTGGGATTCCATCAATCCCAGCTGCCTTGCTTTTTTTCATCTACTGTATGGCCTTAAGGGTCTCTTCCAAAGTGGGAGCTATGTCCAATTCATTTTTCATCAGTTTTTGTATCATATGTTTGATAGCTGAGACTTGGCCTACTCGGTTGGCCCTGGCCTCACATCGGGAGGCATGGAGACACCCTATCCACAATGCTGCAGCCTTATTTGAGAACTCATGCTGAACAAGTCTTGAAGAGAAAAGACAACACAGAAAGAACCACAACCCAGAAACATCACCCAAGGAGACCTTCTGCTGTGCTTTCTGTAACTGGACCTGTTTATCTCATATTGGCCTTTTTAGTCATCAATATGCTTGCAGAAAGTGCAGGATGAGTCCTTCCTGAATCTCCGTTTGTGAAGAAAATCCAGAGACAGACAGATAGAGAAAGACTTTTGTTTACTAGAGCATAATATAGTGATATTTGCAATCAGTCTGAGATTCCTACCATACAGACTACATATCACAGCACAATGTACAATGCAGTCTTATCACGGTATAGCCCAGACAGGACTGTACACTCTCAGAGCATAATCCAACTGAAAATTATAGAGACAGAGGTTCGCACACACATTCTCTCACAGAGATAAGTATTTGGCCTTCTCACTTCCCATGCTAGATTCCCATGCCTAATTAAGATATGTTAACCAGCTACATTTAACCTTCTCATTACTGGCCTCTGCAGGCTATAACATATCATACTTGTGCTTTACAATATAAATTTCCAGGTAGTATATCCCAGCACCCTGACACCCCTCAAAATTTATACTGAAATGAGCTGTTTTATACACATTTGACCATACCAAGCTTTGTAGACAGGTATTGGAATTTGATGGGACTCAGCGGTTTTGTGAACAAATCAGCTAAGCTTTCTTGTGATGGGCAATGCATCAGGGTAATCAGTCCTGCTTTTACTGCTTCACAGACATTCTGATACTGTATGGCCACATGTTTAGTTTGAGACTTAACCTCTTCTGCAGTTGCCATTTGTATACAGGCTTGTAAATCCTCATAGACCTCAATTGGTTCCTGTATTGGCATCCCAAGATCAATGAACAATTGTTTGATCCAAATCAATTCAGAACATAAATCTGATAAAACAGCAAAATTCATTTTCTGCATAAGATAAAGAGACTGTTGTCTGTTTCTTTGCCCCCCAGAAAATGGGTGAACTTGCATATGAAAAAAATCATTCCAGATATAGACTTCCTGTCTGAGACATTTTGTGCACTGTCTACATAGCAATGAAGTTCATGGCAACCTTTAGATGTAATCAATAACCCATATTCCATGGTACCTTTTAAATATCTCAACACTCTTTTCAAACCTTGCCAATCTTTTTGTGTAGGTTGTGATACCATTCTTCTCAGAACATTTACTGCATAGGATATGTCAGGGCATGTTCAGTTTGATGAATAAAGTAAATTTCCAACAATTGAATGATACAATTCAGTATTCTCAAACAATGTTTCCCTAGTAGTATTTACAAAATCAGTTACCATGGTTTTGGAGCACTTTTACAATTATACGTGTTACAATCACATAATAGTTTTATTATTTTCTGCTCCTGGCTAAGCAGAAAACTCCCAGTATCCAGTCTTTTTTACATTTACACCCAAATACTGTTGCACTTTACCCAAATCTTTAATTTGAACCTTTTTACCAAGTTCTTGGGTAAATGTTTTCACCTGTTCATTTGTTTTAGTAATTAAACACAGATCATGCACAAATGCAATCAGAATTTCATAAGTTTGATGAGTATCCCTTGTGTACATAGAGGGATCAGCAATACGTTGCTTAAAACCAATTGCTAATAAAGCATTATTCAAACATCCGTTCTAATTTTTCACAGATTGTTTTAACCCATGGATTGCCTTCTTTAACTTTTATACTTGATTTCAGTTCTCAGTTTGAAATCCAGGTGCTTGCTTCATATAAATGGTTTCTTTCAACTCAGCATTCAGATATGCTGTGCCAATATCAAAGTGTTGCACTTTAAATTTATTCAGATTAGCCACAGACGCTACTCTTACACATTGAGCTTTGGCAGTGGGCACAAAAATCTCATCGTATGAAGAATACTTGACCTGTGAAAACCCTTGTGGAACTGATCTGGCTTTGTACTTAGTTTCACCAGACTGCAGCTTTTTCTTTTTATATACCCATCTGCACCCAACAGTTTATTGTCCTGATGGCAAATCAGCCACATCAAAAACATTGTGCAAATCCATAGAATTCACTTTAGAAGTCATAGCAGATTCCCATCTTTTCCTCTCCTCTTGAGGCAATTGCAGAACCTGATTGTAATTGTTAGGCTCACATGTGATTTAGCATACCCTTACAGTATTTTGTACTGTAAACCTCTGAGGTAGAACACCTTTTGTTTCACAACTTGACCTTCTAGGTGTGAAAATTGAGTAACCTCCTCTTTCTCACTGCTTTCTGCACACAGGCACAGGCTTGTGTCTAAACTACTTTTGTTTACTAGAGCATAATATAGTGATATTTACAATCAGTCTGAGACTCCTACCATACAGTACATATCACAGCACAATGTACAGTGCAGTGCTATCACTGCACAGCCCAGACAGAACTATACAGTCTAAGAGCATAATCCAACTCAATAACACAGAGACAGTGGTTCTCACACACATTGTCTCACAGAAATAAGTATTTGGCCTTCTCATTTCCCATGCTAGCTTCCAAGGCCTAATCAAGATATGCTAGCCAGCTGCATTTAGCCTCTTCATTACTGGCCTCTGCAGGCTGTAATATATCATACTTGCATTTTACCGAATAAATTTCCAGGTTGTATATCCCAGCACCCAGACAATGAACAGGAGATATCATATAGAGCCAGTGTGGTATAGTGGTTTGAGAGTTGGACTAGGACTCTAGGGGCTTGTCTAGATGGGATGTTTTTCCCGTCATGCCTCTGGCTTGGAGCCCTGTAGTCCAAATGATGAAGGGCTCTTACCCTATTTTGCCTGACAACACCTGAGGCAAAGCCAGGAGGGGGAAGCCTGCTTAAAGCCTGTTAAAACTTTTAAATTAAACACCCAGGAAAACCTGCTTCATGTAGGAAAACCTGGATCAGGCCAGCATGGAAACTCAGGATCCGTACCTGCACACTGGTCTGCATTGCCAGCTGCTACTGCTGGTGTTACTTTGCAGCTGGGAAAGAGACCCCCTGCATGTAACCTGTTGTGATCACATGATGAGGGCCTCTTTCCAAGCTTCAGAGGGAGCAATGTGTGACAGTGGGGGAAGCGCCCACCAATGCCAGCTGGCATGCTCATATGGACTTCATCCTGTTTGGTCTAGGTAATGGTTGGGGCAACGGGCCAGATCTGGGGCCAGAAGATGCCAGCCAGAAGGCACCATATTCTGGCCAGTCGAGAGAATCCCTAGGAGACCAGGGTTGGAATCCCCATTTGGCCATGGAAACCCAGTGGGTGTCCTTGGACAAGTCACACTCTCTCAGCTTCATATAATATATTATTACATTGTCGCTATGTGCCCTCAAGTCATTTCTGATTATGATGACTGTAAGGCAAACTCATCAAGGGGTTTTCTTGTAACAATTTGTTTAGAAGAGGCTTGCCATTGTCATATTATTTATATATAATCGTGTGTGTGTGTGATTAACAAATAGGACTGAAAAATATAACAAAAGCAACATGTTTTGGCTTCTGTCTTCTTCAATTGCTAAAGTTGAAACTGAGCTTCATGCAAGGTGGCAACTCAGAAGACTGTGGTGTTGTCTATATGAGGCAAAAAGAAGCAGATTACTGTGCAATAAAGGCAAATCACAGCAGCTGTGATTTGTCTTCATGTTTTGTGGGTTTTTTTTGGCAGATAACAGGTATGCAAAGCTGTCTGCATTTGCTCTGCAGACGGGCATGCCTATGAATCAATATGGCAGCCACAAGTGAATTACTCATGGTGGAGAGCATGTGATGCGCATCTGATTGAATGTTGATGAATGAATGGGAAGAGAGCATGAAGGAGCCAATCCTGTGGCAGGAAACTGGTATGGGAGGGGTGTCCAAGAGTCAAAAGAGGTTTAGGACAGCTGAAAGAGAGAGTTGAAGATGTGACATGATGGGGAGAGGACTAGAATATGTGTATGGTTGTGTGTGCAGCTAAGGGAATGTATGTGCAGTGGGAATATTATTGAGCAAAACAGAGGCTAATGGGAATACAGAGTGATGGGGGGGAACCTAGCAATCTATTATTGAGTCTGGTAGATTTTGGAATTATATGGCCACCACACAGTGGGACTAGCAAACAGTTTAAAGTTAACCAAGTAGGAGACAAAGTTAAAAACATTGCTGTTATACTGTTTATGCAATAAATCAATCTTTACATTTTCTTTATCAAATCCAGACTCAAAGGCTTTCACAGCCAGCATCCATAGATTTTCCTTTTTTTTTTTTCCTGGACTGTGAGACCGTGTTCTGGAATAGTTTCTTTCTGACGTTTCACCTGCATCTGTGGCTGGCATCCTCAGAGAACGGTTGGGTAGGAGTGTGTCTGGGGTTTATATGCTGTGAACCCCTGTTGGGGAGTATATGTAAATTTGTGTAACTGAATGGTTAGTTTCTGGGTATAGAAATGCAAGTATCATTAGTGTCTGTTTGGCTAATGGTTGGTTGATGGGCCATTATCTGCTGGGAATCCCCCTGTCCCTGGGTGGAATTCTTTTGTAAGTGTTGAGTTTTGATTCTATTGTATTTCAAAACTGGGAGCCAGATTTTGTTTAATTTTAAGGTTTCTTCTTTCCTGTTGAAATTGTCCAGGTGTTTGTGGATTTCAATAGCTTCTCTGTGCATTCTGACATGAAGTTGTTGGCCTGGTTGAGAACTTCTGTGTTTTCAAATAGCATTTTGTGTCCAGGTTGGTTTATAACATGTTCTGCTACTGCTGATTTTTCTGGCTGTCCCAGTCTGCAGTGTCTCTCATGTTCCTTGATTCGTTTTTGCAGACTGCACACACACCTACCCAACCATTCTCTGAGGATGCCAGCCACAGATGCAGGCAAAACATCAGAAAGAAACTATTCCAGAACATGGCCTCACAGCCCAGGAAAAAAAACCCAAGGAAAATTCAGACTCCTCATGAATTATTTCCCTTACTAGTATTCATTTGGCATGCTAACCCTGTAAGTAAACACACACTGGTAGAAATACTATCCAGATTAAGTCAAACCCCAGTCCAAGGAAGGCATAGGAGGAAAGTTTGACATAAAGGTGGCAACTGTGAAACTACGATCTTCAGAGATATTTATTTGTTGGCAGCATACGTGGGGGGGGGGCAGCCAGGCTGAACAGTGATGTAAATTTGGCTGGTGTACCTGCCCGTCACACTCATGTTTTTATTCTCACCAGTTGCTGCCACTGAACAGTATTTTTTTTTTAAAAAAAGCATATCTAATGTGCAAAAGTGTGATATTTCACTTTAACAGAAAAGCAAAAAACAACAACAAACAACAACACACAAACCCCTGTTTTATCACATTAGCGCTTGCTTGCTAAAGAGAAAAAAAATAGTGGTTCTGGGCACTTGCCTTGTTAGCAAGCCCTGCCCCTCATGCTCTTTCAGCCAATTAGCTTTCAGGTTCTATACCGTTGGGAAAGTGAAGCAATTCGGTTACCTGTCCCAATGAGCAGGAATGTGCATTCCCACCACTGTTTTTTAAAAACTCCAGGCAAAGTCTTTTCTTGCAGAGTACTGTATATGGCATATTTAGCCCTCCTCCTTCTCAATACGATGATACAGTATGGGATGCCATTAAGACTGGTCATATTCTCCTCACATTTTGTGAGGAGTATTTTCACTGTTTAGGCAACCCATCTGTTTTCAGCATTCTTTAGTGGATGGGGGTAATATGCTCTGAGTTGAGGCCATGTGCTGTTAGGATCTTAAGCCTATAAATACAAAAATTCTCTCTTTTGTCCCAAATGTCAGAAGAAAAAGGCCCTTCAATGCTAAACAAGGAGAAGTCAGAGAGGCTGTGATGTTCAGTGTTGAAATGCCTGGCCACTGGTTGCTCTAGCTTCCTGGTTAGAATAGCAGCCTTATGGTTCCTGAAGTGTGCATGCAGGACTGTGGTAGTTTTGCCTATGTATTTCAGATGACTTCCTGTGTGGCTACACTGAATTACATAAATAAGATTGCAGGACTGGCAGGTGATGTGTACTAGATCCTATCATTCACTGTGCTCCTAAAAGTGACAGTCTTCTTAGGATATTTACAGATGATGCAACACTTTCAATCATAAGGGTATGACCTTGGATTGTTGACTTGTGTCTTTAGGACAGCTTTTACAAGCAATGTCTGTAAAAATTTTAGTGATTAACTGCAGCCTTCTGGGATCCATGACAAACGTGAGAGAAGAGCTGTTGGTTTGCTTCTTAATCACTCTTCTCGCCTTCTCTCTCTCTGGAATTTGTCAGACAAGCCCTTTTAAAGCATTTTTTTGCTGGCATAAAATAATCCATAGTTATGCCAGCAAAAGAATGCACCCGCCCTGCACTTACTTCTAATCCCAGCAAAGGCTTCCCTGGCAGTGAAAGAGGAAGTGGATGGAGCTCTGTTCACTTCCTCATTCAAAATCCCACATATTCTCACAAGAATATATAGCATGGGGGAAAAACAACAACAACAACAACAACAAAAAACAAAGTAAAAGTGGCACAAAGCACAAAAACACACGAAAAAACTTACAAGTAACCTGGGGAGGATCATAAAAAGTGCATCACTTACCTGGATGTTGGGGTTTGGCAGGGAAGTAACTGCGAAAAGGCAACATCTGATCTGTGTGCCCTTTTGTGGTTATGTGGCATTGTTATGATGCTGTATTTGATGTATCTGATAAAGTTCCCCCCAATAGAATATAATAATAATAATAATAATAATAATAATAATAATAATTTTTATTTTTAACCTGCCCCTCTGCTCGGCAACTGGGGCAGCATACAACAGGATTAAAACAACAGCAAGTTAAAACAATCCTTCCCAATCCTAACCCTCCCACCCCTTAAAACTAAATTAAACTAGTGGAGAATTAAAACAAACATAAAGTACAATACAATATACAAATTACGACAAAAAAATGGCAATAGTTGCAGGGGGGCAGGTAGGCAATCAACTCCACTTGAGCCAGGAAGTTATTCTGGGAACGCCTGCCAGAAGAGATCCGTCTTTAGCGCTTTCTTGAAGCTATCAAGAGTAGTGATAAGGCGGATCTCGTCTGGCAGGCCATTCCAAAGTCTGGGAGCTGTAGAAGAGAAGGCCCTCTGGGAGGTCTGCAACAGCCTGTTTTCATAGGCTGCAGCAGGTTCCTCTCAGAGGACTGAAGTGTGTGTGGGGGGGGATCATATGGGATGAGGCGGTCCCAGAGATAAGATGGACCCAAGCCATGTAGGGCTTTAAAAGTTAAAACCAACACCTTGTACTGTGCCCAGAAACTGATCGGCAGCCAATGAAGACACAAACATATTTTAAAAGCTTGGTCAACATCCATATCTTTCAGAAGTTATTTCAGAAAGTTGTTTCTGCTCAACAGTCAAGGCTCAATAGTCTTTAGATTTTTATTCTTTTATATGCTACTTTTTGTTGGATATTTAGTGGGGGAGTTTTACAGTGTGCTATTGTGTTTTGTATTTCTTTTAGAAAAAAAAATGAAAAATTCAGGGGGGAAGGCTTCTAGTCCAGTCATGTCCATGACAGGTTAAGCTTCATGAGCATGGGAATTGTGAGATGAGAAGACATCCAAACGTAAGATGCCTTTTTTAAAGAAATACATTATAGTTCTCTTTGAATTGGCTCATATTAAATCTGTACAAAGTGCTAAATTTAACATGGCCCAGCTTCATCATGTGAGGTATGGAAAGGAAGTGTGGTGCATACTTCATGACAATATAATTGAAGGGACAGTGCAGCCTGTTAGCAAGCATAGTAAATGTATGTAGTATTGAAATTGTCCTTTCCTCTGGTGTTATTAAGCTACTATAGCTCTTCACATCTGTCCATAAGCACATCTGCAGTTTGCTGTTCCATAGCCCAGCCCATATTTCTTTAAAGCAGTTATCACTTAACATGCCTGCTTTTTGTGTTATGGGAATATTGAATTTCTGGCTTTCTCCACTTTGTTTGAGCATCTGGGAAATCACCATGACAACCAGCACATGTGAGGTGTCTATTTAGGAAGCACTGTATTCCTTCAGCCTTCCTTTACTAAAATTCATTACCTTAATTGCTAAGCTAATACTGAAGCAAAATGACGCTGAGCAGAAAGATTAAAAAGACATACTTCTTGATTAAAAACTTCATAACTCAGAATCTGTATAATTGGTAAACGACACCAAATATATAAATCAGCTTAAGCATGGAATATGTCCATTAATATGCAGAGAGATAAAACAAGATTGCTCAAAACAACAACTTCTGCTAAATAAAATGAAAACAGAAAGACTAAGGAATACCATATTCTTTTCATAAATGTTGAAAATATCTGACTTAAGGGTAGAACTAGGTTTTTTGTTTTTTTAAAGGAATGTTTCAGTGAAATAAAATGCCAGAAAATTCAATATAGAGATAACCCCAAGAGGCAGATGGATCCATAGGAAAGTGCTGAAGATCGTCCAAGATCAGTATGAACAATGTGAAGAAATTGCTGCAGCATGGGCAAAAGGTCAAACTTGACCTCAGCAATCACACTTGCCTCCTAGTTCAAGCATTGCAAATGTCTGCAGCAAAATGACATCGCTAAGTGAAGTGAGCAGGATCTGCTTGTAAAAGTCACTGCTGAAGTGTTTACGAGTATACCTAAAACTTATACTAAAACATATTTACATTGTTTGCCTCTTTATTTCTGAACTGTATTTGTGCGGCTATTTCTGCAGGATTTTAAGCATCCAAACCTGGGAAGCTCATCAAACTACCAGAAGGAATAACCCTGGCCCTATACACTGCCATATGTATTGAGACCTTCCATGGATCTTTCTGAATGCTTCCACCATTTGGATTGTAGAGGGTAGTTAATATCTAATGTGGGGGGGGGGCACTTTCACTCCTGGGCCAGAATCAGCCAATAGGATCTCCTTACCCAGATGTCAAGCCTTTTGTGAGAAAACATGGACAGAATGGAGCTGTGCTTTGTATGTTCAAAATGTAAAGAATTACATATGGCATGCTCACTTTCTTCTGACTGCCCTGTGTTCCTAATCCCCAAAAGTTGCTGAAATGCAGCCCCGAAGACCCATTTAAAATTAAAATTCAGCCCCTGCCTAAATAGTTTCACACCCTAATCTAATGGATCTTGAGCAGTGGCACCACACCTGCAGAATTCTCTGCTCAAATATATTTACTTCTTCATCTGAAGAAAATAATAATAAAGGTAATGAATGTAGGGAAAATCAGATTCCTGAATTATATGCAAAAGGTGTGCAGCCTCAATATAATTTAGGAATACCCTAGCTGATGGAGTTTCTGATTCAGTTGAATGCCACCACTGAAGCAAACATTGTATGAATGCAGCAACAGATGTTTCAAAATGTATTTAGCAACAAGCTAAAACCTGATAAAGTAAAGATCTGAATCTGGAAATGTAGGTTTGATCCCACAGGGATCAAAAAGAATGGATAGCATGGCAGATAAACCTGGGAGAATGATAGATCTGCCACAGAAAGGCCTGAGAGATCATAGGACGTGAGGCAAGATTCATAGGTAGCTATAGAGTTCATTTTAAGAACAAGAAAGAATAATCAACTTTGGGCATAATCTGGTGAGGTTAAGCAAAAGATTCAGTACCTTGTCTTCTATAATGAACAGAAGCTTCCCTTTCATTTTTGGCTTCTCGGCTTCTTGATGGAGGATCAATCTAGATAGTAAGTGGAACATTTCTTTCCTGAAATAATTTTCTGGCCTAAAACTGTAGCATCTATATACACATTTACCTAGGATTAGGTTTCATCAGGATTAAGTACTCAAGAAAAATGTTTTTGGTAGATATGCTTTTTGCTGTGAGTAAAACAGGAGCATTTGCTGATTTTCATTCTGTTAACTCTCCTTCTCTAATGGCTCCTGTTCACCATTCTAATCTAATATCTATTAGATGTTGTCCTCTCTCTCAACTTCCTTTTGACTGTTCCCTTTGGAATTGCCAATCGGATGCCCCTAAGGCAGAAGCAATCCATGATTTATTTATTAATTTCTAGATTCCTTAGTCTCCCTGCTCTTACAGAAACCTGGATTTCCCCCAAGGGCACTGTTACATCAGCTGCCTCTCATTTGGCAACCTTTCTTTTGTCCATTCTAGTCACCAAGAAAGTAGATGTGGGGGAGTTGGCATTTTGTTATCTAGTCAATGCCAGTTTCAAGTTGTATCGTTTCCTCAAACTTACTCCTCCTTTTCATTTGAGATTCTTGCTATTAAACTTTTCTCGCCTCTTGAACTGCATGTTGTAGTCACCTATCATCCACCTGGACCATCAGCCAAGTTCCTTTCTGACTTTGATTCTTGACTGATGTATTTCTTGTCAGATAATGTCCCAATCTTAATCATGGGGAACTTCAATATTCATATGGATCATCTTAATAATCTACAGCCATTTGTTTTAGTGCTCTGCTATCTTCTTTTGTTTTGGAACTCTGCTCTAGATCACCTATTCACTCTCTTGATTTAGTTTTGACTAAAAAATATGTACTTTCTGAAGAGTCAGCTATTGAATTTCCATTATCAGACCATTACCTTGTTTCCTTTTCTCTCACTAATTGCCCTCACCCTCACTGGAATATTTGGCATTCTTTTCATAACCTCCACTCCATGAATCCTGAGGCATTAGGCCAGGCACTAGACTCTTTTTTTTTATCTTCTTTAAGTCTTGGCAGCTCTGTGGATTCATCTGTTTCTTTATTTAACTCAACCTTATGCCATACTCTTGATTGTTTTGCCTCTTTATTGACTGGTGCAACTTCTTCAGTTAAGCCAAAGCACTGGCTTACTCCAGTTGTTCAGTATCTCCAATCTTGTTCTTGAGCAGCCAAGCATCTATGGAAAAAGTCCAGGGAATTGGCTGACTTTATTCATTATAAATTTGTTCTTTTTTTTTTCTTATTTGCATGCTATATCTCTGGCAAAACAGAATTATTATGTATCACTGATTAGCGCTAATGAGCAACAGCCTCAGCGTCTTTTCTCAACCTTTAATTCTCTGTTAAAACCCTCATCTTCATCACTTCCTCCTTCATTTTCTCCTAACGATTTTGCTTCTCATTTCACTGCTAAGATTGATTTAATTTGCTCTTCTATGGAAGTCCCTGACTTGTCTCTTGTTCTGGTACCTCAGTCACTCATATTGGTAAAATTTTCCGCCTTCTCCCTGGTCTCTCTAGCTGAACTAGCTAAACTGGTGAAATCATCTAATTCATCTACTTGTTCTCTTGATCCCATTCCTTCTCATTTATTAAGCTCAGTTTCTCCTTCTATTCTTCCTTCTCTTCTTTCTATTATTAATCTCTCTCTCTCTATTGGTCACTTTCCTTTTGATTTCAAACATGCTTTGGTTTCTCCCATTCTCAAGAAGCCCTCACTCGACCTGCTCTCCCTCTCTAATTATCAGCCAATCTCATACTTGCCTTTCTTTTCTAAGGTTCTGGAATGTGCTGTTTATTTCGTTGTCTAGATTTTGTCTCCACTAACTCTCTAATGGATCCTTTCCAGTCCAGCTTTCACCCATTACACTCGACTGAGACAGCTCTTGCCAAGATTACTGGTTATCTTTTCTTGGCCAAATTAAAAAGTCCTTACTTGGTATTGATTCTTCTTGAACTTTCCACTGCCTTCAATACTGTTGATCATGGTCTTATGGGGGATCTGCTCCAGGATCTTGAATTTTCTGATTTTGTCCTTAATTGGTTCAGATCCTTCCTTTCTGATAGGTCATTTGCTGTGATTGCTGGTGGCCAAGTCTCTGCTCCTGTGTTGCTGTCCGTTGGAGTTCCACAGGGCTCTGTTTTGGGTCCATTGTTATTTTCTCTTTATACTTTGTCCCTAGGTAACCTTATTGGCTCCTACAGTTTTCAGTATCACTTATACACTGATGACACCCAACTGTATTTTTCTAATCCGGAACTCTCTTATTAATTTTCAAACACAGTTAGTGAATTACACTTTTATAGTATTGTTTTATTCCTGTTATAGTAATATTTTATTAATTTTATAATCTTGTTTGTGATTTTAGATTGTGTGCCATAGGCAGGTTTTTGTGTTTATGTTGGATTGTTGTTTTTTCTCCTCTGTAAAGTGCTATGTAAAGCCTATGGCACTATATAAATAAATGTAATAATAATAGCAATGAGATAGTAAAGTCAGGGTAGTCACTGTGTAACATCTAGAAAATGACTCTCATCTGCTAGAAACCTCTGGCCAGGAAGCAAAATATGCAAGCAAGATGAGAGGGACATAATATGGCTGCTCCAGTAAAAGCATCATCTATCAAGGTGGTTAGGTGTGGGAAAGATCATATGCTTTTTCCTTACCTACCCTTCACCCCTATTAATTATTTGGAATAGCCTTTCCTGGTTTCCTGACCCAAGTAAGAATGTTTGGCCTTCATCTACTCTCTGGAAGAAGTGTTTTCCCCTACTTTTTTATTGAATGGACTGGAAGGCAAGGGTTTTTTGTTTTTTTCACAACCAGGGTGAAAGCTAGATTTTTATTTGATTAATGTAGTTTTATTTGAATAGAATTCTGAGCACTGACTAGGTTAATCAGGTCATATCTGCTTTCTGTTATTGTTAACCATTAATACTGCTCAGGCTAAATCAGTCACATGGGTTGAATCCACACTACACAAATAATCCAATCTGAAACTGGATTATGTGCCATGACTCCTTTCTATGGAGTCCTGGGATTTGCAGCTTTACAAGGTCTTTAGCTTACTCTGCCAAATAGTGCTGGTGCCTTATCAAACTGCAAACCCCCAGATTCCATAGGAAGGAGCCCTGGCAAATAATCTAATTTTAAACTGGATTATTTGTGTAGTGTGGATTCAATTGCTGACAGGAGTTTATGGGAATTTTACAGAGTACATGGTTGGGGAGAATTCACAGGCACCTTTATGTGTCTGTTGCTGAATCCTGCAGCTGAGGACTACATGACCCATGGGGAGGATAGGGGATCACTTTTGAAAGCAACCTTCTTCATCCATTCTGTTTTCTGAGGCATTGGATATGAGGTAGCACATAGGTTACCCCATGCCAGCTTCAATGTGTGACTATGGAAAAAATTATGTTTTGGAAAAAGAGATCTGCCGTCTCCCTCCTTTGGGTCTGGGTGGAATTATCCAGTTGTATATTTGAGTCCATTACCAGTTTTAACTATGATTTATCCAGAGGGTCACCTCCCCTTTTAGATTTTGATTAAAGTTAATTAATAACAGTTGAATCCAGTTTATGTTTCAGTCTTCTTTATATATTCATTTGTTTGCAAAAAGTTTAATGTTTCACTCTTCTTTATATATTCATTTGTTTGCAAAATGAACCATTGAATGAGTAGTCATCCCCACCCCACCCAGCAAAATGAACTATGGGGTTGTCTAAATGGTGATATAAAACCTCATAGAATTCACTGGGAACCCTACCTGTCTAAATGGGATCTCACATAAATCCACAGTATTCAGAATAAGGGGAGCCCAAAAAGGCAAAAACATTTGTAGTTTTGTAAAAACAGTGAGGGGGGTGCACATTCCTGCTCGTTAGGACAAGCAATTTGTTTTGAATCATTTCCACATATGAGTGGGAGCACAAGGCTGATTGGGCGGGTGAGCTTGGGGGCAGGGCTTGTTAACAGGAAAAGTGCCTGCTGCCCCCATGTTGGATTTTTGCTTTAGCGAGCGACCGCTAAGGTGATAAACAGGGTGGTTTTTTTTTGTTTTTGTTTTTGTTTTTTTGCTATCATTTTAATGGGGGGGGGAAATCATTTTATCACTCCAGTACACCTTAGACTTTTTTTTAAAAAAAAAACAGTCAGCAGTGATGGAGAACTGATATGAATAAATCACTCACAGATGCCATCTCCCATGCAAAGCTTCTGGGCTGCTGGGACCAAAAGCAGAGTGAAAACATGTCACTGATGCTATGAAATTCCATAACTATGAGATACCCCATTTCCTCCCTCATATAGATGGGCCCTACCTTTTCCAAAATAAATAAATCAAGAAAAGGCCCAAATTCACTTGATGGTGTCTGTGAGCTTCAACAACAATGTGTGTTTGATAGAATGTAGTTAAGCAAAATGATCATTAATCTGAAGCATTGTGTTTTTCATCTTAAAAAAAAAATACCAACAAACCAAACCTAACAAAAACACATCTGTGTATTCCATTGCCAGGAAATAGCTGCAAAATATATGGCTTTATGTGAAATCTGAGGCAGTTCTTTTTTCTGAAAAGAAACCACACTGTACTGAATAGGCATCTATTCGAAAGCTGTTTCAGCATTTTGTGCTTTGTGATGTTTCACAAGATTTTCTTTCAATCTATATTTCTAATCAGAAAACAAAGAGGCAAAGAAAGAATAGCAAAAACTGGAGCCTTTTATAGAAGATTAGAGCTATTTTGATGCAAGATATGGAATGGGTGTTTTCTGTTCTGGCATGGTCCACCATATTTGAGATAAGCCCAAGGAAAAAATTCAGCTGCAAGGGGTCACTGGAAATTGGATTCCTAGTTCCATAATATAGTGGAAGGGACATACAAGAAAGCACAGCACCAGCATGTGAATAAAGATACCAGACACTAGGATTGGATTAAATAAGGGTGACCTTTCTAACATAATTAACTATATTAAACCTTGTGAAAAATGCAGGGGGGAATACCAATGAGGGAGCAGCTGAGGCTAGGGGTCTCCCCCAGACCTCCTCTTCAGCTTCCCTTGCATGAACACCTGAGCCCCAAGGCCGACCCAATATATGGGTTGCTCCCTGGCCAGTCCACTGATGGAAGGAAAATCCAGGTAATCTCTTACCCAAGTACCACTCCCTTCACCAAATGAGTACCACAGCTGTTCACCAAAACCTTAATTTCTTCCCGCATTACCTGACAGAGACACCATCTTAAGCTAATTGCCTATTCCCCAAAGTACAGTGTAGTGTAGAGGAGGAGGGGGACAGAGAAAAGGGATTAAAAAATCCTACTCAGTCCCAAAGCAACCAGCAAAGCATATATTGCACAGGCATGTGGGTCATTCACTGATATCAGTAGAGGAGGTAGAGAGCATGGCCAGAGCTTATAAATACTCTGGCCCAACCCCACATGCACAGTGTTGCAATAGAGATCACCATGACCTATGCCTTCTGGCCTCCTCCCCATTCATCCCAGCATATATGGCTCTTCCCCTGCAGTATCTGTTATCTACATGACTCCAGAGCTGGGATTTCAGAGCAAGAGTGATGACAGCATCTGCTTCAGTATTAGGGTAACTCACAGACCCTTTTTGCTTGGACAGGTGAAAAAGCTGATAACAAGGCTTTCAAGTTTTCTAGAAAATCCTTTGAGGAGCAACATAATCAAGCAGATATCACACTTCTATTCTGGAATTAGCTTCCTATTTTGTGCTATTTGGTTATGTAGTAATGCATCTTTGTATGACTGTCTTCATTTCTAATTACCAAAAAAAGGTGCATTTCACTTCCCTGAGCTATTTTGTTGACTGCTGTGCTTTTTACAATTCGAGACTACAATTTAGGAGCTTACTCCTAGCTTGTAACTATGTATTCTCTCTGTGTATGTACTGGGAAGTGACACTTGTATTTTCAAGCCCTCCTGTGATGTGGGCCTAAACCAGGAAGGCCCTGCAGTTCCTAGCCTTGGCTGCCTGTCACATTCACCTTGCCCTATGGTCCCCCTTTTCAATCCCTTTTTGGATTTGGTTCCTGGGCCTCTAGGTGCCCAGACTGTTTAAAAGTGTGGACAAGCCTGTTTTAAAGTGGTTCCTTTAATGGTAAGTGTGACCACTCCTTGATTCAGGGTCAAGGAAGCCAGTCAGAGACAGATTTAACAAATTAACAACAGTTCAACTTTGTCATTTATATCATGCAGAATATTTCATAATTTAACCAGTTCCAGTGCTTAGTTCCAAACAAATAGTGGAATTCATGCTAGGTATTATCAGACCTCTTTTCCTCCATTCATTCTACATCCTCCAGACACATCGACTTCTCACTGTCTTTCTCAACTCTCACAGACTCTCCCTCCAGAGGTTGCTCCCTCCCATCACAGAGTTCTTTGTACTGGGATTGGCTGGCTTCTGTTATCCCCACATGTTGTTTTACACCCAGTCACCAAAGCTTAATTCAGTAACTCATTTGCAAGCTTTTTTTTCCCATTTGTAGGTTTTCCATGGGTTTTATCCAGGCTGTGAGACCATGTTCTGGAAGAGTTTATTTCTGATGTTTTGCCTGCATCTGTGGCTGGCATCTGCAGGGAATGGTTGAGTAGGAGTGTATGGGGGGGTTATATACTGTGAGCCCCTATTGGAGAGGATATGTAAATTTGTGTATTTGAATGGCTAGTTTCTGGGTGGAGATATGCAGGGAGGATTAGTGTCTGTTTGGCTAATGGTCCATTGTTTGCTGGAAATCCCCCCTGTCCCTGGGTGGAGTTCATTTGCATGTTTCGAGTTTTGATTGTAGTGTTTTTCAGGACTGGTAGCCAGATTTTGTTTACTTGTAGGGTTTCTTCTTTCCTGTTGAAGTTGTCCAGGATTTTGTGGATTTCAATAGCTTCTCTGTGCTATGCTCAGTGAAGGACAAAAGAGACGCTAACACGGCCACAGGAGTTTACTGCATACCATGCAGCTGTGAACAAGTTTACATAGGGACCACTAAATGCAGTGTGCAAACTTGAATCAAGGAACATGAGAGACACTGCAGACTGGGCCAGCCAGAAAAATCAGCAGTAGCCGAACACCTTATAAACCAACCTGGACACAAAATGTTATTTAAAAACAAAGAAATTCTGGGCCAGGCCAACAACTATCATGTCAGAATGCACAGAAAAGCTACTGAAACCCATAAACAGCTGGATAACTTCAACAGGAAAGAAGAAAAAGTAAACAGAATCTGGCTACCGGTCCTGAAAAACACTAAAATCAAAACTCAACACATGCAAATGAACTCCACCCAGGCACAGGGGGATTTCCAGTAGACAATGTTTCATTAGCCAAGCACACACTAATCCTCCTTGCATATCTCCACCCAGAAACTAGCCATTCAAATACAGTTGCTCCTTCACATTTGCGGCTTTCAAACTCGCATTTTTGATTATTCCCGGTTTAGCCCCAGCCACTTAGGGAAGGCTGGTGAGAGGCAGGGCAACCTCCTGCCTGCACCTTCTCTGGCCTTCCAGAGGCAGCTCCGGGGCTTCAAAGTCCCAGAGTCCGCTGAGGAAGGGCGGGGGGTGGGTGGGGTGGGCAGCCTCTCTCCCTCCCTCCCTATGCCTTCCCCAGCCTTCCTGAGGGGACTACGAGGCTTCTAAGACCCGGAGTCCCCTCAGGAAGGCTGGCAAGAGGCAAGGCACCTTCCCTCCCCACCCACACACTGCCTTCCCCGGCCTCCTCTCCGCCCACACGCTGCCTTCCCCGGCCTTTCTCAGCAGGGTCCGGGGCGCCAAAGCCCCGGAGTCTACTGAGAAAGGCCAGGGAGAGGTAGCACAGCCTCCTCCCCACCCACACACTGCCTTCCCCAGCCTTCCTCAGTGGGCTCCAGGGCTCCAAAGCCCCAGAGTCTGCTGAGAAAGGCTGGGGAGAAGCAGAGCAGCCTCCTCCCTGCCCACACGCTGCCTTCCCCGGCCTTTCTCAGAGGGGTCCAGGGCTCCAAAGCCCCGGAGTCTGCTGAGAAAGGCTGGAGAGAGGCAGCGCAGCTCCTCCCCACCCACATGCTGCCTTCCCCAGCCTTTCTCAGCCTGGTCTGGGGCTCCAAAGCCCCAGCGTCCACTGAGAAAGGCCAGGGAGAGGCAGCACAGCCTCCTCCCCACCCACACGCTGCCTTCCCCGGCGGGCTCTGGGGCTTCTAAGGCCTGGAGTCCCCTCAGAAAGGCTGTGGAGAGGCCAGCCAGGCTGGCCAGACACCCTCCCACTGCCTCCCTCCCTCTGGGGGGTGGGCCACGGGAGCAGTATCTGTTATTCACGGGTTTTCCACATTTGCGGGTGTCTCAAGAACCTAACCCCTGCGAATGTGAGGGACAACTGTACACAAATTTACATATCCTCTCCAACAGGGGCTCACAGTATATAACCCCCCCCACACACACACTCCTACCCAACCATTTTCTGAAGACGCCAGCCACAGATGCAGGTGAAACGTCAGAAATAAACTCTTCCAGAATGCGGCCTCACAGCCCAGAAAAAAAAAAATCACAGAAAATCTATGGATGTCAGCTGTGAAAGCCTTCAACTTCACATTTTTTCCTTTTGTATCAGTTTCACACCTCCCGTATTATTAGCACTATTATAGTTGCTTTAAAAAGTTAATCTTTTGTTTTCCCAAAATAAGTGAAAGAGTTGTTTTTACAAATGTGAATGCTACAAGCTGCTGTCCAGTGGGCTTTTAAAAATAAATATATCATTTTACTAACTATTCAACTGTAATCATTGTAGTTATTTAAAAGAAAATGTGAATTTGCTACAACAGCAACAGGAAAGTCCTACACTGATTTCTTAAATTCCATCATGGCCACCTGTCAAAATTGTTGAATTATGGGTTGTTTTTCTATGCAGAGACAGAGAGGGAGAGAGAGAAAGACAGTGCAAAGAAGAAAAGGAAAATAACCAGGAGGGTGGGAATCTGACTTTTGAATTAAGTGTTATATATGACACAATAATAGAAGTAATGCATTACATTTATCTTTGTGGACTTTACTGGACATCCACCACGAAGTCAGAAGGCACTATAAGCCATCCTGTAATTTATCAGAATAATGACTGAAACTACATGGTTCAAATTGTTGCTCTTATTGTTCTTGTTGTTGTTGTGTGCCTTCAAGTCAGTTCCAACTTTCGGTGACCCAAAGGTGAACCTAGCATGATGTTTTATTTTGTAAGGTTTATTCAGAAGAGGAAGTCTGCCATTGCCTTTCTCTAAGGATGATAGAGTGTGATTAGCCCAAGCTCACCCAGTGGGTTTCCATATCAAGATAGGTCCAGCATCTGCCTTGGATAGAAGCTGTCTTGGGGCTCATCAGGCATGGTTTCCAGACCTTTAACCATTTTAGTCGCCCTCCTCTGGATACGCTCCAATTTGCCAATATCCTTTTTGAATTGTGATGCCCAGAACTGGACACAGTATTCTAGGTGAGGTCTCCTTCCTTGGAGGTCTTTAAACAGAGGCTGCATGGCCATCTGTTGGGGATGCTTTGATCAAGATTTCCTGCATGGCAGGGGGTTGGACTGGATGGCCCTTGTGGTCTCTTCCAACTCTGCAATTCTATGATTCTATGATCTACATGAGCCAGGATATGCCAGCTCCCCACTGGTGTCTCCCGGCTGAAGATCAGGCCCATTCCTCTCCCGTTTACCTCCAAATGGAAGGAAATCCAGACGGGCACACCAGCCTGTCACTGCAGCCAATGCCGCCAATACTTCCCTCATCATCCTGGAAGCTAGGAAGCCAACCCACAACATGTGAACAAGTTCTTCTGCATGTGACCAGCCTGGCAAGACAGACTGGCAGCTGCAGTGATGGGCCTGTCTGTTGGGATGGGCTCCTGCAGTCTCATAGGACCCAATCCATTTGTTCCATTGGAAATGAATTAAAGCAGCTATTTTAACAGAAGAGTTTATTGGGCCCTACCCCATCTTCCCCCTCTCTAGTCTTCTATTTGCCCTGGGGGTCATGAGGACTGCCTGGGGGCAGAACAGGGCAAAAATCCTGTATCGTCAGGACTGCAGGGCTCTAAGAAGGAGTGAGGCAATATATATAGCCTGCACAGACAAGCCCTTGGATAGTTTCTTTAAAGTTGAGACTAAAACAAAGAGTGGGATTATCCACACTACAGACACGGAAGCCTGAACATCCTGGAAGTGGCTGTATGACATTCTTGGCATTGTTACCTTAGTTATATTGCCCACCAAACAAAAATAATGTCCAATTCCAATGTCATGTAAAAACATTACCGTATTTCTCCCAATAACAACCATCTCTTTTTTCAGGGAAGCTCTGGGTCCTTAGTACTTAATTAAATTATCATACATTGTATGCTTTTATGTAAACAGAGAGAAACAGTCAGAATCTATTCTTTTCTGTAAGCAGTGATGTGAACATCTCTTGGATCTGGTTTGTCCATGTTTCTCCGAATCCCACCTACAATTTCTTCCCCTCTCCATTTCATATTACGTTGAGAGACATTGTATTTCCTTCCCACATTGAAATTCATGTGTATTATTCAAAATATTTGTTGTAATTTCTGCAGTGATGTGTGCAGTTAACCTAAACATACACACTTTTTCACAACTGATTAAAACAGAGAAAGGGACCAATTTTCCCTCAAGCTCCCCCAGTGACTGTAGAGCAGCTCTCCCAAAGATTTCCAGTTTGGGCTGTGTACTGGTCCATATGGTGAGTGGAGTAATGTGACATCACTTCCACTCACCATTTTCACAACTATGAGGCCAACAACAGAAGTATGAGAAGAGGTGCAGATGACACCAAATTAGGAGGAGTAGCTAATACCCTAGAGGACAGGATCAAAATTTAAAATGACCTGGATAGACTGGAGAGCTGGGCCAAAGCTAACAAAATGAAATTCAATACGGAGAAATGTAAGGTACTGGACTTAGGGAGGAAAAATGAAATGCATAGATACAGGATGGATGAGACATGGCTAAATGAGACTATGTGCAAAAGGTATCTAGGAGTCCTAGTAGACCACAAGTTGAACATGAGTCAACAGTGTGATGCGGCAGCTAAAAAGGCCAATGCAATTTTGAACTTTCATCTTTTCCCATCATGTTAATTTCTTTATGATGTTTTTCTAGATTTTTACAAAATTACCTTGCTTTCGTAATTGTATTTATTTTAATTCTTTACTGTCTGTAGGTAAAAGAAACACCTTCTAGTCTTTAACATCTCTAATTAATATTCCTTTCCCTTAATCGTTGAGTAAGGAATTTGTATTCCTGTCTTTTCTTCAAAGTTTGTACAGATGTGTCAAAATATATTATTATTTTGTCTTCTTCAATTTTTAGCTTGTTTGTTTAGCTTCTTTTTTTTTGGATAATCTGTTCTCTTAATCTGCTCCTGGTAAAGCAGACAACAATATCCCTAGGAATTTTTCTTTCTTTTGCTATTGCATAGTTGACTCTAAACATTTTATCTATTTCAGAATCAAGTTTTTCAGTGGTAGTTTCGATGTATCTTGCTAGGTGTGGTATAATTCTTTCTTCCAGTCTTTCGTTAATATCCTCAGATAATCCTCTCAATTTTATACATCTTTCTCTGTATCTGACCTCTTCAGTTAGTAAAGTCTTTTTCATTTGTTCTTGTTCAAGAGACATCGATTGTGTATTATTTATATTTTTCTTTTATGCTTTCAACTTCCTGTTTAATTACATTCGTATCTTCCATTAATCTCTCTAGTTTCTTACCAATACAGTCGTCCCTTCACATTCGCGGGGGTTCCGTTCTGCGGACCCCCGCGAATGTGAAAAATCCGCGAATAATGACTCCCCTCCCCCTCCCTCCCCAGGCCTTCGCAGGGCCTTGCTAGGCCCCACGGAGGTATCCCCGGCCCTTCCTCCCTCCCTCCCCAGGCCTTCGCGGGGCCTTGCTAGGCCCCATGGAGGTCTCCCTGGCCCTTCCTCCCTCCCTCCCCAGGCCTTTGCGGGGCCTTGCTAGGCCCCACGGAGGTCTCCACGGCCCTTCATCCCTCCCTCCTCAGGCCTTCGCGGGGCCTTGCTAGGCCCCATGGAGTTCTCCCCGGCCCTTCCTCCCTCCCTCCCCAGGCCTTCCTGGGGCCTTGCTAGGCCCCACGGAGTTCTCCCCGGCCATCCCTCCCTCCCCAGGCCTTCGCGGGGCCTCCGGAGGGCCTCCGGGGGTCCCGCGAAGGCCTCGCCACCACTCCCCAGGCCTTCGCGGGGCCTCCGGAGTGCCTCCGGGGCCCCGTGGAGGCCTCCCCGGGCCTCCCCGCTCCCTCCAGGTCTTTCACGGGGCCTCTGGAGGCCCTGTGTCATGGTTTTTTGGGGGGGGCGGGGGGGCCCTCCCAAAACCGCGAATAACCAAAACTGCAAATGTCAAGTTCGCGAATGTGGAGGGGCAACTGTATTGTTCAATTCTCTCCTTAATCTGTTTTTATTTCAGTTCTAATTTCCTTCAGTTCATCTCTTATTTCTTGTCTCATTTTCTTCATTTCCTTCTACATTTCTTCCTTTAATAATGCACTGAGATCTACCGCTTTTAATGAACCTTCAATTGAAGGTTGTCTTTGTGTCATGATCTGAGCCTGAGCTTGTGCAGCTGTTTCCTTTGAGATGTTGCCATATTGATGATTTTACCTTTATCTAGGTTTAAAATTATATATATATTTATATTTATGCTTCCTCCTTGTTTGTATTTATATATATGTATATATATGTATATGTGTGTGTGTGTATATGTATATATATATATATATATATATATGTGTATATATATATATATATATGTATATATTCTTATATATATGAATATAAGTATTTATATCTGTTCTAATTATCTAAATTTCTAAGTACAGTATCTAGTATCCGATATCTAATATATGCAATATGAGCATCCAATGCTTCCAACTTCAGACCTCAGATCAACATTTCAGTATGCAGTATTTGAATATATATAGTCACTATTCTGTATGCAACTACCACATATCAACTCTAAATCCCTGATGTTCTAAATACCTTGTTTTAAACTCAATTTGCAACCTTCAACCTACAGTGTCTTCTATTCAAAATATTCAGTTCTCAATACTCAAACTCACATATGTCTAATATATGCAATATGAGCATCTAATGCTTGTGATTTCAGACCTCAGATCAATGTTTCAATGTTCTGTATTCCAATATTCAGTATTTAGTTCACAATTTGTACAATTGTAATCATATTCAATATAGTCCCTCTCCTGTATACAACTACCAAATATCAAGTCTAAATTCTTAATGTTCTGAATAATATATTTTAAATTCAATTTGCAACCTTCAGTCTACAATGTCTCCTATTCAAAATTTTCAGTTCTCAATACTCAAACTTGCAGCAATTAATATGTCAGTTTTCAAATTTCCAGAACAGTATTCCAGTGTTCAATATTCAAATTTCCAGTCTCAAACCCAATAATCAATGTTCACTATTCGATATTCAACATTCAACTTCCAATATTCAACATCCAATGTTCAACATCCAGTATTCAGGGTTTTGAGGCCTCCAGTATTTTCAAATTAATTATATTTTTCCCTAGGATCAAATTATCAATTACAAGGTGTACCCAATGTTTAATATTTATGTTCAGATAAGTCTCCTAACTCAATGGTAATTATCATTAATTCCCTTTAAGAGACAATAATTTTGGTCTTTAAAAATCTTTTCACTTTCAAGATCACTGTTCTATCACAGTACAGTACAGTATATTACAATTATATTATATTTACAGATAAAGATGGGGAAGTGAGAGAGGAAGAAGAAGATGAAGAAACAAGAGGTGAAGAGCAAGAAAAAGAAGGTGAAGAAGATAAAGACAAGGGAGAACTTACTGAAAAAGAAGACGAAGGGGAGATAGAAGATGAGGATCAATAAATGATAGAAAATATATATTTACATACACATATAATATTAAATATATATATATATATATATTAATACTAATCAAGAAAAAACATGGATACAAAAATAATCTCATGAAATGTGAAAGGTATGAACTCAAATCACAAAAGAAAACAAATCTTTCATTATTTAGAAAAACCAAAAAATGAAATTATATGCTTACAAGAGACCCAAATTAAAGAAGACCATACTAAGTACCTCAGAAACCCCAAACTAGGCCAAAGTTTCATCTCATCAAACCGAAAAAAGAAAAAAAAGGTGTGGTTTTATATATAAATAAAAAATATTATGCAGAGTCTTTAAGGACTCTGAAGGCTCCTATATAGGAGTTGAAATTAAAATGGGTAATTTTCAAATTTTACTAATAGGAATTTATTCCCCTTTAGAGAACAGAGAAGCTTTCTTTATAAAATTAAAACAAGAAATTGAAAAGGTTCAGGTAGAGAACGTTATTTTAATGGGGGATTGGAATGGAGGAATAAACCGAGCAATAGATAGAATGTCAACTAAAACTATTAAAAAAAAAGGTAAACTCCCTAAAGCTTTCTTTTAATTAATGAAAGAACAAAACTTACTGGATGTATGGAGATGGAAATACCAAGAAGCAAAAGCCTTCACCTTCTATTCAGATCCTCATCATACATACTCCAGGATTGATATGTTCCTGATAACTAAAAGTCTAACAACATGGGTAAAGAGTATGGAAGTTTTACCTAAATGGACCTCTGACCAAAATCTGATTCAATTACAGTTACTACAAAAAAAAAAAAAAGAGAGAGAGAGAGAATTATGTTGAAGACTTAATGATAGACTATTAAATGATGAGGAGATATTAAGAAAAACAAAAGAGGCACTGAAACTATATTTTTTAGAGAATTCTACTGATGGCTTGAGAGCAAAGACAATTTGGGAAGCAAGTAAACCAGTCATGAGAGGGTTCTTTATAAAACAATCTATTGAAAAAAGAACAAAAGATGAGGAAAAACATCAGAACCTTCTAACTGAAATTGCAATTAGAGAAGACAAACTGAAAAAAACACCCAACAATGAAAAATTAAGAGAAGAGATCAAACTGTTGATAAAACAAACACAAACAAATAGTTGAAGAAATGGAGGTAAAAATGAGAATGTTGAAACAAAAATATTTTGAAATGGCTAATAAATCCGGGAAATGGCTTTCACAAAAACTTAAAAATCTGAGAGAGAAGAGAATCATTCATGAAATAAAATTTAAAGGAAAATTGGTTAAAGATAACAACTTGATTAAGAAAAGCTTTCATTATTTCCACTTGAATTTATATAATGATAAATCATTAAAAATATAGATAAGAAAATAGAACAATATTCGAATAATCAGCGAATTATGAAGCTAACAACAGAACAAAAAGAAAGCTTAAATAAAAGTATTACAATGGCAGAAATAGTAGAAGCAATTAGAAAGATAAAAATTGAAAAAGCCCGCAGACCGGATGGATTTATGTCAACATATTACAAAAAAATGGAAAATGAACTTATTATTCCTCTGTATAACATGTTAAATAAGATAATTGAAGAAGGAATTTCAGAAACATGGAAAGAAACACCAAATTAGGAGGAGTAGCTAATACCCTAGAGGACAGGGTCAAAATTCAGAATGACCTGGATAGACTAGAGCGCTGGGCCAAAGCTAACAAAATGAAATTCAATACGGAGAAATGTAAAGTACTGCACTTAGGGCGGAAAAACGAAAAACATAGATATAGGATGGGGGAAACCTGGCTGAATGAGACTACATGCAAAAGGGATCTCGGATTCCTAGTAGATCAGAAGTTGAACATGAATCAACAGTGTGATGTGGCAGCTAAAAAGGCCAATGTGATTTTGGGCTGCATCAATAGAAGTATAGTGTCTAGATCAAGGGAAGTAATAGTGCCACTCTATTCTGCCTTGGTCAGGCCTCACCTAGAGTACTGTGTCCAGTTCTGGGCACCACAATTCAAAAAGGATATTGACAAGTTGGAGCGTGTCCAGAGGAGGGTGACTAGAATGGTGAAAGGTCTGGAAACCATGCCTTATGAGGAAAGACTTAGGGATCTGGGTATGTTTAGCCTGGAAAAAAGACAGTTAAGGGGCGATATGATAGCCCTGTTTAAGTATTTGAAGGGATGTCACATTGAGGATGGAGCAAGCTTGCTTTCTGCTGCTCCAGAGACTAGAACACGGAGCAATAGATGCAAGCTCCAGGAACAGAGATTCCACCTCAACATTAGGAGGAACTTTTTGACAGTAAGAACTGTTCAGCACTGGAACACACTCCCTCGGAGTGTGGTGGGGTTTCCTTCCTTGGAGGTCTTTAAACAGAGGCTGGATGGCCATCTGTCAGGGATGCTTTGATTGTGTATTCCTGCATAGCAGGGGGTTGGACTGGATGGCCCTTGTGGTCTCTTCCAACTCTAAAATTCTATGATTCTAGGTTGTGAAAGAGTTATGGACGGGGGATGAGAGGGTATTTTCAGTCATTTTAGACACTGTGGACAAAATTTGCCCAGTATAACACACACTCAAATGTGCAGGCTTCATTGTTTTCGAAGGACTGGAGGAGGGCTTTGGGGGCATTAATTCACTTTCTCACCCTTGTACTAAAAATGCATATGTGTTTCCCCCCCGAATTATGCACATTTTAGCCATTTTCATTTAGACACATGCACATTGTTTTGTGCACATGCTATTTCTTGGAAGTATCCTGTAAGCCTCACAAATGTTTGAATGCTGAAGGTGATGTGCACATTTTCTGACAACAAACCTTAGGAGATGTGTGAAAACAACACTTGTCAATGTTGTCAAGTCAATTAAGTACCTTTAAGCCCTGCAGACAAAATTCTGGAGCACAAAAGGTACAGTACATGAGAGAAATGACCAAAGATTATTTTATATTATTATTATTATTATTATTATTATTATTGGTTGTAGAAAAGCTCTGTCTGTTTGGAAGCCAATATATTTTTAACAGTATGAGAGATCTGAGGACCCTTGACTGCCAACTCTAACTGGAGTTACAAGGATTGGAAGGAGCTGGCTTACAGAGAGTTTATGAAGGGATTCTGTTTAAGCTTTGGTTTATTAGGCCAAAGAGCTTTCTTAACCTTGGTCAGGCAAGCTATGTCATTCCACAGCTTCCTTGCTCCTAATACTCAAGAGTGTTTCTGGCTGCATCCTGTAGGCTAATAGCCCAGGGAATGGGCATTTCCCTCAGGCCTGAAAAATAAACCTTTGAAGCTTTTGTAAGACTGAGCAAGCTTAGTCTTAGTCTAACAGTGGCGTAAAATATTATTTTTGTGCATGCACATCTGAGTATGTGTATGAAAACTCCACAGATGAGTAGATTAGTCAAGAAACAGGCAAATCTCTTACTGTTGTTTCAAAATCTATACATAATTACTACAGCTGTCAACATTTCTACAAAGACTATTTCTGAGAAACTATTTGGGGCTTTCCCCCAACCTCCCCTGTCCAGAAGATTTCCCCCCTCCAAATATTACTAAACCTGGGGGGCGGGGCTGGAGCTAGGTGTGGTCAGTTGAAGAGACTTTTTAGCAAAGAGCTTGATGGTGAATTACCTCTCTCTAGAATAGGAAATGTCTGGTTGAACAAAACCCATGGAGTTAGTAGTGCCCAGGTATTTGCTTCCCTCATCCCAAAATTTAAGAGAAAGTTGGTGGCTAGAGGTTGATAATCGGTGGGTGGGTGGACAGGCAAGTATTTAGCTATACTTCAACAGCCAGATGCAGGAATACAACATCCTTCTCCTGCACATTTCAGAAGAGCCCTGCTGAAGCACAGCCAACCTCTGCCTGGCTATCCCCATCATTCTCTGGCCACTAAATTACTATGGGGTCACCATATTATGAGAATAGTCTGTTCAGTGTTCAAAGGCTCAGCAAGGACAGTGGAGATAAATTCTGCCATCTGTGCTAACCATGAAGGCATACATGTGCAAGCTGGACTTATGCCTGTGTGTCTCACATAAAGTATGCCAATCAAAGTTGGAGAACTCCTCCTCCAGAAATGTGGTGATGTGGTACCCCTCTTCATATGCCCAAAACTAGAGTGGAGAATTTAAGAGTCCATTGCACATAACTCTATTTTAACTACTTATCTAAATTAAGTGGAGGGTTGTTAATGCACATATCTTCTTATGATACTCTATAATCAATCACATTGAGGCATTAATTGTTGATCTTTGGGTTTTTTTAAATTATAAACTTGTTTTATTCTCTTGAAAACTAAATAAATTTATTTTTAAACAAACAGGACAAATAGATGTGTTCCAGTTTCAGGTGGGATGGCTTCCAAGGGCACCACCATTTAAGACTGCAAAATTATATTTTTAAAGATGGTGTGTTTTTTTTAAAAAAACCAACCTTAAGGTGTGTTCTGCATGTCGTGAAATTGAGTCTGAACAAGTAGAAGTTTAATACTATGTGTTGAAATTTTAAAAGGTAAGAAGGCTTAATTCCATTAAAACTCTAAAATATTGGCACATCTTCTTTCTTCCAGCAGTTCATGTGTGGTATCACCTCTGGAGGGGTGAAACAAGAACATTCATTTTTCTGTAAAGTAATGGTACATGACCAATTTTAGATAATGGAAGTCCCTTGCTTTTATCTTAATCCTCAGTTATTGTTATGTCTTGAATGGGCACCATTTATTTCTGACAACCTGTTGAAGCTGATCTGGATCTTATCCTCTGGATATATGTAATTGCTGTGTGTGGTCAATTGAAAAGACTTTTAAGCAAAGTGCTTTGTGGAGAATTGTCTCCCTCTAGAATAGCAAATGTTTAGTTGGGAGGGAAAATCCCAGAGTTAGTAGTGCCCACGTTTTTTAATAAATAAATAAATAAATAAATGATTTTTTCTTATAAATTGCAAATACAAGCATGAATGAACTGTTATAAGGAAGGTGATGCATTAGGTACTGACTTGCAGATTTTAATGAATTATTACAGTTAAAACACCCCAGTTAAAACTTTCACATTGCCTCACCTCAGTGCATATGCAACTTTGTTCAACAGAATCGAGTCACACAGTGACTAGGGAAGAACATTTGAGGATATTCAAAAATGTTCAAAAAATCTGCTTCTTGACTGTCAAGAAACCCTGATGAGAAGAATCTTGGACTGATAAGAATCTTTGGAGTTCAGGACTTATTCTGTGGTAATACTGCTAAAATTACTCTTTGTTGCATTCAGGAAAAAATAGTGAAATATTACATACCTAGTAGTGACTTGGCATCAAAAACTAATGAGAAATCAAGTGTAGGCTGCATGTGTGAAGGAGCCAGACTTAAGGGGATTATTGTACCTCAGTACAAGTCAGGAATGAACACAGACATATATATCTTCATAAGCATCTATTCCAGCATACAAACTATCTTAAAATATATACAGTATGACATTTTAACACCCCTAGAACATTCTGGTTTTTGACATTCTACCCTTGTGCTATGATCGGGTTTCCCTGTGGAGATTTCACAGTAAACATGCAGATGTCCAGTAGGGGTTCAGTTCAATTGCTGACCTCTCCATGCTTAGGTTTTTAGGCATGGAGAACACCTGAATGGGTTTGTGTGTTAGAAAAATATATAGGGATGAATGCATGAGGAATCATGTGATAGCCAGTCAAGGAGAAACAAGATGGGAAATGCACAGGTCTACAGCATTTATTACTCAATAACTCAAACCCAGCTCATGAGCCATGAATGCCTACCCACCAGGTGTTGATCAATGACTAATGTTCTGATTTTGTTGCCAGATAGGGAATTTAAAAAAAAAAAAAGTAGAAGAATGACACCCAGTACATGAAACATAGGCAGCATTTGGCTTGGCAAGCCACCAGGCCTGTCACGGAGAATTGGGGAGATGGGGAATAGGAAACAAAGTGCTAAAATGAAATAGTATATTGCTAGTAAGTAGGACCCCTGTATGTACGGATTCATTATCAACTGATTCAATTATCCACGGGACACAAAACAGCACACCTACCATTGAGTCTTCCTAGAAAATGTGTCCCCTCTAGCCATTTTTAGGTCCTCCAAGGCAACTGTATGGTATTTTAAACTGTAAGTCCCATTATTTTCAATGGTGTTCACTATTATCCACAGTTTTTGGTATCCACCCCCACCCCCAGAACCAATCCCCAGCAGATAAGGGGATCCTACTGTATGTATCATGCAGAGATGTTGCAATCCACTATAATTTCAGGCATTTGGGAATTGTGTTCAAACCTTTTTTAGTTCCAAAGATTCCCTATGTTTTACCACATTATTGGAGGACATTAATTTTAATGTGTACTTTGCTAACACATGAGCCACAGGGGAGTAAAGAGAGGTCTTGGTATTAAGATGATTTGTCTATTGCAGTGTTTTGCCTGAAATCAATGCACACTTGCTTGCTGATACAAGTAGCACAGACACTTTCTCAAGGCAAAGGGAGGCAAGCTCCACTATAAATCCTGTTGTGTATGTTTTATGGAATTCTGCCAAGCCTGTACTCATTTTCTTCAGGAAGCTTGTTAACTTTTAAGTATAGAAATTACTCTGGTGATCAGTTCCTTTGTCATGTCCTAATCCAAATACTCCCCCACCCCTGTGCTACATCTAATGTATACAAAGGCAGACTGTCAAAAATGCATCTCTTTCCTTTGGCTGTGCCTGAAGCTTAGTTTTATACTAAACACCATGGGAGCCATGACAATATTGTGGCATTTTCCTTTTATCCTTTTTTCTTGCCTTAAAAAAAGAACATATTGAGCATCCTTATATTTTCATGGACACTTAATTATTCTGTTAGAGTTCTCCTCTGTTCAGGTTTTAAGTAGACCATTTTTTTTCATCAGTGTAGGCATAGTTTTCACTTGCATTTCAGAGAAGGGAAGTTTGAGACACTTGCTCACATGAGATTTCACGAAGCATTACCACACCCCTAGCTCCCCTAAAGAAGTATGCAGATGGTCACCCAAGGAAGAACCCTTCTCTTCTCTAATGCCCACAAAAACATACCCTTCAAATTTCTTCTCAGGGGTTACTTGTAAAGTTTCAAAATGATCTTTCATTCCTATTTTTCTTCAAGAAGACCAGAAGATATTGTTGAAACTTGTCATCTGAGTGATGCTAAATCTGGTGAAATATAGAGAGTGGGGAAAGTGGTGGTTAAGATGGCTATTAGAGGTAACTGAGGGCTTGTCTATAGGAAGCAATAAAATGTGGTTTGGTATGCAGTGACACCAATTCGCAGCAGCTTTCATTTGTGTCCATGTTTTTTTAAAGATCACAACCATGCAAAGTTGTATGCGTTTGATGTTCAAATGGGCATGCCTGCAAATCAAGATGGCAGATGCAAGTGAATTACTTGTGGTTTTATTGTCACCAGTTGCCACTGCCAAACAGTATTTTAAAAAAACAAAAACAAATAACAAATCCAAGGTGTGAAGTGTGATCTTCCACTTAAATAAACAGGACTGAAACAAACAAACAAAAAGGCTGTTTTGTCACCTCAGTGCATGATTGCTATGGCAAAAATCCAACAAGGCAGTTCCAGGTGCTTGCCTGGCCAGCAATCACCAGACCCTGTGCACATCTGACCAATCAGCTTTCCACTTCCACTCTTATTGGGAGAGCACAGCAAAGTGAATTGGTTGTCTCTCTGAGCAGGAATACACATTTACATTCCAGTACTATTAAAAAGTTGGGAAAAGCCACAAAGGCTTTCCCCCTGGAGTATTTGGAGGTTGTGGCCTCCTTCTTCCAAATAACACAAAATGATGTATGATCCCATTGGGACAAAATGTATTCTCCTTGAATTCTATGAGGATTTTTTTTCACCGTCTAGACAACCCTGAGGTACAACTCAACTTATTCTCAAGATGTCTGTGATTGCATGGGTAGGAGCAGAGAAAGTTAGCTCTTCTGAGGTCCCTAAACTGACCTTTTCTTCCTCAACCTATGCTGACTTTCCTTCTGACTTTGTACCTTAGGAGTGCTAATGATATTATTATTCTTCCTCTCCCCTCCCCCTCCTCCTGTTTCTCATATATTTGTTTGAAGGAAGAGAAGAAACCTTGACTTTGTTTCAAGGTCTGGGGATTCACTGTCTATTCTGCCTAGATAGTCAATTAGACATGTAAAATTTCTTTTACATTTCTATATCCATGTACTTTTCCTAATAAAGATTATCTTTCTTTCTTAAACAAGAAAACAGATCATAATTCCATTCTCCACATGAGGCTGCATAGTTTGCTGAGGAAGAGCGTGTTTGCTGGCCTCTCATGGTCATAGGCCACATAAAATAAGCTATGGTACCTGGCACCATGGTGCAGATCATGGAGTGGAAGAGCTTGGATGGGTTTATAAGGTCCTGTCACCCCTTCCCTTTTCCTCTTTTCCTTCAGGTGGCCCACACCCCTGCCTATGACACTACGTAAACTTGCTGGTCACTTATAGGCCGGGTTGGAATTTTTTGCCTTTTCCACATGTTTTTCGCCTAACCTACACTGTCGAAAGGGGAATGTGGAATTGGTTTAAAGTTTATTTCTTAAACAGGCAGTCACTTTGCAGCTAGCACGGGGATATTTCAGCAGTCTGTGATCACCTATGCAACCAATTTTTGGTGAAGGATAAGTCTCTGGAACTGCAACGCTTGTCACAGGGGACACAGGGATGAGGAAGGAGATTATCCTTGGAGCATGTCTGACAGTTTAACTCTCACTGGACTTCATGCAACTTGAGCGGAAGACCTTGGGGTTGGTCTTCCAGTAGATGGCTGGTTGGGGAGCAACCCACAACTTGGGCTTCTCTCTGGGGCTCAGGTGTTTTGCCCAGAGGAAGCTGGGAAGGGGGGGTCTGGGAGAGGCCCAACTCCTCCCACATTAGGTTGCTCCCCCCCCTGTTTCCATATGTTAAGGAATAAGAATTACCCCCCCCACCTCTCTCTCTCTCTCTCTGGCTTTTCTTCACAAACGAAGATTCAGGAAGAATTCATCCCGCACTTTCTGCAAGCACACTGATGACTGAAAAGGCCAATCCAAGATAAACAAGTCCGGTTGCAGAGAGCACAGCAGAGAGTCTCCTTGGGTGATATTTCTGGGTTGTGATTCTTTCTGTGTTGTCGTTTCTCTTCAAGACTTGTTCGGCGTGAGTTCTCAAATAAGGCTGCAGCATTGTGGATAGTGTGTCTCCATGCCTCCCGATGTGAAGCCAGGGCGGATCATTGTTGGTGATGAATTTGGCCAAAACAGATGTTTTTTCAGGGAATCCTTTTATCATTTTTATGGAGCACCCCTCTTACGCTGACCCGTGGCGAGTTCACTGTAGAGTACTATTTTTCGGAGGCGATGATCCTCCATCCTAGAAACGTCCTCTGCCCAGTGCAGCTGTGTTCTCAATATCATGGCCTCAATGCAGGTGATCCCTGCTTGCTCAAGGACAGCAACATTCGTCACATAGTCAGTCCAGTGTATATTTATGATTGTACATATACAGTGCTGATGAAAATGTTCGAGGACTCGTAAGTGTTGGCGATAGGTGACCCGTATTTCAGACCTGTAAAGAAGAATAGACAGTACAATGGCTCTATACACACTGATTTTTGTGCTTCACCTCAGGTGTTTATTACTCTAGACTTTTTTGTAAAGTCTTCCAAATGCGCTACATGCCTTTACTAATCTGTGATTGATCTCTTTGTCAATCTTGGCCTCTGAGGAGATGATGCTTCCCAGGTAGGTGAACTGCTGAACAGATTTAAGCACAGATTTGCCTACGGAAATCTGGGGATGATAGTGTTTGTCCTGTGGTGCAGGCCGGTAGAGGACTTTCATTTTCTTAAGGTTGACTTCCAACCCAAACAGCTGTACGGCTGTTGCAAAGCAGGATGTTAGATGCTGCAGAGATGCTTCTGTGTGGGCAACAAGGGCAGCAGCATCTACGAAGAGCAGCTCACGGACTAGATAGTATAGAATCTTAGTGTGTGCCTTCAGACAGCTTAAGTTATACAAGCTACCATCACTACGGTAACGTATATAGATGCCATCTTCTTCATCGAGCTCTGCCGTAGGCCTTTGGAGCATCATACTGAAGAAGATTGTAAATAAAGTTGGAGCAGGAACACAACCTTGCTTCACTCCATTAGGTATTAGAAAGCGCTCTGAAAGAGCATCGCCATATCTGACTTGTGCTAGCCCTCATGTAGCAAGATAATCATTTTAAGCAATTTGGGGGGACATCCTAGACTTTCCAGGATCTGCCACAGAAATTTTATACTCACAGTGTAAAAGGCTTTGGTGAAGTCGACAAATGTTACATAGAGTCCCTTATTCTGTTCTCTACCTTTCTCTTGCAGTTGTCTAAGGCAAATACCATATCTGTAGTACTCCTATTGGCTCTGAAGCCACATTGGCTTTTAGGAAGACGTTCTTCTGCAATAGAGGGAAATAATTTGTTCAGGAATATCCTTGCAAGGATTTTTCCAGCAATAGAGAGCAGTGTTATACCTCGATAGTTTAAGCAATCGGATTTTGCTCCTTTTTTTCTTGTACAAGGTGATGATGACTGCATCTCAGAGATCTGATGGCAGTCACCCTTTCCCCCAGGAATTCACAAGTAGTTCATGGAATTTATTGTGGAGTGCATGACCTCTGTGTTTCCAAACTTCAGATGGGATTCCATCGATCCCAGCTGCCTTTCCGTTTTTCATCTGCTGTATGTCCTTAAGGGTCTCTTCCAAACTGGATATTATGTCCAGTTCATTTTTCATCGGTTTTTGTATCATATGTTGGATAGCTGAGCCTTGGACTACTCGGTTGGCACTGAAGTGACTTTGAAATGTTCAGCCCATCAATTCAGGATGGAGGCTTTATTAGTAATTAGTGGTTGAACATCTGTACTATATAAGGAGCGTTGGACCTGATAAGTAGGTCCAAACACTGATTTAAGAGCTTCGTAAAATCCTCTAAGATCACCCAGATATGCACAGCATTGTGTCTTTTCTGTTATATTGATCCACCACTTGTTTTGCATGTCTCAGAGTTTTTGTTGAAGTTTACTACATGTGAGGTGGAAAGCTGATTTTCTTACATGGCACATTTGCTGGGCAAGGTATGCCTGGTGAGCAGTTCTCTTCTTTGCCAAGAGCTCCTGGATCTCTTGGTTGTTTTCATCAAACCAGTCTTGATTTTTCTTGTCGGAGAACCCGAGGGATTCTTCTGCAGACTGGAGGATACTGTTTTTGATTTGTTGCCAATCACTTTAGGAGAAGGATCTGTTGGGTGGTCTTCAAGTTTGTTTGTTTTTTGCAGGTTTGCCTGGAAGTTGTCTCATGGTAGCTTCTTGAAGATTGTTGACTTGGAGTCTCCTCTTTAAGATGCCACCCTCTTAGGTTTGAGCTTAAGATGAAGATTTAATTTACATCTTACAAGGCAATGATCTGTTTGGCATTCTGCACTGGGAATCACTCGAGTATGACGGGCATCGCAAATGTTTCTCTGGTGGACTAGAACATAGTCAATGAGGTGCCAGTGTTTAGATTGGGGATGCATCCAGGTTGTCTTCAAGCTATCTTTATGCTGAACGATAGTGTTTGTAATAGTCAGCTGTTGTTCTGCACAGAACTGTAGCAAGAGGCATCCATTATCATTGCAATTTCCAACACCATGCTTGCCGAAGACACCTTTCGAGGCTTTGGAGTTCTTTCTGACTCTGGCATTGTAGTCACCAAGGATAATAATTTTATTTTCTACAGGGACTTTTTATATGAGGTGGCATAGGTCTGTGTAGAATTTGTCTTCCTCTACAGGGTTGGTTAGCATAGTTGGGGCATATATACTGAAGAGAACAACATGTGGGAGGCATAAGGAAATAATGCCATCAGAGTGTCCTGTTGGCAAGATTTCGAGTTTGGAAGCAATGGAGTTTTTAATAATAAAGCCTACTCCTGAAAGATGTTTTTCAGTTTGGGGTTTACCAGACCAGTTAAGTGTGTAGCCAGCGCCATGTTCTTTAAGGCTGCCTTCCTCATGGAGACGAACTTCACTAAGAATAGCGATGTCAATATTAAGTCATGATAGTTCATGGGCTATTAGAGCAGAGCGATGCTCAGGCCATCCACTATCTGCAGAGTCTTGCATGTTTCTGATGTTCCAGCATGGAAGCGTCAGTTTATTTACACCTTTGGAAGCCGGTGTGTGCATTTGTTTCTTTGCCTTTGTTTGACCGCATCAGATGATGCCCATTGGCCAAGGCTAGCCAACCAGGTAGATGGGGATGGGCTTTTTTAAGGCCATCTTTTCAAGCCCCTTTCCATATGGAGCAAGCAGTGCTCTCCTTAAAAAAGGCTGCTTGGTCATTCAGGATGCTGCCAAACAAGACCGTCATCTCCCGGGTCATCCTTGAGCGACCGAAGTCCTGAGCTGCCTGCATTCAGGGTTGGGCCTGCAGCTTCCAGTGCATCTTTACACCTGCCGTTTTGTCCCTCACCTATTACTACAGGGCTGAGTGGTCTTCTCAGAGTCCGTCCCCCCCGCAGCTGCAGAGAGAGAACATCAGGAGAGACTTCCAGAAGTTTCAGGCTCAGTCTTCTGTCTGGTACATATGGGATGCCTATTTTTGAGAATAACTTAAGAGAAATTATGCAAAACATCAAAGCATCATGGACTGTAGAGTTAAAAACAACAATAACAACAACAATAAACAAAAAATGACTAAGGCAACTGCATTGGGGTTCCCAAAAATCTGACAAAGGTATCATTGACAAGCATTCCAGACAATCTGGTCAAACAAGTCTTCAAATGTTAAAATAGAGCAACTCCCTGAAAACAGTGGGATTCTCTTTCCCAACAGAGATTGCTTACAAAGTGGGAAGAGTTCCTAAAAGAATTATGTAAGATGCAAAAAAAAACAAAACAAAAAAAGGCTAAAAACCAAGCATTAAGAATTAAATAGGATAGTTAAATAAAGTGGCCTGTATTTTCATCCAGTTTCTGTTTGTGGTCTCATTATTTCATGGGTTGTTCAGCAAATCTTGTTAGTGTCTTATGCACAGCCAAGTTCTGCTACAGAAGTGGCTGGGCATTTTTATCTGATATTCAATTCAAGGTTATTGCACATGTGGTACCATGTTCATGAGTATATACACACCAAATGTACATTCAGGTTTTCATTCCCTTGCTACAATTTCTCATGCTGTCTTAATTCACAGAACTGTCATTCATTTAAAATAAGGCTAGTAACAATAATCCAAATCCACACTTTAGCTTAAAATCCTGGTTTTATCCACCGTTTAAACAAACTGAAGTCCCCTGAATTTCAGTCTCAATGAGAGTTGTGGTAATACCTTTCTATTAAAAATAGCACTCAAGGTGGGTAGCAAACTTTTCTTTTATCACCAAGTTGGTAGATCTTCATGATTTCCCAATGTACTATATCCTCCATCCTAGAGAAAAATTATCCCATAGTGGAGTCAAATGTGAAACAGCAAAACCATGGGGTTGTCTAGGTGGTCAAAATTATCCTAATAGAATTCACTGAGAATACCTTTTGTCCCAACAAGATCCAACTGATATTTGTGGTTTTCAGAAGGAGGGGGGGGGGCAGAAATTCCATTTACTGTTTCAGAAAAGGCTTTGGGACTTTTCTTGAAGGGTTTTTTTTTTTTTTTTAAATAATGCATGGCAATGCTCATTCCTGCTCATTTGGACATCTGCTTTATGTTGCAGTGCATTCTTGTTGAGGGCAGAAGTGGAAAGCTGATTTGTCAGATTTGCATGGGGGCAGGCTTGCTGACAATGACGAGGCCGGAAGTGCCATTTCATATGCTGATCATGTGCTTTTTTGCTGCACTGAGGAGACCAGCTTTTTAAAGACGATCACACTTGTGCCCCTTTGATTTACAGTTTAAAAAGATACTGTGCAGTGACAATGACTTGTGGAGAATAATAATGTGAGTAATTCACTCTTAGCCACCATCTTGATTCAGGGGCATGGCTATGTGTGTACTTCAAACATGGATAGTGTCATATACCAGCAATTTTGCTAAATGACCTTGGATACAAATGAACACTGCAGCAAATTTGCATTAATGCAAAGCAATCCACATTATATCTTCTCATCTAGACAAGCCCTAAGATAGTATCATTTCTTTTAACATTTCTTTTAACATCTTAAAACATGATTATGGCACTATATTTTACAGTGTTTGTGTTCTGGTACAATGGCACACATTTTCTCATGCTGCTGTGATAACAATACAGAATTTTCCCAAGAGTCTGGCAATATGAGTGCTTGCACTATTTACTTCCACATTTCTCCATGAATGTGATTTTAGTGCCTCACAAGAAGACGCGAGCGTGCTAAAAAGCCCCCAAACACCAAAATTATACAAGAGAACATCAAAAAAAGCACAGATACATGTTCAGAAACTTACAAGCAAGTCAGGGAGGTTCATAAAAAGAGCATACAGTACTTAGTTTTCCCGTTCGCACCTGGAAATGTTCTGGTGGGACCACCCATTGATGCTAGAATTGTGCCAGCAGAATGGGTATCTTCTCACACACACTGAAATCCAGAACACAAATGCTATGAGAGATCAATTCTCAACTTTCCCCAGCAATAAAAAAGAACTCCCTTGTAACGGCAGCAGAATGCTTGCAAAACACTGGAGCGCGATGTCATCAGATAAGAAAGCCCTTTTGCAATATCATGGTGTCGTTATAATGCCATTTTTGATGCATCTGATAATCTCCAGTATCTTCTTATTTTGGAGAGTTTACATCTTTTGAAGATATGCCAAATTCCAAGAACCACTCAGGAAATAATGCATTGACTTCATTTCAAAAAATCTTCAGTAACAGGGATCTTGGAAGGTTCCTACTAGTATGAGAAAATGCTAAGCCATACAATGTGGCTGTGTATTGAAAGCCAGTGTGAAACTATGCTTAGACTGCTGGACTTGGGCTTTGAATTCTTCCCCAATATTTTGAAACCCACTTATGGCTCACTTTCACCAGACAACCCTGTTTCACACTGGTGGCAGTGTGAAGAACAAGTATGGAAGGAGGAAAGCTTATTGTACTGCAGTGATCTTCTGTTTGATTGATACTTAATTCTATGCGAGAACTAAAACCAATACCACTGCCACCACCAAAAACTTTACTCAGAGTTTGAAATGATTCAGTCCATTCTGCCACATCAGCCTGGTAGACACTGCATATAGAAAAGGACTTATTCTTTGTTCTAGTTGCCAGGATGTTCATTTATCCATTCATTTTTTTAACAGCCTTTCAAAATACACCTCTGGATTGTTGGGTTTGTTTCCCCCCTTCAGCTTCAACCCACTGCAAATAACACAGCATTGCTAATGCATGATCTTATTAACCCCTTGTGGAAATTCCCCATGTGATGCTTTTAAAGTCACAGTTGTTTTAATTAGTGCATCAGCATGAAGCATGGCTTGCATCCAAAATGACCATATGGCACACCACTTGGGGAGCCTTCATGTATGCCCAGAAGGCATCGATGTGTTTATTGAAATTCCAAAATGTATTTACCAGTGAGGAAAGGAAATAATTCACAACATACCCTCAGTATATAAAGCAGGCATACTAAAGTATATTTTTTTTACCACAAGTGCTAAGGCATCTAGACGCGCAGATTTTATGAACACTTTGCCCCATGAAAATTTTCAGTGACTTTTTTGGATTTTCAGAGATATACCCAGGTTATTCTGAAATATCAGTAAACAAGGAGATCTTGTAGCACCTTTGAGACTGAGAGAAAGAAGTTGTAGCATAAGCTTTCATAGACTTGGGTGTTACAGTATCTAGATGATGAAAACAAATTCCTCTCAAAATGTGTGGGGAATACCTTTTGTCCAGATGAGGTCCCACAGGGATTCACTATACAGTTGTCCCTTCATATTCGCTGAGGTTTGGTTCCAGGACCCCCTGTGGATACCAAAATCTGTGAATACTCAGGTCCCATTATATGTAATGACACAGCAAAATGTTGTCCCTTATATAAGATGGCAAAATATAGGTTTGCTTTTTGGATTATTATTTTTTAAAGAATATTTTCAATCTGCAAATACTTAAATCCATGGATACCAAATCCCTGGATATGGAGGGACAACTGTATTTGAAAGGAGGGGTGGCAAACACTCCAAGTACTTGTGAAAAGAGCCTAATAATAATAATAATAATAATAATAATAATAATATAATAAAATTTTATTTCTATCCTGCCCCTCTGCAATGCAATCGGGGCGGCTTACAATATAAAAACTCCATAGTCCCAGTACCCTAGCCCACCCACCCCTTAAAATAATATTAAATTATAAAAGATTAAAAACATACAGTAAATTAAAAATATATAGGTTAGAAAAAGATTAAAACATACAATAGGTTTTTTTGGTTTTTTTTAAATCTGATTACAGCTCAGGGAGGACAGCCGAGTCTTGGGCCGGGATAGTTATTCAGGAAAGGCCTGCCGGAAAAGATCCATCTTGACAGCTTTTTTAAAGCTGTCTAAGGTGTTAATAAGATGGTGCTGTTTCCTTTGAAGTGTATTTAAAAATATATATCCAGAAATGTGCATTCCAGCATGTTTGGACAACCAATTCAAATTGGGGCACATCCTGGAAGTCAAAATGTGATTGGCTGGACATGCGCGCAGATGGGCTTGTTGGTGATGAAGTGGCTGGAGCCACCATTGTTGATTTTCACAGAAGCGATCATGCACTATTTTCAAGTGGCAGAGCAAAAAAACTTTTTTTAAGCAGATCACTCTTCCGTGTCTCTGATTTAACAAGGGGGAGGAAAGGGAAACAGAGGGAGCCTTTGGGGAATAATAACACATGTAATTCACTCACAGCTACCATATTTACTCACGGGCATGCTCCGTGTGAACTTCAAACATGGATAGCTTCCCATGCCAGCGATCTTGCAAATATATCATGGAGAGAAATGAATGCTGCTGTGATGATGAGTTAATGCACTACTTTCCACAATTAATTCTCCAGTCTAGCTGTGTCCTTGGTCTACTTCCTCTGTGTATCTGAGGAAGTAGATCAAGTTATGAAAACTTACGCTAAAATTTCTTTCTCTCAGTTAGTCTCAAAGGTGCTACAAGATCTCCTTGCTTTTTGGACTTTATTTATGTTATTTATATACCACTTTCCTCATATATAGATATAGATATACATACAGAGAGAGAGAGAGAGCTGGCTAGCTAGCTAGCTAGCTGGCAGTGTAGAAACAGGGTAGAATACAATGGAAGCATTAAGCATAAAAGGCAGTAAAAAAAATGCCCTAAGATATGCTAAAAATTCAATGCAGATGAAAGACAATGACAATGTTATTAAAATCCAATGTTCCAGCTATCAGGAGTATGTTAATAAAATTATGAAACCTAAGAACCATTAAGGCTTTCTTGAATAGCTGAAAGAATTTATAAAACTTTTTAAAAAGCTTTAAACTGCTAAAAGACTTGCCAGGAAAGGACACCACTTAAATGGAAATTGGTCCATCCTACAGTTGCCACCCACGAGATTTCACACACTGAATTCTGATGTGAATCTTAAATTTGGGTCTTATGTATAAGAGGAAAGAAGATAAACCTTCAAGATCCCAAGCTATTTAATGGTGTAAAGCAGGCACAAGAGTCATGTTTTCTTCCAGATGTTGTTGGACTGCAATTCCCAGCAGCCCTAGCCAACATAGTCATTAGTGCAGACTGCCAGGAGATGCTATCCAACAACGTCTGGAAGTCCACCTCATTCCCCTCTCTCTTTGAAAGGTGAACTTTTAATGAAGCCTAGGAATGCTATGTTAGTGAGCACAGATCTTACAAGATAGGTGATATACATGTATCACGGTGGCTTCTCAGCCAACTTCTACCCACTGAGTTCTGATGTAATGGAAGCTTCTGAATTGTTCTTAGAGTTACAGAACTGTTCAGAAAGGAGTGCATACTTTTTGGTCCACTGATTAATTTTAAACTTTATTCATAATCCCCCACACACATTATGGTATCAGGGTAACATACAAAATGTAAAAAAGTGAAAAAAATAGTATAGAGAGCACAGTAAACTACAAGATAAATAATGCATGAACGAGATAGCTACATTACCTGGCTTCATAAACCAACAAAGTATAATAAAATAAAGGCATGATTTATCACCCAGCTTGAGAAATCAGTTTAAAATACCTGGGCAAATAAATACCCAGTACCTAGTATCAAAAAATAATATAATTCGGGGTCAGCCATACCTCCACAGAGAGGCCTGAGTGGACGTTTCATACTACCACAGCAAAGAAGACTGTATTGTTTGCTGTCACATAATATGTTGAATGTGCCTGAACAAGGGCCTTCTCTAAAGAACTTAAGGTATGGACAGGCTGACACAGACAGCAGTGTGTCTTCAGATATTTGCATCCCAAATCCTATAAAATTTTAAGTAAGCATAGGCACCTTGAATTGGGCTCAGAAATAACAGTGATATCAGTGAGAAGGATCTGTTTGCCCTTAGGGATATCACCATGTGGTCAAATCTGCTTGGATATATGAGGCTACTATGTCATTATGTCTGCTGCATCATCCCTGATTGTTTGGGATCATTCAGTGAAGACCAAACTGTAAAAGTGGGGTTTAAATGGGAATGTTATTGGCATGGCAAAAGTGAAAGACTGCTAATGTAGCAGAGTTTACAGGAGGACATGAACCCTTAAAAAGCTCAGTTTGAACTGAGAAGAAATTAACAAAATGTAATGTGTCTCTACTGATCATAAAACAGAGAAGTTTGTGTAAATGTCTAGACTGTATGCAAGTATTTACATTATTTACCCATGTGTGAAAACAAACATACCCTAATTCTCAGGAGTAATACATGAAAATGAGGTCTCAGCTAATCTGTACTGGTATCGTACTAATTTCACTGCTGTGATTTCCCTCTACCAGGCATTTTGGGGTATCAAATGTTGGATGAGGATGTTGAGAATCTCAGTCTGTTACATTGTTTATAAACTAAGCCAAAGTGTTGCATATGTTTCATTAAGACATCATTCTTGCTCATGTTACTTCCTTTACAAAGAAAAGAAAAACAATATATTCTGTGTTTTGTGACAGTTTTTAAAAAGTGTGCAATGGAGGTTGTGCTAATGTAGTATCTTTAAAAGTAGGTTAGAGCTACAGCAGATGAGATGCATATGTGCCCAGGAATCTTGATAAAAGACTCAAGGAGTGGGAAGCAACAATAGATTTCAGGGCAAAAGCATTAGTTAGTAAACAGACATTTATCAAGAATTTACAGCCCAATTGTTCAAGACCACTGTCTTAGCAACCATGTGTTTAGTACTGTAGATTAAGAACCACAGTGCTACTTCATTATCACAACCTGTGGCATTACATAGGCATTCATATTTAGTGTTCTGTGTTGTTCTTCAGGGACATGATGTGCCCAATTAGTTGAACTGCATTATACAGAAATGCATCTCTTCCAGTGTTTCAAAGAAGGTGAAAATCATATACAACTCTAAATTATAGTAAACACTGGACCATACCTCTGACATTATGGAGAGCAGCCATTAGGGGCAGCAAAAGAATGCTGCTGACTGACCCAGGGAACTGAAAGATGACTCCTTATTCTATGATGGATAAATGGTGGCCCACCAGATATTGCTAGACTGCAGCTCCCATTATCACCCTTAGTTATGCTGGCTAAAGCTGGGGAAATCCAGCAACATCTGTAGGGCCACATACACACCACCCTCACTTTATGCAGTATTTTATGTATAGAATCTTCTCCCATCCTGATGACCTCCAGATGTTTTCAACTTTACCTGTCACAGTTCCTTCCCCTGGCCATGTTACCTGTGACTGACAGGAGTTATAGCTCAGAACATCTGAGTGGCACCAACTGGAGAATTCTGATATATTTTATATTGGACACTACTGCCAGTGCCCCTCCCCAGGGAGAGAGTGGGTGGACAGTATATCTTACACTGGGAACATTTCAATAAGATTAGCATTGCTGCACTGGGAATCACAGAATAGGGACTACAGTGTCCGACTGAAGCACCATCCTAACTATATCCACTATGAGGAAACCACCTTTTTAAAAGGTTAGTTTATTTATAAAGAACTGAAAATTGGCAAGCAACATACAAAACAACAACCTAGAAACCATGCCTGCTGGCTTACAATGTAAAAGGAAGACACACTGGGAAGGAGGCAGGAAGGAAAAGGACTGATAGAAGAAAAAGGTGAGGAAGGCCAACTTTAAAAATAAGTCAGAATGAGCAGATGGGCTTTAAGGCAGCATTTGAATGTAGAAACAGATGAAGAAAGGGGGATGGGATGTGGGAAGGCACAGCTCTGATAAAGAAATTGGAAGGAAAAGAGATGAAAATAATAAATGGAAGGCTGGTATTCCTTCTGATGATGAAGGGTCTGAAGGGGACCATAGAGGGGAATAAGAGGAGAAGAAGAGGAATGGGTGAGATCTTTGAAAATAAGTACAAGTATCATGAGAATGATAAGCAGAAAAATTAAATGAGCAGCAAGATTTATGACACAGTAGAGAGGCTTAAGAGTAGAAACAACCTGCAGTACTGATAGCCATGTCATAGCCAGATGTGAAATGATAACAACAGCACTGAGATTCCCGGAGGACCATGGCAAAGCTCAGTGCTTATGTCATCATTTCATGGGGATGTAGCCAGACACTTCTGTGATCCTGCCTATTCCTGAAGAAGCATAGAAAGGCCATGTGGGGCAATTTCAGGGGCTTTTCATTATGGTGGGGGGCTTTGGAGATCATGATGGGAGGAAGGGAATACCAATCCCTGCAGCACTTGAAAAAGGACATCCACACATGTAAGTGACATGTGTGGATGTTCCTAAAAGGATGCTGGCAACCATGTCCTCTTTAAATCCATTCCTTTCACATCAGTGCCATAGATCCAGCTCTAGTCATGTACAACAAATTGCACACAACAACTTCTGGGCCTAGATGGCAATACTCCTTTCTATCCATATCAAAAGATGCATTAACTCTCATTCTGTGTATATTCATTTGCAGAACTGAGGAAATATATATACGTGTTCACCTTGGCTTCATGATTAAAGGGCTAGCAAGATCTCTATTGTAGCTATAAAATACATGCTGCCCACATTCCTCCTTTGTTTCCATTTTATTTTATTTTAAACTTGGAGCAATTTCTCTCTCTAAAAAAATATTGAAACACTTTAAATCTAAAATACATATTCATAATGGCAGATTGTAATAAACTGTGGCAGACAGATTTTTATACTGCCACAAACAAAACAAGTGAATTTAATTAAAAATGAAGATGAAAGAGTGGGAATTGACATGAGCTTGTTTCATGCGGAGTGCCATTATAGATGCAAGAGCCACCAGAGATCAAGGAAGAGGAGATGCATGAGGAAGGAGAGGAGTTTTGCTGGAGGGAAGAGCTTTCTTGCTAGAATAGTAGCAAGCATGTCTATGTGTGTGTGGGGGGGGATTAATCTAGGAGGCAGGGGGGTTGATAAACCAAGCATAAAATAATGTTATTTTCTTTTAAAGGACCACTGGTCATGGTAGGCTCCACTTCATTCTCCTTACACATTTTGTGTGATAAAACAGTCTGCACTGTGGATTTAGTGAAAACACAAGTAAGTTAATGTATTTCGCTCCATCTTAGGTGGCCCCAAAAGGCAACAAAAAGCCAAGCATCTGGGCATGCAATTTGGAACTATGCCCTTGGCTGTCAGTAGTCATGCCATATGATCAAACACATCTACACCTGTGCAAACTGGCAAATAGGAGCACATTTCTTCCCCCCTCAGTGGATAAAATCGGAACGGTTTTGGTTTACAGCTAAAAGAAGCATGGACTTTTCTCCATCGTCACAGGGATGTTTTAAAAATTGACAAGCAATAATGGAAAACAATCTGTAGCCTGATCCTGTGTATGTTTCCTTGACTGGTATCTTACCCCATTTAGTGGGACTGACTCCAAGGATAGTCAGAGGGGCTTTAGAGTCCAGAGAATGATGGGAGGGAAGATGAGACAGTTGTGTGGTTAAGGCTAAGCAGATTGGGCTCTTTAGATCTGGAGACTAGCTGGATACTATTATATCAACTGTACTCTTATAGGGACAAAATATATAAATGTTAAAGAATGGAGGCAGTTGTATGTTATCTGATGTGTTTTTATTAAGAACTAATCTTCACTGAGTTCAATGGGACTTTTGTTGGTTATTGACCACAGCACAGTGAAATGGAGGACAAAAGGGGTTTTGTGGAAGTTTGGAAGGAGAATGAAATTATGGAAAAGGAGAAAATGGTATGCAGTCAGTGTGGGAAAAGCTGTCCTGAAAGAGGAGCTGGAGACTAGAGCAGGCTTTAGCATCAGAAAAGGAGAGAATGGACAGTCTTGAGCATGGTTACCCATAGGAGTGGGGACAAATGGAAGGTATTATCCCAGATATGAAATCTTCCCTGGTGAAATTTTCTTCATTCTCCAAATGTCCAGCATTGCAGTTACTTAAAACTTCAGTAGAGCACATAGTAATGCAGTTTAGACATCCAAAGAAAAGGATCAGGCAAAGTTACCATTGGCAGTGCAAACACAACAAATATAGGTATGCTAGGTATGAGTGATGTTCACTGTCTCACTTTCCGCAACACTAGAAATGTGGACACTGAAGGAAAATTTCATGGGTATGCAGAATCCTTGTTGGGAGGAAAGCTCATGTGGTTGCCCATCCTCTTCATGGTTAACCATGAGACATGTTTGCATTCTCAGTATAGTTGTAGCATTTACCAATGTTGCATGTTCAACAACTGTCAAAAATACTACTTATGATTAAAAGACGTGAAGTTACTTATCTAATGTCTAGCACCCTCTGGCTTTTTCTTCGCGAATGAAGATTCAGGAAGGATTCATCCCGCACTTTCTGCAAGCGCGCTCATGACTGAAAAGGCCAATCCGAGATAAACATGTCCAGTTGCAGAAAGCACAGCAGAAGGTCCCCTTGGGTGATGTTTCTGGGTTGTGATTCTTTCTGCATTGTTGTTTCTCTTCAATACTTGTTCGACATGAGCTCTCAAATAAGGCTGCAGCATTGTGGATAGTGTGTCTCCATGCCTCCTGATGTGAGGCTATGGCAGACCACAGAAGCAGCTCTGCAGTGCCTAACATCCTGCTTTTGCAACAGCTGCAGAGCTGTTTGGGCTGGAAGGCAACCTTAACAAAACGGAAGTTCTCTACCAGCCTGCACCACAGGATGAACACCACCATTCCCACATTGCCGTAAGCAAATCTGTGCTTAAATCCATTCAGCAGTTCACCTACCTGGGAAGCATCATCTCCTCAGATGCCAAGATTGACAGAGAGATTGATCACAGATTAGCAAAGGCATATAGCACATTTGGAAGACTTTACAAAAGAGTCTGGAGTAAAAAACACCTGAGGTGAAGCACAAAAATCAGTGTATATAGAGCCACTGTACTGTCTATTCTCCTTTATGGGTCTGAACTATGGGTCACCTATCGCCAAGACTTATGACTCCTTGAACACTTTCATCAGCGCTGTATATGCACAATTCTAAATATACACTGGACTGACTATGTGACAAATGTTGCTGTCCTTGAGCAAGCAGGGATCATCAGCATTGAGGCCATGATATTGAGAACACAGCTGCACTGGGCAGGGCACATTTCTAGGATGGAGGACCATCGCCTCTCAAAAATACTACTCTACAGTGAACTCGCCACGGGTCAGTGTAAGAGGGGCACTCCAAAAAACGATACAAGGACTCCCTGAAACAGCATTATCTAATGTAAGTGTTCAATAAATGTCCAGAAATATATGAATACTATCTCTGAAAGCACGGAGATTTTTTTTGGGGGGGGGGGAGGGGGAAGTCATTTTTAATGGTTAAACAAGTTCTGAACCTCTTGGCCTTCCTTCTGAAGTAGCTAACTATCTTCAGAAATTTTTCTAAGATCTGATGTTAGGCTACCATGGGTACAGTATTCTTCAGAAAGCTGGGATATTATGAAACAAAGTGAAATTGTCTTCATTGCCAAAGCAGTAATGCTTCAAAAACAGCCTGCTCTTTTCTTCCCCCCCCTTTATTTCTTTCCCCCCCTACCATCTTGGTTCCCCCCAATCTTTACTCCCTTCACAACAATTCTGAATTTAAAGACCAATATGTAACATGAAGTATTCCCAAGGCAAAATTAATGGTCATTAACATGAGCAAATCAGCAGTACATTGGAAAGATTATGACTGTTATAAACTGGGGCCTGGGGCTTGTTTGTTTTAATATACAATTTTTAGATTGCCTTATCTGGAAGAGTCAGCTCTCCCTCCCTGTTTTAACATTTGGAGCCCAATGAAATTGAAATGTTGGGTGTTAGAACAGAAGCAAAAGCACAGTGGTTCTTGGAACACTGCCAGTTTCTTGATGTGCCTCAGGAAATGTCAAGCATTCGCACCTAAGAGGATTGTGTGACTTCACCAGGCCAGAGATAATCTAAAATGATGCAAGTGATTAAGAAGCTGTTTGGAATTCATCTAGCAAACCAAATTAAGAGCAAAACTCTCAAACTAAGTTCTAAGGAACAATGCTTAACAGATATCAAAAGGAAAGAGTAATCTAGTCATTCCTGTTTTCTACCTGGCATGCAAAATGCTTATAGTCTCCAGAGATCTAAGAGTATACAGGCCTACCACCAGTGAGCCCTGGTGGTGCAGTGGTTAAATGCCAGTACTGCAGTCACAACGTTGCAAGTTCAATCCCAAGAACTCCAAGGTTTACTCAGCCTTTTGTAGGTTAGTAAAATGAGTACCCAGCTTGTGGGCGCAATTAGCTAACATATTGGAAACCACTTAATGCAGTGTAGCTGTGTAAAGTGTTTTGCTTAACATTTTGTAAGCTGATCTAAGAGCCTTTGTAGCTGAAGAACAGGGTATAAATACCTAAAATAAATAAAATAAAATAAAAATTATCTTCTTCAGTGTTCCAGTCAGGCAGCCCGACACCAGCACACTTTGATTGAATTAGTGAATGATTCACTTCCATGTACATCCAGGAGAATTAGCACATTTCCACCCTAACTTGGAAAAGCACAAGGGGAGTGGGGTGGTATAATTATTACCTCGGCATGTCTTTTAAGAGTTTGGGATGGCCTCATCCTTAGGTTTTCTGAGCACACCTTGAGTCCTTCTATTTAGGAGGAATTGGTCTACTACCAACCATGTGGAATGCCAATAAATAAGCCAATTTATTAAATATAGCCAGTTAATGAATTATTGGAAAGGTGGGGGTATCAGGGTAGGTAACAGCTCATTGGTAGCTCTAATTTGCAATGCTGCACAAACAATTTCCAGTGCTTGTAGAGAGAGATTTTCTTTCTTTCTTTCTTTCTTTCTTTCTTTCTTTCTTTCACTGCTAGAAAGGAGTATGGTTTTTGAAAGAGCTTGCTAGAGCTTGGTGGTAGTTATTTGTTTACTATAGCTTGAGTTTCTTTTTGTTTCATCCTTCCAGGCCCAGTCTTCAATTCTCCTTTCCAAATCCTTTCTCACATTGAAAGAGAAAGTACCAAAAAATGTTTTTGATGCCATCATATACTGTGATAAACTATGTGGACTTTTTCTTTATTATTAAGCACCTTCAGCTGAGAGCGAAAAAAATCTCAGAAAGTCCCAGGTTTTGTTCCAGTATAAACTGATTTTATTTTGGAGATCCATATGACATTTTCTTCATCCTGAAATATTTCCTGGGGGCATTAACAAGGATTTTTCATTCCTACTTCCAAGGTCAGCTTAAATTAACCCAATATTTTCTGACATAAAATGTATCCCTGCTTAACTGTCTGTATTATCTCAGAACTAGCTACAGTGATCATCACCAGCAAATACCTGTGGTGCTCATAAAATAAAATACCGTAAAAGATTGAACTAATGGCCTTATGCTCTTTGTGGACATACTGTTTCCCTCTATTTCTCTTTTCGCAGCCTTAAGTCTCTTGAGCCCGAGGCTTGATACCCTAAGACAGTGGTTCTCAACCTGTTTGTCCCCAGATGTTGTTGGACTACAGTTCCCAGGAGCCCTCTGAGGTTTCACCTTGACAGCCAGGTGGTCCTCCCACTCATTAGTGAGGCTGTGAGTTCAGTCCTACAGCCTCACTAATGATTGGGAGGACCACCTGGCTGTCAAGGTGAAACCTCAGAGGGCTCCTGGGAACTGTAGTCCAACAACATCTGGGGACACACAGGTTGAGAACCACTGTCCTAAGACATGGGGGTGTTTTAGAAACCCACCCATGATGTCAAAATCTCTATTATTATCTGGGGGAATTATTAGCTCAAACAGAAGTCTATGAGAGGAGGGTAACTTTGGGGATCTTTTCTCCTATATATACCAGCGCTAACTGTAGAGAGCACTCCAGTTAAAGTGAAATAAAGTATTTTTATTGGAAATAACACAAAGGGAACTCACACACAACACATATGCTTAAGAATCAGACAGGGCTATAGCAGATTAAGGCAGAAAGGTTAGATAGAGGGAGAGATTCAGGAATATAGGCGATAGTAACCAATCCTGGAGTACAGAGTTTCTTGCAACAAAGATACACAGACAGGTGTTTGAGGGTGGCACGGGAGATTCTGATCTGGGGACCACCAAGAAAGAGAGTGGATAGTTTCATCCACTGTGGCACACCTTACTATTTTGCGGGGACTAATAATTATACTCTGTTTCACATCCTGAAGGGATACTTTGGTTATGAAAAGCCTGAATGGCGTTCCCATGGGATAGACAAAGGAAACCAAAACTCAAGGGATTGTGTTAATGGCTGAGAGATAAGAATTGATGGGTTTACAACAACCTCACAAGGTTGGGCAGGAGGGAGTATAGGAAGGACTTCCATAGGAATAGATTTGGGAATGTTCACTTAATTGTTTGATTGAATGAATAATTGCTGAGATACCCAGGGCTGGAAGAAAGTATTAGCACATACCTCCTTAACAACAGCTTCTGCATAATCTTAATTTGGTCTTTTTTGCCATAATATTTCTAAGACACATCCCAGGTCATTGTGACCTCCAACTGACCTTTGGATTGTCCTAGCCAACCAGACCCAAAATGTATCCAGTACTTCTGATTATGAGATATCATAGGGAGGAGGTAGTAGGGTGTACTAACAAGCCAATATGCTAACTTCCAAACTAGTCTTTTCAGTTTATTATTCTAGATATGTCACCTGAGTCTAATGCATTGGTACCATGGCATGTGCTTCTGTAGTAACTCTCTCTCTCTCTTTCTCTCTCTCTCTCTCACACACACAGGAGATTATCAGAAGGGTTCCTAGAAACTGTCCCTGACTCGCTACCCCCCACTGCTACACTCCATCACCAGTCCAGTCCCTCTCTCAAAACTTTTTTCTTCCATACACTTATCTTGCCATGCTATAAGGAATCCTCACCCTGCCTTCAGCAGTCAAGGTGTGGATGGAGCTGTCGCAAAGCTCCATTCACATCCCAGAAAGCAAATCCCACCCATTCTTGCAAGAGAACTATCACACAGGGATTTAAAAAATAAAAAGTAAAAGAAAATAAAATAAGTGACAGCAAGCATAAAAACAGACTCAAAACTCAAAAAGGAACATGGGGAGGGGAAAATAGGGTTTCACTTACCTCCTCGTCCCGATCTCAACCAGAAGTGCTCTGCAGGGTTTGGCAGGGACCTCCCACTGTGGCTGGCATTGAGCCAGCATAAGAGAGCTCCCTTTCAAATGCCCGGTATTCCATGACAAAGATGGAATGGGCAACTTATTCATGACTTAAATTGTGAATAAGAGAAAGTGGGGGGGGGGAGATGGAAGAGGCAAAGATGCTTGACACCATGGGGACAACATCGTGTAAACAGGAAGCTGTTTGGTGATCTCCTGTCATTCCTATGGTGGGATAAAAAGGTTGTCTGATAATCTCCAGAGGGAGAACAAGAGAGAGCAATTGTCTGCTGGTGTACTTTTATAAGGAATTAACTGTTCTTCCCTGAATTCAATTTTTTAGGGGAAAGACAGGATATAAATAAAGATGACAATGATGACAATGATATAAATATCCCAGCCAAAATGTATTACATACTGAATCATGTTGTTCTCATTAAATGTTGACATAATCTTCATAAAGGTTTAATCATTCAGAGAATTATAAAAGTGATGATGGCTAAAGCAGGGGTGCAAAAGGGATTTCTGATAAATCTTTTTTTTTTTAATGTGCTAATGTTGAAAGAGTGAGTTTCTAGAAAAAAATTACAAAAAATATAAAGAAGATGTGAGTTATCCTAAGTCCTGTCCAAATGGTGAAACTAATCCTAATGGAAATGGAATGGAAGATGATCTGTCTATATGAACATTTGCATTAATACATCTCATTCAGAAGTGGGGCAGCCAAATCCACCTTAAACTCTGTCAGGGAAACCTTTGAGGCTTTTTTCAGAGTTTTTAAAAAGCTCTGTAGGGGATGTGAACGTTCAATCATTAAGACAGTAACATTTGGGTTGCTGTGCTGAGGCACCACAAGCTGATTGGCCAGACAAGCATGGGGGCAGGGCTTACAAACAGGGCAAGTGCCTGCTGCCACCATGTTGGATTTTCGGCTCTGCGAGAGGTTGGTAAGTTGATGAAATGTCAACCTTTTCCTCTCTTTTATTCTTTTGCAAATATGAAGTATTGCTTGTGTGCACCATGGTAAATGTTTTTTTTTTTTTAAAAAAAAAAACCTGGCAGCATCAGATTTAAAAGCATGTGTAATACCTCATGGCTGCCATCTTGGCTAGGGGACATGCAAAGTTTAGGGGGGCTCTATTAACCATTAAGACAGGTTCAAGTGCTGCAAATGTCAGGATAGTCAGCCCCTCTGGGCAATCTGTATATGCTCAGAGGGAAGTATAGCAAAACAGAAGGAATGAGATACTCATTAGCTTCCAAGCATATCCCAGGTGAGTAAGGCATGGAGACAAGTAAAATAAACTTTTTCAGTTTATTTTAAAATACTGGATTCACTATAAACAGATTACATACTGGCAGCATCAGAACAATGCAGCCATCTAGCTACAAAGCAAAAAATCATCTCACTGTCTGTTTCTCTTTCCTCTACACAGAGAGAAACAGCTTCACACACAGTACAGCAGATAACATAAAACCATAACATAAGAACTTTCACAGGCTATTAGTGAGACCTTCACAGCTTGGTTGCCAATCAAAGGAGATAAGCACAGCTGTTACTGAGAAGCTCCCAGGCATCTCAGGTTTACATTTCATCTAACCTTTGGAAGTCAAAGCCAGGCGTGTCTCTTGAAAAGTCAAGCCAAGCCAGGCCTGAATTTATCCAGAGTGCAAATTTACTATCAGTGACTGCAAAACTCATTTCCCTGACACCCCTCTAAATTTCACGCTTGGGTAAATATATTTCACATATCAGACATTACACCCAGTTTGTTACATAGGTAGTGGTGTTTTGTGGGACCCTCAGATGGACAATATGTCAATTTGACCAGCCCACTTTGGATAGTTTCTCTGACATTTTGAAACTTGACAGCAGCATGTTTGGTTCTGGGTTCAACCCCCTCAGAATATGCCATTTGAATACAGGCTTGAGAATCTTTGAAAATTTATACAGGTCCCTGCATTGGAATGCCCAGGTGAGTGAATACTTGGTTCACCCAAAGAAGTTCACAAATCAGATTAGACAGTGAAGCAAATTCAGCTTCCGTGGAACTTAAAGCAACAGTTGACTGTTTCCTGGACTTCCAGTATATAGGATTCCCTGCATACATAATGACCATTCCACTTGTTGGATTTTCTGTCATGGGTTTCACTGGCAAAATCACTGTCACAATAGCACATTAACTCATGGCATGCTTGTGAACTGATCATCACGGCATGGTTTAAAGTGCCTTGAAGGTATCTCAGCATTATCTTTTGGCCCGGCCAGTCATGTCCCATTGGCATTGACACCTTCCTGGACAAAACATTGACTGTGAATTCAATATCAGGCCTAGTCCATATTGCAATGTACAGCAAACTCCCAATTACTGAATGAAACAGTTCAGGAAATTCAAACAACCTGTTATCAGTTACATTGACAAAATCTGTACACATGGGGGTCTTAGTACTTTTGCAATAACTCATGTTACAATCAGATAACAACTTTTCAATTTTCTGGGTTTCGCTCATTTTAAAACCACCATTTTCAAGCCTTTGAAAATCTACTCCCAAATAGTTCTGTATGTCACAAAGATCCTTGAGTCTGAGTCTTGAGCCCAGTTCCTCTTTGAACTTTTTCATTTGATTTTCAGTTTTTGTGATCAAACACAGATCATCCACAAAAACTATCAAGGTTTCATAACTCTGGTTGGTTCCTCTTGTGTACAAACATGGATCAGCAATGCTGTTTTCAAAACCAACACGCTTCATCTGTTTATCCAGGCAGAGATACCAACACCTGCCACTCTGTTTTAAACCATGCAGAGCCTTTTTAAGTTTGTACACACAGTTTGACCCATCACTATGAAATCCAGGAGCTTGCTCTGCATAAATGCACTCATCCAATGGGGCATTTAAATAGGCAGTTTCCACATCAAAGTGATTAACTTTGAACCTGTGCAAACTTGCAACAGACAAAGCAATCTTTGATACTTTGGGCCCGGGCAGTGGGTGAAAACAATTGATCATAATTCAGATACTTTATTTGTGAAAACCCTTTTGCAATCAAACATACCTTATATTTGACTTTACCATCGTGCATTTGTTTCTTTTTGTACACCAACCAGTATCCAATGGCCTTCTGCCCCTCTGGCAGTGGTACCACTTCATACACATCATGGTCTGCAATGGATTTCATTTCATCCTCCATTGTACATTTCCACCTTTGTTGCTCATCCTGAGGCAACTTCAGGACTTCAGTGTAACTGTCAGGTTCAAAAGTTACCGGACACACTCTTACATTTTGCACAGTAAACCTCTGAGGTGGCACCCCCTTTGTTTCTCTGCTAGAATGCCGGGAATGACAGGCTCAGGTTCACTATCTGTGTCACTTTCCTCCTGCTTTGAGCTCCTCCACTTATGTTTTGTGGGAGAGGGTTTGTGGGAGCTTGAAGAGGCTGAACTGCCAGAGCCAGCTCCTGACCCAGCTGCTTGTTGCTGCTTGGTCTTCTTGTGCCTCATCCCTGCTTAAAGGCAGAAGCACTTCTAGGTTAGAATGCAAATGGCTCCAATTTGCACGCTCCTCAAACTCAGCATTTCTAGGAATCAGAACTTTGCCATTTGAGAGTGCAAAATGCCATGCCTTACTGCCTTGCTCATAGCCCAGAAATCTCAGCCTTCTAGCCTGGGATCATCCTTCCTCCTGGCTGCCTTTGGAATGTTAACCCATGCATAGTGTCATGGTCAGTCAGGACTCTGAGGACTCAGAAGGCGAGGAGGCTGAGCCAGTAGCAGAAGAGCTGGCTAAGTCTGAGTCTAGCCCTGAAGAATCCAGGGCTCAGCAGCCTAGCCCTCCCCCAGATCAGGGTCCAAGCCTGGGAGACATAGTGGAGCAAGAGCAAGAGGTAGAAGAGCAGGTACCTACCTTTAGCCAAAGGAGAACAGAGAAGGCGTGGCTTCGTTGTTCCCAGAGATTAAGAGACAGAAGGTCATCAATCACCCCGCAGCTAGGAGTGGGAGCTGGGCCAACATAAACAGCTGGGGGAGGCTGAGTTCCTTGTTTCAGGCAGTCTGCATTACCTGGAGGAAGCCTCTGCCTGTGACTCTCCTGGAACCTTGCTATCTTGAGACTTTGGATATCTTGACCTTGGACTGCCTTCATTGACCCACCTGCTGGAACACTTTTGACCTTGGACTGCCTCTTCGTTCTGCACTCTCTCTGTGTGTGTACTTCTGACCCTGTAGGACTGCTACTGACAACACCAGGTACTGTGCTTTTCAACTGGGTTGTTGCCGAGCCAGGCTCCTTATCAGCTATTGAGTTGGCTTCTCGACACATAGGACCTGAAGATCCTAATGTGCTTTACAGATGGCTTCTTGCCATACATCATGAACAATGGGGTGTTTGACACCACAGAACTTGGAATGCAGTTATACAAATAATTAGATGTCAACATGGCCTCCTCTTCTTTTCCATGTACTTCTTTTCCATGTTTGCATCAATCATCAGGCTATCTTTCATTGTCTGTAGAATACCAAAGAGGCATTCAGCAATGTCATTGGGGGGGGCATCCTGGGGCCATCAGCCTATGGAGAATTCCTTTAATCTAACCTACATTTCATCTATCCTTTGAAAGTCAAAGCCAGGCCTGTCTCTTGAAAAGTCAAGCCAAGCCAAGCCTGAATTTACCTAGAATGCAAATTTACTATCAGGGACTGCAAAATCCATTTTCCCTGACAGCAAATTGCTATTTCTTTGGAGGAGATCATATTTTTCCCCTCGTATAGTTGGGGGACTTAGTATCAAATCATAGAGAAAATACAAATGAATGTCAGAATCTCACAACAGTATATGCCATGCTCCATCCTTTTTGTAATGTTTTCAGGGTACCATACATATGTGTATGCATTTTCCCCTCAAAACCAGTAGTTCTTATGTTTTTGATACTGAGGCCTACCTGTTTTCTGAATTAGAACTGGAAAACTTGCAGAGACGACTGTCCTAAGGCCTCCCTGTGGTTATTGCCAGTTGGGTTTGTATGAATGGGAAGAGAAAGAGGGAACTGGGCAGACATCCCCCATTACGTGGGTAGAGACATGACCTGTTCACACTCAGAACACTTCAGTCTGTTTTGTTTTTCCCCTTATCTGGGAAAAATATTACATACATTATTAATCTGTTTGATGTTCCCCATGAATATAGCCCATTCTACACTGCTGCCCTTCAAGCTGGATAAATTAGTATAGTACTTTCTGAACACATACTATCTAAATCTTACAAGGTAGCTACAGCACCACATCCCATCGGATTTTGAAAGCTAAGAAGGGTTGGCTCTGATTAGTACTTGGCTGGGAGACTGCCAATGAATACCAGGTGCTGTTGGCTATATTTCAGAGAAAGGAACTGGCAAAATCACCTCTGAGTAGTCCTTGCCCAAGAAAACCCCATGAATGTTATGGTGCTGCCATAAATTGACAGTTGACTTGAGGGCACATACACATACATACCTACAGTTCTGACTAAAGCCATAGCCATGCATCTCCCCACTGCTACTGACTTCCATAACTTCCAAGATAATTCATTCATATCCAGTCACTGTCATGCTGTACATTTTCCCATCCCATCTCCATACAGCTGTCAAGGGATGAGAGAACCATACAGAACCCTAAGCAGCTTGAGGCCAGGATATTTGAAAGACAGATTCCTCTTATATGAGACTACCCGAGGTCCTGTCTACATGGTAAAAAAAAATACATATGCTGTTTGGAAGATCGCTCTTCTGTACACATAGCCATTCAGATTCATATGTGTCATTCAGAAGGGGGGCTAGCGAATCCCCCATAAACTATGTGGATTCGCTGTTCGGAAGGATATGCGGATCTCGGCATAAAATATGTATAGCCGTTCGAATGGCTGATGGTCTATACGACCCGTTCACACACATACGAACAGGTAGTGTAATCTGATTGGCTGGCTGAGTAGAGGGGGCAGGGCTAGTAAGGAGGGCAATTGGGAGCGCCTACCAGGTTAGATTCCTGGCTAAGCAAGAGTCCAGTAAGTCCGTGAATTTTATATATATTTATTTTTATTTTACTTTGTAAATAGGGAAAACCAAATGTCTGCAAAGCAGGCACCTTTCTAAATTTAAAAAAAAAAAGTGGTGGGAGATTTAAAACTGCCGCTTGGCTTGCTCGCTCCATCCAGCTGGGGAAGGGGTTTATATGGAGTTTAGGGGGGTTAAAAATCATGTAGGCAGATTGTATGCATACGAACAGCTGCCTATTTGTATTTTTTACCCCCCAAATGGATTTTTTTAAAAAATTGTATAGACGGACCCTGAAATGTAAGATCATCTGTGGAGGCCCTCTTACTTATGCCACCACACTGTGAAGCTAGGCTGGTGAGTATATGTGACAAGGCTTTCTCTGAAGCAATACCCCCTCTGAGGAACCCTCTCCCAAAGGAAGTCAGGCTGGCTCCATCCCACCTGAGTTTCTGGCAGACAGTGAAGAATGTCCAGCTTTATGTGGCCTTTGGCTCTTAAAATTAGATGTTTGTTCTATTTTTTAAAAAATTATCTGGTCTTAGAATTATTTCTAAAGAGGAGTTTGGACTGTTTTAGTTGTTTTTTAGTTATTTATCTAATGTTTTTAAAGTGGTTTTTATTCATTGTGCATCATTCCAGGAGTCCTGGTGGGTCAAGAGGCATTAAAATGTATTTAACAAATAAATGATAAATAACTACAACATCAAGATGTCAGTCAGTTGTTCTAGAGTATGGAACAGTGACCCACAAAGATGCTGATGATACTCTACGTATTCCTTACCATTGGCTTATCTGGCTAGTGTGGATGGAACCAGCAATACCTGGAGGGCCACCTATTCTCCATCCCTGTTCTAAATGTTACAGAATGGGAAGTGGTGCCCAGACATCTGGTTGCCATTTCTTTTTATGGCAGCAAAATTCATACTTTCAGGGGTCAGCAGATCAACTCAGGTTTATAGCACAGAAAACAGTGTCAATATTTATATCATTTTTAAAATCTTACCATTGGGGATGTCAAGAGAAGGAGGCTTCCTGTTTTCATATGTGTTTTTTTTGGGGGGGGGTTAATATGGTTAAAGAATTGGATAGTAAATATGGATTACTTCTTTGACAACAGCAGCAGGAATACTGTTTGCCCAAACCTAGTAATGGAGTGACAGAGGAATGGATTGTTAAAGTTGCTGGGTTAGCCCAAATTGCCAAGCTAACATGGGTTTTAAAAGATAAACCAATAGAAGAAATTTTTTTGAAAGATTGGAAGCAGTTTATGGACTTTTTGAGCAGTAAAAACAGTAACAATGAAATAATTTGTGGTTATGGGTATTAACAACCCTAGCAGGATTGTGTAGCTGGATCTGTAATGATAGAATATTTTTTTTCCAGATTTTTTTTAAAAAGTCATAACTTGAATTGGCAGAATGGGTTAGAGCTCTATGGTGTTTTATTCTGTATTCAATATTTAGTTTAGTGTCTTAGTATTGTGTATTAATCTTAGTATAGCTTAGTGTCAGGTTAGTTTTAATTTTAGTCATACAGTCAGACTCCTGTATACATGGGGGTTCAGTTTCTGGACTTACCATGGATATGAGAAACCACAGATAGCAGTGAATACCATTCAAAATAATAGGACTTCTGGTTTAAAATATAATAGAGTTGCCTTGGAGGACCTGAAAAATGTCTAGAGAGGATGCCGTTCTAGGCATTTTTTTAGGAAGAGTTTATGGTAGGTGTGCTGTTTTTGTCCTGCAGATAGGGTCCATGTGTGTGTGTGTGTGTGTGTATTGTTAATATGTATATGCATTTCCTTTTTCTCTTTCCTTTTTCATGTTCCTTTTCATCATTTTTTTTCTATTTTTGAATATTTAGTAACTGTGGTATTCTTTTGTTTTATTGAATTGTTTTTGTTAAAAAATTAATAAAAATCATAATACAAAAAAAATCTTATCATTAAAAAATTCTTGTTCTCACATTTTATAAAGTCTTTTGAAAATGGGGCTCAGCCTTCCCTGATTTTTATTGTTCTTGAATTCCACATACTGTGTTCTGAAAATCTCATCACATACACTTTGGTGATTCAGAACTGTGCTCCTCAGTATTGGTGGAGGTGTTTCATTCCCCCTTTTCATTAATTTTGCAAAAGGTTTCTCTTTGAGAATTCCTTCACACTATGCTTTGTTACACCTGTGGCAAAGCAATGGGTGTGATGTCCTGGCATCAAGGGACATAAAAATAGCACTAAGATGTACTTCTGTGATCATTTAATGTGGCTTATATGAAGGTGACACACTCTCTCTGTCTAACAAATATCAAAGTAAGCTTGGACAGAGCACACGTTTCAGTGGTAGACAAATGAAAGATGTTCTCCAGCAGAGATGAGCTCCATTCATCATTATGACTCACCATTTTTCTAGTTTCCTCAAAAGAATGTATAAGTGCGGAGACATCTCAAAAAGGCTTCCTCGGAAGGGTCTAATGCTGTCTAAACACTGTGCTTTTAAGATATATGCCAATGAAAATAAAGCAATGCCCCATTTTTTCATGTACGTATTTTTCAAAGGTCTCACATGAAAATACATGAGGAAACCAATGACAGATGTGCATTATATAAAACATGGTTAATGACTGTAAGAGGAACATAATTTATTGAAACCAGTCTGTAAAATGTTACAATGTCCTTGCATTCCTTGAGCAAGATGGTACAATGTACCAAACTGAAAACAGCCCATCAGCCATGGTGGCACACTTGAGGCACAATAAATCTCCTATTTTTGCTGCCCACTTGGGATAGAGTTTGTTAAGCACCCAAATGGGTAAAAGAAAGAGCAGGAACAGGAGGGAAAACACCACCTGCTACATGTAGAAAAAGTCTGATAATGAGAGATAAAGATTTTTTATTGTAGTGTTTAGATGGCATGCTTGACAGAAAGGTCTCCCTTTCTTCACAGCATAAATATCTGCACACATATAGTAGAGGTTCTGTCCCATACTATGAAAACGAAGTTGCAAGACAAGGGTTTGGTTTTTGAACAAGCCATATATTTATTCTACATAAACTGCAGTGAGCAAAAATAACCGTATGGGCTTCCCAACAGTTGGAGACAGCCTGTCACCAAGGAAAGCAATTCCACCCTGGCTCAAAGCCCAGCTCAGAAGAAAATCCAAGGCTAAAGAGCTGAAGTTACTAAGTCAAGAAACCCCTACTTGACAAGGCTCTGGAGCCTGGGTGGCGTAGTGTATGGTTGTGCCCAGGCCCTTGGATCCAGTTCCCCAGAATACATAATCTGAAAATAAAATAAACCATAACCAATTATATTTAGCAGACAAGGGACATGGTGAGCTAAAAACAAATATTAAAATTTAAACACTAGGAGAAAATCACACACAAGCTAAGTGACCTGGAAAAGTATGGATATTAGAACTGGTCACTCAAATGGTGGCCTCATAATTGCACCAAGAGAAGGAATACAGGTAATGTTTGATAATATTTCCAACACTGGTAAGAAAAGGGTGTCCTAACACTTGACATAACTGTCCAAAGAATGTAAGAAGAAGCCCAATAATTTTTGCTGCTTGGGAAGTGAACCTTGTTTACACCTTGTCTTTGCTGAAGTGAACCCTCAGTGAACCTTGTCTACACAGAAATATTTGTATTTTCTCCCTCCCCTCCTTCAGTTTCTGGCTGCTCCTTCTATTCCCTCTGCCTCAAACTAGCCAGATGCTGTTCTGCACATCTGTAACACATAATCCAATGGTGAGGGGACAGCAAGCAGGGCCAAGAAGGGGGAAGCTAGCTTTTCTCCCTATACCTCAGCAGCTGTCCCCTGACAAATAAAATGTAATTTTTCTTTATTCCCCTTTGTGTCTGTCCACCATTTTGCCTACACTTGCTTGTTCTAACTTGTTCTTGCTTGCTTGGGCCCCTTCTCTCACTCTCTTTCAAATGAACCAAGTCAGTCGCCATTTCATGCAATTTAAAGAAAGCCAAAACACTCTATCCCCATCGACCCCTTTCTCTATGTTTAATCTTTTCTCCACTCTGTACTGCAGGGGGAGAATAAAGAAAGGAAAGCAATCCCACACTCTTGCAAGTGGGAAAAATCCAACCATCCCCCCCCCAAAAAAAAGCATGGAAAACATGCAACACCTGATCCATTTTAAATAATGATAAGCAAATTTGAGGAGAGAGAAGATACAAAGTTTAATTTAGCATTTTTTTTAAAAAAAAGTATCTGCTCATATTTCAATGGCCTTCAATTTCATTGCAAATTCTTCTCTCCCTAATAAATGCATTTGCATGTGCCAGCATGCACACACAGAGAAACAAATGCAGCTGAGCAGTGCTCACCACATGCTTTTTCAAAGCTGATGATTCTGAAAAGAGCTGGAAAGAGGAGCCAATACAAGAACTCTGCATTGCCCCCCAATTTTCCCTACGACATAATATTTCTCTATAATATTTTCATCAGCAACTGATTAAGTGTGAAATATATGGGAACACCATTAGATGGATTCATAATTTGGTTGGAAAACCATGCTCAAAGAGTCATCACCCATGGCTATGCTTCAGACTGGAAGGAGGTCTCAAGTGGAGTGCCTCAGAGGGCTCTGTCCTAGGACCATCTGCTCTTCAACATTTTTATCAGTGATTTGGATGACAGGGTGGAAGGAATCCTTGTAACTTTTCAAATGACACAAAACTGGGAGGGGGAGCTACCACACTGGAATATATATATATATATATATATATATATATATATTTCTCTTGGGTATGTTGCCATTTCCAGTGTGCTGATTGGCTGCTTCAGGAACTGACCAGCCAATCACAGGTCTGTTGGGCAGCCAATCAGCACACTGGGGGTGGGACCATGTAGATCTCAGACATGGCTGCTGGAGAGGGAGAGGGAGTAACATCGGGGTGGATGTGGTGTGTGTCTGTGTTCTGGAGTGCAGGGAGTGGGGTGGGAGGGGCAGAATGTATGGGGGGAGGGGCAGAACGAACAGGGGAGGTACAGAATGAGTGGGGGAGGTGCAGAACAAGTGGGAGGCAGAACGAGCAGTGGAGGGGGGTGGCAAGGGGCAGACTGAGCAGTGGGGGCAGCAGGGGGCAGAACGAATGGTGGGTGGGTGAGATAACCCACCAGCCTACCCCAAAGTGTTGTTATGAGGTCTCCTGGACATTTTGGGGGGAGTTTTTTAATGGCATATGGTACACCAGGTCCAGCTAGTAGGAACAGAATTCAAAAGGACCTAGATGGGATAAGGAAGTGTTGGAATGTGTGTACCTGGTTGTGAGTGCAACTGAGGGATTGTATGTGCAGAGGAGATATTGTTGAAAGGAATAGAAGCTAACTGGAATACAGAATGAGAGGAAAGAAAGAACCTAATTAACTTGCTATTGAGTCTGCCAGATTCTGGAGTTATATGGTCACCACAGAGTGGGACTGTCAAACAGTTTGTAGTTAACCAAGTTGGAGACAAAGTTCAATGCATTTCTGTTATACTGTTTATGTAATAAATCAATCTTTATATTTTGTTTATCAAAAAATAAAGGACCCAGATGAATTAGAAAACTGGACAGAAATTTAAAAAATGAAATTAAGGAGAGACAAATGCAAAATGCTACATTTAGACTACAAAGAACAAATGCACAGGTATAGGATGGAGGATATATGGCTCAGCAGTACTACATGCAAAAAGGAGCTTGGGATTATTGTTGAATATAAACTGAACATGAGCCAGCAGCAGCAAAGAAGACACATGCTATTTTAGCTTGCATTAATAGAAGCATAGTTTCCAAATCAAGGGAAGTAATAGTCCCAGTATATTTTGTACTGGTCAAGCCTCATCTGGAGTACTGTGTTCAGTACTGGATGCTTTATTTTAACAAGTATATAGACAAACTGGAACAGATTCAGAAAAGGGGAACAAGGATGAAAAGAAGCATGGAGAACAAAACATTTGAAGAAAGGTTGAAGGAGCTGGGCATGTTCAGCTTGGTGAAGAGAAGACTGACAGGTGACATGTTTGCACTCTTTAAATGCCTCACAGACAGTCACAGACAAGGGGGGGGCAGGCCTGTTCTCTGCTCCCCCAAAGGGAAGGGCTAGGTAAAATTGTTTGATGTTGTAGGAGAGTAGGTTCCAATTGAACATTAAAAGGAACTTCTTAATAGTAAAAGTGCTTTGACAATGAAAACAATTTCCTAGAGAGGTGGTGGAGTCTCCTTCTCTGGACATCTTCAAAGAGTGGTTGGATAGTTACCTGCTGGGATACTTTAGCTGGAGATCCTTCATTGATCAGGGGATTGGACTTATGAGTCCCCTTCCAGCTTTGAGATTTGATGACACCACTGATACCCCAATCAAATGGACTTCCTGGATTTTATTTATTTCATTTCTTATCTGAGTTGTGGCATTCTTTTTTCTTGCCAAATGACATAGCACTTTATCAGATGTGGCAAAACCTGCATCATTAGGATGTGACAATAGCACAAAGGACTGAAATTATCAGACAATGTCATTGCTTACCCATTCCTGCTGCATCACACTGGTGTGAATGAGGTGTCACTTTTTATTGATGGCTTAGCCCATCAATAAAAATTGATGCCTCATTCCCACCAGCGTGATGAAGTGGGAACAGGTAAACAATAAAGATGTCTGATAATTTTGCCTTTTGTGCTATCATCATGTCCTAAATGATGTGGCTTATTGGCGAGATTTGGCTCGTCTGATAAAGTCCATAGACAACTCATTTGGTTGACATTGCAATAACTAGTAAAATACCAGATAGTAGATTTTGTAACAGGAATTGTCTATCTGGTTATTTCTAGGTTCTCTAATGTGTGCTATCAATTTTTTGATCAGTGCTATACCCCAAAGTTTATTTGAGCAGTTTGAGATTGTGGAGACCTTATGGTCTTCCCGAAATCTGGCTGTGAGCATCTTAGTTGCTAAGCATAATAACAGTGATGTATACCATCCTCTGACTATGGACTGCAATCTCTGGAAAGACCTGTTATTGGGATAAATCTTGTGGGTTTTAATGCCATATGGGTCTCTGTGTTAGAATATCTTGGTTTCTACATTTCTCTCAAAGATGTTCCTGATTTTGTTCCCTTACATTCTGGTGTGACTTTTTTTAAAAAAATATTTTTTGGAAGTTAAATTAATTTAAAAACTGATCTGGTTACAAAGTGGGAATGGAGGGCAGGAGCCTCAGGAAACAATTTAAAGCAGCATACCCAGAAAAGCAAGAAGCTGCCACAGCAAGAGTAGCAGGGGCTGCAGGTCTCAATCTCAGCTGTGACACTCTGCAAAGGTGCATAAAGGCCCCTCCCCTCCCCCACTTTGTTTTCTGGTTACCATCCACCTTTCTTGAGCCATGATGTACAGACCTGTTGTTTTCTGTACCCGTTGCTTGAACTCTGTAGTGAAAATTTGCAGGATGGTGTCTCACATGTGAAATCACAATCCATGCAGCAGTCAGTCCTGCACAGACTAACAATAATAGCCAAAGGGAGTTTGAAACAGTGCACATCATTTGGTACTCTTGGGTTCTTGTCACACTACACTGTTATAGTACAGGGTCTGTCTATTAAATAACAAGACTGATAAATAGCCCATCTGTTATATATATATATTACAATTCTAATGCATGTCCCCTTCAATATTCTCCCCATTCACACTAACACACTGATGCAGTCTTGTTTTCCACTGGTTGAAGGCATGGAGGAGATCAGTTTCTGTCAATTGTGTCAACATATCTGCCATTTTCTTCGTACTGCACAAATTGACTCAAAACGTTTTCCTTTAAGTACTGATTTCACTTTAGGGAAAAGAAAAAAAGTCACATGGTGCCAAATCTGGTGAATATGGAGGATGTTCAAGTGTCCAAAATCTGCTTCACAGAAGGTGCTGTGTGAGCAGGCACATTGTCTTGATGAAGAATGGAAGCATTGTTCCACAGTTCTGACCTTTTTTTTCCTGACTCTTTCTCTCAGATTTGTCAAAACTTCCTTAAAATAATGCTGGTTCATTTTTCTGCCTTCTGGAACCCATTCTGCCAAAATTATGCTCTTGATGTCAAAAATCAACATGAGCATGGTTTTGAATGTGGACTTGCTCTGACGTGTTTTCTTCATTCTTGGTGATGATGGTGTTTTCTAGTGCATTGACTGTTGTTTTGTCTCAGGATCATGATGGAAGGTCCAGGTTTCATCACAAGTGAAGCTTTTTTTGAAAAAGGTTTGTTTGTCTGCCTCAAGTTGCTGCAGAATGTCACATTGCTCAACTTTTAAACTTAGTATTTTTCTGGCACACAATAGAAAACACAGCTGCTTTAAACAATGACTGACAATTAACTGAATGGCCAAGAATGTTGATGTTTGTTCTGCAGGTGCACACATGTTCAAGGTCACTACTCAAGAGTTCACAGTCAGTTAATGATTGACACATGGAATAACGAGACAAGACACAGAAGCTTGGGTTGAAATATGGGCCACTTTATTGTTATCTTACCTATTTGTTTATTTCTTAGGGTATGCAAACCAATAAGGGGAGACCCAGTGCGAGGGCAGCTGGAGTAGACGGTCACATGTGACCTATCCTCCAGCTTCCCCGGGTGACTCACCTGAGACCTGAAGGGGATCCTGGTACCTGAGGTTCCCTTCAAGCACCATCTGCTGGGAGGCCCGGCACCAGGTCGCAAATCCTCAAGCCATATAGCTTCTGAGGAGGATCACAATCCGATGCTGGCCCCAAGGATAGCCTACCTTGCTGCACCCCATCCATTAAGATGCCGGCACAGTTCAGTATGGTCCATCCTTCCACTCAACATGAGATTGCCATAGGTGAACGCCAAATCCTTATCTCCTCATTCCCTGCAAGTGAGCGCCTATTTAAAGATCCACACCCTACGCCAATTGTCCAAGTCCCAAGCGACAGTATGGGGTAGGCGAAACACCCCCTGTAAAAGAGTAGGTAAAAATTCCTACCCAGCCCATGATGTGACCAGAATTCTCACACTGTGGCAGAGGTGGTGGGTGGATTCGATCCAGTGGAAAAGAGAGAAGCCAGGAGTGGCAAAGGGTAAAATAGGCCCTGCCTGAACCCCACCCCTGCCTCCTCCTAGCCAGGGTGTGTCTACGCCCCGGCCAACTCCTGTGCTCATCTCCCTGCGCAGGTGAACACCAGATCCTTGTCTCCCTGCTCCCTGCCACAGATAAGGGGCAAGTGTCTACTTAGCCCCTATCCCCCACAAGGGAAGTCAATATGGTCCTCACCTCAGTTTGCATACCCTTAAGAAATAATTGGGTCCCCTTTTGAACAAGTGGATCCCATCAATTCCTGGGTACCCGATGAAATGGCCAAGGCCTTCGTCCATTGCCTGGTGAACAGTCTTTTTCACCTTCTTTTGGGCTATATCCAACTGCTTGGTGTCCCCCTCCCCAAGTTAAGTCTGTCGTGGAATGATGTCTGACCAAATCAGGAAAATGTGCAGCCATGCGGCCTTGATGCATCACATATCTGCGAGAGCCTGGAGGGTCAAGGCTCTGCCTTTCAACAAGCCCAAGTCATTCCCTTCAAGATGTATCATGAGAACATGTGGAGGAGGTCCACGATGCTCCTGAAACAGCACATTGATTAGGCCATTCCACTTCAAACCCCTCTTGCCAAGCCATTTGACCGTGGCAATGTCTCCGAGACCCAGCTGCAGACCCAGGTGGCTTTTTCTGGCTTGGCGTGCAGCCCAATACACAAAGCTGTGGCCACAAATCAATACTCGGTATCTCACATCTGTAAAAGAGCACACAGATAGTCACAGACCACAACATATCCAGTCAATAGCAAATTTTTGGACATATCCCTTATAAGCACCCGACTTCCATCATCCTAGTTTTTTAATTGCATCTGGCCACATACCCATCGCTGCAGCCATTGGTGCGGCCCCAATCCTAAATGAATGTGAACAGAAACCCATGCCGCCCAACCCCAAGCATGCCAAAGTGTTGCTTGTGATTCCCCAAAATTGATACCATGTCAGGGGAGATCCATCTGTGTGACAAAATAGGGGTCCAAACTGAGCAGGCCTCAATTTCAAATAATCCCTCAGGGCTGCTACCAGGCAGAGGGTCCGGTCTTGGCACTCCCTGAGTACAATATGCACACCCTTCCCCAGCTGATCAGTTTTTGATTGCCTGATCAGGATAGTTACCTCCTTGGTGCCCATGCACATGTCCCCCAAACTAAGGGCCAGACCAGATTTGTCCCGTTTTGATGCTACCATCAATTCACTGATGCATAAGGTGCCAAAGAAAGCCGTAAGTGATGCTGCATGGAGCAATGCCACCTCAAACGGTGTTGCACAAATATTGGGCCAAACTTGGAAAAGTCCTTTCAGAATCGCTGGAGAGAGGGGTTGCCTGTTGTCTGCTGTTTCCCCCCTCTGTCTAGCCCATCCCTCCAATGTCTTCCTAATTCTAAATTCTGATGTGTTATCCTGCAAACCTTACGCCTTACTCCAGAAGGCCAAGGCTGCCAACCTGGATCATATTGATTTCAGGGCAAGGCCTTTGTTCCTAAGGAAGACACAGAAATGGAGAAGGTGGGGGACAGGTACCAGCCAAGTGTTGAATAGCCACACACAGTTTCAAAATTCAAAAAATTCCTGGATAGCTCTGTTATATACCCTTCTGGACATTCAAACCGTGGCAGTGTGCACCCTACCTAGTCATGGAAGCATATGTTGCCAGGGACCTGGAAGGATGAGGAATCACAAAAGGCAGACCCCATTGGATGTTTCCTGGTTGAGTCCACCACTCCAACAGCACAAGTATGGGGTGAGGTATTGACAGAAGCTTGAAGGGGTCATCTTTTATCAGACTGAAGGTCCGGAGGAACCATGCCTGTAGTGGCCACATCTATAGCCTGGCAAGGGGGGGGGTTATGGCTGTGGTGGATGCCATGTGTCCCAGAACACACTGGATGAAGTGGGCCATCACTCTCCTGATACCTTTCTTCCTTTAGAGAGCACTGCTATTGTCACAAGAGAATAAAAAAGTTTTACTATGCAAGTCTCCCATGGGAGTGGGAATTCCACTCATGATCTTTTTAGCTGCAATGGGGAATTAGAAGCAGCTCAAATGGTATACGAGAGGTTCATGTAAGTGCAGGACCTTATACCCCTGTGTATATGGGCAGAGTGTAGAAAAGAACATAGGAGACTGTGTTCCAAAAATAAATGGATGAAACTTTATTGAGAAACAGTAACATTCATACACCCCACACATTCAATTAGCAATCAAAACAAGACTTTTAGAGTAAGCGAGGAACTTAGAAAGGAAACGGCTAGGTTGGGGGAAAATACTACACCTGCTCTTGCAGCTTGTGTTCCTGGAGAGACATTACTCTCGAGTAGCAGCAACAAAAGCAGGGAGGAAGAGGCTTGGGTACCGGAGGGTTAAGGTTGAAGGAAGCAGGGGAGGAATGCCTGAATCCATCTGAGAGCCCTTTCAAGGTCTGGGAGGTTAATTCAGAATATGGATTCAGTTAGAAAATGGGACTGAACAAAAGAACATTAAGAGTCCAGGGTTTGCTTGGTTTTTTAATAAGAAAATACCCCTTTGAAACCACTTTGAGAACAAAAGAAGCATTTGGTTTCAAATAGTTCTCAAGTGTTTACAGAGGAATTCCAAATAGTCAGGATTTGGAAGATTGGGGTGAATTTGGTTATCTCTGTGATTGGCAGGCAGAGCCTCTTTGGTCTCAGGATACAGGAGTGTCAGCTTATTCTGCATAGCAATGGGTTTCCCTTCTGTATGTTTCAAATTCATAAGATGCTTGTCTCTCCTGGAGATACAAAGGAGGACTAGGTTTTCCATTTCAGAAAGGATGCAGGAAATTCATCCAGGTGTGAATTTATGGAGGAAATTTAATGGGGGCCCTTCCTAAGGATTATCATGCCCTTTAGCTTGTTTCTGACTATGTCATAGGGTGTATGACTAAGCCATAGAGTGTATTTTTATTTCCTGGTTGCTCTGGGATGGCCCCTTAAGGTTAGATCAGCCAAATTTGATATAAAAGCAGTGTTCACGGTGAACCAAAGTTATGAACCAAAGTGAAGAATTATGGCCTTTGTAGTGGGGGCTCAGGGGATTCTCTTGCATTGGAGAGTTCAATTTCTAACCTAGGACTTGTTTGTCCTCAGTGCACACAAATTAGAATAATCCAATGCTGTACACAGTTTTCAGAAATGATTTGGAGAATAAACCTTGTCTTAAGGATTTTATTCATCATGCTAAAATAAAACATTCCATAATTGATTTTCTTCCTTTTTTTATTTTTCCATTTTTTAAAAAAAGGTTTCAGTGGGGAAAAAATAGGGAAACCCCATCCCAGGTTTTTTCTGGGCTTTTCTGCTCCATTACAGATTGGGTTTCATTTTTGCATGTAGGTGATTCTGTTTGGTTCTGTTCTGTCCAGTTCCTGATGACCCTGTTGCCTGATCCTACTGACCTATGGACCAACTCCTGGACTACTCTGACTTCTGTAAGCCTTGACCTTTGGACTTATTTGGGACTTTTCTCTGTGTGCATTTTGCCCATATTGCTGCCTTTCCATAAAACAGAACTTTGCTTGCTATTCCTAATTAATTATTACTGGAGTTTGGCTGCTTTCTCAGTTCTTGTTTAACTTGTTGGCAATTTAGAGTTGATCTTGGACATCCCATTATGCTGGCACTGCTTTTTATTGAAGGGCTAAACTGTCAATAGATCCCCATTCCATTTCTGTCACGGAATGTCCTTTGATTGAAACGGTGCCCTGTTATGCTGGTGTGATGCCAGCATCAATGAGAGGTCTGTGCCAGAACACTTCTGGGTGAGATCGGGAAATTCAGGAAAGTGGCAGACTTTTTTTGTACCCTCCCCGAGTTAACACTTGTTAAGTTTTAAGTGTGTTTTGGTGCTTAATGTCACTTTTTGTCTTTTATTTTGCTTTTTATTTTTGAATTTCCCGCACTTCTTCTCACGAGAGCAGCTGGCATTTCAATCCAGGAAGTGAATGGAGCTCTGTTTGAATTGTGGCAAGGAGCCACAATTAGGGTAGGTTTGAAAACTTTTTTATTTTTTGGCATTACAGGAACAGGAGTGGGGTGGGAGAGGAGATTGCAAGACACTAACACTTTTTTTTTGTTCCCATTTGAAAATCTCCACAATCACTAAATTATTTTTCTTTTCACCTCCCATGAGGAAAATGGTGAGACCAACATCTAGCATAAAGAGGCATTTTCACATTACAGTTTCTTCTGAGAAGGAAAATGTGATTTGCAAATACTGTCAGATGAAATATGCATTTCCAGATGCTACGATGATAAACACATTCTTGTTATGTAACAAGTGTCCTGTAGATATTTAAAAAATTCTTCATGAATCTAAGTGAAGAGGACCATAATGATGAAGGTGCACATAGCATTCCTCGGTTTTCTTGTTCAATAAGTCCTCTTCCTGCTCCATCTGTAACATCACCAGCATCACAAAGTGTTGTCCCATCAGCAGCATCTTCAAGTAAACAAATATTTAAAACAAGTGCATCCAACAAATACTCCATAACTTCATTCGTAGACATCGGATGATCAGGAAAAAAATCATCAAGCTCTTGCAAGAGCAATATATTCTTCTGGAACGCCATTTTAAATAACTGAAAATATATACTGGCAGGAAACTTTGAAATTATTAAGGCCATCATACCATTTGCCCAGCAGACATTATTTGAGCAGGCCTCTTTTGGAGTCAGAATACCAACACATAATGGAATCTGTGCATGGAAAAATCAATGAAGCACTACATACAGATGGATGGACAAATGTGAGAGGAGAAGGAATTAAAAATTTTGTGATAACAATGCCTCAACAAGTTCCAGATTTTTTTACAGAAGCATTGAAACAGGAGAGAACAGACATACTGCAGATTATATCAGTTGTAAAATATGTGCAGTCCTACAGAAAATTGGGAGTGATAAAGTATTCACTTTGCTGACTGACAATGCCAGCAATATTAAAGCAGCATGGGGGATTATAATGGATAAGTATCCACATATTATTGCAATAGGATGTGCATCTCATGGGCTAAACTTGCTTCTTAATGACACTGGACAACCTTCAAATGATCTATAGATGAGCAAAAGAAGTTATAAAGCACATAAAACCTACTCATATCGTAGCTGTAGTTTTCAAGAAGATGCAAGTAGAAAAAAATGGAAAGAATAAAATAGTGAGGCTGAAGCTCTGTAGTAAAACTCGATGGGGTCGAGTGGTGATCTCCTTTGAAAATCTACTAAAAAAAAAGAAGCTCTTCAAGAAACAGTAATAGTTGAAGATCTTAAAGTACCCAGGAGTGTAAGAAACACTGTTCTTGATGAGGATGTCTTCTGGGTTCAGCTGCAGAATTCCCTGAAGATTCTAAAGCCAATTTCTGCAGCAATCACTACATCTGAATCAGATAGTGCACATGTGTCAGAAATCATATGGCTAAGATAAAAACATGTTTTTGAGAATCTCACTATATTTCCATTTACAACTATAGAAGAAAGTAAAGTGAAAGATTTTATATAAAAAGGGGAAGGATTTTGTTGCTAGCCAATTCATGCTGCTCAAAATCTGTTGGATCCAGGATTCAAAGATCGAAATAGAAGTGGTGATAGCACTGCTACTGAATTTGACTGGGTTACAAAACAAGCATCACACTTAGGACTTGATGTTGGGAAAGTACTTTCAAATGTAGCAAAATATAGAACATCTTCAGGGATTTGGTCCAGGACTACAGTTTGAGATTCTGCCAGACATGTCCCTCCTGCCACATGGTAACAAGGTCTTTGCACAACACAGCCTCTGACTCCTCTTGCTTCTTGCCTTCTTCAGATTCCTCCATCTTCTTCAGCATGTGAAATAATCTGGCCTATGTATGGAAACATTCACACTAAATCAAGAAATAAAATGACATGTGAAAGGGTAGAGAAACTTGTTTCAATCTGGGTAAACCTTCGGTTTTTAGAAGTCCATGTTTACTGTGATGATGACAAACATAACAAAGCAGAAGCAGAGACTGAAACTGAAACTGATACTGATGCCTATAGCTTAGAAAAGCTAATTTAATTTCATGCCTATTCATTGAATTTTAGTCCCTCCCTCCTCCCTTCCACACACTACCCCCCCTCAATTCTTTTTATGGGTATGGGTGCTTTATGTCTATTTGATACTGTGGTGAGGAAATATAAACAATCTCCTTTGTTACTAATATTGATGGTTTCCTCTCATTTTTTTTTTTTAAATTTCTGCCTACTCCACATAAATTAGCAAAAAACCATGAGGTTCTGTACAGTTCAGGAAATTGTTCCTCTGTTGGATGCAAATAAAAAAAAAGTAAATTTCATTTGTAATAATTGTTTAAATACACTGTATTTTTAATATACCTATTGTGATAAATTTATGCTAAATCAAATTGTACATAGTCATATTTTATGTTCCCAAAGTAACAGAGTAACATTCAATCTATAAAAAGTGCTAATGTTGCATGTTTTCAATTTTTCTGAAAATTTCAATTTGTGTCTGAAAAAAACTGAAAAAATGTTTATTTTCCATGGCTTCAAAATTTCCAGAAATTTTACATCTCTCATAACAGAGGAGATTCTAAGCCAAAAGGTACGATTAAATTATCTTTATTGGAAATTAACATCAACAGCAGTCACACAAACACTCAGGCTTCAAGCAGTCACACAAGGCTAATCAATAAAGTAGGAAGTATTTGGATAGAGGAACAGAGTAAGGGGGGGTGCAGGCTATACTATACTGATCCTTCAGAGCAGAGATCTCAAAGTAAACCAGCAGAGAGGGAGGTCCAGGAGGCAGAATGGTGACATAATATGAGATGGGGTTGAAAGGCAGGCAATTTGTGCACCACAGGGTTATCAGAAGTGTGTTCTGGGGGTCTCATAGCAAACTGGCAGCATGGGTGTAAGAGGGGGAACTGTGGAAATTTTGGTGGTGTTTTGGGGTGATATTTATATGAAATTATTCCCCTGAAGGAATGGGAGTTTGAATAGAATAAAATGGTTCCTGTGATTAAAGAAAGGGTGGTTGAGAAGAGTTAACAATTGTTAATGACTGCTGCATTTGGAATTGAATAGGAACAGGCAAGGTTTTTTGTTGGAGGGGAGCAGGACAGGAAGGACCCATTTTACAAGCATTAAGGTCTTTGCTATCGTTACACAGATTAGTGAATAACTCATCTCCAGGTGTTCACTCTCTGACCTGAGTATTTGGTTTTGGGAGGATTTCCAAAGGCCCCTCCCTTAGTCTTTCATGAACCTTGCCTTGGTATTTGGGGGTTCCTGGTTTACCTGCAACCACGTGGATGGCCACACTTGGCCAAATGATTAAATATACCCAATTATTAGATATTCCAAGATGGGATCTTTCAGTGTAGGTAACGTAATGTTAGTCAGAACTTTGTTCCCTACAGTTTGAATCCATTGGTTTAGATCCTTTTTGAAGCAGCAGGAAACCTTCTTCTATCTTCTACAGGATAGCCCTTCAGATATTTGAAGATGTCCTTCATGAAAGCAAAAACTCTAAAGTGTATTGGGTGTAGATTCTTGAGGTTATGGAGTTGAACATATTGAGTTGTTATTAGAACTACAATTAATACACTGCTGGTTCTTAAAATCATTAGAAGAATAAAGATGTGATTTGAGATTTCAACTCACATCTTTAATCATAGAATCATAGAATTGCAGAGTTGGAAGAGACCACGAGGGCCATCCAGTCCAACCCCCCTGCCATGCAGGAAATCTTGATCAAAGCATCCCCGACAGATGGCAATCCAGCCTCTGTTTAAAGACCTCCAAGGAAGGAGATCCCACCACGCTCCGAGGGAGTGTGTTCCACTGCCGAACAGCTCTTACTGTCAACAAGTTCCTCCTCATGTTGAGGTGGAATCTCTGTTCCTGGAGCTTGCACCCGTTGCTTTATTCTTCTTATGATTTTAAGCATCTTCAGTATACTAATTATACCTCTAATAACAATCATTTCTATAAAGGATTTTCTTCCCTATTTTCAGTATTTCTGTTTCCCTTTCCTCATAGGTTCCCTGAGTGATTTCTCATTGGAAAAGGCAATTGGAACAAACATCATCATTATTATTATCCTGACACTGAGCCAGAATAGAATATAAGGCACTTAAGAAAGAAAGAAAAATGCCTAGTTTTTTCCCCATTGCATTTGAACAAAACTTATTCTGTGTTTCTGTCTTTGGTGATGTAAAGTTCACATCAGACAAATAATTGCTTTAATATATTTATAAGAACATCCCTGACATGTCCAACATCCAATTATGTTTATTGTATTGCTGACTATCCAACAAAGAAATTTGTTCCCCAAAGGAATTATGACCTATGTATTAGGCTGAAATGTAGGCTAAGCTTTTGGTTTTAGTCATCTGCAGATATACGTATGAAATTGGTGTAATAAAACATAGTTTCATCAATGACCAATGAGATGATTTCCTGCTTCACAAGGGTAGTCTACAAGCAAGAGGGAAAGGGGATAACGAAAGTATCTTCAATATGCCACCAATAAGTGTGATTCATGAACATTGAATGAAAATAGAGTTGATACTATAAGATTCTTGGAATACCAATACATGCTCCTCAAGGGCGTCAAGAAATGTCACAGAGCTGAAACATGAGATCCCTTCACTGTTTAAGTAATAATGTTAATTTTAACAGACATTGCTGTTAACTATACAGTTGCCCCTCCACATTCACGAACTTAGCATTTGCGGTGTTGAATATTTGAGGGTTTGGGGAGGGCCCCCCACCCTCCCAAAAGCAGTGACACGGGGCCTCTGGAGGCCCAGTTAAGGCCTTGGGAGGGAAGGGGGGAGGGCTGGGGAGACCTTCACAGAGCCCCCGGAGATGCCCCGGAGGCACCATGAAGGCCTGGGGAGGGAGGGGGAAGGGCTGGGGATACCTTCACAGGGTCCCTGGAGATGCTCCGGAGGCCCCATGGTCACTTTTGTGGGGGAGGGCAGTTGTTATTCATGGATTTTTCACATTCACGGGGGTCTGGGGAACGGAACCCCCACGAATGTGAAGGGATGACTGTATAAATAATTTTTTGCCAACGATTTTGATAGGATGAAAAGGCTTTTCACTGGCGACTTTGCATCACTCCTGAAAATATTTGATTATTGATGTACCAGAGGTCTGTCTATTAAATAACAAGACTCTGTCTCGACCTTTCAGACAAATCAAGGGAGAACTGATTGTTAATGCTTGAGTGGTTACCTTGAACATGCCTGACCCTGCATGACAAACATCAACACTCTCAGACATTCAGTTAATTGTCAGTCATCATTTAACGCAGCTGTGTTTTCTGTTGTGTGCCAGAAAAATGCTAAGTGTAAAAGACGAGCAACGTGTCAATTTGAATTTTTTAGTAAAATTCAACAAAACACCAATGAAATCCTTTCAACTGCTTACTGAGGCCTATGGGGAAGACTGCATGTCTTGGTCATTTATATTTGAGTGGTACAAAAGATTCAGAGAAGGACGTGGAAGATGATGAGCACCCTGGATGACCTTCCACTTCAAGAACCAAAGAAATTGTGGAAAAAATCAGCCAGATTGTTTGAGGAGACCACTGACTCAGTGTCCAAATGGTAGCTGAAGCCATGAACACTGACGAATGCACTGCATGGAAAAATATGTGTGAGAAAAGTTTGTGCCAAGATGTTCCCTAGGGTTCTCACACTAGAACAAAAAGTGTGCCGCAAGGAAATTTGTGCTGACATTCTGCAGCAACTTGAGGTGGATCCAAAGCTTTTTCAAAAAATCATCACTTGCAATGAAACATGGATCTTCCAGTATGATCCTGAGACAAAATGACAGTCAATGCACTAGAAAACACCATCATCACAAAGAATGAAAAAAAGCATGTCAAAGTAAGTCCACATACAAAGCCATGTTCATTTTTGTTGTTGTTCCTGACATCAAGGGCATAATTTTGGCAGAATGAGTTCCAGAAGGCAGAACAGTGAAACAGCATTATTATGAGGAAATTTTGACAAATCTGAGAGAAAGAGTCAGGGGGGGGGGGAAGAACTGTGGGAAAATGGTTCCATTCTTCATCAAGACAATGCACTTGCTCTCACAGCACTTTCTGTGAAGCAGTTTTTTGGCCAATAAACAAACTACTACATCTTCCATATTCACCAGATTTGGCACCATGCAACTGTTTCCTTTTCCGTAAAGTGAAATCAGAGCTTAAAGGAACATGTTTTGAGTCAATTTATGCAGTAAAGAAGAAAACTGCAGATGTGTTATCACAGCAGACAGAAAATGATCTGTGCCACATCTCCAGCCAGTGGAAAACAAGACTGCATCAGTGTGTGAGTGTGAATGGGGAATATATTGAAGGGGACAAGCATTAGAATTGTAATACATATAAATAAAGATGGGTTATTGTATCAGTCTTGTTATTTAATAGACAAATGCCATAATTCCATTCATTGTGTAGTCATTAGTTGGCTGGATATGGCCATGACACACTATGGAGGAAGAGATATCAATCAGCTAGTGTTGAGTCTAGCTTTTAGAAGTTTTTGGGAAAGACACCCTCAAAGGTCCCTCTTCCTCAGCAAGCCTCTCTTATCAGCACTGTTACCAATTCCAACTCCCCTCCCTCCTCACCATCATTACCAACTGTATATCTGTCAAGCATTGGACAACCTGGTTGGAAAGATCAATGTTAGAAACTGGATCTGAAAGCCCACTTAGGATGTCAAGATACTTGAGATCTACACCACATACAAATCCTCATGATTTTAGGAAGCAAACATGGTAAAGGGAAACCTCTTGGTGGTGGCACTGGTGTTTAGAATGCTGAGTGATCACAAAACTCCATATTACACCCCCAAGAGCCTTGGTTTGGAATAGGGCCAAACTTAAAATTACTTAATTACATACTGTAGGAGGAATGAGTCTAAAAATAAAAATGTATTAAAAATTCCAGGGATCTAGCCCTTTTTAAAGCAATAAAAATATCTTCTTTAAAAGGAGTTTTAAAAAATCACTTACTTTCAAATTCATGCAGAGTGGCTTAAGAATGCTGAGACAAGCTCAATTCACATTTAAAAGTGTATTCAGAGGTCTGTGGTCTGATCTGATCACCCAGTGAATTAGACTCATTACAATAACAAAGGAGTCAGTTTAAAAATGCAAATCAAAAGTTTACTGAAGGTATATCAATCTTAATCTACATACTAAAACAAACTTTAAAAAGAAAGGTTCCTAACTAACTAGGAGGACTTAGGGTAGAATGACTCACCCAGCCTTTAGCGGTAGAGGCTACATGGTGAACATCATGGCATGGCTTCATAGCAGCATGGTTACATAAGATGGCTAGATAAGATGGCTACAGCCACATGGAGAATCTAACTCCAAAGAGACTCACAAAGAGCAATAAAATTAAAATTAGGTCATGTGCTGAATGACCCTTCTCTCCAGTTGGCTGGAATTGCCCAGTGAAATAAGAGAAAGGGAGTTTTGGAGAATAGAAGCATGCAGGGAAAATTCCTAGACTTATCTTAGGATGTGAATGGGGTACACAAGATTGTTTTACATTACAATAATTATTTCCCCACATACTACACATACTCACCTCAAATTAAATCTAATGACCTCTCTTGAGGTGGGCTAATTCTGAATTTAAACTGTGAGAGGATTTTTACCAAATTTCATCATTTCTAACCCCCACTCCCTGATCAAATTCATCTGGGGAATTTTGGTTCTCCAGATATTTTGGTTTACAAGTCTGGCAATTACTTTCTAGATGGGGCTGGGTTGTAAATAAAAACACATGGAGGGCCAAAGGTTCCCCACTTCTGCCCCAAACTGAAGATCCTATTCGCTGTATCACTTGTAACTTCCCCTTTCACTATCCTACAAAGTAGGGACCTCCAGGAAGAGACCTGGGGCCAAGCTAAATGGTGAAAATACCTGTCAGGGAATTCACTAGGAATCCTACCTGTCTAAATGGGATCCAGTGCCAATCCACACTGTTTGGAAAGAGGAGGGCCCAAAATGGCAAAAACAACACAGCGTGTACTCTTTCAAAAACCACGAGTGGTGTGTGCATTCCTGCTCCTTTGGGCTATCAAACGAAAGGAAATTCAAAGAGAAGCACAAAGTTGATTGGCTGGTGAGAGCAGTGGCAGGGCTTGCTAGCAAGACAAACACCTGCTGCCTCCATGCTGGATTTTCACCGTAGCGAACACTCGCTAAGGCGATAAAACAGGATGAATATTTTCTGTTTTGCTTTCCTATAAAATTGGAAAATCACTCCATCGCACCAGCACACCTTGGAATGACTGTTTTTTTTAAGGGCAGTGGTAAAGAACTAATGCGAGTAAGTCACTGCTTGCATCTCTTAGCCTTACCTTGTGCAACTGCTACTTCTTCTGTCTCAATTTGGGGGCATCCATAATAGAGAAATAATCCAGATTGAAATTGCATTATTTGCATAGTTTCTTCCTATGGAATCCTGGGATTTGTACTTTGTTGAGGCAGCAGTACTCTCTGTCAGAGAAGGCTAAGACCATGTAAAACTACAAATCCCAGGATTCCATAGGAAGGAACTATTTAAATAATCCAGTTTCAAACTGGATTATTTGTGTTGTGTGGATTTCCCCTTTCTATCATTTTATGTCTACCTCTCTTGCTCACTGCACCCTCCCACTGCACCTCTAACTCTCCCTTGCCTCACCTCACACTTTTGCTAAGTTTCCCTCCCTTGCTTCTTGCACTCCACTCCCCTCCACTTCTTGCACATATCACCCTCCTTTCTCCAGAACCCAAATGGACCTAGCCACAGAGATAGACTGGCTGGATAAATTAAGTGTTCACAATGAGATGAGATGAGACTGATCATTTCATTAATAAGACTTCTTCTTTATACCAGTGAGATTGTACACTGTGGACAGAAACATAGCTAGTAAAGGTAGAGCATAACCACTTCCTGTTACATCCCACATTCATTTCCTTCAGCCAGAACAGTGTGGGAGAGTACAGGGGCCTGCCTCTTGTCCTCTACAGAAATGCTAGCAAGGAGAGAGAGGAGATTTTGACCAAAGTGACTAATTTTTGCCAAGCTTCCTTCCCCCCACTATTTTCCCCTCATCACTGATTGTAGACAACAGCCTCCACTTCTCCATGTAGTCTATGGGGGATAACTCTCAGGGAGTGGAGGGGCTATGCTGGAAGTGGGGTGATGACAGATCGTCTGCAGACCAGAGTCAGAGCCTCCTTGGGCCATGGGTCCACAGGTTGGATGTTCCTCCTGCCCTTTTGAATACACATTAAAATAATGACCTCTACTCTTCTAACAGGGAAGAGTCAAGTAAAGAACCCATGACCACCACAAAAGGTAAGACTCTGAAGAAGTCCAACCTAACTTAATCCACATGAGCACTAATTTTATACCTCAACCTATAATAATTTTTTTTATATGAGTCATGTCTGCCTGCTCCCATGTGAATGTAGTTTCTTAAAATTCAGTGTCAACCATATCTCCTGTCAATCAACAGAGGGTTGAACAGAGACTATGGTTTCCTGGCACACTACACATATCATCTTTGTTTGCGAAGAAAAGCCAGAGAGACACATATCATAACATCAGTTAACACCCCAGTCTCATTAGAGCACTCTTGGAGAGTATATTACATGTCCTTCTGGTTCCCAACCAGCATCAAACTAGATTCCAAAGCTCTTTCCACCAGTTATATGGCCATTCACCCACACTGGCCCTAGGCAACATGTTACCTCCAGCCTTTGTCTTGCAACAACCATTTTTAAATAGAACTTGTCACCTCATCACTCACATCCACTAGTTTTGCATTTCTATGGCTATTCAACAACCTGCTTATAAAGTCTGTTCCTAGGCACCAGTTCACTCCATTCATCTGTGAAAGTAGACCAAGTCTATGAAAGCTTATGATACAATTTCTTTCTCTCAGTTAGGCTCATATGGCTATGCCTTTGAAAACATTATCATAGTTATGGGTCTCTCTCCTTCTAGGACAATAAGCATATTGTTTTCATTTCTAAAACCTGATTTTCTTCAGCCGAGAGTATGTAACCAATCTTATGATCCATGACATTCCTTGTCAAAATGAGTGTACTGACATAGCTACAAAAAATATGAGGGCAGCATCATTTCAGAAGTAAGACTCCAAAATAGAGTGAATTTTCATGAAATAACCTGGATGCAGCAAAACATTGGTCACCATGTGCCGTGAGCCTTCCTTCCCTATTCTTAGGATCTGAGAGACCACAGGAATATGAAGAAAAAAAAAGAAAATACAGTATAGTCACTCAGAGAGATTAAAGGAAACATAGTCTTTGTTCTTCCCAGGAAACAAAGGACTGTAGTACTACAAGGCCAAAGGTCTCACAGTACATTCCAGAAGAAGAAAAAAGTTTATTTATTCACAGTTTTGTAAACTGCCTTCTTTAAAATATGTTCATAACATCCCTTGTAATTAGAACATTAAATTAATTTTGACATAGTTTTATTTCACTGCATTTAATGGAATTTATCCCTAGTTCTCAATGAGGAGATAAACTTGTATCTAAGGCTATGAGGAAGGTGCAGTTTCATTCTTACTGAGTTTTGCTGTATGCAATCTGTTTTTTCTCCATGCCCCTTTTCATATCTTCTTGCAATAAAATTGAATGCACATTTTTGTGCATTTTCCTAATGTGTGCATTTATTTGTGCACTGCAGGTAGAAACTGCTGCAATGAGCTAGTATTTATCCACTGCTAGAGTTAGTCATTCTAATTCACCTACAAAGTCAGATTTTTAATTACTTTTATACAATGAACTTTTAATTAAAAATGCACAGCTATAATTCACTTAGATTTGGCTTCACTTTTATAGAAGAAAACAGGGTGGGGCTACTGCATACTCTGAATGTTGCTGGAATACAGTTCCCAGCAGACCTGGAGAGTGTAGCCAATGGTAGAACATGCTGGGAACTGCTCTTCATTTTCACTCCTGACCTAAGACCATGCTTCTGGTTACACAGAATAAGAACTAAATACCTTATCTTATTTTTAACATGTCAAAGTGTTTAATATTTTTTTTAGGGGGGGGTAGTTTTTAAATATCATTTTGTGGTCAATCCCCAGAACCCTTCCCCAGCTTACCCAGGGTGAAACACCTGAGCCCTGGCAAGAACCCAGACTCTGGGTTACTAACCAGCCAGCCCACATCTGGAAGACTAACCTTAGTCACAGGACTTAAGGAGAGGCTTTATGTCGGGAAGCCAACTCAATAGCTGATAAGAAGCCTGGCTCAGCAACAACCCAGTTGAAAGGCACAATACCTGGTGTTGTCAGTAGCAGTCCTACAGGGTCAGAAATACACACACACAGAGAGTGCAGAACGAAGAGGCAGTCCAAGGTCACAAGGGTTCCGGCAGGTGGGTCAACGAAGGCAGTCCAAGGTCAAGATATCCAAAGTCTCAAAATAGCAAGGTTCCAGAAGGGTCACAGGCAGAGGCTTCCTCCAGGTAACACAGACTGCTTGCAACAAGGAACTCAGCATCCCACAGCTGCTTATGTTGGCCCAGCTCCCACTCCCAGCTGCGGGGTGATTGATGAGCTTCTGTCTCTTAATCTCTGAGAACGACGAAGCCACACTTTCTCTGCTCTCCTTTGGCTAAAGGTAGGTACCTGCTCTTCTACCTCTTGCTCTTGCTCCACTATGTCTCCCAGGCTTGGACCCTGTGCTGGGGGAGGGCTAGGCTGCTGAGCCCTGGGCTCTTCAGGGCTAGACTCAGACTCAGCCAGCTCTTCTGCCGCTGGCTCAGCCTCCTCACCTTCGGAGTCCTCAGAGTCCTGGCTGACCATGACATCATTCCCCCCCCATTATCCTCCCCCGCACCCGGAGAAGGATGAGGCCGGTCCGGGAAGCGGCGGTGAAACACCCGAACCAGGCAGGGGGCATGTACATCAGAGGCATCTTCCCAGGAGCGGTCCTCTGGCCCATAGCCAGCCCAGTCAACCAGATACTGAAGGCGGCCCCGACGGCGACGAGAGTCCAACATCTGGGCCACCTCAAATTCCTGTTCACCATCCACCAAAACTGGATCGGGCGAGGGTGCAGGACCAGCGTCAGGACAAACCCCCGAAGCTGGAAGCAATAGGGAATGATGGAAGACTGGGTGGATCCACCATGTCGGTGGAAGCTGGAGCCGGAAAGCCACAGGATTCACCTGGGCCACGATCTTGTAGGGCCCTGCAAATCGAGCATCCAACTTCCGACACGGCCGCTGGAGCGGGAGATGCCGCGTGGACAGCCAGACCGAATCCCCCACTTGCAAAGGAGGACCCTCCTGCCGATGACGATCTGCGCCCCGCTTATACACCTCCTTGGCCACCTCAAGCTGTTCCTGTAGCAAGGACTGAGCAGCCTGGAATTCCTGGAGCCACTGGTCTGCTGCAGGGACCGCCGAGCCAGGGGCCACCGCTGGAAATCCCTGTGGATGGTAGCCGCCGGTGGCAAAGAAGGGTGTCTGCTGGATGGAGGCATGCACGGAGTTGTTGTAGGAGAACTTGGCCAACGGCAGCAGGTCGACCCAGTTTTCCTGGTGGCAACTGGAGTAACAGTGGAGGTACAGCTCCAGTGTCCCATTCGTGCATTCTGACTGGCCATCGGACTCAGGATGGTGCGCTGAGGACAGGTGAGGCGTGATGTCCAGGAGTCGCATCAGACTAGTCCTGAACCGGGCTGTAAACTGGGCTCCTTGATCAGAGACTACTCCCTCAGGAAGGCTATGGAGCCAGAAGATGTGCTGTACAAACATCCGGGCCATCTCTTTCACTGTGGGGAGGCCAATGCAAGGCACAAAGTGAGCCATCTTGGAGAACAAGTCCACAACCACCCAAATGGTGGTACAGCCTGCAGAAGTGGGCAGGTCCATGATAAAGTCCATCGATTTGAGTTTCCAGGGCCCCGAAGGTGTTGGCAGAGGCAGCAGTAAGCCCGCAGTTCGCCCCGGATGATCCTTAGCACGGCGACACACAGGGCAAGTGTCCACATACTGGGCCACCTCTGCACGGACCCAAGGCCACCAAAACTCCCGGGTGAGGAGGTGCAGGGTCTTGCAAAATCCAAAGTGCCCCACCGTTTTGGCATCATGGCACAACCGTAGGACCGCCTCCCGACATGGGCCTGCTGGTACATACAGGCGGCCCCGGTGGTAGAGCAGGCCGTCTCAGAACTCAAAAGGAGAGGCATCCCCCTCCGCCGAATGCTGGGTCACGAATGGGTCCCGGCTCTGGAGGTCACGAATCTGGTCCAGCAGTGTAGCTTCCCTTGGAGCAGCAGCAAAATTCTCTGGGTGCAGAATGGTGGACCAAAGCTCCCCCTCTGGTTCCGTGGCATACTCTAGCTTCTGGGAGAGAGCATCGGCCTGCCGATTCTGGGCCCAAGGAACATACTGGAGCTGGAAATGGAAGCGCCCAAAAAACAGGGACCACCGCTTCTGCCTCTGGGACAACTTCCAGGCTGTCTGGAGATTCTCCAAGTTCCTGTGGTCAGTGTGGACCCGGATGGGATGAGCCGATCCCTCCAACAGATGCCGCCACGTGTCAAAGGCGGCCTTAATTGCCAACAGCTCTTTCTCCCAGATGGTGTAATTGCATTCAGGAGGAGACAGCTGATGGGAATAAAAGGCACAAGGCAACAGGCGACCCTCAGGCCCCGCGGGCTGAAGCAGCACAGCCTCAATCGCCATGTCCAAGGCGTCTGCCTCCACCACAAAAGGTGTCCGTGGATCAGGGTGCTGCAGGATTGGGGCTGACGTGAACTTCTCCTTTAGGACCTCAAACGACTTCTGGGCCGCAGGTGTCCACTGAAAGCGGGTCTTCCTCCGCAGCAGTTGGGAAAGAGGGCTCGCCAGGGCTGCATAATCCGTGATGAATTTCCTGTAGAAGTTGTCGAACCCCAGGAACCGCTGGACATCCTTCAGGAAGTGAGGAGTTTGCCATGATAACACCGCCTCCACCTTGGAGTTGTCCATGGCCACCCCCTGAGCGGAGACTCGGTAGCCCAGGAAGTCCACCTCCCGGAGGTCGAAGGCACACTTTTCCAGTTTGGCATAGAGGCGGTGTTACCGAAGACGCTGAAGGACGGCCCGAACATGGGCATCATGGGCAGCCTGGCTGGGAGAATACATCAAAAATTCATCCAGGTAGATGATCACAAAGCGATCCAGATAGTCCCGGAAGACATCATTGATGAAGTGCTGGAAGACGGCTGGGGCATTACAAAGGCCAAAGGGCATGACGGTGTACTCATAATGTCCATACCTTGTCTGGAAGGCCGTCTTCCACTCATCCCCGGCCCTGACCCTCACCAAGTTGTAGGCACCTCTGAGGTCCAACTTAGTGAAGACTTTGGCATGCTGGAGCCATTCCAGCAGTTCGGGGATCAGCGGCAAGGGGTACCGGTTCCTGATGGTGATCCGGTTAAGGGCACGGTAGTCATTGCAGAGATGTAACTCCCCACACTGTTTCCACACAAAACAACACAGGGGCGCCTGCAGGAGACTTTGAAGGGTGGATAAACCCCTTCTTGAGGTTCTTTTCCAAGAAATCCCTCAGAGCCGCCAGCTCAGGCTCTGAGAGGGAGTAGAGGCATCCCGCTGGGATCGGGGGCCCAGGTATTAAGTCAATCGCACAGTCATACGGTCTGTGCGGCGGGAGCCGATCCGCCTCTTTCTTGTCAAAGACATCGGCGAAATCCCGGTATTTCTTGGACAGCATCACTGAGCACTCCTGGGCATCGGTTGCCATGGCCACCGGGATCCGCTCCAGCCAACAGTGCTCCTGGCAAAACTCGGAGGCGAACAGAACCTCCCGCCGGGCCCACGAGATGTGTGGATCATGCTTGGAGAGCCAGGGCATTCCTAGGACCAAAGGGAAGTGAGGCACCTCAGCCAACAGGAACTGGATCTCCTCGACGTGGCCCTGGATCTTCAAGTGAAGCAACGGGGTCTAGTGAGTTACAGGACCGGACTGCAGGAGCCACCCATCAATAGTCTCTACGGGTCTAGGCTCAGGTAAGGCCTCCAGTGGTATCTGATGACTGGTGGCAAATCCTAAGTCCATGAAATCATTGGAGGCTCCCAAGTCTATCATGGCTCCCAGGGGGACAAGCTCCATGGAAGGCAGTCTAAGGTTTGCCGCCCCAACAATGGGTCTTTGCTGCGGGTCATGCTGGGGTTAACAGGTTCCGAGGACGTTCCCAGGTGGTGAACCTGCTCTACACCTGGCAGTGGTGCTCGGTGTCCCTTGGCTGGGCACTTTCTGGCAAAATGCCCTGAGAGACCACAGTACAGGCAGAGCCCCTCTCTCCTCCTTCGTTCCTTCTCAGCCGCAGTGAGCCGCGGCCGAGCCCCTCCCAGCTGCATTGGTTCTTCTGCAGATGGGGCAGCCATAGGGGAAGTTGTGGGTGTCTGGGGTGCAATCACTGGGGAAGAGGGCGGGTTGGAACACCTGCCCTGCCTGTGAGCTGAGAGGCGGCAGTCTATGCATGTTGCCTGTGTTATCAAGGCAGTTAAGGTGTCTGGAGGCTCTGAGCGGGCCAGCTCATTCAAAATGGGGTCTGCCAACCCCCAGCGAAACTGGGCCTGCAAGGCACTCTGGTTCCAGGTCAGGTCCTGGGCTATGAGACGGAAGGCGGTGGCATATTCAGCCACAGAGCCTTTGCCTTGCTGGAGGGTCTTAATCTGGTGCTCAGCAGTTTCAGTTTTTACAGGATCACCCCAGGTAGCTCTCATTTCTTGCAGGAAATCCTGCAAGCTGTTAAGGACTGGACTATCCTCATTCAGATAGGGAGTAGCCCATTTACTTGCAGGACCAGCTAACAGACTGATAATGAAGGCCACTTTGTGAGTGTCCGTGGGGAAATCAGCCCCTCTGATTTTGAAGTGCAGCTTGCAGGTTGCTATAAAACTGTCCAATAATGCTCTCTCACCAGAAAACTTTTCAGGTAAAGCAATGATAGATTTCCCCCGTGGCTGGGGTGGGGGTTGGTTCTGTAGTGCAGCCAAGCCTTGAGTTAATTGTGCCAGCTGGGCTGCTAATTGCTGGTTTTGGGATAACAGTTCCTGAATCACAGCAGACTCTGCCATCTTATCAGCTTAATTAAGGGGTTGCAAGCAGTTCTGTCGGGAAGCCAACTCAATAGCTGATAAGAAGCCTGGCTCAGCAACAACCCAGTTGAAAGGCACAATACCTGGTGTTGTCAGTAGCAGTCCTACAGGGTCAGAAATACACACACACACAGAGTGCAGAACGAAGAGGCAGTCCAAGGTCACAAGGGTTCCGGCAGGTGGGTCAACGAAGGCAGTCCAAGGTCAAGATATCCAAAGTCTCAAAATAGCAAGGTTCCAGAAGGGTCACAGGCAGAGGCTTCCTCCAGGTAACACAGACTGCTTGCAACAAGGAACTCAGCATCCCACAGCTGCTTATGTTGGCCCAGCTCCCACTCCCAGCTGCGGGGTGATTGATGAGCTTCTGTCTCTTAATCTCTGAGAACGACGAAGCCATGCCTTCTCTGCTCTCCTTTGGCTAAAGGTAGGTACCTGCTCTTCTACCTCTTGCTCTTGCTCCACTATGTCTCCCAGGCTTGGACCCTGTGCTGGGGGAGAGCTAGGCTGCTGAGCCCTGGGCTCTTCAGGGCTAGACTCAGACTCAGCCAGCTCTTCTGCCACTGGCTCAGCCTCCTCAGAGTCCTCAGAGTCCTGGCTGACCATGACACTTTATACCTCAGGCCAGCCTCAAGGGAAGACCCCTTCAGCAACCCCCTAGCCACAGGACCAAAAGGGGCAACTCCAGGGAACCCCCTTCACTGAAAAGTAGTGCCAAGGTGCACACTGAACTCAAATCTCTCCCCCGCTCCACCAGCCATGGATATGGGGCAAGCATCTGCATAGCTCCTATCCCCCACCAGGTCATTCAAAAGAGGCCTCAACCCCCTTTGCAGACACCTAAGGAATATAGAGTTTCCCTCATCAGAAAGGTGAATGCCATAACCCCTGTAGAGCTGTGGTTTCTGGGAAAGGATGTCTGGATGAGGAAGGTAAAAACCCAAAGAAGAGGAGGCACATAGGCACTCCTTGCTTAGCACCCAAGATCAGCCAGTATATTGTACCCTCAAATCTGGTGCCTGCAGGATATTTGAACAAATGATCTAGAATAAAGAACAGCAATGCATTTATGAATTGAATAATATATAAAAGCATTACATCAGTAAGTGTATTAAATTTATTAATTAGCACAGAAGGCCCAAGGGGCAGCTACAGACAGCACAGAAGGCCCAAGGCCCATCGTGTAACTGTAACAGTAAATTTTGCCTTTGAGTGCAGAATTTTGCACTTATTCTGTGCTTCCAAAATAAAAAGTGAGAAGTGATCTTCTTTTTGCTTTACACTGTGACACCAAAAGCATCTTCCGAGAGACATGTCCCAAACTTTTCACTTCTGATCTTTACTGACAGTGCAAAATGATTTTTTTATTAATCACACAGTACAGCTTCAAATGCCTTTCTCAGTTAGAAACATGCAATTAATATATTAAAATCCTCTGTGTACACCATCTTTTGCCTGTTCCCACATGATCTCAGTGTGAGTTATCTAGGGAACATAATATCATCACAACTCCAATTAATGGAGCTTAGGCAAACATAGGGGAATGATGTGCTTCCACTATATGTGTGACTATGGGCTCATCTACACCAGCCAAGATAACCTGGGGGCAGCCCAGAGTATTCTGACACTGGAGCTCTCCCAGATCCCCTCTCTTATTGGAGCACTTTGCTCTGAGAATGGGCAGCTGTCCTTATATACGTATTGCCTGGCAGCAGCTCCACTACTAGTGTGTGTCACATTCCCTGAGGCCAGAAATGAGTCACCCAGCATGGATCACATCCCTGGGGGGGCCCTTTGTGACCTCCAAGGATATAACACACCCTAGCAGAGGCAGCAGCAGCTGCAGCACCAGGTGATCCAGCAGGATGAATATGAGTACAGCTGCCTGTTCTCAGCATGGGATGCTGTGGATTTTCCTGAGCACACAAACAAAACAGCTTAAAGGAGCAAACAAAACAGTTTAAAGGAGCAAACAAAACAGTTTAAAGGAGGCTTTAAACTGTTTTGGGGACTGAACTGGCAGAACATCATGATGACAGTTCACTCCAGATTCAGGGTTTGGCCCTGGACAGATTTCCCTCAGGACAGCCTCAAAAGGTTTTATTAGAATCAACTTCCAGTGTGACGGTGTCGTGAGAGGTTGCTGAAGGTGGAGGCTCTCGCTCAGCAATCTGTTTGCCATCGTGTTCTCAGCACTTCCCTCAAAAAATAAACACCAGAACAGAGGGAAGAAAATTGCTGCATAGTTCTCCCCGGTAAGGGGGAACGGTGTGGCTCGCTGGGGGTCCCTTAAACCCCCTCTCCGGAGCAGTTCAGAAAGGAGGTGGGGCCGCAGAGCCACAGAACGGTGGCAAACAAACTGCCTAAGTGGTAGCTCTAACGATGCCAGCGCTTTTTAAAAATTTATAAAATACTCACAATAGTAAATTCTGCAGAGGGAACAGATATTTTTGACAAGAGATAACTTCCAGAATGGGTTCAAACTACGAGAAGGTGGAAGAGGAAGGAGTTATTTGGAGAGGCTGAAGTGAATAAAGAGGAGTGTAAAGTGAGGAAAGTGGAACATCCGAGTTGAGAATAAGAAAGAGAGAGGAGAAGAAACAGTTTGGAATTGGGAAGTTGAAGCTGAAGGAGAGGGCATGGGAGAAAGGAGAAGGAGAAAGGAGAACGGCTGAAGATAGATTGTAAGGGGAGAAGACGTCAGGAGGAGAGAAAACAACAAGACGTAAGGAGACGAAGGAGATAGCAGTCCAGAGTAGGAGAGTAGAAGAAGAAACGCCACGAGTACAGACGCGGAGGAAGAAGTGGGAGCGAGCAGTCAAGGTTTGGAGCTGAGCCGAGTAGGGACTGGACATAGTATAAAACAGTGGGTAGGATTTGAAGAAACCGCTCCAGGAAAGAAAGAGTGACAAAAAAAAAAAGACTTGTAGCTCCGGGGAGACGTGGAGGAAGGGAAAGAGATGTTGAAGAGCTGAACAGAGATAGAAACTAAGGGAGACCCAGTGCGGGGAGAAAAAGGTTAATAATAAGATAGAGGAACTGTTTACTCTGTGGAGACGCGCAAGTGATAGGAGAAAAGGCGTGGAGCTGCACAGAGACAGAAAGCTATGGGGAGCCAGCAAAGAGGAGAAGTGGGAAGAGAGAAAGTGGAGGCGAAAAGACAGACTGCAGCTCCGCAGAGAAGCGAAAACAGCAGGTGAAGGAGGACGGAAAATTGAAGAAGCTAACATCAGGAGAGCCAGACTGAAGTAAAGAATTTGGACTGCAACTCTGCGGTGACGTGAAGGGGTAGGGGAAAAAAAGGGGGGGAGTTGATAAGCTGAATTGGGGGTGGCTGTGGTTTGGAGACAGGTAGGGGTGGAGTTTGAGTCAAGTAAAAAAGGAGTAGAAAAGGAAAAAAGATAAGAGAAAATAAATTTGATAAAAACAGAGTAAGAGGCAGGACAAAGACAAAGATAGAAAGAGTTGGTGAGATCAACCCATAAGAGGGAGGGGAAGAGAAAGGTGGTGCTGGTCTGGAGTAAAGGAGGGAGGAGAAAAGGCAAAGAACACCAGGGTTGTAAGGAGAAGGAGAGGGGGGAGGATATACAGTGACTGAGTGGGAATAACAAACCTAAGATTGGAATATACTGGGGGCTATTGTAAGAAAGAAAGAGACAAATCTAACCTGGGGAAATATTCTTAAACTAGAGGTAATAAAGGGGTTAAACAGGAATTGTTGGAAACCTGAATAGTGGGATAGTGGTATATGGGTTAACACAATTCAATTGTCTGGTATAGCATAGATGATATGTCTGTATTAGAAAATTGTACTGCTTATTAGAAATACATATCTTTGTAATTATAAAGATAGAAGGGTAAATTAAACTGAATAAGTAAATTAAAAGAGAAAATAGAGAGTATGGCTTCAGGCACAAGAAAAGCCACCCAGTCACAAACACAACTGGTACTCCAACGTAGACCCTTGACAGAAGGAATAACTAAAACAATGGATATGAGTATTATATTAGATGAAATGAGAAAAGAGATGAATAAAATGAGATTGGAGATCAGCGAGGAAATTAAAGAGATAAGGGCAGAAATGAAAGCGGACCTTAAAAAAGAATTAAACAACTTTGGTAAGAAATTAGAAAAACTAACTGAAGATATGGAACAAATTAAAAAGACGGTAAATACTATACAGGAGGAAACACAAAAACTGGAAGAAAAGACAAATCATATTATTCAGGAGCAGGAGCAGGAAAAAAGAGAAATATTGATTAAAGATTTGAGGTACAGGGAAAGGTGTTTAAAGCTGAGAGGTCTAGCAGAAAGGGAAAGAGAAAATTTACTTGAGAGAGTGATCCCAACGATAGCTAGATTTATCGACACAGAGGAACAAAGATTAGAGTTACAGGTGGATAAAGTTTTTAGAATAAGCTCAATTGTAGCAAGGGAGAAAAATATCCCAAGAGATATATTGGTTTCATTTACCAGAGCGAAAATAAGAGATCAAATTATACAAAGAAGTTATGAGGAAAAATTAATAATAGAAGGAGTTGAGATAAAGATATTTAAAGACGTGCATCCCCAATTATTGAAAAAGAGACAAGAATACCGATTTTTGACTAAAGTGTTAACTGAAAATAAAATTAATTATAGATGGGAGAGAGTGGAGGGACTATCGTTTATATACCAACGTAAAAGATTAAGAATAAACTCTGTACAGAAAGCAAAAGAATTTTGTAAAAAAATAGTGAAAGAAGGTAGAAGAAAAGAAAAGGGAAAAAAGGTGAATAAGGAAGAAGAAGAGTTAGGCTCAATGGATCTAAAAGAACAAAAGGGAAAGGAAAGACGGAAACGGCAAACAGAAGAAAAATCAGTACAAGACACGGAGGAGGAGGAAGGAGACGAGGAAGAAGAAGAAGGAAACCTTGATAACCAAGAAGAACAGGATCTAACAGAGGAAGACATAGAAGAAGCTGAATTAGAAGAAGCAGAAGAAGATATTTAAAGGAGGGAGGGAAACAATATAAGAAAGACTAATAAAAACAAACAAGTAAAAAATCTAATAGTAATAATAATAAAAGACAATGGAAATAAAAGCAACATCATGGAATATTAAAGGTTTAAATTCAAGATATAAAAGAAATCAAGTCTTCCACTATTTAGAGAAAACAAGAGCGGATTTAATTTGTCTCCAGGAGACAAGGATTAGAGAGAGAGATAGTAAAATCTTAAGAAATCCTAAAATGGGCCAAAATTTTATATCAGCAAACCAGAAGAAAAAAAGGGGCGTGGCCCTTTATGTTAATAGAAAGTATCAAGCAAAATAGATATTCAAAGATGAGGAAGGATCGTATGTGGGGGTGGAAGTTAAATTTCAGGATTTGAAGATATTGGTTGTAGGAGTATATACACCCAATCAGGCTCAACAAATTTTTTTTAAAAAAATATCAGAAGTACTGAATAATGTAGAACAAGATAGAATTTTATTAATGGGGGATTGGAACGGGGTGATAGATCCCTTTAAAGATAGACTAACGAAAAAGCGCAAGACAAAGAATCAAGGGAAACTTCCAAGTGCCTTCTTTGGAATGATGGAAGAACTTTCGTTATTAGATGTGTGGAGATGGAAATACGGAGGGGTGGGTGGATACACATTTTACTCAGATGTATACAATTCTGAGTCTAGAATAGATATGTTTTTAGCGACAAAAAATATGGCATCCATAATCAAAAAAATGGAAATTATTCCTAAATGGATATCAGACCATAACCCCATTATGATAACACTACAAGTACAAAGAAGAGAATTTACTTGGAGATTAAGGCATACGCTGCTAAATGAGGAAGAAAACATCAGGCAAGCAAAAGAAGCATTAAGATTATATTTCGAGGAAAATATATCCAATGAAATAAATATGAAAATCATATGGGATGCAAGTAAAGCTGTAATGAGGGGCTACTTCATTAAGAAAGCAATTGAAAAAAAAAGGAGGAGACAGAGAAACTAAACCAGATTTTAGAAGAAATCAAATTAAAAGAAGAAAAGTTAAGAGAAGATCCAGAGAACAAGGAAAACAAATTTGAGCTTACAATCTTGAAAAAACAAGCACAATCACATTTGACTATGGAAATGGAACAAAAAATGAGAGAGGCAAAACAGAAAAATTTTGAAATGGCGAATAAGCCAGGGAAGTGGCTCTCGTTAAGACTGAAAAGAAAAATGGAGGCAAAAATAATCACAGAATTGAAGTATGATGGTAAAATAACAACTGAACATAAGTTAATTAAGAAAGGTCTCCAGGATTTCTATACAGAATTATATAAAGAACCTATTCAGACATTGACATTGGAAGGAAAAATAAATCGTTATCTGGAAAAACAGAAAATACCAAGAATGTTGGAATCCCAGAAATAAATATTAAATAGAGACATTACAGCGATGGAAATCGTGGAGGCAATAAAAAGACAGAAATATCATAAAGCACCAGGACCTGATGGCTTTACAGCGTTATATTATAAAAAAATGGAGGAAGAACTGCTTATACCACTGCAAAAAACAATGAACCTAATCAAGACTGAGGGCATCCCGAATTCGTGGAACGACGCTTTTATCTCATTGATCCCTAAAGAAAGTAAAGATAAGAAAGAACCTAGAAATTATAGACCAATTTCGCTTTTGAATTTGGATTACAAAATTTTCGTAGATATTCTGGCACAAAGATTCAAAAATATATTAAGTAACATCATCCATGAAGATCAAAACGGCTTTCTGCCGAAACGTTATATTAAAAATAATGTGAGGACGGTGCTTGACATAATCGAGTACTACGAAAGCCACAATGAAAAGAAACTGGCTATGATTTCTCTCGACGCAGAGAAAGTGTTCGACAATGTTAAATGGCCATTCATGAAAGCAGTGCTAAGAGAAATGAATGTTGGAGAGAAGTTTAGTGCATGGATAAACGCAATATACCAAGATCAAAATGCGCAAATAATAATAAATGGAGATAAAACAGAGAAAATCAATATAAGAAAAGGAACACGGCAGGGATGCCCTCTCTCCCCACTGCTTTTCATCACGGTAATAGAAGTGTTAAATAACAGTATAAGGGATAACATCAAGATTAGAGGGGTTAAGATCAAAAAGTTTGAATATAAAATTTAAGCCTTCGCGGATGACTTGATTATTTTTATTGAGAATCCAATGGAACACCTAGAAGAACTTAAAACCACTTTAGAGGAATTCACAAAGGTCTCAGGATTTAAAGTAAACAAAGATAAAACAGTGGTGTTGACAAAAAATACAACCAAGAAGGAAGATGGGAAAATAGAGGAAATAACAGATTATAAAGTGGTGAATAAATTTAAATATTTGGGAATATGGATCTCTAAAAGAAATGCAGATTTGTTTGAAAATAATTATAACAAAATATGGAAAGAAATAACAAAGGATCTGCATAACTGGTCTAGATTGCATCTATCATTCGCGGGAAGAATTGCCTCTATAAAAATGTCAATCTTACCAAAGTTCATGTTCCTATTTCAAAATCTTCCAATAATTATCAATACAAAGTGCTTTAAAAAATGGAACTCAGAACTAAAAAAAATTATCTGGGAGGGAAAGAGATCTAGAATAAAACTAAAACTGCTAACAGATAAAAAAGAAAGAGGAGGGTGTGCGTTCCCAGATTTAACACGCTATTACAAAGCTTGTTCACTTATGTGGATTGAGGATTGGATACATCTGAGCAATGAGAAATTACTTGCACTTGAAGGCCACAACTTAGTTTTTGGATGGCACGCATACCTATGGTATAATAAGAAGAAAGAAAACAAGGAATTTGACAATCACTACATCAGGAAAGCACTATTAAAATCTTGGTTAGGCATAAAGAAAATGTTTTATAGGGAAACACCGCTTTGGATTTCAACCCAAGAGGCCTTTCTCAATAAATTTAGATCAGAGGAACAAAGATGGTTGACATATCAAATGTTTTTGGAAATAGACCCGGAAGCAAAAATAGTAACTGTTAGAACAAGAGATCAATTGGAAAAGGCAGGAATAAGACTTAATTGGTTTACATATCAACAAATCTATGAAAAATATAAAATAGACAGAAAATTGGAGGGATTTCAAATGGAAAAGAATGACCTAGACAAAATACTTTTTGGTAACCCAAAACATCATATAGCAAAGTATTACAAATTACTAACAGACAGAGAATTAGAATCGGAATATGTAAAAGAAAACATGGTCAAATGGGCTCAGGATTTCGGCGTTGCAATAGAAATAGACAGATGGGAAAAAGCGTGGAAAAATACTTTGAAATTCACATTGGCAGAGAACTTGAAAGAGAACTTTATTAAAATGTTTTTTAGGTGGTATTTAACACCGGTCAAATTAAATATGATGTATAAAACAGGGAGTATGGAATGCTGGAAGTGTGGGAAAGAAAAAGGTAATTTGTTACACATGTGGTGGAATTGCACATTAGCAAAAACATTCTGGAAGAAAATACATCTCAAAATTACAGAAATCTTGAATATTAAGTTCACATTAAGCCCTGAAATATACTTATTAAACATGATTGACAGAATAAGAGACCCTGAAATGAAAAAGAAATGGAGAATACTTTTATATATGATTACATGTGCTAGAATGTTATATGCCCAAATGTGGAAAAAGAAAGAAACACCAACAGTAGAAACATGGATTATTAAGATGTATGAAATGTGGGAAGCGGATAAGTTGACAGCACTCCTGAAGGGAAATTCGATGAGAAAAAGGGAGAAAGAATGGGAAATATTTTCAAAAGTCTGGAGAATAAGAGGGAAGATATAAGAACAAGTTTAGCTTCAATAATGCCTTAAAAGATATAAAAATGAATAAGATGTAAGAGATTTTAAGAAATATGTATTAAAAGATAATATAAGACTGGAAGAAACACGGTTAGAAAGAAATAAGCAGAAAGGGAAGAGATAAATAAGAGGAAGATCCCCTGACAGTAAAGAAAAGATAGGAAGGGTAAACCAAATAAAGTTTCAATTAAAAAGGTAACTGAAACGTTGATGTATGTTTTATAAGATTAATACAGTTACAATTTAATAAGAGATGTTCAGAAATTATATAAATATGTGTGTACTAATTCAACTTAAGACAATGATGCTTATATATGCATGTATAAATATATAAAGATATGTATGGATTATGTATTATTCATTTATGTTTATATTTAAGAGATGGATGATAGTGAGCTGTGACTGATTAGAGAGGGTATAATCTGGAATTCTAATATATAATTGTAACTAATAAAAAATAAATGAAAAAAAAAGGTTTTATTAGAATCATGTGGACAAGCCCTGCATGTGTGAAAATTGAAAAAATGAGTAAAAAGATAGTAAGCATGATGAGTTCCCAAAGCACTCAACCTACAATCTACAGAGGAGGTCAGGACATGTACTGCACTACAGTGATGCTATCACTTTATTTTTCATGAGGACAATAATTTGTTAGAAACTGTCCTTTGCAAAACTGTAGACATGTATCATGTCAGGGAAAGCATTTCAAAACCAACAGAGTTTCTGGTGTGATAACTGCAGCCACGTTTACATAGCAAGTATTTCTTATAAATAACTCCCAACTAGAAAACATGATGGAAAATTTACCCTGTGAAAAATTTAGAATCTCAGATTTAACTTTCTGAATCTGCCCTGACCCATAGTTTGACTATGAATGCAGCAAATAAGCATAACTTAAAATAGTAAACCTTGTTAAAATGTCTTAGCATCAGTTTATTTTTTCAAAGAGTGTGACCCGAAAGTTATTTAAAATGAAAATTCCCCATGCTTTGTAAAAAAATAACCTTATAACTTACTTCAAATTCCTTAACACCTTGGACTTTTGCTCTAGGTACACCTATGATTTCTCAATGTTAATGTATTTGCAACTGAAAATGAAATGGACAAACACACACACACGCACACACACACACAAACGAGGCATTTCAATAATAATCCCAATCTTTCTCACTGTTCCCTCAACAAGAAGGTGGAATTGTCTGTCATATATTTGTAAGGAACAGAATAATTCAATTAAAAGAGAATAAAAAACAAGAAAGCGTGTCTAAGCATATCAAAAAACCCTGCTGAAAATAATTGTCAACTGCTGAAAGATTTTTTTAGACTTCAAGACATTTTTTGGTGAAAATTTTGTTTGCATTAAAAATGATGTCTTTTAGACAGGAAACAGAATAAAATATATACAGCTTCTTGTGCAAAATCACAGTTTTTATGTGCAACTGCACGACTAGCAATGGTCTCATGGAATTTTTTTTTTTAAATAAAATGTCTAGATGCAACATCTCAATAAAAAAATGCAAAAATTCTTGTGATCTCACTGAGGAGGGAGAAAATTTTTGAAATGCTTCATCCTTGTACTTGAAAACAAAACAAAACAAAACAAAAGGCAAAGAATTTCATCCCTCATGCAGACAGATAGACAAACAGCTCTGTATAAACTGAAGTGTCTTTCAAGTTGGTTGAAAAATGTGAACTTTGACGCTGGAAAACTGTAAGGAAGAAAGTAAACAAAGTCAGAACTTTTTATGTAAAGTGTTTTGGACTGTTTATATAAAGTGTCTGTATAGTTCAAAGGTAGGGAACTAGCAGCTTGTGAGCTGGGTATGGTCTATGGTGCCTCCCCATCTTTCTTATGGCTCCCCACTTTTTGCCCCACACTTCTGTATGTTAGTTAGGCTGTTTAAGAAGCTTCCTTTGGTGCCAACAGAAACATATTTTTAAAGTCTAATTGTAAAAGGGTGATTTTCAGGAAGGGTACCATTTGGGAAGGAAAGGGTTAACCCCAATACCCAATGGGGAGGGACAGCTTTTTGGGTGGGGTGCCACAGCACAGTGCAACATCAGCCCTTCCCTTCCCATCACCTCCCATTCCAAAAAGGTGCCTAACTTTCCAGACTGCAATTAGGCTTTCACCTCAGTGAAGGCTTCTTCAAGGTTTCATTGCAACCTGAGAAAGAGGAGCAAAATCCTTGATCTCTGATCACCTATCAGAGATTAGAAAAGAAGGAAATTGATAGCCAGAGCTGGATCATCCATTGGCCATATCAGGTCCATAGTTTGGAGGTTCCCCTTACCTGTTATAAGTGAGTCCAAGTTCACCCATTCTAGCTGTTCACTTAACAGGCAGTAAAGAGCATGATACCAAAATATGCTCACTGTATGATTGGAAAATGCATTGTGTATGGAAATGATATGTTTATTTACTCTTAATTTCAAATTAAACAAAGAGTAAATTAATTTTTAATACCAAATTAATAGAGATTTAATAACAGAACACTCCATCACTTTATAATTATCAAAATGATTTCTTGTTAATATTGTGCTCTTGAGAACAAGCACATGAGGATCTTTTTCCTCATAAAAATTAAATTAAGAATGTGTAATGAGACTCAGACATAATAATTTGTGCAAAATATAAAGCCAACAGGGAAATACTGCCTCCCTAAATGCTGTTGTTTTACTATTGTAAAATGAAGGTACATGTCTTCAGCTATGATTTGCATGGTTTTAAGAAGTGACAACCCTACTTCCTACTGTGTCATGCTTCTCATGATGAGACTCTGTGCCTTTTAGGAGAGAGGATCATATTAGAGAGAAGAGTACAATTAATGGAGTAAAAGCCAAGTGAATCATAGTAGATCCTTGGGTTTCTCTGACAGTGAATCTGTCTATGCTCAATTCCATGATCAGGACAGTTACAGAGTACAGTTTGGGAACACAAGGGAGCAATTACTTTGGGCTGACTAGATTGGAGCTGAACAACAGGACCAGTAGCTTGATTCTTAGGAATCAAAGAGGATTTTCAGAGGCTTCCTCATTACATGGTTGAATTAAACCAAACCAACTAAATATAATTTAAAAAACAACCCCTTATCTTTGAGACACAGTTAAAAGTATACAGAGCAAAAAGATGTATATCACAAAGGATGTCCAGATGGTACCTTAGCCTGGTGACCTCTTTTGAGGTGAGGGCATGGACCCCATTCATTACTGAGTTAATAGACCAGTGGATATAAAGGCATTCTTATAGTATGCTAGGCTAGGATGGGGACCTGGTTATCAGGAAGGCATTTTCACTTATCCACCGTTCAACAGCTTGGCATGCTGGTATTGATTAGGTTACAGTTGAGGTGAATTTAATTAAAATAGATGCACATAGCCTGGCATATTATCACCAAGATCCTCTCCCTCCTAGCTATGATGACTTCTGCCCACACAGTATTTCACAGAACAAATGACAAGGTACTTTGGCATTGGGAAAGGTGCTTGGTTGATGTCAACATAAACATAAGATGAACATCTACAAAAGGCATTGTGATTCAGCTTTTCAGTAAAAAAGTATTCACTTAGCTCCATGGATTCCAGAAAAATCTATAAATGTGGTTATGAATGTATACCAATCAGCTGCATGCAGAGAAGACAGTTTCACATCCAGGGGTGTATCCACAGTACACAATTGCTGATCAAGCATGGGATAACAGGACCAGCACAGAAAACTGGCTTCAGTAAAAACCACTTTATTTAACCTAGAACCTATTTAAACTATGCTTGACCTGGAAACAAGCAAGAGGAGCAACCTACTTAGAGATCAGCTGAGACAGGTGGCACTCTTTGATTTCCTCCTCAGCCTTCCCCTGGGTGAACCACCTGAGAGCTGAGGGCAACTCAATATCTGGGCTGCTCTGCATTTGACCACCTACTGGAAGGAAGATCCTCCCCATTGGACCACCTACTGGAAGGAAGATCCAAGGAACTCCATGCCAGGTTGCTGGACCCAAAACAGTTATCACTGACCTCTCCTCCATTGGAAGCCACCAAAGGCATATCCTCCTTCATATATGGTTGCCATAATTCTCTGCCACAAAACTGGGATGGAGCACCAATGAAGGGGGAGGAGGGTCCTCTCCCCCCATCCCTGCAAGGAGAGCACCCAATCCTCCCTTGGGGGGAAGGATGAGGGAGCCCTCTTCTTTCCCCCATCCCCATGAGGAGGGCACACAAAGACTCAGCACAACTCCACACAGGAAGCAAGTGAATGGTCAGGGGTATGTGGGTGCATGGGGAAGGAAGATGGGGGTAATGAGGTAGGAGGGAGTGCCTCCCCCCAAAAAAACTGCTGCCCAAAGAGGACCGTCCACCCTCCCACCCTTGCTATGCCAGCCCATCAGGCTGGGTTGCTTGAAGCAGCAGATCCCAGATTCCTCCAGCTCTGGAGGAAAGAGACTCTTTTTCCTCCAGAGCTGGAGGAATCTGGAATCTACTGCTTCGACCATCCCAGCCAGATGGGACAATTTTTAGTTCCTTTAATCTGGGATTTTCCTGGTTTTCCAGGAAGTATAGCAACCCTAGCCTCATAGCACTTAACACCAAATGGGAATGCATCTACATTATAGAAGTATGATTCTGCTTTAGCTGTCATTGCTGTATACTGTGGAAGCCTAGGGTTTGTAGATTGGTAAACTTTAGAGCAATCTGGCTAGGAACTGTAAACACCTCTCCCAGAACTGAAAACCCTAGGATTCTATAGACTTGAACCACAACACTTAAAGTAGAATTTATACATTTATAATTCTGCAGTGTGAAAGGGCCCCACTGCTACTTTTCTGTAGCATAACAAGGGCTTTGAACATTCTGTTAAAGTTATGGTTGGTTGTTAATAATCCCAAGAGACCATCATGTTTCAGAGGATCATTTTTGCTTTAGGCTTCTCTGACATATTATAGTTTGTTTAGCTGTTCTATTACCATGTTGAAATAAGGCTGATATGTTATGAGAGGGGATGCAGGTGCTGGAGATGGGAACAAAGATAATTTTTTACAGTTTGTTGTCTATGGGAAAGAATGCAAGCATTGTCAGGGTTTTTTTTAATGAAACTTATGCTGTACTACCAGAACTGGCAATGACTAGGCTGCTGTGCCAAGCCTGTATTTCATCAAGGCTTTCTGGATTCATTCTGAGGCTTGTTCACTGAGTTGGGTAAAGACAGGGCATTGCATCATGCAATATTCGCATATTGTATTCCTATACATATATACTTGGAAGTAAATCACACTGAGATCAGTGGGTCTTACTTTCAGAAAAGTGGGTATAGAATTGCAGCTCCAGGTTTGTTTCTTTTTTCTTTCATCATAAACCCTGAAAACTGGTCTGTTTTATAAAACTCTTAACAACTTACGTCCATGTACAACTTTCTAAAGATTTATATAATGCATAGATGAGTTTCTTTCTGCCACTGGAGATGAGACAGCACATTGTAAAACTCAGGCACTAAATTATTTTACTAAATTACTCTAGTTTGGGGATTTGTACAACCCAATCAATTAAATGTGACTGGTTTAGTTTTATTGCATTCCTATTTCTACCAGGTAACATGTCAAAATAAATGATGAATATCTAGAGCCTCTGATCTATGGCTTGTTAACTCATTAGCCAAATTAAATAACAGAGGAGATTATAAATAGGGCAAGCTTGTTTTATCAGTTCTAAGTGCATGTTGCCATCTGAAGTCTTAAACATATAGGAATAGTCTTCAGCCATGGTTCACATCAGATTTCAAAAGGAAGGCAAACTCTCCTTTTTCCTATATGATTACCACAAGTACCCCCCTCATTAATAAACTGTACAATTTTGTCAAGGAACCCAAAGGGTAGTCACCAATGGCTCCTCTTCACCCTGGAGAGAAGTGACTAGTGGGGTGCCACTGGGTTCTGTCCTGGGCCCAGTGCTATTCAACACCTTTATCAATGACTTGGATGAGGGAATAGAGTTTACACTTATCAAGTTTTCAGATAACAGCAAATTAGGAGGAGTATTCCCCAGAGGACAGGATCAGAATCCAAAATGACCTGAACAGATTAGAAAGCTGGGCCAAAACTAACACAATGAATTTCAACAGGGAGAAATGTAGGATACTACACTTGGGCACAGATATAGGATGGGGGACACCTGGCTTGGTGGCAGTACATGCAAAAGGGTTCTAGGAGTCTTAGTGGACCACAAGCTGAATATGAGTCAGCAGTGTGACACAGCAGCTAAGAAAGCCAATGCAATTCTTGGCTGCATTAATAGGAGTATAGCGTCTAGGTCAAGGGAAGTAATAGTGCCACTCTATTCTGCTTTGCTCACACCTCACCTGGAATATTGTGTCCAGTTTTGGGCACCACAATTCAGAAAGGATATTGAGAAGCTGGAATGTGTCCAGAGGAGGGCCACCAGGATGGTGAGTGGTCTGGAAGCTATGCCCTATGAGAGGTGGCTTAGGGAACTGGGTATGCTTAGTCTGGAGAAGAGAAGGTTAAGAGGTGACATGATAATCATGTTTAAATATTTGAAGGGATGTCATACTGATCAGGCTTTTGTTTTTCTGCTGCTTTTGAGACTAGGACACAGAGCAATGGACTCAAACTACAGGAAAAGAGATTCCATCTAAACATTAGGAAGACCTTCCTGATAGTAAGAGCTGTTCAGCAGTGGAATACACTGCCTCGTAGTGTGGTGGAGTCTCCTTCTTCGGAGGTTTTTAAACAGAGGCTGGATGGCCATCTGTTAGGAATGATTTGATTGTTTATTCCTGAATGGGAGGGAGCTGGACTGGCCCTTGTGGTCTCTTCTAACTCTACGATTCTATGATTCTATGAATTAGTGAAGCCTCCCCAAAGAGTAAAACCTTTGAGAAACTCTGCAGTGTTTCAACGGTGGGAAGAAGAGTTTGGTACCACTAAAACAGTACTGCCAGTGCTAAAGAAAGCAGCAACAATAGACTTCTTAAGCTCCCAAAAATGTGATTTAAAAAAAAAAACCTAAAGAGAACACAACCCTAACACTTCTTCCCCTCTCCCAAATTCTAATGCAGCAGACTAAGGGATACATAAGCTAGAATACTGAACAACAGGTGATCTCTCTCTCTCTCTCTCTCTCTCTTTGTGTGTGTAACATTTTCCTCATTAGAAAGGACAGAAAGCATTAACTTTTCCTCCATACCAATACAGTCTAAAGCAGTATATCCTATTGTATCTCCTCATTATTCTGGCTCCTCCCTTTCCCATGGTATTAAACAATCTAGCAGGTTTCTTAATCTCTACCAACAGAGACCTCAGATGAGGTAAGTAGCTTTCCCAGTGGCAGACACAGAATTCACCAATGCCAACTCTTCCCTCTCTCATGTTTGTCTCTAAAGACATGCCTACAGACTGATAGCCTATCAATATTTGATTCCTGCAGAATATAGGCATAAAGGATTTCAGATGCTCTCTAGTCTGTGCCTGTTCAGTGTAAGACAAGTGGGGGATCAGACTGGAAAACCACCATGGTTCATGAATTCTGAGAAAGCCAATTAATCTCTTATGTGTAAAAAAATATGTTAGTTTCTCCACTTCTACTTTTGGATTTAAGAAACACAATATACACCTCTGGGAGTAGCACATGCTTATGCCATTTGCCTAGGTTGTGTACTCTAATTTGGTGGATGGCTATGGATGTACCTTATCCTTCCACCTAAACCACAGTATACTACCAAAGGAAAAAAAAGAAAAGAAAAAAAGCTTAATGTCTGCCATCCTATTCTTCTCTTCTTCCCTGGTAGCAGCAGACCATAAATTACACAAGCTTATTACTTCAGTTTTTCTCATATGTTTGCTTTGGTACATAAACTTCAGTTTGTATAGACTTTTACTACTATGGTATCCTGTAAATGTAACCTTTATAAAGACCAAATGGGTAGTAAAACATAAGCATTGACTTCTTGTCAAAGACTGAATTGATCTAAAAACACTTGTTGTTTCTTATAAAGAATGGAAAAGTGTGCCCTGGCACACTGAACTATTGATTTTAATACTTTTACTTACCTGTGGAATCAGTCAGCATGTCTGTGACTCTCACAGGGTGGTAATTTGGGCCATTAATTGCCAGGTCCAAATTTAATAAAAGTAACTGCCCCAGCAGCCCAAACCTTGACTAGAGCAATGCCCAGAGAGACAATGAGACAATGCAATAAGTTGTGTGCTTTCTTAAAATTTAAATTATGAAAAGTTTTTCAGTATTGTATGAGGTTCTCAGCCTTATTGGTAAGGATTAGAAACACCAGGGATGGCCTTACCATCTGGAAGAATGAATGTGTGTCCTATTGCAAAGGACTCTGGGAGATAGGTAGAGGCAGAGAGGTGTTAAGAAAATAGAAATGTATCATACAGATTCTCCTCTACCTCACAAGCTTTCCTGCTGTACTGAAGTGTAGTACAGACACTCACCACTGATGCAAATTCACTTGCCAATATAGAATGGATCGGTGGTGGTGGGGATTTTGTCCAGGGGCTCAGCTACACAGCAGTTTTTAGTCGAAGAAGATGCAAGAAATGGAGAACTCAATTCTGTCACCCACTATACCCACGATTTGTCACGGATACTAAAACATCTTGGATTTGTTGTTTACATGAATCTACAAATGAGTGCCCATTCCTCCTGCCTCCCTGCTCTAGGACTGAGTCCATTCCCTCCCACAGTGGCTTCTAGGACCAAGGACCCTTTCCTCCTGCCTCCCCACTACTTTTCCTTCCAATAGAAAGCAATGCTTTAAGTGCATTCTTTCCTACCCCACTTCTTCCCCCATTTCTTTTCCTTCAAATAGAAAGCAATGCTTTAAGTGCAGTCTGTCCCACCCCACTACTCCCCCCACTTCTTTTACTTTCAATAGAAAGCAATGCCTTAAGTGCATTCTGTCCCACCACACTTCTTCCACTCCACTACTGCCTCCCCACTGGCAGCGGCAAGCAAGCCAGTAAGCAGCTGAGCGATTGGGACAGGGATGGGGAGAGCATTGGGGTTGCCCAGGCTGGGCTGAAAGTGTCGACGACGACGAGGAGGGAGAGGAGCCTGGTTCTGGTTCAACAATGGTGGATCCTCAATAGCAAGGCATCCCTTGCAAGCCCGCCCCCTCTGAGGTCCAACCAATCACAATTCAGCTCTACTGTGTGCCCTTTATCCAGGATGGTTGCTGATTGATCAGACAACCAATAGTACAGTTTTCCGCAGACTTTCAAAAATGTCCGTGGAAAATAGAGGGATAGAAAGTCATGGGTTTACAGGGTTTTTTGCTACCCCTCCTTCCGAATAGTGTGTGTGTGCCCCAATGAGTGTGGGGACAAATAGGATTCGGCCCAATTTCTTCCTGGTTATTTTTATGTATTTATTTGCTGTGTGAATGGCCCCCTGGGTTATCCTGAGAAGCAGTATAGTTCATATTCAGGGAGAAGGATCCAGTTACCCCAACAAGGAATCCTTCTGAAACTCCTTTTTCACATGCATACCAGTCTTTGAATACACTTTAGGACTACTCCTGCCTCCCCATCCAGACTCACCTTTTGCCTGCTTGCCTTACAGAAATGTCATCAGTTATGTTTTGCTAACCAATACACTACAAGGATATCATACTCTGAGATGTCCAGTGGACTTCTAGTAGATCCCAAAGGATGTTGGCATCATCACAAGACACCTATCAGAGCATTACAAGAGAAGATTCTCCTCACTTGTCAGCTCACCATTGTCCTATGAGCCACTACATATCTGTGCAGGGGAGTGGGAAGCCAACCGATTAGCAACATTGTCTATGTCAGGAAAACAAAGATGGTAGATGATCCTACTCACTTGGCTGCTCCTACCCCTCCCACCAACTACTACAATGACCATGCTGGAGAAGGAGGGCAGGAGGTAACTGAGCAAGGATCTCCAACCCCTCCTATGTCACAAGAAAAACGTGGTGGTGGTGGCAGTGGTGAGCCACTTTGCTTGACTGCCATCACCCCCTCCTGCCAGCTACCACAAGAACTGTGCCAGTAAGTATAGTTGCTATCTATGTTAGAGGAACATAGGTGCAATGGTGGTTTTCCTCATTCATCCGTACCCCACCTCCTGCCAGAAATGACATGGCCATGCAAGTAAAGGGGGTAGAAGGCAGCCAAATGAGGATGAAGGGGAAAGGTGCACTAAGGAGAAGGAAGTAAAAGAAAAAAATACTACAACAATAAGAAGACAGATTGGAAAAAGAAGGCTAAAAAATGACTTCAGGTCTAAGGACTTTTTCAGACGGAGGGGGGAAACCCGAGAAGGTTGGGAGAGGAATGGGGCTGTCACGCTTACACAGCCCCATTTCAGACAGCCCCATCCTCCTTTGTCCTCCTCCTGTCCTCCTCCTGACATCCCCCCATGCTGCTGACACCACTTTTTACTGTCGGAAAACCTCTGTGAATAAAAAGCAGCACCCGCAGCACAGGGAAAGGTCAGGAGGAGGATGGAGGAGGATGCGGCTGTCTGAAAAAGGGCTGTGTAAGCACAACAACCCCATTCTTCTTCTCACCTCTTCAGGGCGGGGGGTTCCCCCATCACTAAAAGTCCTAAGAAACAGAGTGAAGATTCATGAAGTCCATAATACTAAGGGAAGAAGAGGTTCAATGGTAGAAGGCATTCCACAATATATGACCAAATTTATGGAAGAAATAAGAGAATTCAGGAAGGAAACAAGAATGAATTTAGAAGACATGAATATCAAATTCAATGCAGTTCATCCTTTATTAGTTCAAGTAAATAAATAAATTAAAGAAGGGAGAAAGATCTGTATTTGTTTGGTTATAACACTATCAGTTCCAGAATGTCAACTGAATGAAGAGGTGTTTAATTCTCCAGGGTGAGGGAACTCAGCGAGGAAGCCATCCAATGGGAATTCAGGTGGGCAGTAGGAATGGCAGGAACATAAGGAAGGCTGTTGGTTGATTTGTACATGCATACCAGTGTGACTTCAGGTGGAGAAAATGTGGGTTTTTCCAGACCAACTTGAGTTTGGATTTTAATTGGTGAGAACTGCATTAATGGGTTGAACCATGGCAGGATACTGCACACTTGAATGGAATTGTTTTGGAGGTGTGGATTCAGCCCAGATGTGCCAGGAAAAAAAATCTGAGTTCCTTGGACATAGTATTTCTCATTTCCCAATCACTGGGCTCTCTTTTCCCATTCACTCAATCATGCCTCAGTCACATAGCCCCAACTGGAAACCAATCACCATCTGGCTTACCTGACAAGCCATCCAGAAGTTGAAGTCATGGCTGCCCAATATGATGTGCAGTCTGTTTCACAATGACAGGGAACCTAAAACAGATAGGACAATTAGAAGCTGAACTTACAGTTCAGTTCATTTGTCTGACAGGAAGTGTATATAACTCTGAAACACTTGTACTGCAACCTAACAATCAGACAGAGAACAGGAACACCTAATCATAGCCACCCTTGTGGAAGAGGCATCTATTCTAAAGGAAGGAGAACTAAACATAAACTGACTCAAACTCAACTCCTTCAAGATTTTGCTAGTTACCATCCAAAAATGGATATTGCTTACCAACTAGGAAATGACAAGACCAGACGAAAGGATTAGGTACTAAAGGGCCACATTATTAATAATTTAAATATTTCACTTTAAAATTCTATGATTTGCAAGGAAGGAGCTTAATGTGGTTTCTAGTTGAGGCCAGGAGTCCCAATCTGGCCTCCTCCTCAGCTACCCCTGGGTGAAGCATCCAAGACCTGACTACCAGCCACCATTTTAGCTGGACACTCTAGCCAGCTGTGAACAAGGTTCCTAGGCAATTCTCTCCCAAGTCCTGTGACATAAAGGGAAAGCATGCCCTATTCTGGTCCCAAGGGTAGTCTTCTTCCCCATGCCATAGGCCTTGTGACCCACAAAAACAAGTCTGAAGATGTCCGTTTCACCAAATAGATACCTAGGGGTGCCCATCATCACTGCCCTTTCAATTTCTCCTCACTTACCTGTCAGTGACTGCCTATCTTTAATATATATATATATATATATTCCATATTATAATAAACACAAAATGTACAAAACATAACGTTTTCTCATCCACTAACATACCACTCTTATAATTATCTAGTTGTTTAAGTTCCACATTCATTAACATATCCGTTCTATTTTCCATACAATTTATCTACAAGAGAAAAAACACACAACCTCCCCCCCCCCAAAAAAAACACTGGTGACTTCCTACTTTCCTTATTTGGTGATTTTTACCTAAAATATTACTTTATTCCCCTCTTGCTTTCCCTTCTTTCTCCTGTCTTTTTCACTCCAGGAAGTAATATTATAATATAATTGTTTTTAAAATTTTAATGTACTTCCACACTATTGTCACTCACAAAATCTTGGATTTTTTATCTTTATTTTTTTCATTTCAAATATATTTTATTCATCATTTGCCTTCATTCATTTCTAAATACTCAATTATCCCTTTCTTTTTCAAATTTATCTATTGTTTGATTTCTTAATAAACATGTTAACTTATCTGCCTCCATCATTTCATATATCTTATCAGTCCATATAGCAGTGTCTGGAGGTTTTTTTTTCCCTTCCATTTCCTAGCATATATAATTCTAGCCACTGTGGTCATATAAAAGACTATTTTTTCTGTATTTCTGGAAGATCACACTTCCGCAACTTGGATTTAATGTGAAAAAAACAAAACAAAAAACCCTGTGCTTTGGCAGCAACTTTTGGAGAATAATAATATGAGTAATTCACTTGTAGCCACCATCTTTATTCACAGGCATGCCTCCATGTGACCTTCAAACATGGATAATTTTGCATACCAGTGATCTTGCCAATAAACCATGGAGACAAATGAATTCTGCTGCAATTTTGCATCAATGCACAGCAATCCACATTATATCACCCCATTTAGATAAGCCCTGGCTGAAGAATAAAGTGCCCATACTCATATCCCAGGGAATTCCTTATCTCACTATCAAGTCACCTCAGAATCCCCTCACCCCCCCCCAAACATGCCCAAGTAATATAATGGGTCAAACCAATGACACTCCTCAGTAAGCAGTAGCATGAATGGTGAAGACTTTGCCCTTAAGCAAACCCAAAGCATTCCGTCCACATGGATATGTCAGAGAAAATGGTTTCTACAGAATATAATTTATATTCTGCTATTTGTGTTTTACTAGTTTTAATAAATTTTATGATTGTATATATTATTTTATTGGCCAATGGCCGAAATAAAGTTTCTGTCTGTCTGTCTGGATTCAACAGTCCCTGAGAGTAAAGCAAAGGCAGCAGCCTATGAAAGCCTATGCTAAGGTTTCTTTCTCTCAATCTCAAAGTTGCTATAGGATTCCTTCTGGTCTTTTTATGATGATACAAACTAGTATTGCTATGTCATTGAATACAACTAAAAGCCCAAATTTGTAAAGCTAACTACAAAAGAGAATGGGATGGGGAGGCACTCACTGCTAATACTTGGTACAAAAGATAGAGAGAGCCTAGCCCATGGAAGTCTGTAACCTAGAAACCAGGACTCAGCCTACAGTTTGAAAACCAGGCCTCTACCAGCCTATGCAAGGAGACACCCAGGAACTACTGTTGATTCACACATAGAATCTTAGAATAGAATCATAGAATTGTAGAATTGGAAGAGACCACAAGGGCCATCCAGTCCAACCTCCTGCCATGCAGGAAATCACAATCAAAGCATCCCTGACAGATGGCCATCCAGCCTCTGTTTAAAGACCTCCCAGGAAAGAGACCCAACCATGCTCCGAGGGGGTGTGTTCCACTGCCAAACAGCTCTTACTGTCAGAAAGTTCCTCCTAATGTTATACATACCTGGGATACCAGCCAGCAGCATCCTTAAGTGCTCATCCCTAATGTTACTCATGTGCCTTTCTGCATTGTCAATTTCAGAAGGAATAAGGGCCACTGCAACTGGGGCATTCATACTCGAATTTGTATGAGTGATATGAGCAGAAGCCCCAGCAAACTTTCTGTTCTGAAAAACTTTGTTTTAAAAATTTGGCTGAATAAAACGGCTTTAGTCTATTGATTAAAAGACAAGAAGGAGGGGGACATTCTGGCCTTGGTGGGAAGGGAGTTCCTGAATCTGGGGGCAGCCACCAAGGATGTTCTCTCTCATGTCCCCACCAAGCATGGTTGTGGTTGTGGTGGGATTGAGAGAAGGGCCTTTCCTGACAATCTCAGAGCATGGGCTGGTTCATAAAGGAAGATATGTTCTGCAAAATAGCCTGGATCTAAGACACATATGGTTTTATAGGTCATAGCCAACACTTTGAATTGTGCCCGGAAACAAACTGGGAGCCAGTGGAGTTATTTCAACAGGGACATAATATGGTCTCTGAAACCTGCCCCTATTAAGAGAGAAGCCTGGTGGCACAGTAGTTAAATGCTATTACTGCAAGCCACAACGTTACAAATTTGATCACAGAGGGCTCCAATGTTGACTCAGCTTTCCATTCTTCCATAGGTTGGTAAAATGAGTACCCAGCTTGTTGGGGGCAATTTAGCTATCAAAATTGTAAATCACTTAGGAAGTGCTTTAGCACTGATAAGTGGTATAGAAATATCAATGCTATTGCTACTGCTATTAACAGTCTGGCTGCAGCTCTTTGGACCAGCTGAAGTTTCCAAACACTCTTCAAAGGCAGCCCCAAGTAATCCAAACTGGATGTAACTTACATTGCAGCTTGCTTGTGTCATGCCTTTACAGAAGATCCAGAATGGCCTCATACTTTTGGAGTTAAAGTTAAGCACTTCTGTACACCACTGTCTAGATTTATGCAACACCTTCTGGAGAACATTATTCCAGGTGAGGCTTCTATCTAACTCATCTACAAATTGATGGATATTCTTCTCAGTACTAGCTTGTTTATGCCACTAACCAGTCAATTTTATTGTGTTCTTCCTTTCCCCCATCCTACTGCAAAATGGATTTGGTATTTATTTGTCCTAAGGGTGGCATTTAATAGACCTGAGTCCTTTTCAACTTTATTGCTATTTATGATTTCTTGTATTTTTTATCTTTCAAAATGCCTTGCAGACTTACTTATTTCTTTTCTTTACTTGTCCCTCTCCACATTCACTCCTGTCATCAAAAAGCTGACACCAGCACTCCTTGATCCAAGTATATTGGCTGCAAAGTAAACTTGCAGCTATCATGACCAACTTTTATAAAGCTTACAGTGATATGACTCCTCTCTTGATTCAAGATGGCAGTGTACTCTGAAGGTCAGCAGCCCACAACAGTGAAGATGGATAGGGTGTTCATGTGTCCCAAATCTTGGCACTCTTGGCCATATCCCATTATGTTGAAGGTGCCCATTAGTAGTGCCTTAAAATGCAGAGAACAAAATCTGATACCACATAGGCATTTACGCAACAGAACTGCCATTTACGCAGGACTTCCCCTTACTTTCCTACCCCTTAAGCCATCTGTGTCTCTACAGATTTATTCAAGACGGTTTCCCAAACTCCCAGAGTAGATTTTGGGTGTGAAGGAGTGAGAATATCCCTTCTTCATATAAAATCTGTTTTGTTCCCAGGAGGAACTAACTGCATGCTCTTATCTAGCTTGGCAGTCCCCATCTTGGAATATCACACAATTGGCAATATTTAATAATTTGGCTTAATGTGACCTTCCACATGGTTGACAGGTATATTAGCAAGGCTGATATCCCACCTCCAGAGACTCCAAAAATTGGCATATAATAAAATTGGCATATTAATAATCTGGTTCATGATGTGGCCTTCCACAAGGGAAAAAGCAGGATGGTCTCAGAAAGATCAGCTGAGTACCATGCTTTGCCCTAGGGAAGTTAAGACTATTTTGAAAGTGCAAAAGGACACAATCTCCACTGTACATTTGAAAGGGAGATGATGGGTGGATGAATCCTTTGTGTGTTGGTTTCGAAATTTCCTCTCCTTAATCCCCAACCCTAAGAAAGAGGCAGTTCAAGCTTTTAAAATCCAATCACCAGACATTAAGGATAGTTTGTAACACATTAGCATCTTCACCACCTATTCTCAAAGACCAGGAAACTCATTGTGCAATCCATGGAGGCTCATGGAATCTATTGTTCCAACCCAGGAGGCTTACTCTCCCCGTAGGACATATTTGGGAGTATAAAGATGACCTTCAAAATCTGCCTCAGTGCACACAGACCAAGTTCCAGGGGAAACTCTGTCACTCTGTGTAGCCACCATCAGACTCCTCCATCCACTCTGCCAGACTATTCAATGAACTTTTGGACTACAGACAGGTCATATAACTCACAGCAAACCCTTTTCCTATTCCTCTATCCAAGTCTTTCCTACTGCTTTCTATAACCTTGTGTGAATGCTTCTTGTGTGACTGTGTGTGTGTTTGGTGTTAATTTTGGAACTCTTAATAAAAACCATAATTAATTTCACATGTGTGTGTGTATTCCATCCAGGCTAGTACTGGTACACATAGCTTCAAGATCCCCTTGTTGCCCCCTATCACATTGCTAAAGTCGAGTTGCTGCTAATTTCCCCAACATATTAGGAACTAGATATTTACTTGGAATTTCTAAGGAGCATTTTGGGTAACAGGTAAACCAGGGACCATCAGATAGCCATGTACAACCTAGGGAGGGGCCTTTGGAAATTCCCCAAACAAGTCATACCCAGGTCAGAGTTAACACCTGGAGATGAGTCATTCAGTTATCCACTGAACAATAGCAGAGTAATCGGTGGTTGTAAAATGGTTTTTCCCCTTCCCTTCCCCTTGACTATAGAAATTGCCAGCTCCTATTCAATTCTAAATATATCACCCATTAATTATTATTAGCTCTTCTAGATAATCATTTCTTTTAGCCTGGGAAACTCTGAGAGACAGTGTATTCTACTCAAAATTCTAACCCTTCAGCGGAATTACCATGTATACATATCACCCCAAAACACCACCCAAGTGTGCATGAACCTCCTACTTTCTGACTCCACATCAGTTCATGTCACCATTCTGACTTCCAGACTGCCCTTCAGTTAGTTTACTTCATTATCTCAGCTCTACAGGATCGGTATAGTATAACCCACAATCCCCTTACTCCATTCCTCTTTCCAAATATTTCCTACTATCTTCAATATCCTTCTGTGATTGCTTCAAGCCTGCATGTTTGAGTGAATGTTGCTAAGATTAATTTCTAAGAAAGATCATTTAATTGTACATTCTGGTTTGGAGTCGCTTCAGTTACTACCAATATACATAGGTCAAAAGATCCTGCCATTACTTGGCCTCTCACTGCCATCTTGAGCTAATTAAATATTCCCCATATTAGGATGTGGACACTAGTGGGATCCTTGCAGACCCCACACAATCTGGGTAACAATGCAATCAAAAATCAACAGGAAGATTAAGTAGTCCCTTCTACAGTATACATACAGCTGGGTTTTATTTATTTATTTATTTAGAAAGCTGGATGAGATCTATTTTTGTGGTTGAAATAAGGCACTTTTGTTACTCAAAAATCAAATGCATGTTTACCAATAGGATTTTTAATTGGCCCAATTTGCTGATTAATGAAAAAAATACCCTTAGATAGTCAAGTGTAGTGTCAATTTGTGAGAAGTATACCCAAACAAAATAGTCTCAGCAATCAAACAGTGACTTTTAAGATACCTCTGTTTTGATACCAGTGTATCAAAATTTGATACCATTGTGTTTTTGGTTGTTTTCTTAATATAACTTTTTGATCAAACTATACTTCTCTCCCCCATCTAAACAAAATATTACTTTTTCCATCAAAGAGTTATCAGATTATAGTTGTGATATTGGCTATTCTTTCAGTTTCTCAGAGAGATGCCTATATTGAATAGCTGGTTGTGAGTGAATAGCTTTGTTTCATAGTAAGTCTGAGAGTGATAACCTCTGTGTGTGTGTGTGTGTTTTAAAGAATGATTTTAGGTACAATACCTCAATGCTGCAGCTATTCTAGAGAAAAGGGGGAAAATGTAATTAATTTGTCAATGGTTAAAGCAGTTTAAAAGCATGTATATGGACATTTTGGAATAAACCAGTTAGCCCCTGAAGTCTTTACTAAAAGCCACATTTTTGCTTGTCATGAAAAGGAAGCCAGCATTGGCACCAATCCATACTCTAAGGGGATAGCATTTCACCATTGGGACATCACAGATGAGAATGCTTTCTCCCACATCCCCCCACAGTTTATTGATACAGCTGATGGGACACAGAAGAGGGTCCCTCCAGCAGACCTTACTCTCAGTACTCATATATAGGGAGAAGTTTTTTTTTCTTCTTCTTCCAACTATTGAGATTCAAACCCAATTAAGCCTTTCAATGTCATCACACTGACCTTGAATTCAGACTAGACGAGAAACATATTGGCAGACAGTCATTAATCAACAAGAGATTAATTAAAGAACATTTTTTTAAATCAATGAGAAGTTCTAGTTTTTAATTTTGTTTATAAAAAATCCAGATGTGACTCTGATGTGACAGTATATTGTTTTGTGACTGAGTCATCTTGCCAGAGGAAAGATACAACCTAATTAGAACCAGTCCATTTGGAAAAAAAAATCTTCTGTTATCTCTTAAACAGTTTGATTAGAAGATATTATTCTTCTAGAACTCTCCTCTGATGTGCAGCAGGGATAGTCTGGGTTCTGAGTAGACCTAAACCCCCGCCTCAAGCCCAATGGCAACTGCACATCAGAAGATCCTTCTAAAGCATTTCCTAAGTGCAGCAGCATGCAAGACTTGCCTCCCAAAGTGTTTCTCTGAGGGGAACAGGAAACAGCAGGCTGGGGGCCAATCCTGTGGAGAAAATAGTTTTTCTAGGACACAATTTTGATAAATTTGATTAACGGCACAGCTTTGTTTAACTAAAGCCTTGTTGAACTTGCCTATGATAATTTGTCTTTTTTAACCTAACTTTGTGCACATCTTGATTTTCTAGTTAAGGAAACTCCACCCTCCACACACACACTGCACCCCCACCTATATTTTTAAGTTAAAGTTAGCTTCCAGACTTGAGACATGACTTGAGAGTTGACTTGAAAGTTATCTTGCAAGGACTCGGGACATGTCTGGAGACTTGAAGGTAGGGATCTGAGACTTGACTCGATATTTGGGGTAAAAAACCCCAAACCTTGAATACATCACTGTTATTATGGTATTTTTCCTTTCAAAGAGAAGAAGTGAATATGTTCCATACACCAAAATGACTTCTCAAACAGGAAAGTCCTGTTTGCCTCAATGTGGATGGGGATGGCATTTTTTACTACACTTCACACAACAAAATATCTTAGTCTGAATACTATGCTGATCTATGTTTTACTTCTTGAATTTTGTAGTTAAAAGCACAGAAGAAGTAGTCATTTGCTGACTATGTCTGTGATTAGATTCCGTTTGGGTGTCTAAGGGCTTCTCTACAATGGTAAACAAACAAACAAAAAACAAACAAACAAACAAACAAACAAAAAAACAACCCTCACTTTGTTTTAATTATGAGCTGTCTAGATGACATATGTCTCAAATCCAGCGGTTTTCAGTACCAAAAAAGTGGAGATCAAGGACTTTTTTGGATGTGAACTTACCACACAAGAAGGCTTGTAGCAGGTGCGATGCTGCTGCGTGGCAGGGGGCCTGTTTCGTATGACGCCGTCCCCCTGCCGAAATCAGCTGTGTCAGTTCAGCGAGAGACTGGAGCCAGCTGTGCCATATTTGGCCTTTTTTTATTCATGGAAGTTGCCTGTGAATAAAAAAATAGGCCAAATATGGTGCGGCTGGCTCCAGTCTCTCATGGAACTGACACAGCTGATTTCGGCAGGGGGATGGCGCCTTACAAATCAGGCCCCCTGCCACGCAGCAGTATCACACCTGTTACGAGCCTTCTTGTGTGGTAAGTTCATGTCTGAAAAAGTCCTTACTCTAGATTTGAGCAGAAAAGCCATACATTTGTGTGTGTGTGCAAGTGTGCACATGTGTGTTTTCTGTGCTTCATTGCTATGTCAGTGTGGAGCCAGGGGAGTGGATTTTTGGTGGCTGTGTGAAAGAGGTCAGGAAGAGGCTTCCTGGGCCAGGAGATCTCTTCCCCTGTTTCAGTTTCACTTTTTAACTGTTCCTTCATCGCCATATATTTTGTGTATGTGGCAGTTCAGAGAAGCACACATCAGCGTAGTTTCATGTGCCTCTGCTTAATAGGATGTCTGAAGCTCCCCAGCAAAGCAAAAAACACATGTACATTTCAGTGCATGGGGAGAAGGGGAGAAACAGCAGTGTGTCCAAGCATACTGCAAATTATTGGACTGGGGTGAATTTGAGAGGGAGAACTGTGTGTGGACAATGCTCCTGAATTCGCCTTGGTGTGTGGTGATGTAGACAAGCCCGTGGTCAGTGTGGATTAGGGAAACCCAAAAGTAAGCCAGATTTTCCTGTTGGTTCTGGTGTAGGTGAGGCCTAAGTGAAAGAAATAGTAGCCTCCTCAAGTTAATACCAGGAACATGAACATGTTTAAAAGTGGATAAACAACAGTGTTCAGTAAGTAATGGAAAAGAAGTACTCATTTGACCTGTGTTACGAGAGTTGACAGGAGTTAAGAGATCCATGAGGAAAGAGATTAAAAAAAAAAAACCTGAGTAGAGAGGAAGAGGTTATATCTAAAGAGAAAGATGTGAGACATGTTAGACTAGAATGATGAAAGAATATAAGGGCATATGAGGTTAGTCAGTGCATTGTTGGAGGATGGGTAAATGTCAGATATCTGGGGAAATGCACAAGAAAGGTGATGGGGATGAAATGTCCTTAAATCTAATGTTGAAAAAATAGCTAGCAGGATGAGATAATAATGGAAATGGGTTCTGAAGATTAGAGCAGGTCACGGGTGTCAGAAAAATCAAGACCACCTGTCTGAACAAGAAGACCTTACGTATAGAATTGTACAGGCCATTTTCAAGGGTTGCAAAAAGACAAATCAAGATCCCTTGTGAAATGCTTTAGCCACTAGTGATGTAATGTGATTTTTTTTTGGGGGGGGGAGACTGAATTACTTATAATACAGATGATAGTAGTAGGAGGAAAAAAATCTTCAAAAAGAAGATTCATGAAATTCATGAACACAGAAAATGCAGTGAGAAACCAGTTTTTGTGAGTTAAAAATAGCTAAGTTGAAAGAAAGGGCTAGAAGAACCAAAGCAAAAATGTCTTGCAAAGCCTAATCAGACCTTACATACTGACCTTAGACATAAGTACTGATAAATAATTGATTACTTGTAAATAAATCCCTTTCATGATAAATAGATAAGTTACATCATGATTGAAACTAATTGAGGGATAACTTTAATTGTTTTGTGGTGTAACTGTGACTTTTAAATTTAGACTGACAATGGATTGGGAAATATGTGGAAGTAAAATATGTCCCCTTTTCAACCCCACCAACTTATCCTTCCTCTGTTGCATACCCCTGGCCAGCATGGCTGTTTCCTGGCTGGTAGAGATGAGAGAGTAGCACAGAAATATTCAGCTATTCTCCAATAACTGAATACACAGAAATGATATGGTCCTGAGGGACCTATTTAGGGCACCTAGGAGGTCCTGGAAGATGCCTGTCACTCTATGTGTCTCTTAATGCTTAATAAAATAGGCAGTGTAGGATATAACATTTAGTGTCTTCCATGGCTCCCCAACCCATGAGGGTAAAGGCCCAGCTCCCCTGAGAATTTGCAGAATCTGCCCTCAAGATACACTGATGACATGGTTTGAAAATCTAACCTGATAAATGCCTTTCTTTAATGATGTGTAGGTGAGATTGGCTAAGTATTTTTCCATTAAATATCTGTAAAAATCTGTAAAAAACCCCAGCAAAAACCTTAACACACTGAACCAGATCAGTGTCTCAACTGGCATCCTGCCCAAAGAGCCAGTCACATAGTTTGTTTTATTTGATTGCATCCCAAGACTTATAAGCAGAGAGGATATATTTACTGGATGTTTATACACTTATTCCCCTCCCAGGAGTACCAATAGCAGGGTTTAACTAGATGGTCTTTCTAGAAGATGTCAAGCTGCTGAAAAAATTCTAACAATGTCAGCAGGGCTGCCCTCAGGGAGCCCTAGAATTTTCTGGAAAAAAATATGCTGGACTATTTCCAGCTGGATAAGCACATACCCACCTGGTCCCTAAATTTCAAACCCACACAGGAGCTATGCAATTACTTGCATATTTTAAGAGCAAGGGTTATTAATTGACCACTCTTGGAAAATAAAAATAAAATACAATAATCCCTGATATCCACCAGGCAAATGCTAAAGTTTCATTGAGAGGAACTTTGTAGGAAAAGGACTTCTTAAATAACATTTTCCAAAATGGCTTTGCTGCACTTGTTGAACATTGCTTGTCCTGTACTTGATTCTCCAGATAAAATAATTTTGGTTTTATCATATTTCATTTCCCATTTTCCTTTTCTCCACAGTTAGCCAATCCAACCATAATTCATGTAAATCCAACCTCATTATAGAACATATAGTACATAGAATGTTGATACAATATGATAGTTTATTATAATCGAAGACCAGCAGTATACAGTCAAAGACCAGTAGTTATCATTGGCATGCAACATAACTGGAACTTTATGCCTGTTAAATAAAGGAAGAAAATAAAATTATGTGACTCCATAGCCTGAAAAGAGCCTTGCTAACTAATTATATAATCAATAAAATATTAATCAAGCATTAATTAATTAATCAAACAAATAAAAAGTCAAAAAATCTGAACAGATGTATTGACTGTTGTCATTGTAGGTATAGTGACTTGCAAGATGAACATTGAGGAATTGCTGAAGACCTTCTTAAATAGGGGATTAAAATTTATTTCTTCTTGAGAAACAAATTCTTGGCTACAATCCCAGAGGCTTATCCACCATCCCTGTGAAGCCCCCTCCCCCCATGGTCCAATACTGTTTATCTTCATACCCACCATGACTGTGAAAGCATTATTGCATCAGTCATGTAGAAAACTTAGAATAAGGTAGCATTTTTAATGTATATTTTCTCAGAATTTAAGGCTGATAATACAGTACTCCACTCAGCTCTAGCTCTACTATTAGGCAGAGAGGCAGATGCTTCAGGCAGCAGATTTTCAGACACCAGTACAGGCACCTGAACAATGTATTTATTATTGTTTTGATGCTGGGGGGACAGAAGTTTTCTGCCCCATGTACCAAAATAATATGACTGATCTTGAGTTGTTATGTTCCACTTGAGGCAGCAAGATATCAGCCTTGAGTAGGCTCCACTAGAATGTGAGTGTGTGACTGTATGGGGAATGGACCAAAGAAATTTAATTCTCATGAAATCTACTCAGCCTCAATTCTACACTGATATTTTAGCGTATCCAAGATATGCATAAATGTTGTTATAGTGCTTTTCTATCTTTTCTTATAGAGGGAAAAGGACGTAAGAAAAGAGCAGAAGAAAAAGAGCTTCTACATATCTTAGTTACTTTCAGATAGTGGTGAAAAATCATTCTTGGATAGATTTCATGGCAATTATGTTTCTTTTGTCCATTTTCATCTCATAAAAAACATACTGGAAAGAAGAAAAAGTAAGATGGGCAAACTGAACAGTGCAATCTCCAGGGAAGACATATGAGTGTTGTGCAGACCAGTAACAAATGTGCGTTTATTGCTCAATAAAAGGATTGTGTGGAGCAACATCAACTCAATGCAGTAATAAAATTCATTTGTCTCTGTGGAGTTATCCAAAGTCTAGAGAAGAATATGTCTCTACTTTCTCTGTCTTCCTCTGAAGGGGGCACTATGGCAACCAGGAAAAGTAGGTGTGTTACCTAGCAACAGAAACCAGTAGCCAACACAAAATATATGAAAAAGCTGCGGAAAGCAAGTTGGCAGAAAGGTGCATAGCAACCGAGTGGACTCTAAATCATGGTGCCGATAATCCATGCCATGGAACAAAGGGTGAATGGAATAATGCAAGTGGCACATACACAGTAGACAGACATTTCAGACATTTCGTCATGACTTTGCTATGCTTTGCTAACAGGAGAACACTCACATGAGATTAAAATGGATCATTTCTCACACTCTAAAGATGTGATCAGGTTTTTTTTTTCTTTGACTTTCAGAAAGGACTTTTAAAATTATTTTGATCTATCTGTCTATCTATCTATCTATCTATCTATCTGAAACATCAAAAACTCTTCAGGAGCATCCCTCAAGTTTCTTTGATTCTTGTTTTTATGAATGCCACTCTATGGCAACCAGTGAATGACCAACACAGCCATCCTTTTAGTGAAGACTGATGAGCTTTTCTCCAGAAGTTATAGCATAGTTTGAGAGCTAAATAACTTGAATGGCTATCTCAGTCAAAAAAGAAGAAAATAACTGCATGACTGAGCAGAGATGACTGATTGACTTTGGCCTAAATCCAATTGCTAATCTCAACCAGAGTAGAACCATTGAATCAATTGCTGATTGTTATTTCAGAATTTATGTAAATCCCATTGTTTCAATGGATCCACTCTAGCTGGGAGTAGCAATTGGACTTAGGTCTTTGAGTCACATGGGAGGGTATTGAAATGGAAGAGTAGAGGGGTTCACATCTCTCCTTCCTCTACAGTTTTATTTTCTACTGAATACATTCAGTAAACCTATGAAACAGGCCAAGAAACAACCAGCTAAATAATCTATCATTTCACATGACACATTGTATAAGATTAATAATAAAACAACTGTGTTTTCTAATGCACCATTCTTCTTGCTTTGAAACCATACAGCTAGCACCAGGCTTTGACTAAGCAGTCCCCATCCTCCTCCAAGGACTATCAGGACCTTTTGATTTCTTGATTTTTTTAAAAAAGGAATTCCATTGGAATCCTCTTCCCAGATGGACATATCTGTTAGTTTCACTTTCTCCTACATTTTTTTGTGGACCCAAACTGTACAACCCCCTGCTCCCCTCCCAAAGAATACACACACATGTCTGTTGAGTAACATAATGTATTGATACATATTCAGAAACATTGGTTAAGTACAGGTTAGTAGATAACATTTTGGCAATTAAATGGCTGCAACTTGCAGTTTGCTACTAAATGGTTGGCAATTAGGCATGGGTTGTGATCCCATCATTGACCCCTCCCATGTGGGTCAATGGCCACTCGTCGGACACTTCTGACTCTCATGGAGGAGAGAGTTGATGGCCAAGCTGATCTGCCTGACACTCTCTCCTCCTCTGCAAACAAGGTCACCATTAACTACTGGGAGAGGGTTCTCTGTGAAATTGAACTTGTAGCTGACCTTGAGCTTGAACTAGAAGGAGACCTCCCTCCTCCTATTCCCTGATCATGACCCATGCCATTCGCCACAAAAGGCGTTCCCCATGGGAAACTGCCTTCCACCAACCATTCCTTGTCATCAACAGGCAGCCCTACAGCTCCATCGAGGCCCTGGACCAGGCCGTCAGCATTCTCTCTGGCCATATGTATGCTGCATAGGCCCCGGATTGCCATCTCCCGGATCGCCATCTCCCCAGCCGCATGATGGTCTCTGCAGACAAACTGCCCTGAGCTGCCATGGTAGCCGCCCTGATCCAGAACAAGTGACTACCAAATTCTTCTGCTGGCAGCCCCATTTGTCACAGCACCATCTTCACCACACTCACAAACTGAAATCTGGTGAGCGGGGACCCATCCAGGTGCCTGAACAAAGGTCTGCTCATGGTGCCCCTCACTCGTAGGAACTCCTGCATGCTGACCACTGGACATGGGGAGGAGCCGTCAACCTTTCACATGTGCTGGTCACACTTTGAATGCCATATGCTTAATGTCAGGACCCCGTCCTTGATCACCACATCGTGCAACTGCAGTGCCCTGCGCGACGCATCTGGCTTGGAGGAACAAACTGCTTCGCCCACTCTCAGGGCACCAAAGAAGGCAATGATATAGGCAATTCCAAAGAGCAAGGCCTCATAGCCTGAATGGCAGATCACTGGCAGTATATCTACCAGCCGTGCCAGCATAACATATGACACTGGCCGACGGGCATCGGCCCTCTTGGGTGTTGTTCTCCTCCAGCCTTCCATTGCCTTCCATATCATGAAGGTGTTGCAGGGGTCGCCGTGCCCTGTTGCCTTACTGAAAAAAGATATGCCCGCTGCTTGCCCAGCTATGGTCTTGCTTGCCAGACCACATTCTTTCAAGGAGGCCAAGTAATGCAGCATCTCCCTCTACTATGTGTTTCATAGCCATGCCAGCACCTGAAGGCCAGGAACTGGGACACCACTGTCTTGTCGCTAGCCCATGTTGAGGGTGCCAGGGAGTCCACCATGCCCTGCATCACTGCCCATTCCCAAGATTCCAAAGTTTGTCCAGGAATGGGACCACTGCTGCATCGGTGCCCAGAGCTAATACGCAGAACCTGTCATCCTGAAAATGAGACAAAGCATCCATGATCTCATTATCCACACCCGGAATGTGCCAGGCATAGAAACTGATGTTGGACTCCAAGCAGACCATCACAAACCTGCGCACCTGTCTCATGACCCTCTCAGACCTGGAGTACTGCCTGTTGATGATCCTGACCACCACCTGATTATTGCACCAAAAGCATAGCCTCTTGTCCCGGAATTCCTCCCTCCACAAGGTGTCAGAAACCAGGATGGGAAAGAATTCCAGGAAAGTGAGGTCCCTGGACAACCCTAGCCCAGCCCACTCCTGAGGCCAAGCCTGAGCACACCAGTGGCCACTGTAATAGACCCTGAATCCCTGGCTGCCCATTGCATCAGAAGGTACCTGGAGGTGACTCCCAACTCCAACCAGCCCTCAACCTTGGTGACCCCATTGTACTTTTCCAGGAAAGCGAGCCATACCCACATGTCCTACTTTACCTCCTTGGTCAAACAAATGTGGTGATGAGGGGCTTGTGCCCCTCTGGTGAGGCACACAACACGCACACAAAACACCCTCCCTGGCAACACCACCCTGCATGCAAAGTTCAAATGACCCAGGAGTGATTGTACATCCTTCAACATGGCTTTTTACTGTCCCATGAGGCCTGTCAGCATTGCCCTCAGAACAGCTAGTTTGTCCTCCGGCAGGCAGGACACTCCCAGCACCAAATCCAGCTCTATCCCCAGATACACCAGGGATGTTGCAGGCCCCACCGTCTTGTCTGGCACCAAAGGGACCCTGATCTCCTCTGCCAGGGCCTGGAAGGACAAGAGTAAAGCCCCACACTCCAGCCCTCCAGCCAGTCCCATCATTAGTAAATCATCCAGAAAATGTGTGACAAATGGGGATCCCACCCTGTGCTGAAGAGCCCATTCCATGAATGTGCTAAATGCCTCAAAGGCTGCACAACTGATGGAGTAACCCATGGGCAGTGCCATGTCATAGTACCATTTGTCCCTGAATTTGAAACATAGTAGGTAATGGTCATCCGGGTGGACTGGAAGCAATCTGAATGCAGATTGTATGTCACACTTGGCCATGAGGGACCCTTGCCCACACATTTGGATGAGCCGTACCATGTGATCTAATGATGTATATCTCACCGTGCAGAGCTACGGAGGGATTAGCGTTGTTGACTGACGACCCTTTGGGTATGACAGATGGTTCATGAGGCAATATTCTCCTGGGGTTTTCTTGGGCACCACCTCCAGGGGTTATATGCACAGATTTTTCATGGGGTGCTCATCAAATGGGCCTGCAATGCGACCCATGTCCCTTTCCTTGTCTGTTTTGGGTGCAAGCACCTCAGGCAACTGTGTCGCAGATTTCAAGCTGCTTGAGATAGATGCCACTCTGGGATCCTCAAATGGGATGTGAAAACCATGCTCAAAGCTATCAGCTATGTAGGCTGCAGTCTGCCTGTTGGGGTAAACTTCCAGAAGAGGTCGCATGGCCTCCAGCTTCACTGGTGTGAAGGCCACACAATCCCCCACCGTGGCACCTCACTTATCAATGCTGGTGCTGTTGCCAGACCCTGATTCCTTCCTGGCACCATACGAGGCAAGGCAGCCATTCCAAAAGGACTGCCCACCCCTACCCTGTCGAGAGTAATTCACTTTTGGGTGACTGCCCCCACAGCTGTCACATATGTGTTCAAACCAGCATCTGTACTGGGAACACTTACCTCCATTATACTCCCAGCATACCAGCTTTTCCCCCTATTTCTTCTTGGGAGCCTTGGAGGTCTCCCCTCTCTCCCTCCTGCTGGGTCCCATGGCCAGCAACCAGATAGGGTAATCAATGGCCTCTCACCTGTGCATAGGTGACCTGGACACCTTTTTTCTGTACTCCACATTGTACAGAATAGCATTTGCATCCCCAGCCTGTGCCCTTTATCATCAAAACCTGCAGAATTACGTGCCAGGCCCACTCTGGAAAGACCAAAGCCACTACCCCCATGAAAACTGTACACATTCAGCCAGTTGGCAAAGTTGTGTTCCACCACTGCTGAGCTGGCCTTGTTGTTCTCTTTTTTGTCTCCGTTGTGGACCCTCACTTCCTCCCCCGGAAGAGAAGTCAGCGAGAAGACATACACATAATACCCATGCAAGATCTTGGAGCAGACCTTTTGGTCCAGGTGGCCTCCTGGGGGTCCTCCTTGGACTTGGCCTCCCATAACTCCTCCCCCGGGGGTACTTACCTCCATCTCTCTTTTCCAGGTCCGCTACTGCCTTAGCTTTTTACAGCCTGAGGGCCCACCCTGGCAAGCCTGGCTTGAAAGTCCCCTCCTCTCAGTACCTGAATTTGTGGTAGTCCTCATCTGAAGACTCACCTGAGGAGGACCTGGAACCGGAGTATGACCTTTTCTGCTGACAAGACCTCTGGTGCTTCCGATTGGCTCTGCCCCACCTTGATCTGCTACATCAGCAGGATGATGAATCTCAGGAATCCAAGCACCTAGACTCTCGAGTTGCTCCTGTCTCTTGATCTGGACTGCTGGGACTGCCCGCTGCCACTCGCTGCACCCAGGCTGGATGATGTGCTTGGCTTTCCCCGTCGGCCATTGCTGTTATGGTGGGCAGGGCCTGGTTCCTTACCTGCCCCTGCTTGACATTGTCTACCTGCTGTGTAAGGACCATCAGGACACCCATGACATCTGCCATGGTGAGCCAAAAACCTCAACAGGGGCTGTGGGTTCCATCTCTGGCTCAGGGACTGTGCTGGGCCCCAGCTCCTGATCCGGCTAACCAGCCCCTGCCACATCCGGTGTGGGCTCAGTATCGGATTGAGCCTGTGTGTCTGAGATAGGAAGCTTCTGTATGGCCTTTTTTGGTGCCACGCTTGCTACCACCATAGCCCACTGCCCCATTGAAGGAATGCCCGGACCCCTTCCTGGATTGGGCCCAGATGCCCATCCACCAGGAGTCCCTAGTGCTGGATGTCAATGTGTATGTTGCTTGGTTTTTTTATTGACCACCAGCTGCCGACTCATGGCCTGAAGCCTGAGGAGAAAGGATATGTGTAGAGGGGTGGGGGAAGAAAGGGGAGGTCACATCCACCTGCCCCTACTCGTTGTGACCCCTCACTTCCCACACTATGCCTGCTGAGGTAGGCCACTGGCTGGCCACAGGAGGGAGTGGGAAAAGGGGGGTTGCTCCCACCACATCCTGCTTGCCAGCTGCATCCCACTGCCTCCTCAGGCTCCAAGCCCATTCTGGGTGATGCGGCTCCCGTCCCCACTACTCCCACGGTTGCTGGCTGCTGCCTTGGCCTCCTCGCAGCTGCGAGGGCCTACAAATGGGAAGCAGGAAATCTGCCAGCTGCCATGGCCTCCCTGCCACCCCTGGAGTGAGGACCTGGCCCCCAGCATCGCAGTGGCCCACTCATTCCCCCGCCAGGGACCTCACCCCTTTCGGGGCTGTCCGCCACCTCTGTGGCCCATCTGCCACCACTGCAGCCCGTCCACCACTCCCATGGCCCATCCGCCACCACCACAGCCCACAGCCTGTCTGTGACCTCATTCGGTGACGGGGGTGCCATGGGCTGTGCGGCAAACTGCCACTGCCCCTCTGAGTTGGAGAGTGGTGGGGGGAGGGAAGGCCTAATCCATCCCCCCACACCTCATCCCACCCACCTTCACCCCGCTCATCCATCCTCTTTTCAGCTTTGCCAAGAGCCAACTGCAGAGGGGCTGCAACGGAGCTGCCTATTTATCAGCTCCATCGCAGGCTGTCTGACATCATCTGGCCACCCCCGGAGCACGACCAGATGACCCTCCCTCCTTGTTCTGAGTGGCCAATTGGAGCCGGGCAATCCTGCCCCAATTGGCTCCCGCTCACCCTGCCCCTTCCTGCCACAATGCTGGCTGGGAAGAAGACAGGGCGTAGATGGTGTCCCCCTCGTGACCCACCACACAGCACTCCCCATGGTGGTGGGGCACTCTGGGAGGTTCGTACCAGAGCCACCGGCCAGGCCACAAACAGGCCCACCAGCGAGTGTCAAACCCCCTTCTTCATCTCAACATCTTTGAGGAGCCAGCACTTGAAATAATGTGATCACACAAGATATTGGGTTGAACACAGGACTATTTTATTTAACTAACACCTATTTATATTTATTCCTGGAGATCTGCAAGCAAGGGGGGAGTACCTCATGTGGGATTATCTGGAGCTGGTGGTCTCAACTAGACACACCTCCCAGCTTTCTCTGGGAAAAACACGCGAGCCCCAGGGGAGATCCCAGTAACTGGGCTGTCCCCTGGGCACTATCTATTGGAAGGCAAACCCAAAGGCAAGACCCACAAGTTGGGAAGTGGATGGGTGGAGTAGTTCAAAGGAAAGTGTTTTTTTTTTTTTAATGGCCTTACTTCTACTGTATATCCACCTATCAGAGTTGCATGTATTCTATAAAATTTATGGTCAGCTGCATTTTAAGATTAAACATTATATGTAATATTATTGCATTAAAAAACACCAGAACCTTTTAAAGTAGAATTAACAAAAGCATAAGCATGTGGAGAATAGACTTCAATTTAGGGATGAAAAGAAGTATGTCCAGAGCAGGACAATTATACATGTGTTCCTTCATAAATTCATTTTGCCAATTTTTACATTCATCTACAGCTTTAAAAAGCACATAAATGTGTATTAAAATATCCATAAAATAATTTTTTTCATATTCTTCTATTGTCCCACAAAATGTGCATTTATAAATATTTTAGCTCAAAGTCTACACTTATAAACTCATTTTATACCAGAATATACAACATTATATGTCTATCGGTTCATTTTTTAGCTGAAAACTGTATCAAAAAGTTTAAAGAAATATAAAATCCAAAAATGATTATATTCTTATTAGTAGGTTAGGCTGTGAGGTTTACACTAGGCCAGCTCACATTAGCATTCCCAAAGATTAAATTCCTCAAGCATCCCTACTTCAGCAATACATTAAGGAAGATTCTAATGCTGTGAAAATAAGGAGTATTACAAGAACATCAGAATATTCCTCATTTTCTCTTTGAAATGCCAGAGGAGTGGGTGGTGGGGGTAAAACAAAAAAGTTTATGTGGTCAATTATGAATTATGTCAACACACTATGGAAAAACATGGTTTGAAAACTGGAATATGGATTATATTTTTCACGTTGAAGGATGAGGAAAGTTGGAAACAGCAATGATTTGAGGGGACTTTTGGATTTGATTACTAAAATAATGAGCTGGACATGCCACCTACAGAAAAGCTGATTTACTCCCCCCCCCCCGGTTTCCTGAGGTACATAGCAAAACCATTTGCTGCTTCAGTGTGAAATTCCACAACAAATAAGCCCTGACAACATTTTAGAACAGCAAGTCAAGAAATAAGACAGCCAGCAAAATTTAATTTTAGAGTTGAAACAAAGAACTTTGTTCCAATGCCTTTTTGTACTTCATGCAAGCCAAACCTGGGAATTCCTTTCCAACTACTGAAGGGGCAGGTAAGAAATGACCTCAAATAATTTAGAATGTCTCAACTGATAGCTTTGCTGTTATTAAGGTGAATATTCCCTTGAGAATATATTGCAGCATTCATGTCCTTCTGTAGCAGTAACACTGAATAGATTAGGTATATCTTGATAGCAAGCCACTGCCAATTGTATTCAATGGTTAATGATATTTGAAATAAAATTATAATGATATGTGGTTTATTAAATGTTATTATTTGATATTTTTGTATGTTATCAAACTGTGCAGATATTTTTGAGCTGTTGAAGAATAGGTAAGGTAATGCACAATTTAATAAAAATAAAAATAAGTTAAAACCCAATAAGCAAAATGAAAGATAATATTTGATATCTTCTTTTTGCACACAGAGTCGGAGAAATAAAGAGACCACACACAGAATTTGGGGTGAAATAAATGGTTTTTATTTATCACCCTACCTATTTAAATCCCTAAATCTTCAGCGGGGGGAGGCAACCTAGTGAGGGAGCAGATGGGGTGGATCGTCCCTTCTGGACTTATGCCCCCAGCTTCCCTGGGTGAACACCTGAGCCCTGTTGAGAAACCTCAGTACTTGTGGTTGCTCTCCAGCCAGCCCGAGTCTGGAAGGTCAACCCGAAAGTCCCCCACCCAATCCATACAGATTAAGGTGAGGGATTATCCTTCAGGCCAACCCCAAGGTAGGTCTCCTTCTGTTCTCCCAGATCATACAATCTAAGGAGACCCTTCCAGAGACCATCCCTTCACCGAAATCGGTGCCCTAGGTGTACACCATGATCTACGCATCCCCATTTCCCGCTATAGATAAGGGGAAAGCATCTGCTTAGTCCCTTAATCCCCCACTAGCTTGAGCCAACAGGTCCCTCAACCCCCGCTGAAAATCCCCTAAAAACAGTAAATTTCCTGTGTCTGAGAGGTGAACCCCATCTGCTCTGTAGAGCTCGGGCCTCTCGAACAGAATTTCAGTGTGTGCTAGATAATAGCCTCCCATTGAAATCAAAAACTTCCCAATTTGCCTGTTGACTTTGCACCGCGCTCTGTCAATCAAGCGTGGGTTCCCCTCCCCCCTCCATAGCTGCCTAGGTAGTATAGCTGACCACATGATGGTGACTACAGGCCATGTAGACTTGATCACCTTCAAATCATGTGACGCTTGAATCACTAGGGCCTTACCTTTAAGTAAGCCCAAATCATTTCACCCAAGATGTATGATCAGAACGTCAGGCGGCAGCCCAACACGTTCTTCAAACAATAGTGGCAGTAACCCATGCCAACATAAGCCCCGCTTCCCCAACCACTCAATCACCCCCATGTCTTCCAAGCTCAGGTGAGGTCCAAAGTAACTTAAACGGGCCTGACGGGCCACCCAGTAGACCATACTGTGGCCACAAATTAGCACCCGACGTCTCACCGGCTGAGGTCTAAAACCTGGAAGACAAAAGGGGAAGAAAGTAGTTAGCAACGTAAAGGACGGATATACCTCCAATAGGAGGATGACCGCCACCTCCCAATGCCCTCTATTGCCGTTGAGGACAACCCCATTGCCGCCGCTGTAGAAGCAGCCCCAATACGAAAAGAATGTGTCGCGAACTTGACAACTTTCAGCCCCAACTGCTGCAAGGCCTTGGATGTCACTGTCCAAAACTGATACCTAGTCAGGGGAGAAGAATCGGCATGAGTAAACAGTGGTCCCAAACGCTGACCCCGTACCTGAAGATACTCCTGCATGGCAAATACTGGACATATAGTGTCATCACTGCAACGTCGGAGTCTAACAGTTTCCCCCGGCCAGATTGATCTGTCTTTGAAAACCGTATGGTAAAACTCACCTGCTGGCCGGCCACTTCTATATCCCCCAATTCCAAAGCCCTCCTTGAAGTATCAGCCTTGGAAAGCACCACAAGTTCGCTAATCCGTAAGGCTCCAAAAAAGGCCAGCAGGGAAGCTGCATGGAAAAGCAACACTTCATAGGGGGAAGAGCAGATCACTGGCCATGCCTGGCGCAAACCCTTTAATATGTCTGGTGAAAGAGGGACCCGTAAATCCCTCTTTCTGCCTTTCTCCCGAGTCCATCCCTCCAATGCCTTTCGTATCTGAAAATCACCAGTATGATCCGGGGGGCCCTGCACTTTCAGCCAGAACGCTAATGCAGCTAGTCGGCCCCTAATAGATTGCAGGGCCAAGCTTCTTTTATAAAGATACACACAATATTGTAAAATGTGTGTAACAGGGACCCTAATACCCTGTTGAAACCCCTTCTGCTTCCTAAATTGCTGAAAGTCCTTGACTGCCCTGGCATAACTCCTTCTAGTGCTAGGAGCCACGGACACACCTAACGCCTTCCAGATTTCAGATTCCCAATCTGCCAAAGACCCACCGGCATCTTGTCGCCCTCGGGCTCAGGAGCCAACTGTCTGAAGCGCTCCATCTGCATGCGGGAAAGAGTGTCAGCAATCTCATTGTGGATGCCCGCCAAATGCCGTGCCATAAACAAGATGTTAAACTTAAGACATTGTAATGTAAAACACCTAACTAATCTCATGACCCGGGGAGACTTGGATGTAAGAGAGTTTATCACCTGTACCGTTGCCGAATTGCCGCACCAAAAATGTACTGACGAATTTGCCAACTCCCTTGGCCAAGTGAATGAAGCCACTAAAATTGGAAAAAATTCTAAGAAGGTGAGATCCAAAGTGATGTCTGCCCCGTACCAATCTGCAGGCCATCTACTTGCACACCACCGACCACCAAAGTAAACTCCAAAGCCGATGGACGCAATTTGTAATGTGCCCTGCAGCCTCCTTTCGTCACGCCAAAATGAAACTCCATTAAAGCAATTCAAAAAGTCCAGCTAGACTTGTAGATCATCTTGCATGTCCTTAGTTAACCTGACCATATGAAATGGTTTTCATACACGTTTAATGGCGTCACATAAACGGCGAAGGAAAGCCCTCCCCGGGGCAACCACCTTGCAAGCAAAGTTCAGGTGTCCAATAAGAACCTGAAACTCCCTCAAGGTGGCCTTGTGTCTACCCCTAAATTGACTGACCCTGACTCTCAGATCCTGAATCTTTGATTCAGAAAGCCTGCATTGTTGTTTAATCGTATCAATTTCAATGCCTAAAAAAATTAACTGTTGGGATGGGCCCTCTGTTTTTTCAGGGGCATGAGGAACCCCAAGCTCCTCTGCCATTAGTTCAAATTGCCATAATAAAAACCCACAGTTGCCTGAACCATATTCCCCAATAAGTAAAAAATCATCTAAATAATGAACTACCCCCTGCATGCCCGTTCTGGTCCTCAGGGCCCATTCCAAAAAGGTACTAAAAGTTTCAAAGGCATTACAGGATACTGAACACCCCATGGGTAACGCCCAGTCCATGTAAAAGGACCCATCAAAACGAAAACCTAAAACCTCAAAATCATCAGGATGAACTGGGAGAAAGTGGAATGCTGACTTAATGTCACATTTTGCCAGCTCGGCTCCTGGACCATCTGACCATCTGACCTCCCGTATGGCCGCATCAAAGGAAGTATACCTAACTGAACATAATTCTGGAGGGATGGAATCATTCACTGACTCACCCCTGGGGTAAGACAAATTATGTATGAGTCTGAACTCACCCTTAGCCTTCTTGGGTACTATACCCAATGGGGAAACGCTCAAATTAGGCACCGGCGGTCGAGTAAAAGGGCCGATTACCCTCCCCTCCAATACCTCTTTCCGAATCTTATCCCTAACCACAAGTTCCATCCCCTGGACTGATTTTAAATTGTGTGCCCGAAAGGGGTGCCTAGGCTCCTGATATGGAATCTTAAAGCCAAAATGAAAACCCTTAAACAAATATCCAGCTGACTGCCTATCAGGATAAACAGCAAGCCAAGCATCCAAAATGTCAAGCTTAATTGGGCTGGGGCCCTTTAGGAGGAGGGGCTGGGGGGCCACCTCCTCTACCCGTACCTTGTCCCCCTCTAGAGCCTCTAAACTGACTCCTCCCTTGAGGGCAGTTCCGAAAGGAATGCGAGGCTCCACAAATGGAGCACTCATGATTAAACCTGCAAGGCTTCCGGGAACATTGCCCATGTGAACTAAATTCCCAGCATAGCATCCTTTGCCCTGCCTGAGATGAGGAAACCGCCGTGGATGTTTTATTTCCCGCAGCAGCTGATGGCCGTAATAAGTGACCACTATGGGTTCGTTCACCCTGAATTGGACGTGCCGGGGTCATGAGCTGCATCCACAATTGGGGATGCATCATATCCCAGCGAAGAGAAGGATAGATAGCCACCCGCATGCGAAAAGCCTCATCATATAAGAGCCAAGCGGGGCCAGCAAAATCCACATACGCCCTGTGGATGATGTCTATGTACTGGAATAGAGCCCCAGCCTGGTGTGGTTGACCCTTCACTGTAACCCCTGTAAAATTAAAAATCCGGAAAGCCAATTGGACCAAGTCCTCTCAATCTTCTGCCTCTTCAATTTTTCCCTCACTTTTTCATCCAAATCCTCTTTATCTTTCTTCTCCAATTCTTGGTATAAAAGTGAAAAAAAATCAACATATTCTCCTTTTAAAATCTTTTCACGTGTGGATTGTAACAGGTGATCACCCAGAGAGAGAGACATCTCCCCAAAGGGGACAGCTGGATAAGCCACCGTGTCATATCCAGGTGTCTGTGATAAGCCTGTGGAAGGTACAGTGTACCCCCCAAAGGCGGCTGAGCCCCATGGAGACAATTGGGGCCCACCCCACCTAACTATCTGTTGCGGCATGGCCCAAGCGCCTTGCGCAGGCTGAGTATCGCCCTGTACCCCACTGTATGCCAATTGGCCCATGCCCACACAATGTTGGTTTGTGTATTAGCATTATGTGGTGACTCACCAGTAGGAATCGGGGCCTCCACAGCTCTGGGCTCCATACCGATCCCTGATGGCATGTCAGAAGGCACATCCGGTTGTTGTGATCCTGAAGCATCCTCGCCATGGATCCTCTTCTCCAATTGATCTAAACGAGCAATAATCTGATTAGCCATGGTTCTTTTCTGAACTGAACTTTTAGTAGGAACAGATTCAACCTCCCCTATTCCCTGAATCTTCTCCAGATGTTTAATACACTGCAGGATAGCCTGCCACGGTATCTCCTCCTCGTCATCACTGTTCTGAGGAAGAGGAGGAGCAGGTGCCGGTCGCTTTGGTGTGGGCCCTTTGCCCCACCTTTTCCTTTTTTAGGTGCCATTGACACAGTTGTCTGTGCCTTAAAACTGATATTATTATTATTATTATTATTATTATATAATCAGGTCAAAATATGGCCCCCAAGTGGTACCAAATCCAATGAATTATTATTATTATTGGTGACCACACAGTTTTGATTCAGCAATGTGCTTCAAAATAGCATAAACAGCAATAATATTCCTCAACTTGAAATTCTCTTAACAATCAAAACAGCAACATACAATATCTAACAATCCAATAATGGCTGTTAATAAAATGGCTGACTGGCTAACAATTAACTACAAAATGGCCCCCAACCTGGCCCTGGTGGCCCGCCTGTGGAACTGCAGGCTACTGACAAGTTGTAAAACTAGGCCCTCTGGTGGCCCACCAAAAAGGGATGCACTGCAGGCTACTCATCAACTGACATTAGCAAGCTGTCAACAAGCCCCCTGGTGGCCTGCCAAAACAATGTACAATGCCAATCACTGCCCCTCAGTCCCCGCTGGCAAGGCAGTTTCCAAAGTTATCTTCCTTATCCACCCAATGCCTTAAAAGAACAAAAGCACACAATCCCCTTTCCAATGAGCACAGCCGTGCACAGATGTCTCCCCAACCCGAGCCAACCCAGCACCTGATCGCCCACCCAATCGCAGCCGCGATGGATGCCACCCTGGGGGGGGCAATCAGCCCCCAGGTACTGAGCAGCCAAGCAAGGGGGCTTAGTCCCAATCCCTGCCTCGCACCAGCGATGCCCCTGCCAGATCGCAGCCACGATCGGTGCCACCCGGGGGGGTGATCCAACCCCTAATGAATAGCAGAGTAGGGAGACCCCCAGGCCCAAGCTCTCCCACACCAGCGACCACCGTAGGTGGCAAAAGCACGAGCCCTCCCCCGTTAAAGCGCTCAAGCACTGAGCAGCCGAACTAAGGGATCCCCATGCTCCCAAAACCCCCGCTCTCCAAGCCCCACTCTCAAAACTGAGCGAAGAGATTGCTGCGCTCAAACCCCCGTTCTCCAAGCCCCCGCTCTCCAAACCACAATGCTGTCAATAATAAATGCTCCGTCGCTCTGAACGCTCCGTCGCTCGCTTCGAAAGAAAGAGGCCGAGGAGAGGGGCGGGCTGCCCTTTTATCCTGGCCCCGCCCTTCTTCTCATGTCGCCGGCGCTTGCCGGCCACGCTGTGAGGTCTCCCTCCTCCCTGCTGCAAAAGGAGCTCCCTGGCCACAGGCTCCGCGGGCGGCAAGGGGAGCCGCATTGTTTCCTACTATATGTATAACATCAAAAGACCTAAATCTATTAGCAAATATATCAATAATTTTCAGTTGTTCTTACCAAATAAACATTCCTCCTGTTAATCTACCTGTAAAATCAATTATAGTTTATGGCTGGAATTCATTGAGGCAGTTACAAATGCATAACCTAGAGTTATACAGTTGTGACTGGTGTGTATTTACAGTTCCTTTTAGGGATTGTGAAAGTCCCCCAATCCTCATTTACTAGGCAGCAGCCACTGTGAGCAACAGGGGTCTGTTCCCCTGTCTATTGGGAAACAAATGACTGACTTTTCCACCTCCCCTCCCACAAGCAATCTCCAGTGTGAGGGGGAATTGTGGCATGGCCCCTGCTTCTGACTGTCACACTGGGGATTGTTCACAGGAGGGAATGGAAACATCAGTCAGCTACTTCCTGTTCGATAGGGGAACAGACCTCTGTTGTTTGCATCAGCTGCTGCCCAGTAAGTGAGGACCGGGGGGTTGGACTGGGAGACATTACCGTACTTAACTATGTAACTAAGATGATTACATAGCTGTGATATAGAATCATGGCCTATATCCCCAGTAAATATATAACTTACTAAATTCTCCCCATTATTCACAGTTTTTATAATGCAAATACATTTTTATAAAAAAGATTTTTATACACAATCTTCCTTTGTGTATTTCAACAAGCAATTAGTATTGTTTTTCCAAATGATCTGGATTGTGTAAAAAATTAACACTTCCACTTTCATACTTTTTACTCTATTATCTGTATTTTGATATGTTTTAAAACATAATAAAGACAGAGGCTAAGCTACTACATCACAGTGATTGTGTAACTATGTATTATCCCCTAACCCAACCCCAACCCTACCTGAACATCCAACAGGTGCACCAGGTAATGAAGGGTTTTTTTTTTCCTGTTGATGATTGGGGCACTTCAGGATGACATGTCCAGCCCCCTCCCACCAGGGATTTGGAGTGTGGTAAGGAGTTGAGGGTGGGTGGGAACTATCATTCTGCTGCACCCTGGTTCCAGCAGAAAAGACCTCCATCACTCGATGTGGCTGCTGGCTGTTAAGGTACCTTGGGAGGACATTTGTGCTTGTGGCAATAGTGCCAACATTGTAAACATGAATACCACACAGTTACACATGCATAAATCTAACATACACATTCACAGCTGTTCACCATTATCTTTATTATGTTAAAAAGTATCATACATTCCCATGAAAGTAGGGACTCCTTTACAATGATTTTCTGTAGGTCTAAAATCTGAGAGATGCAGTCTAGTCTTCTAGAGGTCCATGGTTGTCCAAGGTGGCACTTTCTGTCTGTCTATATTCTATCCTAGTATCTCATATCTCATTTTCCTGATCTGGATCACCTTTCCTTGCATGTGTGTGTGTGTGTGTGTGTGTGCCTTCAAATTGCCTGCTTACTTATGGTGACCCCATGAACTTTATAGGATTTTATTAGTGAAGGAATGCTCAGAGGTGGGTTTACCAGTTCCTTCATCTGAAATACAGCCTATAGCATCTGGTATTCATTGATGGTCTCCTATCCAAATACTAAACAGTGCTGACCTTCCTTAGTTTCCAAATCAGATCAGACAGGATCTGGTATCTTTAGGGTATTTAGGCCCTCTCCTTTCCTTAGTTACAAGGAAATGCAACACTGGCAAAACTGAGGGATAAGGAAGTTGTTATCTTCTGTTGCTTTCAATGGGGCATATTTGTGAAGCATGCTCAGGTTGTACTGAATAAGAGTATAAGGTAAATGTGTTTTAAATAGATAAATAATACGTGTCTGAGGACAGTCTTTGTTTAATTGTCACACTGAGGTCCAGGCTTGGTGCCACTGGGAATCAGGCATGTTTTACAGATCATGCCTGGGAAACAGCTATGTCAGAAGTTATTATGAAGTATTACAAATAATCATAGGAAATGCTCTGAAAATACATTTAGTATTTTAGAGCTAAAGTTGAGCCCCTACCCAGACTTGCCTGGAATAAGCCCCATTGAATTTAAGAATGTTAATCTCGCAATACTCTTGATTGTACTTACTACAGTGTATATTTTATAATTACTTTATTGTATTTTTTACAAAGTAAATTATACAAAAAAAATTAGCCACTGAAAAATCTTGTGATATGTATCTTGCTATGCCAGGTATGTACCATGAGGACAGAAAGAAACAGACTAGTGTTTTGTATTCCTGTGTATTCATTTACATGTGGTATGTATTACTTAGAATTACAAAGGTGAATCTACTTCATTGGTTGTTGTTTAAAAGAAATACCTTATGGGCCTCTGGAAAAGAAAATGTAATGTGCATTGTGTGCAAAGTAATTGTGTTCCCTGGCATTTAGCTGGCAGTGGTTTTGGCCTCCTGCACTGATTGGCTGGGGGAGGATGCCAGACAGCCACATAGGGCATCACTTCTGGCATTTAGCATGACCTGCCCAGACTTTTAAAGTGGAGCAAGACAGTTAGTGGACTTTTTTGTCAAGATGCCCTCTGCCAATCCTCCCTATAGCAAGGACTTGTTTTTAATCAATTCTGGGGGCTGAGTATGATTTTTTTTCCCCATGCCCTGATTGGACTTGCACTGTTTTTTCACCTAGTCAATGGTTATGAAAGCTGGATAGTGGAAAAAGCTGATAGGAAGAAAACCAACTCATTTGAAATGACTGGCGAGGTACAGGCACTCAGTTAATATTTATCTTGGATGTGCTTCCAGAGGCACCAAATATGAAGGCACCTTACCCATATGGCTTACTTTGCCACCTGGTTGTCTGTGTGTTGGGAGAACGGTTGTGGATCCTGGCTGTAGGCTTTCAAAAGTGCTAGACCAGTACTTGGGGGGTGGGGTGTTACCTGCAGGAATTAGGCAGCGACAAACTACAGGGTCTTCCTCTCATGTTTCCAACCCAGAAAATCTACACCCCAGAAAGGTTCATCTTAACTGGACATCTGGGATCAAGTGGCTGCATGCCCCATGTGTTCCCACATTCAGATTCCTGAAGGTCAATAAAGTCATGGCCAGTATTTGGTTGGTTTTTGTGTGTGTGTGTGTGTGTGTGTTGCATTTACACCCTGCCCTTCTGTTACTGTTCATTGCATGCGTACAGTCATCATAACATTTTTTAGTTATTATTATTTTTATTAAGTTCTCCATCAATAAAACAATACATGCTTTAAGAAAACATAATCGTATATTCAACCTTTGTACATTATAAGTGCATTATTTACCTGATTTGTGGATATGGAATAAAGTCACCTGTTTTTCATTAAACCATAAGTTACTAATTCTTGTATTAATAATAAAGTATTACAACATAAATATGTTTCTAGTATTTCCTTTATGAGTTCCTTCAGTTGGTACGTTACTTTTTCTAATTGTTCTTTGTAGCCTCCCTTAATCCCCAATAGCATCATGTTTCTTCCCTTACTATATTATCATTTCTTTCAGCTTATAAGTACACTCTATAATTTAACTTTATATTTTAAATTCTATATGCCTCTAAGCTATAGTTTTATATAAATTTATTTATATCTCTTTATAGTGCAAACACTACAATGCTGCCTTAATTCAACACTGAATATCTTCTGCATATATGGGTTGGTTATAATTGATAATAAGATTGGGTTGGTTTCTTTTCTATTTGGTAAGTGTTTCAATTAAGTTCCTATATGGATCCCCAGAGTTTCCCCAAAAATCTAATACTGGTTTCCAGTTTTAGTTTTGGTACTTTTAGACAGTCTCAGTCTATTTGTTAGATCATCCATCTCGATTAAATCCAACAACTTATCTCTCCACTCCTCAATAGATGGCTCTTCCTTTACCTTTTTTTTTTTTTCTTTTTCTTTTTTTGGCTATGATCATCCTGGCTGATGTAGGCATATACAAAATATTCTTCCAGTATTTTCCCTCTTCAGTCCTATTCAAGCCTTTAATTATGTTTAGTAAGTATAATTCTGGAACAAAGTCCAATTTTATCTGAAAGATATTGTTACTGTGGGCATAAACTTTTAACCAAAATCCCTTAACTTTTGAACAATTCCACCATAGGTGTATGAGAGAACCCTATGACTTCCCACATTTCCAGCAGTTTTTATTTACCGTTACATTCATTTTGTTTAGTCTCACTGGTGTAAAATACCATCTGTGTGATACTTTAAGACAGATTTCTTTTAAAGTTTGACATGCTGTGAAGTTCATAGTTCTCCTTCTTCCTGTCTCCCAGTCATCTAGATCCATGTTATATCCAAAATCTTGTGCCCATTTCCACATGTAATCCTTGATGTATTCTTGTTCCAATTTTCTAGTATGCAATAGCTTATAGATTTTTTATATTAATTTCTTTTGAGACTCAGCCCAGATCAGTTTATCTAACTCTTTGAATTCTACCTCTATTCCATCCTCTTTTTGATCATCAATATATCTTTCCTTTAGTTGGTAATAGGAGAACCAATTAATGTTAAACTACCTAATAAGTTGTTCTTTCATTTTGAGTTTTCTTGTACCTTCGTTACTAACCTCAGTTATATCTGAATATCCCAGCCAAGAATTAGTATTGTTCCATCTTGACTGAAATGCTTCCTGTGTCGAAGCCCAAGTTGGTATTCTATAATAAAAATTGTCTTTGATTCTTAGCCAGACCTTAAGTAGCCCTCTTGGTACACAATGATTCTCGAAATCTTTATTTACCTTATATTACTTATAGATCAGGTACGCGTGCCAGCCGTAGCATATATCCTGTCTTTCTACATTTAATATTTTTTCATTACCTAGTGTTATCCAATCTTTCATCCATAGAAGTACTGCCGCATCATAGTAAGATCCTAGATCTGATAGTCCCCAGCCTCCCCTTGCTTTGTCGTCCATCAGGTCATGCCATTTAATTCTTGCCTTTTTCTTTTCCCAGATAAACTCCTTTAATACCTTCTCCCAGTTGTCAAAAATATTTTCATTATTGATTATTGGCTAGTTTTGGAAGAGATATAACAATTTGGGGAGTACAACCATTTTAATTGACACAATTTCCCCTAGTATGGAGAGTTTTAGTTTCTTCTATGGCCAATTTTAACCCAGAACTTTGCCTATGGATGTCCTTCCAGTTGGGATGGCAGTAAGTTTTGCAAACACATTCCTAACATTCTTTGCCAAAGGTAAAATAGGAACAAAATAGAGACAGGTAGCAGAAAAATGTAACTGTGTTTCATAAATCAATACAGCTGGAACATACTTCTCATGGGGGAGAGTGTAAAATATAGTTTGAATGGGAAAATATGGGGCAAGGTAACAGTTCCTGCACGAAATGACAGTTTTCTTTCTCCCTCAACCTTAAATATTAATTAGGGTCACTCTCAAACTTGGATGACCTGGCTCTCTGCCCTTCCTCCTGTGTCATACCCCTCAAGTGTCCTGGAAACTGTAGGAATCTCCCAGGGAACCTACAAGATTCCCAGTATATTGATTATCTTTGCAGATTCATGAATACATAATGCCAACATGAATTCTCACCAACAGCATCATTAAAACTATTCCATGTTTTCCCAGGGCTGACCCATCAACCAATCAAGAAGTGGGCAGAAATCATTTTAACTTTTCCACAATGACATAAAAACACCAGGTAAAATAGTACTGCAGGGATTTCAGAAATGAAAAAGGTAATTTATTGTTACTTGCTCAAAGGTATGAGAGTTATGATAGATGTCAGCACAGATTGTCCCTACTGGGCCATGAGGTTTTAGCAGCTATCTGGACCTGAGGTTGGTCCACGTTTCTCATGCTCAAAGTTTGTAATTCAAAACCTCTGATTGGCCTGTTTGGTAGCATTGTGTTTGTATTTGAGAGTTGCTTTTTTAAAGCGTTGGTTATTTGTAATTATTTAGCAGTAGAGGCAGTTTTATTCCATGTATTTAAATGTAATCATTGCATTTAAAAGCTAAACCACCAGTGGATTTGATGTGCAGAACAAAATAAAATAAAAACCTGCAACTTTGAATAGAGGTGCTGATTTTATTATAGCACATTTGTTTTGGAAGAAAAAAAATGATGACTTTTCCTTCCCTACAGCATTTCATGAAAACAAATGTGTTTATTTTTCCTATCACAGAACCAATTTGCCATGAAAAAAAAATCACAGTTATGGAGAGAATTGTTTCTAAGGGACACACAGTAGAGCATATAGACATAACTTCTTATCCTCTTGGGGCAGAAACTGTAAATTAGGTTTTAACAGGCCAAATGCAAGCAATATAAATTTGAATAGAACAGGCTTTAGAAATAAGGAGAGAGGCTGCTGATTATGCATACAATATACAAACTCTGTCAGCTAATAATATCTGAGACTGAAGAATCATTGTTTTAAAGCAAACTTTACTACCAGACATCATATAACTTATGTGGATTGTATCTTCCTGAAAGTTCCAAAAATGGTGCAAAGTAAACTTGGTGATTCATATTCAGGAACCATTATGCACAAGACTGAAAGCTAAACTACACATGGTAAACATTTCCTGAATTTTATGTCCTAAGAGTTTATTTATATCAAGGGTGGGCTAATTTGGCTTGGTCTGCTGGGAGCTGCAGACCAGCAACATATATAGGGCTGCACAATTTCTAGCCCCCATCTGTCATTTTTCTACCCCAAATTGCCTTCCACCTGCTTTTCTCCCATGTGCATGCTCCCAATGTATCTTTCCCCCTGTGAACAGGAAAGCAGTTTGGGGTGATTTGGCTGTGATCGAGAGGGAAAAAGAGAAAGTGTTAAGCACCCTGGTTGTCCACCCCAATGTTTGCATCTTGAAGCTGCTTTTCATTTTAAGGCCATTCACATAATCTATTTTCTTTTTAACTTTCCTCTTACAATATTCCAGTGTTTGTGGCAGATTCATTTCTTAATCTGAGTCCAGTTTTCATAATATCTGGGGCTCACACTGTGCACCTTGAGAGCCAACAAATTTCTCATTTGTTTAATAGGTTTTGGAGCACTTTCCATGGTATTCATTCATTTTTGCTTGGCATATTTTGACAAAAGATAAAACATGAAACTCAAAATATACAATCACCCCTGGAGATTAGATATTTTTTTTAATACATAAATGATAGGTTATCTGGAAAACACTCTTCCAAAAATTAGGAAAAGATTGTGTTTGTCAAGATTTGGTATCAAATTCTTCATTGATTGACAAACAAGTCAACACCATGAATGCCTATCATTCATCTTTTCCCCCCACATCCAGTTGGGTAATTACATGTTTCAGTGAGTCCTACATAACAGCTATAATTTTCTTTTGTTGGCTTATTATATATGGGCAGATGTTTCATAGTGTGCATTGTGTGATTTTGTCCAACATATTCATGCAGAGCCTGATGCTATTATTTAGGCATGAATATAGAAAAGCAAGCCGTAAGGTTAATGGTAAGTTGATAAAACACAATCACATAGTTAAGGCTATATGCTCACAAACAGTCTGAATTCTTGATTTGGATATGTTATCATTTGACATTAATAAGCTATCAGGGATATTCTATTTGTAGTGTTAATTGCAGTGCAAAAGATGCATGTAAAGAGTAAAGTCACAAGTATAAAAATTCTCTAGCATGGCAAATGTATCCAAGAATTACACAAAGGGTTGATCCACTGTGGTCTCATCAATCTCTACTTTGATGGATCCATTTTGACTCTCCATGTCACTAGAACATTTTAACAACTAGAGTATCAGTTTGGTACACCATCACAACTAAAGAATGTGAAATTTGGTGGATTCTACCCACTACAGTATATATTATGTCATACCAGTATAGCTTTTTCTCTTCCGTGTTTTCAAAGGAGTACACGCTGTGATCATACAAAATGATATGAACATACCCATCATTGTGGATGAAGTTCACCTCAGATTAAAGTCAATAGTAATATGTCTTCTGAATTCCTTGAAACCAGACAATTTTTGTGAAATTAATGGACAAGTAACTGGTTTGTGACACACAGATTTTGTTTGTAGAAGTGATACATGTCGAATACCTTTTCAATTTTTTCTAATCTGTACAATCCAACAAAACTACCCATGGATAGGCCACATATTTGATTTGCATTCTACCTTCTTACCTTAAGACAAGTCTATAATATTCTTGGGTTGTCTCCCATCCAGAGACTCATCAAGCTCAAGTCTCCTCAGCAGCCATAATTTCACCATGGATGTGTTTTAGAAATATTTTGGCAGACAAGCACATATCAGGATTGTGCAGAAGCCCCTTGGTAAACAAACCCATTAAGGAAGTATGTGCTAATCCTCCCTTTCAGCCTTGGGCACTTCAGCAATGAGTCATTCAAACAAACAATTAAGTAACCATTCCCAAATCTACTCCTAAGGACATTTCATCTCATATCACTTTCCTGTCTAGCCTTGAAAGGTTGTCATAAACATATCAATCCTATCTCCTAGCCATGAAGGTAATCAGTTGAGTTTTGTTCCCTTTGTCTATCTGGTGGGAAATCCATCCAGGCTTTGTCATAACCAGAGTACCCCTTCAGGACAGGAAACAGGGGTTAAATATCCCAACCTAAACCCCAGCTAAGTGTGCTATGGTGGATGAACCCAGCCACTCTCTTTCTTGGCATGCCCCCCCCCAGATCAGAACCTCCACTGCCACCTTTAGCCACCTGTCTGAGTCTTTTTGCTGCACAAAACTCTGTTCTTCAAGACTAGTAACTATCAACTTATATTCCCAGATCTCTTTCTTTATCCAATTTTCTGCTTTACTCCTCCATAGCCTTGCATGGCTGTTAGGAATGTGTGTTGCATGTCTGAGTGAATTTTGTGTTATTTCCAATAAAAAAACTCTATTTCACTTTAAAGCTGGAATGTCCTCTGCAGTTAGTACCAGTATACATAGGTGAAAAGAGCCCCACAGATACCCTCCTCTCTCAGGCATCCTTTTGAGCTAATAATTCCCTTAAATGATAATATAGATTTTGGCATCATGGGTGGGGTTCTAAAGCACCCCACCACCTCTTAGGGTAACACCGGCGTGATGTAGTGATTAGAATGCCACACATGGTTGGGAAATATAGGTTCAAATTTCCACTTGGCTAAAATAACACTGGGTGACCTTGGACCACTCTCTAGTTCTCATTCTAATCTTCTTCACAGAGCTGTTAGAGCAACACAGTGTTGGAAAGATAAAAAAAAAATCCTGAGTTCTTTCAAGGAAAGGTGAAAATAATACAGTAAATAATAAGGTATAAGAGAAATTCATATTCAACTGCAGCAATGTGATGACCACTGGCCATTATTCATGCAAGACTAGGACTATATCCCTATGCAAGAGCATTTGAATCCATTCTGCATGATTTAATCAATTTTGGAATCAGTATGTGGACCAGTAACACGGGATTGGTGTGTGTGTATGTATATATATATATATATATATATGTGTGTGTGTTTGTGTGTGTGTGTGTGTGTGTGTGTTTCTGCATTTGCAGAAGTGGGTGGGGGTTATTTAAAAAAAAATCAAGGGCCTGGCTTCATCTGTCTTCAGTTTTTGAATAAACAAGATAATTAGAAATAAAAATCAGAAACAACGCAGAATTAAATAGGTTTGGGTCCTTTTATTTCAATAGGAGCAAATTACATCCAATGCACAACCAGTCAAGTGTCCTGTTTTGGGAAGACTGGTTGTTGCTGAATCACAGTTTTCAATTGGCCATATAAAGTCAAAACTTAAATTGCTGGCATTTCCATTTAAGTAAATCCTATGGAACTTTCAACATATGGACTGTATCTAGCTTGCCAGCTTCTTCCTCTGGCCCTCATCCTTTCCCAGGCCCATAGCCTATAACTGTCCCATTTTGGCAGATAGAGTCTTGATTAATCCTTTGTCTTCCCACATTTTCAGCTGCATAGAAACATAACAGTTTCTCTCTTTTCTTCCCATTTTCCACTTTTGCCCTCAACCTACTTCATTTGCTGCAAACTGAATTCAAAGTTCAAAAGTAGTTTCACTCAGGTAAGTCAGTAGGCATGGGGTGTGGGGGTGGAATCTTACTTTTCTGCAGCCTCCTACAGCCTTATTGCACACTGAAGTAAAGCAGCAGGGCAGCCAGAAGCTTCTGCTTTCTGTGCTGCCTGACCACATGACGTCATTGTTCTTCCAGGGTTCTGCTGTTCTGTTTGTGTGGCAAATGAAGGTAAAACTGTCTTTTTACTAATCAGAAAAACCCATTATTGAAAAGACCTGAGTTTTATCCCTCTCTCACATGGAACCAGAACAGCAGAACACCAGAAGAATGATGACATAATGTGTAAGGCAGCACAGAAAGTGAAAGAACACGTTACTTACCTGTAGCTATAGTTCTTCGAGTGGTCTTCTGTGAATTTACACAATGGGTTAATCCTGCACCTGTGCAGACCACTTTGGAAGCTTCCAGAAACCTCTATTCAAACTTTTGGGCAGTAGCTCTGCCACCTTCATCCCTGGCCCATATAAGCCCCCACCTTTCACCAACTGCTCAGTTCCTGATAGGCGTGTATTAAAAAAAATGCAGTGAAAGGTAGGACACCAAAGGGGAGGAGGGTGGGTTTGTGTCAATTCACAGAAGACCACTTGAAGAACTATAGTTACAGGTAAGTAACCCATTATTCTTCTTCATGGTCACCGTGAATGCACACAATGGGTAGATTAGCAAGCTCAGGGACCCCAGGAGGAGGGGGTGTCCTAATAGCAATAAAGACAAGACAAGTTCATAGGAAAACAATATATTGCATTAAAAAACAAGAATAGGTTAAAACCAGTCAGCTGCAGGTGACTGAAGATGATAATACTGCCCTTTCTAAGGCTAAGCCGTCTGTCTGGGCAGAGTCTAACTTACAGTTCTTCAGAAATATGAGTGGTGTGGCCCATGTGGCTGCGGTGCAAATGTCTGGGAGAGGAACCCCTCACATGAATGCTGCTGAAGTAGCTGCTGTTCTGGTCAAATGGCTGCATATTGTGCCATGTAGCAACTCTCCCATCAACTGGTAAGAAAGAGAAATGGTGGAGGCCACCCATTTGGAGAATTGCTGCAGAGACACTGGCAGGCCCTTGTTTGGGCCAGAGTAGCATACAAAGAGTCTATTGGAGCAGCAGAAGCATGCCGTCCATTTTATATAAAGTTCCAAGGCTAGCCGGACATTGAGAGGGTAGCAGGAGCTGTCCAGCTCATTGATTGACAGCAGGAGGAAGGTCGGTAAAACTATGTATTGATTCAAGTGAAAAGAGGACACAATCTTAGGGAGAAATGCCACATCTGGCCTGAGGACGACTTTGTTCTGATGAAACTGTGTATAGGGGGGATCTGCTCTAAGGGTGCAAGTCTCGCTTGCTCTCCTCGCCGAGGTGATGGTCATCAGGAAAGCTGTCTTGAAAGACAAAGAGGCGTAGATAACACTTGTCCATTGGTTCAAAGGGACCTATAGAAAGGGCCTTCAGGACTAGAGGTAGATCCCAGCTGGTGATTGGTCCCGATGTTGGTGGATGTAAGATTTTGTATTCCTGGAGGAAATTATGAACCAATGGATCCCATGCATTGAAAATGCCAGGTTGCCACAGCTACATAGGATCTTATGGATGAGAGGGTTGTTGCATGTATAACTTCTCTGTTATTACTCCATGTAAAAATGCAGTTTTTATATTAAGGCATCTGACATCCATGTGTTTGGAAGCAGTAAAGCTAAAGAACAGTCTTTTCGTGCTGTGTTTGACAACAGGTACAAAGACAGCATTTGTTTCATCAAAATCAACTCCAAATTTCTGCAAGAAGCTGTGAGCAACTAGTCTTGCCTTGTAGCATTCCACTTTTCCCTCTCCATCCTGTTTCACCTTGAACACATATCTGCATCTTACAGACTTCTTTCCTAGTGAGAGTAATATAAGTGTCTATGTTCCTGTTACCCAAAGAGGTGGTGGGTTCATGGGGACCACCCATGATGCCAAAATCTAAGTTATTAGCTAACACACATTGGAAACTGCTTAATGCAGTGTAGATGTGTAAATTGCTATTGCTTAAAACAATTTGTAAGCTGCTCTGATAGCCTTGTGGCTGAAGAGCAGGGTCTAAATAAATAAATAAATAAAAATAAAATTAACTGGGGGAATTATTAGCTCAAATGGATGGCTGCAAGACGTTGGGTAACTTTCTGGGACCTAGTGCACCTGTGTATACCAGTACTCACTGCAGAGAACTCTAGTAAAATATAAAAAAAATGTTTTTATTGGAAAATAACATGGAAGCATTCATACACACACTCACACTTACAAGAACCACAAAAGGCTAATGAAGCATTAAAGGCAGAAGGGCTGGATAGAGGTGTAGATTTGGGAAATTGGGACAATCATTACCAGTCTTGAAGAGAGACAAGTGAAGAACTCAGACCTAAAATGAGGGTGGCACTGGATTCTGTTCCCAGGGTGGGGGTACTGACAGTTGTCTGGGTGTAGGCACATGCTGCTATTGCTTGGAGACTAGTTTTTTTTACCATATTTTGTGTCCTAGAGGGGTGTTTGGGCTTAGGACAAAGCCATAAGAGGTTTCCCACCATTAAAGAAAGGAAAGTGAAACTCTGCTCATTGCTGTTTATGCCTGAGAGATATGAATTGATTGGTTTACGACAACCTTCATATTGTGGGATAGGAAAGACGTGAAGGGATATTTCCTCAGGATGAGGGTGTACAAATTACTTGTTTGTTTGTTCGTGATGTGTGACTCATTGCCAAAGGTGCCAAGAGGGAGTAGCATGTACTACCTTCATGGCTTTGTTTACTAGGGGCTTCGCTTAATCCTATCTTGGGTCTGTCTACTTGTATTTTTCAACAACAACTTCCTCAGGTCCTGGTGACTTCCATCTGATCTCACTTCTGGTCCACCACAGTCTACTAGACCCCATGAAGTGCCTTAATATTGCCAATTATGAAACATTATAGGGAGGGGGTGTAATGCATGGTAATATTCCATCCATATGCAATGCATTGATTTCTTCTTGCACAGCTTTTGTCCTCTGAGCTACCTCAGCTGCAAGCATTTGTTCATTTTTTTCCTAAATTTTATGGCTCATTGGATAGGACCAACTGTGTGAGGAAGGACAAGTGTGGAGCTGGTTCATCTTTGCTGGGTTGACTGAGCATCTACAAACCTGTTTTGGGACCTGGCCTGTCTCTGCAGCATCCTCTAGCCCAGTCATCAGGTCAACCTCATCTGCATTCCCTTGTCTTATTGTGATCCTCTCTGTCTTTAGCTCACTTTCTGCAGCATTCCGCTCATTCCTTTGTTCAGGATCAAGTTGTACAGCTGCTTGTATTGTCCCAAATGAGGGCATCATTTGTACTTCTATGGGAGGGCCAACATTTTGTTCCTGTTCTTTCATGGATTCTATCATAGGCTGCTGCTGCACTACAGAAATAATGCAGCTTAACACTGCTTCAACTGCAATGTCTCAATGTTATGGAATTCTGAGATTTGTAGTTTTGTAAGATATGTAGCCTTCTCTGTCAGAGAGCTCTGGTGCCATACAAACTATAAATCCCAAGATGCCATAGAATGGAACCATGATGATTAAGGTGGTGCCAAACTGCATTATTTCTGCAGTGTGGCAGCAGCCTTAGTGAAGAATTACATCCGTAGTCTTGGACACATTCATTGTTGAGTGTTGTCACACCCATGGTTGTTCTCCAGAGGGCCCTCTGAGGGCCTCAGGAGCCAGGTGTCCACATCCAGTGTGGTCCACTGTGACCTGTAGGAAGTGTCCCTAAGGTCAATCTCATCCTAGCGTAAGAAACAGTCCCCCATCCTGGAGTGACTTCTGCTACAAAGGTTTTTGAGGGCATTGTTCTATATACCAGAAGAGGTGTTGGTCCAATGGCAAGACTCAATATAAGGCAGCGACTTATGGTTTATATGTAATCCTAACATGGTATAAGACACACTGAGGTTTGCTACTACATGAAGTAGTTGAAACACTCATTGTGATTGAACAACATTTTATTTCTTTTTATTTCTTTTTCAAAAAAAATAATAATGCTGGCACTTGATACTGTTATATTTTCATTCTTTATCAGAAGCTGCTATGGCTTACTGAGGCAATATTCATATCCCATGGGAGGCCCTGAAACATACTAAATAAGATCTAAAGACTTATTTAGAGCTGCTAATTTCTATGAAGTAGTAAATTCACCAGCCAAGATATGCAACAGGAAAGACAAGGACATCAATGGCAAAATAGCCCTGTGAGAGAATTTAATGTCACAATAATTACACGGTGCATTGTAGCGGCTATGTGATGATTAGAAATTCTAGAGAAGCTAATTAAGCAAGTCAAAGTGGCTGTTTAAACTGTGGCTTCCAATGGCTTCTGAACAACTAGGTAACATCAGAAATAGTGATCTGCAGAGGAACTAGATAACAAGAAGACAATGCTAAGTTAGCAGTATTCAAAGACACAGGCATGTTGGTCTGTATAAGCATGCAAAGTGATCATGTAGCACCTTTCATGGAATCATAGAATTGTAGAGTGGGAAGAGACCACAAGGACCATCCAGTCCAACAGTCCAACCACACAGGAAATCACAATCAAAGCATCCCTGACAGATGGCCATCCAGCCTCTGTTTAAAAATGAGAACCTACCACGCTCCAAGGGAGTGTGTTCCACTGCTGAAGAGCTCTTACTGTCAGAAAGTTCCTCCTAATGTTGAGGTGGAATTTCTGTTCCTGGAGCTTGCATCCATTGCTCCATGTTCTAGTCTCTGGAGCAGCAGAAAACAAGCTTGCTCCATCCTCAATGTGAGACCCTTTCAAAAAATTATACAGGGCTAACTTAACCATCTTTTTTCCAGGCTAAACATACCCAGCTCCCTAAGTCTTTCCTCATAAGGCATGGTTTCCAGACCTTTCACCATTTTAGTCACCCTCCTCTGGACACACTCCAACTTGCCAATATCCTTTGAGACTAACTATGAGAAAGAAGTTTGTAGCATAAGCTTTCATAGACTGGACCTTGTCTAGATGGGCTATTAACCCTGTCTGGGCCCCATCTAATAGCCCTGCAGTCCTAATGACACAGGGCTTTTGCCCCATTTTCCCCGTGGGCACTCCTCATGATGCCTGGGGCAAAAATGGGATTAAGATGGGGTAAAGCCCCCCAAAACAGTTCATCAAAATATCCTGGATAAACCTTTCCCCTTTGGAAGAAATAGATTGGGCCCCATGGGTCTGCAGGTGCCCATACTGCCATGCTGGTCCATCACTACAGCCATCATTGTCACTCTCTCTGCAGCCAGGAAGCAGGTCTACAGCATGTGACCAAGGCTGGTCACATGCAGGAGGTCTTGATCAGCTGCTGCAGGCTGGCTTCCTGACTTCAGAGAATGTGATGTGGATGGCAGCAGCGGCAGCAGCAGGGGCATGTTGCCATAGCAGTGTGGACTCCATCCTGATTTGTGCTGGAAATGGGGGAAGAACAGGCCAGATCCAGGGCCAGAATGACCTGCAAGGAGCTAACATATCCGGGCTTGTTTAGATGAGGTTTGGGTGTACAAGGGTGTACAAAAGTTTATGCTACACAAGGGTGTACAAAAGTTTATGCTACAAATCATACAATTTTTAACTTTATCATCTTCCATTTCCCATGTCAGCAACATTTTGTACATCTTGGTATGATTATGTGGGCAGAGAATGTGGATAATCACATACAGATGGATAAATGGGAGAGGGTATGGACAAAATCTTTTAAATTTACTTTGAGGCATGATTTGAAAGAGATTTTTTTACAAAATGATGTACAGATGGTATCTAACACCTAAAAAAAGTTTGAAAATGTATACAAATGTGTCAAACAATAATTGAAATGTGAAAAAGATGGGACTTTCTACTGCCTTTGGTGGACATGTACAAAGAACAGAGATTCTGGACTTTAATTCACTCAGTGTTAGAAGATATCCTGAAAATCAAGTTTCAGAATTGAACTGTATTTACTTGGGATGATGGAAGAACAACTGGAAGGAAGATACATCAGAATTTTACAATATATAATAACAGCTGCCGGACTTCTTTATGCACAGACGTGGAAAGAAAAGATCTCACCAACCAAAGAAGAATGGCTAATAAAAAATGTGAACCTTTCAGAGATGGATAAATTAATACTCTTGAGCAAAGATAAATCTTTAAAATCATTTAAGAAAAACTGGGAAATGTTTCTCTTTTATATACGATTACATTGGGGACACAATTTTGTTACAGGCATAGAGAATTAGAAATAGATGGTGAAATGAAAAATACAATTAACTGAAGGTAAAATATTAACAATTTTCTTTTGAACATTCAGGAAATATACTTTATATTATTTTAGTTTATAATGTTTTCTGCTGGGGGCTGGAAGCCACTGTAGTGAGTAGTTAATAGGTTTGTAGATTTGTCTTTTTATATTTTTTGCATGTGTGTTTTAGACATATAGAACATTTATGTGTTAAAAAAAATATTGAGGAGGAAATAAAACAAGGTCAAAAGTTAAAAAGAAAGAAAGAAAGAAAGAAAGAAAGAAAGAAAGAAAGAAAGAAAGAAAGAAAGAAAGCTTATGCTACAAGGGGCTTGCTGCTAGCCGGCGGGCCTGTTTGCGGCCCGGCCGGCAGCCCCAAACATCAGCCCTCTGGCCCCACCCCCGCTCGCCAGGTATTGTCCTCGGCGGGGCGGGGGAGAGGAGTGGGGGGGAGGGCTGGCCGCATGGCACGCCATGCGCGCCGCCATCTTCACTTTCTTCTCCCCATCATCCTTAGCAGCGGGGAGGGGAAAGGGAGATTGGGCCAATCAGAGATGAGTTTGCTTGCCTCTGATTGGCTTGGGGATCTGGGATAAAGGGACACGCGCGGGCGCGCACCTCCCAGATCTGAGGCGGCGACGGAGGCAGCAGCAGCGCCTTCCATTGCACCAAAAAGCGGAACCCGCCCACCCTTCCTCAGCTCATCTATGTCGCAATTTACGGGCGGATGTATTGGGTTGTGAGAAGTTGTAAGAATTCAGGGGTCTCCGTCAAGTTCAAGTGCAAGTTCAAGTTCAAATCCAAGTTCAAGTTCAAGGGAGACCCCTGTTAGTTGTTAACATATGCTTGTTTACAGGGGAGGAGGGAGCATCGAGCAGGCAGCTCAGCCAGTGCCTCTCTCCTTCACACAAGGGAACCGGGATGGACCGGTCCCTGCACCACCCACATGTGTGGGCAGCATTGTGTTCACGACCCATACATTGCTGCCAACCATTAGCTTGCAAGTTGCAGCCAATTATTGCCAACACATATATTATCTTATCTACCTCAACATGTGTATATTACTAACCTGTACATAACCATGTTTTCTGAAGTTTTATATTTGTAATCAATACAAAGTTAATCGAATCTGAGTGTCTGTGTTTTATCAGGAGGGTTGTGGGGCTGTCCGGTCTGGGTCCGCAAATGTCTTCTCAGTCTCAAAGGTGCTGCAAGATCCCTTTACAGTGCTAAGTTGGGACTGGATATGTACAGCCTCTTCTGGCATGGGAGGGAATGGGCTGCAGTTCTACCAAATGTGAAATAGACCCTTACAGTACTTTGCATCCATGGCTATTCATAGCTGGCAACAAATCTTAGGCAACAGAACTGCAAGCATCTGTCCTGAGAGATCCTTTGGAATTCATCCCTCTCTCCCTGACCCTGGAAACTCTTTTTCTGAGCTTTCTTCCATTTGGGAAAGAAAAAGAAAAATGCTATTTTAAAATCTTCTACTCTGGCACACTTGTTATGTAGAGGCTTTATACAACAAACATTATATGGCCTCAGGGTAATGTTATTTGGAGAGTAAAGAAACAGAGCAAAATGGACATGTACAGCAAGGTAGGCCCATAGTTCTCTGATAGCAACATACAGAGACACATAGATACTAACACACATAGTAAGACCAAGATAGTTTGGTGCCCTGAGGCAGAGCAGAAGACTGTACCTCTTAAACACCCCAATTCAAAGATGCATAGCATCTAAAGTCAGTCAGGTTATTTTGACACCCAAGGCAGAAAATCCCACAAGCACTTCACCCCATTCCTGACAGTAAAAATATGATAAAAACAAAGAAAATAACAATTTGCTGGCCTTTCATGACCCCCAAGATTTGCTGCCTGAGGGAACTGTCTCGCTCTGCCTTATGGTAAGGCCAACCTAGTTCATTCACAAACTTACAAGCTTAACTACCAGGAGGTTTTCTTTGAATGATACTGTAACCTATTGGCTTTAATAAAATATTTTATATACCACATTTGTTAGCTCACAAATAGTTTGTTTTATTTATATGACATGTTTTTGTATGATTGTACAGGGCCTCAGTTGTAAGGATAAAAGCATATCTGAACCTTCAGCTCTATTGATCCTCAACATTTCCAGTAGGAAAGTTAAAGGGCTGGGAAAGACCTCTTCCTTTCAGTGGTTCTATGGAGTCACTGCCATGGAGGATTATTTTAAAAGACTTGTGGCAGAATTGCTGGATTTGGACTCAAGAAGATTAGGCAGACATAATTACTCCAGTGGTGGCAATAGAGGGGTGCAGAGTTGCTGAACTGCACTGGGTGACATCATTGTGGGGGAGGGGTAACACCAGCCTTAGTGACAGCATGGAGTTACTCAGAAATGAATCTTATTAAATTGGAGGTAGAGAGAAAGTATTTGCTAATTGTGAATTGTTTAATAAAAGTTTCACATATTTGTTATCTACTCTGGTCAGCATTTTGCCCAAACCTCATTTTGGCCTCAGAGTTGGCCCAAGATATCTTGCCACCTGAAGCATAGGACAAGAGTTCTCATAAAGAATGGCGAAATTGTAGCAGGCATGTTCACAAACAAGCAGAAGTGGCTTTAACACCCCTGCAGCAACACTGTCTCCCTCCTCCCTCTGCCAATGAGACAACAAGGCACCCTTTATTGCATCTGAATACAGTGGGCTAGTTTAGGGAGCTAGCTTAGGGAGGCACAGTGAAGACTGTTGGGCAAACACAGCTCTAATTTCCACTCACTCCCATGACTCTTCCTCAGCATCCATTGCCCACAGAGCCTAATGATAAAGCTGGTGCTGTGTGGAGTCATCAACAAGTCTGGACAATTAATTGTTTATGCTTTTTTAAAAAAGTATTTTTTTAAAAAAATAATACATGTAGGCTTTTTGATGTGGTTTCACCTGCCTTGCTCAATCTGCTGTCCTGCAATGGGTGAGGTATTTCCATCAGATAAAAGCTGTATGTGAATGACAGCGTACCAATTTGAACTTGGCCTGTAGGCATCTCCCTTCTGTAAATTAACTGATGCATTATATATCTGTTACTTATAGGACGACCAAAGCACAGTAAGACTGCCACAACTACAAATCTCATTACCCTGTATAAGAGAACAAGGCAGTCATCCTAAAGGAAAAAAGTATTACAATGAGTAACGAAGGAATGAAGAGGCAAAAGATAAACACAGAAAAGAAGAATGTAGCCATTTTAATTAACTGAACAGCATGTCTCAGGCATCTCGGTAATGCTGAGTGAATTAGACTGTAAAATATATATAAGGGGGTTGGTTTAAAATGGAATGTGAAGATGAATGTTGAACTGAAGCAGGCAAGGCTGGAGGAGTCACGGAAACAGTAGGATTAAAGAAACTAGAGGACATATCTACTCAAAGAGAGACATAGGACAATGACACAAAAAATTACAAGTGTATTTTTAGCCACTCCTGCTAATTATTGGGAAAGATTATGGCTGCTGTGTCACATGAGGCAAGAAATCTGACACAATATATCATTTTTGACAGTGCAGTCTTAATTGAAATATACCACCTAGAAATGGTCTTGGACAGAACAGTTGTGTGGGGAAAAGAAATCATTATATGGAAAACATTCCTTTAAAAAAGTGAATGCAAAAATGCTTCCTTGTTGTATAATGCATTTTGTTTAAAGATACATTTCCCTTTTAGAGTAAAAGTATCTTAATGATAAGCTCAGTACTATTTGTTAAATTTTCAAGGTTCATTTTCACAAACTGCCACATATGAACTTCAGAGGTGTCCCGGGTGGGGTGGGGCTGTCAGGGGATGATAGGACAAGCAATCCCCAGCAGAAGCCAAAAGATTATCTCAGCAGACTCAGTAGCAACCCTTTCCAAGAATACTCACACACAGAGTGTTTGATGTCCAAATAAGCAGGAGGCACTTTTATCTTCAAACTCAAACAGTTGCAATATATACAAATATTTACAATTGAAGGAGAAACTGCTTCACCAGGCCTCAGCATTCACAGGAAGAAGGGTGAGCTCTCTTCTGAGCCCTCCCATATACACAGTTACAGGGCACTGGCTTACTCAATCACATGATCTTACACACTAATAAGGAAGCTAAGGAAGATTAGGCAGTTCATGGAGTCAGCCATTTTGACTCAGCATGACTCTGTAGTTTGTTTCGCCATTTTATAATGGAGTTCAGTCTCTAACTCCTGACAGGGGCACCCTTCTGTAGATCAGAAAAATAGGGAAAATGTTCAGTGGTCATTCTCCAGGTGAATGTTGTCCTAATCTGGGGTATCCCAAGCTATTTTGCTGCCAGAAATGATGGGCAAGATGGTAGGTCCCCATTCCACAAGCAGAAGTTGATTGAATTCCAGCCCAGTCTTATTTCAATATTGTATATCTTCCATGCCATCTGCAGCAGCAGGTAAGTTTAGAGGATGAGAATAGATATATCCTCTAACAAAGGAGAACAGCTGGACGTTTCAGCGAGAATAAGCAGAAGAGTGTAATTGCTGAGCCTGCACATCAGCCAATAGTTATTTTAGGGCTCATCTACATAGGCCAGAATATGCCATCTCCCCACTGGTATATTCTGCCCATGGATCAGGCCTGCTCCTCCCCTGTTACAAGCTTGAAACATGGGCCAAGAATCAGCTTCTCCAGGTGAACAGCAGCCTCGAAGCAGGACAAGCAAATGCAATCACACTGGGAGCTAGTCAAGCCATGAAGAAGGAAGGCACCAATGACAGCCAGCTGGCTCCAGCCTTTTTAAGGAGGACAGAGGGTGGTAGTCCATTGCCAGAAACAATTTGTGTGTTTTGTCAGCCCTTACCTTTGCGATCTATGCCTTGGACCCCCTGTTTTGTTGTCTTCCCGTATTCTTTGACCCACAGACTGTTTGACCTTTCTGCTTGCTGTATTCCTGAACTTCTGGAATGGCTTTTGACTTTGCTTCTGCTAGAATCCCTGAACTGGCAAGCTATTCTTGACTGTTAAATGGCTATCAGTTTGTTTGCTGGGACAGGGTTCAGACAGTTCTGCACTGTTGCCTGGCTATGACATCCAGAACAGCAACAACAATTGGCAGCTGCACTGATGGGCTGGCATGCTGGTGTTACCAGAAGGGGTGGGGGTGCTTTAGAGCCCCACCCATGGTGCCAGAATCTAGTTAGTTGGGGGAAATTATTAACTCAAATTGCAGGCCTTAGAGAGGTGGGTAACTTTGGGGATCATTTCACCTATGTATACCAGTACTAAGTGTAGAAGAGGCTCCAGATAAAGTAAAACAATGTATTTTATTGGAACAACACAAAGTAAACTAACATACACAACACACATTCTTAAGAACCATACAAGTCTATAGCAGAGTAAGGCAGAAGGATTGGATAGAGAGAGAGAGGTCCAGGAAGGTAGGGTGATAGTTACTAGTCTCAAAAAGCAGTGAAGATACTCAGGCAGGTGCCTGTGAGTGGCACAGGAGTTTCTGATCTGGGGTGCACCAAGAAAGAGAGTAACTGGGTCCATCCACTGTGGCACAATTTACTATTTGGGGGGCTTTAATGTTTATACCCTATTCAGTGTCTCTGAGAATTTAGTAATAACAAAGCTTGGATGGCTCTCCCACAGAATAGACAAAGGAAATCAAAACTCAAATGATTGCTTTAATTGCAGAGAGATAGAACATTGATGGTTTTGTGACACCCTCATAAGATTGGACAGGAGGATGTATGAGGAGAGATTTCCATAAGGTGTGTAATGAATAATGGCAACTTAATTACTTGATTTAATTATTGCTTGAAATGCTCAAGGCTGGAAGAAAGGATTGACACATACCCATTTAATGACTGTGTTGGTAGCATGACCCCATTATGGGGATTTAATTTGGCCTTTCCCACCATTATATTTCTAGACACATCTCACATCATCATGACCTCCAACAGACCTCCAGTCTGCCTAAGCCAATATGACCAAAAAAGTGTCCGATATTTCCAATTATGGAATCTCATGGGAGGGGGGTAGTAGGGCATGCTAACACTGGAATGGGCTCCTGCAGTCATGCCAATCCATTTTTTTCTGGCTGGGGTAGATTTTACCAGGTTTTTTTTAATTTTTTTTAACAAGGATGTAAATGTTGCTGTCCTTGAGCAAGGAGGGATCACCAGCATTGAGGCCATGATATTGAGAACACAGCTGCGCTGGGCAGGGCATATTTCTAGGATGGAGGACCATTGCCTCCCAAAAATAGTGCTCTATGGTGAACTTGCCACAGGTCAGCATAAGAGGGGCGCTCCAAAAAAGTGATACAAGGACTCCCTGAAACATCTCAGGCTCGGCCAAATTGATCACCAACAACGGTCCACCCTGTCCTCACATTGGGAGGCATGGAGACACACTATCCACAATGCTGCAGCCTTATTTGAGAACTCACGCCAAACAAGTCTTGAAGAGAAACGACAACGCAAAAAGAATCACAACCCAGAAACATCACCCAAGGAGATCTTCTGCTGTGCTTTCTGAAACCGGACTTGTTTATCTCGCATTGGCCTTTTTAGTCCTCAGCACACTTGCAGAAAGCGTGGGATGAGTCCTTCCTGAATCTTCATTTGCGAAGAAAAGCCAGAGATAGATAGATAGAGAGAATGGGCCTTATTCCATCTTTCCCCCCATCTTGGACCTATCTTGGTCCTTGGGATCATGAAGACTACCCAGGGGCAAAAAGGGGCAAACTCTCTGCATCATCTAGACTGCAGGGCTCTAAAACAGGGGCAAGATGGGGTAAATAGCCCATCTAGGCAATTCCTGTGTCTGCCTAATGGTGGTGGTAGACTCCTGAGATTAATACAATTTATAAACTGGCTAAAATATGTTGTTTTTGTTGTTTTCCTTTGTTGTGGTGGTTGTTGTTTTCCTTAGCCAAGATCTGCATCACTGTAACATTTATTGCTCAATTAAAATCCAAACTCCAGATCCTTCACTGTGGGTGTTTGAGTGCTAAGTAGTTTTTTAGTTGACCATAATAGGGCAAATTATCATTTTTCTGACTAGGTTTCTCCAGCTGTAGAATGGGAAGATTAGCAGTCTTTCTCAGTCACAGAATTTGTTGTGATGAAAACCAAGTACATTTCATTTTGAAAATGTTATGTAAATGATAAACAGTACTGGAGAATTCACTTCTCTCACAAACCCTATGCAGTCTTTACCTAATTATGTTAAATCAATGCACAAAGGGGAAAGCATGCTAGCTCCATCCCCTCTGCCCCCCATTCTGTTGCCTTGACAACAAAATCAGGGTCCCTAATTCTATAGAGAGCACCTGTATGAGGAAACTCACCTCTTTGGACTCATTGTTGTCCACATGAAGGGTTCAATGGAACTGAGGACACAGTGGGTTGGGTGGGGCTAGCCTGTTCTTCATGTGCTGTTTGAACATGGTTAAAGTACAATTGCATAGGACTATAGTGGTTTTAGAAAGTCCATGAATTGAACAGTTAGAATATATTTACTAAAGTAACTATATAAATTATCTTAGCTTTTACAATAATTTCAGACTTCAGTAATCATCAGAACAATACTGCTTTCAATCTCTCCAGATCCTAGCCCCCACTACACATCTTCTATCTCTATGACAACCTACAATTCTTTCCATGACTTTTTATCATTTCTGCAGATTATCTGATAGAAGACAGAACAGCTGTCCCACCAATTAACTTGAGGAACATTGTTTATTGGCAAAATTGTAAAGGGCTCACTTTTCCAGTTAAGAATATTTAAAAATCATCAGCTTTTCTTGGTTGTTAAATTAACAACATTGGCACAAACCTCAGTGGAACCATTCAAGACAATAGCACCATCTGAACAAAATGACAACACAACTGCAGTGTAAATGCATCTGCTCTGCTCAAAAGGAAAACACTTTCAAGTCTTCACCGGAAGAGAAATTCCTAGGAAAAACAGAACCAGTTCTCTCAGTAGTGATAGTGTAGATGGCTACAGGCTTTGCTTTTGGCACATAGAGCAGTAGAATTGCCCCAACCTAACTATAGAATAGCTGCAAGTTCATAGGTTTAAAAGGAATTATCCAAATCTATCATGATCTCCCATGCAATGCCATTAGATCAGATGGTAGAAACTGGCAGGGTAGAATACACTGACCAAAGCCTAGTTATAAAATACAGACAGCAGAAAACTGAATAGGACAATAGAATTCTTGCCAGAGTCCTTCAGACTGGAAAAGCACATACACAAAGTCTTTAAGCACATACTGAAAGTTTTCTTTGGTTAGCAAGGAAGATTACTGAAGGTCAGTGGGTCATCAAATTCATTTTCACTCAGTTTGTCAGGTTTGTACCATTGCCATGTTCTTGCATTTCTTTATCAGTTTGCAAATGTTGGCAAACTAATCAGTTTGCACTTTTTTAAATGTATGCATTTGCATCAGAGTATGTCATGATTATATAGAGTGCACTCTCCCTAACATGTGCATTTGGTAAATCCTTTTCTCTAATGTCAGTATTTTTTATGTGCATTTTCCCCTCAACATAATCACAAAATCATGTCTGCAAAGCTGCTAGATTTCATAGGACAACTTTGTTCTGGTTCATGTACAGGCCTTTTGAGTATCAATTAGATATGTTTTCATGAAAACACATACTAAATTCCCCTACATCCCTAGTAAAGACATATAAAAGCTTGCTTAAAACAATATGAAGAGTAAGATGTACAGAATGCCAAAATTTCCTTGAGAGTTGTCCATACTCTATATATTCACATCTATGTTGGGAAATTCTGCTTTCCCCAAAGTTGCTGAGCATGCAGGCTATTGTATGGCAACCTCCTTTCCAGTCTCATATTTATAGTGCAAAGATAGCTGAGAAGAGTGCAGTATTACCTTCAATCAGAGCTTGGAATATGACCACAGGCAAGTGAAGAGGAAAGGAGAAGAAAGGGCAGAATCTTGTCCCTCCAAGTAGAGATAAGCAATAGCAAACTGCTGCAGCCTCACTTGGGATTTGTCTACATCAGCCAAATACTGTGGATTGCCCCATTCCAGAGACCTGCAGTCCAAAGGACCCCAAGGCAGATACGAAGTTGGAACTGGGGCAAGTCAGGATAGGGACATTTACTGCACTTTAAAAAATACCTGGTTCAACCTGGTATCATTGGATCAGACCCCACATGTCCATGGGAACCCATCCAATAATGCCACTTTTTGCTGCTGCCCCAAGCTCCCTGGGTCTCCTGAAAGCCAGTCAGGGGTCCTGCAACATGTGACCGAGGCTGGTCACGTGCAGGGGGACTGCAATCACAGGTTGCAGGAGCCCTGGTGGCTTCTGCATAAGCAGAGAAAATGGCAGCAGCAGCAGCTTCAGTGGTGAGCCATTATCTTGTGGGGACTCCAGCCTGTTTACTCCAATATAATGGGGGAGGGGGGGAGACACCTCTGATTCAGGGAATGCCAATAGAGCACTGGCATATCCTGGCTAGTGTAGATGAGCCATTAGTCCCTCCCCGCCATTAATAACTTTTGCCATCTTGATGATACACTCATGTTGCTTGGCCACATATTTCCCAATTTTCATCTATGAAATGTCGTAGGACATGTTTCTACTTCAACCAGTTAAAGGCGAACAAAAAATATTCTTTCACAAAGAGTACAGAGGTCTCTGAGTGTGACTTTCATAGATGGTGCTTGTTTCTCTACCATACCTCTCTTGATCTTCCCAGGCTGTTCTCGAGATTGCAGCCTCAGTCTTTCTCTTACACTTGTTTGTTGTGTTCATCATCTCCTCCAATCAGGATTCAACTCACCTTTCCTTATTTTTTCTGCTCTCTCTTATTCCTGCCTCACAATGACTCATGTATCAACATTTACAGCTTGTAAGTCCCTGCACTATCATTTATTAAGCTGTGAATACCTCAGTAGTTGTACGGAGACAAACCTCTATAACATTATGCCTCGATGATTGAATGAGCGGAGTCAACAATGTGATGCAATGTAAGACTAGCATAATTGAAGGCTTAGTCTCATAAAATCTTAATGCTATTGCTTTGACTTGATAAAGCTACTATGTTACTTACAAGCCCCATTCCTTTTCATGGTTCATGTTTTTTTAAAAAAAAGTTTCAAATTTTTGATAGTTTAATTACATTTTTAACTTTTGTATGTTGTTAACTTTTCACATCTGTTTTTTTTTCCCTAACTGTGGTGAGCCACCTTGAGTTCTCTTGAGGGATACAGCAACAACAACTTGTCTGGGAGTTGTAGTCCAACTACATCCAGAGGAGTAGGAGTGACACCCCGTGCCAAAGGCTAGTAAGAAATGGAGTGTTGATTTTAGCAAAAGGACACTGATACACCACAAGTGATGCAATAAAAGACTGTTATTCATCTAAAGGGCTTACTGCACTCCAAAGAAAAATGGTACTACAGCAGGAATCTCCCGTTTTCTGTGCTGCCTTATTGCATGACACCATTATTCTTCCAGCATTCTTTTATTCCAGTCCCATGGGGGACTGAAGTAAAACCACATCTTTTGCTAATATGTTTTTCTTGTTAGCAAAAAGATGCAGTTCTTCTCAGTTCCCCACAGGACTGGAATGAAATAATGACAACATCATGCTGGTTAAAGACAGAATGTTCCTGCTGCACTGCCACTTTTCTTTGGAGTGCAGTACACTCCCAAATCAATGAAACTTATTTCTCTTTCTCTCAGTGTGTGTGTTTGTGTGTGTGAGAGAGAGAGGGGGTGAGGGAGGGAGGAAGAGAGAGAAAAAGATGGTGGTGGGAGTGTGTGAATTTAACTAGCTGTATATTTTGGCTCTAAACTCAGCCTTAAGGCATCCCTGTAAAGTATGTGATCTGCTGGAGAAGGGTGTATGTGAAAACCAGCTAACACCATTCCTGTCTTGTTATCATAATGATGATCAGCATTTTCCTGGTTTATTGCAAACAAATGTAGAAGATTTCAGTTTAGATTCTCTCCCATATTGATCAATTTGTAAATTTATGAACAATTTCATGCTCCATTATTGCAGTACTCAGAGTGGATTATGAAGCACTTTAAAGTTCTTAAAAATACAAGATTAAGTCATGACAAAATGCTGCAGCTCATGACCAAAGTGCCTAGAAATGGGAAGGAACATAATGGAGATCCCAGACATCAGAGATTTAAGAAGGAGGGAAACACAGAAGGAGATTAGAAAAGCTTATTTCAAGCATTCACATTTCTGATAAACAGTATGCTACAGCTCTTCTCTTAGTCTGACCCAGCTGTCAAAAAATATGGGCTTCTGAATTAAAATGTTTCCAAATACACAAGTATTAGGTGTATTGAATAGCTAGGAGATGCTCACTCATTTATTAGCCCCCTTCTATTTTTTCTATTGAATTCAAGCTTGGTCTATTTCTGTTTGAATACTGGAAATTCCCTCAAAATCATAAACATGGTCAGTCTTGAAGAAATAATATACAAATGGCACAGATTTGTATTAAAAATAATAATAATCATAAAATGAATAAATTTCCACCCATATATATTTTATCTGTCACAGCAGAATGAGAAACCTGTTCCATATTCAGAGTCTAGGATGACAGGAATAACCAATCAGATTTAGACTGTACTTTTACAGTTTCCAACAATGGTCACAGTTAAAGCTGCAGTGAATAGCTTTGATTAATAACATATTCTCTATTGTATGATTTCCTACACCATACCTCATCAAAATGAGTGAGTTCAGAAGACAGACCAGAATGAATTTCAGTTAGAAAAAAGGAAGAAGAAGAAGAAGAAAAAGAAGAAGAAGAAAAAGAAGGAGAGGGAACTGTGAGGAAAGACAAAAAGAATCAGAGAGTCTTGAAATCTTAACAATTTTGTCAGGGATTGTTATCCATCACATCACAAAATCAGATTTAGATTCCTTTTCTTAATGAGAAGGGGATTTTTTGAAAGGGAAAAAAAAATCATGAAACAGGCCTAGGACTCTATAAGATCCTAAACTTGTTGCAATGGGGATCATGTAAGATGTGATAATCATGTCACTAGCAGCGGTTTGTTTTTAAACAGTAAATAGAAGCTAGGAAGGAGTGATCCAGGTCAGGGCTAAAACAGGTGGTGAGATGAGATTACATCCAGAAACATGTTGGCAACTTATGCCAGAAGAACACTTTGTTATGCTCACATAAGGCATGTTTTGTTACAGTGTGTCAATGGTGTGTGGGGAGAGCAGAGAAAGCTATTTCTAGCTTGGAAGCTAGCAGGATTGTTTTCTCTCCCGACAGAGATGGTTCTCATAGTGCCCTGCTCATTTTACCCCTGCTGCCATGCCACCACCTCTGTTGGCATAGTTATATCAGCCATTGGGATTATGACCTAACCTCTTTGTCCTGGCACAGTTCCAGTCTTGGGACTTTATTGGACACACTAAATATGGTGCCATGACAATGCCACATAAATATGAAAGTCTGCATGTACCACATGACATTGCCCTTTTGCATTTATGTCCCTGCCAAAACCCGTACTTTTTAATTGATGGCTGAAGACGTCAATTGATCCTCCATGGCACTTTAGTGCCGGCACTGCCGGCGTGTGAAACCTCACGTGAGCACCCACCATACTTCCAATCCAGATTGTTTAGCATTTGCTATACTTCTGTTTAGTACTTGCTATAGTCATCAACTGCTAATTGCTTTCTTCAGTCCTATAAATCAATCCTTAAACCTGTATGTAAAGACATTAAAAACCAATGAAGAGAGTATTCTTCCATTCTTCCCAAAAGGTTTCATATATGGACTGAGATGGGTCTTGAGAGGAAAGGAATTTCATAATCAAAGAGAAGCTAATTACAGGCACTGAGAAAATACTCAGAAGCACATAATTGTTACTGAAGGTTACTGGCAGTAGTGCAGCTACTCACACATCACCCAAAATAAGGCTTCTAAGAAACAGATCAAGTAGGGCAAGTGTGTGATGCGGTTATCTTACATGGCAGTGTTGTGAATCCCTATGGAATGCAATAGTAGTTACTGAAGTAAACAAATTAATCATCCCTATCCAGTGGCTTGCATGTCAGTCCCTGCAATGTAGGAACAGTCAGTGTCTGTACATATGACATCGCAAGAGCGTAACAGATGCTATCCTGAGTTCTGCCATGTAAAAAAAGGAGAGATACATTGGGCTCCTGATATGGTTCCAGAACCCCCCCCCCCCATGAATACCAAAATCCATGGATGCTCAAGTCCCATTGTAGACAATGGTGTAGTAAAATGGTGTCCCTTATATAAAATGGTGAACAGCATTTTTTTAAATGTGCCCTGCAAATTTTTTCAAGTCATGGTTGGTTGAATCTGTGGATACACAATCCGTGGATACAAAGGGCTGACTGTATAAATACAATGTATGCACACATAAAAAATATATAAGGTCAGACTAAAATACCATGAAAGAACACATTGCAGTGAAATGCTCTAAGGTATGCAGGGCCAAAGTAATTTAGGCTTTTAGAGATTATTTTATTTAGAGCATATGGCAGCATAAGCTGCTCTGTAATACTTTTTTTTTAAAGCTTCTTCAAAATACTGCTCTGATCAGATGTGCTTGCTCTGCCAAAAAAATAAATAAAATAAAGTCATATTCTCATGGCACTTAAAGTTCTTATCTTGCTTAGAATAATGACATTTCTGTGTTTGCACTTTTCTTTTAAGAGGCCAGGGCACAATATTTATCATTCAACAGATTCATATATTTTAATGCCAGTCCAGCATAACTGAATAATAATAAAACACCATTACCCAGCTGATAAATGCTCAGTTGCCTGCACAAAAATGACTCAATGATCCAAATGTATTCCAAGTGGGCAAGTGCACTAATAATCAGGTGAAAACCAAACAAATACCTATTGGCGCAAACAATGCTCATGTGGGCAATTTGTGCCAGGAAGACTAAATTATTCTGGATATAGAAACTGAAATATTGTTCCATTTCAGGTCCTAGCACAAATGTAGCACAGCATCAATGTATGTGTATACACATAATGGGAGATGTACATAAATGGTTGATGCAGCTACAATCAACCATTATTTGGTTCTAAGGAGTGAATTCACATCCATTATTTTGCTCTGTACGTTTCTTGGATAGCAAGAGGATCATCCTGCAAAGTATGCTAAATGTCAAGAAAAATATCAACTAAAGATATACAGAGAGCATTGCCCTCCCACCAAATCTAGAGCTGTCTTCTTCAGGTATAAAAGAGATAAACAGAACACAATTTAGTTTATTTATAATACGTTCATGTGATTGAGGGCTTAGATACATGGGCAATTTACCCTATCTTGCCCCTGCTTTGGGAGCCCTACAGTCCTGATGACACAGGGCTTTTGACCTGTTCTGTTCCTGGGCACTCCTCACAACCCCCATGGCAAAGACAGGGCTAATGATGCAGACCAGCTTCCTGACTTCAGAGAGAGTGAGGGAGATGCTGCTGGCAGTGGCTACAGTGATGGGGCAGCATGCCGATCTGGACTCTGGCCTGTTCTGTCCAGGTAACTGGGAAGGAATGGGCTTGATTTGCGACCAGGATATGCTAGTGGGGATGACCCTATACTTAAGATTCCCAATGGATTTCATCGAAATGGGCCATTCTCATCTCTCTGTTATAGTTTATAACTCATAGCAACACCATTCTTTTGTCACCAAGGCGGTGTGAGAGGCAACATGCAGGAAACATAGGAATTACAGCTGAACATGTTCGGCATGACTACTCAGGCTCCCTAGCTGGTGTGGAAAGGAGCTGTACTGCAAAGACTGTCACACCATTCTGGAGGAAAATTGTGGAATTTCGCATGTCTCTATGCCATCATTTCATTTGTGTAATAAATGAAAAAAAATAATTTTAATTACCACTGTGAATGCAATAATTTATTAAAAGAGTGCAAACACAGTTTCAAAGCTCTGGCAATCACCATTGGTCAACCAGGATCAACACTTATTCAGTGATCCAATCCATCACAGACAGGGGCCCAAAACAGGATATAGAGTTGCATAGAAATTGCATGTGTTGATTTGTATGCATAAATGAGAAACATGGTATATATTTAAATTGAACGAACTAGAAATTCTTTGCCCTTTGCACTTCTCTCTCTCTCTCTCTCTCTCTCTCTCTCTCTCTCTGTGTGTGGATATATAAACAGACAAAACACTAAAACAGATTTATGGTATTATAAGAAGCTGTAAGCAATTTTTTCACAGGAAATGTTTGTTCATCAAAAACATAATTTTGAAACTTGGGTCAATATGTATGTATGTGTGTGAGAGAGAGAGAGTGAATGAGTATGTGTGTGAGGAAGAGAAGATCCAATCAAATCTGATTCTATTTGTAGCTTCCTCATAAGATTAATTAGCATGAGAAAGGAAGAGGAATCATACAGCCATCAATCTGTTCCTCACACATGTTTTCTTTTCTCAGAGTAACAGTTCTTTACTTTTTTCTTTTCTTTTTTTCAAATAGGGGTCTTCAATGATTCTTCAATTAAGTTGAATGCTGTATTTATCAAAATTTTCATTTTCATACAAGAAGGCTGGATTGCAATTTAAACCCTTTTCGTTATTCATTATCATACATTATCAAGGCAGTTGTTCTGCAGAGGCTTAAAAACATATAAGTATCAAATTTTGTCTACTTGCTTCATTTGTCAACATTTGTATTAGTGCACTTTACTCTTTCTGCCTTCCTGCATTGTTCCTCCCACTTCCAATTTTAGTTTTTGGTACAATGTGTCATGATGCATCCATTCAGAGGGGAGAGCAAACTGGAATATAAAATGATGGTGTACCCACTGTTAGCTTTTCTTGCTCTTTGGCTAGCAGGGGAAGTGGACATTGGGAAACAATAAGCTACCAGGCCACAAACAGTGATGAAGTTGGGATCTCTAAGGCTGTGTCTCTTTGCCATGAATGGGATGTTGGCAGGAACTACACCCAGGAGGAAAAAAAAAACTGGAAGTGGGGTACAGCAGTGCATTTGACAACAGCCCTTCATTCATTGCAGTGGTTAGGCTGCACCAAACTGGGCCCCTACATGTTGGCCACCAAGGAAGGAAAAAATATGGTGAGGCTTACAATAAGATGACTTTGTGACTTGGGGGAAGGAGTTGAGACCTTTGACATTTCAGTGGAAAGCCTTGCTTTTGTTTTCTGCCTGTGTGGTCTTGCTGCCCAAGGTGTGGGTTTTCTTGTCCCCCTTTTCTCTTTATGAGAATTATGAACGAGGGAGATGGAGATTCTGAGGCTTCAAGTTCTTGGCCTGGCCTTAGTTTTTTTGTCTACAGGGGCCTTGGGACCTAGGGCCTATGCAGAGTTAGCCTTCACTTAGGTTCTTGCAGGGCTGAATAGGAATTAGTGAAGTTTTGAAGAATATTGGTTTCTGCACCTTACAGGCCTTATTGGTTGGCTTACCAAATGGTCTTGGGTATTTGGAATTTAGTCTGGACTACCCTCTGAAGGATCTACAGACTCCCACCACTCATTATCAGCCACCCAGTTTTAGTTCAGCAGGGCTGCTACCAGTCAGATTTGGTACTGTGTGGGTAACATGTTGAGGAATAGGAAAAGTAAGGGTAGTTACTGTCTATCAAGTATAGAACACAGTCACTGGACAGTGCATTTGGTCAACTGTGATGGCCTCATCCTAGCATCTCTTCTACACCAGCTTAATCAATAGAGATGCAAACTTGATCTCAACTACTGCCCTTGGTACTATGGTGTCAATCAGGCTTTATGCAGAAATGCTTATCCAGCAATTCAGGCCCTATTCATGTTCTCCTCTATGGACATTACTCTTTGCCCTTAGACAGCAATATCCACCCTGCCACTAAAGACCAGATTTGGAAGAGGGGATGTCCATATGTTTTGAGAAGTAGAAGAGTAAGATGAAGATAAGAAGGAAAAGAAGGATTAAGAGAAAAGGCATAAGCAAACTAAATAATAATATTAGAACAACATTAGGACCATTTGACTGTTTGGAGTTTTTGACATATGCTGAGGCTTTGGTTCAAGCTTTGGAAAATGTGCAGACATAATTTATAATTTCAGTACATATATATAATTTACAGAGATTATATTTGGCCAACTTAACTCCAATATGATGAGGACAGGGCAGACTTCAACCCCCTCCAGGTGCTGGATGTAAACAACAGCCTCAACCTTTGTCTCCAGATCACCTATGAGGCCTGCCCACAAGATCTACCATAGGTTGACACTTACTGTTTCTCTTCATGGGTAGGTGCAGTGTGGAGTGTAAGTGTTGAACTAGCTGTTTTGTTGGGAAATTGTGGTACAAGGGCACTTTTATAGGCAGAAGTACAGATACAGTGATTTATCTCTGAGTGGCTTCAGGAAATCATGACATGCTAATGGATGCATGGAGGTTGAGGGACAGAAAGGGATGAGCAAGGAGGAAAGAGGGTGCCAATTACTGTCAAAAGGTCCACATAAATTGCCACAATTGCATATTGGACATAAGCCTGTCTTATTGCTGATCATATGCCAAAGCTTCATGACTTTGTAGGAAGGAGAAAGGAATTATTTTTGGGTTTACAGTATGAAGTAAGTCAGAGAGATGGAAAGAGTAGTTAAGCCAAATTGATAAACATAGTGGAAGACAGGATGGTAGATCTGTTCTCAGAAATCCAGTGGTAATTCCCAAGGTTTCTCCACTGGATGCTGTATCCAAGAAGATCACTATCTTATCCCAAAGGTGAGTCTGTGAATGATGCCACACCTCAAGACCTTCACTCAGTTTAATATACCTGCTTTGATGCTGCTGTATGGATGGTACAGCAGTATGAAAGGGGAGTTCAACTGGGCAAACAAAACATCAAGTCAGGTTTTTGTTTTGTTTTGTTTTGCTGTTGATGGTGCACTCTGATGGTCTTGTATTACTAGCATTGTTTGTTTAAAGGACAGATCTACATGGATCACTCTCTGCCTATGCAATGTTCTGTCTCCCAAACATATCTCTTTCTCTGTGTATATATGTCCTTTGCTTTTTTTAAATGGCCGCTTAGGTCCCTGCCACACTGTAAAAATAAGGAAGTTTAACACCACTTTAACTGCCATGGCTGAATGCTATAGAATCCTGGAATTTTTAGTTTGTTGTGGCACTGGAGATCTCTGACAGACATGGTCAGCTATCTCACAGAACTATCCCAGAATTCCATAGCATTCAGCCGTGGCAGTTAAAGCGGTGTCAAACTGCATTATTTCTCCAGTGTAGATAATCATCAGGTTTATCATCAAGGAACCACTATCTAAATGATATTTGTTTGTTTGTTTGTTTGTTTGGTAATCCTTGCAGTTTGGAGCAATGATCTGTTTTTTATTAGGAAATTTGCATGTCTTACTACATCTGTGGGCATTCCACTTACTAAAGAGAAGAGAGAAGGCCCTTCATCCTGCCTAATGTTCCTGGGGTTTGAAATAGGCACAAATGCCCATTGGAGCAGGTTACCATCTGATAAGTTGGAAGAGAGGAGTAGGATGGTCCACTGTTTTGAGGGGAACCATAAAGTAACATTATAGGAATGTCTAAGAAACAGATGCAGAGGTTCAGGCAGCTGGCTTTGGGGGCTGAGCTAAGGAAAGAGGCTATGCCATGGGAACTGTGGACATCATTGTCCGCATGGGCCATCCAGGCTGACACTCCGTCAGCTCCACTGGTTCATCCCATGTTTTCAGAGCTGCCATGGAAAGTCTTTCTGGAAAGTCATTTCTTCTGAGGTTAGAACGGGTGTCCAGACATGTGATCAACAAGAAGGGGGTCACTCCACCCCTCCTCATTGATTGCATCTGCACCCCATTCTGACCTGAGCAGAAGCAATGCCAGCCACAGATGCAGGCAAAACGTCAGAAAAAAACTGTTCCATAACACAGCCTCACAGCCCAGAAAAACCCCAAGGAAAATCTATGTTATATCAGCTGCTTGGCTGGTTTTACCATATTCTGGGCCCATATTATTGGGTGCTCCTGACCTTGCAACATTATTGCAGTCCCATTCTTTATGACATAGGATTATGTTCAATGGAACACAATTTTTTCTTACTTAAGAATAAAAATAGATGAGGTGTATTGTTAAGCTTTCATTTGAAGAATTATTCTAATAAAAAAACAAACAAACCTGGAACAACAATAGAGTTCTCTGGCAGTAATAGGCCAGATAGGAACACATTTATGGCAGGAAGGAGGGAGGACCACACTTGAATGTTGTGGCGTGCACCAGCGATGGGAGGCAAGGGGTGGGTCCTAAGGATAATAAACAAGCTTGCTGCCTCTTGCATCGCCCTCTTTCTGTTTCTGGCGACACTTCGACAGTAAAGGGAGCAGTGCCTCGTGGCCTTACCCCTGTGCTCGGAGTGGAGCCGGTGTGGAAGGGAGCTGGTGGAAGCAGAGAGTGTGGTAGCAAGCGGATTTCACAGGAGAGAGAGAGAGACAAGAGAGTTTGGTGGAGATAAGGAGGGGCCAGATTCGTGACTCGGCCTTCGGGCTGGGGAGGCTTCCCATGGGCGGGGGAGGCCTGGGACCTGGGAGGAGGGCGGGGGTTGGTTCCCCGGTTCAACAGGGCGGGGGCGCACTTGCCGGGAGGTGCGGTTGGCACCCTGAGTGAGCGCAGTGGTAGGGGCACTCGGCCGAGTGCCATGCCTTGCTCAGGCAGCCATTAGGGAGGGGGAAGTCCCTCCAGGTGGATTCGGCACGGAGCTCTGGTGGGGGAATAAGGCCGGAAAACAGCGTGCCGAGGCCACACATTGCTCTGGCAGCCATTGGGGGGGAATCCCTCCTGTGGGGGGTCGGTGTGAGGCCCCGGCAGTAGGGAAACGCTGGAGAGTAGTGCGCTGAGTCTCGGCTGCTGGCAGGGCAGTGGTCCATTAGAGGGTCCGTGGTGGGCCTAGAGGGTAGATCGGCCCAAGTGCCAAGCCGACCCACAGGGCCGGCAGCGTGGAGCGGTTGGGTGGGTTCCGGCGGGGCCAGAGGGCCAGGCTGGGCCTTGCAGTCTGTGCCGCTTAGTGAGGGAAGCCAGTGAAGGCCTAACCCAGGCCTACTGTGGAGCGCTCCAAATTCCAAGCACCCATACTTAATAGGGGCACATGGGCCCGGGGGAGGCCTGGTGGGCCTGAGCGGGCCTGGCAGGCCTATACCCACACAGGGGGTGAGGCCTGGTTTGGCCTGTGGGTGGACGGGGCTAGTAGGCCCGACTTCACCAGTATCAAGGCCTGTGGGACTGCAGGCCGTGTAGGCCCTATTGGGCCCACTGTTTATTCGAGGCATTGAGCCTAGGTGGGCTGGTAGGCTGGGATAGGCCCGGCAAGCCCAGATCCTGGTGGGTATTGGGGCCTCAGGCATAATAAAAGGATAACAATAATACTTGCAATAGTAACAAAAGCATAGAGAATAAGAAGAAATAACAATAACTAAATAATAATAATAATATACTAAATAATAATAATAAATAGATAAATAAGGACTGTCACAAGTGGTGTAAGTGTTTCGGGGACATGGGTCCAAAGAAAGGTAAGGGTAAAGGGAAGGTGCCAGCGCCCAAGCGGCCTGCCCCCCAACCTGAACCTCTTTCATCAAGCGAAGAGGAGGAGGATATTCCATGGCAGGCTATCCTAGCCAGGATCCAACAGCTGGAGAGGTTGCAGGGGGTTGAGGGGGAGGGCACTTTGCCTAAATCTAAGCACCCAAAAGAGAAAGGCAAGATTTCTAATCAAATACTTGCTCGCTTAGATGCCCTGGGGAGACGGATCCATGAGGGTGGTGTATCTGGATCCCACCAGCAAGACGACGAAGCTGAACCATCACAGAAACAAGTTGGGGAGCCAGCCCCAGAAGAGGTGCCCAATCCATCTGGTGAGTCCCCTTCTGATTCTTTGACACATGCAGCTGGGCCAGCATGGCCTTGGGGGGTTTGGGCACCCACCATGCCCGGCAATACACATTTGGCAGGGGCTTAAGCGGCCTACACTGGTTGGCTGTTGGGGCAACAGTCCCTCAATTGGGCTCCAATGCAGTGGCCGCCTTGAGGTCCCTATGCCTTGGGTGGGGCCACTGGCCCTGCGCAAGGCACCCCACCTCTGTCAGCTACTTCACAGGCCCCGGGGTATGAAGGAATTGCATATTCAGCCATTCCTTTTGGGGAGACGTCACTTCCACTTGGGGATCATTTGCTACAATCAACCAGGGATAAAATTTTGAGGGGGGAATATGTGGACGTCTTTTCCCTTTTGTTTAGAGAAATTGAGAAGAAAGATAAAGAGGCCCTTGATGAAAAGGAGAAGGAAAAAATTAAGAAGAGAAAGGTGGACAGGAATTAGACAAACTGGTTGTCAGGCTTTTTGATCATGGCAGGGGTTATAGCGAAAGCACAGCCACAGCGTGCAGCAATATGTTCCAATATGTGGACATTATTCACAGGGCTTATATGGATTTTGCTGGCCCTGCCTGGCTGCTTTATGATGAGGCCTTTCGCATGAGGGCTGCAATTTACCCCCATGCTCCATTGGGATATGATGCACCCGCAGTTATGGATGCAACTAATGACACCAGGTCACCCAATTCAGGGAGAGCGAACACACAGTGGCCATTTGATTAGGAATTCCACTACTATAGCGAAGGCTCAGTTGGTGCCCAGCACGGGGCATAAAGCTCCCATGGATCCTGTTCTAGGAAGCCTTGAAGATTTAGCCATGAGTTTTCAATCTGTGGGGCTTCCCATTCCTTTTGGAACAGTCCACGGGGAAAAGGGCAGTTTCGGAGGGCCGAGGGGGACAAGGTACTGGTAGAGGAGGGGGGCCTAGTCAGTCTCAAAAAGGGCCCCAGTCCAGTTAAGGTTGAAGTTTTGGGCAAGTGGCTGCAGACGTATCCTAACCGGCAGGCTGCCACTTACCTTTTGTATGAGTTTAGTGTTGGTTTTTGTATTCCGTTTCAAGGGGTTAGGTGCCCATTTAGGGCACACAATTTGTTATCAGTTAAAGGTAATGAGGCTATTGTTAGGGCTAAAATTCACAAGGTGGTATCAGAGGGCAGGGTGGTAGCCCCCTTTTCCCGGCCTCCAGTTCCAAACCTTAGGGTTTTCCCATTAGGCACAGTCCCCAAAAAATCCCCTGGGGAGTTTAGATTAATTCACCACCTTTCACACCCCAGGGGGGAGTCAGTGAATGACTCCATCCCCTCAGAATTGTGTACAGTGAAGTACACTTCCTTTGACGCGGCGATAAGGGAGGTGCACCGTCATGGACTGGGGGCGGAAATGGCAAAGTGTGCCATTAAGCCAGCATTCCATCTTCTCCCTGTGCACCCAGAGGACTTTGAATTACTGGGTTTTCAATTCGAAGGGAGTTATTATATGGATCGCGCTCTCCCCATGGGCTGTTCAGTTTCATGTAATGTCTTTGAGACGTTCAGCACCTTTTTAGAATGGGCGCTGAAGGTTAAGACAGGAATGAGGGGGATGGTCCACTATCTAGATGATTTCTTATTCATCAGCCTGATGGGTTTGGGGTCATGCAGTCACTTACTGCATCAGTTTGAGCAGATGATGGGGGAACTTGGTGTTCCCCTGGCTCCTGAAAAGACTGAGGGGCCTGCACAGCAGCTGACATTTTTAGGCATTGAGATAGATTCTGTTAACCAGCAGTGCTGCTTGTCAGAGGTAAAGGTAACAGAATTGAGGGAGAGGGTACCTGCATTCATGGGCAGAAATAAGGCCACCCTAAGGGAGTTCCAAGTTTTGATTGGGCAACTAAATTTCACATGTAAAATAGTGGCCCCGGGAGGGCGTTTCTGCGCCATTTGTGCGACACCATTGGGGATGTCCAAGTCCCTTATTATAAAATCCAGGTTACACAGGAGGTTAAGGAAGATCTCCAGTTATGGAAGGAATTTCTGGAGTTTTTCAATGGCGTCTCATTTTGGCGGGAGGAACGGAAGTCACCGGGCAAATTCCAGATAGCTTCAGATGCAGCTGGGTCCATTGGGTTTGGGGTGTACTTTGGCAGCTGTTGGTGTGCCAGCAGCTGGCCATCAGCTTGGTCAGGCTCGGGAATTTCTCGGGATCTCACATTTCTCAAGCTGTTCCCAATTCTCATGGCTTCCACCATTTGGGCTAGGGAGTTGTCTAATTCGTCAGTACATTTTTGGTGCGACAATTTGGCAACTGTCCAAGTTACCCTTACATCAAAATCGCCTTGGGTCATGAGGCTGGTTAGAGCTTTCACTTTACAATGCCTTAAGCATAACATTTTGTTTGTTGCACGGCATGTGGCTGGGGTGCACAATGAGATAGCTGATGCCCTTTCCCGCATGCAGATGGAGCGCTTCAGAGAGTTGGCTCCAGATGCATCACCTGAGGGCGACAGGATGCCAGAGAGCCTTTGGCAACTTGGGAGTCTGAAATTTGGAGGGCCCTAGGGATATCAGTGGCACCTAGTACCAGGAAGGGTTATGCTCAAGCCGTGAGTGAGTTCCATCAATTTAGGGTGCAGGAGGGCATGAGGCTGTGGCGGATGTCCCAGTTATGCAGCTCATGCGATATTGTGTCCATCTATATGAGAAGGGCCTTTCCCCCCCCCCCAAACAATACGGGACCAAATTTCAGAGGTGGCATTTTGGATTAAAGCCCAGGGTGGGGTGGGTACCATGGGGGACTTCCATATCCAGAAGGTGTTGGAAGGGTGGGCCAGGGAGAGGGGTAGGAGACCAGACTCCAGGACCCCCCTTTCCCCCACAATTTCATTGGGCCTTCGTCGCTCCTGGGTTTGGATCTGCACTTCAAATTATGAAGTGCTGCTATTTCATGTGGCAGCCCTTGTTGCCTTTTTCGGGGGCCTTTCAGGTGAATGAGCTCGTTAGAGCATCAGAAGATGATGAGTCAGGGAGGGCCTTAGAATTGAGGGACGTACAAATCGGTAGTGGGGAAATCAAGATCACCATACATCGTTCTAAGACAGATCAGCTGGGCAGGGGGAAGTTGATTAGCCTGTCCACCTGTGACTGTCCTGAGCTTTGCCCAGTCACGGCTTTATCGAATTATCTGCAGGTGAGAGGCAGCAGCCAAGGTCCTTTGTGCACAGTGATTTTCTCCCCTAACTAGGTACCAGTTTTGATCTATAACTGCAAGGGCATTGGAGCAGTTGGGGCTCCATGGAGGTCAGTTTGGCACACATTCTTTCTGCATAGGGGCCACTTTGACTGCCGCTGCCATGGGCATGCCCCCGGCTGCAATCCAGCAGATTGGGCACTGGAGATCCTCTTCCTACAAGGGGTACGTGTGACCGATCAAATACTAATGCTGCTTCTTCCCCTTTTGTCTTCCAGGTTCTAGACCTTTGATGGTAAGACACCGGGCGCTGATTTGTGGCCACAGTATGGTCTACTGGGTGGCCCGGCAAGCCCGGCTAAGTCATTTTGGATCTTACTTCAGCATGGGAGACAGGATCACGGTGGAATGCTTGGGGAAATGAGGCCTGATGTGGCATGGCCTACCAGCAGTGTTGTTTGGGGAGAGATGGAGGCCTCCACCAGACATCCTGATACTGCATTTGGGGGGTAATGACCTGGGCCTTCTGAAGGGTAAGGCCTTGATTGTGCAGGCTACACAGGACATGTTGGTGATTAAGGCCCGCTGGCCCACGGTCACCATCATGTGGTCAGCCATACTGCCCAGACAGCTGTGGCATGGGGAGGGGAACCCCCAGCTGATTGACAAAGCTCGGCAGACAGTAAACAGGCAGATACATAAGTTCTTGATGGCTAAAGGGGGGAGGTACTTACCACATCCCAATATTTTATTTGAGAGGGCTGAGCTCTACAGGGCGGACGGGGTCCACCTCTCAGATTTTGGAAATTCTATCTTCTTGGAGGATCTTCAGCAGGGGTTGAGGGACTTTTTAGATGAGCTAGTGGGGGATTAAGGGACAAAGTGGACACTTGCCCCTTATCTATGGTGGGAAGGGGGAGGCGTAGATTACGGTGGGCACCTATGGCACCGATTTTGGTGAAGGGATGGTATCCAGGATGATCTCCTTAGGCCATACGACCTGGGAGAACAGAAGGAAACATCCCTTGGGGTTGGCCTGAAGGATACCCCCTCACCTTAATACGTATGCATTGGGTGAGGGGCTTTCGGGTTGACCTTCCAGACACGAGCTGGCTTGAGAGCAACCCCAGGCCTGGGGTGACTCAGAAGAGCTCAAGTGTTCACACGGGGAAGCTGGGGGCATAAGTCCAGGAGGGACGATCCACCTCAGCTGCTCCCACACTAGGTTGCCTCCCCCTGCTGAAGATTTAATGGGAAAATAAATAGGTAGGGTTAACAATAAAGATCATTTTATTTACCCCATATATGTTGTGTGGTCTCATTATTTCTCTGACTCTGTACATAACAACAAAACCACCATGGAACTAGCATTTACAAAGTATTTCAGTTTGTCCAAATATTTATTTTACGCTGAAGAACCTACTCACTTCTCTGAAAATGATAATCATTCAACAAAGAATGTGCTCTTAAAGGTACAGTCACTTCTTTTAACTGAAAATTACACTTCATCCCAAGATCTGAGTTGTTTTATTCTCATTTGATGAGTATGTGTTCTCCAGTTTGAGAAGGGGACCTACTATCTGTATTTCAGACTACACATACTCTTAGGTGCTTTTGTTGTTCAATTTATTCTTTAATGTATCCAAGACTAGGCCTTTATGCATGCATGTCTGTTTTTCCCTCTTCCTTATATAATTACTTTGTCATCTCAAATTAAAATAGATGTTCTAGAACTTTTTCTGCTAAGATTCAAGTGAATATTCATTTTACATCAGAAACCTTAGGGTTTGGCCATAGCTCTTTATATTATATTGTAAGCCGCCCCGATTGCATTGCAGAGGGGCGGGATAGAAATAAAATTTTATTATTATTGTTATTATTATTATTATTATTTATTTGTGGAGTTACTTCTTTATACTTTCTCTCTCTGGCTTTTCTTCGCAAACGAAGAGTCAGGAAGGACTCATCCCACACTTTCTGCAAGCGCGCTGATGACTAAAAAGGCCAATCTGAGTTAAACAACTCCAGTTGCAGAAAGCACAGGAGAAGGTCTCCTGAAGATGGAAAATGCATATTTTTTTTAAGAGAAAACAATGTTGCCTTATAGCTCCAATCACTTAAGCAGAGCATCTCTAGCTAGGTGAGTTATTTTCATGTCTCCCCTCAAAGAAGTATCATGCATTACCAAACAATAGGAATACAGGATAGAGTGTGGTGTGAAATTGTCACTTGTTAATTTATATGAATAAATACACATTTAGAAATAGTTATTACAATTTAAATAGAAACATGATATCATGGTGGTGAAAAGAGTGATGAGGTGACCTGTATGCATATTCATATCCTCACCATTGACAAAACCACTAAGAATCAAATAGCTTCTGAAAGACTATCAAATTTAATTTGGGATAAGCTTTTATAAACTGTAGCCTACTTCATCACAAGTAAACAGACTGCAGTTCACAGAGGTTTATGCCAGAGATGGGGGGGGAAAGTTCCACCAGTGGGCCACCTGTAGCTTTCATTTTGATGTCCCTGAAGCCCTCCTATATTCCCCCATTTTGTGCAGTCAAAATGATGTCAAAAAAGAAAATGTTTTTAAAATACTCCAACTACCATAGACATGTGGTGATTCCCCCCCACACCCAGTCATAACACTTCCACTTCACCCCTCAACTGATAATATTTAGGCTGATTCCCAGAAATTGAAATGATGTTGCAGCACGACCAGTCATTCTGGAGTTGTCATGCAGCCTGCACAGGGGGCAAATGGTCCCACTCCCTGGACAGTTCACCTCTGGTTTGCAACAGATTAAACACTTTAGGTTTTAACGTGTCAAAAAAGGTGCCAGTTCAACTGACAATACAGTATTTGTTTATTTAATTTTTAATGTATATCATACTGTTCTCCCAATATGGGATCCAAAATTAGAAGACCACTGCTTGGCCTTCTTATTTTCATTTTTTTATTATTATTTTTTTTTGTTAGTTGACCAGATTTGGGTCATACAGCTTTTCAAATAGGACATGTCAAATAGGATGTGTCCACACTACCTCCAGTATATATAGGATAGCCTCAAACACTACTGATGTCTTCATTTACTCTGTCAATACTATATTCCTAAACATATTTCTTTGGAAAAACATCTCACTTGGCTATGGATCCTGAACTTTACTTTGACAAGGGAGGCAGGGCAAGATGATGATGGACTAACCACTCCTGAATCAACCTCCCAACAATATCTCAGTCTTATCACCTACACACACTTTAAAATGCAACCCAAAGGCAAGAAAAGGATACAATCCAGCCCCATCAACAAATCTGGAACTCAGGAAACCTACAAACAGATGAGGATTGACTCATTTCTTCCACCAGCAGAGACAACACAATCCATGAGTAATAAATTTACAACTGCAGCTCTGTCTTCACTTCCTAAATCACCAAAGACAGTTGAACTAAGTAAAACAGCCTCCGCAACTCCTCAAAACTTAAACATAAACTATTCTCTGGGACAGGGTGATAACAGAGGCAACATAGACATACTCCCAGCTGGCACTATAACCTGCAACCATATTGCTCAGCCCGTCCACAAGGTCTGCCTACTGTCTGCAGAAATGCTAATCCTTATTTTGCAGAGGCTAAATTGCAAATAAGGTGGAAAATATACAACAAGCCTTACATATGTAAGACCCTTATGGCACTCAAGAAGTTAAAAAGGCAGCTGACTATGATCACAAGGAGGAAGCTTACACAACTTCATCAGGATACCATGATATAGATAAGCAGAAATATCAGATTATTCTATAGAAAAAGCAACTCTTCCTACAAATACACCACAATGCTCACATCTGGAATGGTCCCAAGTCAATTATAAGATTCCTTTCTCAGCTCACAAACTCCCACACCAGCACAATTGATTTAATGGAATTTTTTTTTCCCCAGTCCAGGACCAATTAAGCACATATTTCTGACTTTATATCAGGCAACTGTTCCCAACAGACTGACTAAAATGAACAAATTTATTTGGAATACACATTATATTAAAACTATCAGAGTTTTAAAGGATGAGATAGTTCGAGACCTCATCACAGGAAAAATCACACACAGACATTACAAAAGGCTTGAGAATATAGACAATCAGTCTGCCAACGAAATTAAGTACAACTCGGGGGGAGGAACCAAGCTTCCATGGCGTAGGAAGAATTTCCCAGGATGGGTGCTCAAGGTAATGGAATTAAATGAATACTTTCCCCTCAAAAAGGCATGAGGAGAGCTTTGAGGGAAGATTTATGGCTGTGAATCACTAAGGAATGTTAATGGAAGAGAAAACTGCAGCTCAAAGAAGCCTAAAGTAAACAAATAATTACTTTCGGTTTTGCCTGATATTGGAGCTGCCTAACTAAAAAGAACATTTTGCTAATAAATCACTAAGGTTGGAGGATGCAGCGAACAATTGTAGGCAAATGAAAAGGATGATTTAACAGGAGAAGGAATAATTTATCTAACTGGAGAATAAGTGGAAAGATTTTTAAAAATAATAAGTGGTGGAGGAAAGAGGGGCCATACATAGAAGGGGAGGAACGAAAGTTTGGAGTGTTTTGATTTTCTTATGTCTAAAAAAAGAAAAAAATATTGCAGGAAAAAGTTGGTTGAGGCCACAAACATTAGATAAGCCGTCGGATAGATCTCACAAGAGATTGGAAATAATTTCTTTGGAAGTACAAAACAACAAGGGTGAACCAGAAGGGCTAAGTATGGAACAGGAAACAAGCCCTAAAACAAGCCCCCCAAAAAGTGGTCTTTCAAGTGCCTCTGCTCCTGAACCTCTACCCCCAAGGGGGAGGGAAAGAAGGAGAGAAAGCACAGAGGATATTAAAACTCATATGGATTCTCTCTTTACAAAAATGATGACAGAATTTAGAGAAGACAAAAAGAGAATGTTTTCAGAGTTTGCAAGTATATGAGAAGAAATGCAGAAGGAGAGGAAAAGATCTGAAGAAAGATTTGTGGAAATGAGTACAAAAATACAAGGAATACAAGGAGATATTCTTAATATAGTAAAAAAGAACAAAGAAATAATTAAAACCCAAACACTTCAAAGCAGTCAGATCCAGGACAATATGAAGAAAATCATGGATATGGAAAAAAATTGATATACATGCAAGATTATCAATGCAGGAATAACTTTAGTATAAGGTTCCTGTCAGAATCTGTGGGGAAAGATGAAGGATCTAATCTGAAATCTGAAGTGTTGAAATGGCTACAGCAAGTGACCTCAACTGTGAAATGGAGGGATGAGGACATTGAGCAGATCCATAGAGAACTGACAGGAAGGAGAAATATTTTGCCAAGAGATGTTATTGTTAGTTATTAATTACAATAACAAGGAGGAATTGATGAGAATAGTCAAGAAACATCCAGAGAGACTGAAGTATGGAGATGTAAGGGTTGAATTATACAATGACTACTGTTCACAAACAGTAATTTGGAGAAAATCAATGAAGCCTTGTATTGCTACTCTTTTGAAAGCTGGTATAAAATATGCTTGGGGATATCCAGTGTTTTTGAAATTTGAATGGGCAGGAAAAAGATATAGAATGGAAACACCAGAAGAAGGACTGCGATTGTTGGAGGAGTTGGGAGTACATAAGAAGGAGTATGGAGCTGATGGAGGAGCGGACAGTGGAGGAGGAAAAGTTTAGACTGATGAAGAAAGCAGAAGGAAGAAGAAAAAAAATTACAGGGGAAAAAAAAGAGGGGAAATGTTTTTATTTTTTATTTTTATGAGCACTCAGGGGGAGGGAGTTGTTTTGGGCCATTGGATGATCTCTTCACCACTCCTCATCTGGAAGACCTGGAGGGTCATGAGCAAGGCAATTTGCCTTGGGAAGACAAGGTGGGGAGGTAAAGAATGGAAAGGGGGAGGGGGGAAGGGAATGGGGAAGAATTGGGAAGGGGTGGGTATGGGGAAGGGAGGTCACTTTTTGGAGCCAGAAGATCTTATAGAAAATGCAATAAGGAATCTAATGGTTAACAAATTAAAGATATCAACCTTAAATGTTCATGGCCTTGGCACGGTAATAAAACAAAAAAGGATTGAAGCACTATTGAAGAAGGATCAAGTGGATATAATATTTTTGCAAGAGACACATCAAAAAAGGGAAGGAGTAAATGAATTGAAATTGAATTGGGTAAGAGTTTATGAAAAAGCATATGGGAATTCAAAAGCTAGAGGGGTAGCAATATTACTAGCAAAAAATGTAATTTTGTCATTAAAAAGGTGAAAAAAAATGAAAATGGTAGATATATTATAATGCAAGGTGAAATGGGAGAAGATAAATTTCATTTGTTTTCCAAATGAAAAACAAGAGGAATTTTATGAGAAAGTATTTAAAGTAATGGAGAATATGCAAGAACAAAATATTGTTGTAGCAGGAGATTTTAATATGCAAATGGAAAGAATAAAAGACAAATCAAATTATTTATTAAGGGATAAATATAATAATATTACAAATTTAAATACAATAATAAAAAGAAAGGGGTTGAAAGATGTGTGGAGATTGGTAAAAGGAGATGAAAGGAAATATACATACTTTTCAATGGTACATAAGAGTTATTTAAGAATTGATTATATTTTTGTATCAAAAAAATTGATTGATAAAATCATAAATTCAGAGATAGAAAATATAAAAGTAACAGACAATGCCTTGGTCAATGTGGAGATTATGTGGAGGTTGAATACAAAGATTTTAAATTATAGAGAAATAGTAGAAAAAATTGGGCATGAATGGCAAGAATTATGGGAATTAAATGATAAAGAAGTATCAAAAGGAATTTTGTGGGATACTATGAAAGCTGAGACAAGGGGGATATGCATAAAAGAAACCTTTAACTTAAAAAAAGGCAAGAAGAAAGAAAAGGGAAATTAGAAAGGGAAATAGAATTATTGGAAAATATATATTAAACAAGAAAAAACAAACTTATACTGAGTTACGAGCAAGGAGGGAGGAATTGGATAAAATGAAAGTAGATGAAGTACAGGAAAATTTAACTTATTTATGAAGGGAGTATTTTGAATTTAGTAATAAAAATTCAAAAATGTTGGCTAGATCCACACAGAAGAAGAAAAAGGAAAATATGATAAATGGGATTAGAGACAAAACAGGTAAAATGTGTAGAACAATGAAGGAAAAACTAACAATTTTTGAGGAGTTTTATAAAGACCTGTACCAGTCAGGGAATAAATCAGTGGAACAAAAAGAAAAATATGTAGGGGAAAATTGGAAGATTAAAATAGAAGAGGAAGATAGGGATTTATTAGAAAAACCAATTACGAAAATGGAAATAGAGGAAGCAATAAACAATTTAAAAAGCAGGAAAGCTCCAGGAATGGATGGGTTAGGACCAGAGTATTATAAAGTATTTAAAAAGATGTTGATACCTAAATTATTAGAATTATATAATAATATAATACTGGGAGACAAAGTCCCTCCATCATGGCAACAATCATTGATAATATTGATACCAAAGCCAGATAAGGATTTGTTGGACCCTGGATCATGCAGGCCTATATCATTGATAAATCAAGATGCAAAGTTATTATCAGCAATAATGGCAAAGAGAATGAATAGTTGTGTGTATAAATATATATTAAAGGACCAATGTGGATTTGTGAAAGGAAGACAAATGTCAAATTTAATAGGAAGGGTGTTAAATAAAATACATATAATTGGAAAAACAAAAGTAAAAGCAGGGATATTAGCATTAGATATATTTAAAGCATTTGACTGTGTGGAATGGCCAACACTAAAAATAATATGGAAAGAATTTGGAATGGGGAAGAGGTTTAGAGGATTAATAGATCAATTGTATTCCCATAACACAGCTATAGTGATGGTTAATGATGGAATAACAAGAGGAATAAAAATAACAAGATGAACAAGACAAGGCTGCCCACTTTCTCCAATATTGTTTGCAATGGTAATAGAAATTCTTGCAAATGTGATAAGAAATGATAATAGTATAGAAGGAATTGGAGTAGAAACAAAACATAAGATAAGCTTGTTTACTGATGATACATTGTTAACAATTAAGGAACTGATTAACAGAATAGAAAAAATTAAAGAACATTTAAAAGTATTTGGGGAGATGACAGGCTTACAGGTTAATTGGAATAAATCAGATATGATGTTATTTAACTATACTAAGGAAGAAGAAAATATATTTGTAAAAGAGAAAAATATTAGAAGTAAGATTAAAAAGTAATATTAAGTATTTATGAATAAATATTACAAAAGATTTAAAAGAACTAGAAGAGAAAAATATTATGGTACTAAGGAAAGAAATGGAAAAGAAGTTGGAAGAATATAAAAATATTGAACTATCATGGTTTGGAAGAGTAGCTTTAGTTAAAATGAAAATATTATCTAAACTAATTTTTTTGTTTAGAATGTTACCAATAAAAGTATCAGAAGTAGAACTGAAAAAATGGCAAAATATGCTGAATAAATATTGTAATGGAGGGAAAAGGACAAGATTAAATAAATTATTTTGGTATATATCACAGAAGGAGGGAGGACTTGGTCTTCCCAAAATAAAAGGATATTATGAAGCTAATCAATTGAGATATGTTATAGAAGGAATTGTAGGACAGGGGGATTTAGAATGGTTAGAGACAGAAACAGGGAGAATAGAAAAGAGAATATGGAACATATTTTTTGATAATTTTACAAAAAAGGAAATTAAAGGAATTGAGAACCCATTTCTGCAAAATATATGGAAATATGGTATAAATATAAGAGAGAATTTTTGCCTATTGATTCAGTATTAACACCGGTTATAATGGAAAAACAATTCCCAAATAATTTGAAGGAAAATAATGGGAAAGGAATTAAAGAAAAGAGGACTAGATAAATTAGAGGGATGGATAGGATGGATGAATGAGAAAGGGAGTATAAGAGAGAAATTATGTGGAATGAAAATTTCATGGTTTAATTGCATACAGTTAGAACAATGGATTAAAAATTGGGAAAAGAATCATAAAGAAACAAGGGAATTTACAAAATTTGAAAATTTGGTGAAAAAAGGTGAAAAGAGGGATGATAATTAAAGTTTGAAAGGTATTACAAGTGAATTATATAAAATATTGATAAAAAATAAGGAAAAAAGACAAAGGGGAATATTTACGGAGAATATGGGAGGAAGATTTGAAACAAAAAATTGGAGATCATGAATGGGATAAGATATCGAAACAAAGACATCTAAAAATATGTCGATACGTATAAAAGAAAATTAGTATAAGATAATATGGAGATGGTATTTGACACCAGCAAGATTGCAGAATATAGATAAGAATAACTCTAAATATTGTTGGAGAGGTTGTCAAGAAATAGGTACATATATGCATATGTGGTGGAATTGTAAATTTGTACAGCAGTTTTGGGAAATGGTTTTCATAGAAATAGAGAATATTCTGAATAGAAATATAGAAAGGAAACCGAGCATAGCATTGATGTCAATTTATAATGAAGAGAATGGGAACCAAGCAGAAAAGGATTTAATAACAAATTTATTAACGGCAGCAAGATTAATTATAGCAAGACATTGGAAAATGCAAATAAATGTACAAGTGGAGGAGAGGTATAAAGAAGTGTGGAAGATTGCAATAAATGATAAGTTAACATGTAGAACCAAAGTAAGAGGAGGAAGTTGGAAAGAAAGTGACTTTGATAAAATTTGGAAAGTATTTGTTAAAAAAGTAGTACAGACAAAAGATGGGAGGTTACTCCACGAGAAGAAATGAGATTCTGGAAAGATTAGGTAAGGGATAACGGCTCCGGTGAAGGGGAGCACTGAGGTGGGGGGGTAGGGGAATTAATATTTTTGAATAGAATTATAGTAAAGAATCTATGTTAACTTTTGAAATTAGTTAATAGAAAAATTGTGATGTTTATAGTAATTTTATGTGTTGTACTAACTAAGTATTGATTGGATAATATAATGTATGTTCATAAAATTAATAAAAATATATTTAAAAAAATAAAAAAAAATAAAATACAAGTTGAAAAAGTAAAAAAAAAAACAAATTAAGTGCAACTCAAGGGAGGAAGAATTACTTAAAATGAGAGAAAAACTCACTGATATCCTGTCACACAGTCCCAGAGTCCAGCAAAAATCTAACAGTAACCAAGTCCCATTGAAATCACACACCTCCCCACAGACTCACAGGAAGCTGTCAGTACACTTTTTGGCCTTCTCTGATACAGATTCAGATACAGGCAGTGATTGTGCAAGCATTTATTCTCTAGTAGCACTCAAGGAAGTTATGAAATCCTGAGTAGCTAATACCTCTCCCAAAACGCCCTGCACTCAAGGTGCATCCTCATCCTTACCCACGACTAAATTTCAGAGGTTTCCCTCACCATCTCCTAAGCCAAAAGATATTCCAATGGATGTTTTCCCCACCAAAGAGATGGGATCCTTTCTTGCCTGTGACCCTCATTTTGCTGCCCACACTGCTCTGGTTCTTCCTGCCTCCCTACCAGAACAGAGAGAGCAAGAAGGGCAGGGATGTGTTCCACCACACCACCATCCACACCAACTGCCATTGCGCCAATTACCCAACCAGTCTATAGCCTGCAGTGCATCTGCTTGACAATTAGGTGACCAGCATAAGGTTTCCCTTATAACTTGGAACATTGCTGGGTGGCTTTCTAACAGAGATCCCTGTATCACAGACTTTCTTGCCCAACATGACATCCTATTGATCCAGGAAACATGGACTGACAAGGATTTGCTATTAAATGACTTTCTCTCATTTTCAGTTGCTGCAGAACCAGGGAAAAAGCATGGAAGAGCAAGGGGGGCTGGGAGACCTGGTTTCAACCACTCTATGTGCTGTAACAAGGTCTCTTCCCACACTTAAATAATATGCCATGGCAGTGCTAATCCAATTCAGTCATTGCACTCTATTGATAATAAATGTCTACATGCCTCCAATAAAGAAAAAAATCCCAAATCAGATTCCTGTAGGTTGAACTGGAATCATATACTACTAATCTCATACTGCAGAATCCAAATGCATTTGTAGACCTGGGGGGAGATATGAATGCCAGACTGGGACCCAATGACCACAGCCGATATGCCCAACACAAATCCTAATCTTGAAGATGATGGAACCCACTTCATCCAATGCTTAAAAGACAAGAAATCAAATTTTGCAGGCCTTTGTCTGTCTCAGTCTTCAGGCTAAATCTTTGTGTCCAAAATGGTACTATGAAAAGAGATTGGCCAGGTGAATTAACTTACGTGTCTGGGACCAGAATGAACACTATTGATTACATAATCACTTCTAGGGATCTTCTCCCCTATGCTAAGGATCTAAAAGTTATGCCCACATTCAAAACTGATCACTTTCCACTTTGGCTACACCTAAGTGACTTCACTCAGGAGTCACATACTAAGGACTGCTACCAATTTTATTTAATGCTACCAGGAAGGATTTATCGATGGGCCAAATGAACCCCCCAGCTAAATCAAACAATAAGTGATATATTGGCCACAGACTGCCTTCACTCCCTTCGGACTGTCCTGATATCAGGTGAGTCCCCCAATGAACATTTGAAGAACTACAACTCTCTTACTCAAGTACTACTCCAGTATCTAAGCTGCCCAATCACTGCACATCAAGGCAACTACAGCAACATCACTCAAAGCCATGGTTTGACAAGGAATGCATTAATGCCAAAAATGCTCTCATCACTACCTACCAGGTGTATGCATCCAATACTACACACAAAGCTGTTCTAAAACTGATCCAGCAGAAGAGTGATTATAAAAAATTGCTGGTACACAAGAAAGAAGCCATGAAGAATAATTGGGCACAACTTATTCAGGCAGTCAAAGCCAATAACACAACTTTATTACATCAAATTCCCAGAGTATTGCTCCAGCCACAGTGGACAGTCACATCCCCCCAGGGATCTGCGAGGATCACTTTCAAGCACTTTATAAAGACATCTATGTTGAAAAGGAATGGGATAACCAAAACATTGAAAATCTCCCAAGGTGGGTGGCTGTGACAATATCAGAGATCAAGAATCTTGTAGATCAACTGAGAATGGGTAAGACCCCAGCGAAAGACTTAATACCTTCAGAAGTCATCAAAAACAATTTGGAATTCTGGGCCCCTATCCTGGCCTCTCTTTTCACCTGTATTGACAACTATGGTAGAGCTCCCAAGGACTAGGGGCTTGCGATCATTCTCCTCATATATAAAAAAGGGAGGGAAGATGATCCTGCCAACTACAGACCATTAAGTCTCCCCAATACAATCAGCAAACATTACGGGAGACACTTACAATGGAAATCACAAACCTGGTTGGAATAAGAAAACATACTGGCAGAGGAACAAGGTGGCTTCAGGGAAGGCCAATCCACCATAGACCAATGTCTTGTACTTCACCATCTTACTGAGAAATATTCTACCTACAACACAGTTTCCCTCTATGTTGCCTTCATAGACTTTAAAACAGTTTTTGATTCTATATCTTGAAACAAACAGTGGGAAAAACTGGAGGCTTCCTCTACTGACCAATGACTACTCCATCTAATTCACATGCTGCATGAAGGGACCTCACGTAAAGTAAGATGTAACCCACAATGTCATCTAATCAATGCTATAGTCACTGAGGAGGGTGTCAAGCAAGGTTGCATTCTAGTTCCACTCTTGTTTAACTTCTATATCAATGACATGGTGGGTCACCTTAATAACACAAACTTCCACCCCCTGAAACTAGAGGGAATGCACATCTCAACCCTGCTCTATGCAGATGATGCAGCAGTACTTTCAAGAATACTCATTGGCCTAAAAAGAGCATTAAGAGCACTAACACAATACTGCAGAGAGGATCAGCTAGTACACAATTATCAAAAAAACTAAGATCATGGCATTTGCAAAAAGGCCCAAGAACCACAGCTGGAATATAGACAGCCACAAGATTGAACAGGTCCCTTGCTTCAAATATCTGTGGGTAATCTTTCATGCTACTGGTGGTAGGAAAGCACATGGGGAGCTGCTGGCAATGCACAGAGGAGCTCAACAGCCACCCTCAAATTTCTTAAGACAAGAGGAGGCCATTTCATACCTGCAGTACTCAAACTTTTTGAGGCTAAATCAGTAGCACAACAGCTTTATGGATCCCAGTTGGGACACCTCCCCAACTCTGCACCACTAGAATTTTATGCAATCCAATTTTTTAAGGTCAGCTTTCCAAGCTCCAAAATCTGTTTCTAATGGAACTCTGAGACTAGAATCAAGCTTTATGAAAGTGGAGGCCAGAGTATCGGTGACTATACTCAACTACTGGCTCAGACTATCCTACCTCCCAACTGGCCTTGTTCCACTAACCTTGAGGGATGACTTCCAGTCTACATGGAAACAGACAGTGATGACTAAAATTTCATCTTTGGGCTTTTTTCCAGATCTTCTACTCAACATGGGATATAATATGGCCAAAGCAACTATCAAACAATGGGAGATAGATACAGAGCAACAACTGGATCTAGCTAGTGTTCCAGCCTTTATGGCTAGTGACTCCAGCAGATATCTGGCTTCTCCTATGGCATACTTAAAACTGAAAGTACCTAAACACCAGAGGACCTTTACTCTGGCACGATGTCATGCCCTCCCCTCTGCTGTCCTTGAAGGTAGATACAGATGACCCCCTTCTCATAAAGACTATGCCCCTGGTACTCTGGACAAATAGAAACAACAAACTGAGCATGTACTACCCCACTGCTTATATTACAGGGATACCCATCTCAGTCTTATTTCATCCTTATTATATATATACCAAGGACACACCGGACAATTTTATACTTCCCTGCTGCTTTCAGACACCAATCCAGACACAACATACAATGTTGCCAGATTCTGTGCAGCTGTGATTAGGATTCATCAGGCATTGACCTCTGCAGTAGACTAGCATCAACAAATCTTGTCTTGTTATACTTGAGTTACCCATTCTGAAGAGATTTTTTTAAATTTTGATTTTAACCTGCATTTTAATCTGTTCTTTTACTTTTTACCCTTTTTATTCTGTATCACTTTTTACCTGTGCTGGCCTATCACCATAAATTATTAAAGTCTAGACTCTTAGTTTTACAAATTACATTCAGGTTCTGTATGCAAAACTCTGTCTTGCCTTCCCAGAATCTAACATAGTGGTTCCAAAAGTGTTTGTCACACACAAAACACACATATTCAGGCTGATCCCCATGGTGAAACCATATGTCACTATGCATATGTATTGTTGTAGTAATCTCTAGCTTCCCTAGATAAAATAGTAAGAGGCATGCCCATGTGAAGAAGATGAAGATTATAATGTCTGATCTGTCAACAACTGATTGTTATACATGTCAGCAGGAACAAGATTCCATCCCGAGCTCCCCATATAAAGAAAAGTTTAGCTGAGATTAGATTCACCAGTTGCACCATATATGTGTATATATAATTACAATACACTACTGGCTTTCACCACTGCACAACCAATCAGGCAATAGGTGATACTGACTATAGAGATTATCAGACAGGAATAAAAAAGTGTTCCTGTCCCACAATCTCCAATGCAATCCCTGTCCCAGCACAATAACCCTCTCCACCAGACTTCTCTTCTGTTCAAAGGCAGCCCAGGCATGAACAGAGCTCTAACAGAGCTCCACTCACTTCCTAAATCAAAATCCTGCCCGTTCTCATGAGAAGATACGAGTGTGGGAAATTCAAAAAGAAAAAGAACACACAAAAAGTTACATCAAGCACAGAAACAAACTAAAAAAACAACAAGTAACCCAGGGAGGTTCCTAAAAAGAGGGTAGCCTACCTTGTTTTCATGATCCCACCCAGAAGTGTTCTGGCAGGACCGCCCATTGACTCTGTATTCACAGCAGGACAATGGTGTTAGGTTTCAAATGCCAGCAGTGCTGTCACAGAAACAGAATGGGCAATCTATTGATAGCTCATCCCGTTAATTAAATAGAATACCATAGTAATACCAGCAGAATGCAAAAGGATGATGTCATCTGATATTGGTGTCCTTTTGCATTCCGCTGGCATCATTATGGTGCCACATTAGCCACGTCTGATAATCTCCTATGTAACCATTACACCAGTGGTTCTCAACCTGTGGGTCCCCCCAGGAGCCCTCTGAGGTCTCACCTTGACAGCCAGGTGGTCCTCCCAGTCATTAGAGAGGCTGTAGGATTGAACTCACAACCCCACTAATGATTCGGAGGACCACTTGGCTGTCAAGGTGAAACCTCAGAGGGCTCCTGGGAACTTTAGTCCAACATCTGGGGACCCACAGGTTGAGAACCACTGCATTACACAACAGCTGTTCCAACACCCCACATAGCACTAATGGCTGCACTTACTGAACCTCGTGAACAATGGTCCTAAACTTGTGCAACAGTTTACGTTATTACAGGGCAGGCACAAAAATGAATAAGGTGATACCCTTGTGCAACTTCTGAGGGGAAAAAAAATTAATCGCTTGCATAATGGCATTTATACCAGCATAAAGTAATAATAGGATTCTAGCTAAAAGGTGTTGCAAAAAAGAATCCCCTGACAGCATGTGATTGAGTTGGGTTACTCTCTTAATTTAAAAGAAGAATGTGTTGGGGTCAGCAAGCTCTGTTCCTTTCTTTATACACCTAAGAGTTTTGCTAAACATGTTCATATTCCAGATTAAGTTGCTTAGGGCTGATTGCAATTTGTATCCTGAAGTACGTGTCAGTCCCCATAGATGTTTTTTTTCTTTTTGGCATAATCCATTACTTTATACAACAAGAAGGGGATCTTTGGTTTTTAATATAAATTACTGGTTACCTCCTTCTCATACATGAGATTAAAAAAAAAAAAACTCACCACTTTTCCCCCCTCTTCACAGGGCATTTTCTGCATTTTTGAAGAACTTATTCTCCTTTGTAAGAGAGTAAATTGTGTAAGAGAGTAAATTGTGTAAATTTTTTAAGGCAAGCCATGATTGCATGGATGCGTAAAACACAGAAGCCTGTGATGGGCTTCTTGCATCTTTTTGATCAATAATCCTAATCTTCTGTGCTGGCTTTGTGTGTGCATTGCTTAAGAAAGGGAAAAGAGATACATTTTAAACAGATGCTTCTTCCACAAATTGTGGAGATCTTGGCAGGCAAAAGTGGCCCATTATTTAACTCTTGTATTAGGAGGGAAAGATCTTACACTGGGTGTTGATTTTTCAACATGGTTGTCCTAACCTCTCTTGTTGTCAAGTTATTGTTTTCATATGCAATATTCAAGCAAATTATGCTTTGATATATATTCTAGCTGTATTTTGCTTGGTTTATGTACTGGTACACTAGCTAATGAAGAGGTAAGTCATGCAAAACAACATTGTGCATGGAAGAGGAATGCAACATTCATCAGGGAAATTCAAAGTAGATCTCAGTGCATCTGAGGGCACCTATTGGTAAGTTCTCTAGAGAAAAAAATAAGATAGCATGATTCCCCCCCCCCAATCCTTTCTATAGCCCATATCCCCTCATCAGATTTGTGCAGGTACTGCTAATTACGGGAAGGGGGAGTAGTTTAAGAAATCAAAGCTTAGTCACTAGGATTAGTAGGTTACATTACATTATGCCACATCAGAGCCTAGAGAACTCACAATGAATTTAAAAGTTCTTCCATTTAACAGGCACTCATTTCTTTTTCTTTTCTTCCCCCCTCCCAAATCAATACTTTGGAATAAAAAATATTTCCCCAATCTTCCTTACCTTAGTCAAACTAGGGATGGAAATAATATTCAAACATATTCAGAAAATGATTTTTAAAAAACATACTTCTTAAGTGTTAAAAAAAAAACCCTGATGAGAAGAATCCTGGACAAATGAGAATATTTGCAATTCTGGATTTATTATGTGCAAAATATGCAGGAAACAGCATTTTCTGTACGGAAAATAATATTTCAATGAAGAAATGTTATTTCCTGCACAGAAACTGTTGTTTTTGCACAGAAAAAAAATCTGTAATTGGGCTTTGTTCTGCATAAAATTCACAAATGGTTGATTTTCATAGAAAACAGCATAATCTTTGCAGAAAACATCTTCTGTACAGGAATTAATATTTATGCATTTAAATATTATTTTCCATGCAGAAAATGCCAATTAGTGGCCAGAAGGATGGAACTGAGTTAGTGAATCCTGTGGCTGCTATTGCATACTGAGGGTGAGGAGAGTTATACAATGAGGTACAGGATACTGCCTTGTGCAACATTCCAAAAATACATTTGTAGGCATAACAAGACATTATGTCTGTATATTTCACAAGGAGGATTTTTGCCAGAAAAAAAACTACATATTGAAAATATATAGAAACCATAAGAAACCAAACGGACCAATTCATCTATTTCTAATAAGTATCACTTTTACATTAATATATATTTTTTAAAAAAGCTAAGAATTTCCTCCCATGCATGTCCAGCCCTACCAAGTCTGACATGAACTTGGGTTTCTATGCAAGTTGCACTTTTTAAACTGTGTTTTCTTTCAACCATGGGTATAAATCATATACATCTTAAGCCCTACCAAGTAACAGGGTTAACCAGCCTCCTTCAGGCAGCACCATGTGGGGAGGAAGGTGAACACAAGAAATTGTATTTAAATATTTCAGCAAGATTTGTTTTAAACTCTTGGCCCTACACATTGCTGCTGGTGGTGGGTGTAGTGAACATGGTCTTTGCCACCAGGCATATGGATTTCAGAATACTTGCCAGCATCATGGCCAAATGTCTGCAGTTATCCAATGGCATGGAATGCATTTATTTCTGTTTAGTAGGCCTTGCTAGATAGTTTCACTTTACCTTGGAGGTTCAAGATTAGAATAGACTGAAAGCTAGTAAAATTTCTTTTTATCAACCGATTATACAGGTCTCACCGTGCTTGGGATGGGAAATGGATCGTGCCTAAACACTGCTCCATATTATATTCTTTGGAAATCCATCTTCAATTGGTTTCACCCGGGGAGGGGGCAGTGCAGCAGAAAGAACCCTGTGTTGAGTTCAGATACCCTGGGTTACCAGCCATGGGGAACTGGGTTGTGAACTATGATATGCTATAGGCAAAATTGCTTTCTTGGGGGCAATTTTACACACCCTGAAGTTGATGCTGGACCCAATCAGCTAAAAACTACCTATGCATCATATACCACCAATAAAGCTTTTGCAGAGATTGCAGTCAAAAAATCAAAAGAAGATTAAGAGTTGGAAGTGCAGTTATGAAGGAAGTAGACAAGATTCTGAAGTGTAAAGATATATCATTAAATACTAAATTCAATGCCAGTTTCCAATTTCTAGGCATGGTTGGGGGAAAGCTGAACAGTGAACAAAGCTGATAGGAAAAGCATCAACTCATTTGAAATGTAATGTTGGATGAGAGTTCTGCAGATGCCACAGACTGCCAAAAAGACAAATGAATGGGTATTACAGCTAATTGAGCATGAGCTCTCCCTAGAATCCAAGATAACTAAACAGAGACTGTCATACTTTGACATATCATGAGAAGACTTGACTCACTAGAATAGGGTCCTGGACTCACATGGTGAATGGTGCTGAGGGGGAGGCACCAAGTTTGATGGTCTCCATGGTTGATGCCAGAAGTCTTTGTCTAGTGCAAAGCACTAGGGCACTGTGTGTGAGGGGTAGAGTCCAGTAATAAAAGCCTGACAACTCCTTCACATGCTTCTTGGATCTATTCTTTTCAGTCCATCCTCCCACTTCCAGCACAGAATGAGTTTTGCTGGTCGTTTTGGGAGTGGGTATGAATTTTCTCCTTTATCTAGGCTTTTTTGCCTACCCAATACTGTATTGGGAGGACTTTTGCAATGGGTGGTGCCTGTAAATAGGCTGTCAATTGACAGGTAGTGTGTGTGGGGGGGGGAGGGGAGAGAACATAAGTGTTTCAGTGTACAATGTGAAGTCAAAGCCTTTTACGGCTGGCATCCATAGATTTTCGTTGGGTATTTTCTGGGCTGTGAGGCTGTGTTCTGGAAGAGTTTACTTCTGATGTTTCGCCTGCATCTGTGGCTGGCATCTTCAGAGAATGGTTGGGTAGGAGTGTGTGTGGAGTTTATATCCTGTGAACCCCTGTTGGGGAGTATATGAAAATTTGTGTATTTGAATGGTTAGTTTCTGGGTTTAGATATGCATATGCATTCAAATACACAAATTTACATATACTCCCCAACAGGGGTTCACAGTATATAAACTCCACACACACTCCTACCCAACCATTCTCTGAAGATGCCAGCCACAGATGCAGGCAAAATGTCAGAAGTAAACTCTTTCAGAACATGGCCTCACAGCCCAGAAAAAAAACACAAGGAAAATCTATGTTTTGGTGTATACCTTGGCAACCTTTTGGTGAGTAGTAGGGCTATGGAACTGCCTCTTTAGGCCTTGGGACCCAGCGGATAGGAAAATAATCTACCCTTGAGGGGTACCTGGAGGCATTTGCTCTCATTTGCAAGGTCCTTGGGCTTGGTTGGGAATGCCTTTGGGTTGCCTTCCAGTAGATAGCTAGACAGGGAACAACCCTGTTATTGGATTTCCCTCACATCTCAGGGATTTCCTCCAAGGGAAGGCTGAGAAAGTTGTCAAGGGGTGACACCTGGCCTCAACTGAACCTGTATCAGGTTCCCCACCTTGTTCCTTTCAAGGCTCATCACAGTTTAAATAGGTTCTAGGTCAACAAAGTGGCCCTGATTTAACCCAACTCTGTGTCTGGTCTCATTATTCCATGGCTGGTCATCCAAACACAATTATGCTTGGTAAAGTAGAAGGTTGTAGGAAAAGAGCAAGACCATATTACAACTGGTCAGACACAACAAGGCTCTGAGTTTGGAAGACCTGAGCAGATCTGTTGATAACAAAGTGACTTGGAGATCTCTCTTTCATAGGATTGACATGAGTCAAAGTCAACTTGATGACAATTAACAACAACAAAAGCTTGTAAAAATCTTGTAGCAATAATGTGTGTCAGTTTTCAGTACCCCCCCCCCAAAAAAAAAATCAGGCTTGGAGAGACCTGAAATTGCAAGCAGTTCTACTTCAGAAATGATGGAGGAGGCATTTGGACCCCATTTGGGGCACTACAATGTCTTGGGACTGTATTGCTCCTGTAAATATATCTATGCTTTAAGGATATAATTCTTCACTAAGTTTTTTCTCAAAGGTGCAAAGAGTAATTTCAGAAATTTTCATCTCCCTCTGAGAAAGTCTTTAAAAATCCATGCAGTTTTCTAAGGTTATTTATTCACAATGCAGGTCTTATTCTGCACAAAATTCATACATGATCTGTGTGTGTTTTGCACAAAAAGCAGCAATTTCTGTGCAAGAAACAACATTTTGTACATAGAATATTAAATCCTGTACATAAAATTCTATTTTCTGAACTAAAACTGTGGTAATGGGGGATTCATTCTGTGTATAATTGGCAGATGTGTGAATAAGCTTGTTTGGATTAGTTTTTAAAGACAGTATCCACATACACACATGATGGCATCATATGTTGAATTCTGACTTGTTGTAATGTCCAAATCTACCTCTGCCAAACCTCTCTGCCATGGTTTGTTAACCAGCTACCTACCATAATCTGAACACGTAATTTGTTCTTGGTTTACAAACTCTGGCTTGTTTAAACCATGGCTTGTTGTGACTTCTGAACTTTCAATTATGACATTTTCATTGCTTGTTTTGCCAGCTCCCCACCATGCAACAAGCCACAAACTACTCAGAAATGGAGTAGACACTTTTTTTGTCATCTAGTATACAATTTGTAGGTTAAGTAACAACCTATAGTTAACACATTGCTTATTGTAATGTGTGAATATGCCCATTATTTTCTAATGAAGACTCAAGATCCTTTTAGTTTTTATTTAACATAGTTTCTTATTAATTTTCCTCAAAGAAACTCAAAGCCATGTTGTAACTGAACAATCACCCTGTGAGATTGGCTGGGCTTAAAAATAAATTGTCCAAACTCAGTCAGTAAGCATAATGTTTGAAGTACAAAGAGATTTAACACTTGTCTTCCCCATCAAAACACAACTTTGTATTTATTACATCGCACTGAGTATATTTTCCAGACCCTTGGAACCATACATGTTGCTATATGTTGTGATACAACAGTTATCAAGGTATAGTTGTAATAACTACCTCTTTTTACCAGTTCTTCTCTTGTTTGCATCACCTGAGTTATTTTGGTCAAGAAGTTAGCTAATCAATCATTAAACAAACAGAATGATGTATTCTTTCACAATTACAGTTTGGTCAGATGCATCTCCATTACAATTTCCTCCTGAGAACACCTGTCAGTTTTCACTTTAATTCCAAGACTTTTATGAAAGATCACCTTAATTATAAAGCTCTTGGCATAGCATTTATGTTGTCATTCAATATGACTGAAGTATATTACCAAGATGTTGCCAATGCCAAAATACATTTTCAGAAGCATATTTAATTAACTGTTTACTTCTTAGACAACCAAAATTTGAAACATGCCTATGAATGAGACATTTTGGAAGTCTATCTATCAGAGACTTTGAAGATGAGGCTGCTTGTCATTTCCATCATACCAGTTCCAATACTCTTCACACCTGACAACTAGCTTAATGGTATCATCAGTTCCAGCATCTATTTTAGATTTTCATTCTGCTTTAACTGTTTCACTTCTGTAACACTACTGAACACTTTTGCTTACCTGTTGGTCTCTTCTTCATGATTTTGCCTGGGTAGAATAGGCCAGACTTGGCTTTTGTCAAGGTGAGGGCAGGAAAATTAGAATGTAAGGTACAGATCTGACAATCTGTCATTATTGCTTTCTTTGCATTTCCAAGATGGCTAGTCTCCACCTTCACTTCCAACCCCACTTCTCTCATGGAAACTCTGTTTTGTTTTGTTTCCATCTTGTTTTTCCTTATCCAAAGAGTGATAAACACTTTGCATATACTTAACAAAGAGATTTCTACTCCCCTCCTCCCCAACAACACTTTTGTATTTTTCAACAGGCATCTAGGCAGAAATCCAGCAAATTGAGTTTTTCTTTCAATATGACCTTCCAATGATGGTGAACATTTTCATGTTGAATTTCTATGTGCCATGCAATTCTTAAAGCTATGTGAGCTTTGCCAAGAAAATGATATCTTGTTGCAAATAACACCATTTATTCAACATGTTTTACCAAGCTTGGAGGATGAAAGACTATGCCTACCCTCCTCATTCTCTCTCTCAGGGCTTGTCTATATGAGTGTAATAAAATGTTTTAGGTCCATCCTAAGGGTGATCTGTGCAGGACATGACATTTGATCAGGTCAGTCCCCAAAATGTTTTAAACCCTCCTTAAAATGCTTTTTTTAAAAAAAAAAAATACTCACAAATTTACTCCGGCTCTTCCCAGAAAATCCAGAGCAGTCCATGTGAAGGGCAGCTATCCTCACATGTGTCCTGCTGTATCATCCACCAATACTGGGACATGTCGCATCCTCTGAGACTACAGTGAGACCCTCAGCATGTGATCAATGATGGGCATCTTGTTTCTGGCCTCAGGGAATGTGATGAGCACCAGTAGCAGTGCCAGCACCAGCAGATACAGCAGGACACATGTGAGGACATCTGTTGGTTCTCAGCATAAAGTGCTTTGGTAATGGCAGTGGGGGGAGATATTGGACAGCTCTGGGGACAGAATACTCCATGTTGCCCCTGGGTTATCTCAGCTGGTGTAGATGAGCCCTTACATACACTTTCCATACAGACATTGCTCCTAAAGTTTCATCTCTAGACTCAACTCCTGCAGAAAACATGGTGTGAGTAATTTTACCTTACAACAACTGGATAACTGGTAAGGAACAGGACAGGAAATGCAAAGGCTGGATAATACAGTCTAATGTTTAAAAAGGAAAAGCACTATTTCTGACCTGGCATTCCTATATAGGTTCAGCCAACTTTTCGGAATGCTGTTAAGTGGTTGGTTGCCGTAAATGTTAGATTCCTCCTTGCAGTTTTTGGTTGTTTTGGTTCCAACAAAATGATCGACACAATCATTGTCTGTCTACATCACTATGTTTCAGTGATATAGTCTCACAAATCATATTCCCTCAGGAAATAGTTTTTTATGGGGAGGTTTATTGAGATGAGGTTTGTGGGGCAAACATTTGACATATCTGCTATGAAACTTGTTTTATTTCTTTTTCTAAAGACATTTAAACAACAAGCCTTTCCAAAATAATATTATAATAATAATAAAATGTATTTATACCCCGCCCCTCTGCTAAAAACAATTGGGGTGGCTTCCAACAATTAAAACATTATAATAATGACTAAAAACACCACCCACCCCACCCTCCCCCATAAAAAGACATTAAACACTATAAAATTAAAACCTTCTAACTAAAAACACATTTAAAAACAAATATATATATAATTTTAAAAAGCCAGGAGACTGAGCTCCTGAGACCGGGATCTAATCAGGAAAGGCCTGGCGAAAACGTTTCAGAAGCCAAGATGCTAATAGGTCTTATATTTCTAATGTTAAAAAGCAAAGATTTCAGTCTGATTTTTATTATTTAAAAAAATAATAATTTGAATTTAAAATTGTATTTCCTTCCAGTTTTATAAGCCACCCAAAAAAAACAACAACATAACAACATGGTTATTGTCCAGAGCTTGAAAAAAAAAATCACTTATTTGGATTGCAGCTACCAGAATTATTCAAATTGCATGTGAATTGTAGTTCAAAATAGTAAATTTTCTAACTTCCCCTGTCTATCAAATGTCATCTAAAACTATTTTACCATTGTGGCAAGAGACATACAAATGAGAAATTATGGTGGCAAGAAGGACAGAGAATGGCCACAACACAAAGCAAAGAAGCAGGAACCGTGAAATGATTCAACAAATGATAGAGGGTAGAAGATGTTCCCAGGGAGAGAAGGTGGCAGAAAGAGGGCACAAAAGGGAAAATAAGAGAAAGGAGGAGCAATGAGGATCCCTGATAAACCTATACTAAAGCACCCCAGAATCTGCTATTTAGGTGTCAGTTTCCATACTACAGAAAGCTTAGTGTGGCTAAAGGGCCCAACCCACTTATGAAGCCTATTCACTCTACCCCAGATGGGAAGCAGCCAGCCAAATATTGACCATTTCTTAAGTAACTTAATTCAGCTAACTACTGCTGACCAGTTAGGGTTTCTAAGCCATCTGAAATCTATCCTGGCATTGAAGGGCACTTGTGTGCTTCTGCATCAGTTCAGATCCCTCCCTCACTTAACATTAAAAAATACCAGTTTTTCAACACCAGAAGTGGAACATCCAGATCCTTCCATTTTTGTTTTGTTTTAATTTGCTGGCATTTTGGGGCACTCCTTAGAGTCCTTGAAGGGTCTTGTTACTCGAACAGATGGGGAGAGTGTCTGTGGAAAGCCCACCCATGATCTCAGGACAATATTAATATTTTGGGGAATTATAATTAGCTCAAATGGAAACCATAAGAGGTGGGTAACTTTGGGACCTTTGCTCCTGTGTATACAAATACTAACTGCAAAGAACTCCAGGTTACAGAGAGATAAATAGAAAATAACACAGAAAACACTCATTCATGCCACACACACTCACAAGAACTACACAAGTCTATCAAAGAGTTGAAGGCAGAAAGGTTGGCTAGAGGAATGGATTTGGGAGATGGCACTATGGTTATTAGTCTTGAGAGTAGAGAAGAACTCAGAGACATCTGAGGATGGCACTGGGAGCTTTGATCCAGGGGTGCACCAACGAGAGAGAGTGGCAGGGTCTCCTCCACAGTGGCATGCCTTGCTATTGTGTGGGGATAATAATTATTCTGTAATTCATGTCCTGAAGGGGTATTTGGGCTTAGGACAAAGCTTAGATGGGTTTCCCACCAAATAAAGGAAACAGAAATTTTGCTGTTAATGGCTAAGAGAAAGGAACTGATTGGTTTATGACAACCTTGCATTGTAGGACAGGAAGATGTGCTGAGGGATATTTTCTGGGGATAGGAATTGTTTTGGTCACTTGTTTGTCTATGATGTGTGACTCATTGCCAAGGGGGCCCAAGAGAGGATTAACACACAATTCCATAATGGTGTTGTTTACTAGGGGGTTTGCTTAATCCTGCCTTGGGTGTGTTTGCTAGAATAGTTCCAAGACACCTTCCCAGGTCCTTTTGAAACTCCATCAAACTTCCTAGAATATTTCCAAGACACCTTCCCAGGTCCTTTTGAAACTCCATCAAACTTCCTTTTTAGTCCACCCTGGTCTACTAGGCCCCTTGACATGTCTAGTATTTCCAATTATGAGATATTATAGGAAGAGGGTGTAGGGCATGGTATCAGTCTTGGGGAGGATAATTGCCTTTTGGATCCAGCACAGTTGTCCACCCCCAATCTAAAGAGTAAGACATGATGGCTATGTCGTCAACAACAACAACAACAACAACATGTTTAGTGCATGAGCAGCCACATGAGGACCCATTTATAACCCATAATGCATGCAGAACCACTCCTATCATAAGAGCTGCACCCAGATTACTAACTAGAGCTAGAACAAACTAGCTCTAACTAGAACAAACTCCCTTGTTGCAACAGCTCCATTAGCTGCTGGTGCATTTTTGGCATGGTTCCAGGGTATTTGAAGGACTGTAGCTCCCTTTATGAGCCCAAAATTTTCTTCCAATATCTAATAATAATAATAATAATAATAATAATAATAATATTTATGTATACCCTGCCCCTCTGTTAAAATAATCTTCATCTTCTCAGGCTCATTTGAAGGAAACAAGGAAGAGGGCCTTCTCTATGGCTGCTCCCAGTATCTGGAATCCCCTCCCTAGGGAGGGCAGGGTGATTTCTTCTTTGTTCGCCTTCTGTCAGCAACTGAAAACATTCTGGTGCCACCAGGCTTTTGGAAACTGAATGGGATCAGTGTTTATTGATGTTCTGGACTGTTTTATGGTTTCTATAGTCTTTTAATTTATTTTAATGTTTTTAAATGTTTAATGTGATAACTTTATAAATTAACCGCTTTTTAAATAACTTTATATTTATACTTTTTTTTCTGAGTTTTGTGTAGGAGATCATGAAAGGGCAACCAATTATTCCTTACTTCCTCCCCTCCCCCTTTTGTTGCTAGGGCAAAGGTAAAGTTTTAATGAGATTCTTTTTTGGCCTCCGATGCTAGCTGTGGGTAATATATGCCTTGATTCAGGTTGGTGAGAAGTGTCTTTTGCTGTCCTGCATCAGGCCTGCAAATAAAAAAATATATGAGAAACCACTTTAGAGGACTCTGAAAGATTCTTTCACTTCATGGAGATGTCTGTAGCTTTAAAGTGGAGTCTTGAGTACTGTTAAGCACAGCACAAGGTCCAGCACAAAGTGGACAGCTATTGTTTCATCTTAAGAATGGACCATATGTTTGTGAACTCTAAAATCATGGAAAGGATGGAAGCAGTGGTATTGGCATGTCCAAACAAGTTCACAATGAAGGATTTGAAGACATTGGCCATCCCTGAAGGAAACAAGGCTAACCATACCAAACCACAACTCTCAATAATACTGTCATTTTCTTCATTCCTTGATTCATACTTGTTCATTGGCACCCTATGAGGAGGAAAAGAGAGCTTCCAATGGGATGGTAGCACATCACTCCACCCCCACCTCCATTTACATCATGTCTAGGAGATGTGAAAGTACGATTATTAGTGTGAATCTTTTTAGCCTGAATGAAGGTATAATATTCACCATCAGTGCAGACAGGTATGAACTGGGCATTCAATTCTTCACTAATTTTCATCTTGAAGGAAGTGATGAGTAATTTTAGCATTTGTCTTACTATGAGAAAGTCTTCAACAGTGCCTTTTTTAAAAAAAGATGATGCAGTTTGACACTGATTCTGCACAAAATTTGTACAGAAGACAGCATTTTCTATTCAGGACAGAAAACGCTGTCTACTATGCAAAATAACCTTATGCAAATTTTGTGTAGAGTGAGTCTTGAACTGTTAAGATCTTAATTTGGTCAGGATTCTTCATAGCAGGATCTCTCAGTGCTGAAGAAACACATTTTTCAATCATTTTAAAAAACATTTTGAAATATACTTCCCATCCCTAATATGAACCACCCCAATTCTAATTATTAAAACATTGGTCTAGAAAGTGCTTACCATATCTTATATGATGATTAAAATTATCATTTGGAGTGAATGTTTCTTTATTCCCTACAATATTACTTTTAAAAGGAGTGAAAAATACAATCAGTTGAGAATCATATTGAAGGCAAACCCAAGAGATGTAGTTGCCTGAGGCAAAGGACAGGATGGTGCCCCCTCCTGTTTTATATACAGAAGCTAAACTGACTACCAGTTGAATCTTACTTCAGCACTGATGGTGGAGGATAACATCTTTTTCTACAGCTCAGTAAAGCTGGTTGCAGGTTGACTTAGGAGATGTAGAACAGGCTAATTCATACAGTTCTTTCTGCCAAATTTTCTGTTTTTCCTTGACCCTTAACACTTGTTGCCTGAGGTGGCTTACTTGCATTGCCTAATAACAGGGCAGGCACAAAATGCATATTGCTTTAGAATCTAGAAACTGAAGGGTGGGATTCGTAATTAATGTCCCCATACAAATACAGCAATAAATAATCATTTATTCACAAAATTCAGATTTTTCTTTTTGCTGTTAGTACAAAGTGATCTGTTTGTGTCATTTTTGTTGTTGTCCTATTTTTTACATTGATACCAGATTATTCATAGGATTGTTATGCATAGCATAATATGAAACCCAAGGTTGTGGCTGCTATTACTTAGCAGCATACCCAGAGGTATTTCTTAGTATAACCAGGCACTTGTAGTGATACAATGCCAGGTGCTATTTTGTGTGTACTGTAAAACTCATTCAAATAGTCCTTACTATGAAAGAAAATATTATATTATAAAGCATAGGCAGAAAAGAAATATAAAAAGAGAGCTCACAATACACTCACTGAATTCAAAGCTAGACATGCTTCAGAAATTTGCTCTTTGTGAATTTTGATACAAACTGACCTTAGCACCTTCCAGTGTAATTGCTTATTGGAATCTAGTTATCTAGTTAATTTTGGCTAGGTGGCAGGAGAGGTGATCATTATAGAAGAGGATCCTAAAAGTGAAGGTTAAGAGATGACATGAGAGCCATGTTTAAATATTTGAAGGGATGTCATAGGGAGGATGGAGCAAGCTTGTTTTCTGCTGCTTGAGAGACTAGGACGTGGAGCAATGGTTTCAAACTACAGGGAAAGAAATTCACCTAAACATTAGGAAGAACTTCCTGATGGTAAGAGCTGTTTGACAGTAGAACAGACTATGTCACACTGTGGTGAAGTTTCCAACTTTGGAGGTTTCTAAACAGAGGCTGGATGGCCATCTGTTGGATGTGCTTTGATTGTGTGTTCCTGCATGCCAGGAGGCTGAACTGGATGGCCTTTGTTTCTCCTCCAACTCTATGCTTCTATGATCACCTTGCTGAATACCCCCACTACACACAGTAGGGTTGTAGGTCAGGAATATTCTAGGCTATGAAATTTCAGAATCCCAACCTTAGCATTCTCAGAGACCTGGTTATCATTCCTAATGATATCATAGTGGATAGGACATGGAGATGTAATTAAACATGATACATCAAGCACCAAATTCAGTTGCTCAAAGCATAACATTTAAATGAAAACCACAAAAATTTAGCAAATTATAAATAATCCTCTGGTTGGAGACTATGGCTACCAAACTGTTTATCAATTATAATATTGCAAGTTACACTTACAGCCATATATTGGTTTCCTGTTCACATTTATGATCATGGTACCATTGCCATGATTGTAAATGTCCCCAAACCCACCTTAAGAGCCAGTCAGCCATTCTGGGTGATGGAGTGCTGTGTTGGTGAGTGGGGTGTTTCAAGATGATTTGACACCCCCTGCCAATGAGTGATAGTGCAAGGAGCTGAAGAACTCCTGAGGGGTTCTGTCACAACTCTTAACCACACTAAAGCTTTCTTGTGGAAAGAGGCTGGTTGCATTGTCCTAGAGTGCCCCACTCACCAGTGCCACCAAATTCCATGGCTTTTAAAATGGTTTTATGTGTCATATCAGGAGATGTAGCATAGCTTTAAAACTGTAAGCTTTGAATCTGATGCAAGACCTTGGCCTTAACCAAGCCTACAGTGAACAGGAAAAGAAAATTATCAAACTTTTCCAGTGTTTTTAGCACCTTTGCAAGCACTGCTTTAAAAATACCTGGGATTGTAGTCCAACCAAAGAAAATTTTACAAGCTGTGATTTGAAACAAACACCCCCATTTCTGTTTTAAACACCTTTGTATGTACTTATTTCAACAGCACACAGGAGATGTTGAATCAGAGGAAAAGAAAGAGGTGGAAAGATAGAAAAGGAAGGTCATGAACATAGCTAGGAAATTTTGGGGTAGAAGGCAAAAGACATGTGTATGTGAGAGAGCGAGGTGGGGGGGAACTATAGGCAGAAGCTAATTAGCAAAGAATTGTGTGGGGAAGGAGAAAAGGAGGGAAAGAAAAACATGAAACCAAGAATCTAGAGAGAAAGGAATCAGAAGAAAAAGAGGGAGGATCAATTGTACCTCTATTTTTGCTAACAACAATGCAATTGGTATATACCTCAGACCCACTGAGACCTGATCAGCCTCAGGGGTGTGAAACTGTGAAAGGTGTCAGAGGGAGATAGGCAACCTCCCTGCAAATTCTGTAGCAGCCACTCCAAAGCAGTCTACAGCCACAGGGACCAGCAGCACACAGTAAAACATACACTTTTCAAGGCAGCACCTTGCAATAATATTCCTCATCTTATTTGAATGCTAAGCAAAGAGGATCCAGGCCCTGAGATTTGGCAACCTAGCCCTGCAGTCCTCAGGCAAATCCCGCCTATATGCCAACCATGCACTTCATTTACTTTTCTATATCTTGGATACGGCATGTGTATATATGGATAGGTTTGCAAAGATATTCATCCATACTCCATGTTTTCCAGATCATGGCAATGATTACTTGTGCAGACTAGGAGAAGGTGAGAATTTCATTTCAGTTTATTTTTGGTAAGAAAGTATGAAGATTCATAAATTTATTTATATCTAGAATAGTAAGCACTTAAGTTCTTTTTTTAAAAAAAATACTATGGGGAGAGGAATAATGTACAGATTTCACCATTTAGGGCTAATGCTTAAGTTTTTTAAAATTTGGCTTTATATCTCCCTGTGTTCAACCATATCAGCACTAAATTCCGATTTAGCACCACCTCTTTTGTTCTGATAGGTTCCTCATCTTTATCACCTACTTTATATGAATGAAGGTACAATAAGCCCTCTCTGTACTGGGACCAATTGTACCTGCTAGATTTGTTCAGTGTAGCCAAAATATGTAATGATTTGAAAAATCATAACATGTTTGGGACATAAAAAACTAGGGTTTTAAAAATTTGCATATTCTCTTGAATCACTCAAAGTGCAGATCTGAAATTTGTTCTTTCACATGTAGAAACAGCCCAGATGACTGCTACAGCAGAAAATAGGAAGATAAATGTAAACTTTGAGTACCTAAGGAAATGTATCAGTTAAACCTGGAAATTAAGGCTCTCATAACAAGTGTTTCCTATTCTGTGATATTAGAAGCTTTAGCCCCCAAAGGCAGGAGCAACAGCTCTCCTAAATGTAATTGAGTTTTTAAAGGTTTCCCTAAAGTTCAGTGTGGATTTAAGATGAAAAATTTCAAGCCCACATGGCTATAAATAAAATACGTTCTTTAATGTTTGAAGCAAGCATATTTTTTTCTTGTCAGCAGAAAAAAATGATCACAATTCAAAGAAAATGAAATATGACTGATAAGTTCAAACTAGTTTTCATCCAAGTTATGTTATTTTATCATAAGTCAAAGCCATTATTATATTTCTTTGGCTTCTCGCCTTTATTTGAGGTTATCTAGTACAGATTAAGCTGTTCCAATTAGAAACTCTGTTTTGGAATGAGAGTCAAAGCTTAGGGTTCCTTTCAATTATTGTAATTTTCCTGCTTTGCTATCCAAAGCATATATTAAATAATTGTTTTGTGGTTGCTGTGTTTGTTTAGTTTTAAAAATGCAGCAGTATGAAATAATTTGAAGTATACAGTACAAAATAAAATAAACAAATGTATTCAGCATGTTCCAATAAAAAAGAGGTTGGAAAGGAAATAACACATCAGATGTAATAGGCTATTATTGACAGATAATCCCTGTAATGGCAATTTCAGGGAAAAGCATGTATTATCACAGTAGCATACCTCAGTATATTATCTCTCTGACCTGCAGAATGTAACTGAGCAGAAAACTTGGGTTTAGCACCAGTTTTGTATAAGTGAGATGAAAATTTATTACAAGGCTGTAGCTATCTGGATGTTGTTGGACCTGATTTCCCATCAACCCTTTCCAACCTGACTAATGGTGAGGGATGATAGGACTAGCTGTTCATCAATAGCTGGAGGGTCATGAGCTCCTGCTATATTCACACCATACTTTAATAATCAACTTGTCCATGGAATCTGCTGTCCCCTTTCTCTTATCCATATTTTAGCATTCTGTGTATGGCAATGCAGTCTTAAGACCCCTAAGCTCATAAAAAAGTAGATTCAGCTTGAAAGTGACTCTAACATTCCATCTCATAACTATCCTCTCCATCCTCACCAAGTACCAGCTGAATCAGTCTCTCTCAGTGGATCATATCCATATTCTTATATTATGCAGAATATGTGGTCGTTATGCAAACAATGCAATCCAATGCAATGAATCATAAACAGGGTGAACCAGCATGCACACAACCCACTAATTTCTCATGTAGAGGCATTCCTTACAATGTTTTTTTTTTTTTTTTTTTTTTTTGCCTGAGCTGGTAAGGACAAGATTATATTTTGTTTTATTCTTTGCATGTCGTGCAGGGGTGTACAACCTTCAGACAAGTGTTTTTTGAACCCACATGACTCCTGTTTTTTTCTTCTTCCCCAAGTTCATGTACTCTTGCTTTCATGGCCTCAAAGCAGCTGTAGTAGGAGCTGCCACTGCCACCATCACCACCACTTCTACCTTTGTTGCTGGAATCACTGGAGACCCCTACCATATGAGAAACAGTCAGAAAGAAGATTGGGGCATAGGTCTTGCTGAATTCTCAGCTAGTTTTTTTTCTGATCATCTCCTGCAGAACAGACACATTTAAATAGGAGGGTATAAGTAGCCTATGCACAGCCCCACCTGGATCCAGAGGAAAATAGTCAAACCTCACCAAAGGCTTGAGAGAGACCTGAGCCCTGTTACCCTAATATCTTTGATAGCTCCTGTAAAACCCAGTGTGGATTCACTGTCCCAAAGCATCAGAACCAATGAAAGCCACTTAGCCAGTTCCTTCTCTTGAAGATCTAGTCAGAGGATCCTGGGTTCTACACCCTTGCAACAAACTCCATGTCTGTATACATTTTTTAATTCATTAGGACAAATAATCAATGTCAATGCCAACATTCTATACTCAACAAAATTGACACCAAGATGTTTTTTTTTTAAGCAACAAAAGAGGGGTAAGGGAGAGAAAAGATGCCTGAAATGCACACATTCAGAGCCCTCTGTACATTCATGCCAGCTTTCAGGGGTTTAGGTTTCACAGTCTTTGAGTTATGATGGAGATAGACAGAAAGATAGAGACAGAGGAGATTATCAGACAGGAACAAAAAAAGTGTTCCCATCCCGCAATCTTCTTTCCCACCCCTGTCCTGGCAGAAGTACAAAGCTTTTCACACCTACCTTGTTTATGTCTTCAGGGCAGCCCAGGAAGTGAAAGCAGCTCTAGCTCCTTTCACTTCCTGGTTTGTAATCCCAGCTGCTACTTTCATGAGGAGAGCCAGAAATTTTTTAAGGTACAATATATTCTAGGCTGGAGGTGAGCCAGAGGGCAATGAGGGGGTGATCCGGCAAGGATGGGGGGGCAATCAAGGGATGAGGGGGGCAATTGAGCAGCAATTGGGAAGCAATCCAGGGGGTAATGGGGCAGCAATCTGGCAAGGATGGGAGCGATCGGGCGGTGATTGGGGGTAATCTGGGGAGGCAATGGGGCAGCAATCCAGAGAGGATAGAGGGTGATCCGACAACACTAGGGCGGCGATCTGGCAAGGATGGGGTGGTGATCCAGTGAGGATGGGGGGCAATCCGGGAGGCAATGGAGGGCGATCCAGCAAGGCTGGGGGCAATCAAGGGACGTTGGGGGGTGATTGAACAACAGTTGGGTGGGTGATCTGGCAAAGATGGGGGCAATCAGGCAGCAGCAGAGGCTGTTAAGGGAGGCATCCAGAAGTTTTTTTTGATACACAGACCTCCCACTAATGCTGGCATCATGACAGCATAACAAACACCTTTTCACATGCCTGCCATTCCATTACAGAAATGGAACGGTGGATCTATTAATGACTTAAGCCATCAATAAAAACAACAACACAGGGATGGAACTGAGGTAGCACAGGAGCAGAACCAGACAGGGATGACGTCATCTGAAAGGGAAATCCTTTCACGATACTGTGGCATCCCTGTCCCGGTTTTATTAGGTTCGTCTGATAATCTCCACAGACAGGTCTCTCTAAATAAAGTTCTATCTATCATATTTATGTTCCAATCTATATCCCAGATCTAGATCTGTGGGTGATTTACAAATACAATCAATTTAGAACACTTGAAAACAGTTATCTTTTTAAAAAAATAGTAAGGAATGATTGAACAATCTAAAAGTACATTCAACAATACAAGAAATTAAAACAAGTTTTAGAATTGTCAACCCACATACAGATTTGGACAAAAGCATTACAACCCAAAGGCTTTGATTTTTTTTAAAAAAATGCTTAAATTTCACTCTAATCCACACTATACAAATAATCTAGTTTGAAACTGGATTATTTGCCATGGCACCTTCCTATGGAATCCTGGGATTGGTAGTTTTACAAGATCTTTAGCCTTCTCTGCCAAAGAGTGCTGGGGACCCACCAAACTACAAATCCCAGGATTCCATTGGAAGGGACCATGGCAAATAATTCCATTTCAAACTGGATTATATGTGTAGCATGGATGCATCCTGAATGCAGAGCTGAAGCCAGTGTTGGCAACAATTAAGCCTTCAAGAGGAAGTTTTTCTACAACTGGGGCTCCTACAGAAGATATGGTTTCCCCCCACTTGTTCTATTACTCCAACTGACCAGGCACAGAGGATGGCCCTCTAGCAGGCCTCAGTCCCTTGACAGATATATATGGGGAGAAGTGCACCTTCAAGGACTGAGTTCCCAGGCCATTTTGATCTTTAAATGTCAACTTTAAACATTTTTCAACTGTTTCAGTTGATAAATCTACCTGTTACACTGATAAAGGCTGCAACACTTGAAATAAGAACCATTGAACTTGATAATACTTATTTCTAAGCAGTCTGTATAAGTTTCCACATTAATGTTTGCAGCAGTAATCTGCAATATGCATCTTTTGTGGGAGGAAGACTACTTTTTTTAAAGTCTGCAGATTAGGCAAACCTCTGATGCCAATAGATCAGTGTAATAGTGTTTGTTATATAAATGCCATACTGGAAGGAGGAGGGGGGGGGAGGAAAGCAGATAATGGTATGGATAACTTAGCTGCTGGAAAAAGTAACATGCAAAAGGATGCCTGTGTGGAATAAAATTTGCATTCAAATCAATGCTTCAAGTGCATAATCAAGTACTGTATGTAGCTAAATGAGTCTGTTGTTTTGCAGTAATGAATATCTACATCCATCCTAAGAGTTAATGAGGAATAAATGACTTATTATCAATGAATGGCAGTTATCTAAATAGCTGTGCAACAAAAACAGAATATTAAAGTGTGGAGCTAAAATAGATCTTAAATGATAATGAACTTACTCAGATTATTAATTATTTTAAAAGCCTTTAGTAAGGTTTACTGCTTTGGGATGAATTTCAGCACTCTGCTCATTCAAGCACTCTTGCCCATTTGCAACATGAGTTAGCAAATGGTTTTATAAGAATTAATTCCACTAGTTTCCAAAGGAAGTGTTCTAACCAAATGCACAGCAACAGCCAAACTATTTGGCTAAGAGGTTCTACCCACTTCAAAACATAGATTTCCAAGACAGAGGATAGCCATTAGAGAATCTCTGCTTTTAACACAGGAGAGAGGGGAGTCAATGAACACATGCTCTGCATGCAGAAGATCCTAGATTTCAACCGCTGGTCTTTCTAGTGAAAAACATATGATGTACAGTACTACAAATGAACTTATCTAGGATGATGGAAAGCTACTGTCTAAGGAATCCTTAGCTCTCCAGATTATGTTGGACTCTGTGGTGAACTGCTGGGACTCACCAACTACTGTCAAAGATGGGCATCAGATGAGAGTCTTATCAGAGATATGGCTGTTGTTGATACCAAAGCAAGGTTACTATCAGTCCACCTGCAGATCCAAGGCACTTGAATGAAGCTGGCTAAGTGAGAGTGGTGCTATTCTAGACTGGAAATGGTGGGCCAAGTGAAACTGATTAGGTGCGATTAAGAGCCAGATCGATATAACAGAAGGAGGAAGCATGGATTGCAAGAAGCATGTAGTAGATGGAGTATATTGACTGCATGAGCCGTCTGGCAGCAAAGCCTGTCCAGAAAGCCAGGCAATGAACAGAGAGATGAGCCAAAGCAGCAGCCAAGTCAAACAGGATTGGGATGGAATGTTTGCTGAATCTTTGGAAGCAATTTGGTGATTATTCCAGAGAGTTTTTTTTTATCCATCCTAAACAGGCATACTCAAAGATTTATACAAAGAAAGTAGAAAACATGGAGACCTACTGCTTGACATATCTGGACCAAGTTACCTCTGGAGAAGCATGGAACTGAGAGCCCAGGGTATGGGAATAGATCAAGCATATCCAACATAAGGAACCTCTCCCAGATAAATTTCAGAAATTTCAGTCTAGTCATAACTAGGCTATTGGAATGGAATTATGGGAATAGTAGTTCATCAACACCTAGAAGATAATAGTACCAGAAAGGGCAAACCCATGATTTGCCTCAAGATTCCACATGTCAGGAATTTGTGAAACCCTTAGCAAAAAAAGGTACTGGCAACAGTTGCACCTCACAGCTGTTGGCAGGAATGTTTTTGCTAAGGGTCTCACAAGCCTGATCAAGAAGGCTTTAAATTAATGGAGGAGGGAGAAAGTATTCTTGAGGGCAGAAGTTCATTAAGTGCTGTAGATAACAGCCTGACTGTTATAGAGCTCCCAAAGTGTGCTCACCAATGGCTCCACTTCATCCTGGAGAGGAGTAACTAGCGGGATGCCACCTGGGTTCTGTCCTGGGCCTAGTGCTATTCAACATCTTTATTAATGTCATAGATCATGGAATAGAGTGCTGATCAAATTTGCTGATGTTACCAAATTAGGAGGGGTAGAGAATACCCCAGAGGACAGGATCAGAATTCAAAATTACCTTAGCAGATTGGAAAGCTGGACCAAAACTAAAATAATTTTCGACAGAAAAAAATCTAAGGTAATACACATAGACAGAAAAAATGAAATGCACATATATAGGATGGATGACACTTGGCTTGACAACTGTACAGTTGGCCCCCTGTATCCGCAGGGGTCTGGTTCCTGAACTTACCACAGATACTGGAAACTGCAGATAACAGCAAACCCTATTAAAAATATTGTATGCCTGTTAAAAAATACCATAGAGTTGCCTTGGAGGACCTAAAAGATGTCTAGAGAGGACACTTGTCTAGGAATGTTCTAGGATGACTCTATGGTAAAATATGGTTCCCTGTTTAGTGTCCTGCAGATATCTGAAACTATGGATATTGGCTCTGTGGATACGGGAGTCTGACTGTATATGTAAAAGGGATCTAGGTATCTTAGGAGATTATCAGACGACCTTAATATGTCAACACAGGGATGACAAGAGATCACAAAACGGCTTCTCCTTCAGACATCATCCCTGTGGTGTTATGCTCCCGTGCCCTTTCCGTCCCACCTGTGCTTCTTTCTATTCACGGGCTAAGCCGTGAATTGACCCTCCATTCCATTTCTGTAACAGAATGATGGGTGACTGAAAAGGTGCCCTGTTATTCTGGCACAATGCCAGTGCCACTGGGAGGTCCCTGCCAAACACTTCTGGGTGCAATTGGGACAAGGAGGTAAGTGACACCCCTTTTTCCCCTCCCCAGGTTACGTGGGGGGTGTTCAATGTGTTTTTGTGCTTGGTTACTTTTTTACCATTTCTTTTTCTTTTTGAATTTCCCATGCAATTGTTCTTTCGCGAGAATGGCCAGGATTTCCTTTCCAGAAAGTGAATGTGGCTCCGTGAGAGTTCAATTTGCTCCTAGACTGCTGGAGGGGAGGGGAACACTTTTTAAGGCAGGTCTGAAAAAAACATTACAGGGACAGGAGTGGGGTGGGAGAGATTTCCACTATATTTGTCCCCGTCTGATAATCTCCTTAGTAGACCACAAGATGAACATGAGTCAACAGTATGATATGACAGATAAAAAAAACCAATGACATTCTTAGCTACATCAATAGGAGTATCTTGATCAAGGAAAGTAATAGTACTACTTTATTGTGCTTTGGTCAGACCTCACCTGGAATACTGTGTCCAATTCTGGGCACCACAATTCAAGGATATTGAGAAGCTGGAATGTGTCCAGAGGAGGGTGATCAAAATGGTAAAAGGTCTGGAAGCCATGCCCTATAAGGAATGGCTTAGGGAGCTGGATATGTTTAGCCTGGAGAAGAGAAGGTTAAAAGGTGATATGATAGGCATGTTTAAATATTTGAAAGGATGCCATATTGAAGAAGGAGCAAGTTTGTTTTCTGTTGCTCCAGAGACTAGGACATGGAGCAATGGACGCAAACCACAGGAAAAGAGATTCCATCTAAACATTAGGAAGTACTTCCTGGCAATCAGAGGTGTTCAACAGTGAATACACTGCCTCAAAGTGTGATGGAATCTCCTTCTCTGGAGGTTTTTAAACAGAGGCTAGATGCCCATCTGTCAGGACTTCTTTGACTGTATATTCCCGCATGACAGGAGGTTTGACTAGATGGCCCTTGTGGCTTCTGACAACTCTACAATTCTATGATTCCATGTCAAAATTAATACATCTAGGGACATTAATGCATAGAAGGGAGAAGACTGAAATCTCATCCCTTCCATGCTTTCACACACAGTTACAAACAGAATATACCCATTCCAAATTTGTTTACACCTTTGGATTAATGCGTGAATAGGATAAACCAGGACTGATGGATAAATCAGACAGTTTCTGATTCTGTCCCATTTCAACTTTAATCCACTATTTTTTTTAGAAAAAATGTCTAGATATTAATATTTAAATTTACTTTTAAATACTGTGGCTTATTTTTTTCTTTTTCTTTTTTAATTTCCTGCACAATCATTCTCTCATGAGAATGGCCAGGATTTCCTTTCCAGGAAGTGATTGGGACTCTGTGAGAGCTTCCTTCACTCCTGGGCTGCTGGAGGGGAGCAGGTGTTTTTCCAGAATTAAGGTACATCTGAATTTATTTATTTTTTTAAAAAAACCACTACAGGGATGGGAGTGGCGCGGGAGAAGAGACAGTGAGATGGGGACACTATATTTGTCCTTGTCTGATAATCTCCCAGGTTTCGGATCCCTGTGCGACTACAGAAGCCTGTTGGGTGACTTTGGGCAAGTTGCACACACTCAGCCTCAGACAACAACAATTGCAAACCCTCTCTGAATGATATATGCCAAGAAAACCCTATGACATGTTCACTTTAGGGTTGTCATAAGTCAGAAATGGCATGAAGGCACAGAAGAATAAATCCCATTATTATTTCTTATTACTTAGACTTACCTATGTGTTGGTTCACCATTCAGCATTTGTTTCCAAGGGTCTCTTCTACTTTGGACCAACCAACAGAACTCCAGTCTGTATTCATTTAAGTATCCTTATTTCTAAATATGCCTTTATATAGGCATTTTATAACAAAATAATGTTCTGAGACTCCCTGGCATATTTAATTCCAAATTTAAATAGCAAGAATTTTTGGGGGGGCAATGATATTACCACTACTGCAAGGAAAGAAAAGGGTAAACATGGTGCTATACTTGTCAGGCAACACAACAGTTTTTGCAGCAAAGGATGGCTTTTGGAACCTAAGAGGGGAGTGTGTATGTGGAGCTGTGAAGTCAAGCCAGGTTAACATTATGGATTTGTATCTTAAGTCAGTTCTACTTAGAGTGGACCCATTGAAATGAATTGGATTTATTAGTCACAATCAGCTTAAGTCCCATTGATTTCAATGGGCCTACTCAAATTAGTACTAACATTTGTTTCAGCCCTAGTTCCCACCTTCATACATTAAACTTATTCTGTGCAAGTCATAGCTGAAAGTGGAAAGCTCAGGAATAGCTTGTCATATTTTATTCACATATTCAAGTAAAATGTGTATTCTTTTTATAAAAAATCCTATGATAAAACATGAGTTTCTGTTCTTTTTTCACCTTTCCTATGAAAAATGAGGAGGAAAAAAGATGGAATGCTGACCATTTTGTTAATGGGAACAGTTCACCACAGAGCTTCCAATACAATATGTTTGTGTGTGTGTGTGTGTATGTCCTTTGAAGTACCACATTAAGCTGCAGTGCATAACTGAATGCTTTTGTGTAGATGTTTACAATGAAAATTGAATCCACTTTAATGCAAACCCTACCCATATTCCCTCTTCTATAAAGACTCTCTCTGCACTAATGTCCATTAGAATGAAAGGGTACCCTATTGTGCTAGTTAGGGAGAATGTCTCGGTCAAAGCAATCTGCAAACACAGCAGCACTTTGACTCTAACCTGAAAGTAATTTTCAATGGATGCATTATAGTATCTCACATAAAAATTGATTTAAGTGTAAGGGCATACTTGCTTTTAGATTCCCTTAAGTGACTGGAGCAATATTCAGAGTTGGTGTACTCTCCCTCAGTCTCTCTCTCTCTGTGACAGACTATAGCAGTGGTTTTCAACCTTCTATCTTCAAAAGACCTTTTCCAGAATGGTTTGTGGGATGATGAATCTCTGAATTCAGGTCAGTCCTACCATTAGGAAGTGAGGCAGCCATCTTAGAAAAGATGTCATAAAAGAGCAGCATTTTTTTTTCTTATGTACTTTGTAATTTTAATGCCAGGAAGGGGAAGATGGACTTATGGGCCTTTGTGTCTCATGTACCAAAATAACTTGGCTGGGTTTGACTTCAGTTGAGTGAGTGGAGAATGCCATTTGTTATTCTGTCTCTGACAACTAAATGTCCTGGGCTGTCCCAGCTTGAATTATCTGCCTAGTAACCTGGGAAAATGCAGACTACTTGGGAATATAGTTTTTCTTGAGGGTTGGCGGGGGGCATCATTATATGTTGGGGAGAAACATTTCATTTCCCTGAAAAAATCCCTCATCCTTTTACATTGTCCTCATAAAAGGAATATGAGAAATATATGAGCACTTGCACTGAAGCTTTAGTGGGGAAAGGAAAGAAGGAAGCAAATCATCACTTACACAGTTCTTTTCCATGGGATAAAACTGGCCTACAACCATTTTTGACTACAACATAAATACTTTGGCAACGTTTAGGGCAAGGATTCAGAAACTGGTCAGCCAATTATATCTCAGGCCATTTCAATATCTGCTAGTTATATCTCGAGCCCTTTCAATAGTAATGCTATCATTCCACTATAACTGCCATGACAACATTCTATATAATCCCAACATTTTCCATTTAGGGAGGATTATTTTGAATTCCCAGCAAGAGAGCTCTAGTGCTTCACCAAAGTACAAAGCTGAGGATTCCATGGGATGTTGCCATGACAATTAAAGTAGAATATCATGCTACAATAGTGTAGTGTGAAAGGGCCCAATCCCCACCCCACTTGCTAGAGAATGATGTTGGGGTGTGTGGATTTTATGGGCTCACTAAGGTGCTCTGATCACATGTGCCTATCCCATCACCTAGATGTGAGGTACACTGACAGAACCAGAAGTAGGCTGTGGCACAGGAGCCTCACAGCCAAGAGCTTTACAAATCTCCACGTGTGTGGGTAGTGGTGGGCCCAAAGCTGCTCTGACTCAGTAAGGATTCATCCCTATGTCTTCTACACCCCAGAACATTGTAATCGTAGAGTTGCCAGAATGAAAACTGAAAAGGGCCCCTGTATCTTTAATGGTTGTGTAGAAAGGGGAATTTCAACAGGTGTTTCTTGTTACCTCGTTGTGAGACAAGCAACACCTGAGGAAAATCTCTCCTTACACAATTGTTAAATCTACAGGAGCCCTCTCCAGTTTTCACTCTGGCATACCTATAATGTGATGGAGTAAATGGTAAACAAATTTAATTCTATGAATTCTGAAACAGGATAAACACAGAAACATCATGAAGAGAAAACAGCGGAAGGAAGATTGTCTTGAGGAAGGCAAAAAACTTGGACAAGCCAGACCAGTCAGCTAGTGGGTGAAATTCCTTCCTGGCCCCTTTATAGGAAAAGTTTTTTAATGCTATAGGCAGGTTGGGTTAAACTAAGCAAATCTTGGAATGGATATATCAGCGTGGCTCCTTGTAGGTCAATGGTTGGCAAATGTTGAGGGTTACATAGCTCCCTAGTGGTTGCCAACATGCCCCCCATGTCTGACTTTAAAAAAAGTTCACACAATGACTCCCAAGGAGGGGTGTTTTTGGTCCATAGAGGCCTTTTTTCAAAAGGAAGTGACCTGGAAGTCAACTTCTAGATTACTTCTTCTTGGGGGAAAAAGACTTCTCCAGGGCCTGGAACAGCCTGGGGAATTGGGCAAAAATGCAAAATTGCCCAACACAGACCCAACGGGCTGTTGAGGCATTTCAGGGCATTTTAAAAAACATGCCACCCACAAGTCACACTTTCCCCGATACTATTTTAGATTTTTGGGAAGCACACCAAGTCAGTTTATCTGACAGGAAGCCTTGCTGTGTTCAGTGAACTTACTCTACTGTGTAATATAGTGAATTTAATGGCTTATTTTACTTCTAATACACTGAATTTAGGAAGCCAAGAAGCTGCCTTATGCTAACAGGTCATTGCTACATTTAGCTCTCTATTAGAAATACTAACTGGAAACATCGCTCTAGGGTTTCCAGTCCTACTTGGAAATATTAGGGACTGAATATGGATTCGATACTCTATGTGTATCAGAATACTGGTTCCCAAACGAGAGTCTCCAGATTTTCTTCATTCATCCACCCATTTTATCACACTACAGCTTCTAGAATTCATTGCCAGCATGCCCAATAGTCAGAAATTCTGGGAGTTGCAGTCCACCAGTCTCTGGGGTCCCATCAACTGGGAATAACTGTATGAGGATATACATACATATAGGTATAAACACAAAAGGTTCCAGGCTCATTTCCTGGACTAGTGTCTCCAGGTGGGACTTGAGAAGACTTATTTGTAAAACTTTTGAGAACCACCACCAATTGTTGTAGAGCTCGATTGGCTAATGGTCTCAGCCAATACAAGGTAGTTTTCTATATTCTATGTTTGCTTTCAGTTCACTATATATATATATATATATATATATATATATTCACTATCCTTTCATGTTTTGAAAATCCCTGATGCTGAAGCAGCAGCAAATTAGGGAAACAATGGCAATGAACAGATATGAAAAATTTGCAAAGGCAATTTTGTTTTCAGAGAGGAATGTGGATCTTTTTCTACCCTTTGAAGTGGTGACTTTCACACTGAAAATGGAATGTCACAAAAATTAGATACAGAACTAGTTGATACTTAGTTCATCTCACACAGCACTGTCCAGGCTTGAATAGACTCTACATTACTCTCTTTACCCAAAGTCTTTTTCTAAGATTTTGCACTGGGAAAAGAGATCATGCTGGGCCAGCTGTCTTTCAGGGTCCTTGTCCACCATCACTATTTCTCTCTGAAGAGTCACCAACCAGAGGTTTCCATGTCCAGAGTAAGATGAATCTACTCTGAGTTTTGTTCTAGACTTTAAATGAGCTGTCCAAGGTGATGAGCATATTATTATTATATTTATTTATATCCTGCTTTCCCCCAAAATTGGGACTCAAGGGGATCACAGTTTAAAAGAACAATGCATTTAAAAACTTACAAAAAGTAAAAGTTAAAATAGAATTAAACTATTTACAGTAAAAGAATTTAACACATCAATAAAACAACAACACACAATTAAAAAGTTAAAAAGCTCTAAGAACAGTTCTGTTAAAACAATACAGAACCCCTTAGCTGGTTCTTTTAAAGTGTTCTGTTTTAAAAGCCTGTCTAAATAAAAAGATTTTAGTCTGCTGATAGAAGGGTAACAAGGAGGGGATCATTCTGGTCTCCCTGGGAAGGGAATTACAGAGTCTAGGGGTAGCCACTTAAAAGGCCTTCTCTTGCGTTCCCACCAATCATGCTTACAGTGATGGTAGGACTGAAAGAAGGGCCTCTCCTGATTATCTCAGAGCCCGGGTTTGCTCATAGAGAGAGAGAGATGTTCTGCCAAATAGCCAGGACCTGGTCCATATAGGGCTTTATATGCATTCACCATCACTTTGAATTGTGCCCAGAAACTAACTAGCAGCCAGTGGAGCTGTTTCAACATGGGCATAGTATGGTCTCTCTAACCTGCCCCAGTTAAAATTCTGGCTTCAGCTCTTTTGACCAGCTGAAGTTTCTGGACACTCTTTAAAGGAAGCCCCAAGTAGAGCACATAATGGTGCATAACTAAGGCATGTACCACTGTGGCCAGATCCAGCACCTTAAGGAATTGGGACAGTTGAAGCATAAGCTGTAAATGTGCAAAAGCAGTCCTGGCTACTACAGAAACCTGGGCTCAAAACCAAGTCCATGGGGAATGCATCTTCAGGGGGAGTATAACCTCATCGAACACATGCTGAAACCCAATTCCCTGATCTGCTTTCGAACTGACCAGGAGCATCTCTGATTTGCCTGGATTAACTTTCAGTTTGTTTGCACTCATCCAGTCCATTACTGATAACAGATACTGGTTTAGGACCAAGACAGCCTCTTTGGATTGGTGCTGAAAGGAGTAGTAGTTGGGTGTCATCTGCATATAGATGACACCGTACCCCAAAACTCTGGACAACTTATTGAAGTGGTTACATGTATATGTTAACTAGCATGGGGGACAAGACAGAACCCTGAGTGATCCCACAGGCCAATAGCCAGGGGGATGAATAGGAATCCTCCAGCACCATCTCCTCAGTTTGCCTCTCCAGAAAGGAACATAACCACTGTAAAACAATGCCTCCAAGTTTCATTCCAGTGGGGCAGCTTAGAAGGATAGCATGCTTGATGGCATCAAAAGCCACTGAGAAGTCCAGCAGAACCAGTAGAGACCCCTGGCCAGTTCCCTGTGTAGGCCACTTAGGTGACCAAAGCTGTCTCTGTCCCATAGCCAGACCTAAAACCAGATTGAAATTGATCTAGATAATTTGTTTCATCTAGAAACCCCTGGAGTGAAAGTCTACCACATGCTCCAATACCTTGCCCCAAAAGTAGGTTGGACACTGGTAGGTTGGACACTGGCCAATAATTATCCATTATAGAAGGATTCAGAGATGGCTTTTTAAAAAACAAAAAGTCTCACAACAGCCCCCTTTGGGCAAGCTGGAATGTTGCTCTGTTGTAAGGAGCAACACCCACTCAGCCAGACCCTCTCTGACCTGTTTGGTAAGCTAGGAAGGGCAAGGGTCTAGCAATTTAGGGAGGGGCATTTAAAATTTTCAGCCAGAAAGCCCTTAGTCCACATTAAACTACAAAGCCCAGAATTCCACAAGAGGTAGCCATAGCAGTTAAGGTGGAATAATTAAATCTGACCAGGTTATGATCTGTTTTGGAGATAGAGTGTCACTCCTTGGGTGGCTACAGTGACATCTGGAATAAAACTGGAATAAAAAGGTGGTTTGTCAAGCTACCACCTTGACAAAGAGTGCAGGTTCTACTATTAGGCAGAGTGAAATAGCTTTCTTAGGTGCCACAATAATATGACCAGTCTTGGTTAACATACAAGTTGATCTGTGGAAGAGAGGGGGTTGTTATTTGCAATTCATCTCAGACAATAATAGTCTTCTGCTGCTCCTAGTGATAAGCTTCCTCTCAGTCTCAGCTTCCTATCAATTTACTAGACTTGAATATTTATGATGGGTTACAGATAACACATGGAACAACTCCTGTCCCAGTGAGCTTACAGTCTATGGAAAAAACATAAAATTATGATTACAATTAGTTATAGGCTTAGCGTAAGGCACAGGAACTAAGGGATCAGTTCAGAGGCATCAGGTATTGCCTGCTGTTGATATTTAGCCAATGTCATTGTGATTGTTGCCAAGTTGCAGGGTATAACTGTAGCTTTGTTTAACACTATGCAAGATTAATCAACCTATTTGATTTATGATTTATTGCATGAGTTAGGGACAGTGACTGGCTGGCTTTGCCTAGCACATGGTTCTCCAGACACAGCTTTTATGGCAAATCAATTTAAACTTCCTTTTAGTATCTGGCTGTCAGTTGCAATCAATCAATGCAGCCTTTTAAAAGCAATGCATGTGAAAGAATTCACATGCATCCTTTATTCTGAAACTCTTCCAAGGAACCATATGAGAACTGTGAATATGTTCACTGAACCTCAAAATGTGGTGTGAAACAAGCCATGGTTTTCAACAGAATGAATCCTCCCTGTTTTTAACCACTGTGAAACACTGTACTGTCACTGTTCATACATATGCAGTGTATGCTTCAAGAGCACAGGCATAAATAAAGGAGAGGGAAAGCATATACCTCTACCAGTTTCATGTTTTGGTATATCCTTAAATCTTCTGGGAGGCAGGGATTCTCCACAGTGCTTCACAAAACTGGCCTTAGTAACAGAATTAACAGCCTTGCATTGATTTCCTGTTAAAAATCATTCATGATGACAGGACAATTCTGTCAGTTTTAGTTTCACTCTGTTTCATTTTCCTGACCCTTACATTTAGTTCATCTTGAATTTTAAGGATTTGAGAGGTCCCCTGCCTCGTCACATGAAACATCTTATGTTTTTCTGTAGATTTATTGTAAGAATAGGGGCTTGCCAATTGCCGATGGGCCTATTTGCGGCCCAACCAGCACCCCCTGAGAGCCCTCTGCCCCCCTTCTGTCACCAGGGGGAGGTGGGGAGGTACGGGGGACTACATGGTCCCCCCCTGGCGGCCGCTATCTTGCTTGCTAGGTTTCAAATTCAGGAATAAGTGGTACTATGACATGGTGTTGCCCATGGGCTGCTCGATCAGCTGCGCAGCCTTTGAAACATTCAGACATTCCTCGAGTGGAACCTACAACACAGGACGGGATCTCCATTTGTTACACACTATTTGGACAACTTCCTGATGGGGCATGCTGAGGGGGAGGAATGTGGGTGCTTGCTCTCTTCCTTCCAGGCGCTGGCGGCGGAGCTCGGGGTCCCTTTGGCCCCAGACAAGACGATGGGCCCAGCTACATCTCTGGTGTACCTAGGGATAGAGCTTGACTTGGTGGCCAGTGTCTCCAGGCTGCCTGATGACAAGAACAGGGATTACAGGAAATGCTGGCGACACTCCTGCAGAAAGAGAAGACCAAGCTGAAAGAAATCCAGTTGCTGTTGGGGCATCTGTTGTTGGGGCATCTGTATGCAGAGTGGTTTCTCCCAGGAGGGCCTTCTGTCCGTGCATTGCACACCTCACAGGGGGCGGAAAAGCACAGCACCACCACATCTGTTTGACAAGGGGGGTCAAGTAGGACATAGGGGTGTGGCTAGCTTTTCTGAAGCATTACAATGGAGTCTCCACTTGGCAGGGCCGTTTGGACCTGGAGGGTGGACTGCAGGTGCACTCTGATGCGGCGGGCAGCCTGGGTTTTGGGGTGTACTACAACAGCCACTGGTGCACACAGCTGTGGCCACAGGCATGGACAGCCACTGGAATTTCAAGAGACCTCACATTCTAAGAGTTTTTCCCCATCCTGGTAGCCATCACAATCTGGGAGGGGGAATTTAGGGACAAGAAGGTCTGTTTTTGGTGTGATAGCCAGGCAGTGGTTAGGATCATCAACAGGCAGTCCTCCAGATCTGATAGGGTCATGAGACTAGTACGCAGGTTCGTACTGGTCTGCCTGGGGGCCAACATCAGTTTCGACACTCGGCTCATCCCGGGTGTGGATAATGAGATTGCAGACGCATTGTCTTGATTTCAGGAAGATGGGTTTTGTCAGCTGGCCCCTGAGGCCGACATGGTGGCAGCCCCATTCCCGGCAGACCTCTGTAACCTTGGGAACGAACAGTGATCAAAGGCATAGCTGACTCCTTGGTGCCTTTGACACAGGCCAGCTACAAGCAGGTGGCAGCTCAATTCCTGGACTTCAGGAGGCGGTGCAGCTATGGGGTAGCATGGCCGGCATCCGAGCGAGAAGTTCCGCACTACCTCGCCACCTTGAAGGAGAAAGGATTGGCAGCACGGACAATCGCACGCCAGGCAGCAGGCATCTCTTTCTTCAGCAAAGCGGCTGGTCATGGTGACCCCTGTGACTCCTTCATAGTGAGAAAGGCGATGGAGGGCTGGAGATGGGCAACACCAAAGGTGGCAGATTCACACAGCCGGAGTCCTACGCAATGCTGGCACAGATAGCGGGGCTACTACCATCCATTTGCCACTCAAGCTATGAGGGATTGCTCTTCAGCGCCGCTTATACCACAGCATTCTTCGGAGCCCTGAGAGTGGGTGAAGTGGTCTGTTCCTCCAAGTGAGGCCCTGCAGTTTCAATCACTGTGAGAGACATGACACTGTGCATAAGGCGCTCCAAAGCTGACCAAAGCGGTTGTGGCACCACCATACACCTGAAGAAGGTGGATGGTGCCTCACCATGCCCAGTGTCTTCTATGCAGGGTTTTGTTGAGGCTAGAGGACGCACTCAGGGCCCCCTTTTCAGGCATCAGGATGGGATACTGCTCACCAGGTATCAGTTTGTGAGTGTGCTAAAGAAGGCACTGGCCCAGATTGGGCTGCCAACTGAGGAATTCGGTAGCCACTCCTTCCAGATAGGGGCCGCTACTTTGGCAGCGAATGGCGGTTTGTCAGCGGAGGCCATCATGAAGCTGGGCCGTTGGAAGTCCAGGGCCTACACGGCATACATCCGGCCTGGAAAGATGCTGAGAATGGGACTGGGGCACCCCTGATGGCCTGTAGGGCTGCCTGTTGGAGGATGGTTGGCAGAAGGCATTTTCCCATGGGGGGAAAGCCTTGGTGGAGAATGTCATGGATCGTGATAGAGCAAGAGGTCAAGGGGTCTCCAGCAAGTGCAAATTCAAGTCTCCTGCCAGAGAGAAGAAAGAGAGCAGCTTCTGGACAGCCAGTTTCCTGCCAGTTTCCAGGCCAGTTTCCAGGCCAGTTTCCTGCCAGGGAGAAGAAGGAGAGCAGCTTCTGGACAGCCATTTTGACTATTGGGAGAGGCTGCTTGTTGCTGAGGGGGTGGAGCTTCTGTGAGTCACACCTGTGAGTCACACCTGTGAGTCACACCTGTGAGTCACACCTGTGAGTCACACCTGTGAGTCACACCTGTGAGTCACACCTGTGAGTCACTAGGGCGTGGAGCTGGGAGCCTAGCTGTATATAACTCCTTGTAGAGGCTTTCCAGGCCAGTCTCCTGCCAGAGAGAAGAAAGAGAGCAGCTTCTGGACAGCCAGTTTCCTGCCAGTTTCCAGGCCAGTTTCCTGTCAGGGAGAAGAAGGAAAGCAGCTTCTGGACAGCCACTTTGACTGTTGGGAGAGGCTGCTGATTGCTGAGGGGGTGGAGCTTCTGTGAGTCACACCTGTGAGTCACACCTGTTTCAGTGACTGAAATTCACTGAAATTCAGAATTTCAGTGACCAAACAAAAATACAGCATACCTAAAAGTACAGCTTAGCGTTCTCAGCATTACCTAAGAGTTTTTAGATTACCTAAAAGCTCTCACCATGGACACTGAGGGGGCCGCGGCAGTCACCTGCAAAACTTGTGTGATGTTTGTCTTCTTGCCTACAGACGTGGAGAACTTCACATGCACCAAGTGCAAGCTGGTAGCCCTCTTGGAGGAGAAAGTCCAGCAGCTGGAGACATGGGTACCTACACTTCAACAGATTTGTGAGCAAGAGTTTTTCCTGGACAGAACAGAACGAAGAGTCTTGGACGGGGACTGCACAGAAGAAGTGGCTGCGGAGGAGAGGATCACTTCACAGACAAAGGAAGTAGACAGCTGGAGGAATGTCACACACAGAACAAGAAAATCCAGGGATTCTTTGAGAAGCTTGCAGCTACAGAATCGATTCGAAGCCCTTTCTCTTACCAAGGACAATGGGGAAGAACAGCATGGACAGACTTCAGAGGTAGAGCAGGGGACCTTGAGAGTACCACCACAAGGAACAGCAGCTGCGAAGCCTCGGCGGAGGAGTGTGGTGGTGGTGGGTTCCTCCTTGCCGCAGGGTACAGAAGCAGTGGTTTGTGGGCCTGACAAGATTACATGGGAGGTATGTTGTCTCCCTGGGGCAAATATCTGTGATGTGACTGAGAGGCTGACAAGACTTGTCAAGCCTACGGATCATTACCCCTTCCTTTTGGTCCATGTGGGAACCAATGATACTGCAAGGCACAGCTTTCCCAAGATCAGAAGAGTTTATGAGGCTCTGGGGAGGAAGCTGAAAGAAACGCACAGGTTGTCATCTCGTCTCTTCTGCCAGTTGAAGGGCATGGTCCAGGAAGGATGAGGAAAATAGCCAACGTAAACAACTGGCTCCGTAGATGGTGTCGCCAAGAACAATTTGGATTCTTGGATCATGGACTGCGCTTCCATGAGGGGGGAATTCTAGCAAGAGATGGGGTGCATCTTACGACAGTGGATAGAAACATTTTTGCCAACAGTCTCAAGAATTTGATCAGGAGGACTTTAAACTGAGTCATATGGGGGAGGGAGACAGTATTCTTGAAGGCAAAAGGGCTGGAGAAAATAGTCAAACTGTCATAGAGGGAACAACGCAAACAGCACAAGGACCCAAACAGTGGGAGGCAAATAAACTTGCACAGGCAGCAAGTAAAGGGAAGACATGGTCATAGATGTCTGTACACTAATGCACAGAGCATGGGAAATAAGCAAGATGAACTTGAACTCCTAGCACTACAAAACAAATATGATATAATAGGCATTATTGAAACCTGGTGGGGTGAGTCTCATGACTGGAATGCAGGAACCGAGGGGTATCACCTTTATAAGAGAAACAGGGCAAACAGGAAAGGAGGAGGAATAACATTATATATCACGGATATCTATACCACTGAAGAGATCCATGACATCAGTACTGGAAGCTAGGTGGAGAGCATCTGGATAAAAATTAAAGGGGAGGGAAACAACAGGGATGTTATTGTGGGACTCTATTACAGACCCCAAGTCAGATGGAGGAATTGGATGATTGCTTTCTAGAACAGATGAAAACACATGCAGAAAGGAGAGATGTAGTTGTGATGGGTGACTTCAACTATCCTGATATTTGCTGGACATCTAACTCAACCAAAACTTCAAAGTCTAGCAAATTCCTTACTTGCCTGGAAGACAATTTCATGGTCCAAAAGGTGGAAGAGGCAACAAGGGTGTAAGCTATTTTAGATCTGATCCTAACCAACAGAGATGGCCTGGTTAATGGGGTGCAAGTGCTGGGATCCTTAGGTGAGAGTGATCATGTTCTCCTGAAGTTTGTTATACAATGGAAAGGAGAAGCCAGGCATAGTCAGACACGCATTCTTGACTTTAGGAGAGCTGATTTCAATAAACTCAGGGAAATACTGGGGGTGATCCCATGGTCAGGAATACTAAGAGAGAAGAGACCTCAAGACGGATGGGACTTTAACAAAAGGGAAATACTGAAGGCACAATTTCAAATAGTACCATTGAGGAAGAAAAATGGGAGGTGTCTCAAGAAAAGAGGATGGATGACTAAAGAACTTTCAATTGAGCTAAGTTTTAAATGGAACATGTATAGGAAATGGTAAAAGGGGGAAATCACCAATGAAGAATCCAAACAGATAGTGAACATGTGTAGGAGTAAAGTCAGAAAAGCTAAAGCACAGAATGAGCTCAGGCTTGCTAGGGAGATTAAGAACAATAAAAAGGGTTTTTTTGGGTATGTCCACAGCAAAAGGAGGAAGAAGGAAATGCTAGTGCCACTACGTGGAGAAGATGGCAAAATGCTAACAGGGGACAGAGAGAAGGCAGAATTACTCAACACCTTCTTTGACTCATCATTTTCAGAAAAGGAAAAGGGGGACCAACCTCAGAAGAATGGAACAGAGGTCATAATAGGGGAAATCCAGCTCAGAATAAGCAAAAAGGTTGTACAGGAATACCTTCTTAATCTAAATGAATTTAAATCTCCAGGACCAGATGAACTACATCCAAGAGTATCAAAACAGCTGGAAAATGTGATCTCAGAGCCATTGGCAATAATCTTTGAGAACTCCTGGAGAACAGGAGAAGTACCAGCAGACTACAGGAGGGCAAACGTTTCCCCATCTTCAAAAAGGGGAAAAAAGAGGATCCCAGCAATTATTGTCCAGTTAGTCTGACATCAATACCAGGGAAGATTCTAGAGCAGATCATTAAACAGAGAGTCTGTGAACATTTAGAAGGCAATACTATAATCACAAAAAGTCAACATGGGTTTCAGAGAAACAAGTCATGCCAGACTAATCTGATCTCTTTTTTTTATAAAGTTACCAGCTTAGTAGATGAAGGGAGCACTGTAGATATCGCATAGCTTGATTTCAGTAAGGCCTTTGACAAAGTTCCCCATGACATTCTTGCAAACAAGCTTGTAAAATGTGGGCTAGACAAGTTAACTGTTCAATGGATTTGTAGTTGGTTGACCGGCCGAACCCAAACGGTGCTCAGCAGTGGCTCCTCTTCATCTTGGAAAGATGTGACCAGTGGAGAGCCACAGGGTTCTGTCCTGGGCCCAGTGCTATTCAACATCTTTATCAATGACTTGGATGAGGGAATTAGGGGCATACTTACCAAATTTGCAGATGACACCAAATTAGGAGGAGTAGCTAATACCCTAGAGGACAGGAGCAAAATTCAGAATGACCTGGATAGACTGGAGAGCTGGGCCAAAGCTAACAAAATGAAATTCAATATGGAGAAATGTAAGTACTGCACTTAGGGTGGAAAAATGAAATGCATAGATATAGGATGGGAGAGACCTGGCTGAAGGAGACTACGTGCGAAAGGGATCTAGGATTCCTAGTAGACCACAAATTGAACATGAGTCAACAGTGTGATGCGGCAGCTAAAAAGGCCAATGTGATTTTGGGCTATATCCATAGAAGTATAGTATCTAGATCAAGGGAAGTAATAGTGCCGCTCTATTCTGCCTTGGTCAGACCTCACCTAGAATACTGTGTCCAGTTCTGGGCACCACAATTCAAAAAGGATATAGACAAATTGGAGCATGTCCAGAGAATGGAGGCTAAAATGGTGAAAAGTCTGGAAACTATGCCTTATGAGGAGAGTCTTAGGGAGCTGATCATGTTTATCCTGGAAAAAAGATGGTTAAAGGGTGATATGAAAGACATGTTTAAGTATTTGAAGGGGTGTTACGCTGAGGTTGGAGCGGGTTTCTTTTCTGCTGCTCCAGAGACTGGAACACAAAGCAATGGATGCAAGCTCCAGGAACAGAGATTCCACCTCAACATTAGGAGGAACTTTTTGACAGTAAGAGCTGTTCGGCAGTGGAACACACTCCCTCGGAGCGTGGTGGGGTCTCCTTCCTTGGAGGTCTTTAAACAGAGGCTGGATGGCGATATGTCAGGGATGCTTTGATCAAGATTTCCTGTGTGGCAGGGGGTTGGACTGGATGGCCTTCGTGGTCTCTTCCAACTCTACAATTCTATGATTCTAAGCACAAATCTAAGTCCAAGTTCAAGGGAGATCCCACCTCTAGTAATCAACATGTGTTTGTAGGGGAGGAGAGAGAGTCGAGCGGATGGCTTGGCCAGCATTTCTCTCCTCCATGGAGTCGGGTTGGACCGACTCACGAACCTGACCCACATGGTGGGCTCAAGGGGCAGATCACGATCCATGCATTGCCGTCAACCATCTAGCTTGCAAGTTGCGGCTATTTATTGCCACAAAACATGTATCTTACTAACCTGTATTTAACCCATGTTTTCTGAAGATGCAATCAAATATATTCAAGGTTGTACTATACCATGTGTATGTGTATTATTTAGGAGGGCGTACGGGCTATACGGTCTGGGTCCGCAATTACAGCCTTCCATTGATTTCCTGTTAAAAATCATTCATGATGACAGGAAAATCCTGTCAGTTTTAGATTCACTCTCTTTCATTTTCCTGACCCTTACATTTAGTTCATCTTGAATTTGAAAGATTTGAGAGGTCCCCTGCCTCAAGTCACATGAAACATATGTTTTTCTGTAGATTTATCATAATATTTGCATTTTAATACACCCAAGTGCACACACACACACAATACTTGTGTGCACTTTCTTGGGTGCATGCATATGTCTGTGTGTGTGTGTGTGTGTGTGTGTGTGTGTATATATATATATAGTTATCACCTATGTGAGATTTATTCTCAGATGAAAAGGTATGGAGGATTTTTTTTATTTTTTTTTACATCAGAAAATGTTGCATATATGTGTTTTTGTATGCATTACAGCTGGCTTGGTCAAACTGGCACACACCTTTCTAGGGTGCATTGAACATTACCATGCTAGATGCCTGGGGAAAATGCTCAGGATTGGTGTTACTCATTGAAATCAGCTGGCATTTTATTGCTGATGCAAGTAGAATGTGCCTTTAAGGATAGCTTCAAGGATTTTCACAACCATGCCCTGTGTAATCCTGAGATACAGAAGGAACCAATAGAAATAAAGCAATTGGAAAAAGATGTGGACATTAAGGATGAAATACACATTATCACAAAACATTGGTGCATGCATTTTTGAAGGCCTTTTTAAAACTTTCTTAGGGTGGCAGGGGATTTATGGTGTTTTGGGGTTTGCAAAGCATCATGTGGAGCCGGGGAACACAGAGAAGCACTGCTAAATTTTATGTATCTACATTTAAAATTTGCCCCGCTCCTAAGAATCAAAGTGGCACCCAACTTTAACAGCTTCTAAATGGCTCTAAGGTAAGGACACTCCTCTCACAATGTATTCCTATAGGGTCGTGTTTATCTTCAGGACCCAGAAAGCTAGGGTCTTTTAATGTTGAGTCAGTTTCAAATGATGACCAGTCTGCAGGTGACCTGAATTCTGTGAGAAGCATATCTCTAGGTAGCCTTTTTATTCCCCTGCTGTTTCATGCACTATTGCTCTTGAAACACTACCCTGTAAGAGATCACATTGTGAACATGATGATGTCAAAATGCCAGTGATCAGATTTAACGGTGGGACAACACCACTGAAGGCAAATGTACTCAGGTATGAATGAAGGCAATATTTTTTGTATTATGCTCTTGCTGTGGATGGGAAGAGGCAAATAATGCATGCTGGATGGAGGAGAAAGAGCACAGTGGCTTCCAAAGGGGCCACTACCTTCTCCTCCTAATTAAGATGGGCACACTTCACAGTGCCAGAATGACAACAGCTACTGGCACAGCTGTTTGTTTGAAAAGATCTATAATTTTTTTTTTTAAGAGAAAGGGAAATCTATATTGTTGCTGCAGATGCTACCTGCAAATCACAGGCTTTCACGCCTCTGAAATAAATTGCCCATTCACTGCTCCATGTAGAAGGGAATATATCAGAGTCATTTTTGTTTTAGCCCTTGTTCATTTCATGTAATCTGAGTTCCATGTTCAAGCTGCAGTTGCCTTCACCAGGCCTAGCTCATTATTTTACCTTTCACTGTGTAGAATTCCAAGCAATGGCCTATCGAAGATGCCTTATAAAAATATATTGATTGGAATTTTGCATAACATGGAAGAAATAAAAAGAAGTTACCTCTCAGCTATGTTGGATTTTTGATTAAAAAGTTATCATAGCAGCTCTTCAATCTAGTGATGCTTGTCTGTATTATCTGGGAAGGAGGAAGAGAAAACTATGTCAGATTAAAGATAGTTCACATTTCATTTAGAACTCCCCCCTTCCTTTGAAACAGCCTCGGTATGGAAACTATGAACCGTTCAGCCTAACCTTTTCAGAGGAACTTTGAGGTGGAAAAAGAGCTAATTTTTAAAACCAATTAGTAACTAATCAAAGCATAAGACATAAAACAAATAGAATATTAGTATTTTAACATTGTAACTAGCATGTCAATATTACATTTTTTACAAACTAGCTATACCCAGCATAACATATACTGTTACCTACATATATAAAACACTTTGGTTTGTTTCTGTTCCCACTCTGATGACTGGCCACTTAGGAAACATGTCAACAGTATGAATATTTGACACATTAATATATAACCCTTCAAATAAACTATAATGACTAGTTTCATGCTGAGAGGCCCTCCACTGCTGCCATGCAACCGTGTATACACATAGACATAAAGACACACACAATGCTAGACAGACACACACACTACATGCACCAGGATGCGAGAGCCCCTCTGCCACAATGGAATCATGTGTACACACACACACCACATGTGCCAGGATGCGAGAGCCCCTCCATTCCCACCATGCAACCACATGTACACACACAATGCTACACACACAGAGAGATACAAACACACCACACCACACTACACACACACACACACAGAGCATACTCCAGGACATGAGAGCCCCTCTGCTGCTGACATGCAATCATGCATACACACACAAACACCATGGAGATTTTCACACGGGGAAATTATTCCCCTGAGAGATCATGAGAGAAATGGGGCTCTTCCGGGAACAGAGCTCCGTTTTGCATGCCCCTTTCCTTCTCCCAATCTGACGTTGTCCTCACTCTGTGCTGCTTCCATTTCAAACAAAGAACTTTCGTTATTAAAAAATGATGGAAGATACTGGCAGAGAAATGGAAGCAGCACAGAATGAGGACGACATCAGATTGGGAGAAGGAAAGGGGCGTGCAAAATTGAGCTCTGTTCCTGGAAGAGCCTCATTTCTCTCCCGATCTCTCAGGGGAATAATTTTCCCGTGTGAAAATCTCCAATGTTGCACTCTCACACACCACACTACACATATACCACTCACAGCAAGATGTGAAAAACCCTCTGCTGCCAGCATCCAACCATGCATGCACATACAGACACACACACCAAGCTACAGCCATACACCATGTGTGCTAGAACATGAAAGCCCCTCTGCCACTATCATGCAACTGCACACACATATGCACCATGCTACACACACACTTCATGCTACAACACACTCTATGCTTCACACACACACACACCATATACTACACACACACAATGCATACCAGGATGTGAGAGCCCCTTCCTCACCGTCAAGCACAAAGACATACCCCATGCTACACACACACACTCACTACAACATCCCCATACTACACACACCCACACACAAGAACATGAGAGCACCTCCACTGTCATGCTTAGAAAGGACTCGAAGATTTCCACATGTTTCTGGCCCAAGAGCAGCTACAGATAGCAGTTACACACAGCACAGAATGCCCAAGCCCAGGAGCAGCTACACACAGCACAGAAGTTCCAAGGCACAAGGAACAGCTACAGATAGCACAGCAGGCCCCAGGCCCCAGGCCCCAGGCCCCAGGCCCCAGGCCCCAGGCCCCAGGCCCCAGGCCCCAGGCCCCAGGCCCCAGGCCCCAGGCCCCAGGCCCCAGGCCCCAGGCCCCAGGCCCCAGGCCCCAGGCCCCAGGCCCCAGGCCCCAGGCCCCAGGCCCCAGGCCCCAGGCCCCAGGCCCCAGGCCCCAGGCCCCAGGCCCCAGGCCCCAGGCCCCAGGCCCCAGGCCCCAGGCCCCAGGCCCCAGGCCCCAGGCCCCAGGCCCCAGGCCCCAGGCCCCAGGCCCCAGGCCCCAGGCCCCAGGCCCCAGGCCCCAGGCCCCAGGCCCCAGGCCCCAGGCCCCAGGCCCCAGGCCCCAGGCCCCAGGCCCCAGGCCCCAGGCCCCAGGCCCCAGGCCCCAGGCCAAAAGCAAGGTGCAGCTACAGACAGCACACCATGTTGTGGTGACCAAGACTGAGGCCTGAATGCCGCTCTTAAATAGCAGTTCCCTTGGCTGCTTCAAGTGTGCTGCATGATTGCAGCCAGCTGTGTCTGATAGTTTGGCCCTGGTTCTTCCAAGCCTCCCACAGCCAGGGCCTGAGTCTGCAAAGAGGCTGTGTCAGCTGTTGCAGCCAGGGGCCCTGTCCTACAAGGAGAGACAGATCCTGACACCTAAGCAGCCCATCAGCATACTGAAAATGGCAACATACATACATACATACATATGAATATGATGTAGATAGACACCCCCCCATCCCTACTTGAATCTATTTTTGCTCTAGAAAAAAAGTCATTTTAAGTATAATGGTTCTGGGTAATATCTTGGTCTCGTTCCCTCATGCAGTAATTCATGACTAGACATGACCACTGCCATAATAATTATTGGTTAAGCAAAGATGTGTACCAAAATACATAAAAATTTCCGTATGGGTAAAGGAGGGAGTCTCACTACCTGAAATGAAAAATTGGACAGAACAAGAATCCTGAGGGGATTCTGAAAACCACACACACATACACTAAACTGTTTTCACATTGCTAGTGTTCCATGGAAGTGAACTGTGCTTTGCAGATCAGGAGGCTGAATAAACATGTGCAACATTGAACTTGACTTTGTATGCTTAGTGCCTAATTGGTGAGAATTACACTTGGCTCCACTCATTTTACTGTATGCTTGCCCCATGCTCTTAGCCTCAGCTAGCACCGGAATGCAGTTTGCAAGACCATCTACCAAAAGAAATTCACACCCAGTGCCCACCCCAAAGGTTCTGTGCCCCATCCACTTTGGTTCTTGTAAAGAACTAACTGGATATGCCAGGGATACATGATGAGGTCTTATAATTTCTAAAAACAGTGTCTGACTAAAGTATTCACACACTTTTGACTTTTCTACAATTTGTGTTTGTGTAACACAACCTGAATATTCAATGGATTTAATTAGTATTGTTACCACCTGATTTACCAAAAATGCTCAGTGTTTTGATACTGCAAAATGTTTATACCATGACAAAAAAGTTAAATAAATAAAAATATACCACTACTTGTTGGTTGCATAAGTATTCATCCCCTTTTACTATGACATTCCTAAATAACTATAGCAGAAGCAACTGGCTCCAGAAGTCACAAAAGACAGTATCAAAAGGAGTTAAATGCAGTCTACTTGTGTTCAGTGCCACATAATCACAAATTAAATGTGCCTGTTTTTGGAAGGCCCCCAAGAGTGTTCAAGAGGATATATAAATAAATAGAATCATTACTACAAAGAAGCAAACCAAACAATTCCAGAATAAAAATGTGCAGAAGCACCAGTCAATGGACATCTACCAGAGCACTGCTAAATCCATTATTACAAAATGGAAAGAAAATGGCTCAAAAACAGTTCTTTCTAGAGGTGGCTGGTCACATAAATTTAGTGTTTCACCAAGAAGTCAGAGAAGCAAATATGAGGTCAATGATAACTCTGAAGGAACTGGAGAAATTTCAGCAGAGATGGGAGAAACTTGCATGGAACAGCTATTAGCTGGATGGTCCGCAAAGCTAGATTTGATGGAAGAGTTGCAAGAAGAAAACCACTAGTGAAACAAACTGATATCAAAGACCATATGGAGTGTGGAAAAAGGCATCTGAGGATGCAGCAGACGTGGGGGAAAAGTATCTGGTGTGATGAGAACTTTTATGGCCTTGCCCCTCCCCCCCCCAAAAAAAAACTATATTTGGTGCAAATCTAAGGGCCCATCTATATGAAGGAATAAAATGTGGATTGGGAATGCCAATTCACAACAGCTTTCATCTGTCTGCACTGTTTTTCTCCAAGATTGCTGCTTTGCAAAGCTATCCATGTTTGCTGTTCGAACGGGCGTACCGGCGAATCAATATGGCGGGCATGAGTGAATTACTCACATTTTTATTCTCCACAAGTTGCCACCACCTGTTGTTTTTTTTAAGAAAACTAACTCCAAGGTGAGAAAGAATGATCTACTGCTTAAATGAAACACCCCCCCCAAAAAAAAAAAAGTAGAGGAAGAAAGGCTGTTTTGTCACCTCAGTACACAATTGCTACTGTAAAAATCCAACATGGCAGTTCTGGGAATTGCTTTGTTAACAAGCTCCGCCCCTGTGCACATCTGACCAATTGGCTGTCTGCTTCTGGAATGTGCTACAGTGCAATTCAGTAGTTCTAATGAGTGGGAGTGTGCATTTCCCCTGCAGTTTTTTAAAAAAATTAGGAATACTGTTGGGGCCCATCTATATGAGGGAATAAAATGTGGATTGTTGTGCAATAACACCAATTTATGGTTGCTTTCATTTGTCTCTACAGTTTTTCTCCAAGATTGCTGCTTTGCAAAGTTGTCTATGTTTGCTGTTTGAACAGGTATACCAAGGAATCAAGATCGCAGGCACGAGTGAATTATTCACAGTTTTATTCTCCACAATTTGTGGCCACCAAACAAGTTTTTTTTAACTAAATCCAAGTTGCAGAAGAGTGATCTTCTGCTTAAATGAACAAAAAAAGAAAAAAAGAAAATCTATTGCATAACCTCAGTGCATGATCACTATGGCAAAAATCCAACATGGCAGTTCTGGGCACCGCCTTGTTAGAAATCTCTGCCTCCCATATACATCCAGCCAATGAGCTATCCACTTTGGGAATGTGCTGAAATGCAATTCAGTTGTCCTAACAAGTGGGTGTGTGCACCCCCCCCCCATTTTTAAAAAAGCTCAGGAAAACTTCTGAAGTCTTGAAACGTAGTTTTTGTGGGTTTGGGCCACTCTCCTTCCAAATACTGTGATTCAACATGGGATCTCATTAAGACAGATGGAATTCCCCACAAATTCCATGAGGACTTTTTTCCTTGTCTAGACAACCCCTAACAGTATTCATGGCCCTGCCAACACTGTCCCCACAGTGAAACATGGTGGTGACAGTATCTATGTTGTGGGGATTTTTGCTTAACTGGAACAGGGAAACTGGTCAGGATGAAGGACAAGAAGGATGGAGCCAAATAATGAATTTTTTTTTTGAGGAAAACCTGGTTCACTTTGCAAGGGGGCTGATGCTAGGGGGAGGTTCATGGTTCAGCAGGAAATTACTCTAAATGTACAGTCAAAGTAACATAGGGGTGGCTGAAAATTTCTTAGTGTCTAGTGTCTTAGAATGGCCCAGTTAAACCCCAGACTTCAGTCCAACTGAGAATCTGTGGTAATGAAGGTTGCTCTTCACCAGTGACTCCCATCCAACTGGACAGAGCTGGAACAATTTCGCCAAGAAGATACAGGATCCAGGGCCAAAAAATACAGGATCCAGTAAAAAATACAGGGCCAAAAAAATACAGGATCCAGATGTATGAAACTAATACTTACCCAAGAAGATTTGCATCTGTAGTTGCTGCCAAAGATGGCTCTACCAAGTATTGATGGAGAGTGTGTGTGAAAACTAGGGCCAGTTTGTTTTTGCTTACTTATATGTCATTACGTATATTACACCTTCAACATTTTGAGTCTCATGTGCACATCAACAGAAAAATCTATTCCAATTCCAGGTTGTAACATAACAAGATGTGAATTTTGGGTTGTAACAATGCACATGGGAAACAGATCTATGAGTCTTAGTAGACCATAAGCTAAACATGAGTCAACAGTGTAATGTGGCAGCTAAAAAGTCAATGTGAGTCTAGGCTGCATCAATAGGAGTATAGTGTCTAGATTGAGGAAAATAATAGTCAATGTCTATTCTGCCTTGGTCAGACCTCACCTGGTATAGTGTGTCCAGTTCTGGGTACCACAATTCAAGAAGGATATTGACAAGCTAGACTGTGTCCAGAGGAGGTGAACAAAATGCTAAAAGGCCTGGAAGCCATGCCTTTGTGGTCCCGTCCAACTCTATGATTCTATGATTCTAAGATGCGGAAAGGTCAATGAGAGGATACTTCTGCAAGACAGTGTATATGCTGCTAAATTATGGTCTTCTAATCAAGAAAGTTAGAGATGAACATTATGGAAGCATAGAGAGTCAGGGTGGTGTAGTGGTTTGAGCATTGATTCTTGAGTCCAGGGTTCAAATCCCTGTTCAGCCATGGAAACCCACTGGGTGAACTTGGACAAATCACACTCTATCAGCCTTAGAGGAAGGCAATGGCAAACATTCTCTGATAAATCTTGCCAAGAACCCAGCTCTCCCGCTGCCTGGCCGAGCCTCACGGCAGGGAAGCCTATTTGTGGGCCTGGAGGAGAGAAAGAGACCAGGATATATTGTGTTGTCGGCTAGCATCAGTGACACGAGGTGAGGGGCAGGGCCAGAGAACATAAAATGGCCTGCCACCCTTCATCTCGGCCTCTTTCCTTTTGGCGACCCACCCTCCTGTCACTGGCATAAGTCCAGGAGGGATGATCCGCCCCAGCTGCTCCCACAATAGGTTGTCTCCCCCTGCTGAAGATATAATGGGCATTAAACAGGTAGGGTTAAGAAATAAGGACCCCTTTTATTTCATCCCATATCTGTGTGTGGTCTCATTTTTTCTCTGAGTCAGTCTACAAATGCCCCTTGATAGGTTTGCCTTAGGATTGCCATCAGTCAGAAATGACTTCAATGCACACAACAACAACAAGAATGTTTCATTATCTGTCCTCTCATTGAGAAATCTCTGAGCAGTTTCCAAGGAACCTAAGGTTTTCTTCCTCAGAAGAAAGATGAAAAGACACCGGGCGAGATAGGAGCAATGGCCTATTTCCAATTAACCTAAATTATTGGCACCCATACAAGATGCACATATAATCAATATGCCTTGGCCCCAGTGCAAACCCATGACAAAGAGTAACCTACAATATGAATCTGTCAATTTTTTAGCAGCTGTAACTGAAATGAAAAAAAAGGATAGTGAGACACACAGAGAATGTCAGTCTCTACAGACGTTTAGTGTTGTCACCACCGCCAGCACTGATGAAATTTCCTTAAGCAATGTGACAGCTATTTCGCACTCCCTGCTACATGACATCTGCTCCTAAATTTTCAAAGTAATGTACAGAGATTAAGCTTTGCAACTCTTGTTAGAGTCAAAGGAGCAAGAGGCTGCCCCCCCACATACACATAGCCAAATGTCCACATGTTCACACATACACACTCACTCATTCACTTATACAGACAACACAAAACACATTGGAAAACATTCCCTGGATGCTCTGAGCCATGACATGAAAATGCAAGAAAGCAGTGACAGCATTCGACTGCAATCTTGTATTAAACAATCATGCTGTCTATGAGGCTCCTTTTTGCATAAATTTTAAACAGCACAGCATTTGGCAATGGAGAAAGCAAATGCATTCACCCACCATTGCAAGTCTTAGCAATAATAATAGAGTACTGCGTCCAAGATCTGGTAAAGAAGTGAAACAGACAAATACTACATGGTGCTAGCCACTGTATAGTTATGATTGATGAGAGTTTTCCATTTCATTTTCTCAATGAAACAATGGTAGAATCAGGGCCAGTGAGGCTGTCCCCTCAGGTGGAATGGTAGGTGTGGCAAACCAATCCCTCACCCACCCTGTCAGAGGCCCTGCTGACCCCCCCCCATAAGGTGTGGTTCCTTGCCCTTGCTATTCTTGTCACCCTAGAGAGCTGCCAATATCAGTTCTCCTTAGTGTCCCAAAAAGAGGAAGAGGAGGACTCTCACTAGCAGAGGTAAACAAAACAAATTAAAACAAAAACACCCACCACCAACAGTTGTTCCCAACTTCCAAGAAAACTGAAGAGTGTTCAGTTGTGTTCACACACTCCCATTTTGCTTGAGGAATTAACAAAATTAAGAACAATAACAACAACCACCTGCCTCTCCCCATGAAACATTCTTCAGTGATACGTATACACTCTTATTTATATGATTAACATTTGTTCATACAGTACTTTCCTTTGTTATATTTCCTACAAATGGTACAGCACTAACAGTTCTGCTTAGAAGTAACAAAACAGTTTCTTAAAAACAGAGGGCCAGCTGCTCTCAGAATTATGCTGTTCTCCACTTGCTAGTCTGTATCTAAAGTGATAGTCTGAAACTGGAATAATATGAATATTATAGAAGTCAAAGAATTTGCGCACTTCAGATTAGATACATTCATCTATTGACATCAAATGATAGTTGCTGGTAACTTCTCTGCTCATGTCCTGGATGCTTTCATTCCTTTTCTTTTCTTTTCTTTTCTTTCTTTCTTTCTTTTTTTAAGCAGATTTTCCAGTCATGAGGCAGGATCTTCATAACTATTTGATTAGGGAAGAGGAATAGTTAAAGCAAATTGAGTTTGGTTTCAGTAGTTCAGATTCCTGTACTGATATCATAGAATCATAGAATCATAGAATTGCAGAGTTGGAAGAGACCATGAGAGCCATCCAGTCCAACCCCCTGCCACATAGGAAATCTTGATCAAAGCATCCCTGACAGATGGCCATACAGCCTCTGTTTAAAGACCTCCTAGGAAGGAGACCCCACCACACTCTGAGGGAGTGTGTTCCACTGCCTAACAGCTCTGACTGTCAAAAAGTTCCTCCTAATGTTGAGGTGGAATCTCTGTTCCTGGAGCTTGCACCCATTGCTCCGTGTTCCAGTCTCTGGAGCAGCAGAAAACAAGCCTGCTCCATCCTCAGCATGACATCCCTACAAATACTTATCATAGAATCATAGAATCATAGAATTGCAGAGTTGGAAGAGACCACGAGGGCCATCCAGTCCAACCCCCTGCCACGCAGGAAATCACAATCAAAGCATCCCCGACAGATGGCCATCCAGCCTCTGTTTAAAGACCTCCAAGGAAGGAGACCCCACCACGCTCCGAGGGAGTGTGTTCCACTGCCGAACAGCTCTGACTGTCAAAAAGTTCCTCCTCATGTTGAGGTGGAATCTCTGTTCCTGGAGCTTGCACCCATTGCTCCGTGTTCCAGTCTCTGGAGCAGCAGAAAACAAGCCTGCTCCATCCTCAGCGTGACATCCCTTCAAATACTTAAACAGGGCTATCATATCGCCTCTAAACCGTCTTTTTTCCAGGCTAAACATACCCAGCTCCCTAAGTCTCTCCTCATAAGGCATTGTTTCCAGACCTTTCACCATTTTAGTTGCCCTTCTCTGGACACGCTCCAATTTGTCAATATCCTTTCTGAATTGTGGTGCCCAGAACTGGACACAGTATTCTAAGTGAGGTCTGACCAAGGCAGAATAGAGTGGCACTATTACTTCCCTTGATCTAGACACTATACTTCTATTGATACAGCCCAAAATTGCATTGGCCTTTTTAGCTGCCGCATCACACTGTTGGCTCATGTTCAACTTGTGGTCTACTAGGACTCCTAGATCCCTTTCGCACATAGTCTCATTCAGCCAGGTCTCTCCCATCCTATATTTATGCATTTCATTTTTCCGCCCTAAATGCAGTACTTTACATTTCTCCGTATTGAATTTCATTTTGTTAGCTTTGGCCCAGCTCTCCAGTCTATCCGCCTCTTAACCATCTTTTTTTTCCAGGCTAAACATACCCAGCTCCCTAAGTCTCTCCTCATAAGGCAACATTTCCAGACCATTCACCATATGAACTGCACAGCTTCACATTCATTTACATCTAAATTATTTGTTGCTAGGTCATGTCTGTTCTGATGTACTATTACTTGATCACATATCAAACACCAATCAGACTCTGACATATTCATTTGCTAGGCTGTTACATCTGCTACAATTTAGGGTTTTCATTTTACGGAAGGAGTCTGCAGAAGAGGCTTGGGAAGAGCTTACAGAGTAACATGCCTAGCTGAGAACTTATGAAACATTTTTTCCCCTCTTCCCCTTTTTTCTTGCTTGCTTTTCTAATTGTGTTTGTTTCTTTACCAAAGATGATGAAAGATTGGAAGATGTTTTCTACTCTGTTTTGTTTTAATAAAATAGTTACTAAACTGAATTTTGTTTGAATAGACTTCTGGTGATCAGGATTGGAATAGCACCTTGTTGGGAGATATCAAAAGGCTGTGAGAGAAGAAACAGATTTTTTTTAATCATCTGGAATTTTGCTATGTCAATCAAATTAGACAATTTCTTGAGAAATGGAATAACTTATTTGGGATTAAAATGTTGAAATACTGCATAAGAAATCTTCCATAACTATTTTGGTAGGCTTCTTGGACTTAATGAACTAATACATACATATATCTATATCTATATCTATATCTAGATCTAGATCTAGATCTAGATCTAGATCTAGATTGACGCCCCCTTGTCGTGGGAGAGAGGCTTCCGTACCCTAATGATGTTTTGAGCTATGCTGGCGGTGGCATAATAGCCACTGGTAGGGTCTCCCATGCCAGACAGGTCAAAACCAAAGGGTCTGACAAAGAGCGTCAAAGGGAAGGATGGGCTCTCTAGCCTTATGGCAACCATCCTAGGAGAAGGAAAACTCTAATCCCAAACCTGGGCAGATGGTGCTCGTCCAACCCTGTAAGGTCCACCGTCTAAGAGAAGGAAACTCTAATCAAACCTACGGCCCGAGGACCTCGCTGCTACATCCATGCTTGCAAGGCCACAGCAGATGAACCTCTGGTTTAAAGGGTGAGGCCAGTTCTGTGCATGCTACGCTCCACCAGAAAAATCCATTGCACAGGCTCGAAGGCTCGAAGGACTCGATATCTAGATATAGATATAGATATAGATATAGATATATAGATATAGATATACACATACACATACCTATATGTACTACACAGAAAAATAGAAAGGATTTTATTCCACAGAGGTATGCCCACTTACATGGGAGTAAGTTCCACCAAGTTTTGAGAAGCTTTCTGCACAACACTAGACATTATAAGGTGTATATTGGTCCCTGGTGATACTCCTGTATCTACAGGGGTTTGGTTCCCAGATTTACTGTGGATATTGGAAACTGCAGATAACAGTGAACCCTGTTAAAATAAAGGACTTCCAGTAAAAACATACCATAAAGTTGTGTTGGAGGACCTAGAGGAGGCCTAGAGATAAAGTCTCTTTAATCATTTTCTAGCATGGCTCTATGGTATGTGTCCCCTATTTTGTGTCCTGTGTATAACTAAAACCACTGATATTGGTTGTGCAGATACAGGGGTAAGAATGTATTATTCAATAGGGAGGTAATATGCTTGACTGACTGGGGTGATTTTTGCAATTTGTGAAATAAAATCAGATATGATAAATAATGAAATCATGGTCAAAATGGAATAAAAATAATCAAGCTGAACCCCTATACTCTAGAATTTTGTCTTTACATTTAGAATGGAAAGGACTTGAGATTCAATAAAATCTGAATGTGGAAAACCTGAAACTTATAGGTTTGGCCATCCAGGCCTGGGGCTTTAATTTCTTACCTCTTAAAAGTTGGTGTGTACATCACTATATGTTCAGCCATGTTCGTGAGAAAACTTGGGTTCCCTTACCTTTTCTGAAAGACTCTTTATCTGTAATACCAATACTTTCAAATAACAACAATGTTTATTTATAATGTCCTTTTCACCAAAGGGCAGAACATCAAACATACAGTCAAAGACAAGGATAATAAAACACAACACTAAGAATATACACAAAATGAAATGAAATGAAATGAAATCCTCAACACTCACCAGTGACTACCCATCTCAGCAACCTTAGGCACAACTTAATCCAGCGAACCAAAGGGGAAGTCTTTCAATCCTTTATGAAAATGGGCAAGATCCTCTTCCAGACAGAGTTCCAGAGGAAGACTGTTCCACAGATGTGGGGCTAGGTCTTGAAAGGCTTGCAGCCTTGACGGAGCTATATGCATCGGAGGAGAAGGCAATAAATCCTTTGCCTGTGGATCTTAAATTCCTAGATGGTACATACCATGCTAGCTGAGCTGCCAGGTACTGGGGAAGATTAGAGTGCAGAGTCTTAAATACCAGAACCAAAAGTTTGAAACAGGTCCTGGCCTGAACTGGTAGCCAGTGAAGCGATCTACAGCAGAAATAAGCAGAAGGGATCTATGGCAGGATCTATGGCAGAAATAAGGAGAAATTTATCTCTTCAGGTTAACAATAGTTGTAGCTATTGGATTCAGCTGATAGGAAAGAATTATGATTCAGTTTGTTTGAAGAAGTTACCAAAATACACAAATTTACTCATATTTAAAAACTTGAGACTTTTAAAACATGAGAACATATTTTCTCATGTTCTTCTCTCCTCCACGAAGTATCATGATGCTGCTTTCCCCAAAGTGAATAATACAATATAGAGTAGACAGTGATGAATGGGGATATAAAGAAATGTGGTTTTAATGTTATTAATCCTAACTAGAGGAGACCCATGGAATCAACTGTATTAACTGTTAACTGTATTAATGTTGACTCATTAAATAATTGATTCAACGGGTTTACTCTGATTAGTATTAACTACCAGAATCCCAGCCATATTTTGTGCAAAGTGCAATTGATTTTTTGTGTATGTGGGGAAAAAGAAAGATAAGCACCTATCATTGCAGAATATATGTCAATGATTTCTTTTGCCAGTATCACATCTTATTTATTGGTCAGTGTTCCAAGTATTATTTACTTCCTTAGGAAGAACAAGTTATTTCTCCATAACTGTATTTCTTTGACTAGTTATTTCTATAGTCAAACATATCAAGTCTGCAAAGCAACATTTGGAAGCTTCTAGGGTTAGGTGATAGATAATTTACTTGGACGCCTACATTCAGCCCTCTGAGCACATGCTGACATTGTCTTCCTGCTCTCTTCCTTAGTTGAGCATTGCATAAACCCCTGTATGAGGAAGCACCAGTGCATGAGGGAAACCAGCAGTGCAGAAACTTCGTGGGTTGTATAATTACACAGACCAACTTGTTACCCAAATTACTTGTGGAATTCCACACAAATATTGAGTTTCTGTTATGTTGGGGAAACCAGCAGCAATGTGACGGCGATGCAAGGGGGGAAAACAGAAAGGGATCTTTATGCTGGTTTTTACCCCTACTAGCTTTTTTTGTTTTTGTTTTTACCCCTACTGTACAAATGAACACAAGATGGAAAGTTAAAAATGATATTTATTAAGGACTTAAAAATAATAATACAATAATACAAAACAAAATGCACACATTCATACAATAAAGCATACACACAAGATCACTAGGAATGGAAGAAGAAAGATTGGGAGTTTTTTCTGGGGAATACGACACTTGTCTCATAGTCCAAAGTTTCAAGGTGGACTGGCAGCATGGATGGATGAAGCAGGAATGGCTAACACAGAGAGACGTCGTGTCCCCAGGAAGAGACTCTTTGCACAGTGAGGCAGGGTTTGGGGCCAGTAATTATACCCAAAAATGTGTCTTCAGGTGCTTGGAGTCCGTGTGTTGAAACAATGCATTCCAAGTATCTCTCAGAGATTGAACAATGGGTCTCAAGAACCTCCTGGATTTGAACAATGGGCTTAATGTGTTGCAACTACTCATGTTCTTGTGAGTAACTATGCAAAGCATGAGCTGCCTCCTTAATAGCTGGGTCTGGGGACTAAAGGAAGAGTGATACCTTTAGACAAAGGGTTACTCCAACCACTGATAATGGGATCAATTGTCTGCCATTAGGGTGTGAGCAGACAATGTCTTTTGACCTCATTATGTTTCCTCACCGTTTGTAATTCATTAATACTCCTTCTTTTGGGTGATACGTGGCTTAGCACATGCCTTTAGGATTCTTACAGCAAGTCCCTGATATTTTATTGCTCTTTCCCATGGAAGACTATATTAATATGACAAATTAGTAATAAGCCAAATTTGGGGAGACCCAAGGTTGGGTCTTATTAGGGCACTAACAAACTGAAGATTTACAAATGAACAACTGTCTCCTCCTCCTCCTCCTCCTCCTTCTCCTTTGTCCTCTCTGTTCAGTGCAACATATGGGAGTATAACAACTCATGTATCAAAAGATAGGACAGGTGCTATACATTATTGAGTTCTGCTCACAAAAGATGAAGATACTTAATTCAAATGTCCAAACTGTAGTGCCTGAACAACATTGAGGAATATGACTAAGAAGGATTGTTCCATCCCAAGAAATGCCTTTTTCCATGCAGGATGATATAGGGTGTATTTAAATAAAGAACACAGAAATCTCACTACATTTTCTTATACAAAGGAAAAAACCAGCAAGGCTTCTCAGAGGTTGAGAACTCTGAAATCACAGATAATCAAAAATCAGATATTATTTGTCATGAGTCACTAAGAGATTCCTACAGTGGTGAAGGGGAAAGATGGTGTACATCAGTTTATTAATGAACTGTTTTATCAGTGGGAACAAGAAACATTGTGTAGTCTTCAGTAGAAAAATGAAAAGAGAAAATTGCTAAGCAAGGAAACTGGTAATCTAGAGCAAAAGAAGGAAAAAATGGCAGATAGTCACGTGACCACAGTCATGCCTACTGTCAAGGTCTGAACAACTCATGAGGGCTGGTACCTCAGCTTGGCTAGAGGAGACTGCTGTAGTACTCAGAATGGCTCTGAGGTCCACAGAGTGGGATTTTGTCCTCAGTAATGGGACTGAGACACAGCAGAAGCATGTAGTTCTTGGATGGGGAAAGTGTGGTTCATGGGCTATTTGTGGTTCCAAACCATTCTTAAGCCACTCAAACACTATACAAGACACCTCTAATCTCCCAGATACATGTTAGAAATTGGTTTAAAACAGGCCACAAATCAAACCAGAGCAAAACTGCTGGTGACATGGGTTCTTTCTTTCTCATATCTTCCCAACTATCTGAAAACCAGCCAAAATGTCATTTGTTTTGGCTGAAAAGTGAAACTGGAAGTGATATCACATTACCTCTGGCCACTCAGAAGGGGGCTTGCTGATTGCCAGCGGGCCTTTGTGTGGCCCGACTGGCACCCCCTGAGAGCCCTCCGGCACCCTTTCCCGTCACCAGGGGGAGGTATGGGGGAACCACATGGTCTCCCCCTGGTGGCCACCATATTGGCTGTCCCCTTCCCAGCCGGACTTGTGGCCGGAAGGGACAGGGTCGGAGCAGCAGCCAATCGGGGTGGGTCCGCTCTTCCCTGATTGGCCGCGGCCACCAGGACAGGGCGGGACATCCGGCCAGACTCTGTCGTGGCTGGATGACGCATGAGGGAGGGCGACAGAGCTGATATAAGGCAGCTCCATCAGCTCTCCTCCATCTTTAGGCTCTGGAGAGTGAAGGCCTGCCCAACCACCCTCAGGTTGGATGCATTCTATGTTGCAATTTGCACGGCAGCGGATGTCATGGGTCGTGATAGAGCATGAGGTCAAGGGGTCTCTGCCAAGTGCAAGTTCAAGCAGTAGTTCAAGTTCAAGGGAGACCCCACCTCCTGCAGTTAATCATTTGTTTGCAGGGGAGGAGAGAGAGTCGAGCAGATGGCTTGGCCAGCATCTCTCTCCTCCAGGGAGTCGGGATGGACCAACTTGTGAACTTGACTCACATGGTGGACTCAAGGAGCAGATCACGACCCATGCGTTGCCCCCAACCATCTAGCTTGCAAGTTGTGGCCATTAATTGCCAAAAAACATGTATCTTACTAACCTGTATTTAACCCATGTTTTCTGAAGATGTAAACAAATATAATCAAAGTTATCCTATACAATGTGTATGTGTATTATTCAGGAGGGTGGAGGGGCTGTACGGTCTGGGTCCGCAATATACCATCATGTCCCACAGAGGCAAAAACGGTCTCTACTCACTAAAGTTACCTACCCCTGATGTAGCTAGTGAAACTCTGTTAAGTGGGATCTTGATACCTCTAATTAGTCAGCTCCCTCAAGGCTATTCAAAGACAGAAGGAGATGCTCTATTAATGATTGACGCATGAAATAACGAGACCACACACAGAAGATTGGGTTGAAATACGGGCCACTTTATTGATATATTTCCTATTTATTATGATTTTCTTGTGGTATGTCTAATATGGAAAAAGGGTGGGAGATCCCTCGTGGGGGCACGCACATGGGCAGTTGGTCACAAATGACCCAACTCCCAGAGACCCACAAGCGAGAGGAGGGTGGGTCCTCAAATGGACCTAGAACCTGACCTTCCATAACCTCCTTCTGAATCTTCTGCCTGACCACATGTTCTAAACCCCATACTGATTTAAGATTGGGTGCCATGTAAGGCCCGCGCACACCTTGGTAAGGTATGCGAAAGCCCTCATGGAAAACGTCCCGGAGGTATTGAGCTGCCGACTGGTCCGGATACACATGTAGCCAGGCAGCCAAAACCTCCAGCCTAATTGGGCTGGGACTCTTTTCCCTGAGGGGCGGGGTTGTTCGGTCCCTTCCTCCCTCCCTGCTGGTCCTTTCGGGCAATTGTGGAATGAGTGTCCTCCGCCAGAGATGGAACACTCGTGGTGAAAGGCGCACGGGCGGCGAGAGCAAGTCCCTCTGTACCCAAACTCCCAGCATAACAGCTGGCAATTTGGAGTCACCGGCTGATTAGGCTGAGTGGACTGACGTGATGAACTACCAGGACGTGTATTCTGCAACAAGTGTCCGCTCTGTGCTCTTTCCCCCAATATAGGCCAGCTTGGGGACATAATCTACAGCCACAGGTGTGAGTTGATAATATCCCACCTCAAAGTTGGATAGGAGGCCGCCATTTGCCGGAATGCTTCATCGTATTGAAGCCAAGCCGGACCAGCAAAATCAACATAGGCCCTGTAAATAATATCTAGGTATCTTATGAAGGCATAAGATTTGTGGGGCTGGCTGTGTGAGACAACAAAGGCCCAAAACAACTAAGGCCAAAAGCAGAGCAGGGAGGCAAAAGGAATGGACACGAGGCCCCGGAGGGTGAGCGGGGCTGAGAAGTGGGGTGAGTGGCGGCCGCGCTGAGAATCGGGGAGGGAGGGGGGCGAGCGGCGTCCGGGGAACAAAAGAGACACGGTGGGCCTCAAACTCCGGCCTCGGGTGCCACGGGCGGAGGATCAACCACTGGGCCACCCTGGCTGCTAAACAGGAACGCGGCGGAGCGTGCTGAGAAGCGGGGAGGGAGGGGGCTGCGAGCGGCATCCGGGGAAAAACACAGGAACGCGGCAGAGCGCGCTGAGAAGTGGTGAGGGAGGGGGCTGCGAGTGGCGTCCGGGGAACAACACAGGAACGCTGCTGAGCAAACAAAAGGGGGGGGGCTGAGAGACCAAATGAGGCGGAGCGCGCTAAGAAGGTGAAAAGCAGTGCCCGCGGGGCTAATGAGGAACGAACACGAACGAACGAACTAAGCCGAGACAAAAGGAGAGCAAGCAGGGAGCGCAGTTGCAGAAAAGGCGGCCAGTCGGCCCCGAAGCAAAAAGGGGGGGGGGGCAAGGGGCTTCCAACTCAATTAGCAAATTGAAACACTAAGCTCAAATACCACTACACACTACCACAAGAAAGCAACTATAACCATACAACCATACAACAAAATACAACAACACACAACACAACAATAGGCATGCACAAAAAGGACAAATAAAGGTACAGGCAATTAAAGCAATTCAACAACAATCACCACAACCACAATCACAATCACAGTGCTGGGCTGCACCCCAAAGCACAGCACAGCCAACTTATCTATCCCTCGAAGCAGGTTACCCTCCGAACGATCCAGTGAAAAGAGGAGGAGGCCAGGGGTGGTAAGGGGTGAAATAGGCCCTGCATTGGCGCCGCCCCTGACTCCTCCTGACCAGGGCGTGTCCACGCCCCGGCCAACCCTTGGGCTCGCCTCCATGCCCATCATTAAAACACCTCCCCCGGATCCACCATTCTTCAGGATCCGGGGGGTGTGTGTCTGTTATGGCTATCTCATGAACTTTTAACAGTAGGGGCAAATTTCAACATATGCCCTTCTGTCTGTCTGATTGAACTTACTGCCACAAATGGAACACCTGCTGTGCCACAGGTGTCCTGTCAAGACTGATGTATTGCCAACTGACATGGAAAGCTATCAAAATGAAATAAAGGACAAAATACACAGGAAAGAAAGGAGGAGAGAGAGAAGTGGGGCAGTGGGAGAATGGAAACCTCACTGGTTGCTTAGATCTAAGGAAAAAGTGAAATAGAGCATTCCACTCAAAGCAACTGTTAGCTAGGGAAAATAGATCTGGAAGGCAGAGGTCACAGCCTTTGGAACATGAACCCTGAGGGGTGGCTTCCTGTCCAAACATCTTTATTGCCTAGGTTTAGAAGGTTCTGAATATTGTTCTGGACAGCCACAAAACCCATGTGTGGAAATAGACCATGAAGAAGAAGAGAGGATTACACATTTTATAATGTATTCCTACATTGAGCCCCTAGACAATGTGTTCTCTGCATTTCTTATCATTTCTTATTGATTCCACATGGGAAACACAGTTTGTGCTGAACATACAGTGTAAAGTTTTGGGAATTAAGCATCAGAAAAGACATTTTGAAATGACATTTGATTAATCACAGAAATTAGGGAAGCTTGTTTATTAATTTTGGTAGCAGCACCAGCATTTACTTTTGACCAGAACAGTTGTTTGAATTCAGGCAGATGAAAAAAAGTAATAAATGCTGTGAGCATTAGCTTATCACTATCATATTTTTAATGTATTCCTACTCCATGTCTTCCCAATGTCACATTGCGGCATCTGCATGGTAACAATTGTTAAATTAATCTGTAAATATTCCAAATGTGCTTTAAGCTTCACTCTGGTATGTTGATCCAACAGAAAGTTATTGCATGCTCTGAAAACTGAGCATTAATCTCCGTGAATTTACTAACATTATTCCTAACCACAGTGGGTACAGTAGCTTGAAAGATTTTCAATTAAAAACCATTCCATCTGATATAAATTACTATTATTATACAGTGGAAGAAACACTGGAAATACCTACTAGCTTGTTAGATGTGTGCTGCCCTTACTCTCACCTCATCTTCCTAACAGTGATTTCAGAAAACTGCTGTTATTTCAAATTCTATCATGAGACTATGTAAAAAAATAAAATAAAAAGTAGAGCTGTAGAAATGCATAAAATCTTCCTGGGGAAAAAAACTTAACAGTGTAAACTACTAGATATCACTTGTATTATCTGCATTTGGAACATTCATTATGCTTCAGAGAAGTGGGTGTGGTAATATATTATTTATTGATTTATTTTCACAAGCAATCTGTTTTCTAAATCTGGCAAGAACAATTTAATAGATAACTCTAGGAATAAAAAGGTTATGGATTTGCTAATTTTTATTCTCTGCACGTCTTTACTAGCATTGCTTGATTTTGATTTTGATTTTTCAAATACACCCCTGGGCTTGGTTCCAGGGGTGCCCATGGATGATGAATTCCATGGATAATAGTGAATGCCATCCCAGGGGGGGCATCCCAGGGGGGTGCGTTTGCTCCTCCGACCCTTCCCCCTTTGGCCCCACCATAGCCCCGCTGCAGTGGCAATCCCCAGGGCAAAGAGGGAAGGGGAAAAGGCCAGTCCACTCCTCTCCCTCCCTTCACTGCTGTGATCACCACTGCAGCGACAGGAGCCCTCCTAGGGGAAGAGATGAGGGAGGTAAGATGCCTCCTCCCCCTCCATTTCCCCATCACCAACCATGGATAATTGAATCCATGGTTGGGGAATTAGTGGATATGGTGGTGCTACTGTATAAATATAGCAAAAAGAAATCAGATAACAAACCATTTACTCTCATTGCATGACAGCCAAAATCTGTTGCCTGAAACAGCTACCTCAATAAAGATAGGACAGCCCTGTCCTACTGTAATGACAAACTACTTCAGTCAAACAGATAATAATAAAGAAAACATTTAAAGTCATAACAATATTACATGTAACTAAGGTGAGCTGGCTGTCTATGGAAACTATATTGTTATGCTGAAAAAGGATATATAGAAATGTTTTCCGTTAGCATTACATCTCATGAAATAAATATTTCAGGTCAGGGGGGAGTTGTAACCTTCACCCATTCTGGTTGCCAGCACTACTTTAAGGTTGCAATGTTGCATGTTCCTACATGAGCATGTATAATTTATGAGTACCTCTGAGTATACATATGTAGAGATCCAGCATAGTGTAGTGTTTCGAGTGTTGGACTAGAACTCTGGGAAATCAGTGTTCTAATCTCTGTTTAGCCATGGAAATCCATAGAGTAACCTTGGGCATATCATGCTCTCACCCTTAGAGGGAGGCAATGGCAAACCTCCTCTTAAAAAAATCTTGCCAAGAAAAACCTATGATAAGGTTGGCATAAGTTGGAGTTGACTTGAAGGCACATAGCAAAAATAAGTGCATGTGTCAGATTACACTTATGTTTCCAAAGATGCTGTTAGGTGCTGGCAGATATGCATGAGAGGGATGGGAGACATATTAGTATCTATCAAAATAATGTATGGGGTGAGACAAATTGTACATACACATCCATATCCATGGATTCAGTATCCATGGTTTCACGTAACCACATTCACCCCCTTCCCTCCCCCCCCCAAAAAACACTCCACATGTTCTCTCTAGGCATTTCTAGATCCTCCAATGTGGTTCTGTGGTCAACTTCTGGTGTTTGTTTCATTGAAAATAATAGGGTTCCCTATTATCCATGGCTTCAGGTATCAATGTGGGGTCTTGGAACTTATGCCCTGCAAATACGGGGCTGAAGGTATATCACTAATCCATCAGCATAAGCTCTAGTTTCAAATAAGGTTTTTGTGTCACATCCAAGAATGTAGATTTATTATTGAATGTATGCAAAATAAGCATGCACCATATGTAGACATATTCCTCAATCCTGAGGTTATGTCTTATCATATGAAATGCTACACAGACACAGTAGGTTCTAGGACTGAAGTATATTTCTGATATTATATTGCAAATAGCATTGATGTAGATTTAAATGGAACAATTTTTACTTCCCTCATTCTTCTTAATTATGAATAGGGATGGGTGAGAAATCTGTTTAGCTTGTATTTTAATGAAAACATACCAATTGCACATTTCCCAAACCTACAGTTACACTTAAATAGTTTATTGTTCAATTCCATACATTTTTAGAAGCATGATATAGTTTACAAATGAACAAGCATGGATACAAATTGAAACTACTGTATACTAATATGTGTCCGTTTGTGGAAAATGTAAACAAAAATGTATATATTTGTAAACTATACACAGAAATGCTTTTTTGGTGAGGAAAAAACACTTGAAGATTAAATACATTTGCAAAAGCAACCACAAAAATGTACACAATTTAAAATTAAATACAAAAATGTGTGCAAGTCTGTGTATTTCCTACAAAGATGTGCACAAAAAATTGTACAAATATTTGTGGAAATGAAAATATTTAAAATCTCATCTGGAACCAAGACAGAATGGACAGGAGAGAAAAAAGGAAACCCAACTTTAACTGAATTTAACAGTTCTAACCATCCCTAATTATAAATTACTTTACTGGAAAAAATTGTGTTAACAAAGTGCTGTCATCTTGATGTGTCAGATTCAATCTAAGCAAGTAATAAACTGAACATTATTTTTCAGAATACAGAGTGACACAAGTGATAAAAATTACATCTTATACATAAGGGTGGGGGTACCCAATGCATTTGTCCATTTTCTTCCTAAAAGAGATACTGGTTCTATTAATGTGATAATTCACATTATAATTAATTCAAAAATGTTTAGCCAGCTGCAAGGATCATATTATCTCCAGGGACAGGACCAGAAAAGAAACTACTTCAAGCATTCCTACTGGGCAGTTTAATGAATGAAGTTCCTATATTCTAAGATTTAATTCATATTGTTTTGTGACACACACTAGCCTCCAGGATCTGTAGGAAATGAAAGAATATGCTGGTTCCATATTACTTTTCTGTCGTCATACAAATGAAACTGATATTATATATTCAAGCTTTTTTAAAAAAAAAACCAAAAAAAAACCCACCAATAATCAAATAGTTTGATCGACTTCTTGTTTCTGAGAGTTTTTTTTTTTTTTAAATGGGGAGAGAGAACAGGAATCAACAAAATCAAGCACATTTCCCTCTTAAATAGGAAGAGAATCTAAATCTTTATTGATCAGTGGTTAAAGGTTCTTATACATTATCTTTTTCTATATTTAATCTAGTTTTTGCATATTGATGTTAAATCTTCAAGCTAGTGTCAGATATATATTCACATCATATCCTGCCATCCTTAATAATATGAAAGCCATTAGTTTTCAGAGCACTGCTGGAATCAAAATCTATGTCACAATAAGGAACTTGTCTTGCAGACACAGTCTTTGATCATTCAGCCGGTGAAAGGAGGTTGTTAGATATCTTTATGGAATGTAGAGACTTGCAGATATGGGAGGGAGAATCTGTTTTGTTTTTTAAAAGTATTTATTACAGTAGTTCATCTTGTTACCACAAAAGGGTGAGAAAAACTACTGCTGCTGAAATTTGTGGTTTTGTTCAAATGTTATAAGTAGAAGAAATCTGCCTTTCTTTGCACTTGGTCACCCTAGTCCTATAGGGCAAGTTCCCATAATATTACCCAGACTTTCACCATTATAAAATGGAGGCATCTGTTATTATCTGCCATGCCCATAAGAGACTCAATCTAGTCCTACCCCTGGCAAAGTAGGTGCAACAAAACTTTGTCCATAGGACAAGGGGCAGGGAAATTGTAGCTTTCCAAATGTTCTTAGATTACAATTCTCATCATGCCTGAGCATCAGTCATACTGACTGAGGCTTATGGGAGCTGGAGTCCAACAATATCTGGAGGACCAGAGGTCCCACACTCCTCTCACAGGGCACTTGTCTCATAGGGCATAGCAGAGTCCCATTCTTTCTCTGGCAAACATGCCGATATGTTGCCAAATTGTTATAAGAAATGGGAAGCTATTTTCTCCTCATCTTCAAGATAGATTGGTAGTCAAAAACAGAGGAGAAACATACAGGCTTCCCATTCACTGCCAAAACAACAGAAAAGAAAGTAACAAAAGTAATTGAGTAAAAACAGAACAGAACAAAACAAAGAGTAACAATCTCAAAGTGCCTATTGGGGGTGTAAATCATACTCACAAATTTTCTTATTTTAGATTAGAAAAGTCATCTTGATTCACTGTGAAGAAAATTACCAGCCCTTGACAAATTACCATTGCCAAAAGATTTTTCTTTACACTTTGAGACTGCAGAAAACTTCTTATTATGAAAAGTTTTTTGTCTGAAAAAATGATCACGTTGTGGAAAAAACCAATGGATTTGTACAAAAATGTAGTTTTTTCACAAAATTATTTGTTTTTGTTTATTTATTTTTCACAAAAAAATGCCTCAAAGTGCAACCCCTTCCTATCAAAATATGTATGTACAGCACTCCTGTAATTTTACCCAGCAGGGAGAAAACTTATTTTTGCATGTGAGAATAAAATAATCACCAATCAACATCATTTTTTCCTGTGATATTTCAGGTCTGCTTTTTGATCCACACTTGTGCCAGAACAAGGGAGTAGAATCCTGAGGTAGTATAATGGATGGATAATGCACTGTATCAGACAGCAGGTTGAGATTCACATGTTCCTCTATATTATGTTTTCTATATACAACAACAATTTATTCATACAGTCCAGATGCCTATCAAACAATGAACAAGATGTACATTAATACATAAAACCAGCTTGGCATCTATATACTTATTGGTAGACTTTTTGGAGCTCAGGCCAACTTTTCACCTTTTAACTTCCCTCTCACTGGTCTTAATGAGCACAGATAAGAATTTAGCAACTGACAAGGTAACATTAAGATATTTATCTTCTAATAGGAATGTGACATAGAACCTCTCTGAACAGCCAGGTAGATGGCTTAACAAAGGAAAAATCAGTTGTTTATGACTCTGAAAATGAAGAACGCAGGATAGTAGAATATGAGACATGGTTTCCACCTCCTGCAACCTACACGGACAGAGCCTTGATGCGAAAGGTAGCCTGGCATATCTGTCATACAGCATTGCTGAAGGAAAAACATTATATCTGGCCTTTGTAAATAATATGTGATAGATTGGCACATTCAAGTTTTTTTATGAATTCAGCCAGAGAAAATGATCCCCGGTATTGTATATGCAATGCACTAGGTGAACATGACAGAAAGGATTTAGCCTGCAAATTGCAAAAAGTAATATCCTGAAGTCTTTGCTTAACAGTTTTAAGGCTGTGTCATAACCCAGGTTAAAGAGGAAGGATGGTGAGAGATCAGTTGTGGTTGCCTTTTGGGCAATGTATTTGGACTATCTGCTTTCATAATTTCATATGCTGAGATGTGTTGCCAATCCAGTTCTAGTGCTTGTATCTGGGAAAAGCCCTCCTTCTATGAGGGCTTGGATAACAGCCATGAAACTTTGGCTTACATACTTTTCAAGCATGGTAAGAGTCTACTCAGCCACCTTGCAATGGTCAATTATGTTGTCTATATAGTGAACACACTGGAAGTAGAAGACTAGTACACCAGACTTGTTCTTTCCCTTAATGTGGTATTTTATACTTCCGTTACATTTTTTTTCATTGCACATGGTGCACTCTCAAATGTTATCCTTTACCTCCAGTCTGAAGTAATATAGTGTATTTTACCATTTCAACTTTCTGCCAAATTATTCTGTTGTATGTGTAAGTCAGGGCTAATTGTTAACTTCAGGCAAACAATAGAAAAAGAGTGGACAGAACCATAATCTACTGTACATTCACTGAAGCAAAGAAGCCCAGGAAGGAGGAAACTCATGAAACATAATGAGTTCCTTATTGAACTTCGGTGTTATTAATCAGATGAAGAAGATGATGAGGGTGCAGATCACACAGGCACATTCATATTGTATAAATAATCATGCTTGTATTGTCACATTGTCACTGTGCCTCTTCAGGATCTCAACACACAGAGACACACACAGACACAGATACACAGAGATAAAGATGATAAGGTGGTACTAGTAGCAATTCTAATCAGCCACAGTGTTTCCCTAAATGCTCAGGGGTCTTAATTTGGGGAATAAATGTATTCAGCTTGGCTACGTAAGGGGCAGGGGAAGCAGAATCTTTTGACCTATGTTTACTGGTACTGAGAAGGAGACAATAAGCTAGATAGTAAAATAATTTGATCTTTATTTGAGAAAAACAACAATAGCAACATTCACGCATACATTCAGGCTTCAAGCATTCATGCAAGACTAGTGAATAAAGTGAGAAATATTGGGGTAGAGGAATAGAGAAGGGAGTTGTTTTTGAGAGATATGACACCTGTCCTGTAGAGAGGAGGTTGTGGAAGGAACCAGCAAGGGTGGGGGGCTGGAACAGGAATGGCTGCACAGGCACACATAGTGTCCACAGGAAGGAGATCCATGAGTGCTTGAGTGGAATTTTGGATGGGTTTTTATAGTCAGTATTTGCCTCCAGGGGATGAAATCTATTGTAGGAGACAATGCTCCTTGGAGTTGCTCAAGGTGAGGCAAAGGCACTCCAGAGATGTTAATGGCATCTTAATGTGTGGGTACTTTGGCATTGAATGAAAAAACAACTTCCTTTGGGAAAGGGTGAAGGAGTGAAGGCTGTTTACAAGTTTGAGTCTCCCAGCCTTGGCTGATAGGGTTAGCCAGGTGTACGTGCCTTCAGCTTCTTTGCAAATTAACATTTCTTTAGAATTTAGGCGGTCCCTCCTTAAGTGCATACCTGACTGAGTCTGAACACTATTCTTTGTAATTTGTTGGAATTTTCCAGTTTTAATGGCTGCACTGCATGGAAGGCCACATTTGACCTAATTTTTAAATATTGCCAATTATTAATATAGATATGGGGCTGGCCATGTCAGGGTAGGTAACAATAGAACCAGGATTATCTCATTGTGCTTGATGTACATAACCACTTTAGGACAATTTAAGCCTGTAGAATAGAACCACTGTTTCCCACACCACACACATTTATCAAGCAGAACGTAGGGTGCGTGTTCACACCACAAACCCTGTCTTTGCTATACTGTGAAATTCTGAACTTTCTGAAAATGGAAAGTCAATGTTCACTAGCTTTATTTATTTATTTATTTATTTGGTTTCAGCATACCATACAAACCTTGGTCTCTGTCACACTATACAGTTAAAACAATAACTATGATTCTACAATAACTGACTTGACACCATCCCAAAGAATCCAGGGATTTTTCAGTATGATGAGGCAGTACAACTCTCTGGCAGAAAATTTTAAATGCCTCACAGAACTACAAATCCCACAGATTCATAGGATGAAGCTATGACAGATAAATCCATACCAAAATGCTCTGACTTTGTAGTGTGGAAGAGACACTAGATAGTAGATTGCTTATGCTCACAACCCAACAAAGCATACCCTCAGAAAATTTCCCACAATGATAGGAATTGGTTCAATGTAGGAAAAAGATGCTGCTCCAAATGGGTGTAAAAATAGTAGGAGGGGAAGGAGAGGAGGGGGAGAGGTGGGAGAAGAAAAATATTATTAATAATAATATTTATATGGTGATGGAGCAAAAATTCTAAAATGAAAAATGTGGTTTTCTTATTCTTCCCCCCACTATAAGGTAATACTTTCTATTGACGGGTTATATCTTATCCTGATTGGTCAGTGAGAACAGTGATGTAGGAAGCCTATGAAAACCAATAATACTTACAATGTCATCTAGTGGGGAGAAAACATTTAAAATTATTTGCTGTTCTATGCATGAATAAAAGAAGTTAAGATTTATATATCTTGGCTGGAATCCCATGCTTAAGGATGTTGTTATTGTGTGCATTCAAGTAACTTCCAACTTATGATGCTCCTAAGGCAAAATTATTACAGCATTTTTTTGGCAAGATTTATTCAGAGGGAGTTTTCTCTTGGCTTCTTCTTAAGGTGAGAGAATGTCACCTACCCAAGGGTTTCCATAGTCAAGTGAGGATTCAAACCCTGGTCTCCTGAATTCCTAGTCCAGCACTGAAACTACTACAACACAGTTGCTTAAAGATGTAGCCACCATACATAAAAAGAAGGAAGGGAGCGGGAGGGGGAAATGAATGTAGTAGCACCATTAAGACTAACTGGGTTTTATTTTGCATGAGCTTCTGTGAATATAAACCCACTTCTTCAGATGCAGTACAGAGTGATAAATGCTCAGGAATAAAGCATTTATAAAGACTGAGAAGGGCAGTCGTGAAGGAAATAGATAAGATCTTGAAATGTAAAGATATATCATTGAATACTAAAGTTAGGAGTGTCCATGCCATCATATTTCCAATTTCTATTTATGGTTGTGAATGTTGGACAGTGGAGAAAACTGATAGAAAGAAATCAACTCATTTGAAATGTGGTGCTGGAGAAGAGTTCTACAGATACTGTGGACTGCTAAAAAGACAAATCAATGGGTCCGAGAGCAAGTCAAGCTTGAAATTTCCCTAGAAGCCAAGATGACTAAGCTGAGACTGTTGTAATTTAGCCATATCATGAGAAGATATGACTCACTAGAAAATATAATAATGCTAGATAAGGTAGAAAGCAGTAAGAAAGGAAGACTGCATTACAGTTACATAGATTCAATCAAAGAAGCCATAGCCCTGAGGGCTTGTCTACATGGGCCAGAATATGTAGGCTCCCTGTGGGCATATTCCAACCCAGACTCTGACCTGTCCCTTCTCCTGTTCCCTGCACAAAATGAGATGGAGTCCAGACCACCATGCTGGCCTGTTCTTGCATCCACTTCCAACACTTGCATCCCACTCTCTGAAACCAGGAAGCCAACCCACAGCACAAGTAAGGCCCCTGCATGTGACCAGTCTAGTCACATGCTGTGGGCTTGCTTCCTGGATCCAGAGAGTGCAATGCAGATGGCATCTGTAGCAATGGGATGGCATGGTGGTATGGACTCCTGTGGTCCTGCAGGGCCCAATCCACTTCTTCTAAAGATAAACTTTTTTCGAGGTATTTTACCCCATCTTAGTCCTATCTTTGACCTGGGCATTGTGAGGACTGCCTGAGGTCAAATGGGGGGAAAGCCTTGGATCATTAGGACTGCGGGGCTCAAAAACAGGGCCAAGACAGGGTAAATAGCCCATCTAGAAAAGGCCTGAGTCTTTAAGACCTAAGCAGGGCTGTTGATGGCAGGGTGACTTGGAGGTCTCTCATTCATAAGTTCACTATAAGTCAAAGCTGATTTGGTGGCAGTTAACAACAAAATAAAGCATATTCACACAGTTGTGTGAATGGAAATAAATCGGATCCAGAAGGATGTAATCATGACTCTTTCCCTAAATTTTCAAAGGGCTTCATAAGGTGATAACAGCCACTTGCCTTTGCCTTCCTCTGAGGCTGAGAAATTGTGTCCAAGGTCACTCAGTGGATTTCCATGGCCAAGTATGGATTCAAACCATGGTCTCTAGAGTGATAGTCCAGCACTCAAACCACTACACTATTGTGGTTCTGTCCTGCATGGTGTCCTTTAAAGGTTGAGCAGATTGCACTAGATAATCACTGGTGGCCCTTCAGCCCTTTGTACTCTGTAAGTATGAATTCTAATAGCCTTATATTTGTCTTTTTAAGGTTTCTGACAATAGACCTTTAGCTCCTGAAGACTGAAAAAATTATCAGACAGGAACGCAAAAAGCATTCCTGTCCAACAATCTCCAATTTCGCCCCTATCCTGAAACAATAACCCTCCCCATTGCACTTATCTTCTCTCCTGATGCTCAGGCAGCCCAGGAGTGAACAGAGCTCTTACAGAGCTGCATTCACTTCCTGGAGTGAAATCCCACCCGTTCTCATAAGAAGATGCGAACGCAGGAAATTCAAAAATAAAAATAAACATAAATAAGTGACACCAAATACCTAAACACACTTTAAAAGTACCAAGCAACCCGGTGAGGGTACAAAGAAGAGGGTAGCTTACCTGGATGTCCCAATCTCATCTGGAAGTGTTCTGGCAGGACTTCCCATTGATGCTGGAATTTCGCCAGCAAAACGGAGCACATTGTTGCACACAGGCAATCCAGAATGGAAATTCCACGGGAGATCAATTGCCTGCTTCTCCCAAACAATAAAAAAGAATGTCCCCATAACCCCAGCAGAATGCTTGGGAGATGATGGGGGATGATGTCATCTGATAAGGAAGCCCTTTTGCAATCTCATGGTGTCATCATAACGCCATTTTTTGACACGTCTGAGAATCTCCTGAATCTGAACAGTGTGAACATACTGTTATCTTCCCCCCTCACCCCAGGAAAAAAAAAGCCACTGTATAATAAAATCTGAGATAAAATCCTCTTGAGCAAAAGGAACTAATAGAGACTTCAGGTTTTCTGAGGGTGGCATGATTGAGAGGTAGGACTGCAGCATCAGTCAATAATAGAAGTAAATAAAAGGCTGGGTGCAAAGAAAAAGAAAAGTATATCACTTCTACCATGCAATTATATTATACTAGTATATTATATACTAATATAATATAATTGCATGGTAGAAACTGTACACTTTTTCTTCTTTTTAATTTACCCAGCCTTTTATATACTTCTGTTATTGACTGATGTTGCAGTCCTACCTCTCAATCATGCCACTCTCAGAAAACCTGAAGTTTCTATTAGTTCCTTTTACTCAAGTGGGCAATAGCCCTTCTCAGGTTTTATCTGCCTGTTTGGATTTAGCATGTGACAAGAGAAGAACCTAATCTCACCCTGCCATCAATGCTTTCCTTACACAGAAAGCAATGTGTGTATTCCTGTCCATGTGAGCATGAACCTTAATTTTCTTTTTTGGAATAAATAAAACATGACAGATAACATGTCAGCAGGGCCGGTTTAACCTGTCTGCCAAATCAGCATTGGCAGGGGGCCCCGAGGTCAAGAGGGGGCCCCGAGGTCAAGAGAGGGCCCCGTGTTGGCCTCCTTAATATGAAAATAATGGGATTTCTGGTTTAAAATACCATAGAGTTGCCTTGGAAGGCCTAGAAAAGGGCTAGGGAAGACACATTTTCTAGGAAGACTCTATGGTAGGTGTGCTGTTTTGTGTCCCATGGATAATGAATCCAGGGATACGGGGGTCCTACTATAATCTGAACATCCTGTACGGTGAATAGGTTAGGTTACATTGACCTGAGATAAACATATGGGGGCCCCAAAGTAAAGCATTGCAGGGGGCCCCAAAATTCCTTAAACCGGTCCTGCATGTCAGAAAGGGATCTAGGAGTCCTAGTAGACCACAAGTTGAACATGAGTCAACAGTGTGATGCGGCAGCTAAAAAGGCCAATGCGATTTTTGGCTGCATCAATAGAAGTATAGTGTCCAGATCAAGGGAAGTAATAGTGCCGCTCTATTCTGCCTTGGTCAGACATCACCTAGAATACTGTGTCCAGTTCTGGGCACCACAATTCAAAAAGGATATTGACAAATTGGAGCGTGTCCAGAGGAGGGCGACTAAAATGGTGAAAGGTCTGGAAACCATGCCTTATGAGGAGAGACTTAGGGAGCTGGGTATGTTTAGCCTGGAAAAAAAGACGGTTAAGAGGTGATATGATAGCCCTGTTTAAGTATTTGAAGGGATGTCACGTTGAGGATGGAGCAAGCTTGTTTTCTGCTGCTCCAGAGATTGGAACACGGAGCAATGGATGCAAGCTCCAGGAACAGAGATTCCACCTCAACATTAGGAGGAACTTTTTGACAGTAAGGGCTGTTCGGCAGTGGAATGCACTCCCTCGGAGCGTGGTGTGGGTCTCCTTCCTTGGAGGTCTTTAAACAGAGGCTGGATGGCCATCTGTCGGGGATGCTTTGATCGTGATTTCCTGCATGGCAGGGGGTTGGACTGGATGGCCCTCGTGGTCTCTTCCAACTCTGCAATTCTATGATTCTATGATTCTGTGTTGATGACTATGCCCTCAACAAGACCACGACCTCTTCAAATCCCAAGCTGATAATTCATGTGACTGTTATATATATATATATATATATATATATATATATATATATTTATTTATTTATTGCGGGGGGTAGTTTGGGCAATGGCTGCTCCCCAACCTGAGGTCTAACCATGTCTGAAAATGATTTTAGGGTACTCTCAGTTGATCAGAAGAATGGGAGTGGAGTTGCCATTGAATTTTGATTGAACCAGCAAGTATTTCTGAAAAACACCACATTTCTATATGGGAATAAACTAACATATAGAAACAAATGGAATGGAATGTGAAACTAATCTAAAGCAACTGTTTTTACCTAACAGGCCAAGCCAGCATTACTAAGCTTGATTGTTAAAGAATATATCCCAGTTTGCCACAATGCATATTCTTCACAACATAACACCTTTCTTTGAAGTCTACAGTACCATGAGTTGTAATTATATCAAAGTAGGGATAGGCAAACTATTACCATGTAGATGCTTTGTGTGACAACTCCATAATCCCTGATTTTGGGCCATGGTTGCTGGGGCTGGTGGGGATTAGAATCCAATCCAAAAACAGGAGGTTTTCAATCCCTGTTCCAAATGGTTTGTCTATGAAAAACAAACAGACCCAGAGGTTAAAAAATATTAATGAGTACAATTGGATTTATTTATTTAGTTTAGTGTACTCCTATTGGAATCCAGAATAGAATACCCATCCACTCCTACAATGCAAATTTATTACATCAACAAAGAACAGACTAGCAATGGAGACTGGGATGAAAATATGACCTAAATAGTATTGATAGATCAGCAAATCATCTTCACTGATGGAACACAAAATCAGATACCAAGTGTTTACTGGAACTTCAGCTTGGAGATGGGTTCTGAAGGATGCATAGATCATAAGACGTCATGACTGCGACGTAGCAAAATATAGATTTTATTAGGAGCAGGATACAACTTGTCAAAAGCTAATGAGATATCTGAATTCATGCCAGGAACTAGTACTTTGCTTGTTTCAACAAGCTTTAATGGAACTGGGATCTGTGCCAGGATATAAGGAGTCAATACCAGACTTTCAGAATAATACCGTGGAGACAGAGTGCAATTTTACTGGACATAGATAAATATAATGCTGGACAAGTCTGACTCACTTGAATTTGAGTAAATGACTTCATTTCTCTTGTGGTATATTTACACTGGTCAAATTGAGATTAGAGATAGACATGCACTTACCATAGTATCAAAATACAGGGACAGATATGTTGAGCAGAAGACACATCTAAAGTATACAGGTACATAATACCTTTGCTAGGCCAACCAGAAAGGCAAACATATCTCTGTGTAAGCTTTTGAGGCCACAGTTTGGGGGCAGTGTGTGGGTTAGACAAAAATAGTTTAAAAAGCAGATGGGGCTTGGAATAGGTAGAATGCAGCCATGCTATATTAAGATGTTATGAATAGAGTAATCAACAAAATATCAAACTGGGCTCACCATGCTAGATCTTAATGACTCCTAGCTTGCCATTAATGGAAAAGGCAATAAAATGAAGTACGTTTTCATCCTTCATTTTGAAATAACCCACCTGAAAAAAAAAAAAAGTCTCTTTCTCTCTAGGCCATGGAAGGTAAAGTTGCAGCCTTCCAGATATTGTTAAGCTGAACCTCCCACCATTATTCACCATTGGTATGCTGGCTAGGACTGATGGCAGCTGTAATCCAAAAATATCTGGAGGGGCAAATTTTACCCACCCTTGATCTATGCCCTTTTTCCATAACATCACAACACAACATAGAGAGGTCCTCATTCCCCCCCCTTTTTCTGCCTGATTTGTTTTTTAAAAAAATGCCTGAAGAAGACATCTATGGTCTCCAAAGCTTCCTCAGAGATTTTCTTTATGCTATTTTGATTGACTTAATAAATCTAATGACACAATATGGATTCTGGAATTTGAACACATACTTGTTTTTCTTGATTAAGAGTGATATAGAATTGGATGTGCTAAAATATCTATAACAGTGGTTCTTGAACTGTGGTCCACAGACCCCCCAGGGGGCTGCAATGTCCTCACAGGGACTTGCAAATGCTTGAAGGCTGCTTAGCCCACCTGAAAGGAGCCAAGGCACATTGCCATTCAATCTGCTCCAGCGACAAATTTGTAGGAAGAAGCAGGAGAAAAGTCGTCCCTCTCTTTGAGGGAATGGTTAATTGATGGTGTAATTGTATTGGTATTGTTATTGTTAGGTATTATTATTGTTGTTGTTGTTAGGATTTTAAATCTTAAGGGGTTTGCAGCAACGAAAGATATTTAAAGGGGGTCCCTGGTAAAGAAAAGGTTAAGAGCCATTGATCTAGAAGAATTATCTTGCTATCTTTGTGTAACATGACAATTTTCATGCTGCAGAAAGGTGAAGTGAAACTTCTTATCCAATGTCAGCTATTTCTCTGTATACAGAGTATTTACATAACCTTGTGTTCAGATTAAGCTGAGATGACTAGAAAGTTGGGGGGTAGAAAAATGTTTATCTGGAATTTTTTTAAAAAAATACTGGGAAATGATGGCTCAAGGAAGCAGCTCCTGGGATTGGAAATGAAAGACAAAATCCTGTTCTTTCCTGAAGTCACTCCTCTAAAACTCTTTTGAAGGGGGCGAGAAACTCTCAGGGCTCAGTTACATGGCAGTTTGTATTGAGATAATTTGTGCTTTAGCACTTTTTCACACCAGTGCTGGGTAGTTTACATGATTTATTGGGAAATCGGTTGCTCCGTTTATTTTGTTGCTTGCTGGATCATACAGGCAAAGGTGGGGGGGCGTGGCCTCCCAAGCACATCTGGGAAGGAAGATGAGATGGAGGGAGGGAGGGAGGGGAAGAGAGAGAGAGAGAGAGAGAGAGTCTGCTAGATTCCATTCATCTTCTTCCAAAAGGGAGAAGGGTGGGAGGAAAGAGGCAGCCTTTCAGCCACAGAGGAGCTATTCCCCCCTGTCAAGCCCCCCTTCCCCTCAGCCACTCCCCCCCTCTCTCACACACACAAATGCTATCAGATGAGTGCAAACGAGTGAAAAGATGGAGGAGCTGATCACTACCCAATCTTCCTCCCTCACTCCCCCCCCACTCTCTCAAAGCAGCTGAGATTCCTTTCCTCTGCAATCCAGCTGAGCAGACTGCTTCTCTCTTCACGCTGGCGCTCATGCACACACACACCCATAAAAAGAACGATCAAGTGATCAGCTGGTTGGAGAAGATCACTCTTTCTCTCTCATACACACACACACACACACAGAGAGAGAGAGAGAGAGACAGACAGACAGAGACAGAGAGAGAGAGAGAGAGAGACAGAGAGAGGAACAGTAATTATGTTAGAAAGCAAGCTGGCTGGCTGGATCTTTTTATTTCAGGCTTCTCCATCTCTTGCAACTCAACCCCTCCCTCCTTGGTCAATTCAACCAATCACAGATAAGCTCTGCTGTGGCAATTTCAAAAAGACTGCTGACTGTTTCCACTGCCATAAGAGAAATGGTCATTCACACAGTCAATGGTGTGCTAACTTGCTCTACTTTTCCAATAAGACGGGGAAAATAGTGAAAGCTGATACTGCGTGACTTATGGGTGTTTTTGTTTTGTTTTGTTTTTTTTGCCCCCTCCTTCTGAATATGGTGACTTTGATCCGAAATGGGCACTATTAGGATTCTTTGAGAATTCCTAGAGGATATATTTTGCCATGTAAACAGCCCCTCAGAAGCTGATTTTCCATATGGAGAGGGCTAATGGGAAGAACAGAATGAACAAGAATCTCAATGCTGTCATGATAATTATGCTGGGTTTAAAGGAAGTTGCCCTATGCCAGAGTAGATTATTTTTCATCTAACCTTGTACTCCCTGCGCTGACTGGTAGCAGTTATCAACAGCATGTTCCAGCTCTTAACCAGAATGGAATATTGGAAAGTGTTGGGCTTAAGGAAGTGGGTTTTCAATCTTGGTTCCAGCAGGGATGAACAAGTAATTTTTAATTTTTTTCCTTCCCAGTGAAAGAAAATAATAAAAAAGGTGTAGTTTTCAAACAGCACTTGCAATCTGGGACTTATTCTGTGCAGGTGAAAAAAGCACATGCTATAGTTTTGCAGAAAACTGCATTTTCCAAGCAGAAAGAAGTTCCCTCTACATGAAGCAGAATATGGTTATTTTATGCCATTTTCTGTGCCCAAAAGCACATACTTATTTTGCACAGAATAAATATGGAGTTGCAATCATTTTTGTCCATCAAGGATTCTACTCATAATGGTTTCCAAGTACTTGAGGAAACCCACTTTTATCATTTTTGTCAAATATTTTTGAACATTTATTGCATCCCTAGTCCATACTGGTGGTTCTCATTAGACATTTTCCCTTGCTTTTATGCTCAAAATCAACCAAAGTTCAGTTGAATTTCTCTTTCATAAAGTTTCGTCCCAACCAGTGGATATGGGGGACTGATATTCCAAGTCCTACTTAGTTTTGAATCATCGCTGAGTGCATTTGGGCATGCTATTATCTGTCTGTCATATATCTCATGGGATATGTTGGCATCAAATATGCTAGTTCTCTTAAAACAATTTCCAAATGGCTTTTACAGCATTTTAAATGCTTCTATATCAGTATGAATAAAAATTACATCTCAGTTAGTTTTCAGCCCCTTAAGGTTCCTGAAGAAAGATCAATGCAAAAAGCATAACACTGCTAAGTAATGCAGATAATTGAATTATCTTTGACATACATATTGTGTGTCTATAACATTCACCCAGCTTGCCTCAGATTGGACTGTCTCATTATGCTGCACTGAAACATTACTTTACCATCTCTTACATCATCATGTGATGAAGGTTTCTCTGAAGAACTGTTCCTTTCTTATAAATTAATAAGGGTATCTCTTACTTATTGTTATATGATATCCCCAGTGAGCTTCTTTGACAGACAAAGTAAATGTAGAATAATAAAATCTAAATTACTTATTTGTAAAGCTAGCTAACTAATGCTTACACTTCACAGGTCCCAATAGGGGGAAAATCATATGTGCTTTCTAAAATCCCCTTCTCCACCCTCAGAATTATTATATAAAGTGCCTATTTATTTAGAAATGCTTATTTGGTTAACACACCACATTAAAATTAAAAAGCTTTTGATGCATAACCATATTGTTGGATATGATCCACATGATTTGCCTGAGTTTCAATTTATGTGCATTGGATAATGGGCCAGAAGTTAAAGTTCAAAATGTACTGGCTATTTCATGTCCACCAACTCACATATCCCTGTGTTAACAGTAAAGTCCATGGAACTAATTAGTGTCAATTTATCTTAAAAAATCACAATAGGCACCCAAAGTTTTAGAAAGTTATATTGTATTTCAACTCTCAAAACTACCTCCCAGTATGGCCAGTAGGCAGGGGGTTCAGGGAAATTTAATGTAAAAGGGTTCATGCTCTGAATTTGCCCTCAGATACTTGAAAAAGGTCAGCAGGTTAAGGTATCCAGGCAGCTTCAGAACATCTGTTAATGAAATGCAAAGAAGACTCTATATTCATGCATCCATTCTTTCTCTGTGGTATGGGAGGAAAATGGTACCTCTTTGAGATTACTACATAGTGTAGTGGTTTGGTATTGGACTACAACTCTGGAGAACAAGGTTTAACTCCCAGCTCAGCCATGAAAACCCACTGGGTGATCTTGGGCAAGTCATACACTCTCATCCTCAGCAAACCCATGACAGGTTCACCTTAGGGTCACCATAAATCAGAAATTACTTCAAGGCATACAACAACAACAACAACAACAACAACAACAACAACTGAAGGTGTGCTCAGAAAACCTAAGGAAGAGGCCATCCCAAATTCCTAAAAGACACACCTGAGTAGTAATTATGCAGACACCCCCCCTTGGACTGGTAGTTACAGTGGAAATGGGCTAATTCTTCTGGATGTACATGGAAATGAGTCATTCACTCATTCAATCAAAGTGGCAGGATACTCTTTGCCTTGCAAAACTGGTTTTCCCTCACACCTTTCCTCAAAACAATAGAAGGCTGCCTAACACCCATCAGTCTTAATGTTTCTGCCATTAGCAATCATTAGCTATGGGAAACCCCAGCAAGCATTGTATTTCACGCATACCACCCCTTCATGGGGAATATTGAGTATAAATATCACACCCAAACACAGTCAAAGCATACACCACTTCCTTTTAATCTTGTCACTCTATCAGTCTGTGTCAGCACATTCACAGTTTCTCCCACCTCATTACTCTGCATTCTTACATTCATTACAATGCATTCTTTCTCTCATTCTCTGTGATATGGGAGGAAAATGGTACTTCTTTTAGATTACTTACTTATTTCTGGTGGTGTAGTCCCAAGATCTTGGCACCAGGACTATCAACATAATGGTTGTTGGACTGAAGAAAAGTATCCTCCATATTATGTCATAAGCCATCACCATATTAGCTTGGGGTCTTTAAGCATCTAACATTGCAGCCTGCATATAATAATATGAAGAAATGTGAAGCAGTTTCATGCACAATCTGATTACTTGGTCTAGCCAACCCAATTCTGTCTTTTTTTGATAATGGCTCTCCAGTATGTTCACAGTAGATGGACTTTATCAGACAAGCCTCTAAAAATGTTCTTTTGCCAGCATATTTTACACTGTTTTTGTGCTGGCAAAAGAACCCTTTATATAAAATTGTTGCTGTGCTAGTGTGAAACAGCAGCCTCATACTTCTGCATTTGCTGCCAAGCATGATCTCAGTGGTTCTCGCAAGAAGACACAAGTATGCTTAAAAGTCTAAAAACAGCTAAGTTAAAAAACAAAATGTACACACAATCACTGAAGCACACTTAAAAACTTGCCTGCAACATGGGGAGGTTCATAAAAAGAGAGTCTAATAGCTAGTTTTTGCATTCCCACCAGAAGTGCTCTGGCGAGTATGGCCCATTGATGCTGGAATCGCACCAACAGAATGGAAACTCACAATCATGGCAAAATCATGGCATCTGATAAAGTCCAATATCTTTATTAACTCTACTGGATGAGATCCTTTTAGCAAGAGATCCCTGTAGAGCCAGAAATTTTCTACATGCACAACATGTAATTTTCTGCTCAGTCATGTACCTTCCCTCTAACAGATGTTCCACTGGACATTTTGGAGTGTTACAGTTAATTTTAATGGTGTATAAAAAGGCTTCTCACAACAGTAATGGCAGGGCCTTTTGGAGAGAGAAAGCACGGGCAATGGAAGATCAGAAAACTATCAAAAGACACCTTTTATGAATGGAAAGGTCATTATGGAGCTTACCCCATTTAAGATAGACCACATCATCCATAGAAAATGTTTGTTTTCTCTTGGGGACAATGACAACTAAGGAATGTTCCCTTTGCACTTCCCCCTTGCTATCCATTTTTCAAGGGATCTGGGCATTAGAGTATAGACAATGGGTATTCTTAAGACATTTGCACTGCACTGACACTGATACATAGAGAAAACTATCTGTAGTTTAGAACAAATGCATCTTCAAAGTCTGTGCTTTATAAAATATTGACCTCGTAATATCTGAATAATGCAATTAAAATATGTAAAATTCTTATCAGCATGGTTTCTCCTGTAGCTACTTAAAACCATTAAAACTTATTAAGCTCAAGAGATGGGGAGTGTAAGCAGTGTTACCTGCAGTACATATAATTTAGTTCCTTAGACTTGATCAAATTAAGTGGAGAATCAAGTTAAGCAACAGTAGAGGAAATGAAATAAAAGCTGCTGGGTTGAAATTTCTATTGTTATTTATCCCATATGTTTGGAACAATTTACTTCCTGACCTATTAACCAAAGTCATTTACTTAAAGGGCAAACCCAGCAGACATTATATAGGGGAAAAAATGCTACGAACAAAGGATTGTGGTCAGGTAGCTGTGTAAATAACTAAAGACCTTTGAGTTTCTTCTGATCTTGAAATTCCTTCTGTGGGATGGTATCACTAATCCAGCCCTGGAAGCTACCACACTGTTAAGATCAGCCAAAAGACTTCATAGCATATGGCCAAGAGTCTACAGAGATTATCAGATGTTTCAAAAAGCCTGCAAAAAGCCTACAAGGATGGTATTAACATACTGCGTGGTTTCACACATGTTGTCATCCTTGCGTTCTGCCTCTGTGAAGACTCTGTGCTGCAGTGGAGACTAAGGACATTTTCAGACAGCACTTACTGCACAAGCAGCCTATGGAGCAGTAACGAGGCTGCTGCACAGCAGGGGGTCCTTTTTGGATGCTGCTGACCCTCTTCCAGGATCATTCGTGGCACATACGTGAAGCTTTGGAAGCGGCCGTGCCATATTTCAATCACAGAAGTTGCCTGTGATTAAAATATGGCGCACCTACTTCCAAAGCTTCACATATGTGCCGCAAATGATCCTGAAAGAGGGACGGCGGTGTCCAAAAAGGACCCCCTGCCGCGCAGCAGCCTCGTTACTGCTCTGGAATCTGCTTGCATGGTAAGGGGTGTCTGAAAATGTCATAAGCCATCACTTTTCATTGATGTAACTTTCTGCCATGCGGTACGGTGACGTCATCCTCATGGGCTTTTTGCAGGCTTTTTCCCTGCATCTGATAATCTCCTACATTAGCTTTGTGGACATAAAGGTCTGCCAAGTGTACCTCCTCCCACATTCCATGTCCATACAAACTAATTGACAGCTGCTGGAGGGGCCCCATCCATTGTCTACACAGGCCAACAACAACAACAACATGAGAAAATGTACTCACATCATACCAGGGGCTGGTAGAAAACACAGCGTTCTTGAGGATTCTAATTGAATACAATTTTTGTTGGTGCCTGAGGGCTTAGTTCCTTTAAAAAAAGGCTACCTTTTATATTGCATTTTCCTGGAAAAAAAAACAGTTTATTGTGCATGTGGCTGCTTTTTGAGTTGGCTTCAGTGTGGAAATGGTGGTGGGGTTGTGGGTCACCTGATCATTTCTGCTAGGAAACACAACTTCCTCTATTTGTATTCACATTTTGATTGCATGAAGTCACTACTATTTTTTAAAGGTGCATTTGTGCAAATACTTGTATATCATTATTAGTGCAACTCTGCCTATTTGCACATTCATGTGCATGAAGGGAAGAAGAAAAAAGTGGGGTGGCCACAGCCATGTGGCTACAAATAATATGAAGTATAGGACATGGGATCATAGCAGGGCCACCCTTTTACACCCAAGTGAGCTCACCTAGAAGAATGTGTGGCTGGTAATGCCACTGTCACTTTGCTTTAACAAAATGTGTTTGGCATTAACAAGAAGTATGTGGGGGTCAGTGCAGACCATGAAAATGTGATTTGAAGCAGAGGAGCCCTGGTGGTGCAGTGGTTAAATGCCTGTACGGCAGCCACAATATTGTGAGTTCAGTCCCACAGGGCTCGAGGTTGACTCAGCCTTCCATCCTCCCATAGGTCAGTAAAATGAGTACCCAGGGGATGCTATGAACTGATAAGTGGTATAGAAATATAAAATGCTACTAGATGTACCCTGTGTAACACACACTGTTTAAAAACTCCCCAAGAAACACCTGGTAGACCTCATGGCAACCCTGTAACGTAGGCAGGTAGATTTTTAAATTCCTCCTCCCCCTTCTCAGCATTCCACACATTTTCCAGAATTGCTGAGGGTGATTCAGTCGGTTGCCCTGCTGCTGCCAGTTGACTTCCTGGATCCCATCACAGGTGACCTGCCTCTGCCGCCAGTTGACAGTCTGGGTCCTGTCACAGGTGGCCTGTCACCACTGCCACTGCCAGTTGACTATCTGGGTTTCAACCTGGACCACAGATTGAGTGGCAGGAGTGGATTTTGAGGTGGAGAGGGAATTTGCATGTGGCTGGTGAATGATTGGGTGTTTCCTAAGCAGCCAGTTAGCACACTGGGAAAGGTAACATTGTTTGACACACTGAGTTTTACACACACACACACACACACACACACACACACAATCATATATAGCTATTGTTGTTGTTGTTATTTTGTCTGTGTAGACAATTCCTGGGAGAGGACAGGGGATGGCCAGGCAGCATCCAGCTGCCTTTCTGTAGAATAGGCAAGTAAAACAGCATCCACCCAGACCACCACAGGTCCCCACTAGTAATTAATAAAGGGGAAATGAGATGCTTGATACTGTGCATTGAGGTCCCATGTAGCTTGGCTTTATGCTGGGGGATTTAAGTAATCAAATTTGGGACACAGGTAAATACAGAGTTTTTGATTTCTACTTCCCACCTAGAAGGCCAAGTGGAGTAGCCTGCTGGAGGCAGAAAATTTGGAATGCAACTCAAGGGCAGCAAACTATCAGTTGTTTACCCAGTGCAGGAGGGATGCTGTGTTTTCTGCTGCAGGCATGGAAATATGTTTGATCAGTTCATTCTTTGTTCATGTCATTGTCCATAATGTGTGAGTCATTATCAGTATATTAAATATTTGTGTCAAGTATAAGCAACAGAGGTCTTTCCCAACAGAAGCTGTGGTAATGGATCTTACTCTGCATATGTCCAGGATTTTAAATTATTAGTGATATGAGAAGTGGGATGGAGAGCAGTGTGTGTGTGTGTGCTTCTCTCCGTGTGTGAATGCACACGTGTGTGTGTGAGAGAGAGAGAGAGGGGGGGGAAGGAGAGATAATGTCAAAGAGAAAAGTCTTTTGTCAGCCAGGAAAATGCTCCAAGCTTTCTGTTAGCACAGATGTTCATCTGGGAAATACTTTTTCTTCCTACTCTCACGGTTCTAAAAATATTAGCCAATGATAAATTATTCACAAAAGATTATTATATACATGTGCAATCACTCATCATCAAACCTGCATTCCCCCCCATTGTCATCACTCATTCGCATGAAATCTATCCAGTTTTGTTTGCCTACATTAATATATAAATTAGATTATTACATACATTTGGGACAATGAGTAATAAAATATACATTTCTCCCATGCTAAGAAAAATTCTTTATTAGGAAGAAAAATTACCCCAAAACCAAGTACAGCCTTACTCGTTATTTTTTCTTCTTCTCTGAAATAATAACTTTGGGTTCTATCATAGACAGACGAAGGTGAAAGCTGGTGATTTTTCAAAAAATACATGACTAAAAAAAAACACCTTGCTCTTGGGCTGCTTTTAATCACTGTGAAAGAGTTTACGTCCAGGCTTATTCTTATCCTAACTCAAACCTTTGATACACGTCTGTTATTCTGTTTAACACAATGTGCCATTGTACCATCTGAGCAGTAATTTGTACTTAACTGAGCCTTTGGCTGAATCCACACTACACAAATAATCCAGTTGGAAATGGGATTATTTGTCGGCTCCTTTCTATGGAATTCTGGGATTTGTATTTTGGTGAGGCATGAGCACTCTTTGGCCGAGAAGGCTAAAGGCCTTGTGAAACTAAAAATCCCTGGATTCAATAGGAAGGAGTCATGGGAAATAATCCAGTTTTATTTGTGTAGTGTGAATTCAGCCTTTCTTCCTTTTAAAATTTGCTTTAGTTCACTTTTAAATAAGCACATTAAAAAAATTAGAAATTTCTTTATACCTTCAAAATAAAGCAGTTTTTGTATATAACAAAGGTGAATATGGGGGACAATGATTTGGCCATCCAGGCATAGAGCTTTGGGTACTTTATTCCCAAAAGTCTGGAAATAAAGCAAAACTGGGAATTTTATTTTCCACTGCTAGTTTGGACTATAGACTTCAAACTTAATAAGGCTTGGACAAAAATGGAAGACAGTTATATTCATCTGGGAATTCCTGGGGTGCTTGCTAAAAAGATGGTTCTAATGGGTGAAACACTCCCAAATTAAGATGAAAGGAGTTGGCACAAGTCTAAGTGGCGGAGGAAATAATGATCTTGCAAGCCTATCTGAGAACAGTTGGGTCAATTGATTGCAACATCACCAATGGTTTGTGTATAAGGTGGAAAATTATGTGTCCTGATATCAGGTGTAACTGGTTTGCCTTTGGCTCAAGAGCATGTATAAGAGCAGACATAAGGAAGAAGATTTTGACTGGCATTCACTATTGCAGTTACAGATTTATAACCTGGAGTTATGGATCTGTAACTGCTCTGTATTCAGTAAGATTACATGGTTTTGGTGTAAAACTATGTAAACGCCATCCAAGCCCACCTTAAGAACCAGCAGCCAGATTGGGTGAAGGATATCTGTTCAGATACTAATCATGGCATAAGGAAGGGAATGTTTCAAACCTGCTTCTGCCAGTGAGTAAGGCTGCAACAATCAGAAGCATAACCCCCATCACAAATCCCAATTGCAGCCTTGCTCACTGGTGGGAGGGGATGGAAACATATCCCTCCTTATGCCATGATCAGAATCTGAATAGTTCTCCTTCACCCAATCTGGTTGTTGGCTCTTAAAGCAGGTTGGGAGGGTATGGCAAAGAGACATCATTATGCAGATGTAACTAAACAGTCAGCGTAGAATACTGGCAGATCTTCCTAAACTATGAAATATTATTATTATTATTATTATTATTATTACTATTATAGCAGCTGTGGGACTCACCTCACGGCTTGTTTGCGCCGGGGGAGCCCGCCGCAGCACCGTCCGCGTGGGGCGGCATGGGCGTCGCCATCTTCCCTCTGAGCCTTCTCCCAGCCAGCTTCGGCTGGATGAGAGAAGGATCGTACGACAGTCAATCAGGAAGAGGCGGCCCCTTCCTGATTGGCTGTTTAAAAACACCCCCGGCCAATCGGAGAGCGGTTTTCATGGGGGTGGTCGGATCTGCCTACCTGGAGAGGGGGTGGCACCTAGCCAACCATTTGAGTAATGTACTCAAGGCCAGGGCACTTGCTGGGGAGAAGGCCGCCATCGAGTACGATGCAGCCTTCCGCAAACGAGCCTCTCGTAACCCCAGGGCCAGGTGGGACCTTATCAATGATAAGCTGTGGCTAGTCATTGTAGGATCCCACATCAAAGGGAGGGCGGAGGCGGCCAAGCCGCCTAAGAGAAAGGATCCCAGGAGCTTAGTCTGCTGGGAATACAACGCCGGGAAGTGTTCCCACTCACGTTGTAAGTTCGAGCACCTTTGCGAAAGCTGTTACAGAAGTCACCCCAGGAGCATCTGCTCCCGGGCGGGATCTTCTGGCCAGTCCTTTCATTCTAGATGCCCTGCTTCCGCCGGCGTCAAAAGGGAAGCCGGGTCAGGAAATGGCGCCGGTAAGGGGGGTAATAAAAGCTAAGGGCACCCTCTTAGCATTTACCCCTGTTAATCTGTAGGCCATGCTCCCCCTGTTGGACACCTACCCTGATAGTCAGGCGGCGCGCTACCTCTTAGAGGGTTTCTCTGCTGGCTTCATAATTCCGGCAGTGGGCCCCAGGTTGGCCTCCACTTCCGGAAACCTCAGTCAGTGGCAGCCATGCCACAGGTGGTTGCGGCAAATATCGCCAAGAAATGTGCTGCTGGGAGGGTAGCTGGCCCATTCCCTTTCCCCCCCCCCATGGACAACCTTAGGGTGTCCCCGCTAGGTGTGGTACCCAAAAAGACACCCGGGAAATACCGGCTAATTCACCACTTGTCCTATCCCAAGGGGTCTTCAGTCAATGACACGATTCCACCTGAGCTGTGTTCAGTTCACTATGCGACTTTTGATCAAGCAGTACACTTAGCAAGGGATTGCAGCCTGGGCACCCTTATGGCAAAGTGTGACATTCAGTCAGCTTTCCGGCTACTCCCTGTCCATCCCGAGGATCACTGCTTGCTAGGTTTTATGTTCCAAGGGCAGTGGTATTATAACATGGCTCTCCCTATGGGTTGCTCCATCAGTTGTTCAGCCTTTGAGGCCTTTAGCACCTTCTTAGAATGGGCTTTACAACAACGCACTGGGCTTACCTCGGTAACCCAGTACCTCGATGATTTCCTGATGGTGGGGCCCGCTGGTGGGGAGGAGGGTGGTTTTCTGCTTAATTCCTTCCAGGAGATGGCTCGGGAATTCGGAGTTCACCTGGCACCAGAGAAGACGGTGGGGCCAGCCAGCACCATGACCTACCTAAGGATATTGCTGGACTCGGTTGCGGGAGTCTCGCGGCTCCCGGCGGACAAGCTGGAGGGCATCCGGAGCATGCTTCGCCACCTGCTGACCAAGGAGAAGGCCACACTGAAGGAAATTCAGTCCCTACTCGGGCACCTTAATTTTGCATGCAGAGTCATTTCTCCGGGAAGGGCCTTCTGCAGCAGACTGGCGCGGGTCACGGCCGGCGCCAGGGCACCACACCATCACCTGCGCCTCACTAGGGGCGTGAGGGAGGACCTTAGGGTTTGGCTCAAATTCTTGGAAGGGTACCATGGGGTGTCCTTTTGGCAGGGGGAGGTAGAACTCGGGGTGGGACTTCAGGTACATTCTGATGCGGCCAGGGGTTTCGGGTTCGGGGTGTATTTTAGGGGACACTGGTGCGCCCAGCGTTGGCCTTCTGATTGGGGGAATTCAGGTATTCTGCGTGATCTGACTTTCCTTGAGTTCTTCCCCATTGTGGTGGCCGTATGCCTCTGGAAGGAGGAGTTCAGAAACAAGAGAGTTTGCTTCTGGTGCGATAACCAAGCGGTTGTCAGAATCATTAACAGACAGTCCTCAAAATCTGACAGGGTCATGCGACTCGTCAGAAAGTTTGTCCTCATCTGTCTGGCTAACAACATCTCTTTCTCAGCCAAGCATATCCCAGGAATTGACAACAGAATAGCAGATGCATTGTCTTGATTCCAGGACGAGCGTTTCCGGGACCTAGCGCCAGGAGCGGATCGCGATCTTGCCTCGTTTCCGGAAGAGCTCTGGCTCCTTGGGAAGGAACGGTGATCCAGGGGGTTCTCAACTCACTGGCACCTTCTACCCGGGCCAGCTATTCCAGGGCAGTGCTACAATTCTTCAGCTTCAGAAGGAAGCACAACTATGGCAGCTCCTGGCCATCAGCAGAAAAAGAGGTTTTGCACTACATCGCAGACCTGAAAGAACGTGGGTGAGCTCCAAGGACCATCTCGCTCCACGTGGCAGCCATCACCTTTTTCAGCAAGTTGGCAGGGCTGGGTAACCCGTGCAACTCCTTCTTGGTCCAGCGAGCACTGGAGGGCTGGCGTCGCGGCAGGACTCATAACCAGGATTCCAGGAGACCCATATCTTTTGAGCTACTGCGTCACCTCCTACCAGCATTACCTAGCACCTGCAGTTCAAGGTATGAAGCTATGCTTTTCCGTTCTGCTTTCTCTACCGCTTTCTTTGCAGCCTTACGGATTGGGGAGCTGGTATGCGGCTCCAAGAAGGACAGGCCCAATTGGGCCCTCCGAAGGGATGACGTGACTATCAAGGATTCCAGCCTGAGGATACGGATCCGGCGGTCCAAAACTGACCAGCGTGGGAGAGGGACTTTCATCTGCTTATCCAGGCTGGCTGATCCAGCAGCCTGACCAGTGGCACTCATGCAGCATTTCCTGCAGCAACGCCCCGACACTCCAGGCATCCTCTTCATCCATGAGGACACATCGGCACTCACCAGATTCCAATTTGTCAGCATCCTACGAGCAGTGCTAAGTCGGCTGGGCTGTCCGGCAGATGAATTTGGCACCCACTCCTTCCGCATCGGGGAGGCTACCACAGCAGCTGGGGAAGGCCTGTCTCCACCTGCCATTCAACGCATCGGCAGATGGCGCTCCAGGGCATACACCACCTATATCTGCCCTGGGCTCATCTACTCCTTAGGTCTATCCTGAATCCCCCGCATCAGAAAGTTGGTCAGGTGAGGGGATGGCGGCTGCCAGGTTGGCGGAAGCCAAGTCAGCTTCTCAGCTCTGTGGTGGTGAGCATGGGGGGGACCATTTTGTGGGAGGGGACTTGGGGGGAGCTGTTCCCCCCACCTTTTCTATGGGGGGGAGGGCTGGCTCCCCCCTTCCCCTCCAGGGTAGTCCAGTGACCTGGTCACGTGTTTCCAGTCACGTGTCTTCCAGTCACATGCCTTCCGGTCACGTGTTTTCCGGTCACTGGCTCCCACCGGTCACGTGTTTCCGGTCACGTGTTTCTGGTCATGTGACCCCATTTGCCGACCAGGTTTTGCTGGTCCACCTCCATGCTCATGCGCCAACCAGGCAACTGCCATCCACAAGTTGTGGCCTTTTCTGCCACCTTTTTCTCACCTGTACCAATATACTTTGTGAATCTTATGTTGTTGTAGTGTCGTTATTTCTGGGTCAATGGGGAAGGGAGGGCTGCGGACGGAACTGTCTCACTCTGGCACACAATTATTATTATTATTATTATTATTCCTTGTGCAGAGATAAGAAATCATGTAACTGTACTGTGGATAATATTCTATTGACAGGTAGAAGTTAATCATTATTTAATCAGAAGCCATGTCCTAAGGTCTACACCAAACTGATTGTTGGTGTTTATGTAAAAAATATATATTCATAGCTATATTGAGCAGAAGTCATTGGCAAACTTCTTTTGAAGAAACTTTGCCAAGAAAATTCTATCACAGGATCATCTGTTATTGGTTGGATTTAACTTAAAGGCACATAACAACAGCAGCAGCAGCAACAACAACAACGATGAAGAACCTATAGGATGCAGGTGAGCCCTTTGTTTGATCAGAATTTAGAGATAATTTTCTGGCTTGGGTAAGTCCTGTAAGGGGTCAGCCTAGAATGATGTACCTTCTCTCATTTTCTTTGGGACTTGATGATCAAGACCTTAAAAGTTCAAGGAGGACAGCTGGAATGAAAGTAACACCTGACAGCTAAGAATCTTCTCTGCAAAGAACCATTATTTTGTAATGTCCAAGGCAAGGTACTAGAGTTAACCTTGACAAGAGTGAACCTCCTAGCTGGTACAGTAAATACTTCATTGAGCCTAAGAAATGTATGGTTGAATAAGTGCTACCAGTAGAAGACCTTGAATGGAGTACTAGAGGGCTCTGGGCTATTCAATCTGCTTTTATAAATCATTTTTATAAATCAATGCCTCGGAAGGTGGTTGACTCTCCTTCTTTGGAGCTTTTACAAGAGATGCTGTATGGGCAAATTTCAAAAGTACTAGTTGTGCATTCCTGCATGGGAGGAGATTGGACTGAATAGCCCTTGTGGGTCCCTTCAACTCTGCCATTCTGTGATTTACACAAGGGAACAGAGTCAATACTTATTACATCCAGAGATTACGCAGAGTTGCGATGGATGGCTAGCACTATAGAAGAGAGAATAATTCAAAATTATCTTGCTAGGCCAGGACAGTTCACCAAAATCATGTGAATTTCCAGAAGATGAAATTCAACTGAGACAACTAGGAAGACTCACATTCAGGTATTAAAAATCAAAAACCTAAATAAAGGTACAACTTTATGGTGGAAGAGACCTGACCTGGGAGCAGGATATTTGGAAAGTGTCAAGATCCCTTTTTTGATCAGAAGTTGAATGTAAGCCAACAACATGATGGAGCTGTTTCAGAAGGTAACACAGATCTTAATAATATCTTTGTGAGCACTAACCCCTTGTAATGTGAGAGTAAAAGAGTGGGATGTGTCAATCTACCATGTCTGCATCATTCAACTCTCCCACCAATCAGAAGAGCAGAATATATTCCATCATATCTGCATCACTCAGCTTTTCTATCAACCAGAACAGGTTGTCAGATCCAGGAGTGTATCTTCCTTGAATGTTTCTTAGTCCCAGATTGGCTATGTTTGTTTTTTAAAATAAATAAATAGACAGACCATTTAGGTTCAGCAAACCAATTCTGGTGTACTGCTGTTTCATTTCACATACCTTGTCATGAAATGTGTTCCTCTCCAAATTTTGCCATTCTTTTCATTGGTTTTTTTTTTGTTTTGTTTTGTTTTCTCCTTACAGTGAAGGTGAAATTAAGATGGAGATTGAGATTATGATGAGTGTTTACAAGGAGAAATACAGACTACTTATGTAAAGTATGCCAACAGCTGCAATTTTCTGGCAGTTTGGAGCCTGAGTGAAAAAGGAAAGCTGTTAACATAACATGTTAAACTGAAAGGGCTTTTTGTTATTAATTGATTTATGATACTGCACTTCTATGTAATAACAGTATTTTTTACAGTATTCCTATACAACGGCAATTCTCTGTTTGTAAAAATTAATGCCTAGCAAGACCTTTATATAATAAGACTACACAATCAGTAACTACAGAAAAGCATATAATTTATTTTCTAAGCATCTGGTAGAGAGAAGGATTATCACAAATGTATATGGCCAGATACAAATGTGTCTTCCCTGAGCATTTTTACCATTGTATACCCAAATGATGTATACAGAATTATTTACCTTGTGGCGAGGGGAAAAGTCTAATATATAACTGACTGATTTAGTTGTCAGATTTTGGGCATTAAGCATACTTATAGCTAGTTAGAGTTCCCAGCAGGAGTATATCACTAGTATCATTGCCTCCTAGTTAAGATACCTAAAAAAGAAGAAGTGTGATGGTCTTTATGGTTAATGAAAGAAGATGTTGACATAAGCTTCATCAAATATACAGTAACAAATGCAGGGAAAAGAAAAAATGATCAAGAGGGGAAAGAGCTAGCCAAATCTATTTTAAGTGCATATTTTAAACCAGACATGGGTAATGTATGTCATCCAGATGTTGCTGGACTACAGCTCACTTCATGCCACCTCATTAATTTGTCTGGTTAGGGCTGCTGGGAATTGCAGTCCAACATCATCTGGAAAACTGTCCTTTGTTCATTCTTGTCCTAAATAATCATCTCCAGGAGAATCACTGTTAGTTATAGGACAGCAAGGAATAATTCACTGTTAAAGAACAGTTCCCAATGATCTTTTAATCCCTGAGAACATGCTTTGAATTTAACACTCTGAAGAGAAATCCTCCTTAACAAATTTTGATAACCATTCCTAATGTTTTAACAGCCAGCAACTGGCTACATCCAAAACTGTGTGAACAGATTTTCCAAGCAACCCTTATTCCCATCCCAATTCTTCTAGATGGTCCCCTGACAGAAATGAGGGTGCATCCTGCTTGCATGTACCATTCTGCTGGTACAGCTGGATACAGCTCCCAAACATCTATGGTTTAGCTGATGTGAAACAAAGTGAGAATTTATGGAGGTAAATTCCTCAACCTCCTCCTGAGGAAGTTCACCAGTCCTATTAGAAGTGTTTTGCCACCCTCAGCATCACTAATATGTTTCTGCCAAGGAGAAATATCCACATGCTTCTTGAGGTTTTGCATTAGGTACAATTCATTGGCGACTCTGCTGTTACGTTAAATAATCAAATGGGTACAGGTGACAAGTCTTATTTCTTGCTGAATCTCAGACAGCTTTATGACACAGATTAAGGTTTATAGCATAGGTACAATGTCCGGAGTCCATAAAAAGTTCTTAAATATCAGTACAACAACTGCATGGCTTTCCTACCTAGATCATGCCTGCTTGACTTTGATGCCTCTTCTGTGTCTTAGTATTTTATCATCTGTACCTTTAACCAAACCTTTAACCAAAATCAATCACAACAAGAACTGTGCAGCCAAGTGGTAATATACAACTATTTGACTGATTAATGGATTGATTGAAAAAATCAATTAATCAATCAATCAAGCAAAAGAAGATAATAGTCTGCTTGCCTGTCAGGCCCATAGCACCAGTATCATAGGAACTAGACATCTGAACTGGACTCTAGGCATGCATACTTATCAAGTTTGCAGATGACACCAAATTAGGAGGTGTAGCTAATACCCCAGAGGACAGGATGAGAATCCTAAATGACCTTAACAGAGTAGAAAGCTGGACCAAAACCAACAAAATGAATGTCAACAGGGAGAAATGTAGGATACTACGTTTTGGCAGTAAAAATGAAATGGACAGATAAAGGATGGGTGATACCTGGCTTGATGGCAGTACATGCAAAAGGGATCTAGGAGTCTTAGTGGATGACAAGCTGAAGGTGAGTCAGCAGTTTGATGCAGCAGCTAAAAATCCAATGTGATTCAAGGCTGCATTAATAGGAGTATAGTGTCTAGATCAAGGGAAGTAATGGTGTCACTCAATTCTGCTTTGGTCAGACCTCACCTGGAATACTGTGTCCAATTCTGGGCACCACAATTCAGGAAGGATATTGAGAAGCTGGAATGTGTCCAGAGGAGGGCGACCAGGATGGTGGGAGGTCTGGAAGCCATGCCTTATGAGGAGTGGCTTAGGGAGTTGGGCATGTTTAGTCTGGAGTAGTGAAGGTTAAGAGGTGACTTGATGGCTATGTTAAATTTTTTGAAGGGATGTCATACTGAGGATGGATCAAGCTTGTTTTCTACTGCTCCAGAGACTAAGAAGATTTTCAGATGCGATTTTCAGGTCTATATATTCCAAAACAGCTCCGTTGCTGCCGTGCGGCACGGGAGCAGTTTTGGACGATGCCGTTCCTCTGCCAAACCCCTCCGTGTCACTTCCGTGACAGAATGGAGGAAGCCACATCATATTTCACTCATGATTGTTCCCCATGAGTGAAATATGACGTGGCTTCCTCCATTCTGTCACGGAAGTGACACGGAGGGGTTCAGCAGAGGAACGGCATCGTCCAAAACTGCTCCCGTGCCGCACGGCAGCAACGGAGCTGTTTTGGAATATATAGACCTGAAAATCACATCTGAAAATCTCCTACACAGAGAGCAATTGGTTCAAACTACAGGAAAAGAGATTTCACCTAAACATTAGGAAGAACTTCCTGGCGGTAAGAGCTGTTCGGAAGTGGAATACACTGCCTCATAGTGTGGTGGAGTCTCCTTCTTTGGAGGTTTTTAAACAGATGCCATCTGTTGGTAACAATTTGATTATGTATTCTTCATGGCAGGGGGTTGGACTGGATGGCCCTTGTGGTCTCTGCCAACTCTATGATTCTTCTATGGCAGGGGTGTGCACCTTATAGTCATTCAAATTTAAAATACATTACTTAATTTTAATCAAGGCAAATATGCCCATCTGCTTGACCCTTGTCAGGATCGGTCCAAAAAGTGACCTTCTCCTGGCAAAATGGCTAGAGTGCTGTGTGCTTTCATTTCTGTAATACTGTTTTATGTTTTGCATTCTTTTGAATTATAACAAGTTGGTGTGCCGGGGGAAGACAAGGGAGGGATGGTATGTTTCTGGAAATTGATTGAATGCCCTTGCACCTCCAGAGGCCTCTGAGAACAGAAAGTGGAGCCCACTCTGAGTGAGAAAGGGGAGTGGGGATGATGGATGTCCAATGACTGTATAGCTCACCTTATTTTGTTGATTGTAAATACTTTTATTTTACTGCTTTGCCAATAGCTTTCATTTAAAGCAACACTTTTGTATAGTTTGCTCTTCAGATTTCTGTAGCAATAAAGCTTACTGAAGCTGTTGGTTACTGAATCTGAAGATGCTAGTACATGACACACCTATAGCACCATCTATAATTAGTCAGGGCTCATCTACACTGGCTAGGATAAGCCAGTTCCCTGTCAGTGTATCTTGCCCATAGATCAGGCCTGTTCCTCCCCTTTTCCCTACATGAAATGGAAAGACATCCAGATGCACACCCCAACTTGTCACCGTAGCTGCCAGTGGCAGCCTCTCTCTCACTCTCACAGAATCTAGGAAGTCGGGCTGCAATATGTGACCAAAGACCTTGCCTTGATCACATGCTATGGGACTCCTTCCTGCTGTGGAAGAGTGACAACAGACCAGAGGCTGTGTGCCAGAGTGCACTTCTGCAGTCACATGCAGCCCGATCTGCTTTTTGCCAGTGGGAATGGATTAAAGCCAGTATTATTTTAAAACAATGTTATGGCCCCTATGTGGAGGACAGGTCACACCTGCTGAATTTACCCAACCTGGCCACCTCTCAGCCTGGCCACCTCTCCACTTATACTGCCACCTCTCTTTCAGAGATGGAACGGGGGTGATCAGCGGGGGTGGCGATTGGGGGGCCGATCAGGCAGCAATAGGAGGAAGTGATGGGGGGTGATTGGGCAGCAATTGAGGGCTGATCCTCATGGCAGTGGAGGCCTGTTAAGCTTAATGGAGGCATCCAGAAGTGTTTTGACACTCTGGACCTCCCACTAATGCAGGCATTGTGCCAGCATAATGGGCACATTTTCACACTCCGTTCGTTCCATTTCAGAAATGGAATGACAGCCCTATTAATGGCTTAACCTGTTAATAAAAAAAAATGGGGATGGAACTGAAGCAACATGGGAACAGGCCAGGATGGGGATGACATCGTCTGAAAGGGAAATCCTTTCATGATTCTGTGGCGTCCTTGTCCCAATTTATTATAGGCTCATCTGATAATCTCATTAATTTCTACTCATTCTATAATCCATTCAGCCTCCACAGTCTCTCAAGCACAGATGATACTTTACACAGTCATACTCAACTGCACTCAAAAGCATCCAAACAACTCCCACTGCAACTGACTCTCTTAACTGTCATATACAGCCTTCACAACTTCAGAAAAGCCCTCCCATAAAAGTTTCCTGCTATGGGGTTGGCTTCCTCATGCTCTCTTCCCATTCACTTAGAAGCATTTTATCAACTGTTCATAACACCCTACTGCATCTTCTCCCTGTCTTTGCCCTGAGGTTCATGAGGACTGCTTGGAGGGAAGAGCAGGGCAACAGAGCATGGTGGCACAGTGGTTAAGTGCCAGTACTGAAAACCACAAAGTTATGAGCTCAATCACAGAGGGCTCCAAGATTGACTCAGCCTTCCATCCTTCTGTAGGTCGGTAAAATGAGTACCCAGCTTTTTTTTGGGGGGGGGGGCAATTAGCTAAAAACTATGTAAATTGCTTAGGGAGTGCTTCAGCACTGATAAGTGGTATATAAATACCAGTGCTATTGCAATTGCAATGCTAAAGCCTTGCATTGTCAGGACTACAGGGCTCTAAGACAGGGGCAAGATGGGGCATATTTGCCCATGTAGATAAGCCGTCTGTGGCAGACCTTCTTAAAAAGCACATAGATTTGAGCTTGACACAATTTGAAGCCAGAGTGAGTAATGCAAGGGAAACAGTTATAGGGCTGCTTCTAAGGATGTAGATCTTCATAAATTGTCATGTGACTTTCTGTCTGTCTGTTTATCTATCCATCCATCCATAATCTATCTATTTTATAGTCTGCTTTTCTCCCCGACAGGACTACAGGCAGCAGAAATGAATAATGTTTAGCATTTTTTCTCATTATTGTGAGAAAGTTGTCAGAAACTATTATTTTCAAAGAAAATTTAAAGTATGGGACTTATACTGTGCCAAAGCAAGCAAACAAGACATGTACATACTCTTCTTGTAAAGAAAATCACATCTTAGTTGCAGAAAACAACATTTCCGCACAGAAAACAAATTTTAAGTACAACAATATTTTCTTTGAAATATTATTTTCTTGACAGAAAGCTGTTTCTGCTGAGAAAACTTGTTTTCTGTAGGGAAAAAAAAAAGAAGAAACACTTCTGAACTGTAAACATTCTTTGGCTCTTCTAAACCTGTCTAGGATTATTCTCATCAGGTTTTCCTAACATTTGATAAAATCATTGTTGGCTATTTAAAAATATTTTTGATTCTTCACAGCTCTAGCTGCCCACTCATTTTGCTATGATAGATCCCCTCACATGAATAAATGGAGAGACCCCTCCTTCTCAGAGGGCTGGGAACTTGGCAGACAGAAAGTCAAACAGTGGGGACCTGATTTTCTATGGTGTAGGAGACATAAACTGGTCAAAAATAAATGGTCTCTGATTGCTGATTCTTCCACAGGGACAGAATGTGTGTCTGCAAAAGCAGCCTGTGATGAAATAAAGTGACTGTATAGCTTACTTTAAGACTTTGGGATAAAAGAACCAAAGCCAACTATTTTGTTGCAAGGAAATCAAAGCTGCCTCAGGATTTCTGAGAGTGAGAAGCCACTCAAAAAGGATATTGACATAGCCTTCCACAAAGTGCAACAAATGCCTCAAAATGGGCTTGTTGAGTACTGCAGCAAAGAAGTTATGATTGCTGGCATCCTCACCAATCCTCTCCCAAAAGACCACTTCCAGAGACTGTGGGAAGGGACACAAGTTTTTGATTGGGGTACAAGAGAATGAGAAGGGGAATTATTAGAAAATGCTTCCCAACCAACCATTCTCTTTAACCCCCTTCTCCCACTGCTATTAGAGAACCTTTAAATGCACTTAGTCAAGTTTTTAGCTTTAACGTTTGCATACTGCCTGTTTGCATTATTTTGCTAAAACCAGTCTCAGAGAGACCCAGGAGATTCAGCACTTCCACTGGTGAGATCTGATAAAGGAGGCTGAGTCTTAATGGAACCAATCTTCATCTTTCCCTGAAAAGGGGCTAACACCAGGAATTTACTTTTAATCCAACACGAATAAACCCAATGATATAATTTAGCCAATTTCACCATTCTCCAAAGGCAACTAATTTACTGAAAGTACTATCAAAGCAGCCTGTTTTTCCCTACTCCCTTGTAATTAACTCAGTGATGTCCAAAGAAGCATGCCTCTGTGCCAGTGATAGATATGGATTGCTGAAATGTAGCTTTAGGACTTTACTCAATTTGAGTCTCTGTTTTCTGGCTATGGAAAAATTCCAACAGAAAAGCCTCTGTATTCCAGGTTTTCTGGATAGGCTGCATATCATGATGGACAATATCCTTTGGCCACAGTTCTGCCTAAGGAAGGAGATGGCAATGTGATCTTTCTTTCTCCCCCATAGTTTTTTTGCAATCAGCTATAGCTACAGGGTCTTGGCAAAACTCTGATGTGGCCCAGAGTCAGTACTGGAGTTAGAGTGAGCTTGGCTACATCTGTCAATCCTCACTGAAATCTTCACTTTATTTTTTTTGGCCACAACAGACTGATTTTGCTTCCAGCAGAAGCGATTAGTAAAATGTTCATTCCAGTTGCTGTTATTCATAGTTGCCAGCACTCTAATTGTTTGACTTTCAAATATTGGGGATAATGGAATTTTAACACAAGAACTTCAGTGTTGTTGTTTTATTTTTATTTTTTAATTTGGTTTAAAAAACGATAAAGGGCTCTCCAAATCTCATGGAATATATTAGTATTGAGGTGGCATGTATGGCATTTATCTTGCTTGATGATAAACAGGGGGCTGGAGCTCTCTGCAATGTTTTGATGAGATCCTACAAAGTGAAATCTGAAGAGGGGATGAAAGAAAGCCAGTGGCAGAGCTTTCAACATGAAGTAAACAAAATGGGAAGAAAGGCCAAGAGATTGGCTTTGAAAGTCTTTGAACACAAGCATTATCATTGCTTCTAAAAGTCTTCAGAAAGAGGCAGCAGCTCATATAATTACACATTTATAAAGATACTGGGTTAGACTAAGAACGCTGATAACCTTTAAAATAATAGAACTGAAGGGCTAGAGAGGACATAGAAATCAACTATTCCAATCATCTACTCGCAGAATCCTACATGCAGTAACCAGTTAAAGCTCCCACCTTCTCAATCTCTCGGTGTCATTAATGATCAAGTTCCCATCATACTCTAGCATCACTTTGAGAGTGACCAAAAAGAGAGAACAAAGGTGAGGGAATAATCAGAAGAAACAGCATTAACAGTAATGCTTTCCACTACATTCAGTAGGACAAAATAAGAGGACTGAAAATCCCTTGTTAGTGATTACTGTATAACTTGCAGTGATCGCCTGTTACTAATCAACAAGATGTTAAAGGAAGGGCACAACCTGTTTTTCCAAGAAACTAGAGTAATGAAAGATTGTGTATTCATTTTCTATCTCAAAATAAGCCTGATTGAAGTAGTTGAATAAATTCTTTGGATGTGTTATAAGAAGTGACATTGCCAATTAATTAATAGAAAATAATAAGTAAATAACAAAGATGAAGCCTAAACCACAGTTAGACTTTATCAGACATCCCCCTTATACTGTTCTTTTGCCAGCATTAAACAAATCAATTTTTATGCCAGCTAAAGAACATCATTCCCCCTTCCCCCACACTTACCTCCTTTCCCAGCAAAGGCTCCTCCATGAATAAAGAGGAAGAGAATGGAAATCCACTCACTTCCTCTTTTGAAATCCCATGCAATGAAATCATACAGGAAATTAAAAAATAAAATAAAAAATACACATCAAAAAGTAACACCAAGCACACACACACACACACACACACACTAAAAAACTTTAAAGCAACCCAGGGAGGGTAAAAAAAAGTTAATCACTTACCTGGATGTCCCGATCTGACCTGAACTGTTTGCGCCAGTTAGGCCATTATCAGGGTAAGTCCAAGATTTAAAGGGACAGAGGCTTTGCACGTCAACAATGCTGGCAAAAAGTAGCAGGGAGATCTAGTGATGGCTTAAGTCATCAATTAAAAGCAATGGGTTTGGGGCTCTTCATAACCTCAAAAGGGTGATGTCATCTGATTTGCACACCCTTTCACAGTTATGTGGCATTGTGATGATGCCGTATTTTCTATGTCTGATAAAGTCCTATTACAAAGTACAGTAAACTACCATTGCTACAGCAAAATCCAAAATTTACAAAAGAGTAATACCTGTTTTTGGTCAACCAAATATGCAGAAAATAGATTGGGCAAAGTTTTGAATCTTCTTCACTGGCTTCTTCATCAGGAAAAGATGTAAAAAAAAAAAATCATACAAAAGAAGAGAAGTGATGATACCAGAGCCACAGGCCTACATTTTGTCTCAGGTGTTATTCCTGACAACAAATTCACACAACCCTACAAGTGGACAAAAATATAACCCTAGAGTAGAGTAATTTATGCACCTCTTTTATAATACTACTAATATCACATTTATTGGTACAACCTGAAATTTTAGCAATCCCTCCCCACCAGCAATTCAAAAAGATGATTAGCATTGGGTGGGTGAGGAAAATGCCAATAAAATAGGGCAGGGGCATGCCATGAATTAATCCTAGCGCTGCATCATTGAATGACAGAAACTCAATCTAATTTTGTTAAACTCTGTACAGTCATGATATGAATGTATATTCATCTATGAATGTTTTCTCAGGTAAAAGTCAAGCTTGCAATGGAAAAAATAGCTAGTCAACTAGAACAATTAATTTACATTCTGTGCAATGTCTTCCTTGTTAATACCTCCTTTTCTTCCCTCAAAGCCATTTTCTAAAGACGTCTCTTTGCCTTAAATTCTTCATCCACATCCCAATCTGAAATTAAACCTTAGAAAAACTCATGTAACGGAATGTGTATGAGTCCATATTATATATTACTGTAGTTTCCTCTTCCCCTTCTTCTATTCCAAGACTGGAATAGATTGTCTGAAATATTAGATTGTCAGTTCTTTGGGCAGAAACTGGGCTGTTGTGCTTTTTTCTTTCTTCTTCTACAGATTTGTAAGGCATCATGTCAATTTATGGTGCTAAAGATAAAATTAACAAGAATCCTGATTGCAATGACGGGACCAGACACCAAATTTCATATGCTCAATAGAGCTTTCAGCTTTTGTTCTCAACACATATACATACACACCATACTACATTTCCAAAACATTTTGCAATATGTCATGGGGAGCAATCTACATTGCAAAGGAAAATAAAAATCAAATCTCTCACGGCAAAACTGAGGCATGCTTAAAATATATCTCTGATTCTGGGCCCAAAGATGGCATGTAATATACAACTAGTGATGTACCAAGGCATGTAGGGAGCCTTGGGGCACTAATTATGAGCTTCTTTAAGCAACAATTATAAAAAGTATAACATTGATTCAAGAGTTCTAAATTGATTAATATGGTTTTCACATATGTGGTTTTCCAGTTGTGAACTGTCTTATAGGGATTGGGCAGACAGCTGTGCATTATGCATGGCTAATGCCTGTTCAGTGATGTATGTATCTTGCCTCACCCATGTGGAAGCATAGACTGGGGGCTTATCTACATGGACCAAATAACCTGGCTTCCCCCCATTCCAGAGCCCTGCAGTTCAGATGACTCAGGGCATTTTCTCCTATCTGCCCTGGGTAGTCCTCACCACCCCTGGGACAGATGCAGCGTTGTAATAGAGTCAAGCCAGGGTAGGGGCCAATGAACTGTTCTAAGATAATACCCAGTTTAATCTGGTGCTGCTGGATCAGGCCTTGCATGTCCATAGGATCCCGTCCTGTCATGCCAATGCTCACTGCTGCTGCTAGCTCTCTCAGAAACCATGCAGGGGTCCCTCAGCATGTGCCCAAGGCTGGTCACATGCAGAGGGGCTTCAGCCACATATTGTGGACCCCCTTTTTAGCTTCCAGAGTAGCAGGGAAAATGGTGGTGGCAGCTACAGTGACAGGATGGCATTCTGTTTAGAAACAGCCCATTTTTTTCCCCCAGGTAATGGGAGAGGATGGGCAGATCTGGAGCCAGGATATGCCAGCAGGGAGCTGGCAAATCCTGGCTAGTGTAGATAAGCCCTAACAGGCTTATCTTCAGGCTTACATAACAAAAGTGTTGTGAGCCACCATAGGTCCTATTCTTGGAGAAAGGTGGCATATAAATAAATAAATAAATAAATAAATAAATGTAAAGTGGGAATTGCAGATCCAGGCAGGGAGACTTGACTTGGGAAGATAAGCCCACCTCCCCTTCACTGGAGATGCTACACTACAACAGTATGGACTTGAGCAGGGATGTGGGCTGCCTCCAAAATCAGCAGGTAATGAGCATGACTGAAATAAAAGTAACTTGAGACAGCAGCTGGGCACCCTGTGATCCTAAGCCACTTTTGTTGTCCTGTATATGTGGACAGAGAGAGCAGCAGCAGAAGCAACCATGAAAACAGCAGAAGCATACCCTTGTACAGAGGATAATCAAAAAGGGAGGAGAGACTGTGATTCCTAACACAGCAATTTACAAGGCAATATTCTTGACTGTTTATTATAAGAGGGAGTAAAGGAGTTAAAGAGTTCTGGATTTAAGGGTTCAACAGTGATATGGTTATAGAAAGGAAGAAGGAAAGAATAAATTAGCAGTTGGAAGGAAGGGAGGGAGTAGCTTTAGTAGTTAGCAATAACAGAAAACTGCTGGAGGAAAGCCAGGGGTTGATATGGGCTTCTTAACTGTTTTAAGGGGAAGAAAGACTGGCATCCTCTCCCTATGAATGAAGACCAAAAAGTGGGCTCTGAGAGCATTCCCTACTAAATGAATCTGTCCCCTCCCTCCCACTCAATATGGAGAAAACCTGACAGTACATATCAGGAAAAATGACAATATCTTACTGAGAACAAGTAAAGGAATACATAAAGTTTGGAGTGTATGCCAACAACAACCACTGTGGGCCTTACCGGCATATTTGGATGAATGCTAATCATATAGTTGGGGAAAAGGGATGTACCATTGAATAGATCTGGTTATTAATTGCAAATGGAGTGGGAGTCTCCAGGAAGGGGTTCTTGGCTTATAAAACAAGCATTTTAAGCAGTGGGGAAAATCTATTTATGAACCTATTATTTGTAAACTTTCACAGTATCACCATTTCGTTGGGGGCAATTTTTGTAGTAGTGATTCCATTCTATTGACAGTGATTAGAGAATCAAATCTCCCACAAGGATATAAGCACTAAAGATGGTAAATCTTGATTTCTCTAAGTCCCGAAAGATGCCAAGAACAATGAAGCAGTTTTTCATCCCATAGTCTTGAAAAAAATTGGGAATTTCCCTCCCAAACACAATGGTGGAGAACTGAACAGCTTTTCTACAAATGCTGTGCAGCTTTCCTAGAAAACCACACAGTTTTATGGAAGCTCCTCAGCTCTTCCTGACACTGCACACGTTATCCTGAAAACTGTTAAGCTTTTGATATAGAAAAGGCTGTTTTCTGGCAGTCACGGGTGTGTTTTGTGCAAGACTGCTTTTTTAAAAATGTAATAAACAGCAATGTTGCACCAAAAAAAAATGCACAACACAAATGTGAAAAATCATCAATGTTGCAGAACAAAAATGCTGCACAACAAAAATGTTGTACCAACTCTGCAATATTACACAACAAAACTGTGTGTCTGTTGTGCAACATTACTGTCCACTATATAAAAGAAAGCAATGTTACACAATACAGATCCACCAGAAAAATCCATCGCAAAGGCTCGAAGGACAAATCCAGTTCCGAAAAAGCCCTGCAGTGATAGGCGAGGGACGAAATGGCAGGTGTAAAGATGCACTGGAAGCCGCAGACCCAACCCTGCATGCAGGCGGTTCAGGACTTTGGTTACTCAAGGCTGACCCAGGAGATGACAGTCTTGTTCGGCAGCATCCTGATTGACCAAGCAGACTTTTTTAAGGAGAGCACTGCTTGCTCCATATGGAGAAGGGCCTAGAAAAGGTGGCGTAACGAAAGCTCATCCACAATTACCTGGTTCGCTAGCCGTGGCCAACGGGCATCTTCTGATGCGGTCAAACCAAGGCAAAGAAACAAAGGCAAACACCAGCCTCCAAAGGTAAATAAACTGATGCTTGCATGCTGGAACATCAGAACCATGTGAGACTCTGCAGATAGTGGAGGGCCTGAGCGTTGTTCTGCTCTAATATGCACTATCACAACTTAATATTGATATTGCTGCTCTTAGTGAAGTTCGTCTCCATGAGGAAGACAGCCTTAAAGAACACGGCACCGGCTACACACTTTACTGGTCTGGCAAACCCAAAACTGAAAAACATCTTTCAGAGTAGGCTTTAGGATTGAAAACTCCATTGCCTCCGAACTCGAAAGTTTGCCAACAAGACACTCTGATCGCATTATTTCCTTACGCCTCCCACATGTTGTTCTCTTCAGTATATATGCCCCAACTATTCAAAGCAACCCTGTAGAGAAAGACAAATTCTACAGAGAACTACATCACCTCATACAAAAAATACCTGTAGAAGATGAAATTATCATCCTTGGTTACTTCCATGCCAGAATAGGAAAGAACTCCAAAGCATGGAAAGGTGTCTTAGACAAGCATGGTTCTGGAAATTGCAATGATAACGGACACCTCTTGCTAGAGTTCTGTGCAGAACAACAGCTGACTCTTACAAACACTATCTTTCAGCAGAAAGATAGCTTGAAGACAACCTGGATGCATCCCCGATCCAAACATTGGCACCTCATTGACTATGTTCTAGTCCGCCAGAAAAACATACGCGATGTCCGCCATACTCGAGTGATGCCCAGCGCAGAATGCCAAACAGATAATTGCCTCATCAGATGTAAACTAAATCTTCATCTTAAGTTCAAACCTAAGAGGGGTGGCAACTTAAAGAAGAGACTCCATGTCAACAATCTTCATCAAACTACCATGAGAGACAACTTCCAGGCAAACCGGCAAACAAAACTTGAAGACCATCCTACAGATCCTTCTCCTACAGTGCGTTAGCAACAAATCAAAAACAATATACTCCAGTCTGCAGAAGAATCCTTCAGGTTCTCCCACAAGAAAAATCAAGACTGGTTTGATGAAAACAACCAAGAGATCCAGGAACTGTTGGCAAAGAAGAGAACTGCTCACCAGGCATACCTCGCCCAGCCAACTTGCCATGTAAGAAAAGCAGCTTTCTGTCTCACATGTAGTAAACTTGAACAAAAAATCCGAGACATGCAGAACAAGTGGTGGGATCAATATAGCAGAAAAGACACAACACTGTGCAGATCTGGGTGACCTTGGAGCATTTTATGAAGCTCTTCAAGCAGTGTTTGAACCTAATTATCAGATCCAAAACTCCTTATAAACTACAGATGGTCAAGCATTAATTACTGTTAAAGCCTCCATCCTGAATCGATGGGCTGAACACTTTCAAAATCTCTTTAGTGCCAACTGAGTAGTCCAAGGCTCAGCTATCCAACACATGATACAAAAACCAATGAAAAATGAATTGGACATAGCTCCCACTTTGGAAGAGACCCTTAAGGCCATACAGGAGATGAAAAATGGCAAGGCAGCTGGGATCGATGGAATCCCACCTGAAGTTTGGAAACACAGAAGTCATGTACTCCATGGTAAATTCCACGGACTCCTTGTGAATTGCTGGGAAAAAGGGGAACTGCCATCAGATCTCCGAGATGCAGTCATCATCACCCTGTATAAGAAAAAAGGAGCAAAATCTGATTGCTCAAACTATTGAGGCATAACACTGCTCTCTATTGCTGGAAAAATCCTTGCAAGGATACTCCTGAACAGATTAGTTCCTGCTGTTGCAGAAGAACTTCTTCCTGAAAGCCAGTGTGGCTTCAGAGCCAATAGGAGTACTACAGATATGGTATTTGCCCTTAGACAACTGCAAGAGAAATGTAGAGAGCAGAACAAGGGTCTCTATGTAACAATTGCCGACCTCACCAAAGCCTTCGACACTGAGTAGAAAAGGTCTGTGGCAGATCCTGGAAAGACTAGGATGTCCCCTCAAATTCCTTAAAAAGATTATTTTGATACACAAGGGCCAGCACGATCAAGTTAGATATGGTGATGCTCTTTCAGAGCCCTTTCTAATAACTAATGGAGTGAAGCAAGGTTGTGTTCTTGCTCCAACTTTATTTACAATCTTCTTCAGCATGATGCTCCAAAGGGCTACGGCAGGGCTCGAAGAAGACAGCATCTATATATCTTACCTTACTGATGGTAGCTTGTTTAACTTAAGACGTCTGAGGGCTCGCACTAAGGCTCTAAACTATCTAGTCTGTGAGCTGCTCTTCGCTGATGCTGATGCCCTTGTTGCCCACACAGAAGCAGCTTTGCAGCACCTAACATCATGCTTTGCAACAGCTGCAGAGCTGTTTGGGCTAGAAGTCAACCTTAAGAAAATGGAAGTTCTCTACCAGTCGGCACCACAGGATGAAAACCACCATCCCCACATTGCCGTCGGCAAATCTATGCTTGCATCCGTTCATCAGTTCACCTACCTGGGAAGCATAATCTCCTCAGATGCCAAGACTGACAAAGAGATTACTCATAGATTAGCAAAGGTATATAGCACATTTGGACAACTCTACAAAAAAGTCTGGAGTAATAAACACCTGAGGTGAAGCACAAAAATCAATCTGTAGAGAGCCATTGTACTGTCTATTCTCCTATATGGGTCTGAAACATGGGTCACCTATCCCCAACACTCAAACGCTTTCATCAGTGCTGTACATGCACAATCCTAAATATACACTGGACTGACTATGTGACGAATGTTGCTGTCCTTGAGCAAGCAGGGATCACCAGCATTGAGGCCATGATATTGAGAACACAGCTGCACTGGGCAGGGCACATTTCTAGGATGGAGGACCATCGGCTCCCCAAAATAGTATTCTACGGTGAACTCGCCATGGGTCAGTGTAAGAGGGGCACTCCAAAAAAGCGATACAAGGATTCCCTGAAACAACATCTCAGGCTCAGCCAAATTGATCACTAACAATGGTCCACCCTGGCCTCACATCGGGAGGCATGGAGACACACTATGCACAATGCTGCAGCTGTATTTGAGAACTCATGTCAAACAAGTCTTGAAGAAAAATGACAACACAGAAAGAATGACAACCCGGAAACATCACCCACTTTCTGCAAATAGACTTGTTTATCTTAGATTGGACTTTTTAGTCATCAGCATGTTTGCAGAAAGCGTGGGATGAGTCCTTCCTGAATCATCGTTTGCGAAGAAAAGCCAGAGAGAGAGAGAGAGAGAGAGAGAGAGAGAGAGAGAGAGAGATTTGTTCTGCAACGTTGCTGATTTTGCACAACATTTTTGTTCTGTAGGATTTCTAATTTTACATAGAAATCAACAATGTTTCACAACACAAATGTTGTGCAAAATCAGCAGTGTTGTGCAAGAGCAGTTGTTGTGGCTACAGCTTCAATCAATCTGGGCTTTTTTTCTCCTGCTGTGTAAAATTTAGGTTGCATACCTTTCAAACTAGCAAAGGCTGCAGTTTGGAATGCTTCATGATTTTTTTTATAGGTGTATAGTGTAAAATCTAGTTTTGCATTTTCTGCACTTTCCCCAAGGATACAGTATCCCTGTATTCATGAGGGTTTGGTTCCAGGAGCCCCGGTGGATGGTGACTTCTGTGGATAATAGTGCACACCATCCTGTGGGAAAGAGGGGGAAGATGAGATTGCTTCCCCTTCCCCCTTTGCCTCCGCCATGGCCCCAGTGTGTCGGTGATCATGGGGCAAAGGGGGAAGGGGAGGAAGTGAGATTGCTCCTCCTCCTCCTTCCCCCTTCACCCATTATGACCCCACTGTGGTGGTGATCACGGGGTTGAAGGGGGAAGGGGGGAGCAATTTTGCCTCCTCCCCTTCCCCCCTGCCATGCCCCTACCACGGTGGTGATCGCAGGGGCAAGGGGGGAAGAGAAGTTGGTGAGATCACTCCTTTTCCCCCTTCCCTCTTTGTCCCTGCCATGGCCCCACTGCAGCAGCAATCACAGGGACAAAGGGGGAAGGGGAGGAGTTGAGATTGCTTCCCCCTTCACCCCTACGATCACCACCGTGGTAACAGGAGCTCTCTCAAGGGAAGGGAGGGGGGAGCTGAGATTCCCTCCTACTCATCCCTTTCTCCTATCTCCAACCTGTAGGAGTAATGAGTCTAAAAAATAAAATTGTATTAAAAATTCCAGAATCTAGACCTTTTTAAAAAAGCAACAAAATTATCTTCTTTTAAAAAGAGAGTTAAAAATCATTTACTTTTAAATTCATGCAGAGTGCAGCTTAGGAATGCAGACTGGCAAAGCTCAATTAACATTTAAAAAAGGTGTATTCAGAGGTCTGAGATCACCCAGTTAAATTAGACTCATTACAAAAACAAAGGAGTCAGTTCAAAATGCAAATCAAAGTTTACTGAAGGTATATCAATCTCAGTCTACATACTAAAACAAACTTTAAAAAGAGGTTCCTAACTAACTAATAGGATTTAGGGTAGAAAAACTCACCCAGCCTATAGCAGTAAGAGGCTGCATGGTGAACATCATGGCATGGTTGCAGGAAAGATGGCTAAACAAAGATAATATGGCTTAAGATGGCTGCAGCCTCATGGAGACTCTAACTTAAAAGAGAACTTACACAGAGCAATAAAATTTAAATTAGGTCGTGTGTTGAATGACCCAGCACTCCAGTTGGCTGGAAGTGTCCAGTGAAATAAGAGAAAGGAAATTTGGGAGAACAGAAGCATGCAGGGAAAAAACCTAGACTTATCTTAGGATGTGAATGAGGTACACAAGATTGCTTTTACATTACAATGATTATTTCCCCACATACTACACAACCACAGATAATTGAATCCGTAGTTGGCGAATCAGTGGATACAGGGGTGCTACTGTATAGTGAAAAACAGTGTAAGAGGGTGATGGGTTTCCCCACTTCAGGAAGTTGTGGAGTTTTCTGGGCATAGTATGAAAAGACTGTGAGTGTAGGTTTTGATTGCAAAGCTGCACAGTTTCTCAAACTCTTATGCAGTTCTCAGAAATGGTGCAGTTTATGTTACTTCAGGAACAACAGCAACAAGTTTCAACAATTTGTGGGAACTTTTGACACACCATTTTTCTTCCTAAGTTTCTCTAGAGGTCAGGAACACCAGTTGGTAAACTGAAGAATTATGTTCCATTTCTAGTAACCACTAATGTCATCCCCCTCTGATTCGTGACAGTGCATTTTGTGTTCATTCATCAAAAGATAGGTGACCCATATCAACAAATTTCAGAGGAATAATGGAAAAGAGATACAGAAGATCTGATGATAAGAATGGATTTAGGGATCAAATCATTTCTGATGGTTACACTTTTGAATATCATTGAATGGACATTCTGATCAATTGTCAGCCACAGACAATGGAAAGGATTAGAAGTTTAACTGAGTATTGTTTTTTACCTTTTAAAGAAGAAGCAGTATGGAAATGAAGTAGGCAATTTCTTTAGACAAACAATTTCTGTGAACTTGCTGTGAGAAAAACAAGGGCTGCACTCTTGGAAGAGGTTGTTCATTAAGATAATCCAATAGTTTTAAACGGTGTTCCTTGTAGGGAACTGGGTGGTTCTATGTACTTCAGTTTTGCTTTGTTAAGGAAAATGCAACATGGGACATACAGTGAAAGAAATAAAATATGTATGTGAAAGTCACAATGACTAAGCAAGAGCAAATATGGGGCTACACAGGTGAAACTGCTAATGTAATCTAGAAGGCCTGAGAGCCAAGGACAGAGGTACTGAATGCAGATTGGAAACACCTGAGAATCATTAAGTGTACAAGGTGAAATGTTGAAATACATGGGTTGGTCTTAAGCATGGGTGGAACTATGTGGACCAATCTGAATGGAAGTACACACCCACTGGGTGGAAACTAACTAGTGGGTGGTGATAAACAATGGCTATAAAATTGCAATGTTTGCCAATGTATTTTTGTGGTGGAGTAGAGGTGGTGTAGTGTATAGAGATTGTGATTTGTTGACCATATAGTATATTTATATAGAAGAATAAAGTAGGTTTTACATAAAACTACTGAGTTGCCTGAGTGAATCCTGGAGACATTTTGGAGACACCTGGAGAAGAGTGAGAAGGCTTGGAGAGTTTGTCAGGATCTTCAGCCTATTCTCTGAAACTTTGCTGCTTTGAAGGAAAGCATTAACCACTGATCTAAGCTGGTCAGCTCTGCTGCATAACAAGGTGGTGAGTTTGAGCCAGAGGTGAAGAGCTACAACTCCCATCATCCCTGACAAGGGTTATGGGCCCAGTTACTAGAGCACCCAGCATCCACAGAAGCTGAAAGTTCCAGAGACTGGGAGAAAGCTTTGTGGACGATAGATCAGAGCAAGCTGTTTGTGCTGCACTGATAAGCCTCGTGAGTAAATCATTTTGTGTTTTGCTTGAGCCCAGACGGGTTGGCTGTGCATACTCAGAAGGACTGTGTCAAATTGAGTCACTGCACAAATCAAGATGGAATTTCTAAAGTTTAGCAAATTAAATAGAAACAACTACTCTACCTGGAAGATTTATGCCCAATCTCTACTAGTAAAGGAAGGTCTGTGGTCAACAGTTGAAACAGGGCTGGCAACTGATGCTGATGAAGCCACTAAAGAGAGAGATAGTAAAACAAAAGCCTGTCTTTATCTCATGCTTGAAGAAGACTTAATTAATGACGTCAGAGATAAAACGTCTGCCAAGGATGTGTGGGATACCTTGCAGAGATTACACACTCCTTCAACTGCTTTTGCAAAAATGCTATGGTCTAAAAGAATATACAGGCAAAAGATGGCTAAAGGGCAGTGTGTGATAGAACATTTAAAAATAATGCAAGATTTGTTTGTGCAAGCTGAACTGAGGGGAGTGCAAATTAGCAAAGAGCAGCAATGCTACATTTTAATAGAATCGCTAGACTCTTCGTGGGACAACATAACGAACAGCTTGCAGAACTTGCCAGAAGCTGAGCTTAATAGAGACTTAGTTGTGGCCAGAATACTGGAAGAGAACCAGAGAAGAATGTCTGAGCAAGGTGACTCAGCAAGCTTAAAGACTGTGCCAAAACAACAAACAACGCCTGACTGGCGAAAGCAGGAGGAAGCAGCCTCTACAAGGGAGCAACGGAGGTGCTTTTATTGTAAGAAGATTGGTCATCTGCAGAGACATTGTAAACATTTTGCAGCTGAGAGACGCAAGCAAGTAGAGAGCAGATGGCAGCCGCGGCAGTATCAAAAACAGTCCAGACCTCCATTTTTGAGGGACAGTGGTAATAAAAAGGGGGTTGCAACCATGATTAAGGAAAAACAAAATGCAAATTCTAAATGGCTAGTAGATTCAGGAGCCACATCTTTGATGTGTAATGATATAAATTTAATAAGTAATAGAAAATCAGCTAATGTAAATACTGTAGTTTTGGCTGACGGGAAAGAGCTAAGTACTGTAAATCAAATGGGTACTGTGTACATTCCAGGGCTAAAAGAGAATTTTAATGATGTCTTACATGTAAAGGAGTTAGAAAATAATTTGTTATCAGTAAGCAGATTAACAGAAAGAGACTACACAGTCATCTTTGAAAAGAACATGTGTAAGATAAAACTGAATGGGGAATTGCGTGGCATAGGTTTGAAAAAGGACAAACTTTATTATTTGGAGGACAAAATTGATAGATACAGGGTTGAAGAAGCTAATAACATAGAAAATATTCCAATCCACAAAGACTGCATACACGAGCTTCACAGAAAATTCGGCCATGCGAGCTTCAAATGTTTAAAGAATTTAATCAGTATGTGTCCAGATTTAAAAGTTGCTGAATGCAAAAACCACTTAGATTGTACGGTATGTCAACAGGTAAAGGTCAGAGCTTTTCCAGTAGCTAAGAAAACAAAAAGAATTGCTCAAAGACCATTTCAGTATGTACATGCAGATGTCGCCCAAGCTAATTGCTTGTCCTTAGGGGGAAGCAAGTATTTCCTAGTAATTGTTGATAGGTATACAAGATTTGCATTTGTGAGAATAATGAAAAACAAATCTGATGCTGGGCAAAGTTTAAAAGCATGGGTAAGAATGGTGGAAAGACAATTTGATAGCAGAGTAGGCACCATCATAACTGATAGAGGAGGAGAATTTTTAAATAATCAATTGTTTAACTGGTTTCAAAAGGTGGGAATAAGGCATGAAACTACAAACCCTGCTTGTCCTAGTGAGGATGGGTTAGCAGAGAAGAAAATACAAGATATAAAAAGAATTACTGCTTGTATGATGGCAGATGCAGGGGTGAAAGATAGTTTTTGGGCAGAAGCAACTTTGACTGCAATACATATCTGTAACAGATTGTATCATTCAGAAATTGAAGACATTCCCTACAGGGTATTGTATGGGAGAATGCCAAATTACAAGTACTTAAGGGTTTTTGGACAATTTGCTCATGTTTACACACCTGCTTGTTTCAGGAGGAAAGGAGAACCCAAAAGCAAAAGGCTTAGGTTTTTGGGGTATTCTGGAAATAGCTACAAGTTTCATTTGGGAGGAAAACAAGTGCAGTATTCTAGGTCTGCAAATTTTGAGAGACATGCTGGTTGGGACAAACTGCATGCCAATAAAGAAGTGTTTTTGAGATTAGGGAGTTCAAATGAACCAGAAGCACAAACTGAACCAACCTCAGGAAACGGAGGGGTTTCAGTTAAGCAGGAAGCATCACCTAGCAGCAGTGGTAGTTCTTCCGATGATGAGATAGCATCTAGGCCTACTACTACTCGAATGACTGAAGACAAGAGATTTAGTCATAGAACTACAACTCCCAGTAGAGAAAGTGAGGATGAAAGAGACAGAACAGCAGATTTTATTCCCAGGCGTAGTCATAGAGTTAGAAAGCCTCCAGATAGGTTTGTTGTGACAAAGGCAAGAGCTTGTTTAGCAGTAGAAGAGCCTGAAAGTTTTGAAGAATTGGAAAGTTATTCTAGTGAAGAACAGGAAAGATGGTTTGATGCAATGGATAATGAGTTTGGTTGCCTGGTAAATAAAGATGTTTTTGAAATTGTTGACAGACCCAAAGACAAGAAAGTAATTGGTTGTAAATGGGTATACAAAAGGAAAGAAATGCCAGATGGAAGTATCAAATATAAAGCTAGGTTAGTGGCTAAGGGTTTTGCACAACAGCAGTATGAGAACTATGATAAGACATATTCTCCAACTGCAAAGCCAGAAAGTCTGAGAATGGTTCTAGCAGTAGCAGCAAAAAGGAATTTAGTTGTAGAACATTTTGATTTTGAAACAGCTTACTTGAATGCGGTTTTGAATGAAGAAATTTTTATGGAACAGCCACAAGGTTTTGAAGAAAATGGTAGTCAGAGAGTATATAAATTAAAGAAAGCGTTGTATGGTTTAAAACAAAGTGCCAGAGCGTGGAATCTGTGCATCAATGATGAGCTAGTTAAGCTAGGTTACAAGAGGAGCATTGCAGATGCTTGTGTTTATACAAAAGGAGACATAGTATTAGTGATTTATGTAGATGATTTGTGCGTAGCAGCAAAGTCAAAACAGGAAATTGAGTCAGTAAAAAGAGAATTGTCTAAGAAGTTTGTTTTGAAGGACTTAGGTGTATTGAAGTCTTATTTAGGTATTTGCGTTGAATGGACAGAAGAAGGACATTGTTTATTAAGTCAGAGAAATAAAATTGAAAGACTGATTGAAAAGTGTGGATTACAGAATGCAAAAATAGTAAGAGCTCTAATGACAACTGGTTTTGTGTCTGAGAAAACAACAAGAGCGTTTGAGGACAAGACTTTCTTCAGAAGTATAATAGGATCTTTACAATTCATATCTTGCCATACCAGACCAGACATTTCTTATGCTGTAAATGTATTGTCTAGAAGGGTTAATGATCCAAAAATTGAAGACTGGACAGCGGTAAAACATTTGTTGAGATATTTGAAAGGAACCATAGATAGGAAATTGATAATAAGAAACAATAGTTCAGATCTAGATTGTTATGTAGACAGTTCATTTGCATCAGAATTAGGAGACAAGAAGTCAGTTACAGGAATGATAATTAAATATAGTGAAAGTCCAATAGTTTGGAGAAGTAGAAAACAAACTAATGTAGCATTAAGCACAACGGAAGCAGAATTTGCTGCTTTGAATGAGATAGTAAATGAGGTACAGTGGATTAAGCAATTGTTAAATGATTTAAATGAAAGTTACAAGATACCAGTGGAAATTCTGGAAGATTCACAGTCATGCATAGCGATGGCTGAAACTGAAAGTTTGAAGAACAGAACAAAATATGTTGGTGTAAGATATCAAAATGTGCGAGACATGGTTCAGAAGGGTGAAATAGAATTGAGATATATAGAAACACAACACAACATAGCAGATTTGTTCACAAAAGCATTGACAGCAGAAAAACATGAAAGGCTGACACAAATGGTTGGAATGACATTGTAAGACACATACAATATTTTATTTCGGAGGGGATTGTTAAGGAAAATGCAACATGGGACATACAGTGAAAGAAATAAAATATGTATGTGAAAGTCACAATGACTAAGCAAGAGCAAATATGGGGCTACACAGGTGAAACTGCTAATGTAATCTAGAAGGCCTGAGAGCCAAGGACAGAGGTACTGAATGCAGATTGGAAACACCTGAGAATCATTAAGTGTACAAGGTGAAATGTTGAAATACATGGGTTGGTCTTAAGCATGGGTGGAACTATGTGGACCAATCTGAATGGAAGTACACACCCACTGGGTGGAAACTAACTAGTGGGTGGTGATAAACAATGGCTATAAAATTGCAATGTTTGCCAATGTATTTTTGTGGTGGAGTAGAGGTGGTGTAGTGTATAGAGATTGTGATTTGTTGACCATATAGTATATTTATATAGAAGAATAAAGTAGGTTTTACATAAAACTACTGAGTTGCCTGAGTGAATCCTGGAGACATTTTGGAGACACCTGGAGAAGAGTGAGAAGGCTTGGAGAGTTTGTCAGGATCTTCAGCCTATTCTCTGAAACTTTGCTGCTTTGAAGGAAAGCATTAACCACTGATCTAAGCTGGTCAGCTCTGCTGCATAACAAGGTGGTGAGTTTGAGCCAGAGGTGAAGAGCTACAACTCCCATCATCCCTGACAGGTTTAACAACAATTGATAGGGAAAGACAGACTTTCCTTGCAATGTGGGACTGCAGGGAAATTTAGGGCATAAACTACAGTTAGGGTATCTAGATCTGAGAGTCTGGCCTCTCTTCTTTGGTCCTCAGAGAAAAAGGGCCTGGAAACTCATTCTGAGAGTAGTGCCATGATAGATGGATGGATGGATGCTTATTTCTGGCCTCTGCTGATTGTTCCTAGTGACTGCTCACTGGGAAGGAGTAATGAGTGAGGGGGAAATATGGAGCTGCCTTAGTATTCATTGCCTCAATAATTGCTGAATTTAATAATGCAAGATCAATTATTTGTGGTCTTTCTTACCTATTCCAAGTTTCCTCTCTTTATCACAAATGATTGTTTTACAGCACTATTCCTTTTCTTATCTGAGGCACATGTGGGTTCTAACAAAAGGCATGGTATAAATTCCTTTTTTCTTCAGCACTATCTAAGCTGTGATTATTTTCTCTTAAAAATAGTACTTTATGGTGAACTCGCCATGGGTCAGCATAAGAGGGGTGCTCCAAAAAAGCAATACAAGGACTCCCTGAAGCAACACCTCAGGCTCGGCCAAATTGATCACCAACAATGGTCTGCCCTCACCATACATCAGGAGGCATGGAGGTGCATTATCCAGAATGCTGCAGCCTTATTTGAGAACTCACACCGAACAAGTCTTGATGAGAAACGACAACACAGAAAGAATCACAACCCAGAAACATCACCCAAGGAGACTTTCTGCTGTGCTTTCTGCAACTGAACTTGTTTATCTCAGATTGGCTTTTTTAGTCATCAGTGCACTTGCAGAAAGAGTGGGATGAGTCCTTCCTGAATCTTCGTTTGCAAAGGAAAGCCAGAGAGAGAGAGATTTTCTCTTAAATATTTGATTTCACATCACTCTCTTTCTCTTATTTTCCCCCTACATACCTGCAATTTCTGGCTTAATATCTTTTGTTTTTCTTCCTCCCCCTTGCATTATTTCTTCTTCTATCTCCTAACAATTCCTCCCTACACTCATCCTCTCCTTCATTCATTTGTCTTTCTCTTTCTCTCTTTGTTGTCTTCTTTTTCATCTCCTAATGCCTGGCTAAATTCTTTATCCTCTCCTCTCCTGCTCATATCATCATCTTTCTTCTCCCCTCCCTCAATTTCTAACTAAACATATCCCCCCCTTCTCTCTCTCTCCATCTATCCCTCTTCACATTTATTTGTACTCATCATTTCTCTCCTTCCCTAGTGTCCTTGTTTTGTTTTGCCAAAAAGCATTTTTTTGCATAGTGTATTTTGTGCAAAATACATTATTTCTTTTGCCAAAATATTGCTTTCAAATTATGCTTTTTATACAGTCTACATATTGAGAGAATATTTGTACAGAATATATATTTGAGTAAATGATTTCTTTAAAGATACCAACATGTGAAACATTTCATGGTTTCCCCCCATTTTCTTGTGGTTGTCTTGAGTATCAGGAAAACCTCTGTTCATTGAGGTTACAAATATTAGCAAGTATTCTTTACATCCCCACTGTGAAACAAATGCACAATGGATGGAGAGAGGAGGGGAGCAGCACATCTTATAGTATTTTATATATTACCAATATCATGAACACAAATCTGGATCCCCTCACACTTACCTAGCTGGCACTCCTCTCTGTCTTATGTGGATAGTGTGCCCACTATCAGGCACCAACGATAATCTGCATGGTAAATTATCCATGCAAAAAACAAAATTTTGTATAAAATCAAAGTGATTTTGATTTTGCTCAATAGGGCTGTATCCACACTGCATAATTATAGCAGTTTGGTACCACTTTAATTGCCATTGCTCCTTCCCATGGGATTCTGGGATTTGTAGTTCGGTGAGGTTCTGATAATGCTTTTGGGCAGTCCCATGAAATGCAGTGATAGAGCTGTCTGGCAGAGAATTCTAAGTATCTCACAAAACTGCAAATTCCAGGATTCCATAGGATGGACTCATGGCAGTTAAAGTGGTATCAAATTGGTATAATTATGCAATATGGATCCATCCTGGATGTCTGAATGTTAAAAGATTTAGTTTTGTCATGCTCTTCACTTCCCTGAGGGGATCATTTGCCTACAACTGAGATGATCAGGTTAGGGAAAGGGGATGATCTTTCAAAGGTAAAGAACAGTAGGTCATGCTAGGTCCCATCAATTGTAACAGAGATTCAGTAGTACTCTCTGACTTCCACCAAGAACAAGCATACTTCTTAAGAACATCCTCTCACACTGATGCTCCTTTTTACAAAGACTTCATACCACCCAACATCTTTTACTACCTCATCCTCTATCTTGCTGCACATTTTTAGTAACATTGGCTTTAGGAAGATGGTGAAGGAAGGATGGAGAACTGAAGACTAGAATCCTGTATCAAGGTTGCGTCTCCATGTATGGACTTACATATGTAGGAATTAGAACTAACAGTTTTGTATCCAGCAGAGGGCTGCTATGTTACTATGTAGCAGGGGTGACAAAGTGCCTGATGTGCATTGAAAACTGATACACGCTTGCCAGTGTTCTGATAAACATCTTAGCATTTTTCTAACAGAGTTTCTTAGCGCCTCTGTACTTAGCTATGTATACATAAAGCTATGTTAAGTAAAAGGTGATATAGGATTCTGTAGGCAGACTTCAGGTATTGTGTTGCAGCAACATGTCTGCAGTAACTAATGCAATATAAAGAAAGCTTGGATTGGGAAAGAGAGGGATTCTGCTCCAGCCAATCGTACTGTACCCATGTGTGCCTGACTACTACAGGCAAAGTAAACAACAGCTTTCTCCAAAATCACTTACTGAGCATGTGTCAACAACAAAACAGAGAGAAAAGGGGGCAGTAGCTTAGTCTGCCTCACCAGATACCCCCAGCCACCCTTATCGGCCACCCTTATCTGGTGAATTCTGATGACCACTTTCCCACTGTCATAATTGCAGTCTTTCTCTGTTTAGTTGCTGGGATGAGGTAAAAATCAGATTCCCCAAAACTTTTTAAATGTAGTGATATGTACTTGCTAAAAATTAAGTTTATCTTTAATATGATAAAAGCTTTTATCTTACTATGTGTTAACTATGGAGTCATGGAATTCTCTTGATAAGAATGGTTCTGTTAGTCTGGGTTGACGTCTAGGAAGTCTAACAGATATGGAAAATTCAGTAATAATAACTTAATGCTATCAATCATATGTTTTGTGTGTTAATTTGTAGAAAATTTATATTTATGTATTATTTTTATTTTCTTGAAAATTCTATTAAAAATAAATTGAAAAAAAAAGTCAGATTCCCAAGTCACTCTGCCTATACAGGTAGCTTTTTAACTTTTGCCTTTTGATATCACTTTCCAGGCAACCCAGACTGAGACAGTTTAAGAAACCACCTACTATATAAAATGTCAGACTAAGGGGACATCTACATGATGAAAAATGACACATATTTATTCGAAAGATCAGTGATCTGTACAGACCAGCGTTCAAATAAATATGTGTCATTCAGAGGGGGGGCAGCAAAACTCACCCTAAAGTCTGTGTCCTCGGAATCCGGGTGTTCCTCCTGATAGCTGGGATAAATCCGTGTGGCTTCCAAATGATTGGCTGTTTGTACACTCCTGTTCGCACACATAAGAACAGGAGTGCAATCTGATTGGCTTGCCGAGTAGAGGGGGCGGGGCTATCAGGGAGAGAGATCAGCTGCAGTAACCATGTTTTGCAAGCCAGAAGCAGCAGAAGCCAGGGCTCAGAGGAGCACAGCAGCAAAGAGCCTAAATTCTAAAGGCTTGAAAAAGAGTTCTAGGCTGGACAGATCTGCGAGGCACTCATCCAAAGTCTGCCTCAAAGTCAAAGCCCCCTGCAAAGCTCAGAGACAGAGGAACCAGAGACTGCTGCTGGACGAGGAGCTCTATCAGGCAGTCCCAGCCTCCATAGAGATTAAGGGGCTTTTTTAAAGGTCTGAACTCTCAAAGAATTCCCTTCTTTTTGGTTAGCTCACCGCCGGCAAAGAAGCCTCCCATTCCTCCCCTTCTGGAGGAGTCGGGAAAGGAGGAGCTGAAGGGAGAAGGAGGCTCAGGGCTGGGCTGGGGAGACTTGTGCCTCGACTGTGCTCTCTCTTTTGCCTCCCTTCAAAAAAGAGTCCAAAATACGAGACTGTGTGTGTGTGTGTGTGTGTGTGTGACAATCTCCCACTTGCACCTGATGAATGAAAGGAGGGAGAAATCAGGAGTGGGGGGGTGGCATGAGTTTTTAACCAAAAAATGTCCCTTCTTCTCTATGGAGGCTGGGGCTGCCTGCTTGAACTCTGGTTCCTCTGTTGCTGAGCTTTGCAGGGGGCTTTAACTCAGCAGACTCTTCCTTAAAAAAGCCAGCATCTCCCCACCAACACCTTTTTGCCCCTTGAAAACCTCCCCCCCTCTCCAGCTAGATCCTCAAACTCCGGGTTCAAACTTTGGGTGATCTCACAGATCTGTCCAGCCTGGAACTCTTTTTCTAGCCTTGAGAGTTTAGGCTTTGTTGCTTTGTGTTTCCCCGCCTTCTTTTTTCCCTCCTCCTCTATGGAGACCTCCATTTCTTTCCCCCTCCCAGTCTCCCTTGACATGTGGCCATCTGGCTAGGGATCATGCGGAGTTTAGGAGGGTACTCCAAATCATGTAGGCAGTTCGTATGCTTACGAATGCCTACCTTTTCGAAGTATATTTACCCTGTACGAATTTTTTAACCCTCATGTGGACGAGGCCTAAAATGAGTGTAGGAAAGCATGGGGAATCACAAACTACTACTACTCTGCCTGTGTCTGTGTGATTCCTATTTGTGTTAAGCCCCATGCCTTTCCACATACTTCATAGTCTGATATTTTGCAAGGGAGGTATACAAGCATTCTCAATTTTCTGACCTGTTCTTGAGTTGAGGCAGAACAGTATAAATTCATTTGTGAATTCATTCTGCAGCCTGCCAAAACTTAATGGAGGAAAAATGTCTGGTCCTGTACATCACTAATTTCACCGAGCCATCAGTAAAGTGATTGGGACTTTGCCAGTTGAAAGCAGGTCCCATATCACTGTTGTAACAGGGCCCACATTTTTTAAATGGTCCCAGATTCTTAGGGGGAGCCTATTTGGAACAACCTAAGGGGCAAGGCAACAACAGTAAATGGGACAAAAATGTGCCATACCATTTTCCTGCTGGAAACCATAAGGAAAGCAGAATGACTCTAAAGAAATGAGGCACAAGAACAAATATGGAAATTATTATTTAAACCTTGTCATATTAATCAAATGTGGCAGAAACATATTATGCTGCTAGATGAAGTTGCAGCCTTTTATTAGATAGTTTGATTTCCTTGAGATCTGAACAGATAAAACTGAAATAATGACAGCCAATGTTTTCCTCCTTCTGAGACAGATCAAAGACAGCCGACCTGCAGTTTATTGTACTTGCACCTTAATAAAAAATGTCGAATACCTACATGATTGAATCACTCTCTCAGTTTCATTAGTTTTGTATCTATTAAAATTAGCAATTCAGAACCCTAGCCAGACAAAATATCCAAGAAACTAGATAGTAGGATATAAACATGACATTGAGAAATTAACAGGAAGAACACATTAGAGAACAGTATTTGTACATCACTAAAGTTAATGTTGTGTCACGATGTCCCCATCTGGTGCAGACTGAACATTCTCTACAGACAGCTGGGAACCAATGAGATTATGAGAATAATTCCTACATGGTGATTCCTATCAACCTTCCTTTTGACTAAATATAAAAGTGGTTTTCAGACTATATTCTACAGAACCACTAAAGTCCTCAGAAGCTTATCAAGTGATTTTCAGTGAAAGTTAGTGATGTGTGAGAGACATAGCCACAAGGAGATGGCAAGAATAGTCCAAGGTGCACTCTTAGCTAACAGAAGACAGTGAATGACACTGTCACAATTCACAAACCCTGAGATCAAATTCCTCTTTAATGCTGGTAGGGTGTTAGACTCCAACTGTGTGTTTACATGGAAGCTACAGGATGGCAGAGACCAGGGAAAGTCTTGGCTGCTGGGAGGATGAGAAGCATGGAGGTAGTTTTGCTAGTATCTCCTTGAGCCAATGACATGTAAAACAAAGACAGAAGCAGCAGTTTACAGTTGGTTACTCCCAGTTAAACAAGTTGTCATGATGGAGTTACTGCAACTCCCATCATGGAGCCAGAACACATCTACCAGAACTACATTTCCCATCAAAGGTACCACAAGGTTATGAGGAGTGAGGGGGGATTCCTCATTTGCTAAGCATTACATCACATCACCTGACTTAAGGGTCAATCAGATTGGGCAATACAGAGCCAATCAGATTTGACTAATGGAGTTTTGAGAAGTGGCAGTCTTTGTTTGCAACCACATGGCTTTGGTGATGGTCTGAGGATGCAGACCAGACACATGGCTGAGAGTCATCAAAGAGACATGATATCATGAGGCCTGAAGAGCAGGCCTATTTGCATTGCTCTGAAATTCCATCATCAGCAACTCAAGCTAGGCCAGCTTTTGAGAAGCCTGGCCCTAGCCATCCCAAATGGGACATATTTTGATCCAGATGGACTTCCTAAAATGTGAGTGGAACTTTTGTTAGTTAGGAAAACGTGTTTAGGTAGAATTGCGTTAGATTAAAATTTATTTTAATTCTCTGACTGAATGTATTCTAAACTCTGAATGCTATTCTATGTAACTCTTTAGTTGGGACCTGGAGAGAAATGCCTCTTCTCCAAGATACTATTTCTGCTAATGTTTTGCTTGCTTGAACTTAGAAAATAAAGCTTTTTCTGTTTTTCCTACTAAGCCTACGTACATGCACCTTGCTTGAGCAAGCTACCTTGATTCTTCTCTGAGATAGAGAAGGGGGTGTTGGTAATACTTTAACAGAGCGAGTAGTTCCCCTGGTTAATCAGAGAACCTGCACAGCTTCCCGCTGCACTGTGTGGAAGGGGAGAAACACAGTGAGTGGTAGCAGATACTGAAAAGAGACCTAGTTCTAAGGGATTTCAAGGCTAGAATAATCCCTAAGAATAGGGCTCAGAGTGTACAAACACATGAGCCTTCTTCCTACCTCTGTGATAGTGTGAATGTACAGGGAAGGAAGGGGCCCTGCGTGACATGGTGGCAGTGTTTTTTTTTAATCAACATGGGCAGGAAAACTGGATGAAGCAGATCTTTCTGACTGTTGGGGGGGGTCTGTGGCTTTCAGTGGTTCAGGCAGGACCTGTTTAGGGTTCGTGTGCTGTTTTCCCCTCTCTCTTGCAGGGGGAGAGCAGTTATTTCCTCAGTAGTGGCTTTTGGAGATTGCTCTGAGCCCACGTGACACAAGTATAAGTCACCAAGTTGATTCTGGCCTGAGCATGTTCACTAGAAATTGCCCCATCTGCATTTCAGGTGAGAGTTCTTTGTCAAGGAAATCACTATTATTGTTGTTATATTTATATCTCACTTTCTCAAATTAATTTCAGGCAACATGCAAGACTTTCTTTCTTTGCCTGCCTGTCTGCCTGCCTGTCTCACCTCTCTTTCTCAAACACACACATATACACAAACAAGCTGTTTATTCTCAGAACAAACCTATGAGGTTGGTTATGCTGAAAGATCTATAGTTCCTGGGAAGTCATCATCCTGTAAACTGCATGGCTGATTAAGGATATGAACTTGTCTATACCCCTATAGCAATATAAGGAATATTTCTAAATTTTCTCATATCTTGTTGAGATACATCACGTAAGTGTGTTCTGTTGATTTATGGGAACACACATTTTTAAATGTTTTGTTCTCATGTGCAAAAATGAAAGAAGCAAAGAGTTGCATTTCACTCTTCCAATCCTGATCTGATATACTAACTCAGGAATATGCATCTTGGCCTCCTCCAGATATTTTGGACTGTAATACCCGTCAATCCTGGTGAATGTTCATGCAGGGGAACATTGACAGAGGCTAGGTTGTCAACCCAGCTCTAATCTCTCAGCTTATTTTTTTTAAAAAAATAACCCTAAAATGTTAGGTATTTGAACATATTTGTTCATCTGTTGTATAAACAAGACAGAGAAATCTAGTCTCTTTGGGTGAAAATATGTAGGATTTCAGTTGTCAAATATCAGAAGATGTTGAAGACCCAACTTCAAAACAAAGGAATGTCTATTGCATTTTGTACAGTTAAAATATAATTAGAAATACACATAGTAATATAGTAGTAATTATTCACTTGCAAGTATGAGTCACTTCTAAAAGGCATTTTGCTTTGTTACAAAGTTTGTTTCCTCTGAATTTATGCACATATTGTCATTTATTTGCAGCTCTTGCTGCAGCTGCAACTTAAAGCACTAAGCATTCCTTCAGGAATTTTGGCAAAGAAATGAGTTATATTCAATAAGCAACATCAGCATATTCTGTTTAGTTTCTGTTGTTGTTGTTGTTGTTGTTTATTTCACTTTTATTTAGTACATTAGTGCATTCCTGCACTCTTAGCTTAATGCAATCTTAATTTAAAATATAAACAATCAGTATTTACAATATTCATAGAGAAAAGATAAATAGTAACATATTACATCATTGCACAATTAACTACCATCCTTGTAGTTGAGATTTTCTTTCTTCTTCTCTGCTTATGATAAGACTTCCTTTAACTATCTTAGAGTCAACTTTCTCTTCTTGTCTTCTTCTTTGTTTCTCGCTCCTCGTATTTATGTTATGTTGTTGTTGTTTTATTCATTTATATCCTGCCTTCCTCCTAAGAACAGGACTCAACTCAGTTAAAAACATATCTAAAACAATACTGATTAAAAACTATACAAATATTTTGACAAAATTATGAATATAAAATTATCTGAAAAGCAGTTAAACAATTAGGTTAAAACATTAAAACGTTAAAATTCATTAAAAGATTATACAAACATTAAAACTTTAAAAAAGCACAGCAGATCATTAAAAGCCCACACCATTCAATTTCTAAAAGTCTGGTGGCACAAGAATGTTTTCAGTTGTCGATGGAAGGAGGAAGCCATCCTGGTCTCCCTAGGCAGGGAGATCCACAGACTGGGAGCAGCCACTGAAAAGGCTGTCTCCCCCTTTATCCCACCAAATGATCATGAGAAGGTGGTGAGATAGAGAGAAGGACTTCTTCAGATGATCATAAATCTCTCTTTCTCTCTCTCTGGCTTTTCTTTGCAAATGAAGATTCAGGAAGGACTCATCCCACACTTTTTGCAAGCGTGCTGATGACTAAAAAGGCCAATCCGAGATAAACAAGTCCGGTATCAGAAAGCACAGCAGAAGATCTCCTTGGGTGATGTTTCCGGGTTGTGATTCTTTCTGTGTTGTCATTTCTCTTCAAGACTTGTTTGGTGTGAGTTCTCAAATAAGGCTGCAGCATTGTGGATGGTGTGTCTCCATGCCTCCCGATGTGAGGCCATGGTGGACCATTCTTGGTGATCAATTTGGCTGAGCCTGAGATGTTATTTCAGGGAGTCCTTGTATTGCTTTTTTGGAGTGCCCCTCTTACGCTGACCTGTGGTGAGTTCATCCTAGAGTACTATTTTTGGGAGGCGATGGTCCTCCATCCTAGAAACATGCCCTGCCCAGCACAGCTGTGTTCTCAATATCATGGCCTCAATGCTGGTGATCCCTGCTTGCTCAAGGACAGCAACATTTGTCACATAGTCCAGTGTATATTTAGGATTGTGTGTATACAGCGCTGATGAAAGCGTTCGAGGAGTCGTAAGTTGTGCCGATAGGTGACCCATGTTTCAGACCCATAAAGAAGAATAGACAGTACAGTGGCTCTGTACATACTGATTTTTGTGCTTCGCCTCAAATGTTTATTACTCCAGACTCTTTTGTAGAGTCTTCAAAATGTGCTATATCCCTTTGCTAATCTGTGAGCAATCTCTTTGTCAGTCTTGGCATCTGAGGAGATGATGCTTCCCAGGTAGTTGAACTGCTGAATGGACTTGAGCACAGATTTGTCGACAGTAATGTGGGGATGGTGGTGTTCGTCCTGGGCTTATAAAGGGAGATATGGTCATTCAAACTGCATGGATCAAAGTCATATAGGGCTTTATAGGCCATCAGCAGCACTTTGAATTGTGCCCAGAAATGGACCAACAGCCAGTGGGGCTTTTGCAAAAAGGGAGTTGTACACTCCCTATAGCCAACCCTAGTTAGTTATCTGGCTGCAAATCTTTGGGCTATTTGAAATTTCAGATCACTTTCATAGGCAGCCCCATGTAGAACACATTATAGTACAGTAATCTAAATAGGATTACTGTGGCCAGAGCCAACTTTTCAAAAAATAAGCACAGATGTCTACAGATGACAGGATGAAGTGGGGACAGTCCTACCACAGTAATTCATTCGTCTACTACTTGTCCACAAAGATTAGGAGAATACTTATTTTTTTTTCTGAATTAGACATTTTGAATTTGTACGTTGTTCCATATGGAAATCATATGAGAGACTCAGCAGATCAATGGGGAAAAGCTGATTTTTTCCAATGGCAACTTTCATGAGTGCATGGAACATTTCTTCAGCAGCTACAGTCACATCTTTTGCTATCAGAAAACATTCTCAGTGTGTTTTCAAGCTCACATAGCCAGGTTGTCACTTTTTCCAGGTAAACTGTGATTTTATTATTATTTTTCTTCTAATTTATATATATTTTAATTAATGCATGTTTTTAATCCTTTGCAATTTAATATTATTTTAAGGGGTGGGTGGGCTAGGGTATTGTGAGTATGGGGTTTTTATATTGTAAGCCACCCCGATTGCGTTGCAGAGGGGCGGGATATAAATAAAATTTTATTATTATTATTATTATTATTATTTGAGCAAAATCAAAACCACACTGGTGGTTGACATCTCCAGCTCAGACTGGGACAGACTCCTGTCTCAATATCTAGAGAGAGACTACCATTCAACATAGAGAGTTACTGAATGAGATGGAGCCACGGTTTCAAGGCAGCTTCTTACCTTCATACAAATTTTGGCAAAGGGCCCAAGTCACTGAGTTTAAATGGGAAGTCTGAAATTTCTTGGAGGTGGTAGGAGGCGAAGATGCAGCCTGCAGACTTACTATTTTGCATATGCACACAAATGATTAAATGCAAGCTGGTGATGTGTGGAACTATATTACAGCCAACTCTGTGGAGTTTATAGCTCATGGAACCCACAGGCGTGATATTGATGTGTCAACAATTCATGTGTTACCTATTTATTTAAAGTTAGTATACAGAGGAAAAACAGATTCCCAACTCTATGCAGTTTCCACAAGGAAGTGGCAGCTAAATCATTGGTTAGGGGCATACAGATACACTTCAGTTTATGACTCCAATGCTGTGCATACTTTAAAGTTTCCCAGAAATTAATAGGACTTAATGGACATGCAGAAATTGTTAAGCTACATCTTGAGAAGTACTATGCTGTGGAAAACTATGAAGGACAAAGGTATAGCAATTTTCTGTTTTTAGTCTTATTTAACAGTGAAGAACTCACTGTTACATAAACAGTCAAAATGAATTTGCTTTGGCAAAAGATGAGAATAGTAGCATGCTCTGGGAAACCCTAGGGCTCAAGGAAGGAAGGAAGGAATCTTTCTTAGGTGAATAAACCCCAAGGAGGCAAAAAGAAACCACTGCAATTATAGCCCAATCATGACTGAGCATGGTCAGAGGCTGAGAGGAAAAGTGACTGACTACTGGGGTGAGGTTGGAAAACCAGTGTGGAGGAAGGAAGGGAAACTGACAGGAGTATGTAAGAAAAGGGTAACCCTAGCTGGCTGCATCTCTAAAGAGAAACACTTCATAGGGCAATGTTGTGCTGCAGGTCCAACTTGTGTCTATGTTTTCTGCATCGTCAAAATACGTTGACAAAATTTAAGAAATCTGAGAGTCCAATAAACCCATCATGTTACTCTAGAGCACAGAAATTTTAGCCATTGACACCTATAAACCAATCCATTCAATTGGGGTGTGCAGTGGCAGTGAGTCAAAGGTCCAAGTTTCTGCACCCAGGACAATTAGGGGACTATGTGGTCTGTCAAAAATGCCCCTCAGAATCCAAATCAGAAAAGGCCAGAAATGAACCCAAAACTTCTGATTTTGGAAATTGTGTTAATTTGTTGATGTTAAACATTGTAGAGACCCCCTGTAACCAATTTTGCAGGGAGAATTGCCACTCATACAGTCTTCTAGATGAGATAATCCAACTTCCATTTTTGACCAGAAAAACAGTGATTCAGAGAATCTGAAAGGATCATGGGCCCTCAAAACAGCATTGGGGTTGCATGTGTTTACTGTATTCCCCAGTGCAGCTTAAAATGTAGGATGGAAAACCTTTTCTTAATATCAAGGACTGTTTTCTGATGAGGCATAATGATTTGGGTTGCAAATACCAGCACTAGTAGCTGCTAAGGCAGTTGTGAATGAAGACCAAAAGTGGGCAACCACACCTCTTCCCCCACTCTTCTTTTTCTTTCTCTGGCACCTGCTCTCTCTCTCTCTCTCCCCCACTTATTTATTTTATTTTATCTATTTATTTATTTGTTTTCTATGCTGCCACATCTCTCTCTCTCTCTCTCTCTTTCTCATTTCCTCATCTGTTGAGGAAGGGACAGATTCCTTGTCCAGAGCTCTGAACTGATCATTTGAAGATGCTTTTGTAATCCCAGTGAGGGAGGTGTGAAATTCAGTTGAGTTGTCCACCTCTGCTTGTAAAAATGTCAGCCCAACAGCTAATCAGTATGGAGATACTAACTATCAAACACTGGAGCCAAACAATGTAGGACAAACTATAGCATAGTTTTATACTATAACTGCAAAAGTTATATGCTGGAATCCTGAATGACCTTTCACTCAACATAAATTTCTGCTCGCTTGACTAAGTAGCAGAGGCACCAAGAAACCTGCTTACTGAATTGTAAAGGTGTGCAGCAGGATTGTCTGATGTTCATTAGGGGTGTCCAATGTGCATCAAGGGTCCAATGAGCATTGAGAACCATACACATTGATTCTGATTTGCTTTGATCCTATTGAACATCCTTTTACTGGCTCTGCTACATAGTAATGAACAGCAGCCCTCTACTAGAGAGTTTATCAGACACAGAAAATATGGCATGATCACGACACCACATAACCGCAAAGGGTGTGGGTCAGACATCACCCTTTTGTGATTAAAACCAGCCAAGATCATGTACTTTTTAATTGATGGCTTAAGCTGTCAGTAGATCTCCCTGCGGCTTTTTTGCCGGCATTGCCAGCATGTGATGCCTCTGTCCCTTTAAATCACATACTTGCACCATCAATGGGTGGATTGGTGCAAACAATTCTGAGTGAGATCAGGACATCCAGGTAAGTGATGAACTTTTTTTTTTAACCCACCCTGGGTTACTTTGAGTTTTTTTTTTAATACGTTTAGGTGCTTAGTGATAATTTTTGCATTTATTTTTAATTTTATTTTTGCATTTCCCATGTGATGAAATTGCACTGGATTTCAAAAGAGGAAGTGAGCGGAGCTCAGCTCACTTCCTCTTTATTCACAGCGGAGCCTTTGCCAGGAAAGAAGGTAAGTGTGTGGGGAGGAACATTCTTTTGTTGGCATAAAAATATTTTTTTTATGTCAGCAAAAGAACGTTATCAGGAGGACATCTGATAAAGTCCTAAATGTGGAAATTGTGCATCTTTGTAATCATATTTCCCACAGACACAAGTCCACTTACAAGTACACAGTGTTCCAAAAGGATTCCAGTCACAGTGGTTTATAGCATAAATCATGTCCAAGACTTGGAAAATTTATTGCTTGGACTAGAACTCCCTCAATCCCCAGACAGCATCAGTACTTTTCTGTCACCTCTCCCCACAAGGTAAAAAGCCTTTGTCTGTCCTGCTAGTGGGCTTCCAGAGGTATTTAACTAGCAACATTGATTTCCATAAGAGTTACTGGTCTGATCCAACAAAGCAATCTCCTCACTTCTGTTAATTTGACTTCTATATCATTGACTTCTATATCATTGACATTTAAAAGTGTGTAATTCTTTGATCTGTTAGGGATATTAAATGCAAACAGCAAACTAAGGGGCCAGTTACACAGGAGGATAAAGTGCGGGAAATTCTGGATTACCATCCTTTTGCATCACCAGTGCCCAGTTCACATGAATTTTTGCTAAGTTAGAAGATGCGGTGAGTTACGGGTTTCATAGTTTACACGGCATGGCGTCAAGATCATTAAAGCCAGGCAGGAGGTGGGGGGGAAGCAAGGAGGAAAGCAAACACACACAAAAGAATGATCTGCTGAGATTCCTTTTTCTCTGGAATGCAGCTGAAACCTGTCTCTCTCCCTCTCGTGGGAGGAGGGATATTCCTGCCAACATATGTGCACACACACAGAAAAGAAGCAGCTGGAGGGAAGGAAAGCAGCTGAAAAGAGATCCCTGCCAGAGTGCACCCGTGCACGCACATGCACGCACACACACACACGGACGGACGATTAATCCATCAGCCGGTTGATCTCTCTCTTCCTCTCCCTCTCTCAGTCTCTCTCTCTCTCACACACACACAGATAGAGAGAGGGAGGGAGGGAGGAGCAGTAGTTAGAAAGCAAGCTGGCTAGCTCCATCTTTTTATTTCAGACTCATCTCTTGCAAGTCAAGCCACCTCCCTCCTCGCTCAATTGAAGCAATCAGGATTAAGTTCTGCTGCCCCAAAAGCCTTGAATAAAGACAAAGGACTGAAAGGAAAAACAAACAAAAGCACGAAGGTGCGATCCACAGGTTGCCGTACCACACTGCACAAACACATACACATACATACACACACACACACACCACCCAAGCAGGGGCTAGCCCCATTACCGATCATCTTCCCTGCCCCCAAAGCCTTCCTTTCAAACAGACAGGAAGGGCTCAGGCAGATTTCCCAAAGTGGGCTGCAAGCAGAAGAACGGGCAAATGGCAGGGTTGGTGGTTTTCTCTCTCCAACCCCTCCGTCTATTTGGAAAAGGCACAATGGTCACTTCAACCAATCAGGATTCAGCTCTGCTCATGCTAATTCAAAAAGGTCACTGTAAGTTCACACGAATGGTAAGTTCACATGACCAATTGTGCACACTTTTGTGAACTTTATCAAAAAAGTCGGGAAAACTAGCGAAAGCTGATACTGCGTGACTTATGGGTTTTTCATACCCCCTCCTTCTAAAAAGGGCACTGTGGCTTCGAAATGCTTCTTGTTGCATTCATTGAGGATTTATTTTTCCATGTAAATGGCCCCTAAGTTTTCTAAGTGTGACTTTTTCCATAGCCCCCAAAAGTATCAGTCATGCTAAAAAGGAAGGGATCGACAAGCATGCAGAAACACTGAGGTTTCAGAACTATGAAAAGTGTTTTGGGAGAAGTGAAACAGCAACAGAGTTGCTGTTGTGGGGTGGAAAAGCAGAGGAGAGGAAATCACATGTCCTGAAAAAGAGCATGGCTGGCTAGATGGAACTCTAACCAGAGATATTCCACATTGCAGCATTTTGTTGAAGTTCTCACTTTTGTTCTTCTTTTAGTAACAACTGCCCAAACAAACAAACACCACTGGAAACTGTGTGTATTAAAGAGTTATTGTGATATTCATGGCTGGAAAGTAAAATTGAATTTGTAGTCCAAATAAATTATTGTGTTATCTGTCCTTAAAGTGCTTAACTACACACTTAATTGTTTAAGTACCATCAACCCTGTGTAATTCTATTTGAGGTAAAGAAATATAATTACAGCAAGAGAGTAGTCTGTGCTCATTTTTATTCTGCATTGTGAGAAGTTTTTTCAGAGTTCCTTTGTGGCATGGCACAAACATGGATAATATGCCTTGGGGAACAGATCTCACACAGTATTTTGAAAATATACATTTAAAATGTAAATGACAAATAATCTTTCTTACCTTACTCTCAATTTTACCAAAACACTTCGTGTGTGTGTGTGTGTGTGTGTGTGTGCACACATGCACCTTCCTGAAAATGTACATTTTTTAAACATCCATCATCCCTGTGGAGTACAAGGCTCTTGGAACACTGGTGTTTGATTTCCAGCCCTTTTATCTCTGATCGTAGATACGATAATTCCAACCTTAGCCAAGTCTGCTTTTAATTGAAGCTTCATAAGAAATTGCAATACCCTTTGATACAAGATTTCAAAGTTACCAAGAAAGGTTTGGGGGTATAATTGAAGGGTCATGAAAGGATAAGACCCTGAAGTATTCCAATGCTCCTGGCCATGATTATCAAAGGGTTTCACTGTTACTGGCAGCCACGGAAAAGCCAGTTTGAAGTTCAATTAATACAGCATCCTATACCAATGCAAGTCAACAACTAAAACTTTGCCTTGTGTTGTATCCCATGCCCACAATGTGAGACCTCTGGCAGCATACATTTTCTTTATAGTTGAGTGAGGCCTTTGATCTACTGAGAAGATTGATTCAGTACAGGTTTGGGTAAATAAGCACACCTCATTAAATCTATCTTTTGGCAGGAAAGCACCTGTATCTAAAATTCTGTCCTATATCACCTGTATTTCACAAAATCGTAGGACTGCCATGCAATATAGGGCTTCTTCACAAGCTGTTATCTTTCCTGTACGTATGTCCTGCCCTAGATTCCATTCTGATTTCTCACCACATCACACAGATCAAGACCATTCTCAGATCAATGAAGAAAAGTGGCTGGCAGCTTTTAAAATCAAATACCTCCTCCAGTTTGCACCTGAGAATACAGTTTCAAAATATCCTTAATGACACCCACCCACAAAGATGGGCAAACTCACCTATTTATGTCCTTAGAATCATGTGTTGATATGCAGTGGACTTCCAGACTGATTGGGAAATCCCAGATTTTGTCCCTGTTCTTTTCAAATTTATATTAGGTTAAAATAAACTGACATGAGGCACTGGTATAAAAGGTCCTTGTATGAGAAGCTGACAGAAAATATTCTGAGATAAACAAAATGTGTATGGATCTCCAATATAAGGAGATTTTCAGACAGGCAAAAATCGCCCCTTGCCGCGCGAGCAGCCTCCCGAAACTGCTGCGCGGCAAGGGTCTTTTTCGGACGACGCTGTGCCTCTAGCGAAGCCGTCCGTGTCACTTCCGTGAAGCTTGGGACGGCTCCGCGTCATATTTCAATCACGGGCAGCCTCCGTGCTTGAAATATGGCGCGGAGCCGTCCCAAGCTTCACGGAAGTGACACGGACGGCTTCGCTAGAGGCACAGCGTCGTCCGAAAAAGACCCTTGCCGCGCAGCAGTTTCGGGAGGCTGCTCGCGCTGCAAGGGGCGATTTTTGCCTGTCTGAAAATCTCCTAAATTCAAAAAGAACAGGAGCAAAGTCTGGGACTTTCTGGTCTTTTTAATCAGTCTGGATGTGTCCATTATTAGAAAATCATTATTTGAACAATAACATTTTAACAATCCAAACAAATCTCATACACTTCCTTTTGAAAAAAGTTTTGTAATATCAATATGAGTTGATATTAATTGTGATATCAACTCATATTATACAAACAAAACTTTTTTTCAAAAGGAAGTGTATGAGGTTCCCCAAGTCTAGCTCGTTATTTAGCTGCATTTTTAAAAAAATATGTAAGTATGTGTTACAGCTGTGATATAATATGAACTTGTTGGATGCCATGATAATAAAAGTGGCCTATGAACATAATTTTTTAAAGTCAGATCATTGATCCATCTAGCCCAGGGCAATGTATTTTGATTAACAATATTGTTCAAAGTTTCAGTGTGAAAGGGTTTCACAGTTCTGCTGAAAGGATACACCAAAGAATGAATTTCTGAGTTCAGCACATGTGTTTACACTGAAAGTGGCAAACTGTTAGATTGGAACTGTTAGCTTTTGAATTCTAAGAGGGAACTATTAGCTGTGCACTGATGTTCTGAATCTAAATTCAGTGAGTGCATAGGAAAAGGAGGAAGATTGTGGCGGTAACTCCCTAACCTTCAGTACTTAACCAGTCTAGAATATGCAACCCAGGACCCACTTTTTAAACATTATGGAGTATGCATACAAGATTTTAAATGTCAGACTCTATCCATGACATGTAAGGAGATCTGAGGTGATTGGTGGCAAGGCCTGTTGCAACAATTCTGCTCCCCACTCCATATGTGAATTATACCTGGATTTAAGATGCATCTGAATTACCCAGTCAGAGATTGTCTAAATGGTGAAAATACTCCTCACAGAATGCAAGGAGAATACAGCCTGTCTTAATAGCATCCTACATCATTTCACCGTATTCAGAAGGGGGGGGGGCAAAAAAATCAAAAACTGTGAAGGGAAAGCTATCACTGTTTTTCCTGGAGTTTTTAACAAACTCTGAAGGAAGTGTGCATTCCCACCCATTGGGACAAGTGATTCAATTTGAATCACTTTCCCATAGGAGAGGAAGTGCAAGCTGATTGGCTGGATGAGCGCAAGGGATGGGGCTTGCTAAGGGGGCACTTCCCTGAAGCTGCTATGTTGGCTTTTCACCTTGGTGAGTGATAGCTAAGGTGATTAACGGGGTATTGGGGTGTTTTTTGTTGTTGTTGTACAGGCAAAATATTGCTCAAGTGCACAATGTAAAACAGATTTTTAAAAAGTTTGGTGGTGGCAAATAAGGCAAGCCAAAACATGATTAAATCACTCATGGCTGCCATGTTGACCAGCATGCATGGGAAGCATCAGGGGAGGGCAAAACACCATTAAGAAAAATTGCAGTTGCTATGATTCACTATTACTGCCAAGCTATCTGGGTTTTTTTCTGTCTCATATAGACGGGGCCAGAGATTGGCTTGATACCACTTGGCATGTCTCCACCCTAGGAAATACTAGTATTTACTTTTTTACGGCAAACTCTTGGGCACTCCAGTTAACTCAATCTTACTTCTCAGTTAAGAACTTACAAGAAACAGTTAAGAAGCATTGCTCCCCCCAGCATCTGTTGCCTGAAAGAATTACCTCACTGAGTTTATTAAGGGTCAGTCAATATCCATAATTCTATATCTCTGGCACTAGCTTTTAATGATGTGCTATGGTGTGTGTGTGTTTTATTTTATGGTCCATATAATCTTTGAATGCATTTTAATGTTTTTAATGTTTAATTTTTAAAAATTTATTGCATATGAATATAAAACAAACACAACAAGAAAACAAAATAATGCTAATGATAAAATAATGTTAATAATAATGTTAATTTTTAATGTTTAATGTTTTAACCTGATACATGATTTAATTGCTTTTTAGATAACCTTATATTTATATTTTTTTTCTTAACATTTTAGTATAGTTTTGAATCAGTATTGCTTTAAATATGTTGCGAGTCCCATTGTTGGGAGAAAGGTGGGAATATAAATTAATAATAGTAATGCTGCTACTACTAAAAATACACTCAACAGAATACAATATTCTGATATTACTTATTAAATATAACTCACTTTTTTGCCCAAATTCCTGAAGAGCATGGTAAATGTACTTTTCTGGATGATGATTCCCAGAATCACCAAAGCACTATTGGGTGATTCCAAGAGTTATAGTCCAAAAATGCACCCCCAGTTCTACTGTAATATTACTGCAACTTCTATGTACTATTATTGGTATTGCTACAACCCATCCTGAACATCAGACCTACAGATACAATTTGGGACCCACAAATCCAATTGTTGCTCATCAGCCAAGTATGGTGGCTTCAGAAGAAGGATGATACATCACATAATTTAGTTGGCTGCCTAAACCCGTAAAAATAGCAATATGGTGATTGTGATCATTCTCATCAAGAATATACTAGGCATATAACAGGCTGTGTGCATAAAGCTTGGTATTTTCCCCTGTGTATGCTTTCCTAAGCTTTAAGTGACAGCCAACACATCTTAGTTCTGGTTCCAAAGAAATTGTTAACAAAATGAACATAAACATGTACAGTTTTAAAAGATACTGCTGAATAAAAGAGAAGGGGAAAAATGAGATATTTGCAAAGCCTGAACTGGTCTTTTAAAAAACACTGGAGACAATAGTGCTCATCTAGGAATTCATGGAAATAACTAATGTATATAAAATCCAACTAATAATTGTTGTTCTTTCTCATGTCTGGCAATATATAATTAAGGATTAATCAAGTGGAAGAAAAGTTTCCCATCATTTTATAGTGTTATCATCCTATTTACATTTACTATATCACTCACTAACAAGACTGCAAAAATGGAAGCAACATATTTTTCCACCTAGAATTGAGAGTTGGAAACATAGAAAGGAAGCAAAATAAAAAAGCATGAGCTTTTTCCCAAAGGGGGGGGACAAAAAGAAAAAGAAAATATAGATCTTCTCCAAAATTCTATTTCACACATGCAGAATGAAACACTCTGTATATGCAGTACTGTATGGTATGACATTGCAGGGGCGGGGGGGGGGAAGTGAATTGGTGACCTCATTTGAGGAGAGACCAGGCCTGTGTGTACAACACTCATGCTATGGTGTGGGTGGCTGGGGTGGTGGTGGAGCTTATCTCATATAAGGCTGCACTGCCCCCATCCACTTTCTTTCTATTTTTTCCCAAGCAGATTGCATCAGAAAGAGGAGAGAGTCCTGGGGGTCATTTACACGGGCAAATATTCCTCTAAATATACCGCTAAGATAGCTCATAGTTCACAAGGATCACAGCACAGCATCACCTCATTCAGAAGGGGGGAAGGTAAAACACCCAAATATAGCGTGGCAAGGGATGTCGCTACTTTTGCAGGTATATTTGCAATGTAGCGCTTTATTGGCAGTGTAAACTACCATCCTGTTAAGAGCTTCCACAGATCTTTACTGTGATTGGTTGCTCTGATGCAAGGGGCGGGCTTAAAAGAGGGGGACTGAATTCAGTAGCGTTCAAGGAAACTTTGGAAATTCCTCTCTGCTTTTTTAAAATATATTTTATTAATTTTATAATCATACATTATATTATACAGTCAATAATTAGTATAACACATAAAATTACTATAAACATCGCAATTTTTCTATTAACTAATTTCAAAAGTTAACATAGATTCTTTACTATAATTCTGTTCAAAAATATTAATTCTCCTACTCCCCCCACCTCAGTGCTCCCCTTCACCGGAGCAATTATCCCTTACCTAATCTTTCCAGAATCTCATTTCTTCTCATGGAAATAAGCTCCCATCTTTTGTCTGTAATACTTTTTTAACAAATATTTTCCAAATTTTATCAAAGTCACTTTCTTTTCAACTTCATCTTCTTACTTTAATTTTACATGTTAACTTATAATTTATTACCATGTTCAAACTTCTTTATACCACTCCTCCACTTGTACATTTATTTGCATTTTCCAATGTCTTGCTATAATTAATTTTGCTGCCGTTAATAAATTTGTTATTAAATCCTTTTCTGCTTGGTTCCCATTCTCTCCATTATAAATTGACATCAATGCTATACTCGGTTTCCTTTCTATATTTCTATTCAGAATATTCTCTATTTCTATGAAAATCATTTCCCAAAACTGCTGTACAAATTTACAATTCCACCACATATGCATATATGTACCTATTTCTTGACAACCTCTCCAACAATATTTAGAGTTATTCTTATCTATATTCTGCAATCTTGCTGGTGTCAAATACCATCTCCATATTATTTTATAATAATTTTCTTTTATCCATATCGACATATTTTTAGATGTCTTTGTTTCCAGATCTTATCCCATTCATGATCTCCAATTTTTTGTTTCAAATCTTCCTCCCATATTCTCCTTAAATGTTCCCCTTTGTCTTTTTTTCCTTATTTTTTATCAATATTTTATATAATTCACTTGTAATACCTTTCATACTTTCATTATCATCCCTCTTTTCATCTTTTTCCACCAAATTTTCAAATTTTGTAAATTCCCTTGTTTCTTTATGATTCTTTTTCCAATTTTTAATCCATTGTTCTAACTGTATGCAATTAAACCATGACATTTTCATTCCACATAATTTCTCTCTTATATTCCCTTTCTCATTCATCCATCCTATCCATCCCTCTATTTTATCTAGTCCTCTTTTCTTTAATTCCTTTCCCATTTTTTCCTTCAAATTATTTGGGAATTTTTTCCCATTATAACCGGTGTTAATACTGAATCAATAGGCAAAAATTCTCTCTTATATTTATACCACATTTCCCATATATTTTGCAGAAATGGATTCTCAATTCCTTTAATTTCCTTTTTTGTAAAATTATCAAAAAATATGTTCCATATTCTCTTTTCTATTATCCCTGTTTCTATCTCTAACCATTCTAAATCCCCCTGTCCTACAATTCCTTCTATAACATATCTCAATTGATTAGCTTCATAATATCCTTTTATTTTGGGAAGACCTAGTCCTCCCTCCTTCTGTGATATATACCAAAATAACTTATTTAATCTTGTGCTTTTCCCTCCATTACAATATTTATTCAACATATTTTGCCATTTTTTTCAGTTCTACTTCTGATACTTTTATTGGTAACATTCTAATCAAAAAATTTAATTTAGGTAATATTTTCATTTTAACTAAAGGTACTCTTCCAAACCATGATAGTTGAATATTTTTAATATTCTTCCAACTTCTTTTCCATTTTTTTCTTAGTACCATAATATTTTTCTCTTCTAGTTCATTTAAATCTTTTGTAATATTTATTTCTAAATACTTAATATTACTTTTTAATCTTACTTCTAATTTTTTCTCTTTTACAAATATATTTTCTTCTTCCTTAGTATAGTTAAACAACATCATATCTGATTTGTTCCAATTAACCTGTAAGCCTGTCATCTCACCAAATAATTTTAAATGTTCTTTAATTTTTTCTATTCTGTTAATCAGTTCCTTAATTGTTAGCAATGTATCATCAGCAAACAAGCTTATCTTATGTTTTGTTTCTACTCCAATTCCTTCTATACTATTATCATTTCTTATCCCATTTGCTAGAATTTCTATTACCATTGCAAACAATATTGGAGAAAGTGGGCAACCTTGTCTTGTTCCTCTCGTTATTTTTATTTCTCTTGTTATTCCATCATTAACCATCACTATAGCTGTGTTATGGGAATACAATTGATCTATTAATGCTCTAAACCTCTTCCCGATTCCAAATTCTTTCAATATTATTTTTAATGTTGGCCATTCCAGACAGTCAAATGTTTTAAATATATCTAATGCTAATATCCCTGTTTTTACTTTTGTTTTTCCAATTATATGTATTTTATTTAACACCCTTCCTATTAAATTTGACATTTGTCTTCCTTTCATAAATCCACATTAGTCCTTTAGTATATATTTATACATACAACTATTCATTCTCTTTGCCATTATTGCTGATAGTAACTTTGCATCTTGATATATCAATGATATAGGCCTGTATGATCCAGGGTCCAACAAATCCTTATCTGGCTTTGGTATCAATATTATCAATCATTGTTGCCGTGATGGAGGGACTTTGTCTCCCATTATTATATTATTATATAATTCTAATAATTTAGGTATCAACTTCTTTTTAAATACTTTATAATAATCTGGTCCTAACCCTTCCATTCCTGGAGCTTTCCCACTTTTTAAATTGTTTATTGCTTCCTCTATTTCCATTTTTGTAATTGTTTTCTAATAAATCTCTATCTTCCTCTTCTATTTTAATCTTCCAATTTTCCCCTACATATTTTTCTTTTTGTTCCACTGGTTTATTCCCTGACTGGTACAGGTCTTTAAAAAACTCCTCAAAAATTATTAGTATTTTCTTCATTGTTCTACACATTTTACCTGTTTTATCTCTAATCCCATTTATCATATTTTCCATTTTCTTCTTCTGTGTGGATCTAGCCAACATTTTTGAATTTTTATTACTAAATTCAAAATACTCCCTTCTTAAATAAATTAATTTTTCCTGTACTTCATCTACTTCCATTTTATCCAATTCCTCCCTCTTTGCTCGTAACTCAATATAAGTTTGTTTTTCCTTGTTTAATATATATTTATTTTCCAATAATTCTATTTCCCTTTCTAATTTCCCTTTTCTTTCTTCTTGCCTTTTTTAAGTTAAAGGTTTCTTTTATGCATATCCCCCTTGTCACAGCTTTCATAGTATCCCACAAAATTCTTTTTGATATTTCTTTATCATTTAATTCCCATAATTCTTGCCATTCATGCTCAATTTTTTCTACTATTTCTCTATAATTTAAAATCTTTCTATTCAACCTCCACCTTTTCACCTGTTCATAATCTCTCTTCGTTATAATCTCCACATTGACCAAGGCATGTTCTGTTACTTTTATATTTTCTATCTCTGAATTTATAATTTTATCAATCAAATTTTTTTGATACAAAAATATAATCAATTCTTGAATAACTCTTATGTACTTTTGAAAAGTATGTATATTTCCTTTCATCTCCCTTTACTAATCTCCACACATCTTTCAACCCCTTTCTTTTTATTATTTTATTTAAATTTGTAATATTATCATATTTATCCCTTAATGAATAATTTGATTTGTCTTTTAGTCTTTCCATTTGCATATTAAAATCTCCTGCCACAACAATATTTTGTTCTTGCATATTCTCCATTTCTTTAAATACTTTCTCATAAAATTCCTCTTGTTTTTCATTTGGAGCATATACATTCATTAGAACATATTTATCTTCTCCCATTTCACCTTGCATTATAATATATCTACCATTTTCATCTTTTTTCACCTTTTTAATGACAAAATTAATTTTTTTGCTATTAATATTGCTACCCCTCTAGCTTTTGAATTTCCATATGCTTTTTCATAAACTCTTTCCCAATTCAATTTCAATTCATTTACTCCTTCCCTTTTTTGATGTGTCTCTTGCAAAAATAGTATATCCGCTTGAACCTTCTTCAATAGTGCTTCAATCCTTTTTCGTTTTATTACCGTGTCAAGGCCATGAACATTTAAGGTTGATATCTTTAATTTATTAACCATTAGATTCCTTATTACATTTTCTATAAAATCTTCTGGCTCCAAAAAGTGACCTCCCTTCCCCATACCCACCCCTTCCCAATTCTTCCCCATTCCCTTCCCCCTCCCCCTTTCCCTTCTTTACCTCCCCACCTTGTCTTCCCAAGGCAAATTGCCTTGCTCATGACAACCCAAGTCTTCCAGGTGAGGAATGGTAAAGAGATCTTCCAATGGCCCAGAACAACTCCCTCCCCCGAGTGCTCATAAAAATTAAAAATAAAAACTCCCCCCCCTGTAATTTCTTCTTCTTCTTCCTTCTGCTTTCTTCATCTGTCTAAACTTTTCCTCCTCCGCTGTCCGCTCCTCCATCAGCTCCATACTCCTTCTTATGTACTCCCAACTCCTCCAACAATCACAGTCCTTCTTCTGGTGTTTTCATTCTATATCTTTTTCCTGCCCATTCAAATTTCAAAAACACTGGATATCCCCAAGCATATTTTATACCAGCTTTCAAAAGAGTAGCAATACAAGGCTTCATCGACTTTCTCCAGATTACTGTTTGTGGACAGTAGTCATTATATAATTCCACCCTTACATCTCCATACTTCAGTCTCCCTGGATATTTCTTGACTGTTCTCATCAATTCCTCCTTGTTATTGTAATTAATAACTCTAACAATAACATCTCTTGGCAAAATGCTTCTCTTCCTGTCAGTTCTCTATGGATCTGCTCAATGTTCTCTTCCCTCCATTTCATAGCTGGGGTCACTTGCTGTAGCCATTTCAGCACTTCAGATTTCAGCTTAGATCCTTGATCTTTCCCCACAGATTCTGGCAGGAACCTTATTCTAAAGATATTCCTACATTGATAATCTTGCATGTATATCAGTTTTTTTTCCCCCATATCTGTGATTTTCTTCATATTGTCCTGGATCTGACTGCCTTGAAGTGTTTGGGTTTTAATTATTTCTTTGTTCTCTTTTACTATATTAAGAATATCTCCTTGTATTCCTTGTATTTTTGTACTCATTTCCACAAATCTTTCTTCAGATCTTTTCCTCTCCTTCTGCATTTCTTCTCTTATGCTTGCAAACTCTGACAACATTCTTTTTTTATCTTCTCTAAATGCTGTCATCATTTTTGTAAAGAGAGAATCCATATGAGTTTTAATATCCTCTGTGCTTTCTCCCCTTCTTTCCCTCCCTTTTGGAGATGGGGGATTTAAAGCTGAGGCACCTAATGGAGGGCTAATTTCTTTTTCCATCTTTTGTCCTTCTGGTTCACCCTTGTTATTCTGTTCTTCCGGAAATATCCTCTCCAATCTCTCCAATCTCTTGTGCGATCTATCTGATGGCTTACTTAATACTTGTGGTCTCAACCAGCTTTTTCCTGCTGTATTGGTTCTTTTTTTAGGCATAAGAAAATCAAAACATTCCAAACTTTCATTTCTCCCTTTCTGTTAATGGCCCCTCCTTCTTCCACCACTTATTTTTTTAAAAAGCTTTCCACTTATTCTCCAGTTAGATCAAATATTTCTTCCTCTGTTAAATCATCCTTTTCATTTGCCTACAATTGTTCGCTTTCTCCAACCTTAGTGACTTATTAGCCAAATGTTCTTTTTAATTTTGTTGGAGAGAGTTCCAAGATCAAGATCGGACAAAACTGAAAGTAACTATCTGTTTACTTTAGGCTTCTTTGATCTGTGGTTTTCCCTTCTATTAACATTCCTTAGTAATTCACAATCATAAATCTTCCCTCAAGAGCTCTCCTCATGCCTTTTTGAGGGGAAAATATTCATTTAATTCCATTACCTTGAGCACCCGTCCTGGGAATTGTTCCTATGCCATTGAAGCTTGACTCCTTCCCCTGGAAAATCCTCTCTGCTATTTTGCAAGTCTGCCAAAAAAAAAAGTATTCCCAAGACCTTTCAGTCATAAAGTTCCCATCTGTCAGCTCTGCTTGGGGGAGGGAGAGAGAGAGGGGGGGAGGGAGGGGGACCAGGGAGGGAGAGTCAAAAATCCTCTGCTATTTTGCAAGTCTGTGAACCCTGACTAAACAAATTGTGCTGAACAAACTTGTGATAGGTTCACCTTAGGATCCTAGGCATAGGCAGCAAGGTCTTTCAGCAGAGAGATTGCTGTCCCTCTGCTTCGGGAAGTGACTGAGTTCATTTACAGGCAGATTTAGAGAGAGACAGAGACAGAGCCACTTCTTGTACGGACAAAGATGGAAGAATTCAATATTACCTACAAAGGAAGAACTGTTGTTGAAATTGTCTTGATTTAGTAGAAATGGATAAATAACTGGCTTGATTTGAGAAAAATAATTAGTGACATTTCTCAGTTATTGGAAACCCCTTATAAACTTTTTGCAGAGAAAGAAAAGAGAAGAGAAGAAAAGAAAAGAAAAGAAAAGAAAATGCCCTGATAACTTTTGATTTTGACAATTGTAACATTTGGTTATTGGAAGAAGTGAATGATGTAGTTTAGAAGGAGAGGTAGCATTATATTATATGTATTTAGAACCATAAAAAAGAAGTTGGAATACACTTTTCTTTCTGTCTATATTTCTTTTTATATCCTCATTTTGATTTTTCTTTCTTTTTTCCTTTTCTTTTAAATATTTGTAATTTTTATTAATTTGGAAAAAACACTTAATAAAAATTATTTTTTTCAAAAAGAATAGGCTAGTTTCATCTTCTAAATCAGAATCTAATAATGAGAGTTTGTGCCATAATATATGGATTCATCTTTGAGATACTACAAAACTCTTTTTAATGTTGCTTCATTAACAACAGCTAACCTCTTTGGACAGAATGTCACTACTTCTCTGAATGTTCTGCTTTACAGATTTCTAAGATGAAAATCTTGGTGGAACTAATGAAATGGCTTCTCACAAGCTTCAGTAGGGATGCACACACATCCCCTGCTCTGATTTATGGCCCAGTTTGGTGATTCAGATAATGAGTCCCCATACCAGTACAGCTCCAGGGGAAGTTTGCTCCAGGGGAGGGGGAAGTTTGATGACTTCCCTTGTGGGAGACCAGTTGCTTCTGGGGCTTGGTGCTTTTGTGCCAAGCTATCATGATGGAGTGACTGCAACTCCCATCATGGAGCCAGAACTACATTTCCCAGTGTCTGTAATAACCACTTCCTGGTCATCAGACAAAGGTAAAAACAACAGGGTTCTGCGAGTGGGAGGTGAGTCATCATTTGCTAAGCATTACATCATATCACCTGACTGGAGAGCCGATCAGAATGGGCAATGAAGAGCCAATCACATTTGGCTAATGGAGTTTTGAAGAGATGCAGCCTTTTGTGTGATACCACATGGTCCTGCAGGTCTGAATGGAACAGACTCAATGCATTGATCTGAAATCCCATCATCAGAGACTAAGCGAGGCCGGCTTCTGATAAGCATGAGGCCTAGCCCATCCCAATGGGACACAGACTGATTTTGATGGATCTCCTAAATGTGAGTGGATCTTTTCTTAGAGTAGGAAAATGTGTTTAGCTAGATTGTGTTAGATTAAGATTTATTTTGAATCCTTGGCTGAATATAATCTTATACTCTATTATATCCTATGTAACTAAATTGGACCTGGAGAAAAATGCTTCTTTCTCCATTATATGATTTCTGTTTAACTGTTTACTTACCTGAACAATGAAATAAAAACCTTTTCATTTTCTATATAAAAAAGCAAGCCTATCGCTCAGGACCTCACTACAAAAGTTCTCTCTCTCTCTCTCTGGGAACAGAAGGGAGGGGTTAGTGGGTAAACTTCATTTAAGGCTGGAAAGTATATTTGATGTGGTTATATCCTTGTAATCACATTTCAATCTGAAGTCTAAAATCAATGACTGGTGGTAGTCTACCTGAAGAGAGATATAGTTCTAGGGGATTTCTAGGTTAGAGGAACCCCTGAGAGTGTTTCTCAGATTGTACAAACACACGAGCCTTTCCTCCCAACTCTATGCAGGTGTGAATGTGCAGGGAAGGCCATATAACACAAGCTAACCATGTATGGGTGGGTGGAGACAGGGGATTTAAAAGGCTCAGGAACCCTCCCTCATGTGCCCATTTCTTCTTTGTGTAATCCAAAGTGGGGAAGGAGTCTGCCCTTGGGGTCGGCCTGGGACCTTGCTCTCTCTTATAAAGTCCTAGGTATTGTGAGGGAGCAAACAGGGTTGGCCTTCCAGAAAAAGACAGTTAGGGGAGCAACCCCATTAATTTGGGATTGTCCTTGGGATCAGGTGTTTTGCCCAAGGGAAAACTGAGGAGGCAGTCACAGGGATGACACCTGGCCTCCAGCTGGACCAGCATCAGATTGCTCCCCCTATCTTGCTCATCTGCACATTGTTTTAAATAAGGTTTAGGTCAAATAAGTGGCCCTTATTTTAACCCAACTCCTGTGTCTGGTCTCATTATTCCAGGGTGGGTCATCAATGTCGTGCTCCTTTGTTGACTGGTGGAGAGTGAGACCTGACATGATGTATTCTTTGGATCCAGATTGCAATTCAAGAGTCTCAATAGCTTCTCCTGCATTTATATTGGAAATCTAAGCACTTACAACTTTTCTGTTTCCTCACACTTCTGAATGAAATGAAGAGGAGTAGGGTGTAAGGAGGGGGTCCTCTGAAAATGCAGACAGGTGGTTTCAAGAGTTTCCTGAGTTCTGCATTGCAAAACAAGGATGTGTCTATGTGCCTTTCTTTAGTGATGCCTTAATTCAAGATTGTAGCTAAATATTGTTCTTTTTCAGTGAATAAATCTCTGAATAAAAAGTCAGACCCGAGCCCAATAATAATAATAATAATAATAATAATTATCCTGCCCCTCTGTTAAAAACAATTGGGGCGGCATACAAAAATTAAAATACCAATACAAATTAAAATCCCCAAATACCACCCACCCCGCCCTCCCCCATAAAAAGACATTAAACCAAATACATTAAAACAACAATTGGTGATGGTAGAGAAAATGTATAACTAGGGTAGCTTCAAGTTCGTGCTTAAATAAGCAGCACATGAGTTGTAATGAAAGTGGAAAGAATATTATTTTCTAGAATGGATCCTAACACATTTGGGCTTCTCTCTCCCTCTCTCTCTTGCCCCACTCCCCCCACCCCGCCAGCAGTCTCTCACAGTCCAAAGCAGGTAATATTTCACCAAAATAGCTAAATAAATTAAGACCTTATAAGAATGAGGAAAAAACCTTCTCCTGTCTTACAAATGCATGCACAGGCAGACAAGCCAGTCCAGAACATTTAAGCTTAAGAAAAATGAGGAGGAAAAAAACACAAAAAAACCTTCTAAGCCATTTCTCACAAAGACATACACAAAAGCAGCTCTAGAACAGAAGAGCAACCTGCATGGTTCAGATTCCTAAGCTAAAAACAAAACAAGCACAAACATGTATAGTTCTCAGCATTGCTCAATCTCACTCTACCTTGCACCATAGGAGACTCTAAAATAGATACTGAGAAAAAATAGGTTCTGGAATATATGATTTTGCTGACATCATATACAAACAATCTCTGCAAATGTTGTGATTAGAAATTTCAGAAAATTCTAATGGGACTGTTGCCATGTACTGAAAGCTAGAATTATAAATCCAACTCCACTTGAATCTCTCCCTAGCAAACCACAAAACATTCTGTATTGTAGGAAAACCATACTTGCATGGGCTTTTCATCCTCCAGGGTAAAATATCCATTACTCTAAAGAGCATTGTGAAGCAATGTGACACATTCAGGAATTCATTCATTCCCAAACTATCCAGCATGGACCCATTCTAGATAGGACCCAAGCGCGACAATGTGCTCTGGAATCCGGGCTTTGGCTAAGCTAATTACACAGCACACATAACATCTCAGATTCATGGCCAGCTTTTGCCTAGCACTGAAATGCTCTTCACTGCACACTAGTGCAACTGTGTGTGAGCCACTATTTAGGAGGCCTTACACTTTAAATGGAAGTTCTATATAAGTGATTTACTCAGTCATCTGCTTTAAATAAGAATTGATTTTCTTGCCTAATGGTGCTCTAAGTCTGCTTAGTAAAGAAAGACTTGTCTGCTTAATTACTCAACCTCTGCTGTGCTGAAAGAGCTATCTCACTAGATTCATTGACATTAGATGTTGCCATGCCTAGGAAGCCTGTATTCTACAAAACGCCAATGCTTTTAGACCATTTTTGTTGATTTCTTCAATAATTCATTATATCTATATTACACAATGACAAATATAGTGACTTAAATCAAAGTGCACTGTATGCTGACAGGATGCAAAACCAAGATGTAGACGTTGCTGAATAATACTTTTTCCACTTCCTGCTAGCTCAATTCATCATGCCAATGTTAAAGAAGGAATTAAAGCATACGTTTAAAAGGATAGACACACTACAAAGAATATGACTACTATAACCTAGTCCTATCATCAATCAAACTTGGGAATGTATTTGCCTTGCAGTAACAGATCCATCTAAGGAAGCAGACTTGTCTTGGGTAATTCTTCCATATGACATATGATATGTAAATTCCTTCCAGAGATTCTCTTTGTGTTCTGGGCCATTGTTGTGAGATTTACATCCAAATCCCAGAACTTGTAGTCACTTTCTTGTGTCCCTTATTATCCTTAGAGAAGGTATAGAACCGTAAAATATCTTAGAAATGGTATTCTAGGTGTAGATTAGTTTATTTGCTGCAAAGTAAAGACACCCACATTCACGACAATCATCTAGATTGTCAAGAGTAGGAAGGATTTTTCCCCTCTTTCCTAAATCTGGTTTACACAATGTAGCTAATGTGGTAACTGTACATCACATGATATCCTGGGTCCCTTGAAACCAACATGTGCTGATTCTCCAACTGATTTCCCCCCACTTTTTGTAACAGTTTTGCATTAGCTTCCACTGGAAGACAAATATGAAACAGGATAGAGTAAGCAGTACATGATTTGGTTGGTACCTGGTTCAACCGTCCCAATTCAGAGCTTGTCACAGGGGCTCATGTGTAAATGCTTCTTGATATGATCTGGCAATTTTGAGCTTCATTGGAGAAAACATAATGCATTATTTTACATAGTTCCAAACTGTATAGTAATTCATTGTGTACCCACACTTTTTTTTTTTGGAGCATGTTGTAATACATGCTTTTTAGCCAGGCCACATTTCACACTTCCCCCATGCTACTAGAGATATAAGGTTTTTTTTTTTCTTCCTACTGCAAGAAAGTCTTTGAAAACTGCACAGTTTTCAAATATTATTTACAATTTGGAACGTATTCTGTACAAAAATTACATGTTGTATTTGTAAACAGCTTAGGCCAAATTGATCACCAACAGTGGTCTGCCCTGGCCTCACATCGGGAGACATGGAGACACACTATCCACAATGCTGCAGCCTTATGTGAGAACTCATGCCAAACAAGTCTTGAAGAGAAACGACAACGCAGAAAGAATCACAACCCATAAACATCACCCAAGGAGATCTTCTGCTGTGCTTTTTGCAACTGGACTTGTTTATCTCAGATTGGCCTTTTTAGTCATCAGCGCACTTGCTGAAAGCACGGGATGAGTCCTTCCTGAATCTTCGTTTGTGAAGAAAAGCCAGAGAGAGATGCTGTACAGAAAACAGCTTATGTTGTACGGGGAACAGCATTTTCAGGATGGAAAATGCTATTTCCTGCACATGGAATGCTGTGTTATGTACACAACAAAGTGCAAATTTGAAGCAGAATAAGTCTCGAACTGAGAAGATTCTCACTAGTCCAGGTTTCTCTTTGTTGGGGTTTCCCAACACGTGAGAAACAAATCCTCTTTTTAAAAATATTGTTCAATGTTTCCCCCCCACCCCTGCATATTGCATCATATCACATATTAGATACATATTGCACATTACATATCTCTTTCCAAGATCAGCTTTTGATCCATATTTGTACATATGATCAGAAAGACACAGAGGAGAATGGGGCAGTTCCGATGGTGATAGCTGACACATCAACAGCAGTATAATTGACACATGAACAAGTTACCATGGCTGGAAATTGTTACTGAGCTAATATAAGCCAGCATCTGCTATTTCCATAAGACTGTTCCTTCTAATTCATATGTATCAACATACTGTGTCTTTATGTTGAAATTGTAATGTTATTAGTTTCTTATCCAAGAGTCCAGTCCCTTCTCGCCAACACTTGGACTCAGAAATGTTGTTAAAGGTCACATTAACATGAGGACATGCCTGTCAAATATGGGTGACTTTTTTAAACTTCAAAATTCCCAGGCCATTTGATTGCTCTGGATCCAAGTTATTGTTCTGTAAATTACATGTTCATTGTTAAAAGTTCTTAGCAATTTAGGCAATCAAACACAATTTTGTCAGAATTCAGGAGTTAAAATAATAAACATCTGAGAATGTGAGTATAACAGCTGCTGCCTTGAGCTCCTTGCCTGATTAATGCAATTCACAGAAGTGAAACACTGACGTGTACTCTCATAATAAACTTGTTTCACATTATGAGCATGGAAAGAATCTTAGAGCAAGGAAGCTTTCTGAAGAATACAATTTTGCATTGTGTGCAGAGAAAATTTGTATTTTGAACCCATTATTTCCAGACTGTGTTAGCATGATCAGTCATGAGAACCAACCTTCAGACTTTTTTTTGGCTATCTAGAATCAACTGTTCTAATAGCCATTTGTAGCTACTCTTCAGTTAGCAGTGATCATGGTTAATCCTCATTCCCAGATTACTTTCAAACTTAAGATCTCTCAAGGTACCATTCTACCACTCACATTACATTGTAAGCTACCCTGGAAACTATGTTGAGCAGTTGTATAAACAAAACAAAACAAAACACTCAGCATATGTGTGCAAATAGGAAGTCATGTCATGTCAGGAGTAACAAATGTTGTGTTCCCTCAGTGTGCTGCTGTTACTCCTCTTGTCCTGTGTGCACTGCTAGTTCCATGATTTTGGTATGGAAGAATCACAGAGTTAGAAGGGACCACAAGGACCATCTAATCCAGCTCCTTACCATGCAGAAGTACATAACAAAAGCACTCCTGAAAGATACCAATCCAACCCCTGTTTAAAGACTTCCAAAGATGGATAGTCCACCACCCTCCAAAGCGATTTTATCCACTGTGAGACAGCTCTTACAGTAAATAAATTCTTCTTACTCTTTAGATAGAATCTCTTTTCTTGTAATTTAAACCCATCGGTTCTTGTTCTAGACTCTGGACAACCATACGATACAGATAAATAGAAGTATTGGAGTTGTCTGAAATAGTAAATATCATGGGCCCTCCAGATCCATGGGGGTTCAGTTCCAGAATCCCCCACAGATGGCAAAAAGTGTGGATGGTCATGCCCCATATTATTAAATGATAGTGATGTGCACGTGACACATCAGCACATCCTTATGCATGTTGCAGCCATTTTAGCTATGGTACGTGATGATCCACAGATCATCAGCACAACAGATCAGGAGCCCACAGATCATGCAGGGCCTTCTTCACAGTGGCATTGCACCTGTGGAACACGCTCCCTAGAAATGCTTGCCTCCCTTTCTTTTTATTTATTAGGTTTTTTTTTTTTTAAAGATACCAACAGCCTTCTTCTGGACAACTTCTGAATTAACTTTTTAAATGTTTATGCCGGTACAATTAGTGTTTTGCTTTTTACCATTTATTGGTTGCATCTTCTTAATCATACAACTTAATAAAATGTATAACTTGTACTGTACTCCTTGTTAGTTACTTTGGAGGCTTTGTGTTATTAATGATTGTATAAATGAATAAAACATCAGAGTTAATATGGATAGAAAATGTAACTGATATGAAGAAAGTCTTCTAAAACTTTGTGTTGAAAGGGTACAGTTTGATGGGATTGTACAATTCCTAAGAACTTACACATCAAGCTCCATGAAATCTTGAGTTGCTTAAGTCACTTGGCTGATATATATATATATATATATATATATATCACATATACATATATATCACATATACATATATATCACACACACACACACACATATATATCATATATATGAGAAATATTCCATTACCTTATGAGGCCAAGGCAGATTTTGTTAGATCAACCAATAACTTCATCGTTCAAGATTTAGAATGTTATCCTGTACAGGATTCTTATAGTGTGTGTGCGTATCTGTGTCAGAAATACTAAAAGAGAAGAGACCTCAAGACGGATGGGACTTTCTCAAAAGGGAGATACTGAAGGCACAATTTCAAACAGTACCATTGAGGAAGAAAAATGGGAGGTGTCTCAAGAAATCAGGATGGATGACTAAAGAAATATCAACAGAGCTAAGTTTTAAACAGAACATGTATAAGAAATGGAAAAAGGGGGAAATCACCAAAGAAGAATTCAAACAGATAGTGAACACATGTAGGAGTAAAGTTAGAAAAGCTAAAGCACAGAATGAGCTCAGGCTTGCTAGAGAGGTTAAGAACAATAAAAAGGGTTTTTTTGGGTATGTCCGCAGCAAAAGGAGGAAGAAGGAAATGGTAGGGCCACTACGCGGAGAAGATGGCAAAATGCTAACAGGGGACAGAGAAAAGGCAGAATTACTCAACACCTTCTTTGCCTCAGTGTTTTCAGAAAAGGTAAAGGGGAACCAACCTGAGGATAAAGGTACAGAAGACACAATGGGGGAAATCCAGCACAGAACAAGCAAAGAGGCAGTACAGGAATACCTTCTTAATCTAAATGAATTTAAATCTCCAGGACCAGATGAACTACATCCAAGAGTATTAAAAGAGCTGGCAAATGTGATCTCAGAGCCATTGGCTCTGAGAACTCCTGGAGAACAGGAGAAGTCCCAGCAGACTGGAGGAGGGCAAATGTTGTCCCCATCTTCAAAAAGGGGAAAAAAGAGGATCCCAACAATTATCGTCCAGTTAGTCTGGCATCAATACCAGGGAAGATTCTAGAGCAGATCATTAAACAGAGAGTCTGTGAACATTTAGAAGGCAATGCCATAATCACAAAAAGTAAATATGGGTTTCAGAGAAACAAGTCATGCCAGACTAATTTGATCTCTTTTTTTGATAAAATTACCAGCTTGGTAGATGAAGAGAACGCTGTGGACATCGCATACCTTGTATTCAGTAAGGCCTTTGACAAGGTTCCCCATGACATTCTTGCAACCAGTGACCAGTGGGGTGCCACAGGGTTCTGTCCTGGGCCCAGTGCTATTCAACATCTTTATCAACGACTTGGATGAGGGAATTAGGGACATACTTACGAAATTTGCAGATGACACCAAATTAGGAGGAGTAGCTAATACCCTGGAGGACAGGATCAAAATTCAAGATGACCTGGATAAACTGGAGGGCTGGGCCAAAGCTAACAAAATGAAATTCAATACGGAGAAATGTAAGGTACTGCACTTAGGGCAAAAAATGAAATGCATATATATAGGATGGGGGAGACCTGGCTGAATGAGAGTATGTGCGAAAGGGATCTAGGAGTCCTAGTAGACCACAAGTTGAACATGAGCCAACAGTGTGATGCGGCAGCTAAAAAGGCCAATGCAATTTTGGGCTGCATCAATAGAAGTATAGTGTCCAGATCAAGGGAAGTAATAGTGCCGCTCTATTCTGCCTTGGTCAGACCTCACCTAGAATACTGTGTCCAGTTCTGGGCACCACAATTTAAAAACGATATTGACAAATTGGAGCGTGTCCAGAGGAGGGCGACTAAAATGGTGAAAGGTCTGGAAACCATGCCTTATGAGGAGAGACTTAGGGAGCTGGGTATGTTTAGACTGGAAAAAAGACGGTTAAGAGGCTATATGATAGCCCTGTTTAAGTATTTGAAGGGGTGTCACGTTGAGGATGGAGCAAGCTTGTTTTCTGCTGCTCCAGATATTGGAACACGGAGCAATGGATGCAAGCTCCAGGAACAGAGATTCCACCTCAACATTAGGAGGAACTTTTTGACAGTAAGAGCTGTTTGGCAGTGGAACGCACTCCCTCGGAGCGTGGTGGGGTCTCCTTCCTTGGAGGTCTTTAAACAGAGGCTGGATGGCCATCTGTCGGGGATGCTTTGATCGTGATTTCCTGCATGGCAGGGGGTTGGACTGGATGGCCCTCGTGGTCTCTTCCAACTATTCAATTCTATGATTCTATAATTCTATGATTATCAAAGACAACGTTCAGAATTACCTTCAGCCATCGCACATGACATTTTCCCTGTCTCTGTTGGGTGTTAAGTATCAGCTATGTTGTCAAGACAAGTAAAAGCAATAATAAGCAGAAGTTTTGAATTATGTTATCTTTTGATCTGTTCTACCTACCATTACAGAGACAGCTAAAAGGAGACATTTGTGTTTACCCTCATTTTTGATCCACCTAAATGCATCATTAAACAATGCATAGTTAAATACAGTACATAATTAAATTGTAGCATTCAGTTCAACAAGAGGTGGTAATGGTGAAGAACTTAGTTTAATGAGGATTTAGCCAAAATTATAGAGCATAAGACTATTGAGGGTTGCTAGCCATAAGGAACAGAGGCAGCATATCACTGAATAACAGTGGCTGGGGAGCAATAGCCAAAGAAGGCTATTGTGTTCAAGCCCTGCTTTCCAGTTTAACAAGGGCATCTGGTAGTTACTGAGGGAAACAGGATGTTATACTACACTGGTGATTCATCTACTCCAATAATGTCTTCTCATGCTCTTATTCTGTTCTCACATAAGAAGCACATGCACCATTTCCCCCTTTGCATAATAGATGGAATTAAACAACCAAGATATATGGCAATATGAAGCTGCCCACTTGCAGCTTCTACATCCTGGCTCATTAAGGGAGATAGATGATTCCTTAACTAGGAGACTGGTGGTTAAACTCTTAGCAAATGATGCTGTTTTATCCATCCTTAAGACAGCTGTTGTGAAAACTCTGCTGAACAAAACTTTTATGGATCCTACTGTGCTGGATAGTTTTCATCTAGTCTCAAATATTACATTTCAGTATTGAACTGTTTAAACGGGTGGTAACTTAGCTTTAGGAGTTGGTTGAGACAGGTTATCCAAACCAAATTCAGTCTGATTCAGATGAAAGTTTATGCTGGGATTTTCTAGTTGGTTCTACTGAACTACTTGGGTTACAGAGTGAGCGCTAACTTGATATATATGTATTTAAAATTTAAGTTTCTGAAGCCAGAATATTAATGAAATAAGTGTGTCTGTTTAGAATATAAAGTAGGATGTTTCTGTGTCAGAAAAGAAATTTTTAAGCATTTAGGCTTACCAGTCAGTTCTGGACATGAAACCATCTAATGTAAAACAAAAGATATAAGGAGAAAATAGTCCGACAGAGAAATATTAAACTGGTTACTGGAGCATAATAAAACTGAATAGGTGTATTACATTGATATGAAAAGATTGTTTATAACTGATGACTGACACAATCAGCTGATGTTAGGCATCCTGAATCAGTGAATAGTGATACTCCAAAGTGATTGGTCCCTAAAGTGGTCCCTAAAGTATCTTCATATAAACCTCATTTCCCAACATGTGTGGAAGCTAATTGTTGCTATTAATGTAGACTAGTACTTATATCTGTCTGATTGGATAGATAAAGACTGATGATACTATAAAAGCCAGCTCCTGGGAGGTGAAAAGCAGGCTGTTTACAACAGTCTCTAATGAACTTAGCTGTGTCTGACATGCTGATAATGCTGCTCCTGGCTAATATATATCCTTTAAAGGCTGATAAAAAAGATAAAAAGAGCCTCTGCTCTTCATGTTAAATTTGCTATTGCAGTTATGTAATTCTGATCTAAAATTGGTAACATACACATCTAAAATGTTTATGTTTGCTACACAGAAGAGTATATAAAGCATTCCTTATAAATGCAAACCTATATGGCAGCCTCTATATATAATAAAGATGGTAATTTATTACAAATAAAGGGTATGGACTTTATTAGACAAGTCAAATATGGTGGTCTGCCTAATGACCACAAAAGGGCGTGTGTACCAGACAACATCGCCCTTTTGCAATCATATACAGTTTAAAAGCCTTTCTAATTTATTCATGGTCCAAGCCATCTATAGATGTCCAGTAGTGATTAGTTGCCGGCATTTGAATTTGTGCACCATTGTACTCACATGAACGCAGTGTCAATGGGCAAATACTCCAGGTAAGATCAGGACAGCCAGGTAGAGTACACTCTTTTTATGGCTTCCCCCTGTGTACTTGGAACTTTTAAAGTGTGTTTTTGTGCTTTCCTTAACTTTTTGTGTCTTTGTTTTGTTTTGTTTGAAATTCCCGTGTGAGCCTCTTCTCGCGATAATCTGAGAGATTTCAAACCCGGAAGTAAATGGAGCTCCATTTGAGTTTGGTTACAGCTGGGGAAGCCTCTTTAACACCAGTAAAGGTAGGTCTGGTACAGGGGGTTCTTTTGGTGGCATAAAATCACCACAATTTATGACAGCAAAAGAACATTAAAATGGGATGGTCTGGTAAAATCCATTATGTTTCATCCACTGATGATGTAACATGTATGATTCCTTTCAAAGAAAACTTTTGTGAAGGAATATTACGTTAGATGTGGAATGCCTTACATGGCATGTAAAGAACGAATGTTTTTATGCTGCAAGAGCCTAACACAGCTACTTTTGTGAAAAATTACATGTAAAGTAAATAATAAGCTATGTGTCTAGACAATGAAAAGCTTATGTTCCTCCCTGAGGGAAGTGTATATATTCATATTTGTTGTTTTGTCAATTTTAATAAAATAACATAAGATATTATTAAACAACTTTCTCATTCTGCAATGTAAAAATCCTGAGATTAAAATATTTAAGAATGCTTACAGTAAGTGGAAGGTTGATGCTATATCTGACTGTTTGGACTATACTGTTGTTCATGAATTGGGAACATAGGTAACCAGAAGGTGATGAGAGGGATCTCTAATCAGATACATATTAGCTGGCAAATGGCAAATGGCAATCCTTCAATCCTTCAGTCTTAAGAGGTGGGGTAGGGAGCCATGTCCATTTCACTTAGCAGCATTAAGGGTCATTAGCATGGTCTCCTTCAGGACCTCTAAGTTAGAATGCCCTTTAGAGATACTATAGAGATACTAGTTTCCATCATTCTGGATGGTTACTGATGGGAAATGCTGGAAAGTTGAACTTATTACTAATTCATTTCCAAGCACAATTCAGAATACTTGCCATCATTTTTAAACCCTCCAAAGGCTGCTTTGATTATTTTATATACAATGAAAGGGTGGGATGTAGTTTTCTTTTAAGAATAAATAAATAAATACTTATAAAGAAAAGGCTCATTGAACTAATTATGATAGTCTTCCATGGAGAATCTCTTTTCATTCCAGACTTTTGGGGAAACAGCACTATGCTTCTCCGCAGCACTGTAAAATAATATATGGGTGTATCTACACTGTAGAAATAATGCAGTCTGACATCACTTTAACTGCCATGGCTCCATCCTACAGCATCCTGGGATTTGTAGTTTTTTGAGGCACTAGCACTCTTTGGTAGTAAAGACTAAAGACCTTGTAAAACTACAAATTCCAGGATTCCATGGGATGGAGCTATAGCACTTAAAATGGTGCCAAACTGCTTTATTTCTACAGGGTAGGTGCTCTTTGTTCTGTTCACTTGTCTGGATCAGAGGAAAGTGAGCACTATTGCAAACCCATGAAAGAGAGCTCTGTTTCCTTGTACAACAGTATGAGCAGGGCGGCTGTGGGGAATAAATTTTTCTGTAGGCTGAAAACTAGCTTGTGACAATCCCAGTTTTATCTAGCATGTTATGTTGGAGTGTGGTGGGGTCTCCTTCCTTGGAGGTCTTTAAACAGAGGCTGGATGGCCATCTGTCAGGGATGCTTTGATCAAGATTTCCTGCATGGCTGGGGGTTGGACTGGATGGCCCTCGTGGTCTCTTCCAACTCTACAATTCTATTATTCTACCACTTCCCACACCTTTCTTCTGTACTTCTTTTACCTGATGAAATAGACCACTGCTTACAATAGCCCAGAAACAACAAATAAGCTCAAAGATCCCATAAAACTTCTATATGTAAGTGTTATATTCAGCCTAGTATTCCATAAATACTGTTGGCTCTAGAAATATATCATTGGTAAATTAATATTGAAGATCCATTTGCATCAGCTTATTCCCACATTCAGACATAATATGGATGCTGTTACCTCATTGATAACCTTATAATGTGTAGATGCTAAAAATATTGTGCTAAGTTCTGCTTTTGCTCCATGAATATTAATGACTGCTATCATAAAAGATCATTTATTTCTGTTGGCTGCAATCCAGTTGATACTTGCATGCATTCAAATCTTGTAAAGATGAAGGCATGTGTAACTTTGCAGCGATTGTAGCTGTTTAAGAAATGAGGGGGAGGACTGGCCATAAACCAAAGAGAATGGGGAGGGGAGAGAAGCAGGAGAGTACCATTCAAAACATTTTTTAAAAAAGTGTTTGTTTGTTTTGTTGTTGTTGTTGTTGTTGTTGTTGTTTTATTGTACACTGGTACTGGCTCCAAGATGGAAAGAGAGAAACTTTGGCAAAAGAAACCTCTGTGTAAAAGTATAAACAATACAACTGTTAAGACATAGACCTTCTCCATGACTCTCTCTGTATCGAGGAAGGCAGAAAAGGATGAATAATGTCAGGAGATGGGACTTCAGTGAAGAAGGCCAGTTCCAATGTCATCTCAGACATGGGATCCATGGTATTTTCTACCACACTATAAAATTAATGTGGATTTACAAAGAGCCAAGCACAAGGAGCCCCCACTGACAAAGTATTAAGTGAAATTCCATCAAGCCTAGGCCCAGAAGCAGATGAAAGCCCCCTCTCCATCCCAATTGCCACTGCAGTGGCTTCAGAGGGAGAGAAGAAGAAACAGGTATAGCTACATCATGCCTAAGCCCAGAAGCAGCAGCTGCTACACTGGCCAGAGAGGGAGTGAAGAAGATGCAGTATCTGCTGGACTTAATCACCTCCCATCTGCCATCCCCTTTTCCTTTTGTGTTATGTCTTAATTAGATTATAAAAACCTGAGGACAGGGAACTATTATATTGTTCTTTTACTTGTAAAGTGTAATGTACAGTGATGGTGCTATATAAAATAATTTATTTAAAACAGATAAAAACAACATTAACCAGAATAAAAACACATCCCGATAAAAGCCACACTTAAATGCCAAAGACCTGCTTAAACAAAAATGTGTTTTTTTCCTGCCAGTGCAACGACAACAGGGAGGTGGCCAGCCTAGCTTCCTATGGGAGGGAGTTCCAAAGGATGGGAGCAGCCACTGAGAAGGCTCTCTCTCATGTCCTCACCAAATGAGCCTGTGATGGTGGTGGGACCAAGAGAAAGCCCTCCCTTGATTATCTTAAAACCCTCCCCTGGTGACCCTAAAACCCTTGCAGCTTTGTAAAGGGAGATTGTTGCAGAGTGGCTGGAGCTTCTGTGAGTTTGATTTTTTTAAAAAACTCTTGGGAGAGGCTACTTGTTGAAAAGGGGTGGGGCTTGTGTGTGTTTGAATTTTTTTTAACTCTTGGGAGAGGCTGCTTGTTGCAAAGTTTGAGTGGCCAAGCCTATATATATATATATATATATATATATATATATATATGGGGGGGGGGAGAGAGAGAGAGAGAGAGAGAGCATACTTAAAGTACAGCATAGAGTTTTCAGCATTAAATAAGAGTTCTTAGATTACCTAAATGCTCTCACAATGGACACTGAGGGGACTGCTGCAGTCACCTGCAATACTTGTGGGATGTTTGTCTTCTTGTTTACAGACATGGGGAACTTCACATGCACCAAGTGCAAGTTGGTAGCCCTCTTGGAGGAGAAAGTCCAGCAGCTGGAGACTAGGGTAGCTACACTTCAACATATTCAGGAGCAAGAGGTTTTCCTGGACAGAACAGAACAAACAGTCTTGGACGGGGACCACACAGAGGAACTGGCTGGGGAGGAAAGGGTCACTCCACAGAAATAGGAGGTAGATGGCTAGAAGAATGTCACACACAGAACAAGAAAATCCAGGGATTCTTCAAGCAGCTTGCAGCTACAGAATTGATTCGAAGCCCTCTCCCTAATCAAGGACAATGAGGAAGAACAGCATGAACAGACTTCAGGGCCAGAGCAGGGGACCTTGAGAGTACCACCGCAAGGAACAGCAGCTGCGAAATCTCGGGGGAGGCAGGTTTGTGGGCCTGACAAGATGTCTTGGGAGGTGTGTTGTTTCCCTGGGGCAAAGATCCGTGATGTGACAGAGAGGCTAACAAGACTCGTCAAGCCTATGGATCATTACCCCTTTCTTTTGGTCCATGTGGGAACCAATGATACTGCAAGGCACAGCTTTCCGAAGATCAGAAGAGATTATGAGGCTCTGGGGAGGAAGATGAAAGAAATGGATGCACAGTTTGTCATCTCGTCTCTTTTGCCAGTTGAAGGGCATGGTCCAGGAAGGGAGAAGAAAATAGCCGATGTAAACAACTGGCTCCATAGATGGTGTCGCCAAGAACAATTTGGATTCCAGGATCATGGGCTGCGCTTCCATCAGGGGGGACTTCTGGCAAGAGATGGGGTGCATCTCACACCAGTTGGCAGAAACGTTTTTGCCTACAGTCTCAAGAATTTGACCAGGAGGTCTTTAAACTGAGTCATATGGGGGAGGGAGACAGTATTCTGGAAGGCAAAAGAGCTGGAGAAAATAGTCAAGCTGTCATAGAGGGAAGAAACCAAACAGCACAAGGATCCAACAGTGGGAGGCAAAAAAACTTGCATAGGCAGCAAGTAAAGGGAACAAATGGTCTTAGATGTTTATACACTAATTCACAGATCATGGGAAATAAGCAAGATGAACCTGAACTCCTAGCACTATAAAGCAAGTATGATATAATAGGCATTACTGAAACCTGGTAGGATGAGTCTCATAATTGGAATGTTTGAATTGAGGGGTATAACCTTTATAAGAAAAACAGGCCAAACAAGAGAGGAGGAGGGATAGCATTATATGTCAGGGATATTTACACCAGTGAAGAGATCCATGACATCAATACTGGACGCCAGGTAGAGAGCATCTGGATAAAAAATTAAGGGAAGGGAAACAACAGGGATGTTATTTTGGGACTCTACTAAAGAACCCCAAGTCAGATGGAGGAATTGGATGATGCCTTTCTAGAATAGATGAACACACACGCAGAAAGGAGAGATGTAGTAGTGATGGGTGACTTCAACTATCCTGATATTTGCTGGAAATCAAACTCAACCAAAACTTCAAAGTCTAGCAAATTCCTTACTTGCCTAGAAGACAATTTCATGGTCCAAAAGGTGGAAGAGGCAACAAGGGGGTCAGCTATTTTAGATGTGATCCTAACCAACAGGGATGACCTGGTTAATGGGGTGCAAGTGGTGGGATCCTTAGGTGAGAGTGATCATGTTCTCTTGGAATTTGTTATAGAATGGAAAGGAGAAGCCAGGCATATTCAGACACGCATTCTCGACTTTAGGAGAGCTGATTTCAATAAACTCAGGGAAATACTAGGGGTGATCCCATGGTCAGGAATACTAAAAGAGAAGGGACCTCAAGACGGATGGGACTTTCTCAAAAGGGAGATAGAGAAGGCACAATTTCCAACAGTATCATTGAGGAAGAAAAATGGGAGGTGTCTCAAGAAACCAGGATGGATGACTAAAGAAATTTCAAAAGAGCTAAGTTTTAAACGGAACATGTATAGGAAGTGGAAAAAGGGGGAAACCACTAAAGAAGAATTCAAACAGATAGCGAACACATGTAGGAGTAAAGTCAGAAAAGCTAAAGTGCAGAATGAGCTCAGGCTTGCTAGAGAGGTTAAGAACAATAAAAAGGTTTTTTTGAGTATGTCCACAGCAAAAGGAGGAAAACGGAAATGGTAGGGGCACTACGCGGGGAAGATGGCAAAATGCTAACAGGGGACAGAGAAAAGGCAGAATTACTCAACACCTTCTTTACCTCAGTGTTTTCAGAAAAGGAAAAGGCGGACCAACCCGAGGATAATGGAACAGAGAACACAATAGGGGAAATCCAGAACAGAATAAGGAAAGAGGTAATACAGGAATACCTTCTTAATCTAAATGAATTTAAATCTCCAGGAGCAGATGAACTACAACCAAGAGTATTAAAAGAGCTGGCAAATATAATCTCAGAGCCATTGGCAATAATCTTTGAGAACACCTGGAGAACAGGCGAAGTCCCAGCAGACTGGAGGAGGGCAAACGTTGTCCCAATCTTCAAAAAGGGGAAAAAAGAAGATCCCAACAATTATCGTCCAGTCAGTCTGACATCAATTCCAGGGAAGATTCTAGAGCAGATCATTAAACAGAGAGTCTGTGAACATTTAGAAGGCAATGCCATAATCACAAAAAGTCAACATGGGTTTCAGAGTAACAAGTCATGCCAGACTAATTTGATCTCTTTTTTTGATAAAATTACCAGCTTTGTAGATGAAGGGAACACTGTGGATACCGCATACCTTGATTTCAGTAAGGCCTTTGACATGGTTCCCCATGACATTCTTACAAACAAGCTTGTAAAATGTGGGCTAGACAAGTTAACTGTTCAATGGATTTTTAATTGGTTGACCAGCCAAACCCAAAGGGTGCTCAGCAATGGCTCCTGTTCATCTTGGAAAGATGTGACCAGTGGCGTGCCACAGGGTTCTGTCCTGGGCCCAGTGCTATTCAGCATCTTTATCAATGACTTGGATGAGAGAATTAGGGGCATACTTACCAAATTTGCAGATGACACCAAATTAGGAGGAGTAGCTAATACCCTGGAGGACAGGATCAACATTCAAAATGACCTGGATAGACTGGAAAGCTGGGTCAAAGCTAACAAAATGCAATTCAATACTGAGAAATGTAAGGTACTGCACTTAGGGTGAAAAAATGAAATGCATAGATATAGGATGGGGAAAACCTGGCTGATTGAGACTATGTTGAAAAGGGATCTAGGAGTCCTAGTAGACCACAAGTTGAACATGTGTCAACAGTGTGATGCGGCAGCTAAAAAGGCCAATGCAATTTTGGGCTGCATCAATAGAAGTATAGTGTCCAGATCAAGGGAAGTAATAGTGCCACTCTATTCTGCCTTGGTCAGACCTCACCTAGAATACTGTGTCCAGTTCTGGGCACCATATTTCAAAAAGGACATTGACAAATTGGAGCGTGTCCAGAGAAGGGCAACTAAAATGGTGAAAGGTCTGGAAACGATGCCTTATGAGGAGAGACTTAGGGAGCTGGGTATGTTATCCTGGAAAAAAGACAGTTAAGAGGCAATATGATAGCCCTGTTTAAGTATTTGAAGGGGTGTCACATTGAGGATGGAGCAAGCTTGTTTTCTGCTGCTCCAGAGATTTGAACATGGAGCAATGGATGCAAGCTCCAGGAACAGAGATTCCACCTCAACATTAGGAGGAACTTTTTGACAGTAAGAGCTGTTTGGCAGTGGAACACACTCCTTTGGAGCGTGGTGGGGTCTCCTTCCTTTGAGGTCTTTAAACAGAGGCTGGATGGCCATCTGTTGGGGATGCTTTGATCGTGATTTCCTGCATGGCAGGGGGTTGGACTGGATGGCCCTCGTGGTCTCTTCCATCTCTTCAATTCTATGATTCTATGATACGATCTTGCAAATATTCTGGTCCTAAACTGTGTAGGGCTTTATAGGTCAAAACCAGCACATTGAATTGTGTCTAGAAACAAACCAGTAGCCAGCGGGGCTGTTTTAACATGGGAATTATATGCTCCCTATAACTGGACCCACTGGAGTTTCTGAAAAGTTTCCAAAGGCAGCCCCTCATAGAGTGTGTTGCAGTAGTCCAAATGGGATGTAATTAAGGCATGTGTCACCATAGCCAGATTTTATGTCTCAAAGAATGGTTGTAGCTTGTGCATTAGGTTTAATTGTGCAAATGCACTCCTGGCTACTGCTGAAACCTGGGCAGTCAGGCTCAGAGTTGAGTGCAGGAGAACATCCAAGCTGTGAGTTTGAGATTTCAGGGGATATGTAACCCCATCCAGCACAGTCAGGGTCCCTATTCCCTGATCAGCCATTCGAGTGACCAAGATCACCTCTGTCTTGTCTCGATTAAGTTTCAATTTGTTTGTCCTCATCCAGTCCATTACTGACAGCAGGCATTTGGCTAAGTACCAAGACATCTTCCTTGGAATCAGATGGAAAGGAGAGACAGAGGTGGGTTTCATCAGCATATTAGTGACACGGTACCCCAAAGCTCCAGATAACCTCTCCCAGGGGTTTCATGTAGATGTTAAATAGCATGTGTGACAGAACAGAACCCTGAGGGATCCCACAGGCCAACGGCCAGGGCTTCAAACAGTAGTCTCCCAGCACCACCTTCTGAGTTTGTCCCTCCAGGAAAGACTGGAAGCACTGCATAACAGTGCCCCCCAAGGCCAATCCCAGAGAGGTGGCCCAGAAGGATACCATGGTCAATGGTATCAAAAGCCCAAGAGGTCCAGCAGAACCAACAGAGACACAATCCCCCTGTCCAGTTCCTGCATAAATCCTCCACCAAGGTGACCAAAGCTGTCTCTGTCTCACAGCCACACCTGAAGCCAGATTGAAATGGATCTAGATAATCCATTTCATCCAGACACCAATAATAATAATAATAGTAGCAGTAGCAGTAATAATAATAATGCAGACAAACAAGTTCAAGGAGAAGTATTATTCATTTGTTTATTAAGCAAAAGTTTAAGCTTAAAGAAAATGATTGATTGCAAGAATGAGGTAATCCTGCAAAAACCTGAAGCTCAGGGCCTGAAACTTGCACAGTTGCATTCTCAAAGAAATAGCTACATTACTCTATTTCAGCATAAAAATGAAAGGGGTGACTTTTATATTGTACTTTATCAGTTCATCTGAGGAAGTGGATTGAAATCTATAGAAGTTCATGCTAAGAGAAATAAGTTTGTTACATACAGTTTGTCACATGTCATGGAGTGATGCATAGATTGGGCACACAGTTGTTAACTGCATATTAATATCTATATAAGTGTATAGACCAACTGTCTGTGTGCAGATGTATGCAAGTTATCTATGTGTTAAATATAATGAGTGAGCCTCCCTCTAGTGAAAAAGCATTAAGGGAAACAGTTGAATAGTTAAGCAGTTTTGTGACTTTAGCAACTGTGCAAAAAGCCTTATAAAGTTACTACTGGCCTTTTTGATTTTACGAAGCCCAACTTCCCAAGTACAGATAAAATAAATGCAGTTAGGCTACAGTCCTATACATGTTGTCCTGGGAGTAAGCCCCATTTAATTTAATGGTGCTGCCTTTTGAGTAGACATGAACTGGATTCCACTGTAAGAAAACCAGCAGTAGTGGAGGGGCTATCAAATGTATTAAACTGAGTGTTATTTGTACATTTTTTTTTTTGCCTGCTGGACTGAAGTTGTGAATGCAGTGAGCTCCTTGTTCTAACAAAACAAATGTATTCTCTTGAGACCATAAGTGCTGACCTTCAGAAGCTGAGAAAGAGAGGAAGCTTTATGGGTGAGCCCAATGAGAATGTGATAAAAGCACCCGCACTCAGAGTGACATTTCTTTTATTGCCATGGAAAAGAAGGGTGGCAGTAAAGAAGGAAGAACTGGAGTGGGGGATGGAGAGGAGGGGAGGAGGAGGATCCTTTAGAAGTGACCAATTCTTTTGAGGAACAAACTGATATCATGCCAAGGTTAGGTGGGGTGTTCCTAGAAGGAAGCAAGTCTCAAAGATAAGCACAACTTGGAATCCTTTAGGGTGTACCACCTATGTAATGAACAGTTATGCAATTGGGTCTGTTCTCTTTGTATGTACATAAGGAAAGAGAAGAGGTAACAGGAATGGCAGATGAAGGAGCATGTCAACTCCTGGACTCAGGTTAAGAACCAATGGTCTAGATACTTGCAGAAAGTAGCATGCAAAAGCTCTGCCTCGTTTAGGGAAGAGGGGGTCCAGGGACCCTTATCTACCACTTGTTAAAATAGAAATGAATAGAAAAGGGAGTGAAAAGGTCTCTCCAGCAAGGGGTGGAATGGTCACCTCTAACTTTTTTGTGAGTCTATGGGCTCACTTTGCCCTACCCATAGACCGCAGAGCCTCAGACTTCCCTTCTGATGCTCACTGCCCTTCGAAGGCAGCATGCTGGATTCCCATTGTGGGGAGGCTAGCAGGCGATGAGATCCCACTTTGCTCCATTCTGTTTCCCCTCCCTCACCAGCTTTGGCTCCTCCCAATGGCCAGAGGGTATTTTGTTTTTGTTTTTGTTTTTGTTTTGCAGGCAGCAGCCTGTCTGCTGCAATATTTGCAAAGAAAGTCTTTCTCCCCATGGGAAGCAGAGCCAGGGGTGGCCAGAGGACCCCAAGGGGGAAAAAGGACCAGGAATGCCAGGATAGCCTCCCACCTCCTTCCCACCCCTTTCCAGGATTTTTTTTTTTTTTGGCAGTCTGTACATTTCTCAGGGCAGAAGGTATCCACTCAGTATAGGCTCACTGAGAGGTACCTGGCACAGCCTGGGGACAAACTAACCAAGGAATAGCCAAAACAGCAGAACTGTGCAGCGGAAAGGGCATAAAAACAAGGGCTCCAGCTAGCAGCTGTTCCACAACTTTGACCCACTTTCACACACACACACAAAATGTACAGAGAGTGAGGTTGATAAAAATAAATATCTGGAGGTATTTATCTTCAGTTTCAGTATAAACAAATACAGTATATACACAGCAAATCTCATTAACAAACTCAACAACAACATTCCTTTTTTATCCACAACACCAGCCCACATGCAATGCATTGTGTGTTTTGGCTATATAGGAGTGTTTGCTAGTCATCCCTCTGCCTAGCCACAGCTGTGAACAAACCCACTTCAGCTGTGCTAGTCTGTGGTCTGTTGCTCCAACCTTTTCCCTTTTGCACTTAAAACAATATTACCCTGACAGAAGGAGTGAGCTCAGGTTTTTGGGTGCAGAAGGAGTGAAGAGCAGGGGAAGGGGGGGGGGAACCTACCCTGCAAGGTAGGACAGGAGGGAAAAGAATAAAGATGGTGGGGGATGCATAGAAAACAACATTATTTTCCCCCATGCATGCATATCAAGGAAACAAGGGGAGCTGGCTGAATATTTAGTTACTGCAGCTCAACAGGCAAAAAGATGTAGCTACAGGCCAAGGAGGTGGTGCTGAAAAACACCCTCAAGCTGCTGATTGGCCAGCTAACAGAGCACTACCATTGGTTGGGTATGTTTCCTAAGCAGCCAATCTGCATACTGGGAATGGCAACATACCCAAGAGAATTATATATGTAGATTTCAGTATATCTTCTGCTGTTAACAGATTAAAAGTGTCAGTGCTATACTTTATTACGATGAATTACTTTATGCAACATCATCATAGATTTTGTTCCTAACAAATAAGAGCAATGGACTATATTTATTTCTTAATTCATAAATTAAATGTGTATTCCAATAATATTTTTCAGATTATGCTTTGCATGCAAAATTTGTTTCCATTGTTGACACAACTTTTTGTTATACTAAACTTTTGACCACCATATTTCTTTCTATCATTTCATCTTGTTGCTGTTACATGGAAAAGAAGACTGACAAGTGGTGTCTCATAAATCTGCCAACTTTATGTACCTGTTCCCCATGTGCTCTGCACCACAGGCAGACAGCTCAAGTTCCAGAGCAAATGCAAAATGATTTTGACTTATTTTCAGCTAGGAAAAGCACAGCTAATTTATACCATGGTGGCATGTGTTCCTGAGAAATTACATGACTGCATTCCAGCAGATAGACAGACCTTGTCACTTCAGCTGCCATGCAGTCTTAAACTGGAGTGACGTGCCAGCTTGACATAAATACTGTATTGTATTTGACTGATGTGTACCTGTATATCCTTTGCCTAATGAAAAATGGCAAACAGCCACTGAAAAGGTTGTTCAGGGTTCAATAAGTTTTTAGCAGCAGGGAGTTGTACATGGGTGATTCATCACAGCATATTTAGATGGGCCAGGTCTTAGTTTAGACTAAGGTTAGCAACTTCAGTAGGTCTGAGAGATACTTTTCTGCATCTTTCACTCCCTAGGAAATGCACAGACTGCCAAAAATCCCAAAACACAAAAAACTAGAAGTCCACTTTTAGTTTGAAAAAGTGTTTTTTTAATGTTAAACAGTCAGAGGACTCCTGTGACCTCCCCTTTTCCCCTCTAAGGACATTTATCATACACAGGACACACTAATGCCCTGTCCCACTATTAGCAAACCTATCCCTGTCCTGGCACAATAATCCAAAATATCAGACTTACCTCCAGCAGCATTAAAAAGCAGCCCAGCCATGAACAGAGCACTAACAGAGCTCTGTTCACTTCCTGGTTAGAGATCTTGCCAATGCTTACAAGAAGACACGAGGGCGGCAAATTCAAAAAATAAAGAAAAATTAAAACTGAAAAAGTTTAAATAAGCGCAAAAACACACCTTAAAAAAGTACAAATAACCCAGGGAGGTTAATGAAAAGCGTGTTGCCTACCTGCTTTTCATGATCTCACCCAGAAGTGTTCTGGGTGGACCGGCCATTGACGATGCATTCACAGGAATACAATTGTGCGAGGTTTCACATGTCGGCAATGCCAGCACTCACGCTCCATGGGGGATCAATTGATGGCTTGAGCTGTCAATAAAAAAGTACAGGTTTTGGCCGGTACATAAACACGAAAGGGTGACACTGTCTGGTATGTGCTCCCTTTTACATTTATGTGGCATTGTTATGATGCCGTATTAGGTGCATCAGATAATGTCCTAGGAAAGGCTGATTTAAATTATGCTAGCAGTCTTCAGGGTTTCACTAATCAGCTCAACTGAATTCCAGGTATTTCAAAGCTCCTGGGTGCCAGTTACACAACAATTTTTGTCATGGGGCTTACCGTGACTTCCTGATCCCGGATTGGTCCCACACTGTTTAGATGATTTTTGTCACTCTTTTGGAAATCCCATGATTGATATTTACACATCAAAAGTTCCATTTCTTTTTATAGGTCCTGCACTCTTATATCCCGTGCTTTTGTTGTTTACACATGTTTAGCCTACTGATATATATATATTTTCGGCTGTCAATCAAGGATGTGATTACTCGTGTTTTCACAACCTCGGTGACGTACTTCCTTTAGAGTTCTGTGCCATGAGTGATGCAATTGGCAGGCTGGGGGGGGGAAGCAGGGGGCAGAGGATTGTGTTTATCCTGTCTCTTAAAAATGTTAACCCTTTAAGCAGAGGCAGAAGGCATTTTGAAAGACCAAGAATGTGATCTTTCGCTCAGATGGAGGAACAATTAAACCATGTCCTTTCCTTTTGAAATCAAGCCGAGTGTGTGGGGGGAGAGGCTTGGGATTCCTTTTAAAATGTTGAAACTTACAGCTGCAGAGTGAAGATTTCAAGCCAGTGTCACACAAGGAATTTTGGCTGGTATTTTTTTTACTGTGCCTTGGGGTGGTGGTGGATGAAAGTGTGTTCATTCGCTCAGACGCTGGAATATTTTACTGTGCCTTGGGGGGGTGATGAATGTTTGATTATCCATTCAGACCCAGAGAGGGGATCCAGGCAGGGAATGAATGGACAACTCTCTGCCCACAACAATCTCTTTGTAACATGCAGTTGAGGAAGAGGTTAAAGCTGAAGGGTTTGCAGTGTAGAAATCCATTTAAAAAGGTGACTGAGTACAAGTGAGTGCACACACACACCAACCTACGTGCAAATGGAAGGGGTGCCTTTGTTTTCAACTGGTGAGGCTGGATCTGTTGAACAGGTGACTGGCCCCTCCTTTTCTGGTCACTGATCTCTAAGCCCGCCCCCAGTCACCATTTCCGGTCATCCCCTGGTAACGAGATATTTTGAACCTGGCTATTTACATTTACGATTTTCCAAATCCTCCAGTAAATTTATTAAAACCGGCACAACCCGTGGGACTAGAAGTCCCGCAGGTTGAGGGATAAAAGGTGGCCCCCCTTCTGAAAATCACGTACCTGACCTGATGTACGTGTAAACTGCCAGGGATTGGCACAAATTCTTCCCGGGACATTTTCATCATGTAAACGGTACCCTGGAAAAGTTCCATGGACAAACAAATTGGTTTTGGCAGATGAATCACATGTCACCACAAGATAAATTTCTGGGGGGGAAGGTGTTTCTTTTACAGCTTAGAGATGATTCATCAGGTTGACCTGACACATGGCTGCATAGGAGAGATGTGTTTGATGGGGTTATGTTGATATTGAGGTAAAAAAACAGAGCTAAATAATGGCTTATTTATAGGAGCTTGAAATTTGGCATGTCATATCCAGCAGTTTGAAAGAAATTGTCTGTTTTGTTTTAAAATAGACTGAGCTGGGATTAGCTTTGCTAACCAATTTTTTCTTTTGTACAGTACCTTTGGGGAGACAATTCAGAGGGTCAGATTAGTAAGAAAGTTGAGTACAGGAGTGGGAATTTGCTGCCCTCAAGATGATGCTGAATTGTGATGCAACATAAAGAAAGGCTGGAAGTTTAAGTTCAGAAATATACAGAGGGCCAAACCTTCCTTACACCTGCTTCATCATAAGCCATGGTATTTTATTATTAGGGTTTTTAATTAAAATTTCAGTTTTCTCCCCTGACTATTTTAGGCCATGAGCTCATATGACTTGCACAATAACTGCTGATAATGTATTTCTGTTCTATACTATACTATATTTCCTCTGCCACTCTCCTATGAGAAAAACTAGAAGGGAAGCAGTATAGATTGGAAGAGAGTATGATTGTTTACTGAGGAAAGAAGACAGAATATTAGAGAGCCAGCCCAATGTACTCTATTTCACAAACAATTTCTGAAGCAATCTGAATCACTCTACCACCCCTTTCTCCCAGGAAGGAGAAATGCCTTGAATATAAAAGACAACTATTACCTTTGAATTGTTTTAACTCATTTATACTTTGCTGCTTGTTGTACTGGGTTGTCTAGATGTTTCTTATTCACTATAAATACTTTGGTTCATAAAGGACATTTATTCCTGTACTTTAGAAAAATCCAAGTAGTCTACTATTTTTTTTCTGTCAGAACCTACATCAGTAAGATTTGTTGGTTCTAGATACACACCCCAAATATTGTGAGGAAACACACCCAATACAAGGAACCTATTGGGATAGTGAATGACTTTTCCACTGTCAGACATCTGCAGAAATTATGTAGTTTTCAAATAAGTCTCATATAGCAGAAGGTCTATAGCAGCAGGGGTGGGGGGAGATTCCATTGGTTGGCTCCATGCAATTTCAAGGGGCCAAGGATCTGCTCCAGATGACATCAGGAGAGTGGGAAGAGGCAGCTAAAGATCTGGAAGCTGGTATAGTATAATAAAGAGCTGGAAGTGAATATAGTTTTAATACCAAAAACAGGACCATGAGTTGACACTGACAAATACACACACACACACACACACACACACCAATATTGTTATTGAATAACTAGCTGTACCTGACGTAACATACGCCGGTGGTGCATTAAGTGTGAGTTGCTCTGTTGCCCTGTCCCCACTATCACTGCCAGTTGACTGCCTGGGTCCCATCACACCTGCAGCAGGGGTGGTGGGGTTATGATGTGACCCCCTGAATGCCTGGTTGATATCAAAACCCATATCAAAAGTTGGTCTATTTCTATAACATAGTAAATAATGTCTACTAGTCCAAAAATCCAATTAATTAGTTGTGAGGTTCATCTTCACTGACTCAATTCTTACAAAATAAATAAACCACATATATACACAAACACATACGCACACACATGGCTTGGGTATGTTTCCTTTCCCAGTGTACTGACTGGCAGCTTAGGAAACATACCCAAACAATCCCCTCACTCCCTCAACCAATCCACACCCACATGCAAATTCCCTCTCCACCTCACAATCCACTCCTGCCACTCAATCTGCATCTACACCCCCAGCCTCACAAGGGCCCCTCCCTTCTCTCACTCCCTCAGCCAACCACCACCCACATGTAAAAAAAAATGCAATATTTCCCCCCTAAAATAATACTATGTAGCTGAACAGTGTGAAAGGAACACTGCCACTCCAAACTCCATGCTGCAACCACTGCTTGAAACCACATAATGGTGCATGTTACATCAGGCACACCTATACTAATAGTAATACAATTATGCCAGTGGCTCTTACCCTTTTCTTTACCAGCAACCCACTTTAAATATCTTTTCTTGTCATGGGCCTCCAAGATTTAACTCAAAATTTAAACTCTTAACAACAATAATAACAACAATGCCTGATAACAACAATAATAATACTGTTACAACAATGCCTCCTAACCTTTCCTTTACCAATGGCTCCTTTAAATATATTTTGTTGCTGTGGACCCATGGCAACAAGACTTTAGATTTAAAACAACAGCAACAATAGCAACACAATTACACCATCCATGAAATCTTCCCTCAGAGGCACTGGAGTGGGAGGGAAGACTTTTCTCCTGCTTCTTCCTGCAAGTTTGTGTCTGAAGTGGATTGAATGGCAATGAGCAGGCCAAGCCAGCCAGTCACCCTTTGCCTTGGCTCCTGTCACATGGCCACTCCATTGCAGGCAGGAGGTGGTCTGAGCAGCCTTCAAGCCTTCGCTGACCCCCTGTGAAGATACATAGGACATGTGTGGGTCCCAGGACCCAGTTTAAGAACCACTGGTCTAGATACTTGCAGAAAGTAGCATGCAAAAGCTCTGCCTCGTTTAGGGAAGAGGGGGTCCAGGGACCCTTGTCTACCACTTGTTAAAATAGAAATGAATAGAAAAGGGAGTGAAGAGCTCTCTCCAGCAAGGGGTGGAATGGTCACCTCTAACTTTTTTGTGTGTCTCATCTTTCCCCAACCAATGACAGTGGAGCCTCAGCCTTCTGCTGCAACACCATCTGCCCTTTGAGGGCACCATGCTAGATTACCATTGAGGGGGTGGCTGGTGGCCAGTGAGAGCCTGCTTTGCTCCATTCTATCTCCTCCCTCACCTACTTTGGCTCCTCCCACCAGCCGGAGGTATTTTTAGCAGGTGGCAGCCCATCCAGTTCAGCTTTTGCAAAGAAAGCCTTTTTCCCCATGGAAAGCAGAGCCAGGGAAAGCCAGAGGACTCCAGGGGGTCCCCCAAGGAGGAAAAAAGAGGGAGTGGAAACCCAGAGTGGCCTCCCACCTCCTTCCCACCCCTTTCCAGGGTTGTTTTTTGTTTGCAGTCTGTAAGTTCCTCAGGGCAGAAGGTGGTCACCCGGTATAGGCTCACTGGGAGGCACCAGGCACAACCTGGGGACAAACTAATCCAGTAGTGGCCAAAACAGCAGAACTGTGCAGCAGAAAGGACACAAAAACAAAGGCTTCAGCTAGCAGCTGTTCCACAGCTCTAACCCACTTTAACACACAAAAAGACTTACAGACAGCATGGTTGATCCAAAACTATCTGGATATAAACCCAGGTTGTGTCTGAAAATTCCTCTATTGGTCTAAGTGCAAGAAGCTCACTATAGAAAAGAAACAACAGGCAAAGAAAAATGGTTAACACACTGAGATGTTTTGGAGAATTATCAAGGGGAATATAAAATTAAATCAAGGGAGCAGTTACTTGCAGTTGGATATAGCTTTCAATGGTTTTCTTATCTACAGTTATTTGAAAGATTTAAGATGGACAATAGGAGTCATGGTTTGGAACAAAATAAATCAGAGTTTGAACAGCAATTTTCTACAGGTGATGAACATGTAATTCCTAAAATGTATATATTTTGTAAAAAAATTGGCATGTAGGAAGAGCAAGTGAAAGATTAAATAATATAATGGGCTAAGAATTTTGGATATAATATAATGATGGCACAATGGGAAAAGACATAGTCAAAGGGGTTGATATTTCTGTTACATTATGATCTTAAAGAGAACTTTTATAAAATGATGTATCAATGGTACATGATGCCCAGGAAATGGTCTAGAATGTACAAGGCTGTTTCAAATGTATGTTGGAAATATTAATAATATGAAGGGACATTTTACTATACGTGGTGGACATGTGAAAAGGCTAAAAAATTGTGGGTTCCAATACATATTCTGATGAAGAGGATCTTAATGGTTAATATTCAATTAAAACCAAAACTTATTCTTTTGGGACTTATGGGTGAACAGTTAGAAAAAAAGTCATAGGAGACTACTTCAGTATATGACCATGGCAGCGAAATTGTTGTATGCACAAAGGTGGGAAAATGCACTATTACTTACTAGGGAAGAATAGTTGTTGTAATTGACTGATTTATCTGAAATGGATAGATTATCTGCTTTAACTAGAGAAAAATCATTGGTGACATTTCTAAAAGTTTGGAAACCCCTTATAGATGTTTTGTGGGAAAAAATAAAATGATCTGATAATTTTTGGTTTTAACAATTAGTAAGGTTTGATTAGCAGAAGAAGTGTATGATGAAGTTTTAGAAAGAGAGGTAAGAATATATCAGGTATATGTATAATTGCCAAAAAGAAAGTCAGAAGTCACTTTTCTTTTTTTCTATATTTCTTTTTATATCCGTTTTCTTTGTTTCTTTTTCTTTTTTTCTTTTATTTCTTTCTCTAAATATTTGTAATTTTTATTTTATTTTGAAAAATTCTCAATAAAAAGCAAGGAGGATGAGGAGAAGCAGGGAGCTCTGAGAATCAGCAGCTAGTCCCTTTGGGGGAGGGGGTGCAGGCCTTGATAAACTCCCCCCCCCCCAAATCCAACCCTTGACATAGACCTAATACTTTATATCAAAGTAGCTCAGGAATCAAAACTTTTTAAAGCAATGAAATGGCTAAAATTTTAATCACTGGTAATGAAAAATTCAACCATGTGTGTCTAAGAGCTCATCTACACTGGCCACTTAAATCTGGGGCCAGTCTGGAGCATTATGCCATATGTGCTGGGATGAATCTGGTGCAACATTTCTTGTTGTCCGCATGGGCCAGCCAAGCCAACACCACATTGGCCCCACTAACCCATCCCTTCTTTTCAGAGCCTCCACTTTGCCGGCCAAGGATCTCCATGGAAAGCCCCACCCCCATCATGCCGTCACTTCTGCTGAAGTCAGAACACTTGCCCCAATAGATGATCAACAAGGAGAGGGGCTCTCTACAGCCTCATTATTGATTGCATGGGTGCCGTGTTCTGACCTCAGCACTGCACAGGCCTTCCATGGAGATTCTCAGCTGGCATGGAATTGGCAGCAGTGATTCCAATGGAGATCCACAACCTTCTCTGCACTGCCTAGCACAGGATAAGGGATATGGCAATGTATTTGCATGTGGACAACTGGATCAGGCCAAATTGGAGTAAATCCAGGCAGCAAAAGATACCAAGGTCAGTCTGGAGTTTCTGGGAAACCCCAGGGTTTCCCCCTACTCTGCTTAGTTTGGAGCAAAGTAGGGTTAAGGGGGAAATGTGGATCCTCTCTGGAAATAGCCATACATTGCTTGGACTGCCAGCAGTGGATTCATGATGAGTATCTATATCTATATCTATCTATATCTATTGCTGGTGTAGACAAGCCCTACTATATTGCAAAGAGCAATTTATAGTACAATAGCTGCTCGTTAGCTCCTACACAACAAAATGTAATTGAACATTTACAAAAAGGGTAGGAACTTTGTTAAAACCATAAATACTATAATTATCAGCCAGTTCTGTCATCAGGTATAGAAGGCAACACAGATTTTGTTTGCAAGATGAGCATTAGAGTCAATTATCATTTTTACCTGGCTTTTCAGAGTTTACACTCAGAGGCTGGTGGAAGTATCTCAGTGAATTCATTTCAGGACTAATGTTCTGCAGTTGTTGCTTCAAAGTGTTTGAAAGAGGATTTTTAAAAAACAAACTAACAAATCTGTATTTAATTAGAGCTCTACATTGCCAGTGCATTAAGTAGAGTATGGGTATTAAAATCATGTTTAATGGAATCTAAGGTGTCAATGTAAGAGCAAAGTAATGCACAATAGGATCAAAACATACTGTAATAACACTTTCATACTCATAAACATAAAGTGGTTGTGACTCCTAGAGAGTAAAATTGTGATATTAGAGTTGCCCTATGAATATGAAAAACAACACAAAATAAAACAAAATGTCCTAGCTAATGTTGCTGCCAACCCTTTCACAATGGCTTCATGTGCAGAATCCAGCTTCACTCCACACAACTGCACAGTTGTACAATGAAGCACAACTGTGCAGAAAGAAACATCTTTGTGTACCTCTGGGAAGAAAGTCAAATGTGAGTAAAACATGTTGATGTACTAGTGTCTGTGGCACCAGGAGCAGACAGGGAGAGGTGGAGCCTGTCTGCTTATAGCCCTGCTCGACCTCAAACTCTGCTCTTGTTGTCTTCACTTGGCCCACTCACCTACCCTTCAGAGAGTACAGGGAATTGCTGGTATGGAATTATGGGATCATTGGCACTGGGTGTGGTGGTATAAATAGGTGGCCACTCACAGGTAGGTGGGAGGAATTAAACAGACAGTGACTGTGAGCACATCTGGGTGCCAATTTGGTGAAGGGGATGTGTCCAGACTTGGTCCTGTGAATAACAGGGTCTAGGGGACTAGAAAGGAGATTATGCTTGCAATCAACCTGGGGCACATTTTCCCTTTATGTCATGGGACATGGGGGGCAGGTTATCTAGGAAGGTCTCCCTGGTTGGTGGCTGGCAGCGTACCCAGCCAAAATGGTGGCTGGCACTCAGAGCTTGTGTGTTTTGCCCAGGGATGTCTGAAGAGGAAATCAGGTTGGAACCCCCTACCTCAGCTGGAATCCACTTTATGCTCCTTCCCACTACAGATCATTAACGTTCACAGTAAAAGATTTAGATAGTTAATAAAGTGGCCCTTTAGTACCAAACTCAGTTGTCTGGTTTCATCATTTCCTAGTTAGTAAGCAAAGAAGCACATTAAATATGCCCATGTGCTGGCAATAATTCATTGTTAATATCTACAGCCACATATTGTTGAGGGCATATTAGTACAGATCCATATTAAGTTTGGCAGCCCTCCTTGTGTAGTTTTGCCTCTGCAGTATTTCACATGGTAGTTTTGCCTCTGTTGTGTTTCACAGTTCCTTCTGTGATTATGGTGAAGAACTAAATATGCTAGAGGAAAGAACTGAATAAAAAAAGTAAAACATTCATTTAATTATTTTCTTTTTTGATAAGTATAAATTTACCACACAAATGGCAATAGTTACTTAAGTCTAAATCTATAACTAATCGGGTTCTCTTTAACAATGGTTGCTATTAGAGACCAGCTTCTTAACTCTTGATCATTCTAAATGTATTGAGCTGCAAAAGGAGGCAGAAAACTTACCAGGCACCAAGCACCATTAATTGTGGGGTCCCTGACAACAGAACTGAATGCATATGCCCCTGTTTTTTCAAAGGCACACAGACAACAGCCTGGGCGATCTTAGCCAATGATGGTGGAAGTTATGGTCTAGTAACATTTATTGGGCTGCGTGATTCCCATGTAGGTCAATACAGAGGCCACTTGGTTCTGTGTATGCTGGGAAGAGTTGCTGCTATTGAATCTAGGGGTTGAAGAAAAGGGGAAATTTGATTTCAGTTCATTTTGATTTCAGTTCATTTTTAAAGAATTTACCAGACGTTGCGAACGTTGTATTCACAATGGAAAGAACTTGAGGTTGTTGGTTTTTTAAAATAATAATCCAAGAATTGGGAGTAAATGATAAAACAGTCAAATCCTAGCACAGGTTCTCCTGTGCAAGATAACCCAGTATAAAATACAGGAAGGAATGGCTTTCAATTGTTGAAGCCATCTTAGAAAACTTGTAGAGATCAAGAGTGGCTCCACCATAAGCTCTACAATAATTCTGCTCTTTAAAAGACTACAGGGATTTATGTTAAGATTTAGTTCCACTGCTCTGAGCTTTGGATAAACAAAGCTGTCTGATTAAGTGCTCTTGCATTGCTTTGGCTGCCACAATCTAGATTTGACGAGACTCTGAAAAAAATATAATGCACATTACTTTTCCTAGGATTTAATATTGTCAATGTTTATATTAGCTGAGTATCTGTTGCATTTTTGCAGTGTGCCAGGACTTGACAATGCTGAAGCCCTAAACATATGGTGCGAATAGTATAAAATAATTTCAGGGAGTATAAACTGTTCAATCATGATTTTAAAAGCACATTTCTGAAAGAGGAGAATGACACAAAGTGAAGAATGAAATGTGTGTATGGATGCAAAGGTATCAGTGTAATGCAAAAATGAATGGGCAGAATTCCTTTTAAAAAAATCATGGTAGACCTACATAATATGTGTTCTACAAAGCCATTCATAGATCACTGGATATGCATGGCAGCCTGCCATCTGCCTGAGAAATCCTTTTTGACAGACCACAGAAGATGGAGGGAAAGAGGAGATGTGGTGTAATTTGAGTGGGTAGGTCATAGTAGATTGTACAGGACTATTTTAAATGTTCTGTCATCCAAATCCATTTTTTCATTGTTAGAATGACTTCTTTTTTAATACACAGAGATGCTTCTCACTTGCATAGCTCTCTGATTCACCTGAATACTTCTATGTTAATTTATATATTTAAATTATGTATTTTAAAATTTTGTATGGTGACTTTATATATTTAACTATGTTATTTAACCATATTTAACTAATTATTTATTTTGCATGGTGCATTTATTTACCTATGTTTGTTTTAACCTTTGTAAGCCTCCTTGGGTGGGAAAATAACAACAATAACAACTTTTCTGTATTAAAAAAAAAAAAAGCCAGATGTGAAGTTCAAAACTACCAAGAGTTTCATCAGTCCAAGTTTCTCCTCATCAGGATTTCCTGCCAACTGCATAAACATTTTTTCAAACATGTTTCAAACATGTTCTTTCCATTTGTTACGAAACTCTTTCAGTTGCTACATAGATGAATCAATATATAATGCTGTTGTTACTAAGACTACTGCTGCTACTGGCGATGATGATTGAGAATGTCAGTTTGTATGTTGTATTTCTTTCAGCCCATCGTTAGACAATGAAGGAATAAAATCAAATGTTCAGTCTGGTAAGCTTGGCCACTGTGTTCATGTTTTACATTTACATTTCCATATCTGAACTAAGAATTCTGTGCCTCCTAAACACATAAAATAAATGGAATACACTGGCATGGTCACTCCCATGTTACAATAAATGAACACACACATAAGAACAGATCCACGGTCACAGCACAGGAATTAACCATCATTCCTCCATCTTCCACAAGAAAATGAGATTATAGATTTAACATGACAGTTTGATTGTTGGCAAGCATTGCCTCAGCTGGTTGTCAGTTTCCTCTTCATAGAGGGAAATATTAAAATGGCCTTTTCTTATCATCTGCCATTGCCAGAAGCCATGACACAGGAGGGAAGCAAATTTTTCTCACTGCAGCAAGAACCTTCAGCTGTGTAAGTTGTTGAAAACTCAATTAAGGGCACATTTACTCTCATCTTCTTTGGCAGTGGCTCAAAGAAGCCTTCCCAGATTGGATTTATCTTTGTCTGCAGAGATTCTCTTTCATAGCTTGTATCACTCCATCAACACTCACAATCACTATTGACTCCTTCTTTGATGCTGAAGGAAAACAACAACAACAAAAACCACCAGCTCTTTCCCATTAGTCTGATTTGAGCCTTGAGAATCTAGGCACTTGCAATAATTTTTTTTATTAATAATTTTATTAATTTTTTAAATTAAAAAACATACAATTGCCACATAAAACTTAACTAACATATATAACAGTGTTTCCCTCCACCAAGGGACTTCCCTTTACATTCATCCCTCTTTCCAGAAAATCATTGTTTCCAACTCAGGTTTGCTTCCTCTCCCCTTTATTAATACAAATTCTAAAAATTTACTCCATTTTTCACCAAAAACATTCTTATTTAACCCTCCTTTTTTTCTTTAACCATATTTGTTAATTTCTCATTTATAGCTATATTCCATACTTCATCATACCATTCTTCTATTTTATATTCGCCTTGTATTCTCAATTTCTTTGCTATTATTAACCATGCTGCTGTCAGCAAATTTGTTAGCAAATCCTTAACAATTTGAGATTCTTGTATTTTTTCACAATATGATAATAATGCTATTTCAGGGCTTAAAGGTATATTTAGCTCTAGTATTTCACTTATTTCCTTCATTACTATTTTCCAAAATTTCTGTAGATATTTGCAATTCCACCACATATGCATATACGTTCCCAATTCTTGGCAACCCCTCCAACACTGTGCTGAATACTTTTTATCTATTTGATTCAATCGTACTGGAGTTAAATACCACCTCCATATAATCTTATAATAATTTTCTTTTATTCTTACTGATAATGTTTTCAAATGTTGCATATTCCATATTTTTTCCCACTTAGATTTGTCTATTACAGTTGCTACATCTGTTTCCCAAACATCTTTTAAATAATCTTGTACTTCTTCATTATCCATTAACATTTTATATATTTTGCTTGTAATACCCTTTATAGCCTTTTTCTCTTGAATAGCTTTTGTAATTAATTCCTCAAATTTTGTACTTTTTTACAACTACCCTCCTTTAAACATTTTTTGTCCATCTTTCTAACTGTATCAGTTTAAATCATGTAAATCCTTGCTCCTTTAATATTTTTTCCATATAATTTTTATTTTTCATTTTCCCCATCCATTCCTTCAACTTTATAATTTCTTGTCCTCCTAATTTTACTTCCACTTCATTTCTTAAATTTGCTGGGAAAGCCTCTAACAATATTACTGGCGTTAATGGAGATGTTCCTGGAACTAATACTTTTTTTTATATATTTATTCCATATATCTAATATATTTTTTAAAGAAACAGATTGTATTGTTTCCCTATATTTCTTTTTTAGTTTACAAAAAATATATTTCTTAATTTTAACTCTATCTCTTGTTTATTTACTTCCATCCATTCCATTTCCTTCACCTCCGCAACACTATCAATAATATATCTCAATTGATTCGCTACGTAGTATAGCTTTAGATTAGGTAAGCCTAAACCTCCTTTCTTTTAATATTTATACCATCTATTTTAATTGATTCTTGATCTTTTGCCTCCATTACAATAATTATTTATCATATTTTGCCACTTTTTTAATTCCATTTCTGATACGTTAATAGGCAGCATTCTAAATAAAAAAAAAATTTTTTGGTAATATTTTCATTTTAACACGCGCTATTCTTCCAAACCATGACAATTTGATTTTCCCATATTTCTTTATTCTTTTCTCCATATCTTTCCTTAGCATAGTGAAATTTTTTTCCTCTAGTTTTTCCAGTTCTGCCACAATATTTATTCCTAAATATTTTATTTGCTCTTTTATTTTAATACATTTCTTACTCTTTATATTTTTTTCTCTGCCTCTGTATAATTAAATATCATCATTCCTGATTTATTCCAATTTACTTGTAAACCTGTCATCTTCCCAAATGTTTTCAAATGTTTCTCTGTCTCTTGCATTTTTTCCACTGGATCTTGTATTGTTATTAAAGTATCATCTGCAAACATATTCAGTTTAATCTCTTCAATATTTCCTATCTCTTTGATATCTTCATCATTTCTAATTACATTAGCTAATATTTCTATTACCATAGCAAATATTATTGGGGAGAGTGGGCAACCTTGTCTCGTTCCCCTAGTTAGGTTTATTTGTTCTGTCTTACCATCATTTATTGTTACTGTTGCTTTATTTTTTTTATAAAATTGGTCAATCATACCCCTAAATTTTTCTCCAAATCCAAATGTTTTCATTATGTTTTTATTGCTGGCCATTCCACACAATCAATAATAATAATAATAATAATAATAATAAAATTTATTTATACCCCGCCCCTCTGTTAAAACAAGCAGGGCGGCTTACAAAAATTAAAATACAATACAGATAAAATCCCCAAATACCCCCCCACCCCTCCCTCCCCCATAAAAAATATTAAACAATTGTAAATTAAAACCAACTGATATAAAATCACAATTAAAAACAATAAATACTATAAAATACTATAAATGGCCAGTGTACTAAAAGAAGCCAGGATCCCTTGAGGCCGGGATCTAATTAGGAAAGGCCTGCCGAAAGAGATCCGTCTTTAGTGCTTTTTTAAAGCTACTCAGGGTTGTTATCTGACGGATCTCATTCGGCAGGTCATTCCACAATTTGGGGGCGATTACCGAAAAGGCCCTCTGGGAGGTTGCAGACAGCCTAGATTTTTGTGGCTGAAGCAAATTCCTCCCAGAGGACCGGAATGTGTGGGGAGGATTGTATGGGAGGAGGCGGTTCCGGAGATAAGTTGGACCCAAGCCATTTAGGGCTTTAAAGGTAATAACCAACACCTTATACTGGGCCCGGAAACTGATAGGCAGCCAGTGGAGAGATCTTAACACTGGAGTTATATGGTCTCTCCGAGATGTTCCCGAGACCACTCTGGCTGCCATATTTTGTACCAACTGAAGTTTCTGGACCAAGCACGAGGGCAGCCCCATTTAGAGCGCATTGCAGAAATCTAGACGAGAGGTTACCAGCACGTGCACCACAGTCTCGAGGTCCTTTACTTCCAGGAAATGGTGCAGCTGGCGTATCAGCCGAAGCTGATAACAGGCGCTCCTGACTGTCGCATTCACCTGACTAGTCATCTGAAGCGATGAATCAAGGAGCACCCCCAGACTGCGAACACAGTCCTTAACAGAGAGTGCGACCCCATCCAGGACTGGAGGTTGCAACCCAACTCCTGGTTTCGGGGCCGCTACCGTGAGCACCTCCGTTTTTTCTGGATTTAATCTCAATCTGTTTTTCCTCATCCAGCCCATTACTGCTTTAAGACAGTCATTAAGAGGAGAGACACCATTGGAATTCGAGGCTGACGATCGGGACAAGGAGAAATAGATCTGGGTGTCATCAGCGTACTGATAACACCCAGCCCCATAACTCCGAATAATCTCACCCAGCGGCTTCATATAGATGTTAAACAGCATTGGGGACAGGATGGCGCCCTGCGGAACACCACAAGTAAGCTCCTTTCTGCTGGAGCAACTGTCCCCGAGCAACACCCTCTGGGACCTGCCCGAGAGGAAGGACCGGAACCACTGGAGCGCAGTGCCTCCGATTCCTAACCCTCTCAGGCGATCCAAGAGGATGCTATGATCTATCGTATCGAAAGCTGCTAAGATGTCCAAAAGCACCAACAGGGTCACGCTACCCCTGTCGATGCTTAGACGCAGGTCGTCGGTTAAGGCAACCATGGCAGTCTCAACTCCAAATCCCATCGTGAAGCCAGTTTGAAATGGGTCTAGATAATCGGTTTCATCCAAGACCACTTGGAGTTGAAGCGCAACTGCCCTCTCGATCACTTTGCTCAAGAATGGTAACATAGAAACCGGCCTATAGTTGTTCATGTCCAGGGGGTCAAGGGAAGATTTTTTCAGGAGTGGCCTAATGGCTGCTTCCTTTAAACAAGATGGAACACACCCTTCTCTGAGGGATGCATTGATGATGTCCTTAAGGAACACCATCAAGGCAGTCCCCCCCTGGATGGCCAGCCATGAAGGACAAGGATCGAGCGGGCAGGTTGTCTTCTTCACCCTACCAAGTAGCTTGTCCACATCCTCGGTACTCATGGATTGAAATTCATCCTGTAAACTTACATCAACGGAGTTGCTGGACACCTCGTCAATTGTTTCTGTCAAATTACTGGCATCTAAGTTGGCTCTTATCCGAGAGATTTTATCTGCAAAGAAATTGTTAAACGCGTCACAGCAGGCTGTCGTTGGGTTAAGCAATGGGTTCTGCGCAGGAATAATCAAAAGCTTTAAATATATCTATAGCTATAAGCCCTGCTGTAATTTTCTTTCTTCTAATTGTTTCTATTAAATTTATTACTCTTCCAGTTAGATTAGCCATCTGTCTTCCTTCTATAAATCCACATTGGTCTTTTTGTAGATATTTGTACATAAATTTATTCATCCTTTTCGCCATTATTGCTGTTAGTATTTTTGCATCTTGATTTATTAGTGATATTGGTCTATATGATTCTGGGTCTGTCAAATCTTTATCTGGTTTTGGGATTAGTATAATCAGAGATTGTTTCCATGATTGTGGGATCTCATCTCCTTTTAAAATGTTATTATATAATTCTTTCATTTTAGGTATTAATATACTTTTAAGTATTTTATAATATTCAGTTCCCAAACCATCTTCTCCTGGAACCTTCCCTAGTTTCAATTTATTTATGATATCTTCTATTTCCTGTTCTGTTATTGGTTTTTCCATTAATTCTTTCTCCTCCTCACTAATTATATCCTTACAATTTCCCTGTATATATTTCTCTAAGTTTTTCAGTGAATCGCCTGCTGAATATAATTTTTGATAATATTCTTGAAATATCTTTAATTTATCTTTCATCAAGTTACTTTTTTCCCCTTTTTCATCTTTAATAATTCCAATCAAACTTTTAGATTTGTTTGTTTGTGTGGCTCTTGCTAACATTCTAGAATTTTTATTACTATATTCAAAAAAATCTCTTTTCATAAATAACAGATTTCTTTTTGCTGTTTCTATATCTTCCTTTTCTAACTCTTTCCTCTTTGCTTGTATTAATACATGGATCTGTTTATCTCTGTTTCTAAAATATTCTTTTTCTAGACCCTTAATTTCCTCTTATAGTTTCTTCCTACTTTTTTCCCATTTTTTCCACAATGTATGTGCTTCCCTAATAAATATTCCCCTTGCTACAGCTTTCATTGAATCCCACAATAATGCTTGATTGCTTTGTCCTACTCTGTTTATTTCCCATATTTCTTTTAATTCTACCTGTATTTTCTCTACTATATTTTTATAACCCAAAATTTTTGTATCCAATCTCCATCTTTTTGCTAGTTTATAATCTTTTGTAATCTTTATATCTGCTGTAACTATTGCATGGTCTGAGACTTTTATGATCCCTATATCTGTGTTTACAATTTGTGAGACCAGATTTTTTGATACAAAAATATAATCTATTCTAGAATAATTTTTATGTGTTGGTGAATAATAGGTTTATCTCTTTTCTTCTCCTTTCCATTCTCTCCATACATCTTGTAGTCCATTTCTATTTATAATTTTGTTCAAACCAGTTTCATACATTTTCTTGTCCTCTTTAGTAGGATTAGATTTATCTTTCTGCTTATCCATTACCATGTTAAAATCTCCCACCATTATTATAGATCCTTCACTTATTTCATTTGTAGCTTTAATAACTTCTTCATAAAATTCTATTTGACCTTCATTTGGTGCATACATATTAACTAAAGTGAGATGTTCCTTACCCCTAATTCCTTGCATAATTATATATCTTCCTTTTATATCTTTTTAAATTTTCTTAACAATAAAATCACATCCTTTCGACAAAATAGTTGCCACTCCTCTTGATTTTGATGTTCCAAAAGCTTTTTCATATATATTTGCCCATTTCAACTTCAATTCATTCACTCCATCTTTATTTTGATGTGTTTCCTGAAGGAATATTATATCTGCTTTAGATTTATTTAGTAAAGATTTGATTCTTTTTCGTTTTATTACACTTCCTAACCCTTTAACATTTAAAGTCAATATTCTCAATCTACCTTCCATATTATGTATAATAAATTTCTACTTCTAATAGTCCCCCCTAGTGCACAAATACTACCACACTCAAATAAACAATAAACATTAACAATAGCAACCCCCCCTGCACCACCCTCCACCTTCCCCCCCTTCCCCCTCCTGCACTTCCAATAATTTTGGGACACATCACCCACTGGGTAAAGTCAAATGGCTGTGTTCCCCCTTCCAGAAAGGCCAATATATATGCACTGCTAGATGTTTCCATACACACTTGCTAACTTGCAGTCATCAAATACATGTGGAACAATACCAAGTACAGTTGTCCACCCCACATCCACGGATTTGGTATCCACAGATTTAAATATTCATGGATTGAAAACATTCTTAAAAAATAATATTCCAAAAAGCATACCTTGATTTTGAAATCTTATATTTTGCTATGCCGTTGCATATAATGGGATTTGAGTATTCACAGATTTTGGTATCCACAGGGGGTCCTAGAACCAAACCCCAGCAAATATGAAGGGACAACTGTAGATCCAATTTCTAACTCTCCCTATCTGAAAAAGCAGCATGGGCTTCAGCTGTGCTTTATCTCAAGCTATTCTTCAAGGACTGAGGTGGGACTAGTGCAATGAAAACAAATGGTATAAGCCTTCTTTTGCATTCAGGAAAGAAGGCATGGGGTGGTAAGGTGTAGTAAATATTGATACTACTAGGTATGAATGGGGTCTATAAGGAAGAAAGTGATGGTGAGAATAATGGCAGGATTCATACCTGTCCCAGTCTTTTTGAGACTGAAACTCATATCAACAAGCATTGCAAAACTGACAATGAGGACCTCCCCAATAAGGTGGAGATCTTTAGGACCTCACATACAGCATAGACTGAGGACTATTATCAGACAAGGCAAAAATTGTGTCATTACTATGCAATAACATAACAGGGTGAAATTTTCAGATGTCATAATCCTCCTCCCATGGCCAGCATGTGCACAAACCATGAGTAAGGCACCACTTTTTATTCATAGGCTAAGCTGTGAAGAGCTTCTCAATATTTTTTTTTCACAGTATTGAGTAGCATGCAAAACCAAGACCCACTGTAATCATGAGAATACAGTGTGAATGGGCAGTCCTCTTTGCCCTGTTCCAGTTGCCACAGAGAAAAATTCTGGGCGACAATGTAAAATGATCGACAGGACACTCTTTTTAAATTTATTTTAAGTGTTTTTGGTGTTTTTACATGAACTTGCATCTTCACGCGAGAACCACTGAGATCTTGCGCCCCACCTAACAACTGGTCAAGTTGGACCAGTGGACATTTCTCTTAAAAGAGCATGTGTGGGTCAGTGAAGAGTGTTAATACTGTATATTGTTAATGAAAGGTAATGGGTAGGTAAGTGTTACTGTTGTGGGACCTTTAATCCCATTCTCAAAATGCAAGTGGTGGTTGTTTGATAATTTCAGTTATAATACCACAATGTTTCCACTTTCCTTACTCATGTTATTACAGTGTTTTAACACTCTAGTATGATAACATCCTGAGAATATGGTTCATAATAATACTGTTCTTAGTTCATCTCTCAAATGGATCTTCTCAAGGGTTAGTAATAAGACTTAGAAAAACATTGACTTCACCAAGTCCAAGATCAGCAACATGTATGAGCATGTGGAGCATCTCTATGAGAAATTAAAGAAGCCAATAGGGAAAAGGAAATCATAGTTAGAAAGATAGAAGAATTAAGTGAAAAACAGAAAATAAAAAAACTGATTTCAGGTCAATTTTGCTATTTCCACCTGACATAAAAGTTACTAATTGCCACTGAGGAGGTTTTGAACATACTCTGCATATGCATAGGAATGTCAATATGTGTGAGTCACAGAGACCATTAAGAACTAACCCTAACCTAAGTCACACATAGAAATATACTCTAGAGATCTATACTCTGTGGGAAGCAGTCAAGGGAATTCATAATAATAGATCATAGAATCATAGAATTGTAGAGTTGGAAGAGACCACAAGGGCCATCCAGTCCAACCCCCTGCCATGCAGGAAATCACGATCAAAGCATCCCCGACAGATGGCCATCCAGCCTCTGTTTAAAGACCTCCAAGGAAGGAGACCCCACCATGCTCCGAGGGAGTGTGTTCCACTGCCAAACAGCTCTTACTGTCAAAAAGCTCCTCCTAATGTTGAGGTGGAATCTCTGTTCCTGGAGCTTGCATCCATTGCTCCGTGTTCCAGTCTCTGGAGCAGCAGAAAACAAGCCTGCTCCATCCTCAACGTGACACCCCTTCAAATACTTAAACAGGGCTATCATATCGCCTCTTAACTGTCTTTTTTCCAGGCTAAACATACACAGCTCCTTAAGTCTCTCCTCATAAGGCATCGTTTCCAGACCTTTCAACATTTTAGCCGCCCTTCTTTGCACACACTCCAATTTGTCCATATCCTTTTTGAAATATGGTGCCCAGAACTGGACACAGTATTCTAAGTGAGGTCTGACCAAGGCAGAATAGAGTGGCACTATTACTTCCCTTGATCTAGACACTATACTTCTATTGATACAACCCAAAATCACATTGGCCTTTTTAGCTGCCGCATCACACTGTTGACTCATGTTCCACTTGTGGTCTACTAGGACTCCTAGATCCCTTTCACATGTAGTCTTCATTCAATATGTGAAGGTCAAGCTAAATGACACATTTAGCACATTTCTAGTACAGGTGCTCCTTTCGAGCAGTGAAACACAGCTGTTTGTCATGTCATTTTTCCCCACTTCACCTCTGTATCTTAAAGTCCTCAGGTTTTGGAGAATCACCCACCACTGCCTTAATATAGTTTGACCATAAATTGGTTTAAGGAATTCATTGTTACAAGATATGTTGATGACTATTTGATGGATTTTAAACAAAATGGAGGAAAGGTCTTATCAATGGCTATTTGTATTGACTTAATGCAACATCTGTTCTTAGAAAAAGTGGGTCACTTAAATAACAGATGCAGTTATTTGGGGATGCTGAAAATCTAGTGGTTTCAGTTTTGTTCCATTTTTCCCCCAGGATCCCATCAGCACCCCTGTCCTACCCTAGTTCTGTATTGTTGGGATAATTTTTACACTTCCTATATGGGAAATATTAGTTTTGTTATGCATATTTTCTGAAGTGCTCTTTTAATGTACATACCACAATGGATTTTCCCTATTGAGTAAAGCACATTTGTCTACATTATACAAATACCTGCATAGTTTGTATGCATTTTTAAAACCAAAATGCTTCACTGACTCTGGAAATGTGTGAATTTCTGAAGCAGGGTATGTTTCATCTCATTGGCAATCTTGGAAGGTACTGAACTGATATTTTCATAGGAAAATGTAATTGGAGCACCTTCTTTTCCAACCCTATCTGAGAATTTAAAAAACAAACAAAAAACAAACAAACCAACCAACAAACAAAGAAAAAAAAAACAGATGGCTGTCTTCAATGTAAGTAGCTTCTGAACTTCCAATCTGGTTGGCTATTGTTGAAGACTCAGTGCATATCTGGACCACTTATCTGATTTCATAAATATTGTTTGTTTTCAGGGTAGTATGAGACAGCCATTGCTCAGAGTTGCTTCAAACTCATTTTCCAAAAGAGCAATCTGGCATAACCACTTAATATAGTCATAACACAGGTTATCAAGAGCCAACATATGTCAAAAACCTCTCGAGTGACACCTACCCTCTCATAACAGTTTAATACAGAGGCAGAAATGGTGAAGGGAGCCTACACTGTTCTTATGAAAAATGGAAAATTCTGTGAAGGACACCAAATGGACAAAATGACAGTGACAACTGATACAGTTGTGATTTTTTGGTGCCTACAAGACCCTAATGACCCACTTGCTCTAAACAAGACCTTAATGACCCACTTGCTCTAAACAAGGGAAAGTAATGATCCTTAGAAAGCCAGGGTTAGAAATGCTCCAAGCCTAACTTGCCATTTTGAGAGTTGTGTTTGTTAAAAACTATCTGTTCTTAAAATTATTTTTTTTGCTGCTATCTTTTGCAATGGCTGGACAACTGCTGATGTGCTGTCATGCTGAGGAGAACATCATAGCAAACTGGAATATGTTGTTTTTCTTCCAAAAAGTTCTTTTACTTCCTGCTGTGCATTACAATTTCCTGATGGTGTCTCAGCTAAAAGGTGCATCTTCGTACAGATGTGGAATGATAGCTGCTTTAATACCTTTTTGGTCACCCTGTTCTGCAATGTAACTGTCCTCAAGAAATGTATTACCTACTGTTCAGAGTAAGTATAACTTGAAAGTGAAAGCTTCCAGCTGTGAAGAAATGTTATTTCTGCAAGATTTCACTGTCTGTCTTCCTCTCCATTAATCTAACACTTAACTACTGAAAGAAGTAGCACACTTTGGTCTTCAGTGAAAAAACTCAATTGAATTACTTTTATTTGTTCAGAAAAAAATAGGCTTTGGGCATCACTGATAAATATGCAGTAAACCAGGATATTAATGATCACCCCCAAAGTAAAGCTCCTGTATGCAGAAATATATGGGACCCAATCCAAATTAATTGCAACCAACTCCAATTACAGCTGAATCCTAGCCGTGTTTACTCAAAAGCAAGTTGCATTGATTTCATCAAGGCATACTTTCAGGAAAGAAAGCTTATAAGCACAGACTTGCCACTTGCTCCAATCCATTCGTTTTAGCAGGACTTTGTTTCCAAGTGTGTACAGAACTGAGTCTCAGAACTACAACTTATTCCACTCAGGACCATGACCAGTGTACGCAAGGAGTTTATAATAGTGGGAAGGTGATAAGAATGGCGGGATAGTGTTCTAGGTCAGTGGGGTGGAGCACGTGACCCTCCAGATATTGTTGAACTGTAATTCCCATCAGTTGTTAACCATTGGTTATGATGGCTAGGCAATGGGAGTGAAAACACCTGGAGGGATAAATGTCACCCATCCCATTAGTGAAGCTACCTCACCATTGAAATAGAACCAGTATAAATGCTAAATTAAAGATTGTGTCAGAGTCAAACCAGGAAGTATATTGCTCTCATAGTGAAGTTCCTTAAACTGAAGACATTTAAATCCAATTGGCTTTAATAGGTCAGATCCTTACAGATAGGCTGGGGAACATGAACTGGACCAGGAAGTAGGTTCAAGAATTTTGATGTATTTACTCCTCCCTGCCTATTAAACGTCTTTTGTTGTACCATCTATATATATAAAAGGCTTGGGTATGTTGTCATTTTCAGTGTGCTGATTGGTTGCTTAGGTGCTCCTTGGCCAGCCAATCAGCTCTTAGCAGCACCTCCTTGGCCTACAATCATTGCCGAGCTGTGGCCTTGCCGGGTGGAATGGGGGGAGGTCATGGCCCTGATACCACTGCTGCCGAACGGCAGGCTTCCTAGGCCAAACAGGGGGTGGTCATGCCCCCACCGCTCCTGCTGACGAATGGTGGCCTTGCCAAGCTGAACTTAGCAGCAGTGGGAATGGCGGCAGCAGCAGTGGGAGCTGCTGATGATGTTCTGAGGGGAAAAAAAATATACACTCAATGTTGGCAGTGGCAGGAATGGCTCTGGTTGTGGGATGCTGCTTCTGCCATTCCAACTAGCTGTACCTGACGTAACATCCATCGGTGGTGCATTAACATTGAGTAGCTGTGTTGACCATCCCCTGGTGCCACTGCTGCCAGTTGACTGTAGACCCACACAGTCAGCTGGCAGTGGCAGTGAGACTGTTCCAACAGCTCGCATGGAGTCAGTGGAAGCAGTGGCAACAGTATCGGAGGCAGGTCAACAGAGCAACTCAAACTCAATGCTCCACCGATGTATGTTATGCTGAGTACAGCTAGTTGGAGCGGCAGCAGTGGCATCCCACAACTGCTGCCATTCTTGCCACTGCTGCCATTGAGTGTATGTTTTTTCTCAGAGCAGCAGCAGCCGCCTTTCACCACCACCTCCAACATTCCCACTCCTGTTGCTAAATTCGGCCTGGCAAGGTCGCCATTCGATGGCAGCAGTAGCAGGGCCATGACTTCCTCCCTATTTGGGCTGGCAAGGCCACCATTCAGCAGCAACTCACCTTCAGTGCATCATTGACATATGTTATCTCGGGTACAGCTAGTAGCTTTTAAAAATATCCATATGCACAGTAAATATAAAGGGAGTTAGCAACTAGTAACAGAAAACAGGCACAGCAAAGACCAGAATGGTTCTGTCAGTGGGAACATATCATAGAAAACCCCAGATTTTTGCCTGTTCTAGAATCAAGAATCATGCCCATGGAACACCATAAACACCTAGAACCTTACCTCACGCTGACTTCCTGCATGACATTGGCATCCTTCCAGCGTGCTTTCTGGTCCTGTGAGGGGACTCAGCTAAAACCACACCTTTTTGCAAATGGGTTTTTCTGGTTACCAAAAAGGCACGGTTTTACCTCAGTCCCTTACGGGACTGGAATGAAGAAACAATGATGCCATGTGGGAAGGCAGCAGGAAAGACGGAAGGTTCCTGTTGCTTTGCCACTTTTCCTTGGAGTGTGGTAAGGCTCCAATCATGTCAACCCAAGCATCAATTATATGGTTTAAAATAAACCATACTCTGAATTAATAAGCCAGATAAATTTCTGGAGTGGAACCCATGAGGTTCAAATATCTGTAACTAGAGTTTAGTATCTCTCTCTCTCTGGCTTTTCTTCGCAAACGAAGATTCAGGAAGGACTCATCCCACATTTTCTGCAAGCGCGCTGATGACTAAAAAGGCCAATCCAAGATAAACAAGTCTGGTTGCAGAAAGCACAGCAGAAGGTCTCCTTGGGTGATGTTTTTGGGTTGTGATTCTTTCTGCGTTGTCGTTTCTCTTCAAGACTTGTTCGGCGTGAGTTCTCAAATAAGGCTGCAGAATTGTGGATAGTGTGTCTGCATGCCTCCCGATGTGAGGCCAGGGCGGACCACTGTTGGTCATCAATTTGGCCGAGCCTGAGATGTTGTTTCAGGGAGTCTTTGTATTGCTTTTTTGGAGCACCCCTCTTACGCTGACCCATGGCAAGTTCACCGTAGAGTAGTATTTTTGGGAGGTGATGGTCCTCCATCCTAGAAATGTGCCCTGCCCAGTGCAGCTGCGTTCTCAATATCATGGCCTCAATGCTGGTGATCCCTGCTTGCTCAAGGACAGCAACATTCGTCACATAGTCAGTCCAGTGTATATTTAGGATTGTGCATAGACAGCGCTGATGAAAGCACTCGAGGAGTCGTAGGTGGTGGCGATAGGTAACCCATGTTTCAGATCCATAAAGGAGGATAGACTGTACAATGACTCTATACACACTGATTTTTGTGCTTTGCCTCAGGTGTTTATTGCTCCAGACTCTTTTGTGAAGTCTTCCAAATGCAGTATATGCCTTTGCTAATCTGTGATCTTTGTCAATCTTGGCATCTGAGGAGATGATGCTTCCCAGGTAGGTGAACTGCTGAATGGACTTGAGCACAGATTTGCTGATGGCAATGTGGGGATGGTGGTGTTCATCCTGTGGTGCAGGCTGGTAAAGAACTTCTGTTTTCTTCAGGTTGACTTCCAGCCCAAACAGCTCTAGCTATATCTGACGTAACATATGCCGGTGGTGCATTAAGGGTCAGTTGCTCTGTTTCCCTATACCCACTACATCTGCCAGTTGACTGCCTGGGTCCCATTGCACCAGCAGCAGGGGCGGCAGGGTGATGATGTGACTCCCTGAGTGCCTGGGCAATATCAAAACCCATATCAAAAGTTGGTCTAGATCTATAACAGAGTAAATAATGTCTACTGTTCCAAAAATCCAATTAATTAGTAGTGAGGTCCATCTTCAATGACTCAATTCTTACAAAATAAATAAACCGTATTTATACACAAACACATACACACACACAAACGGCGTGGGTATGTTTCCTTTCCTAGTGTACTGACTGGCAGTTTAGGAAACATACCCAAACAATCCCCTCATCCCCTCAGCCAATCGCCACCCACATGCAAATCCTCTCTCCACCTCACAATCCACTCCTGCCACTCAATCTGAATCTACACACCCAGCCTCACAAGAGCCCCTCCCTCCTCTTACTCCGTCAGCCAACCACCACCCACATGTAAAAAATGCAATATTTTTTTCCCTAAAATAATACCATGTAGCTGAACTGTGTGAAAGGAACACTGCCACTCCAAGCTCCATGATGCAACCGCCACTTGAAACCACATAATGGTGTACGTTACATCAGACACACCTATTCTAATACTAATAGTAATACAATTATGCCAGTGGCTCTTACCCTTTTCTTTACCAGCAACCCACTTTAAATATCTTTTCTTGTCATGGGCCTCCAAGATTTAACTCAAGATTTAAAACTCTTAACAACAATAATAACAATAATACCTGATAACAATAATAATACAATTACAACAATGCCTCCTAACCTTTCCTTTACCAATGGCCCCTTTAAATATCTTTTGTTGCCATGGTCCCCAAAGACTTTAGATTTAAAACACTAGCAGCAACAACAACAACACAATTACACCATCCATGAAAGCACTGGAGTGGAAGGAAAGATTTTTCTCCTGCTTCTTCCTGCAAGTTTGTGTCTGAAGTGGATTGAATGGCAATGAGCAGGGCAAGCCAGCCAGTCAGCCTTTGCCTTGGCTCCTGTCACATGGCCACTCCATTGCAGGCCGGAGGTGGTCTGATCAGCCTTCAAGCCTTTGCTGACCCCCTGTGAAGATACCGAGGTCACCTGTGGGTCTCAGGACCCAGGTTAAGAACCACTGGTCTACATACTTGCAGAAATTAGCATGCAAAAGCTCTGCCTCAGTTAGGGAAGAGGGGGTCCAGGGACCCTTGTCTACCACTTGTTAAAATACAAACGAATAGAAAAGGGAGATAAGAGATCTCTCCAGCAAGGGGTGGAATGGTCACCTCTAACTTTTTCATGTGTCTTTGGGTTCGCCTTTGTCCCACCCACTGACTGCAGAGCTTCAGACTTCCCCTCTGACACCAGCTGCCCTTTGAGGGCAGCATGCTATATTCCCATTGGGGTGTGGCTGGTGGCCAATGAGAGCCTGCTTTACTCCATTCTATCTCCTCCCTCAACTGCTTTGGCTCCTCCCACCGGCCAGAGGTATTTTTAGTAGGTGGCAGCCCATCTGGTGCAGCTTTTGCAAAGAAAGCCTTTTTCCCCATGGAAAGCAGAGCCAGGGGAAGCTGGAGGACTCAAAGGGGAGTGGAAACCCAGAGTGGCCTCCCACCTCCTTTCCATCCCTTTCCAATGTTTCTAATATTTATTTATTTGTTTGTTTATTTATTTTGCAGCCTGTAAGTTCCTCAGGGCAGAAGGTGTCCACTCAGTATAGGCTCACTGAGAGGCACCTGGCAGAGCTGGGAGACAAACTAAGCCAGGAGTAGCCAAAACAGCAAAACTGCACAGTAGAAAGGACACAAACACAAAGGCTTTAGCTAGCAGCTGTTCTACAGCTCTAACCCATTTTAACACATAGAAAGAGTTACAAACAGCATCATTCATCCAAAAATATCTGGAGGTCTTTATGTTCAGTTTAACTATAAACAAATACAGTATATACACAGCAAACCTCATTAACAAACTCAACAACAACACTCCTCTCTCTCTCCACAGCACCAACCCACACTCAATGCATTGTGTGCTTTGGCTATATAGGAGTGTTTGCTAGTCATCCCTATGCCTAGCCACAGCTGTGAACAAACCCACTTCAGCTGTGCTAGTCTGTGGTCTGTTGCTCCAACATTTTTCCTTTTGTACTTAAAGAAATATTATCCTGAGAGAAGGAGCAGGGAAAGGATGCACAAGGGGTGAAGAGCAGAGGAAGGGGGGAAACTTACCCTGCAAGGTATGACAGGAGGAAAAAGAGAAAAGCAGAAGGTGGTGGACACATAGAAAGCAACGTTATTTTCCCTCATGCATGCATATTAAGACAGTAGGGGGAGCTGGCTGAGTATTTAGTTACTGCAGCTCAACAGGCAAAGATGAGGCTACAGGCCAAGGAGGTGGTGCTAAAAAAAACACCTTCAAGCTGCTGATTGGCTGGTCAATGGAGCATTACAAATGGTTGGGTATGCTTCCTAAGCAGCCAATCAGCACACTGGGAGTGGCAACATACCCAAGAGAATTATATGGAGAGAAAGATTTAGAATGCTGAGTATAGCAGTAGAGAAGTCCATAACAGCTCTCAAGTATTGGGTACCTGCGAGGCCTATAATACTTCACATTGTTAAAATTGGCTTTAAAAAATAACAGTTCCCATTAAAAAGTTATAGTACTTTATACAATATTTTATATACCTTCTGTATTTTTGCTCTCAGGGAAGCATTTAAATCTTTCTGCAGGGCTGAATTATGTTGATTCAAAAATCTGCAATAGGAAAAAAAGCATTGATATTGCGATCTGCTTCTGACTAATACATTTCATGTTCAGAATCCCTGAAAGCTAGTGTTTTTTGTTAGTTGTATTTTAATTTGTGAAGTCAAAGGCTTTCATGGCCGGCATCCATAGATTTTCCTTGTTTTTTTTCCGGGCTATGAGGCTGTTTTCTGGAATAGTTTCTTTCTGACATTTTGCCTGCATCTGTGGCTGGCGTCCTCAGAGAATGGTTGGGTAGGTGTGTGAGTGGAGTTTAAATATTGTGAACCCCTGTTGGGGAGTATATGTAAATTTGTGTAGTTGAATGGTTAGTTTCTGGGTATAGAAATGCAAGGAGGATTAGTGTCTGTTTGGCTAATGGTTGGTTGATGGGCCATTATCTGATGGAACCCCCCTGACCCTGGGTGGAATTCCTTTGTAAGTGTTGAGTTTTGATTCTATTGTATTTCAAAACTGGGAGCCAGAATTTGTTTACTTTTAAGGTTTCTTCTTTCCTGTTGAAGTTGTCCAGGTGTTTGTGGATTTCAATAGCTTCTCTGTGCATTCTGACATGATAGTTGTTGGCCTGGTCTAGAATTTCTGTGTTTTCAAATAGCATTTTGTGTCCAGGTTGGTTTATAACATCTTCTGCTACTGCTGATTTTTCTGGCTGGCCCAGTCTGCAGTGTCTCTCATGTTCCTTGATTCATGTTTGCACACTGCATTTAGTGGTCACTATGTAAACTTGTCCACAGCTGCATGGTATGCGGTAAACTCCTGCAGCTGTGAGAGGGTCTCTTTTGTCCTTCGCTGAGCATAGCATTTCTTGGATTTTTTTGGGTTGGTCTATAGATTGTTTGGAGGTTGTGTTTCCTCATCAGTTTCCCTAATCTGCCTGTGACTTCTTTGATGTATGTTAAAAATACCTTCTCTTTGGGTGGTTGTTTTTCTTCTTCATTCCTGTGTTTTTTTCTGGGTCTGGGTGCTCTTGTGATGTCTGATCTGGAGTAACCATTAGCCTGTAGGGCCCAGTTTAGGTGCCTCAGTTCGTGATCTGATAATTGAGTGATCTATTATCTCTATTGCCAGACGATTGCAGGAATAACGAGACCACACACATGAAATGGGGTGAAATAAAATATTTTATTAAATTCAGCCTATTTAATACCCTCTAAGATCTTCAGCAGGGGGAGGCAACCTGGTGAGGGACCAGCTGAGGCAGTAAGTCTATGCTAGACCACACCCCTCAGCCCTCCCGGGCGAACACCTGGGTCCTGGAGAGGAACCCCTGGAGAGGAACCCAAAACCAGCTGTACCCTTAGGCCCCACGACATGAAGTGGCCCTTCCAGGGACCCTACCTTCACCGAAATTGGTGTCAAGGTGCCCACCAAAACTACGCCTCCCCCTTCCCCACCATCATAAGAGGGAATTAACCTATTTAGACACCACCCTGGCCAATTTCCCAAATGCCACTATCCTAGTATGGGGTAGGCGAAAACCCCCCCAAGAAAAGGGGGGGAATTCTACCCGGCTCCGAAGCAACCAATTATCACACTATTAATGCGGCAGGAGGGTGGGTCGACGATTGCTGGCTGAAGAGGAGGAGTTGAGGGGTGGCAGGGGTCTCTAACCCTCCTCAGCGGCAAAGGCGGCTCCCTCCCAAACCAGCTCTATCGATGTGGGGGGAGCAGGATTACTTTTGTTCATTGGCCAAGCTGGGACAGGACAATATGCCTTTTTAATCAGGGAATTTTATTGCTTAACTGAAGAGATGGGGGTACTGTCAGTGCATGAGAAAACAGGGTCTCAGTACTTGTTTGATTTTCTGGGGTATCAAGGTAGATACCATGGAGAAGCATTGCAGGCTACCAGTGGAGAAACTAGGTGCTTTGAACAGAAGGATGTCTGAATTTTGGTGGTTTTGAAAGACAACTTTCAGGGAGTTCCAGGAACTTATTGGCCACTTAAAATTTGCTTGCATGGTTGTGGCAACTAGTAGAGCCTTTTTAAGATGTCTTCATGTCACTATTGCTGGTGTGCATAATCCCCATCATAGAAGTAGGCTTCCTCAAAGAATTCAGAATTTCTTGAAGGTTTGGCAGGAGTTTCTTGCATCCGCCAATGCGATTTCTTTTTGGAGGGGTGAGTTGTGAATCTGGGTCACCTTGAAGGAGTCCTCAGATGTGGGAAGGTCCAAAGGATTTGGGATTTATTTTTGTGGACATTGATGCACCTGGGTATGGTCTGCAGTTCATTGTAGGGCAACTCACTGTTGATGTTTTCTTATCATTGTTTAGAGTTGGATTGGCTTCAAGCTCACAATTAGCTAGTGCCTTAATAACAGATACACATTCTACAATACATAAAGTTTTCTGTTTTATATTTTATACTGCGTATGTCTCTAGGGCTTAAATTTTGAAAACTAGAACCCAGATCAGTGTGCAGCCTGTATCACAGAGTATAATTTTCTGACACTAGGATCAACTGCTTGCTGTACCAACCCCTCAAAAAAATTAAAATAAAATAACACTAGCTGTACCTGGTGTAACATACACTGTTAAAAAAACACTCCCCCAAAAAACTCCCATTAGACCTCACGACAACCCTGTAAGATAGGCCAGTGGATTTTTAAATTCTTCCTCCCCCTTCTTAGTGCTCCACACTTTTCCTGGAATTGCTGAGGGTGACTTGCTTTGTTGCCCTGCTGCTGCTGCTAGTTGACTGCCTGGGTCCCATCAGAGGTGCCCTGCTGCCATGGCTGCCACCAGTTGACTGCCTGGTTTCTGTCATAGCAGCAGCAATGGTGTCCCTCTTCTGCCACCAGTTGAGTGCCTGGGTCCCATCTGGGGACTGCCTGGGTCCTGTGAGGCTGAGGTGTAGATGCAGACTGGGTGGCAGGAGTGGATTGTGAGGTGGGGAGGGGATTTATATGTGGGTGGTGATTGGTTGGGTGTGTTTCTTGAGAAGCCAGTCAGCACACTTGGAGAGGAAACGTACCCAAGAGTTGGAAACATATCCAAGCCATAGATAGATAGATCTATCTATCTATCTATCTATCTATCTATCTATCTATCTATCCATCATAAAATCAAAAATAAATAAATAAAAGCATACCCCATTCAAAAGCGGGGGGAGGAAACTCTAACATATATAGGCAACCAGAACACATTAAATGTCCTTTCCCGATGAGAAATCAACCCCCAAAGGCCAAGTGAAAGCAAAAATTGCTTCTTGATCATCACCCTAAGTGATTCCTCAACAATCTTCATGGTAGATGTCAATAATAGACGAGGACAAGATGTACCCTCCTCCCCATATCATGTTATAGGTGCCTCAATCAATTTATGCTACATCCTTTCATCATAACTGGTGACATCCTTGTGATGAGCTATCCACAGTTGCTGTTAACATTATCTCTTTAGGACTCTGCATAACACATTGAACAACAGGGAAATTAACCCTGCTGAGTATTGTTTTATAGGGATAATAAGAAATTTTAAGTTTATCACCCTGTGCACTGGAGTGCTGCTAAACCTGTCTCTTTAGTTCAGTATAATACACTGAGCAACAGGGAAATTAACTCTGCTAAATATCATTTTACAGAAAGCACTCTTCTCTGTAGGAAAATCAGGGAAAGTATCAGATTAATAATAGTAAATCTCGATTTTTCCTCCTCTGTTTTCTACAGAAATCTCCTTTAGGGTGACTCAGATGAAGAATTTCACCCATCTATACTGACTCTGAAAACATCATGCCATTAAGTACTTATTGCTTGAGTTACAAGTGATGGGGGAAGCAAAGGAACTAGGTCAGAAGCCCAGGGAAGCACTTAAATATAGACATAGCAGCTAACTAACTTCGGGTATATCTTCATATTTTTTAATGTTATAGGTGTTTTAAGTCCTTCACAGCATGAAGCAGAAATACTAGTGGGCTTCTGCTGACCCATTGGGTAGCATTCACATTTCACAGTAGATTTGGAATGACTAATGCTATTCTGTATTTGATAAGCTTGGCGCTGAAGTGAATAATTGCAAGTCTTGGAGAAAATGCAGTTGTCTTATTACATTTGACTCAAGGGTTCTGACTTGGCTTATACTAAGCAAAAAATATATAAAATTCATCTTGTGTTGCAACTGCCTGTCTTTCCCTTCATAGGAGCAGGAAGGGTGGAAGACAGTTATTATAGGTTCTTTCCTTTTTCTTTTTCTTTCTCCAGCCAATACATTTGATAAAGTAATGAGTAGGAGAAAAAAGCATCCGACTAATGGGTTCTATATTCCTAAAGAGACCAAGGAATAATCTCCATTGGTCTCAATGGGAGTCACTCCTGTGTAAAACATATATAGTGTTCCTTTGTGTGAACACAAACCTATTTTCACATATCTGGTAGTAAGTCCTATTGGAATGAGCATACCTGAAACAACATCTCAGGCTTGGCCAAATTGATCACCAACAGTGGTCCGCCCTGGCCTCACATCGGGAGGCATGGAGACGCAATATCCACAATGCTGCAGCCTTATTTGAGAACTCACGACGAACAAGTCTTGAAGAGAAACGACAACGCAGAAAGAATCACAACCCAAAAACATCACCCAAGGAGTCCTTCTGCTGCGCTTTTTGCAACCGGACTTGTTTATCTCGGATTGGCCTTTTTAGTCATCAGCGCACTTGCAGAAGGCGCGGGATGAGTCCTTCCTGAATCTTCGTTTGCGAAGAAAAGCCAGAGAGAGAGAGAGAGAGAGAGAGAGAGAGAGAGAGAGAGCAATAAAGGAATTTGGGGAGCAGAGTCTTGTAGCACCTCTAAGACTAATAAATTCATTTATTTTAGCATAAGCTTTTGTGGATTAATGTCCGCTACTTCAGATGAATATTGTCCTAAAGATGTCCTATACATATATAGGATTTTGCTGTCCCAAGTGCTAGGAAAGAGACCAATTTGTTCCCCATGCTTAACATGTCCTGCCTTATTTTATCTCTCTGACAAGAGTACAATAGGATATCTGCTGCCCTGTCAGCTACAAAAGAAAGATAGACTCCCTTGCTATCTCATGCATGTGCATCTTTGGGGAAATACCATTCAAAGATTTACCAGTTATTAGGGAACATTTTATAATAGGGTTGGGCAAAGTGCTACCTAAAGGCTTCATGAAGCTCCCAAGGGCTGCCAAGGAGCTCCCCTGCCAACTGGCCAAATCCTCAACTTTTCAATCTCCAACTCATCACAAAGAATTTGAAGGTATGAAACATAATCTCCTCCCCACCTGTCTTTCTGAGACCTCTAAAGATTTTGTTTCAGAAACCAGAAGTGATTAGATTTTGGTTTTAGCCTGGAGCAAGCTGGGTACCTTCACTAGACGTACATATTTAAACACATCTCTCTTGAAGACACAGAGAGAGAACATATCTGAGATGTATACATTTGTGTCATTTCCGAAAATGGCTACCACAATATGGCAGACTGAGGGCCCATCTACATGAGGGGGGGGGAAATACAAAGTACCTCGTAGTACTGGCATCTCGCAACAGTAGTGACATGTCTAAATGGTTTTTCTGGCCTTGGAAACCCCCATAAGCCTCACTTTCTGGATGGTGGCTGCAAGTGATTTACTCATGTTAGTTCTTCACTGCTGCTGGTTTGTTTTTGTTTTTTTAAAGTCATCCCAAGGTGTGCTGGTGCGATAGAGCAATTTTCCAATTTAATAGGAAAGCAAAACAGAAAATATTTGTCCCATTTTATCACCTTAGTGAATGCTCACTAAGGTGAAAATCCAACATGGCAGCAGCAGGCACTTGCCCTGCTCTCACCCAGTGAATCAGCTTTGTACTTCCCTTTGAATTTCCTGGTGTTTGATAGTCCAAATGAGCAGAAATGTGCACCCTCCTTGTGGCTTTTGAAAAAATACAGGGAAATCTGTGAAGGCTTTTACCCCATTGTTTTTGCTGTTTTGGGCCCCCTCCTTCCGCATAGTGTGGATTGGCACTGGATCCCATTTAGACAGGTAGGATTCTCAGCGTATTCCATAAGGTGTATTTTCACTGTTTAGATGGGCCCTGAAGAAGCTCTTTGTGGATTGTGCAGATTGTAGTGACTACCATGACTGTTCACATTGTTTATGTAGCGGCCCGTATGTGCATCTGTGCAAGAACATGTCTGGGAACATATCATATTAATAAACTTCCAGTGAGCTTGTTTCCCTATGCCTTTGTATGATGACTACATCAAATATGAACCATTTCTGAAAACACTTTATACAAGAAACAAGAGCAATCACATATTAAAGCATTATGATCTTCATTATGAATATCTCATTCAGCTCTAATTCCAATTTGTTTCAGAGATTAACTAATATCTATAAGAACATCTCATGGGTGGTAACATTAATAGTGGACATTATCAGACACAGAAAATACAGCAGCATCATGATGCCACATATTCACGAAAGGGCATGCAGATCAGAATGTTCTTTTGCCAGCATAAAAATTGATTTTTTTTATGCCAGCAAAAGAACATTTAAAAGGGAATGTCTGATAAAGTCCAGTGTGTCCCACAAAATATCTGATTAACACTTATCAGCAGAATGCATATGTGGGTGTGTTATGCTGCTAAGGAGAGACAAAACAGCCAAGGCATTCATGGCTGCTGAGAGCTTTAAAGCCTTTGATTTTAACTTCACTTACAGAAGACAAGAGTAACAACTCTCAGTTGATACCCTCCGGTTGTTTGTAACAAAACAGGTAAAAATTGATACCAGTTGTCTAATCTAAAATTGACTGTCCTTGATGTTCTGCCCTGGTGGACCACCATCACCAAAGAAAGAGGCAATAGTCTGTAGCTGGCAGTGGCAGTAAACTGCTTTAATATATAGAACTGTTTTCCTTTTGGAGTTTTCAGCTCTGGGAAGCTTTGTACTTTTTATATGCTAAACCAGTGAAAGGAGAGATATTATCAATCAATTTTGCATTTTAAGCCACACATGAAGTGACTATGCACTAGGACCAAACAAATCTTTTGGAATAAATCAGTGACTGATCAAAACATGTGAACTTACCTCTCTTTCACACTACACAATTATAACATTTTAAAACCCCTAGAATTTATAGTTTCTTGAGGTATTTAGAATTGTCTGTCAGAGAGCTGTAGTGCAGTGTTTTTTTAACCTTTGGTTGTCCAGGTGTTTTGGACTTCAGCTCCCACAATCAATCATCATTGGGCATGCTGCTGGGGGCTTATGTGAACTTAACAGCTCAAGGATCAGAGGTTAAGAAACCTGGCTGTAGTTCCTTCTCAAACTATAAATCTCAGAATTCCATGTGATGTAGTATAGTAGTTAAATTGGTATCAATGTACTATACTATAACTGTGCAGCATGAGAGAGACTTGAGAATAAAGCATGATCAGTTTTTGTACAATTCACTGTAAGATTCAGCAGCTGATTATAACTCCTTCTAAAGCAGGTGTTTTGAGGTCTCTAGTTTTACTGATTCTTGCAAATTAAAGAACAGAGCTTTGCTAGACACAGGTTTGGTGGCTCCTGCTGAGGAGGAAAAAATATACCAAAGAATGTGAACAAAGAGAAGAAAACTAGGAATGTACAAATCTGTCAGTTTTGGTAACATTTGTAATTTCCCCCCAGACACAAGTTTGTTCTGCCATTTTCTTGTCACTTTGAATTGTTTCAATAGAAATGTTAAGCATTTTTTAAAACAAACATTAAAGAAAAGTTAGTCATTTGAAACAGAAATGCATATGCATTTTCAAGAGCATGAAAATTCATAAACAAATTTGTATGTAAACGTATTTTATATACACACTCCGCACAAGCATTTTCCCTAATATATGCCTTTAATGTTTTTCCCCCACCTAATGCACACATTTTTATACACAGGTTTTAATTGGAGATTTTGCAAAATTCAGAGAAGGATGGAAATATAGAAGGATAATTGCATTCCAGTCTGCATATTGGTTTTTGAAGTGCAACATATTAGTTCATAATAAAATGGAAACTCGACAAATTTTGTCTGCATCCTTGTGGGGGGGGGAAACGACATAACTTTACCATGTTCTTCAGGAAGACCATGTATTTCTAGCTTTCCTAGAAGACCTGCATAAGCAAGGAAAAAGAAGAGGCTCTTGCTTAAAGTATCTGAAGGATTTTATGGAAAGCAAATATAACAATATAATGAGATTCCCCTGGGAGCCTCTGCATATGAGAGAGATTGGCTTGCATTCTGACAGTGACAGACAGAAGTGTTAAGTCCAACATGTGTCTCCCTCCTTCCTCCCTCCCTCTCATTCTCTCTCATTCTCTCTCTTTCTGTGTCATTGTAGAGATTGGTATTCTCTTCCTTCCTCTGCAAGGACTGAAGTCCTTCCCCCTCAACTCACCATTTCACTCTGATAGCTCTCCCCCTGCTCCAAGACCACTTACTGGCTGATGGCAACAGGAAGGTACTGAAGAAGCATCTGGCTATGATGCATAATCTCTAGAAGGCCCCAGCAGATCTCAGCAGAGGATGTTAGCACTGCATATCTGCCTATGGGAACTTCACATATCCAGATGCTTCTCCAATCCCCTGTGCCACTACATAGCCATGGGGGGATGAAGTGGATACACAATCAGTCTCTGCAATATAGGAATTTGGCCAATGTGTGCATGTGGGTGTGTATGGAACAGAATCCTACTGATGTATTTTCCCTTTCAGATGCAGTTGTACATTTTGGACATTGTGCAATGGTCATATTCACTTTGTGGTTGTGTAAGCAGAGTTCTGATAATGTAATTATGTCATATACAGTTGCACATTCTAGTATGTTGTAAATTTATTTGTCAGTACATTCCCTGTACATATGATTCACTAGGAGTGCAGAAATAACCATTGTACATTTCTTGTCATTTCAATGGGACAATAAGCAACCACACTGACATATATGTAATCAGTTGTACAATGGCAAAATTAAGTCAAAGGGCGGTGTAGCACAATAATTGTGTAACTATTTGATTGCATATTTACTCTACTTGAGGATCTCAGTCACTGTGCACATTATGAGAAGAAATTGAAAACAAATTCCTTCGAGCCTTAAAGCCCTACCTCCATTAACATGCCTAAAAAAAAAGTCTCAGTTTAACAATGCAACATTCTCACTGGTATTCTCTCCTACAGACATTCTTCTGGAAAGTTTCTGCTATTTCTGTGTTCTAGCATTATTTTACTTGCACAATTGCAGGAAATTTCACCAATCATAGCTATAGAAAACAAAAACAAAAACAAAAAAAACGTATGCAATAGCCTCTGAACTGCCCTGCACAGTTAATTCACTTGCTCATTGTCCTGTCATAGAGAGAGTTTGCACACTATTGCAAGAAATCACTAGGAATCTCTGACAGTGGCATAAAAATTACACATATAGTGGTAATGATCTCCATTTTGCCATGGGTGCCTACCTATGAGAGCTCTTGTGCACCTCAATATGGAGCTAGCTGAAAGAAAGATGTTTGGAACCTTACAATGTATGAAAAATTTAGTATGCATTCCTTGCACAGAAAAGCAATTTCCCTTAAAGGCCCTCTGATAAAGATTGCTACATTTATTCTGGGCCTTGCATATTCAGTAACTGAGTTGGCTTTCTGCATAAGAATCAAGCTGATCTAAAGAGTTACACAAAACCTGTTATTGACTCAAAACATTTGCTCAGTGGTTTCTAAATGTGGTGTTTGATTATTATTATTTTCCCAGTGTAGAAAGAACGCAAGCATGTGCTGCAACCATAGGTGTTGACTTCAGGCAGTGACAGGCAAGTATGGCAGGTCTAGGGGACATTATTTTGTCTTGGGACCCTCCGGGAACCTCATGGACAACCCAAAAACAAAACAACCCCCCTTCTCCAAAATGGATGGAAGTCCATCTCTGGTTCTCAAAACAATGTGTATTTTGTGTTAAATAGCACTAGGAGGTCTTGAAAAAAGAATTTGGATATAGAATCATCTGATTCCCAATGGATGGGTTCATTAGGGCATTAATTCATTTTGATTAAATTAAAATGTTGCATTTGAAGCTGCCACTGAAATGAGACCAAAACCCATGTACCAGGCCTAATGACAGATGACTGATCCCCCTTCAACAGGATTTCATAAGAAGTTTACAGTATCAAGCATCTATGAGTTGGTCTTGCTCTGAGAGAATACCTGGCCAGAGACTTGGGTCTTGACTACGTACGTACATGTGTGTGTGTAAAAAATCCAGATGAAATTCAGACTACTTTGGCCCAGAGCTGCAGCACATGAAATTCAGACTTCTCTGGCCTGGATTTAAGTGCCACACCTGCCAAAGTCTGCCAAATCCACATTCAGATTTTTATCCACAGTGAAGCAGAAAGATTTGTTTTTAAAGTGTATTTTAAAACACTTGGCTTCCATTCAAAGCTGTTACTCACATTTAGGGCTTGACTCTGAGCTCTGTGAAAGCATAGCCAAAGTACTAGACACTCTCTCTGAAATCAAATGGACAGCTAGCCTCACAATAGTGGCTAGGTGTTCTGAGCTCAGAGAGAATGAGTAGCACTGAGGCTCTGCTTTTGGAACAAGAAAGTGGTGCCAAGGAGAGGGGGGAAAGGCGATGTTTGTCCTTCCACTCCTCTCCACCCCATCCAGTGCAGATAGATTGTTCAAGCTACAGTTTTCAAGCAAACTCTGGAGAAAACTGTGAGTTTTCTAAAACCCAGATTAAGGGAGTATTCCCTGAATCTTGCATGGATAGGGACATACATTGTGTGACATTATTGCACCAGATTCAGGGGAAAGGCCAGATTCAGGGAGATTCAGTGTTTTTCACTAGTGTAGACAAGCCCTTGGGCTTTGCAAGTAATCTGTTTTCATGGGGAATGATTGTTCCCAGTAGGTTGTTTTCATGGGAACTAATGGTCAGACCATTTTCCTTATGTTTTCCAAGAGGCTAATAAATATCTGAAAGAGGGCAAAAGGCAGGGCATGGTTCTCTCAGGTTGTAATCTAAATGTTTTTGCATGAGGAGAGACTGTTCTTTTAGGGAAAGACAAAGAGCTGAGTTTGGCTGATGTATTTGTCAGGGGTGGGCATTTCTCTAGAGATCCATTTATGATCAGTCTGTAAATGTGTAACTAAACTTTAATATTAGAGGAAAAATGTCTCCAGCAGCCTCCTTCCAAGTAAAACCAAGCATTAGTAAACACTGTGCCCCTGCAACTTCTTGCAGCTCAGAGAAGTGAAAACAAAATATTATGTTCTGTTTTATTTATTCTGTCCTATTATATTATATTATATTATAGTCATTAGATTATTAGACTAAGTTTGATAAGTACAATAAGGGACCCTACACAAGCTCACAGCCAAGGACTTAATATCAAAATATGCAGCTACTGGTTAGTTGGTGACAAAAATACAATCTGAAGACTCCCCACAAAGCATTTGCTTATATCTCCAAAAGTCTTCTTGACAAGATTTTATTTACCTTCTAAACCCAATGATTTGCCATAGTTTAGTAATCCCTTTCAAAACGGTGTGACCTAATCACCTCTCAAACACGCGCGCGCGCACACACACACACACAACCCTCCAGACTATTGTTCAATAAAGTAGAAGGGAGCAATGTGCTTTCAGTAAGTTACTTAGCCAACAGTAAACCTGAACATGCCTGGAGAGTATCAGCTTAATGAAATACAGTGACAGTTTAATGTCATAATAAAAGTTCTGCTACATGTACATCTTTTATTGTTTCTTTGCTGCCACATAAGAAAATACACCCCCAGTTTATAAGGTGAGTTGTGTCATTCTGTTAAAGAATTTACAATCTCTACTTTTGGAAATGAGATTTGATTATTTAGAACATGTCAAATACTTCAAGGGAAAATGCACAGAAATAATAAATACAATTAAAAGAAATACCCACTGAATAATAGGACTCCTAGCCAGCAAATTCAGTATAGCTAGAATACACAAAGTTAATAGAGCAGCATCAAAATGACCCCTTATTTTCAGTATCCTCTGGAGAAAGGGTACCTTTGTATTCAACTCAGTATATTTATTTTATTAATAAGTTTATATCCTCTCTTTCAGCAACAGGTATCAATTTGGTTTTAAAACTGAAGGCTAAAAAGCATTATAAAATGCAAAACTACAACATAAACAGCTACACAAAGCATACTTTTGATTTTACAAAGAGCAAGATGATAGGTTAAAATGGGATTTTCTTTGGATAAGAGTGGCATCCAAAAAAAAGTCTTCCTAAGTGATTATTTCATTCAGAGTGCCCAAGTTAATATTCAGCCTTCTGTAAGCCGCCTGTGCTGGAAATACTTCACAGGATCTAGGATAAAAGTTTAACCTCCTTAGCCAAGGAGACAATTGATGACCAACATATGAAATAATGAGGCCAGACATAAAGGTTGGGTTAAAATAGGGGTCACTTTATTTATTCTATCACCTATTTAATCTTTATTCCTTGGGATATGCAAACTAGTGGGGAGACCCAATGTGGGAAAAGCTGGAGCTGTTGCTCTCACCCAGACCTACCTCCTAGCTTCCAAAGGGTAGTTTGATAAAGCCACCTTTCACCCAAAAGGGGTGCCATAGGTCTACACCAAAGTAATCCCCATCTCCCCTCAGAACCTGCCACAGATAAAGGGCAAGTGACTGCTTAGCCCCTATCTCCCCCCACCAGGCTGGCTAATATGGCCCTCATCCCATGTTGCATATTCACAAGGAATATCTGGATCCCAAATCTACTCAGTGGACCCCATCTGACCTATATAATCCAGGTAGCTGCTATACAGTCCCAGGATGGGGTGAAAACCATCCAAGCCACTTGCCCAAGGCTTTGAGAACCTCCCTAGTTACTCCCCACTGAGCCACATCAATAATTTTAGATCACCCTTGCTGGTATAAATCAAAAGAGGTATGAGGGCAAACCAGATTAAACACAATTGGGGCCATACAGACCTAAAGTTTTTTCACATCCTGGAGGGCACAAATGATTAACCCATTCCTCTGAGTGAACCTAGTTGATATCACAGATGCAAACAACTAGGACATGCGGTGAAGGCCAATGGCACGCCCCAACTGAGCTGGAGACAAACCATGACACCTAAGGCCAGATTTCCCCCACCATTTGGGGTGAACAACAGTTAGACCAGTCCAGCCAGTTCCTTCAAGCAACAGTGGTGCCTTTGTCATCCATTTCCTCATCCCGATGTACTAGTAGCTTTCATCTTTGGCTCCCAGCATCCCAATCCCCCTCTTAAGGGGAATAAATCATAGAATCATAGAATTGTAGAGTTGGAAGAGACCATGAGGGGCATCCAGTCCAACCCACTGCCACGCAGGAATACACAATCAAAGCATCCCTGACACATGGCCATCCAGCCTCTGTTTAAAGACCTCCAAGGAAGGAAACCCCACAACACTCCGAGGGAGTGTGTTCCACTGCCAAACAGCTCTTACTGTCAAAAAGTTCCTCCTAATGTTGAGGTGGAACCTCTGTTCCTGGAGCTTGCATCCATTGTTCGTGTTCTAGTCTCTGGAGCAGCAGAAAAAAGCTTGCTCCATCCTCAATGTGACACCCCTTCAAATACTTAAACAGGGCTATCATATCACCTCTTAACCATCTTTTTTCCAGGCTAAACATAACCAGCTCCCTAAGTCTCCCCCCATAAGGCATGGTTTCCAGACCTTTCACCATTTTAGTCGCCCTTCTCTGGACATGCTCCAATTTGTCAATATCCTTTTTGAATTGTGGTGCCCAGAACTGGAAACAGTATTCTAGGTGAGGCCTGACCAAGGCAGAATAGAGTGGCACTATTACTTCCCTTGATCCAGACACTATATTTCTATTGATGCAGCCCAAAACCACATTGGCCTTTTTAGCTGCCGCATCACACTGTTGACTCATGTTCCACTTGTGGTCTACTAGGACTCCTACATCACTGTCACACGTAGTCTCATTCAGCCAGGTCTCCCCCATCCTGTATCTGTGCATTTCGTTTTTCTGCTCTAAATGCAGTACCTTACACTTCTCCGTATTGAATTTCATTTTGTTAGCTTTCGCCCAGCTTTCTAGTCTATTCAGGTCATTTTGAATGTTGATCCTGTCCTCTAGGGTTTTAGCTATTCCTCCTAATTTGGTGTCATCTGCAAATTTGATAAGTATGACCCTAATTCCCTCATCCAAGTCATTGATAAAGATGTTGAATAGCACTGGGCCCAGGACAGAAACCTGTGGCACCCCACTGGTCATATCTTTCCAAGACGAAAAGGAGCCACTGCAGAGGATCCTTTGGGTTTGGCCGGTCAACCAATTACAAATCCATTGAACAGTTAACTTGTCTAGCCCACATTTTACAAGCTTGTTTGCAAGAATGTCACAGGGAACCTTGTCAAAGACCTTACTGAAATCAAGGTATGTCATATCCACAGCATTCCCTTCATCTACCAAGCTGGTAACTTTATAGAAAGAAGAGATCAGATTAGTCTGGCATGACTTGTTTCTCTGAAACCCATGTTGACTTTTTGTGATTATGGCATTGCCTTCTAAATGTTCACAGACTCTCTGTTTAATGATCTGCTCTAGAATCTTCCCCGGTATTGATGTCAGACCAACTGGACGACAATTGTTGGGATCCTCTTTTTTCACCTTTTTGAAGATGGGGACAACATTTGCCCTCCTCCAGTCTGCTGGGACTTCTCCTGTTCTCCAGGAGTTCTTAATGATTATTGCCAATGGCTCTGAGATTACATTTGCCAGCTCTTTTAATACTCTTGGATGTAGTTCATCTGGTCCTGGAGATTTAAATTCATTTAGATTAAGAAGGTATTCCTGTACTTCTTCTGTTTATTCTGTGCTGGATTTCCCCTATTGTGTCCTCTGTCTCATTATCCTCAGGTTGATCATCATTTTCCTTTGCTGAAAACACTGAGGCAAAGATGGTGTTGAGTAATTCTGCCTTTTCTCTGTCGCCTGTTAGCATTTTGCTATCTTTTCCACGTAGTGGCCCTACGATTTCTTCATCCTCCTTTTGCGGTGGACATACCCCGAAAAAAGCCTTTTTATTGTTCTTAAACTCTCTAGTGAGCCTGAGCAAATTCTGCACTTTAGCTTTTCTGACTTTACTCCTACACATGTTCGCTATCTGTTTGAATTCTTCTTTAGTGATTTTCCCCTTTTTCCATTTCCTATACATGTTCCGTTTAAAACTTAGCTCATTGAAAGTTCTTTAGTCATCCATCCTGGTTTCTTGAGACATCTCCCATTTTTCTTCTTCAGTGGTGCTGTTTGAAATTTTGCCTTCAGTATCTCCCTTTTGAGAAAGTCCCACCCATCTTGAAGTCTCTTCTCTTTTAGTATTCCTGACCATGGGATCACCCCCAGTATTTCCCTGAGTTTATTGAAATCAGCTCTCCTAAAGTCAAGAATGCGTGTCTGACTATGCCTGGCTTCTCCTTTCCATTGTATAACAAACTCCAGGAGAACATGATCACTCTCACCTAAGGATCCCACCACTTGCACCCCATTAACCAGGCCATCCCTGTTGGTTAGGACCAGATCTAAAATAGCTGACCCCCTTGTTGCCTCTTCTATCTTTTGGACAATGAAATTGTCTTCCAGGCAAGTGAGAAATTTGCTAGACCTTGAAGTTTTGGTTGAGTTAGATTTCCAGCAAATATCAGGATAGTTAAAGTCACCCATCACTACTACATCTCTCCTATCTGCATGTGTGTTCATCTGTTCTAGAAAAGCATCATCCAATTCTTCCGTCTGACTTAGGGGTCTGTAGTAGAGTCCCACAATAACATCCCTGTTGTTTCCCTCCCCTTTAATTTTTATCCAGATGCTCTCCATCTGGCGTCCAGTATTGATGTCATGGATCTCTTCACTGGTATAAATATCCCTGATATATAAAGCTATTCCTCCTCCTTTCCTGTTTGGTCTGTTTCTCTTATAAAGGTCATACCTCTCTATTCCTACATTCCAATCATGAGAATCATCCCACCAGGTTTCAGTAATGCCTATTATATCATATTTATTTTGTTGTGCTAGGAGTTCAAGTTCATCTTGCTTATTTCCCATGCTCTGAGCAATAGTGTAGAGACATCTAAGACCTTGTTTTCCCTTTACTTCCTGCCTCTGAAAGTTTTTTTGCCTCCCACTGCTGGGTCCTTGCATTGTTTGCCTTGCTCCCTCAATGACCATTTGTCGATTTTCTCCAGCCCTTTTGCCTTCCAGAATACTGTCTCCCTCCCCCATATGACTCAGTTTAAAGCCGTCCTGATCAAATTCTTGAGACTGTAGGCAAAAACGTTTCTGCCAACTGGTGTGAGATGCACCCTATCCCTTGCCAGAAGTCCCCCCTCATGGAAGCACAGCCCATGATCCAAGAATCCAAATTGTTCTCAGCGACACAATCTATGGAGCCAGTTGTTTACGTTGGCTATTTTCCTCTCCCTTCCTGGACCATGCCCTTCAACTGGCAGAAGAGATGATATGACAACCTGTGCATCCATTTCTTTCAGCTTCCTCCCCAGAACTTCATAATCTCTTCTGATCTTCAGAAAGCTGTGCCTTGCAGTATCATTTGTTCCCACATAGACCAAAAGGAAGGAGTAATGATCCGTAGGCTTGACCAGTCTTGTCAGCCTATTGGTCTCATCACGGATCTTTGCCCCAGGGAAACAACACACCTCCCGAGACATCTTGTCAGGCCCACAAACCACTGCTTCTGTACCCCTCAGCAAGGAGTCCCCCATCACCACCACATGCCTTCCCTGAGCTGCTACTGTTCACAGCTGCTGTTCCTTGCGGTAGTACTCTCAAGGTCCCCTGCTCTGCCCCTGTAGTCTGTCCATGCTGTTCTTCCTCATTGTCCTTGATAAGGAAGAGGACTTCGAATCGATTCTGTAGCTATAAGCTGCTCAAAGAATCCCTGGATTTTCTTGTTCTATGTGTGACATTCCTCCAGCTGTCTACCTCCTGTGTGTGTGAAGTGAGCCTCTCCTCCACAACCACTTCCTCTGTGCGGTCCCTGTCCAAGACTGTTCATTCTGTTCTGTCCAGGAAAACCTCTTGCTCTCGAGTATGTTGAAGTGTAGCCACCCATGTCTCCAGCTGCTGGACTTTCTCCTCCAAGAAGGCTACCAACTTGCACTTGGTGCATGTGAAGTTCCCCACGTCTGTAGACAAGAAGAGAAACATCCCACAAGGGTTGCAGGTGACTGCAGCAATCCCCTCAGTGTCTATGGTGAGAGCTTTTAGGTAATCTAAGAACTCTTAGTTAATGATGAGAACTCTATGCTGTACTTTAAGTATCCTGTATTTTTGCTTGGTTGCCCAAATTTGCACGCCGTTAGGCTTGCTCCTCTGCAAGGAGTTATATAAAGCTAGGCTCCCAGCTCCACCCCCTAGTGACTCATAGATGTGACTCACAGAAGCTCCACCCCCTCAGCAACAAGCACACTCTCCCAACAGTTTAAAACTCACCCACTCAGACTCACCCATTCAAAATGGCTCAAAATGGCTGCCCAGAAGCTGCTCTCCTTCTTCTCCCTGGCAAGAAACTGCCCATAAATGAAAATGTGAAGGCAAAGCAAAAAGAAAATAAAGCTCACCATCTTAATCCCTCTCTTAAAGGGGGGGGGGAATAAACAAACAAACAAATAAAAAATGTTAAAGCAAACCAAAAAGAAAATAAAGCTAATTCATTTTTTCATTGGTGATCTCCCATCCAAGTACTAACGAGGACTGACCCTGCTTACCAGCAAGATCAGAGGAGATCTGATGTCTTTAGAGTTTTTAGGCTGCAATCAAAAAACACAAACTCAGAGAAAACAAAGCACAAAATAAAGTGAACAGATTGGATGGACCCAAACACCAGAAAGCAATAGAAAACGTACAAAACAAAACAAACAAAAAACACCACCCTGGGGTTGAACCAGGGACCTTTAGCTCTCTGGCTTAAAACTTTCCCAATTGAGCTATTTGACTACCTAAGAATAAAGGGAGAGGGGAGGAAACCTTACTTGAGCCAGTATAAAATAGCTAAATACACAAACACACACAAAAGAGGGCAGGTAAAAAGAAATGAAGAGGCAGCAAAACTTTATTATGAAGCATGAGAAGGAGGAAAGAATGGAAGAAGAAATAAGAGTGGAAGGGACCTTGATTTTTCCATTTTATATATGGTACACCATTTTACTATATATATTATTAGATTTGGGCATCCACAGATTTTCGTATCCACGTGAGGTCCTGGCCCACTGTACAGCTATATGAGCACATATATGTCCTACTGGAATGGGATACATCATTCATACAACTACTAGAATAGTCATGCAAAACTTGTAACTTGCACATAAAATGCATCTCATGGGCCATGTGTGTGGCCATACCATAGAATCAACATACAAAGCATTTACAGCTCTACACAGTCTGAAAAAGCAGGAAGTTTATGAGTCCCTATTGGGAGATCATAGATATTTGCTTGCTGCATCCAGCCTAACGGGACAGCATTTCAAAGGCCAGCTATTCTACAGACACAGTCCCAAGGGATAGATTTTTGGGGGGAAGAAATCAACTTTAATTTATAGTATTTATAAAAGATTTTATTCCACATTTTCAGTCCTACACAATCACAAGTTAAAAACAGAACCGTGAAATGCAGAATTATATGAATGTAGTGATTAGATGGAAATAGGAAGGTTCTTCCTTTAGAGTTAACTGGAGCCTCATGGCATTGTATAATATTGGAACTGATGTGTGTGTGTTGTGTGCCTTCAAGTCATTTCCAACTTATGGTGACCCTGAGGTAAACCTATCACAAGATTTTCTGAGGGATGAGTATGTATGACTTGCCCAAGGTCACCCAGTGAGTTTTCATGGCCAAGCAATGATTTGAACCCTGGTCTTGAGTCTCATAGTCTAACGCTCAAACCACTACACCATCCTGGCTCTGGATTTGATTTAGCAGGTTGAATAGCATTGCAGACATAACTTAAACACTCTACCATATATCCAAATGTATTGATCTCCAAAATAACACCACCATTTGCACACAATCGCATGATTCCCAAACTCTATCAGCTCATTTGCCTCAGGATTTAAATACCCATTACATTACATTACCCATTACATTAAGTGCATAGCATATAACTCCCTCTATTTTTTTAGCTCAAATGACAGCATGGTGGGCTCATCCAGATGGGGACCATAGTACATGGGTAGGTAGTGTTTAAGATACAATCTCCCCCCACCTTTTTTTTTGAAGAAAAAATCCCCCTTGTGTATGAATTACTTATAGTTAATGTAATCTTTTAAAATTATTTCTTACCGTAATTGGGTGGCTGTGAAAGACTATATTCTGGCTAATTGAGCTGAAGATGAAAGGAGTAAATTGTCTTCCCATGTGCTGTATTAACAATCTGGATTCGTAGCTTCTAACAGAACATCTAGAGCTGCTATACAATATGTATTTAACATAATATGTACTTTGACCCTTGGTCTATCTCCCATATACTTATTATGTTTCTTCCTCTAACTGAAGTGGGAAATAAGGCTGCTCATGGGTTCTGGGCTAGGGATGTCAATCTTCACTAATATCTTTATTGAAGGAACCAATGATTGATTTTAGCATTTTTTTATCACTGTAAGGAAGCAGTTTAAAACAGCAGAGTTTTGTAGAGTTTTGTATGACTATTCACAGTTCAATACTTATTCCACCAAAAATAAATAAAAAAATAAAAATAATAATCACACTTTTTGTCCAGAAACAGCATATTCCATGAAAGAAACAACATTTTCTACACAGAAAATAATATTTCTGCATGAAAATATGATTCTTTTTCTACACAGAAAAGAAAATTCCCCTTCACAAAACAACTTTGTATAAGTCCTGAATTGTGAAGCTACTTATCAGTCAAGTATTTTTATTGTAAGCATTCCTAAGTGTCAAGAGACATGTTTTTTTTTCCAACCATTTACAGGGTGGGTGGGTTAAAAATATTTTTTCATTCTTATTCTGGACTTACCCAGAGCCCTGTTAATGGCTATGAGGAAGGTACAAGGTGAAGGAGGCATCCATCTTCAGCTCAGCAGCTATCCCCTGATGGCTCTGCTTTCTGCATGGGCTTTCTGTGTGAGGCAGTCGCCAGCCTATCACTGAGGGAACAGGTTGGCTCTCTGGAGGGTGAGACTGCCTAATCTACAGTGTGCCCTTGGTATCCACTGAGGTTTGGTTCCAGGACCCCCTGTGAATACCAAAATCTGTGGATGCTTAAGTCCCATTATATACAATGGTATAGTAAAATGGTTCCCACTTTGGAAGAGACCCTTAAGGCCATACAGCAGATGAAAAATGGCAAGGCAGCTGGGATTGATGGAATCCCACCTGAAATTTGGAAACACGGAGGTCATGTACTCCATGATAAATTCTACAAACTCCTTGTGAATTGCTGGGGAAAAGGGGAACTGCCATAACTGCCATCAGATCTCCGAGATGCAGTCATCATCACCCTGTACAAGAAAAAAAGGAGCAAATCTGATTGCTCAAACTATCGAGGTATAATATTGCTCTCTATTGCTGGAAAAATCCATACAAGGATACTCCTGAATAGATTAGTTCCTGCTGTTGCAGAAGAACTTCTTCCTGAAAGCCAATGTGGTTTCAGAGCCAATAGGAGTACTACAGATATGGTATTTGCCCTTAGACAACTGCAAGAAATATGTAGAGAGCAGAACAAAGGTCTCTATGTAACATTTGTTGACCTCACCAAAAGCCTTCGACACTGTGAGTAGAAAAGGTCTGTGGCAGATCCTGGAAAGACTAGGATGTCACCCCAAATTCCTTAAAATGATTATCTTGCTAGACGGGGGCCAGCACGGTCAAGTCAGATATGGTGATGCTCTATCAGAACCCTTTCTAATAACTAATGGAGTGAAGCAGGGTTGTGTTCTTGCTCCAACTTTATTTACAATCTTATTGAGCATGATGCTCCAAAGGGCTACAGCAGAGCTCGAAGAAGAAGATGGCATCTATATACGTTACCGTACTGATGGTAGCATGTTTAACTTAAGCCAGCTGAGAGCTCGCACCAAGACTCTAAACTATCTAGTTTGTGAGCTGCTCTTCACTGATGATGCTACCCTTTTTGCCCACACAGAAGCAGTTCTACAGCACCTAACATCCTGCTTCACAACAGCTGCAGAGCTGTTTGGGCTGGAAGTCAATCTGAAGAAAATGGAAGTTCTCTACCAGCCTGCACCACAGGAGAAACACCACCACCCCCATATTGTCATTGGCAAATCTGTGCTTAAGTCCGTTCAGCAGTTCACCTACCTGGAAAGCATAATCTCCTCAGATGCCAAGATTGACAAAGAGATCATTCACAGATTAGCAAAGGCATATAGTGCATTTGGAAGACTTTATAAAAGACTCTGGAGTAATAAGCACCTGAGGCGAAGCACAAAAATCAATGTGTATAGAGCCATTGTACTCTCTATTGTCCTTTATGGGTCTGAAACATGGGTCACGTATCGCTACCACTTACGATTACTCAAATGCTTTCATCAGTGCTGTATATGCACAAATCGTAAATATACACTGGACAGACTATATGATGAATATTGCTGTCCTTGAGCAAGCAGGGATCACCAGTATTGAGGCCATGATATTGAGAACAGAACTGTGCTGGGCAGGGCATGTTTCTAGGAAAAAACCATTGCCTCACAAAAATAGTACTCTACAGTGAACTCATCACAGGTCAGCGTAAGAGGGGTGCTCCAAAAAAATGATACAAGGACTCCCTGAAATAACATCTCAGGCTCGGCCAAATTGATCACCAACAATGGTCCGCTCTGGCCTCACATCAGGAGGCATGGAGATGCACTATCCACTATGCTGCAGCCTTATTTGAGAACTTATGCCGAACAAGTCTTGAAGAGAAACGACAATGCAGAAAGAATCACAACCCGGAAACATCACCCAAGGAGACCTTCTGCTGTGCTTTCTGTAACCGGACTTGTTTATCTGGGATTGGCCTTTTTAGTCATCAGAATGCTTGCAGAAAGCATGGAATGAGTCCTTCCTAAATCTTTGTTTGCGAAGAAAAGCCAGAGAGATAGTAAAATGGCATTCCTTTTATAAAATGGTTAACAGATAGGTTTGCTTTTTGTTTTTTAAATATTTTCAAGTCATGGTTAGTTCAGTCCATGGATAAAGAAACCGTGGATAATGAGGGATGGCTTTAAATGTGTTTATGGAAGTCTCCCCACTGGTTTGTCTAAGGAACATAAAAATTCATCCTTGACAGTATACAAAACACTCTTTTGATAATAACTTTTATGTCAATCTTGGAGCATCTGACTCTGGTAAAGACTAGTTTAGGCAGGAGCTGGACTTCCAGGGTGTGACACTGCATGGATCTGGCTGGACATACATAGCTCAAAAACCAACCAGAAGGAGAAGGGATCACATGTCCATTTCAAGGGGGCTTCTGGCAGCTGACCTTGTTCAATTTGTGCCAGTGCAGACTTATTGGCCATACTTCTCAACTCCATGCACACACAAGCTATTTTCCCATCCATATTGACTGCTCTTGGCTTGCTAGGTTCTAGTTTTCAGGTGTTCTCAGGACAGGCTGTGGAGAACATGTGATGAGCCTCAATGAAATGTTGATGAGTGGATGGGAAGAGAGCATGAAGGAGCCAATCCTGTGGCAGAAAACTGGTATGGAGGGATTCCTTAGAGTGAAAAGAGGTGCATGGCAGTTGAAAGGAGGGAGATGACAGTTAAAATAATAATAATAATAATAATAATAATAATAATAAAATTTATTTATACCCCGCCCCTCTGTTAAAACAATCGGGGCGGCTTACAAAATTTAAAATACAATACAAATAAAATCCCTAAACACCCCCACTCCCACCCTCCCCCATAAAAAAACATTAAACAAATATAAATTAAAACAACTAATCTAAAATCACTTTTAAAACTATAAATACAATAAATATAATAAATGGCCAGCAGCCTAGAAGAGGCCAGGATCCCCTGAGGCCGGGATCTAATTAGGAAAGGCCTGCCGAAAGAGATCCATCTTTAGTGCTTTTTTAAAGCCACTCAGGCTTGTTATCTGACGGATCTCATTCGGCAGGTCATTCCACAACTTGGGGGCGATTACCGAAAAGGCCCTCTGGGAGGTTGCAGACAGCCTAGATTTTTGTGGCTGAAGCAAATTCCTCCCAGAGGACCGGAGTGCGCGGGGAGGATTGTATGGGAGGAGGCGGTTCCGGAGATAAGTTGGACCCAAGCCATTTAGGGCTTTAAAGGTAATAACCAACACCTTATACTGGGCCCGGAAACTGATTGGCAGCCAGTGGAGAGATTTTAGTATTGGAGTTATATGATCTCTCCGAGATGTTCCCGAGACCACTCTGGCTGCCATATTTTGTACCAACTGAAGTTTCCGGACCAAGCATGAGGGCAGCCCCATGTAGAGCGCATTGCAGAAATCTAGACGGGAGGTTACCAGCGCGTGCACCACAGTCTCAAGGTCCCTTACTTCCAGGAAATGGCGCAGCTGGCGTATCAGCCGAAGCTGATAACAGGTGCTCCTGACTGTCGCATTCACCTGACTCGTCATCTGAAGCGATGAATCAAGGAGCACCCCCAGACTGCGAACACAGTCCTTAACGGAGAGCGTGACCCCGTCCAGGACTGGAGGTTGCAACCCAACTCCTGGTTTGGGGGCCGCTACCGTGAGCACCTCCGTTTTATCTGGATTTAATCTCAATCTGTTTTTCCTCATCCAGCCCATTACTGCTTTAAGACAATCATTAAGAGGAGAGATGCCATCGGAATTCGAGGCCGATGATCGGGGCAAGGAGAAATAGATCTGGGTGTCATCAGCGTACTGATAACACCCAGCCCCATAACTGCGAATAATCTCACCCAGCGGCTTCATATAGATGTTAAACAGCATCGGGGACAGGATGGCGCCCTGTGGAACCCCACAGGTAAGCTCCTTTCTGCTGGAGCAGCTGTCCCCGAGCAACACCCTCTGGGACCTGCCCGAGAGGAAGGACCGGAACCACTGGAGCGCAGTGCCTCCGATTCCTAACCCTCTCAAGCGATCCAAGAGGATGCTATGATCTATCGTATCAAAAGCCGCTGAGATGTCTAAAAGCACCAACAGGGTCACACTACCCCTGTCAATGCTTAGACGCAGGTCATCAGTCAAAAGAGAGAGTTGAAGATATGATGTGATGAGGAGAGGGCTGGAATGTTTATATGGCTGTGAGTGGAGCCGAGGGTATATATGTGCATTGAGAAAAAGTGTTAAGAAGAATACAGGCTGATTAGAAACAAAGTTCAAAGCAGTTCTGTTTCTTGTTCAACTAATAAACCAATCTTTATGTTTGAGTTATCATATCCAGACTCATGAATTTATTTTCCCTTACTGATATTTATTTGACACATTAACCCCCTAATTGAACACAGTAATACAATTACTATCCAGATTAAGTGAAACCCCAGCCCAAGGAAGGGATAAATGGAAAGTCTGACATAAAGGTGGGTACTGTGGAAATGTGGTCTCCACAGATTATTTATTTGGTGGCAGTATTCGGAGTAGGAAAACCCCTGTGTCACAAAAGTGGTGGCAGAGTAAGTGACAAGGCAGCCAGGCTTAACAGTGACATAAATTCAGCTGGTGTGCCTGCATGTCACACAGGCCTTACCATGCTGTGGTTCTTACTTGCTGATTTGGAGATACACTGCTTTAGGATAGGTTCTGAGATTCTGCAACCAACCTGGGATTGTTTCTGGACCATATTTGGTTGATTCTTTCTTTCCAGTTTCAACAGTTTCTATCAAGATGTTGTCTTCTGGGCTGGAATCTGCACAGCATCAAATAGAAGAGTAGAAAGTAGAAGATAAGCTGCAGATTTCCTGGGCTGGCCAAAAAGAAAAGTTGTGGGACTCTTTCATATCAACAATGGCATTTCAACCCACTAGCTGTCTTTGTTATCTAGGCACCAGAATCTGGTGCACCAGAAAGAACACAGACCAGACTCACATCACACAGGATTATTTGGGGGCGGGTTACATTTCTACTTTCCCATCATGTGGCTGTTCTGCTTGTATTTGCAAGAGAGGTACACAAGGAGAGGAAGGTTTCCCCAGAGAAGGTTGGTGTAAGTAGAAGAAAAGTCGCCAATAAGCTGGAGAAATGCATGTTGGCACCTGGAGCATAATAATTAATCATCTGGACATTTCTTTTAGAGTGGAGGCACACTTCAGATCTGATGGGGGCCACCTTTTGGAATAGGGCAGGAAACTTAGTTTCATGGGATTCAGTATGGGCTAGGTGTTGGTTGCAACTGTGAGACATTTGCTGGGAAACAGAGGAAATCACCTCTGCCTCTTATGCCAATTTTGGCATCAGTATATATCCATTTTGAGGACTGTCAGGGGTTGCCCATATATCTGACCTGTGTGTACATCCCTTTGGGTATCCTGTTAAGAGATCTTGGAGATAGGGGCATATTGGAGTATGCCCAGCTCAGTGGTCATTTCCCTAGCTTCTTCACAGGAAGGAGCAATGCACAGTGTTTTTGATCTATGTGGGTCTCATTTAGGGCCTGTCTACACTGCAGAAATACAACAGCTTAACACCACTTTATCCACCATAATAATATCCAATAGAATCATGGTATTTGTAGTTTTGTGAGATATTTAGTTGTTTCTATCAGAGAACTCTTGTGCCTCACCAAACTACAAATACCAGGATTCCATAGGATAGAACTATGGTAGATAAAGTCCTGTCAAACTGCTGTATTTATGCAGTGTAGACAGACCCTCAGAGATATAAAGAATATTTGCCGTTATTTGTTTCCTAGTTGAAAAATTGGTTTTCTGATAACTGGGAGACATAGTCAGAAAGAATAACACAGTGGTGAGACTTCTGTGCAGTTTTTATCTGGGAACCAACTGGGGCTCCTAAGATAGAGGGTTCCCAGATTGGATACTATACTGAACCAGTTAATTGATGGCAACAAGATAGAGTCAGACCCCCATATCCACAGAACAATATCCACAGTTTTAGTTATCCATGGGACACAAGACAGGGACACATACCATTAAGTCATCCTAGAAAAATGCCTAGAGAGGCATCCTCTCTAGACAATTTCTAGGTCCTCCAACACAACACTATGGTATGTTTTTACTGGAAGTCTATTATTTAATTTTAACAGGGTTCACTGTTATCCATGGTTTTTGATATCCACGGTAAATCCAGGAACTTAACCATGGGTATGGGGGTATGACTGTGTAGAGCAAGGGTTGAAACAAACAAACAAAAAAATACAGTGAAAGGTAAAGTGTTCTTGTGGTAGAAGGTAGTCTGACAAGACATCATAATTCTAAACAGCTTGTATATAATGACTGCCTTTTAGAATTTTCCCAGAAGTGAACTAACTGCCAATGTAGATTGAGTGAAACTGGGTTTATAGTACATACTTCAGTTTTGTACCATATGAATGGCAGTTTACAAATGTTTGGTTTCTACAATTTGGTTTCTACAATTTTTGCCTGAGCAAGAATCTCCAGATTCTCAATTTGTATTCTGAATGACAACCCTAGACACGTTGCAAAATAGCATTTCTCAGTGTGTGTTTTTTTAATTAAATACCTCCAAAGCCATTTTAGCTTCTCAGACCATTGTTCTCTCCTGCAGAGAAACCTAGTTTTCTCAAATAGTGTCCAATTTCTTTGTCATGAGCAGACCAGAACCCCTACTGATAAAGCAAATAAAGTTATGAACCAAGTTCATAATATGTGCTACGTCTGACATCTGTTATGTACTGCCACCCATTCAGCTTCTTGATACCCTTTACTTTAGGTTTTCTGTTTTCCTCTTGAAGTAAAGTTAATCATCTGGATAGAGGGAACATCAGTGTTTGCAGTTCTAGGGAAGCAGCTGGTGGGAACATGTGAATAATGGAAAATGAGACCCAGTGGACATTCACTATTTCTGTTAAGTGAAAGTCATGGATAAGTCACAGCCATTTGGAACAGATGATGGTACTGCACTTTCAAGAGAAAAAAAATGGAACACCCAAAAGGAAAGTAATTCTGAGAGACAGAGAGAGACCATGCATTGGGGTACACATACACAGGAATACAGTCACAGACACAGTGAGACAAAAACATTATATAGACACAGGACAAATATAGAATATACAGAATAATGTACGTTTTACTTGTTGAAATATATACTATTGATATTTCTATTGCACATTATCAGCCATCAGAAAACACCATTGGGTTTCCATAAGTAATAAATGACTTGAAGGCACACAACAACAACAACAACAACCATTTATGGAAATTATTTCTCCTTATAAGCAATTTTTATTTATGAAGTATATACTATATTCTAGATTTGTTATCAAATGCTTCAAATATAATAATAATAATAATAATAATAATAATAAAATTTATTTATATCCCGCCCCTCTGCGAGCAATCGGGGCAGCTTACAACAATAAAATTGTACACAGTATAAAACAACTCAAAATCCCTTCCCCCCCTTAAAACATTATTAAATTAATACAAATTAAAATCAGTATATAATACAATTTATTAAAAACCCTTTCGAGCAAGCAGCATCAGTTTGGAGGTCCAGAAGCAACCTCCAGAGGGGGTTCCTGAGGCCGGGGTTAGCTATTCCGGAAAAGCCTGCCTGAAGAGAACCGTCTTGACAGCCTTTTTAAAACTGTCTAAAAGCTTGATGTCAATAGGCGGATCTCATCCGGCAGGCCGTTCCACAATTTGGGGGTGACAGCCGAGAAAGCCCCCTGGGAGGTGGTCGCCAGCCTAGGTCTTTGTGGCTGCAACAAATTCCTCCCAGGATAATGTGTTAACACAAGCTTAACAACAGGGCTGGCCATACCATCAGGCAGGTAGTAACCTCAGTTTTAGAGGGGGGTGATGGCAGAAGCCCCCTGGTTATTCTCCTCTGCTGAATTTCATGTGTGCCTTAAACTAGCGTGATACAGTCTTAGGTAGAATGAAAGATGCTGCCTAACATGGCCAGATTGCAAGGCAGCAGATGAATTATATATTATATCTCTCTCTGGCTTTTCTTCGCAAACGAAGATTCAGGAAGGACTCATCCCGCGCTTTCTGCAAGCGCGCTGATGACTAAAAAGGCCAATCCGAGATAAACAAGTCCGGTTGCAAAAAGCACAGCAGAAGGTCTCCTTGGGTGATGTTTTTGGGTTGTGATTCTTTCTGCGTTGTCGTTTCTCTTCAAGACTTGTTCGTCGTGAGTTCTCAAATAAGGCTGCAGCATTGTGGATAGTGCGTCTCCATGCCTCCCGATGTGAGGCCAGGGCGGACCACTGTTGGTGATCAATTTGGCCGAGCCTGAGATGTTGTTTCAGGGAGTCTTTGTATCGCTTTTTTGGAGCGCCCCTCTTACGCTGACCCGTGATGAGTTCACCGTAGAGTAGTATTTTTGGGAGGCGATGGTCCTCCATCCTAGAAACGTGCCCTGCCCAGCGCAGCTGTGTTCTCAATATCATGGCCTCAATGCTGGTGATCCCTGCTTGCTCAAGGACAGCAACATTCGTCACATAGTCAGTCCAGTGTATATTTAGGATTGTGCGTAGACAGCGCTGATGAAAGCGCTCGAGGAGTCGTAGGTGGTGGCGATAGGTGACCCATGTTTCAGATCCATAAAGGAGGATAGACAGTACGATGGCTCTATACACACTGATTTTTGTGCTTTGCCTCAGGTGTTTATTGCTCCAGACTCTTTTGTGAAGTCTTCCAAATGCACTATATGCCTTTGCTAATCTGTGATCGATCTCTTTGTCAATCTTGGCATCTGAGGATATGATGCTTCCCAGGTAGGTGAACTGCTGAACGGACTTGAGCACTGATTTGCCGACGGCAATGTGGGGATGGTGGTGTTCGTCCTGTGGTGCAGGCTGGTAAAGAACTTCTGTTTTCTTCAGGTTGACTTCTAGCCCAAACTGCTCTGCAGCTGTTGCAAAGCAGGATGTTAGGCGCTGCAGAGCTGCTTCTGTGTGGGCAACAAGGGCAGCATCATCGGCGAAGAGCAGCTCACGGACTAGATAGTTTAGAGTCTTAGTGTGAGCCCTCAGACGGCTTAAGTTAAACAAGCTACCATCAGTACGGTAGCGTATATAGATGCCGTCGTCTTCTTCAAGCTCTGCCATAGCCCTTTGGAGCATCGTGCTAAAGAAGATTGTAAATAAAGTTGGTGCAAGAACACAACCTTGCTTCACTCCATTAGTTATTAGAAAGGGCTCTGAAAGAGCATCGCCATATCTGACTTGACCACGCTGTCCCTCGTGTAGCAAGATAATCATTTTAAGGAATTTGGGGGGACATCCTAGTCTTTCCAGGATCTGCCACAGACCTTTTCTACTTACAGTGTCAAAGGCTTTGGTGAGGTCGACAAATGTTACATAGAGACCCTTGTTCTGCTCCCTACTTTTTTCTTGCAGTTGCCTAAGGGCAAATACCATGTCTGTAGTGCTCCTATTGGCTCTGAAGCCACATTGGCTTTCAGGGAGAAGTTCTTCTGCAATAGCAGGAACGAACCTGTTCAGGAGTATCCTTGCAAGGATTTTTCCAGCAATAGAGAGCAGTGTTATGCCTCGATAGTTTGAGCAATCGGATTTTGCTCCTTTTTTCTTGTACAGGGTGATGATGACTGCATCTCGGAGGTCTGATGGCAGTTCCCCTTTTTCCCAGCAATTCACAAGGAATTCGTGGAATTTTTCGTGGAGTGCATGACCTCCGTGTTTCTAAACTTCAGGTGGGATTCCATCAATCCCAGCTGCCTTGCCGTTTTTCATCTGCTGTATGGCCTTAAGGGTCTCTTCCAAAGTGGGAGTTATGTCCAATTCATTTTTCATTGGTTTTTGTATCATATATTGGATAGCTGAGGCTTGGACTACTCGGTTGGCGCTAAAGAGACTTTGAAAATGTTCAGCCCAACGATTTAGGATGGAGGCTTTATCAGTAATTAATGTTTGACCATCTGTACTGTATAAGGAGCTTTGGACCTGATAAGAAGGTCCAAACACTGCTTTAAGAGCTTCATAAAATCCTTTATGATCACCCAGATCTGCACAGCATTGTGTCTTTTCTGCTATATTGATCCACCACTTGTTCTGCATGTCTCGGTGTTTTTGTTGTAGTTTGCTACATGTGAGGCGGAAAGCTGCTTTTCTTACATGACAGGTTGGCTGGGCGAGGTATGCCTGGTGAGCAGCTCTCTTCCTTGCCAACAGCTCCTGGATCTCTTGGTTGTTTTCATCAAACCAGTCTTGATTTTTCTTGTGGGAGAAGCCAAGGGATTCTTCTGCAGACTGGAGGATACTGTTTTTGATATGTTGCCAAAGCACTGTAGGAGAAGTATCTGTAGGATGGTCTTCAAGTTTTGTTTGTAGATTTGCCTGGAAGTTGTCTCTCATGGTAGCTTGTTGAAGATTGTTGACTTGGAGTCTCTTCTTTAAGATGCCACCCCTCTTAGGTTTGAACTTAAGATGAAGATTTAGTTTACATCTGACAAGGCGATGATCTGTTTGGCATTCTGCACTGAGCATCACTCGTGTATGACGGACATCACAAATGTCTCTCTGACGGACTAGAACGTAGTCAATGAGGTGCCAATGTTTGGATCGGGGATGCATCCAGGTTGTCTTCAGGCTATCTTTCTGCTGAAAGATTGTGTTTGTAATAGTCAGCTGTTGTTCTGCACAGAACTCTAGCAGGAGGCGTCCGTTATCATTGCAATTTCCAACACCATGCTTGCCTAAGACACCTTTCCAGGCTTCGGAGTTCTTTCCTACTCTGGCATTGAAGTCACCAAGGATAATAATTTTATCTTCTACAGGGACTTTTTGTATGAGTTGGCATAGGTCTGTGTAGAATTTGTCTTTCTCTACAGGGTCGGCTTGCATAGTTGGGGCATATATATGCCCCAAATATTATATACTAATTCTGTAATAACGTACATCCTAGGATCCAACTTATTGTTTGTCTTATTCTCATGGATACAATAAAATCATTTGTTCTTTACTTGGTGGCTGAAAAGGTAGCAATAGCTTTTCCTAAATTTCTCTCTCTCTCTCTCTTTCTCTCTCTCTCTCTCTCTCTCTCTCTCTTTCTAACACACACACACATTGTGAAATATATTCTTCATAAATCCACAGTAAACAAATATAAATGAAAAGGGAGAAGACAAAAGGGAAGGGAGTAAAAATACTTTTTCATGTGCCACATATTTTCAGTATAGAATAAAGTCCATAAACTTTATGCCACATACAAAACTCCTCCTATGTTTTGCCAAACAAGGCCTCCAGCTATAATACAACAGCTCATTTACCATGTGTTTGATTTCATTTTGGATAAAATCTGGAAAGGGTGCTCATTAAGTCAATCAAGGTGATTTCAGAAGATCCAGTGCGGTTGGAGTAACATGCATAACAGACAATGGCTGGAAATTTGCAGTGTTTGGGGGTTTAGCTATGCTAGAAATGTATTATATTTGTGAAGCAGAGTAGAGGAGATTCTGATTTTGCATAATCTTCCCCTACTAAACCCACAATGAAAACTTTTCAGATTCAGATTGGATCATAGAAAAGAAAAGCTTTCCCCATTATTAGCCATTCTCACAATCAACGCAGATTATTGATTTTTTCAGATAGTTAGGTGATAGTGCAGCAGTGGTCTCACCTCTAAGATGTTAGCTACTGCCCCTTGGTATGTATAATATGCATATGCCTATGTTAGTTAGGATTCACCTTCCTTTGTAAGCAGAACAGGACTGGTCTAAGACATTTTGTTGCCTGAGGTGAAGGACAAGATGGCATCCTTCAAAGAAAGCACAAGAAACACAAATAAAAACTCACTATAAATGTAGCCCAAAGAATGAAGAGAAACAACAGAACTACCCTCGCCCACTGCAGAGCACAACTACAATTGTCAATGGCAAGGTTAAAGAGGCAGCTCCAGAGTACCCAGGTGAAATAAGGTGGCAAAAGAGGCAGTGCCAAAGCACCAGTTACTTGAACTAAAATGAGGGTGGGGAAATCAAAATTAAAAATAAAATGGGAACTTCAAAAACCCTGCAAATGGGTCCTCAAAATGGTGACCAGCTGCCCCCCCCCGCCAAAAATAATGGCCACAAAATGGCCACCTACAATTCCCTGTATAAATGGGCTATTAGAACAGCAGTTAACCTTAAAAAGTTGCTCTCGCCAAAAAATAATGCCCCAAAATAGCCTCTGTGAGCAAGAAAACCAATACACCAAAGGAAAGAGCAGGACTGGTTCAAGATACTTTATTGCCTGAGGTGACGGACAAGATACCACCTCTTCCCCCTTTCTATAAACTGTGAAAAAAACTGACTTCAAGTGGAATGTTATTCCTGTATAAGCAATGGGATAGATTTCTCACCACACCTGAGAGTAACAGATAAGTAAGTAGTGCAGCAAACACAGCTCTTTCCTTTAACAGAGGGTAATGGCCCAGGAACTGAGATAAAATAACCAAACCATTGCTTCCCATCCTCACATCTGCCTCTCTCTCACACACACACATACACAACACACACACATGCAGAGAGAGAGGGAGGTTGAGAGAGAGATATTTAATAATAATTAGAGAGAGATAGAGAGGCCAGAATCCTCTCTGTGGTGGTAATGAAGGCAAAATCTAGAGTTATGCACTTGTGACTGTTACATACTTATAATCCCTATGTAGCCATTAGTTTAGGGGCTATATAGGGATTATGAAAGTCTCCCAGTCCCTACTTACCAGGCAATATATAAGCCAAATTATCAAATTTAGACAACTGATGAATTATTGAAAGGGTGGGGGTGTCAGAGCAGGTAACATCCCTGTAAGGTACCACAGTGTCACTGGGTATCTGGATGGAAACCAAGGAGCTGTCTATATGGTCAAAATGATACGTATACGATGTGAAAGTTCAGTAATCCATTCAAATGGCTGTCCACACAATTATGTGTCATTCGGAAGGGAGGCAGCCAAATCCACCACAAAGTCCATGTGTGCCATGGGCTTTGTACTGATATTCTGAAAAGTTCCATATGACTTCTAAATGTGTGACCATTTGAACACTCACGTTCACAGAGATACAAAACAAGCTGTGCAATCTGATTGGCTGTATGAGCATAGCGAGCAGGGCTAGCAAAGAGGGAAAGTGGCTGTGACTGCCATGTTGGATTTTTGGCTAATCAAGGGTCCAGTAAGTCAATCAAATGGCAATCTTCATTCTCTTTTTTTTTTCTTTATTTGTAAATACAAAGTGTTGCTTGTGCACAACCTGGGAAACTTTTTTTTTTTTAATTACAGTGGCAGATTTAAAATTGTGAGTAAATCACTTGCAGCGGCCATCTGGCTAGGGGTCATGAGGAGTTTAGGGGGGCTCTTTTGGCCATGTAGACATGCTGCATCATTGCAAACACCTACCTTTCCAAACATGTTTGTATTTCCCCCCTCATTATAGATAAGACCTATGTTACATATCAAGAGTATTTTTTTAAAAAAATATAATTGTGTTTTCTATTTAAAAAGGAAGCCACTGATATATGATAATTTAAAAGGAGATACTATAATCTAAACATGGTTTGAAGAAACTCATTTTACCAACATGCTTAAGTGGAAGAATTGAATAGCACATGTTTTCAACACTGATATGTTCTAATTGGTTTAACTATATCTTAACAATAGTGGTAGCATGTTTTTATCTATCTGTTTTTATAAGTACCTGTTTTAATTTTTGTAAGTTACTGAGTGAAAAGGTAGGATATAAACAAAAAAAATGAACAAATCATTTCTTCTCATCCATTGAAAGAAACATTATTGGTTGAGGTGATGCATTAATCAGGATTGGCTAGAATACTTGTTGCTGTCACTAGGTGTCTGACAGAATGTAAAGATCTCTGAAAGGCTATCAGAGCCTGGAAAAGAATTATTCTATATACAGAGATTCAGGAAATATTTTCTTTTTCTTTTTAGCAGAGGCTTACAGCTTCCTCTTTTAGGCATGTTTGAACCCTGCCTTGTTGTAAAGATGCATTGACTAGCCCTTTAAGCCACTCAGCCAGTTCCCCTCCAGTCATTTTCACAAGCCAAAAAGGGTCACCTATTCTGTTTAGAGCTACTGTAAAATGCATCATCTAGAAGGCCACATAATTCCCTCCTCTGAGGTAAAATTTCAGGTTTGGGGGAAAATGGGGTCCAGGAATGTCTTCCCAATGAAGAGAAGGCCAATCAATGGCAGGTTTTAATATTTGATCTGACATCATGAGTGAGGTAACTCATCTCTTTAAAGCAGAGGACATTGTAAAAAACAAAAAAACAAAAACAACACTATCCTAACTAAATCTCATGCTGGTGGGAGGTCCCACAGCAACATTTTGTATTATAAATAGTTAAATAACCTGTGGCCCTAGCTGAGACCGTTGCTTATATTTTATCTGTTTGTTCATAGTGGTTTACAATAAACACCGCTGGAAGAAAAACATATGTTTCAATTTATTTCTTTGTATTGTATGATTTCAAATATAGTGTGGTGACAGCAAGCCTCTATTGTCTGAATAATGAAAACACAAAGATTCTAGTCTAGCTTGTCGCAGTTTAAGATGCAATGCTATCAATCATATTAGTGGACTAGACTCTCCCAGGGAATACTGCAGTTGTTTCTGCTGACTGGATAACTAAACTTTGTTTTCTAAATGTTTACTGAAAGCAAAGCAATGGTTTTCTGCCATATTTTAGACAAAACCTGCAGAAACGTTTTTGATAGGACAGCTGAAATGCTTTCATAGCCAGTCTTGTCAATGAAGGGATTTCTTTCACACACCCCCAATGTGAACAGCAAGTATGAAGCCCCCCATTTCAGGCTGGGACCACACAAGCCTCCCCTCTCCCAACTTGCCTCCTTCATCCAGCTTCCCCTAATGCTGGATGCAAAAACAAAACAAAACAAAACACCATTACTCCAGAAAGGCAAATGATGTGAATCATGTCATACTGACTTGACCCCATATATTGTATGGTAGTTCAAGTGAGGCATAAAAGTTGAAGCTACAAACTTAAACACACTTCTTAAACCCCATTAATCACAATTAGACCTTAGTATGGGTTGATAATATCACTCATATTGAGTATGGGACCTAGGGCATCCTCTTACTATTGTTCAATTATCAAGGGCTTAAAGATGCCATTGAGCTATATTGAATGCTAAACATCCTTTCATGCAAGAGTGGAATCCAGAATAAATTGATCCCAAAACTGAGCTCCAGAGGTTTGAGAAAGTTCAGGAGGAGGGGAAAGAGCCAGAAGTGTCGTGTTGAATCATGACCCTTACATTCACAACTTTTCTTCAGTCACTGGAATATGATTTTATCTGTTTCAAAAAATAAGTTCAAGGTAATTAAATTTCAGCTTTGATAACATATGAGTTGATGGATGCTCTCAAGGGGAAGATCTTTGATCTTTTAGTTCAAGAAGAGCTTGAGAAGGTTTTTCCTGTTTTTTTTTAAAAAAAATAAGAATGAATGTAATATGTTGAAACCATTTGCAGCTCAGCAGTGGTATGATGATGATGATCTGGAACACAGATTCTGTTGGTAATACTGTTTCACAAGTATTTGATTGACTGTAATCAAGAATGCTGTGGGGTGAGCTCATTCATCAGTCATTAATTAATGTACAGCAACCTCCTTTGAGTCTAGCCCTTCTGAAATGGCAGGATGGAGTTTGTTGTTTGCTTGCTATGTGCCTTCATGCTCATTGTGACTTATGGATACCTTATCATAGGGTTTTCTTGTCAAGATTCCTTCAGAGGAGGTTTGTCAGTGCCCTCCTCTGAGGTTGAGAGAATGTGACTTGCCCAAGGTTACCCAGTGGGTTTTCCTGGCTGAGTGGGGATTTGAACCCTGGTATCTCAGTGTCCTAATCTAACACTACACTATACCATGCTGACTCTCTAACATGGAGTTTACCACAATTGAATATACAGATGCTATCATTTCTTAATATTTCCTGCAAATGTAAAAACAAAAAATCCCTTAAATTATAAATAAACATCAAAACCAATGCATTTAGTGGGAGGGGAGCCCTATCACAGTCCACTCTTTGCTATGTTTGTTTGTTACATCCAAAAAATTAGTTTTCTTTAGGGAAGCAGTACAAGGGTGATCCCTCACATATAGTCATTTATGAAGTCCCATTCTATTAGGTCAATAGTCTTCTATTTCATTACAATCTCAGTCTGCCGCATGTGTAGCCCAGACTTTATCTTGTGTTCAGATGAGAACTGGAGGTTCTGCCCAAAATCACCAAAGTAAAAGGTACGTTCTGAGTGGGAAATAGGAAGGAAAAGAGAGAGGGGGTACCATTTGGTTCTGATGGGAGGTTGTCTCACATGATAATGGGAATAGAAAGGGACTTTTATATAAGAAATGAGGATACCTGAGAGTGGTAAACCTGGACAAATAGGGATCACAAGCTAGGGTATATACAATACAGGAGTAAGAAGATAAGATGAAGAAAGGATATGGAGAGCACTCAAAATATAGAAGGAAGGAAATGGGATATCAATGAAAGCATTTGGGCAGAGATCCCAAGAACCACAAGAGGTTGAATTATTTTGCTAGAGTTCTTGAGAAAAAGAGGTATAACAAAGGAAGGCAATAAAAAGAAGATTAAAACAGGGGCTGGTGATTTTGTCAGCGGTCCCCCCTTTCTTTACCACCTTTTAAAAAATCTCCAGTTATATCTGTCAAATCTATAAAGAAATTTTGGAATGTTGGAAAGTTTTTTTTTTGTTTTTTTTTAAAAAATAACTAAGCAAAATTCTTAAGTTTCTGCACTGGGCCAATGCAAATACAGTTATTTCCAGTAGGGACAGGATCATGTCATATACTTGCTTTTTTATGTGTTGCCATTCAGATGTGGTCTATGATTGCAATCCTGATTCAGCACCACCAACATGGTTGAATACTCAGGTATTTAAAGCCAGACTTTGAAGGTTTAAGCACACATAGTCGTCTGCCTACTAAATAGATGAATCTGTGTTTCAGATTTTTCCAGATTGTTTTAATCTCAAATTCTTTCTGTTAAAAGTATTAGAATATTTAGGAAAATATTTTCTGAAAGTGAATCCTATAAACCCATCCATGAAATGAAGTAGAACTGTTGTTTGCAATTTGGTTCTAGGTTGTGAATTAGAATGACATGCTTAATAACAAGAATAAAGGTGATAAGAGGAAAGCTTAAGTGCTAAAATAATGCTGTTCTAATGATGATAAATGCCCAGAAGAAAATATAACTGAAGGAAGAAACACTATGAGTTGTATCCAGTAATGATTTTAACCAGCTTTGGGGGCCATGCACGGACCAGCCACTGAATATTAGGTATGCCATCTTGCTAAAGTGGAACCATTTTCTGCTGGTCCCAAAGCTTTAATGGGTGCAACTCATTGATTCTGAGAGCAATCTATGTGGGTTTTTTTTTATTATTTGTGATCTGTGTGTGCGAGAGATGGGGGATTATGCTTAAGTTACCCTAAGAGGTGAGTATGTTGGAGTCCCACCCATGATGCCAAAATCTCCTTTAATATTTGGGGGAATTATTAGCTCAGATAGGAGGCCTGCGAGAGGAGGGTAACTTCAGGGATTTTTCCACCTATGTATACCATACAGTACACCATACAGTATACAGTACTAACTGTAGAGAGGATCCAGTTAAAGTAAACTAAAGTATTTTATTGGAATAATACAGAAAGCAAACTAACATACACAATATGAATTCTTAAGAACCGTACAAGCCTATAGCAGAGGAAAGCAGAAAGGTTGGCTAGCAGGAGAGAGCTGGTAAGATAGGTTGATAGCTGCCAGTCTCAAGAAGAGAGTTTCATGCAGTGAAGATATTCAGACAGGCGTCTGAGGATGGCACAAAAGGTTCCAATCCATGGCATGCCAAGAAAGAGAGTAGCTGGGTCTGTACACTGTGGCACACCTTGCTATTGTTGGGGCTCTAATATTTATACTCTATTATGTGCTTTGGAGGGGAGAGTTAGTAATAGCAAAGCCTGGAAGGGTTTCCCACGGAATAGTCAAAAGAAACTGAAACTCAACTGATTACTTCCGTTACGGAGAGATAGAACATTGATGGCCTTTCAACAACCTCATAAATTTGGACAGGAGGGGGCGTGAGGGGAGATTTCTTCAGGGTATGGCATTAGGAACGGTCACGTGGTTGATTGCTTGAATGAATTATTACTTGAAATTCCCAGGGCTGGAAGAAAGGATTACCACATACCCCTTAGCAACTGGATTATTATCATAAACCCATTACAGGGGCTTTCTCGCATAATCCTACTTGGGCTTTCCCACCATTATATTCCTAGTTACGTCTCAAGTCATCATGACCTTCCATTGACCTCAAGTCTGCCTAAGCCAATGTGACACAAAAAAGTGTCTAATATGTCCACTTATGAAAATTCATGGGGACAGGTAGTAGGGTATGCTAACACTTATAGGCAAAAGACAGTAGAGTTAAGGTTACTAACTATGTTATTAGATTTGTGACTTTGATACTTCTACAAGCATGAACTTTTTCTGTGTTGAGCATCCTGAAAACACATTGTGATGCAAATTACTTTACTGATGGGAACTCCATCACTTCTTCTTCTTCTTCTTTTTTAAAGTCGTTCCATAAACTAATTGACTGTATTATTTGGAATTCTTCTCTTTTTTAATATATAATAATGTGTCCATGCTTCCTTTGCTTCTAGGAACATTTGTAAATGACTTGTTATTATTTGGACACAAAGGCATAGTGAAATTACCTTGAGAAATTATTTCCACTGTGCTTTCAATTTCAGCCATTAGTTTTCCACATGGGATGTCTCAGGTCACTGGTGCTGTTTGCTGTTTAGAATGTTGTTCTAAATGCTGTTTAGAATGCTGTGTCCAAAGGAGGCTCCCTGGCTGTAGGCTCCACAGGACGGCCGGTGGAGCCTGATAATCATCCCCACCCTTAGCTATTGCTTAAAGCAGCAGTCTTTAGGGCTGATGACACACTGCAGAAATAATGCAGTTTGGCACTGCTTTAACTATCATGGCTCTGTCCTATGGAATCCTGCGTTTTGTAGTTTGTTGTGGCACCAGACAGAGAAGGCTAAATGTCTCACAGAAGTACAAATCCCAGAATTCCATAGCATTGAGCCATTACAGATAATGTGGTGTCAAACTGCATTATTTCTGCAGTGTGTCAGCAGCCTTAGGGCTCATATCCTAGCCACGGATCAGGTGTGTTGTTCCCCTATTCCCTCCATGGAATGGAAGTCCTGATGGGCACATTGGCTCATTGCTGCAACTGCCACCTCTGTCATTGCAGTTGTTGTCTTGGTAGGCAGGAAAGGGGCCCACAACATGTGGCCAAGGTCTTGGTCACGTGCTGTGGGATAACTTCCTGCCTTTCAGGAGACTGAGGCAAACCTGTAGTGGCAGTGAGGGTTGGCTTGCCAGGATGGCCTCCTGCAGTCTTACAGGGCTTGATCCACTTCCTTCCAGTGAAAATGGATTTAAACAGGCATTATTTTATATTGGACCTTCCCCGACTTCCCCCTGTCTCATCCCTGTATCTTCCTGGGGGATGGTAAAGACTGCCTAGGGACAAAATGGGGGAAATGGTCTGCATCATCATAGAATCAAAGAATCATAGGATCAAAGAATCATAGAGTTAGAAGAGACCACAAGAGCTATCCAGGCCAACCCATTGTCATGCGGGAATACACAATCAAATCATTCCTGACAGATAGCCATCCAGCCTCTGCTTAAAAACCTCCAAAGAAGGAGATTACACCACACTTCTTTTTTTTTTAATATTACTTTTTATTATTTCATTGATACTCATACATATACATTTAACTTTAACATCATTCTACATTTATTATTCTATCAATTTAAAAGATAAAAAAACAGAATGACTTCCACCATATGAAATAACACCAAGATTTGTTCTGTATCTAGTTTAATTTCTTCCTTCTTAAACCCAATAATAGCGTCGTTCAATTGTAACTTCTTTTTCTTTCTTATGTTAATCTCCTCTCATCTCTTTCTGTAATTCTCTTCCCGCTTCTTATTCCTCTTCCCTTCCTTTCTCGTTTCCTACATCCATGTCTTATTCCCTTATACATCTTATCTATATTCCATGTTGCGATAATTTTATTTTATATTTTATATCTCTATATCTCTATAGATATTCCATCTTTTCCTGCAATAACTAATCACAGGTTGCCATTCTATTTCTGTCTTTTCTACTAATTCCTGGTTTAATATTCTAGTTAGTTTATCGTTTTCTCTCATTATTAGTACCTTCGTCAGCCAATTTTCTATTAAGGGTTCTTCTTTATTTCTCCACTTCGCCGCTATAACCAACCGAGCTGCCGTACATAAGTATAGTATTATTCGCCAATACTTTCTGTCTTCTCGTGTTGCCAATATTGAAGTCATGTTCAGGAGGTATAACTTTGGACTAAATTCAAATTTGATATTAAACATATTCTGTATTATCTTGTGTACTTTCTGCCAAAATTTATGTATAACTGAGCAAGCCCACCACATATGTCTGAGTGTACCTGCTTCTTTTTCACATTTCCAACATGCCTTCCCTTTCTGTCCATGGAGATTTTCAGACCTGCAAAATCGCTGCTTGCCGCGCGAGCAGCCTCCCGAAACTGCTGCGCGGCAAGGCTCTACTTCGGACGACGCTGTGCCTCTCGCGAAACCGTCCGTGTCACTTCCGTGAAGCTTGGGACGGCTCCGTGCCATTTTTCAATCACGGGCAGCCTCCGTGATTGAAATATGGCGCCGAGCCGTCCGAAGCTTCACGGAAGTGACACGGACGGTTTCGCGAGAGGCACAGCGTCGTCCGAAGTAGAGCCTTGCCGCGCAGCAGTTTCGGGAGGCTGCTCGCGCGGCAGACATGCATTTTGGCATGTCTGAAAATCTCCCATACATCTTATGTATCCTGCTTGGGGTTAAGTACCATCTGTTGCATATCTTGAAACAGTTTTCTTTCAAGTCTTGACATGCTGTGAACTTTTTTGTTTGCCTCCATGCTTGTTCCCATTCTTCCAAATGAATTTCTTCTCCAACATCTCTAGCCCACTTAATCATAGCTTCTCTTATTGTTTCTGTTTCAAGCTGTCTGGTAATGAAGCAATTATATAGTCTTGCTATCTTCTTTCTTCTATCATCCCATATGATCTTTTCATAATCCATCTCCTCCTCCATAAAACCGTGTTCACCTTCATCTTTCTAGAACCTGCTGTATACTTGTTGATACGAGAACCAATTAAATTGCCATCCCTCCTGTTGTAATTCTTCTCTCGTCTGAGATTTCACCACACTTCGAGGCAGTGTATTCCACTTCCAAACAGCTCTTACTGTCAGGAAGTTTTTCGTAATGTTTAGGTGGAATCTCTTTTCCTGTAGTTTGAACTGATTGCTCTGTGTCCAAATCCCTGGAGCAGTAGAAAACAAGCTTGGCCTATCTTCAGTATGGCATCCCTTCAAATATTTAAACATGGCTCTCATGTCATCTCTCAACCTTCTCTTCTTTAGACTAAACATTCCCAGTTCCCCAAGCCGCTTCTCATAGGGCATGGCTTCCAGACTCCCTACCATCCCGTTCACCCTCCTCTGGACATGTTCCAGCTTCTCAATATCCTTCCTGTATTGTTTTGTCCAGAACTGGACACAGTATTCCAGCTGAGGTCTGGCCAAAGCAGAATAGAGTGGCACTATTACTTCCCTTGATCTAGACACTATACTGCTATTAATGCAGCCTAGAATTGCATTGGCTTTTTTAGTTGCCACATCACACTGCTGACTCATGTTCAGCTTGTGGTCCACTAAGACTCCGAGATCCCTTTTGCATGTACTGCCTTCAAGCCATGTGTCACCCATCCTATATCTGTGCATTTCATTTTTACTGGCCAAGTGTAGTATCCTACATTTTTCCCTGTTGAAATTCATTTTGTTAGTTTTGGGTAAGCTTTCTAATCTGTTCAGGTCATTTTGAATTCGGTGCCTGTTCTCTGGGGTATTAGCTACCCCTCCTAATTTGGTGTCATCTGCAAACCTGATAAGCATGCCCTCTATTCCCTCATCCAGGTCATTAATAAAGATGTTGAATAGCACTGGGCCCAAGACAGAACCCTGTAGCACCCCACTAGTCACTTCTCTCCAGGATGAAGAGGAGCCATTGGTGACTACCCTTTGGGTTCGGTCAGTCAACCAATTACAAATCCACCTAACAGTTGCATTTTATAGCCCACAGGTTACTAACTTTTTTGCAAGACTATCATGGGGGACCTTGTCAAAAGCCTTACTGAAATCAAGATACACTACATCCACAGCATTCCCTTCATCTATCAAGTTTGTAACTCTATCAAAAAAAGAGATAAGATTAGTCTGGCATGACTTGTTTTGAGAAATCCATGTTGACTTTTAGTGATCATGGCATTCCTTTCTAAGTGGTTACAGACTGTTTGTTTAATGATCTTTTCTAGAACCTTTCCTAGTATTGATGTCAGGCTGCCTGGGCAGTAATTATTTGGGTCTTCTTTTCCCCCCTTTTAAAAGATGGGGACATTTGCTCTCTTCCAGTCTGCCGGGACCTCTCCTATTCTCCAGGATTTGTCAAAGATTATTGGCAATGTTCTGAGATTACTTCTGCCAGTTCTTTTAATACCCTTGGATGAAGTTCATCTGACCCTGGAGACTTGAACTCATTTATACTGGCCAGGTATTCCTGAACTACTTCTTTACCAATTCTGTGCTGTATTTCCCCTACTGTATCATCTGCTCCATTTTCCCCAAGATGAGCACTGTTTCCCCTTTGGGAGAAGACTGAAGCAAAGAAGTTGTTAAACAGTTCTTGCTTTTCTCTGTCCCCTGTTAGCCTTTCACCATCTTTTCCATGCCATCTTCTCCATCATGACTGCAGGGCTCTGAGATAGGGGCAAGATGGTGTATATTGCCTGTTTAGACAACCCCCAAGTCTTTATTAAGAAGTCCACCAGGACAATATTATGCTCTCCTATCCTTAGATGTGAATGTAAATCATGATATAGAATGAATGGAACTGTCTTACAAGATGTTGGTGTATCCATCTAGAAAAGTTCATTCCCAAATGTGAGTTGAAGTAAATGAATATGTAAGAAGAAATGTTATTGTTAATATTATTATAATAGCAATGTTTACCATCCTCTATCTATGCATTGCAATATCGGGAACGATCTTTGATTTAAATAAATCCTTTGGGTTTTAGTGTCATATGGGTACTCTGTATTAGAATAACTTAGTTTCTGCATTTATTTATTTTTCTTAAATTTGTTCCTGATTTATCTCCTTCATGTTCTGCTGTGACCTATTTTTCACTTTGTAGTTTTGTGCTTTAAATGAAATACAGTTTTTTTTTTAAAAAAAAGATAGAAATTCATGAATTATAGTCTCATGCAAGTGAAAAGTTCACATTCACAGTAGACATAAATCATGGCATCTCATACGCTGGATATCTGGAAACATTGTGTTGTATCCAGCAGTGATTTTCTAACAGTGAGAAATACCACTTACCTAAGACTGGGCATGCAATTTTCATTGCGGACCCAAACCGTACAGCCCGTCTCCCTCCTAAATAAGACACACACACTATGAATGTAGTAACAAATGTATTGATTACAAATTCAGAAACACTGGTTAAGTACAGGTTAGTAAAAGACATTGTTGGCAATAAAATGGCTGCAACTTGCATATGCTAAATGGTTGGCAATTATGCATGGGTCGTGATCTCATCATTGACCCAACCAATGTGGGTCAATGGCTACACGTCAGGCAATTCCGACTCCCCCGGAGGAGAGAGACACTGGCCGAGCTGATCTGCCTTATTCTCTCTCCTCCCCTGCAAACAAGGAATTGTTAACCTACTAGAGGGGTCTCCTTGAACTTGAACTTGAACTTGAACTTGAAGGAGACCCCCTAATACTCATGCCATTATCACGCCCCATGCCATCTGCTACCAAGGCGTTCCCCATGGGAACCGCCTTCCACCAACCATTATCCACATCAACAGGCAGCCCTACAGTTCCTTGGTGGCCCCAGGCTGGGCAGACAGTGTTCTCTCTGGCCGTATGTATACTGCATAGGCCCCAGAATGCCAACGCCCTAACCTCATGATGGTCTCTGCTGACAGACTGCCTTCTGCTGTCATGGCCACTGCTCCTATCTGGAATGAGTGGCTGCCAAACTCTTCTGCTGGCAATCCCATACATTGCAAAGCCATCTTCAGCATGCTCACAAACTGAAACCTGGTGAGCAGGAGCCCATCCAGATGCCTGAACAAGGGCCTGCTGGTGGAGCCTCTATCCCTTATGAACTCCTGCATGCAGGTCACTGGGCACAGGGAGGAGCCTTCAACCTTTCTCAAGTGCAGAGTGTCCCCGAGGCCACACTGATCACCCTTCGAGTGCTGTATGTGCAGTGTCAGGATCCGATCTGTGAGTACCATGCCCTGCATCTGCAGAGCCCTGCCAGATGCATCCCTCTTGGATGGACAGACAACCTTCCCCACCCTCAGGGTCCCAAAGAAGATAGAGGTATAAGCAGTGCCGAAGAGCAAAGCCTCGTAGCTGGAATGACATAGGGTTGGCAGCAGATCTACCAACTGTGCCAGCATGGCATAAGACACAGGCGGCCATGTATCCGCTACCTTTGGCATCATTCTCCTCCAGCCTTCCATGGTTTTCTTCACCATGAAGGTGTTGCATGGGTTGCCATGGCCAGCTACTTTACTGAAGAAGGAGATACCAGCCGCCTGCCCGGCAATGGTCCTGGATGCCAAGCTTCGTTCTTTTAATGAAGCCAGGTAATGTAGTACCGCTCTTTCCACTGCTGGCCATACTGCCCCATAGCCAGAAGGCTGGAAGGCCAGGAACTGGGATGCCGCTCTCTTATAGCTAGCCTGCATCGAAGGTGCCAAGGAGTCAGCTATGCCTTGGATCACTATCCATTCCCAAGACTCCAGAGATCTACCAGGAATGGGACCACTGACATGTCAGCACCTGGGGCCAGCAAGCATAACTGCTCGTCCTGAAATTGAGACAAGGTGTCCGCTATCTTGTTATCCACACCTGGAATGTGCTGTGCATGGAAACTGATATTGGACTCCAGACAAATCAGCACGGACCTGCACACCAGCCTCATGAACCTCTCAGACCTGGAGGACTGCCTGTTGATGATCCTAACCACGGCCTGATTGTCACACTAGAAACAGAGCTTTTTATTCCTGAATTCTCCCTTCCACAATGAAGCAGCCACCAGAATGGGAAAAAAATTCCAGGAATTTGAGGTCCCTGGAGAGTCCAATCCCTGCACCCTCCTGCAGACATGACTGTGCATACCAGTGGCCATTGTAGTAGACCCTGAAACCAAGGCTACCCGCTGCATCAGAATGCACTTAGAGATCACCCTCCAGCTCCAAGCGTTCTTGCCACATGGTGACCCTGTTGTAGTGTTTTAGGAAAGTGAGCCACACCTTCATGTTCTCGTTGACCCCCTTTGTCAATCAAATGTGGTGATACGGTGATCTGACCCCCCCTCCGTGAGGTGCACCACTCACACAGAGAATGCCCTCCCTGGCAAAACCACCCAGCATGCAAAGTTCAGATGACCCAAAAGTGACGGTATTTCTTTCAGCATGGCTTTCTCTTTCCCCAGAAGGCCTGCCAATGTCACCCTCAATACTGCTATTTTGTTATCGGGCAGTCATGACACTCCCTCGACTGAGTCCAGCTGTATCTCCAGATACACCAGGGACGTTGCTGGTCCAACCGTCTTGTCAGGGGCCAAAGGGACCCTGATCTTCACCACCAGAACCTGTAGGGACGAGTGTAAGAACCCACATTCCACATGCCCCCCCGCCAGCCCCATCATTAAGAAATCATCCAAATAATGCGTGACAAATGGGGATCCCATCCTGTGCTTAAGGGCCAATTCTAGGAATGTGCTGAAGGCCTCAAAAGTCACGCAACTGATCGAGCAACCCATGGGCAGGGCCATATCATAATACCACTTGTCCTGGAATTTGAAGGTCAGCAGGCTTTGATCATCGGGATGTACTGGCAACAATCTGAATGCCGATTGTATGTCACATTTCACCATGAGTGTGCCGCACCCACAAGTCTGGAGGAGCCATACTGCATGGTCCAATGAGGTGTATCTCACCGTGCACAGTTCCAGTGGAATATCATGCACACTGCACAGTTCCAGTGAGAGCTACTTGCGGAGACTTCCACCTGGGGGGGAAACTTCCACCATTACCCTGATGAGCAGTTTGTCGCATCCTCGCCCCCGTCAGCACTGGACCAAGAGCTGCCACCATGGCCTGGGTGTCGCTTGGGGTGACTCCCTTCTGGGGGGTACTCATTGCCACCACCCTGATGCATGGCTCATCACGGCCCCCACTCCTGATGACACTGAGGCCGAGAGCTGCTGCTGTGGCCTGCCTACCCCTCCTGCCACCCCCCGCCTGAGGGCTGCTTGAGGTCAATGAGGCCTGGAGCCACTGCTGGGGCCTGCTGCACCCCAGCCTGGGAGCCCCCACCGCAGCTTACCTCCCCCGATGTGCTCTGGGCCGCTGCTTTGTTTCCCAAGCACCCTTGCTCGGTCCTTGGCCTACCTTATGGCTGCTGCCGCTGATGCTAGGCTGATCCACTCGTGGAGGGGGATGCCTGAAGCGCCAGACCATCCCAGGTCCTCTCCGCTCCGCGTCCCACTGGCCACCACCGAGGCCTCAATTTCTTCCCAAGGGTAGAGGGGTAGGAAAGGCAGCCTCCAATCTTCCCTGTTCTTCTGACTCACCTCTTTGGCTCCACAAGCCCAACTGCGGGGAGGCCGCAACAGAGCCGCCTTATATCAGGTCCATTACAGCCTCCCTGATGTCATATGGCCAAGCTGGAAGCACGGCCAGATGTTCCTCCTCCTGGCCAGCATGAGCTAATCAGGGCCAAGCTGGCCCACCCCAACTGGCTGCTGCCTTTCCCATCTCTCTCAGCCATGATGGGTGCCGGGAAAGGGACGGTGGAACATGGTCACCCCCATGGCAACCGACTATGTGGTCACCTGTCCCCAGAGGGGGGGCACCTCTAGGAGGGCTCTCAAGGGGATGGCCAGCCAGGCCTCAAAATGGCCTGCCAGCAAGCTGCAATCCCCCTTCCCATCCAACACAGCCTCCTGAAAAGATGCTCTTAACAGATGGAGGATATGCCAAACCAAACTTCCCCTTCCTATTTAAAATTGTCTGTGCACAAAAACTTGCAATCATGCACACGAAAAGAGAAAGTCACAGATTATGCATATGCTCATTAAGTTCAAGTGCCTTTCTGACCTCACTGATATCTTTCATGAATTCTTTTCAACTTTCCCTCCCTCACATAAATCATGTCAATATCTGCTAAGGTACATAGACCTAGTAGGTCATCTTTGGTAATACCATCAGTGATATATACTATACTATGGAATACTTTACCATTTATAGTTTTGTGCAGAAAATTCCAATGCTTATGCCCAGGAATACATGAGTGGTATTACCTGGCAAATAAGATGTTCAAGAGAGATTTTATTATGTGAATGCACAGGAGGGCAAAATTAATGTTCCTCAATCAACCTTCATTTGCATTTCTTAAATTTAAATTCACAAACTTAATATTCATGCAAATTTTAATTAGTTTCAAGTCAGATAAAAGTGAGAAAGACAATCCCTGCACACTTCTAATGAACCAGCATGTTGTTCAAATAACTCAGCAAGATTAGCTAACTCTGCCAGAATTTAAAATAATTCATGCATTGCTGGTAGACTTTCCAGAATGTTCAAACTATTTCCACAAATACTAGTCTCCTAATTATCTAATTAAATATGATATGCACTCCAATTATAACTCTTACATTCACCCTAGGAACATAATTTCCTCCCCCCCCCCCCTTTTAAGAAGAAACTTTAGCCTGGTTTTATACCTTTGACACTTGCATTGGAGGGTCCCAATGTGATTAGCTTTACTTGGTAATTAAGCCTTACAGGATGATTCTGGCTTTCATTAAGCGTTTTAACTCTGATATTTAACACAGCCATGGACTGGCAAAAAGGCTAAATGAGAGTGTACAGAGGTTCAGCAAAGCATGCAACAGTCCACAATACAGGCTCTTCTCTCCTGAGCAAATTAGTATAATATATCTACTAGCCAAGGCATTACAAACACTCAAATACTTCGAACACAGTTAAAATGAGCAGGAAAAGAATGTGTTTGTGCTGTAATTTCCTCAATCCCCCCAAAAGTACAACACAAGAAACCACATTTCCCCCTCGATTTCTTGCTTCTTTTGGAATGAGGGCTTTCGAGAAATCAACAGGGTCCTAGTTCTATGTCCAAAATCTGAAACAACTGTGGCCAAATCCACAGTAAACAAATAATCCAGTTTGAAACTGGATTATTTGCCATGGCTCCTTCCTATTGGATCCTGGGATTTGTCATTTTTCAAGGTCTTTAGCCTTTTCTGCCAAAAAGTGCTGGTGCCTCACCAAATTACAAATCCCAGGATTCCATAGGAAGGAGCCATGGCAAATAATCCAGTTTCAAACTGGATCATTTGTGTAGTGTGGATCTGGCCTCTGTTCTTCCCACTCCATTTCTTTCTTTCCCCATCACCTCCACAGTACACCAAAACCTGTAGGCTGCAGAATATATAATCTGAGGCCTTGACATTGCTAAGCCTTTGTAAATTACAGTATGAGCTCTTAGGAATGTGAAATACAAACTGAAGTGGATACCCTAACATCTGCATCCAGAATCTGAGGCCTTGCTCAGTATACAATTATTTCACTAGGATTTCATTTCCATGACAACATCCCAGGGAATCTAGGGAATTGTAGTTCAGGGAGGGGTATTTGGAATTCTTAGCCAGAGGGCTCTTTGCATCTCACTAAACTACAAACCCTAAGATTCCTTTAGTTGTGGGAGATAAAACGGGATCATGGTGCTATACTCATATGTGAAAAGGCTCCTGGTGTTTTCAGGATCTTGACTGAGCCTCTAGCAATAAGGGCTGTACAAAACAGATACATAAAGCTCCCCCCAAAATGCCCAGTAGATCTCATGCCCAGTTGCCTGGAATTGTTGCAGTGGCAGCAGCGGCTTCTCCCCGCCACCGCCAGTTGACCCCCTGGGTTTCCTTGCAGCGGCAGCAGTGGCTTCCCTCTGCCATCACCAGTTGACTGCCCGAGTCCTGACACAGACACAGTAGTGGCATCCCACGGCCATTGCCATCACCAGTTAACTGCCTGGGTGCTGTCACAGCAGCAGCCATGTCCCACTGTCATAACCAGTTGACTGCCTGGGTCCTGTTGCAATGGGAATAGAAATATTACTGTGTTAGACGTAAATCATAAGTGGGAATTGAGCAGTCCTGAGATGTTGGTGAACTGGAAAGGCCTGCAGCCTTAGTAACTATAGACAACACTGTAGCACTATTTTTTAATATTTATTTATTTTTGCCCTCAGAATGCAGATTGGCCATGAGCGGCAGGAGCAGATTGTGACGTGGAGAGGGAATTTGATTGTGGGTGGTGATTTGCATGTGGGTGGTGATTGGCTGAGGGAGTGAAAGGAGTGGGCAATCGGCACACTGAAAGAGGCAATATACCTAAACCCATTGTACATACCTAAGAGGCAACATACATACATACCTAAGGCCATTGTGCATACATAACATTTTTATATATAGATTACAGTGTATAGCATTAGGATCAAAAAGACCTTGATGGCTGACTCATCACAAATGTAATAGCATAATATACCATTCATAAGCCCCCATGCTAGCATTCCTTCAGATGACATCAAACACAAACACTTGCAATATTGCTCCAGTGTTTCCTGTTTACTGATAAAGCTCTTAGGATACCCTACCTTTTGGCATTTGTTGTTGTTATTACCTGCTGTCAAAATGATTTCAGCTTATGGCCACCTTATGAATGTGAGACCTCCTGTTATCAACAGCCCTGCTCAGGTCTTGGCCACTCAGGTCTGTGGCTTCCTTAATTGAGTCCATCCACTTGTAATGTGGTCATCTTCTTTTCCTACTGCCTATTTAACTTTGTGTTTAATAATGACTTATATCTTCTCATTATATGGCCAAAATATGACAGTCTCAGTTTCATCATCTTGGGGAGAGTTCATGCTTGATTTGCTCTAGGACCCATTTATTTGTCTTTTTGGCAGTGCATGGTATCTGTAGACCTCTCCTCTAGTACCATATTTCATAAAAGTTGAATCTCTTCCTATTAGTTTTCTTCACTGTCCAGCTTTCACAACCATACATAGAAATTGAAAATACAATGGTATTGACATTCCTGACTGTCATATTCAACAATATATCTCTACATTTGAGAATATTGTCTAGTTTCTTCATAGCTGCCCTTCTTAGTCTTCTTCTGATTTCTCTGCTACACTCTCCATTTTGATTAACTGAGACAAATAGGAAATCTTTAACTTCTCAATTATTACCTGCCCTGACACCCCCTTCCCCCTTACCTAAAATGATTGACAATATTTAATAATTTGGCCAACTGTGGTCCTTCAAGAGTTTGGCAAGTAAATCAGGGGCTTTCAAAAGTAGGAATCCCAAAGACTAGCGCTGATACTCAATCACGTATACACTATGGAGCGTCTATTACAAATTTCAAAGAAAGATAATCTGCAAGGCAGCTGTCTGCCTGAACATCTGGCTAATCCCATTGACCATAGATGAGATATTCAAGGTTTGCAAAGAGCTATCTTACCTATATCTTCCTGCAAACAAAGAGGGTTACTTCTTCCATTTAGTTTCAAAGTATCAACACATTGAGTGTTGTTAACATATCCAGAACTTCTGGAAAGTCGAACAAGAGAGAGAGAGAGAGAGAGAGAGAAGCCAAAAGAGAGAGAGAAAGAGAGCTGGGGGGAAGACTTTCTGGCTTATATATAGCCCTTTCCTAACTTCAGGGCTGTCCCCTGGAGTGGAGACACCAGTATTGTGGACCCAGGCTGTACCTACCGCCCCCTCCTCCAAAAGAACACACGTACACAGAATTTTTCTAAATCGATGTATTGATAACAATTGGAAATGAGTATTAGGTACAGGTTAGTAATATATGATGAATAATATGTGTTGGCAATAAAAGGCCACAACTTGCCGGTGGCTGCAAATGGTTGGCACTGAGGCATGGGTCCGGATCCCTTCATTAATCAATCCCCATGTTGATTAATGGTGTCCATGTTGGTCCTGCCGACTCCTTTTGGATGGGGAGACACCTGGCCGAGCCGTCCCGCTCAACACTCCCCCTCCTCCTGGAAACAAAATGTAACAGCCATTAACTTTGGGTAAAAGTGGGGAGGGGTCTCCGTGAACTTGGACTTAAACGTGAACTTGAACTTAAACTAACCCCCCCATCTACCCGGATCAGGGCCCATGCCAACCGCCAGAAAATTGTGACAAGACCTGTATATGCAAGCCCAGCAATTTAGGGAAGGTGGGCGGGACTTTGGCTCCCGGCAATTGACTGCCAGGGACCGCGCTGGGAGCCGGCTTATATAGCGGCTCCCGGCGGGGCCAGCCACATCACTAGGCCATTCCAGAAGCGCGGCGGAAATTCCCTCCCCCCACCTACCAGCCCAGCCAATCGGGCGTAAGCAAGCCCGCGCCCATTGGCTGGCTCTCCGCACTCCTGCCCAGCCCTAAGGACGCCAGGAAGAAGACGTCCCTGGCGATGGCGGCCCCCACGCCAACCATGCGGTCGCAAGGGTGCCCCCCCCAGGGACGAGGACGAGGAGCACGGGCCAGAGGACGAGCCGTGGGGGCCGGCCGGGCCGCAAACTGGCCCACCGCTGAGGCGGTAAGCCCCCTTCTATTGTAGGGTCCAAAAGGCCCCATGTGCTTAGTGATGTGTGCAGATGTGAACATGACCTCTGCTTTAGATTGCCTGGGTGAGATGAACAATGGACTTGCAAACCTGAAACAATGCCAATAAAATATAGACCTCTGCCCTATTTAGGATTGCTCAATATCTCTGGAAACTGCAGAATACCTCAAAGTGGGGGATGCATACCAGTCTGAGTCAGTTTGGCAAAGTTTCTGTTTGGTGAAGAGAAGCAAAGCAGTTAGGCATTGATTGTTCTCAGTGAGCCTATTTCCTTGTCAGCAAGGGGGAGATTCCAGTTTGTACTTTAAAATGAGGCTTGAATTTTACAAGATGAACAGGGATCCAGGCTTTTGCCCTACCCTTCCAGCATGTATGCAAACTTCTGGCAATAGCCAGCTTGCTGCATTAAGCATCAAATGTCTACCTGCAAATCATATTTATTGAGCGCAACTCATGACATTAGTTAAAATTTGAGTGGGCTATGTCACTCTAGCTTGAAACAGCTCTATTGGTATCCTATCTGTTCCCAGTTATTTCTTCCTTTGCATCTTCCACTTTATTTCTAAAATTGTCAGTTCATCTTCAAATGGCTCTTCCTTGAATGAATTGGTCATTCTTTTGTTTCTTTTATCTAGTTCTTCAATGTATTGTTTTCATTGTCTTCTCATTTCTTCTTGGTCATGTAATGTATTCCTCTCCTGGTCTGTCTATTATTAATGAGACAGATACAATAACCCATCTTTATTTATATGTATTGCAAATCTAATAGTTGTCCTCTTCAATATACTCCCCATTCAGACTCACACACAGACACTCTCTTGTTTACCACTGGCTGAAGGTGTGGAGCAGATCAGTTTCTGTCATCTGTTTCAACACATCTGCTGTTTTCTTCTTTACTGCATCAATTGACTCAAAACATGTTCCTTTAAGCACTGATTTCACTTTAGGAAAAAGAAAAAAAATCTGGTGAATATGGAGGATGTTCAAATGTAGTAACGTGTTTATCGGCCAAAAACAGCATCACAGAAAGTGCTGCATGCCTATATTACCCTTATGAAGAATGACACCATTTCCCCAAAGTTCTGGCCTTTTTCCCCCTAGACTTTCTCTCAGCTTTGTCAAAATTTCCTTATAATAATGCTGGTTCAGTGTTCTGCCTTCTGGAATCCATTCTGCAAAAATTATGCCCTTGATGTCAAAAACCAACCAAACAAACAAAAACCCAAACAAACAAATAACAAAAAACAAAAAGTGAGCATGGCTTTGAATGTGATCTTGCTTTGATGTGTTGTTGTTGTTGTTGTTTTCATTCTTGGTAATGATGGTGTTTTTCAGTACATTGACTGTCATTTTGTCTCAGGATGATACTGGAAGAGCCAGGTTTCATTACAAGTGATGACTTTTTGAAAAAGATTTCGGTCTGTCTCAAGTTGCTGCAGAATGTCAGTTCAAATTACCTTGCGGCACTCTTTTTGCTCTGGTGTGAGAACCGTAGGGACCATCTTGGCACAAACTTTTCTCATGTTGAGATCCTCATGAAAAATTTTCCACGCAGTGCTGTTGTCAATGTTCACGTCTTCAGCTATTATTCGGACACTGAGTCAGTGGTCTCCTTGAACAATCTGGCTGATTTTTTTCCACAATTTCTTTTCCACAATTTCTTTTTTCCACAAGGTCACCTGAGTGGTGACTTTGAACATGTCTGAACCTTCAAGACAAACACCAGCACTCTTGAAGAGGAAGATCATCAAGGGTGTTCATCGCCTTCCCCATTCTCATGTCCTTCTCTGAATCCTTTGTGCCACTCAAACACATGTGCACGAGACATTCTCCATAGGCCTCAGTAAGCATTTGAAAAGATTCCATTGGTGTTTTGTTCAATTTTACTAAAAATTTCAAATTGACGTGTTCCTTGGCTTTTAAACTTAGCATTTTTCCAGCACACAACTGACAACACAGCTGCTTTAAACAATGACTGCCAATTAACTGAATGGCCAAGAGTGCTGGTGTTTGTCTTGAAGGTTCAGACATGTTCAGGGTCACCACTCAGGTGTTCACAATCAGTTCTCCCTGATGTGTCTGAAAGGTTGAAACACAGTTTTGTTGTTTAATACACAGGCTTCGTATAGCATCCCCACTCTTGGTTTAAATTTTTCTTTGATATTTCAGATATTGTGGAAGAAGTCTCTTGTTCTACCTCCCTCCACCCATTTTCTTCTATTTCTTTTTTTTTTTAAATATAGTTTTTTTAAAAAGATTTAAAATATAGTAAAAATTAGGAAGATTAAAAACAAAGAAAAGAGAAAACTGAAATACCATAAAGTAAAAAGTAAAGAATACAAAACAAAATTAAAGAAAGAAAAGAAGAAAAAGTTACTTCTGAACTTCTTTTCAACAGTTATATATGCATATAGTTATTTATACCTCTCTCTCCAAAATTGTCCCATGATCTGTTCTCTCAATGACATATTATTTCCAGTTATCAAACTCAAAAGTCTTTAAAATCCTCTGCATCAATATGTGTATCTGAATCCATTTTTAAAATCTTTTTCACATACCCAGCACACATGATAAAATGTCCCTGCATGTTGTTCACAGTTCAAACATAAATTAGACACACCTTTATACACTCTAGACAATTTCTCTGGGGTCATATACAAATGATATATCATTTCATTAAAAAACATTCTTGAAGAATTTATTTATTTATTTATTTCAGTTCAGTTCAGTTCAGTTCAGTTCATTTATATGCCACCTTTCTCCCAAAGTGGGACCCAAGGCAGCTTCCAAGAACCATCAATTAAAACAATCACAATAAAATTTAAAACAGTTAAAACCACAGTTAAAACATTTTTAAAATCATTTTAACAAAGTTTAAAAAGATAAATGAAGAGAGAGGTATAAACCCTGCTTATGAATTATACATTATCCGGCTCCCTGCCATGCAGCAGAGCCGCTAGGCACAGGGAGCCGCACTTTGTCACGCTGTTTGTGGTTCAGAGACCATCTCTGTGTCGCAGGTGCGTACAACGCCTGCGGCGGAGGATGAGGGGCGGGCCAGAGGCTATAAAGGGCCCTGCTTCCCCTCACCTCCTCCTTCTTGCCTCGAGTGATCTTTGACCCACCCTCCCGCCACTTGAATACTATGATAATTGGTTGCTTCGGAGCCAGGTAGGAATTTCCCCACCCTTTTCTCGGGGGGGGGGGGTTTCGCCTACCCCATACTAGGATGGCAGCATTTGGGAAATTGGCTTGGGTGGTGTCTTAATATGTAAATCCCACTTTGCCATGGCGAGGAAGGGGGAGGCATAGCTTCGGTGGGCACCTTGGCACCAATTTTCGGTGAAGGTAGGGTCTCTGGAAGGGCCACTTCAGGTCGTGGGGCCTAAGGGGACAGAAGGAGACCCGCCTTGGCATTGGCCTAAAGGATAATCCTTCACCCCAATACGTGGGGCTTGGGTGAGGGACCACCTTCCAGATGAGGGCCGGCTGGGGAGCAACCCCAGGCAACTGGGGTTCCTATCCAGGGCCCAGGTGTCCGCCAGGGAAGGCTGAGGGGTGTGGTCCAGTATAGACCTACTCCCTCACCAGGTTGCCTCCCCCTGTTGAAGATATTAGAAGGGAATTAAATAGGTTAATTTAATAAAAATTCTTTATTTCACCCCATTTCATGTGTGTGGTTTCGTTATTCTGCAATCACCCGGCAAAAAAACTGCTTAAAGAAAAACGTCTTTGCCTGCTGGTGAAATGATAGCAGGGAGTGGGGACAGCCTAGTCTCCCATGGAAGGGAGATCCAGAGCATTGGAGGAAACACTGAGAAGGCTCTCTCTCATGTCCTCACCAATGAGCTTGTGACAGTGGTGGGGCAAAGAGAAATCCTGCCCCCGATGAATTTAGAGCTCTAGAAGATTCATATAGGGAGATATGGTCTTTCAAATATTCTGGTCCTGACCAACACTTTTAATAACATAATGTAAATTTCGACCCCTTTGACCACATATTTCCTCATTAATCAATTTGTATGTTATAATGAAAATTCTTAGTCCATTTTATCATATACTCTTTGACTTGTTCTTCTTCCATTTCAAATTTCAATGGAACTTTATACATTTTAGCAATAATATGGTCATCTTCTTTACACAACTGCATTTCAAATTCTGATTTACTTTGTTCAAAACCATATGTCTTTTTATCCATTTTAATTCTTTCCAATAACTGTATGTAAAAGAACCATTAATAAAATGTACCCCTCTGCTGCTAACTGCTCTATTGGTTTAATTTTATATTCCCCTTGGCCACTCTTCAGAAGGTCTTGATACCTTAATCCCCTTTATTTAGCTGTTCTTCCTCTTCTATAAAAAGAGGTGCTGAGACCCATAGACACATTTTCAGGAACAACTTGGTTTATATCTATTCACACTCTCAATAACGCACATACCACAAAATAATTTTTAAAATCTATACTAACTTTAACTTTATAATACTGTGCAGTCCAAATCTCCCTGCCATCCAAACCTCAGATTTGGCCCTTCCAGCTCTAATAACATTTTGCTTCTCAGCATCACCCTTTATTTTATATGAACCAAACAAAAGACCACAAAATACAGTCTAAAATCAGGTAAACCCAACCTCCTCTTTCCCTTTAGTCTTGTAAGACTTTATATGTAACTTGTGTTTTCCCCCTTGTCATACACATTTCAATATATATATATATATATATATATGTATATATATATTTGCTTTAAAGGCACATCAGTTGTAAAAAACAGGTATTGTGGGAAACAGGAATATCATTCTAGGCAAAACATTCATTTGCCAACTGATTCAGGGAAATAAAGAGATAACACACAAGAAATGGGGTGAAATAAAAGGGTCTTTATTTAACCCTACCTATTTAATGCCCACTCAATCTTCAGTGGGGGGTGGCAACCTAGTGTGGGAGCAGCTGGGGCAGTTTGTCCAGCCTGGACCTATACCCCCCAGCTTCCCTGAGCAAACACCTGAGCCCTGTAGAGGAACCCCAATAACTGGGGTTGCTCTCCAGCCGGCTCGCATCTGGAAAGTCAACCTGAAAGTCCGCCACCCAATCTGTCCAGATTAAAGTGAGGAGATTATCCTTCAAGCCAACCCCAAGGTAGGCCTCCTTCTGTTCTCCCAGCTTGTACAACTTTATGTGACCCTTTCAGAGACCATCCCTTAACCAAAATTGCTGCCATAGGTGCACACCGGAATCTATGCCTCCCCCTTTCCCTTTCTATTTGAGGGTTCACCGTTTAATCTATTTTAGACACCACCCTAGCCAATTTTTCCTAATGCCGCCTTCCTAGTATGGGGTAGGTGGAAAAAAAAAGCTGAAGAAAAGAGGGTAAAAATTCATACCCAGCTCCAAATCAATCATTACCATACCATTTTAGCAATGGGAGGCTGGGCTGACAAATTCAAAAGGAGGAGGAAGTGAGGGGCAGCAGGGCTTAAATAGCCTCTGCCCCCGCCCCTAGCTTCCCATCACCAGCACACACACTGAGATGTCATCAAAGGGGGCCTCATTCCCCCCTCATGTTCAGCAAATGCAGCTCCCTATCCAGACAGCTCTGCTGGTCAGATGGGAGCTGGGTTTTATCCACAGAAATTCTCCCTAACAATAAGTTTAATTTCTCCCATCTTAATAGATCTTTCTTAATTTCATTCCATGCCTTAACATAATTGTTTTGAAATAACATACAATTCATATTTGTCACCATAATTCCCAGATATTTAACTTTCTATAGATTTTCCTTGTGTTTTTTCTGGGCTGTGAGTCCGTGTTTTGGAATAGTTTCTTTCGAACATTTCGCCTGCATCTGTGGCTGGCATCTTCTGAATGCCAGCCACAGATGCCATCAAAGGAAAGAAACTATTCCAGAACACAGCCTCCCAGCCTGGAAAAAACACAAGGAAAATCTATGGATGCCGGCTGTGAAAGCCTTCAACTTCACATTTAACATTCTTCTCAATTTTGAAACCTGTTTTATCCATCAATTCAACAATCATCTATATTAATATTTTTCTTTAAGATCTTAGTCTTTTGATTATTCATCTTGAAGCCTTCCAACTCAACAAAATCTTTTTTTTCCATTGACACTTCTATACCTTCCAAAGGATTTTGCAGAACTACACCAAATCATCAGCAAATGCCCTTAACATATAAATTTCTTTATTAATCTTTATTCAGAAGATCCTTTTGATCTTGTCTTATATCTCTATTCAGTGCCTCAAGAACCAAAATACACAAAAATGGAGACTATGGACATCCTTGTCTTGTTCGTTTTTGAATCTCACTAGGTCTTCTTGTTTTGTTATATCCAGCAATTGATTACTTCCTTTTAAAATAAACAACCCACATTCCCACAGCAGTCTCATCTCTTTACTTAGTCAGATTCAATATTCTCAAGGTACATTCATCAAAAACAAAAGAAGAAATCTTCTATCTTTTAAAAACTATTTCCCCCTTTATTCATATATAACTTTGTTGAGCCACAATCTTATTAAGCTTTTTGCTTTTAAACAAAAGTCTTATAGTCTTTATTTTCTCCCTTCTTGCTTACAAAAAGAAGGCAACTTATTGAGCTTTTAATCTCACCAGCAATCAGAAGATCTCCCTTCAACTTTACATTAGGTCATTAAGATGTGGTTTAAAAAGTGAGGATTTTTTTGCAGGTCTAGTGTTCATTAAAGTCTTGCTTAGGTGGATTCAGCCTGATGTTACTTCCAAGCCCCCCACCCATCAACCACGTACTGCTCAATTCACTGTGATGACCCTAAGGTTTCAGTGGTCTCCTCCCATTTCAGAGCACACTTGAGTGATCTCATGCTCTCTCCTGATCTGGAGAGAATTTTCACTAGCTGGAATTTGCCTCCTAGACAGCTATTTTGCTGCCTAAGCTTTCCCTGCTGTAAAGCTTTTGCAGGGACATCATTCTGCCTCATTCCTCACCCTGAAGCCCCCCTGTTGTCTTCTGTTTCTCTGCATTGATTCTTATAGTTGTTTTCTTTGTCCCTGTACACAAGTCAATGAACAGTAGTGTTCAGGGTTCTGATCTATTTGTTTCACTTTTTAATTTGTGTGGTGGTTTGATTGCATGTTCATGTGAGGCAAAAGGCTTGCTGATGCTGGTTTTGCTGTCGCTGGTAGAGTTTTCCATGTCAGCTAGTCTTTTTTTTTTTTTTTTTTAAAGAGCCAGACTAAATTTGCGAAACAGCTACGCATTTGGACACTCAGAATAACAAGGATGAGCAGTAATGTCCCATGGCAAAACCACTACAATCTTAATTATGTTATTTTATGTTTCTTGATTATTATGTGCTTTAACATTCCATTTATTCTCCTCCCCCCCATTGATGCATGCATGCAACACATTTTATACTAACTCTTTTATATAAAGAGATGGGACCATAAAAGCCTGATTATTACTCTTCTTGCAATTATACTCTAAAAAAACCACAGTAAATCGAAATATATTTGTTTTATTCTGTCTCTAGAAGATAAATGTTTCAAAACATATTGCAGGGGAGATATGATTTTCTTTACCTTATTTTATATGCTTTAATTCCCACTGCCCCTAACACTCTCATTTATATTTATAATGTTACAAAATATACCATCTGTCATGCTAGCTGTGGGAGGCCAGATTACAGTACAGAATAATATGATTCATTTTTAATAGAAATCACTACTGGTTAATTATAATGTGAAGTGTCTCTTGGAAATGGAGCAATTATTTCACTGGTATTTTTGAGGCTGGAAAGTCAGACAGACCCATAGTTTCCTTTGTCATCTTCAGTTTTGCTGAAAATGGAACAATATGATACAAAATTAGCTTTTCCTCACTCTTTGAAAACACAGTTTTCGATTTCTTGAAGTGAGTGGTAATTTCCATGTAAACGATTCACACTTGAGTGACTTCATTGGCTTTCATCATATCTGGCGCTCACTGTGTATAGATGGAGCTCAAATCTAACCATTCAGCCATGACTGCTTCCCTTTTCACCAGTTTCTATTACTTCATTGTTTTGTTGATATCTCTCATAAGTGACCTCTTGCTCTCATTTTGCAAAATATTCCAAAAGAACGGTTGAATGGCAAGCAGTAAAGAGTAATCACTCCAGCAGCATTGGGGGGGTGGGGAGTCCACATTGGGAAGCAAATATATTCTTCCCTGGGACAGAAATTTCCTACACCATCTGTGGTGTGTTAAATATGTGACATGAGTAGAAATAGAAAGAATATTCAAAATTATTTGAAAATAGTCAAAAGAACATGGTTTTGACCATCAAGAAACGGTAATGAAGAAAATCCTAGATTGAAGAGAATTTTCAGTTTAGGACTTATAGAGTGTAAAATTCTCACATGCCATTTTTTTTTTTACACAGAAAACAACATTTTATATGCTGGACACAACATTTAACAAGATTATTTTCTGCTCAGAAAATGTTTTGTAGCTGGAAGCAGGAATAATGAGGCCAGACACAAGATATGGGTAAAAAGGGCCACTTTATTTAATTTTAACCTATTTAAACATTCCAACTGCATTGTGGGGAGACAACCTGTTGTGGCAACAGCTGGGGCAGGAGGTCAATCTGAAACACCTGAACCCTGGCAAGAAACCAGACTCTGGGTTACTAACCGGCCAGCACACATCTGGAAGACCAACCGGAAAGTCCCTCCCCCAAGTCACAGGAATTAAGGAGAGGGTTTATCCCTCAGGCCAGTCTCAAGGGAAGGCCTTTTTGCCACCACACTAGTCACAGGACCAAAGGCGGAAACTCCAGGGATCCCTTTCACTGAAAAGTGGTGCCAAGATGCACACCAAACTAAAATCTCTTCCCCCCCAGCCAGTGAGCACCTATTTAAAACACCACCCCAGCCAATTGTCCTGTGCCAAAAACACCAGTATGCTGTAGGTGGTGTGGGGGGATGACAATGGAGGAAGGCAAAAATTCCTACCTGGCCCCCAAGTGACCACTGACGTCACACTATGATAGCAGTGGGCAGGTGTGTCGATTGAAGAAAGAGGAAGCTACAGGGGAGGCAGAGCCATATAAGTCTCTGGTTCTGCCCCCTGTGCTTATGTAATCAGAGCAAGCACCAATTATCCAGATTACAGCCCTCATGCCTGATCCATCCCCGTAAAGGGTATCCCATCCATCTCGCTTCACTGTTGGAGGGGGACCACAGTGTCTTGCACAGAAAATGCTGCTTTTTTTCAGGAACCCCCCTCCCCATGGACTCTGAAGAATATTTGAAGACTTTCTTAGAGCAGGAAGAAAAGTGCTAAAATCACCTGTTGCCTCCAAAGAGGAGGAGGAGGATTGCATCCCTAGGCATGAGATGGTACTAATAAACATCCCTTTCTAGGATGCATAGTCACAAGACCACTTGATCACCAAAAAATGTCTGGCTGGTGACTCCTCCACCCCAAAGACTCATGAGATTGAAATCTCCTTTAAGTGTTGTCAAACATTATTTATGTCTTTGAAATGTCTTCATTTAACATTTTTATATTGCTGTTTTGCATTAGCACTGTTTACAGTATGTTTCTGATTTCTCCCTCTATTTTCTCAATTAAGCTGGAAGCATCGGGGAAGATTACTTATGGATCCATGAATAATTTCTTTTTCTCTTGCTTCCTTATCTTTTTGTTTTGTTTTGCTTACAACCATTCATTTTAATGGCCTGTTAGGCATGTGCATGAGCAATCCAGAAGATGAACTTAAAGTCCCTGCCATCATTCATCAGTAGACAACTTGCAACAGTGATTTCTTTTCTTTGCCTGGGGAGAACATCTGATCACTTCAGGCAGACTCCGAATAAAGTACTCACCAGCAGATGGTGCTTCAGGAAGAACTGGTCCCTTTCATTAACTGTCACTCATTTGTCATATATTGCTTCCGTATTTTGCCCAGACAGCTCCATTTTAACAAATGAAAGCAAAAATTAGCAATACTATTGCTATTTGATACTATTGGATTTATGTGTTTTGAGATTACCGGTACATTTGTCATTCCATGTTTGGCATGGCCAGTGTTTCAAACTCCTCCTATGACAAAACTGCTGCTGTTTTGGAACATGTCATTGTTTATGACTCTCAGAGAAATAAGGCTTTGCTTGCTCCTAATAGCAAACACCAGACTGCTTGTGGTAGAGCTCTCGGTCCCTTGCTGTCATAACAGTGATGGGTGAGGAAACAACATGGCTGTGTCACAATAGGTGCAGGGCCATAGGGGCTGGTGTTATCCCACCAGGAAACCACGGCAGAGACAGAGCAGGTTTCAGGAGGATCCAGTATTTTGCCTGTAGGAATAAAAAGGAGACAAGCCAAGACTGAGGGCTCCCTTTGAGCTCCTAGTACATTTTGATGTATGGTGCATTGAATAAAAGGTGAGTTAAAACAGTTTGATTCTAAGCTTCTCTGTTTAGAACTGATACCTGGATGTAGAGACTGTGGCAGCATTTCATGTCAATTATGCACTAAGAACTATTAATACTGTAATTGTACGGACACCCAGAAGTGATTAATTCACAGTGAATGAGATGGGACTTCTGAATAAACATACATACAATATTGGAGTGTTTAAGTGGCACAGCCCCATGTACAGATGGCTTACTATCGACAACAGATGAGCACATTGTAAAATAATAGCCACACTAGTCATTTGCTGAAAATATGATAAAGGGTAAATGAAAGGATCCAATGCAGATGTATTTTTCCTAATTTCCTAAACATAGCTAGATACTATATTCCATGAGTGTTCATGTTCCTTCTGTCTCTGCACAAATTTGCCACTCCTTTCTATAGTTTGCCTTATCTATAATCATAAAAGAGGACTATGTATATCTGACAGCCGCAACTCCTTGGGACATTGTGCTAGGTATCTCAAACTTTGACATCAACAATGGTCCAAATTTCAGTGCTGAGTTTCAAATGGAAATGTTGACTGAGGAGTTTGCTAGAAGATATATATATATATATATATATATATATATTTCTTTCAGACATTTTAGTATATGCTTCACAATATGACACTGTTGTCATCCAAGTTCCAGTGACTAGCATATCAAGGAAAGTCCAAAGGGTAAAAGGTTTTCTAGAAACATTGTGGTAGTCACTTCAAAATTTGTCAGAGGGTTTGTGGCTGTCACTGAATCGTTGGTGAGGATCTGGAAGTCAAAATTCCAAATTAAGTACTTCCTAGAAACAAAAGGGGGGTGTCATAATACATCAAGACTACACCTCCATAGCTGCACTGCTGGAGGGTGCTGGAGGGAGGGCTATTTGATGGTCTCCCTGAGGAGAGACCAGAATGCAGTGTGCTTGGTGCATTTTCGCACGAGGCAAATCACATGAGGGAGGAGAGGCAGAGGTTTCTTAAGCCTCAACCACATTCTCATGTGCCCCTTTCTCCTTAGTTCTTGGGAGGAACTTGTTGGACTGTGCTTCCATTGCAGGCTTCCGATCTGTTAACGGGCTTTTGGTGTCTGGAGAGGGAGTGCTTCTCTCACAATTGGACAGCAACCCAAGGACCATATTCCAGTCCTAAACTGCTCCCAGACATATAATCATATCTTGGAAGAGCCTGGAAGGGACCACAAGGTCCATCTAATCCAACCCTCTTCCATACAGGAATGCATCATTTCAAATGGACAAATTTAAACTTAACTCAGACAAGAAAGAAGCACTGCTGGTTAGTCAAAAGACAGATCAGGGAATAGGGATTCAGCATGTTCTGAATTAGATTAATGACTCCGCAGACACGGATCTGCACCCTGGATATACTCCTAGATTCAACCCTGAGCCTAGAAGCCCAGGTTTCAGTGGTGGCTAGGGGTGTAATTTCTTCTAAGTTCCTTCTCAAAGGTAGCAATGAGTAATTTCTTTCATATATATATATATATATATATATATATATATATATATAATATTTTTATTACAACTTATAAAAATACATTAATGCCATACAGAATTAAAAAGGCAATTGTATATATTAGGCATTACTTTGAGCCCTGTGAGCCCTGTGCCATAAATCATGCGTTATTTATGTTATATCATATACCATATATCTTATAACATAAGATAATATAAGATAACATAAATTTGTTGTGTAACTGTTTAGATGTGTCCATATATCACATTTGTTAATTTTTCTCCCTTTGTCTTGCTCTAATATCTTACATATCTATGTTGTATATAATATATACCCATACAGTATATATTCTGTTTTCACATACATACCTACATACATTTACCTACACTTATGTACTCATTTAACTAAAAAACATTCACTCTATCCATTTATACATCTATCTTTCTCACACATCAGCCATTCCAACCTTCCTATCTGGCTTTCCCATAGTTTCTGCCTGTATACTTGCACATCCAATTTTGTTATTCGTATGGTTATATTTACCCAATTTATTTCTCCTTTTTCATCATTCATTATTATTGTTCATTTCTATTGCTTATTTTGTATATTTTCCCTTTTTCCTTTCCCCCTATTGTTTTCCCTATTGTGTTTCTTCTTGTTCTTCTTATTAGTTTTTTCTTATTTGAAGGTTTAGATTTAGGTTTGCATATTCAATATTAAATTGATATAGTTTGGTATTCCATGTCCCCTAATCTATCTGGTATTTTATGTCATCGGGGTATTACTTAGGGTATTTTTCCCTCTACCTTTATTACTATGAGGAGGGTCTTAAAAGGATTACCATTATTTACTTTACTTTGATGTATACAAATATGTATAATTAACTGTCTATACATGTGTTTGATATTTTCCTACTCATTTACCCATTTTCCTTGTTTTCTCATTCTATATTTGATTCTTCACTGAATTGTTGGATATTTCAATCTGACTTTCATGTATTCTGAAAGCATTCTCCAGTCCAAAGCAAATTTTTTTATGTTTTTTCCTTTGTTTTCCTTTGAGTAACATTGATAGTCTGCCCAGCTCTACAGCAATGAGTAATTTCAGCAACATTTCCTGCTGTGAAAAAGTCTTCAAACACCATGTGGTTTTTGAAGGCTATTCAGAATTCGAGACTTATTGTGTGCAAAATTCACTCATGGTTGTTTTGCATTGACAACAGCATTTTCTGTGCTGGAAACAGCATTTTCTGCATGGAAAATAATATTTGAATGTAAAAATATTAATCCCTGCACAAAAAATGCTGTTGTCTGTGCAAATCAAATCAATTGCATGTGAATTTTATGTAGAATAAATCCCCATTACAGCATTTTTTGCACAGGAAGTAATATTTCTGCATTCATATATTATTCTCCATGCAGAAAATGCTGTTTTCTGTGCAAAAAAAAAAAAAAAAAAAAGTGCAAATTTTGCTCTGAATAAGTCCCAAGCTATGAAGATTCCCATCAGTTCAGGATTGGCACCAGAGTTTCTCAATACTTGACATACATGTTTTTCAACCATTTTTTTGTATATTTTTGAATATTCTTTCCATCCCTAGTGGTGACTAGGAGTACCTTTGCATAGTTATGGTTTGTGCACCAGCTGAGTCCACTCCTTGAGATGTCAGATCTGGCCATGCTATGTTTGTTTGCTATGTGTTTTTAACTGTTGTAAGCCATCTTGAGTCTCAAACTGGAAAAAAAGAGTAATAGTCATAGTAATGTAATCACCACCACCACTTTCCCCTTGTTAATGTTGATGCAAATGTAATACTATACAACAGGTGAAACTATACATGAAGGAAAGTTGGAATGTACATTGGCGGTAGAGGAAATATGGGAACCATGACTTGCTTCTAGTATCCTGGCCATATTTAAAGAATCACTATGGTGTTGTCTAGACAATGAAGGAAAAAAAAAACTCTGCATAGAATGCGAGGAGAATATCTTTTTGTCCCAACGAGATCCCATCATTTTCAGAAGGACAGGAATCAAAACCTGAAAATAACTTTATAAGAAAAGCCTTTGCATTTTCTCCTGAAGTTTTTAAAAACATATGTGGAAATGTGCCTTACCACCCATTCGGACAACCGATTCACCATGCAGCACATTCTGGAAGTCAAAAGCTGATTGGTCAGATGTATGTGGGAGGTGGGCTTGCTGGCAACAAAGTTGCTGGAACCATAATTTTTTAGTTTCACAGCAGTGCTCATGCATATTTTTGCAGCTGCAAGGTGACCAAACAGCTTTTTTAAGCAGGAGGTCACACTTACACACCTTAGATTTAAAGTTTTTTTTTAATGTGTAGCAACAGCAACTTGTGGAGATTAAAAACACAAGTAATTCACTTGCAGCCATCATCTTGATTTGCAGGCATACCCCCATGTAAACTTCAAATATGGATAAGTTTGCATACCAGCAATCTTGCCAAAAAAACTGGAAACAAATGGATGCTGCTGCAATTTTGCATTAATGCGCAGGAATCAACATGTTACTGCCTCATTTAAACGACCCCCATGTCTACCGCACTCCTTAACTGTAGCATAAGGATTTTAAAGGTAAAAATCACTTCAGAAAATGCTACCCTTTTAAAATGGGTAGGAATGGGTGGGAATTTCTTATGGTTTGGTTCATGTTTGAACAAGAACTTTGCAAAATTGTGAAATTTCTTTATAAGTATGAAGGAAAGTGTATCATATGTGGGAGAGAAAAAAGGGACTGAACTAGACATCCAAACAAAAGAAACCGAGTCCTGAGCTCTTAGAAGTCTGGATTGAAATCCAGTGTACTCAACCATGTTTGTGGCACTGAATTAGGATTACCACCTTCCCCCCGCCCCACAGTTCCTCACCTTTAACAGCAACATAGCAAGCACAATATGATCCCTTCCAGACTGAGACCTGTTATACCTAAAGATGTTTAATAATTTTATATGGTTCATGTGTTTTTTTTATAAGAACACCACTGCTCATTTAATATTTAATATTTCGGAAGACAAGATCAGGATTTAAAATAACCTTAACAGATTACGGTACTGGGCCAAATCTAACAAAATGAATTTCTTTTTTTTTTTTTTAATATATATATTTTTTATTGGTTACAGCCGGTGTATTCTCATACATATATTGCAAAGTATCATCACACTTTTACCTCTTTACATTACCGCTTATTACAAAACACATTGTATAATTACCCTTTTTATAACATACTGTAACTCTATTTCATTATCTAAAATAAGTTAGCACAAAGTATATTCATGTCATATTTCTATACATTCGTATCCTATTTCTATATATATCTCCCGTCTTCCTTCCTGTTCACCTCTGCAGAGATTCATTTTCTCTTCCTCTTTTTCTGTTTTCTGTTTCTTTCTTTCCTTAAGTGTTCCTTCTATGCTTATCCAGCCATGCATCTTTTTTTACCCGTACATGTCTAACTGTTCTTGTATATCTTAAAATTTATATTCCTTTTTTAGATTTATTCTCCTTCTTTATTGGCCCTTCTTCTCTTATAAAGGTCAATAATTCTTTACGGTCTTGTATTTTGCCCAAAATTTCTCCATCGGCTCCCATTCTTTTGCAATTTTGCTTATTGACCTGGCCCTTCTTAGTGTTGTTAATCTGTCAGCTTCCCACATATCATACATTTTTACAATCCATTCTTCCTCGGTTGGAGTTTCTTTCTTTTTCCATTTTTGAGCATATAAAATCCTTGCTGTGGTAACCATATATAATAGTATTCTCCATCTATTTTTAATCTCTGACTTCTTTACATCATCTATTATGTTTAGTAGATATAGCTCCGGGGTAAAGGGATAATCTATCTTGAGGATCTCTTTAATTGTACCATGAATTTTTCTCCAAAATCTTTTAGCTATGTGGCAATTCCACCACATATGTATTAGTGTTCCTACCGCCTCCCCGCACTTCCAGCATTTTATTGACCCTGTATTATACATTTTGTTTAGTTTGACTGGGGTTAAATACCATCTATAGAATATTTTAATGAAATTCTCCTTCAAATTTTGCGATAGAGTGAATCTTTGAGTATTTATCCAGGCCTTTTCCCACTTTTCTATTTCAATGATTTTGCCTATGTCTTGGGCCCATTTTATCATATTCTCTTTCACCAACTCTGTTTCTAAATCCCTCTCCGTTAAAATTTTGTAATATTTTGCTATATGACTCTTGGAGTTGCCATATATAACTTTATCAATATCATTTTTTTCCATTTGAAACCCTTCCAGTTTTAGATCCATTTTGTATCTCTCATAAATTTGATGGTATGCAAACCAGTTGAGTTCGATTCCTTCTTTCTCTAATTGCTCTCTAGATTTTATTTTTATTAAATTCTGGGTTTCTTCCAGTAAATCTTGATACTTTGGCCACCCCTGTTCTTCTCTTTTGGATCTTTTAAAGAATGCCTCTTGAGTTGAAATCCATTGTGGTATCTTTCTATAAAAAAGCTTTTTGATTGTTAACCAAGTTTTTAGTAGTGCTTTTCTAATGAAATGGTGATCAAATTCTTTGTTATCTTTTTTCTTGCCGTACCACATATAGGCGTGCCAGCCGTAAATTAAATTGTGGCCTTCTAGCATTAAGATTTTATCATTTTCCAATTTTATCCACTCTTCCAGCCACGTTAATGAACATGCGTTGTAATATCTCATTAAATCCGGCATCGCACATCCTCCTCTGTTCTTGTCGTCTGTTAATAGTTTCAGTTTGATTCTAGATCTTTTCCCTTCCCATATGTATTTTATCAGTTCTGTATTCCATTTTTTGAAGCATTTCATATTTGTTATTATTGGTAGATTTTGAAACAGGTACATGAATTTTGGTAATGTTACCATTTTTATTGATGATATCCTTCCTAGGAATGATAATTGTAATTTTGACCATCTCTGAAAATCTTTCAATATTTCTTTCCATATCCTATTATAATTATTCTCAAATAAATCTGTGTTTCTTTTGGAGATCCATATACCTAAATACTTAATTTTATTTGTTATTTTATATCCAGTACTAGATTCTATTTTTAATTCTTCCCTTTTTGTCATATTCTTTGTCATAACTTCAGTTTTCTCTTTATTTACTTTAAAGCCTGAGTGTTGACCAAATTCCTCCAGTGTATTCATTAGTTCTCCTAGTTGTTCTATTGGATCTTCCAAAAAGATTATTAAGTCATCTGCGAATGCCTTTATTTTGAATTCGCACTTTTGAATCTTTGTGCCTTTAATTTTTCCATTCGCTCTAATATTATTAATTAGTATCTCTATCACTGTAATAAATAAAAGTGGTGACAGCGGGCATCCCTGTCTCGTCCCTTTTCTAATATCAATCTTTTCCATCTTATCACCATTTATTAATATTTGGGCTCTTTGTTCTTCATATATGGAGTTAATCCAGTTACCAAACTTTTCTCCTATATTCATTCTGTTCAGTACCTCTTTCATGAAAGACCACTTAACATTGTCGAAAGCTTTTTCTGCATCTAGCGCAATCATTGCTAATTTTTTCTCATTATGATGTTCATAGTATTCTATTATATCTACAGCTGTTCTTACGTTGTTCCTTATATATCTATTTGGCAAAAACCCATTTTGATCTTCCTGTATTATTTTATTTAAAATTATTTTTAGTCTTTGTGCTAGGATATCCGCAAAGATCTTGTAATCTAAGTTTAACAGTGAAATTGGTCTGTAGTTTCTTGGTTCATCTTTTTCTTTCCCCTCTTTTGGTATAACAGAAATATACGCATCCTTCCAGGTATCAGGTATGCCATCTGTTTTAATTTGATTCAGTGTTTTTAATAGTGGAATTAGTAGCACTTCTTCTAGTTTTTTGTAGTAAAGTGCGGTAAAACCATCAGGGCCCGGTGCTTTGTCATACTTCAATCTCTTAATTGCCTCCACTAATTCCATCATTGTTATTTCTTTATTTAGAGCATCTTTCTGTTCTTCAGTCAATCTCACTATATTTTGTCTATCCAGATATTTATACATTTCTCTCTCTTCTGATTTAATCCGGTTGGTGTCTTTGTAGAGTTCTTTGAAAAATTTATGAAATCCTTCCAGGATTAGTTTATGTTCTGTCACTTTTTTCCCCTTGTATTTTATTTCTGTGATTAATTTGGCCTCTCTTTTCTTTTTCAATCTTAGAGCTAGCCATTTTCCTGTTTTATTGGCTTCTTCAAAATGTTTTTGTCTTATAATTTTCAACTTTTGCTCTACTTCTTCTGTCATGTGTGATTGTAATTGTTTCCTTAACAGATTAAGTTCTATTTGTATTTCTTTACTTCTTGGATTCTCTCTTTGTTTTTTCTCTTTCCATGCAATATCTTTTAGGATACTATTTAATTTCTCTGTTTTTTTCTTCCTTTCTTCGTAAGCCTTTTTAATAAAGAAACCACGCATGACTGCTTTGCCTGCATCCCATGTAATTTTCATGGCTAACTCTTTTGAAGTGTTTTCTTTAAAGTATAACCTCAGTGTTTCTTTAGCTTCTTTCACTTTTTCGTCATCATTTAAAAGACTGTTTCTTAATTGCCAACCAAATTCTTTCCTTTTTTCTTCCATCTTTAGTATTATTGGATTGTGATCCGATGTCCATTTCGCCTTTATTTCCATTTGTTTAATTGTTGTCAGTAAGTTCCTAGTGGCTAAGAACATATCTATTCTTGATGACGTATGATGGACCTCAGAGAAAAAAGTAAACTCTTTAGCTTCCCCGTATTTATATCGCCATACATCTATTAAAGATAACTCATCCATCATCTTAAAGAAAGTCTTTGGAAGCTTTCCTTGATTTTTCTTCTGTCGTTTTTTAGCTGTTCTGTCTTTCAGTGGGTCAATTACACCATTCCAATCTCCCATAATTATTATCCTCTCTTGTTCTGTCTTTTCCACCTCTTTCTTCAATTTTTCAAAGAATTTCTCCTGTGCTTGAATAGGGGCATACACTCCCACTAACAGTATTGTCTGATTTTGTAGTTTTATTTCCACTCCAATATACGAACCCTCACGATCATTGAATATCTCTCTCGCCTGATATTTTCTGTTAATATACAGTGCTACCCCTTTCTTTTTCTTCTGATTTGTTGATATAAAGTTTTGTCCTAATTTATGGTTATTCAGAAATTTAGTGTCTCCCTTCTTAATTCTTGTCTCTTGTAGACAAATTACGTCTAATTTCAATCTTTCGAGGTAATGGAAGATTAAATTTCTTTTGTGCTTTGTGTTCATTCCTTTTACATTCCATGATATGAATTTAGTTTCCATATTTCCCGCAGATATTTCTTCTTTTTTTTCCCCCTATTAGTTTTTTTTTCCTTTTAATATATTTAATTCTCTTCCTCTCCCTCTTCTTGTTCTTATTCTCCTTCTTCTTCTTCCTCTGTTACGGACTTATCAGTTAGAGCTTCTTCTTCTGCTACTTCCTCTTCTTCTAGTTCTGGGTCATTTTCTTCCCCCTCCCGTTCTTTGATTTCTTTGTCCTTTTGTCTCTTCTTAGGTTCCCTTTCCTTATCTTTCTTTCTTGCTTTACTTAATCTTTTACAGAATTCCCTTGCCTTTTGTATTGAGTTTACTTTAATCCTTTTGCGTTGATATATAAATGATACCCCTTCTAATCTTTCCCATCTGTAGGTTATCTTGTTCTCTGTTAGCATCCGTGTTAGAAATCTATATTCCTGTCTCTTCTTCAAAATTTGAGGTGGGATATCTTTATATATTTTTGTCTCTTCCCCATCAACTATTAATTTTTCATCATAGCTTTTCTGTATTATTTGATCTCTCATTTTCGTTCTCGTAAAGCATACCACCACATCTCTAGGTAGTTTTTTTTCTTTTGCTACTATTGAGTTTATTCTGAACATTTTATCAACTTGTAATTCTACTCTTTCTTCAGATAAATTCATGAATTTAGCTATAGGAGGGATCACTCTTTCTATTAGATTTTCATTTTCTTGTTCCTGTATTCCCCTTATCTTCAGACATTTTTCTCTATATCTTAGGTCTGTTGTTAAGAGTTCTCTCTTCATTTGTTCCTGTTCTAGTGATGCTTGTGATATTTTTTCTTCTATATTCTGTGATTTTTCTTGTATATTCTGTACTTCCTTCTTTATCTGATCCATATCCTCCGTTAACTTTTCTAATTTTTTCCCAAAGTTATTCAATTCTTTTTTGAGATCCGACTTCATTTCTGCTCTTATCTCTCTCATCTCTTCTTTAATTTCCTGTCTCATCTTTTTCATCTCTTTTCGCATCTCCTCCAAGATAATACTCATCTCCGGCGTCTTTATTGCACCTTCCATTGATGGTCTCCTCTGTAATACTAGTTGGGTCTGTGCTTGTGTGGCTTTTCTTGTGCCCGTCGCCATTTTGCTTTCAAATCCCTCCTGTGATTTATTATGTTTTTAATTGTTTAATTCTTTGTGTTCAATGAATTGGTTGTATTCAATATGTTAATTTCGTTCCTTTACTAACCTTATACCCTTGGTTATATCCTCAAATAATTATATTAATAATTGATTGACTAGTTTTCCACTGCCAATTTGAGTAGGCTTATCCTTACAGTACAGGGTGCTGCAGCTTATCTCCCTTTGTTAATTATTAACATTAGTTAGCTACAGTTCAAAATATTGTCCCCCTTAGTCAGTAGAGTCCATTAATTGATAGTATATATAGTTGTTATCATCAATTAGTTATGTTGTCACAGTCAATTATAATCCCTTATAGTACATATAATTATTACCATCAATTATTACAATCAGTTGAGTAAATAGTATGCTCAATTGCTACAATCAATTAAGTAGTAGTACACTTCTTTTTTTTTCTTTTCCCCCTTTTTTTTTTAATTTATCCTCTACTCCTTCTATACTCACAGCACAAACACTTATTATCTTTTTCTCCTTTTACTGTTCTGCTGTTCTCCTATTCAATCAATCCCTTCACTCAACTGATCTTTCTCCCACCAAACAGTCAGTTAGAGGTTGTTACTCTGCACTTTACTTCTGTTGTAGCTTTGCTTTTACTTTCCACCTCCCAACCTGTTCCCTTTTTTTTCCCTGTCCTTTCTCCTGTACGCACCAGCACCCTCCCCTTCTACTCACTCCTTCCCTCCGCTCCACACAGCTCCTTCTCTGATCTCCTGTTTCTCCTGCACGCACCACCTCTACCCGTTCTCTTTCTGCTCAGTCCTTCCCTCCGCTCGACTCGGCTCTGCTCCGTTTCTGGTCTCCGTCTCCACTCCGCTCCTTCTCTGGTCTCCTGTTTCTCCTGCATGCGACCACCTCTACACGCTCCCTTTCTGCTCAGTCCTTCCCTCCGCTCAACTCGGCTCTGCTTCGTCTCTGATCTCCGTCTCCGCTCCGCTCCGCTCCTTCTCTGGTCTCCTGTTTCTCCTGCGCGCACCACCTCTACACACTCCCCTTCTGCTCAGACCTTCCCTCCGCTCGACTCAGCTCTGCTTCGTCTCTGGTCTCCGTCTCCGCTCCGCTCCTTCTCTGATCTCCTGCTTCTCCTGTGCGCGACCACCTCTACGCGCTCCCCTTCTGCTCAGTCTTTCCCTCCACTCGACTCAGCTCTGCTTCGCCTCTGGTCTCCGTCTCCGCTCCGCTCCGCTCCTTCTCTGGTCTCCTGTTTCTCCTGCGCGCACCACCTCTACACACTCCCCTTCTGCTCAGACCTTCCCTCCGCTCGACTCAGCTCTGCTTCGTCTCTGGTCTCCGTCTCCGCTCCGCTCCTTCTCTGGTCTCCTGCTTCTCCTGCACGCAACCACCTCTACGCGCTCCCCTTCTGCTCAGTCTTTCCCTCCACTCGACTCAGCTCTGCTTCGCCTCTGGTCTCCGTCTCCGCTCCGCTCCGCTCCTTCTCTGGTCTCCTGTTTCTCCTGCGCGCACCACCTCTACACACTCCCCTTCTGCTCAGACCTTCCCTCCGCTCGACTCAGCTCTGCTTCGTCTCTGGTCTCCGTCTCCGCTCCGCTCCTTCTCTGGTCTCCTGCTTCTCCTGCACGCAACCACCTCTACGCGCTCCCTTTCTGCTCAGTCCTTCTCTCCGCTCCACTCCGCTCTACTCCGTCTCTGGTCTTCTGTTTTACTGTTTTTCCTCTCCACCTCCCTCCTCTTTTCTCCGTCCGCCCAGTTTACGCTCCTTTAGCTTTTCCTTTACAGCCTCCGTTTATTTTCCTTGATCTTTTAGTCTCCTTTTCTATACTGTCTTTCCTCTTTTTTTGCTCTAGAAGCTAAATAGCAGTCGAAATCAATAGTCTCTCTGCAGTAAAATTACATTTACTTACAGCATTTCTTTAAAAAAAGCGCTGGCGTCACTTTAGACCGCTTTTATGCGGTTTGCTTGTTACCCTTCCGTGGCTCTTCGGCCCTTCAACCTTGCTCCTCCACACACTCCAAATGGTTGGTAGCGGACCCACGACGAGCCTCCTTGGCCCCCCTTACCAGGGGGGTTCTTGCAGCCTCTTTCCCCTCTCTCTATCGGTCTTTCTCAGAGAGAGATTTGTGCTGGGAATGGGTAACAAGCAGCTGTAGGGCGAGAGCTCTCACTCCCTGCAGCTTCTCACGACGCCGTCACGCCGGAAGTTCCGCATTTTTTTCTAACAAAATGAATTTCAAGAGGGATAATCATAAGGTGCTACATGTAGGCAGGACAAATGAAATGCACAAATATAGGTGTGATGCTTAAATATAAGAGTGATGCTTACATATAATCTAGGGATTTTGTTAAACCATAGGCTAAACATGAGCCAATAGTGTGATGCTGCAGCAAAAAACAAACAAACAAACAAACAAACAAACCCTCCCTCCAATGTAATTCAAGGCTGTATCTGTATAATTTTCAGCTCAAGGGAAATAGTAGTCCCACTCTGTTCAGCTTTGATCAGATCATTTCTGGAGACAAAAGGTTACTACTTTCTGTCATACTCACACATGTTCCACAATGTTTAATGTAAATGGAAGTGTATATGATATTAGGAAGTATAATCAACAAAAGTAGGGTGCAAGAATCCCAGTTTGGATTTTAAAAGAAAAGATATATTGGACCATCATTAATTCCAAAGTATAGGCAAAAGATTTGGAAACTGAAGGAGAGAAATAAAGTGTTCACTTGAAGCATATCTTGCAGTTCTGAAGGGCTTAATTAATTAATCAAAAACATATTATCTAGGACTGGCATAGTTTCTCATATGACCAATCATTTCCTTGGCATAATTCCATCCTATAATGTTGGTGTGCTCAAACCATTATCATCAACACTTCAGCTGGGCCCTTTGCTATTTCTGTTTATAACACAATAAACAGGAAACCTTAGTGAGGGCATGCCAATTGATTCTCCTCTTTTCTCTCTGTTCGCCCACTTCCCTGCCCACTTGCTTGAGAATGTTTTTGACTCCAAAAAGACTTTTTTTTTTCTTTTAGTGAAACACTTGGAAAGACTGAATGTAGCAGCAGTGATTTTCCAAATTAGTCATAAATGACATCAGAACATTTAGATGAGGGAATACCTTTCACACACAAAGAGATCAAAATGGCAGCTATATAATAGTGTACTGCTAAGTATGGTAAATAAAACACTCACGTTAAGGATCTGTGCTTTATACTGATCTGTACTGCTATATACTTGACCGTGTAGGGTTGTACACCAGCCAATATTTTACTCATCTACCCAGTAAAACCTCCTTCTATTAGGTAACTGGAATTCTACCAAGATACAGCCATACTCCCACTCTTATAAAATCTTTCAGAGTTTTCAGACAGTTCCTTTCCCTTTGCCCTTGAATGTTATCTGTGTTTTTTCTACCATCTGTTCATAATATTTTTAAAAACAACAATAACAGCAACAACAGCCCTTGTTCATGTTTTTTCTTTCTCGCAGCAAATAGATTTGGACTTCCTGGCTCAGAAATGTTTGAAATTCCAATTTTAAGTGGATGTGTACAGGCTATAGGCAATGTATAAATGCAGTAATGGTTTGCCATAATGCGAAGTTATATATTTATGTGTTGTTCTTTTATGATATATATGGCCCTGTGAAGAGGACTCATAGGACAAAGCACACTGGTTTTTCAACTAATAAACAGGTCATCTTTGGAACATCTTGAGACAGCTGTCTTGTTTCTCTTATGGACATCCACGCTTCACCATTCAACCTTAGCTTTTGCTCTGGCCCACCAGATTATGTCCTGGGCTTTTCTCTTAATGAGCAGCCAGATTTGTAGTATGTATATACATTCCTGCTCCTACTTAGAGCAATGTTCAAATGGACTTCCAAATTTCTTTATCCTGTTTGCTGTCAGAGAATGTGGGGATTATTTCACCAAATTTCATCAATGAGAAGAGACATACAACTTCTTTCTTCCCCCCCCCCACGCTTTACAATATTTTGTTTTATTTTGTTCCTATTGCAAGAGGAGCTTAGACTCCATTACAAGAGGAGCTTAGACTCCATTTTGAATGTTCCAGTGACCTAGACCTAATATTACTCCAGGATATTGTGTGCATTTGGTCAGGTGGTGGGGGATGAAGGCTACAAAAACAAAATGATGGGGAGTATTCACCAAAAGTCTGCAAAATGTCCTTGGGTGGGGTGGGGGAAAATATAGAAATTTTCTTAGAAGACTGCCTTCTGAGATATGTTGTCTCAGTTCTTGGTCCCAGTGCCCAGCCAGAAAGGACAACATTTCTCAATTCCACCATCCAATGTCCAGATATACAAAGACATTGAAAAGGAAGTCATTATCCAGCATTGCAAAAAGTGCACTTACCTGCTACTTCATGTTTCATCTCCCAATTAGATTTACATTCCAGGAGGGGGTATATCCTAGGACCCATCTAAACGGTGAAAATAACCCTCATGGAATTCACTGGGAATCCTACCAGTCTAAACAGGATCCAGTGCCAATCCACACTATACAGAAGGAGGAGGGCCCAAAACAGCAAAAACAACAGGGTAAAGCCTTAGCAGATTTCCCTGTATTTTTTTCAGAAACTGCGAGGTTGGTGTGCATTTTTGCTCTTTTGGACTATTGAACAATAAAAACCTTGAAGGGAAGCACAAAGCTGATTGGCTGGGTGAGAGAGGAGGCAGGGCTTGCTAGGAAGGCAAGCACCTGCTGCCACCGTATTGGATTTTCACCTTAGTGATTGCTCACTAAGGTGATAAAAAGGATCAATATTTTCTGTTTTGCTTCCTGGAAAATGGTGCTATCACACCAGTGCACCTTGGGATTACTTTACAAAAATGGTGGCAGTGAAGAACTAATGCGAGTAAGTCACTTGTGGCTGCCATCAGGAATGTGAGGCTTATGGGAGCTTCCAAGGCCAGAAAACCATTTGGACATGTCACTGCTGCTACGTGATGGCAATACTATGAGGTATTTTATATTTTTCCCCTTGTGTAGATGGGCCCCACATCTCCATCTCCCTTTCACAGTAAAAGTCTTCAGACATGTTTTCAACAATATGCCCTGAACTGCTGGACTGAATTATGACAATCCAGAAAAGCAGTAGTTGGTTTTCTTCAAAACATATACATGTTAAGCCCTTCCAACAGTTTGCCTTGGTAGGGAGATAATCTGTCAGAATGTCAGAAAAATGAAAATGCTCCCATGAGCCATAGTTCATACAACCAGTAGGTCAATAATTGGCAAAACTGTTTCTGGATTTTACCCATTCAGCCACTTGAGACTTAGAAATCACATGGTTGAATGCTTCCTTGTGGAATCTAATTCCTTGCTCATAGACAATTAGAAGATTGGGTGAAAAGCTAGGCCAGAAATTTCCACCATGATCTCTTGTTTTCTACATGCAAGCTGCTTTTTTTTTTCCATAGCAAAAGATTTAATGTTGTTATCCATAATTTTGTTATGGGAATAGTTTCACCATTTCCTCCTCTGTTCATATGTTCAGATATTTGTCTAGTGGAAAAGAGCAGAGAGGGAGGGAACTGGCCATTGAAAAGTCTGTCTCCTGTGTTCTCGCCAAATATGCCTGTGAGGACATGATACAGACACTATTGAACAGAGACAATGTCTTCATCTGCACTGCAGAAATAATCCAGTTTGACACTGCTTTAATTGCCATGGCTCAATGCTATGGAATTCTGGGACTTGTAGATTTGTGAGATATTTAGCATTCTTTGTCAGAGAGGCCTGGTGCCACAGCAAACTACAAATCCCAGTATTCCATAGCATTGAGACATGGCAATTAAAGTGGTGTCAAACTGGATTATTTCTGGAGTACAGATGCAGCCACTGCTTGTACAGACATAATAGTGGCAAGGCACTGGACAAGATTGTCTCTGAGCATCCTTTCCCATGGACTAGCAGAAGCAAACTCCCTGGTTTGCTGGGTGTGGAGAGCTTCTAGACACAGGAGAGCATCAGGTGTTTGCCCTTAGTATGACAAAGAAGGAGATGGAAGGCGCAGAGCTGTCATGTCCGTATTTCGCATCTGTGGTCAGAAAGTGGAAGTTGAACACTTTCATGGGGTTTGTGTTATCAGAATTGCAAATCTCTCTGAAGCATCTAAACAAATTAAGCCAAATATGTATAAAACTCTTCTTCATAACTTTGCAATGTTTATCCACAGGGCTGAAGAGTAGATACCCCATGTGATGAACATGAGAGTGGAGCTTGAGTGGATTTCCTTCTCCATTTTGAACTCTCACATGTTCAGTCATATGCCCATTGAGAGTTAATGAGGTGATCTAGAAAAACAAACACCTAGTTGCACATTAGTAATCACACTTCAAAACAACAGAATCTTTGGGCTTGTCTAGACGGTGATAATAATCCTAACAGGATGCGAATGGAAGACGATCTGTACAAACGGACATTTGCATAAATATGTGTTATTCGGAAGGAGGCAGCTACATCCACTGCAAACTCCATGTGGGTAGCCTCCAGAGATTCTTACGGATTTTTTAAAAAGCTTCATACGTCATGCAAATGTGTGATTGTTTGGACACTCGCATTCACATTGGTGCAACCAGGGAGCATAATCTGATTAGCTGGATGAGTATGCAGGGCATTACTAGCAAACAGGGAAAGCACTTGCTGCCACCATATTGGATTTTCAGCTAAGCGAGGGTCCAGTAAGTCAATAAAATGGCAATTTTATTCTCTCTCTCTCTCTCTCTTTTTCTAAATACGAAATATCACATGTGCACACCACAATTAAAAAAAAATGGTGATGGCAGATGTGAAAGCAAGAGCAATTCACTCGCCACCATCTTGTCTAGGGGTCATTCAAAGTTTAGGGGGGTTCTTTTGACTATTAAGACAGGTCATGGCATTGTGAATGGCTGCTTTTTCAGATGTGTTCATATTTTTCCCCCTCATATAGACAGGACCTATGAGTTAATTTATTCTACTTGCAATTGATTTCTAGTTAAGAATGTATAACTGACTAATATGCTGAGCTGTAACATCACTCTTTTTATCATGTAATAATAGTAATAGCTCTTTTTATTACTGTTAAGGTTATGGAATAACTTCACCAACTGGTAGAGGAAGAATATCACTTGATTCAAGAGCCAGCTTGTTTTGTTTTTCATGTTTCATATTCTGTTGAAATGTTGATGTGACAATAAAGTGGACAGGAAGAAAATGCTTTTTTTTTCTCACAGACCAGCAGCTTGTAATCTTTTTAAAATGTTTGCTTTTTAAAAATGTTATTTTAGTCAATACCCTACAAACACTTAGGCTGAAATGTATTTAGAAATTATGATGAGTAAGTATAAGAGAGAGCAACTAATTTACATAATTTTTGGTTGAGCTAATGGATTCCTTCATGGGGAAAAGAATCATGTTTAAAGATGCAATTCTTCACTAAATTTGTTATTGGAGGAAACAACAAAAAATTGTAGTGATTTTCATTTCCCTATGAGAAAATGTTTGAAAACTGTGCAATTTTTGAAGACTATTAACAGTTTGGGACTTGCTCTGTGAACAATTCACCTGAAGTTAGTTAGTTAGTTTATTGGATTTATGCCCTTTCTTCCTCTTGAGATGGGATCCAAGGTGGCTATTTTTGTATACAAAACAGCATTTTCTGCTCAGGAAACAGCATTTTATGAACAATATTATATTTTGTGCAGAAAATGCTATTCTCTACCAAAAATATGCTGTAGTTGGACATTTATTGTGTGGAAAATTCCCTCTCCCCCTTTTTTTTCTGTACAGATTCTCATCAATCTAAGATTATCCTGATCTGGTTTCTCAACTTTCAAAAACACATTTTTGACCATTTTCCAATTTTCTAAAATGTTATTTCTGTCCCTAATCACATGTAGTCTCCCTTACATATGTATACACAGGAATCAATACATTTAGTCCCAAAATTATGTCTTCTGCACACACAAAAACAAAACAAAAGCATGGCTAGCATGCTGTTAATTATGGTGCTGTAAATCAGGCTTATGACCTTGCGACTGTTTCCTGTTCACATTTACAATTGTGGTACTACTGGCACAAATGTAAATATCCCCTGAAACCCAGATTAAAATCCACCTGGGGCTGGTTTACATGGAAGGTTTTATTGCGTTAAGTTGCGCTGTGGTGCTTTCACGCATCAGTGGTGGGTAGTTTATACGGTAATTGTTTACACAGCTATACTTTGTGGCGTTCCCACAGCCAAATGTGGTGGGGGCATGGCCAAGCATTGGAGAGGGAAAGGAATGCCATAGGAATGCCTGCCCTGGCCCCAACTCCATGCTGAACAGCTTAGAAAGTGTTATTCCTTGCTTGAAACAGCATTTTCTTCCAAATACAGGAAAGCCAGAGAGAGAGGGTGGGGGGAAGAGCAGTTCAGCTTGCTACAGCCCTTCGTGAAATTGTTTCTCTCCCTCCCCCATGCACAGGAAAAAAGTTGAGGAACTGAGGTTTTACATACTTTTGAAACAGCAGAGAAGATGAGAAGGAATGCTCCCTGAATGAAAAGAGTTGGGAATCCTTTTTGTTTGCAAACTGGTTTGCAAAATAGCAGACAGGATTTTTGCAAGTTTCCTCTAAACGCTACAGTCTTTCCTCCCTCCCTGCCCCTCTTTTGAGCCCACCCCTGCATCATCAACCAATCACAATGCAGCTCTGCTTTAACCCTTAGCGGAATGCTAGTTTACACTGCAAATAAAGCACTACATTGCAAATATACCGGCAAAAATAGCGACATGCCCTGCCACGCTATATTTGGGTGTTTTACCTTCCCCCCTTCTGAATGAGGCGATGCTGTGCTGCGATCTGTGGGAACTATGAGCTATCTTAGTGGTATATTTAGGGGAATATTTGTCCGTGTAAACCACCCCCTAGTTTCACCAAACTACAGAGTTCTGTAGTGCTGGCTAATAGGGTGTGCCCAGCCTCCTCCTGCCAATGAGCAATGGTGTGGAAATATTTGATGACAACAGTACATTGGTGTAGAATGCAAAGTGTTCTGCACAAAATGGCTGTTTCATTTGTTTCCTTTAAAAAAAAGTCATAGAATGAGAAAACTCTCTGTGTTAAACTTGTGTCCCCCCAAATGGATTTCTCAATCAGTTTAGACACCCTTTGAGGATGAGAACATTTTTTGAGTATTCTATACATCCATGCTAAGCAGCAGTTGTAGCTCTAATCCATCTTCATTTGCTGGCTATATTCATGCATTCTTATACCATCCAGGAAGGCCCTCATTTAAGCAGACATTGCCCTAGAAGCAAGCTGTTCCCGAACTGATTAAGCTCCAAAGGAATATTGAAGCTTACCTCCCACATGTTTCATAACAGTTCTAACTTTTCAACAACATTAATAATTTTCTTATTCATCTTTCACAAAAAGGATTCAAGTAAATTGTCTGTTGCAGCAAACATGTGTTTTGAAAACCAGCCTCAAGGGCTTGCAATTTTGTACAGAGGAAGAATGCATGAGTTAGGTAGAGAAGGTAACAGTGAGCAATATTTCTGCTCAAATATCCCCACCTCTCTTTTCCTTGTAGGGTTCCAGGTGCATACCCCCCCACACACACTGCTCCAGGACCATGCGGTACCTCTTCTCAAAATTCAGGGTTCCTAGCTGGCTAGGAAAGGAAGTGGGGAAAAAAAGTGGGGCTTCATTGTGTGCATTGGCTTTTAGTTTGCCTCTTAATTCCACACTTTCTTCTCACAATATGAATCATACTGAAAGTGTTAAGATAGTTGCAAAAGCTTTGGTACTATGTGCATATTGCCCCACCCCCCCCAACCTAGTTCCACGACATCTGGAGCCATTTTTTGATGGAATTTGTTTCCTCACTGCTTAACCCCAGTAACACACCATTGGATTAATTTTCATTTTGTACAGAATCCATTGCTTTCATGTCTAGTACTAGCTTTCCAGAAGTCATTAACGTTCAATTTGTAGTGCAATATAAGGAAGAAAGCACAGTAGTTCTACAACTGGGAATCTTGTGCTATGTTTTCTCTTCGAGCAGGGCAGAATTGATTACTTTTGAACATCTATCCAACAAGACAAAGGAAGTAAATTGCTTCAAATGGATATGTAAAGATAGCAAGATTGAAACAAATTCAAAGAACCTGAACTGACATTTTCTTGCTTCCTAGATACTTATAATGCATGTGCACCATGGAGCTATCAGTCCTCCATTTATTGTTAGAGAAGCTAGAGTCCTTTCTGTAAATGTAGCAAACCCATCTATCAGATGAATAAGAAGTGCAGTTAGATCATCAATGCAAGTCAGATAATCTATAACTGCAAGATATGAAGTTACATGGGAACCAATGTGATATTCCTGTGTTCATAGCCTTTAAAGGATTGTTGCAATTTGAGGACACTCATTTGACTTCTTGCTCCCATTTAAAATGTATTAGGCCCAATTGTGATGAGTAAAGGTAAAAGTCATTAACTTTAAGTGGAAGACCAGACCCTATAATCAGGAGGTTAATTGTGTTGCTTTTATTTGTCCTCCATCCTTCAAATATACTCTAGTATTGACATTTTCAAATTTAAGTTAAAAGTTTTTGGAAGCTTAAATTAATTCATTGTGAGAAGTATCAGCAATATTGCATTAAAGCTTTAAAACTAGCCATTACCTAGTAACCCTGAACTATTAACGACTATTTTAAGTGTAAAGATGATTAAAAAGAAAAGAACATTTTAAAAGCTCCTCATAGAAGAAGCATCTAAAATATAATAAAGTCTAGACATTAAATATTCCAGAATTATCCCTGAGTGGTAGAGGCTTATATTGGGCTAAATCCAATATTAGTCCTAATGATAATAGACCCATTGAAATGAATGGTATATTACTCATAACTAACCTATATCCCATTGATTTCCATGGGTTTACTCTAGGTAGGACTAATATTGGCCCAATGGTTTAAGACAATAGGCATTTAATTTCTTCTCCTCTCATTCAAGATGAGACACCCATTCTATTCATTTTTTTCCCTCCTGGGTCCATCTTTTATTGTTTTAAAGGAGAAAGCAGAAGTTGGACTGTTTTGGGAGACATCCCTGACACTTTGATGTTTGTTTTTGTTTTTAAATGGGGGGGGTTGTGTTTGTTTTGGGTCCTGGGAACATGGTCTAAAAGGGCTTCCACTGCATCACTGATTTGCTTGGGAGAGGAGCTAGTGGCCACTAGCTCTTTATAACTTCTGCCTTAATCTTTGTTGCTCAGTCTCTGAGCACCAGTGGCATACACTTTTTGGCATGCACAGCCATAGCAGTAAGAATGATTACAATCTGAGAATGGTGAAAAAGATAACTGCAGGGATGGAAGAAGAATCTGTTGTCTGTGGCAATGTGTGTCCAATGTTTGTCTTCTTGCCAGAAAACCTCACTGACTAACTTACAGCAAGTGCAAACTAGTCTCTGTCTTGGAAGAGAGGGTCAATGCACTGCAGCTATGTGTTAAGACTCTTCAGCACATCAGAGAACATGAGGACTTCCTGGACAGAACAGATGGGGAACTGATTTTACAGAACCAACAGGAAGAAACGGTCAATGAAAACAAAGAGGGCTGTAACACAGAGGGGGCACCCTGGAGGAAAGTCACTGACAGAAGCAGACCATGCAAAAGGGATTAGGAACCGTTCCAACTAAGAAATAGCTTCCTGCATCTTACCAAGGATAACAGTGGTGAAGAGATACAAGTAGGAGACCAGCAGCAAGAGACACTGTATGCCAGAGGAGCCAACCTAACCACCAACTTCAGGAAGAAAAGAAAGGTGCTGGTGGTAGGGGATTCATTGTTCTCAGGAGTATAGAGGGAACTGCCTGCCAGCTGGACAAGTTGAATTAGGAAGGGTGCTGTCTGCCTGGCATAGATATCCAGGATGCCACTGACAAGTTACTGAAGCTCATCAAGAACACAGAGCAGTACCCCTTTCTTATGATTCATGTGGGCACCAAGGAAATGCAAAGAACATTTTTGAGCAGATCACCTTGGACTATGAAGCCATGGGCAGGAAAGTGAGGGGTTTAGAGATACAGGTGATATTCTATCACTGAAAGACAGAAGACCACACAGGGATAGGCTACACAGATGGTGTTGACAGGAGAGGTATGGCTTCTGGTAACATTGTCTTCACCTCCTAAACAAAGGACTACAGATGGGCTCACCTCCCAAAGACCAGGGTATGTCTTGGCAAAAGCATGGTTAATCTGATCAGGGGGGCTTTAAATTAAATCCTTGGGGGTTTGGAGATGATGGCTTAAATATCTGCCCAAAAGCAAGTTCTAAACACAAAGATGTGAATTCTAGGGGAGAAGCTGAAGGAGAAAATGGGAACCACAGTAAAACTCACAGTACAATAAAATATGACTACAAGCAATGCTTTACATGTCTATGCACCAATCTACAGAATCTGGGAAACAAACAAGAAGAGTGTGAAGTCCTAGTGCAGGAAAGTAAATATGACTGTAAAGGTACAACAGAGACTTGGTAGAATGAATCCCATGATTGGAATATTATGATTGAGGGATATAATCTGTTCAAAAAGAATAGATGGTGTTAATGTGAATTGCTCGTGGGAGTGGGAATTCCACTAGGATCATTAGCTTCAATGGGGAATTAGAAGCAACTCAAATAGTATATGAAAGGTCTGCATAACTTGCAGGACCTTATACCCCATGTATATGGGCAAAGCGAAGGATGGGCATGTGAGACTGTATTCCAGAATCAATAGGTGAAACTTTATTGAAAAACAATACCATTCATACACCCCACACATTCAATTATCAATCAAAACAAGACTTTCAGAGTAAGGCAGGAACTTCATTAGAAAGGAAAAGCTAGGCTGGGGAAAATACTACACCTGATCTTGCAGCTTTTTTTCCTGGAAAAGTGGCATTGCTCTTCAGTAGCAGCAACAAAAGCATGGAGGAAGGAGCTTAGGAACAGGAGGGTTAAAGTTAAGGTAAGTGGGGGAGGAATGCCTGGCGTCAGCTGAGAGCCACTTCAAGGTCTAGGAGGTTAATTTGGAAGGGGGAGGGGGGAACGAAAGGACAAAGTGCTGTGAATCTAGTCAGAAAATGGGACTGAAGCAAAGAACTTTAAGATTCCAGGGGGGGGGGGGTTATCAGAAAATCACTGAGGAGATTATCAGACATGTTTAAAGTGGTGTTATGGGAACTCCAGGAGATTGCAAAAGGGCTCCCTTATCAAAGAACGACATCCCCCATTGTTATGCACCCATTCTACTCCCGTTCTGCCAGCACTGCTTTTTAATGATGGGAGAAGCCATCAATAGATCCCCCATTCCGTTTCTGTCATGGATTTCCATGTGTGCGAAAAGGTGCCCAATTTCACTGGAGAGATCCCAGGGTCAATGGGAGGTCCCTGCCAGAACACTTCCGGGTGAGATAGGGACATCCAGGTAAATGACACATTTTTTATGGCCCTCCCCAGGTTACTTTAACATTTTAAAGTGTGTTGTTGTTGTTGTTATTTACCCAACCCCTCTGTTAAAAACAATTGGAGGGCTTACAACAGTTAAAATACAGCAATACAGACTAAAACCCCTAAGCCCCACCAACCCCACTCTCCCACATAAAAAAGATATTAAACTAACATCAAATTAATATCCACCTAAACTTAAAAGTCACATAAAATAAACAAATACAAAAATCAAAAGCCAGTGAGTCAGGGTAAAGGACTAAAAGAGGACAGGAGACCAGGCCAAGATCTAATCAGGCCAGGATCTAATCAGGAACCCCACACATGAAAGAGATCCGTCTTTAGTGCTTTTTAAAAGCTACTTAAACTCATCATCTGACAGATCTCGTCCGACAGGCCATTCCATAATTTGGGAGCGATTACTGAAAAGGCCTCTGGGAGGTTGCAGACAGCCTAGATTTTGTGGCTGAAGCAAATTCCTTCCAGAGGACCGGAGTGCATGGGGAGGATTGTATGGGAGGAGGCAGTTCCGAAAATAAGTTGGACCTAAGCCATTTAGGGTTTTAAAGGTAATAACCAATACCTTATACTGGGCCCAGAAACTGATAGGCAGCCAGTGAAGAGATTTTTAATACTGGAGTTATATGGTCTCTCCGAGATGTTCCCGACACCACTCTGGCTGCCATATTTTGTACCAACTGAAGTTTCCGGACCAAGCACTAGGGTAGCCTGATGTAGAGCGCATTGCAGAAATCCAGACGAGAGGTTACCAGGGCGTGCACCACAGTCTCAAGGTCCCTTACTTCCAGGAAAGGGTGCAGCTTGCGTATCAGCCAAAGCTGATAACAGGTGCTCCTGACCATCACACTCACCTGACTAGTCATTTGAAGCGATGAATCAAGGAGCAACCCCAGACTGCGAACACAGTCCTTAACAGAGAGTGTGACCCCATCCAGGACTGGAGGTTGCAACCCAACTCCTGGTTCCAGGGCCGCTACCATGAGCACCTCCGTTTTGTACAGATTTAATATCAATCTGTTTTTCCTCATCCAGCCCATTACCGCTTTAAGATAGTCATTAAAAGGAGAGACACCATCGGAATCCAAGGCCGACAATCGAGATAAGGAGAAATAGATCTAAGCATCATCAGCATACTGATAACACCCAGCCCCATAAGTCTGAATAATCTCAACCAGCAGCTTCATATAGATGTTAAACAGCATCGGGGACAAGATGGCACCTTGCAGAATGCCACAGGTAAGCTCCTTTTTACTGGAGCAGCTGTCCCCGAGAAGCACTCTCTGGGACCAGCCCAAGAGGAAGGACCGGAACCACTGAAGCACAATGCCTCAGATTCCTAACCCACTCAGGAGATCCAAGAAGATGCTATGATCTATCGTATCAAAAGCCACTGAGAAGTCCACAAGCACCAACAGGGTCACACTACCCCTGTTGATGCTTAGACGCAGGCCATTGGTCAAATCAACCATGGCAACTCCAAATCCCTTCCTAAAGGCAATTTGAAATGGGTTCAAATTATTTCAAAGGCAATTTGAAATAATTGGCTTCATCCAAGACTACTTGGAGTTGAAGAGCAACTGCCCTCTCGATCACTTTGCTCAAGAATGGTAACATAGAAACCGGCCTATAGTTGTTCATGTCCAGGGGGTCCATGGAAGGTTTTTTCAGGAGCGGCCTAACTGCCGCTTCCTTTAAACAGGATGGAACACACCCTTTCCTGAGGGATGCATTGATGATGTCTTTAAGGAACACCATCAAGGCACCCCCCCCCCCAGATGGCTAGCCATGAAGAGCAAGAATCAAGAGGGCAGGTCATCTTCCTCATTCTACGAAGTAGCTCATCCATGTCCTCAGTATTCACAGACTGAAACTGATCCAGTAAATTTACATCAACGAAGTTGCTGGACACTTCATCAATTGTTTCTGTCAAAATACTGAGAGAGATTTTATCTGCAAAGAAGTTGTTAAATGCATCACAACAGGCCGTTGTTGGGTTAAACAATGGGTTCTGCGCAGGTATAACCTGGTCATCTCCCTTACCACCCTAAACAGAAATGCTGGACAGTACTCTGCAGACACAATACGTGCAGAGGAGAAGGATCTCTACACTGCATGTATCACCTCTCGATAGGACCAAAGAAAGGTCCTATGATGATTCCTGTCATATAAGAGTTGAGTTTTCCGCCAGTTGTACTCTAGTCATTGTCCAACCCACTTCATTTTTGTAAGCTCTGATGTATACCATGGCCTACGGTTTGGAGAGTGTTGGAAAAGATGCTTGGGAACAAGAAGTTTATGAGGTCATAATTCAGGGGAAGGATAAGTCAGCCCCTGGCCCAGATGGCCCCAGTTGGAATTTTTATAAAGTTTACAGGAAGTTGATTGTTCCCCTTTTAACCATTTTGTTTAATTTTTTTGTGGGATAATAATGAGCTCCCTGAGATGTTTTATCAGGGGGTCCTGATTTTTTTCTCCAAAGGAAGGCGATCCTACCCTCCCAAAAACCTGGTGCCCCATAGCTCTGACCAATGTAGACTACTGCATGTTGGCAAAAATACTGAACAACCGGTTGCCTAAGGTGGCTGATAAGATTGTGATGTAAGCACAGTCCAGTGCTGTGCCAGGTAGGACTATGGTAGCCTCTCTTTGTTTGTTTTGGAAAGTGTTCTGACTCAGCAAGGAGGGAGCTTGGACTGGTCAAATCCTACAGGTCGACCAGATTAACACTTTTGACAATGTAGATCATACATTCCCATGGGAAGCCCTCAAGTGGAAGGGAGTGCCAGACAGATTTATTGCTTTAATTAAATTATTTTATAGGTATGCAGAGGTGTTTTTGCAAGTCAATGGTCATAGAGGAAAGAGGATTAAGTTAAATTCTGGGGTGAGGCAAGGTTGTCCACTGAGCTCTTTCTTGTATGTTATTGCTTTGGATGCTATCCTGTGTAAGATTAGTTTAGACATGAGCATCTTGGCGATCCAAATCCCATGTCCGTTGGACAGTTTTTGGTTGGTTCATTCTGAAGCTGTTAAATTTGTGGCCCATGCTGATGATGTGTCCCTCTTGGTTAAGGACAAGTTGGAAGTTAGAAAGATCAAAGGTGCTTTTGAGGCCTACAGTTAAGTTTGTGGTGCTCGACTTAACACGGAAAAGAGTTTTTTAATCAGGATTTTTGCTGCAGAGGACAAGGTGGCAGCTGTTCCTCTAAAGGATGTGGTTGAAGGAAAGAGGGGGTGGCAAGCAGAGCAGGAGGCAAAGACGGACAGGGTGAAGATCCTGGGGCTGAATTTTGCAGTGGCTCCTGAGGGATGGAGAGAAAATTGGTATCACTGGTTGGAAAAAGTAAAGGAGAGGGTGGCTCTCTAGCAGAGATGGAAGCTGACCATTTACCAGACAGCCGCTTTTGTAAATACCTACCTGCTTCTGGTGGCAGCCATTTTCCTGCCTCTGGATTCAGGGATTAAAGTAGCCGATCAGATTCTCTTCAGGTTCCTTTGGGGAATGACCACATCCCCCCTGGCAAGAGCAGTGGCTTATGGGAAGGTAGAGCAAGGGGACTTCCCAACCCTGGGACCTAAGTTCATCACTATCTTTTCTGCCCAAAATTTTGGGAAAGTTTATCTGTTGCCAAAGGGTCGGATTCAACCTCAGGCTTGGCTAGTTTTGTTTTGTGAGTGCTGGATGGGGACTAGATGGGGAAAGACCTGGTGGGAGGAAGGCTCATTAAGTTTTACGTTTTCTTTGCCTGAAAAATTGAAAGCACCAAATTATTTGAGAGAATTTGTTATTTACCTAAAAAAATATAGAATTCATGCAGAGGAGTTGAAGGGGGAAGACAGACCAGGTCAGAGTATCAAGAGAGTTTTGTACAGGAAAATAGTGGAGAAGATTTACATTAATCCATTTTGGCAAAAACATCAGGCCAAACCAGATTTGTCAGACTACCTAAAACACCAGACTAGCCCAATTGAGTATTTTGTGGACAAAAGGGTCCCCAAAAAGTTGTGGGAATTGCAGTGGAGGCTCTACCATCAGGTTCTTAATCTGAGGGGAAGGAAACCATGGACCACAGAGGATGGGCAGACTTGTCCCCATCTAAAATGTAAAAAGGCTGAGATTTTGAGTGGCATGACACAAAGGGAGATGATCAGACATTTTGCCCAGCACTGCCTGAGTGCCTGGGAAACATGGGAGGAGGTGGCCCAGGTCCTGGATTGGCCATATTTGACACAATAGGCAGTGCTTTCAGGGACTGAACCTCCAGAGGGTGTCAGGGGACCCAGAAAGTCAGTGGGCCAAAACAGGAAGAGGAAGGAGTCTGGTTCCCCAACTGTGAGTTTTTGGACAGTGCCCTGGTCCACAGTGTGCCTCTATGTGATGTTAGGATTATTTTTCCAAAGACAAAGGAAGGTAAAGAGTCAAAATCTGCAGGATGTAAAAGGTACTGCTTATTTTGATAAGAACGTAATTGAAACTTTAGCTTTGAGTAAAAAAGAGAAATTGCTAAACCATCGTTGGAGGAAATTTTGGCCATGGTTTAATGAGACAACCCCAGCAATAACTTAAGGGATATCTTTAAATAAATAAATAAAGATTTTCTTATTATATTTGTATTTTTGTATTATTATTATTATTATATTTTCCAAATATGTATAATTGTAATGTGTAACTTCTAATTTTAGTATAAAGGTGTAAATATAATGTTCATTGGAAAAGAAAAAAAGAGTGATTATAGTGTGTTTAGATTAAGAGGAAAAATGTATTAATGTTAGGATAGATAGTTTTATTTTTGTATTAGTAAGAAAAGAGGAAAACTTGTTTTTTGTGTTATTGTTATGGCCTTTTGTGGTTGGGTGTATTCTTCAGTAGAATGGTGATATTTCAATAAAAAAAAATTCCTAATCCCCCAAAATTCCCAAATCCTGTACCTGTCCTTCTGAATTATTTCAGTGTCTATTGGAGATATGTCTGTGGAAGAACGGTTTCCTCTCTGTTTTCAACTGCTGTTCAAACTGTATTCAACAATTTCCTGTTCATCCTGGAAAGTCTCCAGCCACCCACTAGTTAATTGCTTATTTTGTTGCATTCTTTCAAAAAAAAAAAAAAAAAAACTATTTGTGCAAAAGCTCAGATCCATTGCTCTCCTGAGAACCTCACTCCCACTTCGCTCTTTGAAGCCTTGTGGGTAATTGAAGTAAATAGTATGATAGCCTTGAGGACAAATGCATTATAGTGTTTCCTTGTGGGACAATGCATTATATTTGTATCCAATAAAATTGAATTATACTGTATCTTTCCCTTTTTCTTGTCTGAATTTCAGTTCTTAAGTGCATAGTCTGGTAAAATTTTGTCCACCCTTTTGCTGAACAGTACCATTGCCTACATAATGTCTGAACAATAGAAAAGACTGTGAATTACTCTATTTTATGCATGTTATTAAACACTGATACAGGGTAAATATCCTCATCCTTTCTCAAATGCATTTGACAGTTAGTATATGTTGTCAACTTTGGATATACATATTCTGTTTCCTTTCTTATGGCTTATTATACACCATTAAGCCTGTATAGTAAAATCCTTTAAAAGAAAAAAAGAAAGAAAACATAACCAAATACTTAAATTATGATACCATAAAATGCATTGTGGTATTTATGTTGTTCTCCATCAGGACATTTCCTTCATATCACCTTAATATCTGATAAAGGGCACAAAAACCCTTTTTATCTAACTCACCTTCAATTGAGATAAAAAGCAGCCCCAGCATTGTCAGAACCTGAATGGAGCTCTGTTTACTTCCATGTTCGTGATCTTGGCAATTCTCGGAGAAGAAGTCAGTGCCCTTTAAATTAAAAATAGGGGGGGGGACACAAAACATACACACAAGCACAGAAACAAACTTAAAATATTCAAAGTAAACTGGAGAGGTTCATAAAAGAGCATCCTCTACCTGTCTTTTGTGTTCTTACCTGGAAGTGTTCTAGCAAGACTAGCCATTTATGCTGTATTCACAAGAAAACAATGGTGTATGTTTTCAAATGCTAATAATTCTGGAAAAATAGCAATGGAAGATCTATTGATGGGTGGGGCCATCAATAAAAAAAGAACACCTTTTTGACAAGAAAATACAAAAGCATAATGTCATCTGGTATGCACACTCTTTCCAGTTAATTTGACATCCTTATGACACCATTTTTGCCATGCCTGACTGCTGACTCTTTAGACTCCAAGTCTTACTGGTCTTTACATTTTCTTAAACTAATATATCTGTGATAACCTAAACAGTATCAAACATTTTATGAAGGAAAACACACATGTGTGTGTGCGCATCCACACAATTTACCTAGAAACATGATGCTTGCTTACACTGGAGGTATATGTGAGAAAACTACAGTTGTTTCAGGTTAGGCCTGTACTGAAGCACACAGCCCAGAAGCCCCAATGTGTGTCCTCTCATAAATGTGAATAACATCTACTCTCCTTTTTGCAATATTGGGCAGGCAGAAAACCAACCAGCCAACCACCCAACCAGGTATTTATTGTCTCCCCATTCCCATTGAGCTGCCTTATGTGCCAGCAATCTGTATTTGATTCAGTTGGTCAGGTGATATATAGGCCCCTCTCATGCATTTGCCACTTAGATAACTGCAGGCAAAGGCTGTCAAGAGTATATCTCCAACAACTTGCTCTTTAAATACAGCATGATAGATAGAACACAGTGACTTTCATTTGGCTGAAGAAATCTTGAAACAAATAGCTCTCTAGTTGCTGATTACGTGTCCTGGCCCTCAGAGCCTCTGAACTCAATAGATGACATGGGAGCTTTTTATTTCTACCGCCAAATGTTAGAGATTAATTAAGCTGATGTATGATGCGGCAGTTGTGTCATTCTACCCACCGTGTATAATATCACAATAATATGAACCAAAGCACTGAGATTATAAAGTGCAATATTTGCACACATGGTCCAAACAGTACTTTAAAAATCACCTTTTTGCATTTATTTATTTTGATATCCTAAGTAGGAGGGGAAAATCATTTTTGCTGGAACTGAGATTTCCAATTAAACTATCAAAAACTTATTGTAAGGCAAATATAATCTTTGCTTGAAAATTCACATACTTTTGTATTACCTTCCCAGGAAATAAACTACACACAATAGAAACAGTACATTTTTTTAAAACAAAACTGAATGGCTAAAATGTGTATTGTTGAAAAATGTTCAGAAATCAGTGCAGACAATTCATAGAAAAAATGCACATTATGAAAATATGTACCAAAATGTATACACTGGGGGATTACATTAAAACCTGCATTTTAAATTTGTATGAATAATGGGATTTACAAGCAGAGGGGGGAAATAACTTATTGCAACCTGAGATTAATCAAGAATGAAATTGAAATGATTTGGAAAGGAGTTGGTATTACCCTCTATGCTTGGGGGTCTTAGAAACCCTCAGAATATCAAGATTAATTTGAGGAATTAATGTACTCAGCTTGACAATGCAAAGAGGGGCTTAACAAATAGTGGATCTTGTGACCTTTGTATACCAGTAATCAGGAGGAGATGTTAAGCTAGATAGTATAAGAAATTGATCTTTATTTTGGGGGAAAAACCAATAATAATAACGTTCATGCACACATTCATACATCAAGCATTCACACAAGACTAGCAAATAAAGTTGGAAATATTGAGCTAGAGGAATAGCAAAGGGAGTTGTTTGTGGGATATATGGCACGTGTCCTGTAGAGATGAGGTTGTGGAAGAAACCAGCAGAATGGGGTCCCAATCTCAAACAGCTGCACAGTTTGATGTGGAGACGAGAGGTGGATGAACTGTGTGCTTGGATACACAGATGGAAAAAGTGTCCACAGGAAGGAGATCTGTGTGCACTTGAGTGAAGTTTTATAGTCAATAATTGCCTTCTGGGGATGGGATTTAGAGTAGAAGACAGTGTTCTCCACAGTTGCTCAAGGTGAGACAAAGGTACTCCAGATGTGTTAATGGCATCTTAATTTGTGGATACTTTGCAATTGAAAGTGAGGAAGCAACTTCCCTTGTTTGGTCAGGGTAAACTAATGAGGGCTGTTTACAGGTTTGAGTTTGCCAGCCTTGGCAGATGGGATTAGCCAGGTGTATGTGCATTCAGTTGCCTTGCGAATTAGCATTTTTTTAGAATTAAGATAGCTTCTCCCTAAGCGCGTACCTGACTAAGCAATTTTTGTCTTTAGGTTTCCTAGATGGGGAATTTCCCAGGTTGTTATTAAGGGCCTCACTGTGTGGAAGGCCACATGTTGACCTAATTATCAAATATTGCCAATTATTAATATAGATATGGGGCTGGGGGTATCAGGGTAGGTAACGTTGGAGAAATTATGGAATCAAGACTGCAAGGTGTTGTTGGTTTAAAAAGATCTATTAGAATATCAATATGGATATCAGACTGTTTCATTTTTGGAGAATATAATCTTCAACCATTCACCAAGGAGGGACTTCTTGTAAGCATGGATGGTGCTCAAGACACCAGGAGCAACTCCCCTCCTAACCTCCTTGAAGCTCTACAAAGGGAGTGCAAGTGCAATCACTAAACAGGGTTCCTGGTTGTGTGCATCAGTGTAAGTATGTTTGGACAAACATCTTTGCAGTGGTGCACACAACCAGGAATTTCTTGTTCAAACATGCTTACAATTCCCCTGCCTCCAGAAATTCTTCCCAATCCGTATTCGGTGGGACAAAATTAAATGTATTGAATGGAGATAGTATTGCCAGTAAATCTTGTATTTTTCTTGTTCCATTTGTATAATGTGCTAAGCTATACTAGCCAACAATAAGAAAGGCACAGATATTAAGATGTGTAAGCTAAGGTTTCCAAGACATAGTCCTAAACATTCCAAATAATTTGACAGCTCTTCATTAGATGAAATTTTAAAAAATGCATATAACAAATTAAACACATCTGACATAAATGCAAGCCAAAGCTTGTAAGCATTCTATAAATAATGTCTTAGGATTCTATGTATTACTTCATAAAAACTTTTTCTAAAGTCATTTCTGCTAATGTTAACTCTCCCACCTACCCTCCCCACTTATGATGTTCTGAACTCCACTTTCCTGTTATTTTAGCACTACTGGTCATTATTTACAACAAAGGGTTTACCCTTGCCAAAATCACAGATATGTGGCTAATTGGATTACCTGAAACACTCCAGGAGGAGTGAATCTTGGGAGTTTGCTTCTCCATAAACAAACACAGACACTTGGGCATGCTTTTTATTATTATTCATCTGTTCTGTTTCCAAGACAATGTGTAATCATCCATCTCCTGTATTCTTTATTCTTCTTTCCTCCAGTTTTTATACCCACTAATTTGTTTCTTTTACGACAGCTAAAAGTGGGAATGAGAGGGGAGCTCTCTCTATCTCACTGCAATGTAGCCAGCAGTTATTTAATGTTCTTACTGCATGTGCATAACTTTCACGTCACACTTCTGGGGATGTTGACAGTAACCATTTTCTTCCCATGTGATATAATACATCAATAAATAAATATGACCTTTCCTAGTCAGTTAAAGGTGTGATGAAAGGAAAATATCCAGGCTACGAGCATACATACAAATATTGTATGAACCACAGGGTGCCTTTTTGTAATTTTTTTTTTTGTCATCTAGATTGATTTGTTAGGAGTTTATTTATGTCCAAACAGGAAAATTATCTTTCAGTACCTCCACCCATGCTTTCAAATCAGTTTATACAGAGAAAGTCAACCTTCCAAGGAAATTGGACAGGCAACTGATTTCATGGGCCTGTCAGGGTAAAATGGAAAGCTTTAACAGTTTGTTGAAAATTAACTAAAAGAAAATATTTGGAGGCAGAAATAACACCCTCAATATGTTAATGGTTGATGGATGTCTGCTTAAAGTGTGGTTGTAAATGATGTAAACATAGAAAAAAGAGAGGCAAGCTTAAGCTCAACAGTTGATACTTTCATGAAGACCCAACTGCACCAAATTTTCTCCTGCAAAACATTTCTACGGTGGGAATTGAGTTGTTGAAACAATTGAAACATACTGCAAAACATATACCTGTCATATATTTTCACCTATTCAGAGCTTTTGCTTTCCACTATCATTTGTTTCTTGGTAACCATTTTTCTAGATTTCAAGAAAAGTGTATTGATGACCAACCATGGAATAATGAGACCAGACACAGAAAGTTGGGTTAAATAAGGACCACTTTATTTGACCTAGAACCTATTTAATTTATGTTGGACCTGGAAATTAGCAAGAGCGGGGAGCAACCTGATGCAGGTCCAGATGAGGCCAGGTGTCAATATTTGACAACCCTCTCAGCCTTTCCTTTGGCAAAACACATAAGCCCAAGGGCAATCCAACAATTGGGTTGCTCCCCAGCTGCCCACTTACAGGAAGGCAAGCCCAGGGCACTCTCACCCAAGTTGTGGGACTCTATAAGTGAGAGCAAGTCCCCAGGTCAGCCTGAAGGGTAGACTCCTTAACCACCACCTGGGTCCCAGGACTTGTCAAAGCCATTCTAGAGCCCTACCTTTCACTAAAAGAGTGGCAAGGTATACACCAAACTCATATATTCTCCTTCCATTACCTGCCCAATAACAGCCTATTCTAGACACTACCCAGAGTCAATTGTTAAAGTCCCCCAGATATAGTATGGATTAGGAAAAAAAAATCTGGTAAAGTGGAGAAAATTTCTTCATACTGCACTGGAGGTGGTATGCATGAAGCAAAAATCCAAAGAGGGCATATGAAGGGGCAGCAGGGCCCTAAATACTCCCCAGCTCTGCCCCTGTCTATGTGTAGCAATTGGGCACACAACACCACCCTCAACCACCTCTGGTCTCTATCCCTGGAGGCCATCAAAGGGTATCTCCCCTCACTGCATCTTTCATCATGCAGGTACAGGCACACATTTTTCTCATTCATGATATGATTCCCGTCAACCAGAGATTGAAGGTAGTAACATCAGAAAGCCACATGAAAATCAGATTTGACTGTATGGTGGGATCTGTGGAAGCAATCAAAGCTCTGGGTGCACTGAAATGCAAATATGGGCATGTGTCCATATATACATGGAAAAAATTGAGAAGAATGTGTATGTCTATTAACAACACATGGATCTGAGCTAATGCTTCCTGTTTTAGCATGTAGCTCTGCAGCACTTGTACTTCTTCATGGGTTCTATTTTTTTATTGTGTAAGCCACCTTGGGAGGGCTGATGCTCTAAAAGACTGTTTTAAAATAAGTAAATCGGTAGATAAAATAGAAGTGCTATGGTTTGGTAAAACATCACCCACTTGCTGAGGGGAGAAGGATGTTTTCTTCTTCTTCATGAATATTTTTGCCCTCTTCTGAGCTCATTTTCCCCAAATCTCCCATGCACACACATAAAGTGGAAGGAGGCTGCCGGGCTCGAAGGGCGGCCAGTTTGCAGCCTGGCTGGCTCCCGGAACCCTGTTGGCCTCCCCTTGGTCCCATGTGACCACGTGGTGACCAGCATGGGGGCTGCCATGCTGGGCCTCTTCTTCCCAGCCTGCTCTGCCGGGCACGAAGCAGCGTGCCAATCGGAGCAGTCCTCTCCTGGCTGGAGGAGGACGAACCATCACACAGCCGATGGCAGATGGCCAATTTCCTATGGAATCCTGGTACTGCTGGTACCCATGCTGCACAAGGTATGCAGGTTGTGGTATGAGGCCATGATTTTCAGCACAGCATTTACAAAAGCTTTCTACAGGGCCCTGTGGATTGGTGAACCTGTCTGTTCCTCCAAGACAGATGTGACAGGCCAGCCTCTGCAGGTCACATACATATCCTTGGGGGATGACATGCTCTACATCTGGGTTCGGAACTCCAAATGTGACCATCGTGGCACAGGCAGCCAAGGGAGTCAGAGTCAGATGCTTTCACCAGGGAACACAGATAAACTCTGACGAAGAAGCTCGGCGTTTCACAGCTGTTTATATTGGCCCAGCTTCTAATCATAGCTGTTTAGTGATTGCTGAGTGTTTCTCATATAATCTCTGGGATTGCTGTAGGGATGCCCTTTCTGACCTTCTCTGGCTAAAGGTAGGTACCTGCTCTTCTATGTCTCCCAGGCCTGAAACCTCGGTTGGGGGGAGGCTAGGCTGCTGAGTCATGGGCTCTGCTGCAGTTGGCACAGCAGAGGTAGGTTCTGGCTCAGCCAGCTCTGCTGGAGCTGGCTCAGCCTCCTCATCTTCTGAGTTTTTGAGTCCTCAGCCTGGTTGGCCATGACACAAAGTTTCAGTTCATCAGCATGGTGAAGGCTGCACTGCAGCAGCTGGGTTTGCCAGCGGGGGAGTTTGGAAGCCAGTACCTCCAGATCGGGGCGGCAACTGCAGCAGTGCAAAGGGGCCTGCCGAAGGAAACCATCAAGTGGCTGGTCAGGTGGCGCTCCAGGGCCTATCAAGTGTACATCTGGTGTGAATTAGTTCTCTCTTTACAGACTGCCTGACTGAGTAGGGTTGGCAGAAGACTGGTCCCTTTGGGGGACCGCCTTTTGTGGCAGTTGGCATGGGTCCTGATCTGAATAATTGGTTGGGGAAAAGGTCTCCGTCAAGGTCTAGGTCAAGTTCATGACCACGTTCAACATCAATTACAAGTTCACAGGGATCCCCCTTTTTGCCATAACCTTGCTTTTTTCAAAGGGAAGGGGAGGGTTTTCAGGTGGGCGGCCTGGCCAGGACTCCTCCCCTCCATGCTTAGTGGTGGCGGTAGTGACTGGCAGTGCCATTAGCAAACAGTGGGTTGCTTAATGAAGGGATCTGGAGCCGTGTTGTGTACGCCAACCATTATCAGCCATTATCAAATTTGTGGCCTTTTATTGCCATATATACTCTAACTCTTATATATTCTACCTCGTACTTATGCAAATCATGTACTATATCTATCCTCATTACAGTATATTTTCTGAAGATATACTGTGTCAGTGTCTTGTGTCGTATGGGCGAAGTAAGAATCTGGCTTGGGCCCGCAAGTAGTTTTGGGAATGACTTTCCATGCTTTTTCATCAGTTGAACGTTACTTAAATATGCACAACTACACAGCAAAGACTGGCTGCTGATATTTTTTTGATGAGCCAACAATGTTTGTTGTTGCTCCATCTTTCAATGAGGCAAAAAACAACAACCATATTATGTTGCAATCTATTTTTTGGAAACCACATGATTTTCACTGTGGATGCCTTTCTTATTTCAAACACCTTTGTGTGATATTTCATAAGCATACTGAAAACCTTGGGAAAGTCCTTCACCCATCTATCTTTCTTCCTATATTTTGATAAGACAAAGCAATATCACTCTGTACACATCTGAAGAAGTGGGTTTATATCAACAAAAGCTCATGCGAAAATAACAACCTGCTAGTCTTAAAGGTGCTGCTATATTCATTTTCCCCTTCTACCTTCTTTCTTCCTTTTTATGGTGCAAGAGACTACAATGGCTACTTCTTTTAAATGCTTATCTCATGAGATGATGATGATATGATCATAATGATGAATGCTCCATAAGTTTTTGTAGATAATAGTCCACTTCAGATCAGAAAAAGTTTAGTCTTTGTTTATGTTTATGGTATTTTGCAGTGGACCAATACTTCAATCCATAATCATAGTGACTCAGTGCTTTCTGCAAAAAACTAATGTTTTGTTCAGAGAAAAATGTATTCTGTACAAAATTCACTGTTTTCTAAGAATACGTTGTTTGTACCAGTAGCTTTTTGTATTGAAAAAAAATAGCCCCCAAATTTGAAAATCATTGGGGGGTAATGGCAAAATCTCACCTGATCCTCCCAGTGGGAATAAAACCTTTGAAATTTTGTATCCTTGCATGTGAGAATGAAACAAGTAAAGATTTACAAATATATATATATATATATATATTCTTCAACTGATCCAACTGAATGACTGAAACCATGATCCTGGTTTCCTGCAATTGGTATATTTGTAGAATTAAAATGGAATTTTAATTTGATTCCAATTAGAACAGAATCTAAATCTTACTGCAAGAAAACAGAAATAAATGTGGACTTAGCAAAGTATCAGCAGAAGAATATACCAAGGATTTGGGGTCCTAACAGTTACTCAAAGACATGAGATGCTGATGTCAACCTTGGTCACTATCAGTCTGTCCAGGGATGGGTAACATTTGGCCTTTCAAATGTTTTGGTCTACTTCTTCAAAAGCCCCTTACCACTTGCCATGTTGGCTGGGGTTTCTGGAAACTGAAGTGAAATTTGGATGGGAAGAGAATCCCTAGAGTTGTCTAAATGGTGAAATACTCTTCATGGAATGTGAGGAAAATTTGATCTGTCTAAATGGGATCCCGTATTGTTTTGCCATGTTCAGAAGGAGTTGGGGGGGGGGCGGAACATACTCCACAGGAAAAACCTTCATGGCTTTCCCCAGAGATTTTTAAAAACAGTGGGCAGAATGTGCATTCCTGCTCATTAGAACAAGCAATGCAAATTGATTCACTTTCCCATACAAGCAGAAGCTGAAAGCCGATTGGCTGGATGAGCAGAGAGGACGGGGCTTGCTAACAGGACAAGCACCCAGAACCACCATATTTGCAAGTGCTAAGGTTGTTGGATTTTTGATGTGGTTGTTGTTGTTAAGGTGAAATATTGCACTATTGCACCTTAGGTATATTTTTTATATAAAAAAACCTGTTTGGCAGTGGCAAATTGGTAGGTATAAATGCAAGTAACTCACTTGCAGTCACCATGATGATTCACAGACATGCCCATTTTCACAGCAAACATGGATACCTTTGCATGCTTGTTATCTGCCCAAAAAGCCATTTAGACAAATAACAGCTGCTAAAAGCCATTTAGACAAAAAAAAAAAAAAATGGCCGTTACTGAGGAACAATCTGCTTTTTAAAAAACCTCATATAGACAAGACCCTAGTATGGCACAGACAATACTAAGCTCCATGGGTTTATTATCTGTTTCGGAATAAAGCTGCTTCCCAACAATGACATAAAACACAAGTTCTTAAATACAGTTTGGATAACCAAGAGTTTGAAGTAATCACAATTTCAGGAAGGGGAGAGAAAGTATCCTTCCAAAGTGCAGGATAAGCATGACTGCAAATTAATGAAGCTTATTTTATATATGGAAAGCTGAATAAATAAAGAGAAAGAGTTTTTGTTGGACATACCATTACTCTTGGTTAATTTGGCATCTTCCAATGCATTTTGTTTTAGAAGTCAGCTTTTTTCCCTCTTCCCCATCTTTGTTGATTAACTGACTGTCTCAGGTTGCCAACAAGATATAAAAGATATTCTCTCAACTCATAAGAGGGAATGATTCATAACCAATTGAACCAATAGAGTTTCTGAGTTAATGTGGGTACATAATTCTCAGCAGTGGTATTAAGATGATCTGTTATGCCACCAAAAGCTTTTAATCAAGGTTTTTGTTTTTTATTGAGTTTTTTTTGGTCTGTGTGTATTTGATTCTTCCACACATAATAGAAGGCTGTCCAAAAGCTAAAACATTTTTAAAATGATCATTTGCAAGTAGGCTGTGGTTATCCATTGTGTTTATCATTCTCTTACATTTCTAATATTTCAACCAAAAATTATAATTTGAAACATTAGTAAATCTATAATTTATGCTTCCAACTGAATACAAATATATATATATATATATATATATATATATATATATATATATATATGTAGTGTTACTGTGGTTCAGTATATAATAAAAAGGCTTAAGATGCAACTGAAGCAATGGCAAGATGAACAAAAAATGGAGAAACTGCATTAGTGTGTTTCAACCCTCATGCACGGGAATAAAAACAACATCCTGTGAGTTGTGGGATATTTTCTGACTCAGTGGGAATTGTAGTTAACACAATTATCCAGCTCAACTCCCTGTTCAGCGCAGCCGTGCAGGGAAGGGGAGCTGCCTTTGCCTTACAGGAGGGAAGAGGAGACCTGTTTAACAGTGCCAGGTCACACACACTAGCACTTGGAGAGCAAGGACAGAGGCTATATAGGGCCCTGCCACCCCTGGCTCCTCCTCTTTCCTTCAAACCATTGACCCATCCCCTCAACAGCTGATATAGTATATAGTATGATAATGGTTGCTTTGGGGCTGGGTAGGAATTTTTACCCTCTTTTCCCACGGATTTTTCGCCTACCCCATACTATGGTAGGTGGCAATGGGAAATTGGCTAGGGTGGTGTCTGAATAGGTAATGTTCCTATATTTTAAAAGGAAAATGAGGGAAGCGTAGATTTTGGTGTGCACCTTGACACCAATTTTGGTGAAGGCAGGGTCTCTGGAAGGGCCACTTAAGGTCGTATGGCCTAAGGGGACAGAAGGAGACCCACCTTGGGGTTGGCCTGAAGGATAAACCCCAACTTTAATCCTTTTGGATTGGGTGGAGGACCTTTGGTTGACCTTCCAGGTGCGGGCCAGCTGGGGAGCAACCCCAGGTACTGGGGTTCCTCTCCAGGACCCAGGTATTTACCCAGGGAAGCTGAGGGGTGTGGTCTTGTATAGACCTACTGCCTCAGCTGCTCCCTCACTAAGTTGCCTCACACCACTGAAGAACTTTAGAGGGAAATAAATAGGTAGGGTTAAATAAAAACCCTTTTATTTCATCCCATCTGTTCTGTCTGGTCTCTTTATTTCCCTGAATTGGTCAGCAAAACAATATTCACATTAAAACATAATTACATTTTTAAAAGTACAAAATCAGTCTTTGAATAGCAAATCAATAAAATTAAAAAAGGAGCGCACAAATCTCATAAAAGTACCTTATTAAAAGCCTATTTGAATAAAAAGGCCTTTGGTGGTGAAATTAAAGCAGAGAGGGAGTGAGGCGAAATCCACAGTACACAAATAATTCAGTTTGAAACTGGATTATTTGCCATAGCATCTTCCTATTGAATCTTGGGATTTGTAGTTCTAGAAGGTCTTTAGCCCTTTCTGCCAAAGAGTGTCAGATTTGTATATCAAGGATTTGGCCTCAATCTGGCCTGCTATAAAAGGAATTCCACAGGTTGATAACAGCCACTGAGAATGTCCTTCCCTGTGTCCTCACCAAACAGGCCTGTGATGATTGTGGGATTAAAAGAAAGCCTTTCCCCAAGAATCTTAAGACTCTGAAAGGTTTCTACAGGGAGGTGTAATCTTTCAGATAGTCTGGACCTGAGCTGTATAGGCTTCTGAGGGCTCAGCAGTGATTGAGGCGCCTCTTAGTAATAATGACACAAACTTCATTCATTGGGATAAAAAGGCCACAAGTTTTGTTTGTTACAGCTGTAGAGTCTTGGCTCCAGCATGGTTCTAGGTCCTTTGGCATGACAGTCTTGGGATTCCACATGGGCTTTATAGACCATGACCACCATTTTGCTTTGTGCTTGGAAATGAATTGGAAATCAGTGAAGCTGTCTTGACAAGGGAGTTATATGCTCCCTGTAACTGGCCCCAGTCAGTATTCTGGCCCCCACTTTTTTTGGATCTTCTAAAGTTTCTAAACACTTTCCAAAAGCTACTGCATTTAGAGGGTCTTACAGTAGACCAAATGGGATGTAATCATGACTTGTGCCACTGTAGCTATGTCTCAAGGCCACAAGGAACAAGCACAGCTAGTGCACAAGTTTTCACTGGTGCACTACCCTTCCTGAAACCTGGACATCAAGGCTCAAGGTTGAGTTTACGAGTATACCTAAATTTGAGCCTTGAGATTTCAGAGTAAGTACAGTTTCACCCAGCACAGGGTGAATCCCAGTTCCATGATCTGTCTTTTAATTGTTTTGTCTGGATGAAATTTCATTTGTTTGCTCTCATCCACTCCATTACTGGCAGCAAATACTAGTTCAATACAAGACAGAGTCCTTGGAATTAGATGAGAAGATGAAATAGAACTGTGTGTCATCAGCCTCAAATTGCAGAACTCGTAGATAACCGCTCCCAGTAGTTTCATGTATGTTAAAAACCACAGTGAACATAACAGAGCCCTGAGGGATCTCACATCCCAACAGTCCAACAACCAGTGTGTTGAACAGCACCAACTTTTGAGTTCACTATTCCAGAAAGAAATGGAGCTACCGTAAAACTGTGCTTCCAACTCACATTCCAGCAAGACAGCCTAGAAGGATGTCAAGGTTAATGGATGCCAAGGGGTTGAAAGCCACTGAGAGGTCTGGCACAAGCAATAAGAACATTTTTTTTTACCTTGTCCAGTTCCCAGCATAACTCATCCACCAAGGTAGCCAAAGCTGTCTCCATCCCATAATCAGGCCTGAGGCCAGACTGAAATGAATTTAGATCACCTGTCTCATTCAGGAAGCCCTGGAGATAACAGGCTAGTATATACTACAGTCCCTTGCTCAAGAAATGAATATTGGAGACTAGCATCTAGTTCTCTAGTATTGTGAAGTTCAGGATGGTTTATTAATGGCCTCACCATAGCCTCTTTTTAGGCAGAATGGAAAGCTGCCTTGCCACAGTGAGGCATCCCTTACTTGCTTGGCCAGTTACCGTCTGGCTGGTTTCAAGAGCCGGAAAGGACAATAGTCCATTACAGATGGGGAGGCTCTTAGCTCTCTACCTATCCTGTCCACATCCTCAGGCAACACACATTGAAATATATCCAATAATACAGGACAAGCAGGTGCCAAGGTTACATCCACTGGCTCTATATCAATGATAGCATCCTTGTCAGAGTTTCATACACCATTTCATACATTCAGTGTTTACCCCTGTGATAGGACTGTGGAGTCCCTCTGTATTCTCACACCCTTGGGAACCCCCAAATTCTCTTTATAGCTGCCACCACCCCTTGATTTAAGCATTACCCCTTTCAGCACACTCCAAGGGATACTGCATGGTATCGTATTCTGCACCTCTGCCACTGTAGAGTTCCCACCTTCCTCTTAGAAGAAGGGGAAGGAGAAGGAGAAAGGCAGAGCACAAGGCACATACATGCATAAGCTGAGGAAAGGTTGGAAAAGCAGATGTATTCTAAGCAGAGTTCATAACAAAAGGGGTATCTCTTCCATGGAAGACTCCTCTCTTCCAAGTACACTTGTTACAAGTTACAGCAAAAATAGTCATTCAGCCAATTAAGAAAGTAAACAAACATTTTTAACATCTAGTTAAACATTCCTTAACCTACTCACAGTTTGAAATACGGTATGTTGGGTTCTGGGGAGGCTAGGAGACACCATACCTTCCGGCCAGTCTGACATAAGGTCTTTGCCTTTGGACTCTCTTTGTCTCTCTCTCCTCATGGCTCTTCATGGAGTATTTATCACCTCATCTTCAAAATCTCTTGAAGGATGACACTTTGTAAATCTTGATTGGTCAGTTGGCTGTGACTGACCTGTGATTTCTCCATAACACTGAATCGAATAACCTTACTCCCAACACCTAGTTAACCTTTTGTTTACCTGATTGTTGTGCTGGCCAGATAATGAGGAGATCCCATTTTCACAATTCCCTTTCGAAAGATGATAGGTTGTTCTCCATATGGTTAACTAGCAGCTGGCTTAATACCTGGGGCCAACTTCTGAAGGGAGTGTAGGTCTGTGAAGGAGGCAGAAGTCAACAGAAAAGAGATGCAACAGCAGCAAGCTGTGTTACCACCCATGAAACACCCTAATGATAGTACTGAAACACTATAGAGGACAGGCCAGCAGTTCTGCATCTGCTCACTTCGGCACATAGATATATAGAGCATGGGACCTGCTTCAAGCCCTCAATGCCAGTACAAATACAACCAGGTATTGAAATGTTCGTAAGTATTATCCCTTCAGGCTGTAAAGGATGAGTGGCACAGAAATTATTCATGATGAATACTCAACAACCATAATAAAACTGCAAATAGCCCCCTCCCCCCATGCTTTGCTTCTGCTTTTCTATATAACTAATGCAGCTCTAGAGGAAGTTGCTTATCTACATCTCTTGTCTCCGTTTTCTTCGTGTCTTATTATTGATTTTGCTTTCCTGCAGCCTTCCATACTCCCTCAGGTCTTCTTTAGAGGATTCTCCAGCAGATTTTTAGGATGTGAAAGAGGTGTTGGGGAGGGAGAATAATGTATACTGCTGTGCATCTATCTATCTATCTATCTATCTATCTATCTATCTATCTATCTATCATTTGATCTAAGTTATTTCCCACCTTTCCCACAAAGACTGCCCAAGTAGGATAACAACTGCATGTGCACATGAATGTGCATTAATTAGCCTGTGGTACAACACAGAAAACTACAAATATGATTCTCTCTGTGTGTGTATGTGTGTATTGTAGAAACCTTTATTGTTTCTGTATGCACTTGTACATTCATGTTCAATTTGAAGAGAAGAGCTAGTGTGTGATGTGGGCATGCAGGATGTTAGCATTTATGAACAAATTCTACCCTCTCTGTGTTAAATGCCTATGTCCTTCTCTGCGCATTGGGGAGAGGAGGGGGAGGTAGGTAAATGGTCTGATTCAGTTTAGTACAACTTTATATGTTCCTAATTCCATACTTCATAAAGCTTTTATGACTCAGGCCTTGTCTAGATGGGCTGTTTATGCCATCTTGGCCACATCTTTGAGCCCTGCAGTCCTAACAATGCAGGGCCTTTGCCCAGCTTTGCCACTGGGCAGTCCTCATAGCACCTGTGGCAAAGATGGGGCTAAGACAGGACTAAGAGTTCTCTTCAGAAGAAACAGATTGTGCCCTTTGGGACTACAGGAGGCCCTACCACAACACCGGCCCATCACTGCAGTTGCCATTCATATCACACTCTCCAGATCCAAGAAGCAGGCCTGCAGCATGTGACCAGGCTGGTCATATGCAGATACGCCCTTGCTTTCGTGTGGCAGGCTGGCTCCCTGGCTTCAGAGAGTGGGATGCTGTGGGTGCAGAGATGGGTGCTGGTCTGGACTCCATCCCATTTTGTGCCAGTAACGGCATCAAATCCACAGCCAGAATATGCTGGTGGGAAGCCAGTGTATTCTGGCCCATGTAGATGAGGCCTCAGTGTCACTGGAAACAAGTATGTCTAGTTTGACCAAAGTATGCTGGACACTGGAGATTATGATCCACTATGACTAGTACTGATTGTCAGGGTGCACTTCTACGATAGTTTCCATTCGCAGTAACAGGGAAATAGGCATAAATCAATTAGTCCCATTCAATAACTGTTTCTTACCAACTACATTTCTATTTCTTTTCTCTGTGCAACCTTTGAAAGCATTCTTGCTGTTTTTCTATACCACAGTGAAGTGGGTCCTGAAAGGAATGACTGCTTTCAGAGGATTTCCTAATGTGCACCCTAACTGGGGTTCACTCCTTGATTGCATGAGTGATATTCCAAGTCTATGATTTGTGCATTGATTTATCAGGGTCAGCAGAAGAGAAAACAGATGTCTCTGCATTTCCAGAGAAAAGGATCTGTGGAAAAACAAGGAAATATGTGTGAGTATGTGCACATTTCACATTCAAAGCAACTGAACAGTGATATCGTGAAAAACTTTAGGATCTCCAATAGGGTCCACATTATCACAAGAAAATCATAGACAAATTATGTTGCCAGAGATTTATCTAATAATGCAGATCAGTAAGAGAACAGATTGTTGAGTGACATATAGAAAGGTAAACAACCACTGGCTTCCAAACTTTTAAAAATGTTACCCTGGGAAATTCTGGACATGTTCAGAATCCCCGGAGCTGATGTTATAGATATGCAAATGGAGCAGGAAGAAGATAATTGTTTTCTACACTTTATCCTAATCTCCACTTTGAGGACCTATATTTTTGGTCATGGATCAAGGTAAAATATGAGAAACCTGTTACTTGTCTAGAACAATCAAATTTAGCAGCAAACACAGAAATAAAGTTACATGATAGTAAGCTTAGTTGACTAGTTCTGATTTTTTTTTTTAAAAAAAGGCTTTTAGATTCAGTTTTGTGATATTTCTTGAGTATATTACTGGCTCATTAAATCAGAAGCTTGTTTTAAAGACTCCAACTATGTATTAGATTAAAGAGTATTTTTCCACTATTTTGCTGTCCCCCTATGGGATCCTGATTATTTTTGCTATGGCCTGCAGGATTGTCTTTGTATATATCTGATTCGGACATTACTTCCTCCACAGAATCTTATCTCAGATCATAAAAGAGATGTAAGACATGTACATGAGTAAACTATACCTGCTTTTGTAGTCTTTTGAAGTTGTTACTGAAACAGGTAGTGCTACACTGTGACTAGTCATGTGTGCTACGCTTCTTCTCATCTGTTTTGTACCAAAACTAATAGGTATAAACCCACAAGTGTTAATGCAATTTTAACAAATGTTTATGCGTTTATACTGCAGATTTCATATACGCTGTCACATTATATATTCCAGGGAGTTATTTTTTAATAAAATGTCTGTCTTCGTTAAAAGTGCATTAAAATGAATGAGGGTAAAAATGATGTTCAGTGAGCAATTAGGCTGATTTAAGTGTGCTTGACAAGACTCTAAGAGAGAGGGGGAAAATGAAGCAGAAAGTTGGTACAGTATTACATAGACCTATCGTAACAGATTTAAATAGACACTGAAGCACAGACAGAAAAAAATATACACACTTAAAGGAACAGCTCTGTAATACTAATTGTGCTGTGTACTGGGAAACATATTTTTGTGATAATAGCACTGGCAGTAAGTGGGTGTTGAAGAGAAAAAATAAGTTGCCTTAAGTGGCAGCTTTACATTAAATATCCTTGAGACATGGCCTTATTATATTTCCTCACATGGTACCTGATTCTTAATGAACTGATTAAGTTTGTAAAGGCAATTATTATGCCACATAACTAAACAATATACACTTGTAAAATGTTATTACCACCTAAGAGTTATAAATGGAGCTTCTCTTATCACACAGTTAATTACGGGGATATATTAATGCTTATTTTGCTTGCATAACCAGCAGCCCTTCATAAAGGCTGATCAGTTACACTATTAATTATGTGAATCAAGATTTATCATAATAAAATGGAAAAAAATATGTGTCATTTAGGAGATTTTCAAAATTATTTCAGTTTTGGAATGCACTAAGTGTGGTTATGAATGTCTCTTAAAGTAATAAATTTCGGGCAAGTTTCTCAAAGATGTACGTGCATACATACAATAGAGCAGGAATGTCAATTCTTACTTATTTTTCATCAAAGAAAGAATAGCTCCAAAATATCTCCCCAGTATTCAGGATTATAAGAGTTTTAAGAGATTTTGATAATTATATGCATGTGTGGGTGTAATTTTGGGACATATGGCAAAAAAAAAAAACATTTTCACAAAGAACTTAGGTTTTGCACAAAAACTTTCCTTTTGTGAGGAAAAATGTACTATGTATTCCACACAAAGCAACATCTGCATAGAAATACATTGCTTTCTACAAAAAAGTGTGGTTTTTGAATTTCTGCAAGTTGTCCCACCCCCCCCCCCAAAAAAAAACCCTGAACACACACACACACACACACACACATTATCCTATCTGTCTGTCTATCTATCTATCTATCTATCTATCTATCTATCTATCTATCTCAGCCATTAACAATTTTCACATCAGGTGTCTCAGTGGGACAGGGTGCACTTTCTCATTGAGACCTAAGGAAATGTGTTATTACTCCTTACTTTTCTGTTTTAGAAAAGGAGGAAGGTGGGAATGACTTGCAAATCTCTAATTGGTGAATTGATTGTTCTAATGATGGTTCATGTGACTTCTGCTTCTGTATGCCATTACATCATTTCCATCCAATCTCTTCATGTGCAGAATGTGCACATTTCATTATTATTATTATTATTATTATTATTATTATCTTTTTTCGAAATAAATTCTTATTTTAAAAGTATTTGCAGTCTGGGATTAATAAATTCTGCCTTTTGACAGATTCTATCCTATATGTGTGTGTGTGTGTGTGTGTGTGTGTGTGTGTATGCAATAGTTACTCCATTGTGTGTGAGAGAGTATCTTGAGGCCTTCCCAACAAAGAAAAAATAGTTTTGGAAGAGATTCTGTACCTGTGATGAGAAAGTGAATGTACATGACTCCTTTTAGCACACAAACAATCTTACATGGGAGTGGTTGAAGGGCACATTCATCTTTATGAATAGTTATCCAATTACTCTCTCTCTCTGTGTGTGTGTGTGTGTGTGTATTCTTTTGGATATGTTGCCATTTCCAGTGTGCTGATTGGCTGCTTAGGAAACATACCCAACCAATCATAGTGATCCATTGGCTGGCCAATCAGCAGCTTGAGGGCATTTTTCAGCACCATCTCCTCAGCCTACAGGCACATCTTTGCCCATAGAGCTGCAATAACTAAATACTCAGCCAGTTCTCCTTGCTGCCTTAATATGCATGCATGGGGGAAAATAATGTTGCTTTCTATGCATCCCCCACCCTCTTTCTTCTTCCCCCTGTCCTACCCCACAGGGAAGTTTTGTTTCCCTTCCTCCCTTCTCCACCCCAAAACTTGAGCCCTTTCTCCCCTCCTCTGCCCCATGGAACTTACAGGCTGCAAGAAAAACCCCTGGAAAGAGGTGGGGAGGAGGTGGGAGGCTGCCCTGATCTCGGTGTTGCTGCTGGAGTCACCCAGAATGTTAGTTCTGGGTGACTTCAACATCCCACTTGAGACCAGTTTGTCAAATCTATCAAGTGCATCTCGGGAGTTCACGAAGTCCATGAAAAACATGGGCCTATCCCAACTGGTCAATGGGCTCACTTATTGTGCAGGTCATACCCTCGATGTGGTCTTTAGTACGGAACAGGAATATCCATGGGCAGAGGTGACTAAAACCACCGCATTGTCATGGATGGATCACTTCCTGATCAAGGCTGAACTCAGAGCCACTGTCCATCCCATTGGGGGTGGAGGACCTATTAGAATGGTCCACCCTCAAAGGCTAATGGAACCAATTGGATCCCAGAAAGCCTTAGAGGGTTTATTGGCTGGTAACACCGGTGATTCTGTAGAAGCCTTGGTCAGTACCTAGAACACCGACCTTACCAAGGCTATCAACATGATCGCTCCCAAGCATCCTCTCCAACCCACTTCAAATCGCCAACCATGGTATGCTGAAGAACTTAGGAAGTTGAAGCACGTTGGACAACAACTAGAGTTCATCTGGGGAAAAACTTGGCTCTTGTCTGGACTCATCATAGGAAATTTGTTGGTTCCTATAGAGGCAATACCTGCAGCAAGGAAATCTTTCTCTTCTGCATGTATTGCGTCTGCAGAGTCTCACCCGGCAGAGCTGTTTAGGGTGGTGAGGGAAATGACACAGGTTTCATCTGTGCAGAACCCATTACTAAAATCGACAACGGCTTGCTGTGATGCATTTAGCAACTTCTTTGCAGATAAAATCTCTCAGATACGAGCTGATTGGGATGCCGGGGTTGTAGCAGATTCAACTGATGAGGTGTCCAGTAACTGTTGATGAGATTATACTGGAACAGTTTTAATCTGTAAATACTAATGACGTGGACAAGGTCCTTGGTAAGTGAGGAAGACTACCTGCCCTCTTGACCCTTGCCCTTTGTGGCTGGCTGTCCAGGGGATGATGCCTTGAGGATGCTCCTTAAGGACATCATCAATGCATCCTTTAGGGAAAATCGTGTTCTATCTTGCTTGAAGGAAGCAGCAGTTAGACCGTTCCTAAAAAGACCTTCCCTTGAACTTCTGGATATGAAGAACTACAGGACAGTCTCCTTATTATCTTTTTTGAACAAGATGATCAAGAGAGTGGTTGCTCTTCAACTCCAAGCTGTCTTGGAAGAAACCAATTATGTAGATCCATATCTAGATCTGATTATTTAGGATCCATTTATCTAGATCCTAAACTGGCTTTAGAATGGGATTTGGAGTTGAGATGGCCATGGATGCCTTAGCTGATGTCCTTCTCCTGAGCATCAACAGGGGTAGTGTGACCCTATTGGTGCTACTGGATCTCTCAGCGGCTTTTGACACAATAGATCATGACATCCTCTTGGATCACCTGAGAAGGTTAGGAATTGGAGGTGCTGCATTGCAGTGGTTCTGCTCCTTCCTCTCAGGTAGATTCCAGAGGCTGATGCTCAGGGACAGTTGATCTACAATGAAAGAGCTTAGCTGTGGCATCCCACAAGGCACCACCCTGTCCCCGATGCAATTCAATATATATATGAAGCCACTGGGAGAGAGGCATGGGGTGGGATGTTATCAGTATGCTGATGACACCCAGATATATTTCTCTATGTCTCGGTCTTCAGCTCTAACTTCAGATGGTGTCTCTTCTCTCCATAATTGTCTTAGGGCAGCAATGGACTGGATGAGGAAAACAAATTGAAGCTGAATCCAGACAAAACAGAGATTCTCATGGTAGCAGCCCCAAACCCAAGTATTAGGGTACAACCTCCAGTCTTGGATGGTGTCATATTCTCCTCCAAGGACTGTGTTCACAGTCTAGGGGTACTCCTGGACTCATCACTCCAGATGATGTATCAGGTAAGTGTGATGGTCAGGAGTACCTGTTATCAGCTTTGGAGGATCTGCCAGCTGTGCCCTTTCCTGGAAGTCGGGGACATTGAGACTGGAACATGCTCTAGTAACCTCCCGTCTTGATTTTTGTAATGCACTCTACATGGGGCTACCCTCATGCTTGGTCCAGAAACTTCAACTAGTACAGAATATGGCAGCCTGATTCATCTCGGGTACATCTAGAAGAGACCATATAAAACTGATCTTAAGATCACTTCACTGGCTGCCTATTGGTTTGCGGGCCCAGTACGAGGTGTTGGTTATCACTTTTAAAGCCCTAAATGGCTTGGGTCCAACCTATCTTCTGGACAAACTCCTTCCATATAATCCTCCCTGTGCACTCTGGTCCTCTGGGAGGAAGTTGTTATAACGTTTAAAAACTAGGTTCTCTTTGACCTCCCAGAGGACCTTTTTAGCTGTTCCTCGCAGATTATGGAATGGCCTGCTAGATGAGATCCATCATATTACCACTGTAAATAGCTTTTAAAAAGCTCTTAAGACAAATCTCTTCCAGCGTGCCTTCCCTGAACAGATACCCGGCCATCAGAAAGAAAAATCTAATTTAGCCTTATCCCAAAACAGCCATTGTTTATTGTTTATTCTTATTTTTAGTATTTATTAGGTATGTTTTAATTTTTTGGATTATTTAATTATAATTTAAGCGGGGGTGGGATGGAAGGTCTTAAATGGATATTTTTTAAATATTTTAAGCCACCCCAATTGCATTTTGTACAGGGGTGGGATATAAATAAATTTTATTATTATTATATTATTAAAAGCCACTTGGGTTAATTGTGTTGTTGTTGTTGTTGTTGTTAGGATTTTAAATCTTGAGTTAAGTCTTGGGGGTCCATGGCAACAAAAGATATTTAAACAGGATAAAGAAAATGTTAAGATCCACTGGCGTAATAATATTATTATTAGTATTAGTATTAGTATTAGTATTAGTATTAGTGTACCCAGAATAACATACACCGTTATGTGCCCTGCTGGGGTTTCAAGCGATGGTTGCAGTGGGGAGCTGGAGTGGCAGTGTTCCTTTCACACAGTTCAATTACATGGTATTATTTAAGGAAAATAATATTGCAATTTTTTACATGTGGTTGGTGGTTGGCTGAGGGAGTGAGAGGAGGGAGGGGCCCTTGTGAGTCTGGGGGTGTAGATGCAGATTGAGTGGCAAGAGTGGAATGTGAGGCAGAGAGGGAAATTGGATGTGGGTGGTGATTGGCTGAGGGAGTGAGAGGATTGGTTGGGTATGTTTCCTAAGCCACCAATCAGCACACTGGGAAAGGAAACATAACCAAATGTGTGTGTGTGTGTGTGTGTGTGTGTGTCTATTTATCTATCTATCTATGATTTAGCTTGAAGAATTGAATCAGTGAAGATGGACCTCCCAACTAATTAATTGATTTTTTTTTTAGAACAGTACACATTACTCTGTTATAGGACTACACCAACTTTTGATATGGGTTTTGATATCACCTGGGCACCCAGGGGTTAAACATCATCAACCTGCTGCCCCTGCTCCTGCTGCAACAGTGGCAGTGGTGGCAATGGGGGCAAGGCAACAGAGCAACTCAGCCTTAATGCACCACCAGTGTATGTTAGGTCAGGTGTAGCTATTATAATTGAGTATAGCTATTTTCTCTCTCTCTCTCTGGCTTTTTTTTTGCAAATGAAGATTCAGGAAGGACTCATCCTGCGCTTTCTCCAAGTGCACTGATGACTGAAAAGGCCAATCTGAGATAAACAAGTCCGCTTGCAGAAAGCACAGCAGAAGGTCTCCTTGGGTGATGTTTCTGGGTTGTGATTCTTTCTGCATTGTTGTTTCTCTTCAAGACTTGTTTGGCCTGAGTTCTCAAATAAGGCTGCAACATTGTGGATACTGTGTCTCCATGCCTCCTGATGTGAGGCCATGGCAGACCATTGTTAGTGATCACTTTGGCTGAGCGTGAGATGTTGTTTCAGGGAGTCCTTGTATCACTTTTTTGGAGTGCCCCTCTCGCGCTGACCCATGGCGAGTTCACCATAGAGTACTATTTTTGGGAGGTGATGGTCCTCCATCCTAGAAACGTGCCCTGCCTAGTGCAGCTGTGTTCTCAATATCATGGCCTCAATGCTGGTGATCCCTGCTTGCTCAAGGACAGCAACATTTTTCGCATAGTCTGTCCAGTGTATTTTTAGGATTGTGCATATACAATGCTGATGAAAGCGTTTGAGGAGTCATAAGTGGTGGTGATAGGTGACCCATGTTTCAGACCCGTAAAGGAGAATAGACAGTACAATGGCTCTATACACACTGATTTTTGTGCTTCACCTCAGGTTTTGTGTACTCCAAACACTTCTGTAAAGTCTTCAAAAGGTGCTATATGCCTTTGCTAATCTGTGATTGATTGCTTTGTCAATTTTGGCATCTGATGAGATGATGCTTCCCAGGTAGGTGAACTGCTGAACGGACTTAAGCACAGATTTGTCTATATATACACTAGCTATATCTGGTGTAGCATACACCATTCCCCCCATGCCCTACACACACCCCTGATGGTACACATGCTGCTCCCCTGTGCTGCCCCCCATGCCCATTGCTGCCCTCCCTGCCTCTTGTGCCACCGCACCCCGCCACATGCCCCATGACCCTCGCTGCCCACCCCACCACCTGCTGTCCACCTTACCATCCGCCCGGCCACCCCTGCACTCCTCTCTGCCCACCCCACTGTGCTGCCTTGGTGCCTCCCCTGCACCCTGTGCCACCCCTTGCCCTCAGTGCCCCTTGCTGACCTCCCCATCCCCTTCCTCCCCCCTCCATCCCCGCACCCCTCACCACCCTCCCCGCACTCCACTGCACCACCCACCATTCCCCTCACCGCCCTTCCCCACCCCCTGCCACCACTGCACACCTTACCACGCTCCCCATACCCCCACTGCCTGACCACATTTCCCCCATGCCCCTCGCTGCCCTCCCTGCCACCCAAAGGCACCCCTCCCCTTGCCCCATCACCCCCTCCCCACATCTCTGTACCCCTCACAGCCCCAACAGCCCCACCACCACCCCTTGCACTGCCACCCCTTGCACCACCATCCCTGCACCACCACACCACCACCCCTGCTCACACACACACCATGCCATATCCCCCTACTACTAGCACTTCCTCTGCTGGTGGCCATGTTTAGAAAGGAATTAAAGGTCCACATGTTCCCATCCCCAGTGTGCTGATGGGCTGTCCAACCAAGCTTTGATTGGTTGGTCAGTTTCCTAAGCAGCCAATCAGCACACTGGAAATGACAACATACCCAAGAGAATTATATAGATAGATAGATATAGATATAGATATAGATATAGATATTTCTCCAGTGAGGAGACTGTGTAAATTAAATCTCCATGCATAAGTTTACTGGTTTATACTTGTGCTTGGACTGAGGAAATCGATGCTATGCTGACTCTTTCCCCTTTTGAAGTAGTCATCCTCCGCTTTTCTGTTCAGCTCCCTGCAAATTTTGAGAAAATTGGGGGCTGAGCCAAGCAGGGATTCTATTGATAAATAAACAGAAAAAACACACCATTTCATTGATACTATATTGACTGTGATATAAATGAATAAAACTACACACAGCAGCAGTAGTGGAGGGTAACACTGGTGGAGGATCTCTCAGAGACAATGGCAGTGGCACCATAGGTTGGCACCATAGGTAACACTTGTTAGTATTACACAGAGAGAGGCATGATAACCCCCCTTTGAAGATCTTTTAACATGGAAACCCTGTGATGAGAGATTCCAACATGAAACAAGTGCTAGTGCCAGGATGTAGTCAGTGAGCTACTGGGATAGAGCAGATGGCAACTATGAGTAGCCCTAGTGTTAATGAAGTAACTGGACTCAAATCAAAAGGACGTTTAGAAGTTGACATGCTTAGAAGCAAAAGGAAAGTTCAAAGCTGCACAACACATATAATAGGAACAGGGAATGTGAGAAGCATGAATCAGGGGAAGCTAGACATAGTTAAACAAGAAAGAGAGCATACTGTATAAACATTGCAATACTTGGGGTGAGTGAGCTAAACTGGACAGGAATGGGATATTTTGAGTCAGATAATTGCACAGTATTTTACACAAGAAGAAAAGATAAGAAAAATTAGGGTGCCATTTATAGTAATGAAAGATTGAGCAACAACAGTCAAAGGTTATAATGCAAAGTTTGGCCAAACGACATCAATAAGACTTCAGGGAAAGCCCATCAATATAACCATAATCCAAGTTTATGTTCTTGAAAGATTCCATTTTGGAGTCCAGGAGGAAACTGGTCACACACCAAAACAGGACTTCTTGTGAAACATAGGTGGTTCGAAAGCAAAAATAGAAGAAGGTGTAGAATGAAAGATTGTAGGCAAATTTAGAATAGGATTGAGAAATGAAGCAGGAAAATGACTGATGGAATTTTGTGAGACCAGAAATTTGATAATCACAGACACATTCTTCAAACAACCCAAGAAACAATTATATACCTGGATATCACCTGATGGTCAATATAGAAATCAAATAGACTGCATAATTGGAAGTAAAAGAGGAAGACACTCAATTCTCTCTGAAAAAATAAGACCAGGAACAGATTGTGGCATACTACCATGAACTGCTAATTTCAAAAATGAGAGTAAAGCTAAAGAAGAACAGTAAACCAACCATTATGGTGAAATACAACCTGAAGAACATCCTAGTAGAATTTAAAGATAATGTGAAAAATAGATTTGTACTATTAAGCCTAATTCACTGGGAACCAGATGAACTCTGGAATGAAGACAGGAACATTTTCAGGGAGGGATACAAAAAGACACAAAGACAGTAGACAAAAAGAAAGAGGAACTACAATGGATGACAGTTGAAACTCTTCAAGCAGTTAAGGACTGACAAGAAGCAAAAGTAAAAGGTGGCAGAAATAGATTCAGAACGCTAAATTCAATGACATGGAAACTTACTAAAGCAAGCAATGCAAGAAAATAGAAGGTGACAACAAAAAAGGAAGAACAAGATACCTCTTCCACAAGATCAAAGAAATCAAAGGGAAATTTAAAACAAGAGTGGGAATGTTCTATGACCATCAGGGGAGCACATTACATGGCAAAGTAGTGTTATTCGAAATGCTAGTGTTCTGGGAGGACCCTCTAGCACACTAATATTAAGATGGGGAATTAATATACTTGACTTGGCAATATTAGAGGTTGGTAATGGCAAAAACTTGCAGACTTGTGTGCTAAGGAGGAGACTCTAAGCCAACTAGATACAATTAAATAATTTTTATTGGAAAATAATATCACAGCACTCACACACACATTCAGGCTTCAAGCATTCACACAAGGCTAACAAATAAATTAGGAAGTATTTGGATAGAGGAATAGTGTGAGGTGATATGACACCTGTCACATACAGCAGAGATTCCTGCAGCAACAGGGCCTCATAGTTGTGTTCTGAGGGCACACAGCAAACCAGAATCATGGATATAAGAGGAGGAACTGTGTGAGCTTGGGAGTAATTTTGAAGGGGGGTTTATACTTAATATTTCCGTTCAGGGAATGGCTTTTTGAGTGAAGTACAATGTTTCTCAGAGTCTCCCAAGCTAAAACGATAGACGCTCCAGAAGCACAAATGATCATTAATGTATTAACAATATGGAATTGAATGAAACAAGCAACATTCTTTGTTTGAGGTGGAGGAAAAGGGAAATAGCTCTTTTCCAAACCGTGAGTACTCAGCTATACTTGATAGGATTAGCCAGATGTTCAGGCAAGGAGTTACAGGTTACCTTGCCTTACAGGTTACCTGTCTTTTGAATTTGCAATGGCCTCTCCCTTGGGAGTATGTGACAGTCTCAGCACTAGTCCTTGGGAGTCCCTGGTTCTTTGGGGTCTCTGGTTTACTTGCCACTCTCCTGCAAGGCCACAGTTAGCCAGATTATTAACTATTTCCAATTATTGCATGGAAATGGACTGGGGGCGGTCATTATATATAGGCTGGTAACAGTAGAAATAAAAAGAAGATGGAAACAATACATGGAAGAACTATATAAAATACATTGAAGAACCCCAATATAAAAGAGATGAAAGGATGACAGATACTTTCAAAGAAGAACCATACAAAGACATACCTCCAATTTTTTTAAAAAAAAATGAAGTAGAATCTGCACTCAGAGCATTAGGGAGAAGCAATCACCAGGAACAGATGACATAACAATAGAGTTGCTTCAATTTACAGAGACAAAAAATCTACTCTATTTCTAACTAAAATCTGTCAACAAATATGGACAACAAAATAATGGCCCTCAGATTGGATATGCACAATATGCATTCCAGTCCCTGAGAAAGGGGACACCAGGGATTGCAGTAACCACAGGACTGTTGCATTAATTTCCCATACCAGCAAACTGTTGGTAAACATTCTACAAGTCTTTTACCATATAAGAAGCAAGAAATGCCAGATGTCCAAGCTGGGTTGAAAAATGAAAGAAGCACTAGGCATCAAATTGCAAATATATGTTGGATAATGCAGCACACCAAAGAATTTCAAAAGAAAATCAGACTGGGCTTCTAGATTACAGCAAAGCCTTTGACTATACAGATATTGAAAAACTATGGATTTCTCTTAAAGCAATGGGTGTGCCACAAATTTGGTTGTCTTGATCTGTTACTGAAGCTATCTTCCAGAAAGAATACTGAAAAATGGAATGGCAACTGCCAAGGGAGTCAGGAATGGCTGCATTTTGTCACCCTATCTGTTTAATTTGTATGCCCAAAATATTATACATAAAGCAGGATTAGACCAAGCAGGATTAGACCATGCCATTGTATTTCCCATTTCTATGTATGGTTGCAAAAGCTGGACATGAACAAACAGGTAGGAAGAGAATCAACTCATTCGAGATGTGCTGCTGCAGAAGAGTTCTGTGGATACCAAGGACTGCTAAAAAGAGAAAGAAATGAGTCCTAGAGCAAATCAAACCTGAACTTTCCCTAGAAGCCATGATGGCTAAACTGAGGCTGTTGTACTTTGGCCATATCACGAGAAGACAAGATTCACTAGAAAAGACAATGCTGCTTAGCAAGTTAGAAGGCAGCAGGAAAAGAGCAAACCACGTTCCAGATGGATAGACTCAGTCAAGGAAGCCATGGTCCTGAGTCTGCAAGACCTGAGAAGAGCTGTTAATGATAGGGTGATTTGGAGATCTCTCATTCAGCGGGTCATCATAAGTCAACAACAACAACAACAACAAGTATACTAAATAACTACCTAAATGTGTACATCCTACTATGGTAGAGACATAGGTATGCACATATAGGTTCCCTGGTCAGTCTGTGTGAGCCAGCTCTGTTTCTTATTCTGGAAGTCCAGAAAGGTCATAGTCTACTGAGTTATAGTGTAATAGGTGTTTAAATAGTCCTTTTTATAGTCATTCTGTTTCCCCAAGCTTTGCATAAACAATTTATAACATATAAATTTACCCCCTAAACTGAAGAGGGGGACAAAATGAGTTGAGCATTCTTATTATTCTTCAAAGGCATTTTTTCAATGAAGTCTCATTATATATAGGATATGTAGAATTCCCCCACACCCCTCTCAGATAAACGACATCTGGATGAATACTTATTTTGGTATTTCCATTATGATTTATAAATCCCCCGTTCTCTCTCAACCCTGCACATATTTATTCAATTTGGGAAATGATCCTGAGTCTGTAATTGCCAGAGCTAAAAATCCTTCATGGGTCAAAGGACATTTACAACCAATATGCTGAATTTGGAAAACAGATAATACACCTGTGATGAGGTTTATTCCAATATTGTGCTGGGTAAAGTGAACTGTGTGCTAAATCCTTTGTGATAAACAGAAAACATTTTGAGTATTGCTTGGAGCAAATAAATGTATTTTAACTCCAAGGGAGAAAAAAGGCTATAGAATTTGACATCAAGATGCATGAGATTAGTTTACCATTGAAAGGAAAACTGATTATTTTCATTCATATACATACATATTCTTTAAAAAATATAAATGCTAATAGTTTGAGAAGTCACCATTCATGAATTAAATTTTAAAGTATTATTTCTGAAAGACAGATCATTTGTGTACTTTATCAACTTGTCATTTTACCATTCTCATATACTCTGTCTTCATATATTGCTTGCTACCAATTACCCCAGTTAATTTCAGGTTGAACTCTTCTGAGTGGCAATTTCATTTGCAGCTTCAGATAGCTCACACTGGCCAGACTTCATGCTGAAAAAAAGATGGTTCAAGGAAAGTCTGTATTGAGGATAAGAAGCAAGTGGCCAACAGGCTCCAAGAAACCCCAAGAAGTGTCCAACGTGGCTCCAATCCAAACATAGTCTTCAATGAGAATGACCCTCTTCCCATGCCAGGGAAGTCTGCTCCTTTATTCTATGAAGACCAAGACACAGCCACAGTTCTCTGTGACTCACACTCACACACACACACACACACACACACACACACACAAACAGCTGGACACTGATATTTATCTTTGCCTTGGTTCACAAGTAGTTGACATTCTTAACAAAGAGAGAAATCCTCCCCATAGTCCTGCTGCTTACAATGTGGAGGGAAATGGTCACATACAGTAGATTTTCCTTGGTTTTTTTCTGGGCTGTGAGACTGTGTTCTGGAATAGTTTCTTTCTGATGTTTTGCCTGCATCTGTGGCTGGCATCTTCAGATCTCTGAAGATGCCAGCCACAGATGCAGGTGAAATGTCAGAAAGAAACTATTCCAGAACACGGCCTCACAGCCCAGAAAAAAAAACAAGGAAAATCTATGGAGGCCGGCCATGAAAGCTTTCAACTTCACATAATCCCAAACAGTATTAGTTTGGGTTTGGGAGATGGAGCAAATAACACCTGCATGTGGGAGAGGTTTAGAGGAAATGTTGGTGTCAGGTCCCTCAACACCATGGTTCCCGGCCCAATTCCTACAGTTTAAATGTGTAAAAACAATTAAATAATTCCTACAGTTTAAATGTGTAAAAACCCTGAAGGAGATTTGGTCACACAACCTCTACGACTCCACAATATCCTTAAGTTTGGCTCTAAAAAGGAAGGGAGTTTCACTTTACCAAGTGGAACTTGATTTCAAACAAACATGCTTAGGATTGAACTATACCAGTGTAGATTTTTTTTTTAACACTGAGGAGCACCACTTCCCACATATCCTTTAGGAACATGGTGTGATTTTTCCATATTTGGAGGTTTAGAACTAACCTATTTAGGCTGGAGGAGAACTTTTCTTCAGGAGTGATGATTCTAAAGAGAACTTTCTTTCTGTGGGCAGTGAAATGAAAGTTGTTGTTGGTGTAGTGGACATAGAGGAGGTGTGACCCTTCCATGTCCTTTAGGTTGTGTGTGCAGCTCAGGAAAAAAAAAAACAGAACAGTTGTCCAACCCAGATTAGAGACTGAGGACCAAATGAAAGGACACCCAGGAATGCATTTTATAATACACTGGAAACTGAGGGAAGAGGAAACCTAGTCTGGTGTTTATGTGAGTGTAATCCTCCACCCATGCTTGTTGTGGCCTAAATGTGTGTTTAGCCCCAACACCTACTATTTACACTGGGGGCAATGACTCCAATTTCTCCCCTTGATGCAAATATTAGTTTATGAGGCACTATTATATTGGGACTACAGAGGGCAAAGGGTTACACCTTCTTACATCCCATATCAGCATCCAACCCACTTCTGCATGCAATTACCTTTTACGAAGCCACTCAGGAGACTGCTGGTTGTTTGAATAATCTGTAAATTTGTCTTCTTTCTGTGACTTTTGTTTAACCAGTATGATAATCTCCCAAATCCTCATCCTCCTTCATGCCATATTCACTTTCTCTAGCTACATGTAGCTCCAAGGAAAATATTCTAGCCCTTTGGTTTTTCTTTTTCAGTTCTCTCCCTAAGTAGACTCCAACTTGTAACTGTTTTTTTTTAACTCGAATGTTGCTGCTGGTGGTGGTCTTATTCTTCTTGCTGCTGATTTATTATTACTCTTTGTGTTGACATGGAAATTACATTTCATATCTCATCACTATAACAGATGTTCAGGTCTTATTACTGAGAGATGAAGGATATAAAATAGGTGAATGAAGAAAATAGGGTTCCCAGCAGCGTCACAACTGTGCTGTAGGAACCCCTTTTGAGGGAGTGCAGGATGGAGGCCTGTAACTTTGCCTCAACCCCTGTGCAGGGGGTGAGGCTAGAAGTGATTTAAGTTCAACCCCCCTCTGCCTCCTCCTTTTCGTCACTTTGATCGGCCTATCCTCCAGCCGCTGAATCAGTGTGATTTAATTGGTCACTTCAGGGCCATGTAGGAGTTTTTGCCCTTTTACGTGGTGTCTTTTTGCCTACCCCACGCTGTAGATTCAGACTTGACAATTGGCTTAGGATGGTGTCTTAAATGGGTGGTCACTTGGCAGGTAGAGGGGGAGATTTTGGTAGTTCGGTAAGCACCTTTGGTACCTCCCCCTTTTGGAGGTGAAGGGGGGAGCTGGAACTTCCCTTTTAGTTCCTGCAAACTGAGGGGTAGGGAAAGTGACCTCCTTTGGGGCTGGCCTGAGGGATAAACCCCTCCCTTTTATTTATGCAAATTGAGGGGGGACTTTTAGGTCAGCCTTCCAGATGCAGACTGACTGGGGAGCAACCCAGCTTATGGGTTCTCCCTGGGGTTCAGGTGTTTTTGCCCAAGGGAAGTTGGAAGGGGGTCTTGGAGTTGACCTCCTGCCCCAACAATTTCCACACTAGGTTGCTCCCCCATTGCAGATCTCTCAGAATGGGGTTAAATAGTTTATAGCAAAATAAATGTGGCCCTTTCTATGCCAGCTATATGTTTGGTCTCTTTATTTGTGACTGGTCTCCTTATTCCTGCATCCACCATCAAATCACCACTTGTACATTTTGCTGTTATTGGCAACCTTGTTAAGTTGTCACTTAACTGTACTGACAGGAAGCTGCAAATTTTTGTGTCAGTTTGCAATTCTTAGGGGGAAAAAAACTCTATACAGTTCATCCTTCCTTTGATGAATACCCTCAAGATATGTAGTACTTCAGCACCAATGAACCCACATTGAGATCATGTTAATTGGAACTAATGGAAGATCTAGTCTAGTACACTTGGAACGCTGTTTGCATTCCTGTCTGATAATCTCCATGTTTGTACCATATGCAGATGAAAGCCTCAATGTTGGGATAAATGTGAAAAGACCTCTGCTTCATGACATTTGTTTGATTTATGGAAGGTTGCTACAACCTCTCAGTCAAACATATTAATTATCTGCTGCATAATTTTTAATGAAGACTTGTGGGTAAGTATAGAACGTGATACATATTGGTCAGAGAAACTCAGTTTAAAAAGTAACTACTATGATGCAGAGGGATAAAACTGAAGAGCATGCAAAACATATCTATTTATATTAGCCACCGAACAAACAAAAAACAAATGGGCTCTCAGTAAAACTTAAGAAAAAAGAAATAGGATGCAAATCACAGTGATAAAAAGGAAGCTACCATTTCAGTGAGAGGGACAAAAATCTGTTGAATATATGTTGATATAAAACAGAATTCTTAACAGATCAACACTGAATATATTTCTCTGTCTTTCCACTATAGAATAAACTCTATACAAGATAAATACATATTTTTTTAGATTATGAATGTATGTTGACTACACAGTGCATTTCCCTGAGCTACATCTAGAGTGCTCTCTAGCAGAAATTTCAACATATGACACAAACCTACAAATCTCACAGTTCCATAGGATGAAGCCAGGGTGGTTAAAGTGGTAAAAACTACCATAAATCAGGAACACAAATTTGGGGAACTTGTGTGGCTTCTGGGAACTGTGTAGTACAATTACAGAGAGCTGTGAGGTTCCATAGAGGCAGTTTAGCAACAGCAATCAAAGTAGAAATCCTACCGGAATCAGCAGAGTGATATTCATTTACTCCTGGCCTTCAGTCTAAGGACATTTTCAGACGCCGCTTTCAGCTTCTTGAGTAAAAAAACAGTGCAGCCGCCTCCAATGCTGGCTGAAAGTGTCACAGATGATGCCAAGAGAGAAACAGCGTCATTCAAAATGGACCCCTTGCTGTGCGGCAGCCTCGTTACTGCTCCGGAGGCTGCTTGCGCAGCAAGATGCTGAAAGAGGCATCTGAAAATCTCCTAAGACTTTATCAGATGCAGCAAAAACTATGTCATAAGGATGGGACGAGACCAGAAATGGGCAATACTTTCATATGATGTCATCCTTCAACCATTTTGGGGGTGTAGTGTGGGTGTGAACAGGTTGTTGCTTTTATTGACAGCTTAGCCGATCAATAAAAAAGTGATACCTCATCTGTGCCAGGTCTATGCCCTGGGAATGGCTAAGGATGTGGGCATCTGAAAAAGTCATCCTTTCTGTTCTTGTCCTGTTCTTCTGATGTGATTTGGGACATGTTTTTTTGCCGCATTTCCCCATGACTGATAAAGTCCTAAAAGCAAGCAGAAACCATTGCTACTTTAGCCAGAGCAGGATAACATCCCAGTTTTCTCTTCATAACCAAGTGAGTGGGTGAGTTACTTCATGGTAGCAGTGTTTTCATGCAATGCAAACACATTTCTTTCTTAAGTGATATCCCCCTGAAGTTTTGAGGTAGCACTGACCCCCACACTTACCACATTTTATTGACTAGAAAGAGGAAACTCATCTGGAAAATAAGGCCAAACTGATAGTATAAAATCCAGTAGTATAAAAGAAAAGCTCAGAATAATTTTTATGACTATCATACCATCACAGTTTTAGATTCCCTTCAAAATGACTGAAACAATAACACATACTTCAGAATTTTACACATACTGCTGAATTGGGTATTGAGGAGGAGGATGAGTTTAATTCTTACATTACTGCAAACATGAGTTGGATAATGGAGTACACTGAATAATTTCAGAAGAAAACCCATCTGTACTTCATACATTATAGCAAAGTCTTTGATTGCATAGATCATGAAAAATTATGGATCCCTCTTAAAGAAATGGGTGTTCCAAAACACTTGATTATCCTGATGCATAATCTGTACTCAGGAGAAGAGGCTACTGTCAGAACAGAATATGGAGAAATGGAATGGTTTCCAATTGGCAAGTTTGCATTTTATCACCCTATCCATTTAACTTGTACACTGAATATATCAAATGTAAAGCAGGATTAGACTCAGAGGAAGGAGGCATGGAAATTGGAGGAAGGAACATCAACAATCTAAGATACCCATATGACACCATACTACTAGCAGAATATAGCAAAGATTTGGAAGGATTACTGAAGAAAGTCGAGGAAGAAATTGCAAAGGCAGGTTTACAGTTGAACATTAACAAAATAAAAAGAATGATAACAGATGATTTACATAATATTAAAGTAGACAATGAAGAAATTGAAATAGTGAAATATTTCCTATGCCTTGGCTCAGTCATTAATCAAAATGGGGACTGCAGTCAAAAAATCAGAAGATGAGGACTTGGAAGGACAGATATGACAGAACTAGACAAGAGCTTCAAGTATAAAGGTATATAATTGAATACCAAAGTCAGGATTGTCCATGTCATTGTATTTTCAATTTTCTATGTATGGTTGTGCAAGCTGGACAGTGAAAAAGCTGACAGGAAGAAAATAAACTCATTTGAAATGTGGTGCTGGAGAAGAGTTCTACAGATAATGTGGACTGCTAAAAAGACAAATGAATGAACTGTCCCTTAGAAGCCAAGATGACTAAATTGAGCTTGTTCTCCAATACCCTGGCCATATCATGAGAAGACATGACTTACTATAACAGATAATAATGCTTCATAAGGTAGAATATCAGGTGCTGTAGGCTATATTTCAGAGGAAAGAACTGGCAATACCTCTGCTGAGTATTCCTTGCCTAAGAAAACCGTATGAAATGCATGGGGTTGCCATAAGTCAACAGGCAACTTGAAGGTATATAGCTTCACCAGATATTCTGTTTCCAAAGTAGAATACAATGCTATCAATGACATTCAATCCATAGAATGCTTATTGAGTGTATGTGTGTGTGTTAGTTACAGATCTTGATTTAATAAACAAGCTCACAGTACAGTATGTTAGAAATCATCTGTCCAGGCTGTATTGGTCTCAGTATGACCACCAGAGCTTATTCTCCAATACAATGCTATCATTTCAGCAGGAGTTTATTAAAGACCACACATGAATTTTATTTTGTGTAGATATCTTGTTTTTCGGTTTGTTAATGGTGTGTGTGTGGGGGGGGAACTTTGGCAATCGTCCAAACAGCACATGCTTTAACTGAGGAGGGTGGGTAAGCAGGATTGAATGCACACTATTTCCACAGTGATCACCTCAGTAATTTTGATAACATTTTCAAATCAAATTATGTAAAATGTACAGATAATCCCAAGAGCACAAATAAGATTCCTAATGGTTCTTATTGTAAGTGATTTGCATATCCAAAGCTAATCAGAAAATGCTAATATGCAGAGGTGGGATGAGATTGTCTAACTGCTCAATGGCAATGGATTAGATAACATTAATATGTTATTTTTCTAAGGTCAAATGTGCCTAGAAACACATTGTTATATCTGTTGCAGGAATGCTGAAACCAGAGTATTTGGTTCACTGTCAGTGGAACTGTTAATTCTGGAAATTATGTATACAGTGTGATGGAATTTAACTTGTTGCTGTAGCATGTGTAACTCTCAGTCCATGAGGCATCAACCCACACAATTTATAGAAAGAAAGATGAACAGAAAATTCTCAAGTGTGTATGACAATACAAACTGGGGAAATCTAAAGAAGTGATTTTGGGAGATACTTTACAGATTCCACATTGCAGTGATGCATGGACACCATGCAGGAAGAAGCGGGTGGGGGACTTAGATTACATGCTGTTTCTCCTCTGGAGAGCATATATCTCAGGGCAACATGCTGGTTCTACTGTGACCATTGTTTTCTAAAATTAAATGAGCCTCTGTATTAGCTATACATGCTTAATTGCACAGTTGTTCATAATATTGTGAGGGAAAGATAGTGTAGAAGTCCCAGTTTGCATAAAGAAGTTTATAGGGCTTTCAGTTTGAGAAACATAAGCATTTAGAACTTAGGAGAACTTACCTTGGACTTCCCTTACTGTTGGTACCATAGTGGGAAATGGCATCCCAAAGAGGCCTTAATGAGGACAAGGTGATTCATCTTTCAGGGCATCAGTTGGTGACGGAAGAAATAGGCTAGGGTCCTTTCTGCCTAGACTTAGAACAAATAACAGCTACTCTTGGAAAAGATCAGTAAGCAATAGAGTGGGAATAAGAAATGTGCATTAGCAAATGTTTTTAATCCAAGTTTTGGTTTATCTTTTTATTTCCCATCATTGAAAGGTGACTGCATATCACATCCATTATTAAAAATGAGTATGGTTTGAACATTCACATAAAGATGTGGTAGCTAATGTAAAAATGTGTAACACACAAAACCAAACACACATCCTGTTAAAATACTTAAAGATGGAGATTATCACACACTAAAAATATCCCAGGACAGGAACAACAGGAGTTTGCTAAAAGGCTTACCTTTTAGATGATGTCATACCTGTCCTGGGATGCTTCCGTTCTGCTCCTGTTCCTCCCCCACTTCCTGTTATTCATGGGAAAATCCGTGAATAAGAAGCCAGTTCCGTTATCATAACAGAATGACAGGTGAATGAAAAGGGGCCCTGTTCTGCTCTCAGGACGATGCTAGAACATGGATATTATAATGTATGATTATAAAATTAATAAAAAATATATTTTAAAAAAAGGATGAGGTCCGTGCCAGACACTTCCGGGTGCGATCAGGACAGCCAGGTAAGTGACACCCTTCCCCCTCTCCCTGGGTTACTTGTAATTTTAAAAGTCTGTTTTTGGGCTTGGGTTTTTTTTTTAACCTTTTATTTGGCCTTTTATTTTGAAATTTCTCATGAGACCAAGCAGGATTTGGCTTCACTGCAGTAAAAGCAGCTTTACCATAGCTGCCTTTACTGCAGTGAAGCCAAGGGGAGCAGGAGCCATTTCTATAATGGAAAAAGGTAGGTGTTTGAAAAGTTTTTCTTTAGTGTTACAGGGACAGGAATGGAACGGGAGTGGGGAGGGTGGGGGTAGCGGGACAGAGATGGTTTCAAAGACTCCTATGATAATCTCCTATTTTTCAGCAGGAGCAACTGGCAGTTCCTCAGCTGGAATCCCTTGGGTATGCCTACAAACTCTCTCCTCCCTGATTTTTGCCAACGCTTAGAATGCAAGGGAGAAAAATCAGATGTTTATTTTTAATGCACTTTTAAAATAATATGTTCCATCTCAATCTATGCTATTACCAGTTCTTCCAAGACCAGTAAAGAATGCTTGGAAATAGCTTGACATTTATGCATTTCCCTTTTGACATTATCAGGGTTAATTAAGTGATAACCTCCCCAGCAGTGGAAATTGTATGAGGCAATAATGTCACCTAGGATCGTAATATAAGAAGCTGTATGGGCAAGTACTTACTGCAGTGTGAAATATGCTAGGTGCATATTGTGCAGCAATTTTAAAAGGCGAAAAGGAAAACAGAAAGCTGATGTTTTGAATAACTTTGGGCTGATGAACTGCCAAGTGAGAAAGTTAAGCAATATAGTTTTATAGGTGTTTCAATCAAGGAAGTGTGTAAACACTGAAAAGCCAGGTTTTCTGCAACCAGAATTAACACACACCACTGTGATTCAGGCTGAGCTGCCCTTACACATATGGAATAACAAAGACACACTATGAGAAGGAAAACTTTTAAATAAAGACTCAATGTTATTCAAAGGAAACAGGCTCCTCATTTTGGGTCACCTAAGATAGATGCAGAAATTGATTAAAGATGGAAATCATGTCGCTCTCCAGATGTTGTTGGACTGCAACAGGACAGAATAGCCAATAGTGGGAAATTCTGGGAATTTTTGGAGGGTCACATGATTCGCATACCTTATATAAAGTCATAGGCTAAAATCTAGTTGATGCAATATTCTTATGTGTAAGCTCTCTTATGCCTGCGATTGCACTTTTTGCTGTTGAGCAATGGATTTCTGGCTGCATACTTTACACAAATTTAACCATTCCACATGGGCCTAAATCCCATTGTAAGCCCCAACTAGAGTAGAGACATTGAATCAGTTAGATTTACCAACTGAGGCTATGCTAGCTGGAATTAACAACAGGATTCCAGTTACGCAGTTGCACATTCTCAATGGTGAGTAACTATTCATCTGTGCCTTCACTGAATCACCTTATTCACTGGGATTGCAGAAATCCCACTGCATATTCTCCATTGTACAATGGATCAAGCAGAAGACATACTTGCAGACACACAATTGATTGCACAAGATCAGTATTTAGCAGAAGGGTGATGTAGTTAAACTACTGTGTAACCACAAATATAGATTTAGAGTATGCAAATGTAGGTGCTCGGCCATATAAATATAGCTACAGAGATATAGGTATAGATATATAGTGTGCATAGAAAGGGAGAGAGATAAGTTGCTGAGGGAAGTCCAGTTCATTACTGGGAAGTCCAGTTCATTATTGGGAGGCCAAGAAAGCTTGCTAAGAAAAGGGTATAGAGTGTCAACTGGTATCAGTCTGAGGTCAAGAGCCAGGTCCTTAATCACCATCAGGATCCGAGGGTTTAGCAGTAAGCAGAAAGAAAGGAAGGCAACACACCACATGGATAGATCAGAGGGGCCAGAGGCCTGAACCTGAAAATCCTGAGCAGGGATGTAGAAGACAGGGGTCCTGGCGATGTCTCATTCATGGGGTTGCCATGATTCAAAGTCTACTCAAAGGCACTTAACAACAAGAGCTGTAAAACAATCCAAGTGTCATAAACCAAATCAAGAGTCTGAAACTGCAACAGAAGCTTGAGACCAGAGATTTACCAGAATGTAGATTGTTTCCAGTGCTGGGCCAGGGTTACCGCATGGTTCATTATGGTGCAGGCTCCAAGCCCCACCAGGCATCCCACGTACATTTAGTTGTCCTGTTCTCAGGTGGGCAACTCCTATTGAAGACATTGACCTTCACTACATGCTGCATCTGAGGAGGAGAGTCCGGACTAGCTGCTTTGCTTATGATTTTCTTGGGGACTGGGTGGCTTTTCATCTTCCTGTTTAAATCCAGAATTGCACTGCCTGACAGAGGAGGGATCTGGCTGGTCCTCAAGTGCCCGACCAGGTGTTTTCTGGGTCTCCTTCATTTCCTATCAGCTATGTAAGCCTGGCTCCTCATGTGATAAAGAGTCTGAAAGGGAGGCATGATAGATGCTCTCCAAGGTGTTGAACCATTGGGGTCCAACATCCTGGATACTGCCTCTAAAATTTGGACTAAAATCCAGAGTGGAATAAAATGGAAGTCACCAGCCACCACTGCTTACACCCATCCACCCATCCATCCACTCAGTTAGTTTGGTGTTCCAAATACCTGTAAGAGGTATGTGTACCTTTTATATTCTGCCCTCTCATCCAGTATTTTGATGCAGCAGAAAACCAATTTCCTAGGAGTGGAGTTGGAGTTAATTTGCTTTGTGTGTATGTGGTACTGTTTTTTCTTTTCTTTTAAGTTTCTAAGAGAAGATTAGCCAATGGCTGCCCTTCATCAACATCCCTTTTCATGCAGTATTTGTGATCCTGTTTGGCTTCAAAGCCCAAGGTCAGCCCTATATATGGGAATGAAGCAGAGTGGTCCCCTCACTGCCTATATGAATACGAATAACAACAACCAGGTACAATGATGGGGGGTGTTCTGAGCATATTCTTGCTGAGAACATTGTCAGTTAATTCTGAAGCAGCAGGAAGTTAGATAGATACTGCTAATCGATGGGAGAGAATGGCACAGCTTTAGAAAGGGGAGAGTAGGATGCAGCAGAACTCCAAAACAGATTTATACCAGGAGGGGGAAAACATGCTCCAAGTTCACTGAACCCAGGGACAAATACCTCTGTTAGGAGGTGAGCAAATACTCAGCTAGATGGACCAATGTTTTATCTCAATATAGGGTATCTTCAAACATATTAGGCATCTTAAAGAGGGTCTGAAGTAAACTATCATGTCAGAAAGCACTGGTCTCTTCCCATTTAATACTTAGAATGCACTGGCTCTATTATAACAGCTGACACAGGAGTGAAAAATGATTTTTCTTGGGTTTTTTTAAAAGCTGTTCTTCTTAATGGATGTAATGAAAAGATTTGGCCATGAGATCTTCACTCTTTTTATGTTCCATAGCAAAGAAAACAAAACCTTACATGAAACTAGAAATGCATCATACTGTTCAATGCTATATTAGTGTCACTTTTCTTTCTTTTTTTTAATTTTTTTTTATTATTTATTGAATGAATATAACACACAACAAGCAATTAAGATTACAAAAACATATACACATGACTTTGAGAGCAAGGAAAAGAAAACAAACAACAAAAAACAAAAACAATAATATATAATATGCAATATTCCATATACTAAATACAATGCACAAAAAGAAAAGAAAGCAAAAACAGAGACGAACAAGAAAAGGTACCCAACACCCGACATCTACAAAGTATTTAACTTAAATATTTAACTTAATATAATACTTACACATAACACAGACTGTTAAAAGACTTCCCACTTGATCTTGCTTGGCTTTATTCCACAATCTAAAATAACCCTCCTATTCAAATTAATTTTATCCTTAATTTCACACTTTCTACCAGTAAATCTAAAATACCTACATTATCTTCGTATTATCCTTATTTTCCACTGTGATTTATCGTTAGTTCCTACCAACAGATAATATCTAATTTAGTGAGGGCATAATGCCCTTATCCTATGACCGTTGATCATCACTTAACTATTCACTCTCCTCTTATTCCTTAATTCCCCATGTCACAGTGTGTCTAAAAGAAAAAAGGTTTTTTACGTATAAGTAATATCTGTTTAACTATAAAAACCCAAGGCAGATATTTTTCCTTCTTTTTGTTTACAGTACTTTATAAATGGTTCCCATATCTTTGTATACTCTTCTGTTGTTTTTTTCCTCATCCAATTGGTTAATTTGTCTAATTTAGCTAGTTCCATAACTTTTTCCATCCATTCTGCTTTTGATGGTACTTCTTCGTTTCTCCAATTTTTGGCTAAGACCAACCTTGCTGCCGTAACCAAATAAAGTATTAGGGATCTATGTTCCTTTTCTTTGGGATTTTCTATGTCGATCATATTTAACAGATGTAGCTGGGGTCTCAGGTCTAAATCCATTCCAATAATTTTCTCTATTTCTTTATTAATTTTCCCCCAATATCTTCTTATTCTATTACATTCCCACCACATATGGTATAGGGAGCCCGGGCAGGCCTTACATTTCCAACAAAGCAAGGAGAAACCTTTTTTCATTTTGGCTAATTTCCGTGGTGTCATATACCACCTGTACATTACTTTGTAAAAATTTTCCTTTAGATTATAACAACAGGTGAACTTCAAATCCCTTCTCCAAACAGCTTCCCATTGTTCTAATTGAATAATTTCCCCTATGTCTCTGGCCCACTTCACCATGCAGTCCTTTACTTGTTCGTCTTCCGTATGCCACTGTAATAGCATTTTGTAAAGTTTGCCAATTAGATTCTTATTGTCTGACATCATTAATTTTTCAAAATCTGACACCTCATCTTCATATTGTCTTTCTTTTAGATCTTCTTTAACTCTGGAGCGAATCTGATAATAACTTAACCATTGCATTTGGATACCTTCTGACGCCAACTCCTGCCAATCTTTGATTTCCCATTTATTTCCTTTTTTTTCAAAATTTCCCGATATGTTATCCAATTATAATCTCTCAATTCATTTTTACAAAAGGCCTCTTGAGGGGATAGCCAGCCTGGGATTTTGGGGCATATTCTGGCTTTGTATTCCTCCCAAATTCGAATCAGTGATCTTCTTATTACATGATTTTTAAAATCTTTCACCGTTTTAGTCTTATTATATCCCAGATATCCATGCCAACCTAGTTTTAAATCGAATCCCTCAATTTCCAAATCTCTTTTATTCTCCAAAGTTACCCATTGTTTTATCCAGGAAAGGCCTGTCGCTTCAAAGTAAATTCTCAGAATCATAGAGTTGGAAGAGACCTCAAGGGCCATCCAGTCCAACCCCCTGCCATGCAGGAATACACAATCAAATCATTCCTGACAGATGGTCATGCAGCCTCTGTTTAAAACCTCCAAAGAAGACTGCACCACACTCTGAGGCAGTGCATTCCACTTCCAAACAGCTCTTACTGTCAGAAAGTTCTTCCTAATGTTTAGGTGGAATCTCTATTCCTGTAGTTTGAACCCATTGCTCCATGTCCTAGTCTCTGAAGCAGGAGAAAACAAGTTTGCTCCATCCTCAGTATGACATCCCTTCAAATATTTAAACATGACTGTCATGTCCCCTCTCAACCTTCTCTTCTCCAGATGTCCAGCTCCCTAAGCTCCTCCTCATACGGGATGGCTTCCAGACCTCCCACTATCCTGGTCACCCTCCTCTGGACATGTTCCAGCTTCTCAATATCCTTCCTGAATTGTGGTGCCCAGAACTAGACACAGTATTCCAGGTGAGGGTCTGACCAAAGCAGAATACAGTGACACTATTACTTCCCTTGATCTAGACACTATACTGCTATTAATGCAGCCTAGAATCACATTGGCTTTTTTAGCTGCTGCATCACACTACTAACTCATGTTCAGTTTGTGGTGCACTGAGACTCCTAGATCCTTTTCACATGTACTGCCCTCAAGCCATGTGTCACCCATCCTATATCTGTGAATTTCAGTTTTACTGCCCAAGTGTAATATCCTACATTTCTCCCTGTTGAAATTCAATTTGTTAATATTTTCCCAGCTTTCTAATCTGTTCAGATCATTTTGGATTCTGATCCTGTCCTCTGGGGTATTAGCTACCCCTCCTAATTTGGTGTCAACTGCAAACTTGATAAGAATACCCTCTATTCCCTCACCCAAATCATTGATAAAGATGTTGAATAGCACTGGGCCCAGGACAGAACCCTTTGGCACCCCACTGGTCACTTCTTTCCAGGATGAAGAAGAGTCATTGGTGACTACCCTTTGGGTTTGGTCAGACAACCAATTACAAATCCCCCTAACAGTTGCACTGTTTAGCCTACATGTTACTAACTTTTTTGCAAGAATATCATGGGGGACAATAATTAATGAAATTCTATATTGTGTTGCTAGTTATCTTGAAGGAAAAGGAAATATACTCAACTGAATCTGTTTACAAAAATGTAAATGTAGAGTGAATAAGTAGAGATTTTTGGCTCCCTCAAAATAGTTTTTTACAACAATTTTCCTCAACACTGTTTTTAATTATAATACCTGTATGAACAAGTACCCATACATATTTGTCCTTCGTTTCTACTAACTTTGTATGTGCTGTGATTTCTAGACTGAGGACTTTAGCACACGAGTCTGGTATTTTGCAATTACAGCAAAATAACATATTTGGCCAGTACTTATCACATGGTGTTATGTCTATCCTGTTACTGTTTACATTTCACTTGTTTCTGTAGCACACCTTTTCATTGACAGGGGAAACCTATCAATGGTTACCAATATTGCTGATATTCCATTAGTCCCCTGGTGTGATAGGTCCCTTCTGCTGCAGTAACAATATGACAGCAGTCATGTGGCATGAGGGGGCATGATTTTCCTCCTCTCTCCACTCTCTGCCCTCCCCCTTGATACTCCCAAACACACCAAGGTGGTTATTACTCTGTGCCTTTCAGTTTTTTATTTTTCCTGTGATTGCATAATTATGGTGAAAAAATAAAATAAAAAAACATTTTTTATAATTTCCCCAAAATTAAAGAATCACATAAAACATTATATATATATATATATATGTATGTATATATATATATATGCATGCATATGCTAAGTAGGGCATATGGCTGGTGGTGTGGAAGGGACCATGGATTGACAAAGTAGCATAGTCATGAAATTGCAGAGAAGGGTGATACTGAACATTTTTAAACCAGTATGTTCACATTAGCTTTGAGAAAACAGGCTGGTGTGATAAAGTGTTCAATTGAATTTACTGATGTGTTCATCTTTAAGTGGATTGATTTGTTTTGAAATAGGTGTGTCCCTATCTTAGCAGCTGGGGCATTCGTATTGGGTGGCTAGGCAGGTGGGCTTATGTGTTTGCATGAAAGAGACAGAGAGAGAAAATGAGACAGGCAGGCAGAGAGACAGGATATGAATTAAATAAGTGTGTTTCTTTTCCATCCCTTACAAGAAAATGGCACCCTCCTGTATCATGATACTTCTCCATAACTTTTGAACAATTACCATACTATGCCTAAAATATCCCAGCTGGTGCATCAGCAGAACTAGAGCAAAGCCACTGCAATGGATTTGGAAGAAAGAAAAGTTCATTTTCAGCTTATAAAAGAGAGAGAACAGAGGGCAAAAACTTTTCTACAGTAGTTTTACCTCAGTGATACACACACACACACACACACACACACACACCACATAGGTTTTCACTTTAGGGTGACATTTGGTTGCATGTCTCTTTTTTTCATAGTCAAAATAACAGACATCTCTCTAAACCATAAAATGTGGATATGAATCAGGCAGCCCACTTACTTGAAAGAGAAATATGTACCTCATACATACAATCTGAAACCTAGTGCGTTGAACTGAATTCCATTTATCTGTTTAAAACTTTACTATATTTGCCTTATATACAGAAATGTCTTTTGTGGAAAATTGAATCCACAAAATGAAACAGTACACTTTTAAGCATCAACAGAGCTTAAGCTACAGAATTTAAAATATATGGTTGGAATCCTACTTTGTACTGTATATTCCTGCATACAAGACTACTTTTTAACACTTGAAAATCTCCTCAAAAGTGGGTTGGTGGTCTTATACCCCAGTAGATCTTTTCCCCTGCTGTGAGAATGACTGAAGTGATAAATGGCCTGGGCAGTTTTCCTAGCAGATCCTTCCTCCTGCTGTGAGAATAACTGCTTTGCCTTTGAAGAGTTAAATGGCCCAACATTTAGCTCAGGAGAGTCAAAATGATGTTTCTTTTCAGGACAAGTTAGCCTGAAATTAGAATTTCTGGATTTAAACTTATCATTTTGCATCAAGTTTTGTCTATGGTGAAATTATCTTGTCTGCCAATGTGGCTCTAAAATCATTAATGTGCTCATTCAAAAATTTGGGATTTGATAGCTTCATATTAACCAACTTACAGTATTAATGCAATCTTACTTTCCAAAGTAAGGAACACCAGAGATTTTTCAAAGTACCCCATGCTTTTTTAGCTGTTCTCAGTCCTTTAATTTCACAGATTATTCCATCATCTACAGCCACTGAGCTGGCTGGCTGGTGGGGGACAGGCTTTCCAACCAGGTGGCTAGCTGGCTGGGCGGGACGAACTCTATATTTTAACTTAAAAATTGGGGGGGGGGGTCGTCTTATGCGCCCAGTCATCTTATATGCCAGAATATACGGTAGTTAAAATGTGTAAACTACATTACACATCTGTAACTGTTCCATATTCATCTAAGTGCCATATTCATGATTGTGTAACTATTCCCACGTTCACAAACATCCTCCCACTTCATCTTTAACAACCAGCAGCTGGATCGAGAAACAGACATCTGTTTTCTGCTAGTGATCAGGGCACAGTAGAATGACATTTCCAGCCTGCTCCGACCAGCAATCTGAGGTGTGATGCAGCAGTTGCAACAGGGGTCCGGTTCTGATTGTCACACTGGAGATCACTGGTGGAAGGCAACTAGAAACATCATTCTGCTGTGCTCCAATCACCAGCAGAACAGACCTCCATCACTCGATGTAGCTGCTGATTGTAGGCTTGGGAAGTTGGACAGGGAGACAGGCTGTTGTTACACATTTGTAATTTTGACTGTGGTATAGGATCTCAGCATATCTTTTCAAATGCCTGGTTGAGACACTATAAATCCCAGAAAGACCCCAACCCATATAACTGGTGCTCAGTAATCTTCCTTGTGTGATTCCATATTTGGGGTACCATAGCTGAAATTCAATAGTTGGCATACTATAGCTGAGGTCACAGCATCTTGTTACAGCATATCTCACCTTTAATAAAAGAGGCAGTTGGAGCAGGGATTTAACCGATGATCTTATCATGTAGGAAGCTTGGAATGGCAGAAGATAATCCTTCAAAAGCTCTGGGTCCCAAGCTGTTTAGTACTTTCAAAGATGCACCTCCATGACATCGTCAAACTTTGAGGACTAATGCTCATCTGCTAGAAACAAAAAATGGAGAGATTTGCTCTATTGGGCAGCATTGCTTCCAGTTGTCCTGTCACTGCTTTGGTGTCCACATTTAGAGCTAAGTGCATAAAGAAATGTGTAGCTTTTAGTGACAGTTGAAAAAGAAGTTATTGTTTATTATTTTTATTTGTTTCCTCATTATTTTCATTTGTTTCTTCATTTTCTAATTTTAAATAAAACTTTTGTGGAGCAATGTGGAAATGAGCAGGTATAGGAATTAACTAGAAATGGAAGATTTGACACTAACTGGAAAGACTGGTCCAGTTTCCCCACTCCATCTATGCATTCTGGAGATTAAAGCCCAAAACGTCTTGGTTAGACTCAAAAAAGCTAACTGAAAAAGTTAAGTGAAAGATTCAATGGATCTGCTCAAACAGAGTAGATCCACTGAATCAATTGTTGAATGGTGAACCAACACTTAGGTAAATCCCACTGATTTAATGGGATTGCTCTATGTGAAATTAAAAATATAATTCAGATTTATAAATAATTTTCCTAAATAGCATGCCCAGCATCATTTTCCTTCTGTAAATTCAGATTTAATTTAAGCTAGAAAAGACTTCACATTCACATAGTTGCCTGAACCTTTCCTCCCTCCATTGAAGACCCTCTTGCTTCTGCTCTGGCAAAACAGTGAGAGGAAGGGACACTGGAAGTCTTCCTCTGTGATCAGCACTGTCTCTCTCCTGAAAGCCACTGTTCTAGGAGCAAAGAAAGAGAATGCATGGTAGGGGTGAGTAGAAAGCTGATGACTGATGAGGATGCCAGTGACAGTGTGACAGGGTCCAGTTTGCTCCATATCCAGACTTGGAATAAGCATAGTCATGTTTAATACCAGTTGTTAACATTGGCATTTGATCAAAAATCTCTTTCAGTTTTGCAGAGTGCTTCAAAAACATCTTTGGCCACTGTAGAAGTGGGATTTGATATGTGCAGTGCAATGGGATATGTAACCAATGACATGTAATAGATTCCTCAGGGCACTTTCAAGGTCAACTCTCTAAAACCATCTCTGTTTAAAATATAAAATAAAAACAGGAGTAGAGGAAATGGGAATCGTTAAACCCTCTTTAAGTCACATTGAAAAACCTTATTCAGTCAGTACAGATCAATGTTGGCAATTCCTTAATTACTAAAGCCTCTAAGGCATTCACAAAACCTGTCTTTTCCAGCTAATTTGATCTAGGAATGGTTCACTGCCACCACCCTCATGCTTAGCAATTCTGCACACGGTGAAAAATAGCTGACATCAGCCTCACAAAAGAATCCAATGGCATGTCCTTAAACAAGAAGAATGAACTCAGGAAGTTACATAGGATGCATTTTTTGTCCTTTTAGATGGACATTACTTGGCATGTCTTGTCATTGCCCCTCCATCACAACTTGTGCATCCCAAAGAGAAAAAGAAGAATCTGGCATGTTATTTTAAACGTAATGTATTGCATATAACTTTTACAAAGCAACATGTTTATGTTATGTGTTACTTGTTGTTTAAAGAGTAACACATAACTGACAAATTACTAAAATACTTAATAGTTATTTTATGTATTTTGCTTAAAGCACTAAAATAGTCATAAATGACTAAAAATTGTCTAGTATGTCCCCCCAGCATCTGAGGAATACAGAGTGAGTATTACTCATAACACTATAAATATAATTGTCACTTGCTAAAACTAATAATATGGATAATGTTGTTAACCAATAAGTATCACATTGTATGGTAAGGTTTTTACCTGTAGTGTGTTACAGTCAGGCTCTTGCTTATGTTACTTAATTATTATGTATCTAATGAAGATTTCCACCAGTCTCTTGAATTCTTACCATAGCACAGTGTCCAGTTTGTAAATTTCTAAATATCTGTGTCAAGATTCTGGATAAGCTACTTAGCTAAGTACAGTTAACTAAATAGTGTTTCCTGGTCCATTCACAACCCAGTCCTGCCTTACCAGGAAGCAGTCATTGTGAGTGATAAAGGTCTGTTCTCCTGTTGATTGTGATGCAGCAGACTGATGTTTCCACCCCCTACCACTAGCAATCTCCAATGTAACTATCAGAAGCAGGATCCCTGATGGAAGTCCTCCTCTCATCAGCTGCTAGGACGGGTGTGTGGAAACATCAGTCTTCTGTGTCTCAATTGATAAAACAGACCTCTGGCACTCACAGCAGCTGCTGCCTGATATGGCAGGATTGCGGGACTTTTACTGTCCCTACATATTCCATATACTATTGCCACAATTGTGGATAAATAGCAATCTTGAATACAAATCAGTTACAGATGGGTAACTCTAGGTTATATATCTGTGACTGTGATTGTGAATCCCAGATATCATTTTTTTTAAAAAAAGCAGCAAATGCTTATTGATAAATCAGCCATGTATTACAGTCTACAGTCTACCAGACATACATGCCAATGAAACCAAGCAAGAATGGTTGATAAAGTCATTCTGTCATGACTAAGGTTGCTGCCACACTGCAGAAATAATTCAGTTTGACAACATTTTAACTATCACTGCTTCATCCTATGGAATCCTGGGACTTGCAGTTTCTTGTGGCACCAGAGCTCTCTGACAGAGAAGGCTAAATATCCCACAAAACTACAAATACCTGAATTCCATAGCATTAAACCATGGCAGTTAGGATTTTTTCAGACACTATAAAAAACCTCTGCAGAGGTTGGGAGGAGGACCATACTGTTCCGCTTCCAGCAATCAATTTTGCATGGTGCTGTCCTCCTCCGTCCTCCTCCTGTCTTCCGTTCATGCTTCCTCCATGCTGGAGGGATGAGAAAGGCACCACTTTTTTACAGTAGTGTCATACTGCATTTTTTCTGCTGTGTGGCAGCAGCCAAACACAACTAATTATCATCACTTTTGAGCTATCCACACAGTTTTCCCTCCCTGTATCTATTCTGTGCCTCAAAGTGGCACTGTGTTGAACTTGTTTATATTTACAATCTGTTCAGAAGCAAGGAATCAAAAATTCTTGGAAGAACAAGGATACCTAAGACACTGATTAAACACATACTTAAAGATAAAACACCATCTTAAAGCCTGTGATATTTATCAATTAGTTTAAGGATTGATTTGGAGGGAAGCATCCAACAAAGATCTACTTCAAAACCAATCAGGCAAAGCCTTTGTAAATATTTAACAAGGTACTACACATTTTTTCACATTAAAACCAAAACATTTTTTTGGGGGGAGGTATATTGAAAAAACTCTGGATACCTACAATTATTGATGTTACTCAATTTCAAAATTGTTTTGGAATACTAATTCCAGGAAAACTACCCTTCACTCTTGAGGAAGGGCTTTCTCAACTGACACATCTAAAGTATAAAGTTCTTTATCTTGAGGTTGACAGTCTCTTTGACAAGATTTCACCATATGGCAAAGACATTTTAGTTTAGTCTTTGCTCTGTAGATTTTATTGAATTCTTCATCTGAAGTATCTGATTGTGTTTATTATATCCTTATTGTTGGGGGAGGTCACTCTTATTTTATGACCAGTTTTAATTGCTATTAGCTCCCTTGAGTGGTGTGTAAACAGCAGAAGAACAAGGTAGGAGGGTTTTTTAATATATAAATAAGAGACAATGAAGTTAATGGAGTTCACCTTCAGCTCAGATACTAATCCAGAGGAAAGCCATTCAAACAGCCCCATTCTTATGACAGCAAAAAATAAGACAGATCTCTCACTCTCTCTTCACTGAGAGTGGCTCTCTTTCTCTCATCCTTGGCAGCAATTAGGATGAAAATTTCTGCTTATTTCATTTTCATATGAAAGGATTTGAAATGTGACCCTCCCACATGCACACAGGTTTTCGATTATTTTATTATTGCCTTTCAGATTTTTTTTGAGGAAGTAATTTACATGCGCGCACACACACACACACACACACACACAAACTGGGATGTTCGTTGCCAAAAAATGCACAGAAAAGAGTGGAGTTGGCAGAACACAGTGTTTTCATAGAATCATAGAATCATAGAGTTGGAAAAGACCACAAGGGCCATCAAGTCCAACCCCCTACCCTGCAGGAAGACACAATCAAATCATTCCCAACAGATGGCCATCCAGCCTCTGTTTAAAAACCTCCAAAGGAGGAGACTCCACCACACTCCAAGGCAGTGTATTCCACTTCCAAACAGCTATTACTGTCAGAACGTTTTTTCTAATGTTTAGGTAGAATCTCTTTGCCTGTAGTTTGAACCACAGCTGGCATCCTGTTAGTGAATTACGATGGAGTAAGTCAGACTTATGCCTTCACAACTCACCTTTTTTGGTCATTCTAATTGCAGAACAAACAAAATTTCCCTCCAACCCACCTTGTAGGTAGTGCAGCCCCTATCCCCCCCCCAAACACCAAACATGACAATTTCTATGTTGTTGGTAAGCAGGGGGAGGAAAATTGGAGATGTTTCCTCCCTTGGAGGTCTCAGCTGATGGCTATAACAGGGCATTGACAGAATTGCTTACAAGGCAGGTTTTTTTGAGGGGAAGGTATACATAGATAGGAAAAGTATACCCTCCCTTCTCTACTCTACTGTAGGAAAAGAACTATTTTTTTCTCTGTGTCCCTACTCTGTCACCAGGAGTGGTGCTATATTTGCATTCCAAAAACTGAGGAGCAGCAGAAGAAAGTTGGGGGGGAGGACTTTTCTCCTTGCCACCTGAATACAGCAACAGGATTGCAAGCACTTGCAGAGATCCTTTCCATAGGGAAAGGAAGGAAGGGAATGGAGGAGTTGCTGCATAGATTTTTTCCCAATTATGTTAATTGTAGGAAATATTGAAGGAACTGAAATTAGGGATAGGCGCCCACTCTCTGGAGAGCCAGCATGGTGTAGTGGTTTGAACATTGAACTATGACTCGGGAAACAAAAGTTCGAATCTCCACTCAGCCATGAAAAGCTACCGGCTGACCTTGGGCAAGTCACCCTGTCTCAGCCTCAGAAGACGACAAAGGTAAATCCTCTCTAAACAAATCTTGACAGGAGACCCCCAAGACAGGTTCACCTTAGAGTCACTGTAAATCAGAAACTACCTGAAGGCACACAACAACAACAAACCTGTTCTCTGCTTCATTCAGAGAGTGAACTGGACCTCTTGAAAAGCTTTGAACTGGCCACAGCTTCCTGTATGCTGCTGCCCTTCCTCTTACAAAAACTCAAATACAAAATTTGGAATAAGTTGAGGGATGATTCATTCTTGGCAAAATTAACTTTCCAAGTTCTGAGATAGCACTGATGGTAGGTATTTCCATTGAGGCACATAAGGACTGGGATCCTGTATGGGATTTACCTATGTGTAAGCACCATAACTATGCTTTATGCAATGAATCCCAGCCCAAAACTTCAATCCCCACTTATCAGGAAGCAGCCACCATGGCCAACAAAGGTCTGTTTCCCATCTCTTGGGAAGCAGCTGACTATTGTTTCCACTCCCTCCCATGAGCAATCTCTGGTGTGAGGTGCCAAACAGAACACCTACTACAATCCCCCCTTGTGCCAAAGATTATTCATGCAAGGGGCAGATGAGACCCTCAGGCATCTCCCTCCTGTTGAATAGGGAAATCCCCATTGATCACAGCGGCTGCTTCCCTATAAGTAGGGATTGGGGGATTTTCACTGTCCCAACATAGTTTTAGAGGCTATGTAGGATTCCTGAATATGTTACAATGATGAGTGTGTAACTGTAGGTTACACATTTGTAACTGCCATGGAGGATTCTGGCCAACATATTTTCCTAGAACTAAAGCATAGATAACTAAATCAGAGGTTGGCATGCCAGTGGAAACCACCTCCCACCACCAACCAACCACTGACATAATTTCCTTTCCACAATTGCTGGGTGTCTGGCAGTGGGAGGTAGCAATAGAGGCTTTTGGGAATCTTAAGAGCACTTTTCTTCCCACTGGGAAACTTAAACTTTACTTTTTCTTTTCATTAGTGATTTTTTTAAAAAAAAATGTTGTGTGTGTTATTTATGATTTGTGAAACATGTTGCTAAAATCAGCCACACTGCCTTTATCTTGCAGAGTGAGTACTTAAAGAGCTATCATTTGCTGATGTCCTTTTGGGGAAGGTGCTGTTTCTGTCACAGCCATAGCAGCAAAGTTCTGAATGGTTCTTAGGTGGAGCCTGTGGTGTATCTTTTCCACTGAGTAAATAATTTGATCCACCCGGGTTTTGAGTAGGAACAGAGGTTAAGGCTGTCTGTTCAATACATTCTCTTCTAAGGCATTCAAGAACTTCCTCAAATTTAATAGAATTTAATAGCCTCAGTCTCAGATATGAACTGGTTGAAAGTTTGGACATCAACTCCATACAAATCTTGTGTTACTAAATTTAAAGAATGCATTCTCAAATTGATTCACAGGTGGTATCCTACACCTATTCGATTGGCTCATGTTACCTAAACTATATCCTCCAAATGTTGGAAGGGCTGAAACTCCAAGGGCACCTACCTCCATATGTGGTTATTCTGCCCTATGGTGGCCCAATTTTGGTCTGAAGTTCTGAAAATCATTAGTACTATCACAAAACAAGCAGTTGATGCATGCCCTATTCTTCAGCTGTTTTCAACATATGATTCACAACATAAGCACCTGAACCACAAAGACCTCATATTTTCCCCTCATAAATACAAGACTGGAAATTGCTTCCAACTGGAAGATAAATAATTTCTCAATCCAAAGATGGTGGGAAAGGATATGGGATATATGGCTACTGGAGAAGCTCACATACAATGAGAAGATAATAAAAGGATGCACCACATACAACTCTTCCACTGGTAAGTGGATTTCTTTTATTGATTACATCAGCAATGCATCACAGTCCATCAACATTTTCAACATCCCACCCAGAACTATGATTAAATGCTGTGACAAGTAGTCAAGTTAGTAAATGATACAGAATTTGAGTGGATGGGTCTATTGCTATATGTTGATTGTGCTGGATGTTTTTCTAAATTTAATATATATATTTTAAAAAGAATTTAGTCCATTCAGCAGAGAGATAACAGAAACAAACTGCTCTCCTAAGGTTCCAGTAAGGAATCCTATCTTTCCTTCAAATGCATTTAAATTCAATTTATCAAAGATTCTGATCAAGTTGGCTACGTGTGTTTCACTTTTTTTTTTCTTAAAACCAAGCTTCAGTTTCATTAGTTCCCTAATCCAAATTATCTGGGATTTAACCCATATGCAGCCAAATGACTTAATTTTATCCAACATTTCTCTGGTTGTGTCACAGTCTCTCACAAAAATTAAATCATCATTCCCCAAGGAATTATATATTACATCCTTTCCTTTCTCTCCCAATCAACGCCAAGCCATCTTGTCCTCCTGGTTTTTTCTTATCAATAGATTCATAAACATTTTGCACTTTCAACAAAACTTCTAATCTTTTTCTCCACTAACAGTAATTATAGCTAGTAAGTCTCACAGGTTTCCTAATCAGATTTCTGTCTCTTTGTAAGAACATTCTGCTTGGTTAGCAATATATAGAGAAAAAAATCTCAGTAGCTCAGAAGTACTGGGGGGTGTCTCTGGCTAGTGTGTGCATTTCAGGGGAGATCAAACACTAGGAAAAATATAGAAAGTTGGGGGGAAAGCAAAGTCCAAATACTGGTTAACTGTTCTTGCCTGGGGCCCCAAACCTATTGGGAAATATGAGAGATTCTGGTAGATCACTCAGGCAGATTAACTGATGCACTAAGCAGAAACTGAACAGCTCACCAGCCCACTCCAACCCCTCCACCCCACACGCAAGATCTAGCAGAGAAATAAATCAAACTTAGTCTTCTTTGTAAATTATAGAAAAGTACTTTTCGTCACAGATACTTGTGCATAATCAACACAGGTTCATCTTCATAAAGAAAGGTAAGAAAATAAAGAGTACTCCATGGTGTCAGGAGAGTTGAAGCATCTTACCTAGGGAAGACATTATCACACATGCTTCATGAAGGACAGGTAGGGGGAGAGAGAGAGAGGTGTAAGAGCAGGTGAGAACCCTAGAGAACTGAGGAAGGCTAGAATTCCGGAAGAGAGAGGTGTGAACAAACACACAAACAAATAAGAATTTGCCATAAACATGCTTTGCCTGTGACATGCGTTCTAACTACCCATGAGTATAGACATTCAAAGGTTGCTAATTCCAACACTATCTCTCTTAATTCTAATTCTAATGTTCATCCCACTTTTAAGTGAAATAATCTAATCCACTGAGAACCTGCCTGACACTGTGTACTATAGTCAGTATGGAGAACACTAATAAGTAATTGGGGGAGAAGATAATAAGTAACAGTTCGGTAATACTGAAGTTTTCAACTCTTTCAGCAGGGAACATTCTGTGCATATTTAACCCCCAATGAAAATTAACATGTGAACTAGCTCTTCAGAAATTCCTGTCAATGAACAGGTCACATGTCTGCTTTTTCACTTAAATTCTCTCAACATGGAGTTTCATGTTTCAGCAAAGTATAAATATCGATAGAAATAATTAAGAGTACACAACAGTCTAATTCAGTTCATGACACCCTTGCATGCATTCACCCACAAAATTGTCTTACCTTGCTTCCACATACACCTGCTTTTAAAATATAAAACATCCACACATTCTACATTTAACTGCATGAACATTTTCTCTCTTTCCCAAAAGATGCAGTATATCAGCTGATAACTGCAAAGGTATTTAGAAAAGCTGGCAGATAACTAAGGACTTGTCTACATGGGCAATTTCCCCTGGCTTCCCCTAACCTCAGAGCCCTGCAGTCCATACAACACAGGGCATTTGCTTTGTTCTGAACTCGGGCAGTCCTTATGACTCCCAGGGTAAATACAGGGCTTGTTGGGGGGGGGGGAGGCAAGCCAGGATAGGGTTCAATAAACCATTTTGAAAATAAAAGTTCAATCTGTTACCACTGGCAAGACCTGGGTCAGACCCACACATGTCTGCAGGAGCCCATGCATCATGCTGGCCCTTGCTACTACCACCATCTCCCTTGCTTTCCTAGAAGCCAGGAAGGGGTCCCTCAGCATGTTACCAAGGCTGGTCACATGTAGTGGGTCACATGTTACAGGCTCTCTTCCTGCCTTCTGGGTCAGCAGAGATAATGTCAGCAGCTGTAGCATTGGGCCAGCATTACTGTTTGGACTTCAGCCCATTTTATTGAGTTAATGGGGAGAGAATGGGCCAGCTCCACAGCCAGAATACCCCAGCAGGGAGGTGGAGTATCCTGGCTCATGTAGATGAGTGCTAAGATCCAATGTGCACATTCATTTGGGATATGTGAATTGGGTCAGTTTGTATTGTTTGTATTAGAGCATTCCCGGAAATAATTCGGACAGTTTTCCACACCCTCAGACCACATTCCGTCCATGTCAGAAACAGAAAACTGCAATAACCAAATTGATTTTAAGTCTGCAGTCCTATCTATATTGACCTTGGAATGACCTACACTCATTCACTCCACAAGTAAATTAGACATACAGTTAAGTACATATGGATAGCATTGTGCTATAAGAAGTGCCTACCTCTTATGAAAAAAAAAAAGAAAAAAGAAAATGATGATGTGCTGAAATTGTTGGAACGAGATACAGGGAGTGGGGAGTACAAAAGGAACAGGATGCATCCTTCATTCTACTTGGCTGAGATTTCTCCCCCCCCCCCCCGCAACAGAATTTAATAAGCTGACACTTTTCCTTCTGCGCTAAGACTTTTTTTAGTAACATCCTCTTATTTTACAGTCAATGTAATAGTACCCTGTTTGTTATAATTACTACTGGTCAGAATGATGTAGGCTTGTAAGATCTGACCTCTTTTGTGGTAGGTCTTCTCTTTATCCCTTATCCTGCTTCCTTTCTTTAGCTAAGTGGAAGAAATCTGCTTATGCATTTGTATTCTGCACGTATCTATAATTTTCGTAAAGGCCAGCTTTCCCATAAAAAAGGGATTATAAATAGTGCAGAAAATGATGATCCAAGCTAGCACTTTAAAAAAACAACAAAAGCATAAAAGTAAAGGTCATTTCCACAGTTTTTATCTTGAAGGACTTCCAGAAATTATAGTGAGAATTTAAGTCAATTCGATTTATTGGAATCAGCTTTGCTAGATTTGTGTGGGTCCCCCCTACCCTTTTCTTATAGTAAAATTTTGACATATCATAAAATATGACCTTTTAGCTTGCTAAGAAAATACAGTTACTTGCTTAATTCTGAGTGGGTCTATGTATGCAGTGAAAAGACATGAAAGAATAAGTCTGACCAGGTGCTTCCCAACACACAAACACAGAGGGAGAAGGCAAAAGGGTTTCTCTTGTCTGCTCTTCCCTGTGGTGGGGTCCTTTTCACCTAGCTCCACCCAGAACCAGTGGCAATACTGACTGTGGAACCTCTGAAACTGAGAGTCCAAAAAAAATATATGTCCAAGACCTGACCTCATCATTTTGTATATGTTCCAGGAGAAACTGCAGGATGAAATTCATCACAGTATTTAGTACTCTAACTGTTGTAGTTGGTAAAAGCTGTCAAGTCAACTTTGAGTTATGGCAATCCTATGAATGAGAGACCTCCGAGTCACACTATCATCAACAGCCCTGCTTGGATCTTCCAGACTCAGACCATCGGTAATGTGTTATTCATCTTTTCCTACTGCCTTCTACCTTACCAAGCATTACAGGTCAACCCCCATATCCATAGATTTAGTATCCATGGTTTCACTTATCCATGTCCAAATAAATACGTTCTCTCTCAGAATTTCTAGATTCTTCAATATGATTCTGTGGTCAACTGCTGGAGTTCATCTCATTGAAAATAATAGGGTTCCCTATTATCCACGGTTTCAGGTATCCGTGTGTGTGTGTGTGTGTGTGTCTTGGAATGTATCCCCCATAGATCTGGGTATTGACTGGTATTGTCTTTTCTAGTGAGTCATGTCTTCTCATGATATGTCCGAAGTATGACACTATTGGGCTGAATCCACAGTACATAAATAATCCAGTTTGAAGCTTGATTATTTGCCTTGGCTCCTCCCTATGATATCCTAGGATTTTTAGTTTTGTGAAGCACCAGCACTCTTTGGCATAGAAGACTAAAGACCTTGTAAAACTACAAATTTCAGGATTCCATAGGAAGGAGTCATGAAAAATAATTCAGTTTCAAACAGGATTATTTGTGTAGTGTGGATTCAGCCTTGGTTTAATTATCTTGGCTTTTAGGGAGAGTTTAGGCTTGATTTCTTCTAATGCACATTCATTTTGTCTTTTTAATAGTCGATGGTAGCCACAATGTATCTCCTCCAACTATACATCTCAAATGAGTTGATCTTGAACTATTTTCAATGACTTCATTTACATTAAATTTATATGAATCATCTGTGGTCACACACACCCGCCTTAATATTCAACTGTAAACCTGCCTTTGCACTTTGACTTTCTTCAGTAATTGTTTCAAGTCTTTGCTATTTTCTTCTAGTAGTATGGTGTCATCTGCCTATCTTAAATTATTGGTATTCCTTCTTTTAATTTTCATATCTCCTTCTTCCATGTCTAATCCTGCTTTCTGTGTGAGATGTTTGGCATACAAGTTAAACAGATATGGTGATAAAATGCAGCCTTGCCTGACCCCTTGCCAGTTGCAAGCCATTCAGTTTATCTGCATTCTTTCCTGATGGCAGCCTCTTCTCCTGAGTATAGGTTACAGCTCAGGACAATCAAAAGTTTAGCACTCCCATTTCTTTAAGAGTGATCCATAGTTTTTCATGATCTATGCAAGCAAAGACTATGCTATGCTGTATAAAACACAGGCTGTTTGCAGTATGATCTCTAGTGCCCATTGCTTTCTTGAACCCAACTTGGACATTGGGCATTACTCACTCCATATAGTATATGGAGCATCCCTTTGCTTGCATGGAAAATTAATGTAATGGTCCTGTGGTTACTTCAATCTGTGGTATCCCCTTTTTGGAGATTAAAACATATATTGAACATTTCCAATCTGTTGGCCATTGTTTTGTTTTCCATATTTGTGGACAGATTTTAGTTGGAACTAGAGTAAATTTTGTGTCTATAGCTTGAAGCAGATCTATTGGTATTCCATCTGTTCCTGGTGATTTGTTTCTCCCAAGTGCTCTGAATGAAGCTTCCACTTCATATTTTTAATTGGAAGTTTGACTCCATGTGGTTCTTCTTTGAATGTATCTGTGTCATCTCTTCATCTATTTTATATACTTCTACAATGTGTTTTTTCCATCATCTTTTTATTTCACTTCGTCGTGTAATGTATTTCCCTGCTAGGCATAGATCATACCCCCCCTTTTTGGCTTAATTTTCCATTTGATTTCTTGGATCTTGTGGAAAGGTCTTTTGTTCTTCCTTTGTTGTTGTCACCTTCTGTTTCTCTGCAATGATGATTATACTACTTCTCCTTTTTCCTGCACATAAGACATTGAGCATTCAGGGTTCTGACACTATTTCTGTCACCTTTTATTTTTGCTTCTCATCTTTCCTTAACTGCTTGAAGAGTTTCATGAATCATTCATTGATGCTTCTCTTTCTTTTTGACTGCAGATAGTATCTTTTTGAATGCCTTCCTGTCAATGTCCCTGTATTCATTTGAGAGTTCCCAACCAATTAAGCTTAATAGTTCACATCTATTTTTTACATTATATTTAAATCCTATGGGGATGTTCTTTGGGTTGTATTTTATCACAATCATTGATTTAGTGTTTTTTTTTACTCTTATTTTTTTTATATTGGTAGTTCATGGTCTGTGCCCAATTTGCTTCTGGTCTTGTTTTGCAGAAAGAATGGAGCTTCTCCATTTTCTGTTTCCAACTTTGTAGGCTATTTGATTTCTATATACCCTTTTCCTACTTTTGCTACATCATTACTCACTATTTATGTCACCCCATTTCTTCTTAGATTTTAATTTCCTGAGTAAAACACTGTGTTATTTTCTGACTCAAAATGTCCCATTCCTGTCCAGTTTAGCTTGCTGACCTGTAGTATTGAAATGTTTTTATGTTCCAATTCTTGTTTTACTATGTTTCAATTTCTATGATTCATGCTTCTCACATTCTAGGTTTCTATAATACATGTTGTGTGCAGCTTCAGACTTTCACCTTGAGCACATCAACAGCTGAAAGTCCTTCGAGCTTTAGTCCAGTTGCATCACTAGCTGGAGCACTACTCATAGTTGTCAATTGCTGTACCCCAGTATCTTGATGAGTGCGATCCAACCTAGGAGTTTCAGTTTTTGGCACTACCCCTTGTTTCATTTTGGATTTTCTCATCATAGGGCTTTCATTGTAAAAGACATTCAAAAAGGGCTGACTGTGCCTCCTTCTGCACAATACTAACAAGTGTTAGCTATGGTGCCACTGCCATAGTCTTTGAGAGATTCTTCACCAGTGTAAGACATTGAAATGAAGACATTGTAGCTGCTCAGTAGCTGTTTTATACATATATTCTGGTTCCTCAGTAAAAGCCTGTCAGACATGAGACCCTACCCACAGCACTGCAGCCATCAGCATTCCTTTGCTCTCCTTCTGGTGGCAGGTTAAGATATTTTTATGCTGCTAGGTTTTTGTGAACCAACAAAGGCTGGACTAGTGAGTCTGTGTGGTGTGGGTTTTTTCAAAAATTAAATGGTCTTTTAAAAAGGTATTTTAATTTTTACTGTTATGTTTTAACTTGTAAATTGTATATATATATATATATATATATATATATATATATATAATGTGATTTCAACCTGTATTGTTTTTATAATGATGTTAGTTGCCTTGAGTCTTATTGGTGGGAGAAAGGCAGGACAGAAATGAATATAATAGTCATAATCATAATATAATAATTCTGGCCTCACAGGAGCATGCAATCCCACAACCACAGAAAGCTAGTGCCATTGGTGGGACTGCAATTCTAGAGGGCCTTAAATCATACAGGGATCACCTGATCCTCATGTGATGTTGGCCTCAACAGGCTGCCCTCACAGTTCTTAGCTCTGGCTGCCTGTCACTGTCACCCTACCCTAGGTTCCCCTCTGATATCACTTTTGGATTGGTGCCTGAGTCTCCAGGAGGCCCGCTCATTGGATAGATTTGTTTACCAGTGTGCATCCTTTTGGTTACTGTGATCTCCCCTTTATTATAAGGGAAATAATTCAAGATGAGTCAGTGAAACAGTTTAAAAATAACTTATTTAGTTCATTATATCAATGTGGTAACAAACCCCAAAACTGTATAATATCAAATATTAACACTGTATCTTTCATTTAGTGACAGACATAATACATTAAGGCTCTGTCATAGTCTCTCTCAACCGATTCACACACCTTCATCATCCCACAATTTTCAAAGTCTATTCACAATTAAGTCCTTATTCTGAACAAAATTTACACAGAAAACAGCATTTTCTGCAAAGGAAACAGCTTTTATGCAAACAAAATAGTATTTTTATGTGGAAATATCATTTTCTGCACAGAAAAAGCTGCCTCTTGTGAAGGAGGAAAGAAGTTGTTTTCAGTGCATGGAATGTTTCCAAGTGCATCATTTTCTCAGCAGGAAACAGCTTTTCCTACACATAAAATAATATTTTTACACAGAAATAGTATTTTCTGCAGGAAAAAAAGTTAATTTCTGTGCAGAAAATGCTATTTTCTGTGCAAAACAACCACATATGAATTTTCTGCAGAGTAAGTCCCAAACGCAAAGATTCTTGTCAACCCAGGGTTCTTCTAATCAGGATGTCTTAAGTCTCCCAAAACATGTTTTTCAATCTTTTTTTTGGGGCGGGGTATTTTTGAATATTCTTTCCATCCCATCTTCATCTATAAATACTGTCCCCACTGATGAACACCAATTCCCCCTCAGCAGGTGCAGCCTATCGGGGGGGGGGGGAATTGGCATTTGATGGCTGGGAGGGGTAGAGACCATTTTCCTTGCGTCATGCACTGAGTGCGCCGGTGCCTGAAAGGGGAGGGGCTGAGCCAGGAGCCTACTTAAGGCTGCTCCGCCCCCTCGTCTCCCCTTGCTCTTTTCAATCGAAGTCGTGGGACTTAGCGGAAGGGAAGGAGACCCACCTTGGGGCTGGCCCGAGGGAGAATCCCCCACCCTAATCCATGGGGCTTGAGTGGGGGACTTTTGGGTTGGTCTTCCAGACACGGGCCAGCTTAAGAGGAACCCCAGTAATGGGGTTCCTCTCGAGGGCTCAGGTGTTCGCTCGGGGAAGCTGGGGGGTAAGGTCTCGTTTAGACCTACAGCCTCAGCTGCTCTCTCACTAGGTTGCCTCCCCTGCTCTGAAGATCTTAGAGGGATTTAAATAGGTAGGGTTCAATAAAGACCCCTTTTATTTACCCCAATTTTTGTGTCTGGTCTCTTTATTTACCTGACTCAGTTGTCAACACCAATTCCCCCTCAGCAGGCGTAGCCTATCGGAGGGGGGGGGATTGGCATTTGACAGCTGGGAGGGGTAGAGACTATTTTCCTTGCATCAGGCACTGAGTGCGACGGCGCCTGAAAGGGGAGGGGCTGAGCCAGGAGCCTACTTAAGGCTGCTCCGCCCCTCATCTCCCCTTGCTCTTTTCAATTGACCCACCCTCCCACTGTGGACATAGTGTGATAATGGTCACTTCAGGGCCGGGTAGGAATTTCCCCCCCTTTTTTCCCTTTTTTTTCCTACCCCACACTGTGGAAAGTGGCACATGGGGAAATTGGCTAAGGGTGGTGTCTAAATAGGTAAATTATGGTTGGCCTGAAATTGGGGGAGGCATAGATGTCAGTGTGCACCTTGGCACCTATTTGGGTGAAGGGAGGGTCTCTGGAATGACCAATAAAGTCATGGGACTTAGCGGAAGGAAAGGAGACCCACCTTGGGGCTGGCCCGAGGGAGAATCCCCCACCCTAATCCGTGGGACTTGAGTGGGGGACTTTTGGGTTGGTCTTCTAGATGCGGGCCGGCTTGAGAGGAACCACAGTAATGGGGCTCCTCTCAAGGGCTCAGGTGTTCGCCCGGGGAAGCTGGGGGGTAAGGTCTCGGTTAGACCTACAGCCTCAGCTGCTCCCTCACAAGGTTGCCTCCCCCCCTCTGAAGATCTTAGAGGGATTTAAATAGGTAGGGTTCAATAATGACCCCTTTTATTTACCCCAATTTTTGTGTCTGGTCTCTTTATTTACCTGACTCAGTTGTCAAAGTATCTACATAGCTCAGCATGTATAACCTTTGCTAAACTATGGAAAAACAAAGACTGCCCCACAGTAGACCAATGGCTGGAAAAGTTTCAAGAAACACTACATATGGACAAATTAACAATGTTATTGATAGGGAAAGACATGGGAAAATATACAAAGGACTGGCGAAAGATAACTGATTACTTTGCAACAAGATGGAGAAAATGGCAATGAACATTAATACAAGATAAATAGAAATGTTTATTATGAAAAGAATAAGGAAAGAGATCTTCAAACAGAAAACAAGACATATTTGACAGCAAGTAATTATGTCATGACAAAAGGAAAAATTTTCTGAGAAATAAAGAAACCACAAGTAACAAAAAATTTCCGCTGTACAATAATATTTCAACAATCAGTACCATCAGGAGATTACCAGGGAGGAAGTATATAAGATAAAATACAGTAAGCTCTGTAAAAATAAGGTAAAGAATATATACTTTGATTCAAAGATATAAAATATATTGTAAAACTGTGAATTATAAATATGTTAATTATAAAAGACATGTGATATATAGCATTAAGTATAAAAGATGTAATTGTAAATGAATCAAACTGACACCGTAGAATGTGCTGGGAAAATATAACTCTTATTTTTGTAAATATATATTTTATACACATCATCATCATCATCAGAAAGTATCTACATAGCACCACTATATTTGGTGCATCTTATGGCAAGTACCAATGGTGGTGTTAAGATTGATGCTCCTCTGCTTTTTGCTGCCTTATTGTAATTCTGGTCTTTGATAGATGTTGGATGTAAATGGCTCATATTTAACATCTTAATATTTATGTAGTTACTGCTAATAGTGTTAGTGAAAGGGTAGTAAATTAAATGTATGGCTTTCCACCCTCCCCATCTGTGTGTGATTGTTCTCATTTATGGAAGGAATATCTTTTCATTTGTTTAGAGAGATTTTATTGCAATAATTGTGTTACCTTGTTAGTGTGGTTATCAATATTTTGAAATGTGTTTTGGGAGCTCAGTTGCCCTTGTGTCTGTTTTACATTTGTCATATAATCCCTGTTGTTCTGAGCTACTTTAAGTATAAATGAGAAAGGGGGCATGCAAATAAAATTGATGTTGATTCTTTACTTTCAAAGTACCCAAAGAGAAATAAGTTAACATCATCAAACAACAGTTTCATGTAATGCAATGATTAAAAGAGAGGCCAGTACTTATAGAAGCAAATAGTCACAACAGCAGTTACAACATGTAAGCTGCAAACTAACCTCCAAACCAGGCAGAACAGGGCTGGAAAATATTTTGAAAGGTTTTAAGATTCTCACTGGGATTATATATTTCAAACCTCCTCATACTCATTAGGAGACACAGAACATCTTATCTCAGAAAGCGACATATTTGTTAGGCGTGCATGTGTCTTATGTGCATGAAAACATGTTTTCATTTTAAAATGTGTACAGCTAAAAATGCATACATTAGTAATTCAGGCAGTAAGCAAATCTGTGCTTAAGTCCATTCAGCAGTTCACCTATCTGGGAAGCATCATCTCCTCAGATGTCAAGATTGATAAAGAGAACAATTACAGATTAGCAAAGGCATATAGAGCATTTGGAAGACTTTACAAAAGCGTCTGGAATAATAAACACCTGAGGCGAAGCACAAAAATCAATGTGTATAGAGCTATTGTACTGTCTATTCTCCTTTACGGGTCTGAAACATGGGTCACCTATCGCCAACACTTACGACTACTCGAACACTTTCATCAGCGCCATATACGCAGAATCCTAAATATACACTGGACTAACTATGTGATGAATGTTGCTGTCCTTGAGCAAGCAGGGATCACCAGCATTGAGGCCATGATATTGCGAACACAGCTGCACTGGGCAGGGCACATTTCTAGGATGGAGGACCATCGCCTCCCAAAAATAGTATTCTATGGTAAACTTGCCACGGGTCAGCGTAAGAGGGGCACTCCAAAGAAGTGATACAAGGACTCCCTGAAACAACATCTCAGGCTCAGCCAAATTGATGACCAACAATGGTCCACCCTGGCCTCACATCAGGAGGCATGGAGACACACTATCCACAATGCTGCAGCCTTATTTGAGAACTCATGCCGAACAAGTCTTGAAGAAAAATGACAACGCAGAAAGAATCACAACCTGGAAACATCACCCAAGGAGACCTTCTGCTGTGCTTTCTGCAACCAGACTTGTTTATCTTGGATTGGCCTTTTTAGTCATCAGCGTGCTTGCAGAAAGCACAGGATAAGTCCTTCCTGAATCTTCATTTGCGAAGAAAAGCCAGAGAGAGAGAATACTTCAGTTCTTACTTGATTCACTACTTCATCATTACCTAATTTACCACCTTGGCACTAGTTAATTTGTTACTTGATCCACAAATTCACCACTGGTTGATTTGCTGTCTTGGCACTAGTTAATTCATCATTTGATTTGGTATTTAATTTGCTGAAATATCTAGTCAGCAGAAGCAGTGGGGCTGGATGGAATAGTTGGTGCTGATTTGTCCATCGGGAGCTGGACAGATGGCATAGATATGGGCCCCAAGAGTAGACAAGGGAAGCTTAAAGACACACAGCCAATTAAAATACCACCACACAAGAAGCTATGTCACCTTCCTTGCCTGATTGGCTTGCAATCCTGCCTTGCTTGAGTACATTAGAAAGGGGAACAGTTAATCCTCAGCCTACTGTCCCAGTAGCTAAACCAACAAGGTATGCTGTCAGTGTAGTGCCAAGTCCTGACAGAATTTCCCAAGGAGAGAATATGTCCACCATGATTATTGAAGGACTGTGTGATGCAATGTGAGGCAGGGGTTACTACATTGTGATGGACATGGACTGTCATCACTACATCGCACAGGATACACCCAGGGTGGAACAGCATGTCTGATGCAAGAGGATGACACAGCATTGCTGATGCAACCCCACCATGGACTATGTATATAAGTGGGTGTAACCGATGTCCTTTGTGGGAATTTATTGTTGGAGTTGCAGCCAGAGGTTCTGTCAGCTTTTTCTGTGGGCAGACAGCTATTAGTTTGTATATACTCTGTAAGTAAAATTCTGTAAATATTGCTTTGAGGCTCAGAGTGGTTCTTGTACAGCTTGCACACTGCAAGGAGGGTGCAGCTCAGTAGAACACAGCAGAGAGGCACCATGAGATTGCACACGCTGACATATGCCCAGTCTGCTAAGAAGATAAGAAATGCTACAACATCCAGAATAATGGAACAGATTTTAGTGCATTTCTCTGCTTTGGAAAAACTATCTGATGTCAAGTTGCTGCCACCAGTTCTGAAGACATCTACATCTCCTGGGGAAGTGGTGATGCAGTGGTGCAGTGTACCTCCGTGGTGGTGGCAGTCTGTAAAGCCTGTGAGTCTGTGTGAGTGCAGTGAAGAAACAAACATACATTATTTATTTATGTTTCTATTTATTTAGGTATTTATACCCCATTCTTCAGCCACAAAGGCTCTCAGAGTGGTTTAAAAGTTGTTAAGCAATATCATTTTACACATCTACACTTCATTATAGAAGGAAGGCATTAAGTGATTTCCAACGTGTGTTAGCTAATTGCCCCCACAAGCCAGGTACTCATTTTACTGATCTACAAAAGGATGGAAGGCTGAGTGAACTTGGAGAACTTGGGAGTGAACCTGCCACATTGTGGCTGCAGCAGAGGCATTTAACCACTGTACCACTAGGGCTCACGATTAGACAGGAAGTACAGCCATAGGGCCACTTGAACTAGCCTGTTGCTCCCATGGTGCCTTTTTGGCCATATGCTTGTCCAGCCAGTTCAGGGGCACCATATTTCTTTCTCCCTTTTCTAGGTACAACAGGCTGGATTGGCCAATGTATGGTCCTAGTTAGAGTCAAGGAATGCTATAACATTCTGCTGAAGCAGGGAGTTTGCCAGTTCCATCCTTGCTGGATCCAAGGTACAATACAGAACCCTAACCGAAACCTCCTACATCATGGCATGAAATGCCATGGCACAATTAAAGGCATCTCATCATTTGAAGCCATCAAATCACCTCCCCTCATGCAACACAGCACTGTGCTGGGGATGTGCCATTCCCACATAGTTTTTGATGTTTTTCTGTCTTTCACAATACAGCAGAATGATGCAGAATGTCATTAAGACAGGTAGGATTCTCTTCTCATTCCATGAGGAGTATTTTCACTATTTAGACAACCCCTTAGATTAGAAAGATAAAGATGAAGAAAAAGAGAAGAGGCTTAGGAAAAGGAAGGGTAATAGGAGATCAGGATTCCTTATCTATATAGGAATTATTTTGAGGGCACAACCATTTCACATACTTTCATTATTATAGTATAACGACCACATATAGAGGACACATATGGACTTTACTCTTTCTCTAAGGCTTATAATATAGCCTACAGAGTGAGGGCTGACATTAACCTGGAATTATGGTGGGATGAGGGGCACCATCCTTGTGGTATAAATCATGATCTGAGATTACCCAGTCCAAGGGGACAAGTGAGATAGTGACCTCATCATTAATATGTCTAGTTCTACTGTAACTTCCCACAATGTAGTCAGGCAAGAGGTTCAACATGGTGTGCTGTGCTGGGAATTTTAATCTTATGTGAGAATCCCTATACTCTTGCTACACATAGTAAAAGGCAGTTTGGTAGAACACAAGTTCAAAATGGAGCAATACCAAAGATCCCCCACACACACACCCAAAAAGAAAACCCTGGATAACTTTCTACATAAGGACCCGTGTCTGGCTAGGATGTCGCATTGTTTTGGATAAAATATTATCCTAATGTTGAGGATGCACATACGATCAGATTTTCATTCAGGTTTTAAAATTTTCATTTTATTTTGGAGTGGTTGCTGTCTCTGTTGGAGAATGTTATGTCAGTGAAAGGGATGGAGGAAATCATGTGCACAAAAATCCCAAAGGAGCATAAAGATTGGAAGGTGTTAGGTTGTTTTTTATTCCTCCATCCTGAATCTGAGGGATTTCCCATTCGATGTTGCATCTAATAAAGCAAATGGGGAATGTCACCTGATTCACCATTTATATCACCCTGCAAGAGAATCAGTTAATGATGCCATCCATCCCAAGCTGGGCTCAGTCAAGTATACACCATTTGATTTGGCAGTCAGGATGATGAGGCATTGTGGCCATGGGGTGAAATTGGTAAAATATGATATCAAGTCAGCCTTCTGATTATGTCCTGTTCAGCTGAAGGATTCTGAATTTTTCAGTTTGCAATTTGATAGTGTTCTATATGGATATTTGTTTTCTTGTGTGGATTTTGAAAATTTGGTGGTTTTTTTGGTTTTTTTTTTGGGGAACAGGCCCTCAGGATTTGATCTCATTTGCATGCTATTGTCCTATGCCTGGATGATATTTTGTTTGTTTGTTTACTAAATGAGTGGACACTGGCAGATGTCACTGCCTTGTTGAGTAATTTATTTCATTTACTGTTGAATTAGGCATCCTTCTGGCTGAACAGAAAATAGGACATTTCACACCAGCTCATTTATCTATAGAAAAGGATATCATAGAATCATAGAATTGTAGAATTGTAGAGTTGGAAGAGACCACGAGGGCCATCCAGTCCAACCCCCTGCCACTCAGGAAATCTTGATTAATTAATTAATTAATTAATTGAAGTCTTGGTTAAGCAAACATGTTGGTTACTCCAGTACAAGTTAGTGGAGTTTCAGTGGAGGGTAGCTAAGTATTTGGGCTGCAGGAGCATTATCATGCTGGTGTTACAGAAGACTATAGGCCATTTGAACTTACCTATAGGTTGATGGTTCTGGGTATGGCTTTTCTTAAATGTTTTTGTGACACTATGCAGGGCCTTAAAAAACTTTAGATATAGGTTATCTGTAATTGCATTACTTACAGATTGTAATTTGTAACGTTAATAATTTTATAATAGAGTTCAGCTTTCTGGAAAAAAAATAATGAGATTGCCTCTGGAAGGGATGATTTGTGGTTTGGAGCTCAGCTACATCTGCATTCAGATATGAATGCCTCTTTCTGTTTCAGTCTGCACTTCAAGTGATGCTAGTGCTCAGAACTGTGGCCAGCTGAGTGGTGGGAGGCAGGTATTATCAAGGAATTAACATTTTTCTTCGTGGTCTCTGTGAATGCACACAATAGGTTAATCCTGTGCCTGCACAGAGCACTTCAGAAACTTCTAAAAACCTCAAGTCAAACTTTTGGGTGGTAGCTCCCCTCCTCCCCCCTGGCCTAGATAAGCCCCTACCTCTCACCAACTGCCCAGTTCCTTTTTTTCCACCATGTGGGCAGCACTGAAGAAACTTCAGAGTAAACCTCAGCCTTCCTTTGTTCTCTTTTGACTGTTTTTTTCAGACCTTTGGACTAGATTTTGACTCTTCTTTGCCCTGCTGTTTTGGATGTGGATCTCTTGGACTGGATTTTCTCCAAAAGACTGGCCTGTGGACTGGATTTTGACTGTCCTTTGTCTTGCTGTTTGGATTGGCTCATTGGACTGAACTGAATAGGCTTTGGCCTCAGGATTTGAACAGTACTCTAATCTTTTTATGCCTTTTCCCCTGATAATGTCTGGTGTAGGCTTCTTTAAGTTTGGCTCCGAGTGCTCCGCTAAAATGACCAAATCTGATGGTCATTTCAAGTGCCTTTTATGCTTAGGGGAAGCCCATGATATGCAGACATGTAGGCACTGTAAAGCCTTTACTCCTCAGGTCAGGAGGAACCAGGTTAAAAGTCTTAAGACCCTTCTTTATGACCAAGCCCTGTCTGCCTCAGCATTGGTGAACGCCTCTGCTTTGGGAAGCACCCCTAAATTGCCTATGAATCCCATAAAGAAAGGTTCCACCTTGGTACCATCCACCTCTAAGGTTACTGCTAAGCCTACCCCAATGTCTACTTGGGTGAGAGACAACAGTACTGCCAAGTCCCATCCTGACAATATCAAGACCTTGAAGAGCACCTGAAAAGTGGTACTGCCAGGAAAGGTACCGGAATCTGAACATACAGCAGAGGTGGTGAAGGAGTCTTCCTCTAAGAAGGCCAAGACCACTGGGAACAAGGAGTCCCCTTGATGGGTTTGGTCCCATGAACAGAAGAGGCCCAAATCACAGGATTGTCAGCCACGCAATCCTAATAAGAAGAGGCCTAAGAGTGGGGCTGTCGGGGGTTCCCCGATATCGCCTCCTGCAAAGAGGCGTCTGATGATACTGTCTCCGGAGTGGTACTGTGAACCTGAGCCTGACTATATGCTGGATGATGCAGTGGGCAGATCTCCCCTGGAGATCAGGATCATCAGAGTGTCACACTCAGTATTGCCTCCAGCTCTCGGTACTGTGTTGCACCAACATAACCAGTCTCACTCTCGGTCCCGTTCCCGTTTCTGTCATCACTCCCAGTCCCGCATTTAATCCTGCTCCAGATCTCGTTGCAGTCTTAAATGGTCCCACTCTCAGTCCCGTCTGCGGTCCCACTCATGGGGACAAATGAGGACATGCTCCCACTTGCGCTCTGTTCAAGACCGCCAGTCCCACTCTCTGCTGATGTTGCAACCCAGGTCTCAGTCCCACTCTCCAGGGTCTTCACGTCGGATGCCTGTGCCAGCGGTACCTGAAAAAAATGAAGACTATCATCAAGGCCACCTTCCAAGTCACCAGTCCTGAGGTCCCAGTCCCGCTCTGATTCACGGTCCCTTTTGCCATGTCCACACCCACGTGCCTTTTGCCGTGTCCACATCTGCGTGCCTCCCATTCTGTGTCCTGCAGCTCCCTGTACTCAGAGGAGGACACCATCTGGTATGAGGGTGACTGGTCCTGGGACACATACAACTGGTACTGATATGACATCCCTCACTTCCCGGTCTTCCATTCTGATAGGTACAACTGGGAATCTGACCCCCCGGAACTGCTACTTCAATGAGCCTTCTCTGGTACCATACAGCCAGCGATATTGCCATGACTACCGTAGAGATGATTGGGACAGAAGACACCATCAATCACCAGATGACCGATATCACCACCCAAAACCGCACCAACCAGTCCATGTCACTTCTCCTCGATGAGGGCAGGATGAGGATGGGTCCAGGTCCCCAGCCAGATAGGCCCTGAGATGGCCTTCCCCACAAACTCCATGGGCACCTCATAAGACCCCTCAGCTGCCTCGTAAAACTCCTTCGCCTAGGCCCACCAACCATCAGAAGACGCCTACTCCAATCATGGCAGGACCACCGGCACTGCTTTCACCAGTTAGAAGAACACCTGATCATGAGTTGGAGGAATCGACGTTGGAGACACCATCACCAAAGCCATCCCTTCAGGTCAAGGGTGCACACATCGAACCTCCATCTCCTACAGGCTATGTTCACTCATTTGCGGAAGTTGTGAACCACATGGCAGCATCACTGGGGCTGATGACTACCCAACCGGATGTGCATGTGGATGACCCTATCTTCCATGACCTCCATAGGCAGGCCCCTCCATTGCCTCATATTCCTTTATCAGCCTTTTTGACACAAATTGTCAAGACAGCCTGGGCTCCCTCTTCAGTTCCCCCTACTTCCAAGAGGCTGAAGCATCTTTATAGAGTGTCCGAGGATGTGCCCACATGGCTGACTTAACACCCAAAGCTGAATTCCGTCATAGTTGATGCAGCTCAGATGCACATATCCCACAAAATCCATTCTTCCCCCTCAGACTGGGAGGGTAAGAAACTGGATGCCATTGGAAGGAAGTTTTACTCCTCAGTGTGCAAACTATACCGTCAGTATGGGGGCTTATCAAAGACACCTTTGGGACACCATCTCTCCCTACATGGATAAGATTCCTCAACAGGATCTTGACCTTGTCCATAATATGAGGGATGTCTGCCTTACCTAAGTGAATTACCAGTGATAATCAGCTAAGCATGTGACCAATTGTGCCAGAAAAATTCTTGCTAGCGCTATTGCTGTATGTAGACATGTGTGGCTCCACTCATCTGGCCTCTCCTCTACAGCCAGGTCAGTGATTGAGGACCTTCCATTTGATGAGTCTGGTCTCTTCCATACAGAGACAGACATGAAGTTGGAGCACACCCATAAAATGAGGACAACCCCACGGCACTTTGGGATACCCCCTCCTAGTTAAGCGTCACAGTCCTGCCTTTATGCCAAACACTTTCCACCAACGTTTCGCAGGAGGTACAGCTCCCCAGAGACATGTCCTCAACATGCCTCTCAGACATATGCACAATATCAAAAGAAATTCCTGGCCACTTAGAAGTCCAAGTCTCAGTTTCATAAAAAGAAGCCTGACCCGTCTAAGCAGCGGGTTTGACTACCTGCTCCCTCCTTTCATGCCATCAATCCAAACACTATCAGATGGACTTCTTTCCGCTTTCCACCAATGGCACACAATAACATCCAATTTATGGATCCTCAGTATTATACTGAAAGGCTACTTTATAGAGTTTGACACCCTTCCCCCCCATGGGGGTATTCAGATCCACACCTCCCTCTGTACACCTCAAAAAAGAGATTCACACCTTACTCAAGGAAAGGGCCATAGAAAAGATCGCCCAGTACCAACAAGGGGAGTCTTTCTTTTCCTGCTACTTCCTAGTCAACAAAAAGATGGTGGATTATGCCCCATTTTGGATTGCTGAGATGTGAACTGCTACATTAAACCCAAGTACTTCAAGATGGTCACACTCTCATCTATCCTCCCATTCCTCCACACTGGAGACTGGTTCACCACCATCGACCTCTGTGACACATGCTTCCACATCATGTTAGCACGGCCTCATGGGAGGTTCTTAGCATTTGCAGTGGGTTCTGACATGGGCGCTTCAGAGCGCTCCCATTCTGCCTATGTACATCTCCAAGAGTGTTCACCAAATGCATGGCACCGGTTATTGCTCACCTTCATATGAGAGGCATGGTGATCTTCCCATATCTGAACGACTGGTTAATTACGGGCTCATCCAGAACAAAGGTCACAGAAGATGTTGCCCTGACGATATCTCTCTTCAAAGACTTGGGACTCATGGTCAACATGGACAAGTCACACTTAGAGCCTTCAAGGGTCATAAAGGGTCTGGGAGACACCATTCTGTTCAGATGGATGGGAACCTTGCTGTACACTTTCCCCCCATTTCCACTTCTATCCAGAGTCATGGCAAAGCTAAGACATGACAACTTGCAATGCATACGGATAACTCCATGGTGGCCCGGACAACCTTGGTTCGCTCCTCTTCAAGCAGCACTTCCGCTGTCTCCCTCTGCAATGGGATATCCTGTCAATGCAGAATGGCCAAGTTTTCCATCCCAACTTGGAAATGATCAACCCAACAGTGTGGCTCCTGGGCCAGTAATGCCTCTATCAGATTCAGCGAGGTCTATACTCCAAGTGGCTCAATGCCCGTCCACACTGAAATCCTATCAGTATAAGTGGCAGAAGTTCTGTGACTTCCTCACCTGTAAGGGGATCTCCCCCAATGAGGTGTCGATCCCTCTGCTTCTCGATTTCTTGGCCTTCTTGTCAGCAAAGGGTCTCTCCCTCTCCTCTGCACAGACATATGTGGCAGCAAAACCCTCCAACTTCCAATGTCTCGGAATGAACTCTTGCTTCACGGACCCCCTTGTGAATTCACTGAAGACCACTCAAAGAACTATAGTTACAGTAAGTAACCTGTTCTTTCTGGACATCTTCCCAGCTGTTGTTGTATTCTGGTTGTGTGAAGAGGAATGGATAATCCATTGTTCTATTTCTTTTACTACATACTTGCTGTAGTGAATGTTACCGTTGTGTCATGGGCTGGTTTGTGCCTTTCCATTTTACTGTTTAAGATTTAACTTAGTTTTGGCAAAGCAAGACCTGTTTGAGTGAGGCTAAGGCCCCTACCCCCATGTGATCATGGTGTACCTACAAAGGAATGACCCAGTTTGGTCAAGACCAAAGCTTTGATACTGCAAGCAATGAACTATTTTCAGGTTTCATAGGCTTGGTGGTCCAGGGCTAAGATTGTGTGGTCAGCAATGTTGCCACAACATTTCTAGCATGGGGAAGGTCACCCTCGATGCTTAGATAGAGCCTATCACTGCATTTGGTTGGTTAAATTTTAAACAAAGTAGCAGTTCTAGTTTACCCCATCATTCGTGTTTTGTCTCTTATTCCCAAGTTTGCGGGGAGGGGGGATAGGACAACTATATAAATAAATGCATGGCAAATGCATACAAATTTCAATTCAGATATATATATATATATATATATATATTTGGCAAAATTTCACAACCTGATATGAACAAAGGATGGGTCAAAAATTCAGAGAAACTGTTTCATGTCAGTGGGGTGTAAAGTTTTACCACTGTACCTATGTGAACATAAAGTAGCAGCAATGTTATAAGAGAACAGGACTTCCCTCTTCTCTTTGTGACAGCTCTTGAGGTATTTAAAGAGTGGAATCAAGTCACCCCTCCATTTTCTCTTCACTAGGCTCTAAATACCCAGCTTCCTCAACCTTTCCTCATATGTTTTGTTCTCCATACCTTTTATCATCCTTGTTACCCTTCTCTGAACCTGCTCCAACTTGTCTATAAGGCCTGTTAATGATTGACGCAGAAATGACGAGACCACACACATAAGATTGGGTTAAAATACGGGCCACTTTATTGATATATTGCCTATTTACTGTAATTTCTTGTGGTATGCTGAATATGGAAAAGGGGGGGAGATCCCTCATGGGGGCACGCGCATGGGCGGTTGGTCACCACCGACCTAACTCCCAGCGCCCCTGGGCGACTCACCTGAGCCCCAAGGGGGATCCCGGTGTCAGGGGTTCCCCTTGGGCGCCATCAGCTGGAGGGCCCCGCATCGGGAAGGAAATCCCTAAGCCACATAGCTTCTGAGAAGGATCTCCCCCCCGAGGCTGGCCCCAAGGATATCCTGCCTCCCCGTACCCTATCCGTTAAGGACGCCGGTACAGTTCAGTGAAGGATATCCTACCACTCAATTTGAGGTTGCCATAGGTGAACGCCAATTTATCATCTCCCCGCTCCCTGCAAGTGACCACCTATTTAAAAAACCACACCCGGTGCCAATTGTCAACGTCCAAAGCGACAGTATGGGGTAGGCAAAACACCCCTCGGAAAAGAGCAGGTAAAAATTCCTACCCGGCCCAGAATGCGACCAGAGATGTCATACTGTGGCAGAGGCAGGGTGGGTGGGTTTTCGAACCGATGGAAAAGAGGAGGAGACCAGGGGAGGCCGTGGGTAAAATAGGCCCTGCCTTGGTGCCTCCCCTGACTCCTCCCGGCCAGGGCGTGTCCACGCCCAGGGCAGCCCATGGTTCGCCTCCCTGCTCATCATTAAAACACCTCCCCCGGATCCACCATTCTTCAGGATCCGGGGGGGTGTCTGTTAATGATTGACGCAGAAATGACGAGACCACACACATAAGATTGGGTTAAAATACGGGCCACTTTATTGATATATTGCCTATTTACTGTAATTTCTTGTGGTATGCTGAATATGGAAAAGGGGGGGAGATCCCTCATGGGGGCACGCGCATGGGCGGTTGGTCACCACCGACCTAACTCCCAGCGCCCCTGGGCGACTCACCTGAGCCCCAAGGGGGATCCCGGTGTCAGGGGTTCCCCTTGGGCGCCATCAGCTGGAGGGCCCCGCATCGGGAAGGAAATCCCTAAGCCACATAGCTTCTGAGAAGGATCTCCCCCCCGAGGCTGGCCCCAAGGATATCCTGCCTCCCCGTACCCTATCCGTTAAGGACGCCGGTACAGTTCAGTGAAGGATATCCTACCACTCAATTTGAGGTTGCCATAGGTGAACGCCAATTTATCATCTCCCCGCTCCCTGCCATAGATAGGGGCAAGTGTCCACTTAGCCCCTATCCCCCATGAGGGTAGCTAAAACAGCCCTCACCCCCTGTCGCATACCCTCAAGAAAGAGCTGGATCCCCTTGTCAGACAAGTGAACCCCGTCAATCCGATAGAGTTCCGGGCGTTTATATGAAATGCCCGGGTACTGTATAAACTGGCCAAGGCCTTCATTAAGAGCCCTGTGAACCGCCTTGTTCACTTTCTTTCGAGCTATGTCCAACAGCTTGGGGGGACCGTCACCGGGATAGGAGAGTCGTGGAATGATGTCAGACCAAACCAGAGAGGTTTGCGGCCATGCCGCCTTTATCCGTCGCATGTCTGCCAAAGCCTGTATCGTCAAAGCTTTGCCCTTCAATAGGCCGAGATCATTGCCGCCAAGGTGGATGACCAGGACATGCGGAGGAGGTCCACGACGCTCCTGCAACAGGAAAGAGATTAAACCATTCCACCTCAAACCCCGCTTGCCCAGCCATTCGATAGAGGCAATCTCTCCCAGACCCAGCTGCGGACCCAACGGGCTCCTCTTGGCATGTCTTGCTGCCCAATACACAAAGCTGTGGCCACAAATCAGTACCCGGTACCTCATATCTGGAAAAGAAAGCATAAACAATCAATTGCATAACGGACGGACGTAGCCCTTGTAGGCAGCAGATTTCCAGCGTCCCAACTGTTTGATAGCCTCGGGCTGCATACCCATGGCGGCAGCAGTGGAAGCAGCCCCAATCCTGAAGGAGTGCGAACAAAAACGCACGCCTCCCAAGCCTAGGCGGGCCAAGGCTTTGGTCGTAATCGACCAAAACTGGTACTTGGTTAGTGGGGACCCATCTGCGTGACAAAAAAGGGGGCCAGGCACAGGAGGGCGCAGCTTCAAAAACTCCCTAAGGGCCGCAACAGGGCAGAGAGTCGAGTCGTAGCACTCGCGTAGGGTAACATCACTACCCTTGCCCAACTGGTCGGTTTTGGACCGCCTAATAGTAAGAGTTACATGCTTGGGGCCCACGGCTAAATCACCAACCCCCAATGCAAGGCCCGCAGAGTCCTTTTTGGACGCCACCACCAGCTCGCTAATGCGTAATGCGCCAAAGAAGGCTGTCAATGAGGCAGCGTGTAGCAATGCCACCTCAAAAGGGGTGGAACATATACTGGGCCATATCTGGAAAAGGCCTTTGAGAATAGCTGGCGAGAGTGGTTGCCTATCATCAGTTGCTTTGCCCCGCTGCCTGGCCCAACCCTCCAGCGCCTTACGGATCCTGAAGTCGGAGGTATTGTCCTGCAGTCCTTGGGCCTTGCTCCAAAAGGCCAAGGCGGCCAATCGGGACCTAATTGATTGAGGGGCAAGGCCTTTATTCTTGAGGAAGACACAGAAGTGTAATAGGTGAGGGACCGGAACAGGCCAACTATTTGGGAGGGGCACAGAGTTCCTGAACTCAAAGAATTCCTGAATAGAACGCTTGTACACCCTTCTGGTGCTTGGAGCGATGGAGAGGCTAATGGCCTTAACTATCTCACCAGTCCAAGCTCCCACAAATCCTCCGGCATCGGGTCCGGCATCTCGGCGGCGCCCGGAGCTAATTGCCTGAAGCGGTCCATCTGTAAACGGGAGAGAGCATCGGCGATGCCGTTGTCCACTCCCGCCACATGGGACGCAGTAAACAGAATGTTATACTTGAGGCACTGCAGGGTGAATGACCTAACTAAATTCATAACCCTCCTGGACTTGGAAGTGAGAGAATTTATCACCTGGACAGTGGCCATGTTGTCGCACCAGAAGCGCACTGTTGAGTTGGCGAACTCGTGTGGCCACAATGTTACAGCCAGGGCAGCCCATGGTTCGCCTCCCTGCTCATCATTAAAACACCTCCCCCGGATCCACCATTCTTCAGGATCCGGGGGGGTGTCTGTTCTCTGCTGTCTCAGAGGGTAAAGCCAGGTCTAATGGCTTGAAGTTACAGTTACAGGAAAGTAGATTTCAATCGAATAATAGAAGGAACATCTTGAAACTGAGAGTGGTTTGGCAGTTGAACCAATTGCCTAGAGAAGTGATGGGATCTCCTCTGAACATCTTCAAGAACCCTTCCAACTCTATGATTCTATGACTCTGTTTTCTTTGCTGCTAAAACCAACAGCACTTAATAATGCCTAGCTATGGATGGATTTGCAAACTATCAGAGAATTATTACATCTGTGTAATATTTTGCTATATTTACAATCATTCAATTTGTCACAGAACATCTTTTTGCAAGAACCTTCACAAATTCATTCCTAATGCAAATAAAATAATGAAAATCTTCTGTATAGGTAACAAAGAACCTAGGGGCAATAATCCACATGCATTTTGGTACTGTTTATGTTTATTCAGTTTATTCAGCATGAAAGGACTATGAAGTGAGTTTAGGTATTGTTGTTTGTCTGTGTAGATAAAGCTCAAAGGGATATCATTAGTAGTGGGAAACAAACAACTCATGTATGAAATTTCCTGTTAGTTATGCAGGTGTGTAACATAAGAAGACATTTTCTTTTAGGTAATCATAGCCAGCTAACAGGTTTGATGGCACAGCTAAGCAGTTGCTGACAGTATTTTTATCTTTATTTATTTAATTTGCATCCCACCTTTCTCCCAGTATGGGACCCAACATGTCTTAAAAGCAGTATAAATTAAATCAAAATGCAATTAAAACAGTATCTAGTACAAACACTAAAACCCATTTAGAAAGCAATCTAGTTAAAACAGTGACATCTCCTTGCTATTTAGGGACTGGGAAATTCAGATTTTCACTTTCTCCCACATTGTAGTTATTTATCTTTAATTTATATCCTACATTTCTCTAACAAGGTAACTTACAACAAGGTTGTATCACCCATAATTTACAACAGTGTAAAATTATTCAAAAGATAAAATAGTAAAGATTTGTTTAAAAAAAAAAACACCACCCCTACTCCATTAAAAGGCTTTTGCATTGACTGTTAATTATGAAATGCCTGTTAAAAGGAGAGCAGAGAGTCTCTCATGGGAAGGAATTCGACAGCCTTAGAGCAGCCACAGGAAAGGCCCTCTCATGTGTCCTCATCAAATGAGCCTGCAAGATTATTTATTGTTTTAATTATTTGATTCCTGTCCTCCCGTTCTCCCAAACATGGCTCAAAGTGGCTTACACCCAAATTGCCCACACACAGATAGTACAAGTGGGTGTGAGGAAAGACTTTATCAGATGCGGGGAAACATGGCACAAAACCATGTCCCAAATGGTTTCAGAAGAATGGGAGGATAACAGAAAGGGTGACATTATCAGACGCCACATCCTCAGCCTTTCCGGGGGCATAGTGCAGGCATGAATAAGGCGTCCCTTTTTCATTGATGGGCTATGCTGTCAATAATAAGTGATGCTTTCTTCACACCCACACTACACCCCCAGAATGCCTGAAAGATGATGTCATCTGATAATTTTGCACATTTGTGTTCTCATCGTGTTCTTCTGACACATTTTTTTCATGCAGCTAATAAAGTCTGATGACAAAGCAGATTTGGACTCACGTTTCATTCACAGCAAAGTGGGGCACCATGCAAATCTAAACCCAGACCATTCAGTATTACCAGCTGCATAAACCAGTATAATAATATTATCTATGCAGTGTTCAACTGACTACAGTGAAGGGTCTCAGCACAGAAAGGTGGAATGATATTTGTTATAAAATTCTACAGTATTTAAAAGGTGACAGTATTGTCTCACTATAAAATGCATTTTAGTTTGAGGTGAAGATGGATCTCCCCACCTTTTAGTCCACGTTCAAAAACTATATATGAAAGCCATTGGTGTGGTTACTGTCCTTCATATCACAAGAAGTGTTCTAAAGAATTAACCACCAGCTCTACCAGTCTCCTGTTAAAGCTGATTTTTGGAGGAGAATGGCTGAACAAGAAGGAAGGAAAGAGAGTTAAGTAAAATCTTATTCATCTCAGTTTGGGGTGAAGTTTACTTGATTATTAAGCAAGACTGGGTCAGTAACATTTATTTATGTATTTATTTATTAGATTTATATCCTGCCTTTCTCCCAAGATGGGAATCAAGGCAGCTTGACATTTACCTAACACATCTTCTGATCCCCAAAGATCAGTCCCATGGCTTACCAGGGAAATGATAAAATAGGTGATATTCTATGCTTTCAGAATGGTTTTGGATAATCTATGAATAGTATTTTTTATTCATGTCAACCAATGAAAGTCTTATGGAAGTCTGTGTTCTTCTTGGCATTATCCTTCTATGAGGTATCATCATCATCATTTTGGCCTTTTAGTATGCCTCCAGGGAACCTCAAACTATTGACACGATACAATTGGACACAAGTTCTTAATTGTCACTAGATTGTGTGCACAGCTGTAACAATGCATCTTTCTATGTATGTAGGTTCCTTCAAGTTGCCTGTCAACTTATGTTGACTCCATGAATTTCAGAGAGTTTTCTTAGATGGATACTCAGAGGTGATCTGCCAGTTTGTACCTCTGAAAAATAGCCTACAGCACCTGGTATTTGTTGGAGTCTCCCACCCAGGTACTAACCAGGGCTGACCCTGCTTAGCTTCCAAGATCACACAGGATCTGATTAGTCTGCCTCATATGTCTTATCAATAGGTTGTTATCTATGAAAACTAAGCCTTTGTTATATCAGTTGTTCCTCCAGTGGTTGTCATGCTTTTAATTCTAGAAAGGTTACAGCAATGTTTTCAAAGAAAAAAGCTATGTGTTTACTCTAGTTTTCTATATCTTAAATGAACAACAGTACCTTTCCCTACTAAATGTACAAAGGATAAAAGCCTAAATCAATTAAATATTAAGGAACACTTGGATTAAGGAACATTTGGATAATAGTCAATTACATTTGAAAAGGAAAAAAAAAAGAAAACAACATATTCCCCAGAGGTATCACACTGTTATTTTAATGTTATAATTCAAAGAAACCTCTGAGACACACACCATGCCAATCTTATAACAGTCTTGCATCTTTCTCAAAGGAACATAGGGTCAAAATGTGGATTTGAAATTGTATTCACATTTTTCAACAAAAGTGCCCCTCGAAGGCAGGGGTGCACTCTACCTGATGTTTCCTACTGGATTTTGGAATAGAAAATTGAATCTAGTGTGATATTTAAGAATCAATACAGATAATACCTCACCTTTGAAATTTTCTGAATGACGGAATTGCCAAGAAAGATCCAAAGATCTTTAAGGGAGAGATGGTCAGCCAGAAATGTGAAATCTCATCCCTATAAATCCAGATGAAACCAACATATTCTGATGTGTAATGGTTATTTCCCCATTTGATTCTAGCTAAGTTGCTTCCTTTTTTGCTCAATGTCCTTGAAGCAAAGGTAATTGGTTTTTTCCCTCTACTGTGAGCATAATGTGGGAAGTGACTGCTCTCACCCCACATGGGATTCACAATGCATAACACATTAATTGTATTGGCAAATCAGGATCAAAATGTGTTAAGATCTGCAAGGACAATGGCAAGTTGTTAGTCTCTGAAAAAGCTTTGTCATATTCATCTGTCCGAGCTTCCCAGGCTTTTCTCCTAAAAGGAAATCCATACAGTAACTTTAACAAGTGTGCCAAGGGGGACAGAATTAATAACCTTGAAGATTACAGAATACGATGCTCACAGGCCAGTGCAGAGTTAGAGGCACCCTTAATAAAGGACAGATTGCCTTCTAAAAAAAATACAGCCTACCTTGTTCTCCACATTCAGAAACATCAATATATGCATGAATACAGGAAGTGGCATTGATGGGAGAGAATATTAGCATGATGTTGAGATCAAGTTTAGATCTAGCACCTTTCATTTAAAAATTAAGTCCTGCCACATGGCACAAATTCTTGAATCCAGGCAATTTTAGACAGACTCATATCACCTCCAGCCAAAACATCTAAAACATCAGCAAACACCTCCTACTGGTTTTCTGAAGGTTTTTTTTTCTCTCTCTTCAGAAAATCCACTTAGCCTCACAAAAACCAAACTACTGTTTTTCTGAAACAGTTTTTTTTAAAAAAAACCACATACATAAAAAGGGTTTAACTTGAGCCAGACCTGTTCTCTTCCCCAAGTGTAACATTAAAAATCAATCTTCATTGCCAAGGTTAACTTCTTGAGATGTAAATTAATTTGAGCCTGGTATGTGTAGAACATATGTCACCATACAACCAAACTCCACATTTCTATGATTTGTTAAAATCTTGTTAACACTTCAGAGTAGGGGGAGCTAGGGGATCAATTAGTGTGGCATCTAGATATTTTTATTTTTTTTTTACTTTAGCAGTTCTCAAAAATGCTGACAAGAAAGTGAAACAATAAAAAGCCTCTTTTAAGTCAATGTTTTGGTTTCTGTCAAAGAGAAACCTACAACGAGGTTTGCTGTCCACAATGACTGGACATTGGCAGGCCTTTGTTCCTGCCTTTTTCCTAAAAAAATGTGAAGTAACATGTCATTAATTGTCCATAGACAGACACACATACAAAAGTGAACAACTGCAGACTGGTCTCTACCCACTCATCTCAGAACTCTTATCAAAATTATGAACAGTAATGAATTAAAGGACAAGAGCACACACAGAAAAAAAAATATCAAAATTGTCAACAACATACACACACAGAAAAAAACCCAACAAAACAAAACACCAAGAACAATGACAATCTGGAAGACCTACTTATAAGATATACAAGACTGTAGAATCGTGCACATATAAATAATGCTACAGTAAATAAATTAATTATTGTGTAAAAACTAGAAAAAGTGTTAGGTAATGGGGTGAATCCAATGACTGTCCCTCCACTGAAGGAAGACTCTTTGATCAAGCAGATGCTATAAGCCACAGAACAGGTAGGCAAGCATTTGCTAGTGATTTGGTATTTACCTTCCTCTACTTTTTTGGGGGGGGTGTAGGAGGAGGACTTCAGGTCAGTGCTGGAAGTGGCAAGAGATCTGTAGGGAAGAAGAAAAACATACCATTAATTATCCATTCTTCCTCTTCTATTGATGAAAGACTTTACTGGATCAAGGCGACTTCCATCAATGGAGGGACACTAATTGTCTACAATCAAATATTTTCACCTGTAAGCAGGATGAAAAAAACAAGAAGAAAGCAAGCAAGTGAGAATCAATAGACCCCTGTGAGCATGACATTCCAGAATCTGGGCCCTACTCTCTGTTCTCATCAAATTCACACCTGAGAAAGACAGTATATTACCCAAGATTTCTCCCATTCATCTGATGTGTGGAAAAAAATATGGGGGAATGTTTTGCTAAGATATATAGGCCTGACAGCTGCATCCTTATATATACTTACCTGGTAATAGGTTTTGTTGAATTCAGTGGAGCTTACCTCTGAAAATGGCATTGCACTCTAAATGTAGCAATCAGCACTTTGAATTGAGCTCCAAAACTAACATGAGACCAGTGCAGATATGTCAAACTTGATGTGATGTCTATAACAGACATTGCTAAAGTATCTGAGCTAAAGAGGGAACTGGTCATTAGGTTATCCATTATGACTATCCACTGTGTCAGGATGGTTATGGGTTACTTCCAAGTTCAGATAACCATTGGATAGACAAATCTTTCAAGGTCTATTTTGTTCAGATTCTCAATTTCCTATTTTTATCTTCATTTCAACTGAGTTCTGGCTTGGATTTATTTATTTATTTTGCTGTCATTATTGTTGTTTCAGAAAGTACACAGAATTGTGTAGTATTTTCTGTAAACCCCCCCCCCCAATGTATCCATTTTTGCAGTGGTAGCTGTTGGGTTTGAAGTCAGAAGCATCAAATCCCCTTAGGGTTTCAACAAAAACTTTAAAAGAGCTATCCAAGGTGCTGAAATCATAGCCTCCCAGTGGATTGCTCCTTTACTTTTCAGACCCAGGGTTGCTTCATCACCCCAGTGACATTGAAGCCACTTATATATTTTTGTTGGTGGCTTTAAGAAATATGCACTTGTTTTTGAAGCACCATTTGAAAAGTACACATCTTTAGGTGCACTTTTAAAAATGCATGCTCTTCATTTTTTCCCCTAAGTGCATACAAGTATCAATTTTGAGACACAACTCCTGGTTCATATTTAGATTTGGGAAGAGCAAATTTGGTGAAAATGTACAGTGTCCAGCTGAATGAATTTCCCACTCATTCCTGTTGCTGGGGGACAACAGCAAGAAAGGGTTATTGCTCCCACCCCCTACTTGTTTACTTCTTGGGGATGTCTGGTTGGTCACTGTGGGAAATAGAATGCCAGAAAAATATAGGCCTAAGGACTAATTCTGCAGGGCTTTTTAATATCAGGTTTCCTATTATTATTTTTTCTGATTCTCTTCCTTTAAAAGCAATGTGAACTGTAGAAATTGAGTAGGTGAAGCTTTACTCATCTCTACCAGCTCAGCTTCCATAGTTGAAGCTACAGAGAACAATGTTAGTAAGGAACATAGAGAAGCTGGTGTGGGTTCAGAGCAGGGCAACAAGGATGAGGCATGGAGAACAGAAGAGGATAGGTTGAGCGAGCTGGACATGTTCAGCCTGGTGAAGAGGAAAAGGAGGGGTGTCATGATTGCACTCTTTAACTTTCTGAATGGCTGTCATAGAGTGGAGGGTGCAGGTTTGTTCTCTGCATCCCAAGTGGCAGGACCAGGAGTAATAGTTTTAAGTTATTTGAAGGTGGATTTTTATTGAACATTAGAGTAAACCTCTTGATTGTAAGAGTGGTTTGGCAATGGGACCAATTACCTAGAGAGGTGGTGGTATCTCTTTCTCCACATGTCTTAAAAAAACCTATGCACAGCTTTTTATATTATTTTGTGGTTTCTATCTCCCTCTCCTTCCTTAAGCTAGATGTTGTCCTTGTTTTTTGCATTTTTCAATTGATCAGTAAATTATCTCCTTGCCATTTCTTTCCATCTATCAAACCTTTATTATAAAATATTTACTTTGTATCAGCACTTCCATCTTTCACTGGTATTTTCCCTCGTATATTATTGTTATTATCCTTATTTTTGAAGATTACTCCTCTTTTTTTTTTTGTTTCTTTGTTTCACATGTCTGACACTAGCCCATGTTGCATATCCCATCTCTGCTCCCAGTAATCTGTTACTGGTCTCCAATCTATTTCTTTTTTTCTTGTGAAATTCCTGTTTGAAATGGACAACCGTCATAAGAAAGGAACTATTGATGGTAATATGAGAATCAAGAATATGAACTGACATAATTTGCATGGCTCATTTCTTTTATTGTAAATTAACTCAAAATAGTCAATTAAGGTATAATACTGAAACAGAAGTATTGCAGTGCTTCATATGTTATATGTTATATGGAAATTGCAAAATTAAATGTTGAAAAAAAAGTATGCACAGCTATCTACTGGGGCTGTTCTAACTGGAGTTCCTATACTGAGCAGAGGGTTGGATGGGATATACATTAAATATATAAATCAGCATGGGAAAGTTTATATTCTTTGTGTTTCTGTATATATTTTTATGTGAAAGAAACAGCAAAGAAGAGTGTATCAACACTCAATGCCAGTTCCAGAGGGTTTTTTGGGGGGAGAGGGAAGTGGGCAAAATACATTAAATACCTTACCTTTTCATTGTTGTCACTCCTATCCATTCCCTCTTCACTACTTGCCCTCTTTCTAGGGTTCCAATCCACATAGAAGTGATGGGACAATGTTAACTGCAACACTTACCTCCTGCACCCATTTACTTCTGCCCTAGGCTGCCCAGGTCTTATAGCAATTGCAATAGCATTGATATTTATATACCATGTAATCAGTGCCAAAGCACTCCCTAAGTGGCTTACAATGTTTTTTAGTGAATTGCCCCCAACAAACTGGGTTCTCATTTTACCGACCTATGGAAGGATGGAAGGCTGATTCAGCCTTGGAGTCTTCTGGGATCGAACACATAACATTGTGGCTTGCAGTACTAACATTTAACCACTGCACCATCAGGACTCATATGGAAATTGCAGTGCAAAAAAGTTTAGAGAGCCCCACATTCCCCACCCTGGTCTACTCGGAAGAGTACAAGCTAAGTGGATGCTACAGCCCTATCTTCTCATTCTTATTAGTGCTTTCTTGTATGCTTGAAGATAGATGGCTCATGTCAGTGAGAAGAAGGACCAAGAAACTCCATCAAATGACAGTGGTCCCCTGCATAGATATGGGCCTTGTCAGATGCCCAATTATGTCAAGCCTTTCACTGGTCTTGCTTAGATTAACAGAGCAATCCTATGCAAGCCTACTCAAAATTAAACCCTGTGAAATTCAGTGGGATCAGTTCCCAGGTTATGTGTGTATTTTCAGAAACTATGAGTTGCCTAACAACTTCATATCTGATTCAGTCCTGCTGTAATTTAGAACAGGGGAGGGAGGAAGATAAGAATGTCGGTAGGAACAATGAAAATTTCAGTAAGTAACAATATTATGTAGGCTTCTACCCAACCTTTCAACTATGGCTTGCCACTCATGTTACAGTCAATTCAATGCTGTCCAATAAAACCTGAAAGAAAATCAAAAAACAAAATCATTGTTCTAGACTCACCTTGCTGACCACCCTCACTTCCACACACTCAACCTCCTTTCTTGGTATCCAACAGAGGTGGAATTTAAGCAGATTCCCACTGGCTCACCTAGCCCCCTTGTTTTTCAGCTACCCCATCCCCAATTTTCATCATCATCATCATCATCATCATCTTAACAAAACCCAACAAACCAAAACTTAAGGACACTTTAAAATGCTCCTTTGGATGGCCTCCTACCCAAAACAGGAGGAGTGTCATCCAAAAAAAAACAAAACAAAAAACAAAACAAAACATAAAAGACCCACTGAGAGTGATTCAACATCACTTTTGGTCTCCCAGCATGATGGCCATAATTATACACTGTGGCTCTCCAGAGCTCCAGAGGAGTGAAAAAAACGTGAGTGGTATTAACTTCCAGGATTGGAAACATGCCCACCCCAGCATACAGTATGAAGACAAAAGCTAGATTGTGGGTGTTTATTTTTGTTTTGTTTTCAGTGTAAGTACTGATTAGCAGGTTTCTCGACACTACATACTACTCAGAGAAGGAAAAGGCATTCAAATGGTTTTGTATTGACAAAAGAGTGATTTTCTGTGATATTAGAGAAAATATCTGCCAGGAACATGCATGCAGTAAGAAAAATGACTACTACTTGACTATTGTGGGGTGAGAGAACACTGAGAAAACATTGTTTTGTTTTTCCACAACAGAACTTCTGGTAGACCTCATCTGAACCTGTATTCCAGCCACACACATAAAAACTTCCACTCACTTTCATCTGGGCCATGAATCTTAAAGGTAGGTGAAAGTAAAAGGCAGGCAGATAGAAAGGGCTGCCAGAGGGAGCTTAACACTCTACATGGAGACAAAAATGTATAAAGGGAAAACAAATCTGTTTGAATTTCATCTGTGATCAATGGACAGCAAGAATATGGCTGCAAGGTTAACTTCTCTTCACTCAGAGCATAATCACTGCTAGCTAGGAGTTCTGAAACAATGAATCCTCTTTGAGTACTTATATTCCAACTCCCCTGTAACATGGTCCCTGATTGTACTAAGGCATTCAGACAAAATAAAACTACAATTCTTCACTAAGCCATGGACAAGGGAAGTGATTTTTTTTTCCAGACTCTAATGGCATCTGAAAGTGGGCACTCATCAAGCTTACAGGATCTCTCTTTTCTCTGGTCATCACTCCTCAACTTTATTGTTTTGCCTGAGGCAAAATCTTGGATAAAACACATGAAGACAGTAACAACAGAGTCACCACTGTAAAGGAGGGGGGCTAGCATCCATTGAATGAGTTGTAAGACAGGCATTTGAGTGTAGGAATAGCACTTAATGGTCTGAGACCTGTCTGTCCTTAGTGGAAGCAAAACTTCTAGGGGAACAGAGTGAGGGTGAAAAGGGAATTCACCTTCCCCCCTTTTTTTCTTTTGTCTGCAATACTTTGCTAGCAGTGAAGCACAGCTAGCTTCAAGAGCCACACCACTGTTTCACAAGAACAAATGACAAGACCAGCTGATCAGACCAAAGGTCTACTCTTAGTCACAGTGGGCAAACAGATGCATCTGAGAACACAAGCAGACATGAAAGGAATAGCCATCTCCTACTGTAACTACCCAGAAGCCAGTACAAGGATGAAAAAAATAATGTTGGACTGAATAGTCATTTAACCTCCTGAGACTTGTTATGAGAGAAATACAGACCATGTACATCTGAAAGGCTTATAGGTAATTTCCAAATAAATAAATTAATAAATACTTGACACAAACAAACAAACAAACTCTCTCTCTCTCTCTGTGTGTGTGTGTGTGTGTATGTGTGTGTGTGTGTTTTAAATGGATGGCTAAAATCTCATAAATGAAACGTATGCCAAGAAACACACATCACTATGCTAAATAGGGAACTGTTGTATAAATGTGGAGCATTGCACAAATAAATGAGCAAATTAGAGGAAACACATAAAAATCACATGAATCTTTTGACTCACTTGGTATCCAGAAAGAGCAGGCTCTGTAGTAGGAAATATAGAGTAGGTAGAATAATACAAAGCTTCTCAAAGCTTACTGTAAAAGGCTCTAATAACATAAAGCATCTTTGCAACCTCAGCAATTCTGTACACATTGTTCCTGCATCATAATGAAATGTCTTCCTTTTTTAAAAAAAAACAACTAACAGTTATATTTAAATTAAGCTTTTAATACAATTGTTTCAGCTCCAATAGTTTAACCATGGTCACAGATTATCCGTTTCCAACTAGGCAATCTGAAGTGTACGTCTCATGGAACAATTCCAATTTTCAGTTCAAAAAAGACCATCCAGGGGAAAAAGAAAGAAAAAAAAAACACCACTACATAGTTCTTCCTCTTTCTTCCTATACCTGCCCAGAAGCCTGCACAACTTGATACCTGCACAACATTACCTGCAGGCACTGGAAACTATTGCCTTGACATAACAACAAGAATGTTAAAGAGGGAGATGGAATTCCAATAGACCACAGCTCTCCTGCCTTCTCCCAAATCCTCCAGTTCCTCTAGCCATTCTTGTTGCTTAAACAGAGGTGGGTTCAACCATCATTGGCTTTAGGTAGCTAAGAACAATAGGACTGGGTGAATGAATATCACAGGCAGGAATGTGTTGGGATATAAGGACAGAAGAACAAAATGAAACAGAGTTGAAAAGATGTTTCATCATTAAATTTAACCACTTGACTTGGGACAGGAGATGAGTGAGCAGAACAGATGCCCAGAATCGGCTGCTTTCTAGATACATGCAGAGAAACTTTTAAAATTTCTCCTCCTTATTATCACTGCATCTCTCATTGATTGTTGTAAATTGCCATGAAATTCAATACCCAGTGCTTTATGGATGTTCCAAGTTAATATATATTTACCTCCAACTTTCAGAGGAACTCTCTCCAATTGCTGTGAACTCAGTGACTAGGCTTCCTGACTATGGGTGCAAAGAATACTCACAGATTTCCTCATTCTCAATAAGAAATGGTATTTCAACACAGTGAAACATCCCATCACAAATGGAAGTAATCCACCACAAAAATATTTTCATTTTTTGAATCCCCCCTTAGTTCATACAAAAAATGACCATTGTTCTGCTGAGAAAACATTGTATTATTAACAAAAGACATATTTTTTTCTATGCAAAAAAAAAAAAAAAAAACCTTCGTTTGATTTTGTGCAAAATCAAACTATTTTCCACAGAGGACTTTGTTTTGCTTTGCTTTGGTTTGGTTTTGGTTTTGGTTTTGGTTTTTGGGGGGAGGGTTGCTACACACAAAAAGTTCCAAACTAGAACAATTGTGCATAAACTTCCTCCAGTCTCACCCAGTGGGGACACAACTTGAAATAATCCCTTCTTGTGTGCAAGAATGAATTCCCTATACTTGACTTGGCAAGCTTTTGTTTGATGAGCATCTGCCATATTTGGATTAATTCTATTGATAACTCATTACCATTTTTTTACAATGGGGGAAATAAGTCTCCAGTTTATTAATTTTTTTATATAATAATTTTTATTAATTTTTAAAATTAAACAACACAAAATTTCTACATAAAACTTAACAAACATATATAACAGTGATTCCCTCCACCGAGGGACTTCCCTTTACATTCTTCCCTCTTTCCAAAAAACCATTGTCTCCATCTCAGGTTTCCTTCCTCTCCCCTTTATTAATACAAATTCTAAAAATTTACTCCATTTTTCACCAAAAACATTCTTATTTAACCCTCCTTTTTTTCCCTTAACCATATTTGTTAATTTCTCATTTATTGCTATATTCCATACCTCGTCATACCATTCTTCTATTTTGTATTCTCCTTGTATTTTCCATTTCTTTGCTATTATTAACCATGCTGCTGTCAGCAAATTTGTTAACAAATCCTTAACAATTTGGGATTCTTGTATTTTTTCACAATATGATAATAATACTATTTCAGGGCTTAATGGTATATTTATCTCCAGTATTTCACTTATTTCCTTCATTACTATTTTCCAAAATTTCTGTACATATTTGCAATTCCACCACATATGCATATACGTTCCCAATTCTTGGCATCCCCTCCAACACTGTGCTGAATGCTTTTTATCTATTTGATTCAATCGTACTGGAGTTAAATACCATCTCCATATAATCTTATAATAATTTTCTTTTATTCTTACTGATAATGTTTTCAAATGTTGCATATTCCATATTTTTCCCCACTTAGATTTGTCTACTGCAATTGCTACATCTGTTTCCCAAACATCTTTTAAATGATCTTGTACTTCTTCATTATCCATTAACATTTTATATATTTTGCTTGTAATACCCTTTATAACATTTTTCTCTTGGATAGCTTTTGTAATTAATTCCTCAAATTTTGTACTTTTCCTCCAACACATCTAAATGGGCAAGGATTTGGTTAGCTAACTTTCCTTTTTTCACTGAACGTTTTGGCTTAACCATCGGACCTTCTCCTTCAACCCTTTCAATGTCTCTAACTGCAGGATTCTTTCCAGGATCTCCTTCCAGGGTACATCTTCTTCCTCAACACTAAATGGGGGGGGGGCAGGAGCCACAGATCTCTTGGAAGCCAGCCCCTTGCCCTTGCTCCCTACTTCGACTTTTTTTAGGTGCCATCTGGTAGATCAACATGTTGCCCTGGCCGATCAGGGGGTATATCCTGGCGTATAAACACCTAGGATGCGAATCTGCTACAATCATGTTTACACCACCCCTTTCAAGAACTGGATCAACAAATTCTCTAGAATATTTAAGATAATCCTATTATTGTTCTTATTGTTGTTGTAGTTGTTGTTAATGGGTGACCCCCACTGGTCCCCCCGCCAGGCCAATAATATTGCTGTTGTTAATGCTGGGCAGTAGGCCCAGCAGCCCCTGTTCCACAAGCCCAAGAGGCCTACTTGTAGTCTGTAAGTATTATTATTATTATTATTAGCATTAGTATTATTTTTACATGCCCCAGTTACCAGGCCCAATGCTCTGGCCCACTAGGCCTTATAAGCCCTGCAGAGCCCTGGGCCAACTAGGCGCTGTTAGATTTATTTATTTATTTATTTATTTAAATATACCAAAGGGAGGAAAACGAACAAACCCAGGCACTCTTGTCAAGGTGAGAGTTGACCAATATGCCCTTGGAGAAATTGGGCCTATACCCCCAGCAAAAAACATGGCTTCTGAGGCCTTGCAGGCCTCAAAATTCCCACCAGGCTGGGTCCGCACCCATGCGGCCAAAGAGTGCCCCCACATGGCCACACGGATGCTCCTTGCAGGCTCTGACTAGGCCCCACCATGTGGGCAGGCCAGGCCTTGCAGGCCTAGAGGCCCGATGGAATCATGAAAGCCTTGCCACACTATAATTGCCAAACAGGAAGACCAGGTATGCTGTGGCTTTCTGCTGTGTGACTGGGGAGGAGAACCATTTCCCAGGCCTATCCCCTGCCACTTTCCCTATGTCTCCCCCAAGCCCAGCCAGGCCGTCCCTGCTTTCGTGGGACTAAATAAGGCATTTGCGGCAGCAGCCACTGTTTCGCCTGTAAAGGTCCCTCACAGGCAGATCTCACACAGCCCTCCCGTCCCCAGGGACCTCCTGAACATGACCCAAAGGCCGGACTTGCAGCTGCCACCCGGCATGTATGCTCCCACTCACTTCTTCGTCATCCGCTGCCATCCGTCCACTGCTCTCTTGCTCCAATTGGTTCTCACGCGGCTCTCCAGGTCACTCGCTCACATGGAGCTCATTCTCTTTGCTCACTCACAGCTTACTTGCTCCTCTTCAGGCACGTCAGTCACCCTCAGTGCCAGAAAGAGAAGAGGCCGAGGAGAAGGGCAGCAGACCTACTTAACAGCTTTGGCCCCACCCATCACCTCACATCACTGGCGCTTGCCAGTGACTTCAACAGGGGTCCCAATCTCTGCCACAGCCAATAAAAGGGGCTTCCCAGCCAGGAGGCTTTGCCGGCTGGCAGTGAAGCTGGTTCTGGCAACCCAGAAATGGCTATATTAGCACAGTTGTGTGTCTTAGAAGGTAGGCTTTTGGCTTTTGGTGTAGGTTATTTTTTTCATTGCCTGGTTGAAAGAAAATTCCAACCTACACAACAGCCCCAAAAAGTAGACTTTTAAGTTGGACTTCCATCATTCTAAATAATTAACCAGAAGCCAGCCCTTAGTTTATTTTAATTTATATTCTGGCCCTGGGTGTTTAGATATAGAAGAATCCCTGTTACTCTGCAGCCATAAACACCGTTGTGGACTTGGACAGTTTTTATAACCTGCAACAAACTGGAATTTTCATGAGGTCAGAAAATGCCCCAGAGGTCACTCAGTGCAAGCACAAGAATTCTAAGGAGATTATCCAATGTGTTAAAAGTGGTGTTACACGAATGCCAGGAGACTGCAAAAGGGCTCCCTTTTCAGATAATGCCATTCCCCCCTTGTTATGCACCCGTTCTGCTGCCGTTCTTCCAGAATTGCTTTTAATTGGTGGGATAAGCCATCAATATATCCCCCATTACGTTTCTGTCATGGATGTTCCTGACAGCGAAAAGGTGCCCCATTATGCTAGCAAGATCCCAGCATCAATTGGAGGTCCCTGCCAGAACACTTCTGGGTAAGACTGGGGCATCCAGGTAACTGACACACTTTTTATGACCCTCCATGGGTTACTTCTACTTTTTAAAGTGTGTTTTTCTGCTTGCTGTAATTTTTTTCACATTTTTTTTTTAATTTTTGAATTTCCTGCGCTCGCATCTTCTCACAAGAATCTGTGGGATTTCAATCCAGGAAGTGAATGGAGCTCCATTAGATTCTGGGACAGGAACACTTTTTTCATTGCTGTCTGAAGATCCCCTAATATCTCAACTAATATTTTGTTGCTTAAATGTAAGAAAGATTATCAGGAAGCATTGCTTTGAGATTTTCGTCCTCTAACTTGTCCTATGAAATTTCTTTTCCCCTGAAAGAACAGAGGAAATAACAGAAGATTTACTTGATTTGAAGCACTGTTTGTTCTCCCTTTTGCAGAATGCATTCCAAAAAAATCAAGCAGCCCTATAAAACATGTTGTAACAGTGAGGCTCAAAACAGTGATTTCCCTAGAAAATTGCAGTGTCACAATGGCTGCAATCAGAGATAACTCCAGGTTTCAGGAGACCCTCGGAAAATTTCCTGCCAACTCAAGGTAAATTGTGTCCCAGAAAGGCCAAAATTGTTCTGTCCCCTCAAGTACATATATATTTATTTATTTAAATATATTTATCCTGTCCTTTTATCATGAGATCTCAGGGCAGTGAAAAGGCAAAAGCATATAAACAAATTAGACAATTATAAAGTAAAATATATAAATAAATTAAACAAGATAAAATATATTAGACAATTCAAACAAGTTAAAACACCCCAAAAGGATAAAGAGTTCTTAAGTTTATGTGTAAAAGCAAAGTAAAGGTAAATTTGGCCCAAAGGTTTTAATGAAAAGTCATGTCTTGACCTGGTGTCAAAAAGAAACCAATATTGGTGGTGTCTGCCAGACCTCTGAGGGGAGGACATGCCACAAGTGTGGTGCCATAGCAGAGAAGACCCTTCCCCATTTCCTCCTTCATTCAGAAGTTGCCTGGTCTGATGGCTGAATCAGATCTGAACAATAGTAAAATGGTAATATCCTTCCCTATACCTAGAAGGGGCAAGGCATGTTATGTTAGCTCAGGGGAATAGTGGAGGTGCCACTCTGCTGCCCTACACTATCTGTCCTCTGAAGCAGTTGCCTCACTCTGCCTAATGGGAGCAATGTATACTTGGGTGGCTTCTTCTCAGTCATCATGCTGTAGGAAGCTTACTTCACAAATCATGGTCTAAGACAAGTAAGAGGTCATCCTGCCACCACAGGATACCTTATTCCCTTGGACTGTGAGCCACTGGTGCCTGGTTAGATTGGGTAGAAAGAGTGTTCTAGGTTGCACTCTGTGCATGACTGCCTAGAACAGATCCTAGCTGCTATTCTTCACACACACACACCACATTTCCCCACAAAAATGCTTCATTAGATGACATTTCATGGGGGTTTTCTTTAAAAGTGTTGGATTTGGGCATGTAAAGACTACAGTTTTTTCCTCATCCTCAATGAGAAAAAAAGTGTCTTGACTTATCAGGGCAACTGTTGTAAGATTTTCTCCCCCCATACTTTGGGAACTTTGGCACAAAAAAAGTAACTTTTTTTTTCCCGAAAAGTGAGTGCATTTTGTGTAATTTTTTTTTACTTTCTCCACAAAAATGTTGTTCTTCCCCAGCCAAAAACGTGAGTGTGAAAAATTACCCTGCCTCATAGAATCATGGAACTGTAGAGTTGGAAGAGACCATGAGGGCCACCTAGTCCAACCCCCTACCATGCAGGAATTCACAATCAAAGCATCCCTGACAGATGGTCATCCAGCCTCTGTTTAAAGACCTCCAAGGATGGAGACCCCACCATACTCCGAGGGAGTGTGTTCCACTGATGAACAGCTCTTACTGTCAAAAAGTTCCTCCTAATGTAGAGGCAGAATCTCTGTTCCTGGAGCTTGCATCCATTGTTCCGTGTTGTAGTCTCTGGAGCAGCAGAAAACAAGCTTGCTCCATCCTCAATTTGACACCCCTTCAAATACTTAAACAGGGCTATCATATCACTCCTTAACCATCTTTTTTCCAGGCTAAATATACCCAGCTCCCTAAGTCTTTCCTCATAAGGCATGGTTTCCAGACCTTGCCTCAAAGGGGCAAAAGCCTCATAATCTTGCCCAGTGTGGGAAAATGTTTTAAATTATTCATTCTTGCAATCTGAAATAGAATAATTGAAGATTTACATTTCTATTTGGATCAAAGTTAGAGTCAGGGTGATGATGTCGTTGATGATGATGATGATTAAAAAGAATGGTCCATGTGGCTGATACCAGCAGTGTGCCCTGGCAGGACGCCATGGCAAAAGAACACACAATAAATTAGAGTAGCCACATCAGTATGTATTTATTTTAAATATTTATATAATTCCCAAGATGAGTTTACAAAATAGTTTTCTGTGATACCCTAAATCTTCTTTGAAGTGTTTCCCCAGCACTCTGAAACAGGTTTTTGGGTGACATGGGGAGCTTCTGTTGTTTGTATATGTTTGTGCACAGATTTTTAGGAGAGGCAGTAGAATCCCACAGATGTACATCACTTGATTCTGGCCACAAAAATCAAAATATAATAAATTAAAGCTTGCTTTAAACATGCATTTAGAATACTAGTAGAACAGGATTGTCTCTGCCTAAAACCAAGAGGGTACCATATATATCACTTCCCCTGGCAGGAAACTGATGAAGAGAGGAGAAAATGGGAGAGGCTGGTCAGTTGTAGGGCAACTTTAAGAATTTATAAGGCTGATTTAGAGCAATCTTGGAGAACAAATAGAGTCAATTCTTCAGAATTCCTTTAAATTAGGATTTGATGGAGGATCCTCCAAGGAGTTACAGTTTAATATAAATTGATGTTCTACATAGATTTGACCTCTGAAACTCCCTCATATGCTGAATGCACACTTTACTACATATGCCTATTTTCAAAAGTGTTGGTCTCTGTGTGGTTTATATAAACAGAGGTAATGAAATAGGAAATGACTGTCTAAGAAATTTGGTTGGCAGAAGAATGTTAACCAAATGCAATGGTATCACGGAAGACAAGACATTCAAATCCAATCTAGCACCAGACACAGGAAAGGAAACCCAGCTACATGTTATGGGTAGGTCCCTATATAGGCCTGTTTATTACCTATCAGAATACAAAAGAATATATATATATATATATTCATATATATATATGAAATGGTTGTGATAGCTGGTGGGATCCATGTCACACAGTGGATCCATTTTGGATTTTAATCTGAACGTTAAAGGATCTATCCAAATAGGGTTCAGCACCTTAGATAGCTCATTTCAAATTTCAGATTAAAACCCAGAACACAATCTCTATGCCATGATGCAAAAGCCAGTGTCTACCATTGAAAACTGGCAGAATAAAGTCAGATAGTTACAGCCCCCCCCACTGCTATCATCATTAATCTGGGCACATTTAATAAGAAGGAAAAATACAGTTTTATGGTTGAATTATTTTTCACTGGATGAATGAGTTTTCATTAATGTTAGCCTTTAGGAATTTGGAAAATGGGCAAACACTTAGGAAAATTAAATTAGTAGATGCCCACTAGACTTTGTGTTCACTGTGAATGATAGCTAATTGTTAGAGAGAGCTGTTGCTACTTAATTCTGCAGTTTACCTAAGCAAAATGGATGGTAGGTGAAAAAGGGGTCCAACATTTCCAAAAATAATAATTAAAAAATACACATGGGGATTGAAAACAAAGCAGACACTTCCAATCAGTCTTCTCACCTCCTGCCCACACAAACAGCCTCCTCACATTGCAGGAAGGAAGGAAATATGAGGTCTGTCTAATAAATAAACAGACTGCATTTCTACCTTGAACATGTCTGAACCTGCATGAGAAACGTCAAATTTCTTGGCCGTTCAGTTAATTGTCAGTTATTGTTCAAAGCAGCTGTGTTTTTGGTTGTGTGCAAGAAAAATTCTAAGCTTAAAAGTTGAGCAACATGACATTCTGCAGCAACTTGAGGTAGACCCAAACCTTTTCCAAAAAATCATCATTTGTGATTAAATCTGGATCTTCCAGTATGATCCTGAGACAAAGCAACAATCAATGCACTGGAAAACACCATCATCACTAAGAATGGGGGAATAAATGTCTTTGGCAAATCCACATTCAAAGCCATGCTCATTGTGTGTTTTTTACATCAAGGGTGTAATTTGAGCAGAATGGGTTCCAGAAGACAGAACAGTGAACCAGCATTATTATAAGGCAGTTTTGACAAAGCTGAGGGAAAGGGTCTCGGGGGGTGGGAAGAAATGGCCAGAACTGTGGGGAAATTGTTTCATTCTTCATCAAGACAATGTACCTGCTCACCGTGCACTTTCTGTGAAGCAGTTTTTGGCTGATAAACACATTACTACACTTGAACAGCCTCCATATTCGCTAGATTGGGCACCATGTGACTTTTTTCTTTTCCCTAAAGTGAAACTGCTGCTTAAAGGAACACATTTTGAGTCAATTGATACAGTACGAAGAAAACAGCAGATGTGTTGAAACAGCTGACAGAAACTGATCTGCTCCATACCTTTGACCAGTGGAAAACAAGACTTAATCAGTGTGCGAGTGCGAACGGGGAGTGTATTGAAGGGGACAAGCATTAGAATTGTAATACATATAAATAAAAATGGGTTATTATATCAGTCTCATTATTCAACAAACGGAAAGACTTAGGGAGCTGGATATGTTTAGCCTGGAAAAACGATGGTTAAGGAGTGATATGATAGCCCTGTTTAAGTATTTGAAGGGGTGTCACATTGAGGATGAAGCAGGCTTGTTTTCTGCTATTCCAGAGACTAGAACATGGAACAATGGATGCAAACTCCAGGAACAGAGATTCCACCTCAACATTAGGAGGAAATTTCTGACAGTAAGAGCTGTTCGGCAGTGGAACACACTCCCTTGGAGCGTGATAGGGTCTCCTTCCTTGGAGGTCTTTAAACAGAGGCTGGATGGCCATCTGTCAGGGATGCTTTGATCGTGATTTCCTGTGTGGCAGGGTGATTTCCTGGATGGCCCTTGTAGTCTCTTCCAACTCTACAATTCTATGATTCTATGACATTGTAAAAAAAAACCCCTTCATTTACCTGTAAGGGAAGGTTCATGGTGTTCTAAACAAAAATAAATTTAAAAAATCACAATGCTATCAAAGGTTCTTAAAGTGAAAGACAGTTGTCCCTCCATATCCATGGATTTGGTATCCATGGATTTAAGTATTCAGGGATTGAAAATATTCTTTTAAAAAATCCCAAAAGCAAACCTTGATTTTGCCATCTTATCTAAGGGACACCATTTTGCCTTGCCACTGCATATAACAGGACTTGAGTATTCATGAATTTTGATATCCATGGGGGTGGGGGTCCTGGAACCAAACCCCAGCGAATATGAAGGGGCAACTGTAAAGCTTGTTAATTATCCTCAAAACCTGTCAGCATAAGATCTAATCAGGAGACTTCTTTTGTATAGTGGGAGAGGCCAAACCATGTTTCATAAGCTTTCTGAACTTCCTGGGCAATTTGAAAAGTGAGTAGTAATCAATTAATGCAAACTGCAGCTTTTGATTGCAAGGCACCTCAAGATATTTTGCTGCCAGAGGCAGTACAGCATATGGTATTTCCTTCCCAAGTTAAGATCACAATAACTAAAGCCAGACAAATTATTTTGATACAGAAACAGAAGATCCCTCAACTACCTTTCCTAGAAGTAAAAATATAACAAAAAAAAAAGTTCAGTGACTCTTTGCTGACATTTTATGACACTCCAAATCTACTCTACCTAACGGAAGGGCTGGCTCCAGCTCATTGTTAATATCTTATGAATGTGGGGTACAATATGGGCTTCCTGTAGAAGCATTCGAAATGGTGGTGGCATGGAATATAAAATAGCACTATTTGAAATATTAATTACTGCTGCAACTCTGGCTCCAAATGTATGAGACTTTACACTATAAAGTGTCAGCAAGCTTCAGTGGTCATTTTCATCACATATCTTGTTCTTTTTTATTTGTATTGAATCCTAAACCAGCTTCAGAACACTATAGGTTAATCTTGCCTTTTTTTTTTAACTTTTACCTTTTTTTTTCTCATGATGGTACCCCAAACACCATTTTTACTGGGCATGGAACACCAACTGACCCTCATGTATTGACCATGTAAATCTATGAAATAGAGTTTTTGTTGTTCCTATTTCTATTTCATCTTTTCTAGGCCTGCCAGGACAAATGGATAGCAAGGAGGGGCAGCTGCACTTTGGGTTGCTGACACACTGGAGAAATAATGCAGTTTGACACCGCTTTAACTGTCCTGGCTCCGTCCTATGGACACCTGGGATTTGTAAATTGTTGTGGCACCAGAGCTTACTGACAGAGAAGGCTGAACATCTCACAAACCTACAAATCCCAGAATTCGATAGCATTGAGCGATGGCTGTTAAAGCCATGCCAAACTGCATTATTTCTACAGTGTGGCAGCACTGTTATGGATGCACAGTCAGAAACATGCATGTGTCAGCTTTCTATATTCGACAGATACACTTTATAAGGGAAAACATTGTATGCTGAGTGAACTAGTACTTCCCCCTTTCCCTCACCCTCCATTCCCCAAAGATGACCATGCACAAATACATTCAGGTAAGTATATTTGATAGAAGAATAAAGTAGATAAGGTATTGAAAAGGTATTGGCGAAAATTGGCCACAACTTCCTCTTGGCAATAGTTGCTTTGGTTGTTTCCTGGGCATGGGTTAAACGGTAACTCGGCCAAACCCGCCTGCTTGGCCGATGATGTATTCTGTTAGCCCGCCTGCTAATAGGTCACGTGGCCAGAACATGTGAACTGATCACGTGATTGGTCATGTGATCTGAACCCAAAACAAGGTGGGGTCTCCGCAGTCAAGAACTTGAACTTCACCTGACTTGACCCGGAACTGGACATACCGGAGACACCTGCCCCCCTGGATTTGGATCAAAACCCATGCCCACTGTCACCAAAGTCAAGCTATGCCCCACCCCTGGAGCTTGACTTCTGCCAACCCTGCAGCTATCATCAAAGGAAGCCACCTTCTGACCGGAGGGACCTAATGCTGGACCTATCTGTGGAGGAGATCGAGTTCCAGATGAATGTAAAATGCATAGGCTCTGGATTGCCACCTGCCCAATTGTTGGATAGGCGATTCTGCCATGCCTTCCACCCCTGCCGTAGTTGCCACCCCAATACGAAAGGAGTGACCTCCAAACTCCTCCGCGGGGAAACTGAGGTGTCGCAAAGTGACCCGAAGCACACTTATGAACTGGAAACATGTCAGAGGGGACGAGTCCTTGTGAATGAACAGGGCCCCGAGGCCATCAGGGCGCTTCCGGAGGTACTGGCGCATGAGGTGTACTGGGCAAGCTGACGACTCATTGAGCCTTCGCAGCCGCAGGTAAGCCCCTTTTCTGTGCTGGTCAGTCTTGGATCGCCAGATCCTCACTTGCAGGAACTCTTCCTCCAGTGTTATGTCCCGCATCTGAAATGCTCATCTGGAGCCGTCCGTCTTGGAGCTGCATACCAGTTCCCTGACTCATAGTGCTACAAAGAAAGCAACAGCAAAAGCGGAGTGAAAAAGCTGAGTTCCATACCTGGATTGGCATACCTTAGCTAATGCTGCCATGATGCTGCACAACAGACTGTATGACACTGGTCTGTGTGTATCTTGCTTGCTTCCTGCCCCACAGCACCATCCTTCTACTGCCCTGCATACCAAGAAATTAATGCAGAGGTTGCCTTGCCCAGCCACCTTGCTGAAGAAGGAGATAGCCGCCAGCTGCAACGGTACGGACCTGGGAGCTAAGCCCTTCTCTTTCAAGGACACAATGTAATGCAGGACTTCTCATTCCGAGGACAGCCAGGAGTACTCATAGCCATGCTGTCATCTGAAGCTGAAGAACTGCCGAACCACCCTTGAGTAACTGGCATGGGTGGAAGGCGCGAGAAAGTTGACCATTCCTGGATCACCGTTCCTTCCCAAGCTGCCAGAGTTCATCCAGAAAGGTTGTCAGCATCGGATCAGCTCCCGGGGCCAATTCTTAAAATCTGTCATCCTGGAATCGAGACAACACATCCACAATCTTGTTATCCATGCCTGGAATAGGATCTGCTGTGAAGGTGACGTTTACTGACAAACAGGTGAGCACAAATTCCCTGATGAGTCACATGACCCTATCAGACCTGTAAGACTGCTCGTTGATAATCCAGACCACTGCCTGATTATCACACCAAAAACATATTATTTTGTTTCAAAACTCGCTCTTCCACAGATGTACTACCACCAGAATAGGAAAAAACTCAAGGAAAATTAGGTCATGAACAACATCAGTGTCCCTCCATTCAGAAGGCCAGTGCTGTGCACACCAATGCACCTCAAAATACACACCAAACCCTGTGCCCCCTGCCATGTCTGACTGAACCTGCAACCCCACTCCCAACTCCGTATTCCCCTGCCAGAAGGTTATCCCATTGTAACCTTCTAAAAAATGAAGCCAAACCCCAAGGTCTTCCTTCACCCCCTTTGAAGGATGTATGTGGTGATGCGGAGTCTTGACCCCTATGGTGAACCTAGCCAGCCTGCTTCAAAAAGCCCTGCTGGGCGCTACCACTCTACAAGAGAAGTGAAGGTAGCCTAACATCGACTGCACCTCCTGTAAGGTGGCCTTGTCCTTAACCAAAAGGTGCTGAAGCCTTTCCCTTAGCCTGTCTAGCTTGTCCTCCTGGAGTTGCGAGACTTCGGCCACGGAGTCCAACAAGATCCTTAAGTAGTTGATGTGGTTGGTGGGCCCCACCATGTTGTCTAAGGGGACTCCCAAATCCAGTGCCAACTCCTGAAAAGCATGAAGCAGAAGCCCATAGCCCAGCCCCCCAGTAGCCTGTATCATGAGAAAATTATTGAAGTAGTGGGTGACAAAAGAGGAACTGGTCCTGTGTCACAATGCCAATTCCAGGAAGGTGCTGCATGCCTCAAAGGCAAAACAGCTAATGGAGCACCCCATAGGTAGGGCCATGTCATAGTACCACTGCCCTTGGAACTTGAATCCTAACAGGCAATGATCCTTGGGATGGACAGGCAGAAGCCAAAATGCCGACTGAATATCGCATTTGGCCATAAGTGCACCCGGGCCGCACACCCTGACCAGTTTGACCTCCTTGTCAAATGACACATACTGGACAGAGCATAGCTCGGGTAGTATGGTGTCATTGACTGACACCCCTTTCAGGTAGGACAAGTGGTAGATGAACCTGTATTTGCCCGGCACCTTCTTAGGGACCACCCCCAATGGGGAGACTCTAAGATTGTACATGGGCGGGACCTGAAAGAAGCCCGCCACCCTCCCTGCTGCGCATTCTTTGGCAATCTTGGCTGCCACAACCTCAGGCAAGTCGACAGCTGACTTGAGGTTACCTGACTCAAACGCCTGTCAGGGGCCTGCGGCGGGGATCTTAAAACCTGTGGAGAACCCATCCCTCAAGTAATGGGCAGCTTGCTTGTCTGGGTAAATGTCCAAAAGGGGGAGCAACGCCTGAAGCCAAACCGGGGTAAAGGCCAAACGGTGTGCCCCTGGAACATCACTGGCTCTTGCTGGTCCCTTGCCCGGCACTGTTCCCTGACCCTGCCGCTTTCTTCATGCCGGAGGAAGCAGGGCATCCTGAGTGAAAGCACTGGGAAGACAAGCGGGCCGGGAGCAGCTAGTCTTGGGATAGCTCCCATAGCAGTTCTCACAAAACTTCTAGAACTTGCACCGGGTCCAAAAACATTTTTCCCACATTTAATTCCCAGCAGACCAGGCACCAGGGATCCTTGTGACGAGTTGGTTTTGCCACCTCTGTTTTTCCTTTGATGTAGGAGCCTACAATGACCAGCCAAAGCTTATCATTGATAATGTCCCATCTGACTCTGACATTGCACGAGGCCCTCTTGTGGAAGGCAGTGTCATATTTGATGGCAGCTGCCTCCCCTGCAAGAGCCCTGGCTTTTAGCACATTGTGGTTGGCGAGGTGCCACCCCCTGTCTGGGTAGGCGAGTTGCACTACGCCCATGAACATGGTGTACCCAGCCAACCAATTGAAAAAAGTGCACTCAACTGGATCAGTTTTGGACTTCTCAGAGGACTTGTTGGATTTGGGCACACTACCCTCCTCCCCTTCTGGTTTTAGCAAGGAGATGACGTCTACGTAATATCCTTTGAGGATATTATAGCGCGTCTTCTTGTCCAGGTGGATCCCTGGTGGATCCTCGTTATCCTGGAACAGACTGAGAGCTGGGGACCTGGTGACACTGCCCCGTCCCACCAGGCCTTGGTAGGGCCAGACACAGCCAGATCCCGCTGGGTCAAAGAGTTTATGGCCCAAGAGGGTAGGCTGGGCACCAAGGCCGTGGCCCTCAACATCCCAGTCTTCATCAGAGGACTTACCTGATGATCCCCCACTGTCTGAGTCCCTTCTTTTCTTCTGCTTGGTGCACCTCTTCCTCTTCTCCTCCTTGTTCCCCTTCCTGCCGTGTCTTCCTAGTTCACCATCCCCGCGCTCTGTTGAGGAAGATGATGAGAACACCACGCTGATGTCGCAGAGTGATGGAGAGTGGTGCCTTCTCTGATGTCCTGCTGTTCTACCTGATTATGCCATCACCTCGTCCTGGCTTTGAGGTTGGGCCCCAGTGATGTTAGCGCCCTCCATCGTGTTAACTGCACTTGTGGCCCTACTGGATTTCAGCTCTACTACCTGCTCTGCCAGGATAGTCACTGCCTGGGTCAGCTTCTGCAGGTTGGGAGCCTCTGTGCTGGCTAGGAATTCCTGGATAGACTCGGTATTGTTTGCTGCTGCACTTGAGGTGCTCCTGCCTGATGTCGATGCCTTGTGTCCCTGTGGGGCCAGGGCTGCCCAGGACTTGGGTGCCCTGCCAGCCTGTGCCCTCATGACAGGCCTGCTGGGCTAGCCCTTGTTCTTAGGAGGCATCTTGAGCTGTATGTGATATGCTCTATTAGTGATTTCAGCTTCTAACCCTGCCTTGTATGGCCTTCTGTTAAATTTTGGCTTGAACCTTCTGCCGGTTAAGCCACTGGCCTCCTTTCTTTGCCCAGGCCAGGCACCCCTTACTGCCAGGTGTCTTGTGCCTGCCTTACTTTGCTTGTCTGCCCTCCTGGCTTGCCTGCACCTCGGTCAGCAGCCCACCTCTAGCCGACCCTCTCTCTGGGCTTGTCCGCCCTTGTGGGTGCCTGCCTTCCTGCAGACTACCCCCTGGCCGAGAGCCTGTCTCCCGCTGACCCTCCCTCTGGGCTTGCCCGCCCCGTTGCTTCAGCCCATGCGGGTGCCTGCCTGGCCACAGACCATCCATGCTGCCACCACTGTGGTACCCCCCACTGCTGGGGTTGCCACTGCCAGCCCCCCAACCTCTGCCTTTCCCTTAGGGTCCATGGGTGGCTACCGCCACCCTCCCTAGGCCTTCCTGCCACCCACAGAGCTGCCGCTTTGGCTACTGCTGGGCCCAGCCACCGCTGCCCCTTTTCCCCCCAAGGGTGTGCCACCCTCAAGCCCTCCCCCTTCACAGGCCTCCTCCAGCTGCCGGCGGCCTTCCTCACCCTGGCACCACCACCGGCACCTCTCTTCAGGAGCCTACAGGCTCCTATGGCCACTGAGCAATTTGCCGCCACTGCCGCTGAGCCCTGTCCACCGGGCTCCCCTCGTCGGCCAGCGAGCTGCCTCCACCACCGGTCGCTGCTGCTCATGACGACTTCAAAGGCATCCCCTAGAGCTGCTGCTGGCCTCAGTTCTTCAGGCCTACAGCAGCCTTCAGTCCACCTTGCTGGTCGCCGCCATCGCAGGTAAGCCACTCCTCTTCGTTCTTCGGATCCTGCCTCTTTGGTTAGAGCAAGCCAACTGACTTGGTCTGGCCAAGAGCCAGGCTGCCGGACCTGGTGGAGGACTATCCCTTCCCCCTGGCTAATCAGAGGCTCCCAAATTGTTGAGCCTCTGATTGGTCAGGGGCTGTGTAAGCCGTTCAATCAGGGCGGAGCTGCCTCCTCCTGATTGGTCAGCCTACGATCCTCTTCACAGACTACCCAAGCAGACTGGGAAGAGGGTCTCTGGCCAATATGGTGGTTCCCATGCCTGCCATGCAGTCGGCGAGGGCCGGGGGACCTCACCAGTAGCAAGTGGGCTGCCAGGTAAGTCCTGACAGTGAAAATAAGGAATGAAATAAGGAACAGAAGCCACAGAATTTAATCAGTTCTTCTGCATATAATCCAAATTGACTTCAGACTAATGCAGGAAGAACTAACATTAAAATAGGAAAAAGGAAGGATATTATTTGAGAATCAAAGAATATAGAACCAGACAAGGGTAAAACAATTAGGAAACCACATTCTACTCCACTTTCTTCTCAAGGAAGAGGGAAGGGGGCTTGCCACTTGCCTTCAGGCCCATTTGTAGCCTGGCTGGTGCCCCCGTGATCCTCCCGGTGCCCCCCATCACCGGGCAACCACATGGCCGGTTGCTGTGGGGGACGCCATGTTGGGTGCCAGGAAGGCTTCTAACTCAGGCAACTTAAAATCAGCAGTGCAGTTGCCTGAGGTGCTGGCCCACAAATTTGATAAGGAAAGAGAAGCAGGTCACATTGCGGGAACCTTTGATGAGCCCCCCCGCATGCCCAATCTGTGCATTTCACCATTGGGGTGGTGCCCAAGAAGAGCACCGGTGAATACTGCCTCATTCACCACCTAGCGTGGTGGGGTCTCCTTCCTTGGAGGTCTTTAAGTAGAGGCTGGATGGCCATCTGTCGGGGATGCTTTGATCAAGATTTCCTGCGTGGCAGGGGGGTTGGACTGGATGGCCCTCGTGGTCTCTTCCAACTTTGCAATTCTATGATTCTATGATTCTATCATACCCCAAGGGATCATCAGTCAATGACAGTATCCCACCCGAGCTTTGCACGGTGAGGTATGCATCGTTGGACCACGCAGTGCAGTTCCTACGGACATGTGGGCACAGTGCCCTCATGGCAAAGTGCAACATACAGTCGGCATTCAGGCTGTTGCCCATATACCCTGATGACCACTGCCTGCTAGGTTTCAAATTCTAGGACAAATTGTACTATGATATGACCCTGCTCATGGGTTGTTCGATCAGCTGTGCAGCATTTGAGGCCTTTAGCACGTTCCTGGAATGGGCTCTACAGAACAGGGTGGGGTCCCCATTTGTCACGCACTATCTGGGCGACTTTCTAATGATGGGACCGGCCGGGGGGACGGAGTGTGGGGTTTTGCTATCTTCTTTCCAGGCCTTGACAAAGGAGGTTGGTGTTCTGTTGGCACCAGACAAGACAGTTGGACCAGTGACATCCATGGTGTATTCGGGAATACAGCTGGATTCGGTGCTGGGAGTGTCCCATCTGCTCGAGGATAAGCTGGCTAATCTGAAGATGATGCTGGGTGGCCTCCTGGGGAGGGAAAAAGCTATGTTGAAGGACATACAATCACTCCTGGAATACTTGAACTTCGCAGGCAGGGTGGTTTCTCCAGGGAGGACATTCTGCGCACGGGTGGCGTATCTCACGGGAGGTGTCCGATCTCCTCATCACTGAATTCACTTGACCAGAGGGGTGAAAGAGGACATGAGTGTGTGGCTTTCCTTCATTGAAAGGTACAATGGGGTCTCAGTGTTTCAAGGCCACCTGAAGTTGGGAGGGTTCCTACAGGTTCATTCAGATGCGGCAGGCAGCCTGAGATTTGGGGTATATTACAATGGCCACTGGTGTGCACAACCATGGCCTCAAGATTGGGCAGGGTCAGTGATAACCAGGGACCTCACATTCCTGGAATTCCCCCTATTCTGGTGGCTGTCACCCTATGGAGAGAGGAATTCAGGGATAAGAAGGTATGCTTTTGGTGTGACAATTTGGCTGTGGTCAGGATCATCAACAAGGAGTCCTCCAGGTCAGAGAGGGTCATGCAGCTGGTGCACAGGTCTGTTCTGGTTTGTCTCGAGTCCAACATCAGTTTCTATGCCCAGCATAAACTGGACATAGATAACGAGATAGCAGATGATTTGTCTCAGTTTCAGGAAGAGCGGTTCCGTACTCTGGCCCCAGATGCCAACGTGGCTGCGGTCCTGCTTCTGGACAACCTTTGGAGCCTTGTGAGCGGACAGTGATTCAAGGCATGGCTGATTCCTTGGCACCATCAACACAGGCCAGCAACAGGAGAGTGGCATCACAGTTCCTGTACTTTAAGCGCCAACACACTTACAAACTCTGTGGCTGGCATCCAAAAGGGCGGTATTACATTACTTGGCTTCAATGAAGGGCCAAGGTTTGGTCATCAAGACCATCGCTGTGCATGCAGCAGGCATATCCTTTTTCAGCAAAGCAGTAGGCCATGACAATCCCTGTGACAGCTTCATGGTGAAGGAAGTGATGGAGGGTTGGAGGAGGGTGATGCTCAGGGTGGTGGATACCCAGCGGCCAGTGTTGTATGGCATGCTGGCTCGGCTGGTAGGCATACTGCCAGCCACCTGTCATTCAAGCTGCGAAGCTCAGCTCTTCATCACCGCATACACCACAGCTATCTTTGGGGTGCTGAGAGTAGGGGAGGCAGTCTGTTCCTCCAAATGTGATGCGTTAGGCAGGGTCCTACAGCTACAGGATCTGGTCATCACAGATGGGGTAGTGATGCTGCGCATACGACGATTGAAATATGACCAGTGTGGCCGCGGGGCCTCGATGAGCATACAGAAGGTCGAGGGTTCCTCCCCATGGCCGGTGGCCATTATGCAGGGATTCCTGAGTGCCAGAGGGGCCATGAGTGGGCCAGTGTTCATGCACCTGCATGGTTCCCCGCTTACCAGGTTCCAATTCATGAGCATGCTGCAGATTGCACTGAGGAAGTTGGGGCTGCCTGCTGAATACTTTGGCAGTCACTCGTTCTGGATAGGGGTGGCTACCATGGCAGTGCAAGGTGGCCTGTCAGCGAAGACTATTATGCGGCTAGGGTGATGGAAGTCCGGGGCCTAAGCTGCATACATACATCTGGAGAGGGCACTGGACAAACAGCCAGGGGCTTTGTTGTAGTTGTTGGGCTGCCTGTTGATGAAGGAATGGTTGATGGAAGGCAGTTTCCCATGGGGAAGTGCCTTTTGGTGGTGGATGGCATGGGTCATGATCAAGGTTAGGGGAGGTCTCTGTCAAGTTCAAGTTCACAGAGATCCCCTCCTCCCCATGATAAATGGTTACTTTGTTTGCAGGGGAGGAGAGAGTGTCAGGCAGGGTGGCTTGGCCATTATCTCTCTCCGCCATAGGAATCAGAAGGCTCCGATTAGCAGCCACTGACCAACATGGGTTGGGTCAATGATGCTATGACCCATGCCTAGTTGCCAACCATTGTTCAGCAGTCTGCAAGTTGCAGCCATTTTATTGCCAACAATATTTATCTACTAACCTGTATTTAACCAATTTTCTGAATATGTACTCAATACAATTTGTTAAGCTACCTCTTGCATATGTCTTTTATTGGAAGGAGGAGAGTGGGGTTGGTACGGTCTAGGTCCGCAAAGATTCCTTATTGGCTCTAATCCCAGAATTCCATAGCACTAAGCCATGGCAGTTAAAGGGGTGCCAAACTATGCTATTTCTGCAGTGTATCAGCAGTCTTAAAGATCTGCAGCTACTGTTGTGTATTCAGCACAAAGTCATTGTGCAAGGAGGCTGTAGAGACCTCCTTCTGCAAAAATATTTAAAATACCTATCCTAGCATAAATAGTAGTGCAAAACATTTGTACAAATCATTGTTTTGTACAACCCCAAATTTAAAATCTCAGGTAGTACTGAATATACAAATAAGGTTCTACAAAACTTACTGCAAATGATTTTCATTTTTAAAATATACATCTAGCCAATATATAATAACATAATTCTATGTGACTTATACAAAAATGCCTAGTAGTTTTTTGTAAAATAGTAAAACAGCAGACTTGTTTCTGAAATGTCTATGATTCCATTCCTTCCTTTTCAGCCGCAATATACAAACTTCCCTGTCACCCTAGCTTCCTAGAGCAGTAGGTAGGGGAAATCTAGCCACAGGAAAAGAAATGCCCTGATGACCAAGTTAGATGATACTGTGCATGGTAGCCAATAATTGACCTGGACCAAAAAGCCCGTGTAAACGCATAACTGAGAGGTGAGGAGAGTGAGCCACAGGTTTGTTGTCATGGAAGCAGAGACACACCCTGCCCCCCAAGATGGCCTGGATACCTCACTTAATGTGCGGCAAACAAACATTTATGTTAGAAGGGTGAGATGTTGAGGAAACATCCTTTCTTCCACATTAAGTAGCAGAGAAGAACAGGAAGAAGAAACACAGTTTTCATGTATTTTAACTTCTTCCATTTTTGAAGTGCAGTTCAAAAGTTGACATTGAGACAAGAGACCTCCAAGTGGCTATCAATTTCAAACACCCACCTCACCACAATGGAATCAGCCTTGCACATGTGGGTCAGTCATGCCCTTGAGCTGTGAAAAAATGTTAGCCATACCAAGTAGATCCTATATTTATTCATAAGTTTTAAAACTTTGGAATATTGATATATTTTCACACCTACATTATGTTATCTGCAATTTAGCTCCAGTCAATAACTGGGCACTTAACTCTTGGCTGAGTGTGGGGATTATTAAAAAATCAAAGATGTTGCAAAAATAGCATTTCTGGGTCAAATGAATTGTATTGCCGAGGAGGAGGAAGTAGAAGAAGTTGCTGTTTAGTATCAGTGTGGAATCTGTGTGTTTTTTGTAGTTGTAGACAAAACTTCTGCAACCTGACTCAACCTTAGCATAGCTCATCCATCAAAATGTGAGTGATTCATATCAATGTAATGAATGTGTAGTTTTGCTAGAGCTCTGTGTCATCATGTCACATATGATGGTGCACCTTTCCATAGGAGCCCAGCAATGTAAAGCGCGCGTGCGCACACACACACACACACACACATATATATGCACAAACTTTCAGGACCTAACTAATCAAACACCAATTACAAGAGTTCTGTGCTCACAAGTAAACCATATAGTATAAGGGTGGGGAATCTGTGATTCTCCAGATATTTCCAAGTATAACTCTCATTATCCTTAACTATGGTCTATGTAAACTGGCACTGCTGGGAGTTGGAGTCCTAGAACATGGGCACAGTTAATGGTTCCCCATACTGTCATTCAGAAATCACAGTCCTTTAAACAAAGAAATCACACTGTGTTTAAGACTCTGAACTGAATACAGAGTAACGCATGTTTAGAATAGATCCAGTGAATAAACAGGGTTTATGGCTAACTAACTGTTAGTATGCAAAACCCTATCTTTAATACATGATTTCATCACCCAAACCACTTTGGGTCCCCTGCCAGGAGAAAGATGGTAAAACAAACTTTCAGAAGATTCCTTATGGTGACAATTACACCACATTTTAGAATTAGGAGATGATCAGAAGTGGCTAATGTGGCATCAGAATAATGACCGTGGAATTCAAAAGGATGCCAATATCACATAACATCATCCTTTTGCGTTCTGCTGTTGTTATTCTGGTGTTTCTTTTTACTGATAGCCAAAGCCATGAATAGATTGCCTGTCCAATTTGGTGCCCACATTGCCAGTATCTGAAATCTCAGGTCATTTAAATCATGTTAATGCAATCAATGGCCCAGTCTGGCACAAACACATCCGGGTCAGATCATAACATCCAGGTAAGTGACACACTTTTTTAAACCTTCCCTGGTTTACTTGGAATCATCATCATCATCATCATCTTTACCCCGCCCCTCTGTTAAAAACAATCAGGGCTGTTTACAACAATTAAAATACAATAATGCTGGCTAAAATCCGTAAGCACCACCCACCCCCACCCTCCCCCATAAAAAGATATTAAACTCATATAAAATGAAAAACCACCTAAATTAAAATCACATGTAAAAACAAAGAGAAAAATTAACAGCCAGCAAGACTAAAAGAGGCCAGGAGACGCAGCTCCTGAGGCTGGGATCTAATCAGGAAAGGCCTGCCAAAACAGATCTATCTTTAGTGCTTTTTTAAAACTTATTCAAGTTCATCATCTGACGGATTTCATTCAGCAGGCCATTCCATAATTTGGGGACGATTACTGAAAAAGCCCTCTGGGAGGTTGCAAACAGCCTAGATTTTTGTGGCTGAAGCAAATTCCTCCCAGAGGACCAGAGTGCGTGGTGAGGACTGTATGGAAGGAGGCAGTTCCGAAGATAAGTTGGACCCAAGCCATTTAGGGCTTTAAAGGTAATAACCAACACCTTATACTGGGCCCGGAAACTGATAGGCAGCCAGTAGAGAGATTTTAATGCTGGAGTTATATAGTCTCTCTGAGATATTCCCAAGACCACTCTGGCTGCCATATTTTGTACCAACTGAAGTTTCCGGACCAAGCATGAGGGTAGCCCCATGTAGAGCACATTGCAGAAATCTAGATGAGAGGTTACCAGCGTGTGTACCATAGTCTCGAGGTCCCTTACTTCCAGGAAAGGGTGCAGCTGGGATATCAGCCAAAGCTGATAACAGGAGCTCCTGACTGTCGCATTCACCTGACTAGTCATCTGAAGCAATGAATCAAGGAGGACCCCCAGACTGCAAACACAGTCCTTAACGGAGAGCGTGACCCCATCCAGGACTGGAAGTTGCAACCCAACTCCTGGTTTCAGGGCCGCTAACGTGAGCACCTCCATTTTGTCTGGATTTAATCTCGATTTGGTTTTCCTCATCCATCCCATTACTGCTTTAAGGCAGTCATTAAGAGGAGAAACGCCATCAGAATTCGAGGCCAATGATCGGGACAAGGAGAAATAATCTGGGTGTCATCAGAGTACTGATAACAACCAGCTCTATAACTCTGAATAATCTCACCCAGCAGCTTCATATAGATGTTAAACAGCATCGGGGACAGGATGGCACCTTGCGGAATGTCACAAGTAAGCTCCTTTCTGCTGAAGCAGCTGTCCCTGAGCAGCACCCTCTGGGACCTGGCCAAGAGGAAGGACCAGAACCACTGGAGTGCACTGCCTCTGATTCCTAACCCACTCAGGCGATCCAAGAGGATGCTATGATCTATCATATCGAAAGCCGCTGAGAGGTCTAGAAGCACCAATACCTTCACACTACCCCTGTCGATGCTTAGACACAGGTCGTCAGTAAAGGCAACCATGGCAGTCTCAACACCAAATCCCGTCCTAAAGCCAGTTTGAAATCGGCCTAGCTGGTTTCATCCAAGACCACTTGGTGTTGAAGTGCAATTGCCCTCTTGATCACTTTGTTCAAGAATGGTAACATAGATACTGGCCTATAGTTGTTCACATCCAGGGGGTCCAGGGAAGGTTTTTTCAGGAGCAGCCTAACCACCACTTCCTTTAAACAGGATGGAACACACCCTTCCTGAGGGATGCATTGATGATGTCCTTAAGGAACACCATCAAGGCACCCCCCAGATGGCCAGCCATGAAGGGCAAGGATCAAGAGTGCAGGTCATCTTCCTTACTCTACCAAGTAGCTTGTCCCTGTCCTCGGTACTCACGGATTGAAAATGATATAGTCAATTTACCTCAATGGAGTTGGTGGACACCTCGTCAATTGTTTCAGTCAAAATACTGGCATCTAAGTTGGCTCTTATCCAAGAGATTTTATCTGCAAAGAAGTTGTTAAACGCATCACAGCAGGCCATTGTTGGGTTAAGCAACGGGTTCTGCACAGGTATAACCTGTGTCATCTCCCTTACCACCTGGAAACAGCTCTGCTTGATGGGACTCTGCAGATGCAATAAGTGCAGAGGAGAAGGATCTCTGCACTGCGCATATTGCCTCTCGATATGACCAAAGAAAGATCCTATGATGAGTCCTGTTGGATAAAAGTCAAGTTTTCACCAGTTGCACTCTAGTCGTTGTCCAACCCGCTTTATTTTTGTAAGCTCTGATGTATACCATGGCTTACGGTTTGGAGCGGGTTGGAAAGGACGCTTGGGAGTGATCGTGCCGATAGCCTTGGTAAAGTCAATGTTCCAGGTATTAACCAAAGCTTTGACAGGGTCACTGGCATAACCAACCATTAAACCCTCCAAGGCTTTCTGGAATCCTATTGGTTCCATTAGCCTTTGGGGGCAGACCATTCTAATGGGTCCACCACCTCTGGTGGGACGGGAAGAGACTCTTAGTTCAGTCTTGACCAGTAAATGATCCATCCATGACAATGCGGTGGTTTTAATAACTTCCACCCACGGATATTCCTGTTCCATACTGAAGACCGCATCAAGGGTATGGCCCACACAATGTGTGGGCCCGATGACCTATTGGGATAGGTCCATGTTTGTCATGGTTTCCATGAACTCCCGAGCCACACCAGTCAGATTTGTCAAACTGGTCTCAAGTGGAATGTTGAAGTCCCCCAAAACGAAAAGTCTGGGTGACTCCAACAGTAACTCTGAGACCAGCTGTGTCAGCTTGGTTAGGGAGTGTACTAGACAACATGATGGTCGGTATACTAGAAGAATCCCCAAACTATCCCTGGTCCTCAGGCTAAGGTACATACACTCGAAGTGGACTGTTTTCTGGACACGTATCCTCGTCAAAGTCGGATTGTTCTTATAAACCAGAGCCACCCCCCTGCCCACTTCCCCTCACCTGCTCACTGACAGAATACCCGGCTGGGAGGGCCTGCATCCACGTGACAGCACTATCCTCTCCCAGCCAGGTTTCTGTGAAGCAAGCCAGGTTGGCATCCTCATCCAAAAGATCGTAAATAATGTGTGCTTTTTTTAAATCGACCTGGCATTGCAGAGGAGCAAAGTAAGGTTCTGTGGAATGGTTGGTATGCTCTCCAATCCATTCCGGGAAACAAGGTGAACAAAAGGTGAGATAACTAACAAACAGTGATCCCACCTTCTTTTGTAACATCTGTTCACTCTATTTCTATCATACCTCCCTTTCCCCAGCACAACTCCAACTTCCGCCCCCACTCCATTCCTGGCCTCAGCTGACTCCAATTGCAGGCTTGGCTCTTCCTGGATGGCAGGCTGGTGTTCCTGAGGGGTGTAGGAGTGGCCTAAAACACCAGCCACTCCTGGTCACGCCCCCTCCCACTGCTGCTCTGCTGCCAAAAGTCCTCAGGGCCCACACTACAGCCTTCTAGCCCGATGGAGTGGGGGAAAGAGGCTGCCGCAGACTTGGAGTCCTTCTGGCTGGCAAGCTGGAAGTTTAGGTGCTTGGCATAACTTTTTGTGTTTTATTTTTCCTTTTATTTTTGAATTTCCTGCGTGATGAAGCCTTTCAGGATTTTAAAGGAGGAAGTGAATGGGGCTTCATTCACTTCCTCTTCATTGCCAGGGAAACCTTCTGCCAGGAGAGAAGGTAAGTGCATTGGGGGGTGTTCTTTTGCCCGCATAAAATGATTTTCTTTTAATGTTGGCAAAATAATGTTTAAAGGGGATCATCTGATAAAGTTCTTAGTGTATCAACCTTTATTACCCTAATTATGAGAATGTCACTAGATATCATGAATTGAACTATTTAGCATGGAGATTACAGATACAATACTAAATTTGGAGATGAGTAGCATTCTTGTATTAACTATGTTCTTGTATTAAGGAAGGAAAGAAGACTCTGTATGACAGATGTCTGACCCATAAATTATGGAAAGAAGCTCCACTCCAATATAAGCTAGTAACTAGCCATAACCAACCTGTTAAACTAAAATTAAAGTTTGTGATGGATGGTATGGCATAGAAAAATGGTTTTAAAGGTCATCAAGGAAGAGCAGTGCGAGGTGGTGACAGCACTGACCTAATTTTGTCTTACTTATTCTTCGTTTCACTATGGCTGTCAACAAACCTGTTCTGTTGCAACAAATGGAATAATATTCTTTTCACAAACCCAGTATGTGCCCAGCATTGCTCAAGTTGGCATTTGGTCTCTAGCCAAATGGATCTAAGGAAAACTAGTCTCGTTTTCCTTTTGCCTTTATGTGAGAAAGGCATAGCATTTTAGTGGCAGTGAAGATGAAGCCCTTTTGGGGAAAGGGAATAAATTTACACTGGAACAAAAGTTGTCCATGTAACCCAGCTGCTGCCTGATACCTAGAAACTAGCACAGACTCACCATGAGAATTTAAAATAACAGCATGCTGACAGAAGCCTTTTCAGAACTGCAGCTAGGAGACCCCCATCTTGAGCCCAGTACTGGAGCTCTGATACAAGAAGAAAAATACCCTGAAGCCTGGTTCTCTGGCCGTAAATGTCCAAATGACCCAGAAGTCTAATTTTATGCCTTTGGTTTATAGGAGTGTTAAATGCTGTTAAAGGTCCATGCTCCTAATAAAAGAGATAAAGGAGCCACCTCAACACTCATGTGAGTACTCCTTAACTTTATTCATATCTCTACTTCACCTTTTTTGCTACTTCTAAGACATCTGAGAATTTATTTCAACTATATATCTAAAGCTCATTTGCAGAGAATGCTCCATCCCCAACAAATTAATGGACAATGGTGGCAAAAAAAAAAAACAAAAAACAAAAAACTATACTGTATTGTCAACCCGAGAGAGAGAGAAGCAAAAAGGGATTATTACAGAAAACTCAAGGAAAGTTCATCACACATAATGAAATACCGTATATTCCGGCGTATAAGACGACCCGGCGTATAAGACGACCCCCCCAATTTTTAAAGTAAAATGCAGAGTTTGTGATATATTCGCCCTATAAGACGACCCCCCTCTTCCAACGCATAGCCCCCGCATGCCCCTCCTGGGCTCACTTCCAGGAGGGAGCGCAGGAGGAGGATGCGGAGGCTGTGCGCCCAAAAGGGGCACGTTCGCCCCTTCTCCCCACCTTCCAGGAAGGTGGGAAGAAGGGGCGAATCGCGGTTTGGCCACGCAGCCTCCGCATGCCCCTCCTGCGCTCCCTTCCAGGAGGGAGCGCAGGAGGGGGATCTGCAGGCTGTGCGGCCAAACGGGGCTTTGGGGAAGGGGGGAGGCTGGGCGGAGGGTGGCAGGGGGGAAGGGGCTTCGCAGCCACCCCCCCTCTCCAAAGCGAGCCTTTGGGGAAGGGGGGTGGCTGGGCGGAGGGTGGGAGGGTGGCAGGGAGTAGGGGGCTTCCAAGCCCCCTCCCTTTCGGGAGGGGGGTGTATGCGCGGGGGATGGGTGGGGGGAAGGGAGGAGGGGGCTTCTCCGCCACCCCCCTCCCTGAAAGCGCGTTTCTGCGGCTTTCAGGGAGGGGGGTGGATGCATGGGGAGTGGGCAGCCGGAAGAGAGGAGGGGGCTTCTCCGCCACCCCCCCTCCCTGAAAGCGCGTTTCTGCGGCTTTCAGGGAGGGGGGTGGATGCATGGGGAGTGGGCAGGGGGAAGGGAGGAGGGGGCTTCTCCACCCCCCCACTCCCTGAAAGCAGCGGTTCCGCTGCTTTCAGGGACGGGGTGGATGAGCGGGGGTGGGGGTGGGGGGAAGGGAGGAGGGGGATTCTCCGCCCCCCCACTCCCTGAAAGCAGCGGTTCCGCTGCTTTCAGGGAGGGGGGTGGATGAGCAGGGGGTGGGCGGGGGGAAGGGAGGAGGGGGATTCTCTGCCCCCCCACTCCCTGAAAGCAGCGGATCCGCTGCTTTCAGGGAGGGGGGTGGATGAGCAGGGGGTGGGCGGGGGGAAGGGAGGAGGGGGATTCTCCGCCCCCCCACTCCCTGAAAGCAGCGGTTCCGCTGCTTTCAGGGACGGGGGTGGATGAGCGGGGGTGGGGGAAGGGAGGAGGGGGATTCTCTGCCCCCCCCCACTCCCTGAAAGCAGCGGATCCGCTGCTTTCAGTGAGGGGGGTGGATGAGCAGGGGGTGGGCGGGGGAAGGGAGGAGGGGGATTCTCCGCCCCCCCACTCCCTGAAAGCAGCGGTTCCGCTGCTTTCAGGGACGGGGTGGATGAACGGGGGGTGGGCGGGGGGAAGGGAGGAGGGGGATTCTCTGCCCCCCCACTCCCTGAAAGCAGCGGTTCCGCTGCTTTCAGGGACGGGGTGGATGAACGGGGGGTGGGCGGGGGGAAGGGAGGAGGGGGATTCTCCGCCCCCCCACTCCCTGAAAGCAGCGGTTCCGCTGCTTTCAGGGACGGGGTGGATGAACGGGGGGTGGGCGGGGGGAAGGGAGGAGGGGGATTCTCTGCCCCCCCACTCCCTGAAAGCAGCGGTTCCGCTGCTTTCAGGGACGGGGGTGGATGAGCGGGGGTGGGCGGGGGGAAGGGAGGAGGGGGATTCTCCGCCCCCCCACTCCCTGAAAGCAGCGGTTCCGCTGCTTTCAGGGACGGGGTGGATGAACGGGGGGTGGGCGGGGGGAAGGGAGGAGGGGGATTCTCTGCCCCCCCACTCCCTGAAAGCAGCGGTTCCGCTGCTTTCAGGGAGGGGGGTGGATGAGCAGGGGGTGGGCGGGGGAAGGGAGGAGGGGGATTCTCCGCCCCCCCACTCCCTGAAAGCAGCGGTTCCGCTGCTTTCAGGGACGGGGGTGGATGAGCGGGGGTGGGGGAAGGGAGGAGGGGGATTCTCTGCCCCCCCCCACTCCCTGAAAGCAGCGGATCCGCTGCTTTCAGTGAGGGGGGTGGATGAGCAGGGGGTGGGCGGGGGAAGGGAGGAGGGGGATTCTCCGCCCCCCCACTCCCTGAAAGCAGCGGTTCCGCTGCTTTCAGGGACGGGGTGGATGAACGGGGGGTGGGCGGGGGGAAGGGAGGAGGGGGATTCTCCGCCCCCCCCCACTCCCTGAAAGCAGGGGTTCCGCTGCTTTCAGGGGGGGGTGGATGAGCAGGGGGTGGGCGGGGGAAGGGAGGAGGGGGATTCTCCGCCCCCCCCACTCCCTGAAAGCAGGGGTTCCGCTGCTTTCAGGGAGGGGGGTGGATGAGCAGGGGGTGGGCGGGGGAAGGGAGGAGGGGGATTCTCCGCCCCCCCACTCCCTGAAAGCAGCGGTTCCGCTGCTTTCAGGGACGGGGGTGGATGAGCGGGGGTGGGCGGGGGGAAGGGAGGAGGGGGATTCTCCGCCCCCCCACTCCCTGAAAGCAGCGGTGCCGCTGCTTTCAGGGAGGGGGTTGGATGCACGGGGAGTGGGCAGGGGAAGGGAGGAGGGGGCTTCCTAGCCACCCCCCCAAAGCCGCGGTTCCGCGACTTTCGGGAGGGAGGGTGGAAGCGCGGGGGGGGGGCGGGTGGCAGGGAGGAGCACTTTGCTTCACCCCCTGCCCGATCTCCTGCCTCTTCGCTCCGTTTGCGAAGAGGCAGGAGATAGGCAGGCAGGTGAAGCAAAGTGTATCCGGCGTATAAGACGACTGTCAATTTTGGAGGGCACTTTTGAGTGCTCAAAAGTCGTCTTATACGCCGGAATATACGGTAGATACAGTACTAGCTATACCCAGTGTAACATGCATTGTTATCTACATATATAAAATGTGTCAGTATGTTTCTGTTCCAACTCTGCTGGTTGGCCTCTCAATAAACATGTCAAGACTATGATCATTTGATGCATTAATATATAACTTTCAAATCAACTATAATGACTAGTATCATGCCAAAAATCCCTCCAGCACTGCCATGCAACTGCACGTACACATAGACACACACACACACAGTTCTAGACACACATACCATGCACACCATGATGTGAGAGCACCTCCACCATCATGGAACTATGTGTACACACCCACATCTCATGCCCCACAGAGTACACCCTTCATGACACATACATACACCCACACACTACATATATACACCCCCCATATCACATGCACCAGGATACAAGAGCCCCCCCCCCGCTGCCATTTTTAGAAAGGACTTGAAACTTTCCACGTGTTTCCACCCCAAGGCCAAGGAGCAGCTACAGATAGCACAGAAGGCCTGGGGCTCAAGACCTAGCTAAAGACAGCTGAAAGGCCAGAGGCCCAGCTACAGACAGCACAGAAGGCCCACAAAGCCAGCACAGAAGGCCCACAAAGCCAGCACAGAAGGCCCACAAAGCCAGCACAGAAGGCCCACAAAGCCAGCACAGAAGGCCCACAAAGCCAGCACAGAAGGCCCACAAAGCCAGCACAGAAGGCCATGTTGGGGTAGCCAAGACTGAGGCCTGAATGCTGCTTTTAAATAGCAGGTCCTCTGGCTGTTTCAGGTGTGCTGCATGATTGCAGCTGGCTGCATCTGATAGCTTGGCCCTGGTTCTCCCACAGCCAGGGCCTGAGTCTGCAAAGAGGCATTGCCAGCTGCTGCAGCCAGGGGCCTAGTCCTGCGAGGAGAGGCAGATCCTGACACCTAAGCAGCCAATCAGTACACTGAAAATGACAACATACCCAAGAGAATTATATAGATAGATATAGATATAGATATAGATATAGATATAGAGGATATGCCTTGAGTTAATCTATGTTGGCTGGTTCTCATATACATATGTCAACCAGCTGGTGTATTGTTGTTTGGATACTATACACTTGATGGCTGGTGGAAGAATTTGTGAACTAACTCCACTGCACTGTGCTTGAGATCATATTAAATGGATCACCTGTTACCACATCTAAATAATTGTTTCATGTTTTCAGGAATTCTGTTGTGGTATTGTGCACCAGATAATATTGAAGCAACAGTGTAGCTGCATTTGTAGCTGCCTAACATACACACCAGACTGTTTCTATTTTGTCATGAAGCCGTGGTTCACTCATGCATATACATGATTACATTATGATGCAACACTTCTGATGTGTAGGCATAATATTTGTACTGACTCCACTAAAAAGCACCAGTCTTAATATTATGTGAAAAGGTATCAGAGATTTCTCTGTATGGTTAGACCTTTGGATTGTCCACTTGACCCATGCAAGTCAACTCCTGCTGTGGACACTGAGGACTTTATCAGACACACTAAATATGGCATCATAATGACACCACATAAATTTGAAAAGGTGCGCTGATCAGAAAACGTTGTCCTTTCGTGTTTATGTATAGTCAAAATGCCATACCTTTTAACTGATGGGTTAAGCCATCAATAGATCCCCCATGCTGCTTTTTGGCTGGCATTGCTGGTGTGTGAAGCCTCGGGCCATTTAACTCTCATTAATGCAGAGTCAATGGCCTGATGGGGAAGGATACTTCCAGGTGAGATTGCAACATCTAGGTAAGTTATGAACTTTTTATGACCCTCCCCAGGTTACTTGGAGGTTTTTTAGTGTGTGTATATGTGTTGGTGTGACCTTTACATTTTTATTTTTATTTTATATTAATTAATTTAGTTTTGAATTTCCTTTGTGATGAAATCAATCAGGATATCAAAAGAAGAAGTGGATGGATCTCTGTTCACTTCCTCTTTATTGCTGGAAGAGAAGGTAAGTGTGAGGGGGAATGTTCTTTTGCTGGCATAAAAATGGATTTTTTTATGCTGGCAAAAGAACATTTTCAGGGGATTGTTTGATCAAGTCCTTCATGTGTAAGATGCATGCATGAACCACAATTAAGCTTCCAAAACTAGATGGAGAGGTGATACAGAAAACAGAAATTTGGTTGTGAACAATGTATATGATAAAGCACATGGTTATTAATTATGTGCATATTCTGCATAGATTACTCAATTCATATTTTCATTATAGGGTGGTGTAAAGCCAGCCATAATTCTTCTGGTAACTGCTCAGTAGGATTTTGATAAATATGGAGACAGATTTCAGTAGCTGAAGAAGATGAATATGTATGACACTGTAATGCACAACCTAGTTAATCCTCATTCTGCAGTCAGTACTTAACCATGTCATTTCAGACATTACATCATTATTTATATGTGTTTCTTAAGAAAAAAAAAGTTTTAAGAATATCCCTAAATATGTTAAATGGAAATGCACCTGATTTGTTTACCGATGTGTTTTATACAGGCACAACTGACAGGGAATTGTGATTGCCTGCAGATAGCTGTTTGTTGAACATATGGTGGAAAAGTGAAGCTTTGCCCTTGGATAATATATGAAGTGGGCCTTCAGTTGACTGATGCAAGGAAAGGAAAGCAACAGTGATTCAAGAGATATGAGTACAAAGTGAAACAGTTAAGATCTCTGTACTCTGCACCCATTTCAAGGAAGATTATAATGGGAACAAACCTAACAAAACAATACTATTCAAAGAATGTATTTTGGCATAAAGTACATATGGAGGGGATGTGGGCAGCAATACACACAGCATTCCTGTTGAAATATCCTATGTGTGGCAGTTCCAACATCAACCTCCCTGCATTGAGCAGGAAGGACAGAAATGGGACTCCAAGTATGTTCTTAGAATGTTCCCACAACCAGGAACCCTGTATTATCAGAGCTTCCAGTCATGGAAAGAGGTCTATGCACAGTTGGGTGAATATGCTTAGAATGTGCCTTCACACTTTCCTGCTAAGCATAGAAAAGTTGAGGAGTACAGTGCATAGGGATGAGCCTTTGGGCACATGCCCCATCCTTTCCATGCTTTATGTACAACTTCATTCTTTTAATTCCTTCATTCATATACCGATGGCATTTCATATAATGGTTTTCTTGTGCAACCCAGCTCTGTTGGATGTGTGTTGTATATGCCTTGTATTAATTTGTGTGTGCGTGTGCGTGTGTGTGTGAGAAAGAGAGAGAGAGAGAGAGAGAGTGAGAGAGGAGTGTTTGTGTCTGCCAGAGAGGGTGGGGGGAGAGTTTGCTTCATATACTTATTCTCTGCATTCTGTTCAGAGGTCCCATACGGACCTACAAAAGAGGCCAAGCACATAATGATCTAATGACAACATTGTGAAACATACATTAATTATTGTTTGTATCTTTAGATCAGCCTTTCTCAACCTTTTTATCCTGGAAGAAACCTTGGAATAATTTTCAGGTCTCAGGGAACCCCTGCATAAACATTATTCTATATGCTTTATTCTATATAGTATATTCTATATACTATGTATATATATTGCTTTCCTCCCACAGTCACGGTCACAATCTCTTGAGGAACCCCTAGCAACCTCTTGGGGAGAAACACTGCCCTAAGGCAAACCTATCCTGTGACTATCGTGGTTTCTTCAGAGGGGGTTCCTTCTACCTTTTCTGAGTTTCTCTGCAGTTTTCTGATGCTGAGAGTATGCATGGGTAGTATTTCTTCTTCTGCCTTCACCCTTCCTCAGAGGCTGAGAGTGTGTGACTTGCTCAAGGTCACCCGGTGGGTTTCCATGGCTGAGCGGGGATTTGAAACCTGGTCTCTAGAGTTGGAGTCAAAAAAAAAAAAAAGTGGGGGGACTCTGCATGTGTTCAGAAGCACCTTCCCCTACCTTATTAACCCTGGTGACTCTAATGGGAGGGAGTCACAATTAGCCACTGGTAACACATAGAGAAGGAAGTAACTTCTTTCCTTCCCTCTACCGCACCCTCTGTTCAGCGTCTGCATCTCCCTTCCTTCCCGAGAGAGAGAGAGAGAGAGAGAGAGAGAGAGAGAGAGAGAGAGGAGTCCATGTGAGGGAAAGATGGAGAGGCTGTCACTGCCTCAAAGAAATTCCCACCCAAACCCTATTCCTGTCCCACCTGGTCCCACCCTGACCCCCCAAACTTCTCCTCCTCATCTTCACCAAGGCCTCCCTAAGCTTCCTCCACCTCCCAATTGTAAGCCCTGCTTCTCTCCCCTCCTCAAGGCTCCTCCCCTACCAACGACTCAGCTCCAGGCACTCGTTACTCCTCACCAAGCCCAGGTCCCTCACCTGGGAGGCTGGGCTAGGCAGGGCAGGTGAGAGAGAAGCAGAGGCAGGCAGGCGGCAGGTGGCACCCCCGCCTGGCCAGCCATGACGGTCCTGTCCTTACTGCTCATGTTGGCCAGAGAAGAGGGGGAGGCGAGCCCAAGTGGTGCCAGAGGGGTGGACAGGGTGGAGGCAGTGAAGTCAGTGATGAGGCAGCCTAACCCCACCGGTGACCACCGGTTGGTGAGGGGAGGAAGCTGCACTGACACAGCCCCAAGACCAGGCAACCATGCCTACTGCCACTCTCTCTAATCACAGAGCCAGAAGGAAAGCCCAGCAGGGGGGCTCACTGTGACTGACATGTCATCTGGCTAGTAGTGAGAAGAAGGCAGGGTTTGGAGCATGCTGGTGGAGGTGAGAGCAGTTGTTGCCTTGCTTCCTCAGCTGGCCCACAAGGAGGAGCCATGGCTGCAGCCCACCTGCCTGCCTGCCTGCCCCTCTTGACAGTCCCAGCAGGGTGTTCCTCCCAGGCAGAAAAGCCAGGAGGGAAGGGAAGGGGAAGCCCAGGTCTGGTCTTGTTACTCTGTGTTACTATTTCTTGCAGAACCCCTAGCCATGTCTTGTGGAACCCTAGGCTTCCATGGAACCCAGGTTGAGAAATGCTGCTTTAGATGCTACTCTTTTAAGGAAGCCCCATCTTTCAGAGTATTGCCTCCTTCACTCCCCGCCCTCCTGTCATTTAACCAAGAGGTTTCTCCTTCACTCGCCCTACATTAATAAGGAAATCTCAAAGAGCATCACATAGCTTTGTTTTCATCTCCCTCCCCCGTTCTTTTACTTTTTAAACAGATTGTATCAACAAATAATATGTTGCAAAATGTTTCCTATTTACACAGGCTGGCTTGTTGCTGCTGTTGGTTTTAAAACAATAGCTTCATTTGCAATTCATAGAGATCAAACCACACCAGAGCCTGCACTATGTATAGCCTTTCTTCATTCATTAGGGGACTTGCTTACCTAGTAATGAGATTTCTGTTACCAGTCATCACTCTATCTCTAAATCCAGAAGAAGTCCTAGGAGACATGTAGCTCAGCTAATAAGCTGCAGTGGGACACTGACTATTTCCTGCTATCTGTGCTATTCTGTGCTCCTTCTCTCTCAAGTCTAGTTAAGTTCTTTGGCCTACAAATCAGCCATCAGCAGATGATGTTTGTGTACATGCCAGAAGGGAAACAGTATTACAGTGAGAAGCACAGTACCCTCCATCTTCATGAAATGACCATACTCTCTCAAGGTTTCTGCTCCCTCCCATTCCCTGTTAAGATCATTACATAAAATGCTTCCCTCTTATACTGAAATGCATATTTGAAAAATGAAGTTCTCTGAAGTTTGAACTGGAAAGATTGCCAAACATTGAACTTATGCAGGTAAACTCTTTATCAGGAAGGATCAAGCTAATGACCCATTGAGATTGAAATTCTATTTCTAAAGGCACCCAATAAATCACAGAAAGGATATAAGGAATAGATAAGAGACAGATTAACTCTGGAGTGATGTTGTACTTGTCAATATCTGAAGAGCTTTTAAGAAAGATACATTGAGGGAAGGCTCACCTGCCTCAATTGGTGTTTCCATTTAATGATCCCCAAGCACTGCTAGGGATGCATTCATTCAGAGAGTATCTAACTTCAGTCCGAATCTCCTCTAGTAAAGCTGATTCCTTCTCAGAAGTCGTTCTAGTGATTGTGGTGGTACATTCTTCAACTCCTGTTTTCAACATTGTCACAGAAGGGAAGTGGGGGTAGGAAGTGGCAGCCCAACTCTCATGGTTACCAAAATGGACCAGGAACACCATTTCCCAAGTGAGGATGGGGAACCGATGGTCCTCCAATTTTTCTTAGATTTAGGGCATTATCAGATGAGCATCTAAAAATGCAAAAATTCTGTGAATGAGGAAAAGCAGAAACATAGTGGCATTGTAACACTTACTGCATGCTGCTGTAATCATGTGAAAGAACTGCCATGGAATTATTGCATGATGACCACTAGCACCTTAAGAACTGGAGTTTAGTTCCATGATTTAGCATGGGTGAGATTTGGGTGGTTCTTGCAAGAAGATGTGAGTCTGCTTAAAACTCCAAAAACACCATAATTAACAAACTATTGAAAGAAAAAATAAAATTGAAACTAAATGGGACAGTTCATAAAAAGAGTGTCATGTGGATTGTTACCGCATGCTCACCCAGAGGTTTTCTTGCTGAGGACCATCCACTCATGCTGTAATCTCACGAATACAATGGGATGTGGATTTTTGCATGTCATCAATACCATGAAAAATGCTATTGATGATCTATTGATGGCTTGAGCTCTGAATTAGAAATAACACCTTTTTCACTGCTGGAGCAAGGAGTAATCACAAAAAGACAATGATGTTGTGTGATAGCAGGGCCCATTTTCACTAGCATGACATCATAATCCCACGATTTTTGCTGTTTCTGATAATGTCCTTAGACCTCAGTAATCCTAAACCATTGGCCATATAGGTTGTGGCTGATGGAATTTGGAGTCTGACCACAGTTTGCAATCCTCCTTCTGAGTTTATCTTCATGACTATAGAAATATCCACAAGCAAGATGATTTATCTGCAAGCAAGAGGAACAATATTGGGTCACATATATTCAAATATGGGGAAATCCTTGTTCTTTTGATGATCATTAAAAGCAAAGTTATCAAGCTTCTTTCAGAAGAACTGAACACTATTTCATTACATTTTCTGACTAATTTTGAGTTTCCCCAAACTCTTGATTGAAGGAATTCAGGATGCAAGGATGCACAATTACTTTACATTTGACTGTAGAATGAGCATGCAATGAATACCTAGGATATCTTAGTTCTAAACAATAACTGCAGAGGCATTTTGCAATGATAACAAGATGGATCAATACAGAAGCTGATTCTGGCAATCTGTTTGGCACTAATGACTACTGTGTGTATGTCCATGTTGACATACTTGCAAGCACATATTGATGTACCTGTCAAAAAAAAAAAGAAAGAAAGAAAGAAAGAAAGAAAAAAGAAGAAGAAAAGAAAAGAAAAAGAAAAAATAGAGCCAAATTCTCTCATAGAAAATTCTCTGTTTTAAAAAGAAAACCAGGTTGGGATTTGCTTCATTTGAAGAGATACCCAAATATTTCAGTGAAAGATAGTTTCAAACGTATATTTTGTACACTTTGCAAAATGGCAACAGCATTTTGATTTATCAATGTAAAGATAAAGGAATTCCTTTATCTTCATGTTGTATGAATCAAAGGCTGCTAGATGGATTGCAAAGCAACTCAGTCCTGTATCATGGAACTTTGGACACTAACATATATTCTATATCTTGGATAGACTATGAAGGTAAGACTGCTCAGAGGGGAAAGAAAAGGTGGGTGCATTCCATTTGAGAACTTACTTTCATCTCTCTCTTCCACCCCCACCCCCCACAACCAGGCTGAAAATAGCTACATTTCAATGGTCTGAATCACCTCACACTCTCCCCATTGGTAAGAGACAGGAGCATGGCATCTTCTGGGGCTCAGTTACATGGCAGTTTTTATTGCGATCATTTGCGCTTTAGCGCTTTTTCTCACCAGTGCTGGGTAGTTTACATGATTTATTGGACAATTGGTTGCTCTGTTTGTTTTTTTGCTTTCTGGTTCAGACAGACAATGGTGGGGGGCGTGGCCTCCCAAGCACATCTGGGGGAAGATGAGATGCAGGGAGGGAAAAAGAGAGAGATAGAAAGTGCTCAGATCTTTCCCTGTTCTGAGGAATGCCTGCTAGTTTTCATGCCTTAGCAAAGGCTAAGGAGTGCCTGCTAGTTTTCATGCCTTTTCTTCCAAAAGTGAGAAGGGTGGGAGGAAGGAGGCAGCCTTTCAGCCACGGAGGAGCTATTACCCCCATCAAGCTCCCCTTCCTCTCACCCACTCTCCCTGTCTTTCTCTCTCTCACACACACACACACAAATGCTATCAGAAGAGTGCGAGCGAGCAAACAGCTGGAGGAGCCAATCGCTATTCAATCTCCCTCCCCCTCCCCCCTCCCCCCTCCCCCCTCCCCCCCTCTCCCCTCCCCCCCTCTCTCACATACACACAGCCAAGCAAGCTGCAGACAGCTTGCTGGATTTTTTCCATGGCTGAAAACAACAGGGGCTGGATCTTTTCATTTCATACTCCTCCATCTCTTGCAAGCCAACCCCCTCTTTGGACAGCCCAACCAATCACAGTGCAGCAATGCTGTGATTGTATTGGGAAAATTGCTGGTAGTTCACATAGCCCTTATCGAAATGGTAGTTCACACAATCAATAATGCACTAAGTCACACTACTTTTCAAAAAAGTCAGGGAAAGTAGTGAAAGCCCTTATTATGCTACTTTTGAGTTTTTGAGCTCCCCCCTTCTAAATGAGGCGATATTGTGGCACGATGTGTGTGAACTATTAGGAATCTTAGCAAATTCTTCACTGAATTATTTTGCCATGTATACGGGCCCGTGGAGCTTTCCAGCTGCTGGATGGTGGGCAAACCTAGAGCTGTGTGTGCAGCACTATGAGCACTTGGAGGATTTGGACCATTCTCCACCATACCAACTGTGTTGGCTGTCATCACTTCTTGCCTTTTACATTGGAAAACTGAGGGCTGAGCAAAGTCTAAGGAACTGCCACCAATGCCTCAGAATAGAAGATTCCTAGGAAGCTGTGCTTGCTTACCCCCTGCCTTTTCCATGAGCGAGTGTGGTCTTTGGAACTAAGGGTAGATGGGTGGGAGAGGATGTTGAAGTGGGGTTTTTTGTATTCTGTTGTTCTGTTTTGTGTTTGTTTTTGTGGCTTCTTCACATGGTAAGATCTGCCAGGCCAGCTTTAGCCCACAAATTGGATTTCCCCTTCCCTAGCACATGGCCTAAAAATGTAACCTTAGAGATGTGGGGAAATCCTCTTTCAAATCTTATCTCAACCGTGAACTCACTAACTAGCCTTAGGTAATGCATGATCATTCCACCTCATCTATAATATAGTGCTAAAATATTGATCTTCCTTACAGGGTTGTTGCAATGATTACTGTGAGAATGTTTACAGAATGTATGCTGGTGGGGGGTATACTGTAGGTTTTATCTAATGAGACTCTTCAACAAAAGGAGTGAACATGAATGTGGTTTCAGTTCAGGTTTTCCTGAATAGAATGGTGACTGGGAGGTGATGTTTACTGACCACCCTTTTCTCTGTAGCCTCCCCCCCCCATAAGGTTCACTACCCATCCAGAAATAATTCTGAGGGACACAAAAAGTAACAAGGAGAATGTGCAATGGTAATACTGCTTCCCTCCTTTCATAGAAGCTCAGAATGCTTCACTCCAGGGACAGAACTCCATGTATGTATCCCTTTAACCAACCCAGCATAAATGCTAAGGATCACTGACTTCCTTTTTCAACAAAGAAACCTAGATTCTATGCTTTGTTCTGTTCATTTTTTGTGGTCTATCCTGAAGCACTCTTTCTCGCCAATAGTGTGAGAAGAAGTGGCTCAACCCATCTAACTAGATAGAAACAATGCTCAGAATCTTGGAATATTAAACTCATGTAATTCTTAGATTCATCAGCATGTGTACTATATACACATTTGTGTCAGGTAGTAGCCAACACCTCCTTATGCAAATGGAACCCCATTTGCCTGCAGCACAATGACAAGCTTAAACACTAGTTGGTACATGGGTATATCTCCACCAAGAACTCAATTATCAATGTTGCAATTGGATCAAATGCCAAAGACAACCAGTGGCTAGAGTGCCCTGTGCAGCTGCTCATGGCATGGACACACACAGGCAAATGAGCATGTACAGGCATACTCATGAAAGCTTCTTGTGCACTATGATGCTGTTAAAAAGAGAAATGATTCTAGAGTCTTATTCCTCCATCCTCCCCTAGGGTTGATAACATTTGCCACCCACTGTAGCTCAGTTTTCCAGCTTCAGAGTAAGAGGGAGGTGGTATATTAGAGTCGCTGGCTCTGAGACTCTGACTTTGCTCACACTGGCTGTGAAAAAGCAGAGGTGAGGTTCACAGCTGCACCCTCTATTGGGCTGAGCCTCAGGAAGAGTTCCTTTCTGCCCAGTTGTACAACCAAGCCTAATCCACTGCAGTGCAAAGCAGACTACCCAATGGGAAAGTTTGCATATGTGCACAAAAGTGAGGATTATTATTATTTTTTAACTGCTTCAAGGGCCCAGCCAACTTAATCTGATATAGGCTCTACACCTCCCACAACTTGAACAGAAACTGGAACAGCAATCAGAATATTGCTGTCATCCCTGTTGTCCCAGCTGTACATGTGAGTATGATAGTGGGCTTATGGCCAGAGTCTAGTAGGCTTTCTCAGTTTGAATTGTCTCAGAATATCACTGAGAGTTGTATTAACTACACCTTTACTTGTGCATGTATAGGTTGTTCCTGAACCCACTTGAGATACAGTTTTACACACATCAAAGAATACAAAGTCATAATAGTGCTACCATAAAATTGCTGTAATCTTGTGTATAAGAAGTGATGCATGTGAATGACTTAGTGATGAAGATTAATGAGCTGCTCATTCTTTATATATGTGAGAAGCCAGAAAGAATCATGGCTGTTGACAAAACGTGTTATTGCATCTTCAGCAACTCTCTGCATGATACAAAAAGAAATCACAACACCTTATCTAACTTAGGTGAAATTATACAATGGAATAGTGTTATTGTATTTCACTATTTTATTTATTATTTTATTTTACTTTATTTTTGGGGGGGGTCTATGAATTTCACAGTGAATGATCAGGGATTTTTCAATATTCCTTGTGATATTGTCAAAGTTTGTGTGCACCTGGATTGGAATGCAACTTTCTTAGGACATAATGCTTGCCTCATGATAACATAATGCCCCATGATAACATAACCACCATTTCCCCCCAAGATTTTTCCCAGTTTAAACTATATTCATCTCTGATGCCTTGAATGCTGATGTAGCAGTGCCAGGTACTCACTGCCTGAAACACATTTTTTCCAGGATGCCTGAGTCTTCAGAAGATACATAAGGGGGCTTGAAAACCACATCTTATAGAACTTCATGGATACTGAGCAATGTCCCCAGCACAGCATTTCTCAACCTTTGGTCCACCACCTGTTTTGAACTCCACCTCTGAGAATGATTATTGCCCATGTCAGCTGGGGCATCTGGGAAATGAATTCCAAAATGTCTGGACAACTAATGGTTGAGAATGATTGCCCTCGTGCAATAACTGGATCACATTATTTTCAGGGCATCTGAAATCTATTTAAAGGTCTTAGCTGTCCTGGCAAAATTATTGTACTCCACAATGTCTCTGGTACCTCTCTAGTAGAACTACCAGGTGGGAAGCTTCATTGAGACCTCTCTAGTCTTGTCACTATTACACCAGTGGAAAGGGAATTGGGTAGCATGGTAGGGTTCTTAGCATTCCCTACTACCCCCTGCCCATGATATTCCATAACTGGAAATATTAGACACTTTGGGGGTCACTTAGGCTGGGAGGTTAGACAGACTGGGGGTCAGTCAAAGGTCACAATGACTTGGGATGTGTCAATGTAATGGTGAGAAAGCCCAAGTTAGGATTATATGGAAAGCCCCTAAGTAAACACACTTGTTAAGGAGGAATGTGCTAATCTTTTCTTCCAGCCTTTGGTATTTCAAGCAACAATTAGATCATGCAAACAAGTGACCTTTCTCAGCCCATACCTCTCCTATACCCCCTACTTGACCAAACATTAAGTGTTTGCTGCACAACCATCAATGTTTTGTTTTTCTGGAAACAAAGCAATCAGTTGAATTTTGTTCCCTTTCTCTATCTGGTGGAAAAGCCATCCAAGCTTTGTCCCAACCAGAGTACCCCTTCAGGATATCAGAAGTTTTGATTGTAGGAAGCAGGACAGCACCATCTTCCTCTCAACCTCCTTGGAGTTTTTTTTTTTTAAAGCATCTGAAAATCTCCTTTGATTTATGGTGATCTTATGAATGAGAGACCTCCAAGAGGTCATGAATAACCCTGCTCATTTCTTGCAAACCCAAGGTTGTGGCTTCCAATATGGAACCAATTTATTTGGGATCTTCTTTCCTACTACCTTCCACTTTTTCCCAGGATTGTTGTTGTTGTTGCCAAATTGGAAAGAAATTCATTCAATCAACAGTTCATGAAGACATGTTGCAAATTGTTGATAAATGGTTAAAAAAAAAGGAATGAGATGAAATTGTATCCCATTTACACTACCAGGTTGTATAGGTACAACTATTTCTAGCATGGAAATAACACCTTCCTGTAATATATGTGTAACAGATGAAAAGCCTGTCGGATGGTGGGGAAGGCGGCAACCATAATTCAGCACTAATGTGAACTTGACTAATTTCACACTTTTCAACCCTTTTCAACCAATGCAGCAACCTCAATTCACTTCTCTTTTGACACTGACTTTTGTCCAATGTAGTTTCCAGGGATATAATATGTATAAGAATGTACACAGAAATGTTTTTTTGGGGGGAAATAATATTGAAATTTTTTTTTCAAATAATATTGAAAAAAATGCACAACATGTTTTACATTAGGAAAGTTGCATGTGAAAATGTATATAGAAAGCAAAACTATGAAACAATACATTCGTTGAGATAAATGAACACCAAAATCAGTATGAATTTTCATTTGGAATGAACCAGACTTAAGATTGGAAAAACTGGAAGGAGAGCAAAACCTAAGCATTTCTCCTTCCTGTGACATTCAAGCTGTTGTTGTTGTTGTTTTTTCCTCTTGGTTGTTTTGTTTACAGACTTCATTAGTGTTTGTTTGTGTTTTTATTTTATTGTTCTGGCTCATTCTGAGAGAACTTTTCCATTGCTTCCTTTTGTGCCATTTTCCTTATTCCTAACTCTTCTCAAGCAATCTGCAAACTGTTCCTTTATAGATACTGCAGTATGGAAGAATAATTCACACTTCTTACCAAATGATGCCTGGCTCTTCAAGCAGGGTGAACACAACCTTGAAAAATCACTGTGAAAATTTACCACTCCCTTCAATGTGACTTTTGCTCTTCAATGTGACACTCACTGAAGCATTAATGCTATCTCTTACGCTCCTGTCTGCCAAGTGCCTGCTCACATTCCTACCATTGGTGATCAACAGCTTAACACTCCCAGACCGGATCATTTCATTTTGCAGTACTGTTGAGAAGGTATAGCAGATTGCACCTCACATGCATTGGAAGCACACATTTATTGAGACCTAAGCCCTACAGAAGACAGTGGAACTTGCTTCTGAGTAAACATGCATTGGAATTCTGCTCAGTTGAAAGTGAAACCAAGGACTTACAGTTGGATCAAAGAGTTTCTCAACTTATCTGACAATGAGAAAGGAGAGGGATTTTTTTCCAGTTCTTTTTTCACAAGGTTTTCTGGTTCCCCCCAGTTTGGCAGAGATGTTGCTGGGGGGGAGCCACTTTTGCTGCTGGAAAAGCGGGTGACAAGATGCACAGGACATTGCAGGCATGGTCACCTGTGACAGGAGGTGAGGAGCAGGGGCCAGAGGCTATATAAAGCCCTGCCACATCTCGTCTCCTCCTCTTCAGTCTGGACTGTAGAGAGGCATAGTGCTGAGGAGGAGCTCAGGCTGTCAGCTGGAGAGCAGAGAGTGGTGGAGAGTTGCTGTTAGCTGGCTGCCCATCCCCACTTTAGAGCAGCTCTCAGCCGACCACCTGTTCCCACTTTAGAGTGACTCTTAGCCAGCCACCTATTCCCACTTTGTAGTGGCTCTTAGCCAGCTGCCTGTCCCACTTTGGAGTGGCGGTTAGCTGGCTGCTTGGCCCACTTTGAGCAGCTGTCAGCCAGCCACCTGGCCCACGCTGTCAGGAGCGGGACGCGGCAGGGCCAAGCATCTCTTTGGGGGCTGGGGCGTGGCTGATTTGGCATTGGGAGGAGGCCTAGTGGCAGTTGGCCACTGTGGATAGACGACCTTTGTCAGGGAGTACATATAGTGGCTCCTTGCTGGGTCTGCTGCAGCTCTTAGCCAGCCAGCGGTTTGGTGGTGGGGGTGCATGGGTTTTAGAGATTGGTGCTGAGTCGGCAGCTGACCTGAGGGCCCTTAACATCCACCTCTTTCTTTGCTGGCACTGGTGGACAGGACTCCTTTGGCTGACAGGGAGACTTATCAGCTGCCTATTGGCTGCAACTCCTACCCCCCCCCATTATCCTTCTCCAAGGGAAATCCAGGTGTTTTTCATACAACAGTTGTTTTTTCCAGTTGTATTTCATACCCTTCATTTCCTCATTGAGTGACCATTAGCTGCCATCTTATCCCCCATCACCAAACCCCTCCCCCTTCTTTAGTTCATAATTAAATTAAAGAGGGTGCTCTTCTACTGTTATTTAACTGTTCTTTGAACTAGCTTCCCTGGAGTAATTTTGGTGGGCCACCAGAGGGCCTTAGGCTATTTCTAGGGTCCAATTTTAGGGCCTTAATTGTAGGAAGGGAGGCTATTGTTAAGGCTAGGTGGCCATTTTGATTGTTGGGCTTTGTTTCAGTTTTGTTAGGCCCAGTTAAAAAGTGGTGGGGTTCTGATATTGAGGTTTTCTCATTGTAAATCAATAATAGTAGTAGTAGTGGTATAATAACATTGATACCCAGTAATAATATTGGTCACAGTCATTGTGTTTTCATTGATGGCTCCTAAAAAAGGAAAAGGGGGTCACAAGGGCAAGTGGCCTGCTGAGAAACAGCTACCTAAGGTTCCATTGGGACCCAATCCATCATCCAATGATGAGGAGGACCAGAACCCATGGCAGGCTATTTTGGATAGAATTTGCCATCTAGAATGGATTCATGGTGTTGCTGGAGCAGATGTGCAGAAGCTAAGTTGTCAAGGTAAAAGGAGACAAATTGCTGATGATATTCTTTACCATTTAGATGTTTTGAAGCGGGGTTTGTTACGACCACATAGAGGTCATTTTAATCAGGTAGTGTTTAAGATTTTCCCAGACAAGTGACAGGCAAAAAGGCACAGAGAGACCAAATTTGGTTTTCAGTCGCTATGCATGTAACATTTATTTAGACATAAGACATTCAGTTAACTATCAAGAGCTCTTTTCCATTCACACACACACTCACACCACATACTCACAACGATCCTTCCCTGAACAGTGATCAGACGTCCATGAAGGCATGGATGGTCTGTTGCCGCGGTACAGGAACCATGAAAGCAAGCCGAAAATGTCCCAGCTCTTATACCTTTTCCATCTCCTTCCTTGAGAACTGCATGCTTTTCAAGCTGGCATGATCTCATGACAGTTCCTTAGATAGTTCCTCAGGCAGAGCAAGGTATGTTCTGTATTCACAAAGAACTCCCTCAATCATGCCGACAGCTGGTCTTGTCTATGTTATGCATGGTCAGCAGTCCACTAGCAGTCCACTGAGAAGTTCTGTTTGTACCAAACTTCCACAGGCCAAGCTGACAAGTAAAATTGCTCAAATTCTGCTTGGTTAACATTTTCACTTCGTCTGCCAAGTCTTCCATATTTCTCGGTCCAGCTTCCAAGATGCACCTCTTAGCAATGCTCTGCGCGGCATCCATTTTATTTGGGTCTTTTAAGGCCTTGCTTCTCTAGGATCAACAGGAACCCATACACAATCATACATACAAGCATACTCTCACATGTTTAAATTCTGATGGAGCTTCGGCATCCAAGAGTCTTGATGACACAGGAACTGACCTGCCCCAAGAAAAGACTCAGGAGCCATCCCTGAATGTGGAATGGAACCTAGGAGTTGTGGGTGATTCTCCTTTGGAGGCTGGTACTTCTTTTACAGGAATGGCATGGCCTTGGGGCTCTTGGCCTCCGCATACACAAAGCATTGCACCTAACATCTTAGGCACACAACAAGCACATTCAGCATGGCTTATGCAACAGCAGACGCTGGATTGGGTTCCACCCCAGTAGTCCCCTTGGTTGCCTTATGCACCTGGGACAATTTTTAGTGCTCTAGTGTTGGGGCAAAGCCCTCCTGGAGCTCCTCAAGAGACCGGCTATGAGAATATGGCCTATTCGGCCATACCTTTTGGTGAGATGTCCCTTCCTCTGGGTGATCATTTGTTACAAACAACTAAGGACAAGATATTGAAAGAGGAATATGTAGATCTATTCTCTTTACATTATAGGGAGCTTGAGAAGAAGGATAAGGATAAAATGGATGAGAAAGATAATGAAAAAACTTAGGAAATGGAAGGTGGAGAGAAACTTGACCAACTGGTTTTCCAGTTTTCTCATTTATGCAGGAGTGTTGGTTAAGGCGCAACCTCATCATGTGGTGGCCCTATTCCAGTATCTGGATATAATTCATTGGACATACGGTAATTTTTCTGGGCCAGTGGGGCTTTTTGGATGAGGGTGACAATTCACCCTTCCTTTCATTGGGACATGATGCATCCTCAACTGTGGATGCAACTCATGACACCTGGTCACCCCATCCAGGGGGAAAGGATGCATAGTGGTCATTTAGTAAAGCCCCCTACCAGTTCTATGGCTTGCTCCCTTGGTAGTATGGCTTTAACAGTTAAACAGGTCTGTTGGGAGTTTAGTCCCCAGGGATCCTGTAGCCATAAACCCTGTAGATTTAGCCATGAGTGCTCCATCTGTGGGGCAGGGCATTCCTTTTGGAACTGCCTCAGAGGTAGAAGTACAGCTCGTGGGGGTAGAGCTAACCTAGGAGGAGGGAGGGGTGCTGGCTCTGCCACTCAACCTCAAAAAGGGCCCCAGTCCAATTAATACTGAGGTATTATGGTGGTGGCTCAAGGTTTGCCCCGACAGGAGGGCTGCCAATTATTTACTTGAAGGATTCCAGTTTGGTTTTTGAATTTCATTCCAAGGAGTTAGTCACCCCTTTTTGGCACACAATTTGATGTCAGTTAAAGGTATGGAACACTTAGGTAAAAAATTAGGAAGGAAGTTTCAGAGGGCTGAGGTTTGGGCCCATTTTCTAGTTCAACGGTCTCCAATCTGAGGGTCTCACCCCTGGGTGTCATGCCCCAAAAGGCACCGGGGGAGTTTAGACTCATTCATTGTTTGTCATATCCCAGAGGTGACTCTGTGAATGACTTTATTCCCCAGGAACTGTGCATGGTGAAGTATACATCCTTTAACACCGCCATCAGGGCAGTCTGAAGATAGGGCATGGGGGCCAAGCTGGCAAACTGTGACATTAAATCTGTGTTTCGCCTTTTGCCAATTCATCTGGATGATTTTGAGTTATTGGGTTTCCAATTTGAGGAACAGCTTTATGTGGACTGGACTCTCCCTATGGGCTGTTCAGTTTCTTGCAACACATTTGAAACCTTCAGTACCTTCCTTGAATGGGTGTTGAAGACTAGGACAAGTTTGCAAAGTGTTGTGCATTATTTGGTTGGTTTCTTGTTAATAGGAACTTATCAGACTGCTCAATGCAGTTACTTATTGTATCAGTTTGAGTCATTGGCAAAGGAACTCGGGGTGCCTCTGGCACCTGAGAAGACAGAAGGCCCAGTGCAGGTACTTTTTCGGTGTCGAAATTGACACAGTCAACCAACAGTGTAGATTGTCACTAGCTAAGTCACCAAACTCCGTAGCAGAGTTACACAGTTCCTAGCCATGTGTAAGGACACCCTGCGGGAGTTTTAGGTTCTTATAGGTCATTTGACTTTCGCCTGTAAGGTTGTAGCACCAGGTAGGGCTTTCCTTTGCCGGTTATGTGATGCCATTAAAGGTGTGCAGCTGCCCCATTTTAAAATCTGTTTTACTAAGCCTATAAGGGATGATTTATTCATTTGGCAGGAGTTCTTGGCTCAATTTAATGGCATCTCTTTCTGGCATGAGGAAAGGAAGCTACAGGGCACCTTACAGATATCTTTGGATGCAGCTGGATCAATGGGGTTTGGAGTTTATTTTGGAGGCTGGTGGTGTGCTAGCAGGTTGCCTGCTGATTGGGTAGCATCAGACATAGTGTCTGACTTGACATTTTTAATTTTTTTTCCAATCTTAGTGGCAGCCACCATTTAGGCTGAGGAGTTGTCTAATTCATCTGTACATTTTTGGTGTGACAATTTGGCAACTGTCCATGTGATAAACTCCCTCACCTCGACATCCCCTCAGGTGATGGTGCTCATCAGGGCCTTCACATTACAATATTTGAAGTTTAATATCCTGTTCGTTGCTCGGCATGTGGTGGGCATTACCAATAGAATTGCTGATGCTCTTTCCTGCATGCAGATGGTGTGCTTCAAAGAGTTGGGCCCCGACGCTGCACCTGAGGGTGGTGATCTGATGCCAGCAAGCCTGTGGAGGCTTGGGAGGGTGAGCTTGTGAGGGCATTAGGTATGTCCATAGCACCTAGTACCAAAAAGGGGTATACCAGATCCTTACAGGAGTTTTTTTCAATTTAGGGAGCAAGCAAGTTTCAAGCAAGGTATTCCTGTAACATTTGAACAACTCTTTCAATTTTGTGTTTTTTCTTTATAAGAAGGGTTTAGCTCCTCAGTCCATATGGATTAGAATATTGGCCATTGCCTTTTGGCTTAAGGCCCAAGGGGCTTCAGATACTACTGGGGATTTCCACATTCGGAAAGCTGTAGAAGGGTGGTCCAGGGAAAGACGGAGAAGGGCTGACAGTAGGACCCCCTTTCCCCAGCCATATTGAAGGGCCTGGCCAAGGTCTGGGCAGATATTTGCATGTTGACCTATGAGGTGCTGCTTTTTCATGCAGCTGCACTTATGGCCTTCTTTGATGCTTTGCATATCAGTGAGTTGGTGCTGGCATCCAAGACGGATGCCTCCAACAGAGCGTTAGAGCTGAGGGATGTATGCATGGAGGAGCAACAGGTTGTTTTGACCCTGCATTTTTCCAAAACCGATCAGCATGGGAGGGGCAAGCAATGCCAATTGTTATTGTGTAGTGACCCAGAGTTATGTCCAGTTAGGGCCTTGCAGCAATTTTTGGGAGTTTGGGGCCCAGGCCCAGGCCCACTATTTGTGCATGTTAATTTTTCTCCTTTAACCAAGTATCAGTTTTGGACACTGACAGCCAGGGCTTTAGGTAAGTTGGGCCTTCATGGGGTCCACTTTGCAACCCATTCCTTTTGTATAGGAGCCACCTCTACGGCTTCTTCACTAGGCATGCTGGCGACAACAATCCAGACAATTGGTCGGTGGAGGTCATCCTCCTATCGGCGCTATGTTCGTCTGCTCACTTATTAACCTGTTGTCTTCCCCTTTTGTTTTACAGATTTTAGGTTGATGCTAGTGAGGCTGCAGGTGCTGAATTGTGGCCACAGTATGGTTTACTGGGCAGCGCAGCAGGTCTGGTTGTGTCATTTTGGGCCTCACCTGAGTCTGGGGGATAGGGCAACAGTGGAATGGTTGGGGAGGAGGGGTCTTAGCTGGCATGGCCTTATGCCGTTGCTCTTTGGAAAGTGCCAAGGACCCCCACCCGATGTTCTTATCATACATTTAGGTGGGAATGATTTGGGCCTTTCAAAGGGAAGGCTCTGGTTTTGCACGAGATACATGACATGCGGGTAATCGGGTCTCGGTGGCCTGAGTTTACCATCATGTGGTCAGCTATGTTGCCTAGAAGGCTTTGGTGAGGGATGGTGATACCTGTCAGATTGACAAGGCAAGGCGGAGAGCCAACCAGGAGATCAAGAATGCTATGCATAAGGGGCTGGGTTATTATTTGCCACACCCGAACATTGTGTTTGAGAGGCCTGAACTCTACAGAGCAGATGGGGTTCATCTCTCGGACACTGGAAATTTGATATTTTGGGGTGATCTTCAGTGGGGGTGAGGGACCTTTTGGACAACCTGGTGGGGTAAAGGGACTAAGTGGATGCTTGCCCCTTTCTGTGGTGGGAAAGGGGGAGATGTAGATTTGGTGGGCACCTTGGCACCAATTTTGGTAAAGATGAGGTCTATGGAAGAGCCATTTCAGGTCGTGTGGCCTAGGTGGACAAAAGGAGACCCACCTTGAAGTTGGCCTGAAGGATAATCCTTCACCTTAATCCGTGTGGCTTGGGTGGAGGACTTTTGGGTTGACCTTCCAGATGTGGGCCGGCTGGAGAGCAACCCCATTACAGCTGGGGTTCCTCTCCAGAGCGCAGGTATTTACCCAGGAAGGCTGAGGGGTGTGGTCTATCATAGACCTACTGCCTCAGCTGATCCCTCACTAGGTTGCCACCCCCTGCTGAAGATCTTAGAGAGTATTAGATAGGTTGATTTAAATAAAATACTTCATTTACCCCATTTCTTGTGTGTGGTCTCTCTATTCCTGCAATCGGATAGCAATACCAAAATTCACATATTTCTACATAGCTGGGATGGAAAAAACAGAAAAACACAGCATTTGAATTAAAGAGAAAGTGACAGGTTCACTCATAATGTTTTGGGACTTGGTGTGTTTCAGTCTTAGACACCCCACTTTAAACCCTTGTGTATTAACAATGTTAGGGCATATTCATCCATCATATTATTTATATCCTGCCTTTCTCCCAGACTAGGGAGATTATCAGATGCAGTGGAGTGTGGCAAAAATCCACATTCCAAACCACATCAGAAGAACACAAGAGGAACAGAAAGGGCAACATTATCAGATGCCCGCATCCTTCAGCCGTCCCTGGGTTGTAGCGCTACCACAGATGAGGCTTCCCTTTTGTATTGACATGGACAAGCCACTAATCACAAAGGATATCTTTTTCATGCCCGCACTACAACCCAGGGACACTGGAGGATGGCATCATCTGATAATCTCAACCCTTCCTGTTCTTCTCACATTCTTTTGATGGTTTTTTTTTTTTTTTTTTGCTGCATCTGATAATCTTCTAGGACTCAAGATGGCTTACAAAAACATAGAAAATTACAATACAAATATATAGAGTTTAAAACATAAAAATTAAGATTGAAACAGTATTAAACAACAGAATTAAACCCATTTAAAATCTTACCTTAAACAAGGATTTATTTTTTAATTATTATATTTTCCACTTTTCAACACAATACAGTTTCATTACTCCCTTTACACTGTTGTCTGAATTTGATTTCTTTCTAACATTGGCTTTCTATCTCCCTTTCAAATGTTTTTATACCTCTAAGCCGTTAATAACAGAAATCCCTTTCCCCCACGTCTATTATAAACCTTTATACTTATCAGTCTTCCTGTATTTCTAACAGAGAGTTTACATACAAAGAATTATTATTATCAATTTCTATGTATCTCAACAATTTTAATACTTTTTGAGTAAGTTTCGTTAGTCTACAAGCCAAAATTCTCTTATCCCAGTTTTCTCAGTTTTCCAATACTCAATTATACTACTCCATTCTTTTCTGAAGTCGCTTATAGATTGGTGTTTAATCCAGCAAGTGAGTTGTTCCATTTGAACAACCTTCCACAATTTCCCCATCCACTCCTCACAATTTGGTATTGTTTTTAATTTCCAATACCTCGTGTACACAATTCATGCTGTGATGACCATGCAAAGCATCATATTTTTATATTCTTTCAGGAAATCTCTATCACACATATTTAGTAAGTAAAGTTATGGTTTTAATCTAAAAATTTTTCCTGGATTTGTGTCTGCTCTGTATTCATTTTGTCTGTTCTTTTTTCCAACTTTTTTTGACTTTACTTGAAGTTCCTCTACCTATTCATTTAATTTCTCCATGTCTGTTGTTATTTTATTCAATTTTTTCCCAAATTCATCTAGTTCCTTTTTTTACATCTCTCCTCATCTCCTTCATCTCTGATATCATTTCTTCTCTAAGTTTCTTAAATTCTTGCAGTAATGTTTGTTGAATATCTGGCATTTCTCCAGAGTTACGTCTTGTCATTAAAGTATGAATTTGTGGTTGTGTATGTTTTTTAACAGGCATTGTATCTCCCTCTTCCTTATCAAATTCCTCTCAAAAACTACTGAATAGCAATTGAGTAATTGAATAGCAAAAACAAAATCTATCATATAAATACTATATGAGGGTGTTCAGCAATAATCATATGTATGTACTATATAATAATATATATACTATATAGTGTTATATACAATTTCAATGATCTATAAATCAATTTACAAATACCCTTAAGTATACTGAAGTGTATAGTATACTATATAATATATTTTATATTTTAAGCTGGGCCAATCAGTACCCCTCTATAAAGATTTTAAGTATAACACCAATCTCTTTTCTTGTTAAACTCAGTTTCCAAAGGCTTGCCAGAAAAGAAATTTATTAACCTGCTAGAGAAAAGACAATAAAGAAGGAACCATCCTAGCTTCCCTAGGGAAGGAGTTTCAAAGTGTGGGAGCAGTCACAGAGAAGGCATTTCCCCACATTCCCACCAACTGTTCCTGTGAAGTTGGTGGGTTAAGGAGAAGTACCTCTCCCACAGATCTTAAAGCTCGAAGAGGCTCATATGGGATGATACAGTCCTTCAAACAGCCTGAGCTGGAGATGTATATGACTTTATAGGTCATAACCAGTACTTTGAATTGTGTCCTGAAACAGAACTCAGCCAGTGGACCTGCAGCCACAATTGTGTGCTCCCTGTAACAAGCATCCATTAGCAATCTAGCTTCTCCTCTTTGGACCAGTTGAACTTTCTGGGAACTCTCTAAAGGTAGTCCCATGTAGAGTGCATTACAGTAATCCCTTTGGGATATAACTAAGGCATGTGTCACCATAGCCAAGTCAGATGTCTCGGAATGGATACAGCTGGCACATTAATTTTAACTCTGCAAATGCACTCCTGGCTACCACAGAAACATGAGCATTGGGGGTTACAGGAGAATCCAGGGCTATGCCCAAACTACGGACCTGTGTCTTCAAGCGGAATGTAACCCCACCCAGCACAGACTGAATCCCTATTCCCTGATCTGCCTTTAGACTGACCAGGAGCATCTCTCTTATCTGGAGTGAGGGGCTTTCCATACTCTGAAGAAAAGCACCAAAGCAGCAAGGACATTCTGTCTTCCCTGCTGCCTTAATGCATGATCTCACTGCTCTTCCAGCATTCCCTCATTCCAGTCCCATGGGAAATTGAGGTAAAAGCACATCTTTTTGCTTATGGGTTTTTACCATTAGCAAAAAGATGTGGTTTTACCTCGGTCCCCCATGGGACTGGAATGAAAGAATGCCAACATCATGTGGTAAGGCAGTAGGAAATTCAGAATGTTCCTGCTGCTTTGCCACTTTTCTTCAGAGTGTGATAAGCCACCAAATTTCAACTTGTTCACCCTCATCCTGTCCATCACTGCTGACAGGCACCAGTTTAGAACAGAGGGAAATGTTATTGGATTGAGGTGGGAAAGAGAGATAGAGAGGTATATTATCAACATACTAGGTACATCTGACCCCAAAATTCCAGATAACTTCTCCCAATGACTTCATGCACACATTAAATAGCATGGGGGACAAAGCAGAGTCCTGTGGCATCCCAAAGGTCCATCCCACAGACCAGAGTTGAGCAGGAGTCCCTAGCACCACCACTGCAGGACAGTGCCTCTAAGTCCTATCCCAGAGAGGTGCCCTGGAAGGATTCCATAGTCAACTGTATTGAAGGTCACTGAGAGGGTCAGATGAGTCAACAGGGATACACTCCCCATGTCCTGTTCCCAGTGAAGGCCATTCATGAAGACTACCAAATCTGTCTCCACCAGGCCTGAAGCTCCACCAACCAGGCCTGAAGCTAGATTGAAATGTGTCCAGATAATCAGTCTCATTCGGGAACCCCTGTGAAGCCACCATACTCTCCAGTATCCTCCCCCAAAATGGAGTCTTGGTTACTGGCTATTAATTACAGGGCAAACCACAAGGCATATAGTTCCTTCTTGAACACCTTGTTGTTGCCTCCCAGCAACTTCTACCTGAACTGACTGACTCATTCTGCCTGTTAGGCCTGTCCTGCTCTGTTGTTTTGACAGCAGTCCTCTTCAGAGGTAGACTGCAGTGTTTAGTGAGCAACTGAAGGAGTAATGAGGCTGTGCTAACAGTTCTACTGACATTGGTATGCACCCAGACACCCACATATTCAGTTGAACACATGAAAATGTCATAGATCTGTAGCTTCCCTACATATTTATAAAATTGCATTCACGTAAGGGCTTCAATGTTATCAAGAACACTGTATGATCCTATTACTCACAAGAGAACCCTTACATGAATATAGGTGTACACAATAGAAGCTGTCATATGTATCTGTTACACAAAATCCTCAGGTTCATGGAAAAAGTCTACACATGTACTGGTCTTATATTGTGGAATTATAGCAACTCAAATGGCAATGTGAGAGGCTGTGTAAAGTTTGGAATCTTTAACCCTATGTATACTAGTGGAGCCAAGAAGAAAAACAGAGTCAAAGATTTAAAATAACTGATGAAACTTTATTGAACTCACTTAAAGACTATTATGAACAGACTCAGAGAAATAATGAGACAACACACAGTTATATGGGGTAAAATAAAGGGTCTTTATTTATTGCCCTACCTATTTAATTCCTTTTAATTCTTCAGCAGGGGGAGGCAACCTAGTGTGGGAGCATCTAGGGCGGATCGTCCCTCCTGGACATATGCCCCCAGCTTCCCCTGGTGAACACCTGAGCCCTGTTGAGCAACCCCATGATCTGGGATTGCTCTTGAGCCAGCTCGTTTCTGGAAGGTCAACCCGAAAGTCCCCCACCCAAGGCGTACGCGTTAAGGTGTGGGAATTATCCTTCAGCCCAACCCCAAGGTAGGTCTCCTTCTGTTCTCCCAGATCATACGACCTAAGGAGACCCTTCCAGAGACCATCCCTTCACCAAAATCGGTGCTGTAGGTGCACACTGTAAGCTACGCTTCCCCCTTTTCTGCCACAGATAAGGGGCAAGTGTCCACTTAGTCCCTTACTCCCCACTTGCCGTCTAACAAGCTCCTCAACCCCTGCTGAAGATCTTCCAAAAAAAGAATATTTCCTGCATCAGAAAGGTGCACCCCATCAGCTCGGTAAAGCTCGGGTCTTTCAAATTTTATGGCCGGATGAGGAATATAGAATCCACCACCATCAGTCAGAAATTTTTGAATTTGTCTGTTAACTGTTCTCCGTGCCCAATCAATCAGACAGGGGTTTCCCTCCCTTCACCAGAGCTGTCTGGGCAAAATGGCCGACCACATGATCGTAACCCCTAGCCAACTTGACAGGGTTACCTTCATGCCGTGGGTCGCCTGCAATATCAAGGCCTTATCTTTAAGTAAACTCAGATCGTTACCCCCCAGATGGATAATCAGAAGGTCAGGTGGAGGCCCGTACCTCTCCCCAAACAATAGTGCCATGAGGACATGCCAACAAAGGCTCCTCTTCCCCAACCATTCAATGGTCACCCTGTCCCCCAGGCTTAGGTGAGATCCAAAGTAACTCGTTTGGGCCTGTCGTGCCACACAGTACACCATACTGTGGCCACATATCAGCACCTGGTGTCTTACCATCAAGGGGCTAGAACCTGGAAGACAAAAGGGGAAGAACCGTTAGTAGCATAGGGGCCGAACATACCTCCTAAATGCAGAGGATCTCAAACGCCCAATGTTTTGGATGGCTATCGGTGGCATACCCAAAGCCGCGGCCGTGGAAGTGGCACCTATCCGAAAAGAATGGGTACCAAAGCATGCTCCTGACAGCCCAAGCTTGTCCAGTGCCTTGGATGTCACCTTCCAAAATTGGTACCTGGTCGGGGTGGGGGGAAGTCAACATGGACGAACAAAGGGCCCTGCCCAACACCTCTAACCTGAAGGTAGGCTTGCAAGGCCCAAACTGGGCACAATTTGGGATCTCTACATCATGTCAGTCTTGGAGTTTTCCCGCTACCCCGCTGATTGGTTTTCAAAAAGCGAAGATTGAAAATGACTTCCCTCTCATTCATGAAAAGATCCCTAAACTCCAAATCCCTACCTGATGTGTCAAACTTGGAAGCCATAACCAATTCGCTTATACGCAGGGCCCCGAAAAATGCCATCAAAGAGGCAGCATGAAACAAAATCGCCTCGTATGGTGACACACAAATCCCCCCCATATTTGCTTCAAACCCTTCAGTATACTGGGTGAAAGGGGTACCCTGTGATCTTTTTTCCTCCCCCTTTCCCTAGCCCAACCCTCCAAGGCTTTGCAGATATGGAAATCTCCTGTGTGATCTACTGCACCCTGTACCTTGAGCCAAAAGGCTATAGCAGACAGATTACCTTTGATGGAAAGAGCTGACATGCCCCTCATGTCTAGGTATATGCAAAATTGCATCAGCTGCTTCACAGGGACTTCCATCCCTTGACCTAGCCCTTCCTGGTCCCTAAACTGACAAAATTCCTGGACCGCCCTTGTATAACTCTTCCGAGTACCCAATGCTACAGACTTACCTAGGGCCCTGCAAAATTCGGATTCCCATGTTGCCATAGGTCTGCCGGCATCTCATCGCCCACAAGCGCCGCCTCCGGAGCCAACTCTCTGAAGTGCTCCATCTGCATGTGGGAAAGAACGTCAGCAATCTTATTGTTAACACCCTCCACATGCCACGCTACAAACAAAATGTTATGCCGGAGGCATTGTAGAGTGAAGGCTCGTACTAGCCGCAAGACCCGCAGGGATTTTGATGTCAGGGTGTTTATAACCTGAACTGTAGCCAGATAGTCGCACCAGAAGTGCACAGCTGAATTAGACAGCTCATGCACCCAGATGGTAGAGGCCACCAGAATTGGAAAAAAACTCTAAAAATGTAAGGTCCCTGGTAACCTCTTTCCCAGCCCACTCAGCCGACCATCTGCTGGCTCACCAGCGGCCACCAAAATACACCCCGAAGCCTATCGACCCCGAAGCGTCAGAGGCTATTTGGAGGGCACCCTGCAACTTCCTTTCTTCCCGCCAGAATGAGATGTCATTGAAGGAATCCAAGAACTCTTGCCAGACACTTAAATCTTCTCGTATCTCCCGTATAACCCTGACCCTAAAATAGGGCCTCTGGACTCCCCCAATGGCATCACACAACCGACGTAGGAAGGCCCTCCCTGGTGCCACCACCTTGCAGGCAAAATTCAGGTGCCCAATGAGCACCTGAAATTCCCTCAAGGTCGCTTTATGCAAAATTCTGAATTGGCTGACCCTCTCCCACAATTCTCGCACTTTTCCTTTAGACAGTTGGCATTGCTGCTGTACTGTTTCAATCTCAATATCTAAGAAGGTCAACTGCTGTGCAGGACCCTTGGTCTTTTCAGGTGCCAAGGGAACCCGAGTTCCTTGGTAAGCAATTCAAACTGCTACAGCAGATGTTTACATGTCCCCCTGCCAAACGGATCCACGAACAGAAAATCATCTAAGTAATGAACCCCCCAGGCCAGTCCTAGTTTTTAATGCCCACTCCAAAAAGGTGCTAAAAGTTTCAAAGGTGTTACAGGAGACTGAGCAACCCATGGGGAGGGCACGGTCCCTATAGAACTGTCCCTCAAATTGGAAACCTAACAGTTCAAAATCCTCAGGATGTACAGGGAGAAGTCGAAATGCGGACTTAATGTCGCACTTTGCCATTTCAGCTCCCAGCCCATGCCGCCGGACTGTATGTATAGCCGAATCGAAAGAGGTGTACTTTACTGTACATAGTTCATGTGGAATGCAATCATTGACAGATTCCCCTTTTGGATAGGATAAATGGTGTATCAGCCGAAATTCCCCGGGGGCTTTTTTGGACACAATTCCTAACGGTGAAACCCTCAGATTGGGAACCGGGGGCTGGCGGAAGGGGACAACTACCCTTCCCTCAGCCACCTTCTTTCTAATTTTTTCCTGAACTATAGTTTCCTTTCCCCTTACTGATTGTAAATTTCTTGCCCAAAATGGGCATCTGACCCCTTGATAAGAAATATGAAAACCAAACTGAAAACCCCATGCTAAATAAGTGGCTGCTTGTTTGTTCGGGTATAGGGCCAGTCACCTAACCAAAACCTCCAGCTTAATTGGGCTGGGACTCTTTTTGAGGCTGGCTTGGAGTGCCACTGCCTCTGCCTGCTCCCCCAGCACCTCGTGCTCCCCTAAACTGTCCCTTACCCCGTGGGCAATTCCGAAAGGAATGCAAAGCCCCGCATATAGAGCACTCATGGCTAAACCTGCAGGGCTTCCGGGAGAGGAACCCCTGGGAACTAAATTCCCAACACAACAGCTTATGACCAGTATTTGAACTACCATGAGGTCTGGGTGCAGTAGAACCTGTCATCTTAAGTAAGTGACCACTATGTGTGCGCTCCCCTTGTATTGGTCGAGCCGGGGTCATGAGCTACATCCAAAGCTATGGGTACATCATGTCCCACCAAAGGGATGGGTAGATTGCTTGCCCACATCCGAAAGGCCTCATCATACAGATGCCTGCATCCATTGCCTGCGAACCACTAAGCCCAGGGTTCACCGAACTCCATGGAGCCCACTGTGTTGGGACCCATTGCGCCATGGGCCATCCCACTTGTGTCCCAAGTGGCCCCGCTCCATAAATAGGAGGAGATGTAGGCCACCTTCCCATGGCCACAAAGGTGTCACAGTGGAAGAATTGAAACCAGAAGACTCACCGGCTGGCGAAGACACCTCCATTGGCTCCGGTTCCCTTCCTGGGTCATTCAGTGGAACAACAGGTACATCAGGTGGCTGCGAACCAGGAGCATAATCCCCTTGGATCTTCCGTTCAAGGATATCTAGTCGAGCAAGGATTTGATTAGTCAGCTTCTTATTACCTGGGCGCCCCCCCCCCTTCAGCCCTGTGTCACTGCCTTTTATTTCCTGCAACCTCTCTAATTGCTTAATTCACTCCATAATTGCCTGCCAAGGAATTTCCGCTTCCTTGTCACTTGAAGGAGGTGGTAGGGGAGGCTCAGGCCGCATAGGGGCCGGGTCCTTGCCCTTACCGCCCAGCTTGCCCTTTTTGGAAGCCATTTCACCATGTTTTAAAATTTAGGAGAGGGTAAAAGAATTAAACTAAATGCCAATAAGGGCCAGAATCCAACGCAATCCATCCCCTAGAAGGGACCCCGCCCCCTCCCCCCCAGGGAGGAGCAAGCTGCTAAAATTGACTAGATTTCAACTATATTATTGTTGTTGTTGTTGTTGTTGTTGTTGTTGTTGTATATTCCACCCTCACTCCTCTAAAGGAGGCGTATATACAGTCCCCAGGTTCAGGATGTCTAAGAGTCCTTCCAAGGCCCACCAGGCCTGAAAGCCTATCAATTGTATAGCACCCAAACAGTCCTGGTACCTGCTAATACACTAGGCCCACCAGGCCTCAAAACTCCTAGGATCAGTCGTACTAGGCCTGAGCCCACCCTCGAAACAACCCAGCCTACGAGGCCCAAAAAGCCTCCAAGTCCCTGCCTTGCCTATACTCGTGAGTCGCGGGCCCGAAAGGCCTCTGGATTCCCGACTCCTTCCCGGCCACAGCCAACCACCAACGGGGGAAAACAGGCCCTGAAAAATGGCCGTGGGTCACGGGCCAGAGACCCCACTCACCAAACCACCACACAGCCTGAAAACCACCACGCGGCCTGCTCGGGCCTGATAGCTAGCCCCCGACGGACCAAGACTATTCCCGGCCCCTGCTGCCAGGCCCAAACACGTGGCACAGCCTTCCTAGGCCCACCTGCGCTCCCCACTAATGCCACCAACTGCCGGCCATTTAATAGTCGGCGGCATGACTGGGGGCGCGGCCAAAGGTTCCCTGGGCTCCGATGCCCCGCCGACCCACCGCGTGGGCAAAGTCTCCTCTTGATCCCCTCCCTGCCCTGGGGACGGCCCAAAGGCCGATGTCCAGAAGGCCACTTGCGGCCGCGACAGAGACAAGGCTGCCCCACTCCTCCACTTGTCCTCCGCACTGCCGCCGGTCTGGAGACTGCCCAATCCACCGCTCTCTCTGTTCAGCCTGCTCTCCACTCCACTGAAATTGAAAAAAGCTGGGGTGCTGGACACGAAGGCTTAAATAGCCTCTCACCCCCGCCCATCATCCCCCGTCACCAGTCTGGAGACTGCCCAATCCGCCGCTCTCTCTGTTCAGCCTGCTCTCCACTCTGCCAAAATTGAAAGAGGCTGGGGTGCTGGGCAGAAAGGCTTAAATAGCCTCTCACCCCTGCCCATCGCCCGCCATCACCAGCGCTTGCCGGTGACATAAGCAGAAGGTCTCCTTCTCTCTGCCACTGCCCATAAATAGGCCATCAGAACCTTGCTCCCGATTCAATGGTTCACTTTACATGTAAGTCCTTGGCTGCTGGTACACTGTAGAAATAATGCAGTTTGACACTGCTTCAACTTCCATGGCTCAGGATTATAGAATTCTGGGATTTGTAGTTTTGTGAGATATTTAGCCTTCTCTGTCAGAGAGCTCTGGTGCCACATCAAACTACAAATCTCCAGATTCCATAGGATAGAGGCATGATAGTTAAAGCGGTGTCAAGCTGCATTACTTCTGCAGTGTGTGGCAATCCTTATCTTAAGAGGGCTTTATGTATTCTCCTCCTCTCCTCTCCTTCTCCCTGAACAAAATTTGTATTACCATGTCTCCTTTTCCTGGCTGTATGTTTAATATCCACAAAATAAGTGTACTGTTATGCTACCAAGCTTCGGCACCATGTGTTCATGAGGAGAAACCTTATTGCAGCATTCTGTTTGTGAAATTCAATGATGTAAGATGCCAGGGTTTTGGTCTCATGTACTTAGTATTCCTGACATGGAGTCAGAAAGAGTCCCACAATTTTTAAAAACCATTTGAGTGTGCTAGTTGCAGTAATTAATCTTCCTTGCCTGATTGCATTTTTCTTCTACACCTTCCATTTTTAGTCCTCAGAAGGCAGAGCACCAAAACTCACTTATGCTCCAAATACAATCAAAACATGGTCCAATGAGAGAAAGATATAGACTCATAGCTCATAGATAATATTGTAAAACCTCCCTGACCATACTATACAGGAGGCATTTCACCTGTTTAATCAACTCTCACCCTAGAAGTATGACTGTTTATTATTTGATCTGCTGTGACAACTGAAAATCACAGTTATCACAACTGTTATCTGAAACAAATAAAAAACATTTTGAAAATTTTCTAGGTAAGGGACAGAGATTTCTAGGAAATCTTGGCTATGATGTTGGGATGGAATTACTCTTGGCTTTCTTAGAGCAGATCATTCAAAATAATGTTATTACAGTTAGTTGTATACATGAATGTGACTGTATTTTCTTCATGAAAAAGAAATATCTGTTCTGCACAGAAAGTATATCTCTACACATAAAACGGGAAGTATTTCTTCACAGAAAGTGTTTTCTGCAGAGAAAAACATGTATACATCTGCACTAACAGCAGTATTTTCTGCACAGAAAACATGTTTTTATGTATAAAAAGGTGTGTATTTGTGCATAAGTAAGTACTTTGTGAAACACAGACACTGGTTGGGAAATGTGCAGAAATACTGTGTTGTGCTCCAACAGGGAGAATATAGCAGGAATTATTTATTCTTGTTTGAGAGGATGAAGAACTTGAAAATGTCCATCCCTAGGCTGCATGGGGCCGTTTGTCAATATCACTGTTTTGTCTTTATTGATTTTGAAGCCTGAGACTTCTGTGAAATCTTCCAAGGTTTTCTCCAATTCCTCCCCCTGTTTTGTTAGAATTTGACCAGCAATATATGTGGCAAGTGATATAAATAAGAGGAGGGAAGGAGAGACAGATGGATAGTTTGAATATGTTTTTCTCTTTTGTATTTTCTAGGTATACATGTCCTGTATATTAGTGCTCTGAGACTTCCTTCTTCTCTCTCCAGGCTTGCTTCCTGCTTACTCCTCCACTGAGACAAACTTGTACTCAAGGAAATCAGCTCTTTTAGATCCCCCACCCCACACTACTGGTCTTCGGTGTGAGTCCTTCTCTTCTGTAGTCCCAGTCTCAGCACCAGACTGTTGTTTTTTGCCAGTAAATTCCAAATAACAGGTGGCACCTGGTGTCTCTCATCAGATCTGGATACCCACACGATCTGACCAATGGGATTGAAATAAAGCCAATCAGCCAAATTAATAAGACCTCCATTTCAGTAAGGAGTAGAAGAAGAGATATCTTCTCAGATACCACATTTCTGTTAGGACCAAGGGCACTTCACTAGTACTTAAATGCTTCTTTTGGGTAACTGTATGAGAAACCTACATGAAGAAATGAACACTCTCTGTGTGATTCTAAAACTCTGGGTTTGATTAAAAACAAACAATCACAGTCAGTCCCTAGTCAGCTCTTTTCTCCATGTTCCTGTTATCTCCAATGTTTTCTTCTCTTCTCCGTTGTCGTTGTTGTTGCTGTTGTTGCCAGTTTAGCTAGGAAACCATGGGGAACATATAGCTTGGTAGTGCCACCATATCCCCTTCAAGGATTCACCAGAGAAGAGGCTAACATGGGGACTAGTTTCATCTGAATCCACATTATGAACTTTTTATTCAAGCTGGTAGTCAGTGCCTGAAAATAAAAATGATCCTCCCCAGCGTTATACAAGGTTGTGCATGGGGAGGTGCTTTAATGACCTCAAATGAAAAGAGGCAAGTGATTGGACCATGGTGTATCACGCCATGGTAAGGAGGAGGTAGGGGCAGATCCTCCTATATTTAGGCCATGCCGTCCCTGGCCTCTTCCTCTTTTGCCTTTCGTCAGACACAGTGGACTAAAGACAAGGATTTTGTGGTTTACGAGGGGTGGGGTGGGCCCAGTGGCCTTGCTTACTTGGGGTGGGGGGAGGTCAGTCTATCTCCCAGACACCCCACATGTGGGCCCTGTCTGCCCATCTCTCACACACCTTCTTGTATCTGGCGGGCTCTTTAGTGGTGGTACAGTTTGGCTGGGGCCTTTCCAGGTGGGTCTGTGCTTCCCAGTTTATTCAAGCTGGTAGTCAGTGCCTGAAAATGAGAAAGAGATTGTTTTAGCAATCAAGTGGTATTATTTTTTTCATGTGACATGTATGTAGAAGTGTGTTGCTTGCCCTAAACAATATGTAGTGTCTCTGTGTGAATTCAAACAAATAAATAGATTCTCCAAGGTCAGAAAGGTGATTTAAGAGCTATTTTGCGGTCCCAGACCGTACCACCCCTCCGCCCCCTTTGAATGAAAACTCGACACTTGTTGTTGGATACAAAGATTATATTTTGGTTACATCTTCAGAAAACATAGGTTAGATACAGGTTAGTGAATACATGTTTTGGCAATAAAATATGGGTGCAATTTATGGCCAGATGGTTGGCTGCAATGTCTGGGTCGTGACCCCTTTTTCTTAAGCCCATCCATGTGGGCCAGGACATCTGTCAGTCCATGCTGACACCCTGGAGGAGAGGGCTGCTGGCTGGGCCATCTGCCCGACTCCCTCTCCTCCCCTGAAAACAAACAGTTAACCGCTAGAGGCGGGGTCTCCCGTGAACCTGAACTTAAACTTGAACTTGAACTAGTGCTTGAACTTGCACTTGATGGAGACCCCTGACCTCCTGCCCTATCACGACCCATGACATCCGCCACCAAGGCTTTTGCCCCGGAAACGCCTTCCGCCAACCATCCCGTCATCAACAGGCAGCCCTAGAGGCCTGCACCCGGTCCCTGACCTGACGGGGACCCACGCTCAGGCCGGATGTATGTGGCGTAAGCCCTGGACCTCCATCGGCCCAGCTTCATGATGGCTTCTCCTGACAGGCCCCCTTCTGCTGCCATGGTTGCGGCTCCTATGCGGAAGGAATGGCTGCCGAATTCTTCTGCTGGCAGCCCCAGCCGCTTCAAAGCCTTCTTCAGCACGCCCACAAACTGGTACCTCGTGAGCGGGAGCCCATCCCGATGCTGAAAAAGGGGGCCCTTTGATGATCCCCGCACTTGCAAGAACTCCCGCATACAGGTGACCGGGCACGGGAACACATCTGCGATCTTCTGCAGGTGAAGAGTGGCCCCATGGCCACGCTGGTCGGCCTTAGACCGACGGATGTGCAACGTCATTCCTGTTCTGGAGATGGTCACATCGTGCAACTGCAGCGCCCTGCCTGAAGTGTCTCGTTTGGAGGAACAGACTACCTCCCTGACTCTCAGAGCCCCGAAGAACACCGTGGTGTACGCCGTACTGAACAGCAGCACCTCGTAAGCGGAGTGGCAAATGGAGGGTAGCAAGCTCGCCAGCCGAGCAAGCGTCTCGAAGGACACCGGGCGCCTCCCATCCACAGCCTTTGGTGTCACCCACCTCCAGCCCTCCAAAGCCTTCTTCACCAAGAAGGTATTGCAGGGATCTCCGTAGCCTGCCGCTTTACTGAAGAAGGAGATGCCCGCCACCTGCCCCGCGATGGTTCGAGACGCCCGGCCCTGATCCTTCAGAGCGGCCAGGTAGTGCAATACCTCCCGTTCAGATGCCGGCCACGACGTCCCATAGCCCTGCTGGTGTCGGAATGCCATGAACTGAGAGGCCGCCCGCTTATAACTAGCTTGTGTCGAAGGCGCCAAGGAATCTGCCATGCCTTGCAGCACTAAACGTTCCCAAGGTTCCAGAGGTCTGTTGGAAACGGGGTAGCCATCTCGTCGGCTTCGGGGGCCAGCTGGCGGAAACGCTCCTCCTGAAATCGAGATAAGGCATCCGCAATCTCGTTATCCACGCCCGGGATGTGGCGGGCGTGGAACGTGATGTTGGACTCCAGGCATATGAGTAGGAACCGGCGTACCAGCCGCATCACCCTGTCAGACCTGGAGGACTGCTTGTTGATGATGCTCACCACTGCCTGATTGTCACACCAGAAACACACCCTTTTGTCCCTGAAATCTTCCCCCCATATGGCGAGAGCCACCAGAATGGGAAAGAATTCCAGGAATGTGAGATCCCTCGCCAGGCCAGATGAAGACCATGCCTGCGGCCATGGCTGCGCGCACCAGTGGCCATTGTAATATACCCCGAAACCTAGGCTGCCCGCTGCATCCGAGTGCACCTGCAGGCCAGCCTCCAGGTTCAGCCTCCCCTGCCAGGCCGAGATACCATTGTAGTATCTTAGGAAGTCCAGCCAGACCCCCATGTCTTCCTTGACCCCTCTCGTCAGGCGGATGCGGTGGTGTCGGGCCCTCACTCCCCCCGTGAGCCGTGGAATGCAGGCACAAAAGGCCCTCCCTGGCGAGACCACCCTGCATGCAAAATGTAGATGCCCCAGGAGCGATTGGGCCTCCTTCAGTGTGATTTTCTCCCTACGCCAAAGGTCGACCAGCATTCCTTTCAGTCCCTCGATCTTGTCATCTGGAAGCCTGGAGACTCCCGCCATGGAATCCAACTGTATTCCCAGGTACACAAGGGACGTGGAAGGACCGACCGTCTTCTCCGGGGCCAGCGGGACTCCGAGCTCTTCTGCCAATGCCTGGAAGGAAGAGATCAAGAACCCACATTGCTCCCCCCCCCCGGCTGGGCCCATCAGGAGGAAGTCATCCAGGTAGTGGGTGACAAAAGGTGAACCCGCCCTGTGCTGCAGGGCCCATTGCAGGAACGTGCTGAAGGTCTCAAAGGCTGCGCAGCTGATGGAGCAGCCCATCGGTAATGCCATATCATAGTACCACTTATCCTGGAATTTAAAGCCCAGCAGGCAATGATCATCCGGGTGCACTGGTAGCAGTCGGAATGCCGACTGTATGTCGCACTTGGCCATGAGGGCCCCCGGACCACAGCACTGCAAGAGCCGGACGGCATGGTCCAATGACACGTACCTGACTGTGCACAGCTCAGGAGGAATGGCATCGTTGACAGAAGCCCCTTTTGGATAAGATAAGTGGTGTATGAGACAGAATTCCCCGGGCGCCTTCTTGGGAACCACCCCAAGCGGCGAGACCCACAGATTGGGCATGGGAGGTTGCTCAAACATGCCAGCCATGCGACCCGCCTCCAGCTCTTTCCCAATCTTCCGGGCCAATACCTCCGGCAGCTGCGCCGCGGACTTGAGGTTGCCTGAGGTGGACGCTACCCTTGGACCCTGGAAAGGTATACGAAAGCCCAACTCAAAGCCCGAGGCCAGGTAAGCCGCCGCCTCCTTCTTGGGATAGGCGGCCAGAAGATGTTGCATGGCCTCCAATTTTATTGGGGTTGCGGCCATGCGACCCCACCCCCCGTTCCCACGGGTCCCCTCACTTGGATGTCCTGGCATTGGTGCCCGCTCCAGACCCTGCCTCCCTTCTGGCACCACCTGAGGCAGGGCGGATGTTCCGAAAGGACTGGCTCCCACCCCCTTGGCGTGAACAGTTGACCTTCAGATGGCCACCCCCACAAGTCTCGCAGGAGTGGTCAAACCTGCACTTGTACCGGGAGCACTTGCCCCCGTTGTACTCCCAGCACACCGGCTTCTTCCCCTCCTTTTTCCGATTGGCCTTGGGGGGATCGCTCCTCTCCCGCTGGCCCGGGCCAGTGGCCTGCAGCCAGGTAGGGTAGTCGATAGTTTCCCATCTGTGCATTGGGGATCTGGAAGCCTTCTTCCTGCACTCAATATCATACAAGATGGCATTGGCATCGCCCGCCTGGGACCTGACCCTGATCACCTGACGGAAATGATTGATCAAGTGCCAGGCCCGCTCTGGAAAGACCAGAGCCACTACCCCCATGAAGACCGCGTAGCCACTGAGCCAGTTGGCAAAAGTGCGTTCCACAGTTTCCGAGCTGGTTTTCTCATTCTCCTTCTTATCACTCCTGTGAACCCTGGCCTCTTCACCCGGGGGTGGGGCCAAGGAGAAAACATCGACGTAGTAGCCCTGCAGAATCTTGGAACGCAGTTTTTGGTCCAGATGGCCCCCCGGAGGGTCCTCCTTGGATTTTGCCTCCCTGAGATCCTCCCTTTCGGCCGTGCCCCCCGCAGCCTTTCGCTCCTCGCCTGCCTTTTGCCTGGCCTTCCTGAGCTTGAGAGCCCATCCGGGGAGGCCTGGCTTGAAAGACCCTTTTTCCCAATACCTGTATTTGTCCTCGTCAGAAGACTCACCCGATGAAGACCCGGAGCGCGATCTCCTCCGCTTCTTCTTTGGACTGCGACCCCCACCGGATCCGCTGCACTGTCGGGATGTTGAACCCCGTGACTCGGATCGGCCAGAGTCCCTTGAGCCGCTTCTACCTCAGGACCTGGATCGCCTCGACCTTCCACTGCCACCAGATGACGTGCTGGGTTCCATGCTCAGGGCCACCGGGAGCATCTGACGTTCCTCCCGCACTGTGGAAGGGGGATCCTTAGTCGCGTCTACCTTCTGGACCAGCACGTTCAGGACCCCCATGATGTCCACCAACGTGAGTGCCGGGGCCCCGAAGGCCTCCACCAGAGAGCGGCGGGCCTCCAACGGCAGAGGTTGGGGCATGGTCCCAGTTATCACCTGGCTGGGCCCAGGCTCACCCCCCGGGGGACCACCCCTTGTTCCTCCTCCGAGTCCCGTCCCCACCGCTGGAGGTTGCTCCCCGGCAGGAGGTGGTGGGTCCTGAACTTGGCACTGTTTTTTTGTCCATTTGGGCCCCATCGTTCCACCCCGCCAGGTGGATGGCTGCTTGGTGACTCCTGGAAAAAAAGGGGGGGAGGTGCTAGCACTTGAGCAGGGTACCGTGAATCTCGAGGTTTTATTTTGCGCCGGCCGCCGCCGCACGGCCCGAACCCTGTAGAAAGAAAATCACTACCTACAATGCAAGTAGTGGGAGGGTAGCCCAGGTACTCTGCGCTGTAACCCCCATTCGCCAGGCCTGTGCCTGCAGACTCCGCAGAGTTGATGGCCACCCGCTGCTGGCCGTTGTGTGTGTGTGTCTGTATTTTCATATGTATGTGTATATGTATATATATATTCTTGGGTGGGGCTGCAGGGAGGGGGAGCCCCCCACCGTCTGCATGAGGGCGGGGCATGCCTTCCCTTCCCCCCTTTTGTCTCCCCTGCCCTGAATCTGGCAGGAGGAGGAGGGGCCACACCACCCCTGATGGAGGCAATGCGCTGGGGTGGGGTTCCCCCCCGCCCCACCAACATGCTGGTGAAAAAGCCCCCCTGTGCCCTGATGGCCACCCCGGCCTGTCCCAAGGCCCCGTGCCCTCTCCCTGTGCCCCCCGAGCCCTCCTCCCAGTGGGCCAGTCCGTGCGCAGATGGTGGGGACGGGGGGGGGCAGGCTGGCGGGAGGGAGACCCCTCATCGACGCGCTGCCGCCCATTCCCTTGGCGGCGCCTCTGACCGACCCTGCCAGGTGGCTGCGGTGGGTGGGTCGGGAGTAGGGGGGGGCACCGCTCTAACCCCCTTTGCGCCGCTGCGGCCAATCAGGCCCATCCCCCAGCTGATGCCCTCCCCAAACCCAGCGGCACCACAAGCTGGCAGCCGCGGACGGCGGGTGAGTGGGGGGGCGCCGCTCTAGCCCCCTTTGTGCCGCTGTGGCCGAGCCGGCCCTCCGCGACCCAGCGGCACGGCACGTGCGGCGGGTGAGTGGGGGGGGTTGCTCCAGCCCCTCTGGCTTGGCCACGGCCGGTTGGGTCCGTCCCCCAGCCCCCGCCGCGCCGCGAGCACCGTGAAGTACCGGAGGTATGCGAGGGGGGGTGCCACGGCCCCTTTCCCGTCCCCCCCGCTGTTGCCGCTCCCCTGACCCCGCCCTCGAGTCGCCTGGCGGGAGGGAGGGGGGAGGGCCACTCGCCCCCCCATTACGCTGTCCCCCCGAGAAGAGGTGGGGGGGCAGCGGAGCCCGCTGCCTACCTGCCTCGGCTCCACTGCCCCTGGCGTCCTCCGTCTTCGGCTCCTTGGAGCCAAAAGAGGAGGGAGAGCCGACGGAGCTGCCTTATATCGGCTCCGTCGCCCCTTCTCTGACGTCATCCGGCCGCGCCAGAGCCGGCCGGATGACCCGCCCCTTAGTGAGGCGTCCCGCCAATCGGGGATGGCCCGGCCCACCCCGATTGGCTGACGCTCCTTCCTCCGCCCCTTCCGGCCGCAATACGGACTCGGAAGGGGACGCCAACATGGCGGCCCCCATTGAGGGCCATGCGGCCCTCCGCTCCTCCCCCCACCCCTGGCGGCGCAGGGGGGGCGGGGCGGCCAAAGGGGGCATCTGGGGGTGCCGGCCGGGCCGCAAAAAGGCCCGCCGGCAAGCGGCTGAGCCCCCTTCTAACAAGAGGCCAAGAGATTTAATGCACTTTATCTTAGTTGTTTTGCACAGACTGTGCTGTATGTACAAACATATGGCTTCTGTGTTTAATTATCCTTTTGTTTGTATGTTTTTTCTGCATAATGACCATATTTATATTATGTTGTGTGCTGTCATCTCTCTGTACACTTTCAAATACTTATTTTCAATGAAGTACTTCTAATCATGCATTTTGCTAGCTATCTATGCTATAACTCAATTTTAAGGATATACTTTCAATTCTCGGATCAAATGAGAATGGATCCTTTCTCTCTCTCTTTTCAATCCTTCCCCCCACACCCTCTGAAGGAGAAAAGAGGGCAGATTCCTACTTGAAATGGGATATTCCATCATTCCACCATTGCCACTTCAATCATATAGGCCTTGTTTTGCTAGGTGTGATAGAGAAAACTTATTTCATGTTGACTTCCCACAGACACTAGAGAAGACATCTCCAAGGGAGGGTGTAAGGTACTGTATGTTGGGAGTTAAGAGCATACAATACATCCTAACTCGTTTCATTTTCACGGGAATTTTTTCTCCTTCCTTGAGAGATGTTGAGATGTCTTCTGTCAGATTTGGTAGCTTTTTAAAGAAATTTCCAAAACCAGTTTTTGGCCCAAATGCATTGAATTGTGTAGCTAAATTATTGTAGCTGTCATCCTCTTGTGTGAACTCTCAAAAGCATCCATTAGGTTGTTTGTGCATATATTTTTTTTACCAATCAAGCAGTGTTTCTGTGCTTGTTATATGTCTCTGTGCTTTATGTCAAAAAGGGCAGAAGTGAGATGTGAATCTTACTTGTTTCATTTACAAACATGTAAATGAAAGTTTAGATGATTTTATCAACTTAATCAAGATCCTATGTGTGTGTGAAACAGAGGGGGGGAGTGTTTTCATTTTTTGTGTTTTTTTTTTCATTTCATTGCAGGACTTTTTTAAAAAAGATGTGACTTTTTGTGTACAATAACTGTTTCAGCAAAATGCAACATTTTGTACATTTTAGTGCAAAATACGTTGTTATACAAAGACAGAAAATGAACAATATGGGGAAAATGTTGGTCTCTCAGTCTTAAACGGGGCAGCAGAGGGGGGACAAACAGTTTTTGCCTGTTGTGACATACCATTTTTCGTCTATGACAAATAGCTTTGTGAGAGTTCTTTATGTCTGTGGCACAGAAAAAAAATATACAAATTGTGGAAACCTCAGTCAAAGTTCTGTATGGTCTAAATCCAATTGTTAGTCTTAACTGAAGTAGATCCATTGACTCAATGGCTGAATATCAAGTCAACACATGGGTAAATCCCATTAATCAATTAAACAATTGAATCAAAGATTTAATGCTGAGTCAACACATAGATAAGTCCCACCAATTCAGCACATCTCTAGTTAGCACTAACCAACATAAATCAGTCCTTTGTCTTGTTCTCATGCTGGGTATAAGAAATGTCATGAGAGTTAACAGACTCTTAGAAGGTTTTCTCGATGAGTCAAGACATCTTGGGTTGTCAAGAATGACCAATTTCATGAAATTGCTACACAACCTTAGTGGGGATAGCAATAGCATTATAGCATTTATATTTGTATACCTCTTATCAGTGCAAAGCACTCCCTAAGTGGTTTACCATGTGTTATCTCATTGTCCCCAACAAGCTGGGTACTCATTTTACTGACCTACGGAAGAATGGAAGGCTGAGTGAACCTTAGATCCCTCTGGGATCGAACTCATAACGTTGTGCCTGCAGTACTGGCATTTAATCACTGCACCACCAGGGCTCCTTTGAGATGGAACAGGAATTCATTCATTTCCCAACTGGGCTGAATTTGGAACTCTTAACCCCTCAAGAAACTTATGTTGGGGGAAAATGGCATGTTAAATGTTTCCACAACTTGAAGGACCTTTTTGTTTTTTGTTTCTGACACACAAAATGGACAGGAGTTTAAGAAACTGCACAGCTCTGCAGTAAAACCTGTGTTCACACTCTTTTCACTACATACAGAAAACTTCCCAGCTTTCAGAAGGGGAAAGATCCACCAATGTTTTGTTTTGTTTGCTATGTACTTGGGAGAGGTGTGCTCAATGCAGAGCTAAACTGTACAATAGATCCCCATAGAAACAACATGGTGAAGGATTTGACATCATGACTGTAGTTAGATGTTACATGAGTGAAATGTTGGGTGGCAGGAAAAGAAACTCAGGCTGACTGAAGCTATACCCTTTGGCAATTTGAATGTTATGCAACTCAAATGTTATACAACAAAAAAAGAAATCCAGGCTGACAGAACCTGCACCTTTTTTCTGGTTTTGGTGTTGCACAATTCAAATGTTACATGATAGGAAAAGAAACTCAGATAGGGCATAAAAAAAGTTTTCATTGTTCTCAACATCTGTCAGGAATAAAAAAAACCCTGAGATTTACCATCTCTAAATCCTAATTGGGAGTAGGGGACACTATTGTGCAAGGAAAAAAATCCCTGTATCTGCACTATCTTGGCATCTATCACTTTTGATGATTCAAAACTATGGGTATAAGCATAGAAAAGAGCAGGAACCTGTTTATGATTGCTGAGCCTCACTGGTTAGCATACATGGTGTGAATTATGGTTGGGGAGATGAATATTTATGTAACTAAAAGAATGAATATAGCAGACCTCCCAGTGTTTAAATATTAACAGAGAATTATACAGATTTTGACCTATTCATATTAATTAAGAAGAAAACAAGATGCAATCTCACATGCCTAGCATTAACACTGTAAATAGCAACCATCCCAGGGCATTGTGAACAATCTGGGTCAGGAACGTAATGTGTGGAGAGGTGAACATAATCTTTCCTCAACCAACTATAGAGTTTTATAGGGCTGATAAGATTAATTTGTCTACCCAGGACAGTGATTTTGTAATAACTGTTTTATGCATGGGTGGCCCATGAAGAGGGATCACTTCATCTCAAAATAGCAGGTTGAAGTGTCCACCCACCTTAGTATTTAATGTAAAAATAAATAAATAAATGCAGACTTTAGATAAAACTACACAAATTCAAAAGAATCTTATTTACTTGTTTGACTGACTTTTGTAGATTTATCTGCTGCCTATATTTATTATATTTACATTATGTAATCTGGCTCCCTACCTTGCAGCAGAGACGCTTGGGTTGTGGAGCCGCCTTTGCCACCGTTCTGCGGCCAGGAGATCATCCTGCTGGTTGCAGGCAGCGTCGCCTGCGATGGAGGATAAGGGGTGGGGCCAGAGGCTATTTAAAGGCCTGCCACCCCTCCCCTCCTCCTCCTCAGATCTAAGCAATCGTTGATCACTGGTTGTGGTGCTGTACGCTGAAGAGGAGGACGATCGGGAACAGTTGTTGTATTCCTCCATTGGCCACGATCAGCTGGTCTGCTGGCTGGATGGCCATTAGGGGGTCACGGCTGTGGCCCAATTTCGGCTGAAGAACTTCAGGCATCCAGAGTTCAACCACTCACTTGCAGCTCTGCGCAGGCGAGGATAGTAGCAGAGGCTGTGCCTGTCAGGACTAATTTCTTGTGTCCCGAAGGCATTCCGTGATGGGGGAGCCCTCTGAGGGTGTCCCGCTTGCAAGTGCCCAACTCTCCCTTCATGGCTCGTTGGACATCGGCAGGGTAGGAGCCGCTCCGGAGCTTCAGCGTGACAGTTGCCACAGCAACTTTTCAGGGAGTATTGAGCTCGGGGGGTTCTGGATTGGAGTTGGGTGTGCTGCCAGGAAGTTAATTGCTACACATGGTTTTGAACATAGGTTGCTTGTTTTTTTCAGTGATCCAGTAGTCAGATTTAGCATTCACTGGGGAACTGAGGGCTGGTGATCCCCTGGAGCAATTTTACAGTGGCCGTAATTACTACATTTGGATTGATCACTGGGGAATAAATGTTGGTGGGCCACCAGAGGGGGTATCTTGCTGATAGTTGATTGTTGCTCCCTGCAAGTTGGTTGTTATTCCATGCAATTTTGGCGGGCCACCAGGGGGTGTTGACATCGGTTGATTGTTGTTCCCCCAGCTTTTGGCAGGCCACCAGGTGGAGCTGTCAATAGCAATTGCCTGGGCAGTTCCCTGCAATTTTGGCAGGCCACAAGGGGGGTGTTGACGTCAGTTAACTGCTGTTCCCTCCAGTTTTTTTGGCGGGCCAACAAGGGATCTATCAACAGCAGTTGGCTAGGCAGTTATCTGCAGTTGTCTGTAGTTCCATTGGCAGGCCACCAGAGGGATATTACTATAATCCCTGGAGGCCTTTTAGGATTCTTTTTTGCTAGGCCCAGGAAGCCATTTTGTGGGATCTTTTCTGAAGGCGGCAGCCATTTTGTGCTGGTTTGGCACCAGGCATTCTTATTGGGATTCCTGGTTACAATCTGGTGACCATTTGATCTGACTTACCATAGTATTTGACCTGCCTGGTGCTTATTTCAATATTGCTTGACTGTTTGATTGGCTGTTCTTAATAATGTAATAATAATAATAATAATAGGTACATTAGGCACTTGCTTCACAGTCAATCAATCTTGTCTGTTAAAATGGCTTCCAAAAAAGGTAAAGGGGGGTCAGAAAGGACAGGGGCAGGCTGCTAAGCAGCTGCTGCCAACTCCAGTGGACCTGGATCCTCGCTCGTCCAGTGATGAGGAGGATCATATTCCATGGAAGGCAATTTTAGCAAGGATCCAGCAACTTGAGAAGTTATATTATATCTTCAAATTTACATTGTGAATGACCGTCACTTTTATGTCTGAGTCAGGACTCTCAAGTAGAATATCAGATAGCTGAAGAAAAGCAGAGCAGAGCTCTGAGTGTTTTAGAGAACTATTTTAAAAAAATATCAAACTCTGAATCTCTTGGGTATCTATGAACTGAACTCAATGATGACGGATGAAAAACAGAACCTTGTTTATTTGTTTGAAAAACAGAACCAAATTTAAATGGCTCTTTAACCATCTCCCATGGATGCTTCTTTGAGGGCTTGCTTCTACAGTGGGCCCTCCTGATCTGTGTTCAAGAGGAATGAAGTGGTGAATTCTAGCAGCCATGGTAAAAAGAAGGATGGCTGATAATATTCTTTCTTGCTTAAATGCTTTGGAGTGCAACATAGACCAAGATAGAGCTTTGGGATCCAAGCATGCAGATGGTGCAGTTGGAGTGGATCAGCTTCCGGTTAATCCTCATGAACCGCCTGTGAGCGAAAACTTGGTCCGTGGGACTTGAGGTGAGTCCATTGGTGAACCATCTACTCCAGTTGCAAGCACGACTTGGCCTTGGGGTTCTTGGCCTTCACTGACACAAAGCACACACATTACTCTGGACACACAGCCAGCTCACGCTACCTGGCCAATGAAGCAGCAGGCATTAAATTGGATCCCACCGCAATGGTCCCCTGAATGAATTATGGGTCTGGATCAATGGCACCCCACCTTTGGGTTTAGCCAGGGCTTACTGTGTACTGCTTAAGGGATGGGATATGAAGCAATAACTTATTCACCCATTCCATTTGGTGAGATGTCCCTCCCGTTAGGTGATCATTTGCTTCAATCTACTAGGGATAAGATAATGAAAGGGGAATATGTGGATTTGTTTTCCCTACTCTATAGGGAAGTGGAGAAAAAAGAAAGGGATGAAATGGATGAGAAGGATAAAGAGAAATTGAAGAAGAGAAAGGTGGAGAGGAACTGGACTAATTGGCTTTCCAGATTTCTCATTTATGCCGGGGTTGTTGTTAAGGCATATCCTCATCGTGCAGCGGCCCTGTTTCAGTATTTAGATATAATTCACCAGGCTTATGGTGATTTTGCTGGTCCAGCATGGCTTCTGTACTATGAGGCCTTTAGGAAGAGGGCTGCAATTTACCCTTCTTTGAGATGGGATAAGATGCATCCTCAGTTATGGATGCAGCTTATGACTCCGGCTCGCCCAATCCAAGGTGAGAGGACTCATAGTGGTCACCTGGTTAAGTCATCTAGCAGCCCCACACTGCGTGCCCCTGCTGGCATGGTTTTGGCCACTAAACAGTTGTGTTGGGAATTTAGTTCGCATGGGTCTTGCACTAAGAATCCCTGCAGGTTCAGCCACGAGTGCTCTATCTGCAGTGGGGGGCATTCCTTTCGGAACTTCCCCAGGGGTAAAATGTTTACCTGTGGGGCTAGGGCCAATCAAGGAGGGAGGGGCAGGGGTTCCACCACTCACCCTCAAAAAGGGATCCAGCCCAATCAACAATGAGGTTTTACAGTGATGTCTCAAAGTTTAATAATAATAATAATAATAATAATAGTAATAGTAATAATAAAATTTATTTATACCCCACCCCTCTGTTAAAACAATCGGGGCGACTTACAAAAATTAAAATACAATACAGATAAAAATCCCTAAACACCCCCACCCCACCCTCCCCCATAAAAAAATATTAAACAAATGTAAATTAAAAGCAACGGTCTAAAATCACCTTTAAAAACAATAAATACAATAAATAGCCAGCGGACTAAAGAAGCCAGGATCCCCTGAGGCCAGGATCTAATTTGGAAAGGCCTGCTGAAAGAGATCCATCTTTAGTGCTTTTTTAAAGCTACTCAGGCTTGTCATCTAACGGATCTCTTTCGGCAGCTCATTCCACAATTTGGGGGCGATTACCAAAAAGGTCCTCTGGGAGGTTGCAGACAGCCTAGATTTTTTGTGCCTGAAGCAAATTCCTCCCAGAGGACCGGAGTGCGTGGGGAGGATTGTATGGGAGGAGGAGGTTCCGGAGATAAGTTGGACCCAAGCCATTTAGGGCTTTAAAGGTAATAACCAACAGCTTATACTGGGTCCGGAAAGTGATAGGCAGCCAGTGGAGAGATCTTAACACTGGAGTTATATGGTCTCTCCGAGATGTTCCCGAGACCACTCTGGCTGCCATATTGTGTACCAACTGAAGTTTCCGGACAAAGCATGAGGGCAGCCCCATGTAGAGCACATTGCAGAAATCTAGACGAGGGGTTACCAGCGTGTGCACCATAGTCTCGAGGTCCCTTACTTCTAGGAAAGGGTGCAACTGGGATATCAGCCAAAGCTGATAACAGGAGCTCCTGACTGTCGCATTCACCAGACTAGTCATCTGAAGCAATGAATCAAGGAGCACCCCCAGACTGCAAACACAGTCCTTAATGGAGAGTGTGACCCCATCCAGGACTGGAGGTTGCAACCCAACTCCTGATTTCAGGGCCGCTAACATGAGCACCTCCGTTTTGTCTGGATTTAATCTCAATCTGTTTTTCCTCATCCAGCCCATTACTGCTTTAAGACAGTCATTAAGAGGAGAGACACCATTGGTATTCGAGGCCGACGATCGGGGCAAGGAGAAATAGATCTGGGTGTCATCAGCATACTGATAACACCCAGCCCCATAACTCCGAATAATCTCACCCAGCGGCTTCATATAGATGTTAAACAGCATCGGGGACAGGATGGCGCCCTGCGGAACACCACAAGTAAGCTCCTTTCTGCTGGAGCAACTGTCCCCGAGCAACACCCTCTGGGACCTGCCCGAGAGGAAGGACCGGAACCTCTGGAGCGCAGTGCCTCCGATTCCTAACCCTCATTTTACCCAGATAGGAAGGCACCCAAAATGTTACCAGTTTGGTTTTAGGATTCCTTTTCAAGGTGTTAGGCGGTCTTTCTGGGCACATAATTTAAAATCAGTTTTAGGTTTGGAACATGTAGTTAGGGATAAAATTAAGAAGGAAGTTAAGGAGGGTCAGGTTTTGGGTTCTTTTTCAAGTCCTCTGGTCCCCAACCTAAGAGTTTTGCCTCTGGGAGTTGTGCCAAAAAAGGCCCCTGGGGAATTTAGACACATTTACCATTTATCGTATCCTAAAGGTGATTCAGTGAATGACTATATTCCCCACGAGCTGCGTATGGTTAAGTATACATATTTTGATGCTGCCGTTAGGGTGGTTTGTCTGCAGGGTTGGGTTGCTGAACTGACAAAATGCGATATTAAATCTGCCTTTCGCCTTCTACCAGTTCATCCAGAGGATTTTGAATTGTTAGGTTTCCAGTTTGAAGGGCAGTTTTATATGGACCTGGCTCTTCCCATGGACTGTTCGGTTTTGTGCAACACATTTGAAACCTTCAGCACCTTCCTTGAATGGGCTCTGAAGGCTAGGACTGGCTTGCACAGTGTTGTACACTATCTAGATGATTTCTTTAATGATAGGGCCATCAATCTGGTCAGTGTAAATACTTATTTCAGCAGTTTGAGGCATCAGCTGGTGAATTGCGGGTTCTCCTGGCACCTGAAAAAAGGGAAGGTCCTGCCCAGGTGTTAACCTTTTGGGGTGTCGAAATTGACACAGTTAAACCAGCAGTGTAGACTGTCTGCAGCTAAGGTCAGCGATCTGAAGGATAGAGTTGGCTAGTTCTTCACACGGCATAAAGCCACCTTCTGTGAATTTCAGGTCCTTATAGGACATTTGAACTTCACTTGTAAGGTGGTAGCACCCTGCAGGGCTTTCCTTCGCCGGCTATGTGACACTATTAAGGGTGTGAGACAGCCCTACTTCTTAATTCACATTGCTAGGGATATAAGGGCTGACTTGTTGGTCTGGCTAAAGTTTTTGGAACAGTTTAATGGCATCTCTTTTTGGCGTGAAGAACACAAGTTAAAAGGTAATCTGTACATTGCCTCAGATGTGGATGGATCCTCGGGGTTTGGGGTTTATTTTGGTGGATGGTGGTGCACAAGTAGGTGGCCTCCCGATTGGGCTGCCTCAAATGTTGTGGCTGATTTGACATTTCTAGAATTCTTACTGATCTTGGTGGCGGCCACTATTTGGGCTGACAAGTTGGCAAATTCATCTGTGCACTTTTGGTGCGATAATATGGCAACCGTCTAGGTAATAAAATCCCCTCGGGAGATGGTACTCATCAGGGCCTTTACATTACAATGTTTGAAGTTTAATATTCTGTTTTTTGTGCGGCATGTGGTGGGCATTAACAATGGGATTGCTGATGCTCTTTCCTGCATGCAGGTGGAGTGCTTCAGAGAGTTGGCCCCCGACACAGCATCTGAGGGCGATCCAATGCCGGCAAGCCTTTGGAGGCTTGGGTGGTTGAGCTCATGAGGGCACTAGGTAAATCCATGGCACCGAGCACTCAGAAGGGATACACCAGGGCCTTATGTGATTTTTTTTTTTCAGTTTAGGGAACAGTCAGGCTTCACACAGGGTGTTCCTGTACCTTTTCAGCATCTTTTTCAGTTTTGCCTATACCATAGGGGTTTATCTCCACAATCAATTAAGATTAGACTTTTAGCGATTGCTTTTTGGCTCAAAGCTCAGGGGGATTTCAGCCCACATAGTACGGGGGATTTCCGTATTAGGAAAGCCCTGGAAAGGTGGTCCAGAGATCGGGGACATAGGGCTGATAGTAGGTCCCAATTTCTCCTGCCATTCTAAAAGGGTTGGCAAAAGTTTGGTTAGACATTTGTAAGTCTCCATACAAGGTGCTGCTTTTTCATGCAGTTGCATAGACAGCCTTTTTTGGCACCTTACACATTAGTGAGCTTGTGCAGGCATCCAAGATGGATGCTTCTCATCGAGCTCTGGAATTGAGAGGTGTCATTATGGAGGATGCCAGGTCACTCTGACCCTGTGTTTTTCTAAGACGGACCAGCATGGGAAGGGCAAGTAATGTCACTTGCTGCCGTGCAGTGACCCAGAGTTATGTCCAGTTAGGGCTTTACAACAGTTTTTAAGAATTCAAGGGTCACTACCAGGCCCAATCTTTGTGCATGCGGATTTTTCCCCACTGACCAAATACCAGTTCTGGATACTGACGACTAAAGCATTAGGTAAGTTGGGTCTTCAGGGGGTCCATTTTGCCACCCACTTCTTCCGCATAGGAGCCGCTTTTATGGCCTCTGCAATGGGCATGCCGTCAGCAGCAATCCAAGGGATTGGCCGATGGAAGTCCTCCTCCTATTGGCATAACATGCTTCCACTTACCTACTAACTGGTTATCTTCCCCTTTTGTTTTTCAGATTCTAGGTCGATGTTGGTAAGGCTGTGGGTGCTGATCTGTGGCCACAGTATGGTGTACTGGGCGGTCCAACAGGCCGGACTGTGTCACTTTGGGCCTCACCTGAGTTTGGGGAAAGGGGTGACAATTGAGTGGTTAGGAAGGAGGGGTTTATGTTGGTGTGGCCTTCTGCCACTTCTTTTTGAGGAGTGCCAAGGGCCTCCACATAATGTCCTTATTCTACACCTAGGGGGAATGATTTGGGGCTATTGAAGGGGAAGGCACTGGTCCTTCAGGCAATCCATGACATGCAGGTAATCAGGTCACGGTGGCCTGAGGTTACCGTCATGTGGTCTGCCATGCTGCCAAGATGGCACTGGAGAGGGGAAGGTGATCCCCATTTGCTGGATAAAGCCTGGAGGGGAACTAATCCGGAAATTAAGAATGCCATGTATAAGGGGTTGGGATACTACCTGCTTCACCCTGACATTGTGTCCAAGAGGCCCGAGCTCTACTGAGCTGATGGGGTGCACCTTTTGGATGCTGGAAATTTGATTTTTTTGAGTGATGTCCAGCAGGGGTTGAGGGAACTTTTGGATGAGTTGGTGAGGGAAAGGGACTAAGCAGATGCTTGCCCCTTTCTGTGGCAGGGAAGGAGGAGGCGTTGCTTTGGTGGGCATCTTGGCACCAATTTCTGTTGAAGGTAGGGTCTCTAGAAGGGCCGCTTCAGCTCGTGGGGCCTAAGGGGACAGAAGGAGACCCACCTTGAGATTGGCCTAAAGGATAATCCTTCACACCAATCTGTGAGGCTTGGGTGAGGGACTTTTTGGGTGTATCTTCCAGATGCGGGCCAGCTAGTGAGCAACCCCAGGCAACTGGGGTTCCTCTCCAGGACCCAGGTGTTCACCAGGGAAGGCTGAGGAGTGTGGTCCAGGATAGACCTACTGCCTCAGCTGGTCCCTCACCAGGTTGCCTCCCCCAGCTGAAGATTTTAGAGGGAATTTAAATAGGTTGATTTCAATAAAAAGACTTTATTTCACCCTGTTTTATGTGTGTGGTCTCTTTATTCCGCAATCGGCCGGCAAAAAACGTACTAGTTTTATTTATCTATTCCTGAAATTTCAGGTTGGTTGTTTACTCTTTTAATATTAGAATTTATTAATTTTTGAACATGTACAATGCAGGAATACAGGGCATACTAAATATTCAAGAATAAAAAATGGCAAAAGGAAAGATGGAAGAGAAAAACAAAGAAAGAGAAAACACACAAAAAAATATATGACTCCTCTCTCTCTGTGTGTATACAATAAAAATGAATTTAAGCTAACACTAAGAGTAATACACCATACTAAAACAATGAACTGGAGTAAACACTACTACTAACTACTACTAACTAATTAACACATCATGGGGCTATGACCTCCCCTCCAATCTGAACTGAAATGATCTTACTGGGATTGTTAATAACTATAACCACAGATTATTGCATTGTTACTATTCTTCTTGCTCAAAAAGTCCATAAATATCTTCCAATCTTTCAGAAAATCTTCAATTGGTTTATCCTTTAAGATCCAAGTTTGTTGTTTACTTTTGAGTGAGGTCTTACTACTTATTTTCTCTTTCTTGGAGGGGGGGGGGAATCATGAACTTCCAGTATATTTAAGGCTTTCTAGATAAATGCTAACACCTTGAATTAGGCACAGTAACAAATCAGAAGCATTTCCAATTGATATATAATGGGTTAATATAGTTTACAAAACACATACCTTTCATTTGCTCACATGTTGTGGAACTCCCTTCCACAGGAGGTTCAGTTGTTCCCTCTTTGCTGTCTTTCTTCTATCAGGTAAAGACATTAAAAAAAAATTGGTTTTTAACTCATTGTAGAAGATGGTACTACTAACGGGGAAGGATGTTGTGTTAGTATTTTATTACATTTTAAATGTGTTTTAAACAAGTTTTTCAAAAAATATAAATTGTGGTTTAATTGTCTTTTAACTTTTGTATTAATAGTTTTTTATTCATGCTTTGATTTAAATGGTTGTACACCTCTTGGAATTCTGTGCAGGAAAAGGGAGATATAAATTAAACAAATGAACAATTTGGCTGCAACACTTTGTTCAGGATGAATATTTTGAACACTTTTCAAGGGTCACTCAAAACATCCCACATTGCAGTCATTTGAACAGGAAATTTGGTTTCCATCCTTGTATGTTTTTAAAGGACCTGAAATGATAGGCTCTTCCCCATTCTTAAACTTCTGCAAGCTTCTTCAAGTTGCCATAAATTATGGATATAATTAATTGTAGGCTACTAAAAAGACAAACAGTGGTGTCTTGTTGTTGTTCTTGTTGTTTGATGGATTCTTTACAATGTTGACCAAATCATGCCGCTTCAACCCCAAACTCTTTATTAAAACATTCAACTAAAAGCAGCATGGGGCCTTTCTCCAGCTTAGAAGAATCATTGAGCACATCGAGTCTGCTAATAGTAATGCATGATGTTATGCTTTCTCCCAAGGCGACATTCAAGCCACAGAAGAAGCCTCAGGCTCAACACTGTATAAAGAACTCACTACAGATTAGGCAAAGGCAATCCTGAGACAGCAGTTTACAGAGAAGAATACCAAGCAGTCATCTCTACTGGTGCTGCTCCAGGTGAACAAGCATATGGTGCAATCAAAACAGGAAGCATTCATTTGCAGATGGTTTGTTCTGCTTGCAGATTTCATTGTCAATATTGCGAATGTAAGCTTCCCAGAGGTTTCCCCAAAAGGCACCTCTTTTTTCCCTCTTTCTATTTCCAGATGTTTGTGTGGGGAGAGGGGAAGAGACAACAGATTTTCTGTAAGATTTATTTAAAGTTTACCACATGATATCTCTTAATCACAAAGTACCATCCCTGAAAGAATAATGAGGGATGAAAACTTGTACAATATATGGAAACATCACTGTCTAAACTATCAACAGATCCTACAGAAGGCAGGAAATTAATGTTATCTTATTTTTCAGAGGCTGTGGGGGAGGCTATTGTATAGCATATGCCACTTTGGAATAAAAAAATAATTCAAATGTCTTCATATATTTTCATTCACAAGGCAGCTTGAAGTATTTTAAAGACCCAAGTCACATGGTTGGTGATTCCCATTTCAATGATCTTTAGATGGCCAGGCTATATCAGTGGGATCAAATATGGCATTGCACATTGGACTGGATTCATAGAGGAGCACGCAAAAATACAAATGATTTTGTGCATGCAACGAAGGACTTTTTTTTTTTTTTTTTTTTTTTTTTTTTTTAGTAGCACACATTTCCATCTCATGGAATACTATTCCAGAGAGCATCTCATGTGGGCTGCAATCACAGTCAACAAAAAAACAATTGCTATTGCTTTAACTGCCACTGCTACAACCTATGGGATCCTGGAATTTGTAGTTTGGTGAAGCACTTAGAATTCTTTGATCTGTTCTTCAGAATAACAGCACTAGAGCCCTGTGGCAGAGAATTCCAAGAACCTCAGCAAACTAGAAATCCCAGGATTCTGTGGGATGAAGCCATGACAATTAACATAGGTTCAAAAGATTATACAGTTGCCCCTCGACATTCACAAACCTAGCATTTGCAGTTTTGAATATTCACAGTTTTGGGAGGGCCCCCCCGCCCTCCCAAATGCAGCAACAGGGGGCCTCTGAAGGCCCCGTGAAGGCCTTGGGGGGGGAGGGGGAGGGCCAGGGAGGTGACCACGGGGCCTCCGGAGACTCTCCAAAGGCCCCGTGAAGGCCTTGGGAGGGAGTGGGGAGATCTGGGGAGGCATCCACAGGGCCTCTGGAGACTCTCAGGGAGGGGGAGGGCCAGGGAGGCAACCACAGGGCCTCTGAAGGCCCCATGAAGGCCTGGGGAGGGAGGGCTGGGGAGGCATCCACTTGGCCTCGGGAGGGTCTCTGGAGGCCCCGTGAAGGCCTTGGGAAGGAGTAGGGAGGCGCGGGAAAGCAACTATGGAGCCTCTGGAGGCCCTGTGGTCACTTTGGCGGGGGAGGGGGAGGGCAGTCATTATTTGCGGAATTTTCACATTCGGGGGGGGGGAGTCTGTGGAACCTAACCCCCACGAATGTGAAGGGATGACTGTAATCATATGGTTGGATTATACCCTTGATGTGTATGTGTCAGTGGGGAGAGACCATTGCTTCTAGAAGTGAATAAGTCCCTGTGCAAAAACCAGCAACTTTGACTTCTCAGGGTCTCAGTTGTTATACATTAGCATATATTGAAATCCATACAGTTGGAGTATTTTTTAATCTGAAGAACTTGATTATGGTTAGAGGGTGAGTAATCACTGTCTCTTCTTGTACTTTGCTACTTCTGCATTTTCATTCATTGTGGCCTTACTTTTGTATTTATTAATGTTCCATGGTGTAAATTTGTTGTATCTCTAATTTTTATCAAGACAATTAATGAAAAAGTTCTTTTGTTACCCCAAAATAAGTATTATGATGCCAAGATTTTGTTTCTGTATGTAGAGATGAGGAACTCTCTTGGGGTGTGTGTGTGTGTGTCACAATGACCCCCATTGAACCTTGGAGGGTCCCATCCCTGAATATCTTCTCTCTCTCTCTCTCTCTCTCTCACTCACACACACACACACACACACACACAGAGAGAATGCCTAATGCAAAGGATGTGAAGAGGCTCTTGTGGGATGTTTTACTTCATAACAAAATGACTGTCTGTGTATTATGCCATTGTTTTGGTTGAGAAGGAATGCTATTTCCTGTTCTGTCTCAGGCAGCAAAATGCCTTGGGTCATCCCTGTTAAAAACTGAATTCAACATTAGCACTCCCATGATAAGTTTTGAAATATAGAATTGGTACCTTTTTGATGAAGCTGCAATTATTTGAATAGCAGCTCTCTTTATGTTACTGAGCCTTTAGGGATTAACTATTTTAAACATAATTATAATAGTGATATTTCTATAAATATGGAGAAACTATTTTGAGATATTTGGAAGTTTGCAGAGAGATTCCACTATACTATATATACTTCTCAGACCGAAATGTCATGGACACCAGTAGGGCAAGTAGCAAAAGATCAATTTTCCAGCAAAGGGCTCATCTACACTGATGAGGACATCCAATTTACCTTCAGGTTACCCTGGTCTGCAGTGACCACGGGTTTGTCCATGATTGCCACACATACCAAGGTGCATTCAGGACCACTGTCCACACAGTTATTCATTCCAAATTCACCCTGTTCTGAAAAATGCCAGTAAGTATCTGTGGCCACTGTTTTCCTCCTCCCCCACCATGCACATGAATGTATGTGTGTCCTCATTGCCTCTACCTTTTTTTCCATGGTTCAGAGGGGCTTTGGACATCCTATTAAGTGGAGGTACATGCACCTAGCGATATGGGTATGCTGGTATGAGCTTTTCCAAACTGCCATGTTTACAAATAAATGGTGATGAAGGAACTGTTTAAAAATGTAATTGGAATAAGGAAAGATATATTTCCTGGTGGGTAAAGTCAACTGATCACCTGGCCCAGAGAGCCTTCTCCTCAACAGTTCTGCCCACCCACTGAAATGCCTCCCCCTGGTCCTACACTGACTTGCTATGGAGCACAGTCCAAGCACATGCACAAATATCTGGATTATCTACTCAGATATGGAGTAAGTCCCAACTCTGAGGCACTGAAAAGACATAGATTTGAGCTGTATATCATCTGGATAGCTCAGTATGAAAACTAAGTAAGATCATTTTATTTGGCCCATGTAGACAAACCCACAGTCAAACAACGAACAGGTATCAATTCGATTTTCTCCCAAAGTTACAGGTGTTTACCACACAAGCCAGTTGTTTTGGATTCTTCTCTTTGAAAACTACTTCTCCTGTACTCTGAAAGGTAGTGTAATAGCAATGCACTCTTTGACACCACCACTGCATTTACACCCAGCCCAACCACCAATGTTGAAGATGCCCAAGGAATCCTCAAAGGAGAAACGATAAAACTACACCCACATTATGCCCTCTATGCTCCCAATATCACAATGTGACATCCATACCCAAAGTGGTCTCTAAACCATAGTGGGATAAGAGGTCATTAACTGATTACTTCTGATGGAAAATAACTGTTCTCCAAACAACCCAACAGCAGTACAGCAGAGTATCAGGAGAACCACAATGTCATTTAACAAGCTCCAGGCAAAGATGACACTCTGCAGTGCAATTGAGGTATAACAGTGTTATGTGATAAGCCTCAGATGCTAGGAGTAAGTAGCAAAAAGAGAGATTCATTCAGTAGATATTTACTGTGAGATACCATCATGGATAGGGAAACCTTTGGTCATTCAACTATCACTGAAGTCAGGGTTTCATGCACCCTAAGCAGGATGAGAAATGGTCAGAGATCACCCAGTAAAGGAGGGTGATCAACCCAGAGCTGGCTAGGCAGATGAAGCCTCTGATGCTAGGTAGTTTGGAAAGGACGGTGGTAGAAGCTACCTAGAAATTCCAGTCTGTTGGATAAGAGACCTGTTGTTACAGGCAGCCTTCTGAGGGGGTCCTCAGCTAATTTGCTTCCTTCTGCTGCACTAGAAAGCACTCTCCCATAATCAAAGCTGGGCAAAGATTCAAATACTAATTTGGTTGTCATCTGTAGGGGTATCAACTTGTCTTTCCTGTCAGCCAGCAAAATGACCTGGTCTAGCTTTAAATCAGCCACATCTGGAAAGCCACAGGTTCCTCACCACTGATTTAAATGTAATGTCAACTCAGTTTTGCTATCTTTAGAGAGTTTTTCATTTAGTACTTTACAAGCATGCCTAAATGTCTCAAAACAGAAAAGAAGCGATTTTGTATTAGAATAACTTTTGAGTTTCATTTTGCATTTCTGTCCAAGTGACTCTTTGGACACAGGAGTCCAAAGGCACATTCCCCTGTCAGCCTTCACTAATCACACTACTGGCAATTGACTGGGAGCTGAGTCTCTTGCTACCAGAGCTCTGCTATTGCCCCTGACAAAACATAAAACTATTCCAAACGTTTCAACAAAACAATAAAAATATCATTTGTGCTACAGTAGCAACAATAGTTTTGTAGATGCAGTTTTAAGAAGACTGGGTAGTCTCAAAGGTGCCATGGTGCTTTTTGTCTTCATACAATAAGGCAGACAGTTCTTAGCATTTCAATAAAACATGCAGAGAAGTCTTTCTAAATTCTAAATTACCGTGCCAAAGCCTAAAGCGCTGGAAGTTTCATCTCAGTAATCCATATGATTTTTTTCTTTGTGTATCAACGTATAATGCTAAAGAATTTTGATATTACAATTTTAGTTAGTTTCCATAGATACTTGCAATGAGACTGACATGTTATGGTAAATATTGCATTACACTGAGAGCGCAGCGAGACAGAAATCTATAACAAAAACCTGTCTTAAAGGATTTTACAAAAGGGATGAAAAAACAACAACAAAGACTTGACTGCCAAGGCCAAACTGGATGTTATCTAGACAAATGTATGATCTGAAGCCCACAATGGCAAAAACAACAGGGAATGTGGGATCACAAAACACTTTTATTGGGCCAAAAGGCAATCAGAAGCAAGGGGTTGTTAACCCCTACTTCACTTAATGTACCAATATCGGTGCAAAGCTTAGCTTGGGACAAATACTTTTAAAAGTGATATATCTACCTGCAAGCAGGAATGGTAGACAGAAAAAATGGTGGACACCCCCATTTGCCCACTGATTCTCTACTGAAATGGCCCTATCCCCAATGCTGGAAACTCCAGTTTTCCATGAAAAATCTAGTTTGGTCATTTTTCAGGAGCAAGTGAGGACTTATGTGCTTACCCCACTCATCTTATGCAGTTGCTAATGGAACACAGCAGTAAAATCTTAAACACCAACCTGATGGGAAGATAATGGCTTCCAATATAACTAGCCAGAATGTAGTAGCTGGGGAGCATGACAGCCCTGGGAGCAAAGTACTGAAAGACAGAACTGTGCATGCTATGCAGACTGCCTTGATCCTCCCAAACTAGTTTGCAGTCCTCAAGTATAGTGGAAAATATCTTTCCCTTGCTGCTGCTGAATTCAGGGGTCACACCAGTTGGCCTCTGTATGTGAAATGGGAGAGGGGCCATTTTGTCCTTTGCTTCAAGTAGCAAAATTTGTTTAATCAGCCCTGCAGGAAGGAATTTATGAACCGGTTCTGGTGGTGGTGGTACTGGTCATGTGCCCTTTAGTTGTTTCTGTCTTACGGCAACCCTAAGATGAACCTTTCACAGCATTTTCTTGGCTTGATTTGTTTAGAGGGGGGTTTGCCATTACCCTCCTCAAAGGCTGAGAGAGTGTGACTTGCCCAAGGTCACACAGTGGGTTTTCATGGCCGAGCAGGGATTTGAACCCTGCTCCTCAGTAATTTGCCTGTTTTAGGAGCTGCTTTAATGTGAAAAGTGCCAAGAATGTGATCATTTTTCAACTCATTGTTATCCTACCCTTGGAAGTTGGGATGCTGTTGAAGGTCCTGCTCCCTTCAATTAGTAATTGAATCCATCAGATGAGGAGCTTAAGTACCTTTTAAAAAGCACTAAAGATGGATCTCTTTCAGCAGGCCTTCCTGATTAGATCCCGGCCTCAGGAGCTGTGTTGCCTGGCCTCTTTTAGTCCTTTACTGACTCGCTGGCTGTTTATTTTGTATTTGTTTTTTTATGTGATTTTAAGTTTAGGTGGATTTTAATTTGATACTAGTTTAATATCTTTTTATGGGGGAGGGTGGGGGTGGGTGGGGCTTAGAGATTTTAGTCTGTATTGTTGTATTTTAACTGTTGTAAGCCACCCCAATTGTTTTTAACAGAGGGGCAGGGTAAAAATAAATTATTATTATTATTATTATTATTAATAATTTGACACTGAAGAAGGAGTCCTATAACTGAATATTTTGCATCACAATTAAGATGAAAGATGTGGAAATCTGTCAGTTTCACTTTCTCTTGAATTCAATTCATTTGAACATCTTGAACATAAAGAAATTTGGGGATTTTTCTTTTCCAGTCAAAAAGTGAGTTGAACAGAAATGTTATCCCATTCCTAACTGATAAGAGTTATAATTATATTGCTAGGTATTGCTGAGTACATTAGGGTGTTCAATAATGTATGGAGAATTAGGGATGGTAATTCTCAATTTTTCCCATCCCGATGGGTGTTGGGATCCATCTACTTTTCTTCCAGCTTCCCATCATCCCCTTCTCCTAATGACAGGAAGCTGCCCAGCTTTCTCTCAAAACTGTGCAGCTTTTACTGAAAAGCACACAGCTATTCCATCTGACATGTTTTCCCACAACTTTCCCTTCTTTCTCCCTGCTCCATCTCAAAGAGGCACAGAAATTGTGACCTGTGAAAAAATGCTACAGCTGCCAAATCAGCTTTTTTTTTTTGGGGGGGGAGGATTTTTTCCAGAAAGTTGACAGCTCTTTCCAGGAAAGATTGGGGGGGGGGGTTTGCAGAGGGAAGCTGTGAGAGGGGGGAGCTGTGGATGTTTTGAAGCTGATGAGCTAATTTCTGTTTATTTCTGCAACTTCTCACCACCAAAGCCCTGATCCTGATGAGAAACTCTGAAAACTACCTTTTTAGGAGGGTGTGTTGAGAAGTAAACTGAAACATCTTTGCACAGCTTCTACTCAAGATTTCTGTGAAAGATTGGGGCCTGAGGACAGGAAAGTTGAGGAGGAAACATAAACTAGAGCATCAGCTGCCAAATTTTAGCTACTTCCCTACCTCAGTTTTTCACAGAAATCTTGACTAGAGATCATGAAAAGATATTTCAGTTTCCTCCTAAAGCACCCCCCCCCCAGCTGGTTTGACAGCAGCTGAAATGTGTTTTCAGAACCCCTAGTCAAGATTGGGGCTGGGTGTGGGGTAAAGTTGTGAGAAAAACATAAACTAGATCAAAACTATTATCAGGTTCCCCCTGTAACTCATCCCCCCTCCCAGTCTTTCACAACTCTCAAATGAGAGAGAAGGGAAGGGAAGTTGCAGAAAAATACAACCCAGAACATGTCAGCTGGAAAACCTATGGTTTTTTCAATGAAAGCTGCCCAGCTTTGTGTGGAGAAGAAAAAAAAGGTCTTGACAAAGCTGTGGGAACTTCACAGGTTTTCTTCCTCCACCTGAGTGTCCAGGAACTCTGATTTTGACCTCACTTGGAAAACTGGTGTATTCCTGTTCCATCCCTATTGAGAATTAGTGGTATACTCATGCTGCAGATGGTTTGCCTAATGCAGAGGTGGGAATTGTTTAGTTCACAGGCAATATGAATCCCTTGGGAATTCTACTTCAATCCTTGAGACCTTCACTGACCTTCCCAAGCCATTACACCACACAAAAATGCCCACCAAAATGGTCACAATAGCTCCAGGATATTTATAGATTTTTTTTTTTTTTTGCATCCCCACCCCCAAAGAAACAGGTCAAAGAAGCATCAAGAGTGACACAGCGTCACTCCTGGCCATCAAAAATAAGTACCTGCAACAGAATGCTGTGATCCTCTGGACATCAAGATCACCAGAAGGTGGGTAGTGAGATCCTTTGCGTTTCAAAGTATGCCCATTCCTGGCCTAATGTCACTTAGTGAGTTCAAATCACATGTTAAATGACTCCATATACATCTAAATCACTATGTTATACATGTTCTAGTGCAAGGCCCTAATCAGTACTGATTCATTTTTTGGTTTACATGGAGCAGTGGTGGCTGGCAGTTTCTAGGCTGGTGGGGTGGTCAATCCATTCTTGGTTTAGGTTCAAACTTTAAATGAACTCTCCAAGATGTTGTTTTGGAGACTGCCTTGAAAGTTGAGCTCACTGTCTGATGGGAACGGCAGCCAGAAATCGCCATAGATATAGGGTATATGGAGAGAGAGAGAGAGAGAGAGAAAGATGTCTTTGAGTTGCAACCCTAAATACATTTACTAAGGAGTAAGTTGCATCAAGTTCAGTGGGATTCACTTCTGAGAAAATATGCATAGAATTTCAGTGTCATCCTGAGCACATTCTGAAGATGTAACCAAAATATATAATCTTTGTATCCAACAACAAGTGTCGAGTGTTCATTTAAAGGGGCGGAGGGGTTGTACGGTCTGGGACCGCAAGGGGGCTCAGCCGCTTGCCGGCGGGCCTTTTTGCGGCCCGGCCGGCACCCCTGGATGCCCCTTGGGTGGCCCCATCCCCCCCCGCGCCGTCAGGGGTGGGGGGGGTGGAGCGTAGGACCGCGTGGCCCTCCATGGGGGCCACCATGTTGGTGTCCCCTTCCCAGGCTGCATCGCGGCAGGAAGGGGCGGAGGAAGGAGCGTCAGCCAATCGGGGCGGGCCGGACCATCCCCGATTGGCTGGACGCCTCCCTGAGGGGCGGGCCATCCGGCCGGCTCTGGCGCGGCCGGATGACGTCAGAGGAGGGGCGACGGAGCCGATATAAGGCGGCTCCGTCGGCTCTTCCTCCTCTCTAGGCTCCAAGGAGCCGAAGACCCACCCACCCTCCCTCAGGGGATTTCAACCTTGTCGCAATTTGCGGGGCGGCGGATGTCATGGGTCGTGATAGGCCATGAGGTCAAGGGTCTCCATCAAGTGCAAGTTCAAGCGCTAGTTCAAGTTTAAGTTCAAGTTCACGGGAGACCCCGCCTCTAGTGGTTAACTGTTTGTTTTCAGGGGAGGAGAGGGAGTCGGGCAGATGGTCCGGCCAACAGCCCTCTCCTCCAGGGTGTCAGCATGGGCTGACAGGTGTCTTGGCCCACATGGATGGGCTCAAGAAAAGGGGGTCACGACCCAGACATTGCCGCCAACCATCTAGCCATAAATTGCGGCCTTATTTTATTGCCAAAAAACATGTATTCACTAACCTGTATCTAACCTATGTTTTCTGAAGATGTAACCAAAATATATAATCTTTGTATCCAACAACAAGTGTCGAGTGTTCATTTAAAGGGGCGGAGGGGTTGTACGGTCTGGGACCGCAAATAGGAATACTGTCAAAGTCTACCCCTATCATTATGCAGGGTAGAAAGGATTCCCTTGAAAGGCAAATTCTAAAGGTGATATGGGGTCTGGAAACCAAGCTCTAGGAGGAACAGATGAGACAGCTGGGTATCTTTAACCTGGATAACAGAAGACTGATGAAAGGATGATATGACAACCATTTTAAAATATCTGAAGAGCTGACATGTGGAAGAGGGAACAAATTTATTTTCTCCTCCAAAGAATAGGATCCAAGCCAATTGATTCAAACTGGGGAAATTAATGATGACATTAGGAGGTGAGATCACTTTGAGGTACTGTAAGATCACTTTGATAAAAAAAATAGACTACCTCAGAAGATGATGGACTCTCTTCCATCAGCTCTTTTTAAACAAAGGATGAATGGGTGTCCATCTGTTAGGGAAGCTTTAGCTGGCAGGGTGCTTTAAGCTGTGCACTGGCAGGGGTTCAGACTTGATAACTGGTTGGGATTGTTTTCAACTTTATTTTATTATTCTACAACTCTATGAAAAATCATAGAAGCTAGAAAATCATTAGTTGTATAGTTTATTAAAGTTTATTTTAATTTATTTTAAATTTATTACTATAGAGGATTCTGTCTAGATTATCTGCTTCAGTTACCAAGATGGCACAAGTTACCTCTGTTGAGCATTATAAAAATGATGCACTAAAAAAATAATAATAATAATAAAGCAAAAAGGTAGGGGATAAGATATTAGCAAAGAACAAATGTTACATTGTGCTTAAGGTATGCTTTGCCCACCTCCCAGACATAGTTTCTCAGTCTCTTGATGTCACTTACATTTCTCTGGAAGTTGCCCCATACCCAGAGAGAGACTTTAAATAAAGTCAGCAAGTGACTAACCATGCTATCCCCATTAATATGGAACTTTCTCATGAAATTTAATTATTGGTTTGAATTATTGATTTCTTGCTTGGATAAACTAATTCCTCTATAATCACTTGTAAAACTAATACATTATAATTAGGGGATGAGATAAGCGATAGAGATTGGTTTCATCAAATAATTATGCCTCTCAGTTTGAAATATATTAATGTCGCATGTTTCCCACCTAACGGGTGACAAAAGAGACCATTTATAATAACGGAGATTTCATTTGCAGCTGTTTTATTATTTAGGGGGGAAGGGAGAGAATCACCCTGTGTGAGTGGGAAATGAACAACTTCCTTGCCATTTAATCAGGCTACATATAGATAATCTTTATGTGATGTTTCCACAGGAAGTTACACAATTTCATTTTGTAGGTTCTCTCTGTATTTTTATTTAAATCTCATGACTGATTCTGCAGGTGATATGAACCCATTATATGTTCATCTTTTATGTTCTAGAGAACATTTTATATTTGTCTATTGCCAGTGACCAATTACTTCCACATCTTGGAATATCTATATATATAATTATCTTGGGTATGTTGCCATTTCCAGTATGCTGATTGGCTGCTTAGGAAACTAACCAACCGATCAAAGCTTGGTTGGGCAGCCAATCAGCATGAGGACTTTTAAGTGTTCTGTGAACATGGAGTTTAAACATGGAGGAGGTGTGAATAGTATCGGTGAGGAATGTGGCATGGTGTGTGCACATGGGAGGGGGGTCGCGAGGGGTGGCAGGGCAAGGGTGGTGAGGTGGGGGGGTGAGGACCATGACGGGTGTGTGTGGGGAGGGCACTGAGGAATGCAGGGAGTGGTGAGGAGCATGGTGGTGGGGTGGAGAGCAGCGAGGAGCGTGGCGGAGGGTGGGGAGGGTGGCGAGGAGTGCGATGGTGTGGGGAGGGTGCTGAGGAGCGTGGCAGGGGTGGGGAGGGTTGCGAGGAGCATGATGGGGTGGGGAGGGTGCCGAGGAGCATGGTGGGGGCATGGCGAGGGTGGCGAGGAACTCAATGGGGAGAGGGTGGCGAGGAGCATGGCGAGGGTGAGGTGGGGAGGGCAGCGAGGAGCGCAATGGGGTGGGGAGGTTGCCAAGGAGTGCAGCAGGGGGTGGGGAGGGCACCGAGGATCGAGGTGCTGCAGGGGGCAGGGGGAGAGCAGCAGGGGCCATGGGGAGGGTGGTGCAGTGGTACAGAGGGGCACATGTGTTTGTGTGTAGCACACACCATGGGGGGTGTAGCATGGGGGGAATGGTGTATGCTACACTGGGTATCGCTAGTTACTTAAAACTTATTTAGTTACAGTTATACACCAAAAGATTTCCTCACCCACCTACCATTTAGTTGCCATTATAGTTAGGATTTTTTTAAAGGACAATTCTTTATTTTCCTGTTTTCAAAAGCAAGGAAGTGACCCAGATGTCCAATGATCAGCTGAACTAAACCAGCTCAAACTGTGCCAGATCAAAAATTATTGTAACCTAGGGGTGTTGGAAATTGCTAAAGACTACCCTCATCCTAAAGGCACATATTCCATCTGAACTTGGAAGCTAAGCAGAGTCAAGTCTGCTTAGTACTTGGATGGGAGACCACCAAAGAATACCAGGTGCAGTAGGCTATATTTTGGAGGAAGGAACTGGCAAAACCATCTCTGAGTATTCCTTGCCTAAGAAAAACCTGTGAAATTCATGGGATTGACACAACAGGTGCACACGCACACACACACACACTCACCCTGGCCTAAATTTTTGCTTGGATTGTGACTGTGTCCTCAGCCTGGAAAAGGTTTGGATCTGATATAATTTGGCTCTTTGACTTTTTAAAACCCCTTTTCTGCCCCTTCTTTGGATTTTCTTTCAGCTGATCTTAGATGGCAGAGCAACTCTGCCAACAGATTGTTAATGATTGACGCATGAAATAACGAGACCAGACACAGAAGATTGGGTTGAATACGGGCCACTTTATTGATATTTTTCCTATTTATGTAGCTTTCTTAGGGTATGCCAATATATGAAAAGGGGGGAGATCCCTTGCGGGGGTGTCTAGGCAGTTGGTCACAACTGACCTAACCCCTAGAGTCCCTGGGCGACTCACCTGAGCCCCAATGGGGATCCCGGTAACATCCGGGGTTCCCTTTGGGCGCCATCTGCTGGAGGGCCCTGCCCCAGGATGAAATCCTTAAGCCGAGTGGCTTCTGCAAAGGATTGCAACCCTAAGCCGGCCCTAAGGAAAGCCTACCTTGCCGCACCCCACCCATTCGGGTTCCGGTGCGGTTCGGTGAGGGCTATCCTTCCACTCAATTAGAGGTTGCCATAGGTGAACGCCATATCATTATCTCCCCACTCCCAGCCACTGATAGGGGCAAGTGTCGACTTAGCCCCTATCCCCCACACAGGAGGCCAACACGGCCCTCACCCCTTCCTGCATACCCTCAAGAAATAGCTGGATCCCCGGGTCTGATAAGTGGACCCCGTCAACCCTGTACAGCTCCGGGCGTTTATATGAAATGCCCGGGTACTGGATGAAATGGCCAAGGCCAGCATCCATGGCTAGATGGCAGAGCAACTCTGCCAACAGATTGTTCTGTCTGAAGTCAGCTGGCAAAAGAGCATTTATGCTGGTAGAAACATCTTGTGTCTAATTTGAACACTCTGCAACCGGCACATGGTTGCATTGGCACTGCACTGCACTGTAAAACAGCTACTTTCTAGTTATATCCCCCCTCTTCACCATTTAGTAAGGCTATACTCCCATAACAATAAAAACACAACTAAAAAGTCACAATTACATGCAAAAGAAGTAAAATCAACCCTTGTGAATTATAATCATATTGTAATGTAGCTATAATTTTGTTATTCAGGAAAACGATTGATTACAAGTAACTCAGGATTTATAACTTTTGAGCTCTGATGTCTACCTGCAACATCTCTCATCCTTGCAAATCTGGCACTACATTTGGTGTTTCAATATTTAAACACATAATTTTTATTTAGTTTTGAGGCTTGGAGATAGATTTTACATAGACTCATGGAATCATAGAGTTGGAAGAGATCTCAAGGGCATCCAGTCCAACCCCCTGCCATGCAGGAATAGACAATCAAATCATTCCCGACAGATGGCTATCCAGCCCCTATCTAAAAACCTCCAAAGAAGGAGAGTTCCACATTACGAGGCAGTGTATTCCACTTCTGAACAGCTCTTCCTGTCAGGAAGCTGTTCCTAATGTTTAGGTGGAATCTCTTTTCCTGTAGTTTGAACCCATTTCTCCATGTCCTAGTCTCTGGAGCAGCAGAAAAGCCTGCTCCATCCTCAGTATGAAATCCCTTCAAATATTTAAACATGGCTATCATGTCCCCTCTCAACCTTCTCTTCTCCCTTGCAAATCTCAGCATCTCAAATGTCCCCTCTCAACATCTCTCATCCTTGCAAATCTGGCACTACATTTGGTGTTTCAATATTAAAAACATAATTTTAATTTAGTTTTGAGACTTGGAGATGGATTTTTTCAGAGGGAAATGTTGGCAATTACATTTAAAGGACTGTGGTTTATGTGAGTTCCTTTGCTTGTCTCAATGAGAACTTAACATTATATGAGAAAGAGGTTTACAATTCTGGTAGACAGCCTATTGGTGCCTTACTGTCTAGATGTCAGTTTTATCTACTACTGGCATGTATCACTGTAAGAAGGAAGGAAATGTAACTGCCTTTCCCAGAAGCTTGAAAGGTCAGGATTACTTCAACATGCACCTCATCATCATCCAGATAAATTGAAACAAGTTGAAATTAAGTAAAGGGTGCAGAGGCAGTGAACCTGCCTTAACCTGACTGGGGGAGGAGCTTGACACATGAGACTCCAGCTGCAAATATAAACCATAAACAATATTCACATAACATATGGTTTCCAAGGCTACTTCAGTCCATCAGCATCCTCACTTATAGTCAGTTTCTCATTATACTGTAGAAATGAACACATATCACTCAACCACTATTACGCTGAACAATCTAGAGTGAACTAATATGTCTGCAAAAGATTCAGAAAGTAAGAGCAAGATTTGACTAGAATAATAGGGACCCTCTTATAAACTGAGTGTGTGTGTGGGGATTATAGCTGCAGCAATATCTGTTCCAGTTTAATGTTATCTAACTGTGCAAAATGTCCCATATGGCTCCTTTTGTGTTTAGAGTCCTACTGTTCTCTTTATGGAATCTATTTTATTTCATTTTGGCTGACATCAAATACTGTTGCTGTCGTTACATAACTCTTCACCAATATAGCTCTGCCAACAGTTGGGATGGGGTTGCCAGCTTCCTATCCCCTGCTTGTCCAAGGGCACCTGGTGATAGCTCCATCCCCAGCCGCTGATTGTTCATGGGAAGAAGCAACAGCTATCACTTACTTGAGATGGTCGGAAGCTGCTGTTTCATTCCCAGGTGAGTAAGGATACCTTACCTTACCTGGTAAGGATATCTGTCCCTAATCACTGGCTGGGGGAGGAACTGCTCCCACTAGCCTCCTACTGACATTCTGTGCCTGGGGTAAAGTTAGTGCATGAGGATGCACAAGTTATAGAATCTCAGTCTTTGCCTGCATATTGCTTCAACTGTGAATTTACACACACACACACACACACACACACACAGAGAGAGAGAGAGAGAGAAACTTACAACAATTTTAAGCCAAAGATTCAAGACTAGGGGTGCATCCACACTAGCCAAATAATCCAGTTTGAAACCAGATTATTTGCCATGGCTCCTTCCTGGAATCCTGGGATTTGTACTTTGATGAGGCCCCAGCACTCTCTGGCAGAGAAGGCTAAAGACCTTGTAAAACTACAGATCCCATAATACTATAGGAAGGAGCCATGGCAAATAATCCGATTTCAAACTGAATTATTTGGCTAGTGTGGATCAGGCTTAGGTTCCAAAGGCTCCACAGTAAATGCAGGTAATTCCTTTGTTATAATTTCAGTGTAGAAATGGGTCACTCATTGTAGTAGCCAGTTCGAAAACTATTATACTCACTAGTATACCATTATACCAATTTTATCATTGCACAGGAATGAAGACTGATCGGCAAGAGTTAGGCATTTAATCAGGCAGTGTTTGCTGTTTGCGTTTTCCTCCTCCCAACCCCCATTGCTGTGCATCAGCAAAAAGAAAAACTTTCTTTGCTCTCTTCATGAAATTTTATTAGGTTAGGGGGTGGCATAATATACACCAACATCAAGTGTGTATCACCAGCATTACACTCCAGTTTCAATTGCCAGCATTGCTGAAATTTCAGATTGGAACCAAATTGTTGCTACAAACTCATTAAAAGTTAGGAAATTGCAGAACTCCAAAATGAATTGCCAATAATACCTTTACCCTTTAAAAACTATTGGGCACCTAAAGATTAGCTACATAAGGAATTTTCTTAGACGTAACATAAGGAAACAAAATTGATAGTCAGTGTAGGATGCATATTTCATGTTTTACAGATTGAACAGGCCAATATGAAAGTATTGTTTATAATCTTTTTAGCTACAATTTTCCCCCAGCAATTTAAATTAATGAGTAGAAAGACCATGCTGGATTTGGGCTACAAACCTGCAGAATTCAGTAGACCTAAAGTCTTAGTAAGTGTCACAACACTGACATCTTAATAAGTGACACAGTAAAGCTCGTTTTGCATGTCTTATGGAGAGTTTAAAGGAAAGGGAATATTTTAGTACTTGTCATTCCCAACTCTTCATTTTAAAGTTGAATTCTGAACAGAAAGCATGTGCTTCCATCCCATTCTCATCATAATCAAATGTGAGAGACTTGGTTGTCTTTGTAATATGAAATCATAATGGATACTGAACTTTATAGTTTTACCACAACTCTTCACAACTTACTGTTAACTTAGGGAGTTACTGCACTCCAAAGAAAAGTGGGAGTGTACCATATGATGTCATCATTCTTTCATTCTGGTTTCATGGGGAACAGAGGCAAAACCATGCATTTTTGCTATCTGGAAAAACCGATGAGCAAAAATACCTTTTACCTTGGTCCCCTATGGGACTGGAATGAAATAACACCAGAAGAATGACAATGTCATGTGTTAAGGCAGCATGGAAGATGGAACCTTCCTGCTATACTGTGCTTTTCTTCAGAATGTGGTAAGTCCCTAAGCAAAATAGCCCATCAGTCATGTGTAGTGATTTGCTTGGTGCTTGATAAACCCTTCTTATTTTTTTTTTAAGTTCTGTTGTTGCTTGGTTATTGATAGACAGAACTGAATAGGAACTGAACAGGTCTGTTAACAACATGGTGTTTTGGAAGTCCTTCATTCATAGGGTCACCATAGGTTGAAACCAACTCAAAAGCAATAAACAAGAACAGCAACAACAACCAAAAGGCAGCACAACATGATACGTTGTTGACTTTGTGTGACTGAGGTACCATACAAGCTACATTTGGAAGGCTACATTTGGCTTGGAGAGTCACAAGTTATAAATAGAGTGGTACCTCGGTAGCTGCTGGAGTTTGGTTCCAGAGCCCCCCATGGATACCAGAATCCATGGATGCTCAAGTCCCATTATAGACACTGGCACAGTGAAATGGTGTCCCTTATATAAAATGTTGAACAGCAATATTTGATTTTTAAATTTTTTGTTCTGAATATTTTCAAGCCAAAGGGCTGACTGTATGTTGTAAATCATCCATGAGGGTAATGTGAAACAACAACAATGAAAGGAGAAACATTTTCTTTTTAAAAAATAAGGTTTTGTTTCCAATATTCAAAAAAGGGAAGCAAGGAGTAGAACTAAAATTGTAGGCATCAAATGCAATTGGTGCACCCATGATGTGACAAGCATGGCAACTTGATGCTATGTGCATCCCTGTTGGCTGATGAGAATAACTGTCTAGGGTTATGCTGTCATCATTGATAGAGATGTCCTCCAACACAATTTGATAGCTAATAGAGTCAAATTATTCATAGAAAAATGTCTTTGACCTAGTAAATGGATCAAAAGCATGATGATCCAATTGTAATAGTCATATGCAAATATGCTAATAGATATGCAACATAATTAGATGTTGTGATATGGCAAATCAAATTACAGCCCTACACACCTCCATTGCTTTCACTTCTCCAAAAGCTGGCATTACTTTTTAATTAAAAATAAATAAATAAATAAAAACAGGAGCAAGCTAATTAGAAAAAATAAATTATCTTTCAAGAATTTGTCAGTACATCAAGTATCATGCATTTGATAGCAACTTATTGCTTTGTGTTTTTAATTAGCATCACTGCCATTAGATCAGACATATCAAGGTTGACATATTGGAGCATCCCTTGATGTTAGTGACCTGATGCAAACCAGAGTACCCTCCCTTTAGATGCACAAAATCACTATCTCCTAATATTATTAGTCTGTATGCTTTTACTCACTCGCATACATTTATTCCTAATGTTTAGTGGCTAGGAGACTGAGCTACAAATTAGAAAGCCCATGTTTTGAATCTTGGGCCTGCCATGAAATCAAAAATTGGCTGAGACAAGCTATTGCTTCTCAGTCTCCGTTCCATGAACGAAGATATGAATAACATTAACAAGTAATGCTATTAAATAATGCACATGAAGCACTAGATACTTAAAGTACTAATTCTACAGAAAGTACTAGTTTATTTCTCTCTCTCTCTCTCTTAATTATTTTAAGGGATTCACAATTAAGGGTTAGTAGATCAATCTATTTCTGGTCTGTGTCAGTTCTGCAAATGTTCATTGATAAGCCTGCTCTGTCCTGTTTCCACATTTAAAACACAAGCACCCCCACATCTTTAAATACATACTTCTGGACATATTTTCTCACAAAACAGACATTTCACAATACATTATCTGTCAAATTATGCATTTTAAAATAGGCATCTCTTATCCCACTCTATAAAGTTTTATACTTGACACGTTCAGAGCCAAGAACAACTTCACAAAATTCAGAGAAGCGTGAAACCTGATGGAAGCAGTGTTCCAACCAGCACATTAGCCAGTGTGGATTAGGTCTGCTTGATATGAAATGTGAACCAAACAAAAGCCTTAAGTATCTCTGCTTACATCATGCAATATTGAAGAAGTGGACTAACTTTAAAACTTTGGCTGCTTTGAAATGGTGGTCTCCTCTTTGTTTGACATCCAGGCCCACTTAATGAATGGGTTGCTACATTCTGATTTGGAAAATTATGAGTAGCCCTACCTTTAACTGTATTAATGAGGGCAAAAAAAGGGAAGATAAAACACCAAGGGCTCAATTACACGGGCAAATATTCCCCTAAATATACTGCAAAGATTGCTCATTGTTCCCATGGATCGCGCCACAATATCACCTCATTCAGAAGGGGAGAAGGTAAAAAACCCAAATATAGCATGACAGGGGATGTTGCTACTTTTGCCGACTTATTTGAAAAGTAGCACAACTTACCACATTATTGATAGTGAAAACAACCATTTCGCTAAGGGCTGTGTGCATTACCAGCAATCTTCCCGATATAGTTACAGCACAGCTGCACTGTGACTGGTTGTTATGATGAAGGGGTGGGCTTGGTGTGAGTGAGGGAGATTCAGTAGCCATCAGGAAATTTTGAAAAATCACTCCTCTCTGCAGCTTGCTTTTAGAAATCCGCAGTAAGTGTTTGTCTGTGTGTGTAAGAGAGACTAATAGAGGGGGGAGTGAGGGGGAAGATTCAGTAGCGATCAGCTGTTAACCATGGAAAAAATCACTTCTCTCTGCAGCTTGCTTTGCTGCCAGGGGATAATAAATCTGCAGTAAATGTGTGTGTTCTGTGGGTTAATGGAAACAGCAGACATTCCTATGCCATTCCTTTGTCCTTCTCTCCAATGCTTGGCCACCCCCCCACACACACATTTGCCTGTCTGAAACAGAAAGCAGGGGGGGAAAGAGCAACTGTTTTCCCCATAAATCGTCAAAAGTACCCACCACTGGTGTGAAAAAGTGCTAAAGCACAATTTATCATAATAAAACCTGTCATGTAATTGAGCCCCAAGACCTTTATTGTAATGTCAGTAGAAGAATAGGTAGTTCATACCACTTTCTCCAATTAAACATGGAGGCGGAAAACGGGACATTAATTTCTCATCAAACTTTTGAGCTGCTTATTATGCTTCACAATTTCACTTCTCAGTGAGAGTTTAACATGTGATGTCACACTTCAATGCATCACATTCTTGTAGCACAACTCTCATTTATTAATTTTTAATTGCTATATTAATTGGGTATTTCAGGAAGCACCTCTTTCTGGAATGCAATCAAGCCCAAGTTCATTGGAAGACAATTATGTCATTTGGCTACAATTCTGTGCATGCATACTTGTGAGCAAACCCCATTGAATGGGGCTTTCTTCTGTGTAGACATAAATGGGATTGAATTGTTAAATGAACATGTCACTACCAGTATCCTAATATAACGAACCTAATATAACAAATAATTCTCATTTTATTGCACCCTACGATGTTATGCTGTTACTTCTAAACTAAGATGTGCCTTGGTTTCTATTTGCCACTTGCATTAAAATTAGAATTAGTGGGAGGGAAATGACATTTGGAAACCAATCCCTTTCATTATATAGGTGGCATGCTAAGGTATGGGTTTATGACTAGGAGAAAAACTGGATTAAAATGGCATCTGAATGAGCTGAATCAGACCAGTTTTTACCTACCTAGAGACCACTTAGGCTTCAGTAACAGGTGAAAAGCCCTCTTCCTTCATATCTGGTTGGAGTATTCTATTAAAATGTACTCCCATTTCTATCAATCTTTTTTTTTCTTAAATAATGGTGTGGCAATCGTGGCTCACTGTTTTTATCTGAAATTTCCATGTATTATAGTGCACCAGTAAGAATTTTTATTCTCCTCTGATACTGATGATAAAAATGATGAGTGATTTGTTAACACCCATGATCTTTGTGATCTGGCCAAGGGTGCTTGTTTTCTTTGTAATTTAGGAGAAATATAATAATTAAATTGCTGTCATGTGCCATGATGGGGCATGAGGGAGGAGCAAGTCATTAGAAAGAAATCACCCAAATCCATTAGGCCTTTAACAAGCAAAAGTAAAATCACAGTGTATCATTAGTAGCCTGAGAAGAGCTAGATTAATGGTCTCTCTGAATCTTATTCTGTCAGAAGAACTTAACACTGGCTTACAGAGATGATCAATAATGGTCTCATGTAAACACAAGATCTGGTTTAGAAGAATGGTTACAGGTGTACTTTTTTCAGAGCCTTCCTATGTAGTGGGGTTTCAAATTTTAATTCTCAACAGGATAACATTTTGAGGAGGACTGCAGAGGAAAATGAGGTATTTGGGATGGTGTGGGGGTTCTAAGGTGCTTGTGGTGGTTATTTGGCATGTTGTTAGCATGCCCTACTACCTCATCCCTACAATATCTCATAATTGGAAATACTGATACTTTTGGGGTTTGGATTGGCTGGGGAAAACCAAAGGTCACAATAACCTGGGATGTGTCTTAGAAATATAATGATAAGAAAGCCCAAATTAAAATTGTGTGGAAGCCCATTAGTAAAGACAGTCATTAAGGTGGTATGTGCTAATATGCAGCCTTATTTGAGAACTCACACTGAACAAGTCTTGAAGAGAAACAGCAACGCAGAAAGAATCACAACCCAGAAACATCAACCAAGGAGACCTTCTGCTGTGTTTTCTGAAACCAGACTTGTTTATCTCGGATTGGCCTTTTTAGTCATCAGCGCACTTGCAGAAAGCATGGGATGAGTTCTTCCTGAATCTTCATTTGTGAAGAAAAGCCAGAGAGAGAGATGTGCTAATCTCATCAATGACTCATTCAACCAAACAAATAACTGTTCCCAAGTCTATTCCTATGTAAGTCCTCCCTATACCCCCCTGTCCAACCTTGCAAGGTTGTCATAAACCCATCAATTCCTATCTCCCAGTCATTAATACAATCAGTTGAGTTTCAGTTTCCTTTGTCTATTCAGTGGGAAAGCCATCCAGGCTTTGTACAAACCAGAGTACCTCTTCAGGATATAAAATAGGGTATAAATATTAATCCCCTGACAACAGCAAGGTGCGCCACAGTGGATGAACCCAGCCACACTCTTTCTCAGCACATCCTGCATTGGAACCTCTTGTGCCACCCTTAGTTGCCTATCTGAGTATCTTCAGTGCACGAAGCTCTTATCTCCAAAACTGTTAACTATTGCCCTATATTCCCAAATCTCTCCCTGTATCTAATTTTTCTGTCTTACTCTACTAAAGATTTGCATGGTTTTTAGGCATGTGTGTTGGGTGTGCGAGTTCACTTTGTGTTATTTCCTATAAAAAATACTTTATTTCACTTTAACTGGAGTGCTTTCTACAGTTAGTACTGCTATATATAGGTGAAAGGATCCCTGCAGTTACCCTCCTATCTCAGGCTTCTGTTTGAGCTAATAATTCCCCCAGATAATAATACAGATTTTGGCATCATGGGTGGGTCTCTAAAGCATTCCCACCTCTTAGGGTAACAATGTTTTCACACATGGGGGGGGGTCTGCATGGTTTGCTGCACAAATTGCCCCAAATTTGTGTTATATGTTTAAAACAAGATTTTTGGGTATGGGAGGGACTGGTGGGGGCGTCAGGAGCCCCAAATGTGGGGTCCAGGGGCCACATGCATCCTGTGGGCCACACTTAGCCAACCCCTGATATAAATTTAAAACTTCCTCTGTTCAGGTACAACTCAGAAAATTTACAAAGTTTGCAGTCTTTATTCAGCCGCAGGCAATGATAAAGAGAAACATGACATCCTTAACACTTCTAGCTAAAGTTGCCCTGTTCTGTTCACAAAATATACCTGACCATTAATTTGGCTTTGAAATGTTCATTGCAGAAGCGGGGAGTCGGGATTTCTTGGTCTAGCCTGCAACCATGCATATTAAGGGACGGCATGATAGGCAACCCCACCCAGCCTATTCCTCTATCATTACCAAGAAATTGTGTTGTCTCTTTTATTGACTTTGTTCCCACTTAGTTTATGGGTGAGGGGTATACAGTTTAATCTACATACACTTCCTGTAAAATCCAAAATATAGATGTCATGGCCACATGCCCTGCCCCACATACTATTTTACCATCTTTGCCTGATGAAGAAGCCTGTGAAGTTTTGAAAGTTAGCATGATGCACTTTGCATCTTTCAGTAGGCTGAATAAAGTTATGAACACAAGATGGATTTGAGATTTTTTTTTTTTAATGGCCACTACAGGTACCCATGAAATACAGAAAACTGTTTATCAAAACCAGAACTGGACTACCAACTAATTCCTTGTTGTTGTTGTTTTTGTTTTGGATTTTTTGGAAATCTGTGCTGCCCCTTGTGGCTGAAAAAATGGCTGTTGAACCCAACACAGTTGTCCACCCCTTGGGCAGAAGTTTCTTGAATTTGTTGTAGTTCTACAATCTAGTCATCCCATATACAAATGACCATTGGTATCTGCTAGGGTTTGGTACCAGGAACCCCCTTGGATACCAAAATCTGTGGATGTGCAAGTCACATCATGTACAATGGTGGAGTAAAAGGGTGTCCCTTATATCAAATGGCAAAATCAAGCTTTACTTTTTGGATTTTATAAAAATATTTTCAAGTCGTGGATGCTTGAATCCATGGATACAGAATCTGTGGATACAGAGGGCCAACTGCATAAAAATCTGCCTCTGACCAGTCATCATACTTCAGTGGATGAAAGAACTTGGATAAAGACCTCAAAAGGTGACTCAAGAGAACAGGCAGTTTCAAGTTGTCTACCTATACTTTACATTCTTGGAAAAATTAATTACTACCTTAAGGATTTTTATTTTATTTTATTTTATTTTATTTTATTTTATTTTATTTATTTGTGTATTTCCATTTTGTCTGGAAATCTTTGCCATTAGTTATAAACCAGAAAACTAAATTGTCATCTGAACTGATTTACTTTTTCAAAGTAAAAAACATGCCCAGGGGAGCTTACAATGTGTGTGTGTGTGAGAGAGAGACAGAGACAGAGGAGAGAGAGAGAACAAAACAAAACAAGCAAGCAAAGAAAAATAGCAGCGATTCAATCACATATTTAAAAGGTTTCCCCCCTCCCTTTTAGTCATTGTTAAAACTCAGGACTCATCAGCATGGGCCAGGCTATGCCAACTCTCCGCCAGTGTATCCTGAACACAGATCAGGCCATTACTCCCCTATTACCTCTATGAAATGGGCCAGAGTTCAGGCAGGCATGCCAGTCTGTTGCTGCAGCTGCCACCATCTCCTTGGCTCTCCTGGAAACTGGGAAGCCAGCCCACATAATGTAACCAAGCCCCCCCCCCTGCATGTGGCCAGCATTGGTCATATGCTGAGGGATTCCTTCCTGCTGCAGCAGAGTGATGGCAGACCAGCAGCTGCAGTGATGGGCTGGAGTGTCACAAGGGGCTCCTGCAGTCACGCGGGACCTGATCTGGATTTTTGCCAGTGGGAACAGATTAATACAGCTTTAAAAAAAATTGCTGTAATGGGCCCTACCCCACCTTCACCCTGTCTTAGCCCTGGAGGTCATAAGGACTCCTCGGGGACAGAACGGGACAAAACCCCTGTGTCATCAGGACTGTGGGGCTCTAAGAAGGTGGCAGGATGGGGTATATTGCCCATGTAGATACGCCCTCAGTCTCCTGATGGAAAATAAAACAACAGCAAAGCAGGTGCCATTTAAGCTTCTGTGGCAGGAGAGAATAGAAGATGAGCATTCCACAAATGAGGCACATGAATTGAAAAATACTTCCTCTGCTGTTGCCACCCACCTCACTAAGTAAAATTCAAGCAAGTGTTAGAATGACACAAGTGGGGCAAGCAACAAAATTGTGTAATGTGCATCCTTACCTCCTTGGAAGTGTCTCCCTGTACTGGGTTCCTGCCAGTCTTGACTTCCTCTGTCATCATATATATCATGCAAGACTCAGTCAGGCATTCCAGTTTACCTTTCAGTTTTCTGACAGTTGACATTCTGCAGTTACCTACCAATCATGCTGAGTTCTCCTTGCTTTGTGGGGGCAAGAGAAATCTTATCTTACTCCGCCTGCTACTTTTAAGAATAGTTCTGTACCTGAGCAAAGTTTGGTGTTCTCTCAAGCATGTTTATATCTCTCTTTTGGACCCATCCCTTCTGAATGTATGACAGTGAAGACTATGCTATTTTGGCTGGCATTTGGCTCTTAAAATTAGGGATGTCTGCTCTAGCTGTTTTAAAACTTTTATACAGCTATTTTTAAGAGAAGCTGTTTTAATAACTGTTTCAGAGCTATTTTAAAGAGAAGTGTGGAATGTTTTAATTGGTTTTTAGGGTATTATTTAAATTTAAGTATTTTTTCACCTATTGTGCTTTGGTTTGGGGGCCCTGCTGGTTGAGAGGTGATAGATAGATAGATAGATAGATAGATAGATAGATAGATAGATAGATATCCCATTTTGGCCCTGTTCCTATCAGACTATTTGGGTTTGCTGTTAGAAAAAGTGATTAAAAATGGAGAGCTGAGGCCTGTGAGAGGTCTGTTTGCCTCAGGTAAACTTTTGGAAATAGTGGGTTACACATCTCAACCAGTATTAAAATAGATGTAGACATATAACATCATATATATATGTGTGTGTGTGTATATATATATATATATATATATGGAAGATAGATAGATAGATAGATAGAGATGTATATCACAAAAACATATATGAAGCCTGACTGCAGGAGATAGAGAAAAAAATGTGTGAATCAGTTTCCATATTTCCAAACTTGTTACACACCCCCACACTTCCCATTGCCTTTTTGACATTCTTGCTGACCAAACCAATTAAAGTGAATTTCAGAAAAGGCAACAGAATTAAACCTTCTGTTAATTTTTTTCTCTGATGCATACTCTGTAATTGCACTTAATATAAAATGTCTGGAAGCAAGTATAAACCAGGAACAATTCAATGGCTGTCTCATCACCAAGTCAGAATGCCAGAGACAATTATACCCAATACAGTTGTGGCATGGAGAAAGATTGTCAGCTTCTTTCCCCACCCACCCACTCCAGTTTTTTTTTAATCCGTATCATCTGTATCATGGCCAATTAATTCCTGTTTTAATAACATACCAACCCACAATTTGGGTATTGTTACATCAGATCATGTCAAAAGGAAGATCCAACAGTTTCCATCCCTGCCAAAGCTTTGATTCAAATTAATTTAATATCAAATAGCAGGTACCCTGTCTAGATTCTAGCATGCTTTAAGCTGATCATTTGATTATACCCATTCTTTACTTTAAAAATAGCAGATCTTTAATTGTGACTATTGTACACAGCCTGTACCAAAAAGCTGTTTTTCCTTTCAGAGCTGACATTGATATGACAATCAGAGTGATAGCACAGTTCTTTTATGAGGAAAAGTACTACCTATAATTTAACACTCACATAATAAATGCTGGATATTTCTGATAAAACTTTCCTGAATTCCATCTGCTTTTCGCCAGCATTTTATCAGTCTGAGCCTGTATGGTGTAGAGGTTTGAGCATTGGAGTACAACTCTGGAGACGAGGGTTTGAATCCCCACTCAGTCACTGGAGTCACACACTCCCAACCTCAGAGGCAGGCAAAGGCAACCTCCTCTCTGAATAAATCTTGCCAAGAAAACCCTCTCATTTGTTGCCACTTGGAAAATCCAGAGAACACACAGTCAGTCTGCTGCTTATGAAGAACAAATGTCTTTAAGGCTTCTTCACTGAATTTTTAGTTAGCAAAGAAACAATCAATGAGGGACAGGGGTTGAATACTGGTGATAAAGAAGAAGCAGCTCTGATAATTTCTGATTGATATTTTAAAAACCAAATCAAAACTAGTTTCATAATTTTTTAATGTTGAGAAGATTGCTAAAGGAAAAACAATCCCTTCACAGAACCACAGTTCCCATGTAGATAAGGCAAATCTGGAGTAATACAAAGACTAGTGCAGATGGCAGGGGGATCAGACACAAGATTTGGGGTTGGCAACAGTGTCTCTACTGTAGCACTCATTACTTCCAAGGGGCTTGTTTGGATCAAATTAGGATAAGTTTTTGGATAGGCCCAATATACTGTATATATCCAGAGGTTCAAAAGGGGATTGAGTAAAGGGATGAGGCTATGTATACCCTAATCAGATGATTAGAAACCCTGATTTTTCAGAGGTCTCATCTACATGAGCCAGAATATGCTGGCTTCGTGCTGGTGTATCCTTGCCACAGATCAGCCCCGTTGCCCCCCTGTTCCCTCCACAGAATGGGAGGAAGTCCAGATGGGCATGCCAGCCCATTGCTGCAGCTGCCACCAATGTCATTTTCCTTGCTGATACCCTAAGAGGTGGGGGGGATGCTAGAATCCCACCCATGATGACAAAATCTCCTTTAATATTTGGGGAAATTATTAGCTCAGATAGGAGGCCTACAAGAGTAGGATAACTGTGGGGATCTTTTAACCTATGTATACTAGCACTAACTGTAGAAAAGACTCCATTTAAAGTAAAGTATTTTATTGTTATAATACAGAAAGTAGACTAACATACAAAACATATATTCTTACAAAACATACAAGGCTATAGCAGAGTAAGGCAGAAAGGTTGGATAGAAAAAGGTCTGGGAATGTAGGGTGATAGTTACCAATCTCAGAGAAGAGAGCTCGGTGCAGTGAAGATACTCAGACAGGTGAGTGAGGGTGGCACAGGAAGTTCCAATCTGTGGCGTGACAAGAAAGAGAATGGCTGGGTCTGTACATGGTGGTACACCTTACTATTGTTGGGGATCTAATATTTATACTCTATTCCATGCTTTGGAGGGGTGAGTTAGTCATAACAAAGCTTGGATGACTCTCGCATGGAATGGACAAATGGAATTGAAAATCAATTGATTGTTTTAATTGCAGAGATAGAACATTGATGGGCTTGCAACAACCTAGTAAGGTTGGACAGGAATGGGTGTGAGGAGAGATTTCTGTAGGTTATGGAATGAGGAATGTTCACTTGATTGCTTGATTGAATTATTACTTGAAATGCCCCGAGCTGGAAGAAAGGATTAACACATACCTCTGAATGACTGGGTTGTTAGCATAAACCCATTAATCCTAAATTGGGCTTTCCCATCATTATATTTCTAGATATGTCTCAGGTCATCATGACCTCCAGTCTGACTAAGCCAATGTGGCCCTGGAAATTGTCTAATAAGTCCAGTTGTGGAATCTTGTGGGGAGTAGTAGTAGGGCATGGTAACAGCTGTCTTGGAAGGCAGGAAGGGGGCCCACAACATGTCACCAAGAACCCCTGCATGTGACCAGAATTGGTCACATGCTGCAGGACCCTTTCCTACCTTCTGGGAGAGTGAGACAACCAGCAACTTCAGCAAGGGCCAGCCTGCTGGGACAGGCACCTACAGTCTCACAGGACCTGATTGTTTCCACCTGGCAGAAATGGATTTTAATTAAGTATTATTTTATAATGTTGTATCAAGCTGTATCCTGACTTCCCTCCCCATCTCAGCCTCATATCTACCTTGTGGGTGGTGAGGACTGCCTGGAGGTAGTTCAGGGCAAATGCCCTGCATCATCAGGACTGCAGGGCTCTGAGACGGAGGCAAGATGGGGTATATTGCCCATCTAGATAAGCCCAGAGTCTGAAGTCATATAGTTGATGTTGTCCACCACCTGCCCTAGAGGCTCAAACTTTCAATTATTCTCCACATGAAGAGAGAATCAATGTAGAGGAACAGTGCCAATCCACATAAAAATTCAGGTTTAACATATCCTGAAAAACTGAATAGGGCTATGGGCTACTCAGAAAATCAATCTGGTTACTCTAGATACCTTCCATAGTAGACCAAATTAAAAGCCATGTCCTAATAAGGAAAATTGTTTAAGACAGAGGTGGCCAACACACTATTGCGGGTTACATACAGTCTCTCTGCTTGATTCTGGTGATCCTGATTCCCCTGCTTCAGTAGTGACCAAATTTGCTACAATAATGCCAAATTATGGGTATATCAGATCATCTGAAAAACTATGCCATAGTTTTTCTTTTTTCTTTTTTTTAAAACTGTACTGGCAATCTCCTTGAGCCACATTTCAGTTTAAATACAAGGTATATTTAATTTTCATTCATTTAAAGGTAAATTGGAGCAAGGTCCCAAATAGCTTCAAAATGGTTAGCGTTGTTTCCACCTGCAAAATTTGCCCACTCTTTGTCTAAGGTACTAGGCAGTTCTCTGAAACATTATACGGTTCTCTCTTGCAAGTCTGTTGTTTAAGAATTCTACCAAGATATTACATAGACTTATTTCAGCCCTCAGAAATATGCTATAAATGCCAAGTGTTTTTTTTTAAATAATGTATTTGCATAGTTTAAGGCTCCTCCCAATATCTTCCCAGTTCAGCCAGCTCATATGTCTGTCTTGCTTTCACATATCACAGCAAAGGTAACAAAGCAAGCAGCAGAGTTTTCTCTTTCCCCTCAACTCTTTTCAGTCTAACTGCTCAGTGCTTCAGCTGTTCTGCATGGAGAACAGCAAGCTGATCCTAGTAGGAGCCTAGCAACTGCTTGCATGAAACTGATTTTTTCCCCTGCCATCTCTTCAGAGGAAATGCCAGTTGATGCCAAGACCATGCTGATAGCTTTTAAGTTTAGAAACATGATTTGAGGCTGTATAAAAGAGCTTACAGCTCATAAATATATCCCAAGAGGGCTTTACATCTGAAATGGAGTCAATTAAGGCAGTTTCACCTTCATTAGTCAAACAAAGTACATTATTGCACAGAAAGTGAGGAAACTACATGGGGAAAGAAAATCAAACACAAAGTAAATGTATATGGATTCTCCAAGCTAAAAAGGGAACTGAGAAAAGAGACACAAAAATTGTATAGGGTATTGAACAAATGCTGGAAATTCCTGCTGATTTTGCCTTTTGTGTTGAAAACAACAATAATAATACCAATAAAATAAAGAATGCCAAGTTCCATGTCCACTAGCACTAACACGGATTTTTTGATAAGTAAAACCCAAAGTCATGGGGAAAGGAGTCATCTCTGAAATGTAATCTGATATCCTCCTTCAAACCACTTCAATTGGTTTGGTCATTTGGGGACAAAGAGGAAATTGCTGCTATCACAGCTGTTATGACATTGCCCTCAAGACTCATGAGATCACAGATACCTTTAATAATGGCAGAAGTTTATTGAGTGTGCAGCTTTAGAGCAGTGGTGGATGTGACAAGGTTGTAGAGCAAACATAAAATACTGGTGACCTCTCACTCATATTTTTCCTGCTCAAATAGATGCTAGTCATATGAGCCCTCTGTGTTCCATCACATGAAAAGATAGTAGGATCATGTATCCTTGATGGTGCCCTAATACTAACTCCCTGATGCATTACTAAGGCTAGTGTCACCCCTTCCTCTGATAGCATCATCTGGTGTGATTCAGGCTCTCCGCACACCTTAGTGCTGCCACTACCTGCACAAGCTTCCTGTGAAAGAGGTTCTAAGTCTCAACATTGTTAATTCATGTGACGTTGTTAATTCATGTGTTACCTACCCTGATAACCCCCATCTTGGAATATCAAATATTTGGCTATATTTAATAGCCTAATAGGCTAAGGTGGTCATCCAAAGGTAAACCAGGACCCCCTAACACCAAATTGGGATTCATGCAAGACCAAGGAAGAGCCTGTGGAAATTCCCAAAAAACAAATACTCTCAGGTAAGACTCAACACCTGGAGGTGAGTCAATCACTAATTCACTCAGCGATAGCAAGATACCTTATTGTTTGTGAAATGGAATTTCCTCTCCTACTCCCCCCTCCAACAATAGATCTTTCCTGTTTCCTATTCAGTTCCAGAATTATTGATCATTAACTCTTCTGGAGTACCCTTTGTTTTGGCCTGGAAACCTCTGAGAACCATTATATGTCACTCAAACTCCCATCCCTGTAAGGGAACTATTTCATACAAATATCATTCCAAAACACCACCAAATTGTGCACAGATTCCCTTTCATTTGGCTCCATGTCATTCTGTGTTGCCACACACACAGTTCCATTTCTTTTCAATGACACGTCACACTGTGTAGCCAGTCCATTGTCTGGACCTCATCGCTGTTGGTTTATTTTGTGATCTCTGCTCTACAGGATTGGTAAAGAATAACCTGCTAGCCCCATACTCTATTCCTCTATCCATATACTTCCAATTACTTTTGATAGCCTTGTGTGAGTGCTTGAAGTCTGAATGATTACGTGAATGCTGTTGATATTAATTTCCAATAAAGATAAATTAATTGTAACTTTTTGGCTTATAGTCTCCTCCTTAGTACTGCTATGCATAAGTTAAAATGTGCCGCTGTTGCCTGTCCTCTCACTGCCATAATGCAGCTATTCAAATATTCTCCATTTTAATATTTGGACATTGGATGGTCCCCACAAACCTCACACAGTTCAGGAAACATGTGAACAAATCATTGTAAAATGTTGTGATGCAACCTTACATATATTTCTGTAAAGAAGCCGACACTTACTCATTGCTTTCCTTGTCTGTCCTGTTAGAGATCCTTTCTAATAACTTGTGTCATGCATGACTCATGCCATTTGTTTCTTATATGTATCATTTATATTTGCATCTTGCCTTTCCTCTAGCTCAAGAAAACATGCATGACTTTCCTACTTGTCTCTTCATCTTCACAATGCTGAGAGATAGATCAGGCTGACGTAGGCTGCTGACACACCGCAGAAATAAGGTAGTTTGGCATTGCTTTAATTGCCATAGCTCAATACTATGGAATTTTGGGATTTGTACTTTTGAGAGATATTTAGCTTTCTCTGTCATAGAATTCTGGTGCCACAACAAACTACAAATCCCATGATATCATAAGATGGAGACATGATAGTTAAAGCACTGTCAAATTGCATTATTACTGCAGGGTGGCAGCAAAGTGACAGGCCCAACATTACTCAATGAGTTTTCATAGCCCAGCGGAGACCTGAACGGGGATGTCCAAGCTCCCAGCCTAACATTCTCAATTATTTCATTACATGGAGTCTCTTTTCAGGGCAGTAAAATGATTATGAATACATGTAGCTGATAATTTTTCTTTTCATATGGTAGCCTTATGACAGCTGCTACTCGTCTAGTAGCAGCAAATTAAAAGAATGATACAAACTGGTATTATGCCACTGAGCTCAATATTTATTGTACTTCCCTTCTACTAGCTGCACCCAATGTAAAATACGCTGGTGGTGTGTTAAGGGAGAGTTGCTCTGTTTCCTTGCCCCCACTGCCGCCACTACCACCAGTTAACTGCCTGGGTCTCGTCGCAATGGCAGCAGGGATGGCAGGTCAATGATGTGACCCCCTGGGTGCCCAGGTGATATCAAAACTTATATCAAAAGTTAATTAGTTGGAAGGTCATCTTCACTGACTCAATTCTTACAAAATGAGCCATATATATATATATATATATATATATGGATTGTTTGGGTATGTTTCCTTTCCCAGTGTGCTGATTGGTGGCTTAGGAAACATACTCAACCAATCCCCTCACTCCCTCAGCCAATCCCCACCCGCATGCAAATTCCCTCTCCACCTCACAATCCACTCCTTCCACTCAATCTACATCTACACCCCCAGCCTCACAAGGGCCCCTCCCTCCACTCACTCCCTCAGCCAACCACGACAGACATGTAAAAAATTGCATCCCCCCCCCTAAAATAATACTATGTAGTTGATCGGTGTGAAAGGAACACTGCCACTCCAAGCTCCATGCTGCAACTATCGCTTGACACCCCAGCAGGGCAAATAATGGTGTATGTTATACCAGGCAAACCAATAATAATAATAATAATAATAATAATAATAATATAATGACAGTGGCTCTTAATCTTTTCTTTAGCAGGGACCCCCCTTTAAATTCCCATGGACCCCCAAGATTTTTTGTTCCCATGGACCCCCAAGATTTTAACACAAGATTTAAAACCCTAACAATAATAATAACAATAATACCTATTAACAACAATAATAATAAAATTATAACAATGCCTCTTAACCTTTTCTTTACCAGTGGCCCCTTTAAACATCTTTCGTTGCCATGGACCCCCAACACTATTGAATTAACATCCTAATCACCACCACCACCACCACAACAACAACAACAATACAATCATATCATCCATTAAACCTTCCCTCAGAGGAACTGGAGTAGGAGAGAAGACTTTTCTCTTGCTTCTTGCTGCAAGTTTTTGGATGGAGTGGATTTAATTGAACCTTTGCCTCACCCACAGACTGCAGAGCTCCAGCCTTCTGATCCGACACCAGCTGCCCTTTGAGGGAAGCATGCTGGATTCCTATTGGGGGGAGGCTGGTGACCAATGAGATCCCAGTTTTCTCCATTCTATTCCCCTCCCTTTGCCTCCTCCTACCAGTCAGAGGATTTTTAGCAGGCAGCAGCCGATCCGGTGAAGCACTTGCAAAGAAACCCTTTCTCCCCATAGGTTGCAGAGCCAAGGGGTGCCAGAGGAGCCCAAGGAGTCCCCTAAGGAGGAAAAAGAGGGCCTGGAACCCCAGGGCAGCCTCCCACCTCCTTCCCACCCTTCTCCAGATTTTTTTTTAAGCCTGTAAGTTCCTCGGAGCAGAAGGTATCCACTCAGCATATGCTCACTGAGAGGCACCTGGCACAGCCTGGGGACAAACTAAGCCAGGAGTGGCCAAAACAGCAGAACTGCACAGCAGAAAGGGCACAAAAACAAAGCTGTGGAACATCTGGCAACTGTTCCACAGCTCTGACCCACCTTCACACACAAAACCACTTACAGACAGCAAGGTTCATCCAAAAATATCTGGAGACCTTTATCTTCAGTTTCAGTATAAACAAACACAGTATATACACAGCAAACCTCATTAACAAACTCAACAGCAGCACTCCTCTTTCTCCACAATACCAACCCACACACAATGCTTCTTGTGCTTTGACTATATAGGAGTGTTTGCTAGTCATCCCTCTGCCTAGCCACAGCTTTGATCGAACCCACTTCAGTTGTGCTAGTCTGTGGTCTGTTGCTCCAACTTTTTTCCTTTTACACTTAAAGCAGTATTATCCTGGAAGAAGGCAGGGGGGAAGGGCTCATGTTTTTGGGTGCAGAAGGAGTGAAGAGCAGAGGAAGGGTAAAAAAAACCTACCTTGCAATGTAGGACAGGAGGACAAAAAGAAAGAGGGTGGGGGATGCATAGAAAGCAACATTATTTTTGCCCATGCATGCATATTAAGACAGCAAGGGGAGCTGGCTGAGGATTTAGTTACTGCAGCTCAACAGGCAAAGATGTGGCTATAGACCAAGGAGGTGGTGCTGAAAAACACCCTCAAGCCGCTGATTGGCCAGCAAATGGAGCACTACAATTGGTTGGGTATGTTCCTAAGCAGCCAATCAGCACACTGGGAATGGCAACATACCCAAGAGAATTTTATATATAGATATGTTTTCTATTAATTTGTCATACCTTTTTCTCACTGTTCCTCAGCATACCTCAGAACAATTGATATAAATGTGTGGGGGAGCAGGGTGGCTTTACATGCTCTTTTTGTTGTTGTTTTCATACAGGTTCACATCATCCAATCAAGATACATAAACAAAACAAAGAACATAAAAAAGCCAAAAAGGAAAAGAAAGAATGAAATCATACATAGTACCTAAATTACTTTAACAAACTAAAACTGAACTAACTATACAAAACTAACTACAAACTAACTGAAACATAAACAAACTGGAGAGTAATATAAAAGAAAGATAAACCTTATTTATAGAAAATATATTATTCTTTCATATAGACATACTTATTCAGATTATTAGGGCTACTAATAATCAAAATGGCAAATTGTTACATTGTTGTTTGTCTTATAGCTCAATGAAGTCCTTAAACAGTTTCCAGAATTTCAGAAAGTCCTTTAGGGTCCATGTGAACTTCACAACCTGGGCAAGATCTACAATCTTGACTACCAGTCTTCTGGGCTCAGTGCTTCAGCCTGTGCCATACTTGCATCCAGATCAGAACTACATCACTGTCTTTCAGAGATGAAAATATATCTGTCTTATTAGGGGCTGTTTCTAGCCACCAACCCTCAGTCCTCATGCTTTTGGGCAGCTAGAAAATGTGTGTAAACTAAGCACTGGTGCTTGTATCTACAAGGTAATATCACACAAAACCCATGAGAACTGAACTCCTAGAACAAGAGATGCAGTTGAACCATCTGTCCTGTCTGCACATGGGAGAGGGTGCTAGCTAGCATTAGATTTAATTAAAATATGGTCAGTATCAGTTAGGGATTTAATTACTGCTACTTTCATTCTTGAAGGATGTAACATGTAAATTTTAGCATTTTCCCCACAGTAAGAAAGTTTTTAAAAGCTTCACAGTTATTGAAAACAATTTTCAGTTTGGGACTTATTTTTTGCTCACAAAATAGCAGTTTCTGAGCAGAGAATGATAAATACTCTTTTCTGTGCAGAAAATACTGTTTCCTGTGCAAAAAGTGCAAATTTAGCATAAATCCCTAACTGTGGAGACTCTTCTCAGTCCAAGATTCTTCACATCAGGACTTTCCAACACTTGATAGACATGTTTTTTAACCATTTAAAATATATTTTTAATATGGTTTCCATCCATGGTGTCAGTCTTTCTGTATATATTGGGCAGGGATAAACTGAGGCCAAAGACCCTTCTCATCCCACTTCATGGTGGGATTGAGGCTGCTCTAAGCTTGAAGACCACATTATATTGGAGCCATGCTACACCAGGAAATATTGTATGCATCCAGAATATAATATCTAAACATTTTGTTAGGACAATCTACCTTTGGGACTCTTTTTCTTGTAACTTTTTCTTGTAGCACATAGCTATCAAAAACAAACACAAAAAATAGCCAACCAGTCTGATGACTTCCTTTCTGTTTCCCCTTCTTTTTATTTTTCTTAGGCATTGCCCTTTCCTCCTCTTTTTCTTTATTCCCCCTTCCTTTTCACAAAACAGGAGTGGGAACAAATGTATGTATTCACTGATCCAGAAATGTTGTGGGCTACAGTTTTCTTCCAACAGTGAAAAAGTCTTCAAAAGCATTTTTGAAGCCTATTCACAATTTTGGATGTGTTATGCATAAAATTTGCATATGATTGTTTTCTGCAGAAAACAATCTTTTCTGCTCAACAAACAGCATTTTCTTTCCATCCCTACAAAACAAGGATTACACAGATAGCTCACAAAAGCCTCAAATGTATTATGAGACAGCCTGAGACAGACTCCCCCTTTAATCATGGCCCAGACAATAAAGGCTGGAAAAAAAAACCCAATCAAAGCAGGATGAAAATAGAGGACACACCCTAGTAAAGCTGTCCTGTGGAGTGTTGGGGAAATTGAGACAACCACTTCAGGGAGATTCAAAGTACCCATGCTGCCTGCGGCAGTGGCTATGAAGATAGAGGCTTATCTATCTGTTGACTGATAGGACTCCTAGCCCTAGTAGCCTCCATATTCCTTTCCACTTTTGGAGATCTAATCCCAGGGCAACAAACACTCAGGCAACTCCCCTCAGTGTATACTTGAATCCCTCCCCCACCACAACCCACACAAAAATGTGTTCCAAACTGCCTCTTAGTTCAACAGGGGAGAGATACAACGTGGCATGTGTATCCTGCCTTTGATGACAGCTTTTGTCTATTTTGTGAACTATTACATCCTAAATGAAGAGGGATGACTCACAGTGTATACACTAGGGATGCAAAACTTCACTTATTTCATTCTCATAGTCGGGGGGAAAAATGATTTCAAGTTTTCTCCCTGCAGAGTGAGATTAAGAGAGGATTATTACTATTTTTTGTAATATATATATATATATATATATATATATATATATTGGCACCCCTACAAAAGCCAACATTTCACTGCAGAAAACATTGTATTGTGTACAACATGCATTGTTCTAATTTCTGCACAAAAATATTGGTCTGTTTTTTTAAGGCAGGTATGTGTAGTTTTTTGTTTGTTTGTTTGTTTCATTTTCCCTACAAATTAAGATGTGACTTTTCCACAAAAAGTAAGAAACCAGTGAAAAATCCCTCCCTCCAAAGTACACAAATGTCAAATATCTTGTTGAGGTTGCCCATTTTATCAAATATGAATCTCAATATGTTGAGGCATAAGTTATCATAAAAAGCAAAACAAAACAAAAAAAAACCCAGAGTTTTTTTAATATATATATTTCTAGTGTGCACTGGATTAATCAGGATTTAGCTATGACAGGGAGGCCCACACAAATTCTGTGTACAATGAGAAGAAAAATGGGAGAAGCCTGCAAGACTGTGTGGTCTAGGTTCACCATAACACATACCTCTCCCCACTAATACCCATGGCAGAGAGTTTTTTCCCACTGCCAAGACATTTGGTGATGTACTCATGTATTGATTTTCACATTTAGAGCTCCTCCACCAAGAAAGGACCTGATCTAATCAGGTTCTACCCTCCCATGGGCTTATCTACATGGGTAATTTACTCCATCTTGCCCCTGTGTTTGGAGCCCTGCAGTCCTGATGATGCAGGGCTTTTTCCCTGTTCTGCCACCAGGTCATCCTCATAACCACTAGGACAAAGATGGGGATACAATGGGGGGGGGGGAGAGATTGGGTAGAATCCATTGAAGCATTCTACAATAATATCTGAATTATGCATTCCTGCCTGGGAGAAATAGAGCAGGCCCCATGTGACTGCAGGAGCCCATTCTGCCACATCGGTCCATCATCATCATCATCATCATCATATTTATTATCTTTATTCCTATGCCACTTTTTTCCCAATTTGGGACTCAAAGTGCTGTACAATAAAAAGACATTGTTAAAATCATCACAATGCAAAAGTTAAAAACACAATTAAACAACTAAAAAGTTAAAAACAGCTAAAAAAAATTAAAATACACATATATACTCATACGTATACCCCAACACCACCATTAACAAAGATCAGCAAAGGCCTGCTGAAACAGGAAAGTTTTTACTTGTCTCCGGAAGGAAGGCAAGGAGGGTGCCAATCTGATTTCTCTGGACAGAGACTTCCAGAGCCAGGGGGCAGACACTTGGAAGACCCTCTCCCAAGTTCCCACCAGATGTACTTGTGAAAGTGGTGGGACAGACAGAAGGAACTCCCCAGCAGATCGAAGAGCCCAGGCTGGTTCATAAGGGAGGATATGGACCTTCAGATAACCTGGACCTGAGCTGTGTATGGTTTTAAAGGTCATAACCAGCACTTTGAATTGTGCCTGGAAACAGACTGGCAGCCAGTGGAGCTGTTGGAACAAGAAGGTTGTATGGTCCCTCTAGCCAGCTCCTGTTAGCAATCTAGCTGCAGCTCTTTGAACCAGTTGGAGTTTCAAAACACTCTTGAAAGGCAGACCCATGTAGAGTGTGTCACAGTAATCTAACCAGGATGTAACTAAGGCATGTATCACCATGGCCTGATCTGATGTCTCAAGGAACTAGTGCAGCTGGTAGACAAGCTTTAACTGTGTAAATGCACTCCTAGCTACCGCTGAGACCTGGGCTTCCAGTCTCAGAGTTGAATCTAGGAGCACCCCCAAGCTACAAACCTGTGTCTTCAGGGGGAGTGTAACCCCATCCAGCACAGGCTGAATCTCTCTTCCCTGATTTGCCTTTTGATTGACCAGGAGAACCTCTGTCTTGTCTGGATTAAGTTTCAATTTGTTCACCCTCATCCAGTCCATTAGTGATGCCAGGCACAGGTTTAGGACCGAAACAGCTTCCTTGGCTTGTGGTGGAAAGCAGTAATAGAGTTGGGTATCATCTGCATACTGAGGGCACCAAAGTCCAAAATTCCAGATAGCCTCTCCCAGTGGTTTCATGTATATGTTAAACAGCATGGGGGACAGAACTGACCCCTGAAGAATCCCACAGGCATGTGGCCAAGGGGTCAAACAGGAATCCCGCAGCACCACCTTCTGGGTTTGCCCCTCCAAGAAGGAATGGAGCTACTGTAAGGCAGTACCCTCAAGTCCCATCCCAGCAAGGTGGCCCAGAAGGATACCATGGTTGCTGTTATTAAAAGCCACTGAGAGATCCAGTGGAACCAATAGGGACACATTCCGCCTGTCCAGCTCCCTGCGTATGTCATCCACCAAGATGACCAAAGCTGACTCAGTCACATAACCAGGCCTGAAACCAGATTGAAATGGATCTAGATAATCTGTTTCATCCAGAAACCCCTGGAACTGGAAGACCGTCACATGTTCTAGAACTTTTCCTAAAAATGGAATATTAGATACTGGATGATAATTATCCAGAATGTTGGGATCCAGGGATGACTTTTTAAATATTGGTTTTATAACCACAACCTTCAGGCAAGCTGGAACTCTGCTTTGATTTAATAAGGCAGTAATCACTCCTTGTAGCTATTTAGCCAGTCCTCCTCTGGCTTTTTAAAATAAGCCTGGAAGGGCAAGGATCTAACACACATGTGGTGGCTCTCATTTCTCCAAGAATCCTGTCCACATCCTCAGATTGCAAATTGTAGTTGGACAAGCAGGGGCCAGTTACATTCACTGGATCACTTCCATTCCACTACCCTCTGCCTCACTGTTCCACAGCAGAAAGCAGAACCACACTATGTGACCAAGGCTGGTCACATTCAGGGGGGCTTGGTCACATGTTGTGGGCCAGATTCCTGCCTTCAGAGAGAGTGAGGGAGACTGTGGTGGTGGTGGCGGCTGCAGCAATGAACCAGTGTGCCTGTCTGCAATTCCTCCCATTCTGTCCAGGTAAAGGTGGAGGAAGAGACCTGATCCTCAGCCAGGATATGCCAGCAGGGAGCCAGTGTATCCTATCTCAAGTAAATGAGCTCAATGTGTGTGCATCATGAGCCCTTTCTTTTGTTTCTGAATGAATGAGTGTTAGGGAAGAGTTTTTACCACAAGTGGTGGTAGAGGACATGATCACACAACACATATCATCAGAAGGGTGGGGGTTTAGTTCACACAGGTCCATTGTATTCTTCCAATATTTTTTTAACCTGTCTAGTAGGCTATGGGAACTATGTTCAGTTCTTAAGCATTATATTTCAAAAGATAAATGCCAATGGGTTTTTTCCCCCTGGCAAATGGGTGAACACAGAAACTGGTGAATCAGCAGTCAATGCTGCAGTCATTGAGTGATAAAAATGTGTTTGTGACCCAGCATTTGACATAACAAAATTGCCAAAAACACTTTTTCAATGGGTGTGAGGAATGGTTTTACAAATGCTACTAAGGAAATAGTTGTTACTGCTATTATACTACAATGTGACTTCCATTTCAACTGAAGTCTGTTTTATTTGCATAATTTCTTATTGACTTCTTCGGACAGCAAGATAGGAGACTATTACTTGGTTGGTAATGCTGAAGTTCTGATTGAGCTCATCAAGCTTAAGCCATTTAGCAACTATGTACCACATCTTCATTATACCCCTAAAAGGGGGGGGGGGAATCAAACACATCAATACAAAAAAGCAATTTTGACTGAACCAAAATCAGATCTGTTTGACAAAGCTTTTAATTAAATGGAACATAGGACAGCACAATGGTTGTCAAATTAAATAATGCCTGCATATAGGCAGTTATGTAACTGTGATTTGTTTTGCATATTGGATTTTTATTGAAATGGGCCTGTTACTCACTTCTGATGATTAATCGGCACCAACAACAAGAATGTATGAGCTTTGGCAGAACAAAGAGATCTAAAGGAGAAGAAACAACTGCTTGTTGTTATTGCCAATGGAAGCACAGTTTTCTCTTCTATTTCCTCCTTGTGTAAATTAATTTTTTTTTCTGTTCTGCATGAAATCATTTGTGACTTTGTTTCTCCCCTTTAAGAAAGGCCTGTGAACAAAACACATTTAAAAAAAAACATACAAATACATTTTTATGGCTGGGTGACAAACAGAGATAGGTCACACTAAGGAGAGATTTAATGCTTATTGAGCTCCATTGTGAAACATTTCATGCTCCATGCCGTATGAACACTAACTTCTGAACTGAGTTTCAGCTGTCTGTTAAACTCAACCCAACTCGAATTTATAGAATCTATTTGTATGCTTAAAACCAGCACCCAGGAGTCATGAAACTAGTTTGTTGCAATGAGGTGGTCTTTGGAGTTGTATATCTCAAAGAGAAGCTTGCTATTCAGTACAATACAGTTGTGATTGTATTTCAGGAGAGGCATATATTCTTATCTACAACTGGATGACTTTTTAAATAAAGCAGCAGGTTTATGTACTGTTATTCGGGATACTTCTTACAATTGTTGTCCCTTGGGGAAAAAAGAGAGGGAATTGTGATTTGGAAAAAGAAACTGCAAATTGAGGCAATTTCACTGAATTGAGATAGAAAGGAGGAGTGGCAAATCTGTCAGATTTGCTTTCTCTCATATTTAATCTTCATATATCAAGTTCTCTCCATCCCAAGTATTTGTATTTTTTCAAGTTCATATGAAAAATGAACTAAACTAAATTCTCAGTAGCCTTAACATTTGAGACTGTTTAATGGGGAGGGGACTAGTGCCTAGATGTTGTAATGAGCTGGATGAGGGCAACTAAGGTGGAGCTGAATCCATAAAATAGAGACTATGTGGATTGGTGATTCCAAGATCTGGGATTTGGGTGAATTATCTACCCAAGATAAGTTTGCACTCCCCCCCCACAAAAAAAAATATCTAGGTATAAGTCTAGTACTCCTAGACTTATAGAATCATAGAATCTTAGAGCTGGAAGGGACTACAAGGGTTGTCTAGCCCAACTCCCTGTCATGCAGGAATACACAGTTACAACACTTCTAAAAGATGCCCAATCCAACCTCTGCTTAAAGACCTCCAAAGACTGAGAGTCCACCATCCTCCAAGGCAATATGTCCAGCTGTTGAACAGCTCTTACACTAAAAAAGTTTTTCCTAATGTTTCTTAGGAAATGTTTCTTGGCTTATTAATAATTTGGCATATTAATAGAATCTTCCATGGGGAAGAGCAGTAAAATATTAGGGACTCACTGTAAGGATCACAAGGGTATGTGCTAAGCCATTTATCTCCCAAAGGGAGGGCTATTACCAAATTCAAAACTGAAGAAACAAAATGAGGTCAAGAGGACATTGTCTGCACACACCCAAGTAACAGGCAATTTATCACGTCATTGGTGGATGGAGTAATCCTTTGTCTGAAGGTATCCCCTTCCCTTAGAAGGCAGCTCAAGTGTTGTGAAACTAATCATCAGAACATTAAGAGTAGTTGCAACACATTAACATCATTGGAAGCCCATTATTCAAACCCAGGAGTTTCTTGAGACCCATTGTTCAATCTCTGAGAGATACCTGGAATCCACTGATTCAACACATGAAATCCAATCACCCGAGGGCATATTTTTGGTATAAATACTGACATCAAATCACACCTCATAGCACACAGATTTCATTCCAGGGGACATCATGTGTCTCTGTGTTAGCCATTCCTGCTTCATCCATCCATGCTGCCTGTCTGCCTTGAGACTTTGAACTTTGAGACAGGTGTCATATAATCCCCCCCCCAAAAAAAAAATCCCTATACATTCCTCTGGCAACCTCTCTTCTTCCATTCCTAGTTGCCTTTTGTGAATGCCTTATCATATGAATGTGTGTGTGCTTGGTGTTATTAAGTCCTTAATACACATCATTGCTAACTTTCCATCTTGCATTTTTGCGTGCATCAGTTCAGAGTTAGTAGGGGTAAAAATAGATATAAGATCCCTCTCTGTTGCACCTTCTTGCATCACCAAGTAGAGTTTCTGTTAGTTTCCCCAACATATTAGAAACTCAATATTTGCATGGAAATTCCACAAGCAATTTGGTTGGGTAACACAGCATTGAGAACTACACAAAATATGAGGAAGAAGAAGGGAGGGAGCCTTTCATTGGAATATAAAACTGATTCTGACCACTGCTTCTTCAGTGTAATGCTGACAATAAATCATAGTGGATTTCCAGGCTTTCAGGCCCAAGTGTTTCTTGAGAAGCATAGGAATGAATCTGGGACATTCTATATGCAAAGAAAGTGCTCTGCCACTGAGCTATGTTCTTTCTTCAAAATCAGGATGGATCATGGTCAAGCTGACCTCACCTACCCAAACAAGTTTCAGCTCAATCTGCTGAGTCATTTTCAGAATAAACAACACAAACCCTGTCCCTCTCCTACCAAATTTCTGGTTATAAGGGCAGAATGTGCCTTATATCTGAAACATAACTTAATCTATGACACTGATTATGGGCATTTAATTTTGATTTCCTGCTTTTCTGCATCGCAATCATGTCCAAAACCATTTTAAGAACATGTAGCTCTTAATACAAAGCTCAGAAATACAGGTAGACCTGGGATTCAGGGCTCTGCAAGGTAAAACATCCCCCATCTACTTGAATGTGAGATAAGCACAGTTGTGTTTCTCCTAGAGAATGCTAAAGCACAGATAAAGAGGGAGGCAGACTTTTCCTTAATGAAAGGAGAAAGAGTTAGGGTACAAAGTGCCCATGGTGCTCTGCCTTTCTTATCATACTGAACACAAAGGGAGAGCCCTACAGTTCCTACTTGTTCTTTTACAGATGGAATGAGATAAGGGCTCTCTGAACAGCTGGCTGTAAGTAAGCAAAAACATGCCATAGCAGTGACTGAATACTATGATGGATTCAAAGGGAATGCCAAAATGACTTTTGGAAATGTCTTCATAAAAAGAGTAACAAGTGGAAAGAAATAAGTTAAACTTGAGTTGAACAATTGGTTCACCCCTGTCCCATATACTTAAAATGATTTTCATTATTTAGGGTTTTTTAACAACAACAACAACATATTACAATAAATCTTTAGAGGTTTTTTTTTACCAGAGCCACAAGGCATTTAGGTATTTCTTTCAAAGGATCTGCTGAAAACTATAATTTAGTTTTCTTGGAACTGCTGCAAGAACTGCTGCTTTGACCTAACATATTTAACATTGCAATCATACATCTGTAGTCAGAGGTAAACCCTACTGAGTTCAAAAGGGGCATACTCCCAGCTACGCAAATAAAGAATTGCAGCTCAAGAGACTGGTTCCACCCATGTGTCTCATGAAATAAAAACACTCAGTTAACACTGTTTTCTTCATACCAAGAGGAAATGTAACCTAGAAGCATTCTATGTTGTTTCTTTACAGGTGTAGGACTCCTTTTCACTGGAGACTCTGGTAGGATTCTATGAAGTCCAACCCTATTTTGGAGACAAACTAAGAACAGTTCATTTCTTTTCTGGGTTTGTGTTGTTTATGTGTACCTGACCAGAGCAGCAAAGACACTGCGGGGAAGGTACTCCTTTGATGGTCTCCATGATCAGAGATCAGGAGGCTTTGCATGGGGTGCAAGGTTGCAGAATGCATCACATGATGGGGGCAGGATGATAGTCTATTTAAGGCTTGGACACACACACACCATGTGCTGCTTTGGATCGTTGCAGCACAGTACACCCTTCCACCCTCAGTGCAGTGTGAGCTCGCTGGTTGCTTTGGGGCTGTGTAGCAGTTTTCTCCCCTTTACCTGTTTCCCCCCCCCCACCCCATACTGTAGCTGAGGGATTTTAATGATTGGTCTTGAGGTGGTGTCTTTAAAAAGGCTGCCATTGGGCAGGTAGTGGGGGAGAATTTAAAACTTTGGTGTACACCCTTGGCACCCCTATGCTGAAGGGTAGGGTTCTGGAACAGCCTCCATGGGTCCTGTGTCCTAGGGGGTTGAGAAAGGGTCTACCCTTGTGGCTGACCTGGCGTTTGTCCTCTCACTTAGAAGTCCTGTTACTTTGGTGGAAGTACCCTGGGTTTACTTTCCAGTAAGTGGCCAGCCAGGGAACAGCCCAACTATTGGACTGCTCTGAGGGCTCAGGTGTTTCACCCAAAGGAAGACTGAGGAGGTAATCTAGGGTAGACACCTGGCCTCAGCTGGACCTGCTTCAAGTTGCTTCCATCCCTTGCTCATTTAAGGTCCAATTAACTTAAATAGGACATAGGTCAAATAAAATGGTCCTTATTTAACCCAACTGTCTCTGTCTGGTCTTATTATTCCATGGTTGGTCAACAAAAACATATAATGCTTTATTTGTTTGAATACATTTGTATGTATTCATTATTTAACCCACTTGGCTGCCAAGAAACTCAAAGTGGCATATGAGGCCCTTAACTTGATTTCTTAAAATCCTCACAGCAGCATGTTGAAGTAGTTTAGGATGAGAGATAGTGACTTTGCCAAAGGTCATCCAATAAGCATCATGGCCAAGTGGGGACTGCTGTCCAGATCTCCCTGGTCCTGGTCTGGACCAAGTCTCACTGGACCAGGTCTTTTTGGTCCTAGTCAAGCAATCTGTCCATGAGACCCCATATTTCAGGCATGTTTTAGTGCACATATGTATGAACTTTACTCACTAAGCTGAATGCAGCACACCAACAATATTATGAGAACTGATGTGTGCTTGAAAATATCCTGTTTCTGCAAGAAGCAAAACCAAACTGATGTAGTTGCTGATGGTTCTTGAAAACAGAGGACAAATAGACAAGTATTTAGTATGCCATAACACCAAGATTTATGATGGTGGTGGTGATAATTGAAGGAGAAGGAGAATAGGTGGTGATGATGATGATGATTCTATATCACTCTCCCCCCCACAAAGCAAAAATAAAACTCCAAACCCAGCAACATAGTGACCTTGCTAGGTTACAAGATAAGACATATCCTTTTTCTTTTCAAGGTATAACAAACTGAGGTAGCTAAGTAGTCTTAGGTACAAGGGCGTGTGAGTAAGGTACCATGCAAGCAAAACTCAGTACTCAGCTCCAGTCTTGTTAGTTACAGTATTGATTAAAAGATTCAAATTAACACTCATTCTACCAGATGGGATATTTTAAGACCTCAGTCACATGTTGTTGAATTCACACAGAGAAAGACATGGAAGCTTTCCACACATAGTGGAAACTCTCTTCTTCAGACTATCATGGAAAACTGGGGAGAGAACACTCCAATTTTGCATGTTGAATCTACATGTTGATTTACAGCATTGCTGTAATGCATTAATATGGATAGATGGATGGATAGACATGTAGACAGATAGATATGCAGGTATGCAGACAGGCAGACAGATAAGCATATTAGGAATATATGCCAAGTCTGTTATCTCTTCCTCAAGGACTTTCCTGTGGTGAATCTGAAAATCCAGCAATGTGGGGTTCATATAGAATGCACTACCTTGTGTCTATTAAATAGTAATAGTGTCATTCAAATGAGTTCAAAACTCATTAAACCATTTCACCCTCTCTTGCGCATAGCCCTCTCTCATCATTGATAATGACTTCAAGATATTTCTAGTGCCTTCAGCAGCAAATGCAGTCAAAAATTTCATAATCTGTTTTCCCATGGGTCTTCTCATCCCACTCAACAGAAAATCTTTGCTGCTTTCAAAGTCTTAACTTTACATTTAAAAGCTATTGGTTGTAAAATGGGAGCAGAATAAAGAATATAAACTTAGCTCCTTAAGTATGAGCAATTCCTTCTCAAGAACTACTCTGTGGTAGCTAAACAAATGAAGTCTTACAGTTTCTCCCAGAAATCTTTGGTAGTAAGTTTCATGATATGCCTAAAAAATAGTGGAAAATGCTGTTGTTAATGATAAAAAGTCACTGATAATTTCAGATTATACTCTTTTTAAATATATAAATATGTAACTATTGTGATATAGTATGCACAAAGTGGTATTAGTTCTACCTTATTATTCTTTGATCCTTTCTTATTTCTACTTCTTGGTTATTACATCTTTTTACACAGAGAGGGGGGGGAGAGAGAGAGAGAAGTTGCCACAGAAGCACATAGTTCTTGTCTTGCAATTTCAGACCAATTGTCTGTAGGAAATTATTGGTATTTATATTAAGCAGAGTGCAGCATAGCCCCAGCACAATATGCAATATAAAACAGGATAGAAATATGCAGGATGCTCCAGTAAGGTTAAAAAGCAAAACTTACATTTATTATAGCAGAGAATAGATCTGAGATAGGAAAATAGATAGAAGAGAGTTATCTGACTTGGGTACAAGAGTCTGTAAAACTGACTCTCATGACTGCATGTAAGGCATCTTGAGACTAAGCTACCTCATGTCTGTTGGCTTCTAGGAGAAAGAGTTGTAAAACACTAAAACATATTGGAGCAAGGGAGGGGATGACCTCTACATGCAAGTAGGAACTAAAACCTTGAAAATAGAGATCAATGACACATAGAGATGAGTCAAACGGATAAACCTGCAACTCTAGACTTTCCCTGTCCCCAACTACTGTAACCAAGTACTGATGCTTCTTCACTTCCAACATTGTGAGACCACGTACGAAAGGGATCTAGGAGTCCTAGTAGACCACAAGTTGAACATGAGCCAACAGTGCAATGCGGCAGCTAAAAAGGCCAATGCGATTTTGGGCTGTATCAATAGAAGTATAGTGTCTAGATCAAGGGAAGTAATAGTGCCACTCTATTCTGCCTTGGTCAGACCTCACTTAGAATACTGTGTCCAGTTCTGGGCACCACAATTAAAAAAGGATATTGACAAATTGGAGCGTGTCCAGAGAAGGGCAACTAAAATGGTGAAAGGTCTGGAAATGATGCCTTATGAGGAGAGACTTAGGGAGCTGGGTATGTTTAGCCTGGAAAAAAGACGGTTAAGAGGCGATATGATAGCCCTGTTTAAGTATCTGAAGGGATGTCACGCTGAGGATGGAGCAGGCTTGTTTTCTGCTGCTCCAGAGACTGGAACACGGAGCAATGGGTGCAAGCTCCAGGAACAGAGATTCCACCTCAACATTAGGAGGAACTTTTTGACAGTAAGAGCTGTTCGGCAGTGGAACACACTCCCTCGGAGTGTGGTGGGGTCTCCTTCCTTGGAGGTCTTTAAACAGAGGCTGGATTGCCATCTGTCGGGGATGCTTTGATCGTGATTTCCTGCATGGCAGGGGGTTGGACTGGATGGCCCTCGTGGTCTCTTCCAACTCTGCAATTCTATGATTCTATGAAACCTAAATCTATTTTTAGCCCAACTGGAGTAGTTACTTTCAAGTGGGTGGGACTTTTTAGTGTTATTTCTGTAAGCCACAGATTTCAATGGATTTATTCCTGTTGGAACTAACATTGTTTGCAAGTTGTTGTTGTTATTGTTGTTGGTTTTACTTTTGGTATGATTGTGTCCAGCCCCTATTAATGTGATTTTGAGTAGGCCCCAAGCTTCATGAAGAGATTTGACACCTTCAAGTTTTTCTTGCAACTTCCTTTTTGCCATTCTCCTCATTTTAGACAGCATTCCTCTTTTGAAGTCTGTGTTGGAATTTCCTGATGGTTTCACAGCTATATAGCAAATAAATTTGATAGCATTGGAAAACTGCTTTTTCTAGTTAGTTCAATCACATTCAAATTGCACTAGGTATGCAACAGCAACACTTAGGATTCAGTCCAGGATTACCTTCAGTCTGGTCAATTCCATGACCAGCTGTTCTAAGGCACAATTAGGATATCTAGAAATGTTATCTTTAAGTTATGATCAAAACATACATTATCCAATCAGTTACTTAGTTTTGGCCCCAATCTTATATCCACTTACTGGAAGTAAACCCATTGAAATAAATGGCACTTATAAATGTGTAGCATTGCCAAGTTCATCTGACACATCAGACTGTATGGAGCTAAAATGGGGACGTTTGTGATACAGGCATCAGTTTTTTTCCTATAATGACTTTTCAAAAGAGGTGATAGCATGGAATAAAAATTCATGATAATAGCCACACAGTCTAGAATACTCCTGATCTTGGAAATTACATGGTTTCAGACAAATAATCCCATTCTCAATGTGTTCTAGGCTCATCAGCTCTGTCATACTCCTTAGGTTTGGGCAAATCATTGTCACACACAACTCCATGTGTTCCACTTTGCATATGGAACTGAGTTCCAAATAGCTCAGCCAATGAAAACTTTCTGATCATTTGCCCCCATTATGTATCTTCTCACTGAAGAACACCCAATAAGCTTCTAAAGAGTACTCAGAGCTTCTTTCCCTATGACAATAAAGTCAAACAATTTTAAACTGCAATAAGCACAAGGAGGGAGGTCAATGTGCTACAGAAATGAAGTTGTCTTCCAATGAGGAGTTGTGACTGCAGTGAGGCTTTATCCATGTCAACACTTATGGCAGGGAATTGATAGCTACTTGAGTCTTATATTTGCTATCTCACACCACAGCTGTAGATTTGTGCTCTCTCTGGAGGGAAATGAAACAAATCAGCCAGACAGTACCTCGTGCATCTTTGTCCCAATTGTTCAGTATTAAGTAACTCACCCCAAGAGTGTCACAGTCCAGAACAAAGCAAACAAACAGATTTTCTTTACCACCTTTTCAATGACATTCAGCCATAGGAAAATGTCTCTGCACTATCAAGTGGATCTGAGGCTCAGCCAAGTCTTTCTTTATTCAACTTCATGAGAAAGGGATGACAGTTTTCTCTACTTCCACAGTTAGTTGTACAGTTGTACAGTTAGTTGTACAGTTGTACAGTTAGTTGTGAGCAAGAAGTAGTTGGCCATCCCACCTACATCAAAAGAACTGTCTGACAGGCATGCCCACAACGCCAATGTATCACAGTTCAGACAAGTCAGCAGACTGTTTGTTTGCATGTGTGCCACTCTGTTAAGTTCTACGGTGTCACTTTATAAATTAATAAAGTTTATTAAATTATTAAAGTTAATTAACTGTTTTCAGATTTATCTAAATCTTAAAAAGAGAGAGCAAGAGAGTGAAACAATACTGAATTTGTAAAAATACAGATTCTAGAATATATACAGCCTTCCCAAATTCCATGTGCACCAGTGCAGGCTCAACAGTTATTGACAGCAGCCAAATTACCAATATTAAATAGATACAAACACATATTACAAATTCCACTATAGGGAATTTAACCTTTCATTCCTTCCTAAATCTGTACATTACATTCATATTAGCTCTAATTATTATCCGTGATGAAGACAGCTCATCTCCTATGCAACTCTTTCTCTCTCTTTCTCAGTCTCCAAGCTGAACATATGCGTACTACTTCTTCCTTAAGTTTTCCTCAGTCACTGTGCTAAACCAAAATGTTGTAGGGACATCTTTTGGGGAGGCATAAGTGAATTGCCTCTGCTGATCTGTGCCAATTCAATGACCCGCTACATCAGAAACTTAATAGTGCCTATTTTCTGAACAGGGATATGCATGGATAGAGATGGGTGAGAATCTGATTTAAGTTTGGTTTTGAAATGAGTTTACCAAAATCCACAAGTTTCTTCATATTTGAGAAAAAAAAAAGAATTTGAGATTGAAATAAATTCAGATGTAGGTGAAACTGAAACAGGCAGATTTGTCTATCCAGTCCCAGAATATGGAGTGCATTATGCTTAATAGTCTAGATATGAATCCCTGTTTACTCAAGCTTGTTACTGCCAAATTAAAGTAGCCCCTTCTCTCTTCTAAGAGGCTCTAATCACTAATACATATACTGTATTGTGTTAAAACACAGCATGGTCTTCTCTGTGCTATGAATGAATAGAAATAATTCATTTAGGTTAATTTTTGATAACCACTTAATTAAATTTAGTTTGTGTTTGAAGGATTTCCCAAATTTTTCAAAACTCATAATCAGGATGGAAAGAAACCAAGCTTTAAAAAAATTGTGAGAGGCCATAGAACTGACATGGGTACCCACAACACCTCAGCTTAGGGAGGATCCATGTAAATAACACTTACTTGCACATGTGATTCTTCATATGCTGAAAGATACTAACATGGAAGCCAGGATTGGTGTATATATCGCACTTCCTTAGGTCATGATAATGATTGAGATACAGTTGCAGATACAATTTGCCACAGCTGTCAGTTATTTCAATATACATCACATATATTTTGCACCACACACCTCTGTTGCCAAGTATCTACATGCATTGAGATAGAACTGGTTACAAACTCAAAGTAATATTCCCACCACCACTCAAGTTAAGGTATATGATACTCAAGTTTAATGAAATTATAGTGGTATCTGAGGCAGAACATTTCAAAAGTTTAAAATAAAAGGAAAATACACCAAGTTACTGCCCATGGTTGACAACCCAAATCTTAACATCTGTATCACTGTAACAGAAAGGATAGCCCTGGTTGAAATAAATTAACAATGAAAAATGACAATTGTTGTTGTGTACCTTTTCCAGCTTATGGCAACCCTAAGGTAAACCTGTCATGGAGTTTGCTTGGCAAGATTTGTTCAGAGAGGGGGTGCCTTTTCCTCTCTCTGAGACTGAGAGAGTGTGAATTGCCTAAAGTCACCCAGTGGGTTTCCATGGCTGAGCAGAGGTTCAAGCTCTGGTTTCCAGAGTTGTAGTTCAACACTCAAACTACTACGCCATGCTGGCTTCCTAAAAAAGAAAAGAAAAAAGTTAATATGTGTGATTACTAGTGCTGTTCATGGGTTTCTTGATTTGGACTATAGTTCTAGGCCCAGTTTGGTCTGCATTGATCTAGACAGAACATGATCCAGTCTGGACCCTGGACCTTCCTTAGCCTCTTGGGGAAAGGGGAGACAGGGATCTGCTGCTGCTGCTGCCTTCACCCTTTGTTCTTGCTCTATGAGTCTTACCCCTTCTACATGACTGGTGGGAATTTTTTATCTCTGTTCCAGAATTAGATAGTAAATATGGATTACTTCTTTGCTACATGACAACAGCAGCAAGAATATTGTTTGCTCAAACTTGGAAATGAGCTGAAGTACCGATGATGGAAGAATGGACTGTTAAGGTTGCTTAGTTAGCCCAAATGGTCAAATTAGTGTGGGTTCTGAAGGATAAGCCAATTGAAGACTTTTTGAAAGATTGCAAACTGTTTGTGGATTTTTTGAGTGGTAAGAAATCTAATGATAGTCTAATCTGTGACTATGATTATTAGTAAGACTATTTAGTTGGGTCTGTAATCTTTCCATTACAGTTAGGATTGGGGGATCAGAACCCTACTGCCTTTTAGGTATATGTATCTTTTTCTTCTTCTATTTCTTTACTTTCTGAATGTATATTACTTCCTTATATTACTTTGTTTGTGAAGTAGTGTTAAAATAAATGAATAAATAAATGAGAAAACTATGGAATGGAGTCTATTTCTCCACCTCAAGACTTGAGGCTCCCCCCTCCATTAGAAAATAATGTATCTGATAGGTTCAAAATGCTTATACGTATGACCTCATCTACATGAGCCAGGATATGTTGGCGGGAAGCCGGTGTATTCTGGCTACAGATTAGGCGATTCCTCCCCTGTTACATCTACAAAATGGGCCAGAAAAGCATGCCGTCCCATCACTGCAGCTGCCACCATCTCCCTTGCTCTCCCAGAAGTGAGGAAGCCAGCCTACAATATGTGACCAAGGCCTCCTGTATATTATCAGCTTTGCTCACATGCTGCAGGACCCCTTCCTGGATCCAGAATAGCAAGGCAGTCCAGCAGCTGCAGTGATGGTCCTGCCTGCCAGGACAGGCTCCTGCAGTCATGTGGGGGCCAATCCATTCCTTCTGGCAGGAATGGATTAAAACCAGGTATTCTTTTCTAAAATGTGATAAAGGGCCCTACCCCATCTTTCCCTGTTCTGAGTCCCATATCTGCCCCAGGACTGGGGAGGACTGCCTGAGGGCAGAATGGGGCAAAATCCCTGGGTCATCAGGACTGCAGGGCTCTAAGACAGGGGAAAGATGGGGCAAATTGCCCTTCTATATAAGCCTATAGTGAATTTCTGCCCATAGTGTGTGTGTGTGTGTTTATAGATATCACACATAGTGACATATGAATTAGAAATTTAAAGGAGGAGAATTTAGCAGGGCTTACATGTGATAGTTCCTCTTCTGCACCCCACTCTCTGTAGGATTGTTCTGTAAACTGATAATATGAATCCAATATTACAATAGTCAAGTGCTTTATTCCAGCAATTAATTTTAATGGCTGAGCTCCACTTTAAAGTTTAAGCAAGAATATACTCTTGCATAATTGTATCAATAATGTGGATATTGTCTTATCTAGACAATTTTTTTACGATTAACTGTATAAAACATTATTTCGATGTTCATAATTGTGCTAGGAAGTATGTATAATGCTAATGAGAAAAAGTGGCAGCAAACCTTTATGACAGCAACTTTGATGTTGTACAGTTCCCTCTGCCCCTGTTTAGAAGGATGTAGCAATAAAGCTTGATGGTATCTTCTTAGTTAGCAAAGGTTGACTGTTTATGCTTATTTCTTTATTATCTACATAAATTGAGTATTTAAAACCTTTCCACTTTTTATAAAAATTGATTGCTTGATAATATTTTTGCAGTGTTTTTACTTAAGCTAGAGGCTTAAACTGTGAGCATAACAATACTTGTCATGACACACCCCCTGGATGACTAAGACAAGGAGGAGGAGGAGGAGGAGCAGGAGTTGGAGTTCTAAGAAGCTGCAACTCCTGATAGTGGAACTCTCTGAGTCCTAATAGATGGGGACTGGTGACCCTGCTCCCCAGCAGGAGTTGGCAGAGGCTGCAGATGCTGAAGACAACACCACCACCCTGTCCTTCATTGAGTGGAGGAGAGACAAATGCAGAGCCCAGTACCAGTTGAGTCATAGACACTGACCTAACTAGGCATTCTTAAGCATCTGTGGCCTTGAAGGAGCTGCCCATAAATATTCCAGCAACACTCTCTCAGCCTTAGTGCTGACATCTCACTTATATGTACTTGTCGCATGTTCCTGGTTTTTTCATGAGCTTGGACTGGCTACATTTTGGACTACTCTGTGAATTCCTTGCTGGCTGATGTACCTGGATTTCTCTCCTGCAGATGCGACTTCAGGACTGGTTGTTGACCAGCCAAGTGCTCCTTGCTTTATCTTGCTCAGATAACCCATGACTGACCCAGACTGGACTGATCATTTGACAGCTCCTACACACCAAGCATCTGCTTCCTCAGGAACTTGCTGACTTGTATTCAGGACACTTCTGCTTAGCTTTCTGAAACATAAGGAGAGCTGGCCCAACATCTGCTGATATTCAGTGAATAAATAAGTGAATAAAAAATATGTGCTACCACATCCATTGGTAATATTGACTATCTCAATAATGTGATAATTAAGTAGTAAATTTTACATATACCCTACCCTATCTTGAATGTATGCAAGGCAAATAACAATAGCAATTTCCCCTCACTCAATCCCCTCCACCACCATCTCCTTGGCTGTCCTGAAAGCCAGGCAGGTGTCCCTCAGCTTGTGACCAAGGCTGGCCACATGCAGGAGTCTTTAAGTCACATTTTGTGGACCCCCTTCCTACGTTCTGAGTCACCTGAGAAAATGGTGGTGGTGGCTGCAGCAATAGGCCAGCATTCTGTTGGGACTCTGGCCTGTTTCATCAAGATAACAGGGGCAGAACAGGTCAGATCTCGAGCCAGGATATCATAGAATCATAGAGTTCCAAACTCAGGATGATGGCTTACTTGATTGAATCTGGAATGTGGTCTTCCTCTTTTCCACATGCCTTCTACTTACCAAGCATTATTGACTTTTCTAGTGAGTCATGTCTTATCATGATGCAGCCAATGGTGGTGGCAGTAAGGGGCAGTGTGCTGGGAGGGGTTCCCACAGGCATGCAAGGACCAATCTGTTCTGTCCCGGTGGTAACAGAGTAAACAGAATATTAATTTAAAACATTGTAAAGTACCTTATCTTGGCTTGTCCTGTCATGGTCAGCCAGGACTCTGAGGACTCAGAAGGCGAGAAGGCTGAGCCAGTAGCAGAAGAGCTGGCTGAGTCTGAGTCTAGCCCTGAAGAACCCAGGGCTCAGCAGCCTAGCCCTCCCCCAGCACAGGGTCCAAGCCTGGGAGACATAGTAGAGCAAGAGCAAGAGGTAGAAGAGCAGGTACCTACCTTAAACCAAAGGAGAGCAGAGAGGGCCTGGCTGCGTCGTTCCCGGAGATTAAGAGAGAGAAGCTCATCAATCACCCCGCAGCTGGGAGTGGGAGCTGGGCCAACATAAGCAGCTGGAGGACACTGAGTTCATTGTTTCAGGCAGTCTGCGTTTCCTGGAGGAAACCTCTGCCTGTGACTCTCCTGCTTCTTGGAACCTTGCTATCTTGAGACTTTGGATATCTTGACATTGGACTGCCTTCGTTGACCCACCTGCCGGAATCCTTTTGACCTCGGACTGCCTCTTCGTTCTTCGCTCTCTCTCTCTCTCTCTCTCTCTCTCTGTGTGTGTGTGTGTACTTCTGACCCTATAGGACTGCTACTGACAACACCAGGTACTGTGCTTTTCAACTGAGTTGTGCCGAGCTTGGCGGTCTTATCAGCTATTTAAGTTGGCTTCTCGACATGTCCCCATTCCAGCCCGGTATCTGCCCTGGGGGTGGTGAGGACAGCCTGGGACAGATCTGGGCAAAAGCCCTGTGTCATATCAACTGCGGAGCTCTGGAACAGGGTCAAGCTGCAGTATTTAGCCCATGTAGATAAGCCCTAGACCATGGAAGGGCAGCTATGTGGGAACTTGACAAGATCCTGAGGTGTAAAGATATATCATTTAATACTTAAGTTAGGGTTATCTATGCCATTGTATTTCCAATTTCTATGTATGATTGTAAATGCTGGACAGTGAACAAAGGTGACAGGAAGAAAATAAACTCTTTTGAAATGTGGTGCTGAAGGAAGGTTCTATGGATACCGTAGATTGCTAAAAAGACAAATAAATGGGTCCTAGTGGAAATCAAGCCTGAACTCTTCTTAGAAGCCAAGATGACTAAACTGAGACTGTCAACCAAATAGGTTGATAAAATATGGCCTTGCCTGACCCCTTGCCAATTGGAAACTATTTTGTTTCTCCATCTTCTGTCCTATTGGGAGTGATCCATACAATCATGATAGATTCATGATCTATACAATCAAAGGCTCTGCTATGATTTATAAGGCACAGGCTGATTTTTTTCTGGAAATTATTTGGTACACTATCCAACACATGCTTGCAATATGATCTCTAGTGACTCTTTCTTTTCTGAACCCAGCTTGGACATCTGGCATTTCTCACTCCATATATGGTAGAAGTCTTTGTTGCAGACTTCTGATCATAAGTTTGTTTATATGGGAAATTAATGCAATGGTTATTACAATCCCTGGTTTCCCCTTCCTTGGGGATGGGAATGCATATTGAAGTTTTCCAATTTGTATGTCATTATTTTCTTTTCCATATTTGTTGACAGATTTGAATGAGTATTCTCATATTTCTTCAGACTTTTGTCAGTGGAGGAAAGACATCTTTGCCTGGAGAAGAAGGAGGAAAGCATGGCTCCCCGAATCTCCATGAGTTAGAGCTAGGATTCCATCACCTTTCTTATAAAGATGTCTTTCTTCTAATACATACTAGCTTTCTTTTCTTCCTCAGTGACACATCTAGAGCCCTACTTATTCTTTGTAAGAGTAAACATGCAAACAGGTTATTCCTAGAAACATGATTGGCCCAATGTAACTCATTGTGGCTAACTGGAGATTTGAACCCAGTTCTCCTAATTAGTCCAACATTACCCCATGGTGCATTTCAAAAAAACAAATTATTTCTCACATAGAATCACTGAACTACCCTTTGATGGTAGTGTGACTGAGGAACAAATAGTCATAAAAACCAGGTGCTTCTGAGGAAGAAACACATGAGCCCATTTGAAACACAAGGAAGGGCAGCAGCTGACTTTTCCTAAATATTGCCCTCCCTTATAATATATGACCCTGTACTGAGGTGGCTTCAGGTGACCTTGTTCAGGCCTGCTTCCTGGCTGCAAAGAATGTGACATGGACAGAAGCAGCAGCGACTGCAGAGATGGGTCAACATGGCAGTATGGCCATCTACATTCCTGTAGTACTGATCTGGTTTATCTTCAAAGAGGCATTTTGTCCTGGGTATTTTGCTGAAATCTTTTAATGGGTGTTGTAAAGACTACCTGGGGGAAAATGGGGCAAGATCCCTGCATCATTTGTACTGCAGGGCTCCAAGACAGGGGGAAGATTGAGTAAATAGCCCATCTAGACAAAGCCTCAGTCTACTTTGCCACTCCTCTCTTAGTGTGTTGGCTAATGTGAACTCAGCCCATTGATTTTAGCAGGCTTATGCACATATAACTCAAGACAGGATTTGAACCACAAGTCACAACTTAGATTTGCCAGGTAGTATTTCCCCCTCATGTCTCATTTTTCTCATGTAAATGATAGGCTAAAACTGCAAAATACTAGTAAATAAGATCATTACTATTTATGCTCACCTCATAAGTCAATGTAAAATCCATCCATCTTTAAATGCAGCTTAGTTGGGTATTAAAAAGAGCATTGCATCCCATAGCTGTGTGGATACTTAAAGACATGACAGAAAGAAGTGAAGCATCCATAATGCAGGGAAAGGTCAGTCTTATATGAAATCTAAATAGCCTCTCTTAAATCTTTCAAATGAAAACTAGAGGATAATAAAGCAAAAGAAGGGAACACAGTACAGGAATTGCATAACCAATTCCATTTAAACTACATATTAAAATGATTACTAATGAGCACAGGATATCAGCGAAACAGGGTATAAAAAATGTTATCATAAAAGCCCAAAGGAGAATGGGCAAAACTATATAGCTACTAATTATAGAATGCTACTTCCTTGGCTGTAATAGTCCAAAATTTTGAAATGGGAAGGGAATGGCTTTTTCATATTTGGTGGTCAGCAGTGCAAATCCTGTGTTTGATCAGGGTTGTCTTTCACACATTATAACAGCAGTAAATTAGAAGAGGCATTCAGCTTTTTGTCACCACAAAGGTTGGCTTGACTACCTGAAATTCACCACTGTAACTCAGGCAGTTATCATTTATGCATACTAACCCCCACCAGTCATATTTATTAATAGAGAACTGATTTCTTCATTTGTGGATCTCTTATGTAACTAAATGGTATGTATTATCCATTTGCAAGAGGGAGATACTCAATGGGCTGTAGAACAGTTGGAGGTTTGAAGAAATACACAAGCACACACCTTAAAGCAGTGGGAGAACATCTTCACAAGGACTGAACACACTCAGTGTACAGAATGTTATCTTACTGTAGGATTAGGGGCAAGAGAATATGGCACCAGTGGTGGAATAGATTGCTCTGGGAAAATATATGTTTGGCTGGAACTATGAAAAAAAGCATCACAGTTTGCAACATTTCACTGAACATTCCTCACCACTTATATCATCTTACTAGCCAGCCAGCCAAATACTTTGTTCAACTGCACTCTTAGGACTTTTTATTTTCTTTAACCTGTCAAAGGCACAAAATATCCACCTTTCAAAAAGCCAGAGAAGTGTTTGTGAGTGTATCTCGTTTTCTCTTGGAATATATGGATTTATCCTCATAATTGGAGCCAGTGTGGCATAGTGATTTGAGTATTGGACTACAACTCTGGAGATCAGGGTTCAATCCCTGTTCAGCAATGAAAACCCACCTTGGGCAAGTCCCACACCCTCAGCCTCAGAAAACCCTGTGATAGGTTTGCCTTAGGGCCACCAAAAGTCGGAAATGACTTGAAGGCACACAACAGCAACAACAGTCTTCAGAATTACACACACACAGTGGCTGGAATACTCTTGGTGCACTATGCTGATTACCTATGCCAGTATAGGAGATGGTGGTAGGAAGAAAGGCTGTCTGTGAAGCCACCATGAAGGAAAGAAGGCATTGGAGAAATAATCTGCTCAGAGCCAGCAGCTTTTCTTTCTGCCTTCTTTTGACAGGCACACAACCTTGGGAAAAGAACAACAATTTAGTACACCAAAAGGACTCTGACCACAGTTATTTTGACTAAGAATTGGTGATTGCCTATAGCTATCCACAATATGAACTTTTGAATTAGTGGATATTTGGCCTCTATACATTCCAGATCAAGGTGAATATTGCAATCTCTATATCACACTATTTTTTTTTTCATACATTGCTTTGAACATTTCTAACAGTGAATGAGTGGGATTATGGAGATTATCAGACAGGAGCAAAAAAAGTGTTCCTGTCCCACTGAGAAGGTCTGTCTGTATTGCTCACCCAAAAGTTTGTTATGTTGGGCCTGCTAAAAGACTGAGTTTGCATTGCCTGTTAGAATCAAGAAATAATTGAGTCAGGTTAGCAGCTGTGTTTGTGTGTTTGTTATCTTTTCTGGCATACTGCCCAGCTTGCTTGTTATACAGATTTATTACAGTCAAGGCATAGAGCTGGGAAGAACTATGGAGGGAAGGTTTCTTGTTCAGAGCTATGGAACAGTTTTTCTGAGAAATGGAACTTAACTGATAGAATGAGATAATTGACACTCACAGTGCCTTAGATTTTTAGGTTTTGTTTCTCTGTAATTAAAAGCCTGTGTGCCTTTAATTCTGTGGCACAGTTTGGCAGGAATGATCCCCCTGTGTCATTTTTGCTAGCAAATAAAAAGTCATCTGAGTGAAACCTGGATTTTTGAGTTTCCATTATTTGTTACCCAGATAGACCTTAACACCACCATATCCACTCCTGCCCCTGTCCCACCCCAGTCCCACCAAAATCACTCTCCCCACCACACTCACCTCCTCTCTGGTCGACAGGACATCCCAGGAGAGAAATCTAACAGATCTCCATTCAATTCCTGGATCAAAATCCCGTGGATTCTCATGAGAAGACGTGAGCGCAGGAAATTCAAAAGTAAAAGTAACAGAAAAAAAGTGACAGCAAGCACAAATACACACTTTAAAATTAACAAATAACCTGGGGAGGGTGATAAAAACTGTGTCACTTACCTGGATGTCTCAATCTCACCCGGAAGCATTCTGGCAGGGACCGCCCATTGATGCTGGGATCTTGTCAGCATAATGGGACACCTTGTCTCACACAGGGAAATCCAGAACACAAATGGAACGGGGATCTATTGATGGCTTCTCCCATCAATATAAAGCAGTGCCAGCAGAACAGCAGCATAACGGGTGCATAACAAGGGGGGAACAATGTTGTCTGATAAGGGAGCCATTTTGTGATCTCCTGGCATTGCTATAACACCATTTTTGACACATCTGATAATCTCCTATGTCCTTAGCATAACTGATATTTCTTTATTGGAGTGATTAACAAACACAACTTAATAGCTCAATTCATAAGCAAAACATTTTGGCTTAAACCCTCAATTGCTTAAAAAAGCTTATCATAACTGATGTTTATATAATACTTCCCCCAAATGCTCCCTGCATGACACTTATATTATTTCAGTAATTATTCAAATAGTGCTGAAAGGTTGTTTTATTATTTCTTAAAATACTTACAATACTTATTTGTTGCCTCTGCTATGATAACAAGATATGGTCAATAAAACTATGAAAGCCATGGTATGAAAAATGGAGAGGAAAGTGAAGAGTGAAACTTGAGGGGGATGGTAAAATAAAAGCAAAGTAGGATGAATGCCAAAATTTATAACACATTCTTAAATGGACTAAAAGCTAAGCTAATTAGGTGAATTATGCATGAAGAAAGAAGAAAGGAATAATGATATTGAATTTATTTATCAAATATTAGTTTGATACATGAAAAACATGTCATTATATTGGGACATACAGTAGATTTATTCTGTAAAGAGCTGGAATGTCACAAACAGTCTGCACAGATCTGCAGAGCTAGCAGCAGTCTGCAGAAACTAGCTGGGTAAATGTATCAATGTTGATTAGCTCACAGCCCTGGAGCAGAGTTGTGCAGAGCTGACTGGGGGAGATGCTAGGAACTCTGCAGAGCTGGGTAGTTTAGTTTGTCTTATAGAGTTGAACTGGTCAGTTCTGTGTTTGATTTCACAGAGGGGAATTTTTTTTTTGAATGCTGTATACATCTGCAAATACTCTTCATTACACTCAAGTAAAGATCAAGAAGATCTTAGACATAAGTTTCTGTCTGTGCCTTTATTCTGATGCCTGAAGGAACAACACTGCTGTTTATTTTATGCTGCCTGGACCTGTTTAGGTTTCCAGTGTGTGCCAACAACTGACGAAACATACATGAGAAAAACTGAACTAATGATTCAGTCCTAAGCATGTTGTCCTTGAACACAATGGGTTGCGTTCAGGCATTGTCATACTTAGGAAAGATGCAATGAAATCTAAGCAGCTTAAGTTAATCATCATTAATTTAAAATCCCATTGATTTCAATAGGCTTACTCTAAATATAGGGGATAGTTGACCCAAACCAATGTGCCTTCATTCTGAGTAATCATGCACAGGACAGTACTGCTACAGATATAAGACAAAGCAGATTAAAACAAAAAAAAAAAAGACAAAAAACAATGAATGTCCTATATAAATAAAAGGATAAGAATTGAGTTTGGAGGACTTAAAAGCTACACATGACAATACCTATCCACAGGAAAGAAACAAGAAGAAAGGAAATGAGTAGAATCAAATCAAACATTCAAATTCTCCACTGTGGCAACAGCAAAAGAAAGCACCAACAGCAATCAGTAGGAAAAGAAAAGAGAAGAAATACAAAAAACTAGGTAGAAATGGGGTAGGAAACAAAAATATAGGGGTTGTCCAAATGGTGAAAATACTTCTCATACATTTTGAGGAGAATACCTTTTGCCTAAATGGGATCCTGCAGTGATTTGCGGTATTCAGAAGGAGGGGGGCAAAAATGCCATATACTGCGCAGGAAAAGCCTTCATGGTTTTTCCTGAAGTTTTTTTAAAAACTTCAAGGGAAATGTGCATTCCTGCTCATTGGGACAACCAATTTGGATTGCAGCACATTCTCAGCAAGGACAGAAGTGGATTTCTGATTAATCAGACTGCACAAGGGGTGGAGTTTGCTGTCAACAAAGTGGCTGGAACCACCATGTTGAATGTTTGTGGTGGCAATAATGTGCTCAGGCAATGAATTTTTTTTAAGCTTGTTTAAGCAGAAGGTAACACGTCTACATCTCAGATTTACTTTTTTTTTTTTTAAAAAAAAAAGAAAAATATTGATTGGTGGCAGCAACTTGGGGAGAATAGAAACTCAAGTAATTCACTCACACCCACCATTTTGATTCAGAAGCATGCCCATGAGAATGTCAAACACAGATAGCTTCACATACCTGCAAAAACAAAAACAAAACAAAACATGGAGACAAATGGATGTTGCTGCAAATTGGTGTTACTACACTCCAATCCACATTTTATTGTCTCATATAGACAAGCCCTAAGATAATATTGAGATGACATGTAGACATCCAGGAAGATACAAATAAGAAGAAACATGACAAAGTTGGTGAGGCTGAATCTGATGAAAGTTCAGGGACAGAAAAATATAAAAGAATGCAAAATGAACACAAGAGGATTTTCAAATGAGCCATGCAGGCATGGAGAAGAAAGAACATCATCAGCAGCTGCCTGTAAAGAACACTAAGAATAATAAGAGGAAACTAAGGAACAATAGACTCAGAAAATGTAGTATCAGACAAAGAAGACAATGTTTAACAGAATTGTGCTAAAATGCCGTAAGTATGCAGGTGTCACTTGCTTCTGTTTCTCTTAGTTATCTGCTCCAGGGCTCAACACAACACATGCTTCAAGTGGTTTCCCCAAATTCAACTGAAAATGCAACTTATAATGACTTCTCCAGTCTCAAAATTATTCAACCATGGCAAGCATCTTTAGTACTTAGTAGAGCACCCTTTTGCTGTTATGTCCTGTGGCAAACAAGCTGCATACCCAGACACTAGCTTCTTGTAGCGTTCCTGAGGAATCTTAGCCCATTCCTCATGAGCAACGGCCTCCAGTTCAGTAATATTCTTGGGTTTGTGTGGTGCAACCACCTTCTTTAACACCCCACCCCACCCCCAGATTTTCTATGGGGTTCATGTCAAGTGACTGTGATGGCCACTGTAGAATCTTCCAGGACTTCGTCTGCAACTGAACCTTGGAGGAATTTGCGGTATGCTTTGGATTATTGTCCTGTTGGAAAGTCCAATGATGCCCAAGCTTCAGGTTCCTCACAGATGGCATGATGTTATCTCCTAGGATTTCCTGATACTTCAATGAACCCATCTTGCCTTTCACACACTGCAGGTTTACAGTGTCAGAGGATGCAAAGCAGCCCCAGAGAATCACCAAGACACCACCATACTTAACCGTAGGCAGAGTGTTCTTTTCAGCATATGCTTCATTCTTCCTCCAGACATACCACTGATCCATTAGGCCAAAAAATTCCAGTTTTGTTTCATTACTCCACAAAACAGAATCCCAAAATGTCTGTGGCAAATTTATACGATTTTTAGCATACTGGAGCCATTTTTTCTTGTGCTTTTTGGTCAGTAGTGGTGCACACCTTGGAGTTCTGCATTCAAAACCTGTGTTTAGTATCCACCTTACTGTGCTCACTGAAATCTCAGTGCTTGTTGCCACCAAGTCTTGTTTGCAGATCTTTTGCAGTCACTCAAGTATTTTTCTCAACCTGCCTGCTCAGAAATGACAGCAATGGTTGCAGCTATTGATAACTTCCCTTTCATGCCCCATTCAGATAGTGTAACCACTGTTTCTTTAACTTTGAACTTGTGAACTATGCTTCCAATGGTGTCTTTAGGAACATTCAGTGCCTTTGCTATCTTTTTGTATCCTGTTCATTGCTTGTGAATGGTGATGATCTCTTCTCTTAACTTTTTGGACCATTCTTTTGACTTAGCCATATTTTTAACATGCAGTCAAACATGATACTCAAGAAACCCCTAGCCAGTTCAGGTATTTCATGTGTTGCACCTCAAAGACACCTGGTGCAAGTAATGAAGCCCTTGGTTAGTTGCATCAGGTGTGCTTGAGACAACACCTGATTTGCATATTTGTGCTGTTGTGAAGGATTCTGTTCAGGGGGTTGAGTAATTCTGTGATTGGAGAAGTCATGGTAAGTCGCATTTTCAGTTGAATTTGGGGAAACCACTTGAAGCATTTGCTGTGTTGAGCTATTTCAATTGCTTTTGTTTGATTTGTTCATTGCAAACAGCTGAAAGTCTGTAAATTTTGACAATAAACCTGATTTGTAATGGGGGGTTGAAAAATTTTGATCACAACTGCATGTAGGTGCACCCCACTCAGTTACATAGCACTCTTCCTTCTGTCATTTGCTTACTTATTTTGTCCTCCCAACAACCCAGTGAGATAAGTCCCTGAGAGAGATTGACTGACTCCAAGTCACACAGTGGGGACTTAAAATCTGGATCTCCTGATTTCCCCAATGGTTTATTAACCAGAAGTGAAAGTTTCTGCTTTTCATCCTGCCTTTTTTTGGGAGATGACAACATTGCACTTGTTCCTGAGGAGTAGTGGGATGGAGTGTGAAGAGGCAGGCTGTCATATTTTGTAGGCATCTTCTAGCACTTTCTCACACCAGCTTAGTATAGAAGGCCAGTCTCCTTCCATTCTCATTTAGCGGTACAGGTCTGCCTGGTAACCATCCAATGTCTATTCACTAAATTCTATTACAAGTAGAGTATACCTTATCTGGAAATCCAACATTCAAGATGCTCCAAAATCCAAATTTGTCCACATGGCTGGCTGAAATAGTGATGCCTTTGCATTCTGGTGATTCATTGTACACCAGCCTTGTTTCATGTCTCTCTGGCTTTTCTTCACAAACGAAGATTTGGGAAGGACTCATCCCATGCTTTCTGCAAGCACGCTGATGACTAAAAACGCCAATCCGAGATAAACAAGTCTGGTTGCAGAAAGCACAGCCGAAGGTCTCCTTGGGTGATGTTTCCAGGTTGTGATTCTTTCTGCGTTGTCGTTTCTCTTCAAGACTTGTTCAGCTTGAGTTCTCAAATAAGGCTGCAGCATTGTGGATACTGCGTCTCCATGCCTCCTGATGTGAGGCCAGGGTGGACCATTGTTGGTGATCCACTTGGCCGAGCCTGAGATGTTGTTTCAGGGAGTCCTTGGATTGCTTTTTTGGAGCACTCCTCTTATGCAGACCCATGGCGAGTTCACTGTAGAGTACTATTTTTGGGAGGTGATGGTCCTCCATCCTAGAAACGTGCCCTGCCTAGCGCAGCTGTGTTCTCAATAGCATGGCCTCATGTTTCATGTACAAAATTATTAAAAATTATATATAAAATTAACCACAGGCTATGTGCATAAGTTGGTTATGAAACATAAATGGATTTTGTGTTTAGCTTTCAGTCCCATCTGCAAGATTTTTCATTATGCAAAATATTCCAAAATCTGAAAAAATCTGATATCCAAAATATTTTTGGTCCTAAGCTTTATGGATAAGGAATAATCAACCTGTATTATATCATTTTGGTTTTCTTTCCTTCTGTCTTTTGGTCTAGTTCCAGTTACTAGGCTGAAATTTAAAAAGTCTCAGTTACTAGGCTAAAATATTCATTTAATTTTGGTTCTGATTACATTGAAAGTGCCAGCAGCCTGTTTCTACTTTGATGGTATGTCAACTACCTATAGAAATATAGAGTATACCTATACATAAATGCTATGAAGTATTATGAGTTTTAAAGAATTTCTTTATGTAATTAAATTGCTTTATATTTATTAAACTTTTTTTTTAAAATAAACAAAGTAATAATTAAACTATTAAGGCTGTTTGGCACAGGCAAGCACATTACTTGATATCACAGCTGTGAATTGTCTCCATTAGTTTTTAAGTTTTTGTCTCCATTAGTTTTTTTTTTTTCATACATGGAAAATCATTTGATTGATTTAGTAATAAACATGCTTCTTCATTGTGGTCTCTGTGAATCACACAAGTGAGTACTGTGCCTGCACAAAAACAGCATTCAGAACATTCTAGAGCAGTCAGTTAGAGCTTTTTGGAGGTAGCTCCACCCACCTTCCTGTGCTATATAAATACCAAGCTGAATTGTGGTGCCCAGAGCTGGACACAGTATTCTAGGTGAGGTCTGACCAAGGCAGAATAGAGTGGCACTATTACTTCCCTTGATCTGGACACTATACTTCTATTGATGCAGCCCAAAATCGCATTGGCCTTTTTAGCTGCCGCATCACACTGTTGATTCATGTTCAACTTGTGTTCTACTAGGACTCCTAAATCCCTTTCGCACGTAGTCTCATTCAGCCAGGTCTCTCCCATCGTATATCTATGCATTTCATTTTTTCGCCCTAAGTGCAGTACCTTACATTTCTCCGTATTAAATTTCATTTTGTTAGCTTTGGCCCAGCTCTCCAGTTTATCCAGGTCATCTTGAATTTTGATCCTGTCCTCCAGGGTATTAGCTACTCCTCCTAATTTGGTGTCATCTGCAAATTTGGTAAGTATGCCTCTAATTCCCTCATCCAAGTCATTGATAAAGATGTTGAATAGCACTGGGCCCAGGACAGAACCCTGTGGCACCCCACTGGTCACATCTTTCCAAGATGAAGAGGAGCCATTGCTGAGCACCCTTTGGGTTCGGCCGGTCAACCAATTACAATCCATTGAACTGTTAAGTTGCCTAGCCCACATTTTACAAGCTTATTTGCAAGAATGTCATGGGGAACCTTGTCAAAGGCCTTACTGAAATCAAGGTATGTGATGTCCACAGTGTTCCCTTCATCTACCAACTGGTAATTTTATCAAAAAAAGACATCAGATTAGTCTGGCATGACTTGTTATTCTGAAACCCATGTTGACTTTTTGTGATTATGGCATTGCCTTCTAAATGTTCACAGACTCTCTGTTTAATGATCTGCTCTAGAATCTTCCCTGGTATTGATGTCAGACTAACTGGACGATAATTGTTGGGATCCTCTTTTTTCCCCTTTTTGAAGATGGGGACGTTTGCCCTCCTCCAGTCTGCTGGGACTTCTCCTGTTCTCCAGGAGTTCTCAAAGATTATTGCCAATGGCTCTGAGATTATATTTGACAGCTCTTTTAATACTCTTGGATGTAGTTCATTTGGTCCTGGAGATTTAAATTCATTTAGATTAAGAAGGTATTCCTGTACTACCTCTTTGCTTATTCTGTGCTGGATTTCCCGTTGTGTCTTCTGTACTTTTATCCTCAGGTTGGTCCCCCTTTACCTTTTCTGAAAACACTGAGGCAAAGAAGGTGTTGAGTAATTCTGCCTTTTCTCTGTCCCCTGTTAGCATTTTGCCATCTTCTCCCCGTAGTGGCCCTACCATTTCCTTCTTCTTCCTTTTGCTGCGGACATACCCAAAAAACCCCTTTTTATTGTTCTTAACCTCTCTAGCAAGCCTGAGCTCATTCTGTGCTTTAGCTTTTCTGACTTTACTCCTACATATGTTCGCTATCTGTTTGAATTCTTCTTTGGTGATTTCCCCCTTTTCCCATTTCTTATACATGTTCCGTTTAAAACTTAGCTCTGTTGATATTTCTTTAGTCATCCATCCTGGTTTCTTGAGACACCTCCAATTTTTCTTCCTCAATGGTACTGTTTGAAATTGTGCCTTCAGTATCTCCCTTTTGAGAAAGTCCCATCCGTCTTGAGGTCTCTTCTCTGTTAGTATTCCTGACCATGGGATCACCCCGAGTATTTCCCTGAGTTTATTGAAATCAGCTCTTCTAAGGTCAAGAATGTGTGTCTGATTATGCCTGGCTTCTCCTTTCCATTGTATAACAAACTCCAAGAGAACATGATCGAGAGGGCAGTTGCTCTTCAACTCCAAGTGGTCTTGGATGAAACTGATTATCTAGACCCATTTCAAACTGGCTTCAGGACGGGATTTGGAGTTGAGACTGCCATGGTTGCCTTGACCGATGATCTGCATCTAAGCATCGACAGGGGTAATGTGTCCCTGTTGGTGCTTCTGGAGCTCTCAGCGGCTTTCGATACGATAGATCATGGCATTCTCCTGGATCGCCTGAGAGGGTTAGGAATTGGAGGCACTGCGCTCCAGTGGTTCCGGTCCTTCCTCTCGGGCAGGTCCCAGAGGGTGCGGCTTGGGGACAGCTGCTCCAGCAGAAAGGAGCTTACTTGTGGTGTTCCACAGGGTGCCATCCTGTCCCCGATGCTGTTTAACATCTATATGAAGCCGCTGGGTGAGATTATTCGGGGTTATGGGGCTGGGTGTTATCAGTACGCTGATGACACCCAGATCTATTTCTCCTTGTCCCAATCATCGGCCTCGAATCCCAATGGCATCTCTCCTCTTAATGACTGTCTTAAAGCTGTAATGGGCTGGATGAGGAAAAACGGATTGAGATTAAATCCAGACAAAACGGAGGTGCTCAAGGTAGCGGCCCCGAAACCAGGAGTTGAGTTGCAACCTCCAGTCCTGGACGGGGTCACGCTCTCTGTTAAGGACTGTGTTCGCAGTCTGGGGGTGCTCCTTGATTCATCGCTTCAGATGACGAGTCAAGTGAATGCGACGGTCAGGAGCGCTTGTTATCAGCTTCGGCTGATACGCCAGCTGTGCCCTTTCCTGGAAGTAAGGGACCTTGAGACTGTGGTGCACACACTGGTAACCTCTCGTCTAGATTTCTGCAATGCGCTCTACATGGGGCTACCCTCGTGCTTGGTCCGGAAACTTCAGTTGGTACAAAATATGGCAGCCAGAGTGGTCTCAGGAACATCTCGGAGAGATCATATAACTCCAATACTAAAATCTCTCCACTGGCTGCCTATCAGTTTCCGGGCCCAGTATAAGGTGTTGGTTATTACCTTTAAAGCCCTAAATGGCTTGGGTCCAACTTATCTCCGGAACCGCCTCCTCCCACACAATCCTCCCCGCATACTCCGGTCCTCTGGGAGGAATCTGCTTCAGCCACAAAAATCTAGGCTGTCTGCAACCTCCCAGAGGGCCTTTTCAGTAATCGCCCCCAAATTGTGGAAGGGCCTGCCGAATGAGATCCGTCAGCTGACGAGCTTGAGTAGCTTTAAAAAAGCACTAAAGACGGATCTCTTTCGGCAGGCCTTTCCTGATTAGATCCTGGCCTCAGGAACTCAGTCTCCTGGCTTTTTAAAAAATTATGTATATATTTGTTTTTAATGTGTTTTTTTAGCTAGAAGGTTTTAATCTTATTGTGTTTAATGTCTTTTTATGTGGGAGGGTGGGGATGGGTGGTGTTTTTAGTCATTATTATAATGTTTTAATTGTTGGAAGCCGCCCCGATTGTTTTTAGCAGAGGGGTGGGGTATAAATAAATTTTAATATTATTATTATTATTAACATGATCACTCTCACCTAAGGATTCCACCACTTGCACCCCATTAACCAGGTCATCCCTGTTGGTTAGGATCAGATCTAAAATAGCTGGCCCCCTTGTTGCCTCTTCCACCTTTTGGACCATGAAATTATCTTCGAGGCAAGTAAGGAATTTGCTAGACCTTGAAGTTTTGGTTGAGTTAGATTTCCAGCAAATATCAGGATAGTTGAAGTCACCCATCACTACTACATCTCTCCTTTCTGTGTGTGTGTTCATCTGTTCTAGAAAGGCATCATCCAATTCCTCCGTCTGACTTGGGGGTCTGTAGTAGAGTCCCACAATAACATCCGTGTTGTTTCCCTCCCCTTTAATTTTTATCCCGATGCTCTCCACCTGGCTTCCAGTATTTATGTCATGGACCTCTTCACTGGTGTAAATATCCTTGACATATAATGCTGTTCCTCCTCCTTTCCTGTTTGGCCTGTTTCTCTTAAAAAGGCTGTACCCCTCTATTCCTACATTCCAATCATGAGACTCGCCCCACCAGGTTTCAGTAATGCCTATTATATCATATTTGTTTTGTAGTGCTAGGAGTTCAAGTTCACCTTGCTTATTTCCCATGCTCTGTGCATTAGTGTAGAGACATCTAAGACCATGTGTTCCCTTTACTTGCTGCCTGTGCAAGATTTTTGCCTCCCACTGTTGGGTCCTTGCGCTGTTTGCCTTGTTCCCTCTATGACACCTTGACTATTTTCTCCAGCCCTTTTGCCTTCCACAACACTGTCTCCCTCCCCCATATGACTCAGTTTAAAGCCGTCCTGATCAAATTCTTGAGACTGTAGGCAAAAACGTTTCTGCCAACTGGTGTGAGATGCACCCCATCTCTTGCCAGAAGTCCCCCCTCATGGAAACGCAGCCCATGATCCAAGAATCCAAATTGTTCTTGGCGACACCATCTACGGAGCCAGTTGTTTACGTCGGCTATTTTCTTCTCCCTTCCTGGACCATGCCCTTCAACTGGCAGAAGAGACGAGATGACCACCTGTGCATCCATGTCTTTCAGCTTCCTCCCCAGAGCCTCATAATCTCTTCTGATCTTCGGAAAGCTGTGCCTTGCCGTATCATTGGTTCCCACATGGACCAAAAGGAAGGGGTAATGATCCATAGGCTTGACGAGTCTTATCAGCCTCTCTGTCACATCACGGATCTTTGCTCCAGGGAGACAACACAACTCCCAAGTCATCTTGTCAGGCCCACAAACCACTGCTTCTGTACCTCGCAGCAAGGAGTCTCCCACCACCACCACATGCCTCTGCCGAGGCTTCGCAGCTGTTGTTCCTTGCAGTGGTCCTCTCAAGGTCCCCTGCTCTGCCCCTGAAGTCTGTCCATGCTGTTCTTCCTCATTGTCCTTGATAAGAGAGAGGGCTTCAAATTGATTCTTTAGCTGCAAGCTGCTCGAAGTATCCCTGGATTTTCTTGTTCTCTGTGTGACATTCTTCCAGCTCCTCTATCTCCTGTGTCTGTGCAGTGATCCTCTCCTCCCCAGCCAGTTCTTCTGTGTGGTCCCTGTCCAAGAGTGTTCGTTCTGTTCTGTCCAGTAAAACTTCGAAAGTTGTTTCGAAGAAGGCTACTGATGATCCTCCCCCTTCAAAAGGATCGTAATTGTCCAATGTTCTTCCATTGACACCAGGGAAATCACTCAAGGCCAAGATTGTTTGGTCTGAGGAGAAAAAGAAGCACAAGAAACAGAAGAAGGAGAAGTCAGTTAACCAGCCTTCATTTCATCTTCCTTTAACTCTTGGTAAAAAACCACTACCTCTGGCAATTATACCAATCAAGACCCCAGTTTGAGTATCTCTTTTCTCTGCTCAACTGGTTATCAAGCCCCTAAAGATCATACAGGTTGATCTCCCACTTGAACCTACTTGTCAGTCAGGGCAACACCCTCCAGCCCAAACTTTGGCTGAGCCTTTGCAACAACCTGTGGTTGCCATTACTGATGATGCACTTCCAGTGGCTGAACAACCTCAACCTTGTACTTCTCCTATCCTCCAACCTCAGTCATGGGATCATCATTCCCACTCCGTAAGGGCTAATTCCAAGCACTCTGCTTCTTTGTGGTTGCTTTCTCCTTCTCATTTGAGAAGTCACTCCAGGGATGGTCACCTAAGGCATCGACACATATCTGGCCCATATTGGGATGGACATAATTGTTCAGGGTTAAGACATTACTGACATCACCACTCTCAGTCATATGAATCATACTACAACAGTCCAGAGAGTCTGTACCTCTACAACCCATGTGATGGCTGTGAATATCAGATTCATTGGCATCAGTCTTTGAGGAGGAAACACCAATTTCCTATTTGTTCTTCTTGTGTTAACAATTCTACAAAATGTATCCAGCTTGTGGGTACCTGGCTTGTGGGGGAAATTAGCTAACACACATTGGAAACTGCTTAATGCAGTGTAAATGTGTAAATTGCTATTGCTTAAAACAAATTGTAAGCCACTTTGATAGCCTTGTTGCTGAAGAGCAGCGTATAAATACCTAATTTTTAAAAATGTAGAAGACACTGGGCATAGTCTCATTCTGTTTCTGTTGGCCGATCTTTGGCTAAGAGAAAGCATGGGTACATGCTGCATGTGTGGACCTGTACTTCCATCCCCATCAACTGAAGACAGCCATTGCTCAATGTCCAATGCAAACATTCCAGATGCATTACACAACTTACATATATCACAGAACCTGCATATAGCACTAACAGAATACTGACTGGTATCTGAGAAAAGGAGGCATGATATAGTCTAGGGTTTCTTCACTGATTCCACCTCTTTCCTTGTATGAACTGCTTTCACCCCATCTGGCTAGAGGCTGCTAGCACCAGCTGTAAAAAATAGTCTTCATAGATTGTGAAGGCATCGGGGTGTTTATGTGTATTGGATGTGTTGGATAGTACCATCTATGTGGGGAAGGCACATATTTTCTTTATTACATTTTTAAGGAAAAGAAAGCCGCTACTGATGCTTTGCTCCACACATGTGTACTGAAGCCCATTTTAGGGCCAGCCATATAGCATTAGAAGGTTGCATAGTCTTAGAAGAGGGTGGGTTGTTAGACATCATGGTGTGGCTAATGCAAACAGATCATTATAAATTTACACTACATTCCTGTTCCCAATGTTGTTGGACAGCAAATGTTATAGTTAGTTAGTTATAGTTTACTGATTAGTCTGTTGACCATATCAGAACAATTAGCATTGAACATTATACAATAAAGTAGGTAAAATAGTGTGTGTGTGTGTGTGTGTGTGTGTGTGTTAGACTTCATTAAAATAGGATATAACAATATGCAATGGGATGAAATAAAAATTAAAAAGTTTATTTAAAAAAAATAGGGTAAGGATTATGAGGTAATACCAAACATATAATAATAAATTATCATCTTATAATGGAATAGAAGATGGTAAAATACGAAAGCAATATATGTTTAATTTCATCAGCAATATATGTTTAAGTTCGTCACTCCGATCTAGTTAGATCTATCCTATGGTATTGAGTCAAACACATTTTCAGATAGTAAAGCCATTTTCAGATAGTACAAATGTTATAAGGCCAAGCTATTTCAAAGACTTTCTTTAGGATACCTCTTTCCATATGAGAGCACCACCCAACAATTTCTATGGAGCACCACCCAACAATTGAAAACCCTTTTTTAGGTCATCATGTGTCTAGCATTTGACAAGTGAGAATGCCTGGCATACACCATCGGTATTGCAGAATGCCCTGCCTAAGGAGATGATTTTGTATACTCCACTGTTTGGACAAGTTGTATAACCAGACAAGTTTGATGAACTCTTAGCTCTGGCTTCCTTCAAATCAGTTTAGCTGTTTGATGTAGAGGTGAGTTGAACTGAATCCTCAAAACAGTGCTTCCCTGATTTAATTTTCTGCTGCCTATCAGCTTCTGTTTCCCCTTTTCTATTGTCATTATTTTCAGCAGTTTTATTTCTGTTTCTGCTAGTTATTTTTTAAAAACTCTGTCATTTTTGTTTGTTAAAATATTAATATCCAACTCTGTTTCAAAGGATCTCAAGGTGACATACAATAAAATCAATGCAAACAATTTAAAATGATTTATAATGGAAAAAATAGAAGTTAATTTAAATGGACTGAAAGCATATTTAACAAGTTCAAAGAAGCTCAAACAGTTTAAGGAGGTTATCACATGGGTCCCCCCAAAAAGTCCCTGTCTTACCTTCTAATTCCCACCATGCTCTCATCCCTGTCACAATTTTTTACAAAAAAATAAAAATAAAATTCAGACACTTACCTTTAAAGTGGGACAGAAACTGCTCCCTCCCCTCTGGCAGCCCAGGCATGAATGGAGACTTCACACAGAGCTCCATTCACTTCCTGAAAAGCAAATCCAGGAAGGACGATACTGTGATGTACCAAGCACACACGCTCACATGCATTCAATAAATTGCTTTATTGACATGGATTCATGTGTCAGGAACATAGGAAAAGCCGAAACTGAGCATAGTCAGGCAAGCCTCTAGATAAAAGCACACAGCATGAGAAAAGCAGTTACGGAGTATTTCACATCGAGCCTTGCACCTGGGCTGACCTTGAGCTGCTGGGGAGAGCAGCGTTCTCATGCCGACCAGGCGGGCTGGCCTCACTCCAAAACTTTCAGGGGCCTAGGACAGGAACCAGGCCTGAACCAGCCCTATGTCAGGGTCCTCCATGAATTCTACTCCAATACTCAGAATTCAGGGACGAGCCTGACAGATCACACAGTCAAATAAATAAATAAATAAATAACGTCAAAAAATTAAAACAAGTACACAGACACACTTTTAAAAAAAAGTAAGCAGGGGAGGCTGTCACTTAAGGCTGTCAGGATCACCACCAGAAGTGTTCTCTACTTATCTTACAGGACGTTACAGGGAGCTGACATTGCATGGGAAATACAAAAATAAAACCAAAAATAAACATAAAAAATTAAAGCAAGTACATAGACACACTTAAAAAACAAACAAACCACCAAGTAAACAAGGGAGGGTACAAAAAAGGCTGTAACTTAACTGGATGTCAGGTTCGCCACCAGAAGTGTTCTCTACTTACCTTCCAGGACCTTACAGAGGCAGGCAGCTGGTGGAAAATTTAAAAATAAAAATGCAAGCAGTAAAAAAAATGTCTGTCACTTACCTGGATGTCATACTCAGAAGTGTTTGGCATGGACCTCCCAAAAAATTGGACTGTGTGCCAGCATACCGGGGCACTGGTTTGCACACCCATGATTCCATGACAGAAATGGAATGAGTGATCTATTAACAGCTTAATAAAATAAAATGGAGACTGAACAGGGGCAGGATGGGACAGGGACAACATCGTCTGAAAGGGAAAACCATTCACAACCTTGTGGCATCCCTGTCCTGGATTATAAGGCTCATGTGATAATGTCCCCAAACTATGTACATGTAGAGATCTGTATGAAATTGATTAGGTCCCAAAGTCTTTAATAAAAAGCCATGTTTTAACTTGGTGCAGGTATGAAGTCAGCATCAGCAACAATAAGGCTTCTAAAGATAAGGCATTCTATAACCAGGGTGCCACAGCAGAAAAGGCCCTCCCATGCCTTTACACATTGTTTTGCTCCCATTGATTGGACACATAGGAGCACTACTCCAGCATATCTTGGTCCTTGGGCAAGTGCATGTATGGAGTACTTCTCCAATTATCAATTCCCAACCTCCTTAGGATTTTAAATGTGTCATTGTTGAGCAACCTTGGAGATTTTTCAGTGGGAAAGGGGATATAAATGTTCAAATGAGTAAACAAAGCAAGCAGGAACAATGCTGCTGTTCTGGGAAGAAAAAGATAGCAGGAAAAAAACTGAATAAGAAAGAAAAATATGTTCCAAAAGTTTGGAAACAAAAGGAAGAAGAAAAACAGAATAGTCCATTTACCCACTATTATTTTGACCCACTAATCCCTAAGATGTAGTTTTCCAGTTTTATAATTTCATACAGAGCAAACAGAGTATATGCTAAACTTCATTGTAGAAATGAATGCGATTTAAGAATGCTTAACTTTGGCTGGACTGTGCCAAATGCCTATACCATTAACATAGAAAAACAACCTTATTTCACTTGGTATATTTCTTGGATATCTTTGATGGTTCTGTCAACAAAAATGCAGCTTGAATAAAAGAGAAGGTTGAAGAAAAAGTGAATTGGTTTTACATAATAATAAATTATATAGTCATTTGTTGTTTAGCCACTTTGAGGATGGTAATAGAGAGCTCTAATGTTAATTAGGAAATCACTCTATTACTAGCAAATGGCACTGATTTTTCTAGGCTGGCAGAAAATTGGCACATCAAAAATGGTGAACAGCACCATCATTTACATGACCATCAATTTTCTAATCACCTAAAAGAAACTGCAGTCATCAATAGAAACCTATTCATTAAATGGAAACAGGGTATCATATTTATGTCAGTCATAAGTGAGAAAAAATATGGAAAACCACTTATTAAATTTATATACCAAGTAGCAGAATCATGAAATGAAATGAACAATAGCAAAAGAGAAGGGGGACCAACCCCTCCAATGACTTCCACATCTTCTAACATTTGAGTTCTAATTAAAGTGTCAGTACTAGAGTGTGAGGCCCCTGACTGCTTTTAAACATGGCTGCTTCTATTGTTTGTGCTCTGACGTAAAATAATTTTGAAATCTACTTACCTTGTCTTCCTTTATCCTTGTCATTCTCCCCATGATCAGAACATGGAGATCAGAACATTAATAGTTTTGACATTGCTGCAGGACCACTGATAAAATGTAACTGTAGAGTAGCACTCTGTACAGTAACCAGGCCACTGTGTGGCAAGAATACAGATACAATCTATCTAGGAACAAAATCCCATAAATATTTGGTGTTGCCAGCAATCACTTTGTGATGAAACCCTTGTGAACCCAGAGGATAGAAAGGAGTGCAGACTGTATAATCTCACTGCATACAGTGAAGGCTCTAATATTGTGCTTTATGAGTTGAAATTGAACTTTCTCTGTGGCAGGTCAGTTAATGAGGCCTCCTAGGGTCAGTATGATTGAGGATAAAATGAAGAGTTCAGGAATGTAGCGTGTGTAAAACATTTTTAGGGCAGAACATAATAAGCAAACCTTAATAACCATTCTGAGAAAGGCTTGTTTTGGAAGTGTAACAGATTGAACTCCTGTAATGGTAGGTGACTAACCACTGCAGTGGAGAAGCATTTTTGAGACAACCAGCCACTGTCCTTCAGCTCACATATTCTTTCATTTTAAGAACATCAAAAATAAATCCAAGAAATGAAACCAGTACAATAATGGAATCAAAACCAGTAAAAAGTAGCAGCACTTAGCTAAAAGGTCTTTATTAGTGCTGAGGCACAAGCAAACCATTCTGTGCATGCTGCTGGCAGTGTGTCTGTATATGAGTGGTGGGTGGAGGTGATCAAAATCATGCTAAGGAAGTGAAAGCTGAGTCTCCCTCCCTGTCATGAAGGCAGTCCTATCATCCTGCAAAGGTGATGGCACTCCCATCATTCTGCAATAACCACATGTCCCATTATCTGTAAACAGCAATTGTCTTGCCAGCATGGCATCAGTTTAGGAAACGGTTAACTAGAGGTGAGGGTCTAAAACACCACCTCCACAGAATCACCTGAGTTAACATCATCATGACATAAGATCACCAGAGAGATAACTGACCAATCAGAATGCCAGAGGGACAATTTGAATATATATATATATATATATATATATATATATATATATATGCTTTGTGTGAGCATATGGCTTGAGTCAGACCATGAGGTTTGAGAGAGACAGAGAGCTGAGGTGGACTCCATGTTTTAGAGGCCTGGGGTGGCTGGCCAGCCAAGCCCATGGCTTTCCCTGGTTCCAGATGGATATGAACTGAATCCTATATATTACTGCTTGAGATTGTTTGTGAATAGAATCTTTAAGGACTGTTTACATACTGTTTTAGGGCATCTCTGTTTGATTTCTAAACTTTGGGCTGAATATAGCTTAAAATAGCTAATTGTAATCCCATACTTGTGCTATTTCTGTAACTCTAAAGAGTACCTGGGGGCATGGAAGATGCCTGTCCTCATGAGAGATTTGCATGCCTTGAACTTGCTTGAATAAAATAAGCTTTTTCTAATCTTCCTGTAAGCTGATGCTTATAGCATTTTTTTCCCTCAAAAAAGTATCAACATATGACAAATAACAAGCAATGCACAAAAACTCTCAGAATCATATCCAGTGGGGATGATACTTTTTAATAATAATAAAATAATAATAAAATTTATTTATATCCCGCCCCTCTGCGAGCAATCATTTTGTTTGTGAATACAAAACTTCTCCATACACCTGAATGGGCGGAGGAATATGACAAGTCTATAGCTGGCCTGATCAAACTAAGTTGGTGAATCATGATGCCAAGAAGCACAGGTAAGATGTTCCAGTTGTTGGTAGGTTGTCCCTCTTTGGCGGGAAGGATTTGAATTCACAGTGATTTCAGGAAATAAGGAGGTGTATATTAAACTTTGCAGTTAACATTGACCCTAACCACAATGAAACAAGATAAATTCTACTGCTAATACGCAGTGCATTGGAATTCCATCAGGACCAGAAGACAAACCACAACTTTTTCAAACCACATACTTTTCCCTGCACATTCATCCGGGCTAAACCATTCTATTCAATGTTTATGCAGTCCCTGCAGTTTAAACATATGTACATGTATGCTCATATGGGAAGTGGGGAGCTGTAGCATCATAAGGCTAGTGCCACACACACCCCTGCAATAGTGTCACCTGGTGCAGTTTGGCCGCGCTGCACCCTCCTAGTGCCACTACTGGCAAGGAGTGAGCAAAGAAAGGGACAAATCTTGTTGCACTTAAATAAGCAACAACAGAACCAGGAATGAACAGGATGTGGGACCACTGAAGAGAAGACATTTGCAGATGAGGACTTTGTAAGTATGCATGCCAGAAGGGACCCCTGTGGGGAAAGTAATTTCAGTTGCAGTCTGTACTAATCCAGTAGCACCCCTGCATATACTGATTCACCATCTACTCATTCAATTATATGTGGATGGTGACAGTGGGGGGGGTGGATGGGGAAGGAATGGGAGGAGGAGAGATCTCACCTCCCTCCTCCCTTTGCCCCCGGGATCACTGCCCAGGATTGCTCCCAGGGTGTAAATGGCAATGGGGGCATTCATTATTATCCATGGATTTCATGATCCGTGGGGCCCCCTGGAAACAATCCCCTGCAGATATGGGGGTCCTACTGTATGTATTAATGTGATTAAATAGGAGGCGTGATTCCAGTTTTACAAGGAGAATGTATCAATGCCATTTTGCTTTTGCTTTTTTAAAAGATAACCCCTTAACTCTTCCCTGATAGCAATATTTTTCTCTCTCTTTTTTGCTCATTTCATCCCACCTCCACTTTTCTAGTTAAAATATACTCCAAGAAACATGATGAACATTACATAACTATAAAAATGCAAACTGTAGTTCAATAAAAGTCCTAAGGCACCATAAAAATACGTTTGTTGTCCACACAAACTTCATTTCCAATTCAGACAGCAGTTTCCAGTGTGTGTGTGCCTGTGTGTATGTTTGGTCATGATAGCAGAAAGGTAGGGAGATTCAGTTGTCCTTCCTCACAGTCCATGGTCTGAGCCTGAATGCCCACACTCATCCAAAAAGATAGCAGGTAGTTTTGCCTTAAGAACAGTGATATGAAATGCAGCAACACACTTAATTTAACATACAGTTTGTCCCTGAAATTGTTCTGATGATCTGTGCAAGCAGCTGAAGGAGACCTAAATTGGAAAATGTTCAGTGAATATAATAATAACTGCACACATGTGGGTTTTTCTTCTGAATGAACCACACTATATTGTAAAATAAGCAATTGGAAGAAATGTATAGTAGGACAATATCAGGCATGCTGCTGTTTCTATTGTTTTCATATTATTTGTGTTTATCAGTGCATTGTGTGTACTACACTTTTGACATATTAGCCTAGCTCTGGAAAGGATTTGTTTTTGGATACAGTTCTGGTAGTCTGGTGCTCCTTTTGCATGCTTCTGGTGTACAACCCATGCATAAACCACTTGGATGCTGATCCCCAATGTCTTAGTTTAAAAAAAAAAAAAATTAAAAGCCTTCTAGTTTATATAAAGCAAATGAATGTACAATGTTCAATCAACAGTATTGATCTGCTTATTCTCCAAAGAGAGATGCACCGTGTACCCAAAAGAATAAAATAATGCATCATGGGATACAAAAAAGAATATATCGATACAGAACACATCCCAGGAAGTCCCAATCCTACTGGCTTCCTCATCTAGGGAATTATGCATGCAGTTTAGTTTTATTGAAGGGAAAAGGAAAACAACAATACCCTGCACATCATGTGTTGGCATTTGTGCTATATGAAATTCTTCTCAGCATCTTGTGTATTCGTGTGTGTGTGTGTGTGTGTGTGTGTCAGAGAGAGAGAGAGAGAGAGAGAGAGAGAGAGAGGATGAGGATGAGGATGGATGTAGCTAAACTGTAGAAATGATGCAATCTGACACCACATTAAGTGTTCTAGCTCCTGCCGATGGAATCCTGGGATTTGTAGTTTTACAAGGTCTTTAGCCTTCTCTGCCAAAGAGTACTAGTGCCTCACAAAACTACAAATCCCATGATTCTGTAGTATGGAGCCATGACAGTTAAAGTGGTACCAAACTGCATTATTTCTACAGTATAGATTAACCCGATGATGATGATGATGATGATTCTGTGAGCTTCTCTCTTGACATATTGCCAACAACAACAACAACAGTAATGCCTTGGATTTGGGTGGAGGATGACTAACTACCAATTCAATTATTCACTTTTTAAAAATCCTGGTCATGTCAGGGTGACTCTGTTATAAGGTTCATGATTCTTAACCTTTTCTTGGGACACATACCCCCTGAAGAGTTATTGAAAGCTGTGGGGTCCCTCCCTAGAAATATAAACATTTTAAAGAATGGGAAGAAAAGAAAAGAAAAATTAGCACTTGGTTCATGGAGCACCTGAAGTCTTTCAATGGGCCCTCTAAAGGATCATGGACCACAGGTTAAGAATCCTCCCTTACTTCTCACTTCCAGTTTTGATTTGGGTTGATTATCTGTGAACAGAAAGCAGAAAATTCTAAATAGAGCATTCCATGAGCATGCCAGGGTGGGCCAGACTTAGGTTTGGATCCATTATAGTGATAGGGTGATTTGCACATAACTATGACTTTCAGTCTATGATCTTTCCAATGGTTTAGACATGAACACCAACATCTTAGATCACTGGCCATAATGGCTGGATCTTCTGGGAGCTGAAATCCACCACATCTAGGCTGTAGTTCCATGCAATGCTGATGAGAGTTTAATGCCTCACCAGCGTATCTATATTAGATCCTGAGAAAATAGCAAGTCATCTATGTCCAGAGCAACAGTGGTGGAGGGTGCAGTAACAGTCCTCCTGCCCTCCCTCAAACCATGCCTTCCTTCTCCCTTCCTCCAAAACATGGTGGTGTCCAACTGTGATTTCTCCTTGTGCTTAACTTTCAACTACACATACTAGTATTGGCCTTGGCAATGGAGAAATAAAAATGGTCTAAACTGCATACATTGTGAAGAGGTAGAGAAGATGGCAGCAAGTGAACAAGACTTGTCAACACTGGTAGAAGGGAGAACCAGGCATGAAGAACTGGGTGCCTATTTCTGTGCAAGGAGGTACTGCTGACCAACCATGAAATAATGAGAGCACACAAAAAAATTTGGTTGAATGTGGACCAGTTCATTTAAAGTATCAACCTATTTAAGTTTGAGACGCGCAAAAGGGGGGAGCAACCTAGCGTGGGGATAACTGAGGCTGGTGGACTCTCCCAGACTTCCTCCCCAACTTCCCCTGGGTGAAACATCTGAGCCCCAAGGAGAAGCCACATGATGGGTTTCTCCCTGGCTGGCCCGAGAATCCAACCCCCAACTCACATTACTTAAAGTGAGTGCTAAACCCTCAGGCCAGCCTCAAGAACAGCCTCCTTCCCCTTCCCCCAGTTCTCATGACCTATAAAAGCAGTCCCAGAAACCTCTCCTTCATCAAATGGGTGTCATAGGTGGTGTTCATCAAACTCCTATTTTCTCCTCTCACTACCTGCCATGGATAAGAGGCAAGTATCTGCTTAGTTCCTATCCCCCACCAGGCTGGCTGAAAGGGCCCTCATGCCCTGTTGCAGATCATCCAAGAACAGTTGGTTCCCCACTTCTGATGGCTCTGTAGAGCTCAGGCCATTCAAAGATTATTTGGGAATGTGGTAAAAAAATGGCCTAACCTTCTTGACAGGGCTTGACAGGGCTCCTCGTTTCCCTCTTAAGCCTCCTTCAGGCTTTGTTAATCCACCGGGAATCTCCTTTCCCCTACCATAACTGTCTGGGCAAAATAGCTGGCCCCAAAATAGCCACTCCCAGCCAGGCAGACTGGATAACTCCCATATCATGTATAGCCTGTATGATTAGGGCCTTGCCCTTCAACCAACCCAGAATATTACCCCCATGATGAACCAGAATGTGCAGTGGAGGCCCCATACACTTCCCAAACAACATTGGTAGCAGGCCATGTCACCAAAGGGCCCTCTTCCTTAGCCATGCTGCCACATCCAGATCTCTCAATCCCAGGTGGGATCTGAAATGGCCATTGTGAGCCTGGTGCACTGCCAAATAAATCATGCTATGGCTGCAATTCAGACATGATGCTATAACGTAGAATCTACAAAACAAGAGCAAAGAGATAACATGGTAGAACGTCCATGGTCAAACATATCTCTTACATGCTGAAGGCCTCCAGTGCCCAATCTTCTTTGTAAGATTAGAATCTATACCCATTGCTGATACGGATGATGCTGTCCCAATTCTAAATGAGTGAGGGCCAAATTTACCCCTTTTAAACCAAGCAAGGAGGTGATGGTCCAGAACTGGTATTTAATCAGGGATCAGCATGACTCAATAGAGGCCTAGCATCCCCCCACCCAGCTTGAGCATATTCATGTAAGGCTCAAACTGGGCATAAAGCCTAATCACCACACACTTCCAGCTAAATTACTGGTCCTGCCTGCTTCTAATCCATTTTAGAATAATGAATTTTGAAGGAATACTTGCTGAGTTCCCAGAGTAAGTTCCTTAAAGCCTAAAGCCCTCTCTGACTTGTCACCCTTTGACTAGAGCACCAGTTTGCTTATTCTCAAGGCACTGAAGAAATATAAATAGAAATAACATGAAATAGAAGGGTTTCATATTTGGAGACACAGAATCCTCCCCCCCCCCCGCCAAAAAAAGGCTCCCCAAAACCTTTGAGGATAACAGGGAAAAGTGGCTTCCTGTCATTCACTAACCTGCCACTCTCTCTAGACCATCCCTCCAAAGCCTTGCAAATACAGAAGTCTCCTGTGGCATCCAGGAAACCCTGGATGACCTCTCACCCCATATGGGACCTGGCATATGGGACTGGCTCATGGACTGGCTAGCAGTCATGTTACACAATCCTCATAGAATCATAGAACATAGAATCAAACAGTTATAAGAAACCACAAGGACCATCAAGTCAAACCCCCTGCCATGCAGGAATACACAATCAAAGCATTCCCAACAGATGACCATCCAGTCTCTGCTTAAAAACCTCCAAAGAAGGAGACTCCATCACACTCCAGGGCAGTGCATTCCACTTGCAAACAGCTCTTTCTGTCAGGAAGTTTTTCCTTATGTTTAGATGGAATCTCTTTTCCTGTAGTTTGAGTCCATTTCTCCGTGTCTTAGTCTCTGGAGCCACAGCAAACAAGTTTGCTCCGTTCTCAATATGACATCCCTACAAATATTTAACCTTGGCTATCATGTCACCACTTAACCTTCTCTTCCCCAGGCTAAACATGCCCAGCTCCTTAAGCTGCCCCTCATGAGGCATGGCTTCCAGACCTCCCACCATTTTGGTCACCCTCCTCTGGACGACTTCCAGCTTGTTGATATCCTTCTGGAGTTGTGGTGCTCATACCTGGACAAAGTATTCCAGGTGAAGTCTGACTAAAGCAGAATAGAGTGGCACTATTACTCCCTTGATTTAGACATTATACTCCTATTGATGCAGCCTAGAATCGCATTGGCTTTTTTAGCTGTCACGTCACTCTAGCCCATGGCCAACTATATTCCCCTGTAGCACCACCAGCCATGTTGTGCATCTCACCTGTGCCAGCATCTGCTGCATGAGTATCATCCAGCTCAGTCAGGTCTGCCACTGATGCAGAAGCTCCCAACTCCATCTCCTTTTGCCATGCAGCTGGTCCTGCAGACTTTTTATGTTAGCCAGGATCTCATTAGTTAAACTAGCCTTGAACATCCCCTTAGATGAACCCTTGCCTTGTTAGGGGGCCTAGACTGCCTCTAAAGCATGTAGCCTGGACAAAATGACTTCAGTGATGTCAACCCCTCCTTCATCCTTAGATGAAGAAGATAACTCTGGGGGAGGGTGCTTAGGAGGCTGCCTCTTGGCAGGGCTCTTTTCTTTTGCTCCCCACTGCCCTTCTTTGAACCCATGGCCACTTAATACCACAATCCTAGTCCAACCCTCAAGCCTGTTAGTGCTTGGAAGCCCAATTGAGGGCTTACTGATACAACCCCAGGGATGATGGACCAACTAGACTAGTTGGTCTAGTGGTTGAGTGGGACTTATGATTAGGGCCTTGAAGGCCCTGAGGCCTAAAACTGCCAAGGACTTTGGGACCAGCATAAAAGAAGGACTAGACTAAGACCTATTACAGAGGTATAGGCCTAGCATGACCAAGCCTGTTTTGGGACTAATAGAGAAGAAGACTTAATAAAGGAAGGCCTAGCAGAAAGGAAGGCATAGCAACAAGGAAGGCCTAGATGGGGCCGACCTAGTGCTGGAGGCTAAAGGCTAAAGGCCAAGAATGGCTGAGGCCCAATCAGGGCCTAACAAGGGATATGCCTAGACAGAGGTTAGAGGCCTAAAACAGCCAAGGCACAATGAGGGGGAGAGGAGGCCCAAAGCAGGGCCTAGCATAGTGGGAAGGCCTAGAGCAACCAGACCTAATTGGGGCTTAACAAGGAAGAAGTAGCCAGGCCTAATGAAGGCCTAAATCCTAACCACAAAAGGGAAGGCCAAGGCCTGGGCCTAACCTAGTGGGAAGGCCAGGTACAGTCGGGGCCTAACAAGGAAGAAGTAGCAGGGCCCTAATTAAGGCCTAAGGCCTAACTGCAAGCCTAGACAGGGTAAACTTAATTGGCGGGGGGAGGGATAACCATGTGTTGAATAGTGGTCTACCTAGACCAGGGACTGATAAGGCCCAAATACCAGGAGAGAGCATCCAGGGACTAATGTGGGCCTAACTCCTACCTGTAGGCCCAGGTGGGGCCTACCTAATTGGGTAGGACCCAAACGTGTGGCAAATAGAGGCCTACCTGACTAGGGCCTAATAGACCCAGTCACTCACTGCAACTCCTCCACAGACCTAAGTAGGCCCCCAAATCCTGACCCAATTGTGGCCTAATCCTACACCCCCCTGCCAAGACCCATTTGAGGGCCAATGATTACAGTGCCATGCTGCCCCAGACACAACCGAATCCTCCCACTATGGCCCTGGCTGGGGGCCGCAACCCTGCCCTTCATCCTTCACTGGCCCAATCAGGGCCTAATCCATCCCCATTCCTCATGAAAGCAAGTAAACCAAATCAAATTAAATTACAGTAAAATTGAACTTAGGAAAAATTGCAGAACTTAAGGAAAAAACTCAAAATAAATCAAGCTCAGGTGAATGAGATTATGCAGCAGCACCATTAATTCAACACTGCCCCATGACCAGGTCCCACTGCAAACCACCCTGTTGGTCACTGCTCTCTGTTCACTTGCTGCTTCCTGTTCAACAGCTTGCTCCTTACTCACTGATTACTGTTTGACAGAAAATCCAAAGAGGAAAGAGGAGAGGGAAGCAAGAGCCTTTAAAAACTCTGGCGCTGACTCCCTCCCATAGTCTCTATCACGGTGCACTGCCATGACACCATTAACATGCCCCCTTCCCTGTAATGCTGTGCGATACAAGGAAGCAACCAAATTGGATGCCTTCTTGTGCAACAAGTTACAACATATAACTACCAGTTGGAGTGGTTATACATGCTTCTGTGGCATATCTCTTATGGTTTATGTTTTAACAGTTGTAAAAGACTTGCATTCTGAAGCTGAAAAGAGGCACTTCTCCACCCACAAAAACCCTATTTATTCCAGTACATCCCATGCATTTATTTTAATATTTATTTTAATATGAAATGGTGGTTGTAATTTCAATAAATTTATTATTACTCTTGATATACCCAGAATTCTGACAGAATTTTTTATCACTAAATTCCAATGGCATAAATCTTTGATAGGCTTATTCACTTGTAAATTAAGAAGAGGTTGTTTACTCATATATCTTCTGGGACCTGTAGATTTAACAGCAGAAATTATGTTCCATAAAATATTGCCTGGCACTATCGTGGTGGAAAAAGCATTGTGTGGTGCTGAGTGTAGTTCCTCATCCCTTCATTTTTCTGGATATGGAATGGAAGTTATTTCCTCACACGCAAGCACAGACACCCCTGCAGAAAGATATCTCAACCCATGAGTGTATCTAGAATCTAACATGAACCCCAGCGGCATAGTTGCAGAGGAACAGGAGAACATATTCCCTCTGTAGTGCATGTGTACACGTGCATGGAGTTGTATACACATGGGAGTTTGATCTTGCTTTTTAGAGGGGAGGGGAGCTTCCTTCCTATAATTTTCTGGATATATCACTTTATGGCAAGCAATCTGACCAAAGGTAAGAGGTGCTGGGCTAAAAAAATTGTGGGACATATCTGAAATCAGTAGATGTGCATGCTACTCATTCCCAGGTCAGTTTTTTTCTGTAGGTGGTGAGAAGGAAAAGAGGGAAGACAGTTTGAAATAGTGTCCACAAATGAAAGAGATGCCTCAATATGCTGTAAGCCAATGTTCAATTGTTAAAAAGCCCAACACATTTCAACTTATAAATAATTTGAGGCCATATTCAATGGATTATTCTAACATTCTGTAAAAATTTCTGATAAAGTAATCTTTAATATATGTTACTAGTGCCCCCAAAGGGCAGGTGCCTATTTCTCCTCTCCCTTTTTTTAGCAACTTCCTGAAGGAAGCCCAAAATATTTATAGTGGAGATGTATCAGGCTTTCAAAACAACCTCCATTTATGTTTCCTGGCCAGTGCTGCACTCTGGTTTGGGACTGCCATTTGCAAAGGAGACAGGGAAAGACAGAGAGATGGAAGTGACTTTACATGCAGCCACACACCACATTCAGAGGGGAGCCAAGGGTATTTAAACCTAGTCCTTTTCTTGTACAAGCCTTTTCCTCAACAGCATCTCCCTTTCACCCACCCCCAATTTAGTGCTAGGTTAGCTGGACACCCCAGGAGGCCAAATGGGAACTTTTGTTTCATTTGTGCTACACAGTTTTTTTCCCCCTACTCTGTGCAGGTTAATCAGTGATTGACGTAAGTTCCATTGAGTGATGTCCTGCTTGTAAACATATGAACTGATCACAAGTTGGCAGGGATGTGTGGGTGATTTTGTTGAGAGACATGTTGGTGTGCTCCTAGAGACTCCTTTTCAGCAATCTAGAGACATGCAGTCTTGGATTATGGGTCCCGTGTGCAGGATATGGCTGAATATTTATGGTCAACCATCTGCAGGCACTGAGAGCTGTAAAGCATTAGGAGAGGGTGGTTCTTAGAAGACCAACCTCCGTACTTGTGGTTTGCATGAGAGGGAAGAAGTGTTGCTTCATTACTTTCTCTGGGCTCAGAATATTTGCCCTAATGTGACAGATTTTGGTCCATTAGCTTGGGGTAGGTTGCCAACATACATCAGTTCCCCTCCGGTAATCATTTAAATCATTGGATTTAAAAAATTGTGGCCATAATTCAACCAAGCCTTTGTGCCTGCCTTTATTAAAAAAAAAGCTCCTTGAGGCAAGTATGGAGGTTTTATTGAATGAACTCTAGCTGTTATTTTGTTGTTGTTTTTAAAAAAATCAGTTTGAAACCATGGATGGAGGGTGGAGGGAGGAGAATGAACAAAGATTAAGAAATAAAACCTCTTGGCCTGTAAAGGAATCAAACCCATGGCCTTGCTATTACTCGTGCCACACTCTAAATCAGGAGTTTTGAAATATATTACCCAGGAGATCCCTTTCAGAGAACTGAAAATTATGGAGAACCACCTATCACAAAATGGTGGCAGACAGAGGCAGAGTTGGACATTATTTTGTGGCAAGTATAATATAATTTTATATTTGTATCTACTCTCTATTTGAAAATAGATGAATGCTTTGTCACAGTGATTTCCTCAAGCAGGTTTCCTCAAGTGCAGACATTACATTATCATGGCAATACTTCCAGGGTGATGTTCAAACTGTATTAATTAGTAATTAGTATTGAAAAATATACCTATGGCTTAGGACAAAACACAAGAGATTTTAAGAACAAAATATGTATTTCTTTATTGTAAGAACAATTAGTAATATATACAGTTAAGTTGATCTATTGTTACCTATATTCCTACTGTAATGAAATAATATTAACTCCAAATACAGTTTTAAACTGCCATATAGGAAGGTACATAGTTTGAAGTTCTACCTTGCACCATATTAACAGTGAATTTCCTTGCCAGACTTTATTCCAGTTAGTTCACAAGTACAGGCTTGGTGAAGTGTATTTGCTTGAACCTGATTGTGACTGCAACTTTGTTTATTGATTTGATTTCTATGGCCCCTTTCTCCCAGATTGGGACCCAAGATGGCTCACAACACATAAAAAAAATTAAAAAGATACAACAGTTAAAAGGTTAAGAACAATTAAAATTGTTACAATTTAAAACTATATAAAACATAAAAAGTTAATAGAATAAAAACAATAAAACACATCCCTATAAAAGCTTCTATGCCTGCAAGTACAAATTCAATGCCTGCTGGAATGTTTTTGCCTGCTGACAAAAGGAAAGCAGGGATAGGGCCAGCCTAGCTTCCCCTGGAAGGGCATTCCAGAGGGTGGGAGCAGCCACTGAGAAGGCTCTCTATCTTGTCCTCACCAGACAAGCCCTTTATAGGACTGGGCTGGCTTTTGGAAGACTTCCCTTTAGCTCAGTGTCCAACACTTTGGAATCAACTCTTCCCTTACTCCTAAGGCTTGTCTACATGGGGCAAATAAAACCATCTCACCCCATTTTAACAGCAAGCTGTACACAGATTCATAGAATCATAGAGTCGGAAGAGCCCACAAGGACCATCCAATCCAACACCCTACCATGTAGGAATAAACAATCAAAGCATTCCTGACAGATGGCCATCCAGCCTCTGTTTTAAAAAAAACCTCCAAAGAAGCAGACTCCACCACACTCTGAGGCAGTGTGTTCCACTATTAAACAGCTCTTATTGTCAGGAAGTTCTTCCTAATGTTTAAGTGGAATCTTTTTTCCTTTATAGTAGGACCCCAGAATCCCCTGATTCATTAGCCACTGATTCAGTTACCCCCGGACACAAAACAGCACACCTAGCATAGTGTCTTCCTAGAAAATGCCTAGAGAGGCATCTTCTCTAGACATTTTCTAGGTCCTCCAAGGCAACTCTATGATATTTTAAACTGGAAATCACATTATTTTCAATGGCATTTGCTGTTATCTGTGGTTATTGGTATCCACACACACACACCCCGGAACCAATCCCCCATGGATACAGGGGTCCTACTGTAGTTTGAATCCATTGTTCCATGTCCTACTCTCTGGAACAGCAGAAAACAAGCTTGCTCCATCCTCAATATGACATCCCTTCAAATATTTAACCATGGCTATCATGTCACCTCTTAACCTTCCCTTCCCCAGGCTAAACATACACAACTCCCTAAGCCACTCCTCATAGGGCATGGATTCCAGACCTCCCACCATTCTGGTTGCCCTCCTCTGGACACATTCCAGCTTGTCTATATCATCTTGAATTGTGGTGCCCAGAAATGGACATAGGACTTTATCAGACAGGGACAAAAAAGCATCCCCATCTCATTATATTCTGTCCCACTGCCCTCCCTTCCCCATCCTTGCATGATAACCCCACATTTCAAACCTACCTTTTCACGCAACCACCCCCTCCCCTTGGCAGTCCAGGAGTGAATGGAGTTTACAGACAAACAGATTTATAGTTCTCTAGCAGAAATTATGGGAGTTGCACCTTAAGGCAGTATGATTGGACTCCATCATGACATTAGGGTATTAGCTTCCCCTCCTAATTTGGTGCCATCTGCAAATTTGATAAGCATGCTGTCTATTCCATCATCTAAGGCGAATAGCACTGGGCCCAGGACAGAACCTTATAGCACCACACTAGTCACTTCTCTCCAGGATGAGGAAGAGCCATTGGTGAGCACCGTTTGGGTTCGATTGGTCAACCAATTACAAATCCACCTAACAGTCACATTGTCTAGTCCACATTTAACTAGATTCTCTAAAATATCATGGGGGAACTTGTCAAAGGCCTTACCGAAATCAAGATACACTACATCCACACCATTCCCTTCATCTACCAAACTTGTGACTCTATCAAAAAAAAAAAAAAAAAAAAAAGGAAGAAAGAGAGATAAGAGTTTGGCATGACTAGTTGATTTTTAGTGATCATGGCATCCCTTTCCAGATGATGTATGGCTCTAATCTGGGTATTTTCAGTACATCAGGGCTTTAATCTAGATCAAAAAGAGTTGTGATTTAATCTGGATCTGAGCAGAAAATCCAGATATTAATGTGTGTGCATGGACTGCGCTACATAGGGAGATGAGTATGGGGCTGGGCGAAAGAGTTTCAGTGTGTGGGCAAAACAGTTCAGGAGGAGGCTCCTTTGACCAGGTGATCAGCTGACTTTTCCTGTCAGGAAATGCCTCTTTCCCTATTTAAATATTCAGTGCCTGTTTTTAGTGGTTCCTTTGTCGCCATTTATTTTGCATATGCGGCAGTTGTTCAGAGAAGCACATTCCAGCATACCCATATCATTATTAGATGCACATACCTCTACTTAATAGGGTATCCAATGCCACTTTGATCCATAGGAAAAGACATACATACATTTGCATGCCTGGGGGGAGGAGAAAGAAATTGGAGCCGCCATGGCCATGTGGCCATGCATACTGTGGTTTATTGGATAGGGTAATTTTGAAAAGGAGAACTGTGCAGACAGTGAGCCTGAACACACCTTAGTGTGTATGGCAATCATGTGAACAATCCCATAATAGCTGTGGACCAGGATAACCCAAAGGTAAGCTTGATTTTCCTGTCAGTATATATGAGCCCTTAGACTTTCAGGATTCTCAAGGTTCTCCTACAAACCTATGATGAAACTCTGAGGCATGCCTTCAAACTGAGCCAGACATTAAGTCTTTCAAAATGTACGAAATTAAGTTTCATATAAACAACTTTGATCATTAAAGTGTTTAATAAATAAAGCAAAGGCAATGAAGAAATCATTTTGTATGAAAGAAAACATCTTAATTACAAACACTTCACTTTCAATTACAGCTGAACTTTTAAACATTAAAGAAAAATAAGCACAATATATTTGTTGTCAAAATTCAGGATTTCCCCTAATTCTGGGTGGCAGCTCTATTTTTTCTTGTACAATGTATTTATTTATAAAACGTTTTACTACTTTTTCTAAAATAAATAACTATAGTAAATAGCCCAAGGCACCATACCACATTATGGTAGGAATAAAACACTCCTGGTAGCAGCAGATCACCACCCAGAAAGCACTTTGAGGGGTGGGAAGGGAATACAGTTGTTACCTTTGAGTAACAGAATGACAGGGAATTCACTTTGGCTGGTAGACTTGTTATTTATTATGATGGGGGGATTAGAACTGTTTCAAATAGTCACCTACCTGATTTGGGGAGTGTCAAGTTGGGCAACTGGGGAGCTAGGGGAATCTCACTCCCCAAAAATACAGAAAGCTACAGCTTGGCAGATGAGCTACTGATGATCCTTTTTTTGGTTTCATTTTTAGAAATCTACCCCCACCCCCCATGAAATCTACCCCCACCCCCCATGATGAGCTACTGATGATCCTTTTTTTGGTTTCATTTTTAGAAATCTACCCCCACCCCCCATGAATTTAGAAATCTACCCCCACCCCCCATGAGATTTTGGTAACTAAATGGTGGAGAAAGTGAAATTGACAAATTTGCCCATCCAAGCAGAGAACTTTGAGTGCTTAGCTCTTTTAAAAAAATCCCACCCTTGGATCCTTGTTCATTTAGCTTCATTTATGGTGCTTAATTACAATTACCACACCTTTTTTTTTTTAATGGTGCATTCATAATCAACAGCTGAATGGCAGGATGCTTCAGAGAGTGTGACATGGATGGCAGCGGAAGTGGCTACAGATATGAGTTATGGTATGGACTCCTGAGTTCCTGTGGGGCCTGATTTATGGTTTTGTTTTGTTTTGTTTGTTTTTGTTTTTTTCAAATGAGGTGGGTTTTCCTGGGTGTTAAAATAAAATATTTTAATGGGCTTTACCCTGTCTTCCCCCCACCCACACACACACCTTTGACCCGGACATCATTGGGACTGCCTAGGGGGAAAACAGGGCAAAAGCCCTGCATTGAATGGACTGCAGGGCTCCAAGATGGGGCAAGACAGTGTAAATAGCTCATCTAGACATGCACTAACATCTCCTGGTCCAACTCCCACCAACTGACTTTACCAGGCAGGAGCTGCTACAAGAGATGGGGGTCTGTTCTGTTGGCAATTGAGTGTAAAGAGGATGATGTTTCCACCACTCCCTTCTGCCAGTGAGTAAGGCTGTGACAAGGAATTGTGATGGGGTCCTCTTTCTGATTGTCATAGCCTCTATCACTGTCAGAAGCAGAGTGGAATGTCATCCTCTTGTGCTCCCATCACCAGATGAACAGACCTCCATCTCTTAATGTAGCTGCTGCCTGGAAAAATAGGTTTGGGCAGATGTTTATGGTCTGTGATTTTGACAATGTAGTGTTAGGGAATACAGAGCAGTTACAGATCCATAATTCTATGTTATGAATCTGCAACGGCAATACAGAATGCCAGCCGATATCTTATGCCATTATTTGTATCAGTGGGTACAAGGACAGGTCTTTTAAGACTATTGTGATATCTGTACTAGGGATTTTAAAAATAAAATAAATAATGGCCAAAACCAGGTTTTTCAAATATCAGAAAGCCGTAACAAGGAGAATCTTATATTCTTCTCAGTTTGGGACATTCTATGTGAAAAAATGCATGAGTCTTTTGGACAGTAAGCATCATTTTATGTGCCAAAAAGAAGTTTTAAATTATGTTCAGAAGCAGACCAGGAATTGGTGGAACTAGTTTAATACTGGTAACATGTGTCCCATGTGCTGGGTCCCAGTCAATATATGCACTGTTTATGAGCACATATATATCCAACAAGTTCCCATATACTATATGGCTTGAAGCAGAGTAACCATAGCTTATTTCAATCTATAGAGTGATTTATATGGGAGAAGACATTATGCAATATATGCGGGGACTAAGCAATTTAGGGTTTTTAAAATCATGGTGGCCAATATATTGAAGACAGTCCAGAAGCTGGTAGGTAGCAAAGCAAAAATACACAATTTCAAAAATCCTCTTTGTAAGTAGCCTACCATAATGTGGATGAGAGAACATCACCACATGAATGACAATGGCCAAATCCCAATAATCAGAATTAGGATGGATCTGGTTGGGTGCTAACATCTTCACTTGATGAAGGAAATAAAGCACAGGCAAAGAAAGAAGTAGGGAAAAGTATGCAATCCTGAACCCAATCACATTTCCACCACATTGAACTAATTATGTGAAATAATCACCAAGTAGGCTCTTGCCTTAGGAAGAGTTAAAAATCAAAACTAATAAAGGTAGTTTGGAAATATTGTGCCTGGATTATAGACTTGAATATTTTCTACAGTGTAGAAGCATTAAATCTATTTTCTACTGACATTTTAATACAAAGTGTACATGTGCCAACATAATTTAATGGATGCTTTTTGCAATGTTTTGAAGGCAGCAGTTCACAATTTGTTATTTGCATCAAGGTGCTTCAGTGGAGAGTGGGCTCTTTAATTTCTTTTTACAGATACATAAGTAACATTATGTATTACAGATACATTACAGATACACAAGTAACACTGAAACAAAGTCAGCTTTCAAATCCTCTCTGTATTACACCCAGGAATATATTTTTTGCTATGCTATGTCCTTGAGTCTCTTTTTTTTCTAGTCAATGTTTTGCACAATCTGTTGCTGAAAAAGGAGGTCTATAGTTCTGTCGCATTCCCATCTTCATTATGAGTAATGGATTCATTTACAGTTTCATCTCTATTCAGTTCATTATCTGTAAAGATAAAATCATATTCTTATGCATTTAGAAGTAATTGATTCCCTCAATTTATTATTCAGCATAGAAAGCTTTCTCTGAAGGTGTGGGAATGAAAATGTATTCTTTTTCAAGTATGATAGTGATTTTTTCCCTGTTAAGAAGGTCATATGCCAAGATTAATGCTAAAAGCGTTCCAAGGGATAATACAAACGAGGTCACTCGGGCAATATTTTTGGATATTCATGTAATATCCTATGGTCAAATTTAGCAAAGGGAATTTTAATTGAATCATTTCATTCTCCTCCTCTTTCCTATAGCTGTCTCTTATCATGTTTAATAAAGTGTTCCCCTCTATCTGGTGCTTTTCATCTTGGTCAACCAGTCATTTTTGCTAGCAACATTTAACAATAAAACCTGAAAGGGCTGGTACTTTCATCTTAGATACAGGAATCCTTATCAATATTGCTTGTTATTATTCTATATGTATTTATTTAATAAATCACCCTACTTTCTCACCTAAAAAGGCATTCAGGCCAATAATAAAACACAGATTAACACCAAGTTCTTTATTAAAATATGAGACAAAACCAAAACCTTTAATGTGTTATTTAAAATGTAGCAATAAAAAAAAATAACCTAATTTACAACCCTACAATAGTTGACATACATACATGAAAAAGGCCTGCCTTCAATAAATACTTCTCTGCTAGCAGATGGACAATGCAGAGGAAATGAGCCTCTCAAGATAATAGAAGAAGGCAGCCCACATGTGATCTTAAAAAGAAGGCGGGGGATGGAGGAAAGATTGCATTTAAAAATTGGCCAGTTCTGTCTGTGTTTTGTTTTTTAATGGCAGTCTTCTTTTTTGTACATTCTAGGCCTTCTGAGCATTACAATGAGACAAAGTTTTGCTTTGTTCTATTTAAAATGCACATGAACAGATGAATTCCAACAAAGTTTTGACATGAGAATTTGTGGTGCACATGCAGCTGTTGAACTGGAAAAAATTGTTGGCTGACAGCACCTAATATGTCTATTCCTTCATTATGAGAAATCTATTGTTCCATTTCTTTGTTGGATTAGTTTTGCAGAACCCTATGTAATCAGGAGAGAATAACTGACCCTGAAGATACTATAAGGTTCATGTAAGAATATTTAATTTACTTACTATATTCTATACCACCATTCATCATACCAAATTTCAGGCTGGTGTACACAATACAGCTATGGCAATAAGTTGACAACAGTGATAATGATTCAGAAAGAGAATGGATATTCTAATACATTCAAGCAGTCTCTCTAATGTTTAGAGAGATATAAATCCTGAAGTATTTACATGGTATTCCCTCTGTCATTTTAGGACAATATTTTGAATGCTTGCGAAAGTTGATTCTAATGCACAAAAACCTATGCTATAATATATCTCAGTCTTTAACATGCAACAAAACAGTCGTTTTCCCCCTCAACCGCATGACCCTTTTTATAATAATCAGGGGGAAATTATTCTTAATGCAACACTAGCCCTTATGCTAGAAATTCTGCTACCTTAGAGTTATAAATCAGGTATTATTTGAAGACACACAAAAACAGCAGCAGCAGCAACAGCAGCAACTGGCACAGACATAACCTGCCCTTCACTTCAGTCAAGGCTTGTTCATTTGCTCAGGCATTTTCAATTTCATTTTACAACTTTAATCTGCTCTCTCTCTCTCTCTTATCTGTTTTTTGATGCCATTTCTTAGTGTATTAAGTTTTTAGTATTATAAACTTGTGCTTTGAACACCTCCCCAGTTTTGTCAGGTGAAGAGCACTCTCCGAATAATTAATATTCCATCCTGCTCCATAAAGCACTGCTGGCCAGGAAACATCTTTGCTGTCCACCATGGAGAGAGGTCAAGTATAAATGTGTCACGATGTGGTGAGCCATGATGGAGAGCATGGGGCAGAATCTGGCTGCCTCTTCTTGACGCTCTTTGATCTGAAGTTGTTTGTTCTGAAGACATTGACCCACCCCCTGCCTCTGATGGAGTATCTTTGCTGGTTACTTTGGGGCTGAGTAGGATCCCTCCCCCATTCCATGGCTCCCCCCCTACACTGCTGACTGGGGAATGTGACAATTGGCTTATTGTGGTGTTTTATATAGGCAGCCATTTGACAAATAGTGTGTGTGTGGGGGATGAGGTGAATATAGTGATCACTTATGACATCCATTTGATGAAGTGGAGGGCCCTTGCACAGTCTCTTTAGGTCATGTAACTAAGGTCTGGGCTGGGGCTATGTCCTTCCTTTAAGTCACATGATTTAGAGGAGAGTGTCTCAGTTTGGCCTTTCTGTTGCGGGCTGGCTGGGCAGCAACCCTGTATTTTGGGTTCTCAGAGCTTAGGTGTTTTGCCCAGGGGAACCTGGATTAGGTTTGAGTGAGACCACTGGCCTCACCTGTTCCCATGCTATGTTTCCTCCTCCTCTTTCCATCTCTCAGGGGTTAAAGTTTAATAGGTTAATAGTTAAAATAAAATGGCCCTTTCAACCCAGTCTCTGTGTGTGGTATCATTAATTCCTTGGTTGGTCATCAATTTGAAATAAATAAGAGAATCTGGAGTGGAAAGAGGAAATGGTTAATTCCCCCCCCTTATATATATATAACCTCTGCCTGAAAGCAGAAACAAAATTGTATTCATCCATCCTCTTGCCATCACACATTATGAAGGCAACAAAGTGACTTTTGCTATTGGCAAATGGCTTGAATGAACTGAAACATAGAACTGTACAATACTAGACCTATTGTTTTTGGCTTAACTTTGACCAAAGAAACAGAACTATTTGCAATGGGGATCTGGATCATTATGAACAAGGCTGGTGAGACAATTGCAGAAGAACTTTTCTGTTTTGACTTTTCAAAGAGAAATACTAGTTAAGTGGGAAGAGGGAGGAGAGAAAGTCAACAGATGAACACATATCGCCTCTGGGGCTGGCAGAAGAAAGAGAGATGTCACTGTGGAAAGTGTGCAAATGTGCACGTAGCCTTGGGGAATGAGAGAGAATTGAATAAGGTATAGGAGGAGCTCCATGGATAGAAAGTAAACAAAGAGCAGAAGACATCTGAGCACATTCCATGAAAGGTAATTATAAGTTAAAAAAACAAGCCCATTCTCTGAATTAATTTTGGGAAACTGGAATATTTCAGATCTGTCACAAGACAAGACAAAAATTCCTATCCAGATTTCCTAGAGGCCTTTCATTCATGAGAACAGCACTTTAAAAGACAAATTAAGATCATATTCAACAAGGAGGAGGCCATGATACTGACATTTAGTTTGAAGGTCTTAAGAGTTGGCATCAAATTTTATCTAGAATATTTAGGGGCGGGGTGAATTGCAGTTTCTTTAAGGCTTCAAATCTCTGGAGATTATCACACTACACTGTTATAGTGATATTATTCCACTTTAACTGCTCTGGCTGCCTCCAGTGTAATCCTGGGATTTGCAGTTCAGGAAGGGGCATTTAGAACTCTCAGCCAGAGAGCTCTTAGGCTTCACTGAACTACAAACCCCAGAATTCCACAGGGGTCAGCCAGATCATTTAAAGTGGAATAATAGTGCTATAACAGTGTAGTGTGATAACCTCCTCTAATTCCTTGCTTAATATCTTGCCAACCTTCTAATTCTTCTGCAAGTATTAAAATCATATCATTAAAAGACCACTGCTTTTGCCAACCAGAACACTTCAATTCAGCATCTTTGCTCCCTTAAAATAGGCACAGTTTTTTGTTTTGTTGTTTTGTTGTTGTTTTTCAGGGTTTCTTTGTGCCAGTATTTTATACCGGCTATTGCAAGAAAATACCCCAATGACAAAAATTAGGGCTGAGCAAACCAAATTAAGGTAGAAAACTGATTTGATGCTTTGTCAACTTTGATCTAGCTCTTGTTTGGTCTAGGTTCATTCTGAACAAAATCAATCTGAACCCTAATATGAATTGATTTTCAGAAATACAGAACACTGGTCATATCACTGGCATCCACTGGGAAATAGACTGGGAAATTAAAATGTCTCCAACACATTTTTTCTTTCTCTTTCTGACATATCTCCATGTTGTTTGGAGACATGATAGATCCTATTGAGGGAGTCAACCATTCCAAAGCAAACAAATTACTTCAGGGGTTCAAGACAGGTTTCTAAGCTGGCATCATCAATCTAGTTTGGGGGTACCACCATAGAGGCTGAAGAACATCTTCAATATTCAGAGCTGAAACACAACAGTAAAGAGCACAGCAAGAGCCTATAGTAATCAAGTACCATCTTCTCACCAAGGCATTTGAGATGGGCATCTATTAGAAACCTGCTTTCTCCACAGTTGCCTAGTTACACTTTTGGGGCAGAAAGCAGGGGACTGAGAGCTGCTGCCACTGGGTTCAACGTTCTTTGGCCATGCCCTATTAATCTTACACCTGCTTCATGGTTTCTGGGACATTTTTGTCTCTGGCCTAAGTAAGACCATTCTCTTAATGTGTTTGAGCAAGTTGTTGGTACTAAAGTGCCATAGCAATTTACTCCAGCTTTTGTTGCCTACAGTGAAGGCAGATAGCAATCCTGGGATCTGCTCCTAACTCTGTGTAGTCTCAGATAATTCTGTTTTTTTCTGTGATAACTCAAACTGCCTACTTTCCATCTTCGGAATGGTCTCTGTCATGGTCCTTGTACTTGTGCTCTTGTTACCTCCTGAATTTTAGTTTATGTTTGTGAGAGGGAAATATCCAGAGCCTTATAAGGAAAGCAAAAATAAAACTGATTTAGTGAGAGCAGCAAAATTCTCAGGGGGTTCCTGCACATTCCTGAGTGTAACAAGTGTGGGTGGGGGAGATTATATAATATGAGGGAAAATAAAATGGAGATTTGAAACAGATTTTTTTTTCTAGATATTTGTTAAAAAACAAATATTTAAGAAAATACCTGAAATGATTTCAGGTTATCTTTCAATCACTGTCTGTAAACATTTTTTTTCATTTTATACTTTAGCATTTAAAAGATGCTGTATACCCTGAAGTAACTCCAGTATTAAAGACCCTGCAATTGCCATCATAAACAGCCTACTCCATTTTGAAACAATCACTGTCAGAGGAGTGACAGCTTCTTTTATTTCCTTCTGAGGAAACAGAAGGTTTGAAACAACACTGATAGTATCAGTCATTCCAATTATTCTGAAGTAATTAACATTTCTGTAAGGTAGGGTTTTTTTGTTTTTGTTTTTTGCCAACTTTGTAAAACAAATGTGTAAAGTTTTTCAAAAAATTGCTTCACCAGCAAATAACTGTCTTAGAAAAAGACATGCTGGACAACAAGGTTGTCCAATCATCTACCATGGTTTGGTGACTATGAGAATCCTGTAAACTAATAACCCCTCCCCAGGGTATTTTGCAAGAAACAATGGTTTATGTTAAACTGGTTTATGTTACATTAAATTCCTTGTTATGCATTGTTGTTATTGTTGTTGTGCCTTCAAGGCATTTCTGACTTCTGGCAATCCTAAAGTGAACCTAATATGGGGTTTTCTTGGAAAGATTTATTCAGAGAGGAATTGCTAGTAGCTTCCTCTGAAACTGAGATACTGTAACTTGCTCAGGTTCACCAAAAAATGGGTTTCAATGGCTGAGCGGGTATTTACACCCTGTTTTCCTGGCGTGCTGGCCCAACACTCAAACCATTATACTACACTGATGAGTGAGAGGGTGGGGGGAATGTCCAAGGCATTAGCAGGAAAGAAAGAAAAAAGAGCTTCAGTGAGACAGGCAAAATTCTCCGGAGGTTCCTATGTTACCATGTCCTACACCACTCTCTATAATATCTTGTGAACAGCAATATTAAGATGCTTCATGGGGTTTAGTAGACTGGGGAAGACCAAAAGGTGAGGTTAAATGGAGGTCACAAGGACCCAGGAAGGTGTCATGGAAAAATACTAGGAGACACACCCAAGAACGCATTAAGCAAAGTCCCTAGTAAACAATGTGATTAAGGTGGTTATATGCTAATCCCCTCTTGGGCACCCTTAGCAACGAGTCACACATCACAAACAAACAAGTGACCAAAGCAACCTTTATCCCCAGGAAGTACCCCTTATCACCCCTACCTGTCCTACAATACAGAGGTTGTCATAAAACCATCAATACCTATTTCTCAGCCATTAACAGTAATCAATATAGTTTTGGTTTCCTTTGTTTAAATGGTGGGAAATCCATCTTAGCTTTGTTCTAAACCCAAAAACCTCTTCAGGACACAAAATACAGTCTAAATATTAGTCCCCAAACAATAGCAAGTTATACCACTGTACCACTATGGCTGACACTTGGTCTCTCTCTCTGTGTGTTGGTGCATCCCCAATATTGGACTTCAGTGCCACTCTTGGGCTTCTGTCTGAGTATTTCACTCCCCTGTTCAGGACTGGTAATTATTGCCCTATCTCCCAAATCTATTACCCTATCTAGCCTTTCTGTCTTAAACTCTTTGCTATCTATGTGGTTCTTATGACTGTGTTTTTTGCTTGTGTGAGTACCTTCCATGCTGTTTTCATATAAAAAACATTTATTTTACTTTAACTAGACTTCTCTGCAGTGAATAATGTTTTTTATATATATATATGTGTGTGTCTGTGTGTGTGTGTGTGTGTGTGTGTGTACAAGGTCCCAAAAGTTACCTGAGTCTCACAACCATCAATTTGAGCTAATAATTCCCCCAATAAATAATTGAGTTTGTGGCATAATGGGTGGGCCCCCACAAACCCCTCACCTTTTCAGGGAACACCTGCACATCTCTGAATGCAAATGCTGGATTGATTGCTTTAACTGATTGATTTAATTAGCCATCGTTAAACCATATGGTTGCATCCAGTGCTCCCATCTGACAGTGGAATGGACATGTCTGGAGAAACAGGGGGAAGGAAGCAAGGAGTATGGGGGAAGGGGGCAGTGCAATTGGAAGTATTTGAAAATAAATACAGTTCCGGGACTTCTGGTGGTCAAGGCGACGCATCCGGTTGGGTTGCGGAGAGGCTCCCGCACCTAGCCGCTTGGCATGGGGAAAACCCCAGCAGGGAAGAAGTCTAGGAGGGGGTAATTCTGCCTTGGGAAATAGGCAGACGGAGGCAGCTTGCGAGGACCTGATATGCTGACTGAATAGCGAAGAACGCCAAAGAGTAAGCCGAAGAGGTCCTAAGCATCCCCCCCCGCGCCAACGCTACTTTGAAGGTAGAGTGTCACCACCACTTTTAATATATTTTAAAGACTGAGTCAGCTTCAAATAGTGGTTTTCCGTTCTCTCTGGATATAAAAGGAACTCCTGACAATTTTTTGTTTTTCCAGCCGACTATTAGTTGAGATTGTAGAGCCAAAATATATAACTTGGCCAGTTGCTTCCATTGAAACTCTGGGAAACTGGATTCGAGTTAACTAATACGGTTCGGATTACTTCAGGTTTATTACTACTCCTACACTTTTCCGGGACTGGGTTTGTTAATTAGAGACTCATGATAGAGGGGGGGAAAAAAACCAGTGAGAAGTTGGGAAGGAAGAAATAAAGAGAAAGAACAACAAAGTATTGTAAAGTAACATTATAGCATCAGGATAAACAAAGTAACAGCTGTGAGAAAGTAGAAGTGAGGGGGGACATTGAGGAGGGTGCAGCTGAAGCGATTTGAAGTAATACTGAGTGACGTTGAGCAAAACTAACAAAAAACAAACAAAAAAGAAAAGAAAAGGTAGAACAAAGACTTTGTAGATTTGAGAGAAACAGAAAGAAAGGAGGAAAGGAGGAAAGAAGAAGAACTCTAAGTAGAAATCATGGACATCATTTGGTAGCTTGTGGGAACAGGGGAAGCAAGGAGAAGCAACTACATATTACAATTTTCATGAACTGGGTAACTGTTAGAAACTTGCTAAGATAACACATAACATGGAAGCAGCAGACTCTTAAAGGAAAATGGAAAGGAGTGATCGTGAAAGGAGATTGAAGTTGTTTGAAGGAAAGCTCTGGTAATAGAGACGGAGAAGAAGGAGAAGGAAGAGACTGGAAAGAGCATCCATTTCACCCCCATACTTTTGAATGGTTCCTGTAATTCAGGGCTGTATTGTATTGTATTCTGTAAAAGGCTGTTTTGCATTCTGTAAAAGGAGAGAGGTGGTGCGAGAGAGAAGGAAGAAAGGAAGGGGAAGAAAAAAAAGGGGGAGGGGAAAAATAAGGCGTTACTGTAAGAAAGAGGGTGTAAAGGAAATATACCCAATTGAATTTATCTTCTAAAATACACACTTAAACATACGCTATTTCGAGTAATCCTTTTGATTTGAGCAGGAAATGTGGCATCTATCTTTATTTTCAGTGGAGAAACCCTGTATAGATCAGATGGAATTCAACCTTTGTTAAAAAAAAAAAAGTCTTGTAAATTTATGTTGAGATATTGGGAATGTATACAAGTGGATGGTTATTTACCGATGTTGTGCCATAATTGGGTTTAAGTTTGGATTTAAAAGAAAAAGAAAAAGAAGTGGAGCTAAGGGGGTTAAGGGAAAGAGTGGAAAGACAGGAAGGTGAGAAAAGAAGGTTATAAGAGGTATTGAGAATTCCAGGCATCCATCTGCCAGGCAGAGAGAAGAGACAGGAAAGAGATACACCCCCTAAAGTTATCAGGAGGTAATGCCAATCACCAGGAGAGCTTTGGCCAAAAATAAAGAACAGATTCAAACAATGAGACAGTCATCATGGGATATGTCATCAAAAACAACTGAGATTGGGCAGTTGTTGATGACCAAATTTAAAAAAATTAAGATCAGAGTTTACAACAGAGATGAGAGAATTAAAGGCAGAGATTAGGATAGATATTCAAAAACAACTAGATGCTTTCAGTAACCAGTTGGATGCCGTGTCAAAAGATATCTCGAAAATAAGCAAAGACTTGCAGGGTTTACAAGATAACACGGAAAAATTAGACAAAAGAACAAACTCAGTAGAAGCCAGAGTGGAAAGGGAAGAAAACTATAAGTGTATCAAAATAAGGGGTTTAGAAGAACAGACAAATGAGGATTTAGCAAAAAGGGTAATACCGGCGCTTGCAGAATTTCTAGGATGGGAAAATGACCAGATGGATTTAGAAATTGACAAACTTTATCGTATTGACTCCTGGATCGCGAAAAAGAATAAAATTCCTAGAGACATCGTGGTGTACTTCACCAGGGAATGAACTAAGAATTTGATCATACAGAGGAATTTCAGGGAACAATTTAAAATAGAAGGGCAACTGGTTAAGATATTCAAAGACATACCAATTCAAATAATTAAAAAAAGAAAAGAATACTCCTTCCTGACATATGTACTGAGGGATAGGAATATATCATATAAGTGGAATAAAACAGAGGGTGTAACTTTGACTTACAGCTATAAAAAGTACGTAATCAATACACTACCTAAAGCTAAGGAGTTTTTAGCTAAACTACAGGGACTAAAGAAGGGGTACAGGGAGGAGGAAGAAGAGCCAAAGACAAATAGAGAAAAAGAAGATAATACTGAGAAGAAGCAATCACACTCAGAGGAAGGAAAGAGGAAAGCCCAAGGAAGTACGAACAGTAAGAAGGGATTTACTCAACATAGAGCAGATAGGAACAATCAAAATAGGGAGAGGGAAAGTCAGGAGGTGAAAGATAAAGAAAGGGGAAGTGATAAGGATAAAACTCAGGATTTAAGCGAGATATCAGATTCAGAGATAGAACGAGAAGGAACGTCTGAGACTGAGCTAGAGGCAGAAGACGAAGAAATAGAGGGAGCAGTGGGAGGTATAGGTATATAAATTGTAAAAAGAAGAAGTGAATCAACAATAAAACAAGCAATAAATAAACAATAAACTTAAGTTAATCACTGAAAATGTTATTCAAATTGATATCCTGGAACGTGAATGGGCTAAACTCACCAAATAAAAGGAAAAAGGTATACCACTTCCTAGAAAAAAGAAGGGCAGATATAATTTGTCTTCAGGAGACTCATATTGTCATGGTCAGCCAGGAATCTGAGGACTCAGAAGGCGAGGAGGCTGAGCCAGTGGCAGAAGAGCTGGCTGAGTCTGAGTCTAGCCCTGAAGAGCCCAGGGCTCAGCAGCCTAGACCTCCCCCAGCACATGGTCCAAGCCTGGGAGACATAGTGGAGCAAGAGGTAGAAGAGCAGGTACCTACCTTTAGCCAAAGGAGAGCAGAGAAGGTGTGGCTTCGTCGTTCTCAGAGATTAAGAGACAGAAGGTCATCAATCACCCTGCAGCTGGGAGTGGGAGCTGGGCCAACATAAGCAGCTGTGGGGTGCTGAGTTCCTTGTTGCAAGCAGTCTGTGTTACCTGGAGGAAGCCTCTGCCTGTGAATCTTCTGGAACCTTGCTATTTTGAGACTTTAGATATCTTGACCTTGGACTGCCTTCGTTGACCCACCTGCTGGAACCCTTTTGACCTTGGACTGCCTCTTCGTTCTGCACTCTCTCTCTCTGTGTACTTCTGACCCTGTAGGACTGCTACTGACAACACCAGGTACTGTGCTTTTCAACTGGGTTGTTGCCAAGCCAGGCTTCTTATCAGCTATTGAGTTGGCTTCACGACAGAACTGCTTGCAACCCCTTAAGCTGATAAGATGGCAGAGTCTGCTGTGATTCAGGAACTGTTATCCCAAAACCAGCAATTAGCAGCCCAGCTGGCACAATTAACTCAAGGCTTGGCTGCACTACAGAACCAACCCCCACCCCAGCCATGGGGGAAATCTATCATTGCTTTACCTGAAAAGTTTTCTGGAGAGAGAACATTATTGGTCAGTTTCATAGCAAACTGCAAGCTGCACTTTAAAATCAGAGGGGCTGATTTTCCCACAGACACTGACAAAGTGGCTTTCATTATCAGTCTGTTAGCTGGTCCTGCAAGTAAATGGGCTACTCCCTATCTGAATGAGGATAGTCCAGCCCGCAACAGCTTGCAGGATTTCCTGCAGGAAATGAGAGCTACCTGGGGTGATCCTGTAAAGACTGAAACTGCTGAACACCAGATTAAGACCCTCCAGCAAGGCAAAGGCTCTGTGGCTGAATATGCCACCGCCTTCCATCTCATAGCCCAGGACCTGACCTGGAACCAGAGTGCCTTGCAGGCCCAGTTTCACTGGGGGTTGGCAGACCCCATTTTGGATGAGCTGGCCCTCTCAGAGCCTCCAGACACCTTAACTGCCTTGATAACCCAGGCAACACGCATAGACTGCCGCCTCTCAGCTCGCAGGCAGGCCAGGCGTTCCAACCCACCCTCTTCCCCAGTGATTGCACCCCAGACACCAACAACTTCCCCTATGGCTGCCCCATCTGCAGAAGAACCAATGCAGCTGGGAGGGGCTCGGCCGCAGCTCACTGCGGCTGAGAAGTAATGAAGGAGGAGAGAGGGGCTCTCCCTGTACTGTGGTCTCTCAGGGCATTTGGCCAGAAAGTGCCCAGCCAAGGGACACCGAGCACTGCTGCCGGGAAACGGGCAGTCCCAGGTGTAGAGCAGGTTCACCACCTGGGAACGTCCTCGGAACCTGTTAACCCCAGCATGACCCGCAGCCAAGACCCGTTGTTGGTGGCGGCTAACCTTAGACTGCTTTCCATGGAGCTTGTCCCCCTGGGAGCCATGATAGACTCGGGAGCCTCCAACAATTTCATGGACTTAGGATTTGCCACCAGTCATCAGATACCACTAGAGGCCCTAGCTGAGCCTAGACCCGTAGAGACTATTGATGGGAGGCTCCTGCAGTCCGGTCCTGTAACTCACCAGACCCCGTTACTTCACTTGGAGATCCAGGGCCACGTCGAGGAGATCCAGTTCCTGTTAGCTGAGGTGCATCACTTCCCTTTGGTCCTAGGGATGTCCTGGCTCTCCAAGCATGATCCACACATCTCGTGGGCCCGGCGGGAGGTTCTGTTCACCTCCGAGTTTTGCCAGGAGCACTGCTGGCCGGAGTGGATCCCGGTGGCCATGGCAACTGACGCCCAGGAGTGCTCAGTGATGCTGCCCAAGAAATACCGGGATTTCGCCGATGTCTTTGACAAGAAGGAGGCGGATCGGCTCCCACCGCACAGACCGTATGACTGTGTGATTGACTTAATACCTGGGCCCCCGATCCCAGCAGGACGCCTCTACTCCCTCTCAGAGCCTGAGCTGGCGGCTCTGAGGGATTTCTTGGAAAAGAACCTCAAGAAGGGGTTTATCCGCCATTCAAAGTCTCCTGCAGGCGCCCCTGTGTTGTTTGTGCTGAAAAAGTGTGGGGAGTTACGTCTCTGCAATGACTACCATGTCTTTAACCGGATGACCATCAGGAACCGGTATCCCTTGCCGCTGATCCCCGAACTGCTGGAACGGCTCCGCCATGCCCAGGTCTTCACAAAGTTGGACCTCAGAGGGGCCTACAACTTGGTGAGGATCAGGGCCGGGGACGAGTGGAAGACGGCCTTCCAGATGAGGTATGGACATTATGAGTACACCGTCATGCCCTTTGGCCTCTGTAATACCCCAGCCGTCTTCCAGCACTTCATCAATGATGTCTTCCGGGACTATCTGGATCGCTTTGTGATCATCTACCTGGATGACTTTTTGATTTATTCTCCCATCCAGGCTGCCCATGACGCCCATGTTCGGGCCATCCTTCAGCATCTTTGTGAACACCGTCTCTATGCCAAACTGGAAAAGTGTGCCTTCGTCCTCCAGGAGGTGGACTTCCTGGGCTACCGAGTCTCTGCTCAGGGGGTGGCCATGGACAACTCCAAGGTGGAAGTGGTGTTATCATGGCAAATCCTCGCTGCCGGAAGGATGTCCAGCGGTTCCTGGGGTTCGCCAACTTCTACAGGAAATTCATCACGGATTATGCAGCCCTGACGAGCCCTCTTTCCCAACTGCTGCGGAGGAAGACCCGCTTTCAGTGGACACCTGCGGCCCAGAAGTGGTTTGAGGTCCTAAAGGAGAAGTTCACGTCAGCCCCAATCCTGCAGCACCCTGATCCACGGACACCTATTGTGGTGAAGGGAGACGCCTTGGACGTGGCGATTGGGGCTGTGCTGCTTCAGCCCTCGGGGCCTGAGGGTCGCCTGTTGCCTTGCGCCTTTTATTCCCATCAGCTGTCTCCTCCTGAACGCAATTACACCATCTGGGAGAAAGAGCTGTTGGCAATTAAGGTAGCCTTTGACACGTGGCAGCATCTTTTGGAGGGAGCGGCTCATCCCATCCAGGTCCACACCGACCACAGGAACTAGGAGCATCTCCAGACGGCCCAGAAGTTGTCCTAGAGGCAGAAGCAGTGGTCCCTGTTTTTTGGGTGCTTCAATTTCCAGCTCCAGTATGTTCCTCGGGCCCAGAATCGGCAGGCCGATGCTCTCTCCCGGAAGCCAGAGTACGCCACGGAACCAGAGGGGGAGCTTCGGTCCACCATTCTGCGCCCAGAGAATTTTGCTGCTGCTCCAAGGGAAGCTACACTGCTGGACCTGATTCGTGACCTCCAGAGCTGGAATCCATTCGTGACCCAGCATTCAGTGGAGGGGGATGCCTCTCCTTTTGAGTTCCGAGACGGCCTGCTCTACCACAGGGGCCGCCTTTATGTACCAGCAGGCCCATGTCGGGAGGGGGTCCTACGGTTGTGCCATGATGCCAAAACGGTGGGGCACTTTGGATTTTGCAAGACCCTGCACCTCCTCACGCAGGAGTTTTGGTGGCCTCGGGTCCGTGCGGAGGTGGCCCAGTATGTGGACACTTGCCCTGTGTGTCGCCGTGCTAAGGATCATCCGGGGAGACCTGCAGGCTTACTGCTGCCTCTACCGACACCTTCGGGGCCCTGGAAACTCATCTCGATGGACTTTATCACAGAACTGCCCCCTTCTGCAGGCTGTACCACCATTTGGGTGGTGGTGGACTTGTTCTCCAAGATGGCTCACTTTGTGCCTTGCATTTGCCTCCCCACCGTGAAGGAGACGGCCCGGATGTTTGTACAGCACTTCTTCCGGCTCCATGGCCTTCCTGAGGGAGTAGTCTCTGATCGAGGAGCCCAGTTTACAGCCTGGTTCTGGACTAGTCTGATGCGGCTCCTGGACATCGCGCCTCACCTGTCCTCAGCACACCATCCTGAGTCCGATGGCCAGTCAGAATGCACAAATGGGACACTGGAGCAGTACCTCCTCTGTTACTCCAGTTACCACCAGGAGAACTGGATTGACTTGCTGCCGTTGGCCGAGTTCGCCTACAACACTGTGCATGCCTCCACCCAGCAGATGCCCTTTGCCACTGGCGGCTACCATCCACGGGGATTTCCGGCAGTGGCCCCTCGCTCGGCAGTCCCTGCAGCAGACCAGTGGCTCTAGGAACTCCAGGCTGCTCAGTCCTTGCTACAGGAACAGCTTGAGGTGGCCAAGGAGCCGTATAAACGGGGCGCAGATCGTCGTCGGCAGGAGGGTCCTCCTTTGCAAGTGGGGGATACGGTCTGGCTGTCCACGCGCCATCTCCCGCTCCAGCGGCCATGTCAGAAGTTGGATGCTCGATTTGCAGGGCCCTACAAGATTGTGGCCCAGGTGAATCCCGTGGCTTTTCGGCTCCAGCTTCCACGGACATGGCGGAACCACCCAGTCTTCCATCGTTCCCTATTGCTTCTAGCTTCGGGGGTTCATCCTGATGCTGGTCCTACACCCCTGCCCGATCCAGTTTTGGTGGATGGTGAACAGGAATTCGAGGTGGCCCAGATCTTGGACTCTCGTCACCGTCGGGGCCGCCTTCAGTATCTGGTTGACTGGGCTGGCTATGGGCCAGAGGACCACTCCTGGGAAGATGCCTCTGATGTACATGCCCCCTGCCTGGTTCAGGCATTTCACCGCTGCTTCCCGGACTGGCCTCGTCCTCCTCCGGGTGCGGGGGAGGATAATGGGGGGGAATGATGTCATGGTCAGCCAGGACTCTGAGGACTCAGACTGCGAGGAGGCTGAGCCAGTGGCAGAAGAGCTGGCTGAGTCTGAGTCTAGCCCTGAAGAGCCCAGGGCTCAGCAGCCTAGACCTCCCCCAGCTCAGGGTCCAAGCCTGGGAGACATAGTGGAGCAAGAGCAAGAGGTAGAAGAGCAGGTACTTACCTTTAGCCAAAGGAAAGCAGAGAAGGCATGGCTTTGTTGTTCTCAGAGATTAAGAGACAGAAGGTCATCAATCACCCTGCAGCTGGGAGTGGGAGCTGGGCCAACATAAGCAGCTGTGGGATGCTGAGTTCCTTGTTGTAAGCAGTCTGTGTTACCTGGAGGAAGCCTCTGCCTGTGAATCTTCTGGAACCTTGCTATTTTGAGACTTTGGATATCTTGACCTTGGACTGCCTTCGTTGACCCACCTGCTGGAACCCTTTTGACCTTGGACTGCCTCTTCGTTCTGCACTCTCTCTCTCTGTGTACTTCTGACCCTGTAGGACTGCTACTGACAACACCAGGTACTGTGCTTTTCAACTGGGTTGTTGCCGAGCAAGGCTTCTTATCAGCTTTTGAGTTGGCTTCATGACACATATAAGGACTGTTGACCAAAAACTATTGAGGAATACAAAATTTGGTACACTCTTTGCAACTGACAGAGATAAAAAGAAGAGGGGCGTGGCCATTTACGTTAATTCCAAATATGAATCAAAAACAGTATTTAGTGACACAAATGGCTCTTATTTGGGGGTAGAAGTGAAAATACAGGAGAAAAAGATATTGATGGTGGGAGTGTACGGACCGCAAAACAATAAGAGTTAATATATAAAGAATTTGATAAACATAATATTAGAGCTTAATTATGACAGTTATATCATAATGGGAGATTGGAATGGTGTTATGGATTCAGATACAGATAGATCTCATCAAATGTGTAGACATCAGAAAATAGGTCAATTACCCTTAGCAATTTAAGAAATGACGGAACAGTTAAGTCTAATAGATATTTGGTGACATAATCATGGGAGTGAAAGAGATTTCACATTTTACTCAGACCGATACAAATCCTGGTCAAGAATTGACATGTTCCTTATCTCAAGAAATTTAATTAGAGAAGTAAAGCAAGCAGACATATTACAAAGAATAATCTCTGATCATTGCCATATAAACTTGGAGTTGAGGAATGCTAAATGGCATTTTAATTGGAGATTTAATGATATCTTACTTAAAGATGAGGTTATAGTAAATAAGATAAAAAAATATTTAGCCTTATTCTTCAACGAAAACATGGATAAAGGAACACCATGGAATACGGTTTGGGATGCCGGTAAAACAGTGATAAGATGCACAATAAGACAACAAGAACATATATTGAGGAAAAAGAGAAAATGCAAAGAAAATGATCTCTTAGAAAGAATATCGGAAAGTGAAAAAGCTATAAAGTTGGACCTCAAGAATAAAAAATTAGAAAGTGAATTGAAAGAATTGCGGAGGAGTTTAGATGCAGAAATGACATACGAAATTGCGAAGAAATTGAAATATTTTAAGTATAATTGTTTTGAATACTCTAATAAGAAAGGGAAATGGCTTTCATATAAATTAAGAAAGGAGGCAGAAAAAAATTGATAACAGAAATAATGATAAACGGACAAAAGTACACCAAACAAAAGGATATAATGAATGTTTTCCACGATTTTAATACAAAATTATACAAAAAAACATACTAACACTAAAGATATTAAGAAAGAAATAGAGAATTACTTAGATAAGGCCAACATAGATGAAATTGGAATGGAACAAATATTGGAATTAGAGAAACCCATTACTAAGGATGAAATAAGGGAAGCAATAAGAAGCATGAAAGTTGGAAAGGCACCAGGACCTGATGGATTCACACCAAGCTTTTATAAAACGTTCGAAAACGAACTAATTAGCCCATTATATAGGACATTTAATGAAATTAATCAGCAGGGGTGTCCGGCCTCATGGCATAATACGGATATAACTTTAATTCTGAAACAGGATAAAGACCCTTTATCACCGACAAGCTATAGGCCGATATCCTTGCTGAATGCAGATTATAAAATTTTCGCTAAAATTTTGTTCGAAAGGTTGAAAAAGATATTGTCGTCATGGATACAAAAAGATCAAAATGGCTTTTTGCCTAATAGACAAATTAAGGATAATGTCAGGACAGTCCTAGACATTATAGAGATGTACGAAAAGAAGAATGACAAAAAACTTGCTATTGTATTGTTGGACGCCGAAAAGGCGTTTGACAATATAAGGTGGGAATTTATTATATCAACTTTAGAATGGATGAACATTGGAAAGAGCTTTCTAAATTGGATTAAAAGGATATATCAAAAACAACAGGCCCAAGTAATTGTGAATGGGGAAAGAACAAAACTATGTCAGATTGAAAGGGGCACAAGACAAGGCTGCCCCCTCTCCCCTTTACTTTTCATAACAACAATAGAGGTGTTAATGAGGAAAATAAATTCTGACCCAGAGATACATGGCCCAAAAGTTCAATGTAAAGAGTTTAAACAGAAGGCATTTGCTGATGATCTTGCTTTCTTTTTAGATTATCCGAAGGAAAGTATACAAAAACTATTATATAATATTGAAGAATTTGGCCAATTAGCAGGCCTAAAGATAAACAGAGAAAAAACCTCTATTATAACTAAGAACTTAAGCAAGATAGAAGAAAAAGAATTGATCGATAAATCAAAGTTAACACTAGTTAAAAAAGCAAGGTACCTAGGGATAATAATTACAAACAGTAATGCAGACCTTTATGAAAATAATTACGGGAAAATTTGGAAAAATATAAAAGAGGACCTGGAAAGGTGGAAAACTTTAAACCTTTCATTTTTAGTAAGGATTGCCGCGATAAAAATGGTCGTGCTCCCTAAGATGATTTTTTTTTCAGAATCTCCCAATTTTAATGTCAGATATACCTTTCACATCCTGGAATAAGGACATAGCAGCATTCATATGGGAAGGAAAAAAACCCAGAATCAAGAGGAAGATATTGTGGGATATGAAAGAGAGGGGTGGGATAGGCCTCCCAGATCTGAGATTATATTATCATGCATGTGCACTGATGTGGACTATGGATTGGATGAAACTAGAAGATGATCAGCTGTTGCAACTAGAAGGCTTTAATCTCAGATTTGGGTGACACGCCTATTTATGGCATAATAAATCTATGGTACATAAAGACTTTAACCACCATTATGTAAGACGCGCGCTACTGAGAGTTTGGCAGATATATAAGAGAAAGTTATATTTAAGACTGCCCCTTTGGATTTCTAATCACGAGGCCTTTTACAAAAAGGAAAACCCGTACAAGGGGAACTGGCTGACGCACAAGACAATCTTGAAAAAAATCAAGGGGGGAATTTCAGATGAAAACTCAGGAAGAATTGAGAGATGAAGGAGTTCCATGTCATTGGTTCCTGTATCGTCAATTATATGAAAAATTCAAATTTGATATTAAAATGGAAGGGATTGAATCGGAGGAGGGAAAGTTCGATAAGATATTGTATGGAGAAAGAACTAGGAAAATCTACAATTTGATATTGAAAATTAATATGGAACCAGAAACGGTGAAAGGTTATATGATTAAATGGGAGCAACAAATAGTCCAAGAAATAAAGATAGATGAGTGGGAAAGGACGTGGAATGTTAGTATCCGATTTACAAGAAGGGGGCTCAGCCGCTTGCCGGCGGGCCTTTTTGCGGCCTGGCCGGCGCCCCGGATGCCTCTTGGCCACCCCCCCCCGCACCGCCAGGGGTGTGGGGGGAGGAGCGGAGGACCGCATGGCCCTCCATGGCGGCCGCCATACTGGTGTCCCCTTCCCAGGCCACATTGCGGCTGGAAGGGGCAGTGGAAGGGGTGCCAGCCAATCGGGGTGGGCCTGGCCACCCCTGATTGGCTGGACCCCTCCCTGAGGGGCGGGTCATCCGGCCAGCTCTGGCGTGGCCAGATGACGTCAGAGGAGGGGCGACAGAGCTGATATAAGGCAGCTCCGTCATCTCTCCCTCCTCTTTTGGCTCCAAGGAGCCGAAGATGAAGGACGTCAAGGGTAGCGGAGCCAAAGAAGGACGTGGAATGTTAGTATCCGATTTACAAGAAGTTATAGGCTGAGGGAAAATTTCTATAAAATGTTAAACATGTGGCACCTTACCCCTGTGAGAATGGCCAAGATATATAAGAATATGCCTAATACCTGTTGGAAATGCGGTCAAGCTAAGGGTACTTATATGCATATTTGGTGGTCATGTAAAAAAACAAAAAATTTTTGGAAGAGACTACATGATATAATAGTGAAGACGTTAGACACAGATATTCCATTTGACCCAGAATTGTATCTATTAAATATGCTTTATAGGCTGCATCCATGTATACATAGGAAATATTGGAGGGTATTATTATATACTACAACGGCAGCAAGATTAATATTTGCCCAAAACTGGAAAGGAAAAGAACTCCCATCAATTAATGAGTGGCTAAGGAAGATGAAGGAATTTTATGAAATGGAAATGCTGTCCATAATGATAGATGATAAAAGAACATGGGATGATCTAGTGGGTTGGAAAGAGATAGTTAATCTAAAGGAAAACCCGGAGGAAGACTAAAAGAGCAGAATGAAATAAATGGTGGTAAAAGTGTATTCAGCAAGTTAGCCAATATAATAAATCAAGGAAAGTAATTAAGGCCGAGCAGAACAAGAATAATTAGAAATACAGGAATAGAGGTTTGTACTAGTAAGTCTGGAGGTCCGGAAACAAGGAAGTCAATGTGGAATGGTGTAAGAGGTGTTATTTTATATTAAGAAAATTTTGATAAAGTTAGATAAAGTGTTGTAACTATAATTTGTGTATGAGTGTAAGAGATGGAAGTGTGTATTGTTGTTTATGTGTTTATGTGCATTAGATGTGTAACAGATGTTATGTCTTTTATGGAAACTCAATAAAAAGAATATATTAAAAAAAGAAAAGAAAACGAGTACAGTTCCATCCTCTTATATGTCTTCACAGAAAGCTTAACTCACCTTGAAATGTATGGTTGTGTCATGTCTTGAATGGGTATGATGATCTGTTCATGACCAAATAGCAAAGTACTGCTGTGGGTTGAGGATTGAAAACAGCACCATGAACAGCATTTTAGCCTTTAGAAGTAAGATATATAGTATTTCTTATTATGAATTCTGCAGCAAATCAGGATGGTTAGGACCAAATTGTGCAGCTCCAGATTACATCAAATTGGTCTACTTTGCTCTGATTCCAAAGTGGAACAACACAGTCCAAAGTCTCTCTGGCTTTTCTTTGCAAATGAAGATTCAGGAAGGACTCCTCCCATGCTTTTTGCAAGCATGCTGATGACTAAAAAGGCCAATCTGAGACAAACAAGTCTGGTTGCAGAAAGCACAGCAGAAGGTCTCCTTGGGTGATGTTTCCGCGTTGTGATTCTTTCTGCGTTGTCATTTCTCTTCAAGACTTGTTCGGTGTGAGTTCTCAAATAAAGCTACAGCATTGTGGATAGTGTGCCTCCATGCCTCCCGATGTGAGGCTGGGGCGGACCATTGTTAGTGATCAATTTGGTCGAGCCTGAGATGTTGTTTCAGGGAGTCCTTGTATTGCTTTATTGGAGTGCCCCTCTTATGCTGGCCCGTGGCGAGTTCACCGTAGAGTAGTATTTTTGGGAGGCGATGGTCCTCCATCCTAGAAACATGCCCTGCCCAGTGCAGCTGTGTTCTCAATATCATGGCCTCAATGCTGGTGATCCCTGCCTGCTCAAGACAGCAACATTCATCACAGTCAGTCCAGTGTATATTTAGGATTGTGCGTATACAGCACTGATGAAAGTGTTCAAGGAGTCGTAAGTGTTGGCGACAGGTGACCCACGTTTCAGACCTGTAAAGGAGAATAGACAGTACAATGGCTCTATACACACTGATTTTTGTGCTTCGCCTCAGGTGTTTATTACTCCAGAATCTTTTGTAAATTCTTGATGCAAACATTAAAAACACAAATAAATACCAGACAGTGTGTCTCCAACATGACTTCATAAGGAAAAGGCCAGGATGCTGTGATGCAGAAAGGGATTTTGCTTTTTTTTCAGCTCCAATATGGAAGCTAGGCCAAGAATCTCACTAGCACTCTCCAGTCAGAGTGCTTATGAGGAAGGACTGTATGAAGTCACTGAAGCTATAGAAATTATGTCCTGCATATATTCATTCCTTTGCTAGATTTCACCATTACAAGTGGGTAGTTAAAAAAGTCATGGTGAGGGTTTAAATAATTGCTGATTGTTACTTCAGTTTGGTTTTTGCATCCCTTCTAAATTTTCCAATCTTCTGTCTTGTCAAATAAGCTAGTTTAAGCCTCTGTTCAGCTTTCCGGTTTATCTGTTAGCTTGATTCGTAATCTTTTCATTAGTTTCTCTGTGTTTGGTTAATATAACATATTCTCTCCCCTCATCCCCCAGTTGTCTCTATGTTTAATTCCATGTAGTTGTGTGCAATTTTGATCTGCACCGTTATTTAATTCAAAAAGTGCATATAATATTATTGTTGTTAACTGATGTAAAGTTGACTTCAACTCTTGGCAACCCCATGGATGAGAGACGTCCAAGTCACCCTATCATCAATAGCCCTGCTCAGGTCTCACAGACTTATAGCTGTGGCTTTCTTGATTTAAGTGTATCCATCTGGAATGCAGTATTCCTCTTTTCCTTTTAGGAAGCCCTGTTGGTGCAGTAAGGACCCTGGTGTCACAGTGGTTAAAGGCCAGTACTGCAGCCACAATGTTGTAAGTTTGATCCTACAGGGCTTGAAGGTTCACTCATCCTTCCATCCTTCCATAGGTTAGTAAAATGAGTACCCAGCTTGTTGGGGGCAATTAGCTAACACATTGTAAACCACTTAGAGAGTGCTTTGCACCGATAAGCAGTATAGAAATAGGAGTGCTATTCGTATTGCATTCTACCATACCAAGCATTACAGTCTTTTTGTAGTGAGTTATGTCTTCTCATGATATGGTTAAAGTACAACAGTTCAGTTTAATCATCTTGGCTACTAGGGAGCGTTCAGGCTTCTAGGACCCATATATTTGTGTTTTTAGCAGTCAATGGCATCTCCAGAACTCTCCTCCAGCACCACATTTCAAATAAGTTAATTTTCTTCCTATCAGCTTTCTTCACTGTCCAGCTTTAACAACCATATATAGAAATGGGAAATATGATGGCACAGACAATTCTAACTATAGTATTCAATGGTATATCTTGACACTTCAGGATCTTCTCTAGTTCCTTCATAGTTGCCCTTCCAAGTCCTAGTCTTCTGATTTCTTGAGTATAGTCTCTGATTATCTGATTAATGACTGAGGCAAGGTATGGAAAATCTTGAACTATTTCACTGTCATCATCTATTTAAAGTTAAGTAAATCATCTGTAGTCATTATTTTTGTTTTCTTAATATTCAGGTATTAACTATTAGCCTTTGCACTTTCTTCCTTGATTTTCTTCAGTCATCATTCCAAGTTTGCTATTTTCTATTAGTAGTATGGTATAATCTACATATCTTCAGTTGTTGATGTTCCTTTCACCAGTTTTCATGGCTTCTTCGTCCATGTCTATTTGGAGGATCCTACTTTACATATGATATGTTTGGCATGCAAATTAAACAGATAGGGTGATAAAATGCAGCCTTGCCTTGACCCCCTTGCCAATTGGAAACCATCCAATTTCTCTGTATTCTGTCCGAACAGTAGCCTCTTGTCCTGAGTACAGGTTACACATTAGGATGATCAAATCTGTGACACACCCTTTCCTTTAAGAGCGATCCATAGTTTTTCATGAACTACATAATCAAAAGCTTTGCTATACAAAATCTATAAAGCACAGACTGATCTTCTTAAATCCTTTGATGTGTTCCATTATCCAATGTATGTTTTCAATATGATCCCTAGAGCCTTTCCTTTCCTGAACCTAGCTTGGACATCTGGCATTTCTTATTCCCTATATGGTAAAAATCATTTTAGAAATGTGAACATCACTTTGCTTGCATGGGAAATGGTCCTGTGGTTATTGCAATATCTGGTATTCTCTTTCTTCAGGACTGGAATGTATATTGAGCATTTCCAATCTGTGCGACATTTTTTCCCCATATTTGTGGACAGGTTTCAGTTTGAAATAGAGTAGATTCTGTCTCTGTAGATTGAAGCAGCTCTGTTGGTATGCCATCTGTTCCTGGTGATTTATTTCTCCCAAGTGCTCTGAGAGCAGCTCCCACATATTATACTACACATTAATTTCATATTGAAGAACAAAGCAAAACATGATTGCAATAGATCTCCTCATTAGATAAATGTATACATATTTTACAGTTTCAACAGTTGAAATGTTTTCTATTATTTCTGGTCACTAGTTTATATCAACCATGAAGCATCTCCACAACAGTAATACACATGGTGCCCCTAGTCCCAAAGGGAAACAGATGGGTATTTATTTATTTAATCTATCTATCACTATCTACCTACTATTTATTTATTTATTTATTTATCTCCTCCCAGCCCACAAGGGCCCCCAAAGTGATAAGCAAATAAAAACCAACTAAAAATACAAAAATAAAACATTTTAAAACATATTAAAATACTCTTTAAACACTCCTAAAAGCAGTCTATGTTAAAACAGCAATTTCAAATATTGAATGCCATGTAGAATAGCATTGTTTTGGCTACCTGGCAGAAGCTTAACAGAGATGGAGCCAGTCTTACTTCCTTGGATAATGAGTTCCACAGTCAAGACACTGCTACAGAGAAAGGTCTGTTATGTTACTCACCAACCTATCTTCATGAGTTGTTGGGACATGCAACAGAGGTTCCTCTGAAGTTCTCAAATTTCTGGCAGGCTCATCTGGGAAGAAGCAGTCTTTCAGATACCTGGCTCAAAGTCCCATAAACAGGCCTGAATCTAGACTAGAATGTGTCTAGCAAATCTATTTCTTTCAAGAAAGCCTGGAGTTGTATTTCCCGCACTCGCTGTTCTGAATGAGATTGAGCTGATGTAATAGAGGCAGCAAAGAATCATTCTGATTGATTCTAAAATGGGCATTAACCCGTGTTCCATTGGATTCTTCCTGAGTCTTTCTCCACCATTGCTCTAGTTTTCTACCCAAGCACTTCATAGCCCTGAGCCCCTTAGAAAACAAAGGAGCCCATGTTCTGCTCCTAAGCAAAAGACACTTGATAGCAACTGTGTCCATTGCCAGGGCCATCTCCCTCTTCCACAGATCAACCAGGTCATCAACAGAATTACCAACTTTAGCATCTGGAAAAATCCCAGAGCATTTGAATCCACTAGTCTCTGGGGACAGACAATTTTAATGGGTCCACCACCCCTGCAGAGGATAGGAGTCTCAGCAAATCTAAATCCTCAGATAGTGGTGGAAGCAACCACCCATGATAACAGGGTTCTTTCAACCCCCTACTCCCAGATCACCATAATCCTGACCAGAAAAAAACTGCTACATAGGTAGGGCCTGATATTAATTGAGAAAGACCCATGGTTGCCATGTAAGCCATGAAATCCTGAGTTGGTCCTGATGAGGGTGCCCTAGTATGGATGTTAATATCTTCCAACACAATAAGTTTGTGGGAGATTAATACCTCTTCAGAGATCACCTCCAGTAGCTCTGGCAGGGAGACAGTGGGCAGCAGGGTGGAAATACACCAACAGAATCTCCATCCTATCTCATTGCCCTATTGCCAAGAGTTGACACTCAGTCCTTGGAGTTTGTTGGACAGGGTACCTCAATAGAGGAATGGACTCATGATAGTTCACTGTGACTCCTCCTCCTCTTCCATCAGATCTTGCCTACTGCTGCAACCAGAAGCCTGGTAGGCATAACTGGGTCAGGTTGACACCCTCCTCTCCAGTTAACCAGGTTTCAGTTATACATGCAATGTCATCTTGCTTGTCCAGGATCAAGTCCTGGATCATACATCTCTTTCTAGTCACTGACCTGGCATTAAGCAGCAGTACTTTGTGGGATGATGGGGTTCTACTAGAATAGCCAGGAATCAGTTGGTTGGATGGTAAACCAGAAGGAAGAACAGCAACAAGATGTCTCTCCACCCTTCTCCTCCGTTGGCTTGTTCTACCTCCACCGCTATACCTGCTTCTGCCCATTATGACTAAAATGGCAGCATCCCTTGTATTTTCTGAACCCATATTTGGCTGATGAGAAATACAGAACCAAAAAACAAAAAAACAAAAACACACATGTCATAAACAAACACACAGATCAGTTTAGCCTGAAGCACTCCCAATCCTTAGCCAAAGCTAGCCTCATGGGATTCTACTCAATTGGTGCTCCATTTTCTCATTTAGAGAACAAACATGCTATCCTGGCAAAAGCTTACTGAGACCAATGCATTGCTTTGCTTCACTGTCCATTCCATGTGGATTCAGTAGGCAAAGCAGGACTCTTTTGCACCCCAGGCTAAGAGTCCCAGGGCAAGAGCCCTTCAGTTTTGTGCCTCTGGAAATATGCTTGCCTTAAAAATACCTGCAAAGAGAAGGAGAAGCCAAACACAGCCTTGGCAACTCAGGTGTCCTCAGTTTCAACTTTCCTCCATAGCAACCAAGCCTCCTCAGTTTCTCTGACAAGATATCTCCTTTAACAGTATTTGGACTAGTTCTCAGCTTGCTTGTCATCATCCTAAAGTGCATCCAAACACCTGTTCAGGGATTATGAAGTGTCCTTAGGACAAAACAGTTTTATGTAGAAGATTACTGGGCCCTCCTAGCATAGCTTCAGGCTGGTCTTGCCTCTTTGCTATCAACATGAAGACAAAACATGAGTGTGCCTTCACCCCAGTAAGACTTGTAATGGCCACTGGGTTGGTGGTGGTAGAAACAAGCCTGTCTCAATCCCAGGGAGACTTCCAAATGTTCAGGGTCACAGTAGTGAAAATTTCTCTTCATTTGTTTTCAGGAGAGCTCTACATGAGCCTAAAAGTCAGGTGAGAGGCAGCAACAGCAGCAGTACCATGACAGAGGCAGAACTGGAAATGGAACCTCTACCCAGACCATGACAGAAAAGTCCCAGAAGCCAGGTAGCAGCAACAAGAGCTGTAGAGCAGGAACAAAGGGACTGAATCCCTAGTTGAAGCAGCCTTGGTTTCTCTCCCTGCCTAAGAGGCTTAGGCAGACAACTCTGGAAGAGATCAAGTAGGGCAAGTATGGGGTCAATGAAATCCTTTGGCAGTCCAGATCACCAAATGCCTTAAAGGGATTTTCTGAGTCATCACGTGGACTGCTGGTAAAGCATCTTCTCATCACCCTTCACCATCTCACCACTGTTTAGAGTAAAGCAAAAACACTCTCTCTTCAAGGAAGTTATCATCATCATTTATGATAATTAGTTAGTGTGTGCCCTCTAAGGAGGGGAAGAATTTTTGAAAATATTCTGAAACTGGTCAAAAACTTGTTTCTCCAAAGTTCTGAAAACCTGAAGAGGAGCATCCTGGACTGATGAAACCCTCACAGTTCCAAAATTTCCACATATACTTTCCACACATAGGACAAAATTGTATATGTAGAAAATATTCCTGAACCCAATTATTATTTTCTGCAGATAAAATAGTTTCATACCACAGTTTTTGAACAATTTCCTTCAACAGGAAGAAAATTGCTAAACCTACTTTTATCTTCCTCTGGGAACACAATTATTGAAGAATTTTTAATATTTGTATATTTTAACTTTAAATTTTATTTCATAGCTAATTTTATGCCTTTTATAGCTGTGTAACAGATTTAGCTCTTTCTTTAGGATCTTCCATGTCTCTGAACATTATACAGACTTAAAAAAAAGAGAAAAGAAAGTTAAAGCCGTTTTGATTTTCTAGTGCATGGCAGTAGGGAAGGATTGACAAACCACATTTTTAAATCTTGATTTGGGGTCCAGAGCTGTCTGGGTGTGACTTGAGTCAGATGCAATTGGGTAAAGAATTGGGTAAAGAATTGGGTAAAGATCTAAACTGCTAAATCAGGGACATAATGCACAACTGTTTCTTACAGAATATTGTCATCAGTTCCACAGCACTGACGCAAAAGCACCAACATGAAGTTTGTCTTTGAAACAAAAATTTTGGAGCAGGCTTGCAATTTCCTATATAAAATTGTTGTACAAAGCTGTAATTTACCCTCATACAAAGGCCTTTGAAATGGTGCCATTTTGATGTGCCTCTAGCCACTTCTACTGTTTGAAGCATACATTATATTTACAGGGGTGGAAAGGCTACATCCCTATTAGGTGGTATCCAGATTTTGGCCTCTCCCTATGTCATTGCTTCTAACTTACTCAAGATGAAGTTTATCCAAAGTTCTTAATGTTACCCATTAATCAAACAGAAGCTGCAATTCAGGGTTCTGAGTGGTTATTTCCATTCAGATTAAATAACTGAATGCATGAATTTGGCGAGTTCATCTGATTTAATAAGCTAAACTTTTTAATGGACAAAATGCAATGGCCTTCTGAAGCTGAACTACCTTTTTTCTCCTTTGTGGCATATCCTCACCTGCATTGCCTAACCTTTTTCAGTATAATTATTCCTTTTTGATTTACTACAATTTCTCTGGCTTTTCTTCACAAACAAAAAGATTCAGGAAGGACTCATCCCATGCTTTCTGCAAGTGCGCTAATGACTGAAAAGGCCAATCTGAGATAAACATGTCCACTTGCAGAAAGCACAGCAGAAGGTCTCCTTGGGTGATGTTTCCGCGTTGTGATTCTTTCTCCGTTGTTGTTTCTCTTCAAGACTTGTTCGGCGTGAGTTCTCAAATAAGGCTGCAACATTGTGGATAGTGCGTCTCCATGCCTTCTGATGTGAGGCCAGGGCAGACCATTGTTGGTGATCAACTTGGCCGAGCCTGAGATGTTATTTCAGGGAATCCTTGTATCGCTTTTTTGAAGCACCCCTCGTACACTGACCCGTAGAGAGTTCGCTGTAGAGTACTATTTTTGGGAGGCGGTGGTCCTCCATCCTAGAAACGTGCCCTGCCCAGCGCAGCTGTGTTCTCAATATCATGGCCTTAATGCTGGTGATCTGTGCTTGCTCGAGGACAGCAACATTCGTCACATAGTCAGTCCAGTGTATATTTAGGATTGTGCATATACAGCACTGATGAAAGCACTTGAGGAGTCGTAAGTGTTGACGATAGGTAACCCCATATTTCAGACCCGTAAAGGAGAATGGACAGTACAATGACTTTATACACACTGATTTTTGTGCTTCACCTCAGGTGTTTGTTACTACAGACTCCTTGTAAAGTCTTCCAAATGTGCTATATGGCTTTGCTAATATGTGATCAATCTTGGCATCTGAGGAGATGATGCTTCCCAGGTAGGTGAACTACTGAATGGATTTAAGTACAGATTTACCTACGGTAATGTGGGGATAGTGGTGTTCATCCTGTGGCGCAAGCTGGTAGAGAACTTCCATTTTCTTCAGGTTGACTTGTAGCCCAAACAGTTCTTCAGCTATTGTGAAGCAGGATGTTAGGTGCTGCAGAGCTGCTTCTATTTGGGCAACAAGGGCAGCCGCATCAGCGAAGAGCAGCTCATGGACTAGATAGTTTAGAGTCTTACTGCAAGCCCTCAGATGGCTTAAGTTAAACAACCAACCAATAATATGGTAATTTATATTGATGCCGTCTTCTTCGAGCTCTGCTGTAGCCCTTTGGAGCATCATGCTGAAGAAGATTGTAAATAAAGTTGGAGCAAGAACGCAACCGTGCTTCACTCCATTAGTTATTAGAAAGGGCTCTGAAAGAGCATTGCCATATCTGACTTGACCGTGCTGGCCCTCATTTAGCAAGATAATCATTTTGAGGAATTGGGGGGGGGACATCCTAGTCTTTCCAGGATCTGTCACAGACCTTTTCTACTCACAGTGTTGAAGCCTTTGGTGAGGTTGACAAATGTTACATAGAGTCCCTTGTTCTGCTCTCTACATTTTTCTTGCAGTTGTCTACGGGCAAATACCATATCTGTAGTACTCCTATTGTCTCTGAAGCCACATTGGCTTTCAGGAAGAAGTTCTTCTGCAATAGAAGAAACTAATATGCTCAGGGGTATCCTTGGAAGGCTTTTTCCAGCAATAGAGAGCAGTGTTATACCTCAATAGTTTGAGAGATCGGATTTTGCACCTTTTTTCTTGTACAGGGTGATGATGACTGCATCTCGAAGATCTGATGGTAGTTTCCCTTTTTCCCAGCAATTCACAAGGAGTTCATGGAATTTATCATGGAGTACATGACCTCTGTGTTTCCAAACTTCAGGTGGGATTCCATCAATCCCAGCTGCCTTGCCGTTTTTCATTTACTGTATGGCCTTAAGGGTCTCTTCCAAAGTGAGAGCTATGTCCAATTCATTTTTCATTGGTTTTTGTATCATATGTTGGATAGCTGAGCCTTGGACTACTCAGTTGGCACTAAAGAGACTTTGAAAATATTCAGCCCATCAATTCAGGATGGAGGCTTTTTCAATAATTAGTGTTTGACTATCTGTACTGTATAAGGAGCTTGGGACCTGATAAGTAGGCCCAAACACTGCTTTAAGGGCTTCATAAAATCCTCTAAGATCACTCAGATATGCACAGCATTGTGTCTTTTCTGCTATATTGATCCACCACTTGTTCTGCATTTCTCAGAGTTTTTGTTGAAGTTTACTACATGTGAGACGGAAAACTGCTTTTCTTACATGACAAGTTGGCTGGGTGAGGTATTCCTGGTGAGCAGTTCTCATCTTTGCAAACAGCTCCTTGATCTCTTGGTTGTTTTCATCAAACCAGTCTAGATTTTTCTTGTGAGAGAACCCAAGGGATTCTTCCGCAGACTGGAGGATACTGTTTTTTATATGTTGCCGAAGCACTGTAGGAGAAGGTTCTGTAGGGTGGTTTTCAAGTTTTGTTTGCAGGTTTGCCTGGAAGTTGTCTCTCATGGTAGCTTGTTGAAGATGGTTGACTTGGAGTCTGCTCTTTAAGATGCCACCCCTCTTAGGTTTGAGCTTAAGATGAAAATTTAGTTTACATCTTATGAGGTGATGATCTGTTTGGCATTCTGCACTGGGCATCACTCGTGTATTATGGACATCACGAAAGTTTCTTTGGCAGACTAGAACATAGTCAATGATGTGCCAGTGTTTGGATCGGGGATGCATCCAGGTTGTCTTCAAGCAATCTTTCTGCTGAAAAATAGTGTTTGTAATAGTCAGCTGTTGTTCTGCACAGAACTCTAGCAGGAGGCATCCGTAATCATTGCAATTTCCAATACCATTCCTGCCTAAAACACCTTTCCAGGCTTCAATTTTTTTCCCTACTCTGGCACTGAAGTCCCCAAGGATAATAATTTTATCTTCTACTGGGACTTTTTATATGAGGTGGCATAGGTCTGTGTAGAATTTGTCTTTCTCTACAGGGTTGGCTTGCATAGTTGGGGCATATATACTGAAGAGAACAACATGTGGGAGGCATAAGGGAATAATGCAAGCTTTCAAGTTTGGAGGCAAGTTTGTTGGCAAGGTTTCAAGTTTGGAGGCAATTGAGTTTTTAATCATAAAGCCGACACCTGAAAGATGTTTTTCAGTTATTTACCACATTACCACATGTTTATTTACAATTTATTTACCACATATCACTACTCTCCCTTCATTCCCAAAGGGGTGGGGGTGGGGAGAGGATTGCAAAAAAGAGAATTGCCATTGATGAGATATGAGTATCAGAATTACATGCTGCTTCTGGCATGGTATGAACCCCAAACTGTTATCTGAATTTGAAAGTAACAAGTTACAATTTATGTGTTTTATAAATCATTATATCTATAAATCATTCTATTTATAAATGTTTCATCTTCCTAGTAATGTGGTTATTACCAAATTACATTTCAAATGTATTCTCACGAGGAACAGAATCATAGAATCATAAAGTTGGAAGAGACCAGAAGGGCCATCCAGTCTAACCCTCTGCCATGCAGAAATAAACAATCAAAGCACTTCCAACAGATGACCATCCAGCCTCTGTTTAAAAATCACCAAAGAAGGACACTCCACCATGAGGCAGTGCATTCTGCTGCCGAACATCTTACTGTCAGGAAGTTCTTCCTATTGGATAGGTAGAATCTCTTTTACTGCAGTTTGAGTCAATTTCTCTGTGTCCTAGTCTCTGGAGCAGCAGAAAACAAACTTGCTCTCTCCTCTATATAGCTCCATCATCTACATTTCCCCTTGTCAATATCCTTCTCAATAACATATGAAGAGCTGTGAAAATACAGTTGGTGTAATGAAGGAGTTTTCATCAAAGGAAATATTTGGTCTATTTATCTGAAATAGGTTATACCCCTCTACTACTACATTCCAATCATGAGACCCATCCCACCAGATTCCAGTGATGCCTATAATATCATTTTGTTTTGCTGTGTTGTTAAGAATTCAAGTTCCTCTTGTTTATTTCCCATGCTCTGTTCATTAGTGTAGAGACATTTAAGACTATGAGACATCCCCCCTAGCTGATTATTTCAGGATCATTCTTTCTTGGGTATAACTGTAACTTATAAGGGTGTGAACTCACTAAATGGTCCTTGCTTTTGCTGTCCATTGTGCTGCTACCTCATAGATGTTGAGGTTATAACAAGGTAGTCATGTTTCATACCATTGCTTAGTGACTTGTAGCATTCAGAGTTTTGGGTTTTTTTTTAAATGGAACCATTTCTGTCACATTTTAGAAACAGAAACATAAAGTGGAACTTTTGAAAAATATAACTATGACAAGAGGCCTCTTAGAGGATGTCTGTGAGGGCATGCTCAGGTAAATAAATTCCTCTTCACATGATTCCTGAAAGGTTGTTAAGATTGTATCACCTCAGGAAACACATTTGTATCATATAGGTATATAGACATATCTTAATGCTGTTTATTTTATTATTATGTATTCACTTGTAAGATGTATTAGTCACCCAATAGCTAACAGGTTTCAGAGCAAAATATAAAGGAAACAGAAATAATAACCATATTAATCAAATAGAAAATACAATTTATAATATGATCTCTCTCTCTCTCTCTCTCTCTCTCTCTCTCTCTCTCTCTCTCTTTGTTTTAAAAAACACAGCCATCTGTTAAAAGTAGAAGGCTAAAACAGGAATCATAAGAAAATCTTTCAAAACTCACAACACTCCCCCTCCTAAGAAATAGAGGCTGGAATCCTATTGGCTAGTTACAAATGCAGAGCAACCATAGTTATGGAGCTATTACAGCCCAAACAACAAACACTTACCAGGAAGCAGCCACCATGAGGAACAAAGATCTGTTCCCTTGTTGCTTGGGAAGCACCAGACTGATGTTCACACCCCTCCCATGAGCAATCTCCATTACAACAGCCCAAAGTGAGGTCCCTGTCACAAAGGGTAGTCACCAATGGCTCCCCTTCACCCTGAAGAGAAGTGACTAGTGGGGTGCCACTGGGTTCTGTCCTGGGCCCAGTGCTACCCAACATCTTTATTAATGACTTGGATGAGGGAATAGAAGGTACGCTTATCAAATTTGCAGATGACACCAAATTAGGAGGGGTAGCTAATACCCTAGAGGACAGGATCAGAATTCAAAATGGCCCTAACAGATTAGAAAGCTGGGCCAAAACTAACAAAATGAATTCCAACAGGGAGAAATGTAGGATGCTACACTTGGGCAATAAAAATAGAAAGCACAGATATAGGATGGGTGACACCTGGCTTGATAGCAGTGTGTGCAAAAGGGATCTAGGAATCATAGTGGACCACAAACTGAACATGAGTCAGCAGAGCAACATGGTGGCTAAAAAAGGCAATGCAATTCTAGGCTGCATCAATAGGAGTATAGTGTCTAGATCAAGGGAAATAATAGTGCCACTCTATTCTGCTTTGGTCAGAACTCATCTGGAATACTGTGTCTAGTTCTAGGCACCACAATTCAGGAAGGATATTGAGAAGCTGCAACGTGTTCAGAGGAGGGCCACCAGGATGGTGGGAGGTCTGGAAGCCATGCCCTTTGAGGAATGGCTTATGGAGCTGGGCATGTTTAACCTGGGGAAGAGAAGGTTAAGAGGTGACATGAGAGTCGTGTTTAAGTATTTGAAGGGATGTCATACTGAGGATGGGGCAAGCTTGTTTTCTGCTGCTCCAGAGACTAGGACACGGAGCAATGGTTTCAAACTATAGGAAAAGAGATTCCACCTATACATTAGGAAGAACTTCCTGACAGTAAGAGCTGTTCAGCAGTGGAATACACTGCCTCGTAGTGTGGTGGAGTCTCCTTCTTTGGAGGTTTTTGAACAGAAGCTGGATGGCCATCTGTCTGGAATGATTTGATTGTGTATTCCTGCATGGCAGGGGTTGGGCTAGATGGCCCTTGAGGTCTCTACCAACCCTATGATTATATGATTCCCCTTCCCACCAGATTTTGCTTGTGCTAGGGACCCACATTTATTGCAGAATCTGGTAAGTGAGGATTGGGGGACTTTCATGGCCCCTATGTGTCTCCTAAACTAGAATAGAATAGAATAGAATAGAATAGAATAGAATAGAATAGAGTAGAATAGAGTAGAATAGAGTAGAATAGAGTAGAATAGAGTAGAATAGAATAGAATCTTTATTACAGTCATAGACCAGCACAGGTAAAAAGGGATACAGAATAAAAAGAAGGAAAAAACAGAGTAGAAACAGGATAAAAGCTGTATTTAAAGTGTCCCTTCAGAATAGCATAGAATTTTTATTACAGTCATAGACCAGCACAGGTAAAAAGGGATACAGAATTTAAAAAAAGAAGGAAAAAAACAGTGTAAAAACAGGATAAAAGCTGTATTTAAAGTGTCCCTTCAGAGTACATAGCTCCAGTATAACAAGACAAAGCTGATACTATTCTACTGTGGAGGTCATTGTCTGTCGAATTTTAGCTGCAGCTGCGCAGAATCTGACAACATTATATGTTGTTCCTGGGTTGGTGTCTGAAAGCAACAGGGTGATGTAGAATTGTCTAGTATGTCCTTGGTATTTATGCAACAGGGGTGAAATAAGGCTGAGATGTATGTCCCTTTAGCATGAGCACTGGAGTAATATATGCTCTGTTGTTTCGATTTGGCCAGAGTTACAGGGGCACAGTCTGTCTAAGAAGGGGATCTTCTTGTACTGGCCTTCAAGGACAGCTGAGGGGAGGGCATGACACCATGCTAGAGTAAAAGCCCTTTGATGTTTAGGTATTTCAAGTGTTGCTAAGTATGCCATAGGAGAGGCCAGAAATCTGTTGGAGTCACTAGCAATGAAGGTTGGAGTACTGGCTAAATCTAGTTGTCTCTCTATATCTACCACCAGTTGTTTGATAGTTGCTTTAGCCCTATCATATCCCAGGCTAAGAAGAAGATCTAGCAAAAAGCCCAGCATTGAAATTTTTGTTATCACTGTCTGTTTCCAGCTGAACTGGAAATCATCACTTAAGGTTAGTGGAGCAAGGCCAGTGGAAAAGAGGGATAGTCTGACCCAGTAGCTTAGTATGGTCACCTACATTCTGGCCTCCAATTTCATAAATCCTTACTCCAGTATCAGAGCTGCATTAGAGACACATTTTGGAGTTTGGAAAGCTGATCTTAAAAATTTGGATTGCACAAGTTCTAATGGTGCAGGGTTGGGGAAGGGACCCAACTGGGATCCATAAAGCAGTTGTGCTACTGATTTGGTTTCGAAGAGTTTGAGCGCTGCAGGTAAATAGTGGCCTCCTCTTGTCTTAAGAAATTTGAGAATGGCTGTTGTGCTCCTCCGTGCATTGCCAGCAACATACTCCCCATGTGGTTTCCTACTACCTGTGGCATGAAAAATTACCACCCAAGTATCTGAAGCAAGAGACCTGCTCAATCTTGTGGCTGTCTATATTCCAGTTATAGTTCTTAGGCCTTTTAGAAAATGCCATGATTTTAGTTTTTTGATAGTTGAGTTCTAGCTGTTCCACTCTGCTGTACTGTGTTAGTGCTCCTAGGGCTCTTTTTAGGCCAATCGGAGTTCTTGAAAGCACTGCTGCATCATCTGCATAAAGCAGCATTGAGATATGCCTTCCCTCTAATTTTGGGGGATGAAAGTTAGTGTTGTTGAGGTGATCCACCAAGTCATTGATGTAAAAGTTGAATGGGAGTGGAGCTAGAATGCAGCCTTGCATGACACCCTTCTCAGTGACAATGGCATTGGTGAGATGTCCCTGGGAGTTACATCTTACTCTTAATGAGGTCCCTTCATGCAGCATATGAATTAGATGGAGTAGACGTCAGTCAATTGAGGAAGCCTCCAGTTTTTTCCAGTTTGGTTCAAGATATTGAGTCAAAAGCTGCTTTAAAGTCTATAAAGGCAGCATAGAGAGAAACTGTGCTGCAGGTGGAGTATTTTTCAATAAGATGGTGGAGTACAAGGCCCTGATCTATGGTTGATCGGCCTTCTCTAAAGCCAGCTTGTTCTTCTGCAAGTATGTTTCTTGTTCCAGCCAGGTCTGAAATTTCCACTTTAAGTGTCTGGCATAGAGTTTGCTGATCATATTGAGGAGATTAATTGGTCTGTAGTTGGCAGGATCATCCTTGCTTCCTTTTTTATATATGGGGGCAATGATTGCAAGCCCCATGTCCTTGGGTGCTTGGCCATAATTGTTGATACAGGTGAAAAGAGAAGCCAGGATAGGGGCCCAGAATTCCAAGTTGTTTTTAATGGCTTCTGCCATTAGTCTTAAGGTATTAAGTCTTCCCCTGGAGCCTTCCTCATTCTCAGTTGGGCTACAAGGTTCTTGATCTCTGATGCTGTCACTGGTGGCCACGCTGGGATATTTTCTATATTTTGGTTAGGGCATCCACTTTTATTGTAGGTGTCCTTATAGAGTGCTTGAAAGTGATCCTCCCGTATCCCTGGAGGGATGTGACAGTCCACTGTGGCTGGCCCATTTCTCTGGGGACTTGATGTAATATGCCAGAATAGTGCTGTATTATTGGATTTGACTTCCTGGATAAGGTGAGTCCATTTGTTCTTCATGGCTTTTTTTTTCTTACTCACCAGCAACTTTTTGTAGTCTATTTTCTGCTGGAGCAGCATTGGTACAGCTTCTGAGATGGTATTAGATAGATAACCATGATAAGTAGCTATGAGAGCTTTTTTTAGCATTAACACATTCCTTGTCGAACAATGGTTTGGAGTAGTGCTGTTGTTGTTTCCACTGGTGTGCACTATTTTGGTGGATTAGATACTGGAGTAGAGCTTGGGTGAGAGTGTTGTAATTCTCCAAGATTTTATCAAGGGACTCAGCTGATATCAGGACAGCCCTAAGATGCTGAAGTTGGTCTGAAGCTAATACCTCACTTATTGTTTGATTTAGCTGGGGGGTCCATTTAGCTCAGTGATAAGTCCTTCCTGATGGTGTCAGAGAGAGGTGATAACACTCCCTGGTGTGTGTCTCTTGAGTGAAGTCACTAAGGTGTAGCTGAATTGGAAAATGATCACTTTCAAATCTGGGCATAACTTCTAGATCCTTGGCATAGGGAAGAAGGTCCCTAGAAACGATTATGTAACCTATGGCACTCATTCTGGACCCAGAAAGATAAGTAAATTCAGCTGGACAATCATTTTTCAGAGCATCATTTAGGATGTGAAGGTTTAGCCTGAATACTGTTTGAGCCAGACAAAGTCCTGCAAAATTTGATTTTCTTGTCCTTTGAGATTGGATGGGGTGGGTTCCATCATCTTCGAAATCAGGAGGAGGGCATTTGTGCTGGGCATATAAGGTATGATCATTGGGGCCCAGTCTGGCATTCAAATCACCCCCAAAATTACAAATGCATTTGGATTCTGCAATATGAGATTAGTTGTGTATTATTCCAGTTTAGCCCACAGGGCTCTGATTTGGGATTTCTTCTTCATTGGAGGCATATAGACATTTATTATCAACAAAGTGCAATGCTTAAATTGAATTAGCACTGCCATGGCATATGTTTTAAATGTGGAAAGAGGCCTTGTTATGGCATGCAGGGTAGTGGAAACCAGAATGTGTAGGCCACCCCATGCTCTTCATGTTTCTTCCCTGGCTCTGCTGGAACTGAGAATGACTGAAAAACATGTAATAGCAGATCCTTATTGGTCCTGGATGTTTCCTGGATCAGTAAAAAGTCATATTGGGTGAGAAAGTCACTAGGACAAGGAGCTCTATTAGCTGTAGGCCACCCAGCAATGTTCCAGGTCATAAGGGTAACCTTGTGCTGGTCAGCTGGAACTCAGGCAGTTGCACTGCAAGCCACAGGCTGGATGGGTAATTCATCTGATGGCAGTTCGTTAAATGGCTGGGATGACTGTGTCTGTGTCTTCCTCTGTGAATGGAGGAGTAGTGGATCACATTCCTGTTCTTCCTGCTCCACCTGTTCTGGAAGGGAGGTTGGAAGAACAGGAATGTGTACATCCCAAGTCAATCTAACAGTAATCCAGCCCCACTGAAATAATTCCCTTCCCAAAGGATTCGTAGAAAGCTATCAGTGCATTACTCTGATTTTCCAGACAGAGATGAAAGTGAAAGTGATGATTCTCTACTACCACTGAAGGAAGCCTTGAAATCCCGAGTAGTAGCTAACACCCTTTCAAAAGTGCCCTATACTGCAGATGCACCCCCATCTACAATTAAATCCCAGGGGTCTCAAACATTCCTATGCAAACACAGTCCATGGGAAAAACAGTCTTCACCACCACCTATCACATCTCCTATCTCATTGGATAAGCAAAAGGATGCTCCCCTCACTAAAGAGATGGGATCCCTGCTTGCTTGTTATCCTCATTTTGCTGCCCATGGTTTTTCTGTAACACTTGGCAGTGTTTAACTGCAACCGGTTGTAGTTGTGATTTGGCAGGGCATGCTTCCTCCCAATCAGCTGCCTTTTTAACCCCCTGTGTGCCATATGTGTTTTGCCTTTGAAAGGCTTGTTGGAAATTCTCCACCTTGTTTGTAATGTCATTTAGTCTCTGCAAAATAAGAATCAATGTTTCTACGGACAGTTTGCAGAAATCATAGAAGGTCTAAGCAGTGTTATTGTAGGGAATACTGCCAAGCTCCAGGAGTTTTGGTATTCATGGGGGGTCCTGGAACCAAACCCCAGCAAATGTGGACAACAGTATTTCCAAATACACTTGTCCCTTCATATTCACAGGGGTTTGGTTCCAGGACCCCTCGTGGATACCAAAATCCGTAATACTCAAGTCGCATTATATGCAATGGCATAGCAAAATGGTGTCCCTTATATAAGATGGCAAAATCAAGGTTTGCTTTTTGGATTATTATTTTTTAAGAGTATTTTCAAGCTGTGAATACTTAAATCTGTGAATGCTAAATTCGTGAATGTGGAGGGACAACTGTGTTGAGAAATAGTGATATTAGCATCCTTTACAGAGTAAAATCATTTCATTACTTTAAGAACATAGAATGTATTGTATATACAATATAACACAATTATACTTTTTTTTTCTGAAATACAATTATCAGGTTTAGCATATTACCCGAATGTTTGGTACTAAAATTGTGATATTAAATTGGGGGATTTTAATTAGTGAAAAGGTATGGCTATGAGAGTCCGGGTAACTTGTGGAACCTTTGCACCTGTGCATACAAGTACTCACTGTAGAGACTCTGAGTTTAAAATAAAGTAAAAAATTGTTTTACTGGAAAATAAACATGGAAACATTCACACATGCACTCATGCTCATAAGAGACCACCCAACACTAACAAAGAGTTTAAGGCAGAAAGATTTGGACAGAGATTAATGCAGCAAAGTAGACTCAGGGAAGATTCTGAGGGTGACACAGCAAACCAGTGGAGCGATGGCGTATGAAGAACTGTGCACACTTGGGTATTATTTGGGATGAATATTTATACCTTATTTCATATCCTGAAGGGGTGTTTTGAGAGTACAACAATATTTGGATGGGTTTCTCACACTTAAGCAAAGGAAACTCTGGTTTTCTTAATTGTTGCTAATGGCTGAGATATCAAGGATTATGGGTTTATGACAGCCTCCTTATTGTGGGAGAGGAAAAGGTGTGAGGAAAGACATTCATGAGTCTAATGGATGTTCCAGTCACTGTTTGCAAATTTGACTCACTGCCAGGAGTATCCATGAGGGAATTAGCACATTCCACTTTGATGATTCTGATCCTAAGGAGCTACACTTAATTCCAACTTGGGTGTGTTTGTTGGGAATTTCCAAGAGACATCTTCATTAGGTCCTTGGTGACCTCTGCTTGAACCCAATTTCAGTTTGCCTTGGTCTACCTAGACCTTGTGAAGATGTTCGATATTGCTGAATTGTGAATTATTGGAGGGAACGGATGTAAGCCAAGTAATAAGTATATTAAAACAGTACAGACAATAGTTAAAAATTGAATTTCTTTTTTTTTATTACAAAAGGAGCTACATTTCATTATTAGTAGGAAACAAAAACCAAATAAAAACATAAGAAACCACCAACATTAATAAAACAAAGAAGAAGATTGTCTTATGTAAAAGTTTTCCTGCGATATAATTTTTAGAAAATGAATATTTTTTTTCATTACCCTCTCCCTTCATATCTCTAGGCTGACCTGAAATATCTTTTTTGTTTTGCTCCCATTCACAGTGGTGAAGACAGGATGCCTGGGGGCATTTTTCAGGGAGCAGAAAAGGCAAATAGGAATGGTCTTATATTCAGCTATTATTTTTATTTCCCACAATTCACCTGAAAATCATACTATGTAGTGACATTCCCAGGGAGCTTCTGGGAAAATAAAATGGCAGACATCAACCAATGGGAAGAGTTTTGTTACTGCTGCCACAAAACTATTCGGGGAAAAGCTGGGCAAAGGCTGCCAGTTTCATTTTCTACGTACCCTCGGAAACATTTAAACCCATTGTCTCTGTCTGTCTGTCTGTCTGTCTGTCTCTCTCTCTCTCTCTCTCTCTCTCTGTGCCTTCAAGTCACCCTTTGACTTATGGCTACCCTATGAATTTCATATGGTTTTCTCAGGCAACGAATGCTCAGCAGTGGTTTTGCCAGTTTCTACCTTCCTCTGAAATACAGCTGTCAGCACCTGCATTGTACTGCTATGATTCCTACAAAATCCTGAGATTTGTAGTTTGGTGAGGTACTTAGACTACCCTGCTAGATTGTTCTAGTGTGTTTCCCTCAATAGCTGTGCCCAAGGTAACAGGAGAAAAACTGAAGATTAAAGCAGGGGGATTGGGACATGAGATTCAGGGGTGTGAATATTACAGCTCTCTGTCTAGGAAACAAATGACCCCTTCTTTTATCCTCATTGACTTAATCATAAAAGATGTATTCTGTTTCTTTTTAGTATTATCTGTTCTTTATTTTTTTTAAAAAAACACAAGTCTAGCTCTTTCTCCCATTATCTTCAATAGTTTTCTCTTGTGCTGTTTTGCATTTTTATTCCTTCATAACTCTTTTTAGAATGCCGCTCTATTATAGATAGTTGGATTTTAAGACTGAATGTTACTTGGTTTAGTAGACTTTAGGAATGTGATGTTCTTTCATGTATGCTTAGCCCACACCTACACATTCTTGAAAAGAGTAAATATTGAGCATCATTTATTGAAAGCATACTAATGAGGTCTTTTGATACAATACTCCAGATGTTACACATTTTGAAGTGGTTCAAATAACTCACACCAATTAGTAGAAAAATACAGCAAATGTGAGATAACTTAATTGAAATACACAGCAATTTTTCTTTATTAAAAATTACTAGATGTTTCTCTTTGGTCTAAGTGCAAGAAAAGGTAGAAGGAAAGTGAGACTGCAATATTTGTATCCTTCTTCAGTCCAAACTCAATTAAGACTGCAAGTCTGCACCTACTTACCTGGGAGAAAGTCCTGCTGAGCTCTGAGAATATAGGAACATGAGTATATTGCAATGAACTTATGCAGTACTGTATATAACCTATTTATTTATTTATGATATCCCACCTTTCTCCATGTGCAGCTCAAACCATTCATTACGGCAGAATAAAACTAAAATCTATGCAGCTATATCATTAAAAAAATTAAAAGCAATGAAAAATGGTACCAAATGAAAACCAAGCATTAGCATAAAATGATTTCAAAGTATTAAAAAAAAACAAGAAGAAAGGAAGAAAAGAACTACCTCCAATGAAAAGGGCCTTCTGAAGCATCCACTCAGTGGCCAAAGTCTATGTGAATAACAACAGCATCAGCAACAAGAAGTTCCCAATATCCCTTACACTTGATTTGTATCTGGGGGAAAGCAATCTCATGTGCAATGGATTTATTCTTTGCTAAGCCAGATATATAGGATTCAATTTGGCATCATGGTGTAACTTGCAAACAGGATTTCACCCTTAGTGGTAAAGTGCCCTCCTGTTTTCTGTTTTACCTGTTTCTTACTATGAGTGATTCATATACAGAAGGAAGGAAGGAAGGAATTTGCAATGACAATTTTATGAGGCTAATGAAATATTGCCCTAGCCCACTTCTAAATACCCCACACTAGAAAGTAAGGAGATTATCAGATGTGTCAAAAATGGCATTACAGAAATGCCAGGAGATCACAAAAGGGCTCCCTTATCAGACGACGTCATCCTCCCTTGTTATGCACCCATTCTGCTCCCGTTCCATGGGCACTGCTTTTTATTGTTTGGAGAAGCTGTCAATAGATCCCCCATTCCATTCCTATCACATATTTTCCTGTGTGCGACAAGGTGCCCCATTTTGCTGGTGAGATTCCAGCGTCAATGGGAGGTCCCTGCCAGAACACTTCTGGGTGAGACTGGGACATCAAGGTAAGTGACACATTTTTTATGACCCTCCCTGAGTTACTTGTACTTTATAAACTGTGCTTTTGTGCTTGCTGTCACTTTATTTTGGTGTTCTTTTTCTTTTTGAATTTCCTACAAGAATCGACAGGATTTTGATCCAGGAAGTGAATGGAGCTCTGTTAGAGCTCTGTTCAGTCCTGAGCTGCCTAACTGAGGGAAGAGGAGGTAAGTGCAGTGGGGAGGGTGATTGTGGCAGGACTAAGATGGGATAGGAATGGGAGTGGAGATTGTGGGACAGGAACGCAAAAAGTGTCCCTGTCTGATAATCTCCTTTATAACCACACTCGCTCAAGTTCTCAAACCATGGCAGTTTTAAATGTTGTGTCATTATGGTCCATAGTATAAGACATGATTACACTTCTTCTGTTTACTTGGTGTGGAAGGTCTTGTTGAAGAAGATGATGAGTGTGTCCATGTTTCAAGTCAGCATAGCAGGAATATTATATGGTCCAGCTGTCTTTGGGTTGTATTTTCTTTTGTTTTTGTTACTAGGTCTCTAAAGTCTTTTGCCACCTCACCACTGTATATACCTGAGCCACATTAAACATTCTATAATGGCCAGACTACAAACTGAACTCAAATTTGTATAGCTCTCTTCCACTTGTCATAATGTCAGATACAGTGAAGTGGGTGGCAGAGGGCCAGATTCATAGCCATTTCAGTTCCTGTTTTAAAATTTCTCCGCAGGGGATTCCCCACCAATGAGAGAAGTGAAGCTGGTTGGGCAATTTTGAGAGGCAAAACAATTGCCAGAAAGCAAGGGAAACACTTTTGTCTTCCACATCCATTCCTCTACCTCGATTAGGACCCACCCCATTTTCTGTTTATTCAGCAAACAAACATGTCCCTATTAGGAGTGGTGAGGTACGTGTTGGAAGTCCATTATGCCAACCAGGCTGCTTCATTTCAGCTACTTTGCATCTTATTTTACCCCCTAAACAGGCATGGGTTTTTTTTTTTTAAATCCCAGTACATGACATTGACTGGGACATAAAAGCACCCCAATGGACTTTATGTATCGGAACTAGTGCCTCAGTTGGCCCTAGAATCAAACCAACAGCTTGTGTAGATGTTTTCAGACAGGTGATATATAAAAATGCATAGTTTATGAACAGCAAAATTTACTGCTAGTTGACTTTTCTGAAGCATTTCTAGTGGCAAGGATAGGAAAGCTTACCCCTCCATATGATTTGGAGAATAATTCCCACAACCCCTGATAAAGGTCATGTTCTGAGAGGCTGGGGGAATTCTAGCCTCAAACCTCTGAAGAGCCAAACAGTCCACAACCTGTGTTAGATGGGGTTACACTCTCCCATGAAAATGTAGGTTCACAGTTTACGGGTACTCCTGGATTCAGCACTGAACCTGGAATCCCAGGTCTCAGCAGGGACCAGAATGCTTTTTCACAGTTACAGCTGGTGTGCCAACTGCACCCATTCCTGGAGAAATCAGATTTGGCCACAGTGGTACATGCCTTCTCGTTTGGATTACATTCTCGTTTGGATTACTGTAATGCACTTTACATGAGGCTGCCTTTGAAAAGTGCTCAGAAACTTCCGCTGGTCCAAAGAGCTGCAGCCAGGTTGTTTACAGGGGCTGGCTACAGGGAACACACAGCTTTTGTATTGCAACAGCTCCGTTGGCTGCCAGTTTCTGGGCACAATTCATAGTGCTGCTTTTGACCTATAAACCCCTACATGGTTTGGGCCCACGTAATTTGAAGAACCATATCTCTCTGTATGAGCCCAGTAGAGCTATAAGATCGTCTGGATAAGCCCTTATCTCTGTCCCACCACCTTCCCAGGCTCATTTGTTGGGGACAAGGGGGGGGCTCTCAATGGCTGTTCCCAGACTTTCGAACTCCCTCCCCAGAGAGGCCAGCATGGTCCCATCCTTAATCTCCTTCTGGCAGCAAGTGAAAGCATTTTTATGCCACCAGGTTTTTATAAACTGACAAGGGCTGTGCTTGTAAGGTTCTGTGGTGTAGTTTTAAAAACTGAGAATGAGTCTTTTATACAGTTTTAGTGCATTTAAATATTTTTACTGTTTAATGTTTTTAACCTACAAACTGTTTAATTATTTTTTAATTTTATATTTTAATGTAATTTTTACTTTTGTAATTTTTTTTTAAATTTGCATTGTTTTAAAGATGCTGTTAGCCTCCTTGGGTCCTACTTGTGGAAGAGAGGCAGGATTTAAATAAATAAATATAATAATAATCTTCCAAATGAAAGTGGTCAAAATATACATGGCAGTGGTTAGCTCTTACCTTCCAGCAGTGGTTTGGGTAGAAAAGTTGTGTATAACTAACTGTAAGTAGTTTTGATGTTTTCTAACTGTTTTACTAAGAGTTTAGAACAAATTACTTTATTTGGATGCCTGATAAGAAGAAAAACAATAGTAAAAACATGTCTGACATACCAGAATCCCAATATTGATCAGAAATTTACTTGATGCTATATTCCAGTGCAGCCCAAAGGAGGAGTTCACAAAAAAGATTAAAGCAAGAACCTGGGGGTTGGGTGTGAAAATCTAAGTGGGCAATAGAAACAGAACCAAATCAAAGTAAATGGAAGGCTAACAGGAACTGCAGATGCATAGCCTTGCCCAAGGGCTCCTCAGAGGAAAACATGGTAAGATTGCTATAGTGTGTTGCTACTTCATATGATAGCTAAAATTCAGAACAGTATCTCAGGGATTTGTGGGCAGGGTGGGGCGAGTGAGGAAACTTTTGGATTAGATTGTGGCCCTGAGAATGATTTTTTTAAAGTGTTCTCTGTGCAAATATAGGGAACTTCTTTGACTGATAAATGTCTACAAAGTTATATATAACCAAAATGGATGCATGTGTACGTATTGCTCCCCAAACAACCCAAACATAATATTCTTGAAGATCCACAGATTTCTCTTGATAGCATTTACTCAACAGCATGCTTCTTAGCTGTATGAATGTGTAAGAATAAGTATTTTCATGATATGAATGATGGCCCTGTGACAAACTGGTATGTCTCTATTGCCAATCCTGCAAGAAAGAAGGTACAACTTGCAAGATATTCTTTGTCCATTCCTAAGAGATAGCATCCCCCTCTTTCACACTCACATTTTAATAACTCTGTATAAGTTGGAAACCATGCTTATACTCTCATGGAAAAGGAAAAATCTCCTTTCCAAAGTTCACTTTGACTCCTTTAAAACCAGGATAGCATGGAGCATCATGTATTAAACAACAAAGTTCAAAAATTAGGTAGTTTAAAATAAAACGAACAAAGAATTTGCTAACCAGACTTCTTGGTTACATAGGAATAACTCATGAATATAGTTTTCAAGAAAAGAGCATCCTTGACATAGGCTGCATCTGCACTGCAGAAATAATCCAGTTTGACATCACTAACTGTCATGGCTCAATGCTATGGAATCCTGGAATTTGTAGTGTGTTGTGGCTACAGAGTTCTCTGACAGAGAAGGCTAAGTATCTCACAAAACTACAAATCCCAGTATTTCATAGCATTGAGCCATGGCAGTTAAACTGGTGTCAAACTGAATTATTTCTGCAATGTAGATGCAGCCATAGTTTGAGATCTCACCTCCAAACTATACATGTGAAGGCAAAAAATATTTTTGTAGGGACTGTGGAGTAACCAAGGGAGAAATGCAATTAGTGCACATTAAAAATTCAGTCATGAGTTCCCCAGTTTTTTATTTATTTATGTAACAGAAAATGTGTCATGGGGGAAAGAAAGTTGTTGTCCCTACATGTCTGTTGTCAACAGGTACAAGGTCTATCTATTAAATAACGAGACTTTTTCTACTTTTCAGACAAATCAGGGAGAACTGACTGTGAACACTTGAGTGGTGACCTTGAACATGTCTGAATCTGCATGATAAACATCAACACTCTCATCCATTCAGTTAATTGTGAGTTGTCACTTAAAGCAGTTGTGTTGTCTGTTCTGTGCCAGAAAAATGCTAAGTATAAAAGCCAAGCAACTTTTGAATTTGAATTTTTTAGTAAAATTGAACAAAACACCAACAGAATCTTTTTCAACTGCTTAGTGAGGCCTACAGGGAAGACTGCATGTCTTCTGTGCATGTGTCTGAGTGGCACAAAAGATTCAGAGAAGGATGTGAGAATGTGGAAGATGATGAACACCCTTGGATGAACTTCCACTTCCAGAACCGAAGAAATTGTGGAAAAAATCAGCCAGATTGTTCAAGGAGACAGCTGACTCAGTGTCCAAATGATAGCTAAAGCCATGAACATTGACAGAGACACTGCGTGGAAAATTTTGCATGAGGATTTCAACAAGAGAAAAGTTTGTGCCAAGATGGTCCCTAGGGTTCTCACACCAGAGCAAAAAGAGTACTGTAAGGAAATTTGCACTGACATTCTGCAGCAACTTGAGGTGGACCCAAACCTTTTTCAATAAATCATCACTTGTGATGAAACCTGGATCTTCCAGTATGATCCTGGGACAAAATGACAGTCAATGCACTGGAAACACCATCATCACCAAGAATGAAGAAATCATGTCTAAGCAAGTCCACATTCAAAGCCATGCTCATTGTTGGTGGGTTTATTTGTTTTTTACATCAAGGGCATAATTTTGACAGAATGGGTTCCAGAAGGCAGAAGTGTGAACCAGAATTATTATAAGGAAGCTTTGACAAAGCTGAGTGAAAGAGTCAGAAAAAAAGGCCAGAACTGTGGGGAAATGAATTCATTCTTCATCAAGACAATGTGCCTGCCCACATAACACTTTCTGTGAAGCAGTTTTTGGCCAGTAAACACGTTACTACACTTGAACATCCTCCATATTTGGTAGATTTGGCACCATGCAACTTTTTTTCTTTTCTTGAAAGTGAAATTGATGTTAAAGGAACATGTTTTGAGTCAATTGATGCAGTAAAGAAGGAAATGGCAGATGTGTTGAAAGAGCTGACAGAAACTGATCTGTTCCACGCCTTTGACATGTGGAAAACAAGACTGCATTGGTGTGTGAGTGTGAATGGGGAATATATTGAAGGGGACAAGCATTAGAATTGTAATACATATAATAAAAATGGGTTATTGTATCAGTCTCGTTATTTAATAGACAGATCTTGTATTTCTCAAAAAGAGGAATAAAGTTGGATCCATTACAAAATTGGAGGCATTGTGCCCACTGGCCTCTTAATCTTGGGTCAATGTGGAGCATCATGCTTTTTACCAGCTGTTAGCCCCAACTACTGAAGACTCCACTGATTGAATAAGAACTTGGTGGGGCAACAGTTTTGCAAGTTCCATTGACCACATCGAAAATATATTACAGCAATTCAGTAAATCACACCCTTGACATTGTTAAATTCCACAGCAGCCATGCCATGCATGGAACATATGAATTTGTTGAAGGTATTGGTGTAAACTATGCAGTGGCAGCACCAGGGGGTGCAGAGAGGCCGAACTGCACTAGGTGACACCGTTGGATCAACCGTGATGGCAGCCACATGCACTGGTGCATCATTGTCTACATGGACCATCCAGGTCAACACTGCATCAGCCCCGCTGGACCAGCCCCTTTTACCCATTGCTTCTGCCACCTCCCCAGCCAAGCAGCTGCCTGCAAGAGCCTGGCTGGTATTGTCACCTCTGCTGAGTTCATTATGAGGAGCCTGGATATATGATCAACAAGGAGGGGATGCTCTACCACCTCATCGTTGATCACACAGGGACCCCATTTCTGCCCTCAGCAGAAGTGACCATGCTGGGCAGACTTTCCACAGCTGCTTGACCCATGAGGTGGCAATGGTTGAAGCACAGGGAAGGGGATGGAACTTAGAGCCACTGCCTCCTCATCAGCAGGAGCTCTGTGGAAAGCCTGCCTGGTGTGCCACCACTTCTGCTTGGGGAAGAATGGGGTGCCCATGTGATCAACAGGGAGGGGATAAAACACCCCCTCCTTGTTGATCACATGTCCAGAAACCCATTTTTAGCCTCAGCAGAAGTGGTGGCATGCTGGACAGGCATTCCACGGAGCTCCTGCTCATGAGGAGGTGGTGGCAGCTACTTTGAAGGTACAATATCCCTTTTCCCTGTGCTGCTCAGCTTGAGGAAGGTGGATGGCACAGCTTTTGGTGTGTGGAGAACTGGATCCACCAGATCAGACTTGATTCAGCTATCCAGACAGAACCCAAATACACTCTGTGTTTTCTGGAAAACATCTGACTTTCCCCCAACTTTGTTTAGTGCAGGGCAAAGTTTGGTTAAGGACTAAAAACTTACCTCCCCAGAAGTAGCCGTACGCCATGAGGACTGCTAGCACCAGATTCAGGTAAGTATGGTGTTTTGGGCCTGTGTGGAAATGGCCTAAGTGCTACTTCCATTTGTTACTTTCAAACCCACTCAGTCAATGGAACTTGCAAAACTCTTGCCCCACCAAGTTATTATTCAGTCAGTGGAGTCTACAATAGTTGGGGCTAATAACTGGGTAGACAAAAGATTGATTTTGGTCTTACAGGTTCATTTAGTGACTAGAATCTGGAAAGAGAGTGTGACAAACCTTTTCCTTAACCCAGAAGTGGTTCCTGTAGTAGGAGTTAGAGATCTGTGGTTTTAAAAAAATAGTTGGTGATATTCTGGTTAGACAGACAATATAAATGATATGATAAAGCCACCTGAGGATTCTCAAATTCCTGTGAGAATTCCTACCTCCAGGATGACAGCAAGGGATCAGGAGCTTTTTGTTCTGTTACATTTGTTCTGTTGCATTTTGTGCAAAATGTCTCTTCACTAAACTAATGTCTTCTTGTTTTCTATAGCTATGTGTGTGCATATATGTGCACATAGCAGAGAGTGAGAATGAAAGAGAGCATGCACAATGCTACTGCTTTTTAAGAGACCATGCGAGCCATTGTTTATCACAGTTTTGAAATGTAGACATTGCAGATTATCAGTCGTGGGGGAATGCACAAAAAATTTGCATTCCCAACCACACCAGAAGATGGCTAGAAGAACAGAAAGGGTAACCTTACCAGACACCCATGTCCTTCAGCCATTTTGGGGGCATAGCACTGCCACAGATGTGGTTCCATTTTCCTATTGACAGGGACCAACCATTAATAGAAAGGGATGCTTTACTCATGGCTGCACTATGCCCCAGGACACTGGAGGTCATTGTCATCTGATAATCTTGCCCCTTCCTGTTCTTCTAAGCAATCTTTTGATGCAGTTTTTGCTGCATCTGATAATCTCAATTTTCAAACATGCAAACAAACCAGTCTTTCAAATAAATGAAACACCTCTAATACTCTTCCCAACCCACCCAGCATGTCACAGAAAGGAAATTATTCACTCATTCATTTATTGTTATTTTGAATTTTTATGTTTATCATGACAGGATGTACCAAGTCATGGTGTAGATCCCTAGTTACAATTTGATACCTATTTAAGAATAGCATACCCATTTAGCAAATAGCTGAATATATGGTGCAAGAAGTCTGACATGGATTGATATAATTTGGTTCCACAACACCTCCTAAACTAGCATATGCATAGTTTCTCTGGTGATACTAAGGCTGGTTCACCCCACCCTCCAACACTGTCACCTAGTGCAGTTCAGCCTCTCTGCACCCCCTGGTGCTGCCACTGCATAGTTTACACCAATACCTTCAACAAATTCACATGTTCCATGTATGGCATGGCTGCTGTGGAATGTAGCAGTGTCAAGGGTGTGATTTGCTGAATTGCAGTAATATATTTTTGAAGTGGTAAACTTACTTTCTTCATTTTATTTGGAATTTAACAAACAAGGGATATAAATTGCATTATGGGAATATAATAAAATAGGTTGACTTTTTTTGATAATGCTTTATTATGCTTAAATTGATATCCTCTCCTCCTACAACTTCAGAATGTTGAAAGAAGTGCAACTGAAATAATAAACCTTATGACAGATCAGAAAGTCAGGAGAAAAATGTAAGACTCATTATATGCTGCATGGAAATGAGAAAATAAAATAGTAGAAAAAGTAGGAAAACAATTAGGCAGACATAGTCTAAGGAGGTTTTCAGACAGGGAAATTATTCCCCAGGGAGATCGGAACAGAATTGTTTCTGTCCCGGAAGCAGCGCCATGTTTTGCACGCCCACCTCCCTCTCCAGAGCTCCCGTCGTCCTGACGCTCTCCTTGTTCTAGTTCATTTTATTAACAACGAACTCTTGTTAATAAAATATACCGGCAGGGAACTAGAACAAAGACAGCGTCAGGGTGACGGGAGATCGGGAGAGGGAAGTGGGCATGCGAAACACAGCACTGCTTTCGGTACAGAAACAATTCTGTCCCGATCTCCCTGTCTGAAAATCTCCTAAGTGAAGCCCATTCCAGCCCTTTTACAAACTTCTTTTGGTGACACTTCCTGCACTGTATATCTTAGAAAACATACATCAATAAGCATTGGCTGGTATTTTGTAAGCAATGTCCTATCACTTTCTCTATGTGTTTGAATTAATAATGTTCTCTACAACAGTATTTAATTCAGAAGTTTCTGGAATAGTTTGTGAGAAGTTTAATTACAAAATATGACATTAATTTATCTTCCCTTATGCCTTTCCATATTTCCTTACCCACGCATTTGAGGCTAATGGAAGATGATCTATTGTGTGGTCTTAGATATGCATACTCTTCAAGTTGTCAGGCTAAAGTGGTGTGAGCCATTGGTTTTCAAATTACAAATGATGGCCACAGCTTTACTCCAGAGATATGACTTGTCTCTACCCATGGCATCTTTTCCTGAATGGAAATGCTTAAGAAAACTGATAAGCTATAGAATTTTCATTTTTTTTACCCAGCTAAATAATTACATACATGGGTGCTTATATAAATGACTGTCTTTTGTACTCCCTGTTTCTCAGACCATTTACTGAAATATTTTACCAAAAAGTAAAGACTTTACACAAGTTTTTACTATATTCCTGCTCAGTTGCCTCCATCTGAATTAAAGATATTACCCACACCTGTGGCACATTTATTTTTTCTCCTCCACATCATCCTCAAGCTATTGTACAGAACAGTTGTTCCAGGTGATACAGAGTTTATTTGGAACAAGCTTGGAGAAGTTGGGGATGGAACTCACAATCATCTGCTAGACACTTGGAGATGAAAATCATTCATATGCATTTGGAACTTAATGCTTTTGTGATAGTATTTAGAGAAATATATAGGCGATAATCAGATGCAGTTAATGTGGTGCCAGAATAATGACAGCGGAATGCAAAAGGACACCAATATCACATGACATTGTCCTTTTGCGTTCTGTTGTCGTTGTTCTGGTGTTTCTTTTTATTGACGGGCCGAGCCATGAATAGATTGTCCATTCCATTTTGGTGCTGACATTGCCAGCATGTGAAACCTTGGGCCATTTAACTCACGTGAATTCAGTGTCAGTTGCCAGTCCAGTGCGAACACTTCCGGGTGAGATCGCAACATCCAAGTAAGTGACACACTTTTTAAAACCTTCCCTGATTTATTTGGAAGTTTTAAAGTGTGTGTATGTCCTTTTTGTAACTTTTTGTGTTTTATTTTTCATTTTATTTTTTGAATTCCCAGTGCTATGAAGTCTTGCGGGATTTCAAAGGAGGAAGTGAGTGGGGCTTTGTCTACTTCCTCTTCATTGCTGGGGAAGCCTTCTGCTGGGATTAGAGGTAAGTGCAGTGAGGGGGGCGTTCTTTTGCCGGCATGAAAATTGATAATTTTTTTATGTCAGCAAAAGAACATTTAAGGGGATCGTCTGATAAAGTCCATAGTCTATTGTCTAGGCAAGCTTCTTAGGTTTAGTTTCAGCTGCTGTACCCTGATGACATGGATAGGATGCTCAAATTTGTCCACCTTACTACAGTATAGGCTCAGCAATTATGCATCTTGGCTGATAAGATCAATCAGAGTTGGACTGGTCTAGTAGACTAGCGGGTGGCAAATTCCTCTTGTTATGTGATGGGGCAGTCTCTGCAACTTGCAAAGAAGCAGTGATGTAAACTGTCCTGAAGAGGCCTCCCTGGACCCAGAGACATGTGTAAACTATGGTTCCACTGAGGATTGGGAGTGATGTCCGGGGGGTTCTAGATGCTCTTGGAAGAAACGGAATATTTAGACCCATTACAGTCTGGTTTCAGAAGAGAATTTGGAATCAAAACAGCTTTGATCACCCTGCTGAATGACTCACTTTAGGTGAGAGATGCCAGAGAACTAATCTGTTAATTCTCCATCTCTCAGTGGCTTTTGATACCATCAACCATAGCAGGTTATTTGTGAATTGGGAGTAGGAGGTGTCATGGTGAGTTACTCATATGGTTTCGTACAGAAACTGGATTTTCAGTGCTAGGTTAATACCTGGTTATTCACCTAAGCATTTGTAGACTTTGAAAAGTCTGGCTTGGTTTTCATGTGGAAGATGTATGAGTCCAAGGCATGTTGTCATACTCCAGTGGGTACAAAGTAGTTCTTTTTAATAGACATTTTAGTTCCGGTAGTTCACTGCTTGCTCATCTTAAGCTAATTGGTCCATTTCTAAATTGTCATTTTGAATACTTAAAATAAATTAGTTTGCATTTCTGAATTATAAATACTATTGACTAGAAATACAAATTAGGTACTGGGTATCTCAAAAGGTGATATTGAAAGTTTATTACACTTATGCACACACACCCCAAATCAGGGAGCAGTGGATAGTCCGCAAATATCAGATCCTGTAGTTTTCTTTAGGCCAAGTGACAGGTATGGCCAGTAGTCTAGCTGTGAGATGAATGGGAGTCAGATATTTAAAAAGAAAAAGGAAGAGAAGCATATAGGGTAAATCACTAAATATGTGTTTGGAATAATACATAGGTCTTGACTATACGAGGGGGAAAAATACGAACACATCTGAAAAAGCAGGCATTCTCAATGATGAGACCTGTCTTCATGGTCAAAAGAATGCCCCTAAACTCTGCATGACCCTACCCAAGATGGTGGCCACAGGTGATTTACTCACAATTTTAAATCTGCCGTTGCCATTAAAAAAAAAAAAGTTTCCTGATGTGCACACAAGCAATATTGCGTATTTACAAAAAAGAAAGAAAAAGAAAAAGAGTATAAGATCTCTGTTTGATCAACATACCAGACCCTCGCTTAGCTGAAAGTCCAACATGGTGGCTGAAGGTGCTTTCCTGGTTTGCTACACCCCCATGCTCATCCAGCCAATCAGATTACACTGCCTGTTCATATCTGTGCAAATGCGAATGTTCAAACGATCGCACATTCGCATGTCGTATAGAGCTTTTTAAAAAATCTGGACAAAGCCCCGGACACAATGCACACTGACTTTGTGGTGGATTTGGCTGCCCCCCTTCCAAATGATATGTATTTATGCACATGTTCATATGAACGGATCCCCGTATGTTCACATCCCATTCATATTGTTTTTACCGTATATACAAGACCATAGTTTTTACATTCCAAAATGTTGAATCCTTCAGTATTTCAAAGTGTACACATGTAATTAAAATACAAAAATAAAGTAGATCCAGAAGATCCAGAAAGGTAAGAAACTTCTAGTTCCTGTTTTTAAGACACATTGGCTAGAATGCTGTTCCTTATTTCTAACAAGAGTAGACCCATTGAATCAATTGTTACATGCAGAGTCAGCACATAGGTAAATACAATGGATTCAATGGATCTAAGCTAGTTGGGAGTAAAAACAGGATTTAGGCCTGTGTCACCTAGTGAACTAAGGGCTTTTCTAGACAGGCAATTTACCCCATCTTAGAGCCCTTCAGTCCTAACGACAGAGGGCTTTTGCCCCATTTTTCCCCTGGGCAGTTCTCATGACCCCTAGGGGAAAGACAGGGCCAAGACAGCAGGAAGACAGGGTAAGGCCCATTACAACATTTTAAAAATATACCTGTTTAAATCCACTGCAGCCAGCAAAAAACAGATGGGGCCCCACATGACCACAGGAGCCCATTCCAGCATGCCTGCCTTTCACTCCAGCTGCCATGTGCTTCATTCTTCTGTAGCCAGGAAGGTGTCCCACAACATGGGCTGTGGGCTGGCTTGCTGGCTTACGGAAGTGTGAGGCAGCTGCAGAGACTGGCCGATGTGGTGGTCTGAACTCCATCTCCTTCCATGCAGGTAATGGGAGAGCAGCAGGCCAGCTGTTGTATTCTGACCCATGTAGATGGGCATCTAGTTAACTAAGGAGTGTATTAGATACTAAAAAAATCCAACAGATAGTGCACCCCAGACATAGTCCCTTTCTTTTAAAAAAAACAAAAACAAAAACTTAATGAGGTAGATTTCTGCTCATCATAGATCTATTTAAATAAGTTAGCTCTCCATGAAAATATTATCTCTTGGAGTAGTGAAAATTTGTGGTATGTCAAATGGAATATCCTTGTGAATTTGTTGGATTAAAAGTGATATATATATATATATATATATATGAAGGGAATTAATATTGATATCCAGTAGGGATGGAGATTTTTTTTCCCCCTTTCATGTCATTTTTAAGTACTAATTTGTTTCATTCTGATTCTGCAGTGATTTATATTTCTAATATACACACACAAAACACACACACCACTGAGTACACAGTTTCCTAATATTCTAATGGGCTTAAAATTGTATATACATTTATGTATGCAATTTTGTATGCAAATCTTGCTGTATGGCTTTTGGAATGCTGTTCTTGTTCTTGTTGATGATTATGTGTGCCTTCAGGGCATTTTCCACTTATAGAGACCCTAGGGTGAACCTATCACAGGGGTTTCTGAGGCTGACAGTGTGTGATCTGCCCATGATCAGTGGGGTTCCATGGCTGAGTGGGTATTCAAACCCTGGTCTCCAGAGTCATAGTCCAATGCTCAAACCACTACACCATGCTGGCTCCTGTAAGTTCCTCTAATGTATCAAATTCCTAAACAATTTAATCTCTTGTATGCATGTTTGCAGCCTGTAAAAAAAGAAATGTGGAATTACATGTCAAAATTCAGAGAACTGTGAAGCTTGAAACACATGTTCTGGGTTCCATGTTAGTCTGGCTAGTGTCAATTAGTGTAAAATGTTTCATAGTACGGATTTTATTCTTCACTAATTTTCTTTTTGAAGGAAGCAACAAGTCATTTTAGCATTTTTCTTCCCAGTGTGAAACTATTTACAATTCAGAACTTATTTTGTGCAAAATTTGCATGCTGTTGTTTTCACAAAAAAACAACAAAACAATATTTTCTGCAGAAGAAATAACATTTTACGTTCAAAACATAATAATTATCTGCAGAAATATTGTTTTCTGCATCAAAAAAAAAGTTTTCTGTGCAAAACAACCACATGCAAATTTTGTGTAGAAAAAGTCCTGAACTACAAAGATCTTTGTCAGTCCAAGATTCTTCTTGTCAGGGTTTCTTGCGAATCATGATTTCTGACTATTTTTGAAATATTTTCTGATATTCTTTCCTTCCTTAGTTTATAGTAAAATGCGAACATAATGAATTTCTCTCCCATCTGTTCTACCTAGCACATTGGATCTTCAATTTTACATTAGCTCACAAAAGGCTTCTGGCCTTACATTGAAACTTTTAAAGAAGCAGAATGGACAAGCATTTTTAAAAGAACTCTAAACACCTGGAATGTAAGGTAGCTGGCAGGTGTCTTTCATGTGTTCTGTCTCACTCTTCAGTTATGAACACAGGCATTTCTCTTTGGCTCTCTCCTGCTTTTAACATTCCTCACACAAGAGCATTGAGACTTTACAATATTGTCAGGGCAGAATTTTCATTTTCCTTTAAACACTGTGCCTCACATCTGGTTGTGAGAGGGAAGGCTTTCCAATTTCTCTCTTTCTTTAAATGTAACACACTGATCCAACTATAGATGCTACTTTTTCCTTAAAAACACACAAAAAAAACACACAAAAATTTTGGTTCCTTAAACACACCAAAAAAAGAATTGCATCCTGTCCTTAGAATAAACTGAATTAAAGACTACAGTTCACTATAGTAGAGATTATTCCATCTTAGTCTTGCCAGGTGAAAAACAGGTTCCTGTACCTTCAAAGGTGGTGTAGAAAAGGGAATCTCAGCAGATGTTGCTTATCATACAAGTTCTATTTGCTGAAATTCCCTCTTCTGCACAATCATTAATTGTAGAGGTGTCCTGTCCTATTTTTCACTTGGCAACCTTATTCTACCCTGATTTTCACTATTTGATTTGGAAGTAAATCCCACTGCTTTGAACTAAATTAACATCTGTGTAAATGTGATTTAGGACTTTATCAGACCACCCCATGTAAATATTCTTTTGTTGGCATAAATTGTGGTGTTGTTATGCTGGCGAAAGACCCACACACACACACTAGACTTATTTTGAGCAGTGTAAAAAGGTCTTCCCAGCAGTAATGGAGCACAAACAGAGCTCAATTTATGTCCAGGTTCCTGATCTCGGTGATTCTCACGAGAAGATGCTAGCATGGGAAATTTAAAAACAAAAGCAAAACCCCCACAAAAAGTACAGCAAAGCACAAAAACACACTTTAAAAGTCCCAAGTACATGGTGGGGGTCATAAAAAGGTGTCCCCTACCTGGCTGTCATGATTTCACCTGGAAGTGTTCTGATGCAGCAATCACACAAGTACAATGGTGCAAGGATTCTAATGCCGGCAACAAAGCAGAATGTGAGATCTATTGATGGCTTGACCCGTCAATAAAGTAGGATGGCTTTTTAACAAGATATGATCATGAAAGGACAGCATCATCTGGTATGTGTGCCCTTTTGCAATAATTAGATGTCCTTATGATGTCGTATTTGCCACATCTGATAAAGTCCTTAGACTCTCAGTAATCTAATTGAGACTTCTAGCTAAATTTACATGAAAATAGGTTCCACTGATATAAGTGGGACATGGCCTCCTGTGACTATACAGTAATAGCCAAAATCCTACACTCCTGGGTATGTGCCCCTGGTAGGATAGAACTGAAATCCCCTTCAAGGTCTTAAAGGAAGTTCTAAATATAAGCTTCTATCAAAATCCTTAATCACTTTATTTTTAACACAAATTCTGTTGGGGAAGTAGTCCAAGGCTCCATACAACAGAATGAGCAGAAAGGTTCACACGTTGGTATACATGGCTTAACACGTTCTGCAATTAATGATGTAATGCGCGAGACTGAATTGTTTGTTCAGAGCACTTAATTTCACCACCACTTTTTTAAAAAACAAACCTTTTACTGGCCTTTCACATTCCACAGCCATTTTTTTTTTTTGGTCCGCATAGCTGGCATGTGAAACCTCACGGTCCCCCCCCCTTGTACTTACCCTGTCAATGGATGGTTTGACACAAACACTTCTGGGTGAGAGCTTGACATCCAGGTAAGTGACACAAACTTCATGACCCTTCCCAGGTTACTTGTAAGTTTTTCGATGTGTTTATGTGCTTTGTGTCACTTTTTGTATGATCTTTTTGTTTTTAATTTCCCGTGTGATGAATTCTCACGAGAATCTGCAGGACTTCAAAGGAGGAAGTGAATGGAGCTCCATTCACTTCCCCTTCCATTGCTGGGGAAGCCTTCTGCCAAGAGAGAAGGTAAGTGCAGTGGGGGGGGAATTCTTTTGCTGGCATAAAAATGGATTTTTTAATGCCAGCTAAAGAATGCATTAAGGGGCTCATTTGATAACGTCCTTAGGGTAGTCTCACTAAAAATAGGTAGAACATAAGCTGACTGAAGGCCCATTGATTTCTGGGTCTATTAAAAATATAACTAAATCTAAATAAAACCATTAATTTTGAAAACACAGCAAAATGTTACTTTTTAAAAGCATGGTACATTATCCAATTGGAAGCTATTACACTCAACAAAATTTGTTTTCTGGCAAGAGATACAAGGGAATTCCTGAGGGATTTTTTGTTTATGCAGGGGCCCATGTATACATGAATACTGGCATCGAATAGACTATTCACATACTTTGCACACAATGAATAACATCCAACAGTAGAGCTAATAAACTATTGTTCTTGCCATTTCTGCATTATTCCAGAGCAGACAGAAGACAGGGGCTGACATACAAAAGGAATACACTGGAAGCACATTATTTGCTCTGCCAGTGGATGTGACAATATTAGTATATCAGAAACATTTTTTTTTTAAAAAATCTCCAACTCTGAAAAGGGTAAAATAAAGATCACCCTTCTCAAAAAACACAGGTACAGAGGTTTACGTGGACAGATTAGATGTCAGTGAAACATTTTTTCTGACCTTGCTCCTTGAGAATTGTGATTTTTTATTTAGTTTCATCAGATTCATACCTCTGGAACAAGAAGCAAACTGGAACAGAGTTGCATGCTAAAATTATACTGATTTTTTAAATTAATTTGTAGAGTTTTCCACTGTTCTGCGTACAATAATAATATTTATGTTTATAAAGCTCCTTAAAACAAGGGTGGAATATTCCAAAAATGAACAGATTACCAAAAAAAAGTATACACAGAAATGCATATAGTTTAGAAAAGTGTGTAGAGAATTGGTCTGGCACGTTCAACACAAGAAGAATGAACAATGACACTGTCTTGTTTTTTTATAAAGCAAGGATAGGAAAACTTTGGTCTAGCAGATGTTTTAGACGTCAACTCCCAGAAGTCCCAACTCACATGGGCAGTGCTATGGGAATTTAATCCAAAACATCTGGAGGGTCAAAATTTCCCTAAGCCTGTTATAAAACTTAGCTCTTTTCTGTTATCAGGGGAGCATACATTAGGGAAAACATGAATATAAAGAGATTTGAATCACAACTTTGCTTATGAGTAACTATAACAGGAACTGCATGATAGAAGCAGGGGGATTATAATGCAAGGCAATCTTGGACCACAAATACAGATTAGCCTGGGCACTTTGCCACTTGGCAATGGAGACATATACTGCCACAGCAAGTCTTGTGGGAGGGAGAAAGTACAGTTGTCCCTCTGTATCCACAGATTTGGTATCCACGGATTTAAGTATTCACGGCTTGAAAATATTCTTTAAAAAATAATAATCCAAAAAGCAAACCTTGATATTGCCATATTATATAATGGACACTATTTTGCTATGCCATTGCATATAATGGGACTTGAGTATTCACGGATTTTGGTATCCACGGGGGGTCCTGGAACCAAAACCCAGTGAATATGAAGAGACAACCATATACTTAATAATGAAATTTATTTAGTTGTGTCTCAAATAATTACATATATTTTTAAAGATCTGGCAATTTAATAACAAATTGGCTACAGGTAGTGTTCTTTTTATAAGACAACAAGATCTGTAGGTACATCCTAAGCAGTGCAGTGATAAATCTGATGTGAAAAGTAATTAGAAAGTAAATATGGAGTGTGTTGTGTATGTGTGTAGAGGGGGGAATATTGTCAAGCCATGAAAGCAAGCTTATGTTATTTGGTTGCATACCAACATAACAACCTTCCTTTAAAATGAGATGAGGAAAAATGGAAACATGAATCTCATCTCTATTACACTCCTCAAGAGAGGCAGTCACTGGTACTCTTGATATAATTAACTGAGTATAGTAAAGAGCATTCTATTAAAGAACCAGCAGTTCAGTTGGGGCTTTATCAATTTCAGTCACATAGAATGAGTTCAGATACATAATTCTTGGCATGCAATAATTGCAACTCTTGTTTGACTTTATTCCTCTGATGTTACAAATCTTGATCTTTCTCCCTTATAGAGAATGATCATTTATTGTCGTATCTTTCTCCCAGCCCAGGATCCAGAGTGGCATACAACCTTTCAAAAAACACAATACAGCTAGAAAACTCATAGGACAACAGTTAAAACACAGTTAAACCAAACTTATCTTTAAAAATACGCACATTTAAAATGCAAGTTAAAACTAGTTTAGAATATAATAAAATAGAAACAGAAGACTCCCAATTAAAAGCTCCATCTGCTGCAACATATTAAAAAAAAAACTTGCACAGGCAGCAAGTAAAGGGAACACATGGTCTTAGATGTCTCTACACTAATGCACAGAGCATGGGAAATAAGCAAGATGAACTTGAACTCCTAACACTACAAAACAAATATGATATAATAGGCATTACTGAAACCTGGTGGGATGAGTCTCATGACTGGAATGTAGGAATAGAGGGGTATAACCTTTATAAGAGAAACAGGCCAAACAAGAAAGGAGAAGAGTGTGTTACAAAACCGGATGTATTCAAGGCATGTGTCACCATAGTTAGATCTCATGTCGCAAAGAACAGGTGTACCAGTTTTAGCTGTGCAAACATGTCCCTGGACAAACCTGAAAACTGGGCATCCAGGATGAGAGCTGAGTCCAGGAGTACACCCAAGTTGCAAACTTGAGATTTAAGGGGGAATGTAATCACATCTAACACAGACTGAATCCCTGATCTACCTTTGGACTGACCAGGAACACTTATGTCTTGTCTGGATTAAGTTTCATTTTGTTTGTCCTCATTTAGTCAATTTCCAACAGCAGACACTGGTTTAGTACAGAGACAGTTTCCTTGGAATTAGATGGAAAGTATACTGGTTTCATCCAATCCTAACTCTGGATAACCTCTCCCATCAGTTTCATGCAGCTGTTCAATAACATAGGGGACAAAGCTGATCCCTGAAGAACCCTGCTGGCCAATGGCCATGTGGTAGAACAGGAATCTCCCACACACAACCTTCTGGGTTCGCCCCTTCAAGGAGTGGAACCACTGTAGAAATAGTGTCCCCAAGTCCTACCCCAGTGAGGCAACTCCAAAGGATATCATGGTTGATGGTACTGAAAGCCACTGAAAGGTCCAACAGAACCAACAGGGACACACTTACCCTGTCCAGTTTCCTATATAGGTCACCACTAAGGTGACTAAAGCTGTCTCTGTTATATAGTCAGACCTGAAGCCAGATTGAAATAAAATGAATCTAGATAATATATTTCATACAGGAATGTCTAGAGTGGGGACTCCACCACACGCTCCAGAAGAATCCCCCCAAAAAGAATATTGGATACTGGCTAGCACAATTGGGTTCAGGGGGATGTTTGGTTTTGCTTTGTTTCTTTGTTGTTGTTTTTTTAAGTAGGAGCATCACTTCAGCTTCCTTTAGACAAGATGGAACTCTGCCTTGCTGCAATGAGGCTGTCATGACCTGTCCTGGATATTGGGTACTACAGTATTGCTAACTGTGTTGCTAAATTCAGGCCAGGCTGCAACATGAGTTTCACAGGCCTCCTTAATTGCTGGATTCCAGCCAGCCTGCCTTAAGTCTTCACTACTCCTACTCCTATTACCCACTCAGCCAGTCCCCCTCTTTATAAGCCAGGAAGGGCAAGGGTCCAGTGCACAAGTGGTAGCCCTACTGCTCCAAGGATCCTGCCCAAATTGTCTGGCTGCACAAATTGAAATATATTCAACAACAAGCAGTAGCCCAGATTACATCCACTAGACCTGTATCAACCACAGAATCCAATCTGGAGTGAATCTGAGCAATTTTATCTGCAAAGTGTTTGTATAAACTCTTCGTGGAGAAGAATGATTTCTTCACTGCTACCACCACCACTGAATATGCTTCCCAATGGGCCCTAGCGCAGGTTTGATTTGACTTGCTCTGAGTTTTCCAGCATTGATAGCCTAGTCTCTGTTCTACTTGCCACCAGCTCCCTAGGTGAACCAGGGGACTTACTTGAATTCACTCCATATAAAAGGACTCTTAAGAGTGATTGTGTCCACCACCTCAGACATTTCCCTATTACAGATTTTAGCCAGGTTTTCAACAGGATTACTGGCTAAGGCAACAGTAAAAGCCCCAAGAGCCATCAGGATCCATAAGTCTCATGGGGAGGACCATCTTAATTGCCCTCCTGAAGAGGCTTCATGTTCCAGTGTCATGTCCAGTCCATGACAGCAGAATCATAGAATGTTCCTCCACACCTAGATCACCATTACTAACCCAACAAAGAAAACTAAGCATTGCATTGCAGCAAGGTAGAGTATCTAGAGTATGTCCTACATCACCAGTGACACCAAATATTACTTGTGACAAATCCATGGTTGTCATGGAGGACATGAAGCCCTGGGCCACTCCAGACAGATGTTGAAGTCCCCAGCACAACCAGCTGGAAGTTCTCCAGCACTGTTATCAAGATTAATGCAGCCAGTTCAGGAAGGGGAACTGTTGGGCAGTAGGGTAGGTGGTACACCAACAGAATCCCTATTCTGTCATGGCCACCCACCTTCAGAGACTTTAACCCTGTAGACTGTGGAATGAGGTATCTGCTGGGGAAGATAGAATCAAAATAGACCACTGCTACTTTACCTCCTTGCTCCCCAGACCTCACCTACTGTTGCACTGAAAACCCTGGTGGACAAAGCTGGGAGAAGTTAACACACACACCCTTACTTCATCCAGCCAGATCTCTGTATTGAAAGCCAGATCAACATCCTCATCCCGGATCAGGTCCAGGATAAAGGCTGTTTTTTCCATTCACTGTCCTGGCATTAAGCAGTAACATTCTCAGCCTGGGGGGGGGGGTTGCCAAGACTATCCAGACTATTTGAGGTGGGAGACATTTGGGGGACAACCAACACCCTGTGGCTGTCCCTTCTCCCATGGTGATAATATTCCTTCTACCCATTATTGGCAGCATGGCTGATCCCTGGGCTCCTCCTGCTCCCATATTCTCCAAAACACAATTTCCCCCTTTTGCTGGCAGGGTAGATTATTTAAAATGACGTAAGATATATTTTAATAAGGAATCTCCTCCCCACTCCCAAACAGGGAAATTGGCTCTCATCCTTGCTGCAACCCCCTCATTTGGCAGCAAGCCTACCAGTGGTGAGCCCACCACCCTAGGCACATAGCTTATAACTCATTCCAGGAAGGGAGAAGCCAAGAGCTTAATCTGTACTTGGAGCCTGGTCTTGCAGGCAGGCAACAGTCTGCAATAAAGGCATATTGGAAGGGAAGCAAATGACATGGTGAATTTGTTATTTAATCTGATTGTATAAAGCTACCCTTAGAAATGGGCTGATAATGACAAGATACTATAAAAAGCTCACTGATGTTTACCTGAGATTTCAGTCCCTGCTTCCTTTTTTTTTTTTTTTTTTTTTTTTTTTTTTTTTTTTTTTTTTTTTGGTATTTGTATTTGGATAAAGTTTTGAAATTAGACTTAGGAGTTCCAGTGTTAGGTTTCTATGTTTATCTTTCCATGCATTCATGAATTTTCAGGATAGGATAGGCAAAATAGACTGACAGTACTACTCCACTCAGAAACTGTTTCATGATAACCTTGCATTTTTCTCTAAAAGAACCACTAGAACCATGAAATGTTGTATCTATATGCAGGAATTAAAGCCAACAGAAATTGAAATGGATTGCAGGGATCCATTTTACGAACCACTCTCAGTCACATGGATCCATCTTGCATCTCACATATTGAAACATAACATTAAAAGCTGAGATTCTTTTTTAAAAATCCGTGATAGAGAAGCTTGGATAGAAAATTCTGCCTGCTGCAGATGTTGTGTCTGAATTCATCATAATTGTCAGCACTATCCCTGGCTTTTCTTTGGAAACGAAGATTCAGGAAGGACTCATCCCACATTTTTTGTAAGCACGCTGATGACTAAAAAGGCCAATCCAAGATAAACAAGTCTGCTTGCAGAAAGCACAACAGAAGGTCTCCTTGGGTGATGTTTTTGGGTTGTGATTCTTTCTGCATTGCCGTTTCTCTTCAGGACATGTTCGGCATGAGTTCGCAAATAAGGCTGCAGCATTGTGGATTGTGCGTCTCCATGCCTCCCAATCTGAGGCCAGGGCAGGCCATTGTTGGTGATCAATTTGGCCGAGCCTGACATGTTGTTTCAGGGAGTCCTTGTATTGTGTTTTTGGAGCACCCCTCTTACACTGACCCGTGGCGAGTTCACCGTAGAGTACTATTTTTGGGAGGCGATGATCCTCCATCCTAGAAACATGCCCTGCCCAGTGCAGCTGTGTTCTCAATATCATGGCCTCAATGCTGGTGATCCCTGCTTGCTCAAGGACAGCAACATTCATCACATAGTCAGTCCAGTGTATTTTTAGGATTGTGCGCAATACAGCGCTGATGAAAGCGTTCGAGGAGTCGTAAGTGTTGGCGATAGATGACCCATGTTTCAGACCCATAAAGGAGAATAGACAGTCCAACGGCTCTATACACACTGATTTTTGTGCTTCACCTCAGGTGTTTATTACTCCAGACTCTTTTGTAAAGTCTTCCAAATGTGCTATATGCCTTTGCTAATCTGTGATCAATCTCTTTGTCAATCTTGGCATCTGAGGAGATGATGCTTCCCAGGTAGGTGAACTGCTGAATGGACTTGAGCACAGATTTGCCGACAGCAATGTGGGGATGGTGGTGTTTGTCCTGTCATGCAGGCTGGTAAAAAACTTCCATTTTCTTAAGGTTGACTTCCAGCCCAAACATCTCTGCAGCTGTTGCGAAGTAGGATGTTAGGCGCCGCAGAGCTGCTTCTGTGTGGGCAATAAGGGCAGCATCATCAGCGAAGAGCAGCTCATGGACTAGATAGTTTAGAGTCTTAGTGCAAGTCCTCAGACGGCTTAAGTGAAACAACCAACTAATAATATTGTAATGTATACTGATGCCGTCTTCTTCTTTGAGCTCTGCCGTAGCCCTTTGGAGCGTCATGCTGAAGAAGACTGTAAATAAATTTGGAGCAAGAACACAACCTTGCTTCACTCCATTAGTTATTCGAAAGGGCTCTGAAAGAGCATCACCATATCTGACTTGACCGTGCTGGCCCTCATGTAGCAAGGTAATCAGTTTAAGGAATTTGGGGGGATATCCTAGTCTTTCCAGGATCTGCCACAGACCTTTTCTACTCACAGTGTCAAACGCTTTGGTGAGGTCGACAAATGTTACATAGAGACCATTGTTCTGCTCTCTACATCTCTCTTGCAATTGTCTAAGGGCAAATACCGTATCTGTAGTACTCCTATTGGCTCTGAAACCACATTGGCTTTCAGGGAGAAGTTCTTCTGCAATTGTTGTCAGCACTATACTTTAATTAATAATGAACAGATATTCTCAGATCTCAGTGTCAAAATTTGCAAAGGCTTAATGCCAAGGACTCACTTGGTCCTTTGAGCATATGCAGAGTATTATTTTTCCCCACTTAGCCAATTCAGTTTTAATTAGGATGATACTAGATTCTCTTTTGGTCCACACACTGTAGTCTGGAGGCCATTGACAAGTTTGATAATTACTTCAGCAGCTCTATTCTTTCTTTTTAATTGAGTCACCTGTCTTGCACCAATTAAATTGAGACTATTGATCCTTCTAAATCACAGCATCAAAAGCCTTAAAGAGATAAGGCAGGGGACAGTTTCTGATGACGTCGTCCCTCTTGCGTTACCTTCCGTGTTCCTTCCGTGTTGCATGGAAGGAAAAGGCACCACTTTTTATTCACAGAAGTTCTTCGTGAATAGAAACTGGCACCTTTTTGTTCCATGCAACACGGAAGGTACACAGAGGGTAATGCAAGAGGGACAGGGTCATCAGAAACTGCCCCCTGCTGCAGAGCAGCTGCGTTCCTCTCCCAATGGCTTCTTCCAGATTTTAGGTTCATCTGAAAAAGTCCCTAGATTCTTGGTAAAAACCTGAATCACCAATTGTCCAAAATTCCAGTCAGTAATACCTGGCAAAGAGGAATGTAAGTAACTCAAAAAGAGGCAACTTTTTGAAAAAGAATTAGACTAATTAGACAAATGCTATTACTATTAACAACAAGCCCAAAAAGAGAAAACTTCAGAATAAAAATGAGTGGAAACAATTAAAAAAATGCTAGTAAATGAATAATTTATGAAATTATTTTGATTTTAACATAATTTTGAACAGAAGGGTGCTTCAGTAATGAATAATGAAAAAGAATGGAACAAGGTAATTGGGGGGGAAAAATCCCTGTACATTGCTACATCAAAACCCCAAACTACAGGTACGTCATAGTATTCACTAATGCCAGAAGGATATGTGCTACTTGAATTTGCTCCTCTTTGTAGAATAGTTGTACATTTTTTAGGAATTAGTCCTAAGAAATTGTTTGAATGAAAAACATTGGGCTTGTTTAGATGGACATTTTACCCCAGCTTTCCTCCATCTTAGGGTCCTGCAGTCCAAACAACGTCAGGCTCTTGCCCCATTGCCCTGAGAATGCCCAAGGCAAAGCCGGAAGGGAGCTGGCGTAAAGCCTTTTAAAATGTTTTAATAAGACACCCGGGAAACCCCTCATCATATAGGAAAACCTGGCTAGGTCTGGCACGGGAATGAAGGGTCTGTACCTGCACGCTGGCCTGTATTGCACTGGAGTTGCTCTGGAGCCAGGAAGGAGGCCCCCAGCATGTGATATAGGCCCCCTGCATGTGAGCAACCTCAATCACATGCTGAGGGTCTCTTTCCTGGCTTCAGAGGGTGGGACACACAACAGTTGGGGAGGCACCCACCAATGTTGCCGGCTTGTTTGTGTAGTGGCCAGACTTCTGCCCATTTCATCAGAGTAACAGGAGGAAATGGGTCAGCTACAGCACCAGAGTAGTCTGGCCAGAAAGCTGGGGTATTCTGGCCAGTCTAGACAAGCTCACTGTCAGAACTGGCTATCCACTTCAGAGTTTTCTTTTTCCCTAGCACTATGTTATAGTTTTTGAAAAGCACATTAAAAAAGCAACCCATAACAAGCATAAGACAGCTGATCAATACAAAATATAACTGTATCAGATATTAACATATACAGCTTGGAGAAACATGTAAATCATCTTAGTAAACATGTTCTTTGTTTGGTCAAAGTGTAAAATGAGCCTCTTTGATCACTGCACATCTAAGCTGGCAGGTGGCAAGATTTTCTACACACATTTTATTTTTCCCCTAAAAAGGCCCATTAAAAATATGCCAGATTTCTTCTGGTTAGTGCTAAGTGTGAGGGGAAGTAGATGCTATTCCTGCTATAAGGATGGCTGTGGTGTCATAGACTTGTATTGGGAAAGTTATTGGTTGTATAATAAAGTAAGAAGCTGCTGGGAGGGGAGAGAGTGCAGAATGTTGGAGTAAATGCTGATTGGTGGAATGTGTGAAGAGATTTGCATAATGGTGGTGAATGACAGTTGGTGAATGGCAGTTAGACAGTTGGGTTTTGTGTCTTGATATGGTTGGGCTACATGGAAGGGTGCAAAAGATTTATGATTAAGAGTTAGGTTTAGGAACAGAGGAGTAGTTTATAAAGGCCTGAGATAGTGAGAGAGGTGTGTGGGAAAGAGTGTAGCATTTTGAATGTAATAAATAATTATGCTTTGTTATGTGTAACTTCTCTAAATAAAGAGCCATTTTTGGTTTTTATATACTTTTGGCCTTTGGGAATCCTAGGGGTGGTGTTCAGTGGGAATAGAAGGTGAATAAATTCTCATAGGAACGAACCTCCAGGACATTTAGATAGTCCTCAGTTTTTATCATACAAGAAGGAAGTCCTTATGCTGGTGGCCAATGTGGGAGATCAGGAAAAGCCTTTACTCTTGGGGATCATGGTAAACACCATGAAAGTTTTCACATTTGGTGGGTTAAAGGATAGAAACTCCACACTTGTCCATAGTGGTGGGTCTTCTGAGGGGAACCCTGAAAGCTGGTGGCAGCATCGTGGGATAAGGGTTGGAAAACCCCACAATGTCCCTCCCACAAACAACATCATTGTTATTCTAGTCCAAATCTGTCAGATAAGTTTTGGAGTTAAAACTCACCCATCATTATCTTAACGAATTCTAGAGTATTCACTGCATAATGCAGCTTGACTCCCTTTGAGTTCAGTTTCTCTTCCTCTTCATTACTAGGAGACAGATTTGACCTGAAATTTCTTAGATTTTTTTTTAAATAATATTGATGATTTCCCCCCACATTTTTAATAGAAACATTTTCAGAATTTTTTCTACCTTTTAAATAGCCACTATTTTCTTCCACAATGCCCTGCAATTTAATTTGGAGTCTTTTCTAGGATAAAAAAATGACCCCCGTTTGCTTAAGACACCTTCCTAAGTCCAAGGGTGGGCAACGTGTAGGCTACATACAGGCTCAGAACCATTTTTGTACCCCTTTCCCTCCTTCTTGTGATCAGTCTTTGCCCAAGATGCCCTCTAGGGGGCTTGGGAACATTTTCCCATGCTTGTGGGCCTTTAAAAGAACAGAGGTAAACCAAAAGTGACTTCCAGTCACTTTTTGTTTTAAGAAAGGCCTTTCCTGGGCATAAAATGGCTGTCCCACCTAAAACTTGGCAAAAATGCCTTCCACATCCCTTAGAGGGTTTGAGAGGCATTTGGGAATAAAATGTTTTCATTCCGGGTGGGATGTGCAGTGGGAGGGTGCAGCCCTCCCAGGTCTCCCATGGAGCTAATGTGGACCCCTAGCCTGCCAAATTTTCCCACCGCTGCTTATGGCTCATTGAGTTTAAGTCACTCTGCCATGTTTAAATAGCCACAGACTACATTGACCACTAAGCCAGGTTAAACAAAGCATAAAAGTGGGAGATGGTAACATAGAATGAGCCTTTATATCCTCTCTAAGTTCTGCCCCACATTCCAGCACCAGAACTAGAGAATCATAATACAGGATGACCCACCTGTGACCAGCATGAAGATGAGTGAATGAGATGAAAGCCTGAAAGGAACCAGCCCCAGAGCAGGAGAATGGAATGGGAGGGGCTTCTAGGTGTTTGAAGGCATGCATGACAGAATAGTCAGCTGGTTGATTGGAGCTGAAGGTTCTGGGTGTCTGTGTATGTATGCAGTTGAAGTCTGAGTGGAGGCTTGTGTGCTTTATTAGTGAGGTTTGAAACCTGGAATATTGTGTGCAGAGGTTGGAAGCCTGGATGTGAAGGTTGAATGAACAAAGACTGAATGAGTCTGGGTTATAAGGGAAGGTATTAGAATAACCAAAGGCAAATCGGTGTGCTATGATATGTATGATTGGTTATTATCAAGTGACAGTCTGTTCAGACAGTACAATGTTATAAGCACAAGATTTCCTAATTGAGGTTCCATCTTTATCCCTTCAATAAACCAACCCTTTGTTGTTTTGTTCAGATCCAGACTCTTGGTGATTCATACAACACATATTTGGTTAAAAAGGTTCATTCCTGGTTCAAGTAAAAGGGACAGGGTGAATCTGAAGGCATGGTGACAGAGAGGGTAGAAGAGGCCAAGCTAAACATTTAGGTAAAGTTGGCTGGTGTGTCTGAGGTTGCCCTTGGGGTTCATGTCACCACACCTCCTTCTGTGCATGCAAATTCAGCCCCTGGCCCAGCAGCCAAAGTTTAACATGGGTGTAACCCAAAATGTAAACACTACCCTCCTGTTCATTGCAGTATGTGATATTTGCATATTTGACTCTAACTATGTAGGGTCTTGCAAACACTCTGTCACCTCACTTGACTTGGCAGCCACACATTACTGTAGATCATGATCTGCTCTGCTGTGAATAATACCACCATGGCAACCGCATGATAACATGTTCAAACAGTATCATCTAGTAAAATGTCATTCTAATGACTTTATCATATTAATCTATCACAAGAGACTAAAGAAGTGGGAAATAGTTCCTGTTGTTGCAATGGGGACACATAATGAGAGGAAGCTGGCAGAAGGACATTAATGGCAGGTAAGTTTGCATTCTATTCCTAGCCCTGCACTTTAAATTTCCAAATCAAACTGGATGATTTGTTTCCCATAACAAACATCAAATCTGAATTTGGATTGGCATGAAAAAAATGACATTCCTTAATTTGTTTGATCTGCTTGTATAACCACGTCTAAATGTGCTCAGATTAGCTCAATTAACACTGGCAAACTCAATGAATTAGGCAAAGTCAAAGCATGCAACACAAATTAAGGTTGCAGCCAACTAATCAAATTTCTATTTTGTTTGAACAAGGAGACTAATCAATTAAACAAAGATTTTTGAAAGACAATTCCATCTCCACTGGTGGCCATGCAAATGGAACTTCAGTATCTCAACTTATATGAAGAAAAGTGATGGATGTTAACAGCAAGATAATAAAGAGCAATTCAGACAACCACTTAGTTTACAGTTGGCTAGTGTTCCTCCCTTCTCATTAATGTAATCAAAACATTTGCTACAAACAAAAGCTATCCATACACAGGCAGACATATACAAATTGCCTCTATTAAGTGGGAAGCCTGGACAACAGGGTTCCCACTTGCATGAAGGACTGTTAGCATGCATTCTAATTAATGTGTGTACCGTACCTGAACATTGCACATGCCATGATGAACACAGGGAAAAAGGTATGCTTTCCCAGAGATGTGGCACATACTCAGCAGAGAATAAACTGTGCTTTAACAATGTAGCCAAATGTCTTCTCCAGGTGTGGAAAATTAGCAAAATAACAATCATTCAAAGTAAGCAAGCATTAGAAACTTTCTTTTATCACAAGTATTTTACAAGAGGGTGGGGGAGAGATCAGTTAGAATACTGACCCTATATAGCATTTAGTCTAGTATACCATTTATGACATTCCTAACAAAATTTTGAAAATGAAAAACGTGGGCCAAGCTTCATTTTACAACAAGCTGCATCTGCTGAACTGTCCCCTTCTATGTACCCTTTAAAGGTTAAGAAGCCCTGTTCTCATTTATATTTGGTCACCCTAAAGGAAGATATGTGGAATTTCCCCAGCAGGTAAATTGCTGTCAAAAGGATATCCTGATGGGAGAAAAATCTGAGAAGCATAGCTCTAGGGAATTATGTTTGGTCAACTGTATGGAAAAGGTAAGCTTGCAGCATAAAATGATTAAATGTAGCTGCTAGATTTTCTTTGAGCAACTGGCAGGAGAAGCTATATTTAGGAATAAACCAAATTTTGTATGGGCATTTCGGATTCAAGGATTTTAAAAAAAATCTTGACCTGTTGTTGGATATATTGTAAACTATAAGAACAGAAAAGACTTAGGAAGAATGGCAGATACATTCAATCCTGGAATTTAGAGATATTTTGGAAGACGATTCGTTACAGGATTAAATCTTCACGCATAGTTTGACTAAAGAGCTTCATAGTCCATTCACCTTTCTTTAAACCATGCACTCAAGGGCAAAGTCAGGTATAAAGGCAAACGGAGCTAGCTTCCAATTTAACACTTGAATGGCTCATCCTTCCATGTAGCCTGTATTTTGAGAGTATGACAGGTTTTGATGGCATTAAAAAATATCTCCTTCTTGCTTATTTTTTCAGCACTTTTTGGGGGGATAGGCATGAGTTTATCACTAGAGCAGGGATAAGGAACATCTGCTATTCCAGATATTGTTCAATTGTGACCCTAGCACACTGGGCATGAATCCTCACTCTGTGGAGCCTATCTAGGGTTTTGAGGTGACACCATAATAACTAATGATGGCTAGGGCTGATGGGAATTCCAACAAACATCTGCAGAACAACAACCTCACTCCTGCACATGAGCCTAGTATCACTCTCATCCATTAATACTTTATTCCTGACTTCACACAATAGGAACAATAGGCAGGCAAAGGCGAAAGGGGAGATAACTGTGCTGCAGATAAACACTTCGTATATTAAGGGAAATTTTACACAAAATGGATCCTGGAAACAGGATGAAATAATCTTGGGGCATCCCCCTTAGCACTGCACAGCATCATGAGGTGGAGGTGCCTTTGAGGGCCTCCCATGAAGAGAGACATGGGTAATGTAGTCTTGGCATGGTACATCATGATATAAGAAAGGGGGAGGTGCAATGAGTATTTAATACCTCTCCTGCCACTGCTTCTTCCTCTTGCTATTTCTGATTGGAGCAAGCATGGGCAATGGTCGACAGCTAGAGTTATACACTGTTGGACAGCTTTCCTGAGAAGGTCCTGCTGGCTCTGGACCAGCAGTCTCATAGCAGTTTGAGAGGGTTACTGGAGTGCAGCAAGCCTCCTTGGAGCCCCATCAGGCCCAGGTTTGGAGAGATGATCCCAGACTTCTTCTGGGCCTTTGCTGGTGGAATGGGGAATTTTAGCTGGATTGAGGGAATGGGGTACATACCGAGTCTGGGGCCCAGTGGAGCAGAATTTTAGCCCCCACAAGACATTCCCCTTTCCTCCTTTCTGTGTTTTATTGCACAGTGGACATGCACCAGCACACATCAGCAAACCAATCCCCCACCATACAAGTGCCAGTGGTTTAGGTTCCAATGTGATCGTTGATTCACTGCAATGCTGAGGCCTTCTAATTCAGGTGCAAGTTGGCATAAGACCTGGGGAGATCATCTACTATACACAAGAGGCCCCAATACTTTCCCTGGCAGGTGCATTTGGGTGGGAATAGGCCCCATTAGGCTTCTTTGGAGACATATGAGTGTAGGTCCTGTTGCTGAGCCATTGCCAGGGGCAGCAGTGTGGAGGTCTCCTGGTCTTCTGAGGCCTACTGAATTGCAAAGGGCCCTGTGAGGCCTTTATAGGCCAGTTTGCTATCAACAGTGGCTGGGCCTTTACCCTCCCCTCTTTCTCATACACTTAATTGCTAGTACACACATGCATGCACACACACACACACACACACAGTTACCTATATACTATACACTATATATATATATATATATATATATATATATAAAGAGAGAGAGAGAGAGAGAGAGAGAGAGAGAGAGACTTTATTTGATACTGGTTTGTCATAGTAGTCAGTGGTTTGAGTGTTGATCTAGTTACTTAGTTGTGCTATGGCAGAAGGATGGAAGGGACCCACCAAGAAGGTCCCACCCAAGCACCCACTTCCAGAACCATCTTCTTCTTCAGATGACAATAGAGGGGATATAACTAAGGTATTAATAGCATGTCTGCAAGCCACTGAAAAACCTAAAGAGGGAAAGTCTGCTAAGAAGGTCGCCAAGACAGGTAAAGGTAAAATTAAATCCAGTGTAGCAAAAGATATTCTGGCTTGCTTTGCTGTGTTCGAACAGGAGACCCAACAAGAACAGGACCTAACAAGAAATGGCTGGATCATCAGGGAGGACTGATGCAGCTCCAACACCCTTGGGTGACTTGGGAGAGGCAGAGGACAGTCCCATTCCTGTGGTCTCAGCAGGTGAGACACACTGCACTTCTGCCAATAAGGCAGGAGATTTCAGATGGCCTTGGGGTCCCTGGAACTCTCCTGCAGTGCCAGCCCCTAATATGTTTAGCATGCCTGGGACAAGTAGGGTAATAGGCATCCCAGCCCAACAGGGTGAGAATTTGGGGTGGCAGGAATGAGCACCCTGGCATGTTTTCCCTCATATTTTAACCCCTTGTTGGACCAGCCCTCAGATTGGGCATCAGGGCCCTGGTGCAACAAGGTAATTATGGAGAAGCCCTACCCCCAGCCATTTACTTTGGTGAGCAGATGCCTATGTTAGGGGAAGACTTAGCACTAGCAACTAAGGAGAAGATACTGTGGGGGGGGGGATATATGGATGTGTTCTCTCTGCTTTACCATGAATTGGAAAAGAAGGAGAAGGAAGAGCTAGATGACAAGGGGAAAGAGAAATTAAAGAAATGAAGAGTGGATAGGAACGCAGCCAATTGGCTTTTCATATTCTTTATATATGCAGGGGTTATAGCACAAATGCAACTATAGAGAGCACATGCCATGATCCTATATATGGACATAATTTATAGTGTCCAATATGATGCGTCTTTCAGGTTAATGGCAGCCATGCATCCTAACATATGTTGGGACCTCATTCAGTCTCAGCTATGAATGCAGATCATGTCCCTAGCAAGACCAATCATGTGAGAAAGGGCACAGTGCAGACATCTCATACAGAATGCCAAGTGAAATGCATCAGCATGCACTCTAGCTCCCTGGGGAAGCAGACTACACTGCTGTGCGGAGAGTTAGGGATTATGGGTGCATGCCGTCACTGATCCTGTAATTATAAGCATGAGTGTTTCATCTGCAGCAGAGGGCATTCCTTTTGGAACTTCCCCAAAGGAAGGGGACAACTCAAAGGCAGTAAGGATCAACAGGGCAGTAGGAAAGGGCCAGCTAATGCCCCCATACCTTCAAAAACAGCCCAGTCCAGACAGTCTGAACAGACTTTTAGTATGGCTACTTCTTTACCCTGATAGTTTAGCTGTAGAGTACTTAAGAGAGGGGTTAAAATTTGGTTTTAGGATCCTCTATCAAGGGAGAGGTCATCCCTTCAAAGCAAACCATTTGAAGCCTGTGATTGGTTTGGAGCAGATTGTCAGATAAAAGATCAGGAAGGAGATTAACAAAGGCAGGATGGTGGGGCTGTCTCCTGACCAGCTTAAGAGTATTCCTGCTGGCAGTTGTGCTCAAGAAAGTACCAGGGGAGGATAGCATCATCTGTCACTTATCCTCCCTAAGGGAGAGTAAGTCAATGATGCCATCCCTGCAAAACTGTATAATGTTAGATACACTTCATCTGATTCAGCAGTTAAGGAAATTCATAGGCATGGGTTAGGTGGTGAACTGGTAAAAAAGAGACATCAAGTCAGCATTTTACCTCCTACCAGTTCACCCTGATGATTTTGAGTTGCTGGGCTTCTCCTTTGATGGCATGTTTTACATAGATCATGCCTTCCCTATGGGGTGCTTGGTGCTGTGTGCTGCCTTTGAAAAGTTCAGCACTTTCCTAGAGTGGGCAATCAAGTTTAGGGCTGGATTCGGGGGCGGGGAGTTGTCCATAATTTGGATGACTTCCTGTTCATTGGGAAGTACAAACAGGGCTAAGCAGTAATTATATAGCTGAATCCACTCTCCTTATGACAGAACTAGGGGTCAATCTGGCCCATGAGAAGAGAGAAGGTTCTGCCCAGTCTTTAGTATTTTTAGGCTTCAAGATAGATGATGCAGTCAACCAGCTGTGCAGTCTCCCTGTGGGAAAGATTCAGGAGATGTCATGGAGAGTGGCTAGTTTCATTGAGCATAAGAAAGCTACACCCAAGGAGTTTCAGGAGCTTATTTGATACCTGAACTTCTCTTGCAGGGTGGTTGCACAAGGCAGGCCTTTTTGAGATGCCTCTGTGACATCATCAGTGGAATTACTAGACCACATCATAGAATCAGGATTGCACAGAGTGTTAGGGAGGATCATAGGGTTTGGCAGAATTTTTAAAGTGGGTTCAATAGGATTTCATTTTGGAAGGAGGAAATAAAACTCAGGGATGCTCTGCAGGTATCAGATGCAGCAGCAGGGTCCTGGGCTTTAGCATTTACTTCAGGGGGAGCTGGTGTGAGCAAATTTTGCCCCAGGCTTGGGTTGAAATGGGAGTTACCATTTTGCCCCAGGCTTGGGTTGAAATGGGAGTTAACTTTTCTAGAGTTTTCCCCTATCCTAGTTGCAGTTAATATATGGGTTGATGAGTTCTGTAACTTGCCGGTTCACTTTTGGTGTGATAACATGGCCACTGTACAAGTTATTAATTCTTTATCCTCCAAATCAGCCCAGGTGATGAAACTGGTTAGGGAATTTACATTGCACTGTTTGACTCATGATATTCTGTTCATGGTACTCCACATTGCAGGAGTGGACAGCAGGTTAACCAATGCTCTCTCCCACATGCAGATGGAATGCTTCAGAGAGTTGGTGTCAGACACCACCACCAAGCTGATGCACCTCAGACCAATGCTGGTGGAGGATCTTTGGAATCTTGGAAGGGTGAGGTCATCATGGCCATCAATATGTCATTAGCAGAAAGGCATATATCAGGTCTGTTAGGGAATTCTGGGGTTTTAGGAAGTCTGAATGCCTGAGTGATTTTCTACCAGTGCTTGCCACACACTTTCTCTGGTACTGAATATCCTTGAAATTCATTGGGTTATCTCCACAGTTCATAAGAGCTCAACTGTCTGCTCTAGCATTTGGGAGTAAGGCCCAGTGATTTCTGAACACAACAGGTGATATTTGTATCAGGAAGGCCCTAGAAGTGTGGGCTAGGGAGAGGGGAAGGATTGTAGATGACAGGGACCCTCTTTCCCTGGTGGTTCTGAAGGGACTAGGAGACCTGTGGCCCAGTATCTGCACATCAACCTATGAAATCCAACTTTTCCATGCCACTTCTCACCACTTTTTTGGGTGCCCTACATATTAATAAACTGGTACTTCAGTCCAAGGGAGACAGGTCCGGTAAGGCTTTGTAGTTCAAAGACCTGACATTAGATAATCAATGGGCAATATGCAGACCAACATTGGATCAAACAGGGGAAGGAGCAGTAATTAAGCATAAGACTTGTAGTTACCAAACTCTCTGTCCCCTTAAGGCCCTAGGGAATATGTTAAGGTGAGGAGTCATCACCAAGGTCCACTATTTTGTTATTCAGATAGGTCACCTTTGATGAAACACCAGTTCTGGTCTGTCACCTCCAGGGCCATAAGCTCATTGGGATTAAAAGGAATAAAATTTGGCACCCATTCATTTATAGTAGGGACAGCTTCAGCTGCTTCAGTGATGGATATGAGTTCCAAAATGATCAAGCAAATTGGACGCTGGAGGTCATGGGCCTATCAGAAATATGTGCAACCTTTTCACCATTAATACATTTGGTTGGCTTGCTATCTCTTACAGATCAGGGAGACATTGTGTCCTGATCTGTGGCCATAGCTTTGTCTATTTGGCAGTATGACAGGCTCACACCAGACATTTTGGATCCCACATAGGATTGGATGATGTGGCTTCAGTTGAGTGGCTGGGCAAGAGACGCCTTTGGTGGCACAGCCTGCTGTCAACACTGTTTAGGGAGTGTCATGGGCCTCTGCCACATATACCAATCATTCACATGAGGGTAATGACTTTGGCTTGTTGAAGGGCAAAGCCTTGATCATCCAAGCAATACATGGCATGGAGATGGTTCAGTCATCCTGTCCCAAGATGGTTATTATGTGGTTGGCAATCTTGCCTTGAAAGTTTTGGTACAGTGGGGAGGACCCCCAGCATATTGATATTGCCTGAAAGAGGGATAATAGAGAAATACATAATGCCATGACCAGGGGGTTAGGGCAATTACTACCCCATCCACAGATTGTATACCAGAGACATGAGTTATACAGATCATTTGGGCTCCACATGTCTGAAGCTGGGAACCAGATTTTCCTTGGGGATTTGTAGCAGGGGTTAAGTGCCCTTTTGGTCAGCCTGGTGGGGATAGGGACTAAGCAGACACTTGCCCCTTATCCATGGTAGGATTGGTCTATGGAACTACTCTTACATGTCATGAGATCTGGAGGGTAGGGAAGGAAGCTGTCCTTGGGGCTGGCTGGAAGGTTGGGCCCTTGCCAGAAGTCATGTGACTTTTTGGGTTGGCCTTCCAGTAGATGGTTGGCTCGGGGGGGTAATCCAGCTTTTGTTTTCACCCCTGGTGGCTCAGGTTGCTCTCCCAGGGGAAGTTGGGGAGGTAGGTCTTGGGGAGACCAATGTCAAGTTGGCATTAGGGATGGACAAATCTGTCAGCTTTGCTTTCTTATACTTTCCAGATTTGTAAATACCAAGTTCTTTCCATCCTGGATATGAAGATATGTGTACCTTTTGGTAAATTCTAATGAAAACCAAACTGAAATTGTTGTTCATCTGTGTTAGCCAACTCTGCAAAGCACAAAGAGGATCATATTGTAAATGCCTGCTGAATAACTGTCAAACGTAAGTAGCCTCTTAGATAAAATGAGATGTGACCCTAACACAGCCCCTGAAACATGGCTGAATACACAGGAGTTCAAATAAGTATTTGAAGCCATGGCCTCAATAGATTATTTTCACATGTTTGTTTTCTCCCAGATGAGGCTTTTCTAAATAAATAAATAAATAAAACAAGTTCTTTCTAATCCATATATAAAGAAATCTTTACATCTTGGAAAACACACACACATGAACATACTCGATTATTGAAAAAAGATATTTATAAAAAACAGCAAGCATTTCAGCTTCTGCCTTTCTTAGTAATGCCTGTTGGAATTCTATAACTGCCACTGAAAGTTGTTTATCACTTCCATTCCAACAGGCAGAGGAAGGCAGAATGTTTTATGCTTTTTAAAAAAATCAACACCTGTTTTCAATCATTGTATTAAATCTACTTCAGTTTTATAGTATCCCTATGGGATCCAGGTTCTACCTGAAAACTGTGCAATGATAGTACATTTTTTTTTAACTACACTCACACACAAAATAAAAGATTATTATTATTTTTTTACCCACCTCAAGTTGGCATCAGATGAGCCTTCAAAGGGTGGTTACTCTGTAGATGGTGACCAGTATTGAGAAAGATAATTACTCTGGTTGTTTCCTGCTTCACTTCTAACATGGAGAAAAGGGTTTGGGGGCAAAGATTTGAGAGTGTGGGTGGGTGGTAAGGTGACAGCATTTCATCAGGTTATTGTTGTTCGTTGTGTGCCTTCAAGTCATTTCTGGCTTATAGAAACTCAAAGGCAAAATTATCACAGAGTTTTCTTGGCAAGATTTCTTCTGCGGGGTTTGATATTTCCTACCTCTGAGGCTGAGAAAGTGTGACTTGCCCAAGATTAACCAGTGGATTCTGGTGTTCTAGGCCAACACTGAAACCACCAAACTACACTACCTCTCATTTCCTCAGGTACTTGGGTGCAAAGCAGTTTAAGCCTTTAAAAGTCAATGCTAGCATTTTCCACTGGGTGCAAAAGCAGACAGACATCTATTTTAAGTGAACCTCAAATGATCCATACTGCCTTTCCAAGTACATTCTGTACTAGCTGTTATTTTGAAACCATACACCGTATAAAGGCAGGCTCACACAAAACACATCATAGGTCGTTTTACTTTTTAAAGTGTCACTTGCACTTGCTCAACAGTGGTCACATCTGGCAAATCTACCCAAACTAGTGGAAGACAGACTGCAACTCAGGCAAGTTGGGCCCTTATTAGTAGAGATGGATCCAGGAAAACCCTCGGGTGGCAAGCCTGATCCTTCATAGTTGAATGCCATACAGGCTGTATCCTTCAAAAACAAAACAAAAAAAACAATTGAAAAGGCACAGTAGTGACAGCTGGGGGTTCTTTGCTAGGCTAAAAAGGTCCAGGCTGCTGGCTCAAAAGACAAAATGTGATCAAACTTGAATCTAAGTGAACCAGAACATATTCAGGTCAGCATCACCCATCAGAAACAATGAACTGAAAATCACAGAGCTTCACATAAACACCTCCTGGAGATTTTGCATATCAAGCTTCTGTTTGCTGCTTTTCACCCAACTACAACCTGTCTGGGAGGAAAAAATACCCTTCCATTTTCATGGCAAACATTAGCAGGAGAAATTTTGTTACATCAGTCAGCACAAAAAAAAATTAGATAGCCTTATTCTTCATTGAACAAAGCTGTTCTCTCAAGGTCTGTTTTACAGCCAAAGTTCACAGCAGCGTCAGGAGGGGATATACACACTTTACAAATTCTTGATTGGAGAAAGAGTATACTCCAGGCAATTAGTCCCCACTCTTCATTAAGATTCCATATGTCTCTAATTATACAAGTGTCATTAAACACAGAGCTTGTGTAGCTACATACACAAACCTCTGTGGAACAGATCAGCAAATTATAGTTTCTGCTCAGGAAGAGGAAACACTGGCGTAAGAGGAAAGCATTTGGCATTGGGAAAGAGTTGTGAATGCATTGCATGGGGTTAAAACCAAGGACATATCTGCATCTTCCCCCACCTCATTTTAAAATAGTAACTGTTCTCATTTGGAAATGCATTGTACTGAGCCAAAACTACAGCAAGAATGTGAGATGCCAGAAATGCAGAGATTACTGCAGGACATCATCCAGGAAATTAGGGTATCAGTTTTTGAAACAGGCTTATTAATGAATTAGAGGGATACCACAGGGTTGCTCCACAAGACTGTAAGAATGACCTTGCTGGAATCAAGACCAAGGTTCATACGGTGCAGAATTAAATTGCCAACCTTCCAGAGATTTCTGAAATAAACTCACAAGCAGGACTTTCTGGTCAGTAATCTGTTTCTCCCTGCTTCTAGAGCTGGGACACATTTTAGAAGCTGAACTAAATAAGGTCAATGTTCCACACTTACTGAACAATTTTTACTCATGAAGAAGGGGATTCCCACTGTTGATCAGCCAGGGTGGGTGGGAGGAGATAGATTTTTGCCAGCCTTTTTCCTGGTGACTTTTGGTTGATTGCATTTTCCTTCTTATTGAAATCAAAGATCAGGAAAATGTCTACTTTAGACAGAGGCAAACACAAGTATGGAACCTCGTGCTAAGGCTGCCAAAAGAAATGGAGCTTAGTAACCCCACCTCATCCACCCCTGCAATGGCACTGCTATCACCCCTGAAACAAAGATGCTTTCTAATGGTAGAGGGACCCCTTTTGTTGTTGTGTGCCTTCAACTCATTTCTGATTTATGGCAACCCTAAACAGAACCAATCATGGGGGTTTTCTCAGCAAGATGTGTTCAAAAGGTTTTTTTGCCATTGCTTTTCTCTCAGGCAGAGAGAATATGACTTGCCCATGGTCACTCAGTGGGTTTCCATGGTCAACTGGGAATTCGCACCCTTGTCTCCAGCACTCAATCCACTACTCCATGCTGGCTCTAATCTTTAGTTTGCAATTATGAAAATACAAGCAAATAAATGCAAGAGCATGTGGCAAACAACCTGCCATTTCATATACTGGTGAGACAAATTTTGAATTGCTTATAACAGATTCCAGGACAACATAATGTTTTCCAGTGTATGCTAATGTAAAGAGCAGACACATCACTGGCTTTCAACATTTAACCAAAGGGTACTGAATAATCTACAAATGCAACAGACAAAGGCCTTCAACATGGAAAATTTCAATTAAAGTATCAATTTAAAATATGTGAACTATGTTTTAAAATTATTTATTGATGATATAATACTCCACTGTAACTCAGTTGTAAAAATAAGCAAATATATGCAAGTGTTAGAGAAACTGTAATGCTAGAAGTACTTTCTTTCACATGTGGTAGTGTTGTTCAAAGATTTTGGGTGGAGATTTTCAATGAATTGGGAAAATTACATTTTCACCAGCACTAGGTTTACTCTCTTTATTTACAGAAGAAAACAAAAAGCATACTAGTAAAAAACTAGTTTTTGTATAGCAGCTTGTATGGTGATTGCTGAAAAATGTAAAGGCCTACACAATTTCACTCTGGAGTGTTGGCCTGAGAAGTTGTGTTCTCTTACTTGCATGGAAAAAGGGACGCAAGGGGTTATCAACTTAAGAAATGTACACCATGACTATTACAGACTGGTTTGTGTTTATTTCTTTTATTAATAAAAACAGAGGTAATCTAGATCCACTTGATTCACATGTTGGTCTTTGGAACAACATCTTAACTTCAAGTCTATAAAAAGAAATGTGCGCTCGCGTGCGCACGCGCACACACACACACATTTATTATTTATTTTGTTAAGGAATGCTGACTGTAAATTTTGTTTTGTTCTGTTGAATTTTGTTAAGTGATATTTCTTTTAATAAAAAATAATTTTCCCTGCCAGTGTATCCTGACCGCAGATCAGGCCTCTTCCTCTCCCATTACCTATTCAAAATGGGAGGAGGTCCTGATGGGTACACTGACCCCATCGCTGCAGCTGATACCATCTTCTGTGCTCTCCTGGCATAGAGGAGGCTGGCCACAACATGTTACCAAGTCCCTCTGCATGCAACCATGCAGGGCTCCTGTGGGACACCTGCCCTGACCTGGCAGAGCATGGCATACTGGCAGCAGGAGCAACAGTCTGGCCTGCCAGGATGGACTCCTGCAGACACATTGTGTACCATATGACAGAGTTAAGCAGGCATTATTTTTTTTTTAAAAAAAAAGGTCTATTGTTCCCTATCCTGTCTTCCCCCCATCTGAGCCCTGTATCTGCTCTGGGGGTGGTGAGTGTGGAGACCCGTACATGGTCAACCCACCACCTTAACACTCTGACTTTAGGATGGCAGTCATGTGGGGTCTCTTGCATCCCACTGCTGCCCCCAAAAGAATGGGTGAAGCACCAACCACTTTTTATTGGGACAGCCCTTTGTGTCCCTGATATCAGGTAGTGTGGTTTAAATTAAATGGAGGCCAAGCAGCTTTAAATTCTAACAAAAGTTTATTGAAAAATATAAAACAAATACACTGTAGTTGAGTATTAAAGTTGTTAATCTTCTTAAGGCTTAGTTACATCAGATTCCTTTTAAAATAATAACCTCAATCTAGATGCACCAGCACTACTAACTCAGGAACAAAGTCCTAAATCCCCTTTATATACTTGACTTGCTCTGAGCCTCTCCCTACTAGACTCTCCAAGTCTATTCAGTCCCTCTCTGGACCCTTAAGACCCTTCTGTGGTCATCAGACTGAAAAGTTCCCTCATGAACTCTAAGAGCACAGTCTCCCTTCCATGTAACTCTCTCTTTCCAGTCAGACCTCAAAACAATTAACCCCTCTCACTCTCTGTCAGGCCTCTTTTATAGCCATGCCCAGCTGCCTTCCTATTGGCTGGGCACCTGCTGCTCTGAGATTGGCTAAAAGAGTGGCCTTTTCATCACAGTGAGGACTGCCCAGGGGGAGAATGAGGCAAAAGCCTGCATCATCAAGACTGCTATGAGATGGGGAAAAGAGGGATATATTGCCCATCAAGACAAGCCTTTTGTATTGTCCTTCACCACCGGCTACACTGCCTAATGCAACTGGAAGTTCTGTTCTAAGCATCTCTGGAGAGACTTCTGTTCCTTACTCCTGCTATATTAGCTAGTGGCCAACACTATATCCCTTAACATTGAATTCCACAAGCTGAGCATGTGCTATGTGAAAGTACAGCTACTCTTTTTTCTTCTACAGTGATTTAGGCCTTATTTGCATTGGCCACTTGACCCAGGACCTGTCCAGAGCATAATGCTCCAGACTGGCCCAGGATTGACCACAATGACAGCCACATGCATAGGGCTCAATGTGGTGGTGCATTGTTGCCCACATGAGCCAGCTGGGCCAACATCACATCAGCCCCACTGGTCCATCCCTTTCCCCCTTGTGCTGCCACTGCATTGCCAGCCAAGCAGCTCCCTGTAAAAGTCTGGCAAGCAGCATTGCCTCAGCTGAGGCCATAAATGGGTGCCCAGACATGTGATGAACAAGGAGGGGGTTGCTTTACCCCCTCTTCATTGATCACATGGGCACCCCATTCTGCCCTCAGCAGAGGTGACCATGCTAGACAGGCTTTCCATGGCTGCTTGGCCAGTGAGACAGCTATGGCAGGAGCATAGAGAAGAGGATGGATCACATAAGAGCTGCCACTTCCTCACAAGCAGGAGCTCCACGGAAAGCCTATCTAGTGGGGGCACTTCTGCTGAGGGAAGAATGGAGTGCCCATGCAAGCAATGAGGAGGGGCTAAAGTAACCTATCATTGTTGATCACATGCCTGGGTGCCCATTTCTGGCCTCAGCAGAACCAGTGGCACATCTGGCAGGCTTTCCACGGAGCTCCTGTGGGTGAGGAGGTGGCACCAGTGGCTCTGATGGCAGACCATCCCCTTCACTGTGCTCCTCAGTGCAGGAAAGGAGGATGGCACTGCTCTTGCTATGTGGACAACTGGATTGGCCGAATTAGACCTGATCCAGCTGTCCACACACCAACAGAACCTGAAGCCACTCCAGGGTTTCTGGAAATGAGCAGACTTTCCCCCAACTTTGTTTAGCGTAGACAAATTTGGGTTAAGGGCTATTAACTCCCTGGAAGTAACCAAACATCATGATGGTTGCCAGCACCAGATTTGAGGTAAGTACAGTGATTTTGGCCCATGAAGACATGGCTGTAGTCAAGGCAGAAGCGCAAGGTCCTATTCAGGAGAGGGAGTAGGAGGGAATGCAGAGAGCATGCAGTGATCAATTGTGCAGATTTTTTTCTGCATACGCTCGGAGGCACTCTAAATATTTCTGGCTAAGAATTCCCCACATTTAGTTCAGTGACTGTAATAAGGTCTCGTCCAAATGGTGAAAATAATCCAAATAGCATTTGAATGGAAGATGATCTGTCTAAGCAGACATTCACATCAATACATCTCATTCAGATGTGGGGTAGCAAAATCCACCATAAAGCTCCAAAGGGGTAGCCTTCGGAGCTTTTATCAGAGTTTTTAAAAAGCTCTGTGGGACATGCAAATGTGCGATCATTAGGACAGTCACATTTGCATTGCTGTGACAATGCAGCATAAGCTGATTGCCGGATAAGCATGGGGCTGGGCTAGCAAACAGGCAAAGTGCCTGCAGCCACCATGTTGGATTTTCAGCTAAGCTAGAGATTGGTAAGGAGATAAAGCAGTGATCTTTCTCCCTCTTTTCTTATTTTTTTTTCTTTTGTAAATATGAACTATCACTTGTGCGTATCATGGTAAACAGTTTTTTTAAAAAAATGCAGTGGTGGCAGATTTAAAATATCAAGTAAATCACTGATGGCCACCATATTGGCTAGGTGGAATGCAAAGTTTTTTGGGGGGTGTCTTTTGACCATTAAGACAGGTCACAGCACTGTGAATTGCTGTTTCTTCAGAGGAGACTGTATTTTCCCCTCTTGTATAGAAGGGATCTAAGCGACTTTCTGCTGTACTTGCAGTGCGTCATTGTCCTCTAATTGAAAATAATACATAATTCCATAATAACTTTTACCTCAGGAATGGGAACAGTGCAGCCCCCCAGATGTAGTTGAACTATAATTCCCAGAAGCCCTAATCAAGATAGCCAATGGTGAGGTATGCTGGAATTTGCAGTTCAACAACATCTGGGGGGCTGCATTATTAACACTCCTGCTACCACCCCATCATTACTTATTAACTGTAATAATCAAAGACAGTACAGATATTGGAAGAGAGAAGGCAGAAAAGAGAGGAGAGATAGACATGAGTGATCAAACTTAACTGAAGAGGTAAGATTAGATCCCATATTTTAGGACAGCCTTTCCCAACATGACACTTTCCAGATGTGTTGAAGTCTCACCATCCCCAGACAGGAATTGTATTATGTGATTTGTAATCCATTTGAGGGGGAGGGAGAGAAATCCAGTTTTTGGGGAAGGCAATTGTAATCCCCCCCCCAAAAAAAAACCCACTTTTGAAGCTTCTAGTAACAAAATATTCTCCTAGGATCAAAGGTGATAACCTCTACGCCATTTTTCTGTAAATCACATGGTCTGTCCCAAAATTGCTCATTTGGTATAACAAGTTAATGGCTGAGATCCTGGATCAGGAGTTGCATTGCTCCACATAGGCAGAGCCACAACACATCTCCTCCTCACCTCCAACCCACATTTTAAGCTGCTACACCTCCACAGCACAGCCATTTAAAGGTCAGTGCAAAGTAAGGAGATTTTCCCATAGCTGGATGGACAGTGACAAGCATTCTGTAGGACAATGCTGATGTCATTACTATCTAGCCAGGTATAGAGACACAGTGGGACACTGTTCTGCTTTCCTACTATGCACAGCTGGTGTGTGGGTAAGGAGATGGCCGTAGCAGCTTAAAGGGTAAGTTTTAGAAGGTTTTGTTTGTTGTGTGGTTTGCAGAGAATTCTGACCTTGGCAATGACCAAAAAAAGTGAGATATACAGCCATAAGTTGAACATATGTTTCATAAATCACTAAGAGGATGCCAGCCAATTAATGATAACTCACCTAATTACATTATTTCAGTTATTAGAGTTGATGATAGTTGAATTAATTGCTCAGTTTTAAAACATGTAACTTTCTCACATTAATTTTCAAACAACATTTCAAGTTTTTCAAATTCCTTGGAGCTTGCATCTTAAAAGTATACTGAGGTAGAGATTACATCTTGCTGAAATGCGTGGGAGAATTAAACAGGTTCTTCTCAGTACCAAATGTGGTTGGTTCTCCATTCTATTCCTTAACTAATTTCTAGATCATCACCCTAATCAAATCTTTATAGATAGCTTTTATACTCAGATGCTCTCTCCTAGACATATAAAATGCTTTCTGATTTATTCTTTTTCAGGTATTAGACTGATGCACACACAGACACATAGTTTTCAATATGAATTTGCATTTCAAATTCACAAGATGACTGACTTATTACTTGAAGGTTAATTAATTGAATATTTCAGTTGTCATAGGTCCCTAAGAAAATCTTGATATACAAATGGCTCCTCTTAGCCCCAACACAGGCTTAACAGCTGCTAATATCAGATATGGATATTATTCTTCTGCATACCAAGGTTACTGCTCTGGTATATAGATACATTTCCCAGAGTTAAATGTCTGACTGAAATGGACACCCCTCTCTCAGACACAATATTCAGGAATATATACATCCTGTTTGCTGTTTGGACCTCTGCTTCACCAGTGGGGCTCTGCTCTTTGCAAGACCGAGGCCCTGACTTAGCAGGTACTGCTCACCATCCACCATAGCTACCTTGTCTGCCTGGGACATAAAAGCAGGACTTTTTTTTGGGGGGGGGAGCTGCCAGCAGGGTTGTCACTGATGGGGGAAAAAAACAAAGGAGGGGCCACCCCTTGGGGAAGCCACTTTGGGGGTAAACAAGAGGTGAGGGTATGTCTTTTTGCCTGACAGAGGGAAGGGTTCATTGCCTGCTTTTAACATCTGCCTGTCTGTATATTGTATTGGTTGTTTTCAATAGCTACTGATTTGTCTGCCCAATACAGTGAAACAAAGCATGGTACCCCCAGTCCTCATACACCATAATAATTCGCAATATTTAATAATTTGGCTTTAATGTGTCCTTCCACAAAAGCTGCAGTAGACCAGGGCCCCTGAAAAATTCCAGAGACACTCTGGCTGGAAAAAGCCTAGTCATTTATCGCTTTAAGGAGAGGTCATGGGAAATTCCAAATCTCAAGGCAACACAAAGGTCAAACCAGACCTAAAGAAATGTTCTCTGAGCACACCCGCTGGCAGACAATAAATCCCATCGACTGTAGTTGAGATATCCTTTGTCTGTATGCAACATCTTCCCTGATTCCCAAGCCTAGCAATCGGGAAAGGGTAGTCACTGCTTTCAGTTTCAAAGCGATTGCACATCAGCAAGTACTTGCATCTCTGGAGATTTGTTGTTCAATCAGGAAAATCTCCTGAAAGGTATTGTTCTCTCTCAAAATTCCATCACCTCTGGCCATGTTTTTGGATATAAATACTAGCCCAAAACCACACCGCACCATGCACAATTCACTTTCCTGGGGACACTCTGTCCCTCTGTGCAGTCACACATGCAAAAGTTATTTGCCTGAGGACACTCTGCCCCTCTGTGTAGCCACTCCTGCTTCCTCCATTCATGCAGCCAGTCTGCTTTGAGACTTCAGACTATAGGACAGGTTGTATAACCCACAACATCCTTCTTCTATACCATCCATCCAAGTGCCTTCCATCTTTCTTTTGTTAGTCTTGTGTGAATGCTTTCTTGTATGAATGTGTACATGACTGGTGTTATTACTGTTGAACCTGCAATAATGATCACTGTTAATCTTGTGTATTATGCGTGCCCATTCAGAGCTATTAGGGGTATACATAGGCATAAAGGTCCCATTGTTTCCCCCTATTGCATTGCCAAGTTAAATTGCTGCTAATTTCCCCACATAATTAATAACTTGATTTCATGTGGAATTTCCACATTGCTAGCAGTTTTGGTAACAAAAGGAAGGATGTGTGTTCTACAGGAGGAAGGGAGCACACAGGTTCATGTAGCAGCCATTGGAGTCATATAGGGCAAAGAGAGAAATATCAAGGGAGGAGACAATTATATTATCAAGGAAGAAGGGAGTGTAACAGGGTGCTTGTTTTCTCCAAACTGTATCCCAGGTCAAATAGCCTGGATAGCCTTGGTGACAGTGGCCCTGGGTTCAAAATGCTGCTGTTGAATGTCAGGTCAGCAAATTGAAAAACAAGTGCTATTCAGGATTTGATTGTGGATGAACATGCCAGCCTGGCCTATATACAGAGAGCAGGCTGGATGAGATTGGGGGGAGTGGTCTGTCGTGATTCCATACCTATGACTAGGTGTCCTCTCTCACAGTCTGCAGGTTTGGGGTTTATATACCTCAAGGTGGGTAGCTAGGACAGTAGAAGGATTCTGTTGGTGTACCAACCACCCTGCTGCTCAACAGTCTCCCTTCCTGAGCTAACTAGGGTGGTTTTGAGGTTGGCATTGGAGTCTCCACAGCTAGTAGTGCTGGGGGACTTCAATATCCATGCTGGGACTGCTCTGTTGGGAGTGACTCAGGACTTCATGGCCTCCATGACAACCATGGTTATGCTACAAGTGGTATCCAGCTCTACTCATGCTGTTGGGCACACTCTGGACCTTGGTGTCTGTGCTGGATAGGGTGATTGGTGTGGAGGAACTCTCTGCAGTTCTGTTGCCCTGCACAGATCATTATCTGGTCAGGTTTAAGCACATTGAGATTTGGAACATCTGCAGGGGTGAGGGACCAATTAGGATGGTCCTCCCCAGGAGACTGATGGATATGGACAGATTCTTGATGGCTTCTGTCACATCAACAGGTGATTCTCTTGAAGATCTGGCTGAACTCTGGAATGGGGACATGGCAAGGGCAGTGGACACAATTGCTCCTAAGTGTCCTCTCTTACAGAGTGGAGCCAAACCACCTCCCTGGTTTTCCAGGGAGTTGGCAGTGATGAAGTGAGTGAGACAGAGACTAGAGATATGTCAATGGAAGACTCAAAGCAAGCCTGACCGAACATGGGATACAGCCTACTTGAAGGCCTATGCTGTAGCAATGCAGACAACAAAATTATTTTTGGCTGCCACCATTACATCTTCAACAAGCCATCTAGCAGAGCTGTTCAGAGTGGTCTGAAGTCTATTAAACACTAGTCCTCAAGCAGAAAATACAGACCACTGTGAAAAATTTGCACAACACTTTGCAAATAAAGTAGCTCACATGTGCTCTGACTTGAATGTTGTAGTTGATGCAGTTCCAGAGGATGTAACCTTGGCTCCTGTTTGTCCAGTGCTATTGGATACTTTGTACAGCTTGAAGGTATGGACAGGATTCTTGGAGAGGTGAGTGCCACCACATGTGTGCTAGACCCTTGCCCTTCCTGGCTTATCAAACAAGCTAGAGGAGGACTGATTGAGTGGGTGAAGGGGGAAGTTGATGCCTCCTTACAACAAAGCATTGCAACTTGCTTAAAGGAGACAATTGTAAGGCCTTAGTTGAACAAGTCATCTCTGAATCCTTCTATAATGGATAATTATCAGTCAGTGTCAAACCTACCATTTTTGGGCAAGGTATTGGAGCATAACAATAGCAATAGCACCTGCATTTCTATACCACTTTATAGTGCTAAGCACTTTCTAAGTGGTTTACAATGTGTTAGCTAATTTCCCACAACAAGCTGGGTACTCATTTTACTGACCTCAGAAGGATGGAATGCTTAGTCAACCTGGAGCCCTGAAGGACTGAACTCACAACATTGTGATTGCAGTACTGGCATTTAACCACTGCGTCACCAGAAGCATGTGGTGTCCTCCCAACTCCAGAGGTTTCTGGATGAAATGGGTTATCTTGATCTATTTCAATCTGGTTTCAGGCCTGGTTATGGGACAGAGGTAGCTTTGGTTGCTTTAGTGGATGACCGATGCAGTGAACTGGACAGGCGGAGTGTGTCGCTGTTGGTTCTGCTGAACCTCTTGGTGGCTTACAGTACCATTGACCATGTTATCCTTCTGGGGTGCCTTGCTGGGATGGGACTTGAAAAAATTGTTTTAAGGTGGATCCATTCTTTCCTGGAGAGGTGAATCTAAAAGTTGGTTCTGGGGGACTTCTAGTCAACCCTCTGGCCTGTAGGATACTTCCAGCTCTGTTTTGTCCTCCATCTTATTTGACATCTACACAAAACTGCTGGGAGAGGTTGTCCAGAGTTTTGGGGTGCAGTTCCATAAATATGTGAATGATGTCCAACTGTACTACTCCTTTCCATCCCAATCCAAGGAGGCTATCCTATTCCTAAACCAGTGTCTGTCATCAGTAATGGACTGATGAGGAGAATAATAAGGAGAGTAATGGAATGAGGAGAAACAAATTGAAACTTAATCCAGAAAATGACAGAGGTAATCTTGGTCAGTCAGAAGGTAGATCAGGGACAAGAAATTCAGCCTGTGTTAGATGGAATTACACCCCCCCTGATGAAACAGGTTCACAGCTTGGGTGTACTCCTGGACTCAGCTTTGGACTTGGAGACCCAGGTTTCTATGGTGACTAGGAATGCTTTTGCACATTTAAAGCTTGTGCTACAGCTGCATCCATTCCTTGAGATGCCAGATTTTGGCCACAGCAGTACATACTTAGTTACATCCCATTTGAACTACATTAATGCACTTTACTTGGGGCTGCCTTTAAAGAGTGTTTGGAAACTTCAGCTGGTCCAAAAATTTGTAGCCAGACTGTTAACTGGCACAGGTTACAGAGCTCCAGTTGAAACAGCTCCACTGACTGCCAGTTTGTTTCCGGGCACACTTCAAAGTACTGGTTATGACCAATAAAGCCCTATATTTATGTGGGTAACTACTTCTCCATGTGACCTCAAGAGGAGTTGCAACTAGCAAGAGGGTCTGTAGAAGGGGAACTGTCATGCAGCTTTGTCCAAAGTATCATATCTATGTCCAGTTGTGACAGCACACCTTTAAGATGAGACATGGGCAAAAATAAGCCCAGATCAATCAAAAAACTCATCCAACTCATGGGCCCTGAGTGGAATTATCCATGGCAGGTAGATAGCAGGAGATGTAATCTTCCTTTTCACATCTAAAGTTTAGGTGCCAACACAGAAGGTTCTTAACTTGTTGCTCACATGTCTATTTCATTGTAGATCTTATAAAGCTAGTAAAAGTGTTTCTATTTACAACATACTTGCATTTCAGTATCTAACATCATCTATTCAACATGAGAGCTGATCATAAGAGAACACTAAACCATGTTGTAGTACTGATGTGAATGCTAGGTGTAACATGGCTGATCTTTCAGAAATGTTTTTGTGCCCTTTTACACCTTCTTTCATTATTTTTTGCATGTGTATGTAAAGTACACACTGACAATTTCAGGGACATTTCACTTTTTCTAATCAACTATAAGTATGGGGTGTTAACACAATAATTATTCTTATAGCAATGAAGTTTTAATATGGCAGGAATCCAAGATCCCCCCTCCCCTTACTCTTGAGATAATAGACAAGGTTCAACATTTGACTTTCAAATGAATCAAAATGTCAGCCAAGTTTTGATTTGTCATACAGTATAGGCATATTAATTGCCCCAAAATTCTAGATTAAGATTGAACTAATGAGCTAAAAAAAGGCTAAAGTTCCACTGATATCGCCTAAGATAATTGGAGCTAAATATTTTAGTTTTCTTACACAAAGTTTCCCCAATAGCCAATCTAATGGAGAATTTCACTCAAAGTGAATTGTCCCTTCTTTCATAGCTTGTGGGAATTTAATGTTAGATACATGTTAACAAAAATACAAAGTGACCTGAAGCCCTGTAATGGACTGGTGAAAAAAAAAGGCAGTGTAAAAACAAGATATGTGCCAAAATGAAATCAAGTTAAGAACATTTAAAGACAAATATGTAACTTGGTTGCACACATTTCACAGTTTAGCCTTTACAAATTTGCACAGCATTTTTTCATTAGTCAAAAACACAACAGAGTAGGAATAGGAATCTTTTTATCATGTGTGGATTCTCTTTGCCCATTCTTAAACACCTCTAAATTAAGTTACAGAGATGCAACCATGCAATTTTGTTAGTTTAAAATATATTCCAGCTTGCATCCCATGTAAAATAAATATTCCCTAATATTTAATGGCCCTCAAAATTCCTCTAGATTTGTCTATGAATTTATCTTAAATTATGCCTTAGGAGAAATATGCTGGCAATTTAAAAATGAGATACAATCTCTGAGAAATCAAATTGTGTCAGTTTTGGAGAGTCTCTCAGTGAAACATTTCAAATTCATGGAAAATTTGTGTTATCTGATTCTGTGGCAATATCTGGTTTTTTTCAGTATCTCTGTGATGAAAATAGATTATAAAGAATGGGTTGGATTCTGATTTAGGCACATACAATGTGATGTCCCCATCCTAAATCTCCTTGGCAGCCAGTCCAATTCTACACAGTGTTAGGAACCCAACTGCAACATGTAGACTGTGGTGCAGGGTCCAGAGCCTGGGGGAAAGGGGGAATCCCACCTAGTTTGATGAAAACACACTGGGTGGCAGTGTCAATAAAGAAGACAATGCCAGCTGCAACAACCATGGCAGCCTCACCCACACTTTGTCTTTCAATACAAGGCTTCAGCAGAAGAACAGGATGAGGGCAAAAACCCTTCCTTGTCTATCCTTTGGTCAGCTTTGGGGTGGAGCATCAAGTCAACCATGGAAAAGACTTAAGTCCATCTTCCCATCTTACCTTCAGCCTTGTCAAGCCTGGGCCTGTCAAAGTCCTTATTACCACCCCAGGGACTTAGCATTTTGGCCTCCATTCCTGTGCCAAGCCTGCTCATTAACAGTTTATTTCTGCCGCTAATTCTCTTTAAAAACACACAATCAAATGGCCCCTGTTCTCCTCTTACATGTATCAGTTTTTAAATCAGGTGTAAACCTCTAGAGCTAAATAGAAATTTACATTGCAGAAAGTGAAAGAAGCATGTGTTCCCATGCTTATCTGCTCCTGCCAACCTTGCACTAAGGATTTCATAATTGCTTGGCTACTGCTGACACCAACACAACTTGCTCAAACAGTATGCCCTAGATTGCTGTTAGCAATGTCAGCTTTTCCTGGGAAACCAAGACAATGAGAAGAAATCTCAGCAAGCAATGGATGGAAGCTGGCTTATGGGAAACTTTTTTGTTCCAAAATACAAACTATTACATCTCACAATGTCCTCAGTTACTAATTTGAAAACCTATACTGTGAAATATATTTTATTGAAAGTGGGAAGGAGCTGATACACTACCCTCAGTTCTCAGCACAGGAAATAGACCAAACAATAAGCATGCTAACAAAGCAATTTTTGCTCCTATAAACCAGGGTGAGAAATGAAGTCAAAGTATTTTGGTCTTCAGCTCACAGAAGCCCCATCTAGGATAACCAATGATAGGTTTTATGTGAGTCGCTGTCTAAATCAGTAGAGGGCCAAGTTTTTCCACTATATACATTCAATGACCAAAAATCCTGCCAGTTTAAGAGCAGAGTTAAAATCATGTCATGTTGATTCATACACCACAAAACCAGGAAACATGAAGTGTTATCACGCCCTACACCCCTTCCATATAATATCTCATAATTAGCAATATTAGAAAATTCATGGGTCTTGTAGACTGGGGAGATCAAACAGAGGTCTCAAGGACCTGGGAAGATGTTGTGGAAAAATACTAGCAGACACACCCAAGACAGGATTAAGCAAAACCCCTAGGAAACAACCAGTACAGAGGTATCTGCTAATCCCCTCTTGGACATCCTTGGTGATGAGTCACAGATCATAAACAAAACAAAAAAAATGACCTAAACAACTCTTATCCCCAGGAAATATCCCTCTGCACCCCCCTCCTATCCTACAATATGAGGTTGTCATAAACCCATCCATTCCTGTCTCTCAGCCATGAACAGCAATTAGCAGAATTATAGTTTCCTTTGTTTAAACTGTGGTTTCCTTTGTTTAAACCCATCTAAGCTTTGTCCTAAGCCCCAAAACCCCTTCAGGACATGAAATGCAGTATAAATATTAGCCCCAAACAATAGTAAAGTGTGTCACTGTGGATGATACCTTGCCACTTTCTCTGTCAGTGCTTCCGTGGATGAAGCCTCCAGTGCCACCCTCAGACTTCTGTCTGGGTTGTTCTCTACTCTCAAGACTAGTAACTATAGTGTCATATCCCAAATCTTTTCCTCTAGCTACATTTCTTCCTTAAATTACTTGTGTGGTACTTGTGAGCATGTGTTTCTCATGTGAGTGCTTTCTGTGTTGTTTCCAATAAAAACATTTTATTTTACTTTAACCTGGAGTTCTCTGCAGAGATTACTGGTGTCACCCTTGCGGAAGAGAAGGAGGAGGAGGAACAGAATGCAGGCGAGGCAGTGAAGAAAAGTGTGGTTCCGCCTGCAGAAACTGCCCAGGCTCCCTCCAAGAGGGCAGCCGAAGCAGATAAGGAAAACATACCTCACTCTGAAGAACAAATAGTCTGCCAGCCAGTGATAGATGATCCAGATGACAGGCCACCTTCCTTCTCTGAATGCTGGAGACAGAAATGCCACACCCAGCATTGTTTGAATAACACTGACCTGCTTCCTCGCTAATGAGGTCAACCTGGCCTGGAAACTCTGGCTATAAATCTGGGAGCAGTTTTTCTTCCGTTGACAATGGCTGATCTTAAATGTTGCACTCCTCCTGTGTTTCTGCTTGCCTTGACTTTGGACAGACCTCTGGACTGTTGCAGTTACCCCTTGCTGACCCTGGACTTGGATTTTGGACTTGACTCTACTGAACTCTGGACTGGCTTTTGACTACTCTTGCATCTTGTATGGACTATTGGTGACTGACTTCTGGACTGGCTCAACTTCTCTTGCTTCTATTGTGGACAATTAGCAACAGACTTTACCTGCGCCCCTCCCCTGTTGCTCCTCAGGCACTTGCCACTGTGAGTTCAGGACAACTGGTATACACCACTGAAAAGATTCCAAAGTTACCCACCTCTCACAGCATTCCATTTGAGCTAATCATAATTCCCCAAAATATTAATATAGTTCTGAGATCATGGATGGGCTCTCCATGGACACCCCCCACCTCTTTGGGTAACAAAGGCTAAGGTGGTCCACATTGCTTACAATAATGTGTCCCACATTGCTTACAACCCATATTGTTTTATGTTCTCTCAGGCCAAAATCCAAACAAGGAGTATTGAGTACTTTGTTGTTGTTAACTGTCATCAAGTCAACTTTGACTTATGGCTACTCTATGAATGAGAGACCTCCAAGTCACTTGTTATCAATAGCCCTGCTCAGATCTTGCAGATTCAGGGCCATGGCTTCCTTGATTGAGTCTATCCATCTGGAATGCAGTTGTCTTCTTTTCCTACTACCTTCTACCTTTCCAAGCATTGTTGACCTTTTTAGTGAGCCATGTCTTTTCAAGATATGACCAAAGTACAGCCAGCTCAGTTTAGTCATCTTGGCTTCTAGGAAGATTTCTAGGGAGAGTTCATGCTCGATTTGCTGTAGGACTCATTGATTTGTCTTTTTAGCAGTCCATGGTATCTACAGAACTCTTCTCCAGCACAAATTTCAAATGAACTGTTTTTGTTTTTTTTCCTAAGTACCAATCAGTAAAGATTACTCATGTTGCCTTAGATCTCTGTTGACTTATGAACCATCTGGGTATTTGTAGCTAGAAGAATCTTCCTGTGAATTCATCTTTTTGTTTGTTAGTGGTACACACTGGGCTTGTCACTTTCATGTAGACTACTTTATAGGGTTATAGCAAACAAAACAATGAGGAAAATTCCATGGAATTAAATCTGGTCCTTTTTGCAGCAGCATAAGACATAAATATGCTAAATATATATATAGAGAGAGAGCTGAGAAGTTTAATCTCACAAAAGAGGAGCTTTTGTTCCCATATACTCATTCTTGCTTTGTTATGAACAAGGTAACAAGAGAGGAGAAATGGTCAATTTCTTATCTTTCTTACACTCCATGTCATCTGCCACTTGTGATTTGATAATGTAGCCCTATTCAGGGATTCAGAAAGGAGTTAAAATGAGTACATGCACAGTAGGAAGAGGTTATTTCTGCCTTACTCTGTTGTACCTTCTTTACCTTGAAAATAGTAATTTGAAAAGGAGATACTTTGCTATGAATGTTGAAACTATGAAGGAGTCTATTTTATTCACATGTTTATTTGAATCCCTTTTGTACTGCCTGAACAAGGCTTTTGTTTGTGCTGTATTCCACCCTTGCAGCAAATTGAAATCAAAACCAAAGTTAACAAAAAACAAAACAAAACAAAAACTGGGGACATGGGGAAAATAAGGAAAGTTCCACAGAAAAATAAGTTTGCTATTAAAACAACGCTGAGACCAAAAACAATAAATAGAATGTAAATAAAGAGAGAAAGAGAATGAGAGACAAGAAGGATGAAACTGGATGGGAAGGGTCCTAGAAAAGTGCAGGTTGAAGTACTTGTAGGAAGGAAGGAGAAGCCCAACCTATAGTAAGCAAAATAAAGTGGTGTTTTTTGTTGTTGTTTTTTTTAATCATGTCCATGCATGCACTAGACCAACTGTGTAGCTATGTAGCATGCACTAGACCAACCTCAGTGTTGGGGTGGGGGGGAGTCCGATAAAGTCACTCTAAGTACTTCCACTACTTCATTCTCTAGCAGCAACTATTGGTTGGGCTAAACTAGAAAGACTAGAAAGACAATTTTCCCTCTTATTTTCTTCCCTCAAAAGGAGGAACAGCCTCCAGTCTCTAATGTGTACAGTGCTTCCATCTTATTTTTAGAGAAATGACCCAATTTTTTCCCCTTCCCTGGCAGTTCAATATACTCAACGTGATATCCTTTGGGAAATGCATCAGCACTGGCAAGCTGTAATTAGGCTTTCAGTGTGGCCAGGACCCACAGGCTTTGTGTCATATTCTTATATTTAATTTCTTCTCAAAAATAAATGATTTTAAAACTCATGATCTGCAGCAAAACATTACATCTTTTAAAATGGCACCAAACCTTTTTCCAGAATGCTCTTAGGGATACTTCACCTCTTAAATTTTCCCCCTAGACAGAACATATAGTTCTGTGTATATTCCTTTTCTCCTTACCTGTGAAGGGTTAAGATATACCCCACCCTATTGGTGAGAGTTCTTGCATTTACATCTGCAATTGCAATAACTATTTGTGTGCAAATGTGCAAAATTGCAATGAACTTTTTCGTTAGCTTTTTAAAATCTTATGTGGACTTTTCTACATAGACTTCTAAAAAAGATATCAAAATATCAGATGGATTGAATATTTTTCATAAATCAGCCAGTTCTTTTGTCCTTGTTTTATGCATGTGTGCTTTGTTTCACAGAGGGAAGAAATTGAGCAGATACATTTTAGTAAATTATGGAAACCTCTGTTGGAAAAGTCCTCCTTATTTTATTCCCATGCAGAAAAATGCTTATGGAAGTTGGAGATTTCTGGGCAATCTGTCTTGGCATGTGAAGACAGATTGTCACTGAGAATGTGAAATGCTGAGCATATTCTTCACATCCCAATCCATTCAAGGGGGGAATCAAATGTCATAATTATTAACATATTCTGGCATATCATAATGTCTGGTTAACATTACTTCTCAGTCTTCTGAATCTGTAATCTCTATGTCAATTTTCACATTTCTCCAAGCATCAAATATCACTGAGTCAAAGTTTGTGTTAGGACTACAAGCTAGATTCCACCCCTTGAACCAACCTCTTCTATCTAGAAGCCTTCACCTCTTGCCCTTTCCCCTTTCAGCTATTCAGAGTGGACCACAGGACCAGTTTGGACTCCTTAATTTCAAGGGACATGGAATTTCCTCGTCAAGCAGTTCCTCTTGCCTGGCCCCTGTCATGTTAAATAGATTGTAATCTTTTTACAATTTTTCCTTTTCTCTGCTGAAAATGTTTCTTCTTCTTCTTCTTCTCCTCCTCCTCCTCATCATCATCATTTATTTCTACAGCACCATCAATGTACATGATTCTTTATAAGACAAAACAAAACAGTTCCCCGCGCTCAACATTACAATGAGCAACAAAAAAAAAAAAAAGAAAAAGATGTTTTATGTGGAAAACAACCACATGCAAATTTGTGCAAAATAGGTCTCAAATTATAGGCTTTGAAAATTGTGTGGGGTTTGAAGACTTTCTCCCAGTGGGAAGAAAATTAACTCATTGCTTTGCTGGAGAAGAAAATGAATGCTAAATTACACCCCTAGTTTTGGCATAGGGAAGATGTAGTGCCCTTGACATTGTTCAACTACATTTCTCCAAACCACTCACCATTATCTGAGCTGTCTATGGCATCTGAGTATTGCAGTTCAATAACATATGAACAGGTATACACACTCCAATCCTGGTCTGGTTCACAGAATTGTCCTTGTGATATTTCCTGAAGTGTTGATCTTTTCTTTATGTTAATCTTATTTCTTATGACAGATATGGAAAGAAGAGAAAGGGCCCATCTATACATGGAAAAAATGTGAATTGATACAAACTCATGCATATTCAAAGCAGGATCACTTTGTCCCAACAGTGTTTGGCAAATTTGCAGGCATGCAAGGCGACCCACTTTTGCTGTCCCAACAGGCATGCCTGCAATTCAATATGGCAGCCACCACTCACATTTTAATTTTCGCTTCTTGCCACTGCCAAAAAAAAATTTAAAGGCATATTGAGGGTGCGAAAGTGTGAAGTTGTGATATTCCGCCTAAATAAATTTTAAAAAGAAAAGAAAATGGCTGTTTCATCGCATGATTGCTCCCTCACTAAAGAGAAAATCCAAGATGGTGGCTCTGGGATGCCTGCCTTCTAAGCAAGCCCTGCCCCTTCTCCCATCCAGAAAATCAGCTTTTTACTTCCACTTTTGGGGGGCTTGTGAGTAAATGTGATCAACTGTCCTAATGATCCCTAATTACATCCCCCAGTGTAGTGTAGCATTGTGTGGGGAGGGTTTCCTTGATGGTCTTGATTGAGACGAGACCAGCATAAACAACACATGGTGCTTGCATCATGATGCAAGAGGCCAAGGGGTGGAACATTGGGTATTTAGGCCAACCTCTTTCTACTTCAATTTTTTTGGCCCTCTGGCAGGACCTCAACCAAATATGGCAGGCTTGTTGGCAACAAAAGGAGGGAAGGGGAAAGAGAGGGAGAGTGAAAGGACGTGGGGACAGTGAGGGTGGCTATTTGGGGCTTACTTTGAGTGGCTCAGCATGTCAGATAGGGAGGAAGTTTGTTAGGCCTTTCCCCCAGCCCTGAGACTGATGTCCATTATCCTGGTGGGGACCGGGGTTTCTGCAGCCCTCTTATTCTCCCCATTTACTGCACAGTGGCATGACAGCCCCTGCATAGTAGTAGTAGTAGTAGTAATAATAATAATAATAATAATAGTAATAATATTTATTGTTTTATTATTTAGTTATTTATACCCCGCTCTTTACCCACAAGGCTATCAGAACGGCTTACAAATTGTTTTAAGCAATAGCAATTTACACATCTACACTGCAAGAAGTAGCTTCAAATATGTGCTAGCTAATTGCCTCCACAAGCCAGGTACTCATATCCCACCCCTCTAAGAAACACAATCGGGGTGGCTTACAACAATAAAAAATATACAGCCAAAACCATCAGTCCCACCCACAACTTAAAATACAATTAAAGAATTTAGGAATTAAAACATACTTAAAAATACAAAAATAAATAAATAAAAATAAAGAATAAATATTAACAATGAACAATGGACAGTGGACGTGTCGAGATCAGGGCAAGCTAGATTTCTTTTTTAATGTCTGGGTATCTATTCCGGAATGGCCTGCTGGAAGATATCTGTCTTAAGAGATTTTAAAAAGCTATTTAGGGTGGTGATATGACAGATCTCATCCGGTAGGCCGTTCCATAATCTGGGAGCAATAGCCGAAAAGGCCCACCATGAGATTGAAGAAAGCCTAGTTTTTAAAGTTTGTAACAAATTCCTCCCAGAGGACCTGAGTGTATGGGGAGGATTATATGGAATGAGGTGGTCCCAAAGATAAGTAGGACCCAAGCCATTTAGGGCTTTAAAGGTGATAACCAACACCTTGTACTGGGCCCGGAAACTAATGGGCAGCCAGTGGAGTGATCTTAAGATTGGTGTTATATGATCTCTTCTGGATGTACCCAACCCAGTCTGGCTGCCATATTCTGTACTAACTGAAGTTTCTGGACCAAGTATAAGGGTAGCCCAATGTAGAGTGTATTACAGAAATCAAGACAAGGGGTTACCAGAGCATGTACCATGGTCTCAAGGTCCCCGACTTCCAGGAAAGGGTGCAGCTGGCATATCAACCGAAGCTGATGACAGGCACTCCTGACGGTCACATTTACCTGATTCATCATCTGGAGCAATGGGTCCAGGAGCACCCCCAGACTATGAACATAGTCCTTGAAGGAGAGTGTGCCCCCATCCAGAACTGGAGATTGTATCCCAATGCCTGGGTTCGGGGCTGCTACCGTGCGTACCTCTGTTTTATCTGAGTCCAGCTTCAATTTGTTTTCCCTCATCCACTCCACTACTGCCTTATGACAATCATTAAGAGAAGAGATACCTTCTGAAGTCAGAGCTGAAGACCGAAGCATGGAGAAATATATCTGGGTGTCATCAGCGTACTGATAACACCCCAACCCATGCCTCCAGAGGATCTCTCCCAGTGGCTTCATGTATATATTGAATAGCATCGGGGACAGGATGGCACCTTGTGGGATGCCACAATTAAGCTCTTTCCTTGCAGAGCAACTGTCCATGAGCATCACCCTCTGAAATCTACCTGAGAGGAAGGAACGGAACACTGCAGCACAGTGCCTCCAATTCCTAGCCTTCTCAGGTGATCCAAGAGGATGTCATGATCTATTGTATCAAAAGCTGCTGAGAGATCCAGTAGCACCAACAGGGTCACACTACCCTTGTCGATGCTTAGGCAAAGGTCATCAGCCAAGGCAACGATGGCAGTCTCAACTCCGAATCCCACCCTAAAACCAGTTTGAAATGGATCTAGATAATCAGTTTCTTCCAAGACAGCTTGAAAATTGTTGTCAAAGAGGGGGTGGGAATGGTGTCCCATTTAAGGCCCCGGTGTCCTCATAGCCCAAGTGGAATTGTGAGTTATGGCCCTTTGGGCCTAATTTAATTTATCCAGGGGGTCAGGGGTATAGGAATTTAAGGCTTTTTAGTGGGCCTGAATGTAGGTGAGGCTTGTCCTTCACCAGTTTTGTCCCCCTTTGAATTACTATTGTGCGACCCCTGGTGGCAGTTTTGGAAAACTCTAGCCAGGATTATTTACTGTGTGCTTGAACTAGGCCTCTATAGGCCATGTGGTATGGGCCTGTAGGCCTTATTTTGCAGGATTTTATTTGCTATTTACCTGTTGTTGTTGTTGTTTCTGTACTTTGTTATTATTGTTGTTATTAATAATAAAATTGGATATAGGATTTTGAGTGAACATTGAAAGTACAGTGTCTTGATTGCAGTAACTCCAGTTTTAATTTCAGATAAAGATACTCTACCAGTTATTGTTATTAGGTAGATATGTGCCCTATTATCAACGATACAGCTTTAAATTTCATCAATAGTTTAAAAGGGATAATATGGTGTCAAAGAGAGATGGTTCTAACAGCAAGGGCCCTGCTAAGAAAACTATCCCTAAGCAAGCATCCCCACCAGTCACATCATCCTCAGAGGATGAAGGGCCCGATATTAATTATGATGTTTTGGCCTGTTTCCAAGCCCTTGAAGAAGCTAATGTAAAACGTGCCAAAAAAGGTGGAAAGGGAGGGCTACACTAAAATCTGAAGTGACACCTGATGTTCTGGCCCATATTGCTGCCCTAGAGCAAGCTGCAAAGATGGATGCTGGGACATCTGATGCTTGCAAGGAAGAAGGAGCTCAAGCATCTTCTGCTGAACTTGGGGATCCTCATCAGGACCTGGCTTCACCTATGGTTTTTTGTGAATCACAACACACACACATAGGATACCCTGGCCAGTTTAACTGGCCTTGGGAGCCATGGAATCCTTCTCAGATACCCACACCTAGTGTTTGGAGCATTCAAAGCCCTAGTGATGGGCACACATTGGCAGGGTCACACGACTGGGGTTTTAAACAGCAATAACCATATCAAAACTATGGTCAACCCTTATGGCTATCTCCTTTGCCAGGAGAAATGCTTGGTTGTGGTACTAATTTTATGGGACAACAAGGTGTTTTTGGAGCAGGTTTGAACATTACCTCCCCTTTGGGGAGCATGTCCCTTTGCTAGGTGAACATTTGGCTCAAAATACAAAAGATATATACATATATATAGAGAGAGAGGGGGGGGAAATATGTCAACATTTTTCTCTGTTATACAGGGAATTGGAAAAGAAAGAAAAGGATGAGTTGGAAGATAAGGAGGGGGAAAATTAAGGAAGCATAGGATAGACAGAAACTGGGCCAACTAGCTTTCAGGATTTTTTATATATTCAGGGGTGATTGCACTTGCTTAACCACATAGAGCTTATTCACTAATTAGATATATGGACATTATTTATAGAGCCTACGTTGATTTTTCTGTGCCAGCATGGTTGCAATATGAGAAATTATTTCATTTAATGATAGCTACGTATCCAGGCATGCACTGGGATGCAATTCACTCGCAGTTATGGCTGCAGGTAATGTCACCAGCAAGGCTAACTGTAGGGGAAAGGACACAGAGTGGTCACCTTTTGCAAAATGACAAAGGAAATGCTCTAACTCAACCCCAGGCTTCTCAGGGACAGCAGCCCCACCTGCTGTGTTGGGAGTTTGGAGCTAAGGGTACATGCACACATCAGCCTTGTAATTTTAGGCACAAATGTTCTATATTTGGGGCTGGTCATTCCTTTCAGAAATGCCCCAGGATATGTGGTCAATTTGGGGGTGGAAAAAACAAAGAGGAGGAGGAAAAAGAGCACGTAATCATCCCCTCCAAAAGGGACCCAGCCCAGTTAGACTGGATAGGCTGTTGGTGTGGCTGCATCTTTACCCAGACAGTCAGGTAGCAAATTACCTGAGGGAAGGTTTTCAATTTGGTTTTAGGATCCCCTATCAAGGACAATATTGTGCTTTTATGGCTCACAAATTAAAATCTGTTAATGATTTAGAACACATAGTCTGGGGGAAAATTAGAAAGGAAATAGCTGAAGGTAGGGTGGTGGGTCCATAAGGTAAGCCTCCAGTTCCCAGTTTAACAATGTGCCCATCGGGAGTGGTTCCTAAAAAAATTGCCTGGTGAATATAGAATAGAATAGAATAGAATCTTTATTACAGTCATAGACCAGCCCAGGTAAAAAGGGATATAGAATTAAGTTAAAAACACAGGATAAAAACAGGCTAAAAGCAGTATTTAAAATGTCCCTTCAGATTACATAGCTCCAGTATAACAAGACTAAGTTAATACTATTCTACTGTGGATGTCATTCTCTGTCAAATTTTAACATCAGCTGCACAGTCTCTGGCAACATTATAAGTTGTTCCTGGGTTGGTGTCTGAAACCAACAAGTTTATGTAGAATTGTCCAGTGTGCCCTTGGTATTTATGCAACAGGGGTGAAATAAGACTGAGACATATGTCCCTGTAGCATGAGCACTGGAGTAATACATGCTCTGTTGTTTCTATTTGGCCTGAGTTGCAGGGGCACAGTCTGTCTGAGAAGGGGATCTTCTTGCATTGGCCTTCAAGGACTGCTGAAGGGAGGGCACAACACCATGCAAGACTAAAGGCCCTTCCATGTGTAGGTATTTAAAGTGTTGCTAAGTATGCCAAAGGAGAGGCTAGATATCTGTTGGAGTCACTAGCAATGAAGGTTGGAGTGCAGGCTAGATCCAGTTGTCGCTCTATATCTACCACCCGTTGTTTGATAGTAACTTTCACCCTATCATATCCCAGGCTAAGCAGAAGATCTGGAGAAAGACCCAGTGTTGAAATTTTAGAGATCACTGTCTGTTTCCAGCTGGATTGGAAATCATCACTTAAGGTTAGTGGAGCAAGGCCAGTGGGAAAGAGGGATAGTCTGAGCCAATAGCTGAGTATGGTCACCTACACTCTGGCCTCCACTTTCATAAGTCCTGACTCCAGTTTCAGAGCTGCATTAGAGACATGTTTTAGAGTTTGGAAAGCTGTTCTTAAATATGGAATATAGAATTATCCACCATCTTTCATATACCTGGGGCGAGTCAGTTAATAACTTTATCCCCAAGGAGTTTTGTGCAGTCAGATATACATCATTTGATTCAGCCATTCAGATCATTAAGAGACATGGTTTGGGTGCTGAGCTGCCTAAATGTGATATCAAGTCTGCATTTCATATGCTACCAGTTCATCCTGAAGATTTTGAGCTTCTGGGCTTCTTGTTTCATGGCATGTTTTACATGGATTGGGCCCTGCCAATGGGGTGCTCTGTTTCATGCACTGCTTTTGAGAAGTTCAGTACTTTTTTTGAATGGATGATAAAACATCAGTCAGAGTTGAATGGGATCTTCCACTATTTGGATGATGTCTTGTTTATCGGAGGCTATGGTATAGTTGTTTATGGCCATATTTTAGCTGAGTTTACTACCCTTATGGATGACCTTGGTGTGCCTCTGGCACACAAGAAAACTGAATGTCCAGTTCAATAGTTGGTGTTTTTCAGGATTGAGATAGACATGGTGAACCAATTGTTTAGATTGCCTCTAGAAAAGGTGAAGGATTTGGGTCAGAGGGTGCAAGCCTTTTAAATCAGGAATAAAGCTACTCCCTTAAGGAATTTCAGGAGCTGATAGGGCATCTTAACTTTTCTTGTAAAGTAGTGGCTCCCAGCAGGGTTTTCTTAGAAGGCTTTGTGACACTATTAAAGGTGTCTCGTTGCCACATCACCAAATTAGAATTACAGGCCACATTAAGGAGGACCTGCAGATATGGGAACAGTTTTTGAATGAATTTAATGGGATATCATTTTGGAGGGAGGAAATTAAGTTACACAATGCACTTCAGATAGCATCAGATGCCTCGGGATCTTTGTGTTTGGGGGTTTATTTTAGAGGAAGACAGTGTGCTCATACCTGGCCACCAGACTGGTCAGCTACAGGGGTCACAACTGACCTGACCTTTCCAGAATTTCTTCCAATTTTAGTCACAGTAAAGATTGGGGCAGGGGAATTTGCGAAATCCTCTGTGTGTTTTTGGTGTGACAACATGGCCACGGTAAAGGTGATTAATTCTGTCATCTTGATCACACAAGGTGATGAGGCTGATGAAGGAGTTCACACTTCATTGTTTAAGATATATTATTTTCTGCCATCCACATTGCGGGAGTTGAAAACAAACTAGTTGATGCTCTTTTCCACATGCTGATGGACCGATTCAGACTGATGACACCCGAGGCAGCAGCTGAACCAGACTCGATGCCAGTGGAGCTCTGGGAACTTGGAAGGACGAAGTAGTCAGAGCCATTGGCTTGGCCTTAGGTTTATGCAAAGGCTGTTAAGGAATTTATGGTTTTTAGACATTTGAACAGTTTAGAAGATCAGTGGCCTGTTCCAGTTCCCCACTTGTTGCAATTTTGTGTGTACTAAAAAAATAAAGGTTTGTCCCCTTGGTCTATAAGAACAAAGATAGTTACCATTGCCTTTTGAGTTAAAGCACAAGGAATAAAGGACACAACTGGTGATTTCCAGATTCAGAAAGTTTTGGAAGAGTGGACAAGGAGAAAAGGCAAGGTGATAGATAGTAGACATCCCCTATCTCCTGCCATTCTTCAGGGTTTGAGTATTATATGGTCAACAATATGTATGTCAAACGAGGACACATGTTTGTTTCATGCAGCAGCCTTTACTGCCTTGTTTGGATCATTCCATATTAGTGAATTGGTTGCTTTGTCAAAGGGAGACATGTCCTCTAGGTGTTTTCAATTTCATGATTTGGTTTTGGATGCCCATCAACTCAGATTGAGGGTTAGTGGGTCTAAGACTGACCAAAAGGGAAAAAAGTTTAGTGGTTGCATTACAATCTTGTTCTGAACATATCCTATGTCCAGTTAGAGCCTTGTGTGGGTATATAAAACTGAGATGAGATTTTTCCAGCCCACTGTTTTGCTATGAAAATAGGTCTCCCTTGACTAAGTACCAATTCTGGTCCATCACCTCCAGTGCCCTGGCTGCACTGGGGCTAAAAGGGGTTAGGTTTTGCACCCACTCCTTTTGGATTACAGCCACCTCTACAGCAGCTGCCATGGGCTTCAATTCAGCAAAAATTCAGCAAATAGGGTGCTGGAAGTCATAGGTCTATCTGAAGTATGTCCGTAAAGATACAGCATTAGCTTCTCTTGTCTGCTTTAATCTTTTACAGATGCTATGAGAAGGGCAAAGAGATTTCAAATGTTGATCTGTGGCCATAGCTTCATCTTTTGGACAGATTGACAAGCAAAGAGAGGCCATTTTGGTTCCAACCTTGGTTTTGGCGATTTGGCATCTACTGACTGGCTGGGCAAATGTGGCTTGTGTTGGCATGGTTTGCTGCCAACACTGTTTGGGGAACGCCGTGGGCCTCCACCACACATTCTTCTGTTATATTTGGAAGGAAATAATTTGGTTTTGCTCAAAGGTATAGCACTGCACTTACAGGCGATTCAGGATATTTAACACATCTGGTCCTCATGGCCGCAGATATCTGTAATTTGGTCTGCTATTCTACCACAACAGGTTTGGCCTGGAGAAGGAGATCCCATGAGTATTGATTTGGCCAGAAAAAGAGTTAACATGGAAATTAGGAAGGCTATGATGGCCAGATTAAAGCATTATTTGCCCCACCCTTCCATAGTGTTCAAAAAGCCTGAATTATATAGGGCTGACTGGTTCTACTTATCCAAAGAGGGGATCCAGCTATTCCCTCTTTGCAGCAAGGTATGAATGTATTTTTGGCCAGTACGGTGGGGGAAAGGGACTAAGCGGACTCTTGCCCCTTGTCCATAGCAGAAAGTGGGGGGAGATGGGATTAGTTTGATGTACACCTATGGCACCCCTTTTGGGTAAAGGATGGTACTCTACAACTACATCCAAAGGTTATACGACCTGTGGGGTGGACAGGAGGTTATTCCTTGGGGCTGGTCTGAGGGTAGACACCCGATAGAAGTCCTACAACTTGGGTCTCTCACTTTTGGGTTTTGCCTTCCAGTAGATGGTGCCCGGGGGGGGGGGCAGCCAAGATACTGGATCTTCCCTGGGGATCAGGTGTTTCACTCAGGGAAGCTGGGAGGTGGGTCTGAGTTAGATCACTGGCTCCAGCTATTCCTCCATGAGGTGCTCCCTCCTTGCTTGCACGTCTTGAGGAATGAATATAAATAGTTGATAGATAAACAAAGTGCCCCTGTTTTTAACCCCAATCATTTTGTGTGGTCTCGTTATTTCAGGCATTGGTCCATCAATGCACATTCTCCACAGAGTTTAAAAAAAAAAATCAGAGAAAGCTGTTCCCTTGGGGTTTATGGTGGATTCCCCCCTCCTTCTGAATACGACAGAACTATGCAGAATCACAGTTAGACAGGTTGGATTCTAAGTGAATTCTAAGAGGATTATTATCAATGTTTAGACAGGCCCCAAATAAGTAGGGTCAGTGTCAGACATATTTCTCAAAAAAGTTCTCTGCAACTGAAAGAGCCTGGGCAATTTGGGAGAAAGAGGATGCAGACATAAAAATTGCATTAAAGACATAGCAGAACTATGGACTTAAAAATTGCATTAAAGACATAGCAGCACTTGCAGTCTCCTGCCAGAGAGAAGAAAGAGAGCAGCTTCTGGACAGCCATTTTGACAGTTGGGAGAGGCTGCTTGTTGCTGAGGGGGTGGAGCTTCTGTGAGTCACACCTGTGAGTCACACCGATGAGTCACTAGGGCATGGAGCTGGGAGCCTAGCTGTATATAACTCCTTGCAGAGGCTTTCCAGGCCAGTCTCCTGCCAGAGAGAAGAAAGATAGCAGCTTCTGGACAGCCAGTTTCCTGCCAGTTTCCAGGCCAGTTTCCTGCCAGGGAGAAGAAGGAGAGCAGCTTCTGGACAGCCATTTTGACTGTTGGCAAAGGCTGATTGTTGCTGAGGCGCGCGCCGTTAGGAGGAACTTTTTGACAGTAAGAGCTGTTTGGCAGTGGAATGCACTCCCTCAGAGTGTGGTGGAGTCTCTTTCTTTGGAGGTCTTTAAACAGAGGCTGGATTGCCACCTGTCGGGGATGCTTTGATCATGATTTCCTGCGTGGCAGGGAGTTGGACTGGATGGCCCTCGTGGTATCTTCCAACTCTACAATTCTATGATTCTATGATTCACTCTTTCGAAGGTGCCACCTATCCTTTTGAAGTGTCACCTGATCATAAGAATTTGGAGGTGTTGCAGATCTCCAGAAAGATTAGCCTGAAGCAAGTGAGGTAGGCTAAGTTTTTCTACAAATTTGATTCCACTGTTAAATTTTTTGCCTGGGAAAAAAAAAAAATTTGGCTGATGTATTATCGAGATTACCACAACACGATAGTCAATTGACACAGTCTTCATGCTAAGCAGTTGGGTTTGGCTGTGGTCACCCATAGCCAGGTAAAAACAAAAGAGCAGGCATCTAGGATAGAACCCTTGGTTCTGAGAATGTTCAAAGATGCCTATGAGGCAGATGAGTGGTTGAAATCCCACAGGGGGGAGCTGGAATGCAAAAATGAGGTGTGGTATAATGGGGGGAAATCAATATGCTCAAGGAACTGAGAAAAGAAATGTTGAAACATTGTAGTGATGTCAAATGTGTAGAGCATTTTGGATTTGTAAAAACCCTTCATGCTCTGATGACGTTATACTGGTGGACAGAGCTAAGGGCTGATGAGGCTGAATATATGAAGAGGTGTCTGGTGTGTGCAACAGCAAAGCCCCAGGGAGGGAAACCCCATGGGCTTCTGCAGCCCCTGCCCACACACCCAAGCCATGGGATTACAGAAGCATTGACTTTATTGTGGATCTTCCCAGTAGTGGGGAAAGAACTGTAATATAGTTACTGGTAGATATGTTCACTAAATAAGCACATTTTGTAGGGTGTAAGACCTTACCTACTGCTCATCAGCTGGCTAAGTTGTCTATGCGACATTTGTACTGATTGCACAGAGTGCCCAGCAAAATCATTTCTGATAGGGACAGTCAATTTATGAGTACTTCCTAATTCTGGAAGGCATTTTAAAAACTACTGGGGATAGAACAGCACCTCTCATCACCCAGAAATGGATGATCAAATGGAATGTTTGAACCAAATTTCTGAACAGTATTTAAGGTGCTATGTGAATTACCAACAGGGCAATTGGTGTGATTTGTTGCCATATGCCAAAATGACATATAACAATGCTGTACATTGAAGCACTGGACTCTTGCCTTTTAAGGCTGTGTATGGGATTGACTTAATGGCATTGCCTACCCTTGGGGTCAACCAGACTGACCCCATTCTGTTACATGAATGGACGGCTCAGGTGGCATCTTCCTGGCCTCAGATTGAAAAGGCACTAAACTATACTAAATGAACTTTTAAAAAGTATACTGACCACAAAAGGGGCCCTAATTGGAACTTTACTGTAGGCCAGGAGGTATATATGTCTACAAAGTTTTTACGGACTCAAAATGTCCGTGTTACCCAAATTTATGTTCCTCTTTCAAAATTTACTAATCATAACAAATAACAAATGTTTTGTGGAATGGAACAAAGAAATACTCAAATTCATTTGGGAAGGGGAAAAGGCACAAGTGAAAGCAAAATTATTAACAGAAAGGATAAAAAAAGGAGGATGTGCACTCCCAAATTTATTTTTGTATTACCAGGCATGTGCATTAGTATGGTTAGAGGATTGGGTACAGTTAAGAAACAAAAAAGTGCTTGCTCTAGAAGGTCATGATTTGGTTTTTGGATGGCACGGTTGCATGTGGTATAACAAGATATAGGAGAATAGAGCCTTTGAGAACCATTATGTTAGAAAGGCATTATATAAAGTGTGGGCCAATCTGAAAACTAGATTTTATTATAAACTACCGTTATGGGTTTCAACACAAGAAGCCTTTTTTGGGATGTCAAAGATAAAACAACAAGATTGGTTAAGATACAAGGAATTATTAAGGAAGGAAACTCAAGGTAATATGAAAATCAAACCAAGAGAGATGCTAGAAAGTAAGGGATTTAAAATAAATTGGTTTCTCTATAAGCAAATTCAGGAAAGATACAGTATGGATTTAAGATTGAGGAGCTTCCAATCAGAACCAAATGAAGTAGATAAGGTGTTATTGGAAAATGGGAAACATCATATAGCGAGATATTATAAGATCCTTTTGGATAGAGACTTGGAAAATGAACAGGTAAAGGAGCAAATGGTAAAATGGGCCCACGACATAGGTCATGTTATTGAAATGGACAGGTGGGAAAAATCGTGGGAGGAAAAGCCGAAATTTACTGTCGCAAAGTATGAAGGAAAGATGTTCTTCCAGTGGAATTTAACACCAGTGAAGCTGGATAGGGTATATAAAACAGGCGAAAGATGATGCTGGAAATGTGGGGAGGCAGAAGGCACTTTAATACACATTTGGTGGAATTGCTCAAGGGTGAAATCTTTTTGGAAAATGATACACATTAAGATAAAGGAGATCTTGAGAAGTAATTATCCAATGGAACCAGAAATGTATCTCCTAAACATGGTAGATAAAATTAAGGGACATAAAGCTGTGGTCAGAAAGAAAATTATTTTGTATATGATAACAAGTGCCAGGATCATATATGCCAGCCTCTGGAAAGAGAAAAGCATGCCAACTATTGAGGAATGGTTAATCAAACTATATGACAGCCTAGATATAGATAGACTAACAGCCTCTTTGAAGGGCAGATCGTGGGGAAAAATAGAAGAAGAATGGGAACCATTAAATAAACTTTTTAGAAGTTAAATCACACCAAGGGTCAGGAAAGAAGGGATAGGAAACCTCAGTAAGGATAGGAATGGGCGGGCAAAAAGGAGTGAAGGTATGGGAAGTAGGTTTCAGAAGTAAGAGTTTAGTGACAACCAGATGAAACAAGTTGAATGTAACAAGCAGGTAGGAGGAAAAAATACAAGAATAGGACCACACATAAACAAAGAAGGAAGGGTCACATGGAGGAATATGTTTAAATTGACCTTTAAAATCTATTTAAAAGTGAAGTAATAATAGATAAAGAAGTTTCCCTATGTGTAAAATTTCTCTTTTTTTAAGTATGTAAGAATGTGATGTGTTACTAAAGCTGATGGAAAATGTGTGGATGTAACGAATTTTAATTAAAAAAAAAAAGTTTTTACGGACTCAGTAGCCATCCCAGAAATTGGCTGCTAAGTATGTGGAAATTTTTACTATTAAGAGACTGGTAAAAGCTGTAACTACTGAACTGGACTTAACAAAGACTTGCAGCAAAATCCATCCGATATTTAATTTTAGCCTCTTGAATCCAGAAGAGCTGGATGTTGTTTGGAGACAGCAGGTCCCATGCTCTGCCCCCAACATGGTGGATGGGGACCAACATTTTGAAGTAGGGGAGATATTGGAGTTTTGGCTCTGCAAATGACTTTTGCAGTACTACATTCACTGGAAATGCCTGCCCTCAATGCTCTTTGAGAGGGAGTGGGTGCATGCTAGTCATGTGAGGAACACACACACACACCCAGTTGTTACGAGTGTTCCATCAGAAGTACCCAGAAAAGCCAGGTCCTACGTGAGGACTCAGGGAAAGGGAGGTGTATTTTCAGGGAGCCAGATGTTAGGATTGGTCCCAAAAAAATGACTTTCTCCTGCCAAAATGACTAAAGTGCTGTGTGCTTTCATTTCTGTAATACTGTTTGATGTTTTGCATTCTTCTAAATTGTAACAAGTTGGTGTACTGCGAAGACAAAAGAGAGGATAATATGTGTCTGGAAATTGACTGAATGGCCTTGCACCTGCAGAGGCCTGTGAGAATGGAAGATGGAGCCCACTCTGGGTGAGAAAGGGGAGGGGGATGATGGATGTCCAATGACTGTATAGCCCACCAGATTTTGGTGATTTAAAATACTTTTTATCATACTGCTTTACCAATAGCTTTCATTTGAAGCAACAATTTTGTATAGTCCACGCTTTAGATTTCTTTAGCAACAAAGCTTAGTTTTAAATCTGAAGCTGCTGGTTACTGAGTCTGAAGAAGGTAGTACAGTTCCCCCCCCCCATATCCATGGATTTGGTATCCATGGATTTAAGTATTCACGGCTTGGAAATATTCTTTTAAAAAATCCAAAAAGGAAACCTTGATTTTTGCCATCTTATATAAGCAACACCATTTTGCTATGCCATTGCATATAATGGGACTTGTCTATTCATGGATTTTGGTATCCATTGGGGAGGGGGTCATAGAACCAAAATCCAGCAAATACAAAGGAATAAGTGTACATGACAGGCAGTTTCTGAAGTTGCACACAGGTGGTGTCTTTGTACTCCTTTCTTAAAGCTGTAACAAACTCCACTGTCTGTGAATTCAACAGATGGTTGTTGTTGCTGTTGTTATTAGTATTATTGTTAAAAACTAGCATCTTTGTTGCTCTTCAATCAGCTTTCCTCCAGTTTAATAATGCATAATGCTATATAATGAATAAAACAAAACAAGCATTAGCACAAACTTTGACAAATGGGAGGGAATGAAGAAAATAGCAACATTTTAACAATAATCTGAGCAAAGCTATAAAGCAACTATTATACCAAAGCATCATGTCTGAAACAACAGAGCAAGAAATAGACTTGCCCTAAACAACAATATACACTTAACACAACAAATTGTGCTCAAATGAAAGATGAAAATATAAAAAATGGGGGGGGGGAATCACCTATGAATGTGAAGTGAATCAAATGTCCATGTTGAATCTTGAAAGGCCTAAGGCAAGGTGAGAAATTTCTCAGTTGTCACCATAATCAAACGTCACAGTGAGGCATATCATGCCTTTGACAGAACCTGATGTGATGTTCATCTCCAGATGACTACAATATCTAGTGATGGTTTACTTGAATGTGAATGAGCCATCATAGATATAACTCCACACCTCATCCTTTCACCTCAAGCACAATAGAGTTATTTTACATCATCAGCTTTTAGTCTGCAAGTATGGAGGAATCAAATACCCCCCCCATCTGAACCTTAATCAAGGAATAAAGAAATGGATACAATTGAGACATGCAAGCAGGTAGATCACGGACAGACATGTGAGAGAATGTAGGAGAACTTTAAGAAAATAAACAAGTGTTTCTGACCCTCATTGTGAGCTCTATGGGGAACAATTACCAGGAATTCTGACAAGACCTTCTATTAGTAGGGATGCAATACTTCACTAAATTTCTTCTCAAAGGTAGTCATGAGTAATTGTAGCAACTGTCTTCCTACTGTGAGAAAGCCTTTGAAAACTGCACAGTTTTCAAACGCTATTTGCAATGCAGGACCAATTCTGCACAAAAACTGGACACGGTTTAGTTAAGGAAAAAAAAAGGATTTTCTTTCTGAAATGTGCTCTTATATAGGCATGGCAGAATGATGTGGGCAGAGGGGGAGCATTTTGACGACCTCAAGGAATTGAGGTCAGAATGTTAATGGAAGTGTGGCATGCAGTGCCAGCCTGAACTGACAGGGGGCGGGCTGTGCTATTTAAGGCAGTGCCCTCCCCCATCAGTACTCATTTGGATATTCGTGTGACCCATCCTCCCACCCTCAGTGCAGTGTGAGTTTTACTGGTCACTTTGGGGCTGGGTAGGAATTTTTCCCTCTCTTACATTTTTTTTGAAGTTTTTCTTTCTTTCTTCCCCCCCCCTACTGTATCTGTATGGACCAGGATAATTGGCTTAACGTGGTGGCTTTAAGTAGGCCATCATTGGCAGGTATGGTGTGTGGGGGGGGGCTAAATGTCAGTCAGTGTACACCTTGGTGCCCCCTTGTGGTAAAAGACCGGGCTCTCAGATGGATTCCTGGGGGTTGTGAAGGAGCCTACCCTTGGGCTAAACTGGGGAGTTTGCTCTCTCTTATAGGGTCCTAGGACTTGGGAGGGAGTGCCTCAGGTTACCTTCCAGTTAAGACTGGCCAGAGTGAGCAACCCAATAATGTTGGCTTGCCCTTGGGGTCAGGTGTGACACACATGGTGACTGAGGAGGTGGTCATGGATTGACACCTGGCCTCAGCCAGGCCCACGTCGAGTTGTTCTCCCCTCCTAGGTTCTCTCCCAGGTACAATTCATTAATTAAGTTATAGGTGAAATAAAGTGGCCCTGTTTAAACCCATCTCAGTGTCTGGCTCATTATTTCCAGGCTGGTCATCAAAATAAGTTTCAATACAAAAAATATTAATTTCTTTGCTGAAAATGCTGCTTTCTGAGCAAATCAAACGTGTAAATTTTACACTGAATAAATCCCCAATTACAGCAGTACATAATTACTATTTCTGCAATGAATTAAATGCATAAAAAAAGTCTCTAGGGCTAGATGAACTATGTCCAAGAGTACTTAAAAAAAATGGCAGAAATAATTTTAGAACTACTGCCGGTAATCTTTGAGAATTCCTGGAGAACAGGAGAGATCCCAGCAGACTGGAGGAGGGAAAATGTTGTCCTCATCTTCAAAATGGGAAAAAAAGAAGACCCAATCAATTATCACCCGGTCAGTTTGACATCAATGCCAGGAAAGATTCTAGAGCAGAAAGATCAGTTTGTAAGCACTGTAGGGATGCTGTGATCACTAAAAGTCAACATGGGTTTCTCAAAAACAAGTCAAGCCAGACAAATCTTACCTTTTTTTAAATAAAGTTACACACTTGGTAGATGAAGGGAATGCTGTGGATATAGCATATCTTGATTTCAGTAAGGCCTTCAACCAAGTCTCCCATGATATTCTTACAATTAAGCTAGTAAAATGTGGGCTAGACAATGCTATTGTTAGGTGGGTTTGTAATTGGTTGACCGACTAAACCCAAAGGGTGCTCACCAATGGTTCCTCTTCATCTTGGATAGAATTGACTAGTGGGGTGCCACAAGGTTCTCTCCTGGGCCCAGTGCTATTCAACATCTTTATAAATGATTTGGATGATGAAATAGAGGGCATGGTTATCAAATTTGCAGATGACACCAAATTAGGAGGGGTAGATAATACTCTAGGGGACAGGATCAGAATTCAAAATGACCTTAACAGATTGGAGAGCTGGGCCAAAACTAACAAAATGAATTTCAACAGGGAGAAATGTAAGATACTATATTTAGGCAGGAAAAAATGAAATGCAAAGATATAGGACAGGTGACACCAGGCCATGTGAAAGGGATCTAGGAGTCTTAGTAAATCACAAGTACAACATGAGCCAACTGTGTGTTGAGGCAGCTTAAAAAGCCAATGTGATTCCAGGCTGCATAAATAGGAGTATATTATCTAAATTGAGGGAAGTAATAGTACCACTTGTCATCTGGAATACTATGTCCAGTTTTGGACCCCACAATCCAAGAAGTATATTAACAAACTGGAATGTGTCCAGAGGCGAGCAACCAAAATGGTGGGAGGTCTGGAAGCCATGTCCTATGAAGAGTTGCTTAGGGAGCTGGCTATGTTTAGCCTGGAGAAGAGACGATTAAGAGGTGACATGATAACCATGTTTAAATACTTGAAAGGATGTCATATTGAACAGGGAGCAAGCTTGATTTCTGCTGCTCCAGAGACTATTCTATAATTCTATGAAATATTATTTTTCACACAGGAAATGCTGTTTCCAGCACAGAAAATGTTGTTTTCTGCACAAAACAACCACATGCAAATTTTGCATAGAATAAGTCCTGAACTGCAAAGTCCAGGCTCAGTCCAGTGTTTTTCTCATCAAAGTTTCTCAATACTTTACGAACACTGAGGTTTTTTAAAAAAACTATTTTTGGAATATTTTCAAATATTCTTTCCATCCCTACCTCTTAAGAAATTATTTGTCCCTTAGGTTTTAAAGAGGCTTCAATTTCACACTGGTCCTTTTCTCTAATCTCATTCAGTGAGTTCTTCCAAGTTTATTTCATATTAATTTTGTAAATTAGCCCATTCTGTTTTACCACCAGACCCTTGCTTCCAACCTACTATTATCCTCAAACACATATTAGGGACATCAATAAGCCAGACCAGCTTTCCAACCCCCTCCCCTACTCCACATCACACTGTCTTGCCATTGTCCACTGGAGACATTCTGCCTAGATTGTTTTCTTCACTTATATGTGATGTTCAGACCTCTGGGTTAGTCTGAAGCACTTTGGACTGGACTGTTGTACTCCTTAGCCAAACTAGGCAAAGCAAGTATACTCTGGAGTTGGTCAAAACAATTCCAAATTAGTCCAATTCATTTTGTTATTTGGGTTTCAGCCAAATTGTGGCACAGGCTTAGCTACAGCAGCCCTGTAGAGAACTATAACTCCTCACATATTGCAATGCTAGCTACTGCCACAACTTGCTAAAGAAAGGAATGGAAGGTGGATAATGTTTTGGGATTGAGGTTTGACAACAAGGCTTTTTGAGGATGAGAAAATCTCTAAAATACAAGCAGGGGAGCTAATAATTCTTTCCATGTTTGTATTTTAATCCAACCTGTAGAAGAATTCAGATGACACAATGGGATTGAACAATCCTGTGCTTTGCAAAATTGGAAAGTTGTAGGAATAGATGCAGCTAGATGGTCCCATTCTTTATACAGCTCTGTGGCTCTCCTGGAAGCCAGGCAGGGGTTAATCAGAATGTGACCAAGGCTGGTCACATGTACGGAACCTGTAGTTACATGTTGTGGGACAACTGCCTGGCTTCCGCTTTAGTGAGAAAATGATGACAGCTTCAGTGACAGATATGCATCCTGTTTGCATTCCAGCCCATTTTCTACAGGTAATGGGAGGAAAATGGGCTACCTCTACAGCCATGAAGCACCAGTGGGGAGCTGGTGTATCCTGCCTGGTGTAGATGAGCCCTAAGTCTACTGCCAATGTGTACTTGTTGGGCTGATATGGAGCAGAAATGACTGCTTTGAGTAATGAATTTTCATCTGAGGCTGGGTTTGAACCAGAGACCTGTTAATTCATACTTCATTCACAGAGCAACCACACTATACCAGCTTGCTAGGAGATCTGCATTCTAAAGTGAATTGGTACTTAACTTTGCCCTGTAATTAAACAGTTTCTTGCTACTAGTTTAAAACAGCAGGGTATTATTACAGACTTGCTTCACTTCTAGTGAAGTAATGGGCAACAGTTCATTTGACTTCACTTATTCGGGATATACATTAAGCTTTTATCTAGTCTCTTCCTTGTAAAAGTAATGGGGAATGATAAAGGATGTGATCAGTAAGTACACTCCTCACTTAGCAGCCTTAAGTGGTTCTTTCAAAGTACTCCCCCCCCCCTCAAAATTATCATTAGATTACCATCTTCACTGCCACTCACAGGCAGGATTCTCAGTGATAAAAGTAGCAGCCACTTTGTTGTTGTTGTTGCCCCCCCCCCCGTTCTCCCCCCCTAAAGAAAGTACTCTTTTGCCACTAATGGTTCACATTTATTTACCAGGCATCACCAGAAAAAGGTGTAACAATTTCCGACTCATCAGTGTTTGAACAAATTGCTTTCAGAAGTGGAAGACCACAGATAATTCTTGCAAGGAGTCACCACACAGCAAGACACTGGGCTTTGTTTTTGTTTTTACAAATTCAGAAAACAGTGAAGAAACCCAGAGAAACATAGCATGGGTGACAGATGACAAAATACTATACTCAGCCTGAATTTTGATGTGGATATTGCTTGCTTATTTCAAAACTAAAAAGAACTCATGGGAAGACAATTTGATTACGAAACAAAAATTCAAATGCTGCTCCTATATGAACCCCTTTCATACCTAGGGACATAAATTGTGCCATCATTTGTCCTAGTGTGAGCAACAAAGAAAACACACACAAACAATACTACTCTCCATAACTTTGTGAGGTTTTTGGACATCCACCCTACACCTACACACACACACACACACCAAGTCTTGGAGATAATTTTCAAGACTGTTTTTTGTGTATTTCTTCAGTTGTTCAGTTTTTAAAACTACAGTAGCTGTTGCCTTATAGCATACTGGCTGGGTTGTTTGTATTTTTCTGAACAATCAGATTTCCCTCTTCTTCTTTTTCTCCTTACCATGTGTTTACTTAGTTTCACAAAGGGAAAGGGCACTACAGAGAGTAGACACACAACCAGTGGGTAGGAAGTTCTTGGCATCTTACTCTTGTGCTTGTCATCTCTTGTATTTAGAAATTTGCCCTTGATGTCTCACTTTTGCAGTGAGATTTCGTGTGGGAGCTTGAGAATCCCTGCCAAACTGTCTTGACTATGAATAAGGCATTGATTAAATTTCTTCACATTTATACCCATACCTGGGTTTTTGGAAGAGGATCATATTCCTACAGCTAGGTTCCCAGGAAAAGTTTCAGATGGAAGAATCACACTTGACCCTCCCACTCAGTGCCTGGCTTTATAAAATTGTTGATTATTAATATTTTTACTGTTATGTTTTCTACTTTAGCCCCTTCGACATTACATTCTCCATGTGCTTACTCTACACATGAAGAAATGAAAGAAATGAATCCGTACATTGCATGCTCTGGTGTATTAACCCTGGACTCATCTACACTAGGCAGGATACACTGGCTCCCCACTGGCAATCCTGACTCTGGATCTAGCCAGTTCCTGTCCCACCACCATTATCTGGAAAAAATGGGCTGGAGTCCGAACAGGACACAGGCCCATTTCTAAAGCTGCTGCCATTTCCCCTGCTAATGCAGAAGCCAGACAGGGTACCACAAAATGTGACTGCAGGCATGTGACCAGCCTCAGTCACATATAGAGGGGCCCCTGCTTGGCTTCTTTGAAAGCCAGGGAGCTGTCAGTGGCTGTGAGGAGTGGTGTGCTGGACGGGCTCCCATGGGCATGTGGGGCCTGATCTGGTATTTGCTGGGTAAACTGGGTATTATATTAAAATGGTTTATTGGGCCCTATCCTGCTTGTGCCTGTTCCAGCCCTGTATCTGCCCTGGCGGTCATTTAGACTGCTCAGGAGCAGATTGGGATAAATGCCCTGCATAGTTTGGACTGCAGGGCTCTGGAATGGGGGCTGTGACTCAGGGACCTTTCAAATCCCACCACTGCCACTACTTTTGTGATGCAGGGGCCATTCACATCTCACTGCTGCCACCACTTTTGTGAAACAGGGGCCATTCAAATCCCACCTACATGTCACACCGAGGTGGTCAAGGACAAACCTCAAGTTATGAGCCCCACTTTACCTCAGGGTTCAGCCTGGCTGCCTCTTTACCCTCTGTTCCTTCCACCTAAATTCCTATAAGATTCCCTTAGTTCCTTTTTCTGAACCAGGGATATACCTTTAAACTAAATGTGTGGATAATGTGTTATGGTAGCTTGCCTTTAGTTATCTTTCTTCAGTAGGAATGAGCCAGAATCTTATTTATATTAACAACAAAGGACAACTTTATTAAAGGGAATAAACATACTTCAGGATAGAATCTTTTATTTTAACCAGTACAATGTCATTCCTTATTTTCCAGACTCATTTGCTCTTGGTTCACTCACTCCTCTATTCCCATTTAGTAACCTCTGCACTCCATTTTACCTCATCCAAGCCTCTCATACAATATACACACAGGGAGCCTTCTGCTCCAGTCTCCTGTCATCAACTCCCTTCATTCAGAACTCAGAGCTTAACTGACACTTAACCGACTCTCTCCAACTATCATGCATACTTAAAACATCCAGAAGCCCCTCTCCTTTCAGTTTTCTGCCATAGCATTGGCTCTTGGAACACATTACTCCTATTCACTCAGCCAGCCATCCTTCACAGGGGCAAGCTAGGGTAAATTGCCCGTGTAGGTGGCCAACTTCTGATTTTAGATTCAAGGGCTGCAACTGCACTGCAAACATAATGCTGTTTGATACCACTTTAACTGACATGGCTCAATGTTATGGAATCCTGGGATTTGTACTTTGTTGTGGCACAAGAGCTCTCTGACAGAGAAGGCCAAATATCTCACAAAACTACAAATCCCAGAATACCAGAGCATTGAGCCATGACAGTTAAAGCACTGTCAAACTGGACTATTTCTGTAGTGCAGATGCAGTCAAGGTCTGCAGATGATTCCACAACTGGGACACAAAATTAGAGGTACTGGACACATATAGCTGTATAGTGCAGAACATGGGGGTAGCCCTGGTTGTGTATAACAATGATGGAGGACTTTGTTGTCCATGTTTGAAAGCAAAGTGATCTGATCTGTACCTCCAGAGTCAATGTGTGATTGGAACACAGTTAACATTTGGACTTCAATTGTCTTTGAATTTTGAAATGCAAGTTTTGGCTCAAAAATGTATGAAACCAATAGAAACATGAAACTGACAGGAACTGAAGGTAGACTGTTCTGATCCACTTATTGTCTGATACTGAACATGTTTTATCATGAGATCTCCCTAAATCCAATGAGATTCACTCTGCAATTAAGTGTGCATGCGATCATGGTCTTTCTGCCTCAAAACTTCTCATTGCTAGTGCCTACAAGCTTATATGCCAAACACAGGGAATACAGTCTTCCAGAGGCTGTTGAATTCAAATGCCCAGCTGAAATTTACAAATGGCTGAAAATAGTGACAGTTATAATCCATAAACATTGGGAACCTCCAGGTTCCCTACCCTTGCGTGTAGTGAACAGGATTGGAAGAAATACTACACATTTTCAAAATTGTTGAAAAGTGAATTTATTGTGTGTCAGAAAACTGTGACAAGGAGAATCCTAGATAGACAGGTACCTTAACAATTTGGTACTTATTCTGTTTGTGGGGGAGCCAGTGTGTGTGTGTATGGGCAAAAAAGTTTTCTCCACAGAGGTGAACATTACTGCATAGAAAAACCTACACACTTTTTTTTTTTTTTTGCACTGAATCAGTCCCCAATTGCAAACAGTCTTTGAAAACTACACAATTTTGGGTGGTTTTTCTCACAGGAAAGAGAGAAAAAATGGTAAAATTCTTTGTTCTTAGCTGCAAGAATGAAATTTACAAAAGTTTGCATTAACCCTTTGGTTAATGAGTCCTAGAAAATACCTGGAAGTAGGACCTTCTCATGGCACTTGCAGAAGGCACAGAATAGTTTTGAGGGAATGAAAGGAGCATGTGAAAAGACTCCATTGTCAGAATTTGTGGGCTACAAACCTTTGGAACTGGCTTGCTGGTTCATCCATCCTTTAAGGCACTCCCATACTAGGCATTAGGATCTTCCACTATAACAGGTAATCAGTCTGGAGAATTCACTCCATCCAGCACTGAATGTCTGTCTGTCTGTCTGTCTGTCTGTCTAATGCTTGGGCATGTTTCCTTTCCCAGTGTGCTGACTGGCTGCTTAGGAAACATCCCCTCCCTCCTCTCACTCCCTCAGCCAATCACCACCCACATGCAAATTCCCTCTCCACCTCACAATCCACTTCTGCCACTCAATCTGCATCTACACCCCCAGGCTCACAAGGGTACCTCCCTCCTCCCACTCCCTCAGCCACTCACCAACCACATGTAAACACTAAAATATTTCTCCCACAATAAAATCATGTAGCTGAATCATGTGAGCCTTTCAAATCTGCTATAATGGTATATGTAGCTGAACTGTGTGAAAGGATTCTGAGGAAAAAAAATATGTAAAACAATTTTTGAAATATATGAATAAATATATAAAATGAGTTATTAATTTATAATCTTTGCAATATCCTATAATGGTGTATGTTACATTGGGTACAGCTATCCTAGTATATCAATAATATCCTAACTTTCCCAGTGGCTACAAGGCTGGCAGAGCATGGATCATGAAAGCATGAAGCTTAGATTGAACTATCAATCTTTAGCCCTTAAAAAAAAAAAAAGATAAAGTGTGCTTATATAAAAGCCTCCCCTATCCATTTACCAATTACTTTTTTATTGTTTAACCAACATCTACAAAAACTCCATATCACTGTTTGTCTATTTGTGCTTTCAGAAAAAGTAATTGCAGAAACAAAGGAAAAGATCTAGCCAGATATAAAATGGCACAGTAGGGAGAAGAAATTAAAAGGGAATACCTAGTCAAAAGAAGCGGCACTTTTTATACTGCAAAGCATCGGTTGAACCTGAAATGTCATATGGATAGGATATATCTCTTAAATATTAGTAAAAGCTATTAACTCCTCCAGAACATAGGAGATTTTCAGTCGCCTCTTTCAGCGTCTTACCGCGCAAGCAGCCTCCGGTGCAGTACCGAGGCTGCCGCGTGGCAAGGGGTCCATTTCAGACGACACTGTTTCTCTCTCAGCATTGTCCATGACTCTTGCAGCTAGCATTGGAGGCGGCCGCACTGTTTTTTACTCACTGACAACTTCCGTGAGTGAAAAACAGCATGGCCGCCTCCAATGCTAGCCGCAAGAGTCACGGACGACACTGAGAGAGAAACGGCATCGTCCAAAATGGACCCCTTGCCACGCGGCAGCCTCGCTACTGCACCGGAGGCTGCTTGTGCGGCAAGACGCTGAAAGAGGCGTCCAAAAATCTCCTTAGAGTGATATTTAGACTACCACTTATGACAGGTGAGGGATTTAGGTGGGTCAGCTACAAACTACATTTTCTGGAAATGTATGATAATTCAACCTGTAGTAATCAAGAATCTGAACCATTACAAATTTAGATTCAATTATCATACAGAAAGAGAGAGGGAGAGAGAGAGTTCTGTCTTCAGACTCAGGGGTGCAATCATATAGGTAATTGTGTGGGATTAAGGGCCATTGAATTCAGTGACACTTAGTTTTGAGTATACTTATATATAACTGTGCTATAACTTTCAAAAATGGGTTGGTAACCACTACAAACACATTTCCTAGCAATTAATTGCAGAAATTGTTACAGTTGCAGTATAATCTTCATGAAATAATGAAGATTTAAGATGAGAAAAGTTTATTTTGATGTCCTACATTTTAATATTCTAGTTTGTGTAATATTCTAATCAATCTAATTTAAATTCTCCAATGCCACATCATCTAGGACTTCAGAACTCATATTTATCCATTGAGCATTCTTTGAAAACTTGATTTGTATAACAGTATAAATCAGAATACAAATACCGCACCACTCCCCCCCCCCGAAAAAACAAAACAAAACCCTAGACAGCTTAAGCAACTAAGTTCATAGAGCATGAGGAGTGCTGAGACAACTGATTTGTTTCTAATTCCAGTTCAAACTGCTGCTTATGATCTTTAAAGCACATTATGATTTTGGACTGGGTTACCTGAAGAACCATCTTTTCACTTGCAACTTCCCTAATTACTAAGGTTGCTTCCGTATGCAATACAATATTTGTTTGTTTGTTTGTTTGGAACCAGCATGGCCCATTAATGCACTTTTTACCAGGAGGCTATATGACATCCTTGCCCATTTGTGATCCTCCTGTGTTTTCCCAGTGCTGCTTGATTTTCTCCCACACCCCCACTAGATAATGAAAATAGGACATTTGGATTAAAACATAGGCTTAATTGCATTTCAAATCAATCTGCAACATGAAAAACAGCTCGCTATGCAAACATCAAAATACGCAGTCCTGAAAGTCATCCCACAAGAGCACCTCAGCTCAAAGATGTATCTGAAGTAATGTCCTAAGCTCATCTCAGTTCAAAGATATAATGGAGGCAATGTCCTGTCATGACAGTCACAGCCAAAATTCCCCAGCTGGACACACAGAAAGGGCCACAATAGGGTTGGCTAGTTCTTGTTGCAATCTATTTTTCAGTTCCTCCAAGGACATGCTCAAAAGGAGGGCCACTCATCAGATGGCTACGAGGCTATCTCCAGGGCAACACATCCTTCACTAGGTAATGTCTCACAGATCGTCACCAGGAAGTCCAAATTTGTGTACTTACTTGGATTGCACTGTGCTTCCTAACCTCAAATAAAATTCCAATTAGAAAAACTCAGAATGGGAAAATAAACTATAGTAGCACCTCCCCCCATTTGTGGTGGGTTGGTTCCGGGGGTGCCTGTAGATGGCAAATTCCATGGATAATAGTGAACACCATCCTGGGGGAAAGGGAGGGCGAGTTCATTCCTCCTCCCCCTTCCCCCTCCACCCCCTCCGTGGTCCCACGTGACAGCGATCACAGGGGCAAAGGGGGAAGGGGATGAGGCCAGTTCGCTCCTACATCCCCTATGCCCTTCACCCCCGCATGGCCCTGCTGCAGCAGTGATTAGAGTCAAGGCCACCACCGCTGCAACCCAACCCACCTAGGCTGTGGCCTCCCAGGTCTCTGCCACTGCTGCCACCACCTCCACACACATTGCCATGCCACCACAGCCTCTCAGACCTCTGCCACTCCCACTACCACCATGCCACCATGGCCACTCAGGCCTCCTTCTTCGCTGCCATCACCATCACCGCACATACCAAATACAAGTCATGAATACAAGTCCAGTTAGCCAAATTCAGAACAATAAAATAATAGAATACCAAATTAAACAGTGACCAAATCCCAGCCAAATTAACAATAAATTAAGCTGAAGTCCCACCTCTACCCTCATGGCAAGGCATGAAGTAAGTGAAAAGGGAAGTAATCAGGCAATTCTGATAGCCCCCCAAATATGCCTACTTAGCCCAAATATGGTGATTAGGTAAATCCATGCTTAAACCTAAGCAGGTTGGAAGGGTGAGGTCCACAGAAAAGCCCAAACTGAAACAAACACATAGGAATGGCGACTGTTATTTCAGAGATCATCCCATGTGTGGCAACCCCCTCATTGGTTGACTTCCCCCAGGGTGGGAAAAACAGTCAATTGACTTCTTTCCCTCCTTCAATTCAGAGTGGGAGGACCAGCACTCTTATAATGATTGACGCATGAAATAACGAGACCAGACACAGAAGCTTGGGTTGAAATACGGGCCACTTTATTGATATCTCACCTATTTATTGTGTATTTCTTGGGGTATGCAACTGTAAAGGGGGGAGATACCTTTGTGGGGGCAGCTGGGCAGTTGTTCACAAGTGACCTAACTCCCAGCTTCCCTGGGCGACTCACCTGAGCCCCATTGGGGATCCCGGTGTTTTGGGTTCCTTCTGGGTGCCATCTGCTGGAGGACCCTGCATCAGGCAGCAGATCCCTAAGCCACGTAGATTCTGTGAGGGATCACAACCTGATGCTGGCCCTAAGGATAGGCTACCTTGCTGCATCCCATCCATTAGGATGCCGATACAGCTCAGTGATGGCTATCCTTCCACTCAAATTGAGGTTGCCATAGGTGATCGCCAGATCATTATCTCCCCTCTCCCTGCAAAGAAGAAAGGAACCAAGCCAAACAGATCAATGCCAAATACTATAGCCTAATAAAAAAGAGTTCCCCAAACGTCAGCACGCTTCAATAAGAACACACAAAACACATTAAAAAAAAAAGTAAAACAAAGCACATTCCAGCCAACTTAGCTCTCCCCCGGGTTTCCGATTGAAAGATGTTCCTCCTTTTCAGACCAGTGTAAAAGAGGAGGAAGCCAGGGGCAGCAAAGGGTAAAATAGTCCTGGCCCCAGGCCCGCCCCTGTCTCCTCCTAGCCAGGGCGTAGACACACCCTGGCCAACCCCTGCTCTCGTCTCCATGCCCATCATTAAAACTCCTCCCCTGGATCTACCATTCTTTAAGATAGGTGCCCCATATCTTGAGACACCTTGACAAGAAAAGGTGTCTCAAGATATGGGGCACCTATGGGGGCCCTGGTGGTACAGTGGTTAAATACTGGTACTGTAAGCCACAACATTATGAGTTCAATCCTAGAGGGCTCCAAGGTTGACTTGGCCTTCCATCCTTCCATAGGCCTGCAAGGACTAGGTCAATTGGTAAATACTATTTGCATGCTTTCTGGACACTTAATACTGTTTTGATGCTATATTATTTACACACCTTTCCTTCTCCTTTATTATTTCAGATTCCACCTCATCTGCCTCATTTCATGGTTTTTTTCCTATTAATACTGTTCACCAGTACTAATTTATCCACAGTGTCACAATTACTAGATGTCATGTGATGACTGTGTTTTCTTGTTTCATTTCTACCCTTTTTCTCTTTTCAAGAAACTCAAGAAACTCTTTCCAAGAAACTCAAGGAGGCATACATTTCTATTTTATCCTCACAATAAACCTGTAATGAATTTTCATCTGATAAATGCTGCACTGAACTCTCCCAAATAAACAAGTAGGAATTTGAATTCAGTTACCCAGTTCTCATCCAACACCAACCAATGCACCACAAAAGCTGCCTTTGTTTATAAGCTTTTACATTCAAAAGCACTCAGAAATGGCTTGGCAGCCAGTGCTGTTGATAAAATATAGTACAGTACAAGAGTCATATGATCCCAACAAGACACAACTCTTCTCTCCTGCTAGGGATCAAGACTGCACATAACAAAGAAAGCTGTAGGAAACAGAAATCCTGTGTCAAGTTCAACTTCTTGCCCCTTTCAAATGTAGTACACTTACTACTCCCAATGATGTCACCATGAGCATTTTCCTTGTGGCAACAAGCCATGAATTGGGAAGAGGGTGTGAGTCATTATGCAGGGAGAAAATGGACAACTAAACACTGGTATAACATTTTTGATGGCATCCTGGTATTACTGCTGCAAGTGTGTAATCGAATCCTCAGAGTCTTCTTCATTGTAATCTGTTCATTTACTCTAGGCTTTATTTTTCAATGTGCTTTGGAAATGGGAGAATATCAATATAAAGCCAATAAACTCTGACAAGAGTTTGGGGGTGGTATAATCATATCTGAACAGGTGCACAATTCTGAGTCTTTCCAGGCAGCTGGCTCACATAGGCATATGGCCAAGGTGAGACCATTAAGCGCTCATTGCTTCAGACTTAATGAGCAGATCCTATAAATACCAGCAATATTTTGTCTAGTTTGGCACTCATGGGTCTTCAAGTTCCTTCTACCTGAAATTACTCTTTCAGTTGACTACATTAAGGAATCCAAGTCATTGTTTTTGGCAACAAAGAACAGTTACCCTGTTGTGCCAAAGAAATAGAAAGTATGAAACAGGTATCACAGCACCTTGATTTGATCTACTGCTTCTGGTGCTTAACCAGACAGGTTTTAGGATTTTTGATGATCAATTTCCAATACATAACAAGTCTGAAACAAGCTTAACTGCCAGGGCTTCCCAAAAGAATTATAAGAACTATACCTGTATGATAATGCACAGGGTATTTCTGACTTTGTCTAGTGATTTCTGTTTCCTTAGCTAGAATCTAGAGTTGAGACAAGAGATGTAATTCTTCACTATGTTTCTTCTTGAAGGTAGCAATGAGTAATTTCAGCAATTTTCTTCCTGGTGCAAGAAAGTCTTCACAAACTATTCAGTCTTCAAAGGTTATTTGCAATTTGTCTCATTCTGTGCAAAATTCACAGGTGGCTGTTCTGTGCCAAAAAACAACATTTTCTGTGTAGAAAATAATATTTCAATGAAGAAATATTAATTCCTGTATAGAAAAAGTACTGCTTTCTGCACAGAAACTGCTGCTTCCTATGCAAATCAACCATGTGCGAATTATATACAGAATAAATCCTCAATTCCAGCATTTTCTGCACCAAAACAGCATTTTCTATGCAGGAATTAATGTTTCTGTGTGAAATATTATATTCAATGCAGAAAAAGCTGTTTTCAGTGTAAAACAACCATATGCAAATTTGGGCAGAATAAGTCCTGAACTGCAAAGATTCTCATCAGTTCAGGATTGTTCTCATCAGGGTTTCTCAACATTTTAAAAAAATATATTTTAAATCCTTTTTTTTATTAGAAAAAATATTCTTTCCATCCTTAGTTGAGACTCATTTTATTTAGCATGCAGGCTTACCCCTGACATTGCCAGTAGCATAGGGACTGGCAGTCTTTTTGATCCTGAGTTCATCTGTGGCAGCAGCTGCCAGACTGCACACTGCTGGGAAGGACAAGAGCTGGCACTGGACAGCACATGAGCTGACTATGACTGTTTATGGCCAGAGATGTCATACTACCTGCTCCTTCACATTTGCCCATGTGTGCATAGATATAAGTACACACATTTATTTACACACACATTCTCATGCACTCTTATATAGACAAAGATAGAATTATGGGGAACATATTTTTTTTTTTATGGGAACACATAGGAATGATCCTACCTACATATTATCCCTTCATCTCAGTTATGGTCACAATAGCCTGCCCAACAGATATTTGGTAGGATGAAATGAGCATAATTTACATGGAGAGGATATCAGGTCAGGTCCTCCCCAGATGTCACCTCCTCCTGTAAATTGTGCTTCTTCCACCCCACAAGATACATTATCTGAATGAACAGTAGCTACTCAACTGTCTCCGCTGTTTCAGTACTAAAGCTGTAGCAGCTATTTACCACAGCTATCATTTACTCATTGTTACATCAGGAACACAATGTTGCACACAGTAGCCTTGACCTTATTGGTAGTCCCTACTAGAGTACCCATAAAAATAATTGTTCAATGCTGAGTGAACACGTATGTTAATTTTGTATGTTGGTTTAAGCCAGTGAGAGCCAATGTGGCACAAAAGTGTTGGGTTTCAATATGGGATGGTCAAATTGATATCCTTGCTGATCCATAAGCCCCAATGAGGTTGGTTGGTTTAATATAAGAACATAGGAGAAAACTAAACTGAAAGTGACAGATTCACTCATCCAGTCCTAGAGCTCTGCATGCTAAATGCTGAACAGCTTAAATTTGAACATCTGTGCTGTAAATACATTTGTTGTCACTGAATTAGGATTGTCACCTTTTTGAGGGGGGTTGGTTTTTTTGTTTTGTTTTGTTTTTGAGAGGCTCTTTCAAACTGCTTTATAGCAGGCAGGTACAATCCAGTCCTCTCCCTACTGTAAATAGCTGTACTTGTTCAATTTTGCCAGTAGACATGGGGGGCAGGGAATTCTATAAGGTTAGATTTGTTTGGGCTCATCTTTCTAGGGAGGGATTAACCTGTTGTTTTTGCTTTGTTCCACATTCAAATCTTGCAAATATTGGTGGATTCTGATTAAAACCATGAACTCAACTGAAATGTTCACTCCTCCTTTTTCTGTGCTTACAAATCAATCCTTGGTGAACAAGTGACCCAGAGCACCATTTTACCACTGCTGAGCTACAGATACCTTCAACAATTATATTTATTCTTTGTAAAAGTAACTTTCCAAGAGCTGTCCCTGTTCAGAGAAGGCTTGAGATGGGGTAGGAAATGTAATAAATGAATCAGCCTAAGAACTCTTTTATTATCCATTTCTGTGGGCTCCTGTGAGTAGTCTTCCTGGATGCTTCTCTTCTGAAAGTGTTTTATGTTCTATTTTTAGCAAAGAAAGATAAATGCCATCACCCTTTTCCCTCCTCCCCTCCAAAACCTCCACACATCATTTTTCCTATTTTCATTAAAATTCAGGGCATTACAAACTCGGCTGCTTGCTCAGCTTTCATTATACTCAGGAACTGTGCAATTTAGTGCTTCAAGAAAGACTTTGCAGCACATCTCGAACATTTTTTTTTTTCAGAGGGGGAAACTCTTCTCTTCAAGCTGACTTCAAGTTAATCTTTGCAGGCTTTTGAATGCTGAGAGCTGTATTTTCATTGTTTTCACACCACCATCCCTTCCTCAATTCATTTCAAGCAGAAAAAGGACACAGAGATGAACAGGCTGTTGTGGTGCCACAAAAGAAAGCAATTCTTCCCTCAAGTCCCTCTACTCCACATCCTGCTTGGCAGATGAAATAGGAGGGGGAACCCTTCAAGTTCACTACTGAGACCAGAAAGAGGAATCATAAGCTACAGGTTTCTGCTGACTGACTTAAATAAATTTTCATTTTATATATATATATATATATATATATGATTTAAACAATAGTTTAAAAATACACATATATCGTTCTCAAACATCTCACCTAACCCATTAAATCTTCTTCACATCTTAAAGATATTTCCTCTTTAATTTCACCCCTCTCATCCACTATAAAGAGCCACGTGGTAGAGGCAGGCATACACATGTCACACATGCTTGCATCCTGTCATTTTTCACACATACTGTAGCTGGTTGTACACATTACAAAGCACCCAGATTTGCCATGAAAGAGAGATTTGGAGAGAGTATCACAGCCATTTCTGGAACTTTACCAAGTGTACCTGTGTGAATAAATGTATTGTCCACCACCACTTTGCTGCATCTGCATTTTTCCTTTATTTTATTTAGGTAAAAACTGAAGCATTCTAAAAAAACCCAAAATTTTAACACATTAAAACATCTTTGACATACAAAGCAATTCAGAACTTACTGGAACAGGCTTAGTGGAGTTGGTAGAGTCCTCTCAAGTGGATTAATCCATCTCAGATTTCACAATAAGAACCACTTAGAAGAGAAGAGAAAAGGGCAAGGCTAAGGAAGTTTTGTACCTGATGATCTGCAGCAATGAAGGACTAGACTCATTCTGTCTCCAAAACCCCCATCTACACTTCCTAGGTTCTATCTGTTATCACTTTGAGAGTGACAGAACAATGAAAGAGAGGAGGGGGACAATATTTTGAACTAGTTCTGTATTAAAAGAAAAGAAGGATGGCAATGTGTAAATGACTCAAGCGGAACAAGCTTAATATTTCTTATTGTCTATGCCCCACTTCAGTCAGCATTTCCCAAGACAGACAGGTTCAAACAGGTTCCTGTCAGGAGTAATAAACAAACAGTATCAGTTTACTTGGCTAAAATGAAGTACATATGGGAAGCTCACCCCAGTAGAAAACATCTGGTTGCCCTACAGGAGGTTTCTGTCTGATACAACACAAGCAAATTTTGCAAGCGCTAGAGCTGAAGATAGATGTGTTAAAGGGTTTCAAACAATAATCGCTCCAGGGAAACACTTGATGTAACTTTTAACTACCATACAGATTCAGTGATCAAGATGGGAGTTGAAGTGTTCTATTATAAACAGCCTTAATAAGTAAAACCATTGGAAAACAAATCATATACTCTATGAATGGGAGGGCTTGAGGGCAGGAGATAACACAGAAAACATTTCACTATAATTCTTTCTTTCTTAAATACCACATTCTCTCTGTCCTATGGAATAGTATTTGTGAGAATCCCCCTCCCCCCACTCCAAAACATAGACAAAATATGAACTGAAATGAAATGAAGATATTCATGCAATTAGAGTGGCCATGACATTCAGTTCAGTACAAGTATATGGAAAAAAATGCACTGCTGCTAAGAAACAAATGTAACTGATGTAAGGAACAACCCTTGAATATCAGCACTGCTAATGTTTGCTCATCTATGACAAATTACCTGTCATTCAGCAAACAGTAGCTTCCTTGGAGATCTAAAGTTGAACAACTTACAGAATAAGCATCTATAGAAATCACAATCTGTTTAGGTCATACCGCAGAGGTCTACAACTCTCTAGCCTTTTGCTCTGATATCATGGCCAATTTGTATAAACTGTGTTTGCCTCAGTTCTTTTCTAACCTAAGACATCAAGCAGAAACAGCTGGTACTCCCACTGGTTGGTGATCTTCCATGCAATTTTCATTCATCTATATGTCACCCCAGATGCATGAGAGTTTCCCAAAGTAAAAAAACAAAAACAAAACCACTTGGAGATAGTTACAGACTGCCTATGTTACTTCAAGAACACACCCACCATCACCTTGGCCAAGCTTTTTCAACTTTGTGCCCTCCAGTATTTGAGGCTACAATGCACCTGGCACCTGACTATTTGTGATATTGGTTAGGGCTTTAGAGTTTTTTTAAGTTGAAATAATTAGAGGGCAGCAGGTTGAGGAAAACTGATCTAGGTCATAGCAAAAATACCTGAGGCTTCTGAAGTATGTTGTTAGACTTAACATCCAACTCTGTTATCTGTAAATATAAAAAACAGTATTTCCCATTAATTTACCAGAAGCTTGGTTGGATCCTTCATATATAGCAGCAGAATAATATATACCTGTCTACTCAGAAGTAAGCATCCACTGACTTCAGTGGATGCTTACTCTGAGTTTCACTAAGTTCAGTGGGACTTATGCTCAGGTGAGTGTGTGTCAGGATAATGTCCCTTAAAGTGCAGATAGAAAATGCTGAAGCAACAGACCACACTAGCACAGCTGAAGTGGGTATGTGCACAGCTGTAGCTAGGCAGAAGGTGACTAGCCAAACACTCCTATAAAGATACACTCTGTGTGAGTTGCTGTTTGGGTTGGTGTTGAGGATCGTTTGGTGAATTGCTGTTGGATTTGTTATTGAAGTTTGTTGTATATATTTTCTGTTTGTTTTGTACTAGAAATGAAAATAAAGCCTCTAGAAGGACCTTGTTGCTTGTAAGTCTTCTTATTGTGGGTCAAAGCAATGATAAAGTCTGTTAGCTGAAGCCTTTGTTTTTCAGGCCCTATTCTGCTGTGTAGTTTATCTGTTGTTTGGCTACTCCTGGGTTTAGTTTGTCCCCAGGCTGTGCCAGGCACCTCTCAGTGAGCCTATACTGTGTGGACAGGGTAACAGCTTAAATGTTACTATATTTTTGTTGTTGCTTATTATCAAATAGCAGAGAGATTGATCAACATAAGCTACACTTAGCCTGTATGCAGTGTATTTGCCTCTACTTATGGTTATCTGATTGTTTTTATCTAATTAGGGACACATAAATGAATGCATTTTGTGAGAAATAATTACTGTTTGGACATGCTTTATTACTTTGGTTGCAAGAAAGTATCACAAAGTTTGCCTACAAGGGAAATTAGGATAGGTCCTTCTATCTAGGAAGGGAGTTCTGCACTATGAGAACAACCAAAGGGAAGGGCATCTCCTGAATTCCCACCAACCATGCCTGGGAAGGCAGTGGAACAAAGAGAAGTGCCTCTTTTGCAGATCTTAGTTCTGGCAGGCTCATATGGGAGGATATGGACCTTCAAATAGCCTGGACCAACTGACGTTTCTGAACACTCTTCAAAGTCAGTTCCACATAAGGCACATTACAGTAATCCAGTCATGATGTAACTAAGGCATATGGCACCACAGCCATGTTAGACATCCCAAGGAACAACTCCAGATGGCACATTAGCTTTAACTGTGCAAATACTCTCCTAGCCACTGCAGAAATCTGAGCATCCAGGGTTAGGGCTGAACCCAGGGGTATACCCACACTGTGGACTTTTGTCTTAAGGGGGAGTGTAACCCCATCCAACACAGGTGGAATCCTTATTCCCTGATCTGCCGTATGACTGGCCAGGACCACCTGTCCGGATTAAGCTTCAACTTGTTTACCCTCAACTAGTCCATTACATCTGTCAGCACAGAAACTGCTTATTTGGATTTAGGTGGAAAGGAATAATAGAGCTGGGTATTAACATGCTAGTAACCCCTAATCCGAAATTCCAGACAGCCTCTCCCAGAGGCCTCATGTGTATGTTAAATAGCATGGGGGACAAAACAGAGCCCTGTGGGATCTCACAGACTAATGGCCAAGGAATCTAAACAGCAGTCCCCCAGCATCGCCTCCTGGCTTCACCCCTCCTGGAAGGAATAGAGCCACAGTGCCTCCAGGCCCCATTTCAATAAGGTGGCCCAGAAAGATACCATGGGCAAAGGTATTGAATGCCACTGAGAGGTTTAGCAAAACCAACAGGAACACAGTCCCCCCCATCTAGCTTCCAGCTTATGCCATCCACCAAGATGACCAAATCTGTCTCAATCCAATAGCCAGGCCTGAAGCCAGATTGAAATGGATCCAGATAATCAGTTTTATCCAGAAACCCCTGGTGTTGGGAGCCCCGCTCCCCCATGCTTAAGAACCATGCCCAAAGTGAGGCTTTAGAGACTGAGAGATAATCATCCCATAGGGTGAAGTCCAGAGAGGCCTTTTTTAAGAACAACCTTACAACTGCCTCCTTTAGTTAGGTTGGGACCATGCCTTGATGGAGAGAGACATTACACACTCCCATTACCCATCTAGCTAGTCTTCCTCTGGCCTCTTCAATAAGTCAGAAATGATATGGATCTAGCATACATATGGTGATAGTCTTACTTCCCCAATGATTCTGTCCTCATTGTCAAGCTGTGCAAGTTGAAAACTGTCCATTAACATTGGACAAGCAGGGACCAAGGTTACATCCACAGAATCTATACTAATTGTAGCAACCGAGTCAGGACGGATCTGAGTGATTTTATCTGCAAAGTGCTTAGCAAATTGTTCACAGTGGGCTATCCAGTGGTCTAGATTCTGCTTTTGTGAGCCAAGGTTGAAAAGGTTGAAACAGCTCTGCGGGTGGCTGTTTTCAAATGCTATGATGACGGAGGAAAAAAGATTTTTCTGCTGCCCACATTGCCATAAAGTAGGCCTTCAACTAGGCTCGTTCTATGTTTGTTAGAGTCACTCCAAGTTGTCTTCCAATGCTGCTCTAGTCATTGTTTCACTCATTTCTTTGCTTCCAGCTCCCTAAAGAACCAGGGGGCTGGTTTATCTCTACTCTGTCAAGTCCTTTCCTCATTATAGAGGTCAACCAGGACATCAACAGAAATGCTTGCCAAGGCAACAGGAAACTCCCCAAGTGCCACCAGAATACATCTGAATCTGTAAGACTGCAAGTGCAGACCATCTTAAGTGGTCCTCTTCACCTTCAGAGGCTCTGAGTTCCAGTGAATCTAAACGAGTCCAGATAGCAGTCTGTCCATGACAACAGAACTATAGAAAGTCCTCCCACTCCTAGATCACCAGCATCCCACCGTGCACAGAAGACAAGATCCAGAGTGTCCCCAGCAGCATTGGTAGGGCCAGAGAGCATTTGGGACAGACCCATAGTTGTCATAGTGGAGATGAAGCCCTGAGCTATTCCTGAAAGGGCAGACTCTGCATGGATTTTGAAGCCTTCCAGCACCATAAGCCAAGGGGACTCCTACACCAACTCTAAGACCATCCCAGCTAGCTCAAGAAGGGAGACTGTTAAGCAGCAGGGTGGGCAGTACGCCAACAGAATCCCTAATCTGTCCTGGCCACCCACCTTTAAATACACACACTCAGACCCTGCAGACTGTGGGATGGGGAACCTGGTCAGGGAATGGAAATATGATATACCATTGAAACTCTACCTCCCATCCCCCAGATCTCATTTGCTGCTGCATAGAGAAACCTGGTGGGCAAAGCTGAAAGAGATTAATCCTACCTCCCAACTCATCCAATCAGTTCTCTACTGCCATCATGACAGATACAGACAAGGTTAGCATGGCCGTCCAAGATTAAGTAGTGAATAGCAGTTGTTTTCTCATACACTAGCATTAATCAGCAGCATTTTCAACCCAGGAGGACTGTTGCCACAGCTACGCAGACTATTTGGAACAGAGGATAGCTTAAGTACAAGCAGTGCCCTGTTTGGGTTCTTCTTCCATGATCATGTAACTGTCCCCTCTTACCATATCTTCTTCTGTCCTGAAACAGTGGAATGGCTGCTCCATGGGTCCCATCATCTCCTTCCCTTCCCCCTCCCAAGACATAAATCACCAGACAATGCTTTCCTTTTTACTATTGAATACAGTAGACCCTTGGTATCCACTGGAGTTTGGTTCCAGGACCCCTTGTGGATACCAATCTCCATGGATGCTCAAGTCCCATTATACAGAATGGCACAGTAAAATGGCCTGTCTTATATAAAATGGCAAACTCAAAGTTTGCTTTTGGATTTTTAAAAAAAATATTTTCAAGCTGTGGATGATTGAATCCAAGGATGCAGAATCCCTGGATATGAAGTGCCGACTGTAATTATAAATAGGCCTCCAGGATGGAAATTTCCTGATTTTTTTTGGGGGGGGTTATAAGAAATTGGGGGCACAGTGGGTATGATACATTTTCTCATCTCTATTTAGAACTAAGGATGTGTTCAGGGAAATATTTCTGTACCCTAAGATGAGTAGAGGCTTTATAGACTGGAGGAGCTGCTATGCTCAAAGAGACAATTTTTGTTGCTCACCAGTAGATATAGAAAGAATATTCAAAATTATTCAAAAATCGTGTACAACAAAGCAATAACCCAAAACCATGTTTCTTGAGTGCATGCACTCAACAGATTTCCATTCAGCCTTACTAGCTTGGGGTCTTCCAGATGTTTCAAATAAGTCCCATTGGCCATGCTTGCTAGGGCTGAAGTTTATTGAAGCCTCAAACATCTGGAGGGTACCAGGTTGGATAAGGGTCTCTTAACTTGCCAGTTAAGTACATCATGTAGAGATTCACCATTTACCATTTTCTTTAGACATGACTTTTATATATCCCATAAAGACTAAACCCAAGCAAACATGACTATTTGTCATGCCTTCCTTGCAAAGTTCATAAAACTATTTTTTTCCCAGCTGGTTTTTCATACAGGCATCCCCCACTTTTTGACAATTTGCTTTATGACAACTCACTCCTTTGACCATGTGTCAAATTATGGTTTTGGTTATATAGTAATTTAAAAGGATCAAAAGAGCAGAGGTGGGGCTTTCCCCAGTTGGACTCTGCTTTTCCTGCATGCACACACACACACCACCTAGGAAACAGCCCTAGAGTACAGCCAGGAGCCCCACTTCTCTGTCATCATCAGCTACATAGGGAGTGCCTGTGTACTCAGGTTGGGAGAAAAGAAAGACCCAAGGCAGCAGCAGCTGGTTGCCTATGCTGTTGCTTTAGGAGCCGAAAATAGGCTTGATTGCTCTGAGTATGCAGAAGGTATCTTGGAACACGTGTTACCTGTGTGGTTGCATTCCTGGCCTTCTGCTGCTGGGCAGCTATGGCTACCTCTTTTAACATAGTCCAACAATCTGCCTCCTGACCCTATCCCCCCCCCTCTTTTTGACTACAGAAGTTTGGCCCTGAGTGGCATCTTTTATTTTAGAAACTAAAGAATGGGTTTTGGTGTAGGATTGTAGGTGTAGAGCTCAAATTTGGGGTGGGCATGTTTGATGACACTTCTATGGACTGGACAGAGACAGCCTTGCAAGTGAAATTTTAGATACAGGTTGTTCAGTTCAAAGAGATGGGGAAGGGTGGGCTTTTACTTGTGAGGGGGAGGTTAATGCTTGTTTGGCTGAGGCGATTATGACTGGACAGGGGAGGCCTTACACATTTTATCTTTCCTGAAGGAACGTTGAGGTTTCTATGGCTGTAGGAATTATTGAACAGGGGAAGGATACCATTTTAAGTATACATATTTATTTTATTTGTTTGTGAGGGGAAATTTCAGTTAGGCAGCATCAGGGGCTAAGAGAAAAGTTGAGGGAAAGCGGGAGAGCATGCGCAGGCTTGACGGGCATGCCCAGACCCGTGGGGGGCAGCCCTCCTTCAACTGGCTGGCTGGGGAAGAAGACTCAAGCACTTCACCACCATTGCCACTGAACAGCAGGAAGCAGAATCCAGTGATGGCTGCATGATGTCTCTACATGGGCAGGCTGTAAACTTTCTAAGGTGGCAGTGGTGGCAGTTTCAGCTTGGCTCACTTTATTCAGCACTTTCCAGAGCTGGTGCACAACTGTGGCAATTGTGGGGGATCTCACCCTGACAGTTTCGATCCCTCCCTGCTTTCCCAAAAGTCATAGGCAAGGAAAGATGGTGAATGAGGAATAGTACAGGCATTCCTCGCTTATTTGACAGGTTAGGAACCAGAGCGCTGTACATTAATAGAATTGCACATAATTGTTCTGCATTTGAACAATTTCTGCTTTTTGCCAGTGTTTTGGTCCTAACTTATCAAATAAGCGGGGGGGGGGGACCTGTACATCATACTGGTACTTCGTTCAATCATACATACAGTAATAAAAGTGATTTGGGTATATGTGTGTGTACGTGCACATGTGTGTGGAGAATCTAATACAGTACATGATGGACATAGTTACCATTTCAGAGAGATATTTATGAACTGAATTTCTTACCTGACTCCATAAGATCCTACAAATGCTTTTGTATGTGATTTCCATACAATTGTTGTTTTTCTGGCAATGCATGTGGTTAAAAAAAGTGTGACTCTTCAGCTCTCACTTAATCAATTTCTATTCCCTTGCATCTGCCTCCTGATATATTTATTTCTCACCAAAAACTATTTTTCACCCTCTCTTTTAACATGCACTAAATATATCTGCTGAATTGGAAAGCTATATTTGGAAATGTACTTAATGCACATAAGTTGCAGCGATAAGGAAGAAAACACACACACACACACAAACCCCATAGAGTTGCTATCTGAGGGAATATTACTGTTACAAGTCATCTTATGAAAAGTAGGATGTGACCATTTCGCAACATTTTTAACAATGGCCATTTTCAAAGTGTTTTTTTTTTTAAACTTGTAGAGCAGACACCTCCATTAATAGGAAAGGATAGGATGATTTTTGTTAATCTCTTCCCTCTCGTAAGCTAAGGACCACCACTGAAAATGTCATGTCTATCATTCTTATTGGCCTTCAAATCAGCTCCAAATTATGGTGACTCTATCATAAGGTTTAATTGGCAGGATTTATTCAGAGGTGATTTGCTATTGCCCTTCCTCTGAGGCTGAGAGTTTGATTTACCCAAGGGCACCCAAAGGATTGCCATGGTCTAGCAGGGATTTGAAACCTGGCTTTCTACAGTCTTAGTCCAACACTCATATGACACTGGCTCCTCTCTGTCTATAGTACCCATCATTAGGTGACAGTTGCCTATGTCTACCCACAAAGTGCAGAGTAGCCCTCACTAGTTTAATTATGTCCAGTTCTTTCAATTATCACAATTTACTTTTGAAGAAAAGCTGCTTTGTATGATAAAATGTTTTGTTTAGATGTTTCCTCTCTGCTCTGTCTTAACTCTTGACACTACGGTGTTGGGAGGAAAGGAAATCTAATCATCCAAAATATTCCCATAAGCACTGACCTTTTTCATAAAGATCAGCTGTCTTATGGCTTCATACAAATATCTTATAACTGAGCTGGAAAATGATGGCAGAATTTGCATGCAGTGGCAGGAGCAGAGGAAGCCTGGGCATGGTCATTTTGCAAACAGCTGCTACACACACACACACATATACAGGCAAGGCTTAAAAATGTCTTTATCTCTCACACACATTTTTTCAGGGCAGTTGAAAAATGGCCACAATTAGTTTCGCGCTGTGCCAGGATGTATTCCAACCTTCTTGTGCTGTTTGGATTCAAGATGATTTGAGACCCAGAGTTCTAATTTAATCCTACCTGGAGCTGTGTTCAGCCAAGTAGGCCAGATAATGTGATCTTTACCAACCTCTGTGAAATGCCTCCTAGCACATCTGTATCAGCTGGGAGTCCTTCCCATCTAATTTCAATGTCACAAATGCACCCATCTCTGGCTATTGATACAAATGAGAGAGTTCTTAACTATTATTCATTCAGTCCAGGTGCCAACACAACCCAAGTCACATCTGTTGACTGAGCAGATGGGAAGAGTTCTTTTAGCTAAATCATTTGGCAATCATCATAATTAGCTGAGCAGGTCAAACAACATGCCATAAATTACCCATTTACAGCTGTTTTTACCTGATAAAATATATGGTTTAGGAACTCCCCTTCCCTTGACCCTTAATATGATTGTGTCATGGGAATGGAAAGTTGTGTAACCATCCAAAATATTGTGTGTATGTGTGTGTGTGTGTCTTTTTAAATAGTTTTCTTCAAGATCTTTTCTGGCCTGTTTTCCACAGAACAAATTACTATCTGTAACAATGGTTTGTATCTAGACAGTCCTACTCAGGGTAGACCCTTAATCAATGGTTAAGTAAGTTATAAATAATTTTTAATAAATCACCAATAAATTATTTTGATGGGTGCTCTCTAATTATGACCTAAACCTAGAGCCAATCCAACATATCTGTCATTTTTATACTTTCTGTCCTAAGGACATATTATAGTGCAATACAATGAAAATATCTTAGGAAATGTTCATTGACAGTTACTGAGAAGACTGAAAATATTTTATGCCTCATCCAATAATGTAAAAAATGAAAACATTGTCAAGTTTTACACGTGCTTCTTATCCTTATTCAACCATGGCAAAGTGCTACTTGGGATTGCATGAATCATTTTATAATACCAACTGAGGAGGATTGGAATCGCTGTGTTGGGGGGAGAATTTAATCAATTACACCTATACCCAGTTCTTTGTTAAAATTTCCAGTATCAGTAGCTTCAGTATCAACCCACTCCAGATTTTAATCAGAACTTTAAAGGTGCTGGAACATCATTCCAGAATAAGTTCAACACCTTGAACAGCTCTTTGAAAGTTCAGACCCAAACTCAAGACTGAATTCATCACTGACATAAAAGTAACCAGCTTCCATTGGCCTTTCCAAAGCTTCTGGAGAGAAATCCCAGTTGTTACAAGCAGAAATGTCATTCCCATGCCAAATAGCAACCCCCAGGAGGGGGGATTTTCATCAGGAATATATCACAGGATGAGTTATACTGTGGGGAAATTATAATGCAATACAATCTTGTGTATCCCATGTTAAGTTCAGTTTAGGAATTTCCCTGCATGCATGAGTTCTTCAACTCCCCCTTCTTCTTTCCCTAGGCAATTTCAGCCAACTGGAGCAATGGGTCATTCATCACATGACCTAATTTAAATATTATATTACAATTTGCTTAAGTTTCCTCTTTTAAGTTTGTCTCCATGTGGCTGTAGCCATCTTTGAGTCTCTTTGAGTCTTTCCGTCTTAGAGTCTTGTTTTTTATACTTCACCATGTAGCCCACATCGCTTAAGGCTGGGTGAGTTTTTCCTACCCTAAATACTCTTAGTTAGTTAAGGACCTTTAAGTTTGTTTTAATATTTAGATTAAGATTGATATACCTTCAGTAAACTTTTGATATGCATTCTTAAGCTGACGTCTTTGTTGTTTAATGAGTCTAATTGACTGGGTGATCAGACCACACATTTAAATGTTAATTGAGCTGTATCTGCATTCCGATGCCTTACTCTGCTTACTTTGAAAGAAAAGTGTTTTTACTTTTAAAGAATTTTTTTTTAATTTTTAAAAGGGCTAGATCCCTGGAATTTTTAATACATTTTTAATTTTAGACTCATACCCCCCAACATATACCACCACACCTCATACAGATACACACTATAGTAAGCGGTCTTGATCCTGGTTGGAGACTATTCTCCACTTCTGTGATTTACTCAGGTTCATACACTTACCAGCATATTTTGTTTGGCACCTACATCTTCAAAGACAACAGAACAAGAAGTTCCACAATAAACAAACCACTTTGAAGGAAGATAAGGGAGACAAAGAGTGAGCACACTTGCCTCATTCATATTTAGTTTAGGTTAAATTAGGTTAGGTTTGTCTTTTTGTTGTTTTGTTGTTCACCTAAAGCACAATTTCAAGTTGAGTTTTGTGAGAACCATACCATAGACTAGTTTAAATGGCTTAAGCTACTCATGGAGAATCATCAGCAACCTCAACAAACTACGAGCTCCATGATTCTTTATCAGAAGCCATCTTCACAGGTCTTAACTGTCTCAAAAGTACCATGGGAGTAGAAAGTACCATGGGAGTAGAAATCTTCAGCTTCTTCATAGAGCTCATACTTAAATTGTGGAATTTCCTAACACATGACACTCTTAAAAGAGGATTGGACAAATTCATGGGGCTATTAGTGGCTATTTGTATATATGCCCAGACATATAATACCACTGGATATAAGTTGTGGAGTGTGACAAATCCCCTATCTATACTGGTCCCACAGTTCCAACTCTCAGGCTCATGTTACTCATCTTGCCCCTACCCACAAAATCCCTCCCTCAAGGTGATGTCTACACTGGACAAATGGTTGTGCTAATCAGTGGGTTCAGTTTGAAAAAGTGTGATCAGTTCTCTCTTTCAATTCTTAAATGTAAAAAGTCAGACACAGTTCTAGAAAATAAAACATTAAATATTTATTATATAACAAAGAAGTTAAACATAAGTTCCCACAACACTTTCCACATCCCTAGCTCCCCAAACCCTATTCAAATCTTCACCCTATCTCTGGCTGTCCTTTTGTTGTTGTTAAATACCCTTGAGCTGACTTCAACTCATGGCAACCCCATGGATAAGACACCTCCAAGTCCCTCTTGTCAAGAAATGACATGGATGTGACCACAAGATGGAGCTGTAAGCTTATAAATGAAAGTAGTTAAGCTCCAGTGGCAGGTGTGTGTGTGAGTTAGCATTTGAGAGTATGCACATCTGAGATGCCTGATGTAACAGGCATTGTTTAACTGCCTATAAAAAGGAGATGGGAATTATCTCCAGTGTGGGTTTGTTGTGGATGGTGGTTGGCGAAGCAGTTTGTTGGTTTAAGAGAGATTGTCCTATACTCTGTATATTTATTGTAAATATACTGCAAACAAAGATTAAAGCCCTCAAGTTGAGTGAAGGCTGGCCTTGTTGCTGTCTTTATTTGGCAAACCAGAGCTCAAGGCAGTGTGCTGGGGTGAAGGAATTTTTCCTTCTCAGCCTGAAGTCTTTTGCAGAAGTCTCTCCAGAAACCTTCTCCTTGGTGTCCTGTCGATGTGGAACAAACTCTGCAGGTGGTCGTGGTGGACACAGCACATCTTTCTACACCCCAACACCTCTGTCCTCAACCACTCTGCTCAGATCCTGCAGGCTCAGGGCTTTATCCTCCTTGATTGAGTCTATCCATCTAATATGTGGTCTTCCTCTCTTTCTACTACCATCCACCTTTCCTAGCATTATTGTCTTTTCTAGTGAGTCATGCTTTTTTCATGATATGGCCAAAGTATGACAGTTTCAGTTTAATCATCTTGGCTTCCAGGGAGAGCTCAGGCTAACTATCTCTTTTTCAGACACACCTCCAGGTTGTAGGCTTTCCCCCCTACAGGCCTGTTGGGGCATAGAAAGATGTGCTGTGTCTACCATGACCACCTGCAGAGTTGTTCCACATCAACAGGATGCCAAGGAGAAGGTTTCTGGAGAGACTTCTGCAAAAGACTTCAGGCTGAGAAGGAAAAATTCCTTTACCCCAGCACACTGCCTTGAGCTCTGGCTTGCCAAATAAAGACAGCAACAAGGCCAGCCTTCACTCAACTTGAGGGCTTTAATCTTTGTTTGCAGTATATTTACAATATATATACAGAGTATAGGACAGCCATCTCTAATACTCATAAATCTCTCTCAAACCAGCAAACTGCTTCAACAACCACCATCCAGAACAAACCCACACTGGAGATAATTTCCATCTCCTTTTTATAGGTAGTTAAACAATGCCTGTATCATCAGGCATCTCAGATGTGCATACTCTCAAGTGCTGACTCTCACACACCTGCCACTGGAGCTTAACTACTTTCATTACTGAGCTTTCAGCTCCGTCTTGTGATCACATCCATGTCATTTCCTGACAAGGCCTCCCTTCACAGCATGTCCTGAGCCCTGTTTGGCTGGATCTACCCAGGATTGCCCAATTCCTCACTTAACAGAGATGAAAACAGGTGAGAGGTTCCTGTTATGCACATGATCTATGGTGGACTTCCCATAGACATCTAGTTGGTGACTACATAAGCAGAATGATGGAGTAGGTGGTTTTTAGCCCAGCATAACTTTTCTTATGTTTAGATGTTTTTACATAACTTAATAAAGCAAATAAAGGCATGAAGAAAAAGTTTGATCTTTCAAGTTGTCCCCCCCCCCCCGGCTCTTCACTTACCCCCATGAACATACCCCAGATATTCTTTCGCATGCAAACAAAGTTTGTTTCTGTGCTCATTAATACCTGATGCTACTACCATCGTTTACATTAAATAAGGGGGTGAGGGGAGCTGAGAATACTTTATCTAGCAATAATTCACAAATTATATAACAAGAATCATAAACTAAAATGTCTACACTTAAAAACAGAAAGATAAAAAACCAAAATGTTTGATGCATGCTAAGTACATCCTTAACAGCAGTAACAGCATGCAAGTAAAATAGCAAACAGGCTTTTGATACTTGAAATAAAATAGCACTTAAGTCACAAGCACTTATTCTAAGCCCATGAACTAAATGCATAACAAAGTCTCAGTCAAATTCACAAGGGGTCTACATGTTTCTAGTCACATCTAACCCATAATTGCACTGATGGTTTGTACTTTGAAACCAAGCCAGTTCGATCATTTGCTCACTATTCCGATGGATTAAATTCTAAAATGTGAAAAGAGCACCTCATATACCTCCTGGGTTTTCTCCTCATTCAGACTTGATTCTCACTTACTAATTGTTGTTCAGTGCATACTGTGTAACTTAATTAAATTTCACTTTAATGCATCAATTAAAACAGCAAATCATAATGGACAGCAGAGGTTTCAGGACTGGCTGGAGATGCTTCAGCTGCAAATATCTAGTTCATCTAAAACAACCTGTGCCCTAACCATGTTTGCTCTTGAAAATGACAAAAACTATGCCATTTATCCTACCAGTTAAAGCCTGTTGCAAACTAGTATGAGTTCTGAAATCTATACAGATTTTGAAATTAGCACACAGCCTAAAATCACAAGAAACCCTTGGGTTTACATTTGTATCTCTCATGAATACAGGCAAGCTTTGTCTACTAAAGTTTCAGAAGCTAGTGTTTCCCCAAACTAAGGGAGTTCACACTACACGTTCAGCACATCTTTGGCAATATAGTGTGAGAAGAGTGATTTTGAGGCCCTTAGTAAAGTAAGTGTGTGTGTGTGTGTGCGCGCACACCTTACACTGATCCCATTTCCTCCACATTGTAGATGTCAAATATTAGGAATTGTATCTTAGTCCTCCAGTGAGGCATAGGTTTCATACTGTGATGCCATCTGGCTTCCCTGGAGCTGATTCAAAATCAATTTGTCATTGCCTCAGGAAAAAAAATAGTGCTATTAGGAAGTACCTTACTGTAAGTATGTGGGTGAGTATCTATCAGTAGCTATCTATTGTATCTACATATGTATCTATTTATATCTATCTATAGCTGCCATTAGGTGCTTTCCATAGACATATAAACACAGATACATATCTGCCAGCAATAACACATTTTTTTTTTTTTGCTGGAGCTGCTTCCAATCTGTAGTGCTATGCCTCAGAGTAGAATCTGGAACTCATAATACCATATATATATATATATATATATATATATATTCACTTGCATCTTCAAAAACTATTTGCCAACAAGCATATATATATATATATATATATATATATATGAGAACTTCCCAAAATTTGCAAAACTATTGATAAATTTAATAAAAGGACTTGAGGGCTTTCATTCTAATATGGGAAAAAGCAAAACTGACAAATTCATTCATCTAGGCAGAAGTCTTCGAATCCTTAATTATTTAAAAATTTTACTATGAATCCCTGTGCATCAGCTAAATCTGTGGTGCAAAATTACAGTTTCCTACCACTTCTTCCTTCTTGTTAGAGGGGATTATCAGACACAGAGGAATGTGCCAAAATTTTTCATTCCCAACCATTTCAGAAGATCACTGAAAGAACAGAAAGGGCAACCTTACCAGACACTGCATCCTTCAGCTGCTCCCAGGGTTTACCCCTGCCGTGTATGAGGCTTCCCTTTTCTATTGATGGGGAAAAGCCACCAACAAAAAGGGATGTCTTACTGATGGACATGCTATGTCCCCAGAATACTAGAGGATGATGTAGTTTAGTAAGGTTGCCCCTTCCTGTTCTTCTAGCAATCTTTTGACGTGGTTTTTGCCATGTCTGATAATCTCCAGAGACCTCAGCTTCAAAGTCAGGATGTAATTCTCTGGTAATTGTCTTCTCAGAGGAAGCAATGAATAATTGTTCTTCTTGTTCTGAAAAAAGCCTTCCAAAACTGTGCAGTTTTTGAAGATCAGAGAATCTGATTCACTCACGTTCTCTCCTCTCCACGAACGTTCAAAAACATGCTACCACCACATCATGGACGACCTTGGAGTTTCTCTGCCTGAAGCCCCAGGGTTGCCCTTTTGCCAATCCCAAACCTGAGGGATTTTCTCTTCAAAATCATCACTACTCACTGAGTTTACTCCTTTCTCATCTAGTGCAGCAAGAAGCCAGACGACTGTGTTAAAAAGATCAGTAACACACTTCCCTCTATCTCAGAGAAATTCAGATAGCTGACTGAGGCAGGCACATGAGGCAAACTTATAGAGAAAAGGAAATAGGCTTTATTTTAGTTCCAAAGGTTTAAGGTTACATGGAGGGAAATCACACCTCTAGGATCTCAGCTTAGATTTATAAGGATACATTCAGTCAGAGTTCCAAAAGTAAATCACAAAAGCTAACACAACTAGCTACACTGTTCCCTAAGCTAAGAATAATAGTAACTCACATTTTTTATGTCCATGCAAAGTCCATATCCCAATTGGGATAGTTAGGCCAGGCTCTCATAGCCTGCCTAATTCAGTCTCTGTAGATGGAATTCAGAGTTCTTCTTAAATGGAAGTCTCCTCCTGAGGCTTCAGATATCCCTTGGGGCCCTTTTGATGTTATCAGGCCATGAGAGAGGTTGGCTTCCCCCCAACCTCTGTTATCACAGTCTAGCATCTGTCTACAAAGGTATCTGTCTACAAAGGTATCTGGCTCAAGCCATCTGGCTCAAGCCATCTGGCTCAAGCCATCTGGCTCAAGCCATCTGGCTCAAGCCATCTGGCTCAAGCCATCTGGCTCAAGCCATCTGGCTCAAGCCATCTGGCTCAAGCCATCTGGCTCAAGCCATCTGGCTCTTCAGCTGCACCTAGCCATATGGCTAAGCCATGTGGTTCTCTCTCCATGTGATCTCCAGCATCTGGCCCAAGAACAAAGGAATTTAGAAAACTTAAAAGTCTTTGTGGTCCTCTGTGATTGTTTCTGCATTGCCAAATCTGTTTGGCTCTCCAGTCAGGTGATGTGATGTAATGTTTAGGAAATAAGGTTTCCATCCTCTTAATACCTGTTGCTATGTAAAGCAAAGAGTGGAATTTTTCAGTTGCTTTGAGCTGTAGGTTTTGAGATGAACTCCCCATGATGGGCTGGGCAGGCCATCATGACAGGGAGTCAATTTGCATGTGACTTTTTTGTGCAGAACACAGCATTTTCTGCATATAAAGAAATATTTAAAATGTTATTCCTTACACAGAAAAACAAATGTGTGAATTTTGTGCAGAATAAGGACAGCATTTTCTGTGGAGGGAACTTTTTTTTTCTCAAAAAAAAAATTAATATTTCTGCAGAGAGATTATTTTCTGCATAGAAAATGCTGTTTCCTAAACAGAAAATGTTGTTTTCTGCACAGAACAACCATGTGCAACTTTTGTATAGAATAAGTCCCAAATTGTGAAGATTCCCATCAATCCAAGATTCTCCTCATCAGAGTTTCTCAACATTCATGAGGCTCATATTTTTTTACCATTTTCAAATATTTTCTAAGGTCAAATATTTTGACCCTAGATCAAAATGGGTGCACAGCCCTAGTTAACAACTAAACATAGTTGAAAGTGCTGCAATGGAAAAAAAAAAAAAAAAGAGGATCCCATTTAATATTGCTACCTTGACTGAAAGATGTACAGTGCTATCAAGGTTTAGGATTAAACATAAGCCACATCTTCCACCAGAAATCACCTTCTGCCAGCCCAAATCATCCTCTGATATCAAAGATCTGCCCACAGATCTCTGCTAAGTGAGACTTATCAGCTGAACAGCCTGGAAATAATTTTTAAAAGTGGAGAAGAGATGAGTGAGGAAGGAGCTGAGTTAAGCCATAGCCAAACTTCCTCAAGTTTAAGAGGCACAATGTTGGGAAAAAGGCTAGGGCAATGGTAGTCCTAAATAATTCCCAGCGTGCTTAGGACGAGAAGGATGTGGATTTAAACAGAGCTTCATCTTACCTTATGTTGGGTCAGGTGACCGTTCATTAGCTTCACTAGTTAGATCTGCAGTGGGTGCAGGGGAGAAGGCAAAGGGAAGTTGTGCAAACAGATTTCCACCTACATAACAGATTATGACCACAATTTTCATTCCCCATGATATATAGTACATAAATTGGGAAAGCTGATTTAAACCAATGACTTAGCTTGACCTTTTTTGGGGAGTAATTTTAATCATGATCTTGATCTTCTTTTAAAACTAGTCCATTGCGATTTAAATACAATAGTAGTTGCCTCCACTTCACAAGCAGTTAGTCAAACTTAAGGATAATTGAAACAGGTAAATCTTAGCCATAAGTCAAAAATCTAAAATTCCCAATTGCTTTAAAAATGCCATGTGCTGTTGCATGATGTAACAGGTATGTTTAGAGAAACCAGACAAAAGACTGCAACTCCAAAACTGATTCAGTGTGAAAGTAGGAAAAAGAACATGTTCCTCTCTTCTGAAACTGACAGGACATGTTCAAAAGGTCAACGTTTCTTGTACTTCTAAGCATAAAGTGAAGAAATTGCTCAATGTAAATCAGTTGTCAAATCATGGCTGAGAGGAAATCTATTCAGAAAACACCTTTAATTTCCTGGGGATGTTAAACCATTTTTATATCAAGTTTTAATCCATTATATTCCCCAAGATAGTGACTATCTTTCAGACTCCAAGAACTGGTAAAGTGGCAGGTTATTTTGCCCTTGGGATTTATCTTCTTGGTGCCAGGACAGGCAATTTAAGGGAGCTCCAACACCACTATTAATGCAGTCTGAATTGACAGGTTGAGTCAGGGAATCCCAGCTTAATGGCAAATCTGTGAGCATGTGGTGAGGGGGTGGACTGAAGCTAGTGACAGCCAGGCTCCATTCCACTTGACATTCTCAGCCAAGAGTTAGCCTATTATCATTTACTTCTTTAATATCATGGCATGTTTAGGGCCCTATTCAGAGATGATAAATCATATGGTTTGTTCTAACTCTTAAAGTGGTAAGAGCGAGTTTAGGATAGCTGATAGAAACTGCTCAAGCTTCATCTTCTTGATCCTTCCCTTGTAAAATCAGTTACAAGGAGAAAGTAAAACTCTATGAAGCTGATCAACAAGGAGAGAGCATCTTCCCATGCTTTGTCCTGCCTCTACAGCTGGTTGCTTTTGTTTCCTGGTTCTCCAATAGCTGCTCCTTTATAAAAGGGAGCTGGAACTCAGTAGTAAAGCACATACGTTGCATACAGGGATAGAATATTCATTCTCCACGTTGATGGACCTTGGGTGAGAGGCCTGGAAATGGCTTCTCTTTGAGATCTTTTCTCAGTCAGCTCAATATTAGGTTGTGTGGACTCAAAACATTTGGCTCAGAATAGGAGTTTCTTATACACTACAGTTGTCCCTCCGTATCCATGGATTTGGTATCCACAGATTTAAGTATTCACAGCTTGAAAATATTCTTTAAAAAATAATCCAAAAAGCAAACCTTGATTTTGCCATCTTATAGAAGGGACACTATTTTGCTATGTCATTGCATATAATGGGACTTGAGTATTAACGGATTTTGGTATCCACAGGGGGTCCTGGAACCAAACCCCAGTGAATATGAAGGGATAATGATATATCCTTCCAGAGAAATGACTGTGTGACACAACTGTGTTTGTTTAAATGGTAGATGTAAAATTCTAGAGAGAATTAACTCAGACTCTCAGATTCAGGATTTTTCAAATGGGGTAAAACAAAAAACCCAAGGAGGTCAGGAGAAGAATGGGGCTGTCGTGCTTACACAGCCCTGTTTCAGACAGCCCCGTCTGACTCCTGAACTCCCCCTGTGCTTCCTCCATGCTGCGGGCACCACTTTTTATTGATGGAAAACCTCTGTCAATAAAAAGTGGTGCCTGCAGCACAAGGGAAGGTTGGGAGGAGGACAGAGGAGTACGGGGCTGTCTGAAATGGGGCTCTGTAAGTGTGACAGCCCCGTTCTTCTCCCGACCTCCTCGTTGTTTTTTTTTTTTTTTACCTCATTTGAAAAAGTTCTCACTGTCAAGGCAATATGAAGGAGGAAATCTGGAAAATATGGTCAAAAGTGACCTCAACCACTGTAAAAAATCATAAGCCAGCATCTGTTAGGGACATATGTACATAGGTTTCCCTTGCACGTGCATATGTCCTTTTTTGGGCACTGTGGAACCCTTCATCCCTCCACAGTGCCCAACTCCTCTGATGTACTGCACAGCCCCTGAATTCCCCCCCCCAACAAGGCCATGCCCTGTACTGAGATTTGCTGGGGTCTTCCAGAGGTCTCAGTGCTGCTGTAACCATTCTACATATAGCTGTGTGAATGCAACACATTGCTTATGTAAGCCTACCTACTCCCTACAAAGCAGAGAATGACTGTGCAGGGGGCTTCAGAGGTTTTTTCAGTAAGTCAGGGGGTGGTATATTGCTCAGCCTAGTCTATGTCCACATGCAGACCTACAGGATTGCAGCCATAATTTGTTTTTAACTGTAAGATACCTTCAGTCTTTCTTTAAAAAATGGTTTCTAGGGAATAAAAGAGGGGGTGGATGAAGTAGAGAAGATAGAAAATTTTGACCAGTCTTCAAAATTTTAGGCATTTGTACATTATTTAGAGATGTTCCATAGCACGGAAATTCATATGGTGGTGTAGCCTTACTCCCCTTGAGGAAGGGCACCTCAAAGGGGGCATCCCCACAAGCCTTTTTTGCCTTCACCAGCTGCCGTTGTGTCTGCTTCTCACCATTAAAATTCCATGACTGAACTGTGCTTTGGACACAAACCCATCCCCCGCAATCCCTAGCAGCCTGAGTTTCCAATTGGCAAAGAAGTTGTTACTCTGTAAGGGCTTATCTATGTCAGGTGATAGTGTGCACTGAGAACCTAAACAGGTCCAGGCAGCATATAATAAACAACAGTGTTGTTCCTTCAGGCATCAGAACAAAGGCACAAACTCATAGCTTTGTGTCTAAAATAAACAGCTTCTCTTTACTTGGACATAATGAAGAATATTTATAGATATATACAGCATTCAAGAGAAAACATCTTCACTCTGTGAAATCCAACACAGAACTGTTTATTTCAACTCTATAGGACAAACCTAAAAAACCAGCCCTGCAGAGTTCCTAGCATCCCCCCCCCCCAGTCAGCTCTGTACCAGCTGAGCTCCTGGGCTCTGAGCTACTCAATGTTGATACATTTTCCCAGCCAGCTAACTCTGCAGCTCTGTTTCCTACATCTCAGCTCTTTATAGAAAAAATCTATTTATTGTATGTCCCAATATCCTGACAATCTACACTATCAAAAACCATGAATCCCCTTGCAAATGCCCCCAAATCTGTGGTGACCAGGTCATACATGGCATGGCCTTTCTCCCAAATCTGGGGTGATCTGGCCATACACCACATGGCCCAGATTTGCAGTACTTTGGGGGATCTTAGAGACACAGAGTATGTGGGATTTGGGGTTTTCTCCATATCTTCATTGCCATCACAGCTGCTCCAGAGGCAGCTCCCAGCTAAAGGGAGAGGTTTTCTCCCTTCCCCTGGCTCGGCAGTACTGCCTCCACCCACTCTCTGCTTCCTTCAATTGCTTCCATAGCTTTCTTCAAGTGCCTCTTCCTGTGATGCCAGAGCAGGAAAGCAGGTGGAGGAAGCTCTGCTGAGCCAGGGGAAGGGAGAAAACCTCTTCCTTCAGCTGGGAACTGCCTCCAGAACATTAAAAAATGGTCAAGGTGGAAGTGGTGTACAAAATTCCACAGGGTATCCTACATCCCTGTGGAAAATAATAATGACAGGGCTTTGGAGGCATGTGGGGAGAACTCCATTAGGAGTTTTTGTCCCAAAAGTAGACAAACCCTAAGCTTCGATGCTGATATGGGTTCTCCCATTTTCCATCAGCTAGCATGATGCAAGCCATCAGGCAACCTACGGGAAAGTATTAGGAAGACGTTTCTTGTATAGAAGCTCATTGCATTTTTGTTCTTTCCAGACAGGAGAATTGAGGAGATAGTAGTAAAAGAAAGGGAAGGCAGCCAACCAAGTGTGCCATTAAAATAAACACTGTTTTCCTAGTCCGTATGCTTCATGTTCACAGTAGGTTGGTGGCTTAAAGCAGGGTGTGCTTCATGAGCAGGGGAGGAGGTGAATCACACAATAACCCTATGGACAATTACTAGTGAGTCATAGAATTGCAGAGTTGGAAAAGACCATGAGGGCCATCCAGTCCAACCCCCTGCCATGCAGGAAATCGTGATCAAAGCATCCCCGACAGATGGCAATCCAGCCTCTGTTTAAAGACCTCCAAGGAACGAGACCCCACCACGCTCCTAGGGAGTGTGTTAAACTGCCGAACAGCTCTTACTGTCAAAAAGTTCCTCCTAATGTTGAGGTGGAATCTCTGTTCCTGGAGCTTGTATCCATTGCTTCGTGTTCCAGTCTCTGGAGCAGCAGAAAACAAGCCTGCTCCATCCTCAACGTGACACCCCTTCAAATACTTAAACAGGGTTATCATATCACCTCTTAACCGTCTTTTTTCCAGGCTAAACATACCCAGTTCCCTAAGTCTCTCCTCATAAGGCATCGTTTCCAGACCTTTCACCATTTTAGTTGCCCTTCTTTGGACACGCTCCAATTTGTCAATATCCTTTTTGAATTGTGGTGCCCAGAATTAGACACAGTATTCTAAGTGAGGTCTGACCAAGGGAGAATAGAGCAGCACTATTACTTCCCTTGATCTGGACACTATACTTCTATTGATGCAGCCCAAAATTGCATTGGCCTTTTTAGCTGCCGCATCGCACTGTTGACTCATGTTCAATTTGTGGTCTACTAGGACTCCTAGATCCCTTTCGCATGTAGTCTCATTCAGCCAGATCTTCCCCATCCTATATCTATGCATTTCATTTTTTCACCCTATGTGCAGAACCTTACATTTCTCCGTGTTGAATTTCATTTTGTTAGCTTTGGCCCAGCTCTCCAGTCTATCCAGGTCATTCTGAATGTTGATCCTGTCCTCTAGGGTATTAGCTACTCCTCCTAATTTGGTGTCATCTGCAAATTTGATAAGTATGCCCCTAATTCCCTCATCCAAGTCATTGATAAAGATGTTGAATAGCAATGGGCCCAGGACCAAACTTGTAGCACTCCACTGGTCACATCTTTCCAAGATGAAGTAGAGCCACTGCTGAGCACCCTTTGGGTTCAGCCGGTCAACCAATTACAATTCCATTGAACAGTTAACTTGTGTAGCCCACATTTTACAAGCTTGTTTGCAAGAATGTCATGGGGAACCTTGTCAAAGGCCTTACTGAAATCAAGGTATATGATATCCACAGTGTTCCCTTCATCTATCAAGCTGGTGATTTTATATATAAAAAAGTGATCAGATTAGTCTGGCATGACTTGTTTCTCTGAAACCCATGTTGACTTTTTGTGATTATGGCATTGCCTTCTAAATGTTCACAGACTCTCTGTTTAATAATCTGCTCTAGAATCTTCCCTGGTATTGATGTCAGACTAACTGGATGATAATTGTTGGGATCCTGTTTTTCCCCCTTTTTGAAGATGGGGACAACGTTTGCCCTCCTCCAGTCTGCTGGGACTTCTCCTGTTCTCCAGGAGTTCTCAAAGATTATTGCCAATGACTCTGAGATTATATTTGCCAGCTCTTTTAATACTCTTGGATGTAGTTCATCTGGTCCTGGAGATTTAAATTCATTTAGTTTAGTTTGTAAACATTCTGTGTAACAAAATGGTGTCCTTTCCCATCCCTCCCTCTGTCTTCTGGGGTGTTGACTTATTGACACCTGTGCAAATTTCTATTCTTCTTAACCTCTCTAGCAAGCCTGAGCTCATTCTGCACTTTAGCCATCTCCCTTGAACTCATTAGAAGGGATTCCTCCTAATTGTGCATGTTGTGTATCCTCCTTGCCATGCTTAGGAATGGCAGGTGCAGTTGTGTGTAACAAAATGGTGTCCTTTCCCATCCCTCCCTCTGTCCTCTGGGGTGTTGACTTATTGACACCTGTGCAAACCAACCCGTGTGTGTAGATGTTACAGATTACATGTGGCTGGAGGACTGGATTGTAGAAGATGAAGTTACACAGTGATATTTTGACACTGCTGTCACTGTCTCTAATTGTGTCCTGGAGATCATTTACCTGAAAATTCATTTTGTATATGCTAGCCCCTTTGGCCCAAATCTTATTGTTAGTACCAACTAGAGTAAACCTATTCAATCAGTGGGATCTTCCTATGCATTAAGTGGCCATTCAACAATCAATTCAATGGTTCTACATTACTTGGAACTAACCAGAAGGAATAAGATATTTGTTTATTCACCTATAGTTCAAGAAAAGTCCTCTAAATGGGAAAACACAATCTATAGCATTTTTTTCATGCATATGCCCTCAGATTGATTATTTTTCCCCTGTTGGGTAATGCTATGTTATTTCTTCTATGCCTGTTTGGTAGAATGGGTTGGGAGTCATTTACAGGTGTATTATAAGCTGCATATAACTGCTAAATAAACAAGGGCCCAAATTCTGTTGGTGATATAGACTGGTGTAACCTTCAGTGTTTGTGTGTTTGTGTGTGTGGTTATTATGAAAGGAGGAACACAGTACCTTCTTGTGCAATGCTCTTTCCCTGAACTTGAGGCACTAGGATATCCACCCCACAGCAAGTCACTGCCCATGGAGCAGAGGGTTCCCCAACACCATGCACCAGCAATTTTACAGCTGAAAAACAAAGAACAATCATCTTTCTGACCTCCAGTGTACTTACTAGTGACCCAAAAAAGTGATGGCTCTTCCTTTTCCCCCAGCAGCAAAACTGTAGCCTGATGGTGCAAATGGAGAAACTGAATGGGAAAGAGAGTAACAGATTTCTTCATCCCTATATACAGTATAGCTGTTTTGTGCAGTACTCTTACATGCGTGCTCTGGTTATGGTATTATCTTTCTGTCTAGTCTCTCACTTCTCCTTTCTGACTCAATGTTTGTGAACATTAATGATTGTTTTGTCTGGAGATGAATCAATACACATTCTTTAGACTATGCTCTGCTGAACCTAGTGGGAGACTTAAATCGGAGCAAATCTACATGGGATTTGATACTTGCCATTACCATCTTAAGAGGAGGCCCCTGAAAGACCATGATGTCCAAGCTCTAGCATTACCCAGCTACACTAATTTTTTTACTCTTTAAATAGCATAGATCATGCTAAAAGAGCCTGGCAGTGTAAAAGAATATACACAGGGATGCTTAAAGATTTTGATCTATGAAATTTTTATGTGTAAATTCTACATGAAGTAGAATGAGCTCTTCTACACCTCTCATCTAATGTGAAGATTTAAATTTAAGCTGTCCACCAGATTCCACACTTCTCATGGTGTTGTATTGGAGTAAGAAATATAAACAAATCAAAATATGAATTTAAATATGGATTTTGCAAGAAAATACTGTACACACTTATATGTTGTTATAATTCAGTGGACCTGTCATATCCATGGGCTCTAGATCTATTGGTTTAACTAACTATGGATTCAACATAAAATAACAATAACAATAACAATACAAGGGCATGATGATTGCCAGCAGCATCAGTGCTCCTGCTCACATGCTTACTCATTTGTGGGCGGGCGGGGTGCTGCTGCTGTCAGTCACTATGTCCCTACAGAGGCTGCTCACAATTCTGTGATTGGTGGTCACAGCACTGCTCCTGCTCATTTGCTTCCAAGTGGGTGAGTGAGAGTGTTGCTGCCAGTTGCCATGTCCCTGGGGAAGCTGCTCACCACCCTACAGTTGGCAGCAGCAGAAGTGGTGCTCCCTCCTTGTTCATTTGCAGGTGGGCAGGAGTGCCATAACCAATCACCCTGTCCCTGCGGAGGCTGCTTGCTGCCCTTCAGTTATTGGCAGCAGCAGCACTGCTGCTTATTTGCAGTGATGCAGAATAAAAGAAGTCAAATCAATCATGCATGCATTTACATCACTTGATTATTTGCAGCTAAATGTTTTAATTGGCTCTGGAGAAAATCACTGTGCTTCTGGTGTCACTGGTTATATCAGATGCAGGGAACCCCTAGTCGTCCAGATGTTGTTAGACCACAGTTCTAATCATCCCTAGCCATTAGCTCATCCATACATGAAAAAGTCACTATTCAATGCTACAATTAATGCATTATGAACCATGCACATATTAATCAATTCTTATGTTTTCTTAAAACATGCTCCTTGAAGGAACACAGATGATTGCAGCAGAATCTTAAGATAACCCAAGAGTGATTTATTTTTGGTGCCAAACTACTCTTAAAAGAGACAAGGTCAGCCTGAGCCAAGTTACTGTATTTATAGTCATATATTTATTTTAATAAGTCACAACTGTATTTGTCAAAATAGACACAGTCACAATTCATCCATCATGAAACCAGCAGGTAATAGCAATGGAAATGCAAGTACAGAACACCATGTGAGAGGGAGGCATATAAATCAATTACAAGGGCATATATGCAGAGCTATATTATTTTATAAATACTTGCCTTGAATGATGTTCTGACTGGGCTGATGAATATCATTGGCTTTTGCAAATACTTCTATGCTTCTTTTCCCCTGGAAAACCAGAATGAGACACTAGTTTTAGAAATATTTCACCGAGGTAACAGAAATAACTCATGAAAATTGTGGAGAAAGAAGCCAAAAAAGGTGGACATGGGATAGACATAATCAGGATTAATTTGAAATATGAGCATCCCTTCCCTTTAATCTTTACTGATGTTTTTAGTTTCTACCTTGACTCTATAAAATACAGTACATACATGTATTTTTAAAATAAATAAATAATCCATAAATCATTAGTGTAGCCACGTTAGCACTTTCCCTGGCCCTGAGACCTCAGGATGATCCCTTGTGATGTCACATAGGGTGGACCCTAGTAATGTTACCAGGTTGATATTATAAGGGGCAGTCCCGGCTGATGTCATGTAGTATTGTGGGCCAGACAGTAAGCTGCCTGGGGGGCGGGAGGCAAAATTCAATTCTTTATGGTTTGTAATACAGAACATTCTTGGAGGATGAGCTGCAGATTATGATTTATGCACAATCCCAGAAGAAGTTTCATTATGCTGGAACCCTGCATAATTACAGCTATGGATCCAACCAGTTACTTGGAAAGCTTAAATACAGTTTGCCTTTGTATCCACGAGTTCTATATCCAAGGATTCAATCAACCACAGCTTGAAAATATTTTGGGGGAAAAGTTCCAAAAAACAAACCATGTTGTTCACCATTTTATTTAAGGGATGTCATTTTACTATCACATCATATATAATGGGACTTGAGCATCCATGGATTGTGGTATCCATGGAAGATCTTGGAACTAAACCCCAAGAGATAATGAGAGACCACTGTACATAAGATTCCTCAACTCAGACATCCATGTGTAACATTTCCTTGGGATGGGACCAGTACTGTGTAATAGACTTTTGCACTTCATGCTTTACCTTCATGTTTATAATATGTGAAGGAGACTTGTATGAATATCATAGAATCATAGACTCATAGAATTGTAGAGTTGGAAGAGACCACAAGGCCATCCAGTCCAACCCTCTGCCATGCAGGAAATCATGATCAAAGCATCCCTGACAGATGGTCATCCAGCCTCTGTTTAAAGACATCCAAGGAAGGAGACCCTACCACGCTCCGAGGGAGTGTGTTCCACTGCAGAATAGCTCTTACTGTCAGAAAGTTCCTCCTAATGTTGAGGTGGAATCTCTGAAATATGTTAAATATGTTGACGTCTCATGGATTTTACAGTGCTGGGGGGAGCTTTAACAATTTGGGAACATGTAGGGCAGACCGTTATGACAATGTTAATTTTTATTTTAATGACAATGTTAATTTTTACAATTTTCATTCTGCAGAATAGTTTAATATAAAGTAGAAGCATTACTATCTGAAGTAGGCCAATTCACCTCCTCTGTCATTAAAAGCTGTAGTTGAGGCAAAAACAAAACAAAAAACAAAATCCTCAGACAACAGCAAAACAAAACATAAATTGCCTATTGGGACATCATATCATACAGAATGAAACAACTTATTATTAAGAAACAACATGATATGTTAGTACTATATACCTTATGCTTTATCCATAGTCAGCTTTAAGTGGGCTTAACCTCATGGAAATCAATCAGGCTAAGCACAATTACCGGTACCTCTACCAAGGGCTGTGGCATACTTCATTTCCTCACACTCAGATAATCTTTGTGTGGGGCAGTATGAGCAACAGCAATCCTTGAGTTGTGATCCCCACAGTTAGCCAGCATTAGTTATGCTGATGGGGCTTATAGGAGTTGTAAGCCACCATCTTGAGGACTGCTGTTGCAATACTATATATTAAGGGGGAAATAGTATGTATATAATATATCATTTAAAAATGTAATATATCATGTACACTACAAATGTGTAAATATTCAATTTCTTGTAATTATAATGAGTTTACTAGACCTTATCCCAAAGTAAGTATGAATATCTTAGCAACCTTAGGCTGCAATCTTATACCCTGGGGTACACAACTAATAGTACTACAAAAGTTTTGTGACTGTAACTATAATAATCTCTAGCCATTATGACCAAATGGGACAGATGATGGGAGTTGAAGTCCAATGATATCTGAAGGGTTGCAAGCCATTACTTGCTGTTATATACAAAATTAACCAGAATTTCCCTCCCACTAAACTCAATACAATCACATCTGAATGTATAAGTACACATAGGAGAGTGGTCTTAGATGTCATATTCACAGAGCCAATGAATATAAAGGGTTGGCCCTTTGCAATCTTTCACTGCACAATATGCCGAACTGCCATCAGGGTGTCAGACTAGGCAAGACTGTATGGATGTCCTGGATGTGTGAACCAGTGCTTGGATACTGGAAGGGAGCATGAAATCTGTGCCTGTGAAAGCCTTCTTGTAAAACCTTGGTTAAATCATGGCTTCTTTAATGGCACATGCCTATAAAAAAAAATTCACAGTGATGTATGTTTATCACAGTGTTGTTCAATGAGGAGGGATACACATAGGTATATACATGATTGAAACAAATAGTCAGTCCAATGTTCAAAATAAAAGACGTTCCAGACTGTATGCAGGTATAATCCTCTTAGACTGCTGTTGCTGTCCTCTCCACATATGCAGAATGGTAGGTCATGTTGCTTTGGCTTACTTTGTTTCATAAACAGAAATAAAGAGCTAATCTCTCCCTCCTGCAAGAAAAGTGATTGGCTTCCCTATGTATCAAAAGAACGTGTTTAAAGCTACAATTATGCTGAAAATTTCAAGTGCTGTGGTAGTCTTTTGTGCTTTTAAATAATAGGTGTGTCAGAGGGCTTTCCTTTCTCCCTATGTAGTTCAAAACCTCTTTGGAATACACAATGCACTTACTAGATCACAAGGTTTTTCACAATTTATGCCCTCTATGATTGGTTCAGATAAAGTATTTCCACACTCTCATCTTAAAGGTTGCAAGAAGAGGAAATAAGGGAAACAGCATTCAAGATGCAATTCTTTGGAATAGCTCACATACATCACCTATACACACTACATAAACACATATATCATTGGATGGTCACATACAAAATGTATTTAATTGGATTATTTCTCTTGTACACAAAAACATAGATTAACAGGTATGTCTCAGATAGCCACGCATGGGTGGTACATGCATCCAGGATGGGGGGGGTACACATATGTCTATATGTTATAACATCTCTGTGTTTGTCATGTTTAAAAGGTACTGCTACCAGTAACTCATATTAGTAATTAACTGCATTACCAGAAATTAATTGTATTAATTATGTTACAATATGTGTCAGGGATTCTTCTTCTTTTTTGCTAGTTGTAATTGTAATAATAGTGACATTAATACTATCAATGGTTTTTAAGTACCTCTGGTCATTTGTTTTGTTCAGTCCTTTTTAAATGTTGTGATCCAACCTAGATTCAAGCATGCATATCTTTTCTCCTGTGGGTGGAAAAGTAACTCAAGGGAGTATTCTAAATGCAAAAATTATTTAAACACGTTAGAAAGACTCCTAGCTTCCAGTCTCAATTGAACTCTCCTACAGCTATTTTTTTTCACCAGCATCATCAAGAAGCTGTTACATAGATTTTCTATTTAAAAGATTGCTTTCTTAACTTAGCTTACATATCACTCTCTCTGTCACAATGTCAACTCCCATCACCTTCAGTTACGTTTTGATAAGCTGTCATGTTCATTGTCACCCTTCAAAGTATGTGGATAGATAATGGATACATTCACTGTCTACACCAGGGATGGGAAAACTTTGGCCTTCTAGATGTTTTGTGCTTCAGCTCCTAAAACTCATAGCTACCATGGCCAGTGGTGTGGAATTATGGGAACTGTAGTCCAAAGCATCTAGAAGGCCAAAAGTTCCCCACCCTTGGTCTACACCAAAGGTGGACAAATTTGTTGGGTCCAGGGACCAACTTTCTTCATCTGGAACTCTTCAGCGGTTCCATCAACTACTCAAAAATGCAAATAATAATAACAATAATATTACAAAAACCCCTGACACTTCTGCTTTGGGGTTGTTTTTCTTAATGGCATATTTTTGTGCAGGGAGATCCTGGAATCCATTTAAAATTGTGAATTGTTGCTCCTGGAGGTTTCCATAAGAAGCAGAAATTCACTCTCCTTTCTTGGCCAGAAAAATTACAGACTGGATGGGTTGAGGACTGCAAAAATGGCCAGGGCCACAATTTGTCCATTCTTGTTCTACACTGAGTGATTCCACCCCCACCCCCACCCCCGCTGCTGTCCTTGAAGGACTATCCACTGTAGAACTGAGCAATTTACTATAGCAAGAGATTAGGTTCTGTTTGAACAGCTATAGAAACCCTTGCGACAGCAGCAATTCTAGATATGCTGTTAAACTAGGAACAGATGAAATCACAAGATAACTAAACTGCAATTTTGCCAAGGCTAATATCATAGATGGAGACAAAAGAGCACTAGATGTTCATGCTGCATTCTATTCATTGCCTTTTTTATCTGCACTAATGGCAAATTAGCGAGGGATGTGACCATCCAAAGATTTTCCAACAGGACTCACTGCAGAATACAGCTTATAAAAAGAGCTTCATGGTGTACATGCATTTAACAATTGGGGATGGTTGCTCATTACTATGGCACTCCCGTGTTGTTCCCACGTCTCTCTCTCTGGCCTTTCTTCACAAATGAAGATTCAGGAAGGACTCATCCCGTGCTTTCTGCAAGCACGCTGATGACTAAAAAGGCCAATCTGAGATAAACAAGTCTGGTTGCAGAAAGCACAGCAGAAGGACTCCTTGGGTGATGTTTCTGGGTTGTGATTCTTTCTGTGTTGTCGTTTCTCTTCAGGACTTGTTTGGCGTGAGTTCTCAAATAAGGCTGCAGCACTGTGGATAGTGTGTCTTCATGCCTCCCGATGTGAGGCCAGGGCGGACCATTGTTGGTGATCAATTTGGCCAAGCCTGAGATGTTGTTTCAGGGAGTCCTTGTATCGTTTTAAAGGTGTTGGTTATCACCTTTAAGCCCTAAATGGCTTGAGTCCAACTTATCTTTGGAACCACCTCCTCCCATACAATTCTCCCCACACACTCCAGTCCTCTGGGAGGAATTTGCTTCAGCCACAAAAATCTAGGCTGTCTACAACCTCCCAGAGGGCTTGTTCGGTAATCGCCCTGAATTTATGGAATGGCCTGCCGAACGAGATCCGTCAGACGATGAGCTTAAGTAGCTTTATAAAAGCACTAAAGACAGATCTCTTTCAGCAGGCCTTTCCTGAGTAGATCCCAGCCTCAGGAGCTGCATCTCCTGGCCTTTTTAAACCTTGTATATATTTGTTTTTAATGTGGTTTTAGTTAGATGGTTTTAATTTTATATTGTTTAATGTCTTTTTATGGGGGAGGGTGGGGTGGGTAGTGCTTTTAGTCGTTATTACAATGTTTTAATTGTTGGAAGCCGCCCTGATTGTTTTTAGCAGAGAGGTATTCCCATAACAAAGATAAGGAGAAATTGGGAGGGGGATGCAAAATGAGTGAACTGGTTCCCAGAAGTCATCATCTATGCAGGGTTTCTTGTAGGACACAGCCATAGAGACCCTTTTCCCTCTTGAACTATATTTCCTATATAGAGCCTATAAGGACTTTGTGGGTGCAATATGACATCTTTACAATGAAGGTTTTTGTATGAGGACAGCCATCACCCCTACCCAGGTGGGATCAAAAGTAACCACAACTCCTGCTTGACCCACTGAAGGTGATTGTTTCTATAGTGTGCATATTGTGCAGAGAAGCCTGTCCTTGGCATTGCCACATGCTTGGCAGCCCAGGCACAGCCACAATAATTTCTGGGTATTCTGGTTATGGGGGTCTGTTCAAGACTGCCCTATATGTTTTATCACCAATGCTCAATTTGCAGGGCTCTCCCTTTCCTTTCAGGGACTGTCCCAAAGGCAAGTGATTGGGATACAAAGATAGGGAAAATAGTCATTTGAGGAGGGAACTCTAGTAGCCAAGCCCCTCCAAAAGAGACCCAGTCCAATTGGTTTTATGTTTACAGTTATATGTGGATCATGTTTCTTCTCATTATTTTAAGCAAAGGTTTCAGTTTAGGTTTAGGATATCATTTGAGAGAGCTTGGTGTTCATATTGGGCTAAGAACTTATGTTTGGTAATTGGTTTAAAACAGGTAGTTTGTACTAAAATCCTCAGAGAGTCCCTGGAAGGTGGAGTGCTGGGACTCTTTAGTTGTGTTGCTGTACATAACTTGAGACTCTCCCCGTGCATGCGGTCTCAAAGAAAGTAGTGAGTGAATATAGGCTAATTCACCATCTCTGTTATCCAAAATGGGAATCAGTGACTGATGCCATCCCTGCACATTTCTGTTTGATCCAATATACTTCCTTTAATGCAACAATTTGTGATGTTCATAGGAAAAATGTGGGCAAAGGTGACATAAAATCACCCTTGCACCTTTTGCAGATCCACCCTTAGGATTTTGAGTTGCTGAGCTTCTCTTTTGACAGGTATTTTTACATGGACAGGGCTCTTCCTATAGGATGCTTGGTGTCCTGTGCTACTTTTGACAACTTCAGCATGTTTACTGAGTGGGTCTTGCATTTCAAGACACAGTAGAGTGATATGGTTCACTACTTAGATTTTATTATTTATTGAACAATACAGGATGGGATGATGTAAACAGCTAATGGGAGAGTTCAATGTGTCAGTGGCAGAAAAGAGTATCCCCCTTGCTGAGGAAATACCAATGATCCCAGTCAGCATTTAGCATTCTTGGGGTAGAAACAGATGTGCCCTAATGGTGGTGTAGGCTCCCAGAGGAGAAGCTAAGGTCACTTAGGGAGAGAGGGTCTTCATTCCTGCACCAGCATAAAGTGTGAAGGAGATGCAGTAACTGGTCAGACATTTGAATTTTGCCTATAGGGAGCCCTGGTGGCACAGTGGTTAAATGTCAGTACTGCAAGCCACAATGCTGCAAGTTCAATCTGAAGGGCTCCAAGGCTCACTCAGGACATTTTTAGACTATCCTTGCAGTGCAAGGATCGAGTGGGAGAGCTTCGTAGCTGCAGCGCAGCAGGGGGTCCTTTTCAGACAACACCGTCCCTGCGGCGAAATCGTCCATGTCTCTTCTGTTTAGTATTGGAGCCTGCTGTGCCATATTCAGCCAGATTTTATTCATGGAGGTTGTCCATGAATAAAATCTGGCTGAATATGGTGCGGCAGGCTCCAATGCTAAATGGAAGAGACATGGACGATTTTGCCACAGGGACAGCGAAATGGACCCCCTGCTGCGCTGCAGCTACGAAGCTCTCCCGCTTGATCCTTGCGCTGCAAGAATTGTCTGAAAAATTCCTCAGCCTTCCATCCTTTCATAGGATGGTAAAATGAGTACCTGGCTTGTGGGGGCATTAGCTAACACACATTGGAAACTGCTTGGAGAGTGCCTAGTACACTATAAAGGTAGTGTAGATGTGTAGGTGCTATTGCTAAACATTTTGTAAGCCTCTCTGTGATCATTCATGGTTGAAGAGACGGGTATAAATACTTAAAAAATAAAAAATGGTGGCCATGGGATAGGCATTTATGTGGTGGCTTTGTGAGTCCTAAAGTCCCACAGGGGATTTTAAGATCCAGAATATGTTGGATGGATGGTCCAGAGAGGGGGGATGGATTAGGTACACAAGGGGGTAGTTTTGGGTTTCTGGAAAAGTAATATGAATTATGGTTCAAAATCTACATATTACCATCCTCCTTTGGATGTCTTTTTTGGTCTCCTTCATTGGACATCTTCAAAAAGAGGCTGGACATCTGGGGATGCTTTAGCCAGAAATCCTTCACTGAGCAGGGGGGGGGGGTTGTACTCGATGGCCCATGAGGCTTATTTCAACTCTGTGATTCCAAGGATGATACCACTGAGAAGGCACTAGAACTTCAGTATCTGTGTCACCCTGATGATGAATAGGCACAATTGTACATCTGTTCCTCCAAAACAGACCAGAAGCTTAAAGACTCCCTAGTGATAGGTGTTTCATGGGTTTTTCCCCAGCTGTGAGGCTGTGTTCTGGAAGAGCTCCCTAGTGAGGCTGCAGAAGTCCTCTGATGCAAAATTGTGACCAGTGCAGGCTTTGTCCATCCAGATGGTAACCCTATAATCAAATATCAGTTTGGGTCAATGCTCCAGGGCATTGGAGTGCTTGGGTTCAGGGAAGTATAGATCTAGAACACTCTAATTCCTATCTTATTTGAAAGGTGTAAGGATTTATTTATTTATTTATTTATTTATTGGTGGTTCATCTGGGAGACAATGGAAGGCTCTTATCATACTGGTTATTTCCAGTCCCCATTATACTGAGGCATGCTGGTCTGAGATAGTACTGTCATGGTATGCCATCCTGTGATGCAGGTTTGGTGCATATATGGGGACCCATGTTGCCTTGATAGTGCTTGGTGGTGAGTGAACAGAGAATTCCAGAATGCATTGGAAGAGTGTCTGGGCTACTTTCTACCCATTCCCAATATTTTACAGTTGTCCCTTCACTTTCACAGCTTTGATTTTTGTGGTTTTGTGTATTCGTGAAAAGTTTCTGGAGGGTGGCTTGTCCTCTGGCTTCCCCCTGCCCCTGACAGAGAACATGCGGCTTTGCTGTGAGCACTGCCAGTTTGTTTGGCATTCGTTCCATGAGGAGCGGGACAGCCAAAGGCTGAACAAAACCCTGCCGCGTTCCCCACAAAGCCACTGAGCCACAAATCAAAGGCACAAAGTCAAGCCAGTAAGTGTTCAGCAGTGGTGAGGGGGCAGGGATGGGGGGAGGGAAGAGGGTGAAGAGTCTCAGCCTGTTTGCCCCCTTTCCTCTTTGCCTAAGGCCTAATCCGCACCACAGTGGATCGGACCATGGGTGAAGGGGACACAGGGTGGAGAGACTTTGCCTGTCCGCCCCCTTTCCCCTTCGCCCAGGGCCCGATCCACACAAAAATGGATCAGGTCATGGGCAAAGAGAAAGTGGGAGGAGAGTGCCTGTCTTCCCCCTTTCCCCTTCACCCAGGGCCTCATCCACTATGGCATGGATTAGGCCCTGGGTGAAGGAAACATCAGGCAGAAAGACTTTGCCTGTCCATCCCCTTTCCCCTTCTGCAACAAAGTGGATCGAGCCATTGGCAAAGGGAAAACTGGGTGGAGAGACTTTGCATGTCTTCCCTTTCCTCTTTTCCCAGGGCCTGATCTGTGCCAAAGTGGATTGGGCCATGGGAGAAGGGGAAACGGCAGAGAGGCTTTACCTGTCCACTCCTTTTCCCCTTCAATCAGGGTCCGATCTTCACCAAAGTGGATCAGTCCATTGATGAAGAGGAAATGGGGGGGGGAGACTTTGCCTGTCAAACCCCTTTCCCCTTCACCCAGGGCCCGATCTGTGCTATAATGGATTGAGCCATGAGCGAAGGAAAAATGGGGCAGAGAGATTTTGCCTGTCCACCCCTTTCCCCTCCACCCAGGACCTGATCCACACTGCAGTGGGTCAGGCCATGGGTGAAGGGGAAACAGGGGGGTGAGACTTTGCCTGTAGGGGAAAGGGGGTGGACAGGCAAAGTCTCCCCACCACCATTTCCCCATTTACCCATAGCCCTATCTGCTTCCATGGGTCTAGGAGATACTAGTATTATTAATTACTAATACTAATTATTAATATTATAATATTATTAATATTACTAATATTAATTACTAATAATATATTTAAATAGTATATTATTCTCCTGCACATTTCCACTTCAACTGAACATCGTCCTCAACTGTAGGGGGACTCAGTTGCCACAGATCAAGGAGATATTAGCATAATTTATTATTAATATTAATATGTTAGAATGCTATGTTATTCACCTGCACATTTTCGCCTCAACTGAGTCTCCTCCTCAGGTCCAGGGGAACTCCACTGCCACGGATCAAGGAGATATTAGTATTATTTATTACCAATACTAATATGTTAATACTAGCTGTACTCGGCGTAACATATGCCATTATAGTTGATTTGAAGGTTATATATTAATGTGTCAAATGATCTTACTCTTGACATGTTTCCTAAGCAGCCAATTAGCAGAGTGAGAATGGAAACATACTGAAGCATTTTATATATGTAGATAATGGCGTATGTTATGCCGTTTATAGTTGGTACATTTAAATAGTTAAGTAAAGTGGCCTTATTCAGCCTATGCCTTTGTGTCTGGACTTTCCAGAGTGGGTCAACAAACAAAAATATCCACAAATTATTATGGATGTTCACATTCCTAAATATACTGAGATGACAGTAGATACAGTATCTGCACAGCTTGGTTAGCTGAAAGATGGTGGTGGTGGGGGGAGAATCCTCAAAATATTATACAGGGGCTTTACACCAGTCAATTCAGTCCTAATTCTGTATCTCAGGAAGTGAGAACATAATATGAAAATATGGACATCATTCATTGCTTTTGAAATAAAACCTTGCACAATTTTAGCTAATTATTTTGTTTACTTATATGAATATGGGCACATTTGGAGACAGTACTTGTTTATTGCAGGGAATTTATTTTAGATCACAGTTAGACTTTCACAAAGCTCTTAGAAAGCTTATGGGCCTTTAGCATTTGATGATTACTCTCTCTTTTCCTGAGCACTCCGTAGGGATATAAGGCAACATTTTCTAAACAAGACCCCAGCCAGGCTCCTATCGATGTGGAGGAGTAAAGGGGTTGCACCCTGCTATCTTTCTCTTTTATTTTATAACATAAAACTCTCTGTACTCATTCCAGGGGTGAGGGAAATCAAAATGTAAAGTAAGCTTTAGTATGTTTGAAAAAGGTTGAGAAAAAAATATTCTCTAACACTTGACACATTTGTTTAAATGTCAAATCCTATCTTAAAACATGGTTTCATTGCCCTCCTAATAAAGATTTTGTTCCATAAACAGCTCTACAGTGTTTAAATTATCTTAAAAGTGTTATTGCACCTATTAGCATCATTTAGGAGGAATTTTCAGTATTGACAGGCAATTTTGAATCATAACATATCACCCTTTGAAGTATCCCCCCAACCCCTTTGTTTGCCTTACAGTGACTTTCAACACCTCACATTATCTTGAAGCATTTGTCCAGTGTATGACTATCTGATGGGTCATATAAATCAAATCATTTTATATCAGGTTTGCCAAATAATATTTGAGCCTTGTGTCTGCCATCCAGAACATATAAAAACTTTTGAGAGGAAAATTAAATTCTGAAAGCTTCCTCAAAACACCCAATCTGATTTGTAGCAAAACCTGAAAGGCAGCTTTATACATAAAACCAAAGACAACTTCACAACTGGTCACAGTGTGCTTGATTTGTAACATGTAACCACCACTGAACAGGGTGCTATTGGCTAGAACTGGGTGGCTGCCAACAAAAGTAGTAACCATGTGTTATCTCCAGATGTTTCAACAGATGTTTTTGGGGTAAGAGTAGAAGTCAGGCATGGAGCTGACATTTTCAGTAACAGTCCTGTTTCTTCCTACCGTAATATCTAGTTCCACCATGGTGTCAGCAATTACTTGCACATAATGGACAAAATGCATTTATTTCAAGGGCAGGTTTAATTGAAAAGGCAATGATGTTAATGGCTGGGGATATGAATATATGCCAGTTTCATTTTCTTTACATGTCTCAGAATCCGATAAGCATTTTCATCCTAAATTCCTTGTTGGTTTGCAAGATTTTTATTTTCACTTTTCCACATAGAAATTCTTGTGTATTTTGACACACACTCTTCATGAAATATGGATGTTATGCATTTTTTTAAAATTAATGTATATAACTTCACACACATTTTGTTAAATTAATTATAGGATGTTTGTGCATTTTCTATTACATACCCATGCATGTTTGTGGTGGTGGTGAACCTTCAAGTTATTTTCAATTTTTGGCAACCCCAAGGCAAACCTATAATGGGGTTTTGTTGCCAAAATTTGTCCAGAGAGATTTGGAAGGCCATAATCTGCAGTTTGGTTGGCATGGATATTTATGGTATGACAAAAGTGAATGTAGATTTTAATAACCACTTTGTGGAATGTGATTAGTTAAGAATATGAAATAGATTTTTTTTAAAAAGAGAGAGAGATGCCCTTATGGATGTCAACACAAGAAGCCTTTTATAGGAAGGAAGCAACAGCAAAGGAAAACTCAGTAACCTACAAAGACCTTTTGGAATTTAGTCAGGAACAATATAGAAGGTGGAGCTCACCATTAGCAATAGTTGTACAATGGCCCCTTGGTATCCACTGGGGCTTGGTTACATGATCCACCCCTCCCCCTGTGGATACCAAAAGCTGTGGAAGTTCCACTATATGCAATCGTGTAGAAAAATGATGTCCATCATATAAAATGGCAAAATCAAGGTTTGCTTTCTGAATTTTTTTGTAGGTGGAGTATTTGCAAGCCATGGATGGTTGAATCCATGGATATGGAGGGCTGACTGTACCACAGCTTCTTTTTTCCAGTGTTTCTACTAAGCAGCAATAGCATCAATTGTATTATCATCCTGATCATAATCCACACTACACTTGATCTAGCCTCATTCTATGGTATCAGAGGGTGGGGAAGTGATCTTTCCAAACCCCCAAGGTGGATCCAGTTCTGCCAAAAAAACAACAACAGGTGGTGGGGTGGAAAAAAAAAAGAATACCAGCACTTATCTGAAAATAATGTCATCTATGAAATTTTGATCTAGCTCTAGTTGACATTTCAGTGTCCAGACTTTTGTAGGAGTTCCCAAATGTTAGGTTTTAAAAAGAGCAACAGTCTCTAATAAGAGTGCTTATAATATCTCTCCAACCATATTGCTCTGAATATATCTGATTCTGGAAGGTAGTCAGGTACAAGTGCAATCAGTAGTGAGATGGGAGAGCACAAGGGATCTACAGGTTGGTCCAACTGCCAAAACCCCTGGACAGTTTTGCCATTCAGAATTAACAGTGCTGAGCAAGACAATCTAATGGTCTGATTTGGTAGATGTCAGCTTCCTATGTTCCCCACAAGCCCTTTAACATATGTACCAATTTCTCTCCTCCAGTTTTTGTCATCCAGTTTCCTTAAACCTTTCTTTTTCCAATGGAAGAGGCTTCAGTCGCCTGCCTCCCAAGCTCAATTCATTCTCATAGAGATGTATAGTTCTATTGATAATATTTTTTACTTAAGCTTGTAACTTGATACCCCCACCTTTCCAATAATTCATCAATTGGCTAAATTTCATAATTTGGCTTATTTACTGGCCTTCCACATGGGAGATAATCACATGTGGCAAATATGGCATTATAACATCAAAATGAGACTGAAAAAGGGCTTCCTTACTACACAACATCATGCCCCAGCATTCTGCAAGCGTTCTGATGCTGTCAAGAGGGTGCTTTTTAAAAAATTAATGGGCAGAAGCCACCAATTGATCTCCCATAGTTTTGTTTTTGTGGGTTTGCTTGTGTGCAAAAACATGGCCCGTTCTGCTGGAGTGATTCCAGCATCAATGTTTAGTCCCCACCAGAACACCTCGGGGTGAGATTGGGAAAACTAGGTATTACTGTATGCTCTTTTTATGAACCTCCTCATCTTGCTTGCAAGTTTCCAAGTGTGTTTCAGTGCTTGTGTGTTCACTGTGGACCCAGACCGTACAACCTCTCCGCCCTTCTGAATGAAACACTTAACACATGTAGTTGGATAATAATGATTATATTTTGGTTACATCATCAGAAAACATGGGTTAGATACAGGTTAGTAAATACATGTTTTTGGCAATAAAATGCCCACAATTTCACAAGCTAGATGGTTAGCGGCAATGTATGGGTCGTGATCCATTCTTGAGCCCACCCATGTGGGCCAAGACCACCCGTCGGTCCATACTGACTCCCTGGAGGAGAGGGATGCTGGCCAAGCCATTAGCTCGACTCCCTCTCCTCCCCTGTAAACAAACGGTTAATCACTGTAGGGGATCTCCCTTGAACTTGAACTTGATCTAGTGCTTGAACTTGCACTGGATGGAGACCCCTAACCTCGAGTCCTATCACGACCCATGACATCCGCCACCCTACAAATTGCAACAAGGAATGTTATCCTCCAAGGGAGGGTGGGTGGGTCTTCAGCTCTGCAGAGCCAAAAGAGGGCAGAGGGCTGTCGGAGCTGATATTTAACAACTCAGTCGCCTCCTCTTTTATGTCATCTGGCCGCACCCTAGGCCGCCCAGATGACCCACCTACCTGGGGAGGCCGAGCCAACTGGAGGTGAGCAGGCCCACTCCAATTTGCTGGCTCTTCCCCATCTGCCCATTCCGGCCGCAAAGTGGCCTGGAAGGAGAAGGTGGCATGGTGGCCACCAGGGAGGAGCATGTGGTCCTCCACTCCCTCCCCGCACCCCCTTGGCTGGGGGGGTCCGAAGGGCTCCTGGGGTGCCAGTCGGGCTGCAAAAAGGCCTGAGATGAATGGCCAAGCCCCCTTTTGTTTGGTAATTTAAGTGTTTTTGGACTTTTAGGTGTGCTTGCATCTTGGAGCCTTCTTGGAGGAGAAAGTCCAGCAGCTGGAGACACGGGTAGCTACACTTCAACAGATTCACGAGCAAAAGGTTTTCCTGGACAGAACAGAATGAACAGTCTTGGACGGGGACCGCACAGAGGAAGTGGCTGCGGAGGAGAGGGTCACTTAACAGACACAGGAAGTAGACAGCTGGAGGAATGTCACACACAGAACAAGAAAATCCAGGGATTCTTCGAGCAGCTTGCAGCTACAGAATCAATTCAAAGCCCTTTCCCTTATCAAGGACAATGAGGAAGAACAGCATGGACAGACTTCAGGGGTAGAGCAGGGGACCTTGAGAGTACCACCACAAGGAACAGCAGCTGCGGAGCCTCGGTAGAGGCGTGTGGTGGTGGGGGGGGGCTCCTTGCTGTGGGGTACAGAAGCAGTGGTTTGTGGGCCTGACAAGATGACTCGGGAGGTGTGTTGTCTCCTGGGGCAAAGATCTGTGATGTGACCGAGAGGCTGACAAGACTTGTCAAGCCTACGGATCATTACCCCTTCCTTTTGGTCCGTGTGGAAACCAATGATACTGCAAGGCACAGCTTTCCCAAGATCAGAAGAGATTATGAGACCCTGGGGAAGAAGCTGAAAGAAATGGACACACAGGTGGTCAACTCATCTCTTCTGCCAGTTGAAGGGCATGGTCCAAGAAGGGAGAGGAAAATAGCCGATGTAAACAACTGGCTCCGTAGATGGTGTCGCCAAGAACAATTTGGATTCTTGGATCATGGGCTGCGCTTCCCTGAGGGGGGACTTCTGGCAAGAGATGGGGTGCATCTCACACTAGTTGGCAGAAACATTTTGGCCAACAGTCTCAAGAATTTGATCAGGAGGGCTTTAAACTGAGTCAAATGGGGGAGGGAGACAGTATTCTGGAAGGCAAGAGGGCTGGAGAAAATAGTCAAAGTGTCATAGAGGGAACAAGGCAAACAGCGCAAGGACCCAACAGTGGGAGGCAAAAAAACTTGCACAGGCAGCAAGTAAAGGGAATACATGGTCTTAGATATCTCTACACTAATGCACAGATCATGGGAAATAAGCAAGATGAACTTGAACTCCTAGCACTACAAAACAAATATGATATAATAGGCATTACTGAAACCTGGAGGGATGAGACACATGTTTGGAATGTAGGAATAGAGGGGTATAACCTTTTTAAGAGAAACAGGCCAAACAGGAAAGGAGGAGGAATAGCATTATATATCAGGGATATTTACACCAGTGAAGAGATCCATGACATCAATACTGGAAGCCAGGTGGAGAGCATCTGGATAAAAATTAAAGGGGAGGGAAACAACAGGGGTGTTATTGTGGGACTCTACTACAGACCCCCAAATCAGATCGAGGAATTGGATGATGCCTTTCTAGAACAGATGACCACACATGCAGAAAGGAGAGATGTAGTAGTGATGGGTGACTTCAACTATCCTGATATTTCCTGGCAATCTAACTCAGCCAAAACTTCAAGATCTAGCAAATTCCTTACATGCCTGGAAGACAATTTCATGGTGCAAAAGGTGGAAGAGGCAACAAGGGGGTCATCTATTTTAGATCTGATCCTAACCAACAGAGATGACCTGGTTAATGGAGTGCAAGTGGTGGGATCCTTAGGTGAGAGTGATCATGTTCTCCTGGAGTTTGTTATACAATGGAAAGGAGAAGCCAGGCATAGTCAGACACACATTCTTGAGTTTAGGAGAGCTGATTTCAATAAACTCAGGGAAATACTGGGGGTGATCCCATGGTCAGGAATACTAAAAGAGAAGAGACCTCAAGACGGATGGGATTTTGTGAAAAGGGAGATACTGAAGGCACAATTTCAAACAGTACCATTGAGGAAGAAAAATGGGAGGTGTCTCAAGAAACCAGGATGGATGACTAAAGAAAGTTCTTCTTCACCAAAGAAGAACTCAAACAGGTAGGGAACACATGTAGGAGTAAAGTCAGAAAAGCTAAAGCACAGAATGAGCTCAGGCTTGCTAGGGAGGTTAAGAACAATAAAAATGGTTTTTTTGGGTATGTCCACAGCAAAAGGAGGAAGAAGGAAATGATAGGGCCACTATGTGGAGAAGATGGCAAAATGCTAACAGGGAACAGAGAAAAGGCAGAATTACTCAACACCTTCTTTGCCTTAGTGTTTTCAGAAAAGGAAAAGGAGGACCAACCTGAGGAGAATGGAACAGAGGACACAATGGGGGAAATACAGCATAGAACAAGCAAAGAGGTAGTACAGGAATACCTTCTTAATCTAAATGAATGTAAATCTCCATGACCAGATGAACTACATCCAAGAGTATTAAAAGAGCTGGCAAATGTGATCTCAGAGCCATTGGCAATAATATTTGAGAACTCCTGGAGAACAGGAGAAGTCCCAACAGACTGGAGGAGGGCAAACGTCCCCATCTTCAAAAAGGGGAAAAAGGAGGATCCCAACAATTATCGTCCAGTTAGTCTGACATCAATACCAGGAAAGATTCTAGAGCAGATTATTAAACAGAGAGTCTGTGAACATTTAGAAGGCAATGCCATAATCACAAAAAGTCAACATGGGTTTCAGAGAAACAAGTCATGCCAGACTAATCTGATCTCTTTTTTTGATAAAGTTTCCAGCTTGGTAGATGAAGGGAACGCTGTGGACATCACATACCTTGATTTCAGTAAGGCTTTTGACAAGGTTCCCCATGACATTCTTGCAAACAAGCTTGTAAAATGTGAGCTAGACAAGTTACCTGTTCAATGGATTTGTAATTGGGTGACCGGCCGAACCCAAAGGGTGCTCAGCAGTGGCTCCTCTTCGTCTTGGAAAGATGTGACCAGTGGGGTGCCACAGGGTTCTGTCCTGGGCCCAGTGCTATTCAACATCTTTATCAATGCCTTGGATGAGGGAATTAGGGGCATACTTATCAAATTTGCAGATGACACCAAATTAGGAGGAATAGCTAATTCCCTAGAGGACAGGATCAAAATTCAGAATGACCTGGATAGACTGGAGAGCTGGGCCAAAGCTAACAAAATGAAATTCAATACGGAGAAATGTAAAGTACTGCATTTAGGGTGGAAAAATGCAATGCATAGATATAGGATGGGAGAGACCTGGCTGAACGAGACTACGTGCGAAAGGGATGTAGGAGTCCTAGGAGACCACAAGTTGAAGATGAGTCAACAATGTGATGCGGCAGCTAAAAAGGCCAATGCGATTTTGGGCTGTATCAATAGAAGTATAGTGTCTAGATCAAGGGAAGTAATAGTGCCGCTCTATTCTGCCTTGGTCAGACTTCACTTGGAATACTGTGTCCAGTTCTGGGCACCACAATTCAAAAAGGCTATTGACAAATTGGAGCGTGTCCAGAGGAGGGTGACTAAAATGGTGAAAAGTCTGGAAATCATGCCTTATGAGGAGAGACTTAGGGAGCTGGATATGTTTAGCCTGGAAAAAAGACGGTTAAGAGGCGATATGATAGCCCTGTTTAAGTATTTGAAGGGGTGTCACGTTGAGGATGGAGCAGGCTTGTTTTCTGATGCTCCAGAGACTGGAACACGGAACAATGGATGCAAGCTCCAGGAACAGAGATTCCACCTTAACATTAGGAGGAACTTTTTGACAGTAAGAGCTGTTCGGCAGTGGAAGACACTCCCTCGGAGCATGGTGGGGTCTCCTTCCTTGGAGGTCTTTAAACAGAGGCTGGATTGCCATCTGTCGGGGATGCTTTGATCAAGATTTCCTGTGTGGCAGGGAGTTGGACTGGATGGCCCTCATGGTCTCTTCCAACTCTGCAATTCTATGATTCTATGATTCTCATGAGAACTGCCAAAATCTCTCCGATGGAAAAAATGTGGAAGTAAGAAGTGCAAGTGGGCATATTGCCAGATTTCAGGGGTATCTTTGTCTCATTATTACTACAGTATGCAAAAAGAAGTGTTATTAAGCCAGGATACTTACACTGTAAAATATCGTGCCAAAATAACCTTTTTCGACCCTCAACTGATAATCTCTCTGGTTGATAGTAGACCAGAGTCTCCCAAATGCAAGGACTCAAGATGTGCTCAGAAAACCTAAAGAAGAAGACATCCAAAATTCCTAAATGACACACCCAGGTCGTAATTATGTGAAACCCCCTTGGACTGGTGAGTTAGGATGGAATTGGGCTAATTTCCCTGGACATCCATGGAACTGAGTCATTCACTAATGCAATCAGTGGCCAGACAGTCTTTGCCTTGCAAAACTGGTTTTCTCACACACCTCTCCTAGAACAATAGAAGATTGCCTTACACCCATGTCTTACATGTCTTAATGTCTCAACCATTATTTATCATTAACAGAACCAGAGCTCCCATTGTCCAACTATGGGAAGTGCCAGCAAACATTGTATTCCACTCAAAATACCCCTTCAGGGGGAATATCAAGTATAAATATCACCCTAAAATGCAGTCAAAGTGTGCACAACTTCCTTCATCTTGTGTTACCATGTTCACAATTTCTCCCACCTTGTTACCCTGTCATTTTGCTGCTCAAACCTCAGAACTGCATTCTGAGTACTTTCTGCTAGATGTATCTCTGCTTGTCAGATAGGTATAATATAGCCCATCATCTGAAATGCTATCCCTCTATTCCAATATTTCCTGCTCTTTTTGCTAGCCTTGTGTGACTCCTTGAAGCCTGAGTGTGTGTGTGCTCCTGAGATTATTTTTCAATAAATTTTTATTTTATTTTATTCCCTGGCTGTGAGTCTCATGAGTTAGTACCAATATGCACAGCTCAAAACATATTGCCCATATTAATATCTGGACATGAGTGGAGACTTCACAGACCCACACAATTTGGCTAACGAGTCTATCAGTGGAAGGTGCCCAAGCTATGGAATGTGTGTGGTTTCTCCTCCATTACACAATGCAGCTTCTCTAGCTGTTTGTTTTATTTCTGATTTGAAAAAGTTCTATGCTGGGGGAAAAAATTCTCATGTCATCACAGAAGTCCAGGAAGCCAGGAAAGCTACAGCCCACTGGAGAGATTATTACACAGTCAAAGACCAGATGTTTGCACACATCCTTTGACCACCTCATAACTAAAGAAAACACAAGAATCCTGAATTCCCATCCATGAGAACTCTGATTTTTTTTCTTCTTTAAAAACTTTACCCCAGACACATTTATTTTCTATGAAATTGAATGAGAATGGCTGAGAGAAATCTAATAACATTCATCATTCAGTTTGTCATTCACTACAGATCTCTGCTAGTTGAAGGTTCATGGGCAAGTTAACAATGAGGACCAACTGTTCAGAGCATTGGATACAATACATGTTGATAGTCTTGTCCTCCTTGAATAAGTCTAGTCCTTTGGAAATAAATATTGGTCACCACTTCTCCTAAAAGCAGGTATTTCTAACTGGTCTTGTGCTAAAAGCTGGGGGGGGGGCATAAAACAACAACAAGAAAACTCAAAGAAACGCCCCACCAACATGGAGCCATCACAGAATCTATATTGAAGGACTATTCAATATAGAAGATTCTGTGAAGAAGAAGAATCTGAGAAGAATCTGTGAAGATTCCATGAAGTTACCAATACTGCATAGCACAGAATTTCCCCTTATACTGTAGTTCACAAATTGCGTTGCTTTTGCAAGTCATACATAACTGAGCTGTTTAGTCCTATCTCCACTTGTGGAAATACCACATAAATAATTGTGTGAGTCAAGAGAGCTGACTACCTGGAGTTCCAAATGTCTGACTTCATTGTTGTTATGGAAGTTAACTTTGTTTTCTACAATAATCATGTCAATTAAGTTCTAAAATGTTAAATCATGAATCTATTACAACTTTTGTTTTAATGATTAATAAAGAATGAGCAAGTGACATACAGCAAGTCCTTTCTATTTAAATGATTGATTAAAAGAAAGAATTTGCATTTCTTTCTAGACTTTTTTTAAAAAAAGTACAGCAGACTTTGATCAAAATCTTAACTTTTCATCTTGATCAAAACATGCTTTTTAAAAGTGGGATAAAGTATTCTGAGGACTTCATTAAGGAAATATCCCCCAAAACAATTTTCCAGAGGACTATTTCATCTTGCCAAAAGGACTGTTCTCTGACTTCATTTTGGAAAGCAAAGGAATAGCAGGAAGAACTCTAGGGGATTGTCCTATCCTAGAAATAGTTTGTCAGGAAGATCACCAGCAGCCATGCCTTGGGTTATATTGCAATTCAGTTGATAGGCTCCCTGGATTCCTGCCTTATATTATACAACTGCAACTCTGTTTTTGTGGATTTTATGTAACTTCCCATGAGACTTCCAGGCAGCTTTGGGGCTTGTTAACATGAAACAGAGATGATAGAAATAGTAATAAGATTTGCACACCTTACCTGGATTGATCCTTCTCGGGAGCAGTGGCAAGAAATGGCATATCAGGAGAAACATACTACTAGAAACAAAACATGATGATGATGATCCTTAGTTGCTATCAACAAACACTGACTACTGTATATAAAAACCTATACTGTTCTATATAATTTCACTTAATCCCAAATTCTTGGGCTGGGTGAATAAAATGACAAGTGAATAGTGTCTCCAACATTAATGGAAACTGCCTGTACAGGATAACCCAGGCTTTTAAAACAAAGTCCCCATAAAATCTTAATATTTTTTGTGGAATACGCACACACACATAACTAATCAATTGTAATAGACTTTACTGTTGGTAAATTATCTCATAATGAAATCAAACTACGATCTTTGGGACTTAACTTTTGTCCAACACCCAGGAAATTTTATAGAGCCTAGATGAAAACTGATATCAAAAGATTTGACGGAAGACACAGACCACAATATTTTATTTTATGTGATGAAAGAAGTGGTATCCAAGAACTTCTAGTACAAGGATGCTTTCCTTCAATTAGCTTTCTCCAAAAGAGTGGACACCTAAAAGTAGAGATCCTGTTCTAGAAACTTTTTTTCATCCTATTATGGGAAAATAATCAAAAGACTTTACAATCTTAAGACAGCCTTCCCAAAATAAAGAAATAAAGAAATTCTCAAAATATGTTTAAAGTCCTTGAACAATTAAATGCTGTAAAAGCCTACAAGCCTCTAGACAAAAACATCACATCACAAATTATACATTTTAAAAAAGAATAACTTTCTTGACCATGAAACAGCTCCTCTTCCAATCAACCCCCGGCCATCTCCTGGTAGCTTTTACGTTAGCTAAAAAATCATAAACCCAACAACCAATGGTGTCCTATTTTTTTTCTGGCAATAATACAGTCATAGAGAGGATCTCACTACTTATTGATCTACAACCACAGCTCTAGAACAAAGTCTTCCCTCATATATTATAGACACTAATTAATTTTTAAAGTAAAGCCTTGAACAAACAATATATATTCAATAAATGACAGCATAATTTTAATATTTGATGTCACATCACTTTATACCAACATACCTCATTATAATGGCATTCAGGCTCTTACTGAATTACTAATATTCAGAACCAACATTTATTGCACAATTATTACTACTTCAGCAACATTGCTGCTGACATGTGTTAACTTTGCCTTAAATGTAAAAAAAAAAACCTTCAAAAAAAGGCATGGCAATGGGTTTGCTTATGGCTCTATCATATGCTAATTTATTTATGGGTAAACTTGAGCAAACTATCCTCAAGGAATGTATGGTATGGCAAAGACACTGATGGTATCTTTACAATGTGGACCCAATGTAACACAGGGCCTTTCGAATCCCACTTCCACATCACACCAAGGTGGTCGAGGACAATTTTAAAGTGCCAGCCCCACTTTACCTCAGGGTTCAGCCTGGCTGCCTTTTTAGCCTCTGTTCCTCCCACCTAAATTCCTATAAGGTTCCTTTAGTTCCTTTATCAGAACCAGAGATATACCTTTAACTGAAAGGTGTGGATAGTATGTTAAAGTTGCTTGTCTTTAATTATCTTTATTCTGTAGGAATGAGCCAGAGTCTATGGAGATTATCACACAAGTTTAATAATCTGTGGCAGGCACGGAACAGGATTGAGAAAGGTTTTCCCTTTCATACGACATCATCCCCGTCCCATGCTGTCCCCATGATGCCTCCATTTTTATTATTATTATTATTATTATTATTATTATTATTCATGGGGAAAACTTGTTAATAGACCACCCATTCTGTTTCTGTCATGGAATCACAGGTTGTCTGAATGGCACCTTGTTTTTGTCCTGTTATGCTGGTGTGATGCCAGCCGTAGGGGGAGGTCTGTGCTGAAAACTTCCAGATTCGTTCGGGACAGTGAGATGAGTGACACCATATTTAATCCTCCCTGGGTTACTTCTAATGTTTAAAGCATGTTATGGTGCTTGCTTTGTGTTTTTGACATTTTGTTTTAATTTTTAAATCTCCCATGTGATCATTCTCTTGCAAGAATGGGTGAGATTTGCTTTCCAGGTCGTAAATGCAGCTTTGCAATGGCTGCATTTACTCCCGGGCTGCCGAGGGGAGGGGGAGCAGTTTCTGTCTCACTACCAGGTAGGAGTCTGAAAATTTTTATTTTATTCTGTAACAGGGACAGGAGTGGGACAGGAGGGGGGGTAGCGAGACAGAAACAGGGTTTTAGGACCCATCTGATGATCTCCTATATTTATATTAACAATAAAGGACAATTCTACTAAAGGGAATAAACATTCCTCAGGGTGGAATATTTTGTTTTAACTAGAACTTATATACTTTTAATGTCATTCCTTATTTCCCAGCCTCATTTGCTCTTAGTCCATTCACTCCTCTATTCCAAATTAGTGACCTCTGCACACCATTTTTACCTCATCCAAACCTCTCATACATCATACACACACAGAGAGCCTTTTGCTCCAGCCTCCTGTCATCAACTGACTCTGTTCTTAACTGACACTTAACTGACTCTTTCCAACTGTCATACATACTTAAAACATCCAGAAGCCCCTCCCCTTTCAGTTTCCTACCATAGGATTGGCTCCTGGAACACACTACTCCCATTCATTCATCTAGCTATCCGTCACACCCAACAGCCGAAAAAAATCTGGAATTCTTTTGTTACACTTCTGTTTTGTAAACCAAATGATGCCTATTTAAATTTGATCTGGAATTCCTGTCATCCCAAAGCATTTTGTATAATTAGGCACTCAGAAACAGATGTATATGCAACAATGGTACTATCTACCAACAAAGAATCCAGGAACTAAAATGCCACCTGCTTTGAAGGGGATGTCCGTATTTTATCAGTGGGTACATTATTTTCAGATATTCCACCAGGTTGTTATTTGCATAAGAAAATGTCTTCTTTATTAAAAAAAAAAAAAGTCATATCCCTTTTGTCTTTGATTTCCATCCATTATTTCCCAATTTTACCAATTCCCAATCAAACAATGCTACCTTGATAGCTAATTCACCACATCTTTTAACAGCTATTAATAAGCCTCCTATCATTGTTTTCCATCAACCACATACCAAAAAGAAGCTGCTGGTGAGAACTGCAATAAACAAAGGCTAACTGAAAACCGTGGATCACATTGCTGTGCATCCAAGCATTGCATCACTTGTGCATACATGAAACAACTTTTAAAGGCAGAAGCATGGGCACAATCTATCACAATAAACAAAACGGCTTGTAATTCCATCAATGTCATAGGCTTCTAGCAAGCTTGATACAACATGCAATATGTGTGTATGGGAGCGAGGGACAGCAATGATCTGTGCACAATATTCAGAAACCACAAGCCAGCAATCCCCAGAAAGTTGGACAACTTGTTACTAGAATCATAGAATCATAGAATTGCAGAGTTGGAAGAGACCACGAGGGGCATCCAGTCCAACCCCCTGCCATGCAGGAAATCTTGATCAAAGCATCCCCGACAGATGGCCATCCAGCCCCTGTTTAAAGACCTCCAAGGAAGGGGACCCCACCACGCTCCGAGGGAGTGTGTTCCACTGCCGAACAGCTCTTACTGTCAAAAAGTTCCTCCTCATGTTGAGGTGGAATCCCTGTTCCTGGAGCTTGCACCCATTGCTCCGTGTTCCAGTCTCTGGAGCAGCAGAAAACAAGCTTGCTCCATCCTCAGCGTGACATCCCTTCAAATACTTAAACAGGGTTATCATATCGCCTCTTAATCTCTAATCGGGTTTAAAAAAAAATCAGGGACAAAGCTTTACAAACCCAGCCATATTTCCAATACGGAAACCCCATGATCCAACCATGCATGAGGGGGAAAAAAATTAGATCCACAGACTTGACACCTTGACATTGTAGGGCCATAAGTCAGAGGACAATATCACTTTTGCCTCCAGTACCATCTGCTAAATTCCATCCTTTGACCTTGGGAACTCTGTAACTGCCACTGAAAGTTGTTTATATCTCCCATTCCAATAGAAGCCACCAAGAAGGCCAGAAGCTGAAAAGTCTTATGTTTTCTACAAATACCTCTTTTCAATCATCTTTATATAATCTTATTTATTGGAATTTTAACCCACCTTTCTCCCAAGGTGGGATTCAAGGCAGCTTGCAATAATTTTTTAAAAATGCAACTAAAACATTACAAAAGTTTTAAATGAAATAAATAATTACCACTATTAAAACATAACAGTTAAAAACACAGTGTAAATTACAAACAATATCAATAAAAATTACAAACATTAAAATACATTAAAAGCAGCACATATATTAAAATAGACATTTCAAAAGCTTGCCTAAATAAAAATGTGAAAAGAAAGCAGAGAGGGGGTCAACCGGACCTCCATGGGAAGGGAGTTCCACAGTCTGGGAGCAGCCATGGAGAACACTCTCTCCTGAGTCCTCACCAACCACCCCTGCAAAGGTGGTGGGAATGAGAGAAAGCTCTCCCCTACTGATCTTAACACTCGGGCTGGCTTGTATAGGGAGATACAGTCTTTCCGATAGTTGGACCCAAGCTTTTTGGGGCTTTACAGGTTAAAACCAGCACTCTGAATTCTGCCCAGAAATGGACTGCCAATGAATTCTGCCTGGAAACGGACCTGTTCCAACAAGGAGTCAAATGATCCCTTTAACCTGCCCCAGTCAACAGCCTAGCTGCAGCACTTTGGACCCACTTAAGTTTCTGAACAGTTTCCAAAGGCAGCCCAACATAAACCGTGTTACAGTAGTTCAAACATGATGTAATCAAGGCATGTGCCACTGTGGCCAGATCCAACTTGTCAAGGAAAGGACACAGCTGGCACATTAGTTTTAACTGTGCAAATGCACTCCTTGTCACAGTTGAAACCTGAGCATCCAGGCTCAGATCTGAGTCCAGGAACACACACCAAGCTGTGAACCTGAGATTTCAGGGGAAGTGTGATCCCATCCAGAACAGGCTGAATCCCTATTCCCTGATCTGCCTTCCAATTGACCAGGAGCACCTTTGTCTTGTCTGGATTGAGTTTCAATTTGTGTAGTATGTGGGGAAATAATCATTGTAATGTAAAAGCAACCTTGTGTACCTCATTCACATCCTAAGATAAGTCTAGGGTTTTTTTTCCCTGCATGCCTTTGTTTATCCCAAGTTCCCTTTCTCTTATTTCACTGGGCAGTTCCAGCCAACTAGAGTGTGGGGTCATTCACACATGACCTAATTTAAATTTTATTGCTTTTGTGTAAGTTCTCTTTTAAGTTTGAGTCTCCATGTGGCTGGAGCCATCTTAACCATCTTAGCCATATTTGCCATATTAAGCCATCTGTAACAATGCTATGATGTTTCACCATGCAGCCTTCTACCGTTGTAGGCTGGTGAGTTTTCTTACCCTAAATATTCATTAGTCAGTTAGGGACCTCTTTTTAAGTTTGTTTTATTATGTAGATTGAGATTGATATACCTTCAGTAAACTTTGATTTGCATTTTAGACTCCTTTGTTTTGTAATGAGTCTAATTTAACTGGGGGATCCCAGACCTCTGAATACACTTTTAAATGATAATTGAGCTTAAGTCAGCATTTCCTAAGCACACTCTGCATGAAGCATGAACATGAAGTCAAAAGTGAATGAATGACTTTAACTCTTTTTAAAGAAAATAATTCTTGTTGTTTTTAAAAGGACTAGATCCTGGAATTTTTAATACAATTTTATTTTTAGACTCATTACCTTCCCACAATTTGTCCACCCTCATCCAGTCAATTACTAACAGGAGACACTGGTTTAGTAAAGAAACAACTTCCTTGAGTCAGATTGAAAGGAGAGACAGTGTGTCATCAGGATATTGATGACACTGAGCCCCAACACTCTGGACTACCTATCTCCACAGTTTCATGTCAATATTAAACAGCATGGGGAACAGGATTGAGTCCTCAGGGACACCAGAGGCTAGTGGCCAGCGTGTCAAACAGACATTCTCCCAGCAGCACCTTCTGAGTCCACCCCTACAAGAAGGGCTGGTGCCATTGTAAAGCAATGCCCCCAAGCCCCATCCCAGTGAGGCAATCCAGATATCATGGTCAATGGTATCAAAAGCCACTGAAAGATCCAGCAGAATCAACAGGGACACACTCCCCTTGTCCAGTTCCCTGCTTAGATCATCCACCAAGGCATCCCAAGCTGTTTCTGTACCATAGTCATGCCTGAAACCAGATTGGAATGGCTCTAGATAATCTGCCTCAACCAATCCTCAGGAACCTAGAATGGTGGACACAAGAAGAAATAGTTCAGTGCGGCCTACCCTTACCATGCAGCACCCCACCCAATTGGTGACCATAGATGCTTCAGGATGGGGTGCCCACTACCAAGATCTCATCATTCATGGACACACAGAAACAGCTACACATAAATGCCTTAGAACTTTTTGCAGTATTCAAAGCACTGGAAGCCTTCGAACCTTCCTTAAAGGGTCACACAGTTCAAATCACATCAGACAACATGACCACAGTCTTCTGCATCAACAAGCAAGGAGGGACTCGATCTCGGACACTCCTCAACTTGACCCTCACGATGTGGGACCGGTGCGTGGAATGGCAGATTTCAGTTACAACCATCCATCTAGTAGGGAACCATAATGAAGCCACAGATGTGCTTAGCTGATCATACACCACCAACCATAAGTGGTCCTTGGCGATTGATGTCCTGACCCCACTGGTTTCAGATTGGGGTCATAGATTGGGGTCATAGAGCTCTTTGCAACCAAAGAAAACGCCAAGTGCCACCTTTATTGTTTAAGACAACAATGGTCACAGAGGAACCTGGGGGAATGTCTTCCTCTTCAAGTGGATGGGAGCCTTTCCCCCATTCCCACTGCTCTCCAGGGTAGTAGCGAGGCTACGGAAGGACAGGGTAGTAGCGAGGCTACGGAAGGACAGAGTGGACTACATACTGATAACTCCTTAGTGTACCAGGCAACCATGGTTCTCCCCTCTTCTCCTTCTCTCACAGAGAACTTTTTGATGCCTCCCTCTCCGCCCGCCACACTATCCCTGCAAGGTGGTCAGATATTCCACCCAGATCTGGACACCACCAAAGCAATGGCATGGCTCATTCACCACTCGCCACTTTGTCAAGTGCAGCCCAGGACATCCTGCAGGCCACCCAGTGCCTAACTACGTGAAGAGTATACTCTTACAAATGGTAGAAGTTCTGCACTTTTCTAGATGGAAAAGGTATACCACATAAAAGGGCTACAGTCCCCCTTCTATTAGACTTCCTTGCTACACTGTCACTGAGGGGCCTGTCCCTCTCTTCAATCCAGACATACATAGCTGTGGCCTCTTGGCATTTTCAATGGATGGGATTCCAGTCCTGTTTCAAGGATCCATTGGTCCTCAGCTTCCTTCAAGGCTATAAGAACTTACACCCACCAGTGATGAGACCTATGGCAAGTTGGGACTTACAACTGGTACTGACGGCACTACCTAAAGATTCTTTCGAACCTATGGACGAGTGTGATCTGTGACTCCTGTCATTTAAGGCAGTCTTCTTGGTGGCAATTACATCGACAAACTCTGGGCCCTGAGAAAGGACCCTCCTTACATGCAGTTTCATCAGGACAAGGCGATCCTTAGGCCAGGTATAACATTTCTCCCTAAGGTCATGTCCTCTTTCCATCTGAACCAGGATACAGTCTTGCCAACCTTCTGTCCGAGTCCAACCAATGAGTTGAAAAACTCTCTCCACTCTCTGGTTGTTTGACACGCCTTTTACTATATATAGACAGAATGGATCACATCCACTGTTCCAATAGGTTTGCTATGCTTTGTTTGCTATGCTGGCCCAAATAAGGGCCTCCCAGTATCGTCACAACACTTCTCCAAATGGGTGGCTTTGGATATTTATATTTCTTACCAGCTGATGGGCAAGGTGACTCCTCAACCAATATGCAGCCACTCCACCAGAGCAGCAGCCCTCTCAACAGCGTTCCTGCAAACGTCCGTATTCAGGACATATTTAGGGCAGCCATGTGGGCCACACCCCTCACTTTTTTGAACAACTATATGTTGGATTCTGCTGAGAAAGATGGTTCAGCCCTGGTGAGGGCCGTGTTATCCACTTTAGTCAACTGCAGTTGATTGATTCATACTTATCATTGCTGATTGTTTACAATATATTTCGTATTTCTTATGTAGTTGTTCTTTTTTAAATAAAGTTCTTATTAATAAAAATAAACATGAATAAGTTTCAGTTTGTTGCAGAAATCTTATGATATCAATACTAACATAACCAAAAATAAAATACAACAAACAGGCAGAGAAAGGATGTGAAGTTGGAAGTATAACAAGACCACAGTACTTCAGTCCAGACATGTGATTTCATTGAGATGGGACAGAGAAAACATCATTCCACATTCTACAATGATGTGGTGGAGGTTGTGCTGCAGATCCGGCTTCGGAAAGATATGTAACTACAGGGAACCATTGTTCGACAAAGGTGTCAGCAGCATCGCCAGTGGTCGACTTCTGAATATTGGCAGAGAGCTTCTCCATAAACCATATGTCCCAGAACTTATCCCACCAGGCACTCATATTGGGCATTTCATTTTTCCACTCCTTCTTCCTGGAGTTTCTGAGCTTGCTAGTCTACCCATTGTGTGCATTCACAGAGACCACGTAGAAGAACGGGTTACTCACCTGTAACTGTAGTTCTCCGAGTGGTCTTCTGTGAATTCACACAAACCCTCCCTCCTCCCCTCTACTGTCCTGCCTCTCAGGATAGTTTTGGTACGTGGCTATTAGGAACTGGGCAGTTGGAGAGGTGGGGGCTTATATAGGTCAAGGGTGAGGGGGCAGAGCTACTAGGCAAAAGTTTGAATTGAGGTTTCTGAAAGTTTCCAAAGTACTCTGCACAGGTGCAGGATTAACCCATTGTGTGAGTTCACAGAAGATCACTCAAAGAACTATAGTTACAGGTTAGTAACTTGTTTATTTCAATTGAAAATCAGCTACATTTAACATGCTGGGCCTCAAAGGATTTTGAAACATTGCATATATTGTCGGACAGCAAATGCTCCAACGCTTGCATATGTATTTCTATATTTAGAGATCCAAGATAGTTCTGAGATTAATTTGCCCAATGCATCAGTTTGGTTCTCATGGTATTTGTTTTGCTAAATGAAGCTTTCTTGTTATAGCTGTAGTACAGTGGTTTTCAAAATGACAGTACGATTTAACTACCTGCTATGCTTAATTTCAGGCCCCAGAATCATCACCATTATAAGACTTGCTACACTTTTCATCCCTGTGTAAACTTTCATATAAACACATTTGTGAATGTTTTACTGTGAGGTCTAATGATCCTAGACATCAATAAAATTACCCATTCTTTCACCTTTCTTCAGTATGGTCTTACACATACCTGTGGGTCTGAAGTCAAGAGCATACAAGTCTTGATTATTTTTTTCTACTTCTAATATTAGTCAAAGATGGAGGAATGGAAAATGCTTTATTTTAAATCTCTGTTATTTATAACAGATAAATTGAGATGATCTTATTCCATTCATCTTCTGCCCTCTGTCTAATTTTATTACTTGCAGCACCCTTTAAACTTTATTCATTCTGAAAAGTATAATGTAGATCTTTATTATCAGGACTGTGTGTGTATCTAAACTCCCCCCCCCTTAAAATTTCAACAACAACAACAACAAACTCTTGAAAGGACTGTGCTTACTCTGCCTTTTGTGCCATGGCTCTACCATCCCTTTCCACCCTATGTATCCTGCTGATTCAGCTGCTTTGAAAATGAATAAGGAGGCATTTGCTTCCTCCAGCCTTTGATAGTTGGGTTACTGCTCTATAGTGCGTAGGACACACAGAGGGATGGATAATGTATTTTCCCCAAGTCTTCTGCCATTCACAGTTGGCCTTATGTAAATTACATGTCCCAAATCAACTTGTGGCTGACACAGTGCAAATCAGCACTACAGGTAAAGGCTGGGAGACAGACTTGCCTCCCTCCCTTTCCCTTCCCAATTACCACTACAGAAGGGATAGCAAAAAGATAAGGGAGAAAGATGGAAGGAGGGATGTTTCAAAAGTCATGGGTGAGTGGGATGGTCAGAGAAGGTTACATACCTGCATGTGTAGCTGTATGGTAGAGGAAGTTGAATTCTTCTTTTACATAGGGTAAGCCAGGGTGGGGAATGTGTAGCCCTTTAGTTTTTGTTGAAAAGCAACTCATAGCAGTGATAGACAATATAAGCGGTGGTGAGGATTGATGGAAGCTGCAGTCCAACAATATCCAAGGAACCATGCATTCCTGCCCCCTGTAAGACATAGTATGTTATTTTCCCTCTGATTCCACAGGTGCAAGGCTAGAGCAATCTGTGAACCCCTGTATTGGCTTCTGATAGCCTTCATAGGTATTAGTCTGTAGGCTAGCCTAACAGCCACCTAGAGCCTAGAGATTAGCTATGTTGGAAGGAGGGGCATGGCTGGCCAGTAGTAACAAGGCATGGAGGAACTAGAAAAGCAGGATTTGTCTTCTGTGGAGAGAAAGAGTCCACAAAAATTGAGAAAAGGACAGTTATAACTGGGGATATGGAGTTGGGAAGGAAGATACCTGCCCTGGAACAGATGCTCTCAGTTTCAGCAGAAAGTGGAGAGAGCAAAGAAAGGGTGCTTCTTCCTTTCTAAGGAACCAAAAATGTTCTTTGTTTTAATTTGGAGCTGGAGGACGGTGTTACCCTTCCCACAGGAATAAGCCTACCATCCAGCAGCAGTTCATAACCCTGTTGTTCCAGCCACAAGCTGACTCCTGCTGTTACTGGTACCAAGTGAAACACATTGTCAACCACTGTTTTCTACTCTCAAGTGAAGCAGGTTGTTATGTTATTATTAATGCAGTTGTGTACCTTCTCTGGCTGGGGTGATAACCTGGGTTAGGGAAGGCCTGTGGCATTACTAAGGCTAGTATCATACCTACCTCTGATGGTATCACCTGGTTTAGTTTGGCCTCTCTAAGTGCCACCACTGGGGAAGTGCCGCCACTGGGGAAGGCTCAACAATGAAATTATTTACCAAGATGTTTATTCTTGCCTATTTAATGGAAAACAAGGGCTGAAAAATATGTTATTGTGATTTTCCCTGACCATGCTCTCATTCTTTATTTTTTTCTTTGTGTGTGTTTTTATAAAGTTTTTATTAATAAAAATAAACATGAATAAGTGTCCATTTGTTACAGAAATCTTATGATATAAACACTAACATAACCAAAAATAAAATACAACAAACAGTCTCATTCTTGATTTTGCAAAGTCTCTCTGAATTCCACTGGCATTTCCTTCACAGACCACTTTATTTTACTTTATTTCATTGCAACTGTGTTTTCTTCCTGTACTGCAATTTGCACATTTGTTTTAATACATTGAGAGCTTCAAATGTTACTTGAAAATAAAATAAAATAAAGTCATTATTATTACTAATCTTTCATTTTCTCATCTTCATTATGATACATATTTTTTTAAAAAAATCATCTAAACAGTAAGAAAAGGCCTTTAAAAAACACTCTCAGAATATCCATAAAAAACATTTTTGTACCTCTAAAGTAAGAAAGGGGAAAATAATAAGCAAATATCACTTATTATACACACAAAAATAATAGCATTTCTAGTTTTCATATTACTTTGCAAAAGGATAGTTATGTTCTCATATGTTACAGGAAACAAACTACTTCCAAACTTTGTTTTATCCAAACAGGTTATGGCTAGAACTGTTCTAGTGATATATGCTTTGCACATACATTCCTTGAGCAAGTAGCTGTCCAGTAACTCCTGGTGTAAAATCTTCTCCATCATGCAAACCTACTGGAAAGGGCAGGTATGTGTCCTCTCATCTTCATACTGGTCTGGGGAGAGGATGTCTATTTAATGGTCAAGGAAGTGTGGTGGCCATTCAATAGCTGGAGGACAGTGCAGGGCACCTGGGCATCATTCTCTGCAGCTGGGAGAAGAGCAGTTGGATGCTGGCTAGACATCCTGCACCCTCACACAGCCACTAAATGGCCTTTTAAAGCAAGCTTGCATATTATGTAGGATTTTGACCACTGGTGTTGTAATTTCATGGGTTCATCATCAGCCTCTGGAATTTAACTTCTAGGGAGAGGGGACAGGTTCAGCTACATCTCCCCTAATTCTAGGACCCTATGTCAAATCCTAAAATATTTTAAATAGCAGGAAAGCTTTTCAGTAATCAACTCAGTTTCTAGCAAAACAACTTTGGCATAGCCAGCTATGCAGTCTTCTTTTTGACACTGCAGGTGGTCTAGTGAGTGTGTGCTAATAATATAACTTAACGTACTAATAGAAAGGACTGCAGAACTTAATAGTGACTAATTTCACAAAAGAAACAAAGCTTGAACATCAAACAGAGTGAGGCTCATAGACTGTTCTCACTTATAAACTGCATGTGAGGCAGTACTCCAGATGGGCTGAACATACGTGGAGATAAGAGAAGACTTAAAGATATATGTTTTGAAACACAAAATGGCTTATATGCCCAGATGCTGAGAATGAAGTAAATTAACATCTCCATGGGGAGAGAAAGAGAGAGAGAGAGAGAGAGAGAGAGAGAGAGAGAGAGAGAGAGAGGTTTGTTGTATTTTGACAAGGAAAAATGTTTTCATTTCAAACCAGAACCTCTGATCATGCTACATAAGTAAAATTAAATTTTAGATCATGAGCCTTAATTCTGCAGAAAAGAAGCAACACCTTTCAAGGATGTAAGCAATATATCCACATTGATCTGTGAAAGCATCAAACCTTGGAGAGTTGCAGCTGTCATTCAGTATATCATCAAGTAATATAGATATGTGACAGAATGGACTTAAAAAGGAAACACTGATATAGCTGTCCATTTTTGTATAGTACTGAATTAGAAGGGACAAATAGTCTGTGAGAAGAAGCTTCCCAATACATTCCAAAGGTTCATTTTGAGACTCTTCTCTGCACAGCCTATGTCAGTCCAAGACGCCACTAGCCCATTTTGCTGCCTAAGTCAGAGCATGGAATGATATCCTGCCTTCCCTGTCAAGTTATCCAAAGGCTGGTACATTATTTTGGCCAATGAGACAGAACATCTGGTGAATACTTCTTATCTTTGGCACTAATGGCTAACCAGTTGTTGCCCTTTCATGGCAAATGAACTCTGCTGCCTCAAATGGTCAACTCACTCTGCCTAATGATAGGATTGCGCCCATGCATCACTCATGTGACTCAGCAGACACTGCTGTGTCCAAATTCTTCACTCCATTTTTATATGCGAAGATCCACTGTTCATTCAAAGGAGAAAATAAATATACATATATAATGTAATATAGTGTGTGTGTGTGTGTGTGTGAGAGAGAGAGAGAGAGAGAGAGAGAGAGAGAGAGAGAGAGAGAGAAATAAAAAGAAACATTACAAGCTTCTTTACTTGATTTTTCCTCCCCCTTTTTCCCTAGCAGAAGTAACCTGAGGTGAAACATTTTAAATTAGGTTATTGGAATGTCTGATCAATAGCAAAAGACATTAATCTGAAATAAGGATTTTTTTTAAAAAAAATGTGCTGTAACAACATCAATGGGTTTCATTTCATTTTGTCTGTCAGGTATTGGTTCTGGCAGTGTGAGTTCCTAAAATATCTTCTCACTTAAAGTTTCACAACAAGAGTAGCAAGTTTTGAAAGCTGCTCTTTTCCTTAACCCTTAGTCCCAATTAAAACAGAAGTCACAGCAGGTTCTTTAACCCCCCAGAGTGAGCCCATTTTGGTTATTTACATATTAGACATAGTGAGAATGCTTGCCAGCTTACCCAAGATGGTAGATTATTTCTTCTGTTCTTAAAAGAAATGTTATGTGAATTTGTTATCTTTGTGATCAAAGCAATCATGCTCAGTAGGTGGGCTTGGGCAAGAGACTCTGTTGACTCAAAGAATTATTAGGAAGATGAAATGGGATAAGTCACATTTTATGCAGCCCTGAGGTCATTCAAGAATGAGCAAGTTGTCCGCATTTTCTTTAGAACTCTTCTACCAGGTACTCCTTAGTTCCATGCATAAGTGACCCACCAAGGTATCTTTATTACTGGCAAAGAAACTCAGACAATCCAGGAACAAAGTAATAAAATGCTTCTAGCCCCACAGAATAAGTTTGTCAAGCAATTAGTTCACTTTAGCCACACTTCACTAACAAACACAGCCAACTGAACTTAACCACTGGCTGGATGTAGACTAAATAAGTCATGCTGCATTATATTCTTTTTCAATAAATGTATTTTTTTTTCTCACCACCAATTATGATCTCCATTAGGAGGGGTAGCTAATACCCCAGAGGACAAGATCAGAATCCAAAATGACCTCAACAGATTAGAAAGCTGGGCCAAAATTAACAAAATGAATTTTAACAGGGAGAAACATAGGACACTACACTTGGGCAGTAAAAATGAAATGGACAGATATAGGATGGGTGACACCTGACTTGAGAGCAGTACATGCAAAAAGAATCTAGGGGTCTTAGTGGACCACAAGTTGAACATGAGTCAGCAGTGTGATTCAGCAGCTAAAAAAGACAATGCAATTCTAGGCTGCATTAATAGGAGTATAGTGTCTAGATCAAGGGAGGTAATAGTGCCACTGTATTCTGCTTTGGTCAGACCTCACCTGGAGTACTGTGTACAGTTCTGGGCACCACAATTCAGGAATGATATTAAGAAGCTGGAAGTGTCCAGAGAAGGGCAACCAGGATGTTGGGTGGTTTAGAAGCCATCTCCTATGAGGAGTGACTTCGGGAGCTTGGCATGTTTAGTGTGGAGAAGAGAAGGTTGAGGGGGGACATGATAGCCATGTTTAAATATTTGAAGGGACGTCATACTAAGGATGGAGCAGACTTGTTTTCTGCTGCTCCAGAGACTAGGGAACAAAGCAATGGGTTCAAACTACAGGAAAAGAGATTCCACTAAACATTAGGAAGAACTTCCTGACAGTAAGAGCTGTTTGGAAGTGGAATGCACTGCCTTGTAGTGTGATGGAGTCTCCTTCTTTGGAGGTTTTAAAGAGAGGCTAGATGGCCATCTGTCAGGAATGATTTGATTGTGTATTCCTGCATGGCAGGGGGTTGGACTGGATGGCCCTTGTGGTCTCTTCCAACTCTATGATTCTATAATTCCATGTTTTGTTCCACTGAAACTCTTGATCCTGATTCTGAAGAAACGTATGTATCCCTGACTCAGCAACTGATCTACTCAGCAATCCAACTTCATAACTTTCCCAACAGCATCACTACCATCCAGCAACTTATGCAGTAAATTTTCTGTTTAGGCCATGTACTGTACCTACTATTGAGTCACAAAATGTGCATAAACTCTGAGAAACACCTGTTGTCTTGACTGATTGGAATACACTTTATGGTCTTCTGTGGATAATCCTAGACAAATAGAAAGGCTTTCATTGTTTAATAACATGATGCAATTCAAATGTCTAACACTTAAAATAGATAGTAAATACACATATTGCAAGACACTGAGATACTGAGTGGAAAGAACAATTAAATAGCCCCCAATGGTTTTCTCTCCTCCCATAGAAGACTACACGACACACTAGGTTATTTGAATTTGATTACATTTAATGTTCTCCTTTTGTTTGAAAGCTCCTAAACTATTTTGCTTCCTAAACAAAAAAAGCAATTATCTATCCCTTGCTCAAATATCATGTTGTTTCTTCTTTCAAAAATGCATTATAGTGGAAGCTGAAAGTCATAAATGCAATTAAACTTTGCAGATGTGGCTAACTTTAAATGTTAATGCCAAAAAAAGTTGCACTTGATTGCTATGTTTTTGCCATGTAATTACAGAAACAGCTGTTACATGATAGCATGGGCATGTAAAAATGAACAAAACCAAAATGACTTCCTTGGCACTTTTCGAAATATATATATATATTATTTTCAATTAAAAGGTTAGTTTCCCTTCTGATTTTGATTCACTCATTTATCTGCATGGCTAGATCAGATGGAATGCCAACCAACCACATACATGTTATTTTTATCTGACCTAGGTAGTGACCACCGGTAATGTAACAAAGACAAGAGATAACAGAACATCACCTGGAAAGAAATATGGGGCTTGTCTACACGAAGGGGGAAAATGGATTGCTCCACAGTAATAGCAAGTCACAGCACCTGTGACCAGTCTTATTGGTTTTACAACCCCCATAAACTTTGCATGCCTGTAGCAGAGATAGCATCTGTGAGTAAATTACTCATGTTTTTAAATCTGCCACCACCAAACTTTTTTTTAAAAAACCCACACCCTATTTTTATGGTGCACACAAGCGATATTTCACCTTTCCAAAAAGAGAGAAAGATAACACAAACCCCCATTTTATCATCTTGGCAATCACTCGCTAAGGTGAAGATCCAACTTGGTGGCAGCAGCCGCTTGCCCTGTAACCCAGCCCTGCCCCCTGTACTCATCCAGCCAATCAAGTTTGTGCTTCCTCTTGTATGTGGAAGCGATAGATGTCGAATCACTTTTCTTAATGAGCAATAATGTGCATACCAATGGGACTTTTTTAAAAAGTCCAGATAAGTCTCAAATGCTTTTCATGTGTCTTTTTGCTCTTCCTCCCCACTGCACAATACAGTGAGATAATGCAGGATCCCACGAAGATAGCTCATTTTCCAAGCAAATTCTGTGAGGCGTATTTTCACTGTATAGACAACCCCATGGACAGAATCCAATTTCTACAGGATCTCACTGATTCCAATAGAGTCAGCAAAATTCCTCCTCTCCCCAAGCCCCATGTGCACCCTAAAAACTGACTTGAAAGGGCTGGAAACTGTGTGAAGTGGGAGGAACTGGCATTGTGGAGGGGTTCAGTGGGAAGGGAAGAAAGTCTTGAGTCCAGTGCTATTGCATGCTGAAGGGCCAGGGGATAGTGATATGGCTTTGCTCAGGCTAACTTAGAAAAATGATTGCATCCCTGTAGAATTGTGTTGCTTAGTTTCAGGGACTTTCCTCCAGAAAACCAAGCTAACACAGCAAAGGTTACACTGAGCAGATCTTGTCCCTCTGTCATGCCCCGTGAGCCTGATGAGGCTGTAGAGTCAGACTAGTGCTGTTTATACTTTGCTGGTACCTAGTTGCTTTCCGGACACCATCCCTGACATATAAGTGTTCGGTACTTTCTGATCTTCTTCATGGTCTCTGTGAATCCACACAGCTGGGTAATTCCTGTGCCTGAGAAGAACACTCAGAACCTTCTAGAATCACTAGGTAGAATTTTGGCAGTAGCCCCACCCACCCCAACAGTCGCTCTGAGCCGTTACCGGTCATTCCCCTCAGTTCCTTTCGTCCGCCGCGCAAGCAGCACATTAGGAACACCGCTCCTGTCTAGGATCGCTTTTTCTTGTGAAATACGGACTAATCTTGGATTTGGACTTTGGATTTGTGTACTCAATGACGTTTCTGGATTCTGGACTGGTTTTGGATTGATTCTCCCGTGTTTTCACCTCGGACTGATTGACTACAGTTCTCTTCGACCTAACTGGATTCGTCTTGTAGAGGTATCATAAAATGGCCTCTAAATTAGCCGCGTTTAAGCGCTGTGTTATTTGCCAACCAAAATTTCCGAGTGCTGACTCAAAATGCCTAATTTGCTTGGAAGAATCTCACAATGTGGAGAACTGCTCCCATTGTAGGGCCTTTACACCTCAGGCCTGAAAGCAAAGACTGTCCCGGCTTCCATTCTTTTCATATGAAAAAGCCTTGGTGCTGTACTCTGCTTCAACACTTTCTTTGACAGTGTTGGTGTCTACGGCTCAGCCGGCAAAGGAAAGCTCAACCCAAAAAGGGGGAAGGTTGGATTCAAAAAGTCCAGCTAAATACCATAGGAAGGAATCCATGAGTCCATCCCAAAGGAGACATATGATGATTGCATCTGATACCAAAGCACAGATATCAGCTTCTAAGATATGTGTACTCCACACTGAGACTACATCTCAATCATCGATTTCGAGGGATCGGGATCGAGAGACTTCGGTATTGATGGCATGGGATTGTGATCATAAGACTTTGAAGTCGGTGGAAAAACTACAATCTCATTTGCTGTCTAATTCTGGTGAACACTCAGCGTTTGACACCAAGAGATGTTCCACCATCGAAAACACCTGTTCCATCTCTAACAGCATCACCTGGAAAAAAGACCAATTCCAGTTCATGAACCCATCCTAACTTCATCGGTAGAACTGGTGAATGTAGACACAGTGCAATTGTCAGAAGGAGAAATCTTATCACCTCCAAAGAAAATAACTTCACCGTCTCCCATTGTGTCAAGAACAGAGCTCTTAACTGGAGGCAGTTTGTATGGGAAGGACATTGAGCAAGTGCATGATGAACCTGATTTTCCAATAATCATCCGTCATCCACCTACACCTTCAATTCGTGCCTTGGACACCGTTCCTACATATGGTGCCTTTGATGTGGCAACGTCTTGTCTGACAGGCTTTCATGATTCTCCGTACAGAGTATGGGTGTCTTCAATGGATAAAGAGAGATCTTTCTTCAGAGAAGAAGAAAAATGGCAGAGTTATCGTTCTCCTCCAGAAATTTCATATCATCTGCATGAACCACTGCAGATTAGAAGATCTGCAATGATGGATGCAGGTAGTCAGGTATCCCCAAGGAGATTCCATGAACAACCTAGGGATGAGATCCGTCCTCCCTCGAGACCGTTGCCACTATTGCCTGATGATGTTCCTTCTCCTCTGCCACGTCATATGGCCTCTTTACACCATCGGGACCAAAGTCGATCCAGGTCACAATCCTCGTCTTCCTCATATTCGTCTGATCGATCTTTGTCATCGTACATCCAGTCGAGACCGTGATTCCTCTGCCTCCTCTGGGCCAGGACTAAGAAGAGGAAAAAGAAGACCAAACACTCTTCTCCAAGACCAACAGTGCACCCCTTCTCCACTGTGGTGGCTACTTTGGCGCAGGAGTCTGAGGAGCAACAACAGCCGGCTACTGCCACTACGGCACAGAGAGCCCCTTGTCCACTGCGGTGGCTATTTTGGTGTAGGAGCCCAAGGAGCAACAACAGCCGGCTACTGCCACTATGGCATAGAGCACCCTTTGTCCACTGCGGTGGCTACTTTGGCACAAGAGCCCGAGGAGCAACAACAGCTGGCTACTGCCACTACGGCACAGACAGCCCCTTGTCCACTTCGGTGGCTACTTTGGCACAGAAGCCTGAGGAGCAACAACAGCCAGCTACTGCCACTACGGCACAGAGAGCCCCTTGTCCACTGTGGTGGCTATTTTGGTGTAGGAGCCCAAGGAGCAACAACAGCCGGCTACTGCCACTATGGCATAGAGTGCCCTTTGTCCACTGCGGTGGCTACTTTGGCACAAGAGCCCGAGGAGCAACAACAGCCGGCTGCTGCCACTACAGCACAGAGAGCCCCTTGTCCACTGCGGTGGCTACTTTGGCACAGGAGCCTGAGGAGCAACAACAGCCACCTACAGCCACTAAGGCACAGAGTGTCCTTTGTCCACTGCGGTGGCTACTTTGGCACAAGAGCCTGAGGAGCAACAACAGCCGGCTACTGCAACTACGGGACAGAGAGCCCCTTGTCCACTGCGGTGGCTACTTTGGCGCAGTAGCCCGAGGAGCAACAACAGCTGGCTACTGCCACTATGGCATAGAGCGCCCTTTGTCCACTGCGGTGGCGACTTTGGTGCACGGGCCTGAGGACCAACAAAAGCCGGCTACTGCCACTAAGGCACAGAGTGCCCTTTGTCCACTGTGGTGGCTACTTTGGTGCAGGAGCCCGAGGAGTAACAACAGCCAGCTACTGCCACTATGGCTGTTTTGGATACAAACCAGATGTTGGTACTGGTTCCTCCTACAGAAATTGGAGATGTCACCACTGTCTGTGATCCATCACATGAGGTGACTCCTACTCCATCCCTGGTGATTGTTCAAACCAGCGAATGAGAGATCTCTGAAGGGGTACGGGCTTCCTTCCCTATGGTTCAGGCTCGATCCCCTGTGCTCCTGGTCTCCAGAGACAAGCTCCTTGGTACAGACGCTGATATGGTCAATGCCAAAATGTCAGTTCCGTTTTGCTGACAGCGCTGGCCGTGGGGGTTATTACTCTTCCCCTCACCTTTTCCTCCGTGGGATGGAATGGGCTCATCTAGAGGAGATCTGTCCGGTATTGGGTAGAGTTCGAGGAGTACCCCCCGACAGGTCGAATTCCAGTAATACCCCCATCTCAGCCTTTGCTGGAAGAGATTCAACATTACTTCAAAAAGGGGCCATCAAGCCGGTGGATCCGAGAATGACACACCAGTGCTTCTTTTCAAGATATTCCCTAGTGTCGAAGAAGGGAGGAGGTCTTTGTCCTATATTAGACCTTTGAAATGTAAACAAGTTCACTTTAGCAAAAAAGTTCAGAATGGTGACATTATCCAGTATTCTTCCCCTGCTGCAAAAAGGTGATTGGTTTGCAACTATAGATCTGAAGGATGCATACTTCCATGTGGGTATACATCCACATCACCGACATTTCCTGGCATTTCAAGTTGTGGACACTCCATTCCAGTTTCATGTTCTCCCTTTGGATCTAGCAGCTGCTCCACATGTTTTCACCAAAAGCATGGTGGTTGTTGCTGCTTTCCTTTGGCAGCAAGGTGTGACTGTTTTCCCATACATAGGCGATTGGTTGTTAGTAGCAGACTCCCAAATTCATCTCCATAAACAAATTGCATCCACTTTGAAGCTCTTCGAGAATCTTGGTCTGGTGGTGAACTTGGAGAAATCCCATTTGGACCCAGTACAGTCTATACAGTTCATAGGAGCTCTACTGGATTCGTCAACTGCCAGTGCACAACTTCCAGATGATCGTTTTGCGACACTTCAGTGTCTCATTTACAGTTGCTGTCAATCTTGAAGAGTTTCAGCACATACAGTACAAGTTTTGTTGGGCCGCATGGTGTCTATGGTAGCGGTTACTCCTCTAGCAAGACTACGGTTCTGACCAATTCAAGCATGGTTTCTCTCATTTTTTTTGTCCTCCAAATGACTGTCCAGACAAGTTATTAATGATGCCGAGGGCAGTGCAGCAGTCGCTGGGATGGTGGCTCCATCCAGAGAATATATTGAAAGATCTTTCATTCCAGTCTCCACAACCGCAAGTAACTATCACCACCAATTACTCCATGACCGGTTGGGGCGCTCATCTCAGATAGCTTGCAATTCAAAGGAAGTGGTTGGTACTGGAGAAACAACTTCATATCAATGCCTTGGAGTTAATAGCTGTTCAGAAAGCGCACAGAGCTTTCGAATCCAAGGTGACCGGTAAGGTAGTACTGATTGTAACTGACAATACATCAGTCATGTATTACCTGAACAAGCAGGGAGGGACCAGGTCCTTCACGTTATTTTCGATCATGCTCGACATTTGGAACTGGTGTGCACTGAGGAATATCTAGTTGCAGTCTATGCATCTTCCGGGGGAAGAGAATACTCTTGCAGACGAACTCAGCCGTTCAAGTATAACTGTCCATGAGTGGATGCTCCATCACAACAAAGCATGGAAACTCTTCAAACATTGGGGGTTTCCCAGTAGTAGATCTCTTTGCATTGAAGTGGAATAGGCAGTGTCAATGGTACTGCGCTCGAACCCGGTGGATGAGTTCATTGGTAGATGCATTCCTGTTTGAATGGGATGGTCCACTGCTGTGTACATTTTCCCCATTTCCACTCTCGATGAAGGTAATCTCGAAGATAAGGAGGGACAACTCCAATGTGATACTGATCACACCGTGGTGGCCTGGACAACCATGGTACAGTCCTCTACTACATCTGTCCCAACATCGGTACCTATGGCGCCTGTCCAGACCGGACCTTCTGACAACTCAGAAAAACAAAGTCAGACACCCAGACTTGAATACGTTAAAGCTGACGACATGGAGGATTGTCCCGACATAACTTTAACTCCTTTAACTTTAACTTTAACTCCTGACATTCAAGCAATGATTAATGCAGCTCTTGGACCATCAACTAAGTGCTCATATGCCTACAAGTGGAAAAGGTTCAACTCATTCTTGGCTCAGCAGGGCCTGTCGGTATCAAAAGCTACAATCACAACAGTCCTTGAATTTTTACTACATCTGACACAGATTGGTTTGTCAATGTCATCTTTGAAGTGCTATCTGGCTGCCATTTCAGTAGAGTTCCAAGCAATGGGTTGTCCATCTCCATTTAGAGACCCATTAGTGAAGAAGTTTTTTAGAGGTCATCTTAATCTTCATCCTCCAGTGCATGAGCCTACACTGGCTTGGAGTTTAGAACTTGTGACAAAAATGCCATTTGAACCTATGGCGACCTCTGATCTTCGAATTTTGTCTTGGGAAACTGCGTTTCTAATAGCTATTACTTCAGCACGAAGGGCAAATGAACTATGTGCATTACGAGCTCATTCACCTTATCTTGTCTTCCATAACCATAAGGTGGTCCTGAAGCCTGACATTCTTTTTTACCGAAAGTAGTCACAAGTCTTCATCTCAGACAATCAATTGTATTACCAACCTTGATGCAGAACCCATCAGACAAATTTGAGAGAACTATGTATTCATTAAATGTTCAGCAAGTTAGCCTTTTATACTGAAAGAACTGCTGGGATTCGGAAATCACCAAAACTGTTTGTGCCCTATTTGGTGAAGAAGGAAGGTGAACCAATTTCTCCACAGTGTTTATCAAAATGGATCTTGTCTATGATTTCTCTGTGCTATGAATTGGACAAGAGACCTTTGCCATCCAGAACACATGCACATTCCACTAGAGCAGTAGCTGCATCAACTGCCTTTATGTCGGGTGTCTCACTTGAGACTGTCTGTAAGGTGGCTACATGGTCTTCATATTTAACTTTTATATCTCATTAGAGATTAGACCACAAATCCAGAACTGATGCTGCTATTGGGAGAGCTGTTTTGCTATCTACCATTCAATGAACATGGAAATTTGATGTTCAACCTTCATATTAAGTTTATTGATGGTAATGTTGAATCAGTTGCATACCTGGTGTTTATGTAATACACAGTTATTTGGTTAAGACGCTAACATCTGTGTCCTTTTATTATTTATTTGGATAGTAGTAACTTAATAAGATACGTATTTAGCATAAAATTCTCACCTCCTGCAGGTGAAGCTTGCTAGTCTACCCAGCTGTGTGGATTCACAGAGACCACGAAGAAGATGGTCAGGTTGCTTACCTGTAACCATAGATCTTTGAGTGGTCTTCTGTGAATTCACACAGACCCGCACATCCTCCCCTCAATGTTTAGCTATGTTTTAAATTAATATGGTGCTGCTAATTGCGGCGTCCTTTATGGAACTGAGGGGAATGACCGGTAACGTCTCAGAGCGACTGTTGGGGTGTGCGGGGCTACTGCCAAAATTCTACCTAGCGATTCTAGAAGGTTCCGAGTGTTCTGCGCAGGCACAAAGATCAATGGTTACAGGTAAGCAACCTGACCATTCTCTGCTATTGAATTCTAGTGTATTGAGGGGAATAGGCTAGTGTGCTATAGCAATTAATTCTCAGTACCTACCCAAACTACAAATGCCATGATCCCATGACAGTAATAGTAGTATCATACTGCTATACCATGCTGTCAGCACTTGGAAAGCTAGCTGATCCTTTGAGCTGGCCTTCAGCTGGGTCCTGAAGCATCAACTGAGTATGCCCTGCTCTGCTCCTCTCTTGCCTTCCTGGTGTCAGAAAGGCAATTGGAGAGCAAAGCTGCTTCTCTGAATGAAGCACTCCAGCTGAGGATTCAGTGACCTTAGAGCAGGGTGGGAAAAGTTCACCCCAAAGTTGTTTTTGTGTTCCCCCAACCTTGACTTGACCAAAGGCCATGGGGGGGGGGATGTGCAGTTCCTGGACATCAAATAATTGACAATCCCTGTGTTAGTGGATGCTGCTACACTTTGACATAGGGGGCAACAGCAGAACACCTGGCACTATCCAATCTGTATCCTCAAACTAGCTTCTGTCCTACGTTAGTGTTTCCTTGGATCTAGAAAACAGTGTCTTGCTAGCAAGGCTCAACAGAACCCAAGATTTTTCTGTAGAAGGGTTGTTACCAGACCCCAAAGGAATCACATGGCTCTTGAGTCTTCAATTTCTCATTAAATTCCTCTCCTTTCTTAGGAGTGAAAGGCATTGTGGGGAAAAAACATTCACTAACCACTATGCCTCTCTGCTTAAAAGAAGATGAACTGCCTTTTGCTTTCACCAAAGTGTAGGATTTAGTAGGTGAAAAGGCTTCCTTTTACTGAGCACTGGGTCTCATGTTTTGCTCTGTTGTACTCTTGAATTACAGCATTAATTCAATCAGCAGCTCAAGGACATTGTTACCAGAACTTCTTGACATCCATATTACATTGAGAAAGGCTTCTATTAAAAGTTAAGACAATGTCTCTGTGTTCCGTGAAAGCCCCATGGAGAGCATGCTGAAGACCTGAACATTATGAGATGGATTTCTTTCCACAAGACAAAGGCACAGGGTTGTTTTACAGATGTAACTAAGAATGCATTCGCTTTTATTTAAACTGAAGCTGAAGCAGAGCCCTTAGTGATTAGTATGAAGCAGATGGAAAATGCTATCAGAAATTAAAAGCCTTTGTAACTGTCAGAGAACATAAGCATGCCTCCTGATGGAGAAGCTAACAGACACAAGCCACCTTTTGTTCATTATGGTACCAGAGAATATGTGATGAATTACAACCCCACCCCCCAACTCTCATACTCCCATTGTTACAGGGAAAGGAGGGAGAGGGAGGAATGAAGAATGACTTGTGACAACCTGTGTGGTAATGACGAGAGTCCCAGCAGATGAACAGGAAATGGAAGCAGCTGCTCTGTTCATATGAGAGTAAAGCTAGGATTGAAAAACACACACATGGGTCGTTCATAAACTAGATGTTGGCATTACTAGAAAATGGAACGCAAAACAGAGAGATGAGCTGTCATGCTGTGTCTCTTTTTCATTTTATCCTGCCCTTGAGGAGACATACAGATGTAAATCTGCCTTGTTTCTTCCATTTAGTGTAATACCTGAACTTCTTCATGAGATTGGAATTACTATTCCTTATTGAAGCTATACTTCATGTGATGAGGAAAATTATACATATTTTTAAAAATGAATAAATTAAAAAGTGGTATAGTGCATGAAAATTGACTGTGACATTTTGAAGTATATGCGTTGAAATATATGATGTTTTGGATCTAAAATGAAGGATTCCTCCACTGGAGGAAGACTCCATCCACTGGACAAAGCTACTTACGTTTGAGGAAGCTCAGTCCACTGGAGGAAGAGAAGTTTGGGCCCAACACTAAATATTTGCTAACCACCTCTGTACTGCCAAACAGTCTCAAATGACAACATACAAATCCCTGTGTGTGTGTGTGTGTGTGTAAATACTACTACAACAGCACTGCTGATTTATGGGAAATTTCTGTATAGAATATTTTTGTGACTCCAAGCAAAAAATGGCTTGCAGAATTTCTAGAGGCAGGGCATTCCAGAGAATATAAGGCTTTACTCTATGACCCAACCAATATAAATCCAAGAAAGAGAGGCCATGGAGGAAGTTCTCTCCCTCAGATCACGATGGGCTGGAAGGAATTTCAAGACACTCTGAACCATGAGTGGGCAATTGTTGATGAGTCACATTTTATCTCCAGGGACTTCAGAAGACTCCATACCACACTCTCTGAATATATATATATATTTCTGAATATATATATATATATATTTGCATCCCCACAAATGTGAGAGGGCCCTCAAAGGCCCAGAAGAGGCCATTAGCAGGAACTTCCTTGATGGTGCCACCGAATAGTAGTAGTAGTAGTAATAATAATGAATATGGTGTCGTTAGAGTCTACAAAAACATCTCTGGAAGCTGTATGTGGTCTGTGGCTCTTACTTTCCCAATGCCTACTATATGTAGCATAGAAAAGTAAGAAACATTTTAGATACTAATTGTAGGATGAAGACAGATTAATCAGATCAAGGCAATGGACACTATCATGTAATTAATGCTCATATAGGTCCAACATGGCAGTAAAGAGTAAATTCTTTTTTACTACATTTTAACCAGCCTGCAAATCCCCAGCTATGTGTTGTCACAGAAAAACACACACATCATTATCCCATATATTAGGTACCTAAACCCTTCATAGAACCATAGAATTGGAGAGTTGTAAAAGACCACAAGGGCCATCCAGTCCAACCCCCAGCCATGCAGGAAATCACGATCAAAGCATCCCCGACAGATGGCCATCCAGCCTCTATTTAAAGACCTCCAAGGAAGGAGACCCCACCACGCTCTGAGGGAGTGTGTTCCACTGCCGAACAGCTCTTACTGTCAGAATGTTCCTCCTAATGTTGAGGTGGAATCTCTGTTCCTGGAGCTTGCATCCATTGCTCTGTGTTCTAGTCTCTGGAGCAGCAGAAAACAAGCCTGCTCCATCCTCAATGTGACAACCCTTCAAATACTTAAACAGGGCTATCATATCGCCCCTTAACCGTCCTTTTTCCAGGCTAAACATACCCAGCTCCCTAAGTCTTTCCTCATAAGGCATGGTTTCCAGACCTTTCACCATTTTAGTCACCCTCTTTTGGACACGCTCCAATTTGTCAATATCCTTTTTGAATTGTGGTGCCCAGAACTGGACACAGTATTCTAGGTGAGGCCTGACCAAGGCAGAATAGAGTGGCACTATTACTTCCCTTGATCTAGACACTATACTTCTATTGATGCAGCCCAAAATTGCACTGACCTTTTTAGCGGCCACATCACACTGTTGACTCATGTTCAACTTGTGGTCTACTAGGACTCCTAGATCCCTTTCGCACATAGTCTCGTTCAGCCAGGTCTCCCCCATCCTATATCTATGCATTTCATTTTTTTCAACCTAAGTGCAATACCTTACATTTCTCCATACTGAATTTCATTTTGTTAGCTTTGGCCCAGCTCTCCAGTCTATCCAGGTCATTTTGAATTTTGATCCTGTCCCCTAGGGTATTAGCTATTCCTCCTATTTGGTGTCATCTGCAAATTTGATAAGTATGTCCCTAATTCCATCATCTAAGACATTGATAAAGATATTGAATAGCACTGGGCCCAGGACAGAACCTTGTGGCACCCCACTGGTCACATCTTTCAAAGAGGAAGAGAAGCCACTGCTGAGCACCATTTGTGTTCAGCCGGTCAACCAATTACAAATCCATTTAACAGCTAACTTGTCTAGCCCACATTTTACAAGCTTGTTTGCAAGAATGTCATGGGGAACCTTGTCAAAGGCCTTACTGAAATCAAGTTATGTGATATCCACAGTGTTCCCTTCATCTACCAAGCTGAAAACTTGAATCTTCCACCACTCTGTTTCATGTGGGAGCAGGAAAAACTATCTCCTTATCCACTTTCTCTATATAATAGCTCCTCCTCCTCCCAGTTATTGTTGTTATTTCTTACTCTTCTCTCTCTGTGGATCAACGTGGGGAACAACAGATTAAAATGCAGCAACAAATAGACATAAAACACAGTGAAATACATGAACACCAATTAAAAATGGAAAACCTGTTAAAAGAGCATAAGATCAGCTTGAAAAAACCTACATATTAAAACCTCACTAATTAATATCCTCACCTCACTATTCTAAGTTAAAAAGTCGCAAACATTGTAAATGTTCCTAATTGGGAAGATGAACTAATCCATTTCTCTATTGTTTACACAGTACACCAATTGTAAGCATGTTCTCTCTCTCTCTCTCTCTCTCTCTCTCTCTCTGGCTTTTCTTCACAAATGAAGATTCAGGAAGGACTCATCCTGCGCTTTCTGCAAGCACGCTGATGACTATAAATGCCAATCTGTGATAAACAAGTCCGGTTGCAGAAAGCATAGCAGAAGGTCTCCTTGGGTGATATTTCTGGGTTGTGATTCTTTCTGCATTGTTGTTTCTCTTCAAGACTTGTTCGGCGTGAGTTCTCAAATAAGGCTGCAGCATTGTGGATACTGTGTCTCCATGCCTCTCGCTGTGAGGCCAGGGCGGACCATTGTTGGTGATCAATTTGGCCAAGCCTGAGATGTTGTTTCAGGGAGTCCTTGTATTGCTTTTTGGAGCACCCCTGTTACTCTGACCGGTGGCAAGTTCGCCATAGAGTACTATTTTTCGGAGGCGATGGTCCTCCATCCTAGAAATTTGCCCTGCCCAGTGCAGCTGTGCTCTCAATAACATGGCCTCAATGCTGGTGATCCCTGCTTGTTTTAGTTGTTTATAAAAATATTGTATATTGGCTAGGGATGTGCTTATTTAAATTACTCATCCCCATGGGAGAGAGTGAGTAAATTCAACAATTTTCCCCATTCTGTATGAAAAAAAAAACCCTGCATTTTTCAAAGGCACGATGATGGAGAGAAAAAATCCCCTACCTCACCTCTTTCTTATCCCCCCCCCCCTGGTTTTAGGGGCAGGCTGAAAGAGTCAAAGGGTGTAGCCAAGTGAGGAGGCTTGTCCACTGTTAACTATCATAGCCAGTGGTGGGAGAATCTCCTTGTTTGGCTCCCATACTTGTCCTCACGGCCACATGGGTAGCCATACAAGCAAGGAGGTTTGTCCCTAGGTAAGTATCATACAATGCAAGTTTCATTCTGCTGTCTGCATGGCCATATAATGGCGAAATGGACAGGAGGGGCCAGCTGAACTATCATGGCCAGTGATGGATGAACCTCCTCACTCAGCTCTCAACTCTGCTCCCACCCACAGGGCCACATGATTTGGTGGAGAGAGCAGCCAAATAAAGGAGGCTTATTTGTCACCAGTTTGTTTGTCCTGCAGCATGATGTCATTGTAGTGGGTATTATTTCTCTCCACTCATCTGCTCCTGCCTTTCTGTCAGCCTCTACATAGTCATTGAGGTGGGAGGGCAGGAAAAGGCTGAAGTTAATAGGAATGTAGTCCTAAAGTCTATTGGAGAACTGGGTGGGGGGAAATAATGGCTTGGAGAGCATTCTTTTCATCATTAAAGAGGCCCCTTTTGAGTTTTCAAATATTCTTTACCATCATAATGATGTCAATTATTTTTTAAAAATTCCATTTTTAATTATTTCCAACAAGAAATGTTTTTTGTCCTTTTTTCCCACAGCAAACTCAGGCGTTCACCGCACAAGGCTTTTTTCAGTCGTGAAAGCACTTCAGTGTTGGGTTGAATTTGCGCGGCCCACACGATGCCGTATGTATTCAGTATTCCCTCTGTCTCTGTTCAATTTCTGGTGCACTACAACCTATTGACGATTTTTCCCCATCAACAGGCCTTAATTGCACAATTATCCCACTACAAGTAGAGGTGTGGTGTGAAATTTCGTGTCTGTTCCAACTTTAAGTCATCATGTGGTCCTCTGAGGGCGTGTCTTCATTGTTCCATCTGTACTCCACCCCCTTACAGCTCCACATTTCAATTCCGGTGGCCATTTTGTGTAGGAGCTGGGACGGATCTGGTGAGGTAGGTTTAATAAATTTACTTCAAATTTATATTTGGTAATTTCGCATGATGCTGCACAAGCGCTGGATAATATACTATATAGCTATATTTCATATGAAACATGATTTCTCAGCTCAGGTTTGCTGTGAGCAATGAAATTTTTCCTCATCCCCAATTATCCCACAGCTGCCTCTCATGTGCTCTGTCGCCATCTTCCCTCCCATAAATAAAAATAATGCTGCTTCAAGGTTTGAATGCTTCTATCTTTGCTGTGCCTGAGAAAATTGACCTGGCATTGTGTGCTTTTCCCTAGCATTAAATGTTCTGTTGCTCATTTCTCAATTTCCTCTTTTTTTCTTTTCCTTACTCACACGAAATCATGTTAGGCAAGGCATGTACTGCTGTACCATGTTAACTTGTGCTTTGAAGATACTATTCCATGCCATTCTGTGTTCTTGTCTTTTACTATTGCAGGTAGGCATAGGGACCATTTAAATAGATTCTGCAATGTTCTGCTGTGGCACTGGGAGCTTTGATAAATGTCCCCATACTGGTATGTACCTCATTGTTACTCTTTCGGTAACAGAAATTTCTGCAGTTTACACATTTCAATATTTCTTATTTATTTATTTCTGCTTTCCTTAGAAGGAGATAATCACTCCAGCAATGCCCCTGGCCATGGATCAAACATGTTCCTACAGTTTGATCGCAGTACTACATGCCCTAGTCTCTGGGAGGGGAGGAAGCTTGCTCCATCCTCTGCATGAATTAACTTGGAATAGCAATTTCTGCCTGCTATGCAACATTTCTGCTTTCCCTGAATCCCTCTAATCATGCCCACCACTCCACAAAAACACTTTTTTTAAATTCTCAACTTTGAGCACAATGCTCCATGCACCCGTCTCTGGGGAAAAAAAGGTTGCTCCATCCTCTGCATGAATTAACTTGGAATAGCAACTCCTGCCTGCTATGTAACATTTCTGCTTTCCCTAAATCCCTCTAATCATGCCCACCACTCCACGAAAACACTTTTTTAAAATTCTCTACTTTGAGCACAATGCTCCATGCACCAGTCTCAGTGGGGGGAGGGGGGGAGGATGGTCAATTCCCTGCATTACCAGAAATAGAACACTACAGCGTGGCTACTATGTCCACCTTTTTAAGGCTATGTTCTGCATGCCTGATGCTAACTGTTCTTTTTCAACTGCCATAGGAGTGTCTCTTGGATGTGGGACTGCAACATGCTGCTGCCCGGTGCATGCTAGTAGAGAAAACAGTATAGTTGGGGAAACATGTGTAACAAGAACTCAAACACACTTATCGTGATGGTTCAATGAATCTCATTATCGTGCAATTTAAGCTTGGGTTCTTGAGTTGTTCCTGCATGTTTATTTGGGCATAGCGGCAGCAGCTACGGCACCTGGAAAGTGTCTAGTGCATGAAGGGGTTTCTATGGCTGTAAAGTGTTATTTTTGAGCATGTTGGAAACCATGAAGGGTGATTTTAGCAGTAATGCTTGCTGATTTCCTGCAAGGGACCACATTGCTCTTGTTTACATATCACCATTACCTTAACAGGTAATTTGGTGATGTCAAAAAAAGGCGCAAAGGAAATACCAAGATCACAATGTCATGGAAAAATGGGAAAGACATAGTAGAGAAGCAGTACACATGCATTGCTCTTGTTGCATGAGTTTCTTATTAATGTCTTCCCATGAGATCTACCTTCTTAACACAACAGTGAACATGTACATATCTCAATGCCACCACCTTTTGCTTCTCCTCTACTTTGAACTCAGTGCTCCATGTACTAGTATCCAAAGTCCAAAAAAAGGTTGCTCCGTCATCAATAAAATCAATTTTTCAAATTTTATGATATTCTAGTATCTAATCAGGCCTAATACGTCATATACTGACTATCTCTTGCTAACACTGGACATTGTTCCCTCCCTAAGCCACCACCCATAGCTAAATGTCAACTTTTTTCAAAGAGGTCAGTGAAGTAGTCTCTGGAGCAGTAAGTAAGCATCATCGGTAGAACAACTGTACAGATAATAAATAATGCCTGTACTCTTACATAGTCACCATGTGTATGGCTCACTTAAAATGCCACCCTCTCTGTACACCACAAGATAGGCAGTGTCCAGTTATTTCAAGTCTTTGTCTCTCTAAAAGAAATGAAGTGGAACTGTCTGTAAATGTAAATATGAAACCTTGTGTAGTTTTGTTAGTCTCCTCACACTACACATGCCTGCCTCTACAGGCCTCCTCACCAGCTGTCCTTCATTAATTTTTATTTCTACTGTTCTTGGTGTCTCCCTTGCACCTGGCCAAAGACTCCGCATTACACATTGCCTAAAAATAAGTATTTTCTCTCACAGCTATAGTTATGTCAAGGTATATATCACCCTTCTGTAACATGTCCTGTACTGCATGTGTACTGTGTGTTTATCCCCTGCAGGAATAATTAAAACTGGAGACCTTTATTTTTTAAAAACCAGATATCTGTATTTCTTTTTCATATTTACATGTTTTACAAAAACCGCTTAAAGAGAAACCATCCACATATACATTTCTGTTTCACAATGAAGCTTTCATGCAGTAGACAACAAGTAAATGAAAACATAGTACCATATATTACTACATAAAGATACACATGTGCAAAATCACCAGTCATGCCAATTAAGAGCTTTCAGTTTAAATTACAGCTTCTCTTGGAGACATTAGCAAATAAAATTACCCATTTTTTGAGAAAATATATGTATGGCTGGGACAAAAAGGGGGAATAAATATATGTGGGCAGTGTATCAAGACCAATAAAGAAATCCATGCATTGGAAATTACTCTAAGTTGTCCCTGCAATGCCTTTACATTAAATGATGGCCCTTTTACAGCAAACCTTTTTATCATTTTTTATCCAGTTTACCTCTCATGACAAAGATGCATGTTATCATTGTTTTTTCTATGTATTGTGAAACGTTTAGAATTCTCAAATAGAGTGCTGTTGTGCAGTACTTTACAAAGAAAACACAAATACTTAGTTTATTGGGAGAATCGTATGGGAATTTAAAAATGAATGTTAATGATGTAGTAGTTTGGTGTGGTAGCATTAGGAACCAGTGGTTCTTAACCTGGGGTTCATGATGTCCTCACCACAAAGGCTTGAAGGCTGCTTGGCCCACTTCCTCCCTGCAGTGAAGTGACCATGTGACAGGAACCAAGGCAAAGGCTGGCTGGCTGGCTTGGCCTGTACATTGCCATTCAACCCAATCCAGCCACAAACTTGCAGGAAGAAGCAAGGGCACCTCGGAGGGAAAATTTAATAGCTGGTGTAATTGTATTAGTATTAGTATTAGTATTAGTATTAGTAGTATTAGTATTATTTTTATTAGGGTTTTATATCTTTTTTATTATTATTATATTTACAGCCATTTTACCAATAACAGTCATAACATACACAGCATTATGAACTATACGTGACTTCCTCGCACAACTGACTCAGAAACAGCTTAAAACAAAATTCTTTGGCTTTCAGCAAAACTGTAAAGAAATTATGCATTAAAGTTACTATATTGCTAACACAGGTGATACAGGTTATTACCATCTTACCCTATTACATGTTACCTGTTAAATAAAATAAAATACCTTTCTTATTCTCTCCGGTTTGTTTCCTTATGTAATAACCTGCAAAATACCCCCTAACAGAAGGCATTTAAATTAAGGAAAGAAATCCATAAGGTCCTCAATTATCCTTGATATTATTATCTTATTGTTATTATTGTTCTTGCTTTAAAAATTGTATATATTTGTATGTGTAAATGCTTATAAATGTTTTTAAAAGGTTCAGTCTTCCAACCACGTCAGCATAAATCCCTTCCATTCTGTCCTCCAGTATTCTATTAGCAGTTTCCAGTCCTCTCTAAATTTTTCTATTGAGTGATTTCTTACCCAGCATGTAAGCTTTTCCATCTGGGCAACCTCTCTCAAATTCAACATCCATTCTTCACAATTTGGAGACCCTTTTTCTTTCCAGTGTTTTGCATAGACTATTCTGGCTGTGGTGGTCATGAAGAACATCAGGGTTTTACAATCCTGTGGGAACTCTATGTCGAATATATTTAGTAGATACAATTCAGCTTTAAGTTTAAAGTCCCTCTTAATGATTTTCCTTAACTTGTCGTGTATCATATTCCAATATTTTCTTGCCTCTTTGCAAGACCACCACATATGGAAGAAGGTGTTGTTTACATCTCCACATTTCCAGCAGTTATTTTTGACATCTTTATACATTTTTGCCATTTTAGCTGGTGTTAAATACCACCTGAATTGCATTTTAATGATTGACGCAGAAATGACGAGACCACACACATAAAGTTGGGTTGAAATACGGGCCACTTTATTGATAGCTTTCCTATTTATTGTGATTTCTTGAGGTATGCCGAATGTGAAAAAGGGGGGGAGATCCCTCACGGGGGCACGCACATGGGCGGTTGGTCACAACCGACCTAACCCCCGGCGTCCCTGGGCGACTCACCTGAGCCCCAAGAGGGATCCCATTATCAGGGGTTCCCCTTGGGTGCCATCTGCTGGAGGGCCACGCATCGGGAAGGAAACCCCTAAGCCATATAGCTTCTGCGAAGGATCTCCCCCCCGAGTCTGACCCTAAGGATATCCTACATCCCTGTACCCTATCCGTTAGGGACGCCGGTACAGTTCAGTGATAGATATCCTTCCACTCAATTTGAGGTTGCCATAGGTGAACGCCAAGTTATCATCTCCCCGCTCCCTGCAAGTGACCACCTATTGAAAGAAACACACCCGTAGCCAATTGTCAATGTCCAAAGCGACAGTATGGGGTAGGCAAAACACCCCTCGGAAAAGAGCAGGTAAAAATTCCTACCCGGCCCAGAATGCGACCAGAGATGTCATACTGTGGCAGAGGCAGGGTGGGTGGGTTTCGATCTGATGGAAAAGAGGAGGAGACCAGGGGAGGCAAGGGGAGGCAAGGGGTAAAATAGGCCCTGCTTTGGCGCCTCCCCTGACTCCTCCCAGCCGGGGCGTGTCCACGCCCAGGCCTGCTCATGGGTTCGCCTCCCTGCTCATCATTAAAACACCTCCCCCGGATCCACCATTCTTCAGGTTCCGGGGGGGTGTCTGTTAATGATTGACGCAGAAATGACGAGACCACACACATAAAGCTGGGTTGAAATACGGGCCACTTTATTGATAGCTTTCCTATTTATTGTGATTTCTTGAGGTATGCCGAATGTGAAAAAGGGGGGGAGATCCCTCACGGGGGCATACACATGGGCGGTTGGTCACAACCGACCTAACCCCCGGCGTCCCTGGGCGACTCACCTGAGCCCCAAGAGGGATCCCATTATCAGGGGTTCCCCTTGGGTGCCATCTGCTGGAGGGCCACGCATCGGGAAGGAAACCCCTAAGCCATATAGCTTCTGCGAAGGATCTCCCCCCCGAGTCTGACCCTAAGGATATCCTACATCCCTGTACCCTATCCGTTAGGGACGCCGGTACAGTTCAGTGATAGATATCCTTCCACTCAATTTGAGGTTGCCATAGGTGAACGCCAAGTTATCATCTCCCCGCTCCCTGCCACAGATAGGGGCAAGTGTCCACTTAGCCCCTATCCCCCATGAGGGACGCTAACACAGCCCTCACCCCCTGTCGCATACCATCAAGAAAGAGCTGGATCCCCATATCTGACAAGTGGACCCCGTCAACCCGATAGAGTTCCGGGCGTTTATATGAAATGCTCGGGTACTGAATAAAATGGCCAAGGCCTTCGGACAGAGCCCTGTGAACCGCCTTGTTCACTTTCTTCCGAGCAATGTCCAACAGCTTGGGGGGACCATCGCCTGGGTAGGAGATTCTCGGAATGATGTCAGACCAAACTAGGGAGGTACGCAGCCACACTGACTTAATCCGTCGCATGTCGGCCAAAGCCTGTATCGATAAGGCTCTGCCCTTCAAAAGGCCGAGATCATTGCTGCCAAGGTGGATAACCAGGACATGCGGAGGAGGTCCACGACACTCCTGCAACAGGAAAGAGATTAAACCATTCCACCTCAAACCCCGTTTGCCAAGCCATTCGATAGTGGCAACGTCTCCCAGACCCAGCTGCGGACCCAACGGGCTCCTCTTGGCATGTCTTGCTGCCCAATACACAAAGCTGTGGCCACAAATCAGTACCCGGTACCTCATATCTGTAAAAGAAAGCACAGACAATCAATTGCATAGCGGGCGTACATAGCCCTTGTAGGCGGCTGACTTCCAACGACCCAACCGTTTAATTGCCTCAGGCTGCATTCCCATGGCAGCGGCCGTCGAAGCTGCCCCGATCCTAAAGGAGTGCGAACAGAAGCGCACGCCGCCCAAGCCCAGGCAAGTCAAGGCTTTAGTTGTAAGGGACCAAAATTGATACTTAGTCAACGGTGACCCATCAGCGTGACAGAAAAGGGGGCCAGGCATGGAAGGGCGTAATTTCAAGTAGTCGCTAATGGCAGCCACGGGGCAAAGGGATGGGTCATAGCACTCGCGTAGAGTAATGTTGCTACCCTTGCCCATCTGGTCAGTTTTGGACCGCCGAATCGTTAGAGTGACCTGTTTGGGGCCCACTGTAATGTCACCCACACCTAGCGCAAGGCCCACAGAGTCCTTCCTGGACGCCATCACCAGCTCGCTGACACGTAATGCCCCGAAAAAGGCCGTCAAGGAAGCGGCGTGCAGCAACGCTACCTCAAAAGGGGTGGAACATATGCTGGGCCATATTTGGAAAAGGCCTTTTAGAATGGCCGGTGAGAGTGGTTGCCTATCATCACTCGCCCTGCCCCGCTGTCTGGCCCAACCCTCCAGCGCCTTCCTGATCCTAAAGTTAGATGTATTGTCCTGTAGGCCCTGAGCCTTACTCCAGAAGGCCAAGGCAGCCAATCTGGATCGAATGGATTGGGGGGCAAGGCCTTTTTTCTTAAGGGAGACACAGAAGTGTAACAAGTGAGGGACTGGGACCGGCCAGGAATTGGGGAGACCCACAGAGACTCTAAAGTCAAAAAATTCCTGAATAGACCGCTTATAAACCCTCCTGGTGCTTGGAGCGATGGAGAGGCTAATAGCCTTCACTATCTCACCAGTCCAAGCTCCCACAAATCCTCCGGCATCGGGTCCGGCATCTCGGCGGCGCCCGGAGCTAATCGCCTGAAGCGCTCCATCTGCAAACGGGAGAGAGCATCGGCTATGCCGTTGTCCACTCCCGCTACATGGGATGCAGTAAACAGAATGTTGTACTGGAGGCATTGTAGGGTGAATGCCCTAACCAAATTCATCACCCTTCTGGATTTTGATGTCAGGGAATTCACCACCTGGACAGCGGCCATGTTGTCGCACCAGAAGCGCACCGTGGAATTGGCAAATTCATGTGGCCACAACTTGACAGCCACCAGGATGGGGAAGAGCTCCAGGAAGGTGAGGTCTGCCATGATGCCCGATGTAGCCCAGGAGCTCGGCCATTGTTCAGCACACCACCTCCCTGCAAAGTAGACCCCAAATCCCAGGGAGCCCGAGGCGTCCGAAGATACCTTAAGGGCATCACCCAAACACAATTCGTCCCTCCAAAAGGAAATCCCATTAAACTGCTGCAGAAAGCTATACCAGACCTCCAAATCCAGCTTAATTTCACGGGTGATGCGTATTCTGTGATGTGGAGCAGAACCCCCAGCAGTGGCATCGCATAGGCGCCGCAGAAAAGCCCTGCCCGGCGCAATTACCTTACATGCAAAATTAAGGTGGCCCATAATTTCCTGGAATTCCTTGAGTGTGGCCTTGTTGCAGTGAAGGAAGTCAGTGATCCTAAGCAGTAGATCATCTATCTTATCCGAGGGCAGGCGGCAAAACTGATTCACTGTGTCAATTTAGATACCCAGAAAAGCCAATTGTTGACTGGGGCCCTCCATCTTTTCTTGAGCCAGAGGGACCCCAAAGACCGTCATAAGGTCTTGAAACTGCTCCATAAGGGAGCGACAGACCCCCGAGCCGAACCGCCCCACAAAGAGGAAGTCGTCGAGATAGTGTACAACCCCTCGATGCCCAGTGTGATGCTTAATCGCCCACTCCAAAAAGGCACTGAACTTCTCAAAAGCAGCACAAGAGACAGAACAGCCCATAGGCATAGTCCGGTCCATATAGAACAGGCCGTCAAATGAGAAGCCCAGTAACTCGAAATCGTCTGGATGAACGGGCAACAGGCGAAAAGCAGATTTAATATCGCACTTGGCAAGTTCAGCACCGAGGCCGTGTCCCTTAACCACTTTAACCGCCGCATCAAAAGAAGTGTAGTGAACAGTGCATAAATCTTGAGGGATGAAATCATTGACGGATTGCCCCCTCGGATAAGACAGATGGAGAATCAATCGAAATTCGCCCGGTGTCTTCTTTGGGACGATACCCAAAGGAGAGACCCGCAAGCAAGGCGAGGGCGGGTGCTTAAACGGCCCCAGGACCCGACCCTCCGCGACTTCCTTCCGAATTTTCTGTCTAACCACATGTTCTAAGCCCCGCACGGATTTTAGATTGGGTGCCAAGTAAGGCCTGCGCACACCCTGATAAGGAATGCGAAAGCCCTCTTGGAACCCTTCCCGGAGATACTGGGCTGCCGACCGATCCGGGTACACATAAAGCCAGGCAGCCAGAACCTCCAGCCTAATTGGGCTGGGCCCCTTTACCTTGAGGTGCGGGGTTGTTGGGGCCCTTCTTGCCTCCCGGTTGGTCCCTGCCAAACTGTCCCCTTCCTTTTGGGCAATTGCGGAAGGAGTGTGTGCCCCCGCAGATGGAGCACTCGTGGCGAAAGGCACACGGGCGGCGGGAGCACGTACCTTTATAACCAAACTCCCAGCATAGCAGCTTGCAATTGGGCGTCGCCAGCTGATTAGGCTGAGTACCCTGACGGGGTGAACTGCCAGAACGAGTATTCTGCAGCAGGTGGCCGCTCTGTGCCCGTTCCCCCACTATGGGCCGGCTGGGGGACATAATTTGTAACCACAGGTGCGAGTTGATAATGTCCCACCTCACGGTAGGATAGGAGGCAGCCATTTGCCAGAATGCTTCATCATATTGAAGCCAAGCCGGGCCCGCAAAATCAACATATGCCCTGTAAATAATATCCAGGTATCTAAAGAGGGCATAGGATTTGTGCGGCTGGCTGTGGGAGACCACTCCCGCATAAATGAGGAAGCCTGCTAACCAGTTGGACCAATTCCTGTCGACCCGCCTTTTCCTAATTTTTTCTTTCTCCCTGTCATCCAGCTCATCCCTCTCCTTCTTCTCTAGCTCGCAGAAGAGGAGGGAAAACATGTCTACATACTCCCCCTTCAAGATTTTTTCTTTGGTGGCGGGTGCCAAATGCTCACCCAGAGCAGGGGCCTGCTCCAAGCCTACAGGAATGTGAGGGAGGCCAAAGGTAGCCTGGCCACCGGGGGGCGAAGCCAGAGGGTTCATGGAGTAAGGGGACCCCAAGGGCATAGGCGGGTACCAACCAAACATGGTGTTGGGCGGGCCCCCAGGGGAGGCAGCAAACGCCTGAACCCCGGGATCAGTGTTGGGTTCAGGATGGCTCCAAGGCCACGCCTGTGCATTGTAATTGGTGTTAGTGTCTGGATTGGACTCACTCTGAGGAAGCGATGCCGGCTGAGTACTCGGACCCTCTCCCGGAGACTCATCCCCATCTTGAGTATCGCGAGGCGGATCTCCTTGATCTTCCAAAGCCTGTATGCGAGCAAGAAGTTGGTTAGCTACCTCACTAGACAGGCCCCCTTCATTATCCCTGGCAGGACGCTTCGGGGGCCTGGGAAGACGAACGTCCTCCAAGGCCTGCAAGCGATCCAAGATTTGTTGTAACACATTTTCAATTGTGTCCCTCGGTGGAGGAGACACCGGCTCAACCGGTCCACTTGGGGGGACAGGCTCGACAGGCTCGACCGGATCCCGAGGGCGGGCTGGCACCTTGCCCTTTGCACCTTTCTTGGCCTTGGGAGCCATAACACTGCAGCAATCGAAAAGTACGGAAACTATTAGTGGAAGTAAGGCAACGTTACAGTCAGGTTGAGCCAGTCAATAATCTGACCGATAAATAAACAAACGACTAATACTATATGATAAGAATCCACAAATGCCACAATGGGAATGCAATAGAAAATAAAAACACCACTGAATAAAGCAACAGGCAGGACAAATCGAACCCAGAAATGACTTAAATGACAAACCCAGAAATGACTTAAAAACCTAAGCAATGAAATGCACTAAGTTGAATTAAATCGAGGTAGAATGAATTAAATGAATTAAAACAGAACTAAACAAAACTAAACAAACGACTCAAATGAATTAAAACAAAACCCGGGCAAATTCAAATTGAAGCTGAATGAATTAAACGAATTGAAACAGAATTAGACCAGAATGAATTAAATTGAATTAACTTAAAATTAAATTGCAAGCAAAATGAATTAAAATGTATTAAATTAAATTTTTAATGTAATTGAATGCAAGCAAGTCTAGGCAAGAGAATGTGAACCAAAACAGTCACTATTGAATTATATTGTAAACAAGTCAAGTCCAATCAAGTGAATATAGACCAAATTGAATTAAAATGTATTAAATTAAATTTTAATTTTTAATTGTAAGCAAGCAAGTCTACATGAGAATATAAACCAACACAGTTGCTATTGAATTAACCTAAACCAAATTGGATTAAATGAATTAAAATCAGTAGCTATTGAATTAACCTAAACCAAAATGGATTACATGAATTAAAATCAGGATTAAATGAATTAAAATCAGAGGTAAATGAAAGCAATTGACTTAAATTAAACCAAAATGAATTAAATGAATTAGCATCAAAAATTAAAATGCCAGCAATTGAATTAACACCAAAAAGTAGATGCAAGCAATTGAATTATTAATTACCAAACTAATTAAATACACCAAACTGAATTAATAAGCAAAGAATTAATAAGCAAAAAATCAAGAGAGGAAGGGGATGGGGGGGCGCCACATGGCGCGAGGCCAAACAAAGGCCGAAGGCTGAAGGCCCCCCGCGCTATAGACGCTATAGACGCTACAGATAGAGGGGGGGTGCCATGTGGCGCGAGGCCAAACAAAGGAATGGAGGGGGGGCGGCGGCGGAATGCCGGGTTGCGCTAGGCAGCAAGTGGCGCTAGGCAGCGGAGCGGCTGGGCCGGGGTCGCCACGTGGTGCGAGGCGAAACAGAGGCAGCGGCCGGGCCGAAGAGGTAGTGAGTGGCGCTAGGCAGTGGAGCAGCTGGGCCGGTGGCGCCACGTTGCGCGAGGCCAAACAGAGGCGGCGGCCGGGCCGAAGAGGCAGCGAGTGGCGCTAGGCAGCGGAGCGGCCAGGCCGGTGGCGCCACGTGGCGCGAGGCCAAACAGAGGCGGCGGCCGGGCCGAAGAGCGCAATGCAGCGGAGAGGGGGAGGGGGGCGGCGGCAGCCGGGCCGGGGGTGCCACGTGGTGCGAGGCCAAACAAAGGAGCGCAAGGCAGCGGAGAGGGGGAGGGGGGCGGCGGCCGGGCCGGGGGTGCCACGTGGCGCGAGGCCAAACAAAGGCGGCGGCCAGGCCGAAGAGCGCAAGGAGAGGAGTGCAAGGCAGCGGAGAGGAGGCTCCAGGCAGCCGGCAGCGAAAAAAGGGGGGCGGCGGGACTAGCCGCGCGAAAACGGGCCGTCAGGCGCAGGAGGCCAAAGGAGGCAAGGGGGGGCGCAGGGGCAACCGAGCGCAGGAGGCCAGGAGGGGCACGAGTAAAGCAAACAGTAAAGTGAAGGCAACCGGGCAGTAAAGCAAACAGCAACGCGAACAGCAAAAACAAAACAGGGCAACTGGGCAGTAAAGCAAACAGTAAAGCGAACAGCAAAAACAAAACAGGCAAACAGTAAAACGAAACAGTAAAAACAAAACAGGCAAACAGTAAAACAAAACAAGCAAGCAGTAAAGCACCAATGCTAACCCCAAAAACCTACTACCAACCCAGCCACCCCGAGCCTAAACAGACAAACAAAGGAAAAACTTATCGCAGTCCTGCGAAGAGCTCCCTTCTCAATCTGATGGAAAAGAGGAGGAGACCAGGGGAGGCAAGGGGTAAAATAGGCCCTGCTTTGGCGCCTCCCCTGACTCCTCCCAGCCGGGGCGTGTCCACGCCCAGGCCTGCTCATGGGTTCGCCTCCCTGCTCATCATTAAAACACCTCCCCCGGATCCACCATTCTTCAGGTTCCGGGGGGGTGTCTGTTATAGCAATTCTCCCTCAGTTCATTACTTACTGAGAGCTTTATTGTTTTTTTCCATAGTTTTACCCAATCGTCTATCAATATGGTGTTCCTAACATTTTGAGACCACTTTATCATGTATTCTTTGATTGTTTCTGGTTCTAATTCAATCTTAAGCAATAGTTGATAAGCGGTTGAAACTTTAAGTTCTTTCTCACCCATTATCAGGACATCTAATTCTGTTTTCAAATTTTCTATTCCTGGGGTTTTTTTTTATCCATATTAAATCTTTTCAGTAATTGTAGATATTGAAACCAGTTGCACTTTCCCAACTCATATTTGAGTTCCTCCCTAGGTTTAAGTTTACAGTCTCCCCTCTGAAATTCCAACAGATTTTTGTAAGTCCACCAGGTCTCTAAAGGCACCATTTCCATCCGTCTGAAGGCTTCCTGAGGGGAAACCCATGTGGGCAGCTTATAGTAAATTTTCTGCTTTATCAATTTCCATGTTCTTATAAGGGAATTTCTAACAAAATGATCTTTAAAGCTTCTGTCTACAGCATCTTTAGCATACCACATGTATGCGTGAAAACCGAAACTCATCCCTGAGCTTTCTAAAGTTAACAGTTTGGTGTCTTCTAAAGTTATCCAATTGTAGATCCATAGTAGGGCACATGCTTGGTGATACAATTTTAGGTTTGGTAAACCTAAATCCCCTCTATCTTTGTTGTCTACTAAGATCTTCCAACCCACTCTCGGCTTTTTATTCTGCCATATAAACTCGGATAGATCTTTATTCCACTTTTTAAAAAGCTTATCATTTAACAATATCGGTAAGTTCTGAAACAGGTATAACATTTTTGGGAGTATCATCATCTTCACTGCCTCAACTCTCCCTAGGAAAGAAAGATTTAAATATTTCCATGTCTCTAGGTTTTTCTTAACTTCCAACCATTCCCGTTTATAATTATTGTCAACCAGATCCATGTTGTTTTTTGTAAGGGTGAAGCCCAGATATTTTATCCTTTTTTTCCACTTTATAGCCTGAGAGACTTCCCAATCTCATCTCTTCTATTTTTTCTAGATTTTTTGTTAATATCACTGTTTTGTCCTGATTAATCCTAATCCCCGTGATCTCAGCATAGCCTTTCAACATTTTGTGCAATGCCGGAATAGCTTCCTGTGGATCTTCAAGACAGATTGCCAAATCATCTGCGTAAGCACATATTTTATAGACTTGATTCTTGATCTTCACCCCTCGGATCTCATTTTCTGCTCTTATTTTTACACATAATATTTCAAAAACAGTTATAAAGAGTAATGGGGAAAGGGGGCAACCCTGTCTAACCCACTTCTCCAGGCTTATAGTGTTGGTCTTTTGTCCATTAACTACAATCTGTGCTGTTTGTTCTTTATAGATGGCCCTGATAGCATTTATATACCTTTCTCCCATTCCCATTAGATTCAGCAGTTCAAACATAAAGATCCAATTTACGCTATTGAAAGCCTTTTCAGCATCTAAGGCTATCAATGCAAATTTTTTTCCAGGATGTTTATCAAAGTGTTCCAACAAGTTCAAAATCCTCCTTATATTTGATCTTAAGTATCTCTTTGGAAGGAACCCTGTTTGGTCTTTATCTATCCAATCTATCAAAACTTTCTGTAATCTTAAACTCATGACTGATGCAAAGATCTTATAGTCAGAGTTTAACAAGGAGATAGGTCTATAGTTTTTTATAATCTCAGGGTCTCTATTTTCCTTGGGTATCAAAACTATGTTGGCATTTCGCCATGTTGCAGGAGTGTCTCCCCCAGCTAGTATGACATTGAAAGTTTTCTGTAAAGGTCCTTTTATTATATTTTGAAACTTCTTGTAGTAGCTTGAAGGGAAGCCGTCCGGGCCTGGGGTTTTGCTTTTTTTCAGAGATTTTATTGCCTCTTCGACCTCAGTTATTTTAATTGGATTGTTTAACTCTTCTCTCTGATGATCCTTTATTTTGTGTATTTCTTGAGAGGATAGATATTCCCTTATTTTTGTAACCATTTCCTCAGTTGGCGGTGGTGCCTTATAGTTTTCCAAAGTAGTTTTCAAAAGCTTTCCTAATTTTTCCTTGATTGACCATTGTTTCTCCATCATTTTTTATTTTCAAGATTTGTCTCTTCTCCTGGTCTTTCCTTAGTTTATAGGCCAGCCATTTGCCAGTCTTATTGCCGTTTTCAAAGATCCTTTGCCTAGCATATCTCATTTTCTTCTCTATCTCCTCAGCCATGCCTATCTTCAACTGATCTTGTATTATCTTCAGTTCCCTGTTTACCTCCTTATTGGTTGGATCTTGTTTCAGTTCCCTTTCCATCTTAGTCAAAGCCTCTTGTAAAGTTTGCATCTTTTCTTTCTTTCTCTTAATTCTTTCCCAATTTATTTGCATTAATATGCCCCGAATTACTGCTTTACTTGCGTCCCAGGTATTCTGTATTGAGGTGTCCTCTTCTTTATTGTCTTGGAAATAGTTTATCAAAGCATCTTCTATCCTTTTAATTGTACTTTCATCTTGCAATAAACTTTCGTTCAATCTCCAAGAATATTCTCTCCTCATATCTTTAAACGTCAGTTGAATCATGTTATGATCCGATATTAGTCTGGGAAGTACTTCCATATGTTTCAATTTTTGTGCTATATCTTTTGAAATCAAGAAATATCTATGCGGGAGAAAGATTTATGGTACTCAGAAAAGTATGTATATTCTTTTTTGTCTCTGTACAGATACCTCCACGCGTCAGTCAATGAGAGGTTCTCCATAAATTTAAAAAAAGAGTTCGGCAACTTTCCTTGCTTCTCATTGACTTTCGATTTTTTACCCAAGGTTCTGTCTTTCAGAGGTTCCATAACTCCATTCCAGTCACCTAAACAAATTATTTCATCAAACTCAATTTGTGAGAGGGTCAACATGAGATTTTTATAAAAACCATCTTTATTTTCCGATGGGGCATAGATTCCTAGTACAAGAGTTCTTTCCCCAAATATATTTGTTTCAACGCCTAAATAGCGCCCCTTAAGATCATGAACCACTTCCTTGGCCTCCCACTTCGTGCTTATATAGATTACTATACCTCTTTTCTTTTCAAAACCAGAGTTTATAAATTCTTGTCCTAATTTTCTATGTTTCAACAGATGTTGATCCTTTCTCTTAATATGTGTCTCTTGTAGACAGACAGTGTCTGCCTTCATTTTTTCCAAACGGTGAAACACTTGGTTTCTCTTCTTAGGGGAATTCATCCCTCTTATATTCCAGGAAATAATTTTTATTACCATTTTTATTGCATCAATTATTATATATTTTTATTTTTTACATAATAAGTTTTATCTCATCCTTTTCCTCTTAATCCTGGCTGACCTCCATTCCTATTTCTATTTCCTCTTCTTCAATGTCATTGTCCTCTTCTTCATCCTCTTCATCCTCTCTGCCCATCTCATCCTGTTCGTTTTCATACAAGTCTTGTTCCTCCTCTACCTCTTCTCTTTCCTCTAAATCTTTACCTTCTTCCATCATATTTTCAACTTCTTCAGTCACCCTTTCTGCCTCACCCCTCATACTTTCTATTTCCTCTTCCAATCCATCCCTCCTTCCTTTTCCTTTTTTCCTCTGTGTTTCCATATGTTCTTCAAGCATTTTAGCTTCCTCTTTTTTCCCATATATCCCATTTTGTACAGAATCGAGGTCTTTTTCAATTTTCAATACAAAATCTTTCGCTTTCTTAATTGAGTTCAGCCTATACCTTCTTTGATTGTAGAAAACCGAAATTCCCTCGACCTTCTCCCATCTGTATTGTATTTCTCTCTTTCTTAACTTTGATATAATAAATTGGTATTCCTTTCTTTTTTTCAAAATCTGGGAGGGTATATCCTTGTATATATCAATTTTGCAACCCTCAATTATTAGTTTATTCGTAAAGTTCTTTTGCAAAATAGCTTCTTTTATCTTCCCTCTAGTAAAATAGACTACTATATCTCTTGGCAATTTTCTTTGGGTAGGAATTCTTGAATTTATTCTAAACATTTTATTCACCTCAAATTCAATGTTTTCTCTAGGCCTTTCAATATAATCAGCCAAATCAGGGAGTATCCTTTCATATAGGTTCTCATTTTCCTTTTCCAATAATCCTCTAAATTTCAAACAGTTTTCCCTTAGTTTTAGTTGGGTTTCTAAATTTTGTACTTGTAATTGTTCTTGTATTGCATTCATATTTGTTGTTGTTTTTTCTAACTGTTTTGATTTATTTTGCAACTCTTCGACTTTAACGTTTAGGACCTCCATCTCTGTTGTTATCTTGTCTATTTTTTCCCCAAAATCCTCTAACTCTTTTTTTATGTCCCTCCTAGTCTCTTTCATTTCCTGAACCACCTCTTCTCTCAATTTTTTGAATTCTTTCCTAAACTCCTGAAATAATGTTTGTTGGAGCTCCGGCATTTCAGTGGAATGCCTTCTTGTAGTGATAGTATGTGACTGTGTGGTTTTCTTTGGAGGCATCCTGCTCCTCTTCCCTACCAATTATGTCGTAAGCCATAATTCCAGTCAAGGATCCTCAAAAAACTTACAAACTTACAAATACATAGACCTCAATAACATGTAGTCTCACTTATATTTCAACCAGAGATTCCCTATTGATGAGCAATAAGACCTCCAACTGTTCAACCTTCAAAAATCAAGAAAAAAGTTCTATATGACTTCTATCCTACGCCCAATGTGTATATATATATATATATATATATATATCAAATATCATACACCTAGTAATTACTATAGGTAAACATGTAGTTTTCAAATTCAGTACAGCATAATTATACACCTTAGTATAACCAATATGCAGTATCAGTATCAGTAGGTTATCCCCCTTTACCTTCCTTCCTACAGCATTTCAGTTTTAGTATCTATTTGAATTTTTATGTTTCTCACTATTACAGAAATTACAGCAGTGGTTAAGGGTTCTTTTCCCCCAGGGGGTTTATAGATAGATTACTCTTCCCCTCCAAACAACACCAGGACCTGTTCCAGGACCGGTTCTTCACAGGCTCAATTCCAAAACAAATGGCTCCTCTGAAGCAGTCTCCTTTTTTTCCCCACCTTCAGTCCCCAGAGTAGTTCATACAGGAGAGGCGGGCTCTTTGATACAGACTCTAGCAGTCCTTATCTCATTCTGATTGTCCACCCTTCAATCTTGTTTGCCTCTACTTCTCCTTTCCAAAACACCGCACCACGCCCAGACTGCAACTCCTCTGTGTCGTTGATACTCTTTCCTCAGCTCCTACACCTCCTTCCCCTCCTTTGCTTCATCTGTATCCTCTCCTCGACTCTAATTCCTCTAATTAACCTTCATGTTCTCAAGCACAGGTGTCCATACACTCGGTTTTCAAAACTGTCCTTTCTTTCCTCCACCGTCACTCCTCCGCTGACTCCTCTGTCGCGTTTCCCCCAAAAACACACATCATATAGTCTTTACTGTGAAAGTACACCGGTGATTCAAAAGGCAGCTGGCATGCCCATCTCCATTTCTTCTCGATGCCTCAGATAGAAAAACCAGAGGGGGGTGCTCAGACCTCTCAAGGAGGGTTACCTGGATGGGAGTGTTGCTGGCTCTTCCTCTCCTTCACGTCTTCACTCTTCCCCTGGACAGCATTTGAGAACATTGGCCGGGGTGGGAGACTAAGCACCGAGGAACCTGAGGAGTGCGAGCCCACTCCGTTTCCCCTTTCAGCAGGGGGAAAAGTCCTGACAGCAAACACCTTGTCGGGCTCTCCCACCAGGCAGAATGCAAGGCACGAAACACGGAGCTCGCGCTGCTTGCGTCCGAACACACCCACTTCCGGCCGGAAGTCCTCTTTTTTTCAGGGTTTTATATCTTGAGTTAAGTCTTTGGGCAACAAAAAATATTTAAAGGGGGTCCCTGGTAAAGAAAAGGTTAAGAACCACTGCTCTTGGCCAATGCCTCTCAAATAACACTGATGGGATACTGGTGTTTTAGTGACAACAATAAAACCATTGTTCCCAGTAATATTACCCCAAATTTTAATTTATATTCTTTATATTCTTCTGTTAAAAGAGCTAGAGTGTAGTAGACATTTCAGCATTGCACTATGACTTGGGCAAGTCACACTCTCTCAGCCTCAAAGGCAGGCAAAGGCACACCCCCTTTGAACAAACCTTGCCTAGAAAACCCCATTATAGGTTGGCCTTGGTCAGAAATGACTTGAAGGCACAAAGGCAAACACACTCTTGCTGCCAACTGAGTTCAACCTGCAAAAGGAATATGGGGAGGGGAGCGAGCCCCATCTATAAGCGAGTGCGCGAAGGGGAGAAAGAGAGAATATGCCAAGGAAGGAAGAAATGAGGGGGCAGCGAGGGAGCAGGAGGGAAGACGGGAAAGAGAGAGGACCCTCTTTTGAGAGAGTGAGGGGAGGAAGAGGGGGATGTCCAGAGAGAAAGAGAGGGGGGAGAGGGAGGGGAACCCCCTTCCTTCCTCCCTTCCTTCTCCCTTTGCTGCTGGGGTCTCCCTCCCTCTCCCTTCTTTCCTCCTTCTCTGTTCCCCCCTCCATCCGGCATCGGGCATCGCCACTTTCACCTCCCTTTATCTTGCTCCTGGCTGGCTTCCCTGCCTGGGATGGCCAGAGCAGGCAGGGTGAGTGGGAGGCAAGGGCTACCAACTGCCACTGCTGCTTCTTCCCCCACTCCCCTTCTCCCAGGAACAAAAATGTTTATATCACAGCTTCACGTGAATCCAACAAAAAAATGCATGTGCAAGGGGACAATAAAATAGTATCCATGAACACATTCTCACGAGATCGCGTGAAACCTAAACCTCAACTTACTGAATTTCAAGCTATCAAGCATGCGCACAATCAAGAAAGGAAGTGATGTTACTAGGTGGTGATTGACGCAGCACTTGAGAGGAGGGGCGAAGCCAGCACATGTGGTACGCAGAAAGCGCAATACTCATTGCTCTTCTGCCACTGTTCCGGGATTTAGGTGAGACGTGTGGTAGGAAACAGACATGATTCCACTACTGAGATGATGGAATCATGCTGGAACAAGCCCTTGTGTGGTAAACGCCTCATACTTGGTCAAGGTTTCCATCAAGCTATCTATCATACCAGCAAGATCTCTTTCCTAGTCAGTTCCTGCTAGCTTAGATTCATCAGCACACATGTCAAGCTCTTTTTCCTTTTGCTCTGATGTCACGTTATAATTGCTGACACTGAACTGCATTAGCTACTTTAATATTCTCTCCCCCCGACACACACACACACTGAGAGATACTTTGGAAGCTTATTGGCTATGCTTTCTATTTGGACAGGATTTAGGCCACCATCTAGGAAGAGGCAACTCATGCTGCATCACAATGGAGGTGTCACAACATTAGCAGTGCCAAGGAGTAGCCAAAATAAAATAACTTAACACTCCATGCTGGCCTCTTTGGTCTTTGTGGGAGCTAAACTAGCCTCCATAATGCTTGATAGATGTTTTGCTGGTTGGGTTGGGACCAAGTAAGCATTTCTGTTAGTGCCTTCCCAACTCATAGCTTTACAAAAAGAAGATAATTTTTTCGCTTATACCCCACTGATTCAGGATATCAATAATGAGATAATTGGCTTGGGTGAGGCAGCTGTATGGGTGTTTGTCATGAGAGTAAGAAGGTCCTGGCAACATGGTGAAGACCAAGGGACACTGATTGGGGTAAGTCACCCTTCAAAGCTACCTTTTGGGTCCCAGGGGTCAGGAAAAGGGGAGGGGAGGAGACTGGCTTTGAGGGAGCACCTAATCCTCCATCCCCTCAAGTTACAGGATGGGTGTGACATGGGGAAGACAGGACAGTCTTGCTTGACAGGATGGCTGGCTGGTAGCAAGACATACATGGATTGCTTTCCAAGGTACCTTTTGGTGGCAGCAACTGTGAATTTGAGGAAGAGATCAAGAAGACACCCATACCACAAACAATCCCACATTACAGAAAGGTCCTTCACAAATCCTGGTGACCTACTGCAGTATTAAAACACTAATACTGTGTCTTCACATCACCACTTGTGTCTTCTCTCTTTTTCTGCTAGGGCAATAACAATCAATTTAAAATTAAATGTTATATAATATATAAGGTTCCCCACCCCATATTTACAGATTGTGGAAAGAAGAAACTTGTGATTGACAAACATGAGATTGAAATAGAAAGGAAAACAGACAGATTACTGTACCCCAAAGTTTCGATATGCTACTTTCTGCCACAACTCCTGGCCATACCTGATGGGAAAATCTAGAAGCTGTAGCCCCCAAACCCACTTTTTCCAAGCTCTGTTCCATCCCTACTCAGAGGTAACCATTATTTGTTCATTTAAAATATTTATTTATGTTTACATACAATTACGTATTTGGGAGATCTGTTAGGATATTGGGACATGCCATGGTTAGAGGTACTCTGTAAAGAGCTGTGATATAGCAAACAGTTTGCACAGATCTGCAGAGCTAGTGGCAGTTTGCAGAAAGCTAGCAAATGTATCAATATTGATGAGATCTCAGTCTGGTGCAGAGCTGACTGGGGGGGGGGTTCTAGGAACTCTGCAGAGCTGGGTATTTAGTTTTGTACTATAGAGTCGAACTGAGCAGTTCTGTGTTAGATTTCACAGAGGGAAGATTTTTTTTCTTTTGAATGCTGTATATATCTATAAATACTTTTCATTATGATCAAGTAAAGAAGCGGGTTGCCAGGGTACTCACCAGCAGCCTATTTGCGGCTGGTGACTTCCTGGCCCTGAGCATGCCTGCTGGTGTCCTCTCTCCAGCATGCTCTGCAGGCTGGGGAGAGGATCATAAACTGGCCAATCAGGGAAGGGCTCCCTTGCCTGATTGGCTAAACAAGCTGGCCCTCGGCCAATCAGAATGGACCACTTTCAGAGCCTCTGATTGGCCAAGGGGCAGGGCTAGTCCCCAACAATGTCCAGCAGCCGGGGATTTATTCCCCACCGCTCGCCAGACCCTGCCAGTTGGCTCTCTGGAGCTGAAGGTAGGAGCACTGAGGAGCTCCAGAAGAGGCCTCCAGCGGAGTGGCGAGCGGCGAGTGATGGACGGCGGATGGCGGTCAGCATTCGGTGCAACTGCTGAGCAGCTAAGCAGTGGCGGAGTGACAATGGAGGCCTCAGCAGGCCAAAGAGAGGTGGCATGGTGGAGCAGCGATGGAGCCCCCAGAGGAGCTGTGGCAAAGTCCCGATAGGGGGACAGCGCTGCAACCAGCGGGTGGCCAAGACCAGGTGGCAGCAGCGGGCACCACTAGGGTGGGATAGCCCGACAGGCATTGGGCATCGGGTGGTAGCTGGCAGCCGATATGGGCCAGCTGGGGGAGCTACTAGCTGGTAGAGGGGCTCTGGCAGCAGAGCAGGCAACCCCCCGTGGTACGGGGGACAGGCTGGGTTCGGCCAGCCAGGGAGCAGGCACCAGGGGCACCCCTGGTTTTGGTGACCCAAGAAGGGTCAAGGGTGGTGACTGTGGTGGGGCCATGTGGACGGCCATAGCAGGAGGTGCGAGGGGTTGTGGCCTGAGCGTCAGGGGAGGCTAAGGGCTCCCAGGAAGCAGATAAGCCAGTTTTAAACCCTCCCAAATGAGGGAAGGACTTGGAAGGTTCCCGAAGTGGGGTGAACAACCAAAAAGGGGGAATCCAGTGCCATATGACCTATTGGGCAGGCAGGCCCCAGATCAAGGTGCAAGAGGCCTCACAAGTGGGTGAGGCCTCCAAAACACAGGGTGGACAAGCCAAGAAAGGAATGACCGCAGGCTTAGCCAGCGGGGCGGCTAAGCGGAGGGTGGACAAGACACACTGGGGAGTGGACAAGCCAGAGAGAACACGGAAATCACCACCAGGCTCACACCTGATTGAGAGGTGAAATCACTATTGGCATGCCGCCTAAGAAGAAAGCACCAGCCAACATGCTGGTGACCTGGGCCCAGGCTGGTAGGATGCCCAGGTCTTGGGCGGCCTTGGCCCTAAAGAGAAGGGGAACAGCAGCCTCAGGCAGGAGGGCTTCACAGATGACTGCAAGGGACCCCAATGCAGTGCAGAACCTCTTGACTGTCATGGAGGCTCCCAAACTACAGGAGCTGACACATGCTGTCACACTCCTAGCGGAGCAGGTGGGGGAGCTGAGGTCCAGGAGGGAGAACGACACTGGCACCTCAGGTCATGGTTCCGAGATGGTCACTGAGTCAGGAGCACACCCTCAGGTTTGGGAGAGGGATGCTTCTCAGCAATCAGCTAGAAAGGCTGGGCATCAGAGGAAGCACCGGTCACCATCAAAAAGCAACGTCAGTGTGGTATCATCAATGGATTCTTCGCCAGAACGGGAGAACAGTGCAGTGAAAGCTGAAGTCCGGAGAGGCGCCAAACAGGCTAGGAAGAAAAGACGCTCCAGGCACAGGAGAAGGAGAGAGTCAGACAGCTAGGGATCCTCAGGTGAGTACTGGAGGGAAGGTAGTCCCTGGGCTGCCTTCCTGGGCCATCAAAGCACGGACCTCCCCAGTCCCGTCCACCACTGGATCCTCCAGGGCCTGGTGGAATGGGGCCATAGCCCCAGGAACCGCAGCCCTACGTCCCTTCCAGAACCATAAGGATCCACCTGGGATCCACCTGGACTAGAAAACCTGGGATAATATCCCAAAAGAATATTATGTGGATGTCTTCTCTCTTCTAAAACCTGAGGGGGAGGGGGGTAGCATGCCAAAAACAGACAAGTCTACGGAGAAAAAAACAGCCTGACTCTATGGAGAGCACCATTACAAACTGGTTGGCTGGGTACACCGTCTTCATGGGTGTAGTTGGCTCAACTTACCCAGATAGGGGGTGGTACCTGACCAACCACTTGGGCAGCGTGCTCAAGGCTAGGACCCTTGCAGGCAAGTCGGCAGCCATTGAATATGACACCGCCTTCCACAAAAGGGCCTCCCGCAATGCCAGGGCCAGGTGGGACCTCATAAATTGAAAGCTATGCCTCGTCATTGTGGGTTCCCACATCAAAGGGAAAGCAGAGGCAGCCAAGCCACCTCGCAAGAAGGATCCCCGGCATCTGGTTTGCTGGGAATACAATGCAGGCAAGTGCTTACGAACTTGCTGTTAGTTTGAGCACTACTGTGAGGGTTGTTATGGCTCCCACCCCCAAACTAACTGCACCTGTGGTAGCTCTTCCTCCCAGCCCTTTCAGGCAGGGTGTCCTGCATCCTCCGGCAGCAAGAAGGATACAGGGTCTGGGAACACCGCCGGTCAGGGAAGCAGCAAGAGCTAGGGTACCAACGGGGGGATGCCTACGGGCATCCACACCGGCCAAGCTCCAGGCTCTGCTCCCCCTTTTGGCCCTCTACCTCGACAGGAAGGCAGCCGACTACCTATGGGATGGGTTCTCCGTGGGTTTCAAGATTCCCGTATTAGGACCCAGGCATGCTTTTGTTTCCAGCAACCTTAAGTCGGTTGCCGAACTGCCTGACATTGTAGCAGCAAAAATTGCCAAGGAATGTGCAGCAGGTAGGGTTGCAGACCCCTTTGTGGCCCCGCCCATGGAAAATCTCAGAGTATCTCCTCTTGGAGTCATGCCTAAGAAGGCACCGGGTGAGTACCGCCTCATCCATCACTTGTCCTACCCAAAAGGGGCATCTGTCAATGACACAATAACTCCGGAGCTCTGTTCCGTGTGTTACGTGTCATTTGATCAGGCAGTCAAGTTGGTCAGGGCTTGTGGCCCCGGCAACCTTATAGCAAAATGTGACATTCAGTCAGCATTCCGGCTGCTTCCGGTTCACCGGACGACCACTGGCTGTTGGGTTTCAAGATTCAGGGGCAATGGTACTACTACATGGGCCTTCCCATGGGTTGCTCCATCAGCTGCTTTGCCTTCGAGGCCTTCAGCACCTTTCTGGAGTGGGCCCTCTAGAGGAGGGTTCCTCCTATGTCACCCACTACCTGGATGATTTTTTCATGGTCAGGGCAGCGGGGGGGGGGCAGATTGTGAGTTTCTCCTTCAATCCTTCCAGGAGCTGGCTCACGAGCTGGGAGTCCCATTGGCACCTGACTAAATGGTGGGACCATCCAGAAGTATGGTCTACCTGGGGATCACGCTGGGCTCCATGGAGGGAATGTCGCAGCTACTGGAGGATAAGCTGGTAGGAATCAGGCAGTCTTCAACACCTCCTGACGAGGGACAAGGCCACACTGAGGGTCACCTCAACTTTGCTTGTAGGGTGGTCACTCCCGGCAGGGTCTTTTGTTACAGACTGGCCAGGGTCACGGTGGGCATCCGGTTCACACACCTCCACATCCGGCTGACAAAGGGGGTTAAGGCGGATTTGGGGTCTGGCTTAGGTTTTTGGAAGGGTACAATGGGGTGACTTTCTGGCAAGGGAAACTGCTATCGGGTCAGGGCTCCAGGTCCAATTGGATGCCATGGGGGTGGGTGGGTTTGGTGTGTACTTCAATGGGCACTGGTATGCACAACCCCGTCCTCCTGCTTTGAGGGAATCTGATGTCATTCGGCACCTAACATTCCTTGAGTTCTTTCCTATATTAGTAGCTATTTACCTTTGGAGAGATGAGTTCCAGAACAAGCAGGTATGCTTCTGGTGCGACAACCAGGCAGTGGTCCGGATCATTAACAAGCAGTCTTCCAAGTCTGACAGGGTCATGCGGCTTGTCAGAGAATTTGTACTAGTCTGCCTGGCAGCCGGCATCTCCTTTACAGCACGCCACATTCCTGGTGTGGATGCATTGTCTGGATTCCAGGACGGCAGATTTCGGGAATTGGCTCCAGAAGCGGACCTGATGCTAGTTACCTTCCCAGATGAGCTCTGGCACCTTGGGAAGGAACGGTGATCCGGGGGGTACTTAACTCCCTGGCACCCTCCACCCGGGACAGTTACTCAAGGGCAGCTTGGCAGTTCTTCTGCTTCAGGCAGCAGAACGGCTACGGGATCGCATGGAAATCCTCAGAATGGGAAGTACTCCACTACATGGCATCACTGAAGGAGAAAGGCCTGGTACCTAGGTCCATAGTGCTTCATCTGGTGGAAATCTCCTTCTTCAGCAAAGCCACTGGACAAGGTGACCTTTGTACCACATTCCTACTACGCAAAGCAGTCGAGGGATGGTGTTGCATGGGGGAAGTCAAATGGGACCCCCACAGGCCGGTTTCCTATGGAATGCTATGCAGTCTGATATCATCCCTACCCAAAATATGTCAATCCACGTATGAGACTCTGCTTTTTCATTCTGCCTTTGCTCTTGCCTTCTTTGCAGCATTACGAGTTGGGGAACTGGTCTGTAGCTCCAAAGCCAACCAGTCCAGGTGAGCACCCCAGTGGGAGTCTGTTGAGCTGCGAAGATTGGTCCTGCATGTGCAGATCCGCCAGTACAAGAACGACCAGCTAGGAAAAGGAGCTCGGCTGCAACTAAGGATGCTTTCTGAGTCACCAGCCTGTCCTGTGCACCTCATGCAGCTGTACCTGGGGCATCATCAGGACAGCCAACGGCCACTATTCATCCACAGAGACCTTTCTCCTATGACATGCTTCCAGTTTGTAAGCATGCTACGGATGGCTTTACAATGTCTTGGTTGTCCAGCAGATGAGTTTGGCGGTCCCTCTTTCCACATCGGGGCTGAAACTATGGCAGCAACAGAAGGCGTGGCAGCATCAGTGATTCAGCAGCTGGGCAGGTGGCGTTCCAGAGCCTACACCACTTACATCTGTCCGGAACTTGATCTAATCCTCGGTTAGGTCCACCATCAGGTTCCCACAGGTAGAAGATGATTCTGTTTGGCAATAGCTGCAGGGTTGGCAGAAGCTGAGCTTGGGGGGGGGGTGGAAGCTCAGCTTTAGTGGCGGTGGACATGGTTATGTCCGTCCTCAGGGTTAGGGGTCTCCAGTAGGACTAGCAGAGGCTATGTCCAGGTCAAGATCCAGCTCATCTCTCGGAGATCCCACCCATTGGGGGGGACAGGAGCACATGATCAGGTCACAAGGGTCGGGTCATGTGATCCAGTCACATGGGGATGATCATGTGACCTGGCCACGTGCTTCCGGTCTTGTGCTTCCGATCACATGGCCAGTTGCACTACCTTTTAGCTGGCTGGCTAACAGGGACATTATCAGCCAAATTCTGGCTTGGCTAAAGGTCAGCTTAACCCATGCCCAGTCCAACCTCAGCAATTATCACCAAATAGAAAGCTTTAGCCTGTTCGCCAACACCTTCTTATCCTGTATTTTTCTTCATTACTGTATTAAACATTTCTTCACACATATCCAGTTTCTGTCTTCACTAGTACTGGTGGGGAGGGGGCTCAGGGTGGGGGAAGGTTATCTCACTCAGCTCGCAAGCAGGCTGCCCGGGCATTCACCGGTGGCCTATTTGCGGCTTGTGACTTCCAGGCCCCAAGCATGCCGCATGGGAAGGCATGGGTGCCACCATGCCTGCTGGTGTCCTTTCCCCTGCATGCTCTGCAGGCAGGGGAGAGGATCGTAAACTGGCCAATCAGGGAAGAGCTCCCCTTCCCTGATTGGCTAAACAAGCAGGCCCTCAGCCAATCAGAGCGGACCACTTTCGGAGCTTCTGATTGGCCAAGGGGCAGGGCTAGTCCCCAACAGTGTCCATCAGCCAGGGATTTATTCCTGCCCACTCACCAGACCCTGCCAGTTGGCTCTCTCAAGCCAAAGACCCACCCACCCTTCCTCAGTTAGGATGTTTTGTGTATTAGGTAAACTCAATGGGCAGATATGTGATAACGGTATGTGTCTCTGTCACAGTTTTCTAGGTGCAGTAGTGGGCATGGGTTATGTCCATCCTCGGGGTTAGGGGTCTCCAGTAGGACTAGTGGAGGCTATGTCCAGGTCAAGATTCAGCTCATCCCTCAGAGATCCCACCCATTGGGGGGGACAGGAGCACATGATTGGGTCACAAGGGTTGGGTTACATGATCTGGTCACATGGAGCTGATCACATGACCTGGCCACATTTTTCCGGTCACGTGCTTCCAGTCACGTGGCCGGTTGCACTACCTGTTAGCTGGCTGGCTAACAGGGACATTATCAGCCAAGTTCTGGCTTGGCTGAAGGTCAGCTTAACCCATGCACAGTCCAACCTCAGCAACTATCACCAAATAGAAAGGTGTGGCCTTTTCGCCAACACCTTCTTATCCTATATTTTTCTTCATTTGTGTATTAAACATTTCTTCGCACATATCCAGTTTCTATCTTCACTGGTACTGGTGAGGAGGGGGCTCGGGGTAGGGGAAGATTATCTCACTCAGCTAGCAACAAGAAGATTTTTGACACAAAGCCTGTGTCTGTGCCTTATTCTTATGCCTGAAGGAACAACACTCTGCTGTTTATTTTTTGCTGCCTGGACCTGTTTCGGTTCCCAGTGTGCGCTAACACCAGACAATCTCAGCGTGGCAAATAAATAAAATCGGTTTACACAATTTAAAACATTTTTAATTAAAACAAGGGATAATTTATGCATTCCAGGACAATTCAAGATTTTAAAATGAGCTTAAATCATTTAAAACTATAGAGGCAAACAGATATTGACAGAATAATTAGATTGCAAAGGTATTATTATTATTATTATTATTATTATTTCAAAAAATCTTAACATGATGAATTGCTATTTCCAGAGTTGGTATCAACTAGGTTTTCATGAGAAGGGCTTTCAATGTATCGTGTTATACAGTGGGCCCTTGGTATCCACTGGAGTTTGATTCCAGCCACTCCCCCTGTAGATACAAAAATGTGTGGATGCTGAAGTCCCATTATATACAATGGCATAGTACAATGGTGTCCTTATATAAAATGGCAGAATCAAGATTTGCTTTTTGATATAAATTTTGTAATTATTTTCAAGCTGTGGATGGTGGAATCCATGGATGCAGAATCCATGGATACAGAGGTCCGACTGTATTGTGTTGCACTACGTTAGATATTTAAGGTATATGGGCAGACTTTAAAATACACATTCATTAAAAGAAAAATGGATGCAAACACTCTGATGTCCTTGCATGAAATTCAAAATAGTTCTACCCATTTTGTCTGTCTTCCCTTTTCTGACACACATGCTTTCCATTCCCTTCTAGTTCTGATTTGCCACACTCCTACCAGCCAATATTCTGCTGCCAACCTGCTTCAGATCTACTGGCCAGGAAACCTCCTCACTGGCTGTTTTACACTTCCTGCTGTGCTGCTCTTCCCCAAGACAGCTGGATAGCAAGAGCTACATGTCACTAGTCACAACTGTAGCAGTGACTGGAAACGGCAGCTAACTGGCATTGAATAGCATGATACCCCTTTTTATTTTCATGCATCCCTTTGCTTTTCATACATTTCCACATTGCTTAGACAGCTGTCCAGAATTTTTTTTTAAAAAAAAATAACTCACAAAATCTAGGCTGGACTTAATGCTTTGAGAAAAGAGGATATCTCTGTAAGCACTTGAACCGATTTGTGCCATGGCTTGCGGTATGTGGAAATGGCTGAGGGAATTCAGCAGTGAAAGCTTCCTGTGAACGGAATACAATGAACAATACCTACTAGGCCTTAGGAAAAATGACTTGATAGTACAAGCTCTTCCTTAACAGACAGTAAAGTTCTCCTTGACAGGATTTTAAGCAGAAGCTGGATCGTCCCTTCTCAGGGATGCAGTAGTAATAGATTTCCAGCAGTGCTGGGATGTTTATATAACATGACCTTTGAAATCCCTTCCAGTTCTTTTATTTTAAAGTAATTTTTATTGAATAAACCACATCATAACATTAAAAAACAAACAAAACACACCAACAAAAGATATACAAATAACAAAAAAAAACCCAACAACTAAAACTAAAATCTAAATACCAATCATTAAAAGTTGACTTCCTGCTTTCTTACAAAAGGTGTAAACACTATAACTAAATAAACTCACTCAAAAAGTAATTTGGTAATGAACCTCCTACTACATTTATGAAATATACTAATACTCAAAACCTGTAAATCTTATTTTCTTTTTTTCTCCACTCTCCCTTCCAGTTCTATGGTTCTAGCAAGTAGCCTTAATTGTGCCTTGGAATACATATCTGCTCTAGCAGATAAACACCTCAAAATATGCAGTGCCTGCATTTAGAAAGCCACAGAGAAATATCCATGAAATTAAAGGGAACATGTTCCACTTTCAAAAGCAGGTTTTCTCTGGTAACTAATTATCTTCTGCCACTCCCTTCTATCACCTTCCCCCCTGCTGTTTTTCAGCAGTGAGCATGGAGAGAGGAGTGGCCTTTTTTATGCTTCTCAGGGAGCCTGCTTTTAGCTGTAGCTAATAATAATAGTAATAATAAATCAGAGTACAGCAGATGCTTCAGAATCAGAGAACAATAGATGATGGGTTTTTCTATTTGCAGATGCATAACTTTTTCACAGATTGATACCATTTACTATGTTAGGCAATATCATTTGTAACACAATGCCAGAAAGAAAATGACTAGGAAAGAGCAAAAAGTTCAGTTTGCTTTAAAAAAAAAAAAAAAAAACTTAGATAATTCTTGTTGCAAAGCAAATAGAGAGGTATGAGTCACATCTCTAGCCTCCTCCCTCCCTCTCTTCCTCCCCCCCCCCTCAATCTGTGTATTATTATACATACATACAGGCCAATTTTGTTTGGAGACCCTCTAACTCTGAAACATAGCAACCTGGTAGCTTGCACAAATGGAAAATACTTTTTTCCTAGTGTTGCTGTTGTTTTGCAGAGTGGATATCAGCAGGGACCACAAAAATGGTGGTGAGGCACATGGGGCCACCCTTGATACACAGGAAAACAGAAAGCATTTTTCCTTGTAGTGAGTCAGAGAGAGAACCTACTGGTCCACATAGTTCAATATAGTCTACATTGGCTGGCTCTCCAAGGTTTCAAACAGACCTCTTCTCCAGCCTGTCTAGGAGATACTGGGGCTTAAGCCTGGGGGATTTTGCATGAAAAATCATATGTTCTATCACTGAACTTTAGCTCTTTTGCTCTCCCATGATTTTTGTTTCTTTTAAAGTGAAGGTAAGCTTTGAGTGCCTGCCTCCCACCCTGCACATTTCACCCAACTGCTCTGTTTTCTAACCAAAGGTACCTTGAGCTTCTCCTTTTTAAATGCACATATTATAATGGGGTCTCTGTGTATTGCAGTCATTGCTGCATAGTTTAAAGTTTCTTCAGCACACAAAAGATTTGATATCTCAAGCAACATTTAAAGATGAGTGGGCATCCTCTGTTTTCAATTCATATTTTTCAGTGTGTTGTGTCTGCCTAATATTCCACTCTACCTGCCTGCTAGTATAAGTTATAGAACTTATAACATTAATTTTAAAATTGTATATAATACTTTACACCAATTTTTACCTCATGTTTTCTCTTCCACATACACATATGGAGATTCAAAATAAATATTTGCACCTTGATGAAAGCCTTCATAAAAATTATCTTTAGATACTTCTGCAGTTGTATGGAGATCAAAATTTTACATGGCTGTAATCCTAATACAGTATATGCATCAATACATATTATTGATCTGCAAAACATGAGTTTAAAACTGATAATTGTGGCAAACTGAGCATATGTAACAGACTGAACAAGGTCTGGATATCAAAATCAAAGAACTCCAGATCAGCAAACATAAACAAGATGAGGTAGTGAAGAACCCCATGATCTGAGAAAAGTGTTAGAAGAGAAAATTTTCATAAGCATGTTTATGGTCAACATCCACCACCATCCACCCACAACAACGATGAGGATTTTAGGACTTCACCCAAACTCTTACTAAACCAGTAACACACCTCAGGGTAAGACCTTTCTCTCTCTCTCTCTCTCTGATTCCCTCAGGAGTAGCCTGTTGGGTTCTGCATGGAAGGAGTAGGCTGGGAAAAACTTAATGGTGTTCAGGGTCAAAACTAAAACTGGGCAGTGTCATCCCTTTTTGGGCTAGCTTCTCTCTCTCTCTCTCTCTCTCTCTCTCTCTCTCTCTCTCTCCCCCTCTTCCATTCAAGAAATTTGTCCTCTTTCTTCATAAGTTATTGGAGGAAAACAGATCATTCACACCAAAATTCTGAACTGATCACTTGCAGAGGGTTTTTCAAATTAGACAGCTTCATTCAGATTTCGGGGTCACAGTTTATCCACCCTGATGAAGAATAAGAGGAGATATTGTGTTTAAATATTGGGTGCTGCACTAAAAAACTTTGAACTGTCTAGCCAGGCAGCCCAAACTACCTACAGACGTTTTCTCTATACTATGCATATAATCAGTATTGTAATATACCCATGAAGTTTTGCTTTAAAATTTATCTAGGACATGAGAAAACTTCCTTCCACAGGATGCAGAATCTCATAATGCATTATTTTTAGGGGGAAAGCTGTGCAGAAAGGGATGGAATAATGAAATAGGTGTGGAGTTATCCTTTCTCTTGGAATTTTTCTTTTTCTTTTCATTTCTGCAACGAGGAGGAGGAGGAGGAGGAATGAAAACAAATCTACTTTTAATGTGCAACTAAGACCAACTAATTTAGTAGGAGTTTTCAGTAGGATTGTGCAGTAGATTGATGATTAGTGAAAGAAAGTAGTTTCCTTTGATTATCAAACACAATGTAACAAAGGCAATAGAATGCAGAGCCACATTTACCCTGATAAATTTATTGCCCATTGATAAATGTTCCCAGGGAACCTCACTGGAGCATATAGCTAAAAACTTCAGAGCTGAATGAGCAGTCAGTTTGAACATTTCCAGTGGCAGAAGTATTTCCCATAATAGAAGATTCTCTCTCTGGCTTTTCTTCGCAAACAAAGATTCAGGAAGGACTCATCCCATGATTTCTGCAAGCGTGCTGATGACTGAAAAGGCCAAACCGAGATAAACAAATCCGGTTGCAGGAAGCACAGCAGAAAGTCTCCTTGGGTGATGTTTCCGGGTTGTGATTCTTTCTGCGTTGTCATTTCTCTTCAAGACTTGTTTGGCGTGAGTTCTCAAATAAGGCTGCAGCATTGTGGATATTGCATCTCCATGCCTCCCAATGTGAAGCCAGGGTGGGCCATTGTTGGTGATCAATTTGGCCAAGCCTGAGATGTTGTTTCAGGGAGTCCTTGTATCTTTTTTTGGAGCGCCCCTCCTACACTGACCCGTGGTGAGTTCACCATAAGGTACTATTTTTGGGAGGCGATGGTCTTCCATCCTAGAAATGTGCCCTGCCCAATGCAGCTGTGTTCTCAATATCATGGCCTCAATGCTGGTGATACCTGCTTGCTCAAGGATAGCAATATTCGTCACATAGTTAGTGCAGTAGGGGGCGTCAATGGGGAGGACTAGAAGATTAGACTTCTCACATAATCTCAAAAATAAAATTATTTCAATTCTAGATTAACACAGATTTTCTGTCATGCTCATCCATTGTATTGCATTGTAATTTGCATTGTAATTTTGAAACCATTAAAGCCCATTCAGCATGTATTTAAAAGTTTGAAATGTCCCAAGATATTAGAAGTGTTAAGTGTAACTATAAGTTTGTGGTTATGGTGTTTTCTTAAACACACACACGCACCATTTTAAATCACCAATGCCTCAGTTTCTCAAAAAGTGCACCATAAATTCAAGTGAAACAAGTGAGGAACTTCAGAGAATACAGAGCTCCCAGTGATTGGGGGGAATCTGGCTTTCTGTACCTGTAAGGAAGACCACCCTTCTTTCCAATGGTCGTTTCCCAACTCCTGTAGACCCCACATTCTAAAAGGCTGAAGTGTTACTGATCATGTTCCCAGATCTTGGCTGGGAAGGGTGAGCTTTTGCTTGGGAGCCACTCCCCTTCTTTGACCCTGAAGCTATAAGAACTGCTTACAAGCTGAGAGTCAAGATCTTGGCTGGGAAGGGTGAGCTTTTGCTTGGGAGCCACACCCCTTCTTCCATCCTGAAGCCATAAGAACTGCTTACTAGCTGAGAGTCAAGACCTGGATGGGAAGGGTGAGCTTTTGCTTGGGAGCCATGCCCCTTCTTCCACCCTGAAGCTATAAGAATCTGCTTAAAAGGTGAGTGTGAAGACCTGGCTGGGTAGGGTGAGCTTTCGCCTGGAAGCCATGCCCCCTTCTTAAACCCTGAAGCTACAAGAACTATTTACAATGATTATTTATCATTACCACCATATAATGGAGCTGGGAATGGTCTGGGTGCGGGAATTGAGGTCAAGTGGGGGAAGGGAAGGTATGGCGGCAACAGAGTGAAGAAATGTTACAAAAGAAGAAGGGATCAATACTTAATATCTATCCCTTCTTCAGTTCACTCTGTTTCCCAGAATAACTGGGAGAACATGCCATACTTTCCACAGCCCCTTACTCTGCTCCTTTACAATGCCAGGTCAGTTAAAAATAAGACTCATATTATACATGGCCTCTTAGTGGATGAGGCCGCAGATCTGGCATGCTTTACCAAGACCTGGCTGGGAGATGCCAGTGCTGCGACATGGGCGTGGGCTCTCCCGGTTGAGTATATGGTCAGCTAGCAGATAAGGGAAAGTGGGTGGGGTGTGTGTGGACTTGGTTCATAGAAACAACCTTGACCAGTTAGCCTATCCGGAAAACAGCTTGCATCGAGGGCATGTACCTAAGCCTGAAAACCAGGGAGAGTTTGAGGATTCTGTTAGTATACCGCCCACCCCGTTGCTTAACAGTCTCCTTAACCAAGCTGACCCAGCTGATCTCTGAGTTGTTGTTGGAGTCACCCAGACTTTTGGTTTTGGGCGACTTCAACATTCCACATGAGATCAATGTGTCAAATCTAACTGGTGTGGTTCGGGAGTTCATGAAAACCATGACAAACATGGGCCTATCCCAATTGGTTGATGGGCCCACACATTGTGCATGTCATACCCTCAATACAATCTTCAGTACGGAACAGGAATATCCATGGGCGGAGGTTACAAAAATCTCCACATTGTCATGGATGGATCACTCCCTGGTCAAGATGAAACTAAGAGCCACTGTCTGCCCCTCCAGGGGTGGTGGACCCATTAGAATGGTCCGCCCTCGAAGGCTAATGGAACCAATTGGTTTCCAGAAAGCCCTAGAGGGTCTAATGGTTGGTAACGCCAGTGATTTTGTCGAGGCTTTGGTCAGCATCTGAAACACTGATCTTGACACAATCGCTCCCAAGCGTCCTTTCCAGCCCACCTCTAATCATAAGCCCTGGTACACAGAGGAGCTTAGGAGGATGAAGTGAACTGGACAATGGCTAGAGTGCAAGTGGCGGAAGACTCAACTCTTATCTGACAGAACTCACCATAGGAAGCATCTTGATTCCTATTGGGAGGCAATACATGCAGCACAGAGATCCTTCTGCTCTGCACGTATTAAGTCTGCAGAGTCCCATCCAGCAGAATTGTTTAAGGTGGTAGGGGAGCTGATGCAGGCTCCTCCTGTGCTAAACCCCCTACTTAACCTGACGACAGCCTGTTGCAATGCGTTTAACATCCACTTTGCAGATAAAATCTCTTGCATAAGAGCCAACTTGGACGCCAATGTTCTGACAGAATCCATAGATGAGGCATCCAACAACTCCATTGATGGCACTTTACTGGATCAGTTTCAATCGGTGAGTACCGATGATGTGGACAAGCTCCTTGGAAGAGTGAGGAAGATGACTTGCCCTCTTGATCCCTGTCCATCTTGGCTGGTCATCCAGGGGGACCCATTGAGAGTATTACTATGGGACACAATCAATGCGTATTTCAGGGAAGGTATTCTACCATCTTGTTTAAAGGAGGCGGACACAATTATAGACCAGTGTCCTTGCTACCTTTTTAAAGCAAGGTGATCAAGAGGGCAGTTGCTTCCCAACTCTAAGCCATCTTGGATGAAACCGATTATCTTGAACCATTTCAAACTGGCCTCAGGACAGGATATGGAGTAGAGACTGCCATGGTCACTGTAACCGACAACCTCTGCCTGAGCATCGACAGGGGTAATGTGACCATGCTGGTGCTCTTGGACCTCTCACTGGGCTTTTACACTATAGATCATTTCATCCTCTTGGATCACCTGAGAGAGTTAGGAATCGGAAGCACTGCTCTGCTGTGGGTCCGTTCCTTTCTCTCGGGTAGATCCCAGAGGGTGAGGCTCGGGGACAGTTGCTCTTCCAGAATTGAGCTTAATTGTGGCATCCCTCAGGGTGCTATCCTGTCACCGATGCTATTTAACATTTATATGAAGCCGCTGGGAGAGATTATCCGGAGGCAAGGAGCTCAGTGTCATCAGTAGGCTGATGACACTCAGATATATTTCTCCATGACCAGATCATCAGCTCAGACTTCAGATGGCGTCTCTCCTTTCAATGACTGTCTTAGAGCAGTAATGGATTGGATGAGGAAAAACAGATTGAGACTAAATCCAGATAAAATGGAGGTACTCAGAGTCACAGGCCCGAAACCAGGTCTGGGAATACAACTTCCAGTCCTGGATGGAGTCACACTCTCCTCTAAGGACTGTGTTCGCAGTCTGGGGTACTCCTAGATTCGTCACTTCACATGACTAGACAGGTTAGTGTGATGGTCAGGAGTGCCTGTTATCAGCTTCGGCTGATATGCCAGCTGCACCCGTACCTGGATACTGTCATGGTCAGCCAGACTCTGAGGACTCAGAAGGCGAGGAGGCTGAGCCAGTAGCAGAAGAGCTGGCTGAGTCTGAGTCTAGCCCTGAAGAACCCAGGGCTCAGCAGCCTAGCCCTCCCCCAGCACAGGGTCCAAGCCTGGGAGGCATAGTAGAGCAAGAGCAAGAGGTAGAAGAGCAGGTACCTACCTTTAGCCAAAGGAGAGCAGAGAGGGCCTGGCTGCGTCGTTCCCAGAGATTAAGAGAAAGAAGCTCATCAATCACCCCGCAACTGGGAGTAGGAGCTGGGCCAACATAAGCAGCTGGGGGATCTGAGTTCCTTGTTTCAGGCAGTCTGTGTTTCCTGGAGGAAGCCTCTGCCTGTGAGTCTCCTGCTTCTTGGAACCTTGCTATCTTGAGACTTCGGATATCTTGACCTTGGACTGCCTTCATTGACCCACCTGCTGGAATCCTTTTGACCTCAGACTGCCTCTTCGTTCTTCACTCTCTCTCTCTCTCTCTCTCTCTCTCTGTGTACTTCTGACCCTATAGGACTGCTACTGACAACACCAGGTACTGTGCTTTTCAACTGAGTTGTGCCGAGCCGGGTGGTCTTATCAGCTATTTAAGTTGGCTTCTCGACAGATACAAGGGATCTTGAAACTGTGGTACATGCTTTGGTAACTTCATGTTTGGATTACGGTAACACACTCTAAATGGGGCTACCCTTTTGCCTAACCTGGAAACTTCAACTGGTACAAAATATGGCAACCAGGTTCATTACGGGTACATCTAGGGGAGAGCATATAACATCTGTGCTTAAATCTCTCCACTGGCTGCCGATCAGTTTCCGGGCACAGTACAAGGTGTTGGTTTTAACATTTAAAGCCCTACATGGCTTGGGTTCATCTTATCTCCGGGACCGCCTCATCCCATATGACCCCCCTGCACACTTCGGTCCTCTAGGAGGAACCTGCGGCAGCCTATGAAAACTAGGCTGTCGCAGACCTCCCAGAGGGCCTTCTCTTCTATGGCTCCCAGACTTTGGAATGGTCTTCCAGACGAGATCTGTCTTATAACTACTCTTGATAGCTTCAAGAAAGCGCTAAAGACGGATCTCTTCTGGTAGGCCTTCCCAGAATAACTTCCCAACTCAAGTGAAGTTGATTGCTTACCCACCCCCCTGCTATTATTGCCATTTTTTGGTGTATTGTATTGTATTTTATCTTTGTTTTAATGCTCTACTAGTTTAATTTAGTTTTAAGGGGTGGGAGGGTTAGGATTGGGAAGGATTGTTTTAACTTGTGGCTGTTTTAATTCTGTTGTATTCCACCCCGGTTGCTCAGCAGAGGGGCGGGTTAAAATAAAATAATAATAATAATAATAATAATAATAATAATGTTTAGTTACAGGTAGCTAAGAGCTGTAAACTAAAAGTTTTTTCTACTATAGTCCTGTCTAGCACTTGAATATGGTTTCCTAGGGTGGTAACATTGAACTGGTTTCCCCACTGTTGAAGTATAACATAGGGGTGTAGTTCTTCACTAGTCTTTTCCTTGAAGGAAGCCATTTTCCTCCTATTGTGAGAAAGTATTTTAAAACTGTGCAGTTTTCAAAGACTATTCACAGTTTGGGACTTATTCTGCATAAAATTCACACAGGGAGATTGGTGTCCTGTTCAGTAGTAATAAGACTGTTACCTGGGTTTATGATCTTGGAGCTACAAGCATGAATGCAACCGCAAAACCTACCTTTGCAGCCTGGTAGTGCCTCAACTGGAGATTGGGCCACTGGGAGATGTTATCTGCTGCACACTTCTGGTTGTGAGGAGGCTTGTAACTGGTATCTGTGGCAGGATCTTGTGGGGTTTCCCCAACTGTCTGTTCATGCCATGTCCCAAGACCAGAAGAGCATTGCAGATGTTATTTTCCAGCTCCCTGATCTCCAGCCTGACAGAAATACTTCAATTGGGATGCTGCCAGGCTGCAAAAGCAGGAGGTTTTTTGTTTGTTTTGGGGTTTTTTTTGGAGGGGGTGTAATGAGGTGCACAGCTATGTGAAAGCTACTTTGATTTCTTTTGATTAAATAAGTGCCTTGATATCAAGATAGGGCCATCCAAGAGCAAAGCAGAACAGAAAGACTCTCTGCAGGGTCAGCCAAGAGCATGCATTCTATTGAGTTGTGGATGGGCCCCCATTTATGGTTGGGAAAATCATACTTTGAATACTGAGAAAACATTTTGATCAGAATGGGATACATCTTTCTTGTATCTGTCTCTGAAAAGAGCAGACAGCAAATAAATAAGGGGCTCCTGTTAATTGTGTAGGTGGAATTCATATGACAACCCAGACAGAAATATAGGGGGTATGCAAAGCATCCATCCATACAAAATCTCCCCAGTTTCCCAAAAAGCCTGGTTATTCAGAAATGTTAGAAGCCATAATATCTCTTTCAAGTTATGGACTTCAAAGGAGAATTTCCTATAAAAATCCCAGGAAATGTGAGTTTGTGGGTTTCAGTCTTGACGTCTAGCTGAATCCACACTGCTTTGCCTTCCATCCCCTCCTCCTCCTTTGTCCTCATTATTAGCAAAGCTGATACCCTCCCTTCCAGAGACCATTAAAACTGGCATATAATAAAATTGGTGTATTAATAAATTGGTGTATTAATAATCTGGTTCATGACGTGGCCTTCCACAAGGAAAAAAGCAGGATGGCCTCAGAAAGATCAGCTGAGTGCCATGGTTTGCACTAGGTAAGGCTATTTTGAAGGTGCAAAGGAAGCATTAGAGGTCAAAAGGACACAATCTCCACTGTGCATTTGAAAGGGAGCTTATGGATGGATGAATCCTTTGTGTGTTGGTTTTGAAATTTCCTCTCCTTAATTCCCAACCTTGAAAAAGAGGCAGCTTAAGTTTTTAAATGCAATCACTGGACATTAAGGTTAGTTTGCAACACAATAGCATCTTCACGACCTATTCTCAAAGACCAAGAAACTCATTTTGCAATCCATGGAGGCTCATGGAATCTATTTTTCCAACCCAGGAGGCTTATTCTCCCCTTAGGACATATTTGGGTGTATAAATATGACCCTCAAAATCAGCCTCAGTGTACACAGACCCAGTCAAGAGGAAACTCTGTCCCCCTTTGTGGCCACTCCAAATTCCTCCATCCACTCTGCTGGATTGTTCAATGAACTTTGGACTCCAGACAGGCTGTATAACCCACAGAAAACCCTTTTCCTATTCCTCTATCCAAGTCTTTCCTACTGCTTTCTACAGCCTTGTGTGAATGCTTCTTGTGTGACTGTGTGAGTGTTTGGTGTTAATTTTTGAACTCTTAATAAAAATCATAACTAATTTCACATGTGTGTGTATTCCACCCAGGGTAGTACCAGTATACATAGGTTCAAGATCCCTTTGTTGCCCCCTATCACATTGCCAAAGTTGAGTTGCTGCTAATTTCCCCAATATATTAGAAATTTAATATTTTCTTGGCATTTCCAGGAGCATTTTGGGTAACATTGTGGAGTCCAGTACCTTTGCATCTGAACTCTTGCTGCCTCGTCCCCCTCTCCCCTTCTCTCATACTAACTTCCCGGCTTCTCTGAAATCCTAACAATCCTTCCTTAAGTTTCTTCTACACTAGTTGCTGCTGCTTAATAGTAGCACCCCTTCTCACGAGGAGACCTAGCTGCGGGAGCAGGTGTAGTATTGCCTTAAGGTCTTAACTGATTCCTTTCTACCTATTTCTTGCCTCACTCTTTAGTAGTCTTATTGACTGATAACTGTATGCATGGGGTATGTGAATGTTCTCTGTTATACCAATAAAGACTCATTAATTACTTTTGACATCTATCTCCTGTGTGTTTTCCCTACCTACTCCTGTATACATAAGGTTAAGATTCCTCCTGATTGTTGCACCCTCTTGCAATGCCACTTGAGTTGCTTAATTTCCCCCAACTAAGCACAGTATATGAGTGCAGATTTCCACAGACACCGGTGATTAGCATAACAGGGGAAGCTGTTATCATCAGACATAGATATGATGATGGAGCTCTGTTGTTGTCATTACATTGATGTTGCAGGATCTAAGTTGGTATTTTTGCAGAACATATTTTGTGCATAATTCATACATGGTCTTTTGGCAAAGAAAATAGCACTTTCTATTCAGGAAATAACATTTTCTGTGCATTAAAAAAAACCAAACATGTTTCTGCACAGAAATATTATTTCCTACACAGATCCTATGCAGAAAATAATTCTTTCTCTACAAAAATGTGAATCTTACACAGACTAAGTCCCAAACTGTGAAAATTCTTGTGAGGCAAGATTCTTCTTGTTGGGATTTCCTGAGACTCAAGAAACACATTTTGAACCATGATTTTTAAAAGAAATAATTAAATATTCTTTCCATCTGTAGTATAAGATGACTTATTTCTGAAACATGAAGCTGGTGAGAAATCTTCACTATCCTTGCATGAGGGAAGGCAGGAAGGAAGGAAGGATCTAAATATAAAGATAGAAGCAAACAGAATGTATGATGTAACTATTCCTAACAAGTCCTAGAGTTAACAAGTCCTAGAGTAGTTGCCCCTACAAAAACATCATGGCAAGGAGGTAAACCTCATGTCAGCTTTCCAGATGAAGAGAAGGACTTGGACACACCTCTTCCTCTGGAAAGCCAATCACATTTCGATTGGCTTTCCAGAGGAAGAGGTGTGTCCAAGTCCTTCTCTTCATCTGGAAAGCTGACAAGAGGTTTACCTCTTGCCATGATGTTTTTGTAGGGGCAACTACTCTAGGACTGAGTATCCACACATTTTGTTTTTAACATGTAGTTTTTAGTTGTGTTTTACTAGTTTAGCCTTCACCTGTTGATATGCTGCTGATATTCAATAAGATATGCACACTGACTAAGTAAAGATGTTTTTATACTTTTAAACTACTTTTGAGTGTTTTTGAGTTTTTTATGCTAGAAAATATAAACCGGGGGAAATTGTGTGGATGGTATCTTAATCTTGCATGTTGGAATCAATAGGTGTCTGCTGCACATGTATTTAAATAGACACTCTGCTGATAAGTTCTGTGTTTTCAAAGGGAGTTAATGCCATCTGTTTTATGGTGCCTGTTTTGTAAGGTACTTCCAGTAAAGCACAGGGGGTAACAACATTGTTATTTTTTAACAAACCCCATTAGGCACAAAAGCACCATGGGGGATCAATTGGCAGCTTCAGCCATCAATAAAAAGGTATGGGTTTTGGCCAGTACATAAACACAAAAGAGTAATGTCATTGGATATGTGTGTCCTTTTGTGTTTATGTGGCATCGTTATGATGCCATATGCAATGCATCTGATAAAGTCCCTAGTGTATCTATTCTCCAAGTGCTCTGAGGACATCAATCTTTTTTCAAATTTGAGCTCTAACTAGAGATGTAAAGGAAGTCCATTATATGAATGTCCACATGGACAGCTCTGGGAACCAGCAACCTTACCTTGTAAAGATGATACAACTGTGAGGCCTGTGATGCACCCTCAGAGTGAAAAATATGGACAAAACCATGCATGCATTTTTGGGGGGGATGCATGAATAAAAATGTGTATTTTTTTTTTAAAAAACACCTCTATAAAACATGTTTTAATCCACCTATTTAAGATTGCACTCTTGGGGACAGACTGTTACTGATGTTATGACATCCTAATTTCAGCACCATGAAGAGGCTGAGCATATGAGTCAGATGCTATTGATTGTGTTTTCTGTTCAAGAACAGACTTCTGTCAGTCTTCAAGGATTCAACCTATGGGCTTGTCTACACTGTCCAAATAAAGCAATCTCACCTCATTTTAACTGTGAGATCTCCAGATGATGTACAGCTCAAATCCAGTGTCTCAGGGCTTTAATCTACACAAAAAAGTGGGCTTTTACTCTGGATTTGAGTGGAAAATCCAGATGTGTGTGTGTATGTGTGAGTGTACTGTCCTCCACTGCGATGTTGGTGTGGAACCAGGGGTAGGAGTTTTGGCAGCCAGGCAGAAGAGGTTGGGAGGAGGCTCACTGGGACAGGAAATATTTTCCCTTGTTTCAATTTCACTTTTTAATGGTTCCTTCACTGGTGTTTGTGTATGCGGAAGTTGTTCAGAGAAGTGCATGTCAGCATACCCATATTGTTATTAGCTGGATGTACCTCTGCTTAATAGGAACCCCTTTGAGCTGTGGGAAAAGACATATATGCATTCACATGCATGGGGGGGGCAGGGGGAAAAAGACCTGGAGCAGTCATGGACTGTTTGGCTGCACACACTGAGATTTATCAGACTGGGCTGAGTTTGAAAGCGAGACCTGAGTGTGGACAGTGCTCCCAAACTCACCTCAGTGTGTGTGGTGACCATGTAGACAAGCCCATGGTCACTGCAAATCAGACAGACCTGAAGGTAAGCTGGATTTTCCTGTCAATGTAGATAAGCCCTCCTTTAAGCTCTTCAAGACAGGGCTGTAGACAGACATAGTTCTCTCTGTGGTAATAAGACTGAGCTAGGCACAGAAAAATCCTGCCAGTTTTGGTTTCTCCTAGATTAAAAATTCTCAATTTTTTTCATCTTGCATATGAAGAAATCTAATGTGTTAAATTCTTATGAAATACAAACTGCAATGAAATTTTCATCCATCCCTGTTGGGAGCCACTTAAAAATATAAGGCAAGAGCATAGATGTTTCATTGACCAACTCTACTAGATTTAGAGAGCTAAAATCTTTCTTTTGTCATGCTAGGTTTTTGTTTCAAGGAAGGTTTTTTGTTCGGGAAGGGGGTACTGTCCAGCTAGGCATTTTAAGTGAGTTCTTGAAGGACAGCTTAAAAGAATTTTGAGAAATATCAACAGCAAGTAAACTATTATCCTTCTGAAACACATCCTGTTGTACTGACTACCATAATGGCTAAATGAGGGGATATCTATGGCTGCTGACACAATGCTGAAATAAACAGCTTGATAGTGCTTTAACTATCATGGCTCCATCATATGGAATCTTAGGATTTGTAGTTTATTGTGACATCAGAGCTCTCTGACAGAGAAGGCTAAATATCTTACTAGTGTGGATTGTTCCACTTGAAATTGGATCTTTGATGATTGGGAAAAAAATGCCCCAGACACAGCTTGAGGCTTGCCTATTTTATCTGTCTTGTCCCCATGTAGTAATATTTGAGCTCTTTGACCACTATATATAAAATTTATCCAATTGCTGAACTCCCCCGCCCCCACATTCATCTTCTTTAGTACTGCTTTTAAAAATGCCATTTGACGTTGTCAGATGCCTTTTCGGCATCCAGAGAGATCATTGCAAGTGTCTTCTCATTGTGCTTCTCATAATATTCTATTATGTCCAGTACTGTTTTCACATTATTCTTAATGTATCTGTTTGGAAGGAAGCCATTCTGGTCCTCATGGTCCTGATCCTATTTAAGATTACTTTGAATCTCTGTGCCAAAATGTCTACAAAGATATTGTAGTCCAAATTTAGTAGCAAGATTGGTCTATAGTTCCTTGGTTCACTCCTATCTTTACCTTCTTTAGGTATTACCGAAATAAATCATCATTCCATGAATCTGGAATACCGTCTGTTTTAATTTGGTTCATTGTTTTTTGTAAGGGGATGAGCAGTTCTTCAAACTTTTTATAATAAAGTGCGGTGATGCCATCAGGTCCTGGTGCCTTATCATATTTGAATCTTCTTATCGCCTCTACTAGATCCATCATTGTAATGTCCTTATTCAAACTTTCCTTCTGTTCATTTGTCAGCTTAGGTATATTTTGTCTGTCTAAGTATTCATTCATTTCTTCCTCTTTCAACCTTGTATATGTTGGCTCTTTATATAATTCTTCATAAAACTTGTGAAAACTTTTTAAAGTGGATTTCTGATCTGTCACTGTATTCCCCTTGTATTTTATTTCTGTCATCATCCTAGTTTCTCTTTTCTTTTTTATCTTAACGCTAACCATTTTCCTGTTGTATTGGCAAATTCAAAATGTTTTTGTTTCATTAACCTCAGCTTATGTTCTATCTCATCTGAAATGTGTATTTGAAGTTGTTTCTTTAGTAGATTTATTTCCATCTGAATTTGTTTACTTCTTGGATTGTCTCTCTGCTTTTCCTCTCTCAGTGCTATTTCTTTTAGTATTTTATTTATTTTCTCTGTTTCTTCTTTCTTTTTCTCATATGCTTTTTTGAGGAAATAGCCCTGAATCACTGTCTTACTTGCATCCCAAGTTATTCTCATTGCAATTTCCTTTGATTTGTTTTCTCTGAAGTATAGCTTCAATATCTCTTTAGCTTTACTCATGCTTTCTTCTTCATTCTGTAAATTGTTCCTTAACTGCCATCTAAATTCCCCTTTCTTTTCTGTCAGTGTTAGCGATATTGGATTATGATCAGAAATCCATTTTGACATAATCTCCATTTTTCTTATTGATGTCACTAAATTTCTTGCAGCTAAAAACATATCTATCCTTGATGAGGTAGAATATACCTCAGAGAAAAATGTATATCCTTCGGCCTGACTATATTTATATCTCCAGACAGCTATTAAGGACAGTTCTTCCATCATCCTGAAAAAAGCTTTCGGTAATTTCCCTTGGTTTTTTTAACCACTTTTTCGCTGTTCTATCTTGTAATGGGTCTATCACACCATTCCAGTCTCCTAACATTAATATTTTGTCCTTTTCTATTCCTTCAACCTCTTTTTTTCAACTTTTCATAGAATTTTTCTTGAGATTGTGATGGTGCATATACTCCCACTACTAGGAGATTTAAATTTTGGAATTTCACTTCAACTCCTACATACTGACCCTCTTGGTCTTTGAATATTTGCTTTGCTTGATATTTTCTATTAATGCATAGCACCACCCTTTTTTCTTTTTTGTATTTGCTGATGCAAAGTTTTGTCCAAGCTTGTAATTTTTCATAAGTTTAATATCCTTTTCCCTGATCTTTGTCTCCTGCAGGCATGGTATATCCATTTTCAATTTTTCTAGGTAGTGGAAGATTAGATTCCTTTTATATTTTGAAATTAAACCTTTTAAGTTCCACGATATTTTTTTAATTTCCACATTCCTTTTCTTCTTCTTTCTCTCCTATTTCTTCTTCTTCAGCTTCTTCCGCTGATATCTCCTTTTCTGTTTAGATTTCTCCTCCTGATCCTTTTTCCTCCTCCAATTCTGTTTCCATCTTTTCTTCTTGTTGTTCTAATTGCAGTTTCCTCTTTCTCACTTTTTGTCTCTTTCTTTCTGTATCCTCTGTATCCTCGCCGTTATTCTCATCTTTATCTATCTTTTTCACCTTACTTAATCTTTTACTGAATTCCTTTGCTTTCTGTAGTGAGTTTATTCTGTATCTCTTCCACTGATAAATAAATGACATGCTTTCAACTCTTTCCCATCTACAATTTATCTTATTTTCCATTAACAGTTTCATTAGAAATCTATATTCTTGCCTTTTCTTCAAAATCATAGGCAGCATGTCTATAAATCTTTGTCTCTTCACCATCAAATATTAATTTCTCTCATAGCTTTTCTGTATCACCTGATCTCTAATTATGGCTCTCGTGAAACATACTACTACATCTCTGGGTAGTTTCTTTTCTTTTGCCACTACTGAGCTTATTCTGAACAACTTGTCCACTGATTCACTGTGCTATAATACATTTCCCCTCGGGCCCCATTTCCTTCTGGAACCATCAAACCCTCACCTTGAAGCTATGCCATAGCAGTTCAGGAACAGGAGCAATTTTCTTTTTCAGAATTCCAGAGAACCCTTTCATCCCCATTCCCCTTTTTATTCTGTTATTACACTGCTTTCATGTACAAACTCTGTTATGCACATTATCCATACATTCATTCAAGTAATTTTTACAAGATAACACTGTCTTCCCCTTTCTTTATAACTATGCAATCATACATCAACCTCACCTGGTTCTTCAGTTTTGTTGATCAATTCATAAAACTTCAGACTAGCAGTTGCTAAGTTTATAAACATTCCATAGCATCTCAATACTGAGCTAATTAGTTAATAAGGCCTCATTACAACTAATAGGCACAGAAACATCAATGAGTATAATCTCAGTTTAATTCAGGCAGTGGTGGTTGGTGGAAATTTATTTAATTTTAGGCCATCCACTCTTTTTTCTGCAAATCTGCATATTGTATATTTTAATTTTCTACCACATTCACCTGTCTATGAAAACACCAACTATTCTAACATATTATCTAAATCTAACTCTTCATTTGTTTTGATAAAAACTGCATTTCAGAAATATTTATGACCTAAATCCAGTTTCTAGTCTCAAATAAAGTCAATACTTTTGTAATTTCCATGGATTCATAAAACATGTCTTTCAAATATACACATTTTCCCCAATGAACAAGTTTGTTGTTATTAAGAGATTAAGAAAGGAATGAGGCAAGACTACCCCCTATCACCATTGCTATTTATTACAGTGATAGGAATTCTAAATATTAACATCAGAGGGAATTAAAAAATCAAAGGAACAAAGATACAAAGACACGAATTTAAAATTAAAGCCTTTGTTGATGACTTAATAATTTTTCTGGAAGACCCAATAGAGCACTTAGAAGAACTAAAAAGAACTTTGGAACAATTTGGACAACACTCAGGATTCAAAGTAAATAAAGACAAAACCATAGCTCTGACTAAGAACATAACAAAAAAAAGAAGTGGAAATAAAGGAAATAACTGGATATAAAGTGGCAAATAAAATTAAGTATCTAGGATTATGGATTTCTAAAAGAAATGCTGACCTGTCCAAGAACAATTATAACAGAATGTGGAAAGAAATAGAAAAAGAATTGCAAAGATGGTTAAAAGTACACCTATCACTCCGAGGAAGAATATCATCAATAAAAATGACAGTACTGCCGAAGTTCATGTATTTGTTCCAAAATTTGCCAATAATAACAAATATGAAATGCTTCAGAAATACAATACTATCAAAATATATATGGGGAGGAAGAACCCAAGAAAAAAGATGAAACTATTAACAGAGGAAAAAAATAAAGGTGGATGTGCACTCCTTAATTTAATACAGTGCTATACAGTGTGTGCTCTAACATGGATAGAAGAGTGGATTAAACTCGATAATGAAAAAATGTTAGTGCTAGAAGGTCATAACTTAATTTATGGGTGGCATGGTTATATTTGGTTTAATAAAAAAAGGGAGAACATAGAGTTCGATAATCATTATTTCAGAAGATCATTACTTAATATATGGACAAGGATAAAGAAAACCTTCTACCAAAGAATACCTCCTTGGATCTCAACACAAGAAGCCTTTTTAAATAAATTTAAAAGAACAAGAATGGCTGAAATATCAAAAATTACTGAGTGAAGAAACACCAAAAATATTAAAAATAAAAACTAGATAATAACTACAGAATAAAGGAATATAATTAAGCTGGTTTGCATACCAACAAATATACAAGAAATACAAGATGGATTTGAGACTTGAGGGATTCCAATGAGAAAAAAAAGAAGTAGACGGAGTGATATTTGACAGCTCAAAACATCATATAAGGAAATATTACAAAATCCAAATGAATAGAGAATTGGAATCAGAATATGTGAGGGAGCATATGATAAAATGGGCCCAAGAAACAGGAAAAACTATTGAAATAGAGAGATGGGAAAAGGCATGGGTAAACACACAAAAAATTATGCTTTCACAGAACCTGAAAGAGAACTTTGTTAAATTGTTCTTTAGATGGTATTTAACACCAACTAAATTGAACAAAATATATAAGATAGGTGCAATAACATGCTGGAAATGCAATCAGGTACAGGAACCCTTGTACATATGTGGTGGAACTGCGAGAAAGCCAAACAAATCTGAAAAAAAGTGCATATGAAAATCAAAGAGGCCTTAGAGTTGGAATACCTGTTAAATCCTAAGATCTACCTTTTAAAGATGATAGTGTAAAGGGGACAGCTATGGAAAAGAAATGGAGGGTTTTATTATATTTGATAAGAACTGCCAGAATATATACACAAAAATGGGAAAAGAAAGAAGCCCCAACATTAGAGGAATGGATAGAGAAAGTGTATGATATATGGGAGGTAGCTAAATTAACTTCGATTATGAGGAGAAGATCAGGTAAAAAAAACTAAGGAGGAATAGGAACCGATAGAAAGATTTTTTTTTCTTTTTTGTTATAGATAGAATGCAAGGTCAAAATAGGGGTGGCTCAGATGATTAGACAAAAGATCGGTTGGAAAATTAAACAACAAATAAAATAGATGCTTTAAAGCTGAAATAATTTTGAATCCTTTAAATCTGACAAAAGAGCTAGCTGTTGAAATAGAAAACTCAGAGAAAAGAACAAAATACAAAAAGAAAAGCTAGGATAGAATAAATAACAACAACAACAACAACAACAACAACAACAAGAACAATATTACAGGAAGAAATAAAGAAAGTAAACAGCCAGTGGAGAGTTTATAGAAGTGAAAACAAAATGTAAAGTGGTAATGGAAAAAACACAATGGGGATCAGATAGGGAGGAAGACAGAGAGTGTGAAAGGAAACAGAAAGAGGTAATGGAAAAATTGGAAGAATTGGAACATAAGAGATACAAAGATATGTGTTTTTTCTTCTTTTTTCTATGCTTTTATGGATATAGAAATATAGTTACACAACGTTGAATTATAAGGATTCAACAACGTTGAATTATAAGGATATTTATTGATTCATTGTAATGCTGAAACAATGTAACAAATATGTATGAAATAATTAACTGTAACTAATAAAAACTAATTAAAAAACAGCTTGAGGCTTGCCGTCACAATTTATATCTACATAAAAATATAGAGACTATAGAAAATATTTGTTTAGCTTACTATAGTAGAGAGCATCATTCATTAATTCATTCACTTATGAGAGCTTCTGCTGAAATGGAATAGTTTATAGTTGTAGCACCACACTATGGCAAACCACAGACTATATACCAAATCGAACAAAATACAAAATACAATCTACTTCATCTGATGCATTAAATGCTATGTAGAATTTCATGTATATCACATTTTGTGTACAAAGACATAGTTGGGAGAGGGTGTAGACAATGAGGTCAACTCTCAATTGTGTAGATAAGATTTACAATTCATGTCCCTTGAGTGAGATCCTTCTTATTCTTTATAGATTATGCAACAAGTTCCAGAGGTTGTTATAGGCCTCTTCTCTGGATTGTATCCATGAGAAGTGTATTCTCTTTGTACCAAAGTGATATCTTTCTCTGTGGTGGCACCTTAGGTAAGGTATCTCTGCAGGCACTGACACTACATTTATTTTTTTTTTGTTCAGGCTTTTAAAAAGTATTTCATGATCCTTCTGCAACTTAAAAATTTTAAAACCATTTTATTCATCTCAGTTTTATTATATTGGTATATTATATTTTATACTGGTTTTAAGTTATATTGATTTCCAAAGTTTATATACACAAATTGTCCACTCAGTATAGGGCCACTGAGAGGCACCTGGCACAGCCTGCGGACGAACTAATCTAGGAGAAGCCAAACAGCAGAACTGCACAGCAGAAAGGGCACAAAAACAAAGGCTTCAGCTTGCAGTTGTTTCACTGCTCTGACCCATTTTCACACACAATAAGAGACTTACAGGCAGCGAGGTTCATCCAAAGCTATCTGGAGGCCTTTATATTCAGTTGCAGTATAAATAAACATAGTATACACAGAAAACCTCATTAATAAACTCAACAGCCATTTCTCCAACATCCACCAACATTCTTCTTTCTCCACAACACCAACCCACACAGAATGCATCGCGTGCTTCGACTATATAGGAGTGTTTGATTGTTAGCCTTCTGCCTAGCCACAGATGTGAACAAACCCACTTCAGCTATGCTAGTCTGTAGTCTGTTCCCCAAACATTTTTCCTTTTACAGTTAAAGAAATATTATCCTGAAACAACATCTCAGACTCGGCCAAATTGATCACCAACAATGGTCCACCCTGGCCTCACATTGGGAGGCATGGAGATGCACTATCTACAATGCTGCAGCCTTATTTGAGAACTCACGCCGAACAAGTCTTGAAGAGAAACGACAATGCAGAAAGAACCACAACCCAGAAACATCACTCAAGGAGACTTTCTGCTGTGCTTTCTGCAACCGGACTTGTTTATCTTGGATTGGCCTTTTTAGTCATTAGCACGCTTGCAGAAAGCGTGGAATGAGTCCTTCCTGAATCTTCGTTTGCAAAGAAATGCCAGAGAGAGAGAGAGAGAGAGAGAGAGAGAGAGACCCTGATAATCCCCTCCAAAATGTTGCAACTGACCCTATACGTTACATCTTTACATTACATACATGTTATTGTACAGAGCTTACATTATCTTTGGTACATGCTACCAGACAAAGCATCATTACCATTTCTTGGTGTTTCTGACACGTTAACACTTTCGTAAAGACATCAGCAATATTCTGTTCAGACATTCAGTAATGTAGCTTTATGATACCTTCCTGTACAAGCTGTCTAAAATTCATATATCGGACTCCTATGTACTTAAGTCCTACTCCTTAGGTTCTCAGTCTCTGTCATTGCAATGCATGTTTGGGAGTCTTCATTAACTTTGATTGGTTCCTCACACTTTTCTCCCAGATCACTTAACAGTTGTTTGTACCATTGTATTTTGCCTGCTAGCTCTAATAGAGCTACAAATTCTGCTTCTGCAGTAGAAAGTGACAGATTCATCTGCTTTTAGGATTTCCATGCTACTACATTTCCTGCATGTTTTATTACCATACCACTTACAGACTTCTTATCCCCTTCTTCTGCAAATGAGCTATCTGCATAGTGGTGTACATAGTCCTCTGGTTCTGGAGTGTTTTTTGTTGGTTTGTTTGTGGGTTTGTTTGTTTGTTTTTTGCAATTTTTAGAAACAGTTTTTGTGTACTTTTTAAATTTTGCACTAACACATTTAGTGCTATCCAGTGATGTAGACTAGGTTTTGACACTATCCTACTTAATAAACCAACTATAAAACTTACATATGGTCTAGTGAGGTTTGCAATGTACAATACACTTCCAACTACGGAATGATACAGCTCTGGTTTATCAAACATATCATTCAGTTTCAGTTTCACATAATCTGTAGTCATTGGGTTTTTTTACTGCCTTAGCATCTGTCAATCCACATCTGACTACTAAATGGCCTATCTTTTTTTTTTTTTTTTTTTTTTTTTTGCCTTAAAAGTATATCAAAATTCTGGTCTTTCTCTACTTTTGTACCCAGATAGTGCCTTAAGGAACCCAAATCCTTTAATTTAAGTTATGTCTTTACCATATTTATCTCATCTAGGTTTTTAGCTGCTATCGCTAGGTCATCCACCTAAATAACGAGTATCACTAAATTGTCACCGGCTCCTCTGGTGTAGACACAAACATATGTGGATATTCAATCCTCTGGGTCTTATGGAGGTACAAACATTTCTTGATTGGCATGAACCTTGTCCTACCTTGATTGGCATGAACCTTGTCTATGTGTTTCAAAGTAGCACTTCTAGAGAACAATACTTGCCTATTGCCTAGTGAAAACCTGTATTTGTTACCTGTGTAGTCCATAAACCTCAGCCATCTCCATTTTGGCTGTCCCTTATGTCTCAGACATTTGGAAAGTAATACATGGGCAAATTATCTGAATATTTTCAGGTATTTTAAATTTAGTTCCCTACTGTACAGCTTATAATAGGGCATTCTGGTTCATCCCCTGTTGGGCACAGCCATTCGGGGGGGGGGGACCACCTTTGCTGCCCTGAGAAGGCAAGGAGGCCGGCTTCAGGATGTCTGGGCCCTTGTGCCGATGTTCGGGAGCGCAGGGGCGGGGCTACAGAGCCCATATAAGGCTCACCGCCCCTCGCCTCCTCCTCTTTTCAGGTATTTTAAATTTAGTTCCCTGCCGTACAGCTTATAATAGGGCATCTGGTTTATACTAGAACTTCAAAGTAGATTCAGTACATGATTGGCACATAAGGGGGTTGGACTGGACGGCCCTTGTGGTCTCTTCCAACTCTACAACTCTATGGTTCTATGATTCTACTGCCTCTCCCCACATGTTTGCAGCTGCTTGCACATCTACCATCATATAATCCTTCATAGTCTATAACAAGCCAACTCTGCATTCTACCAAACCATTCTCTGCTGGACTATGGGGGTTTGTGGTTTGATGTTGTATACCCATTTTTCTTAACCACTGTTGGAACACATTACTTAGGAATTCCCAACCACAATCTGAAATAAAAGAAACCACATTGTAGGGATACTTCCTTTCTACCATGGCAACCAATTCCTTGAATTTGCCAAATGCATCATCTTTGGTTTTGAACAGATAATCAAAACCAAAGCGGGTGTAATGGTCTACCAATACAAACATGTATTTGGCTCCCCCTCACTAGTTTTAAATAGACTGGCCAAATCTCCATGTACTGCCTCAAAAGGCTTGGTAGTCACCCTTTGACTATGTTTGACTACAGTATATGCCTTAACTATCACCTTTTTACAAACAAAGCAGTGCAGAAACTTTTAACAAGCTTTTACATTCAGCTCTGGACAAACACTTATCATCTGTGACAATGTGGAAAAACTTGTGTGCCCCAGTACACGATACATGTAGTGAACACATTGGTCATGCAAAGGCATATCAGACATGCTCACACTTGTCACCAGAGACATGTCTGCCTTAGGTTGCATATAATACAGTCTGTTTTTTCTTTACCCCTTTAGCACAGATCTGTTCATTCCTGCACACAACACACTCATGGCCTTCAAACACTACCTTATACTTATCATTAGTCAGAGCAGATACACTTAATAAACAATTAGCCATATCAGGCACACACAGTACATTTGATAAGGTTTCCCCTATGCAGGGAATGAAGGCAGTTCCCATCTTCTCCACTCTGCTAGGCACTCCATCAGCCAGTTTTAGTGTGGTCACTGATGCTGGCTTTGCATCCTGAAGCAAATTCATGTGGTTGACAACATGATGCATTGCTCCACTGTCCAAAATCCAGACATCTGCTGATTCCACACCATTGGCTGCTGAAAATAACTTTTCCTAGATGCAGTTGTTTTAGAGGGTTCTCTGGCAGACCTTTTCTGTTACTGCTTCTTTTGGAGCTACTTGAGGCAGGACAGTTTTTCCTCAGATGTCCCTTTTTTCCACAGCCATAGCAACACCTCAGATAACTGCATCTCCTCTCCCTGGGATTCTGTAGAAATGTGACTCTCATCTCTGCCACCTGCACATGGTACATGTCTGCTGTCCTAAGTCTCAAAGTCTCTCCATTCCTACTCCTCCAAGACATGAGCTGAGACAAAATTTAGAGTTAAATCACTCTCAGGCAAGCTCTGTAGTTTGTACAGTAGATAGTCCCAGTTGTCATTGAGGCTTCCAAGAACAATATAGGCTTTTTGTGATTCTGGAAAAAAGCATTCCTCCATTCTCCAGTTCAACAAAGAGAGCCCTTATCTTCTCTAGATGATTCCTGATTTCATCACCATCTCTGAGTTTGGTGTTATACAGTCTTAGTCAATATCATTTTGGAGGTACATGTTTCTCTCTGCTACACATCTTTAAGACACTTCCAGTAGTCTTCAGCTGTGGCTGTATTATGCACATACATTAGCTGGCTAGGCTCTAGAGACATGATCATCATTGCTCTAGCCTTCTTATCAGCCAATTGCTTCTCAGCATTCCAAGGATGGGCAGGAGGGTTATCTATATACTCCCACAAATTCTCCCCAATAAAAAAAATGTGTATACTAATGGATCAGGAGTGATAGTTGGAGCTGTTTAGTTTCTCAAAACTCAACAAGCCTGTGTTTCTGGCCATATCTGCAGGCACTTCCAAATACAGTAAGAGAAACAAAAACAAAAATTGAAGGTCATTAAGTCTTCAGTGAAAGATAAACAGTTTGGCAAAAGTAAAACAAAAACAAGCCAAGTTATAGCTGGCTGGCTGCCTTCTTGCAAAAACACACACAGAGTCCAAAATAACCCAGTCAGATAATTCATCTGAGACCTGGCTCCACCTCAGCAGCAAAACTCTACTCTGTAATAGGAGGTACTGACCTATACTGGGCCCATAAACCACTATCCACTCAGTATAGGCCCACTGAGAGGCACCTGGCACAGCCTGGGGACAAACAACCCAGGAATAGCCAAACAGCAGAACTGAGGAGCAGAAAGGGCACAAAAACAAAGGCTTCACCTAGCAGTCATTTTATTGCTGTGACCCACTTTCACACACAATAAGAAACTTACAGGCAGTGAGGTTCATCCAAAGAGATCTTGAGGCCTTTATCTTCAGTTGCAGTATAAACAAACACAGTGTATACACAGCAAACTTCATTAACGAACTCAACAGTAATATCTCCAACATCCATCAACAGTCTTTTTTCTCCACAACACTGACCCACACAGAATAAATCTTGTGCTTTGACTATATAGGAGTGGTTTTTTTATAAAAGAAGGTATGTCTTATACCTTTTAAAATGAACAGATAAACATTACAACATGCTGCAATCAATTTAGTCCTTTTAAAAAGAATACTATTTTACTGTATCTCACACATGACTTGAAGCCCTATTTGAGTAAAGCTTTTATTTAGGTTTCTGCAAAATCTTTCTGCTGCTCTCCAATCACTGCAACATGACCAAACCTTTTCTAGTATAGTAGTTATTGTCATCATGATCATCATCGTCATCATCCTTGTTTCCCTCCTCCTCCTCCAAATCATTCTGTTATTTAAAAAGTGTATTAACACCTAGTGAATACAATGTGTTCTGGATGGAGTATTCTGGCCCCCGGCCTGCCCTGGATTCCCCATTACCTTTTGTCCTGTGGTGTGAATGGGCAGCTGTCTACACATGCATGCTCCACTCTGTCAGCAGCTGCCTCCACCACTGGTGTTGTACGTCACTCTCTGTGAGGCTGGAAACAAGGTGCCCAGAATTGTTTACATGCTAGGGGCCTCATTGTGACCTCAGAGACCATGACACATGACATCAGCAGTGGTGACAGAGGTGGTTGCTGATACAGGACAGAGTGCATGTGCAGATAGGTGCCAGTTCACGCCATGGAACTCTCTGGTTATTCCCACAGGATTGGGTTTCCCCAGCTACTTTTAAAAGCAGTTTTGTGGGTGGGGGCTGCCCTGCTTTCTAGTTGGAACTGCCTGGATGTCATCTGGACAGTTCAGACTAGAATGAAGGCCAACATCCTGTGTCATCCAAACAAGCTGGGTGCAAGAACAGTGAGGAAGGCTGTTTCATTCATCCCATGCAGACAAAACCTTAGTTGGTTCATACATTGAATCTAATAGATTCCTAATTCTTGAATGTCCTGACTTTCTTCGAACTATAACTGTATTATGAGTTAACTTTTCTGCATCTGCTTAGGTGGCATGACAAAGTAGGCAAAGTCTGCCATCTCTGCATATGTTGCTGTAACCATTTTATTTCTGAAGAAAGTCCACATGCATGAAATTATTATATTTTTAACCTTTATCTACTTTTTGTTGATGGAACCAATCACTTAAAACCTTTTGATTTGAAGCCATGCAGAAGGCATGATTCCAATGAACTAAAGTAGCACCTCTGTGTCTGCAGGGGATTGGTTCCAGGGGGGCCTGCGGATAATGAAATCTGGAGATAATGCCCTCCAGTCACCACTGCCACCACTGGAGCCATCCCGGGGGGTGAAGTGAGAAGGGAGGTGAGATCTCCTCCTCCCCCCCTCCCTTTGCCCCCCATAACCACTGCCGCCACCAGAACCATCCTAGTGGGCAAAGTGAGGTGAGATCTCTCCTCTTCCCCTCCTTTCCCCCCATTGCCATTGCCACCACCAGAGCCATCCCGGGGGTGAAAGGAAAAGGAAGGCAATATATCCTCCTCTCCCATCCACCTCCCCCCCCCACTGTTGCCAACCACAGAAAACTGAATCAGCAGATGGTGACTCAGTAGATACAGGAGTGCTACTGTACAATAAAGTAGTTTTGTTCCTGCTTCAGCATGGCCTGCTTTTGTAGCTACTGTGGCTCCATATCATTGTTCCAATCTCATTCCCAAGATGCACTTTGGTGATGCAGATATGCAAACATTGCAAGGTATTTGGAAACCTCCCAAGAATAACAGAGAACTTTTGTCTGTGTGTCTAAGTTTGTATCTATAAATGGGAGAACAAATTAGGATTTATGGTAGAAACAGTTTACTCATCATTAATCACAGTCCACAACACTCAAGAAGTTTCCACAGTTAAATATGTCTCACACACATGCTCCTTCTCTCTCTCTCATTCTCTATCACTCTAAAATCCACAAAACAAGCTTATGAAGCACCACTGGCTTCTTCATCAGATGAAGGTGTTAAAAATCACACAGGAGAAGCAAAATAAATCTTGATGTTAGAGTCACAGGTTCTCTCCCTCTGTGCCTTTGGTTGCTTCACATAAAATACTGTCATAACTAAATAGTTATTTAATTAATACAGCAGGGAGCCAAGGCCTGTTGAAGTGGTCCCCAGGTATCTGACAGTACTGTTTTTATAGAGGTCTTTGGGGAATGGACCTTATAGTTCCAAAACCTTTCTAAGGATAATGCATATGCAGTTCCACAGTTACTGCATGTCAAGCCATTGATGAATAGTGAGACTAAGTACAGACTAGCAAATTAAAGAAGATTTCCACTAAGGCATAACATATAAAATAAGGAATAGATTAATAAAGCAGGATCAAAAGGAACACCTGGCTGTTAGTATAACATGGGAATTAAAAAGAAAAGTAAAAGGGAGTCCTGGAAGAAGGAATCTGATTACAAATGCCTTAAACACAAGGTTTTTTCCCCCTGCTGTAAATGTATCCATAGCTAAATAATAATAATAATAATAATAATAATAATAATAATAATGTATAATAAAATGACCATTGTAGTAAACATCTAATGCTGTGAAATGTAAGAGTGGGAGGGAATGAACAAATCATATTTTTTAAATGATGTAAACTAATTAATATGGCAGCTGAACAGAAATAAGATGTGGGGAATTTTAACCACAGGGCCTTTTATTTTTGTTACCTTACTGGGCAACTAGAAGGTTCTATATCCTGAGGAAAGCCAAAAAGAAAAAAAATGGGGCACAGAGATATTTAAGAATGAGTCATTTGCTTAGGCTGTGGATTAGAGAGATGAAGAATACTCATTGCTATTTGCATCTTTGCTTGAAAAAAAAAAAGGAGTATCCTGACGAGATACAAGGAGAGAGGGGCTTTTTATAACTCACCCTGTGGAATCCAAGGAATCCTACACAGACAAGTCAGTCCTAGGAAGACCTCCACCTCTTCTCTGAATCTGAGCAGTTAATGGCAAACACAAGAGATGAGGAACTTCAGAAAAACAGGCTCCCACTTCAGCCAAAATTGATGAACAGTGAGGTCATGTTACCCTAAGAGATGTGTGTGGGGTTGCTTTAGAACCCCACCCGTGATGCCAAAATCTCTGATATCATCTGGGGGAGGACTTATTAGCTCAAACAGAAGCCTGAAAGATCTTTTGGGGATCTTTTCACCTATGTATACAATTACTAACTGTACAGATCACTCCAGTTAAAGTGAAATAATGTATTTTATTGGAAATAACATAGGGGATATGCTAGCATACAAAACATACACTCTTAGGAACTATACACAGATATTAGAAAGAAAGGCGGAGAGGTTGGATAGAGAGAAGTCCAGGAAGATAGAGTTATAGTTACCAGTCTTGAAGAGAAGAGTTCAGTGAAGTGAAGATGCTTGGACTGGTGCTGAGGGTGGCACAGGAATCCAGCAGATTGTTGGTGTTTGTCTGTGGCACACTTTACTATTGTTGGGGGACTAATTTTTATACCCTATTTCATATCCTGAAGGGGTACTCTAGTTATGACCAAACCAGGATGGCTTTCCTTGGGATAGACAAAGGAAACAAAAACTCAACTGATTGCTTTAATGGCTGGAAGATAGAAACTGATGGGTTTCCAACAACTTCACAAGGTTAGACAGGAAGGGGTACAGGAGAGATTTCCATAAGTATAGATTTAGGAATTGTCACTTATTTGATTGAATCATTGCTGAAATGCCTAGGGCTGGAAGAAAGGATTAGCACATACCTCCTTAATGACTATGTTTACTAAAGGGCTTTCTGCATAATCCTAATTTGGGCTTTCTTGACATTATATTTCCTGATATATCCCAGATCACTGTGACCTCTAACTGACCTTTGGTTTGCCCCAACCAACCTGACCCTGAAAAGTGTCCAATATTTCCAATCACACAGTAGGACCCCCATATCCACTGATTCATTATCCACTGATTCAGTTATCCACAGGATACAAAATAGCACACCTACCATAGAGTCTTCCTAGAAAATGTGTCCTCTCTAGCAATTTTCTAGGTCCTCCAAGGCAACACTATGGTATTTTAAACTGGAAGTCTAACATTAAACATTAAATAGTTTCAATGGTGTTTGCTATTATCCACGGGCTTCGGTATCCACAGGGCCCCCTAGAACCAATCTCCAATGAATAAGGAGGTCCTACTGTATGAGATACCATGGGGTAGGGGTAATTAGGCATACCAACAGAGACACCCCACCCATAATTTGCAGGACATCCATGGAAAAAGGAAGCAAAAGTGTCAACATTTCTTACGGAACTTCAAATGAGAAAGACTAAGCAATTAATCACCTGGTGTCTCACGGTCACGCAACTATAAATATCTCAGCAGCTGTTCTTGTTTTTCATAACAGTATATACTATGCAGCTTTCAGTGCACTTTATCCTCATGAATTTATTTGGATCTCTGACCTTTGTACTGTCCTAAATTTAATGACTCTTTGTATTTCCCTTTTGGCTTTGTTTATCATGACTTCTGGTTTCCTATGATGGATTCTGGAATGGACGTCACTTTCATCCTCAGTGATATCATTGAATACTTGTTTATGACCTAACCTACCTTCCTCTTCAGCCAACTCCCTCCATTACCTGTGTTTGCTGTGGACAGGCTTGACTCACTTATAACTGCTGCCTCTCCTTGCAATTGCCCCCTCTAAGAAAAGGATAACCAACCACAACATTTCAGGACTTCAGTGTGGAAATATTGTCTGTACAAGAAAATGCATGTAGCTTTTCTATGAAGAAAATATGTTTTGGGGCAGAAAATGTAGATTGTGGACAAAACATACTGATTCCTTCACAAACATGTTTTTGCATGGAAAACACTGCAAAAAAGTACATATTTTGCACAGGAATCTTGTTTATTTATGCAAAGTGGGTTACCTTGAGGCTTTTTGTGTAAAAGATCCTCAACTTGCATAGACACAGATTCCTGCCCAAGAAAAAAGGAGGTGGGAGGAAATCTCTCACATATTGTATTCCTGTGTGTTTTTTCAGTGTAAAAACCCAATATTTTTATACATGAATAATGTGTCTTGTACACACACACACACACACACACATTTTCTAGTCCAAAATGCCCCACACCAATTATGTCCCAGAGTACGAATACAGTATGAAAACCATTTCTTCTCATGGATGGGGAAAAAGCATACAGAAATGAAATAAAATTTGTATCCTACTTTCTCCACACTTACCTGGGAGAAAGTGCTTCTGATGAGAACTGTATGGCTTTCTATATATGAGGCCTGTCTATTAAATAATGATACTGTGTTTCTACCTTTCAGACAAATGAGGGAGAACTGATTGTGAATGCTTAAGTGGTAAACTTGAACATGTGTGAACCTGCATGACAAACATTAACACTATCAGCCATTCAGTTAATTGTCAGTTGTCATTTTAAAGCAGCTGTGTTGCCTGTTGTGTGCCAGGAAAATGTTAAGTTTCAGAGTTGACCAACATGTCAATTTGAAATGTTTAGTCTCTCTCTCTCTCTCTCTCTCTCTCTCTCTCTCTGTCTTTCCTTTGCAAATGAAGATTAAGGAAGGACTTATCCCATGCTTTCTGCAAGCGCGCTGATAACTAAAAAGGCCAATCTGAGATAAACAAGTCCGGTTGCAGAAAGCACAACAGAAGGTCTCCTTGGGTGATGTTTCTGGGTTGTGATTCTTTCTGCGTTGTCGTTTCTCTTTAAAACTTGTTTGCCGTGAGTTCTCAAATAAGGCTGCAGCATTATAGATAATGTGTCTCCATGCTTCCTGATGTGAGGCCAGGGCGGACCATTGTTGGTGATCAATTTGGCTGAGCCTGAGATGTTGTTTAATGGAGTCCTTCTATCACTTTTTTGGAGTGCCCCTCTTATGCTGACTCGTGGTGAGTTCACCATAGAGTACTATTTTGGGGAGGTGATGGTCCTCCGTCCTAGAAATGTGCCCTGTCCAGCGCAGCTGTGTTCTCAATATCATGGCCTCAATGGTGGTGATCCCTTCTTGCTCAAGGACAGCAACATTCATCACATAGTCAGTCCAGTGCATATTTAGGTTTGTTAGTAAATTGAACAAAACAGCAACAGAATCCTTTCAAATGCTTACTGAGGCCTACAGGGAAGACTACATGTCTCATGCATGTGTGTTTGAGTGGCACAAAAGATTCAGAGAAGGATGTGAGAATGTTGAAGACGATGAACACCCTGGATGACCTTCCACTTCAAGAACCAAAAAAAAAAAAAAAAAGTGGAAGAAATCAGCCAGATCATTCGAGGAGACAGCCAACTCATTGTCTGAATGATAGCTAAAGCCATGAACATTGACAAAGACACTGCATGGAAAAGTTTGTATGAGGATCTCAACATGAGAAAAGTTTATGCCAAGATGGTCCCTAGGGTTGTCACACCAGAGCAAAAAGAGTGCTGTGAAGAAATTTGAACTGGCACTCTGCAGTAACTTGAGGCAGACCCAAACCTTTTTAAAGAATCACCACTTGTGGTAAAACCTGGTGGATCCTGAAACAAAACGATAGTCAATGCACTGGAAAACACCATAATCACCAAGAATTTAAAAAGCACATCAAAGCAAGTCCACATGCAAAGCCATGCTCATTGTTTTTCTTGACATCAAGGGTGTAATTTTGGCAGAATGGGTTCCAGAAGGCAGAACAGTGAACCAGCATTATTATAAGGAAATTTTGACAAAGCTGAAAGAGTCAGAAATAAAAAAGCTAGAACTGTGGGGGAATGGTTTCATTCTTTACCAAGACAATGTGCCTGCTCACACATCAGTTTTTGTCTGATAAACCCATTACTACACTTGAACATCCTCCACATTCACTAGATTTGGCACTATGTGACTTTTTTCTTTTCCCTAAAGTGAAATCAGTGCTTAAAGGAACATGTTTTGAATCAACTGATGGAGTAAAGAAGAAAATGGCAGATGTGCTCCATGCCTTGGACTAGTGGAAAACAAGACTGCACTGGTGTGAGTGTGAATGGGGAGTATATTGAAGGAGACAAGCATTAGAATTGTAATACATATAAATAAAGATGGTTTATTATGTCATTCTCATTATTTAATAGACAGACCTTGTACTTACAGCCAGTAGGCTGGGTCTAGATTCCATCTGAATCTGGTGATAATGGGAATGGATAAAACACAAACAATATGAACACATGAACAGAAGAAACTCAGAGACTTACTGCACACCAAAGTAAAGCGGCAATATAGCCAGAAAGTTCTGCTTTCCATGTTGCCTGAGGTAAAACTGCATCTTCTTGCTAACAAGTTTTTCCAGTTAGCAAAAAGACACAGATTTACCTTGGTCTCCAATGAGACTGGAATGGAAGAACAAAAACATCATACAATAAGGCAGCACAGAAGACAGAACCTTCCAGCTGTACTGCTGCTTTACTTTGGCATGCAATAAGCCTCTCAATCAGCACTCTTATTTCTTGCATGTGTAAAAGACACCACAAATATACAGCCATTTGTAGTCACAATATTCACATATGCACCTCTCCAGACTGAGTCTCTGTGTTGCTGTGTGTATGAAGCCATGGTTTGTGTGGTTGAAGGATGATGAACCATTTTTTTGGTAGTTCCAAATGAAATTGAGGCAGCACAGTAGTAGTAGTAGTAGTAGTAGTATAGGTTGATGATTTGATGGGGCCTCTGAAAAGGAAAGGAAACATATATTTAAGCCTCTCAAACATATTTCATCTATACTTGATGATATACTGGAAAGCTGTCTTCTTCAGCCAATTTCTTGACATTAAAAATTTATTGTTTTATTTCATTGTTTTCTAGAGTTGTTGATGTGGTACTATTCTTGTAGTGGTACAGTAGCACGTTGACACTGACAGTACTGACAGATGCCTCGAGCAGTCCATCTCATCTTTTGAGGTCACAACCTGTTTCCACTAGTTACAGAGTTACTTTCCCAGGAAACTGTCAGCATTTACATTTTAACAATTTGAAGAGTCACTTGTCTATGGAGACCATAAGATTGAATGCACTTTGTAGCAAGGTGTGGTGTACAGTCACACTAGAATTGTAATACTTGTAGAACTTCATTGATTAATGAAACACTAGATCCTAAGGTACACTAAGTTAATAAAGCTAACGGGAGAATTTTCCAGTTCCTCTCTTGATCCCCATTTAAAAAAAAAAAAATCTATAGAGAAGAGATAGGCAACATGGTGGATCCGGGGACTAGTTTTCTGTGTCTGAGATCACCAGGCTGCTATCAATAAAAGACAATTATAATGACAATAACAACAACAGGAACAGTGGCTGGAAGACCACATTTGGTTTTGAAAATTAGTTTTCTTTTTACAAAATTAAATGTGGGGGGAAAGCAGACACTGTGACCTGTTTAAAAGGTGGGTCACCACTCATGGAGGTTTTTCACTTCTTTTCTTTTCCTAAAAAGGGTGGTTGCTGTGTGTGTGTGCATGCATGTGCGCGTGTTAGAAGCTGCAAACAAGCAGTTGCTTGCAGCTTTAGGGCAGCACTCCAGGTCCAAAGCAGGGGTTTCCCCCCACATACTGAACACAATGTGATGGGAGGGAAGAAAGTATCCTTTAATCAATGAAACTGGAAGGGCCACCAAATCTGATTCTGATTTCTAACTGACTCAGAACAAAGCAATTCATTTTGTTGTGGTTTTTTTTTTTTTTTTCCCCCCCCTGGAACAAGATCATGACTTGCTGAGCCAATTCATAAATTGAACCAGGAAACAGAATATTAGCCATGGTTATTTGTAAATGTCTATGTTATGTTGGAGCTATGTTTTATTTCAGCAAATATATGTTCCTAGGATGGAGGACCATCGCCTCCCCAAAATAGTACTCTACACTGAACTCGCCATGGTTCAGCATAAGAGGGACACTCCAAAAAAGTGATACAAGGACTCCCTTAAACAACATCTCAGGCTTGGCCAAATTGATCACCAACAATGGTCCGCCCTGGCTTCACATCGGGAAGCATGGAGACACACTATCCACAATGCTGCAGCCTTATTTGAGAACTCACACCGAACAAGTCTTGAAGAGAAACGACAATGCAGAAAGAATCACAACTCGGAAACATCACCCAAGGAGACCTTCTGCTGTGCTTTCTGCAACTGAACTTGTTTATCTCAGATTGGTCTTTTTAGTCATCAGCGCGCTTGCAGAAAGTGTGGGATGAGTCCTTCCTGAATCTTCATTTGTGAAGAAAAGATATGTTCCCATATATGCATTTGCTCAAGTTAGTGTCAAGGTGGAAGGCATTTGCTGGGGGATAATTGTCAGGGAGAAGAGGGTGTCTTGTGAGCCTCTCCTGCACTGGTGGATGTTTCCTTAATACAAGGCCCTGAGAATAATATTACACCCTGATATTTCAGGCAAAAAATAATCAGTGTCCCTGAGGCAGCAACACAATCACACAGAGAAGAAAAGGGAGAACGTCTGCTGCTACACCAGCAGAGTAAACAGCCAGGACCTTTGGGATGACATTTGTCAGTCTACCACTGCCTGTTTTGCCCAATCAATCCCCATTAATTTGAAGCTTAAAAAGTCTCAATAGAGGAATCCCTGCACAGCATTAGTTGGTCTGTGCTCCTTAGGAAGGGTACAAGTTTAAAGCACTGTTGAGTTCCACTATCTCTTCTTTTTATATTGAGGTTGGAATTGAAAAGATTATTGGGTAGCAGCTCCAACATTCTTCACTATTGGTTAGATGACTAGGGCTACTGGGAGTTGCAGTCTAATGATATCTGGAAGGCTTTACCATTCCCACTCCTGAGAAAGAAAGGGGGGATTGGAATCAGTATAAATATAGGGCCTTGACTATGAGAATTTCAACTGAAGGAACCCACATACAGTCGTGCACATTTAAACAGAAAACTCTCAGATTCAATGATTAAGTATGCTACTATGGTTTGTTTAGTCATCTGTTTAATGCAGCTGTAATGTTCATACCATTGGTACTGGATATTGTTAATTACCTCTTGGAATGTCTCATGTTCAGTTTAAACTTTTGATATGGGAAATGAATTGTGATGTTAATTAACAGTGAATTAATATGTCTCCGTGATTTGATTGTGTATTCTTGTATGGCAGGGGGTTGGACTGGATGGTCCTTGTGGTCTCTTCCAACTCTGTGATTCTATGAACTTTTTTGGTTAATGGATTTGTTTTCTCAATTACTTTGAGTACAATTTATTGTGGGAAATGTGGTACACAAACAAACTATGATTCTCAACTTTGGTTCTTAAAGGCTGAGTCTTTACCTCCTTTTTGAGACAAGTTTAATAAAGGATATTACATATTGAAGAAGCCTTTGTATTTTCATATTTGGACAAACTTAACCTTCAGTGTTAACTACTACAGCTTCAGAGAAACATTATTTTTACCCCTTTGATTACCTTTAAATTTATACCAGAGCAGCACACAGAGAGACTGCTTGGATGTGAATATCAGCAAAAACATCTAAGTGAATCTTGCATGGCAGAGGCAGAGTCAGCAGAAGTGTAAGGAACTATTTAAAATTCTAGGTCGGTATTTCTTTCTGTCATGAAGTTCAGTGCTATGCTGATAGTCATGAGTCTGAATGATTACATTATTCTTTGAGGACCTTATAGTTGGATTGGCATGAGGCCTTTATGAGGCAGTGCCATCAGAAAAAAATAGCTGAGGGGGAGGAAAAAAGTCCTATTTTGCCTGAGAAACCTGTTCCACAATACCACATGAATGTGATCGACTGTTAACCTTAAGTGCCTTCATTAATATTAACTGTGTGATTGGTCTTGCAATATGTAGACAATGGCTTTCTTCCTGAGATAATGGGTAAGGGAGGGGGCTTTTATTATCTTTTTCCTGCCTTCAACAAGTGCCCTTAATATTCTGCAGACTCTTTACAATAGGAAGAAAATTAATCAGAAAAGTAACCTCTCAGATATTAGTGGACAGAAGGCATAATGATGAGATGGGAAGGGAAATGAATCATAATGACTCTTTGCCAGGTAATATCTTCCACTGATGTCTAATCGTCCATTTCATGTTAAAGAGGTCTTTCAGAATATGGGGGGGGGTAGCACATTCTAATGAACAGTGATGAGGCTCACCTCATTAATGACCTTAGCAAATGAAACTTATATTTCAAGTTGAATTGTTATCATGAGAGAGTGATTAAATTGATTCAAATTGCACCTGGTTACATGCTAATTTGAAACACATTTTTGGGTGAGCAGTCTGAACAAATTCAGTTTTGAAGACTATAATCCCAACAATATATTTTAAAACACATTTGCCTGATTTCTGACACTGGTATCTGCCAGCTTTTAAAGGTTAGGCAATACACAGAGGAAGGGGGAGGTACCTGTTCAGGCAATTTTTGATTCACCAACTTTCTTCAGGGACACTAGGCTTGTCCACCTTCGCTGGCATTCCTTCTGCAGTCTTCTAGGGTGTATGTGAAACCACTGGGGAGGGTGAAGGATTCTATCAGGCTATATTCACAAGAACGTCTCCATGCAGCTTGTATTTCCAAAGGTTATGACCGTGAATATTTTCAGACAGGAAAAAAGTCATCCTGAGGGTTCGAGAGAGGAACACAGCTGTTTCGCGGCAGGGGGCCAGTTTCTGATGACGACATCCCTCTCGCGTTACCCTCCATGTTCCTTCCGTGTCACATGGAAGGAAAAGGCACCACTTTTTTACTCACAGAAGTTCTTTGTGAATAAAAGTGTTGCCTTTTCCTTCCATGCGACACAGAAGGAACACGGAGGGTAACGCAAGAGGGATGACGTCATCAGAAACTGCCCCCTGCCACGAAACAGCTGCGTTCCTCTCCCAACAGCTCCTTCCGGATTTAAGGTATGTCTGAAAAAGTCCCACGTCTATTAAATGTTCAAGTTACCACTGTTTCAACAATGTCAGCAGTCCTGAATGCCCATGGAAGCATCAATTCCAGTAGCATCATATAGAAGCATCTGTTTACTCAGATGATGTTTTCATCTACCCCTACAACTCTGTTGCAGGAAATGTACAATTCTCAAGTACTCACATGTCTTTCAAAGGTTGGGGCAAAGCATGACTGATTCAAACATATGCCCTTTCTAGGTCTCCATGATACATGTGTTCCTCCGCCCACTTTAGGTGCTCCTCACAAGCATGTGAAAGAATTAACAAACAAATTGTACATCTACTGTCAGTGCTTCTAACAATTTATGGGTGAAGCTCTCTTTTGCCCTTTAACTGCAATCGAAGATTGGCTACCCATCCATCAGGAGAGTTGATGGAATATTAAACAGAAATTGAGAAGACAATTTAACCTCTCCCCATTTTTTTTCTAGATCAAAGTGGTTCTACCAATGTAAAGGCAAACGTGAATTGTAACTTCAAATGGGGAAGCAAAACGTTATTGTCTTTCTTTTACTGACTTTGTTTTTAGTTAGCATATGGCAATGGAGAATGTGATCCCTCCCATATACATGGACACTTTACCCACAACACCTTAGAAGGAAAAAAAGTAGATTCTGTGGCATTGTCTACTCTGGCAAGAATACAATGGCTTCCTGCCAGCATATTCTAGCCCTGGATCAGGCCTGGTGCTCTCCCATTACCCACATGAAACAGGATGGAGTCTGCACAGACACTCCAGCCCATCTCTGCAGCTGCTGCTGTTGCTTCCATCTGTGCTGCACTCTCTGAAGCCAGGAAGAGGGTCAGCAGCACATAATCAAGCCCCCCTGCATATGATCAGCCTTTATCACATGCTGCAGGTCTGCTTTCTGGCATGGAGAATGTGACATGGATGGAAGTGGCAGCAGATGCCGAGATTGGCCGGCATGGTATGGCCTCTTGCAGACCCACTGGGCCTGATCCATTTCTTCTGGAATGGGACAGTATTTCCTGGGTATTTTGCTGGAACATTTATTGGGGTTTACACCATTTCCCTCCTGTCTTAGCAGGAAAAGTGTTCTGAGGATAAGACACTTATCCTCACAATAGACACTTATCCTCACATTTTCTGGGGGCAAAATAGAGCAAAAGGCCTGTGTTTTCTGGACTGCAGGGCTCTAAGGCAGGGACAAATGGGGGAAATAGCCCATCTAGACACAGCCTGTGTCTTCAATACTGCAATTTTTCTTCCCTGGATGCATTTTATCCTCTTCATTTGAAGAAGAATCCTGCAAGCTGTGAAAGTATTTTGTGCTTTTTGATTTGTCTAATAAAGTTTCCATCCCAATATGCAGCACTAATATTAGGTCTTCTAGATTTATGGGGCTGAGTGGGCTTGTTTTGTTTTCTCTATCTGAAGGAATAGATTACTTTTACCTGAGTTTCTCATTTTGACCTTCTGCGATAACCTTGGTACAATTCTTTTTCTCTCTTTTTCTTGACACACAGGGCAAATCACATTTGCTGAGGAATTAAAGCTTCATGGAAATCAATGGGACCTACTTCCACATATTAGAGAGGCTTAATAAGACCAAGACTTACAGTCTATTTTCAAGGAAGTAATTTTCTACCAAAATTAACCACCTCTCAATTGTTTACCTTTCCTCTTAGGGTATAGATGTACTCATCCCTAGACACACATCCAAAAATGACAGTCAAACAAGACTACTAGCCAATGCAGGAAAAGTAGATTTTTATTCCATAGAGTTTAAAGTATAGAGGGTATAAAGTCATACCTGTTGCAGTGTGGTGTTAGAAATTAAATTATTTTTACATAAACAAGGACTTCATGAAAATTTGGCTGTATTTGGTTGACTATATCTCAATTTATTAAGCTGAAGAATGAACAAGACTTTTGCCCGTGGAAGCAATTTCTCCAGAAAACACCTGATTGATCATAGCTTCCTTTGTCATCCAAAGTGGGGAATTATAGTTACTGAGATCAGAAGTGTTCTGTATTTTGGATTTTTTCAGATTTTGGTATACCAGAATATAGATAGTGAGATATCCTGGAGACAGACCCAAGTCTAAACATGAAATTCATTTATGTTTCATATAAACCTTACATACATAGCCTGAAGGTAATTGGATATTCAATATTTTTAATAATTTTGTGCATGAAACAACATTTGTGTACATTGAACCACCAGAAAGCTACCCATGTGGATAATTTTGGATTTTGGAATTCCAGATATGGGATACTCAACCTGTATATGACAAGGCATTTCTGCTGTCTGCTCAACAAGATAAGTCATGCAGTAACAATCATGTCACCCACTAAGGTAATCTTTGCACCCCACATATCAAGATGAGCTTTGACAGCAGCACCAGCCATTAGCAGCTGGAAAATTCAGCAGGCCCCTCAGAATCAATTGGCCTCATGGGTGAACAATCCTAACCGGCTATCCACAGTTGCACAGGGATATATTCAGTATGAGTCCAGATCTCAGTTGAAAGTTGTCTGACCATGATAAGCAACGTATTGTAAGACACCTCCCCCCTTAACAGTGCCTGCTCCTGCCCAGCAGAGAACAGAAAATCTAGTATCCTGTTGTACCTGATGACAGCTGTAAGGTTATCATGATGGTGATTCATGGAGTGTTCTTATATTACTTCATGTTAAATCTCCCAGCCCAATCCTTGTTGCAATCATCAACATGAAGTGTAAGGCCACATCCATCAGCACAGGCAGGAAGACTGGTTAGTTGTGCTTGTGGTACACCATCAGAATTAACAGTCTGTTCCATGTAACCCAAACAAGATACATGCTTGTCTAGATGTGCAATTTACCCTGTCTTTCCCCACTTGTCAGAGCCCTATAGTCCAAACAATAGTAGGCTCTTGCCCCAGTTCACCTCTGGACAGTCCTGACAACAACCAAGGCAAAGCTGGGGAGAAGCTTGGGTAAACCCTTTAAAAATGTTTCAGAATAACCTCCGAGAAAGTCAGTGTCATGTGGGAAAACCCAGATGGGTCTGGCATGGGAATGCAGGGTGCCGTTTACATGATGAAAATGTCCCGGAAAGAATTCGTGTCGATCCCTGGCAGTTTACACGTACATCAGGTCAGGTACGTGATTTTCGGAAGGGGGCCACCTTTTATCCCTCAACCTGCGGGACTTCCAGTCCCGCGGTTTGTGCCGGTTTTTAAAAAAGTCACAGGAGGATTCGGAAAATCGTATGTCTAAACACCCCGTGACAATATATCTCAGTACTTGGTGATAACCGGAAATATATGTGACCAGGGGTGGGCTCAGGGAGGAGAGGAGGGGTCAGTCACCCGTTCAATAGATTCAGCCTCACCAGATGAAAACAAAAGCTTCCATTCCAGCTGCAAGTAGGTTTGTGTATGTCTGCATTAAATCACCCTGTTCAATGGATTTCTACATTGGGAAAACTACTTTAAACCCCCCTCCCTCCTGCATGCTTGGCTTAAATTTTAAAGAGAGAGTAAATTGTAAAGAGATCACAGACGATCGCCCATTACCCCCCCTGCATCCACTCCATTTGTTTAAAGGTACAGTAAAAAATGCCACTGTCTGAGCAGATGATCGAACATTCACACACACACACACACTCCTGCATCTTCACTTTCAATGGGCTTTAAATGGTGTTCTTTCAATTCGGAAGGACAGGGAAGGCTGTAGCCCCGAAGGATCCCTCCCTTCCTCACTTTCAGTGGGCTTTAAATGTTGTTCTTTCAATTCGGAAGGACAGGGAAGGCTGCAGCCACAAAAGATCCCTCCCTTCCTCACTTTCAATGGGCTTTAAATGCTGTTCTTTCAATTCGGAAGGACAGGAAAGCCTTTAGCCCCGAAGGATCCCTCCCTTCCACACTTTCAATGGGCTATAAATGCTGTTCTTTCAATTCGGAAGGACAGGAAGGCTGCAGCCATGAAGGATCCCTCCCTTCCTCACTTTCAATGGGCTTTAAATGGTGTTCTTTCAATTTGGAAGGACAGCAAAGGCTAGGTCGCTCATTCCTCCACTCATTCTCTTATTGCCTCATCCCCAATGCAACACTCAATCATCCCATCATCCCCAACGCAGAAGCTTTAACAAACATTTGAGCCAGCCAATAGCATCGCTCGTGGCATGAAACTCTAAAGGAAGTACATCACTGAGGTTGTGAAAAAAAGAGTAATCACATCCTTGATTGACAGCTAAAAAAAAATATATCCCGGGACCGTAAACTCGTGTAAACAAACAAACAAACAACAACAACAACAAAAACGGGGTAGTATATAGTGGGAGAAGGTACATATTGTGGGACGTGATGCCGTGTAAACAATGATCCCAGGATCTCCCGGGATATCCACTTCAGAGACAAAAATCATCTAAACAGAGAGGGACGGATACGGGATCAGGAAGTCCCAGGACACCCCGTGACAAAAACTACTGTCTAACTGGCACCTAGGAGTCTGTATCAGCATGCTGCTGCTGCTGGCATTGCTCTGAAGCCAGGAAGTAGGACCCCAGCATGTGATCAAGAGGTGCCTGCCAATACTGGCCAGTGTGTGCATGTTGACTTATGCCCTTTTCATCATGGTAATAGGGGAGATGAGGGCCAGCTGCAGGTCCAGAATTCTCTGGCTGGAAAGCAGCATATTCTGGCCAGTGTAGACAGCCCTCTAGTGGCAATGCTGGGCCTGCTAGTTGAGAGAAAATTGCGACCAATGGCAGGCATCTCATCTGTCTTCTTATCGAGCATATCAATCTTTCAACTCCATATTTTGCCCTAGAGAACAATTTTAGTAAATATAATTAGCACCCCCTCACAAATGCACTGCATCAGAATTCCTCAGTTAATTATCTGGAGTTCATTAAGGGCTCCCCCATCACCACAGAGTGACCAAACCTAACCTAATGAGCTGATCATTAGGAATCCCAGTGGCTTGATATGTCAGGGGCAGTCCCAGGCAATCCTCCCTTTCAGCTGATTTTAGAATGTCCCAGGTCTGTATTTCCTCCTCCAACTTTCTCCCTTTGTCCTTGGCTTGCTTCTATTGGTGTGAACTGAGTTCAAACATAGGCAGTTCATACCTGCCTCCTCTGCTTCTGAGTATGAAAACCTCTCTTGGGTCTCCTATAGTTTGGGGAGTGTGATCTGAAATGAGCATCCAGCAGTTAGGTGGGTAGAATGATTCCCCCCTCTTTAAATGGTGATTTGGTAATTTTTTTAATGGCTTGCAAAAAAATATTAACACTAATGAAAATACTTATTTTCATTCTGAAGGTTATGATACTTAATGTGTGCTGATCCACAAATGGATGATCAAATGAATTATTTATCTCTCTCTTGCAGTGTGTTATTTTATTTTATTTTTTAAAAATCTGTGTAACATAATTGTTGGGTGCCTCAGATCACACATGGATTCCTTTTAACTGAAACAAAACAACAGTGTCCATGCATTTCTTATAAGGTCTGGACATTTTACTTTGATGGGAGGCAAAGGTGCTTAGCACACATGCTTGGCAAGTTCATATACCTATGGACCTCTATTATTGTTTTCTTTAGGGAATGGAAAGGAAGAAGAAGGGGCACACTTGCTCTTGTGAGGGAAAATGCTGTTTCCTGTGCAAAAATGTTATTTTCTGTGCAAAAAGTGTAAATTTTGCACAGAATAAGTCTCCAACTGGCACATTTTCTGTGCAGGAAGCAAAATTGACTCTGTCAGTTCTATTTCTGACATACAAAATAATATTTTGTGCACTGTGAATTTTGCACTCAATAGGTCATTTTTGAAAACATTCTTACAGTGGGAAGGAAATCAATAAACCCACATTTTGCTCCCTTTGAGGATGAAATTAGCAAAGAACTGCATCCTTGAATTTTTGGAGATTATCAGATGCATCCAAAAATCACAGGAGCAGCATGCAAGGATGACGTTACTGTCATGTGCTCCTCTTCTGATTTTTGGACACTTCTGATAATCTTAATTTGTTAGACTTCAGTCCAAATCACGTTGGTGCTTATACATTCATAAATTCTGCTTTCAGAAGTGGTTGCATAATTTTGTCCTATAAGGAACACCCACACTGAGCACAAGCAGAATTTTGCATGAGGTAGAATTGCACATGGACACACACTTTGCATGGATGAAAGGTGTGCATCAATGCACACCATGCATTGCGCATGGATATGAATAGGTGTTGTACATGGACACATATGTGCATTTTGGTGCATTTTGTTGAATCTGTTGCACACACATCTGGAGACTCTGTCTGCAGTCACCCACTTGATGCCAAGCACACTGTTCAGTGCAATATTTTATTTCTGCCCCTTCTGACAAATTGATGCAACCTGGCAAGAAGCTGCTCAAAAGTGTTGTGTAGATTCTGGACTCTTCTGGGAACTAAAATTGGGAAGGAGGCAAAACATAGGAAATTCCTTTTTTCCTTCTCAGGCAGATGGTCTCTCCTTCTTTCTCTACCCCTGATAATGCTGCTGCTGCTTTTCCAGAGACCTAAGGCAGTATTTCTTGCCCTGGGAAGATGATGCAAGCTAGCAGGAGGTTAGAGAAATGGTGGCACAAGCAAGGCTATTTTCGACTTGGTAGCTGAAAGGCAATTTCCAGGCTTTTGTGTTGTTTCACCTTGAAGAATGGCTACTCTTGAGATTCTTTATGGACCAAAAACATGAAGCCTTCTACTTAACCCTGACTTTGCATTGTGAGTATTTGTCAAAATCCTTGAAGAGCAGGCTGTACTATAGGAAAGGTACTGTGAATTTCAGGTCAAGCTACAATTCTGGCAATTGCACTTCACTCCAGTGTTTAATATAAGTATCTATTCTCCATATTAAATTCCCAATCTGCACTGAATTATGTACTACTCTCCTTCCCATATAGAATAGCTTATGACTCATGAACAATGGTATGTCATATGAAATCCATTGTTGCAGTCCCACAATGGCTCAAGGTCCCACTATTTTTAGGTGCTGCTTATAAATGTCTTAGAGACTAATGAAAGCATGCATATGAAACAAACCTCTCATCATCAGCCATGTTGACTCAGTTGCCATCACTTCTGATGATGTTTTTAAAGAATGCTTACAGTCAACTCCTGGAAAAATTAATCTAAGTGCACTTGGTTATTTCTATTTTAGAGCTGTTAGATACTGAAGGACTCAAGCTAATCCATCAAGTTTCAGACATGTGCAAAGGATAGTATCCTCCAAAGCAAGTGAGGTAACAAGAATCAATTCTGTTCTCTCTCATCTTCCTTCATGCTGTAGGGCAGCCTACTATCTGATCAGCAGTATAGAGACAAAATGATATCAAGATAATGATGCTTGCAAATTTACAATAGTGTACACTAGAATGGCACACTCTCACATTTTGGGCTTGTAATATAATTTCTAAAATTACCACAGCTATGTTAGATGTTGCAAGGTGCAGTGGGTCATGCTTAAATATTACTGCAGAGATATACTGTACGATTTTGTTTGAATAAAAGAGGGATTGTAGTCATTGCTAATGCAAGCCTATCCATGATTCTTTCCCTTACATTTTACATTTCCCTAAACTCAAGAAATCCAAGGCATGCTCAAAATTACTGTCATGCCAGCATCAACTCAGTCATCTACATTGCTAATGCCCTCTTCCTGATATCAGCCAAAACTGAATGTTTCAAAGGAAGTTGATTCAGGAGTATGGTGAGCAGAAGTCCTTACCATTATGTTTCCTGGCTCTCTCTTTCTCTTAGGAATGTTTAGTAGTCTATGCTAACAACAATATACAACTGAGAGCATTTTGAACTGAATGAATTGCCTGGGACATTGATTGTTCATAAAGGCAACTGAAACAGAGCCTCTGTTGAGACTGGAAACATTAAAAAAATGTTTCACATATTCTAATGAAACCTTTTGCACCACTTTTGAGTTGAATAGCACTATCTATATAAGAAATGTATACCTGAAAGAGATGCTTCCCAAAAGAGAGTCCATGGCATGCTAGGTATCCATTTCTATTTTGAGCAAATGATCCTCTAAATGTAATAATCAACAAATATTACAGATCTGCTACCTGTCTGTAACAGTGTCAGATGCCTTCTGAATAAGTCTCATTCCTGCCCATCAAAGAGATTTCTAGGAGGATGTGGAGATTTAGAAATGTGAAGTTAGAGATAGAAAGACCAAAGGATAAAATTCTATTGGCCATTCAACCGATGGATGTCTTCCATCAGTAGGAAAGAAGAAGCAAATTCCTTTCACCTTCTAGCCCCTCTCCAAACACCCCACCTATACTGAGACAATGGCAACAGGGTAAGGGAATCACTAAGTTCCCCAAATTCCCTCACTGATGCATGTTTTTTGTCAGAGGAGAGATACCAGCTGGATGCCACCGAGAGTTGTCATTATACATTATCATCAGCTAGAATTGAAGTACACTCAGAGGTTTCAACATCCTTGGACAAAACATTGAATTTTGAAGGAAATTAAAAGGATTGTGATAACAACAGCAACATGCTCCAGGAAGCTGTCCTCAGTGTATAGACTGTCATTTAGGAATGCTCAAAGAAAACAATCTTAGTTTAATTTGGAGGTTCTTGGTTAATTAAAATACCTGGAGAATCTTTGTTGGGTTTTAAAGATGTTTCAAAGATGTGAGAAGTCACTTGTGGGTGGGTTTTCTCATAGATTCATAGAGTTGGAAGAGGCTGCAAGGGCCAAGTAGTCCAACCTCCTTCCATGCAGGAATACAACTAAAATACTCCTGATAGATGGCCATACAACCTCTGTATAAAGACCTCCAAAGAAGGAGTGTCCACTACCTTCTGAGACAGCCTATTCCATTGTCAAACTGCTCTTACAGTAAATAAATGCTTCATTATATTTAGGTGGATTCTCTTTTCTTGTAATTTGAATCCATGGGTTCATGTTCATTCCATCTTCTACATGACACCCCTTCAGATATTTAAAGATGGCTATCATGTCAACTCTTCTCTTCTCCAAGCTTTACATACTCAACTCCCTAAGACTTAGGACCTAAGTAATGCCTCATAAGGTTTGGTTTTGAGACCTTTTATTGTCTCAGATATCCTTCTCTGATCATGTTCCCACTTGTCAATATCCTTATTGAACTGTGGTGCCCAGAACTAGACATAGTATTTCAGGTGAGGTGTAACTGAAGCAGAAATCTTGCTTTCATCTTTAATGAAAATGAAACCTTACACCCCAAATATATCAGTCAATCTCCCATGGAATAAATAATAATGTGAGACATTTAACTGTAGTTTCTCTTATGAAAGTACCCTAGGCAGCACAAAATATATTACTTTATTCATATTTTTAAAATACAACCAGACAGACAAACACACCTGCACACATACACACGCGCACACACACCCTCATGTATACCCCTTGTTTCATAACATGTCTGTCTCCTAAAGATTTTTTTAAAAAATGGAACAAGCATTTTCTGTCACAACACAAATGTCAAGGGTATTTAGACTGTCCTATCAGTGCACAAAATATGTCAAAGGAATCTAGGACCATACTAGGCATGAAAAGCAGGCAACAGAGTTGGTTACAGAATGAAAAGAATCTATGAAGGAAATGTCATGCTAGATACTGCCAGTGACCTTTTTTTTTCAACACAATCTGTCTTTGCAATAATTTACTGCCCTAGTAAGTTAATGCATGAGAATGTCACTCTAAACAAGATGGATCATAGCAAGAGTGGTTTTATAACATTGTCACTAAAGCTTACTGCTATAAGAGGTCCATGTTTGTGGGGGGTGGCATCCATTCAGAAGCAATAGTATCTGGTATAAACACACCCCAGGAAAATACACGTTGCTCACACAACAAGCAAAATAACAGCAATAGTAATACTATGGCTCATATTACTTTATTAGACCTCCAAGCCTCCAGTTACATTAATCTTGACAGATAATTATTGTCCAGTTAGTCTGACATCAATACCAGGGAAGATTCTAGAGCAGATCATTAAACAGAGAGTCTATGAAGATTTAGAAGGCAATGCCATAATCACAAAAAGTCAACATGGGTTTCAGAGAAAAAAGCCCTGAAGCTCTTTATTCAGGACCTGTACAAAAGCTCCTTTAAAAGATATTAAGAACACATTTCACAAATGCACTTGCCAGGTGATCAGCCAGTGCCTATAAACATTTTCCCAATGATTCTGTTACTGGATATGTGCAACATAATCTTCTCTAGGCTAGGAATATGATGGAAAGAAAATTCAAAAATAATTTTTTAAAAAGATCAAAAATTATATTTTTTGAGTGTTGAAAAACCTTTATGAGAACATTCCTTGACTGACAAAATCTTTACAGTTAAGGACTTATTCTGTGCAAAATTCACATGGTTATTTTGCATTGTTTTTCTGCACAGGAAGTAATATTTCTGCATTGAAATGTTATTTTCCACATAGGAAATGCTATTTTCCTATGAGGACAATACTTTTTTTCTGTGCAAAACAGTTATGTGCAGATTTTGCAAAGAAAATGTCTCAAATTGCAAATTGTCTTTGATAACTGCGGTTTTTGAAGACTTTCTTGCAGTGGGAAGAAAATTGCTGAAATTACTCATTGCTTCCTTCAAAAATAAACTTAGTGAAGAATTACGCCCCTAGCTGGAAATACCTGAATTTAGAAATTTCAGATGGGTGAGACGTTTGATCAGTTTCTTTTTGAGAACAACTGATCAAAATTCAGAAAATGCTTCATAAATTTGACCAAAGTTGAATTAAAAAAAAAATGAATAGGGGAAAAAGTGAAGCTGAATGATTCAATTATCCCTACTTCTGGCAAACACAGATAATTTACATTAATCTGTCTTTATTGGTAGCAAACACAATTTCTGGGAGAGGTCAATAACACTGCATACCAGATTATGGAAATACTCTGGAGAAGCTAGAATCTTGCCGAAGCCTACTTTACTGACCCATTCCCTCCCTCAGAGAACAGGGCAGGTAAATGGCAATTACAAATAATAGCCAACTACTGAGCATAGTTAACCTTTGTGGACTCCTGAAGCTTGGAATTAAGAACAACTCTATGGACAATCAACCAGACAGAAAATTGGCTAGTAGCCTAAGCCTGACCAAAGGCAGAACATAATAATTTCTAATTAGGAGATCTGAGTGGTGTTTTAATTTGCTCATTCTTTCTCTTGCTTTGTCATATTTGCAGTTTCCTCCTTGAATATGCCTTCAAGAATAGGCTTGTTTCTTTTTAGTATTAGTGTTATCATATTTCCTCATCAATATACAAGGACTTCATTTTTAGAGCCAAACACAACAATATTATAATCATAGATTTATTTATTTATTCCATTTGCTTTGCTGTAAGAAAAAAAAAGTGAAAAGGCTAGAAACTACAAAATATTCAATAGAAAAGTTTTTAGTAATTAAGAAACAATGAAAATAAGAATTACGTTTGACATTTAGCAGTATGTCAGTGCTTTTACTAAAGTCCTACTAGACTTTCAAAAATTCTCAAGGACACTTCACACATTCTGTCTACTGCCAGTCTGACTGAAAGCAACATGTCTTTTATGTTTGGGAAACTTTGCTTGTATCAGAGTGGATCACAAGTACTTCTGAGAGATTCCAACTTGATAAGAGAATTGTATTCTTTCAACCCAGGGGAAGGCTTTTACCATGACTTGTTGATGACCTTCCTATTTAACAGTGACTTACACAGGTCTGGGAACCATTTAGCTAGAATCTACAAGGGACATCACTAAGTTATCACTGCAGTTTGGTAGTGTGGCAGCAGCAAACCACTACCTTTTTCTTCACTTTTAAAACAAGACTTAATGAGTAAGCTTGGAAGTTCCAAAAGAGCATTACTTTTTGGACTTTATCAGACTAGAATCCAAAAATGCTGTAATTCTACGAATAAGTTAAGCAGACACATAGTGGCCTTATCACGTTATCACACTTGTTATCACATGTCGCTGTAATCTTGTGAAAGAACTACCACAGAATTATCACATGACCACCACTAACACTTCAGGAATAGGACTTTACTTCTGTGATTTAGCATGAGTGAGATTTTGGCGGTTCTCACGAGAAGAACAAGTGTGCTTAAAAACACACACAAAAAAAACCCCTTAATTTGAACAGTAAACCAACAAATAAATACTTAAACAAACCTAAAAATGTGCAAACAAACTGGGACAGTTCATAAAAAGAGTGTCCTGTGGATAGTTTTCATGTTCTCACCCAGACGTTTTCTCACCAGGAACGCAGAGGGGGGAAAGAGGACAGCCCATTCAGGCTGTAATCACACATTTATAGCAGTATGTGTTCTCACATGATCTTCAATACCACAAAAAAAGCAATATTGAGGGCTATTGAGGGCTTGTCACATCAATGAAAAGCAACACCCTATTCATGGCTGGAGTACAGACTGACCACGCGAACATGACAACGTCGTGCGATAACAGAAACAATTTGTGCTACTGTAACATTGTAATCATGCAATTTTGCTGTGTCTGATAAAGTACTTTCTTAAAACAGGGTGTGCACTCCTCATGCAGCTTCTTTTTTTTTAAAAAGAGGATGTACAGTTAAGTTGTTGTTGTTTGCTGCCACCGTGCTGCACCAGTGAATCTGGCATTGACAAGAAAGTGATGTGGGCAACAGAAAGGTGATTTTATAACTCAATAAAAATCTTTTCTATAGAACCATCTTGATTTTTTTTAAAAAAAAATAATAAGCTCAATCATTTTGCAGTAGGAGATAATAGTTCTCTCCACTTTTCAACCAACTCAAATTTGGCTGGAACCAAGCCACCTCTGTCCCTCTGAGTAAGTTAAAGATTTATCTTCAGCTAAGAAAAGAATTCAGGGCATCTAATGGATCTCTTCCTCTTTGAGATGAACACTATAAACCCTCAGAAATTTTATCCAGGCCTCTTAAGTATACTGGCATTTGTAAATAAAGGTAAGGTAACTTTCTATATTTGTGATGCCCAAAACATCAGACACTGAAAACATAAAGTTCCAGCCTGATGATAATTGAAGCATGAACCAAACTCTTCCATAATTTAATATCACTGATAGTGTACTTGCAGGATGTATGGAATAATACTATTAATACTACTAATACTAATACTATTAGTCTAGGGAGAGGATTATTGAATTCTGGTGTGTGTGGTTTTCCTGTTGCTTTACCTATAGTTTAGTTTTTGTTTGGTTCCACGCTGATCTGTTGTTATTTTTTAAAAAAATACAGTTATCAAAAAGTATGTTAAAAATTAAGTCTATGTCCAAAATTGCACTAACAGTCTTCTTCTCCCTTCCCTGTTCTGCTCTCCATTACCTGACAACTGGCTTCAGAGGGCTTCCTTGCCCTCTAGAGCATGTGTGGGCTGAAGTGGGGACAGCAATAGTTTCCCTCCTCATTCATACTAACAAAAGCATTTCCATGAGAGGAATGACCATGAACTTCATTGGAACATTTATCAGTCCAAGCAATATGAACAAGGTGATTACCTCAAGGGCTTATCAACTGAGTCAGGATATGCTGGCTGCCTGCCAGCATAACCTGGTCATGGATCTGGCCCATTCTGCCCCTGTTACCTGGACAGAGCTGGACAGAGTCCAGTCAGAATATTGGCCTGTTGCAGCAGCTGCCATAGCCACCTCCATTTTCTTTGCTTTGCTGGGTCCAGGAAGCCAGCCTGCACCATATGACATGGCCCCTGCAGGTGACTAGTTTTAGTCACATGCTGCAGGTCTGCTGCCCAGACCTGGAAGAGTAAGGGCAACGAGAAGCTAGAATGATGGGCCAGCCTGCAGGGATGGGCTCCTGTGGACATGCTGGACCTGATCTATTTCCTCTCAGCAGAAATGCAGTAAACCAGATTTTTTAAATAAACTACTGTATCAGGCCCTACCCCAGCTCGCCCCTGTTTGAGTCCCATATCTGCTCTGATGGTGGTGAGGACTGCCTGAGGGCAGAATGAAGCATATGCCTTGCACTGTTTGGATTGCAGGGATCTCAGACAGGGGTAGAATGGGGTAAATAGCTCATGTAGATAAGGCCTAAGACACGATGGTCTGAATCCAATGATTTGTCCCAGTAAGAGCACACCCACTGAATCAATAGAACCCCAAAGTATTGATTTATGAAATTTCCATCTGGAATACTCACACTTTGTAGTCACTTCATTGTTTGCATGCTGCATTTGTGTTTGCAACAGTAATCTTTGTTTTTCCTGTAATAAACAAACAAGAGAAGAGACACATGTGATATGAAGTTTCAATTGTACTACAACTGTTAGCATGCTCTACTACCCCCTCCCTGTGATATCTCATAATTGGAAATACTGGACACATTTTGAGGTTAGGTTGGCCGGGGTGAGCCAAAAACGTCAGGTGGAGGTCACAATGACCTGAGATGCATCTTAGAAATAATATGGCAAGGAAGCCTATATTAGGGATTGTGTGGAAGGCCCTTAGTAAACAAAGTCATTAAGGAAGTATGTGTTAATCCCTTCTTGAGGACATCAACGATGAGTCATTCAACCAAACAATTAAGTGACCATTCCCAACTCCCCCCCCCCCAGGAAATCTCACCTCATAGCTCCTCCTGTCCAGCATTGCAAGGTTGTCATAAAACCATCAATTGCTATTTCTGAGACATTAATGCAATCAGTTAAGTTTTGGTTTCCTTTCCCTATTCAGTGTGAAAGCCATCCAGGCTTTGTCCTAGCCAGAGTACCACTTCAGGATATGAAATAGGGTATAAATATTAGTCCCTCAGCAATAGAAAGGTGTGCTATGGTGGATGAACCTGGCCACTCTCTTTCTCAGCACGCCTCCAATTTGGAACCTCCAGTGCCACCCTCAGGTCCCTGAGTATCTTCGCTACATGAAACTCTGCTCTCCAAGACTGTTAACTCTTGCCCTATGTCTCTGAATCTCTTCCTCTATCCAATCTTTCTGCCTTACTCTTCTATAGTCTTGTATGGGTCTTAGGAATGTGTGTTGCATGTGTGAGATCACTTTGTGTTATTTCCAATTAAAATTCTCCATTTCACCTGAAAGCTGGAGTGTCCTCTGCAGTTAATACTGGTATACATAACTGAAAAGATTCCCTCAGTTAACCTCCTCTTGCAGGCATCCATTTGAGCTAATATTTTCCCCAGCTAATAATAGAGATTTTGGTATCACAGGTGTGTCTCTAAAGCATCCCCTACCTCTTAGGGTAACTTAACTGTCACATGCAAGAGAGTTTCTAGCACCACTCAAAAAGCCTAATCCTATCCTTGCATGCTAACTGGTAAGAAGATAAAATGCTGGCAGGTAATAGTGTTATCCTGAGGCTGGCAGAAGGATGCACATCCTGCTTATGAATGTCTTACTGGCTTGATAGTTTCCTTCAGAACTCAGCATATGTTTCACTTGAGAAATCTACAGCCTTCACTCTATTGATTTTCTCTGTAGGTGAAATTTTAGTGACAATTCTAATGTTATATTATCATACAGCTAACTGATAGGAGAAAACCTATCATTTCAATAAACATTGTAGCCAGAATCATGTACGGAAGTTACATCTTTGTAAGTGGACTTAAATAAGCAGGAATTGCAACTGGGCAGTTTTGTAATATCCACATCCAGTAGAGGGCTGAAATATCAACCCTACTGTTGTCTCCCAAGTAAGACATGGAGCTGAATTTGAGCCCTGAATCTGGATGGAAAGGAAAGCAAACACAGAGAGTTCTTTAGCTAAAGGGACCACAGTTCCAGCCTCCTCTCAGCCTAGTCAAAAGGACAAACTTTATTTGAAATCTTCAGCTATTAATACAGCTTTCAGCATTACATGAACTGGTGTGGGCACAACCACACTACACAAATAATCCAGTTTCAAACTGGATTATTTGCCATGGCTCCTTCCTATGGAATTCTGGGATTTGTAGTTCGATGAAACACCAATACTCTGTGGCAGAGAGGGCTAAAGACCTTGTAAAACTACAAATCCCATAATTCAGTAGGAAGAAGCCGTGACAAATAATCCAGTTTCAAACTGGGTTATTTGTGCAGTGTGGATAAGGAGAAAGTGCACATGAGCAACATTTGTTTTGCATCGGTTGTGAGGCCTTTTTTCTAAAGAACAGAGCCTTCACCCATCATTCCTGTGAACAACAGATGTTTTCAGGGTAGGAGAGTTAGTTTCAAAATTGTTCTTACTGTCTTAATCTATGACCTGATCTATGATCCATGATATGCAATCTATGACCCTGAACACAGTTCTTGCAATTACAGCACTTTGCAAAAAGGAACTGAGACAGACTCAAAATGGATTCAGAGATTTTTACCCACAGAATGCCTTCATTTTGAATGGCTTATAAACTCAGAGATAAAAACTAAATGCTTGAATATACTTTTGCACCCAACAATTCCACCCTTTGGTGCAATTGTGTCTACAGGAGCCAAGCTTCACCATTTTCCAAAACCCTGGTCAGACTGTATTAAATATTCAGTTGCTCTCTAAAAGTTGCTCATGGCAGAGCATCCATACAATAAACAGGGTTAAGCTCCAGTTTTGGAGTCTGAGTATTTAAGCACAGCAGGACATTATCATGGGGGCACACTGTAAACAACAACAACCAAGTAACAGCAGCTGACAAAGTGACCAATTCCACAACAGGACCAATGCACAATGGGACAAGTGTGCATCAGGACTGATGCCCATTAGGCACCAATGCTCTCTGGGAACTCTTGTCATTGTCCCAATACACATCTCTGCAATTAACTAAGTTTCTTAGCACCTCTGCTACTTAGCTATGTAGACATAAAATTATGTTTAGTAAAAGGTGATATATGATTCGGGTGTTCATGTGTTCCAAGTCTGGAAATACATTATATGTGTGCAGTCACAAAACTGTATGCTATAAATGGTTTATGTGCTTTAAAATTCAGAAAACCAGTAAGGTCTTGTCCTAGAGAACCAAACAGAGTGGGGTTTTACAGTTTGGAAATGTTTGTCCAAGTGGATTGAGACTCCATCTCCTAGAAGCTTTGCTCCAGGCTTTAGTTTTATCAGCTTGCCCCAAACTTGTCAATCTGTGGTGACAACAGCCAAATTGTTAAGGAAAAGCTCACTTCTGGGTTTTCTCTAAAATGTTCCAAGATGCCTAATGATTTCACGCTTTTTCAGAACCATCCCTCTAGCCACAATATTCACAGCTTTTGTATCTAGTTCTGAATATTTAAAACACAGTAGCTTAAATCTTCAAATTCTGGATCATCTCACTCATATTCCCTTTGAATCATACATGGCTATCTACAGCAAATGACATGGACAACAGATAGTTGCCACATTCGTGAGTGGGAACAGACACTCTGTTAAAAACAGGCAAGCAGGCAAGCCTGTCTCTCCAACTCATTAGACAGCTATTGCCTAGGGAATGTAAAGAATATCCACTATGCCTCCTCATAAGCCAACTTCATAGATATTCACATCCCCAGGCAGCATATGGCTAGAATACTGGTTCCAGAGAAATGTTTTTGAGCTTTTCATCTTCAGGGAGCTAAGGGCTTGACTACACTGTGGGTGGGGGATCCAGATGGGATCCAGACTACTTTGGCCTGAAGCTGTGGCACATGAAATTTGGACTATTCTGGCCCAGATTTCAGCGTCACACATGCTAAAGTTGAATCTGCATTAGTTTTTTTAAAAAAACTAAAGTTGTTACTCATGCTTGACACTAAGGTCTTGGAAAAGCAAAGCACCAGAGGTCATCACCACAGGCAGTCATCTCTTTGAGGCAGAAAGGGCAGCTACTGGTGGCCCTTTGCTTTTCCTGGAGCTCAGTGGGGTGATTGTGCTTTGGAAAAGCTAAGCTCCAGCAGTAGTTACTCTCTCTGAAGCCAGAACCAATGCCTTACTCAAGATGGCAGGGTGGGCAGTCATTCTGCCTTCAGAGAGGGTAATTAGCAATGGTGTTTTGCTCTTCCCAGAGTTCAAAGGGACAATTTGTGTACCAGAAAGCAAACCCCCAGTGGTAGCCACCCACTCTGAAGGTAGAATGAGCACTTGCCCCACCATCATGAGTAAGCCACCTGTTCTGCCTTCAGAGTGGGCAACTACTGCTGGAACTTTGTTTTTCCCAGAAAAGCAAAACCCCAGCAATAGCCACTCTCTCCGAAGCCAGCATGGGCAGCTTACTCATGATGTCAGGGCTCACTAGGTGTTCTTACCTCAGAGAAAGTGACTAGTGCTGGGGCTTTGCCTTTGGATTGAGAAGTGGTGCCAAGGAAGGAGGAAATTGCAGTACCTCAGCCAGCACTTGCCTCCTCTCCTCCTCCCCTCTGAATCCAGTGTGGATGGATTGTTCACACAGCAGTGTTCTCTGGAGTTTCCAGTAAACTCATGGGAAAACTGAGAGTTTTCTAGAACCCAGATTAAGGAGATATTCCCTGAGTCTAGTGTGAATAGGACCATACAGCATGTGTCACTATTGTACCAGATTTGGGGGGAAAGGCCACACATCATGTGGCATTATCAGGCTGGATTCAGGGGGGATTTGGGGTTTGTGGCTGCTGTAGACAAGCCCCATTTCACTGTGGATTTGTCCATTGAAGAGCTTCTTTGCATTGCACAAGAGGTATGTTCTTGGGCACACAGGTCATGCAGTGTGCTGACAGGCCTACTGGGTTCACTGTTGTCTAACACAAACTGAAGACACAACCTAAAACACTTCAAACACTCCCTTTGACTATCAATCACAGGGCAAGATCAGAAGTGGTGAACAGAGAGTTGTCTGGGCTATCTTGTGCACTATTACTGAACTAATTCAGAGCCATCCATATCTTATGTCTTACTTGGAGATGGATAGACAAGGAAGAGGGGAGCCAAGATAATTAGCTCCAGGTGGAATCAAAGCAGGCTGGCAGTCCTGCCCTGGAACTTGCATAATCAAAACCTGGATCATCCCATGCAACTCTTTAAGATCACAAAGTAGATACAAAGCCACTTCATCCTGTTGAGTGTCATACACTGAAACACCAATTGCAAAGGAACAGGAAACACTAAACTAATTAGGCTAGCTGTTCTGATTTACAACCAGCTATGTTTTAGTACAGCCAAAGTCATTCCTCTGTTGCACACAATAGAAACAATACTTCTTTATTTGATGTTTCTTTTTCTGTGGCTTTCTGGATTTTAGCAGGTACCTTGGATTAATCTCTGTGGGACTCTCTGCCAGGCATTGTACCTTGCTCAGGAAGAATGTCCACATTTAGACCCTGGATTGCCTTGACCACTTTCCTGCTTTTGCTGGCACTCTGTGTATGATCCTGGCTTCACTTCTTCACTTTCTATGCCAGTGGACAACAAGTGCATTCACCTACATACTTGTCATCTTTTGCATGACACCAAGGACTTTGAAACTCAGCTGAAAAAGAACTTTTTAGAGACTTTATCTGTTTTACTCCATTAAACTTTAGTTAAATGGAGCTGAATATATCTCAACATTTCATAATGTCATTTGTGCCCTGTAAAACTGGTGGAACATGTTTTGTTATTTTAGGGACATTTTTAATTCATTTATTTCTTATTTTCAGGGGGAACTTTAATTTATGACAAGATGGAAGATGTTTTTTCTCTCTCTGCCCTCCAGCACAACATAAAAAGAGGATCTGCCATGGCTTTAAACCATGAAAGACTTGCTGTTGAGGAAGAATGCTGTCAGACTGGCCCTACCATTAAGTAGATCAAGTAAAATAGTGGCAGGTCTTGGGGGTGGGCAATCATTCTCCATGTTTTGTTTTGTTTTTAGGACAGATTTGGGTATGACACACAGCTGTCCAGAACTAGCCTGTTGCCCTCAAGTGTGGTGGAAAAGGCTGTTCCATCACCAGGACTTAAATATATTCAGATGATAATACAACCAGCTTTCATTTGTGTAATGGACATAGGGAAAACATCTTTCATTTGCCTCAGGCAACAAAATCTCTTAGGCCAGCCCGGGTGACAGTGATCCAATTTGCTGCAGACTGATCCAGAGGACAATGTGATGCCATACTGATTTTAAAAAGAAGGAAAGATTAAAAAAAGGACGATAACTCTGCTTCTTCACCTTAAGTAATGGTAAACTTATTTTTAATGAAAATTTATGAATGCTGAATTACGTTGCTGTCTTTGTGGATTATTTTCATTCCTGACTTGCAAACCCAATGGAAATACCTAGAGCAAATAGTTTAGCTCTGCAACTCAGAATGCAATCCTAACTGGTGAAGATTGCCAAAGGCCAGCTCAGTCAATTGGATCTGTGCTGCAACCAAACCCCTCTGAGGCTAAAATTCTCTGAGATTAGTTGGCAGAAGATTGTACCTAATTCTAACCCCCTCCACAGCCAGCACATCTTTGAGTTAGGATTTCACTGTCATGATCCAGCCTCACTATTTTTTCAAGTAATCACCAGTCTCTTAGATAGGCAGGAATAAGAAAAGTCAAGACAGAGTTTAAGCCTAAGCATTTATAGCTAGCATACATGTTAACATAGGAGACTGGGGAAGCAGGCGGGGGGGCAAGGTATATCAAGTTCAGTATTGTTTCTGCCTCACAAACATTTCACCTCCCTTGCATCTCTTTGAAAAAATTTAGAAAGACATTGTGGTAAGTCTGCAATAAAATGCAGAATTTTGCTACCTGCTATTTTTTATGTTCATAGTTTGGTTAGAGGAAATACCTCTCCATCTTTCTCAACACATACAGTGCAGTATTATTTTATGGATTGCTTACGAGTGAGCTCAATAGGAACTGGAACAGTCAAGTAATAACAAAATCAGCACTTTGAGAAATCAAACTGTAATAGAACATTGCATGCAAGTTGAAAAGCCTTGCATGCAAGTGAAACTGCAAACATATTTGAGACTGAGGACTATGCTCTTATCCAGAAGTGAAATATACATTCAAACATCTTGTGGACTTCAAGGGGAAAAAAAAGAGGCTCCTTTGAAACATCACATCATGTATCCTGCTTACTATAAGTCAGGGATAGATAACTGCGAAAGGTTGAAGGGTATTATTATTCCCCGGTGGGACCTCAGAAGGCTTCACAAACCTCTGCTGGATCCCCTCACCCTTGTTAATGTTTTTAAAATAGTTTCTGTGCTTACACAATGCACAATACACAATATAAACTACTTGACTACATACTAAAAATGAGCAACATTAAGGTTAAACATAAAAAAGAAAAAAAATGAACAAGAACCTAACAACACCCATGCAGACAAAACAGAAATCAAGTAAACAAGCACAACAAATATTGCCCCCCCAGAGGATTTCCCACTTGTTGCTGATTACATCTAGTTAGTATAACATTACTCTATAACCTATTTCCAAATATAATTAAACCTTTATAATACATAAAGAAAAGGGTTTGCTCTAGGTAACATTTTTTTAAAAAAGTAGAGCATCCAATTCTATTCTTAACAAAGTGAATAAAAGGCTGCCAGGTGTCCAAATGTAATTATGTGGGATTTCATGCTGCACCCCCTTTTAAAACAAATTTCCTTTACTTTAAAAAAAATATATTTTCCTAAAATGACACTCACACTATAGAACATGGATGGGCAATTGCAGCAGATCTGTGGGCCCACTTGTTGCCCTTAGATTCTTATGGCAGGCCACATAAACTGTTCCAAATGCCAAAACAAAAATTGAATGCACCTGGAAGTCCATTTTTGGTTTTGATAGAATCATAGAATCATAGAATTGGAAGAAACCTCAAGAGCCACCCAGTCAAACACCCTGCCATGCAGAAATACTCAGTCAAATCATTCCCAACAGATGACCATCCAGCCTCTGTTTAAAAACCTCCAAAGGAGACTCCACCACACTACAAGGCAGTGTATTCCACTTCTGAACAGGTCTTACATCAGGAAATTCTTCCTAAAGTTTAGGTGGAATCTCTTTTCCTGTAGTTTGAATCCATTGCTCCATGTCCTAGTCTCTAAAGCAGCAGAAAACAAGACTGTTCTATCCTCAGTATGACATCCCTTCAAATATTTAAACATGGCTATCATGTCCCCTCTCAACCTTCTCTTCTCCAGACTAAACATGCCCAGCTCACTAAGCCGCTCCTCATAGGGCATGGCTTCCAGACCTCCCACCATCCTGGTCACCCTCTTCTGGACACATTCCAGCTTCTCAATATCCTTCCTGAATTGTGGTGCCCAGAACTGGACACAGTACTCCAGGTGAGGTCTGACCAAAGCAGAATACAGTGGCACTATTACTTCCCTTGATCTGGACACTATACTCCTACTAATGCAGCCTAGAATTGCATTGGCTTTTTAAGCTGCTGCATCACACTGCTGATTCATGTTCAGCTTGTGGTCCACTAAGACTCCTAGATCCTTTTTGCATGTACTGTCCTCAAGCCATGTGTCACCCATCCTATATCTGTGCATTTCATTTTTAGTGCCCAGGTGTAGTACCCTACATTTCTCCCTGTTGAAATTTATTTTCATAGAATCATAGAATTGCAGAGTTGGAAGAGACCACGAGGGCCATCCAGTCCAACCCCCTGCCATGCAGGAAATCACAATCAAAGCATCCCCGACAGATGGCCATCCAGCCTCTGTTTAAAGACCTCCAAGGAAGGAGACCCCACTACGCTCCGAGGGAGTGCGTTCCACTGCCGAACAGCTCTTACTGTCAAAAAGTTCCTCCTAATGTTGAGGTGGAATCTCTGTTCCTGGAGCTTGCACCCATTGCTCTGTGTTCCAGTCTCTGGAGCAGCAGAAAACAAGCCTGCTCCATCCTCAGCGTGACATCCCTTCAAATACATAAACAGGGCTATCATATCGCCTCTTAACCGTCTTTTTTCCAGGCTAAACATACCCAGCTCCCTAAGTGTCTCCTCATAAGGCATCATTTCCAGACCTTTCACCATTTTAGTTGCCCTTCTCTGGACATGCTCCAATTTGTCAATATCCTTTTTGAATTGTGGTGCCCAGAACTGGACACAGTATTCTAGGTGAGGTCTGACCAAGGCAGAATAGAGCGGCACTATTACTTCCCTTGATCTAGACGCTATACTTCTATTGATACAGCCCAAAATCACATTGGACTTTTTAGCTGCCTCATCACACTGTTGGCTCATGTTCAACTTGTGGTCTACTAGGACTCCTAGATCCCTTTCGCACGTAGTCTCATTCAGCCAGGTCTCTCCCATCCTATATTTATGCATTTCATTTTTCCGCCCTAAATGCAGTACTTTACATTTCTCCGTATTGAATTTCATTTTGTTAGCTTTGGCCCAGCTCTCCAGTCTATCCAGGTCATTCTGAATTTTGATCCTGTCCTCTAGGGTATTAGCTACTCCTCCTAATTTGGTGTCATCTGCAAATTTGATAAGTATGCCCCTAATTCCCTCATCCAAGTCATTGATAAAGATGTTGAATAGCACTGGGCCCAGGACAGAACCCTGTGGCACCCCACTGGTCACATCTTTCCAAGACGAAGAGGAGCCACTGCTGAGCACCCTTTGGGTTCGGCCGGTCAACCAATTACCAATCCATTGAACAGTTAATTTGTCTAGCCCACATTTTACAAGCTTGTTTGCAAGAATGTCATGGGGAACCTTGTCAAAGGCCTTACTGAAATCAAGGTATGCAATGTCCACAGCATTCCCTTTATCTACCACACTGGTAACTTTATCAAAAAAAGAGATCAGATTCGTCTGGCATGACTTGTTTCTCTGAAACCCATGTTGACTTTTTGTGATTATGGCATTGCCTTCTAAATGTTCACAGACTCTCTGTTTAATGATCTGCTCTAGAATCTTCCCTGGTATTGATGTCAGACTAACTGGACGATAATTGTTGGGATCCTCTTTTTTCCCGTTTTTGAAGATGGGGACAACGTTTGCCCTCCTCCAGTCTGCTGGAACGTCTCCTGTTCTCCAGGAGTTCTCAAAGATTATTGCCAATGGCTCTGAGATTATATTTGCCAGCTCTTTTAGTACTCTTGGATGTAGTTCATCTGGTCCTGGAGATTTAAATTCATTTAGATTAAGAAGGTATTCCTGTACTACCTCTTTACTTATTTTGAGCTGGATTTCCCCTATTGTGTCCTCTGTTCCATTATCCTCAGGTTGGTCCTCCTTTTCCTTTTCTGAAAACACTGAGGCAAAGAAGGTATTGAGTAATTCTGTCTTTTCTCTGTCCCCTGTTAGCATTTTGCCATCTTCTCCACGTAGTGGCCCTATCATTTCCTTCTTCCTCCTTTTGCTGTGGACATACCCCAAAACCCCCTTTTTATTGTTCTTAACCCCCCTAGCAAGCCTGAGCTCATTCTGCTCTTTAGCTTTTCTGACTTTACTCCTACACGTGTTCGCTATCTGTTTGAATTCTTCTTTGGTGATTTCCCCCCTTTTCCATTTCCTATACATGTTCCGTTTAAAACTTAGCTCCATTGAAAGTTCTTTAGTCATCCATCCTGGTTTCTTGAGACACCTCCCATTTTTCTTCCTCAATGGTACTGTTTGAATTTGTGCCTTCAGTATCTCCCTTTTGAGAAAGTCCCATCCGTCTTGAGGTCTCTTCTCTTTTAGTATTCCTGACCATGGGATCACCCCCAGTATTTCCCTGAGTTTATTGAAATCAGCTCTCCTAAAGTCAAGAATGCGTGTCTGACTATGCCTGGCTTCTCCTTTCCATTGTATAACAAACTCCAGGAGAACATGATCACTCTCACCTAAGGATCCCACCACTTGCACCCCATTAACCAGGTCATCTCTGTTGGTTAGGATCAGATCTAAAATTGGTGACCCCCTTGTTGCCTCTTCCACCTTTTGGACAATGAAATTGTCTTCCAGGCATGTAAGGAATTTGCTAGACCTTGAAGTTTTGGCTGAGTTAGATTGCCAGGAAATATCAGGATAGTTGAAGTCACCCATCACTACTACATCTCTCCTTTCTGCATGTGTGTTCATCTGTCCTACAAAGGCATCATCCAATTCCTCCGTCTGATTTGGGGGTCTGTAGTAGAGTCCCACAATAACATCCCTGTTGTTTCCCTCCCCTTTAATTTTTATCCAGATGCTCTCCACCTGGCTTCCAGTATTGATGTCATGGATCACTTCACTGTTATAAATATCCCTGACATATAATGCTATTCCTCCTCCTTTCCTTTTTGGCCTGTTTCTCCTATAAAGGTTATACCCCTCTATTCCTACATTCCAATCATGAGACTCGTCCCACCAGGTTTCAGTAATGCCTATTATATCATATTTGTTTTGTAGTATGAGGAGTTCAAGTTCATCTTGCTTATTTCCCATGATCTGTGCATTAGTGTAGAGACATCTAAGACCATGTGTTCCCTTTACTTGCTGCCTGTGCAAGTTTTTTTTGCCTCCCACTGTTGTGTCCTTGCGCTGTTTGCCTTGTTCCCTCTATGACAGTTTGACTATATTCTCCAGCCCTTTTGCCTTCCAGAATACTGTCTCCCTCCCCCATTTGACTCAGTTTAAAGCCCTCCTGATCAAACTCTTGAGACTGTTGGCAAAAATGTTTCTTCCAACTGTTGTAAGATGCACCCCATCTCTTGCCAGAAGTCCCCTCGCATGGAAGCGCAGTCCATGATCCAAGAATCCAATTTGTTCTTGGCGACACCATCTACGGAGCCAGTTGTTTACGTCAGCTATTTTCCTCTCCCTTCTTGGACCATGCCCTTCAACTGGCAGAAGAGACGAGATGACAACCTCTCCGTCCATTTCTTTCAGCTTCCTCCCCAGGGCCTCATAATCTCTTCTGATCTTGGGAAAGCTGTGCCTTGCAGTATCATTGGTTCCCACATGGACCAAAAGGAAGGGGTAAGTCTTGTCAGCCTCTTGGTCACATCACAGATCTTTGCCCCAGGGAGACAACACACCTCCTGAGTCATCTTGTCAGGGCCACATACCACTGCTTCTATACCCCGCAGCAAGGAGTCCCCCACCACCACCACATGCCTCCGCCGAGGCTTCGCAGCTGCTGTTCCTTGCGGTGGTCCTCTCAAGGTCCCCTGCTCTACCCCTGAAGTCTGTCCATGCTGTTCTTCCTCGTCCTTGATAAGGGAAAGGGCTTCGAATTGATTCTGTAGCTGCAAGCTGCTCGAAGAATCCCTGGATTTTCTTGTTCTGTGTGTGACATTCCTCCAGCTGTCTACTTCCTGTGTCTGTGAAGTGACCCTCTCCTCCACAGCCACTTCCTCTGTGCGGGCCCCATCCAAGACTGTTCGTTCTGTTCTGTCCAGGAAAACCTCTTGCTCGCGAATCTGTTGAAGTGTAGCTACTCGTGTCTCCAGCTGCTGTACTTTATCCTCCAAGAGGGCTACCAGCTTGCACTTGGTGCATGTGAAGTTCTCCACGTCTGTAGACAAGAAGACAAACATTGCACAAGTGTTGCAAGTGACTGCTGCAGTCCCCTCAGTGTCCATGGTGAGAGCTTTTAGGTAATCTAAGAACTCTTAGTTAATGCTGAGAATGCTAAGCTGTACTTTTAGGTATGCTGTATTTTTGTTTGGTTACTGAAATTTGCGCGCCGTTAGGCTTGCGCCTCAGCAACAAGCAGCCTCTCCCAACAGTTTTAAAAAAATTCAATCTCCCCAGTAAGAATGGCTGTCCAGAAGCTGCTCTCCTTCTCCCTGGCAGGAAACTCACCTGGAAACTGGCAGGAAACTTGCTGTCCAGAAGCTGCTCTCCTTCTCTCTGGCAGGAAACTTCTCTCTTGCAGGAAATTTTGTTAATATTGGCCCAGCTTTCTAACCTGTTCAGGTCATTTTGAATTCTGATCCTGTCCTCTGGGGTATTAGATACCCCTCCTAATTTGGTGTCATCTACAAACATGATGAGTAAAGCCTCTATTCCCTCATCCAAGTCATTGATAAAGATGTTGAATAGCCCAGGACAGAACCCTGTGGCACCCCACTGGTCACTTCTCTCCAGGATGAAGAGGAGCCATTGGTGACTACCCTTTGAGTTTGGTCAGTCAACCAATTACAAATCTGCCTAACAGTTGCATTGTCTAGCCCACAGTTACTAACTTTTTTGCAAGAATATCATGGGGGACCTTGTCAAAAGCCTTACTGAAATCAAAATATACTACATCCACTTGTGTTCCCTTCATCTATCAAGTTTTTAACTCTATCAAAAAAAGAGATAAGATTCTCCGGCATTACTTGTTTTTGAAAAATCCATGTTGACTCTTAGTGATCATGGTATCCCTTTCTAAGGACATTTTCAGACAGTGCTTACCACGGGATCAGGTCCTGGGAGAGGAATGGTGCTCTTGCGTGGCAGGGGGTCCTGTTTGGACACCACCGTCCCTCTTCTGGGATCATTCGTGGCATGTCTGTGAAGCTTTGGAAGTGGCCACACCATATTTTAAGCATGGGCAACTTCCGTGCTTAAAATATGGTGCGGCCGCTTCCAAAGTTTCACGGACGTGCCACGATTGGCCTCGGAAGAGGGACGGTGGCATCCGAAAAGGATCTCCTGACACGCAAGAGTGCCGTTCCTTTCCTGTGACGTCATCCCGCGGTAAGCACCATCTGAAAATGTTCTAAGTGGTTACAGACTGTTTTAATGATCTGATCTAACAAAATGAAATTCAATATGGAGAAATGTAAGGTACTTCACTTAGGGTGGAAAAACGAAATGCATAGATACAGGATGGGGGAGACCTGGCTGAATGAGACTACGTGTAAAAGGGATCTAGGAGTCCTAATAGACCACAAGTTGAACATGAATCAACAGTGTGATGCGGCAGCTAAGAAGGCCAATGTGATTTTGGGCTGCATCAATAAAAGTATAGTGTCTAGATCAAGGGAAGTCATAGTGCCACTCTATTCTGCCTTGGTCAGGCCTCATCTAGAATACTGTATCCAGTTCTGGGCACCACAATTCAACAAAGATATTGACAAATTGGAGTGTGTCCAGAGGAGGGCAACTAAAATGGTATAAGGTCTGGAAACCATGCCTTATGAGGAAAGACTTAGAGAGCTGGGTATGTTTAGCTGGGAAAAAAGACGGTTAAGAGGCGATATGATAGCCCTGTTTCAGTATTTGAAGGGGTGTCAAATTGAAGATGGAGCAAGCTTGTTTTCTGCTGCTCCAGAGACTAGAACACGGAGCAATGGATGCATGCTCCAGGAACAGAGATTCCAGCTCAACATTAGTAGGAACTTTCTGACAGTAAGAGCTGTTCGGCAATGGAAAAAACTCCTCGGAGCATGGTGGGGTCTCCTTCCTTGGAGGTCCTTAAGCAGAGGCTGGATGGCCATCTGTCAGGGATGCTTTGATTATGATTCCTGAGTGGCTGGGGGTTGGACTAGATGGCCCTTGTGGTCTGTTCCAACTCTACAATTCTATGATTCTATGTTTCTATGATTCTATGATCTAGAATCTTTCCTAGTATTGATATCAGGCTGACTGGGTGGTAATTATTCGTGTCTTCTTTTCCCCCTTTTAAAGATGGGGACAACATTTGCCCTCCTCCAGTGTGCTGCTTCCTCTTTTGTTCTCCGGGAATTCTCAAAGATTGTTGACAGTGGTTCTGAGATTATTTCTGCCAGTTCTTTTAATACCCTTGGATGAAATTTATTTGGCCCTGGAGACTTCAACTCATTTATACTAGCCAGGTATTCCTGAACTACCTCTTTACCAATTCTGTGGTGTATTTTCCCTACTTCATCATCTGCTCCATCTTTCCCAGGTTGTGCACTGTTCCTCCTTTGGGAGAAGACTGAAGCAAAGAAGGTATTAAGTAGTTCTGCCTTTTCTCTGTCTCCTGTTATCCTTTTGCTATCTTCTCCCCGAAGCGGCCCTACTATTTCCTTGTTCTTCCTTTTGCTCAGGACATACCCAAAAAACCCTTTTTATTGTTTTTAACCACTCTAGCAAGCCTGAGCTCCAGCTGAACTTTGGCTTTTCTGACTTTTCCCTACATGAGCTAGCTGTTTGTTTGAATTCCTCTTTGGTGATTTCCCCCTTTTTCCATTTCTTGTACATAGAAACTCCCATCCTTCATGAACTCCTTTATCTTTTAGTATTTCTGACCATGGGATCACCCCCAGTAATTCCCTAAGTTTTCTGAAATCAGCTTTCTTAAAGTCTAGAACGCATGTCTGACTGTGCTTGGCTTCCCCTTTCCTCTGTATAACAAGCTCCAGGAGAAATGGTCACTCTCCCCTAGGGATCCCACCACTTCTACACAATTAACCAGGTCATCCCCATTGGTGAGGATCAGATCTAAACTAGCTGATCCCCTTGTTGCCTCTTTCACCTTCTGGACAATGAAATTGTCTGCAACGCAAATGAGGAATTTGTTGGACCTTAAATTCTTGGCAGAGTTGGACTTCCGACTAATATCATGATCATTGAAATCCCCCATTACTACTACACCTCTCCTTTCTGAGTGTGTGGTCATCTATTCCAGAAAGGCATCATACAAGTCTTCAGTTTGGCTTGGAGGCCTGTAGTAGACCCCCAGAATTATATCCCTGCTTTTTCTCTCTCCCCTAATTTTTACCCAGATGCTCTCAACCTGATTCCCAGGATTTAAGTCATGGATCTGTTCACAGGTGTACACATCCTTAACATATAATGCTACTCCACCACCCTTCCTGCTTGTTCTATTTTTCTGAAATAGGCTATACCCCTCTATTAGTACACTGCAATCATGAGACTCATCCCACCAGGTTTCTGTGATGCCTATGATGTCATATTTGTTTTGCTGTGCTAAGAGTTCAAGTTCATCCTGTTTATTTCCCATGCTCTGTGCATTCGTATAGAGACATTTGAGACCATGGGCCATTTCCCCTATCTGCCTTTTAAAGGGTTTATTCCTCCCATTGTTGGGTTGGTGTGTTATTTACCTTGTTCTCTGTATAACATTTGGGCTATTTTCTCTAGTACTCAATGAACTCCTGCCTTCAAGAGCACTGTCTCCCTCCCCCATACAACTAAAGCCCTCCTGATGAGATCTTTCAGACTCTTTGCAACAACATTCCTACCAACTGCTGTGAGCTTCAACCCGTCTCTTGCAAAATGTCCACTTCCCTGAAACCGCATCCCATGGTCCAGGACGCCAAGATTGTTCCCAACAGCACCATCTGTGTAGCCAGTTATTCACCTCCACTATTCTTTTCTCCCTTCCTGGGCCATGCCCTTCCACTGGAAGTATAGATGAAATGACTATCTGTGCATCCAGGTTCTTCAGCTTCCTACAAAGCCTCATAATCCCTTGTGATCTTCTGAAGTATAGTGTCCAGATCAAGGGAAGTAATAGTGCCACTCTATTCTGCCTTGGTCAGACCTCACTTAGAATACTGTGTCCAGTTCTGGGCACCACAATTCAGAAAGGATATTGACAAATTGGAGCGTGTCCAGAGAAGGGCAACTAAAATGGTGAAAGGTCTGGAAACAATGCCTTATGAGGAGAGACTTAGGGAGCTGGGTATGTTTAGCCTGGAAAAAAGACGGTTTAGAGGCGATATGATAGCCCTGTTTAAGTATTTGAAGGGATGTCACGCTGAGGATGGAGCAGGCTTGTTTTCTGCTGCTCCAGAGACTGGAACACGGAGCAATGGGTGCAAGCTCCAGGAACAGAGATTCCACCTCAACATGAGGAGGAACTTTTTGACAGTCAGAGCTGTTCGGCAGTGGAACACACTCCCTCGGAGCGTGGTGGGGTCTCCTTCCTTGGAGGTCTTTAAACAGAGGCTGGATGGCCATCTGTCGGGGATGCTTTGATTGTGATTTCCTGCGTGGCAGGGGGTTGGACTGGATGGCCCTCGTGGTCTCTTCCAACTCTGCAATTCTATGATTCTATGATTCTATGCCTTGCAGTATCATTGGTTCCCACATGGACCAAAAGGAAGGGATAATGGTCAGAAGGCTTGATGAGTCTTGTCAGCCTCTTTGTTACATCTTGAATTTTTGCCCCAGGTAGACAGCACACCTCCCGAGACATTTTGTCAGCTATGCAGACTTCTGCTTCTGTTCCTTGCAACAGGGAATCCCCTACCACCACCCCTTCCTCCTCCTTCGAGTCCTGGCAGAGGCCACTTCATGTGCTGGCTCTACCAAGTTTTCCTGTATGTTCCCTGAGGCCTGGCACTGCTGCTCTTCCTCTTCTTCTTTGAAAAGAGAGAAAGAGAGAACTTTAAATTGTTTCTGTAGCTTCGAGCTGGCTGAAGGAGCCCTGGCCTTTCTACATCTCTATATCACATTCCTCCAAGTGTTCATTTCCTGTGTATGGGCAATGGCCTCCCTGTTATGACCCGCTTCCAGGATGGTCTTCTCCACTCTTTCCAAGAAAACTTCTCACTCCCTAATATTCAGAAGAATAAATACCCTGTCCTCAAGATGCTTGACCTTCTATTCCAGCTGGGCCACCAACTTGTACTTGCTGCAGGAGTAGCTCCCCACCTCCTCTGGCAAGGAGACAAACATCCCACAGGTGTTGCAGGTGACTGCAGCAGCTCCCTCACTGGCCATGTTCAGTCTTTTTAAGTAGTCACTGAAAGGGAACTTTAGGTTTCCCTGTTCAAACTCCTCTAGTTTCCCCTCCTCCACCCAATGCCAGTTGGCTTTGTTTCTCACAAGAGCTCCTATGCCCTTCTTATGTTAGAACTGTGCACGCCACAAGACACTTGTCACTGAATTTCTAAGATTAACCTGGAAAGATTGCAGAAGCAGTTATATAGAACTAGTGGCTTCTACTTCCACCCCCAGGCAGCTCAGCAGAAGCCCTTCCCCCTCAGAACAGAACTCTGTGCCTCCCCCTCAAACTCCCCTGCTAAACACCCACGCCAAATACCCCTGTTGTCCTCTCTCCTGTTCGCCTCACTCCTGTACGCTCCAGAGAAAAATCTGATAATTTTTTTTTTTAATGGAACAGTGCAGAGGAGCATGTGTCCTAATTTTTAAAAGTGCATTAGCACTCCTTAAGGCTTTTAGGAGAGGCAAGTCAGTCCTTTCTTTGGCCTCAAAAAAGGTGGTCTGAGGAGGGGTCAAAGACCACACAAATAGCCTTGGACGGCTGCATGGAGCTCCAGGGCCAATCTCTTTTTCCCCTATCTCCCCAGCTGTGAAGGCAATTTTGACATGATTTAGTTCCCACTCTGGACTATTTCAGATGCAGGAGAGATATTTTTAAATGCAGGAATTAAACTACAGGGTGTGATGGTGACTGGGGGAGGGGATGAGTTGGAGGTCCATGCAGGCTTCAAAAACAGACTCAGGGAACTATATGGGTCCCACAGACCATCCTATGTTCACCTCTGCTGTAAACAATCAGGAAGCCAAGAAGGCAAATTCCCTCTTTTCCCCTGCCTGACTTCCAGTTTCTACCCTAACTGATACTACAGAATTCTATGCATCAATGAGATTCATATGTTCCTACCAGACTGTTATGAACACCTTAAAAAAATTTTTTTATCTTCTTCTTTGAACCCACCAATGTATACTTTTCCACATGCACAGGGAATCCTTAGAGTATGTAAGACAACAACAACAAAAACAATTCATTTTCAGGATGGTTTCCTTTTAGGATGGTTCCATGTGGGCTAGGAGGCAAAACAGAAATAATTTAAATAAAAATAAATAAATTATAAATTGATTAGGTACTTAACCACCTGACCTCACATTTAGAAGTAATTATTACTTAAGAATAGGGGATTGGTTCCATACCCTCCAATTATCCTGATTTGCCAGAGACAGTACTGATTATTCCTCTGCTTTCCCGCTTTTTAAGCTGCTTTTAAAATGTCCCAGTTTCTCTCCTCTCCTCCCACTTACCCCCTTTGTCCTTGGGTTATTTGGTTGCTGCAGACTGAGTTCAAAGTAAAATGTAATTTGATCTGGATTAACTTGGGGGGAGAAGAGGAGGGGTGGAATTTTTCCCTTCCCTGTAGATTCAGGCAAAAGCAAACTCTCCTAGCTTGTGTGTACTGCCTTATTAATAACTTTTGCCATCTTGATCACCTGATGATGTTGCTTGACCCCACATATCCATCTGTTTTCATCTGTGGAATATTGGAGGGAATGAGGTTCCCCAATCATTAGAGGGAATATTGGAGGGAATGAGGTTTCCCAATCATTTTGCTCTTTCCCTGTGGTAAATGTGGCTACAGAATCCAAGAAAACTATGAGAAAATAGCAGAAGAGCTTTGTGGGTTTCAATACTGTATATTATTTGACAAAGACTGCCAGTCAGCAGTAGCTTCCCCCTTTTTTCTGTTGGGAAGTAGTGGACAGAGCAAAGACCTAATCTCTAAGCAAATTTATTTGACAGTGGTCACAGTTAAAAGAATTTATATAAAGGGATGTCAAATGAGGTTTTGTGATTTTAAAGATTTTGGGAGTAGAGGGGTGGGATCCAGAACACACACACACACACACAGACAGAGAGAGAGAGAGAGAGAGAGAGAGAGAGAGAGGACATAAAATGATATTTACTTTTTGTGCAGATAATGTGTGCAAATTCCAGCCAAGAAATCAATGGAAACATTAAGCCTGCCTCTGTCCCCTCTACCTCCTCTCTTTGAAAGCATTTCTGTTGATTCATGGCTTTACTAATGACAGGTTGGATTATTTCTCTTCAAAGCTCTACTAGGACTTTCTGTATGCCTCTGAATCAAAAATAGTGACCTCTGAAACTCACACCTGGTGAAGCTTGAGAAGACATTATATCAATATGCAGGAGGGGAAGGGGAGAAGATGAGAAGCGGGACTTGGTATTTAAAGCATTTACATTGTATGGTTATTAGCTTATCTTTCTTGCTGTTCTGCAATTTTTAAATCATTTTATTCTATTTGACTAAAGACAGTTAGGCATCAAAACTGGTATGACTATACTTTTATCCATTGTTCCCCAACCTTAGAACCCCTTTGGCCTGCATTTTCCATCCTCCTCAGATAACAATGTCAGTGGCAAGGAATTATGGGTACTGTAATCCAAAAGCATCTGGGGACACATCTATGGGGAAAACACATTTAATTTGTGCTCTCTTAGCTAGCTGCTAGAGTTCCACCAGAGGTAGCACTAGACGTGAGTGATGCCAACAGAAGTCTGATTTTATGTTCATTTATACTGGTTAGTTCCTAGGTCTCATACTGTTTGCTGCTCAGAGGGACCTGCATTACCCATGCTATCAGCACCTGAAGGGATCATTGGATCCAAACAAATGTGGCTCTGCATACTTTACTAGGCCTTAGAGATTTTGTACAATAAAATGTGGGCACTTGTATTTTTCCCCTCATTGGGAGGTAAATATATAGCACCCAGTGGAGGGCAAATCAGATTAGACTATCAGCCTGGACTGAGGGTTAACTGCAACTTTCATGCCATTTCTCCAATCAGAGTCAGAGCTCCCAGAAGGTGCATTAAAGTAAAATGAAAATTTTAGGAAATCAAATTATGAAGTACTTGTTCCTCACATAGTTCCTATAACATGTCCTGGCCTCCCAGAAATAGTTACATGCTATCCTTGCTATCTGTTCTGCAGCAAATGACCAGGGAAGAAACAGGTCTCATAAGTACCCAAATGTGTTTCAGAAAACAAAGGTTGCTTTCTCAGGAGCATTTGGCAACCTAGAAAAATAAACTACTTAACTCTCTCATTATGGAATCAAATCTGTGCATTACTAAATTTAGCCACATCTGAGAACTCATTCTGCCATTTACTGCAGTCAGTGCCTTTCCATTATGACTTATGCAACCACTCTGGGAACAACTTCACACATATAGATATCTTTGCTATAATAGTGGTTTCAACAAACATATAGCCCTCCAGATTGTGATGAACTGTTACCCCTTCATTGCTTCCCATTGGCTTGGCTGGCAAGGGCTGATGGTAATTAAAATCTAACCACATCTAGAGAGCCATAGTTTCCATGGTAAAGGGAGGAAGAGAACCATTTCGCATCTCATTTTGTGATAACTGGGGACAGTTGTGGTATGAAAGTATGCCGAGTTTATAAGGACGAACCAAAATAAATGCACAGTTACATAAGGAAACAATTATCACAGTACCCGATGAAAGAACTTGGTACTAAGTCTACCAGCTTAGGAAATAAGATGAATCTTTTTCTAGCTTTCACAGAACTCACAGATCAGTCACTATACAATGCTAGAAATAGAGAGTTATGAGAGAGAGAGAGAGAGAGAGAGAGAGAGAGAGAGAAGGAGGGGAAGAGAGAGAGAGAGAGAGCCATCATTAAAAAAAAACTGCAGTAAAGCTTATCATATCAGACTAAACCCTAAAATGGAAATTCTAGAAGACTTAGATTTAGTTGATAGTTGACGTGACAGCTCTATCATGATCAACTTCATTTTTGTTCTTTTAGGTTTTGCTATTAATAACAATTGTAAATTGCTTTACAAAGAGACATTGATAGGAACAAAAAATAATAATAAAATAATATGTGCACCCCACGTTTGCAAAGCAATCTTCTCCAAATAACTTCCCATCCAACTTTATAGAAATTGTTACCTTCTCTTCTTTCTATGCTTCTTTAAAGGGCCTACACTCCCTGTGGTGACACAAATCTTCCTCCCTTTTTAAGAAATTGTAAATGGGAGTTCTCCGTTCAAAATCAATTTTCATTATTCTCTGATTGTACTCTAGGAGTTATGAAGAACAAAGAATCATAGTGAAAGCTAAGTATGAGGGCTTCTTTGGTTTTGTCCCTCATTTCTAATATATTTCCCTCAACATTTGAAGAAATATTTTCTCTTAAAAGAAGAAAGAAAAGGATGCATAGACCAATCTTTGTCTGAGAAAGACAAAGCAACACAGGCTGCAATCCTATATCCATTGAGAGTAAGCCAAACTGAAATGAATGGAACATGCAGAGTCATATAAAGGACTTTTCTAGCATTTTAATACTGCAATACTATGCAAGTTTATTTAGATGTATTCAGCCATATTCAGCAACAGGTAAATCTGTTTAGGACTGCAGGCTACAGAGATTTATTTTTTAATTAAAGTGTCAGCTCGTGTAAATCATAATCATTTTTAAAAAGTATAAACAGATGATAACATTACAGTTGTTGTTGAAACAACTAAGAAATGATGGTGAAATCAGTGCACAACTGACAGTTTCTAATTTTAAAATACCCTCTGAAGAGAGCCAATGAAAAATTCAATGTTACAGAAGTTGTTTCAAAGGAAATTTCCCAGTTTTCACCTCTGATCAGTGCAGGGAGGATGCCTTCTCCTCCAAATTATGTGCAGACTGTGGGACTTCATACATAGCAGCTTGATCCACATGCTACCCATGCCTTTGATAGCATTGGAACCCACATGATGGCAACACTTCTTATTTTAACAGTGTAGAAGATGGAAGAAAATGCTGTTTCAACTATCTCAATATCTAGGCTTGTAAATGTGAAATCCAGTACCTTGATTCAATCTGGAAAAGTAATGGGCAGGCAGCTGGTAGAGCCCTAGCATTACTTGTGTAAGATGCACTGAAGCTGGCCCTGACACAAGAAACCAAAATACACTTATTGGAATGCTGGAATTTTGGGCTATCAATCATTTGCTTTCTTAGGTATGGAAACAATATTCAAAAATATTTGGAATTTTTGTTTTAAGTGTTTCCCAGTGTAGGGTTGTGACAAGGTCAATGCTGGGCTGATGTGAATCTTCACAGTTTGGGATTAATTCCACATGAAATTTGCACATGGGAGTTTCAAGCAGGAAAACAGCATTTTCTGTACAGGAATTGTGTGCAGAATAAATCCCCAAGCATAGCATCTTCTGCGTAGGAAACAACATTTTCTGTACAGAAAAAAAAAATATTCCTGTAAATAATACTTCTGTCCAGAAACATTACTTTATGTGAAGAAAATGTTTCCTATCCAGTCTTCCTGTAAAGGCTAATTAGATTTTTCAACCCAAATCCTTGAGGGATTTTAGGCTGCCCAATCCCTAACTTGCTTTCCTTGCACAACAGCATTTTCTGTTGTAATTACAGTCCCCTCCGTCTCTCTTGATTTTAATTCTACTTCCATGTTTGCAAACCAGGTTGCATTTTTGTGAAACATTTAGGTTTATCTCAAAGTTTCTTCCAAATTGTAACCATATAATTTTTATTAATGAGGGTATTGTTGTTCTTACCTCTTCTAGGAAGGTTTTATTGGGTATTCAGCCTAAATTGAGTTATGTGAGTGGCATACCTAGATGTGTTTGTTTGTTTGTTTGTTTTTGCTATTCCAGTTATAGGTTGTTTTAGCATCTCCAGTACTTCTGGAATTATTTCTGTTTCCAATGGCTAACTTTTTTTTCTTTTTTCTTTTTTTTTCCCAACTTCCCATTCTTCAGAACTTTCAAAGTACTGGCATCTTTTTCAATTTTATCGAGTTGTAACTCAAGACAAAGTTCTTGATTTTGGTTTCCCTATTATTGTTATGTTCTTTGTTATATAAAGGCACCAGATCCTGTGTGATATTGGAAGCTAAGCAGGGTCAGTCCTGGTTAGTACTTGGATGGAGACAGCCAATGAATACCAAGTGCTGTAAACTATTTTTCAGATAAGAAAACTAGCAAAGCATCTCTGAGTATTCCTTGCCTATGAAAACCCTATGAATTTCATGAGGTCACCATAAGTCAACAGACAACTTGAAGCCACATACAAACACATGCATCAATCTAATATCCTGATTCTCTTGTGACTACTGTCACTACACTATACAATAATTGATTTGTATCTTGAAGAGTAATTGTTCGAATTGTTGGGATTGTCAAATCAATATCAATGTCTTCCATAAACGGTTTCAGTTCTTTCTTTGGCAAAAGTTTTGAGCCTTTCCCTTGTCTGAATATTATACATTTCATCAATATATTTTTTCGTTAATTCAGCTTGTTCACCAGTAAGCATCAGTATGTCTTCTCTTTCTGAATTTTCTATCAATATCCTCTTATCATCTACATTTCCAATATAATAATAATAATAATAATAATACTTATTTATACCCCGCCCCTCTGCTAAAAAAATTGGGGGTGGCTTCCAACAATTAAAACATTATAATAATGACTAAAAACACCACCCACCCCCACCCACCCCCATAAAAAGACAATAAACACTATAAAATTAAAACCATCTAACTAAAAACACATTAAAAACTAATATATACATAATTTTAAAAAGCCAGGAGACGCAGCTCCTGAAGCCGGGATCTAATCAGGAAAGGCCTGGTGAAAGAGATCCATCTTTAATGCCTTTTAAAAGCTACTCAAGCTTGTCAACTGATGGATCTCGTTCGGCAGGCCATTCCATAAATTGGGGGCAATTACTGAAAAGGCCCTCTGGGAAGTTGCAGACAGCCTAGATTTTTGTGGCTGAAGCAAATTCCTCCCAGAGGACCAGAGTGTGTGGGGAGGATTGTATGGGAGGAGGCGGTTCCAGAGATAAGTTGGACCCAAGCCATTTAGGGCTTTAAAGGTAATAACCAACACCTTATACTGGGCTCGGAAACTGATAGGCAGCCAGTGGAGAGATTTTAATACTGGAGTTATATGATCTCTCCGAGATATTCCTGAGACCACTCTGGCTGCCATATTTTGTACCAACTGAAGTTTCCAGACCAATCATGTAGAGCACATTGCAGAAATCTAAACGAGAGGTTACCAGCCTGTGCACCACAGTCTCGAGGTCCCTTACTTCCAGGAAAGAGTGCAGCTGGCGTATCAGCCGAAGCTGATAACAAGCACTCCTGACCCTCACATTCACTTGACTCATCATCTGAAGCGATGAATCAAGGAGCACCCCCAGACTGCGAACACAGTCCTTAATGGAGAGCGTGACCCCGTTCAGGACTGGCGGTTGCAACCCAACTCCTGGTTTCGGGGCTGCTACCTTGAGCACCTCTGTTTTGTCCGGATTTAATCTCAATCTGTTTTTCCTCATCCAGCCCATTACTGCTTTAAGACAGTCATTAAGAGGAGAGATGCCATTGGAATTTGAGGCCGATGATCGGGACAAGGAGAAATAGATCTGGGTTCATCAGCGTACTGATAACACCCAGCCCCATAACTCCGAATAATCTCACCCAGCAGCTTCATATAGATGTTAAACAGCATCGGGGATGGGATGGCACCCTGCAGAACACCACAAGTAAGCTCCTTTCTACTGGAGCAGCTGTCCCCGAGCTGCACCCTCTGGGACCTGCCCGAGAGGAAGGACCGGAACCACTGGAGCGCAGTGCCTCCGATTCCTAACCCACTCAGGAGATCCAGGAGAATGCCATGATCTATCGTATCGAAAGCCACTGAGAGGTCCAGAAGCACCAACAGGGACACATTACCCCTGTTGATGTTTAGACGCAGATCATCAGTCAAGGCAACCATGACAGTCTCAACTCCAAATCCCGTCCTGAAGCCAGTTTGAAATGGGTCTACATAATCAGTTTCATCCAAGACCACTTGGAGTTGAAGAGCAACTACCCTCTCGATCACTTTGTTCAAAAATGGTAACATAGAAACCGGCCTATTCATGTTCATGTCCATGGGGTCTAGGGAAGTTTTTTTTCAGGAGTGGCCTAACCGCCGTTTCCTTTAAACAGGATGGAAGAAACCCTTCCCTGAGGGATGCCTTGATGATGTCCTTAAGGAACACCATCAAGGTAGTCCCCCCCGGATGGCCAGCCATGAAGGGCAAGGATCAAGAGGGGAGGTCATCTTCCTCACTCTACCAAGTAGCTTGTCCACATCCTCAGTACTCACAGATTGAAACTGATCCAGTAAACTTACATCAACGAGTTGCTGGACACCTCGTCAATTGTTTCTGTCAAAATGCTGGCATCTAAGTCGGCTCTTATCCGAGAGATTTTAGCTGCAAAGTAGTCGTTAAATGTGTCACAGCAGGCCGTTGTTGGGTTAAGCAATGGGTTCTGTGCAGGTATAACCTGCGTCATCTCCCTTACCACCCTAAACAGCTCTGCTGGATGGGACTCTGCAGACGTGCAGAGGAGAAGGATCTCTGTGCTGCACATATTACCTCTCGATAGGACCGAAGAAAATTCCTATGTCGAGTCCTGTCAGATAAGAGTCAAGTTTTCCGCCAGTTGCGCTCTAGTCGTTGTCCAACCCACTTCATTTTCCTAAGCTCTGAAGTATACCATGGCTTACGGTTAGAAGCAGGTTGGAAAGGACGCTTGGGAGCGATCGTGTCAATAGCCTTGGTAAGATCGGTGTTCCAAGTATTAACCAAAGGTTCGACAGGGTCACCGGCGTTAGCAACCATTAAACCCTCCAAGGCTTTCTGGAATCCTATTGGTTCCATTAGCCTTCAGGAGTGGACCATTCTAATGGGTCCACCACCCCCGGTGGGGTGGGAAGAAACTCTTAGTTCAGTCTTGACCAGGAAAATATCCATCCATGACAATGCCATGGTTTTAATAACCGCCACCCACGGATATTCCTGTTCCATACTAAAGACCACATCGAGAGTATGACCCACACAATGTGTGGGCCCAATGACCAATTGGGATAGGTCCATGTTTGTCATGGTTTCTATGAACTCCCGAGCTGCACCAGTCAGATTTGTCAAGCTGGTATCGAGTGGAATGTTGAAGTCGCCCAGAACTAAAAGTCTGGGCGACTCCAACAGCAACTCTGAGACCAGCTGTGTCAGCTCAGTTAGGGAGTCTGCTAGACAACAGGGTGGTTGATATACTAGCAGAATCCCCAAACTATCCCTGGTCCTCAGACTAAGGTACATACACTCAAAGTGGACTTTGTTTCAGACAGGTATCCTGGTCAAGGTCAGATTGTCCTTATAAAATAGAGCCACTCCACCACCCCCCGCCCACTTCTCCTCACCTGCTCACTGACAGAATACCTGGCTGGGAGGGCCTGCACCCACGTGACAGCACTATCCTCTCCCAGCCAGGTTTCTGTGAAGCAATATTCTGTGAATATTAGCTTCATCTTCAGTATTAGTGATCTATATATAGTGGGCCAATCATCTACTGATCTACTGATTCAACCCACAGTGAATTCAGACTACAGTACTGTATGCAACACAATAAACAAAACCTGTACTTTACACAACACATTTATGAGGCTGGAGAAGTGCAGAGAAATGTGAATGTGAGGCTGCAAATACTTTAAGGTGGTCGGAGTGGTTAAAGAGATTCACTCTTTAGATTCAAGATGTTTATCAAATTGAGGAATGGTATAAAGAAGTTGGGTATATTGCTATTAATCATAAATTAACATGTAGACTTAAAATAAAAAAGGATTATGGAAAAGTAATGATTTTGATGAAATATGGAAGCCATTTGCAGACTTTTTTAAAAAAAAGAAAAAAAGGGGTATACACCTCCAAAAGAGTCATTGCAATATTGGAAAATTGAATAAATGGTATAGATGATCTTGGGGGTGGGGTGCACTTTGTAGTATTGTTCAGATTATCTAATTTACATAATGTAAAGTAAATTGGCTTGCTCTAGTTGGCAGCATAGGTGAGGCTGCAGAGAGACATGAGGATCTGTGAAATAGCAGGAACCTAGTTGCAGTGCTTGGCCTTCCCACTATTTCACAGATCCTCACATCTCTTTGCAGCCTGATCTCACATATAAGCTTTGCTTGTTTCCAAATTATTGTGGGCTCACACTCACAGCTGGTAATACTGGATGGATTATTATTTATTGATTTATTGTTTCATTATTTTATGTATTTATATCCTGCCTTTCTTCCAAAATAGGGACACAAGGCAGTTAACAATGAGTTTAAAAAATACTAATTAAAACAATTAAAACAATACAAAAATATTAAAAGTATAAATTTGAAATTTTAAAAAATAAATTATCTATATTGTTAAAAACACTAAAATATTAAAAATATTAAAATAGGGTAAAACTATATGTGGACCTTAAAATCCAAATATCGCATCATTTACAAGCACAACCACCATCAGATTGTAAATGCCTGGTGGCAATAGCATGTTTTTAACTGTTGGTGAAAGGACAACAGAGACAGGGCCATCTTGGCCTCTCTAGCGAGGGAATTACAAAGTGAATTCCACTGAGAAGACCATCTCCCCTGTTCTTACCAAACAAGCCTAAAAGGGTGGTGGGACAGAGAGAAAGGCCTCAGCAGATGATCTTAGACCTCTGATGGGCTCAGAATGGGAGGTACAACCCTTCAAATAACCTGGAACAAAGCTGTGTAGGGCTTTATATGTCAAACCAGCACTTTTAATTGTGCCCTGAAATGGACTGGCAGCTAATGGAACTATTCCAGTAAGGGAGTTGTGAGCTCCCTGTAGCCAGCCCCAGTTAACAACTTAGCAGCTGCGCCTTGGGGCAACTGAAGTTTCCTAGCACTTTTCAAAGGCAGCCCTAATAGAGCACATTGTAGTAATCCAAATGGGATGTAACCAAGGCATGTACCACCATGGACAGATCTGACTTCTCTAAAAATGGGCACAGTTGGAACACTAGCTTCAGTGGTGCAAAAACACTCCTGGTCACTGCTGAAACCTTCAGGCTCAGAGCTGAATCCAAGTGTACTCCCAAACGGCAAACCTGCATTTTCAGTGGGGAGTGTAACCCTGTCTAGCACAGGCTGAATCCCTAGTCCCAGATCTGTCTTTCAGCTGCCCAGGAGCACCTCTGTCTTGTCTGGATTAAGTTTCCATTTGTTTGCCCTCATCCAGTCCATTACTGATGAGTGTCTCAGAATAAGGCAGCTACCTATGCACAATAAGGATATTGTGACACCAAAATCTTGACCAAAGGAATTTTTGGAACTCTTCTCAAGGACAAACCTATATCAATGTAGTATCTAATTTAATTGGTTAATTTGGCACTGAATTCCATGAGTTATCGAGAAGTGGTCTATGGTGAATTGCCAGAAAACCAGGAGAATGTAATAATAATATGGCAATATATATAGACACTGGAACATTGGGTGAAAAAATGCCAGTCAAAAATATCAGATAGCTTGAGAAGCACTTTTCTAAAGTATATGTAAATGGAGAGAAAATCCACAACCTTGCCACATCGGGAACTGTTTGTGAAATCCATTCCCATTTATGAGTCATCAAGGTATTGTTGCAATAAGCACTACAGAAAACTCTACCAGTAATTGTAAAGTAGGCTCAGAATTTGAGATAGTAGGGTTTTTTAAACTGGATTATTTATCACACACATGACTTTCCCTGAATTGTTTGCCAGTTAGCTATTGTAAGGAGACATAAAGCTCAGCATCTCTGAAGGAATTAATGATAGTAATCAAGAGGTATTTATTCTTTTTGATTCCTGACAGACAGGAAAAATAAGATTAAGTCAAAAGCCAGTGAGGTTACAGTGGGATAACTCAATTCTCTTTGATATTTTATCTGTTAGAAAAGTCAATACCTGTGATTTTAGCATTTCTCAATGAACTGATAGTTTTGCAAGGCCTCTGGGTTAAATTCCTCTGTTTCACACCCTGTTTTCATTGATAAAGTTGTATAGCAAAGAAAGTAAGTATATTAAGGTATACTAATTGAAAGCCTTCAAATATCATTTGATGGGCCAACATGTCTGAAGGTTTCTGTGGAAGTAGAAGTTGTGTCTCTATTTTATGTCACACTTTATTTCAAATTGGAGGAGGACATATATCTGAACTCTAAACTCAGGACCTGCACAGATGACCTGAGTCCAGGTTGTCTGATAGCCTGTTTTGCCCTCTATGAAACGTTTGAGGCTTAAAGATCTTTAGGGGAGACTATTCTCTTTATGTCTCATCACCTTCACAATCATGGTCAGTAAGAAAATAAGAACAACTTCAGTGGCTGCCCTCAGATTGCATATTATATCTTTTTTTTCTAGTTGTATCTTTTCTTAATCATGTGATGATCCCCCATGATCCTAATCCTAGAAGAAAGGGTATTGGGAGACTCATTAACTAATTAACTCCTTGCTAATGAAGAGTGTCTATAATTTAATGGCAGGAGATCTGCCCTTCATTCCCAGCCATTGTGACCACCAAAAACCTCTGGCAACAAGAAACTTCTTCCTTCTTCTCTGCCTTGAATCAAGATGGATGCATAGTCATGTTGAAAGAACCAACACAACAACCTCTATCCTGCCTCTGGTCAAGGTTATAATTGGTTACCAATGTATGATTCCATTGCCTGAAAAGTAACATTTGGAAAAGTTTGGACAGTCACCCCTAGATGTTTCCATATATTTGATCATGGTGACAACACTGCTTCCAACAGCTGCTAGAGGCATCTGCCACTGGAAAGACCCCTTCTAGCTCTCTTTACTACATTCTTTTCAGTGCTGATGATGCAGGGCGCATACGCCCATGATTCCAGATGAAAAATGGTGCTAGCATTGTAGACAAGAGAAAAGTAGCCCACCTTCTCTTCCCATCTTCTAAAGAGCCTCTAACTGTGATTGTATCCTGGCTCTCAAGGCAATCTTTTCATCGAGACCAAAAAAGTGTAGCCAGTAATGCTAGCAGAACTAAGCAGAGAAACACAAGTATGTTTTATGCCTGCTCTAAATCTACTCGTATGAGGCATTTCTACTCAATTTATCATCACAATCATGAGTTGTGTATGTGTGTGTGCACGTGTGCACATATTTATTTACATTCAATGTAAAACACAGCTTTAAAAACATAATTCTAAATATTCCCACATGCATTCAGTAGGGATGTAAATCTTTGTTCATCTCATTCTTGAAAGCCAAGAATGAATAATATAAAGACTTTAGTCCCTGTTGTGGGAAAGTTCTCAAAAAATACTGCTTATTTTTTTAGGATTACTTGATTTATACATTTTATTTATTTATTTATTTATTTATTTATTGGTTTTTATACCCTGATCTTCAGCTGCAAAGGCTCTCAGAGGGGCTTACAAATTGTTAACTAATAGCACTTTACACACCTACACTGCATTAGAATCACAGAATTGTAGAGTTGGAAGAGACCACAAGGGCCATCCAGTCCAACCCCCTGCCACGCAGGAAATATTGATCAAAGCATCCCCGACAGTGGTTTCCAATGTATGTTAGCTAAAACACAAGAGAAAACCAGGCATTTGAAAGGGGGCATTCTCCCATTTGATACTGGAGGACAAATGAGTTCAGTTGGGCTGGGAGGACATAGAGATTTTACTTGGACCACTGTAGGCCCAAGTGTGTGTAGTGTGTGTGCACACCTGCAATTTGATCTTGACTCTGTTTTTTTTGCTCTAAGCCAAGGATATAGGGCTCTCTCTTAATGGAATCTAGGCTACTTTCTTTTTTAACAAAAGGGGGGCAGGCAGGAAGAAAACCTGAAGGCTCCTTAATTCCTGAACTATTTAATTGTATTTTAATGGGTGTGTGGGATTGAGGGTTTTGGATGTATTTTTTAAATGTTGTAAGCTGCCCCGATTGTGTTTTGTAGAGAGGAAGGATATAAATTATTATTATTATTATTATTATTATTATTATTTGTGGAAACAGGTGGGAGTGTTAATGGTCAGACACAAAGTCCCATGCACAAGTTGTCTGTAAAGCTAGTCAGCTTTGCCTGTAAAGTTGCAGCCTCAGACTAAGCAGATTTTCAGACAGGGAAATTATTCCCCCAGGGAGATCAGGACAGAATTGTTTCTGTCCCAGAAGCAGCACCATGTTTCACATGCCCACTTCCCTCTCCTGATCTCCCATCATCCTGATGCTCTCCTTGTTCTATTTCCCTGCTGGTCCCTTCCGCGATATTTTATTAATGAGAGTTTGTCGTTAATAAAAAGAAATAGAATAAGGACAGCATCAGGATGATGGAAGATCAGGAGAGGGAAGTGGGCATGCGAAACATGGCATTTCTGTCCAGATCTCCCCGGGGAATAATTTTCCCATCTGAAAATCTCCTAAGACGGGGTAGAGATGGGAGTCATGAGGGACCTCATTTTCTGGGATTTTCTTCCTCACAGTAGTCACAGTTGGTGAATTCCTTCGTGTATTTGTGGACCCAGACCGTACGACCCCTTAGCCCCCTGGAATGAGCACTCAACACTTGGTTACATGTTCAAAGATTATATTTTGGTTACATCTTCAGGAAACATAGGTTAGATTCAGGTTAGTAAATACATGTTTTGGCAATAAAATTGGCTGCAATTTTTTGCTAGATGGTTGGCGGCAATGTATGGGTTGTGATCCTTTCTTGAGCCCATCCATGTGGGCCAAGACCACCCCTCGGCCCATGCCGACTCCCTGGAGGAGAGGGCTGCTGGCCGAGCCATCTGCTCGACTCCCTCTCCTCCCCTGAAAACAAACTGTTACTCACTAAAGGTGGGTCTCCCTTGAACTTGAACTTAAACTTGAACTTGAACTAGTGCTTGAACTTGCACTTGACGGAGACCCCTGACCTCACGCCTTTTCACGACCCATGACATCCGCCGCCCTGCAAATTGCGACAAGGATGGAAGTCCCCTGAGGGAGGGTGGGTGGGTCTTTGGCTCCTTAGAGCCCAAAGAGGAGGGACTGCCAATAGAGCTGCTATTTAACAGCTCCGTCACCCCTCCTCTGATGTCATCTGGCCGCACCAGAGCCGGCCGGATGACCCGCCCCTCCAGGAGGGCCCCCAGCCAATCGGGGGCAAGCAGGCCCTCACTGATTGGCTGGCCGCCCTCCCCCAGCCCCTTCTGGCCACAAAGCAGCCTGGGAAGAAGGAGGCAGCATGGCAGCTGCCATGGAGGGCCATGCGGTCCTCTGCTCCTCCCCCCGCCTCTGGCGGCGGTGTGTGTGTGTGTGTATGTGTGTGGCAAAGAGGCATCTGGGGGCACCGGTTGGGCTGCAAAAAGGCCCACCGGCAACCAGCTGAGCCCCCTTCTGGTGGGACAATTAGGCCATACATTTATTCATTTGTACAGTCACTGATGGCCATGTGTATATTAAGGGCCTTATTGCATTACACTGTTATAGCACGATTATTTCATGCTAACTGCTATGCCTACCTCCTATGGAATCCTGGGATTTGCAGTTTAGGGAGGGGCATTTAGCATTCTCAGCCAGAGAAGTCTTAGACTTCACTAAACTACAAGCCACAGAATTCCATAGGAGGCAGCTATGGCAATTAAAGTGGAATAATAGTGCTTTAATAGTTTAGTGTAGTAAGGCTCTCAGTAAATATTCACTAGGTTACACATTAATATGGGAAATAAACTTTCAATTTCTCTTTTAATGAAAATGATTTTTTTTTGCAGCTATGCATAACTGTAGGGTGAGATGAATGGCTTCTGTGTGTGTGAGAGAGAGAGAGAGAGAGAGAAAGAGAGAGAGAGAAAGAGAGAGACAGAGAGAATTACATATGAATGACATCAACTAGAAGCATATCAAGAGCAAATGAACATGACATTTCTAAAATCAGTTATGAAAAAAATCAGTGAAAAATAGAAAGACAACATGAATTTCCACGTAGAACCAACCTATGGTAGAAAGATCAAAAAGAAAGATTCTTTTGTCTGCCCCTACTCAGAAGTTAGAGAGACAGTGTAGTGTGTTAGTTTGAGTGCTGGAGTAGGACACTGGGAGATTAGGGTCCAAATCCCTGCTCAACCATGGAAATTTACTTGGTGACCCTGCACAAGTCACACTCTCTCAGCCTGAGAGGAAGGGAATGGCAAACCCTCTCTGAACAAATTCTACCAAGAAACCCCCATGATAAGTTCAGCTTAGTGATGCCATAAACCAGAAATAACTTGAAGGCACACAAGAACAAAACAACAAAACTCAGGAGTTAATCATAGCACACACCAAACAGGCAGAAGACAGGCAGATAAAACCAAGAAGGTATTTAGAGCAGGCAGCCAAAGTAACAGAAACATTTGTCCAAAAAGAGCTGGAAATGCAAGTTCAAAGAGCCTTGAGTTTACTGAGAGGTGGAACACACAGCTAGTGTGAGGGAAACAATCAATAAAATTGTCAGACAATTTGTTGGTAGCCTCTTTCGGCTTCTGCTTGGAAGGGGTGGTGCAAGACTGGGTTAAGATAGAACTGCCTTGGCTGTACCTCTTTCTAGGTCAGGCAGGGAAGAGAGGGCAATGCAAAAGGTAATATCTGAACAAAGGGTGGAGAAAACAGCAAAAAGGATGAAGAATACCGCAATAAATTGAACTTTCATTTCAACCATGAGGTTAGTTCAGATCATACAGATGTAAAAAAATATAGGCGGTCCCTGCAAATTGTCCCACTTCACCTCGACCTAGATGGGAAAGAAGAAGTCTCTTCAAATTTAACACAGGCTAGGAAAGAAAACATACAAAACATTTCAACATCATCTCTTTCCTTCTCTCTCTCCCCCACCCTCTCTTTCTGTTGACAACCCTAGCAATAATTTATTGCCCACACAAATTTGGATCAGATATTTAAATGTGTCAGGTAGAGGGCAACCAATTTGAACAGTTTCAGCCCTTGAACCTTAACACCAGGTACATACAATGCACCACTGTCTCATTTCATTAATGAACTCCTCTCCCACACAGCCTTCATAAAAAGCCACCAGCTTTTGTTCCTGTGAGGAGGTGTTTAGAAAAGTTTTTCTCAGTTCTAACATCTCCATAAAATAAACCTGGTCAATGACAAATTTTACATCCCAAAGCTGTCTATCATGAATGATTTTCCTTTTCAGAAATGGAGCTTAGGGATTTTGAAACTCTCTATAAGGCAATAGCTTCTCAAAGACTTTTGGAGGCTGAATAATACAGTTAAGAAACTCCCCAAGTAATCCAAATGACAAATAACCTCTAGGATACCTGAGGCAAGTACAGTTCCTTTCTTTGCATCTCAGGGTCAAAATACCATGTACGTTTTATGAAGTGGATATGACCTAGAGCAAAGCCAGTTCCTGATCACCTGGCATTATGACACATCTAGCTATTGTAATGAACTGTCCATTTGCATTAGTATAACACTTAATAAGCCATGGGCATGTGGCATGTTATGGGGGAAAAAAAGGTCCTCAACTTACCTATAGCAGAACAGCAAAATTATTGGAGTGACTGCCAGTTCCCATCCACCTGTTCCAAAAAGTAGTGATGTAATTCTTGTTAATTTCATTCTTGAATGAAGCAACAAATAACTCCAGAAATTTTCTTCCTGGTGTGAGAAAGTACTCAGTTCTCAAAAATTACTTGCAGTTCAAGATTTTATTCTGCACACAATTGGCAGGTGTTTCTTCTTCTTCTGTGCATAGAAAACAGTTTTTTTTTTCTGTGCATGGATCAGCATTTTTTTTTTTTTTGCCCAGATAATATTTGGTGACCAGCCATGGAATAACAAGAAAAGATATAGAAAGCTGGGTTGAGCAATGGCTGCTTTATTTAACCTAAAACCTATTTAAAAGGAATGAACCTGGAGAGGAGCAAGAAGTGGGGGAGCTGTTACCTGAAGAGGTGGAGATGCTAGAGCCCCACCTGTGATGCCAAAACTATATTAATATTTGGGGAATTTTTAGTATTAGCTCAAATGGAGGGCTGCAAGAAGTGGGTAACTTCAGGATATTTTTACCTACGTATACCACTGCTAACTGCAGAGTTGCAGAGTACAGACATGTGGCTCCGAAACACATCCTTAGTGGTCAATGTGTCTTAAACCAATCTTTGGTGTGTGCAAATGAATAAACCTGTAGTGGGTTATTAATGCTGCTATCTGGATTAAGTTTGTAGAATAAATACTTTCCTGGAGCATGCTACAGTTCCTCAATCAGACATGTCCAGGGGTAGTCTACCATAGAGGGTTTTTTCAAAGGGCTCCAAAGTGTCCACCACAATAAATACAATAACAATCATATTTACCCATCTTCTTGAGTGTTCTGTCATGCCCATTTGTGAGCTGCAAAAGGGATTAGTATTCTAGCACTAGCACAAAAGAAAAAGTGGTATTTGCGGGCCCAGACCGGACAGCCCCACCGCCCTCCATCCTGAATAAACACAGACTCTCAGATTGGATTAACTTTGTATTGATTACAAATGTAAACTTCAGAAAACATTATTAGATACAGGTTAGTAATATACATACATTGAGGTAGATAAAATGAACTATAAGTTGGCAATAATTGGCTGCAATTTGCCAGCTGATGGTTGGCGGCAATGTATGGGTCGTGAGCCCAACGCCGCCCACACATGTGGGTGGCGTCGGAACCGGTCCATCCCGGCTCCCCTGCGCGAAGGAGAGAGGCATTGGTCGAGCTACCCGCTCGACGTTCTCTCCTTCCCTGTAAACAAGCATAAGTTAGCAGCTAGCAGGGGTCTCCCTTGAACTTGAACTTGGCTTTGAACTTGAACTTGAACTTGCACTTGATGGATACCCCTGAATTGTTACCACTTCTCACGACCCAATACATCCGCCACAAAGGCGTTCCCATGGAATCGCCTTCCACCAACCATTGCCCCCTCGACAGGCAGGCCTACTGGTCCCCGAGGGCTGCCGCCCCGGCTGACAGTGCCCGTCCCAGTCTGATGTAGGCTGCATAGGCCCTGGACCACCACCGTCCCAGGCGCATGATTGATTCTGAGGACATGCCGGCTTCCGCTGCCATGGTCGCCGCCCCAATCCGGAAGGAATGGCTGGTGAAGTCCTCGTCTGGAAGACCCAAACTCCTAATGGCCATTTTAAACACGCTCACAAACTGGAATCTGGTGAGAGGTATCCCGTCCTGATGCTTGAACAAGGGGCCGAGCCCCGGCGCCCGCACTGCCAAGAACTTCTGCATGCTCTCCACGGGGCACAGAGAAGGACCCTCGACCCTCCGAAGATGCAGGGTGGCCCCACGGCCTCGTTGGTCCACCTTCGAGCGCCTGATGTGGATGGACAAGCCGTGATCCCCCAGCGAGACGTCGCCGAGCTGCAGTGCCGTGCCCGAAGAGTCCGTCTTGGAGGAGCACACCACCTCCCCCACCCTTAGGGCCCCGAAGAAGGTGATCGTGTATGCTGTCCCGAAGACCAGCGCCTAGTAGCTGGAGTGACATATGGCAGGCAGATGATCCACCAGCTGCGCTAGCGCCGCGTAGGACAGGGGGTGTCGCGCGTCACACACCCTCGGTGCCATCCTCCTCCATCCCTCCAATGCTTTCCTTACCCTGAAGGAGTCGCAAGGGTCCCCATATCCTGCTGCCTTGCTGATGAAGGAAATGCCTGCTGCCTGACCTGTGATTGTTCTCGGAGCCAGCCCCCTGTCCTTCAAGGAAGCCAGATAGTGCAAGACTTCCCTCTCTGTCGCCGGGCCGGCACACCCGTAGCTGTGCTGTTGCCTGAATTGCGCGAACTGTGCCGCCGCCCTCTGATAGCTGGCCTGCATAGAAGGGGCCAAGGAGTCCACTATACCCTGGAGCACGGTTCGCTCCCAAGGCTCCAGAGGTCTGCCGGGAACTGGGTCTCCTTCTCGTCCGCGTCCAGCGCCAGCATGCGGAACCGGTCCGTCTGAAACCGAGACAAGGCATCTGCGATCTCATTATCTACGCCGGGAATGTGCCGAGCGTGAAAGCTGATGTTGGCCTTCAGGCAGGTAAGCACAAACTTGCGTACCAGCCGCATGACCCTGTCCGACCGGGAGGACTGCCTGTTGATGATCCTCACCACGGCCTGATTGTCACACCAGAAGCAGACCTTCTTGTCCCTGAATTGCCCGCCCCACAATGTGATGGCCACCACTATGGGAAAAAACTCCAGAAAAGTGAGGTCCTTGGTGATGCCCTTTTCCACCCAGTCATCTGGCCAGGGCTGAGCACACCAGTGCCCATCGTAATAGACCCCAAAGCCCAGGCTGCCCGCCGCGTCGGAGTGGACCTGCAGACTGCTGCCCAGCTCCATGCGGCCCTGCCATGTGGTTACCCCATTGTAGGTTTCAAGGAAAGATATCCACAACCTTCACCCCCCTTGTGAGGCGGATGTGGTGGTGCTGCGCCCGTGCTCCCCCGGTGAGTCGTGCAATCCGCATACAGAATGCCCTCCCCGGGGACACCACCCTGCATGCAAAGTTCAGGTGCCCCAAGAGCGACTGCACTTCTTTTAGTGTGGCTTTTTCTTTCCTCAGCAGCTCAGCCAACAATGCCCTCAGGCTGTGAATCTTATCGTCCGGCAGTCTGGAAATCCCCTTAACGGAATCAAGCTGGATGCCCCGGTACACCAGGGACGTCGCTGGACCAACCGTCTTGTCAGGTGCCAACGGTACCCCCAGCTCCGCTGCCAAAGCCTGGAAAAAGGAAAGCAGAAACCCACATTCTTCCCCCCCAGCTGGGCCCATCATGAGGAAGTCATCCAAATAGTGTGTGACAAATGGGGAACCTGTTTGCCGCTGCAAGGCCCATTCCAAAAATGTGCTGAATGTTTCGAAGGCAGAGCAGCTGATGGAACAGCCCATGGGCAACACCATGTCATACTACCATTTGTCTTGGAACCTGAAGCCCAAGAGACAATGATCATCAGGGTGCACCGGCAGGAGCCGGAAAGCCGACTGGATGTCGCATTTTGCCATCAGCGCCACCTGCCCACAATTCTGCAGCAGGCGAACCGCGTAGTCCAATGAGGCATACCTCACCGTGCAAAGCTCCGGCGGGATAGCGTCATTGACTGATGCCCCTTTTGGGTAGGAGAGGTGATGGATGAGCCGGTACTCGCCCGGGGCCTCCTTGGGTACCACCCCCAATGGGGAGACCCGCAGGTTGGGCATGGGTCATTGTTCAAAAGGCCCTGCTATGCGCCCGGCCTCAACCTACTTTTTGATCTTGTGAGCCAGCACCTCAGGCAGCTGTGTTGCAGACTTTAAGTTGCCTGACATGGTGGCTTCCCTTGTGCCCTGAAAAGGTATGCGGAACCCAGATTCGAACCCCTCCGCCAAATAATTGGCTGCCTCTTTCTTGGGGTAGGCTGCCAAGAGAGGCCGCATAGCTTCCACCCTCACTGGAGTGAACGCCATGGGCCTCCCAACCCCGACCCCCGGTTCATTTTGAGTTGCTGTTGGAGGTGGGCCCGCTGGGCCCGCTCTCTTTCCTGCTGCCGGATGCGGCAGGTCGATTGTTCCGAAAGGACTGGCCACTGCTGCCTTGCCGTGAACAATTGATCTTCGGATGTCCCCCACCGCAATTGTCGCAGGCGTGCTCAAATCTGCACTTGTATCTGGAGCACTTGCCCCCATTGAACTCCCAGCACACCGGCCTCTTCCCTTCTTTTTTGCGTGCAACCTTTTGGGCTTCACCCTTCTCCCGTCTGCCCGGCCCCGTGGCCTGCAGCCAGTTGGGGTAGTCTATGGTCTCCCATCTGTGCATGGGAGACGGAGATGCTTTTTTCCTGCACTCGATGTCATACAGGATTGCGTTGGTATCCCCTGCTTGGGCCCGCACCAGCAAAACCTGGCGGAAGTGATTGATCAGGTGCCAAGCCCGTTCAGGAAACACCAACACCACCACCCCCATGTAAACTGCGTACCCATTGAGCCAGTTGGCAAAGGTGTGTTCCAAGGTCTTAACGCTGGCCTTGCCACTGTCTTTCTTATCGCTCTTGTGCACCCTGGCCTCGGCCCTGTGGAGCGGTGCCAGAGTGAAGATGTCCACATAATAGCCTTGCAAAATCTTGGAACGCACCTTGTGATCCAAGTGCCCACCTGGGGGATCCTCTTTGGACTTGGCTTCCCGCAGTTCCTCCCCCTGAGGGTGTTTTCCTTCCGCTTTTCTGTCATCCCCGGCTTTTTCCCGGGCCCGGCGCAGTTTGAGAGCCCATGCTGGCAAGCCGGGTTTGAACGCTCCCTTTTCCCAATACCTGTATTTGTCCTCATCTGAGGACTCACCTGAAGAGGAACCGGAACGGGATCGTCGACACTTCCTGTGGGGGCTGCTCCTCCTGCCGGACCTGCTACGGCATCTTGAAGAAGACCCCCTCGAGCCCGACCGCCTGGATTAATTGGATCCGCTCCTCTCCTTTGACCTGGAACATCTGCGCTGCCCGCCACTGCTTTGTGCACCTAAACTGGAGGAATTACTGGGCACCGCATTGTCGGTTGCCACCACCGCCTGCGGGACTGCCGGGACTGGCGCGCTGCCCGCTGCAGCCCCCCATCCATCCTTTGCAAGACAACAGACAGGGCCCCCATGACATCCGCCAATGTGGGAGCCGGCTGGCCAAAGGCTTCCACCGGAGGGCGAGGGGCCTGCACCGAGGAGATGCTACTGCTGCACTCTTGCCCCTGTGCCCCCGTCCCGTCGCTCGATGAGGTGGCCCGTTCTGGTTGCAGTGGCCCTGGATCCGAACTCTGGCGGCACCTCGTAGCCCTCTTAGGCCCCACGACACCTGTGGCCCCGGTTCGTGGGAGCAGTGTTGCGTGGTGTGGCCTTGTTTTGCATCTGAATGAGTGCTTGGTGATTGCAGTGTGATACTTTTTTTTTATTATTGAACGCCGCCCGCCGCCCTGTGGCCCGAAACCTGCAAGGGAAAAAACCTCACCATAGGCTGTCGCTTGTCTGTGCCAGCTTGCAGATGTACACCCCCGGGTGAGCCACCTGCTTGCTGCTGCACCCGATGAGGGTGAGTGGGACAAGCCCCCAAGTGGGGACCCCCCTGATGCCTCCGCTGGGGGGGGAGTGCCAACTGTTCACCCAGCAGCCCCGCTGTAGGCCCCAGGCCCGAGGCTGCCTGAGCGCTGTCTTTCCGGCCCGCCAGTGCCTCGTCCTCCCTGCGCGGGCCCCCACAGCCGGCCGACCTGGATGCCATGGGCCGCCGCCCTCGCAGGGCGTGCCACCCACCCGCAGGCATGGCGGGCATGCTCCTTCTCCCCCAAGCTTCCCCCATCCTGGCAATCCCCCAAAGGGCCTGCTCCCCTGGGTTGGGGGCGCCCCACCCCGCTCGGCCGCCCGAAGCCTGGGGACCCCATGGGCCTGCCACCATGACCCCCCACTGGGCACGCCACCCAGCAGATGCCATGGCAATGGTGCTGCAGCAATGGAGACCACCCAAGTCCGGCCAAGCGTGGCGCGGTGCGGCTGCCCCCTTTTCCTCGGCGTCCCACGACCCGCGTGGGAGCCGTCCCTCACAGTGGGGGCCCGCCGCCCGGCCGCGAATGCCGCCGGGTGGCCATTCCTCCTCCCCACTCCTACGCGCTCCGGGGGAACCGCCCCCAATGGTGCTGGATGGGCACCCCATCCTCCTGTCTCCCCGCGACCAACCAGGGAGCCGGCCCGCCCGCCGAAGAGGGTGCTACCCCCCGGCGCAGCCTCCCAGGCCCGGTCGCGAGTGCCACCGGGTGGCCTCTCCCCCTCCCCGTTCCAATGCCCCCCAGGGCGCTGCCCCAATGGCGCTTGGCAGGAGCCCCCGCCCCCCCGGCTCCCGCGGTGGCTTGAGAGCCACCTGCCCAAGAGCCGTCTGCACGCCCATACCTGTTGGGGAGGGGGGGTGCGCTCTCTGCTTTTGGCGCGGCGGAGGGCGCTGCTGCCTCCTCCATCGACGCCTTGGATCTGGGAAGGGGCCCGCGCATGCGCGGCCCTTTATCCCTGATCCTTGGACCAATCAGGAGCGAGCATGCTCGCTCCCGATTGGCCCGCTCTCCCTTTCCCCTCCCTGCCGCTAAGGCCGATGGGAAGGAGAAAGGGGAAGATGGCGGCACGCATGGCGTGCCATGCGGCCGCCCCTCCCCCCCGCCCCAGACAGCGCCAGGCGCGCGGGGGGGCAGAGCCGGACGGCTGTTTTTCGGGGCTGCTGGTCGGGCCGCAAACAGGCCCGCTGGCCAGCGGCGAACCCCCTTCAGGGCGATTTGTCTCTTCAAGGAGATTTCCTCCTCCCAAAGATGTCTGCTAGGTTCATCTTCAGCAGAGTGCCTCCACACTCCAGTGGAGGTGTTCCAGGCTATTGTGGTTGGGCTTGGTGATGCTGTCTCAGCCTATAACTGCTCTGAAATGGATCAGGCAGTCTCATTTGGGAGCCCACCTTTCCATTCTAGCAACTTCTGTGGGATGGCATAGAGAAAGTGGAATTTCTCTGCCATGGCTTTCACAAAGTCTCTGGAAATCTCAGCAGTTTATGTCACATCCATAGGTGGGGGAATGTTCAGGGGTGCAAAAGGTCTGTAGACAGCCTCCACACTTCACACTTCTGGTGTCTTCTCTGGGATTTGCAGTGCCCTACGTAGGTAGTGTTTGGTGCCTACTAAGATGCCCTTCATGATTGCAACTATGATTGTGTTATATTTGGCCACTACAGGGGCAACAGGAGGGATCACAACATCAGAGGCATGGAAATCTATGGCCATGCATCATGTCTTTCCATCTGCTTTGAGGACAAGGCATAGGGGTGCATTACAGATAGATTGCATTGAGGTAATAACATCCCATTTTAACAACCCCTCTGTGGTTTTGCCTATCCCTTCCTCTGCTTCAGCAGAGTATCAATATTGTTTCTGTAGACACGGATCTTTCTGGATCCAGACTTCTGAGAATTCTAGTGTCCAGGGATCATTTGTAATTGGGCAAATTGGCTATGTTGCCTTAAGGGGAGCTCGCCTATGAATATCCAAAATTTCTGGAGGGCCACCTTCGAGTTGCCATAGGAGGCCATTTGCTGAATCTATAGTCAGAAAATGCTGTCGGAGGAAAGACATGCCTAAAATGGCATCATCCTCTTTTTGGTTCTCCCAAACACTTATTTCTGTTTGAATCTTGCCTACTTCAAGGGGGACCCCATCCCAAAATATTAGCTTTGTGGGAACCTCCTTCAAATCCAGTGAGTGTTAGGGTTTTGGAAGTTGGGTTTCCCTTTGCTGCCAAATCAGGGTGAAGGGCATTTTGGACTGCTCCAGTGTCTACCAGGAGCTTAGTCGGGGGGGAGGGGTGCCCATGTGGTCTCAATACCTGCCTTTACTGTCAGCCTTCCCCAAGCACCCAGTATTAACCATGCTACCACTTCTTGGGAAAGTGCACTGGACCAAGAGTGTCCCTAACATGATCTTGGTGGTGGGGCACTGATCAAATTGGGTCATATTTGCACCGACACACCTCAATAGCTCCAAAACATACCTCATCTCCTTGTTATAGATTGCTCTAGGGGGATCGTATCCTCCTGATGGCATTCTGTCCCCAAACTGGGTCCTATTCATGGTTTTTGTACCCTGTCGAGGTGTGGGGACCAGCTGTGTCTTGCCTCTGCTATACCTGTGACCAGGAAGGGAGCCACTATGTTGGGCTCTCCAGTTCTGGTAGCCTAAGTTATTACAACCTGCACATTCATCTTTTCCTCCCCAGTTGTTGCATTTCCTATCTCTCCCATTGTCCTATTCTGGGTATTGGCCCATGGTTGCTGGAAGTGACTGGTTGGACAGGCTCCCAAGACTTGGATTCTGCATTCTTTTGGGGGACCTTGCCACTTCTTAGGGCTCCAGACTCCCCAAGGAGGTCTGCTACCTTCCTAAGTCTATCTAGTAGGGCCTCCCAGACTACTTTGTCTGTATTGATAGAACCAAATACCATCTTAGCCTATGATTTCAAGTATCCATAAAGAAGTGCCTTGAACTCATCATCATCAAAATTGTATGTTCCTAGTGCTCGACTGTATGCTACTTTTTTGCACTAAGATACCTAGCAGTTTCTTATGGGCTATGAAAGCCTTGGAGTTATCTCCTGGTGCCTGGCACTCCATTAAATATAGAACATTCATTATCTGTTCTGGCTACATGAGTATGATGAGGTGTCTTGGGGCAAGCAGTCAAAATTATTGCCTCCTTTGTTTCTAGCCTCTGCACTAACTCTGTGATCTTTTTTTGTGGCATGCCTCATGGCTAGCATTGGCATGCTGCACATTGGCTTGGCTGGTCAGATATTGGATGGTATGCTGCACCTTGGCATGTTCATCTTCTAAAGTGGCCAGCCTACACTGTTATGCTTGAATCTGTATGGTGGCCTCATCTAACTTGGCATAGGCTTCTTATGCTGTGGAGGAGAGTGCCAATTTGTCCACCAGCAAGGTGCAGTTTTGAGCCTGTAGCTGCTCTAACTCTTTGGCCTGTTTTTCAGCTGTACAGCTAAGTTTTTGAATGGTGCTCAAAGCAACACTTAGGGCCATCCAAAATCCCCAAACTGCCATAGCTTTTTTTTAGGGACCAAACAGTGACCTCTCCTTACACTGCATGCAATAAGCATCATACACGGTCTCAAATGGGTCTGCAATCTTAAAAGGCCACTTATTCCATGGGTTCCCTCCCTGACTGGCAACCCACTTCTCCAACTTATCCATTTTTGAGCTGCTCTCAAACATGTTTGCTCATTAACAATAGCTAGCTCTTACTGACAAAAGGGCAAAGGTGCTTCCTTAAAATTCTCCTGCAATGATCCTGCGGCTCTAAGTCACAAAGATCTCTCTCTCTAAATTTCCCCCACAATACCTATATGGCTTCTGGTGAAGTCTATGCCTCTCAGCCCAAGAAAGTGGCCTAAATACTCATTGATGGGGAGTCCACTGGGGTCTGTTTGGGGGAAATCCCTGACCTGCACTGAGCAGAGGTGCAGGGGGAGTAATGAACTCTAAGGAACTTACTATTGCTTGGCTAAGCAGTAGAGGAAAGAGGGTTAGGGTTCTGCCTCTTTCCTGCCAATTACAGGCTACTTTTTCAGAAGTGTGGGGTGCTTCCTCTAAATCCAGGCAAAGCATTAAAACCCAACAGCAGTTTGTCACTACCTCCGATGCACAAACTACTCTTCTTCAGGGAGCTACCCTGAACGAACTATAAAGGCACAACAACCTGAAATGGTGGCATGCAAAAGAACAAAATTATGAGGTTCTACTTCTTACACCCTCCCTAACCATAAACTTCAGTCCCTAACATGTGCTGTGTGTTTTCCCAATACTTAGAGCCTCACTCTGGGATCCCACACCATGATAGACCCAGAGATAGGGAGATGTTCCCAGGGACAGTCAGTGTCAAACCCTTGCTTTCTACAATGGCTGATGGGTGGCTTTCCATGGCCACTTAGTGTGGCAGTCTGGTACAGACCAAGAGAGAAAAGGGGACAGATTATAACTACATGATAGCTCTTCTGGCTCTACTTGTGCAGACGTGCATTCACAAGCATTCACTCAAGAGCCTGCTGGAGTCTCTTACAGGTTTCCCTATGTTTTCCCTCTCTAAACTGCATGCATCAACTCATGAGTCAGGGGGTACAGAGTGCTGCCAGCATTCTCCACCAATCTTGTTACCCAAAGAGTTGGGGTGTTTTAAAGCCCCACCCATGATGCCAGAACTATATTAATATTTGGGGAAATATTATTATTAGCTCAAATGGAAGGTTGCAAGAGATGGTTAACTTCAAAATCTTTTCACCTATTGTATACCAATGCTAACTGCAGAGAACTCTAGGTTAAAGTGAAATGAATTGCTTTTATTGGAAATAGCAGAAAAAGCATTCACACGTGCAACACATGATCACACGAACCACACAAGGCTATCATATAGTTAAGGCAGAAAGGTTTGTTAGAGGAATACATTTGGGGAATAGGGCAATAGTGACCAGTCCTGGAGAGTAGCGTTTTGGAGTACTCAGACCAGGGCTGGGGGTGGCACTGGAAGTTCCATATCTAGGGGCATGCTGAGAAAGAGACTGGCCAGTCTCATCCACAGTGGTACCCCTTTATATTGTTAGAGGACTAATATTTATACCCTGCTTCATATCCTGAAGGGGATACTTCAGCTAGAACAAAATTTAGATGGGTTCCCATTGAATAGACAAAGGAAACTGAAACTTGGCTGATTGCTGTTAATGGCTGGAAGACAGGAATTGAGGGGTTTAAGACATCTTCTCATTGCAGAACAGGAGGGGGTTATGAGGGATATTTCCTGGGGATTTGGGTTGAAAATGTCACCTGATTTTTTAGGTTGTGTGACTCGCACTGAGGGGCCCAAGAAGGAATGAGCCCATACCTCCCTAATGATTTTGTTTACTAAGCGGCTTCCACCAATCCTAGTTAGGGCTTACTTGCTAAAATAGTTCTAAGGCACCTTCCCAGGTACGTGTGACATCCACCTGACCTCATTTTGGATAACCCTGGTCTACCTGACCCTTTTGAAGTGTCCAATACTTCCAATTATGAGACATTATAGAGAGGGGGGTAGCAGGGCACGCTAACAGAACAACCTAGTGTGAAATCAGATAAGGCAGGTGTCAGTCCTTGACTTCCTCCTCAGCCTTCCTCTGGGTGAAACACCTGAGTCATAGGGGCAATCCAATAGCTGTGTTGCTCCCCGTACAGTCATTGACTAGAACGCAGACCTGAGGGCATCACCCTCCCCACGGTGCAGGAGTCAAAATGAGGTTCAAGCCCTGAGACCAGCCCTAAGTTCTGTCTGACATGAATTCTGCAAATCATTCTGAGCCTGATTTAGAAATTATGAGTTCGTAGTGCAAAGAAGTGGGGGAAGAAATAACTGTTCCACTTTTTAAAATAGAATGGAACCATAATCCACTTTTTAAAAGGGAGCCTAGTTCGTTCGCATTCCATTCTGATATTTTGCAGTCTGCTATCTGGACTCTTGGATATTTCCTGTTCTAATAGAGAAGATAGGCCTTTAATCAACTTTGCACACTGCAGTATAAGGGAAGATTACTAAGATCAAATATATTTAGTCTATTGGGACACCTTGTGCTCAGTTAACTACTTTATACAATGTGAAGTTATCCCTGAATTATTTATCATTCCTATGCTCTATATCTGGCTGCAAGCCTTTTGCCATAATGATTTTTTACCAAGGCAAATCATTATGCTTTTTATTTTATTTTTTTTAATGAGTTAAGTCAATTAAGATACAAAAATGAAGGAATACATGAACCAAGAACATAAAATGCTTCTTATTTAATGTGGCCAGAAGTCTATTTAGGCTGCAATTCTATACACACTTATCTAGAAGTGTGTCCCACCGAGCTCAGTTTGAGCTAATTGTGGGTAGACTCTTAGCCTAGTGTCCAGTTTCCAATACAGCCTAGCCAAGAGTTTCTGGGAATGCTAAACAAAGAATGAAGACAACCTTCTTGATACTTTCATCAGCAATTCAATGTTAAAACAACTCCAGAGAGGAACAAGACTGTGGCTAAAATTCAGTGGTGTACTTCAGTTAGCTACACATGAAGAATGGCAACTTTGTTCTCCTTCCCCTCCTATCATAACCCTTCATGGTGCCTTGTGAAAGGCTTTTGGATATGTAGTCTGATAGTCTCTCTCTCTCTCTGGCTTTTCTTCGCAAACGAAGATTCAGGAAGGACTCATCCCGCGCCTTCTGCAAGCGCGCTGATGACTAAAAAGGCCAATCCGAGATAAACAAGTCCGGTTGCAAAAAGTGCAGCAGAAGGTCTCCTTGGGTGATGTTTTTGGGTTGTGATTCTTTCTGCGTTGTCGTTTCTCTTCAAGACTTGTTCGTCGTGAGTTCTCAAATAAGGCTGCAGCATTGTGGATAGTGCGTCTCCATGCCTCCCGATGTGAGGCCAGGGCAGACCACCGTTGGTGATCAATCTGGCCAAGCCTGAGATGTTGTTTCAGGGAGTCCTTGTATCGCTTTTTTGGAGCGCCCCTCCCACGCTGAAGAAACAGGGGTTGAAGCAATGAGTAAAATGGATAAATATGGCCATGCCAAATCTTAGATGATATGAGTTCAGACTGAGGGCTCATCTACACTGGCCCAAATATGTTGGCTTTCTGCTGGTATATTCTGGCCCTGGATTAGGCATGTTGCCCCTCTGTTACCTGCATGAAATGGAATGGAGTCCTCATGGACACATTGTCCCATCTCTGCAGCTGAGTTGATGCTGTTCACATGATACTCTTTGAAGCCAGGAAGGGGGCCCACAGCTAGTGATCAAGGCCTTGGTCACATGTGACCAACATTTGTTAAATCCTGTGGGCCTGCTTCCTGGTTTCAGAGAGTATGATGTGGATGGCAGTGACAGTGGCTGCAGAGATGGTCAGTGTGCTGGTATGGCCTCCTGCAATCTCATGGGGCCTGATCATTTCTTTCCTCAATGAGGCAGTTTTTCCCAGATATTTTGATGAAATGGTTTAATGGGCTTTACCCTGTCTTCCCACCCCTCCATCTTTGCCCAGGATGTCATCTGACCCCCCTGGGGGCAAAACAGGGCAGGAGCCCTGCACCATTTGGACTGCAGGGCTCCAAGATTGGGGAAAGTTGGGTAAACAAGCCTAATTATTATTATTATTATTATTATTATTATTATTTATACCCCGCCCCTCTGCTAAAAACAATCGGGGCAGCTTCCAAGAATTAAAACTCTACAATGCCGACTAAAAACACCACCCACCCCCACCCTCCCCCATAAAAAGACATTAAACAATATAACATTAAAACCACCTAGCTAAAATCACATTAAAAACAAATATAAACAAGACTTTTAAAAAAGCAAAAAAAAAAAAAAAAAGGCCTGAGTTAGATTTAGACAAGCCCTGAGTTAGATTTTCCTTGGGTTTTTTCCAGGCTGTGAGACCGTGTTCTGGAAGAGTTTACTTCTGACGTTTCGCCTGCATCTGTGGCTGTCATCTTCACAGAATGGTTGGGTAGGAGTGTGTGTTGAATGGCTAGTTTCTGGGTAAAGATATGCAAGGAGGATTAGTGTCTGTTTGGCTAATGGTTGGTTAATGGTCCATTATCTGCTGGAAATCCCCTTGTCCCTGGGTGGCATTCATTTGCAAGTGTTAAGTTTTGATTTTGGTGTTTTTCAGGACTGGCAGCCAGATTTTGTTTACTTTTAGGGTTTCTTCTTTCCTGTTGAAGTTGCCTAGGTGTTTGTTCACATTAGGACTATATTTGGATATTATGGACTGTAGGTATGTCACAGGATTAAGTCCAAGATCTTTTTCTGAACAGAAATCAACATTTTAGTTGTAAATTGGACTGCACCTAGTAGTAAGTCAATTTTATGTTCATCAAATAGAGGTTAAAATGAAACAAAATTTAAACAAATCTAAGAAAAAAGGGATCCCCCCCAATACAGAACAGATGATAATTGACCCTAATCCAGAGAAAGCCATCTATGTTAAAGTCTCATTGAGCTCAACAGGACACAGTGGTAGTAATAAATATATGTTCTATCCATTTTAGTAGGACTCTAATGTGACTTTCTTTGGATTTGCATCATTTTGCAGGCAATATATGAGAGAGAGAGAGAGAGAGAGAGAGAGAGAGAGAGAGAGTGAACTTACTTATGTCAAAGGCCATAACACTAGAAAACTAGGAGGGAAGTCAACAAAGCATGCACTCCTATAAATTGGTTAAAATGTAATGCTTATGTTTTGAAACAATAAATCATTAAGGATGATATGCCAATAGCTTAACACTCCAAGAATAGTAAGAGCACTAACATAAACAGTGCAGAGTAGAAGGGAGAATTTTTCTGTGGCCACAAATAAAACATACAAAGATAATTCAATAAAGTAAGAGCTATTCATATAATATATATATCACCTTTGTACTTATGGAGGGCAGCAACTGCCTGATAGTTTCTTTTTGGCCCTATGACTGCAGCCTAATGCAGCAAAGCACATCCAATCAAAGAATGCTATCTGCAGGAATGAGAAAGTAATCTGTGGACCACTCTTTGCAGTAGCCAGAAAGTTGTGTGTTGTACAGCAGGTTCTGATTCAATTCATTGTACAACAGCTGGAGATTTGTGTCTGAATAGTGAGCTGCAGTACACTTAACAGCCTACAACCATATTTTAAGCAAAGTGAAATAAGGGATGGAGAATCTGTACCCCTCCAGATGTTGTTGGAATGCAGTTGCCAGCAGCCCTACATGGAAGAATGCTGGTATATAAAGTCTAACAATATCTGGAGGGGAGAGTGATTCCCACCTCTGGTCTAGAAGTTAACAAGCACTTTCTTTTACAAACAGGGATGTGTGTTTCCTGGAAAAAGCAGAACTGGAAAATTGTCCAGTGCTCTAAATAATGTTTTCTGATTTAACATGTTTGGTTTGAATGTTATTTTCAAACACATTCAAAGCTTTAAATGGAAATTATTTTATTTGAATGTTGTATTAACACACAGAGAATAGCATATACAGTTGTCCCTTCATATTCGCTGGGGTTTGGTTCCAGGACCCCTCATGGATACCAAAATCCATGAATGAGCAAGTCCCATTATATGCAATGGCATAGCAAAGTGGTGTCCCTTGTATAAGATAGAAAAATCAAGGTTTGCTTTTTGGATTATTATTTTTTAAAGAATATTTTCAAGCCATGAATACTGAAATCCATGAATATGGAGGGACAACTGTATCTGTACTTTCCTGAGAGAGAAAGAGAGAGAGAGTACACCTGAAAAAAAACTATTCTTTAGGATTCATACCTAAACATAGGTTCTTATATCTTTATTTTCCTGGGGCATAAGTCTATTAGCTTCAGCTTCACTCACTGATTTGATGCACTACTTAGTTCCATTTCAAGTTGAGAAAAATCTAATTCAGTACAACAATTTGAACATTCTGTTTCACTGGAGGACAGATGAGAATTTGTGTGCCCAGGCAAATTTATCTTGACTTGTGACTGATTGCGGACTTTATCAGACTAGGCAAATATGGCGTCATAAGGATGCCTAATGATCGTGAAAGGGCGTGCATACCAGATGACATCCTCCTTTCACAATCCTGTACTATAAATGGTGTGTTCTATTTTACTGATCAGCCAAGCCATCAATTGCTCTCCCATGGCAATGTGTTGCCAGCATTGCTGGCATTTGAAACTTCGTGCCATTGTAGTCATGTGAATTCAGCATCAATGGGCAAACGCTTCTAGGTGAGATCACAACAGTGAGGTAAGGGATGCTCTTTTTGTGACACAACCCCCCCTAGTGTACTTGAGGTGCAGCCTGACCTTTTAAAGTGTTTTAGTGCTTCGCTGTAGTTTTTGTGTCTTTATTTTGTTTTTATTTTTTAATTTCCCACACTAGTGTCTTGCAGACCCAGCCCAGATGCACCCATCCCCTTCCCATGAAAGACTCACAAAACAGCATATATCTTCACAAAATGTATTGAGTATATATGAATCACATAAAAGGTTAGGTATATGGTTAATATTAGATATTGGCAATAACAGCCATAATTTGGTAATGGCTGTAAATGGTCGGCACCAATTGCATTCATCCGGATCCCTTCATTGCCCAACCCTGTGTTGGCCAATGGACTGTAGTTGGCTACAACTGACATCAACACATGGAGGGGAGAGCCATGGCCAAGCTCCGCCCACTTGACACTCTCCCCTCCCCTGTGAAACAAGTTTTATGAAAAGAGGGTAATCGTGAACTTTAACTTGACAGTCACCCCCCTTCTGCTTATCCCGGATCGGGGTCCATGCCATCCACCAAACAAGTTGTGACAGGAAAGAAAATAAGCATACTAACAACACTACTAACAGAGACATAGAATGACGGAGGGAGGGAGGGTCTTCAGCTCCTCAGAGCCAACTGCAGTCTTTGATGACAGGGGCCGGCTTTTATACCAGCCCCTGGTGCAGAGACCACATCATCTGGCTGGGCTGGAAGTCATGGCTGGAAGTCCCACCCCTGCTCCCATCTCAGCCAATTGGAGTGGGGGAAGCCCGTTCTGATTGGCCCGGACTTCCCACCACCCCTGCCAGCCTCAGAACATGCCGGGAAGAAGACAGGGAACATGGCGGCCCCCAGATCGGCCAACACGCAGCTGTGGGTGCAGCCTGACCTGGGATGAGGCTCTGGGCGGGCTGCAAATGGCCTACCAGGCAAGCCTGTTAGCCCTCCTTCTTCCAAGAATCGTTGAGATTTCAAACCCGGAAGTAAACAGAGCTCCGTTTGTGCACCGTTACTGCTGGGGAAGCCTCATTGATGCTGGAAAATGTAGGTCTGGTGGGGGGGGGGGTCTTTTGCCAGCATAAAAATGACACAATTTATGTTGGCAAAAGAATGTTAAGGGCTAGTGGTGGTCTGATAAAGTCCTAAAAATCAAGAGATTTTGTGAAAGAGAAACAAGCTTAGCATTTAATAGTATTTTCCTCTGAGCACTGGTATTTACCAGTACTTGTCTTAGAAGAATAACTACATGTTTATATTGTATATTTAGTGCATCTACTATGATTGAGGACAATACAAAAACCAAGATAACTATGGATTAGTGTGTAGGGAGGGGCAGGTTGGAAGATTTTCCACAGGAAAAATACATCACTGGAAAAACTTCCAGAAATAACCACATTTCTGGTTAGAGGTAGCAATCTTATTATGCCAATGTTCAGTATTTGCTACTTTGCATCCCTTTTTGCTACTTTGTATCTCTAAGGGCTTTATTAGATAAAGAAAATATGGCATCATAAGGACACTTAATGATCATGAAAGGGCGAGCATGCCAGACAATGTTGTCATTTCGCAATCATGTAAAGTCCAAAAGCTGTCCTATTTTATTGACGGGCCAAGGTGTCAATTGATCTCCTGTGGCGATTTGTTGCTGGCATTGCCAGCATTTGAATCCGCATGCCATTGTACTTACATGAATGCAGCATCAATGGACAAACACTTCCAGGTGAGATTGTGACAGCCAGGTAGGGCACACTCTTTTTATGAAACACACCCCGCCTATACATGGGACTTTAAAAGTGTGTCTTACTGCTTTGCTGTACTTTTTGTGTCTTTATTTTATTCTTAAAAAATTTCTCGCACTAGCACAATTTTTGCCGGCAAAAGAACATTAAGTGGGGAGGGTCTGATAAAGTCTTAAGAGTTCGGTATAATATGCATTAATGTTTTTTCCCCCTACTTATTGGTCTTAGCTACACACACACTCTCTTCGCATCAGTTAGTTTGCATTTAGTCTGAGTTTTTTTGTCATCCATTTTGTAATCCATGTTTTCTTTCTCTTCTCCATGGTTGAATAGTACGTTACAATACATTATAAATAACACATTATGAGGGAGCCTCTTCATAACATGAATTGTTATGATACTTCTAATATTTCTAAGTAAACTTACTTCAACAGATCCAGCACTGTGTAGTGGTTTAAGTGGTGGATTGCAGTTCTAGAGACCAGGGTTTGAATCTTCCTTCAGCCATGGAAACCTGTTTGATGACCTTGGGCAAATCACATTTGCTCAGCCTCAGAGGGAGCAAAGACAAACCTACTCCTGAACAAATCTTGCCAAGAATACTCCATGACAGGGTTGCCATAAGTGAGAAAAACTTGAAAGCACACAGCAGCAGCAGCAATGATGATGACAATTTTACTTCATATGTTTTTACAAAGAAGAGAAAACAATTATTCCTCTGCTAAACCCTCCATTGGGTAGAGGGTGGGACTGGTTGTTGCTCAAGTTCTGTTTGCCAGTGCAGTTATTCTTCTTGCGAGGTACACTACTATTCCTCACATTTTCCAGCACTTTCCACAGGGGTCAGTTCAGAAGTAACTTATGATCAATTGTTTTAACTTCTTTACCTATACATTTAAACTCCCAGACCATTTTAAAAAAAGCGGTGGTGTTGGAATTGTTTTTGAACCAGAACATGTGTAAAACTGGGAAACGACTCAAGTTGTAGAGATGATTACTAGTTATGTTTAATCAATACCAACTTCCTTTTTGTGTCTAAAGTGCACTACAATCAAAATTCAGTCATAGAAGAACCAATGCAGTTCCTTTTGCATTTTCTTTTATTTTACCTACTGTCACTCTGTCTAAATTAGCCTCCCCCATCAAATCACAGAAGGGATTCAAATACTGGGTTTAGCATAAAGAGCTAATTTCAAATTAGACTATTCAGTGACTACTGCCACTTCATTAAGTTTATAATGTTAATATACGTACACTCCAATGTGTAATTAGTTTTAATAGTTGCAGTGGCTGTAAGATTAAAAAAGAGATGAAAAGTTTTTTTCCTCCCTTTAGTTATTCTTTTCAGCTTCAAATTTGTTCCAATTAACCTCTCCCTTCAGTGTTGAAGCCACTCCATTCATTCCTTTTAACAGTTGGCACATGGAAATATTACTGCAATGCTTGTTCACTTAGGGAAAATTTGCATATTACTGAGATAACTATTATCCCCTTTTTGTTCATAGTTGTTTGGCATCCATACATAAGCTCCCAGAAAAATGTGCTATCTGCCATAGAAAGCAATTGCTGCATTTCACTTATGGTAGATAAACCATCTTGACTTTAAAAATTAAAGACATGCCACACACACACACACACACACGCAAATTTATAATAACAAAAAAAATCTATGTGTTTTCTTTCTGGCAATATTCTCAACCTCTTTCCCTGTGCATTTTGAAAATGATGTATTAACTAGAAAGATATTGTGAAAGGAACTGAAAATATGGAATTTTGAGTTTCTTCTGTCTTTCTCTCTCATACACAGACACCAAAGACGAACCAGCTAACAGATCAGAACCTGCCTTCTGTTTATGCTATTTACCTCAAGAAGGCCCCCTAAAGTGAGCAATACCAGGCTAAAATGTTTGTGATATGAAAAACTTGAGCTGATACACACTTAGGCCTTGTCTAGACAGGCTATTTACTCCTCCATTGTTCCCCCATCTTGGAGCCCTGTAGTCCAAATGATACAGGGCTTTGGTCCGTTTTGTCCCCAGGATCCTCACAACACCCACGACTAAGAAGGGCCCGTGTGTGTGTGTGTGTGTGTGTGTGTGCATGCGTAGATAGGGTAAAGCCCATTAAAACATTTTAGCAAAATACTCAGGAAAAACCACTTATTTTAAGATAAAGCCTATTCGGCCCTGCAGGGAATGCAGGAGACCACACCAGCACACTGGCTTGTTTCTGCAGCTGCAGCCACTTCCTTCCACATCATATTCTCTGAAGCCGAGAAGTACTCCTGCAGCATGTGACCAAGGCTGGTCACCTGCAGAGGGCCTTGGTCATATGCTATGTCCCACCCCCTCCTGGCTTTGGAGAGTGCAATGCAGACAAAGACATCTGCACAATCAGAAATCTATTGCCAGCAAGCCATGGTGTGGCAAGTAGTTGTGACAGGGCCCTGGCTCACTGTCTTCACACTGTGACATGCTTGCAGAAGATGGTTGGATGTGTTATCCTTCAGTGTCCCATTTGCCACACACTGCAGAACTCCTTTGGCCGATGTGGCTGTCTGGCTTTTAAGGTGGGTTTTAGGAGGCTGGATCAGGAGACAGATCATAGTTATGTAATCATAGATATGGAGATTATCAGACGTGGCAAAAACCATGGCAGAAAATTGTAACAAGAACAGGAAACAGCAAGATTATCAGACAACATGATCCTTCAGCATCCTTGGGTCGTAGCGCTGCCCTAAGATGTCCCTTTTTATTAGTGGCTTGTCCCCATCAATACAAAAGGGAACCCTCATCCATGGCAGTGCTACACCCCCAGAATGGCTGAAGGACATGGGTGTCTGGTAAAGTTGCCCTTTCTGTTCTCCTCCTGTTCTTCTGACACAGTTTGGAACGCGTTTCACCATGTCTGATAATCTCCTATGTCTCCCATGCAGGATCTTGGCCAATGTTTTCCACATGAAAAATAGTTGTGTAAACTAAATAAAAGTGACTAGGAAGTTAAGGCAAATTGTGCAAGTCATATTATTATAATGATTTGAACAGTTAATAAACTCTGTGCACCACAATTTCTCTGCAAACCTGCACTGGAAATTTCTTGAAATATGTCCACTGGAAATTCCTTGAAATATGTTATTTTCAAAGGCAAGATTGCTAAAATCACTTTTCTCTGATAAAGCACTGATCATCTATATGGTGTTAGCACCTGTGTTACATGTACATGCATGGAAAGGTTCTCATGTACATCTCCAACGATTTAGTAAGGTTCCCCCCCCCCTTGGATGCCAAAACTTACTTCTCAATGTGTGTGTACATATGTATGTGCAGTTGTCCCTTCACATTTGCTTGGGTTTGGTTCCAGGACCCCCCATGAATACCCAAATGTGTGAATACTCAAGTCCCATTATATGCAACGGCATAGCAAAATGGTGTCCCTGATATAAGATGGCAAAATCAAGGTTTGCTTTTTGGATTATTATTTTTTAAATAATATTTTCAAGCCGTGAATACCTAAATCCATGAATGCCAAATCCATGAATATGGAGGGACAACTGTACCTTCTAGTCACCTGTTGACCTATGGAGACCCCAATAATTTAATAGGGTTTTCTTAGGCAAGGAATACCCAGAGGGGTGTTTACCGGTTTCCTCATCTGAAATACAGCCTACAGCATGTGATATTCATTGGCACTCTCCCATCCAAGTACTAACTCTGCTTGGCTTCCAAGATCAGACAGGATCTGGTGCCTTTAGGACATTTTGGCTGGTATACTCAAGTGCAAATCCAGAAATTTGGGGTCTGCAGGAACATTCAGGGATAGAAATTTTATTTTGGGGAAGCTCAGCCCTCATTTGCCTTACCCTAGGCTGCTGACACACTGCAGAAATAATGCTGTTTGACACTGATTTAACTGCCATAGCTCAATGCTATGGAATTCTGGGATTTATAGTTTTATCAGATACTTAGCCATCTCTGTCAGTGTGCTCTTGTGCCACATAATGGAGCCATGATAGTTGGTGGTAGTGTGTCAGCAGCCTTTGCCACAATATCTCTGAATGTGATCCAACCAAGAGGGCAGGGATGATTTTTTTTCCCCACCATGCCAATTGTTACCCCTGGCCTAGATTACTTTGATACACCCTAGTCACACAGCTAAGAGGGATTATCTCACCTATCACATAAACAGGCATAGTTTGTGTTGCTCAGCTAGTCCCCATTAAGTGCCCATCCTCCTTAAAAGTACTTTTTGGAGCAGCTGGCACTTCTACAAAGATGGTGACTAGCCAGACCATAATGTCAAATAATGAGGAAAAATTCTTACCTCTACATATATACACTGATATTTTTCCCAGCAATAAAACTGCCCCCTCCCCACCCGCCACCACCCTAGCCCCTCCATGTTGTGCTTATAAATTACCTGTGACAAGCTACCAGACTATGTGTGTGAAAGAGGGTGAGAAAGAAACTTGACAGGACTGGGAAGAGGATTAAGGTGAGGAAGAGAGAGTCATTTGTCCAAGAAGATATTCAGTAACAGCCCTTCACAAGTTCCAAAAAAGCACATTCAGTTGCAGAATAGAAGTTATAGCAAGTGCAATGATTCCCCTGGATCCTGGTCTATCTATCTATCTATCTATCTATCTATCTATCTATCTATCTATCATCTATCTATCCATCTACAGTATTTATTTTTTCTGTGCACACATGCACATGAACATGCACACATTCATTTAAAAATATTTATATGCAAGTTATGACAATGTTCTTAAGGGAATGAGATATTAAAATATACCAAGAATAAAATACTTTAAAATATTAACAATCAATATACATTAGCATTAGAACCAGCATAAAATAATTCATCTATTAGAAACAGCAAAGAATTTATCATAAGATGCTTCTCTAAATAAAAACATTTTAGAATCTGCCATAGATCATATGGCTTGGGCAGGTTCATGTGGATGAAGTCAGTTTCTAAGAAAAAATGGTCCTAGGCCATTTGAAACTTTAAAGGAACATGCACACATCTTCACATAGTACCACTTGCCCAAATAATTTGGGATTATGTAAAAGGCATTCAGAAATACAATATGGACTGAAAGGTAGATAGATGTAATAGATAATTTAGTTTCAGATGAACAGAAATTCTTCTACTAGTGGAAGATGAGTCCCTCTAAGATTTACACACCACTCACCAATCAGCAGCAAAGTAGGCCAAGGGAAGGCTGTGCCAACAATAGCGATTCATACCTGGCCTGGCAGACTTCATTAAGTTTGGCCTCCGAAGAATGCTGAATGAAGTTGGCCTGCGGGCATCTGTCTACTGATGGCTCATCATACGTCAACAATGCTGACCAAATGCCATGAAAGGGAAAGAAAAGCAAATCCCTGGCCATGTACCACCAAACCTCACCAAGCTGACCTGCTGGCATCTGCCCGCTCTTGTAGTCAGGACTGTTCCACCGGTTCTGAAGACCGCTCATTGTTAGATCTCACCACTGCCTGTTATTGCAAACCATGTTGCCACACTCCATCTGTTAGATAAGTGGCCCTAAAGTTGGGAAGAACTCAAGGAACATTAATTCTTGAACAAAAGTGGTCTTCCCCTCATCCAGTTGGCCAATGAAAAACCACTCAGATGCCCTCTGAGAGTTGCACACCAACTCACCAATCTGCCGGGCAGCAAAGAAGGCCATGCTGAACAAATTGCTCCATACCTGGACCGGGAGACCTCATCTAGTCTGGCTCCAAGCCAGTGCAGGACACCAAAGGAAACCGGCCTGCATGCATCCATCCTTTTCAACTATGAAGCCTGCCTGTCGATAATCCACCCCCTGCCTGAATATCACACCAGGGGCCAACCTTCTCATCTGCAAACTGTTCCTCTCCGATAACAACCACCACTAAAATTGTGAAGAACTCAGGGAACATAAATTGATGAACAATAGTGGCCTCCCCTCATTCATGCTGCCAATGCTGCCCACCAATGCATGTTGTGACAAACCTCAGCCCCCTGTGCTCCCCACTGCAGCAGGTTGCAACTGTAACCCTGTTCTCAGCATCTGCTATTCCTGCTCTAGGGTGATGCCATTGTCCCTTAGGAAATTGTGGTTAAACCCAGAGGTGATCCTCCACACTGTTGAGCCAAATGCAGTGATGAGGTGACTCAATGCTCCTCATGGCTACCGGCATTCTTGCACAACCTCTCCAGCACCACCCCCTGTCAGCAAAATTGAGATGACCTGGGAAGGACTGTATCTCTTACATAGTGGCCTAGTCCACAAAATCCCCGAGGTGAACTAATAAAGAGGAAGGTCCACCTCTCTTCCCAGGATTCCAGGGAACAGCAACTTCTAGTGACCACTGGGGATCCAGTACTGTGCCATGAGCCCATTTGCAAAATGTGCTGAAAGCCTCAAATGCAGTACAGCCTCAGCCCTCCTGGATAGGGCAGATGATGATTGAGTCTGCCCTCCCCTGGCATCTTCCTCAGAACCACATCCAAGAGTGAAACTCTTGGTTAGCCATGAGAGGCTCAGAGAAAAAAAGGGGGTCTCACCCTCCCTGTAACATATTCTGGCCAATGCTTAAGCCACCCACCTCAAATAAGACTGATACAGATCTGAGGTTGCCCGACCCATATGCTACCCCCACTACTGGACTCTAGAGCCAAAACTGGGGTTGGACTGGTGCTGAGGCCATGTCCCCAAACTGAAACCCTTTTTGCCCCTTTTGTGTTAGGAACCCCCATGGCTGGTATGGCTTCCTGACCCCCATTTCCTCTTTCCACCATAGGCGGCTGGATGGTCACTCTGCAAAAGGACCAGTCCCTGAAGGGAATGGGAACAATTGATCCACAAGCATGAGCCAAGGCAGGACTGGCAACTGTTCTCGAGGTGCGCCCCATGCTCCACACGTACCCAATGGCACTGGTCCTTACATCACTGTGATTTTTGCCACCACCACCTTGCCTTTGTTGGAAGACCCCTTCCATCACCAGCTGCAGGTTGCCGTCATTCATTCCCAGCTGGTGCCCCAATTGCAAGATGTTGATGGCCACCAAGTAACCTTCCAGTGCCCTGGCTTGAGGATATCCCCTAATGGTTGTAATGTGCCAACCCCTCTTAGCCCATGTCAACTGAACTACCCCCTGGAACTGTGTACACTGGCATACGAATGCTGAAGGTGAATTGCAGGAGGGAGAATCTGCCCCATTTCTTTTCACCCTCATGGGTCAAGGGGCACATTGCTTCTGCTGTATGCACTTCTGGAGCACCCAATGAGGAAGACCTGGCACCCAGGCACCTGCCCTCCAGCACATGGACCTATCCATGTTGTTCTCCCCCGATGACTCATCTGTGTCCCAGCGCCATCAAATTGAACCCCCACTTGTGCTTGAAGAGCATATTCTTCTTCCTCTTCTTCCTGTTTGCTCTCCTTCCCCTCCAGCCTCATGCCCTCTTCTGTGGTAGAACAGCAGCCTGAAGAAACGATGTTGATGTCACCATGCGGAGGCGGAAGATGCACCTGCTCCTCGATGCCCCGCAATAAGCATGGTCCTAGATCATCCCCTTTGGCAGAGCTCCATGATGTGATGGGCTCCCTGGAGTCAGTGGACCCTTTAGCCAAAAACAGGACCGCTGCTCCCTTGTGAAAGAGACAGTCTCTGCCCTTTCCCTTAGGTCATGAGGCTGAGGCTGTTCCCGTACATTCCAAAATTTTGCAAAGGAAAAAAAAAAAAAAAACTGGGACAGGTGTGGCCAGGCAGCATGAGGGTCTGGTCAAGATGGTAAAACAGTAATGAAAAAGAACACACAAGCTAGGAGAAGCTGCAGCAGCCTGCCTTTGTGCAACAATGCCCCACCTCTTTCTGGAGCAACCAATCAGATCAGGGATGACCTGCCATGTTTGGTGCTCACTTTCACGCCCCTTCCCAGCCCACAGAGTAGGCTGGGAAGGGGAAGGCAACAATGGCGACCCTCATGCTGGCCACCATGTGGGCTCTGGGGTCACACGGGGGCGGGAAGCCAGAATGAGCCACAAAGGGGCCACTGGGCAGGTCATGTGAGTCCGGCAGCTCAATTACCATTATTATTTTCATTTATAACCTGCCTTTCTCCCAAAAATAGGACACAAGGAGGCTAACATCTTTAAAATTGTACAAGTTATAAACAATACAAAAGTAAAATATAACATTTTTTAAAAAGAATTAAATTATGTTATAACATTATACATTTAAAATGTTTTTGAAATATGTTAAGTACTTTGGAAAGCTCTTTTAAATTCCAGACTAAACACAGATTCACCATCCTGCTGACTTCAGAATTACCGGTCTCCCTTGCCTGGAGAGGTGTACCATCAGCCACAGGGTCTTGCAGATTTCCCTTCCAAAGTCAAAGAGAAATTCCATCTTCAGAGAACATTTGACCTTAGATAGTTCCTCCCTGCCATGCAAGTTTCTGCAGCCCCTTCCATTCTGTCAGCACAGCTCTGGTATTGAAAGAAAGGGGAAAGAATCTGCAGGATCCAGAGACTTTCATGTTCTTGGAATGTCCTCATAAAGAGGGCAGTGGGGAGAGAGGACCACATCAACTCTGTAACTGCCATACTCCAGTTCTCTCTTCTTGATGTCATAGGCAAAGAAACAATCTAAGGGGAAAGAAGTAAACACCAAACATTTTTTTTAAATGCTGCACCTCACTTTGTTCTGGACTTTTGAGCTTGTATTGAAGTTGTATGAATTCCTCAGAAATTCTAGTTTTGGACCACAAGCACCTAATCACAGGGTGGCTCTATAACTCAACCACATAAGCATTATAGTGAAATTCCATGTGCACTTTCCAAAAAATTAGTAACTTGGAGCAAAATTAGGCTGATAGTTTCTTCACCGGACAGTAGCCTATAGAAAATGAATTACAGCAGAGCCAACTGATACCAATACATATCAAATTATAGTGTTTTACAATAAAGCATTTATATCAATGTACTAACAGCACTAGCCAACTAAGATGTTTTTTTTTTTTATTCACCAAATCAGAGTCCAAACTGATACACACACACACACACACACACACACACACGGGGGAGGGGGGGCTGGTGCATATCCCTAGTATAAATTCAAATTATGTTGTTTGTCATTTGTCAATGACCTTTACTTTTGCTGAAGCAAATATTTATACAGAAATGTAGTTTTTAAGGAACATGCTGTGGTGTTACTAAGGCCTGTGCCACTCCTCCCGCCGATGGTATCACCTGGTGTGATTTGGTGCCTCCACACACCCTTAGCGCTGGAAACATGTAGAAGTTTTAAATATGTAAAGAGTAGTTTGCAATCACAACACAGGAGGCCTAGGACTTTATCAGACCATGCCCCCTTAAACCCTTTCTTTTGCTAGCATAACACTGCCATTTTTATGCTTGTAAAAGAACTCCCCATGTGATACTTACCTCCTATCCACAAAAAGGCTTCCCCAGCAATGAAAGAGGAAGTGAATGGAGCTTAGTTAAATTCCTTGCAGACCCAGACCATAGTCCCTGCTCCCTTACCCCCAATGAATACACAGACAACTACAAGCTTTTTTACAAAATGTATTGAGTACAATATAACCATAAAAGGATTAGGTACATGTTAGTATAAAGATAATATTGTATATAATGATTGGCGATAAGGGCTGTAACTTGCTACCTGCTGCAAATGGTTGGTGTCATTGCATGGGTCCAGATCCCTTCATTGCCCAACTGAATGTTGGCCAATGGCTCCATGTTGGCCGCTGCCAACCCTCCTAGAGGAGAGAGCTCCTGGCTGAGCCATCCTGCTCGACTCTCTCCCCTCCCTTGAAAACAAGTTGCTAACCTAGAGCGGAAATGAGGAAGGGTCTCTGTGAACTTGAACTTGACTGAGGCCTCCCCTTTACCTGCTTACCCAGATCGAGGCCCATGCTATCCTCCCAGCAAATTGCAACAAAGATATAACATAAGAGGGCGGGTGGGTCTTCGGCTGCTTTTGAGTCATTGTGCAGCCTGCGATGGGGAGTCGGCTTATATACGGCCCCATTGCAGGCTCACGCATCATCTGGCTGCACTGGAAATGTGGCCAGATGACCTGCCCCCTTGGGCCTAACTGGCCAATCAGGGCGAGGCAGGCTCGCTCTGATTGGCCCATCTGTTCCTGCACCCCTCCAACTGCAGGGGCAGCTGGAAAGAAGATGGATCCAACATGGCAGCCTCCTCAATGGCCATGTGGCCATGAGGCAGCCACCAGGAAGAAGGGGGGAGAGACTGGGGGCGGTCAGCCAGGCTGCAAAAGGTCCCAACCATCCAGCCAGTAAGCCCCCTTTGTTGAAATTCCATTTATTCTCACAAGGATGCATAGTGTGGGAAATTCAAAACAAAAAACAAAGTTAAAGTCACGCAAATCATCTAAACACACTAGAAAAGTCCCACATAAACTGGGGAGGGTCATAAAAAGTGTGTCCCCTACCTGGATGTTGTGATCTCACCCAGTAGTGTTCTCACCAGAACAGGCATTGATGCTGCATTCATGTGAGTACAATGGCATGAAGTTCCAAAGACCAGCAATTCTGGCCCCAAAACACCACGGAGATCAATTGATGTCTTGAGCTGTCAATAAAAAAGTATGATTTTTTAACAGGACATGATTGGGTGAAAGGGCAATGTTGTGTGGTACGTGTGCCATTTTGCAAACATTAGGCATCCTTATGATGACTTATTTGTCCTGAATGATAATGTCCCTAGTGGAGGAAAAAATAATTCTTAAAAGGATGGAGGGGAGGAGGAAGACTGCATACTTTTACTGATAATTTTCCATAAAATTCAAGACAATTTTGACGGCAATTAAAAGCAACATTCAAAAGATGTTAAACAATCCTGTGGTTTCAGTGATATCTGGAAAACTTTATGAAATCATTAGCATGCAGTGTGAAATTGACAGCTTTTGAGACCGGTGTCCATTGTATTAAACAGTGCTTTATCAGAAGTATCGATGATGATGATGATGATGAGCATCTCATATGTGAACAAGCCTTATAGTATCCCATGATTCTAATAATAATAATAAAATAACTCATTTATTTTGTCTGTGGTGAAAAGGCATAGGTCAGGACAAGGAATGTGTAGCCCTCTAAATGTTGTCAGGCTGCAACTCCCAGGTCACTACATCCAATGTTGATGGATGATGCAAGCTGCAGTCCAATATCTGAGGGGCCCCATTTTCCCCATCCTGGAGAAAACAATTAATGTGAACTGCCTATCCTGAAAGAAGACAGTCAAGCCCTGGTCCACATTGAAGGTTCTTTGGCTGTGTTGATGTGTAATGCTAAACTGTGGCTCAGCATTCTGTGGATGAACCTCTAGCTTGAGAGCTTTTTTGTCCTACAGTTAGACAGAAACACAGAAAATATCAACAGACGGTGAGATGTATTTTTTAAAAAAATGGGGGGGGGGACCCAAACAAATGCCAGCTTATAACTTATATGACTGTCTGGTGCCAGTAATAAAGCAATTTGCATAAGAATTATTTCACACAGCTTTATTGTTTATAAAAATGTATAATACATGCATTTGATAAATATGTATTTAATTGACAGAGTGTAACAGCTTTTTCTGAGCCATTCTTTCCCTAAGGGCATGCATTAAAAAAACAAAAAAACAAAACCACAAGGTGACTAAATATGCACAAAATGTGTTCACTCTTCACAGGTAAAGTGATGCATATTTTGTAATCCACCATGAAGCAAATAAATAAGAAAACAAGGATCTGAAAATGCAGGCATTACACTTTGAAAGAAATAATGTATTGATAACAGATGGTGCTGAGAGAGGCTATGGAGATTATGAGATGCAAAAACAAAATCAAAAACCGGGGAGGCCAGGAGGATGATGCCACTGTACCACTACAGGCTGGCAATACTGCATGATGCCATCCTCCTCTCATCCTTCATTCTTTCTCCTTCCTTGTTAGGGGGATGAAAAAGGCACCACTTTTTATTGATGGAAACTTCCTGCAGCATGGAGGAAGGACAGGAGGAGGAATGGGCGTGTGATATCGACTGCCAGCAGTGGGTCAGTGGTGTCCTCCTCCTGACCTCCTTGGGTTGTTTTTTTTTTTTAAGCGCATCTGATAAAGTCCTACGTTTTTATGAAATTGCTGTTGAATTTGAAAAGTTGCAGATAGTCTGAAGGCCTTATTCTTGTATACATATAAACATTAGTAGTACTGGGCTGAATTTCTGTGGAATGATTTGGCTGGCTGGATCACTAGGGTTGTTTCACACAGGCATATGATGAGCTCATCTGGGCTTCTGTCTATGGACTTTTTTGGACAAACAAAAAATAACGCTAGCAGCCTCGCCAGGTTGCAAGGCTGCAGCTCTAGAGGGCGTCCGTTTCGCATGACGCCCCTTCCCAGCGGTACTGTTGCGGTACCACTGGGACATTTGACCATCATATTTTGCATTTGACTGTCATATTTTGCATTTGACCATCATATTTTACTCACGATCGTTGATCGTGAGTAAAATATGATGGTCAAATGCAAAATATGATGTTGATTGTGAGCAAAATATGACGGTCAAATGCAAAATATGACGGTCAAATGTCCCAGCGGTACCGCAACAGTACCGCTGGGAAGGGGTGTCATGCGAAACGGACACCCTCTAGCGCTGCAGCCTCACAACCTGGCAAGGCTGCTAGCGTTATTTTTTGTTTGTCCGAAAAAGTCCTATGTGAATGGACCATTGCAATGTCTTTCCTGTTCTTTCCTGTGGAGTTATTTCACACATTAGGTTATCAAGTCCCCATTATGTGGTTCACACATGGAATTAATCACTTGATTTCTGTCCATTTGATGACTGGTAGATTGAAGAATGTGTTAACTCACTGAACTAGAAACCACTGAGTTTGTGGTGATACACAAGTCATGTGGCATTATTTACTGATGTTATCTTTATGCCACGTTTCATGCATATATAGCCTAGATTGATTTACTCCTTCTAAAATCACTGCAAAGAAAGTAAAATGGATAGTTTCATTACAGTATCTAACTGTGCCTTCCTTTTGCATCAGATTTTTTTAAAAAATCATTTACAAAGTCTGAGATTTTTTAAAAAAGTCTTAACCCAACATCTTAAATATATTGAGCACAACTGTCAAAAACCGCGTTGGAGTCAGAACATAATTGATGATGCATTAGATCTATAATGGCTCATCCACACAAGTCATCAATGGAGAACTGCAGTCAGCAATTTTCTGACCCACTCCAGGAATAATGAGACCAGGCACAGGATGTGGAATGAATAGGGCCACTTTATTTGACCCATGTAGCCTTTAAACTTTAACCATGAACTGCAAAGGGGGAAACAACTAGTATGGGATTTGCTGAGTAAGGCGGTCAGCCCCAGACCTCCTCCTCAGCCTCTTCTGGGTAAAGAAGCTGAGTCCCAGGATCACTGCATAATGATGGATTACTACCCAGCCTGTCCTAGTTGAAGGAAGGCCCATCAAAAGAACCATGGCCCACCTAAGGAACCCATGACTTAAAGTTAGGCTGAACCTCAGGCAAACTCCAAGGGCAGCGTCTCCTCCCCCCACAGGTCCCATGACCAAAAGGGGTAATTACAAAGAACTGCACTTCACCAGATGGTGGCTACTGCTTCTCAGGGAAATACTGCTCATTCTTACCCCACAGCCAAGTGACTGCCTTTTTACAAGCACCACTAAAGCCAATATCCTCAGTCCCCAAAATACAGTGCAGAATAGGACAAACACACAGGAGAGAAAAAATCCTATATGATCCAAGAGCAACCAGCTGAAGTGTGCACTGCACAATAGGGTGGAAGGGTGGGTGAAGCAAGACAAAAGTAGAAGATATTGCATGGGTAAGTCAGAGCCTTGAAATCCTCTGTCGAGAAGCCAACTCAATAGATGATAAGAAGCCTGGCTCAGCAACAACCCAGTTGAAAGGCACAGTACCTGGTGTTGTCAGTAGCAGTCCTACAGGGTCAGAAATACACAGAGAGAGAGAGTGCAGAACGAAGAGGCAGTCCAAGGTCACAAGGGTTCTGGCAGGTGGGTCAACGAAGGCAGTCCAAGGTCAAGATATCCAAAGTCTCAAAATAGCAAGGTTCCAGAAGGGTCACAGGCAGAGGCTTCCTCCACATAACACAGACTGCTTGCAACAAGGAACTCAGCATCCCACAGATGCTTATGTTGGCCCAGCTCCCACTCCCAGTTGCGGGGTGATTGATGACCTTCTGTCTCTTAATCTCTGAGAACAACGAAGCCACACCTTCTCTGCTCTCCTTTGGCTAAAGGTAGGTACCTGCTCTTCTACCTCTTGCTCTTGCTCCACTATGTCTCCCAGGCTTGGACCCTGTGCTGGGGGAGGGCTAGGCTGCTGAGCCCTGGGCTCTTCAGGGCTAGACTCAGACTCAGCCAGCTCTTCTGCCACTGGCTCAGCCTCCTCGCCTTCTGAGTCCTCAGAGTCCTGGCTGACCATGACATCCTCTTTGGTCCATCCATGGAACGCGAAGTTGTGGTGTGCAGTGGCACAATGCTCCAATGGTTTATGACCTTGGTTCCTTCCAGAGCCTATAAAAAGGGCCTTCCCCAGATCTGCACTATTTAGGGCCAGATGAGGCATTTTGAGTTAGGCAACAATATACAGCAGGGTTAGACAAATGAAGCAATATCCATGCTTTGTGTGAACCATGTATCTATTTAGCATCTCAGTTACCTCTACAGTGACTTATGGGGATGACACCAAAACGAGGCTCTTAAAGGTGAGCAACACACACTGGTCTATAACATTTGCACCTGTTCAGTTCTGTAACCCGTGCCCCTAACATATCCGTTTCCATCATCTTCACTCAAGAGTTGTTCCACCTATGTCTCATGCTGTACACATTGTAATAGTATGAAACAAGTGAGGATCACTCACTGGAAAATAAGACTGGGAAATGTTCTAATAATTATGTTTTGTGGTTATATTGTGCCATTTCCAGGGCCAGTGTTTGGGAAAAGGATGGCTTCTACACCCCCAAAATTAGATAATCTTGTCCCTTCTCCTGATTGTCCCTGAATTTCTCCCTTCATCCCCACTTCTGAATGATTTTTTTTTAGAAGGTAAGAGAAATTGTTGTTTTAGGATGCTATGTGAAAGGCTCACACAGTTATTAAGGGGCCTTCCCCTAATATAAAATACCAAGAGTTCACCAAGCATAAGAATACCTTCAGTAAATGCAGTAGACTACAGTAAATCCATTTGTTAGTTCCAATTACATTAGACCCATTGAATGAATGAAACTTTTATAAGTAATCATTTACAAAGTTCCTATTTGTTCACTGTGTCTTCTCTAACTGAGATTAACAATTGGATTTAGTTTTCTATGTCCAATAGAAACACTTGTATGAATTACTGTATACATTACTGGCCTTCGATTTGTTTCCAGCTATAATACAAAATGTTAGTAACAACATTTAAAGCTTTCTATGGCTGAGGATGAATATATTTGAAGACTTGCTTTCTTATTAGATTACCTATCTATTGAAATTGCTTTAGGAGACTGTCTTGTGGGTCCCAAATGAGACTAGAGAGAAGGACTTTATGAAGGTGACACCTAGGCTCTAGATTCCTTTCCATAAGTGGCCCATCTCACCTTTTCATTTATGATCTTCCGGAAGCTAATGAAGACTTTCCTTTTAAGGAAAGGCTTCAGTGTATGATTCTAATTAGATGTTTGGATTTCTCTTTCTCTTTAAATGAATGATGTTTCCATTGTGGTTTAAATATTGTCATTTTTGTGGTTTAAATATGTTGGCCGAGATCCTGCATGGGGTCTATCTCCCATGCTACCACTCACCTTGTAAGCAGCACATCTCCCCCCTCAACATAGCATTTTTGTGTGGTCTGAGAGTAGGGGGATGGGTGGGGACACATCCAGCTATTTTCCTGTAGATGGATGCATGGCAAGAGGCATCTGCAGAGATTTCTGGAGGTCCACAAGATATCCCTGTAGATGCCATCCTTCCAGCAGATCCAGCTATAAGAAAACACAATCCTTGCTCCTCCACCTCCTCACTGACAGCAAATAAATTACCATGTTGAGAGGGGCAGTTGTGCTGCCTAGAATGTATGTTTAGGGTGGGTCTTTTGTGCGGTCTGAACAGAATTCCAGACTTCACAATAATAAATAAAAACGGAGTTGTGATGGCATACAGCCAGCTTACACCATTGCAATTCATGTAGGGGATGCCAGCCTATGTTTTAAATCACAAGGGTGTTTTTCTGAATGTAGGAGCTCATGAAGCTACCTCATATAATTGGTTTATCTTTCCAGTACTGTCAGTTCTGACTAGCAGCATCTCTCCAGGATTTTAGGCAGTTTTATTTCCTAGACCTGGCTGGTGTTCCCTGGTAGCCTCCCATCCATGCATTAACAATATCCAACTCTTCATAGCTTCTTAAATTAGCTTCTGGAATATTTCTTAAATCATTGACTTGTTATATGTTTGTTCTTTCATTCTCTCATTTTATATTCCACCTTTATCCAATAGTGGGATTAAAGATGGTCACCTAGACCTCTTTCTTAATGAGGGATGTAAATGACTGAAAATGTAAAAATAAATTAAAAAAGAAGCTGTAGAAAGATACTGTAGAATGTAGACTATCATGCACAATAGTAATGCTATATTTTACATTATATAAATGACAGCATCCCGTGGTAACACTCTGTTGACAGAAAGATGGGGATACAGAAGAACTGGGAGTGAAGTAATTATCCCTTCTACACTGTAGCCCCTGCAGTCACAACACTGTCTCTGGAATTCTGAGAAAATCTCTGGAAACAATTTTCATGGACTGTGGAGGGCTGAAGGTGCAGAAGGGAGACAATTTCTGATGTGTATGCCAGCTGGACATCAGATTCAGTTGACTATTTATAGTATATAAGTACGACCCCCATACCCACAGGGCTTACATTCCAAGATCCACCATGGATACCTCAAACTGTGGATAATAGGAACCCTATTATTTTCAATGAGACAAACAACTTCTGACCCAAACATAAATCATAGAATTATACTGGAGGTCCCAGAAATGCCTAAAGAGAACACTTTTCTAGGCATTTCTAGCTCCTCCAATGTAATTCTATGGTATGATTGGGCTGGAGGCTGACAATAGAATCACCTTGGAGGACCTAGAAATGCTAAGAGAGAACATATTTTTTCAGACATGGGTAAGTGAAACCATATAGTTGGTATGGAGATTGCACTGTATTGATTGGCCTTTTTCAGTTGGTTTTCTCTCTAGCTATGACCATTAAAATTCAAACCACTATACAGTGGGCCCTCAATATCTATTAGGGTTTGGTTCCAGCTCCCCTCCCCTTGTGGATGCTAAAATGCATGGATGCTTAGATCCCATTAGATACAATGCCATAGTATATACAAATACTACCACCTCCCAATGCATTTACCTCATCTGGAATAGATAATGCTATATAAAGCTGTCATGACATAGCTTTTTATAGCAAGAATGTAATGTTAAAAACTGTTGTGTCCCAATATGTTGCTATTACTTTTTATGTTAACTGCCCATAGTAGGTTTCACCTCATTAGCATAAAAGCTGAAAGTGTTGATATAAATTCTGAATGGCAAATTTTTACTCAAATATCAATGTTTTAAAGATGTGTCAATTTAATATAATATCAAATTGGTTACTAACTGCTCTAACAGGAGGCAGCACCTACTTATCCTTGCTCTGAAAAACAAATAGATTGGATAAAAAGTGTATAATTTTATAATACAAACTGAAGATGAGGGATGCACATTATCACAGAGACTTATTTAAGACACTCTATGAAAAAAGGAGCCAATTTCAATTGCCATTCCCATGTTTGAAAACAAAACAAAATAACAAAAACCACCAAATGGAGCATTTCTCATTTGTGCATTATGAATTCCACAATGCTAGCCTTTGCACATACTTTTGAGACCAAATAAATAAAAATATTTCAACAAACCAAGGACTTCTTATTATAACTATGCAGAGTTATTACTTACCTTGGATAAATTGTGGGTTTACTGTTCTCGTGGTACAGTATGTAGTTCTGTGACCAAATAAAGAATAAGCATACTGTACAGTAAATGTCCAAAATTGGGGGAATCCACAATTCAGTTAGTTACAGTTACAGTAAATGCCCACAATCTGGTAATAGTTTACAGTCACAAGTGGATGTTGACAATCCCAACATTCATTAGTGTATATCCCCATTTGTTCAACACATGCTAATTAACATGGACTTAAAGCAAATTTGTAGTCCCATCTAGGGTAGGTCCATTAAATCAATGGGACTGAATTCAATGGAAATGTTGATTTACCATTCAGCAGTTGGTTTGTTCCAGATAGGACTACCAATTGGATACAGACCATTGGTAATATTCCTTATAGATGACTGTAAACATTGGTATATCTTTGAGTTTTTTGATCATCACAGTATTAGGATTGCCAGTATTCAAGTGACATTCATTATATTTTTGACAATTGTGTATATGCATAATGTAACAAATAAATAAATAAAATGTTTAAAGCCTCTGTCTTATGTCCTTTTCACACATTCTTGATGCACAGGGGAAATGAGTAGAAAGGGAGAAGCTGGATACATCATAGCCCCTACATTGGTTTTATACGTAGGAGATTATCAAATGGGGCAAATATTCCAGGGCAGAAACGGAACAGGGGGAAGAAAAGGGCTCAGTTTTGGATGATATCGACCCCCTCTGTCCTGCTCCCATCCTGCCACCATCCTGCTCCCATTCTATTCACAATGAAACATTGTGAATAGAACACCTCTTCCATTTTCTTCCATGTCTGTCATGGAATCAGGGACATGGGAATAGGACCCTCATCCCTCTTACGAGATGACAGGCACAGGGGAGGAGCTCCTTGCCAAGCACTTCCGGCTACGAATGGGACATCAAGGTAAGTGGCACCCTTCCCCCCCTCCCCGGGTTACTTATTTTTTTTTTTTTAATTTTGCCTTTTATTTCTTTCTTTAACAGCTGGGCAGGTTATTTTTGAATTTCCCTCTTGCTCATTCTTTCGTGAGAATGAGGGGGATTTCAGCCGGCTGGTCATAAAGGCAGCCTTTACAATGGCTGCATTTACAGCTGCCCAGCAAGGAGGAAGGGATCCCATTCCTGCAGTGGACTGGAGGTAAGTGGGCAAACATTTGCCTCCATTCGGTGGCAGGAACAGGATAGGAGGTGACAGGGCAGTAACGGGGCATTTTGGCCCCATCTGATAATGTCCAAAGACACACACACTTCACGTCTAAGCATGTCTGCTTACATAGGGGTCCAGACCAAATGGATAGCCTGCTAATGGCCAGCTGCTCACAAGTAGTCACCCCTTTGAAGATGTTGTGCTAAACACATAGACATAATGGGGGTGGGACCTAGCAGACTATACAACATCATAGATGAGTCCAGTTATCCTACTCTACCCTTCTCCTCAGACATGCTCTATATGAGGACAGATGTACATAGGGCTCAAATCAGTTTTACCATGGATGTGTGAGACCATACAGACAGGAAGAGTATTTTCCAGACCTACTACTGGCTTAAGGAATTCAGTGCCAGTTCCTATCTCTCAAGTTATAGGAGGAAGTTGTGCCTGAATGTTTCAGAAATTATAAAATATCTCCTATCTATAGATTTAGCTGTCTTCTATAAAGATATGTCTTAATGGGTATTAAAATTGCATTAAAAAATACCCTCAGTAGCATTCATTCCTGCCCTCCCCCACAGCCACCCAGACATAAATGCTTCTAAAAGTGCTTTGGGTTGATTTTAGTACAAATCTGCTAAGAAGCAAGCTTGTTAAAACCAGACTTTAAAAGATAAAGTGCTAGAGGGCTGCTCTATAGCCTCCTTTCATTGACTGTACTGCAATAAAGTGAAGATTCAGTGCCATAGGGTTACAGATTCAGAGAAACTTAATGCTCAAGGCATTCATATGCCTTGCTAATCCCACATTCCCATGAGTTTTGAAAATTCAAGCTTAGAAGTAATTCTGCTTTCTTAGAATCAAGCATGCTGCACTCAAGAAGGAAGAACAATCTATAGAGAAAAATCTATTAACAGTAAGGGGTTGGGGAAATGCTCATACCTTTTGAGGCTTAAAAGTAAATGTGAACACATAAAATTCTTCAGCCCACAGCTATATCCCTAGAGAATATTGTCAAGTATACCATATGCATTAAATTCCCCATTAAAATGATTTCTCACTAGGTGGGAGCAATTATATTCTACCAGGTTTCCCATTACATCCCATGAACATAAGTTGATGGCCTCAGACTGGTTATCTTGAAAGTTTTCCCTTGGAAAGCTTATTGTATGACTCTCCCTGTTTTGTGACAACACAAATTAAGATTACCGGTAGTTAGCAATTTCAACTGAGAGAGATAGTGTGTCTTCAAAATTAGATGCATTCTACCCATTTTCTCCTTATAAGTGAAATGTCACAATGGGGAGAAGGAAAAGTATTTTGTGACTTACAGCAATTGGTGTTATCATAGCTTTCCAGTTCTAGAGCTTTGGGAGAAGAGTGTTTAAATAATATATCACAGGACTGATCCAGTTCTGACACACAGAAAATAAAGTGAAAAACATTTCTTGATTTCCAGTTATATAAATGGCACAAGGATTTAGAGTTCTAAGGCCTTGTCTAGATGGGCTATTTACTCTGTTTTGCCCCTGTCATGGAGCACTGCAGCCCTAATGATGCAGGGCTTTTGCCTCATTTTGCCCCCAGGCAGACCTCACGACCCCCAGGACAAAGATGGGGGGAAGACAGGGTAAAGCCTATTATGCCATTTTTAATATATATGTATATAAGTAAAATCCACTTCAGACAGCAAAAAAGTGGATCAGGCCCCACATGACAACAGGAGCCCATTCTGACACACCAGTCCATCACTGCAGCTGCCATCTGCCTCACTCTTCTGAAGTCAGGAAGGAGTCCCGCAGCATATAACCAAGGCTGGTCACATGCAAGGGGCTTTGCTCACATGCTACAGGCTGGCTTCCTGGTATGCATAGTCCATCCATCTCAGACAATGGGATATATAATCCTAAACTGAACTCCCATAGTGAAAGACAGAGACCCTCTGCTTTTGGCTCTCCCTGTCTTCAGTGTGACTTAGTTCCACTTTCTGCATCAAAGCAGCAGCCATCAACACTGCATTAAGTTGCCTTTTACTGAATCAGAATATTGTTTCATCATGTTCTGCATCAATTATTTGTTCTGAATGGCAAAAATAATAGCTAATTTATCCATTTGTTTATTTGCAATATTTCCAGGCCACCATTATAGGCAAGGTCCTCCTAGGATACTAACACGATAAAATCCTTACAATAAAACCTTATCCAATAATACCATGGCAAAAACTAACAAAACCAACAAATGTCAGCAATAAAAACAGTTAACCTAGACAATAGGAGAACCCACTTCATTGAGGTATCATCAGATAATGTGGCATGTTTCAAGTGGAAATTTTTGTAATTTCAAATCCAGGTTTGGATTTGGGTGTTTTGTTTTGTGTGTGTGTGTGTATAGTAATTGTACTACTGTGATCTTATTTAGGCCTATTTCATTCAAATGTATTGTTACTTTGCTTAGAATTACTCCCCACAGCAAATATTACTATTCAGTTCTCAATTTGTAGGTCTCAATATTTCATACTTTCCCACTCTTCCCCTCTACTCCTCCTCCTTCTCCTCCTCCACCCCCTCTTTCCTTTGTTTCTTCTCCCTCTTCTTCAAATATTTCTATCCTCCCCTGTATCATGATATCTCAGGAAAAATGTAAATCACGCTCTCTACCACTGAAATATGAAATCTGCCACTGACATGTAGGGCTTTTGATGATGCTGAAGGCTCATGATAACAGACTCAGGATTTTTATTTTTTTATTTTTTTTGGCATAGTACAGTAGGACCCCCGTATCCACTGATTCATTATCTACTGGCTCAGTTATCCATGGTGTCAGTTTCAGCTGAAGTAGACTCTACCATAGAGTCTTCCTAGAAAATCCATACTCTCTAGCCATTTTATAGGTCTTCCAAGGCAACTCTATGGTATTTTAAACTGGAAGTCACATTATTTTCAATGGTGTTCGCTATTATTCATGGGTTTCATTATCCACAGTGGAGTCTGGAACCAATCCCCTGTGGATATGGGGGTCCTACTCTATATGGATTTTTTTGTAGGGAGGGGAGCTTGTCACTTTTAGTCTCCAGCAACCAATTGCTGGTGTTACCTTGGAAGCCAGCTTTGTCCCCATTGGGAACATTAGCCTCCTATTCCATGCCCCCTGTAAAATAAGGTGGTAGAACAAACTATGGCCAGAATTCTAGATAGCTACTTAGTTAACCTTGCAACAATCAGAAGCAGGATCCCTGTTAAAATTCCTCCTTGCAATGAAGATCACACCTGGGAGAGGACTGGAAACATCAGTCTGCTGCATCCCAGTCAACAGGAGAACAAACATTTGTTGCTCACAGTGGCTGCTACCTTGTAATGCAAGACTGAGGGACTTTTATGAACCTTTCATATTACCTATATTATTGCCATAATTGTGACTACATAGGAATCATGAATATGAATCAGTTATAGATATGTAACTCTGGGTTACCCATTTATCTCTCTGGCTTTTCTTCGCAAACAAAGATTCAGGAAGGACTCATCCCGCACTTTCTGCAAGCACGCTGATGACTGAAAAGGCCAATCAGAGATAAACATGTCCACTTGCAGAAAGCACAGCAGAAGGTCTCCTTGGGTGATGTTTCCGTGCTGTGATTCTTTCTGCGTTGTCGTTTCTCTTCAAGACTTGTTCAGTGTGAGTTCTCAAATAAGGCTGCAGCATTGTGGATAGTGCATCTCCATGCCTCCCAATGTGATGCCAGGGCGGACCATTGTTGGTGATCAATTTGGGCCTGAGATATTGTTTCAGGGAGTCCTTGTATCACTTTTTTGGAGTGTCCCTCTTACGCTGACCCATGGTGAGTTCACCGTAGAGTACTATTTTGGGAGGCGATGGTCCTCCATCCTAGAAATGTGCCCTGCCCAGCGCAGCTGTGTTCTCAGTATCATGGCCTCAATGCTGGTGATCCCTGCTTGCTCAAGGACAGCAACATATAACTGCAAATAAATAAATAAATAAATAAATAAATAAATCCTGGCCCATATTAGAGAGGGGGACATCCTTGGAAGTATATGAATATTATTGTGGGCTAGGTTTTAATCTTCCTCCTTAATATCCTAATATGCATGTGAATTCATTCTTATTCATGTGAATAGATGAATTCATAGGGAAGATCATTCAAAATGGCATCCCTCATCTCTAATGTCCCTTGGTACAGGAAGGATGGGAAAAGTGCAGCCTATGTATGCAGGCCTTAGATGACATGTAGCTCTTGGAGCCTACTTTTGGAGCCCCAAAGCCTTGTACCAGTTTCCCCAATATTTTTTTTTAAATGCCACAGTTTTCTGGCAATTGTGACCACAAAATCATGCAGAAAGCTTTCCCAAACATGTGAAAATATCTGAAAGAACCCCCACTATGCCAAATGCTTCCATATATTGTTCATATACAGTAGTACACAAAACACCATTTGAACTGACACTCTTATGGAAGAGTGTTTGAAGGGGAAAATAATATTTTCCCATTTATGGTAAAAAGGCAGTCTCTCCAAACAAACAAAAACAAAATCCTGATTCTCTTCATATTTCAAACATTAAGATAATCATTGATTTTCTTTTCATCCTGTGTTTATAGTACAATCAAAATATTTATATACAGCCCATGCTTTTCAAAACTTATTTTTTTGTGCTAGGGTTTGGGTGAGAATTTGGACAGCTTCAGAAATGTTATGAAATGAGCAAACATTTCCAGAATTGTTTAAAATTGGTATTGTTAACAGCCGGGAGCCTTTACAGCATAGCACATCTTCACGTCCTGAAGAGTATCATGAAAACATCATCTAAATTTATGGAAATAACTCTTTGAAGAAGTTCTCTTTTTAAAATAGCAGCAGTGGGAGAAAAATGTATCTGCTCACTTTGCTACTGGTGTTTGCTAGCCAATTTTTAAGTGCATAAGCATTTGCAGGACTTCCTGTGGGAAAGAGGAAATCAATACAAAGTGAGTCTTATCTTTTTTTGGGGGGGGGTCTATTTTATATAAATACCGTATGCATTTTGCACTATTCTGTAGATCAGTGTTTCTCAAGCTTCTTATAGATAAGTAACATTTTAGTCGTAACCTCAAAAACTTTATAAAGTGTGTATGTAAGAAAATATTGATTACCTCCATTGAAGACCACTGCACAATGTTTCTGCCTGAGCTGCTACATAAATGACTCATGCAGACCTGCAACAAGTAGCATCTTCCAAGAAAAGATTACCCCCCCCTCCATCTTTCTGCACTGGGAGTGATTGAATGAACCACTTACCAAGGAATCTGTTCCTTACACTCTTTAGTATACACAAGAAACTACTGGGAAAATTCATCCAGGTGTCTGAGCTAAGGTGTTATTAGTGTGCAGATGACATACAACTGTATATCATTTTCCCATAGGAGGCTGAGGAATTGGAAGTACTAAAGAGATATGGAAATATCTTTGGTTGGATGGTATTAAATCAAATGTAACTGTATTCAGATCAGATGGAAATGTGTAACTGTTTCTAGATGGGGATGCACTCCTGCTGCGATTTGGTTTGGGAGATCTCGTGGACGTGGCTCTGTGTCGAGCCACTGATGGAGTCATCAGGCAGGAGTACTTTTTTTACTGTTTAGATTGGTTCATCAGCTGCAGCTCTACTTAGACAAAATGAAATTTGCCTCAATGGGGCACTTTCTAGTTATGCTCAACTTATACTATATTTTTTTCTTTCTTGCTCTGTCTCTAAAAACTGTTCAGAAATTGCAAACTGGTACACAATGCAGCAGTTACAATGCTTGTGTGAATAAGGTATAGATCATGTTATACCTATTTGGTATTGGTTTTTCTGGCTGCCTATTTGGTTTTGGGTCCAATTTAAGGTGTGGTTTGTTTAGGTTTTTTTTTTAAAAAAAAAATTAAGGGCTTTCAGAGTTTAAGACAAAGCTATCTGAAGGACTGTGCACATCCATATGAGCCTGACCAAATTTTAACATCTATATCTGAACCTTATTCTCTGTTTCATCAGTAAGAATGGTTAACTTAATAGTTACCAGAGGCAGAATGATTTCAGCACTGGTTCAACACCTTCAGAGTTCCTTTCCCAGGGAAATAAATCTATATGGGTCCATCAACACTAGTTTTTTTAAAAAAGAAATCTCTGAAAGTTTTTATTTCAGTCGGCATTTTGGTTAAGGTTCAGCTCCTAAATGTTTATTGCTGCTGTTCATTTTCAGAGTTTGCTTTTATATAATTATCTGATCATTATGCATTTTTAGGTTTGAAACTTTGAAAACCAGCTTTATGAGAGTAAAATTCCCTGAAAAGCAGCCTAGAAATTAGGGTCAAAATCCTAGCTGAGCTAATTTGTTACATATACCTAACTAGGGGCTTGTCAAGACCTGCCAGAATATGCTGGCTTCCCACCAGTGTATTCTGGCCCTGGATCAGGTCTATTTCCCCCATTACCTAGATGAAACAGGATGAAGTCTGCATGGACATGCCGGCCCATACCAGTGGCCACATTTCCCTCTGTTGTGCATTGCTCCATCTGAAACCAGGAAGGAGGACTGCAGCATGTTATCAAAGCTAATTGCATGCAGGGGGCCTTGATTATGTGCTGGAGGTCTCAGAGAGACTCGAGCAGTGGCAGCAGCAGTGGTTGCAGATATGGGCAAAAAAAGGGCAAGAGTATCACATGGAGAGCAGGGCTCCAAGACAGGAGAAAGACAGGGTAAATAGCTTGTCTAGACAAGCTCTAAGTCAAGCAAGGAGACACTACTTAAGTATACTTAATGTCTCCTGGCTGGACGTACTTACGTATCTTTAACTAAGTAGTTATCTAATATCTTAGCCCAAATTTCCAAGTTGTCTTTCAGGTCATTTTATTCTCACAAAGCTTGTTCACAATTTTTAAACCTATAAATGCATTATTAGAATTATCAGATAATTATATAAATGCAAACATGGAAAATGAACAGCAGCAATAAATGTTTAGGGAGCAAGCCTTAACCAAATGCAGACTGAAATAAAAATTCTATACTTAGCTGCGTGGCAGGGGGTTGGACTGAATGGCCCTCGTGGTCTCTTCCAACTCTGCAATTCTATGATTCTATGATTCTATGTAGTGTCTTAAGTATTTAAGTAGTATCTCCTGACCTGACACCCCTCCCAATCCTTCTTTACCGGGTAGCAGCCACTGTGAGCAATGGTGGTCTTTTCTCCTGTTGAACAGGAAGCAGCATACCGACATTCCCACCCTCCCTCTCTAGTGATCTCTTGTGCAACTATCAGAAACAGGATTCCTGCTCCAATTTCTCCTCACACATGAGAATGCTGTCAAGGGGGGTGGGTGGAAACATCAGTAAGCTGTGTCCCAATCAATAAGAGAACAGACCTCCATTGCTCACAGTGGCTGTTGCCCAGAAACCAGGATTGGGGTACTTTTACGATAATGACAATAGTGCCACAATTGTGAATACACAGGGACAATGAATACAAACCAGTTACAGATGTGTAACCCTAGGTTACACATCAAAAACAGTGACAGTGAATTCTAGCCTCCACAGACAGACAGACAGACAGACAGCTTTCTTCCTTGACAATAATCCTGACAGTATTCTGGAAATTTTCTTCTAAGAGGAGATTTTCCACCTCCACTATTCTGAACTGGAGCAGTTGGTGGGATTGAATCATACAGAATCAAGCCTTATATAATCAATTTAGAGCCTGTTTCCACTCACCCAAGGCCTAGAGCTTAAAAAAAGTTACTTTTTGGACTACAAGTCCCAGAATTCCCCATGTAGCAGCATCATTGGCCACATTAGCTGGAGGATTCTGACAGCTGCACTCTAAAAGGTAATTTTTCTAATCTCCGTGAGGCTTGCACCACTTTTTTTTTTTTTAAATCTGTGTGCTTAAGAATTTCTAAGTACACACTTAAAAGTTAAAGACAGTGAATGTGATCAACATGTGTATTATTCACATACCAGGAAGTTAGGTTTGACCTCAGTTCCTGACTGAATATAAAATGATTACTTTGCCTCTGCATATATATATATATATATATATATAGTCCTGAACTGGATAATTTACTTACACATTTTGGACAGGATAAGCAGACATGGATTATTAGTTTTCGTATTAGTACTTCTAATATAAGGTACCTTAGGGTCACATAGGTGATATATCACAACAGGCACATGCTATTTCACTTCCTCCCACATCTAACCTGTGCATTCTGGGAACAAGATAACAGCAGCTCATGTAAGAGGACTGTTCAAATGAGCTTTTGTGCAACATTATGTACAAATTCAGTCTCCCCCAGCATAAAAAACAACACAAAACAACAACAGTATAATGCATATTCTACATGTAAAAACAAGAGGCAGAACTAGCAGTCAAATCATTGCAACCATTAATCTTAATCTTTTGAGGTCAGGGCCAGTCTTATGATTAGGCAGAGTGAGGCAACTGCCCCTGGCAGCAGATTGTAATACTCTCAAATAGCAGCAATTTGTCCGTTCTTTACTTTTTAACTGTTCTAGTTTTACTGCTAGAAATAGGAAGAAGTCTCGGGGGAATTTTGTCTCCTACATGAAAATAATGTGTCTAGTTGTGAACAATATTCAGCTTGATTTTGGGAGGCACCATTGCTGCTGGACCCCAGGGTGACAAATACCTTGGACTGGCTTTAAGTGGGATTTTTTAAATATAGCAACTCTAATTATGATTTCCATTTCATCGTCATCTTAAAACTGAACATGAAAACAGTAAAAACTTAAACAGACATACAAAATGAATGGGGGGGGGAAGGACAGGAATGAAAGATTTTTCTACTCCTGCAAGACTCCTGAAATATGAACATTTCTTAATAAAATCCTACCATATTGTCCTATGTCTTGTGTACTGATGCAGGCTGATGTTATAAAATTTAACATGTACCATGCTAGTACTAGAAAGGACTAATGTTTACTCTAGCACTTTTGGGGACTAGTATTCACTCTTGACCCTGTAAGGGGTGAAAAATTGCCATTTTGCCACATTTGGGCAGTTCTGGTACTGTAGACTTGAAGGGCTCTTTTTGTTCAAAAAGAGGATAATGAGATGGGAGAATGCAGCAAAATGGTCAATTATATCTCCCAGAGGGCATAATTAATCTTTCTGGAGCTGTTTGATGCTATGGACTTTTGGAAGAGGGTCAGTAGTACAGTTGGGCTCTATAGGTCCATAGAATCAAAGAGTTGGAAGAGACCACAAGGTCCAACCCCCTGCCATGCAAGAATACACAATCAAATCATTCCCGACAGATGGCCATCCAGCCTCTGTTTAAAAACCTCCAAAGAAGGAGACTCTACCACACTGTGGCCCGCAGACTTCACTTAGGTCACCCCTATAATAAAGTGAAGCCTTTGCTTTAAAATAATAATATGTATCAGAATACGTGTCTCTCTGTCCTCCTCTTTAATAGGTAGAATTTCTTTGTTATTATAAATTCATTTTCTTAAGGGTGCATTTATTTCCTTATTTCCTTTCATACTTTAACTTTCCCTTCTGTTACTCATTCAAGGCAGTAAATCACTCAAGTGTAATCCTTTTTGTTTGATTAAAACTTGCATATTCATGTGATTTATACAATAATCAGTGTGCTAATTTTGGGGAGGTTTAGTTCCACATCACTTGATATGAGAAGAAACTAAAACTGACTACTGTCATGAGTAGTGATGTAAATATTCAGCTATTTCATTATTATATGCAAAAACCATTTCTACACCTTTCTCTCTATTGTGGGAGAAAACAAATGTTTGTCCAGTTCTCACCCAGTATTTGTAAATCTAGAAGTGTTTCAGGAAATTATTCTGCTTGGAAATAAGTGGGCAGGGGGGAGGTTGTACAAAAATATGCTTTTGCAAAGAGACCCACTTTCTGTTTACACATTTCTTCATGAAAAATTGAACAAAACTCAACAGGTTTGCAGAGAGAAAGCCCAATGCGGGTATCTACCAACAGTGTTCTCCATGCATACTCTTCACAAAAATACAATACAATACATATTTCTGGAAACATTTCCTTTTTCCCCCCCACAAAACCCCACAATTTTCACACCAAACATTTTCCAGATATCCAGCAACTTTGAACAAATAACAAATGGGTATCTGTGTGTGCATGTAAAACATGGGCTTTTATTTGCACCCATACACACAAGTAGACAATCCCACATGCATTTGTTGGCAAAATAATTTTCTGAAACACTTTGGGATGTGTACATATCTGACAAAATTGCACAAAATTCTTACCTCTGTATTATCCTTCCTGACTGGGTTTACCCGTTGTTGGCCACAAAAGGAATAATTTGAAATATTCCTTTCATTACTAGTTAGGAATGGCTAGTTCACTCACAACACAATCGTATGTATGTTTCATCCAAATACTCACTGGCTTTAGTAGGACTTACTCCCAAGTAAACGTGCATGGAATTGCTACTGAACTAATTCCCTTTGATTTTTCTCATGCATTTGATTCAGATCATGAAAACCAAGACAAATTCAAAGCTTATCATCAGCTAGCAATTATTGTAATGAAACACTTGCTCTGTCTGTGGTAGGGCAGCTACTCATTTTCACCTAAAGCCAAACTCTGAAGACCATTTGGGAGCCTCTTGCTTGTGAAGTGCTTTGATATGACCAGTGATATTTCTGGGGGGTATTTCATACATTCATATGGAGAACCACACATTTTTTTTTCTTAATCATGCACTGCTAAGTTTATTTTGCTTTTTACCACTTTTGGTTATTCTGTTTCACCAGTCCAAGTCTAGTGGAGAAATCCTCCATGTAGTAGATAAACTTGCAGTACCCCAATTTTCCTCCCCCACCATTTAGGAGTTATAGGACTTTTTCTGATGTGGGGAAAAAAAAAACCCTCTGAGGAGGTCAGGAGAAGAACGGGGCTGTCAAGCTTACATAGCCTCATTTCAGACAGCCCCATCCTCCTCCATCCTCCTCCCGACCTTCCCCATTGCTGCTGGTGCCACTTTTTATTGATGGAAAACCTCTGTGAATAAAAAGTGGCACTCGAAGCATGGGGGAAGGTCGGGAGGAGCACGGAGGAAGATGGAGCTGTCTGAAATGGAACTGTGTAAGTGCAACAGCCCCGTTCTTCTCCCAACCTCCTCAGGTTTTTTCCCCCCCTCTCATCTGAAAAAGTCCATAATATCTGATTAGCTGAGCAGTAAGGGGTGATCATGGGGAGGGAAAGTTCAGAACAGGGATAGGGAGCTTGTGGCCCATCAAATGTTGTTCAACTACAACTTTCATCATCCTTTATCACTGACTATGCTGGCTAGAGCTGATAGGAGTAGAAGGTCAACTGCATCTGGAGAGTACATATAGATTAGAGCAGATCAGCAAAGAGAAGCAATGAGGTGGAGTCTTATTTTCTAACTTTGAATGAAAGGAAAATCCCACATTCCGTGGTCACTTCGCTGCATTTCTGTACAGTATGGCAAGAAAGGGAACCCATTTCATAACACAGAAAGAAATCAGCTGCCCATGGGGGCAAGGATTATTGTCTTCCCCCTTAAACATGTGTGTGTGTAAATGTGAGTGTGTGTGCACATGTGTGTGTACATGCATGTCTTGTCTACTTCAGGATCTGGCCTTTGTGGGGAAAAGGAGTTAAGGAACTATGTGTGGAGCTGATCTCCTGATATGTCCTGAGTGGCCAGTTATGGGGAAGATGATGATGGTCAAATTTTTGTTTCCATTCATTTTTGACCAAGATTTACCAAGAGAGAGAGAGAGAATGAAAGTGAGAGAGCAAGAGAGAGCAGTGGATGAGGAGAATACTGTGAAGCTTAGGGGGAACAGTTTAGTAAAATCTGACAACAGTCTGGCAGGAGAAACAGTATTGACCGATTTATTTAGCAAGCTTATTAGTCACTTGCCATTCCAACTAACAGATGCTCCAGGCAACATTCATAAAATCAAAATAAAGACTTTTTTAAAAAATAAAATAAAATAAAACACACACACCAGTATCTGTTCTATAGAGAGAGAATTTATGAACAGTAAAGACTAACCATCCAAGTAGCTCTCTCTCTCTCTCTCTCCCTCTCTCTCTGAGTTGTTGTTACAGTCAGGAAATTAACCTTCTCTGTAACTTTCCAGAGTAAATTCAGAAAACAGGACACCATATGCTATCATTCCTCCTATCACACATGTCTTCACCCAACACCTGAATTCTTTGTGATTACCTTTGCTTTCCGAACCAAGTGTTATCATTCTCAACCAGGAGGATAACAAAGAAGCATTATTACTGTACCACATTCTGAGCCTTGGAACCAAGGAGTTAGGCAATGATTCTTTGAAAGACACATGTGGTCAACAGTGTAGCAATATAATGTTGTTTGGACAGACTCTGGGCTTACTGGCATCCTTAACTATTCTCTCTGATAGACTCTCACCCTTTGTTTATGAAGTTAAAGCCAAGCAGAGGTTATTGAGGTGACTTTCAGAATAATTTCAGAACCATAAAAGGAAAAGAGAAATTGCTTTATTTATTCAGATTTCACTCTTTGATTGTCTACCCTGCAAGAGAAGAAGTGTGTGTGTGTGTGTGTGTGTGTTTTAGAGGAAATTATCTTCCCTTTCCTTTTATGGAAATTGTTCCATGAATGCATTTCATAATGACCTTTGGTTGTGAACAAATAATACGACATTAATGGAAAACAGGCATTTAACAAGACAGACTTATTGTACAGCTTTCCTTTTTCAGATAGCCTTCCAGTCCTTGCCCTAACCTGTACTACACCTTTAAAGATGTACCTTGAAATTATAATTCATGTAATTGCTATGGAGAAATGACTATAGGCTAAAGACAGACCTCTTCTCACATTTTTCAATAGCCAGCCCAGTAACCCCCTGCTACTTTGTACATTTTCCATTTGAATGCTAAAAGCTTTGAGAGTAAAAAGCACTATCTGAAATGATTGAAGACATTCTGCATTTTTAGTTAACATGATTACACACTTTGGAATGCTACCTGCACATAGCTTTTGAGAGAGCAGAAAGCTGGGAGGCAGCAAGAAAGCCAATCAATAAATGCGTCTGATTTTCCGATTCTGTTTCCATGCTGCCTCAGTAAGGTTTATGTGAGACTGAAGGGTGTACCATTATTGAAGCACAATCTGGAATTAGGAATTGGGAAACTGGTCAATTTTATTTTTTCCAGTATTCATATTTGAAAAACAACAACCCAAAGTTATTCTTGTCCAGAATGTAAAAGAAATTGTGATTTTGATAAATTCTTCAGAAATAAACTAAGGAGATTGTAAGACATGGCAAAAGCCACATCAGAGGACTGAAAGGAGAACAGGAATGGGCAAGATTTTAGACAACAACGTCCTTCAGTGTCCTGGGGGCATAGCATGGTTGTGAGTAAGGCATCCCTTTTTATTGGTGGCTTGTCCCATCAATAAAAAAGGGAAGCCTCATCCACAGCAGTGCTATGCTCCAGTAATGGCTGAGGGTGCAGATGTCTGATAATGTCTCCCTTCCTGTTCTCTTCCCTTTCTTCTGATATGGTTTGGAATGAGTTTTTTGTTTGTTTGTTTTTGCTGAGTTCCACTGTGTCTGATAATCTCCTAAAAGAAAATTCTCCTCCATTGTAACCCGACAAATTCAATAAGTACACCTGCTCCCAGAAAGGGGAGGGATATGTTAAACCCAACTGCCACAGAAGTGTTAAAGATAAGCAACCCTAACTCAGCATTTACATTGTTCAATATACAGGGATTCAGTCCCAGGCTCCTTAGAGTTAAGCATTCATAGCCCAGGGCTGGATGACCAAATGTGTCAGTTTTGATTTCTCCCAGATATGTTTTCTTAAATATTTGTGGTTGTCCATTCACATAATAGTTCTGTTATAAATATGCTGGGTCACTTTAAATAAGACATTACTCTTAGCCCCAGCTTCATATCTCAAATATTGAGATGATAGCACTCGGCTATTGCATAGTTACTGTTGACTATGCAGAACTATGAACATCTAGCAGGAAGTAAGTCCCACTGAGTTCAGTTGAGATTTCTGCCAGGAAAAGATGCACAGGTTATAGTCTGAGAACCCTTTGAAAAGTGGTAGATGAAAAGTCAATAAGTAGAAACCAGCAACACAAAGTTACTCTGATTTTTTTTTACACACTTTAGAGTCCTGCACAACTGCTCCATACCTTGCCTCTTACTTGTTGTCTCACATCTGTAATGTTGTTTCTGGCTCTCCCCCCCCCACTTTCTCCTGTGTCTCTCATTTTAGCATAGAGAGAGAAATCCCAGCATATCACCATGAGTACACTTGATATTGTCGAATTGTAGAAGCTAAGCAGTGCTGGGGTTAGCACTTAGACAGGACACTACCAGAGAAGACAAGGGACCTTCGGGAAATAATTCTGAAACCCTGGGAAGCATCTGCAAGTCAGAGTTGTCTGTCCAGCAAGTCAGACAATATTGAACAGAAGGACCAATGAGTTTGAATATTTTTAAACTCTTGGGAGAGTGTGCTTGTTGCTGAGGAGGTAGAGCTTCTATGAGTTTGATTTTTTAAAAAACTCTTGGGAGAGTGTGTTTGTTGCTGAGGGGGTGGAGCTGCTGTGAGTCACACCTGTGAGTCACTAGGGGGTGGAGCTGGGATCCTAGCTCTATATAACTCCTTGCAGAGGCTTTCCAGGCCAGTTTCCTGCCAGGGAGAAGAAGGAGAGCAGCTTCTGGACAGCCATTTTGAATGGATGAGTTTGAATTTTTTTTCTTTTTTCTTTTTCTTTCTTTTTTTTTTTTTGAGTTTGAGTTTGAATTTTTTAAAAAAACTGTTGGGAGAGGGTGCTTGTTGCTGAAGGGATGGAGCTTCTGTGAGTTTGATTTTTTAAAACTCTTGGGAGAGTGTGCTTGTTGCTGAGGGGGTGGAGCTTCTGTGAGTCACATCTGTGAGTCACTAGGGGGTGGAGCTGGGAGCCTAGCTCTATATAACTCCTTGCAGAGGTGCAAGCCTAACGGTGTGTGAATTTCAGTGAACAAACAAAAATACAGCATACCTAAAAGTAAAAGAGATCTCAGCATTACCTAAGAGTTCTTCGATTACCTAAAAGCTCTCACCATGGATAGGGAGGGGACTGCTGCAGTCATCTACAACACTTGTGGAATGTTTGCCTTCTTGTCTACAGACGTGGGGAACTTCACATGCACCAAGTGCAAGTTGATAGCCATCTTGGAAGAAAAAGTCCAGCAGCTGGAGACAAGGGTAGCTACACTTCAATATATTCATGAGCAAAAGGTTTTCCTGGACAGAACAGAACAAACAGTCTTGGATGGGGACCGCAGAGAGAAAGTGGCTGGGGAGGAGAAGGTCACTACACACACACTGAGGTAGACAGCAGGAGGAATGTAACACAGAGAAGAAGAAAATCCAGGGATTCTTCGAGCAGCTTGCAGCTACAAAATCAATTTGAAGCCCTCTCCCTTATCAAGGATAATGACAAAGAACAGCAGGGACAGATTTCAGGGGCAGAGCAGGGGACCTTGAGAGTACCACCTCAAGGAACAGCAGCTGTGAAGCCTCGGGGAAGGTGTGTGGTAGTGGTGGGGGACTCCTTACTGAGGGGTACAGAAGCATTGGCATGTGGGCCTGACAAGATGTCTCGGAAGGTGTATTGTCTCTCTGGGGCAAAGATCCGTGAAGTGACAGAGAGGCTGACAAGACTCGTCAAGCCTCTGGATCATTACCCCTTCCTTTTGGTCCATGTGGGAACCAATGATACTGTAAGGCACAACTTTCTGAAGATCAAAAGAGATTATGAGGCTCTGGGGAGGAAGCTGAAAGAAATGGATGCACAGGTTGTCATCTCGTCTCTTCTGCCAGTTGAAGGGCATGGTCCAGGAAGGGAGAAGAAAATAGCCAATGTAAACAACTGGCTCCGTAGATGGTGTTGCTGAAAACGATTTGGATGATTGGATCATAGGCTGCGTTTCCATGAGGGGGGACTTCTGGCAAGAGATGGGGTGCATCTCGCAACAGTTGGCAGAAACATTTTTGCCAACAGTCTCAAGAATTTGATCAGGAGGGCTTTAAACTGAGTCAAATGGGGGAGGGAGATAGTATTCTGGAAGGCAAAAGGGCTGGAGAAAATAGTCAAACTGTCATAGAGGGAACAAGGCAAACAGTGAGAGGACCCAACAGTGGGAGGCAAAAAAAACATGCACAGGCAGCAAGTAAAGGGAAGACATGGTCTTAGATGTCTCTACACTAATGCGCAGAGCATGGGAAATAAGCAAGATGAACTTGAATTCCTAGCACTACAAAACAAATGTGATATAATAGGCATTACTGAAACCTGGTGGGATGAGTCACATGATTGGACTGTAGGAATACAGGGGTATAACCTTTATGAGAAACAGGCCAAATAGGAGGAGGAGGAGGAATAGCATTATATATCAGGGATATTTATACCAGTGAAGAGATCCATGACATCAATACTGGAAGCCAGGTGGAGAGCATCTGATAAAAACTAAAGGGGAGGGAAAAAAACAGGGATGTTACTGTGGGACTCTACTACAGACCCCCAAGTCAGACGGAGGAACTGGATGATGCCTTTCTAGAGCAGATGACCACACATGGAGAAAGGAGAGATGTAGTAGTGATGGGTGACTTCAACTATCCTGATATTTGCTGGAAATCTAACTCAACCAAAATGTCAAGTCTAGCAAATTCCTTACTTGCCTGGAAGACAATTTCATGGTCCAAAAGGTGGAAGAGGCAACAAGGGGGTCAGCTATTTTAGATCTGATCCTAACCAACAGGGATGACCTGGTTAATGGGGTGCAAGGGGTGGGATCCTTAGGTGAGAGTGATCATGTTCTCCTGGAGTTTGTTATACAATGGAAAGGAGAAGCCAGGCATAGTCAGACACACATTCTAGACTTTAGGAGAGCTGATTTCAATAAACTCAGGGAAATACTGGGGGTGATCCCATGGTCAGGAATACTAAAAGAGAAGAGACCTCAAGACGGATGGGACTTTCTCAAAAGGGAGATACTGAAGGCACAATTTCAAACAGTACCAATGAGAAAGAAAAATGGGAGTTGTTTCAAGAAACCAGGATGGATGACTAAAGAACTTTCAACGGAGCTAAGTTTAAAATGGAACATGTATAGGAAATGGAAAAAGGAGGAAATCACCAAAGAAGAATTCAAACAGATAGCGAACATGTGTAGGAGTAAAGTCAGAAAAGCTAAAGTGCAGAATGAGCTCAGGCTTGCGAGAGGTTAAGAACAATAAAAAGGGTTTATATATATATATATATATGTCCACAGCAAAAGGAGGAAGAAGGAAATGGTAGGGCCACTATGCAGAGAACATGGCAAAATGCTAACAGGGGACAAAGAAAAGGAAGATTTACTCAACACCTTCTTTGCCTCAGTGTTTTCAGAAAAGGAAACGGATGACCGATCTGAGGATAATGGAACAGAGGACACAATAGGGGAAATCCAGCACAGATTAAGCAAAGAGGTAGTACAGGAATACCTTCTTAATATAAATGAATTTAAATCTCCAGGACCAGATGAACTACATCCAAGGGCATTAAAAGAGTTTGCAAATGTAATCTCAGAGCCATTGGCAATTATCTTTGAGAACTCCTGGAGAACAGGAGAAGCCCCAGCGGACTGGAGGAGGGCAAACGTTGTCCCCACCCCAACAATTATCGTCCAGTTAGTCTGGCATCAATACAAGGGAAGATTCTAGAGCAGATCATTACACAGAGAGTTTGTGAACATTTAGAAGGCAATGCCATAATCACAAAAAGTCCATAGGGGTTTCAGAGAAACAAGTCATGCCAGACTAATCTGATTTCATTTTTTTTATAAAGTTACCAGCTTGGTAGATGAAGGGAACGCTGTGGATATCGCATATATTGATTTCAGTAAGGCCTTTGACGAGGTTTTTGACAGGCAACTTCCGTGCTTAAAATATGGCACGTCCGATTCCAAAGTTTCCCAGACGTGCCACGAATGATCCCAGAAGAGGGATGGCTTGGATGGCGGTGTCCGAAAAGGACCCCCTGCCACTCAGCAGCATCGTTACTGCTCCAGAGGCTGCTTGTGTGGTAAGGGGTGTCTGAAAATGTCCTTACAGATAGGTTTTCATATGAGTTTGTAAATTCCTTCTTATACAAAACCAATAAAAGTACATGGTTCCTGTATTATTTTCTACCTGCCCACATTATTTCTTAGCTCAGTTTTCTATTCTTGGTCTTGCTTCAATCATCCGTGTGTGTGTGTGTGTGTGTGTGTGTGTTCTGCCTCCAATATCCCCCTTCTATTTTTCACTGCTCAATCTCTTCCTTTTTTTTTTTTTTTTTGGTCTGCTTATTTGCCTCCCTCCTCTTCCCATTTGTCATTTTTGGTCCTGCTTTTGTCATATATTTTCTGACCTCTATATTTCAGAGGAAGAAACTGGAAAAAACACCTCTAAATATTCTTTGCCTATGAAAACCCTATGAAAGGCATGTGGTGACTTGAAGCCACTTACACACACTGCTTCCTCCTGCTCTTAATAGATGCACATGTTCTGTTCTTACCTGTCCCAGTACAGTTGACACTGTAGGACTAAGATCCGTATTAGAAGGACTAATGCCTTCAGAAATTGTTCCACCTAAAAGCAAAGAAATGGGTTGTTTTATTTTAGTGCTTAAATACATTTGAGAATATTGATTGGTAATGAATCTTTCTGCTTAATAGCTCCAGTATTGTATCACTCCCATAATGATAAAGGCTGAGAGGGAAGAAAAGAGGAAATTCCCATGTTACTCCACAGACTTGCACACAAATCAAACACTTGGTATTGACTCTTTGAAAAAGGCTAAATTTACAGAAAACATTCTCCTCAGAGTGCAAGTCTTGAATCATATAAAGCAGATATTTGCTGAAGTTTGAGAGCACTGCAATTTCATACTGCTCCCTGCACTATGAAATACAGAAGCACTGGCATCATGAAATTGAAGCAGTATAAAAGAAGGAAAGTCTTTTGAGTGTATATTAAGAGTGATGGAAACAGATCTGTGCCTTTAAGTATGTGAAAAACTGAAGTAGCCCCAAATGTATTAGCCAGCAGGTCAGGGTGCAAATGGAGGCAAAGTGCTTTAAGGGACAGACTGTTGAAGATCCATAAGGTGAGAGGACTCCATATTGCTTACTTCTACAAAATCCATTTATTTCTAGAAGTTTAGAAGGCATGAAGACACATAAAAGTACTTCATTTTTTTCCTTTTAGAGCAACTACTTTGAAAAGTGGAATGCTAAAAGGCAAAGTATAAACTGCAACTTTTTAAAACTTTTTCATTATTTTCTTATAAAGATTTTATGAGAATTGTATAAGAATTCATTTATATTCTTTATTCTACTATATTGCTCCTGCTGTTACTACTACCAGCACCACATTTTTTGTTCTGCCATCTTTCCTCAGGAAGCTCACAGTAGTACATATCCTAATTGTATCACCACTCAGGAGCTCACTTGTATGTTGCTTTCAAGAAAGATGCAGATGTTACTTAATTTTGACCATCTCCTAGGTATAAGCTGCTTTTCCTTTTTCAGAGAACATACGTACGTTCTTCTTTGGTGGTTGGTGGCTCTCCTCTGAGTGGGATGCTGAGTCTGTTCAGGTGTGGAAAGAATACTTAAAGATGCAAGGGGTGCATATACATTGTAGAAATAATGCAGTTTGACACCACTTTAAGTGCTGTAACTCCAGTCTATGGAATCCTGGGATTTGTAGTTTTTCAAGATCTTTAGCCTTCTCCGCCAAAGAGAGCTGGTGCCTCAAAAAAATTTAAATAAATAAATATAAAACTCAGAATTCCAAAGGATGGAGCCATGGCAGTTAAAGTGGTGCCAAACTGCATTTTTTCTAGAGTATATGGAGATTTTCACACCGGGGCTAAAAGCCCAGTTCTGTCCCACCACCTCCTCTCCCATTCCTGCAACAGAATGGAGGTAAATGTTTGCATACGTACCTCCATTCTGCTGCAGGAACAGGCTCCCTGCCTCCTTGCTGGCTGGCTGTAAATTCAGCCGTCGTAAGGCTGGTTTTACAACTGGCCGGGAGAAATTCTGCTCGTTCTCATGAGAGAACGTGCAGGAGGGAAATTTAAACTTTAAATCCCCCCAGCTGTCAAAGTAAGAAACAAAATGAAAAAAAAATTTTTTAAAAAAATTCAAGGAACCCAGGGAGGGGGGGAAGGGTGGCACTTAACTGGCTGGCCATATCGTGGAAGTGCCTGCCACGGAGCTCCTCCCCTGTCCCTGCCACTCCAGAACAGGGACAGGGATCTGACTTGCACACCCGTGTTCCATTACATAAATGGAACCGGGTGCTTAATAATGACTTCTTCCTATGAATAATATATCACGGGAGAAAACTGAGTAGTGCCAATTTGGGCATGGAACAGGGTAAATGTGTCTGAAAGGAAAATCTTTCAGCAACCCTGTTCCATGCCAGTAACAGGACAAATTGCCCATGTGAAAATCTCCTATATGCACTCAAGGAAAAATGAAAAAAGGGCTTTCTTGGGTGTCTGAAAACTCCAATGAGGAGAATATACCTTAAGTGGGCCAGAGTCAGAGGTAGGTGCTAGCATTCACTATCTCTCTATACAGCTGCAGCCCCAGTCCCTGGAGCTTGGTGTATAGGAATGAGGCAAACAGCCAAGACAAGCAGGGGTGTTTGGCATGGGTGTGGTGGAAGAGACAGCATAATGTGAGCCTGTGGCTGTTGACTTGTACTTCTTCAGCCCTGGAGAGTATTTGGGAGAGTTTGTTAGGCTAACCCTGGAGTGTGTGTTGGGTCTAGGCTTTTTGATCATGTGAGCTGATTGTAGGCTTGCCTGGGGGGTCTTGTTAGCATTTGTTTGGTGAGCTGCTGAGAGGGGTGTGCTTGAGTGCCCATTAGCATTTTTTTGTCTGAGATTGGGAGGAGGTTTGCTTTTGTTGGGCGGGGGGAGCTTGTTAGTATTACATTGTGCGGTGATGACCTTTTTGGTTGTGAGAGCTGAATGTGTGTAGCTCCAGGTCCTCTATCTGAGAACCTGGTCTCAGGTAGACAGGGATTCTGCTGAGAGGAAGTAAGTCAGTGACTCCTGAGAGGAAGTGGGACAGAGACAGAAGGAGGAGCTAGCAGCCACTAGCTCTCTATATAGCTGCAGCCTTAGTCCCTGGAGCTTGGCATACAGAAGCAAAGCTCACAGGCAAGGCCAACAGGGGTGTTTGGTATGGGTGTTTGGTTGGAGAATTTGAGGGGGAGCCCTGGAGTTCTGTTTTAGTGCCTACTTCAGATTCCTCAGTGTGGATAGTGAGGGAGCTACTGCAGACACCTGCATCAGCTGTGGTATGTTTGTCATCTTGCTGGTGGATGTACTTTGCTACATCTGCAGAAAGTGTAAGTTAGCTGTGTTGTTGGAAGATAAGGTCCAGCAACTTCAGGCCTGTTTATCCACTCTCCAGCAGGTGGTTTTCTTAGACAGAGAAGAACAGAAGGTACTGGTTGGGAACAAACAGGGGATGTCTCTGTGGAGGAGGTTAGTTCCGCTACACAGGAGGTAGACATTTGGAAGAATGTGACAAATAGAAGTAGAAGAAGCAGGGGACATTCTAAGAGTTTGGCACTATGGAATCAGTTTGAAGCTCTCTCCCTTATCAGTGATAAGAAACGGGAAAGAGACCCACAGAACCAGTCCTTAGAGAATGTGCACAAGACCTGGGTAGATTCAGCACACAGATTGGCCTGTGCCAATCCTTGGAGAAGGGGTGTGGTGGTGGTAGGGGACTCCCTGCTGAGGGTACAGAATCAGTAGTTTGAAGCACTGATGAGATGTCTCAAGAGCTGTGATGTCTCCCTGGGGCAAAAATCCATGATGTAATGGAGAGGCTGAAAGACTCATAAAGCCCACTGACCATTGTCCATTCCTTTTGGTTCATGTTGGGAACCAATGAGACTGCAAAGCTTAGACTACAGAATAGCACAAGGGATTGAGGCTCTGGGTAGGAAGCTGAAGGACTTGGATGCAAAAGTAGTCATTTTGTCTGTCCTTCCATTGGAAGGGCATGGCCCAGGAAGAAAGAGAAAGATAGTGGAGGTGAATAACTGGCTACACAGATGGTGCTGCTGAGAATGGTTTTGCTTCCTGGACAATGGTGTGTTGGTTTCATGGGGGTGGACTTCTGGCAAGGGATGGGTTGCACCTCACTGCAGTTGGCAGGAGTATATTTGCTAAGAGTCTGAAAGATCTGATCAGGATGGCTTTAAACTGAGTTGTATGGGGGACGGAGACAATATTCTTGAGGGCAGGAGTTCATCAAGTGCTGGAGATAATTAATAGCTCAAATGTTATACAGACAACAAGGCAAGTAGTAGAAGAATCCAACAGTGGGAGGAATAAAACCTTTAAAAGGCAGATATGGGGAATGGCCTGTGGTCTTAGATCTCTCTATACTTGTCATGGTCAGCCAGGACTCTGAGGACTCAGAAGGCGAGGAGGCTGAGCCAGTAGCAGAAGAGCTGGCTGAGTCTGAGTCTAGCCCTGAAGAACCCAGGGCTCAGCAGCCTAGCCCTCCCCCAGCACAGGGTCCAAGCCTGGGAGACATAGTAGAGCAAGAGCAAGAGGTAGAAGAGCAGGTACCTACCTTTAGCCAAAGGAGAGCAGAGAGGGCCTGGCTGCATCATTCCCGGAAATTAAGAGAGAGAAGCTCACCAATCACCTCGCAGCTGGGAGTGGGAGCTGGGCCAACATAAGCAGCTGGGGGACGCTGAGTTCCTTGTTTCAAGCAGTCTGTGTTTCCTGGAGGAAGCCTCTGCCTGTGACTCTCCTGCTTCTTGGAACCTTGCTATCTTGAGACTTCAGATATCTTGACCTTGGACTGCCTTTGTTGACCCACCTGCTGGAATCCTTTTGACCTCAGACTGCCTCTTCGTTCTTCGCTCTCTCTCTCTCTGTGTGTGTACTTCTGACCGTATAGGACTGCTACTGACAACACCAGGTACTGTGCTTTTCTACTGAGTTGTTGCCGAGCCGGGCAATCTTATCAGCTATTTAAGTTGGCTTCTCGACAGTACTAATGCACAGAGCATGGGAAATAAACAGGATGAACTTGAACTCTTAGCATGCCCAAGCAAATATGATTTAATAGGCATCACTGAAACTTGGTTGGAAGAGTCTCATGATTAAATGCAGTAATAGAGGGGTATAACCTATTTCCCAGAAATAGACCAAACAAGAAGGGTGGTGAAGTACCATTATATGTTAAGGATGTGTACACCAGTGAGATCTATGGTTTAAATCCTGGGAGCCAGATTGAGAGCATCTGAGTAAAAATCAAGGGGGAGAGAAACAACAGGGATGTTGTTGTAGCGGTCAACTACAGACCTCCAAGCCAAACTGAGGACTTGGATGATGGTTTCTAGGAATAGATGACCACACATTCAGAAAGGAGAGATGTAGTGGTAACCGGGGACTTTAACTATCATGATATTTGTTAGAAGTCCAACTCTGCCAAAAATTTAAAGCCCAACAATTTCTTCACTTGCATTGCAGACAATTTCATTGTCCAATAGGTGGAAAATGCAAAAAGGGAACAAGCTGTTCAGACCTCATCCTAATCAACAGAGATGAACTGTTTAATGAGGTGGAAGTGGTGGGAGTGACCATATTCTCCTGGAGTTTGTTATACAGAGGAAAGGGGAAGCCAAGCATGGTCAGATATGCCTTCTAGACTTTCAGAAAGCTGATTTCAGAAAACTTAGGTAATTACTGGGGATGATCCCATGGTCAGTAATACTAAATGATGGATGGGAGTTTCTTAAAAGTGAAATATTGAAGGCACGGTTCAAAATGTTCCAATAAGGAGGAAAGATGGTGTCTAAAAGAGGTGTCTAAGAAATTAGGATGGATATCTAAAGAACTTCCAACTGAGCTAAGACTTAAAAGGGCCATGCACAAGAAATGGAAGGAGGGAAATCACCAAAGAAAAATTCAAACTAATAGCCAGCTTGTGTTGGGAGAAAGTCAGAAAAGCTAAAATGCAGATAGAGCTCAGGCTTCCTAAAGAGGTTAAAAACAATAAAAGAACATGCTACAGATATGTCTGCAGCAAAAGAAAAAACAAAGAAATGGTAGGACTGCTGCATGGAGAAGATGGGGAAATGCTAACAGGGAACAGAGAAAAGGCAGATCTACACAACACCTTCTTTGTCTTGGTCTTCTCCCCCCCCCCCAAAAAAAACAGTGCTCAACCTGGGGGAAATGGAGCAGATGATGTAGTAGGGGAAATACAGCCCAGAATTGGTAAAGATGTAGTTCTGGAATACCTGGCGATTATAAATGAGTTCATGTCTCCAGAGCCAGATGAACTACAAACAAGGATATCAAAATAACTGGCAGAAGTAATCCCAGTAACCACTGGCAATAATCTCTGAAAATTCCTGGAAAACAGGAGAGATCCCTGCAGACTGAAGAAGGGCAAATATTGTCCCCATCTTAAAAAAAAGGGGGGGGGGGAGAAGGCCAAAATAATTATCACCCAGTCAGCCTGGCATCAATACCAGGAAAAATTCTAGAGCAGATAATTAAACAGGCTGTCTGTAAGGACTTAGAAAGGGATGCCATGATCACTAAGAGTCAAAATGGGTTTTTCAAGAACAAGTAATGCCGAAGAATCTTATCTCTTTTTCATAGAGTTACAAACTTGGAAGAGGAAGGGAATGCTGTGGATGTAATGGATCTTGATTTCAGTAAGACCTTTGACAAGTTCCCCCATGATGTTCTTGCAAAGAAGCTAGTAAAATGTGGGCTAGACAATTCAACTGTTAGGCAGATTTGTAATTGGTTGACTAACCAAACCCAAACGATATTCACCAATGGCTCCTCTTCATCCTGGAGAGAAGTAATTATTGGGGTGCCACAGGGTTCTGTCCTGGGCCCAGTGCTACTCAGCATCTTTATTAATGACTTGGATGAGGGAATAGATGACATTCTTATCAAGTTTGCAAATGACACCAAATTAGGAGAGGTAGCTAATACCCCAGAGTACAGAATCAGAATTCAAAATGACCTTGACAGATGGGAGAGCTGGGCCAAAACTTAAAAAAAAAGAAAAAGAATTTCAACAGGGAGAAATGTAGGGTACTAAACTTGGGCAGTAAAAATGAAATGCATAGATAGGATGGTTGATACCTGTCTTGGTGGCAGTAGATGCAAAAGGAATCTGGGGAGTCTTAATGGACCACAAACTGAACATGAGCCAGCAGTGTAATGTGGCAGCTAAAAAGTAAATGTGATTCTAGGCTACATTAATAGGAGTATAGTGTCTAGATAGAGATAAGTAATAGTGCCACTCTATTTTGTTTTGGTAAGACCTCACCTTGAACACTGTGTGCAGTTTTGGCACCAGAATTCAAGGAGGATATGGACAAGCTGGAAAGTGTCCAGAGGAGGGAAACCAAAATGGCAACAGGTATGGAAGCCATGCCCTATGAGTAGTGGCTTAGGGAGCTGGGTATGTTTCACCTGAGGAAGATAAGTTAAGAGGTGACATGGTAGCCATGTTTAAATCGTTGAAGGGATGTCATATTGTGGATGGAGGAAACTTGTTTTTTTGCTGCTCCAGAGACTAGGGCACAGAGCAATGGATTCAAACTACAGGAAAAGGGATTCCACCTAAACATTAGGAAGAACTTCCTGATGTAAGAGCTGTTCAGCAATGGAATACACATCCTTGGAATGTGGTGGAATCTCCTTCTTTGGAGGTTTTTAAACAGAGGCTGGATGGCTATCTGTTAGGAATTCTTTGATTGTGTATTCTTGCAGGGCATGGGTTCGGACTAGATGGCACTTGTGATCTCTTCCAACTTTATGATACTATGATTCTAAGCTCCTTTCTCATTTTCCCCCAGTTCTCATACTCAAGAACTATTCCTGCTTCTCCAGCCTTAACTCCACTATTTCCTGTCCCCCTCAACATGGCCAGTGGCTGGTAGCAAGCTTGTGTGGAATCTGAATAAGGAAGATTGTCACATTATGTGTTCTGAAGGCATACAGTGAAAACTGTGCCTCGTTGTGAACTAGCTATCAGAACATGTCATGAAGACACTCTTCCTCTCTTGGCTGCCTCACCACCACCCATGCCGTTGGGACGGGGGAGGTGAGAAGACTCTTGGAAGACTGTAGCTGTCCTGCTTTAACAAAGTTCAGGTGTCCAGAATCCAGGAGCTATTGTCAGATAGAAGCCAAATTTCAGTATTAGAAAGACACATTGTCAGTAGCAGGTGAAGAATGCCATTGAATGGAGCCAGAAGTTCACTGTAGTAAAGTAGTTCAGTAACCAAGTTGTCATAAATCCATCAGCAACATGGAACCACACGACAAGCTGTGAGCCAAGAAAGGTGTTTCTCTCAACAATGAGCTGGTGTTCTTATCTGTCTTTTATAAGCAGAGATATCTGGCCACACCCACAACCCTAGCACTTCATGTGATACTACTTCTCCACCATTTAGTGAGGGTTTACCCCATAACTAGAAAAATCAAGTTGCAGAAAGGGAAAAGTTATTCCTTGTTAAATTTTGCTCATACTATGATGTGGTTATAATTTTGTTACAGTGAATAGGAAGCTGATTGCAAGTAACTCATTTATTAATTGCTTCCAAGCTCTATGCTAGTCCTTTACTTCATTACATTATAGTCCCAAGTGAAGTCACAAGTCCTTCTTGTTGGCTTAGGTGAAGAATGTGCTGCTGCCATGTATATTTTGAGTTCACTGTCTGTTTATAATGTTCTCAGTAATTATTAATTCTTTTTGTGGCCTTCAACTGACAGCCAAATACTAAACACCAAAGAGGTCAGCATTAGTGTTAACCAACTATACTAATTGAGACTGATGTACAAAAATGTTCTGCCTTGCTGGGGTGGTGGTGGTGTCTATTTCCACACAGATTTCTGAACAGAGAAGATATGCTGTAGTCAACTGAGTCTGAAAATTTAAGCAAGAAAAATAGAAACATAAACAAAAGGACTGAGAGTTTTGTCACAGGCAGCACAGATTTTCCTCTTATGACAAGAGTACCCTCTGATTGCTGTATTTTCTACACGTGGAGTTCTGTCTCACTTTCAGTACTCTTAATGGAGAATCATTTTAATATAAAAATACCAGATTTGGCAAACTAAGGTGCCAACAAGTCTATTGGTTTTCAAGTTTCAGTTATCTTGTATCACTGAAAGCAGTCCTTAGAGTCATAAGGCAACTACATGGAATCCTTTTTTCTCTCCCAGAACCTGAGAGGTCTTACTCTTGTTTGTTTGTTTTTTAAAAAGTGCCACACATTCTCATCCCATCTCTTTATTCATAGATGTTACAACTATACCAATATCAAGCAGTTAAGCAGCTTAGTCAATCTAGACCACTTCAATCACACTTAGGAACAAAATCAGATTAGTTTCAAATAACTCTGGATGAGCAAGAGCATACATTTATCCACCTTGAGAGAATTATACTAACTGAGAAGGGAGAAGTGAACACAGGCACACAGAGAGCAAACCATGTTTATAGTAAAATATCTCCAGCACACCATTGCAGGTAGACTTAACAGGAGCTCAGATGAAATCAGCAGAGCACACTGAGACCAGCTTGGCTCCTCTGAGATGTGTGCTGACAGGGTTTAAAAAATATTCCCCACCACTATTATAATTTTATACTGGCACAGTAAGTCTCTTCCCTCCCCACTAAGATTCTTTTCCTCCAATTTTTGCTGTACAAGCAAGCAAATAAAAGCATGTGAACAGCAAACAGATCTCTGGTATAGGTTGTTCTCCGTATCTGTGGAACCAATATCTGCTATTTCAGTTATCTGTGGCTGAAAAAAATAGCAACACATATCATAGAGTTGTGCTGTAAGGTGTCTAGAGAAATGTCCTCTCTAGGAATTGCAAGGTCCTCAAATGGGACTCTATGTTTGTACCAGAAGTCCTTTATTTTAATAGGTTTTGCTATTATTCATGGTTTCATTTATAAAAAGCAAGTCTAGGAATGTATTCTCTGTAATCCAGTACTCAGAAAGTAATAAACTACTGTCATAGTTCATTAATCAGAGCAAAATACATGGAATTGACCCAATGTTATAGGAAGAGGAAGCAGGGTATCTGATTTTACAGTGGAAAGGTCTATAAAGGAGAACTATAATGTATCAGGCTGTCTTTTTAGATATAACTTTTGGTGTCAGAGATACATCTGAGAGAAAATGAATAAAGAAAAGGGTTGAGGGACAATAAGCCACAACCAGAAGGCCCATGACTCATCAACTACGCATACTTTTTGCTTTTACAATAACCCCAGTAATGATACCCGCCCACGTTCTGTGTGTCAAGCCACTGTTGTCACTTCTACTTTGGCATCCAGAAATATCACATCATTCCCCCCTTTATGAACAACTGTATTGGCTGTTCAAAAGGAAGGATGGACAAATCTGCCAGTATCAAGTCTTCAATTTTAATTTAAGTTTGTTTGAAATTTTGAGAATTTCCCCAATTCTAAACATGGTTCATTCTAAAGGCTGAGGGTTGTTGTTATTATTATTATTATAGATCTGATACATAATACAAGATGAATAAAACATACAGAAAGCAAACAAAATATGAGTTATTGTGTACATTTCTTCCAATGGATACATTTTTGTACACAATTACATCTAATATACTAACTTTTGACAAGCATTTTACCTGTTATTACATATTTTCAATGTTGTTTTCACTACTGTCAACATTTTATGTGTACCCCCTGTTAGGTGCATTTTGTATGTTTTCTCTTTAAATCAAACACTCAACTAATATATATATATATATATATATATATATATGCTCCTGACTTCTGGTCAGCAGTGGAGTTGCGGGCAGCTGCAAGTAACTTAACAGGAGACCTTGCAGTCACCAGCTGGGGGTATTCTGGCATTTTTTTTTCCAACAAACAAACTGGAAGTCTTTTTTCTTGTGTAAGGGAAACCAGAGTGGGCTTGCTTAGACTGTGGACCAGTACCATTATCTGCTCAGCTCCCTCCTCCTTACAGGGGGGGGGAGAGGAGAGATGCAGTGCTGTGCAGGTCAAAGAGCCTTCAACGCCCCTAGCTGCGACCTCCTCAGTTCTGAAGGGGGTAAGCAACTCCACTGACTTTTAAAAATAGTTCATTTAAGCAATAAAAAAGCAACCCGCTGGGTCTGAACTGGAAAGACCTTTCATGATTTTTTTTCTATAGAGTTAAAAAAAGGACTAAAATGTAGCAAACAAACCTTAAAAGAATAGATGCAGAAATGAGAAGGTGAGAGGAGGAGCAGAGGTTCTCCAAGGATACAGCATAAAGAGGCAGTCGCAATGAAGACAGGCATCTGGAGGAGGCAAGGGAGGAACCGCTGGTGGGTGAGCAAGGGAGAGAGACAATCACATGGAGAAAGCAAGGTGAAGACCAGGAGTCTAGGAGTGGAAATTGTGGAGTGGAGTACAGTGGAGAGGACCGTGAGGCCAGAAAAAACAGAGGGGAACTATGGAAGCTGGCAGACAGGCTGAGGGAAGGAGGAGTAAACCTGGACTAGTTAAATGATTGAACAACTGAAATCTGGCTAGAAATCTGGTAAGAAACAACGAGATAGTGGAGCGTGGAAAGAAAAAGAAGAACTGAAACAAGGAGCTACAAGGAACTGTGAAGTTACGGAAAGGAATAACAGAATGGTCTGGGAAGGATAGAAAAGGAACAAAGCAAAGAGCTAAGAAGGAAAGCAGAAATAGAATAAGGAAGTGATAAGGAGTGATGGAGTAAGGAGGAGGTGAAGAAGCAAGAGAACACCGTTATAAAAGTATAGTTTGGAGTGGGAAGAGTCAGAGAAAGCTTAACTACTGGCATAGAAAAAAAAAGGGGGTGCACGGTGAGACTGTTATATATTTAAAATTGATTTAGGGATTTGAGATTTGTGATTGATATAACACTGATATTTATACTTTGTGAATAGTGGTAATAGATGAGGACTATTTGCTTTTTGAGTTAGGGGTGAAATATTGAATAATTTTGAAACTGAGCTTAAAGAAGAAGAAGAAGTTGATCAAATCATTGTTATTCAAACTATTTAACACTAAATACTAAGGTTATCAGAGTTATTAAAATGCAATGAGAGAAATTGATAAAAGTAATTAAAAAGCAATTAAGTCTCATATAGAGAGAAATGAGAAATATTTAAATATATATACTTATGGTGGGCTAAGATTGGAATATTGAAATATTTAAATATTGAATCATAGAACACTGGATGAGTTGAGGTATTGAAATATTGAAATAGATTGAAATATTGAAACACTGGAAATCATCTTTATATGGGATATTGGATTTTGGACTCCACTTTTATAATTGAGAAGATACAACTTGAGTTGAGAGGCTGAGCATTCAAATTACTTTGTGGGGGGTCAGATTATCTCAAGGAAATAGATTTATACAGTGGAATACTGATGATAGAGAAAATTGAAAATAAAGGTAAAATGCCAGCTAAAAGAAATACACAAATCCAAACATTAACAACTAGAAGACAATTGACAGATATAGCGGATACACAACAATTACTACTACAGGAATTTAGGTGATTTAGGGAGGAGATGACCCTTGAAGTGAAAGAAATCAGGAAAGACATTAAGAGGGAATTGGATGATTTTGGAAAAAAATTAACTAAAATAACAGATGTATAAAACATTTAAGTGAAAAAGTAGAAAATTTAGATTGCAAAACAAAAAGTTTAGGAAAAACAACAGATCACTTAAGAAAGGAGCAAGAACAGGATGAGCTGAGAGATTTGGAAGTACATGAGACTGAGAGAGAAATGTTTACAACTGAGGGGGTTGATGGAAACGGAGGAAGAAAATTTATATGAAAAATTGATCCCAAGTTTAGCAAAATATATTGAAATACCCCTAGAGAATGGAAATGGAAATTGATAAAATTTTTAGAATAAATTTGAGAGTGGACACACAAAGGAAGTTACCGTGGGATATTGTAATATATTTCATAAGAGGAAAAACTAGAGCTCAAATCTTGGAAAAAAAATATGATATCAAGCTAACCATTGAATATAATGAAGTAACAATTTACAAAGATATTCCAGCACAAATATTAAGAAAAAGAAAAGAATATCAATTTGTTACACATAACTTACAAAAGAAAGGTATACAATATCAGTGGGAAAATATAGAAGAAATTTCTTTCACTTATCACCAAAGAAGATATAGACTAAAAATAATTTAAAAAAAAAAACAAAAGACTTTCTAGTGAAAATTGGCAAGGATTTAGATGGTAAAGAAAGTGGAGAAAATGTAAAAAAAAAAGGTGGCAAACAGGGATTATTAAAAGGAGTGGGGTAAAATATGAATAAGGAACAAGAAAAACAAAGATAAAGAGGTGCAACAGGAAACAGAGGATGAAATTGAAAAAATGAGAGGTAGTAGGGAGGAAGCATTAGAGGAGGAAATTGAAAAAATGAGAGGTAGTGGGGAGGAACTAATGGACGAGGGTGAAGAGGTAGATACAGAAGGGGAGGTAGAGAAAGAGATAGATGGAGAATTAGAAGAAGGAGAAGAAGAAACACAATACTCAGGATCGGAGGGAGAAAATGGAAAAGAAGATGAGGAGAAAGGAAAAGAATAAGTAGCAAGAAGATAATTATAAATTAAATAAATTTAAGAAATTAAACTTGAAATATGGATCTCAATTTCATGTCATGGAATATTAGACGGATGAACTTCCCATATAAAAGATAACAGGTATTTCATTATTTAGGAAAAAAAACCAAGGCTGATGTACTCTGTATTCAAGAGACACATGTAAAGGAAAAACATAAAAATTTGTTTAAAAAACCAGGAAATTAGGACAAGAATTTATAAACTCAATAGAGAAGAAAAAAAGAAGGATTGTGATTTACGTAAAAAGAAATTTAAAAGCAAAAGAAATAATAAGAGATGCTAAAGGTAGATATATTGGAATAGAGTTACATGTTATGGATAAAAAGACTTTAGTATTGGGAATGTATGCCCCATCGGAGAATAGAGACAAATTTTATAAAGGACTAATGAGATCAATAGTGGAGAAGGACTATGATAGTATAATCTGCCTAGGTGATTGGAATGGGTTTGTGGACCCTTTGAAAGATAGACCATCAAGAAAAGGAATAAAAAAGACACAAGGTAAACTACCTAACTCTTTTTTGAGTTAATGGAAAATTTATCTCTGACAGAGATATGGAGATACCTGTATAATGACATTAGAGAATACACTTTCTTCTCTGACAGACACCACTCGCTCTCTCGTATTGATATTTTCTTTGTCCAAAACAATATGGCCGCTCAGGTAGCATCAATGGAAATATACCCTAGGACAATTTCTGAACATAAAATGATAAAATTGAGGTTAAAAAATAGGAAAAGAAGCTACAATTGGAGGCTTAAAGAAACATTATTACAAGAAGAATCTATACAAGAAAGAATAAGAACTGCTCTGAGAAACTACTTTAAAGAGAACAAGGAATGAGAAGTTTCAATCCAGACAGTATGGGATGCGAGCAAAACTGTAATCAGAGGAGTATTAATGCAAATAAATTATGAAAAAATTAAGAGAACACGGGAAATAATGCAAAAATTGCAAGATGCTCTAAGACAAAAAGAAAAGGAACTGAGAGAGGATCCAACAAACACAAAGGTGATACAAGAATTAAAAATCTTACAAAAGCAAATGGAAATAGACATAACTAAAGAAATTGATAAGAAAGTAAGATTTATGAAACAAAGATATTATGAACAAAGTAATAGAACAGGGAAGTGGTTAGCATATAAAGTGAGGAAAACCCAAGAAAAACAACAAATTTTGAAAATAAAAGATAAGGGTAAAATAATGATCGGCGAAACAAATTAGAAGAAGCTTTGAAACTTTACATATAAATCTCTTTAAAGAAATAAAATTGAAACAATCAATGAAAGATCAGATTACAAGCTTTCTTGATGAACAAAACATTTGCAAAATAAACTTACAGCAGAGAGAAGTTTTTAACAAGAGAATTACTATAGCAGAGGAAGAACAAGCAATTAAAACCTTTAAAAATGGTAAAACACTGGGACCGGATGGCTTTTCAGCTTGTTATTATAATATCTTTGGTGAACAATTAAAGATACCATTATGCAAGCTGTTCAACAAAATAATGTTAGGAGAAGATATACTGCTATCTTGGACAAACACAAATATTGTTTTAATTCCAAAGGAAAATAAAGACCCTGAGGAGATGAAAAATTACAGACCAATCTCTCTGCTAAACATAGATTACAAACTTTTTGTGACAATTTTGGCAGAGAGGTTGAAAAATATTTTAAAGGACTGGATAAATCAAGATCAATCTTGTTTTTTTACCAAAAAGATATATGAGAAACAACATTAGGAGAATACTGAATATTATAGAATATGGAGAGACAAATTCTGGGGAAAAAACTGGCTTTGATTCTGTTGGATGCTGAAAAAGCCATCGATAGCATGAGATGGCAATATATGATAGCAGTCATGGAGAGAATTCAAATATCTGCGATAAAAATAAAAAGGGGAGTAAGACAAGATACCCAATATCTCCCCTACTTTTTATAGTGAGCTTGGAGGTATTATGTAGAAACATCAGAGAGGATAAAGAAATACTATAGGAGTTAAAATAAAGAAACAAGAATATAAAATAAAGTCACTTGGAAAGCTGCAGGAAAAGTGGGTATTCGGGGAGGCCTCAGGAATAAAAGTTAATAAAGAAAAAACTGTATTAATAACGAAAAATCTATTAAAAAAGATGAAGAGCTTAAGAGAATATCAAATTATAAAATTCAAAAGAAAGTGAGATATTTGGGAATAATGATAACAAATAATCTTGATTCATTGGGAAACAACTATAATAGAGTTTGGAGAGAGATAAAGGAAGATTTAAACAAATTGGAAAAACTAAATTTATCAATTATGGGTAAAATTGCGGTGATAAAAATGATGGTTTTACCAAAGTTGTTGTTCCTATTTCAAAATCTCCCAATTTTGTACAATGGTAAATTATTTAAAATACGGGATAGAAATATATCAAAGTTTATATGGGTAAATAGAAAACCAAGGGCAAGATGGAAGGTGTTACAAGAGGAAAAGGATAAAGGGGGTTTGGGCATTCCAAACTTGAGAGTGTACTATAATTCATCTGTTTTAATGTGGTTATATGATTGGTTCCTATTAAATAATGATAGGATATTAACTCTAGAAGAGGTAAACATGAGATTTGGTTTTCATGCATACCTATGGTATGATAAGGATAAAATTGATAAGAACTTCAAAAATCACATCTTCAGGAGATCAATGCTGAATGTTTGGAAAGAGATAAAAAAAAAGTTATACTCAAGGCTGCCATTATGGACATCCCCTCAAGAAGCTTTTAGAAGAAAGGAGCTGTTGAATAAAGGAGGATGGTGGACTTATAAAGATCTGTTGAAAATAGAAGGAAATAAAAGTAGGCTAAAAACAATAGAGGAATTAAAGGAAGATGAAATAGAATGTAATTGGTTCCAATATAGACAAATGTTGGAGAGGTACAAGATAGATAATAATCTTCAGGGAATAGAATACAAACAGACGGATTTAGACAAAATATTGATAGATCAAAATGCAATAAAAATCTCAAAAATATATAAAGTTTTATTGAGCTTGGAATTAGAGTCAGAAAATATTAAGGAGTATAAGGTAAAGTGGGCACACATCATTGGGTATAACATACACTTAGAAGATTGGGAAAGGCTGTGGAAAAGAAATGTTAAATTTACACCGTGTATGGAACTGAGGGAGAACTGCTATAAGATAATGCTCAGTTGGTATATGACACCACAAAGATTAGCTAAAATTTATAAAAACAAAGAATCCAAATGCTGGAAATGTGGAAGTGAAGTAGGATCTTTTTACCATATGTGGTGGTCATGCAGTATTGTAAAAAAATTCTGGATAAATATTTATAATTGGATTAAGAAAATACTAAAAATAGAATTTAGATTTAAACCAGAGATCTTTTTATTAAATTTAGTGGACAATGAAGTTCCAAAGGAACAGAGAAAATTAATACTCTTCATGATCACCTTAGCTAGAATTGTTCTAGCCAGATATTGGAAACAAAAAGAGTTACTAAATATAGAGGAATGGATCTTGAAATTAGAAGAAATTGCGAGAATGGAGAAACTTACTTCGTGGATTAAATACAAAACAACGAATACATTTAGGAAAGATTGGGAGAAATGGATTGATTTCTTGAGGTCAGAATGGGGTGATTGTGCAGTTATCTGGCTCACTGATTAGATGAATATTTGTTAAACGTATAATGTATAATAATTAAACTTAATAGTAGGAGACTAGAATAGAAGGATGGGTTAATGGAATATAGGATTCAAGAAAACGTAATTAGAAATTGAATCAACTCTGTATGTACATAGATACTGTGTAGAAACAATACGCATGGGTAAATGAACTTAGGTTCATGTATTTAAGAAAGGTTATATGAGCAGTAGTAGGAAGTTTGTGATCCAGAAGGGTAAGGAAGTAAGTAGATGTTTTGTAGAGATTTATGTGTTTGTTTGTTATTTTAATTATTTATTGTCAAATGTATTGTAATAATCTGTGTGCTGTATGTTATATGTTTGTGTTTGTATTATATCTATATTGTGTTGTATTTTATTTTATGTCTTTCTTCTCTATTTTAATAAAGAAAAAATTATATATATATATATATATAGATAGATAGATAGATATAGATATAGATATAGATATATACACACACAGAGAGAGAGAGAGAGAGAGAGATTGGCAACAACAGCACCAAAGGTGCAATTTTGAAAAGAGAGGAATGATAATCTAGAGTAAGAAATATCTTATAAATTCAGCCATACAAGCCACAACACTAGCACTTGGGGACAACTCGCTCCCTCATTCTGCTTTTGTGATATAATCTGGTCAGCAAGTAATCAAAACAATACCCAACATTGGCAGTTTCTCTCACTTCCATCATCTTGACCCTTCTTCTTTTATCAAAAAGGTAAAAAACTATGCTTTTTTGCAGGGGGGCATAGATAGATAGATAGATAGATAGATAGATAGATAGATAGTTGCCCTATTCCAGTGTGATATAAAAATGCTTACTATATGAGGAGGAGGAGGAGCATACCAGCCTCACCTTTCATCATCATAATTTGTTAGTCTAATGTGTATCCATTACAGGTCAACCCCCATATCCTCAGATTTCATTTATCCACATCTGAAAACATATGTTCTCTCTATGGGGAGCATACGAATCCTGTATGTTCATAGGTTCCCTGCATGAACTAGAACCCTGGAAAATCAGGATTCCAATAAACATGGAGAGCCTACTCAGCTATTTTCAAGCTATGGATGGTGGAATCTGTGGATACAGAGGGCTGACTGTATCCACCATCCCAATATATTGTAACTCAGCCACTGAAGCTACTCTGTGGGATCATTCTGGCAGTCTATTAAAGGGCCACAACCTCTTTATTCATTGGACTGGTTCCTATCCTACAAGACTGAGTCCACTTATATTGGGTCCTTTCTCTCTGATAACCAGCAGGAAGCATTCCAGTAGCTGTTAGCTAGAAAGTCTCAGATTCACACTGTTCTAGAAGAAACGGGGGGGGGATAATCAAAAGGACAATCGTTCCTCCAATTTTATTTCTAAAACCCAGGATCCTCACATATTAGGATCAGGCATAACATCTGGGCTTTTGCAACTAGTAATGCTCCCTTTCCACTCTTAATCTATTAAAAGAGAGAAAATGTTTGCAGCTGTTTACTAGGAGTAACACCTGAAAGTATAGCATTTTCTATAACCAGCTGAAAGGTTATTTCAGTTTGCAACACAAAGAGGAAGCCATAAAATGTAATGTAATTACCTCTGGGCAAATACTCTAATAGTGAGAAATGCCCTTAGCCCTGAAAGCAAGAACACACACACACACACTGACCCCTTGGACAACTAACTCCTAATTTTTTTTCCTACCCTATTAAAGTTATCTGCTACCTTGCCTGGAGTAACTGACTGACAAAGTAGAGTTCAGAGATCATTAAAGAATGGTTGCCATCAAAACCCATAAGTGATTATATTTTCAATCACTAAAGAAACAAGCCAAGTACCTTTGATTAATACCACCCTCAGAGAAGAATTCAAAAGTATTTAATGGGTATAGCATTAGAAAGGACTACATTACTTCTGGGGAGGGGGGAAATCAAACCTAGCTTGTTTTTCAGCTATGTGGTCCTGTATGTTTTCTGTCCTGTAATGGGTTACAAGTGGGTCAAGAATTTAAAGCAAAAGTGATTGGCTGTATGAGCAGGATCAAGGCTAAGGGTGTACGCATCTATAAAGTCTGTATCTGTGGATGTCCTTTTCCCATCCCCATGTCCAGCCTGTAGCTAGTAGAAGCCTCCCAAATGCATCTGTAGACTAAAGATGGTCCCAGATCTGAAGAGGATAAAGACTTTCTTTCAGCTGTACTCTTTCAAACATACTTTGGAGCAAACCCCACCAAACAGAGTGGAATATCAGGGTAATCATGAATGGGAATGATGGTATTATATCTATATTTTTAAAAATTTAAAAATCTCCATGGGTTATAGTGTTTCCTCAGAAATAAGAACCCTCAATCTTCTAAGCTTCCCTTTCAGTGATTCCCCCTCCCCCAAAAAAATTTCTCGGGTGTCCCTTTTCATCAGGTTGAATGGATCAGACTCAGAATTCCCAGATGCATCAGCCATCTATTTTCCTCCTTCTCTAGGTGAAAACTGCCCATATGTACCTCTGCCTCCCTCTACCACTGACTATGAATTGTTTCAGAGCTCATTTTTGACCAGACTCTGTTCCATTGTCTTCCTTGATGTGGCTGCTGCATTTGCATTCTTGAAATACAGGGCAGGAAGGAAATGTCAGAGCTCTCTGACGTTTTATTCTTGCCATGTATTTCATTGGGAGGAGTAAAATGTCAAGTAAACGGCAATTACACAATGAATACATGACATTTTGTATAGCTGATGGATAAGCGGGAGGGGGCAATAGGGAAAATTGTGTCTTTGCTGATGACAAGGCTAAGAGAAATTACAAAGGAACAGGCAAAGGAAACACTGTACCTCAAAGTTGTTAGTTTCTTTTACCTTTGAAATAACGGTCATAGGTTCACTCAATATTCTTGATATAGACCTCAAATTATTCCATGTGTGGCATTTGAGAACCATGAAGCAGAGTGACTGAAGGGCAAAGAAGGATATAAGAATTCCATTTTTTTTCCAGATAGCTTTTTCAGTGCTTGTACTTCATTGAAAATATTGGCAACTGAAAACCTCTTGTTTATTTATGCAATGGCCAACTCTTGCTCATCACTGTTCAGCTCCTCACCACTATGTTCCTTGTTTCTCTGTGACCTACAAATAACCTTTAGGAAGGAAGGGTAATTTAATAACATTCATTTCTTAAAAGGGCATCAATGGCAAGGTGGTGGAAGGGTGTTTTTCTCTGAGAGAGAAATATGTCCATAAACACATGGATGGATAAAATCAGTCAAGATGATCAGGGTTGGTCCTACCATTAAGCAGAATGTTCTGGCTATCTCAGGCATCAGGTGTTGGTAGAGGGGACGGGCACAAGAAACAATAGAAAAATTCTGGAGCCCAAGATACTGGAGGGTTTTTTGGCAGCTCTCCAAACTTCTGTCCCTATTTTGGGAATAGAGTTCAGAACCTTAGGTATCTCCTATTAAAAACAAACAAACAAACAAACAAACAAAAAAACCTATTCAGTTCATGTAAAACTCAGAGAGGATTCATCATCCTGAAGCAACAGAGCCATTTGCCACTTCTGGAAGCTGGTGTTTTAGATTGTGGATAAAACACGTCTTCAAGGAAGAGAAACCTTTATTAAACTCAAATGCCTATTTGGTAGGAGTGGTGGCTTGTGGATTCCATATTAGTGAAGCACTGAATTTGCTACAGGACTGAATTGGAACTTTACAAAACTATCAAAGGTACTGAGCCCTCTCCTCAATATATAATCAGCCCTGTGACAGCTCCTTTACAGCTAGGACTAAAACCTGGAACAGATTTGTCATTTCACTGAGGAGATTATCAGACACAGCAAAAACTGCACCAGAAGAACACAACGAGAACAGAAACGAACATTATCAGATGACATTGTCCTTCAGTGTTCTGGGGGCATAGCATGGGCATGAATAAGACATCCATTTTTATTGATTGCTTAGCCTCATCAATAAAAAAGTGAAGCTTCGTCCACGCCAGCACTATGCCCGGGGAATGGCTGAGACATGGGCATCTGATAATATTGCCATTTTGTTTTCATCACATTCTTCTGATTTGGTTTGGGATTTTTTTGTTTTGTTTTGTTTTGTTTTTTGGGGGGGGCTGCATTTCCCCATGCCTGATAATCTCTGTAGATGGAAGCCACCAACCATCACTCCTTGATAGAGACAGAAAATATGGGGTTATATGACTAGTTTCATGATTAATGGGAGGGAGGGAGAAGACAGTGGTGGTGGCATAGGAGGAAGAAAAATATGTGTCTTTCAGGCAAGGAACGAATAGAGCAAAAAGCCCCCCTCCATCCCCCAATAAAGATACTGCAGGAAAGTACAACTAACAGTTTCTACTTCTATTTCCCCTAGTGGTACATGATCACTTATACAAGCATGGTTACACCTTCCTTCAGTTCGAACAAAAGAGATTCAAGTGCCTGCCAAGACAGGTTTTGTATTTGGAATTGGAAGGGAGGAGGGTGAGTGTTGGGAGTTTCATTTCAGGCAGAAAAAAAAATGTCTTGGACTAGCTTTGATAATGGCTATCTTGATCCAGACTACAGTGTCCTCAGCTTGTTATGTACAGTGTATTGGCATCACCCAACATGAATTCTCTATTACAGAGACATTGTCAGGGATGATGATGAAGTCAGCTTGTAATTCTTAATTCAGTGCTGTGTTGCATTTCCTAAGAATGTCAGGTATAAATATTACAAATGATTAAAACTTTTCCTCTTTTTGTTTGCAAAGGAGTCCCATTAGTAAGATGCCAACATCACAGAGGATGATTGATGACCCATATGTTTGTGGGTTTTTTTCTTATAGCACATCCTTATGTAAACAGTGGCCTGGATATTATGCAGTAGAACAGGGTTTTCAGTGGCCAGGAGAATCATCCCCAATTTTCTCATTTAATATCCCTATTACAATGCTGTCAAAGTGATGGACACTAATGAAATTGCCAGTTAAGGCTGAATATTGGCTGCACTTTGTCTGTGAAGCTAATTAAGGTGGACAGTGTCCAGCTATCATGCACATGGAAGAATCACATTTGTCCTTATATTTTTCTTTGCGTAACAAAAACATACCATGCTGACAGAAATTACTCTCTCTCCCATAAGCAGAATGGTTTTGTTTTTTTAAATGAGACTAAAGAACACCAGATATAAGCAAAGAATTACCACAATTAAATTAATAATAGTTCTGATCACACCCATCCACAAACAACCAGGAATGGTGATTTTTTTCCCTTTGCTATTAGTAGACAGAGGTGATTTTAAAAATATGCCAGCATTTCACTTAACATTTTATTGCTGATATTTTGTTTTAAACAAAGGCAGACATAGCGCTGCTTGTCAGAGCGACAAGAGTTGTATCCAGTGGTCATGACTCCTGGATTGAGAGGGAAGATGAGGGGAGGCACTGAGCTGCCCTGAAATTATTTGGCCAAATTGGACAAGATTCCTATGTAGTTGAGCTGCCTTAGGAATTACCAACCAGAAGTATACTAAAATGTTCAAGCACTAATAAATACTAAGACAGCCATTTTCATTTAGCACTCCAAGGAATAATAAAATAGCCAACAATCTATTATATGCACCCTTTCTTGAAGGTAATCTACACATAAACACAAGGAGGATGCTTCTAAGTATACATTATGTTTTTAATAATCTTCATATTTAAAAATTTGTGGATGATAATAGATGGAAAAGTAATTTTCTAATCCACTGAAAATAACAACCTACTTGCCAGTATTGACTCTCATACATCTTAAAGGCAGTTGTGGGATCTCTTCCAGTGGTGGCTGGTAGACTCCATGTTAGTGGGATGATGAAAGCATTCTGGGGTTTAACGTAACCCTTAAAGGTGCTACACAAATTAGTGTAACCCTTAAAGGAGACACCCAAAGGAGTTATCTATTTCATAGATAGGGCTTAGCATCCTAGATAGCATTCTTAAAGTTCAGACTAAAATCCAGAATGGATCCATCACCCCACTGGCATAGAAACCACCAGTTACAGCTATGCTATAGACCAGAGGTGGGCAACTTGAGGACATCTAAAACTACAACACAAATCACCCCCACTCTTGGCTATGCCATCTATGGGCAATGAGGGTTGTGGTCCAACATTTGGAGGACCACCGATTTTCCCCTTCCACTATATACACAGTGACAACAAAAACTGGCTGGAATTCATTAAGGAGATGCAAACGTGTGACTGAGAATTACACATTCATGGCTGTTTTGTATTCATGATCCCTTCATATTCACTAGTTTAGGGAACATGTAGGGACCATGAAATTCCACCAGTCACCATTTACTGGGCAGCAGATGCTGGGAGTCACAGGGGTCTGTCCTCCAATCAATCAGGAAGCAGCTGACTGAGGTTTCCACACACCATATCACAAACAATCTCTGGTGTGAGGGGGAATTACAACAGGGACACTGTTTCTGAATTTCCATCATGAGAAATAGTGGAAATTCCAGTCAACTGCTTCTCAATCAATAGGGGAACAGACCCCTGTCACTAGCAGTGGGTGCTGCTCTCTTGTTGCCACTCTCCAAACCTCAGAATAAGGGAATACATGAAGGAGGCCAACTTCTGATATATAAATTCATGGTAAGATACACACAGAAAGAGGCATAATCTTGAATGGCGCTGCACTGAGCTGGTATTGTTTTTTGTCTAGGTAATAAAATGTCCAGTTACTCTTTGTGAATGTAGAGAGAAATTCATACAAGTCTTTTCCAAAAATAAAGTAAGGTAAAGTAAAACAAGGGAGGGAGGGAAAAGATAAGTTCACTAAGACTAAGGGGAGAAGTCAGCTGTATTTGCCTCTTTTTAAAAAACACACACACACATTGAGCTCCTAGGTGAGGCATCAGACCTATCCAATACAAGGGGGGAATAGGGATCAACAAGAGTAGAGTTGTGTGCATTGGCACTCAGTTTTAAAACAAATTATGTTTTTCATTGCGACTGTGTTTAAGAAGCTATAAAGCAACTAGACACTTTACAGCAAACCTATTCGGAATAGAGTTCTGACTCAGTGGTAAAAATAAAATATTCACAGTACCATTATTTTTTAAAAAAAATACTGTTCTGAAGTAATATTTTGCCTCTTTATTTTTTAAAATGTATGCAAATAGTATAGAGTTATATATGTCTTTAAAAATTCTACCGTAGAAGGAAATCAAACGAGGAATCCTATAACAAACAGTCTCTGTACTCCCAAAAAATGTGATACTGCATTGGCTAACCAAACTGCAAAACACATGATTCAAGCTTTTGAAACTCTACTGACTTCTTCATCAGACATTTTTTTTAAATGATGGTGTTGGAGTCACAGGCCTACATGTTGTCTCAGGTGTTGCTTTTGTTGTTGCTGTTGCAGCTTCACAAAGGGTCAGAATCATGCTGGAGACCAAAAGAGGTTGTCTTGCTGCTACAGACGGAGTTAAATTTTACTGTCCTTTGTCTCAGCACTCCACATGGACAGGAAGTAGGTGTGGTCTCTGCCTGCATGATATCCCTCACTTGAACAACAGCACAAGTAACATCTGAGACAACATGTATGCCTGTGACTCCAACACTGTCACATATTTTGCCCAATGAAGATGCCAGTAGAGTTTCACAAGATTGCATCATGTGTTTTGCAGTTTAGTTGGCTAATAAAGTATCCCTTTTTTTGGTGGATTCTGGATTTTGTTTTGCTACATGGTCAACGTGGCTATCCTTGAATGAGTTTCCATACTGATAATTATATAGTCAGCCAAAGATTTCCTTTTGTTGTACCAGTGATCCAGGGTCAACTGCTAACCTTAACACAATCTTTCAACAAAATTCAACAAGGAGAAGGAGCAGGTGCATTCAGGAATGGTAATCTTTGCAGCTATAAAAGTTTTAGTAGATTGCTGAACAATAGAGAGTTCAACACAACAACAAAAATGCCACCAGACAAGTTCATTATCAGGCTTCATCAACAGTAGCCAACAGGATAATTTGAGAAAGTCAATAAGTACAGGATGAAGGCACTCTTATCTTATTGAAACACCTATGGGTATAGACTTGTCTATGCTCTTGTAAAAGCCATCTTGATAATAGCCACCACAACATCTTTTGGCAGTGAATTCTGTAAATTAAGTTTCTGATATGAAATATTTATCTTGCCTTTTCTGATATACCCGCCATTTCAATCTGAGCGACCCTGAAATTTGTTACAAGAAATAGTAGTCCTGGGTATTTTGTTAAATTAATTTATTCCCAGGACGGCAGAACTAAGATAGCTAATGGCTGGAAGCTAATTGGCTATTTCAATGTATTTGAATACAATGACACATCAGAATTTTGAGGAAGTAACTCCACCCTGAGCTTACAGTAGTAGACAAGTGTGTTAGCAAAAACCAGGAGTTTTTCAATTTGAAAGAGAGAATGATCAAGAGACAGTTAGAAAGAAAATTACAGGTGGACTGGAAGCTGAAGAATCCTTGAGGGTATGAGTCTTCCATCAGGGTATATGAGAGAAGATAGTAGATAAGTTGTGAAGGCTTGTTTGCCTCCACTTATGTTCTACTTACATATTTGTAGATACAGTGGGCCCTCAGTATCCATTGGGTTTTGGTTCCAGGATCCCCCATGGAAACCAAAATGCATGGAGGCTCAATGGCATAGTAAAATGGTGTTCCTTATATAATATATTGAACAGCAAGGTTTGCTTTTTTTTTAATATTTTCAAGGCATGGTTGGTTGAATCCTTGGATAAAGAATCTGTGGATATGGAGGGCTGGCTGTACAATAAATAATATATAGAAATTATAGGTCACCAGGACTCTCTCATCCGAAGGGAACGAAACCTGAAAACTACTACCTCTATAAATGTTGTTAGAAACATAAAATGTATAACAGTACAGTGGGCCCTTGGTATCCACTGGGGGTTGGTTCCAGGACCACCACCCCTGGATACCAATGTCCATGGATGCTCAAGGCCCATTATATACAATGGCATAGTAAAATGGTGTCCCTTATTAAAAAATGGCAAAAAAGAAGGTTTGCTTCTTGGGGAAAAATAATATTTTCAAGCCATGAATGGTGGAATCTGTGGATGCCAAATCCATAGATACAGAGGGTGAATTGTGGTCAAAAAACAATATCATTTAAAAAACACACTAAAAACTTTACTGCATTATCATAGGGAAGGCACCCCAACACACACACATACACACATCAACCATAGACCCTGGAATAGGAAAGCAGAATACTTGAGTCCCACCCAATATTGGCTGGGGGAGCTGAACCCTTCTCCCCTCCCCCAAAGAAAATGATCTGGCAAAGTTGAATTCCCAGGACTCCTATGTAGCTATGTTGCATTAGGAATTGTCAATCAGAAATGTACTAAAAACTTTAAGCTCTAAGAAATATTAAGATAGTGATTGTCATTGAGCCTGCCAAGGAATACGAAGGCCTGCTTGCAATTAATTCTGTGCACTTTTACTTAGAAGCAAGCTACAGTGAACACATGGAGAGCACTTTTAGGTACACATTATGCTTGTAAGAGTCTTCATATTTAAGGATATTTCATTGTTAAGGGGTGGGGAAAATAATTTGTCCTCCCTCTGTGAGTACCTATTTATAGGCAAATAACAAACTGCCCACGAATATTGAACTTGACTACTACCACCACCAACTTGAAAGCAGTTCTGGGACTCCTGCTACCAGCTTTCAAGAAATCATTTCTGGTAACTGTGCATACTACTCCAAACTTGGCTTCACAGTGGATTATGTAGTATTAATGCCCCTAGAAGGATGTCTGGGTTTTTAACTATAGGATAATATGACAAGTTATGCTGTTCTTGGCCATCAACACAGCCCAAGAATGATTTCTGTTAATCTAAGCCAATAGTAGATCATGTACCTTCAATTTCAAATGCAGTAAAGTGTCAGCCTGAGTTACTACACTACAGAAATATGCTGGCAAAGCCTTCGTTCTCCCCTCAGATTGGATATATTATGTTGACATATGCTACAGTACAGCCTGTTTGCCCCTTGGTATCTTTCTGAAAACAAAACCATGATGTGAGCAGTGGTGACAAGAATGGATACATTACCAGTAGAATTTTTGTAAAAATAATATTTTGGATGAGCATTGCTTCCACCCCCCAAACAATACAAAAGTTCTGTGTCATGCTTTCAGGTGAGATATTTCACAATCCATAGCAGGGCTGATTCCCTAGCAATTATTCTATCATTTTTGCTACATATTCCATGTGTCCTTGATAATGTCTTTACCTTTAATTTCCACCTACTTTATACCAACACCCATCTGTCCTAGCCAGCACACTCACTGGTGAGAGATGATGGGAGCTGCAGCCCATAAACATCTGAAGGGCCAAAGCTCCCTATTTCTTCATCACAGTCTTTAAGACCAGGGTTATCTTGTACCTATGATCATCATCTTAGTGCATGGCTGGACACATATCACACAAGAACAGGTTACTTGCTGTAACTATAGTTCTTCGAGTGGTCTTCTGTGAATTCACACAAAGGGTTAATCCCACATGTGCACAAAGCACTTCAGAAACTTCTAGCACCTCACTTTAAACTTTTGGGTGGTAGGACTGCCCCCCCTCACCCCTGGTGTATATAAGCCCATCCCTCTCACCAACTGCTCAGTTCCTTTTAGCCATGTTAAATAAAGTAAGTGAGAGGAAGGACACCAGAAGGGAGGAGGGTGGGTTTACCTGTTCTTCTTCTTCGTGGTCTCTGTGAATGCACACAATGGGTAGATTAACAAGCTCAGGGGGAAGGATGGCGGGGGTGTCCAGATCAATAAAAACACCACCACAACATGTTAAACAGAATACAGCTATATTATAACCGAGAAAGGTTAAGAGTGAATCAGTCATCTGAAGATGAATGTGCAAGGACTGCCCTGGCAAGGGCTGTACCATCCATTGAGGCAAAGTCTAACTTGTAGTTCCTTACAAAGGTAAATGGTGTCACCCATGTAGCCACAATGCAGAGTCTGGAAGTGGTACAACCTTCAGGAATGCCATCAAGGTAGCTGTAGCTCTAGTAGAATGGCTTCGTATTGAGGAAGGCAGGGGTGTGCCTGCAGCTTCATATGAGATCTTGATGTCCGAAACCACCCACTTGGAGAGGCATTGAGAGGAGACAGGAAAGCCTCTGTTTGGGCCAGAATAACAGATAAAAAGTTTATTAGTATGGCAAAAAGCCTTAGTCCTGTCAAGGTAGAGTTCCAGTGATGCCCTCACATCCAGAGGATGACATGGAGCTGGGACGTTTGATGAGGGTGTGGCCTCTAGAGATGTAAGCACAATGTTTTGATTGAGATGAAAGGATGAAAGCACCTTGGATAAGAATGCCACATCCAGTCTCAGGACCACCTGGTTTCTATGGAACTGAGTGTAGGGGGTGTACGCCCTGAGGGCACAAAGTTTACTGGCCCTCCTGGCCGAGGAGATGGCAACTAGGAAGGCCATCTTGAAGGACAGGAGACGGGCATCCACTGAGTCCAGCATTTCAAAAGGAGGGTGCGAGATGACTTTAAGGACTAACTGAAGGTCCCATGATGTGACTGGTCCAGCCACTGGTGGATGCAAGTTTTTGTAGCCTTGTAGAACAGAGCAAACCAGTGGGTCTGTAAAACAGGAGCCCTTACCCAGACCCTGAAGGTTAGAGGAAATGGTGGCCATATAGGTCCTGACTGATGAGAGCAAGAGGCCTTTCATCAACAAGGAGGCCAGAAAATCAAGGAGAAGCGGAGTGGAAGTGTTGGCTGGGGAGATGCTCCAAGCAGCAAGGAACTCACAGAATTTCTGCCATTTGTAGTGGTATGACTTTAGTGTGGAGGGGCGCTGGGCCACCTGGAGTATCAATTGCGCAGAATCCAATAAACCTAATTAATGACCTATAAACCATGCTGTTGGGTTGATTGACTCCAGATTCGGGTGAAAGACTTGTGAGTTCTGCATTGATAGAAGTTCCCTCTGCAGGGGAAGGCGGTGAAAGCGGCATTTGGAGAGGAGGAGAAGGGGAGCAAACCAAGGTTTGATGGGCCCCCATGGTGTGATTAGTATGCAACTGGATCTGTCATGCCTGAGTTGGGCCACCACTCTGGAGATGAGCAGGAATGGGGGGAAGTCATACAGCAGAGCCCCCGTTCACTTGAGCAGGAATGCATCCCCTAGATTCCTGTGGGATGTCCATTGCCTTGAGCAGTAAAGGTGACATTTGGCATTCTGGTGTGACACAAAGAGATCCACTGACGGTAGGCCCCATTCTGCAAAGAGCATGGATATTACCTCTGGTGCTAGGGACCACTTGTGGCAATTGTGTTTGGTCTGGCTCAATGAGTCTGAAGCATCATTTTGGTTCTCGGCTAGGTGGATGGCTGATAGGAATATGCCTCTGGGTATACACCAGTCCCATATATGAGACAACCGGTCTAGGAGGGTTTTGGACTCGGTTCCCCCCTGCATGTTGATGTAAAAAAACGTGGTGGTGTTCTCTGACACCACTTGCACCACCCTGTCGTGAAGTGAGGACTCAAAGGCCTTCAATGCCTTGAACACCACCAGGAGCTCCAGAGCATTGATGTGTAGGTTTGCCTCCATCGTTGACCAAAGGCCATGAACAGATAGGCCATGCAAGTGTGCACCCCATCCCATTGTTGATGTCTCCTTCGTCAAAGATCTGGAGGGGTACAGGATCACAAAGGGCAGGCCACGTCTGATATTTCGTGGAAGAGACCACCACCTGAGCTGTTTGAGTACTGGCCGAGGGACCAACAGCAACATTAGAGGGTTGTCCCGCATCAGGCCAAACAATTGAAGAAACCAGGCTTGCAGAGGGTGCATCCGCAGTCTGGCGAAGGGGGTCACTGCTGTGGTCAATGCCATGTGGCCAAGAATGGTCTGGATGAAATGTGCTGTCACTATCTTCCATGCCATGCATCGATTCACCATAGTGCACAACGTAATGAAGTGGTCCTCTGGCAGAAAAGCCCTGCCTTGAATGGAGTTCAGTAGGACCCCAATGAACTTTGCAACTCTCGAGGGGGGCAGGTGTGACTTGTCCATGTTGATCATGAGGCCCAGGGTTTGAAGTAAGGAGATTGGGACAGCTACACCTCTCGTCACCTTTTCCTTTGAAGGTCCCGTGATCAACCAATCATCCAGATATGGGAAGATTACGATGCCTTTCATGTGAAGGTGGGCAACCACTGGAGCCATGCACTTTGTGAACACTCTTGGGGCTGTGCAGAGGCTGAACATCAGCACCTTGAAGCAATACATACTGAAGCCCACTGCAAATGCTAGGAACCTCCTGTGGTGTCACACTAGTGGTATGTGAAAGTAGGCATCTCGAAGGTCGATGGTAGCAAACCAGTCTCCTACATGAAGGAATGGGAGTATAGAGGAAAGGGTGACCATTTTGAAGTGTCTGGGTATAATAAAACGGTTCACCTCTTGGAGGTCTAAAATGGGACGGAGGCCACCATCTTTCTTACTGACGAGGAAATAGCGGGAGAAGAAAGAATCTCCTTATTGGCAGTGATGGACCTTGTCTATGGCCCCTTTCCTCAATAAAGACTGCACTTCTTCTTTGAGATGTATGGAAGGGGGAGTGGATTTGAGAGACCCCGTGGGGGGTAGGCTGTCGAATTCTATGAATTATCCATTTTGGATGATACTGAGGACCCATGAATCTGAAGTTATTGTGCACCAATGGTGGAAGGCAGCAAGGATCCCATCTGATGGTGTTTGGTTTGGTGGTACAGTGAGATGGAGTACATAGTTAGACCCTCTGCATGGGGGGGATCAGGTTTCTTCTTTTGGAACTGAGACTTATGTTTTGAAGAGGCCGAGAACATCCTCTGATACTGGGCATATGCCTGAGGGGAGTGTTGGAGGTGTGATGTCAGGGGACTGAACCTTCTATAATAATAATAATAATAATAATAATAATAATATTTTTATTTTTAACCCACCCCTCTGCTCGGCAACCGGGGCGGCTTACAGCAAGATTAAAACAACATCAAGTTAAAACAGTCCTTCCCCATCCTACCCTCCCACTCCTTAAAACTAAATTAAACTAATGGAGAGTTAAAAGAAAGATAAAATACAATAAATAAATAAATAAATAAATAAATAAATAAAAGCAACGACGGCGTGGGGGTGGGTAGCAATCAGTCCACTTGAACCAGGAAGTTATTCCGGGAAGGCCTGCCGGAAGAGATCCGTCTTTAGCGCTTTCTTGAAGCTATCAAGAGTAGTGATAAGACGGATCTCATCCAGCAGGCCATTCCAAAGTCTGGGAGCCGTAGAAGAGAAGGCCCTCTGGGAGGTCTGCGACAGCCTAGTTTTCATAGGCTGCAGCAGGTTCCTCCCAGAGGACCGAAGTGTGCGGGGGGGATAATATGGGATGAGGCGGTCCCGGAGATAAGATGGACCCAAGCCATGTAGGGCTTTAAAGGTTAAAACCAACACCTTGTACTGTGCCCGGAAACTAATCGGCAGCCAGTGGAGAGATTTAAGCACAGGTGTTATATGCTGTCTCCTAGATGTACCCGTAATTAACCTGGCTGCCATATTTTGTACCAGTTGAAGTTTCCGGGTTAGGCACAAGGGTAGCCCCATGTAGAGTGCATTACAGTAATCCAAACGTGAGGTTACCAAAGCATGTACCACAGTTTCCAGATCCCTTGTATCCAGGTAAGGGCGCAGTTGGCGTATCAGCCGAAGCTGATAACAGGCACTTCTGGCCGTCGCATTCACCTGACTAGTCATGTGAAGCGACAAATCCAGGAGTACCCCCAAACTGCAAACACAGTCCTTAGAGGAGAGTGTGAGTCCATCCAGGACTGGAAGTTGTATTCCCAGACCTGGTTTCGGGCCTGTGACTGTCAGTACCTCCGTTTTGTCTGGATTTAGTCTCAATCTGTTTTTCCTCATCCAATCCATTCCCACTCTAAGACAGTCATTGAGAGGAGAGACACCATCTGAAGTCTGAGCCAACGGTCTGGTCATGGAGAAATATATCTGAGTGTCATCAGTGTACTGATGACACCGAGCTCCATGCCTCCGGATGATCTCTCCCAGCGGCTTCATATAAATGTTAAATAGCATCGGGGACAGAATGGCACCCTGAGGGATGCCACAATTAAGCTCAATTCTGGAAGAGCAGCTGTCCCCGAGCCTCACCCTTTGGGATCTGCCTGAGAGAAAGGAATAGAACCATCGCAGAGCAGTGCCTCCGATTCCTAACTCTCTCAGGCGGTCCAAGAGGATGGGATGATCTATAGTGTCAAAGGCTGCTGAGAGGTCCAAGAGCACCAGCAGGGTCACATTACCCCTGTCGATGCTCAGGCGGAGGTCATCGGTTAGAGCGACCATGGCAGTCTCTACTCCATATCCTGTCTTGAAGCCAGTTTGAAATAGATCAAGATAATCGGTTTCATCCAAGATGGCTTGGAGTTGGGAAGCAACTGCCCTCTCGATCACCTTGCTTAAAAAAGGTAGCAAGGACACTGGTCTGTAATTGTTCTTGTCCAGGGGGTCCAGGGAGACTTTTTTCAGGAGTGGCTTAACCGCCGCCTCCTTTAAACAAGATGATGAAATACCTTCCCTGAAGGATGCATTGATTGTGTCCTGTAGGAATACCCTCAATGCGAACCCCCCCGGACAACCAGCCAAGATGGACAGGGATCAAGAGGGCAAGTTGTCTTCCTCACTCTTCCAAGGAGCTTGTCCACGTCATCGGTACTCACCGATTGAAAGTGATCCCGTAAAGTGCCATCAATGGAGTTGTTGGATGCCTCATCTATGGATTCTGTCAGAACATTGGCATCCAAGTCGGCTCTTATCCGAGAGATTTTATCTGCAAAGTGGATATTAAATGCATCACAGCATGCTGTTGTCGGGTTAAGTAGGGGATTTGGCGCAGGAGGAGCCCCCGTCAGCTCCCCCACCACCTTAAACAACTCTGCTGGACGGGACTCTGCAGATGCAATACGTACAGAGCAGAAGGATCTCTGTGCTGCACGTATTGCCTCCCGATAGGAATCAAGATGCTTCCTATGGCGAGTTCTGTCGGATAAGAGTCGAGTCTTCCGCCACTTGCACTATAGCCGTTGTCCAGTTCGCTTCATCCTCCTAAGCTCCTCTGTGTACCAGGGCTTACAATTAGAGGCGGGCTGGAAAGGACACTTGGGAGCGATTGTGTTGATAGCCTTGGTAAGATCAGTGTTCCAGATGCTGACCAAAGCCTCTACAGAATCACCGGCGTTACCAAGCATTAAACCCTCTAGGGCTTTCTGGAAGCCAATTGGTTCCATTAGCCTTCGAGGGCGGACCGTTCTAATGGGTCCACCACCCCTGGAGGGGCAGACAGTGGCTCTTAGTTCCATCTTGACCAGGAAGTGATCCGTCCATGACAATGTGGAGGTTTTTGTTACCTCTGCCCACGGATATTCCTGTTCCGTACTGAAGATTGCATCGAGGGTATGACCTGCACAATGTGTGGGCCCGTCAACCAATTGGGATAGGCCCATGTTTGTCATGGTTTCCATGAACTCCCGAGCCGCACCGGTTAGATTCGATACGCTGGTCTCTAGTGGAATGTTGAAATCACCCAAAACCAAAAGTCTGGGCGACTCCAACAACAACTCAGAGATCAGCTGGGTCAGCTCAGTTCTGGAGTTTGTTAAGCAACGGGGTGGCTGGTATACCAAAAGAATCCCCAAACTATCCCTGGTTTTCAGGCTAATGTACATGCACTCGATGCAAGCTGTTTTCCGGATAGGCTTCCTGATCAAGTATAAGTTGTTTCTATGAACCAAGGCCACACCGCCCCCCCCGCCCACTTTCCCTTATCTGCTCACTGACTATATACCCAACCGGGAGAGCCCGTGCCCATGTTGCAGTGCTGGCATCTCCCAGCCAGGTCTCGGTAAAGCATGCCAGATCGGCGGCCTCATCCACTAAGAGGTCATGTATAATATGAGTCTTATTTTTAACTGACCTGGCATTGCAAAGGAGCAGAGTAAGGGGCTGTGGAAAGGATGGTATGCTCTCCAAATTATTCTGGGAAACAGAGTGAACTGAAGAAGGGATAGATATTAAACATCGGTCCCTTCTTCTTTTGTAACATTTCTTCACTCTGTTGCCGCCATACCTTCCCTTCCCCCACACAACCTCAATTCCTGTGCCCAGACCACTTCCGGCTCCATTATATGGTGGTATTGATAAGTAATCCATGTAAGCAGTTCTTGTAGCTTCGTGGTGGAAGAAGACGGCGTGGCTCCCAGGCGAAAGCTCATCCACCCCAGCCAGGTCTTGACCCTCAGCTTATAAGCAGTTCTTGTAGCTTCAGGGTGGAAGCAAGGGGCGTGGCTCCCCAGCAGAAACTCACCCAGCCCAGCCAAGGTTTTGACTCTAGCAGGCAAGCAGCTCTTGTAGCTTCAGGGTGGAAGAAGGGGCGTGGCTCCCCAGCAGAAACTCACCCAGCCCAGCCAAGGTCTCAACTCTAGCAGGCAAGCAGTTCTTGTAGCTTCAGGGTGGAAGCAAGGGGTGTGGCTCCCCAGCAGAAACTCACCCAGCCCAGCCAAGGTTTTGACTCTAGCAGACAAGCAGTTCTTGTAGCTTCAGGGTGGAAGCAAGGGGCGTGGCTCCCCAGCAGAAACTCACCCAGCCCAGCCAAGGTTTTGACTCTAGCAGACAAGCAGTTCTTGTAGCTTCAGGGTGGAAGCAAGGGGTGTGGCTCCCCAGCAGAAACTCACCCAGCCCAGCCAAGGTTTTGACTCTAGCAGACAAGCAGTTCTTGTAGCTTCAGGGTGGAAGCAAGGGGTGTGGCTCCCCAGCAGGAACTCACCCAGCCCAGCCAAAGTCTCAACTCTAGCAGGCAAGCAGTTCTTGTAGCTCCAGGGTGGAAGCAAGGGGCGTGGCTCCCCGGCAGGAGGGAAGGAAGGAGGAAATTGCTTGCTATAGAATCTGGAACGTGTAGCTAGGCCCAGAAGAGGCATGCCAAAGTGCTTTGCCATTGTCTGCATCTTATGCATATTCTCCAAATTTGAGTCCGTTTTAGAATGAAAGAGATCAGCCTCATCAAATGAAAGGTCTTCAATTACTGAACTGGCTGTTGAAGAGAGACCAGACAAGTGGAGTCATGCGTATATGCGGACGGCGATGGAGCTGGCCAAGATTTTTCTGGCACAGTTTGTCACATGCTTAGCAGACTGTCGTTGGTAGTTGGCTAACATGAGCCCATCATTCTTTGTATTTTGCATGAGGTCCAGGTCTTGCTGGGGAACTTTATCCAAGAATAGAGATATAGGAGATTTTCACACGCCGAAAATATTGCCTCCAGAAACCGGGACAGAAATATTTCTGTCCCGGAAGCAGCACCGCGGTTCGCACGCTCACCTCCCTCTTCCGTTTTTCCGTCGTCCTCGCTTTGGGTTTTTTCCTCTCTCTTCCGGAATATTATATTAACGGCAAACTCCCGTTAGTAAAATATTCCAGAAGAGGGAGGGAAAAACCCAAAGCGAGGACGACGGAAAAACGGAAGAGGGAGGTGAGCGTGCGAACCGCGGCGCTGCTTCCGGGACAGAAATATTTCTGTCCCGGTTTCTGGAGGCAATATTTTCGGCGTGTGAAAATCTCCATAGTGTCCCAGAGATGTCTCTGATATGCCCCCATGCAAGCAATGTAGTTTGCTATCTTCATGAGAAGACATGCTGATGAGTAGAACTTTTTCCCCATAGCATCCAACTTCTTGCCCTCTAGTTCCATAGGTGAGGAATGGATTTTGTGTGATGTGTGCATCTGCGCTGTGTCAACTATAATTGAATTCGGTTTTGGATGTGAAGATAGCCTGGGAACTACATTGTCAGAAACTCTGTAGAGATGCTCTAGTCTCTTGGTCATTGGTGGTAAAGAAGAAGGGGTGCTCCGGGCTGCCTTGGTGATCTGTTAGGGATGAGGAGAAGGGAATGGATAAGAGTGAAAGCGAGACTCTCGCTGTTGTACCAACCATGACCGTGAGCGAGGTCAAGACTGGGATCAATGTTGAGAGCCAGATCTGGACCTAGAGGCAGAGTGGGACCTCGAACGGTACACAGACTGTTGCTGAGACTGCAAACGAGATTGAGATCAGAACTGGGTCCAATGATGCACCACGGTACTGATGTCCAACAGCAACCATGAGTGTAAGACTCATTATCCTGATGCTGAGGGATGACTCATCTACTGCTTTCACCACAGTATAAGTGGATTCATCTTCCTGATACCAGTTGGGGGATGATATCGATAGGCGCAGTTTTGCTGGAGGTGATACCAGGGAACCTTCATCCATTTCCCCTTTAGATCTCTTTTCACAATCCTGCTGTCTGGTCTTTTTATGCTCCCGAGACCAACCTCTCTTGGGAGACTCTTTCCTCTTGGCGGCCTTGGCCCTCTTTACTGGAGGGTCCTTTGTCCTTGTCACTTTCTGAGAAGGCTCTGGTTCCAATCCCTCCAGTACCATCTTCTTCTGACTCTTGGAAGTCCTGGGATCGTCAGGACAGGTTCGACTGGCACCATTATCTCTTGCCCGGATTGACATCAGGATGGACTTCGAGGTCTTGAAAGGTACCTGGGCGGAACCTTTTTTGCCCATTGGTGATTCAGGGGAGATTCCCTAGCCTGAGCCGATACCAAGGCAGATCAGGCCTTTTCATAGAGTTGGGCCTTAAGTCTCTTGTCCTGATTTTTCCTGGCTGTGGGGTAAAGGCCTTACAATGTCTGCATGATGATACATCATGGGTCTTTCCAAGACAGAAGCAGCACTTGGAGTGACTGTTGGATTCAGTCATCTTAGCAGAACACTGGGAGCAGGATTTGAAGAAACCAGCCCCAGACATGCTTAAAGGAGATAGAAAAACACAGTACTCTCCAGTCTGAGGTCAGAAACAGGCAGTCCAGTCCTAGAAGCTGAATCCAGAAGGGATGAAGAGACAACATAGTATCGATGGAATCTGAGGTCAAAAACAAAATCAGTCTGATCCGAGAAGCCAAAGCCAGAGGGGTAGGCAAGAGAATAGTCAAAATCTGATCCAAAGTCAGTGAAAAATTACAAAAAGGTTAAAAATGAACAGTGAGGCTTAGTAGAAGTTCCTCAGTGCTTTCCATGTGGCAGAAAAAAGGAACTGAGTAGCTGGTGAGCGGGATGGGCTTATATACAGCAGGGAAGGAGGGGTCCTACCACCCAAAAGTTTAAAGTGAGGTGCTAGAGGTTTCTGAAGTGCTCGGTGCAGGCGCAGGATTTACCCATTGTGTGCATTCACAGAGACCACGAAGAAGTAGTGGTTTGTAGCACATCTATGTCCGAGTAGCATATGACTTATCTACACCAGTTAAAACTCCCTCCCAAACCAACCCGATAATCCCACATGACATGTGGCCTTTCGCCTGAATCTGCTGCCAAAATGCCACATGATGTACAACCCTACTCACACCAGACTCAGGGAATACCTCTAATTGGGTTTTAGAAAACTTGTAGTTTGCTTGAAACCTCAGAGAAAACTGCTGTGTGAGCAATCCATCGTCATTTGATTTGGGGGTGGGGAGGAGAGGAAGGGCAAGTGCTGCTTGAGGCACCACCAAGTTTTGCCTTCCTCAGCACCACTTCTCATTCCAAAGACAGAGCCCCAGTGTTAGTTGCTCTCTCTGAAGCCAGAACAGTCAGCCCATCCTGCCATAGTGAGACTAGCCACCCATTCTGGGTTCAGAGAGAATGACTACCACTGGGTCTTTGCTTTGCACAATTGCCCCTCTGAGCTCCAGGAAAAGCAAAGACCCAGTATTAGTTAGTCATTATCTCTGAAGTCAGAACAGGCAACCTACTTCACCATCATGCACCACAGCTCCAGACCAAAGTACAGTTGTCCCTTCACATTCGCTGGGGTTTGGTTCCAGGACCCCCCGTGAATACCCAAATCCGTGAATACTCAAGTCCCATTATATGCAATGGCTTCGAAAAATGGTGTCCCTTATATAAGATGGCAAAATCAAGGTTTGCTATTAGGATTATTATTTTTTAAAGAATATTTTCTAGCCGTGAATACTCAAATCCGTGAATGTCAAATCCGTGAATGTGGAGGGACAACTGTAGTCTGAAGTTTAGCAAGATACCACCCCCATGTAGTCAAGACCATAGTCTCCTGTTTGTTTCCCCCACACTGCACAGCACTTCATATGTATTGTTTATATTCAAATGGTAAATGCCCCACTAAATTTTGGTTTGAGACATGCAGGTCTCAGCAGCATAGTCTTCTGTTTGCCTCTCCTACACTGCATTGTACTTCATATATTCAAATGATAAGCATGTATAGAGATTTCTAGCAATTTTGCCAAAAAGGTTGGTCATCACTAAATTCCACACTAGATTTTGGTCTTATCAAAACTATCCATTTCCCACACTTTGCCACATACATTTGTGAGGCTTGTTAAAAATAAACACACAAAAATGTATGCATATTTTTAAGAACGTGATTTCCTTTTTTTTTAAAAAAAGGACAACTGGAAACTGGAAAAAATACAAATATGTAAATTAGGAAAATGTGTATATTATGGGAAATATATGCAAACAGATATAGAAATTTCCATTTGAGAAAAAGAAAAAAAACATCCAAGTGAGCCACCTGTTATGAATGAATGGTGTGATGGTAATGAAATTTGATTTGGAGTAATGGTGCATGATAATTTTTCATATCCCTATTTATTAGTTTAACCGTCATTTGTCATTTATTTATTTATTACATTGTTATATTTTCTGCCAACTTAAAAAAGGTTGAAGAGGATAAGGTCATTAAAAACAAGTTAAAACTAGTTAGACAATAAAACCATTAAAATTACAGTAACCATCACAATCACAATAACTGTCACCATTAAAACAATCACATTGTTTCTTTCAGACTATCCAGCTAATTATAAAATAGTAAGGGCTCTGAGAATTCACTGTTACACACTTGATGCTCTTTACAGAACACATAGCTTCTACAATTTGGGAAAGGGACAATTATGATGGTTTTGTGCCATAACATATTTCCCTGTATGACCCTTACTGTCAGGATCAGTCCAAAAAGTGGCCTTCTCCTGCCAAAAAGACTATTGTAATGCCGTGTGTTTCCATATCATTGTGGCTGTTTGGTGTTTGCATTTTTCATGTCCTTTAACAAGTCTGTGTGTAATGGGGAAATGAGGGAGGATGGGATGTGTCTGGAAACTGGATGAGTGACCTTGCACCTGCAGGGGGCTGTGAGAATGGTAGGTGGTGCCCACTTTTGGTGAGAAAGGGGAGTGGGGATGATGGATAGCCAATGATGGTATAGCCCACCAGATTTTGTAGACTGTAAATACTTTTATTCTGCTCTGTAAATCATTTTCATTCAAAGCAACAATTTTGTATGGTTTGAACTTTAGATTTCTGTAGCAATAAAGCTGTTTAACTCTGAAGCTGCTGGTTACTGAGTCTGAGGAAGCCAGCACATGACACTTACTGAGTTTTGAGATTGTTAGATGAAGGTTTTCTCTTGGTCCCACCACTCTCACATTCACCTTTGTTGAGAACAAGAGAGATGGCCTTCTTGGTGTTTGTTCCAAGTCTTTGCAACTTTCTTTCCCAGGAAGAAAGTTCCTCCCTCTCTGTTCTTTTTTTACTGGCAGGACAATACCCTTTTATTCAGAGAGGCTGTAGCCATTAAACAGCTATGCAGAAGGATCTTTTAGTGGGAGAAATTTTACTCTTTTCCCTTTTCTTGTTAGGTTTAAAAATAACTTAATTCAGGGCTTGGTTTACTTTGTTTCTATATCTTCAGTCTAAAGGATATAATAATCAAAAATGTAGAATGTATTTTACTTATTTTAACATTTGTGACTCCACTTTCCCATGAAGCATTTTCAAAAACATTGACAGTGCATATTGAAATTTAAAACTATGATCATTCACCCTAAAAGAGGAAAACAGTAGAACCAATTTTATAATGATAAAGCACAAACTCTTTTTAAACCCAACATTTCAAATTAAGATGAAGAATTTCAGAAACATTTCCAACCATGTATTGCTACTGTCCAGCTCAGCCAGTAAACCTGAACCTGGAGTTGTTTAACCGTCTTTACAGAAGATGTATTTCTTAATGGCCCCCAGCATCTCAGACCATTAGCTCTGATTCAGTGTCCAGACTGACACCCAATATAGGCAATACAGATATTTATTTATTAATTTTACTTACATGACAAATATCAGAGGAAAGTCTACTGGAGACAAACAGTGACTCACCTAAAATTCACAGAAGAGACACAGTACTCAAGAAGGCACATTTTGATGAATTATGCCCACCCACCATTGTTTCTCCTAATCATTCCATGGCTGATTTATCATTATTTTGCTTCCACCCAGGCAAACAAGGAACACTTTGGGACATATCTAACATAACTCAGGAAAGAGAGAGGAAGCTTCATATGGTTGCCTAGGCAACTCTGTTAAGAATTTCCAGATTGCATGGAGAAGAATCAAAGAAAGGTCACCAACAGAGGGTCAAAAGACTTCCATTTCACCTCAGCTTTCTGTCTAGGATGATTCCTGCTTCACTTCCAACAACAGTCCTTAAAGGTGGATGGAGGCAGGATTCAGGCAAACTAACAGCAGTCGTTCCTCAATCTTTTATATCATACATATCTGTTCACACTAGGCAGGGATGATAAATTTATTATTTTATTATCAAGGAACATTATCATTTTGTTCTTGTTTTTCTAATCCAGCAATTCTCCACCCTCATCTGCTCAAAGATTAAATTTGCTGGCATCCTGCTCAGTAATTATAATATTGTATGTCTGTTTTATGTCATCACAATTCACTTTTAAGGTTGTTGCACATACAACAACCAAAAGTCCCTACAACCTACCTCTTCAGCGGCACAGTCCCTCCACCTTGGCAATTTCTGTGTTGCTGGAGAGCAGGGAGATGGATGGAGATGCATCCAGCTCTCTTTTTTGCTCTGATGGACATCTAGCTATTGGAAGAGAGCTGGGCATGTCCAGCTACAGGAAGAGAGCTGAATATGTCTCTGCTCATACCCCTGCTTAGCAGTGACATGGAAATGGTTGTGTGAGATGTAGCTATGTGTCCCGATACAGGATCTTGAGGGCCCTTCCCTTGTCTTCCCTTCCTTTACCCATACTCCCGCCTCCTTTTTTGGTACTTGACACAAACATAGGGTTACCATAATTCTATGCTACAAAACCAGGACAAAAGTATACTGGATTGGATGGATTATCAGCAAAAAACAGGGGAGGCACATTTTGACAGCAATTCTAGGAGCCCTTTATATGGAGGCATTGGTATGAAGGGTCTATTAAGGTCCTATAACTAATAGCTATGATTGATCAATCCAACTCTTTTTTTTCTTTTTTTTTTGGTAGCCAGATAGATTATTGACCATCACTGTTCAACACAGCTTAATGAATTCCATAAGAACCTGGTAAAACCAAATGAAAACCTGGTAAAGAATGCATAGGTCTTTTCAGAAAAGAGCCTTAGCCTTGGGGAAAAGGGTTTTAAGTAGTTGTTTCTACTTGACTGAAAAGGGAGATTAAAAAATATATAGCCTGGCTGAGGGATTGTGGTGGATGGAGAGAAGGTCAAGAGGGAAAGGAGTGGGGAAAGAAAGGGTTTAACAACTGGCTGGGGCATCCTGGTGAAAGGAGGAGTGATTAAGAGGAAAAGGAGTGGGGTGAGAAAGGAAGGCTAGGAGGCCACACTCACCACACACAACTCTCCACTGGCCTCCTTTACTTTCCTGCCTTCTGGGCTCTCCTCTTGCACTCTCTGCACTCCCACCTTTTGGGCTCCTGCTCTGGCACGCTTGTGAAATAAGATATCACATGATCCAGAGCCTCCAGTGCCAGACTTCTAGCATAGTTTCACTGCTGGCTGCTGCCATTTACCCATTCCTAGGCCTGCATTTGAGGAAGCAGGAGGAATCCACAGTCTGCTGCTTCAACCAGCCCAGCTGACTGGGACAATTTTCAGTCCCTTCAACCTAGGATTTTCCTGGTTTTCCAGGACTAATGGCAACCCTACACACACATGTTTCTCTGATGTGGACTCTCCAGCTTTCTCAATCTCCAGCTTTTACCTACTACCACACTCACACACATTGCAATGAGGTGTGGACAAATATTTTAATTCAAGTTTCTCCCACATTCTTGAAATTAAAAAAAAAATGTTATTTCTATCGAACCTATGAAGAAATTTAAATTTATAAAGTTTGCATCAAAAATGAAGTAAATGTCATTCTCTGCCAGTTCTCAGGTTGACTGTGTGTGGGGGGGGGGGGTTGGGGATCGGTGGGTGATCTTTTTAAAAATATATTATTAATTTTATAATCATACATTATAATATCCAATCAATACTTATTTAGTATAACACATAAAATTACCATAAACAGTTTCCAACAGTTGGTTCCTCTTCATCAGTATAATTCTCCAGCACATACACTCCTCTTCAGCCCCTTTCCCTCTCTGTAGTTTACCTTCTTTCTCCCATGTCTCACTTTTCATATTTCCTTACCAGCAGCTGGGCAGCAGTGGTCTTTAGCCAATAATGCTAAAGCCAAAGTCTCTATCCCCAGGTGAGTCTTCTAGAGACCTTGCTGGTGTTCAGGAGGTTCAGTTCATGCAAACCTCAAAACAGTTAACTTTCTCCCCAAAAACTGAATCCCAAAGCACATTTTCAAGGTGCTGTGACAGTGTTCCACATGCTGCCTTTCCATTTCAGGCTTGTCCTAGCAAAAACTGGTTTAGCTTCCAGATATAGGCAACTGGAGCATTGTATGTTGCTGAGCATCCTGATCTGGTGATACAAAGAAATGCTAAAATCCACTAAGTCAGTTATGAATGTGTAAACTAAAGTTATACATTCAAAACTTTTATATTCATGACCCACCTGTGTTCCATAGTTTAGGGCATACATAGGGGCTGTGAAAGTCGCCCTAGCCCCACTTTTGCCACAAAATATTCAGAAATGGTACGGAAACATGTTTCCCATGTCAGAAGAAGATGAAGAAGAAAAAGAAGAAGAAGAAGAAGCTCTGATGTCTGATGAGAAGAATCATGGACTGATGGGAATCTTTACAGTATTTTATTTATTTATTTATACCCTGCTCTTCAGCCACAAGGCTATTAGAGCAGCTTACAAACTGTTTTTAAGCAATAGCCATTTTCACATCTACACTGCAATAAGCAGCTTCCAATGTGCATTAGCACATTGTAGAAAAGTAGTATGCTATTTTTCTAAACAAAATTTGCATGTGGGTGTTCTTCACAGTAAAAAAAAAAAAAGCTTTTTCTGTACAAGAAGCAGCCATTTCCATGCAGAAAATAATATTTCCATGGAGAAACATTTTCTCTCCTGCAGAAAAGTCTGTTTCTGGTGCAGAAAAGTCGGTTTCCTGTGCAAAAAGGCGTGAATTTTATGCCTTGGCGTGAAAAAGGCGTGAATTTTATGTTGGTTGAGTCCCAAATTGTAGATAGTCTTTAAAAATGTTATGGCTTTCAAAGACTTTCACAGTGGGAAAAAAAATGCTAAAATGTTTCATTACTTCATTCAAAAAGAAAATCAGTAAATAATTACAAGATTTCTCTGAACACACCACAGTTAACATTGCTTTGCAAAAGGATGTCCAACCCCCCGTCCCAAAAAAATGTTTCTGTCTATAGAAGCTAAATCACATTTCAGTATGGCATGCCTGAAATGGAAAGGCAAAGTTTGGCTGTACAGGGGGTTAATGGTTTGTTGCAGTTTAGAGATTTGTCATGATATGCATTTAATACTCAACAAATAAATCATTATAGAGTTATCCAAATTTAAAGTCCTGCCATGGACCATAACATGTTGGGTAACTTTGGTTACAACCTTTAAGCCTTACATTATATAAAAAGAGGGCGTTATAAAGAAATTTAGATGTTCTGTAAGACACATAATTATCTATATTAGACAGCAAAAAAAATATAAAATCTTTCATAGCAAATAACTTAAGTGTGGTTCAATGTAAAGTTCAATTGGGGCAGCCCAATTGATGGGGAATCCCCAGGACTCAGGTGTCTCACCAAGGGAAGCTGGGAGGTAGGTCTCAGTGAGACCATCAGCTCCAGCTTTTCCCTCATTGGGTGCCCCCCTAGTTTGCATATCCCAAGGAATAAAGATTAAATAGGTGAAAAAATAAATAAAATGCTAGTTTTGTTTTGTGAGTGCTGGATGGGGACTAGATGGGGAAAGACTTGGTGGGAGGAAGGCTCATTAAGTTTTAGGTTTTCTTTACCTGAAAAATTGAAATCACCAGATTATTTGAGAGACTTTGTTTTTTACATAAAGAAATATAGAATTCAAGCTGAGGAGCTGAAGGGGGAAGACAGACCAGGTCAGAGCATCAAGAGAGTTTTGTACAGGAAAATAGTGGAGGAGATTTACGTTAACCCATGTTTGCAAAAACATCAAGCCAAACTAGATTTATCAGTATACCTAAATCACCAGACTAACCCAAATGAGTATTTCATGGACAAAAGGGTCCCCAAAAAGTTTGGGACTTGAGGTGGAGGCTCTACCATCAGGTTCTTAAGCTGAGGAGAAGGAGACCGTCTACCACAGAGGATGAGCATACTTGTCCTCGTGTGAAATGTAAAAAGACTGAGATTTTGAGTGGCGTGGCACAAAAGGAGATGATCAGACATTTTGCCCAGGACTGCCCGAGTACCCAGGAAACATGGGAGGAGGTGGCTCGGGTCCTGGATTGGCCATATTTGGCACAACAGGCTTGGGAGACAGTGCTTTCAGGGACTGAACCTCCGGAGGGTGTCAGGGGACCCAGAAAGTCAGTGGGCCAAAAGAGGAAGAAGAAGGAGTCTGGTTCCATAGCTGAGAGTTTTTGGAAAGTCCCCAGTCCACGGTGCGCCTGGTAAACCTCTATGTGATGTTAGGGTTATTTTTCCAAAGACAAAGGGAGGTAAAGAGTCAAAATCTGCAGGATGTAAAAGGCACTGCTTATTATGTGAAGAACATAATTGAAAATTTAGCTCTGAGTGAAAAAGAGAAATTGCCAAATCATTGTTGGAAAAAGTTTTGGCCGTGGTTTAGTGAGACAACCCCAGCAATAACATAAGAATATATTTTAAATAAATATTTTATTATTATTATTGTATTTTTGTTTTATTTTGTATTATTATTTTTATTAATCTTTTATTGATTTTTTCTTTCCCAAATAGGTATAATTGTAATGTGTAAATATAATGTTCATTGGAAAAGAAAAAAAGAGTGATTATAGTGTGTTTAGATTAAGAGGAAACATGCATTAGTGTTAGGATAGATAGTTTTATTTTTGTATTAGTAAGAAAAGAGGAAAACTATTATTATTATTATTATTATTATTATTATTGTGTTATTGTTATTGCCTTTTGCGGTTGGGTGTATTTTTCAGTAGAATGGTCTTATTCCTAATCCCCAAAATTCCTATTTTACCCAAATCTTTGTGTCTGGCCTTGTCATTTCATGTGTTGGTTATCAATCCCATTTGCTGACCAATCCAATCTGCCAAATGGGGGAAAAAATAATAATCTTGTCTGTGACCATAATGTGATAAGATAAAAAATGTGGTTTTGAAACTCTCATGATTTCAAAGATTCATCCAAACCTTCATAAATGTTTTATCAAAACCAATAGAATATCTCCCCCACATGGTTCCAAAAATACTATTTGGCCCCTTACTTTCCAAGAGTAGAATATCTGAATGGTCTATCAATTAAATATGGTCATGAGATGACTGGCATACCTATCTGCAAAGTAAGTAAAACCATTGTGTCTTCATTGCAAGCCAGCACAATTTGAAGATTATATAATAAATAATAAATAAACCGGTAATAATACAATTTATTTATATCCCGCCTCTCTACGAAGCACAATCAGGGTGGCTTACAACAATTAAAATATACATCCCGGACCATCAATCCCACCCTCCTTAAAATACAATTAAATAATTCAAGAATTAAAACATACTTTAAAAAAATACAAAAATAAAAATAAACAATGGACATAGATTTTCCTTGGTTTGTTTCCGGGCTGTGAGGCCATGTTCTGGAATAGTTTCTTTCTGACTTTTCGCCTGCATCTGTGGCTGGCATCTTCAAAGAATGGTTGGGTAGGAGTGTGTGTGAAGTTTATATGCTGTGAACCCTGTTGGGGAGTATATGTAAATTTGTGTAATTGAATGGTTAGTTTCTGGGTATAGAAATGCAAGGCTTGTTAGTGTCTGTTTGGCTAATGGTTGGTTGATGGGCCATTGTCTGCTGGGAATCCCCCTGTCCCTGGTTGGAATTCCTTTGTAAGTGTTGAGTTTTAATTATAATGTATTTCAAAACTGGGAGCCAGATTTTGTTTACTTTTAAGGTTTCTTCTTTCCTGATGAAGTTGTCCAGGTGTTTGTGGATTTCAATAGTTTCTCTGTGCATTCTGACATGATAGTTGTTGGCCTGGTCCAGAATTTCTGTGTTTTTAAATAAGATTTTGTGTCCAGGTTAGTTTATCACATGTTCTGCTACTGCTGATTTTTCTGGTTGACCCAGTCTGCAGTGTCTCTCATGTTCCTCGATTTGTGTTTGCACACTGTGTTTTGTGGTCCCTATGTAAACTTGTCCACAGCTGCATGGTATGCGGTAAACTCCTGCAGCTGTGAAAGGGTCACTTTTGTCCTTCACTGAGCATAGCATTTCTTGGATTTTTCTGGTTGATCTATAGATTGTTTGGAGGTTGTGTTTCCTTATCATTTTCCCTATTCTGTCTGTGACTCCTTTGATGTATGGTAAAAATACCTTCCCTTTGAGTGGCTGTTTTTCTTCTTCATTCCTGTGGTTTTTTCTGGGTCTGGCTGCTCTTGTGATGTCTGATCTGGAGTAACCATTAGCCTGTAGGGCCCAGTTTAGGTGTCTCAGTTTGTCCTCCAGGTAGTGGGGTTCTCAGATCCTTTCTGCACAGTCTACCAATGTTTTTATTGTGCTTCTTTTTGTCCTGGATGATGATTGGAGTTCTTATGTAGGTATCTGTCTGTGTGTGTGGGTTTTCTGTATACCTTGTGGCCTAATTGTTGGTTTGGTTTACAGATGACTAGGACATCCAAGAATGGCAGTGTTCCTTCCTTCTCTTTTTCCATCATGAATTGGATATTTGGGTGGATGCTGTTCAGGTGGTTCAGGAATGAGACCAAATCTTCTTCTCTGTGGTTCCAAATGGTGAAAGTGTCATCCACATATCTGAACGATGATGTGGGCTTTTTTGGTGCTGTTTCCAGGGCTAGCTTTTCAAAATGTTCCATGTAAAAGTTGGCTATCACTGGGCTCAGGGGGCTGCCCGTGGCTACCCCATCTATCTGTTCATAGAATTTGTTATCCCTCTGGAAGTATCTTGTGGTGAGGCAGTGTTTGAACAAAGCTGCAATGTCCTCAGGAAATCTTTGTTGTATGAGTGCCATGGTGTCCATTATGGGGACTTTGGTGAACAAGGAAGACAATATCAAAACTGATCAGTCTGTCTCCATGTTTCAGGTCAACGTTGTTGATTTTTTTCTATGAAACAACTGACAGTGGCCATACTGAGGTCGGGACAAGCTAGATTTTCTTTTTTGATGGCCAGGTATCTATTCAGGAAATGCCTGCCAGAAGAGATCTTTCTTAATTTTTAAAAGCTATTTAGGGTGGTGATATGACGGATCTCATCCAGCAGACTATTCTATAATCTGAGAGCATTAGCTGAAAAGGCCCTCTAGGAGGTCAAAGAAACCCTAGTTTTTAAAGGTTGTAACAAATTCCTCCCAGAGGACCTGAGTGTATGGGGAGGATTATATGGAAGGAGGCAGTCCCGAATATAGGTTGGACCCAAGCCATTTAGGGCTTTAAATATGATAACCAACACCTTGTACTGGGCCCAGAAACTAATGGGCAGCCCGTGGAGTGATCTTAAGATTGCTGTTATATGGTCTCTTCTGGATGTACCCGAGACCAGTCTGGCTGCCATATTCTTTACTAGTTGAAGTTTGTGGACCAAGCCTGAGGGTAGCCCCATGTAGAGTGCATTACATAAATCAAGATGGGAAGTTACCAGAACATGTACCATGGTCTCAAGATCCCCGACTTCCAGGAAAGGGTGCAGCTGGCGTACCAGCCGAAGCTGATAACAGGCACTCCTGACCATCACATTTACCTGATTTGTCATCTGGAGTGACAGGGTCCAGGAGCACCCTCAGACTGTGAACATAGTCTTTGGAGGAGAGTGTGACTCCATCCAGGACTGGAGATGGTATCCCAATGCTTGGGTTCAGGGCTGCTACCATGAGTACCTTCATTTTCTCTGGATTCAGCTTTAATTTGTTTTTCCTCATCCAGTCCATTACTGCCCTAAGACAATCATTAATACGAGAGATACCATCTGAAGTCAGAGCTGAAGACCGAGGCATGGAGCAATATATCTGGGTGTCATCGACATACTGATAGCACTCCGCCCCATGCCTCCAGATGATCTCTCCCAGCGGCTTCATGTATATATTGAATAGCATCGGGGACAGGATGGCACCTTGTGGGACACCGCAATTAAGCTCTTTCCTTGCAGAGCAACTGTCCCTGAGCATCACCCTCTGGAATCTGCCTAAGAGGAAGGAACGGAACACTGCAGCGTAGTGCCTCCAATTCCTAGCCTTCCCAGGTGATCCAAGAGGATGTCATGATCTATTGTATCAAAAGCCGCTGAGAAATCCAGTCATTTTTAGTCTACAACAAATAATAAACCTTATGTGAATCCTTACTATTTCTTGCTCATCCAATATTTTGGAGGATCCTTTTTAAGAGAAAATGTTGCAGAAGTAAGTTGCTAATTTCTATCCTTGAATGTGTAATTTTGCGATACAGTGGGTGTGATGCACAGCCTCCATGTCACAGCCACACTATGTCTCCCAGTGGTATAACACAAGCACTCAGGTGTGGGTGTGTATTCCTGGCTGTGTCTCCTTGTCTGAAAATCTCGCACACCAGACTGGATGTTTTTTATTAACAGAAGAATGTTAATTGTTAAACCAATAAACCATGTAACTGTATAACCAAGTTATTTCATCTGCACAGACATTCGCTCACTCAGCAAGCCTATAGCATACAAAGAACTTAAACTGTCTTGAATCATTCAAAGCCTCATCTCAAATCTTCAAAAACTGAACTGTTTCTGCACTCACTCCCCTCTTTTCCCTCCAGAAGCCTCTCCTTCTCCCACCTCCTCACACAGGATTGGCTCCTGGAGTCTGCCATCCTCATTGACTCACTATCTGTCCATCACAGTGGGCCTTTGTTATCCACAGGGGATTTGTTTCTAGGACCACCCACAGATACAAAAAAATATATACATAAATGCAGATGCTCACATCACTATTTAAAAATTTAAATTACCTGCAATCGACTGCACACATTCTTCCTGCTTCAGCTGCAAAAATTCTGCTCCAGCAGCCAGTAGGAAGAATGTGTGCCTGGTGCTTGAGACTTGCTGCCACCACTGCTACCCCCGCCTTGCTGCTTGACATCAATCCTAGGATAATTCTACCACAGGAGAAAGAAGCACCTGATGTTTGGGGCTTCCTGACACCATCTTCCCCCCACCCTTTGCTAACTGAAGTCAATCCTGGGTTGATTGTGGCCAATATCTGCTGGGCCAAAGGTATGCGTACACCCAGAAGAGATTTTCACAACCACAAAACTGCTCTTTCCAGCTGCTACAGTCAAACTGCTCATTATAGTTGTTCACAGAGCAGGAGTAGACAATACAACCTGCCCCATTATAGCCTAGAGAGGGGAAGGGAGATTATGCATGTGACTTTTCCCTGGACATGTTGCCTCCTATTCCCTTCTGTATCTGTATGCACATGCAGGAATGGAACATGTGCATACAGTACAAGTACTGATTTGCCTAGTTGTTTTTCCCAATTGCACTTCTGGCTCCCATGGTAGAATCATCCTGGGTTTGACTTCAATCAGCAAAGGGGTGGGGGTGGGGAGATCGTGGTGGCAAGCCCCAAGCATCAAGTGCACATTCTTCCTGCTAGCACCAGAATCACCAGAGCTGAAACAGGAAGAATGTGTGCCTGGTACCCAAGCCTTACTGCTGCAGCCTCCACTACTGCCCTGGGACTACTTCTCAGCCTGGCTGCAATCAATCACAAGTAATTAATATATATATATATATATATATATATATATATAACCCTCATTTTAAAGCTGTGATTGCTGAAATCCTTGAATACCTAGCCGATGGACGCAGAGGGGCCACTGTAATAATGAGAGCTATCAATTGTCTCTGTCCACCCAGGTCAATTGCTCCCTTAGGAGGATCACTTCTATAGGTGAAGGATAAAGATAAAGTAGGTCATCAGGCCTGATGGTAGACCTGAGTCATTCTTGACTCTCCATGACCCTCGCAGTCTATAGATTTTCGAAAAGGACTCTTCTCCAGAGACTTAAAGTCCATTGCTTGTCTCATCAAGAGTAGATTCATTGAACCAATAGGACTTTTAAAAAGTGTTGACTGACTAGTTTCCATTGATTCAGTGGGTCTCCTCTAGCTGGGACCAACAGCTAGTCTTAGGTCTCCTGTACTGAGGTTGTCTTGCCTGGAATTAGCCAGGATACAACCCACAATACAGTTGCTATTCATGTGGAAGAAAGTTAAAGGGGGGGAAGCAAGTCAAAGCAAGCCTCAGATTTCCAAAATCTGGACAAGAATTGCATTTTCGAAGAACATGCTCCATTAAGGCCAAAGTGTAATTCAAGTACTGCATGGCCCATGCCTTGTTTTACTTAGGTATAAACTAAGTATACAGACAAAAGAAAGAATGATTGTGCACAATGTTACAATAAGCACATTTAAAGAAGCCATTCAGAGTTTCAATACCTTCTATAATTGATCTGTAGCTGAAAGAGTCATGAATTGTTTTTAGAACTAGTATGTCCCTTGACCTCAGCAAAATCTTTGTCTATTTCCAGTTGGTGGGAGGCATGATTCATTGGTTAATACAGCCTAAGAGAGACATCTTTCCATCTTGCACAAAAGAATCACATAATCAAATATCCTTTCTGTGAGTTTGTTGGAGCTGACTAGCTAATGACACTCTGATTAGCAGGAAGCCACACCAAGGCTATGAGGCTAAATAACCAACAGCCCTGTCAAAAAGAACTGGCTAATGATAGCATTTATAATGAGACCCAGAAGGACAATTTTCCCTGCTGTGAGACTTTCCCTCCACTGAAGCAATAAAGTAAAAAAAAAAAAAAAAAAAAAAAAAAAAAGTTTGGTAAGGATTTCAATAAACATTTCACTATCAGATAGATCTGTTTTACATAGGGACTATTTCATGCTGGGAAGTGGTTAAAAACATGAAAGAGAGAAATCATTATGAAGTTTTCCCATCACTGGATTGTTGGAAAATGTTATACCCCATCTTTTTAGGCTTACACAGAGATGGGGGGGGGAATAAAATGCCCAACTTTGATTACTGCTTCCCATCAGACAAATATTCATATCTGTTAAAATGCGCTCACAGATCCTGTGCAAAAATTTAAAAGCCATGGTACTCCCTTTTCCTCTCTAGTCACATTTTAAAATTCTAGAATGTTCTACACTCTAGTAGGTATAAACCTCATTTTTTGATTAACTACTGTATTTAAAACACCAGCAGAAAGTCATAAAAATTATTGCAGCTTTAAATTTTCAACCAATTCCTATAAACATTATGATTATATTCTGCTATCCTATGTAAAAGGCTCAGTAGGAAGGTAGGAGCAGTAATAACATCTTATGTTTTAAAGGGATAAAGATTCTAGTAAGATTAGCACTTATGCTAAGAGCTCAAACATTATACCTTTGATGTCATTGGTGCTTGCTCATGATAACATCCTACACTGAGAAAATAATGTTTGAAGGTCAGAAACAAAGTCAGATGAGCAGAAAATATGTCAATTTCCACATCTGTGATACCTCAGAAAGCATTTGTTTCATGTTTGTTGCACTACTCATAATTCCATGGGCACTCTCATTCTGTCCCATTTTAGGTTGCAAGAACCTTTTCTTCCAGCACAGACATGCATGTGTCTTTTGTGCATGTCTTTATCCTATAGCTCACATTTTTAAAAAATCATCCTCCCCATATACACATTTTTACACATTTTTCCATTGACAAAAGCATTTTTGTGTTCATTATTTCAAACATATATATTTTAGTTGTGAACATGTACAAATAAACACACACAAACACAAACACACAGTGTTACACACTTTTTCTTCATTGATATAAATCACAGGATTTTGAAATGTGTGGATTTCAGTGGCCACATTTTTTTTTTCTCTCATTGCCAGTTTTGGGAGGTGTGAAATGGCTGCTTTAATAGGAAACTGTGAATCCCAGCAGATGCATTTCTCATCCCTAGCGATATCAGCTCCAAGTGATACTGGCACTGTTCCCATATGAACTGGTCTTTATGGTGTTAGACATAAAAAGTGCCATCAGAGACCACATTGTGTAATTTGTTTTTTTTTTCCCTTAAGGAGTCTATTAAAAAAAACAAAAAACAAAGAGACAACATATGTATGTATTTCCTACTGCATATTTTTATTCATGCCAGCATCCTTAATTTTTGTGCTTGTTTCTCTTCTTGCTCTTGCTAGAGATGGGCAAGCTTCCTAAAATATCCCTTAGATACTAAGAAATGACTAAAATTCTCTGGGGAAGATGAGGGGATTGGAAGAACTTGAATAATATTTTTCCCAAGTCAGTCTCAGAGCTCAAAAATGCCTCTCTTAGGAGCATTTCCTGCTACTAAAGGAATACACTAAGAGGAGCTAACACAGGAGATGCAGAAAGGGCCTCTGACTCAGGCTGAAAACCAAGGAGGATTGGTAACCTCCTCCCTCAGGATTCACCCCTGCAACCTCTTTACCCTATCAAATAGGATGAAATGACTTCAGCTGCTGACATGCTGCAAAAATGATGCAATTTGATACCACTTTAACTGCCATGGCTCAATCTATGGAATTCTAGGATTTGTAGGGTTTTTTTGAGATTAACATGCCCTGTCAGAGAGCTCTGGTGCCACAACAAACTACAAGTCCCAGGATTCTATAGGATGGAGCCAAGATAGTGAAAGCAGTGTCAAACGGCACTATTTTTGCAATGTATCAGCAGCCTTCATTTCTTTATGTTATGTGGTGATCCCCCTTTCTTTATATCAGCTTGAATGAGTCTCTGAAAGGATTATGTGGGGAATCCATGTTCAATCCAAGGTGCACTGGGATGTCTCAAGCTGCACTTCCCAGACTGTATGAAAAACAGACACCCTTTTCTGGAATCCTCACGCTGATGAACATGAACAGCTATGGACTAACCCCCATCCCCTCATTGTGCACATTTGACAAGTGTGCTTAGAAAACTGTGCAGATTTTAAATGCATACAAATGCTGCCTAAACATAATTTAGTCAATAGTGGAGGGAGGATTGAATACATTCAGGCATTGTGTTCAATTTAAACCATGCAAACAAATGTGTAAATTTTGGGGGAAATAACCACAGAGAGGGGTGAAACCACAGAGCAATGGAATTGAGCACTGACTTAATGCAAATGCTCAGAAGGGAGGCCATTTGCAGATGCAACTTGGTTCTGGTAAACTTTATTACCGTTCCTCTCTCAGTATTTAAACTGCAAAGTTGTTTTGGTAGGAGACTAAGCCTTTTCCTTATGTTACACTGAAAAACACACAGCACTTATGCAACATTGAAAATCAAATTTACATTGTCACAAATATGCATAGTCAATGTATCTATGAAGTGTTAATTTACAGAGCATACATTTTTCTTGATATGCTCTGTACCCCCAATGTTTTTTGTTTTTTTTCTATGTAATAAACCATTTGCGCACTGGGGTCACAAGGAGTAAATGTCATGAACCACCTTGCTGAGGAAGAGGAGGAGGAGGAAGCAGAGAATGCAGAGGAGGCAGCGAGGGAAAGTGTGGTTCGGCCTGAAGAAACAGAAAGGGAAAGTGTGGCTTAGCCTGCAGAGACTGCCCAGACACCCTCCAATAGGGCAACTGAAGCAGTTAAGGAAAACATACCTCACTCTGAAGAACAAACAGTCTGCCAGCTAGTGATAGAGATCCAGACGACAGGCCACCTCCCTTTTCTAAAAGCTGGAGAGAGAAACGCCACACCCAGCATCATTTAAATACCAAATGCTGTCCTGCTTCCTCACTAGTGAGGTCCACCTGGCCTGGAAACTCTGGCTATAAATCTGCCAGCAGATTTCCTTTGAGTCTCCATGCTGAAAAATTCTCATCTTAACTTGCACTCCTCCTGTGTTCCTACTTGTCTTGACATCGAATGGATTTCTGGATTGTGGTAGTCACCCCTTGCTGACCCCAGACTTGGACCTTGGATGTGACTCTACTGAACTCTGGATTGGCTCCTGACTTCTCTTGCTTCTATTGTGGACATGGTAACAGATTAGACCTGCACTCCTCCCCTTTTGCTCCTCACGTACTTGCCACTGTGTGTTCAGGACAGAAAATCACATGCACAAGCAAGTATTTTGCTAGGAGCAAAATACTCAAGGAGATTCCACATACCCTTTGGGGGAGGTTCAGAAATGGCAAGGCCCCCTTATTCACAGGGACAGACTTTATACCAATTAGAAATGGAAGGTTCCAGTTGACCAGTTAGCTGCTTTTAGGCATTGGTTCCCATGACATTGGCCTCACCAGGCTGGCCCTGCAGTTCTCAGCCCTGGCTGCCTCTCACTTCCATCCTACTCTAGGTTCCCCTCTGGTATCCCTTTATGGATTAGAGCCTGAGACTCCAGGCGACCCTCTTAGTGGACAATTTTGTCTATCAGAGTGTAATTTTTTGGGTAGTGTAACCACCCCTTATTCTAAAGGAAATAAATCCAATATGAGCCAGTGTAATGGATGACAAGACTTTAGTTGATTTATTATAACAATGTGTTAACAACTTCCAGGATTGTGTAATAACAATATTTCTTTCAATTAGTGACAGACCATACTTCCATTCAAATCATCCACTTTCCCCCTAGTCTCTCTCATCTGGCTCATAACATCCCCTTTCAACACAGTTCACTCCCAACTCACTTCCCAACTGTAATTCTCTCAGACCCTCCCTCACAGAGACCTTCCCCCCCACATCACAACATCCTGTGCTGGGATTGGCTGCTTCTCATTCATTCCTTCCAGCACATGTCTTCACAGTACCATTATATTTTCATATTTCAAGCAGAAATCTGGTATATGTTAAATTCTGTAGCAACTACAATAGCAGGTATTTCCTTGCTGAGATGCAAAAAAAAAAAAAAGACTCAAACACATTTTTATAAATGAGTACATGGCTTGTGGGGGCAATTAGCTAACACACATTAGAAACTGCTTAATGCAGTGTAGATGTGTAAACTGCTATTGCTTAAAACAATTTGTAACAATTTATAATACACTCTGATAGCCTTGTGCCTGAAGAACAGGGTATAAATAAATAAATAAATAAATAAATAAATAAATATACCATCCCTACTGTTGGGGGTTGTGCAAACAAGTAAGCAAAGTAACACATGCCAATTAGATTCAAGGAGTGGGGGGGGGTGAGAAGTCATTAAATTAAGAGGCTTCTTTGAATGATTCAACATACTGCTTGATTTTCCCTTACAGAGATCTTTCTCTGAGGAGGGCAAATATTTGTGCATTTGTATATTCGTTCATGGTAGGGGATTAGACTGGATGGCCCTTGTCATGTCTTCCAACTCTATAGTTCTAAGATTCTATGATTTCATATTAACATGCTTACCTCACATGTTGGTTTAAACCAGGATTTGGAATTGTACAGTTCTTTGGACTGCAGCTCCCATCAGCCCTAGTCAGCATGGCCATTGGTCATGAATGCTGTGAGTTGCATTTCAACAACATCTGGAGGACCACAGAATTTCTATCCCTAGTTTGGACAAACATTTGTTTTCCAGAAATGGGGGGGGGTAACAATTCCCAAACCACATCATAAAAACACAAGCAGAAAATCTTAAACCTCCCGCCCCCACAAAAAAACCCCCAAAACCAAAACATTGTAGGGTAGACAGTGTCAACCAAAAGTGACAGTGCCTTTATAGATCTGCTTGGAAGTCACTTCCATTAAGTTCTCAAAAGCTTGTCCACAGCTAAGTAAGGATAGGATTGCAGCACTATCTCAGAGTGATGAATTATAGTAAATTCAGCTGGCTGAGCTATTCTAATGGCAAGAAAAGATCAGAAAGTTGTTTGTAAGTTCCAAGGCTTAGGAAAGTTTTTGAAATACATTGATAAACACAGATAGTAAGTTAGGATGTAATTTGGACTTTGTAACTCTGACTTTGATCTGCTGCTTTGTTTGGAATGACTTTTTGCAAGTGAAATAGTTTCCACTCAGATTAAAGTCATGTTTATGCACAAAACAAATCTTTGCAGTGACACATGGATTTTATAACCAATGCATGCTCATTTGGAAAGATACTAGAAACAGGAGACATGGTGAGGTACAGTCCATAGGCTATTGTTTGTTGACCTCTTCCCAGGCATAAAAAACTGCAGATATACAGACATTTATCTATGGACTTTATCACATGAGGCTTGCTGCAATCACATTATGTAAGTAAACGGTAACATACCAGTATTAAAGCAATCACAATTATAGCTCCTCCTCAATAGTGCTGTGGTCCTGCATGTTCCTGTAATTGGCATTCCACACTACCCTGCTTCCTCCCTGTGTTTGCCATATGTGGTGCATGAACACTGTTTATTTCTTTAATTTTGTTTTTTTGCCACAATTGGTTACTTGTACTCCATTCAGAGAGTGAGAGAGCGAGAGCGCTCCTTGCACTTGGATGAGGCACACCAGGGTTTTACTTTTAAATTAGCTCTTTCCTCTCCTGCCCCTGCTTTCATAACTTTTGCTCTATTCTCCAGTCATTTTTAAAATGTTTTGCTGTAATTGCACTGCCCTGGCAGATCATAATTATAGCAAAACATTTTTTTAAAAAAAACCAAAAACAAAACAAAACAAAACAAAAACCACCAAATGAAATAAAAAATACCAGGGAAAAGAGTAAAAGCCTCTCTCACACTCTCTCTCCTGGTGCACCTTGCTCAAGTTATTGTGATCTGTCAGGGCAGATCATGTGTATCGCTTGTGTGTGTGTGAATGTGTATCTGTCTGCTTGCCTTGCCTGGGCTCCCATCCACTTCGCCACTTGGCATTTGATCTGAATCCAACGTGGAGAGTGGATTGTACGCCTGAATTAAATCCCCAGTAAGCCCCTTGTGGGCCAGATGGGAGGGGCAATTGCTCATAGGGCTGGTATTTGGGCTGTCCTTTTCTCTCTCAGAGCTCCCCTTTGCCCCCACCCCATTCCTTCCACCCACCTGTGGTGTACTTTGTTCTGGTCCTGCTCCTCTTCTTAAAGAATTTTTTTCTCCCTCTCTTTTACAACTGCTGCTGCTGCACTTCCCATATTTCACCACCTGCCCACCTGCCCCAACTCCTTTGCCGAGAGGGAAGGGCTTTTATCACCACTCGTCCAGTTCTCCATAGTGCTGCCAGTAAGGCTGGGCTGGACAGAAACAGCACCAGCCCTAGAGAGAAGCTGGAAGCTGGTGTCTGCTAATTCACACCCCTGTGTGGTGCAGCAGCCCAACTCCCACCCCTTCCCTGCCTCTGCCCACCTTTGGGAACAGGACCACACCAAGCCTCACTTGAGAGAGGTGCACCAGAAGAGAGAGTGTGAGAGAGGCTTTTACTCCATTTCCTGGGTTTGGTTTGGGGTTTTTTTGTTTGAATTTTTTTTTTAATGTTTTGACATAATTGTGTTATTGTGATCTGCCAGGGCAGCACAACTATGGTGAAACAAAGTAAATCATCATCATCATCATCATCATCATCATGGTAAAACCTAGAAAAAGAAGAAAAAGGAGAAGAAAAGAGTTAATAAAGAAGTAAAAGCCTTTATCTTATTCTCTCTACTGGCACACCTCACTCAAGTGCTGGGACTTAGCTATCCTCTGCCTCTCTTTGATGATACACACACACTGAAGAAGAAAGGACTAAGGCAGTGAAGGTAGCAGAGCTTCAAGCTTCACATAATATAAGTTACATAGAAGTACTTGGGGACAGGGAGGGAGAGAAGAGGAGAAATGTACCCACTCATCACACTCACCCCACATGACTGCCCTATCAAAACCGCAGCAGAAGGGACCTATTGCATGGAGGCAGTCATGGAAACACAGTGCTATTGAGAGCCAATTGATGGGTTTCTCCCATCAATGAAAAGGTGCACTCCAGCAACAATTTGAATTGCAAACTGGTAATAGGATAGACACAATGTGGGATGAGGAACAGCCACATATGCTATTATCCTGTTGTAGTCATGCTGTACAAGCTTTGTGTGATAATGTCCTTAGTCATTAAAATAAATTTATGAAGAATTTGAACATTTTTTTGGTATTTTTTTAGTTGCAAAGATAAGGTTAGGGATGTGGAATACTGTTAGCTTTAAAGATAATAAGTTTTTTTAAAATTTTAATTTATTGTTTCAATTTTTTAACTTCTCAGAATTCCACCAGCTTCCTTCTCTAAGGGTCTCCTTAGAATCTTTTCATACCACACAGTTATAGCACTACGGTTCCACTGTAATTGCCCTGACAACATCCTATGGAATATTGATATCATCCTATGGAATGCTGAGGTTGTAGTTTTTATGAAGCACACAAGATTTCTGGCTGGGAATTCTAAACTGCAAATCCCAGGATTCCATAGGATGCTATTGCAACAGTTAAAGTGGAGTCATAGCATTATAATTGTGTAGTGTGAAGTACTGTGGCATTACTAAGGCTGGTGTCACCTCTCCCTTTTGTAGTTGGTTAGGTTTCTTCGTACCCCCCTAGTGCTGCCACTGATGAAATAACACCTAGTTGTTCATTCAGGCACCAGCCTTTGGGCTCCTGTCCCTCACCTTTCCCCACAACCTTTAAACCCTTCCCTGAGTTTAGTAACTGGGACCCTAAGTTGATCTTAACCTGGGACAGCACATGTGATGTTTATTTTGTTCACACTGGTAATGGTGTGATTGAGTTTCCCTTTAACAATTTAAATAGAATGGCTTCCAGACAGAGGTGTAGAGTTACAAAGCCACCAAGGTTTATTGACAGACAGGTTAATATGTAGCCTGTAGCTGACTCCATCCCTATTTAAATGTAACAACTCGGAATCAAAGTAACAACTTTTTCCTGCACTTTTGACTTAACACTTCACTATATTCTCAGTTCCTAGCAACTAAATGTCTATTTCCATCTGACTCTATCTTGATTTTATTCCTATCTTTCTTATCAGCTCCATATGACAGTTGAATAGTCAAACCTTATTTATTTATTTATTTATTTATTTATTTATTCCCTCTTGGGCCCACTTTCTCAGCTTTTTAAGAGTTGTGATGGGTTGATTCCTCTTTGGCCATAGAAAATAAAGATTTAACCTTTCCCCACATGTCATTTCCATATCAGCTTGTAAGACTGATTTTATTATTGTTATTCAATTGCTGTAGGTCGACAGGCAACTTAAAGGCACACATACACAAGCAGAAATAAGTGTGTATTTTTGAATGCATTCCCCTGAATTTTTCACACAATTTTCAAATTGTCTGAGTGATTTTTTCCCCTAAATCTGCACATATTAGTGATACACTTTAAAAAAAACAAAGTACAGAATTTTGTACCCTTTTTTCCTCGTTAAAATGGACCACAAGCTTGGAAATTTATAGATTTCTGAGGCAAAATGCCTGCAATCCTGCTCCCGGTCTGAGTAGGTTCAAATGTGAACCCACCAAACCACTATAGGCATGCTGTAGCTTTGCTGTCACATGCTTTAAAACTGGAGTCTGAAATGCTGCTGGGAACAATAGTGGGTGATAGTATACTATCCTTCCCAGGAGCACCAGTCAAGTTGCAGCTTGGCTTTGAAATGCACAAAACAAAGTAGACCATAAAGAAGAGTGCAGAGAGCCAGCATGGTTTAATAGTTTGAGCGTTGGACTATGGACTTTATCAGACACTCTAAAAAAACTCCCGCGGAGGTCGGGAGGAGGAAACCACTGTCCCGCTTCCAGCAGTCACTACTGCGTGCCCCGTCCTCCTCCCGTCCTTCCTCCATGCGTCCTCTGTGCTGGAGGGAGAAAAAAGGGGCCACTTTTCATTGACGGAAGTTTCTGTCAAAAAGTGGCACCTTTTCCGTCATTCCAGCATGAAGGGAGAACGAATAAAGGACAGGAGGAGGATCACCGGAAGTGGGACAGTGGCATCCTTCTCCTGACCTCCATGGGCAGGACCAGTTTAAGAAATTTTGGGGGCTCCTGCAAGACCTTATTTTGGGGGGCCCATATGATTATCTCAGGTCAATGTAACCTTACCTAACCTATTCACAGTACAGGATATTCAGATTATTACTAATAATGTTTTTGCAGGAGGAGGATTACAATGCCCCCCCGTGATGGGACCCCTGTGGTTACAGGTGCTGGAGGGCCCTTAAACTGGCCCTGTCTACAGGAGGTTTTTTTTTTTTTTTTAAGTGCATCTGATAAAGTCCTATGACCATGGAGGCCAGGGTTTGAATCCCTGCTAGGCCATGGAAAATTCACTGAATGATCTTGGACAAGTCAGAGGCAGGCAAACACAAATCCACACTGAACAAATCTGACCGCAAAAACCCTGTGCTAGGTTTGTCTTTGGATCATCATAAGTCAGAAACAGCCTTGATGGCACTCAACAAACAAAGAAGAGTGCCCAGATACATAGCCTAATACTTAGTGTTTCTCCTGAGAGTGCTACAAATTTACATAGTCTCTTTCACCTTCCCCCACCCCCACAACAGAACCCAATTGCATTAATTTCAATTTTCCCCACTGAATGCCTGTGAAGACTTGGGGGAATTTACAGCCCAACACTTATTATTTGTTTTGCCCAGTTTCTGCAATCAAACTAAAGTTAACCCACATCCAGGCAGATAGGACATTTTAGTACCTTGGTGTCATATTTTGTTGTATAATTCACAGAGGTCTGGGGTCTCATCTACATGGGCTAGAATATGCTGGCTGCCAGCCAGCATATTCTGTCCATCGAGCTGACCCGTTCCTCCCCTGTAACCTGCATGAAACAGGATGCAGTCCAGACCACCACACCAATCCATCCCTGCAGCTGCCACTGCCCATTTTGCACTCCCCAAAGCTAGGAAGCCAGCCCTCAGTGTGTGTGCAAGGCCTCCCTGCATGTGACCAGCCTGGTCACATGTGCCAGGCCTGCTTTCTGGATCTGGAGAGTCCAACATGGACAGCAGCTGAAGCAATGGGCCAGTGTGCCAGTAGGGCCTCCTGTACGCCTGCAGGGCCTGATCCATTTCTTCTGAAGAAGAATGGTCTTTTACAGGTATTTTAATATAATGGTTTATTGTGCTTTACCCCATCTTAGCTTCATTTTAGCCCCTCTTTTCCCCAGGCATTGTGAGAACTGCCCAGGGGCAAAATGGGGCAAAAGCCCTGTGTAATTAGCACTGTAGGGTTCAAAGATGGGACCAAGATGGGGGTAAATAGCCGATCTAGACAAGGCCTAGATTTACCATGCAGAGTTTTCACAACACTGTTACCTCAAGAGTGTTAAACAAAGTATTCATAGTTCATCTACCTATCATATACAGTTTTTTTAAAAAAAATGTACACACAAAAAAAAAAGCAACGACAAAAATTTCTCCACCAAATCTATTGCTTTTTGCCATTGGGTAATTTTCTGTTCCTCATAATTGAATGTACTGGGACAAAAGATCATTTTTAAAAAAGGTTTTGTGATGGAAGCATGTTTCAAGGAAGCCAGAGAGACTGTTCAGGTGAGATTCCACCTTCCACCCCAAACAAAGAGAAGTTAGAAGTCAACAGTCACTTCAAAAACTGTTACATACATAAGCAACCTAGTGTTTGCTGAGATAGTGAAGTGCCCTGCTCAAGAAGGGGAATTCCACCATCATTTGATTCATGACCAGGCATTTTGGATTCTACAGAATGAAACTATAGCTGCCATGTTAACCATAAATATGTTTTGTCTAAATTTATAGACTCTTTTGCTATGGTCATTAGATTGTAAGCTTGAGGGCAGGCAACTGTTTTGTTGTTCTTTTTCTTATAAAGCACCATGTACATTGATGGTGCTATAGAAATAAAAGATCATCATCATCATTTTCTAGAGCAGGGGTGGCCAAAGTGTTGTCTGTGGGCTGCATGAAACCCCTAGGGTCATTTTTTGTGGTCTCCAGAGTCCTCTATGGGTCAAAAAGGTGAATTTTTCCCCTTTTTGGCTTCAAAATGCCCCAAAATGACATTTAGGAGGTGTGAAGGACATTTCCACCTTGTTTGGAGCTCCCTCAACCTCCAGGGGTCAAAACAGGTTTTTTTTTTTTGCAGATAGATAGATAGATAGATAGATAGATAGATAGATAGATAGATAAAATGTTTACCTCAAAATTACCCCACTCCTAAATGACCTGTAGGGACCCAGGGAGAGTCTAAAATTGTGAGAATGCACCCATGTCCACCGGAGGGCGATTTGACCAAAAAAAGTTTGTTGTTTTTCTGCAAGAGTAAAGGCAGTGGGGTGTGTGGCCCTTCAAGTTCTCCTGGGGGCTAATGTGACACTCTAGCAGTGAGGAGGTTGCCCACCACTAGTCTTGAGGGCATGAGAAGGGATGGTAATTTAGACTCTATATTACTCTTCCTTCATTATGGGGTATGCAGAAGAAGTCAGTTCCCTCTTTTTGGAGGGTCAGGAAAGACAGAAACTCAACATGGCCATAGCTGTTTTGTGTTACATGCTTTGTAGCTGAGAAGTGATACCTAATGAAAATATTGTACCTCAAAGGAAGCTCTGAAACATCACTTTCAGAATGACTCTGAAAGTGATCATGGTATATCAAGAGATGAAGACACTGTGCTACGTGCTGAAAGGTGCTCATGTTCGCTGAGGCAAAAAAACAATATAGCGGTTCTGGACACTTGCCTTGTTAACAAACCACACCATCTGCACTCGTCTGGCCAATCAGGTTTGTGCTTTCTCTTGTATGGGAAAGTGATTCATATTGAATCACTTTTCCCAACCAGCAGGAAAGTGCATCCCCCACGCTGTTTATTAAAAATGCCAGGGAAAAGCCACTAAGGCTTTTCCTGCAGAGTTTTGGTCATTTTGGTCCCCACTCCTTCACAATATGGTGGAACAACATGGATTGCCATTAGGACAGGTCATCTACTCCTTGCATTCCGTGAGGAGTATTTTTGCTATTAAGACAAGCCATAGGTAGACATGTAAGAGATGGGTCTTGTTGCCATGGCATACAAAAGAGAGAAGACCTAGAGGTAGGAGGGTAGCAAGTTCACACTCACCTGATCCTGTGCAGGAAAGACTAACTGACTAACTGGTTCCTCTGCTGCTGCTGCTGCTGCTGCTTCTACTACTGGGGTTCTTCTTCTGCTGCTGCTGCTGTTTCCTTTTCTGATACTGCTTCTTCTTTTGTTTCTTCTTCTTCTGCTGATTCTTCTTCATTTGCTTCTGCTTCTTCTGCTTCTTTTTGGTCATTCTCACATAAAAGTATGGAAAATTTCAGAAGATTTCTTCTTCTTGGGTGACATCACAAGAGCTTTTTTTTTACATTTTTAAAATAGATTCTTGACAATTGTGTATTTTTACTGAACATATTTCATTTACATATAAAATATTGTACCTCATGAAAAATCCAACTCTTCTGATGCCATTGGAATAATTGATGTAATTGTTCACTAATTTCATTCTCAAAGGACACACTGAAGAATTCTACCATTTTTCCCCACTATGAAATACTAAAATAATATTTCTACCCAGAAAATACATTCCCCCTGCCATGTGTGATTTTTTTTTGCACAAAATAGGTCCAAATCTTCAAAAGTTCTTGTCAGTGCCAAATTCTTCTAATCAGGGTTTCCTGACACTCAGGAAACATCCCCACCCCCCCTTTTTTAAAAATATATATATATATATATATATATATATTCAATTTTCTTTCAACTCACTATGGAGCATAGCCAGCACTAAAGTACACTGAGTGTTGCAGGCCAATAAAATGTGGAAGGATGTATAATTCCTATACTCACCTTAATGTGTCATTGGTCATGATGAAAATATGAAGGAAGTACTATACCTCACATCAGACATTTGCTTTCTACACCTAATACAGAACCGAGGAGGAAAAAACCTAGCAGTCAAGCTTTCTGTCCTCTGAGGATTCATCCCCTAGTATTTTCAGGTAGAACTGGAACAATGTCTGTGTTTGAAGCCCCAAAGAACCATTGCTAGTGAATGTAGACTAATCCAAATGCATCAACTATCTGACTCAGTACCAGACAGCTTCCTATATTCTTATCTGCTCTGAAAATATACATTTGAACTTGTACACTTGATTATACTACTATGAATATGTTGTCCACACCCTTTTAAACTACTGAAATTAGCACTATTAGCAAGTGTGTGTGTACACACACACACACACATATTTTACAAGGTTAGTTTATTCTCACTCAACCCTAAGCTGTTAAACCATCTTTAATGAATACTTAAAGAAATCAATAAGCACCTGAGCTTATGACAGATTTCTAGCTAGAAAGCAGGGCACTGTATTGTCAATCAAAACAAACATGCAAAAAAAATATATAATCACTGCCTCCCCTCTTCTCTTCTATCAAACAATCATAAATACCTTCCACAAAGAATAAACAGTTTATTCAGCTTTAGTGTCCTCATGATTTTCAGCATGGCTATTTACAATCTTAAAATTCCTTAGATAAAGGCACAACTTTAAGCAAGTTATCTACTGCTCCAAGGGGTATTTTGGCAGATACATAATCACTGCTTCCATGAGCAGCATTTAAAAGACTCTTTGGGATCCATGCCTCTGACATTTTAGGGTTAGCTTATGCCTCCCTCTCTCCACAGACAGCAGCAACGGGGTTTGATGCCAAAATGTCAAGCAAAACAAACCTGCTGACAAGCGAGCTTACATCTGTTGTTGTTGTTGTTGTTGTTGCTGCTGCTGCTGTTGTTACTATTATTATTACTACAACTAAACAATCATCCACTAATCGTATGAGAAATGAGATAAAGAAGAGGGAGAAGGAAAGGAGGAGGCACCTCCAAACTTACCCAGGGAAAACATATTAGTTCTTCTGTGTTCTATATGTTCAGGATTTAGTATGATTCTTCACCTGAGAGACTATGGGCTTATCTAACACAAGCCAGGATACCCTGGCTCCCAGCTGGCATATCCTGGCTGTGGATCAGGCCTGTTGTTCCCCCATTCCCTGTATGGAATGGGAGGAAGTCCTGATGGGCATGTCAATCCCATCACTGCAGCTCCCACTGCCATTTCCCTCACTGCCTCAGAAGGCAGCAAGGGGGCTATAAGATGTGACCAAGGCCCCCTGCATGTGACCAGCCTTGGTCACATACTGTGGGATGCCTTCCTGCCTTCTGGGAGAGCTAGGGAGATAGCAGCCACAGTGAGGGCAAGCCTGGTGCTACAGACTCCTGTTGACATGTGTGGCCTGATCAGGTTTTTTTTCTTTTTTCTTTTTGGCCAGTGGTAAAGAAGTAAACTGGGTAATATATTAAACCATTGTATTGGGCCCTACCCCACCTTCTCCCCTGACCTGTATCTGCCCTGGGGTGGCAAGGACTGTCCAGAGGAAGAACAGGGCAAAAGTGCTGCATTCCCAGGACTGCAGGGCTCTGAGACAGGGGCAAGAAGGGGTAAATAGCCCATTTAGATGAGCTCCAAGACATCAGATGCAGCGAACCATCACCAAGTATTTATGTACTTGACAGCTGTTACCTGGTGCAAAGCCACATAGAAACATACAATTCTCTAGGTGAACCGTCTCATAGCAGTGGAGTTATACACCCCCTCATTGCTGCTCCCAATCAGAATGACATGTCATATCTGAGAAGGGATTGCCCCTTTTTTGATAAGTTCTATCAAGAGTTCTTCCCTTCTCTCTTGTGATGTTTTCAATCAATTTCCCCACAGTATGAAGTAATCACACAACATTACTTGTCTACATTCCATAGCACTGGGACAAATCAGTCCCTCCATTAGGGAGAGTGAGGAAATTGTGCCAGGCAGTAGGTGCTAGAAGACAGCACTAAGATATTAAAGGAGAATGCTGTATGCAAGACAGATTGTTCTGAACTCCCTAAAATGCTTTCCGATGCCCTGCTGCCTTAAGGTGTGGTAGATGATGCTGTCCAGTGTGGAAGAAGATTCAACTGTTGATCCACTCAGCTGTTGCACCAGAAACAAGAATGAGTAGCACCTTGTTCTTTGCTTGAGGCAGCAGAGTCTTGGCTATCCTTGCATTAGGAGTAAGGGTAGAGAAATTCAAAACATGATGGCATCACAATATGAATTGGTGGGGTGGGGTCCTTTTCTGCAGCTCAAGGTCATGTGTAATTCTGATTGCGGACCCACACTGGACTTTTCCCTGCACCTATATAACACAAGATACTGACACAGTATATCTTTACAAATTATATTGGGTACATGTGATAAGTAATAAGGATAAACATATGAAACATAATGCATATATATGTGATAGGATATAATGTTGAATATATTTGGCAATAAAAGGCAATAACTTTGATAAAGGCTATAAATGGTTGGCACACAACACATGGATCCAGATCCCTTATTAACCAACCCACTCCTGGTTAATGGCCCTGCCAGTCACCACCAGCACCACTCGGCATGGAGGGGAGGAGTCCTGGCCAAGATTTGCCTGTTTGATGACCCTCCTTTCCCCTGTGAAACAAACAAGTACAATAAAGAAGGGGGGAGTCTTCATGAACTTGTCTGGCCACCTTGTGCCCTTCTCCTGGCTCGCAAGGCAGGCCAGGAAGAAGAGGACTTACATGGTGGCCCCCATTTGTAAGGTTTCATAGCGAAAGTAAGGCACATTAAAACCTGGAGCACTTAAAACACAAGACTGATTTCTGAGGAAGAATCCTTCTGAGAAAATGCCATTAGTAATTTACAAATGGTTCAACACAGTAGCAAAATTATAGCACAATTTTAAAGAATGCTCTATTATAGGGAAAGTATTTGGAAACAATACTGCTAGTGTGGTAGCAGAGGGGGAAGGGGGGAAGCAAACTACGTGACAAAAGAAGAGAAATTACAGTTCAGAGTTTGTACTTCTTTTCTTATTCCCCAGTGTATATATAAAAAAAGGAGGGTAAAATAAGAAAAGAAAAGTATTCAATATCATAACCAACATGTTCTTCAAGTGTTTAACAGAATATCCTAGGGTGCAAAAATGAGGCGATGCATGGATGCATAATATGAAGGGGGGCATGCTTCGGGAAAATGAGTATCCTTCTCACAGTTTTAATTTACTGTTCTTAAGCTAATATTTTAATATGAAGCCGGTAGCTGAGGGGGGGGGGGCATTAGAGGATAAATTAGTTCACACCAAAGCAAATTCTGTTCACACTAAACTATGTGTTTTGCAAGAAAAGCCATCTTTCAACAGATGCCTCATTTTTAGCACTCTTTACATTACAGGTAATATCTATTCCCCAGCAATTCCTTCATACAATGTACCTGAGAGCCAAATAGTGTTCAATAAATGAACACATTTTAGCAACTCATCTAAGCAAAAAGCTCTTTTTGTCAACATTGTTCATCAAATCTTTTCCACATTTGCATTTTCTTCCATCTGTCTGCAAGGAATCAAAACGTAGTTTCATCATACAGTACAGAGCATTAGGAGGATACATGAGCCTCGGATCCTCTTAAGAGAAGATACAAATGGTCTCATGCTTAATATTGAGGGTGGGGAGCCTTATTTGGCCCATAATTCAGTTTCAGTTAAGTTTTCTGAGGCCACATTTCACTGACAGGCAATGGAATATGAAAAAAAAAAAAGCTTCCAGTATTTTAGCTTAAAGACCTTATTGCCAATTACAAAAGCTTAGGAAAAGAATTTTGGAATTATTAGCTAGAAGAAAATATGGAAAAGCCAGACATCAACCAGATGATGATATCATAGGAGACAATGAATGCTTCTCTGGGGAATCCCAGATGGGCATAGTAGAACTCTAGGAGGGCTGAATTCAGCCTCAGGACTAGAAGCACCCTGTTGTGGTGGTGTTCTTGTTGTTGCTGCTGCTGACTATGTTTAAGCCATTTCTGACTTATGATGACCCTAAGGAGACTCTATTAGAGTATTTTCTTGACATGAATGCTTGGTTTAGTTTCCCAGAGTTAAACAATATAAGCTCCAGCTACGTTAATTGTCGCTAATGTCTGGAACATTAAAGTTCATGGGCTCACGACCACCTCTGTATTGTGGATGGGGGAAGGTGTGAAGGAAAGACATTAGCAGGGTTGAGTGTGGACAATAGGTGTTGTAGTCACTCTTTTTTGAGAGACAGAGAGAGAGAGAGTATGACTCACTGCCATATGCATCCAGGGAAATTAGCACACTCCACCCTAACAACTGTCTAAGGGTAGCTTCACTTAATCTCATCCTAGGTGTATTTGGTTTGGGGAATTTCCAAGACAACTTCTTAGGTCTTTGGATGCCCTTTACTTGAACCTACACTTTGGGCTAGCTTGGTCTATCAGAGACCTCATGAACTGTCTAATAAGCAAAATTATGAATTACTGAAGTGTGGAAATGTAAGGCCAGGTAACAATGGAGGGGGGCATGCCACCCATCCTCCTCCATAATCACTCACTATATGTGGAACACTGTACTCTGCAAAGGAGAGTCTCTTCTACACATGGAGGCTCCTGAAACAATTGAGAACCTTCAAGGTTCTCAAACATGAGGAGAGTTTCCACACATAGTGGAGGCTCTGTTCCTCAAACTGTTGATTTCCATATGAGGAGACTGATGACACAAGAAGTAGTACTAACTTACTCCTTCTCTCTATACATTCATCATTAATACCTGTATAGGGATTAGATGATATTTAATAGTGTGATTCATTAATTTATGCTGGAAGACATGATAAAAACAATCTTTGAATCATGAAAGTTCTTTATCCCCCTTTCTAACTTATACAGTGTGTGTGTGTGTGTGTGTGTGTGTGTGTGGAGGGGAGGACTGAATTTTGGGAAGCAAGTAGAGGGAGTAAAGTTCTAAACTCTCCTCCCCATACATGGTGGTTCTGATTTGGATCAGGTGCTTGCATGCTTACTTTGAAGTTAAAAGTAACCAAATAACGTTGCACATTGAATATAACATGCACTTTATCCCAGGTTTGTCATCTAGAGTTCATTGATCTCACAAAACCCAAAATGTGCAGGACTCAATTATCTGAGCATTCTCCACCTGAGAACAACCCTAATATCTTTTATGGAATTGCTTGCCTTAAATCAGGGGTGGGCACATTCTATGGCCTAGAGGATTGCACTACTGGGTTTTCAGCCACTCCAGGGGGCTGTAGCATACCCTCTGGACAATTATTATGGATCACATCATTCCTGGTTGCATTTAGGGGCTGTTCTGGGTGGGATTGTTGTTGATGTTTTGAACTGGGGTCCCAAAAGAAGCTACATAAAACACCAGAGAGCTGCTGGAACAGGGGTGTGTGTGGTGGTGGGGATTGGCCATTTTTGGAAGTGTAGGGCTTTGGGAAGAATCAGAGAGTCCGAAAGGCCACACTGTCCCACAAGGGCCAAATATGAGCCACAGGCCCCATGGTTCCCACAATAAATGCAAACTGGGGGAAGAGGGTTGAGCTTCTGATGTCACGAGAGATACAGTCTCTTTCAGTGCTCTTCATGGTTGGCACACAATTTACACTAACTAGCAGTATCATTTGAGGGGTATTTCCCCCCCATTATATTAAAATCCTACCCCCACCTCAGGATTTCCATCAAAATCTTTGGGTGGGTCCAACTGTGTTTCTCTCCCAATTCTCCTAACTATGTAATCAAATCAAAAAGTAGAATTGATTTTAGGGAGTATTAACCATGACAAGTTTTATGCATAAGTGTTTCACAATGTTATTCCTTTCAAGATATCATTTGTTTCAAAATGTTGTTCCTGCTGTCTAACAAATAGGTTCACTCATCAAGAAATCATTTGAAAAAGTCAGTAAAAATGCAACTTGCTTGCCTTTGGAAAGGGGTATTGACCCATAATAGGAGTAAAATTCTTCAGAAAAGGCAGTGGAAATGTCTAAAAGAAGAACTCTGACAGAACAAAAATATTTGCCAAGTAGTCCATGTAGGTGGAGATGGAATTAAAAAAAAAAAAACTAAGCAGCCTTATTTAAAAAAAAAAAACAGTCCCAAATTTAGTAATATTTACCATATAAAATCTGTCAGCTAAAACATAAAGACAAAGATCATATGTCTATACTCCCAACTGGTCCATGCAAAATAAAACCATTCATTTAGAACATTTGGAAAAGGTCATGTACATGCAAAATTGCTTTAATGTATCTGCCAAGTATACCATTTCCCATTTCAAATAAAATTAGCAAAAACATACAAATCATAGGACAGTTGAAGTACTCTGACAAGGTTCACACACACACACACACACACACACACACTTTTACCATGCAGTATCTTCTTTTTATTTCTTTCATTACAACTGATACTTTGAGACTAAGGAATTGTTTTGGAAGTGGCATATAGCCAAAGCACTTGCTTGTCATCTCTTCATAGAGGTAGATGGCTATTGCAAGAATGAGCATTGGCAGATGAGCAGTCAATGTCCTCTGGATTTTAATCCTAACTTTAAAGGAGTTGCCCATGGGGCTGAACATATTTTGGGCATAGGATTCACCATCCCACTGACAGGAAAGCCACCAGTTGCCACTGGGAATTACTTTATTCCACTCTGCATGATGGCTGACCAGCACTTGTAAATTTGTTTGTTTGTTTGTTTTGAAAGTAAGACATTCCCTGGAGAGGTAGCCTCATGACCTTATGTTGCCTTAGCATTGTTGACACCTCCTGTAATACAGCAAAACTCTCCCACTCTTTTTAAGAAAAGCTGCTGAGCAGACCCAGCTATTAGAACTACGAGAGTCACTTGATATATCTCTGACCAAGCCTTCCAAAGCAATTAATTTGTTAATATGAATTTCCTCTCTCACAGAGTTGTCCAGCCTATGAGAGAAACTTCATTCATTTTTCACATGGATAAGAAACAGTTGTGCCAAGCCTATCCTATCTTATGGAGTCCCAGTATGGATCATGTTGTCTCTTTGTCCCACATGTAAGAGGCTTTGTTGACTTATTTAGGATCCTGATAAATAGTAGTTAACCATTTTTGTCATTCTGTTTTAATGCACCTGACATGTGTTCATCTGGAGGGCCTGATCCACTCAGGTCCTGATCAATTTAGGTTCAAGAGATACACTGAGTTAAGACTAAGGGCTTGTCTAGATCTGCCAGAATACACCAGCTTCCTGCCAGCATATTCTGACCTTGGATCAGGCCCATTTCCATCCGCCCATTACCTAAAGGAAAAAGAAGGAAGCCCATACCTACATGCTGAGCCATATCTGCAGCCAGCACTGGTGCCACCAGTACCTCTCTGAAGCCAGGAAGGAGGCCCTCAGTGTGTGATCAAGGATGGTCACATGCAGGGGGTCTTGATCACATTCTGAGAGCCTCTTTCCTGGCTGAAGAGAGACACCAGTGGCCATGGTGGTTGCAGATACAGGCTGGTGTACAGATACAGACCTTGCATTCCCATGCTGGCCCAATCCAGGTTTCCCTGCATGAAGCGTGTTTTTCCGGGACTTTTAATAAAATGGTCCAAGCGACCAGCAAAATTAACAAGTGACTAGCATTTCCCCTTTGCAAGACCAAGACAAAGTTAATCCCTCCCAGGTAGAGTTTATATACCTTAACAGAATAAGCCTTCTAGATGTACTCATAGGTTTGGGATGGGTGGAGTTCCAACCTCTGCCCTCCCCACCTGAGACTGTGAGAGGAGGAAGTCTGTGAGAGCAATTCCTTATCAACACTAGCACAGTCATGCTGGCTGCATCTTTGATTACCTTTAGGCTTAAAGCCTATCTTGTATCTTGAGCAGAGTACAATGAAGCTATGAAACATGGGCTTTAAAGCAAACTAGTACCCATGTATATATAGCTATATTACAGTCATCACTCCACATTCATGGGGATTGGTGTGCAAGGCACCTGCAAAAGTGGGAAAATGACAAATATCTCTAACATCCCCAACCATATTTCACACACACACACACACACAGACAGTATGATCCATGGATTCAAGAAAATGTTGCTTTCTGTGCTGAAAATGCTGTAATTGGGGTTTTGTTCTCCATAGCATTCACACATTGTTGATTTCTGTAGAAAACTGTATTTTCTGCACAGAAAACAGGATTTTCTACACAGGAAATGATATTTATGTGTTGAAATATTATTTTCCACACAGAAAATGCAGTTTTCTGTGCAAAACAACAACATGCAAAATTGTGTGCAGAGTAAGTCCCAAATTGTGACTAGCCTTCTAAAACCGTGTGGTTTTCAAAGACTTTCTCGCAGTGGGAAGAATACTGCTGAAATTATTCATTCCTACCTTTGAGAAGGAACTCAGTGAGGAATTACAATCCCTAACAAAACACAGAATGAACCACTGAATAAAGCTTCATAAAGAGGACAAACATGGATTTGACAAATGAATCCATCAGGATTTGGCAAGGATTGCACAGCTTCTGAGAATGAACAGTGAGAGCTTGGCATTTCAGGAAGAATATAACTTGAGGGTCCATGACCATTCTGAAGTTTCCAGAGATTACTGGAGGGACTTGAATGAACAAAATGGCAGGTCTTAAGTGCTGTTCAACACTGGACTTCTTTTATGAAGAATTTCCTAGTTTCAGTCATATGCACTCAAAGGCAAAGGATCATCACATTTTTCTGTACCCAAATAAGAAATAAGTGGGGGAAATATTTCCTATTTGTTTCTCACTTTCACAACAATACATACAGAGATGAAATGCAGGAAATTTATTAGTGAACACATGAAAAAGAGTCATAAACTAAATTAAGACTGTTTTGTCCATCCTTCTTACACACATCCATGGCTATGTACCATATCCATGAATTCTGCTTCACAGATTCAACCAACCATGCCTTGAAAATACCAGGGGGTGGGGATTCCAAAAAGCAGACCTTGCTCTTCACCATTTTATATAAGGGATGCCTTTTTACTATGCCACTGTGTATAATGGGACTTGATCATCCATGGATTTTGGTATCCACAGGGTTTCCTGGAACCAAACATGAGTGGGTACCAAGGACCCACTGTATTCAGTATCAGTGTGCAAAATGATAGACATGTCACACTCTTTCATTTTCATTTTCACTGTTTCTCAAACTCCCACTGGTATTATTGTCCTTTCATAACTCTATACTGGGTTATAAAACACCTCCCTGATTCCCATGTGGAAACCTGTGCATATTTTGTGTACATTTTTTATTATTTTCTGCATTTTTAACATAGGTCTCCCATTGACTACAGCATATTTGAGTGCATCTTAAAAATATACACATTTTTCTTGCACACATTTTTCAAATGTACACATCATTTTGTGTGTACACATGTTTTTCTATTTTGTGAGACATACTGCAAGTTTTGGAACCCAAATAAATGCATGGACTTCAGGGGCAAATGTGCTTTGCCCTGTGGCAAGTCTTAGTAGGAATTATATGGTTATTTTTATATGGGAATTTCTACACCCACACACTAAAAAAAAATCTTTTCCATCCCTAGTTAAGGGGTCAAATGTATGCTCAGATGACTTCTTCACAGGAAGGATGACTCCTGGACCAATCAGCATTGCTTCCACATGTGAATAAGGTTTATCTGTATATGGCCTATTCATATTGTATAGCCTTTTCAAACTGATGTCAAAAACATAGTTGCAAGTGGACATCAATAGTATGCATGTTGGTGGATGAGTGCAATCCCATTGGCCACCAACCTGTTCACTGGTTGTAGTTGACAAACGTTCATGTGTGTAGCTTTAATTGGAGTCCTTGAGCCCACCACTGAATGTGCAACAGATGTATAGCCACACACTCTCCTGTACGAGTGTATCAATCCAACTCCCCAGCCACCATTGAGGATCACACTAGAATGCCCCCCTTGCATAACTTCCAAGAAAGTGCAACCACTTGAATAATGGTGTTTAGGACAGCATAAAACCATAAAAGGATTCCAGCCTCCCCCTCTGCAGCCTATGTATCAAGGGGAGTACATTTGAAGCCTCCATTCCAGTACTGAATTGTGTTGCCAACAGCACAATTTAGGAAGCAATTGTTCCTTTTAGCAATAGAATAATTATGAAAAGGAAGTCATTCCAATAAGCTACAACCACATGTCTGGGAGAAAACTGCTATCTCCATAAGAAAGAGAAATGCACCTGGTATGATCACTCATTTGTCTAACAAAGTGTTAAAAATTCATGGAACATTTTCTTCTCAAAATAACCATTTTTAATGGTATGCCTAATAATTCACCAGCTGCTATCTGATCTGCCATCACACCTTTAATTAGCATTTGAGGAAGAATATTAATTCATATTAATGCTGTGCACAGAATATTAAGCAAATGTGAACAACAAAAATTACATTTATTTCTGTAATACTTGATTAATAACTGATATATATTCCTGTTTGGACAGGCTAGCTCTCTCAATGGCATATGCTTAATATAACAATGAAGCACTCCTTTTCAGAATTCTGCTCAGAATGATTATGAGAAAACAGGCCCTTGTGATGTTTTCTGCATTGGAGCAGAAACACCACAAAAAAGTGTCTTTTTGTTATTTTGCCTTGCCATTTACATGAATGACACTACAAACGACACTGTCCTGAATGTATTTACCATGTAACCCTTTTTGTTTGCTCACTTGGGAGATTATCAAATGCATCGAAAATGGTGTTATAATGACACCATGAGATCGCAAAAGGACTTCCTTATCAGACAATATCATGCCCCAGTTTTATGCAAGTGTTCTGCTCCTGTTATGAGGGAGTTCTTTTTATGGACGGGGAGAAGTCAAGAATTGATCTCCCATAGCATTGGTGTTTCGGATTTCCATGTGTGAGACATGGTGCCTCGTTCTGCTGGTATGATTCCAGCATCAATGGGCAGTCCCATCAGAAACTTCTAGGTGTGAACAGGAAAACTAGGTACCATATGCTCTTTTTATGAACCTCCCTGTTATGCAAGTTTATGAATGTGTATCTGTGCTTTTCTGAATGTTTTCTTTTTTTACTTTGGTGTTTTGGGTCTTTTTAGCATGCTCGCGTCTTCTTGCGAGATGCACCAAAATCACTTTCATGGAGAAATATGGAAGTAAGAAGTGCAAGCACTCATATTGCCAGATCTTTGGGGTGAATCTGTGTCGTTATCACAGCAGTGTGTGAAAATGTGTGTTATTGTGCCAGAACATGAACATTGTAAAATATAGTGTCATAATCACATTTTAAGGAACTTGTCTGATAATCTCCTATGTCTCTATTTCATGACTAAAGGACACATTTTAGTAATTGCTGGATAGAAACATCTATCACAAAAGCATATGACTATGAGATAAATAGGAGTTAAAATTCGTTTATGTTAAGCCACAGCTTGGTTCCAAAATGGGCAGTTTGTGCAGAGGCAGGAATGTAGCTTGACCCCAACTACAAATGCAGGATAGACAAGAATTTTGTTCCTGTTCCTTTTTGATTAGAAGGTACCATCCCACAAAAATGCCTTCATGGCCAGGAAGGAAAGAATTGAGATTAAAACATTTCAAATATAGGAGAAACATAAATTAAAACATTTCAAATGTAGGAGAAGCTGCTCAGCACTTTAAATTATTAGCGATAGCAATCTTTGCATGTCTATACTCAGTAGTAGATTAGGCACAGCATGTGTTCATGTCATGTCCTCTTTGTTGGTCTTAGCCATGTCAAGGTAATATTACTTTAAGTGCAAAAAGAAAAATGTTAGAGCAACAGACCACAGACAAGCACAGCTGAAGTAGGTTTGATCACAGGTGTGGCTAAGCAGAGGGCTGACTAGCAAACACATCTGTATAGTTGAAGCACAAGATGCATTGTGTGTGGGGTTGTTGTCATGGAGAAAGAAGAGTGTTGGTGGATGTTGGGGAAATTGCTGTTGAGTTTGATGATTAGGTTTGATGTGTATATACTGTGTTTGTTTATACTGAAACTGAAGATAAAGACCTCCAGATATCTTTGGATTAACCTTGCTGCTTGTATGGTTTTTTTGTGTGTGTGAAAGTGGGTTAGAGCAGGGAAATGGCTTCTAGCTGAACCCTTTGTTCTTTTGCCCATTTTGCTGCACAATACTGCTGTTTTGGCTACTCCTGGGTTAGTTCATCCCAAGGCTGTGCCAGGTGCTTCTCAGTGGGCCTATACTGAGTGAACAAGCCAAACTGTCTCTCTTCCTGCATCATTTAATCTGAGTTTCTTCATCCTCTATCTTGTAATCTGTAGTTATTCTCTCTCTGTCCTCCATGTTTGAAGAGCACGTTAAAGAACCTCTTATTATGGTGTATTATGAAACATCTAGTATTTGTAAGCAAGCCTACTTCATAGGTTTTTAACAAAGAACCCTAATAATAATAATAAATAAAATTTATTTATATACCGCCCTTTGGTAATCCAATCAGGGCAGTTCACAACATTAAAAAAACATAGAGTAAAAAAATATACTCCCTTCCCCCCCTTAAAAAGTTATTAAATCAATTACAAATTAAAACAACAATTAAAACATTTGATAAAAACACATACCTACATTTGGCAATAACAGTAGGTCCCCAGTGATATTCAGTTCTGTTAACAAAGAAGGCTGTGGGGACTCTCCTGAAGGAGGGGGGGTTCCCGCCTTATCTCTCTGCTGAACCCTGTGTGTCTAGGGTGATGGTGGAGGGCTGCTTATCGCTCACTGGAATTATTACATGCTTGAAAAAGCCCCAAATGAGCTCATGAGAATGACTTCACTGTACTGGGAACAGGTCCCAGTATTGCAAGATGTAATTCTCCTGGAATGCTTTCTCTGTCCTTCCTCCATTCCGACATGACAAAAAAGGCACCACTTTTCATTAGCGGACATTTCTGCAGATGAAAAGTGATGCCTTTTTTGTCATTTCAGCACAGAGGGAGGACAGACCAAGTACACCAGGAGCACTACGTGTGCAATAAAGGAACCCTTCCCGCTATAGTGACATCATTCTTGTGAGCTCCTTTCTGGCTTTCTTCAAACATCTGATAATCTCCTTCTGTTTGTGCATACTGATGGTCCAGTCCATGATATACACCGCTACCCCAACAAATAGCTAGGTGAAGGGATATAAGTATTCGATATTTTAGAACTGAATTAAAGTTTCTACTGCTACAGTTTTTCCCCCTCCCTCAGTTTGCCTACTGAATTTGCTGATACAATCAGAATAAAGTTAATTGATTTATGAATAGTTTCCCAAAAAATGTAATTTTTCCCCTATTTGGAAAGTTTTGCTAACTGTCTCCATTTTGAATAGAAAGAACTTAAGCTTTAAAAAAAAAATGGAAAAAATGTGGGAGATAGATTTTACAGTCCCTAGGCTGTGTAGTCCAACAGCTTGGAACAACTCTTCCTGGCATGCAAAGAGAGGTCTATGGCAGTCAAGAAATGTTTCCAAGCCAGTGAGGCCTGACTGTGCAATACTCTGAGACCTGTATTACCTTAAAGGCTGATGAGCTTGGAAGGCAACATTGAACAAATATTGAATATATTCACAAGCTGAAGCCATCAATACCTGAGAAATAACAGGCTAGTCTTCTGCACCCACTTTCATTCCCATAAATTCTCAATCAGACTTTCCAGTCAGGAATTCCATATCTGTCTCTTGAAATCTTCATGGTAGTGGACAAAAGAATTTCATAGTCAGGATACAAAGAATATATTTAAAATATTAAAAAAAAAATTAAATAAAAAAAAAACTTTTTAAGAGCTGAAAAACCATGATGAGAAGAATCTGGGACTGGTTCAGGCTCATGCTGTACAAAATTTGTAGATATTTTGTACAGAAAACTACATTTTCTGTGTAGGGAACAGCTTTTCCTGTACAGAAAGTAATATTAACAGAAATATAACTTGCAACTCATATGTTATGAATAGAACATTCTATGCAAGGCAAGATTCATGCAACACTTTAGATGTTCCTGAACAGAAAATAATAACAGAACAAGGGGCTTTCTGCACAGATAAATCTGTTTTCTGCACAAAACAACCCAAAGCAAACTTTGGATAAAACATATCCTGATTTATGAATCAGCCTCAAAAACTTCATGGTTTTCCAATAATTTCTTTTAGTGGGGAAAAAAAATGCTAAAATTACTTGTTGCTTGCTTCAAGAAAAAAAAAAAAAAGGAAATAATTCCATCACTGTACTACAGAAGTGAGGCCTCTGGCCTAGATTTTAACCACAGGTTTCTGTTTTTGTTGCTGTTATCATCATCATCATCTGAAATCCCAGGCTGAATGTAAATGCACCAGCACTTGTAAGAAAAAGTAAAATAGAGACAGCATTGGGGAGGAGGGGAGAGAGAAGGATCTATAACATGTGGTAATGATGCATTCCCAGCTTGTATTAAACTGTTTCTCTGATCTCCACAGGATTTTCCATATGCAGTGTACCTTCTTTGAAGAGGTACTGAAGAAATAGTCAATTGTGTAAATTGTGCTGATAGTGTCTGAGTTGCAGGTTCTTTACATTTACAAATATAGCTGAAGTATACCAGATCTATGGAAAAGAATTCAGAGGCAGCTGGTAACTTCCATGGGAATGAACTGGGAATGAATCTTTTTCAAGTTTTAGTTTGAAATTCAAAGAAGCAGCTCTATTCCTCAAATAGGTTCAGGGCCATAGATAGCTCTCCTAAAGTTGGATAATTCCTCTGAAGCCCAGAACAAGTCAACTGTTCCATTAACATGGGAGCCACAATCTATCACTTACAAAATCAGGGGGGGGGATGCAGTGGCCATGGGGAGGAAATAGTCAATGGCATAATAGCATTTAGCATTGTAATAGCATTTATATTTCTATACTGCTTATCAGTGTGCTTATCAGTGCAAAGTACTCCCTAAGTCGTTTACAATGTGTTAGCTAATTGCCCCAAACAAGCTGGGTACTCTTTTTACTAATCTACAGAAGGATGGAAGGCTGAGTCAACCTTGGAGCCCTGTAGGATCCAACTCATAATGTTGTAGCTGTAGTACTGGCATTTAACCACTGCACCACTAGGGCTCCATCATAAGCAAGTACAACATCACTTTCACACATACTGTAACTTCCCATATGCATTGTACATTCTTTGAAGGGGTTCCTAAGATGTTACCAATCCTCTAGTTTAGGAATGGGAATCAAACAGTTTTCTAGATTTTGTTGGATTGCTATTCCCAGTAGTGCTAGCCAGTATAGCCAACACTGAGAAACTATGAGAATTGCTGTTCAACAACATCCAGAGTATTGTATGATTCCATCCCTGCATAGATTGCTCTATTCATAGTGTCAGAATAGCACATTATTTGCACCTACCAATTCTTATAAAGTACACCATGTCTGAATACTTGGTGTGTTTGTGAAGTAAATGAAGCAGTTTCATGAATTTTATGTTAGGCCTGCCAAAAGATCATTTAGATTCACAAGGGTAAATATGCTGTCATCTCACTAACAAAACAAAACAAAACAAAACAAAACAAAACAAAACTCACCTTTTCAGTAGAAAAAAGATTGGTTATTTTGTGACTTCTGTAGCCTAAGTTAATTAGGTTGTCTTTGCAGTCAGTGTAGTCCCCTTGTATTGTTATAGGGTTTTAGTGTGGATGTGGACATGCAGAATAGAGACCCCATTGGAACTCATATCTGAAGAAATGATCTGAAGAGAATTTCCAACATGGCTTCACTTTGGTTCAGGCTTCCTGAGCATGGACCTCACTAAAAAACTAATGCTGCCAGCAAAGGGAATTTTCATGAACAAATACCCAGCTAACATAAATGCTTTTCTTTCAATAAAGCCAGTTCTTTGATTGACAAACATGGCCTCCTGATAAATTTCAAAGTAACAATAGGGACAACCCCTTTCCAGTTTCTAAATTATATTGACCATGAAGGGATTTAAAAGTAATCAAACTTCTGTGGACTAAATTCAGTCTCAGAGATGTTTTCAGGGGCCACTAAAGCTTGCTTTAGTTTAAAGCTATTCTTGCAATAACTAAACATTAGAAGAGTCATTTCAACCATGCAGAATTGGAGGAGGGGCGGTCAAAAAGAGTAGCAGCTAATAACTGATGTTTCTCATAGAAAAAGGGGGCAGACCACCTGGGGAACCATCGGGCCACACTAGGGACCCAGAAGGGCCTAATTCCGCTCCAAATTATGGGACTAGCTCTCCTATTTTGCAGCTGATATAGGCTTGAATCCAGTCTAAAGTAATTGAATTTAGCTCCAATTAAAAAAGCCATTGTCTGAAGGATATATTTAATGTTCTGAAGTATTCATGTATCTGCAGACCCCTCACTTCCCTCTCCATGTTCTTTATTGTTTTGGGTTTTGTGCGTGTGTGTTGGTTTTTTTTTAGAAATTCAGTTGAAAGACCAACTAAATTCTTATTCCCTCTGTTCCTCTGCTTCAGTAAAATCAGTACAAAACAGACGAAAAGGCAAGAATCTGGTTAAGCTTGGATTTGTGCCATCTGAAATTCTCAGTGTTCCAAATGCTTGTTAGTGGGCATTCTATCAAGCACCACAAAATTATTTCCTGGAGCAATCCTACACATGTCCACTTAGATATAAGTCCAATTAAGTTCAATTGAGCTTATTCCCAGATAAATGGGCATTGGATAGTATCCTTACTCACTTGATCAATGCATAACACTAGGTCTTTGCAGAATAAACATATTTCCCGTATAAGCTTGAAAGGATCGTTTTCAGATATGATAACTGAGCTAGACTGCAAATGTAGGAAATGCATTCAGGGGTAGCTGTGTTGGCCATACAGCAAAACAAAATCCAGGAAAAAAGTGACGGCTTTATTGGCCAACCAAATGTTAAGCACATGATGCAAACTTTTGATGTTAATATTTTGCTGGATGGAGAAGCCAGTAGAGCTTTAAAAACCTTGAAGAGGTAGACTCATTTCAACAAGCGAGTACTTAAAGAAAATGACCAATCAAGTGAGTTTGCTCCATTCAGTTCTCTTATACACATCAAAGATCTCATGAACTAGGCCTCAACAGGAGGAAGCATTCATATCCCACATCACATTCACCTTGAATATGATGTAAGAGTGAGGAGAGATTTGTCCCAATACTGCATAAAGATTGTACCATCTGCTCAAAGTCTACAAAGTGGATCATAGTCTTTCTTTTTTTCATCCAAAATTCAATCCATTTTCAGACCAGTCACCAAACTTAGAAATGCACATATCTCCCCTTCAAGAGTGACAATGTCACTCCAGGTGAAGCTTGTTCTCCCCGCCCCATATGTGTGTGTGTGTGTGTGTGTAGAATTATATACAGATTGACCCCTGTATCTGCGTGTGTGTGTGTGTGTGTGCGTTCCAAGAGGTTGTCTTAATGGTCAAAAGAATCCTCATAGAATTTGCTTGGAATCCTACCTGTCCTAATGGCATTCTGCATCGGATTGCAGTATTCAGAAAGAGAGCCAAATCCCCTGTAAACTCCTCTGGGAAAGCTTTTGCAGCTTTTCCTGTATTTTTAAAGAAGCTCTGTAGAGAATGTGTGTTCCCGCTCATCGGAACAATCGGATTCACATTCATTCGCATTTGTGAAAGAGCAGAAGTGGACGATGACTGGTTGGTTGTGGGCAAGGGGTGCAGCTTGCTAAGAAGGCAAGTGCCCAGAACCACCATCTTGTATTTTTGCTTTAGCAATCATGCACTCAAGCAATGAAACAGCCTTTTTCTTTTCTTTCTTAAATTTATTTAGGTGGAATATTGCACTTTTGCACTTTAGACATGCCTTAAAAAAAAAAATACTGTTCGGTAGTGGCAACTGGTGACAATAAAAACATGAGTAATTCACTCATGCCTGCCATCTTGATTTGCAGGCATGCCTATTGGGACAGCAAAAGCAAATAGCAATTTTGCCAGAAAACCATTAAGACAAATAGAAGCTACCTTGCATTTGCATTAGTGCTCATCAATCCACATTTTCCCCTTCATATAGACAGGCCACAAGACTCCCCGCGAGAACACCAGAAGTTGACCATAGAGTCACATTGGAGGACCTAGAAATGCCTAGCGAGAACATATTTTTTTTCAGATGTGGATAAGTGAAACTGTGGATAATACATCTATGGATATGGGGGTCAACCTGTATGTAGTAAAAGTTGAAGATGTTAATTTTTGTGTTTGTTTTTATTTTTTGGAAATAGAATTGTAAGATATCAGAGCAGTATACTAGAGTCTTAGAGTAGGAAAATGTGTAAAGATTGGGCTGACAAGCTACTATTAACTGACACTTCTATAGCTTATGCTAAACTTGACTATATGAGAGAGTTCAGACTGGTCATATAACATTTCATGATCCTCTGTGCTCCATTTTATAAGAAATTAGTGGGATGATGGAATTCTACTTTCTACAAATCTGATTTTTTTGTAGCTGCTCTCTGGACAGTATATAAATTATGATTTCAGTTAATTGGGGTGGTCATTCAGTCAGAAGACAATAAGTGGAGAGCAGTTGATGAAGAAAGCAGAAGTTAGTGGGGAGCAGTCACTGAAGACAGAAGAGGATGGGAAAAGCTTGAGGATTGTAGATCCTCACCAGACATACAAATGTTAAGGGGAGACTACAAAGCACAATTGAAATCACTCAAGAAGATAACAGGAGAAATGCTGTACATGAGGAAAACTCTGTAGGGAGATTTGAAGAGGAGAGATGTGGGCAGAGTGTCACCAATGAGACAGGGAATCTGAGATAGTAGATGGCACTAAAAAATAGTGTATGGTCATACCAAAAATTGATAATGTGGCAAGATTTCGTTATAATTTTGAAAGGTCTATGCTAATAGATTATGTATTTATCTACTATCCTATTTTGGTTGGTTTCGCAAACTTTTTTATGATATTTTCAAAGCTCTTTTATATTTTTGAATGTAAACTTTTAACATGTGAAGCAAGAATTCAATTTTAAATTTTAAAAAAATGTGTTGGAAAATGAATTAATCCTTCTACAAGTAACTCATAGCATTGTCCACTGTCATGTTCATGGTACAAACCATATTTTAATGATATTAAAACCTGCCTAAAAATGATCTTTGAAGTCCTATTGTTCTATTGTTATACGTATATGTTGTATTATGCCTAATAAAGGTTGTGGATGGGGATGGATATTTTAATGGAAAAGAAATTTCCCCCTGGTTTTATACGGCTTACTGCATGTGAAACTTTATCTCATCCAGACACACATCTGAAATATATGAGACAGTGGAAGCTTAGGTATATTTACCTAGAGCATAAGCAACAGGTAACTTAGCCGTGTGTCTGCATGTGCATGCATGCGCCTGCACACATGCCCACATGTGTAGTACTGGGATGATACAGACAGGTTAGAAGATGAAGTCAGGGACAAAGGGACATGACACATAGTAAATGAAATTGCCATTCAATCAAATATGTTTGATGTTTTTTGTACCAATGTATTTGATACTGAGACCTTCGATACTGACTGTTTTGATACTGTTTGGCATCCACATCTTCAATGACAATGTCTTCAGTACCAATTTTTTATATATATACTGAAGCCTCTGATACTGTTGTTTTGATACTAATGTCTTTGACATTATTGATACCATGTCCAACAATACAAAGAATCTGATTCTATCAGAGACTGAGTTGACTCTTAGGAGATTATCACACAAGGCTAAAAAAGTGGGATTAAAGCAGGATAGTAGCATCTATGGCCAAACATTATCACATGATGTCATGACAGTCCTGTTGGTCATGTGTATTCAGACTGTTACCATGATGTCCCTTTGAAAAATGATGGTAAAAGCCTATCAATAGCTCTAACTGTTACTGTTATTCCATTGCTGGCCCTGGTGCAATAGGTCCATTGGCTTCAATTCCTGCATTATATCAGTCAGTGCCATGAGGGAGCTTTAATCTCATCCTCTCATCCTCTCTCTTCCTCCAACTCATTATTCCAAAGCAGGCTAACTCTGTGCCTGCCATTTTTTTTAAATATTTGCTGTGTTTGCATAATTATGGCAAAAATGATTAAAAATATTTATTTTATCATTTTGCTGTAAGTACACAAACACAGCAAAGATTTTTTTAAAAAAGTTACAGCCATGGAGTCAGCCTGCTTTGGAATAGTGAGGGGGAGAGGCAGAAGAGGAGGAGATTCAGGCCCCCTCATGAACTGACTTCTGTAATGCTGGAACTGCAACAAAGAGACTTACAACACAAGGGTTTTTATTTTTTCAAAGCAGCACAGTCATGTTAAAGATGGGAGGTGTGATAAAATTGTTTTCAAGGTGGTATGTTCCTGGTTCCTTTCATAACACAATTGCCCCAAGACAGTAGCCTTGTGGGATAATCTCCTTAGACTGCCAAGCGTTTGGTAGCAACTATTGTATCTCTGCCATATTCTTTGGTTCTGCAAAAAATAGTTGACCTTTGATCAAGGAGCTCACCTGAGCACATTCTTACCTTTCACAGACTTACTTTTCTGTCACCTCCTCCTAAGAAGCTTCAACTACAACACTACTTAATTCATTTCCTAGAGGCCAATTCTGATACCAAAGAAATCCTTCATGCTTAAGTTTTAACAACATTTATGCCTTCCATTCTACTAGTAGCCTTGGTCCATTACCAGCTGATCCACTGTCTCCTCTGGGCAGAACACAGCAGCATCATCATGCAGTGTTTTCATTTGCCTAAATCTAGAGTGTCAAGTGGTAAAAAGCAAACAATAGAAGCATTTCTTGTCAGGTGTTTACACTACCAACATACAACTATAAGCAATGCTGGCAAGAGAAAGCACTCCCAATAGGATATAATTTAGAAACTGAGAAAAACATATTGCTGGACAGCATGCAAATAGAGTCATCATGCCTATCCATTATGATGTCTCTATAATACCAAACAATACTGTATATTTGCCTCCAATACATATTCCTATCACTCCCTGTGACAAACTGTATTATGCATCTTCTATACTCATATATTAGATGACCATATTTTCCACTGAGCATCCGAATGCAGCTGAATATTTCATGTAAGGTGTGGGAGTTTTTTAGGCTTTAGCTTCCATTCTGGAATATCAGAATTCCTGTAGATAGTCAACAGAAGCAATGAAGTCAACACAGGCAATGAAGAGACTCAAACAAAATGAGGAAAAGTAGATATAAACTCAGTCAATGAGCTGTCAGCATGTATTGACAGAAAAATATAAGACCATATTTATGAAGCACCTAAGATACATGATTGATCAGTGCATCATAAAAATGACACTTCCAGATTTCCATCAAACATGTTTTTTTTAAAAAAAAAAATGCAAAGTAGATAACCAAGTTTTGATTGACCTGATGATGAACAGGTGGCTAAAACATGTACATTTGACTGGCAGATTTGATAAACTTGCCCACTGGGGTAAGAACATCTTGAAATGGCCAAGGTTCTGATAGCTCCTGAAACTCCATTTCTTTTCTTCTTTTTTTTAAAATATATTCATTTAAATCTCCATTGCCATCATCTTATCACATACTTATATATTTACATATATTCATACAGTAAAATTTAGTTTACAACTCAAACGACCTTTATCTTACATAGTCTTAAAAAACTTAAATTAGATAATACCAAACAGCATTTCTATCTCCCCTCTTGACTTCCCTAGACTTACTTGTCCAAAAGCTTTATCTTATGTGCTATCTTTATCGTATCTTGGCTTCTCCTCCCGTGTTCCTTATTACTACACCTTCCAGTCTCTGCCATTGCTTCTTTATATATCCTCGATTTTGCTGCTACCCGTATTCACCAAGAGATTCAACTTTCTACCCTCGAACCTCAATTATCCTCTTAAACCATTCCTCCTTATTACCATTATCCCCATTGTTAACTTCCGCGCCTGCTCACATATCGTATTACTGCTTCCCAATCCTTATTTATTTCTTCTATGTTACCCTTTCTGATTATCCTCGTCAGTTTATCATTGTTCTTCATTTCTACCATTTTGTTTAACCAGTCTTCTATTTTTGGAGCCTCTTTTCTTTTCCAATTAGCAGCTATATTGAGTCTGGCTGATGTAATTAAGTACAACAATACCCTCCAATATTCCCTCTCCATTTGCCTTTCCAATACTGTAGTCATGTTCAACAGATACAACTTCGGGTCCATAGTAAAATTAATCCCCAACATCTTCTGTATTAATTTGTGGACCGACACCCAATATCTTTTTATAATTACACAACCCCACCACATGTGGTGCAGTGATCCCAACTCTTTATCGCATCTCCAGCATTTTTTGTTTTCTGCTTTGTATACTTTACTTAATCTCACTGGGGTGAGGTACCATCTATTTGAAATCTTATAGAAATTCTCCTTGAGATCTTGATTTTCTGTAAAACAATTTGATTTATTCCAAGCATTTTCCCATGCTGTCATACTGATCTGTTCTCCTATGTCTTTTGCCCACCTCACCATAGAATCTTTCACCACCTCTTTCTCTAGTTCTCTTTCTAATAAAAGATTATAGAGTTTAGTAATTTTCTTCTTTCCTGTTTCCCAAATAATATTATCTAACTCATTCTGTTTCATCTGAAAACCGTACTTACTCCAGTCTTCCTTGTATCTATCTTGCAATTGGTAGTATGTAAACCACTGAATTTCATAACCTAGTTTTTGTAAATTTTCTCTTGTATACAAACTATATTCGTTATCCTCCGTTCTTTTTAACAAATCTTTGTATCTTAACCACTTCCCCTGTTCTATCCACCTTTCTTGAAATGCTTCTATGGGAGATACCCACATTGGCATTTTCTCATAAAATTTTGGTTTTATAATGTCCCACACTCTTAGCAAGGGGCCTCTCACCATATGGTTTGCAAATTCCTTGTCTATAGTCGATTTCCCATACCATAAGTATGCGTGAAGTCCAAATTTAATGTTACCTCTTTCCAAATTTGTCATCCTTGGATTATTCAGTCTAATCCAGTCACTCAACCAAATTAAACCACATGCCATATAATACAATCTAAGATCCGGAACCGCCAAACCACCTCTATGCTTTGCATCTCTCATTGTTGTCCATTTTATCCTGGGTTTCCGTCCGTTCCAGATGAAATTTTTTAGATCTCTTGTCCACTCCAGGAAAGGTTTATCTTTATTTATTATCATCAAATTTTTAAAGAGGAACATCATTCTTGGCAGCACATTCATTTTTATTGTCGCTATTCTTCCCATTAGGGATATGTTCATTTTTTGCCACCTTTTAAGATCTTCTTTAATTTGCTTCCAAGTTTCCCCGTAATTGTTGTCATATAATTCTCTGTTTCTTTTACTTATCCATATCCCTAAATATTTTGTTTTATTTATGGTTTTACATCCTGATATCTCTTCAAGGTGAGTTTCTTCCCTCTTAGTTAGATTTTTGGAAATTATAACTGTTTTATTTCTGTTGATCTTAGATCCAGAGAAGGATCCAAATTTCTCTAACACACCCATTAACTTAACCATATTGTTTACTGGGTCCTGAAGAACTAACATTATGTCATCCGCATATGCTAGGGTTTTATATTCATAGCCTTTATATTTCAACCCCGGTATCATATCACTGTCCCTAATTTGCTTAGTCAATATTTCCGTGGACATAATGAATAATAATGGGGACAGGGGACAGCCTTGTCTTGTCCCTTTTTGTACTGAAACTCCATTTCAGACAGGTTTAGAAGAATGTCCATGGGGAGGTTTCTTACTAGAGCCAGAAAACATATTCTAGTATCAACAGAAAAATGTTATAGTATGGGAAACTGACCTACAGGCTGACTTGTTGCCAAACAATATAGCCTTTATTGATAGAAACAGGCAGTTGCATATGAGCGATGTCTTGGCTCACCTTCTGGGAAACTTTACCTCAGTAACTTAGAGATCTCTCTGGAAACTAGCAAGACTGCACTGATTGAATTAATTTGTGCAGAAGATAAATGACAATGGAGTGGCATTTAAAATGCTAGCTTAATGTATATTCTTCACAAATGTACAATGCGTTTACCTGGAAATGTCTGTTGTAGATGATTGCATCTACATGCTTGCAACTTCTGCAATGTTGAGAAACATTGGACTACCCACAAAATCCTGCAGTTATGAAGTTATCTGTTCATCTTATCTAACTAGTCTGAGTTCTTCAACTTCTTGGTCCAACACTCAAGGAAGTCTAAGTACACAAAGAAGTATACTTTATGCAACAATTGTGGAGGCCTTTACCAAGGTCACCCAAAGCCATTGAAAAGAAATATACAAATTGAGGTCCACATAAGAAATTGAGCTGGGATTCAAATACATGTACTTCATGTACTAAAGGCAGGGACAAAAATCTACTGTTGTTCTCTCTAAAAATGTACTTGTTCATTGGCTTGGCAAGTGAAATATCAAAACCTATTGGAGGGTGCGGGAGTGGGCTCAGAGGAACGATGCAGTTCTTACCTGCCTCACAGAGGTAGAGGGATGGAGGCCAGCCATGGAACTGAGGAGTTAGTATCTCCTGGGAAGGTCATAAGCAGCAAGTGCTGTCTCACTCCAGTCCTGCCTGAGATGTGCCTGAGTTCTGGAGGGTGTGACTGTGAGGGAGGAGAGGAGAGTGGGGAATTTAAAAGTGTGAAGGAAGAAGTCGGGGGTGAGTAACAGACCAGATAAAAATGTAGCAAAGAGTGTACAGAGCAAGGAAGAAGGCAGAGTGGGAGAGGAAAAGGTCCAGGAACAAAGACTGCTCAGGCTCCCAAGAGCAAAAAGGTAGTAGAGAAGGAAACCCTACTAGACTCAATGGTAGTTCTTTCCTTGTGCCCTCTGCCCTACCCCTGTGCCTGCCTTGCAAGCCCAACCTTAACTCCTGGCTGGCAATGGAAAGCTTATCTAATCAGCTGCCTTGGGTCTCTGAAACCACTTGCTCCTTCTCGGTTTCTCCGTCTTGGCTGCTGACCTTGCTTCCACCCTCACTTCCCCCTTCACAGGCTCAGCTTTGCTCAGTTTCCTCCCTCCCCACCCCACAAGCTGGAGAGTCTCAGGGCTGGTACCTGCACTTCCCTCAGGACAGGGTGTTCTGTTTTAAATTTTAAAATTGGATGCTTTGTTCACATGATATAACTTAAATGAGAAAAGTGAGCAAAAATGGCCCTATTTCAAAATTATGTCATCTTAATGATATCATAAAAAGCACAAGGAACCGAAAAGAATGAGCCATCAAATGAAAATATAATCCAGAGGCACATACCCTTCCAAAATCCTCATAATGAAATCTTAAATATTACTAATCTGTAAAGTTTTCACCTCTTGACCCACAGACTAAAAGGGGAGACTGGAAAAGAAGTCTGGAGAGAAGGTTTTTGTTCATCTAAGCACATGATAACCCAAAGAGAGAGAGCACTATGACCTAAGTCCTTCTAACTATTCAGTAACTGGGCATGGTGTTTACAAGGTGTTTGGATAAAGCATGGTTAAACAGTGGAACCAGTTCTTAATGTAGTCATACATTTGTAAGAAAAAAAAGGGGGGCAGATATAATACTTAGGTATCTAGTGCCACTTCAATTACTTACTCATGACCTGTACTGAGGGGTCCCAAAAGTGCAGATGTACGAATCATTCTGGAGTCATTTGGATCTCCCTTCTCTTATGCCATGGGCACACCAGCCCAGACCCAAGCTGCAAGCTTGGAGGTGGTCTGGTGCCTAAGGCAGTCTTCCTTGTAAGGCTACATTTCTATAGTAGTTTGTAGTTAGGTGGCCCAGGCTTATCAGGAAGATTATCCCAGGCCACAGACCCCATCCAAGCCCCAAGGTTCAAAAGAGGGAGATGCCTTAGCCAGCCCCAGAAACACCCACACACACACACCTATTACTGGGAGTCAACAAGCAAAGGAGCTCAGAAAAGATATTTTCACCATGATTGTATCCTTGAGTGCTCACCAGTTGTTTCATTCACACTTACCAGCCAATGCCTTTCTATTTAAAGGCCCCACTCTTGTCAGACATGCCATTGTTCCTGTCATGAACTGAATCAATGATTTCTTTAACCATGTACTGAAAAACAGATAAGGGCCCAAGCAGTGCATCATGGAGATACAATGTTGCAGGTGGAACTACACTACATCTCCCCTTTCACCCCTTCCAGGACACCATTTAGTTGGTGAAGCCTCCATGCCACAACCACATAGTGGCCTAGGGAGATGCCAGCCAAGGGTGGCATCAAAGAAGCATCCACGCAGTGTCTGGTTGTGCCCCTATAAACAGATGCAAAACAATGATATCATCTGCTGAGATCTCTGGAGAAGTGTTTTGTTGGTCTTGGTGGATGATGTCGTTATTCTTCAACTGGCTATAGGGATTGTCTAGATGGGCAATATACCCCGGTAGTTTCTTCTTCTGCTTCTTCTTATGATTATGATTCCTCCTTTCTCCCAATATAGGTGACTCAATGCAGCTAATAGTGAGTTTGAAACAATGCAGATTAAAACTATACACAAACATTAAAAATACACATATAAAATTAAAAAATGAGACAATTCAAAGAGTTAAAAGGTTTTTAAAAGAGTAAAAATAATAAAATACAATAAAACTATATACTCCTTAAAATCTGAATCACACAGCATGTACAAGGCCAACCCCCATCAGATTTTAAATGTCTGATTGCACTAGAATGTTTTTACTTGTTGGTGAATGGAGAGCAGAGATGGGGCCATCTTGCTCTCTCTAGGGACCCTCCCCCCATCTTGGAGCTCCACAGTCCAAATTACACAGGGCTCTTGCCTGGATTTGCCTCTGGACAGTCCTGATGATGTCTGAGGCAAAGCCGGAGAGAATCTCAGGTACACACCTTTAAAAATGTTTCAAAATAACTCCTGAGAAAACCTGTGTCATGCAAGAACATTTGGATGGGTCTGGTGCAGGAATGCAGGAGTCTGTACCTGAGCACCGGGCTGCATCACTAGATGCCTCCGCCACCACTGCTGGTGTCACTTTGAAGCTGGGAAGAAGACCCCAGCATGTGATCAAGGCCCCCTGCATGTGACCAGCCTTGATCACATGCTGTGAGCCTACATCCCAGCTTCAGAGAGTGTGACCTTCAGAGAGCGTGACATGCAACAGTGGCATGTCAGTGTGAAGTACAGGGCTACAGGTGTGTTCTGGGTGGATTTTAACCATTATATGAATTTGATAGATAATGCCGAGTCCATAATTACCAAACAAAACAGAACAAAAATCCAAACTGCAAAATACGTAAGTGGGACTTTCACAATTACAAGCAGCTCATGAAAGCCAGCATTGTATAGTGGCTTCGGTGTTGGATTAGGATTTCAGGAGACAGGGTTTGAATCTCCACTCAGACATAGAAACCTACTGGATGACCATTGGCAACTCATATTTTCTTAGACTAAAAGGAAAGCAATGGCAAGCCTCTGACTAAATCTTTCCAAGAAAACCCTATGGTAGGGTAAGTCAGAATTGCTTTGAAAGTACACAACAACATGTCACTAACAGGATGCCAGCCAAGGAATGTGTTTCACTTCAATGAAGGTACATTTGGAAATTAGGGCAAAATATCCCAGACCAGAAAATCTAAGGTATTTTGTTTGTCCAAGGCAAACATTTCTGAATAGTACCTGATTTGCTAGTGTCATGATGGAATGACTGCAACTCCAATCATGGCACCAGGACTACATCTGCCAGAATTACATTTCCCATCATCTGTAAATTTCCATTCCCTGCATTACAGACAAAAGGTAATACAGAGGGTGGACCCTCATTTGCTAAACATGACATCACATCACCTGAATGGAGAGCCAATCAGATTTGGCAAGGCAGAGCGAAGCAGATTTGGCTAATGGAGTTTTGAGCTTCTGCACTCTTTTGTCTGCAGACACATGGCTTAGGAGTTATCAAAGAGCCAAATGGTTGGAGAAGGTCTGAGGAGCAGACTGAGACATGTCTTAGGAGTCATCAAAGAGCCACATGGTTAGAGAAGGTCTGATGAGCAGACAGTGATATGGCTCCAGGTTCATCAAGAGAGCCACATGATATTCTGGTGCATAAAGGAGCAGGCTCCCATATGAATCTGAATTCCATCATCAGAGCCTCAGCTAGGCTGGCTTCTGATAAGCATGTGGCCTAGCCCATCCCAATTGGGACACAGACTGATACCATGGTATTCATCAGTGTAAGTTAAAATCTTCTCAGCTTAGGAGAATGTGTTTAACTAGAATTACATTAGTTTTTGTTATTTATTTTAATCCTCTGACTGAATGCTATATCATGTAACTCTAAGTTGGCCTGGAGAGAAAATGCCTTTTCTCCATGATACTATTTCTGCTAACTGTTTGCTTGCTTGAAATAAAAACATTTCTCTCTTTTTTCTACAAGCCTGCATCCACACACCTTGTACGGTCATAGCTATCTTGTCTCTTCTCTGGGGGTAGAGAAGGGGGTTTGGGAATCCTTAATAGAGTAAGTAGTTCACTGGTTAGCCAGAGAAATGTCCCAGTTTCCCAACGAACTGGGTTTTAAGTGAAGAGCAGTGGGTGGTGGCGGCTACCAAAGAGAGACATAGTTCCAAAGGATTTCAAGGCTGGAGGAACCCCTGAGAGTGTGTCTCAGATTGTACAAACATAGGAGCCTTTCTTCCCAACTTTGTGATGGTGTGAATACACAGAGAGGAGGGAGGGCCCGCATGACAGCTAGTAAAAAAAGAAAAAGAAAAGAAATAAACAGACAAATACATACCTAATAGACTTCCCACTCCCCACAATACCAATCAGAATATGGTGATTGAAGAATGCTGCTTCTTCTTTTGGCATATCATGGCAAACTTTCAATCCAAGGCATTTAGAGGAAACAATAATACTCTTTTCAAAATTTCTAAGAGAGGTTCCATCCATCCATTGGATGTCACAAGATTCTACCTAAAGCAGAAGTGGGCAACTGCATGCAAGTTGGGTGCTGCCCACCCCATAGGTTGTCTGTTCATTGGCTACACCCATGTGCCAAAACGTCTACCTTCTCCTCCTTTTCCCTTCAAAAACACAACCAGAAATGATGTTGCCTCACTTCCCATCACTCAAGTGGACTGCAGATGCAAAGTAAAGTATTTGAAGGAGGCAGGAGTTCTGGGCAATGTTGTTTTGGTGTATTTGCACATATTTGGGAATGCTCAGGGTGCTGTTTTTGAGTGTTTCATCCAAAATTGCACCAAGATAATATACTGTTTGGTAGGGTTCAGGGGGGGTTAGGGAACTGGCAATAAAATTCAAGTACCCCCAAAATGGTGTCTGGGGGCCACATGAAGCACAAAGGCCACATGGTTCCCACCCATGAACTAAAACAACATTTCAAGATGCATTTGGAAGAGGGACATTGGACCAAACATCCAAGAAAGCTTAAGGGAAGATGAAAGAATTTCAGTAAGATTAGAAGAATACAACAACAGCAGCTCAGGGAACAGGGATGTTATTTATGTCTGTTGCGTCCTTGGAAGCAACACAATAAGCAAGGTCAAAAATATTAAAAGACCTGAAATTTTCAATTATCTTGATACGATATTCACAGTACTTTTGAGTTTTCAAATCCTCTAGAACTGATTATTAAGCAGGAAGAGCTGTCAAATCTTAACACAAAACAGAGCTCCCTTTTAGAAGTTCCTTACAGATTCCACTTTGTACAGAGCCTTTACAACCCCGAGCCTTGCCCTGATTATGCACTCTCAACACCACAGTGCTCCGTTTCCCTTCTAGATGCCCAGAATAATAAGTTCTGACCTGGTGAGCCCAAAATTGCTCTTTTAACATACAAGGCGCTGTATCAAATCAATCCACCCTATCCTACTGACCTTATTATTCCCTTAGCTCAGAATTGCACCTTGAGGTCAAGCAATACAAGTCTTCTGCTGATACAATAGTTCCTATTTATCAGTGTAAAGACATCTGGATTAAAGCCTGTGAGCCTACATAGCCTTAGAGCTGCTGCAGGCATTTAATATGGAACTGCTTGTATGCTGGCTTTTGCAGCATTCAAACATAGGCTTAGGGTTGATTTGATTAATTTGTCTCATTCTCAGTTTGCCAATGCCAAGGGCAAAGCAACAGCAGAGATGAAAGCCTCTATAACAGTCTTGTAAGATGCCTGCTAGAAAGACAGTCACTTCAAGAGGTGTTCCAGTAGAAAGAGACAGCAGTTTGTTGTAGTTCAGAGACAGAGAATTGTTCATTTGTATGTGAGTCGTAAGACAGGAAAGACTATTATACCATTATGAGTCTTTGCTCCTTGGGCTGGGACCTTCTACCTGTCTTCACTCCCAATCACACTTGTAATAGCTTTGTAGAAAAATGGAATGACAACTTCATCAGCATTGTTGTTTTTTGCTCTATCAAACTCACCAAGTCCCAAAGGCCAGTTGCCTCTAGCCAATTTCTTTACCTGATAATAACCATTATACCACATTGCATTGTACTTGTAACTTAATGAGGAACATTTCCACTCTTTTTCTGGTGATATAACTATAAATTTTAGTAATTTTCATAGCCGAAGTGTGTGGTCTTACAAAATGAAAAAAGAGTTTCATATGGTTCAGGTGCTAGTTACTGATGCTTCCTCATGCTGTATTGTGGGTGTTGATATGATGATAAGGTTTACAGGAGGAGAGTGTGTTTTTACCACTGGCCTGTGGCTTGAAACAACCAGATGTAACTGAAAAAAATTAGTCACCTACAAGTAACAGGAAACAATAATTACCTTTTAAACACTGGAACTCAATACAAGAATTTTTCTTTGGGCTTGGAGTTACAACTAATAACTTTAAAAAGTAACTTTCTAAGTTCTGGCTGAGATTCCTTTAATTACAAGGCTTTGCTAAAGAATGTGAGTTCACCTTTCCTCATATAACTAATGTTGTGGATGATAAACAGAGAAAATTTGAGATCTGGGACACACTCACACTACACAATTGTAGTGTTATGATTCCACTTTAACTGTCATTGTTCCATCCCTCCCTAAATGCCCCTCCTTAAATTGTATCGCCTGGGATTCTATAAGATGGAATCATGGCAGTACAGTCATCCTTTCTTATTTGCAGGGGTTAGGGATGGAGCACCACTGCATTTTTTTTAAAAAAAAATGAATAAAAAAGATACTGTATTTCCCGGTTCCCAGCCCAGTTCTCCACCCAGCCTCTCCCTCTCCTCGCCTGTAATCTGGGGCCAGGCACCAGCGGCAGTCCGAGTCAGTGGCCAGGAACCATTGGTGATCTCAATGTGGCCACCCCCGGGGAGCCATCCTTGCCCTCGGCCATGAGAGGAGCCAGAGCAGGCCAGGACAGCAAAGAGGCCAATGAGCCATCATGTTCCCTGGGAGCCGGAGGGGAGGTTGGGAGGATGGCGGGGTGGTGGAGAGGCTTCCTCAGTGACTGCTGGGCATTCCTTCACCCCACCAACCTCCTCCTTCATCAGCAGTGGGGAAGGTTTGGCTTGTGGGATGGAGACTGACAGACCAGGAACAGTGGGACACTCTAGCTCTGAGGCCGCCCAAGGGAGCCTTCCTCACCCTCGGCCACAGGAGGAGTTGGAGAAAGACAGGACGGTGACAAGGCCTATGAGCGAACAAAGGCCAGCAAAGCCTCAGGGGGTTTGATTGTCCTTTGGCTTTGTGGCAAGCACCGAGAACCCCCCTGAACTGGCTGCCCTTGTCCCTATGGCCACCCTCCTGCTGCTTCAGCCAAGCAGCTGTGTGGGCAATGCAGCTGCAGGCCGATCCACCCCTCCTGAGGTGAGGGTGGGCTGCTGAAGTGGCTGGATCAGCCCTGTGGCCAGATCGTCCCCATAGCCACTTGGCCAAGGTGGCAGAAGGGTGGCCACAGGGGCAATTCAGCCTTGGACTTCCAGCCTCCTGAGGTGGATGTGAGCTGCCGAAGAGGCTGGATCGTCCCCATAGACAGATCACCCCTAAAGCCACTCAGCCAATGCAGCAGGATGGTGGCCATGGGGGCAATTCACCCTTGGATTTCCAGGCTCCCGAGGTGGGGGGGTGGGCTTCCAAAGCAGCTAGATCAGCCCCATGGCCGGATCGCCCCTGCAGCCACTTGGCCAAAGCAGCAGGAGGGTGTCCATGAGGGTGATTCGGCAGCCCACACCCAAACCTCGGGAGCCTGGAAGTCCAAGGATGAATTGTCCCTGTGGCCACCCTCCTGCTGCTTTGGTGCAGTGGCTGCACAGGCAATTCAGCCATGGGGGCAATCCAGCCACTCTGGCAGCCAACGCCCCCCACCTCGGGCCTGGAAGTCCAAGGCTGAATTGCCCCCTGCAGCCACCCTCCTGCTGCTTTGGCCAAGTGGCTGCAGGGGCAATCCAGCTATGAGGCTGATCCAGCTGCTTTGGCAGTCCACTCCCCCACCTCAGGAGCCTGGAAGTCTCAAACCAACCCCACAGCCACATTGCTGCTCCTTCAGCTGAGTGGCTGTGTGGGCAATCTGGCCACAGGCCAATCCACCCCTTCTGAGGTGGAGTATGGGCTGCCAAAGTGGCTGGATCAGCCCTGCAGTGGATCGCCCCTGCAGCCACTCTGCCAAAGCAGCAGGAGGGTCAATGTGGAGACAAGGGTGGCCAGCTCAGGGGTTTGCTCAGCACTTGCCCTCATCCTTCGGCTTGGCGGGGGGTTGCTCAGCCTTTGGCAAACCCCTCAATGAGCAGCTTTGTGGTGCAGTGTTTTTTTTTTCATCAGCCTGTTTGCTGGCTTTCACCAGCCCCAGGATTTGCTTGGCTGGGGGGGGGGGAGTGGAAGGATGAGCAACCCGCCATGCTGTTAAAGTTCTGTGAATACATAAAAACCATGGAATGGAAAGCCGCGAATAAGAAGTGATGACTATAATCATTTAGCATGAATGGGACCCATGTTTTCACAGAATATCATACTTCTAACTTCCACATGAATTTTGAACTAAAACTTTAGGTATATTACTTGCCTTGTGGTTGAAATGGAATACAGTATTTATTCTAATGTGACACTCAAATGGTGCTATTCATATTGTATACTGATATTCTTCACAGCTGTGCTCCCCCTCCCCACTAAAATGGGATTTGTTACAACAGTCTACTACATAATGGTTATCAGAAATAAAAGTCCATTAAAGTATCACCTTCAGTAATTTAGTTCTTCCCCTTCTGTAGCTGTATGAGCTTTTGGAGGAGTGGAACTATCTTTCCACATGTTGGAAGTAAAGCCAGATGCTTACAGTGTAGTTGGCATCAGGATGGAGCCTAAAACAAATATTTAATTCTGCCCCCCCCCCCGGCATTGATCTCTTTAATCACTGAGTGTGGAGGGAGAAAGTCACATTGCAGATTGTGAGCTTAGGCTTTTTAGGCCTATAGCACAGTGTAGTTGGTGATGATGGAGCAGTAACAGCAGTGGTGTGGGGGAACTGATGAATCAGTGAGGGAACAGCACTAAGACTTGTCATAGCAGTTTGTTGGTTTTGATGATGAGTTGGTGTCAGGTACAGCTCTGTCCCAGTAGTCTTAATAGGCCTCTGAGCCTGTGAGCATCCAGTGGGGCATATCCAGTGTGGGGAAGCAGCCATGAAGGGAAGTGGAATTCATGGGCCCTGGGGTTGGGGAATGAAGCTTTCCCATTATTTGTTGTATCCTCTCCTCTAGTACTTTAGCATTGGCCTTCATAGTCCCTTTTTTTCTTTCTCTCTCTCTTTTTTTGCTTTGTATGGTGTGGCCAATCAGTGTTGGATCTGGGTGGGTCATAAGCCTAGTTGGGCCTGTAAGAATCATAAATGAAGTTAGGCCTGGGCTTTGGCCTGATCAGCACATCCATCCAGATTCACCACATCCAATCAACTTTGTTGCAACTAGCCAGCATTGCCACACCTATTCAGCATTGGCACACTTCTACAGCATAACCCCATCCAGCATCATCACTGTGATTTAGCAGTGCCATTCCTCTCCAGCATTGCTTCATCTATTCAGCATTGCCACATCTGTTCACCATTACCACATCTAGCCAGCTGGGACTTACTAACCAGAATTTCCATACCTCTCTGGTGGTACCAGGCCTGATCAGCATTGTGACACCTAACCAGCATTGCCACACCTATCCAACAGTACCATATCTGATTATCACTGCCAACTTATCCTGTATTTCCATACCCAACTAGCAGCATTGTCATACCTGATTAACATTGGTACACCGACAGAACCAATGTCGCACACCCAATCAGCATTGCTATTCTACAATGAGTCCCAAGAAAGGAAAAGGGGCTGCCAAAGACAAACAGCCAGTGAAACATCCCCTCCCAAGTGTTCCCCATCTGAGGTGTTATCTTCTTCAGATGAGGATGCAGCAGCATCCTTCAGTGCCTTTGAACATGATATGATCAGGAAGACTTAGGGCCTTCCAAAGGCCCTAACCGGAGGTTTTGGGGCAGGATGAACATGGGGCTACTGCCTTGGGGCTCTTGGAGTCAACCTCTCACTCAGGCCTTCCCAGGATAGTCAGCACCACAGTGAGTCCCCTTTACAACTGACAAATACCTGGCCAACTGTGTTGAGCACACAGCCTGCTTATCCAGTCCCTCCATGTTGTTGGCAGAAACTCCACATGGAAGCTTCTTTCAGTACAGTCTTTCCTTATTCTTCAGTCCTGGTAACAATACAGGCACTCCCAGACACCAATCCCTCCCTTTAGTTGATGATCTGCTCCCTGTGCCCATGGAGAAAATCTGGAAGGGAGAGCATGCAAATGTTTTTAAGTCACTGATTTGGGAAGCATAGTGGAAGAACAAAGATAAGGAAAAGGAGAAGGGCAATGCATATTTGCATAAATGCAAAATTAAAAGGACATGGAAAATTGGTTGCCATGATTTCTAATATATGCTGATGTCCTTTTATGAGCCCAGACCTGAAGGACTCTGGGCTTGTTCCAATACACTGACATCATTTATAGTGTGTGTGTTGATTTTATGGGACTTGCCTTGTTGCAATATGCCAAGGTCTTTAGAACGAGAGCCATCACCAACCTATTCTTGAAATGCAATGAACAGCATCTCCAAATCATGATCTCTGCCTAATTAGAATCATAGAATCATAGAATTGCAGAGTTGGAAGAGACCACGAGGGCCATCCAGTCCAACCCCCTGCCACGCAGGAAATCACAATCAAAGCATCCCCGACAGATGGCCATCCAGCCTCTGTTTAAAGACCTCCAAGGAAGGAGACCCCACCACGCTCCGAGGGAGTGTGTTCCACTGCCGAACAGCTCTGACTGTCAAAAAGTTCCTCCTCATGTTGAGGTGGAATCTCTGTTCCTGGAGCTTGCACCCATTGCTCCGTGTTCCAGTCTCTGCAGCAGCAGAAAACAAGCCTGCTCCATCCTCAGCGTGACATCCCTTCAAATACTTAAACAGGGCTATCATATCGCCTCTAAACCGTCTTTTTTCCAGGCTAAACATACCCAGCTCCCTAAGTCTCTCCTCATAAGGCATTGTTTCCAGACCTTTCACCATTTTAGTTGCCCTTCTCTGGACACGCTCCAATTTGTCAATATCCTTTCTGAATTGTGGTGCCCAGAACTGGACACAGTATTCTAAGTGAGGTCTGACCAAGGCAGAATAGAGTGGCACTATTACTTCCCTTGATCTAGACACTATACTTCTATTGATACAGCCCAAAATTGCATTGGCCTTTTTAGCTGCCGCATCACACTGTTGGCTCATGTTCAACTTGTGGTCTACTAGGACTCCTAGATCCCTTTCGCACATAGTCTCATTCAGCCAGGTCTCTCCCATCCTATATTTATGCATTTCATTTTTCCGCCCTAAATGCAGTACTTTACATTTCTCCGTATTGAATTTCATTTTGTTAGCTTTGGCCCAGCTCTCCAGTCTATCCAGGTCATTCTGAATTTTGATCCTGTCCTCTAGGGTATTAGCTACTCCTCCCAATTTGGTGTCATCTGCAAATTTGATAAGTATGCCCCTAATTCCCTCATCTAAGTCATTGATAAAGATGTTGAATAGCACTGGGCCCAGGACAGAACCCTGTGGCACCCCACTGGTCACCTCTTTCCAAGACGAAGAGGAGCCACTGCTGAGCACCCTTTGGGTTCGGCCGGTCAACCAATTACAAATCCATTGAACAGTTAACTTGTCTAGCCCACATTCTACAAGCTTGTTTGCAAGAATGTCATGGGGAACCTTGTCAAAGGCCTTACTGAAATCAAGGTATGCAATGTCCACAGCATTCCCTTCATCTACTAAGCTGGTAACTTTATCAAAAAAAGAGATCAGATTAGTCTGGCATGACTTGTTTCTCTGAAACCCATGCTGACTTTTTGTGATTATGGCATTGCCTTCTAAATGTTCACAGACTCTCTGTTTAATGATCTGTTCTAGAATCTTCCCTGGTATTGATGTCAGACTAACTGGACGATAGTTGTTGGGATCCTCTTTTTTCCCCTTTTTGAAGATGGGAACAACGTTTGCCCTCCTCCAGTCTGCTGGGACTTCTCCTGTTCTCCAGGAGTTCTCAAATATTATTGCCAATGGCTCTGAGATTATATTTGCCAGCTCTTTTAATACTCTTGGATGTAGTTCATCTGGTCCTGGAGATTTAAATTCATTTAGATTAAGAAGGTATTCCTGTACCACCTCTTTACTTATTTTCAGCTGGATTTCCCCTATTGTGTCCTCTGTTCCATTTTCCTCAGGTTGGTCCTCCTTTTCCTTTTCTGAAAACACTGAGGCAAAGAAGGTGTTGAGTAATTCTGCCTTTTCTCTGTCCCCTGTTAGCATTTTGCCATCTTCTCCACGTAGTGGCCCTATCATTTCCTGCTTCCTCCTTTTGCTGCGGACATACCCAAAAAAACCCTTTTTATTGTTCTTAACCTCCCTAGCAAGCCTGAGCTCATTCTGCACTTTAGCTTTTCTGACTTTACTCCTACACGTGTTCGCTATCTGTTTGAATTCTTCTTTGGTGATTTCCTCCCTTTTCCATTTCCTATACATGTTCCGTTTAAAACTTAGCTCCATTGAAAGTTCTTTAGTCATCCATCCTGGTTTCTTGAGACACCTCCCATTTTTCTTCCTCAATGGTACTGTTTGAAATTGTGCCTTCAGTATCTCCCTTTTGAGAAAGTCAAAACTGTCTTGAGGTCCCTTCTCTTTTAGTATTCTTGACCATGGAAGGGTCAATAATTAGTGGAAGGGGAGCAGACAGATAGCTGTTACTGTGCCTTACATCCCCTCCCTCCTTCTAATATTTCATAACTTGGCAACAGTGGATATTTCATGGGGTCTAGGTAGACCAGAGCAGACTGAAAATGAGGTCAAGTGAGAGTCACCCAGGACTTAATGAAGATGACTTGGAAATTCCCAACAGACATGGCCAAGACAGGATTAAGCAGAGCCCCTTAGTATCAGAGCCATCAAGTTTGAATGTGCTAATCCCCTCTTGGATGCTCCTAGCATACTCCAAAACAAACAGTGACCAGAACCCCCAATATCCCCAGAACATTTCTCCTCACACCTTTTCCTATCCCACAGTCAGTAGGCTGCCATAAACACATTCACTTTAATATCTCAGCCTTTAGTAGCAATTAATGAAATTGGAGTTTCCTTTTCTTTTAACTAGAGGAAACTCACCTAAGCATTGTCTTACACAAAAACACCCCTTTAGGCTATAATATCGGGTATAAACATTAGTCCCAATTAATAGCCAAGTGCGTGCAGTTCTTCTGACACCATCACTCTGCTGGATTACTGTGTCACCCTCAGTTTCATTTCTGAGTCTTTCCTGCAAAAACCTCTGCTCTTCAGGACTGGTAATTGTAGCTTTATACTTTCCTGAATCTATTCCTCTATCCAGCCTTTCTGCCTTAACTCTTTGCTTGCCTTGTGTGGTTTCTAGTGAATGTGACTGCAAGTATGGATTCTTCAGCATTTATTTTCAAATAAAAACCATTTTATTTACTTCAAACTCAGAGTCTCTGCAGTGATTACTGGTATACACTGGTGCAAATGTCCCACAAGTTACCCAACCTCTTGCAGCCATATCCTTGAGCTAATTCTAATTCTTCCAAATAATAGTGTAATTTTAGTGTCACGAGTGGGTCCCCTAAGGAGCCCCAGCAACTCAGATAATATAGTGACCATTTAGTACATAGGATTGCACCTAATTTGATGCCTGCCCCATAGGCAGGGCAAGCAGTTCAACACCTCATGATCTGTTGGGAATTTGGGGTACAGTGCACTGTAACTGACAGCTGTCACTACAAGCACAAATGTACATTCTGTGGTGGACAACAGGCTTTCATGTCCTACCCTAAGGGCTGTCAATGAAGAGGGGGAGGCTGTGATCAGTAAAAAGGGTGGGGGGAGATGGATAGGTTCAGTCAAAAGGGTCCCAGCTCAATTATATTCCTCCAGTTATTCTTCTGGCTCACAGTAAGCCCAGATAGGGAGCTGCAGAGAACCTTTGTTCTGCTTTTCAGTTTGGGTTTACAATTCCATTTGAGGGGAAGAGAGCATCATTTATGTCTGACAATTTGAGTTATGTTAAGGGGATGAAGGCAGTGGTGAGAACCAAGATAGAGAAGAAGTTTAGGGAGGGATGGTTATATTCCCATTTTTCCTGCTTCACTCCAAAATTTAGGGTGTCACCCACCATTGGGCATTTTCTCCAAGAAAACATTTGGTGAATTACATTTGATCTACTATCTTTCCTACCTCAAGGAAGAGTCAGTCAATGATGCCATCCCACATCATGTTTGCTTAGATCAGTACAATTTCAATACTGTAGTTCACATGGTTAAACTGTGGGGAAGGAGTACTGAGGTGTGCAAGTATGTCATCAAGTCAGCTTTCCATTTCCTCCCCATCCATCTGTGCAATTTCAAGCAACTAGGTTTTCACTTAGAGGGACAGTTTTATTTCAATAGTACTCTCCCAATGGGCTGTGCAACATCATGTGCTGCCTTTGAGAAATTTCGTGCTTTCCCTGAGTGAGCCCTATGTCTATAATCAGGCCTCAAGATTTTCTCATAGTGGGTTCTAGCGGACCTGGTCAGTGCAAACACTTACTGAAGGATTTCCCCCATTTGTCCAAATTCCTGGGGGGGGGGTCCCCCTAGATAAGGAAAAGGTGGAGCAACCTTCCACAATTTTTACTTTAATGGGCATTGAGATTAACACCATAGGTCAGCAGAATTATTTGTCTGTAGATAAGTTAACTGACGTTAGGGGGGTTAGCAGGCAGCAGAAATTTATCTTGTAGGAGCTACATGAGGTAGTGGGCCATTTAAACTTTACCTGCAAAGGCGTAGTGCCAAGTACCACATTACTTCAGTGTCTAAGTGATGTCATGTGGTGCATCTCATGACCAGAGCACCAGATTATGTTTACAGCAGATATGAGGCAGGGCCTACTAGTATAGTAGCAATTTTTGGAGGTGTAGAATGGGTTTTTGTTTTGGTGTCAGCACATACTCTTCGGTGCTCTAATGTGTCTGTCTCCTCTGGATTTGGGGTATTTTTTTAAAGATGCTACTGATGTGCCTCTGACTGGCCACTTGAGTGGGAGGAGATGAATGCAGGACCTGAACTTTTTAGAATTCTCCCCCCTCCTGGTTGCCATCTTGTATCTTTAGTACATTTTTTTGGCATGATAATGATGCTATAGTTCAGGTTATCAACTCATTGACACCTTACTGCCTGATTTATGGTCCTAATCTAAGCCTTTATACTACAGTGCCTACATTTTAACATCCAGTTCCATGTCGGGCACATCCCCAGGGTACAAAAATGTTATTGTTGATGCCCTATCTCATAAACAGATGAAGTGGCTCAGCAGCTCAATTTGAGGCTCAAGCAGTAGCCAAGTCCATGCCAGAAGTATTCTGGACCCTTGAAAGGGTGAGACTGAAAGAGTGATATGCTTAGTTCTGGCTCCTAGCGAGGAGGATCAATTAAGGGCTGTCAGTGAGTTTATAGCATTTCACCATCAGATAGACCCCATTTCCCCCATTTCAGTGGGCCACATCATGGAGTTCTGTGTGACCCTCAGACAGAGAGAGCTGTTCCCAAGGTCTATAAGGCCTAAATTGCCCATTTTGGCATTTTAAAGCTAAATTCAAATGGTGACCCAATCCTAATGATACGTTCTGCATCAGAAAGATACTTGAGGGGTGGTCCAGGTAGGATGGGGTTAGGCAAAACATCAGGTTCCCTCTTACTCCTCAGATTCTCAGTGGTTTGAGCTGACATAGAAAACAGTGTGCAAGTCCAGTTTTTAAGCAGTTCTTTTTCATGCAGCCTATTTGGTCACTTTTTAGAGGCTCTTATAATTAGTGAGTTGGTGGTTTCATCCAAAATGTTGTATCTGGGAGAGCCTTACAAGGCCAGAGTGTTACTATGGGGAGGGAGCAGGTGAGAATTGGCATAAGGAAATCCAAACTGGACCAGAAGAGGAAGGGGGATTTCATTACCTGAAGAGTTGCAAGTTGTGCCCTGTGACTTCACAACAGTCAGGGAGGAGGAGGATGGTGTGTTCTTTCAGCATGTGGATTTTGGACCATTGCAGGAAGGGTGCTGTGGGCCTTTGGCCTTGCTGACTATAACCTTTGCACCCATTCTTTCAGGATAAGTGCTGCTTCCTTAGCTGCTGCAATGGAATGTCACCAGTGCCTATTCACTGGTTAGGACACTGGCCAACATCTGATTCCAAAGAATGTGTATGCCCACTGCTCACTACAGCCTGTAAAGTATCTGCTCCAGGTGGAGTGTTTCTCTGGTGTCTAAGTGATGCCATGAGGTGAGCCTTATAGCTGGGATACCAACTTAGGGTAACAGCAAACATTAAAGGACCTACTAGAATGGCAACAACTTTTGGAGGAGTACAACAGAGCTTTATTTTGGTGTGAGGTGCTGAGCTTCAGATGTGCTCTGATGAGAGTGGATCCTCTGAATTTGTAGTATTTTAAGAGGACATTGGTGTGCCACAAACTGGCCACTACAATGGGAGGAGTTGGAGGTTACACATGACCTGACTTTTTTAGTATTCTCTCCCATCCTGGTTGCTGTTTGGCTGTGGACCAGTTCTTCAGCCTATTTTTGCGTAAGCTGGAATATCTTACCCAATACTAATTGTCTCTTCTACAAGTCTTAGATGGGTGGAAAGAGCACACACAGTCCTATGTGACCACAGATATCTTTTCTGCACCGCTACAGGTTTCTGGGATTAGAGATTGGCAGACAGTTGGCCCTCAGATAAAGACCTTAAGTTGAATAGCTGGGGAAGAGGGACATAGAACCATAAAATCAGAGGAGGGTGACCAGGATGGTGGGAGGTCTGGAAGCCATGTTCTATGAGGAGCAGCTTAGGGAGCTGGACATGTTTACTCTGAAGAACAGAAGGTGGAGAAGGGACATGATAGCAATGTTTAAATATTTGAAGGGATGTCATACTAAGGATGGGAAAAGCTTGTTTTCTGCTGCTCCAGAGACTAGATCATGGAGGAATGGGTTCAAATTACAGGAAAAGAGATTCCACCTAAATGTTAGAACTTCCTGACAAAGCTGTTCAGAAGTGGAATACACTGCCTCGTAATGTGGTGGAGTCTCCTTCTTTGGAGGTTTTTAAACAGAGGCTGGATGACCATCTTTTGGGAATGCTTTGATTGTTATTCCTGCCTGGCAGGGTTGGACTGGATGGCCCTTGAGGTCACTTCCAGCTCTATGATTCTATTATTCTAAAGCACAGTGTCCCAGGGTACTGATTGTTTATTCAGCCCTTACCCCAAGGTTTGTGTTGTGGGAAAAAGGCAGACCCCAAGTCTTTCCAAGTGCAAGGTTCACAGAGAAATGTAAAATGTACTGGCATAGGGTTTGGGCAGGTTTTTAATGTCTCATCTGAAAATACCCTCATTTGTTCCATGCTGTTGGGGTTCATTTATCAAATGACGTATTTCTGAAGACCTTCAGAGTGACTGTTGAACAATTTTAGATGGCTATGTGAGGGAGTGAGGGACTAAGTAATGAGTCTTGCCTCTCACCCATGTCAGGAAGTGTGGGAAAGAGGATGGATTTGATAGAAGAGCTAAACACCTAGAAAACACCTTGGGTGAAGAGTGTCTAGGGTTATAATAGGCCAAAGTACTGGGAAAAGAATGGGCCTTGGAGCCAGCTCTGCAAACATCTCTTTTTAAATATCAGGTTTGAGGAGGGTGGTGGGTGTGGAAGATCCCACCCTTCAATGGCCAGCCAGTGGCATGCTGTGAAAATACCCTGGTATCAGGTCCTAGGTGGCTTCTCCTTTCATGGTGAAAGAAAGGTTAAGAGGAGCTCTGGCCTTGTTCATTTCCATACTAAGGAAGTCCCTCTGCAGGTTAGGGGTTTGTATATAATTTAACAAAGTGTGGCACTAGTTTACCCCATCACCTGATGCTTTATTATGAACAGGTGTGCAAACAATTATGTGAAAAAATTCATAATCTGACTTCAAATATATCCAAAGAGCACTCTTGCAAGAGAGAAAATGTAAGACATGCATCCTATTAGGGATGGGTGATCATAAGGAAAGAATGTCAGCTCCATTTTTGTCATCTAAAAATTTCTTGGGAGATCATTGTTTAAATCCAACTGCTGTTTTCTAACCAAAGTTAGAAACTGATGTATTGAAAGAATTGCTGAATGGTAGATCAGTGTATGTAAATCCCATTGATCCAAACGTTTACTCTAGTTGGCCCTAGTAGCTGGATATAGGCCCTTTTTTGCCCTCCACACACAAGTATTTGAATTCATTCATGAGAAGTTTAAATGTGAAATATGGAAGTCACTCTCATAAATGCACCCCATCACATGGAAGTTATTATGTTTAAAGGCTTTTTTTTATGAAGTCCATCTGTTGATCCATACATCTATGCTGTTTTTATGCTCCAGCATTTTATAGCAGAAATGTCATCCCCCGCTGTCATTGAAATGCTACACTTGAATGGTAAAATAATTGGTGTGTTACTCTACCAGTCTTAACTACTGTCGAGTAGTACTGTACATTCATATTGTCTTAATTCTATGCATATATCATCTCTCTTCTCTTTCCCCTTTTTTTACTTCTATCCACTCCTATTTTTTTGATCATGTTGTGGATCTGCTGTTAATGCTATTTCCCCAGACTGTGAAGGCGACAGTGTGAATTTTTCAGGTCTAGCATGTAATTACATTGATCCTTCCAAGCAGAAATAGTTGATTCCTTATATTTTTTTAAAAAAAAGCATCACCCATCCTCATGCAAAGATAGCCACTATTTTTTTCTTTTCCACCTGTGTAGAAAGCAGACAGATAAGAATAGTAATTTACTTTCCAGTGAAGTGGCAGCATGAATTTGTGGGGAAATGAACTGCTTTATTGTTGGAGTTAATTATGGGAGTAGACAACATGAAATACAAAATCATACCCCATCTGAAAGTTATATTGCTATTACTAATCCAAAGTGACTTAAACTGTGTTCTGGAAGTGTGTAGCTGAGAATGGAAGAGAAACACAGACCCTATTGACAAGTGACAGACACATACTCCCTAGTCTTGTGAAAAATGGCACACACAAGGAGGATGGAGATGAAGCAGAAAGTGGTGTTGGCTCAGGTATGACATTTCCGGGCTAGGAGAAGAAAGCCAGATAGATCCATCAGAGTTGGGATGGAGCTAAGCCAGAGAGAAGAAGAAAGAAAACAGAATGCTGTTACATCTCTTTCCTTTAGAGGCCTTTATACTAGGCTGCCCCCAGAAATATGGTGTGTTCTATTGCAATCCCCTCATTTTGTTTTAGCATATATTTATCAAATTATTTTGAGAGTTGTTCATCTTTCTTTCCCCACCTCCACCCGAGAGGTAACAGATTCATTTGGAATTCCTTAGATCTTATGCACAAACTTTTCTAGTCATGTGAGATTTTAGGGATGGTGGATAAATAAAATCAATTATTCTAGGTTTTGTCATAGTCTTCAGAGATCTCATCCATGAGGAAACCCCAAATCCAATGATTGATTGATTGATAGCATAGATTTTTTGGGAAAAAATATTTAAAGGTCTGAAAACGACATCAGGGAGACGACAGGAGTAACTGTAGCTAATACTGTGCTATCTGAATTACTGAGGTCCATGGAAATCCCACACATGACTACCAAAAATAAATATTTCTATGGGGAACTTAATTATCTCAAATGTGGCAACAAGAGGCTGGGGTCTTTTGACCTATGTATACTGGTACTCACTGATGAGTCTCACAGCCAGGAAATAAAATAAAAATAGTTTTTATTGAAAAATAATCAGGGGAATGCACACATACACACACTCAGGCTTGAAGCACTCACACAAGGCTGTTGAAGAAAGTAGAAAATATTGGGATAGGAGAATAGAGTTCGGGATGACGGGCTATACTATACCTGTTGTAATGTACAGAGAACACACGCTCACATGCAATCAATAATTTGCTTTACTGACATGGAGTCATGTGTCAGGAACATTGGCAAAGCCAAAACTGAATTACAGACAAGCAGGACTGTAGATAAAGCACCCAGCGTGAGAAATGAAAAAAGGGGGAGGGAGACGGGGGAAGAAGATGTCTGAAGATGTCTGCACCTGGCCTCAAAGGCCTTGAGCTGGCATTCCCATGCGGGCTGGCCTCACGCCAAGACATTCCAGGCCTGAGAAAGAGCCAGGCCTGAACCAGCTATATGCCAGGGTCCTCCATGAATTCCACTTCAACACCCAGAATTCAGGGATGAGCCTGACACCTGTCCAAAGATCAGAGATTTGTGCAGAGAAGAAGAACAGCTGGAAGCACCAGGTTACCCATCAAACCAACAGAGTAATACCCTCTGGGAAACTGAGCACACTTTGATGGTGTTTTGGCCTGATATTTATACTTGATATTCCCCTTGAAGGGGTTGGTTTGAGTGGAATACAATGTCTGCCTGAATTTCCAATGATAAAGACAATGGATTCCACTGATGTGTTAATGATAGTTAATCAAAACTGATGGGTCTCAGGCAAACTTTTATTGTTTTATGACAGGTGAGAGAAAAGACCAGTTTTGCAGGCAAAGAGCTACCTTGATGAGATTATTAAATGACTCATTGTGTACATCCAGGAGAATTAGTCAATTTCCTCCCTAACTCACCAGTTTAAGGGGGGGGGGTTGCTTAATCTTAACCTGGGCTTGTCTATTAGGAATTTTAACAGGCAACTTCCTTAGGTTTTCTGAGCAAACCTTGATTCCTTGTACTTGGGAGTCCCTAGTCTACTACCAACCATGTGGAATGCCAATAATAAGCCAATTTATGAAATATAGCGAATTACTGAATTATTAAAAGAATGGGGGGAGTCAGGGCAGGTAACAACTGTGCAACCCCATTCCGCAAGTTACCTCTGCTCATATATACTAATATAAAAAGCAAGATACCCAGGTAACTCCCACAAATAATTACTTTTAATATGGTGTGTGTGTGTGTGTGTGAGCGCGTGTGTGCGCGCACACACTATGTGTTTAAGAAAGGGGAGAATCAAGACAGAAAAAAATGTTAAAACCTTGAAAATCTGTGAAAAATGATCTTAGTGAAACAAGGCAACAGTGCTTCCAAAATCTTACACAATGAACAATTTCTTTTTTGAGCTCAACTAACATTTGATGGATTTCTGGTATATGGTGTAATGTTTCTTACAAGCATTTTAGGCACAGCCTACTGTAGCACCATGCGTGGTAAATATATAAATAATCTGTTTCCTTTAGTCTCTAGAAATGATTTGTTTGCTTAACATGTTGGCAATAATTTGATGTATTATAGTCACAGCTATAGTTGTCACCAAATTACCTCAGTAAGCAAGATAGATCTTTCATTTGGTGTTCTGGAAGTCATTTTTAAGTCCATACAGGTGTTTTGTCTCTCTTGTCATTAACGTAATGTTACTTGCAGAGTTTTCTTGGACATATATACAAATTTATGATCTTCAACAAAACAACTGACTTTGGGGAAGGGGAAAAAAAGAAAATGAAAGAAACAGTTTTAAGAACTATACACTGTCTGTATACCATATAATCTGATGAAAAGTTTCATCTCAAATATACTGTATGCAAGGGACAAAGTTACCCATCTTGGGTATGCCAAACATATGCAGAATAATTGCTTTCAAGTACAGTTGTACAAAACCATCATAAACAAGATTTTTCAAAATAAATAAATAAACCATACATTCAATTCAGATTCCAAAACCAGAGGCCTCCTGTTTCTATTACTTCCTGTAAGACTTGACAGATGTGCTTTACTCTCTGCCTGCCCCCCCCCAAAAAAAACACCAAAAGAAGAAGGCAGTATTAATTTCTATGAGCAAGCATAGAGAAGTGGGAAAATACATCTTACAGAACTTCCTTTTTCAACCCCTATTTTGTCAGATAGCACATAAGTAAGTTCAGAGAATGTCTCTTGGGACTACATGTGGCCCTATTTAGGTGAAAATGGGTTCCCAGCCTCCTGGAATGTGGGCATTATATGATATGAAGGAAGAAAATCTAACAACATAACACTATTTGCTTCAGTGATAGCCGTATCTCCTGTCTACTCTCTCTGTTCTTAAAATGGCTATTTTATACAGATACTTAATGGAAATGATTACTAACTAAACATACACCACAAATGGTGTCATCATCAAATATTGAAAGATACCCTGGGCTGATAAATGTAAAGCAATGCATAGGAGGGGATTTGAAATATTTGCTTAGAAGTGTGCAGCTAGCTACTACAGAAATAATAAACAAACTAATAGATGATTGCAGCTTGAGAACATCAAAATAGTTTGTACCTAACAAAAAGCCAAGATCAATGTACAAACTAAATTAGCAACATATATACAGTAGACCCTTGGTAGCCACTGGAGTTTGGTTCCAGGATCCCCTGTGGACACCAACATCTGCGAATACTCGAGTTCCATTACATGCAATGGCACAGCATAATGGTGTCCCTTATATAAGACGGCAAAATCAAGGTTTGCTTTTTGGATTATTATTATTTTCAAGCCATGTATACTTAAATCCATGGATACCAAATCCTTGGATACAGAGGGACAACTCTAATTCCCACTGAAATCAGTCCCAGGTTAAGATTCCCAGATAAGCTGTCCTATGAATTTCAAGGGAACATAGATTTTGCCATGTCTGTTGGGACTGAATTACAACAGTATTTGATATTTTTTGTAAGTTTCCAACATGGTTAAGAAACAAAATGAGACTCCTGAGAATGTAGCTAGACTGATTCTTGCTGACTTTTAGGGTGTAAAATGGGCATAGTCAACGAGGTTCAGATCAGCAGATAGGTATGAACGGTAGACTCCGAACATACTTTCTGAAACTGGGGGCTTGTCTACAAAAGCCAAATACTCCCAGCTTGCCCCCATTCCAGATCCCTGCAGTCCAAACAATGCAGGGCATTTACCCTGATCTGCCTCCAGGCAGTCAAAACAACTCCTGGGGCAGATATGGGGCTGGAATGGGGGAAAGCCAAGATAGGGACCTTTACCACATTTTAAAAAAATATCTGGTTTAAACAGGTATCATTGGTTTGTGCCCTATATGTCTGCAGGAGCCCATCCCAGAATGTTGCTCCTCACTGCTGCCATCAGCTCCCTGGCTCTCCCAGAAGCCAGGCAGAGGGACTGCAGCACATGATCATGGCTATAGTTGTTGGGCCTTGTCCAGAATTTTGGTATTTTCAAATAACATTTTGTGTCCAGGTTGGTTTATACATGTTTGCTACTATTGATTTTTCTGGCTGGCCCAGTCTGCAGTGTCTCTTATCTTCCTTGATTCTTGTTTGCACACTGCATTTAGTGGTCCCTATGTAAACTTGTCCACAGCTGCATGGTATGTGGTAAACTCCTGCAGCTGTGAGAGCGTATTTACATATCCTCCCCAACAGGGCTTCACAGTATATAACCCACCCACACACACACACACACACACTCCTACCCAACCATTCTCTGAAGATGCCAGCCACAGATGCAGGTGAAATGTCAGAAGGAAATTCTTCCAGAACACGGCTTCACAACCTGGGGGAAAAAAAAAACAAAAAAAAACCAAGGAAAATCTAGGGATGCCAGCCATGAAAGCCTTCGACTTCACATTCTGTTGGACTTCAGCCCATTTTCTGCAAGTAATAGGCGGGAGGGGGGGGAGACTGGGCAGCTCCAGAGGTAGGATACACTCATGGGGAGCCAGCATATCCTGCCTGGTGTAGATGAGTCCTGGGTCACATCAGCAGGTAAACTGGAGCAACAACAATAGTCTGAATAGGGCTGCACAAGCAATGCATTTGAATCCTGACTAAGAAAGATAGAGTAGATTGAGACCAATTTGTATGAGCTGCAAATTGAACACAATAGCCCAGGTTGTTTCTGGAGTGGAACAGGCTCTTTTGACTGACTCAGAGATCCTAGCAAAAAAAAAAAAAAAAAAAAAATAAGTAGAGAAATAAGCTCAAACAGTTTGTTCCCAACATGACCATATATAGAAGACATCAAAGTGGTGTAAAACAGAAAGAAAGACTTCAATTATTAACATCTCTGAAGTACAACCTGGGGCAAGACTCTCACCAGTACTCTCCAATCACAGTGTTTATAAGGAGGGATTATGTAAGGTCACTGAACTTATACAATCAGTTATCTCCTCTTGGTGTCTCCATCTTTTGCAGCAGATCATGAGGAAGCTGTGGGTGGAGGGGATGTGTGGATGGTTGTTGATTGTCATCTGAGGTGAATAGCCTAGCTTAACTTCCATTTGCCTTTGTTAGTCTTTGTGTGTTTTATGTGGTGAAATGTATTCTCTCACACTGGCATGATTGCCCATTCTTGTTGCTTTTCTTCCTGTTGTTACTTAGGTGTTAGATAATGACACATGCAGGGGTTCTTCCACCCCTACATCTTTAAAAGATTGTGTTTTGTTTTTTTTTGTTTTGTTTTTGCTTTATGCTTGTCAGTTTGTGTCTGATCAGATTTCAATTTGCTGTCTTAGTCACCAAGGCTGCAAAAACCAGTCTTATCAGATAGTTGGTCAACATCCATACCCCTCCCCACTCCCTAAGTATTTCTTAAAACTTTGTTTTTGGGGAAATACCCTGGGACCTACACTGACACCCCCAGCCCGATAGCTCTATTAATAATTGGCAATATTTAATAATTAGGTGAAATGTGGCCTTCCACACATTGCAGCCATTAAAGCTGGAAAATTCCAACAAGTTACAAGGATTAGTGTTCAGAGTCAGTCAGGTATGCACTTAAGGGGGGCAGCCTAAATTCTAAAGAAATGCTAATTCACAAGGCAGGTGAATGCATGTACAACTGGCTACTCCTATCAGCCAAGGCTGGGAGACACAGACCTGTAAACAACCCTCATTCCTTCACCCTTCCTACGCAAAGGAATTTGCTTCCTCCTTTTCAGTCATAAAGTATCCACACATTAAGATGCCATTAAGATATCTGGAGTGCCTTTGTTTCACCTTGAGCAACTCTGAGAAGCATTGTCTCCTGCTATAATTTATATACTCTGGAGGCAAATATTAACTATAAAAACCTTTCCAAAATTCCATTCAAATGCTCATAGTTCATCCTCCTATCTACTCCACATCAGACTGTGTAGCCAGGCTCACAGATCCCCTTCCTGTGGACACTATGTCTATCTGTGCAGCCATTCCTGTTTTGGATCCCCACTCTACTAGTTTCTTCTGTGACATCATCTCTACAGGACAGGTGTCATATCTCCCACAACCTACTCCCTTCTCTAGTCCTGTATCCCAATATTTCCCACTTTATGTGCTAGTCTAGAATGCTTGAAGCCTGAATGAGTGCATGAATTCTGTTATTATTGTTTTTCTCAAATAAAGATCAATTTATTGTACTATCTAGCTTAATGTCTCCTCCTACAGAAAAGTCAAAAGATCTGCTATCTGTTGCCCCCTATGGCATGGCCAAGCCCATTACATTAATCCCCCAAATTCATGTTGATATTTTGACAGTCTTTTAGGACCCCCAAATGTAGAGGTTAGCACTCTTAACACAGATAACACAGATAAACATACTGCCCTCACAGGTATAGCTTATATAGACTTCACACAATCTATGCACACTTCATACATATAACACAACACATATCAAGACTTTCACCTCAACCCGTCTCTTAGAGTGTATATTTGCATCTACTTTTGCACCAGAATTTTTGGGGGTATTAGATAATCAACATATCAAGAAATGAATACTGCTTCTACTGGTAGGAATTTGGGTTGTCATCTTTCACAGCAGTAGGCAAGAGACAGGCTAGCTTTGCTAAGTGCAAAATTGGTATCTTGCTTCCCCCCCCCAGCATCAGGGTTTTTTTAGCCTCCCCAACTGCCATTCATCCAATCAGATCAGAGATCTTTACTGGTCTTCACTCTGTGATGCTAACACTTGGAGGCTAGTGGTTCTTCGATGCCTTACATATGATTGCATCAGTCATCTGATATTAGTAATCCTTTACAGTCAGGTCTGTTATAAGCCAGTAATATGTTTATACTTCCTCTCAGGCTTACCTATGTTTATAGTTAGGTTGGCTACAGATCTGGAATTAGCACTTCCAGTTTCAGGGGATCAGATTTTGCAGATATAACACCAAAACAGTACAGCATGTTAACAGCAACGTTTCATACTCTGAAAGCACTTTGAGGTGGGAACAGAGCCCAGCATCCCATACCACTGTAATCCCTAAATGAGCTTTAGTATCACGTTAAAGCACTAGGAGTCTAACTGGCAGCACAAAGCAGTCCTGCTAAGGAAAGGGGCACAAAATCCCATCAACCACACAGCAGAGGACAGGAACAAAGCATAAAGGAAGCAGCAGTTCTTACCTTCCCTCACTCAAACACACACCAAGAAGCTAAGGCTGGCACTTTTGGAAGAGATTAGACGGAGGAGTATAAGACCTGGAGGAAATTTCTAATGCTAGTGCAGATCGCCAAATGCCTTAAGAAGAAGCAAGGCGTTGTCACGGGAATTTCACCAGTTTGGCTTCTGTTAGTGATGGGCCTGCAGTGATGGGCCAGTATGCCTGTCTGGACTCTGGCCCATTTGAAGGGAGGAATAGGGAGGAACAGGCCTAATCCATGGCCAGGATGTTGGGAAGCCTGCATATCCTGGCTTGTATAGATGAGCCCTTAGTTAAACCTTAACCAACTTAGCTGATTAATACTCTAGGGGACAGTGCTGGAAGAAAAGCAGCATGAAATTAATTGCCAAGACTGTGTGGCCAACAACAGCTTTTAAAAACTATTTTTGTTATTGAGAAACAGAAGACTTTACAGGTGCCCAGCAGAAAACTTCCTGAGGCTATCTGAAACTGAGCTGTGTAAATCACCTTTTTAGGATCTACCATGTCTCCAGATCTTATGTGCATGCATTTTAAATTACACACACATTTCCTTTATTAGTCAATAGCTGCCACTCACTCCTGCAGGGAAAAGGCACAACACAGCAATTTGATATAGGATTACAACAGAGATCCCAGTGCAATGCATCTCTGTGCAAAAATGTATGTCAGCACATGCAAAGGACCCGTGGTCAAAACATATCTTCTCTAAACACATGAAGGGATCAGCAGTTACTTTTACTTTGGCTAGTGAGTAAACCACCAGTCACTAAACACTGCTGTACCTTAAACAGTTGCACAGTATGCTTTCATCATAAGTGCTGTGTATGGTTATGTTCATCTACTATTTGATGAAAGGGCAAGACAGATTAAAGAACAGTGGTTGATGTACCACACTCCTTTCTATGAATGTAAATCCTCACTTACTTCATTCTCATGTACAAAAAAGAAAAATGTTGATATGCTTCTCCCCAGTGACCAAGATTATGACAGTTTTTTGGTGCATTTTTGATATTTTTCACATTTCAGGGTGTTTTATAAACATTTCATTAAAATGCACCTTTTTTTTGCTTTTCTGAAAGACATGTTTTTGCTATTGCTGCTGATGAAAGAAAATGGAAAATGGTGATATTTTTGTTCTTGTGCAGCAGCACAAAATCTGATGGTGGTGGCTTTCTTCTTCATTGCTGTAGATCACAACTAGTGAACACAGTTCAGTCACGTAGGTCAGAGATTTGCCATCTCTTTCTGAGCCCATCATTTCAGGTGTTCCAGGAAAGGAACCCCCAACTCCTGGCTAGCTGACATACAGGGGTGTAGCTGTGGGGAATTTTTCTATACTCTTCAAATTTCTAACATTGCAGTATTGTAAAGTTTCAGTTGAGCATTTAGAAATACAGTTCAGGCACAAAAAGAAAAGAGTCAGGTAAAGACACAAAGGGAATGGGAACACAGCCAATATAAGAGTTCTAAGTGTGAATGATTTTCAGTGTGTCACTCTGCAATAGTAAACATTTGGAGCATGATGGAAAATTTCTTTTGGTGGAACCAGAATTCATTCCTCTTCCTATTGATGCAGTCCTTTTGACTTATACAACTGAGTTCAACTTGGTGCTTCAAAAGCAGTTCAGGCTGGCTACAGATAAACATGGCTACCCTTTTGAAGTGTCCAAGTCCTTATTTGCAAAATTAATTCCAGATATATTTGGCACTGAGAGAAACAGTTAAGATGGATGGCTCCAGGAAAATTGATGAACTTCAAAACACTCACTATATTCAGACACGTTTTACTTTAGGTGCACACATTTTAATAAGGTCCCTTCTGAACAAATTAGTCATAATATAAAGAATCTATTGGTTTTTCTCATATATTAAAAAAAGAAAAACTCAGAGGATGAATCTTAAGCAACTGATCCATAAGCCAGTGGGAAATGAACAAAATGATTTTGAGATCTCCAAATGCATTGCCATGAACAGGGAAACTGTTTACTCAGTGGGATTTCCCCTTGCTTTAATTCAGTTGTTTGCTGTAACTCTTGCATTTAGTCAGATTATTAAGGATCAGAAAATAATAAAAAAGAAGTGAAGTTACCCAGTTTATGAATAGAGGTGATGATATCTGTGGATGAACAGGACTTCAACTATTGTGGGAAGGAGCAGGCAGTGATCCTGATTATATATACACCTTCATTTGGGTCATTGTCAATCACTGTGACCAAATAGGTGGTAAATGACATGTGGATTGGAAGGCGTTCAGAGATCTCCCCATGAGTCATAGTAACCACAGTATCTGAATGAATGCACTTCTCTCCTTAGAGGCCAGATTGGGGTCAGCCTGTAAACAAGTTTCAGCAATCCATTTTGTTCTATTTTCTTTGTCTAGCCTTTGCAGAAATCTTAATGTGCCATCACTCTAAATATCTTATCACTGGGTTTGCCAGCTTCTCAATGGTGCAGCTAACATCCAGGCTGATGGCATTTGCATTGACATTGTCTACCTTCATTGCTAGTGCAACTTCATGTTTTGTGACATTTCAGTGACACGATGTTTAATAGGCCCCTGTTTTTAAGTATTCATCAGCTTAGACAGCCAGGTTTTTGAATAGGGCCATTAACTATATTTTTCCAATGTTCCTTTCTAAACTATGAGTAGCCTACTCTTGGATTCCTCAATATACATTTTTTATTTGACATCAAGTTATGATTCCCTAGACTGGATGAAAGTACCAGTTAATTTCCCAGACTGTCAAAGGTCTCAGCTTAAATCTAGCTTTCAAGGAGATCTTATTTAAATGGCTAACACTCGTAGAGTGGCTATTGAAAACACATTTGCCCATACCAAAGAGGTATTCTGGGATATTTAGCTTAAAAAGTAACATTAATAAACTCTGGACCTAAATGACATTTTATTAGTCAGCATCCCACTTAAACTTATTTTATCATATGCAGTGGCCCCAAAGTGAGCTCAGGCTCTGTATGCTAGCCACCTTAAGTTACACCACCTTGGTGTGGTTTGCAAAAATGCACAAGTTGAGATTTTATGCTCATTGTGTAATGTGCTGTCATGCTAAAAGGTATTAAAGTATCAGTGCTGAAAATGCAATTCTTTGCCACCAGTGGAGATTTTACCTGCCCTATCACTGTAACTTCAGTGGTGGAATATCTATACTGGCTGGGGAACTCCACTAGTAGAAAGGCACTTAACTAAGGCCACACTGGCAGCTAGTCTTTGGTACACTTTGTATTCTAAGTGATCTAAATTTAAATAAACAATAGGCTGTTGACACTCTGCAGAAATAATGCAGTTTGACACCACTTTACCTGTCATGGCTCAAGGCTATGAAATTCTGGGATTTATAGTTTTCTGAGGTATTTAGCCTTCTCTGCCAGAAAGCTCTGGTGCCACACAAACTACAAACTACAAACCCTAAGATTCCATAGGATGGAACTATGATAGATAATGCAGTGTCAAACTGCATTATTTCTTCAGTGTGTCAACAGCCAAGGACATTAAAATTATATGCATTTTCCCCTTTTGTGTGCACATCAATGACCAGGTGGATAGCTGCATCTGTTGTAGGAACCCAATCTAGCATTGTAAAATCAGGCTGACTAAAATAGATTCCAGGACAGTGGTCATACTGGCTGGGGGATTCTGAGAGCTGTAATCCAAAATGAAACTTGGCTAGCTCTGCACATGGTGTTAGGGGAACCTGCTGAATTAGATAGGCTGCAAAACAGGGCAATGGGAGGATCCCGGAAAATTGAAAACAGGTGAGTGTTTTCCTTATGTGAGGGGAGTACTTCCATCCAAAGATGGCAGATCTTACATCCAGCCCATTACAAATATGCCAGACATGAAGAGGCACAGCCCTACATAGTTTTTTAAAATTATTCTATAAACTCACCACCATACAGGAAATACAGTATGTTGGGCTGCTCCTCCATCTGCATCTGATGGAAAAGGAACTTGTCAGTTGAGGAAATGGAGTAGAGAAATGGAATATCCACCAAGAGATATGCAAACACCAGACTCGTTGGATGTGGTGATGAATTTCTGAGCCAATGCTGGCTAGCAAAGGAACAATGCACTGTTTCCAACTTGCATGGTTCAGTAACACATGGAGCTACGAAGTTACTTTTTTAGTATGAACAGTTTGTGAGAATGGTATATAAAAATAATGGCGGAGACATGAAAACAACCAGAATGTGCCTCCAAGTTAGTGCACTAAGGCAAATTAAAAGGGTATATTAAAACCGAGACATCTAATCATATTTAAACCAGTTTCATTATTTTTAAATGCTTGGCTCCTGATTTTGTAATATTTGGGATTGACAGCCTGAAATTAGCTACATAAAAACTCAATTAACATCAGAAATGTAACCCTCCATTGTGCAGCTGGGGCATCCCAAAAGAAGAAGCAACGTTACTAATAAAATTTCACGAAAAGAATTTGTAATAGTAGAATGCCAATATGTTCTAATTCCATCCAGCTCTTTTCAACACAAAGTAATGCTGCTGTCAAATATGCAAATATAGACCATAGCATGTATAACAGCTTCATTTAACTGTACTTCAGCAGCAATTTTAAACTTGTATACATAACAGTGGGATTTACCCAGCACATTTATTTCTAATATCCCCAAAGTAGATTATTTAGATTTGTAGACATTTTAAATTTGCATATCCAGTTCTGTGTTCATTGGCCCAAAAATAAATTACATGATCTCAAATACATACCAAGGAATATTCATTATATAAGCAGAATGGTTGAATGAAGGCTTCAGTAATTTTCGCTCCTCCATCACCTGAACCTGGCTCAGGCCAGAGGGTAGATACACTGCAGTGTAATTATGAGATACAATGTACACTGGAAACCAACTCACCAACTACACATGTACATGCTTCCTTTTACTATCCAGAGCACACCATGTGATCAATACTGTTCTCTGTACCTAAATCTGAAGTACAATTAGCCCTTTGAAGTATAATTAGCGCCTTGGCTGCGGGGGGCGGGCGAATATTGTTAAAACTATTGTAGTCAGCTCAAGATTCAAAGAAACAGATCTATAAATCTTAATGGTACTCAGAAGAAACATATTACATAATAATCCAGCAGAATAACATAAGGACCAAGCTAGGCATTATACCTAGTAAGCAGTGTGCAGCTTTGCATGCCAATATTTCATAAAGAAATTCCTCTGTTCTCCATTTCCTGGAGGACACAGCTCTGTGTACCACCCAGTCTGGCACACACCTCCTCAAGTACCCCGATGCCTTCTGGTGACATGGAGGAAGATAGTCCATTGCTAGTTCCAAAGTAAGTCTTCAGTCAGTGCAGTTGGCTTTTGTCCATAGGACCACCTTTTTGTCACTTGCCTAAGGCAGAAGAATGTTATGGGTCTGCCCTGATCATCAACAGTCTTGTCTAGATGGACAAAATACCCCATCTTGCCCTTGTCTCAAAACCCTGCAGTCCATACAATGCAGGACACTTGCCCTGTTCTGCCCCTGGGCAGTCCTTATAACAGAGACAGGGCTCAGATGAGGGTAAGACAGGGTAGATCCAAATATAATGTTATAACATAATACCTGGTTTACCTGTTACTGTCGGCAAACAACAGATTGGGCCCCGTGTGTCCACAAGAGCTCGTCCTTGTAGGCTGGCTGGCCCTTGCTGCTCCTACTGTGGTCTCCCTGGCTCTCCCAAAAGGCAGGAAGCAGGTCTGCAGCAGGTCCACAGCATGCATCCAAGGCTGGTCACATGCAGGCAGCCTTTGTCACAGGTTGCGGGACTCCTACCTGTCTTTCAAGATAGCAAAGAAAATAGAGAGGAAAATGGCAGTGGCAGAGGCTCCTGTGATGGCCTGGTGTGCCCAGCAGGACTTTTTCCCACTCTGTGAAGGGAACGGGGAAACAATGGGCCACATCCAAAGTGAGGATACACCAGTGAAGAGCCGGCATAGCCTGGCTTGTGTAGATGAGCCCAATAACTCATTTGCCTACAGGTCACCATATGCCAATAACTTTATATGATTCATCTAGGCCTGAGGTATATAACCTTTTGGGTCCCAAGGTCCACATCCAGCATCAGTTGATGGGGCAGGCATGTGTACACAGATACACAAGTGCACATGCACTTCCATCCCACCCCCACACTTGCTTCTCCTCCAGCCCTGGAACCCACATGTCTGTCCATGCTGAATGAGGAGAGTTAACCCGCCCCTCCTTGCCCACTGAAATCTAGGAATAATTCAGGCGACAGTGTGGTCAATGAGACTACTGGAGGAAAACAACAGTCTCACAAACAGAAATCACAGGAGGATGTTTTGAGGTTTTCCATCTCTCCCATTTCCCCACAGTCTTCAAGAAGATTGTGGCTTACCGGGTTTCTTCTACAGTACAGCCAAAATTATCTACTAGACTGCAATAAAAAGTGGAGGAGGTCTCACTGGCTTTTCAAGTTGCACAGCAAGTGACCATAAACCTCAAGTTCTCCTCCTGCAGCGAAGACCTGATGAAATATTCTCTGCTAGGCCTGTTTCTCTACTAGGCCTGTGTACTCTCTCTGTATTGTGAGGTTCATCAACCTCAACCTGCAGATGACAAGCCATGGTGTCTGTGCACATCTATATGCATGCATATGTTGTGTGTGTGTAAGAGGGGTGGGACTTGCTGTTACCTATAGCATAACTTCTCTCATTTTATTTTTTTTAAAAATGTTATCCTACTTTTCATCTATACTAGCCAGGATATACTGGCTCTCTACTAGTTTATCCTGGCTGTGGAGGTGGCTTGTCTCCCCTCCATTACCTGGATAAAACCAGCTAGTGTCCAAACAGGCAACTGCCCCATCACTGCAGTTGCCACCATTTTTTCCACTGCTGTGCAACTTAGAAAGGGGGCTCACAATGTGTGACTGCAGGCCCCCTGCATGTGATCAGCCTTGGTCACATGCAACAGGATCCCTGCCTGGCTTCTGGGAGAGCCTGGCAGCTGGTGGAGGCAGCAAGGGACAATGTTATGGGTCAGGCTGCCACAGAGACTTGGGGTCCAATCTGTCAGTACCAGATTAAACTGTGTATAGTGCATTTGGAAGACTTTACAAAAGAGTCTGGAGTAATAAACATCTGAGGTGAAGCACAAAAATCAGTGTGTATAGAGCCATTGTACTGTCTGTTCTCGTTTACGGGTCTGAAACATGGGTCACATATCGCCAACACTTACAACTCCTCAAACACTTTTATCAGTGCTGTATATGCACAATCCTAAATATATACTGGACTGACTATGTGACGAATGTTGCTGTCCTTGAGCAAGCAGGGATTACCAGCATTGAGGCCATGATATTGAGAACATAGCTGTGCTGGGCAGGGCACATTTCTAGGATGGAGGACCATCGCCTCCCAAAAATAGTACTCTATGGTGAACTCGCCACAGGTCAGCATAAGAGGGGCATTCCAAAAAAGTGATACAAGGACTCCCTGAAACAACATCTCAGGCTTGGCCAAATTGATCACCAACAATGGTCCGCCCTGGCCTCACATTGGGAGGCATGGAGACACACTATCCACAATGCTGCAGCCTTATTTGAGAACTCACACCGAAGAAGTCATGAACAGAAACGACAATGCAGAAAGAATCACAACCCAGAAACATCACCCAAGGAGACTGTCTGCTGTGCTTTCTGCAACCGGATATATTTATCTCAGATTGGACTTTTTAGTCATCAGCGCGCTTGAAGAAAGTGTGGGATGAGTCCTTCCTGAATCTTCGTTTGCGAAGAAAAGCCAGAGAAAGAGATTAAAATGTGGTAAAGGGTCCTATCCCAGCTTGCCCCTGTTCCAGTCCCATATCTGTCCTGGGGTCATGAGGAATGACCCAGTGTAGATCAGGGTAAATGCTCTGCATCATCTGGACTGCAGAGCTCTGGAATGGTAGAAAGCTGGGACATTTGGCCAGTGTAGACAAGCCCCTAGTCATAGTTCCATTTATCCCATAATGAATTGCCAAAACTATTTACAATATTCATGTTAGGTTCCAGTTCCACTGGGCTCTACCATGCAGGCCTACAAAGAGCCATTTCTGCTGGCTCAGAGTTGTTTGTTTGTTTATATAGTGCAGCCTCTGTACATGGTGCTTTACAAGTAAAAGTACAGCAAAATAGTTTCCTGCCCTCAGGCTTACAGTCCAGTTAAAACATGACAGAAAAGGAAAAAAGGATGGCAATGTGGGAGGGAATTATGCCCAGCAGATACTGTCTCTTCTTATCCTCCAAGGCCACAGTAGTGGCAGCTGGAATGAAGGGATAACATTTCATTTGCTTCTGAGCCTAGGCATGATCGAGTTGTGCCTGCTTCTTCTTTCCCTCTAAGGCTAGGGCAGTGGAAGTTGGGATGGAGGGAAGGTCTTTCATTTGCTTCCATTTTGCACCCCAATTTTAATTTCAAAGGTTGGCACTCTGGTTTAGCTGCAATCTAGGGCATAATTAAGAAGAAACAAAAGCAAACAAATACCTTTAGTCCCCTGTATCTGCAGAACCAATATCTGTGGTTTTAGTTACCCATGGGACACAAAATAGTGGACACATACCATGGAGTTGTGCTGGAAAATGCCTAGAGAGGCATCATTCTAGGCATCTTCTAGACACAACTCTGTGGTATGTTTTTACCATAAGTCCTTTTATAATAGTATGGTTTGCTGTTATTTGCAGTTTCCAATGTCTACAGTAAGTTTGGAAACCACACCCCTGTGGATACAGGAGTCCGACTGTACATTGAGGCTATAACCAAAATGATATCTTAGTGCACTCTTTTATTTTCCTCCTGTAAAATCATTACCTTTTCTTCCATTGCAGGGGTATAATTCTTCACTAATTTTCTTCTTGAAGGAAGCAATGAATAATTCTAGCAATTTTCTTCCCACTTTAAGAAAGTCTTCAAAAACCACAATTTTCAAAGGCTATTCACAATTTTGTACTTATGCTGTGTAAAATTCACATGTATCTGTTTTGCACAGAAAATAGCGTTTTTTGCACAGGAAATAGTATTTGGCTGTTTTCTATGCAAATCAACCACATGAAAATTTTGCATAGAATAAGCCCTTAATTACAGCATTTTCTGTACAGAAAGCAGTATTTGTCAGGACATTGGGACATACAGTAGATTTATCCTGTAAAGAGCTGAGAACTTGCAAACAAGCTTCAGAGTTAGCTGGGTAAATGTATCAATATTGACTGAGCCCAGGAGCTGAGCTGGTGCAGAGCTGACTCAGGGAGTGGATAGGAACTCTGCAGAGCTGGGTATTTAGTTTGTCCTATAGAGCTGAACTGAACCGTTCTGTGTTGGATTTCACAGAGCGAAGATGTTTTTTCTGATTCCTGTATATGACTGTAAATATATTCTTTATTATGCCCAAGTAAACAGAAGCAGTTTATTTTAGACACAAAGCTATGTGTCTGCGCCTTTATTCTTATGTCTGAAGGAACAACACTCTGCTGTCTATTCTATGCTGCCTGGGACCTGTTTACGTTCCCAGTGTGCAATACCACCTGACAGTATTTTCTGTGCAGGAAATAATATTTTTGCACAGAAAATGCTGTGTACCTGTGCAGAAATGCTGTTTTGTTCACAAAACAATCATGGCTGAATTTTACACAGAATAAGTCTCAAGAATCAAGTCTCAAGGCTGTTATCAGTACTTTTCTTTTCTTTTCATCATCGTTTGTTGACACTCCAGAAACATGTTTTCAATCATTTTCTGAACATTTTCAAATATTCTTTGCAACCTTGCTCATATGTGAGGGGTGAAAAATTACACTTGGGAAGAACATTGCAACACAGACAAAACATTATGACCTCCAGCACCAGATATAAGAAGTGATAACTCAGACGTCACTAACAAAGTGTGCAAATGTTTGTGGTACACACAAGCTCTGCAATGCATAGGAAATACCTTCACAAACAATTTGGACATCAATTTGAGAGACAATTTTGGTCATAAAGGCTTTCCCCCAGCCTATCATTCTTCAGAGGGACTGAAATATAACTCCTATCATTTCCAGTTGGCAATGGGGTTCAGACAGTTTCTATTACAACTTACAGAAATGTAAGAACTGATTTGTTAAGTCAGCTCAGGGTCCATCTAGTCCAGCTTTCAGCTTCCAAAAGAAGGCAGATTTTTCTCAGGAGCAGGACATGAAAATAATAGCCATTTCATGTTGACAGTCTCCAGAATCTTGGATTTATATAAAAAAAGAAGTGTTAGTATGACCTACTACTCCCTCCCCATGATATCTCATAATTTGAAATATTGGACACTTTTTGAGTTCAAGTTGGCTGGGGCAAACCAAAAAGGTCATCTGGAGGTCACAATAACCTGGGCTGTGTCTTAGAACTATTTTGGTAAGCAAGCCATATTAGGATTGTGTGGAAGCCCCTTAATAAACCCAGTCATTAAGAAGGTATGTGCTAATCCTTTCTTCCAGCCTTGGGCACCTCAGCAATAATCCATTCAATCAAACAATTAAGTGTTCATTCCCAAATCCAGTCCTAAGGAAATCTCTCCTGTACCACCTCCTGTCCAACCTTGTGAGGTTGTCATAGACTAATCAATTTCTGTCTCCCGGCCATTAACACAATCAGTTGAGTTTAGGTTTCTTTTGTTTATCCTGTGGGAAAGCCATCCAGGCTTTGTTCAAACTAAAGTACCCCTTCAGTATATGAAATAGGATATAAATATTAGTCCCCCAACAATAGAAATATGTGCCACTGTGAATGAACCCAGCCACTCTCTTTCTTGGCGCACACCCAGATGAGAACCTCCTGTACCACCCTCAGACCCCTGTCTGAGCATCTTTGCTATACAAAACTTTTCTCTTCAAGACTGGTAGCTATCATCCTATAGTTTCGAAGCTCTCCCTCTATCCAATCTTTCTGTCTTACTCCTCTTTAGCCTTGTATGGTTCTTAGGAATGTCTGCTGTGTGGGAGAGAGTTCACTTTTTGTTATTTCCATTAAAAATATTTTATTTCACTTTAAAACTAGACTGCTTTCTACAGTTAGTACTGGTATATGTAGGTGAAAAGATCCTAAAGTTACCCACCTTTCACAGGCTTCTATTTGAGCAAATAATTTCCCCAAATAATAACAATGATTTTGACATCACTTATGAGTCTCTAAAGTACCCCCATCTCTTAGGGTTACTGAAGGAAAGAAGGTGAACGGGTAGGGAAGAAAGGTCACACTTTGAAAATGTAGGGTAATGGTCATGATTTACGTCTTTCCAGATCCTATCACATTCCATCCCACTTCCACAAATGTGTAAATATGGTTTACATTCTGGATATCACTCGGAAGACTTCTGCATCTGAAGAATTGGGGTTTTGTCCTCAAAAGCTCATGCTACCTGTTAGTCTTAAAGGTGCTGCTACATTCCTTCCCCCTCCCCATCCCTTCCTCATTTTTATGCTGCAAGAGACTAAAATGGCTACTTCTTTGAATGTATATATAAACTTTTTTAGGATGTTTATGGATACCTTTCACTAGTTAACAACTAATTATCCAGTTTTGTCTAATTGCCCAGATTTGTTTAATAAAACAAAGAAATCCTTACTAAAACAGTGCTTGCATCTGTTACCACATCTTGAAGACATTACACTGGGATTGATCAAGAGGAGTGTGTCTGACACTGTTGGAACTCAAAAGTCAGTTTCTATAAGGTTCAGCATTATTGGAAAGTCAGGAATATTTCCCTCTAGTTACTCTTTAACTTTGATGGCTGACTCAAAGAAACCAATATTGATTCTATTTTAAAAAGTAAATAAATCTTCATTCCACTTTTTTTTAAAAAAAATATTTATTCATTCATTTCATAAGCAGGAATCAGACATATTTTTCTTAGTTCTTTGCATTCTTTGCATTGCAGAAATATGGTAAATATTTTAATAATTGTTATTTGCACTTTCTAATGTTTTAGCAATTAATTCTGGTAGTGCTTCTAAGAAAGTTCAGATATGGTTTGACCAATTATTGCTAAGTCTTCAAGCTAATTACTGGTGCTTCCTCTGCCTCCAGCTATTTCTGTAACTTGTTTATGCTGGTTGTAAATTGAGAGTTCAGAAAGGAGTTTAACTTCATTCCCAAACAGATGAAAATAGTTTCTTTCACATTAACTTTTTGAGTCTGGAGACAGAGAACAAATAAATGTATTTCACTCTTCAATGGATAAATAGATTTATGTGAAGATATGTGGGAGATTTATTGGGGGGGTGTTTAATAGTGTAAGTACAGTTGTCCCTTCATATTTGCTGGGGTTTGGTTCCAGGGCCCCCGTGGATACCAACATCCGTGAATACTCAGGTCCCATTATATGCAATGGCATAGCAAAATGGTGTCCCTTATATAAGATGGCAAAATCAAGGTTTGCCTTTTGGATTATTATTTTTTAAAGAATATTTTAAAGCCATGAATACTAAAATCCATGGATACCGAATCCAGGGTTACAGAGGGACAACTGTATTGGTTGTTTTGCCATGTCATCACCAGTATTCTGATGATATTGAGCTCTGTTATTCTTTTCCACCTAATTCCAAGAATTCTGTTCCTGCACTAAATGGATGCCTGACAGCTGTAATGGTCTCAATAAGGTCAAACAAATTGAAGCTTAATCCAGATAAAATAGATGTGCTCCTGATCAGTTGAAAGACAGAACTGGGAACAGGGATTAGCCTATGTTAGATGTGGCTACACTCCCCTTGAAAACACAGGTTTGCAGTTTAGGGGTACTTCTGGATTCAGCTCTGAGCCTGGAGGCACAGGTTTCAGCAGTGGTCAAGAGTGTTTTTCTTTTTTCTTTTTTTTTTTAATTATTTTTTATTCATGATATTTATCAACATTAAAAACATATTATACCAAACAGGCAGAGAATATCAGTATCAACATATTCATCCATCACGTATCTACCTATGTACATGTCAGATATTTGTTTCATATCTCTTTGAATATCATGTACAACACACATACATATGTATACATCTCATCCTTTAGTCAGCTTACTATACATCTCTTATATTCATTCATTTTGTATGTTTTCATTTCAATCATATTCCCAGTCTTCCCTTCTCTTTCATAGTTTTTTTTTCCTCCTCCTTCCATCCTCACTTTCTTCTGTCTCTCTGTCCCTATATCACACTATTCATGCAAATATAACCATTCTTCTCCATTCTCTCTTTTTCTCTCATTCCTTTCCTCATCTCTCTCATTCATGACTTCCTATCTAGTTTCCCCATGTTTCTCAGTATTTATCTATGTGCATCATTCAATGTTTAAATAGATATACATGTATAAAATGTTTATGGATTTCTACTTCTTTTTTGCTTTCCCTTTAGTGTTGGTTTCATATATTTATGTGGTTTCTTGAATCATTTTTTTTTTTACTTCCCATTTCACCTTATTTGAAGATTAGAGTTTGTTTGACATTTGTATTTAATGTTTAGTATTTAGTTCACTGTCTTCCAGTTTCTCTCTCTCTCTTCCTCCCTCTCTCTTCCTTTTTTTTTTTCTCTCTCCTCTTTATGATTAATATTCATGTTGCTGTTACAGTACGGATCTATATGTGTGCAGACCCATATATATCTGCTTATATCTATGTAGTACGTAAACTGTGGGTATCTAGCTTATTCCACATTAGTTTTTGACTTTTGTTTGCTTTCTAATGTATTGTGGAGTTTTTTATTCTTGTTTCCATATATTTTGATACCATGATCCAATCTTCTTTGAATGTCCCTAAATCTTTTCCTTTAATTAACGTTGTCAATTTGTCCATTTCTATCATTTCGTATAGTTTCTCAAGCCATTGATCTCTGGACGGCGTTTCTTTTTGTTTCCATTTATTAGCGAATATTATTCTGGCAGCTGCCATCATATAAAAAATCATCTTTCCACTTTGTTTTTCTAATTCTTGGTCTATCATTCCTAACAAGTATATTTCTGGTTTTAGTGGAAGCCTGATTTTCAAAATGTCTTGAATTGTTTTTTGAATCTGTACCCAATATTTTTTAGCTTCCTCACACGTCCACCACATGTGAAAAAATGTTCCGTTTTTACTATCACATTTCCAACAATTCGGTTTTGTCTTCTTATACATTTTTGCTAATTTGGACGGTGAAAGATGCCATCTGAAATACATTTTATAAACATTTTCTCTGATATTTTGCGATAGTGTATACTTTATCCTTGTATTCCACATTTTTCCCAATTATGTATCTCAATTGGATGACCGACGTTTTGTGCCCATTTTATCATATTTTCCTTTATTGTCTCCTCTTCAGTTTCCCATTTAAGTATTAACTTGTAAAATTTTGAGATCATATTTTTGTTTCCAGCTTGTATTATTTTTTCCAATTCTGACCTTGTATCCTCAAATCCTTCTAATTTTATATCAATCTTAAATCTCTCTTTTAGTTGCCTGTATAAATACCAGTGACATGTAAAACCTTCTCTTTCTAGTTCCTCTTGACTTTTCATTCTGATGTGACTTCCTTCTCCCGTTAATATATCTTTGTACATGATCCATTTGTTTGTTGGCACACCTTCCCGGCTGAATAGAGCTTCATGTGGGGAAGCCCATAAAGGAATCTTAATACATAATCTATTTTTATGCTTTTTCCAAATTCTCAGTAAAGACTTCCTAATTAAATGATTGTTAAAATCTTTATTCACTTTATCCTTATTATAAAACATGTATGCGTGCCATCCGAATCTATTATTGTCTCCTTCCAATTTTAGTAATTTGTCATCTTCTAATATAACCCAATCTTTAATCCATAATAGGCAGCATGCTTCATAATAAATTTTCAAATTCGGGACATTTAAACCACCTCTTTCTTTGGAGTCTTGTAGCACCTTCATCTTTACTCTCGGTTTCTTCCCTGACCAAATATATTTCGATATTTCCCGTTGCCAATCATTAAACACTTTTTCGTTATGTATTACTGGAATTGTTTGAAACAAAAATATCAATTTTGGTAGTATATTCATTTTGATCACCGCAATTCTGCCCAAGAATGAAAGTTTTAAATTTTGCCAATTCTTCAGGTCCTTTTTAATTTTCGTCCATATTTTCTTGTAATTGTTTGAGAATAAATCAGTATTTTTATTTGTTATTTCAATCCCCAGATATTGAGTTTTCTTGACAACTTTCCACCCTGATTTTTCCATTAGGTCATTTTTTTCTTGTCTTGTCATATTTTTTGTTATTATTACTGTTTTTTCGCTGTTAACTTTTAATCCTGTTAATAGGTTAAACTCTTCCAAAACCTTTAGTAATGTCTTGATCCCCCTGGTTGGTTCACCTAAAGATATGACCAGATCGTCTGCATACATTCTTAGTTTATATTCTGTTTTCCCCACCTTGATTCCTTGTATCGTGCTTTCTTCTTTGATTCTTTTATTCAATAATTCCATCACCATTATGAATAGAAGAGGGGACAGCGGACATCCCTGCCTCGTGCCTTTTCTAATTTGTAATTTATTCGTCTTTTCCCCATTTATTAGCAGTTTTGCTGTTTGGGACCAGTAGATTGCCTCTATCCAGTTTGTAAATCTCGGCCCCACATTTATTGCTTTTAAGATCTCAAACATTACTGACCATTTAACATTATCAAAGGCCTTTTCGATGTCTAAAAAAATTAAGGCCAGTTTCTTGTCTCCATGGTTCTCCGCATATTCTATTAAGTCTAGCACATGTCTTGTATTATCTCTTAAATACCTTCCTGGTAGAAACCCTCTTTGTTCCTCCTCAATCCAGTCTTTCAAAACCTTCTTTAATCTGTGGGCTAATATATTTGTGAATATTTTATAATCAACATTTAACAAAGATATTGGTCTGTAATTTTTTGGTTCTTGTGGGTCTCGGTTCTCTTTGGGGATTAGTGTTATGTTAGCTTCTTCCCATGATTTGGGATAATTACCTTTTTTGATAGCTTCCAATGTCTTTTTCAATGGTATACTGAGATGGTCTTCCATTATTTTGTAATACTTTGGGGTGAAGCCATCCGGACCGGGTGCCTTGCCTATCTTCAATTTCCTTATTGCTTCTGTCACTTCCATTATCGTTATAGGTTGATTCAGACTTTGTTCTTGTTCTTTTGTAAGTTTAAGTAAATCTTGTTGTTTTAGGAAATTTTGGATATTCCAAATATTTCCGCTTTGATTATATTGTTTCCCATACAGATCTGCAAAGTAGTTTCTGAAGCATTTTTTTATTTTTTCCTGATCTGAAGATATTTCTCCTCCTTCTTTTACTTTGGCGATATAATTTCTATTTCTTACTTTCCCGAGTCTATATGCAAGCCACCTGCCCGGTTTGTTTGCTTGTTCAAAATATGTCTGTTTTATAAATTGCAGTTTTTTCTGCAGTTCCTCCGTTGTTTCCATTGATAATTGTTTTTGTAATATTTTAATCTCCGTGCTAATCTCTTTTTGGGAAGGATCTCTTTGAAGTTGTTTTTCTTTCTGTCTTATTTCTTCCTTAATCCTTATTGTTTTCTCATTTTTCTTTTTATTTACTTCAATATTTTGTTGTATAAAGAACCCGCGCATGACTGCCTTAGATGCTTCCCAAACTGTGATAATGTTTGTTTCTTCCTTTAGATTTTCTTCGAAATACCATTTTAATGTTTGCTTTGCTTTCTTTATTATTTCTTCTCTTTGTAAAAGACAATCGTTTAATCTCCAATTATATTCTTTTTTTTCTCTTTTCGTCTCTAATATTACTGGATTGTGATCTGTCCAGATCCTTGGGAGAATGTCTATTTTCTGTACCTCTTTGCACATATTTCGAGATATCATAAAAAAGTCTATCCTCGAGAAAGAATTATGTCTTTGTGAATAAAAAGTATAATCTCTGGCTTTTTCATACTTATGCCTCCAAATATCTACCAGGGATAGATTCTCTGTCATTATTTCAAATGTTTTTGGCAATTTCCCTTGTTTTTCTTTCACTTTTTTTGCTGATTTCCTGTCTATTTCTGGTGATATCACTCCGTTCCAGTCCCCACATATCAGCACTCTGTCGTGTTCATAATCTAGTATTTTTCCCATGAGTTTTTGGTAAAAGTCACTTTTCTTGTCCAATGGTGCATATAATCCAATAATTAATGTTTTTTTCTGCTGTATTTTTCCTATTACTCCAATGAAATGCCCCTCTGGATCTCTGAATAATTCTTCTGCTTGCACCTCCTGTTTTGTATATATTACTACCCCCTTTTTTTTCTCTTTAGCCAATGATGTAAATTCTTTTCCTAATTTCTTATTTTTGAGTAGATGAGCATCTTCTTGTTTTATATGCGTCTCCTGTAAACAAATTATATCTAATTTTTCCTTTTCTAAAAAGTGGAATATTTTCTTTCTTTTTTCTGGTATATTCAATCCATTTACGTTCCAAGTTCCAATCCTTTGATTTCTTTTCGCCATTTTGTTTCTTCAAATCTATGTTCCCACTGCCCCTTCCTCTTCTTCTTCTTTACTTTCTTATTCTTGAATTTCTTCTTCCTCTTCCTCCTCTTCACCTAAATCTCTATCCTTTTCCCCACCTTCTTCTTCTTTTCTCACTTTTGATACATCTCCATATTTTATTCCTAATTCCTTCCTATACTTCTCTAAAAATTCTTCTGCTTTTTGGGGGGTGTTGATTTTGAAGTTCTTCTGTCTAAATCTAAATGTCACTCCTTCTAACTTCTCCCACCTGTATCTGATTCCATTTTTCCGTAGTTCAGATGTCAATAAATTGTAATTTCTCCTTTTCTTCAAAATCCTCAGGGGAATATCCTTAAAGATCATTATTTCACTTCCTTCTATCTGAAATCTCTGTTCAAAATTTCTTTGGAGTATCATATCTCTAGTTTTCTTTCGAATGAAATATACCACCACATCTCTAGGTGTATTTCTCTGCTTAGCAATTCTCGATGATATCCTATATATTTTGTCAATTTCCCATTCAAATTGAGATTTTGTTTTCCCAATGAATTTAGCCAATCTTGGAATCAATATTTTATATAAGTCTTCGTCTTTCTGCTCTTGGAGTCCTCTGATTTTTATGCAATTTTCTCTCCATCTTAACTCCTCCAGTGCTTTTTGATCTTGTTCCTCTTCCTGTCTTGTCTCTAACCTCTCTGTCCTACCTTCCAGTTTCTCCAGTCTTCCTTCTATTTCTGTGACTTTCCCTTTAAGTTTTGTCGATTCTTCCATTATTTTATCAATTGACTCTTTAACTCCTTTAAGTTCTCTTTTCATATCTTGTTTAAGTTCAGTTCTCATTTCTTTAAATTCACCTCTCATGAGTCTTATTTCTTCTACTAATGATAATTGACTTTGTTGGTTGAGTTCAATCGATGGTCTTCTTGCTGCTTGCACTGGTACTTTCTTTGTCGTCATTTTCCCCCCTTTTACTCCCCTATTCTCTCTTCCTTTAGCTTCTCCTATCTCTATTGTAGTACTGATCTTTTATGTTTTCCCCCTCTTGTGATTTCCTTCTTCTATTGTTCTCTCTACTTGTTTCTCTTTATATTTCCTCCTTCTGCAATAGCTCCAACTTATATATAAATGTATTGTTTCTTATTATTTAATGCTGATAAGTGTTATTTATCTTAAAACTCTATCTCTTCAAATCAGGGAATATGGTACGACTCAGTTGTCACTTCTCCGCCTTTTAACACTAACTGTTCTTGTGTTCTGTTACTTTGATCAATCAGGTCTCTTAATCTCTAAATTGTAGATATCTACAATTTCAACTTCAGATTCACTTTTAATATCACTGGTATCAGTTATACCAATTATGTCAATTTATATCAACTCTTCAACGATTAGGAAATTAGATTTCTCGAAGTATGTTATGAATAGGTTGGGAGAGCAAAAAAATAGCAGAATATTATTTATGTGAACAAAGAGCTGTTTCCTTAAATGAATTTACCAAGTTTCAACCAAATTGCGTTTACCTCTTTGCTAACAGAGTTTGCTGACTTCAATTCCTTATAAGTGTCAAATTTCTCTCTGCAATCAATTTTGATATGTTCAATATTATAATCCAATGCTTATGTTCCAGTGATTACAGCAGTTTATACTCAAAAGTAATTAAATCTTATGTACTATTTTCTACAGTTTTGATGATTTAAACCAGTTCTAGGTATCTCTTTCTGAGATAGTTTCCCACTTCTTCCTTCCTTTTATCTCACTTTACCCTTCTATTTTCGTGCCTGCTTATATCCTATGCTTTCCCCTACCTTCCTTTCATTCACACCAACCCTTTATCCCTCTTCCTCTTTTCTACTTCTTTCCTTCTGTCCTCCTTTTTCCCTCTGTTTTATTTTGCCTTTTCTTCACCTCTTCCCTTCCTTTACCTTCTCTACCTCCTTTTACAAACCCTACTTCCCCCTACCTTCTATCACTTACTGCTCCCCTTTTTCATTCCTTCCCTTTGCAATCGTCTTATTATTGTCTTTAAATTTTCCTTTCTTCCCCTTTTCTGTTCTACTACTCAGACTCTTTCCACCTGTCTTCCAATTTCTTCCCTCGTTCTCTCTTTCTTTCTTCTTCTCTCCTTTCAGTTCTATTCCTTAACTTCCCACGTTCCAACCGGCTTTATACTAACCCTTACATCCCGTACCCAGCCCCCTCCTTATTTCTGATCCCGTTCCCTACCCTCTCCCTCCCTTCTCCCTAACCTTATCCTTCAAACGTTTTCCGTACCCAAACCCTGCGTTATCCTGATCCCGTTCCCAACCCTTCCCCTCCCTTCTCCCTACCCTTATCTTTCGCTATTTTCTGTACCCAGCCCCCTCCTTATTTCGGATCCCGTTCCCTCCCCTCCCTTATCCCTAACCTTATCTTTCAATGTTTCCCGTACCAAACCCCCGCTTTGTCCCGCTCCCGCTCCCAACCCTTCCCCTCCCTTCTCCCTACCCTTGTCTTTCAGTGTTTTCTGCGCCCAACCCCCTCCTTATTTCGGATCCCGTTCCCTACCCTATCCTCCCTTCCCCCTAACCTTGTCTTTCAGTATTTTCCGTACCAAACCCCCGCTTTATCCCGATCCCGTTCTCGACCCTTCCCCTCCCTTCTCCCTACCCTTGCTTTAGTGTTTTCTATACCCCACCCCCTCCTTATTTCAGATCCCGTTCCCTACCTCCCCCCTCTCTTCTTTTACTCTTATCCTTCAATGTTTTTCATACCCAGACCCCGCCTTATCCCGATTCGATTCCCTACTCTTCCCCTTCCCGAACTCAAACCCCTCTCTCCCAATCCCCCCCTTTCCCCTTCTTGAACCTTTCCTTGTATTTATCAATTCCCCCCCCAAATATTCACTTCTATGTATTTTAAATTCCGTCGTCCTCGCGTCTGTTCTTCTGATTTCTGCTGTCTTGCTTCTGTTCTGCTGTCCTCCTTCCTTTTTGCTTATGATCGCCTCTGTCTCACTCTGGATCGCCGTCTTCTTTCGCATTCAATAATCGCCTCTGTTCTTCTAATTTCTGTTGTCTTCCTTCTGTTCCACTATTCTTTAAATGTATATTTCTCTCTGTCACAGTTACAGTCTTTCCTGTCTCGCTCCTTGCTCCTTTTTTTTTTCCTTCCTCCCCTTCTCAGTTTATTTCAGATGGTCATTTTAAATATTCTCAGTCTCAATCTCTAATTGTTGTTTTTATATTACTGTTAGTCCAAGTTATATTCTTTATATTATATTATATTATGTTATATAGTCTTAATATTCAGGGGTTTCCCCTTCTTTTCCACTGTTTTATTTCTCCACGTGTGTTTGTTCAAGGTCAGATTTCCCCCACTGTAGCGGTGATACAGCAGTTATGGCGTCTGTGCACCATATCAACTCCACTCAGCTGCACATCTGCTGCTATGTTGCAGTTCTTATTGCAGGTATATAAATCAAACAATATAAAAGCTTTATCAGTGTCCAAACCGAAGTTCTGTAGCACTCTCCACCAGAAAAGGAAATATCAAAACCAAACTGATCTAATAATGATGAATGTCAATTCTACCAGAGTGGGGTTAGTGGATCCTCGTCTTATCCTACTTCTTTCCTTACTCTTACCATTTCCACAATAGTAAAGAATAGTAAAAGATGTTATATATCTGAGATATTTATATTATTTCACAGTCTTAAATGTCTCTGTTCTTCTCTGTCCTCTTTAGTTTAAGTCTCGTTTTTTTCCCCTTCTCTCTCTAATCTCCTTTCACTCCATCTCTGTTTGCAGCTTGAAATCACTCCCTTTTTTTTCCCAGTTCGTTTAGCTGCCCAAGTCCATGAAACTTATACTTGAGATGCTGATGAATTCTGGTTTCAACTAGATACTTATTATTCTTGGTTTTTATATTTATATGTGTTTTCTTTTTCTTAAAATTGGTGGCCGAGCTTTGCTGGGGCAAAACCCCAGCTGCACTCACGCAGCGGTGGCTTCAGCTCCGATCCCCTCCGCTCCTTTCCTCCGAAAGATCTACTTACAGCCTTCGATCCTCGGGGTGCAGGACGGGCAAATGGATCTCCGAGAGCCCCTCTGGTTCCCCCGTGCCAGGGGGAATCTTCTAGCCCACTTTTGATGTTCAAAAGCCTGGGCTACAACTGCGTGATGCTAGACCTCCCTGAGAGCTTTCTCAGTGAAAGTCTGTTCGCTCCGCCATAACCAACCGGAAGTCCAAGAGTGTTTTTCCACAATTAAAACTAGTGTGCAAACTGTGCCTGTTCCTGGAGATGTCAGATCAGGCCTTGGTGGTATATGCTTTGGTTACATCCCATTTGGATTATTGTAATGGGCTCTACATGGGGCTGTCCTTGAAAATGGCTCAGAAACTTCAGTTGGCCCAAAGAGCAGCAGCCAGGTTGTTAACTGGGGCTGGCTACAGGGAGAACAAAAACCCCTTGTTGCAATAGCTCCACTGGCTGCTGGTCCCTTTCTAGGCATAATTCAAAGTGCTAGTTTTGGCCTAGAAAGCCCTATACAGCTTGGGTCCAGATTATTTGAGGGACCATATCTACTTTTATGAGCCCATTAGAGCTCTAAATCATATGGAGAGGCCCTTCTCTCTGTCTACCTTTTCAAAATTGTTTGGTAACAAGGGAGAGGGCCTTCTCAGTGGCTGCTCCAAGACTTTGGAGCTCCTCTCCCTACAAAAGCCAGGATGCTCCATTCCTTGCTCTCCATCAACAGGTGAAAACATTTTTGTGCCATCAGGCTTTTACAAACTGATTAGGATTGGGCTTTTAATGTTGGTGCTGTTTTAAAGGTTTCCATATAGCCTTTCAATGAATTTTAATATTTTAATGTCTAATTTTTAACTTGATACATTGTTTTAAAATCTTATAATTGTACTTTTTATTAATGTTTTTAAATTATTTTCCATTTGCATTGTTTTAAATACATTGTTAGCAATACCAGTAGCATTGATATTTATATACCGCTTATCACTGCCAAAGCACTCCCTAAGCGGTTTACAGTGTTTTTTAGCTAATTTCCCCCAACAAGCTGGGTACTCATTTTACCAGCCTATGGAAGGATGGAAGTCTGAGTCAACCTTGGAGCCCTTGGGGATCAACCTTATAACCTTGTGGCTTGCAGTACTGACATTTAACCACTGTGCCACCAGGGCTTCTTTTAGCTGCCATGAGTCCCATTATTGGGAGAAAGGTGGGATATAAATGAATAAAACAAAGGATCAAATGTCTGAATTGCTTTAAATGATTGGTAACTGCCTAATGCAGTACCACGGACACAGGATATTGATGGTATTAAAGCTGTTGGACTTCCCAGAAGAACAAGGTTGTAGTCCCCTGCCATCCATTCCTTGCAGTAATGTATCCAAACAGACAAGTAACACTGTTTCTGACTTGTACCATTGCCAATGGCTAGCTTTGAATGGGTCCACAACTGCCAGGGACTGAGACTACCACCTTCTCCAGAGTCTTAATTAAGAATGAAAGATACGGGACTGAACTATAATTATAAAAGGTCATACAGTCCAGGTACATTTTTCCACAACTAGTTTCCTCACTGCGTTTGGAAGAGCATCAGAAGCTACTCTGTACGAATTGGTGGTACAACACTCAAGTATAACTTACCTAGCACATGCTTTAGCAGATCGGGTGCTTTCATCCATCTCACTGTTTGTAGATTTCTCTTTCTGAATTTCTTCCCCCCAATGCTAATGAATTTGAGGTAGAAAAATGTAAATAATACACACTTTTCTTTTTTTATTATATTTTTTTTTTAAAAAAAGGTTTTATATACAATATTCACTTCAAATTCCAATCCATACAATTCAAAAAAGGTTGGCATACATACATTTAAATAAAATATCGGCTTCCTCCGTACCATAACTCAAAGAGATTTCTTGTCGTGGGTATTTTATTTTACCTTCCCCTAGTCCCTCCAAAATTGTGTTCTCCTACAGTTAACTCAAAAAGATTGTTATTCTCTCTTTCATCTTCCATCCCCCAATGCCTCCTATAATGTTTTATAGGACCTTTTCGCTTCATTCAGTTGTATTTTCTATAGTTTAAATTCTATAATTACCAGTTCACATTAATATTCCACCTTTTTTTGCAATAGTCCGTTAATGGTGCCCACTCCATTTCCAATTTCTCTGTCGATCTTTTATTCAATATATGAGTTAGTGTGTCATTGTCTCTCATGTCTAATGCCTTTTCTAACCATGAATCAATTTGTGGTATTCCTTTGCTCTTCCATTTAGCCGCTACATTGATACGTGCCGCCATACTGAGATATAATAGTATTCTCCAATATTTCTTCTCTTGTTCTTTTTCCATCATCGTTATGATATTCAATAAGTACAACTTTGGGTTAAACTCAAATTGTATATTTAAGATTTTTTGTATTATCTCATGAATTTTTTTTCCAATAATTCTTCATAAACGGACATTTCCAAAAAAACATGCATTAATGTACCTGTAACTTTGTCACATTTCCAGCATGTTTTTTCCTTAGCTCCAAATATTTTGTTCAACTTTACCAGCGTTAAGTACCATCAATTACTGATTTTAAGGTAGTTTTCTTTCAGTGCCTGGCACGCTGTAAACTTTTTTGTTTGTTTCCATGCCGTTTCCCACTCCTCCATAGTTATCACATCCCCCATATCTCTCACCCATTTAACCATGGCTTCTCTAACTGTTTCCGTTTCGAGTTGCCTTGATAAGAGTAGATTATAGAATTTAGTTATCCTTCTCTTTCCTTCTCCCCATATTATTTTATCAACTTCCATCAGATCTTCCAAGAAACCCGCATTCGCTTTGTCCTGTTTAAATCTATTGTTAATCTGTTAATATGTTAGCCAGTTTAGCTCCCATCCTTCTTCCTTCAGTTCTTCTTTTGTTCTGATGTTGATTATTTTCTCCTTCTTTTTAAGAAGATCAGCGTAGGTGATTCATCCGTTCATTGGGTCTATTTGTCCCCATCTACCCATGAAAGCTTCTGCCGGTGACAGCCATCTTGGTAACTTATTGTAGTATAGTGTTTTAATCTTTTCCCAATTTTGTAGCAACACTTTTCTCACAATATGATTATTAAAGTCTTTATGGACCGCTGCTTTATTCTATCCTAGATATGCATGCCAGACGAACCTTAAGCCGGTTCCTTCCAGCATCAATAGTTTAGAGTCCTCCAATTTGATCCATTCAACAGTCCAGATCATACAACAAGCTCTATAATACAGGTTTAGGACAGGTAAGGCCATTCCGTGCCTTTCAGATCTTTCTAGCAATGTCTACCATTTTATTCTTGGCTTGCATCCATTCCAAATGAACTCGCTCAGATCACTTTTCCAAATTCTAAATGGCTTTTCATTAGTCAGAACTGGTATGTTCTGGAATAAAAACAGAAGTTTAGGAAGTACCGACATTATTATTGTGGCTGTTCGGCCTAACAACGATAAATTTAGTTTTCTCCAATTATGCAATTCCTCTTTTACTTTCCCCCAGGTTTTCTTATAGTTGTTATTATAGAGGTCCAAGTTTCTGTTGGGCATCATAATTCCTAAATATCTCACTTTTTTTTCCCAATTTTATATCCTGACAGTTCTTCTATCTTTTCTTGTTCTTTTTTTGCTATATTTTTCGTTATTATTAGTGTTTTGTCTTTATTGATTTTGAATCCCGTGAACTTGCCAAACTCAGTCATTGTTGTGATTAACCTCTCTATGTTCTCTGCCGGATCTTCCAACACTATGGCCAGATCATCCGCAAAAGCCATGACTTTGTATTCTTGATTTTTAACTTTTAGGCTCTGAATTTTCTTATCCTTTCTAATTCTATTCATTAGGAACTCCAATACAGTAATAAATAATAGCGGTGACAGAGGGGAGCCTTGTTTAGTCTCTTTTTGAATCTCTATTTCCAATGTTTTTTTGCCATTTATTATGATATTTGCCTTTTGCTCTACGTAAATTTTCTCTATATTTGCAGATATGAAATGGCCAAATCCTAACTCTTTTATCATCTGAATTAAACAGCTCCAGTTTATGTTATCAAACGCTTTTTCCACGTCCGCAAAAATCATCACCACTTTTCTTTCATTGTTTTTTTTCCAGGAATTTTATTATATTCACTACATTCCAAACGTTGGCTGTTAAAGATCTTCCTGGTAGGAAACCGTTTTGGTCTGTGTGTATAATATCTTTCAACACCCTCTTCAATCTGCTTGCTATCATAGTGGCATAGCTTTTGTAATCCATGTTGAGCAATGAAATCGGGGGATAATTTTTGACGTCTGTTTTATCTTTTCCTTCTTTCGCAATCATCACAATGTTAGCTTTCTTCCATGTCTCAGGCATGCCCTCTAATACACACTTTTCTAAAGGCCTGCTAATACATGCCTGTATGTGTGTGTGTGTCTATGAAAAAATGTGAGATCCATCATGGTGTTGTTGTTTGAGCATTTGACTATGACTATGAAGAACAGGGTTTAAATCCCAGCTTAGCCAGATAAACCCGCTGAGTGACTTTGGGGGAGTCACACTCTCTCGGCTTCAGAGGAAGGCAAAGGCAAACCCACTGTGAACAAATCTTGCCAAGAAAACACCGTGATGGGTTCATGTTAGGGTCAACATAACTTGGAAATGACTTGGAGGCACAGAACAACAATGCAAACATGTATTTCTTCATCCTTCTCTTTTATAATATTTGCATCTTTTTCATCATCATCTGTTTCTTTCATCAGTAGGAGTATAATGTCTACATCAAGGGAAGTAATAGTGCCACTCTATTCTGCTTTGGTCAGACCTCACCTGGAATACTGTGTTCAGCTCTGGGCACCACAATTCAGGAAGGATACTGAGAAGCTGGAATGTATCCAGAGGAGAGCAACCAAAATGGCGGTTGGTCTGGAAGCCATGCCCTATGAGGAGTGGCTTAGGGACCTGGGTATGTTTAGCCTGGGGTAGAGAAGGTTGAGAGGGGACATGTTAGCCATGTTTAAATATTTGAAGGGATACCATACTGAGGATGGAGCAAACTTGTTTTCTGCTGCTCTGGAGGCTAGGACATGGAGCAATGGGTTCCAACTACAGGAAAAGAGACTCTACTTAAACATTAGGAAGAACTTCCTGACAGGAAGAGATGTTTGGAAGTGGAATACACTGCCTCTTAGTGTGGTGGAGTCTCCTTCTTGGGAAGTTTTAAAGCAGAGGTTGGATGGCCATCTGTCTGGAATGCTTTGATTGTTTATTCCTGCATGGCAGTGGGTTGGACTGGATGACCCTTGTGGTCCCTTCCTATATATATGCCGTATATATTTAATGCAGAGACACTGGTATATCTTTGGCATAATGGGCACTTCCAGTTATGCATCTAACACAATCAGCTTTTCATATATAAATCTTGCAGCTATTTGAACTCTGCAAAGCAACCTCATCTTTGTGGTAAAGATCCACAACCCCAGTCTCATGGAAAGAATGAAAGATAGTCCCTCCGTTGCTGGACCGCAATACTCCTATTTTTAAAAACAAAAACAAAAACAGGAAAGATAATTTCACTGAGGGAGCTGGACATGTTTAGGTTGGAGCAGAGAAGTTTTGAGAAGAGAGGACAGTTGCCTTTAAATATATGAAGGCATGTCATGTAGAAGATGAGGAACGACAATTTACATATGGTTGGTTTGCAGAGGAAATATTATGTGTGGAAAATAATATTTTGATTCAGAAATGTTAATTTCTGCACAGAAAATGCTGTTTGCTGCATAGAAAATGCTGTTTTTCTATGCAAATCAGCCATGTACAAATTTTACATAAAACAAATCATCAAAAACAAAACAGTATTTTCTATGCAGAAGGAGCATTTCCTGTGCAGAAAACAGCATTTTCTGCACAGGAATTGATATTTCTGAATTGAAATCATATTTTCCATGCAGAAAATGCTATTTTCTGCACAAAACGACAACATACAAATTTTGCACAAAATAAGTTCTCAATTATGAAGATTCACATCAGTCCAGGATTCTTCTTGTCAGGGTTTCTCAACACTCAAAAACATGTTTTGACCATTTAGAAAATATTTTTGAATATGCTTTCCATCCCTGCAATTAAGCTGACTCAAGAGAATCATTACATCCATTATGGTTATTTCCTTCTTATTCAGGGGAAACAAAAAATGAAATTCTTCCTCCCTCCCTCCCCATCTTCCTCTCTCCTCCATCATAGACTCTCCCCTGCTCCATATCCAGAATTGGATTTCTGTACCCATTGTGTTAATTCAGTTGAATGTTATGGCACTGTGATGTTAAGTCATAATGGCAGCAATTCTCTGTTTATGCATTAATCCTTTTCCTTTTCTTCCAGATATGACTTAGCTGTGTCTCTTCAACTATACATCTCTGATGGTACCACTAAACAAGACAAACAAAACAAGCTTTTTTAAATATATATATATATATATTGTGCACCAGTTCTTCATTTATCATACAAACATATTTCGGTAGCATCCCTATCAATTTCCATAAATTGCAATTGTTATACTTCTTGTTACATATTTTAACATCTTGTAAATTTTATCAAATTTATACATTCATTCTCATATACAGTATTACATTCATTCCTATAATCCTATCTCCACTCATCAAATAATACAGTCTCTTCCCTTCCCATCTTTCCATCCTTGCATCCTTTTGCCTCACTCTTCCTGCCCACTTCTATACACTCCCCCATCCTTTGTACCTTTCTCCATTTCTTACTCACTTCCTCCCACTTATACGCCTACTCGTACCCTCTCACATACCAGCCCAATCTTTTACATTTCTTTATCGCCTTCCAACCATTTTCCCCAATTGACTTCCCTTGTCCATCCTCCTGTCTGGATTGCATTCATGCTCTTTTTTTTTTCCCTCTGTCCATTCTTATACTGTGTAATCATTTTCCATATCTTTACCTTGATTTAATTTAGATATTCTATTTCCCAATAAAGCATGATTATAATATCTTAGCTTATGCTTCTAAGTCTCAGTGCTGTATATTTTAGTTATGGTTTCCTTCTCTTTTCTTTTAAATGTATCTTATTTTATAGACATTTAGTCGGGTCTATTTAGTCATTTTTTATATTCCATCTATTTGTCCAATATTTTAAAATTGGAGACCATTCTTCTTCCAAATTTACTTTTTTTCCTCTATTCACACATCTCATTTAGTTTGACCAGCCAGTCATTTATTAAAGGTGTCTCTTTTTTCTTCCAATCTGCCGCTACCATCAACCTTGCTGCTGTTATTGCATATAGTAAAGTTCTTCCATATTGTCTTGTAAAATTCTTTTCCAAATCAGAAGTGATATTTAACAAATAATGTTTTGGGTTTGGGGTAAATTGGGTATTGTATATTGTTTGAATTGTTTTATGCAGTTTTGTCCAAATTTTTTGAATTTTTGGGCAGCCCCACCACATATGGTAAAGTGTTCCAATGTCCTTTTCACATCACCAGCATTTATTGTTGTTTGTTTTGTTAATTTTACTAATTCTTGCTGGAGTTAAATACCATCTGTTTACAATTTTTAGGTGGTTTTCTTTTAAGATTAGGCATGCTGTGAAAGTATTAGTGTCTCTCCATGCTCTCTCCCATTCTTCCAAATTTATTGTATCTTGAAGATCTTGAGCCCATTTAACCATAGCCTCAGATATTGTTTCACTTTCTAGTTCTCTTTTTACTAATAATTTATAAAATTGTTAGATTTTTTTGCACTCCTTTCCCCAGATTACTTTGTCCAATTCTGATTCTGTCATTTCAAAATCAAATTTTTCTTTGTCTTCTAGAAATCTATTTTTAATTTGTAGATATTTAAACCAATTCATTTTCATTTCATTTCCTTGTAGTTCTTGCTGTGTATGTAACTTAATACCTTCTCCTTTTTTCCATGCATTGTGATTGATTAAATCTTGTATCTTGTCCAGGTTCCAATGTTTTCCCACCTTCCCATAAATGCTTCATGTGGGGAGAGCTGAATCGGTAATTTAATATAAAATTGTTTTTTAATCTTATCCCAAATTTTTATCAGTACTTTTCTAATGGTGTGGTTCTCAAATTCTTTATTTACTTGGATTTTCCCATATCCCAGGTATGCATGCCAGCCAAAATGTAGAGAATGTCCTTCTAATGTCAATATTCTAGTATTATGTAATTTGATCCATTCCATTAACCAGTGGAGTCCGCAGGCCTTGTAGTATAGTTTCAGGTTTGGTAAAGATGCTCCCCCTGCCTTTTTGTCTGCCATTAATGTTGTTCCTTTAATCCTGGCTTTTCTTCCTCTCCAAATGAATTTGTTGAGTTCAAATGTCCGTTCATGTAATAGTTTTTCATTGTGCAATATTGATAAGTTTTGGAATAGAAATAAACATTTTGGCAGGACTGACATTTTAATTACATTTATTCTTCCAAACAAGGATAACTCCAAATTATTCCAACATCTTAAGTCTATTTTAATTTCATTCCATTTTTTTAATAATTATTGTCACAGATATCAATATTCCTTTTACTAATCCATACACCTAAATATTTAACTCTCTTTTCAATTTTACATCCAGATTTTTCTTCTAATAATTTGTCTTCTTCCAATGTCATTCTTAGTTATGATTGCAGTTTTATCTTTGTTCATTTTAAATCCAACCAGCTCCCCAAATTGTCTGATTAGATAAAATAAGTTGCCCATGTTTTCAGGAGGGTCTTCCAAGATTATTGCTACATCATCCGCAAACATTTTTACCTTATACTCATGACCTTTTATTCTCAGCCCTGGTATCTGTCTATTTTCCATTAATCTATTATTTAAGTTTTCTAATGCCAAAATAAAGAGTATTGGAGAGAAAGGACATCCTTGCCTAGTTCCTTTTTATATTTCAAACAGGTCAGTTTTTTCTCCATTTTTTATTAGATTTGCTTTTTACGTTTCGTATATCGTTTTTATATTTTTGATGATTACTTCCCCTAGATTTAGTTCCTCTAATGTTTTCATGACAAAAGTCCATCTGATATTATCAAACACTTTTTTTTGTGTCGATAAAAATAAGAGCTGCTTTCTTATCATTGTTGCTTTCATAGTATTCTAGTATATCAATAATTGTTCATATATTGTTTCCTTTTATGAATCCTGCTTGATCATCATGAATTATCTCCTTTATTACCCTGTTGATTCTGTTTGCTAAAATTGTTGCAAAAATTTTATAATCTGTATTGAGTAGAGATATGGGACGATAATTTGTCATATTTGAATTATCCTTGCCTTCTTTGGGAATAAAGTTATATTCTCAATTTGCCATGAGTTTCGGATGCCTTCTACAGATATTTTATTCATCAATTGTTGCAATGGTGGTATTAACTCTTCTTGAATTTTTTTTTTTTTTGTAGAATTCTATTATGAAGCCATCTTGTCCTGGTGCCTTCCCTGATTCCATTTGATTGGTTGATTGTGATATTTCTTCTGCACTGATAGGTTGAGCTAAGTCTGCCTTTATATCATCTGTTATTTTCTTCTTTGTATTTTCTTTTACAAATTTCTCTATATCCATTTCAATAAATTCTGTTGATTCTGGTCTTGCATAGAAGAATTTATAAAATTCTATGAAAGCTTTCTTAATTTCTTTTTGTTTAATGTATCTCTTATCTCTGATTTTAATTTCCATAATTAGCTTTTTCTCTGTATCTTTTTTCAACTGATATGCCAGCCATCTTCCCACCTTATTCACCTTTTCAAAATATCTTTGCTTTATTCTTTTTAGTTTATTTCCATTTTTTTGTTAGATCAGACTTTAATTTCTCTTGAATCAGTTTTATTTCTATATGCAGGTTTGTGTTCTTTGGGTTATCTCTTAGCTTTTCTTCTTTCTTTTTTAGTTCATGTATCAATTTTTGATTTTTTTCCTCTTTGGACCTTTTTGATTTCAGAACCTCTTTGCAGAAATATACCCCTAATTGTCACTTTGAAAGCATCCCATCTTGTTTTGTGTGTTGTATCTGTTTCTTTGTTAATCTTAAAAAATTCTTTTATTTCATTTTGGATCTTTTTTGCAAAGTTTTCATCCTTCAACATAGTCTCTTTTAAGTCTCCATGTGTATTCTTTCATCATCATAGATAACCCCAGTTCTATCAGATGATGATCTGAAATTACTCTCTCCCTTATTTCCATATCTTGTATTCTCGTCACTAAGTCTGTTGAGACCCAAAACAAATACAATTCTTGACATTGATTTATATGCTTCTGAAAAGAAGGTGAAACCTTTTCTCCCTCCATTTTTTGTAGACCATACATCAATTAAATTAAATTAATCTAGGATGTTCTTGCAAATTTTAGGTAGTTCTCCATAAAACTTCTTGTTAGAGAGGATTGATCTATCTTATCTTGCATCCAAAACTCAATTAAAGTTGCTGGTTATTATGATGTTATTGTTGTTTCTAGTCCCCATTTTTTCAATCTCTCCATATAGTTTTCTGTAGAACTGTTCTTTCTTTTCTATAGGTGCATAAATTGCTATTATAATTATCTTTGTCTTGATCAGATTAAGTTCTAAACCAATATAGTGGCCTTCTTTATCACTGAAGATCTCTGTTGCTTCATATATGTTGCTTACATAAATTGCAACCCCTTTTTTCATCTTGAAAATTTGAAAAGAAACCTTGACCAAGTTTTCGTTTATTCAACAAAACAAGCATTTTAAATATGTTAAGAGTCTGTTTTACTTTGGCAGAAGGGATTTGTATTCCCTCACCTCCCTCCAACACTACAGTATACTCCCTTAAGCAGAATCCCCTGCCCCTCTGTGTAGCTTTTTGCTTTTTTTTTTTTGGTGGGGGAGGAGGTTGAGAGAGTGCCTTGGGAAGGATAGGGTAAGGTCTACTTCTGCCAAATCAGTTCCAAACACTTAAAAGTGGATTCAACTCAATGTATTTAGATATAATTTTCTCTTGCATTCATGCTTCATAGCACTTAGTATTGTCACTTATTTTCACCCTATAAACTTGTTGCACTCCATCGTGCAAGTATCATCATCATCATCATGTAAATTATATTATTTTATTTTTATTTATTTATTTATTTATTTGCAAGATAGCTGGAAATTAACTAATTGGCTCATATGTGTTGACCCAGCCATGCAGATCCAGTGAACCAATCCAGTTGTACTGTTTTAATGTCTCTCTCTCTCCTCTCAGGAAGATTCAGGAAGGACTCATCCTACACTTTCTGCAAGCGCGCTGATGACTTAAAAGGCCAATCTGAGATAAACAAGTCTGGTTGCAGAAAGTACTTTATTGCTTAATAAGAACAACTTCACCTCTTCAGCTGGACTTAGCCAAGCTAGAAAAGTGAATGGTTTGACTGTCATAAACTCTGGAGACCTTCCAGCAACTAAATCCATTTTAAATGTGTGCCTTTGTATTCAAGCATGTTAACACAACTGTATTATTAGAGTCAGACGTTAGTACCCAGTAAACTAATGGAAGATCTTTGATTAAAAGAAGGGACTTCACAAACATACTTTCTGTTACCATGCTGCACCAGAACAGATTTCCTGAAATATAAACCCATGAAGATTGACTGGGTGGGTGATAATCCCATGAATAGTATAAGCACCTAGCTTTGTTTTTAAAAAACCCTGCAAGCCAATGAGCAAGTGCTTAAACAGACTCCCATATACCCCATGGACTGTTTATATATCTTTTTTTTTGGGGGGGGCAGAATTTCAGGTTAAACTTAGGGACAAACTGACCCTGTGATTTGCAGCTGTAAACAAAAGGTGACATCACTTTGAATGATTGATGTAAAGAGGAGTTAGCTGCTGCCATTTTAAGCTTCACACATCTTTACAACAGCCACAAGATGACAACATGTAAAAAAATGAGCATTGCTAAAAATACACTTTCTGTCTTTCTTTCATATTCAACAAAGCTATGTTGATGTATTATTGATATATTCAAAATCAGTGCCTCTCTTAGGAAGGGCAACATTCAACCATTTTCCCATCATGACACCAGAATGAGGACATGGAAGTATTGCCATGCCTGCCCCCAAAATGCCACTTGTCAAACATCTTTAACATCAGAAACAAACAATGATGTGGACTGATTATTTACACTTCCTTGGACATCATTTCATAAATGTTGCTTAGCTTTTAAATTTAAGCAGATAGGAGTTAAGTGGAAGCTTTATCAGTGTGGAAATCAGTCTGCAATGAATGATTGTGAGAATCAGTTACTGTTTGATAAACACAGTAAGGAAGTGATACATATAAGTATCATAGAATGTTTTACTACTTACTTTTGCCAAAGTGTCAAGTCAGTTCAGAGCCTGAGTTCTAACTGTAACACAACTGATTGTGGTGTTCAATTTAATATGCTGGATAAAAATGAGACACCAAGGATTGCATTGCACACAAAGCTTGACTTTTTCATCTTTCATGCAACAGGGTATCCAAAATCTCACCATGCATGTAGAAACCACATTGCTATTGTGCTTATTGCCATAAACAGTGATTATCACAAGCTACAGTAACATCAAATTGAGGGCTTCATATAAAGGGTGAGACATAAATAATTAAATAAATAAATAAATACTACACTGTTGGGACTGTTCATTCTACTGGTCTTCAATTGGATCTTGTCCTAAAGCCATTCTTTCTTTCCTAGAGTTAACATGGTATTACTTTTAAAGTGGCGATGCATCTCCAGTATTTTGTGTCAGGTTAGGACTTAAAGAATAAATAATACTCCTCATTGTGTGATTCTGTACAAAACTAAATGCTTCGGCATGCACAAATTATCCCAAACAAGCAGTATACGATGGCTTATTCAACTGCATGAATTGTGGATTCCTTTGGATCTGTCTTTCTTTGGGAGAAGGTCTTAGGTTGTAAATGGGCTCTCTGACTATGCCAAGGAATCCTTCTCTCTCGGCAGCACCTCATATCAGCACCTGATGTAGCAGGTTCTCCTGGCCTTCTGTTCAGCATTTCCAAGGGACTGGAGAATTGCTGTGGAAAACAGAGGCAATGAAACTTTTTTCTGTCAGACCAATTGTGCATGCAGAAATCTGGTTCCATGCCACCATTTTGGGAAGTAATTGGTGCCAAGGCAACTTGATAATGAATTAAAGAATCCTTTGTGGAAAGAAAATTTCCTTAGATGAAAATAAAACTATCAGCAACCTGATGGCATAGAAATGTTTGGACCTGTTCTTGGAAGGATAGTAAAAGTGGGGCCATCCTGGCCTCTCTAGGGAGAGCAATCATTGAGAAGGCCCTCTCCCTTTTCCCCACCAAACAAGCCTAGGCGAGTGGTGGGAAAGAGAGAAGGGCCTCTCCAGATGATCATAGAGTCCTAATGGGCTCATAAAGTGAGATACAGTCCTTCAAATAACCTGGACCCATGCCGTATAGAGCTTTATAGGTCAAAACCAGCACTTTGAATTGTGCCCTTAAACAAACTGGCAGCCAATGGATCTGTTGCAATAGAGGAGTTGCATGCTTCCTGTAGCTAGTCCCAGTTAACAACCTGGCTGCAACTCTTTGGGCCAACTGAAGTTTCTGAGCACTGAGCCCCACATAGAGCACATTCCAGTAATCTAAATGAGGTGTAACAAAGGCATGTGCCCCCATGGCCACATCTGACCTCTCCAGGAACATATTTTTTTTGCAATACTTCTGCACTCTTTTCAAGACTTTTAAATAAAATAATAAAATAACCATTTATAATAATTATAATTATAATTAATAACATAATTATACTGTAACAGAAAGGATGTGTAACAGGAACATATGATTGGAAAGATCAGCTTACTGATGCTGGAATCATTTTGAAGAACACACAACTAAGAAAATAAAATTTATTGCTGGCATATGTTGACAAAAAAGGCCTTTGGCTCTGTGTCATACATTTAATTTAGCTGGACACTAAATGGCAGCATGAATTACAAATACAGAACTAAACAATGTCTGTGTAGATAATACTACAATCAAAGCTCTATGTGTGTACCTCTTAGACAATTAGGAAATGAGTGATGCTACACCTACCAGACCTAATTCAGCCATTGTATTGGGTCATTTCTGTAGATGTGAGTCTCCCATATGCAAAGGGAGGTTAAGAGATACGCAATAGCAAATTCACTGTGCTCTGTATAGTCTGATCTAGCAAATGTGCTACCAGTAAAAATTGAACCAGCAGTGGGTACCCACTCCAAAACAAAACAAAACAAAAAGAAAGGCAAAAGAAATCCAAAACAAACCAACAAACAGAAGCCAAAGACAGCACCTGAACTCTTCTATGCAGATGACAAAATATTTACTGAATCTCTTTCAACCACAACAATTTTCCATGAAGATATGAACATTTTACTTGACAAATGTGCAGCACTCCCCATATTTAAGAGCAAAAACATGCTTGGGGTGGGGGGATTATTGGTAAACACTAATCTGTTACCTTCAATTGATAGTAACTCTACCTTTGAGTACCGGATACTCAAAATAACCAAAGAGCCTACTCAAGTTGAAGATCCTCTCAGCAATGACTCTATAAAATACCAAAAGTGGTACTTGCCTCTAAAACATTCTTTTAAAAAATCAATTAACACATGGGCAGCTGCTTTCTAAGTAACTCCATGGGAATAAGTGGTTGGATGTTGATTCCTTGACATGCATGATTAAGCTCAGAATGATTGTCAAAATTTCTCATTGTAAGACTATACATTCCAAGATTCAGAGAGGTACAGTTCACACAAAACAACATTTTTTTAAAATCTCAAAAAGACATCAGATCATCTAAGATCATTAAGTTTACCAAGCAGCTGTTAAGAAACTTTGCTGTTGCGTGCCTCCAAGTTGTTTCTGATTTAGGGTGACCCTAAGCAAGTAGAGAAGGGCAAACTCTCCTCCCCCAGTTCAAAATCTGCTTGCCTTAGAGACAAAACCTTTCTGTAAGAAAATGCATATTTTAAGTTAAATTTAGATCAGGGATTCACAAGTTGTTCTCCACTCCTGTGATTTAGAGACTCTAGTTCAGCAGAGCATTCAAGGAATTCTGAAGAAAGCACAATTGTTCAGTAAGGACTTTTTCAGACGTACCTTAAATCTGGAAGGAGCCATCGGGAGAGGAATGCAGCTGCTCCGCAGCAGGGGTCAGTTTTTGATGACGCCATCCCTCTCGCGTTACCCTCCATGTTCCTTCCATGTTGCATGGAAGGAAAAGGCACCACTTTTTACTCATGGAAGTTCTTCATGAATAAAAAGTGGTGCCTTTTCCTTCCATGCAACACAGAAGGAACCCGGAGGGTAATGCGAGAGGGATTGTGTTGTCAGAAATTGCCCCCTACCGTGGAGCAGCTGTGTTCCTCTCCCGATGGCTCCCTCCAGATTTAAGGTACATCTGAAAAAGTCCTCTGACACAAAAATCAATGTGTTATGGTATATTCTTTACCATTATCAAGATTCACCTACATTGTTGAGATGAATTTGTCAACATATTTTAAGATTTCTGAAGCAAACACAAAACCTTTTGAAAAGATCAGACTTAAGTAACCACAACTTCATCTGTTACCCCACTCCTTCCACAAGCATCTGGTGCTTTACAAGGTAAAGGAAATTTCCCTGCAGAACTACCAGACCTCACCATGAAGTCCAGCCAAATTATCATGAGGGATTGGGGATTTAATGATAGAAATAGTTCCTTAAGTTTCATTTTTGTGTATATACCTAGGATGTGAAGAGGCAGGGGGTGAGACTGGGTGACTGACAAGCCCACCATCTAATCCTAGGATATGCTTTACCTAGAGTTCTTCAGTGTCTGTTCTTTGGAAAAGGGATTTTGACATTGCTAAGATTTATTATTACACATTCTTTCCACTTTGTTCAACACAGATAGACAGAGATTGGAAAGAGAAAAAAAGCTGGCTAAGTAGTAATCTTTTTTATTAATTTTTCCCTCACAAGATTGGCATTGCTTTCTGAAACTCTCAACAGAACATAAAAGTTAGGTGGGATAGCAGACAGAGATAAGACAGTGTGAGGAGAGGATGTGTCCATGGCATAACTGTATTTCCAATGTCATCTTAAGTCATTAAGCTAATTTTCAAGTTCCACAGTTCCCTGACTTCTGCATTTATCTTATTAGTTTTCTTAATTGGGGATACTTCTATGAGGTGTAGAATTCAAAGACATAGCCATGTTAGTCTGGAATGTCAGTAGCACCTTTGAGTAACTGAGAGGAAGAAGTTGTAACATCAGCTTTCATATATTTTGTGTACCTCCTACCTCTATGAAGTGTGTGATTTTCAACCACATTTCCATAATTTCTTTTTCCACTGGAAAGAAGGGAAAGGGAACAAATTACTGTTCCCAGCCCCAGTTTTAAGACCCTCCTTGTACAGAAACTACTGTATTAGCCTTTTATAATTTTGACAATTTCTTAGGTGTGACCATGTCAGTACTGTTGGTATTTTCAGAACAATGATCAACAAGAATTTACTATATATAGATGTGAGTCCTTTTGGGGGGTGGGGTGGGGGTGGGGGGGATACACTCAAAACTGAAAATCTATTTTGCCTGTCCCCCCCAATCCCTGTACCTAGCCTTCTGAAACTTATCAAACATTATTTGCACTATGATATATAGTATTGCAATATGTATGAAAATATCTTCCAAATCTCTTCCCACACAATCCCCCTAGAACATATATATATATATATATATATATGCAATTCCATATTTTAAAACTGTATAACAGAAGAGCCCCTGTGCTGATTTTTCTGCAATTTGCCAGATATAATCCACTCCAAAGGAGTTACTATCACTGCAAATTTAATCTAGCTCTAATATAGAAAGTAAGACTTTACACCCAATTTAAATATCTAATTATACTAACTGGAAGGCAGAAGTCTTTGGATTTCTGAGTCTCAACTTCGGTTCAGAGCCTGAGTTGAAGGTGACTGGCTCCAGAGCTAAAGCAGACTATTTTTTATTTTATTATTAATAGCTAACCCTAATGAATCTTATGGTCAGTGCACATTTCATGTTGGTGTGCATCCTAACATAGCCAAATTGGCTCACACATACAGGACTGGAAGGTTATCAGCACATAAGGAGATCCAAGGTTTAAGAAGTGCAATAAGACCTTGGAGGAGGCAACAAGTACATGGCAAGGAATGGGACAGCTTAATGCTCAGCAATCTTTGGCTGACTGTTAAAGGGGGGGGGTACAGAATAGTGTGCAGGGGCTTAGAGTGAAATATCAGGGAAGAAGACATGACTGGAACTCTAAAGAGAAACACTCCACAGTGCATCTCTTTGTTGCAGTCTCACTTCTAGAAATCTGGTGTGATATATTGGTTATAGTATTATACTTGAGAGATCTAGTCCTTACTGAGACATGAAATCCATTGGATGATCATGGGAGAGTCACACGTTGATATATTTAATTATATCCTACCCTACATCCAACACTCCCACCTTTTATGACAATTTAAAACCATGCACATGTGCAGATTTGCCTTAAATCAACATACTCAACCTTAACCCAAAGGCATCTTCCCCCCCCCCTTGGCACTGACACCAGCATAAGGCCTCTGGGGGCTTGTTTAGATGGGCAATATATCTTGTTTTGCCCCCGTCTTAGAGCCCTGCAGTCCTGGCAACACAGGGCATTTGCTCCGTTCTATCCCCAGGCAGTCTACACCATGGGCAGACATGGGACTAAGATGGGGTAGTGACCAATACAATGTTTTAAAATAATACCTCTTTTAATATGTCCCCACCAGGAGGTAAAGGATCAGGCCCAACATGTCTGCAAGAGCCTGTCCTGGCAGGCTGGACCTCACTGCTTCAGCCAGACTCCCTGACTCTCTCTGAAGCAGGAAGGAGTCCTTCAGCATGAGACCAAGGTTGATCACATGTAGGGGACATGCCTGTCTGGACTTGGGCCTGTTTGGAGGTGGTAACAGGGGAAATACGGACCTGATCCACAGCCAGGATACACCAGTGGAGAGCCATTGTATCCTGGATCATATAAATGAGCCCCGAGGATTGTTACCTTACAGCTGTAAAGACAAACCCAGCCCAAACAATGGAATTCTACTTGTTCAGCATCTTTTTTCCCTCACAGCAAACTAATTCTTCCCTGAAGTTAAGCTGTCCTTTCTCAGCATCATCATAACACCATTTGACTTTTGTGCTTCCTGCTGTGTATATTTCCTACCTTTAAACAATCCCCTTCCCCGCTCATCTTCTTGAGGTATTTCTCATCTCAGCCAATGATCAATTGTAAGCCTGTGGGGAAACTTAAAAGCATGCTAAGATGTTCAGAAAGTACACAAATGGCCAGGGCTGCAACAACTTCTTAGCACATTTACCCCAAGCTAACTTTTGAACTAATGAGAAAAGTTTAATATTTAGCATTTTGAGCAGCATGATATCACATAAAACACTTTTTTTGCTTTAGACAAACTGTTCAGAACTGCAAATGGAGAGGACAGATTTTGTATACAGATAGATAAATGCAAAAGTAGAAAACTATAGGGAGCTCTAAATTCACAGAAAGCTGCAACAAAAATGCAGCTCAAGCCTGGAAATCACAGAGCTTGGAAAGTTACTTTTAAAAGTTGAATAATAATAATAATTCAATTACTTTTAAAAGTAATTGATTGTGTAACTCATTTAAACTCCCAACACATTAAGTAGTTCACTACTTCTAAGGTTACAGAAAAAGTAACTCATTATTGTGCTTCTCCATTTATTGTTACTTGTTAGCTTCCTTTTTCTTGTGGGGGGGATCTAAAAAGAAGCTGGCATATTTGAGAAAATCCCCTTAAAGTGCTCCAAGAAATGCTCCCCCAACTAATAAGTAAACATTATTTGTTGCACAAGGAAAAACATCACCACCTTTATTATCTGCAAAAGAAATGTCACTATAACCCTTTAGTAATATGTTACATGTCACATGACTGCTTCTGTTACTTCCCAGCTGTGATAAGTAGCCAATTTGCCTGGTCACTCATAGTGTATAAGATTTGCCTCTTGATGACTTAGTCAGAAAAGCTTCTTAAAAAAAAGAAAATCTTTCCCCACTCACCCTCCACAGCTGAGAGACATGACCAGTATGTTTCTAAATTATTTGCAATTTTAAAATATATTTTTGAACTATCAGCAGCAACCGTTTTCGATTATTTTGGAGCTGCTGGACAGAGGATGGCATCTCACAATTTTGCTGGATATTGTGTCATGGTATGTGGTATATATGCAACCATTTCAGAAGTAATTTAATACATCGACACAGCTCTTTTTTACAACTAGAATAAGAATTTCTTAGCACTATCCTCACATGAATCTACCCTATTTTATCTCTTAAAGGTACTTCAGAATTCATTGGTTCAACTCTAATTTCCTGGTTGAACATTTGTTTTATTACTATTCATTATTTTGTTCAAATACATTCTGAAGTTTCTGCTCTTTATTATTTCTGGGTCGTTTATTTTTCTCCTTTACCATGTGTTACCTTCCCTGACACCCCCTGCCTGATATCTGTAATCTCTCTGGCTTTTCTTCGCAAACGAAGATTCAGGAAGGACTCATCCCGCGCCTTCTGCAAGCGCGCTGATGACTAAAAAGGCCAATCCGAGATAAACAAGTCCGGTTGCAAAAAGTGCAGCAGAAGGTCTCCTTGGGTGATGTTTTTGGGTTGTGATTCTTTCTGCGTTGTCGTTTCTCTTCAAGACTTGTTCGTCGTGAGTTCTCAAATAAGGCTGCAGCATTGTGGATAGTGCGTCTCCATGCCTCCCGATGTGAGGCCAGGGCAGACCACCGTTGGTGATCAATCTGGCCAAGCCTGAGATGTTGTTTCAGGGAGTCCTTGTATCGCTTTTTTGGAGCGCCCCTCCCACGCTGACCCGTGGCGAGTTCACCGTAGAGTAGTATTTTTGGGAGGCGATGGTCCTCCATCCTAGAAACGTGCCCTGCCCAGCGCAGCTGTGTTCTCAATATCATGGCCTCAATGCTGGTGATCCCTGCTTGTTCAAGGACAGCAACATTCGTCACATAGTCAGTCCAGTGTATATTTAGGATTGTGCGTAGACAGCGCTGATGAAAGCGCTCAAGGAGTCGTAGGTGGTGGCGATAGGTAACCCATGTTTCAGATCCATAAAGGAGGGTAGACAGTACGATGGCTCTATACACACTGATTTTTGTGCTTTGCCTCAGGTGTTTATTGCTCCAGACTCTTTTGTGAAGTCTTCCAAATGCACTATATGCCTTTGCTAATCTGTGATCGATCTCTTTGTCAATCTTGGCATCTGAGGAGATGATGCTTCCCAGGTAGGTGAACTGCTGAACGGACTTGAGCACTGATTTGCCGACGGCAATGTGGGGATGGTGGTGTTCGTCCTGTGGTGCAGGCTGGTAAAGAACTTCTGTTTTCTTCAGGTTGACTTCTAGCCCAAACAGCTCTGCAGCTGTTGCAAAGCAGGACGTTAGGCGCTGCAGAGCTGCTTCTGTGTGGGCAACAAGGGCAGCATCATCGGCGAAGAGCAGCTCACGGACTAGATAGTTTAGAGTCTTAGTGTGAGCCCTCAGACGGCTTAAGTTAAACAAGCTACCATCAGTACGGTAGCGTATATAGATGCCGTCGTCTTCTTCAAGCTCTGCCATAGCCCTTTGGAGCATCGTGCTAAAGAAGATTGTAAATAAAGTTGGTGCAAGAACACAACCTTGCTTCACTCCATTAGTTATTAGAAAGGGCTCTATTGTAGTTATTAGAAAGGGCTCTATTGTAATAATCTGACAATATTTAATAATTAGGTCAAATGTGGCCTTCCACGCAGTGTGGCCAGTAAAGCTGGGGAAATTCCAAAACCAGGAATCCCAAAGACTAGTGTTCAGATTCAGTCAGGTATGCACTTAAGGAGGGGCCAGCCCAAATTTCCAAAGAAATTTTAATTTGCAAGGCTACTAAGTGTCTGAACACATGGCTAATCCTATCAGCCTGGGCTGAGATACTCAAACCCGTAAAGATCCCTCATGCCCTTGCTCTTCCCCCAAACAAAGAATGTTCCTTCCTCTATTCAATTACAAAATATCTACACATAAAGAATCATTCGCATATCCGGAGTGTCCATTGTCTTTCCCTGAACAATTCCTTTTTTAAAAATGAAATTTATTCATAAAATACATTGGGAAAAAAACACTGACAAATTTACAAACAAACATACAGACATGTTACATATGTTCACCTTACAACACAAAACACGAAACACTTCCTTTGTTTCTTCTTTTTCTTCAAGTGTATTTCTCCATATTTTTCTCTTACCCTTACTTGTCCTTATCAAAAGTTCTCTGTTATTCTTTCTTTAAAATTGTCTCTTTGACTTGTTATTCTATACTTTTAGTTGCGTATTTCCCCCTATCTCTTTCCTTAGGGGTATCAATATCTTCCAATCCTCACAGGTTTTCAATGATTTAGTATCGTCTAGTATGGTTGTTTGTTTGTCCATTTAATACATTTCATAAAGCGTATATACCCATTCTTCTATCTGTAGGATTCCTGAGTTTTTCCAATTTTTTGCAAACACGACTTTGGCGGCCGTTATCATATATAGAATAATCTTCCAAAAACTTTCTTGGTCTTGCTTATTTATTCCATGTAATATATTTAACAAATATATTCCCCTACAGTTTATATGGGAAGTCAGCCCTCAGGTACTTACAGATATTGTTATGAATTTCCTTCCAGAATTTTCTAGCCCATTTACAATTCTACTATACATGAAAGTATGAGCCCATTGCTTTACCATATTTCCAACATATATTTGAAGAGTCCTTATACATCTTTGCTATTTGAACCAGAGTTAGATGTCATCTGAAGATGAATTTAAAATAATTCTCCTTCAAACTATTGCTTCTTGTAAATAGAATATTTTTGTCCATGCTGTTTCCCAGTCCTCTTAACATTATTTGATTTTTACAATCTCTGGCCCATGCTATCATGTATGGCTTTACTGTTTCCTGTTCTAAATTCAACTTCAGAATTATTTTATAAATCTTTGACAATAGTTTCTCCTTTTTCTCCCATATTGTTTTATCAAATTCATTCATCTCCTCCTCAGTTCCTTCCGAATATATATCTTCTTTAAATTTTGCTGTTATTTGTCTGAGTAGAAACCAGTGACAATGAATATTTTCATTATTTAGTTCTTCCTGGGATTTCATTATATACATTCCTCCTTCTTTCTTCGAAATCTCCTTATAGCATAACCATCTTTCATTGAACAATTTTTCTCTTTTGTAAAAATCTTCGTGAGTTGACACCCATACTGGTATCTTATGGTATAATTTTGTTTTATATTTTGTCCATTTTTTTAATAGGGCACGTCTAATGAAATGGCGTGTAAATTCTTTATGTACCTTGGCCTTATCGTACCATATATATGTGTGCCACCCGAAGCATAAATTGAATCCCAATTATTGTAGCATTCTCGTATTTCTCAATATTAACCATTCTCTAATCTAAAGTATACAGCTTGCATCATAATAGCTTTAAAAGTCCAGAACGCTTAATCCTCCTCTCTCCTTAGAATCATGCAGTACCTTTCTATTAATTCTAGGTTTTTTATTTGCCCAAATAAATCTAAATACATCTTTGTTAACTATTTTAAAAAACATCTCATTATATAATATTGGGATATTTTGAAATATATATAATAGTTTGGGGAGTACTGTCATTTTCACAGTTGCTATTCTACCAAATCAAGATAGCTTTAACTTGTTCCACCTTATTAGCTCCTCCTTGATCTTCTTCCAACCATTGATATAATTATTCTTATATAGATCTATATTTTTATTAGTTATAGTTATGCCTAAATATTTTGTTTTCTTTTCAACCTGAAATCCAGTAATTTCCCCCGGGTTGTTCTTCCTCCCCTTTACTCATATTTTTTTAAGCATTACAGTTTTATCCATGTTTATTTTAGTCCCACAAGCTCCCCATATTCTTTGATTTTTAATTAATATTTCAATACTTTCAATTGGGTTATCTAGAAAAAAAACTAGGTCATCAGCAAAAACTTTATATTTATAGTGAAATCCCTGAGTTTTAATCCCATTTATTTGTTGATTTAACCTAATTTTTCTATTCGAAACCTCTAGGACCATAATAAACAATAAGGAGGATAGTGGGCAACCTTGACGAGTTCCTCTCCTTATAGGACATATTTTTGATTTCTCCCCATTAACTATTATATACACATCTTGTTCCTTATAAATCTTCTTAATCCAGTCTAAGTAGTTATTGCCAATTCCTATTTTCCCAAATAACATAAACATGAATTCCCAGTTTACATTATTGAACACTTTTTCAGTGTCAATAAGTATCATCGCCAGCTTCTGCTCATTATGCTTTTCATAGTATTCTATCACATTTAATAGTGTTCTCAAGTTGTCTTTCGTATTTCTTCCTGGAAGAAAACTACTCTGGTCCTCGTGTATCCATAACATTAACACTTTTTTCAATCTATCTGCTAAAATATTTGTAAAGATCTTATAGTCGATGTTCAACACAGAAATCAGTCTATACTTAGATATTTGTGTCGGATCATTTCCTTCTTTGGGGATAAGAGCAATATTTGCCTTTCTCCATGTCTCCGGTATATTAGCCTGATTAATCTCATTAAACAGCTTCTGTAGGGGACCTATCAATTCCTCTACAAATGTCTTATAATATAACACTGAAAAGCCATCAGGGCCTGATGCCTTTCCACTTTCCAATTCCTTTATTGCTTTACCAATCTCCTTAGCTGTTATAGGTTCATTTAATCCTTGTCTCTACATAGGTGTTAATTGAGGCATGTTTTCTTTCGCAAGATACTTTCTAATTTTATCTTGTGTTTCCATTGAATATGGAAATTATTTGTATATTTCACAGAAATATTTATGAAACATAATAATAATAATTCTCTGCTTAACCAATCTTTCATTATTTATCCTAATATCTTGTTATTATTTTTTTTCTCCCTTTCTTTTCTTATCTTCCATGCTAACCAGTTTCCAGGTATATTCAAATGCTCAAAATATTTTTGTTGAGCAAATTTCAATTTTTGACCCAATTCTAAGTTTATTTCGATGTCTAATTGTTTCCTTAATACTTTTAGTTCTCTTCCTAATTTCTCATTTCCTGAATTACTTTAAGCCTCATTTTCTTTTTCCTTTATTTCCTTTAGGATTTTTTTATATTTTTTTATTTCTTTCTTTCATGTATTAGATTTCTTGTCTTAACAGTTCTCCCCTTACCACCACTTACCTGCATCCCATACTGTATTCATTGTTACCCCTTTATCTATGTTTTCTATAAAATATTGTTTTATTATCTTTTTTGTTTGTTCTATTATCTTGTCTTTTTTCAACAGAATATCATTTAACTTCCAGTGAAAAGGTGTTTTCCTCCTTCCTGTTTTTAGTAGTATGGGTGCATGGTCCGAAATAATTCTTTGTAGAATATTCAACTTTCTCTACCTCTTTCTGCAGGGTTTTCGACAACATAATCATGTCTATTCTTGACCAACTTTGATGTCAATCTGAATAGAACGTATAATCTCTTTCCATATTGTATAAATGTCGCCATATGTCTATCAAACCCACTTGGTCTACTAATTCCTTTGCAGTTTTTGATAAATTCCCTTGTTTTGCTTTTTTGGCTTTTCTGATTGTTCTATCTATTTCTGAATTTCAAACTGCATTCCAATCTCCTACTATAATGAAATTGGAGCAGTCATACTTTGTTATGACATTCAATAGATTTTGAAAAAAGAGTTTCTTATTTTCCTATGGTGTGTAAATCCCTATTACCAATATATCTTTGTCGAGCATTTTAACTTCCACCCCAAGGTAATATCCATTTTTATCATTAAACACTTCCTTGGACTCATATTTCCTATTTATATACATCGCCACTCCTCTCTTCTTTTTTCCATATTTTGTTCACCTAATTTTTGATTTTTATTAATCTTGTGTCTTGATCTTTGATATGTGTTTCCTGTAATACTATGATATCTGCTTTCTGTTTCTCTAAATGATTAAATACTCTTTTTCTTTTTTCTGGGCTATTTAATATTTTGTCTTTTATTTTTAATTCCTCCCCAATCTATCTTTTTCTATCCTTATTTTCCTCTTTTCCTCCTATACCTTCGCCTCCTTCCTCTTCCTATTCTTCAACACCTCCATCTTCTTCTATTTCACTTTCTTCCACATTAGATTCATTTGAGTCATTTCTTAGGATTTCTTTATCTACATCTGAACCTATTCTATCCTCCTCCTGACTCAATTTGGGTACTTGTCCGTGTTTCTCTTCACTATCTGGGTCATATTCTTTTTTCCTTTTTTGACTTATCTTTGAATACCCTCTTTTATTTCTTGATTAGTCTTGATTTTATCTCTTCCCTTACATTGGGCTTTTGAGTTCCCTTGTTTCAAATTTACCCCTTTTACTTTTCAACTCCACTTTCTTCTCTTACTCTATTTGTCACTTTCTTAATCCTACTTATGCATTCTTTAGCTTTAGTTGTTGTACTTATTATGTAATTTTTATAGCTGTAGGTACACGATATCCCTTCAATTTTATTCCATTTATAGGGAATATTTTCTGATTTCAAAGCCTGAGTCAAGAATCTATATTCTTGCCTCTTTTTTAAAAATTTGAAGTGGAATATCTTTGTATATTTTAATATCTTGACCTTCTATCTTCAATTCTCTTTTATAGCTTTCCTGAATAACAACATCTTTAACTCTTTCCCTAATGAAATATACCACAATGTCTCATAGCAGCTTCTTCTTTTTAGCTATCCATGAATTGATTCTATATATTTTATCCACCTAAATGTCCAGTTGTTCCGGGAACCATCCAATATATTCTGCAAGTGCAGGTATCAATCTAGTTTCCAGATTTTCATTTCTTTGTTCATTCAAGCCTCTCAACTTTATACATTTAGATCTAATTTTTATTTCATGCACCATTCTTTGTGTATTCTCATACTCTATTTTTGTCTCTAATTCCTTTGTTTTTTTTCTCTAAATTTTTTGTTTTGTTCTGTATTTCTTGTAGCTCTCCAATTATCTTCACAATATCTTTAGTTGCCACTTCTAGTTGGTTTCCAAACTTATCTAATTGTTTCTCTATATCCTGTCTAATCTCTTCCTTCAAATCTTTCATTTCTGATTTTATTCCATTACTTAATTTTAAAAAAAATCATTTAGGAGTAATTGATTTGTGTCTGTTATCTTTGATGCCATCTCTAATGATGGCCTTCTAGAGGCTTGTACTTGACTTTGTCCCTGTGCTAATGTTTTTCTAGTAGTTGGCATATCTTCTCCTACACTTTATTTACTATCTCTTCACCAATTTTCCTCCTTGTAGACTCTATAATACTAAACACAGCCCCCTTCCATCTTATCACCAATGTCCACTCTATTGCAACTCTCCACAACAATGAATTCAATTCAATAGATAAATTCAATAGATTAAGTATTTTTCTTCTCTTAAACCTCCTCTGTATTGTTACAATATAATGTCTTACATTAATCAAGTTAGTATGTTCAGACCAGTAGTCAGATATTCATATATTCAAGCATTTAAACATATAACTATTTAAGCATTTAAACATTTACATTCCTGCCCAGCATATTGTTTATTACTTTTCCCTCTTATATTTCTGTGTATCTCCCCTCAATACCTCCCGATCCCAACCAACAACCCAATTGGTAAAAATAAAAAGAGGGGAAATATAAGGATGCACACCTGTTATAGGAGAGCTAGCAAATACAAAGTAATACATAAGAATTTGCATTTCTTAGTAACTGTTATTACACTTTCCCATTTTTTCTTTTAATTTCTTCCATCTTAAACACAGATTCATTTACCACCATTTGCCACCAACCTCAGAAAATTTAATAATATGTACTCCTTTTTCAAAAAACTTTAGTAGCTCTCCTTTCCTTTCTTCTCTCTCTCTTCTTTCATTTACTATTCTTACAAGACTTCCTATTTTTTTTATTTTCTCTCTCCACTTGTAAGAGATCTTTAACTTTAACAGTCTCTTTGTGGCTTTGTAATTTTTCAGTCCTTATTACTGTTTCTAATTTTGTCTACATTAATATCTATCGTGTCTATAACAATCTCAATAGTCATGTCTTCCCTTCCTTTCCTTTCCTTGGTCTTGATCCTTTTTAATTTTATATTTCTTAGTTTTCTTGGTTTTATAACTAACAGTTTCTTTAATCTTTAATCCACGAGTTATCCAACAGTATCCACAGGCTGTATTTTTATATTCACCAACCTCGGTACAAGAGAAAGTAAAATAACTTTCTCCCTCTCCAGGTACTTTGATTGTGTCACAACTGAGTAGAACAATCTATTATGTCTTCTCAGACTTGACTTTACCTTGTACAAACAGCTCTTATTCTTATTAGTTGTGTTGACCATAAAACAAAACCCAAAGTACACATTGAGGTGATACATTTCTTAGAAGGTCCAACATTCATTATATTAACTTTTGAAGTCCACTGTCCTCTTTATCAGAAGAAGTTTTTAAATTTTTTTAAAAAATTTTAAATCACACAGGAGAAGAGAAGTGATGGTGTGAGAATTGGGCTTAGCTGCTGAAAGGAAAGGGTTATGTGCAAATCTTCGGCTAAACTAGTAGAGCAGTAGCTTACTACAATTTTGTAAGGTTTAATTGATTTGTTGCTGCAACATGCCAAGGGGCTTGCGGGGGTATGTATTTACTTAGTTACCTTCCTCCTTTCCACCCAGTTCTTGTGGTGCCAGGGCTCACCCTCTGCTCTGCATCCATCTTATGGCTAGAAGCAAGTGGGCTAGATTAGATGTTCTTTACCTAGTCTCCCTCAGTAAGTGAGAAGGAAGAATCCCCTCTCTTCACCTTGATCTGGTAGCAGCTCATTCAGTTAAGAATATTGTCTTAATTCCAAAGCAAGAAAAACCATGTCCTAGCTCCGTGTGTGTGTGTGAACGTCAAGGTGTGAGCAACTGTGGTTGGTATTTATTTTTTTTTATTTTTTTTTTTTTTGGTTTAATGACATCAGCAGGGCTGTCCTTAGGTCTCAGGTCTGGAAACCTCAGGGCCTGGGATGACTCTAAAATGGCAACTCTATACCATGAACATTTTTCATGTTATCTTATTGTTTTACTCAATAACATTTGCTTATGCAAAATATGTGATTTGACATTATTGCATTGTGAGTTTTACTGCCTTCAAAGTATCAGTCATTGAAGTAGGGCCAGGAAACATGTCAAATGCTAATGTGATATTGTAAGGAGCCCTGGTGGTGCAGTGGTTAAGTGCCAATACTGCAAGTTCAGTTCCAGAGGGATCCAAGCTTCACTCAGCCTTCCATCCTTTCATAGGTCAGTAAAATGAGTACCCGGCTTGTGGGGGCAATTAGCTAATACACATTGGAAACTACGTAATGCAGTGTAGATGTGTAAATTGCTATTACTTACCAATTTGTAAGCCACTCTGATAGCCTTGTGGCTGAAGAGCAGGGTATAAATATCTAAATAAAATTAAAAATTAAGCAGTATAGTAGTAAGCATAACTGGGGAGTAGTAAGCATAACTGGGAACATATGGTTGCGAAAGGGACCATATGTTCCAGTCCAAGGCCAGGATTTGGAGAGGTTATTTGGGTAACAGAATTTGTTCTGTCAGTGGAACCAGGAAGGGGAGAAAATGTCCTGTCTTCACTCAACCCCCCCCCCCAAACAGGAACCCTCCAAATCTGTTCTGAAATGCTGCAAAACTCTTCAGAACAAGGGGGACAGGATGGTTAAGGAAAAAAAGTTCTATTTTGCTAACAGGTAGTAGCATGACATTGGATTGGGACTAAAGGGGCTTAGTAAAACAGTGTTGTGTGGCTTCTTCTAAAAAGGTCACAAGGTTTTCATCACTGCTGTCTGATTATCTCTGGCCAAATGAGAAAACATTATTTTAAAATTCAGTCTTACCCATACCAAGTGACTATAACTGTTTAAAATTGCCCATAGCTTTTTTTAAAAGCCTAAATTATCATATCCCTAATTAACTTGTTCACAGATGTATCTACTTCACTTGATTTCTCATCACTGGATTACTCCAGAGTTGATTGATTGCAGCTGAACATCTGAATTGATTCAGCTGAAAAGTATAGTGTGAGGTCATAGGGCATAGTATCTGATACTTGATATGAGATAGTCAACTCATACATGCATATTCTCTCTCCTGATTGAGGCTGCAGGCACCAAATTAGTCATTACTTAGGACAACGGTGAAGCGATGAAGATTTTGATAGACATCTGGAAACAGTTTTATTGCAACCTTACAGTGAACTTATTTATTTAAGAGAATTCCATCCTGCCTTTTATCAGTTGGGCTTAATCACTCCTTGTGTTTTCAACCATTGAACCACCTAGTACCAATAATAACCTAAAGCCTGTATTAGCTGTGACAAGAATCACTGAATCAATGGGATTTATCTATGCGTTGACTCAGCAGTCAACAATTGATTTAATGGGTCTACTCTAGTTGGGAGTGACCAACAGGATGCCATCCAGTATCTCTAGGTTGTTTAATTCAAGTTTCTGTGCATGCAATCCTAGTACATTTTAAATCACCATACAAACAACAGAGCCTCCTCCAGAAAAATAAAAATGCAGACTTGAAAATACTGCATGTGGCTGATTTAGAACTGCTGGAGAGAGAATATTAATTTACAATTTTGTTGAATAGTATGTTTTATTTTGCTGAATAATATTATATCAATATATATATTGCTGAATAATATTATTGATACATTCATTCAGATTCTGAACTAATATAATATATTTGCAGTGGAGTTTATTTTTCTTCAGTGACATCATTATGTATCCAAATCTGACTAGTTACATGGGGCTGTAGCATTATTACACTAATTGCATGTTTCACATTGTCTATGGTTGTGACATGAGAAAATGACTTCAAGTTCAGGACAAAAGTAAACAAATAAGACACCATGAATGGGTAGCGTTTGTTAAATCCAAAAATCTGAAATGTGTATGTGAACACTGCAAGTTAGAACTGCAAAAAAGATTGCAATGTTTTGCTCAACCACATTTTGTTTTGATGAAAACCAAAAAGAGGATTGCATTAGAATTCATGTGAACTTACTTTGTTTAGTTATTCAGCTCATGCTGCTATGTGTTCATTTTGTTTCCCTACCATGTTCGTATGTTTGGAGCATGGGATTTTTATTTTCATGTATCAGTCTGGATCAAGAAACAAATGAAAATTAATCCTTCTTTGGACAACAAAAACAAACAAACAAAAAGCCCTCCAGTTTCTTTTGATTCTGATCATTTCTTCTTAATAATGTTTCTCTCACCCATTGCTCAAGCTTCCCCAAACTTCATTTAGAAATACAAAGAACCACAGAGAAACACACCACTCAGAGTATAGAGATAAGATAGTAGTCCAGATAGGGGTCATAATTAAGGTAGCTGGCTACCATTCATGGGTGGAGTGCATTGTGTCTTTACATGCATACTGAATATTCTTCTGTATCTAATTGTGGTTATCTTGCTAATTTAAGGAATAGTTGGGTAATAAAGAGAAATTAACATACCAGCTAAAAGCTGCAGAGGGAAAACCAGAATAAGATATGTGTGTGTATTTACAGCTATTAGTTTATTTTCTCCATAACACAGCTTCCCTGCTGCTCAGCAGAGCCTTGTGGCAGGGAAGCACCTTCATGGGCAGTAAAGAGGATGGAGACCTTGCATCATCAGTGAGCGCCAGTGACATTGTTAAGGTCTATCTGGGTTAACAAATAATGAAGTCTCAAGGTCCACGTTCAATTCATTCAGATGGCTTAATTTGCTAGCAATGACACAGGGGATATTTCCTGCCAAACTGTGTCAACGATCAACGCCCACAGCAGCTTTTTATCACATGAACATGAAAGTTACAGTTTGCGCATGACAACTACATCAGCATACTAAACAGTTTCCATTTCTCAGAAAACTTCTAAAATATTCTATTCTCTAGCTTTTTGTATCAGTTCTTTGGAACATAAATCATTTTTAGTTCTGTGTCTTAGCCTTATAGTTTAATTTTAGCAACTAGCAGGTAAGATATAATGTCTCTTTGTTTTCCTGTCTGCTGCCTGTCTTCTTATAGGTGAGCTAATTCTGGGCTTCTAGCTAAGCTGCTGCAAACAATCTCGGCTACTGCAACTGACACAGAACTACTTTTACAGACTCTGTATTTTCTTTTAACAGGCAATATTATCTCTCAAGCACAACATAACAAGCTTTGGGTGATCAATACAGACAGACCCTATCAATGTGAGGGGAGAGGTGGGGCCAGAAGGCATAAAAGGGCCTGCCATCCCTTTCCTCGGCCTCTTTGCTTTTGGCGAGTGGTGGAGGAGTGAGTCAAGCAAAGAGGTGGAGGATTGGTAGGAGTGGCTGATTGGCTTGGTTGCTGGGTGGAGAAATGGTCGGGCAGCCGAATGGTTGGTGGCTACCATGAGGCGTAGTTGTCGGGTGGCAGATCAGCAGAGTGACCATGCAGTGGAACAGTTGAATGGCAAGCAACGGGAAGACAGAGCGTGGACCTATGAGCAAGCAGGTGAGGGCTGAATGGTCCCAGCAGTGATCCAGTCAGGCCTTCCCCCCCCCTTGGGCCTCTGGGCAAGAGGGTTCTTACTGACGGCCTTGGAAGCCGCAGCAGCCCACGGGCCCAGTGCCCAGAGACTACTCTTCCCCTCGCCTCGGGGCTCTGAGTGGGAGGATTTTCCAAATGGCCTTAGAGGCTGCAACGGCTTGTGGGACTCGTACCCAGGGAGTACTCTTCCCCCCTCGGGGCCCCGAGGGGGAGGGTTCTTCCTAATGGCCTTAAAAGCCACAGCAGAGTGCGGGCCCTATATCCAGGGCGTGCTCTTCCCCCCCTCCAGGCTCCAGATGGAAGGTTCTTCTAATGGCCTTAGAGACCCAGTCATTTAGGCTGTATTCTTATGCCCCAGGGAGGAGCTATGGGATCTGGTCTCTCTTGGCCTTGCCATCCACATGATTGGGCTCAGTTGGGGCCTGTTAGTCCGTTTGGGCCTTGTACATAGCGCAGCCTATAGGCCTAGGTATACCTGGCCACTAAAGGGTGCTATCCAGTGCCTGGCATCATCTGGGCTGAGGCTGCGAGGCTTTTAGGCCTCGGGGAGGTGTGGCCTATGTGCCTAGTGGTCGGGCCTTGGCTGGCCTATTTACCCTTCTGGGCCCTGTGTACGGCATGGCCTATGGGCCTGGGGAGACCATCAGGGGACTAGACAACACCTGGCAGTCATTGTACTAGGGCTGCAAGGCTTCTAGGCCTTGGAAAGGTGCAGCCTTGTAGGCTTTCATTGGGCCGGGCCTTGGAGGCCTCATCAATTAGGCCTGGTGGGCCCTCTCCTCAGTTGGGCCTGGTAGGCCTCAGGCCAGGGAAGCCAGAGAAGCCAGGGTCTCAAGGAATTTTGCAGGAATAATAATAATAATAATAATAATATCATTGCTAGGCTGAATAGTTAGCAGTCTTTGGGTTACAAGGAACCAGCTCTGCCTGGTTTGGCCAGGCCTGGCAGGTCTTGTCTGCGGCCTACTTGGGCCTCTTATAGTCAAATCATAATAATAATAATAATAATAGTAATAGTAATAGCAGCACATAGGTTTGAAATAGTATTAGAATTTTGACTTGCCATCCCCACTGGCTGCATCCTGTGAATACTGTGGCTTTACAGTGTTTAGATGGGTGGATTGAGGTAGATTCTTATATTTGTTGATTGGCAGGGTATATACTATGCAGCATAATTTGAGAGCATGGGGATTTACTTATGGCTCCCAAGAAAGGTAAAGTAGGAGCAAGGGCAAGGGGCCTGCACCGAAGCAGCCTGCAGCCCCGCAATCCCCCCTCATCTAATGATGAGGGGGGGGGATATTCCTTGGCAAGCAATCCTGGATAGGATCCAGCAGCTGGAGAGATTGCAGGGTGTCAAGGCAGGCGGCCAAGTATCGGGGCCCAGGCACCCGAAAAAGAAAGGGAAGTTGGCTAATCAGATTTTTGCATGTCTAGATGTCCCGTCCATACCTAGCTCAGGGCAAAAATTGCTATGCTGGGAGTTCAGCTTTCATGGAGCATGTTTCTGAAAACCCTGTGGATTTAGCCACAAGTGCTCTATCTGTGGGGTGTCTCACTCCTTTTGTAAGTGCCTGAGAGGTAGGGGCCAGTCAAGGGGGTCCAGAGGAGTGCAGAGAGCAGGGAGAGGAGGAGATCCTGCCACCCATCCTCCAAAAGGGACCCTGCCCAATTAGGTTAGATGTTCTAGATAAGTGGCTAGCATTATACCCCAATAAACAGGCAGCTGCTTATCTATCATGGGTGGTGGGGTGGGGGAGAGACTGTTGCTGATAAAGTTTTAAATAAGAACTAATAAAGTCAGACTCAGTCCAGAAAAGGTGAAGAAACTCTCAGTAAACAGTTATTCAATGGGCATAGGTAAGAATTTCATTTCAGATTATAATTTTTTCAATCAGAATTTACAAAAAAAAAAAACAAAAAAAAAAAAAAAACACCAAAAATTACAATGTGGGAAAAACAAAACTGTCAGATTTGCTAGTTCATGGTGAGGGATGAAGGGTTCTGCTCAGTTCATATTTTCCCCTTAAAAATCCCAGAATTTACAAAATTTGCAAAATTCCAAGAAGGCAGAAAACAAAACAGGTATATTTGTCCACTCCTATTCATTCATCGGCTCAGCGGAGTGATTTTCATTCAGTTTTAGATGGGAGTTTTTAACTCCCCCTAAAGATTAAGTTTACAGTTTGTTTGTGCTCTTGGATGAAACATTGCCACCTGAGATACAGGTGGTCCCAATGGGCCAGAGTACTTTGTGTCACTTTAGGTGGATATAGCAGTTAGCTATGTCTCTTTCTTGTCTGAAATGGCTTAGGTACAGTTATCAACAATATGAAAACTTTTCATTGGGACTACTGCAATGCATTGTATATGAGTCTGGTTTTGAAAATAATCCAGAAACTTGAGGATTGTTACTCTTAAAAGGGACAGGCCATTATAGTCCTATCGTGCCAGCTTTTCTAAATGAAAGTTCATTTAATTCCCTTGCTTTGAGGCATGCCAAAGTAATCAGATGTTTGTTTGATTGTTTTAAGAGGAATCACAAGTAACTGCCGGGACAGGGAGACTGGAAACTACAACCCTAATTACAGAAAGATGCCTAGAGTATCTGTAAAATTCCTATTGTCTTATTGTTCTGTTGTCTTTTAAAAATATTTTTTATTAACACAGAAAGTTTTTATAACTTTTTATAACTCTGTGGTATGTTTTTACCAGACATTCTTTGTTTTAATAGGGTTCACTGTTATCCATAGTTTCTTGTATCTGTGGTTACTCCAGGAACCAAACCCTTGTGGATACAGGGGTCTGACTGTAATTATCCACTTACCCCACTTCCTCTAAATCAATAGCTTAATAAACTTCTGCACAATATTTGATTCTATTTTTCTTCATATCCTACTAGTGATAATCTTCCGCAGAAATCTCTAAGAAAAAATAACAGTTATTAATTTTCCATCTTTGTTAAAACTACTTAATGACTTTTCTCTAATCAAGGTGATCAATTTATCCATCTCTGCAAGATCATATAATTTCATCATCTAGTCCTCTTGAGATGGAATAGCCATATCCTTCCACCTCGGTGTGTATTATTCTCCTATTGTCTCATTGTGGTACATTTTAAATTGTTCAACTTTAAGCCACCCAGCCATCTTACAATATGGTTTGAGGTATAAATATTTTAAATAAAGAAATGACTCTTTGCAAAAGGAAAGGACAGCAAGGGAATTGAATTAACAATTACAACAATAATGAAATGTTTAAAAAGCAACTTTCCAAACTCTGGACTATTTTCTAAAAGGTGGTTACCACATTTCTGACTCCCTAACTCCTTTGTTATTCTACAGAAAGATCTTATTAAAATGAAAGTTGTCTGACTTTTCCTATAATAAAAGTCTTGCCTATGTTGTCATATAGAGGAACATGAGTCTCAAGCAAGAGTGGCAACATTTACACAGGACTGGGATGGTGGGTATATTCCCCTGGATGTAATGTTACAACTCCATCTGCCCTAGCCAGTGTAGCCAATAGTAAAGACAGATGGGAATCATAGTCTGACAGCAAGAAAACCACTTTTCCCATTCCTCTTATGAAAGAAGCTCTAGCAAGGAATTACTAAGGATTTTTTGACAATATATTCTTGTTCCTAGGTTCCTTTTGCTTTCCATTGTGTGACAAAGCAGTAAAGGAGTGTTCTGATAACAGAACAATTTGCCCCCTTTTCTCTTCTTCCTTCCAACATAAAGTATTCAATTGGCACTTCAGAGCTTACGGTGCCAATTTCTTTCATTGTGAACACTTCCACTGTGATATTAGATAGTATAGTGCCTTAAATACTCCAACTCAAATTGCATCTGCTGCATAATAGCAGCATAGTTTTTATAACCAATTAAAATGGCTCTGCTAACAGTTCATCTGTAGCTTTGACCTTCTGATTCATTTAGAAGCTATTATGGAATCTGTCATGGAAGTTAACAGCCAAGGACAATTCATGTCATATTCTATTTTCTATTAAGTTTAATTTCTGTGAACATGGACACAAACATTACCAGATAAGAAATTATCATTCTTTCATCTAGCACTTCTAAGAAATCAATGTTTTTCTAAAGTTAAATAATTCCATACTTTTAATAAAACAGATTTTCCAACATATGTACTGCTTCAGTAATGCATTAAAAATAGATAACATGGTAATACCCATAGTCCAGACCTATTAATCTGAGCTGTTTTATACATCTCCACAGAATTATGTTCATGATAAAATCTTGATTTTTATTTGAATATATTCATAGTACAAAAGATGTGAAATCTCCCTGAGAACTTTTACTTTTCAGATCAAGGCTTTCAGTCAACTTCAGTCAAAAATTCTCAGATCTTCTTCATGGTCTCTGTGAATAAACACAGTTGGGTAATTCCTGCACCTGCGCAGTGCATTCAGAACTCTCTAGAATCACTAGGCAGAGTTTTGGCCCATTCTAATGGTCGCTCTGAGGTGGTTACTGCTTATTCCCCTCAGTTCCTTTTCATCCACTGTGCTAGCAGCACACACTGGAACTGCACTCTTGGGAATCGCTCATTCTTCGGTTTGACCAGGATTTTCTAACGGATTGTGGTTTTCTCTTTTGTGATTTGGACTTGGTGTTTTGATTGAATTGATATTTTGGCTTGAACAACAGATTGTGGCTTCTTTCTTGTGATTTGGATTTGGCATTTGGTTGGACTGATACTTTGGCTTGAACTTTGGACTGAACGACTCCTCTATATTGACAATTGCTGGGCTCTGATTTTGAGGTAAAATGGCTTCAAAAATGGCAGCTTTTAAATGCTGTGAGATTTGCCAGGCTAAACTGCCAAATACTGATGGGGATTCTAAATACCTGATTTGCTTGGGGGAGGCTCATAATGTGGAGTCTTGTCCACACTGCAAAGCCTTTACACCGCAGGTGAAAAAGCAAAGGATGATGCACCTCCGTTCCTTTCTATATGAACGTGTGCTGGTGCCATACACTGCTCCCTCCACTTCGATGGCAGAGCCTTCTACTGAGCCTGTTACCAAGCCACCTTCGACAGCTTCAGTGACTGGATCAACCACCAGTCGGAAACATGGGCACTTGCTCTCGAGGAGTCCCTCTAAGAAAAGGAGGCCTCGATCACGAAGTACGGCAAGAGGAGAAACTGGGGAGGGCCGTACTGTACTGATCTCGGTACCACAGACTGCGGGCCCATCAATGCCGAAGGATCGGCACCGAGAAAAGGAGCCGGGATCGAGGAGGAGTGTCTCGGTTTCCAGTGGAGGAAAGAGATCTTCACAAGGGAAAAAAACATACTATATAATAATAATAATAAAATTTTATTTATATCCCGCCCCTCTGCAATGCAATCGGGGCGGCTTACAATATAAAAACCCCATAGTCACCATACCCTAGCCCACCCACCCCTTAAAATAATATTAAATTACAAAGAATTAAAAACATGGATTAATTAAAATATATATAAATTAGAAAAAAAAATTTAAAACATACAATCATAGCCTAGAAAGGGCAGCTGAGTCTTGGGCCGGGATAATTATTCAGGAAAGGCCTGCCGGAAAAGATCCGTCTTGACAGCTTTTTTAAAGCTGTCTAAGGTGGTAATAAGACGGATCTCGTCCGGCAGGCCATTCCATAATCTGGGAGCAGCAGCAGAGAAGGCCCTCTGGGAGGTCACCGACAGCCTTGTTTTCATAGGCTGTAACAGATTCCTCCCAGAGGACCGAAGTGTGCGGGGAGGGTCGTACTTCATCGAGACCTTCTGATTCTGGTAGAGAAAGAGATTTTTCTGCTTCTTCTAATGTGGAGAAAATCAGGAAGAAGAAGAAAAACACCAAACATAGCTCTGTAAGGTTGTCTGAAAAGCGCCCATCTGGAACACCAGAGAGACATCATTCAGTGATTCTTCAACCCTCTCCAACGCCATCCATTCAGCTGGTAAATGTGGAGGTCTAGCAGTTATCTGAGGGGGAAATCACATTTTCACCTCATAGCAAAGCTCGATCTCTTCTTGTGGTATCCAGAGAAGAGCTGTTGACTGGAGGCGGTGCTCCATAGAGACCAATAGTGGTGTATACCCACTCTTCACCTTCCACATCGAGACCCCCGCTCAGTCCACCATACCGACCCTTCGATACATGCCATCCTATACTGCTTTTGACCTCTCTGCAGCACTAACTGGATTTCCTTCACCTCCACATTGGGCACAAGTTGCAACACCGGGCCATACGGTACCGTCCACCGTGCCTGTTGAGCTGGGTGCTTCATACTATCAGTCTCTACCAAGTCTGTCTTACTATGCTACAGGTCATTCAACATTGAGGAAACCATTTCTGAGAAATAGTGAGAGTCAGGTGACTCCGCCTCGTCATTCACATTATGACATCCCAAGGGATGTGAGGTCTCCATCCCGGCCATTACCTCCTGTTCCAGTGGACATAATTTCTCATCTACTGCCTCCTGAACCTGTGGATGTACCACCTCCACCACTGCACCATACGGAGTCGATCCCGTAGTCCGTCGGATTCACCTTCTATTTCCATTTCTTCTGAAGAAAGTGAAGAACACTACATAATGACGATGCCATCACCACCTCCCAAACCTGTTGGGTGATGATTCTTCCTCACCAACAGATGATATAAGATCTTTTTCTGAACAAATGGTCAGGATGGCTCATGCATTTGACATTAAGGTGGAAAAGAAATAATCAGATCCCATCGATCCGATATACCATCATATAAAATCAAAGGCTCCACCAGTACCGAATATCCCTATTCTTCCTTCAATGTTGAAACTTACACAAGGCTCTTGGGAAAACTTGTCATCCCTGCCACCGACATAGAGGAGAATTGATAGACTCTACCGCATTGCTGGAGATGATACTGACTGGTTGAAAGAACATCCTAAACCAAATTCTGTGATTGTTGAGGCATCCCAACACAGCAAACAGCGACGATCTCAATCTACCCCTGTGGATCTAGAGGGTCAAAAATTGGACATCCTGGGTAAAAAGCTTTACTCTTCAGCTGCTCTCACCTTTCGGATAGCAAACTATGAGGCATGTATGGGTGCATACCAACAGGTGTTGTGGGACAGAATGTCACCTTTTCTTCAAGATCAAAAGAGGATTGCTCTCTCCATTCAAAAGGAAATGCAAAGTCTTGCAGGGCAGGAGATGAACTCTGCACAACATGTGGCAGACTGTGCTGCAAAATCCATTGCTGGCTCTTTATCTTTGAGGAGGCACACCTGGTTGAGATCTTCAGGCTTAACACCACAAGCCTTTTCAACAATTGAGGACATCCCATTTGACCATGTGGGTTTATTTAACCAGTCAACAGATGAGAAAGTAGAATTTACCCAGAAAATGAGGAACACGGCACAAAAATATGGTATGCCTATGAGATACAGAAGTCGTTCGGAGTGGCAGGGGTCCCAGCAACATTACCAATATAAAAAGAGTTATAGGCAACAATCTGTCAGCCATCAGAGATTTCCATCACAATCTTCTAGTACCTCAGTGAGATCCCAAGCACAGGCTCCTCGGTACAAGTCAAGTACCAAGAAGCGTACTACTGAACAATCTAAACATCGCTTTTGAACAAACTGATTGACTGATTAAGTTACTCCAATTTTGTTTTGTAGACCACATATTTTGGAGATCGCCTTTCTTGATTCCATGCAGCTTGGACCAGCACAACAATGGATCAATCGGTACTTCGTATAATCAAGACTGGATATTGGATAGAATTCGAAGAGTACCCCCCGACAGGTCGAATTCGAGTAACTTGTCCGTCACCACCTCTCCTTGAAGAAATTCAGACTCTACTTCAGAAAGGAGCAGTTGAGACAGTAGAATTGATCCACTGCTTTTTTTTGAGGTATTTCCTCAAAAAAAGGTTTTTCCTGGCAGTCTCAGACCAATCTTAGACCTTTGATGCATCAATGAATACATCAAACCAAAGAAATTTTGGATTGTCACTCTTGCATCTATTCTTGCACTTCTGTGGAAGGGAGACTGGTATGCGACTATAGACCTAAATGATGCCCATTTTTATATTGGAATCCATCCGAGCCACAGAAGATTCCTAGCTTTCCAGGTGGGGGATGTTACCTTCCAGTTTCGAGTCCTTCCCTTCAGACTAGCCACGGTGCTGAGAGTCTTCACCAAATGTATGGCGGTGGTGGCTGCGTTCCTAAGACAGCAAGGGGGCATTGTCTATCCCTACCTAGACGATTGGCTACGGGTGTCAGAGTCTCGAGTTCATCTGATCCACGATGTTGCCTTCACGCTCTCCCTTCTGCATTCCCTTGGCCTTATTGTGAACTTTGACAAGTCCAACCTCGAACCCTCACAAAAGGTGCACTATATCAGGGCACTGCTGGATTCAAGGATTGCCACTGCTTACCTTCCAGAGGCCTGTTTCGAAACTTTGAAATGCTTACTATACCGATGTCGACGATCCAGAAGAATCTCTCCTCACACTGTTCAAGTGCTCCTGGGTCATATGGCTTTGAGAGTTGCAGTGACACCTTTGGCGAGGTTTCGGTTCCAACCTCTTCAGGCCTGGTTTCTATCCAACTTCAACCCACTGAGGGATTCACCCGGCAAACCGCTTACCATGCTGTGGTGGTAAAGAGATAATTGGAATGGTGGATGCTACCACGGGTCGTCCTTGCAGGTATGCCACATCATACCAACACATTAGAACTCTTGGCAGTACAGAAGGCTCTTGTATCATTCGAGCTGCTGGTGAGAGGGAAGAAAGTGATGATCGTTACCGACAACACAACAGTCATGTATTATTTGAACATCCCTCTGGAGCTGCTGCTCCAGAGATTAGAACATGGAGCAATGGATGCAAGCTCTCCAGGAACAGAGATTCCACCTCAACATTAGGAGGAACTTTTTGACAGTAAGAGTTGTTCGGCAGTGGAATGCACTCCCTCGGAGCATGGTGGGGTCTCCTTCCTTGGAGGTCTTTAAACAGAGGCTGGATTGCCATCTGTCGGGGATGCTTTGATCGTGATTTCCTGCATGGCAGGGGGTTGGACTGGATGACCCTGGTGGTCTCTTCCAACTCTGCAATTCTATGATTCTATGATTCTTTGATTCTATGAAACAGGGAGGGACAAGATCCTCCATGTTACTTATGATCACAATAGAGATTTGGAATTGGTGTGTACAGAGGAAAATTTGTCTATAGTCGATAGATCTACCTGGAGAAGAAAACACTCTTGCCGACGGACTGAGCCGGTCAAACTCAGCAACACACGAATGGATGTTGCACCGTACGGAGGTCGACCTTCTGTTTCAAAGTTGGGGCTATCTGAAGATAGATCTTTTCACATCGAGAGACAATGCACAGTGTCATCGGTTCTGTACCCGAACCTGACAGAAGGGGTCTCTAGGAAATGCCTTTCAGTACCAGTGGAAAGGACCTCTTCTATACATGTTTCCAACTTTTCCTCTGATTACAAGGACTGTGTCCAAACTTCGTCAAGACCAATCAAATGCACTCCTGATTACTCCATGGTGGCCCCGACAGCTGTGGTTCGGACCCCTCATACATCTGGCATGCTCTTGTTATCATCACCTTCTATCCCGTCCAGATCTCCTAACCATACAGAACGGAAAAAATCTGTCACATAAACCTGAAAACTTTGAGATTGGCGGCATGGAGGATCACCCCATGAATTCTCTCGATACCATGTTTGAAGCTGCCAGTGAAGAGAATCACATAACAGTCTCCGTAGGGGCTATACCTGACCAGAAAGGTGAACAAGTATCAGCTGGTGTACAGAGAATAATTTCAGCTTCTCTATGTAAGTCTACTAAGAAATCAAATGCATACAAATGGAAAAGATTTCAGATTTTTTTGGCAGAAAAAGGCCTAGTATTTTCTCATGTGGATGTATCATCAGTGTTGGAGTTCTTATTACATCTGGCTGATTCTGGACTGTTGTTCTCCTCAATTAAATGTTACTTAGCTGCCATATCAACTGAGCTACAAACAAGAGGTTATCCATATCCCTTCAAGCATCACTTGATTAAAAAATATTTGCAGGGATACTTGAATTTACACCCGCTTGTGAAAAACCCAATGCCAGGATGGGGTCTTGAGTTGGTACTGTCACAACTGTCTAGAGGCCCATTTGAACCAATGGCTACGTGTGATCTACATCTACTCTCATGGAAAACAGTGTTTCTTGTAGCAGTGACATCTGCGAGTGAACTGTGTCCTTTGAGGTCTGATTTTCCTTACCTTGTGTTTCACAAGCATAAGGTGGTGCTTAAGCCTGATATATCCTTTCTACCAAAAGTGGTTTCTGCTTTTCACCTTAATGAGCCAATAGTCCTGCCAACCTTAATGCAGAATCCTACTGATAACTTTGAAAGAACACTTCATAGCTTAGATGTCAGAAGAGCTCTGGCTTTTTATATAGATTGGACTTCCATGTTTAGAAGGACTCCAAAGCTGTTTGTTGCTTATGGACATGGCAAGAAATGTGACACAATTACACCACAAAGACTATCTAAGTGGGTAGTAGCCACTATTAAGCTGTGTTATGACATGGCAAGGAAGCCTTTACCAGCCTCGCTTAGGGGACATTCCACAAGATCAGTCTTCACATCCTCTGCGTTCAAGGCAGGTGTTCTTCTAGAGGATGTTTGCAAGGCAGCAACATGGTCATCCCCTTTAACCTTTATTTCTCACTATAGCTTAGACACAAGATCTAGAAATGAGGCTGCATTTCGAAAGGCTGTGCTGAAGTTTTGGGGAGTTTGAGACGTCTTCACTTGTGTTAAGGTTTTTACCTGGTTAAAAGAGATAGAGTTACAGTTCTTTAACTGTTTTCAAATTTGGGACATTTCAGTTTGTATCAACTGATTTAAACACTAATGTAAAAAAAAAAAACGAGGAGAGAGTGGTAAAGACTCTATTGCTTAAAGTTAATATATTGACCATTGCTTGAGTATTTACCTGTCTGTGTGAGTTATTTCTGTAGTGTCGACAGCATATTTGACATACCCGCCTCCACAGTACTAAGCTAGTCAGTCTACCCAACTGTGTGTATTCACAGAGACCACGAAGACAATGGTCAGGTTGCTTACCTGTAACCATAGATCTTCGAGTAGTCTTCTGTGAATTCACACAGACCCGCCCATCCTCCCCTCTATGTCATAACTACTTCTTTAATTGCTAGGATGCTGCTGCTTGTGGCGTCCATAACGGAACTGAGGGAAATAAGTGGTAACCACCTCAGAGCGACCATTAGGGTGGGTGGGGCTACCACCAAAACTCTGCCTAGCGATTCTAGAGAGTTCCAAATGCACGGCACAGGTGCAGAAATTACCCAACTGTGTGAATTCACATAAGACCACTCGAAGATCTATGGTTACAGGGAAGCAACCTGACCATACGTCCTCATTCATGAGCCTCTAAATTCTACTGTTCTATTAGGCAGAGTTTAAATGGTTTATACAGAACTGCAGGATTTCAGTTTCTGCATATCATTTGAGGGATTTTGCTAATTTTGTTGAAACTTTTATCTTTGGGATACCATAGACTATAATCAAAGCACAAAACTTCACGTTGACATCAAATTTTACTTTAGCTAAGCATCTAGAGAGAACCTAGCTTCCCTTGCAGGCGGCAAAGCATATTTTGCAGGAGGGAAGCTTATTTGTGGGCTGGCAGGAGGGAAGAGACCAGCTGATTATATCGCCGGCAAGCACCGGCGACGCGAGGCGAGGGGCGGGGTGGAGAGGCTTAAATAGGAGTGCCGCCCCTCTCCTCACCCTCTTTGCTAATTTGTTAGCGGTGGAGCCGGTTGCAGCTTGCCGAGGGCTAACCAAAGCAAAGAGCCGAGAATGAACCGCGGAGGAATCTGGAGAGTAATCGGATGCTAGGAGAAGGAATCCCCGCTGCATCATCTGACACGTGAGTTGGGCCTTCGGGCTGGGCACCCTGGGGTTGGGGGGGCTTCCCTGAAAAGAGGGTGGTCATTGGAGGACCTCCCCTCCCCTGCATAGCGGGGGTGAAGTAGACATCCCCTCCCTGAGGCCATAAACTGCCGTTTCAGGCAGAAAGGGAGGGTGAGTTTTTCGCGGCTCATCAAGTGCGTCACCATCTGCAAGGACTTGGCAGTGTAGCTGGGGGGAGGTCCTGGCAGACGGCATGCTGCCCAACCCCTCCCAAAGGCAAGCGGGTGTCCTAGCAGGGCTGTGGCAGGGCCCCATTACAGACCTTTAATTGCAGGCCACCGTAGGCCCAGGGCGAACAGGGCACGAGGGGTTGTGGCGGGCAGACCGTTAGGCTGGTGCTGAGGGTGCGAGACCAATTGGTGCCATCTCAGTCATAGGCCCGCAGGCCTCCCCACCACCCTTCTCTTTGGCAATTCAACCTGGGGGCCTCAATCTTGCAGCCATTTTGAATTCTTCTACTCCAGAGGCCATTTTGAACTTGCCAACTGTTAGGCCTGGCATAGGCCTATAAGGCCAGGCCAGTGGGCCGCAGTAGGGCCTGCCAGGCCCAGGATTGGGCCTGTCAATCAACTATAGATTATAGTGATCAATTGAATAATACAATAATAGTAATCATCATCATCATCAACAACAACAACAACACTTGATCAGTGGTGATTACCTGTTTTGTGTGGCCTGGTTGGGCCCCTTCTGGGCCTCTGAAGGTCTCTGATGGCCTAATGTTGTTACACTCCCCCAAGGGCAATAATAATAATACAATACCACTAACCAGAGGATTGGTGATTATTGGCCTGGGGCCTTTAGAGGCCTGAGCACATAAGACAGGGGCATAGTGTTTGGTTATTCAAGGCTAAGTAGGCCCATCCATGGACTGTGGTTGGAGGGTAAACCTAATTAAACAGGTGTTGTATTGTGTACTGCTTGCCCTTGGGTTCTGGGGCAAACCTTTCCAAACTTCAGTGATTGCATTACCAAGGCACCTAAAAAGGGAAAGGTTGGGGAAAAGGGGAAGGCCCCCGCACCTAAATGCCCCACACTTCCTGGTCCTCCTCCTTCATCAAGTGATGATTAGGAGGACATTCCATGGAAGTCAATTATGGACAGAATTAAGCATCTAGAGAGGCTTCAAGGGGTGGAGAGTATAGGGGCCGCACCCAAACAAAAGTGCAATAAGGGTAAGGGTAAACTGGCTAACCTTGTAATTGCCTGTCTAGATGCGTTGGACAAGAACATACATGAGGGTGATGCATCTGGATCCCAGCCTCTGGACAACATTCCTGAGCCACCAGCCAAGACGGACGTGGACCCTGCAATGGAAGTGGCCCCAATCCCAGGAGGTAAGCCCGCTGCTTACACGATACCTACTGCAGCGGGATATTCTTGGCCTTGGGGGATGTGATCACCGCCCACAATTAACAATGCAGCACAAGGCTGGAGACCACAGGGGGCTCACAATAGCTGGCCAATGCTACAACAGCCCCTTAACTGGATGCCACCTCAGTGGTTGCCTTGGGGCCCGTATACAGTTGGAGGTGCAGGAGGAATGGTGCCAGGGGAGTCAGCTCTGTCAGAGCCTTTACAGGCCCCAGAGTATGACTCCATCAGTTACTCTGCCATCCCTTTTGGGGAAATGTCCCTCCCACTGGGCAATCACTTATTACAGGTGACCAGGGTAAAAAATACTTATGGGGGAGTACGTTGATGTCTTCTCCCTCCTATATAGAGAGATGGAGAAGAAAGACAAGGATGAGCTTGATGATAAGGAAAAGCTTAAGAAAAGAAAGGTCGGATGAAATTGGGCGAACTGGCTATCTGGATTTTTGATTATGGCGGGTGTGATCACAAAAGCTCACCCCCAATGCACAGCAGTGCTTTTTCAGTACATAGACATTATCCACAGGGCGTATGTGGATTTTGTGGGCCCTGCATGGCTTCAAAATGATGAGGCATTTCGCATGTGGGCTGCAATATACCCAGCCCTGCACTGGAACATGATGCATCCCCAATTATGGATGCAGCTGATGACGCCAGCTCAACCAATTCAGGGCAAACAAACGCACAGTGGCCACCTGATTAAGGCTTCAACCGCTGGAGCTGCCAAGGCCTCCACAGGTGGGTCAGAAACTGTTGTGCTGGGAATGTAGCTCCCATGGGACGTGTGCATGGAAGCCCTGCAGATTCAGCCATGGATGCTCTATCTGTGGGGCTTCTCATTCCTTTCGTAACTGCCCAAGAGGAAAGGGCCCATTTAGAGGGAATAGAGGAGCACAGGATGGAATGAGGGGAGGTGGCAATTCCAGCCAGCATCCAAAAGGGTCCCAGCCCAATTAAATTGGATGTCCTAGATAGATGGCTGCACCTATATCATGATAAGTTGGCAGCCGATTATATATCATAAGATTTTAATTTTGGTTTTCACATTCCCTTTCAAGGCATAAGACACCCCTACAGGGTGCACAATTTGTTATCGCTTAAGGGCAAGGAAGATATAGTTAGGGGGAAAAAATCTGCAAGTATGTGGCAGAAGGAAGGGTTGTTGGCCCCTTTAGCCAGCCCCCGGTGCTCAATCTTAGAGTGTCACCATTAGTCATAGTCCCTAAAAAGGCCCCTGGGGAATTTAGATTAATTCACCATCTGTCATACCCAAGGGGGTGTGCAGACAAGTATACTTCCTTTGACACTGTTATCAGAGAGGTATGCCAGCACGGATTGGGAGCTGAGGTGGCAAAGTGCAACATTAAGTCAGCCTTCCGCCTTCTCCCAGTTCATCCAGATGATTTTGAATTATTGGGCTTTCAATTTGATGGTTTTTTTTTTTACATGGACCACACCCTACCCATGGGCTGTTCCATCTCTTCTAAAGCATTTGAGACTTTCAGCACCTTTTTAGAATTGGTGTTGAAAGCAAGAACGGGGATTAGGGGGGTCATTCATTATTTAGATTATTTCCCATTCATAGGGCAAGCTGGTTCAGGGATGTGCAGCCATTTGCTGCAGCAGTTCAAGCAGTTGACGGGGGATTTGGGAGTCATGTTGGCTCCTGAGAAAACCGAGGGCCCAGCGCAACAGATAACCTTCCTAGGGATTGAGATTGACTCCGTCAATCAGCTATGCCGACTAGCAACCACTAAAGTAACAGATTTAAGGGAGAGGGTTTCCACTTTTAGGGGCAGACACAAAGCTACTTTGTGGGAGTTTCAAGTCCTGATAGGACATCTGAACTTCACATGTAAGGTGGTTGCCCCAGGTAGGGCTTTCCTTTGCCGGTTATGCGACACTATTGCGGGGATCCACGTTCCTTACCACAACTTTCAGATTACGGTGGAGATCAGAGAGGATCTCCAGACATGGTGGGACTTCCTGGACCTCTTCAACAGTGTATCATTTTGGTGGGAGGAAAGGAAGCTACAGGGGACTTTTCAAATAGCTTCTGATGCGGCTGGGGCCATTGGATTCGGGGTTTATTTTGGTGGTCGCTGGTGCACAAGCAGATTGCCAGCAAGTTGGACTGGGACGGGAATTACACGGGATCTTACCTTCCTGGAGTTTTTCCCTATCCTAGTGGCCACCACTATCTGGGCTAATGAGTTGTCTAATTTGTCAGTGCACTTCTGGTGCAACAATTTGGCAATGGTCCAGGTAATAAACACCCTTACTTCAAAGTCCCCAAGGGTGATGCATCTGATCAGGACATTTACTTTGCAATGCCATCAGCATAACATTTTGTTTGTCGCACAGCATGTTACTGGTGTGCAAAATGAGATAGCTGACGCTCTTTCTCGCATGCAGATGGAGCGCTTCAGAGAGCTGGCTCCAGATGCAGAACCCGTGGGCAACAGGATGCCAACAAGCCTATGGAAATTTGGGAGTCTGAGATTTGCACCCAGCACCAGAAAAGTGTATGCCCGGGCTGTTAGGGAATTCTGTCAATTTAGGGAGCAGGAAGGTTGGAAGCAATGGGCGAATGTACCAGTGTCACATCTTATGCAACATTGTGCCTCTTTATATAGAAGGGGAATACCCAGGGTGCTGTTGACAATACTGGGGACTTCAGGATTAGGAAGGTTCTGGAAGGATGGGCTAGGGAGAGGGGCAGGAAGCCCGATGTGAGATTTCCCTTGTCCCCAGGCATTCTGAAGGGCTTACGTAGACTGTTAACTGGACTCTGTTTTTCCACGTATGAGACACTGCTTTTTTATGCGGCTGCTCTCATAGCATTTTTGGGAGCCCTGCAAGTTAATGAACTCGTTACGGCTTCAAAACATGATAGGTCCAGAAGTGCCTTGGAATTGCAGGATGTACAGGTAAGTGGCCGGAAGATCATCATCACAATACATTTTTCTAAAACGGACCAGGTAAGCGGGGGGAAAACTTTTGGATTGTCTCAGTGCAACCACCCAGAGCTTTGCCCAGTCCGGGCATTGCAGGATTATTTGAAGGTACGAGGGCAAGGGGAGGGCCCTCTTTGTGTGCATATGGATTTCTCCCCTTTGACTAGGTACCAGTTTGGGGCAATAAAAGTGAAGGCATTGAGACAGCTTGGGCTATCCGGAGTGCAATTTGGCACTCATTCATTTTGCATAGGGGCAGCATCCACCACTGCCACCATGGGTATGATGCCCTCAACAATACAGCAGATCGGGCACTGGAGATCCTCCTCTTACAGGAGGTACATTTGTCTCTCCTTTACTAAATTTATCTTCCCCTTTTGTCTTCCAGGTGCTAGACCTTTGACGGTGAGACGCCAGGTGCTGATTTGCGGCCATAGTATGGTTTACTGGACGGCCCGACAGGCCTGGCTGAGCCATTTCGGGCCTCACCTCAGCCTGGGGGACAGGGTGACCATTGAGTGGTTGGGGAAGAGGGGCTTTCATTGGTATGGCCTCATGCCTGTCTTGTTTGGGGAGTGATGGGGGCCTCCGCCAGACATACTCATCCTCCATTTAGGAGGAAATGACTTGGGCCTTTTGAAGGGCAAGGCTTTAATTATACAAGCGACACAGGATATGATGGTGATTGGGTCACACTGGCCCTCAGTCACCATCATGTGGTCGGCCATTTTGCCCAGACAGCTGTGGCGTGGGAAGGGGAACCCCCAACTGATTGATAAGGCTTGATGGACTGTTAACAGGCAGTTTTTCAAATTTTTAGCCAAGGGTGGGGGGCGGTATTTGCCACATCCCGAGATTGTGTTCGAGAGGCTCGAGCTCTACAGAGCTGACAGGGTTCACCTCTCTGACATGGGGAATTCAATTTTTTTTTACCAGTCTTCAGCAGTAGTTGAGGGCCTTATTGGATGAACTAGTGGGGGATTAAGGGACTAAGCGGACACTTGCCCCTTATCTATGGCAGGAAGGGGGAGGCGTAGATTATGGTGGACACCTATGGCACCAATTTTGGTGAAGGTTTGATCTCTGGCAGGGTCTCCTTAGGCCATACTACCTGGGAGAACAGATGGAGACCTACCTTGGGGTTGGCCTGAAGGATACCCCCCTCATCTTAATACGTATGCATTGGGTGAGGGGCTTTTGGGTTGACCTTCCAGGCATGAGATGGCTTGAGAGCAACTCCATAAATTGGGGTAACTCAAAAGGGCTCAGGTGTTTGCCTGGGGAAGCTGGGGGCATAAGTCCAGGAGGGACTATCCGCCCCAGCTGCTCCCACACTAGGTTGCCTCCCCCTGCTGAAGATTTAATGGGAAATAAATAGGCAGGAATTAATAATAAATATCATTTATTTTACCCCATATATCTGTGTGTGGTCTCGTTATTTCTCTGACTCAGTCCATGCAAGCCAGGTAAGCATAAGAAAAATATAGTGTGATATTATTCTATTATCACTGTTAGTATAATATTTATTGTATAACGTATAGTGTTTAGTTGTGACAGTCAAATAGTGGACTGTATGTATTTCCTTTAGGAATGGACAAAGCCTGGAAGTAACTAGTTATGAAAAACTAGTTAGTTGTAGTCAACCCCTTTCCCCAATAATTAAGGTATAACTAATGTAGTATGATTGCAATTTTGTAATACAGGAAGCCCCTACTTGTCTGACAGGTTAAGGACTGCAGCAGTGTCAGAAACCAGAATTGGTCAAAAAGCAGAACCCATATTTATTTATTTATTTAGGTATTTATACTCCGCTCTTCAGACACAAAGGCTCTCAGAGCAGCTTACAAATTGTTAAGCAATAGCACTTTACACATCTACACCACATTAAGTGGTTTCCAATATGTGTTAGCTAATTGCCCCCACAAGTTGCATACTCATTTTACTGAGAGAGAGAGAGGAAAGGATGGAAGGCTGAGTGAACGTTGGAATCCTTGGGATCAAACTGGCAACATTGTGGCTGCAGTACTGGTATTTACAACTGTGCCACCAGGGCTCCCTCAACCCATGTAGGGAACATGAGGGAATTACAGTGGCTTGCTTGGGAATGCCTGCATGCATCTGTGTGCACACTGCTTTCAAAGTCTCTCAATCGGCTTGGTGACTTCCCCCTTCAGCTTGCTTTGCAAGCAGTGTGCACATCTTCTGCCAGTCACAACCAAGCCCCCATAGGCAAGAACTATAGAAAGAGGGTATTCCCCATTGAATGAATGGAACTTGTCCTTAATTTGCAAGTGTTGAAAAAGCGAGTCATTAGATAACAAGCCATCGAAAGGCGGAGGCTTCCTGTATAGCTTCAACTTTGATGTTATTTTCTTTTTTAATTATGAGTATGTACACTGAGGAAATGGTGCAAGAGTTTTCTATTACACAATTCAAGCATAGTCTCATCCTGTCCCTTGTGCTACTGCCTTGTGCTGTGTAATGCTTATCGAGACAATAATGGCATTGATGAGAGAAGGGTGTGTTTTGTACCACAAGGTAATGTCTTCTTGACTTTAAATTGTAAAAGTAGCTAAAATCAGCTGTTTAGTAACTTTTGAGAAACAGTTAAATGCAAAGTGTTTTTTCATGTAATCATAGCTGTAACTAGCTGTGGCAAAGGGGGGCTCTGAAACAATAGCTGTAAGGAATTGTTTAAAGCAACTTTTTAAGCTAGGCGGTGCATGAGAATTCCATTTCTCCTCATTTTATATATAAATTCATTCATGTTCTTCTTTGGGCTGAAAAGATTGTGAGGTTTTGAGGTCTGGAACTTTGACTTTTTAATTCTCAGATGCCTGGCATTAAATGCTTCAGTAGTCAACCATGTTTGTGGTGCTGATTTGAGGCTGCCACCTATTCTTTTCTGAATGGATCCTCATAAGAAAGAGCTCTTAATGTTGCACTGAAGGTTGAAAGTACAACATTGACCTCACTGGGCAACGTACAGCTGTATTGGTTGAATTGAGTCAGTGCAGACGAGAGAGTGTTTTATCTCTGTTTCATTTTTTTAAGAATCTATCAAATTCACAAATGTCTTCATGATTGCGAGGAAAACTTTTTGATTTGTTAAAGAAAAAAGAGAATGTGGAAGATAGCAACACTAATACATTTCCCCATCTCAAATTTCATTACAGTTTTTCTTGAAAAACCAACAGTGAAATAAAAAGATATAAAATAATCCCAGTGGCACCTTTAAGACAAACTGGGGAAAAGACATTTCTAGTATAAGGTTTTGTGGACTACAGTCCACTTCATTGGATGCAATTGGACAAAATGGAGTGACATGGAATTCTACTACACTAATTATTCCCACCAATGTGTCAGTCATTACAATTTTTAATGGGAGTGTGACTCTCCTTAAATAAATATATAAAGAGCAAAGAACTCAGGATAGATTGAACTACCTAACAAAGCTTTCAAAGCCACATCAGCCAACTCCAGGCACAGGGGGAAACAGATGGCACAAACTCTTCAGCTGCAAAGTTCTTCCCCCACTATGTAGGAAGTCTCAGCAGAATGGGCAGGAGTAACTTGGAGTAACCTATACTGTGGAATAACATAAGTGATTTTCCTAATTACCTCTTCCCCTCCCAGAAATCAACATTCTGAGGACCTACAGAGCCAAGCGGTCTGGAAGCAGGGAACTCTATACAACAGAACCAGCCACCAGTGGTGGCACAGTCTGGCTGCTATCTCCTGTGTTTTTGGGAGGAAAGCTCTGCAGCTCAGGTTTGGAGAGTAGCATGAATCACTGGCAGTTCTCCAGAGTGGCAAGGCCAGCCAGGATAGGGTAGGCAGTGGAAAATTTGCCACCCCAGTAGCCAATATATGAGAAAATCATCTCATCAAGGACAATGCAGGCTGGATTCAGGATAAAATCTTTGGTGAATGGGGCTCACATACCTGTTGTTCATAGTCTTGCTACCTTCTAATCCACAGGAACATGTGACCCTTCCAGTGCAGCTCCCATCAAACAGCTTGCCTAGTGAGGAAAAAAGGTGTGAAATTCAAATTTAATTCCTGCAATTCTCCACTATAACTTTATTTTTCCAGTCAGGCTTCCATTATACCAAAAAAGAACTAGTGTTTGGGTATCTCATTATCTTAAAAACATCTGATACAAAAAAGCCAAACATCTATACAATACAGTTATGTTCTACTTTCCAAATCTCCAGATGTCTACATATCCATTGTGCTTTTGATTCTTACAATAAAAAAAAAAACATATTTACAACTGCAAATAAATGCCCCAAGTGAAGCGAACATTTTAAACCTGTTGAACTGAAACTAAAGCAGATGCTGAAATAGGAAAGTAGCATGATAATAAATTATTTGGAAAATAATACCTTTCCTATGAAATTCATGGGGTCACCATAAGTTAGCAGATGATTTGAAGACATGCACACACAAACCTCTTTCCAAAAATTATTCATCACATTTTCTGTCCTCAGTATATAATGTTTTGTTCTACTGGTTCTTAAGAAGAAGGGGGGGGGAACTGTAGATAAATATGAAATTTCACACATTCCTATGAATTGTTTTTTCTCCACTCATAGAAAATCATGTGATTGTACAATAAAAAATTTCACATCTATACAAGCACACACTTGGGAGTTAAAGGTCTACTGGTGACTGAAATTAAGGCTTTATGCAATTTTGTCGGCTGGCTGTTTGTCAGTACCAAACCTTACAAAGACAATTTTCTTCCTGAAATTCATTACAACTTTTTTTATTATCAGCCTTCCCCTGGAACAGAAGTAGAAACTTCAGGGCAATGTACATAAACAATTTGTGCACTGGAGCCAAACATCTTTCCCCTAGAGACATTGCTAGGAATTACCTCCATGTTGTTTCCACTAATTGCTTTATGCTTTTATCAACGGTTACCAAGTCAACAGACCTTTTTATCTTCAAGAAAGATAATTAAGGGCCCAGTTTTACTCTCATGCACAGTGGTGTAAATCCTGATCCATGCATCAGTAGACAAGAAGTCATGTGGGATAGGCACCTTATGTAAAAAAAACCCCTGCAATATAACCTAGGTGTTTAAAGTTCAGAGTAGCAAATAACAATTAAATAAGCACTATAATTTATGTGGTACTCTACTTCAGTGGCTTAGATGCATCATGTACTTCAGCTCAAAAATCCCCTTCACACCTTTGTACTAGGACATTATTATTGTCACCAACTTGCACATTACAGTGTGGTCGCTAAGTCACAACAGTTTGCCTAAATTTGTCCTAGCTATTGTTTCTGGTATTTGAACTAAAGATGTCACAAGTTATATTCTGCCTCCTTAACAACCAATTCAATGTCTTTTGTTTTCATCTGCAATACTACTCTCTCTCTCTCTCATTCCCTCTGTAATAAAGTGGAATTAAATTCATTCCATAACAAATCTGCTACAGTACTCAAGGCCAGTCCCAAGATATTTTGCTGCCTGAGGTACTATAGCAAATGGTGTTGCCCGTGTACCCAAATTACAGTGCACAGTACCCCAAAGTTGTCAAGTTATTTTACAAGGTTACAGAAAATCCCACAACCCCACTCCCCTGATCCCTGGCAGTAAAATATAATAATAAACAAACTGAACACCTAAGAATTTGCTGCCCTTTCCCTGAGTAAACAGTTCAAATATGCATATGATACCTCCAAGACAAATAAATGTGGAGTTAGTCATCCAAAAAAACCTTGTATTTTCTTTACCATTTTTTCAATCTATCTCCCAAGAAATCTGAAATTTTGCATGAAGCACCTACCTTAACAAGATACTATCTGTTCTCTCCTTTTGTCTTTTCACACTTGCACCTTTCATAAATGTAGCACCATGAGGTGGCCAGCTTGGGGACCTCAGCACCTAAAGCAATGGATTTCACTCTTCCCCTCCTACTGGGGGACTTCTGCTGAATCTATCTTGCCTTCTTTGGAGTGTCCCTGTCTTGTGCCTCCATTCTTTCCCCTCCCTGGACTCACCTTATCTATTTCCAAAGCTGCCCTCTCTTGTTCTTTGCACTTTGATGCAGCACCTCCTACCCGGTTTCCTTCTCCTCTTATCTTAATGATATCTTATTTCCATCCCTTGTACCTCATCTCACCTTGAGGCTTCCTCTCTTGTTCCTTGAACCCTTATGATGCACCCTTCATATTCACCCTTCCTTTCTCTATCCTCCCTTGCCACACTCTCTTCCTTTCTATTCTTCCCATAGTCTCGCCTTGTGCCCTGACAATGGCTGACTCTTCCACTTGGACCACTCACTGTCCCCTGTCTCCTACTCACTCCCTCACCTTGCACCTCTGTAATCCATCTCTCCTTTGCTTCTTGCACTCTGCTACCTATACTGTTCACTCTTGCCTCCCTACTACCCTTTGCTACACCTCACACCCTTGCAATCTCTCTCTGTTGATCTTACTTCTTACACTCCACTGCTCACACCACTTACTCTACCATCCCTCTTATTCCCTAACCCACTTCACCCCCTCAAAATTCCCATTCCTCACTTCTACTCTGTCATTTGCACCACTTACTCTCCTGTCCCTCCTACTTGATCCCTCACTTCACCTCATGCCAACATGCCCTCACAATGCCTCTCCCTTGTTTCTTTCCACTGCTAACAGCTCACTATAGTTTCCCCTGTACTCACTCCATCCCATACCCCTCAATTCCTCTCTCCTTCCTTCTAAGAACTCCCTCACTTGCCCTCTGACTCCCTGCCTCACCTTTCCTTACAATGCTTTTCTTTCTCACTTCTTGCACTGTCTCATTTGTATTAGGCACTCTCTCTGTTTCACTCACCTTGTGTCTGAGAGGCAGGGGAATACTTGCTTCTTGCAAAACAATTAGACAGAAGAGTGACCACAATTTTTTGCCACATATTGTGCTTCCTTGAAATCTAGGCCAGCAGATGGTTAAAATGGTTACAAGTTGGCATGCCTCAAATACTAGTAAAACCATGGGTATGGAAACATAGGATTATGGGACAAAAACATCTAGAGGCCATAGTTGTATATACTTGCTTTATATGGTTCAGGACCTCAGCACTTGACAGAAATAGTATATGAGGGGCTACCAATGCAGTTTCTTCCCATTTCACCTTAAGACAGCATGAGATAAGTCCATGAAGCAGCAACACCTGTGCTACTATTACAATGTAAGAACCACCAGCTTTCAAGGATACTTAGGGTAGCCATCATGACATACTGGCTAAAATATTGGACTAGGATTTGAGAGATCCAGGTTTATGTTTACATGAGTTCTAAAACTCTCTGACTGATCTTGGACCAGTCATTCTCATGCTGACCTATTTCACTTACTGTAGTTGTTCTGATGATAATGTGAGGAGTAGTAGCATGCAACACTGTCTTAAGTTCACTGAAGGAAAGGTGGAATCTAAATGCAGCAACTTATTTATTTGGTTTATATTTCACATTTCTCACAAAATAGGGCCTGAATTTGACTCCCACAAAGATTAACTTCAAAGGTGTAGATAAAAACATTAAAAAAAATATATTAAGGGTCTCAAATTTTTTTTGCCCAGAACTAAAAACCTTTCCCCTTAAAAATGAAATAGGTTTATAGTAGGGGAACACCAACAATTATGTCCCATGGCCATACAAAGTTATCATGGAAAGTGTTTCTCACCAGGGAGCCCTGGTGGCGCAGTGGTTAAATGCCGTTACTGCAGCCACAGCTTGCAAGTTCTGTCCCAAGGGCTCCAAGGTTCACTCAGCCTTCCATCATTCCGAAGGTTGGTAAAATGAGTACCCAGCTTGTTGGGGGCAATTAGCTAACTCATTGCAAACCACTTAGGGAGTTCTTTGGCACTGATAAGTGGTATAGAAATTGAAGTGCTATTGCTATTCTCAACCATCTAAATATTTATTCCATAATGCCCTTTATCCAGGAGTCTTATCCCACATGAGGAATTTGAAAAACTTTGCCACACCTTGTGCTACTGAAGACAAGTATCATGGTAAGTAGAAAGCAAGAGAATAACGCAACAGCTTAAAATAAAAAACTTTCTGCACTTAAAATGAACCCCCCCCCCCAAAAAAACACTAAGCATGAAGAAAATTTGCTCCAAATGTGGAAATAGCAACCAATTTATGTTAGGGTTTCCAACTGGCTGTTTCCTCTCTGCTTCCTGAAATTGCAGTGACATGAAAGGCTTATTATTATTATTATTATTATTATTATTATTATTATTATTTTCAAGCTCTGTTGACTGTAGCATTAATAAATCATGTATCAGTTAAATGGTTACTCCAGATTGCTGCTCCTATTTACAATGTCATTAGGTAGCCCTCCAAAAAAAGAAGCCTCTGGAGAATAATTTAATTAATGTGTGACAAAGCAAAACCTGTCAATTAACCAGCCCTTCAGTCCCCCTCTCCCACAAAGCCTAACAGTTAGGTGAATGATGCCACAAGGATCAGGACCTCAGGAACTGGCATATGGCAAGGACTGGATTCCTCATAGGTGTCAGCTGTCACATCTGGGGGGTTATTATATAAAGTTGTTTTTTTAAAAAAAAAATATCTCAGCAGCAATCCTCGGATGCTTTGGCTGAAAAACAGGCTAGAAACCCAATTAATAAAACCAAATGAAATCAAAGTATGGATCATCTTCACTTTGTAAGTAAGCCCAAACTTAGTAAGTAGACCACACAAAACAAGGTTTTGTTTTTAGAGAATTACACAGAGAGAGAGAGCAGCAGCAGCGGCAGCAATCGTCTTAGTGGTCATTTATACAGGCAAATATTCCTCTAAATATACTGCTAAGATAGCTCATAGTTCTCACGGATCGCAGCATAGCATTGCCTCATTCAGAAGGGAGGAAGGTAAAACACCCAAATATAGAGTGGCAAGGGATGTCACTACTTTTGCAGGTATATTTGCAATGTAGTGCATTATTTGCAGTGTAAACAACCATTCTGCTAAGAGCTACAGCAGAGCTGCATTCTGATTGGTTGATGATGCAGGAGTGGGCTTAAAAGAGGGGCAGGGAGGGAGGGAAAGACAGTAGCGATTAGAGGAAACTTCGAAAAATCCTCTCTGCTATTTTGCAAGCCAGTTTGCAAACAAAAAGGATTCCCAACAATTTTCATTCAGGGAGCATTCCTTCTCATCCTCTCTGCTGTTTTGCAAGTATTTAATAGCTCATTTCATCAGCTGTGATCCTGTGCATGGGGGAGGGAGAGAAACCATTTCATGAAGGGCTGCATCAGATCTAAGCTGTTATTCCCCCCCCCTCTCTGGCTTTCCTCTATTTGGGAGAAAATGCTGTTAAGTAAGGAGGAAAACCTTCCCTTTGATTTGTGGGAAGGGAGTGGGGGGGAGGGGGACTGCCTCTAAGCTGTTAAGCATGGAGTTCGGGCCAGGGCAGACATTCCTATGGCATTCCTTTCCTTCTCCAATGCTTGGCCATGCCCCCAGCACTTTTGGCTGTGTGAACCTCAAAGTGGAAAAAATCAAAGAGCCACAAAATATAGCTGTGTAAACATATACCATGTAAACTACCCACCACTGATGCTGGAAAGCGCTAAAGTGCAACTTAATGCAATAAAATCTGCCGTGTAAACCAGCCCTTAGGTTATACCTACACTGATCATCACTTAGGACTTTATCAGATTTCCTTCCCCTTTTAAATATTCTTTTGCCAGTCTAAAACAAAACAAAACAAAACATTTTTTATGTCGGCAAAAGAACACCCCCTCCCTACACTTACCTCTTCTCCTGGGAAAAGGAGCTCCATCAATAAAGAGGAAGTGAACGGAGCTCCGTTCACATCCTCTTCTGAAATCCCACATGATTTCATTACACAGGAAATTCAAAAAGAAAAAAGGAAAGAAACATCAAAGTCACACCAAGCACATACACACACTAAAAAAATCTCCAAGTAACCTGGGGAGGGGAAAAAAAGTTCATCACTTACCTGAATGTAGCAATCTCATCTGGTAGTGTTGTGGCCATTCTGGCCATTGTCGGGGGAAGTACAAGATTTAAGTGGCCCAAAGTTTTGCATGCCAGCAATGCTGGCAAAAACACAGCAGGGGGCTCTATTGACAGCTTAAGCCATCAGTTAAAAGGTGTGTTGTTTAAAAAACTTTACATACACGTGAAAGGGCAACATCATCTGATCTGTGCACCCTTTTCAGTTTATGTGGCATCGTTATGATGCCATATTTAGTACATCTGATAAAGTCCTTAACGGACACACCAGTTTCTAACAATTGATCAGCACTATCAGCATTTACAGTGCTAATTCAGCTTTCTAAGCCTCAGCCAGTGATGCCAACTCCACCAGTGTATCCACATTGTAGAATTATTGTAATTTGACAGCACTTTAGCTGCCAGGGCTTGTTCCTACAGAATCCTGGGATTTGTAGTTTGGTGAGGCACCATCACTCGTTGGCAGAGAAGGCCAAAGACCTTATAAAACTACAAATCCTGAGGTTCCATAGGATGACACTATGTCACTTAAAGTGGTGTCAAACTGCTATAATTCTGCAGTATGGATACACCCTCTGTTACATATCCTGGTGCATGTGTGGAAATGTGCATGGCAGCCTGTGCATTGGGTGTCATAGCTACATCTATTGAGTCAGTTTTGGCCACTGAGCAAATTAGGATGGTCACTCAGTACAGTTTAGGGCTGTAATTCTTTAGTTTATTCAATACTACATGTGCAAACAAACAAAAATAAATTTCTTCCCAATAGGAAAAAATATATGAAGTTTACTAAGAAAACACCGTGAAATCCATGGGGTCACCGTAAGTTCACAAGTGACCTGAACACACACACACACACACACACACACACATATTTTGGTACTTTTTGTGAAACTATTGAAGAAGGATCCTTTTTTTATACAAAACACATAATTTGTGCAGAAAACATTGCATTTGGACAACGAAGAAATTTTCAGCATAGAAATGTTTTATTTTGTAGAAAATACAGTGTTAAAAACAATGACAAACAAGCAGCAATAACAATAAGAATAAGCTAATTTTTCACTCTTATGAAGGGACAAATAAGGTCTCATGGTAGCTGACTATTTTTTCCCCAGTGGGACAATAAAAACATTGAAAGTTATTCATATCACTGGAAGAGTTTCACCTGCCTTATCACTGAAAGCTCTTCTGATAGCCACACATTTCCAGTTGACCAGAAGTTTCAGGGCAATAGCTTTTACTTTGGTTTGACTGAAATTTCAATAGTATATTTGGTGTGGACACAATTCAGGGTCTTCTCATTGGCTTCTCCAGACTAGGTTTCCTCCTTTGCAACTTTCCTTTTACTGTATGTTTTTTATTGTTTCTTAGGTTTTAAGTGTTGCTTTTTTGTTGTTTTGTTTTTAGAAAAATTAAAAACTTAAAAAAAAACTTTAGTATTGTTTTTAGTAATAGCTTAATTGTTTTTATTTGGAATATTATATTGATTTTAGAAAAGATTGTGTAACCCTTTCTAGACTGATGAGCAGCAATTATTGTGTTTCTCTTGGGAACTCAGAAACACAATAATTGCTGGTTTTAATCAAAGCATGAATCTTTTCTCTTGTAATTTGAAGCTATTGCTCTAGTTTCTGGAGCAAGATAAAACAAGCTGGCTGCATCTTCTACATGACACCCCTTCAGATATTTAATGATAGTTATTATGTCACCTTTCAGTCTTCTCTTCTCCAAGGTAAACATACCTAGTTCTCTCAGTCTTTCCTAGTAAGACTTGTCGATATACTTCTCGAACTGTATTGCCCATATCTGGAACCTGTATTCTAGGAGCGGTCTCATCAAATCAGAATTGACTGAAACTACTGCTTCCCCTTGTTACCTACCCTGACACCGCCTGCCCTATATCTATAATATATTTGGCAATATTTAATAATTAGGTCAAATGTGGCCTTCCACACAGTGCAGTGGTGGCAGCCTCCGATTCTCTCTGCAAAGGGACAGGAGGAGCTGCCTTGCAAGTTGCTGGGAGAAGGAAAATGTGTGTGTGTGTGGAGGGGTTCTCCACCACTTCATCTCACCTTTTGCCAGAGTTGCGAAGAGCCCCCTCCTTTTTCTTCTCCCAGTTGCTTGCAAGGTGGCTCCAACCATCCCTTTGCAGCCTCTGATTCTGGCTGCAAAGGGACTGCTCTAGGATTTTTCCTGATATTGCTATTGAGCTGACTGATCAGTAGCTGATTCGATCTCCCCCCCCCCCACTTTTTGAAGATGGGCACAACACTTGTCCTACTCCAATCTGCTTAGAATTCTCAATGTTGTCCAAGAATTCTCAAAGATTATTGTCACTGGCTCTGAGATTGGATCTGCAAGTTCCTTTACTACTCTTGGATGCAGTTCATCCAGCCCTGAAAACCTAAATTCATTTTGAGTACCTAGGTATTCTTTTACCTCCTCTTTGCTTGTTCTGGCCTACAGTCCTCTTACTGTATCTTTTGTTCTTTTTTCACTAGTTAAAGCACTGTTTTCTTTTTAGGAGAAGACTGAGGCAAAGAAGATTCTGAGCAAATCAGTTTTCTCTCTGTCTTCTGTTAGCAATTCACCATCTTCCCTATGCAATGGCCCTACCATTTCCTTATTCTTCCTCTTGCTCTGAACATAGCTGATAGAGTCAGCCCTCTCAAACTCATACCTATAGACCTGCCTAATTACTTAAATAAATGATGTGAAGGGATAAGGGGTTTGCTTACTTTTGCACCTATTCTGATTTGTATGTACTCATTGTTTTCTTTTGTATTCATTGTTTTATCTCACATGACATGGAATTAGTTAATATAATCACCATTTGATAACTAGAAAAGGACTGGTTTTGGTACATGATGGCTCATTATAAAATAATGTAATTTTCATAGTTATTAGGGTTGACTTTTTGCCAACTTTTTGCTGTATCTACCAGCAGTTATACAAGTTGAATACCAGTTTGGGGTTCAACTGCCATTGTATTCAGTGGGGCTTGTTAATAAGTGCTGTATATTTATTTTACTTTCAATACAAAAAGACTAAGATTATATCATTCTTGTATGGGAAGGTGGAAAGAGAGAGATATGTCCCCTTCAGGATTTCCTAGACTTAACAGAAGATTTAAGAAAAAAACTCCTAACAATTAACTCTCAAGTAAACACCTTACCCCTATCTTCCCTACAAAGAAAAAAAAATACATTCCTACTCCAAACTCCCATGAAGAACAAGAATGATATTTATCGATAATCTATCTATATTAACACATGCAAATCGATCACCTAAAGACTATAAAGGGTCAGAGTTTGTGTTAAAATCTATATGTTTCAATATTCCACAGATATTACAGGTACAATGTTTATAACACTGTATATAATCTCTTAGACAATGTTTTCTTTATTGGAGTCTATTCATGCTGACAGGGGGGGATCTGAATTTACACAATCCATTTTCTACATATTTTCTACATTTCCCCAGCAAATGTTTGTATATCCATTTCTTTCTGCATGATCAAGAGCTTTGGAAACACAGGACGTCCACTCTCAAGGCTCAAGACTGATTAAAAAGACCAGAATGTCTCTAATTTTGTTCCTGTTCTTTCTGATTTTATTTTGGAGACCTATACACATTTTGTTTATCTGAGAATGTTTTTTGTCAACTCTCAGAACTATTAGAGCCTATTTATATTTGCTCCCTAGTTCAGTTTTTTTTTTTTAACCCAGTATAAAATCTGAAAGAACAGGAATAAAATCTGAAACTTTTCAATCAGTCTGGATGCACCATCATAGAGAGAGATTCAGATAATCTCTGTATAGGCTCAGTCCTTCAAGGATTCCTGATCTTAAAGTAACCCGTTTGGCCATGTGGTTTCAAACATGACATAAATAAATAAGTATCCAAAGGACAGAGTGATTTTACCATCTGACAGCATAATCCTGTGCTGATATAATCAAAAAAAGGTCCCACTGAATCCATAAAGTTCAGTTTCTGAAAACTGGTTTTAGGACTGCAGACTGGGAAGAAAAAAAAACTTTTGTACTTAAGCTGTTGGAAGACATTGAAAAATGTTTTGATGCAGCAATGTTCAATTTAAGTTTGTCTGCTGAATTGTGCTGCCAGACTTAACTGGCTGCTGATTTTGCAGTCCAGAAAGGGACAAAAGACAGTGTGCATGCTCAGCATGCCACCATGCTGGGTGTCTTCTTCCCAGCAGGCTCCATGGCTTTGCAACATTAGGAAGAAGCCCTTTTATGGCAGCCAATCAGTTTGAAGCCTGGGCTTCAAGCCGATTGGCTGGAAAGCTAAGTTCTGGCAGGCAATCAGTTGGAAGCTCTGGGTTTCAAGCTGATTGGCGGCGGGGGGGGGGAGTCTGCTCTCCGACAGCAGGCTTCACTCAGGTCTGGCAACCAGGTATATTTTCCCAGTCACCTTGCTGTTTCTCTCAATTGCTCCTGGTGAGTAGACCCACATACCCTCTGGTTATCAGTTGTTTAGCTGCTTTGCATACTCTTCAATTGTCACAGTTTTGAGGGGTGGTTGGTATGGATCCTGGATTCAGGGAAATCATTTTCTTGGGTTTCTATGACTGGGATGTTATGGAGGGTCCCCTTCAAGAACCAGGGACACTGGCCAGGAATGCATGTCATATTCTGGGGAATGAGCCTTCGGTGGTGCTCCTGGCAGGGAGGGGGGGAAGACCAATGGACAACAGACCTATGGGCAATGGGCCCACTGCCCCCCTCCTGGTCTCCAGGATGCTGGCAGTGGGCCAGCAGCAGGCTCATCAGCCAACAGGTGGGTTGGTCAATGCTTTGATCACTCTGTTTGTGACAACCAACTGCATCAATAAAATTGTGGTCAATGCTTTCCAAATATAATCTTGGTCTCTGTGTCCCCCCCCCCAGGGTTTGGCCTCTTGCTTGGACATGCAATAGATTTTCTGTAAATTTCATGTTATTAGAGACAGCAACCTTTGCGTACGTCAGTTTGCTGATAGTGAAATTGCATGTCCTCTCTAGGAATTTAGGCAAAGACATATATACAGTAAATTTCCTGCTTGTCTGTTTGCCCTCTCTAGGAATTTAGGCAAAGACATGTTTACAGTAAACTTCCTGCTTGTCTGTTTGTTGACACATCCTCTCTTCATAATCACATATGCACCTTTGGTTCTCTGGGGTCTGACCCCCTCTCACACTTCCTCTCTGACCATTCTCCACGAAGCATGTGGTCTGAAGGAGCTATCTGGCTGAGATGCTCTTATTTTTCTTCTAACCTGTAGATTTTCTGTCTTCTTATCCACCTGCAAATGCTGAATCTGTGCACTGGATTATCCACATGTTACTTTGTAAGTAAACTACTTTTTATAACTTCTTAAAAGAAGACTAAGGACATTTTCAGAGGGCCCTTACTGTGCAAGCAGCCTCCGGAGCAGTAACGAGGCTGCTGTGTGGCAGGGGGTCCTTTTCGGATGCCGCCGTGCCTCTTCCATGACCATTCGTGGCACATACGTGAAGCTTTGGAAGCGGCTGCATCATATTTCAAACACGGGCAACTTCCGTGATTGAAATATGATGTGGCTGCTTCCAAAGCTTCATGTACGTGTCACGAATGGTCATGGAAGAGGGACGGCGGCATCCGAAAAGGACCCCCTGCCATGCAGCAGCCTCGTTACTGCTCCAGAGGCTGCTTGCACGGTAAGGGCCATCTGAAAATGTCCTAAATTTGTTTTATCTCTCAGCTAGGTATTGTGAAGGGGGTGAGGTGGCTGGTTTTTCTTTTCTAACTTCTGCCTTAGCGCAGTTTTAATTCTGCTAGTGAGATCACCAAATCTTTTCATTTAAAACCAAGATTGATGCAGCAAAGCTCAAATTATTTTTGGTTGCTGCATAGGTTTTCTGTATGGTTCATGTTATGTTTGCACTCTTAATTTGAAATGATGACCAGTTTTACAGGAGATTAAATAAAAATGTATTCCAGCAATTAAAAACAAAACAAAACTATAAGAAATGTTCCCAACGTGAAAGACAATTTTGACCTTGAAAGCATACATGAAGAGCACTCAACTCATTTGAACTCCAAATTGATTTCTGCAAAACATTACTTAGGGCGATGAGAATTTTATTTAAGTTACTGTTGCATCATCTGTCCCTCTAACAAGGATGTCAAAAATAGCCTCTGGACTACCTCTAACTGAATTCCTCTTATCTTTTTCCAGAAACCCATCTGCTGTAACATCAATGAAGACAGACTCAATTTCCAAGCATATTTTAAACATGTTGACATTTCAGCTACTTTCATATGGATGTGTATTGAATCTGATTGTTACCTAACATTTCATTCAAGCAAATAAAAGCTACAAATTGATCTTACCCACAAATAGTTGAATTAAACAGACACATAAAAACTACTTCTCCACCCATTATTTTAGAGTGGAGATTACTTTAGGCTTCCTTCCGAGTGGAGTTAATAGGCTCATATGAGGAAAGTTATGCATCATATATTTGATCAACTTTAGATTAGAATTAACTTAAGCAGGTGTGACTTCAAAAGATTTTACATTAACAGTGCTGAATTAAGTTTATTTCTTCCATGGACATATCATTTTGTTTATAAACCCTGGGAGCCAAACTTAATTAACTTGCTTAAACCTTCTCATTCGAGATCTTTTACTACTTATTTTTTTTTTGTTTTGTTATTATTGCTCATGAGATAAAGTATGTATGTGTAATACAACAAAATCCACAAAAGAGTGATACTGTTATTGGCCAACCAAAACACACAAAATACATCATGCAAGCTTTTGAAGCCCCACTGGCTTCTTTGTCAGGCAAAAAAATGTTACAAAATTATACAGGAGAAGAAAGATGATGATGGTAGAGCCACAGGCTTATGTGTTCAGGTGTTCTGGGGGGATCTCATTGCAGGCAAAGGACACTCACCCTCTTGGTCATGTGAGAACCAGGGACAAAGAGTAATAAAAGACAGGAAATAAAATATTATCTCCATTAGCAACAGAAAAGTAACTTCCCTTGAGATCCCTATCCAGTGCAAAGCTAACTGCTCCCTTCTTAGGTAGAGAACACTGAATTTCTCAAGAAGTACTTGCAAGAAGTACTTTCCAGAGTTACATTTGGAAAAAACTTTTAAAACCTGTATAGGTAAACCTGCCAACTGTAGTCCAAGAGAAAGAGTTTTACCTTTGCCAGAGATAAAAACCCCAAGGTATAAGAGTAAAGATGTGTATGATTGTGTGATTCATCTATTCATCTCAGAGGTGAGGAAGGTCAGGTTGCTTACCTGTAACCATAGATCTTCGAGTGGTCTTCTGTGAATTCACACAGTTGGGTAATTCCCGTGCCTGCGCAGTGCATTTGGAACTCTCTAGAATCACTAGGCAGAGTTTTGGCGGTAGCACCGCCCACCCTAATTGTTGCTCTCAGGCGGTTACCGCTATTCTCCTCAGTTCCGTTATGGACGCCGCAAGCAGCAGCATCCCAGCAATTAAAGAAGTAGTTATGACATAGAGGGAAGGATGGATGGGTCTGTGTGAATTCACAGAAGACCACTCGAAGATCTATGAATACAGGTAAGCAACGTGACCATCTTCTTCGTGGTCTCTGTGAATACACACAGTTGGGTAGACTGATTAGCTTAGTACTCTGAAGGTGGGTATGTCAAATATGCTGTCTACACCACATAAATAACTCACACAGACAGGAAAATACTCGAGCAATGGTCAATGTATTAACTTTAAGCAATAGAGTGTTTACCACTCTCTCCTTTTGTTGTTGTTGTTTTTTTTTACTTTAGTGTCTAAATCAGTTGATACAAACTGAAATTTCCCAAATTTGAAAACAGTTAAAGAACTGTAACTCTACCTCTTTTAACCAGGTAAAAAACATTAACACAAGTGAAGATGTCTCAAACTCCCCAAAACTTCATTGAATTGTTGAAAGAAGCACAGCCTTTCCAAATGCAGCCTCATTTCTAGATCTTGTGTCTAACCTATAGTGAGAAATAAAGGTTAAAGGGGAAGACCATGTTGCTGCCTTGCAAAAATCCTCTAGAAGAACACCTACCATGAATGCAGAGGATGTGGAGACTGATCTTGTGGAATGTCCCCTAAGCGAGGCTGGTAAAGGCTTCCTTGCCATGTCATAAGACACAGCTTAATAGTGGCTACTACCCACTTAGATAGTCTTTGTGGTGTAATTGTGTCACCTTTCTTGTCATGTCCATAAGCAACAAACAGCTTTGGAGTCTTTCTAAATGTGGTATTCCAATCTATATAAAAAGCCAGAGCTCTTTTGACATCTAAGGTATGAAGTGTTCTTTCAGTTATCAGTAGGATTCTGCATTAAGGTTGGCAGGACTATTGGCTCATTAAGGTGAAAAGCAGAAACCACTTTTGGTAGAAAGGATATATCAGGCTTAAGCACCACCTTATGCTTGTGAAACACAAAGTAAGGAAAATCAGACCTCAAAGCACACAGTTCACTTGCCCTTCTCACAGATGTCACTGCTACAAGAAACGCTGTTTTCCATGAGAGAAGATATAGAATCATAGAATCATAGAATTGTGGAGTTAGAAGAGACCACGAGGGCCATCCAGTCCAACTCCCTGCCACACAGGAAATCTTGATCAAAGCATCCCTGACAGATGCCCATCCAGCCTCTGTTTAAAGACCTCCAAGGAAGGAGACCCCACCACACTCCGATGGAGTGTGCTCCACTGCCAAACAGCTCTTAATGTCAAAAAGTTCCTCCTCATGTTGAGGTAGAATCTCCCCTTAACCATCTTTTTTCTAGGCTAAACATACCCAGCTCCCTAAGTCTCTCCTCATAAGGCATGGTTTCCAGACCTTTCACCATTTTAGTTGCCCTTCTCTGGAAAAGCTCCAATTTGTCAATATCCTTTTTGAATGGTGGTGCCCAGAACTGGACACAGTATTCTAGGTGAGGTCTGACCAAGGCAGAATAGAGCGGCATTATTACTTCCCTTGATCTAGACACTATACTTCTATTGATCCAGCCCAAAATCACATTGGCCTTTTTAGCTGCGCATCACACTGTTGACTCATGTTCAACATGTGGTCTACTAGGACTCCTAGATCCCTTTCGCATGTAGTCTCATTCAGCCAGGTCTCCCCTGTCCTATATCTATGCATTTCATTTTTCCACGCTAAGTGCAGTACTTTACATTTCTCCGTATTGAATTTAATTTTGTTATCTTTGGCCCAGCTCTCCAGTCTCTCCGGGTCATTCTGAATTTTGATCCTGTCCTCTAGGGTATTAGCTACTCCTCCTAATTTGGTGTCATCTGCAAATTTGATAAGTATGCCCCTAATTCCCTCATCCAAGTCATTGATAAAGAGTTTGAATAGCACTGGGCCCAGGACACCCCACTGGGCACATCTTTCCAAGACGAAGAGGAGCCACTGCTGAGCACCCTTTGGGTTCCTCCGGTCAACCAATTACAAATCCATTTAACAGTTAACTTGTCTAGCCCACATTTTACAAGCTTGTTTGCAAGAATGTCATGGGGAACCTTGTCAAAGGCCTTAGTGAAATCAAGGTATGCAATATCCACAGCGTTCCCTTCATCTACCAAGCTGGTAACTTTATCAGAAAAAAAGAGATCAGATTAGTCTGGCATGACTTGTTTCTCTGAAACCCATGTTGACTTTTTTGTGATTATGGCATTGCCTTCTAAATGTTCACAGACTCTCTGTTTAATGATCTGCTCTAGAATGTTCCCTGGTATTGATGTAAGACTAACTGGACAATAATTGTTGGGATCCTCTTTTTCCCCATCAATTATCGTGTGATCTAGATCACACGTTGCCATTGGTTCAAATGGGGCTCTAGACAGTTGTGACAGTACCAACTCAAGACTCCATCCTGGCGTTGGGTCTTTCACAAGCGGGTGCAAATTCAAGTATCCCCGTAATTTTTTTTAATCAATTGATGCTTGAAGGGAGATGGATAACCTCTTGTTTGTAGCTCAGTTGAATTGGCAGCTAAGTAACATTTCATTGAGAACGACAGTCCAGAATCAGCCAGATGTAATAAGAACTCCAACACTGATGATACATCCACATCAGAGAACACTAGGTCTTTTTCTGCCAAAAAGTCTGAAATCTTTTCCATTTGTATGCATATGATTTCTTAGTAGACTTACGTAGAGAAGCTGAAATTATTCTCTGTACTCCAGCTGATACCAGTACTTGTTCACCTTTCTGGTCAGGTATAGCACCTAAGGAGACTGTTATGTGATTCTCTTCACTGGCAGCTTCAAACATGGTATTGAGATAATTCATGGGGGTGATCCTCCATGCCATCAATCTCAAAGTTTTCAGATCTGAGTGACGGATTTTTTCCGTTCTGTATGGTTAGGAGATCTGGACGGGATGGAAGATGACGATACCGAGAGCGTGCCAGATGTACGAGGGGTCCGAACCATGGCTGTCAGGGCCACCATGGAGTAATCAGGATTGCATTTGATTGGTCCCGATGAAGTTTGGACACAGTCCTTGTAATCAGAGGAAAAGGTGCAAAAATGTAGAGAAGAGGTCCTTTCCACTGGTACTGAAAGGCATTTCCTAGAGACCCCTTCTGTCGGGTTCGGGTGTAGAACCGATGACACTCTGCATTGTCTCTCAATGTGAAAAGATCTATCTTTGGATACCCCTAACTTTGAAACAGAAGGTTGACCTCCGTACGGTGCAGCATCCATTCGTGTGTTGCTGAGTTTGACCGGCTCAGTCCATCGGCAAGAAAGTTTTCTTCTCCAGGTAGATGTATCGACTATAGACAAATTTTCCTCTGTACACACCAATTCCAAATCTCTATTGTGATCAGAAGTAACTTGGAGGATCTTGTCCCTCCCTGTTTGTCCATTAATATGCTGGACCAAGCTGCATGGAAACGAGACAGTGATCTCCAAAATATGTGGTATACAAAATAAATTGGAGTAACTTAATCAGTCAATCAGTTTGTTCAAAAACTACGTTTAGATTGTTCAGTAGCATGCTTCTTGTTACTTGAGTTGTACTGAGGAGCCTGTGCTTGGGATCTCACTGAGGTTAGAAGATTGTGATTGAAATCTCTGACATCTGACAGATTGTTGCCCATAACTCTTTCTCTATTGGTAATGTTGCTGGGACCCCTGCCACTCCGAACGACTTCTGTATCTCATAGGCATACCATATTTTCCTCATTTTCTGGGTAAATTCTAGTTTCTCATCTGTTGACTGGTTAAATAAACCCGCATGGTCGAATGGCATGTCCTCAATTGTTGAACAGGCTTGTGGGGTTAAGCCTGAAGATCTCAACCAGGTGTGCCTCCTCAAAGATAAAGAGCCAGCAATGGATTTTGCAGCACAGTCTGCCACATGTTGTGCAGAGTTCATCTCCTGCCCTGCAAGACTTTGCACTTCCTTTTGAATGGAGAGAGCAATCCTCTTTTGATCTTGAAGAAAAGGTGACATTCTGTCCCACAACACCTGTTGGTATGCACCCATACATGCCTCATAGTTTGCTATCCGAAAGGTGAGAGCAGCTGAAGAGTAAAGCTTTTTACCCAGGATGTCCAATTTTTGACCCTCTAGATCCACAGGGGTAGATTGAGATCGTCGCTGTTTGCTGTGTTGGGATGCCTCAACAATCACAGAATTTGGTTTAGGATGTTCTTTCAACCAGTCAGTATCATCTCCAGCAATGCGGTAGAGTCTATCAATTCTCCTCTATGTCGGTGGCAGGGATGACAAGTTTTCCCAAGAGCCTTGTGTAAGTTTCAACATCGAAGGAAGAATAGGGATATTCGGTACTGGTGGAGCCTTTGATTTTATATGATGGTATATCGGATCGATGGGATCTGATTATTTCTTCTCCACCTTAATGTCAAATGCATGAGCCATCCTGACCATTTGTTCAGAAAAAGATCTTATATCATCTGTTGGTGAGGAAGAATCATCACCCAACAGGTTTGGGAGGTGGTGATGGCATCGTCATTATGTAGTGTTCTTCACTTTCTTCAGAAGAAATGGAAATAGAAGGTGAATCCGACGGACTATGGGATCGACGCCATAGCGACTCCATACAGTGCGGTGGTAGATGTGGTACATCCACAGGTTCAGGAGGCAGTGGACGAGAAAATACGTCCATTGGAACAGGAGGTAATGGCCGGGATGGAGACCTCACATCCCTTGGGATGTCATAAAGTGAATGACGAGGCAGAGTCACCTGACTCTCACTGTTTTTCAGAACTGGTTTCCTCAACGTTGAATGGCCTGTAGCGTAGTAAGACAGACTTGGTGGAGACTGATACTATGAAGCACCCAACTCAACAGGCAAGGTGGACGGTACTGTATGGCCTGATATTGCAACTTGTGCCCAATGTGGAGGTGAAGGAAATCCAGTTAGTGCTGCAGAGAGGTCAAAAGCAGTGTAGGATGGCATGGTATTCAAGGGTCGGTACGGTGGAATGAGAAGGGGTCTCGATATGGAAGGTGAAGGGTGGGTATACGCCACTATCAGTCTCGATGGAGCACCCTCTCCAGTCAACAGCTCTTCTCTGGATACCACAAGAAGAGGAGATCAAGCTTTGCTATGAGGGGAATATGTGATTTCGCCCTCAGATAACTGCTGGACCTCCACATTCACCAGCTGAACGGATGGCGTTGGAGAGGGTTGAGGAGTCACCGAACGACATCTCTCTGGTGTTCCAGATGGGTGCTTTTCAGACAACCTTACAGAGGTATGTTTGGTCTTTCTTTTCTTCTTCTCAGATTTCTCTGCATTAGAAGAAGCAGAAAAATCTCTTTCTCTACCAGAATCAGAATTTTTTCCCATGTGAAGATCTCTTTTCTCCACTGGAAACCGAGATACTCCTCCTCGATCCCGCCTCCTTTTCTCGGTGCTGATCCTTCGCATCAATGGGCCCGCAGTCTGCATTACCGAGATCGGTACAGTGTGGCCCTTCCCAGTTTCTCCTCTTGCCGGACTTCGGGATCGAGGCCTCCTTTTCTTAGATGGACTCCTTGAGAGTGAGTGCCCACGTTTCCGACTGGTGGTTGATCCAGTCACTGAAGCTGTCGAAGGTGGCTTGGTAATAGGCTCAGTAGCAGGCTCTGCCATCGAAGTGGAGGGAGCAGTGTATGGCACCAGCACACGTTCATATAGAAAGGAACGGAGGCACATCATCCTTTGCTTTCTCACCTGCGGTATAAAGGCTTGCAGTGTGGGCAAGACTCCACATTATGAGCATCCCCCCAGCAAATCAGGCATTTAGAATGCCCATCAGTATTTGGCAGTTTAGCCTGGCAAATCTCACAGTGTTTAAAAGCTGCCATTTTTGAAGCCATTTTACCTCAAAATCAGAGCCCAGCCGTCGTCAATATAGAGGAGTCATTCAGTCCAAAGTTCAAGCCAATGTATCAGTCCAACCAAACGCCAAATCCAAATCACAAGAAAGAAGCCACAATCCATTGTTCAAGCCAAAATATCAATTTAATCAAAACGCCAAGTCCAAATCACAAAAGAGAAAACCACAATCTGTTAGAAAATCCTGGTCAAACTGAAGAATGAGCGATTCCCAAGAGTGCAGTTTCAGTGTGTGCTGCTAGCACAGTCGATGAAAAGGAACTGAGGGGAATAAGTGGTAACCACCTCGGAGCGACCATTAGGATGGGCGGTGCTACTGCCAAAACTCTGCCTAGCAATTCTAGAGAGTTCTGAATGCACTGCGCAGGCACAGGAATTACCCAACTGTGTGTATTCACAGAGACCATGAAGAAGATACAATGTTTCTTACGTCTTTAAAAACACACAGACAAAACAAAACAAAAACCAGAGGCTGTGGTTTACTGAGGTATTCCTATGGCTTGAAGGGCAATTTTCCCCCTTTCTTTCCTTTTTATTTTATTTTAGAGTTATAGTGCTATAGTGCAAAAGAGCCATTGCACCAATGCATTGATACACAATAGCACTTAACTCTAAGATTTCTATTTAAAAAAAAAAAGAAGGAAGGAAAAGAAGGTGTTTTTCTTCTGGTATATGTTAAAATTAAAAGAAACCTATCTGATGGTAGGAGTAAGGGTTGTAGTTGGTGCAAGGAATTGCCAGGAAATAGTTCAGGACAATACAAACTTCATTTGGATTGTTATTATTTTAAAAAACAGGAACAAATACCACCATTTCTGAAACATTTGTCCCATCTGTAAGAGCACTGTAACTTCTGTTATGGTGTTCTCAGTGCTTGGAACAGTTTCCTTGGTTCAGCTCTCATCATATTGCTTCCTTCTCTCTGCTCTGTCATATGCTATCAGGAACCAGACACACTTCCAGATATTGTATAAGATGTTGTATGTTTGCTTCAAGTCAGTCACATTTACATTCCATACACACTGAAGGAATAGATACAACTCTTCTCGCCTATCTTACTCTAGAAGCATAGTAAAAACATGTTCAGTTTACCCCAAAAGGCCACTTGAACTTGTGGACGCAGGGGACTTGCAGTATAATCCCCCTTCTAGAATTGGACTGCTTTGATATGCACATAGTGACATAGGGAAGTCACTTACAAGCCATTTCCTTACATCTTATGGTACTCCAGATGTTTTGGCCTACAAATTTCATTAGTGTTGGCCAATGGTAAGGAATTGTGGGAGATGTCTTTCAACAACATCTGAAGGACCAAAGATTCCTTTATAGCTTGGGACCAACTACTCTCTGTGTCACCTTTAAAAAGTACTAGTTACAGTATTACAAGCTTTATGAAATATTATGTATCATTATTATGGACTGTGTATAATATATGTGTGTGTGTGTGTGTGTGTGTGTGTGTAGAGAGAGAGAGAGAGAGACAGAGACAGAGACAGAGACTGAGGACTTTTTCGGACGTTTAAAAAGTTACGCAAGCAGCCTCGTCAGCTTGCGAGGCTGCTGCACTGCAAAGCATCAGTTTCGGATGACGCTCGCCCCTGCTGGTACTGTTGCGGTACCGCAGGGAGAGTTGAGCATCATATTTCCTTGATTTTTACTCACGAAAGTTGATTGTGATTAAAAATCAAGGAAATATGATGTTCATCTCTCCCTGCGGTACCTTAACAGTACTGGTAGGGGCGAGCGTCATCCAAAACTGACGCTTTGCAGCGCAGCAGCCTCGCAAGCTGACAAGGTGCTTGCCTTATTTTTCAGCATCCGAAAACGTCCTACGACTGAGACTGAGGCTGAGACTGAGACTTGGCTGCCAGTATACCTCCAGTCTGAATTCAAGGTGCTTGCAATGCTATTGAAAGCACTGAAAGACTTGGGACCTTCATACTTGAGGGCGGACCTCTTCCTATATTTGCCTGCCCAAGGATTGAGATCTGCCAGGGGAGGGGGATTCTTCTGTTTATTAAAGCCTTTAGGTGGCACTGGTTTATTTCAAGATGCCAAATGCACATGGTTTTAAAACTGCTTTAATTTTTTCAACATATTTTAACTTCTTAATCACATTTAATATGCCTTAGCCCTCTTAAATTATTTTTATTGTTTTAAATTGTTTTAACCTCTTTGATCGATTTTACTTGTATGCCACCCTGAGATCTTGTGATAGAGGGCAGGATAGGGACATTTTATGAAAGAGAGAGAGATAAGAAAAATTAATTGCACTGTTTTTAGGTATAACCAGTGCATAGCAGTATGAACCTGAAGTAAATGTAATGTTGCTACCCAAGGTGCTCTTGGAAATTCCATGAGAATATTGAGTCTCTAATATGTTGGGGAAATTAGCAGCAGCTTGACTTTAACAAAGTAAAAGGGGGCAACAAAGAGATCTTTATGCCAATTGTATACCCCTACTAACTCTGAACTGATGCACATGCACACACACAAGATAGGAGTTAACAATGATATTTATTAAAGTCTTAAAAATAATAACACCAATCACACAGACATTCGTACAATAAGGCATACATATAAGACCACTAGAAATGGAAGAAGAAAGATTGACAGAGGGATAGATAGGGAATTTTTGGGGGATATACAACACCTGTCTTGTAGTCCGAAGTCATTTGGCAGACTGGCAGCATGGATGGGTGAAGCAGGAGTGGCTAACACAGAGAGACATAGTGTCCCCAGGAAGAGGTTCTGTGCGCCCTTGCTACACAGAGGGATGTGGTGTCCTCAGGAATAGGCTTTGTGAACAATGAGGCATGATTTTGGCCTAGTTTTCATATATAAAAATGTGCCCTCAGGTGAGGAGGTTTCATGTGTTGAAACAATGAATTCCTGGTGTTTCTCACAGATTGAATAATGGGTCTCCAGAAATTCCTGGATTTGAACAATGAGTTTTCAATGATGTTAATGTGTTGCAACTGCTCTAAATGTTCTAGTGATTAGATTTACAAAGCTTGAGCTGCCTCCTTAATGGCTGGGTGTGTGGTGAAGGGAAGGGGATATCTTCAGACAAAGGATTACTCCATCCACCAGTGATGGGATCAATTGTCTGTCACTTCGGTGTGTGCAGGCAAATGTCCTCTTGACCTCATTATGTTTCCTCATTTTGGAATTTGTTAATAGTTCTTCCTTTGGGCGATGCATGGCTTAACATGTGCTCTTTGGGATTCTTACAGTGAGTCCCTGATATTTTACTGCTCTTTCCTGTGGAAGACCACATTAATATGCCAAATTATTAATAAGTTGATTTTTTTTGGGGGGGGGTTCTGGAGGTGGGGCTCATTAGGCAAACTAACAATGTATGTGTATGCATAGTTCCAGATTATAGGACACAATTCTTTCCCAATATGCAAACTATCACTTGCCCTTAGCCTTTTTAGTCATCAGCACGCTTGCAGTAAGTGTGGTAAGAGTCCTTCCTGAATCTTCGTTTGCAAAGAAAAGCCAGAGAGAGAGAGAGAGAGAGAGAGAGAGAGAGAGAGAGAGAGACACTTGCCCTTAGCAACAGTGACAGTCCTCCTCTACCACTGTCACCTGCCCTCTAGGATGAGAAAGGGAGCCATGTCATAGCTTTCTCCCACACTGTTGAGAAGTTTTAATAAATCTGTAGGAACATAGAAGGATGGGAAGGACATGCAACACTGTCTCTCAAGCTGAAATCAGAAGTGCCTCATATTTGAAAGATATTTGTGCATGAATGCAATTGAGTCAACAGAGAGAAATCTCTTAGGAGTATGAATGTTTCATTTGTCCTTAGCTCTACACTTTTCCCTGAGAGGAAAAGCTTGTCCTGAGACAATGTAACCTTGTCTTATCTCCTATAACACTGTTGCCTGAATCTAACACAAGAAGAATCTTATCGGATCAGACCAAAGAACTAGCTACTCCAGCAATCTGTTTCCCACAGTGACCAATCAGATACTGCTGGCAGCTCTTCAACTGGGGCATGAGGGTAAAATGTAGTACTCTTTCATTGCTGTTCTCAAAGACTGGTATTCAGAAGCAGATGCTGGAGGTAGTCAATTGCCATTATGACTAGTAATTATTTATAGCACAGGTAGCAATTGTGACATGTCTGTGTTATTTTTGTATTCTTGGGACTCTTTGGGACTGCAGAATCTACCAGCCATACTCCCAAAACTCACAATAACAAAATGCTAGAAGTCTTTTAAAGAATGGATATTCTAAAAGAAATACTAAATAGTATTGTGCTCCTCTCCCACATTCTATTTAGAAGGTGAATTGTAGGTCCTGGAGTCTTCTAGGAGAAATAATTTATCCACTTTTTTCCAGACAAAGGACAGAGTAGGGAGTCTAGATGACCATCTTTAGGGAGTGTATGTCGACACAAAGGCCTGTTGAATTTATCCTCTCTACTTCTCATTTCTATCAATATATGGATATTGGGGGAGGGGAGGAGTGAGGCACTCACTTATATTTCCCTTCTTAATAATCCATATTTTACCTATCTGGTGTAGATATGTAAACACTCCTGGCAATAATATGATGTGTTTTGTTAAAAATATTTTGACAACATCTGCCTCACAAAAACATAGGGAAGTGAATCTGTGCTTGGTAGTAAATGCTTATTATTTCAAACATAAAGTAGAATGAAGTTTTCTAAACTCATCCTCAATGAACACACTTCACTAAAAAGCTGCAGTTATCAGTCTAGTGGCCTAATTAGCAATTTAGCGTTATTAAATAGGCAATTAATGTCCTAGAGATTAACACCCTACTGGAGAGATGTGAATTAAATGGTTTTTGGATTTATAGTAAACAAAAGGGACTTTTTGCCTGGATATTGATCCAATCAGCAGTGATCCAAATACTTTCCTTTTACAAAGACGTTCATTTGAATGTGATTGAGAAGTCAATTCAGAGAAAGTATGAACAAGAGGGTGAGCTTTGCATTTGTTAGGAAGATTTAGGAAGACTTTGTTGTGAAAACTGCACTAGTCTAGTTGTTAGCATGAGGCAAAACAATGTCTCCTTGTTTTTTCCTTTGAATACATTCTCTAGCTATTTAACACAAAATTGCCAAGGGGCATATTTTCATTACAAATATTAATTTTATTCACATTTAGTAACTATAGTAAGGGATCAAATAAGGGTCCTTTCCCCTCAAACTAGCAAGATTGGCACCATGGTTCTATAGCATTTCTATAGTTCCTACAACTCTTCAAAGCACTTTGGATACTTCGTCTTCATGAAAATGTAACAATCCTGTTGAAGACAGAAATGTAGGAATTTGACTTATACCAAGTTAGGCCATTAGTTTAGGATGGTCTGCTAGGTCTTGGAAGTTATGTGTGTAACATGTAGAAAGCTACCTGTGATGTGTTACTTAGGGGGGACATGATAACATTATGACATTATTTCTGCAAGTAATGCAACAATTGTCAATGCAACAACTGACTTAAGGTTTTACCTTTAACCAGCCTTTGTGCTTTTTTCTTGGTTTTTTTCTCTTCCTTTTCATAAAATAAAATGTATTCTTGGGACATTTTGAGGGGACTCCCCCCCCAAAAAAATTATAAGTCATTTTTGTACTTTGTATGATGGATATTTAAAAAAAAAAGAAATAAAAAATAACAAGCAACATAATGAGTATTGTTAACAAGATGCCAAGATCTTCTTCTGGGGTAAAGTTAATAGACTGAGGCCTTATCTACATGGGCTATTTATCCCATCTTGGACCCATTTTTGAGCCCCACAGTCTTAATGACACAGAGCTTTTGCCCATTTTGCCCCCAGGTAGTCCTCACGATGCTCAGGCAAAGACGGGGCTAAGATGGGATAAAATTGGATAAAATGTTGCAGCAAAATACTCAGGAAAAACTGTTTCTCTGTGGAAGAAACAGAGTGGGACCCATGGGGCCACAGGAGGCCCTAACTCCACACGGGCCCATCACTGCAGCTACAATCTGTGAGGCACTCTCTGCATCCAGGAAGCAGACCTGCTGCATGTAACCAGGCTGGTCATATGTGTGGGGTCCTTTCTTATGTTCTGCAGGCCGGCATCCTAGATCCAGAGAGTGGGACACAGACGGTGGTGGTGGCAGCTGCAGGTAAAGGTTGACATGGTGGTCTGGACTCTGTACAGTTTCATGCCAGTAACAGGGTAGGAATGAGCCAGATCTGTGGCTGGAATGTGCCAACAGGGAGCTGAAGTATTCTGGCCCGTGTATGTGAGGCCTGAGTTAGGAGAAGGAGGTTGTCATATGTACATAACAAATTATATGTTTTTTTTAAAATCACTTTCTAAGCTTTGTTGCCTATACAAACTAGCAGTGGTTCTCCAGTTTTCAGAAGTTAGTCTTTCCTAGCTCTACCTGGGGATGCCAGCAATTAAACTATTGACTGAATTTCCACAAATGGATAAAGACAATGGCTGGAATTCTGTACTGGGACACGTTTGCCTGGCATGTAGCTACATCTCCTTGTACTACCTCTACCCAAAGCCACTTTTTGAGCAATGCAACCCCCACCACAACCTGGGATATTTGCATGTCATATTAGTAGGGCATACTCCTACTGCACCCTCCCCACTCTATCTCATAATTGGAAATACTGGACACATTTCAGGGCCAGTTTGGCTGAGGCAAACCAAAGGTCAGTTGGAGGTCACAATGACCTGAGATGTGTCTTAGAAATATGATGGCAGGAAAGCCCAAATTAGGATTGTGTGGAAGCCCCTTAGTAAACACTGTCATTAGGAAGATGTGTTCTAATTCTTTCTTCCAACCCTGGGTGCCTCAGCAATTATTCATTCAAACAAACAATTACCAGTAAGTGACTATTCCCAAATCTATTCCTATGGAAATCTTTCCTATACCCCCCTCCTGTCCAACCTTGTGAGATTGTTGTTAACACATCCATTTCTATCTCCCAGAAAGTAAAACAATCATTTTCAGTTTCATTTTTCTTTGTATCTCCCATGGAAGAGCCATCTAGCCATTGTTAAAGCCAGAACACACCTTCAAGGCATGAAATTGGTTATAAATATTACAGCCCACACTATAGCAAAGTGTGTTGCAGAGGGACCCAGCTACTATCTTTCACGATGAGTTAAGGATCGTGGTCCTCTGTGCCACCCTCATACACCAGGCTGAGTTCCTTTGCTACACAGAACTTTCTTCTCCCAAAACTGTTAATTACAGTTGTCCCTTCATATTCTCTGGGGTTTGGTTACAAGACCTCCCGTGGATACCAAAATACTCAAGTCCCAGTGTATGCAATGGCCTACCAAAATGGTGTCCCTTATATAAGATGGCAAAATCAAGGTTTGCTTTTTGGATTATTATTTTTTTAAGAATATTTTCAAGCCATGAATACTTAAATCCGTGGACACCAAATCCATAGATACAGAGGGACAACAATATTTCCCTCTTACCCAGACCTCTATCTCCAGCCCTTCCCGCTTCCTTTTCAGATAGCCTCATATGGTTTGTAAGAGTATAGATTATTGTATGTTTTTCTAATAAAATACTTAAGTTTATCTCATCTGGAGCCTCTTCTACATTTAGTACTAGTATACATAGGTTAAAAAGATCCCTGAAATTACCCTCCTCCCGCAGGCCAGCCACTCAAGCTAATAATTCCCCCAAGTAATAATAGATATTCTGGCATGATGGGTGGGGCTCTAAAGCATCCCCCATATCTTAGGGTAATAGTCATTGGGGAGTAGGATGATCAGCTGAGAGGCATTTAGCTATTTCCCTATAGCTGGGCATGCCCTGATGGGCACTGAGAAGGATTTCTGGGTATCCTTGTGAGCTCCTGCAGATGATACTATTCCAATGTGTCCTGCTACAGGAAAATAGCTGGGTGTGTCTCTGCTGATCTTTCCACTAACAAAATAGCAGTGGACAGGTTGGAGGGACTATGTTGCTTAAAAGGGGGGTTGCAGGGATTCTGGTTGGTATGTGATTGGCAAAGAATTGTGAATTTCCCAAAGACCCCACCAAAAAGTGCATAACTATAGCATTTGTTGGATTTACATTATCATAACTTCCTGATATAATGTCAGACATCTTTTTTAAAAAGTAAGAAATAGACTTAACTTCCTTTTCAGATAATTTCCATTAAAGTTATGAGGCATTTTTTTAAAAAAAAAAATCATTCTTTCAAGATGGTGCTTTTTTTTTCATTTTGTATGCACTCATGGTATTAATATTTTTTTTTTTTTAAAAAAACACCTTTAAATCCCTCTTTACTAAAGAGTGGCCTTCTAGCACCCTAATTACAAAGACACTTCCTTTCTTTCTTTCTTTCTTTCTTTCTTTCTTTCTTTTCTCTCTCTCTCTCTCTCTCTTTTTTTTTAACCCAGTTAATCAAGGACATCTTTTTATTCAATTAAGAGGCTTTTAATAAATTAATCTTACTGATTAATCAATGGAACGTTACAGTCCTAATTTAACCACATTTGGTCTTCCTTATTGAGTCTTGTAGGAAAATTCTATCATAGCACAGAGAGAGAGAGAGATCAAAATCAGAGTAGAACACTTGATGGTATTACAGATCACCAGATGAAAATAAGGGCAGGAGTGCTCAATCTTTAATAATTACATTGAAGGAGTAATTTCAGGGGACATAGCTTATCAAACAAAATGTTTATTTGCAAGAAAAATCCATTGAATTACATCTAGGTAAGTCTGTCACATCTCCTAGTACTACTACACTGACCAGAATTCTCTGCATTCCAGCCAGAGAATTCTAGCCCTGGAGCTGGCCCAGATGCCCCATATTACCACAATGAAATGGGAAGAAGTCAGCATTTATACATCAGCCTGTATCAGTGAGTACCTCCTCTGCAGTTGTGTGGCACACTATCTGAAGCTGAGAAGGAGGCCTTCAGTATGTGATCAAGGCTGGTCAAATGCAGGGTGTTGGCATCTGGTGATACAGGCCAGCATGCAGATATGAACTCCTTTGTTCCCGCACTGCACCCATCTGGATTTTCCTGCATGGCATGGATTTTCCCAGGGATTATTTTAAAACATTTTAAATGGATTTACACCAGCTTCCCCCTGGCTTCACCTCAGACATCATCAGGACTGTCTGGAGGTGAATCAGGGCAAGAGCCCTGAGTTATTTTGACGGCAGGACTCCCAAAATGTGGAGGAAGATGGAGTAAATTGCCCATCTAGGCAAGCCCATGTTTACATTTGCCTTTCCTCTTTTCTAGTCTGTCTCCCTCTGGTTCATCTTGCTTATTCTCTGCCTTCCCTGATGCTCTTGGCTATATTGTGTTTTTCCTTTTTCTCCATTCCCTCTTTTTTCTCACATCCTCTTTCTCCTTCTGCCACCAGTTCTTCTAGCTAAATAATCAACTTTCTTCTCCTTGCCTTCCTCTCTGTGTCTCCAATTCTTTGCTCTTCTCTCACTCCTTCTTCTTTCAAGAAAATTGTGGAACCAACTCTTTCTCCTTTCAATAACACTATCATTAACAACAACAACATCTCTTGGAACTATAACTGGGATATGTTAGATCAGATGTGGGAATATTGTTTCCTGCTAGATGGTGTTGGATTCCTCAGCATTTTTAGGGCTGTTGGAATTCAACAACTGGAGGTTAGACCAATTCCCACTCAATGAGGTTTAAACCTGAAGCTAAATTGTAGATTAGACTTGAGGTTAGAGAAATAACCATTATAAAATCTTATTTCCAAGAATCTGTGCCCCTATTGCCATAATCTTCTATGACTCTGGTACAAATCTGAAAGAGTGTTGAAGGGGACAACATTCCAAAGCAGGCACTGCTGGCCCCAGAACAGAGAATTTATATATATATATATATATATATATATATATATATATATTTATATATATTTATATATATATATATATATATATATATAAATTCAGAGACAGAGATTTGTACTTTTGTATGAGAGATGTGCTGGTGATCCCTGCTTGCTCAAGGACAGCAACATTCGTCACATAGTCAGTCCAGTGTATTTGAGAACTCACGACGAACAAGTCTTGAAGAGAAACGACAACGGAGAAAGAATCACAACCCAAAAACATCACCCAAGGAGACCTTCTGCTGTGCTTTTTGCAACCGGACTTGTTTATCTCAGATTGGCCTTTTTAGTCATCAGCGCGCTTGCAGAAAGCGCGGGATGAGTCCTTCCTGAATCTTCGTTTGCGAAGAAAAGCCAGAGAGATGAGAGATGTCCTTCGTTACAAGGTGGAGTTCCCTGTATGTAAGCTTAGGGGAAACACAAGGAAAGTACAAAGAATAATAGTCAAGGGCACTGATCTCAAGGGCAGTAAAAACCAATGTGAACAGTAAGATTTATATGCTTAAAATATATGAGAGTTTCTAAATTCACACTTTACTTACACCCACCCAGCCACACACATGAAGCAAGAATGGTCAAGTCTACTCATAAAGGAAGAATGGGTCAGTCACTTAGCTGTTTCCATTTGAGTATGAAGAAAAATTACAAGAGTTACTGTAATTGAATAAGTGAACTAGAACAGAAACAATATCTGATATAAAATATAGGTCTGTGACTCTAACATCATCACTTTTCTTCTCCTCTATGATTCTGAAACATCTTTTGCCATATGAGGAAGCCCTGGATCTTCCAAACCTCACATGATGTATTTTGTTTATTTTTGTACATTATTTGTGATTTTTTTTCCAGTGGAAAAAGCTCAGAAAAATAAAACAGGAGATGTAATTTTAGAGTAACAGTGGAACTTCTCTGCCATAGTTCATTAAATTTGATCTTTGAGATAGGATCTGTGTATGTACATGGGAGAGGATTCATGCCACAACTTTGTACTGAGCCACTGAAAACAATACTTGTGTCATAGAATCATAGAGTTGAAAGAGACCGCAAGGGCCATCCAGTCCAACCCCCTGTCATGAAGGAATAAACAATCAAAGCAGTCCCAACAGATGGCCATCCAGCCTCTGTTTAAAAACCTCCAAAGAAGGAGACTCCACCACACTACGAGGCAGCACATTCTACTTCTGAACATCTCTTACCATCAGGAAGTTCCTCCTAATGTTTAGGTGGAATCTCTTTTCCTTTAGTTTGAGTCCATTGCTCCATGTCCTAATCTCTGGAGCTGCAGAAAACAAGCTTGCTCCATCCTCAGTATTTAAATGTGGCTATCATGTCCCCTCTTAACCATCTCTTCTCCAGGCTAAACATAGCCAGCTCCCTAAGCCACTCCTCATAGGGCATGGCTTCCAGGCCTTCCACCATTTTTGTTGCCCTCCTCTGGATACATTCCAGCTTCTTAATATCCTTCCTGAATTGTGGTGCCCAGAACTGGACACAGTATTCCAGGTGAGATCTGATCAAAGCAGAATAGAGTGGCACTATTACTTCTCTTGATCTAGACACTATATTCCTATTGATACACCCTAGAATCGCATTGGCTTTTTTATGTGCTGTGTCACACTGCTGACTCATGTTCAGTTTGTAGTCCACTAAGACTTCTAGATCCCTTTCGCATGTACTGTCATCAAGCCAGGTGTCACCCATCCTATATCTGTGCTTTTCATTTTAACTGCCCAACTGTAGTAGTCTATATTTCTCCCTGTTGAAATTCATTTTGTTAGTTTTGGCCCAGCTTTCTAATCTGTTAAGGTCATTTTGAATTCTGATCCTGTCCTTTGGGGTATTAGCTACCCCTCCTAATTTGGTGTCATCTGCAGACTTGATAAGCATACCCTCTATTCCCTCATCCAAGTCATTAATAACAATGTTGAATAGCACTGGCCCCAGGACAGAACCCTGTGGTACCCCACTAGTCACTTATCTCCAGGATGAAGAGGAACCATTAGTGACTACCCTTTGGGTTCGGCCAGTAAACCAATTACAAATCCACGTAGGAGTTGCATTGTCTAGCCCACAAAAAATATCATGGGGGACTTTGTCAAAGGCCTTTCTGAAATCAAGATACACTACATCCTCAGCATTCCCTTCATCTACCAAGTATATAACTTTATCAAAAGATTATGGTCCTACCCATAATCATGGTGGGTCCATCCATCCATCCATTTTTTTATATGACACCATTTTCCTAGAGTGGGACCCAGTTAAACAATCACTACCACCTGTAGTCTGAAATGATGCAAGCAAACCGTCTCATTAAACCTTGGAGCCTGAATAGTGTCCTCTCATTCCTCAAACAGCTCATATTTAGGTACAAGCTTCTTCATACAGCTTCCACTGACCACCACTAGGTTATTTTTTTTCTCCAAGGTTCTTCTTCTTCCCTGAATTCATGTAGGAGGATTAAACAGGAACCCCTGCAATAATGATAGTACTTTGCACCAAGGTACTTCAAATTTTTGTTCAGGAAACTTGTGCCCCCCCCCAAAAAACCAAAAAACCCCCACAACCTCCAAAAACTTTCATGTGTATTATTTATGTGCAAATTAAATCTTGAACTATGAACATTCTCACCTGTCTAGGGTTTCTCTCATAAGGGTTTCCCAAAGCTTGAGAAACTAATTTTCAGACAATTGTTATTTTTTAAAAAAATATTCTTTCCATCCTTAGAAAAGATCCCCTTCAAAAATTTCCCATACATAGAAGTCTAGGCCCTCTGTATGCACAGATTTAATTCCATGTTCCATTTTTGTGCATACTGTCATCTTCTGTTGCACTCTTCTATAATGAGCATCAACCCCAACTCAGGCCTATGTGGTAGCTGTATTTCATACACTGTGTGAGGAAATATTATGTTTAGAACTGACAAGTTATGTTGTACATTGTTAATACGGTGCACGTCTATGCCGTGACAGCTGCTTGGTGACAGATTCTGAAATTAGTGAGGTTTAATATTTATAGATGGGGCCCAGATAAGTTAAATTTATTCTGATTAATGTGAGAGGCTTTAAATCATGACTGGCAGAAAGTTCTGTCCAGTTTAAAAATAAACTGCCTTTCTGTCCTGACAGTTGACAGTTCAGATGAGTTGTCAGAAGGCTGACGGATTGGTTATAGGCATGTGAAGCAAGTATGGGTAAAAACCTGGGAAAGTGGACAAAGATGATAAATACAATTTAATGATGGTTGTGAGTAAATCAGGACATTTAACTGAAAGAAAGAAAAATCCTTAAAGGGTTTGGGTCATGAAATGTTCCTTTAGACACTCTCTAAGAAATCACAGTGAGCAAGGAACTTTGCAAGTTTACTAGGAAAATTCATTTCTGTAAGATGATATCCATTTAACTTTTACTTAGGACTCTAATTATTTCAAGTGACTGTGCTGCATCTCATGCCTAAACATAGAGTATCAGGGAGCTTTAAAAATTGGTAATCATAGAAAAGTCAGATTAAGGAGCCTGGGTACCTACTTTGGCTATGCTCACTTCTTCCATGGAGAGCTACCAAAGAGATGCAACCTAGAATTCCACTGCACAGGGGTTTATTTGGCTCCAAGATTTTTTAAGGTACATCTGCCCCACTCTGTGTTATCCCATAGCAAGGTCTTCTGAGGATAGAGAAGCCCTTCCTGTCTACTTCCCTAGGGACTTGGGCCACACCAGCAGTCTTTATGTTGCATCAAGATCAGTCACATACTCTGTGCAAGATCAGCATTTTTCTAGGTTCAGAAGATCTGCATCACTTACCTCCACTGGGGCAACAGGCAAGTCAGGAAGGACTTTGGGACACAGAGAGCCTTCCCCCAAGGTCTTTGGAGCTTTTCAGAACTTGGGAGTTGTTCTGGAGGGTAGGAGAGCTGGCCCTTTGGCTCATGAAGTTAGGGGCCAACCAACTGGGAAGATTATGCTACAAAACCTAATCTTGGTTGCTTCATTCTCTCCCTGGATTATATTTTATTTCTTTAAAGGACACTTGGAGGTTCCTTTGCCTCTTTCTGTGGCAGTCTTCCTGGTCACATTCAAGTCTAGCACCCCGTCTATATTTTGCAAGCACCATCTAATTGTAGAACTGTGGTTTCCACAGATTATTAATTTGGTGGCAGCTGTGGGATGTAAAAATCCCCATTTCACAAAAGTGGTGGCAGCGTAAGTGACCAGGTGGCCAGGCTGAGTGGTGACATACATTCAGTTGGTGCGCCTGATCATCACAACAACCAAGCAGTAGTTAGTGTCATCAACAGGCAGTCATCTAGATCAGAGAGGTTGGTGAGGCTTGTGTTTTTGTTTGTCTGTTAACATAACATTTTCAGCTCATTACATTCCAGGACTGGATAATGGAATTGCAGGTTCATTGTCTCAATTTCAGGAGGACAGGTTTCGTGCAGTGGTGCCAGAAGCAGATCTGCAGCCTATGGAATTCCTGGATGACCTACGGCAGCTTGGGAATGCAGCGTGATGCAGTTAACACTCAATTTAGTGTCCACTGCTACACAGCAGTCATAGAGTAGAGCAGTAGAGCAAGTTCTTTGCCATTAAAAGGTGGGAGAGCTATGGATTGGCAAGGGCTACTTCTTGATTTGAAGGAGCAGGGCATGGCCCTGCAGTCCATGTCCCTCTACCTGGTTGGTATCACTTTTTCTTAGCAATGTGAGGGATTCAGGGACCCTTGTGCCATATTCATGGTAAGGAGGACAGTGGAGGAATAGAAGCAGTTGGGGTCATGGAAGGCTGATTGTAGGAGGTTTATTATGTTCCTGTTGTTTAGGAATCTGGTGGGTCAGCTGCTGGTCATTTGCCATTGAAGGTTTGAGGTAGAGCTTCTTAAAATGGCTTTTACCATTGCATTCTTTGGGACACTGAGGGTGGGTGAAGTAGTGTTTGGGTTAAAGAGGGACATTTCTGTATGAGCACTATAGGTTGAGGATGTTAACATTTGGGTGAGGTGCTCAAAGTGTTACCAGCTGGATAAGGTGTGGGTCACCTAGAACTAGTCAAGACTTTAGGGGACTAGATTTTGCAGGTCTTGTGGCCAGGTCAAATACTTGTGCATCTTGGGGCCATTGTTGATTGACTGTAGCTGAGGCAGGTTGGTGGAAGGTGGGCTTCGGGGGAGGGAGGATGATTCTCAGGCATTGGTAACATATAGGGTCTCTTTATGGGACTCAGGGGGTGTGGAATGGAATGGGTCTTGCTTGGCACAGGGGAAGACAGCTTTCCTGCACCCCTTGTTGGCAAGGGGACCACACATAATAAGATGACATTTTCTAGAAAAGGAACATTGGTCTTACCTGTGATATGTCCTTTTCCAGGGGAGAGATGAGGAGCATCCTGCCCACCTGGATTGCTGACACTTAGACTGTGGTTCATGTTGTGTAAATATTAGTTTTCTGTTTTTCTCTCAAGGGGTGGTCATTGTTTTCTCTGACTTGTTTTTTGGGGTTTGTCCTATGTTTCTACAGTTAATTTCTAAGCTAGGAGTGTCCGAGAAGTCTATGGTATGAACTGGCCAGAGGTGGGTCGCTCCTCTCCAGATGACATCAACGGAAGGGCCTACCAAAGGTCCTTGGTTACCTGTCTACCAGAAGTGAATGGGCGGAGGTAACCCAATGCTCTACAGGATGCTCCTCATCTCTCCCCTGGAAAAGGACATATCACAAGTAAGACCAATGCTCCTTTCTATGAGCACAACTTCATCTTTCATTTCTGAAGCGTCCATATCTTTTATATAGGCAAAGATACTAAGAGAACACTTACAGACCAAGTGCCTAGCACTTTGCAGAAGTGAGGTATGACACATGGTGGGTAGAACTCTCTGGGTTTGTGTTGGGGGTGAATTAGAAACTCATGTTTGCTTGGTAGACTGAATCACAAATACTAGTAAGGGTTGCACTGAGCAAGCTTTAGGGTACAAGTAAGTACGGTATTTTCTTGTTTAGGAAAACCCTATGAAATTCATGGGTTACCATAAGGTGACAGGCGTCTTGAAGGCAAAATTGCAAGGGATCAGTTACAAATACCAAATGAAACAGATGAAACAACCATCTGCTTGGGCTCAAGGCTAACCTACATGCAGTAATTGTAATAACTTACCAATTTCTGATTTCCAGTATCTATCTTCTAATTCATAAGATGATACAGTAGGACCCCTGTATCCACTGATTCTTGAGCTGTTCAGAAGTGGAATACACTGCCTCCGAGTATGGTGGAGTCTCCTTCTTTGGAGGTTTTTAAGCAGAGTCTGGATGGTCATCTGTTGGAAATGATTTGATTGTGTATTCCTGCATGCCAGGGGGTTGGACTGGATGTCCCTTGTGGTCTCTTCCAACTCTATGATTCATTATCAATTGATTCAGTTTTTTCCTTTTCTGAAGCTTAAGCATATGTACAAGGAGAAAACATAACAGGACAGGCTGATTGATCAGAAGCCATATGTCTGAGCAACCTCACTCAAGGGTGCCCCCTAGAGGCCAAAACACTGCCACCACTTGCTGAGTTGAACCCCCTTTCCACACAGTGCAGCGAGAAGCTGTGCAGGGACTCTGAATAACCAGTGGCACTACTTGCCACTGTAGAACCAACCAACTCCTCCCTCCTATCCCAGAGAGAGGGAAATGTAGCAATGACCACAAGATAAGATGCGTGCAGCATCAACTTATAGGAAGATTAGAAAAAGCTTATTTTATTCAAGCAAGTTCAAGGCATGCAAATCTCTCATGAGGGCAGTGTCATGGTCAGCCAGGACTCTGAGGACTCAGAAGGCGAGGAGGCTGAGTCAGTTGCAGAAAAGCTGGTTGAGTCTGAATCTAGCCCTGAAGAACCCAGGTCTCAGCAGCCTAGCCTTCCCCCAAAACAGGGCCCAAACCTGGGAGTCACAGTTGAGCAACAGCAAGAGGTAGAGGAGCAAGTACCTAACTTTAGCCAAAGAAGAGCAGAAATGGAGGGGCTGTGACACTCTCGGAGGCTGAAAGAAAGACGCTCATTAATCACCAAGCAGCTGTGAGTGGGAGCTGGGCCAACATAAGCAGCTGGGGGAGATGCTGGATTCCTTGTCAAAGGCTATCTGTGTTCCCTGGAGGAAGCCTCTGCCTTTGACTCTCCTGGCTTTTTGGAACTTTGTTTCTTGAAACCTCAGATTATCTTGAACTTGGACTGTATTCGTTGACCCACCTGCCAGAATGCTTTTGACCTCGGACTACCTCATTGTCCTTCGCTCTCTCTGGACTCCTGACTCTCTGGACTGCTATTGACAACAAGGTACTGTGCTTTGGAACTGATTTGTTGCCAAGCTGGGCTGTTTTATGTACTATTGACTTGGCCACTTTCCCGGACAGACAGGCACTTTCTATGACCCCAGGTACACTTTAGACTTACAGAAATAGCAAAAGTATGGGATTACATTTACCTATTTTAAGCTACATTCAACCAAAGTTTAGAAATCAAACAGAGATGCCCTAACACAACATCTAAACAGTCCCTAAAGATTCTACTCACAATCTCAAGCAGTAATATATAGGATGCAGTTCATCTCCATCTGGAATCAGGGAAGGCCATGGGCTTGGCTGGCCAGCCACCCTAGGCCTCTAAAATGTGGAGTCCATCTCAGCTCTCTTTGTCTCTCTCAAACCTCATTGTCTGACTCAAGTCATGTGCTCGCACAGAACATTTATAGTTTTGTTTTTTTCCAAATTGTCCCTCTGGCATTCTGACTGATCATTTATCTCTCTGGTGATCTTATGTTATGATGATGTTAACTCAGGTGATTCTGTGGAGGTGGTGTTTTAGACCCTCACCTCCAGTTAACCCTTTCCTTATCTGATGCCATGCTGGCACGACAATTGCTATTTGCAGATAATGGGACATGTGGTTATTACAGAATGATGGGAGTGCCATCAACTTTGCAGGATGATGGGACTGACTTCATGACACCATATTAGCTTCCAGTGCTACTACTTTTACTATAACACAGCAATTATTACATTTTCCAAGACATAAGATTTTGAAGAAATATACAAAATCCACTCATTCTCTCAAAAACAAGCACAGCAACATAGTACTGTGCCATCTCTCTGAAACTTTTGTCAAAGAAAATAGTGTTTTCTATTTTCTCTTCCTCTGTATGAGGGTACAGAGCACTTCAGAGACTGAGAAAGCAAGCAGCCAGCCATGACATTCTCAGTCAGACATTCTTCCCCATATAGGATAATCAATGCTTAAGCCAGCCCAAAGCAAGTCAGACAAAAATGGTGAAAATCTTTCATTTTTGAAACAAAAACCCACAAAGTGTATCCTGGCTTTATGGCACATGCTCACCCTCTGGTCTAATGCGTAAGGAGAATCTTACTCATTAATGAAAATCTGTGAAAATCTGATATTTTCTTTATCTCAATGCATGGCTCACACAATATTATCACAGTCCCACAAAACAGAAGTTTCTGTTAATAAAAAGCGGTGGAGGCAAAATGAAGGCAGGATGGAGGCAGAATGAACAAAGGATGGGAGGAGGATGGCATCATCCGAAATGGAGCATTGGAAGTGGGACAGCACCTCCTGACCTCCGCAGGTGTTTTTTTTTTCTTTTACCCCATGTGAAAAAGTCCAAGGTGTACATTTGTCTAATCACATTGCAGTTGTTCTCACCATGGTCTTCTTCATGTCAGCTACTGCTAGTTTAAGTCAGGATGCAAGACAAACTGCCATTGATATGAGTGCCTGATTTTATAAATGCTGTCAAGAGCAAATTTATTCATGCAGTTTTTCTGGCATTTCTGCATAAGATTAAAAATTAGATAGAATGCAAATGAAATAAATAATTGTTTTGTGTTTATCTATTTCTGCACAAGAGAAAAGGAAGAGAAAGAGCATAATATCCAAGATTGCTGTTTGCTTTAAACACACACACACACAATTGATGAAAAAAAGGTTTGTGTTAATTCAGAAGTAAGCTCCATGGGGTTCAATGGTTTCAATCTAAGGATCAAAAGAGATTAGCAAAACGTTTTAAAAGAGAGAGCTGAAATATAGCAATAATGCCCCACTCAAACCTGTCTCTGCATGTGAAAATGTTTGCATCAAGCAAGAGAGATGGTACATGTAGATGGCTTTACAACAAAGCTACATGGATTATCCTGTTGATGTGGTGGACCATCTCTTTCTACCTAACTTTTATCCATTATGCAATTCATCTTTCATTTTTGGTCACTAAGTCTTAATAAATATGGTCCTTGTACACTAAATACTTCTGTGTTATAGGAAGCTGCTATCATTGGGCAACAATTAACTTCTGAACAAATCCTTACCGAATGTAAATTCAGTAGGGATTTGTTCAGAAGTTAATTGTTGCACAAAAGATTTTTATATGAGGTAAAAACTTGAAAACAGTTGTACTACAGTACAGAAATCCTACAGATGATTGGAAATGATCTCAAACACAAGCAAGGGCTTCCTGGTGCTCATCAAAAACACTGGTGGTAGACATGATAGGGAGGCTGGTATCATTTAACCCACATTTCTGAAGATAGTAGAAACAGATATGTGGATCGAAATAAGACAGAGAGAAAGAATTGCACTACAGCAAGAGATACCTAAAATCTTTTAAAGAAAACACATTAATGCCTTCTTGTTCAACAGGATAACAAGCCTTTATATCTTTTATTTGTATTGCTATTTACTTATCAAAGGATAATCTACAAATGCTTCCTAGAGACTTCTCCACCCTGATTTCTCCAGCTTTATAAAGATACCTATAATGCCAAATCTTCTCATGTTTTCATGTTGCACAGCTAGGCCTGATCCAACACTAAGATAAAACACAGAAGCTATTGTTGTTGATATTGGATTGGGTTTGGTCTCAGAATTTATTTTCCTTTTAATTTGCTTGCTTGCTTCCTTTTTTGTTTCTTTGAAGAAAACTACAGTTCTTCCTCTTTCCAACTAAGACACTTTCCCACACCATTTTCTTTCTGTTTCCACCTTTTTGTCTTTGCTCTATGGATGTAATTCTTCACTAAGTCTCTTTTCAAAGGTAGCAACAAGTAATTTCACAATTTTGTTTCTGCTATGAGAAAGCCTTTGGCTCAGTCCACACAAGGGCTGTATCCCAGCTCCACTGCATATCCGTCCTCCAGTTTGACCCATTTACTGCCACAAACACCTGTTTTAATCCAAACTGAAATCAGTTTGAAGAGCCACACAGGATCCCCATGATGTAGCTACATTGGTGAAAGGACTGTTTTTACTATGTGCACTTTTTCCATATGGGTTTATGTCTGGTCACATGACCGCAACACCTTTGTTTGTTCGTTTGTTTGTTATTGGATTCCTGCAATGAATGTGCACATTCACATATTCACTTAATCAAACAGCCTCCTCCGCTTTGCTCTGTTTGCCCACCTGCACTTCTGTAAAATGGAGCTGGTAGAAGGGGGAGGTGAAATGACAACCTGCAGAAGTATGTAACGGTATGTATGCAAAGGTTTGCATTGCTCATTGTTGCTGTTGTGTGCCTTTAAATCATTTCCATCTTATGGAGACCATAAAGCTAACCTGTCATGTGGTCTTCTTGGCAATATTTCTTCAGAGGGGATTAGCCTTTGACTTCTGAGGCTGAGAGTGTGTGAACCACTACACTACTGAGGCTTTCCTAAAGGTTCCCATGCAAACAGCAATTCCCCCCCCCAAAAAAAACCTGATATCACTTTTCTGGATGCTGATACAAACAAGGGAGCTACCCTTCTATGGCAGGAATGATCAAGTGACCTAGGTGACCACCTTACCTAGGTGACCACCCATCAACCTGGACCCATCCTCCCCACCCACAATTTTACTATGATTCCAATTTGGGGGGTGAGACCATTTTTTTTAAAACAGTTCTTCCCACAAATGGCAAATGCTTTTTAAAAAATAACCTTAAGATTCAAAGGCATTGAAAAGAAGTGTTCACACATCAGAAGGAGAGGACTATTGTGTATTCCAACAGGACTTGGATCACGGTAAAGAAATATTATTTAGTCTCTGTAGATTCAGCCTTTGAAAGCCATTGAGTTTGCAAAGGCTATTTGCAACTTGGGACTTATTCTGAACAAAATTCACATGTGGTTGTTTCATAAAAAAAATAAAAATAAAATAAAATTAAAAAAAATTGCACAGAAAACATTTTCTGTATGGAAAATAATACTTCAATGCAGAAATATTAATTCCTCTGCAGAAAATGCTCTTTTCTGTGCAAGTCAACCATGTACAAATTTTATGCAGAATAAATTCCAAATTATAGTATCTTCTGTGTAGGAAACAGCATTTTCTGTGTTGAAAATAATCTTTAAATGCAAAAACATTAATTTCTGCACAGGAAATGTAATTTTCTGTGCAGAAAATGCTGTTTTCTATGCAAATATGCCAATTTTATGCAGAATAAATCCCCAATTACAGACTTTTCTGAAAGAAAACATATTTTTTCTGGGTAGAAATTAATATTTTGCATTGGAATATTATTTTCCACTCATAAATTGTTATTTGCTGCACAGAAAATGCTGTTATTTCTGCATAAAACAACCATGTGCAAATTTTGTGCAGAGTAAGTCCTGAACTGTGAAAATTCTCATCAGTCTAGGACTGTTCTTATCAGGGCTACTCAACGTTCAAAAAACATATTTTCCAACCATTTTTCCAAATATTTTCAATTACTATTTCCATCCTTACTTTGCTCCAGAATTATTTTCCACTTTCTTCCTCACTTGTTTTGCTCCTCTTCTCTTAGCCTGTCTCTGTATTGCTTCTGGCTTCCAAAGGGATGCTTTACTTGTCCTAACATTCTTCACATTTCAAAAACTTTACTCATTTCAACTAACAGAGCCTGTACACTATTTATTTATATAACTTCCAGTGGCTGGGAAGCCCTCCAATAGAGCTCGGTAGGCCATAGCACCTTTGCGACTTTTTTTTACTGTTTGAAAATTTAACAAGTATGTCCCTCATGTGTAGGACAATTTTGTGACATCCTTCCCAGATACACATTTTTCTTAACAAAAACAAAAACATAAAAGCAAGTTTATTTCTTGTTTTTCATTGCCTTTCCAGAAGTTAGAATGGCCCAGTGGATGACAAAAAATGTGGTGAGATTATTCCACATTTCTAAGGAAATTTTTTGCCATTTTTTTTTTCAAATGAGAGGTACTGGAGGGCCTGGGGACCTCAAAATGGCATTGGGTGCTGTATACATTTGTATTTCCCCACTCCTGGTATAACTCTTGGTAACAAATTGCAAGGTACATGTGTGTGCTGCAGTAATACTGAAAAACCCTTTTAATTAATCCGATACACCTGCAGAGAAGAAGCCACAAACACATGCAGAGGTTCTAGTCTCAATGATAGCCCTGATATTTCATTTGTAACCTTGAAAATGATGCCCAGACACATATACTAGAGACAGACATCTTGGCCTGAAGGATGGATCCTATGTGAAAGAAAAGATGTGGATCCTGATTATGTACCTTCTGGGCTTATGAATGACTTCTTCCTCAAAAGATCTGTCAATATACAAGGCTGGGTACCTTCCATATGGCTTGCTTACCTGAGCACATGGAGAATCCCTATTTCCACAGAGGCAGCAGCCAGTCTGGGGTTTTATTTCTGGCTGAATGAGGGATGCAGCTAGTGTTTCCATGGATCTGGCAATTCCTGGACAGCACAATGGGCCCCACTTTGCATGTGCAGATTCCACCTATACCAATCAAGGATAGCAGGTGGCCATATCATATGAAAACAGGAGTTCCTTGTGCATATTCACTCTTTTAGAGTGAAATTCCCTAGCCTGCCCAAGAACCTTGGTGGTGCAAGTGGTTAAATGCCTGTAGTGCAGCCACAATATTGCAAGTTCAGTCCTAGAGGGCTCCAAAGTTCACTCAGCTTTCCATAGGTCAGTAAAATGAGCTTGTTGGGGACAATTAGCTAACACACATTGGAAACCACTTAGGGATTGCTTTGCACTAATAAGCAGTATAGAAATAGAAATGCTATTGCTATTACTACTCAACTGCTGCAGTTTTGCTGATGGAATTAAGGGCACCATACCAAAACATCATCAGATGAGGAAAAGAAATACGGGAGTTTATTTCAGAGTTTGAAGATACCAACCCTCTCTATCTGGAGTTATTAGGTAGGGTATTCAAATCAAAAGGTACCAATGGAAGCATACATAACCATTGATCTACATCAGGTCTTATTCCACAGGACAGACTTTTTTCAGGGTAAGAAACACTGAATCCTCCTCAGCTGTTCTATAGCTTGTTTTTTTAGAGAGGTCAGATATATGATCCAAGCAATTCACTGCTTAATTGAATCACATGTGGGATCCTTGGTAGTCCTCTTTCTCTTGGCCATTTTTTTCAAAATAAAGAAGAAAAAATGCCGCAGTAGTATTGGGAAGTGAAATATATGCAGAATTCTACATCTGTAGTGAGAATTGCTGAAAGCCAAGAAATATTAAAAGATATTTCTGTGCAATGAAACTGCATCAAGTAGCTGTTCTAAAGTAAGCTCCATATCAGCTTGTGGTAGGGGAAAAAAACCACCCTGCAGTTTAGCATCAACATTGAATGTTATTATAACCAAACAGATCTCTTATCCCTAGAAGATTTCCAGAATTATCAAATGTCTTTAATTTGCTGAAAGGAAAAAAAAAGTTCTACGCTGATTATGTAATTAGTACCACTATATTTTGTAGGAACCTTCCCCATCATTCACAGGATTGTTCTTTCCTCACTGAATGCCTTGCTTGACAGAAATTTCTTTAAAGTTCAGGAAGACTGCATTTAAGGAGACCTCCATCTCCTGCTCAGTATAGGAACTCCCTTCATCTAAAACTGAAATCTTTATATACTGAACTATTATACTTATCAAAGGGATCAGGGTAAAGATAAAATAAATAGGTGTGACTGAATGTGGATGCCAAGATCTGAGGATTATTCTAACTATAAATTCATCCATGACATTAGAATGTCATGTTTTCACCCAGCCTAGAATATATTTAGACCAAAAACAATGACCAGTAAACATCTTCAGCTACAATTTTAGCTAAGAAATCTATTTATTTTCATTTTCAAACAGGTTGTTCTCTCCACAACTGGTGGTGCAGTCAAAGTTGTGGGGGGAATCAGATATTGCATGATACCTTTCATGAAACATAAAACATAATAGAGAAAAATTGTGTCATTCAGGTGGCTATAATGATGGGGGGGGGAGGCTAGTCTCCAGTGAAGTAACACTGCTTTCATCCAGTGTTAGGGCTTCAAATTCTAGAGGACTGCTGTTAGTTCTTAACTGACAATTCAGATATCTAAAGAAGTGAAACCTATTTACTTTATTTAAGCCCCTTTCTAAGTTTATTTCACATGCTGGGCTATCTTCTGTACTCAGAATTTCACTCTCACCCACTGTTTAATATCTTATTATTATTATTTTCAGTTATATATTCAAGGAAAATGCTTGGGAATCTGCTAGAGATGTTATCCCTCACAACCGTGTAGCTCATATCATCACACTTTCAAAGCAGAGGGTTCCATGGGAAAATGCCATGCACCCAATACAGTGTTTGGAAATAATTACTTAATTAAAATTTCAAATTATTAACTCACTAGCTTTTTTATTCCAATGTGAATTAACGCACTATATTTCCTAATCAATGTTGAAGTTAATATGTACTTTAACAAGTTATTTGCTTCCATTTGTTATAATTAATTTGGGTGGGGTGGCTCTCCCTCTGCTAGATGCAATAAACAAGAAGACAGGAAATCCTTAGAGGAAAATAATTAGGAATGGAGGAAATGCAACACATGTGGGCAGCTAATATGAACAGAGTATCACAGCTGTTTTGGGAAGATCAGGGAAACAAAGACCCAGAATTGGGAAATAACTGAAGCAGAATTTAAAGTAAGAAAAGATAATGATATGTGGCCTGGAATAGATGAATGAAAGGAGGTGGAGCAAGTAAGGAGGCAGACTGTCAGTCCATTTAGGTCTGAAAATCTGATGTTCTCCCAGTTAGGGATGTGACAATAATTTGTTGCTGTTTGCTAAAACTAAAGGATTTTTGCTTTCTCAATGCAGTGGCTCAAGTATTTACGAGCCGTGAAATTTGGCAGCTGTTCACCCTAGGTGTGAGAAATTTCATATACTTCATTTGCAAATGAAGTAATAGGGTGAGTACTTCTGAATGGAAAATTTGATGTGCACTGTTTTTATTGCTTAAGTACTTTATATAAATAGCCATTCAGACAGGGTCTTAGTTGAGCATATAGTACCAGGGGTGCTATTCGTTCTGCTTATATAAAAATAACAACAAGATCTGTTTGGTTTAAAACTTATCAATGATCATTATCTCCTCTTTTCTTTGAGAATTCAGCACCAGCAACAGTATTTTCTTTTGTAATTTATTTTTTCTTCAAACACACTAGTCTCTATTGTTACTGCCAGCATGTCAGATAGCTAATGGTCTCATTTACTTCAAAGTTAACCTCACCACAGGCATTACTTGTGAGTAAACATTGAAAAGACCTGCATTTAAAGTCCTGCATGTTCTTACCTGAGAATAAATTCGCTTAGGGACTCCTTACTTCTGAGTAAAGACTGAGGAAGTGGAATCTTTTCCCACTTAACCTGAAAATAAGTCCTACTACACTTAATGGGATTTATTTATGAGTAAACACACCTTTCTAAAAATTCAGAGGATAGTTTTAAAACATTCCAATTTCACCAGAATGCTCATGTGCTTTAACCTATCCTGTGGGGTAGGTAAAGCTATTAGAATGCAGAGAAAACTAGAATCGTAGAAGTTGAGAGAGAACCCAAGGGGTCATCAATTTTGGGACCTAATCCTCAACTTAATTAAGCAGAAGCAATTAGATTTGCAAGCATGATTCTATGATTGTTCAGAAGTAGGGGCCTTAACACTCTAAGGCCCCAGAACTTGTCTGATCATGGAAGCTAAGCAGGGTCAGCTCTGGTTACTACATGGATGACAGGTATTTTAAAAACAGACAGGAACTTTCCTTCCTCTGCCCCTAATTTGGGTATATCTGAGAATGATGATTTGCACATCTTCTATGGATCCCAATTGTTTCTACTATTCAGGACACCTAGGGGCAGAGGGCAATTCAGGCTACATGCAGCCCGGTCTTCTGAGGGACACCGACTCAGGTGGAGGAAGCCCCCCTTTCAATGCAGGGTTGGCTTTCGGTAACAAATGCAGCAGGATCAGTCTCTGAGCTGTCACCAAAAAGACTGTCGCCAAAATAAATAAATAAATACATGTTAAAACTGGGATGGAGGAAGAATAGAAGAACCAGTGTAAATTCTCACTGCTCATAGGCTTGTACTGTACTATTAATTTAAAAGCAAAGGGAAGAGGCTGCAAATACCTTTCCCATTCATCTACAACAAGAAGACCCTTGCCACCCATAGAGCTTTTCAGTGGAGACTATGAGGTCTTTAAAAACCTTAGGAACAAACATGTAACAATTGATAAGTTATAATACAGTAAGAATAAGGAACATCTACCAGTGAACAGAAGGAATGGCTAGCACCAGCTGTAAAGTTTCCTCAACCCCCCCCCAACAAAAAAAATGACTAAGACAGAACATTCTTATTCTAAGACAAGGAGCAAATGGAGAGTTTTATAGTTCACAGACACTACTAATTCCAATAGTTTAGTGGGGGGGGACTGATGAGTCTTTTACATTATTTTTTATTTATTTATACCCCACTCTTCAGCCTCAAGGCTATCAGAGCAGCTTACAAATTGTTTTAAGCAACAGCTATTTACACATCTACACTGCATTAAACAGTTTCCAATGTGTGTTAGCTAATTGCCCCCCACAAGCTGGGTACTCATTTTACCGACCTGCGAAAGGATGGAAGGCTGAGTGAACCTTGGAGCCCGCTGGAATCGAACTTGCAACGTGGTGACTTGCAGTTAACGTGGTGACTTGCAGTTAACTCCTTTTACATTATAGCACCTTTTACATTATAGCACCTTTCTTTTTGCAAATGGGACAAAAATGATAAGGCATATACCTTGAGGACTGGATAGCTTGTACTTTATGTGTACCAATTGTAAAGACTGCCTTTGTTCTCCTAACAATGACCCTGCTTATGTTGGATGGATCTTAGGTGGATTGGGCTACCTCACAGGGATGCTTTAATGGTTGGTTGCTCTAGATGTCACATTGGGTTTCCTCCCAACTTCTATTTTAACTTTCTCTGCATCTAAGGATGTAGTCCTCGCTGAGGTATCAACTTCACATCTAACATCCCTGCAGAGGGTTACCTGAAACATACAAATTCAATTAAATTCTATGAAAGTTACAGGCACCACCTAGTAGCTTAATGCACTATGGAAATATCATTACTCATGCAATTTGAGCAAATGTTCTCCCACTTCTCGTTATTCGGGAATTTGTCAGGAATGGGTAAGCTTCTCTGGGAGGGAGAAGACACTTTAAATATCTCATTCTTCACAGAGCGGCATAAAGAGTAATAAAATTTTCCACTCCACTTCAAGGATGGGAAGAATAAAGGGAAAAATTTGCATCACTACTCCCAGTACATTGGCTCTATGGAAGAAAGGCATTGAAATATTTCTGGGAAGCAGAATGTGTTTGTGACTTCCTTCTGTGTTGATTATATTCTATTTTCTATTGTATATATTGCATAGTATTATTTGAGGTGAGCTGCAATTAACCACTCTAATCCTGTAGTTCTTATTTAGTGTGTTTATTAAAGCTCATACAATGCTAGGGATTGGGGTGATTGAAAAATTTGTCTTAATCTCCCTTTCATTTCTTTCTTTCTTGGATTCTCTCTCCTCTTCTCTTTCCCATTGTGGTTTTCACATATTTCCCCTTTTTAGTGGGTCTGTTTACACATATTGTGGAATATAGTAAGGTTAGAGCTTAGAGCCAAAAGATATATCTAAATTATGACCCACCACCACAGCCTGTGCCTTTCTTTCATTTTTTTTTTTAAAAACAGTCCACCCAGAAGTAAATCCTATTGAATTAAAGGAAGTTTACTCCCAGGTTAGAGAGAAATGACTGCTGCTTCCTCCTTTAATAAGCCAATTTATTTTTTGGAAAAAAAATTACTAGGGATCTAAGATATATTCTTTTCACTTTCTTTCACTTCTGCCAGCTCAATTTTTAGAGTCAGTGCCAAACACAGGATTTAAAGGCATCCATGGGCTGTGTGTGCCCCTGGTGGTTTTTGTGAGGTCCTAATGCTGAGTCCATCCTTCTCAAAATGTGGGAGTTTAGAATGTTAAACATGTGCTCAGCTACTGATCTTTTCAAATCATGTTTCTTGATTGGGAGTGGGGAGACAGAGAAGGCGCAGTGCTTCAGTTATGAAGAGAAACATTCTGCATACTCAGAGGCTTTCAAAACATTTCTGATTAACAATTATGCTTCTTGGTTACTGATTGATCTTTGCAGACAGACAGTTTTGGCTACACTTGCAATGTGTCTAGCTGAAACCAACATCTTGTTCCTTAGTAATTTTAAAACAAAGTATTTGCAGAAGTGAACAGTGTACATGTTGGCAATCATAGAAGAGGGTAAAAGAAGAGAAGAGAGATGCAGATTAGTGACAGAACTTAACTTGACTATCCTGTAAGATGAGATTCCATGCTGTAGGACATGCCTGGAAATTTCCAGATGTGTTGATTCCCAGTATTCTGAGGCAACAACCATATTACGGGCTTCATCGTACAACTGGAGAAAAAACCACTTTGGAGAAAGGCAATTTTAAAATGGCAAAAATAAGACTTTTGAAGGTGCCAATAGCAAAAGGTGATTCAACAGATCAAAGATTACAACATCTATGCCATACTCTGTAAATTTTATGGTTCTCTCTGAAAAATAATATTTTAAATAATGTATTAACAATAATTTCAATAATTAAACAGTTTCAGTTATTAGTATTGGTGGCAACAAATTAACCTCCCATTTTTTTTCGTAATTAAAACTATAAAATTAATTTTAAAATGCCTAAAAATCCAAGCTCTGGTCCCATGAAGGCCTGAATGCAACTTCATTTTTAAAATGTAACCTACAACTGCCCATCCAACATTCTTTCCAACTAGTACATAGCACAGTGTTTGCCACCAAGACAAACAAAAAAGTTTACCGGTATTTCATTTTCCCCTCACCTCCTTTCCAGCATTATACACATTTTAACAACTGTCACCTTTTGACAGACAACCTCTTCTCAGAAAGTTAACAAAACCCTAGGAATGGGCAAATGTGTCATTTTCGCTTCCTCTTAAATTGTTCAGGGTTGATACATTCTGAACAAAAAGGAATGGAAATGAAACCTCACCCATTTTTGTAACACAAGGACATGAAGATGGACAAGCACATACACAGAGTGCAACCCTGTGGATATTTATTCATATTTAAGTCTTGCCAAGTTAAATCAGACACAATCACAAATAATTATGGTTAGGCTGGGAAGATCAATTTACTTTCTTCTCAGGACATTTGATGCTATGTGCAATACAAAGAAAGAAGATGTTTAATTACTGTTCTGTAGATCAAAGGAGTAGATTATATATCTTCCAAAAGATTCCAAAATACCAACTATATATACCAGATCTATTTCATCTCAGGGTTTGATAAAAGATACTTATGCAACACATGCAAATAGAAAGTTACTTTTCTAGATGTTATAAAAATACATCTGCTGTGCACAGCATTTTTCACTGCATTAAAGGCTATTTAATATTGACAGGAAATACAGTCGTTTAGCAGCTGGAATAATGATGTGATTATACAAAAAAAAATGTAGCATTTCCTCTGATTGTGTTTTCAGTCACATACTTTAATATGCATTAAAATGTATATGTAAATTTTTGCAAGACTATTTTTACATAGAATCAAAAAATTGTAGAGTTGCAAGAGACCATGAGGGCCATCCAGTCCAACTACCTGCCACGCAGGCAATCACAATCAAAGCATCCCTGACAGATGGCCATCCAGCCTCTGTTTAAAGACCTCCAAGGAAGGAGACCCTACCACACTCCGAGGGAGTGTGTTTCACTACCGAACAGCTCTTATTGTCAAAAAGTTCCTCCTAATGTTGTGGTGGAATCTCTGTTCCTGGAGCTTACATCCATTGTTCCATGTTCCAGTCTCTGGAGCAGCAGAAAACAAGCCTGCTCCATCCTCAACGTGACACCCCTTCAGATACTTAAACAGGGCTATCATATCGCTCCTTAACCATATTTTTTCCAGGCTAAACATACCCAGCTCCCTAAGTCTCTTTTCATAAGGCATGATTTCCAGACTTTTCACCATTTTAGTCACCCTCCTCTGGACACGCCCCAGATTGTCAATATTCTTTTTGAATTGTGGTGCCCAGAACTGGACACAGTATTCTAGGTGAGGTCTGACCAAGGCAGAATAGAGCGGCACTATGACTTCCCTTGATCTAGACACTATACTTCTATTGATGCAGCCCAAAATCGCATTGACTTTTTTAGCTGCCACATCACACTGTTAACTCATGTTCAACTTGTGGTCTACTAGAACTCCTAGATCCCTTTTGCATGTACTCTTGTTCAGCCAAGTCTCCCCCATCCTATATCTATGCATTTCATTTTTCCGCCCTAAGTGCAGTACCTTACATTTCTCCATATTGAATTTCATTTTGTTTGCTTTGGCCCAGCTCTCCAGTCTATCCAGGTCATTTTGAATTTTGATTCTGTCCTCTAGGGTATTAGCTACTCCTCCTAATTTGGTGTCATCTGCAAATTTGATAAGTATGCCCCTAATCCTGTCATCCAAGTCATTGATAAAGATGTTGAATAGCACTGTGCCCAGGACAGAACCATGTGGCACCCCACTGGTCACATCTTTCCAAGATGAAGAGGAGCCACTGCAGAGCACCCTTTGGGTTCAGCTGGTCAACCAATTACAAATCCATTTAACAGTTAACTTGTCTAGCCCACATTTACAAGCTTGTTTGCAAGAATGTCATGGGGAACCTTATCAGAGGCCTTACTGAAATCAAGGTATGCAATATCGACAGCATTCTCTTCATCTACCAAGCTGGTAATTTTATCAAAAAAAGAGATCAGATTAGTCTGGCATGACTTGTTTCTCTGAAACCCATGTTGACTTTTTGTGATTATGGCATTGCCTTCTAAATGTTCACAGACTCTCTGTTTAATGATCTGCTCTAGAATCTTCCCTGGTATTGATGTCAGACTAACTGGATGGTCATTGTTTTTCCCCTTTTTGAAAATGGGGACAACATTTGCCTTCTTCCTGTCTGCTGGGACTTCTCCTGTTCTCCAGGAGTTCTCAAAGATTATTGCCAATGGCTCTGATATTACATTTTCCAGCTCTTTTAATACTCTTCGATGTAGTTCATCTGGTCTTGGAGATTTAAATTCATTTAAATTAAGAAGGTATTCCTGTACTACCTCTTTGCTTATTCTGTGCTGGATTTCCCCTATTGTGTTCTCTGTTCCATTATCCTCAGGTTGCTCACCCTTTTCCTTTTCTGAAAACACTGAGGCAAAGAAGGTGTTGAGCAATTCTGCCTTTTCTCTGTCCCCTGTTAGCATTTTGCCATCTTCTTCATGTAATAGCCCTACCATTTTCTTCTTCCTCCTTTTGCTGCGGACATACCCCCCAAAAAACTTTTTATTGTTCTTAACCTCTCTAGCAAGCCTGAGCTCATTCTGCACTTTAGATTTTCTGACTTTACTCCTACATGTGTTTGCAATCTGTTTGAATTCTTCTTTGGTGCTTTCTCCCTTTTTCCATTTCCTATACATGTTTTGTTTAAAACGTAGCTCCGTTGAAAGTTCTTTAGTCATCCATCCTGGTTTCTTGAGATGCCTCCAATTTTTCTTCCTCAATGGTACTGTTTGAAATTGTGCCTTCAGTATTTCCCTTTTGAGAAAGTCACATCCATCTTGAAGTCTCTTCTCCTTTAGTATTCCTGACCATGGGATCACCCCTAGTATTTGCCTGAGTTTATTGAAATCAGCTCTCCTAAAGTCAAGATGTTTGTGTGACTATGCCTGGCTTCTCCTTTCTATTGTATAACAAACTCCAGGAGAACATGATCACTCTCACCTAACCATCCCACCACTTGCACCCCATTAAGTAGGTCATCCCTGTTGGTTAGGATCAGATCTAAAATAGCTGACCCCCTTGTTGTCTTTTCCACCTTTTGGACAATGAAATTGTCTTCCAGGCAAGTAAGGAATTTGCTAGAACTTGACGTTTTGGTTAAGTTAGATTTACAGATATTTTTTAGATTTACAAATAGCATCATTTTTTTAAAAATGATTTTTTCAGGAAGTTTTGTGTATTCCATAAAGAATTCTGATCTATATGCATAGGAATACAAACATTCCATTGCTTTAATTTTTCTGGAAATGTTAAGTGGAACATTCCCCCCCCAAGTGTATCTCATCAAGGCCATAACCTTGAGAATAAATATTTCCTTGGAAATGAATCCCATTGTACTGTCTGAGACTTTATTCTGAGTGACAATGCATAGGATTGGGCCATAAACCTGCTCTGACAGTTTTGGAAGCAAAATGCATCTGCTTCAGAGAATAAAGCTAAGCTTGCAGCCAGTTTGTTGATTTCAGATATAATTTAGGCACCTCCTGTTTGTGTTATCATTTATTAATCCTTCAACTTTGTAGTCCCATGACCTAGAGTGATTTGAGTGAATGTTTAAGTAATTGATGGATTGATTGATGTAAAAGATTTTTACTCCTCTCTTGAGCAGATTAGGACAGCTTACAAGTATTATCATCAAGTCAGATTTTGAAAAGTTGTTTTTGAACTACTATTGTTTTAAGGAGACAGCATGGTATAGTGGTTTGAGTGTTGGACTATGATGCTAGGAGACAGGGTTTGAATCCCTGCTTAGTAATGGAAAACCATTGAGTGACCTTGAGCGCAAGTCATACTCTCTAAGCCTAAGAAGAAGGCAAGGACACACTTTTGGATAAATGTTGCCAAGAAAATATTATGATAGGGTAGCCATAAATCAAAGTCAACTTGAAGGCATCTAAGAAGAGTGGGGTATAAATAACTAATAAATAAATAAATAAAAGAACAAATTATTTTTGCATTACAGCTCCTAGGGCCCACTAGCTAACAGCCATGTCCATGATGGCTAGGGGGTTGTAAGAGTTATAGTTAAAATTAACTTTTCCAAACAAACAATAAATCTTCTTTGTGCTCAGTCCTTCTGGAATACAGTGTAAATTAGACTTAATTTGTTCAACGTGAATGCTCATGTGTCTGGTTTTATCATTGGTGAAATTCCAAAACTCTGATAACCCGGATAGGGAATTCCCAGAGCTGTGATTCTCAAACAAGAGATTTCAAATAAATAAATAAATAAATAAATGGGGGGGGGGCAGGAGAAAAAGAAAAATGTGATTCCCATACAAGGAGACATTAATTTTCTCAAGGCTAATTAAAATAATGCCTTGAGAAACAGTAATGACACCATAGTAGATCAGATTCATCCACTACTCAGTGTCCATCAGACTCAGATGGAATACACACACAGACCTCTCCTCATCAGTGGCATCATTCTGATAGAGCACTAAGGACTGGCTCTCCTTTAAATCCTGATGAAGTACAGATGGTAGGCATGAAGAACTAGCTCTCCTATTGAGAGAGATACTAAAGAAAAGGGAAGGGGAGTTGAAGGTTTGGAAGAGACAGTTGGATGTTCGAGTCTGTCAGTACCTCACCCCTTAAACTATTCTGATGCCCTCGGATGGAATGAATAATTTTGTCTGGCCACAAAATTATTCAAAAATAAGATTTGTCTGCCATTAATTTGGCTACTGTAGATGAACTGGAAAGGGATGTTATGTGGTCCGATGTTGTTTTATGCCTCAAACAGGAACATAGTCTTGGGATATCTCTACATGCAAAGCAAAATCACAAAACAATTATCCCGTTCCTAAAACAAAAATGACTCTCTAAAGGGAAGAGCAGAGAGGCAATAGCAAGCTAAATGAGATGTTCTTCAGTTGTAGAAAGGATGTTTCCAGATAGTTTCGAAGCAGACTGAGAAGAAAGTAAGCAAACACCAGAAAGAAAGAAAGAAAGAAAGAAAGAAAGAAAGAAAGATAAAGAGTTAGAGACAAATAGTGTGCTTCCAGTGTCAGTCCTGGAGAGGAATTGTGCCACAAGCAAAAAGTAAATATGTTGGCAAAATTATGTTTACTAACATAATGGAACTATTGTCCTGTCTTTGGGACAGAAATATTACTATCCTGATGACATAATCTAATGAGAATTAAATGCCAAAAACAAAACAAAACAAAACCTTGATCACTTTCTATCTCAGAAAAGCAGGCTGGACTTTGTACAGTGTCAAATAAAACACCATCACCATCTTCATGTGGGAGCAAAACAACCTTAAGGTCAGAGATGCCCTGCCACATTGATGCTATCACAGATATGAGCAGTGGTCACATTTCCAGATGAATTCATATTTTTCTTATGTAACATGAAAAGAAGAGGAAGAGGGGGGAAGTAAATTTGAAAGATCAACATCCAGGATTTTATTTTTTAATATTTTTTTTTTGTGAACTTCACACCATGCCTACTTATCACTTGTATGTGTCCATGCATGACTATACCATCAAATATCAAATTCAACAGAAGAATGCCTTTCTGCATCATCTTAATTCAAGCAAGAGGATTCACTTGAGTTAGTCCACATATTAAGGTGATAGTCCAAGTATGACAAGAAATCAGTTGTAGGGATGGAAAGAATGTTTCTTTTTATTTGTTAACCTGCAGAGAAAAGGGTATCTTGACACTTGGAGAACACTGTTAGGAAGAACAATGCAGCAATGAGATTTCTCCCAAATTTCTCCCAGCATTCATGCCTTGTGGAGTGTTCTTCTCAATTATTCTGTGCAGAAATGCGACTGACTTTTCTATTACAACCCTCCCCCCAATATGAATAGAAAATGTGTTTTCTGCCCATGGAACCAGTGCCTTTGGGGTGAAAAATGTTGTTTCTTTACATTTTGTAAGGAAAAAAAGTTATGATTTTTCTACAGAAAAACCATGTGCATTTCAGAATAGTTCCTAAGAATACTTTGAAAGGTGTAGGGAAAGTATTTTCCAGATTATCTGGATTCTTTCCTGCAGAAGGAAGAAAACTATAGAAATTGATCACCCCTGCTTATGGCAACATTATAGATGAAGATTTATATCCCTGTTTGAAAAGTTATACATACTTTGGTCCTTTTGTTAGCCCCAACTAGAGAACACCCACTGAATAAAAAGGTTCTACAAAAATGATGACTTACACTTCAGCAATTCATTCAATGGTTCTTTACTCAGATTTGCTGTAAACTTTATGTTTGAGGAATGGTAATACAACAGATAGGGAATCAGTATAGTGTGGTGGCTTGAATATTGGATTAAGGGCTTGTCTACATGGACAATTTACAACATCTTGCCCCATCCTGGAGCCCTGCAGTCCTGATGATGCAGAGTTTTTGCCGATTCTGCCCTGGACAGTCCTCATGACCCTGAGGGCAAAGATGGGGTAGGGACCCTTAAAACAGTCTAAAATAATACATGCTTTAATCAGCTGACTGCAGGAGCCTGTTCCAGAATGCTGGTCCATTGCTTCATCTGCCCTCTGCCTCACTTTTCTGCAGCAGAAAGCAGGCCCTCAGCATGTGACTGGTCACATGCAGGGGACCTTGGTTACATGTTATAGGTCAGCTTCCTGTCTTCAGAAACAGCCAGGGAGACGACAACACCAGCAGCCGCAGCAATGGTCCAGCATGCCCATCTGAACTCTGGCCTGTTCCATCCAGGTAATGGGGAAGGAATGGATCTGATCCATGGCCAGGGTACATTGGTGGGGGGCCAGCATATCTTGGGACATGTAAATAAGCTCTAAGGCTCTGGGAGACCAGGGTTTGAGTTCCTGCTGGCCATAGAAAGCTACTGGGTGAACATGGGCAAGCCATACTCTCTCAGACTCAGAGGAAGGCAAAGGCAAACCCCTCTGAAAAAAATCTCTCCCCCCTCCATTTTAGGTTCATCTTAGTGTTGCCATAACTTGGAAATGACATGAAGGCACAAAGCGGCAACAATATAACACAAAGCATGAGTCTCACATACAAATCAGTACTTAGAGCCCAACTCTTTTGATTCCAATCTTGAAAAGGCAAGATTCCACAAACATGAATTCCTAGATTCCTCTAGGAATTTTTGCCAGGAACAGTGAATCTACAAGAACAATGTTATGTAGATCTCAGAAATAAGTCAAAATTTCCAATGAGTTCACATGCGTAGGTTGGCAACCCATACTGTACTCCCCACTCTCATTCCCAAATAAAGTTCCACACGCAAATGAATCTTTCATGGTCAAACACTTCCTCTGTGTCTGTTAGAGTCACCTTAGATCCACTTGTCAAATGAGATTGCCAGCTGAAGAAATCAGAATGCATCTCCATACCTCGAAGAGTAACCTAGCTAAATTTCTAACTTTGCTGCATTAGAATTTTATTCCTTTCATGAGGAAGAATAAGCTCTGATATAATTGCAAATGACATTAGAGTGACAAATATGGAGCCAGTAAATGTGTGCTTGCGTTAGCAGGCAGAAAAAAAGGCACAGAACAATGGTTCTCTGTTAGCGCAGAAAGTGGTCATACTTTTCAAGTCCATGCATACTTAGATTCCAGGGCACACTTCTTGAGAACTTGAATGGGCTTTAGGCAACTGTGTTTTAGGCCACATTTCGTGGCAACTTTATTATTAACTTTGTTCAGATTCTGTGGTTTTGATTAAAATCTATAAATTTTGGGGTTTTCACACTCAACTTAGCACTTGAGTAAACAGCATTCAAAGATCATAGCTAATTGTAATGAATCAAACTCAATTTTGAAAGTGGGGGGGAAATGCTTTTTTAGGTGGGCAGAGGAACAATCTTGATATAATCAGGCACTTCTGCTGAAGTGCACAGTACAAAGACAAATGAGTGGGATGAGGGATTCTCAAGGACAATTAAGTGCTACTACAGAAGAATGTGATATCCTTGACAGGATGTATGCTAGGTGTTGGATTCAAAAGTAATAAGTTTAATAAACAAATGGAGCATAATATCTGGCAAGGACACCATTAATGCACCAAAAGACTTAACTGAGTCAATAATAGCATTTATTTATAACACCCTTTTCACCAAAGGGTGGAACATCAACATAGATAATCAAAGACAAGGACAATAAAACATAAACGTACATGAAAAAAATGACTTGTGCTCTTTTGTTCATAACACTTTACATTCAAATCAAACAAACATTGTGGCCTCTAAACTGGGGTGCTAGTAGTTCTTCAGAGTGAGGTGGGGGGAGGAATAGATGGAACATTTTTGCTGCATGTCACCTGCCTTTCCTTCTAGAAAGGAGTGTAGTTTGTCCTGCTGTATGCTGTCAGAAAGAGAGAAGGAATGAGCTAGAACTTATCACTAGCTGCTGTCCTCCATATACAGAAAGGTTATAGCAGCAGTGTTTGTCAGGGAAAATAGATTTTGTGATCAGGAGTCTGTCTCCCCCTCCCTGAGTAATTTTTTCACCAGACATTAATAGGCGCCAGTTTGGTTATCAAAGGTTCATAAATCTGTCTGTTTTGTTATTCTGTTCTTTGGGGGTTGTATATGAGAAATGGAAACTTGAAACTACTTTCGTTTCTCCCAAAGACTGAGTGTTAGGGACTATATAACTGGGAGGGGCTATATTGGTTTTGTTCCTGAGATGGAAGAGAGCTTCAAGTTTGTGCGTACCTCTCTTGCTTAGAGAGAACCTAGAAAACATGGTTAAATGTTTTCTGTTATTGTTTTTCCTTTTATTTAATTGTTATTAATAAAAGCCTAAAAGAATTTTGGCATGGACTTACTTTTGCACCAAAGGAGTATTTGTTTGTTCACAAAGCACACGTTTTTGTTGCATATCTCCTGTTCGGATGAACAGGGAGTGACTGCGCTCTGCACATTCCTGCGACAGGTTATGGGATGCCCAGGATTGCTGGCTCAAGAGTTTATGAGCCGTGAAGCTCTTATGCTGCAAATTGTTTAAGCCTGAGCTGAGAGGGGCTTTGAACAAACGGCAAGTTGGGCAACTTGTCCCTTTGGTGTGAAGTCTTTTTCCTTTGAAGCTGTTGGAGCTTGCTTTTGTCTACACCTGGCAAGAGCTGACAACCCCAGCAAGGAGGGGACTGGAAGGTGAGAAAGCCTGCTGTGAGGACTGCTGACACTGAACCATTTACACAGCCCTGCTGGTAAGCAACCCCTGTGAGGGAAGCAGATAATCAGTTGAGAGGGGCTAAAGAGTTTATGGACAATGGCTCAGAGTATGGCAGTTTTTCCCTTCCAAAAGTTAAATGATAAGAATTATCATTTGTGGGCTGGGAAGATGGAGGCTTATTTGCATCAACAATTAATACACGCTCCCATTTTAGCCCCCCCTGCCCAAGGGGCTTTTGTATTGCAACAGCAAGCTGAGGAACGTGCAAAGGCGTCTCTCATTTTGGCAATTGAGGACAGTCAGTTGATGTATGTGCGAGGCTGTGCCACGGCCAGGGACATTTGGCAAGCACTGCGGCAGGTTTATGTCCATGCTGGGACTGGTTCACAGCTTATGTTAACAAGAAAGCTGTATAGACTAAAGCTGCAGCCAGATGGCGATGTGGCCACACACATTTCAACTTTGCGCCAATATTTTCATCAGTTGCAGGAGATTAATGTGCATTTTACTGAACAAGAAAAAATGTAATATTCTCCTATCAAGTTTACCAGAAAAATTTGATCCTTTAATATTTTCCTTCGAAAATATGGCAGAATCAAATATGACCATTAATTTTATTACTGGAAGTTTGTTGGAAGAAGAGGCCAAGTGGTTGGAAAGGAAAAATTTTGCTCAAAAGGCTGTACAGGCGAAAGCCCGCAATTCTACAAATGATCCAGTAGATGGCTCCAAAGACCCCAGTAAGGGTGAAGTCCCAGCTTTTGCTGTGAAATCAAAGCTTTGCTGGAACTGTGGGAAAGACGGACATTTTTCAAAACAGTGCAAAGCTAAAAAAATCAAAAAAAGAGAAAAAAAGCCTGCTTCGTCTAGTATGACTGTTTCTGCAGTTGTTTTGCAAGCTGTGAAGGAGCAAAATAAAAATTTATCTCAATGGTGTCTGGATAGCGGCTGCAATGCTTTTATCTCCAATAATAGAGAACTCTTTAAGGACTTTAAAGAGACTAGCCCCTCAAGTGTGAGTTTGGCTGATGGATCCAAGTCAAAATGTTTGGGTAAAGGTACATGTTTTGTACAATGTTTGAACATGGATGTAAAAAATGTTCAGTATGTTCCTGATTTAAAAATGTGTTTGCTCTCTGTTGTTAAATTGACACAGGAGGGCTGTGAAGTACAATTTAAAGGGAACAAATGTTATATTTTAAAGGATGGTACTATTATGGCTAAAGGGGTTTTTCATGACCAACTGTATTATATGTATGAAAGTGTATAGGAGCCTCAAACTAGTACTATAATGGCAAACTCTCCTTTGCATGATAATTGTGTGCATCTGTTGCATAGGAGATTTGGCCATGCTAGCTTTAAGGTCCTCAGGCAGATGCCTGAGATGGTGGATGGGTTGAGTTTGAGGGCTTGTCAGAAGTACCTGGATTGTAAAATTTGTAAAAAACCGAAATCCAGGGTCCATCCTTTTCCCAAGCATAGTGAGAGAAAGTCAAAAAGAATTCTTGAACTGGTTCATATGGACCTGTCTGGCCCCTATCCACCTTCCCTGGGAGGAGCCAAGTACATCCTGGTCTTGGTCGATGATTTCAGTCGTTATCGTTTTCTATTCTTACTCAAGAGTAAGGATGAGACATTTCAGACTTTTAAAAATTGGGTGGCTTATGTTGAGAGACAGTTTCCCCAGAAGGTGTCATCTCTCCAATCAGATAGGGGAGGGGAATTCATGTCAAATGAGTTCCAAAATTGGTTAAAACAGAAAGGAATTTTCCACAGACTCACAGCCCCTTTTAGTCCGAGCCAAAACGGGATTTCTGAGAGAAAAATTGGTGTTTTGCAAACCATTAAAGATAGCCTAATGTTTGATGCAAACATTGAGCAGAAGTACTGGGGAGAAGCTATGTTAACAGCTGCTTATTTAAGTAACCGTGTACCCAGTTCTGTGGTTTCAAATACACCCTTTTTCATGTTTTATGGCAAAAAGCCATCTGTGAGGCACATTAGGACCTTTGGGTCCTATGCATGGGTGAGTATCCCTAAGGCAATTAGAAAAAAGGGGGAACCCAAGGCTAGGAGGCTCAGATTTGCCGGGTACAACCAATCATCAAAGGGCTGGCGGTTCATGTTTGGGGATGGGAGAGTTTTGATTTCCTGGAATGCTGAATTTGAGGAGCAGGCCAACTGGTCTCATGTCCATGCTAATTTAGATGTGGTTTTGCCTTCATTTGTTGGTGAAAATCAGCCTGAACAGCAGCAACAGCAGCAGCCTGCTGGGTCAGGCACTGATATTTCCCCAGACTTGAGAGGAGAGGGTTCCAAGCATGAGTCCTTTGATGTGGAAAGTGATTCAAATGCAGATTCTGACAATGATCAGGCTCAGCCTGTTGTCCCCTGTCGCTCTAACAGAGAGACAAAAGGGGTGCCTCCTCTAAGATTCACAGCACAGAATGTAAAAGTTTGCCAGGTGATTTTTGAACCTGATAATTATACTGATGTTTTAAAGTTGCCAAAAGAAGAACAACAGAAGTAGCAAGAGGCAATGGAAAATGAAATGGAATCCATCAAAAGCCATGATGTTTTCCGTATTGTGGCATTGCCACAGGGAGAAAAGGCTGTGGGTTGCCGTTGGGTATATAAAAGAAAGCAATTGCAGAATGGGGATGTTAAATACAAAGCACGTTTGGTTGCAAAGGGGTATTCACAGATACAGTATCAAAATTATGACCAAGTTTTTGCACCCACTGTTAAAGTACAAAGTGTAAAAATTGCTTTGTCTATTGCAAGTTTAAACCAACTTAAAGTCAATCACTTTGATGTAGAGACCGCATATTTAAATGCTCCATTGGATGAGTGCATCTATATGGAGCAAGCCCCTGGGGAGCAGACCAGGTTTATTACCTCAATAAAGCCTTGTATGGTCTCAAGCAAAGTGGCCGATGTTGGTACCTTTGTTTGGATGAACAGCTGAAAAATGTTGGGTTTCAGAACAGCATTGCTGATCCATGTTTGTATACAAGGGGTGTTAATCAGAATTATGAAATCGTCGTCACTTTTGTGGATGATTTCTGCCTGATTACACAAACTGATGTTCAGGTGGAAAGGTTAAAACAGGAATTGGGTTCAAAATTCAAATTGAAGGACCTTGGCCAAATTAAAAATTATTTGGGAGTAGATTTCCAAAGGTTTGAAAATGGTGATTTTAAAATGAGTCAAGTTCAAAAGATTGAAAAGGTTTTGGATCTTTGTAACATGTCTCAATGTAAACCTGCACGAACTCCTATGTGTTGTGATTTCATAAATGTCACAGATTCAAGGCTATTTGAACATCCTGAACTTTTTCATTCTGTGATTGGAAGTTTATTGTATATTGCAAGATGGTCATGTCCAGATATACAATATGCTGTAAATGTTTTGTCTAGAAAGGTGTCAAAACCAACTCAACATGATTGGCAAGGTTTGAAACGGGTATTGAGATATCTACGTGGAACTTTTAATTATGGCGTAAAGATAAGTTCACAAGGTTGTCATGAGTTGGAAGCATTTTGTGATGCCAGTTTCGCCAGCGAAATCCAAAATAGATATTCTGATTCAGGGATGATAATTTTTTATGCTGGCACTGCCATACACTGGGGGTCAAAAAAAACAATCCACCATTGCTTTAAGCTCAGCAGAGGCAGAATTTGCCGCGTTGTCAAGCGTGGTGAATGAGCTGATTTATCTAAAACAAATTTTCAGTGATTTAGGTATGCCAATTTCAGGAGCTGTTAAAGTTTTTGAAGACTCCCAAGCATGTATAGCGATGGCAACAGCACAAGGTGTTAAAAGCAGAACAAAACATGTGGCTGTAAAATTTCAGAATGTTAGAGAAGCTGTTCAAAATGGTTTAATTGATTTGGTGTATTGCCCCAGTGAAGAAAATATAGCAGATTTGTTTACTAAAGCATTGGGTCACATTAAGCATGACCTTCTGTGTGACAAGCTGGGTATAATATGTGAAATGTAAAATACTAATGTCTGGATGAAAAGATTAGAGGGGTGTCAGGGAAAATAGATTTTGTGATCAGGAGTCTGTCTCCCCCTCCCTGAGTAATTTTTTCACCAGACATTAATAGGCGCCAGTTTGGTTATCAAAGGTTCATAAATCTGTCTGTTTTGTTATTCTGTTCTTTGGGGGTTGTATATGAGAAATGGAAACTTGAAACTACTTTCTTTTCTCCCAAAGACTGAGTGTTAGGGACTATATAACTGGGAGGGGTTATATTGGTTTTGTTCCTGAGATGGAAGAGAGCTTCAAGTTTGTGTGTACCTCTCTTGCTTAGAGAGAACCTAGAAAACATGGTTAAATGTTTTCTGTTATTGTTTTTCCTTTTATTTAATTGTTATTAATAAAAGCCTAAAAGAATTTTGGCATGGACTTACTTTTGCACCAAAGGAGTATTTGTTTGTTCACAAAGCACACGTTTTTGTTGCATATCTCCTGTTCGGATGAACAGGGAGTGACTGCACTCTGCACATTCCTGCGACAGTGTTGTGTCTTTTAGCACCACTGCTATCACCATATGGGGTGTGGGGATTGTAATTCGTACCAAATAACTCTGACAGAGGGTGCCTGATATGGCACTCCAAAACAACAAAGAAAGTGTGATAATAATTTTTATATATATATATATATATATATATATATAACTAGTTTGTTAACACAATGCTATTTTAAAGATTTTTCAATATGATGAATTCAATTTAAAGCAATACAACCACAAAAGGCTTTTTTTCAGCATGCAAAACCCACTATGCCAGTATAAAGCTTACAATTTTTACATACACAAATAGCTTAATACAGCATAATGATCCTCACTAACTTAATACAGAATAATTATAACCAAAGACAGCTCTTTTTCAGCAGTTGTTGACAATATCAACATAAAGTTTGACAAATATTTTTACATCCACAATTGGCTTAATATATTGTAATTCGTAGCCAGCACCACTTTCTCTCTTCTCAAAATACAGGGGAGGAATCATTTTACTTCAAGGGACTACTTGAAAGGGGAAAGATTAAGTTAAGTGGCACTTCCTCCTGAATCTTGTGGTCTTGTTGTTGTTGTTAACTGCCCTCAGGTTGACTTCAATTCATGGCAACCCCACTAGTGAGACACCTCCAAGACCCCCTGTCCTTAACCACTATGCTCAGGTCCTGCAGGTTCAGGGCTATGCCTCCTTGATTGAATCTATCATCTAGTGTGTGGCCTTCCTTCTTTTCTACTACCCTCCACATTTCCTAGTATTATTGTCTTTTCTAGTGAGTCATGCCTTCTCATGATATGGCCAAAGTACAATAGTATCCACTTAGTCATTGTTGCTTCCAGAGAGAGCTCAGGCTTGATTTATTCTAGATTTATTCCATTTATTAGTCTTTTTGGCAATCCATGATATCCATAGCACTCTTCTCCTGCACAACATCTCAAATGAGCTGATTTTCTCTCTATCAAGTTTCTTGACTGTCCAGCTCCCACTTCCATACATGGTGATGGGAAATATGATGGCTTGGACAAGCCTAGCATTAGTGTTCAGTTTTGCATCTTTAACCTTAGATTTTGTCTAGTTCTTTCATAGCTGCCCTTCCCATTCCTAGTCTTCTTCTGATTTCTTGAGTGCTATCTCCATTCTGATCAATGTTTGATCCAAGTTATGTGAAATCTTTAACTATTTTAATTTCCTTGTTGTCTATATTGAATTTATGTAGATCCTCTGTGGTTATTATTTTTGTTTTCTTAATGTTCAACAGTAAGCCTGCCTTTGCAGTTTCTTCTATGACTATCTTTAGTAATTGTTCCAAGTCTTTGTTGTTTTCTGCTAGTAGAATGGTGTTTTCTGCAAATCTAAGATTGTTGATATTCCACCTCCAATCATCACTCCTCCTTCCTTTGATCTTCACTCCTCCTTGTGGTCTATTTCCACCATATTTCACCACTCAAAATAAGACACCCAAACAGGGAGAGTCATGTTTGTTGAGTTCTAGATTTCTTGTTTTCTTTTTCTGAGGGACATACAGGATCTGCCCATTAAATAATGAGACTAATATAATAACTCATCTTTATTTATATGTATTACAATTCTAATGCTTGTCTCCTTCAATATACTTCCTGTTCACACTCAAACACCAATGCAGTCTTGTTTTCCCTGGCTGAAGGCATGGAGCAGATCAGTTTCTGTCAGCAGTTTCAACACATCTGCCATTTTCTTCTTTACTGCATCAATTTACTCAAAACGTGTTCCTTTAAGCACTGATTTCACTTTAGGGAAAAGAAAAAAGTTGCATGGTGCCACATCTGGCAAATATGGAGGATGTTCAAGTGTAGTAATGCATTTATCAGCCAAAACCTGCTTCACAAAAAATGCTGTGCGAGCAGGCACATTTTCTTGTTGAAGAATGAAACCATTTTTCCACATTTCTGGACTCCCCCCCTGACTTTTTCTCTCAGCTTTGCTAAAATTTCTTTATAATAATGCTGGTTCACTGTTCTTCCTTTCTGAAACCCATTCTGCCAAAATTATGCCCTTGATATAAAAAACAAAACAATGAGCATGGCTTTGAATGTGGAGTTGCTTTGAGGTGCTTTTCTGATTCATGGTGATGATGGTGTTTTCCAGTGTATTGACTGTTGTTCTGTGTCAGGATCATACTGGAACATCCAGGATTCATCACAAGTGATGATTTTTTGGAAAAGGTTTGTATCCACCTCAAGTTGCTGTAGAATGTCAGCGCAAATTTCCTTGCGGCACTCTTTTTGCTCTGGTGTGAGAACCCTAGGGACCATCTTGGCACAAACTTTTCACATGTTGAGATCCTCATGCAAAATTTTCCATGCAGTGTCTTTGTCAATGTTCCCAGCTTCAGCTATCGTTCAGGCGCTGAGTCGGCTGTCTCCATGAACAATCTGGCTGATGTTTTCCACAATTTCTTTGGTTCTTGAAGAGGAAGGTTATCCAGGACATTCTTCATCTTCCACATTCTCACATCATTCTCTGAATGTTTTCTGCCACTCAAACACATGCACATGAGACATGTTGTCCTCCCTGCAGGCATCAGAAAGCATTTCAAAAGATTCCATTGATGTTTTGTTCAATTTTACTAAAAATATTCCAATTGACATGTTGCTTGACTTTTAAACTTACCATTTTTCTGGCATACAACAGACAATATATCTGCTTTAAACAACAACTGTCAATTAACTGAATGGCTGAGAGTGTTGATGGTTGTCATGCATGTTCAGACATGTTCAAGGTCACCACTCAAGCATTCACAATCGGTCCTCCCTGATTTGTCTGAAAGGTAGAAAAATAGTCTTGTTATTTAATAGACAGCCCAGTCACCATACATAAATGTCTTCTGCTGTTCCTTAAGTTTAGGGACCTTTTCCCTAAATGTGCATTCAGCCCTTCATTTTGGGGTTCTGTTCCTTTGCAAATATCCCTCACATTATGCTCATCAGTGTTACCCTAAGAGGTGTTCCTCACCAGTGATGCCAAAATCTCTATTATTATTTTTACCTATGTACACCAATACTACCTGTAGAGAGTACTCCAGTTAAAGTGATATAAAGTATTTTATTGAAATAACATGAAGTGTACTCATACACACAACACACATGCCTAAGGACCATACAAGGCTATAGAAGAGTAAGACAGAAAGGTTAATAGAGGGAGAAAGTCAGGAATAAAAGACAATAGCTACCAGTTTTGAAGAGAAGAGTTATGTGCAGCAAAGATGCTCAGACAGGCATCTAACGGTGGCACAGGAGGTTCTGATCCAGGGTGTACTGAGAAAGAGAGTGGCCAGGTTTGTCCACCAAGGCACACCTTACTATTGTTGAGGGACTAATATTTATATCCCGGATATATCATATCTTGAAGGGATACTCTGGTTATGACAAAGCCTACAGGATAGACAAAGGAAACCAAAATTCAACTGATTGCTTTAATTGCTGGGAGATAGAAACTGATGGCTTTGTGACAACCTCACAAGGCTGGACAGGAGGGGGTATATGAAAGATTTATGTAGGAATAGATTAAAGAATAGTACTTAATTGGTTGACTGAATCACTGCTGACATGCCCAGGGCCTGAAGAAAGGGTTAGCACATATAATACCGCCTTAACAATTGTGTTTACTAAGGGGCTTCCACACAATCCTAATTTGGGCTTTCTTGCCACAATATTTCTAAACACATCCCAGGTCATTGGGACCTCCAACTGAGCTTTGGTTTCCCCAGCCAACCTGACCCTGAAAAGTGTCCAATATTTCCAATCATTAGATACCATGGGGAAGGGGTAGAAAGTTATACAACATAAGTATCCTAAATACCCTTTGGCCCTTCTTTTGATTTAAGAGAAAATTTATTTCCCAAACCAAAGCCTTAAAAATGGCTTTGCATGTCCAGGCCGGATGTTCTCCCCCACCCCTCTTCCCCAAATAATGACAGACACAATATATATGTTGGAAAGCTATATTGGTACATGATGATAAGTATATTGGCAATAAAGACCACAACTTTATTGATAACAGCTGCAATGGTTGGCTGGTTGGCTCAAATTACATGGGTCTGGATCCAAACATTGGCTAACCTGAATGCTGGTCAATTAGACCACTGTTGGTTCACCACCAACACTCACCACTGATGAAGGGGGAGGAGTTCTGGCCAGACCCCAGCATGCCCACCAATCGCTCTCCCTCCCCATTCCCACCAACCACTGGGAAGGGTGGGGTCTCCATGACCTTGAGCTTGACCTTGAACGGGCACCCTCCTTTTACCAATGATCTTGGATCAGTACCCATGCCAAACACCCCACACAAAGTTGTGGTAAAGAGTAAATACATGCTACAAAATAACCTACAACTGAAAAAAAAAACAAGAGATAAAGGGTGGGTTAGTGGGTTTTGGCTCCTGCAGAGCCACTGGCCAGTCCAGCGTGATGGCCAGGAATATATACCCAACAACTGTGCCATAAAGCACACTGCTGCAAAACTTCTGCAAAAGACAGCTGTATCCCACCTCCCTCCAAACCAACCAATCAGAGCAGGGCTGACCTGTCCAGCTTGGTTCCCTTCTTTGCGCCCCTTCCCAGCCTGTGAAGCAGGCCAGGAAGGGGAAGACAAATATGGCAGTGCCCATGCTGGCCACCACATGGGGGAGTGGAGCTAAGGGGAGACTGGACTGGACCTGCAAATCTACCTGCTGGCAGGATGCTGGTGAGTCCGGCAGCTCCATTCCTCATAATAAGGAGAAAAGATTTTCCCCGTAGCTACTTGCCCACAAAAGAGATACTTACCTAATGGTGACTATTGCTTTCCCCTAAATGAGTGTACAAATTCCTGTTGCTGCACATCACAACTCTAGACTGAAGACCTTCAAGTGTTTTTTAGTTTGTGGCGATAAGCATTGTCTATATGAATGGATACATTCAATAACAGAATAAAGGAGTAACAACTTTTTGGTGGGGAGGAGGGGAATGCTGCAGAAGTTACTGCCATATTAATTGTGACTACAGTAGACTAATCCTGCACAGTTCCACTTTTCAGTTTGCGAGTGAAAGATTTCTGATGGCTTCCTGCCATATACTTCAATTAACACATAGCACAGCTGTCAAAAGTCACTAACATGGTAGAATTAAACCTGTCATTTAAATAGAGTTGATACGAAGGGGAATCTCCCCTCCCAATTAGTGTAGTAAATGAAAGATTAGAGATGGTTGCCTACTTGTTTTTGTATTTCCTACTGGCAACAGAGAGTTAGGCAAATTTCATTAATATTGTCACCTCTGGCCATTTCAACATTCCATCAGCAGTCAAAGATCATGCCATAATAAAGCACTATGAAGCCAACTGAACATACTGAGCTATTATTGGAAAAGGCAATTGGCTTGTTTAGAGAGGAGAGAGAGAGCAGAATAAGAAGAGTGCTTTTTAAGTCTTCAGTGCTACTCTTGGCTATATATTGTGACACAGCTTTTCATTTCCATCCCACAATGCAAAACCATTTCACAAATTATAACAGAGATATGGACCTTCCACCATACGGTTCGTCATTAACCCAGGAAAGGTAAGCAACACAGAACTATTTATTGTGCTAGCATCAATTGTTAGGAAGACAGACTTCTAAGTTGCAAATGATTGTGCCACAGTGTTCGGATGTTTGTTCCAATTTATTTGCAATTTGCAAATATCATGCAGAAGACAGAGAGAAGCAATTTCAACTTAATAGGTTACCTGTGGCTCATACTTTTTACTTTGGTGTAGTTAATCAGTAAGGGAATGCAAGAGTCACAGGGTTTTATTGAAACTGTACCAGGAATATGATTCAAACAAAGCAATCTGTATTGAACAGTGACATATAATTTAACACAATAATTCCTTTAGTGAATCAAGTCACCTGAAATATACTCTGGAATGAGCATATTCCATCAGTTGACACAGCCTTTGGGGAAAAAATGACATATCTCTTTCCCCCCCCAGTTGATATTTAATGTTAAGGAGATGGAAGGGACAGTGTATTTGGTATCTGATGAGAGATGGCGTATATTGGTAGGTAAGAAATCCAAGAGCTTGTCTGGATGGACAATATACCCCATCTTGCCCCCATTTTAAAGCCTTGCAGTCCTGATGATGCAGGACATTTGACCCATTCTGCTCCCAGGGAGTCCTCACCACCCTTGGGGAAGATATGTGGCTCAGATGGGGCTAAGGTGGGATAGGGCCAGATACAATGTTTTAAAATAATACCTCTTTTAATCTGTTCCTTCTGGGAAGGAATGGATTCAGCCCTACAAGACCACAGAAGCCTGTCCTGGCAGGATGGCTCTTGCTGCTGCTTCCGGTCTGCCTCACTCTCTTGGAAGGCAGGAAGGAATCCTGCAGCCTGTGACCAAGGCTGGTCACATGCAGGGAGCCTTGGTCACATGGTGAGGGCTGGCTCCCTGGTTTCTAAGACAGCGAGGGAGATGGCAGTGGCAGCTGGAGCAACGGAACAGCATGCTTGTCTGGACTCTGACCTGTTTGGAGGCAGTAATGGGAGAACAATGGGCTTGATCTGTGGCCAGGATACACTGGTGGGGAGCTGACATATCCTGACTCATGTACATGAGACCCAAGTTTGTTAGAAAATAGGTGAAGTCTTTGTGGGATAAAACAAAACAGAACAGAACTTATAATAACTAAATTATTTCAGAGATGACATTTGGATAGTTTACTTATTTCTTTTTAATTCCAACACCCCTTTTCATGACAGAGAATTACACATGTATGTTGTAAAGAATCTATCACATGCTTTCTTGTGTAACCACCAAATTCCAAAACTTGCACACTGAACTCGGCCAGGTTACTTTTTTAATTCTAAACCAGAACAGTTGTTTTAATCAAATCAAGTTTGAGATATTTTTTAAGGTCCCATGTTCCCCATGGTTAGAACATCTAGTTCCCCTATTGGCCCCTTTATTTTGCACCTTTTGTGACTTTTTCATTCAAAGAGCTGCTGTGGAATATTACATCAGGAATTGCATTGGGAAATCTTGTGTATAGCTACCTGGAAGTAAATCTCATGAAATTCATTGGGTCTCACTTCTGATTACATGCACACAATGGCAATGTACCAGACTGTGTTTCCTTTTCAAAGTTAGCACCAATTGGGAGGGAGGGGGAGAGATCCAGATAAGCATCTGGGGGTGTGGTGTTTTTTTTTTTTTGTTTGTTTGTTTTTTTTGACATATTATAATTCCAATTTGGATTAGAACTTCTTTTTCTGCAATGCATACTGCCAAGAAGTGATACAGATGCATGCAAATGGATAATTTGAATTGTGAGTGGTCCAATCCAGATAACTCAGTAAGTGACTAAAGATAAGGGTCCAGATTGGCTGCCCTGCACTTACTTTAAAGTAAAGAAAACCCAAACTGTATAACTGCAAGCTATACATTTAAAGGAACATGCAATTTGACCCTCAGGCATGACATGACAGTGACTATGATGAGTCTGGCTGCATCTACATGAAGACTGTATCCCAGCTCCACTGTGTAGTAGCCCTGCTCAATATGACCCCTTTACTGACCTTGGTGACAACCCATCAACCTGGCCCCACCTACCACATCCCCCACCACCAAGTGCACACCAAACCAAATTCAGGGGTCAAACCACATGTTTCTTTAAAAAAAAAAAGTTTTTCCCCAAAACAGTGGTGTAAACCAGAGGGTTTTTTTTTAATCACCTTAAAACCCTCAGGCATCAAAAAGAAATATTTTCCTTTCTGGCTGAGAAAAACATTGTGTGTTCCAACAGGACTGAGATCAAGGACTTTATCAGACATATGAAATACAGTGTCATAACAAATGTCACATAAACTGAGAAAGGGCATGCAAATAAGACGATGTCACCCTTTGGTGGTTATATTCTGTCCCAAACCCATACTTTTTAATTGACAGCTTAAGCCCCTCATGGTGCTTTTGTGCCAGCATAGCCAATGTGTGAAACCTTGGACCATTTAACTCATGTGAATGTAGCGTCAATGGCCAGTCCGGCATGAACACTTCTGGGTGAGATTGGGACATCCAGGTAAATTTCACTCTTTTTATGACCCCCCCCCCCAAAAAAACTAGGGACTTTTAAAGTGTGTTTAGGTGCTTGGTGTATCTTTTTATGCTTTATTTTGTGGTTATATTTTTAAATTTCCCACACAATGAAGTCTCGTGGGATTTTGAACAAGGAAATGAACAGGGCTTTGTTTATTTCCTCTTCATTGTTAAGGAAGCCTTCTTCTGCGAGAGAATATAAGTGCAGTGGGGTATTTTTTTTGCCAGCATAAAAGATGGGGGGGGGGTTATGCCAGCAAAATAACATTTAAAGGGCCTAGTCTGATAAAGTTCCAAGGTAAATATACATTATTTAGCCTATGTAGATTCAGCCTCTGTCTCTCATTGTGAGCTCTAGTTGAAATATATAGTGTGGCCATGCTAATAAATCTACATAAGTATTTCTGTTTTATTTGGCTGTATCTTATATAACCACATGAGTAATTTGTGGCCTGAAGCAGAAGGAAACTTCAAGATTTTCTCCTTGGTCACCTGTAGGCTTGGTCACCTGTACGGCTATTTATAAGCTTGATAAATGGATACATATCTAAAATAAATTATTGAGGTTATCTGTGCCTTTTGCTCCTTGTTCACTGTGGCTCTAGGGAGAAGTCTGTTTGTTTGTTGTTTGGCTCACAACATATTATTTCACTGCTGTTATTGGTAGCAAAAAGGCACAGAAGCAGAGATCCTGATACAGCAATAATCTGTTTCAAAGGACATGTATGGACCTGTTGAATATATACATACAAATAACTTCAACAAGCATGCTATTATTGAATGAGGCAAAAAAAATGTTCTTCATCACAGAGGAAAGAAGGTATTTTATTGTGCTCATTTCATTTCTGTGTGTGAAACCATAGACAATTTAACCCCAGAGCAATTACTTTCAACAAAATTAATCCCCTCACTCTGTCAACAATACATTTCCAGTCAATTCCAGCACTTCTTGAAGCAAAAATTCAAAACATGAATACAACAGCAATCCTAGAGAGAATATGCCTAGAGAAAAGCTATCTTGGTTGTTCAATAGTGATGATACTTGGGGGACACCTCCTATTCTGTCCATAGAACATTCCATAGTACTTGCTATTGGTCTACCATTATCCCCTGTATTGGAATTCACCAAGATTCCAATATATTTCCTTCATAATGAACTTCTCTAAATAGGTCTCTAAACTTCCCACCTCTTTGTGGAGGGGGTGCAGGGGAAAGCAGTACTTGAAACTTGCAATGAAAATGTAAGAAGACAGAAATCCATATTGCTGCCTTGGGTCTTGAACTGGGGGAAAGGCAGGATAAGGATATAAGTTAAGTAAGTAAATAAATAAATAACCACACGTTTCATTCAGTGAAAATTAGACAGGCATGGAAAGTATATCTTTGACTAATTCCGCTTTAACAGCCATCTTCTTCCCACACTATTGTGCAGTTTCAACAAACCTCTCCCAAATATTTCTATAAACAATGCATGATAAACTACTGAAAAATGCTTAAAAGTTAATTAATTCTATAGCTCTTCACATTCCTGTGAGAACAAACATTTCCTTTGTTTTAAAGCACATCACAGACATCATTTTTCTAGACCTATTGAGTATGAGGACATATTAGTGAGGCCCTGACTACACCAGTGAAAAAGCCTGATCCCCCCCCTAAATCTGGCCCAATAAGGCTAAACTACACAAGGCCTTATCCCCAAATTTGGTGTGATAAGGCCACACACTGTATGGCCCTATCCACACCAAACTCGGGGTATATCACCTTAATCCAGGTTTTAAAAACTGATAGTTATATTCAGAGTTTGCTTGAAATTCCAGAGAAAACTGTAGTGTGAACAAAGGATCCATCCTGGGTTCAGGGGCTGGGGAGGGACACTCCTCTCTGACAGGCAGCATCATTTCACCCCTCCTCAGTGGGACTTCCTCATTCTAATAGTGGCTGGGAAGGCAGAGCCCTGGTGTAGTTCTTGCTCTGAGGTTACCCCCAGTGTAGACAAGCCTGAGACAAAACAATTAGACTTCTACTCCAATTTCACCACAACCAACCCCCACCCCACCCTCCAAAAATTCAAATTGGCTTGTGTGTTCTTTTTACTATATGTCATCACTTCTTTGAAATCTACTACATAGTAGCTTACACCCCCATCTCTCCCACACACAGGTTGGTTAAGTATCCCTTATCTGAAATGCTTGGGACCAGAAGTGTTTCGAATTTCAGATTTTTTCAAATGTTGGAATATTTGCATATACATAATGTGAATATATTGGAGATGGGACCTAAGTCTAAACATGAAATTAATTTATACCTCATACACATAGCCTAAACACAGTTTTATATATAAGATTTTAAATAATTTTGTATATGAAAAAAGTCTATGCAAATTTTACCATCAGAAAGTAAAAAATGTCATCATCTCAGCCACCCATGTGGACAATTTTGGATCTTGAATTTCCAGAAATCCAAAACACTTCTGATCCCAAGCATTTCAGATAAGGGATACTCACTCTCTGCCTGCCTGCCTGCCTGCCTGCTTGCCTATCTGCCTATCTATCTATCTATCTATCTATCTATCTATCTATCTATCTATCTATCTCACAACTGGTGAAGGTGACAATATTACAGCTTTGCCTAGGAAAAGTAGATAGATTCCCAACCCGTCCTGTTCCAAACTCACTCCATCCTTTACTTTACTTTTCACACACCATGGTCTCAGTCTAGTGATATCATTGTGTGTCTGGGTACAGGATGTAGCTAGACATTTGTCCAATATTATGTTCCTGCTGCAAAGGATGGAATAGTCATCAGGGGTAGCTTCAAGGGATTAACAGTAAGTTGATGGCGGGTGGCAGCTTAGACACTGTGGAGGAAGGAAGGAAGGAAGGAAGGAAGGAAGGAAGGACGGACCTCTGCCGCACCCATAAAAGGACATCTGCACACATAAGGGGCAGTTATGCATGCATATGTCCCCAACAATATTCCAGGCTCCATTTGCATTCCATGTATTTTATTTCTTTATTTTATCTCCACTCTGCAGGGTCTAAACATGAACTCCCAAAGTAGTGTATACAAGTGACTAATCTGAAACTAATATGAGGAAAAGCAGTCCCTGATAATCATGGGTTTTGCTTATAGCTGACTTGGAATGATCATGAGCATTTCAAAGCTGTTTCAGTTACATGTAGACAAATTAGTGCAATTGGTCAATATTTTGGTGAAATAAAAATGGCTTGGATGTAGGTGAAGGATTCACTTTGTGGTAGAAAAAAGAAGAAAGACCTCAGCAAAAGAAAGTTGTGTGGGGTTTCATGAAACCTTTTCTCTTCAAATGACTAGTAAGTGTCACATTTTTTTTTTTTTTAGCACACACTGTTTCTCACCAGTTCCAAAATTCCTGATACCTGTTTACACTTTCTGGCAGGTGAGTGGTGTCTTTATCACCCCCTCAGGTGTGCAGATATACAGTCCACTGGGGAAATGCAGCATTGATTCAAACATGAGAAAATATTGTGATGTGTAAACAATCTATTAACATATCATGCCATATACATGAACTAATGGAAAAACAGATTTGCAGAACTGGAAAAGCAGACCTTAATAATAAACCTATTTGGACTATTGCTCCCAAATGTGTAAAGATGTTGAGAGTACTTAGCCCTGTCTCTGTCATTGATATTTACACATGACTCCATTTGAAAACACCTATGGGCCTTAGAACAGAAGGTAGTGAGTGTGTGAATTCTAAATCTTCTGTGTGTGGGGGGGGGGAATTTGATCTGTTTACTTACCTTGCCTTCTTGGTTTGTAAGATTAAATTTAGCAGCACAAATGATGTCATACATCTGCCTCCATATATTTAATGCTAATGATATGCCATGCATGATGCTGACTTTATTCCTGGAGGTGTACATGTCAGTAACTTTTGGTCTTCAGGGAAGTTTCAAGTTAGTCAACAATGCTTAAACTCAGGGATGTGACATATGAGCAATTTCTCTCTCTTTTTAAAGTACTTAATTAATATGTGCAATGATTCTTCAATAGCAATGAACTGGAGCACTGTTATGTGATGCAAACCATTACAAAAGGTTCTGGCCTTTTATGTTTTATTGTTCATTTTCTAAGTTTATGCTTCTGAATCTGCCCTGCCACCACAGCTCCTTTGCAAAATGATGCAGACCATAAGCTAGAGATGGCTGGAAGCAAACCATTGTTTGCAAATAATAACGTATGCAGAAAAACTGCCAGATACGAGACGTACACACACATATATGCTAAAATAGGGGAAATGCTCTCTCATCTTATTGGAATGTGTATATTAATCTATCAGGTCCACTCTCCATTTGTGCATTATTTAGCTTGATTAAGCACAGCACGATCTCACAACTGCCTACATATGCAGTGAAAGGCAGGAGAGGCAGCTACTGTATCCTCTTTTATGGCTGAGCAACTGTATAAAAAAGTGGGAGTTTTATCTTGGTCACCACCTGGCTATGTTATATATTACATATATATAAAGCAACTTGGTGAATAGAATGCCTTACCTCAACCTAGAAGGCAGGAGCAGTGCAGAACATGAAAACAGGAATATCTTATCTATTGGGGTGGGGAGCTGCACCAATGCTAGTGTTTTCCCACAACTTAGCTACCACTGAAAGGGCCAGTGGTGTGTGTGTGTGTGTGTGTATGTATATGTATATGTATATGTATAGGGGACTGGCACCAATTTACTGGTGGTCTGGAAGGTGGCCTGAGGCCTGATTATGTTGCATTTGTTTTTGTCTTTCTTGGTAATGTCATTATCTGTCAATTGTTCTGGACATCCATCATAAAATCAATTAATTTCAAAATAATAATAATGATATAAACAATTCTGCCATTTATTGGATAATATAGAGTCTAATTAACTGAAGAACTTCAATTGCATATTAAGAGCAGAAGGTAAACATTCATTTATCATTCATTCAACTTTTGTCCTCTTTTTCTCCTATGTAATTGCCCATATTAGTGACTTGAAAACTTTCACTATGAACCAATCATTTCTGGAATAAAGATTTTTATCTATTCCACCTGTCCCAAGGGGCTCAATTTTTCCCCGCTTTTGCCTGAACCTACTCTTGGTGGTCCTCAACACCAAAAACAACAAACAAGTAAGGAAACAAACAGACTTTCCTGAACACAAGGAACATTTTTAGACAGTCATATACACAAGCTACACATATACGCACACACAGATGCCTCAGGTTTCTATGTTTACTGTGTTTCTGGTACTGATATAATAGAGTTTAATCATTAAGAGGCTAACAAGGAATACCTGGCCCAAAACTTGCGGACCCAGTCCAGACTTTCTCTTTGTACCCCAATAAGACACAGACACAATGTATCTTAACAGAATTATATTGGTACATGATAATAAACAATAAAGGAGATATACATGTTTTGTATAGGATAAGATTTATGGTAAGATATATATTGGCAATAAAAAGGCCACAACTTTGGTAACAGCTGTAAATGGTTGGCACAAATCACATAGGTCCAGATACCTTCATCAACCAACCCTCCATTGGTCAATGGCACCTGTTGGTCCAACTGCACCAACACCAACCACATCGACACCAACCGCATGGAGGGGAGGAGTCCTGGCCAAGCACCACCCACTTGATGACCCTCCCCTCCCCTGTAAAAAAGCAAGAAATGGGGGTGGGGGTCTTTGTGAACTTGACTTTGAACATGACCATAAACTTGATGGAGACTCCCCCCAGCTGCTTAACCTAGATCAGGACCCATGCCAACCACCCACTGAAGTTGTGACAAAAAGCAAACAGTTTGGTAATAAGTAGTACAATTTCCCACCCCGGCTTTTTTTACTGGTCCCAGTGCTGTAATGCAACAGCCGCAAAGCAGCTGTCACAAAAGGCTGAAAATGGCCACAAGTCCCACCCTTGTTGCCAGGTCAGCCAGTCAGAGCGGGGAATGCCTGCTCTGATTGGTCAGCCCTTCGCGACCTTCTCCCAGACCTCAAGGCAGGCCAGGAAGAAGGACCCAAAGATGGCCTCCATTCAGCTGCCTGGAAGCTCTGGGGAGCCAGGGATGGGCTGCAAATGGGGCCGTCGGCCAAGCCTGGCAGCCCACTTCCTGTGTAAAAATGCATGGTGGGCTGGGATCTCCTTTACTGTCTCCCTTGTTTCTTTTATTAGGCCTCAGATTAAGAGGGGGAATCTACAAAGCATTGGTTATCCTTTGCTCATTTATGCCCACTCCACTATAGTGTGCGTGGAAAATGATTTGGGGAATACTTCCCAGCCTTAGCTTGGTTGTGCTCTAAATATTTTCCAGAAGGCTTCACAAATGTTCCATCCCTTTCCTTTCTCCTAGAATGCTGGCTTAGGAGAGGCATTTCTCCAACTCCATGGAAACAATAACTTACCTCTTGGCTATACCAGCTCCCACACCACATCAATCCTTTTGGCATATTGCTTTATAACCACATCATCACTGCTCTACCCAGCAAAGCCTGCTTTGTTAAAAGTGTCTGCTGGGCTCTTCCCATAATTAGACTGGCTAAAGTGATGAGGGAACAAGAGTTCCCTGAAAACTGATTAGCTTGCCTTCAGCAAGCCACTTACTCTTAGTCTCAGTCCCCTACATCTCCAACATGGAGGGAAGCAATAAGGAATTGTCTTATGAAGTTGCTTTAGACCTTTGAATCATTTAAACAGTGGTAGTTGATGTTTTCTATGTTAGTGGATTAGCAAATATGTTCTGTGTTTATGTCCAAACTTTAAAAGAAATATCCAAAGTGTTTAAAATGCAGTATAGGGGTGGTATTCAGCACATTAGATAGCCATTTTATAGTTTACACTAAAACCCTGGGTAGATTCACCATCCCACTGACATGGAAGTCATCAGCTGTCCCTCACTGAAAATCCTTATATAATATCTAGAATGTTGTGATTAAGATGCCACTTCTTCTTTTTCCCTTGTTTTCCTTAGAGGAAGCTGACACAACTCACTGTTGGTTAAGAGTATTAGCTGGGTGTTATGATATGCAGATTTATTTATTTGCAGCACATGTGAGGTTTCCTATAGTGTCTTGTCAATAACAGCCTGCAAGCAGGAGTCATTATTTTTCCTGCAATAGTACAAACACTGCCATCAGAAACCATGAACTAATATGCTCTGCCTCCATAATGTTCATCTCCTTGTTTTCACAAGAGATCTTTGAACAATTTAAAATGTAGTTCAGAAACAAAGACCTACCTCACTTCCCCCCCACCAAATTGTTCAGTAAGTTTAAACTAGTGATAACAGCACCATTCATTGGAGCTGTCTACCATAAGTATCATGTACTTGTGTTCTCAGATTCAGTGCACAACAGTTTCAGAGTTCATCAGAAAATTTTATTGTCAGAAATCCAAGAAGCATGCCATACAAGATTGTTTCTGATAATTGAAACTTAAGGGCTACACACTGTATTAAAAGTATATTACAAACTGTGCAGTTAGTTAGCCATAATATAATGTTATGTTATGGCTAACTATCATCCCATAACATAACATTCCCTTACACCAGCCAGCCCCCTTTTCCCAGGCTAATTTTGTAGCTGCATTCCTATCTTTTCCTATGCCATCTGAAACCATTACCACCTCACTCCACAGTTGGCAAAGAACACTGGTTAACAAGTACCAAAAAGCAAAACACAATGAGTATCAAGGTTATAAAAAAAAAATAACTGAAAATGGCAGGATTAGGCGCTTTCAGGGATCAATCCTAACATACAGGGTGTTAGCTACAGGGAGGGAAGGAAACACAGGCATTGCCACCTCCCAATTAGGGATTCTGAAATGAAAATTTCCTTCCGTCCCCAAATTTCTAGCATTGCAGAGAGTGAGACACTGAAGGTTGTTCACACCTAGAACTGTGAAGCTGAAGGCTTTCACAGCCAGCATCCATAGGTTTTCTGTGGGGGGGGGTTGATCCAGTGAAAAGAGGAGGAGGCCAGGGGCGGCAAGGGGTAAAATAGGCCCTGCTTCGGTGCCGCCCCTGTCTCCTCCTGACCAGGGCATGTCCACGCCCCGGCCAACCCCTGTGCTCACCTCCATGCCCATCATTAAAACACCTCCCCCGGATCCACCATTCTTCAAGATCCGGGGGGGGGGGTCTGTTCCGGGCTGTGAGGCCATGTTCTGGAAGAGTTTATTTCTGATGTTTCGCCTGCATCTGTGGCTGAAGATGCCAGCCATGGATGCAGGTGAAATGTCAGAAATAAACTCTTCCAGAACACAGTCTCACAGCCCATAAAAAACCCATGGAAAACCTATGGATGCTGGCTGTGAAGGCCTTCAACTTCACAGTTCTAGGTGTGAACAACCTTCAGTGTCTCACTCTCTGCAATGCTGAAAAACCCACACAAAACACCTAGAAAACTCTTTTTTAAAAATAAAAAATAAAAAATGAATATGACAAATAACAAAAACAAACTACAAAATGCAAAAATTGCACACAAAACTTATCACATTCTTATGCATAAATTCATAAATATATCACAATAAACTCCAACTAACAAAAAAAAGTTAACTTCCAACTATCTTTTCTGCAATTCTATTTTAACTCTTAAGATCTACGTTTTTCTATCTTGTCTGTAAGTTACACTTCATTTATATAATTAACTCATATTAATTAATAAAACCAACAATCATCAAATCACCCTCATTTCTTTTTTTCAGTCTTTCAAAAACAACAACCCCCAAACAACCCTTGTTACTGTTGTTACTTTAATCAAAATATTCAATTTATCCATTTCCACTAAGTCATTCAGTTTTAGTAACCAATCTTCTTTAATAGGTACTAAATTGTTTTTGTTTTTTTTTCATTTCTGAGCATATAGTATTCTTGCAGCTGTTGTCATACATCTAGAACTCTTATATTTGCTGTTTTCACAATCCCTTGGTAACCTTGCCTACCTCTTTTCTTTGGATTTCAGTTTACTGCAGTGTTAGCAATTTGGGGACCAAAGGGGGTGGAATCATGGGGGAAGAATTATGTTGGGGGGGCAATGCAGTGATATATTCTGTGATGAACCTTCATGCCTTAAAATACATGGAACACAGAAAATAAAACCAAGAGTTGAAAAGTGACCGAGCAAGTAAGGAAGCACAGAGCAAGGGAGACAATGCTGCAACTCAAGTTTTTAGTTCTAATGTTTTAACTTGGCAACCTTAGTAAACTACATAGGAAATATCTATCTATCATAATCTAAAACAAGCAAAATAGATCACATGCTGTGTGGAGGTGTGAGAAGAAAGAGTCTAAGAATAGACAATGTACAAGTGCCTTCATACCATATCTCTTTTAGAATGGCATACAGTTATTATTCTTTTGTAGATTTTTCTCCAAGTCCAAAGCATGGGTGTGAAATGGGAAATGGTGAAATGGGAATGTTTACCTCAGTGTCCACAGAATCCAGGAGGCAGGGGAAAATCATTATTTTAATGATACACCTAAGGTTAAAATGTACAACATACTTGAATATCTGTATGGAAAGATATTTCCCATGCATCTTGTAAATTCTTCTGATATTTGCTGGAGCCAAACAACAACAAAACCCCAAGCTACATTCTCAACACTGACCTACACCTATATCTCAGGGTTGATCTTACCATTAGGCAAATTTTAGAGGTTGCTGCAGATGACAAGGTGCTGGGGATAGCAAATAACATATGCACGCACATCAGGGACCCTCCTCACTGCTCTGAAGTGCCTTACTGGGAATGTTCAGGCCTATGAAGTAGCCAAATAGTCTGGGAACAGCTGGGAAATGGCCAAATGGGCTCTCTGGAATGGTAGCAGTGATTCCAGGAGAATTATTTGCCCTCTAGCATTCTCCAATCCTTGCTCCAGGAAGTGGCAGGTCAGGCTTCCTAGACCCTGCCAGTCTCCAAATACCTCACTCTCAGAAGTACTAAAGGCTGGCTGGAGTCCTTATGGGTTGGGTAATCAAGGCAATTGTTTGTGCTATGGTCGCACAAGTATCCTCCATGGCCCCTGCAGCAAGAATAGGATGTACTTCTGAAAACAAGATATTTGAGATTAGGAATTGGCAGAGGTAGGAGGCTGGGAGAAGTGGGGGAAGCAATAGTGGTAGAAGTGTATTAGCAGATATAGCTTCTGGTGGAGTCTATCCTCCCAGGTGGTAGGACAGCTGGAACCATCCTACTTATAGGAAAGAGAAAGAAAAACCCTACTTAGTAGCTAATGGCAATTCCTATGCCATCCCTATGTTGTTGTTGGGTGCCGTCAAGTCATTTCTGGTGCATGGTGATCCTACAGTGACCCTATCACAGGGCTTTTTGAAGCTGAGAGTGTGTGACTTACCCAAGATTACCCAGTGGGTTTTCATGGCCAAGCAATGATTCATACCCTGGTTTCCAGAGTTGTAGTCCAACATTCAAACTCTATTTGACAACAAATGTCTGGTGAGACCTACTATGTGAGTCTGTGTACTTGTAGAGGAAACACCAGGATTGTAGCCTGAAAAGCATCATGATATGTACAACCCTCTGTGACCAAGAAAATGAGTCAACAAAACTGGAATTCTATATCACAGGAGAGGGCAGATTGTGACACTTCAGATGTTGTTGGCTGGGAGTTGCAGTCTATTAACATCTAGTGAGCCAAGATTTGCCCACCCTGATTACATCTATCTACATGGGACTCTTGTCAATGGAAGTCCATAGATGTCACTTCTGAGAGTCATATATGGGATTATGCCACAAGTTATTTAAATCCATAGAAGAGGTAGGGACCATGGAGCCTTCCAGATGTTGCTAGACTGTAACTGACAGTAACCATAACCATTATAGCCAGTGCTGAAGAATGCTGGGAGTTACAATTCATCCACATCTGGAGGGCCACCAGATCCCAGAAGGAAGGAGGTCTGTCCAAAGCAGGATTGGTCAGACTTTGAGCTTGTGCAATTCTCTTCACATTTAGTATAATTCTAAAAACTCACCCACTGGAACCTGTTGCAGTACAGTGCAATTCAGAGTGTGATAAGACATAATGAACAGGAAATTTTGAGCACATATGAAATCTAAGAGAAGGAGTAAACTCGTAGTCTTTTCATGCACAATCTTATGCCTGGTCTTCCCACCTCTCCCCAAGCACCCCCCCACACACACACATACACATTTTTGGCAGCCTGATTTAAGAAGAAAATGAGTAGACATAAGTTCTCAATATGGGAAACAACACCACACACAATGCCTTGAATTTTCATGCTGTTAAACAGCTGGGCATCCTCGATGCTTACCAATCCACAGTGAATCACCTAGAGAATTATTGGTTAAGCCTAATCTATCTCCTGTCCACCACTGATCTAAAGGGCATTTGTCAGTCATTTATAATAGCTGTACATAATGCAAAGGCTGATTAAAAAAAACAAATCAGGCAAACAAATACAAGGAGCTTGAACAAACAGAATTAGAAGAAGCTAAAGGACACCAATAAACCCTCTGATTTTTTTAAAAAAACTAGAATCTTTCTGGCCCCTTCATCAAAGCAGAACAAAGAATGCAGAGACCATTCTGTTTCTGGGTCCAGAGATTTTTATTTCCCTCTAGATCAAGTGCTTTTTTGTGTAGGTGTGATTTGAAGTCATTACACTACTTCCATGTGGATGTTTATCACCACCAGATCATGCAATGTATTGGAAGACCACAATTTGCAAAGAGATACTGATAATATAAACAGATGGAAAACCATTATTACCAAAGGTGGTATGGAGTTCACTTTCTCCCAATGGACTATCTATTCAGTATTAAGTTGACCAGTGGTAGCCAATGGCATGGGCAGTGTGTGGGGGTGTCAATCCCAAATGATGGGTAAGATGCTTCTCTTGCACAGACCATGAATTACCAGTGCACTTGAGGGTTGCTAAATGGGAAGGCAATTGTTGAAATGTCAGGCAAATGGAATGCAAATTCTATTCTGCTATGGAGATACTTTTGAAACACCTGTTCATTCACCATCTCAGCACTAAGTATGTAAACTTTCACTTATTTCAGTTCAACACACACAAATAATTTCAAAAATTTTCTCTACAGTGGACAAGCTTATGTGAGGTTTTATGGATTTTTCTTTTCTTTTCGGGACTTCTTTTTGAGCAAAGAAGAGCATTTCTTCATAGAATCGTAGAGTTGGAGGAGACCTCAAGGGCCATCCAGTCCAACCTCCTGCCATGCAGGAATATACAATCAAACCAAACCATGTGTTTTCCCACATTTCTGCCCATATTTCTTGTGCATAAAACCCAAGTTTGTGTGCCAACATGTGACTTTTTGTGCAAAATAATTTTTCACAAAAAGTCCCAAGTTACAAAATAAAATAAGGCTTCACAGCTGTTCACCATTTTCTCAGTGGGAAGTCTCAATGTGTCAAGAGATCCTTTGTCACTGAGGATGAGAAAAAGTATGAATATTATGTACATCTGTACTCTTCATCAGAGGATTTTTTTGTCTCTAGTTGGGAGCACAACCCACCTGTAAGAACTAAAACCTGACTTAGGGGGAAACAACTGTTTTGTTTCTAATGCATTCCAAACAGCAGCTGGAAACCAATCCTTTTGAAAAATAGTGCAATTAGAAAGAACAAGTAACCCCACATGAATAGCAAAATATAAGAAAACATTTGAAAGTGTGCATTAATAGGCTGACTTCCTGACCACAGACCTAATGTTAAAAAGAATTTTTTGCACTAGCCCTGGAAGCTTGATTATTTGAAATGACATCTGTCTGAACCCAGAAGGCTGTGCAGCAAACAATGCCCTGTCATATAATGTGACATATGCATGTACTCCGGCTATGGAGCCGCCACATTAATAAGGGCTCTTTAGACAGAACGGATGAGTTCTCTGTTTATATGGTACCTTTTAAAACAAACATTATCTGCTTCTTTTAAGCCTCCTTGTCATGGGGGCGAAAGAAACCTGCAGGAAGACCAAACACATTTCAAAACATGCTAAGCTGTGATAACACTCCCTGCTTTATTATTTATTTATTTATTGAAGAACCTCGTCTAATGTTTTCAAAGGTATGTGAGGGATATTCCTGCAAGGCAGGGGGCTGGGCTGGATGGTCCTTGTGGTCTCTTCCAATTCTATGATTCTATGGGGGGAGTGAATAAAGACACATCTTCCAACCTCAGTTTTTCTTCATAGATCAGTAAAATGAGCACCCAGCTTGTTGGGGGCAATTAGCTAACACCTGTAAACTGCTTAGGGCAGTGATGGGCAACCTTTTGAGCTTGGTGTGTCAAACTTCACCAAAAAACTGAGCATAATTCGGGTGGTGTGTCACTTTGAGGAAAAAACATTATTTCGCTATATTTATTGTTTGAATAACATAAATGTATACCGTTGCTCCTCCACATTTGCAGCTTTCACTCTCACAGTTTTGATTATTCGGGTTTGCTCAGCAAGCACCCCAATTAAATCAGCTTCTCTCCCTCCCACTCAAGGGAGAGGAGCTGATTTAAACGGAGTGCTTGCTGAGCAAGCCAGGTGCTCAACTCCCCGCTCTCTTGGGGCTTGGCTCCATTTGGGGGGGGGGAGAGCCAAGCCCTGGGAGAATGGGGAGTTGGTAGGAAAGGCGCTTTTTACCCCCCCCGTGCCCTTCTAAGCCTTGTTGCGGCTTTGGGAGGCTGGGGGTGACTGAAAAGCCCCTATGCCACACTCCCTCCACCCCTCCTAGCCTTCCCGAAGAGGCTATATGGAGCTCTCAATCCCCAGAGCCCCTTTGGGAAGCCCGGGGAGAGGCTGGCCAGACTCCCTCCCACCCTCCCATCGCCTCCTCTGGCATTCCTGAGGCAGCTCCGGGGTTTCAAAGCCCTGGAGTCCCCTCGGGAAGGCCAGGGAAAGGCCAGGCAGACTCTCACGCGCCCACCTGCCGCCTCCTTCCCTGGCCTTTCTGAGGCGGCTCTGGGGCTTCGAAGCCTCAGAGCCCCCTCAGGAAGGCTGGGGAGAGGCCGGGCAGGGTCCCTCCCACACGCCACCTTCCCCAGCCTTTCTGAGGCGGCTCCAGGCCTTGGAGCCCCCTCAGCAGAGTCCCTCCCGCCCGCCACCTTCCCAGCCTTTCCGAGGTGGCTCCGGGGCTTCGAAGCCTTGGAGCCCCCTCAGGAAGCCTGGGGAGAGGCCAGGCAGAGTCCCTCCCTCCCTCCCGCTGCCTTCCCTGGCCTCCTCAGGGTGGCTGCAGGGCTTCAAAGCCCTGGAGCCCCCTCGGAAAGGCCGGGCAGACTCCCAGCCGCCCGGCTGCCACTTTACCCAACCTTTCCAAGGCGGCTCTGGGGAAGCACGGCAGGCCTTGGGGGGGGTGGCCAGATGGGGAGGATGCTCCACTCCCCCTGCCTCCCTAAAGTGGTGATTGGGGCTCGTAGCCCTGCCCGCCACTTTCCTCCACCCTCCCACCCTCCCTAAAGTGCGACCGGTCACCACTTTAGGGAGGGTGGTGAGGTTGTGGGAGAGGGGAGGCCTACAGCAATGTGTCAGCCCAAATGGCTATGCGTGTCAGTGCTGACACGCGTGTCATAGGTTCGCCATCACTGGCTTAGGGAGTGCTTTCACACTGGTAAGCAGTATAAAAGTGCTATTGCTATTTTGAAATATCAGTCCTGTTTCCTTTTCATGACCCCCCCATCCCCCATATATTTGGAACTATTGTAAGGAAGCATTCCTGATCCTACAGTAATTCCAGTGACATGAGTCTGTCCAGGTGCATGCACCATCCATTTAACCCTCCATGCATTCAAATGAACACCTAAATAGGGTAGCTGGGGTAAGGGAATTGCATGAAACACTGCTAAATCCAAACCAGGTGTCTACTGACTGAAAGGTCCTAGTTCCCCACATTATCTGATCTCCACCGATAGCTAATCCAGTGCTTCAGAAGTATTCGTATTAAAACAGTTACTGGCACTGAACACAATTCATGTGTACAGGAAACAATTTAAACATCCCACCCTGCCATTGGCAGAAGTGTTATTATTGAGGGGGTGGAAAATTCTGACCCCATGAAGTTTTCCTTCAATCCCCAAATTTCTGGCATTACAAAGAGTGAGATATTGGAAATCATTTGCAAGAACTCATATTTTTTATGTTCTCATTCCCTCTATTTTCACATTCTTGACTGAAGTTTTGAGTTACTGCAATACTGAAATTTTATTTGGGGTTGCAGAATTCTTATCTGGGGTGATAATGCCTTTATTCACCCCTGTCCCTGGTTGCTATATCCCTTGTTATCAGTAATTAAATGAAGTATGGATATTCCTGTGTTTGTCAAAATGTATACAATAGCATTTTGCATAATTTGATAAAAACAATACACATATGAAATTACATCTAGTATGACTGTGTCTGAAGTTGTGACTGTGGCTGCTTCACCCAGGCAAACCAGCACCTCCTCTTCTTCAGCACAATTCTCTTTGAATACAAAATTATATAGTGAAAGCTCTATGTGAACTATACAGAAAAAAAGACACAAACTGAAATGTTTTCTTTAAGTGCATCTTTCTGCATTCTCTACGGTCATGGAATCTGTGGCAGCCTAATTCACACTATGGTATTTCAACACAATCCTATATGTAGAAAGGTTCCTGTATAGGCAGTTAGTAGATTTAAAAAAAAAAAAAAAGATAGCAAACTAGAGGGGGTACAAATAGAAAATATGAAATTTGATGGATTAATAAAGGCGAGAGGAGAAGATACTGTCAAAAATATATAAGATTCTATTGGAAATAAATTTAGAACAAGAAAGGATTAAGACATATATGGTTAAATGGGCCCAAAATATCAGACATGAAATCCAGTAGGAACAGTGGGAAAGATCATGGAATAAAAACTTAACATTCACCAGAAGTCAAAACGTAAAAGAAAACTTTTATAAAATGCTGTTCAGATGGCACTTAACACTGGAAAAGTTAGCAAAAATTTATAAGAATAAATCAGATAAATGTTGGAAGTGCGGAAAGTCAGTAGGAACATACCATCATGTCTGGTGGAGCTGTGAAAAAAAATTAAAACAAATTCTGGGGAAAAATAAATAATCTTATTATTAATACCGTAAAATAAACTTCCTTTGTGAACCAGAAATGTACATGTTAAACATGTTACATAAATATTGATAAACAGAATTATGAAAAATACTGGAAAATTTTATTGTATATGATGACCGCAGCCAGAATAGTCTTTGCAAAAAAATGAAAAAAAAAACAAAATACACTGATGGTAGAGGACTGGTTTTTGAAATTATATGATATGTATCAAATGGACAGGATGACAATTATGTTAGATGGTAAGAAAACACACACAAAAAATTATGAGGACTGGCAGATGCTGGTTCCATTATGGAAAGAGTAATGGGGAGATATCACAACAATAAGCATAGAAACATAAAGATATAGGAAAGCAAGACTGGAATGAGAAAAATAGAACTAGAAAGAAAAATAGGTAGATAGGATTGGGGGAGAAATTTGGCAAAAATATCACCACAAGAGGAAAAAGAATAAAGGAAGTACCAGTTTGAAGTTTGTATATAGATATAAAAAGCATGTTTAATGTTTGCTGTCTTAATGTTTAAATGTCTGTGTTGTGGTTTTTTTTCCCTATTTAAATGTTGTGGATTTTATCATGGGAATTATTAATAAAAATATTTTTTTTAAAAATCCTGTATGTAGTAAGGGATATACATTGGATAAATAATGAGAAATATGTTGAGAAAAGAGGAAAAAAACCAGCTGTTCCACTTGCATTATACCATGTATAGGATTTTATCATTATCATTACCCACACCCCCTCATCTTAGCATCAATTAAATGATTAGACAGATGGTACCCTTTAGATGCATATGTTGCTTACACTTCTTTACTTCTTTATGTCTTTTAGGATGGCAATGTGTTCAACTTGAACATACCTTCATTTCAGAGGACAATTCTACACTTGAGGACATCCATTATGAAGGACTGTCTTGTATAAATCCATTTGCTGACCAACCGTAGAATAATGAGATCAGAGGCAGAGAACTGGGTTGAAAAGGGTCACTTTATTTAACCTAGAACCTATTTAAACTGCATTAAACCTGGAAAAGAGCAAGAGTGCAGGATAAACTGAGGCAGGTATCATTCCATGACTTTTTTCTCAGTCTTCCCTGTGATACATGGACCTTTCAAATCCCACCCACATGTCACACCAAGGTAGTTGGAGGGCAAACCTCAAGGTGCCAGCCCCACTTTACCTCAGGGTACAGCCTGGCCCCCTCTTTACCCTCTGTTCCTCCCTCCTAAATTCCTATAAGCTTCCCTTAGTTCCTTTTTCTAACCAAGGACATATAACTTTAACCTAAATGTGTGGATAGTGTGTTATGGTAGCTTGCCTTTAATTATCTTTATTCTGTAGGAAAGAGCCAGAGTCTACCAATATATATTAACAACCAAGGACAACTTTATTAAAGGGAATAAACATACTTCACAGTAGATTTTTTTTTGTTTTTGTTTTAACCAGTACTCTTTATAATGTCATTCCTTACTTCCCAGCCTCATTCAGCCTTTGTCCACTCACTCCTCTATTCCCATTTAGTAACCTCTGCACTCAATTTTACCTCATCCAAGTGTCTCATGCAACATACACACAGGGAGCCTTCTGCTCCAGCCTCCTGCCATCAACTCCCTTCATTCAGAACTCAGAGCTTAACTGACACTTAACTGACTCTCTCTCCAACTATCACTGATACTTAAAACATCCAGAAGCCCCTCCCCTTTCAGTTTTCTGCCATAGGATTGGCTGCTGGAACACTACTCCCATTCACTCATCCAACCATCTGTCACAGTCCCCTGGGCAAATGACCTGGGAACTGAGGCCAACCCAATACTCCCAAACTGACCGTGTACTGAAAGGCAGACCAAAAGAACCCCACCCTCCAATCCTAGGACATAAATGAGGGCAAATCCCCAAGGCCATTCCCAAGGGTAGTTTCCTTTCTCACCTCTGGGTCACAGGACCTGAACAGGTGGCTCCATAGTCCTTCCCCTCACTAAAGGGTCTCAAGATGTTCACAGTACCTGCTATGTTTCTCCCTTCCACTACCTGCCACTGTCAAACACTGTCTGGGCAACCAGCCAAAAGCTGATTGCTACACAGCTGAAAGCAGAGGCACAGCACAGTCAAGCTAATTACAGGCAAAAGAATCAAGGCAGCATGAAGTTAGACACTTACTTTACTAGCAAGCACATATGACTGACTTCATGAGCAAAATCCAAATAACAAGGCATAGGTCCGACAAACAGAGTCCACAGTAGTTCAGCAGAATCAGTCAGACAAGCAGTGTTCAGAGTAACAAACACAGTCCAGGTCAAACACAATGAGCAGAAACACGACAGGTCACCAGGTAGGTCCGATAATCTCCGACAACCCCTGGAGGGCAGTGCTGTGTATTAATAGATCAGCAGCTAATGCAGTTACTGCTTAACTAATTGCTGGTTCCTATAAATATGCTAAGACCACCTCAAGCCCTCCTTTTGTTGTCTACATGCTGTGAAAGTAGGTACCGGTAAGTCGTCCTCTGTATCTGAATGGACAAGACCCTCGGCCAGAGCTGGTAGTGAGAAACCTGCACTATTGTCTATATCTGAGGCCTGAGGCTCTGGAACATCCTCCTGCTCAGGTTCAGCAGGTCCTGGCATGTACACAGCTTCAGTCTCTGAGTCGGAGTTCACTTCCAAGTTCCATGACAGCCATAGACAAAGAACAAGCATCTGCTCAGTCCCTTTCCCCCACTAAGCTGGTCACTTGTTGCAACTCCCCCAGGAATAACATATTACTATCCTCAGATGAACACCATCTACTCTGTAGAGCTCAGGACACTGAAATACTATATTGATTTGTGGGAGGAAGTGTCCAGCCCCCCCTGTTTAGGGCATTACAGATTTCTCTGTTAACTCTCCTGCATGCCATATCAATGCAATGCAGGTCACCCTCATCCCACCAAACTTGGTGAGGCAAAATGGTGGGCTTGCCATTTTATCTTAAACATGAGCCAGCAAGTGCCTAGAGAAGCAAATGGGGGATGTCAAGGATTATAGATAGATTATAGATTATATAGATTATAGATAGCCAGTCTAGAATTCCAAGTACGTGAGCCAGCAGGGAATAAACAGAATAGTCCAAAAACATAGATAGTCCAAGGTCAAGACAAGGCAGAGACACGAGAGACTATTGACAGCAACAAATAAGACAGTTGTCTGCACTAAGGATGGGAAGGAACTACCAAGTTATTTATAGGCAGTTCCTTCAAAGTCACCTGTGCTTCATTAGTGCCCAATTAGTTTGGGAACTAGCATTAAACCTGTGCTGGGTGTGGCACTTCTCTCTCCTGCATCCACTGAAGGTTGGAGATGTGTCATCTTCTGCATCTGTAGCCTCTATCATCTCTTCGGATTCTGGAAGAGCTTCCTCATCAGGAATTGCAACTTCTTGCCACTCTGCTCTTTCCTCCTCCTTGACTGGGTTCTCAAGGGGGTAAGTTGTAACATCTGCCTCCTCTTCATCTGAGTTATCATCCAGAGGGATGAGTTATGACCATTTGGTTTAAATGAACCTAAAATCATGCACAACCTGTGAATAAGGGCCTTTCCCTTCAACAAACCCAGGTCATTCCCACCCAGGTGAATGACCAGAGCATGGGTGGGGAGAGGCCCTTTGTGTTCCCTGAACAACAGAGGTAACAAACCATGCCAACAAAGGCCTCTTTTCCCTAGCTACTCCATTGTGACCTGATCACTCAACCCCAATTGATCCCCAAAATGGCAGTTCCAGGCCTGACATGCTGCCCAGTGAACCATGCTACAGCTACAAGTCAAGATCTGCCAGCTCTTCAAACAAAACCTAGAATCTGAAAAAGATAACATTAGTAAACAGCAAAATACAGATCAACACTTAAGAGGCTGATCATATCTCTTGTTATGCCAAGGATCTCCAGCACCCAATGCAGTGGATAGATCCTTCATTTTAGAGCCATAACAAAAGTCATAGAAACAGCCCCAATCTGGAATGGATGGCTCTCAAATTTAATGCCATGCAGACCCAAATTTTGTAAAGCCCTGAAAGCAATAGTCTAAAATTGGTACTGTGTAAGGGGTGAAAAAATTGCATTAGAAAATAGAGGACCTGGGTTATGCACCTTCATCCTAAGGTAATTATTCAATTCATGAACTGGACATAAGTCTTTATCATGACAAAGTCCCAGCATCACACTGTCTTAGATACATGGATGAGCAGTACAGTTTGCTTCCCTCAGCTCCAATGCCCTACCTGATGCATCCCCTCTAGACAACACAGCTCGCTAACTGCAAGGCACCCAAAAAGGTAGTCACAGATGCTACGTGAAACAAAATAGCCTCATAATCAGAGGAGAAAATGGCTAACCAAGCACACCCCAAAACCTTAAGGTCATTGGGCAACAATGGTTTGCGCCTGTCCTATGCTCCTGTGAGCAAGTGACCCAGGACGTTGGAATGTAAGAGTTGTCAGGAATTAATTCAGTCCAGGTCAGTCACATGGTATTCAACAGGATGAAGGGAGAATCACTAGAATGTTCATCAGTCAGCCCAGAAGCCATTTAGCAAGTCAGTAGTCTAGTTAAACAAATTCAGTAAGAAATAAAACAAAGTTGTAAATCACACTCAGTCCAAGATTAGAAAAAAAAACAAACAGAAAAGCACTGCTAGTCACCATGAAGGAAGGGTGAAAGCAACAAAGTTACCATGGAGTGGCTGGGAGATTTAAAAGCAGCTGTTTCAAGATACTAGGTGTCTAATCAGGTCAGCGTCTCCTACTTGGGAATGACACAATCCCTCTTTGTCAGTGGGTCATCTGCAACCTCCTGCTGGAGAGTAGAACCTCCTCTGCCTCAGTCTCTGGTTCCTCACAATTACCACCAACATCAGGGACTAAAGACTCCTAGAAATCTGCCTCCTCCTCTTCATCTGAAACTTCCAACTCCAGAGGTAGAGTTATGACAGCACCTGTCAGCCAGCCTGCCCTGCTTCTGAGATTATCCCTCCAGCGCCTTGTGAATTCTGAAGTCACCTATGTTATCGGGATACACCTGAACCCTAGAAGCAAAGGCCAGCACTGGTACCCAATCCCAAATGGATTGTGGGGCTAAGCTCTTACCTTTCATGTGTACACAGAACTATAAAATATGGGAAACAGGATAGGCCAAAGAGCTTGAAGCCCTTCCCCTGACCTGAACCATTCAAACTCACAAACAGAACTCTTATAACTTTCCTGGTATTAGGAACTAAAGAGAAGCTAATTGCCCTGACAATCTCACCCTCCAAGCCTCCACAGATCTGCTGGCATCAGATCCAGACAGGACTCTCCATCCGAGCCAGTTGTCTGAAGTGCTCCATCTGTTGGTGGGAGAGAGCATTGGAAGCCCGTTTTCCAACCAAGCCACATGTAGAGCGGTGCAAAGTATATTATAACGCAGACACTGCAGTGTAAAGACCCTGACCAAATGCATGACTTGTGGGAACCTAGAGGACATGGAATTAATGGCCTGCATGGTGGCCATATTATCACACCAGAAATGGATAGAGGAATTAGCCAACTCCTCAGCAAATCCAAACAGCCACCATGATAAAAACAAAAACTCTAAAGAATGCCAAATCTGACAGCAAACCTGCCTCAGCCCACTTATCTGGCCACAACTGGGCACACCAATGTCTATAAAAATACACCCAGGAACCAATAGAACCTACTGCATTCAAAGATGCCTTTAAGGCATCTCACACGCTTAGCTCATATCACCAAAAAGAAATCCCATTAAAGGTGGCAAGAAATTTCTCCCAGAATCCCACATCCTCCCTGGTCTCTTGTGTAATTCTAATCCTATGATGGGACTTAAGAAATCCACATATGGCATCACAGAATTGACTCTAGGAAAGCCCTTCCAGGTGCCACAACCCTACATATAAAATTTAAATGATCAATGAGCTCTTAAAATTCCTTAGCATAACCTGGCTACACCCTATGCATTCAGAAAACCTTTTCTTCAGATTCCTAAGTTTCTCTTCTGGAAGTCTACAGTGCTGTTCCACAGTATCAATCTGAATGCCAAGGAAAATCAAACAATGATTCAGTCTTTTCATTTTCTCATGGGCTAGGGGTATGCCAAGGAGTAAACTCCCTCATCAAAAAAGCACACATTCCTGTTCCAAGTTGTCCTATGAACAAAAAGTTATCCAAATAATGAATAATCCCTTTTTGCCCAGAACAAATTTATGGGCCCATTCAAGAAAAATACTGAACATTTCAAACATGGCACATGACACCAAACAACCCATAGGAACAAACTGGTCTATATAAAAAAGGCTGTCATAAGAAAACTACAGTAACACAAAGTCCTTAGGATAAACTGGCAAAAGACAAAATGCAGACTTTATGTCACATTTCAGCAACTAAGCCCCAATTCAATGCCTGTGCACATTCTGAACTACTGCATCAAAGGATATACAGTATAATGAATAGTGCAGAGTTCTGCAGAAATGGCATCATTAACAGACTTCCCCTTGGGATAAGACAAATGATGAATAAGCCTGTTTTCACCAGGTGTCTTTTTTGGGCACAATCCCAGAGGTGACACTCCCAAATTGGGTACAGGGGGAGATGTGAATGGACCTACAACCCTCCCTTCTGATGTTTCATTACAGATGTTGTCTCTAACAATACATTCTAATCCCACTGTAGAACATAAACTCTTGGATTGGAAATCCAGACCAGATGCTTTCCTCCTTGAGTGATCCAGACTGCCCCCCCAGCCCAGTTATATGAACCTCTGTGAGTGCAAATTCACCAACACCACCCTTGACACTGGCCACTGAAGCCAATGGCTCCTCTTCCACTTCTCCAGGCAAAGTACTGTCATCACTGCAGCTCTACTACTCCAAAACATTTAAATGAGCCAAAATCTTACCCTCAAACTACAAAGTGCTTAGGGGAAATCCAGGACTTCTCAAGAGCTTCAAGTCTGGCCAGAATAGCAAACAATCCCCTTCCTCATCCAAGTAATCAGACAATGTTGGAGGGGTACACTTGGCTGGTTGCTGCTTAGGGTCTCCACATCCTTTCTTGGGGTCTCCACATCCTTTCTTGGAAGCCATTGTAAATCAGCAGGGCCTACCTGGCCTCAGGCCTGTTAAATGGCCCAGCAAGACCTTGCCTGGACTACCAGAGCCTAAAGAGTGTACTGGGCCTGTGAAGAGGTCTGCCGGCCCTCAAAGCAGTCTATCAGGGCCTACCATGGCCCACAAGGGCACAGTAGGGCCTACCTGGGCTTATCTCACCTGTTAAAAAGCCCAGTAAGGTTTTCCTGCCCTCGTACCTATTACAAGGCCCAGCAGGACCTACCTGAACTGGCAGGGCCTAGTGCAATATACCAAAGGCCAGCAAGGTTCACCCAGGCCCAGTGGGGCCTCCCCAGGCCTAGTGGGGTCTACCCAGATCTACCAGGCCTGTGAAAAAGCCCAGCAGGGCCTACCAGTAGGCCTACAGGCCCAGTAGGCATATGGAGTGGCCTACTAAGGCCTAGTGATCTGCTGGGGTCTACCTGGCCTACCAACCAGCAAAAGAGGGAGACAAACCTACAAAGGATAAGTGCAGGCCAAAAAGGGGTCTAGCAGGCTGGCCTTGCCACCCAGCATGTAAAGGGTGTCTAGCCATGCCAATGTCCTTCCAAAATGTAAGGAGCCTAGCAGGGCCTATACCACATGCCCCAGACACACCTAATAAAGAAAAAATACAGACCATCAACTCAACCTCCCCCCAAGCACCCCCTGCTGCAAATCCACTCAGCCAGATCAGCCAACACTCGATCCCATCCCCACTGATCTCTCCCTTTGGAAAAGAAATGTCACTGTTCTGGTTTGCTGTTGTTCATTGTGGTCATCACTCTGTCCATCTATCTTTGAAATCTCATCCAAAGAGGAAGAGAAGAGGGGCAGGTGGAGCTTAAAAACATTCTAAAAACATTCTTTCCTAAATGTCTGGCATCATGCTGCATTGTGCCTGATCCCATCAACACTGGCCTCTACTTCATTGGAGACCAGAAAATGGGTCCTCCCCCACAGTGCCTCATGCCACGTGGATCTGGATCCGGATCCGTATTTTCAGTATAATGATCAAGATGTCTATGTAGAAGTAAATCCCATTCAATTCAGGTATGTATGAACAGGACTACAATTAGAATCACAAGAAGAAAAAGCAATGATCTTGAAATTGTCATCATCAGTTAGTACCAGGACTGCAGAATGGACAGACACACACATATCAGGTCACAATCTTCTCTAGTCTGGAGAGATGTATTCCATTTCTATTTAAAATATAGATTCCATTTTTTTCCTATTCAAAATGTACACCTAAATCCAGGTTCTCTCTGTGTGTGGTCCTTTTTTTTTTCTGACAATGCATTTTTTTCCTTCTTTTTAAGTCTTCTTTTGGGTCATACATTAAAAAGCCACCCTAACGAGCTCCCCCCCACATCTCGCTTCTCCTTCCCTTCTCAGGACATCCTCAATGCGGAAATGAAGAATGCTTGAAAATTTTCTTGTCTTTGAAGAAAAAGGGTGTCTCAACAAATGAGTATTTAGGTCATTTTTGTGGAAAAAATATTTTGTGCAAACTAACTTATGATTTTTCCCTGCAAACCAGTTTTTGCACAATTTTTTTCACCTTAGTACAAAAAAAGTCATCACATATATGTAAAAATTTGCATTATCTCATCCAGTAGGAAAGAAACATCTGAAATGATTTGCTCCTACATGCTGGAATGAAATAAAGATTTGCACCCCTTCTCCTTATGTACAAAGAGAAAGGGGGAGCATGGAAATCATTTTTTGTGGGATGTGATCATAACTGGTTCAGCTGACTGTGTCAGCCATTTCCATCCAATCAGCACCTTTCTAGGGCAAAGGGCTCACCACGAAGACTGTGATATGTGCATTCCTCAAAAGTATGGAACCAAGGCACAGAGAACCATCTCTCATATATGAAGGTGACCAAAATACCCCTAATCCATTACACAGTGTGGACAAAGGCACACATTTCCATCACCATTGTGACACTGCTGCATACAACCACCACGGATTATAACTACAATGTTAAGACAAGAGTCTCCACTATGCAAGCAATAAATATTAGTTTTATTGCTGAATATTCATCCATTTCTTTTTGTGGGGAAGGGAGTAGTGGAGCAGGAATGTAATGTGTCATATTAATTATTTGTGAATAAAAGGAAAGAGAATAGAAAATGTGACTTTCATACTTATCAAGTGTGGCTCATTGGAATGGATCCAAGTTTAGCTTTCAGCACAAGCATTTTGTAGCTAGAATAAGCCTTGGCCTTGCCTTCACTATTATGAGTTTGCTTGAATAGCCATTCCACTTGTATCAAAGCATACACAATTCACCTACAACACCCAACACTTATCAACACAAATGCCAATCCATAATCACATATTTTTGTCCTTACTTTTTAACCCATATCCAGTTATTATTAGCAGTGGAAATGTGCAACATAAACCCTTTACCCCAAACTAAGTTCCATGAAGATTAGACCTAAGTCAAATGATGGGCAAACTCCCTTACCTGAGGGTGGGGGACCCACAGGTTTTGGGTTTTTAAAGGTATTCTGTCCCACAGACAAAACACTGAAATTGCTGTAGCCTGATTTCAACAAAGGACCTTTTCTCCCCAAGCCACTAAATAGATTAGACAAGCAACAGCAACAACAAAAAGTGTTGTAACAAGAAATCATTAGTGCTCCAATTTTAATTATCTTTTGCCAATGGGCACCAATGAACAATCATCCCAGTAATTCTCAAAGTATTTACCATGGAAAATCAATACCATCTCCTTTACTTCCCCTGCTGAGTGGAATGTATATTCTCACTCTATATGATCCCAAAGATGGCTCCTTGGGATCCATCTTTTTTCCACAAGTCTCAGCTAGGAGTAGGCATTTCTACCAGGTCACTGAGAACTGATGATGACTGATGCCCAATGGCCAGTGATGGTGCAAATTGGGGTGTGTGGGGGAGAGCAGAATTATCCACCTTCAAAGGGGATTGTTTATTTCCTCTCTGTATGATCCCCTCCTCAAGATCCAGAGAACTAATGCACATAGACACATAACCATGGTCCCAACTGAGAGCTGACCATTTTTACCCACTATGAAACTAAGGGCTTGTCTAGGTACAATGTTTACTGTGAATGGGTATGTATTTTTGCCCATTCACAGCGAAGCTGATTTGTCTCCACCATTTCCATGCCTATTCACACCCATTCACATTCATTTGAATTAAGCAGGCACACACACCCATAAAGGGCAATTGAGCAAAAAAAAAAAAAAAAAAAAAAAAAAGCACATCGATGTGAATTTGTACAGCCACACATACAAAAATGTGCATCTATGGACATTTTCCAGGAGGCTTCAGGGGAAAACATGAATCCTTTTACTGCACAGTTTGTGGAGTTTTTAACCCACCTCCCTCCAAATGCTGCAAATCCCCTTCAGATCTCATTTGGACAGATCGTACTCTCTTCAAATTCTATGAGAGGTGTTTTCATTGTATAAACAACCCAAAGCTACTACATGTTGTGTGGTGATATTTCAAAAGACATCCTTCCAGAAGCTATTATCTATATGGGTAATACAAGAAGGGATTTCTTTTAAATCCCAGCATTTTCCATTTGTCTTCTGATTGTGTGTGTGTGTGTGTGTGTTAAGAAAAGGTTACTTCCTCATTCAGAAAGATGTAATTGCACCATCTGCCATCCTTACAACACTGCAGTACTGTCAAGCATACCATATGTGGCTAAGTCAGCCTGTTGCCCTCTTTACTTAATATACATATATAAAGCTATCATCTTGAACCTGTGAAATAAAATGCCATTATCAGTGAACATAGCCCAGAATGCATTAGTTGTGTTTGGGCTTCCATTGGCTCTGGTACTAAATAGATTGAAACAGAATGAAAGGGCAGTTGTAGGAAGCTTCACAACCATTCCAAAGCTCAGTAACAGCCTGGAGTTTGAAATGCCAAGGAGCAGGAAATCACATTGTTCATTTTGCAGTCGTTGCTGTTCATGTTTCAAAAGTCAGTGTTGGACAGTGCATCTAATACCAAAATTAAGAAATGAATTCCATGTCCTTGAACCATGGATCCTCTTGTGTTTAGAGGTCTGGAGTTCTTCAGTGCAATAATGCAGATTTATTAGATACTTAATAAATGTAGGCACAATTCTTCTGGGATTTCTTCCCTGTCAAAAGTGAAGGACTAACTGTTCTAGCCTTCCTTGGTTAGAAAACCTGGGGTGGACAATTAGCGCTCAGACCAGGGCATTCTAACAAACATGACCTAGGTCATGGAATGGCCACAAACACTACAAATCCTAGGACAAGTTAAGGTTAACTTCAAGCCTACAGTTACCCCTTCCCCTGTCAAACTCCCCCCCTCGCTTAAAATACAATTCAAGGCAGAGTTTTAAGGGAGGGTCTCTCTAGGCTGAACATGTGTGGAAAGACAAATAAAGGTCTATAAAGGTAGTGAAATTACTCCAGGAGATTACTCACTAGAAATATGTGAATTTGTATTTGGTTTTTCTCAAGCCCTATTCGGGTGTTCAATATTTCTGTCCCTAGAGGGAACAGGGATATGTGCTAAAGCTCTGTCCCCTCCACCCACATTTCCGCCATGTTTAACAGGAAGATCTGAAGAGAAAATGTAATCTCATTCAAGTAAATGTGGTTACAAGCTCCATGAGATTTCAAAATCCACAAAGCAGGATTTTCAGAGAGCAGCATAATTGTGCTCAGTGGAGCATGGCTGCATTTTTTTGTTAGACCTCCATGGTAAACTGTATGTGAGAATGTTTGTGGGTGGACACTGATGTAGGGCTATAGCACAGGATGCTGTTACGGTATTTGTTTTACACACAATCCTCATGTCCATAGAAAAGATCCACATGTATTCTGTTCTTACAATGGGGAATGAGAGCAACTCTGTGTATACCAGTGGAGCCTAGGAGAAACATGAAACCAGAGACCCAAAATAATCCGAAGAAACTTTATTGAACTGTTTGAACTGCATTCACACATACACACATTCCTCCAACATGCAGATAACACTATTGAAATAAGGCAGTAAATAGACATGGATTAGATTGAGGCTTCAGGGCTATACTGCACCTGGTCCTGAAGTGGAGGATTCCTTGGGAGTAAGAGCAAGCTGGTGCACCAAAAATGGGGAATGTGGAGTTAGAGTGGGAAGTTAGAATTACAGAAGCAGGGGAAGGAAGCACCTGTCTCAACAGACTGCCATCCAGGGGTCAGGAAAGCATTAAGGGATTTGAGAAGAGAGCAAGGGGGTTAGAGTGAAGGGGGGGAGGCAGGTCAGTCTTACATGGGAGATAGAGCAAGGGGGTCTGAGTGCAATGAACAGAACTTTCCCAGGGCTTTTATAGGAAATATCCCTTTGAAGGTGTAATCTAGATGAAAGAAACATTTGTCTTCAGATTGTTCCCATTGATTAAAACAAAGGAATCCCATATAAGTCAGGAACTGGTAGATAGGTTTACCTTTAGATCTGGTGAAAGACAGACAACCTCCCTTTTGAGTTGTAGATATACAGATGAAGGAGCAGATTGTGCATGGCAATGAGAACTCCTTGGAAGAGTGAGGAAGACAACTTGCCCTCTTGATCCTTGTCCATCTTGGCTGGTCGTCCGGGGGGGGGCACATTGAGAGTATTCCTACAGGATACAATCAATGCATCCTTCAGTGAAGGTATCATATCATCTTGTTTATTTTTAAAATATATATATATATATTTATTAATTTTATAATCATACATTATATTATACAATCAATACTTAGTATAACACATAAAATTACTATAAACATTGCAATTTTTCTATTAACTAATTTCAAAAGTTAACATAAATTCTTTACTATAATTCTATTCAAAAATATTAATTCCCCTACCCCCCCCCACCTCAGTGCTCCCCTTCACCGGAGCCATTATCCCTTACCTAATCTTTCCAGAATCTCATTTCTTCTCATGGAGGTAACCTCCCATCTTTTGTCTGTAATACTTTTTTAACAAATACTTTCCAAATTTTATCAAAGTCACTTTCTTTCCAACTTCCTCTTCTTACTTTAATTCTACATGTTAACTAATCATTTATTGCGTCTTCCAAACTTCTTTATACCACTCCTCCACTTGTACATTTATTTGCATTTTCCAATGTCTTGCTATAATTAACTTGCTGCTGTTAATAAATTTGTTATTAAATCCTTTTCTGCTTGGTTCCCATTCTCTCCATTATAAATTGACATCAATGCTATACTCGGTTTCCTTTCTATTTTTCTATTCAGAATATTCTCTATTTCTATGAAAATCATTTCCCAAAACTGCTGTACAAATTTACAATTCCATCACATATGCATATATGTACCTATTTCTTGACAACCTCTCCAACAATATTTAGAGTTATTCTTATCTATATTATGCAATCTTGCTGGTGTCAAATACCATCTCCATATTATTTTATAATAATTTTCTTTTATCCGTATCGGCATATTTTTTAGATGTCTTTGTTTCCATATCTTATCCCATTCATGATCTCCAATTTTTTGTTTCAAATCTTCCTCCCATATTCTCCTTAAATATTTCCCTTTATCTTTTTTCCCCTTATTTTTATCAATATTTTATATAATTCACATGTAATACCTTTCATACTTTCATTATCATCCCTCTTTTCACCTTTTTTCACCAAATTTTCAAATTTTGTAAATTCCCTTGTTTGTTTATGATTCTTTTTCCAATTTTTAATCCATTGTTCTAACTGTATGCAATTAAACCATGAAATTTTCATTCCACATAATTTCTGTCTTATACTCCCTTTCTCATTCATCCATCCTATCCATCCCTCTATTTTATCTAGTCCTCTTTTCTTTAATTCCTTTCCCATTTTTTCCTTCAAATTATTTGGGAATTTTTCCCCATTATAACCGGTGTTAATACTGAATCAATAGGCAAAAATTCTCTCTTATATGTATACCATATTTCCCATATATTTTGCAGAAATGGATTCTCAATTCCTTTAATTTCCTTTTTTGTAAAATTATCAAAAAATATGTTCCATATTCTCTTTTCTATTCTCCCTGTTTCTGTTTCTAACCATTCTAAATCCCCCTGTCCTACAATTCCTTCTATAACATATCTCAATTGATTAGCTTCATAATATCCTTTTATTTTGGGAAGACCAAGTCCTCCCTCCTTCTGTGATATATACCAAAATAATTTATTTAATCTTGTCCTTTTCCCTCCATTATAATATTTCTTCAACATATTTTGCCATTTTTTCAGTTCTACTTCTGATACTTTTATTGGTAACATTCCAAACAAAAAATTTAGTTTAGGTAATATTTTCATTTTAACTAAAGCTACTCTTCCAAACCATGATAGTTGAATATTTTTGTATTCTTCCAACTTCTTTTCCATTTCTTTCCTTAGTACCATAATATTTTTCTCTTCTAGTTCTTTTAAATCTTTTGTAATATTTATTCATAAATACTTAATATTACTTTTTAATCTTACTTCTAATTTTTTTCTCGTTTACAAATATATTTTCTTCTTCCTTAGTATAGTTAACCAACATCATATCTGATTTGTTCCAATTAACCAGTAAACCTGTCATCTCCCCAAATAATTTTAAATGTTCTTTAATTTTTTCTATTCCGTTAATCAGTTCCTTAATTGTTAGCAATGTATCGTCAGCAAACAAGCTTATCTTATGTTTTGTTTCTACTCCAATTCCTTCTATACTATTATCATTTCTTATCACATTTGCTAGAATTTCTATTACCATTGCAAACAATATTGGAGAAAGTGGGCAACCTTGTCTTGTTCCTCTCGTTATTTTTATTTCTCTTGTTATTCCATCATTAACCATCACTATAGCTGTGTTATGGGAATACAATTGATCTATTAATCCTCTAAACCTCTTCCCCATTCCAAATTCTTTCAATATTATTTTTAATGTTGGCCATTCCACGCAGTCAAATGCTTTAAATATATCTAATGCTAATATCCCTGCTTTTACTTTTGTTTTAACAATTATATGTATTTTGTTTAACACCCTTCCTATTAAATTTGACATTTGTCTTCCTTTCACAAATCCACATTGGTCCTAATAATAATAATAATAAAATTTATTTATACCCCGCCCCTCTGCTAAAAACAATCGGGGCGGCTTCCAACAATTAAAACATTATAATAATGACTAAAAACACCACCCACCCCCACCCTCCCACATAAAAAGACATTAAACACAATAAGATTAAAACCTTCTAGCTAAAAAAACACATTAAAAACAAATATATACATAATTTTTAAAAAGCCAGGAGACTGAGTTCCTGAGGCCGGGATCTAATCAGGAAAGGCCTGCCGAAAGAGATCCGTCTTTAGTGCTTTTTTAAAGCTACTCAAGCTCGTCAGCTGACGGATCTCATTCGGCAGGCCATTCCACAATTTGGGGGCGATTACTGAAAAGGCCCTCTGGGAGGTTGCAGACAGCCTAGATTTTTGTGGCTGAAGCAGATTCCTCCCAGAGGACTGGAGTATGCGGGGAGGATTGTATGGGAGGAGGCGGTTCCGGAGATAAGTTGGACCCAAGCCATTTAGGGCTTTAAAGGTAATAACCAACACCTTATACTGGGCCCGGAAACTGATAGGCAGCCAGTGGAGAGATTTTAGTATTGGAGTTATATGATCTCTCCGAGATGTTCCTGAGACCACTCTAGCTGCCATATTTTGTACCAACTGAAGTTTCCGGACCAAGCACGAGGGTAGCCCCATGTAGAGCGCATTGCAGAAATCTAGACGAGAGGTTACCAGCGCGTGCACCACAGTCTCAAGGTCCCTTACTTCCAGGAAAGGGCACAGCTGGCGTATCAGCCGAAGCTGATAACAAGCGCTCCTGACCGTCGCATTCACTTGACTCGTCATCTGAAGCGATGAATCAAGGAGCACCCCCAGACTGCGAACACAGTCCTTTAATATATATTTATACATACAACTATTCATTCTCTTTGCCATTATTACTGATAATAACTTTGCATCTTGATTTATCAATGATATAGGCCTGTATGATCCGTGGTCCAACAAATCCTTATCTGGCTTTGGTATCAATATTATCAATGATTGTTGCCATGATGAAGGGACTTTGTCTCCAGTTATTATATTATTATATAATTCTAATAATTTAGGTATCAACTTCTTTTTAAATACTTTATAATAATCTGGTCCTAACCCATCCATTCCTGGAGCTTTCCCGCTTTTTAAATTGTTTATTGCTTCCTCTATTTCCATTTTCGTAATTGGTTTTTCTAATAAATCCCTATCTTCCTCTTCTATTTTAATCTTCCAATTTTCCCCTACATATTTTTCTATTTGTTCCACTGATTTATTCCCTGACTGGTACAGGTCTTTATAAAACTCCTCAAAAATTGTTAGTTTTTCCTTCATTGTTCTAGAAACATTTTACCTGTTTTACCTGTTTACCTGTTTAGAAACATAAAACATTTTACCTGTTTTATCTCTAATCCTATTTATCATATTTTCCATTTTCTTCTTCTGTGTGGATCTAGCCAACATTTTTGAATTTTTATTACTAAATTTAAAATACTCTCTTCTTGAATAAATTAAATTTTCCTGTACTTCATCTACTTCCATTATATCCAATTACTCCCTCTTTGCTCATAACTTAATAGTAGCTTGTTTTTCCTTGTTTAATATATATTTATTTTCCAATAATTCTATTTCCCTTTCTAATTTCCCTTTTCTTTCTTCTTGCCTTTTTTTTTAAATTAAAGGTTTCTTTTATGCATATCCCCCTTGTCACAGCTTTCATAGTATCCTACAAAATTCCTTTTGATACTTCTTTATCATTTAATTTCCATAATTCTTGCCATTCATGCTGAATTTTTTCTACTATTTCTCTATAATTTAAAATCTTTGTATTCAGCCTCCACCTTTTAACCTGTTCATAATCTCTCTTCATTATAATCCCCACATTGACCAAGGCATGGTCTGTTACTTTTATATTTTCTATCTCTGAATTTATAATTTTATCCATCATATTTTTTGATACAAAAATATAATCAATTCTTGAATAACTCTTATGTACCATTGAAAAGTATGTATATTTCCTTTCATCTCCCTTTACCAATCTCCACACATCTTTGAACCCCTTTCTTTTTATTATTTTAGTTCAATTTGTAATATTATCATATTTATCCCTTAATGAATAATTTGATTTGTCTTTTATTCTTTACATTTGCATATGTAAATCTCCTGCTATAACAATATTTTGTTCTTGCATATTCTCCATTTCTTTAAATACTTTCTCATAAAATTCCTCTTGTTTTTCATTTGGAGCATATACATTCATTAAAACATATTTATCTTCTCCCATTTCACCTTGCATTATAATATATCTACCATTTTCATCTTTTTTCACCTTTTTAATGACAAAATTACATTGTTTTGCTATTAATATTGCTACCCCTCTAGCTTTTGAATTCCCATATGCTTTTTCATAAACTCTTACCCAATTCAATTTCAATTCATTTACTCCTTCCCTTTTTTGCTGTGCCTGTTGCAAAAATATTATATCCGCTTGATCCTTCTTCAATACTGCTTCAATCCTTTTTGGTTTTATTACTGTGCCAAGGCCATGAACATTTAAAGTTGATATCTTTAATTTATTAACCATTAGATTCCTTATTACATTTTCTATAAGATCTTCTGGCTCCAAAAAGTGACCACCCTTCCCCATACCCACCCTTTCCTAATTCTTCCCCATTCCCTTCCCCCCTCCCCCTTTCCCTTCTTTACCTCTCCACCTTGTCTTCCCAAGGCAAATTGCCTTGCTCATGACCCCCCAGGTCTTCCAGGTGAGGAGTGGTGAAGAAATCTTCCTATGGCCCAGAACAACTCCCTCCCCGCAAGTGCTCATAAAAATAAAAAAATAAAAAAATCCCCTCTTTTTTTCCCTGTAGATTTTTCTTCTTCTTCTTCCTTCTGCTTTCCTCATCTGTCTAAACTTTTCTTCCTCCACTGTCCGCTCCTCCATCAGCTCCATACTCCTTCTTATGTACTCCCAACTCCTCCAACAATCGCAGTCCTTCTGATGTTTCCATTCTATATCTTTTTCCTGCCCATTCAAATTTCAAAAACACTGGGTATCCCCAAGCATATTTTATACCAGCTTTCAAAAGAGTAGCAATACAAGGCTTCATCGATTTTCTCCAGATTACTGTTTGTGGACAGTAGTCATTATATAATTCCACCCTTACATCTCCATACTTCAGTCTCTCTGGATATTTCTTGACTGTTCTCATCAATTCCTCCTTGTTATTGTAATTAATAACTCTGACAATAACATCTCTTGGCAAAATACTTCTCCTTCCTGTCAGTTCTCTATGGATCCGCTCGATGCCCTCTTCCCTCCATTTCATAGTTGGGGTCACTTGCTGTAGCCATTTCAACACTTCAGATTTCAAGTTAGATCCTTGATCTTTCCCCACAGATTCTGGCAGGAATCTTATTCTGAAGTTATTCCTGCGTTGATAATCTTGCATGTATATCAGTTTTTTTTCCATATCTGTGATTTTCCTTATATTGCCCTGGATCTGACTGCTTTGAAGTGTTTGGATTTTATTTATTTCTTTGTTCTCTTTTACTATATTAAGAATATCTCCTTGTATTCCTTGTATTTTTGTACTCATTTCCACAAATCTTTCTTCAGATCTTTTCCTCTCCTTTTGCATTTCTTCTCTTATGCTTGCAAACTCTGGAAACATTCTCTTTTTATCTTCTCTACATTCTGTCATCATTTTTGTAGAGAGAGAATCCATATGAGTTTTAATATCCTCTGTGCTTTCTCCCCTTCTTTCCCTCCCTTTTGGAGATGGGGGATTTAAAGCTGAGGCACCTAATGGAGGGCTAATTTCTTTTTCCATCTTTTGTCCTTCTGGTTCACCTTTGTTATTCTGTACTTCCGGAAATATCCTCTCCAATCTCTCCAATCTCTCCAATCTCTTGTGCGATCTATCTGATGGATTGCTTAATACTTGTAGTCTGAACCAGCTTTTTCCTGCTGTATTGCTTCTCTTTTTAGACAGAAGAAAATCAAAATACTCCAAACTTTCATTTCTTCCCTTCTGTTAATGGCCCCTCCTTCCTCCACCACTTATTTTTTTAAAAGCTTTCCACTTATTCTCCAGTTAAATCAAATATTTCTTCCTCTGTTAAATCATCCTTTTCATTTGGCTACAATTGTTCGCTGCTTTCTCCAACCTTAGTGATTTATTAGCCAAATGTTCTTTTTAATTATGTTGGAGATCATAGAATTGCAGAGTTGGAAGAGACCATGAGGGCCATCCAGTCCAACCCCCCTGCCACGAAGGAAATCTCGATCAAAGCATCCCCGACAGATGGCCATCCAGCCTCTGTTTAAAGACCTCCAAGGAAGGAGACCCCACCACGCTCCGAGGGAGATAGTTCCAGAATCAAGCTCGGACAAAACCGAAAGTAACTATCTGTTTACTTTAGGCTTCTTTGATCTGTGGTTTTCCCTTCTATTAACATTCCTTAGTAATTCACAACCATAAACCTTCCCTCAAGAGCTTTCCTCCTGCCTTTTTGAGGGGACAATATTCATTTAATTCCATTACCTTGAGCACCTGTCCTGGAAAATTCTTCCTATGCCATCGAAGCTTGGCTCCTCCCCTCCCCATATCATCTTGTTTAAAGGAGGCGGTGCTTAAGCCACTCCTGAAAAAACCTTCCCTGGATGCCCTGGAGAGGAACAACTACAGACCAGTGTCCTTGCTACCTTTTTTAAGCAAGGTGATTGAGAGGGCAGTTGCTTCCCAACTGCAAGCCATCTTGAATGAAACCGATTATCTTGAACCATTTCAAACTGGCTTCAGGACAGGATATGGAGTTGAGACTGCCATGGTCGCTCTAACTGACAACCTCCGCTTGAGTATCAACAGAGATAGTGTGACCCTGCGGGTACTCTTGGATCTCTCAGCAGCCTTTGTCACTATAGATCATTCCATCCTCTTGGATTGCCTGAGAGAGTTAGGAATTGGAGGCACTGCTCTGCTGTGGTTCCATTCCTTTCTCTTGGGCAGATCCCAGAGGGTGAGGCTCAGGGACAGTGGCTCTTCCAGAATTGAGCTTAATTTTGGTGTCCCTCAGGGTGTCATCCTGTCTCCGATGCTGTTTATCATTTATATGAAGCCGCTGGGAGAGATCATCCAGAGGCATGGAGCTCGGTATCATCAGTACGCTGATGACACTCAGATATATTTTTCCATGACCAGATCGTCGGCTCAGACTTCAGATGGTGTCTCTCCTCTCAATGACTGTCTTAGAGCGGTAATGGATTAGATGAGGAAAAACAGATTGAGACTAAATCCAGACAAAACGGAGGTACTGACAATCAGAGAGCCAAAACCAGGTCTGGGTATACAACTTCAAATCCTGGATGGAGTCAAACTCTCCTCTAAGGACTATGTTTGCAATTTGGGGGTACTCCTAGATTTGTCGCTTCACATGACTAGTCAGGTGAGTGCAACAGTCAGGAGTGCCTATTATCAGCTTTGACTGATATGCCAGCTGCACCCTTACCTGGATAAAAGGGATCTGGAAACTGTGGTACGTGCTTTGGCAACCTCATGTCTGGATTACTGTAATGCACTCTACAAGGGGCTACCCTTGTTCCTAACTCGGAAACTTCAATTGGTACAAAATATGGCAACCAGGTTAATTACAGATACATCTAGGAGAGAACATTTAACACCGGTTCTTAAATCTCTTCACTGGCTGCTGATCAGTTTCTGGGCACAGTACAAGGTGTTGGTTTTAACCTTTAAAGCCCTGCATGGCTTGGGTCCATCTTATCTCGGGGACTGTCTCATCCCATATGACCCCCCCCCCGCACACTTCGGTCCTCTGGGAAGAACCTGCTGCAGCCTATGAAAACTAGGCTGTCACATACCTCCCAGAGGGCCTTCTCTTCTACAGCTCCCAGACTATGGAATGGCCTACTGGACGAGATCCATCTTACCACTACTCTTGATAGCTTCAAGAAAGCACTAATGACGGATCTCTTCTGGCAGGCCTTCCCAGAATAACTTCCCGGCTCAAGTGGTGCTGATTGCCTACCCGCCCCCCTGCTGCTATTGCCATTTTTGGTTGTAATTTGTATATTGCACTGTATTTTATGTTTGTTTTAATTCTCTACTAGTTTAATTTAGTTTTAAGGGGTGGGAGGGTTAGGATTGGGAAGGATTGTTTTAACTTGCTGTTGTTCTAATCTTGTTGTACACCGCCCCGATTGCTGAGCAGAGGGTGGGTTAAAAATAAAAATGTATTATTATTATTATTATTATTACTCCCAACCATAGGTATGGTCTTCCTTACCAGAGATGAAGCAGGCATAATCTGTCCCTACTTCAAAGATCTATCCCCTGTTTATACCAGAAAGTGTGGATGTTGGAAAATTTGCTAGGGTCCTTTCTGATTAGTGCATGCTCCCCTGACTGAATGTTTTCCTGTCAGTTCTTTAAAAGTCCAAGCCAGCCAAATTGATATCAAACAATTGCCACTTCTAAGTGTGCCGAGGTGGGGGATGATAGGTGTCATTACAATTTCTGTTGCTAAAATTATTGTGGACATGAATTTATTATTTTTCTAGCCTTCAATTCATTTTTGAGCCATTTCTCCATCAGTTTGTATTTGATCCTTGTAGAAATTTTTGTGGAATTCTGTATCTGTTTCTTCTAACATACACATTTTTGTTTGTACAAAAATACAGGAATGCCTATTGAGCATTCCTTTCAAGTATTTTCCCTTTGTTTACTGTTTTTATTGTTCCTGCTGTTATTTCTTCCACTAATAATGCACATTTTTGCTCACAGTTTTGGTTCAGAGATCATAGAAAAATCCAAGTAAGTTTGAATACCAAGAGATAACTGCATTACAGTTCACTGACTTGCTTGCAAAGTGCAACTCTGGTAAATTTGTGTTAATTTGGGAATGAAATAAATTTTTGTTCCATCTCTGTTCCGCACATTTGACTGGAATTCTCATCAGAAGCGTGCCAAGAATATTTAAATAGGGTAAGAGAAAATTTCTTCAGGATGGTATTACACATCTCTCAGTCTAGAGTATCTACAGTATTTATAAAATGAAGAATAATAAGTTGCATGTGTCGTGTTGGTACCATAAGAAAACATGCCACATAAACTATGAAGTGTTATTTCTAGCCATAACACATGTGGCACTTTTACTGCATGGGAAAGGATGATGGATTTAGGCTATACTAAATCATTATTATGAACTATGTGACTCTGTTATAAGTGCTTATTTAGTCTGCTAGTTGAACACAATGTGTTTCTAGAGATTGAAGATGTGTTAATATGAATGATGTTGATTACATTTTCCTTTAAAAAAAATAAATAAAACCAGAAGAAAAAGCATCTTCCTTCCCAAATAAAATTCAATGCAATTTTTAGAGCATTTTTTCAGACAATAATATGGACTGGACATTTTTTTTTTTAACCTATGTTGTTTTTACTGCCTTTACAACCTCCCTGACTATCCTTGAGTTTTTCATGCCAGGCACACAGTTGCAAGTATGAAGTCACTTCATCAAGTGCAACAGGGAAGACAGCAAAGGAGGAAGAAGCAGGAGAGGCAGTCCAGAGCAAACTGCCTTGTGGGAAAGTGTGGACATAGAATCATAGGATATTTTCAGACAGGAATGAAAACAGTGTTCCTGTCCCAGAATCTCCACTCCCACCTGTCCCATTCCTGTCCCGTCCCTATCCCAGCACAATAACAAAAACAAACAAACAAACAAACAAACACACACACACACACAAAAATCAGACTTACTTTGAGTAGTGTTGACAGGACAGCCCAGGAGTGAATAGAGCTCCAACGGAGCTCCATTCACTTCCTGGAGTGAAATCCCGTGGATTTCTTGCGAGAAGACGTGAGTGAAGGAAATTCAAAAAGAAAAAGAAAAATACACAAGAAAAAGTGACAGCGAGCACAAAAACACACTTTAAAACTTCCAAGTAAACCAGGGAAGTTTTTAAAAAGTGTGTCATTTACCTTGATGTCCCGATCTCACATGGAAGTGTTCTGGCAGAGACCTCCCATTGATGCTGGGATCTCACCAGGATAACAGGGCATCTTTTCACTTACAGGAACATCTGTGACAGAAATAGAATGGGGGATCTATTGATGGCTTCTCCTGTCAATAAAAAACAGCGCCGGTGGAACTGCAGCAGAACGGGTGCATTACAACGGGGGAATGACATCATCTGAAAAGGGAGCCTTTAGCGATCTCCTGGTGTTCGTGTAATGCCACTTTTAACATGTCTGATAATCCCCAAAGAGTTGGAAGGGACCATAAGGGTCATCAAGTCCAACCCCCTGACTTGCAGGAATTGATGCATTGTGGAGCACTGGACACTCTGTACATGATCAGAGAGATCCAGGCAGCAAAAAATGTAGCAGAGTAGCAGAATAACCCATTCATCCCAGAATTCCACTTAAGATTTCCAATAAGGCATACAGACACTCAGGTGGTGTCTAAAACTACTAAACTTTATTGATACATGGTAAAATATATACAGAATCAACAGAGAATCCTCTCTGTGGCAAGAATGAGGACTTAACGTCTTCATCCACTTCATAGTCCAACAGGCAGCTTGGAACTGGTTACAGAGCTTCCAAACACATACAGTAAGCATCCTACCTCAGTGAAGCGTACACACAGTTCCCATACAGTTTACAAGTACAGATATAGACACTTCTGTTCCTTTCAAGATTATGTTCCCATAACATAGGCCAGCTTCGGCCACATATGGTAAAAAGAGCCTTCTACTTCTCCACATTTCCAACATTTTATTTCTTTTTCCTTATAAATTTTGCTAACTTTTGTGGTGTCATATACCAACGGAATATCATTTTATAACAATTTTCCCTTAATTCCATGCAAGATGTAAATTTAATACCTCTTCTCCACAGTACTTCCCAATCTTCTAATTGAATGTTATGCCCAATGTTTTGCATCCATTTAACCATGTATTCTTTAATAGATTTGAATTCTAGTTCCAATGTTAATAAGGTTTTATATGCATTAGAGATTTGTATTTCTTTTTGTTCTGTTAACATCTTATCCAATTCAGTCTGTTGATGTTCTATTCCAAAGAGGTTATTATCCATCTTATATCTTTCAAGTATCTGTCTGTATTGAAACCAGTTGCAGTCTATTTGGTCTTCCTTCAGTTCTTCTATTGTTTTTAATCTACTTATGCTTCCTTGAAATTTTATCAAGTCTCTATAGGTCTACTATTTTTCTCTATAATAATATTATAATATTTTTTTAACCCACCACTCTGCTCAGCAACCGGGGCAATGTACAGCAAAATTAAAACAACAGGAAGTTAAAATAATCCTTCCCAATCCTAACCCTCCCACCCCTTAAAACCACCCCTCTATTCAGCATCTCCATTCTTCTAAAGGCTTCCTGGGATGATACCCACAATGGAAGTCTTATATATAACTTCTTTTTTATCTCTTTCGATATATTTAGCATTGCCTTCCTGATGATATGGTTCCTGAAATTCTTATCTATTTTGTCCTTTCTATACCAAACTTATGCATGCAGTCCAAATCTTGTATCTACTCCTTCTAATGTTAATATCGTATCGTTATTTAACTGCAACCAATAACTTAACCAAATTAAAACAGATGAGTTGTAATTTATTCTCAAATTCGCTAGGCCTAATCCTCCTTTATCGTTTTCTTCCTGTAGTACCTTCCATCTTATCCTTGGTTTTTTGCTTGCCCATATCAAATTCAATAGGTCTCTATCCCAAACTTTAAACAATTTACCATTCTGTAAAACTGGTAAATTTTGAAATAAAAAGAGCATCCTTGGTAACACCATCATTTTAACTGCCGAGATTGTCCCCATGATTGGTAAGTTTAACTTTGCCCATCTCTCTAAGTCTTTCTTTATTTTTCTCCAGTTTCTATTATAATTGTTCTCTATCAAGTCAAGATTGTTATTTGTTATCATTATTCCTAAATATCTTGTTTTCTTTTGTATTTTGTAGTTTGAAATTTTTATTAACTCCTCTTGATCCTTTTTACTTCAGTTTTTTGTTATTATTACCAATTTTCTTTATTTATTTTTATTCCTGATATCTCACCAAACATCCATAGCTTTTCCTACAGTTTTCTAATTGACTTCAAAGGGTCTTCTAAAGTTAGTGCTATATCATCCGTAAAAGCTGATATCTTATATACTTGTTTCTTTATCTTTACACCGGCTATTTCCTTTTCATCTCTTATATTCTTGCATGATGGTTCTAAGATCATTATTAAAAGTAATGGTGATAGGGGACATCCCTGTCTTACTCCCCTTTCTATTTTTATCTCCAATGTCTTTTGTCCATTAATTATTATTTGCACTGTTTGGTTTTTTTATAAATTGCCATCCCTCTTGTATAAAGCTTTCCCCTAGATTGAGTTTCATCATAACTTCCATCATATATTGCCACTTCATGCTGTCAAACTTTTCCCAGCGTCTAAAAATATCAGGAGGAACTTTTTCTCACGATGTTTCTTGAAGTATTCTACAAGGTTCAGTATTCTTCTAATATTATTTCTGTTGTATCTGCCTGGCAAGAAACCTGATTGATCATGGTTTATCCATTCTTTTAGAACTTTCTTCAATCTCTCCGCCAAGATTGTTACAAAAATTGTATAATCTGTGTTCAGCAGAGAGATTGGTCTGTAGTTTTTCATCTCTTTAGGATCTTTGTCTTCCTTTGGTATTAAGAGTATGTTTGCATTAGTCCAAGACAAAGGTATGTCACCTCCTGCCATAATTTTATTAAACAGTTTCCATAGTGGTATCTCAAAGGTCTTATAGTAACTGGCTGAGAAACCATCTGAGCCAGGTGTTTTACCACAATTCAATGTTTTAATTGCCTACTCTACTTCCACTATGGTATTTTTTTTATTTTCAATATTTGTTGCTTCCCTTGAACTTTTCTTAATTTATATGCCAACCATTTTCCTATTTATCACTTTGTTCGTAGTATCGTTGTTTCACAAATCTTACCTTCTATTCTGTTTCTTGTGCTGCGTCTATTTTCATTTGATTTTGTAGAATTTTTAGTTCTTTTATCACATTTCTATTTGTTGGATCTTTTCTCGATTTTCTTTCTTTTTGTCTTAAAGCATCTTGTAATTTTTGCATTTTTTCCTGATATTCTTTTATTCTTTTCACAACTTATTTGCATTAATTCTCCTCTTATTACTATCTTACTCACTTCCCACACACTCTGTAGTGAGACTTCCCCATCCTTGTTTTTTAAAGTAATTCCTCAAAGCCACTCTTACACTTTCCTGTATATTCTCATCCTGTAATAGTGTTCCTTTAAGCCTCCAATTGTAAATTTTCCTCTTATTTCTCATCTTCAATCTTATCATGTTATGGTTGGAAATTGTCCTTGGACATACTTCTATTGATTTTATGTAACCGGCCATATTTCTAGATATTAGAAACATGTCAATACATGAAAGAGATTTATGCCTATTGGAGAAATATGTGTATTTGCTAGTATCATTATATAGATGTCTTCATACTTCTATCATTGATAGGTTCTCCATAAAGTCAAAAAATGATACAGGTAATTTACCTTGATTTTCTTTTATATTTTTCTTGGATGATCTATCTTTAAGTGGGTCAAAACCCCCGTTCCATTCTCCAAGACATATTATACTGTCGTATTCCTTGAGCAAGCAGGGATTACCAGCATTGAGGCCATGATATTGAGAACACAGCTGCACTGGGCAGGGCACATTTCTAGGATGCAGGACCATCGCCTCCCAAAAATAGCACTCTACAGTGAACTCTCCATGGTTCAGCATAAGAGGGGCGCTCCAAAGAAGCGATACAAGTACTCCCTGAAACAACATCTCAGGCTCATCCAAATTGATCCAGACATGTTTATCTTGGATTGGCCTTTTCAGTCATCAGCACGCTTGCAGAAATTGTGGGATGAGTCCTTCCTGAATATTTGTTTGCAAAGAAAAGCCAGAGAGAGACTTCTCTAATACTGATTCCAATATATCTTTATAAAATATGTCTCTATTTTCAGATGGTGCATATATCCCCAGTACTAGGGTATTTTTGTCCATAATAGTTAATTCAATTCCAATATATCTTCCTTTTACATCTTTTAATATTTCTTTCGCATTTAAATTCCTTTTTACGTAGATCACAATGCCTTTTTTTCTTCTTGATTGAATTTATGAATTCTTGTCCTAATTTTCTATTTCTTAGCAAATTTTTAATTTTTTCCCCCTTTATATGCATTTCCTGAATGCATATTAAGTCTGCTTTGGTCTTTTCCAAATGGTGGGATATTCCACATTCCATGATATTAAGCTGAGCTCCATTTTGTTTAACTTTATTTTATATATATGTGTGTGTGTGTGTGTGTGTATTGCTCTATTCTTTACCTATTTCCTCTTCCTTCTCTTCTTCCTTTTCGTCCTCTTCTTCTGTTCCTGAATATTCTCTTTCCTTGCCTCTTTCCTCTTATTCATCATCTTCCAACTCTTTCTCTTCCTCTCCATCCTTCTGACTCTATCTATACTTATCTACAACTTCTTCTTTACTACCTCTCATATTTTCAATTTCTTCCTCTTGTTCCTCTTGTTCTTTTTGTTGTTCATGTTCTTTATTTAGTTTTTCTTTTATCTTCCTTCAATAATTCCCACTTTTCTATCTGCTCTTTTCCATCTTTCCCCTCTTTCTTTACCCTTTATATCTTTGCCATATTTCACTAAGAAGTCTTTAGCTTTTTATTGTATTTAATCTATATCTCCTCTGTGGTAAGTGAAGGAAATTCCTTCTACTCTTTCCCATCTATACTGTATTCCCTTTTTTTGTAATTTGGATGTGATGAATTGATAGTCTTTTCTTTTTTTCAATATTTCAGCCAGGATATCTTTATAGATTGCCACTTCATTGTCTTCAATAATTAATTTTGTATCATTAGGTTTTTTCCCCTAAGATTTGGTCCCTTATCAAATTCCTCTTATAAAATATATCACGATGTCTTCCTTAGTATAGCCACCTTTGAGTTTATTCTAAAGATCTCATTAACGTCCATCTCCATCCTCTCTAGAGGTAATTCAATATATTCTGTAAGTCTTGGAATTAGTATTTCATAAAAGTCTTCTCCATTTCCACCAACCTCCTTAATTTTAGATATCTCTCTTAGTTTCATTTGGATTTCTAAGTCTCTCATCTGTCCTTGTTTTGTTCATTTCCTGAATATTCTGTTGTTCCTTCTATTTTTTTTGTTTTTGCATTCAAATTTTCTACTTTTTTGCTCAGTTGCTCCACATCTGTTATTTTATTTAGCTTTTTACCTAAATCCTCTAACTCTTTCTTGTTATCCTTCCTTATTTCTTTCATTTCCAGAGTAATTTCTTCTCTAAATTTCCTAAATTCTTGGAATAATCATTATTGTGTGTCTGATATTTCTGTCGATTGTCTTCTAGTTGTTAATGTTTGAATTTCTGTATTTCTCTTGGCAGGCATTTTACCTCTGTTTCCTATTTCCTCTATATTTCCAGTTTTATTATGCTTTACACAATATAAATCAAATCTACTAATAATCCACTTAATCCAATTAAAATATCCAATCACTGGTTTCTGTATGTCCTTTTAGCCTTAGCCACAAACCAGCTTTCAAACAGTAACAGATTTTATAAATCTTCCAAATATGCAACTATTTCAGCTCTAGTATTTTATTCCTTCCAACAAATATAAACAATATCAAGTATCCAGTATTATCCAGTTAAACGGATATATTCAAGATTTCTATTTCAGCAGGACGAGAAAGATAGTAACATTAATTAATTATCATTTATGGCAACCTTTACAATTTTCTCTCCTTTTTGCTTGTTTTGTTTAGTTATCTACTTATAAATCAAATTCCAGCTTATAATTCAAATATATCAATTTGTAGTCAGCAATATTTCTTAACCACCTAAATGCTTTTCATACATAACACCAACAAGTTAGAGCAACAATTATAATTCCATGTTTAAATTAAATTAAATTAAATTATCCCCTTCTCAAATTATTTTCAATCATTAATTTTACCCAGCTTACAAATACAAATACAAATACAAATACAAATACTAGGGTCTCACCCCTTCCTTTCAATACTGTTTTTCCTTTATTTTTTCCTTCCTTTAAATACTGTTTTTTAACTTTCCAATTTTAGCTTCTTTAAATTGCATATCTAAGTACCTTAATTGTTTTACATATCTACAGGCAAACAACTATATCCTCTCTAGCTTTAATATCACCACCTTCTCTTTTGTTAACGCTGATCACATCCTCTTGATATTCTTATTTTTTTTCTTTTCTCATTTAATTTATCCTTCCTATCTTTCCTCCTTCTAATACCCTCTTCTCCCCCCAGATACCTCCAAGCTTTAAATTTAAACTTCTGAATATTAAGTTACTTTATTCTTTTACTTCCTCTCTGTTCAATTTATTTTCAGTATCCTCGCTGTCTCTTTCTTCTTCCATTCTTTTCTCTCTCTTCTCTCTCTCCTGAAGTTGTAAATGTTGCTCTCTCCATCTTGGTCTCTGTCTCAGTCTCTCCAGCCTTTTCCTCCTGTTTCCTAATATTTTTCCATGTTTTTCTAATCTAAGTTCTCCTTCTCACCAATTCACTCTGCCACACACTCCCCCACCCATGCCAATCTGTACTTTCTTTCCTTTGTTTTGCTCTTCCTACTTGCCGTCTGTCCAATCTGCTCCGTTACTTCTCTCCAGTCCGATCCAAACCCTTTACTCCATTCTGACTCTTCCTTGCTTCTCCCTCTCACTGCCATATGATTCAGTTCTCCTACTCTCAGGCACCTCCATCCGTTGTATCTCCTTCTTTCTCAGGTGCCACCCATGACTACCACTTCAAAAATCCTCCTCCTTATTCTTCTTATTAAGGTTAGTTTGAAACTTAGTAAATTTTATAACTGTGCAGATAGACCTTGAAAGGTATTTACAGTTCAGTCCCCAGTGGTTGTTTATTGCTGCTCATTGAATTTATTTTTAAAATCGGTGAAGTTGCTTTCCCCCTCTCAAACAGCAAGGGGATTCCAGTCAGGGGTGTTGTTAAGCTTTGCAACTTTCTCAGTACTTGTGCCTCTCCTCTCCCCTCCTGAGGGAAGGGAGAAGAGCCCAACACTTGTGCTGACCCTTAGTCCAAATCAAGCCCCCTCTGGTTTTTCTTATAGAATAAAAAACTTTCCTGGCTGTGATGGAAATATATAATGCCAGCAAGAACACCTGACCAAAGACTGCAGTTACTCCCACCAAGTTACCTGCAGCCACCCGCAACTCTGTCGCCAACCGGAAGCTGGACTAGCTCAAAAAATCTTTGTGATTCCCTGTCACTGGTTTTTGTGATTGGCAAAACCTTATTTTTACTCCTTCTGCAAACAGAACAGTCCAAAAAAGCATTACATTCCTGAACCCTTAGATCATAACACATTTCTAACATTTGTCTTAACATGTTATAGCTTGGAAGACTAATTTGTCTATGCATAAAATGAATGCAGTTGTCATGTACTGGAACATTTCACATCACAGCCTCAGCTAGTGTTATCTTGGCCTTTGGCTTCATGCAGTATAGCTGATTTTAAGTACCCCTTAAGGAAAAGTTACAAAGTTTGTATCAGATTTAGTCAGATGAGAGCTGCACCCGCTATCTAAAATCCAGCAGTAAGCTCACTTGCATCTGTTTCTTGTCTTACCATGGCTGACACCAATTTATTTGCTCAACTAGGCTGTCCTCCTTTCTTTTTACATGATTTATTGCTCTGACAGTCTTTAGCTAAATGTTTTTAAAGCCGCAGACCCAGCAGGCTTTCGTAGCAACAAAAGCTGCCTCTGTGGCTTCATTTTGCACTTTAGCATTGTTGAAATTGTTGTTGTCTTTAACTCTGGGCTTAGCCTGTCATTCGTCATCTCTCCACTGCCAGCACTTTTCTTGCTCTTCAATTAGCCTTCCAGGAATGAAGTTGACACTCAAATCTGCCTTGGGAATTGCCTCGATGCTTATCCCATGATAAATCTAACATGCCTCTGGGAAACTGGGCCCATAACCTGATGCATTATGGCACACTGGACACTCTGTACATGATCAGAGAGATCCAGGCAGCAAAAATTGTAGCAGAGTAGCAGAAAAACCCATTTGCCCCAGCATTCCACTTAAGATGTCCAACAAAACTTATAGACACTTCGGTGGTGTCTAAAACTACTAAATGTTATTGGTACATGGTAAAATACATACAGAATCAACAGAAATCTCTCTGTGGCAAGAACCAGGACTTAACAGTTTCAGCCACTGCACAATCCAACAGGCAACTTGGAACTGGTTACAGAGCTTCCAAACACATACAATAAACATCCTGCCTCTGTGAGGCATACACACAGTTCCTATACAGATTACAAGTATGGATATAGACATTTCTGTTCCTTTCAAGGTTATGTTCCCATAACATAGGCCAGCTTCAGCCTTGTTTACACCAATAAGCCCCTTGTAGGCAAACATGTTGCTTTGCTTGCCCTGTGTCTCTACAGCATGCATTTATCAGATTGCATATCCCATCATACTTTGACAGAAATACACAATCAAAGCATTCTCGATGACCATCCATCCTCTGTTCAAAAACCTCCAAAAAAGGAGACTCCACCACACTCCAAGGCAGTGCATTCCACTGCTGAACAGTTCTTAGTGCCAGGAAGTTCTTCCTAATATTTAGATGGAATCCCTTTTCCTGTAGTTTGAGTCCATTGCTCTGTGTCCTAGTCTCTGGAACAGCAGAAAACAAGCTTGCTCAATATGACATCTCCTCAAATATTTAAACATGGCCATCATGTCACCTCTTTATCTTCTCTTCCCCAAGCTAAAGATACCCAGCTCCCTAAACCATTCTTCCTAAGTCATGGCTTCCAGATCATCCATAATTTTGGTCGCCCTCATCTGGACAAATTCCAATTTGTCAATATTCTTCTACATGTTGGAGGGAGGCAAACTACAGTGGGGTGGGGTAGGGGTAGGAAAGAGGAAACTCAAGAAAAGCAATTAGAGGAGCGGAAATAGATATGGAGGGCACAAATACCCTAAAGGCACCAGATCCTATCTGATCTTGGAAGCTAAGCAGGGTCAGCCCTGCTTAGTACTTGGATGGGAGACCACCAAAAAACACCAGGTGTTGTATGCTCTATTTCAGACAGAGGAACCCACAAGATCACTTCTGAGTATTCCTTGCCTAAGAAAACCCCATGAAATTCATAGGGTCACCATAAGTTGACAGACAATGTGAAGATGTGCGTGCACACACATACACCATAGATGTGGACATGGAGAAAGAGAGATATGGAAGGAATAGACAAACAGATAAAACAATGCATAGATATCAAGCAAGTGGTGCAAGGGCCACCATCATTCACTTCTTGAGTTGAATAATACGGTACCCTGGTACAGGCATAAAACAATGAACCTTATCACCAGGGAGTAGAAATATCTGCTGGAGAAGTACAGGCCTTGCTGCCACCCAGTACGTACAGCTGTGTGTGTGGTGATGTTCTGCTTAGCCAATGTAGAACAATACTTTAAAGTACCACATATATGACGACTTTTTCAGCCTGAAAAATCAGCTGAAAAGTCAAGGGCCATCTTATACACCAGATACACTGAGTCCATCTCGGACTCAGAAGGAAGGAGGTGGCTGGCTGCAGGGGGGGGAAAGCTTGCTAGCCACCTTATTCCCCCCCAATGCAGCTGCACTGGGGGGAGCCTTGCTGGGTGGGAGGGGCTGAGCCTCACCCCAGTCGGCTGGCCATCCCGTGATTCCCCAACCAACGAGGAGGCTGCCCAGCCTCCTCGTGCGTTGGGGAATCGTGGGAGGAGGGTGAACCCCTCCCCAGCCAGCTGGCCATCCTGTGCGATTCCCCTACTCACGAGGAGGCTGGGCAGCCTCCTTGTGGGTTGGGGAATCGTGGGAGGAGGGTGAACCCCTCCCCAGCCAGCTGGCCATCACACGCGATTCTCCTACTCACGAGGAGGCTGCCCAGCCTCCTTGTGGGTTGGGGAATCACGGGAGGAGGGTGAACCTCTCCCTAGCCATCCTCTTCAAGGCCATTGTTGCTTTCTGTATAACAAAGATGCATTTCTTTTTATGTGCTGCAAATTGGTGTAGATTTTTCCGCAACGTTTGTTTCAGGAGGGGTTTTTTTTTCCCTTTCAGAGAGTAAATACTGAGAAATGGAAGAAAACAATGGAAACCATTTGAAGGAGTAGAGGAGCTGAACACTAGCAGAATGATATCACCCCACCTGGGAAACAGCAAATACTAAGCAGTGCCAGTATCATTGTTGAACTATCTGTTTCTCCTAAATATTTGTGACAGAGAAAAATAATAATTCTTCTTGTTGATTTTTGTTTCTTAAAAACAGCATTTATCATGAATGAAAGATTCCAGTTCTTATGATGGGGTAGTGTTCATGACAAGTTGGAAGCAGGGTTGGTTTGGCTTTAAGTTATATTTACAAAGCATTTTTTTTGTTTCCTGCATCTTTTCTGTGTGTGCATATGTGCATGTGCACAAGTGCATATGTATGCACATCTTACTATTCTCACTCATTCTCCTTTGGTGACAGAGAAATGGGATTTTGCAAAAAAATTGTTCAACTATTTCCAAGATTAAAATAGTCAGGGGATTGTGAAATCGTATATGTGATTTTTCACCTGCATTCTGCCATCATGGAGACTTCATCTACAAACTCTGGAGTTCACAGCAGTGGAAAATTCCATCCCCTGGATTCCATACCATCAGGTATGGGTAAGGGGGTGGGAACTTCATTTCCTAAACATTACATCATATCATCTGACTGGAGAGCCAATCAGAGTTGGCAATGCAGAACCAATCAGAGATGACCACAAAGATTATTAAAGTTTTCTGAATCCTTTTGTTCTATGCCATGTGGTTGAGACTCTTGCTAACTAGCAAGATACTAAACTGTGATAACAGAGGTTGGGGGAAGCCAATCTCGCTCTAATGGGCTTGATAACATCAACAAAGCCCCAAAATGATATCTGAACCCTCAAGTAGGAGGCTTCTATACAAAAGGACTCTGAATTCCATCTCCAGAGACTTAAAAGCAGCCAGCTAGGGTGAGCCTGACCCAGCCATCCCATTGGGACATGATTGATGATGATTCTTAGCTTAGGGACTATTTAGCTTGTTGCATTAGTTTTTATGATTTCATAAAATCATAAAAGTACTCTGGACTGAATGTATCACTTCTTATAAACTCAAGCTATATCCTGGGCCTGAGGTTACTGTCATGTGGTCAGCCATGCTGCCAAGGCGGCACTGGAGAGGGGAAGGTGATCCCCGTTTACTAGATTAAGCCCAGAGGGGAGCTAACCGGGAAATTAAAAATGCTGTGGCCAAGGGGTTGGGATATTATTTGCCACACCCTGAAATCATGTCCAAGAGGCCCAAGCTTTACAGAGCAGATGGGGTTCACCTCTCGGATGCTGGAAATTTGTTGTTTTTGAGTGATCTTCAGCAGGGGTTGAGGAATCTTTTGGATGAGCTGGTGGGGGAAAGGGACTAAGCGGACGCTTGTCCCTTTCAATGGTGGGGAAGGGGGAGGCGTAGCTTCGGTGGGCACCTTGGCACCGATTTCGGTGAAGCTAGGGTCTCTGGAAGGGCCACTTCAGGTCGTGGGGCCTAAGGGGACAGAAAGAGACCTGCCTTGGGGTTTGCCTAAAGGATAATCCTTCACCCCAATCCATGGGGCTTGGGTGAGGGACTTTTGGGTTAACCTTCCAGATGCAGGCTGGCTGGAGAGCAACCCCAGGCATCTGGGGTTCCTCTCCAGGTCCCAGGTGTTTGCCTGGGAAGGCTGAGTGGTGTGGTCCAGCATAGACCTACTATCTCAGCTGGTCCCTCACCAGATTGCCTTCCCCAGCTGAAGATCTTAGAGGGAAGTAAATAGGTTGATTTAAATAAAAATACTTTATTTCACCCAATTTATTGTGTGTGGTCTCTTTATTCCGCAATTGACTGGCAATATGGCTTCAAAACCAGCACAGTTTGGCCTCCTTTACAGCCTGTACATTTTAGTGAGTAGCTTCAGACATATGTTTTGTGGCTGAGAAGGCCAGGTGCCTCCTTAGTCATGAAACTGAAAAAAAGAAGACTAATCTCCATCTTGCAAATGTAACTGAAGAGACAAAGAAATTGAAGAAATTTAATTATGCAGATGCATATATTTGGGACAGGTAGATCACTGTGAGGAGGAAAGAGGATGGCAAAAATACAATAAGCACTACATGCATTGCTTTTCAATGCTTTCTGGTCCCCAACCCCAGCTTCCTAATAGTTTTTGTGAACAGATAATTTGGGATTCTAGCAGAGATATTATGAAGCTGAAAAGGGTATACAGGGTTTGGAAGGAGCAGGTCCAGATACCAGCAAATTTACTCCCACAATGTCACTCATTACAAATAATCCTAAGAGAAAAGAAAACATGGTATCATTTACTGACAACCTCCTGCTTCCATGGTAAAACAGTTCAATAAAGCAGTTCAGATTGGGGAAAGTACTAGTAGATTTAAATGAAGGCATACAAACAAAATAGATGGCTCCAGCTAGGATGCATATTTAACATACTGGCCACAACTTAGTATGCCATCTTCAGAATTTTATTCAAGGGATCATCAGAATGTTTCACTTAAGAATCCCCCCTTTTACAAATATTCTCAGCAACGGGTGGAGCCTACAAAAAAAATGGGGACAACTTCTGATGTGATATTGTAGGTCTCTACAGCCTTGTCTACACTGGCCAAATAAAATGACCTGACCTCTTTGTATCTGCAAGCTGTCCAGATGACTTACGGCTTGAATCTGTGGCATTCAAGCATTTCAGGACTTTACTCGTCCTTAAAAAGTGGGAATTTACTGCAGATTCTAATGGAAAATCTGGACTTTTGTGTGTATATGTGGACTGCACTCCATTGTGATGTTGTTGTGGGGCTGAAGGAGAGGAGTTTTTTGGTGGGAAAACAGAAGAGGTGGGTGGAGAGGAGGCACCCTGGCCCAGTCAATCAGCTGACCCTTCCCTGCTGTTTCAATCCCACTTTTAGTGTTTCCCTCCTTTTTTCTTTTTCTTTTTGCACATGCAGCAGTTGTTTGAAGAAGCACATACCAGCATACCCATGTTGTTAGCTGCACACATGTCAGATTAATAGGATGCCCAAAGCCCCTCCAAGCCATGAGAAAAGATATATGTACATGTACATGTGTGGGGGAATGGTGGAAAACAGAGTTGTCATGGTCTTGTGGCCGCACATCACAGATGGGGATGAGTTTGGAAGGGGAAATGTGTGTGGACAGTGTCCCTGAACTCACTTTGGTGTGTGTGTGTGGTGATTGTGTAGGTAAGCCCATGGTTGCTATGGACCAGAGAAACCTGAAAATAAGCCAGGTTTTGCTGTCAGCGTAGACAAACCCTACGAGAGTCACAAAAGCAGCATTAAGGCATGTTGCATATTCCAGCCAACATAACACCCTATTTTTGTCCCCACTTCCACAGTCACTCATTACAGTAATTTTTCAGAATCAGGAGATGGAAAACAGTGATGTGGTTTTTATAGTTAGTAGCATGTAGGTAAGGAAGTTTTTCCCAACTTGATTCTTTCCAAAAATGCTGGTCCATAATCTCATCCACAGTGCACCAAGTTGGGGAAAACTGAACTATAGTGCATCTACATCAAAGATGAGGCTTTTTTTGATGATCAACCCCTGATGGTGGATTTCTCTGCCTAATTAGATTTATCATACCCACTCAGATTGGACACACATCCAAGTGTGTGTGTGTGTGTGTGTGTGTTTATCTGTGTGTATTCTTGGATATATGTCCAAATCAACTTTTAAAATATGGTGGGGAAGAGTTTCATCAGACAGCCCAGAAGTATAACAAGTACTCCTGCTAAACATTCCAGTATAATGAAAATATATCATTTTGTTTAAAAATAAACAACACTAGTATTATCCACTCTAAAAACTGAAATAGTTGTGCTCAGAAAAAATAACCATTATTCACATAGGACTTTATCAGACCAGACAAATATGGCATCATAACAATGCCTAATGAACACAAAAGGGTGCACATATCAAATTATGTTGTCCTTTCATGATCATGTCATGTCCAAAACCAATTCTTTTTTATTGACAGGCCAAGCCATTAATTGATTTCCTGTAGTGCTTTGTTGCCGGCATTGCCAGTGTTTGAAACTTCATACCATTTTTCTCATGGGAATACAGTGTCAATGACAGAACACTTCTGGGTGAGATCACAACAGCCAGGTAGGGGACACTGTTTTTATGACAGTCCCTCCCCCAGGGTACTTGGGACTTTTAAAGTGTGTTTCTCTGCTTTTGTCTACATTTTATGTCTTTGTTTTGCTTTAATTTTTCAATTTGCCATGCTCACGTCTTGTCATGAGAATTGGCGAGCTTTGGAACCTGGAAGTAAACAGAGCTCCATTCATGCTCTGTTATTTCCGGGGCTGCATTTCTGATGCTATTACAGGTAAGTCTGGGGTTCTTTTGCCAGTATAAAAATGTTTCATAATATGCCAGCAAAAGAATGTTTCAAGAGGGTAGTCTGATAAAGTACTAATTTACTAAGTATCCAATTCCATGTTTAAGGCATACAATTTATGAGGGTCACTATTAATGTGTGTGAGGGAGGGGAATGATGGCTAAGACCCTGTTTGAGGATATGTATGGAAATTTATTTCCCTGTACTTATCATCATGTGACTCTTGCTAGGGTCACTGAGAAGAAGCAGGTGTGACTAGAGTGGCTAGCACTTAAATCAGCAATCAGATGGGTAGACACATTGGGCTAAATTTGTTTGTTAACCTCAACTTGAATAGACTCACTGAATCAACAGGAACCTGAAAAGTGATGACTAACAATTGGAGTAAGGCCAGTGTCTCCAGCTCTGGCAGCTTAGATAACTTTGCTTGAAGCCTATCAAAGTAATGGCTATGCCTGTGCAAAGCTAGATATTCTTGCTGGTAAGAAATAAATACAGAGTAGCACAGACTGCTTGTCGACCTTCAGAATTACATATCCAGATGTTCCTGCACAAGTGAAGCTTCTGGTTTATTTGGCTTAGTTCTTTTGCATCTATTACCTGGCAAACAATATAGAAAGCAACTCTTAATAAAGATGAGGCATTCTTGGGAATGGTGTTATACTATCATATACCATACAAAGACATGGAAAAGAGAATAATGAGACCAAACAAAGAGAGCTTGGTTGAATGAGGGCCACTTTATTTAACCTACACCTATTTAAACAGTGTAGAACCTGGAAAGGAGTGGGGAGGGAATCATCTGAGGCAGGTGCCACCTTTGACTTTCTTCTCAGCCTTCTCCTGGATGAACCACCTGAGCCTCAAGGGCAACCCAATGGCTGTGTTGCTCCCCATATGGCCATTTGCTAGAAGGCAGACCCAACACCCCCCCCATTGCAGGACATATTGAGGGCAAGGTCCACCTCAAGGGTAATCTCCATCTCCTCCCCCGGGTCCCATGACTAAAGAGGCAAATCCAGAGCCCTGTCCTTCACCAAAAGGCTGCCAAGGTGTTCAGTGAAACTCTTACTTTGTCTCCCCCCACTACCTGCCAAGTGACTGCCTATTTAAAGACAGTGATAAGCCAATTGTCACAGTCCTCCAGATACAGTATGGGGTAGACAAAAAGAAAAAGGAAAAAAAAAAGACAAAAGCCAGAAACTTTGTACCTGGCCCCAAAGCAACCAGCTGCACTGCACTGGAGGCAGAAGAGTGGGCTAAAAGTGCCATCCAAAGAGGCTGTGAAGAGGGGAGGCAGATCTTAAAAACTTTCTGGCTCTCCCCCCAATACATAATGTCATGGCACCTTGGGCCTGATGCAAATAGCATTGGCCTCTGCTCCATGAAGGCCATCAAAGTTGACCTTCCCTGTCTGTGCCTGTCATCACGAGTCCAGAGTCACATATCCTTGTGTAACATATGCATATTAAAATCTATATTGTACAAAATTGATATAATAATGCCATTGTTCTGAAACCACAGAGCAGGTCAGCCTGCTACAAGTATCTACTGTTGGTTGACTTAGGTGCAAATACATCATTTCCACATTTGGAGGCTTGAATCCTGGATACACTGCAGATTGGGATCATCACGAGTGTTTCAGGAACAACCAGATGCAAATGCATGCCATGTAGCAATGGAACATGCAGGACACAGATCCCCTTGGAAGCACTTGCAACTCTAAAATATTAAATCTTGGTTGCAGCCATGATCAGAACATAGAAAAGATACTTGTTTGAACTACAATTCAAAGACAACTTCAGACAAAGTGGGGCTGTAGTCGAATTCTGAGAGCTGTGGTCCAGAAAAGAAAGTTTCCCTAAGGTCTGGGCATAGTCCCCCAATTGCTATTGCAAAGATTAGCTTCCTCACTGGGGAAAATTCAGTGCATTTGCTTGCACCACCTGCTATGATTTGTTGGTTTTTAAAACATCAATCACTTGAAAACACATTCACAATGACAATTTTGAATTAAAGGCGAATTTTTATTGCTGCTGAGGGACTTAATATGGCAAGAGCTATAAATATCAGAAGAAAGAAAAGGGACAGGTTTCGCAGGCTCCTTAATAATAGATATACAATTTGTAATAGGATGATTAGTGCAGGTGTATAATAGAAAGTTCCCCTTTCTATACTATTCATCAGCAATTGTTTTCATTAGAATTGCTGATGATATCATTTGCCAAGAAGAATAAGAATGGCCTCCACCACCACCTTGTTATCAATGACAACGGAATAGTCAGCACTACTTCATGTTTATAGGAACATCACATAGTCTTTGAAATGTCACTGGGGATTTCTGTATCAATGAAGGCAATATTGTCAAAGGCATCAGAAGCTGGCAAGGGGAAAAAAAAACCAGGAAAAAAGCAGCTGCAAATTCCCAAATTGGTTATCTACTTTTGCAGTCCTGTATCAACATACCTTCAAAGAAGTCTCATTGAACTCTATTTGATTCACTTCTGAGTAGACAGGAATATGATTGCATGTATACTAGCTAAGCCTAAATGTTGCCTTTTCTGATGAAAACAACTAAAAAGTTGTTGCTGTTGTTCCTTTGAAGATACAGGCAGTCCTACTCCTAAATTGGAAGCATGCTTAACACCATCCACCTGACACACTAATGGTCCCTCTTCAAGCAAAACAATCACTCTAGTAGCCGCTGACACAGCATGGGATATCTCAAGTGGCCCAAATTATAGAAAGGAGAATGTAATTTTCTGAAGAGGCAGACAAATTATATCATTAACATTACAATAAATAAATAAATAAAGTGAACACCTGTTATGGAACACCAGGCTACAAGAGAACCTGCTACAAGTGTTAAAACAGTTGGCAATTTTGCTGCACTTGCTAAAACTGTACACTTCAGGAGAGGTATCTCCTTCACTGGGCACTTAGCAGAATCCCATATGCCATTTTAGAATACTAGAGAATATGTCCTTTTAACACTGATCCACCATAGTGTTTAGAACTTCATTATATGTTACTCTTACCACATAAGACCTCTTTCAGTTGACAACTCTTCATCAGTTGAGATAAAGCTGGAGGAAATACAAATTAAAAGCACATTAAAGGAAGAGCTTCCAGCTATGTTTCTCCAGCCAACCCTTGTCCTGTCTTATTTAATCTGAGAGATAAGTTTTCCCTATAAGTGGAAAAATTAGCCAACAAGAACAACAGCTTAGTCGAATGTCCTCTTACTTAAAAGTATGTTCAACATAGCATAGCTGAACTTCAAATGTACATGCATAAGATTCAAGTGTGCAAAATTTTAATTAACATTTAAATTTTCCTGCTTATTGATGATATTATTATTATTATTATTATTATTATTACTATTACACTTTTATTCTCCCCCTTTCTTTAAAAAATATCAGCACTCAATATGGCTAACAATTAAAAATAATTTATCACAATATTAAACATTGATTAAAGGAACAGACTGAAAAGATGTGTCCATTAATGAAGTCTACGGTCCAAAAGAAAGCCAGTGTGGTATAGTGATTTGAGCATTGGACTATGACTGTAGAGATCAGGGTTTGAATCGTTGTTCAACCATGGAAATTCACTGGGTGACCTTGGGCAAGTCACACTCTCTCAGTCTCAGAGGGAGGCAAATGCATATCCCCTCTGAATAAATCTTGGTAAGAAAACCCTGTGATAGGGTCACCGTAAGTCAGAGAGGACTTGAAGGTGCACAACAATCATAATAACAACAACATGGCCCCAAAAGGAGAATACCTCATCCTGTCAGCTTAATGTAAGTCATTCCAGTTGGTCAGATCACAGATTACCTGTTCTATTCCTTCCTATAAAGCATTTAGGAATTTGTCCCATTGTAGCATTTCTGGTTACAAAACAGATTCATCCTTCATGCTTATAGTTTCCTGCTCAATGAACATATGCTCAAACTTCTCTTATTATTTCATATCTTTCTCTTGTCAATCATTATGAATATCTTATCTTTGGGGGGATTTTTAAATACTGTACTTATTAAGCATGTATCCAGTCCCAATTTGGAGACTATGTTCACTTCTCATCTGAGAGACTGATGAAGCACACACCTGATTCTGGCAGTCAACTCATCACACATTCAGGGAATACTTTGTTGTTGTTTTAAGTTTCTGCATGGAATAATTATCTTCCCTTACACCCCACCCCAAGAAGAGTTCAACCAGACAGTAAATGATGCAGAATGTTCTTGATTTACTGTTATTCCAAAATAAGTACCACTAGATGCAATTCAATATATTTTAAAACACTATGACATTATTGTTAGTGTTAGCAATCATCAGAGGGGGATTAGCAGACATTGGTTGCAAATAAGTAGGAAGGGAACTCTGATGGCTAGGTTATTAATGACCTACTGTAGATAGTGCTTTCTAGGACAGGCCATTTTAGTCAAAATGAACAGAACATACAACAAATTAAGAAACTTCAGTAATGTGTAACTTAGCAACTTAGCAACCTACTCCTAAATAAATATATAGATGATACCACACCCAGTCATAAACTTGTATTCACTTCTCTAGAAGTAAGACAAATGGCTTGCAATGGGGCTTAATTCTCAGTAGAAATAGAAAGAAAAACCTTGGCTGAATTCATTGCTGATCAACCATGGAAAGAAAGAGAGCAAACAATGGAGATTGGGTTGAAATGGGCCACTTTATTTTGACTATAGACTGATTTATCCTTTAACACCTGGGAGATGCTAAAGAGTGTAGCAACCTAGTGTGGGAGCAGCTAAGGCAGGTAATCTCACCCAGACCTTCTCATCAGCTTCCCCTGGGTGAAACACCTGAGCCCTGAGAAGAACACAAAAATTGGGTAGTTCCCTATCCACCCCACTAGAGGAAGGGCATCCTGAGAAACTTTTCCAAAGGTTAAAGTGAGGGCTCAGCCCTTAGGCTAGCTCCAAGGGAAATCTCATTCCCCACTCTCCTGGTCACATGACCTAAATATGCAACTCCAGACCCTCCCTTTCACAAAATGGATACCACTGGTGTGCACCCAATTTCTACTTCTCTCCCCCCCACTACCTTGTCATTCCTTAATTGTGAACGTCTAGTGTCAACCAAACCCCATATTATCTATTACATGGTAGAGCACCAAACCTCAAGCACCTGAGAGTATTTGGCCAGTATGCAAATGTCCTCACACCCCCAAGCGTAAGGAAGGCTGAGCAGCCTAAAACCAGGAGGCTGTGTTTCCTTGTCTATGAGGGCAATAAGTACAGATTTTCTCTCCATCCTGGGAAGGTGGTGTACTCCAGGAGTACAAAGTTTGAAATGCACACATGATGGGACAGATTGCATTACAATAAGGAGGTGTTTGTTCCCTTGGAGAGGAATTGTGCCAACAACTCCCACAAGTCCCACAATGGAGGGGTGGTAATGCCTGATGATGAAGGGGAGGCAGAGGAAGGTAAGTCTGACACTTCACATGCCACTCCAACACACACACCACCACAAACAAGCATTGAGCCTGACATGTTTCTGAAAAGGGAGCCTGACACAGGCAGAGATAGCAGCAGCAGTGCAAGTGAAGATGATTCAGGCAGAACTAGGGTGCTCATACCCAGAATGTCAACGAGGGTCAGAAAGGCTCCTGATAGGTTTGTTGTCCAGGAGGTCAGATTGTGCAATGTCATGACTGAGGAACCTGCAAGTTTTCAGGATCTCCTAAAACTTTCCCAGAAAGAGCAGGAACAGTGGAACTCAGCCATGGACTCTGGGTTCGACTAACTGGTTGAGAGGAAACTATTCCAGGTAGTAGATAGTCCCAAAGACCAAAAGGTTATTGGTTGCAGGTGTGTGTACAAGCTGAAGGACATGCCTGATGGGACACAAAAGTGTAAAGCATGCTTGGTTGCAAAAGGATTTTTGCAGGAGTGCTATACCAATTTTGACAAAACTTTTCCCCTGACAGCAAAGCCAGAAAGTCTTAGGATGCTGTTAGCCATAGCAGCCAAGAGGCAGATGGTTGTGCAACACTTTGATTTCAAGACAGCATATTTGAATGCTGATCTGGAGGAGACAGTGTTCATGGAGCAGGCCCCAGGGTATGATAGTACAGGAGAGAGTAAGGTGTACTTGTTGCGCAAAGCTCTTTATCGCCTGAAGCAAAGTGCACACTGTTGGAACAAGTGCATTCATCAAGTTTTGGTGTCACTTGGTTATACAAGGAGTGTTGCTGACTCTTGTGTATATACCAAGGGGGCTCGTGACAATCCTGTCATGTTAGTGATTTATGTGGATGACCTTTGTGTGGTGGCAAAGAGTGCCAATGATGTGAAGCAAGTGTAGGTGGAGTTGGAAAGACAGTTCAAGCTGAAGAACCTAGGGAGCCTGAAGTGTTATTTAGGTGTAGAACTAGAGAGAACCGGTCTTGGTGAGTTTTTCCTAAGCAAAAGGAACAAGACTGACAGTCTTGTAGCCAAGTGTGGCTAAGTGAGGCCAAGGTAGTCAGAACCCCCATGACTACACATTTTGTGAACTTGGAGGCAGAAAAGTGTTTTGAAAGGCCTGATTTGTATCACTCAGTGGTAGGGAGTTTGTTGTTCATTGCCAACAACATAAGGCCTGGCATAAGTTTTGCTGTTGGGGTGCTTAGTAGGAGGGTCTCCAAGCCTAGGAGGATGGATTGGAAAGCCCTGAAGAAGATAGATTTCTTCAGGGGACCAGGGACTTGTGTCTGAAGTTGACAGGAAGTTAGATGACCCTTGAGTGCTATGTAGATAGCTGTTTTGCAGCAGAAACATCTGACAGGAAGTCTGTGACTGGGTTGGTGGTCATGTATGCAGAGAGCCCCATAATATGGAGATCCAGAAAGCACAATTGTGTGGCCATAAGTACAACAGAAGCTGAATTTGCAGCCTTGTCTGAGATGGCAAGTGAGGTACAATGAGTAAGGCAAATGCTTGGAGATCTTGGAGAGCCATGCCACATGCCTGTTGAGGTGCACAAGGACTCTAAAGCCTGCATAGTGATGGCAGAAGCAGAGAACTTGAAATGTAGAACAAAATACATTGCGGTACACTACCAAAACGTGAAGCAGTTAATACAAGGTGTCTTTTATCTGTGTTACTATCCATCTGAGGATAACATTGCATACCTGCTCACAAAAGCCCTTCCAGCAGGAAGCCATGATGAGAAGGCAAAGAGGCTGGGCCTTGTCACTAGAGTGTAAAGTGAAAGGCATCTTAAGGGAAGGTTAACTGAAAGGCGAATGATGTCTAACAATGTATGTTGATGTTGTTATGTTGTGATGATTGCATGTGTCCTGTGCAGTAGTTTGACCATTTTGGAGGGGATTTTCAGGAGTTAGAGACTGAACTCCAGAGAAAATGGCCAAACAACTGCTGAACCATTCTGAGTCATGATGGCGGAGGAAAAGAAACTACCAAGTCATGCCAAGTCATGCTAGCCTTGGAGCCACAGCTGCAGAGAAGGGTTACTAGAGGGCATAGCTTCTGGAGTGCAAGATCTGATGTAATTCACCCATGTGGTTGAGTAAGCCAATGCCTGTAAGTGTGTATAAAAGAGCTCAGTTCAGAGCTCACTTCTTATGATTCTTGGATGTCTGGTGAAGCAGTTTGTCTGTTGAGTGTATATATCTGTATATATTGCAACTGCTTGAACTTGAAGATAAAAGTGCCTCCTGTTTATTTGATGTCAAAACACTCCGTGTGTGAGTATTCTTGGGAATGGGTTACTACTAAGACTGCTGAGATATTTTTTGGCTTCTGCCAGGGATTGAGTGTCCTATCATCCCTTGACATACCTGCCTCAAGCCAGTGGAAAGCATCTGCTTAGCTTCTATCCCCCCATGAAACCTGGCCAGCCAAAAGGGCGCTCACTCCCTGTTGCAGCTCTCCCAAGAATAATAGATTACCTGCCTCTGATAAGAGAATCCTATCAGCTCTGTGGAGCTCAGGCTCCTGAAAATTATCTGAGGATGTGGCAAAAAGCAGCCTAACCCTTAAGGCAATTCAAATTTCCCTATTCACCCATTTCCAGGCTCTGTCAATGCACCAACGTTCTCCTTCCTGCCACACCTGTGGCCTTGATGCAGAGTGTGCATAGCAGTTTGTGTAGGGTAAAATGAGATATGTGTACTGTCTGTGCTGTGCTCAGGGAAACAAATAACCAAGCATCCACAATTAAAAGTTCTAGCCTTAAGGTTAGAGACTCTGGGAAGATGATAACCTTTGGTTTAAGGAATTTGTGTGTCAGTGGATGATGGACAACCAATAGTTATGCAGCCCGCCAGATTTTGGTAATTGTAAAATGCTTTTAATGGATTATATCCATTAGGTTCTCAGTCTCAGCAATGACTTTGTATTGTATGCTTCATAGATTTCTGGCAATAAATCTTCCTGATGAAGCTTGTACTTTATGAGTTTGGTAATGCTAATACCTGACACTATCCCAGGTGGAATCTGAAATGGCAACAGTGGGCCTGATGCACCACCCAATAGATCACACTATGGCTGCAGAACAGGACTCAGTGGTTCACTGGCCATACCTTAGAATCTGAAAGAAACAACAAAAATAATAGCACAAATATTAATAGTGAAAAGGATGAACATATCCCTGGTATGCTGAAGACTTATACTGCCCAATCCTCTGAATGAGTTGGCAACCCATTCCCCTTGCTTGATGCAGTAGAAGAAGCCCCAATGGATACCAAATTTAACCCCTTTTAAACCCAACAAGGATAAGGCCCTGAAGATGATGGACCAGAACTGGTATTTAGGCAAGGGTGACAAATCAGCATAGCAAAACAAGGCTGCAACACCCTCACTAGAACACAGTCTTGCAGAGCACAAACCAGGCATAGCAACTCATTGCTGCAGGTCTGCAGCTGCAAAATGCACCTAGACTTGTGTTGATCTGTTGTGGATGAGTCAATGGTGAGGGTCACATGCTATCTTCCCAAGAGACTGTCCTGGAAGTCTAAGGCTTTTCTTAGTTTCTTACCCTTTGACTTAACCACCATCTCTCTTACTCTCAAAGCATCAAAAAGGCAGTCAAAGATGCTGTCTGAAATAACAGAACTTCATATTGTTTATTTTTATAATGTTTTTTTTTTCAATCTCAGTATCTCACAGAACCTCTAGCAACCTCTTATGGAATCCCAGGGTTCCAGGGAACCCTGGTATAGAGGATATTATATTGCAGACACTGAAAGGTAAATGCCCTAACCAACCTCATAACCCTGGGAGACCTGGATAACAAGGAGTTAATAACCTGTACCATGGACATGTTGTCACACCAGAAATGAACTTAAGAGTTAGCTAACTCCTCTCAACTGCAATAAAGTTGGGGAAAAACTTGTAAAAATGTAAGGTCAGCCATAAGGCCAGCCTCCACCCAATCACTAAACCAGGAATGGGCACACCATCATCCCATGAAATAAACTCCAAAGCCCACTGACTCTGCAGCATCTGAATATACATGTAAGACATCCCAAAGATTCAACTCCTCATGCCAAAAAGATATCCCATTAAAAGCAGTAATAAATTCCAGCCATACTCCAAGATCCTCCCTAATCCATTGCATGAGACTAAGCCTGTGATGTGTTTTGCTAATTCCACCTATGGTGTCACAGAGATGCCTGATGAAAACCCTACCAGGAATCACTGCATGGCAAGCAAAATTCTGATGACCAATTACCTCCTTAAATTCCCTGACTGTAGCTTTCTTCAGCATGGGAAAAGCAGAAACTCTCTCCTTCATACCCTGCAATTTCTCTATGGGCAATCTACATAGCTGATTGACAGTATCAGTACTGATATCTAAAAATATCAGCTGGTGTGAAGTATTTTCAGTCTTTTCCTGAGCCAGTAGAACTCTCAGCTTCTGTGCCAAGGAACAAAATTTAGCCAAAACGGAAGCACATTGATAGATCTTAAACTGCCCAATGAACTTAAAACATCATCCAAATATGTACGAACCCTCTTTTCCTTGCCCTCATCCTACTTGCCCATTCGAGGAAAATTCTGAACTTCTCAAATTTTGCACAGGAAAGCAAGCACCCATATGAAGGGCCCAATAAATGTAAAGCATTCTATCAAATGAGAAGCCTAGCAGCTCAAATTCCTCTGGGTATGTGAAGTCGAAGGCTTTCATGGCTGGCATCCATAGATTTTCCTTGTTTTTTTCCTGGGCTCTGAGGCCGTGTTCTATTCAAGGCCTCAGAGCCCAAGTGTTATTCCAGGCTGCAGAGCCCGGGAAAATATGAAGGAAAATCCTCTGGGTGTGTTGGTAAAAGGTGAAATGCTGACTTGATTTCAATCTCACCAGTTTTGTCCTCACAAATGAACTACCCTCACTTCCACATTGAATGAAGTGTACTTCTCAGGTCTCTGGCTACTAGTTAGCCATAGTTAGGGTTGTTGTTGTTTAGTTAGCCATAGTTAGGCCTGCTTTTATCAGCCAGAGACTTGACATGAGTGAGATGCTGATGGGAGAAGTTTGGCTGGAATGTGCTTAGCCTGCTGCTTTGAATGCTCAAGGTCATTTCGGCCTGGGAAGAAAAAGTGAGTTAGAAACAGTGCTGCCAACACTCAATTAGTGCAGGTGGAATGGGGAAGGGTGGTATCAAAGGGGGGAATTGAAACCTTTGCATGATGCTATAGCTACGGTTCTGGCAGGAACTTGTCAAGTCTGTCAATGAAGTGCTGCTGTTCACTTTGATACCTTTGCAATAAAGCATTTGAACTAATGCCTGTTGTCCAAGTGATTGAAATCTGATGGGGTTCATTACAGTACTGTATGGTACACAATTCAGCAGGAACAGCATTATTAACTGACTCATCTTTCAGATAGGACAAATGGTAATAATCCTTAATTCACCAGGCACTTTCCTTAGCTCAATGCTGAGAGAAGACACCCTTAAGCTGGGAACAGGGGGTGACACGAAGGGACTGACTATCCTCCCCTCTGAGATGTTCTGACTCTTTTCCCTAACTACATGTTCCATGCCTACAACTGATTTTAAATTCTTAGACTTATAATGACAATGGTATCCTTGAAATGGAACCCAAAACTTACCCTAAACCCTTCCTCCAGATAATACACCACTACACAATCAGGGTAGCAAAACTGACAATCTATGAAAATTAATGGGGGTGGGGGAGCATTTCCTGACCTCTTCTTACCTGATTGTTGCTCCCTGTCACTACCTGATTGACTTCTTCCTTTGGGACAATTCCAAAAGGAATGGCATCTTCCACAAACTGAATATTCATGAACTTACACTGGCGGAGTGTACATCTATCCTAAACACCTCTACTGATGTGTTTTAGTACCAGCAAAGTAACCTCTACTGCTGTTCTTTGGTACCCTGAGATTTAACTAATGCACCTTCTTGGGCCTTCTGCCCAATATGACCACTGTGCAACCACTTGCCCTGAGTTGGTTGTGCAGGGATCATGATTTACATCCACAACTGTGGCTGCACTTAGTCCCATCTGAGGGTGGTTAATGACTGCCCTTCTATGGAAAGACTTGCCATAAAGCAGCCAAGCTGGGCCATACAAATCCATGTAGGCCTGATAAAAAATATCCACTTACTGGATCAAGGAAAAAGCTCACAAAGGCTGTGCCCTAGAAATAACCTCAGCATGTATCAAAAAGCCAGTCAACCTATTTGCCCAGGTCCTATCAACCATGTGTTTTCCTCAGCTTTTCTTTTCCTTGTCATCCATCTCCTCCTTGTCCTTCTTCTCCATCTCATGATAAAGCAGGGTGAACACATTCATTTATTCATCCTGCAGTATCTTATCACTTGTGGACTGGAGGAGTTGATCACCCAAAGGAAGTGTCTGCTAATGGCTGAATAGGAAACCACATTATAAACACCACTAGGTGAAGGGACCATGGTACCCCAATCCCTACCCTGCTGTTTTTGAGTTGCTGAACTAGTGGGATAACTGGACCAAGGAGCCCACTTAGGCTGAGCCCACATCCCTGCAGGTTGTGTAATTAACGTGTTCCCCACAGCTCCTGAATGACTGCTGGCACCATGCATGCTAGGGTGTCTAATAGGAGCACCCTGAAGTCCCCAGAGTCAGTTATAACTTCTTGAAATCCCACTAGCTATGTCAAAAGCCTCATCCAAACCCCCTTGAGCCACCGAGGTCTTTGCCAATCCACCAAGGTCTCTTAGAGAAACCTCAAACACTGCAACATCACCATCATCAGCAGCTATGGTAAGTCGTGTGGGCTCCTCCTATCTCCTCTGTCTCTCTAAGGCATCAAGACAAGATGTTAAGTACCAGCTTTCCCAAATTCATAGAGCACAAGCTTCAGGTTGCATCACAAAGCTTCATTGCTATAAATCCAGGAAACATACAATACCAAATCATTGCTGAGACTAAAGGCCTAATGGTAACTCCAGATTAAAAGCATTTTACAATTAACAAAATCTGGTGGGCTGCATAGCTATTGGTTCTCCATCATCCACTGACACAGGCATTCCTGGTTATCTGTTTCTCCAAGCACAACCCAGACTGTTATACATACCTCATTTCACCCTACAAAAACTGCTATGCACATTACATATCAAAGCCCCAGGGAAATTAATGAATATGGCAGGAGCAGGAGCAAAGGGACTGATCATGACACAAGACAAGATTTGGCTAGTAACCTTCACCTTATTAAATCCCTTGGGACCTTTATGGGAGGTGGACGTAACTGCTTTGGGGTAGTGTTAGCCTTCTCTAAGGCCTCCACCCAGGCCAAAATGGCCACCAAAGTGCCACCCTACTCAGGAAGATCTCTTCTGAGGCAGACACTTTAATACTTACGTCTTTGCTGGATCCTTGTCTTTTGACCCACCACTACATTTTTTTTGTCCCATAACCAGACCTACACTAGGACAATAGTCCTTGTCCAACACTCAAACCATACAAGGGCTATCTGCTTGTTTAGGCAAACTAGCCCAACTAAGACCTGACACAATTCCAGCTGATGCCTATAGCTTAAATAAGATCCAGCTAAGATCTAACTTACCTAAACCAGGTGTATTTGGGCCCAAAACACCCAGCCAAGCCTACAATGGCTTATGGGCCTAACTGGGACATAAACCTAGGCCTGAGTGGGGTCTGTGGGACATAACCATGACCACCTGAGTCCTATATCCACACAAGGCTTACAAGAGGCTGAAAGACCTAGCACAATCTCACAAAGGCTACAGGTGTGATTGTGGCCTAAATTGGTTAACAAGGTCCTACAGTTCTAACTGAGGCCTAAAGGCCTAATCATGGCCTACACACCACATGGTGGTCCAACAGAAGCCCATAGGCCCAGAAACCCACAGGAAAAAAGGCCCAACAGGCCCAATAGCCCCAACAAAATCCCAAAGGCTTGATGAAAGACCTCATAGGTCAGATGTGGTATGCAGTCTTGGCCTACGCTTTCTCAGCCTAAGGCTGACATGTTGAAGTCTAACTAAGGGCTGTTGGCTTAACAGAGGCCTGCAAGGTATATCAAAACAACTGTCCTGTCTTGGGAGCCAGCCAGGAGCAAGTAAGTAGGGAAGTCTATCAGGTGAGCAAAGCAGGAGCTTACCAGCTGACGTGTCATTATCAGAGTCCAGGCAGCAAACAGTTATCACAGTAAGACAGTAAATCCAAGGTGTCAGTCTGAGGGAGTATCCAGTAATGAGGTTCATCTACAGAGCAGAGTCCAGAAGTCAAGTAGGAGGAGCCCAGAATCAAGAGAAGAGCACTGCTTCCTCCAGAAAGGTGGGTTGTCAGAAAAACCTGGGCAAGAGGGAGGCAGGCATATTTATGGTCTGGAATCCTCTCTTAGCTGTTGCCTGATTGATGAGCATTTGGTATAAATCTTGCAGGATCTTCTGTTTCTGTCTGTGTTGAACTGCTGTCAGTATCATCTGGTTTCTATCTCTGTTTTTGTGGCTGCTGGGGGAGGGTATCCCTGTTTTTCTCTGCCCTTCCACTTCCCTGTCAGGATCTGCCTTGGGGTCCTAAGAACTACACGTGACACCCTCTTTGTCTGCCTCACTGTCTGTGTTGTAATCCAAACCAGGGGTCTGACGGGGGGACATGACAACAACGTGGTCTCCTGTCTGGGCCTAACTAAGCCTATTGGCAAATAACAGGCTATAAAAGCAACCCCACCTGTTCAAACCAAGGACTACTTGCCCAATCATAGGTTAAAGGTGCTGTCGCCCAGCTCTAGCCAAGGCCTACTGGCCTAATCAAAGCCTAGGACAGTTAAATTCTCCCAGGCCAAACTACCCAGACCACACTGCATGCCTGGAGACTATCACCACTTGAAAAGGCCACCCTCCCAACTCATGGACCAGATGCCTGTGGGAAACCTGATCTCACCACAATGAAGCCTACAAATTCTTGCTGCTCTGTAACCAGATCCCCCCTCTGACCACCCTCAAACTATTCCACCACCTTTGGCTACTTATACACTCTCCTCTGACTCTGCTGCTCCTCCATTGGCTTGCTGCTGTTCTACTCTGACTGCTTGCTCACTCTGCCAATCCTTGACTGCTTGCTTGCCTAAAGGATCTCCTATGACATCCAGTCGAAGAGGGAGAAGAGTGACGTGAGCTTATAAACCCTCCAAGTCCATCCCCTGTGCTCTGCATCATGGCACACTGCATCATGATACAATTGTACAGCCTCTTCTCCATTTGAGGCCAGGAAAAACATTTCCTTGTGCTTTGCTGTGCCACATGGGAGGAGAGCCAAATCTGTCTGAGAATAAAAAGTTTAACACTTGTGTACATTTTTCATGCATTCTCACATGTGTCCTTACATTTTGAATTCTGTTTGTGTACAGAAGACATTGGTCTTTTGCATAATGTAATCTTCTTGCACAAACACAAGAACAAAACAATAGTTTTTGCGCAAAATACTTTTTCTCTCTAACTGAAGGCTGGGGGAAAATTGTGGCAGTTGCACATTTTCAATAGTGTGTTGATGTGTCTTTATGAGCACAGGATTTATTACTGGGGAAAGAAGATTTGTAAATAATATTTACATTACTAATTACACATGCATGCACTAGGAGTAGTCTCCACCGAATATAGAGGTACTTATTTCTGAAGAAACACATATGTGTTTATATAAAGATAATGACCCTTTGTGGAATGAGAATAGGACCATAACTAGTCTATTTAAGTGGCCATATGGAAGAAATGGAAAAATCCAGATGATATTTTTATCCACATCATAGTTATCCTTCAAAGAAATAAAATCCTCATCCAGTGTGGGATCAATTATGGGTTTCATTCCTATTTGAACAGCATGAGAATATCACAAATGCACAGCTGCACTTTAAGGAATTAGAATCTAACACTAAAAGCCCACTAAAGAACAGGATTAAAAGTAACAGATGTGATTCTCAGTGGAATTACAAACAAACATGTTTAAAATTACAGGAAATTCACTATAGCCTGTTAGTCTCAGAAGAAACAACTTCTCCACCCAACCCAGTCCAACTTCAAAGTGGGTTGTTTTCTTATGTAATTACTCCCAGAATTTTTTCCATATGCAGTTTTGAATGCAATTCTGAAAACCCAAACACAGCCATTATATCATGCAGAAATTAACATCCACAAAGACAGCAGGAACACGTGTTATATTCAGGTGTTATGGATGTAGGGAATGTGAGGAAGGGCAGTATGTCCACCACTACTTCCAGCACTATTCTCACATGAAAAGGACTTTTATCAGACATGGCAAAAACTGTGTCACAAGGATGGGAAGAGAATAGAAACGGGCAACATTATCATACAATGTCATCCTTCAGCCATTCCTGGGGCATATCATGGGCGTAAATAAAGTGTCCCTTTTTAATGATGGCTTATCCAGTCAATAAAAAAGTGACGCCTCATCCACGCCAACACTATGCCCCGGGAACAGCTGAGGACATGGGCATCTGATAATGTTGCCCTTTCTGTTCTTGTCCCATTCCTCTCATTTGATTTGGGATGCATTTTTATTTTATTTTATTTTGCTACATTTCCCCACTCCTGATAAAGTCCTCTATCTATGGATGTGGGTTTTTTTGTGCAATTTTTCTTCTGAAAACTCAGAATTCCAGATAGTGTGGAGTAGGGATAAAACAATAAACTCCATTATCCATTTAGTGGCTGAAAAATGGTTTTCCTGATATTTGGGAAACTTGATCAGATAAAATAATGCAGAGGCAAAAAAATATATATCACAATTTACATCCACTGTGTACACATCCTCCAGTCTTTTAATAAATTATTCTATCCAGAAATACACATGGGTTTTTGCATGAAAATTGTGGGGGACAGTGAAAAAAAAAAGCTTTTTTAACACAACATCCCACTTTCAAGAAGTGTGTGTGTGTGTGTGTGTAAAGAACCATTAATTCTAAAAAAAAAAATTAAAAAAATCACATTCACTTCTGGAAATAGCAGAGGCAGCTGCACAAGCAGGTGAATTTTCCACAAAACACACAAAAAATACACATTTTTTTCTGCACACAATAATTTCCCGAAAACATCAGGACGTTTTAACACCAAGTGAAAACTGCACACAAATGTTTACTTTCTCCCTCAGTGGAGATAAAATGGTAGGAATACTGTGTTCTGACATATGAGGATGAAACAGGTGAAGAATTACATCCCTGTTGTAGTGAAGCTCCATTGACAGGAGGTGGCTCTCTTTTCATCCTCCCCGCAAAGAAAACACAACACAACAAAACAAAACAAAACAAAAATTCATGAGAGAAGGGTGCTGGAGGCAAAGATGGAAAGGGCTAGCATGCTCTCCCTTTTCTTCCTGCCATGCTTCTTTTTCCTACATTCACAATGGCCTTGTCTACATGGGCCAAATGAAATGACCTTCCCCACTCCTGCAGTCCAGACAGTGCAGGGGTTTTGCTCCAATCCTATGCCAAACTGTCCAGATGACATTTGGGGAGTTCCAACAAGAATCTGTGGCAAATACCTCTTAAAACAAAGCAGACACATAGTAAAAAAGCACACAACATCACCATTTGCTGTGGATCTTCTGGAGAAAATGGTGAGTTCTGTTACCCCAATGGTGTGTGCATGGCTGCATATGTGGCCCCTGCAGTGCCTGATGCAGCCATTTCCTGGCTGGGTCACACACATCGTATCAGCTCAGGTTGTCGTGAAGCTCCCAGCCATGTGACTATTGCTGGGCACCTTGTTCCTGGCCTTGGAAGACATGACTGACATGGGGAAGAGAAACATTAGTTTGCATGTGGGTTGTGGACACTCCTTCATTGCTGCAACAGAAGGGCATGTAACAGGGGGAAACACTGTGGGCCTGGAGCTGGAATACTCTGGCCAGAATGTGGAGTATTCTGGTCAGTGTAGACAAGCCTAATGTCTCAGTAGGACTATGTTCTCAGAATATAGCGTACAAGACAAACAGAGTAACAAGACCTGAGCAGGGGTATTGATGACAGGGTAACTTGGAGGCTTCTTATTCATAGGGTCACCATAAGTCGGACTCAACTTCCAGACAATTAACAACAACACTAGGAAAGAGGTGAGATGGGGCTGAAACCTAAAGGTTGAATTAGGGTGTCAAATGCAAATGAAGACAGGACTCACTCTTGCACATTTAATAGTTGTGCATAAGAGGGAATTTTGACAGTTGTAGGATATAATGCATTTGCTGAAACCCCTATTTCACAAAAGTCCTGAAAGTGAATTTTCAAAGACACAGGGTTTCCTGCTGGAATATCCTAGCTCCAGATCTGGCCTGTTCCTCCCCCATTACCTGGAGAAGGTGAGCTGCAGCCAAACAGTCTGTTGCTGCAACTGCCACCAGTCCATTACTGCAGCTGACGGTGGCAGCATTTTCCCTGCTGACACAGAAGCCAGGAAAGGGTCCCACAACATGTGATTTGCAGACCTCCTGAATGTGACCAGCCTTGGTCACATGCTGAGGGATCCCTGCCCAGCTCTCTGTGAGAGCCAGGGAAATGGCAGAGGCAGCAAGGGGGAAGCCTGCTAGACAGGCCCCATGGACTTGTGGGACCTGATCTGGGTTTGGGCTCACAAAAAATTGAGTAAACTGGGTATTATATTGTAATATTTTATCAAGCCCTATCCTGGCTTGCCTCCATTACAACCCTGTATCTGCCCCAGGGGTGGTGAGATCTGCCAGGGGGCAGATTAGGGGAAATGCCCTGTGTCAACTGGACTGTAGGACTCTGGAATGGGGGAACACCAGGGTATTGTGCCTGTGATGATAAGCCCATAGGCATGGTCATCTGTTTCAGTGTAAAAAGAAGGAAGAGGAAGGGGAGGGAGATGTCTTCTAGTAACTTGTAGAGGATGGATTTGAAAAGGAGTGCACAGGCATGAGAGATGTAGAAAGGGATCTTTGATTGAAATCAATGTGATTTATTTTTTATTCCAAGTACACTTTCTTACAATCAGGCTACTGAGATGTTAGAAGGGAATTCAGGAACTTGCTGCCGAATATGATATAATGAGTCTGAACTGAGTGAATACAAATGCAGTTTATAAAAACACTTGCTGAGCACAGCATTTAATTTTGGAACTAATTATTAGGCAAGACATATGACATCAAAACAGCAGTAATGAGAACATGCCTGAAAGCATAGTATGGTCTATTTACTTGTTTAGATGCCACTTTTTAGAACATAGAATATCTTATAAATAAGGCCACATATGTGGTAAAGAACAAATTCAAGGCCTTTCTGTTCTTTTGACTTCCGCTGAACAATTTAGAGCTGTATAACTTCAAGTTTCAAAATAATTTATGATGTCTTTATTCAGCAAGGATGCTCATACATACACCAAAATGGAATCACTTCAGGATAATTTATTTCAATGTTAAACAGGAAGATATTTTCCCCAAGCTCCCTGCACTCCCTTCTCCCCCAGCTATTCTGCCAAAATGGCACAGTTAAAACAAAATTTTCCTACATTCTGCCCCACCCACTCCAAACGGGGGGGGGGGAGAGAAGAAGCCCAAAACGACCCAAATAGTGACCAAAAGTGACATGATATCACTTTTGTTCACCCCAGATGGCGGCCAAAATGGTGTGCCATGGTCCTTTGGCATGGTCAAAAATCAGATGGTGTGGTTGTCTCAGCTCCAGAGCATGCCCACCACATCGTAGAGAGAAAGTAAGACTACGGATGATGGAAAAATAAGCCACATGATGTATCCAATTAAAATATACTAAAGTCCCCCAATGAGAAAATGCTGTTGTAGTTTATTAGATTTGTCAGTGCAAGAGACACAATCCTGATATTAGGAGATTGATAAACACTGATTTGAAACATGTAAGGGCTAAACTGAATTCAGAATCAAATGAGGAGATGCCTACATATAATCTTTTCCCCATCTTGATTTTTTAAAAGGGGAGTATATCTAAAGCTACAGTTATGAAGAATAAAATAATATAGTTCAAACCAAATTGGACAGCTGTTCCCAAGGGAATGGGCAAGCCTGTCAGTTTTGATTTCTCCTACATGTAAATTTTGTGAATTTTGATACTTTCTGACAAACAAACAAACAAAATCTTAAAAGAACATTCTCACAAATTCTCTACTCATCAGCTATCCTGAGAAACATTTCATCCTGTTTTTTTTAGACTGAACATCTGATAAAGAGGACTAGTCAAGTCTTCTGGGGAGTTAATTTTATTTGTTTAGCTACTGCTCCTGTACTTTTAACAGCCAGTTAAAACTTGGGTGAAAATTTTATTTCCTTTTGGGTTTTTCAATCATAATTTTCCCCCCAAAATTCAAATATGAGAGGTAGCAAAACTGAGGGTTTTGACCCACCCTCCTAAACACTAAGGGTCAACATAGAAGTGATGTTGAATGCTTCATCATATTTCATGCATAGGTTTTGTAAATTGCAGAAAGCATCAGAGGTATATGTATGGCAACTCTTGGAACTTGAGCAGGTGGAGTGAAGGGGGATTTGACTCCTTAGGTTCCTTGTTCCATTTCTGATGGAGGGGGTCTTTTTTTGAGCTGGAGTTTGCCTTGGGAAGAAATCCCCTAGTGACACCAATCACTTCTGTAAATACCAGAATGAAATTGCTTCCCAATACAAGTCCTAGCTTCAGAAGAGGAGTTTTCTTCAGGCTTGTAGTGGACAGTGGAGGACAATTACATGGTGTGATCTCAATTTTTGTTTTATCTCATACTAGGGATGGAAAAAATATTCACAGTTATTCATTTCCTAACTCCCCCCACCAAAAAAAGGTTTCCCTACGAAGAATAGCACAGGGGACAGAATTTTGTACAATTTTCACCTGACATTTGTATTCCTCGAAATGTTTTGGGAAATTATTTTCCCAATGAAATCCATGCCATTTTGGTGGAAAAGACACAATTTTTTTCAAGCAAAAAGTTAGCATATTCTTGAAACACATGTTTTATGCAAGGCTTGTGAGGGTTTATTGCACAGGAAGACATTTGTGTGTGAGAGAGAGAAAACCATGTGCATTTTGGGAAACAATGACTTCAATTCAACATCCTCTCAGCATAGCATAATACTGATATGCAGACTTTAAGCTATGTTGTCCTTTATAACACCCCCTGACTTATTTAAATGCCCCAAAGCCACTTCACAAATACATTCCATGCATCACAGTGAGCAGGCAGGATTGAAGAAGTTTCTAGCTATGCTCCCCCTTACCAGATGTACAATGATGACATCAGCACTGAGATCTGTGGGGGTTGTCTAGGGATCCTAGTGCTTCTGTAATATGGGTGGGGTTGCCAGATGCTTCTCTGATTCTGCTTGCTGCCATGAAGCACAGAATGGCTGTGTGAGATGGTTTTGGAGTTTTAGAATAAGTCACAGGTGATATATGGGTCAGCATAACAAGGACTGCATTTGGATATTTATGGCATGCTGAGGGGAAGTTGAATTGAGTTAATATAAGTTGGGAGCTTTGAGGTGCTGTGTTGATAGAAAGGGAATACCAGCCCTTACAAGGCCTGAAAAATGACCTCTGCATAAATAAAGGACATACAGATGTCTATACCTGAATTCTGGCCAGTGGGGTTCCCCCCAATCTCCCCCTGCCACACAAATTTCATGTTAAAAACCCTCCAGAAATAGATTGGAATATTGTGCCAAAAACATTTTGTGCAAGAAAAAGCCACCTCTTCTGCACACACAAAAACCCATGTATGCTTCTGGAAGTAATGTTTTGTTTTGTTTTTGAATAAAAAAATGTGGGGTTTTGCACAAAAATCTGTGATTTTCAGACAAAAAATTCCCATGTGGATCTCTGTGCACAAGAAGCACATGAAACACTTTGGAATGTGTGAATACCAAGTGAAAACTTTGCAGAAATATTTGTTTTCTCCCACAGCAGAGACAAAGTTGTGGGAATTATGTGTCCTCCCATGCGGAGATGAAATAGTCAAAGATTAATATCTATATCTTGCTGTCACACACAGCACTGTTATTTGCATATTCTAATGCAGTCCTTTGTGAAGAGAGTCTATTCTGGCATCAAGATAACCAGTGAGGAAAGCTTTGCCTTCTACCTTTCTCCATTAAGAAGCTTATAATCAAACTGGAATATGTTCAGCCACAAAAGGGAGATACAAAGGTCATAAACAGTTTTGAAATCAAACCTGTGACTATGATGAACAGTTGAAGAGGCTGGATATGTTTTCCATGGAGAAGGCAAGACTGAGAGGTGGTACAATAGCTATCTTTATACATCTGAAGTGTTGCTATACAGAAGATGAAGCAAGGTTGTTTTCTCTTGTTCCAGATGATGTTTACGGGGAGGCAGGATTCCTGGCAATAAAGTGGCAAGAAGTGCCATTTTGGAGTTTAATGTTGCTGACTGTACATTTTTTCACTGCACTGAGATGACCAAACAGCTTTTAAAAGCAGAAAGTTGCACTTGTGCACCTTAGAGTTAAAAAAAATAATACTGTGAAGCAACAACAACTTGTTGAGAATAATAACACAATTAATTCACTCTTGGCCACCATGTTGATTCACAGGCATAGCTGCATGTGAACTTTAAACATGGATAGCTTCGCATACCAGTGATTTTGACAAAGAATCATGGAGATAAATGAACACTGCTGTGATTTTGTGTTAATGCACAGCAATCACCATTATATCTTCTTTCTAGACAACCCCTTGATCTGGTGAGAATGTTGGCATATAAAAGCTCTGGAGCAGATAGTTACCTGGTCTGAAGATTCTAAGGAAAGGCAGATATAGAACTGTACAAACTGAAAATCTGGGATGAGTTAGAAAAAGTGAATGGAAACAGCTGTGTTTTCACACTTCGCATGATACAACAACTGAGCAGTATCTGATGAAATAAATATGCACCAGATTTAATTAAACAGCAAAAGAAACATTCTACCACACAAAGCACACATTGGAAGTTGCTGACACCAGATGTGACAATGGTAGCATTCATATGAACATGATGTTTTCAAGAATGGAAAGAAGACTACTTAATGTCACTTTGTGTTTTGTATTGAATAGGAAGGTGGTGATCTTGGTGTGGAGGAACAGTTCCATTGCTGTAGACAGATCATTATCTGTCAGGTTTAGACTTATTGATACTCAGAGTCTCTGTCCATGTGTATGTGTTCAGTGGCAATTAAAAAGATCTATTTCAAGAGGTCAGTGGATACAGAGAGTACCTTAATGTCTCTTAGGGATTTCCCACATTATTATGCCCTACTATCCCCTCCCACAGTATCTCATAATTGGAAATATTGGAAACTTTTTTGGGTTCGGTTGGCTGGGACAAACAAAAAGGTCAGTTGGAGGTCACAATGACCTGGGATGTGTCTTTGAAACATTATGGCAAGAAAGCACAAATTAGGATTGCATGAATACCCTTTAGTAAACACAGTCATTAAGGAGGTATGTGCTAATCCTTTTCTTCGGCCCTTCCAGCCTCAGCAATGTTTCATTCAACCAAACAATTAAGTGACCATGCCAAAATCTATTCCTATGGAAATCTTTCCTATAGGCTTGTGAGGTTGTCTCTCAGCAAGTAAAGCAATCAGTTGAGTTTCATTTTCCTTTGTCCTCCCACCACCTCGGAAGAGCCATCTAGCTATTGTTAAAGCCAGAACAAACCTTTAATGGGTTATAAATATTACAGTCCCCACTATAGCAAAGTGTGTTGCAGAGGAACCCAGCCACTTTCTTTCTTTATGCATCAAGGATCAGGGCTCTGCTGATAATTATTTCCCTCTTATCAAGAGATCTATCTCCAACCCTTCCTGCTTCCTTTTCTGATAGCCTTGTACGGTTCCTAACAGTGTAGATTCTTGTGTGTTAGTTTATGTTTTTCTAATAAAATACTTTAGTTTACCTCAGCTGGAACCTCCTCTACAGTTAGTACTGATATACGTAAGTAAAAAGATCCCCAAAGTTACACTCCTCTTGAAGTCACCTATTTGTGCTAATTATTCTCCCAAATAATAATAGAGTCTGGCATCATGGGTTGGGCTCTAGAGCACCCTCCATCTCTTAGGGTAACATCCTATCACCTCAGCAGGTGATTCTGTCAAAGCCCTAGTTGATTTATGGAATTAAAAAAATGTCCAGGGCAGTAGTCACAATTGCTTCTGGGTGCCATTTTGATGTATCTAGTAATAATGGATTATTTTTAATATTTACACCCTGAGGATGTGGACAGAATCCTTGGAAAGGTGCTAGTTTCCTTGCCCATCCTAGCTCATTAAAAAGCCAGAAGAAGAAGTTCAATGGGTCAAGTTGAATACAAAGCAAGGTTCCAACCTGCCTAAAAGAGGGATTTAGAATACTGTTTTGTTTAAAAAAGAACATTCCCAGATCCCACTCTGTTAGATAGTTAACAGGCAGTAACCAATAATCCATTCCTGGGCAGGATACATGAACATGTGGCAGTCTCCCAGCACCATGTATCTCTGGATGGGACAAATTATCTGGATCCATTTCAGTCTGGATTCAGGCTTGGTTATAGGATGGAGACAGCTAGAGTCACTTTGGTGGATGACTGTCATGAACCCTCTGGTGAGGAGGAGGAAGCAAAGAATGCGGATGAAGCAGATAGAGAAAGCATGGCCCAGCCTGAAGAGATGTCCTGGCTCCCTCTGAGAGGGTAGCCAAAGCAGATAGAGAAAACATTCCTCACTCTAAGTAACAAACAGTCTTCCAGCCAGTGAAAGATGATCCAGACAACATGCCACTTTCCTTCTCTGAAGACAGGAGGGAGAAATGCCAGGCTTAGCATCATTTAAAAACTCTGACCTGATTGCTCATTAATGAGGCCCACCTGGCCTTGAAAATCTGGCTATAGATCTCCCAGAGGTTTTCCTTTAAGCTTCAGTGCAGACAACTGCTTATCTTAGCTGTTGCACTCCTCCTGTGTTCCTATTTTGCCTTGAATTTGGGCTAACTTCTGGACTGTTGCAGTAACCCCTTGCTGACCTGGCCCTCAGGTCTGACTCTACTGATCTCTGGACTACTCCCTGGCACCTAGATGTACGATTGGTAATTGTCCTCTGGACCGACTATTGCATATTGTATGGACAATTGGTGACTGACCTCTGGACTGGCTCTTGACTCCTCTTGCATCTTGTATGGACAATTGGTGACTGACCTCTAGACTGGCTCTTGACTTCTTTTGCATCTTGTATGGAAAATTGGTGACTGACTTCTGGATTGGCTATTGACTTCTCTTGCATCTTGTGTGGACAACTGGTGACATATTAGGACAGCACCCCTTATTCTGTTCCTGCAGCCCTCCTCTGTTGCTCTTCAGGCATTTCCTATTGAGAGTTCAGGACAATGAGTTATACCAGGAAAAGCAGAGGAGGAGCATATCCCTGTTGTTCTGCTTTAAACTTTCCATGGCTTTCAATACCATCAGCCATGCTATTTTTCTGGGCTGATTCACTGTGATGAATATGGAGGCACTTCCTGGTATGTTAGGCCAGAAATTGGTTTTGAGATAGCCCTGTTCAATGCCTCTGTGATTGGCCTATGGAGCCCTCATGGTTCCATCCTCTATTCTAACTAACATAATATGACATCATTAGGGGAAATTGTCTGGTATTTGGGGGTTTGATACCATCAGTACCAATTTGGGAGGTCATTTTCATGTAGTCTTAACCTCCACACTGCAGAAATAATGCAGTTTGACACTGCTTTACTTATCATGGCTCCATCTTATGGAATCCTGGGATTTGTAGTTTGTTGTGGCACCAGAGCTCTCAAACAGATAAGGCTTAATACTTCACAAAACTACAAATCCCTGAATTCCATAGCATTGAGCCATGGCAGTTACAGTGGTGTCAAACTGCAGTGTGTTAGCAGTCTTTGTTGACCATATACAGTTGCCCCTCCGTATCCAGGGTTTTGGTATCTACGGATTTAAGTATTCATGGCTTGAAAATATTATTTCAAAAATAATAATCCAAAAAGCAAATCTTGATTTTGCCATCTTATGTAAGGGACACCATTTTGCTATGTCATTGCATATAATGGACTTGAGTATTCACACATTTGGGTATCGGGGGGGGGGGATCCTGGAACCGAACCCCAGCAAATATGAAGGGACAGCTTAAACACACAGTACTAATTAGCTCAGTTGTTGACAATGCAGCTATCATTTTGCCATGGCTTTGAAAGCTTTCTTCTTCCTATATATTCTTCTTCTACCTGGAGCTCTACTTTTATGCCATCCTTGAACCACACTGAATACAGTATCTTCTATTTTTACACTGAATGGAAGCATCAAAAACACTTCACCTTCTCAACCTCAAACAAATGCTTTCCAATACGGAGGAGATAGCAATTTCTGAGGCACAGTGATTATGTCAAATGTTCTGCTGACAAGAGAGCAAATGATTTCAGCAGAACAGTGAACTAGCAAAAGACCATGCACTTTCTGGTTTTTATACAAGGTGCTACCAAGGTAGTATGTTAGGAGATTTTCAGACCACGTTTCAGCGTGCCTAGCGCGGGAGGAACTTTTGGGAGAGGGACAGCGATCTTGCACAGCAGGGGGGCGTTTTCAGACGCCGTTGTCCCTCTCCCGAAACCATCCGTGTCACTTCCGTGAAGCTTTGGAAGCCTCAGCACCATATTTTAATCATGGGCAACCTCCGTGATTAAAATATGGCTCTGTGGCTTCCAAAGCTTCACGGAAATGACATGGATGGTTTCGGGAGAGGGACAACGGCATCCGAAAATGCCCCCCTGCTGCACAAGATCGCCGTCCCTCTCCCAAAAGCTCCTCCCGCGCTAGGCACGCTGAAACGCGGTCTGAAAATCTCCTTAGTCAGGGCAGTGGAAGTATGTCTTATAGAGAGGTGTTTGGTGTTTTTTTTTTTGTTTGTTTGTTTGTTTTTTAAATAAAGGGCTCCTGTTCTTTTAACAGCAGCACAAGATCAAGCAGAATGAATTTCTCCCACCTTAGCAGGTATTTTCCAGTAAAGTTTCTTTCTATGAATTTCCATTTGACAATGATAAAGTTATAAGAGTCCCTTAGGGAAAAAAAAGCTGGTAACAATAAATACAGGGGTCATTTACACAGCAAAAATAACCCTCAAAGAATTTGCTAAGAAGCCTTATAGTTCCCATGAGTTCCGCATCTCCAGCAACCTTTTCAGAAGGAGGGGGTCTGAAAAACCCCTAAGTGGCACTTTTAATGACACCGCTGATTTTCTGACTTTTTTTAAAAAAGTGCTGCATATTTGCGCATTAACACGTTTGTGAACTATCTGACACTTTGAAGATTCAGAAGCTCAACCATCCACAGAAGTGGGCGGTTCGGTAACGTGTCGCTACAGAAACCCGCCCACACATCCATTGTACCTTTCCGGTAAACATCTGCTTTGAAGCATCCTCTTAAAACATCTTTCGTTTTCCTAATGGAGGCAGTTCAGAGAACAAAGAAAGGTGGCAGGGGAATAGCTTGGAGCCATGCCGAGGCTCTTGATTTACTGGATCTTCGGGGGGAAGAGAAAGTACAAGAGCGGTTACATTTATGTCACCTGAGTATTGATGTGTTTGAAAAAAATGCCACAGGAATCTAGCGTAGTTAACACCTCCATGGCTGCTACGATGAAGAAATAAAAATAAATAAATGCTTATTTATTTTTCTTTTATATTGTAAATAGGGAAAACCGAGTGTCTGCAAAGCAGGAACCTTTAAAAAAAAAAGCTGCGGGAGATTTTAAACCACCGCTTGGCTTGCTCGCTCCAGCCAGCTTGGGGAAGAGGGAGTCATACGGAGTTTAGGGGGCTAAAAAAAATCATGTGGGCAGTTCATATGCATACTAACAACAGCCTATTCACATTTTTTACCCCCCAAATAGATTTTTTTATGATCGTTTGCCCCCCCCAGTTGAGTTACCACTATTGAAAGAACAAAGACCATAAATGATGATGAGAAGCCCAATCAGAACTCAATGAGGGGGGGGGGAACAGCTGACCAATGGGAGAACGAGTGGCGGGAATTCCTGAAGGAAGTACATTGGAAAGGAATTACGTACTTTGTTGATTGACAGGTAAGATCATTAAAATATGCAGAATATCGATGTTGTGGGAACTAAAATAGTTCAAGGTGAAGAACCTCGCAACTTATTTAAATGCACATTATAATCACATCTGAACTACATTGCAGAACTAAGTAGGATCCGAAATAATATCGTGGGAGCTTTGCGACGCTAAATCGAAACTGTGCTAATGCGATAAATACCGCAACAAAAATAGCCGTGGAACCGGCCCCTTAGACACAGGCACACTCTGTGTCAAACATATACTTAACATCCAGATTCTGTCCCATGAGGAATTCAAGGTTGTGTTAAAAATAATTTATGTAGATTTTAACATACTTCCTATTCTACATAATTATACACTCTTATTTCTACTTTGACAGTTTAGGAATCTATATATATAAAACTCATGGGTATGTTTCCTTTCCCACTGTGCTGATTGGCTACCTAGGAAACACACCCAACCAATTCCCTCCCTCCTCTCATTCCCTCAGCCAATCACCACCCACATGCAAATTCCTTCTCCATCTCACAATCCACTCCTGCCACTCATCTACATTTACACCCCAACCCCACAAAGTCCCCTCCCCTCCCTCAGATACTCACCACTCACATATAAAATAATGCAATATTTTTTTCCTAAATAATACCATGTAGCTGAACCATGAAAAATTTCTGAGGAAAAAAACCATAAAACAATTCATTATTTTTTTTAAAAAAAAATGTGTGAATCATGTGGAAGAATTCTGAGAAACCATAGAAGAAATTGTAATGAAACATTAGAGGACAGATCAAATAGACTAAGACATTGAAATGAAACATTACGATGAAAAAGACAAGCAGAGAACATTATGGAAAGGGAAGAGCAATTGGCCGTATGTTATACCGGATACACCTAGTTGTCAGAATTCCAGGTTGGGGGAAGTCTTGAATAGGGGTATGAAAAGAATCCACCCTTAATGACTATTCTGTGCACTTCTTTCAGTCCAGAGCTCCTGCACTATCTGTAGGTCATCTGTGCTTTGGAAACCACAACTTTTTGGATGGAGGAGGATTCATCCCCCATACTCAGATACATAACTTGAAAAATGTACATATTTCATATGTATACAAACACTGTTTAAGTATATGTGTATGGACACATTCACACAATGTGTGTAATTATTTAAAATGCTCACTTTGTATACAATACATTTTAAAAGATCAGTTTTTTCCAATAACAAGCACAAAACCATGAGGGTACTTGGCATGGTTTGGAGGTGGGAGAAAGAGGTAGTCTGCAGATGCAAATTTTATAGGTGTGCACACACTTAAACATTAAGTGAAATCATTAAAAAAAAAACCCTAAGCCAAGGAGCTTTAGCTAGGAAATGAATAAACCAAGAAGTAGCCCTACTATCAGCAGTTATATCGAGCCCACTAACTCCACAAACTTCCTATGCTTAGAAGCCATAAAGGTTTGTTTCAAGTAACAGCATGTCTGTGAGAGAAATATAAGGCAACACAAATTGTTTAAGTAGCATACAGAAATCTTTGGAATGACTCACCATTTATATCACCAGTCAAAAGCAGGCCATCAAACATCTGTTGCTATCTGTTGGATGCTTGACAGCCCACTCAGTGTTTGCTGTCTCCAACAGGAGGTTTACTCAGGGCATATCATCCAAATATGGGCAGGATCCCATCTTGAGATCAGACCAGGGGCCATAGTAGGTATGGAGTGTGACTGGACTGTTGGGGCATAGAAAGATGCACTGTGTCCACCACGACCACCTGCAGAGCTGTTCCACGTCAACAGGACGCCAAGGAGAAGGTTTTCTGGAGAGACTTCTGCAAAAGACTTCAGGCTGAGAAGGAAAAATTCCTTCACCCCAGCACACTGCCTTGAGCTCTGGCTTGCCAAATAATGACAGCAACAAGGCCAACCTCCACTCAACTTGAGGGCTTTAATCTTTATTTGCAGTATATTTACAATAAATATACAGAGTATAGGACAATCTCACTTAAACCAACAAACTGCTTCACCAACCACCATCCACAACAAACCCACACAGGAGATAATTCCCATCTCCTTTTTATAGGCAGTTAAACAATGCCTGTTACATCAGGCATCTCAAGTGTGCATACTCTCAAGTGCTAACTCACACACACACCTGCCACTGGAGCTTAACTACTTTCATTGCTAAGCTTACAGCTCCATCTTGTGGTCACATCCATGTCATTTCCTGACATGGATGACAGGCAGTGGCAGCTGGTGGCATCAGTGTATGTGAGATAGAGAATCCATTCTGGGCATTAGGCTAAATTTTCAAGGGACTATCCAGGAGGTGAACCCCTTTTGGGGATAGGCTCCAACAGTTTGGATAGCTTCTGTAAAATTCAGATTAAAAACTGGAGGAGATTCACTGTCTGAATGACATAGAAGCAACTATTCATCACTGACCAGTACTCATGCCTCCATCAGTTTCCTCACCATCCATTTTAGGAATCACACATTTTCAGCGGCACCCATGACCTCATCTTCTTATATCTTATGATTACAGTAACATTTTAATAATCAGTCTGTTTATGGCAGTGGCACAAATCCCTTTTTGGCTGGGAGGGAATTCCAATTTGAGAAGGGACATGGAGGCTGAAGGGCTGAGGAGATGGTGTTGGGCCAAGGAAGTTGATGAGGCCAGATGCAATTCTTATTAATTTGGCATTTTCCCCATGAAACACTAAAGCACAACCTGGTTCTAAGCAAGACCACTGAGGAGTAAGCCTCAGAGAACAAAAGCTACTCAGGCTGCAAACCAGAGCTCCATTTCATCCATGGATTTCAGTACCTTCTTATATTTGTTGGTAGATAATAGTAGAAGAAGCCTGTAGACCAGATGGAGAAAGAGATGAGATTTCCTGTCCCTGGGTTAGAGTATCGAACTAGGACAAAGAAGACCAAGTTCAAACCTTCATGCAACTATGAAGTGGGTGGTCTTGGGCCAGTCAGTACCTCTTGGTCTAATATATTCACACAAAAAAAATTGTGGATATAATGGTGGGCAAGAAATAATGCCAGATGGCTTCAGCTTCCTGGTGGACAGATGGGATGTGTCTAGAAGTAATCTGTTGTTGACCACAGATCATCCCACTATCACTAACTGAAAACATTGACATATTGATAAATTCTTATTGTACCTTACTTCCAGTACAGCATAATACCACTAACCATAACCCTACCTCCTACATAATGCAATCACTTGTACTGAAATAAAAAACAGGTTTGGATATATGAACAACTACAAATAGTTGATTTTCTCATTCTTTGACTCAAACCTGTTCTATCTGTTTCTAACTGTAAATAATCTTTCATATCAAAACCTATTCTTAATAAGAAAGTACAGTGACACATTCAGCAAAGCTAATAAAAACTGTTTTAACCATTGTGTTGTTGTTGTTTTGTTGTTGTTGTGTGCCTTCAAGTCATTTCTGAGTTATGGCAACCCTAAAGAAACTCTTATCATGGGTTTTTCATGGCAAGGTTTGTTCAGAGAGGTGTATTTTTGCCTTTGCCTTCCTCTGAGGCTGAGAGAGTGTGACTTGCCCAAGGTCACCCAGTGGCTCTCCATGGCTGAGCGTGAGTTCAAACGCTGGCCTCCAGAGTAATAGTCCAATGCTCAAACCACTACAGCACACAGGTTCTCACCATTGTACTGCTTCACATGTAATCACTCTATTGTAAAAATAAAAAAAAAATAGTTCTTTCTCTCATTTACAACAACAAAAATTTCATATCAGGTTGTGACGGTCCACTGTGTTAGAGGCTGGGTTAATTCTTCTGTTCATTTGGGGTGGACTATCTGGTAGAAGCAGAGACTGGGAATACGGCCATGTTTAGAATTTTCTGGGGGATGACATATTGTATAAATTTGCCTGGTTTTTGTTCCACTAATTTGTAACAAAGGTTTATTCTCTTAAAGGAATCAAATACTGGGACACACTTCTAATGTTTTCTTGTGGTGGTTGTTAATATCCAACAATGTGTCCATATTTGAGAGGGGAACAATTCTTCCAGTCATGCGGCAATCATCCTTTTATTCCTTAAGGCTTATACATGGGCTGCTCCAAGACAAATAATTCAGAAGAACAAAAGAAAATCAAAGAACATTATTAAGAGGTTAAGATGGACTTTTATCAGATGCAGCAAATATGGTGTCATAAGGACACCTAATGCTCGTGAAAAGGCGCACATATCACACAATGTTCTCCTTTCGCGATCATATCTGGTAAAAAACCTGTTCCTTTTTATTGACGGCCCAAGCCATCAATTTATCTCCCATTCTGCTTTTTTTACTGGCATTGCCGGATTTGAATCCTTGTGCCATTTTTCTTACATGAATGCTGCATCAATGTGCAAACACTTCCAGGTGAGATCACAACAGCCATGTAGAGGATGTTTTTTTTAATGACAACCCCCCCCCTTTACTTGTAAGTTGTAAAGTATGTTTTTGTGCTTTGCTGTACTTTTTGTGGTATTTATTTATTTATTTATTTATGGCTTTTATTTTTAAATGTCCCATGTTAGTGTCTTCTCATGAGAATCACAAATATCAGGAACCCGGCAGTAAACAGAGCTCTGTTTGTGCATCATTATTGCCAGGGAAGCTTTTTTTATGCTGCTCAAGGTAAGTGTGGTAGGTTTTTTGTTTGTTTGTTTGTTTGTTTGTTTTTTTCTGGCATAAAACCACCACAGTTTATGCTGGCAAAAGAACATTTACATGGGCTGGTCTGATAAAGACCTCAAGGAATGCTATATATCCTGTATGTTATACTTTAGTACATTCAGGACTGGACCATGGTATTTGTTGTCTGAAATAGAACAACCAATGGTGCTCAGGAATTTTCAGAATCCCTAGGTTGAGGTAGGCCTAGATTCAGACTATTTCAGATGGCCTGGTGTGAAGTCAGCTGACCCTTAGCCACTTTGGTCAGTTATTATTACACTTTGAGACTCTCTGTGCCCTGGCCTACCTTGGTGCTGGCACTGTTGACTGAGGTTTGGATCTGTTATAACTTGGCTTCCCTCACCCTGCCCCCTTTTCACCTCTTTTTGGCTTTTCTGCCAGTAGATTTTACCTTACAAAGTAATACGCTTGACAAGTAGTTTTGGGAATAACCCTAACCACCTAAAGCTAATACATCTTTGAATTAGGATTGCACTGCCAATCCCAGTCCAGATCAGTGTAAGAGAATGAAAGCTTCTTTCTACATTTGATGTGTCTGAGTTTATCTTACCACACAATTATCCTTATTAATTGCTTTGAGGGGGGAAATGCATGAAGACATCTTACGTATTTGATATTCTTCACCTGAGGAAAAAGGATTCTATTAGTTTTTAAATTTTGTGCTCTGCATTTATCACTTTTCAGATTAGCAGACATACAACACATGTTGCTTTCTAGCTTTTAAGAAAAAGTAAGTAAGATTTTTTCTTTTAAAAAAACAGTGTAGTAAAGCTTTGCTCTCATTAATAGTCAAAAGAAAATGAAAGGTTTTTCACATGTAATGTGCATATATGTTTTTCCCCTCCCACATTCTGTAGATAACTGAGATATCTTTAGAACTTTAAACCAACATTCTGGAAAGCAGTTCTACCCAATATTTTTAGCTTTCTAACTTTAATATAATTTATGTAAAAGTTGGCTTGAATTGTGACATGCAAAAGTTACCATTAGAATCTCTTTGAAAGGAAAACAGTTCTGTGATATACATTTCTTCATATTTACATTTCCAAAGTTGGAATGTAAAAAGGTCAAAAGGAAAGAAAAGAGCTTATCATATTAAATCAACTGGTTTTGACTTGCCCAAAGAATTGGTCTTAATAGTACTTATTTAAATAAATACCAGAAATCCACACTAATATAGAAAAGAAGTCCTTCCTGCCTTGTGAAACAGAAGAGTAGACTTGGATTGGAATGACAACAGTCATCAGGGTTGAGACAAAACTAGGCACCTCTTATTGCGGCTACATTCATTAATGTTTTAAAAAGTTTTCTTGTTTTTAGTCATGATCAGCACAAACTGGAAACAGAGAGTATAAACCTCTCACTTCATGGAATGTTTTCCCCACTAGTTTTTGACTCTTTGTTTAAAGAAGCACACTTTAAACAGGGCTGTGAAACCTGTAGCTCCCCACAAGTTGTCTGACTCCAGTTCTCATCATCCCAATTAGTCAGTGGCAAGACATGATGAGAATGCTAGTTCAACAACATCTGGCAGGTCACTGTATCTGTTGGAGAGATAGCTGTAAAATGTTAATTTAGGGCTCATCTACATGGGCCAGGATAATCTGGCTCCCTGCTGGCATATCCTGCCTGCAGACCAGGCCTGTTCCTTCCTCATTACCTGCACAGAATGGGAGGAAATCCAGATGGACCCGTCACTGCAGCTGCCATCTCATTCACTCTCTCTGAAGCCAGGAAACCAATCCCCAACATATGACCAAGGTCCCCTGCATGTGACCAGCCTTGGTCACATGATGCAGGCCTGCTTGGGCTACAGAAGAACAATGGCAGAGGGCAGCTCAAGCAATGGAATGGGCTTCTGCAGTCATGCAATGCCTGATCTGTTTTACTTTAGCTGGAATGTATTTTAACAAGCTTTTTTTTAAAAAAACACATTTAACAGGTCCTACTGTGTCCCCCCACCATCTTAGCCCTATCTTTCCCCAGGGGCAGTCTTTACAACCCCTGCAGGGCTCAAAGACAGGGTTAATTGCCCATTTAGACAAACCCCCAGTGAACAAAATCCATGCTGGATCAGGCCAAAGATCCACCAAGTCCAGTATCTAGGATCTGACCCTGCCCTGAAAGTGCCTATGGAAAGCCCAAGAACAGGTACAAATGGTTGCCTGAAATATTGTCTCTGACTATAGAATTTAAATAGTTATCTTGTCTAATGACCTACGTGAACTTGTATATTCCATATTTAAAACGAATCCCACACGTAGAATCCCATAAATTACATTGTCCAAGTATTTCTGTAAGAAAAACTGGCCTTAGAAATTATGCCAGTTTAAATACAAATGTGTAAAATGGCACATTCATATATATATTCTCATGGCATGTTTCCCTGTCTAAAATGCTTTGGGGCAAATGGGAATGTTTTTATGAGAGCAATGTTTTCAATTACCACTTAGTAGAGCTTCATTTTTCATGCAGAATCCAATTTTTATTTATGCTCTTCTGATGTTACAAGAAGCATCTGTTTTCTCAAGCCAGTTCAATAGCTGACTTGAGAACTGTTGACATAATCTACCTTTTTGCCTTCTTTTCCCAGGAAGACCCATGTTACTGAAAAATACATCTGCTGCCATCAATTGCTTATGATTTTCTTCTACCGTATTTCATTTTAAGATTTCCATTACATTTCAACATAAGCTCTTTGATTCTAATCCCAGCTTCCATTCTCAAAAGATTCAGTGTTAACCACTGAGATTTTGTATATGCCTGATGTGAAAATATACCACAACAGCTACTCAGATTTATTTTGAAGTGTCTTATACATGGGATAACTGGTTTAGTTCACTGATAAAATGATGCTAGAAACATCTTGCCTAAGATCTAGATGACTAGCTCAGATTAGAACTGAGCTGAAGTTTCTCTGAAAACGTTGTTCTAACAACATTCTTTCTCATTTCTATCTGTCCCTTAACAAGGAAGAAAAAAAGAATACTGTTCAGCTGAATATATACAGTTGTCCCTCCACATTCGCGAACTTGACATTCGCGGTTTCGGTTATTCGCGGTTTTGGGAGGGCCCCCCCGGGGCCCCCCCAAAACCGCGACACGGGGCCTCCAGAGGCCCCGTGAAAGACCTGGGGAGGGGTGGGGAGGCCTTCGCGGGACGCCCGGAGGCCCTCCGGAGGCCCCGCGAAGGCCCGAGGAGGGAGGGAGGGAGGGCCGGTGAGGCCTCCACGGGGCCTCGGAAGGCCCCGCGAAGGCCCGGGGAGGGTGGGAGGGAGGGCCGGTGAGGCCTCCGCGGGGCCTCGGAAGGCCCCGCGAAGGCCCGGGGAGGGTGGGAGGGAGGGCCGGTGAGGCCTCCGCGGGGCCTCGGAAGGCCCCGCGAAGGCCCGGGGAGGGTGGGAGGGAGGGCCGGTGAGGCCTCCGCGGGGCCTCGGAAGGCCCCGCGAAGGCCCGGGGAGGGTGGGAGGGAGAGCCGGTGAGGCCTCCGCGGGGCCTAGGAAGGCCCCGCGAAGGCCCGGGGAGGGTGGGAGGGAGGGGCGGTGAGGCCTCCGCGGGGCCTAGGAAGGCCCCGCGAAGGCCCGGGGAGGGTGGGAGGGAGAGCCGGTGAGGCCTCCGCGGGGCCTAGGAAGGCCCCGCGAAGGCCCGGGGAGGGTGGGAGGGAGGGCCGGTGAGGCCTCCGCGGGGCCTAGGAAGGCCCCGCGAAGGCCCGGGGAGGGTGGGAGGGAGGGCCGGTGAGGCCTCCGCGGGGCCTAGGAAGGCCCCGCAAAGGCCCGGGGAGGGTGGGAGGGAGAGCCGGTGAGGCCTCCACGGGGCCTAGGAAGGCCCCGCAAAGGCCCGGGGAGGGAGGGGGAGGGGTGTAGTTATTCGTGGATTTTTCACATTCGCGGGGGTCCGCGGAACGGAACCCCCGCGAATGTGAAGGGACGACTGTACTATCATCCCTACAGGTTTTTCCTCCAAGGCCCTGGAGTCTTACTAGGTCCCAAAACAACATGGATGTTGGAAAACAATGGTCATGCTACCAATATGAGGAAGGATACCAAATATTTGTCACAGAAATGCAGGTTTATACATTTTTTTCTTATTGAAAAATACTTAGAAGGAGATACTTTATGAGATAAATTATGGGAATAAAGGAACCTGGCTAATAATTTAGTCTTCTCTAATTCTTTCCAGAATTACTTCTTTTTTATTATTATTATTCTATTTACTTCCAATGCCAACAAACATTTAACATAAACATAACACTTAAGACAAACAAAGCAAAGCAAAACAAAACAAAACCAACATACAGATATGTACATACATACATTCAAATAACAGTACAAATCACAATACATTCTTACATATCTATCTACATTGATTACTCACACATTTATATACATACCTAAAATACATTCAACACACACCTAATTATATAACTTCCATTGTCTCCTTATTTATGTAATGACTATTGATTAAATGCTGCTACTCCTACCCACTTACTTTTCCTTATTTTTTCTATTTCTTTTGTCTTCTACTATCCTTTTTTTTTTCCTTACCATAATTTATCCCACGGAGATAGTTATTAAATTTCCCCAATTTTCTTTCCACAAAGGAATTACTGTAAATCTTTCTATGCACTCATAGTCCTCAGGGTTACTTTGTCATCTAACAAGTTTGATATTCTGTCCATTTCATACATATCTACCAATGTAATAATCCACTCCTTTATTAGAGGCATTTTTTTTTGCTTTCCCATTCTTTTGCAAATATCCTTGCAGCTGGTACAGCATATAATATAATCCTGCAGTATTTTTTTTAATCCTATAATCTATATTGTGTATCATATTTAATAGGTAGATCTCTGGTTCACAAGAATAGTCAATTTTCAATGTCTTTCTTATTATAGTATGCACCTTTCCCCAATAATTTTTCTTTTGTTTCTCTACAGCACCACCACATGTGGTGATATGTTCCTTTAGTATCTCCACATTTCCAGCAATTTTCCAATATGATTTTATATATCTTGACCATTCTTTCAGGTGTTAAATGCCACATATTAATAATTTTATGGAAATTTTCTCTCAAGTTGTAACTTCTTGTGAACTTTATATTATCTACTCATGCCTTTTCCCAAACTTCGATGTTTATTTCATGACCCATACTTTTCGTCCATTTTATCATATGTGGCTTTACTGCCTCTTTTTCTAAACTAATTTTTAACAATAGTTGGTATATTTTTGATATTCTTTTCTTGTTATCTCCTTTTAGTATCTTGTCAAATTCTGTTCCCCCGCGCCCCATTATTCCTTCTAATTTTTTATCCATTTTAAATTTCTCTGTTAATTGTATAAGAACCAATGGCATCCAATGTCCGGGAAAGCCGCCAAGTCAAATAGGTGATAAAACAGCCTGGCTCAGCAACAATTCAGTTCCAAAGCACAGTACCTTGTGTTGTCAATAGCAGTCCAGAAAGTCAGGAGTCCACAGAGAACGAAGAATGATGAGGCAGTCCAAGGTCAAAGGGATTCTGGCAGGTGGGTCAACGAATACAGTCCAAGGGTCAAGATAATCCGAGGTTTCAAGAGACAAAGTTCCAAAAAGCCAGGAGAATCAAAGGCAGAGGCTTCCTCCAGGGAACACAGACAGCCTTTGACAAGGAATCCAGTGTCTCCCCCAGCTGCTTATGTTGGCCCAGCTCCCACTCACAGCTGCTTGGTGATTAATGAGCTTCTTTCTTTTAGCCTCCGAGAGCATCACAGCCCCTCCCTTTCTGTTCTTCTTTGGCTAAAGTAGGTACCTGCACCTCTACCTCTTGTTGTTGCTCAACTATATCTCCCAGGCTTGGACTCTGTGCTGGGGGAAGGCTAAGCTGCTGAGTCCTGGGTTTTTCAGGGCTAGATTCAGACTCAGCCAGCTTTTCTGCAATTGACCCAGCCTCCTTGCCTTCTGAGTCCTCAGAGTCCTGGCTGACCATGACATCCAATTCCTTCCTTCTTTAATCCCTCATGTGTTTTCATTATGTAATCCGTTTCATTTATCTTCAAGATCATTTCATAAGTTAACCATTTATTAGTCTGCAACATTTCTTTTTTGTAGAAAGCCTCAAGATTTGAGATCCATAATGGTATCCAAAGGTACAATTTCCTTTTATAGTTTATCCAAACCCTCATCAATGCCCTTCTTATGTAATGATGGTTAAATTCTTTATGTATTACTGTTTTCCCATGCCACATATAGGCGTGCCAACTGAATCTGAGGTAAAAACTATTTTTTTCCAAATTTATCCAATCTAGGATCCATTCTAAGCAGCTTGCGTCATAGTATAACCTCAGATCCGGAAGGCTCAATCCACCTCTTTCTTTCGCATCACATAATACCTCTTTTTAATCTGTGGCTTTTCCCCTACCCATATGAAATCTGATAGAATTTTATTCCTCTCCCTAAAGGATTTCTCATTAATCAAGATAGGTATATTTCTAAAAAGATGCATTATTCTGGGTAAGATGTTCATCTTCACAGCCGATATTCTACCAAGAAGAGATTTTTTTTTTTATTTGACCATCTTTTTATGTCTTCTTTTATTTTACTCCAAAGCTTCCCATAATTGTTTTCAAATAGCTCTACATTCTTATTTGTTATCATTATTCCCATATATTTAGCTTTCCACTCTATTTTAAATTCTGATAATTCCTCCAGTTCTTTTTCCTCCAATTTAGTCAATTTTTTAATTAACATTATTGTTTTGTCTTTATTTATCTTCATACCTGCCAGTTGTCCAAATTCTTCAATTACTTCTTTTAATTTCTTTATGCTGCTCAGTGGGTTATCTAGAAAGATCAAGTCATTGGCAAATGCCTTATATTTATACTCATAATTTTTAATTTTGGGTCCCCTTATCTCTAGGTCCTTATTTATCTTTCTGGTCAAGACTTCTATGATCACAATAAACAGGAGCATAAAGGGCATCCCTGTCTTATTCCTCTACTGATTTTACAATTTCTTGTTTTGTCTCCATTCACTATGTGTCCCAAAATTATCCAGTTGTTTTTGTATATCCATCCTGATACCACTTCTCAACTCTACCATTTCATTTTCAATTCTGTTCTTAATTTTTTAAACTCTGCTATCAATATTTGATTAATATCTGCAACTTTTGTCATCATCTCTATCGAAACCCTCCTTGCCAAATGTAATTGCAATTGCTGTTGGGTATCGCTTTTCTTGTGGTTGGCATTATTTAATTTTCCCTCTTTTCTTCACTCCTCCTCTTCCCCTACTGTTTACTCTCATCTCTCCTAGTCCAACCTTCTGTCTTATTTTATCTTATATGTTTCCCAAGATTCTTATTTCTTTATTCCTTATCTTTCCCCTTCTTCTCTTCTATAAATCTCTGTATAATCTCTATATCTTTCTCCTCTCCTCACTCCTTTTTCATCTTTTTTTTCCTTCACCTTCTCTTCTTCTTCTTCTTCTTTTTTAATTTTCCCTATCCTTTTTGCTCACTTTGACTTTATACCTTCAAATTCTCTTTCTTCAATCACCACGAATACTTGTATTCTCTTAATTATATTCCTTGTTATTCTTATATATAGTCTTATATAACTCTTTCATGTGGTTTCCAAACACCTTTTTGAATTCCTTTTCTAATACATTACTGTTAGATTGTTTTACAAACTATTACTCAATTATTTAATTTTCCAATTTTCATCAATTTATCCAATTTTTAATTAATTCCTCAAATGTATTCTAATTAATTACTTAACTAATTTCTCAAATATATTCTAGTATTCTCTTAATTATATTTTATAGTCCCACCCCACTATAAACTCGTACCCTGATTTCACAACTAATTCATACACTGAGTTATTTAATTAATCTTAATTACTTTCCCTTGTATTCATTCATTAACAATTTATATTCATTTACAATATGTATATTCCTTCACTTATGATTAATTGGCATTCTATACATATATTCATTCAATTATTCCTTTTTTCATAATTTCTACAATCATGGAACTAATCAGAAAATAATGTCTTCGGCAGTTACTTAACAAAATTGATTACAGAATAATGTATTACCTTTTCAACTATGTCCAACAGTTTATAATCTTTTATACCTATTACAAAATATATCTTCCAGTCCTTTATGTATATCTTCACTGGACAGTCCATTTCCTTGCTGTCTGCTAGCTTCCTTTCTATATTCTCTCTCCCCCGCTCTGTGTCTGGATTCTTCTCTTTTCCCCACCTGCTGTTCTCTTTCCACTTGACTGCTTCCTGTTTTCATCACCTGTGTATTTGTCTTTCAGCTGACTTCAGTCCATCGTATCTTCTATACCTCTTTAAATCTCTTCCTCCACTTTCTATTCTTTGTTTTCTGTTGTTTTTCCTATTGTTGCAATTGTTCTTGGTTTTCCTCCTTTAAACATTTATTTCTTTTCTGCTTTTTAACATTAAGTTTCCAGTCCATCCTTCCCATTTCTTTCTTTCTCTTGCCTTTAGTCCCTTCTTCCAGTTAGAACTTTTTCTGAATCTCTCAATCCTCAGTCTGGTATATACTCCACATTTCAGATCTATCTCAACCTTTCATCGCTGTTAGTTTTGTTTTCCCACTTTCTCTTTCTTCCTAAATACCTCCTCCTGTCCTCCTTTTTACTCTTTTGTTTGCTTATCTTTACTGTCTCTCTTCCTGTTACTTCTTTGCCACTTTTTGTAATTTTCTTTTCTCTACCCTTGGAGTGTAACTTAAGCAACACTTGTATCACTTGTATCGCTACCTTGATCTCTCTTTAAGTCTTTTTTTTTTTCTTGACTGAAATTTACTTGGCTGGGTGGCTTTAAAGGTTCCCCTGGTCTTTTCCACCCCTTTTTCAACAACAGAACTAAATTATATGGGTGTTTTACTCACATCAAACATAAATAAGGAAGAATCTCCACTTATCATTTTTCTTTCTTATTTTAAAACATAGTGGCGGCAGCACTAAAGACTCTTGGGCAACCCAGATGCAGTTTGGTGGCTTTTGGCTCCCTCAGCTCTCACTGAATCCCTTTTTCTGGTTTGCAGCTTTTCTTGGAGCTGGAACTTAAGCCCATGCAAGCCTCCAGCTCTGCCAATTTTCCATGGCAGTTTGCTTGCTTCAGACTTTTTTTCTTTTTTCCGAATTTCCCCACATTTGGTGGCTACATTTCAGGAGCTCCTCTGAAAACTGACCGTGCATGCTGCCTTCACCACTGGAAGCCAGAGGTCTTCCCAGAATCACTTCTTTCTGTTTCCCTTTGCCGTGGCCTATCCCTGTACCCACAAGGGGGAAAAAAGATAGGAGACAAATGGGTGAAAATATTATTTCATTTGTGTGTGCGTGTGTGGTGAATTCCATTAACATCTACTCACACGTACAACAGGCATCAGTTGAGATTGCTTTATTGTCAGGATTTAAATGCATATGGAAACACTCCAAAGACAGTTCTGAGGTCTTGGCACCAAAACCCCTCTGTTAATACATTCTGTTAGTTTTGTTTTCCCACCACCACCACCTGGCAATTACAACTATCAGTTCTATGCAAGCCTCCTTAAATTTTCCCAGTAGAATGACCTTGGTGCATGGGGAAGCTTCTCCCCGCTACACAAAGACCCAGCTCCCAGAATGCTATTTGCACATGTTAGGTCACTGATGCAATTACTCACAGGCCTAGCAATTCTAACTACTACATATCCCAGCAATCTAAATGTCATACGGTACCAGTGAGATGATAGCATGTGTGTGTGTGTGTGTTTTTAAAAAAAACTTCCCAACTTTTGCAAAATGATTCATAAGCATGACTGAAAGAAGCCAATATTATAAAATATCAAATGCAGGGGGAAACAAAATTGACAAATTCGGCATTTGCCATTCCATTCCCTTTCTAGCTGACAGGATCCTTACCTTAACACTAACATGAAAGAGAGGTACAACATGGTACTCTCCATGTTTGGAATTCTATTGAATTTTTATCGCTTCTCAGCCTTTTGGCCAAGTTCAAGTACCAATGTGAAAGCCATACTTGACTCAGTTCAAAGATCACACTTATGGCAAACACTTAAAGATATTCAGACTGACCCTTAACTTGCTGCAAGAATCCAGATACTTTGTTCTAAATCTATCATGCATGTCAGACTTAATAGGAAAGGGATGTTGTCCAACATTATTACAGTAAACAAGAGAGCAGGGTAAGATAGGGATGTGAAGTCAAAGGCTTTCATGGCCAGCATCTGTAGATTTTCCTTTTTTTTTTTCCCCCTGGGCTGTGAGGCCGTGTTCTGGAAGAGTTTCTTTCTGACATTTCGCCTGCATCTGTGGCTGGCATCTTCAGAGAATGGCTGGGTAGGAGTGTGTGTGTAGTTTATATACTGTGAGCCCCTGTTGGAAAGGTTATGCAAATTTGTGTATTTGAATGGGTAGTTCCTGGGAGAAAATATGCATGGAGGATTAGGGTCTGTTTGGCTAATGGATGGTTAAGGTCTATTATCTGCTGGAAATCCCCTTGGCCCTGGGTGGAGTTCATTTGCAAGTGTTGAGTTCTAATTTTAGTGTTCTTCAGGACTGGCAGCCAGATTTTGTTTACTTTTAGGGTTTCTTCTTTCCTGTTGAAGTTGTCCAAGTGTTTGTGGATTTCAATAGCTTCTCTGTGCATTCTGACATGATAGTTGTTGGCCAGGTCCAGAATTTCAGTATTTTCAAATAACATTTTGTGTCCAGGTTGGTTTATAACATGTTCTGCTATTGCTGACTCTTTAGGCTGACCCAGTCTGCAGTGTCTCTCATGTTCCTGCAGTTGTAAACAAGAATCAAGGGGGATTTCCAGCAGATAATGGATCATTAACCAACAGGGAGATTTCCAGCAGATAATGTACCATTAACCAACCATTAGCCAAACAGACACTAATCCTCCTTGCATATCTTCCCCCAGGAACTACCCATTCAAATACACAAATTTATATAACCTCTCTAACAGGGACTCACAGTATATAATTGAACACACACTCCTACCCAACCATTCTCTGAAGATGCCAGCCACAGATGCAGGTGAAACATCAGAAAGAAACACTTCCAGCACATGGCCTCACAGCCTGGAAAAAAACCAAGGAAAATCTAAGATAGGGATGTTTGTTGCTCCCATTCCTGTTTAATATTTATTTCAGTGACATAGTCAAAGCCATAGTCATAATTCTTCTCTTCCTCAGTTGGCAACTGCCTGATCTCAACATGATTATATGCTGCTGCTGCAATTTTATCTTGTACCTCAGTAGAAATGAGACTATAGTTGGTTCTTTCCAAGTTCTGCCAACAAGAACTATTGTTAGTCAATTATAAGAAAACAAAAGTCATGGAATTTGACAGATCCAAGAATATCCATCAATGGTCCTTAGATGGCCATACCCTGGAGGTAGTATCTTATTATAAATACCCTGGAATAACCTTTTCAAAAGTAGGTAAATGGTATAACCATCTAAGGAGAATGCCCAAGAAAGTTAATATCTCTAGTGGGGCAATCCTAAAATTTACTGCTCGCAGGGGTCGGAATCTAATCTCCCCTCTTTTGGAATTCTATCACTGTAAACTTTTGCCACAAATCCTATATGGAGCTCTGCTTTGGGCAACTGTCAATTTGGATGAGATGGATAGGTTTTTATCAAGAACCCTAAGTGTTCAAGAACCACCTCAAGGTGGTTCTTAGAATAAGAATGGAACCTGGGCCACAGTGGACCACAGTGGCAATAACATAAATGATACAAGAGTTCTGATGACCCCTGGAGCAAAGATGAGGGGAAGATGTGGTAAGGCCCATTAAAGTGTTCTAAAATAATGCCTGCTTTAATCTGTTCCAGCTGGGAAGAAATGGATCAGGCCCCACATGACCTGTGCTGCAGCTGCCATTCTTCCTTTGCTCTTCCACAGCAAGAAAGGGTCCCACAGCATGTGACCAAGGCTGGTCACATGTAGGTGGCCTTGGTGTCATGTTGTGGGCTGGCTTTGTAGCTTGCAGGTGGCAACCATGGCAGCAACAGGCTGGCATGCCCATCTGGACTTCCTCCCATTTCATGGAGGGAATGGGGGAAGAATGGGCCTGATCCATTGGCAGGATATGGCAGCAGGGAGCCCTAAATAGGTCAAATTGGGTTTTCCCATGAATGTATTCTGTCAAAGGTTTATGATGGGGCCACTTCCCTTTTAAGGTGGAGGGCTGAGGATGTAGCCCTGCAAATATTTTTTTATTATTTATTTATTTATACCCTGCTCTTCAGCCAGAAGGCTATCAGAGCGGCTTACAAATTATTTTAAGCAACATCAATTTACACATCTACACTGCATTAAGCAGTTTCCAATGTGTGTTCGCAATAGAGCTGGCTAAGGTAGCAAACTGCAGATCAAATAATCTATCTGCTGATCTGTCAGCCAATCCTAACCAGGTAGTACAATATTCTTTCCAGTAACCCCTCACCAACTTTGGTTTTCTTTGACTGAAGAAAGTAAAGGAGAGATTTCACAATGTTCCTAGGGAATACCAGCTATGCCCATTTGGCTGTATGGTAGTAGAAGACCAAATTCATTTTTTGTTAGAGTGTGTAAAATACACCAATTTAAGGTCTATCTGAAGAAGAGATTTGAAGAAGAGATTTGAAACGTTAAGACTAAAAGGGATTACATTATTTAATGAGTCGGATTGTTATGTTGCTTTTAGAACAGTAAAATGTATTGAGTCTGCTATGAAAGTGAGGCAGAAGTCCTTGACAAATTGCTGATTTTAACGAAAATTTGCCAGAAATTGTCTGTTTCGAGATGTCTAATTTATAATCTGTATTGGATGTTAACTGTTCTTAGTCTTCCTGAGGAGTTCAGTTTCAATTTTATTATCTACTATAATTGACAGATGTTTTACAAGTTTAATATGCGTTGGTTTTTAGTTTTCCGTATTGTTATTTTGATGAACAATCTCATTTGATGACATTTCTTTTCAATGTAAATTGATTCTGTGCTTTTGTCATGTCTGCAAGAGCCTGATTGGCTCTTCTTCTGTTGAATTTGTTCAGTGCTGATGCTCAACCAACATCCACAGATTTCTTCATAGAGAAAATGGAAAAAGATTGAGATTTTGTCATCATGCCACACTTTTCAAAATATGTCTTCACTTTTAAGAAACAAATTTATTGAAAATGTCTTCTCAGTTACTCAAAGAACATAAAGGTCTTAATTGGTTTGCTTATGGGCAAGTAATGGAGAGACTTAATCAAGGTAAGACAGATCCAACTATAGAGGCTGGAGAAAATCAGTTCTTTTCAGAATTGTGTAAAGCTAATGAACATGTGATCAAAAAAGTTTATAAGGACATTTTCAGATGCATAAAATGTGCTGCGGAGGGCTCGGGAGAGTTACGTTTTGTGGTAGGGGGCCAGTTTCTCAGGATGCCATCACTCTCGTGTTACCCTCCGTGTTCCTTCCATGTCACATGGAAGGAAAAGGCACCACTTTTTACTTATGGAAGTTCTTCATGAATAAAAAGTGGCACCTTTTCCTTCCATGCAACACAGAAAGAACATGGAGGGTAACGCGAGAGGGACAGCATCATCAGAAACTGACTCCCTGCCACGAAACAGGCACATTCCTCTCCGGAGCCCTCCGCAGCACTTTTTACGCGTCTGAAAACGTCCTAAATATCTTTTGAAATTGGAGACAGAAGATGAGCTGGTAAAAGCTATATAATAAAGTAGGCACAATATTTTGGGCACAGTGTTCAAATGGAGACATGGGAAGGATATGGATGAAAGATATAAAATTTACATTCTGTAGTAATTTAAAAGAAAATATGTATAAGTTGATATACAGATGGTATTTAACTCCAAATAAGCTGTTGAAAATGTCAAAGAATGTTTCAAATGAATGTTGGGGCTGTCAAGATAAGGAAGGTCCTTTTTTCATATGTGATAGACATGTAAGAAAGTGAAAAGTCCAATATATATTAATATATATATATATATATATATATATAAATATATATATATATATATATATATATAGAGAGAGAGAGAGAGAGAGAGAGAGTAAAGGTACAGTTTGCAATGATTCCAGAATTGTTTTAGTTGGGTATGATGGGGAAAGAATTTGATAGTAAATATGGACTATTTCTTAGATATATTACAACAGCAGTATGAATATTGTTCATTTAACTACGAGAATGAAAACAGCACCAACGGAAGAATGGATGACTAAGTTTGCAGAATTAGCCCAGTTTGCCAAATTAATATGGGTGTTAAAGGATAAGCCAACTGAAGGCTTTTTGAAAGTTTGGAAATGGTTTATGGTGGTTTTTGTTTTTCTTTTTTTGAGCAATAAGAATACTAATGATGCCACAATTTTTGACTTGGTTCTTAGCAACTTTACAAAGTTTATTTACTTAGATCTCTACTGATAGATTAATATATCTTCTTATGGGTTTTTGCTTTCCATTACAATATGCTTTGTGTTATGGTTTTATGTTTAGTTATTTAGTCAGTGTTTTATTGTTAGTATCAGTTAGTGTTTACTTTAAGGTTCAGTTTAACATTACTGCTTACATGTTAATTAGGTCCTTAATTATTTTATGTTCTAGATGAGTAATATTAGTTTAGTTTTAATTTTAGTTACCAAGATATATGTGTTACATATGTGTGTATTGTTATGCTTCCTTTTTTGTAGTTTATTTGTATTACGATTATTTTTTAAAAAGAAAGAAAGAAAGAAAGAAAGAAAGAAAGAAAGAAAGAAAGAAAATGTCTTCTCAGTGTTGGCCTTCAAAATCATAGAAACCACACTGATGTTATCGATTTGAAATAGCTTATGAAATTATTTGTAACTTTTCTGCTTTATTATAATTAACAAAAACAATAGTTTTAGTTAGATAAATGGTAGGTACTCTGTTGTGTGCATATGTATGTATATATATACATGTGTGTGTGTGTGTTCATGGCTGTGTTCCATGTTTTAAGGTATGTACATATAGATATTCAATTAAAGTTGTTAATATGAGTGGCTTTTCTTGGATAATACAGCAACTTAGTATCTGCATGTTGAAATTGTTGATGCCACTACTTCTAAATGGCTGTGTCTTTGTTTCAATTGAAACATCTGCTTGTATGAGCTAATGGGGAATCATGAAATGATGCTCTGAACTTGCTGTAGTGATGGTTCCCTGCTGAAGAATTTAAGTATATATACTGCACAGCTGTTAGTTTTTCCAAGTGGTTTTCATTTGAGACACTCAGGTATATGCTGAGGTGACAGAAGAAGTTAGCATCCCCATTATACTAGAGGGCAAAAAAATATATCCAGCTGTGTGGATTTGTAAACTCTGCTGGGTTATTCATGCATTTTAAGTCAATCTAACAGAGTGAAGCCCTCCAGATGGTTAATCCTCAGAAACAGTACACTTCTCTGATACCTGAATTTTTTATTTATTTATTTATTCTCTGCTCTTCAGCCACAAGGCTATCATAGTGGCTTACAAATTGTTTTTTTAAGCAATAGCAATTTACACATCTACACTGCATTAAGGAGTTTTCAATGTGTATTAGCTAATTTTCCATTATTTCCCATTAATCCATAATTTTCCATTAATTACTGAAGCAGTCTCAGTAATAGATATAAAAAAAATAAACTGTTTCTAAAGTTTCTAAAATATTTTAAAATTGTATTGAAAATGAACGTTCAATATCCCATAGAAAAACAAGATTCAAAATGAAACAGGGCATGGACTAAAATGAATAGAGTTATTAAAGTCTGCCCTCTTTGGGTTACATCCATACAGTCATACATAGTGGAGGCACTTTAAATGAAATTTAAGTTACACTCCACTTGACTCATTGATTACATTAAGTAGGACTATGTTGAGTTATTATAGATGACTGAGAATTTTCTTTGGCTTGTTTGTTTGCTTGATAAAAATGTGTCAAAGGGTCATCATCAGCATGGGAAGGGCCTGAGATCAAAAAATTTGAACATGTCAAAAAATGAAACTGACAATTTCATCCTTGCTGATGGGCTCATCTACACTAGCCACGATATGCCAGCTCCTTAATAATCACATTTACCCCTGCATATACTTTTTTTTTACGGTACTCCAGCATAACTTATTGCTTGGCCATAGATCAGTCCACATTGTCTTTCTGACACTGCGTTTATGTTGTCTGTCTGTCAACAAGTATCTATCTATGAAAATTCACCTTAAATTTTATATTTTGGGAATTTAAAAGTTCTATTTTTAGAAATGCCTTTTCTGTCTAAAACAGGTCTGGGAAAATTAATATTTAAATGGCAGATCACAGTTCTCAGAAGTTTCTTGGAAAACAATTTGCCATGGGGCCTGTGTGTAAAATTGCATGAACCTCAGTCACACTTTAGTTCTAATTTACCCACCCCTGTTTTTTTAAAAAATAAATAGTGAACACTGTACTAGTGAACATTTTCATTCTGTTTTGCAGTTTCCCCCACCACACACACACACACACACACACACACAATTTATTTCACAAAAGATTCTTGTGGAGGAGCAGTGAAAGGTGTCCATTGCTTTGGTTCAGTTTTAATTTTCCACTTCATTCTTTCCACATTTTCTCTCATCAGCTGGTTTGTTATATTTGATATATGCTTCTTCACTTAGTTTTTTCCCTCCAGCAAGATAAAGTAAAGATAAAAAAACAGTATCAGGGGATCGATAATATCCACTAAAAAGGGTTCCACAGAATGAGCAAGTAAAAAATAATGGACCAAACATGGGATCATGAAGGCAATTAATTAGTCCCTTCTGGTCAAAAGTATTCAGGCAGGACTAAAATGTATTTGCAGAGGTGTTCATTGTACAGAGCAAGTAAATATCTTATCAATAGCTGGAATGGTATCAATGTTTACATTCTTCCGCTCCAGGATTTACTGAAATGTATGTGGGATCTGGAATATTCTCAAAGGCGCTGGATAGCCTGAAGCACATACATTTCTTTCTCCTCTTGTCATGCTCTGAAAGAGCTTGTAAGGTGTGCTTAATATATTTGCTAACCTTTCTTGTGCTTTGACAGACAGATCCACAAGTAAAGTCTGCTGAATTACTTGAAAATAATTGTGGGCCTCTGAGTGTGTCTTTCTGTATTGATATGGAGATGCCAGAAGTGTGTTTCTCCATATGTGTGCGTTTGAACTTATGTGTCCATACTGAAAGATGCACACACAACTAGTCAGATAGGTAGATATCCTAATGTACTTGATGTACACTGCATTCATTTACCCTGAAACTCCCTGACATAAAAGCAAACATATTCATGGTTGTTTGGGTTTACTAATATTCTAGGAAAAACACTGATAACCTATAATGTGTTTATCACACAATGTTACACTATTGTGCCTGAGCGCTCAAATGGAACCTCACCAGCTGTAGGTTGTGAAATGGTTGCATATGCCCTGCATTAGCCTTCCCTAGTCTAGTGGGCTTTTTCCCTGGAGGTTTTGGACTGCAACAGATTTCAATTGAAGCTGCCATAGCTAGTATGATAAAATATGTAGTCCAAAACATTGGGAGGCCACCAGATTGGGGAAGGACACACTAGACAGCACATTGATGATCCTATGCATGTGTGCATACATTGGAGATAAGATCCACTACAGCTACCTTACCCTGTCTTCTCCCTCTTCACTCACCAATATTTGCCCCAGGAGTCATGAGGACTGTGGGGGGGGGTGAGGCAAAAGCCCTGCATTGTCTGGGCTGCAGGGCTCCAAGATGGGGGGCAAGATGGGGCAAATAGCCTGGCTAGACAAGCACAAAGAGATTCATACTTGCCTATTACTAGGTACAGCAATATAGACATGGGATTGCAATCTTAATTATTTCCTTCCATTCTTTGTTTTATGTTGTTCTCTCTTCTTTGCTCAGATAATGTTACACTTCATTCATGGTCTCCTGGAGCATAACTTCAGACTCTGTAGGAACTGGATCATTGCAAATGTATCCTATGAAAACATCCTATGGAATCTTGGGGTATGTAGTCTGAGGAGGCAGTATAGGTCTCTGCTGAGAACTCCAAAAACATCTCCATCAACTACAAATTTCAGGATTCCATGGGATATTGCCATGACAGTTAAAATGCAATATAGCACTGTAATGGTAGGCCTGGTCTCTGTGAGTGTATACATACCCCACATACACACACCTTAGAAGCCAGGTTACCTTTCTGATCCACTCAGGTGATCTCCTCCTGGAGAACCCTCAAGCTGGATCCTTCTAGACACACTCCCAGGAATTCATCTAGCCTACAAATCCCAGAAATGTGTTCCGTGCCACAACCACATCTTGATTTTAAAAGAACCCCTTTTTACATGTGGTTCAAGATGCAACCACGGGGAACCTAGGGCCTTTCCAGCCCTGGCTGAGATTTTACCAACCCCCCTCCATTCTCTTCAGGAACAGAAGAGAATCAATGTAGCATGACCCAAAGCAACAGGCACATGGAAGCTTGGCTTATATAGGAAAAATGAAGGCTTATTTATTCAAGCAAGCAAACACATTTAAGAGATAATCATTTCATGAAGAAAACACCATTTTTCTCCAGGTTCAGCTTAAGTTACAGAGATATAGTAAAGTACAGATTACATCCAGTCAAGGAGAAAAAAACAAATGAAAATTTCCCAGATGTGATCTAGCTAAACAAACTGTCCCTACATAAAATAAGTCTGCTTACATTTTGGAAGTCTATAATGTCAGGAGTTACAGACTGAACTCCATTATAAACTGGCCAAACAACTGCATAGTCATGCTGAGTCATAATGGCTGACTCCCTGAACTGCCTAGTAATGCCACAGCTACAGAAGGAGTGTTCTTATTGGTGTGTAAGATCATGTGATCAAGTAAGCCAATGCCCTGTAACTGTGTAAATAAGAGAGCTCAGAACAGAGCTCATACCTCCTCTTCTTCTTGTGAATGCTGATGCCTGCTGAAGCAGTTTGTCCTTCAATTGTAAATATTTGTACATATTGCAGCTGTTTGACTTTGAAGATAAAAGTGTCTCCTGCTTATTTGTACGTCAAACACTCTGTGTGTGAGTATTCTTGGGAAGGGGTCGCTACTAAGTCTGCTGAGATAGTTTTTGGCTTCTGCTGGGGATTGAGTGTCCTATCATCCCCTGACATATAAAGAGTCAATATAATGTCCATATTTGCTAGACTACATGATTAACAGTAAGTCAGGCCCAGCATGTCTCCCTGATCCATATATTCTCAGAGAATTCCTTTATCTAACCTCATGGTCAGACTCCAGCCATGTGCTGAGAACAAAAGCTTACAAACTGTTCAAATTGCCTTTGCCAAATCTTATTGGCCAATTCAGTCAGGTGATGTGATGTCATGATGATGTCATCCCAGGAGATGAACCCCATCTCCTACTTCTCTTAACCCTTTGTTTACTTGTTCCTGATGATCACAGAATTGCTGATTGCAGATAAGAGGAAGTGTAGTTATTGCACATGATGGGAGTTGCACCACCCTGGAGGCAGGAGGGTGGAACTCCATCATGACATGCACCCCAAATCACAGATGGTCTGGGATGCTGGAAGCAAAACCAAACCAGCTGGGATTTCAACCTATGAGCTAAAGCAGAAAGAGTTGAAACATGCATGCAAATTCAAAAGTACAGTTAAACCATGATCAAAGAACAAATATATAACATTTGCCCCTCTCTACCCTCCCACCTCTCCCTTGCATGAGAGAGAGTCAGCTACTGTGTTGGAGGTTCCTGCAACATGCTGAATATCAAAGTCACAGTCTTGAAGAGTAACTTCTTCTTAGATCCCTGGACAGTGTGGAGCCACCGAAGAGCAGCATGGTCATTCTGAAGTGTAAAGTGTCCCCAAACATAAGGTCTCAGTTTGTACAGCACATACACAGTGGTATAGCATTCCTCCTCTGGGATAGACCAATTGGACTCCCTCACATTCAACTTCTTGCTGAGGAATAGGACAGGGTGCAAGATGCCATCTGGACCTTCTTGCATCAACATTGCTCCAGCTCCTCTGTCGGAAGTGTCTGCAGCCACAATGAAAATGGCTTGTCGAAATCTGGTGCCATCAGCACTGGATCAGACATGAGAACTCACTTGAGGGTCTTGAATGCTTCTTGACACACCCACTGTCTACCTCACTAAATGATAACAGCATGTTTTATTCTGACAAACAACTCTCTTCCCCAGGAATGGGGGGGGGGCTTTAGAATTGGATACTTACCAATGGATGGGTCACTAAATATAGAAGACTTAGTAGACCTCTCCTGAACTTGCAGCCTGAGGACTTTATCAGATGTTGCAAAAACCAGGTCAGAAGAATGCAATGATAACAAAAACAGGCAAGATTATCAGATGATGTTGTCCTTCAGCCATTTCAGGGGTATAACACAGGTCTCAATATGGCATCCCTTTTACTGATCATGTTGCCTCATCTGTGCCAGTGCTACACCTGGGGAACGGCTGAAGATGCAGGCATCTGATAATGTCTCCCTTTCTGTTACCATCGCATTCTTCTGACACAATTTTGGACATGGTATTTTTGTTTTTGTTGTTGTTGTTTTGTTTTGTTTTTGCTGTGTTTCTTCATGTCTGATAAAGTCCAGAGAGATGGAAGAATCTTCAAAACAAGGAACAGTGCTGAAGAATAAAGCAGATCTACAGTCTCTCCCCCACAACACCCTCCTTTCTCCCACTGCTTCCTGAAATTGCCCCCGAGGCAGGAATGAAACAGCAGAAGGCTAGAGAGAAACTACAGATGCCTTTTCTCTTTCCAAGACACACGCAAGTCCAACACAGCCTGCCACCATGTGAAGGGATTTAGGGGTCCCTCTGTGCATCCACACACATTTTGGGGTCCCTCAATTACCCTTTAAAGCTGCTGCAACCCCTTGATTTGAACTTTAACCCTTGTGTGTAACTCAAGGGGAAGTTACAGGGTTCGGTTATTCTCTTCTGATGCTGCAGAGATACACCCTCCCCCAACCTTGGGGAAAGGCAGGCTGAGCAAAGGCACATGATGGGTGAACTGTGGGAAAGATCAGAAGAAGCAAGTTTATTCTAAGCAGATTACATAGCAAGAAATGACATCTCTTTCATGGAAGACTCCTCCTTCCAGGTGCACTTTTGAGTTACAGGTTACAGATAAGTGTAATCATTCCCACCAAGTCCTGAAAAGAACATAAACATCCCTAATGCAACTAGCTAAACATTTCCCTAAACACTTACAGTCTGCAGCCCAGTTGCTCTGGGTTTTCAGGGAACTGGGAGGCTAGGCCTTATGGCTAGTCTCAGCCAAGCATTCCCCATAGCTTGGATGAGGTTCCCCTCATCTTGGTCTCTCTTCATCCTTCTCTCTGCCTCATGGCCCCTGAGGCACTATTTATCACCTCTTCTCCAAAGCATCTGGAAGGCTGACACTCTGGACATCTCCATTGGTCAGCTGTGTCTCCTGGCATTACACAGACCCCAATAAAATGCAACTTTACTCTCAGCACCTAGTTAGCTCTTTGTTTACCTGATGGACTGTGCTGGCCAGATACTGGGGTGAGCACATTATCACACTTGCTGTTCCAGTATATAGAATCATAGAATCATAGAGTTGAAAGAGACCACAAGGGCCATCCAGTCCAACCTCCTGCCATGCAGGAATACACAATCAAATAATTCGTGACAGATAGCCATCCAGACTCTGTTTAAAAACCTCGTAAGAAGGAGACTCCACCACACCCCAAGGCAGTGCACATTCCACTTCTGGACAGCTCATACTGTCAGAAAGTTCTTCCTAATGTTTAGGTGGAATCTCTTTTCCTGTAGTTTGAACCCACTGCTCTGTGTCCTAGTCTCTGGAGCAGCAGAAAACAAGCTTGCTCCATTCTCAGTACGACATCCCTTCAAATAGTTAAACATGGCTTGTGCAACTCCCTTTCCACACACCTTGAAGTGAACATGGACATTCTATATCGGACAAAAATTTAAATGCCATTTCCTGTTCATGGGAAGCCAGCAAGTTTTCTATCTCTCATGTTCCCTGTCCACCACTTTTACCCCTTCCTTATGATGAAATGTAAGTTTTCATTGTTGTTTAGGATTCAGAGGGTGGCTTGACAGGAAACTATGCAGTTCTCTCTGGCTTGTGACAACAGTCTGAGTTGAGTCCAGCAGTAGGAACCAGAAGTCATTGGGGAAGACAGTAATCAGAATTAAAGGACAAGCAAGAAACTGTGCCAAGGAGTAGAACAGGATGGAATAGTACCAAAGGCTGACGAAGAATGTTTTCGTTGAGCAAGGTGTGGGTAGTCCTTTATATTTCTTCCTGCCTGAGAAGATCCAAAGGTCAGTTGGTGGAAGTGACTTGGTGATTAACCCCAGAGAATTGCCCACAGATGCATCATCACCTGGCAGTTTGCTAGTGATAGAAGCAGAAACCAATCCCACCTCATTTCAGGACTGAAATTAAAAATGGCTTGGGTCCAGTTCACAATGGGATGAGACCTTTTGAAGAGACAGAGTTCAATAATTTCCAACTCAATTTGGCTATTCTTCCCCCCCCACACACACACACAATGATTATATTGTTGCCATACACTGTGGGTTCTTACTGAATGCAAATGTTGTTCTTACCTGTGATGATGAACTGCTGTTGGAAATGTTGCAATAGTCATCTGGGAAGATTATTTTCAGTGACTTGATTTCCACATTTATTATAGGGTTCTGACTTTCATCAGTCCATATTTAATTAAAATGTTAGTTTATATTTAATGTCAGTGTTTTGTTAGTAAAATATGGTTCCCTGTCTCTTGCATTTGGTTTTGCTTCCTAATTAATCTAGGTCCTGAGGCAAATAGTGAATTAAATATGGCAAGAATTCTAAAAATGCAAATAGATCGCTTTCTAAGTGAATGGGTATTCTGAAAAAAGGCTAGGTGTACAAGTGAAATTTCCAGGCTTGCACTGTCAGCAGGAATAAGTTATATTTTCCTAACAGTCTTTCTTGAACACACATTTCCAATACATAAATATGAAATCCTTCTGCCTTTTACTTCTCAGAATGATAGCTGACTAAATCTTCTCATGCTTCATACACATCTTGAATAGAAACTGCTTCCTCCATGGGCATGTGTGTTAGTGCTCACAATGACAAAAGCCAGCTGCTGAGAGAGAACAAAATGAGATTTACCTTAGCAAATGCTGCTCATGCTGACAGTGCACCTTACCTAGCCTCAGTGCAAACATAAAAACACTATCTTCCTGTCAGATTTCCTGATGCTATTACCAAATAGCATAGCTGGGGAGCTAAAGTAGGCCACTATGGCAGATGGTGGCAGAGAGGCAAAGGTATCAAAAGAAAGTCCCAGGTTTGAATCTCGCCCGTGTGAGTGACCTGTGGCAAGCCACCATTGCTTTTCTCTCAACCTCCTACCTGTGATAAGAGGGTGATAATAGTTCTCCACTTTTTGAGATTATCTCAGAACAACAATGTATGCCACATACCTTGAACATTCAACAGACACACACACACACAAACGGAAGCAGAGAGCAAAGCCTGGTCTGTCCCATCATATGCATATTTCCACATAAAAAAGTCTCATCATTGGGCTTATTCCCAAGTGAGAATAGTTTCAAGGAAGCCTTTATCATGCAATCCTCTTGCTTCATTCCCCAAAACTTAGATGGTTTTCAGACTATGGGTTTTTAGCCTTTTAAAAAAACTTACTGCAGAAAACTTGTAAAGCACAAAAAGATGATGTAGCTGCAAAGTATTTTCTAAGTGCTAAAGTGAGGTGTTCTCCAGCTGGAAATATTCTAAGGATTGCATTTTGAATGGTAGCTATTTATGTAATTCTTCACTAATTTAATTCTTGAAAGAAGCAATGAATACTATAACAATTTTCTTCCTACTGTGAAAAAGTTATCAAAAATTCTAGTTTTTAAAGACTATTTGCAGTTTGAGACTTGTTATTCACAAAATTTGGACAATCTTTTGTATAGAGTTGTTTTAGAGTCTGTGATACCTGGAGGGGAGGCTCAGGGTGCTTGTCACTGGCACAAGCTCTTTACCTGACTTACCCGGAGGCTGTGGAAGGAAGGCTGGAGGAAGATGGCATGGCAGCAGCAGGGGATGACATCCTGCAAAAAAGGCCATGGCAGGTGCATTGGCAGGAGCAGGAGGAAGCAGGCCAGCAGCAGATATGTTGTGAGGAAGAGGGGCAGCAAGTGTGTTAGGAGGGAGTGGGATCAGAAGAGATGGTGGGGAACTTAAAGTCGGACAGAGGAAGGCAGAGGAGGAGACCAGTAGGAGAGATAGAGAGAGCTGAAAGAAACCCAGAGAAGAAAGAGAGATGTGGGGAGAGTGAGGAAAGACAGAGCATATGGAAGCAAGAAGGGGGAGGGAAATGGAAGAGCAGGAAAAGGCCAGTGAGGCTGTAATAGGAGAGGGGCAGGCAGACAGAGTGAGGGAGGGTAGAGCTGGGGCAGGATAGGACAGGTGGCCTGGGGTAGTTGTCCTATTCTGCTTCTGACAGCAGCTCAGGATCCCTGTGAGAGAGCTCAAAGTTCCAGGGACAGGCAGGGAGTCAGCTAAGCTCGTCAAAACCAAGTGCAGAGGCAATCCAGTCTGGTCCAAAGACGTGCATGGGTGGGCAAGCAGTCTAGGCAAACAGTCCAAAGGGAAATCCAGAAGCAAGTTCAAGAATGATGATCAAGTCCAAGGGAACAGGAAAATGATCATGGCACCAGTGTAGTTTCTAGCAAGAAGGATGGTTGTCAGCCATCCTCTTCAAGGGGAGGTGCTGGGTTATTTATAGCCCAGCCCAATCTCACACGTGTTCCCTAATTGCAGAGTGTTTTCTATATAAATGCTCCGACAGCCTACAAGCTTCCTTTTCCTGATGACATTTGGTTGGGGTGAGGATAGGTAAATCTGTGCTTTCATTGGAGGGTTGTGGCTGCTGGATGTGCTGGCTCTGCCTCTGGCATGTTCTCTGGGCTTTCAGGCTCTCCACCAGAGCCTTCACTTCCAGAATCATAGTCCATCCCAGGGTCTGGGAGGCAGGGCATGACAGTAGGGAGAAGACAGGTGAGAATGAAAGAAAGGCTGGGAAGCAGAAAGGTAACTGGTGTGGGATAAATATGCTAACTCCCCAGGAAGGAACCTGACCAAAGGGTCAGGAGGCCCTAGATGAGGAAGGGTACCTGGAGGGAGGAGGACAAGAAAGGAAGAGATGGAATTATGGCCAGGGAGTGAGAATGCTTGAGCTGTTTTATTTAGTGGTGATGGAGAAGGAATAGGGAGAGATGGTAGGAAGGGAGAGTGAACGGGGCTTCCCCTCTTTGGTTTGATGTCTCTGTTTTGATGGTACTCATCAAACATCTTGGTGTTTAAATGTTGGAATGGTGGGGTATGCATTTCATGTTCTGTTGGTGAAGCTTCTGTCCTCAGAGACAATGAAGTCTGGCCACAAATTCTCTATTGGTGTCCGAATATAGCTCTCACAGATGGATCCTCAGGCCAGAGGGGACCTAATTGCTGTCCCCAGGGGAGGTGGAGCCACAGAGTTGTTTTGCAGAGAGAACAGCATTTTCTGTGCAGAAAACACTATTACCTGCATAGAAAATGCTATTTTCTGCATGAAGCAAAGTGTGAACAGTACACAGAATAAGTCTCAAATGACAAAGAACCTTGTCAGTCCAGTATTCTTTTTGTTAGGGCTTCTGAACACTTCAGAAACATGTTTTGCTCACCAGTCAGAAGAAGGGGGCTTGCCACTGGCTGGCAGGCCTTTTTGCAGCCCGGACGGCCGCCCTGATCACCAGCCCTCCTGCCCCTCCCCCCCGCGCTTGCAGGACATTGTTGGAGCAAGGGGGAGGGCCGACCACATGGCTCAAGCATGCGGGCCGCCATCTTCCCTTTCTTCTCCCCAGCGGCCCTTGCGGTGGGGGAGGGGTAAGTAAGATGGGCCAATCAGGGGCGAGCCCACTCGGCCCTGATTGGCCTGGAAAAGGGGAAGGATCTGGGCTTAAAAGGCCGTGCGCAGGCATGGCCCACCCAGATCGAAGGTGGCGACGGAGGTGGCAGCAGCGTGCTCCGTCGTGCGAAATTTGGAAAGCTCACCCCCCTTCAGGTACCAGGGCCAGGGCCTACGGGGACGGCAGGCAGCACAGAGGAGCATGGGCGCTGGCTGAGCCGGGCTGGATAAGGGGTTCCCCGAGCCCTTGCTGGGCTCCAGCTGCAAGGATGGTCGCACTGCCAAGCGTGGCTGGGGGGGCAGTGCAAGCGCAGCAGTGCGAGGCCCTGCCGCTGAGGCGGCCGGGAGGGCGGGCCTCATGGAGCACAGGGGGGACCTTTCCCCAGGCCTACGGAGAGGCTTTTCCCTGGACCGCAGAGGGGGGAATTCCCCAGACTGTTGGGGGGTTTCCCCAGGTCACCGGGGGAGGCTTGCCTCAGGCTATTGGGAGGGCTTTTCCCCGGGCCGCGGGGGGCTTTGCCCTGGAACATTGGGGGATTTTCCCCGGGGCCCAGAGCCACGTTGAGCGGGGGAGGAGGGTCAGCCACCCCACACATCGGGCCACAAGCCACAGGAGGGCGGGGAACAGGCAGGCAAGGCACAAGGGGAGAAGCTACTCATGGCACCATGCCTGGCACCTAGCCACTCCCCCCTTTTTCTGCTATTGCCATGGTCCGCCCCAGCAGGGCCTTGGCTGTGGGAGGCTGGAGTCGGAGGCTTTGCTGGGGGGTGCGGTGGGGCGGGGTGGGGGAAAGCGGGCCGAGCAATGGTGGTGTGGAGGAAAGAACAACCCCCCTCCGGGTGGCATTGGCACAGGGCTGGGCAACACCCGCCCACCCCCTTTTCCATGCATGGTGTGGGCTGGGCAAAGGGGGCTCCCATGGCAGGCGGGGCAAGGGGGCTAGGAGGATGGTTGGCCATGGTCTCTCCCCCTGCGTGGCACAAGGGAGCTACAACAACCCCTCACAGCCAGAAGCACTCACACCTACCCCCACCCAGCAACGCTGGCGAGGCATGCCGGGGGAAAACAGGGATGCACTTGCACACTCAAAAAAAAAAAACATCAGCTATGGAGAGGTTTTTCCTTTTACAGGTTTCGGGCTGTGGGGACGGCAGCTAGTGTTTAATAAATAAATAAAAAGAAAGAAACATTAAGTATTCACTCAAGCACCCTGCTGGCACAGTACACCACCCATCACAGCTCCCAATTGGTTAAGGGTCCTGGTGGCCATGGGGCCTAAGAAGACAGCGAAGCAGTGCCACTTAGCTGGACCCAGGCCGTTGCGGGAGGAGGAATCTGCCCCGAGTGGTGAGGGGGCTGGGCTAGCAAGACAGGAGAGTAACAGCAGGGTGACCGCAGCGCAGGCACATCGGCCTCTGGTGGAGGCCTTTGGCCACCCAACACCCACCCTGGCAGATGTCATGGGGTTCCTGTTCATAGTCCTGCAGAAGATGGACAAGGAGGCGACCTCTGACAGCATGCTGGAGCAGGTGGTGCCTACAGTGGTCAGGATTGCCGAGGCTGGGGATCCCAGTACTTCTTCCAGTTTAGGTGCTCCCAGCAGCAGCGGAAGGTCCAGAAGTTCCAGGTCGAAGGGGAGAAGCGGTGGTTCTAGGGAGTCGAGGAGGTCGGACTCGCATGGGCCTTCATTGTGGAGGTGCAGCAAATCCGATGGTAGGCGGAGCCCACACAGGAAGCGCCGGCGGTCTAGATTGGGATCCTCTTCAGGTGAGTCCTCAAATGAGGACAAATACAGGTACTGGGAGAAAGGAGCTTTCAAGCCGGGTCTGCCGGCATGGCCCTCAAGCTGCATAAGGGAAGGGAGAAGGCTGAGGTGGACAGGAAGGCAGAGGGGAATCACCCAGAGGGGGAGGAGTTCAAGGAAGCCAAGTCTAAGGAGGATCCCCTGGGGGTCACTTGGATCACAAGGTGCATTCTAAGATTTTGCAAAGCTATTACGTCAACATTTTTACTCTGGCTCCGCCTCCCAGTGCTGACGCCAAGGTGCATAAAAGCGACAAGAAAGAATCTGATAAGAATAGTGTGGAGCCTGTGGAATGCACCTTTGCCAACTGGCTCAATGGGTACATCGTATTCATGGGGGTGGTAGCTTTGGTTTTCCCTGAACGGGCCTGGCACTGCCAAGTGCTGCTAGTGCCAGCTCAGGCAGGGGACTTGAATGTGATACTATATGACATTGAATGCAGGAAGAAAGCATCCCAGTCACCCATGCACAGATGGGAGACCATTGACTACCCCAATTGGCTGCAAGCCACAGGGCCAGGCAGGCGGTATAAGGGTGAGCCCCAAAAGGTGGCACGCAAAAAAGATGGGAAGAAGCCGGTGTGCTGGGAGTTCAACGGAGGCAAGTGCTCCAGGTACAAGTGCAGATTCAAGCATTCCTGTGACAGCTGTGGGGGAGGGCATCCAATGGTGAATTGTTCACATCAGGGTGGCAGCAGTCAGTCCTTTCGGAGCAGTGTTCCATCAGCTGCTCTGCTTTCGAGATGTTCAGCACATTCCTGGAATGGGCCTTGTAGCGGCACACAGGTTCCCCCTTTGTCACGCACTATTTGGATGATTTCCTGATGATGGGCCCAGCCAGGGGGGAAGAATGTGAGTTTCTGCTTTCTTCTTTCCAGGCCATGGCAGCGGAGGTGGGGGTACCATTGGCACCTGACAAGACAGTTGGACCAGCGACATCCCTGGTGTACCTGGGCATACTGCTTGATTCAGATAAGGGGATATCCAGACTGCCAGACGGTAAGATCGACAACTTGCGGGTGTTGCTGGTTGACCTACAGAGGAAAGAGAAAGCCACACTGAAAGAAGTGCAGTCGTTATTGGGGCATCTGAACTTTGCCTGTAGGGTGGTGTCCCCAGGGAGGGCATTTTGCATGCACATCGCGAGACTCACCGGAGTGTGTGCGGGCTCAGCACCATCGCATCCGCCTTACAAAAGGGGTAAAGGAGGACATCAGGTTGTGGCTGTCTTTCTTGGAAAATTACAACGTGGTCACCATGTGGCAGGGCTGTCTGGAGCTGGAAAACAGTCTGCAGGTCCACTCTGATGCAGCTGGCAGTCTGGGTTTCGGGGTTTATTACGACAGGCACTGGTGTGCACAGCCCTGGCCAGAGGACTGGGCAAAAGGGGGCAAAAGGGGGCATCACCAGAGACCTCACTTTTCTGGAGTTCTTTCTCATAGTGGTGGCCATCACTTTGTGGGGTGGGGACTTCAGGGACAAGAAGGTTTTGTTTCTGGTGCGACAATCAGGTGGTGGTAAGGATCATCAACAGGCAGTCCTCCAGGTCCAAAAGGGTCATGAGGCTGGTACACAGGTTTGTGCTTGCCTGCCTGGAGGCCAACATCAGTTTTCATGCCCGGCACATACCGGGGGTGGATAATGAGATCGTAGATGCCTTGTCTCGGTTTCAAGATGACCAGTTCCGTCTGCTGCTGCCGGATGCAGACGAGGTGGCGATCCCGTTTCCAGCAGACCTATGGAACCTTGGGAACGAGTTGTGCTCCAGGGTGTAGCGGACTCATTGGCGCCCTCCACGCAGGCCAGCTACCAGAGGGTGGCGGCACAGTTCGTGAGATTCAGGCAGAGACACGGCAACGGTTCTGCTGGCCCTGCATCGGAGAGGGAAGTCCTGCATTACCTGGCTTCCCTGAAGGACAGAGGGATGGCATCCAAGACCATCGCAGGGCAAGCGGCGGGCATCTCCTTCTTCAGTAAAGCGACGGGGCATGGAGATCCCTGCAACACATTTATGGTAAGGAAAGCACTAGAGGGATGGAGGAGAACAGCGCTGAGAGCGCATGAGGCAAGGCAGCCCGTATCCTACGCGATGCTAGTGCAGCTGGTGGCCCATCTGCCAACTATATGCCACACCGGCTACAAGGCACTACTCTTCGGCACAGCATATACGATTGCCTTCTTTGGGGTCCTGAGGGTGTGGGAAGTGGTGTGCTCCTCCAAGACAGACACATCAGGCAAGGCATTGCAGATCAGTGATGTATCTCTGGGTGCCAATGAGTTGTCACTGCGCATCAGGCGGTCAAAGGTGGATCAGCCTTTGGGGCCACCCTGCATCTAAGGAGGGTTGATGGTCCCTCCCCATGTCCTGTGGCGAGCATGAGGGAGTTCATGGAAGCAAGGGGCCCTTCAGAAGGTCCCTTGTTCACGCAGCAGGATGGGATTCCTCTCACCAGATTCCAGTTTGTGAGTGTGCTAAAGATGGCAATCAGAGGTCTGGGGCTTCCAGCCGAGGATTTCAACAGCCATTCCTTCAGGATAGGGGCGGCAACCATGGCAGCAGAAGCCAGCATGTCTGCAGAATCCATCATGCGGTTGGGACAATGGTGTTCCAGGGCCTATGCTACTTACATCAGACCAGGAAGGGCACAGCCTGCAAGGCCGGGGGCTCATGGAGACCAGTAGGCCTGCCTGTTGATGGTTGGCGGAAGGCTGTTCCATGGGAAGGCCTTAGTGGCGGATGTATTGGGTCGTGATAGGCAGAAAGAATCAGGGGTCTCCATCAAGAGCAAGTTCAAGTTCAAGTTCAATGGAGGCCCCTGTAGAGTTTGTTAACATGTGCTTGTTTGCAGGTGAGGAGAGAGAGTCGAGTGGGCATCTCGGCCAGTATCTCTCTCCTCTAAGAAAGGGGACCAGGATGGACCAGTCCCAGCTCTGCCCACATGTGTGGGCTGCGTTGTGATCACAGTCCAGTCTGGGTCTGCAAGGGGGTTTGCCACTGGCTGACAGGCCTTTTTGCGGCCCGGTCACCCGCCCAAATTTCCAGCCCTCCTGCCCCGCCCCCCACTCGCAGGGCACTGTCGGAGCGAGGGGGGAAGGGCTGACCGCATGGTTCAAGCATGCAGGCCTCCATCTTCCATTTCTTCTCCCCAGCGGCCCTTGTGGCGGGGGAGGGGAAAGGAAGACGGGCCAATCAGGGGTGAGCCCGCTTGGCCCTGATTGGCCAGGAAAAGGGGAGGGATCTGGGCTTAAAAGGGTGTGCGCAGGCACGGCCTGCCCAGATCGAAGGCGGCAACAGAGGCAGCAGCAGCCCGCTCCGTCGCACCAAATTTGGATACTCGCCCACCCTCCCTTGGCTATTTAAGTCGCAACTTGCAGGCAGATACATTGGGTCATGATAGGCAGAAAGAATCAGGGGTCTCTATCAAGAGCGAGTTCAAGTGCAATTTCAAGTTCAAGGGAGGCCCCTGTAGAGTTTGTTAACATGTGCTTGTTTGCAGGTGAGGAGAGAGAGTCGAGCAGGCGGCTCAGCCAATATCTCTCTCCTCTAAGAAAGGGGACCGGGATGGACCGGTCCCAGCTCTGCCCACATGTGTGGGCTGCGTTGTGATCACAATCCATACATTGCCACCAACCATTTAGCTTGCAAGTTGTGGCCATTTTATTGGTTTTATTGGTTTATTACTCATATCTACCTCAACACGTATCCAAATTTACTAACCCGTACCTAACCATGTTTTCTGAAGTTTATATTTGTAGTTACAATAGTTAACTGAATTTGTGTGTCTGTGTTTATTTAGGAGGGCAGTGAGGCTGTACGGTCTGGGTCCGCAAAGACATGCACACATAGATGTAATGGTAAACTAAGGACTGCTTTAGTAGCTATTTAAACCTGATCTGCAGCAGGTCCGCATAGTACGGTATATGCTGAATCAGCTTTATATTTACTTCCTTTTTGGTATATCAAGGGGAAGCAAGCCATGACCCCAGAGACAATAAAGCCAAAGAAAGAAAGAAAGTCTAGTTGTACCTCCCTCAGCAAATTTCCAGGAAGCCTGAACTTGCTGACCTTAAGCCCCGAACCCTAAAGAAGAAAGTAAAACAAGACCAGAGTCAAAGGTTATTCTCATTTCCATCCCTGAGTCCTAGTTCTCAACAGGCAAGTTTAGAGAAACTTTCACAAAATGTACCTGTGAGTGCTCACTAATAATTACCCAAGGGTTCACTCTTTCCACACTGAATTGCCAGAAGTGACCAACATGCAAAGCATATATAATCATACGTCAATTTAACAAATAAACAATATATATTGCAAAAAAGCCTTTAAATAATTATAATAAAGTGAATTAAAATCTTTCAAAGTACCACCACAAGCCAATTACTTTATTTTATGTATTTATACTCTACTCTTCAGCCACAAAGGCTCTCAGAGCAGCTTACAAATTGTTAAGCAATAGCACTTTAAACATCTACACCACATTAAGCAGTTCCCAATGTGTGTTAGCTAATTATCCCGTGTCATGACGGAGTTCCCATCATCCTGCTTTGAGGCTGGTTGCAAGCTGGGTACTAATTTTATTGACCTACAAAAGGATGGAAGGCTGAATGAACCTTGGAGCCCTTGGGGTCAAACTTGCAACATTGTGGCTCTAGTACTGGCATTTAACCACTGCACCATTAGGACTCCCAATTATCTCATAGCACCATGGAGAATCAGTACAAATAGGGGGGCACCCCATCATATTAAAGATATAACATGGATTTCTGGGTGAGGAAATATGGAAAGCTGATGTTCCTGCAAGATGCTCTGCAGCAGGGAAAACTTAGATGCAAAATTGCCAGCTAGGAGGCAAGTTCTAGTCAGTGAAAACACTCTCCAGACAAGGAAAGGGCATGAGATTGCTCACACATGCTCCAAAACACTGATCCTCACTAAGAGACCACTGAAACCTGAGAGTGAGTTGAGCAGCAGTGGGACCTTGAGATTAACATCAGGCTCAAACTACTTAAGTGAGCCTTTAATGGACATGACTTGCAAACACTTCACTTTCTTATTCACCTTCTAATCACCTGATTTACAATTGATTTACAATTGAGAAAAGATCCTCCAACTGGCAGTGAGATAAAAACTTGATGAGTTCTTTTTTCTGTAAACAAGAAGAGGAAAAAAGCCAAAGATTATTTGCCAGATTTTGGTTTTAAAGCAGAAAGCTTAGTAAGAGTGTGGCTTAACAAAATTATAAATGGATAAAGGAAAGAGTAATTTTAAAAGACATGACTTTTTATTTTATTTTTGATAAATGTGATTTCTGAATATTGATTAGGCAGAGACCAGATCTCTGTGGGAAAGTGGATCATTTACTTTACAAGAAGATAGACTGAGAATAGCGAGATGGTGCCATTGACTACAGAGATTGACTTGGGACTAAATTGTTAGCCCTGTGGAAGAAGGAAAAAAAAAATGAAAGGTTTGCTTTTTATATATAATCTAATTGCTGGATTTCTACTTATGGGAGAAGGTCTGTGGATTTTTTAACCACTCTGAAATTCTCTGTGCTGAAGGGTAAGATAAAACAGGGAAGGTGGCTCATCACTTGCCAGTAGGCCATTTTGTGGCCCAGCTGCCCCTCTTAAAAGCCCTCCTAAGTGCACCCCCCCTTTTGTGGGGGCGACCACATGGCTGGTCACCATGGGGGCTGCCATCTTTCCCTTCCCTCTCCCGGCATGTCCTGTGGATGGGAGGGGAGGGGGGAAGCGGCAGCCAATCAGGGTGGGCCAGCCTGGCCCCGATTGGTTCCTGCTGGCCAGAAGGAGGGACATCTGGCCGCGCTTCCAGCATGGCCAGATGATGTCAGAGGGGGCTGCGATGGAGCCGATATAAGGCGGCTTCGTCATAGCCTCCCTGCAGTCAGGTTTGTGGAGCTGAAGAGGTTACATTGGGGGAATGAGAGGCTGCTAGTTCAGGAGAGCGGGTGCTGCCTTCCCCCCCTTCAGATTGAGAGGCAGCAGCACAGCTTCACATCTGCTCCTCAAGAGGCTATGGCAGTGGTAGGTGAAGTAAGGAGGCACGACAGTCCCACAACGCAGCGGCCATTGCTACCCAGATAGCCGTGGCAGAGTCTGAGCAGCTAAAGGCCATGGTGGTGACCAGCAGCCTGTGGTGCTGCAAGGTAGGCCGAGTCAGGTGGGTGGCAGGCCGTACCCGGGCACCCGGGCTGCAACAGCAGCCACCAGGTGTGGCAGCCTGGGAAGGGCTGTGGCTCCTGCCAGTGGGCAGCGGTCACCAGGCAGTAGAGGCAGCTTCCAGACCATGGTGGGGGGCAGGCCATGGTGGCAGCTATCAGGCCATGGTGGTGGCAGCCAGCAGTGGCAGTGCTGGAGGGGCGGGCCATGGCAATCAACGGGCAGGCCCTCACTGGTGGGCAATCCCCAAGGGACCTCAGCAACTGTGGGGCAGCAAGGGATGCAGCTGCAGGGTCCACCCACCTCCCCTCCCCCATCCCCTTCCTGCTTTGGTGGGTCATGGAGGTAGGGGATTGGGTTCACCAGGCAGGGGTTGGGGGTGCCCCTCCCCTCCTTCCTTTCATTTTGCAAGGTTCAGGCCACACATCAGCGGTCGGAGCAAAATAAAGCTTTAGAGCAAAAAAATGCACACATTTGCAACACATCAGCTGGGCTTGGTCAGCAGGCACTCCCTTGGCTCAGGCAGAGGGCTGGAGGGATAGCAGGCATGGGACCCAAAAAGGCCACCAAAAAGCATCCCCACACAGACTCACAGCCCCAACCAGATGCTGAACCGACACCAGATGGCGATGGGGTGGGGCAGCCACACTACGAGGCAGGGCCCAGCAATATCTGGGATGCACTGCTAAATCTAAGACCCCCAATTGAGTTTTTCTCACCCCAGGCCCCCAACATAGCAGATGTCATGGGGGCATTGTCTGTCATGCTGCAGTAGATGGACAAAATTGATCCCCCAGGGCAGCCAGAAAATCGCGTATTGCCTCTCACCACAGCAGTGTCTGGGAGTGGGGCGCCAAGCAAATCATCCAGCGTGGGCACAGCAAGTGGTAGTGGGTGGTCATGGCAGCCCCAATCCAGAGACAGGAGCGACTCAATAGATTTGAGGTGCTCAGATTCATGTGACTTCTCATCTCAATGGTGCAGTGGATCAAGGAGAGGGCGGAGCCCAAGTAGAAAGCATCGGACGTCGTGCCATCAGAAGGGGTCATGGTCTCATTCTGTTTCCTCTTCAGGTGAGTCTTCAGATGAGGACTGCAGCAAGTTCAGGTACTGGGGGAAAGGGGCCTTCAAACTGGTTGAGGAAAGGCAGGGTGAAAGTGGAAACGGAGAGGAGTAACTGAGGTATAATCCACCAGGGGAGGAACTTAGAGAAGCCACGTCCAGGGTTGACCCTCCTGGTGGCCTCTTGGATTGGAGGTGCCTTCCAAGATACTACAAGGGTATGACATGGACATCTTCTTGCTGCACCCCCCTACGGGGGAGGAAGCGAGGGTTCACAGGAGTGACAAGAAGGAGAATGAGAAGGCCAACTCAGAAGCAGTGGAACACACCTTCACCAACTGGCTGAGTGGGTACACAGTCTTTATGGGAGTGGTGGCTTTCATTTTCCCAAAACAGTCCTGGCACTAGGTCAACCATCTTCGTTAGGTGTTGACGGTAAGGGCTGAGGCCGGGGATGCCAATGCCATTCTGTATGATATGGAATGCAGAAATAAAGCATCCAGTTCACCCATGCACACATGGGAAACCATTGATTACCTTACCTGGCCGCTGGCCACAGGGCTTGGCAGAAGAGAGAAGGGAGAGGCCCCCAGGGCTACCAAGAAGAAGGGGGGGGAACAGTGTGTTGGCTTTATAATGGAAGTAAGTGCACCAGGTACAAATGCTGGTTCGACCATATACCTGATAGTTGTGGGGGTGGCCACCTGAAGGTGAACTGCTCCCGTCAGGGTGGGGGAGGGCAGTCTTTTTGGAGCAGTCACCCTGCCTCATCAGCTGCCAGGAAGGAGGCAGGGTCTGGCAACAGCACCAGCAACAACAACACAAAATGATGTAAGCAACGGGGTGGTGGTAAGGGGTTGCATGGCTTTCACGCCTGTGAAGATGGAGGCCGTGCAACCTCTCCTGGCTGCCTACCCCAACAAGGAGGTGGCAGCCTATTTGGCTGCAGGCTTCAAACTCAGTTTCCGCATCCCATTCCAGGGTCCCAGGGAGGCTTCCATCTCGGGCAACTCAAAATCTGCATCACAGTTGCCCGAAGTGCTGGCTCTCAAGATACAGAAGGCGCAGGAGGTGGGACACATCGCTGATCCCTTTGACCAGCCTCTCCAACTTGCGCATATCACCACTGAGGGTGATACCTAAGAAAACCCCATCTCATTCACCACCTATCGTACCCAAAAGGGTCAACCCTCAATGCTGATATCCCACTGGAACTTTGTACGGTGAGATACACCACATTAGATCACATGATGCGGCTCCTCCAGACTTGTGGGCACCACATGCTCATGGCAAAATGTGACATACGATCTGCATTCAGATTGTTGCCAGTACATCCAGATGATCATTGCCTGCTGGGCTTCAAATTCTAGGATAAGTGGTACTATGACATGGCTCTGCCCATGGGTTGCTTGATCAGCTGCGTAGCTTTTGAGGCCTTCAGCACATTCCTAGAGTTGGCCCTTCAACACAGGGCAGGATCCCCATATGTTATGCATTATTTGGATGACTTTTTAATGTGGGGCCTGCTGGGGGACTGGAGTGTGGGTTCTTACTCTCTTCCTTCCAGGCCCTGGCTGTGGAGATCAGGGTCCCGTTGGCACCTGACAAGAGAGTTGGACCAGCAACGTCCCTGGTGTATCTGGGGATACATCTGGATTCAGTGAAGGGAGTCTCAAGACTGCCCAATGATAAAATAGCTGTGTTAAAGGCAAGGCTGGCAGGCCTTCTGGGGAGGGAAAAAGCCACACTGAAAGAAGTGCAGTCACTATTGGGTCATTTGTACTATGCATGCAGGGTGGTTTCGCCGGGGAGGGATTTCTGTGCACAAGTTGCCACACTGGAGGGGTCAGATAACTTAATCATTTGTTTGACCAGAGGGGTCAAGGAGGACATGAGGGTGTGGTTTTCTTTCCTGGAACATTACAACGGGGTCACCACGTGGCAAGACCATTTGGAGTTGGGGGTGAGATTCATGTGCATTCTGATGCAGCAGGCAGCTTCAGTTTCGGGGTTTACTACAGTGGCCACTGGTGTCCACAACCATGGCCTTAGCAGTGGGCAGGGCTAGGGCTTTCCAGGGACCTCACATTCCTGGATTTTTTTTCCATCCTAGTGGCTGTTACATTGTGGAGAGTGGAATTCTGGGACAAGAAGGTCTGTTTTTGGTATGACAATCAGGCTGTGGTCAGGATCATCAACAGGCAGTCCTCCAGGTCTGAGAGGGTCATGAGGCTAGTGGTCAGGTTTCTGTTGGTTTGTCTGGAGTCCAATATCAGTTTCCATGCATGGCACATCCCAGGCATGGATAACGAGATAGTGGACGCCTTGTCTTGATTTCAGGACTAGTGGTTCCGCATGCTGGCCCTGGACGCTGATGTGGCAGCAGTCCCATTCCCAGAAGATCTTTGGAGTCTTGGGAGTGGATAGTGATGCAGGGCGTAGTGGACTCCTTGGCACCATCAATAAGGGCTAGCTACAAGAGAGCGGCATCCCAGTTCCTGGCCTTCCGGCAACAGCACAGCTTAGGAGCAGCATGGCCTGCGTCGGAGAGGTACTGCATTACCTAGCTTCATTAAAGGAGCGAGGTTTGGCATCCAGGACCATCACTGGGCAGGCAGCAGGCATATCCTTCTTCAGCAAAGCAGCTGGCCATGGTGATCCCTGCAACACTTTCATGGTGAGGAAAGCCATGGACAATTGGAGGAGGACAATGCCCAAGGTAGCAGATACATGGCAGCCAGTGTCATATAGCATGCTGGCATGGATGGTTGAATTGCTGCTAACCATGTCATTCAGGCTTTACAAGGCTTTGCTCTTCAGCACTGTTTATAGCATGGCATTCTTTGGGGCCCTGAGCGTAGGAGAGGCTGTCTGTTCATTCAAGAAGGATGCATCTGGCAGGGCTCTGTAGATGCGGGATGTAGTAATCAAGGATGGGGTCCTGACGCTGGTATATGGTGCTTGAAGTGTGACCAGTGCGGCCTTGGGGCCACTCTTCACATGCAAAAGGCTCCTCCCTGTGCCCAGTGGCCTGCATGTAGGAGTTTATATGGGCAAGGTGCTCCACTGGCGGACCCTTGTTCAGGCATCTGGATGGGCTCCCACTCACCAGATTTCAGTTTGTGAGCCTACTGAAGAATGTGCTGCAGCAAATGGGGCTGCCAGCAGAAGATTTTGGTAGCCAGTTCTTCTGGATTGGAGCAGCTACCATGAAAGCGCAAGGCAGTCTGTCAGCAGAGACTATCATGAAGTTGGGGCGTTGGAGGTCTGGGGCCTACACAGTGTACATACGGCCAGAGAGAACACTGTCTGCCCAGCCTGGGGCCTCTAAGGATTTGTAGGGCTGCCTGTTGATGTTGGGGAATGGTTGGCGGAAGGCGGTTTCCCATGGGGAATGCCTTTCTTGGCAGATGGCATGGGTCGTGATCATGGCATGAGTGAAAGGTGTCTCCGTCAAGTTCAAGTACAAGTACAAGTTCAAGTTCAAGGAGACCACTCCCCTATTTATTAATGGTGACATTGTTTGCAGGAGAGGAGAGAGAGTCCGGCGGGTCGACTCGGCTATCATCTCTCTCCTCCGGGTGAGTCAGAATTGTCCAATGTGCAGCCATTGACCCACATTGGTTGGGTCAATGATGAGATCACGACCCATGCATAGTTGCCAACCATTTAGCATCTGCAAGTTGTGGCCATTTTATTGCCAACAGTCTTTATTTACTAACCTGTACTTAACCAACATTTCTGAATATGTAAGCAATATATTTCTTACTACAATACTAGTGTGAGGGGGGAAGGAGGAGGGGTTGTATGGTCTGGGTCTGCAATGAGAAAGTGGGCTACATGCAGTTTCAATTCCTTTATTTTTGTGTGCCCCTGAGGTGAACTCCCCAAAGCCCCAGATTTAAGCATGTTAAAAAAACAACAGCAATGATATCATGCTGTTTATCCTTATAGACGCTGGAAAAAGTCTCCAGAGATTAGTGGCATCTTTCTATGCCTTAAGGATGGCTTTGAAAATGTGTCCAAGTTCATCTTAACTGCCTGCTCCAGATGAATTCTGATAATTTCTGAGATAATCCGAGAGGGTTCGTCCATTTCTCATTTTCAAAAAAGGACTTGATTACTTTTTCAAGCCATTTCCCCTAAAAAGCACTGAACAATCCCTAGTGCACTGAGATTTATTTTCAGGGTGAATAAAATTCTCTCTGGATTTTGCAACAAGTGTTGGTAGCATTACTATCTTTCATGGCTTCCCTGTTAGTAGAATGCCTGGAACAAGTAGGGATTACACCTCTTATTTTCCTTGCAGATCTGTGCCTCTGTCATCAGCAAGGAAAGCAGAAAATCGACAGGTATAACAAAGTAAGTGAATGGCTAAAACCCCATCTGTTGACTCTCTTCATGTTCACTGATGAGAACTGGGAGGACTGCCAATGCAAGATGCAAGATCACTATTTCCATTAAGTCATACTCTGCTAGTGTTGATATTGGGGCTTTGTGGTGTTAAGAGTGGAAAAATAAATAAATTAATGAGGCATGCTGAGAGCATCTACTTGGAAAATCAAATATTACATTGATAAATAAAATGAGATCCTCTTTATGGCTACCTTTTCTGTCCAATCTCTGACATTAGATTGTTCTTCTAAATGGCTATTTTAAAAATGGCATTTTGAAAGTTTCTCTTTTTAAATCATTTTTGACAACACAGTAAATTATTCCTCATCAAATAGAACCATAGAATTTTAGAGTTGGAAGAGACCACGAGGGCCATCCAGTCCAACCCCCTGCCACACAGGAAATCTTGATCAAAGCATCCGTGACAGATGGCAATCCAGCCTCTGTTTAAAGACCTCCAAGGAAGGAGACCCCACCACGCTCCAAGGGAGTGTGTTCCACTGCCGAACAGCTCTTACTGTCAAAAAGTTCCTCCTAATGTTGAGGTGGAATCTCTGTTCCTGGAGCTTGCATCCATTGCTCCGTGTTCCAGTCTCTAGAGCAGCAGAAAACAAGCCTGCTCCATCCTCAGCGTGACATCCCTTCAAATACTTAAACAGGGCTATCATATCACCTCTTAACCATCTTTTTTCCAGGCTAAACATACCCAGCTCCCTGAGTCTCTCCTCATAAGGCATGGTTTCGAGACCTTTCACCATTTTAGTTGCCCTTCTCTGGACATGCTCCAATTTGTCAATATCCTTTTTGAATTGTGGTGCCCAGAACTGGACACAGTATTCTAGGTGAGGTCTGACCAAGGCAGAATAGAGCGGCACTATTACTTCCCTTGATCTAGACACTATACTTCTATTGATACAGCCCGAAATCGCATTGGCCTTTTTAGCTGCCACATCACACTGTTGACTCATGTTCAACTTGTGGTCTACTAGGACTCCTAGATCCCTTTCACACATAGTCTCGTTCAGCCAGGTCTCTCCCATCCTATATCTATGCATTTCATTTTTCTGCCCTAAGTGCAGTACTTTACATTTCTCTGTATTGAATTTCATTTTCTTAGCTTTGGCTCAGCTCTCCAGTCTATCCAGGTCATTCTGAATTTTGATCCTGTCCTCTAGGGTATTAGCTACTCCTCCTAATTTGGTGGCATCTGCAAATTTGATAAGTATGCCCCTAATTCCCTCATCCAAGTCATTGATAAAGATGTTGAATAGAACTGGGCCCAGGACAGAACCCTGTGGCACCCCACTGGTCACATCTTTCCAAGATGAAGAGGACCCACTGCTGAGCACCCTTTGGGTTCGGCCGGTCAATCAATTACAAATTCATTTAAGAGTTAACTTGTCTAGCCCACATTTTACAAGCTTGTTTGCAAGAATGTCATGGGGAAACTTGTCAAAGGCCTTACTGAAATCAAGGTATGCGATGTCCACAGCGTTCCCTTCATCTACCAAGCTGGTAACTTTATCAAAAAAAGAGATCAGATTAGTCTGGCATGACTTGCTTCTCTGAAACCCATGTTGACTTTTTGTGATTATGGCATTGCCTTCTAAATGTTCACAGACTCTCTGTTTAATGATCTGCTCTAGAACCTTCCCTGGTATTGATGTCAGACTAACTGGACGATAATTGTTGGGATCCTCTTTTTTCCGCTTTTTGAAGATGGGGACAACGTTTGCCCTCCTCCAGTCTGCTGGGACTTCTCCTGTTCTCCAAGAGTTCTCAAAGATTATTGCAAATGGCAGATTAAATGAGTATGTGTTAAATCAGGAAGACATGATAATGTATTGTAAAAAAGAACTGGAAGGATTTTTTAAGATTAATATTAATAATGAGGTTAAGATCCAGACAGTATGAGACATGTCAAAGGCATTAATGAGAGGTATCCTCATGAAAAAACCTTGGGAATGGAAAAAGCAAAAGATGAAGAAAATGGAGGAGTTAACTAACGAGATAAACAAACAGGAAAAGAGACTTAAACATGACCCAGGTAATAAGGAACAGGCAAAAAAGATGAAATTTTTGCAAAATCAATTATCTATGTTGACCATAGAGGAATTAGGTACAAAAATGAAATTTGCTAAGCAAAACTATTTTGAAACCACAAATAAGATACGTAAAGAGAAGAAAAAATGGAATATAAATGGCTTGCGTGAAGGTGATACAGTCATTGTAAAAGAAAAAGAAATACAGAAGAAATTATATAACTATTATAAAAACTTATATGGACAGCTGGCAAAGGAGAATATGAAAGAATTAGAAAACTATATATCATCTAAACGTATCCCCCCAATTGATGAAATGCATAAGGAAATCCTGAATAAATTGGTTTCTCTAGAAGAAATTAGTAAAGCTATCGAAAGATTAAAATTGAATAAAGCGCCAGGAATAGATGGCTTGCCAGCAAAGTATTACCAAATCTTTAAAGATCAACTCTTAAAACCTCTACAAGAAACTATAAATGCAATCAAAGACACAAAACATCTACCTGATAGCTGGAAGGAAGCAAATATTGTATTAATTCCCAAAACTGAAAATGAATATCCAGCAGTTAAAGATTTCAGACCGATATCACTCCTCAACGAAGGTTATAAAATTTTTGTGGGAAAATGTGAGAACTACCGTAGATATTATTGAATACTTAGAACACCATGTAGAGAAAAAAGGAGCTCTGCTGTTTCTGGATGCTGAAAAGGCATTCGATAACGTTAGGTGGGATTTCCTTATCACAGTATTAGAAAAGATGAAATTTTGAGTCAATTTTATATCATGGATCAAAGCTATATACTGTGATCAAAGAGCCCACCTATCAGTTAATATGGAAAGACCAAAAGTTTTGCTATTCAGAAAGGCACCCGCCAAGGCTGCCCGCTTTCCCCTTTGTTGTTTGTCCTAATATTGGAAGTCTTCTTGAGAGAGATACGATCAAATGAAACAATTAGAGGTGTTAAGATAGGGAAGGAAAGATTTGTTTATAAAGCCTTTGCGGACGACGTGGTATTATATATGGAAGATCCACTACAACAGGGAATAAAAATGATGAGAATGTTAAAAGATTTCGGCCAATGGGCTGGGTTTAAGATAAATATGGATAAGACTAAAATTTTGACCAAAAACTTAGATAGAGACGAGAGGATGCAGTTGGAAGAAATGCTTCGTGTGAAAACAGCAGAGAAGATTAAATACTTGGGCATAATTGTTTTTGGTAAAAACAGACAACTTTTCCAAAATAACTATAGCCCAACATGGTCCCACATTAAAAAAAAGATGGAAACATGGAAGAAACTGGAATTATCTTTTATGGTAAGGATGTCATTAATTAAAATGAGCATCTTACCCAAGATATTATTTTTGTTTCAAATGATTCCAGTCCTAATCCCCCAAAGATGGTTTAAGGAGTGCAATAAAGATCTGAGTAATTTGGTATGGTTTGGGGGAAAACCGAGAATAAGATTTAAATTATTGACCAAAATTAGAGCTAGAGGGGGATTTGGTGTTCCAGATCTAAGGCTCTGTCATGAAGCCAGTTGTCTAATGTGGTTGAAACCATGGTTCTATTTGGATAATTCCAGATTACTTTTATTGGAGGGCCATGAACTTAATTTTGGGTGGCATGCATTTCTCTGGTACCAAAAAGTGAAGGCACAAAGGCAATTTATGAATCACCCTATATGGAATCCTCTATACAAAAATTGATCTAAGTATAAAACAGTGCTTAAGAAATGAAATAAAATGGTTTGCCTATAAAGATCTCATCAAGGGCACAAAGGGAGAGTATAATCTAAAAGAATGCCAACAGTTAAACGCAGAAGGTAAAAATATACAATGGTTTCCCTATCTTCAAATAAAAGAAAGATTTTAAAAAGATCTAAGGGAGGGAGGTATTGACCTGTTAAAAACAGATTTTGAATTAATACTGGACAAGGGAAATGTACATTTACTGTCAAGATTATATCAATTGTTACTTAAAATGGAAATGGAGACAGAACTGACAAAAAGATTATATGATAAAATGGGCCATTGATATAGGTCGTAATATAGAGTCTGAAGGTTGGGAATCAGCTTGGTATAGAGCAGCGAAAATTTCTAGGTCCATTAGCCTGCAGGAAAACACCTTAAAAGTTATAACAAGGTGGTATCTTTCCCCCGATAAAATAGCGAGAATGGCAAATGGGAATTCAAATATCTGCTGGAAATGCAAAGAGAAGGGTACCACATTCCATATTTGGTGGGGATGTAAAAAAGCAAAAAAAATTGGCTTATGATCAGAGTGAAAATACAAAGAATTCTTTAAAAAAAAGAGGTTGATTTTCAGCCAGAAATATTCTTGTTAGGAATTTATGAAAATTCAAATATGGTAAATGAAAATATGAAAATAAAAAGATTATTATGGCATATGTGTACAACTGCCAGAATAGTATACACTAGATATTGGAGGAAAGAGAATATTCCAACAGAGGAGGAATGGTTGGAGAAATTATTTGAGGTGGCAAAAATGGACAAGCTCACTTATATCTTAGAGAACAAACAAGCTAAATCATTCTTAGAAGGGTGGAATCCATTGATGGAATACTTGAAAGTGAAGGAAGATTAGTTATATGGAGAAAGAATGAGAAGAAAGAGGGAGGAATAGTAAGGAGAGGGAGGAAATAAAAGCAGACCAACAGGTATAGAATGGTTGATGCTTGGAGATATATAAAAACAGTATAAAGGGAAGTGGAACATACAAACATTGGAATTAATCACGGAAATGATATGATAAAACATATACAAGATAAGAGTATGTATTGGACTAATTAGGAAGATGGATATAGGGAAGGAATAAAGAAAGGAAGAGAAAAAAGAAATACAGTAACTAATGGTGAAATTTCTTTTTTGCCTTTCTAAGAATGAGCATAATTGATAAAATAGTTAATTATAAATATATATGAGAAATTGTAAGATAATATGACGAGGAAAGAGGAAATCAAGGGTTGAATTTGGGCTCAAATTTTAACTGGAGTTTGCTAGAGGGGAAGTCTTATAATGTATATAAGAATTAAAAAGAATATTGTGATAAGTTAAATTTAATTTTATTTAAAATTAATGTACGAAGAAGATATTATGTGTAATGGAAATGGAAGGATTGATATATAGCATATGGAGTATATTACGTTGTTAATTTGTATTTTGTTTAATAAAAAATATAATTTAAAAAAAAGATTATTGCCAATGGCTCTGAGATCACATTTGCCAGCTCTTTTAATACTCTTTTAATAATAGCCACATTATTCTTACAATTATTATTTAATTAGCTAGCATCAGTTGTTGTATTCCTGCTGCAGAACAGCAGGATTAACTGGATTACATAATCATTAAAAAAAGCTAGACAACTTAATTCTGTATTTTGCCTCTGTCAGCAAGGTATGTAAACTTGTGAAAGTCCTGGTGCCGTGTGTGCGTGTGTGTGCATGTGTGTGTGTGTGTAGTGGGTGTTTGCACACACACACACCAAGAATAGCACACACCTAAGGATAGCATTAGTATCCCCATCTGGCTTTACATAAATGATATGAATGGCATTGTTCCCTTATATGATGCATGACTGTTTATCTATTTAAGGCATGGGGAGGGGTGAAAGTGTCTGTATGCATACCCTCCAGCATTTCATAAATGAAAACTGGGACGCATGGCCAGGCAATATCAGAATATGATCAAGATGACAAAACCTATTAAGGAAGAAGAACATATAAACTAGAAGAAGCTGTAGCAGACAAAGGCAATGCCACCGTAATCATGGAAAGAGAAAAATACAAACAGAAAATAAGGGAACTCTTAGATCCTACAATATACAGAAAACTCAGGCAAAACCCAACCAACAAAATCACCAGAAAAACAAATGCCTTGATCAAGAACTCATCAATTCAGCCAACCGTACACCAGAATCTATGCAGATCTGAGGCTCTCCCACCAAGACTGTATGGACTTCCCAAGATCCACAATGATTCCATTCCACTCCAACCCATAGTGAGTGCCATCATATCCCCCATGTATGACTGGCCACACAATTACAAACCCACATAGGGTAAACCCCCCCCCACTACATCAAGGACTCAGCTCACTTCATAGAAAAATCAACAACATCGAACTGAAACCTGAAGACAGACTGATCAGCTTTGTTGTGGTCTCCTTGTTCACCAAAGTCCCCATAAGAGACACTATGGCACTCTTCCGACAGCTATTTCCAGAAGACATCACAGTCCTGTTCAAACATTGCCTCACCACAAGCTAGTTCCAGTGCGATAACAAATTCTATGAACAGATAGATGGGGTAGCCATGGGCAGCCCACTGAACCTTGTGATAGCAAACTTTTATATGGAACATTTTGAAAACCAAGCCCTAGAAACAGCACCAAAAAAGCATGATTCTGATATGTGGATGACACTTTCACCATTTGGAGCCATGAAGAAGATTTGGCTGTATTTCTGAACCACCTGAACAGCATCCACCTGAACATCCAATTCACAAAGGAAAAATAAAAGGAAGGAACATTGACATTCTTGGATGTCCTAGTCATTTGCAAACCAAACCAATGAATGGGCCGCAAGGTATAAAGACCCCCCCCACACACACACATGCATGGACAGATACCTACACAAGAATGCCAATCATTACCCAGGACAAAAAAGAAGTATAATAAAAACACTAGTAGACCACACAAAAAGGATCTGCAAACCCCACTACTTGGAGGATGAGCTGAAGCACCTAAACTGGACTCTACAGGCTAATGGTTACTCCAGATCAGACATCACAAGAGCAGCCAGATCTAGAAAAAAACACAGGAATGAAGAAAAACAGCCACCCAAAGGGAAGGTATTTTTACCATACATCAAAGGAGTCACAGACAGAATAGGAAAACTGATGAGGAAACACAACCTCCAAATGAGCTACAGACCAACTAATAAAATCCAAGAAATGCTGCACTCAATGAAGGACAAAAGAGAACCTCTCACAGCTGCAGGAGTTTACTGCATACCATGCAGCTGTGGACAAGTTTACATAGGGACCACTAAATGCAGTGTGAAAACATGAATAAAGGAACATGAGAGACACTGCAGACTAAGCCAGCGAGAAAAATCAGCAGAAACCGAACACATTATAAACCCATCTGGACACAAAATGTTATTTGAAAACACAGAAATTCTGGACCAGGCCAACAGCTATCATGTCAGAATGCACAGAGAAGCTATTGAAATCCACAAACACCTGGACAACTTCAACAGGAAAGAAGAAACCCTAAAAGTAAACAACATTTGGCTACCAGTCCTGAAAAACACCAAAAACATAACTCAACACATGCAAATGAACTCCTTCAAAGGATAGCGGGATTCCCAGCAGACAATGGACCATTAGCTAAATAGACACTAATCCTCCTTGCTTATCTTCCCCCACAAACTAGCCATCAAAATACACAAAGGTACATATCTTCTCCAACAGGAACTCAAAGTATATAAACCCCACACACCCCTTACACTACCATTCTCTGCAGATGCCAGCCACAGATGCAGGCAAAGCATCAGGAATAAATTCTTCCAGAACACGGCTTCACAGCCTGTAACCCCTCCCCTGCAAAAAACTGTAGCAGCTTGCTTTTGCCTGTGTGTACTAGGGGGGCAAGATGACACACCTCATCTTCTCTCCCCTCTGCTGCATTAACTGAGTTCAAAGTGAGATGACAGAGGATTAATTGGGATTGACCCTCTAAATCAAATCTATTGCAGTGTATGTATATGGACTCAACTAGAATTATTACCCATGACCTTTACTGTCTAGATCAAGGGAAGTGATAGTACCACTCTGTTTTGCTTTGGTCAGACTTCACTTGGAATACTGTGTCCAGTTCTGGGCACCACAATTCAAAAAGGATGTTGACAAGCTGGAGTGTGTCCAGAGGAGGGTGACCAAAATTGTGGAAGGACTAGAAGCCATGCCCTATGAGGACCAGGTTAGGGAGCTGGGTATGTTTAGCCTGAAGAACAGAAGGTTAAGAGCTGACATGATAGGCATGCTTAAATATTTGAAGATATGTCATATTGAACAAGCTTGTTTTCTGCTGCTCCAGAGACTTGGACATGGGGCAATGGATTCAAAATAAAGGAAAAGTGATTCCACCTAAACATTCGGAAGAACTTCCTGACAGTAAGAGCTGTTCAGCAGTGGAATGTACTGCCTTGGAGTCTGGTGGAGTCTCCTTCTTTGGAGGTTTCTAAACAGAGGCTGGATGGCCATCTGTCATGCATGCTTTGATTGTGCATTCCTGTAAGACAGGGTGTTGGACTGGATGGCCTTTGTGGTCTCTTCTAATTTTATAATTCTATGATTCTGTGGCCTGCTATGTGATCTTTTAAGTTAGAGTTAATTAAAAAATTAGAAATAATTAGAGAAGCTGGGGCCATCTATGTTCAAAGCTTGTGCTCTTTCACTAAGTTATGGGCCCTTGCCCAATGTATCTTCTTCCAGGTATAGAATCACATTCATGGTGTCTGGAATTAAATTTAACCTCCACCAGAGCAGTGATCAGATTGGATAGGAAAGGTTTGTGATTGGCCTAATTGTTCTGTGTTTTCAGTCATATCATGATGTTTGGATGACAAGATAGTAGTCCTTACCCCAGTTATGGGGAAAGTGTGGCCTTCTGGGTTTCTGTGCTGCAGCTATCACCATCCTTCACCATTGAATTGTGGTGTCTGGGCCTTATGGGAACTGGCAACATCTGGAAGGCCACATATTTCCCAGCTCTGTTCTGCATGCTGGGTTCTCTAGCCTTATGGCAAGCGTCCTTGGAGAAGGAAAACTCTAATCCCAAACCGGGCCAGATGGTGCTCGTCCAACCCTGTAAGGTCAACCATCTAAGAGAAGGAAACTCTAATCAAACCTACAACCCGAGGACCTCGCTGCTACCATCCATGCTTGCAAGGCCACAGCAGACAAACCTTTGGTTTAAAAGGTGAGGCCTGTTCTGTGCATGCTGCGCTTCACCAAAAAAATCCATTGCACAGGCTTGAAGGATAAATCCAGTTAAAAAAAGAAAGCCCTGTAGCAATAGGTGAGGGGCAAAACGGCAGGTGTAAAGATGCACTGGAAGCCGCAGACCCAACCCCGCATGCAGGTGGTTCAGGACTTTGGTCACTCAAGGCTGACCCAGGAGATGACAGGGTTGTTGGGCAGCATCCTGAATGACCATGCAGCCTTTTTTAAGGAGAGCACAGCTTGCTCCATATGGAGAGGGGCCTAGAAAAGGTGGCCTAATGAAAGCTTATCCCCAACTACCTGGTTGGCTAGTTGCGGCCAACGGGCATCTTCTGATGAGGTCAAACCAACGCAGAGAAATAAAGGCACACACTGGCCTCCAAAGGTGTAAATAAACTGACACTTGAATGCTGGAACATCAGAACCATGCGAGACTCTGCAGATAGTGGACAGCCTGAGCGTCGTTCTGCTCTAATAGCCCGTGAACTATCATGACTTAATATTTACATCGCTGCTTTTAGTGAAGTTCGTCTCCATGAGGAAGGCAGCCTTAAAGAACATGGTGCTGGCTACACACTTTACTGGTCTGGCAAACCAAAAACTGAAAAACATCTTTCAGGAGTAGGCTTTATGATCAAAAACTCCATTGCTTCCAAACTGGAAACCGTGCCAAAAGGACACACTGATCGCATTATTTCCTTATGCCTCCCACATATTGTTCTCACATGTAGTAAACTTCAACAAAAACACTGAGACATGCAGAACAAGTGGTGGATCAATATAGCAGAAAAGACACAACACAGTGCAGATCTGGGTGGTCTTAGCAGATTTTATGAAACTCTTAAAGCAGTGTTTGGACGTACTTATCAGGTCCAAAGCTCCTTATATATATGGTCAAACATTAATTACTGATAAAGTCTGCATCCTGAACTGACGGGCTGAACACTTTCAAAGTCTCTTTAGTGCCAACCGAGTAGTCCAAGGCTCAGCTATACAACACATGATACAAAAACCAATGAAAAATGAATTGGACATAGCTGCCACTTTGGAAGAGACACTTAAGACCATACAGCAGATGAAAAACGGCAAGGCAGCTGAGATCGATGGAATCCCACCAGAAGTTTGGAAACACGGAGGTCATGTACTCCACAGTAAATTCCATGAACTCCTTGTGAATTGCTGGGAAAAAGGGGAACTGCCATCAGATCTCCGAGATGCAGTCATCATCACCCTGTACAGGGAGGGTAGAAGGGTGGCTGTAGGGCGGGCTTCCCAGCCATCCACCCCCTCCCCAAGGCTGTGATTGGAAGCACAATTGTGGCTTCAGGGAAATTGGAAGGGTGGCTGTAAGGGGGGGCTTCCCAGCCACCCACACCCTCTCCCAGGCTGCGATCAGGAGCCTGATTGTACCTTTGGGGAGGGTGGAAGGGTGGCTTGAGGGGGGGTTCCCAGCCACCAAACCCCTCCCCAAAAGGGACGAAAATGCCCGGTTTGCCTTGCCCCCCCCCTCAGTTCTTCATTCTCTTTGGAAGGGAATGGAGACAGGGGGAAGCAGGGGTGGCTGCTGCAAACCGCTAGATTTGCCCCTTTCTTCCAACTTCCAGGAAGGTGGAAGAAAGGGGTGAACATACCAGGTTTGCCTCAGCTGCCACTCGATTTCCTGTGTGTTTGTTTCCTTTTGGGAACGAACAAACAGATCAAGCGGCAGCTGCAGCAAACCACAACGTTTGTCCCCCTCCTCTGTATTCGGTTGCTCCACAAAGGGGGAGAAGGCAGAGGAGGGGGGGTGAATGAACCAGTAAAAACTTTGCCTCACCCGCCCTGCCCAATCTCCTGCCTCTTCGCTCCCTTTGTGAAGGGAGCGAAGAGGCAGGAGATCGGTCGGTGGGTGAAGCAAAGTGTATATGGCGTATAAGACAACCCCTGATTTTGGAGGCTATTTTTCAGGGCTCAAAGGTCATCTTATACACTGGAATATACAGTAGTTCCTGCTTTTGCAGAATAACATCATACTGAAAGCCAGTGTGGCTTCAGAGCCAATAGGAATACTACAGATATGGTATTTGCCCTTAGACTGATGCTGCCCTTGTTGCCCACACAGAAGCAGCTCTGCAGCTCCTAACATCCTGCTTTGCAACAGCTTCAGAGCTGTTTGGGCTGGAAGTCAACCTTAACAAAACGGAAGTTCTTTACCAGCCTGCACCACAGGATGAACACCACCATCTCCACATTGCTGTAGGCAAATCTGTGTTTAAGTCCATTCAGGAGTTCACCTATCTGGGAAGCATCATCTCCTCAGATGCCAAGATTGACAAAGAGATCAATCACAGATTAGCAAAGACATATAGCACATTTGGAAGACTTTACAAAAGACAAACACCTGAGGCAAAGCACAAAAATCAATGTGTATAGAGCCATTGTACTGTCTATTCTCCTTTATATGGGTCTGAAACATGGGTCACCTATCACCACCACTTACGACTCCTCGAACGCTTTCATCAGCGCTGTCTATGCACAATCCTAAATATACACTGGACTATGTGACTAATGTTGCTGTCCTTGAACAGGGATCACCAGTATTGAGGCTATGATATTGAGAACATAGCTGTGCTGGGCAGGGCATGTTTCTAGGATGGAGGACCATCGCCTCCCAAAAATAGTACTCTACGGTGAACTCGCCATGGGTCAGCATAAGAAGGGCACTCCAAAAAAGCAATACAAGGATTCCCTGAAACAACATCTCAGCCTTGGCCAAATTGATCACCAACAATGGTCCTCCCTCGCCTCACATTGGGAGGCATGGAGATGCACTATCCACAATGCTGCAGCCTTATTTGAGAACTCACGCCGAACAAGTCTTGAAGAGAAACGACAACACAGAAAGAATCACAACCCAGAAACATCACCCAAGGAGACCTTCTGTTGTGCTTTCTGCAACCAGACTTGTTTATCTTGGATTGGTCTTTTTAGTCATCAGCACACTTGCAGAAAGCGTGGGATGAGTCCTTCCTGAATCTTCGTTTGCGAAGAAAAGCCAGAGATCTGCATGCTTTTAAGCATGTTTGAATTTGGGCCACTTAAGTCCCATGGGAAGAAAAGAGTAGGAATTTGGAGTGCAGTTGTATTATGGTTGTGAGGACCCCCAAAAGAGACACTTTTATCAGAGTTATGCATGTTAGGGTTGAGATAGTTCTGAAAGTGCACCAGTTTTTATTTAAATTGGTACCTGGGGTGACCCACAGCAATAATGTAGTGATGCAACCCAGCTCATAGCAGAAGATTTTTTTGTAGGAGACTCACAGAACAAACCTCTGTACTGTTCAGAGTGCATGGAGGAGGAGGAGGAGGATTCATTTTATTTATATCCTGCTTTTTCTCAGTTCTGGAGGAGGAGGGGGTAAAGGGAACTTCGCCCCATTGCAGTTAGCATCCAAAGGCTCAAATTTGTCTGAGAGTCTTGAAGGTGTATAGGGAGGAGGGTCTGGAGAGGAAGAAAGGGAGAAACTGGGCCCTCACTTATTTGTATGCCCTCTACCATGTTACCACTTGGTAAATGGCCATCTGCTACCCACTGTTCCAAAAAGTTGGCCAAGGCCTTTGCAATGATTTTGTTCTTGTTCTTCCACTCTGATGCTCAGCCAGGGAATCACTTCATCTCCCTGGATTAGGCTAGGAGCTATGGGCCCAGATTGGAATGGCTCTTTCAGGGGAACTGGCAGGGGAGCAGTCTTTTCCGGGGTGAGCTGGAACAAACAAGTATTAAAATGGCTTACATTCCTCATACTCCCCCCACCCCAGATATCCTGCAGCTTGCCAAATGGCTGAAGCCATCAAAGGAAATGGGACAGCTGCTGATACCATCAAAGCCCCTTAATTACAATAGTAGCTAAGCACTCAAAGTAAAATGCAATAGGCTCATTAATTAAGTCCAATTTTTCTCCTCATCAACCTCTGGGAAACTAAAAGGAACAGAAGGAAATTGCAGTAAAGAAAAATAGGGCAGCTTGGAATGATTTCCCAAAGTAGGAGAAGCAGAGCCCTTGTCTTTCAGGAAGAGATCAGAAAGAGCCAACTGAGTTTATCTAACTCTGGCCAAGTCCTCCTCCTAAGGTAAATAGTTGACTTTGCTCCCTAGGGTTGCCATTCTGTAATCACAAAACTACAAGTCAGCTATATAAAAATCTTGAACTTGGTTCATCACATTCTGGTTCTAATATTTCAGACCTCATTGATATGTTGCCAGGATGCTGTGGTTGCCATGTTCTTAAGGCTTTCTTTCTTCCTTTTTACAAAAACATCTAGTTTAAATACTCACATGTGATGCAAGCATGCTTGTGATTCCTCCCCCCCCTTCAATGAGTCCTTTACATGTGGGTAAGGGAGGCATGACTCAAGTGCTGTAAGCTGCAACTGTACAGACCATAGAATTAAGTATACCACACGATGATAGCTAGCTACATAGTTACAGTACAGATACATAGAAAGAGTTAGAAGATGTTTTGGTAGATGTGCATATGTCACAGACTGAACACTCTTTCCCCCCTTTTCTATGTGTGTTTTCAAAAGTGGTAACTATGCAACTCTGGTAATGAACAAATTTGTTCTATGGTTATTTAGCAGAGTTTTACTTAGCTAAAGAAAACTCATTGAATTAATTGCATAAGTTTTAACCAATTAACCAATTAATTTATCAAAGCGATTTGCTTAAGCTTTCACATGAACAAAAATTAAAAACACTGATAAAAATATCCTTCATCCACATTAATCCACACAGTTATGAATTTTTCATTTAAGCAATGCAGGGTGTTTGGGGGAGTAGAGAGAAACTCATTGACAAATTGGGTATAAAATGTATTCCTTCCCATTCTTGGTATCATTTCTCTCTTTATTTATAACCAGATGAAATGTATGCAAGGGACAGTATACTAAAGTGTTCTGTGTACTTTAGAGCTCCTGCTATTTTATTTTTTCTACAGCTCCATTGAAAGTCTTCTTTTTCTGCAACCTGATGACTTCTCTCCCAGACAGGATAGCTTTGGTTGCTGGTTGGTGTTCTCTTGAAGACCTTTCACATCATGCAGTTATGATGCTATGATTCCACTTTAACTGTGTTGGATGCACCGTATCAAATACTTTTGGTAGTTTGGTGTGTCATTAGAGCTCTCTGGTTGAGAATTATAAATACCCTTCCCTCAAGTTTAGGTCTCAGGATTCCATAGGATGAAACCATGGCAGTTAAAGTTGAACCTTGATGTATTGACACAGGGAATAGATGGAGTGGAGCTCCATTTCATACATGGATGATAGCCTTAGGAAGAGATGTTGGGTATTCTGGACATGCTTTGAGATGTGATGTATGCATGGCAGTGATGGTTGTACTGCCAAGCTCTGTTACTTCCTTTTGGCTCAGGTGGAGTCTGAAGACCTGCAAGCAACAGAAATAAGCAATTGAACATTACTTGTTTCAACATGTTAGGGCACAGTGCCCACTTAATCAAGGTAAGCAATTTTAATTAATGTAAAGCTATCTGATGACTATGTGATTTGATTTATTCATTAACACTGAAGTATACATAAACAAATTGGGGGTCTTGGGATTTGGGTTGTCAGTCTGCTGGTGTTAAGAATCAGTTGTAAAAATTATTTATTCCTTGAGCATGATATGTGTGTGAGGGGGTTGATACCATATATTCTTGCATACAAGACTACTTTTTAACACTTGAAAATCTCCTCAAAAGTGGGGGGGGTGGTCTTATACCCCAGTAGACCTTTTCTCCTGCTGTGAGAATGATTGAAGTGTAAAGTGGCCTAGGCAGTTTCCCCAGCAGATCCTTCCTCCTGCTGTGAGAATGACTGCTTTGCATTTGAAGAGTTAAATGGCCCTCTATTTAGCTCAGGAGAGTCAAAATGATGTTTCTTTTCAGGACAAGTTAGCCTAAAATTAGAATTTCTGGATTCAACTTCTCATTTTGCATTAAGTTTTGTCTATGGTGAAATTCTCTTGTCTGCCAATGTGGCTCTAAAACCATTAATGTGTTCATTCATTAATGTGCTCATTCAAAAATTTGGGATTTGATAGCTTCATATAAACCAACTTACAGTATTAATGCAACCTTACTTTCCAAAGATTGAACACCACAGAGATTTTTCAAAGTATCCCATGCTTTTTTAGCTGTTCTCAGTCCTTTAATTTCACAGACTATTCCATCATCTACAGCCACTGAGCTGGCTGGTGGGGAACAGGCTTTTCAGGCAGCTGGCTGGCTGGCTGGCTGGGGGGGGCAAACTCTATATTTTAACTTAAAAATTGGGGGGTCGTCTTATGCACCCAGTCATCTTATACGCCGGAATATACGGTATATCTCAACCAAAATCTGAGCCTTCCTCAAGTGATAACTAATTAAAATACCTACCGTAATACCAGGAGCACACAACAATTTGGGCAAAAAGTATAGTCGTCAACCCCCAGATGGTGGCTGTTTTGTGTGTACCCCAATGCTTATTTAATAACTGTCTAATTGTTCTGGGAAATTATAAGACAAAAAATATGCTGTCTTTAAAGTGTGCTTATAAAGTGTTGACTGCTGTGTATATGAAACTGTTCTCCTTTCCCCCTTTTCACTTTATGACATGGAGTTTTAAAGGGTTCTGTTGTTGTGTGTATAAAACCATTTCCTGGAAGTGTTTTGTTTATATGTTTGTTTTACTATTTTCCAAATTAGGCATCAGTAACCACAATCTTGTGTGAGCCAGCATGGTGTAGTGGTTTGAACATTGGACTATGACTCTGGAGACCAGGATTCAAATTCCCACTCAGCCATGGAAACTACTGGGTGACTTTGGGCAAATCATACTCTCTTAGCCTCAGAGGAAGGTAAAGGCAACCCCCCTCTGAACAAATCTTGCCAAGAAAACCCTGTGATAGGTTTCCCTTAGGGTTGCCATAAATTGGAAATGACTTGAAATGACACAACAAACACTACAATTTTGCATTGATTATCCTCTTTGATCCACAATGCAAGAATATATTCTCATTGGTTCCTCAGTTATGACATAACTAATCTGATTTAATCTATGATCTTGAGCATGCTATCTTGCTAGATAAAAATACAGGCATATCTCACTTAACACAGCCTCTGGCAAATTGTCCAGTGCCATTTTCTATGCTAAGCCACCCAGAAAGGACTGAAGCCAGTGTAAATTAGTGTCCCAAAGTCCCATCCCAGTCCGGAAGCCCAGAAGGATATCATGGTGTGTGATATCAAAAGCTCTCCTATCCAGTTCCCAGTGTAGCTCATCAACCTAGACAACCAATGCAGAGAAAATAAACCATATTGAAATGAATCTAGACAATCCATTTCTCCCAGGAACACCTGGAGATGGGGAGCCACCACATGCTCCAGTCTCTTGCCAAAAATATGGTATGACATTGGTAAGTTATCAGTTATGGAGGAATACAAGGAGGGCTTTTTAATCAATGTTTTTATAACTGCCTCCTTGAAGCACACTGGAATTCTGCCTTGTTTTAGTGAGGCATTGATCATTCTATCTACCCTCTCAGCCAGTCCTCCTCTGACTTTTTTTAATGAGCCTGGAAGGGCAAAGGATCTAACACCCATGTGGTGGCTCTCACCTTTCCAAGAATCCTGTTGTACATATTCTTCGTAGTGGATTGTCATGTGGTCTTCATTTTCTTCATGAGGACCAGCATGTAATCAATCTTTCAAAATAGCTTCATTGGATGGCTCCTTGCAAATGCAATGGTGATGGAAAAGAATAATTTCTTTACTACCTGCACAGCTACAGAGTATTCCTTCAAATAAAATTTAGCTTGCATTTGGTCAGACTCACCCTGAGTCTTCCACCAACATCACTCCATCTCATGTGCTTCATCACAACCAGCTCCATGGAAAACCAGTTTGGAAGCAAACAGCACCTTGGTGTGTTTCCATCTCCCCTGATAACAGGTCTCCCCCGCTCCTCCATATCTTTCTCTGACCACCACTGCAATGGCTGCACTCTGATTCTCCTCATTGGCCTCTTTCCATTGGAAACACATTCTTCCATTAGGCAGACAAAACAATTGTTATTAAAAACAAACAAAAATTAAACTGAATGTCCAGTATTGAAAGCTGGACAGACCTTCACCCACCCACCCCCTTTGTTGTTGTCCCTAATGATGTCCCTGCTGGTGGCAAACTCACCTCTGGAAAAGTCCTGCTATTATAGTCCAGGCAGGCAAGCAGGCAGGCAGCTGAATTCATCGGAAAGCGGAGAACACAGAGTTAGGATCTCAGTCCTACACAGAGAAGGGACTCCACTTGGAAACAGAAGTCCAAGGCGGCAGCAGTAAGCAACAACCTCTTCCCTTCTCCAGCCTCCTGGTACCTTTTATGGTTCTCCCACTCTTCAAGGTGATGTATTATATGAGGCCCCAGAAGTCTTCTGTTTTTATACTGAAGGAGCAAGGTGGGCCCTAATGTCTATTTGCTGAATGCTGTCACCTTGCAATCACTATTCAGGGGGTCAGACTGGATGGCCTCCAGGGCCTTGCTAAATTCTCTTTTCTCTCTCTCTTAAGTCAATGCTCATTACAATGAAATTCCATGTTCCATAAACATGTTATATGCTGTTACCTTGTTATGTAAACAATTCTTTCTCTAATAATATTCAAAGTGTACAAGCTTATCATGTATTGTATTTCCAGAAATGTAAACAATTGTTGCAAGAGAGGGAAGCTTTTGAAAACAGCAAAACCAACAAAAGGAGGGAATTGTCTTTTGCCTGCATGTCATAGCTACTAAAGAAGTATTCTGAAAATGTAGTTCAGGGCTTGGCATTTTTGGAAAAATATTTCCTGCTGGGCCAGCTGGCATTACAATAAATGATAACTTTTTTTCCAATCTCTGATTTCTCTCTGACCCTGAATTTCTGCTACAATACTCCCAGCAGACAGGCAAGCAGACAGACTGAAGCATAAGTTGACTAGGGATAGTAGCTTCTATTTATCAGTACAAATTTGTTGTCGTCAGAAATTGTATACTTTGGCCCAGTAAACCTCTGAATGGAAGTCTTTTCACAGAATGCTGTCCTAAAGGGAGGTCTGTGTGTATGGATGGTATATGTATGGATGAAAGCTAATTTTCTTTCCCTCTCTTATGCTATGAGAGGTCTGGGGACTTTCTTGAACCACGTGGGGAAGGGACTACAGCAAAAAAGTGTCCCATTTTTCCAGCCTTCCTTGGATTTTGGTGTGTGTGTGTGTGTCCTTCCATTTACAGAAGGACAAGCCAGAATCCAATCTGTAGTTTGTTTTGAATTATATACTTAAATCATTCTGAAAGTTTTGGAAAGCAAGTACCTCCTACCTATTACATGTGTCCCAGATAAGGAGACATTATCAAATTTTATTCTACTTTAAAACAGAAGTCATGCATAATCTGCTGTATAGTTAAAGGGGATTTTAATTCTCCTTCAAGTTCTGACATGATCCCTTGCTCCAGGATTCAGCTTTGCTCAGGGTAAGCTCCTTGTTCTATATATTTTCATTTTCTCTGCTGCCAGTTTAGCAGAGCACCATCCTGATTATCCTGATGTGTTAGGATTCTTGGGTGAACTGATGCAAGTTTGTAATGGTGCTTCACTTCTTTTGACCCATCACATGCTCACAACTGCCAGGCAAACACAAAAACAACAAAGTGTCACAATTTCATTTGGATGATCCTGTCTTCATAACTATTGACCACAAGGCTTTTTCCATATTTTCAAGTTTGTTTAAAAAGAAAAAAAAATATTGTGGTGGTACCACCATGCCACCCAGAACATATGTGATATCATCAGGTTTCAAAAGCAAAGCACGGTCAGACCTTATTAGTACTTGGAAGGAGAACCACCAGGGAATACTGGAGATAGAGGCTGTAGCTCAATGTTAGAACACTATGCAGAAGGTCCTAGGTTCAATCCCCAGAATTTCCAGGTAGGGATGAGGGGGAAATAATACTTTCTGAATCCCTGTAGAGATGCTGCCAGTCAGAGTTTACAATACTGAGCCAAACGAGCCAATTGAATAAGGCAGTTTTCTATGTTCCTATGCTGTTCATGTCAATTAATTGTTGGGTTGTATTCATGCCTAGATGATACCACATAGAATATGTAACTTCAAATGACACCCACAACAAGATATGGAATGTTTATTTTGGCTGAACTTGTAAATTAACAAGCATAAACAACAGTGACATGTCATCTTCACCAACACCAATGCTATAACATTTTCAGTTGTCCAAAGTGGAGAGAGTAATGATGCACAACATCTGTCCTACAAAAGAGGAGCTGATGGCATGCAAGAAAAGTTAACTAGCAACATATCTTGATACATCAGGAACCTTGAACAAAATGATAGGTCATCTGAGAGAAAAAGTGATATCAGTTATGTAAAAGCACTGAATGGGAAGTGATTTGTTTTGTGTAGAACAGTGTAATCAAAGACTGCACTGATATAAGTTTTTATTTGGTTGATTAAAAAATGCATGACAGTTACAGTTAGCATAAATTGCTGTACTAGTATCTAATGAGACACCGTAACATATAAGCTGCTTTATCCAATCATATATTCATTTAACAAGCAAAGATATAAATAAAAAATATATATATTCATCCTCTTCACCCTTCATGTAAGCCAAAATTAAGTCAAGAAATTCAAGGGTCAGATTAGATGGTACACAATTTGTACAGCACATAGCTAAGCCATGGTTGTTTGTTAAGTTACATTAGTACACAAAGGGGATTCTTACTTTGAATGGAGTATGCAGTTGGGGCAGGATCATCTCTTCATAACCCAGCTATATTCCTGTATAGGGATGAAAAGAATATTATTTGTTTCTCTGTAGAATAATGGGTTTCCCAATGCTCGAGTATCCCGGGTAAGAAGACTATAACACAATAGTCTTCCTTGTTTGTTAAGACAATGGGGAAATTATTCTACACAAAAAAATATACACCACTGATATCCTGTGTCATATACTTAGTAATGAATGTTTAACTAAGCAATGTCTCCTGGCCTGACTCCCCCACTGCCCCCTCAAAAAAACCCCTACCTTAAGAATTAGTAGCCTCATCCAGTAATGGAGGTCTGTTCAGCTCATGATCAGGGAGCAAGAGGATGACATTTCCTGTCCCCTCCTGTCAGAAAGTGAGGCCGTGGCAAGGAATTGGGACAGTGGTCCTGCTTCTGATTATCACAGCCTCACTTGTTGGTGTGAGAGGGCTAGAAATGCCATCACTCAGTGCTGCTGCTGGCTGTTAGAGAAATTTATAATTGTGGCAACAGTGCCACATTTGTGAATATGTAGTATTACTGAATATAGAGCAGTTACAGATCCATAACTCTAGGTTACAAATCTATAACTGCAATACAAAATACAAGATAGTTATTATGCCCATGACCCAATTTTTTCCAGAAAACATTTATTCTGCACAGAGAATGTGTTTCTTGTGTGTGCTTTCTGTGCAGATGACAATATAATTTGTGCAGAAAAAAGCAGGTAAATCTATGAAGCTGGAGCCTCATCACTCTGCCAGTCTCTTGTGTGACCTTTAGTATCAAGCCTGAGTATTTCTTTGCTGCACGAACCTCTGCTCTCTGGACAGGTAAAGTATAGCCCATTCCCTGAGCCTATTCCTCTATCCAAATACATCCTCCTAATTCTAATTCTAATTCTATGGTGGGGGAAGTATTTTGTACAGAACAATTTCCTGAAAGGTTTCTGAAAGTGTGGATATGGGAGAATACTGTGCAGAGGTTTTCATAATAATTTAGCCTGGGAACTATGCTGTGGAAATTATTTGTCCTTGCATGAAAGGGTGAACAATGCAATGGTTTGTTACCAAAATTGTGTGGGGTCCATGGGACCCACTCATGACACTCAAATAATGATATGAAATTGAGGCATTTTAATTAGTTCAAAATATGGCTGTGAGAGGTTGGGCAACTGGTGGGTTCTTTACACTTGTGTATACCAGTACTAACTGATGAGACTCTAAGCCAAAATAAAATAAAAATGGTTTTTATTGGAAAATAATCACAAGTCCACTCACACATACACACATGCTTCAACCAAGGCTAGTGAAGAATTAGGAGGATGTATTTGGATAAAGGAATAGGCTCAGGGAATGGGCTATACTTTACTTGTCCGGAGAGCAGAGGTTCATGCAGCAAAGAAATACTCAGGCTTGATACTAAAGGTCACACAGGAGATTGGTGGAGTGATGAGGCTTCAGCTTCACTGACTGCGTTTAATGGTTGGAACATTAAGACTGATGGGTTTGAGGCAACCTTTGCATTGTGGATAGGCAGAGGTGTGAAGGAAGACCTTTTCAGGAAAATGGGTATTTGGGTCACTTGTTTGTTTCGGAGTATGGCTCACTGCTAGGTGCATCCATGGGAGATAAGCACATTCCTCCCTAACAGCTGTCTATGGGGGCTTCATTAATCAGTCCTGGGCATGTCTGTTTTGGGGGATTTCTAAGACAACTTTGTTAGGTCTCTGCTGATCTTTACTTGAACTCTTCTGTGGATGGCTTGGTCTACTGTGGACCTACATTATTGCCAATGTATGATTTTTTGCCAAACTATTAGAAGGGAGGGGGTGTAAGGGCATGTAACAATAGGTTACACCCCTCAAATTGCATACACACCTGCACAGCTTGCAGCCTATTTTTCTATTAGGCAAAGGCTATTTTTCTAACACTAACCCCATTTCAGATGGACCATAGCTGAGGTATGAAAAAATAAGTCTTGCATTGCTGCACAACCTCTGTACGTACAAGGGACACATGCACCCATTTTTGAAAAGAATCTTAACAGAATGCAGGTACATGCTGTGTGGTATGTATAATCTGTAGTTTGTCATGTCTCATTTTGTTTGAACTGGAAAGCTATGGTTAACAGGTTTAAATCAAGGCAGGCTATTAAATACAGCTTGAGATTCACAAAGGGCCCTAGCTTTTTCCAAAGTTGGTACTAATGGTTTGGACCCGATGGGAAACTAAAGTACAGTTAATTAGAGACTTCCTGGCTTGATCACAGGCCATGTGCAGAGGGGAGCAAGGGGACAGAATGTAAAGGCAAAAGGTTCATTCATGCCTTGAGTTGTTAAGCCAAGAGATCATCATCACAAGCAGCTCTCTATGTGAGAGTCATTTACAGATGGGGAGGGGGAACCAAAAGGCATTCTTAATGGATCCTAAGGCAGATATCCCTAGGGAAAATTTCTGCAGCACCTTTACCTATAAGTATTCTTCCTGTCAAACATGAAAGTTATTCATCCACACTCTAGAGAAATAATTCTACATAATAATACTTTATATTAAGGATCTTAATGGAATCCTCCCCTGCCAAATTCTTTTTCTTGATTTTGAGATTCCACTTTACTAGCTACATTTACTGGAGTGGAACTAATCAAGGTCAGAATTCATGATTCTTATAGATTCATATTTCTGAAATATATGTTTACAGCATTTGTTCTTTAACATGTTTCAATGTGTGCCTGACTGCCACAGAATAACAGTCCTTTGGGACAGACTGAGTGCTTTCCTGGGTCCACAGCACTGTAATGGGAGCCCTATCACCACCACCCCTGAACCACTGGCCACTCTGCTAGAGTTGCTGCTGATATTCAGTGTCAACTGCCATAGCACTCTATGGCATTGCAGAGTTTCAGAGTAACCTCTTGTGTCATAGACCCTAATGGGATTGCAAAGGAGAGCATCTCATGAGGTTCATAGAACATAGAGACATTCCATGATATAATTTCAGGCACTATTTCAATTATGGGAGTTGGCTGTCGGATAGGAGTTCAAAAGACCACATGTAGCCTGTCCTTGCTTCAGGAAGATCAACTGGAAACTATGGATATCAACATTTGAACTAGAACACTAACTGAAAAGCTAGTCAACCAACTGAAAAGGACTCCTAGAACTAGCAGCTTTCATAACTGAGAGACTGACAATGTTTGATGTGTTGTTAATAGGTTTTGTGTGTGTGTGTGTGTTTATCCTAAATGCTACCACAAAACATTTTAAAACTCCCCCTATTTAAAAAATGTTGAATATTTATTTCCCTGTTTTATCATTCTTCCACAATCAATCTGCTGGATTTACCTCACATGGTAGCTCCTTTGTGGCCCATCTGGCTCCCTGTGGCCCATGTGGGGGCTGGCATGGGGGACACCATTACTATCTTCTCCTTCCCAGCTTGTTCCACAGGCTAGGAAGAGGTGTGAAATAAAGCACCAATCAGGACAGACCATCCCCACCCTGATTGGCTCCTTCTGAGGGAGGCGGGACACTGCTGCCTTTTGCAGCAATTTTACATCTATTTTATGACAATTTGCAACAGCCGCTTTATGGCTCCTGCTTTATGGCACCGAGGCTGGGTATATAACCTGGCCTCAGTGCTGAACTGACCAGTGGCTCATCGGTAGCCAAAACCCACCCTCCCTTCCTTTATTTCTTCTTGTAGACTTGTAGCCTATTTGTTGCATGTATTTCTTTGTTTCTTCTGTCACAACTGTAGTTGGCGGTTGGCATGGGTCCTGATCCAGGGCCATGGACAAGGGGAAGGTGTCTCCATCAAGTTCAAGGTCAAGTTCAAGTTCATGGAGACTCCCTTTTAGGGAAGGGGTAATTAGGCATGTGGAGCTGGGCCAGGACTCCTCCCCCACCCCTTTTCAGTGGTGGTGGTATAGGTGGTAACCACCAATGATATCATTGACCAGCATTCGGGGTGGTCATTGTCTGGATCTGGACCCATGTGATTGGAGCCAACCATTTGCAGCTGTTATCAATAAAGTTGTGGCCTTTATTGCCAATATATATATATATATATATATATATACACACACTTCATCATGTACCAATATATCTTATGTGAAATATGTATTGTGTCTGCCATCATTTGGGGAGAGGAGAAGCAGAGAACAGCTTGAGTCCACAATAGGACAGACCACTGCTCTCAACATCCCTCCACAATACAAATGGAGAAACCTAAGAGATATTGAGCCATCTTATGAGTTCATTTCCATGGTGAAGTTTGAACCATGGGCTTCCTGGCTCACAGTTCATTTAATAACTATCCTCTTTAATTGTTCAACTCTTCCTTGTATGCAATTATCACCATTTTTGTTCTTCATTGTTGTTTTCTTTCTCCTTCTAGTGTTGCTACTCATTTTTTGTAGTGACAGTTTGCGGTACAGTTTGGCATAGCCAAATATATGCCCATTGATAGAAACATAATGGGGCATAAAGCTATTTAGTACTATTCCTATTATATGTTTTGTTGCTTCTTATTGCCATAGTAAGTCTTTGTGGCCTGAAATGATCCTTGTACAAACTTAAGTACTCTAATATTTACTGAGCTGAACACAGCACCTTAATAAATGGTGAGTTAAAATAATGAAAGTATATTATTTGTCTGTACCCAAAGAACTGACTGGTTATTCAAATTTTTATATAAAATTTTGTCTTTTCCAGCCTCCAGAAAGTGTTCCTTGAACCTCAAATAGTGGCCAAATTATAATGCTTAGTCTTAGGACTTTATCAGGGGTGGAAAAACACAGCATAAAAGCACATCCCAAATTATGCCATAAGGACGGGACAAGAACTGAAAGGGTGACACTGGAGATTTTCACACGGGGCCAAAATGCCCCATTACTGCCCCGTCACCTCCTCTCCTGTTCCTGCCATGGGATAACATAAATCTTTCACACACTTACCTTAATTCCATGGCAGGAACGGGCTCCCCCTCCCCTTGCTGGCTGGCTGTAAATGCAACCGTCGTAAGGCTGCTATTACGACCAGCTGTCTGAAATGTTATCACGTTATCATGGGATAACAGCCGGGCGGTAAATTTAAAAAATAAAACTCCCCCAAACATAAAATCAGTTCACCAGGCACAAAAACACACTTTAAATCACACAATCAAAACAGGGATATTAAAACAATATTAAATTAAAAAGATTAAAAACATACAATAATTAAAAACAGGGGGGAAATGAAATAATTTGATGGCAGCTTAAGGGAAAAGACAGCCGAATCTTTGGGCTGGGATAGCTATTCGGGAAAGGCCTGCCAGAAAAGATCCTTCTTGATAGCTTTTTGGAAGCTGTCTAAGGTGGTAATAAGACAGATCTCATCTGGCAGGCCATTCCATAATCTGGGAGCGGTAGCAGAGAAGGCCCTCTGGGAGGTCACCGACAGCTTTGTTTTCATAGGTTGTAACAGATTCCTCCCAGAAGACCGAAGTGTGCGGGGAGGGTCATATGGGAGGACGCGGTCTCGGAGGTAAGCTGGACCCAAGCCATGTAGGGCTTTAAAGGTCATAACCAACACCTTGTACTGTGCCCGGAAACTAATAGGCAGCCAGTGGAGAGCTTTTAACACAGGTGTTATATGCTCTCTTCTGGAAATGCCAGAAATCATCTTGGCTGCCATGTTCTGAACTAGTTGAAGTTTCCGAGTCAAGCACAAGGGTAGCCCCATGTAGAGCACATTACAGAAGTCGAGAGGTTACCAGTGCATGTACCACAGCTTTGAGGTCCCTGTTTTCCAGGAAAGGGCGCAGCTGGTGTATCAGCCGAAACCCTCCAGCTCCACCTCAAAGACAGACTCCTTCCCCACCCTCTACCCCACGACCCATGCCTTAAAGATAATAATAATAATAATAATAATAATAATAATAATAATATTTTATTTCTATCCCGCCCCTCTGCAACGCAATCGGGGCGGCTTACAATATAAAAACTCCATAGACACAGTACCCTAGCCCACCCACCCCTTAAAATAATATTAAATTATAAAAGATTAAAACATACAATAATTAAAAATATATAAATTAGAAAGAAAAAAATTAAAACATACAATAGTTAAAAGAATCTGATTGCAGCTCAAAAAGGACAGCCGAGTCTTGGGCTGGGACAGTTATTCAGGAAAGGCCTGCCGGAAAAAATCCTTCTTGAAGATGCAGTTCCAGAGCTCTACATTTCACCAAAAGGGTGCCAAGGTGTACACCAAAGTCTTATATTCCCCCCTGCTAGCTGGCATGGACAAGGGATAAGCATCTGCTTAGTTCCTTTCCCCCACCAGGCCAGCCAATAAGGCCCTCACGCCCTGTTGCAGGTTCCCCAGGGAACAACATTTCACTAAGTACATGGCATCAGCTCTGTAGAGTTATGGCTGCTGCAAGACTATTGTGTAATGTGGAAGAAAGTGTCTCAACCCTCTTCTCGTTGCATTCCTGATCTCCCTGTTTACCCTTCTCCCGGCTAGGTCAAGGAATCGGAGAATTGCCTCATCATGCCAAGTTTGGTGTGGTAAAATAGCAGACCCTACCAGAGTTACTCCTAGCCATCTACTCTGAATGACACAGAGATAATTCAGAGCCTTCAGAATCAGGGCTTTGCCTTTCAGCAAGCCCAAGTCATTCCCAGCAAGCTGAATGACTAAAACATGAGGGGGAGGCCCAATGCACTCCTCAAATAAAAGAGGCAACAAACCATTTCAACAGTCTTCGTCTCTAAGGCACTCCACTGTGGCAAACGCACTCAACCCAGTTGAGCCTCAAAATGGCAATCCCAGGCCTGGTGAGCTGCCTCGTACACTATACTATGGCCTCACATCAGGACCCATTTTGCCCCTCTGATGGGACCACCCTTTCAGAGTCTTGCAATCTTGGAAATCACTCATGTTGTTTTTCTACCCCTAAGCCTTGGAAGCAAAGATCAAGTCTGAGAGTCTTACCCTTATGGACTGCAGAGCCAACCACTTGCCTCTCAAATGAACACAAAGCTGCAAAATATGAGATACCAGAATGGACCAAGTGGCCTGAAGCTAATTCCTTACTGAAAATGTTCAAAATCTCTGCCAGCATTCACATACCTATTTCTCGTACTAGGTACTAAAGAGAGACCGATGGCTCAGACAACCTCCATAGCCTCCATAGGTATTTAGGCACTGGGTCCAAAGAGGGCTATGCATGCAAAGCCAGTTGTCTGAAGTGTTCCATCTGTTTGTGGGAAAGCACATTGGCAATCCCATCATACAGCATATCCACATGGAGTGCCATCAACAGACTATTGTGTTGAAGACACTGAAGTGTAAAGGGCCTGACTAAACACATGACCCTAGGGGACCTGGAGGACAGAGAATTAATGACCTGAACAGTGGTCATGTTGTCACACCAGAAATTGACTAAGGAATTAGCCAACTCCTCATTCCAAATCTGAACAGCTACTACAATTGGGAAAAAAACTCCAAAGAGGTCAACTCAGACAACAAGTCTGCTGAATGCCACTCCTCTGCCCACACTTGAGCATACCTCACAAATCGCTGCCTCAAAAGAAATGTAACACACCATGCAAAGTTTTTCAGGAATGGTGTCATTAACTGGCTTTCCCTTTAGGAAAAGACAAATGGTAAATAAGGCTATATTCACCAGGTGTCTTCTTAGGAATACCTCCTAGCAGAGATACCCTCAAATTAGATAGTGGGGATGATTTAAAAGGGGCAAGCACCCTCCCTTCAGATACCTCCTTGCATATCTTCTCTATAACAACATATAGAGGGTCTGAGGTCTACAAAAGCAGTCTTGGAGGGCACACATTGCCCAGGGGACACACTTGTCTACTCCTGCTCTAATGAGAGTGAAAACAATCTATTTGGCCTTGTCATGATTGCTGGCTGGTGCCTCTAACAGATTCTGTGTTTGAATGTTATCATGAGGAAGGATTGCATCTAATAGTGACTATGTGGATACCAACCTGTGTATGGTTCCCAGTTGGTTTTTGTTTGTGTCCCTGCATTGATATTCTCAGTCCTTGACAGATTAAAATGTTATAAACCTCTGCTGATTATACTTGGGAGATTTTCAGATGGGCACCAGATATAGTGACCCTGTCTTGCCAGCTATTTCCCACCCCAGTCCCATCCCTGTAGCACTTCCTATTTTTTTTTCAGTCCTACCCTTAAAAATGAGACAGAAACTGTTCCCCTGCCCTCTGGCAGTCCAGGAAGTGAATGGAGCTCTTGCTAATCCCCATTCACTTCCTTATTTGAACTCCCGGGCCATTCTGAGTGTGCAGGAAAAAATTTAAAAAGTAAAAGAAAGCTTTTTAAAAGACAGCAAACAGAAAAATAAAGTACAAAAAAAAAATCCAAGTAACCCAGGGAGGGGAGGGAAAGGGTGTCACTTACCTGGATGTCCAGATCACACCCGGAAGTGTTTGGCAGGGACCTCCCACCACGGCTGACATTGCGCCAGCAGAACAGGACACAGATTCAGATGCCTGTGATTCTGTTACAGAAACAGAACAGGTGATCTATTGATGGTTTAACCCATCAATAAAAAAGAATGAGGACAAAACAGAAGGGGCATGGGATGAAGACAACGTTGTCTGAAAAGTTGGCCCTTTGATGATCTCCTGGAGTTACTGGAATGCCATATTAAGGGTGTCTGATAATCTCCAAGCTAAAGAAGCATATTCATGGGGTCAACACACATAACTTACTTGATTTTCATTTGCCATTGTTCAAGTCAAGATTCTGAAAGATGTACCAGGATTTTAAAAACCCTGTTCTATAAAGCTGTAATGACCTTTTCCATACTTGTCATTTTTAATGGGTGGCCACTCATCTTTCACTTTACAAATGCTTGAAAACCTGTGAAAGTTAAAAGGAAAAAATGGCTGGTCTATCAAAACACATCACACTTATAAGTTTAATATAATATGAAGCAAACTTTTATGGAGTTTCAAAATTTTTATCTATCTTTTTAGGGACAAGGTTTATAAATAAAAATGAGAGATGGCATAAACTCTTTCCTCTATAAAAGTTCTTAAGATTTTCCTTGCACAAATGCCCTTCACTGAATGATTTTTATTTTTTATTTTTAAATGAGACTTTCTGCAGAGAAACAGAACTACATGTGTTTTGACTGGATGAAAGCTGTAATTGTACATATCGAAGAACAAAGGCAGTGTTAGGATTGTGTCACAGAAAACTGTATCACTTCTAAAGTGGTTTTAGTGAAATGAATACATTACAGTGAATTCTGTATTTGTCTACAGAAATTAAGTCTCATTTCAGTGTTCATAGAACTGCAGCATTAAGATGTTGGTATGGTCTTTCAGTTCAAACTAGGTGAAGGGATCTGTTTTCAAATGTTTGGATATTTTGTGTTGAAATAAAAGGTATTTGTTTCATTTGCTTGAAACTGAGACATAACTGAGAATATTACATAAATTAGAGAGAAAAGAAAATGTAGCATTTGAGTTCATGGGATAGGATATTAATAAACAAGTTAGCTCTTGGACTATGAACCCATTATATTACATTGTTATAGAGCTATTATTATACTTTAACTGCCATGGCAATATTCTATAGAATTTAGTGAAGACCAAGTGCTCTCTGGCTGAGAATTCTAAATGTCCCTCCTTAAACTGCAAATCCCACAACTCCATACTATGTTGTCATGGCAATTAAAGTGAAATAATAGCACTATAACAGTGTAATGTGATAGAGCCCTATGTTATAATGAATCATACAAAGTTATTAGATATATGAAGCAATAGCATCATCATCATCATCAGGAAAAGAAGGACAATGTTTGATCTAGATCTGGTTATGTCTAGAACAGACCCTTACTTAAATCAATGGAACTAGATGTCCTCTTTACCCTAGCACCACCATTTTGGAGGCTTGCAGTCCAAACAATGCAAGGCTTTTGACCATTTTGCCTCCAGGCAGACCTGATGATTCCCAAGACAAAGGTGGGGGGAAGCTGGAGTAAAGCCTGTTAAAATGTTTTAATTAAACACCTGGGAAAATCTGCTTCATTTGGAAAAAATTGATTGGGCCATGGCAAAAACACAGGGTCTGTACCTGCACACTGGGCTACATAGCTTGACATCACCACCACTGCCACTGGAGTTGCTCTGCAGCCTGGAAGGAGCCCCCCAGCATGTGATCAAGGACCCCTGCATGTGACCAGCCTTGATCACATGCTGAGAAACTCTTTCCTGGCTTCAAAGGAAGTAACATGTGACTGTGGATGAGGTGCCCATGTGATGCTAGCTGACATATTGGTGCAGACTTCATCCCATTTCATCAATGGGGGAGTGGGAAGGCCAGATCGAGGGCCAGAATATGCCAACTGGAAAGTGGCATATTCTGGCCAGTCTAGACAAGCCCTACAAGCTCTCATTGATTCCAACAATGATTCATTCTAAGCATTATTAAATCTGGATCTCTCCGTTCTGCGTGGAACACTGATGGTGTTAATTTTCTGATGGTAAGTAACTATTTTCATACTACAGTTGTCCCTTCGTATCCATAGATTTGGTATCAATGGATTTAAGTATTCACAGTTTGAAAATATTCTTTAAAAAATAATAATCCAAAAAGCAAACCTTGATTTTGCCATTTTATATAAGGGACACCATTTTGCTATGCCATTGCATATAATATGTCTCCATTGACACCGCCTTGTCATGGGAGAGAGGTTTGCGTACCCTAATGATGTTTTGAGCTATGCTGGCAGTGGCATTATAGCCACCGGAAGGGTCTCTCATGCCAGACAGGTCAAAACCGAAGGGTCAGACAAAGAGTGTCAAAGGGCAGGATGAGCTCTCTTAGCCTTATGGCAACCATCCTAGGAGAAGGAAAACTCTAATCCCAAACCCGGGCAGATGGTGCTCATCCAACCCTGTAAGGTCAACCATCTAAGAGAAGGAAACTCTAATCAAACCTACAACCCGAGGACCTCGCTGCTACCGTCCATGCTTGCAAGGCCACAGCAGATGAACCTTTGGTTTAAAGGGTGAGGCCAGTTCTGTGCACGCTGAGCTCCACAAGAAAAATCCATTGCACAGGCTCGAAGGACAAATCCAGTTCCAAAAAACCCCTGTAGCAATAGGCGAGGGACAAAACGGCAGGTATAGAGATGCACTGGAAGCCGCAGACCCAACCCAGCATGCAGGCGGTTCAGGACTTTGGTCACTTTAGGCTGACCTGGGAGATGACAGTCTTGTTCGGCAGCATCCAGAATGACCAAGCAGTCTTTTTAAAGGAGAGCACTGCTTGCTCCATATGGAGAGGGGCCTAGAAAAGGTGGCCTAACGAAAGCTTATCCCCAACTACCTGGTTGGCTAGTCGCGGCCAACGGGCATCTTCTGATGAGGTCAAACCAAGGCAGAGAAATAAAGGCACACACTGGCCTCCAAAGGTGTAAATAAACTGACACTTGAATGCTGGAACATCAGAACCATGAGAGACTCTGCAGATAGTGGACAGCCTGAGCATTGTTCTGCTCTAATAGCCCGTGAACTATCATGACTTAATATTTACATCACTGCTTTTAGTGAAGTTCGTCTCCATGAGGAAGGCAGCCTTAAAGAACATGGTGCTGGCTACACACTTTACTGGTCTGGCAAACCGAAAACTGAAAAACATCTTTCAGAAGTAGGCTTTATGATTAAAAACTCCATTGCCTCCAAACTTGAAACCTTGTCAACACGACACTCTGATCACATTATTTCCTTATGCCTCCCACATGTTGTTCTCTTTAGTATATATGCCCCAACTATGCAAGACGACCCTGTAGAGAAAGACAAATTCTACACAGACCTACGCCAACTCATACAAAAAGTCCCTGTAGAAGATAAAATTATTATCCTTGGTGACTTCAATGCCAGAGTAGGAATGAACTCCGAAGCCTGGAAAGGTGTCTTAGGCAGCATGGTGTTGGAAACTGCAATGATAACGGACACCTCCTGCTAGAGTTCTGTGCAGAACAACAGCTGACTATTATAAACACAATGTTTCAGCAGAAAGATAGCTTGAAGACAAGCTGGATGCATCCCTGATCCAAACATTGGCACCTCATTGACTATGTTCTAGTCCTCCAGAGAAACATTTGTGATGTCCATCATGCCCGAGTGATTCCCAGTGCAGAATGCCAAACAGATCATCGCCTCGTCAGATGTAAACTAAATCTTCATCTTAAGTTCAAACCTAAGAGGGGTAGCATCTTAAAGAGGAGACTCCAAGTCAACAATCTTCAACAAGCTACCATGAGAGAAAACTTCCAGGCAAATCTGCAAACAAAACTTGAAGATCCTTCTCCTACAGTGCTTTGGCAACATATCAAAAACAGTATCCTCCAGTCTGCAGAAGAATACCTCAGGTTCTCCCACAAGAAAATCAAGACTGGTTTAATGAAAACAACCAAGATATCCAGGAGCTGTTGGCAAAGAAGAGAACTGCTCACTAGGCATACCTCACCCAGCCAACATGCCATGTAAGAAAAGCAGCTTTTCACCTCACATGTAGTAAAATTCAACAAAAACTTCGAGACATGCAGAACTAGTCGTGGATCAATATAGCAGAAAAGACACAATGCTGTGCAGATCTGGGTGATCACAGAAGATTTTATGAACCTCTTAAAGCTGTGTTTGGACCTACATACCAGGTCCAAAGCTCCTTATACAGTACAAATGGTCAAACATTAATTACTGATAAAGCCTCCATCCTGAATCGCTGGGCTGAACACTTTCAAAGTCTCTTTAGTGCCAACTGAGTAGTCCAAGGCTCAGCTATACAACATATGATACAAAATCTGATGAAAAATGAATCGGACATTGCTCCCACTTTGGAAGAGACCCTTAAGGCCATAGAGCAGATGAAAAATTGCAAGGCAGCTGGGATTGATGGAATCCCACCTGAAGTCTGGAAACACGGAGGTCATATACTCCATGATAAATTCCACAAACTCCTTGTGAATTGCTGGGAAAAGGGGGAACTGCCATCAGATCTCTGAGATGCAGTCATCATCACCCTGTACAAGAAAAAATCAGCAAAATCTGATTGCTCAAACTACCGAGGCATAACACTGCTCTCTATTGCTGGAAAAATCCTTGCAAGGATACTCCTGAACAGATTAGTTCCTGCTATTGCAAAAGAACTTCTTCCTGAAAGCCAATGCAGCTTCAGAGCCAATAGGAGTACTACAGATATGGTATTTGCCCTTAGACAACTGCAAGAAAAATGCAGGGAGGAGAACAAGGGTTTCTATGTAACATTTGTCGACCTCACCAAAGGCTTCGACACTGTGAGTAGAAAAGGTCTGTGGCAGATCCTGGAAAGACTAGGATGTCCCCCCAAATTCCTTAGAATCATTATCTTGCTACACGAGGGCCAAAGTGGTCAAGTCAGATATGGCAATTCTCGTTCAGAGTCTCTTCTAATAAGTAATGGAGTGAAGCAAGGTTGTGTTCTTCCTCCAACTTTATTTACAATCTTCTTCAGCATGATGCTCCGAAGGGCTACGGCAGAGCTTAAAGAAGACGACGGTATCTATATATGTTACCGTACTGATGGTAGTTTGTTTAACTTAAGCCATCTGAGGGCTTGCACTAAGACTCTAAACTATCTAGTCTGTGAGCTGCTCTTCGCCCTTGTTGCCCACAGAGAAGCAGCTCTGCAGCGCCTAACGTCCTGCTTTGCAACAGCTGCAGAGCTGTTTGGGCTGGAAGTCAACCTGAAGAAAACAGAAGTTCTTTACCAACCTGCACCACAGGACGAACGCCACCATCCCCACATTACCATTGTCAAATCTGTGTTCAAGTCTGTTCAGCAGTTCACCTACCTGGGAAGCATCATCTCCTCAGATGCCAAGACTGTCAAAGAGATGGATCACAAATTAGCAAAGGCATATAGCACATTTGGAAGACTTCACAAAACAGTCTGGAGTAATAAACACCTGAGGCGAAGCACAAAAATCAGTGTGTATAGAGCCATTGTACTGTCTGAAACATGGGTCACCTATCGCCACCACTTAGGACTCCTCGAATGCTTTCATCAGCACTGTATATGCACAATCTTAAATATACATTGGATTGACTATGTGATGAATGTTGCTGTCCTTGAGCAAGCAGGGATCACCAGCATTAAGGCCATGATATTGAGAACACAGCTGTGCTGGGCAGGGCATGTTTCTAGGATGGAGGACAATCGCCTCCCAAAAATAGTACTCTACAGTGAACTCGCCATGGGTCAACGTAAGAGGGGTGCTCCAAAAAAGCAATACAAGGACTCTCTGAATCAACATATCAGGCTCGGCCAAATTGATCACCAACAATGGTCCGCCTTGGCCTCACATCTTGAAGAGAAATGACAACACAGAAAGAATCACAACCCAGAAACATCACCCAAGGAGACCTTCTGTTGTGCTTGCTGCATCCGGACTTATTTATCTCGGATTGGCCTTTGTAGTCATCAGCGTGCTTGCAGAAAGTGTGGGATATGTCCTTCCTGAATCTTTGTTTGCAAAGAAAAGCCAGAGAGAGAGAGGGCATATAATGGGACTTGAGTATTCATGGATTTTGGTATCCTTGGGGGTCCTGGAACCAAACCCCAGTGAATATGAAAGGACAACTGTAGTGCATTGGTGCATGTACGTTCTGCATTTGCACAATAGATCATAATAGAATTACTGTTGTACAGGTTCTACCATTTAATTGTTGTTTATAGATTAAATCTTCAAAAGTTTGTTTTCTCTAGTTAAATTTTTTGTGAGGTTTTGTTTTTTGTTGTGGAGTATGACAATATCATCTCTTTTGGTTTTGTTTAGTTTCCCTGTAGCTACACCAATTCTTTTTGCTTAGACACCAGAGATTATCAGATGTGGAAAAAAGTGTCAGGAGAACACTACGGAAACAGAAATGGACAACATTACCAGATGATGTCGTCCTTCAGCATTGCAGGGGTGTTGCGCAGGTGTGGATAAGTCATGGCTTTTTATTGGTGGCTTAGCCCCATCAATATAAAAATATAAAAGTGAAGCCTCATGCATACCAGCACTATGCCCCAGGAATGGCTGAGGACATGGGCATCTGATAATGTCACCCTTCCTATCATTGTCACATTCTTCTGTCATGCTTTGCTGAGTTTCACTGTGTCTGATAATCTCCATTATTGCTGGTTTCTGAAGCTAAAACTATGGTATGTTGCTGAAAGATTTCTTTTTCCTCTTCCTGTGTAACATTTAATACAGCATTCTTCACACCATGGCACTTTGTTTTCCCTTCTCCTGCCAGCAGCAGTCAATGCTGTGGTAGGAGTTAGAAAACACTGGACATTTTGGCCACTCAGAATGCATCATTTTTAATGTTACAGATTGGAAAAGGATGGGACAAACACCTTCCACATTTGGAAACAACTGCCATATTGGGAAGCTGCACTGTCTCAGTTCTGAGCAGGGAGACGCCAAGACTTCAACAAGTTCAGTTTCTGAAACTGACTCATTGAACAAATGTGATAGACTTTCAGAAATGATATGTAATAAAAATGACTGCTCTCATGTGTCCATAATAAGAGCCATGTTTCCTTCCTCCTTGACAGAGATGTAATCTGTCATTAATTTTCTTCTCAAAGGAAGCAATGAGTAATTTCAACAGTTTTCTTTCTGTTGCAAAGGGGGGGGGGGAGAGAATTTTTAAAGGACACAGTTTTCTAAGCCTATTTGAGACTTATTCCTGGCAAAAGTCATACATGGTTGTTTTGTAATTTTTGTGCAGTGAACAACATTTTTCTTTACAGTAATTAATTTCTGCTTGCAAATATTTTCTGTGCAGAAAATGTTGTTTACTGCATAGAAAAAGCTGCTTTTAGTGCAGATCAACCATCTGCAAACTTTGCATGAAATGTATTCATATGTGAAATGTAGAAGCTTTACGTTACATTTGGCAGCAGAATGAAATGGTAATTCATGTATGAACTCACTGCATTTCAAGGAGGTAAGCCTGATCATGTTTTGATGTTATTCTTAATGTAAGCCCTCTCCATTGACGCCCCCTTGTCGTGGGAGAGAGGCTTGCGTACCCTAATGATGTTTTGAGCTATGCTGGCGGTGGTGCTCATCCAACCCTGTAAGGTCAACCATCTAAGAGAAGGAAACTCTAATCAAACCTACGGCCCGAGGACCTTGCTGCCACGTCCATGCTTGCAAGGCCACGGCAGATGAATCTCTGGTTTAAAGGGTGAGGCCAGTTCTGTGCACGCTGTGCTCCACCAGAAAAATCCATTGCACAGGCTCGATAATGTAAGCAATTAATACTATGGCTAAATATATTATTCAATTTATGTCATTTATTATAGAATACTTTTGCTCACTGAGGAAGATGATAAAATGGTCTACTATTATTCTCTAGAGGTGACCATCTGCGTAACAACTTAAGTATATGGTATCAGATGCATAAATGAATGCGTAACTTATTTACACAACAGCATTGGTTACCTGCATCTAACTATACGAGATACTACCTGTGAAACCAGTATATTATTCCTTACCTTTGAAGAAATTTTTCAGTCATCTTTATTGTAATAAGAACTATGGAGAACTGAACTGTTGGATAATATTTGCTGCAAACTGCACGTACTTTATAAAAGGATTCCAGTTGATTGAGGAAACATCTTACATCTATTGGAAATTCCCAGAGATACTTTTGTGGACTTCTCATTGAGACCACGGGATTATTAACCGTTTTGTAATGTATGTATGGAAATTATGAATGTGTGTAATATTTACTGATAACTTGATATATTAATATTATGAATAATACACAGACACATTGTTTATAGTCTTATTTATTGTATTTATTGCATTTATTGGTTACCCTCCATGTATTATCACTGGTTATTGATGAAACCCTCCTGTTTGTGTAGTTTAGAGTATTTAGGCCATAGTGTCAACCACTAGTGGGAACAATATGCTACATGAGGAGATGGGAGAGGGCCTTCTTAGTTGTGGCACCCTTGATGTTGAATGCCCTTCCCCCTGGAGGCCTGATTGATACTAATGAGGCTTCATGTTGGTGCCATATAAAGTCATGCCTTTAGATTATATTAAAGCATTTGGGGGCCTAATTGATTTATTGATTTATTCCAAAATGTGCATGGACATGAGGCAGGGTGATTTATTTGTTTGTTTTGCTTCTTCTAGTGGGGCATCTCCTTTTCCTCATAGTAAAAACGCAACTACAATATATTAAATGCTATATGATTGTTGTCCTTTCATGATGCCCCACATCAGTTGTTTGGGGTAGCCATCTCAGTCTAAGTGAATATAGAATGGATTCCAACTCTGCTCCTGTGCATCTGGTTGCCTTAATCCTACTGGAGCCTGTGCACAATTTATTATGCAGTGTTATTGTACTCCACTGTAAAAAGATCAAGTGCTTCTGAAGGTCTCCCCTTCCCTCTTTTCTTTCTGGAACATACATTCCTTTAGAGATTAAGTCCTTTTAATGAATATCTGATCCTTTCATTAGCCCAGGGCCTGATGTTTAGTATACCCTGCTTTCATTTACTTCTGCTTAGAGTGACACATCTTCCTGTGTCAGCCATGTAGCTTTTTCAGAGGGAGTAGCTGAAAAGAGACACCAAGTTCATTCTCTTTCTCTTTGCCTTGTGTTTCCTGCTCCTTCACTCTGTGCCAACTGAAGACATTTTTGAGATTCAGGTCACAGTCTCTGTTTTGCCCATTACAATTTATGTCATGGGAGCTCATAGATGGTGCAGTAATCATTTTTATTCTTGTACTGTACTGTCTAACAAACAGCCAGTATTGGCCTTAGGAAAAGTTATAGGCCCATGTTTCAGACTTATTAGAACTGAAGTCTATTGCCAACTCCATTAACTTCTTTAAATCAAGGCTATAATTAAAGCCATGGACATGTCTCCATATACTTTCAGTGTGCCACTTAATTCCCCCCCCCAAAAAAATGAGTCAGTGGCTACATTATAGATTGTGCTGTACAGAATTACTGTATTAGCTGTAGTCATATTTATTGACTTCTATGTCTGAATAAGATTGCTGAAGGCTATTATACTTATTGAAGTTTAGGAGAAAGACAACAGCTTGACCATTTTTTCCTTACTGTTCTGGCAATTCCATGCTATCTAGATATAGTGGGGCTCATCCCCATCTGAAACATGAAGTGGCTGCCATCTAAACATGCATCAGTCTGCTTAGGCTCTGTTTAGTTATTGGCCTTGCAGAGCCCCTGAGATCTTACTGTACATGTACTAGGAATGGAAAGAATATTATTATTTTTTTAATGGTCAAAAAATGTTTTCAAACTCCAGGAAGTTGTAGCAAGAAGGATCCTGGATTTATGAAAATCTTTGCACCTTGGAACTTTGTATTCTACAATAAATTTGCCTGTGAGTTTTAGGATTGCTGTTGTTGTTTGCTCAGAGAATATTTTCTGTGCAGAAAATATGCTTGCACAGAGATCTTATTGTCTATGCAGAAAATTCTGCTTACTGCAGAAAAAAATATATGCTGTTTTCTGTAGAAAAAAAGTGCAAATTTTGCAAGAATAAGTCCCAAACTATGAATAGTCTCCAAAAGCTGAACAATTTTCACAATCTTTCTAGCAGCAGGAAGAAAATTGCTCAGGTTACATGTTGCTTTTTCAAAAATGAAATTAGCAAAGAATTGCATTATTAATATGCACAAAATCTCTGTTTTAACCTCTGCTATCTCCAGTTAAAGGATGTCTAGAGGTGACAATCTTCATTCAGCACCACATACATCACTGAACACTCAGGGGTTCAAACAAAACCCTTTAAGAGTAAAGCAATGCAAGCCCTAGATGGAAAAAAAATCTAGCAGTTTCAGATTTTTCCATATCCTGTTTTTGTTTTTGTTTTTAAATCTGAGATTTGTTCCATCTGAAATTTGTAGAAATTTGTAAATTTTGGCAGAAACTTATCAAAAAATTGACTGAAACAAAATTCTCTCCTTCCCATGTCTAGAGCATAGAGTATTGCACTGTGTATGGGAGAAGGGCAAGGGCTGCCTGCTAAGTCATGAAGTTCATTGGATCATATTGGGCCTAAACATGTTTTCCAATTTAACATATCACAAAGGATTACACTGATGAGAATGTTAAGCATAGATTACACCGCACTTCCAGAAACCCCACTTCTAGAAGCCTGAGAAACTGGCATATTATTAATTTGGTTAATTAATGTGACCTTCCACAAGGGAAAAGGCAGGCTTTTCCCTTGTTGAAGGCCTAGGGTAAGACATAGAAAAGGTCATCTATGTCTTACCCTAGGAAAGCCTAAGGCTAAAAGCCAAAAAGGACACATTTCCCAGGAAAGGAAGACAATGGATGGAATGAAACCTTTGTATACACTGATTTTGAAATCTCCTCTCCTCAATCCCCAACCTTAAGACAGGTTGCTCAAGCTGTTAAAAATCGAATCACTGGACATTAAGAAACACATTTAGCATTTTCTACACCTTTTGTCAAGACCAGGAAATTCATTGTGCAATCCATGAAGGCTTATGGAATCTATTGTTTCAACCCATGAAACATCAATCCCCTCAGGTGTATTTGGAGGTATAAATATCACCTCCAAAATCTCCCTCAGTGCACACAGTCAGTTACAGGGGAGACCCTGTCACTCTGTGTTAGCCACCCCAGGTTCCTCCATCCACTCTGCCGGATTGACCACAGGACAGGTTGTATCACCCCAACAAAACTTCTTGCTACTCTCTATCCAAGTTTTTCCTACTGCTTTTCCTATAGCCTTGTGTGAATGCTTTTTCTGTGTGTGTGTGTGTGTGTGTGTGTGTGTGGTGTTATTTTTGAACTCTTTAATAAAAACCATACTTAATTGTACATGTGTGTGTATTCCATCCAGACTAGTACAGGTAGACAAAGGTTTGCAAGATTCCCTTGTTACCCCCTTTCGCATAGCTAAAGTTGAGTTGCTGCTAATTTCCCCAACCTATTAGAAACTCAATATTTTCTTGGAATTTTCCAAGGAGCATTTTGGGTAACAAGAATACATGTTATTGTTCCATTTTTCTCCACCACTGCTGTATTATTTAGATTGTGATCTTGAAATCAAGGGGAGCAAGCTTAAAGTGCAAGTTTTCCACAAGAGCAAGGAATTAATCTGACAACTTTCACAGGGGGCTGAGAAAGGTGAAACACAGAAAATGAGGTTTATCCTGAGGTATCAACCTGGATCATAATAAGCCCTGATCCAGAGCATGCACCTCCTCTCGCTTCTTGCTCCTGAGTATATATCTGGGAGAGGACTACATTCAAGTGGGCATTGCATATTCTATTCTAGGTCTCCATTTACCTTTGTCCATCACCTCTGCTTCAGGGATCCTACAAATGATTTTGGAAGATCTGAAGCTATGGGTGGATGGGGCCAGTTTGAATGTATTGGCACCCCTGAGCCTGCAACTTGTCCTTTTCTTGGGTCATAAGCACAAAAAGTGATTGTCCACCTGCATTCCCTTCCTTCCAAACATAGTAAGGGTAACAATGGAGTCCTGCTCTGAGAGATCTAACCTGGTTCTTGTTCTGGTTCTGACACTAGGAAGTGATTTAACATGATAGGCAGACATTGTAATAACATGTAATAAAAATATTGTAGCATGCCTAGTAATAAGTTTAATTTCTTCAGTCACAAGCTGCAATGAATATATAAAATGCAGTATGTGCAATCAAATTGAAGAAATTCAGCTTTGGGATATCATAGCATCCAGTCATATACATAACTTTCTTCTAGCTTAAAAAAAAAAATTGGCTCATTAAGCTTTCCAATATTTTATTTCAATTTTTTGTATCAACCCCTAGGGTGTTACATAACTACAGAACTCACCGGAAATCCAAATATATCATTTTGAATTTTACAGTACAACACTGAACATTGCAATTATCAATCCAATGTCATCTTGGTATATTTATGTGATACATCACTGCCACAGATATATAATGCAATATAAGAAAGGTGCATAATAACTGTGAGGCTAATTCTAGCAAAAGTAAAAAGAGGTGCACATAATGGTTTGAAGTGACTGTGGTTTTCTTTGGAATACCTTACCATCATATGATTAACTTCAGTGTGGAATATGAGACACAGTGCCTGCCAGGTTAATACTTCCTGAAGCAATTACCTATAATGGCAGTCAAGAATTTTAATGAATTAACTTGACCACCATTATGGCTAATTGGCTGAAGATAGATTAAGCTTTCAGGTTCTTGATATTGGATGTGAAGGTAATTAATCTGAATTGGGAGTCAGTAGATCAGTCATGTATGCACTGAATATCATTTACTGGACCAAACATTCTCATGCCAATTATTGTGCAGTTTGAGGGACTGTGTATTAACTTGTCAGATACATTTCAAGCACATGAACATGGCTATTGAAAAGAAAATATTGTTTGCCTGCACACATGAAAGTAAGAGCTGAGATGCAACTTATGGATTGACATAGGGCTATAAGGACATTATCTATTTAAATGTGGCCCTGAAAACAGCACATGTAGAGGGTTTAACATAAGTTCAGCATTGTCCAAGGCAAGTGTACCATCTAAACTAGTCCCTCAACAATCAGCGGGCAAGCCTCCCTAGTTCCAGCCTAAGGCATATGTTTATAACTTGCCACCACCTACCCTTCCACTCCAGGGTGGGTGCTCTTTCTCTCTTAGTCTCTTTCAAACCTCATGACTCAAAATGGTGTGGAGATCAGGTACAACACCCCACCCCCCAAAAAATCTTCCCCACACCTGCACCTTGGGATCCAAAGGACAGATGTGAGGGGACAAATAATACCTTTTAGATAATAAGTGGCCTATTATGTTACTCTTTCCACATAACCTGCCTACTGTAAACAGCTGTTTATGATTGCCTAATCTGATCATTCCATCATCCTCTTCCTACATTAATTTAAGGTAAGGTGCAGGGAAACCCCAATCCTCCTTTTCCAAACATTTCTAAAAAGGGGAGTTGAGAAAATGGGAGTGAAGCTACTTTTTTTCTTTTTTTAATCACACACACATTACACACCTACTAAAACAAAACAATACAATACAATACATAATCTCCATATATAATTGTCTTGGGTATGTTGCCATTTCTAGTGTGCTGATTGGCCGCTTAGGAAACATACCCAACCAACCATAGTGCTCTGTTGGCTGGCCAATCAGCAGCTTGAGGGCATTTTTCAGCATCACTTCCTCAACCTACAACCACGTCTTTGCCTGACGAGCTGCAGTAGCTAAATCCTCAGCCAGCTCCCCTTGCTGTCTTAATGTGCATGTATGGATGTATATAATGTTTCTTTCTATGCATCTCCTACCCTCTTCTTTCTTCTTTTTCCTCCTGACCTACCTTGCAGGGTAGGTTTTCCCCTACCTCTGCTCTTCATCCCTTCTGCACCCAAAAACTTGAGCCATTTCCCCCCTCCTTCTGTCCAGAGGGTCCACGAAGGATTGAAGGCTACTTGGCCCACCTCCTCCCTGAAGTGGAGTGGCCTCAAGACAGGAGCCAAGGCAATGGCTGGCTGGCTTGGCCTGCACATTGCTATTCAATCCACTCCAGCCACAAACTTTTAGGAAGAAGCAGGAGAAAAGTCTTCCCTCCCCGTCTGGTGCCTCTGAGGGAAGGTTTAATGGATGGTGCAATTGTATGATTATGATTACGATTATGATTATGATTATTCTGGTTTTAAATCTAAAGTCTTGGGGGTCCATGGCAACAAAAGATATATAAAGGGGGTCCCTGGTAAAAGAAAAGGTTAAGAGCCACTGGGGTAATTCTGTTGTTGTTGTTGTTGTTGTTGTTGTTGTTAGGGTTTCAAATCTTGAGTTAAGTCTTGGGGGTCCATGGCAACAAAAGATCTTTAAAGGGAGTCCCTGGTAAAGAAAACTTTCACCACTGCCATAATTGTATTAGTATAGGTGTACCTGGTACAACATACACCATTATGTACCCTGCTGGGCTGTCAAGTGGTGGATGCAGCATGGAGCTAGGAGTGGCAGTGTTCCTTTCATACGGTTCAGCCACATGATATTATTTTAGGATTTTTTTTACATGTGGGTGGTAAGTAGCTGAGGGAGTGAGAGGAGGGAGGGACACTTGTGAGGCTGGGGGTGTAGATACAGATTGAGTGGCAGGAGTGGATTGTGAGGTGGAGAGGGAATCTGCATGTGGGTGGTGATTCACAGAGGGAGTGAAGGGATTGGTTGGGTATGTTTCCTAAGCCGCCAATCAGCACAATGGGAAAGGAAACATACCCAAGCCTTATATAATGAGAGATGGTTTATTTTGTATGAGTCGAGTCAGTGAAGATGGACCTCACAACTAATGAATTGGATTTTTTGAATAGTAGACATTATTTACTCTGTTATAGAACTAGACCAACTTTTGATATGGGTTTTGATATCGCCCGGGCACCCGGGGGGTCACATCATTGCCTCACTGCCCCTGCTGCTGCTGCAACTGCACCCAGGCAGTCAACTGGTGGCAGCAGCAGTGGCAGCAGTGGCCGGGCAACAGAGTGACTCACTCTTTACGCACCACTGGCATATGTTACATTGGGTACAGCTAGTACATATAATTTCCTAATCTAAAACTACATAGAACAACTAGTTGACTTCCCACCTCTCAGTTGTTGGTTATAGTTGTTAATTGGTCTAAATTTCTCTTTCACATTAGCCTCTTCATTATTCTACTTTTAAGGGAAGTTCTTCTAATTCTCAAAACTAATCTTACTATTTTATCCATCTTTTACTAGAATCTACTAGAATCAATTTGTCCATTTCTTCAATATCACATATGACTTTATCAGACACATCAAATATGGTGTCATAATGATGCCACATAACCACAAAAGGATGTGCATATCAGATGATGTTGCCCTTTCACGGTTATGACCCTGCCAAATCCCATACTTTATAATTGACAACTTAAGCCATCAATTGACTCCCCTTGGCATTTTTTTGCCAGCATAGCTGGTGTGTGAAGCCTCACATCTCCCTCCCCCTCATATTTACCCCGTCAGTGCCTGCTCCAGTACAAACATTTCCAGGTGAGATTGTGACATCCAGGTAAGTGACATACTTTTTATAACCCTCCATGGGTTACCTGTAAATTTTAAAGTGTGTTTGTGTGCTTTTAAAAACTTTTTAATGATATTTTTTGGTGTTTTTTAAAATTGTACATGTGATGAAGTCTCGCAATATTTCACTTCCTCTTTCATTGCCGGAGTTTCCTTTGCCGGCATTAGAGGTAAGTGGAGGGGAAGCATTCTTTTGCTGGCATAAAAATGGATTTATTTATTTTTATTTTTATTTATTTTTTTGCCAGCAAAAGAACACTTTAAGGGGCTTGTCTGATAAAGTCCATAGTTTCATCAATCAGGTTTTATTGGTGTTGAAGACTCTTTCTATTTCTGTGCATATAAAAGTCTTGCAACTGTCACCATATATTGTAGAATCCTACTGTATTTCCTTTCAAGGTGCTCATCCATCATACCCAATGAAATGAAAGCAGGACGGAGGGAGAACGAAGGGAGATCAGGAGAAGAACAGGAGTGTGTGAAATAGAGTGCTGGCAGCGGAACAGCCCTGTTTGTCTCCCAATCTCCACGGTGTCCCCTCCCCCCGTCTGAAAATCTCCAAAGATAACTTGTCACCCAAATGACTATTTTAAAGACAAAAGTGATAAGGTGGAGTGTCTTTCTTGATTACCTTGCAAGATGAAGCTGCGAGACACTGTTTTTCAGTAGTTACAGGTATTGCTAGAGGGATGATTCCAAAAGTTGGTGATGAAAGACTGATTCTCCACCCCGTGGCCACAAATATATCAGGTCTTATATGGTCACATCTTTCATGCTTCTGTTCCATGTGAAACTGCTTGCTGTTCACACACAATTATATCTTTCTCTCTCTTCCCCCATCTTCTTATCTGAAGAATTTCATAGAAGATATAAACCAGTGTTTGGTACTGTGGTGGATGAACACAAAGAAATGAAACATAGTCTAGAAAATGGTTTAAATCTAAACAAACAAACAAACAAAAAGATTGTTGATTAGAAATTCCACTCAGTTCACCTTGATATTTAGGTGCATCCACACTGCAGAGTTGTAGCAGCTTGACATCACTTTAAGTGTCATAGCTCCATCCTGTTGAATCCTGGTATTTGTAGTTTTACACAGGCTTTAGCCTTCTCTGGTGATGAGTGCTGGTGCCTCACTAAATTACACATCCCAGGATTCTGTAAGATGGATCCACAGCAGTTAAAGTAGCATTGAACTGCAATAATTCTGCAATGTGGATACACTGTTAGTCTGTTGTGTATAGAGATTCACTGTCACCAAGAGAGCAGGTTTGCAGTTTGGGAATATCTATGTGTTTCTGGATTTCCAGGAACCAGAAGTAGCCAGAAGTGTTTTTACCAAGTCTACTTAGCCTGCCAACTGCAACCATCCCCAGGCAAATTGGACCAAACATCAATCACTCATTCCCTAGTTAAAGCCAGGGTGGATTATTGTGATGCTCTCTACATAGGCTTGCCTGTCAAGATAATTCAGAAACTGCAGTTGGTTGGCAATGAAGCTGTCAATAGCTACACAGATTGGCCATTGGTTTCTGGCATCCCAAATACCCTGGAACCAGATAATGAACCTTCACAAGACCTAAGATATGCTTCAGAGCCCAGATCTTAAATACCTTCCCAACCCATGTCCAGCAGGCTCCCTCCCATTTTGCATTTAGATAGACCATGAAAACCTATTTATTCAGCCAGCTATTCATTTCTTAGAACTTTATCAGATGCCGCAAATATGGCATCATAATGACACTTAATAATTGCAAAAGGGTGCACATACCAAAAGACGTCATCCTTTTGCAATCATGTACTGTCAAAAATCTGTTCTATTTTATTGACAACCCAAGCCATTAATAGATATCCCCTGGTGCTTTGTTTCTGTCATTGCTAGCATCTGAATTCTCGGACCATTGTGCTCACGTTAATACAGCATCAATGATAGAACATTTCCAGGTGAGATCATGACAGCCAGGTAGGGGATGCTCTTTTTATTATCCCCCCCGAGTTTACTTGTAATTTTTAAAGTGTGTTTTTGTGCTTGTGTCTACGTTTTATGTATTTGTCTTGTTTATGTTTTTGAATTTCCTGTGCTCACATCTTCTTGTGAGAACTGGTGAGATCTCAACCCAGAAGTAAATGGAGGCATTTGTTCTCCATTTATGCCAGGGATGCCTCATTGCTGCTGCTCAAGGTAGGTCTGGTGGTAGTGGTGGGTCTTTTGTTGGCATAAAAACACCACAAAATATGCTGGTGAAAGAACATTAATGGTGGGGGTAATCTGATAAAGTCCTTAATGATTTGTTGTGTTAATCTTTGTTTGAAAAGTAGAATATGCATGTTTCTATTGCCTCTGCTGCTATCACTACTACTAGTATAGTAATGTACTTGCTTAATTATGTCACAATGTTTTGTGGCTATAGAAAAGGAATACCTCTAGATTTATCAAAAACTTTCTGTATGTTAAAACCAATATCATAGAAAAATCACATTACTTTCCTAGTTTCCTTATCTTTTGAATGAAAAGGGTTATCTAGTAATAGTCATTGGGATAGTCAGCTACCTCAGAAAATGCAACTTTTGGCAAATTAGATGTTTTCACAGGGGAGGGGGAGAGATGAAGTACCCAATGAAAAATATAGGGACTGTTAACTGAAAATGTATAGTCCCCAAATGTACATCCTTGACAAGGGAAGAGGGAAAGTTGAAGGATATCTGAAGAGTAACTGAACTGTAAGGAAATGTTATTCTTTATGATTATTCTTTTTGGTACCAAATCAAAGATTCACTTAATAAAATATTCCACAATAGATTTGACTGCACATGCAGTAGTGAAGATTGTTATTTTTAAAGTGCCTTATGTCTAGGAATGGTTCCAAAATAATCCCTATCTGAATCTCCCCCCCCCTGCTTTTGGAGCTCTACATTATTGGAACTTTTAAATGGGAACTTATGTATGAAGAGTCTTGCATTGATATTTCTGAATTTTGTACATAGCTCTGTGCATGCATACTTTGCCACAGCTTTCAGTTGCTTTTAGTTCCTTAGCATCCTTCCCTTTAGTCCCTGATATTTTTTTTTAAAAAAATAATCTCTCTTTCTTAATGTGGTCATGCATAAAACTTCAACAAGATTCCTTTTTGTGCAATGTTTTACTGATGAGCACGTCTGTCCGTGTGCATTTATACTAATGTGTGTGTCTACCTATTACATCAAGATTGCTTGTTTGCAATCAATATACATATGTAAATCTAAAACACAGAGAGGAGAGAAAAACATTAAAATGAACCAAAGGCTGAAGCAAAATATGCGTTCTAATTCCAGCATTAAGTTTAAGTATTCTCCTAATTTGACTAGAAACCTGGGGCCCATTCACACTATAGAATTATAGTATTATTATTATTTTAACTTCCATGGTTCTATCCTACAGAATCCTGGAATTGGTGATTTAGGGAGTGCCCTTAAAAATTCTCAGTCAGAGCACTGCAGTCCCAGTCCCAGGATTCCTTAGGATGGAAACATGGCAGTTAAAGTGGAACAATAGTGCTATAATTGTTTAGTGGGAACAGGACCCTGGAAGAATGGAATAAAGAGGCAGAGTGAATTTATGTATCCATGACAGAATGAAAGCTAGGCCTGCAGAAATCTGCTTCTCCCTATTCAGGTTGCACTGCTAGGCCAATTGTTTGAAAATTTTGTTCAACTGGATAACCTCATATCTATTGAGAAACACCTTCACAAAAGTGGTTTTACTGTGGTTTTAAATGTTTTCAGTTATGATCTGGAGCGAACAATAAGCTGGTGAAGTTCATTGACTCAGTCAAATATTGAGAGTGATTAGAATAAAATGAGATTGCAAATACTTCCAAAAGGATGTCTCTAAAGTGGAAGAATTGACATTGAAAAGGTAGATACAGATCAATGTAAAGAAAGTGTAAAGTGATGCAGAATGGGGCAAAAGATTCCAAACACATATAAAATAATGATATCCGAGCTGGCAGAGGCTGACCTAGAAAGGGAGTTTAAAGTTGTGGGGATAACACATCACTGATGTCAAACCAGTGGGCTTTTCCAGACTATTGCAAAGAAACGAGAGCTCTTGTAACAGCATGTTGCTTATCACCAGTTGTTATATCTTCATGCTGCTTCTTGAAACAAATGCTGCAGCCAACAGCAACATTTACTCTGTCTGGATATCTCCAGTCATTTTAAAGGTAGCAAATTCCATGCCATGCATAAAGAGAAAAGGGATCAGAAATAAAACTTATAAAATCATAATCCCTATACAGTTATATGGCATGCCCACAGTTGAAATTCTCTGTACAGTTAACTGAACCTGAAGAAGGATTTTGTACATATGGAAAAGGTGTAGAGAAGGAGAAGGCGAAGGAGAAGGAAGGAAGGAAGGAAGGAAGGAAGGAAGGAAGGAAGGAAGGAAAATCAACTGAAGTAGCTTCTCTATGAGGAAAGGTCACAACATTTCTTGGAATACAGTAGCTCCTCCGTATCTGCTGATTCACCATCCACATAGCTATGCTATTGGGGCATAGCATAAAAACATGTGTTCCCGTTGTTAGGGAAATAAACAATTAGAATGAGTTAAGGTGAGGGGGGGAGAAAGAGAGAGAGAGAGAGAAGCATGGCTTAACAAGGGTAACAGATTTAGCATTGTCATTGTGGAAAAAAAAATCCACTAGAGAAGAATGAGAGATCAGGGAAGAGAGAAGCAAGACCCATACAAAGATTGCCTACATAAAAGCCAACTTTCAACATTCTACCTGTTCACCATCATCATTTTGTGTTGTAATATGACCAAACAATGGCTCTCCAGGTAGAGATAGACAGACATAGCTATCTGTTATTAATTTGGGACACTGTTAGTTGTCTGGTGTGGACCCAAAACCAAAGGTACCTTGATATTTTTTTTAAATCCCCCCCCCAACATAAGTGAGTTATTGTCATTTTCATGAGGAAACAAATCAAATTCTATATTTGGGATAATGCTGTAGTAGAACCAGACTCTCCTTGTCACTTTTAATATTGTATAGCCTTGATTCTTCCATTATGAACTCATTATGGTGGTGCTGGTGACAGTGGTACAATGCACCTATGTGTGAAGAATGCTCTTTGCAAACCTCTCTACCTTAGTTTGTGGAACAGCTTATTTCCATAGATATGATGCTGATTATTAAAACTGAGGAGAACAAGAAACTTAAATTGAACTTCAAAATCTTTTGATTTTACCTCTTGAGAAAGTTTATTTATATACTTATTTGTTTAGTGTATATCCTACCTCTCTCCCACATCGGGACCCAAAGTGGAGTACAACCTAAATTAAAACAAAATAGCTAAAGCAATTTGTAGTGCATTTTTTAAAGGAAAGTATTAAACCATCTATCCAATTAAAATTTTGCTTTCAAAATATTAATTTAAAGCAGTAGCTCTTAACCTTTTCATTAGCAGGGACCCCCTTTAAATATATTTTGTTGCTGTGGATCCCAAAGACTTAACTCGAAATTTAAAACCCTAGTAATAATAATAACAATAATACCTAATAATAATAATAATAATACAATTTACACCATCCATTAAACCTTCCCTCAGAGGCACTGGAGGGAGAGGGAAGACTTCTCTCCTGCTTCTTCCTGCAAGTTTGTGGCTGGAGTGGATTGAATGGCAATGCACAGGCCCAGCCAGCCAGCCTTTGCCTTGGTTTCTGGCATGTCATCACTTCACTGCAGGGAAGAGGTGGGCCATGTAGCCTTCAAGCCTTCATGGACCCCTTTTGAGGATATTGTGGACCCCTGGGGGTCCCTGAACCAGAAGTTAAGAGCCACCAATTTAAAGCAATTAAAAACACAAAAAGCACATACAAAGCAGCAAGGTTCATAGCACATTCCTGTACCATGAACAGTTAAAGGCTGAAGGCCTGTTTAAATAGGAAGGTGTTTGCTGTTACCTGTGCTAATAGCTGATACCTTTTTCAATGACCCATAATTGGCAGTATTTCGTAATTTGGCTGACTATGGCCTGCCACGTGCTTGGCATGTAAACCAGGGAATCCCCAGATACATAAGGCTGGAGTTATGCACAACCTAGGGAGGGGCCTTGGAAATTCTTCAAACAGGTCATACCCAGGTCAGAGTTCTTCCTGAAGAATACCTCACTCAAGGATAGCTAAGCACTCAGTGTCTGCAAAACAGGTTTTTCCCTTTTCCCATCATACATAATAGAAAGTTGCCTGTGCCCATTCAGTTCCAAATGACTAGCTCATTAACAGTCATTAACACATCCAGAGAACCCTTTGCCCAGTCCTGAGAAAATCCAAGAGACATTGCATTCCACTCTAAAGCCCATCCCTTCAGGGGAATTATCATATATAAATATCACCATCGAAGTGTGCAGAGCTTCTTTGAATCCATCCACTCTGCTACTGTGCTGTGTGACCTTCAGAACACAACTCTAAGTATTCTTTGCTGCATGAATCTCTGCTCCTCTGATAGGTATAGTATAACCTACAATCCCCTCCCTATATTCCTCTATCTAAACACTTCATACTTACTTCAATAGCCTTGCTTGAAGCTTGAGTGTTAGTGTGAATGCTATCAAGATTAATTCTGCAATAAAAATAATTTAATTGCACTTTCTTGCTTGGAGTCTCCTCAGTTACTAGCAGTATACATAGGTCAAAAGATCCCTGCAGTTACCTGGCCTCTCACTGTCATCTTCAGCCAATTAAAAAATCACCATAGTAGAATTCAGACGCTAGTGGGATCCTCACGGACCCCACACAATTCGGATAGCATTGCCTACCAGTGAAAAGAGAAGAGAAAGGGGGCCAACTGAACCTCTCTCAGGAGGATACACTCTATGGTGACAGTGCACTATTTTGACTGTCTAAACTTGTGAGATTGGATGCTGTTTTTACAATATCTGAAGTGAGGGGTGATGGTATTGAAATGGATTTGGCCCACTGAGTTGGAATTGTCCCTGATGACAGCTATCTTCTTCTGCCAAAATGAACTTTAGAAGAAACATCTCACTGTCTAGTCCATACATTGAAAGCATTCTCCCTCCACCTAGATGTGAACACATTGCAAAATCCAGTGTATGAATGACATCCTGTGTGTAAACAAAAGTAGCAAGAAGTGTAAATTACACCATCTCTCTCTCTCTTTTTTTTTTCTTGGTGGGATTTTAACTTGGAGGCATGATTACAACAAATATCAACAATTTGTAACATATCCCAAAATAGGGCTTGTGGCATTCATAATGGCATTATAATGTTCAGAGTGTATGACGGTGAGTGTATCACTTTGTCTGAGCACCTAGCTGGAGCTATACAGGCCATCACAAAAATGTTATTAATGCTATTACCTCTTTGGAGTAAGGATACAGTGCAAAGAAATAGCTAAAGGAGTGTTATGGTCTAGAGGTAACTGGCAGGAATTGAGTTTATCATTACTTAGCTGTTGTTTTGTTAATGGTTCTGACAGTCTGTTGATATCTACTGACAGAACCAGAGCTTGGAATGTTACTTTTTGTTTTTGTTTTTTACTGTAACTTGTTTTATTCCTTGTTGTAAGCCCCCAAAATAATTTGATGGCACCAATGTTTCAGTGTTCTTGATATAAATAACACATTGGCTGACATCCTATTCATGAATTACAGTACAATGACTTAAGTCTGATTCCCACCTTTGCAATTCAGATTTTTGGTCATTTCACAGGTCAGATGTTTCTTCCAACTGTACAATGACCAAAAGTCCTCTCAGGTCTTTTAAGCAGTACAGCCCTCCCCCAACTAAACATAGCCATTTCTGTGTTGCTAGAGAACAGGGGAATGAGTTGGGATGCATGCAGCTCTTTTCCTGTAGCTTGATGCACTGCTACAGGAAAAAAACACAGGAAAAAAGATGGATGGAACCCTGGTCTAGATCACCCACTGGGCTTCCATGGCTGAGCAGGGGTAGGCAACTGTAGCAGGTTGGGAGTGAGGTTCTGCACAAGGAACAATCCAAGAGACACCCAGACTGCCAAATACACACACACATACACACACACACACAAAACCAGACAGAAACCCAGAAGTGACTAGAAGTTCACTTCTGTTTTTGAAATGGGCATTTTTTTTATGTTAAATGGTGTGGAGGAGGTGTCCTACAAACTATTTAATAGATAATTTGCTGCTTCTGAAGGCTACCATAAGAGGCAAATCATACATTTTTTGTCAGTATGGAGGAGTTTGGAGCGATCAAGGGCCACAAAAACTCAACTTGGATGACACGTATCTTCAGGACTAGACTTTGCCCACCCCTGGCTTAGAACAACACAATCTGCTTCTGGTGCATAAAGCACTATTTCAGAGTACACTACAGTGTAATTATGTTCTACTTCCTCCAGGAAGTATAGCTTTCAGACACCAGTTACACTTCCGGGACTGGCTTTTTGCTGTATATATTCTGGGACAAATAGCCAACATCTGCCAGCCATACATAGAATCATAGAATCGTAGAATTGTAGAGCTGGGAGAGACTACAAGGGCCATTCAGTCCAACCCCCTGCCATGCAGGAAATCACAATCAAAGCATCCCTGACAGGCAGCCATCCAGCCTCTGTTTAAAGACCACCAAGGAAGGAGACCTCACCATGCTCTGAGGGAGTGTGTTCCACTGCCAAACAGCTCTTACTGTCAGAAAGTTCCTCCTAATGTTGAGGTGAGATCTCTGTTCCTGGAGCTTGCATCCATTGCTCCATGTTCTAGTCTCTGGAGCAGCAGAAAACAAGCTTGTTCCATCCTCAATGTGACACCCCTTCAGATACTTAAACAGGGTTAACATATCGCCCCCTTAACCGTTTTTTTTCCAGGCTAAACATACCCAGCTCTCTAAGTCTTCCCTCATAAGGCATGGTTTCCAGACCTTTCACCATTTTAGTCGCTCTCCTCTAGACACACTCCAATTTGTCAATTTTTTTTTTTTTGAATTGTGGTGCCCAGAACTGAACACAGTATTCTAGGTGAGGGCTGACCAAGGCAGAATAGAGTGGCACTATTACTTCCCTTGATCTAGACACTAAACTCCTATTGATGCAGCCCAAAATCACATTGGCCTTTTTAGCTGCCACATCACACTGTTGACTCATGTTCAACTTGTGGTCTACTAGGACTCCTAGATCCCTTTCTCTCATAGCCTCGTTCAGCCAGGTCTCCCCCATCCTGTATCTATGAATTTCATTTTTCCTCCCTAAGTTCAGTACCTTACATTTCTCCATATTGAATTTCATTTTGTTAGTTTTGGCCCAGCTCTCCTAGATTAGTTCAAACATCCTGTCATTTTTATCTTTTCTGAATGATGATATTTTGGATCAAACAGAAGAAAGAGGCCTGTGTTGCTCTGAGTGGTGTAGAATCCTTGTTTAAAAGAAGGGATGGGGATCATGTTACTCTCCAGATGCTGAAGTCCTAGCCAGCATAGTCAATGGTGAGAAGTTCAGGGAACTGCAGAGCAACAATATTTGGAGAGCTGCACAATTTCTATTTTAAAGTAAATAGGGAAAACAATCCCTCTATATACCTTGTCTAGCCAAGGTAATTGATAACACTCCACCTACTGTCCCAATTAGTTACAATGAATAAATGCTACTCCTTGCACCCAAAAAGTAACAGTTTGGGCAGTCACCACATCACAAAATAACTGCTACTTTGCTGTCATGGGCTGTTGTTAGCTTCCAGTGTCTACCATACAATAGCCTCTTCATCGTGCTCCATGTGGTCTGGGTGGACAGTGACATAAACAGTATTCTTTCTTGAACAGAGATGGAGCACTTCAGAGAGCTGGCACCAGATGCAGCTGTTACACCAGACCTGATGCCAGTAGACCTGTGGAGGCTTGGAAGAGTGAAGTAGAGAGTATTGGCTATGCCATTGTCCATCCCAGAAGCTGTCTTAACCACCTTCTTTGGGGTGTGTGAGTGAATGAACTTGTCCAAGGGTGACAAGTCCAGTAGGGCATTGGACTTTAAAGGCCACAGTTTGGAGAGGCAGCAAATTACATTATCTATTCACTCTTCCATGATGAATCAACACAGGGTAGGTGCTCGTTTACAGCTTCAGACCTGCAATGACCAATCCGTTGGTCTCTTGAGACATTGTCTCATTATGTCCAGTTTAGGGGACCCCTGCCTGGCCCTTTATTTTCCCATGTGGACTCCTCAAGCTTGACAAAATACCACTTCTAGTCTATTATCTCCAGAGCTTTATCCATCACAAACCTCACAGGCATTAAATTTGACACACACTCATTTCAGATTGTGGAGCAGCTTCAATGGCAGTTGTTTTGAGCATGGCCACCAAAATTATTCAGCAGATAGCATGCTGGAGGTCCTCAGCACACTGGAGGTATGTTTGGCCATTTCAATATTAATGTGTCATGCTCTTTTCATTTTTTTCATATTGTAGGTTGTGGCTGGTGAGGCATCGTGTGGTGATCTGTGGCCACAACACAGTTTATTGGACAGTTCATCAGGCCATTTCAGAACCCACCTGGAATTGGGTGACATGGCTATAGTCAAATGGCTGGGCAAGGGGGCCTTTGATGGCATAGCCTGATGGCAATGCTGTTTGGAGAATGTTGTGGGCCTCCACCACATATCATGGTCATTCATTGAGGCTTGTTAAAGGGCAAAGCCCTCATCTTGCAAGCAATTCACAACATGATACAGAGTAATTGGCCTAGTGTGGAGTTTATTTGGTTTGCCATTCTGCCCTGGCAGGTGTGGCAGGGAGTGGGAGACCCACATTGTATTGATAAGGCCTGGTGTATGGCTAATAGAGTCATACACTAAGGCCTGGTGTATGGCTATATCCTGGTGAAGGGACTGGGCCTCTATTTGCCACATCCAGAGATTGTTTCCCAGAGGCGAGACTCCACAGAGCAGACAGTGTATATTTTTCTGAAGCAAGGAATATACTATTCTTGGGGCATCTGCAATGGGGAATGAGGGCCCCTTTGGCCAGACTGATGACAGGGACCTCACTTAAGTCCTGGGACTTGGGGGAGGGAATCTCAGGTTGGCCTTCCTGTTATGGGCCAGCCACAAAGTAACCCAGCTTTTGGGTTCTCCTTGGAGTTTGGGTGTTTCACCCAGGGGAAGGTCTGGAAGAGGTCTAGGGGAAGATCACTGGCCACAGCACCTTCCACACTAGGTTGCTCCCACCATTTGTGGCTCGCAAGAGGGAAACAATAAATAGGATAGATTTAAATGAAGTGACCCATTTTACAACCCAGCTTTCTGTATCTGATCTCATTATGGTCAGCACACTTTGAAATAATGAAAAATGAATATGTAGTTGTTTGGGGGAGGGCACCAACATTGGCCATAAACTCTTCAAGCACAGTTTCTTGCATCCAGACCAGCTCAGAGTTCTGTCTAGAAATGTTCAAATATCCCTGTTACCCAATCTCAGGGCCTGCCCTACCACTGCAATTCATATTGCAATGTAGAGATGTAAATCTTTATAAATTATGTTCTTTTAACCCAGATTGAATAATTTTTCCTCATTCTACCCTGGATATCTCACATCAAATCCAGATCAGTGGCCAGAGTGGATTCATCACCTCGTTGACAGGGAAGCCATTAGCCATCAGTGACACACTGGCCATTTAGGTTGATCCTGAAAAATAGATTTCTAGTAATCTAAACTCTCGGGAACAAATGGATCCTTGTGTTGGTGGATTGGGAACACCCTGCCTGTGTAAAAGTATTAAATTAAATAATTGTGGCAGGAGCAATTTAATTGTGAAGAGCTAACCTCTGGATGGAGACTGAAGGAAAACCAACAGAACTGGATGTTTGGGAGAGAAACTGTTTTCTTGTTACTTGCTAGTGAGGTGGAGACAGTGTTTAATTTCTTAAAAGGGTAGGCAGGAACTCAGACTTGTAGGGAAACACTGCCATCTGACCTATTTGCTTTTATCTTCAATTCTGTGTGACAAACACAAGATGGACTGCACTTGTTCAGTGTAAAGGGAAAGCCATTCTGCCTGTGTTCAGAGTAACTTCAGGCTATTCCTGCTAACTAATTAACATAATGGCTAGCTATGAAATGAGGCACAGTTTGTTGATCCCATGTTTTAACTTTAATGCACTTGGTCTATGCCTTTCATTTTCCTCCAGAGCAGAGCTGCTTTTCATTTTCAAGTTTTCCCATTATGACTGTTACCAAAGCCTTTCTTAGGGCATTGCTAAACAGGGCAACTGTGTTTTAGCTCTAGATTGTATTGGCGAAGTGCTTCTCCAAAAAGTGGTGAAAAGACACTGAAGGCATAGTATACAAAGAATTTCTATAACCATCTTTCAGGGTGACGGGTACAATACAGTGTTAGAACGAAATTGCTGATCTGACGAGTCAGGCTGTAACATCTCATGTTGAGGGAGAATGGCAAGGAGAAGTTCAGCTCTGATTAAACAGGTCCTGCTTTTGAGAAAATGAATCCATACAATTCAGACTCTTGTTAGCTGCAGGGATAACTGTGGACTTTGCAGTTGTGGAGATAAAATACCTGAGGGCTGAAGCCCAGGGCCCTTTACCATGGGAGCCCTCCAAATGACTATTGAGGGAGCAGCACAGACTATAAGGACAGATCCCATATAGTAGTTACCTGTGCTCAGGGACAAGGGTAGCCTGGTCTTTTTTAGTATGGTGTCTGGCTATTTGGGAGTGCCCCCTGAAACATCCTTTTAAACATTTTTGACATGTTTAGGAGCTGAAGGGTGCATATTTTTTTAACCCCCAAACATTGAGAGAGCTAGGAGTTATTGGATGGGCAGTGGTGATCCCAAAGGACACATGAAGTCTACATGAGTCCCATCCTTACTCTGATAAGAATCTAAACTGCAATACAAAGCTCCTTTTCTCATTGATATTTCCATGCATTTAATGAATGTGCAGCGGGGAGGGGGCTGTAGCCAATGGGCCTGCCTTCATGTCCTGTGAGTGGTAAATGGCCCTATCCCAGTTTCCACATATTGGCAGAATGTGAGAACTCATGCTACACACATGTTGACTTTTGGAGTGTTGTACCTGTGTATACAATTAAGAGCCATAATTATGAAAGGATATTCAACTGTGAGAACAGGAGATCTTACATAATTGAGCATAACAGAAGAGAGCCACATGCAGAACTCCACTACAGCTCCCCTGTCACCACTCCCCCAGGACTCACTGCTACATAGTAATAGCCCCCTCCCCATGATCATTGCATTCCTAGTGGAGAGTAGGGGCATTGGGATGTCTCCATAACCAGACATGTGGGTCTTCTGTAGTTTCTTAGTGGATGATGTTATTGGTCTGCATCGGGAACATGCCTTGGGAACATAACTAGATTCTTCTCTGATTCTACACACACACACAGACAGACACTCTCCACCAGCAACAGAATGATGAATCTGGGGGGAGGCTTGGGATGTTGCAGACCGAGGACAAGAACACCAAACTCCGTAATGACAAAAAAACAAAAACAAAAATACATGCACAAGCATTAGGTGACTTATACCTAATCCTGGTGTATCACATTCAGGGGCAGCCATAGAATCATAGAGTTGCAAGAGACCATAAGGGCCATCCAGTCCAACCCCCTGCCCTGCAGGAATAAACAATCAAAGCATTCCTGACAGATGGCCATCCAGCCTCTGTTTAAAAACCTCCAAAGAAGGAGACTCCACCACACTACAAGGCAGTGTATTCCACTTCCAAACAGCTCTTACTGTCAGGATATTCTTCCTAATGTTTAGGTGGAATCTCTTTTCCTGTAGTTTGAACCCATTGCTACTTGTCCTAGTCTCTGGAACAGCAGAAAACAAGCTTACCCCATCCTCAGTATGACATTCCTTCAAATATTTAAACATGGCTAACATGTCCCCTCTCAACCTTCTCTTCTCCAGACCAAACATGCCCAGCTCCCTAAGCCACTTCTCATAGGGCATGGCTTCCAGACCTGCCACCATCCTGGTCGCCCTCTCTGGATGTGTTCCAGCTTCTCAATATCCTTCCTGAATTGTGGTACCCAGAACTGGACATAGTATTCCAGGTGAGGTCTGACCAAAGCAGAACAGAGTGGCACTATTACTTCCCTTGATCTAGACACTATACAGCCTAGATGTATAATGATGCAGCCTAGAAACACATTGGCTTTTTTAGCTGCTGCATCACAATGCTGGCTCATATTCAGCTTGTGGTCTACTAAGATTCCTAGATCCCTTTTACATGTACTGCCATCAAGCCAGGTGTCCCCCATCCTATATCTGTGCATTTCATTTTTACTGCCCAAGTGTAGTATCCTACATTTCTCCCTGTTGAAATTCATTTTGTTTGTTTTGGCCCAGCTTTCTAATCTGTTAAGGTTATTTTGGATTCTGATCCTGTCCTCTGGGGTATTAGCTACTCCTCTTATTTGGTGTCATCTGCAAACTTGATAAGCATGCCCTCTATTCCCTCATCCAAATCATTGATAAAGATGTTGAATAGCACTGGGCCCAGGACAGAACCCTGTGGCATCCCACTAGTCACTTCTCTTCAGGATGAAGGGGACCCTTTGGTGACTACCCTTTGGGTTCGGTCAGTCAACCAGTTACAAATCCTCCTAACAGTTGCATTGTCTAGCCCACAAGTTACTAATATTTTTGCAAGAATATCATGGGCGACCTTGTCTAAAGCCTACCTGAAATCGAGATATACTACATCTAAAGCATTCCCTTCATCTATCCAGTTTGTAATGCCATCAAAAAAAGAGATAAGATTAGTCTGGCATGACTTGTTTTTGAGAAACATATGTTGAATTTTAGCAATAATGGCATTCCTAAGTGGTTATAGGCTGTCTGTTTAATGATCTACTCTAGAATCTTTCATAGTATTGATGTCAGGCTGACTGGGTAATAATTATTGCGGTCTTCCTTGTCCCCCTTTTTAAAGATGGGGGAAATGTTTGCCTTCCTCCTGTCTGCTGGGACCTCTCCTGTTCTCCAGGATTTCTCAAAGATTATTGTCAGTGGTTCTGACAGTTCTTTTAATACCATTAGATGTAGTTTATGTGGCCATGCATCAAAACAGAACAACATCCAAAATCCACAACAAAACAGTGATATCTTTATTGGGCCAACTACAAAGCCCAAAATGTATCATGCAAGATTTTGAAGCTTCACTTCAATCACTTAGAAATCATGCAGGAGAGGAAAGGTGACAAGGTTAGTGTCACAGGTTTACATTTTGTTTCAGAAGTTATTTCTGTTGACAGTTAAGATGAGTCTGGGTGGATTCAATGAAGCCAGAAGTCACTCCCCTTCTTGGCTATATGGAGATGGGGACAAAGGGCAGCAAAGGACAGGCAATAAAATTTCAAATTCATTAGCAGCAGCAAAATAACCTCCATTGAGATTCAGTCTGTCTCTGTCTTGTGTAAGGCTAACTGCCTCTTTCTTAGGCAGAGGACATTGAATTTCTCAAGGAATTCTGTGTATGCCACTGCTACCCTAAGAGGTGAGGGGTGCTTTGAGACTCACACGTGATGGGAGAAATTTTATTAGCTCAAATTGAAGGCTGCAAAGAGACGAGTAACTTTCTGATCTTTTCACATACTGTATGTGTTCTAGTACTAACTACAGAGAACTCCAGGTTAAAGTGAAATAAAATGTTTTTTATTGGAAAGAACCTGAAAAAGCATTCACATAAACCAAAACATGTTCACAAGGCTATCAAGTAGTAAAGGAGAAAGGTTGGATAGAGGGATTGATTTGGGAAATAGGGTGATAGTTACCTGTCTTGAAGAGCAGAGTTTTGAAGTACTCAGATCAAACTCTGAGGGTGGCATTGGAAGTTCCAATCTGGGGTAACACTGAGAAAGAGAGTGGCTAATCTCTTCCACAGTGGCACACCTAGCTGGGGTCTAGGGTCTAGTATTTATACCCTATTTCATATACTGAAAGGAGTGGATTTACTGATAACAAAGCCTTAATGACTCTCCCATGGAATAGACAAAAGAGACCAAAACTTAACTGATTGCTGTTTATGGCTGGGAGAAAATAATTGATGGGTTTATGACAACTTTGTAATGCAGGAAAGGAGGGGGTTTCAATTGGATATTTCTTTGGGATTGGGGTTGGAAAGGTCACTTGATTCTTTACGTTGGGTGACTCATTGTTGAGGTGCCCAAGAAGGAATTAACACATACCTCCTTAATTGTTTTGTTATTACCATTACCAGGGGCTTCCACACAAACTTAGTTTGGGCTTGCTTGCTGAAATATTTCTAAGACACAATCCCAGGTCCTTGTGACCTCCACCTGACCTCTTTTTGAATCACCCTGGTCAACTTGACCCCTTAAAAGTGCCCAATAGTTCCAATTAAGAAATATTATAGGGAGGGGTAGTAGGGCATGCTAACACCACTGAAAGGAAGCTTATTGATCAATATGTGGAAAGGACACATGTGTCCTTACATTGCACATTCAGAAATCATCTGAAAGGGTTGGTGGTATTCCTTCTAACCCAGTGATTCTTGAACTAGTTCAAATCCATCTCTATATTAAATATGCTGGTCTTAGGAAAACCCAGATTGCTGAATGTTAACCTCACTTCCACTACAATTTGCAACATGGGGATAATAATATCACACAACTTGATTGGGTTTCTGTGGGGATTGTTGAGATAATGTACATAAAGTGCTCTGAACATTAAAGCACTATATAAATGATAATGCTACTGAGTATGATGATTGACTTGGCTAGAGCAATTAAATTCCATAGGTTACAGAGGCTAAAAGCCCAGGCTGCTGAAGAAGCAGCTTGAATCTTGCTGAGGAATTGACATCTTCCTGACAGAGGAAACATGTTGCTAATTAGGAGCTGAGCAGTTAAAACTACAGTTTTGTACCAGATGAGGAGATTATCGCCTAGTGGGTTGCTATAGAATTTATCAACAGCTCCTGTTCATTTACTGTTCAGTTTTGCCTTCCAGTCCATCTTTAAGAACCTTTATTTCTTCTGGATTGCCTTGTTGGTTTATGTTACCGACTCCAAGAAAACTCAACTTCTTATGAAGGTGGGTGGGATCATTCTCCTGGTGGTGCTGTATTTATGCTACATTTTAAACTACTTCCTTGGGGTAATTTTAGTTTAATATGTAACTATTTTAACTATTTTAATATGTAACTATTTTAACTGATTCTATAGCTTGAACTGTCTGCCTCTCTGACAGATATGACATACAAATACATGTAACTGATCATAGAGTCAACAAAATTGGTGTGTAATCTAAGGGGACCAAAACAAAGACCACAATATGTTTTTGGGCCTGATCTATCATCTAGTTTGAGTTTCTGCATGTTTTGCTCTCAACTATGAACAAACTTTGACCAAACTTTATGTTTTAATTAAGAATGACATCCTGAATATCTTTGTGCAAGTTCAGTACTGACCAGCAAATATTTTTGCTGGTGTCTCTAGTCTGGATTAACTTTCCTTGGAACTTAGTGTGAAAAATAATAATAAAGATTGTAGGCACTAGAGTCTACAATAGAGTTATTTTCCATAAAAATAATAATAAAGATTGTAGGCACTAGAGTCTACAATAGAGTTATTTTCCATTAAAATCATATGTTCAATAATCAACATTAATCATGGCAATGCCAGTTAAATTTCCCAGTTTTAAGTAAGTACATAGACATATTAACATTTATGTTTATTTCATCTGAAGTATCCATCCATTATGAGGCACCATTAGTCGATTAGTTAATCATGACCACAATGAGAATATACTGCACTCCCTGAAGCTAATTCTTTTCTCTCCTTCACTGTGATCAAACTTTGCTTTGCTACTGGCATAATCATAGCTAAAGGTTTAACTACAAACCTGAACCCCCTTCAGACCATGGCTTTAGAACCTGCTTAAAACTGATGTTTGAGTAAGCAGTGACTGCTGCCTACACTGGAAATCACTATAGAAATTAAATTAAATTATGATTGAATTATGAAGGAGTAGCTTCATTCCTTTTTAGGCACAACTGTAACGCCGCCCCCCGAGGTCAGGAGGAGGACGGTGCTGTCCTGCTTCCAGCAATGGATTTTGCACTATGCTGTCTTCCTCCTGTCCCTCCTCCATGCTGGAGGGATGAGAAAGGTGTCACTTTTTCATTGACGGAAACTTCCATTAATGAAAAGTGTTGCCTCTCTCATCCCTACAGAATGGAGAAGCACAGAGGAGGCACGGAAGAAGGATGGAGGAAGGATGGGAGGAGGATGGGGCATGCAAAATTGATCGTCAGAAGCGGGACAGCACCATCCTCCTCCCAACCTCTGCAGTTTTTTTTAGAACATCTGAAAATCTAATTGGATAGATGTGGGGGTGTGGTCTCACTAAATGGGGGAGAGCAATGCCCCATTTTTCAACTGCTGGCTCATGCTGTTGCAGTCATGTTCTATTGTGGGGCAGTGTTCAGTTGGACAACAAAAGAATAGGTTTTGTACTAAAGGCCAGCAGCTTCTAACATTGAGATTTTTTTAAAGGAACTAAAAGTATATATCACTACAAACTTTATTTAAATATCATATTTAAAAAAAAACAGTTCTCAAAAGCTTGTCAGGAAAGAAAAAGATTTTGCCTGCCTACAAAAGGAGAGAGTTATTCTACCCTTTCTAGGAAAGGAGTTCTACAGTTTAGGAGCAGACATCAGGAAGGTCATATCTCTTGACCTACAACACATGGCTCTGAATGTGGTGGGAGTAAGAGAAGGGCTTTTCCAGAAGGCCTGTTCTTAGAGCTCAGGCAGATTCACATGGGGAGAAACATTTTTTTAAAAGTCATACATAATAATAACAATTATAATGGTGTTTTAGCACATTGTGAGACCTTGGAACTACAATTGTAACTAATTAATTTTTAAAATAACTGGTCATGATTGAGTGCTGGCATAACATTTAACCATGTTAAATGTTAAATGGAAGGGTGCCAGAGAGAGAGGAAAATCTGTACTTGTGTTTCTAAGAATGACTTCCAGTTAACCACAAGGAGTTAGCATTATGTCTGCATGAGCACTGAAAAGAAAGAAAAGAAAGAAGACTTTTAGAAACCAGATCAGAGCAGAAAAAAAATATTACTTTTTAAAACTACAGTTTCCAGAAATTCTCAGCCAGCATGGCACTGATGACTTTTCCAACTCTGGCACAGACATAATATTGATAAGTATGGTAGAGGTCCTATTAATATCACAGTAGAGGCTATTAGAACACTGTCTTGTATAAGGATGCTTTGCAAATTTGTTGCTGGGGAAAGATTTAAACTAGAGACTTTCTGCCACACAGACCAACCTTCTGAGACCTAATGCACACATGATTTAAAAAAAAAGAAAAAAAGAAAAATTCATGCAAGTTAGCAGACCTAATGGACAGTCCAAGAGAATGGCAGCTTTCTAGTTCACACCTCTATTGTTTGATGATGGTTCTTCACTACTTCTCAACTAAATATTTATACCAAAGAAACCATATAGTCATTATATCATATTCTGTAACTGAGCAAAATATTAACCTTTCTTTTTCTTTTCAGACTTGGTTGAGGCTAGAAAAGAGGAGAGAGAGCCATCAGCTAAGGAATAGCAGGGTGGGTTTTTTTTTTTCAATCTCTGAGCATCCTAGCTTCCAAAGGAGCAGATAGGTGAAATTGTTAAAACAAATGGGTAGCTTAGGATGTTTAGTTGGATATGGTTATGGTATTCAGATTGCAGGATCTCCTACTAAGGTAGAACACCCTCCTAATTGCTGATCATATGTCACAGCATCCCATTCTGACCTCACCAGCAACAACACCCATGGCCAGGCTCATGCAGAGAGCTGCTTGGTCAACAGATGAGGTAGCAGTAGTGGCAATAGTTGCACTAGGGGGGGACAGGCCAGCAGGGCTGATGCCATGGGTGTGCAGACATGTAGACAGCTGGGTCTCTCCATCCCAATTCAGCTGTGCACATACCTGAAAACACTGGGGCCACTCCACAGTTTCCTGGAAACTCCAGAGCAATTTCTGGTTTCTGATAAACCAGATTAACAGCAAAAAGGAGTGGATACTCTCTGTGTGTTGTGTGTAAAAATCACACTGGATCCAAGGTGAGTACACATTTTATCCTTAATGTAGACAAACTGCTTGCCTTCTACAATCCTTCCTTAGCTCAGCCTTGAGTGATCTCAGCATGTTGGTCTTATTGATGCTCTCCAACTGCTTCTTAGTCATCAGCATTCTTCTTCCATGAATACTCTTCTAATTGTGGCTCCACTCCTCCCTCTCCCTCCCTCTCCCTCTCCCTCTCTCTCTCACACACACACCAGAAAGAGCCCCCCTCCACTTTTCCAGATGAGTAATCAATCAGTGGTTGAACATTCAATAACAGTTACCTTCCAAGGAATGTTCTACAAGCGCCAATCTCATTTGCACAGTTTGGATTCCCACTATCAGTATAAGAACACCTGGAACCCTCTTTCATAATGTACTCTCATGGGCAGTTAAACAATGTAACTGTCAATTGCTCTCAAGAGATAAATAATGATACTCCTCCTGAAGCCATCTTCTAGTATGAGAGCCACAATTTCTTTCATAATTCAACTCATATACATTTTGAACATTCCTCTTCATAGCAGGGCTGTTTCTTCACACTATCACAAATTCCAAAGTAAATGAAATATATTTTCCCCATGTGGCAGGTTGGAAGGCTCTGTAGCTATGAAAGTGAGAGACTGATGAAAGACCAGCAGTGTAGTCAATGCTGAACAATGTATGTTATTTTATGAGCAGCCTGCAACAGCTCTGAAAAGTTTTTCAGAGTGTTAAGACTCCCATTGCAGTTTGATGATTGGATGGAAGCAGAGAGAGCAGCCTACAACAACCCTGAATTATTATCCATTGCTTTTTACCCTACATTGCATGTTGGAGTGAGAGAATTTTATGTAATATCCCTGTAATATATTACAAATCTTGATTGCAGGCTAGATGAGTGTGCAAAAATTGAGAAGCTTATGGTAGACCTGCAGTATAGTTCAGTGTTAACATTACAGGACATAGATGGGGTTACTTAAATTATTCCTTTGAATGTCAACCAGGCCAATCTGTCTACCACATGAAGCCGCTTCACTGACTTGCTTACAGTAAATGTTTCAAAATGAACTACATAAACACATTTTACAGTTAAAGACAGGTCCAAATTAGAGTCTAAAATCCCCAGAATCTCCCACTACCGGCTCAGGCAAATTGAACACACCAGCAATATAATGAAGTATGTATGTATGTATGTATTTATGGAAAGGCCTCTTTATTCTGATATTCAAAGCTGAGTGTCATATTTATAAAATCAGTAGGCATCGGTAGGCTCAGGGGAATCCAAAGATTTACAAAAATAAAATAATTCTTCTTTTTAAAAAGCCATAAAGAAAACAATCTGATGGGAGCTGATTTTGCTTGTTTGCTATCAAATGCAATGGAGTGGAATGGAAAAGCAGATGGGAGGATAAATGGAATGGAGTGTTACTGAAGTGGGCATGGAACAGTGCAATGTGCTGTTGCCAATCCCACTTAATCTTTAATCAATATTTCCTAGGTAGTGATTGTATAGCAATGTTGGAAGGGAAGTGAACTTTTCAAATGTCTAATTGTAAATGAATTGCCAGCCTGTTGGCCTTTCTTGAGCGATGAGAGGGACATGGCACCAAGCAAGAACAATTGAATCTTCAAGGTCTTAAGAATGCTCATATTCCCCCGTGTTTCAAGTCTGCCTATATGTTTGTACTCTTCTTCTATTGTTTTTGTTAAGGGCTGATCTTCCATTCATAATCCATGAGGCACTAAGTTGTTTCTTTGCCACAATCTGTAAGTTGTACAACTAATCAGTTGTTGTGCTTCCTTGTCTGCTAGCATCTACTGAGCAGGTCAACTAATTTTTGCAGAAAAGTTCCAACTCTGTATGAATTGGGTGCAACCATTTTGTGTTTTAACACATCTATCTTTTCTTTATGTCCTCTATATTTTCCAAATAAATGGTCATCTTGGTTGTTGCTTTTTTAAAAAAATAAATTCCTTTACATACAGTATGGTAAATGGTGTTTTATAAAATTGTAAATCAGATGCAAATACTTTAATGATTGTAGCTGGTCAAATAATCAACACTGATGAAGACACTGATTCATAGGTTTCATACACATGGGACAAAGGAACAGAGTCTCTTCCCGATGCAAGCCTCAATCTGTTCAAAAACAATGAGCCCCCCCCCCCCGGGGAATTCGACTGGACAAGAAGGTGAGGAACAAAATCCTCAAGGGATATTTTGTCAATGTCTTCTCTCTCATCAAGCCAACAAGTGAGGAGGGGAGAAAGTCCAAAAGTGACAAGAAGAGATCTAACAAGAGCAAAGGGGACCCAGTTGATCGTGCATTCTACAACTGGTTGTCAGGGTACACAGTTTTCGTGGGGGTGATGATGGTTTACCCTGACAGAGGCTGGCATCTGGTCAATCAAATGGTGAGTGTACTCAAGGCCAAGGCTCTGGCTGATGAGACAGTGGACACTGAGTATGACAAGCAGTTTCGTAAGTGGCATCATGCAATGACAGGCACAGGTGGGATCTCCTCAATGATAAAATCTAGCTCCTTACAGTGGGGCCTCACATCAAGAGCAAGGCCGAGGCTGCCAAGGCATCTCACAAGAAAGAGGTGCACCGGCTGGTGTACTGGGAGTACAACTTGGGTAAGTGCTTCAGGGCCCAGTGCAAGTTTGAGCACAGCTGCGAGTCTTGTTTTGACACACACCCTAGACTCAATTGCACACATGTATCAGGACAGCAGTCCTTTCAGAACAGCCACCCTGCTCCCACTGGCTCAAAAAAGGAAGCAAGGTCTGGAACTGCTGCCAGTCAGGGTAATGCCAAACAGAACTGAGCAAGTGGGGGTGATGGGAGGGGGCATGGCTTCACTCCTGTTAAGCTCCATGCTTTGCTCCCTCTCCTTTACCTCTACCCCAACAAAAAGGCAGCCGTCTATTTAGCTGATGGATTCAAACATGGTTTTCACATCTCGTTCATGGGACCTCAAGTACTGTTGGAATCAGGCAACCTGAAGTCAGCTTTGGAATTGCCTACTGTGCTTGCATGGAAAATTGCCAAGGAATGGGAGGTGGGGAGGATTGTGGGCCAATTTGCAAAACCTCCCATGAATAACCTTAGGATTTTGCTGTTGGTTGTAGTATCTAAGAAGACCCCAGGTGAATACAGGTTCATTCACCACCTGTCTTAACCCAAGGAGTCATCAGTCAACAACACCATCCTGGAGGAAATATGTACAGTTAAGTACACTTCCTTGGATCATGCCATCAAACTGATCCAGACATGGGCAAAGGGCATTCATGTCAAAATGTGACATCCAATCTGCATTCAGGTTGCTCCAAGTTTATCCTAAGGATCACTGCCTGTTGGGTTTCAAATTTCAAGGCCAGTGGTACTATGATATGGTGTTACTGTTAGTTGTGTGGAATTGAATACCATGTTCCATCAGTTGTGTGGCCCTTGAAACATTCAGCACGTTCCTTGAATGGGCATTACAACATAGGGCAGGGTCCCCTTTTGTCACTCATTATTTGGATGATTTTCTCATGATGGGGCCAGCAGGAGGGCCAGAGTGTGGGTCTTTGCTTTCTTCATTTCAGGTTTTGGCTGAGGAAGTTGGAGTACCTTTGGCGCCAGAAAAGACAGTTGGACCTGCCACGGCTATGCTTTATTTGGGGATTCTTTTGGATTCTGAGAAAGGGGTGTCTTGCCTGCCAACAGATAAGCTGGTGAGACTTAGGGAACAGCTGCATGACCTCAAGGCACACAGGAAGGCTACTCTCAAGGGAGTGAGGACACCGTTGGGTCATCTCAATTTTGCTTGCAGGGTGGTGGCACCAGGGAGGGCTTTCTGTGCCAGGTTGGCAGGAATCATGAAGGGTGTCCGGTCTCATCATCACATTCAGCTGACAAAAGGGTTGAAGAAAGATCTCCGGATTTGGATGGAGTTCCTGGAAGGCTACAATGGCATTACATTGTGGCAAGGGTTGAAGACATTGTGGGCAAGGCTGCACATTCACTCCAATGCTGCAGGAAGCCTAGGCTTTGGCGTCTTTTATAATGGGCATTTGTGTGTGCAGCATTGGCCAGGGGAATGGAATGAGACTGACATTGTGTGTGATCTAATGTTCCTTGATTTCTTCCCAATTCTAGTGGCAGTAGTTATCTAGAGCGAGGAATTCAGATCCAAAAAAGTCTGCTTTTGGTATGAAATCAGGTTGTGGTGCGGATTATCAACAGGTCGCAGAGAGTCATGAGGCTTGTTCAGATGCAAATGGTGTTCGTTTGCCTAACAGCGAGTATCAGCTTCTCCACACTTCACATTCCTGGTATGGATAACAAGATTGCAGATGCACTGTCTCAGTTCCAGGGCACAAGGTTCTGCACATTGGCCCCAGACACAGATCCAGAACCAGCCTCCTTCCTCATGGGGGGGGGAGCAGTGGGAAGGAACAGTGATTCGGGCAGTCTTCAACTCCTTGGTGCCGTTGATGCAAGCGAGCTACCAGAGAGCAGTTGAGCAGTTCTTCACTTTCTGGAGGAGGAATGGATATGGGGGCTCCTGGCCAACATCTCAGAAAGTGGTGCTACATTACATTGCTTCCTTGGAGGACCAGAGATTGGCTCCCCATTCCCTGTCATCGCATCAAGCTAGCATCTCTTTCTTAAGCAAAGCAGTGGGATTCAGTGACCCCTGTGCCACCTTTCTCATCTGGAGGGCTGTGGAAGGTTGGTGTAGGGTGAGCCAGTGGAAGATGGATGTGAGGCAGCCAATATTGTATGGAGTTCTTGGAAAGTTGGTGGCCAAACTACCTGAGGTTTGCTGGTCCAGGTATCAATCATTGCTGTTTGGGATGGCCTTCATGATGGCCTTCTTCACTTCCCTGAGAGATGGGGAGCTGGTGTGTTCATCCAAATGAGATGCATCTGGCAGAGTGTTGCTGTTGAGTGATGTGTCACTCAGGGCAGATGCACTATTCATCTGAGTGTGGCATTCCAAGTATGACCAGCGGGAAAAGGGGGCAACTCTGCGGTTGCAGAGCCTTGTGGACTCATTTCCATGCCCTGTGGACAGCATGCACAGGTACCTCGAGTACTGCCCCAGAGTGTCAGGCCTCCTTTTTGTTCACAAGGACCTGTCAACACTGACACGATACCAGTTCATCAGCATGTTACAGACTGTGGTGAAGTGACTGAGCTTGCCAGTGGAGGAGTTTTGGATTGGTGTGGCTACCACAGCTGAACAAAGGGGCCTGGCTACAGAGAGTATCAAGCAGCTGGGCAGATGGTGTTCTGGTGCCTTTGCGGGATACGTATGGACTGATTTATCAATCCCAGTGCAGACAGACTGAGAAACTGGACTGTGGGGCTTTGTTGGTGGCAGCTGTGGGGGGTTGGTGGAAAGCAGGCTACAGGGGGGTGCTTTTTGTGGTGGTTGGCATGGGTCCTGATACAAGGTCATCAGTGATGGGGGGTTCCGTCAAGGTCAAGGTCAAGTTTAAGTTCATAGATTTCTCCTTTTTGTTAAGGGTGGTGGAAATGAGAGGAGGGCGAGGAGTCATCAGGTATGCATAGGAGTCATCAGGCATGCATAGCCTGGCCAGGACTCATCCCCCTTTCCTCAGTGGTTGTGTCAGTGGTTAGCTGACAGCAGTATCATCGACCAGCATTCGAGTTGGTGGATATCTGGATCTGGACTCATGGAATTTGAGCCTACCATTTGCAGCTGTTATCAATACAGTTGTGGCCTTTATTGCATACACACACACACACACACACACACACACACATCATTTACAATATGTCTTTCCAAATATCATCATGTGTTTGACATTTTTAAGGGAAAGGGGGGAGGGGGAAGAACATCTGGCCTGGGCACACAGTTGCACTGTTGGACTTACCCAGCAGCCTTTTTGTGGCCTCTTCAGCCTTCCCCCACTTCCAGGAACTTCTCAGCCCCCTTGACCCACATGGCGGCCAGAATGGGGGCCACCATTTTTGGTTCTCCTTCCTGCCTTGCCCTGCAGGGTGGGAATAAGCACGAAACTGGGAGAACCAATCAGGGCAGGCCACCTCTGCCCTGATTGGTTGATCCTGGAGGGAGGGAGGCTTTGCTGCAATTTGTAGCAATTTACAACATTTTTGCAATGTTTTATGACAGCCATTTATGGCTGCCTGCTTTATGGCCCTTAGGCCGGGAATATAACCCGGCCTCAATGCTGAAGACATCAGTGGCTCTCTGGGAGCTGATGACCCTCCCTCCCTTTAATTGATTTGGTATTGTCTGTTATTTGTTGTTTGTATTCTTTCTCTGTCAGAACTTATGGGGTGGTTGGCATGGGTCCTGATCCGAAGTCATCGGTGATGGCAGGGGTCTCTGTCAAGTTCAAGTTCAAGTTCATAGAGACCCCCTTTTTTGGTTAAGGGGTGGGAATAAGAGGAGAACAAGGAGATATCAGGCATGTGTAGCCTGGCCAGGACTCCTCCCCCTTTCCTCAGCGGTTGTGTTGGTGGTTAGCCAACAGCAGTATCATCGATTAGCATTCGGGCTGATCAATATCTGGTTCCGGACCCATGTGAGTTGAGCCAACCATTTGCAGCTGTTACCAGTAACTTTGTGGCCTTTATTGCCTATATATATATATATATATATATATTCATCATTTACAATATGTATTTCCAAATATTATCATGTGTCTGTCATTTTTAAGGGAAAGGAGGGAGGGGGAAGAATGTCTGGCCTGGGCACACAATTTTACTCAGGAAGAATACGGTAGTTGACAGCTTTAGTGGGGTTGCACCCAAAACACTGGAGACTTTCTAAAGAAAGCTCAGCAGACTGCTGTGGACAGTTGCCTATCCTTTCCTATACCTGCTTAGTCATCACAGCCTTGTCCTCTGTTGTCAGCTCCTTCTGTCTCGTACCAATGGGAAGCTTGCTTTTTAATATAAGAACAGTCAGAGTTGTTCTCATTTCACTCTGTTTGTTTAGTATGGAGCAAAATGAAGGACAGAATGGATGACTGTCTCTGTGTTTGGCCTTTCCTGCAGTTTTGAAGAGCCAGTATCTTATTAATGTTCACAAGGAATGAAAGCCAAAGATGAAAATATACATATGTCATGTCAATGGCAATGCTCTGTGATAAATAGAGAGCCACAATATGGAAGCAGTCTCTGAATAGCAAAAGGGTGAAGTTGAATGTTCAGTTCCCATGGGGTAGCTGTGGGCTAAATACAGTGCAGTACTGTGGCAGAAGCACACATTGCTATATTGACCAGGAAGCAGTTTGCCCACCATTCAGAGACTTGCTGACTTTAAAAGTAGTGACAGCTCAAGATTCTTTTACATTTTAATCTCACTGGATGAGGATGAAGCACCTGAGTTTTCAGTAAAATGTGCCACAGAAACATCTGGTAGAAAATCTGATGGAAAAATATTTTACTAGCTTAGTTGCAAGTATACAATGGGAAACTTTGTTAAAGGTCTTACTGAAATCAAGATATCCTACATCCACAGCATACCCTTCATCTACCAAGCTTGTAACTCTATTCAAAAAAGAGATAAGATTAGCCTGGCATGACTTGTTTTTGAGAAACCCATGTTGACTTTTAGTGATCACGGCATCCCTTTCTAAGTGCTTTCTGACTTTCTCTATCATTATCTTCTACCCTTAGAATTTATGGAGACATAAAATATCTGTGGAAACTATTGTATTACATTCAAAAGCAATGTATGATGAAAAAGTTGCAAATTAAAGAGAAGGGAGAAGTACATTTTTGCTTATACAAATCTGTGTACATGCCTTCACATTAGTGTGCCTTGTTGATGTGTTTAGTTTTGCCTATTATTTTCTACTCAATATCCACTACGATTGGGGGTAGGGATTCAGAAACAGTGCTACAACTACAGAGATGACAGAGTGGGCAAGAACAATAAGCAAGGAACATTGCATAAAACATATGCAGGGCAGATTATGTTTGATTTTTACCTTACCTTTTTTTTTTTTTTAATGATCCTTTGGCAACTAACTGGCTTTACCTTCTGTGGAAGAGTGGGTAGGCACTATATTTTCTTCCATAGATGTGCTTTCAAATGGTGTTTTAATGTTTTTTTCTTAATTTTATGTTTTACTTGTGTTTATTCCATTTAATCGTAATCTGCCTTGAGACTAAATGTATGCATTGATTAAACTATATTAGCCTAAAATACAAATTTAAATACATTTTAGCTGCTAGATTTTTATGAACCAAGAAGGGCATAGCAAAGTAGGGCAAAACCCCAAACATGCTTATATTCCAATCTTCACATTAATCTTGAAGATGGAGATCAGGTTGTTTTGGTTCTAAAAGACAGAATTTGTCCAACTGACACTATTTCACTGGAGCAATACATACATTCTTATACCCAGGGCCAGAATTCATATATTCTGATTTTTGGAGTGAAGTAACTACTTCAGACAGAAGATGCTGGGGACCAGCTCTGGCATCCTCCTGACTATTTCTCCTGACCTCACTAGTGGGTTCCCTCTGTTGGAAGAGAGATCTACATGTTATAAAACCCTTCCTGTCTCCCTCTCCTTGTCCCTACCCTGACCTAAAGACATGAAAATTGCTGAGTCTGAATTTCATCATGTTTCATTGAGGTTTTGTGATACCTAGCTTACAATTAAATGACACATTTTCCCTTATTTGTGCATTTTTTTTGCACAATTTACCTGATTTATGCAATTAATCAATTTCCATTGATTAAAGTCTGCTTCTGCATTTCTCATTATGCACTGTTTAGCCAATTCCATTTTAAAATATGTGCAGTGCATTTTGCACACTTTTATTTTTATTTATTTATTTCGGAAGCACATTAGAAGCCTTACAAATAGGGAGGTGCTCATGGTGAAGCCTATATTTTCTCATAACAAGTATCAGGAAATGCAACAATGCTATTTTTCATCACTACAGTATTGAGTTCACATGGCATTTCTTTCTGTGTCAATACTGGGTCCGGTATGAATTTCTAGAGTAGTTGTCAGTGCATCAGCCAATAGTTTGCTTTACAAGACTCATAAATCTTGTGGGCCTTGGATGTATCTTATTTCATCTCCATCACACATGCACATGAATCCATGTGCATGCATGCTTAGGACCATGAAGAACACAACCTGCTACTGCACCACACTCTATAACTGGTGTCAAGGTTGATGACATATTTTAGGACAACAAAATCTAAAATCCATTTTAAAAAGTGATATCATTATTGGCCAACCAAATTCAAAACACTTGATGCAAGCTTTCAAAGCTCTACTGGCTTCTTCATCAGGCAAAAGATGTTAAAAAATAAAGAGAGAAAGGTGACAGTGTTGAAGTTACAGGACTAAATGTTGTCAAAAGTCCTGTCTAAACAGTTAAAATAATCCTCATAGAAATTTCATGGAAGGCAAACTGTCTAAACGGACATTTGCATCAACATGTCTTATTCAGAAGTGGGGAGCCAAATCCACCATAAGGCTCTGAAGGGAAGCCTTCAGAGCTTTTTGTAAAGTTTTTAGAAAGCTCCATACGGGATGTGAATATCTGATTGTTAAGACTGTCACATTTGTGCTGCTGTGCTCAGGCAGCACAAGCTGATTGGCAGGATGAGGTTGGGGCTTGGAAACAGGGAAAGTGCCTGATGTTACCATGTTGGATTTTGTCTAAGCGAGAGATCAGTAAGGTGATAAAACGTCAATATTTTCATCTATTTTATTCCTTTTTTCATTTGTAAATATGAAGTATTGCTTGTGCACACCATTGTAAATGTTTTTTTTTTTTAAAAAAAGTAGGCAGTGGCAGATTTAAAAGCATGAGTAATTCACTCATAGCTGCCATCTTGGCTAGGGGGCATGCAAAGTTTACGGGGGATCTATTAACCATTAAGGCAGGTCCCAGCACTGAAAGTTGCTATTTCTTCAGAGCAGATCATATTCCCCCCTCATATAGATGGGGCCTCAGATGTTGCTTGTGCTGTTGTTTAGGTGAGAGATCTCATGCAGGCAGAGGCCACTCCTACTTCCTGCCCATGTGGTGTGCTGAGACAAAGGACAATAAACTTTAGAATATTCTGCAGCAGCAAGGCAATCTCTTTTGGTATCTAGCATGGAAAGTTATGCTTTCATAAATACAGATTTAAGCAAAAGAACCAACCATCTGTTGTCTTTGCAAGCAGCAGGGCTGTTGTAGAATAAACAAGCCCAGGTAAAAGAGAGCATCCAGTGGTGGATGGCTGGGAAGATGAGAAGGGAAGGTGAAGCTTTGATCCTCAGTATCTGAAGCCATTTGTTTCCAGCATTTCCCTTCTGTGTCAGAGAGGCATGGAGCTACCAGGCTGGTACATCATAGGGGTCAGCTGCACGGGAGAATTTTTAGTGAAACATAGCGACTTACCTTCCTTTTGCTGCAGTCCCCTTTTGTGCCCACAGCTGATTAGCAAACTTGAAATGGAATATTTTGCAGTCTTCATCCCCAAAACAAAAAAGGTTGCCATGAGTGAGCTGAGTCTGGAAAATCTCCCTCCATTCACCCCCGCCTTTTTCCTCTTAAAGAGACAGATGCGGAAGAGCTTTTACCGGGTGACTGATCATGCCTGTAAAAACAAAAACAATGATGGCTCTGACATTTCAAGCCCTCCCTTGTAAGCCTGCCCCCTCCGAGATCCGACCAATCAGCTTTCAGTTCTGCAATGTCCCCTTTGCGAATTGATTGTACGGGTGACCTATTGTGCACAATTTTGCACACTTTTAAAAAAAAAATTGCAGGAAACAGTGAAAGCTGTTACCATGATCTATGAGGGGGAGTTTTCAGCCCCCCTCATTCTGAATATTGCAAATGTGGGCCATGATACATGAGGACCAATGGCATTCTCAGATTATTCACGGAGTTTTTTCATCGTGCAGTCAATCCCATAAACCAGTTCTACATTATATGTGTGCAAACTGGCCCTCTATATGCAGTCTTTGAGCCCATGTCCCTCATCTTGCAGCTGGGTCTGATTCTCCAGCTTCCCCCTGGATTCAACAGGCTGGTATCTTGGGAGTTGCTGAACATCTGTAGAGGCAAAAGGATGGCAGTTGTTGAATAGTCTCATAGCTCACATCACACTGTCCCCTGAGCCTTCAGGGAAAGTAATGGGAAGCAGCTTCCCTACAACTTCCCTGTGGCAAGCGAGTGATTAAAACACTTCTCCTGCACATAGCCAGGCTGAGAATGCAGACCAAACACCGCTTTTCCCTTTTTAAAAAATGTGCTTAATTAACAAAATCACCCAAGAGAGCCAGATTGTAGAGCCCTGGAGGCCAGAAGCTTGACACCCCTGATGCATCTAATTTAAAATGAAACACACACTCCTCCAATTCTTTGCTACTAATTATAAATTCACACTTCCTGGAATGACTATGGCTAGAAAGTGATATCAGAAAAGTTCTTTCCCCATAGCTATGTTTCAATAAACTATGTTTTCAGCCATCCTTTCTGATTTCTTTTTATATGCATACAATATATATATATATATATATATATTGACAGCAACATGGCTAGCGTTCAGCCCTAAAAAATAAAATCATCAAGTAAATGCAATATCATATTTTTTTTTTCCTTACAACACTCAGAACACAGAATTATGAAATGGGGCCTCCTAGCCATTAGTATAAATTAATTACTACTATACTAAATGAACTAATTGCAGTAGTTTGACTTTTCTATCAAGAAATAAATCCAGTATTACACCATCTGAGACTGCTGACACACTGCAGAAATAATGCAGTTTGATACTGGTTTAAGGACTTTATCAGACGAGCCTCTAAAAATGTTTCTTTCCCACCATATTTAAACCATAAGTGTGCCAGCAATATAACCCTTTATATCAAATGTTACCATGATAGTGTGAAAAAGCAACCCTGTACTTCTACATTGGCAGGTGTGTGTGATCTCAGCAGTTCTCGTGAGAAGATGCGAGCGTGCTTAAAAGTCTAAAAACAGCTAAATTAAAAACAAAACAAAACAAAAATGAACGCACAAGCACTGAAACACACTTCAAAAATTGCCTGGAAAACAGGGAGATTCATAAAAAGAGTGTCCTGTACCTAGTTTTTGTGTTCTCATCTGGAAGTGTTCTGTCCATTGCTGCTGAAATCACACCAGCAGAATGGGGCACAGTTTCAGATGCTCATAATTATAGACAGACTCGGAGAATAAAGAGACCGGACACAGAATATGGGTTGAAATAAAATGGGCTTTATTTGTAATCCTACCTATTTATTCCCTTTTAAGTCTTCAGTGGGGGGAGGCAACCTAGTGTGGGAGCAGCTGGAGTGGATCGTCCCTCCTGGACTTATGCCCCCAGCTTCCCCGGGCAAACACCTGAGCCCTGTTGAGTAACCCCAAGACTTGGGGTTGCTCTCAAGCCGGCCCATGTCTGGAAGGTCAACCCGAAAGACCCTTGCCCAATCCATACAGATTAAGGCGAGGGAATTATCCTTCAGGCCAACCTCAAGGTAGGTCTCCTTCTCTTCTCCCAGATTGTACAATCTAAGGAGATGCTTTCAGAGACTATCCCTTCACTGAAATCGGTGCCATAGGTGTACACCATAATCTACACCTCCCTCCTTTCCCACCATGAATAAAGGGCAAGCGTCCACTTCGTCCCTTAATCCCCCACTAGCTTGTCCAACAAGTCCCTCAACCCCCGCTGAAGATCCCCCAGGAAAAATAAATTGCCACCATCCGAGAGGTATACCCCATCAGCCCTGTAGAGCATGGGCCTCTAAAATACAACGTCGGGGTGTCCTAAGTAGTAACCCCCCATTCCCCAAGAACTTGCTCATTTGCCTGTTGACCTTCCACCTTGCTCTATCAATCAGCCGGGGGTTCCCCTCCCCACACCATAACTGCCGGGACAGAATGGCAGACCACATAAGAATGGTTGATGACCAATTGGATCCAATTATATCTATGTCACATGATGCTTGTATAACCAGGGCCTTACCTTTGAGTAAGCCCAGGTCATTTCCCCTGAGATGGAGGACCAGGATGTCTGGCGGAGGCCCCGGGTACTCCCCAAACAAAGCTGGCATCAGACCATGCCAGCGTAAGCCCCTTTTCCCCATCCACTCAATCAGTGCCCTGTCTCCCAGGCTGAGGTGAGGTCCAAAATGACTCAACCGAGCCTGTCGGGCCGCCCAGTAGACCATACTGTGGCCACAAATCAGCACCCGGCGTCTCACCGTCTCTGGTCTAATACCTGGAAGACACAAGGGGAAGAAAGAGAATTAGTGGGTTAAAAGATGGACGTACCTCTGAAACACAGAGGATTTCCAACGCCCGATTCGCTGGATGGCCTTGGCTGGCATACCCATCGCCACGGCTGTGGATGCCACCCTTATGCGAAAGGAGTGAGTTCCAAATTGTACCCCTCTCAACCCGAGCCCTTCCAAGGCCCTGGTAGCCACCACCCAAAATTGGTACCTGGTGAGGGCAACCCGATCTGCATGGACAAACAATGGACCCGGGTAGCTTCCTCAGATGCGGAGATAATCCCGTAAAGCAAAAACTGGACAGATTTCCCGATCGCTACAGCGATCCAGGGTAAATTCCTTGCCTTTCCCCCGCTGGTCGATCTTGGAGAAACACAAGGTGAGAGTGATTTGCTGATTTGTTACCCTGCCATCTCAAAGTTCAAGAGCCCTACCAGAGGCGTCCAGCCTGGACACCGTAACTAGTTCGCTCACACGCAGGGCCCCCAAAAATGCTATCAATGCCGCCACGTGAAAAAGAACTGCCTCATAAGGGGATGCACAAATTTCTGGCCATTTCCGATACAATCCCTTCAGGAAGTCTGGTGAGAGGGGGGGGGCTAGAGTCCACTTTCCTACCCCTTTCCCTAGTCCAGCCCTCCAGGGCCTTGCGAATACGGAAGTCACCCGTATTATTGGTGGCTCCGTGTTCCTTAAGCCAGAAGGCTATTGCCGCCAGCTGGCACCTAATGGACTGTGGCGCAAGGCCATTCCTGTGTAGGGAAACACAATATTGCATGAGCTGATGTACAGGAACACCCGTCCCCTGCTGAAGCCCTTCCTGTGTTTTAAACTGATAAAATTCCTTAACTGATCAAGCATAACTTTTCCTAGTGTTCTTCGCAACAGACATACCTAGGGCCCTCCAAATCTCGGGCTCCCAAGCCTCCACAGGCCCTCCGGCATCATGTTGCCTTCCTGTTGCACGATTGGAGCCAATTGTCTGAAGCGCTCCATCTGCATGTGGGAAAGAGCGTCAGCAATCTCATTGTTCACACCCGCCACATGTCGAGCAACAAATAAGACGTTATGCTTCAGACATTGCAATGTAAAGGCCCTAACCAGGCACATCACATGCTGAGATCTCGATGTGAGGGTTTATTGCATGGACTGTTGCAGCATTGTCACACCAGAAGTGTACTGTTGAATTTGCTAACTCTTGCCCAAATGGTGGCAGCTAACAAAATTGGAAAAAATTCCAAAAATCTCAGGTCTAATGTTACATCAGTCCCGACCCATTCAGTAGGCCAGTTACTGGCACACCAACGACCACCGAAATAAACTCCAAACCTGACAGATCCCGCAGCATTGGATGCGACCTGCAACACGCTGTGTAATTTCCTCTCCTCCCTCCAAAAAGAAATGCCATTAAATTAGGCCAAAAATTCCTGCCAAACTTTTAAATTCTCACAGATTTCCTTATTTATCCTAATCCTATGGTGCTGATGCTTAATCCTCATGATGACATCACATAGTCGGCGGAGGAAAGCCCTACCTGGTACCTGGTGCAATTACCTTACAGGCAAATTTCAGGTGCCCAGTGAGAATCTGAAATTCCCTCAAGGAGGCCTTGCACATCCCCATGAACTGGATCACCCTACCCTTTAACTCCTCAATTTTTGGTAAAGATAGGCGGCATTGTTGATTGACAGAGTCAATTTCAATGCCAAGGAAGGTCAACAGCTGGGCCGGGCCCTCAGTCTTCTCAGGGGCCAATGGAACCCCCAGCTCATTTGATAGCAGCTCGAATTGGTGCAGTAAATATCTGCAAATGCCAGTTCTGTATTGCCCTATCAAAGAAAATAATCCAAATAATGTACCACACCCTGCTGGTTGGTTTTAACCCACAGGGCCCACTCCAAATAATGCTAAAAGTTTCAAAGGCATTGCATGACACAGAACACCCCATTGGCAAGACACAGTCCATATAGTACTGCCCTTCGAATTGAAAACCTAACAACTCAAAAGCCTGGGGATGAACAGGAAGTAGGCGAAAGGCAGACTTAATGTCGCACTTTGCCATCTCAGCTCCTGCTCCATGTCGCTGTACCTCACATATGGCTGAGTCAAACGAGGTGTACCGTACTGTACACATCTCGGGAGGGATGGAGTCATTAACTGACTCCCCCTTCGGGTAAGACAAATGGTGTATAAGGCGAAATTCCCCTAGTGTCTTCTTGGGAACAATGCTCAATGGGGAAACCCTAAGATTGGGAACTGGGGGTGTAGAAAAAGGGCGAATCACCCGTCGTTCCGATACCTCCTTGTGTATATTTTTCCTAACTATATGTTCCATACCTTTAACTGACTGCAGGTTGCATCACCTAAAGGGGAATCTGGCCCCTTGGCATGGAATCCTACAACCAAAATGAAAACCCTGTGGTAAGTAAATGGCTGCCCGTTTGTTTGGGTATACTGTCAGCCACTTGTCTAGTACATCCAGCTTAATTGGGCTGGGGCCCTTTCTGAGGTTGAGGGGAAGTTACCCCACCCCTGCCTGCTGCATGCCCCCCTCTTGTACCCTGGAACTGTCCTTTACCTCTCGGGCAGTTCCAAAAGGAATGTGCTGCCCCACAAATGGAACATTCGTGACTAAACTTCCATGGTTTGCTCGAACAAGACCCATGTGAGCTACATTTGTAGCAAAGCAGTTTTTGACTGGAACCAGGAGAGGAAACTTTTGCACCCCCGGCAGTGGCAGCCCACAAAAGGTGACCGCTGTGGGTGCGTTCCCCCTGAATTGGTTGCGCCGGTGTAATGAGTTGCATCCATAATTGTGGATGCATCATGTCCCAGCATAATGATGGATAGATGGTCACCCGCATGCGGAAAGCCTCGTCATATAGAAGCCATGTGGGACCAGCATATTCCACATAGGCCAGATGGACAATATCTATGTATTGAAACAAGGAGGCTGCCCATTGTGGCTGTGCCTTCACTATGATGCCAACCAAAATTAAATACCCGGACAGCCAATTGGCCCATGTCTTCTCTACCTTCTGCTTCTTCATTTTTTCTTTATCCTTATCATCCAATTCCTCCTTATCCTTATTTTCAATTTCCTGATATAATAGGGAGAATACATCCACATATTCCCCTTTCACAATCTTATCCCTGGTTGATTGCAACAAATGATCGCCCAGGGGAAGAGACATCTCCCAAAAGGTATGGCTGAGTATGCCTCTGAATTGTACCCTTGTGATGGTAAGATAACAGGAGCAGACATCGGGCTACCACCACCCCAAGCATAGGGCCCCCAAGGGGACCATTGTGGGCTGGCCCAATTAAAGGTTTGTGTGGGCATATGCCATCCTGCCTGCCCACTCTGAGGCCCGGCCCCTTGTGTTGTACCCAGGGTTCCAGGAGACCAACCCCCCAGGGCCAAAAGGGTACCAGGTTAAGGGAAATCGGGTCAGCAGCTAACTCACCAGATGGATTCCGGATGTCCACCAGCTCGGTTTCCACCTCCAGTCAGGATGGTGCAGCCCCAGCTCCATCCAATGGCTTGGACCCTGAGGCATCATCGCCCGGTATCCTTCTTTCAAGCTGATCTAATCGGGCAAGAATTTGATTAGCAAGTTTTTCCTTCCTAATGGGGCGTTTGCTGGTGTCCTGTGTCCCTCCATCCCCCACATCCTGGAGTCTCTCCAAGTGTTGAATCCTGTCCAAAATTGCCCTCCATGGAATGTCCTCCTCCTCATCACTGGATGAGGGGGGTTCGAGGCCCGGCTGGCCACTTAGGTGCTGGCCGCTTCCCTTTAGACCCTGATTTTCCCTTTTTGGGTGCCATGGTGTGCCTGCTGAAAGGATGCTACTTCCCCTGGGGCAGCAATCAGCACTAACCAAATATACCGCCTCCACCTTGATGTTCCCCAACCTTGCGGGGTGGGGTGACTATCCAGTGCAATCCTTTATGCTGAAGCCCGACGCCCACTCCCCCCCATGGGAATGAGTACCCTCGTCCTCTGCCCCAAGGAGAAAAACCAATATTTCAGATTTATTTATTATTATTATTATTATTGTATAGAGTAGGCCTCGGCAATAGGTCAGGGCCTAAATGCTATGGCTGTCTGGGCCACAAGGCCTCCAGTAGGCCCCAATCAAGACCCAACCACAAAGTTAACTGGCCCACCAGGCCCAGTAAGGCCCTAAAGACACCCTGTATAAGGCTAGCTCAGGCCCGATGCCAGCCCGAATCATGCCTTAGGCCTATCTGGCCCGCAAGTCACGCTCTTCTTCGGGGGGCCCGTCACCCCAGTCCCTGGTCCACCATGTGGTATCAGGCCAGAAGCCTTTTATGTAATTTGGGCCTAAGAACCGGGCGCCAGTCGCACTGTAGGCCTCGTCGGCCTGCAGGCCATGTTCCCCCGGAGACCAACCAATCTAGGCCCTGGCCAGCCACATGGTGCTAGGCCCTAAACTATCAGCGGTCGATCGTGGGGCTGACCGCAGGCCACACCTCCCTCCAGCCCAGCAGGTCTGGCAGTTAGCACAAAAAAATGGGCCCTGGTCATGCTGCAGACCTCATCAGCGCGCAGACCACGTTCACTGTGGCGACCACCAAATCTAGGCCCCAATCTGCCACGTAGCACTAGGCCCCGAACTAACAGTGGCTGATTGCGGCGCCAAGTACTGGCCGCACCTCCCTCAGGCCCACAGAGTGGTTCACCGCAGCTCCAATCTGGCCCAAACCCAGCCCGGATGGGCCAAAACCTGTATCTGCCAGTCAGGTGCCGGCGAGGCCCAATTGGTCCGTCTGCCCCAACAACAGCCCTGGATGGTGCTCAAGATGCTCCCCAAATGGGGGTGCCCACCATTCCAGCAAAGCCCACCCATCCCCGGAGGTCCGCCCCAGCCCCAAAAGGCAGGGTGGGAGAAACCCTCCCCCAGCCCACTGGATCAACCATAGCTAAAACTTAGGCCTCAATCGGTCCCGCGCCATCCCACTCTGTCAGCAGTAAGCCGATCCTTTTGCTCCTCCTCAATGCCGCCCATGCAGCCACAGCTGTTTTTCAGTCCTAGACTGAAAATGCACCCCTTGCTCGTTCTTTGCTTCTTCAAGAGAAGCTGAAACAAAGATGGCAAGCAGAGGGGTGGGCCAACCTTTATAACCCTGGCCCCTGCCCCTCAGCTTGTGTCGCCGGCTATTGCCGGTGACGCACAGCCTGGCCTCCCTCCTCCCTGCCTCTAACAGGGAATTCCAAGCCACACGCTTTGCAGCGGGTTGGAATCCGTCTTACATGAAAAAATTGCCACAGCAGATCAATTGATGTCTTGGCCAATCAATAAAAAAGAATACTTTTTTACAGCTTGAGAACACAAAAGCACAACATTGTTCAAAATGGGTGCCCTTTTGTGTTCATTGGGTGCCATTATGATGCCATATTTGCCTCATCTGATAAAGTCTTAACTATCATGGCTCCATCCTATGGAATCCTTGGATCTGTAGTTTTCTGTGGCACCAGAGCTCTCTGACAGAGAATGTGAAATTGTTGGGGCGTAGAAAGACGCACTGTGTCCACCACAACCACCTACAGAGTTGTTCCACGTCGACAGGACACCAAGGAGAAGGTTTCTGGAGAGACTTCTGCAAAAGATGTCAGGCTGAGAAGGAAAAAATTCCTTCACCCCAGCACACTGCCTTGAGCTCTGGCTTGCCAAATAAAGACAGCAACAAGGCCAGCCTTCACTCAACTTGAGGGCTTTAATCTTTGTTTGCAGTATATTTACAATATATAGAGAGAGTATAGGACAGCCATCTCTAATACTCATAAATCTCTCTCAAACCAACAAACTGCTTCGCCAATCACCATTCACAACAACCCCCCCCTCTCTCTCTGGCTTTTCTTCGCAAACGAAGATTTAGGAAGGACTCATCCCATACTTTCTACAAGCGCGCTGATGACAAAAAAGTGTATATTTAGGATTGTGCTTATACAGCGCTGATGAAAGCGTTCAAGGAGTCATAAGTGGTAGCGATAAGTGACCCATGTTTCAGACCCATGGATTTGTCCTTCGAGCCTATGCAATGGATTCTTCTGGTGGAGCGCAGCATGCACAGAACTGGCCTCCCCCTTTAAACCAGAGGTTCATCTGCTGTGGCCTTGCAAGCATGGACGTAGCAGTGAGGTCCTCGGGTCGTAGGTTTGATTAGAGTTTCCTTCTCTTAGATGGTTGACCTTACAGGGTTGGACGAGCACCATCTGCCCGGGTTTGGGATTAGAGTTTTCCTTCTCCTAGGATGGTTGCCATAAGGCTAGAGAGCCCATCCTGCCCTTTGACGCTCTTTGTCAGACCCTTCGGTTTTGACCTGTCTGGCATGGGAGACCCTACTGGTGGCTATTATGCCACCACCAGCGTGGCTCAAAACATCATTAGGGTACGCAAGCCTCTCTCCCACGACAAGGGGGCGTCAGGAGATAATTCCCATCTCCTTTTTATAGGCAGTTAAACAATGCCTGTACATCAGGCATCTCAGGTGTGCATACTCTCAAATGCTAACTCTCTCACACACACCTGCTACTGGAGATTAACTACTTTCATTTCTAAGCTTACAGCTCCATCTTGTGGTCACATCCATGTCATTTCCTGACAGAAATAGCTCACAAAACTACAAATCCAAGAATTCCATAGCATTGCACTATGGCATTCAAAATGGTGTCAAACTGCATTGTTTCTGAAGTACATGAGCAGCCTGAGAATTTGTCACTGTGTGATATGGTGTCACATATTGAAGAGGGCATTCCATTTGTGTGGTGGACACTTTTAGGGCAGGGGTGTGAACTGTGTGTCCTGCAGATATTGTTGAACTGCATCTGCTAGTACTCTTCATCATATACAGATCCATGCAGATCTTTGCTGTTGAAAAATAAATTCAAAATAAGCTGTACAAATTCAATTTTTTATTTAACATAAATCAGTAATAACATTTTAACATTTGCAAAGGAAATTTATCTTTTTCAATTGATGAGTCATGGGCCTATTTTAAGGTTTTTCCACTGTATTTACTCCAATCGTTATGCTGTTATATTGCTTGTAGACCACAAGGAATTCTAATACAGTGAATTCAGCAGAGAAATATTTGAATTTAATTAATTAATTAATTAAGCATATCAAGGGAAACCTACCAGCTGTTTATATACCCTTTCTCTGTCAAGTAAGAAAATCTTGGCTTATACATATATGATGTAAAATAAGCTCCACTAAGTCTAATGGAATTTCTTCCTATGAAGATGTGCATTGGATTCACACTTACAAGGGAGACAATCACTCTGAACTCAGTGGGACTTATGTTAAGCGAATATGCTTAGAATTTATTTATTTACTTTGTATCCTGTCTTTAGTCCAATGTTGGACCCAAGGTGGATTATAACGCAGGTTAAAGCAAAAGACAGCTAAAACAATTTGTAGTGCAAATAATAAACAAAAAAATAATTAAAAAGGAATCCTGTTGTTGCTGTTGTTGTTGTTGTTGTGTATCATCATGTTGGCTTTAACTTATGATGACCTTATGAATGAAAGACCTACAAAGTGTAGGGGTATGTTTTGTGTGTGTGTGTGTGTGTATGTATGTGTGCGTTTTTGTAAGTGCTGTCAAATCTTCTGTCAACTTATGGTGACACCATGCATTTCATAGAGTTTTCTTAGGCAAGAAATACTCTGAAGTGGTTTGCCACTGCCTTCCTCTGAAATATAGCCTACAGTACCTGGTATTCTTGGTGGTCTCCCATCCAAGTACTAACCCTGCTTAACTTCCAAGATTAGACATGATTTGGTATTTCAGGGTATGTAGGCCTGACCTATAAGGTACCTGTTATTAACAGCCCAGCTCTGGTCTTACAGACTCAGGGCTATGACTTTCTTGACTGAATCAGTCTACCTGTAATGTAGTCTACCTCTTTTCCTACTTCTCTCTTCATTATTGAGCAATATTGAATTTTTCAATGAGTTGTGCTGTCTCATATGCTCAACATATAATAGCCTCAGTTTAGTCATTTTGGTGCTTAATGAGAGTAGAGGCTTGGTTTGCTCTTGAACCCTTTTATTTGTCTTTTTGATATCTCCATGGTATCTGTAGACCCTGTGGCATTATTAAGGCCAGGGTCACCCCTCCCTCCAACGGTGTCACCTGTTGTGGTTCAGCCTCTCCGCATCTCCTACTGTCACCACTGTGAAGACTTCTCCAGCACTAAATAAGTTGATAATAATAATAATAATAATAATAATACTCAGTTATTTATTACCCAGGATCGGGATGGGGTACAACATCACAATATACATCACAATATATAATACACTGCAACACAATTCAATTGAATACAGTTCAGTACATATAATTGAATGCAAATTGAATTAAAATCAGTTTAATACATACAATTCATAGCAAATTACAGACAAGACAAGCAATTATACAATGCAGATGCCAGTAGATAGTGCTGTTGGCATGTAACAATACTGCAGGAGTGACACTGCAGAAATGCATTATACTAATAAGGACAGCCGCTTCTTTTTTGGAAATTGTGTTAACAGTTTTCACAGCACATCACCCCAGCTCTTTATTAAGCTTGTCCTCATAATAGCAATCCCATTCAAAACACAAATTTAAAATAAGTTAAAGGCACTGAAAAGATAATAATGAAATAAAGTAATCCTTTTCTGAGATCATTCTAAAACAGTGAGTTAACTAGTGAAGGTTTGCCTAAAGGTAAAGGTAAAAGAGAAAAGGTTAAGAGAAAACAGCAGACCAATCTATGGGAGAAAATTCCATCATCCAGGAGCAGCCACTGAGAAGGCCCTCTTCCATATTCTCACAGAAACAGCCTGTGGCAGTGGTGGGACTGAGAGAAAACCATCCACTGGAGTCTCAAAAGTTGGGCAGGTTCATATGAGGATATATGGTCTTTCAGATAACCTGGATCTAAGCATATAAAACCACATAGGTCATAAGAAGCACTGTGACTGGTGTCCAGAAACAGATCAGTAGTTAGTGAAGCTGTTGCAACACAGGATCTATATGGTCCTGTAATCCAACTGGTCAGCAATCTAGTTGCAGCAATTTGGACTCCTGCAGTTTTCAAGAAGTTTCCAATTGCAGTCCCATATAAGCTGTGTTATAGTAATCACAGTATGGCGTAATCAAGCATATATGACCAGATATGACATTTCTAGAAATGGACACAGCTGGCACAGTAGCTTTAAGTGTGAAAACACACACTCCTGGCCACTTCTGAAACCTGGGCATACACAGTTAAGGTTGAATGCAGGAATACACCCACACTATGAACCTGAAATTTCAAGGGGAGTTTAACTCCATCCACAGCAGGTTGAATACGGTCCATTCCAAAGCAAAAAAGTTGGAAGGACAGTCAGTCTTTGGAAATAGATTGAACACTTCTCTTTGTATGTATACACACACACACACACAAATACACACAGAGGGATGGAAGGGGCAGAGTGGGGAGAGAGGAATAGTGATTGTTAATGCAGCAGTGATGCTGTGGAAACAAGGTAACATTATTTGAATAAAATCCAAGGGGTGTTGGAATGGTGTGGCAGCCAGCAAGGTATGAATGCTGTACTAGGGCTCCAGGAGAGCTGGGTTTAAGTTCATGCTAAGTCATAGAAACCCACTGATCTTGTTCCAGTTACACTCTCTCAACCTAAGGGGAAGGCAATGGGAAATAACCTCTGAATAAATTCAGTCAAGAAAAGGGTCATCATAAGTTGAAGCTGGTGTGAGGGCATACAACAACAACAACCAAGATCAGCCTTGAATGGAGAGAAATTTACAAGCACCTCTACATCTGTCAGCACACCTGGTTGGACTCAGTGGTTTACTACTACAGTCTGAATTACCTGAAACACTCTGAAGAGAAGTTATTGAAGTTGTTTTCCCTTCAGGGAGTGCCAATGATAGTGGTGGAAAATACAAAATATAGATGAGCCATTGGGATGCATTTTAGTCTAGAATGGATGCTTGGAGAAGAGAGAAAGCAAGTGAGTTTCTGGCAATCAGCCAGTGTTATTGTTTGGATTTCCTGTGAGAGGAGAGCTGGAAACATTACTCTTTGAGGGACTACAACTCCCAGAATTCTCCAGCATAGACATTGTTTATCATGGCTAAGGGATATTTGGAGTTATAGTCCAGAAACAATGGGTGCATCTACACTGTAGAAAGAATGCAGTTTGACACCACTTTCAGTGCTATAGCTCCACCCCATGGAATCCTGGGATTTGTAATTTTAGAAGGTCTCTAGCCTTCTCTATCGAAGAGTGTTGGTTCCTCACAAAACTACAGATCCCAGGATTCTGTAGGATGGAACCATGACAGTTAAAGTGGTGTCAAAATGCATTATTTCTAAAGTGTAGATTCACCCAATGTTTCCAAGTTCAGCCTAAGCATCAGCACGAGGAAGAATGTCATCTAAAAGCACAGTCTTAAGTCTTGGATAAGTTTCCTTTCTCTAGGGCAAGGTGGGTCCCCGGTATAGTAAACCCATCCCTTGCCCTCTTCCCTGGATGTATTTCTAGTTAGAACCATCTTCATTGTTCCAGTTTGTTGGCATGTAATGCATGTCACACATAATTCTAGGTTATTAAATTCCTGAAGCATGCAATACACAAATTTAATAGATTTTATGCAAATTGTTATATAACAAAATAACAGCAGATGGTACTCATCACATCAGAATCTTTCCATAACAATTTCATATTTTGTTTAAATTAAACAAAACATAACAGTGCCTTGGTGGCCTCTAACTTATTTTAATTTATTCTATCCTACTGCTTTTCTTGCTATTTTCTTGTCCCTCTGCTCAGCATTGCAGTAAAATATTTGTTTTAATGTTCCTTGGATGTTTAGTAGTTTACTATTTTTGAATGGTAAAAGGGACTAGTAAAGTTATTTGTTTATTCATTTTTTTCTTCCATCAGAGGGAAATCTATTGCTAGGAATATAGTACATAACTCACCTCACAATATAGCCTAGAGGAGAGAATTAAAACTTTCCACCAGAAATCTTCAACTGGTATCTTTTTAAGCTCATTTTTAAACATATTTCCATAATGTTTTCCCTTTAAAACTCACTTCTTTTCCATCTTCCCTGCCGCTAGCACAGTCAGAAGATAAATGATAGAACAAATCAACCTGAAAGGAGTTATGGAAACAAAACAAAAACATCAGAAATAGGGAGCTAGGGAAAATAAAAAACAATATAACTTTTTTCTAGCTGCAGAGATGTTTATAGTACAGGAGGATAGAGTTGAACACTTTTTTTTGTTATGAAACAAATTTCACATACACAAGAAATAAGAGAGAGAAAATGTGCTCTTTGGTGCACTTGTGGAATACTTATTTATGTGCACACCCCTCCCACTTCTGAACATATTGTCACACACTAGTGTGTCCAAGAAACAAAACAAAAACACACTATCTGATGGCATGAAGCACCTGCTATAGGTGAGACTGGTATAGCATCCACAACAGAGTCTACCTATACTTCTCCATCACCTGGAAACATCCCATTTGAATGTTTGCTGTACTGTTATATCTGTATGGCTCCCTTTGAAAAGTGATATGACTTTATCAGACCACCTTCCATTAACATTTCTTTCCCACCATATTTTAAAGTGTTCTGCCAGCGAAGGAACCCTTTCCACCAGACCTACCTCCAGCAGTATGGAAAGACAGCCCCAGCATTGTTGGAGCATAAACGGAGCTCCATTCATTTCCATGCTCATGATCTTGCCTATTCTTGCGAGAAGACATGAGCGGGGTAAATTTTTTTTAAAAAAAGCAAAATTAAGATATAAAAGATTCGCACAAGAAACACAGAAACACACTTTAGATGTTCAAAGTAAACCAGGGAGGCTCATAAAAAGAGTGTCGCCTACCTGGCTTTCACATTCTCATCTGGAAGTCTTCTGGCATTGCTGCTGAAATCACAAGAGGACAATGGCACGAGGTTTCAAATGCCAGCAACAGTGGCAAAAAAGTGTCATGGGAGTTCTATTGACAGCTTGGCCCATCAATAAAATAGAGGGGCTTATTTTCAAGACATTATTGCAAAAGGACGAGGTTGTCCGGTATGCATGCCCCTTCACATTCATTAGGCATCGTTATGACATCATATTTACTGCCTCTGATAAAGTCCATTGAAACGTCAGGTATTACAAAATACTGCAGCGAGGTTACTAACTGGGATTGGAAGTGCACCACATTCCTCTCCATTCTAATTTACCTGCAATGACATGTGTTCTGTTCTCAACAGGATTCAAAGGACCTTCAGATCATCTCTGATTTGGGAGCCCTGTTCATCCAGTATTCTTGATTCTCACATGAACCTGCCTAGAAACTGAGTTCTTCATGTCTTTTTTTTTAATTTTAAAATTTTATTAATTTTAAAAATTAAACAGCATACAATTTATACATACAACTTAACACACATATAACAGTGATTCCCTCCACCCAGGGACTTCCCTTTACATTCATCCCTCTTTCCAAAATACCATTGTTTCCAACTCAGGTTTGCTTCCTCTCCCCTTTATTAATACAAATTCTAAGAATTTACTCCATTTTTCACAAAAAAACATTCTTATTTAGCCCTCCTTTTTTTTTTTTAACCATATTTGTTAATTTCTCATTTATAGCTATATTACATACTTCATTATACCATTCTTCTATTTGGTATTCACTTTGTATTTTCCATTTCTTTGCTATTATTAACCTTTCTGATGTCAGCAGATTTGTTAATAAATCCTTAACAATTTTAGATTCTTGTATTTTTTCACAATATGATAATAATACTATTTTGGGACATAAAGGTATATTTATCTCCAGTATCTCACTTGTTTCCTTCATTACTATTTTCCAAAATTTCTGCACATATTTGCAATTCCAGCACATATGAAATACGTTCCCAATTCTTGGCATCCCCTCCAACACTGTGCTGAATACTTTTTATCTATTTGATTCAGTCTTACTGGGGTTAAATACCATCTCCATATAATCTTATAGTAATTTTCTTTTATTCTTACTGATGTTTTCAGATGTTGCATATTCCATATTTTTTCCCACTTGGATTTGTCTATTATAGTTGCTACATCTGTTTCCCAAACATCTTTAAGATAGTCTTGTACTTCTTCATTATCCATTAACATTTTATATATTTTACTTGTAATACCTTTTATGTTAATTTTCTCTTGAGTAGCTTTTATAATCAATTCCTGAAATTTTGTATTTTTTCTACAACTTCCCTCCTTTAACCACTTTTTGTCCATCTTCCTAACTGTATCAGTTTAAACCATGTGAATCCTTGCTCTTTTAATATTTTTTCCATTGAATTCTTATTTTTCATTTTCCCCATCCATTCCTTCAACCTTATTATTTCTTGTCCTCCTAACTTTGCTTCACCTCATTTCTTAAATTTGCTGGGAAACCCTCCAACAGTATTACTGGCGTTAATGGAGATATTCCTGGAGCTAATACTTTTTTATATTTAATCCATATATCTAGCATACTTTTAAAGGAGACAGACTGTATTATTTCCCTAAATTTCTTTTTTGGTTTACAAAAATATATATATTTCTTAATTTTAACTCTATTTCTTGTTTATTTATTTCCATCCATTCCATTTCTTTTACGTCCGCAACACTATCAATAATATATCTCAATGGATTCACTACATAATATAGCTTCAAATTGGGTAGGCCGAGACCTCCTTTTTTGGGGATTTATACCATCTATTTTTATTAATTCTTGATTTTTTGCCTCCATTACAATAATTATTTACCATATTTTGCCACTTTTAAAATTCCATCTCTGATACTTTAATAGGCAGCATTCTAAATAAAAAAAATATATTTTTGGTTAAATTTTCATTTTAACAAGTGCTATTCTTCCAAACCATGAAAATTTAATTTCCCCATATTTCTCTATTTTTTCTCCATATCTTTCCTTAACATAGTAAAAAAAAATTCCTCTAGTTGATCCAATTCTGCCACAATATTTATTCCTAAATGTTTTATTTGCTCCTTTATTTTAACATATTTCTTTTTTACTCTTCATATTTTTTTTGCTCTGCCTCTGTATAATTAAATATCATCATTTCTGATTTATTCGAATTTACTTGTAAACCTGTCATTTTCCCAAACATTTCCAAATGTTTCTCTATCTCTTGCATTTTTTCCAATGGATCTTGTATTGTTATTAAAGTATCATCTGTGAACATATTCAGCTTAATCTCTTCAATATTTTGTATCCCTTTAATACCTTCATCTTTCCTAATTACATTAGCTAATATTTCTATGACCATAGCAAATATTATTGAGGAAAGTGGGCAACCTTGTCTTGTTCCCCAAGTTAAATTTATTTGTTCTGTCTTACCAACATTTACTATTACTTTAACTTTATTTTTTATATATATACAGTTGGTCAATCAGGTCCTTAATTTTTCTCCATTTCTAAATGTTTTCATTATATTTTTTAACGCCAACCATTCCACACAATCAAAAGCTTTAAATATACCTATGGCTATAAGCCCTGCTTTAATTTTCTTTCTTCTAATTGTATCTATTATACTCTTCCAGTTAAATTAGCCATCTGTCTTCCTGCTATAAATCCACATTGTTCTTTTTGTATATATTTGTGCATAAATGTATTCATCCTTTTCCCAATATTGCTGTTAATATTTTTGCATCTTGATTTATTAATGATATTGGTCTATATGATTCTGGATCCATCAGATCTTTATCTGGTTTTGGAATTAATATAATCAAAGATTGTTTCCACGATGGTGGGATCTCATCTCCTTTTAAAATGTTGTTATATAATTCCTTCATTCTAGATATTAATATACTTTTAAATGTTTTGTAATACTCAGCTCTCAAACCATATTTTCCTGGGACCTTTCCCAGTTTCAATTTGTTTATAATATCTTCTATTTCCTCTTCTGTTATAGGTTGCTCCATTAATTCCTTCTCCTCATCACTGATTATATCCTTACAATTTTCCTGTATATATTTCTCTAAATCTTTTGGTGGATCACCTGCTGAATATAATTTTTGATAATATTCTTGAAATATCTTTATCTTTCATCAAATTACATTTTTCCCTTTTCATTTTTAATAATTTCAATCAAACTTTTAGATTTCTTTGCTTGTGTGGCCCTTGCTAGCATTCTAGAATTTTTATTACTATATTAAAAAAAAATCTCTTTTCAAATTTCTTTTTACTATTTCTATATCTTCCTTTTCTAATTCTTTTCTCTTTGCTTGTATTAATGCGTGGATCTGTTTATCTCTGTTTCTAAAATATTCTTTTTCTAAACCTTTAATTTCTTCATCTAGTTTCCTCTTACTTTTTTCCTGTTTTTTCCATAATATATGTGCTTCCCTAATAAATATTCCCCTTTCATTGAACCCCACAATAATGTTTGACTGCTTTGTCCTACTCTATTTATTTCCCATATTTCTTTTAATTCTACCTGTATTTTTTCTACTATGTTTTTATAAGCTACTATTTTTGTATCCAATCTCCATCTTTTGGCTTGTTTATAATCTTTTGTAATCTTTATATCTGCTGTAACTGCTGCATGAGCTGTAATTTTTATAATTCCTATATCTGTGTTTACAATATGTGGGACCAGATTTTTTTTGATACAAAAATGTAATCTATTCTAGAATAGGTTTTGTGTGTTGGTGAATAATAAGAAAGGAGAAGAAATATCTCTTTTCTTCTCCTTTCCATTCTCTCCACACATCTCACAATCCATTTCTATTTATAATTTTGTTCAAACCAGTTTCATACATTTTCTTGTCCTCTTTAGTAGGATTAGATTTATCTTTCTGCTTATCCATTACCATATTAAAATCTCCCACCATTATTATAGATCCCTCACTTATATCATTTGTTGCTTTAATAACTTCTTCATAAAATTCTATTTGACCTTCATTTGGGGCATACAGATTAACCAAAGTGAATTCTTCCTTACCCCTAATTCCTTGTATAATTATATATCTTCCTTTTAAATCTTTTTAAATTTTCTTAACAATAAAACCACATCCTTTTGACAAAATAGTTGCTACTCCTCTTGATTTTGATGTTCCGAAAGCTTTTTCATATGTAGTTTCCCATTTCAACTTTGATTCATTCACTCCATCTTTATTTTGGTGTGTTTCTTGAAGGAATATTATATCTGCTTTAGATTTATTTAATAAAGATTCTACTCTTTTTCTTTTGATTACATTTCCTAATCTTTTTACATTTAAGGTCAATATTCTCAATTTGTCTTCCATATTATGTATAATAAATTTCTACTTCTATTAGTCACCCATAGTGCACAAATATTACAATACTCAAATAAACAACAACAATCCCCCTGCACCACCCTCCACCTTCCCCCCTTCCCCCCTCCTCCCTACCCCTCCCACATACACATTTCCTCACCCCACTCCTAATCCCAGGGATTACTATCCCTGCCATAGCTACACAACTTTGAGGGGGGAGTGGGTGTCACCCATGACTGATGCCACCTTTGATCTCATCTCTCTCAGTTTTTTTTTCAGCCCCTTGTCTTTATATCTTCAGTTCTCCTTTCCTCCTCTTGCTCCTTACAGCTCAGCTTGATCTTTTGCTGCTTCTTGCTCTTCCTCTCTCAATCCCAGCATTATCAGCAGTTGTAATCTTTCCTCCAGTGTTTTTATTTTGTAGAATTTCCCAGAATACTTGAATTTCAAAAATATTAGCTATCCCCAACTGTAGTTAATATTTTTTTTCAGTATAGCTATAATGGGTTTGATACCTCTCCTCCATTCCAATGTTTTTGCACACAAATCATTGAAGATCATCACTGGTGTTGATTCAAAGAGTATTTGGTCACCCAGTTTCCTGATTTCTTTCATAAATGTCTCTTTTTTGTAGTAATTGGCCACTTTCACCAGTACATCACTGGGAGTTGTTTTCCTGAATCCAGTTCTATGAATTCTCTCAAAATCTTCTTGCACCCACTGTAACTGGGGTGTCAGTTGCTGGAACCAGTTTATTATTTTAATTCTCAGCTGGGATGCAGTTTCTCTTTCAAAGTGTGGAACATTTCGAATTCTTATATTTGGTCTTCTATCTCTGTATCCCTGGGCAATAATCTGTGTTTGCATCTCAGAAATTGCAGCTTCATGCCTGTGAAGCCCATCTTTATTATCATTTGCAATCTTTTCCACTATTTTCATTTACTTACACATTCTTGCCATTTCCTGATTAATTTGCTGCATGGCACTTTGGAGTTGTCTAGAAACTTCCTGTATTATTTCTTGTTTCAAAGTCTGAATTTCATTTTGTAGCTCAAGTGTATGAGCTTTAAAATTTGAAGTAATTTTTCCTTATTCTGTGCCAGCAAAGATTGTAAATCCTCTTGCCCTGACAGGTTTTCTTTACTTTTTGTAACATCCCTTGGTAGAGCTTTCTGCCCATTCTTTCCTGCCCCGCTCCAGTCGCCATTTTTTTTAATGCTTCGGTCTGTGCTTCTCCCTCCACCTCTTTTGAGCTTTTAATCTTTTCAGTTACTGTTAAAATCTCAGCTGAAACAGCTCTCTCAAGTCTCGAGATTGTTTTATCAGAGGGTTTATTTTTAGATCTTGTCCACAAGGGAGTTTGCAAGAATTTTTTTTCTTTTCTCTATCTCCCCTTCCTCTTTTTGACATTAGCTTCCCTCATAAATCCCCAAGCTCTGAGCTATCAGTTTTTAGATAAGGCAGAATTTACTCACAGCATTCCGACACAGGAGAATGGTTTCTTTATTTTAATTAATTGCTTGAACAAGGTATTTTCTTTGTTTCAAAGATATCACATCAGAGAGAGCTGGATTCTATGGCCACATCCGGTGGTGTGTGACTCCACCCCCAGTTCTTCATGTCTTTCATGACATAACAAGCAAGGTTGACCGTGATACAGGACATAATCTTTTTAGTGATGCCATACTACTTTTAGAATGTACCCTTCTTGGCACCACCCTAATTATCTCTTTGGCACCAAATGAACACATGTCTACTTATCCAAGCTTTATATAGAGAAATAGATCTTCAGTTAACAACATGGAGGGGAGAGAACTGAGCCCTTTCAAAAACTCTGACTTCCATATTTGTTACTTCTTTGCAGTTTTATATTTATTTATTTATTTTTACTTGCTGTGTTAGCTGGTCTGGGCAAGCCTACAGGATTGAATATTGGGAAATAATGTGTATGGATGGGGATTAGATAAATCTAGGGCTGTCTAAATGGTGGAAATACTCCTCATGGAATGTGAGGAGAATCCTACCTGTCTTAATGGGAACCTGCATCATTACACTGTATTCAGAAGTGGGGGCAAAAATGTCAAAAACTCTGAAGGAAAAGTCTTTTCAGCTTTTCTCTGAGTTTAAAAGAAACAAACAAATAGTGAGGGGAATGCATATTCCTGCTCATTGGGACAAGTGATTTACGTTGAATTGCTTTCTCATATGAGCACAGAAGAGCAAAGCTGTTTGGCCAGACAAGCACAAGGGGTAGGCTTGCTAACAAGGCAAGCACCCAGAGCCACCACACTGGATTTTCACCTTAGTGAACAAGCACTAAGGTGATAAAACTGGGCTTTTTTTTTTTTAGTAAAGGCAAACTATCACACTATTTCACATAGCAAATATTTAAAATAAAACAGTTTTGTGACGGCAAATTCAGGTACATTAAAGCATGAATAATTCACTTGTGGCCACCATCTTGACTGGCAGGCATACAAAGCTTTTTGGGGTAAAGAAAAAAAACATTAAGACAAATAGCAGTTGCTGCAATTTGCCATTACTGTGGGGCAATCCGGGGGGGGTGTTGCCTCGTGTAGATAGGCCCTAGGATGACACCTTGAAGGCAAATGGGGAGGGATTCATCCATAGTGAACAGACTGGCAGTTGCTACCATATTTTCCTGCTTTGAAAAGATCTTCTTGAGCTCAAAACAGTCCAGAGGGGGTGCAAAAAACATGGAAAATATCACACACACACACACACACACTTCCAGAGAGATCAGGAAGCATTTTGAGTGCAAAGCAATTTTGCCTAATCTGCAATGGATGTTTCATGGTTATTCCTAAAACACTTCTTAGGGATCATTTTTGGTCTCGTTTTTTGTATTTTTTTTGTTTGTTTTTGTTTACAAAAACAATGTCATTTCCCACTGCCCCCATCTGCAGTGCCTTGGATACCCTTCAACGGAGGCACTGACAGGCTGAAATGGTAGGTTTTTTGGGGCAGGTGGTATTATCAGATGTAACTACAACAGTGGAACTCCATCCTTGTACAGGGGATATGTTCCAACACACACACACACACACACACACACACAGAGATACCTGAAACAGTGGATAATAGGAAACACTATTGTTTTCAATGAGACAAATGCTGGAAGTTGACCATAGAATCATATTGGAGGACCTAGAAATGCCTAGAGAGGACATTTCTTTTTAGATGTGGATAAGTGAAACCATGGATAAAAGGGTCAACCTGTAGTTACATTTGACAATGCATGATCACAGCCAATGTGTTAGTAATGCATTAGTTTCTCTTTTAGTATATAATTAAGAAGCTTGATGATGACTTTGAAGTAGTGACAAAGGAAATTATCAGACACAGCAAAATCTGCATCAAATGATTGCTAGGTAAACAGGAAGCAGGAAGGGGCAAGATTATCAGATGACAACATCCTCCAGCATCCCAGGGGTGTAGTGTGGCCATGAGTAAGGTGTCCCATTTTATCGGTGGTCAGTGCAAAGGGGAAGCCTTGTCCATGGCAGCGCTACACCCCAGAACAGCTGAAGGATGTGAGCATCTGGTAAGGTTGCCCTATTTGTTTTCCTAGCAATCCTCTGTCACTGTTGTGAATGCAATTTTTTGGTGCATTTCCCTGCGTCTGATAATCTCCAATAACTGGTTATTTGTTTTGTTGTTATTGTTAATTCTCAAGTTCTATTTTCTCCCATAAGTGAGTGGATACTTTATCTTCATTCCTTGGAAGGAAAGCAAAGTATAGTTCCTGGGGCACCCATGGACTGGGGGGTATGACTTTGGGTGGAATGTTGAAAAAGTGAACAAAAAAAAGTGAACTTTTTCATCAGCAATGGCAAATAACAACAACAAATTCTTTGTTGTGCAAAACTTTTGCATGTGGATTTTTTTCCTGCAAGATGGAATGAGGTTTTCTTGCATGTTATACATTTTCATGGGGGTGGTGAGGGGGGAGGGATCCTAGCAAACATTCTTATAAAATCAGGTCCCAAAGTCTTGAGAAAAGGAAAAATGTCCTCAATCCCACTCATTGAATAGAAAACTTCTGTAGTGTTTTGTTTACCCATGAGAAAATGTAATAGGCAAAAATTTGCTCTCGATTGGTGATTCATTTTCAACTAAATATTAGTTCAGAAAACAAAAATAAATAAGAAAGGTGATATTTATGTTTCTTCCTTCTGCCCATCAGCCCACACTGATAGAGTCATTCCTAGGATGGAGAGCTGTTAGACTTCTGACAGGTCACAATGTATTGTTGGTGATTACTTCATTTAGATTAGTGGATAACATGTTGCCTGTCTAAGATAAAGTTACTAATTTATGTTTTTTAAAAAATATCAGAATAGTAGTGCTTGCTAAGGTGGAGAAACACATTGCCCTGTGTTTCTCCTCCATCTGCTTAGAGAAAGAATAGCTTTCCTGTGAAGGTGGGAGCTAAAGATCACACAATGTGGAAAACCTGCATGCCAAAATGTAGTAAATAGTTTAGGATGCTAGATACCTCCCATAGCTTCCTTCATTTCAGATGCTTAATGCTGTCATCCATGCTGACAGAAGGTCCCCTATCCCACCCACCTTCTGCCAGTGCCAAAGCTTCCCACTTCCTTTTGACAATAGTGTGAACATATTCAGTTCGCAGATGCCAGTCCTCCAGCTTTCTTCAATAAGTTGCATTTTCAGTGGAAGTATACAATTAAAAATAAACCCACACAATTCTAAAAGAAGATAAATTAAATCTGACCCTGAATAATACAATGAGCACACTGCTGATTGGGCTTTTTTGTTTCAATATATCACTAATTGAAATTCTGCATTTTCTAATTATCATGTTGCTGCTTCTAAATGAAGTCACAGGTCAACAAAATTAAGGAATACCACATTGAGATGTCTTTTTTAAAAGAAACAACAACATTCTAAGCAAATGTTCTTTGTCATGATGATGCATTAGCTCAGTGTTCTCATTAGGCACTTAAGATATTTTATTTCTCTAAGGTATACCTTAACGTTGGTACCACAGGCACGGAAGAATATATACATTTCTATTCCACCAGCAAATGTACCATCTCTTGGGTGTAAGAAAATGAAGCATTAATAAGTATTTAGGTGTGAGTCAGACAGACAGCTTTTTGTAGGCTGTATTTATGGAAACATTCTATAAAGAATAGTGATAGCATTGGCACCAAAGGCCATCAGGGCCCCAGACATATTATGAGGCTCATATGTCAAAGCTCAACACTCAGCTTCATATTGCTTCTCACTTGCTAAGGCATTCAGACAGGCTGAGGATGCCTCTGACTTTTTTCAAGTCCCATGCAAAGCAGAATTCAGGCTTTCAATGCTCCCCCCTGCCAAGTTTCTCAAAAACTGGAAACCTTCTGGAAGGACTAGACAATAAGATTTCATGTGAATCAAGTTTTATTTCTTATAATCTATAGCTATTTTCCCCATTTTAGTCCCTTTACCAGCCTGCACCACAGGACGAACACCACCATCCCCACATTGCCGTCGGCAAATCAGTGCTCAAGTCCGTTCAGCAGTTCACCTACCTGGGAAGCATCATCTCCTCAGATGCCAAGATTGACAAAGAGATCGATCACAGATTAGCAAAGGCATATAGTGCATTTGGAAGACTTCACAAAAGAGTCTGGAGCAATAAACACCTGAAGCAAAGCACAAAAATCAGTGTGTATAGAGCCATCGTACTGTCTATCCTCCTTTATGGATCTGAAACATGGGTCACCTATCGCCACCACCTACGACTCCTCGAGCGCTTTCATCAGCGCTGTCTACGCACAATCCTAAATATACACTGGACTGACTATGTGACGAATGTTGCTGTCCTTGAGCAAGCAGGGATCACCAGCATTGAGGCCATGATATTGAGAACACAGCTGCGCTGGGCAGGGCACGTTTCTAGGATGGAGGACCATCGCCTCCCAAAAATACTACTCTACGGTGAACTCGCCACGGGTCAGCGTAAGAGGGGCGCTCCAAAAAAGCGATACAAAGACTCCCTGAAACAACATCTCAGGCTTGGCCAAATTGATCACCAACAGTGGTCCGCCCTGGCCTCACATCGGGAGGCATGGAGACGCACTATCCACAATGCTGCAGCCTTATTTGAGAACTCACGACGAACAAGTCTTGAAGAGAAACGACAACGCAGAAAGAATCACAACCCAAAAACATCACCCAAGGAGACCTTCTGCTGTGCTTTTTGCAACCGGACTTGTTTATCTCGGATTGGCCTTTTTAGTCATCAGCGCGCTTGCAGAAAGCGCGGGATGAGTCCTTCCTGAATCTTCGTTTGCGAAGAAAAGCCAGAGAGAGAGAGTCCCTTTACCTTAACATGTATTCAGGTGCTCCTAATAGAAATGACAACATCCGTATAAGATAAGAACAGGCTCCTTTACCACATGTGAAATATTTAGAATAACTTTACTCTGTAAACCCACATCCACTTGCAAAAAAACAAAACAAAACAAAACAAAACAAAACAAAACAAAACAAGCACCAGTGAATTCAATGAGCCCTATGTCTGATTAATTAGATACATATAGAATTGTACCTTCGGGTTAATTTTAAACCTTTCTCAAAACCCACAGATAAAATAAACAATTTGCAGAAATGAGGTTGTAGAATGCTGGACTTAACCTATCAGACTGCATTGGGTAGAGTCATATTTCTGCTTTCGTCAAGTTGAGAAAGAACTCTTACACATCAGTAAGTAAATGAGCATATCTGTAAGAGAGAGAGAAAAAATCACCAAAGCCTTGAGATACTAGTTTACTACTTACAGGGAGACTTTATAAGAAACAACTCTGAATGATACAGTCATCTCATCTCAAACATATAATTTTCCCACCTGTGATGCAAGCCCAAACCGTACCATTTCTGCCTACCATTATTTCATATGTGTAGGGAGAGATCTTTACAGTTTAGTAATATTAGGCTTTAGATTTCTTTTATCCTTGACTGAATATGATTTAAGACTATACTCTTTGTGCTCTTATGCTATGACTGAAGGCAGGATGTTCTTCATGTGTATGATGTCTTTGGCTGAAGTGATAGTTTGTTGCTTAGAATGAACTTTTCCTACAAGATCTCCTCCTTTTCCTTTCTCTCTCATGCCTGTAGCTCAGTGTGTACTTGTGCAGTTCTGTTTCCTGTGGGAGGGAAAGTCTCTGGAAAGTTAGAGGTTGGTAAAGAAAACTCTTAGGTGACATCTGTCCTGTCACTAGCTTTGGAGGTATCCCTCAAAAGGCAGTGGTGACAGCTAGTGAAGGGTGATTAGAAAGTGGGGATCATCTCTCCTATTCAAGGACAGGAGGCAGGGCCAATCAGTATGCTAATCAGGCACAATGAATATATCTGTCCTGAGTTTTGACAGATGCTACCTGTTGCAAACCTCCAATATTGTCTTCTCTATTTTTAATTTTACATGTAATAAAGGCACACATATCTGCATGGATTCTTGAAAACTACATTTCCTAGCCACGCAGCCTCATATATATTTCAAGGGTTTAAGTTTGGTTTTCGTATCCCATTTCAAGGGATAAGACGCCCCTTTCGGGCTAGGAACCTTTTATCGGTTAAAGGAAAGGAGTCTATAGTGAGGGAAAAAAATCAATAAAGAAGTCAGGGAGGGTAGAGTGGTTGGTCCTTTCACTCACCCTCTAGTCCCTAACCTTCGGGTTTCGCCATTAGGTATAGTCCCCAAGAAGACCCCAGGGGAGTTTAGGTTGATCTACCACTTATCTTACCCGAAAGGGGAGTCAGTAAACGACTTTATCCCTGCCAAGGTATGCATGGTTAAATATACTTCATTTCACTCCGCCATACGTGAGGTATGGCGGCATGGGTTGGGAGCAGAGATGGCAAAGTGTGACATTAAATCAGCATTTCATCTTCTCCCAGTCCACCCTGAGGATTTTGAGCTTTGGGGATTTCAGTTTGAGGGGCAATTTTATATGGACCGTGCTTTACCCATGGGCTGTTCTGTCTCCTGTAAAGCTTTTGAGACATTCAGCACCTTTTTGGAATGGGTATTAAAAGCTAGGACAGGCATGAAAGGGGTTGTTCATTACCTGGATGATTTTTTGTTGATAGGGCAGGATGGTTCCGGAGCCTATGGGCATTTATTATGACAATTTGAAAAGATCACTGGGGAATTAGGTGTGCCCCTGGCACCCGAAAAGACTGAGGGTCCAGCACAACAGTTAACCTTTTGGGGCATTGAGACTGATCCTGTCAATCAACAATGTCGGTTGCCTGCTTCTAAGATAGCTGAGCTGCGCAATAGAGTTAGAGCCTTTATAGGGAAAAGTAAGGCCAGCCTTAGAGAGTTCCAGGTGCTCATAGGGCACCTCAATTTCGCCTGCAAGGTGGTGGCACCGGGAAGGGCCTTTCTCCGCCGTCTATGTGATGCCATTGCAGGTTTGCAGCATCCTCATCATCGGATTCGGATCTCGACAGAAGTCAGGGAGGACCTGCGGATTTGGCAGGACTTCTTGGAATCCTTCAATGACATTTCATTTTGGTGAGAGGAAAGGAAGTTTCAGGGTGCATTTCAAATAGCTTCGGATGTGGTGGGAACCATTGGATTTGGGGTTTATTTCGCCGGCTGCTGTTGTGCAAGCAGGTGGCCGGCCGACTGGATAGTGACAGAAATAACCAGGGACTTATCCTTTTTGGAGTTTTTTCCAATCCTGGTTGCCACCACCATTTGGGTGGCGGAATTTTCCAATTCAGCAGTCCATTTTTGGTATGATAATTTGGCAACCTTTCAGGTTGTAAATACACTTTTACCTCAAAATCTCCTAGGGTGATGCGACTGGTTCAGGCATTTACCTTGCAATGCCTCCGGCATAATATTTTGTTTGTTGTGCAGCATGTGGCCAGCGTTCAAAATGAGTTAGCTGATGCTCTTTCCTCTATGCAGATGGAGCGCTTCAGAGAGCTGGCTCCAGATGCAGCACCCGAGGGCGTCAGGATGCCGACAAGCCTATGGCAGCTTGAGAGCACAAAATTTGGAGGGCCCTAGGTATGTCAGTTGAGCCTAGCACTAGGAAAGGGTATGCTCGGGACGTGAAGGAATTTCATCAGTTCAGAGCAGCTGAAGCATTGAAACAGGGGACAGATGTCCCTGTGACACATCTTATGAGGCACTGCGTCTTTTTTATATAAAAGGGGCCTTTCCCCACAATCTATCAGGTGCAGGCTTTCAGCCTTGGCCTTTTGGCTTAAGGTTTTAGGTGCAGTTGACAATACTGGAGATTTTCGGATCAGGAAGGCATTGGAAGGTTGGGCCAGGGAGAAAGGTAAGATGAGAGATTCTTGGGTGCCTCTTTCTCCCAACATTTTGACTGGGCTGAATAGACTGTGGGCTAACTTGTGCTCTTCCCCATATGAGGCTCTGCTATTTCATGCGGCAGCCTTGGTGGCATTTTTTGGCGCCTTTAGGGTTAATGAGCTTGTTTGAGCAACAAAATTTGATGAATCCAGGAGAGCATTGGAATTGAGGGATGTTCATGTCAGTGAGCAGGAGGTCACCATTAAGCTACGATTCTCCAAGACTGACCAAGTAGTTAGGGGGGAAATAATTAAATTATCCAGGTGCATTAACCCTGAGCTTTGCCCGGTCAGAGCATTGAACAATTTCATGCAGGTCCGGGGACACGGACATGGTCCTTTATTTGTACACAGTGATTTTTCCCCTTTGACCAGGTACCAGTTTGGGGCTGTTACCGCGAAGGCCTTGGAGCAATTGGGGCTAATCGGAGCCCACTTTGGTACACACTCCTTTCAGATAGGTGCCACATCCACTGCAGAAGCCATGGGCATGACCCCCGCAGCGATTCAAGGATTTGGTTGCTGGAGATCCTCCTCATTCAGGAGGTACATTCGACCACTATATCGCTAACTTTGTCTTCCCCTTTTGTCTTCCAGGTACTAGACCTTTGATGGTGAGATGCCGGGTGCTGATTTGTGGCTACAGTATGGTTTACTGGGCGGCCCAACAGGCCCAGCTCAGCCATTTCGGGCCTCACCTCTGCATGGGAGACAGGGTGACCATTGAATGGGTGGGGAAGAGTGGCCTTCATTGGCATGGCCTTATGCATGTATTGTTTGGAGAGAGACGGGGGCCTCCACCAGACATACTCATCCTCCATTTAGGAGGTAATGATTTGGGCCTTCTGAAAGGTAAGGCCTTGATCATACAGGCGACACAAGACATGATGAAAATTGGGGCACGGTGGCCTGTAGTTACCATCATGTGGTTGGCCATCCTGCCCAGACAGCTGTGGCGTGGGGAGGGGAACCCCCGTTTGATAGAAAAGGCTCATAGGACAGTTTACAGGCAAATACATAACTTCCTTCTTAACGGCTACGGGTGTTATTTGCCACATCCAAAAATTGTGTTTGAGAGGCCTGAGCTCTACAGGGCTGATGGGGTACACCTCTCAGACATGGGTAACACGATTTTCCTGATGGATCTTCAGCAGGGGTTGAAGGACCTTTTGGTCGATTTAGTGGGGGAGTAAGGGACTAAGTGGACGCTTGCCCCTTATCCATGGTGGGAAGGGGGAGGCGGAGATTACGGTGGGCACCTATGGCACCAATTTCAGTGAAGGGATGGTCTCCGGTTGGGTCTCCTTAGGCCGTACGATCTGGGAGAACAGAAGGAGACATACCTTTGGGGTTGGCCTGAAGGATACCCCCCTCACCTTAATACATATGCATTGGGTGAGGGGCTTTCGGGTTGATCTTCCACACATGAGCTGGCTTTAGAGCAACCCCATGCATTGGGGTTACTCAAAAGGGCTCAGGTGTTCACCCGGGGAAGCTGGGGGCATAAGCCCAAAAGGGACGATCTGCCCCAGCTGCTCCCACACTAGGTTGCCTCCTCCTGCTGAAGATTTAAAGGGAATTAAATAGGGTTAATAAATAAATGTTATTTATTTTATTTCACCCCATTTCTGTGTCTGGTCTCGTTATTTCTCTGACTCCACTCATAAACACATAAGGCACCAACAGAGAACAAAGGTCAGGGGACTGGGAATGGAGAAATGAAAATCTGAGAACAGCTACAAATGTATTCACCAAACGCAAAACAATAATGCTAGTTGCCTAACATTTAATACATAGCCAAAGTGTAGGGCGGACCTCCTAAGAAAACAGGATTTGAGACCACAGGATCATCATAGACCAGATGGATGTGCCATATTGAAGAACAAGTCAGAAACACATATCAAGAACAAAGAAAGAAAGTCTAGCCATAGATCATAGAAGGCTGGTCATAGATCTGTTGAGCACAATTGACCTGTCAGGACTGTCATACACCAAACATTCTTGTTCTTTGGTATCTAAAAAGGTACTTTCCTCACCCAGATGAAATCATTCTTTAATTAATAAACAAAGAATTGCAATATCCTTGTACCAGATATAAATAAGAGATAAGGTATGTTTAATGCATTCTGTCATTCTACAGTAACTCAGACTGAATACAGAGACTGAATGCACGCTGGCTAAAACAAAATGGAAAATAACAGAAAGGCATAGAAAGATAAAAAAAGATATGATTTCTTCACACAACTAACCACAGTTATATCAGCCTCCTGTTTGGAAAAAACAAGCAAGGACAAAGACAAGCAGAACTGGAGAGGTGGTGGGAAGAGGACACTCTTCTCCTCTTGTTATAGTTGACTCATCCCTATGTAGATATTTCTGGATATTTCAATGAGGAGGGATTGTGGATCAGTAGGGCACCACATACTTCACATGCAAAAGGCTCTGGGTGCAGTTGCTAAGATCTGACACACTCAAGTCAAGGTATGAAAGATCACAGACTGAAAATCTGGAAAGTTGGTGCCAGCCAGTAGCAACACTATTGACCTAGATGGGCCTACCACATACCTCTGCTTCCTATGTTTCAAACACTTTGGTTATACTGAGTAGTAAAATATACAAGTGATGAGGAAGCAAGCCTATATACAGGGCTATATGAGAGTCATGTGAGATGCCGTACTAAAAACAGTTGAATGGAATACTGTATTTGAGACCACTGGCTTTAAAATGTGTTTTGAACTTAAGAACTGTACAAACATTCTTATAGCTGGCAAATTTGGTTAGCAAGGGCATCTATTTCTGTCCCTGAGGCTCTGGGCTCTATTAAATATGTTTTTCTTTACTTTAGCTGACAAGATGATTGAATGTACAATTTGTGTCTGCAGAATATTGTGTCACAGTAAAATGCCTAGGTTATTTATATAAGTTAATGTTACATGATTGCATTGAGAGTGTCCTGTTTTAAGTCTGAAAAGAATTCCAAACAGAAACCTGGATGTAAAAAGATCCTTTTCTTTTTCCAAGTCCTATCTAGAGATGTCACCTCCAGCCTTAAGGATGATCTTCATCTTTAACAGCTGCATTCCTAGGGGACATTTAGCTTGCAATTGTGGAGGTGGCCAACTTCTTTTCCAGTGTGCCACAGGGCAAGTAAAAAAACAAAAACAAGACAGTGAACCAGTCAAGCATGTACTGTGGTATAGATACAGCTCTCCCTGCAGTTTTGCCTGCATTATACAGTATTGTGAGGGTAGTCCAGAACTCCAAGTGTAGGACTCCACTAAATCAGAATCACACAAAAGAAATGTTACAGATGACATAGAATATTCCATGGAAGATGGTTTATCTTGACAGGTGTCAAGCCAGAACCAACCTTTTATGAACAAATCTCCCTTGCTCTGACTTACCACAAGACAATATTAAACAATAGACCCCCAAGGAAAGGCATTTCTGTCTCAAAATACATGAGGAGAAACAATCTTCTTCATTTGTTAAACAATGGTTGCACTTTTCTCATTTCCCATGAGTTTTTGCTTCTAAAAAGCAAACAGCCATGTCTGAGGATTTGGACAGTCTCAGCTGTACAAGGCTGCTTCCCCACCTCTCAAAACTTGCCTCATTTCCAACATCAAAGCTAAATTAAGAGGAACAAATTGAAAGCAGTCACTCATGGTTTAGGAAGTATTGTATACATGTAGACTTCCACATAATTCAGAACCCATATGATCCAGTTCCAGATCATATATCAGCAGCTGCCATTGCCCTGGCTGTGGAGGGAGAGAAGGAAAGGCAGGCAGAGCTCCATCTTGCCTTGGTCCAGAAGCAGAATGGCCCTCCCTCCATCCCAACTGCCTTTGCCCTGGCCAAGGAGGGAGTGAAGAGAATGTTAGACTTAATCCATTCCTCTACTGCCATCCCCTTTCCTTTTGTATCATGTTGTCATTAGATTGTAAGCTTAAGAGCAGGGAACTGTTTTGCTGTTCATTTTCTTGTAAAACACCATGTACACTGATGGTGCTATGGAAATAAAAGATGATGATGATGATGATGATGATGATGATATCACCTACAGCCATTTGTACCATGCACATGACATTGTGAGGCACTAGGAAATGCATATGATGTTGGGCAGGGGCAAAGCTACATGTCACGGTTCTGTTCCCATTTATTCATATATATTTTTGAACATCCAAATGACAGTATTCATATTTCTAATGTCTATCATGGGGTGCGGCTATACAATCATAAAAAAATCCGTAGGGGGGGCAAAAAATATGAACAGCCTGTCATTCGTATGCATACGAACCGGCTATACAATTTTTAAGCCCCTTAAGCTCTGTATGACTCCCTCTTCCCGAAGCTGGCTGGAGCGAGCAAGCCAAGCGGCAGTTTTAAATCTCCTGCCACTTTTTTTTTTAAAGGTTCCTGGTTTGCAGACAGTCAGTTTTCCATATTTACAATATAAAATAAAAATAAATAAACATATAAATTCACGGATTTACCGGATGCTCGCTAGCCGGGAAACCAACATGGCGGCCGCTCCCAATTCCCCTCCGTGCTAACCCCACCCCCTCTACTCAGCCAGCCAATCAGATTACCCTGCCTGTTCGTATGTGTGCGAAAGGATCGTACAGACCCGTCAGCCATCCAAACAGCGTACAGATTTCTCTTCGTGATCCGCTTTCCCTCCCGAATGCCGCGTGTGCATATTTCAGGGTGGAAAACCGCCCCCCCTCTTTTGCATTCGTGTGCATCCGAACAGCCGTTTGTACCGAAGTGCGAACGTCCGCACACCGTACGTATTATTTAAATTGTGTAGACGGGACCATGGACAGCCTGGTATTTGTAACATACCATGTGGTGTTCAATGCAGTCCACAAGCTGTATTTCCAGCTCTTATTAGGCTTCTCTCTATATTCTTTTTTTAAATAAAACTTATATCCAGCCTTTTCCCCAAGACATTTAACAAAAGGATTAAAAAAAAAGAAACAGGAATAAAAACATGATGTTAATAATATTAAAATGTTATTTAATATTCCTCATATTAAAACACGACCAAATTAAAAGCAATGTAAAAACCATACCATTTAAAAAAAATACAACATCACCACCTAAGCCAAGCCTGAATATGAAAATCTTTGCCTGCTGGTAGAAGGAAAAGGTCATGAGAAGACTTGCCTCACTGGGGAGGGGGGAGCAATAATGCTTGATGAGTTAGAAGGCAGTAGGAAGACAGGAAGGCCACATTCCAGATGGATAGACCTGATGGAAGAAGCAATGTCCCTAAGTGTCCAAGGTCTGAGCAAGGCTGTTGATGATAGGGTGACTTGGAGGTCTCTCATTCATGGGGTCACCATAAGTCAAAGTTGACTTGATGGCAGTTAAGAACAATAACAAGGACAACAACTGGAGGGGACTCATGGCCTACCATGAAAGAGAGTACCAAAGTCAAGGAGCAGTGACTTGGGGGCATTTTTTGAATTGCCAAAATTATCTCTTCAATCTAGAGTGCATCTAGAGCTTTGACAACAGCACCATATTTTCAAGCTGAAGAAGAACCCAGAATCCATGATAATCTAACAGCTACCAAGGACAGCAAGCTTCAACAAGTTCTCCCATTGTTTCATAGAGGTAAAGACACTCAAATCTTAAAACTCAACGGGGCCAACAGGATCAGATAATGAAAATAAATGAATATGTGCAAAAGCATCCATTCTCCCATCATCCCATGGTTGCCCTGGCAGCTATGCTGTTCCAAGGCATGGCTAGTTCCAGGGATGGATGTTGGTCTCCCAGGACAATCATCACAGCAACTTCTAATTCCAAAGCAGAGTAGGGCAGCAAAGAGAACTGCTGAAGCCCCAATCTATCCTTAGAACCCAACCTGAAGTATAAACAATCCAAATTGGTACTCAACTGGTCAGGAAACCAAGAGAAGAAAATGGGACTCCTACCTCCTACTGTGACTCCTTCTCCCATCTGTGCGGATATTGCATTTGATATTTGGGTCAGGATCATAAATGAGAGAAACTAATTTCCCCCACTCAAGCCTTAGAAGCACAGGCCAGGTCAGTTCCCTCAGCAGCCAAAGACTTTAAATATCAATTGCCAGCTAGTCTGGAGTGTTAAGATCACATTTGTCAGGATCTCACCCCTCCCAGCCACTCAAGGACAAGAAAGCTGCAGATCAAAGCTGAAGTGAAGTGAATTGGCAGTGCATGGGATTTTTAAAGTAACCATTTTACCATTTTTGTATTCTTTGAGCAAAACTGGTGCCTTGAAAAGGTTACAGAATTCATAAATCCAAAACCTGTGGAAGGGCAGATTTATTATTATTACCTTTATTAGGGCTTGTTGTTTAGGAATTAATTTCCTTGTTTCCAAATGTTCTGGGACTAGTATATGAACTCCCTCATGCATTTCCCAACCAACTACATTTGCTTTTGTAAAGGTCGCCCCATTTATATGGCACAGATGCATGCCCTACCCTTGGGATACACATGACTTTCCCTGAAGGGAAGAAGGCAGGCTGGTCTTCTGTAATTTACACAGTGCAAATTAAAACAGCTAGGCTATTAAAAACCTCAGAGGAAGTAATGACATTTTCTATGAGCCTGAAGAAGGGGTTACAAGAGTAATCAAGTTCTGAGCATGCACCAAAAGTAGTTGCTGGCCTTGCTAGCCATGTAGACATAAAAGTAGGAAATCAAGCTGGAACACCTAATACTGAAGAGATCAGGCTATTACCAGATGTATGCATTCAAAGCCAGAGGAAGATTATTCAGGCCTGTCTCAGGGGTCAGATAAAACTGCCAGCAGGGAATTTTGCTCTGAAGACCTCAAAGTGTGCTTCATGTACTCTCTTCAGAACTTCATTGCATATCCCATGGTAGGGAAGCCTGCTTCTACCAGCTGAAGGGACATATTGCATGTATTCTGCATCCATATTTCTGGGTATTTCAAATGAACTGTCATCTTATAGAATTGGTGACTTTCTCTCATTTCAGTTATCCTCAACTCTGATTTAGATGGGACCTGTGTGGATCAATTCTAATTCTTACTACACCAAGTATGAAAGCAACCCAGTAAAAGAGACAATCATTCCTGTCTTTTCATCTCAACTTGAGTCAGGATAAAAGTTGCAATTAATAATTTTCTTTTTGAAGGAAGTAATGTATAATTCCAGCAATTTTTTTTCCTCCTGTGAGAAAAGCTGCGAAAACTGCAGTCTTCAAAGACTATTCTATGCATGAGACAGCATTTTCCATACAGAAAATATTTCTGCCAACAATATTATTTTCTGCACAGAAAATACTGTTCTGTCAATGGAACATTCTCTTTTCCATACAAAACAGCAATCTGCAAATTCTGTGAAATGTAAGTCCCAAGTGTCAACGATTGTTATCAGTCCAGGATTCTTTTCATCTTTCTTTGACAACATTTATAAATAAAACATGGCTGGAATCCCCTTGTTCTCTTACAAATGTGTAATCACATTAGTTATGCAGTTATGCAGTGACTCTCAGCCCAAATCCCCAAATACCCATTTACCTGGCAGCAGCTTCTGCTACTGATGGGGGGGGTCCCATTCCCCTGTTGCTCCGGAAGCAGCTGGCTGATGCTCCCACCCCCTTCTGTGAGTTATTTCCATTGTGAAAGGCAGAAGCAGGGTCCCTGTCAGAATTCCCACCACACTAGAGTTCGATGCTGTGTGCTGGTGTGTGTGTGTGTGTGTGTGTGTGTATAAATGTCAGTCAGCCAGTTCCTGAGCAACTGGGGAAGAGATCCCCACCAGTCACAGCAGCTGTTGCCCAGTAAATGGGGACTGGGGGATTTTCACAGTCCCAATGCATACCCTGAACTAGGGCATACATAGGGGTTGTGAATATGAATCAGTCATGAATGTGTAACTCCAGGTTACACATTTGTAACTGCCCAAGTAGATTCATGGTTTTTTTTTTTAACATTTAAAAAATATTTTTGAATATTCTTTCCATTCCTAGTCAGGATAACCCCACACATTGCAGGACAGGTATTGATTCTAAAACAACAAGTGATAACCCCTTACAGGCTCTGTTCTCGGAGTTCCAGAGCAGAAACCAATGAATAGCAGCACTGAAACAGATGGTTAGGTATTGGATATTGTACTTCCTAACCATCTGGTTAGGCATTGGGTATTGCATATTGTACTTCGGCGAGCCAGTATGGTATAGTAGTCTGAGGAGATTATCAGATGTCCTTAATACCTCGGACAGGGACGCCATGGGATTGAGAAAGGGCTTCCTTTTCAGATGACATCATCCCTGTCCTGGCATGCTCTCGTGTTGCTTCAGTTCTGTTCCATTCCATTGTTATTGTTGTTGTTGTTGACAGCCAAAAGCAGCCAATAGATTGCCCGTTCCATTTCTGAAATGGAATCACGGGAAAGCAAAAGGGTGCCCCATTCCTGTGGCACGATCTGGGAGGTCCATGCCAAACACTTGTGGTGGCAATCAGGACATCCAGGTATGTGACAGCCTTTTTTGTACCCTCCCCTGTTTACTTGGGATTTTTTAAGGGTGTTTTTCTGCTTTGCTTTACTTTTTGACATTTAGTTTTGTTTATATTTTTAAATTTTCCATGCAATGCCGATTTCCCTGGAAGGTCCTAGAAGGTCTGTGCCCAACACTTCAGGTGGTGACCAGGAAATCCAGGTAAGTGGCAGCCCTTTTTGTACTTTCCCCTGTTTATTTGTTTTTTGTTTGTTTGTTTCTTTTTCTTTTCTTTTTTTTTTTTTACTATGTTTAGGTGCTTTGTTTTAATATTTTTACTTTTTTATTTTTAATTTTTCTGCATGATGCCAGCCTCCCTCTAAGGTCCTGGAAGGTCTGTGCTGAACACTTCAGCTGATGATCAGGACATCCAGGTAAGTGACAGCCTTTTTGGTATCCTCCCCTGATTACTTTATTTATTTATTTATTTATTTATTTATTTATGTTCGTGGTTTGACTTTTCTGTGTGTATTCTTGTTTTTACCTTTGAATTTCCTGCACAATTTTTCTCTCACGAGAACGGCTGGGATTTGCTTTACAGGAAGTAAATGGAGATCCATTCATGTGTCAGCTGCCAGAAGGGATGGGAGGACTTTTTATTCTGCTATCAAAGTAAGTGTCTGAATTTTTTAAAATATGGTACAGGGATGGGAGTGGGGTGGGAATTAGAAGGCGAGAGGGGGACATTTTATTTGTTCCCCATCTGATAATCTTCTGAGTGTTGTAGAGACCAGGGTTTGAATCCCCACTCAGCCATGGAAACCCACTGGGTGACATTGGTCAAGTCACACTCTCTCAATCTCAGAGGAAGACCAGGGAAAACCCACATCTGAACAAATCTTGCCAAGTAAACCCCATGATAGGTACGCCTTAGGGTCATCATAAATCAGAAATGACTAGAAGGCACACAACAATAAATTGTACTGAGACTATTTATAATACACACCTATAATGAGGTGTTTTATTTACAAAGGAAAAAGAAATAGGACAACATAAACATACAGACTAGCAAAACTAACAACTGGGAATGTTGGAATATCCAGTCAAAAACTCTATAGCCCCAGAAAAATGGGCAGTAGATCAGGACATGTGAGGCTACCAGTCAGTGAGAAAGATGAGAACAAAGGTCAGGTGTTACAGGTCACCATTTACATAGTTTGCCAAAAGTAATCCAAAAGGTTCCAGTTACTCAATCACAGGTAGAACACGCCAAATATTCTTCTGATTCTAACCAGAATGAGCCAGAGACCATTTTTTCTAACTAATTATATACCCGGTATAGCATACACCACTTCCTTTGCCACCCTCCCTGGCCTCCCCTGCACACAAGCACACACACTGCTCCCACCCCACTCCACACTGTCTCCCTCCCTCCCACACATCACCCACCCCCCTGTGGCCCTTCTGCCCCCTGCCGCCCTCCCTGCCCACGTGCACACACGCACGCACACACACACACACACACTGCTCCCACCTCACTCCACGCCACCCCCCCACATGTCACCTGTCCCCCACTGTGGCCCTCCCCCCCCGCACACACACACATGGTGCTCCCTCCCCACCCACCCCATCACCTACCTTCCCCCACCATGGCCGTCCCATCCCCTGTTGTTCTCCCTGCCTCGCGCATACACACACACATATACTGCTCCCACAAACCCCACCTCCCTCCCCCCACATGGCACCTGCCCCCCACAGCCCTCCTGCCCCTGCTGTCCTCACCACCCCACACACGTGCACACACACACACTGCTCCCCACCCTCTCTCTCCCCTCCACCGTGGCCCTTGCCACCCCCTTCTGCCCTCCCTGAGCCCCACGCACACACCATACCACACACACCCTGCTACTCACTCCATGCCCACGGCCATGTTTACACTGGAGGTAAAACTCCACATGTTCCCACCTCCAGTGTGCTGATTGGCTGCCCAACCAAGCTGTGATTGGTTGGTCAGTTTCTGAAGCAGCCAATCAGTACACTGGAAATGGCAACATATCAAAGAGAATTATAGATAGATAGATAGATAGATAGATTGTCAAAAGCTTGTTTGTTGCAGATTCCAAATGAAGATAATATAGTTATTCCGATGAGAAACAGCAGACTTGGAATATATCCACAAACTCCAGTCCATCAGCAGTGGGTTGAACAGAGACAATGATTTCATGACACATTACACATATTATAACACCAGTTAACACCCCAGCTTCATGAGGGCTCTCTTGGCCAGTTTATTACATCTCCTTTCTGGTTCCCAGCTAGCATCACAATACATTCCATTAATTTACTCATAGGGTTATCTACTCACCTTGGCTTTAAGCAACATCATTCCTCCTGCCTTTGTCCCCCAATGACCATTATTAAAACTAAACTTGTCACCTTAACACCATACCCACAAGTTTTGCATTACTATTGCTATTCACACATACAGCCTGCTCATAAGGGTCTGTTCTTAGGCACTTCACTCCATACGTCTGATGAAGTAGACTGAAGTCTGCAAATGCTTATGCTACCGACTTCTTTCTCTCAGTCTCAAATGTGCTACAAGATCCCTCTGCATGCTAACACAGCTATGCCTTTAAATACATGTTTTATAAACAACTCCTTAAGAATAGGGTACATTTATATTCCATCACTATTTTCATATAGTAATGTAGGAATAAGATGGAAGCTATCTGGGTACCTATCTATTTCAACATACACATGACAGCAAGTTCATTGGATGTTTCAGAACTATACTTGCCAGTCAGGTATATGAGCTTATCAAAGATCACATGACTTCACCACCAACAGGAGAGGGAGAGTGAAAGAGGGAAATTTGTTTTATACAACCAGCAACCAAAAGGCAAAAACTTTGAGAGAATAATGTGCAAAATAATAGAAAGCACCAAGATAAAAAAAAAAAAGCCAGGGTGGAAAGAAAAAGGAAAAAACCAAAAGTATGGAGGCGATAAGATAACATGCAAATGAACAGGGAAATAACAAGGGAGTGCTGAGAAGACACTGGAATGAATGGGATGAAATACAAAAGGAAACCCAAGACAGCAGGAAACTGAACAAACAGAAATTAGGTTGATTGAAACAAACAACATGCTTTATAATGCAAAAAAGTGGAGGGAGGCTATGATACATTCCTATACAGCTTGAAAACAATGGATGAATACATACTCATTTTCAAACCTCCCATTCTCAGATGTTTAACACTTTAAAAACTGGCAGTAGTATCTCTAACATATCACCAGATTGTTTTGTAATCCAGAGCACCATCTGGTCCAATATCAGTGGATAATCCAGTAGGCCAAGGGGAGTACTTTATTTATATTTTATATTATATTGTATTTTCCATTATCATGTTACACCAGAGAGACAAGGAAAGTAGCAAGAAGAAATTATGTATAAAATGCAAGCAAAGTCTGGTGAGAATTTAAAAAGTGACTCTGTTGGATTCAGCCAAATTCTGAACTGAGTTGGGCTGGGTTGGAAAGATTCAGAAGAAGCCTTAATGGAAACATAGCTCCTTGAAAGGGGACAAAATTCAAACTTGTCACATTCTAAAGCTTTCTGAGAATTCAGATTCAGATAGACCCAAAGACCAGACAGTTTACTTGCTAAAAATTAATACATTAGTCCCTAAACTCTCCATATATATATTAAAAAAAACTCCAGGGTCTCTTTTACACTACTTTTACATTACAGTACTTATATACAGTTATAGTACTCTGATTCCACTTTAACTCCCACAATGACATCCCATGGGATTCTGGTTTTCTAGTTTAGGGAGGGACATTTAGATTTCTCAGCAGAGAGTTTGGGCTTGTCTATACAAGGCAATAAAATGTGGATTGATGTGCATTAATGCCAATTTGCAGCAGCTTTTAATTGTCTCCATGGGTTTTTTTTTCAAGATTACAGGCATGCAAAGCCATACATGTTTAATGTTCAAATGGGCATGCCTGTGAATCAAGATGGCAGTCACAAGTGAATTAGTTGTGCTTTTATTGTCACCAGTTGCCACTGCCAAACATTATTTTTTTAAAAAGCAAATCCAATGTTTGGAAGTGTGATCTTCCACTTAAATAAACAGAGGTGGGGGAGGCTGTTTCATTAGTGCATGATTGCTATGGCAAAAATCCAACATGACAGTTCTAGGTGCTTCCCTTGCCAGCAAGCTCCACTCAGGGCCGGTTTAAGGCATCAGTGGCGTCAGCATCCGCAGAGGGGGCAATCATTGTGGGGAGGCATAGTAACCCTCCTCCTGCAAAAACATTATTAATAATAATCTCTGTGTCCTGTACTGTGAATAGCTTAGGTTGAGTTAGGTTACATTGACCTGAGATAAACATATGGGCCCACAAAAATAAAGCATTGCGGGGGGGGGGGTCCTTAAACAGGTCCTGGCTCCACCCCCCTGTGCATGTCTAACCAATCAGCTTTCCACTTTATTTGATATGGCTGTCTCCTGTGGAATCCTGGGATTTGCAGTTTAGGGAGGGTTATTTACAACTCTCAGGCAGAGAGCTCTTAGGCCTCACTAAACTACAAACCCCAGAATTCCACAGGAGGAAGCCAGAGCAGTTAAAGTGGAATTGTAACACTATAACTGTGTAGTGTGAAAATCTCCATAGTCGGGGACTTATTGCACTACACTGTTTTATTGCACTACAGAGTTTTATTATTCGACTTGAACTACTGCGGCTGCCTCTTGTGGAATTCTGCAGTTTGTAGCTTAGTAAGGCCTAAGAGCTCTCTGGCTGAGAAAGCTAAATGCCCCTAAATAAACTGCAAATCCCAGGATGCCTCAGGAGGCAGCCAGAGCAGTTAAAGTGGAATAACAGTATAGTGTGATAAACCCCTACTAATCCTGCCCAACAGCAGGAATGTTAGAAATGTTAGAAATGTTGTTTATTAAATGAACTGAAGATTTCGTCTGTCCCATAGGCTTGTCCTCTCCCTCCCCCACCTCTCTCTCAGACAGAGAAAGTGACAAAGTGCTAGCAGAATGCAATAACATCCAAAATACAGAAAACAGTGATACATTTATTCATCCAACCAATGCACTAAATACATGATGTAAGCTTTTGAAGCTTTGCTGGCTTCTTCAACAGGCAAAGGTGTTAAAAATAATGCAGGAGATGTGGGGCAGAGAGGGGAATGGTGACAATGTTACAGTCAAGGCCTACATTTTGTCAAGATGTTGTTTTTGTTGCTGTCAGTTAAGATGGTGTAGAGGGATAGCTATGTAAGCAGAGATTGCTCTTTTCTTCCACCATGTGGGCTCTGGGAGACAAATGGCTCGTCTACACTGGCCAGAATACTCTGCCTTCTGGGCACAAAGATCTGGCCTGGATCTCCTCCTGTTACCACAACAAAACAGGCAGAAGTCCACACACACACACACACCAGTGTGTATCTATAGATGCCTCCCCTGCTGTTGCATGCCACACTCTCTACAGCTGGGAAGGAGGCCCTCAGCATGTGATCAAGGCTGGTCATATGTAGGGGGCCTTGATCATGTGCTGGGAGCCTCCTTCCGGGCTTCAGAGTGACACTAGCAGATGTGTCTGGTGATATAGCCTGGTGTGCAGGTACAGACTCCAGTAACCCATCTGGGTTTTCCTGCATGGCACAGGTTTTCTCAGGGGTTATTTTAAAATGTTTTAAATGGGTTTACCCCAGCTTCCCCTCTCCCCAGCTTTGCCTCAGATGTTTTCAGGACTGTCTGAAGACAAATTGGAGTAAGATCCCTGCATCGTTGGACTTCAGGGCTACAACACAAGGAGAAGTTGGGATTAATTGCCCATCTAGACAAGCCCAAAGAGTCATTAAGTCCAGGAAATAAAATTTCAACTCCACTAGCAACAGAAAAATCAACTTCCTTTGAGATCCAGGCTGCTTCTGTCCTGTGTGAAGCTACCACACCTTTCTTATGCTGAGAACATGGAAATTCTCAAGAAGTCATTGCAATGTTTCATCTGGAAAATCTTTAGGTGGTATATAGGTAAAATCAGCCAAATTCAGTCCCAATTTTGTAAAAAAGTTTTACCTTTCTTGGAGGTAGAGACCTCAAAGAGCTATGACCCACTCTATTGGCTAACTCTTCTTTAGAATTCCCCTGTTGTGGCTAAAATGTGGCATCCTCAAATCTAGAAAACATATCCAGATTGGACCAATAAAGGTACTGCAGGTTGGCCCAATAAGGGTATCACTGTTTCCTTTCAGATGAAAGAATATTATCCAACTTACACTGAGGTTTATGGGGCTCAAGTGTGAGGAAGGAGGGGGACCTTTGACCTGAGGCTTGCTACCCTTTAAAATCTCAGGGCTGGGAGGAGCAATTGGGCATGGGATGGCCAGTGATGACCATCTGGCTTCAAGCTATTATATGGTTTCAATTGGGTCCATGAGACCGCAGTCTTAGCATAGGCCCACACAGCTTGGAACATTTCTGCAGATATTTGTAAATGGTTTAAATTAAGTGTGTCCCTAGTTTAACCCAACTTTTTGGTCCAGCCTCTGTCTTCTCATGCAGATTTTGCTGAGGGTAAGTCCCACTGAAGAGAATAGAAAATATTTCTGAGTATATATTGCACAAGAGTTGTGTTCTTAATTCCTGGGACTTTATCAGATGACTCCTTTTAAGACATTCTTGTGCCAGCATAGAAAAAACCATTTCTATGCCAGAAAACAAACGGTTCTCCCCATACTTACCTTCTTCTCCTGGCAAAGGCTCCCTGGCAATAAAGAGGAAGTGAACGGAGCCCCATTCACTTTCTTGCTCAAAATCCCATTAGACTTTGTCACACGGGAAATTTAAAAATAAAACAAAATATACACATAAAAAGTTACACTAAGCACCTAGACATACTTTAAAAGTCCCAAATAACCTGGGGAGGGTTATACCAAACATAACTGGATGTTCCGATCTTGCCTCTAAGTGTTTGTGCTGGACTGGCTGTAGTGACGATACTGGCACAAACAACAATACTAGCACAAAAGTGGCAGGGGGGTCTATTGATGGCTTAAGTTGTCAATTAAAAATTACAGGATTTTGACAGGGCATAACCATGAAAGGGCAACGTCATCTGATATGCACACCCTTTTGTGATTATGTGGTGTAATTATGATGCTGTATTTTGTTCATCTGATAAAAGTCCCTGGTTACTACCAAAAATAATTTTTTAAAAAATCCTTCCTCATACATAACCAGTCTAAAAGACTGTATCTACCCATATGAGCTGCCCTGAGTTCTATGATCTTCATGAGAGAGCTTTCTCTTTGACCAACCACCTGTTACTCTAAGAGTTGGGGAGTGCTTTAGAGACCCACCCATGATACCAAAATATTATCTGGGGGAATTATTAGAAGGGAGTAACTGGGGCTTCCGGTCGGAGACGTGGGCGTGACCGGACGCAAGAGGCGCGAGCTCCGTGTTCTCCAGCTTCGGAGCTCGGCACTTGTGGTCCTCCAGGCAGGACAAACCTGACTGCTTTGGTCGGCCAGGCAATACCTCCTGTGCAAGAGGTATCGGAGTGAGCTCGCAAGGCTCGGAACCCAGCGTCAAGTCTCCCTAACCTGCCGTGTGAATAGCATGGTAGGGAGGGGAGTGAAGGCTCTTTGGGGAGCGTGGAGTGGTAGCAACACTCCTGCCCGGCAATCCTTTTTTGAAGGGACAAACACCCGCCCCGACCCGACGGTGGTTTGAAGCAAGCAACGGAGGCAGACTTGCTGTAAGCTGAGTGTCCTACACTTTCCCGTCAACACTGTACGACAACATGAGTAAGCAGAGTGGCAGAGGAACAACGGAGGAACAACGGAGGCTTGGGTAGCAGAAGGAAAGTAGCGGAGCCGTGGAGTAAATCGGGGAGAGTGCTTAGAACATAAAAAAAATTGAGGAAAGAGGAATGAAGGGAGAGAAAGGAAGAGAAAGAGCGAAGGGGAAACAAGGAGGAGATAGGAGCTGAAAACATTGGAGGCGAAGAAATTAAGCAAACGGGAGCTGAAACACGCGAATTGCTTTTTGGTAGAAACTAACTGAATGTAATTGAATGTACAGTGTTCCTTTTTCATATCTCTCCTATTTTTGAGCTGTGTGAGTAGTGAATAATTAAGAACTGAGGGTTAAGTTGATGAGAATTGTTCCACCTCTCCCCTTTGTGTGGTGCTCCAGAAAATTAACGCAGATGAAGAGGATTGAGTAGTAGAGGCTGATAGAATCAAAACTACATTGGAAATTACTACAAGCTCAAGACTTTGAAACTTAAAGTAGGATAATAGACAGGGTGGAGACACCGAAACACCGAAATAAGACTGTTTTGAAACAGTATAAGACTGGGGCTTAATAAAACTGAGAACGTAATTGAGACCAAGTTGGACGCAACAAGATAACTCCCATCCTAGTGACTTTTATATGAGAATCTTTGGTTTAGTTTAAAAACTGTTAGTTTAAAAATATTTACGTTTTGTAAGTTGAAAGTTGAACATGACTGTTTAAATGAGAATCCTTGGTTTGATTTAAAGTATATATGTTGAAGTGAATGTGATGCTTAAATGAGACGTTTTGGTTTAACTTCAGATCTTTGTGTTGAAGATTGAACTGTGATACTTATATGAGAATCCTTGGTTTCAACGTTAAATAATTTATGTGGTAGACTGAATGGTGGGAATAGTCAATAATAACAGATCCAAACTTTAATAATATATAGAACTGCATTGACTATGTTATAAAAAAAATAAAGGGGGAAATTTTTTTTGAATACACTGAACAACACTAATTAATTGAGACATTTCTTAAAAATAATATGAACTATTAAGTTGTAAAAGGTATTAATTCATAAGTCAGTACTTGATATATATTATTCTAGTGTTATAATATACCTACAAAGTAGACTCATAAGAATAAGAATAAATACACTAATATTAATTTAAGAGGCAGTTCTGAGGTGCGAGATACAAACTGAAATAGGAGCTGTGTGTCTTGATATAACAATAAAAACAAAACCATGTAAAATAAGAGATAACAAGTGGAATTCTGAGTTGAGAATAGAATACGGGGAATCTGAAAGAAGAATACATAATATAGAATACTTGAGATAAATTGACAATGCCGATAAAGAAACAACCACATATACAAACTATTACCACAAGAAGAGCATCTATGGAAGCGTCTGAGCTGCAACAAGGATTGTTTCAGGAATTTTGAAAGGAATTTAAAAAACTAAGAGAAGAAATGATAATGGAAATGAAAGAGACGAGGAAAGAAATCAAGAAAGAATTGGACGAATTTGGAAAAAAATTAGAGAAAATAACAATGGAAATGGAATCGTTAAATGATAAAGTGGATGAATTACAGAACAAAATGAAGAAACTTGAGGAATCAACAGCCAGTATGAATTGGGCACAAGGACAATTACAAGAACAGAGTCTGGAAATTCAAGCAAAATTGAGAGAAAACTGTTTGAAATTGAGAGGCTTGATAGAAAAAGAGAATGAAGATTTGTATGAGAGAATAATACCAGGGTTAGCGGAATACGTAAACATCTCTACACAAAACATGGAATTTGAAGTAGATAAAATATTTAGAATTAACTCTAAAATCGCCTCTCAAAGAAAATTACCACGCGACATCGTCATTTATTTTACAAGGGGGGAGGTCAAAGACCTTGTATTACAGAGGAACTTCGAACGGAAACTAATAATTGATGATTGTGAAATTGACATATATAAAGACATTCCAGCACAAATCTTAAAGAAAAGGAAGGAATATCATTTCATAACATCGAAACTAATAGCAAAGGAAATACCATATAGATGGGAGAAGGTTGAGGGCATAACAGTTACCTACAATCAAAGAAAGTATAGGCTTAATAACATTAAAAAAGCCAAAGAGTTCCTATTAAAGTTTAAGAGAGATTTTGAACAAGAAGAAGATACCCGAGGAGAGACTGAAAGATCTAAGACGCAGGCTCAGGAAGAAGGTATGCAGGAAAGACGCTTAAGAAAACACCGAAGGAATAGACAAGAAGAAGAAATTGAAAATATGAGAAGCGAAGTAGTGATGAAGGGGAAAATCGTCAAAAGTGTAAGTGAGAATGAACAAGAAGAGAATATGGAGGAAGAAGAAGAATCAGAAGATCGAGACGCTGAAGAAGTACAACAACAAGACACAGAGTTGGAAGATGATGGCGGAAGTGAAGAGGAACAGGATTTGGAGGATAATGAGATAGAGGATAAACAATATTAAAATATTATAACTTGGAAAGAAAATGTTTATGAAAGTGGTATCCTGGAATGTAAGAGGGATGAATTCCCCCCAAAAAAGAAAACAAGTTTTCCATCCTTTACAGAGAATGAAACCAGATATTACATGTATTCAAGAAACACATATTAAGATGAAGGATCAAAAACTATTAAAAAATAAAAAACTGGGTCAAGAATTTGTGAATTCTGCTAAAGAAAAGAAAAGAGGTATAGCAATATATATTAATAAGAAATGGATGGTGAACGAGCTCTTTAGAGACACATTGGGACGTTATCTAGGTTTGGAAATAACTCTGTGGAATAAGAAAGTCCTAATTCTTGGGGTTTATGCCCCATCAGAGAATAAGGATGTTTTTTATAAAAAAATTGATGAGAGACATATCTAAGGTGGATTTTGATGATATGCTCTGCCTGGGGGACTGGAATGGAGTACTGGATCCTTTGAAAGATAGAACGGTTGGGAGAAAGAAAAAAATAAATATGAAATAGGGTAAACTATCAAAATCATTTATGGATTTTATGAACAATTACTCTTTGCTTGACTCCTGGAGACATCTTTATGGAGATACAAAAGAATTTACTTATTACTCTGATTATCATAAATCCTTCTCCCACATCGACATGTTTTTGTTATCTAAAAACTTGGTGAATAAATTGGAAAGTATGGAAATTTTGCCAAAAACAATATCAGACCATAACTTAATAATGATGAAAATGAAAGACACTAAGAGGGATTACTGTTGGAGACTTAATGAAAATTTGCTGAGTGATGAAAAAGTGCAGGCTAGAGTAAGAACTGAACTGACTTATTACTTTAAAGAAAATACACAAGATCAAACAACAATCTTTAATGTATGGGATGCTAGTAAAGCAGTTATTAGAGGAACATTAATGCAGATAAATTGTGAAAGGAACAAGAAGAAACAAGAAAAAGTTCACAAATTACAAGAGATGTTAAGACAAAAAGAAGCAGAACATAAAAGAAATCCGATCAATGTAGAGTTGAATATGGAACTGAAAGCAATTCAAGAACAAATGAAAGTAAGCGTACTGGAGGAAATAGAGAAAAAGATGTCATACGTAAAACAGAATTATTTTGAAAGCGGCAATAGAGTGGGTAGATGGCTAGCTTTTAGATTGAGGAAGGAGCAAGAGAAGAGACAGATTTTAAAAATTAAAGAAAAAGGGAAAATGATAACTAATCAAGAGAAAATAAGAGATGCCTTTCAATGGTATTATAAAAAGTTATTTGAGAAGACAACAACAAACGAAGAGAAATTAATAAAAATAAAGGACTATCTGTCTCAACAAGAGATCCCGAAGATATCTAAAGACCAACAGGAAGATCTGAACAAACCCATCACCCTGAAAGAAGTGGAGGAGGCAATAAAAGCCTTAAAAACGAGCAAGACGCCAGGGCCCGACAGATTCCCCGCTAGTTATTACAAGATCTTTGGAAACATATTAAAACTACCATTAAAGGATACCTTTAACAATATCATAATGAAAGGAGAGATACCATCATCTTGGGAAAACGCTAATATAGCTCTAATACCGAAAGAGAATAAGGAGTTGGAGGACATGAAAAATTATAGACCAATCTCATTGTTAAACATGGATTACAAGATATTTATGAATATAATGGCAGATAGGCTAAAAAAGGTATTAACTGAATATATAAATCATGATCAAACTGGTTTCCTTCCGAATAGGCATATACGATTTAACATCAGGAAAATATTAAATCTGATTGAGTATTTTGATAAACACCCAGGGAAGAAGCTTGCGTTGATAGCCCTAGACACACAGAAGGCCTTTGACAGTGTAGATTGGGACTTCATGTTGGAAACATTAAATAAGATGGGCATGGGAGAGCGATATCTAAGGGGTATTGGAGCTATATATAAGAACCAGACGGCGCAAATAATTATTAATGGAAAAAAAAACTAATATAATAAGATTAGAGAAAGGAGTGAGGCAAGGATGTCCTCTCTCACCGCTACTTTTCATTACAGTTTTAGAAATTTTGTGTAATAAGATCAGAAATGAGGAAGCAATCGGTGGGGTAAAAATTAGAAATCAGATGTTTAAGATTTTTGCATACGTGGATGATTTGGCAATATGTTTGGAGGACCCAGGCAAATCTATCCCCACCTTACAGAAAGTATTAGAAGAATATGGGAAAATCTCGGGAATAAAAATAAATAGAGAAAAAACAATGATCTTAACTAAAAATATGGATAGAAGGAAGAAGATATATTAGAACACCAGTCTGGATATAAGGTTGAAAAGAAGATAAGATATCTGGGCATAATCATCACAAAAAATAATCTTGATTTGGTGGATAATAATTATGTGAAAAAATGGAAAGAAATTAAAAATGATATAGACAGATGGACCCATTTGAATTTATCGCTGTTGGGAAGGATATCCACAGTTAAAATGATGATATTGCCCAGAATGCTCTTCCTCTTTCAAAACTTGCCTATTATAAGTTCTAACAAACTATTTAAAAAATGGGATAGAGACATATCAGCATTTATATGGCGAAATAAAAAGCCTAGTATAAGATGGAAATACTTACAGGAAGACAAAAGTAGAGGAGGTCTTGGACTACCAAACATGAGATTATATTATCAAGCATCTGCCATGTTGTGGGTATATGATTGGATTATGTTAAACAACGAGAGGCTACTAATTTTGGAGGGTGAAGGAATGAGATTTGGATTCCACGCATATATGTGGTATGATAAGGAAAAGGTAGATAGTAGCTTCAATCACCATTTAATTAGAAAATCTCTTCTACAGACTTGGAAAAAAATAAAACAAAAAATCTACATGAAAATTCCTCTGTGGGCTTCTCCACAAGAAGCCTTCAGACGAACAGAAATGACACATTTAGAAACATGGTGGAAATATAAAGACCTACTGATTTTTCAGAAAGGACGATGTGACATCAAAACTCAGGAGGAGTTGCAAAGAGAAGGGAGGAAATGTAATTGGTTCTTATATCGACAAATATATGAAAGATTTAAATTAGACAAAAAAATTTGGGGTATTGAAAACTTGGACACAGAACTGGATTCTCTAGTTAAGGAGGAAGATAAATTCAGAATATCAAATATTTATAAACTCTTGTTAAAGTTAGAGCTAGAGATGGATGTAATCAAAGATTATATGGTTGCTTGGTCACGTAATGTTGGCAAGACCATTATGATAGAGGATTGGGAAAGATTATGGAAGAAAAACATAGACTTTTCTGTAAGTAATGAGCTAAGAGAAAACTGTTATAAACTTCTTTATCGTTGGTATTTGACTCCAAGTAAACTGACCAAAATGTATAAGGGGATAAAGCTTAATTGTTGGAAATGTGATGAATCAAACGGTTCCTTTTACCACATGTGGTGGACATGTAAGGAAGCAAAGAAATTTTGGAATATGATACACGAGGAAATCCAAAAAAATTTTGAGATAGAATTTAAATGTACTCCAGAACTATATCTTTTAAATATCTTTGATTTAAAGTTTCCGAGTGAATTTAGAAAGATGATGCTTTACATGTCCACCACTGCAAGGATTATATATGCAAGGTATTGGAGGCAACAAAAGTTCCCTGATAAAGAAGAATGGATGTTCAAATTATGGGAAATAATGCAGATGGAACGTTTAACATGCTGGATTAAATGTCGTTCAACTGAGAAATTTAGAGAAGAATGGGAAACTATAATACGATATTGGTCTAAGAAATGGAATGGTTGTATGATAACATGGCTCAAAGATTAATCTATAAACAGTGTAATTTAGGTGTGATTAACAGGCATAAGAGTATACAGATCGAAATGCAGATTTCTTTAAATCCTTTGCTGGGTTTTTCCAGGAAGGACACAGTTCTGAATGGAAACAATCAAGGAAGGAATGGTATGGATTACACTATCTTGAAACAAGGCATGACTATGAGATGGTAATGGAAAATGGACCCTGTGAAACCAGTTCTTAAACAGTACAGAAAACTTTATGTTTGTAATTAATGAAAGACATTTTTTTTGTTTTTTAAGCTTACTCAGTACAGACGAGTGGGAAGCAATTTGTTTTTTAGAAATATGGTGGAAAATGAAGATGTATATGTAAATGTGGTTGTAAAAATAATAATAATTAAAAAAAAAAGAAGGGAGTAACTGGGGGGACCTTTCACCTATGTATAGCAGTATTTATTTATTTATTCATTTATGCGACTTCTATGCAGCCTTTCTCCCAAAGTGGAACCCAAGGTTGCTTACAAACAATTAAAATCACAAAAACAATTAAAACCTGCACAATAAAAACAGATAAAAACAACAAAATAAACAGCATAAAAACACCACAATAAAAGCCACACTTATATGCCAAAGGCCTGCTTAAACAAAAATGTTTTTGCCTGCTGGAAGAATGATAACAGGGAAGTTGTCTACTAACTGCAGAGAACTCCAGTTTAAAATGAAATACAGTTTTTTTTAAAAAAAAATATAGAAACAACACAAAATGCATTCACACACTCAACACACATTTCTAAAAAAACCACCCAAGGCTACAGATGGGAGAGGTGGGAAGATTGGATAGAGGGAGTGATTCAGGGAAAACAGGATGATAGTTACCAGTCTTGAAGAGCAGAGTGTCGTGTAGTGATGATACTCAGACAGGAGTCGGAGGTTGGCACAAGATGTTTTGATCCGGAGGCACAAAAAGCAAGTGGCCAGGTTCTTCCACTGTGGCACACTTCTATTGTTGGGGGACTATTATTTATACCACTGTGGCACACTTCTATTGTTGGGGGACTATTATTTATTTAATTTATTTTTTGTTATTTATATCCTGAAGGGGTACGCTGGCTAAGACAAAGCCTGGATGATTTTCCCACAGGGTAAGCAAAGGAAACCAAAATGTAACTGATTGTGTTAATGACTGGCAGATAGGAACTGAAGGGTGTGACAGACAGCTGAGAGAACCAGTGAAAACAGCATGCTTCAGGAGCCAATCCTGGGAGAGGAGTCAGAAAGGGAAGGGGCTTCTGAAGGGTTAAGTGACTGTGTGAAGAGTTTAGTGGGGCAGTTAAGAATGTGAAGGTGGAGAGAGAGTCAATTAGTGGAGGAGTTGTGAAGGAGAAGTCAGAGAGGCTTGAAGTGTCACAGTTGATGAGATAGGCTTAGAGGGAATTGAGGTGCAGGGAAATGAAGTATTAATCCATTGTATTGTTACCATCCAACAATAAACCATTCTTTATGTTGATTCTTTACATGCCATCTGCTTTTGAATGACTTTTTTTTATAATAGTATTTTTTTTTATTTTATTTTTTGGCTGAACTTTTATTTTAAATTTTGTAAGTCACCTTGGGTCCCTTGTCAGGAGAAAGGTGGGGTACCAATAGAATCAGCAAGATAAAATATGGAAAAATATGTTATCCCATTTTCAGAAGTGTTATCAAGCAGTGCACATGACTACAGCCAGATCAGGAAAGCTGCAAGACATGGAAAGGATGTCACATGACCTGTGGTTGTCACAACTCCTTCACTTATCCCAGTGCCTGAAAAGAGTGTTAGGCAACAATTGCAAGCAAGACATAGGAGATTATCGGACAGGAACAAAAAAAGTGTTCCTGTCCCACAGTCTTCACTCCTGCCCCTGTCCTGTCCTAGTCCCACCACAATCACCCTTTCCACTGCACTTACCTCCTCTCCAGTCGACAGGGCAGCCCAGGAGTGAAATGAGCTCTAACAGAGCTCCATTCACTTCCTGGATCAAAATCCCACAGATTCTTGTGAGAAAATGTGAGTGCAGGAAATTAAAAAAGGAAAAGAAAAGTAACATGAAAAAGTGACAGCAAGCACAAAAACACACTTTAAAATGTTCAAATAACCCGGGAGGGTCATAAAAATGTGTCGCTTACCTGGATGTCCCAATCTCACCCAGAAGTGTTCTGGCAGACACCTCCCACTGACACTGCGATCTCACCAGCATATCGGGGCCACCTTGTCACACACAGGCAAATCCAGAACACAAACAGAATGGGGGATCTATTGACAGCTTCTTGCATCAATAAAAAGCACCAGTGGAATAGCAGCATAATGGGTGCATAACAAGGGGGGACAACATCATCACATAAGGGAGCCCTTTTGTGATCTCCTGGCATTACTGTAAGACCACTTTTAACATGCCTGATAATTTCCACAGCCTGAAGACATCTTTTGTCCTTGGCATTCTTTAGCTAATTTTTTTCTTGCCCTTCAAAGAATTTTCAAGTCTTGCTCAATGGACCAGGTGCCTCTGGCAGAATACTTTCTCTATCAATTACAAATCTTGTTGTATCAGTGTTGCTCACAAGGGGCTCTGGAGAATCCCCATGATATTTTTTCCTAATTTACTCTAAATTGTTACAGCTCCTTTTAGAATTCCTTGGTTATTTCTCTCAAGTGGGAGCCACCAGCTTTGCCAACTCAAGTTATTTTAGGCAATTTCATCTCAAGTGACATTGACTGCTTATTGCACAGAAAGTTTCTCCAGCAGACTTAGATGCTTGTGCTGGTGAGAAAAAGATGGTCTCATAGCACAGTTTGACTAATACTCTGTACTAATATTTTGGGTGGGTCTGAGCTGAGTGTGTATGGAGATTCCCTAAGGAATTTTGTGTCTCTCAAAATTCATAGGAGACAATTTCCACTGAATCCTGTTGCTCACATAGACTCTGTTGTCTATACGAGGCAAAAAGAAGTGGATTGCAACTGCAATTTGTCTTAATGTGTTGTTTGTTTGTTTTTCGGGGTGGTAAGGTAGATCACAGGCATGCAAAGCTATCTGTGTCTGCTGTGCAAACGGGCATGCCTGTGAATCAAGATGGTGACTGCAAGTGAATTACTCTCATTTTTATTCTCACTAGTTGCCACCACCGAACAGGTTTTTTTAAAGCATATCTAAGGTGCGAAAGTGCAATATTTTGCCTTAACATAAAAACAACCCCCCAACCCCCATTTTACCACCTTAGCATTCATTCACAAAGGCAAAAAACAAACAAACAAACAAACAAACAAACAAACAAACAAACAAAAACACATGGTGGTTCTGGGTGCTTGCCTTGTTAGCAAGCCCTCTCCCTGCACTCATGCGGCCAGCAGCTTTCAGCTACTTCTCCTTTGGGAAAGTGAATCAAATTGAATCACTTGTCCCAATGAGCAGGAACGTACATTCTCCCCACCAATATTTTTTTTAAAAAAATCTGGGAAAAGCCACAAAGGTTTTTCCTTCAGAATTTTTGGTGTTTTTGGCATTCCCCTCCCCCTCCTTCTGAATACAGTGATATGATGCTGGATGCCATTAAGACATGTATTCTCGCATACTGTGAAGAGTATTTTTGCCATTTAGACAACCCCCATGTGTCATATACATATTATATTGAAAACGTTGGTCAGAATTTTCTATCACAATTTCTATCACACAACTTTACACATACTTAGCTACATAGCAGAGGCTCTAAGAAACCCTGTTAGTGAAGTGGTATTATGACATGGGGTTGCCCATGGGTTGCTCCATCAGCTGTGCAGTGTTCGAAACTTTCAGCACATTTCTGGAATGGGCCCGACAACACAGGACAAGGTCCCCTTTTGTGACACATTACCTGTATGGTTTTCTCATGATGGGGCTGGCAGGGGGGGCAGAGTACGGTTTTCTTCTCTCATCGTTCCCGGTGCTGGCAGTGGAAAGTGGGGTTCCTCTGGCCCCGGACAAGACAGTGGGGCCATCAACATCCCTGGTTTATCTGGGGACAGAGTTGGAGTCGGTCCAGGTTGTGTCCCGCCTGCCTATGGGGAAGCTAGTGGTGTTGGAGGAGAAGTTGTGGGGCCTTTTGGGGCATGACAAGGCCATCCTTAATGAAATGCAGTCACTGCTTGGACACCTGAACTATGCATGCAGGGTGGTTTCCCTGGGGATGGCCTTTTGTGCCCGGATGGCATGCATCATTGGGGGTATATGTTCTCCACACCACCACATTTGCATCACGAAGGGGGTGAAGGAGGATGTAAAAGTATGGCTAGAGTTTTTGAAAAACTTCAATGGGACATTGGTTTGGCAAGAAAAGAAGGAATTGGGAGGGGGCCTACAAGTCCATTCCGATGCAGCGGGCAGCTTGGGGTATATTACCGAGGACACTGGTGTGCACAGCCCTGGTCAGCTGACTGGGGGGCAATGGGGGTGGCCAGGGACCTTACCTTCCTGGAGTTTTTTCCCATTCTGGTAGCGGTGATGATCTGGAGAGAGGAGCTCAGGAACAGGAATGTTTGCTTCTAGGGTGACAATCAAGCACTGGTCCATATCATCAATAGGCAGTCCTCCAGGTCTCAGAGGGTGATGAGGCTTGTGTGGAGATTTGTGCTAGTTTGCCTTGAGTCCAATATCCATTTCCATGCATGGCACATTCTAGGCATTGATAAAGAGTTCGCGGATGCTTTATCTCATTTTCAGGACAAACGATTCTGTGCACTGGCCCCGAACACCGACAGGGAGCTGATCCCCATCCCACAGGATCTCTGGAGCCTTGGGAGTGGTTGGTGATTCCAGGTGTGGTGAACTCCTTGGCCCCATTGATGCAGGAAAGCTACAAGCAAGAGGCAGTACAATTCCTGGCGTTCAGGCAGCAACACGGCTATGACAGTGCTTGGCTGGCAGCAGAGCAGGAGGTACTGCATTACTTGGTGATGCTGAGAGAATAGGGATTGGCCCCAGGTCCATGTCAATCCACCTGGCGGGTATATCATTCTTCAGCAAACCTGTGAGGCACAGGGATCTGTGCAACACCTTCATGGTAAGGAAGGTGGTGGAAAGTTGGAGGAGGTCCACTCCTGTGGCAGCAGATGCATGCAGGCCAGTTTCTTATGGGCTACTGGAATAACTGGTGGTGGTGTTGCCCTCGGTGTGCCATTCCAGCTACGAAGCCAAGCTCTTTGGCACAGCATACACCACGGCCTTCTTTGGAGCACTGAGAGTCGGGGAGGTGGTTTGTGCCTCCAAGTGGGACAGATCCAAGAGGGCTCTGCTGAGATGAGACATGGTGTTGGAGGTGAACACGCTAAGCCTCCACATAAGGCATTCGAAGGGAGACCAGAAGGGGAAGGGGGTGATGTTGAGTTTGCAGAAGGTGGAAGGCACCATCCCCTGCCCAGTGGTCAGCATGCAGAAGTTCCTAGAGGAGCGGGGGGACAGTCAGGGGCCCCTGTTCCAGCACAGCGATGGGATACCTCTGACGAAGTTCCAGTTTGTCAGAGTAATGAAGAAGGCTCTTGAAAAGTTGGGCTTGCCGGCGGGCAAGTTCGGGAGCCACTCCTTTCAGATTGGAGCAGCGACAAAGGTAGCTGAAGGTGGCTTATCCAAGGAGACCATAATGAGGCTGGGAAGGTGGCATTCCAGGGCCTTCAGCGTGTACATCCAACCAGATAGGCAGCTGGCCGCACTGCCCAAACCCATGCAGAGTCTGTAGGGCTGCCTGCTGATGGCCGGGTAATGGTTGGCGGAAGGTGGATCCCAAGTGGGGGACCACCTTTGGTGGCGAATGGCATGGATCGTGTTCCAGGTAAGGGGGAAAAGATGGGGGTCTCCGTCAAGTTCAAGTTCAAGTTGTAAGTCAAGTTCAAGTTAATGGAGATCCTCCTTTTTCCCCCTTTCTTGAGATTTAATATGCATGTTTTCAGGGGAGGGGAGAGCATCAAGCAGGAAGGCTTGGCCAGGCTCTCTCCTCTAGGAGGGTCAGCGGCAGCCGACGTTGAAGCCGTTGCCCAACACAGGGTTGGCCAATGAAGGGATCCCGACCCATGCAATGTTGCCAACCATTAACAGCCATTAGCAAGTTGCGGCCATTTTATTGCCAATTTATCTTCTATGATCTTATTATCTTCTATTAAGCATTATACTAACCTCTACCTAATCTTTTATATTGTCTTTTGTATTCAATACATTTGTTAAGCAATATGCAGTTGTCTGTGTATTATTGGGGACTGGGAGTGTGGGAGTACAGTCTGGGTCTGAAAGGGGACTCACTGGCTTGGCGGTGGGGCCTTTTGTGACCTGGCTGGCTCCACCGCCCCTCCGTTCCTTTGTAGCCTCCTCATGGCTGCGTGGCAAGAAAGGGGGATGCCGTTAGGCCCCTTCTTCTTCCTGGAAGCCTCTGGGAACCAAGAGCCAATCAGGGCTGGCTGGCCATGCCCCGATTGGCTGCCAAAGGAGAAGGGGCGGGACATCCGGCTGCATTTTCAGCACGGCTGGATGACGTGGAGGCAAGAGACAGGGACGGTATATAAGGCTGGCACTGACACGTAACCCCTCAGATAGGCTCAAGAGCCAAAGACCCACCAACTCTCCCTAGGACGTTTGATTTTTATGTGTCACAATTTGCTGAGCGAATGGCATGGGTCGTGTTCTGAGGAAGGGGGAAAAGATGGGGGTCTCCGTCAAGTTCAAGTTCATGCAGATCCTCTCCCTTTCCCCCCTTTCTTGAGATTTAATATGCTTGTTTTCAGGGGAGGGGAGAGCGTCAAGTGGGATGGCTTGGCCAGGCTCTCTCCTCTAGGAGGGGTGGCAGTGGCCAACATTGAAGCCATTGCCCAACACAGGGTTGGCCAATGAAGGGATCTCGACCCATGCAATGTTGCCAACCATTAACAGCCATTAGCAAGTTGCGGCCGTTTTATTGCCAATTTATCTTCTATGATCTTATTATCTTCTATCAAGCATTATACTAAACTGTACCTAATCTTTTATATCATCTTTTGTACTCAATACATTTGTTAAGCAATCTGTGTATTATTGGAGACTGGGAGGGCAGGAGTACGGGCTGGGTCTGCAAGTGTGTCCCTAAGAGAATTCTGGCCAGCATATATATTTCCCATACTTTTTACAGAATTAAATTTCAATTCATAATACTCTTGGTATGGAGTCACCTAAAAAGGGCACTTTTTTAAAGAAAAGACACGTCTTACTCTGTTAATTCCAAGACAATCTCCAAACAAATCCTCTGGCCATACATGAAGCCATTAAACATCTGCTCACCAGAAACTTAAAGCAGCTTCTAAGGTTTTACCTGACATATTTTTCCCTTGTTAACTCAATACATTTGACAATCAGTGACATAGTAACAATGCACTTTACACTATATATCAACTAAAATACATATTTGAAAGCAGAACACATCTGCCTGTGGGCTGCAGTACAATGTAATGTATTCAAGCTCCAAGTTGCACCTAGGGCATACACAGTTTTCAACTTGAGAAGTCATTGTTGGAATTACAATGCAACTGGCCATATATTATATTGCTTCGAAAAATAGAGAGGAAAGAGACATTTTGCTTCACAAGTAGTAGCAATTTAACTGTCAATTAATGATTTGCAAGGGTTTATTTTGAACCAAAATATCTGAGTTGCAAGTTAATCATCTAGGAGATTCTTCATAAATAAAGGTGGATTTTTCTTCTCCATCCCCTGAAGACTTTTAAAAGGAGAGCAAAATTTAGATAATGACAGATTTTATTTTAGAACAATGAATTATATATTTATAATGGTTCCCTGCCTCTGCTTTCTCAAAATGATTTTTAAGCACACTAAGGTCAGACAAACAGCCCTGAAAAAAGACCACTTCTGTTACCCAAAATGCTCCTTGGAAAATACCAAGTAATTTTGAGTTTCTAATATGCTGGGGAAATTAGCAGCAAAAGGGGATAACAAAGGGCCCTTGAAAACCTTTGTCTACCAGTACTAGTCTGGATGGAATGCACACACATGTAAAATTAAGTACGGTTTTTATTAAAGAGTTTAAAAGGTAACACCAGACACACACGCATTCACACAGAAAAGGCTATAGAAAAAGCAGTAAGAAACCTTGGGATAGAGGGTAGCAAGAGGATTTGTTGGGGATGATACAACTTGTCCTGTAGTCAATCTAGCAGAGTGGATGGAGGAATCTGGGTGGCTAAGACAGAGTGATATGGTTTCCCCTATAACTGGAACTGTGTGCACTTGGGCATATTTTGGGGGGTCATTTATACCTCCAAATACACCTGAGGGGGTGGGATGTTTCATGGGTTGAAATGATAGATTACCTGAGCCTTCATGGATGTGCACAATGAGTTTCCTGGTCTTGACAAAAGGTGTGGAAAATGCTAAATGTGTTTCTTAATGCCCAGTGATTGGATTTTAAAAGCTTGAAAAACCTGTCTTAAGGTTTGGGGATGGGAAAAGAAGTTTCAAAATCAGCAAATAAAAAGGTTTAATCTACCCATTATCTCCTTTCCCACTGGGGGATCTGTCCTTTTTGGCTTTTAGCCTTAAGCTTCCCTAGGGTAAAACATAGATGACCTTTTCTGAGACCTTCCTGCCTTTTTCCTTGTGGAAGGCCATATTAATGAACCAAATTAATAATATGCCAGTTTATTAATACACAATTTCTGAGGTCTCTAGAAGTGGGGTGTGAGCCATGCTTAACGCTTCCATGAAGAGTCCTCCATTCCACCAAACTTCAGCGGAAGATGATGAGATGGGAAGCAGGACACTTCTGAAATATAATCTGCTTTGTCCTTTCCTCTCTCCTCATCTCTTTTACATTTCTTTCACGCATTTTAACATTCTAAACCTGTCAGTAGAGACTCACTTGTTTGTTTATTTATAGTATGAAAGCTACTAAAAACCTTTCTGATGTTTTCTTTTATTGTTATTTAAAGGTGTTTCACCCAGCTGTTGAACGGGAGAAAAAAAGACTCCCAAAGCAACTTATAATAGTCAGTACTAGAACATTCTGTGCCCTCAGGTTTGCAGTCTAAAAGACTAGAGATACAAAGGCTCATATTGGGAAAGAGGAAGGGAGGAAAACAAAGCATGTTTATTGTTCAGTTTCCCAAATGAATGGGAGTATTCTGGAAGTGACTGTAGTCAGGATCAACATTAATTTTGGAATTTAATGTACTCAGCTTGGCTATGTGAGAGAGGGAAACAGATTTGACCTATGTTTACTGGTACTAAGGAGGAGACGTTAAGCTAGATAGTACAATAATTGATCTTTATTTGAGAAAACAATAATAACGACATTCATGCACACATTAAAGCTTCAACCATTCATGCAAGATTAGTGAATAAACTAGGGAATATTGGGACAAATGAATAGAGAAGGGAGTTGTTTTGTGGGCAATATGACACCTGTCCTGTAGAGCAGAAGTTCCTGCAGCAGCGGGGGCTCAGAGTGAGCTCTGAGGTTCAATGAGCAAACTGGCAGTGTGGATGTAGCAGGAGAAGCTGAAGACACTGAAGACATTTATGAAGGGTTTTTTATAGTTGATAACTGCCTTCAGGGGATGGGATTTAGAGTGGAAGACATTGTTTCTTGGAGTTGCTCAAGATGAGACAAAGGCATTCTGGATATGTTGAATCTTAATGTCCGGATACTTTGTGATTGAATGGAGAAAGCAACTTCTTTTTGTTTGGGGAAGGGTAAAGGTTTGGGGATAATTTACAGGTTTGAGTATCCCAACTTTAGATAGGTGTTCAGACCTTCAGTTGCTTTGCAAATTAACATTTATTTTGAATTTGGGCTGGCCCCTCTTTAAGTGCATACCTGACTGAACAATGTTTGTCTTTGGGATTCCTAGTTGGGGAATTTCCCGTTTTAATGGCCACACTGTGAGGAAGACCACATTTGACCTATTTATTAAATATTGCCTACATATATATATATATATATATATATATATATGGGGGGCAGGGAGTGTCAGGGCAGGTAACAATCTGAACCTATCACAGGGTTTTCTTGGCAAGATTTGTTCAGTGGAGGCTTGCCATTGCCTTCCTCTCAGGCTGAAAGAATGTGACTTGCCCAAGGTCACTCAGTGGATTTTCATGTCCAAGTGGGGATTCAAACTCTGTGCCCCAGAGTCCTAGTGGTTCTCTATATCACTACACCATGCTGGCTTTCTAATCCATGGATACAGAGGGTAAACTGCAAACACATTTTCTTAAATGTGCCAGCATTTATGATCTGATATTCTGACTTTGGTTCTGTCTGCCACTGGAAACTCCCCCCAAAATACTGAAATCTTATTTGCCCCTTTGGATGAATTAAAGTGCTGTGCTCTTGTCCTAGAATGTCCCTATCTCCATGAAGCAATTTCCCACACATTCAGGAATGAGTGTCTTTTTTTCATTCCTGGTGTGCTTCACTGTGAGTACAGCATTTCTTGGGAGTCCCTGGGGCACACAGTTCACTCAGCTCTGCATTTGCCAAAGTATCAGGTATTCACAATGTAGCTGAAGCTGTGTTTTTTCTTTGCCATTGTCTCTCTTCTGCTAGCAAATACTTTGTAGTGTCAGTGAGGTGTGAGTTGTCTCAGGTAAGTTTTTTTTTTCTCTTCCTAAGAAGAGGAAATAAACTAAGGCAGAGGGCTGGTGGATCATGGCCTGCTGTCTACGGCAAGGCATTCATCCCCACTGTGTATTGCTGTTTCCTTTTTATATCTGACAAGTACCTTGATTGCATTTTATTCAGACATGATATGAAACATCTACTCTCTTAACTCTAGCAGTTTGCTGCAAATATTATGTATCAGGCTTTTGGTGCTAGTAGTTACATTTCATATGGAGTGGTTTTAAAAAACAACAACCTACACACATCCCTATGTATGATTGTGCTCCAATTCATCTCCCCCAGCACCTCACATTCCCAGAAGTCATTTTCTTTTATTGCTGCCTGGTTGTGGGTGGAGTCACGTTTCAGAGAAAAGTTGGTTTTGTTGCCAGAGATTATCTCTGCTGAATGAATATATTCAGACCCAATCCTCAAATCAATTCACTGGAAGGAAAATGTGGACATGCTGGGAATGCAACATGACTGTGTGAATAACAAGCACTCAGGCAGTGAAGGTGTAATGCAGGCAAAGGTGTAGCCTGAAGCACTAAATGACAGTTCTGTGAATCAGTATCCCTTGTCCTTGAGTTGAAATTTGGTTCTGCTTCAAATTGTCCTGATATAAAACTTGATAACCGCACCTGTGAAGCAAACATATTTTTTTATAGTTTTGCTAGACAGAAATGACAGCATTGTTTAACAGCTCTCTTGCTCGCTCTCTCTCTCTCCCTCCCTCCCTCCCTCCCTCAGTGTGTAATATACATTTCAAGAAACTGCCCCACCTCCAAGCAGGGAAGCAAAAAAAAAAAAAAAGTAAACATTATGGGGGGGTTGATAAGAAATGGTGGGCTTGGAACATGGCTTCCAAAAGTCTGGAGTGCTGGGACTGTATCTACCCAAACAACCAGTTATTGAAATATATAGGACAAAGTAAAATTATGTGGCCTAAATAGCTTAAAGGCACTAGATCCTGTTTGATCTTGGAAGCTAAGCAGGGTCAGCCCTGGTTAGTACTTGGATGCTAAACCACCACCAAATACTAGGTGCTGTATGGTATATTTCAAAGGAAGGAACTGGCAAAACCACCTCTGAGTACTCCTAGCCTAACAAAACCCTATGAAATATATGGGTTCACCGTAAGTCGACAGGTGACTTGCAGGCAAACACACACACACAATCAATAATGTACTGTGGAAAGAGCTACAAGCATGTTTGAAGGGGGCTGTAGGCAAACATTCTTCCAAGTTTTCTCCCAATGCTACACTGGTGGGTCCCTTCCCAGGAAAAGGGTAAGGCTGTCTGGCACATTATCAGGATAATTCAGGAGGCCATAATTTGTGGGAGGAGAAGTAAGTGAGGATAAAATATGTTGTGGGAAATATCTGTTGACCTTGGGGAGCACCTGAGAGGCAGAGTAATGTATATTTTCAATTTGTTTTTAAGCCAAATTAATAATAATAGTGAAATCAGGCTGTTCTTCTTGCTTTCAATAGTTCCTGCTCCTCATAATAACAATGATTATTGTTTATCTTGCAATAAACTGCGGGGGCAAGAACCATAATGCAATGTATATCATCCTTAGTGAGACAGATTCTGGAATGACATGATCTTGAATGAAGAAAGGCTACTGCTGACCAGAAATTTGAAAATTACTTTTAAAATGAAAATAGTTACATTTTTTTTATTAAATCCCATGTTTTGCCTAACTGCAGTAGCTACATCAAATCAATGGAACTTACATAAGTGTTGATTTAGCACTTTTGATTCAATAGGTTTAGTCCAGTTGTGCATATCAACCAGATTTAAGCCATAGTTCAAATGGTAGTTGACCATAGAATCATGCTATTGGACCTCCAGTAGGTTAGAGAGGCATCCTCTCTAGGCATTTTCTAGGGCCTCCAACACAATTCTGTGATATTCTATGGTGATTCACTATTACCAAACAATGCTAAATATTAATGTTTAAAGGTGGAAAGGGCTTCTCCTTTCTCAGACATATGGTATCAGCAGCTCCTTGAACTGTAGTTTTGCCTTCAACCTTTAAGACTGTCGAAAAAACTATCCATCACATAGCTTGAGTGGGATTCTGGGGCAAGGGAGGTTCGCCCCAATTTGTGGCCTACTTCCCACCCTCTCCTGGCCACTGTGCCCACTGGGAAGAAGAAGAAGCCAGCCATGGCAGCCCCCACACTGGGCCATGCAGCCGTGGGGGGCACCCACCATGGTACTCTGAAGGAAGCACCAGCCAGGCTGCAAACGGCCCACCGGCTAAGCCGGTAAGCCTCCTTCTATTCCTTACCCCAAAACTAGTCTGAATTTCACTTATAAACAGTAAGTCTGGGAACACATCCCCCACGGATATGGAGGGGGGCAACCTGTGTTTGAAAGGATCCTTTGATTGTATAGATCATGAAGAACTATCAATCACTCTTAAAGAAATGGGTGTGCTACATTCGATTGTCTTGTATTCAGGACAAGAGGCTACTATCAGGACAGAATATGGAGAAACGGAATGATTTCCAATGGGCAAGGACTGATTTTGAAGGTGAAGGGGGTGGGGAATCTGGAACTGCCCCTTTAGGTCTTGTGAATTGAGGGGTGGGAAAAGTAAACTCCTTTGGGGCTGGCCTGAGGGGTAAACCCTCTAAGTCATGTGACTTGGGGGAAGGACTTTTGGGTCAGCCTTCCTAATGTAGGCTGGCTGGAGAGCAACTCAGCTTATGGTTCTCCCTGGGGTTCAGGTGTTTTCACCCAAGGAAGGTTGGAGAGGGGTTTTTGGAACTGACCTCCTGACCTAATTATTCCCACACTAGGTTGCTCCCCCATTGCAGATCTCTCAGAAAGGGGTTAAATAGGTCATAGCTAAATAAAAGTGGCCCTTTACAACCCAGCTACATATGTGTGGCCTCTTAATTTGTCTGGTCTCTTTATTCCTGTGTCTTCCAGTAAAGGAGCATGAAAATTGGAGGAAAGAACATCAACAATTTAAGATATGCAGATGACACCATACTACTAGTAGAAGATAGCAAAGATTTGGAATGATTACTGAAGAAAGTCAGAGAAGAAAGTGCAACGGCAAGCTTATAGTTCAACATTAAGAAACCAAAAATAATGAGCAAAGATGATTTACATAACTTGAAAGCAGACAATGAACACATTAAAAGAGTTCAAGAGTTTCCATACTGTGGCTCAGTCATTAAGAAGAATGGAGACTGCAGTCAAGAAATCAGAAGCCTAGGACTTGGAAGGGCAGCTATGAAAGAACCAGACAAGATCCTAAAGTGCACAGATATCATTGAATACTAAAGTTAGGATGAGGCTATTGTTAGTAGTGTGTGTGTGTGTGGGGGGGAGAGATGGAAAATGCATTCTTCCTAAATCATTTTTAGTGCTGTTTTACCCACAAGCTCACAACAGCTGCAGAGTGTTCCCATTCAGTCTCAGAATTATGATACTGAACACCAAATAATGCTAAATATTAATGTTTAAAGGTGGAAAGAGCTTCTCCTTTCTCAGACATATGGTATCAGCAGTTCCTTAACTGCAGTTTTGCCTTCAGCCTTTAAGGCTGTTGAAATGCTATCCATCACACATCTTGAGCAGGCTTTCTATTGCTTACCTCAAAACTAGTCTGAATTCTTCATGGATATTCCAGTGCTAATAATAATAATAATAATAATAATAATTTATTTATACCCCGCCCCTCTGCTAAAACAATCGAGGTGGCTTCCAACAATTAAAACATTATAATAATGACTAAAAACACCACTCACCCCCACCCTCCCCCATAAAAAGACATTAAACACTATAAAATTAAAACCATCTAACTAAAAACACATTAAAAACAAATATATACATGATTTAAAAAGCCAGGAGATGCAGCTCCTGAGGCTGGGATCTAATCAGGAAAGGCCTGGCAAAAGAGATCCGTCTTTAGTGCTTTTTTAAAGCCACTCAAGCTCGTCAGCTGACGGATCTCGTTCAGCAGGCCATTCCATAAATTGGGGGCGATTACCGAAAAGGCCCTCTGGGAGGTTGCAGACAGCCTAGATTTTTGTGGCTGAAACAGATTCCTCCCAGAGGACCGGAGAGCACGGGGAGGATTGTATGGGAGGAGGCGGTTCCGGAGATAAGTTGGACCCAAGCCATTTAGGGCTTTAAAGGTAATAACCAACACCTTATACTGGACCCGGAAACTGATAGGCAGCCAGTGGAGAGATTTCAATACTGGAGTTATATGGTCTCTCCAAGATGTTTCCGAGACCACTGTGGCTGTCATATTTTGTACCAACTGAAGTTTCTGTACCAAGCACGAGGGTAGCCCCATGTAGAGTGCATTGCAGAAATCTAGACGAGAGGTTACCAGCGTGTGCACCACAGTCTCAAGGTCCCTTACTTCCAAGAAAGGGCGCATCTGGCATATCAGCCGAAGCTGATAACAAGCGCTCCTGACCGTTGCATTCATTTGACTCGTCATCTGAAGCAATGAATCAAGGAGCACCCCCAGACTGTGAAAACAGACCTTAATGGAGATTGTGACCCCGTCCAGGACTGGAGGTTGCAACCCAACTCCTGGTTTCGCGGCCACTACCGTGAACACCTCCGTTTTGTCTGGATTTAATCTCAATCTGTTTTTCCTCATCCAGCCCATGACTGCTTTAACACCGACATTAAGAGGAGAGATGCCATTGGAATTTGAGGCCGATGATCGGGACAAGGAGAAATAGATCTGGGTGTCATCCGCGTACTGATAACACCCAGCCCCATAACTCCGAATATTCTCACCCAGCGGCTTCATATAGATGTTAAACAGATTGGGGACAGGATGACACCCTGCAGAACACCACAAGTAAGCTCCTTTCTGCTGGAGCAGCTGTCCCCAAGCCGCACCCTCTGGGACCAGCCCAAGAGGAAGTGCAGTGCCTCCAATTCCTAACCCACTCAGGCAATCCAGGAGAATGCCATGATCTATTGTATCAAAAGCCACTGAGAGGTCCAGAAGCACCAACAGGGACACATTACCCCTGTCAATGCTTAGACGCAGATCATCGGTCAAGGCAACCATGGCAGTCTCAACTCCGAATCCCATCCTGAAGCCAGTTTGAAATGGGTCTAGAGCTGAAGAGCAACTGCCCTCTCGATCACTTTGCTCAAGAAAGTGCTATTAAGTGGTGCTCACTGTCAAGTACTAGAATGATAATGAAAAGGAAAGAGGACTCAAATCTTCTGTGGTGCTTTTACACATTCAGAATCCCCCTTCTGGAAGCAAATTAATTGCTGTTGAGGTGAATAATATTTTGTTTAACAAAGCACACATGATGAATATAGTGAAATCCAACTCTCTTGGTAAATTGTTTGCTGGGGATTTTTTAGTGCAAAGTATGCATAATTGTTCATATAAAATTGTAGATGGATAGTCATCTTCAGTGGTTCAACTTTTCTAAATACAATGGGGAATGAGGACATATATTGGAGCCTTGTGCCCTCCAGAATTTTTGTTGAGCTCTGTAATCACATACATTTCCATAGAAATACTTCCTATCAGGATAGAGAGCTCAAAGGTGGAGCTATAATGTGGAGCTGAAATGTCAGGGGATGATAGGACACTCAATCCCTGGAAGAAGTAAAAAAAATGTCTCAGCAGACTTAGCAGTAACCTGTTCCCAAGAATACTCACACATAGAGTGTTTTGACATCCAAACAAACAGGAGGCACTTTTATCTTCAAGTTCAAGCCGTTGCAATATATACAGATATATACATTCAACAAACAAACTGCTTTGGCAGACATCAAAGAATCTCAAGAGTAAGAATGCTCTGGACTGAGCCTTCTTTTATACACATATAGAGGGCATTGGCTTCCTCAACAACGTGGGTGTATTTCATCAGATCTTGGACTCCAGAAGCTATGCCCTCAAGTAACCCTCTTATGCAGCTGTGGACCCAAGGCTAGCATGGTTTGGCAGTTCCTTGGCCTCAGCCATCATGACTCAGCAGTTGTTTGGTCATTTTCTATGGTGTTCAGTCTCTAACTCCTGACAATCCCCTCCAAAATGGTCAAACTACTGTGCAGAATGGATTTTATCATCACACCATAACAACATCAACATAAATTGTCAGACATCATTCGTCTTTTGGTTGACCTTCCCTTATGACGCCTCCACTTTACACTTTAGTAACAAGGCCCAGATGCTTTGCCAACTCATCATGGCTTCCTGCTGGAAGGGCTTTTATGAGCAGGTCTACAACATTGTCCTCTGATGGACAGTATCGCAGACACAAGACACCTTCTTGTATTAACTGCCCCACTTTCTGGTAGTGTACCACAATGTATTTTGTCCTACATTTCAGGTTCTCAGCTTCTCCCATAGCTATGCAGGCTTGGATGTCCTCATGCACCTCAACAGGGATGTGGCATGGCTCTCCAAGATCTGCTAACATCTGCCTTAACCATTGTACCTGACTTGCCATCTCAGACAAGGCTGCGAATTCAGCTTCCATTGTACTTATGGCCACACAATTCTGCTTTCTGGATCTCCATACTATGGGATACCCTGCACTTCTGATCACCAACCCAGTCACAGACTTCCTGTCAGACATTTCTGCTGCAAATTAGCTGTCTACATAGCACTCAAGGGTCATCTGACTTCCTGTCAACTTCAGACACATGTCCCTGGTTCCCTTGAGATATCTAGTTATCATCTTCGGGTCTTCCCCAATCCGCCCTTCTAGGCTTGGAGACCCTCCTACTAAGAACCCCAACAGCAAAACTTATGTCAGCCCTGGTGTTGTTGGCAATGAACAAAAAACTGCCAAACACTGAGTGATACAAATCAGGCCTTTCAAAACACTTTTCTGCCTCCAGATTCACAAACTCTGTGGTCATGGGGGTTCTGACTACCTTGACCTCACCTAGCCCACACTTGACTACAAGATTGTCTATCTTTTTCCTCTGGCTCAGGAACAACTCACCAAGACCGGTTCTCTCTACCTCTATATCTAAATAACACTTTAGGCTGCCTATGTCCTTCAGCTTGAACCGTCTTTCCAACTCCACCTGCACATGCTTCACATCATTTTCACTCTTTGCTGCCACACAAAGGTCATCCACATAAATCACTAACATGACTGCATTGTCAACTGCCCCCTTGGTATGTACACAAGTGTCAGTGATGCTCCTTGTATAATCAAGTGACACCAAAACTTGATGAATGCACTTGTTCCAACAGTGCGTGCTTTGCTTTAAGACAAGAAGTGCTTTGCACAACAAGTACATGTTACTCTCTCCTGCAGTATCATGCCCTGGGCCCTGCTCCATGAACACTGTCTCCTCCAGATCAGCATTCAAATACGCTGTCACAAAATGAAAGTGCTGCACTACCATTTGCCATTTGGCTGCAACAGCTAACACCATCCTCAGACTCTCTGGCTTTGCTGTGGAAGAAAACATCTTATCAAAATTGGTGTAGTGCTCTTGCAAAAAACCCTTCACAACTAAGCATGCCTAACACTTCTGTATCCCATCAGGCATGGCCTTAAGCTTGTACACCCACCTGCAACCAACAGCCTTTTGGTCTTTGGGCCTCTCAACTACTTGGAACACTTGCCTCTCAACCAATGACTCAAACTCAGCGTCCATTGCTGAGTTCCATTTCTCCTGCTCTTCCTGATAAAAGCTTTAGGAGATCCTGAAAACTCTCAGGTTCCTGTGCCACAACATTACACAATCTGGCCTCTTGGACAACAAACCTGTGAGGAGCCTTTCTAACCTTCCTAGACCTTCTGGGAATGAGCACTCTAGTTCTGCCTGAATCATCTTCACTTGTGCTGCTGCTACTACCTCCCTCTGTGTCAGGCTCTCTTTTTTGGAACATGTTAGGCTCAATGCTTGTTTGTGGTGCTGTGTGTGTTGGAGTGGCATGATAAGTATCAGGCTTTTCTTCCCCTGCCTCCCCTTCATCATCAGACATGTCCACCCCTCCATTTGTAGGACTTTAGGGAGTTGTTGGCACATCCCTCCCCAAGGGAACAAACACCTCTTGATTGCAATGCAATCTGTCCCACCCTGTGTGCAATTCAAAATTTGCACTTCTGGAGTACACCACCTTTCTAGGATGAAGAGAAAATCTGTACTTATTGTCCTCATAACCAAGAAAATGCAGCCTCCTGGTTTTAGGTTGCCCAGGCTTCCTTGGGCTTGGGGGTATCATGACATTTGCATACTGGTCAAATATTCTCAGGAGTTTGAGGTTTTGTGCCCTACTATATAATAGATAATATGGGGTCTGGTTGACATTGGACGTCCATAATCTATTCATGTGGTAAGCCGCAGTTGCCATTGCCTCCCCCCATAGCCCATCTGGAGTTTGTGCATCTTCCATCATGCTCTCCTGCATTTGTTTCAACATCCCAATTTTCCTTTCTGCAAGCCCATCTTCCCCTGGAGGTGCTGAATTTGTGGTTTTGTGCCTAATGCCCCTCCTACGCATCCAGGTCTGCAGACTGTTAGACAAGAACTCTCCTCCTCTATCCATCACCAAGCTTCCAACCTGGTAAGAAAACTCTCTTTCTAATGTGATCACCCACTCATGGAACCTGTCTGCAGCCTGACTTCTCTCCTTTAGTAGGTATACGTAGGTCACCCAGGATGAAGGATGGGAAGTGCATGGTTTTCTGGGAGCACAATGACAGTAAGTGCACCAGGTATTGCTGCCAGTTTGAGCATTCCTGTGAGGCATGTTCTGGCAGGCACTTCAAGACTGCCTGCACCAGGCAGACCTCGAGGTCACAGTCCTTTTGGACCATCCAACCTGCCTCATCCGGCACCAGAATGAAGAAAGGGTCAGGAACCACCACAAGGCAGGGGAGTGCCAAATAGGGTGATGAGGTCAGGGGCGTCAGGGGTAGTCACAGCATATACAACTGTCAAACTCCTCGATACTTACCTGGAAAAGGAGGCAGCTGCCTACTTAGCTCAAAGGCTCAATCATGGTTTTCACATACCATTCATGGTGACCTGGAAGGCCACTGTGTTGGGCAATTTGGAGTTGGCTGTGCAGTTGGCCAACATACTGGCCAAGAAAATTGAAAAGGAATGGGAGGTGGGGAGGGTGGCGGGTCCTTTCTCCCAACCTCCCATGCCCAATCTGTGGATTTCCCCCTTGGGGGTTGTGCACAAGAAGAATCCTAGTGAATACAGGCTTATTCATAACCTATTGTAACCAAAGGGAGCATCAGTCAATGACAGAATACCACCAGAACTGTGCTCGATTAAGTATGTGTCATTGGACCATGCCATCAAGCTCATACATACATGTGGCAGGGAGCCCTCATGGCAAAGTTGTTGGCCATCTGAACTTTGCATGCAGGTGGTGGTGCTGGGCAGGGCCTTTTGTGCCCGACTGGCATGCATCATGGTGGGGGTCCACTCTCCTCATCACCATATTCACTTGATGAAGAGGATCTGAGGGTGTGGTTGAATTTTCTGTAGCACTACAATGGCATCACTTTGTGGCAAGGGCACAAGGCACTAGAGGGTGAGCTGCATGTTCACTCAGATGCTGCTGGCAGCCTAGGCTTTGGGGTATTTCACAATGGTCATTGGTGCACCCAACCATGGCCTAGGGAATGGGGAGAGGCTGGGATTGCACATGATCTAACTTTCCTTGAGTTTTTCCCAATTCTAGTGGCTGTAGTTATCTGGTGGGATGAGTTCAAGGAAAAAAGTATGTTTCTGGTGTGATAACCAAGCTGTGGTGCTGATTATCAACCAGCAATCCTCCAGGTCGGAGAGAGTTATGCGGCTAGTCCGCAAATTTCTGCTGGTGTGCCTAACATCGAACATCAGCTTCTCTGCCTGTCACATTCCAGGCATTGATAATGAGATTGTGGATGCATTGTCTCAATTCCAGAATGACCTGTTCCGTACACTAGCCCCGGATGCTGACATGACAGTAGCTCCCTTCCCCTTCAACCTTTGGAAACCTGGGAGAGAGCAGTGATGCAAGGGGTTGAGGACTCCTTGGCACCATCGATGCAAGGAAGCTACAGATGGGCAGCTGATCATTTATTCTTTTTTTGCCTTCAGAAGGAGAAATGGTTACAGGGGCTCCTGGCCAACAGCAGATCATGAGGTGTCGCACTACCTTGAACCATTGAAGGACCAGGGACTTGGCTCCATGTACCATCTCCACACATATGGCTGGTATTTCATTTCTCAACAAGGTGGCAGGCTGGGGCAACCCTTGCATGACCTTCCTCATATGCAGGGTGGTGGAAGGTTGGAGGTGGAAGAGTCAACAGGTGGTGGATGGCAGGCAACCAATTTCTTACAGCGTGCTGCCCCAGCTGGTGACCATACTGCAAATAGTTTGTTGGTCATGCTATGAGGCTCTGCTTTTCAGCACAGTCAACACAACAGCCTTCTTTGGTGCTCTGTGTGTTGGAGAATTGCTGAATGCCTCCTAGAGAAATGTGTCCAGCAGGGCACTACAGCTCCACAACATATCTTTGGGGGATGACACACTGAGCATACGTACTCAGTGCTCCAAGTGTGACCAGCGTGGAAGGGGGCGACTCTGTGGCTGTAGAGTATGGCTGATTCAATGCCATGCTTGGTGGCCATGATGCACAGGTTCCTGGATAAGTGCTTCATTGGATCAGGCCCCTTGTTCATACACAGGGACGGGACTCCGCTGACGAGGTTCCAGTTTGTTGGCATGTTGAAAGTGGCACTGAGATGGCTGGAATTGTCTGCCGAGGAATTTGGGAGCCACTTCTTCTGGATAGGAACAGCAACCACAACATCACAAGGGGCCTGTCTATAGAGACCATCAAGCGGCTGGGCAGGTGGCGTTCTGGGTCCTTTGCAACATACATCCAGCCAAAGTTGGCTATATTAATGAAGTCCGCCTTAGGAGCCAGGAGTGTTGGCCATTTGGTGACAGCTATTAATGGGTTGGCAGAAGGCAGGTCCTATTAAGGGACCACCTTTTGTGGTGAAGAGCATGGGCCCTAACCCAGGAATAATGAAGGGGGGGTCTCTGTCAAGTTTCAAGTTCAAGTTCATGGTTACCCCGTTCCTCTCTTTTAACCATGCTATGCAGGGGAGGGGAGAGCATCAAGTGTGCTGAGCTTGGCCGGGGTTCTCCCCTCCAGGCGTTGGTGTCAGTAAAAACCGACAACAGTCCATTGGCCAACACAGGGTTGAGCAATGAGAGGATCTGGACCCATGCAATTGGTGCCAACCATTTACAACTATTACCAAGTTGTGGCCTATTATTGCCAATATTCAATCATACCTATATTCAACCATATTATCTTCAACCTTATCGCCTTTGTTATTCATATATACCCAATATATATTTTGTGAAGTAATTCTGTGTTGTGCTTTCTTTCTTATGGGTGGGGACAGGAGTGTCTGGGCTGGGTCAGCAATAACTGCTGCATTTTCTCTCCAATAACACCATGGTAGTGCTTTAGTTACGTCTGCTCCCACAATCAGTCTTCTGCCTTGACTAGTTTGACCCTGCCTTCCTACCCATGTCTGTAGCACATGCACACTGTTTATTTTTTTTCTCTTTTTAAATTCTCCAATTATGCAATTATGTAGTTTTAGCACTACATGCAAATTGAGGGTGCTGCTGTAATTGTATAATTGCAGCATGATGGTGACCTATCATGGCAGCACAATAGTTAATTAATTTTTTCTCTCTGTTTTTCCACATATGCCATATAGGAATAGAGTAGAAAACTGAAGTTTTTTTTTTTGCTTTATTTTGTTTTGCTTCATTTTGTTTTTAATGTATGTTATGAGGATGCTGCCATAATTGTAGCATGCTGGCGACCTGCCATGGCAGCACAATTGTGTAGTTACAGCAAAAAAGGTGGGTAGAATAAAAGCAAAATTGTTCTTGTGATATCCTCTTTATCCAGACATTGGAAGTGAAGTGACTGCACTTTTTTTGTGGATAGGGAGGGAGAGAAGAGGAGAACCACACCCCCTTACACCATGTGACTGCTCTATATCTGAACTGCAGCAGAAGGAAATGATCATACCAGAAACAATAGTTGAAGAGCAGTGATATTGAGACCATTGATGGGTTTTTCCTGTCAATAAAAAGATATGATTCAATAATAAGGGGAAAGCAATGCAACAATGGGAGAGTCATAATGTCATATAATAAGGAAAGATTATACAAGGAACTAAGCCAATGTAATCATTCAATGAACTTATTGTGTTATGAAGTCCTCAGTTGCTGAAGGAAGACCACTGTTATTCCATCTGTAATATCAGTGGCTTCCAAGTAATATTCCTAAGAACCTCAGAATTCATTTAGGCAAGGGTTGTCAACCTTTGCCCCTCTAGATGTTTGGAACTTCAGCTCCCAGAGGTTTCTGCCAGCATCACTAATTGTCAGGATTCTTGGGCAGCATCCTGTTAGTAACATATCTGCATGTAAGTGTGGCTTAAACATGCATATGTCTCTTTTTTGATGGGGAGCAGGGAACTATTCTCTAACCCTTTGTGTTCTGTCAAAAACCTCCCAGTCCATCAGCTGTTAAGCCCCCAAGAGGGTACACTGCTGTTGTTGGTTACTGACAGGGGAAGGGAGAGGGAAGCAATTCGGTTGGTTTTGGCATCAAGGGGAAGGGGAAAAAGGGTGCAGTTTTTCTGTGACTGCAGACTTGTTTCTTCCCCCTTCCAAGCTGACTTGCTGTTGCTGTTTCATCTTAAGTTTCTCCTCCTTCTTTCTCTCCCTACTGGCAAGTAACAAGAGCACTGAAACTTGAAAGGTGTTGTGGCAGAGGAATGAAACAGAACTGCATCGACAGAGCATTAGCTCTGCCTGCTTGATGTTGACTCTTGGTGAGGACTCAAGGTCCAAAATATCTTGAGGAGCAAAAGTTGAGAAGCACTGCCTTAAAGTTATCAGGATCCCCTCAACGAGAATGTGATTAATGACACATTTCCCTGAAAACACAGTTTTCAGCAGTCACTTAAGGCTAACAAAAGATAGGAAGACATATTTGGATAGAGGAATGGATTTTTGGATTATGGGCTATAGTATAACTGTCCAACAAGCAGAAATTTGTGCAGAGACGACTACACAGGCTTGATGCTGAAATTGACAGAGTGATGGTGTGTGGAAAACTGTGCACCCTTTGGTCATGTTTTTGGGTAATATTTATACTTGATATTGTACCCTTAAGGGCTGTTTTGAGTGGAAGACAATGTCTGAGTGAGTTTCCCAGAGCTTAAACAATGAAAGCTCTGGCTTTGCTAATTGCTGTTAATGGTTGGAAAATTAAGGTTGATGGGTGTAAAGGACCTTCTATTGTTGGGTGTACAAGGTGTGAAGGAAGACATTTGTTGAGTAATGGGTTTTCTGATCTCTTCTTAGAATCATAGAAAGATAGAGTTCGAAGAGACCACAAGGGCCAATCAATCCAACCCCCTGCCATGGAGGAATAAACAATCAAAGCAGTCCCGACAGATGGCCATCCACCATCTGTTTAAAAACCTCCAAAGAAGGAGACTCAACCACACTATGAGACAGTGTATTCCACTTCCAAACAGCTCTTACTGTCAGGACATTCTTCCTAATGTTTAGGTGGAATCTCTTTTCCCGTACTTTGAACCCATTGCTCCATGTCCATGTCCAGAAAACAAGCTTGCTCCATCCTCAATTTGACATCCCTTCAAATATTTAAACATGGCTATCATATCCCCTCTTAACCTTCTCTTCCTCAGGCTAAATATACCCATCTCCCTAAGCTGCTCCTTATAGGGCATGGCTTCCAGACCACCCACCATCCTGCTTACTCTCCTCTGGACACGTTCCAGCTTCTCAATATCCTTCTGGAATTGTGGTGCCCAGAACTGGACACAGTATTCCAGGTGAGGTCTGACCAAAGCAGAATAGAGTGGCACCATTACTTCCCTTGATCTAGACACTGTACTCCTATTAATACAGCCCAGAATTGCATTGGCTTTTTTAGCTGCTGCATCACACTGCTGACTCATGTTCAGCTTGTGGTCCACTCTAGATCCCTTTCACATGTTCTGTCATCAAGCCAGGTATCACCCAACCTATATCTGTCCATTTCATTTTTCTGCCCAAATATAGTATCCTACATTTCTCTTCCCTACATTTTCTCCTCCTTTCTTTTGGAGTATGATTCACTACCTGGTGTGTCAAGGGTGAATTAGTGCACTCTTCCTTAACAGCTTATCTAAGGGAGGTCTGCATAACCACTCCTGGGCGTGTCTGAATTTTGGGAATTATCTGAGAAAACTTCCATTAAGTCTCTGGTGACCTCAGCACAAACCTTTCTGTGGAGGTCCTGGTCAACTGGACCCACTTGAACTGTCGTTTGGTGCCAAATCTATGAATTATTTCCAATTAATAAATTATTATATGAGAGGGGGGTGTAATGGTACATAACAAATGTTAGTCCCACCTTTGCTTGAAGCATATCACACAATGTTGTAGTTCTCTCAGTACTATGCTATACTGAAAACATCTGTATGACACTTCTTCATTCTCTGGAATGTTTCTTTGTTGGTGTTGTTCAAATCATTTCCAACTTATTGCAACCCTAAGGTGAGCAGGGTTTTCTTGGCAAGGTTTGTTCAGAGTGGGTTTGCCTTTGCCTTCCTCTGAGGCTGAGAGAGTGTGACTTGCCCAAGATCTCCCAGTGTGTTTCTATGGCTGAGCTGAGATTCAAATTCCAAGTCTCCAAAGTCATTGTCCAACACTCAGACCACTATATCACACTGTTTTTCGTGTTTCTTTATATTATTTTAAATTATTCTTTAAATAATGAGAGAGTGCAATAGCACAATCTCAGAGGAGTCCTACTAAGGATTAATGTCTAATGAAAGCACAGAGTTCAGGAAAAGTTTAAAGAGTAAATACAGAGTAAATATACAAAACTTTAAAGAGTAAGTTACAAAAGCAGAACTGGGCAAGTGTTGGTTCACATAGAAAAAGCATAGAAAAAAATGGTGGAAGTGGCATTGTGTATATGTTTTCATTTCCTCAAAGGATGGTCCCATTCTATAATTATGACTTCTTATTTTTAATTGTTTTTAATCATCAGTCATGGAGAAGGAGATACAACAAACAGGATGGTGTAAATGCTACTGTCATATTTCAAATGTGAGAAAGCAGACAAGGGAAAGATGGTGCAAAACCCCACTGAAGCACAAATGGAAAGATGGTGCAAAAGAGTGATTGGCCATTCTGCTACCTTTCTGAATACAGGAGAAGATGTTTTCAAATGAAATGATCCCAAACAACTAACTAGTGTGATAATCACCAAAGGCTTGTACTTTGTGCAACACACTTTGTGAAAAAAATTGTAACATAAAAATCATCAAATGTGAAAAACTAACACAAATATGTGAAGATATTGACATCCTCTTGGATCGCCTGAGAAGGCTAGGAATTGGAGGCACTGTGTTGCAGTGTTTCCGCTCCTTCCTCTCGGGTAGATTCCAGAGGATGATGTTCGGGGACAGTTACTCTGCAAGGAAAGAACTTAATTGTGGCATCCCACAAGGCTCCATCCTGTCCCCAATGTTATTCAACATATATATGAAACCACTGGGAGAAATCATCTGGAGTCATGGGGCAGGGTGTTATCAGTATGCTGATGACACCCAGATATATTTCTCCATGTCTCAGTCTTCAGCTCTGACTTCAGATGGTGTCTCTTCTCTCAGTGATTATCTTAGGGCAGCAATGGACTGAATGAGGAAAAACAAATTGAAGCTGAATCCAGACAAAACGGAGGTTCTCATGGTAGCAGCCCCGAACCCAGGTATTAGGATACAACCTCCAGTCCTGGATGGAGTTATACTCTCCTCCAGGGACTATGTTCACAATTTGGGGGTACTTCTGGACTCGTTGCTCCAGACGACAAATCAGGTAAACATGATGGTCAGGAGTGCCTGTTATCAGCTTTGTCTGATCCACCAGCTGCGCCCTTTCCTTGAAGTCGAGGATCTTGAGACCGTGGTACATGATCTGGTAACCTCCCGTCTTGATTTCTGTAACGCACTCTACATGGGGCTACCCTCGTGCTTGGTCCGGAAACTTCAACTAGTATAGAATATGGCAGCCAGATTGGTCTTCAGTACATCTAGAAGAGACCATATAACACCTATCTTAAGTTCACTTCACTGGCTGCCCAGTACAAGGTGTTGGTTATCACCTTTAAAACCCTAAATGGTTTGGGTCCTACTTATCTTTGGGACTGCCTCCTTCCATATAATCCTCCCTGTGCACTCAGGTCCTCTGGGAGGAATCTGTTGCAACCTTTAAAAACTAGGCTTTCCTTGACCTCCCAGAGGACCTTTTTGGCTATTGCTCCCAGATGATGGAATGGCTTAACGGATGAGATCCGTCACATTACCACCTTAAATAGCTTTTTAAAAGCTCTTAAGACAGATCTCTTCTGGCAGGCCTTTCCTGAATAGATACCTAGCCATCAGAAGAAGAAAAAATCTTATTGGTCCGATCCCTATTCAAGTTATTTTATTTTATTGTGTGTGGGTGTAGGTGTGTTTTAGTATTTATTAAGTATTTTTAAATGTTTAATTATTTAATTGTATTTTAAAAGGGGGTGGGATGGAGGGTTTTATATGTATATATTTTAAATGTTGTAAGCTGCCCTGATTGCATTTTGTAGAGGGGTGGGATATAAATACATTTTATTATTATTATTATTATTATTATTATTATTAAGACCCTTCCACTGGACAAAAATTCTTTGCAAGTTTTCATTATTGTCTGCAAGAATAAAATAAGTGAACAGTGCCATCCCTATACCATAAAACCTACAACTATGGGGGAGATAGTTGCATTCTCAGAGTGAAAGCTCTGTTCATGTGGATTCCAGCAGGCCTGGAGAGAAAGCCTATACTGTAAGCCCTATGAAATAATCCTTAATGCTGGTTGTGAGTCAAATATAAGGATGCTTACCGGTTTGGATGCTTACTTTGCAGCCCAAGTGACCACATGGCAGCTGGTATGGGGGCCACCATGTCTTCTTCCCTCTCCCCAGCCAGCTTTGCGGCTAGGAAGAGGGTGCAAAAAGACAGCCAATTGGAGCAGGCCTCCCCTGCTCCAACTGGCCAAATTTGGGCAAGGGCAGCCCAACTGGGACCTTCCTTGTCCAGAAGGTGGGAGAGGGCTAGAGGCAGAAAAGTCAGAGGCCAGTCGATTCCCGGCAGCTGATTTCACATAGCCTGCTGGCCAAGTTGGTGGACATACTGTGGTCTGTACATTATTCCCAGTATGAGGCTATTCTGTCTGGCATGGCCTACACCACCACCTTCTTTGGAGCCCTGCAGGTAGGGGAAGTGGTGAGTTCCTCTAAAAGGGATACATCTGGCAGGGTGTTACAGCGGAGTGACACAGTGCTGGGGGATGGCACCCTAATCATACACATCTGGCGCTCCAAATGTGACCAGCGTGGAAAAGGGGCAACCCTGTGACTGTGGAGTCTGGTTGACTCATCTCCTTGTCTGGTGGCCGTGATGCACAGGTTTCTGGACATGCACGTCACCGGGCTGGGGTCCCTGTTCAGGCACGTGGATGGGACACTGATGACCAATTTCAGTTCGTCAGTGTGGTAAAGGCTGCATTGCAGTGGCTAGGCTTGCCAGCTGAGGACTTTGGGAGCCACTCCTTCTGGATTGGAGTGGCCACCACCACAGCACTGGTGGTGTGCACAAGGGGGGCTGTCAGCAGAGACCATCAAGAGGCTGGGACAGTGGTGCTCTGGGGCTTTTGCAACATACATCCAGCCACCCTTGGCCATTTCCATGCCATTGGCATGAGGAGCCTAGAGGACAGGGCTCAGGATGGTGGCTGTAGGGTGGTTAGTGGAAGGTGATCCCTGGGGGGCTCCTTTTTTGGCAGATGACATGGGTCCTGATCCAGGGTAGACGGGGAAGGGGTCTCTGTCAAGTTCAAGTTCATGGAGACTCCCCCCTTTTGGTTACCTGGTTTCAGGGGAGGGGAGAGTGTCACATGGGGAGGCTTGGCCAGGGGCTCTCCCCTCCCGGCGTGTAGTCAGGACAACCAACAGTGGACCATTGGCCAACACTGGGTTGGTCAATGAAGGGATCTGGACCCATGCGATTGGTGCCAACCTTGATTTCAGTAAGGCCTTTGACAAGGTTCCCCATGACATTCTTGCAAACAAGCTTGTAAAATGTGGGCTAGACAAGTTAACTGTTCAATGGATTTGTAATTGGTTGACCGGCCGAACCCAAAGGGTGCTCAGCAGTAGCTCCTCTTCGTCTTGGAAAGATGTGACCAGTGGGGTGCCACAGGGTTCTGTCCTGGGCCCAGTGCTATTCAACATCTTTATCAATGACTTGGACGAGGGAATTAGAGGCATACTTACCAAATTTGCAGATGACACCAAATTAGGAGGAGTAGCTAATACCCTAGAGGACAGGATCAAAATTCAGAATGACCTGGATAGACTGGAATGCTGGGCCAAAGCTAACAAAATGAAATTCAATACGGAGAAATGTAAAGTACTGCATTTAGGGCGGAAAAATGAAATGCATAAATATAGGATGGGAGAGACCTGGCTGAATGAGACCACGTGCGAAAGGGATCTAGGAGTCCTAGTAGACCACAAGTTGAACATGAGCCAGCAGTGCGATGCGGCAGCTAAAAAGGCCAATGCGATTTTGGGCTGTATCAATAGAAGTATAGTGTCTAGATCAAGGGAAGTAATAGTGCCACTCTATTCTGCCTTGGTCAGACCTCACTTAGAATACTGTGTCCAGTTCTGGGCACCACAATTAAAAAAGGATATTGACAAATTGGAGCGTGTCCAGAGAAGGGCAACTGAAATGGTGAAAGGTCTGGAAACGATGCCTTATGAGGAGAGACTTAGGGAGCTGGGTATGTTTAGCCTGGAAAAAAGACAGTTAAGAGGCGATATGATAGCCCTGTTTAAGTATTTGAAGGGATGTCACGCTGAGGATGGAGCAGGCTTGTTTTCTGCTGCTCCAGAGACTGGAACACGGAGCAATGGGTGCAAGCTCCAAGAACAGAGATTCCACCTCAACATTAGGAGGAACTTTTTGACAGTAAGAGCTGTTCGGCAGTGGAACGCACTCCCTCAGAGTGTGGTGGGGTCTCCTTCCTTGGAGGTCTTTAAACAGAGGCTGGATGGCCATCTGTCGGGGATGCTTTGATCGTGATTTCCTGCGTGGCAGGGGGTTGGACTGGATGGCCCTCGTGGTCTCTTCCAACTCTGCAATCCTATGATTCTATGATTTACAGCCACGAACAAATTGTGGCCTTAATTGCCAATATTCCAGGTACTAATCTATACCTAATCTTTATCCTTTTCATATGTACTCTATACAATTGTAGTTATATTGGTGTTCTGTATCATTTCTTGGGAGAGGTAGCAGGGGCATCTGGGCTGGGTCCACAAGGAGAATCCAAGGCAATTCCTTGGCAGACAAGAGGATGTGGAAAAAGTGTCATGAGGACAGGAAGAAAATCTGAAAACAATGGATCTACACTATGAAGACAAATATTGTAAAAGTTTCATGTATGTCTTCTCCACACAAGCAATAAGTGACTATCAGTCCAAACTAGCCAACAGACTTCTGTTTTTTTCTGGGTTAGTTCAGAAAGAAAACAAACCATTCACTTACTGTTGAGAAGCTGCAACTTACCAGCAAGTTCACTGCATAATTTTGAGGTATCTTAGCTATCTAGTACCTTTTGCCAATAGGCATCTCTTTTATTAACTTAAATCTTAGTTCTGCAGTTCATAATAATTTCTTAGACTTAATCATTCATTATCATTCACACTAAAACATAGTGGTATGAAGAAGTAATAAAATGGAAGCCTTACACTGGCCTATAAAATTGTCTCTTCAGTGCATAGTTAAGAACTCTCATTTTTACAGCCACAGAGCCTCCCAGTTTCATAGAATTACTTTTTTAAATTGCTTAATTATCAACAAAGGACACTGTATATAGTTTGTCAACACCTCCTTTCATAAGTGATATAAAGTTGCAAAGGATATTAAGGGGACAGCTACCTGATAAGACAAGAATACTGGGAAATTATATTGGTTTTGTAATATTATTTATATGTTGTAAAAAGGGGAAGTCACTGCTGAAAAACTCTGGGTGCAACCCGGAGTTTTTGGACTGGATTCACTCCTTTTGCACCACACCTATTTGTGAAATGCCACATTGAAGTCGCATTGATGTCCACACCTGAAATGGACTGCATTTTGCTGTCATTTTCTCCTCAAGACTTCCACCTCTGCCTTCCTGGGCAAGAACTCCCTGGCAGGGCCTGCTGGCAATGTCACATTCCTTCTGTTGTCATAAGGAGGCACCCAGCCATGTGATCAGCAATGGGGGGGGGGGAGAAACATAGCTGCTTACATGGCTGGGTGTCATTCTGACACCAGGAAGCAATGTGTCAGCAGTGGGGATACAGGGAGGAGCTTAGCTGGGAAAACAATCGTGACAGCCTAGAGGAGGTAAGACCTTTTCCCTTTCCTTTCCTGTATGGAATAGGTGGCACAGGGGTCGATGGCATCACTTGCCATGTTTGCCTCTCCCATCCTGAATCTGGTCTGATCCCTGCTGTCCACATTCAGCAAACTCTGGATTTCCTAGGGAAATATGGAGTAACCTGCACAGTTTTTAAAAGTGGATTAAGGGGCAGAAGTAGTTGATTTCACTGCAAATGAAGCCATACATCATGTGGCTGCATCACAGTGGATATGGGGTGAATCCAGGGGATTTGGCCAGTGTAGACAAGCCCTATTAAGACGTTTTCCACTTCTGGCCCTGGGAACACAGCTTAAAAAGATCAAGTAGCCATTGATGAGGAGAAACCTCTGCTTGTGACCATGCAGAATTCTTACCATTGCCAGTCAGAGCTCAGAATGCTGGGCTCCATGGACATAAAGTTGGATCTTCTATGAATTTGCTTCATATGGTAATTCCTAAAGCATGAAACCCTAAAGCTACAACAACTTTCCATAACTGTAGAAGTTATTGACTTCTAGAAACTCTATTTTGCTAGAAGCAAAGGTTCTATCCTTCACCAGCATGGACTAGGGAGATAATCAGACAGGAACAAAAAAAAAAAAATGTTCCCGTCCTGCAATCTCCTCTCCCACCCCTCTCCTGTTCCTGTTACAGAATGATAACGAAAACTTTCACACCTACTTTGTTCATGCTTGCCAGGCTGCCCAGGAGTGAACAGAGCTCTAAAGGAGCTCCTTTCACTTCCTGGATTGAAATCTCTGCTGTTCTCATGAGAAAATGAGAGCACGGGAAATTCAACAATAAAAAGCAAAATACATGTCAAAAAGTTAAACTAAGTACCTTTACACTTAAAACTTTGCAAGTAACCAGAGGAGAGTTCAAAAAAGTGTGCCACTTACCTGGATGTCCCGATCTCACCAGGAAGTGTTCTGACCTCCCATTGATGCAGGGATCATGCCAGCAAAATGAGCACCTTTTCACTCACTGTCAATTCCATCACAGAAATGGAACAGAGGATCCATTCACGGCTTAGCCCATTAATAAAAAACAGCACTGGTGGAATGGCAACAGAACAGGAGCATTATGAGAGGGGAGTGACATTATCTGAAAGGGAAGCTCTTCAACAATCTCCTGGGTGCCAGTCACACGACAGAAATTGTTGCGTTGCCTACCGGGACAAAGTGATCACAAATCCGCCCCTCGCTGTTTATACGATTTATGTCTCTGATATGGATATCCCGTGTGGTCCTGTGACTGATATTTACACGTCCATAGTTCCGGTTTTGTTTAGGTTTTATTTTTTATTTTTTTTTGCTGTCAATCAAAGATGTGATTACTCGTGTTTTCATAACCTCGGTGACGCACTTCCCTTAGAGTTCCGTGCCACGAGCGATGCTATTGGCTGGCTGTGGGGGGTGGAGAGAGGGGGGCAGAGGTTTGTTATTCCCCCTTTGCTTCTTGAACATTTTAACCCCTTCAGAAGAGACAGAAAGCATTTTGAAAGATCCTGATAGATCTTTCGCTCAGGGCTTTCGTTTTGAAATCAAGCAGAGTGCTTTTAAAGCCAGCTGAGTGCTTTCCTTTTGAAATCAAGCGCTTGGCTTTCCTCTTGGCTTTTTAAAATATTAACCCCTACAGCAGGCTGCAGAGATTTCAAGAGGCTATAGGCAGGCGTTTTGAAAGACACAAACACAGAGATGGGGAATTAAAGAGTGCTAATTCGCTCAGAGGCTTGAATATTTTAATGTGCCAGGGAGGTGACCAAGCTACTACGATCTCTCTGTAACAGGCAGTTGAGGAAAAGGTAAAGCTGAAGGGTTTGCAGTGTAGAAATCCATTTAAAAAGGTGATTGAGTACACGCGCGCGCACACACACACACATCAACCTTCGTGCAGCTGGAAGGGATGCCTTTGTTTTCGGCTGGTGAGGCTGGATCTGTTGAACGGGTGACTGACCCCTCCTTTTCTGGTCCCTGAGCTCTAAGCCCGCCCCCAGTCACCATTTCCGGTCATCCCAGTACCGAGACTTTTTGTCCCACGCTGTTTACATTTCCGATTTTCCGAATCCTCCAGTGACTTTTTTAAAAACCGGCACAACCTGCGGGACTGGAAGTCCCACAGGTTGAGGGATAAAAGGTGGCCCCCCTTCCGAAAATCACGTACCCGACCCAATGTATGTGTAAACTGACAGGGATCGACACGAATTCTTCCCGGGACATTTTCACCATGTAAACGGCCCCCTGGTGTCATTATAATGACATATTTAGAGTGTCTGATAACCTCCTCGTACTCTGGGAGACCAGGGTCCATATTCTCACTGGGCCATGGAAACTCACTAGGCAAGTCAAACTCTCTCAGCCTCAGAGGAAGGCAATCACAAACCCCCTTTGAACAAATCTTGCCAAGAAAGCCCCATGATAGATTTGCTTTAGGGTCTCCATAAGTTAGCAGTGATTTGAAGGAAAACAACAACAACTCACTTCTCACCCCATTCTTAACCCACACATAAACAGGAATAACATGGGTTAGTGATTCAACCTCACAAACCAAGGACATATTCTGTTGATATTCACTGGTCTCAGCAGATGATGCCATCAGTCTGTTTCTGACTACAGGAACACAGTAAGACACTTCTTCAATTCCCCCCTGCTTACTATCAGCAAAGGAATGGCTGTGGGGAGAACAGTTATCATAGTACAACAGTGAAGGGGAGGGCTTTGGTCATTGTGGAGGAAGGAACAGAATACCAACCTCTGCAATGACAAAACCATTCATTCTTTCATATATTTTTATCCTACCTTTCCAGCATGGGGACTTCTGTTTTCACATATCACTAACAAGATACTGGCCTATATGTCCGTGACATCACAACATTATTCAGCTTCAGGGGTAAAGTAAATGTAAACACACGCACAGTATTTTATCAATCAGTTTATCAGTTATTTGACATCCTCCTATGTCTTTGATCAGTGGAGCTCCCTTCTATTCTTTCCATGAATATTCATTTGTACCTGTGTGCATGCACATTATTGACAAGACCACAGATAATCCTAAGCATAAATGTGATCAGAAACCTCCAGGGATAGGCCTCCATGTGTTGGTTTGTTGTTCACTGACTGAAAAATTCTTAGATTTCCTGATTGTCTTTGTCTTATAATCTTGTATGGATATCTTTCCATTAGGGAACTTGTATTTCAAAACACAACCTCTTTTGCCCATCAGAATAAATCTGACATAAATACTGAATAGAATGGCTGAAAAGGAGTTCCCCAAGGAGGTATTCTAAAGCTCTCTCTTAATGACAGGTCTCCACAAAAGTTATAGGAGTCTAGTAAAACCTTTAAAACATGGAAAGTATTTTATTGTAAAAATCACAATATGAGTGTCTGTGGATTTCCAAGTTCAAATTACAAATTCAATTCTGACATGTGTTTTCTTTCATTTTGTTCTTCTGAAAAAGATTAATATTTTAGCCAAAGACTGAATGACTATCCAGTTGGTCTCTCATAATTATTTCTTTAGAGCTCCATAGTGCATTCTAATATGTAGGGACAAGGTACAGGGCTAAACATGTGAACCTCAAGATGGGGTGGGTGGGCCAATCTCTTCCTGAGACTAGGTGGTGGTGGTGAGGCCCGATGAAATAATTAGGCAAAATTGGACCACCAAGTAGTTGCATGTAGAGAATTCCCTTAGTTGAATGTAGTTAAATGTAAAGAATTCCTTTAGGAATGCTCATTCAGAATTATTGTATTCAACCTGTTAGTAACAACAACAATTTATTTGTATAAGCCAAAATGACCATTACAAAATGTTACAAACAACAACCATCTCTGGCTTTTCTTCGCAAACGAAGATTCAGGAAGGCCTCATCCCATGCTTTCTGCAAGCGTGCTGATGACTCAAAAGGCCAGTCCGAGATAAACAAGTCCGGTTGCAGAAAGCACAGAAGAAGCCTTGGGTGATGTTTCTGGGTTGTGATTCTTTCTGCATTGTCATTTTTCTTCAAGACTTGTTTGGCGTGAGTTCTCAAATAAGGCTGCAGCATTGTGGATAATGCGTCTCCATGCCTCCAGATGTGAGGCCAGGGCGGACCATTGTTGGTGATCAATTTGGCCGAGCCTGAGATGTTGTTTCAGGGAGCCCTTGTATCACTTTTTTGGAGTGCCCCTCTTATGCTGACCCATGGCGAGTTCACCATAGAGCACTATTTTTGGGAGGCGATGGTCCTCCATCCTAGAAACATCCCCTGCCCAGCGCAGCTGTATTCTCAATATCATGGCCTCAATGCTGGTGATCCCTGCTTGCTCAAGGACAGCAACATTCATCACACAGTCAATCCACTGTATATTTAGGATTATGTGTATATAGCGCTGATGAAAGCATTCGAGGAGTCGTAAGTGGTGACTATAGGTGACCCATGTTTCAGACCCATAAAGGAGAATAGACAGTACAATGGCTCTATACACATTGATTTTTGTACTTCGCCTCAGCTGTTTATTATTCCAGACTCTTTTGTAGAGTCTTCCAAATGTGCTATATGCCTTTGCTAATCTGTGATCAATCTCTTTGTTAATCTTGGCATCTGAGGAGATGATGCTTCCCAGGTAGGTGAACTGCTGAACGGACTAAAACACAGATTTGCCAACAGCAATGTGGGGATGATGGTGTTTGTCTTGTGGTGCAGGCTGGTAAAGAACATCCATTTTCTTAAGATTGACTTCCAGCCCAAATAGCTCTGCAGCTGTTGCGAAGCAGGATATTAGGCGCTGCAGAGCTGCTTCTGTGTGGGCAACAAGGGCAGCATCATCAGCGAAGAGCAGCTCACGGACTAAATAGTTTAGAGTCTTAGTGCGAGCCCTCAGCCAGTTTAAGTAAAACAAGCTACCATCAATATGGTAATGTATATAGATGCCGGCTTCTTCTTCAAGCTCTGTCATAGCCCTTTGAAGCATCATGCTGAAGAAGATTGTAAATAAAGTTGGAGCAAGAACACAATCTTGCTTCACTCCATTACTTATTAGAAAGGGCTCACCGTATCTGACTTGACCATGCTGGCCCTCATGTAGCAAGATAATGATTTTAAGGAATTGGGGGGACATCCTAGTCTTTCCAGGATCTGCCACAGACCTTTTCTACTCACAGTGTCAAAGGCTTTGGTGAGATTGACAAATGTTACTAGAGACCCTTGTTCTGCTCTCTATATTTCTCTTGCAGTTGTCTAAGGGCAAATACCATATCTGTAGTACTCCTATTGGCTCTGAATAACATTTCACTGAATAATGTCTGCTGTTGTTTCACAGAAAAAGATTATCGACTTATAAAAAGGAGAAGGGAAAATCTTAGTAGATCAGGCAACAGGCGGTAGGACAAAAACAAACTGAAGGGTTCTGCCAAAAAATAACCAGGATAAACTGATCCCACTTCCAGTCATAAAAAGGCAACTATATGAAGGAATAAAAGGATAACTAAACCCTGGAGCAGAGGATCCAATAAAGTTAAATTTCTAAAAGGGTAACAATACCCCACTGAAAAATGTGCAAATGCTAAAAATAACATATTATAATAATAGTGAATAATAAAAACTCAAGGCCAGACGCATTTTGACAACAGTCTTCCTCAGTGGCCTACAAGCATTCAAAATGTATATATGTATAACAATTCCTCAGCTCACACAATGTGCCTCTGCTCAATTCAAAAGCAACAATGTACTACTCCTACTCACAGAGTATCTTATATAACCAGCTGGTCTGGCAATGGGAACGATCCTGCCAAGACTCAAGAAAAGATCCTAGGGAAAACTTAGGGTGTGGAAGGACATTGAAAAACTCAACCAACCACTTGCACCCACACCTTTACCCACCAGGGGTACAATTTTACCAACCATGTGTCCATTTGAGTACCAATATTGGTAGTAGTTTTATGTACTTAGTATTAGATATCCCATCAATGCAATGCACCAGAATTTAAATGAAGTTCTGTTCACAGAATCTTTTCTATAACCAGTCAAACCGGTAGTGGCAACCATCCTGCCAAGACTCAAGAAAAGAACTAAGGGAAAATTTAAGGTGTGGAAGGACAGAAAAAGACTCAAACTAGACAAATCACATTTCATTTAAACCCGCCGGGGATTCAGATTTCAAACGATTAATCCATTTGAGTTCCGATATCTGTAATTGTTTTATGTTTTTAGTATTGGATATCCCATCTATGCACCAGAATTTGAATGAATCATGAGTATGATGTTTCTCAAGAAAATGTTTTACCAATGGAGCTTCTATTTTATGGTTTTTGATACAACTTCTGTGCTCTGTGATCCGAGTTCTTATCGCTCTGCTGGTGATCCCCATATAAATTAATTTGCAAGGGCATTCCATTATGTATATGACATTTTTACTAGCACATGTAAAAAGTTTCTATATTTCATAACTTCTACCATCAGCAGTATTCACAAAACATTTCAAATTGCTGCTGTGTCTGCATACCGAACAATGTCCACAGATGTAATGTCCCTTGGCAATCAAACCATTTTGTACAACTGGAAAATCAAAATCTGCTTGTACTAGTATATTCTTGATGTTTTGAGTACGTTTATAGGCAAACATCGGTTTATTTTTATATCCGGGTAAATTTTCCAGCAAGTGCCAATGTTTCATAATACTTTCTTTAACCCTCTGTGAATGTGTGTTAAAAGTCTGTGGTATAACCACCCTGTCGGGTGCTCTCTTAGGTGTGGAATCAAACAGAAGTTTCTTTTGATCTAACTTACGAACTTTGTCTTGTGCCTCTTTTATAACCTTTAAAGGATACCCTTTCTCCAAAAATTGGAGGCATGTAATATTCGATTCCCTTTCAAACCCTTCCAGTGTTTTACAACTTCTTCTAATACATAAAAATTGTGAGTACAGAAGGTTGTTTTTAAGAGGAGTTGGATGATAGCTATCATATCTTAAAAATGAATTAACATCCTTTGGTTTTCTATATATGTTCATTTCAAATGAGTCCCTATTTATTTGAATGTATATATCTAGGAAATTCACTGTACAGGAATTATACACCATATCAAATTTCATGCTTTCATGGATACCATTAAGAAAAACCAGAAACTCCTTTAGAGAAGATTGGTTATATGTCTTGGGTTTTCTGGCTGTAGGGACATTTGTTGGATTGCTGTAAACACGCGGTAGGCAACAAAACAGGCTGTTGTAACATTCAATCAACAACATCTCATCCCCTTTTCATTCAGAAATATACTAAATTATTATCTTGTCATTGCTTTTATGATGCTCAAATTGTTACACCTTCAATTGGATGATGTTTATGATGATGTCAATAATGATTGTTTTAATGCAACAGATTGTGTTTTTATTGTTTTGTAAAAAAAACTTAACTGTAAGTAGTCAAAATCTGTAACAACTGCCTGCCAAAGTTGAGTCACTCTTTAAAAACAGTTCTTGGGTCCCTAGCTAAAAGAATGAATTGCTCTGATCTGATCTGTTTCTTTGTGCTTTTAATTACCATGTTTAGTCCCCTTTGAAAAGTGTCACCTATTTCTTCCGCCTTCTCTCCTATTCTCCTGATTCTATAAATGTCTGTGGATGTGGCTTTCTTCACTTTGTTTCTTCCATTCACTGTTCAGTTAAACCCAATGGAAGTTGCTTATGACTAGCCTTGGCTTAGTACCTGTTAACGAACATGTATAATATTTTTATATTCATTTTTTTAAAAGCTTGCTTAGGTGTCTGTTTATATTATGAGAACTGTAAAGCTCCATGTATCATGCTCATCCTAATCATCAACACCATCACTACCCCAATAACTCAGTGCAGTGGCACTTAACCTTTACTTTACCAGGGACCTCCTTTAAATATCTTTGTTGCTGCAGGCCCCCAAGACTTAACTCAAGATTTAAAACCATGATGATGATGATGATGATGATACCTGATAATAATAATCATATAATTACAATACCCATTAAACGTTCCCTCAGAAGCAATGGAGGGGAAGGGATGACTTTTCACCTGTTTCTTCCTGCAAGTTTGTGGCTGGAGTGGGTTGAATGGCGATGCACAGACCAAGCCAGCCAGCCTTTGCCTTGGTTCCTTTTATGTGGCCATTCAACTGCAGGGAGGAGGTGGGTTGAGCAGCCTTCAAGCCTTCACAGACCCCCTGTGAGGACATAGTGACCCCCCCTTAGGCTCCACAGACCACAGGTTAAGAACCACTGACTTTGTGGACTTGCTCTTTAATACATTCATCAGCTAATGCAGTACAAATCACCTGCTCTAGTCATAGAGTGAGACCAAATTAATTCTATGCTGAGAGATTTTCATTAGTTCCCAATTCAATTCAGCTTGCAGGTGCTGCAGCTCCTTGAGACCTTTAATGAGTTTGACTGTTCCAACTTAGAGTGATATTTTCACGAATATCTCTTTGCACACTTAGATCTTGTAAGAAAGGCATTTAAATGCACATCTTAAAATGTATTCCATCTATTTTTATTTTCTATCTTGCATTTTTCTTTTTTTAATTATATTGTTTCTGATTGTAGATTTATTAACTGTTTTGATGCATGCATGTCCACCAAAATTGCAATCAGGGATGCAAATCTTTGGTATTGCATGTAAGACTAAATAATTTCAAAAATTTATCCCTTTCTATGAGATTGTGAGAATTTTTTGCAAATTGTTGATTCCCCCCCCGCCTTGTCATGGCTTTGGGCCTGTCTACACTGCAGAAATACAGCAGTTTGACACCACTTTATCCACCATAATTCTGTCCTATGGAATCCTGGTATTTGCAGTTTGGTGAGACAGCAGAGTTCTCTGACAGAAAAGACTAAATACTTCACAAAATGACAAATACCAGGATTCCATATGATAAGAACTATGGCAGATAAAGTCATATCAAACTACTGTATCTCTGCAATGCAGACAAGCTCTTTTTGGGCAAAAAACAAACAAAAACAAAACACCATTTTCAGTATTAAAAACTTGGGTTTGGGCAAACAAGTTCTTGGATCTCTCTCCCCTCCCCTCCATATTCCTAAAATGTATCTTAGGGGTTGGCCATTTCCTCAAGAGAGGTGTTCATCATAGGAAATGGAACTAGAGCTTGAAGGGTCAGAACTTTGGAGCCTTTTAATTAGCAGAACTGATGGCATCCTCTCTCCTTCCTCCTTGCTCAAGACATCTCTGTTTTTTTCCAAGCTTAACTGCAGTTCTCTTAGTGGGCAGTTTGGCTTTTTCAAACAACAATGTATTGTTGTGAGCTATCCCTGTTCTTATGCAAAGTATTTGGGAGTGTTTTGGTCTCAGCCTATAATTAATACTCATTAACTCTGTAAAGGACATGCTTCTGGAAGACATAAAAACTGCTAGAACTGGTCTGTTGATATGGATACAAAAAAGATAGAGATTTTGTTTTCGGACTCACCTTGGGAACATGGAAATGGGAATGATCATGGTAAGTTCTGCCACGTCAAAATGTACAGCTACACCATTGACATTGTGTCTGGCTTTATGTGCTGTAGAATAGCTTCACCGCAAATACATTTACCAACTGTAACCATCTTGCTAAATAGAGGAATGGGGGGGGGGCACAGTGCACTGGCACTCTTTGTTTGCATGTCTGTCACTCTGTGTGTGTGTGTACAAATATTCCATAAAACCACAATATGCCCACTTCAATCTCTATTAGTCATGCTGACTATATACTGCCACCTAGATCAGAGATGGCAATACTCTGCAATTAATCGCTAAGGAACAACTGGGGGCAATTGACCTCACCTCTTCCTTAGGGTTTTCCCACATACCAGGTCTGAACTTTCAGGATCCTTCTTATCTCCCACATTTAGAGATTTAACTTTTAGAAATTGGGATAAATACAGTGGGCCCTCCTTATCTGCAGGCTCTATCCACAGATTCAAGCAACTAGAGATCATCATGCTTCATACCTAAAATGGTGGTGACATACACATGAGTACACTGAAGCATCCACATAAATGTTGCCACTATTGAATTATATGGGACTCAACCACCTGCTGTTTATGCTCTCCGCAGGGGATTCCAGAACAGAACCCCTGCAGATACAGAGTCCAATGTACATGTACACTAACTAGAATTTTAAAAGGCATAGCTCAAATCAAATTGAAGAGAGTGATTTACACTAGTAAACAGAGACAAATTATCATAATCACAGTTATCTGGATGAGTTTGTATATAAAATAAATTAATAAAAGCAAACAAATTTCTCCTTTGACTATACCAGTCATATTCAAAAGATAATAAAATAATAATGATAATGATAATAATAATAATAATATTTATATCCCACACCTCTACAAAATGCAATTGGGACAGCTTACAACATTAAAATCTACATACAACCCCTCCATCCCACCCATCCTTGAAATACAATTAAATAATTAAACATTTAAAACACAATAAATACTAAAAATACTAAAAACAACACAATAAAAAAGCTGGATGAGATCGGACTAAAAAGATCTAGCTATTCCCAGCATGGAAAGTATGCTAAATATTGTTATGTTTGCCTGCTAAGCAGCTGTTAAATACGAGGAGCCTTTTCGGAAAAAAAAAAGATTGTCCCTAATGGAGTGCCACAATCATGGCTGAATATGCAGGAATTCAGAACCACATTTTTGAGAGGCAAATGCCCACAGTTGTACCTCAACAGACAAATCAGTCATTTTTATTTTATTTTATTGGCTTTCTCTTACACACACACACATATATACATACACACACAACCTCAAGTTCTTTCCATCCTGTTTATGTAGAAATTTGCTATTAGATAAGTTCTTTAAAAAAGAACAGAGTGAATTTTTCATCTGTATGTGGTACACACATACCTACTACAGAGTCTACATGTGGAAACTAAAGGGAGAGAGAACAACCACCATTAGGCATAATGACATAAAGCTGTGCTGCCTTCACTAGTCTCTGTAGCTGCCAGTGGCATCCTAAATTTAAGATATGCATATTTGGCCTGTCAACACCAATCACCTATGGCTATTCATATCGACATTGCAACAAACTGCAAAAAGCTGGCTGTTTATCATGCCTGGAAAAGAAGTTCAAAATCAGTTCACATGTAGCCTGGCTCATAAACATCTAGGTGGTTTATGTCTATATAACCACTAAACTAGGACCTCTGGGGTTTCTTGTACATTTACTTTCCTGAATTGCAAATGAAATTGCTTGGATTGAATTGATTCTAGCTTCTGTTGCCATATACTGATAGTCTGAGAATGTACAACTTACCATCGACTCAAAGCTTTCTTCAAATTGTGTTACACTAATAGTTGTTGTGGATAACAAATGGAAACCTTCCATCTACATGACCTGGATGAAATGAGCTGCCTTCTGGAATTATTCAGGAAAGAATTTTCAGAAACATTCCTGAGCAGCCCCAAAGTCTACTTACTTTTAAAAAGAGTAAATCTTTTTATTGATTTTTAATACAACAGAGACAAGTTCATCATTAGCCCTAACCCACCCACACATCCTTGTCATTACCTCCTCCTCCCATCCTGGTAACTCTAAATGCACAACCCTGTCTATGATTAACTCCGTGACATATGGAGGGAAAGGAAGAGTGGAAATTGTGCAATGTGGCAATGTATGTTATTACAATTCAGTTCCCTGAGCCCAGAGGTTTGTCCTCCTATGTACCTTTTCCCCACCTTGTCACCCCCTCCCCCGAATGATCAGGTAGAAGATTGTCCAGTACAAGCATGAACAGTGAACTCCCAAGATGCTTGACCCCCAACAGTTACCTAAGGATGGTGGATACTTGTGCCATCCATCAGTGGTCCTGTCTGGTTTTGACCATATACCTGGCTTCTGATTTTTTTAAAAAAAAACCTCTTTGTTGATACCTTTGTCTTCAATTGCTTTGTACTAGGATCTAGGATACAGAAACACATGCAGGCCAAGAACGTACTTTCATGAAGTGATGTGAAAATGGCAAATGTCTTGATATTGTGGCCAGATTCACACAGAACAGGCCTAATTACCCTAAAGGCACCAGTTTTTCCTGATCCTGGAAGCTAAGCAGGGTCAGCTCTGGTTAGTACTTGGATGAGAGACCACCAACAAATATCAGGTGCTGTAAGCTATATTTCAAAGGAAGAAACTGGCAAAACCACCTCTGAGTATTTCTTGCCTAGGAAAACCCTCTAAAATTAAAAGGGGTCACCATAAGTCAACAGGCATCTGGAAGGCACACACACACATATGGAACAACAGCTATGATAGATATCTTAGAGTATAGTTGGTTGTTAATAATACCAAAATGAATAACAGTCATGAACATTTTTTAAAATCAAATTCAGAGGTTGTATCCTCCTTACTGTTCTTTCCATATTCTGAATTGTAGTCCTAGGATTGAAGAATAAAATGTATCATATTAAAATTGCAACAAAAAATGTTACATAAGCAAAATGTATAGTGAATTTTGAGGTAAGCCATCTTGAAGCAAGCCATCTAAGGCATGAGTAGGGGACATTTGGCTCTCTGGACATTGATGCCAAAGTCCATTGCATCTTGCCACTTTTGGTGGGGCTGATGGGAATTGTAGGCCAATATATCCAAAGGGCCAATTGTTCACCATCCCTGAACCAAATGATTTCAAAGACTGCTCACTGAATATTGACAAGATCAGTGGAATTTCTAAAGGTAGAGATTTATGCATGTCTAAATGAACCTTCCCATCCAGAGGGAATTCACCATCAAAGGAGAACTTACTGGGTATTTCAGGGTATGATTTAAGATGAGGGAACATTCTGGTCTGTGTCCTTGATAGAACATATTTTATATAAACCAACTGTATTTCAGAAAGAATGTCTTAGAAAGGGGATTTTCATATTTTGGGGTACAGTACTTTCTCAAGATTCCATTTTCTGTGTGCATTAATACCTTCTGTCTATAATACTCCTCTGGTGGCTGAAGAACCTTTTAAAATGAAAAGCAGGAAGGCATGTTAAAACATTATTCCTTGTGCTCTCATCTCCAGAGACCAAAAGGGGGAAAATGCTACTCAGACCAGTTTTCAGTGAGGGTTTTGGGTTTTTTGAAGACTAAAATTAATTACTCATGAATGGTGACAGGCTGGCTGGTCTGAATAGCATCCCCCCGCACCACTTTTTCCTGACAGTAGTCTTATTAATTGATGAAGAAGTGATTGACTTATTGCTGTGTGCCTTCAAGTCATTTCTGTCTTATGGCAAATTTAAGGCGACCCTATCATGGGGTTTTCTTGGCAGAATTGTTCAGAGGGACTTTGTTTTTGCCTTTCTCTGAAGTTGAGAATATGTGACTTGCCCAAGGTTATCCAGTGTGTTTCCATGGCTGAGCAGGGATTTGAACCCTGGTTTCCCAGTGTCCTAGTACAACACTCAAACCACTACTCTGTGCTGGCACTTGCTGAACAATTATATTTAAAAAAAGTTTTGGGGAAGGGCCTTTCTCTATTCAGTTTCTAACAGAAAGTTATTATGGAAAGTTAGCACAGTAACCAAAAGGCTACATTTGGAACTGGGAAGTACTTTGTTGGGAAAAAGAAGAAAAGAAAGCAGAAACAACAGCAGCAGCAACAACAACAACTAAAAAATCTTGGTTCTTTTTCTCTTAGGGAGTATCTACACGACAAAAAAACCCCCGGCAAGAATGCAGGCAGAATATCTTTAGTTTATGTGAGCTTCTGCCAGGATTCGCCATATCAAGCAGGAGGGGGCTGAAAACTCCACATAGACTGTGATAACAGCTTTCGCTGTTTCTCATCACCTTTTTTTAAAAGTGCATGGAAATGTGAATAATAGGTCATCTGTACAACTGATTCAAAAAGGGGACACAGCAGAGCCGAAAGCTGATTGGTCAGACCACGGAGAGAGCAGGCTTGCAAGGGAGGGCTTGCAATGCTGAAGCTGCCATTGTTGTTGTTTTTTCCAGCACAATTGTTCTGCCAGTAAAGCGGCAGAGCAAAAGTAAGAACTTTCTTTTAAACTGAAAACAGCTCTTCTGCATCTATCACTTTAAGAAAAAAAGAGGCGTGAATAGAGGGAGATTTTCTGGACTCCACTCACTCATGGTCAGCTTTTTTTCCCCCATGGATGTAAACTGCAAAATATTCTGTTTGAAGCCTGCTAATGAGCTGTGGGCACAAATGGGCACTGCAGCAAAAGGGAGGTAAAGTGATATTTTTTGCTACAAATTTTCTCGTGTAGCTGCTCCCTTAGTTTATAGCAGGGAGAATGATCTTTGAAACAGCTGTACATCCAAAGGAAAAGCAAATTTAAAATGTATTGAAATGATAGAGAAGATGTTGAAAACCAATATATAATAACAAAACAGTGAGTAACAGAAAATATGAGGTACTAGTGATGATAATGGTTACAGCATAACAATTTAAGCAACTGTAATATGGCTAGCAAATAAGAAAATAATACAAGGCACTGACTAAAGTGAATCTATTAAAGAGATTATGAGGGTAGCATTAAGCACAATAATTAAAGCAGTTACAATGTGACTAGCATAAAAGGCTATGATGAACTAATGAATGAAACAATAACCAAGGCATGACAATTAGTATCTAAGAAAATTAGAACACATCTCAGAAGTTAAATCCTAGCTTGATCAAAAATTCACACTAGTCTAGCAAACTTAAGCATTTTAAATTCCCAGCTGAAAAATAAAGTCATATCTGTGAAATCGAAGGGTCTGGCTGCTCTTATGATGTCTGATTTGGAGTAACCATTAGCCCAAGTTAGGTGCTTCAGTTTGTCCTCCAGGTAGTGGGGTTCACAGATCCTTTTTGCATGGTCTACCAGTGTTTTTATTGTGCTTCTTTTTTATCCTGGGTGATGATTAGAGTTCTTGTGTAGGTATCTGTCAGTGTGTGTGGGTTTTCTGTATAGCTTGTGGCCCAGTCATTGGTTTGGTTTGCAGATGACTAAGATGTCCAAGAACGGCAATATTCCTTCCATTTCTTTTTCCATCATGAATTGGATGTTCAGGTGTATGATGTTTAGGTGGTTCAGAAATACAGCCAAATCTTCTTCTCCATGGCGACAAATGGTGAAAGGGTTGTCCACATATCGGAACCATGATGTTGGCTTTTTTGGTGCTGTTTCCAACGTTTGGTTTTCAAAATGTTCCATGTAAAATTTGCTATCACAGGGCACAGAGGGCTGCCCATGGTTACCCCATCTATATGTTCATAGAATTCAGACATCAAAAGAGCAGCCAGAACCAGGGGGGAAAAAAACACGAATGAAGAAGAAAATCAGCTACCCAAAGGGAAGGTATTTTTACCATACATCAAAGGAGTCACAGACAGAATAGGGAAACTGATGAGGAAACACTACCTCCAAACAATCTACAAACCAACCAAGAAAATTCAAGAAATGCAACGCTCAGTGAAGGAAAAAAGAGACCCTCTCACAGCCGCAGGAGTTTACTGCATACCATGCAGCTGTGGACAAGTTTACATAGGGACCACTAAATGCAGTGTGCAAACACAAATCAAGGAACATGAGAGACACTGCAGACTGGGCCAGCCAGAAAAATCAGCAGTAGCAGAACACATTATAAAGCCGCCTGGACACAAAATGTTATTTAAAAACACAGAAATTCTGGACCAGGCCAACAGCTATTATGTCAGAATGCACAGAGAAGCTATTGGAATCCACAAACACCTGGACAATTTCAACAGGAAAGAACAAACCCTAAAAGTAAACAAAATCTGGCTTCCAGTTTTGAAACACAATAAAATCAAAACTCAACACTTACAAAGGAATTCCACCCAGGGACAGGGGGATTTCCAGCAGACAATGGACTATTAGCCAAATGACACTACTGCTCCTTGCATATCCTCCCACCCTAGGAACTACTATTCAAATACACAAATTTACATATCCTCTCCAACAGGGACTTGCAGTATATAAACCCCACACACCTATGCCAGTATTCTCTGAAGATGCCAGCCACAGATGCAGGCGAAATATCAGGAATAAACTCTTGCAGAACACGGCCTCAGAGCCAGGGGAAAAACCTAAGTAATATCTATTACTCTCATAGACTGTTCAGGATTCCTAGGTGATTGCATCAAAAGTTTTAAGCAGTTCACATCTAAATAGCAGGCTAAGAGCAGATTGTCTGGCAAAGAAAACTTCTCCATTCCTGGAGTCTTATCACACTACATTGTTATAGTGCTATTATTACACTTTAATGTTTATGGCTGCCTCCTGTGGAATTCTAGAGTTTGTAGTTTCATGAAGCCTAAGAGCTCTCTGACTGAGAATACTAATTGTACGCAGACTCGGAGAAATGAAGAGGCCACACACATAATATGGGTGAATAAAATGGAACTTTATTTATCACCCTACCTATTTACATTCCCTTTAAATCTTCAGCAGGGGGGAGGCAATGTGGTGAGGGAGCAGCTGGGGCAGATCGTCCCTTCCGGACTTATGCCCCCAGCTTCCCCTGGCGAACACCTAAGCCCTGTTGAGCAACCCCCGGAAGTGAGGTTGCTCTCCAGCCGGCTTGTGTCTGGAAGGTCAACCCAAAAGTCCCTCACCCAATCCCTACAGATTAAGGTGAGGGGATTATCCTTCAGGTCAACCCCAAGGTAGGTCTCCTTCTGTTCTCCCAGATCATACAATCTAAGGAGACCCTTCCAGAGGCCGTCCCTTCACCGAAATCGGTGCCGTAGGTGCACACCGTAATCTACACCTCCCCCCATCCCGCCATAAATAAGGGGCAAGCGTCCGCTTCATCCCTTACTCCCCCACCAACCTATCAAAAAGGTCCCTTAACCCCCGCTGAAGATCACCCAGAAATATCAAATTCCCGATGTCTGAGAGATGTACACCATCAGCTCTGTAGAGCTCGGGTCTCTCGAACACTATTTGGGGGTGCATCAAATAGTAACCGCCCAATGAAACCAGAAACTTCCCAATTTGCCTATTAACTTTACGCCTGGCTTTGTCAATCAAGCGGGGGTTCCCGTCCCCACGCCAAAGCTGCCGAGGCAAGATGGCAGACCACATGATGGTGACCATAGGCCATCTGGACCGAATCACCTCCAGATCATGTGAAGCCTGTATAATCAATGCTTTGCCTTTTAGAAGGCCCAAATCATTTCCACCAAGGTGGAGAACTAAAACATCAGGCGGGGACCCCCTACGCTCTTCAAATAATAGTGACATGAGCCCATGCCACCTTAATCCTCTTCTCCCCAGCCATTCAATAACCCCCTTATCTCCCAAGCTGAGGTGAGGTCCAAAATAGCTCAGCCGGGCCTGTCGGGCCGCCCAGTAGACCATACTGTGGCCGCAAATCAGCACCCGGCGTCTCACCATCTGCAGACTAAGATCTGGAAGACAAAAGGGGAAGAGAACAAGTCAATAAGTGAGGGGACGGATATATCTCCGGTAGGCGGATGACCTCCAACGCCCAATCTGTTGGATTGTTGCTGTTGGCAGACCCATCACTGCAGCCGTGGAGGCAGCCCCTATCTGAAAAGAGTGCGTACCAAACTTAACTCCCTTCAACCCCAGGTGTTCCAAAGCCTTCGATGTAACGGCCCAAAACTGGTACCTGGTGAGGGGGGAAGAATCAGCATGAACAAATAACGCCCCTGGGCGTCCCCCTCTGACACGAAGATAACCCTGTAAAGCAAATACTGGACATATTGAGACATCATTACATTGTGTAAGCGTTGTCGTTTTCCCCCTCCCCAATTGGTCAGTCTTGGAGTAACGCAAAGTAAACGTCAAATCCCGTTGGGTCAACTGTATATCCCTATACTCCAGGGCCCTCCCAGTGGTGTCAAACTTCGATGCAACCACCAACTCGCTCACCCGAAGGGCTCCAAAAAAGGCGAGCAATGCAGCTGCATGAAAGAGTAGTGCCTCATAGGGAGAAGAGCAAACACCGGCCCAAACTTGACGTAACCCTTTCAAAACATCAGGGGAAAGTGGGACCCGGGAGTCCCTCCTCCGTCCCCTCTCACGAGCCCAACCCTCTAAAGCCTTACGAATACGAAAATCCCCTGTATTATCTTTGGCCCCTTGCGCATTCAGCCAAATGGCCAATGCTGCCAACCGGTTCCTAATAGACTGAGGGGCTAGTCCCCGCTTATAAAGATGAATGCAAAATTGCATCAGGTGTGTCACAGGAACGGCGACACCCTGTAGCAATCCTCTTTCTTCCCTAAACTGGTAAAACTCCCTAACAGCCCTGGCATAACCTTTCGTTGTACTAACCGCCACTGACATACCTAGGGCCCTCCAAATTTCAGACTCCCAATCTTCCAAAGACCCACCGGCATCCTGTCGCCCTCGGGCTCCGCGTCTGGGGCCAAACCTCTGAAGCGCTCGATATGCATGCGAGAGAGAGCGTCGGCAATCTCATTGTTAACGCCCGCGACATGTCGGGCGATAAACAAAATATTATTTTTGAGACATTGCAGAGTAAAAAGCCTAACCAGGCGCATGACCTGAGGCGATTTGGAAGTTAACGTATTAATCACCTGGACGGTAGCGGCGTTGTCGCACCAAAATTGTACTGACGAATTAGCCAATTCTTTTGCCCAGATGACAACCGCTACTAGGATCGGGAAGAATTCTAGAAATGTGAGCTCCAACGTAATGTCAGTCCCAACCCACTCAGGGGGCCATCTGCTGGCACACCACCTACCACTAAAATAAATTCCAAACCCAATTGACCCTGCAGCGTCTGATGAAATTTGGAAAGTATTCTCTAGTCTTCTTTCCTCACGCCAAAAAGAGATGCCGTTAAATTGATCCAAAAATTCCTGCCACACCTGCAGGTCAGACCTGATTTCCTGTGTAACACGCGCCATGTGATAAGGTCGCTGAATCCCTTTAACGGCATCACAGAGTCGGCGCAGGAAAGCCCACCCTGGAGCTACCACTTTACAAGCAAAATTCAGGTGTCCAATAAGAACCTGAAACTCCCTAAGGGTGGCTTTGTGTCTAACTATGAACTGAGCAACCCGATCCCTCAAATCCTGAACTTTCTGTCGTGACAGCCGGCACTGTTGGTTGACCGTGTCAATTTCAATGCCTAAGAAAACTAACTGTTGTAAAGGGCCCTCCGTCTTCTCGGGTGCCAGCGGAACTCCCAATTCCTTGGCCATAGACTCAAACTGGCGCAGCAGGTAGTTACAATTGCCAGTCCCATATTCCCCTATCAATAAAAAATCATCTAAATAGTGGACTACACCAGACATACCTGTTCTTGTTCTCAGGGCCCAGTCCAGAAATGTACTAAAGGATTCAAAGGCATTACAGGACACAGAACACCCCATGGGTAAAGCACGGTCCATATAGAATAGCCCTTCGAATTGGAAACCTAACAACTCAAAGTCGTCGAGATGTACTGGGAGGAGGCGAAATGCAGACTTAATGTCGCATTTTGCCAACTCAGCCCCGTGGCCATGTCGTCGTACTTCCCGTATGGCTGCGTCAAATGATGTGTACCTAACGGTGCACAATTCGGAAGGAATGAAATCATTAACTGATTCCCCTCTGGGGGAAGACAAGTGGTGAATAAGTCTAAATTCACCAGGAGCCTTCTTGGGTACTATACCCAAAGGGGACACCCTCAAGTTAGGTACTGGTGGGACGGAGAAAGGACCAATCACCCTTCCCTCGGAAACTTCCTTACCTATCTTTTCCATTACAATGTGTTCAAGACCTATTATGGACTGCAGGTTCCGCGCCCTGAAAGGGCGCCTAGGCCCGTTGTAAGGGATCCTAAAACCAAAATGAAAACCCCGGGAAATGTAAGTGGCTGCATTTCTATCAGGGTATACTGCCAGCCACTTATCTAAAACCTCTAGTTTAATTGGACTGGGGCCCTTTTTGAGGCTGGCTAGCGGAGCCGCCCCCTCTACCGGCACCTTGCCCCCCTTTACTTCCACGAAACTGTCCCTTTCCTCTCGGGCAGTTCCGAAAGGAGTGCAGCGCCCCGCATATGGAACATTCATGATTGAACCTACATGGCCTTCTGGAGCACGCCCCCTGGGAGCTAAACTCCCAGCAAAGCATTTTCGGCCCAGACGTGGATGTGGAAGGTGCGAAAGAAGGTTTTGCCCCTGTTGCAGCCGTAGGCTGCAATAGGTGGCCACTGTGTGTGCGTTCCCCTTGAATAGGGCATGCCGGGGTCATTAATTGCATCCAAAGCTGTGGGTGCATCATGTCCCAACGTAGGGTAGGATATATAGCTGCCCGCATACGGAATGCCTCGTCATACAGAAGCCATGCAGGCCCCGCGAAATCTGCATAGGCCCTGTGTATTATGTCCATATACTGAAGCAGTGAAGCAGCCCTGTGGGGCTGTGCCTTCACGATCACCCCGGCTAAAATAAAAAATCCCGATAACCAATTGGACCATGTACGGTCCACCTTACGTTTCCTCAACTTCTCCTTCTCCTTCTCATCCATCTCCTCCTTATCCTTCCTCTCCACTTCCCTATAAAGTAGCGAGAACACATCCACGTAGTCTCCCCTAAGGATCTTGTCCCTAGTGGACTGTAATAAATGATCGCCTAAAGGGAGAGACATCTCCCCAAATGGGATCGCAGAGTAGGCAACCATATCATAACCAGGGGCTGGCGGAAAGCTGGCCAACCCTGAAGTCCCAAAAGGGGGTGTATTACCTCCCCCAAAATTAAATGGCCCCCAGGGCACCCATTGAGGGCTTGCCCATCTGCCTGTGTGCAGCGCCGAGGGCCATGCCGAATGGTCCACTTGTGCCGCTTGGGCACCAGCCCCCTGTGAGGCAATGTTGGGGCCGGATGTAGGCCAAACGGTCCAAGGCCAACCCTGTCCTATGGCATGTGCACTAATATTAGCGTTTGACTCACCAGTAGACGGCTGTACTTCCACCAAGTCCGGCTCCCCGATTGGTTGATGCGGTAGAGTACTGATTTCCTCCTGAGGCTGTGATCCAGAAGCGTCATCCTTGTGAATCCTTTTCTCCAACGCATCTAGGCATGCAAGAATTTGATTAGTAATTTTTCCTTTTTTACCAGGATACTTGGTGGGCTGTAAAGCTTCCTTTCCTGTTAACCCCTGCACTTTTTCAAGATATTGAATCCTATCCAGGATTGCTTGCCAGGGAACCTCTTCCTCATCCTCGCTGGAGGACGCAGGAGGGGGGACGGGCGCAGGCCGCTTAGGAGCAGGCCCCTTCCCCTTCTTTCCACCTTTTCCTTTTTGGGGAGCCATCACAATCAGGTCCTGGTCCTATGGCCCCCAAAAGCCCTGTATAACCCAAGGACTTGAGGATAATGCAGTTACCGTTGTCTATATAACAACCAAATCGCAACGCACCTTTCAAAAACTCAAGCAACTAAGTGCATGTACTATATTATTATTATTATTATTATTATTATTATTATTATCCAGGAATAGTACAATCTACAACAACCGCAGCATGTACTATATTAGTTGATATTATTATTATTATCTGTGACTAGAAAAACTACAATCAACCACAAAATAGGCCAATCGTGAGAGTAACTGGGATGATGATTATTATTATTATTGCTACTATCAATGCAAGGAAACTAAAATGGCCACTGGCAAAGAATGAAATGCTAAATGACTTCTATGCACTAGCCAGTGAATAATCCCCCTGTAGGCCCGCCTGTGGTACTGACAGTCGTGGCCAGCTGAATGAAAAACTAAAGCGCCACCTGGTGGCCCGCCAAAGGCAACACAGGGCCTAAAGTCCCAGAAACAACCCCCTGGTGGCCCGCCAAAACACAGTAAAACAATATAGTTAAAGGATTAACTATGGGAGACCCCTTCTGCAACCGCAAAGCAGCCAGCAGAACCACCAATTGGAAACCAATAACCCTCCTTCGCCCAATCTCTCGCCCTCCTTGCTGTGTCCTATCTAATTAGGAGGTGAAGGGTATTAAGGGGCCCAGGGCAGCCTAGACGTGCTACGCACGCTGCCCCCGCAGCGCCAGCTGGACCGCTCCCCCAGCCGGTCGCAGCCGCGACCGGCCAATGCCTTCAGTCACAACAAGCCCGCCCGTTGCCACCCGCTTGTTGTGGACGCCGCCTCCGCAGCGCCAGCCAAACCGCTCGCCCCTCCGGTTGCGGCCGCGACCGCTAATGGCGGAATCCACCGCCCCCGCCCCCACCCGGGCCAGCGACAGCTGCCAAACACGCTCTCAAACCGTTCGCCAACCCGAGCAGGCAAACAGCGTGACGGAGAGCCCAGCTGAGGACTCAAACCGCCAGGGGCCGGAGCGAGCTCTAAGTATAAGGAGCGATCTCCGTGTCTCCTTGTCTCCGTGTCTCCTTGTCTCCGCCTGTCAAAGAGAGGCTGAAGAGAGGAGCGGGCAGCCCTTATATCCTCTGGCCCCGCCCCTCTCTTCGCGTCGCCGGCGCTTGCAGGCAACGTCATAAGGGCCTCCTCCTCCTCGGCCACGCACAAGGCAGTCTCCCCGGCCCCAGGCTCTTCGAGGGCGGCGGGTGAGACTCAATGCCTCTCCCTAAACTGCAAATCCCAGATTCCACAGGAGGCAGCCATAGACGTTAAAGTGGAATAATAGCACTATAACAGTGCAGTGTGATATTTTTGAAGGTTGTCCTTCTGTCTCTCTGTTTGTCTACTTTCCAGTTAGACCTTTATAAGATTATCACCATGCAGGTTAATGGCTCTAAAAGATTTCAAAGCTGTGTGTATCCAGCTTTGATGGTCTTCAAAGTCCACTTTTTAATATGTAGTAACAATAAGATCTTTGTAAAACAGGTCATAAATATGTGCTAGCATAATTAATACATCCATAGTAGTAGCAATCGTCATCATCCCACCAATGTCACTAGCTTTCTGTGGTGGTGAAATTGCGTAGTCCTGTCAAGCAAGAGGTTACACTGATGGGAGCAGTGCTGCTGGTAGTGTCTCCCATGTCAGACAGGCTTTTGCTGAGGAGCCACACTAAATGAGCCCAACACCAGTAGTGGAGGGTGACACTGGGGAGGGAATTCTCAGAGAAAACAGCTGTGGCACCACAGCTAACACTTGTTAGTACTGCATAGAGGGAAGCACTGGTAAACCTCATTTTGAAGATCTTTTATCATGAAAAACCTATGATGAGACAATTCAAAATGGAAGAAGATATAGATCATGAAAAACTATGGATCACTCTTAAAGGAATGGGTATGCCACAACATTTGATTGTCTTGATGCATCAGCTGTACTCAGGACAAGAGGCTACTGTTAGCACAGAATACAGAGAAATTGGATGGCTTCCAATTGGCAAGAGGGTCAGGCAAGGCTGCATTTTATCACCCTATATGTTTAGCTTGTATGCTGAACATACCATATACAGTTGTCCCTCCACATTCGCGGGGGTTAGGTTCTTGAGACCCCCGCGAATGTGGAAAAACCGCGAATAACAGATGCTGCTCCCAGAGTGGCCGCGGGGGCTCCTGAAGCCCCCGCAGTCACTCTCCTCCACCCCCCGCCCTTCCCAGAGTAGCCGCGGGGGCTCCTGAAGCCCCCGCGCTCACTCTCCGCCACCCCCCCCCGCCCTTCCCAGAGTGGCCGCGGGGGCTCCTGAAGCCCCCGCAGTCACTCTCCGCCACCCCCCCCGCCCTTCCCAGAGTGGCTGCGGGGGCTCCTGAAGCCCCCGCAGTCACTCTCCTCCACCCCCCCGCCCTTCCCAGAGTGGCCGCGGGGGCTCCTGAAGCCCCCGCAGTCACTCTCCTCCACCCCCCCACCCTTCCCAGAGTGGCCGCGGGGGCTCCTGAAGCCCCCGCGCTCACTCTCCGCCACCCCCGCACCCTTCCCAGAGTGGCCGCGGGGGCTCCTGAAGCCCCCGCACTCACTCTCCGCCACACCCCCCGCCCTTCCCAGAGTGGCTGCGGGGGCTCCTGAAGCCCCAGCAGTCACTCTCCGCCACACCCCCCGCCCTTCCCAGAGTGGCTGCGGGGGCTCCTGAAGCCCCCGCAGTCACTCTCCTCCACACCCCCGCCATTCCCAGAGTGGCTGCGGGGGCTCCTGAAGCCCCCGCAGTCACTCTCCTCCACCCCCCCACCCTTCCCAGAGTGGCCGCGGGGGCTCCTGAAGCCCCCGCAGTCACTCTCCGCCACCCCCCCGCCCTTCCCAGAGTGGCTGCGGGGGCTCCTGAAGCCCCCGCGCTCACTCGCCGCCACCCCCCCACCCTTCCCAGAGTGGCTGCGGGGGCTCCTGAAGCCCCCGCAGTCACTCTCCTCCACCCCCCCACCCTTCCCAGAGTGGCTGCGGGGGCTCCTGAAGCCCCCGCAGTCACTCTCCGCCACCCCCCCGCCCTTCCCAGAGTGGCTGCGGGGGCTCCTGAAGCCCCCGCAGTCACTCTCCGCCACCCCCACCCTTCCCAGAGTGGCTGCGGGGGCTCCTGATGCCCCCGCAGTCACTCTCTGCCACACCCCCCGCCCTTCCCAGAGTGGCTGCGGGGGCTCCTGAAGCCCCCGCGCTCACTCTCCTCCACCACCCCCCGCCCTTCCCAGAGTGGGTACGGGGGCTCCTGAAGCCCCCGCAGTCACTCTCCTCCACCCCCCCCACCCTTCCCAGAGTGGGTACGGGGGCTCCTGAAGCCCCCGCAGTCACTCTCCGCCACCCCTCCGCCCTTCCCAGAGTGGGTACGGGGGCTCCTGAAGCCCCCGCGCCCACTCTCCTCCACCCCCCCGCCCTTCCCAGAGTGGCCGCGGGGGCTCCTGAAGCCCCCGCGCTCACTCTCTGCCACCCCCCCGCCCTTCCCAGAGTGGCTGCGGGGGCTCCTGAAGCCCCGCAGTCACTCTCCTCCACCCCCCCGCCCTTCCCAGAGTGGCTGCGGGGGCTCCTGAAGCCCCGCAGTCACTCTCCTCCACCCCCCCACCCTTCGCAGAGTGGCCGCGGGGGCTCATGAAGCCCCCGCGCTCACTCTCCGCCCACCCCCCGCCCTTCCCAGAGTGGCTGCGGGGGCTCCTGAAGCCCCCGCAGTCACTCTCCTCCACCCCCCCACCCTTCCCAGAGTGGCCGCGGGGGCTCCTGAAGCCCCCGTAGTCACCCTCCGCCACCCCCCGCCCTTCCCAGAGTGGCCGCGGGGGCTTCTGAAGCCCCCGCAGTCACTCTCCTCCACCCCCCGCCCTTCCCAGAGTGGCTGCGGGGGCTCCTGAAGCCCCCGCAGTCACTCTCCTCCACCCCCCCGCCCTTCCCAGAGTGGCTGCGGGGGCTCCTGAAGCCCCCGTGCTCACTCTCCGCCACACCCCCCTGCCCTTCCCAGAGTGGCTGCGGGGGCTCCTGAAGCCCCCGCGCTCACTCTCCGCCACACCCCCCCGCCCTTCCCAGAGTGGCTGCGGGGGCTCCTGAAGCCCCCGCAGTCACTCTCCTCCACCCCCCCACCCTTCCCAGAGTGGCCGTGGGGGCTCCTGAAGCCCCCGCAGTCACTCTCCGCCACCCCCCCGCCCTTCCCAGAGTGGCTGCGGGGGCTCCTGAAGCCCCCGCAGTCACTCTCTGCCACCCCCCCCGCCCTTCCCAGAGTGGCTGCGGGGGCTCCTGAAGCCCCCGCGCTCACTCTCCGCCACCCCCCACCCTTCCCAGAGTGCCTGCGGGGGCTCCTGAAGCCCCCGCGCTCACTCTCCGCCACACCCCCCGCCCTTCCCAGAGTGGCTGCGGGGGCTCCTGAAGCCCCCGCAGTCACTCTCCTCCACCCCCCCACCCTTCCCAGAGTGGCCGCGGGGGCTCCTGATGCCCCCGCAGTCACTCTCCGCCACACCCCCCGCCCTTCCCAGAGTGGCTGCGGGGGCTCCTGAAGCCCCCGCAGTCACTCTCCTCCACCCCCCCACCCTTCCCAGAGTGGCCGCGGGGGCTCCTGAAGCCCCCATGCTCACTCTCCTCCACCCCCCCGCCCTTCCCAGAGTGGCCGCGGGGGCTCCTGAAGCCCCCGCAGTCACTCTCCGCCACCCCCCCCGCCCTTCCCAGAGTGGCTACGGGGGCTCCTGAAGCCCCTGCAGTCACTCTCCTCCACCCCCCGCCCTTCCCAGAGTGGCTGCGGGGGCTCCTGAAGCCCCCGCGCTCACTCTCCGCCACCCCCACACCCTTCCCAGAGTGGCTGCGAGGGCTCCTGAAGCCCCCGCAGTCACTCTCCTCCACCCCCCCACCCTTTCCAGAGTGGCCGCGGGGGCTCCTGAAGCCCCCGCAGTCACTCTCCTCCACCCCCCCGCCCTTCCCAGAGTGGCTGCAGGGGCTCCTGAAGCCCCCGTGCTCACTCTCCTCCACCACCCCCCGCCCTTCCCAGAGTGGGTACGGGGGCTCCTGAAGCCCCCGCAGTCACTCTCCTCCACCCCCCCGCCCTTCCCAGAGTGGGTACGGGGGCTCCTGAAGCCCCCACAGTCACTCTCCGCCACCCCCCCGCCCTTCCCAGAGTGGGTACGGGGGCTCCTGAAGCCCCCGCGCTCACTCTCCTCCACCCCCCCGCCCTTCCCAGAGTGGCCGCGGGGGCTCCTGAAGCCCCCGCGCTCACTCTCCGCCACCGCCCCGCCCTTCCCAGAGTGGCTGCGGGGGCTCCTGAAGCCCCGCAGTCACTCTCCTCCACCCCCCCGCCCTTCCCAGAGTGGCTGCGGGGGCTCCTGAAGCCCCGCAGTCACTCTCCTCCACCCCCCCACCCTTCCCAGAGTGGCCGCGGGGGCTCCTGAAGCCCCCGTGCTCACTCTCCGCCCACCCCCCCCGCCCTTCCCAGAGTTGCTGCGGGGGCTCCTGAAGCCCCCGCAGTCACTCTCCTCCACCCCCCCACCCTTCCCAGAGTGGCCACGGGGGCTCCTGAAGCCCCCGCAGTCACTCTCCGCCACCCCCCCGCCCTTCCCAGAGTGGCCACGGGGGCTTCTGAAGCCCCCGCAGTCACTCTCCTCCACCCCCCCCGCCCTTCCCAGAGTGGCTGCGGGGGCTTATAAAGCCCCCGCAGTCACTCTCCTCCACCCCCCCGCCCTTGCCAGAGTGGCTGCGGGGGCTCCTGAAGCCCCCGCAGTCACTCTCCTCCACCCCCCCGCCCTTCCCAGAGTGGCTGCGGGGGCTCCTGAAGCCCCCGCACTCACTCTCCGCCACCCCCCGCCCTTCCCAGAGTGGGTACGGGGGCTCCTGAAGCCCCCGCACTCACTCTCCGCCACCCCCCCCGCCCTTCCCAGAGTGGCTGCGGGGTCTCCTGAAGCCCCCGCAGTCACTCTCCTCCACCCCCCCCCGCCCTTCCCAGAGTGGCCGCGGGGGCTCCTGAAGCCCCCGCAGTCACTCTCCGCCACCCCCCCCGCCCTTCCCAGAGTGGCTGTGGGGGCTCCTGAAGCCCCCGCAGTCACTCTCCTCCACCCCCCCGCCCTTCCGAGAGTGGCCACAGGGGCTTCTGAAGCCCTGCAGTCACTCTCCTCCACCCCCCCCACCCTTCCCAAAGTGGCGTAGGGGTCCCTCGCTGCCTTGGGAAGGGACTGGGGTGGGATGAGGGAGGCTTTCCACCCCCCTTTCCCAAGGCAGCGAAGGAATTCCTGAGAACACCTTCGCTGCCTTGTGAAGGGACGGTGTGGAGAGGGGGGGCAGGCGGCTTTCCGCGAATAATCAAAACCGCGAATGTGAAAGCCGCGAATGTGGAGGGGCAACTGTATAAAGCAGGATTGGACATGGAGGAAGGTGGCATGAAAATTGGAGGAATAAACATTAACAATCTGAGATATGCAGACTTCACCATATTACTAGAAAATAGTGAAGACTTGGAATGATTACTTAAGCAAGTAAAGGAAGAATGTACAAAGGCAGATCTACAGTTGAACATTAAGAAAGCAAAACATGATGACCAGAGATTATTTACATAATTTTAGACTATGAAGAGATTGAAATAGTTCAAGATTTTCCATGCCTTAGTAAAGTCATTAATCAGAATGGAGACTGCAGTCAAGAAATCGCAAAAAGACTAGGACTTGGAAGGGCAGCTATGAAGGAACTAGACAAGATTCTGAAGTGTCAAGATGTATCATTGAATACTTAAGTTAGGATTGTCCATGCCATCATATTTCCCATTTTTATGCATGGTTGTGTAAGCTGGACAGTGAAAAATGCTGATAGGAAGAAAAACAACTTATTTGAAATGTGGTGCTAGAGAAGAGTTCTATGGATACTGTGGACTGTTAAAAAGAAAAATCAATGGGTCCTAGAGCAAATCAAGGCTAGATTCCCCCTAGAAGCCAAGATGACTAAACTGAAGCTGTTGTATTTTGGCCAGATCATGAGAAGATATGACTAACTAGAAAAGACAATAATGCTTGGTAAGGTAGAAGGTAGTAGAAAAAGAGGAAGACCACATTTCAGATGGATAGTAGACGCAACCAAAGAAGCCATGTTCCTGAATCTGCAAGACCTGAGAAGGATTGTTGATGATAATATGACTCGGAGGTCTCTCATTCATGGATTTGTCATGAGCTGAAGCTGACTTGATGATAGTTAACAACAAAGTAGTAATAGTAGTAGTAGTAGCAGTAGTATCCCACCTTCTTCCCAGAACTGGGATTCAAGGATGCTTGACTAGATGTGTTGTTGGTCTGATCTAGCAGATCCCTTTTTCTCATTCTCTACTAAATGAATTTGCTCTACGTATTTGTTTTCATTACTGAAATCAAAAGTTTCCAGGAGACAGGGCACCTTGTGCTATGGTGATGCTTTGAGTAAAAATGATACCAGTTCAAAGGAATTATTATAAAATAAAAAGACACAGACACACACTTCAAATTTTCTTGTAACATCTAAATGACTAAATTCTGGATTTCCAGGACAGTTGGGAGGACATCAGTATCAGAACCTCCTAGTCAGAGTGGCACCAGCATAGTTGGCTTTGGGATATTGGGAGATGTAATCCAAAAAAGGAAGGAAGGGAGGAAGGAAGGAAGGAAGGAAAGAGAAGAAGAGAAAAGTCAAGGTGTGTTGTTGTTCTTTGCTAATTCAGCAAAAATGATGACCAATAAAAGAACACAAGTACAAATGCAAAACAACAGCAGCCATGTTTGATTCATTCAAGCTGCAGAATCCAGGGTTTCTTAACATTTTGAATGATAAATTTGGAATTTTTAAAAAAGTTTTGTATATTAGCTATTAATTGTATATAGCATGTGATCTGCAGCACTGTGTGATTATAATTATGATAATGATGATGTTGATTTTCATTTAAAAGGAGCCCTGGTGGCTCAGTGGTTAAATGCCAGTACTGCAAGCCACAATGTTATGAGTTAGATCCTAGAGGGCTTCAAGGTTGACTCAGCCTTCCAACCTTCCATAGGTCAGTAAAATGAGTACCCAGCTGGGTTGGGGGCAATTATCTAAAAACATTGTAAACCGTTTAGGGAGTGCTTTGGCAGTGATAAGTGGTATAGAAATATCAATGCTATTGCTATATTGTATTTCCGCTAAGAAGTATATGGTGTTATAGATAGCAGCCATCCCATTTTACCTTCACAACAATCCGGTGGTGTAGGCTAGGCTGAGAGCATGTGACTAGTTGCATGCTCACAGAGAACACCACTCTTTACAGACCAATTTTATTTTTCCAGCGATAAAAAAATCAGGTGTACTTGATTTGTCATACATACATGTGTACATATGTCCTCAATGAGCAATGATCCATCTTAATGAACTCAGCCAAGTTCATACATATAATACTATAACACCTCTGATAATAACCCTCTACTTTAGGAAGCAACACTCCCACTATTATAGTTAATGATCACATGATGTAATGTCATGCTAGGCCTTCAGCACAAGGGACAAAATACCATGACTTCAGCCCCCAGTGCTTAGAAGGAAGCTGATTGTCATCCAATCCTACATCAGATTTTCTTGCTACGTATATTACTAGTTGATGTGAGGGTTGCTGGAGACTGGCCCCAGAAGGGAGTTTCTCCTTTTCTTATGAAGGAGAAGCTAGCTGTTCGTATATCCATTGCTTATTGAGAGATCTTGAGGCCCATTCTGCTTCCTATCAAAAACACAATTCTTCAAATTGACAAGGTGAACATAGTACTCTGCCCACAGTGGTTGATACATAACATTTCTTCTTGCCTGGGGACACCAATGGTCTATTTGGCTCAATGTTGTTGCCATGGGCCAAGGAAGTGTTCATGGTGTACCAGACCAGTATGTTTTACAGCATCAGTAAGCTGATAGGTTTTCCACCGGGTGGCAGAGAGAGATGTTTCATGTTCCTTTCCACTCATTTTTCTTCAGCAAATTAAAGTGATGTCTTCAGCCCCAGCATATGGAATTCCTAGCCAGAGAGGTTGTGCCTGAAAGGCTGTGTTTTGCCTCCAGGGTAAGAGGAGTCACATATATAATAACAGCAACAGAAAATATTATACAAAATGACCTGCCTTACAGTAATTACAATAGAATGAACTTCTGGGCTGGTTTGTTTGTTTCTTGTATGGGAAATAATAAGTTGTCACACAAGCATCCAAATGTCAGTGGAATAATAAGCTGTACTGTAGCACTGGGGCGTTATGTTTTGAGGACAACAGAGGAGCCAAACAGAACAAAACATTTAGCATTTGTGAGTATATTTCTTGTTATTTTGCTCCTTTCAAACATCTAAAATATATTATTATAAATTCTTTACATCTATCTGTCTATCTATTCATCAATCTATCCATCTATTCATCCAGCTATCCATCTCTCTCTATCCCTCTCTTTCTCTATTGTGCTGGAAACCATTAAGGAAAGGGAAATGTATCATTTGACCCCTAGTTTTGTTACACCTCCCTCATAGTTTCCCTCATTTTGAACTAATATATTATTGCATTTTTTGACAGTCACAATTATCCCAAAATGTTTTTTAAAAAGCAGATTCCATCTTCACTGGGAATCAAATTTGGACACACAACCAATTGACACCCACAATTTTTAAAGCTGCCTGAGGCACTCTGCACAATTTCAACAAACATCCAGGACTTCCAGCTGGAGAACTGAGGAATGTGGAAATCAAAATTCTAGGTGGGTTATGTTTTTTTGGTGGGTGGGTGGGGGCTGGGAGAAGTATGTATTCTATGAAACTGGTCCCTAAATGGACCCACCTTCCCCTTGCTGCTGTCACGGTCATCAGTTCAGCTGCTCTCTCTTTTGTAACCAATTGTGCTATCACTCAGCAAGATGAATAGAGGCCACTATGCCTTGTCCCTAGTCTTAGTATTGTTCACTTGCTTTTATGGGACAGGTGAATACATGGTGATAGCAAGGAACAGGACTAACATAGGCAAAGAGCTCCAAGAACTGGTAGCAGGCCTCCTGATGGTGCATGAGCCATTATGCTGCCCCCTGTCAAAATATAGACATCATTTTTACAACACATTTTCCATTGATATGAAGATGGATTCTCAGTAGATTTCTACTCTCACCCCACCTCCATCTTGACACTTCTTTTATACAGGATTTGAGCATTTCCAGACAGAAATACCATTTCAAATTTGGCATGATGTTTAGATGTGGAAGAAGATAGGGGGTTGCTTCAGTAGAGGAGAAAGGGATTTCTCTGTTCTGCACACAAATGGGCATTTCATTATAAACCTGGAGAAGTGGTGCATATCATTGTCCTTCCCCTTTGAAAGGAGAAGCTCTCGAAACTGTATACAACAAAGGAAAACTAAACAGGGAAATCAACATGAATAATGGAAATGGATCACCTGCTCAGGGAGCTAATTTTTCTCCACTCAAAAAGAAGGCAAGGGAGGCATTACTAATACTCATTCCAAATATGCCTTATCATAGATGAATAATGTTCTGGTACGACAAAGGTATTATGTCAATCACACACACACTTAATGTTCTGATGTGGCGACAGTACTGTATCTTTATACCTTTGTTTCTGTCTGGCTCCTAAGTGGCCCCTTTTCAAAGAGTCAGAAAGCTAATAAACTCTCAATGTTTTTATACAATAAAGAGTTCCTTGGCTGTGTGGTTTTAAGTGATTTTGCTAGTAAAAGCAAAACAGCTTTGAGAGAAGCAATCTTGAAATTCCAGTAAGTGGCTGTTGCTTCACATTTTACAGTGTGAACATAAGGGCCAAATTTCTTCTGCACACAACTGATACCTGGTTCTGAACTCCATAAAAGCATAACTGGATTCTTCAAGAAACTTTAAGACTCTCCAGCCTGTGAAGGTTGTATTAAAAACAGTGTCTCATCTATTGACAAGACTCCTCTCTGCTGTCTTTCTGCCAGCAGGCAAAGACATTTTTATTCAGGCAGACCTTTGACTGTTGACTCATGTGGCAGAAAGGTCTTTTAAAGTATTGTGATGTGCTTTTTTTTATTTATTTTAATCATGTCTAAAATCTGTTTTAAAGTGTTTTAACTTAGTGTTTTAATATAATTGCTTATTTACTTGGGGAAATATTTATATATCATTGAATGATGTGGAACCAGTTATTTCAGCTGGACAGAAGATATATTCACAATTATACCTCACTTGTTTTTCATTTAACTGGATACCCTCATTACATTCAGGCCACAGCAGCTTAACATTTCTGGCTATGGTTTTGGAAGAGTTTTAACAAAACAGAAAAGCCAAAGAAATTAAGAGGAAAATGAGGTGAGCTGTGGGAAAATCTTATACTCCCTAAGGACAGGATGGGATGTAAAAGAGAGAAAGAAATACAAAAATTGGATTTAGGAAATGCCTTTACCTTGCTCTCTCAATAGTTCAACCCTCCCTCCATCTTCTCTCTTCCTGGGCCCACCATGTGTTTTGCATCATTGCACACCTTCACCTTCCTTGCTGTCCAACACCCCTCTTTCTACCTTTTTTGGGGGGATCTTCTCCATCCCCCTGTACCCACCATGTGTTTTACCACTATTGTACCATCCACCCAACTTCCTCTGTATCTTGACCTCCCCAAACGACTCCAGCACATCCATCCATCTCTCTCCCCCGCCCCCACCTCTCATTGCATTCTCTCTCCCTGGTCCCTACCCTCCTGAATAGCCCACACTTCCCTCACTTTTTTGACATGTCCTGCAACATACACAGCCTCCACCACCATTGTATTTTCTGTCCTTCCAGGCTAACTATATGATCTGCTGTTCCTTCACTGACCACCATCTTGGTGCTTCATTTTGTCAAATGCTCCAATACATCCAACATCCCCCCCCCTCCTCCTTGATGGAATGAGTTCAGAGAAGGGCCACAAGGATGAGAAGAGGTATGGAAAACAAAACCTATGAGGAAAGATTGAAGGAGCTGGGCATGTTCAGGTTGATGAAGACTGAGAGGTGACACAATAGCACTCTAAATACCTCAAAGGTCGCCACAAAATGGAGGATGCAGGCTTCTTCTCTACTACCTCAGAGGGTGGAACTATGGTTTTAATTGTTTTAAGTTACAGGAGGGTAGATTTTGATTGAACATTAGAAGGCACTTCTCAACAATGAGAGTGATTTGGCAATGGAACCAATTGCCTAGAGAGGTGGATGTCTCTGGATGTCTCCAAAAAGATGCTGGGCAGCTACTTGCTGGGGATACTCTAGCACTGAGCAGGAAGTTTAACCTGATGACCCATAAGGCCCTTTCCCACTCTATGGTTTAATGATGATGATGATGATGATGATGATTTTTCCTCCTCCTCCTCCTCCACCACCACCACCACTACTGGAAGGTTTTGTTTTGTTTTGTTTTGTTTTTAAGAGAAGCAGGGCTTAACATCTTTATTACCACAAAAGTCAAAAGGGGGGGGTCACAATATTCACACTAAATTACCAATTTGTAAAAATGACAAATGCATTAGGCCACAAATCACAATCATGAAGACAATTGCCTAAGGACTTTTTCGGACATCTAAAATGCAATGGAAGCAGCCTCGCCACGTTGCGAGGCTGCTGCACTGCAGGGAGTCCCTTTCGGATGACGCCCGTCCCTGCCGGTACTGTTGCGGTACCGCAGAGACATTTGAGTGTTATATTTTGGCAATTTTTACTCACGAAAGTTGATCATGAGTAAAAATCACTGAAATATAACACTCAAATGTCCCTGCGGTACCGCAACAGTACCGGCAGGGACGGGCGTCATCCGAAAGGGACGCCCTGCAGCACAGCAGCTTCGCAACGTGGCGAGGCTGCTTCTCTTGCATTTTAGACGTCTGAAAAAGTCCTAAATCACTCACAGGAACTCTTTTCTCAGACAGGAAACAGAGAAATTCCTCTCTCCCTTTCCTATTACCAAGACAGTCCCAGAGAACACGATCTATTGTATTCCAAACCCCACATAAACCACAAAGGTCCATTTCTGCCTGTCAGACTACAAACAAATTGCACCCAAAAAAAGCCAGACCTGATTTACTTGACACCATTGTTCAAAAATGTGAAAGTCCTGCAGAGAAGGACAAAAGAGGGGGGGGGAAATACTCTACTGCTTGTTTTCCCCAATTCCCACTATCTCTGCCATTCACTAGACATCTCCCTTTGGATGTGTTACCTGAATTGTGTGGGGTTCGTGGGAACCCACTTGTGGCATTCAAATTATGATGTTCATATGGGGAATTTTAATTAGTTCAACTATGGCAGTGAGGCCATGGAACTATAGGACCTTTGAACCTACAATATGTATACTGGTTCTCACTGACAAGACTCCAAGCCAGGAAGTAAAATAATTTAAAAAAATATTGAAAAATTTTCATGGGATCATTCACACATGCACTCAAACTTCAAGCAGTCACACAAGGCTAACGAAAGATAGAAGGAAGTATTTAAAGGAATAGATTTTGGGATAATGGGCTATACTATACCTGTCCAATGAGCAGAGGTTCATGCAGAGAAGAATACTCAGTTTTCAGGTTGAGGTCGCACAGAAAACAGGCAGAATGATGGCTTGTAGAAAACTCAGCACATTTTGGTTGTGTTTTGGGGTAATATTTATACTAAATATTTACCATTGAGGGATGTTTTTAGAAGGGAGCACTCATTGAATGAGTTTCCCAAAGTGAAACAATGGAAGCTTCAGCTTTGTTGATTGCTCTTAATGGTTGAAATATTAAGACTGATGGGTTGTAGGCAACCTTCACTTTGTGTGTAGGGGAGGTGTGAAGGAAAACTATTTACAGAGTAATGGGTGTTATGGTCACTCAATTGTTTGTGAGTATGACTCACTGCCAGGTGCGTCCAGGAGAATCAACACATTCCACCCTAACTAGAGTCTGAGGGGGCTCTGCATAATTACTTCCCAGGCGTATCTGGGGTATGTCCAAGACCTCTTCTTCGGTTTTGAGCAAACCTCCACTGGTCCCTATATCTGGGCTGTCCTGGTCTACTGTTAACCATGTGAAAAGTGTCAATATAAGTCAAATGATGAAATATTGCCAATTAATGAATTATTGGAAGGGAGGGGGTGTCAGGGCAGGTAACAGATGTAACAATCAAAGGCAAAGGCAAAACTGTCTCTACAGTCTGGTGCTGCAAGGCAGATTTTGTAATAATATCTGCTGATTCATTTCCCCATACCCCTTCAAGGCCAAGTATCCAACATAACCAAATACATTCCCATTAATTTGATCTCTGTATTCACTGTCCAGATTTCATTAATAACAACATTCCTGCAGACCGCTCCACCAGCTTGAATAGACAGAAGTCCAGATACTGGGAGAATCAATATGTGATCAGGATGAACATCTTGTACTCCCTCCAGTGCCAGCAAAATGGCCATCAATTCAGCATTCATTGTTTGCCTTCAAGTCATTTCCAGCTTATGACAGCCCTAAAGGTAACCTATCAAGTGGCTTTCTTGGCAAGATTTCTTCAGAGAGGGTTTTTCTTTGCCTCCCTCTGAGGCTGAGAGAGTGTGACTTTCCCAAGGTCACCTAGTGGGTTTCTGTGGCTGAGAGGGGATTCAAACCCTTGTCTCCAGAGAGGTAGTTTAACACACAAACCACTATGCCATACTAGCTCTCACCTCACCCTTACTGAGATCAAATTGGATAATCTAAATCCTTTGCTAATTCCAAAACTAGGCATACAGTAAGAAGAACTTTTACTACTATCTGTAGAATCCTGAGAACAATCTGTATCAATGGCACAGCAATAATTCCTTTGAAAAATTCATAAACCAAGTCCTTCAGACTAGAAGAGCCACTCCATAGAGACCCCAGGTGATGTAGGTGTATATCCACCAAAGGGGGAATCCATAACCACCCAACGGGAGCTGGGGGCAAGTTTGTTAAAGCTGCAACACTAAACCTTATCTTTATTCAACAATTGTCATATTTGAGCAATGTGGGGAATATGATGAATAAATTTCTCAGGAACACCAAATTCCCAACATCCCTTTCTCTCCTTTCCTCTCTTTTATTGTCCTCTGGTCTCCATTTAGTGGATTTTTCATGGCTACCATTTCCTACATCAATCATCTCTCTGTCAAGCAGAGTGAAAACTTGTAAAAATATCTCACACATCCCTCAGCTGACAGGGTTTTTTTCCCCTACTTCTTCTCCACTCCCCCCACATGCTCCCCCACTCCCCCCTACTTCTCCCCCACTCCCCCCATTAACAAAAGAACCATGAGACAAACTTAAATTATGTGGTAATATAAACAGTTATAAATGTGCTCCTGCATCTATTTGTCTGTTGCAAAGTGGATAACTTTGTGGTTGCTGGGGGTCAGTTTTCATATTGGATTCCCATACAGCCATACTGACACACTCTGGTGCACTGGATATGATGTCATATCACTTCTGGTCACAATTTCTTTTTTATATATATATATATTTATTTTTATTACTTATATCTTATTTCCAGTCGTATTTCAGCGTACAGCGTACTATATACATCTATCCAATATACATAAAATAATATGTATATATAATAATATGTATATATATTTTCCACAGTATATAACAGCTCAAAATGTTATTATATATATAAAAAAAATACTTATTTTATATTCTATGGTCTCCTTTTTCTTCAGCTTTCTCCTACCCTCTTCCCATTTTTCTCCTCTTCCCTCCCCCTTTCTTGCTTCCGTGTACAGTATCACCTGAGTGAGGTATATCCATATTGTCTCTTCATTTATCCTCCCTACCTCCCTTGTTCTTGTATTCTTTATTTTAAATATAGTTGTAGCTTATGCTTAAATGTTCGGTAACTTATTTCAGAAAAATAATACTTATCAAGTCACTTTTAAATTTGAGTTGGTGGCTTTATGAATCCTATTTCAGTTTACCTTCCTCTTCCATCATTTTCCCATAGTTTCTGAATCGGTCGCCATTCCTCTTCTAATTTTTCCATGTTTGCTTTGTTTAACATATAAGTTAATTTGTCGTTTCCATGCATTTCTTTAAGCTTCATCAGCCAGTCATCTGTGGATGGGGTTTCTTTATTTTTCCACTTGGACGCAATTACTAATCTTGCTGCTGTTACCATATACAGTCATCCCTTCACATTCGCGGGGGTTAGGTTCCCCAGACCCCCGCGAATGTGAAAAATCCGCGAATAACAATTGCCCTCCCCCTTCCCCGCCAAAGCGACCACAGGGCCTCCAGAGGCCCTATAGTCGCTTTTCCCCGCTTCCGCCTCCCTCCCCAGGCCTTTCTGGGGCCTCCGGAGCTCTCCGGAGGCCCCAGGATCGCCTCCCCAGCCCTCCCCACCCCGTTCCCAAGCCTTCCTGGGGCCTCCGGAGATGCTCCGGAGGCCCCAGGATCGCCTCCCCAGCCCTCCCCACCCCGTCCCCAGGCTTTCGTGGGGCCTCCAGAGCGTCTCCGGAGGCCCCAGGATCGCCTCCCCAGCCCTCCCCACCCCGTCCCCAGGCCTTCGTGGGGCCTCCGGAGCGTCTCCGGAGGCCCCAGGATCGCCTCCCCAGCCCTACCCACCCCGTCCTCAGGCCTTCCTGGGGCCTCCGGAGCGTCTCCGGAGGCCCCAGGATCGCCTCCCCAGCCCTCCCCACCCCGTCCCCAGGCCTTCCTGGGGCCTCCGGAGCGTCTCCGGAGGCCCCAGGATCGCCTCCCCAGCCCTCCCCACCCCGTCCTCAGGCCTTCGTGGGGCCTCCGGAGCGTCTCCGGAGGCCCCAGGATCGCCTCCCCAGCCCTCCCCACCCCGTCCTCAGGCCTTCCTGGGGCCTCCGGAGCGTCTCCGGAGGCCCCAGGATCGCCTCCCCAGCCCTCCCCACCCCGTCCCCAGGCCTTCCTGGGGCCTCCGGAGCGTCTCCGGAGGCCCCAGGATCGCCTCCCCACCCCTCCCCACCCCGTCCCCAGGCCTTTCTGGGGCCTCCGGAGCGTCTCCGGAGGCCCCAGGTTCGCCTCCCCAGCCCTCCCCAGGCCTTCCTGGGGCCTCCGGAGCGTCTCCAGAGGCCCCAGGATCGCCTCCCCACCCCTCCCCACCCCGTCCCCAAGCCTTCCTGGGGCCTCTGGAGCGTCTCCGGAGGCCCCAGGATCGCCTCCCCAGCCCTCCCCACCCCGTCCCCAGGCCTTCCTGGGGCCTCCGGAGCGTCTCCGGAGGCCCCAGGATCGCCTCCCCAGCCCTCCCCACCCCATCCCCAAGCCTTCCTGGGGCCTCCGGAGATGCTCCGGAGGCCCCAGGATCGCCTCCCCAGCCCTCCCCACCCCGTCCCCAGGCCTTCGTGGGGCCTCCGGAGCATCTCCAGAGGCCCCAGGATCGCCTCCCCAGCCCTCCCCAGGCCTTTGTGGGGCCTCCGGAGCGTCTCCAGAGGCCCCAGGATCGCCTCCCCAGCCCTCCCCACCCCGTCCCCAGGCCTTTCTGGGGCCTCCGGAGCGTCTCCAGAGGCCCCAGGTTCGCCTCCCCAGCCCTCCCCACCCCGTCCCCAAGCCCTCCTGGGGCCTCCGGAGCGTCTCCGGAGGCCCCAGGATCGCCTCCCCAGACCTCCCCACCCCGTCCCCAGGCCTTCGTGGGGCCTCCGGAGCGTCTCCGGGGGCCCCGTGAAGGCCTCCCTGGCCCTCCCCCTCCCTCCCAAGGCCTTCGCGGGGGCTCCGGAGGGTCTCCGAAGGCCCCGCGGAGGCCTCCCCAGCCCTTCCCCTCTCCCTTCCAAGGCCTTCGCGGGGCCTCCGGAGGGTCTCCGAAGGCCCCGTGGAGGTCTCCCCGGCCCTCCCCGCTCCCTCCCAGGGCTTTCACGGGGCCTCCGGTGGCCCCGTGTCGCGGTTTTGTGGGGGCCCGGGGGGGGCCCTCCCAAAACCGCGAGTAATCAAAACCGCGAATCTCAAGTCCGCGAATGTGGAGGGACAACTGTATAATAAAGTCCTCCAGTATTTTTGTTTGAAATTTGTTTCCAGTTCAGATGTTATATTCAACAGGTATAGTTTGGGGCTCATAACCAGTTGGTTGTTATAAATTCTTTGAATCGTTTTGTGAATTTTTATCCAGAATTTCCTGATTTTGGAGCATCCCCACCACATATGATACATTGTGCCAGCATCTTTCTCACATCTCCAACAAAGGTTATTTTTTGTTTTGTACATCCTATTAATTCTTGCCGGTGTTAGGTACCATCTGTTCGTTAGTTTAAAGTGATTCTCCTTTAATGCCAAACACGCTGTGAAAGTATTTGTGATTTTCCACGCTACTTCCCACTCTTCCAAAGTTATTGTTTCTCCTATCTCTTGGGCCCATTTTGTCATTGCATTTGTGATCTTTTCTCCTTCTAGTTCTCTTTCTAATAATAGTTTGTATAATTTGGTTATTCTTTTATTTTCCTCACCCCAGACTATTTTGTCAATTTCTGTATCAGTTATCTCTAGTCCATACTTTTGTTTGTCTTCTTGGAATCTGTTTTTTATCTGCAAGTATTTGAACCAATTCATCTCAGTGCCTTTCTTTTCAATTTCTTCTCGTGCTTGCAATTTGATTCCATCTCCTCTTTTCCAAGCCACCATATCAATTAAATCTTTATACTTCAGCCATTTTTTTTTTGTACTTTCCCATCTTCCCATAAAGGCTTCGTGTGGGGACAACCAGGTTGGGAGTTTGAAATAGAACTGCTTTTTGATCTTGTTCCATGTCCTGTATAACGCTTTCCTGATTATGTGGTTTTCAAAGTCTTTATTTATTTGTACTTTTTCGTAGCCCAAATATGCATGCCACCCGTAACGTAGTCCATATCCTTCTAAAAGTAAGATTCTATCATTGTTCAATTTAATCCAAGTCGATATCCAATTTAAAGCACAGGCTATATAGTAGAGTTTCAGATTTGGGAGGGATGCCCCACCGCACTCTTTACTCGCAATTAGTGTTGACCACTTTATTCTTGCTTTCCTTCCTCTCCAAATGAATTTGTTCAGTTCAAAAGTCCATTGTTGCAATATCTTGTCATTTTGGAGTATTGGTAGGTTTTGGAATATGAACATTACTTTGGGCAATACCGTCATTTTAATTGCATTTACTCTTCCAAATAATGAGAGTTCCAGGTTTTCCCATCTCTTCAGACTCGCTTTAATACCTTCCCATAATTTCTTGTAGTTGTTTTCGTATAAATCAATGTTTCTTTTACTCAACCAGATCCCCAGATATTTAACTTTCTTTTCAATTCTACAACCCGAAATTTCCTTTAGTCTCTCCTCTTCTTTTATGGATAAGTTTTTCGTTATCATCACAGTTTTTTCTTTGTTCAATTTAAATCCGGCCAAACTTCCAAATATATTTATCTGCTCCAGCAAATTCTTGATATTTTCTATGGGGTTTTCCAATATTATTGCTAAGTCGTCAGCAAAAGCTTTCAGCTTGTATTCTTGACTCCTTATCTTTAATCCTTGTATTTGTTTTTCACTTCTCAATTTATTGTTTAAGCACTCTAAGACCATTATAAAGAGCAGTGGAGAGATTGGACACCCCTGCCGAGTTCCTTTATGTATGTTGAATGCCTCTGACTTTTCACCATTTATTATCAATTGTGCTTTTTGCGTTGCATATATTTTCTTTATGCCTTCAACAATAGTTTCGCCCAGTTCCAAATTTCCCAGTACTTTTATCATAAATGTCCAATTTATATTGTCGAAGGCCTTTTCGGCATCGATGAATATTAAAGCAGCTTTCTTATCAATTGCCCTTTCATAATATTCTATAGCATCCACCATTGTCCTTATATTATCTTGCATATGTCTTCCCTTCACGAATCCTGTTTGGTCATCATGTACAATTTCTTTTAATATTTTATTTATTCTGTTTGCCAAGATTATCGTATAAATCTTGTAATCTGTATTTAAGAGTGATATCGGCCTGTAATTTGCTGGGTTTGTTATGTCCTTCCCTTCTTTCGGAATCAAGATGATATTTGCTTCTTGCCAAGTAGTTGGGATTCCCTCTGTCGGGATATTATTCATAACTTGTTGAAGTGGGGTTACTAACTCTTCTTGAAATTTCTTGTAGAATTCTGCAATATATCCGTCTTGTCCTGGAGTTTTCCCCGTCTTTAATTGACTAATAGCTTGTAGTACTTCTTCTTTACTTATGGGTAATGAGAATTCCTTTTTCATGTCTTCCGATATTTCCACACTTAGGTTCTCTTGTATATATTCATTTATTTTCTTTTCTTGTTCTTCCATTTTCTCTGGTCTGGCGTATAATGATTTATAATACTCTACAAAGACTTCTTTGTTTTCTTTTTGTGTGTTATATTTCATGTTTCCCACTGTTAGCTCTGTTATTAATTTCTTTTCTCGATCCTTTGTCAATCGATGTGCCAGCCATTTTCCCGTTTTATTAGCATTTTGAAAATAGTTTTGTTTTGCCCATTTCAGTCTCTTTGCTACTATTTCAACCATATCTGCTTTCATTTCATCTTGGATCATTTTTATGTCCCTTTGAATCTTTTTATTTTGGGGGGTTTTCCTTAATTCTTCCTCTTTCTTTTTCAACTCCTGTGTTAATTTTTTATTTTTTTCATCTTTGTTTCTTTTAATTTCCGCACCTCTTTGTAAAAAAGTCCCTCTTAATGTTGCTTTGAAGGCGTCCCATCTTACTTTGTGCAGTGTTTCTGATTCTTTATTTATTTTAAAGAATTGATTTATTTCTTCCCTTAGTCGGTTTACGAATTTCCCATCTTTTAACATATCCACCTTTAATCTCCATGAGTATTCTCTCTTCCACATTTTTAACTCTATTTCTATGGGGTTGTGATCCGACAGTACTCTATCACATATTTCCATTTTTTGAATGCATGTCAATAGGCTTGATGAGACCCAAAACATGTCTATTCTAGACATTGGTTCATGCACGTCTGAGTAAAATGTAAAGCCTTCCTTATCCTTATATTTTGCAGTCCATACATCGCTTAAATTGAACTCTTGCTGTATGTTAACACATATTTTTGGTAGCTTACCCCCAGATATTTTTTCCGATGATGATGTCCTGTCACGTTTCACTTTCAACACCCCATTAAAGTCTCCGGCCAATATCATTTCATTTTCACTGTTTTCTTTTATCTTTTCCAGTTCCTGATATAATTTCCTATAAAATTGATGTTTCTTTTGAATTGGGGCGTAGATTACAATCAGATTTATTTTCTTGTTTAGCAGTGTCAGTTCCACACCGACATAATGACCTTCTCCATCATTTATGATTTCAGTGGCTTCCAATCTATTACTCACATATATTGCGGCTCCTTTTTTCTTTTTATCTGAACATGTGAGAAACACTTGTCCTAGTTTCCGTCTGGTTAGCAATTTAGAGTCTTTTTTTCTTATTCTTGTTTCTTGTAAACAAATGATATCTGCTTTACATTTTTCTAATCGCTGAAAAATCTGATTTCTTTTTTGAGGCCCATTTAGGCCTTTAACATTCCATGATCTTACCGTTATTGTCATTTTTTTTTCTTCCCGTATTTACTTTATATCTCTTCTTCTTCTATTTCTTCTTCTTGGCTTTGTTGTTCTTTCTCCTCCTCTATGTCTTCCTCTTCTTCTTGTTCCTCCTCTTCTTCCTGTTGTCCTTCTTCCTCTTGATCTTGAGTCTCACTAAAGTCTTCTCTTCTTTGTCTTCCTTTCTCTACATCTTTCAGGTGTTCTTCTCGCTTATTTCTCTTCTAAATCTCTCTTCTGCTTGTTTCTTTTCTTCATTTTCTAATTTCACCAAAAACTCTTCCATTTTTTCAATAGTATTTATTTTATATCTTCTTTGTTGATAAGCAAAGGTTAGCCCTTCTATTCGTTCCCATCTGTACATTATATTTTTCTTTTTTAACTGTCGTGTTAGTTGTTGATATTCCTGTCTCTTTTTCAAAATTTCGTTTGGTATATCTTTAAAAATGTGTATTTCTTTCCCGTCAATCCTTAACTTATTTGTGTAGCTTACTTGTATTATCTTTTCTTTCATTCTTGTTTGATTGAATACAATGACTATGTCTCTGGGGAGTTTTTTCTCCTTTGCTATTATTGAGTTTACGCGGAATAGCTTATCTATACTTCGGTCCATTTCTTCCTGTTTAATTTCCACAAATTCAGCCAAATTTGAGATTATTCTCTACCATGTCTCTTCTCTTATTGTTTCTGGTATCCCTCTTAATTTGATACACTTTTCTCTGTATCTTAATTCCTGTATTAACATATCATTTTTTCCTTTTTCTTGATCTTTAATTGTTGTCTCCAGTTGTTTTGATAGTTTCTCTGTCTTTTCTCTAGCTTCTTCCATTTTTACTTTTATCTCATTTACTTCAATCTTCAATGAGTCCATTTTAGTGTCTAGTTTCTCGATATTAGTTCTCACCTCCTTCTTAAAAATTTTCAGGTCTTCTCTTATCTCCTTTTTAAAATTCTTCAGCTCCTCCAGGATCTGGAGGCCAACGTCCATTTGCTTTGCTGATGTTTCCAAAGAGCCTCTTCTTGATGTTACTACTTGTGTTTGGGTTTGGCTACCGGCTATCTTGGCTCTTGTACTTGCCGCCATTTGTGGGATATACAATTCTTTTACTAAGACTGTGATCTGTTTGACTTTAGTATGAATATCTTAGTTCTTCAGTCTCTATTTACATTACACTTCAACATACCTCATTTAAACAATACCTTTATCTGAATAGATATCACTTCTGAGCACTTTACATTTGCACTTTCACCCTAAGATGTTTTCTTGTATCTATAGTTGTATAATACTTGTATAATATATCTGTTTACATATATATCTTTTAAGTGTAAATATTGTAATTGATTCTTAATTTCTGGATATTTTCCTGAATTATATAACTCAATAAAGTAATATCAATAGAGTAAATCAATATAAGCAAATCAACGTAATTAATTTATATAAATCCATGTAAGTAGTTTGTAGATTTAAGTTTCCCTTCACCCAACCTTCCAGACTTCTTAATTTCAAAAATCAGTAAATAATTAATTAATTCTATTTCATTAATATTTCCAATTCGATAATATTATAGGCGTTTATAAATGTCTAAGACCCCTTTAGTTAATCTTTTCCCCCCACTTGAAAGGGCTACTGCCACTTTAAATGACACTTTTTGAACAGCCACGTTAACTCAGTATCTCGATGTCTCTAGCCTGAACAACCTTGAAAACGCCGAGTCTCCCTCTACAGTCTACTGTCCCACGCCGCGTCGTCCTCTTCTTCTTTTCTTCAATCCTCTTGCTGGATCTAATCCCGAGAGCGCACAGAGATGGTGGCACCAGAAGTTTCAAAGTCTCTTAGCTTCAATTTCGCCCTCTTGTAGGGCTAATCCAATTTATGCCTAAAGTCTGATATATTCTCCGTTGTTACTGTTTTCTATTCTCTGTTGTCACTGTTCTTCCCCCTCGTTTCTCCTCCCTCTCAAAAAACAAATGGCGATTTCTTCGTCCTCTTCCCGGACTAATCCCTTTTAAGCTAATTTGCCACTCCTCTATCTCCGTAACATATACCTCTCAAAAGTTATATTTTTTCTCAATTTCTAAACACACTTTTTAGAATTTAGGTTCAAGTTTAACACAATCAGGCAGTCTCTCGAGCTGGATCTCTCTTTTATTCCTTTTATTCCTTTTTTCTGGTTCTCTGTATCCCTTCTCACAGCACACGTTTCGCTTCGTATCGCCTCTCTCCCCGTCTCGCCTTTTTGCGTTTCCGTTCCCACTGTTCTTTTTCTAGTTTCCCATTCTCTCTTTCACTTTCTATATCCTAGGTGATGAACAGTATTTTAACAGTGTTTCAGCTTAACTGCTACAAAGTTTATTGTTCATTTATTGTTTCTTGCTAGACTTGTTTCCCCGTTCAGTCCAGCCACCATTATCCACACACGCTCCAGCTTACCGAAAGTTTCCGATCTTCGTGTAAAGGATCCCCAAGTAACCTCCAAACCGATGTTATATTCCGATGCTTTAAATTCAGTCTTTTAAATATCTGAGAGCCTGCGAGGGTTTGATCCACGGATCTTCCCAATGCCTCAATGGTTGCCAGTCCTCCCCTGTCGATCAACCTTTCCCTCCACCAAAACCTCCGTTTCTGCGGGGTTCAAGGGATCAGACCGGGATCTGCCAGCCCCACTGGGTTGTAATCATTCCTCGATTACACCACTGTTTGGGTAGTTCCCCAAATTTGAGGCACGGGATGGACAAAACTCGAGCGGAGCCCTGTCTCGAGGTCCCTTTCCCCTCGGCTCCCAGACCGGAAGTCCCCTTCTGGTCACAATTTCAGCCACTGTTCAGTTGGGTGGGGAGCCAAACTATAGTGTCTAAGTGACAACCCTTCCCCCCAATATTTGAGCCTTAAGTGCACAGTCCTCCTCCGTCCTCCTCCCGACCTTCTCCTGATCTTCCTCCATGCTGCTCGCACTGCTTTTTACTGACGGAAATCCTCCATGAATAAAAAGCAGCATGAGCAGCATGGGGGAAGGTCAGGAGGAGGTCAGCAGGAGGAGGGGAGGAGGAAGGAGGACTGTGTTGTCTGAAATGGGGCTATGTAAGAGTGACAGCCCCGTTCTTCTCCCGACCTCCTCCTGAGTTTTTTCAACCATTTGAAAAAGTCCTATCTCTCTATCTGTTGGTTGATTTGCAATTATAGTTGGTGGAAGACTATAGAATTCTATTTACTATAGTCTAGTAAAATTCTAGCTTCTGAATGACAAATTGGATCTGTGTGAGATAATTCTGTGAATACTTCTTCTGACAGAAATGAGTGGGACACAAAAATCCTTATAACATAGGAATCACTGCTCAGCAATTTATCAAACGTATAGAGGATTTCCTTGTACAACTAGCCTTAATAGAGTACGTTATTATTTTTAATTCAAATTTGACAGATATATATGGCATGCTTTCCAAAAACCTGGGGGGAAAAACATCAAAGCACTCATTGTTAGCATATTTTCACTTTCTATTGCTCAGGCAATGTTTGTTGGATCAGTCTGAAATCTGGTCCATTTATAGACCTCTACAGATGGATCACAGATGCCAAGATTCAAGCTATGGTTATAATGGTGGAACAACCTTTCCCACTTCCTCCCTTCCTTCTTCTCCTTCTCTCTCTCTCTCTCTCTTTTTCCTTTTGGTATCTCATCTTAACTGAAGTGGCATTCATGTGAAATATGATAGAATCTGGAGTCTTATCAAAGATACAGCTATCTGAAGGTCTCTGTGGCACCATGCAGTGTGTGTGGGGTGGGGAGCATGTGCTTATTTTAAAAAGAAAAGCATAAAATGTTTCAGCTTCTGACTTCTTTAATGGTGTCCACTGCCCATTCTATTAGACATAATCATAATTTATTATGTTTCATTAAATCAACATGAGTTCTATAGTATCCTACTAAGATCCAGATTCTACCTGAAAATGGTGTTGTTAGTTATTTTTAAAACTCTTTTATAGAGATATTGGATATTGCTATCCAACTCAAGCTTCATGAAATGAGGCAGATTACACACCTAAGTAAAGATAATAACCATTATAAATTGTATTTGAATTATTCACAAAGAAGTGGATAGTTTGTGTTTTTGGTTTTATCTCCTTTGCATTCACATAGTCAAGTTATATTGAATCTTTCTTTTTTCTTGTTTATGAAATGGAATGACAAACATTTCCAATTTTACCTTGAACTGAATACTCAGAAATTGTAGCTTCAGTGATGACAATGATGATCTGGCATCATTTTTCCTAGTGAGACTGAATCACCCTTCATTACAGAAAACATCAGGGCTACGTTTAGTCAAGTGTAGGAAATTGTGGAAGAGTCTTGTTATTATTGTTAGGAAATCATTACATATTCAACACAACAGTTTAAGCTGTTGAAATTGTCAACATATTCCAACAACATATAGATAGCAAATAATTTTGCAAGCATATCAGTTCTAGTAGGTTGTCCTACTCATGCTAGGATGCTCAGCTTGGGCCATGGATCACATGAAATCTTTTTTCAGTGCTTAACCCTAGAATGAATGAGTGTGTCTGTATGTGTGTGTGTGTGTGTATTTCTCAAGAGAGGACGCTCCTGTGGGAAATAAAAAAAATCCAAAAAATGAAACAAAAAAAAATCACATAAAAAGTAAAAGAAAACACAGAAATACACTAAAAAAAACTTCCAAGTAACTTGAGGAGGGTCATAAAAAGTGTGTCACTTACCTGTGTCATGATGACCTGTCAGTCATCACGGAATCCTCATCACAAACTCACAGTGAACACCTAATAGAAAGTTCCACTCCTTATTTGGTCTGTTAAGGGGATGGGAACCTCACTGAATAAACATCACATCACCTGACTGGAGAAGCAATCACAGTTGGCGATACAGAGCCAATGAGAGTGGCTCTGTGAAGACTTTAAAAAGTTATGTTTTTCCTTTGTTCTGGGTGATATCAATGTTTGAAGAGCCAACCTTTCTCTCAACAGCTTAATACCATCTAAACAGGCTTTAAAATGATATCAGACTTCAAGAGGAATTTCCTATTCAAACAGGACTCTGGACTCTGAATCCCATCACAGAGACTGCGGTATCCTGCCAGACTGTAAGTTACCTTCCATTTAGCAGCTTAGGGAATGTATAGTTAAGAGTGCGTTAGTTTTTATGATTTTATTTGTAGTGCTCCAAATGAATGTAAAACTTTGTAAACTCTTAAGTTGGAGCTTTGGGAAAGTCCTACTCTCCCCAGTAACGTAGAACTCTGGAACTGAATAAAGCTTTCTGTTATTTCATAACTTCCCTGAATCACCTGCCTTCTTGGTCAGCTATCAGAAACTTCTCTAGGATAGAGAAAAGGGTTATTATTGTTTTCTTTAACACAGCCTGTCTGGTTTCTCACTGCACCAGACGTGAAAAGGGGCAAACTCAGTGAGTGGTGGTGGCCTGCCTTATAAAAGGGATTTCTAGACTAGAGAAACCCTTGAGAGTGTGTTTTCAGGTTGTATAAATAAGCTGGAAGCCTTCTCTTCCTGCTGAAAGAGAAGGGCCAGTTTATGACAACCTGGATGTTGCGATCTCACCTAGAAATGTTCTGGCCGGACCGGCCATTGACGCTGCATGCACATGAGTTAAATAGCACAAGGTTTCATAAGCTGGCAATGCCAGCACTAAATCACCATGGGGAAATCTATTGCCAGCCTTAGCCATCAATAAAATAAGATGGGTTTTGTCTAGGATATAAATGAGAAAGGGTGACATCATCTGATATGTGCTCCCTTTTGTGTTTATATGGCATTGTTATGACACTGTATGTAGTGTGTCTGATAAAGCCCTAAGTTACGTACACCCTGAAGGGAAATATTAGGTATATAAACCTCTTCCAAAATTCTCTCAAGTGTGCAGAGTTCCCCTGCTTCTTGAGTCCACATCAGCTGTGTCACCGTTCCTGCTTCTGGACCCCCACTCTGTTGTTTTCTCCACCATCACGACTCCTCTGATTGATACAGTATCACCCAACAAAACTCCCTACACTCTACCCCCCTATCCAAATAGTTCCTACTACGTTTGTTAACCTTGTGTGAGTGCTTGAAGCCTGAAAGTATGTGTGAATGTTGTTATTGTTATTTCCTTAATAAAGATCATTTAATTGTACCTTTTGGGTTAAAGTCTCCTCCTGAGTAGCCATATACATGGGTCTGAAAGATCCTGCTCATTACCCCCTTTCGTATTGCTAAGTATATTAATTCCCCATCTTAATATTAGTTACTCACTAACAAATTAGTGAGTAACTAATATTAATATCAGGGTCCCAATGGACCCTGAGCATTTCGAATAACAGGTTTAACCATTGTTTTAGCTGTATTTTGCTTTAACCTGTATTGTAAGCCATACTGAATCCCATATAGGGAGAATGGTGAGATATAAATTATATAAATAAATAAAACAATTAATTCTGGCTAGGCGTGGCAACCTGTGCACTGTGTGAGAGGTGGGAATTATGTGTTCCTCCAAATGTTGATAGACTGGAATTCCCAACGATCCCAGCTATTGGCTACATTGGAAATGTTTGTGGAAATTTGCATTCCAGCAGCAACTATTCACCCTGAGGTGGGCTGAGAAGCAGCACTCTCATAGAACAATAGACATGGAAGAGAGAAATAAAAGAAACAAAGTCTCTCCCTCCTCTCTTTCTATTACATATCCTGTTCTCAACTCGTTAAGGACAAGGCCAAACAAGGAGTTGAGAACAGGAAATGTAACTGAAACGGTGGCAGTGGGGTGGGGAAAGTTTTGAGAAAGCCATTCACATGGAGCAAAGGACTCAAACTACAGGAAAAGAGATTCCACCTAAACATTAGGAAGAACTTCCTGACAGTAAGAGCTGTTCAGCAGTGGAATACACTGCCTCAGAATGTGGTAGAGTCTCCTTCTTTGGAGGTTTTTAAACAGAGGCTGGATGGCTATCTGTCAGGAATACTTTGATTGTGTATTCCTGTATAGCTGGTGGTTGGACTATATGGCCCTTCTGGTCTCTTCCAACTCTATGATTCTAAGTCTGGATCCCAGCAATGATTGTCTTTGAGCTTGTCTAGACCTATCAGCGTATTCTGGCCCTGGTTCAGCCCATGCCCCATCCCATTACCTACACGAAATGAGATGGATTCCATACCTGCATGCTGGGCTGTATCTGCAGCCCCCAACACTGCTGGTGTCTCTCTGAAACAAGCATGCCTTGGTCACATGCTGAGGAACTCATTCCTAGCGTCAGAGATACACCAGCGGTGGTGGCTGCAGATATGGGCCAATGTGCAGATATGGATGCCTGCATTTCTGCAGAGCCCATTCTGAGTTTTCTTGCATGAAGCAGCTTTCCCCAGGTATTTCAATAAAAGGGTATAAAGGGCTTTATCCCATTACCCCCCCACTGCCAACAATCTTTGCCCTGGGTGTCATCAGGACTGCCCGGTGCAAAACAGGGCAAAAGATCTGTGTCATTTGGACTGCAGGGTCCCAAGATGGGGGCAAAACAGCCTGTCTAGACAACCTCATCAACATTTAGTAGCAGGGTTTCTGGCAGGACCTGCTAAGTAGATTTTGCTGTCTGAGGCAGAATAGTACCTGCCAATGTAGTAGCTCCCCAAACAAGCCACATTAGTTAGGCAAATGGGACAGAAAATCCCACAAGTGGCTCTGCTCAGTCATTAGAATAGTACTGGCAGCATTTTATGGCAGTAAAATGACATTTTTAAAAACCCAACAAGCTGCTGCACCTTCATGGCACTCAACCTGAGGCAGCCACTTCAACCTTGCCTAATAATAGGTCTGGCCCTGCTTTCTCATGAGCTGTCTATGAATTTTTAGAGCTCCCTCTCTCCAATTCAGTAGCAACTCCAGTGTCACTTGATAAGTCAGTTAATTGAAATTAGAATTAATCACACCTCAGATGTGGGTGAAACTTTTAAAACTGTCTCAGATGCAGCACACAGACCTACTGTCATCTGGAGGGAAAAAACGAATGAAATACCGTAATGCATATGCACATATCTTTGCAAATGCTTAGGGAGAAGGCAATTTCTTGACATGATAACTATAGTCTAGTCCAGGAAGAGGGAAACTTTTTCTCCCCTATGAAAGACTGTTGAGCCATGGGGCAAGTCAAACCTTCTCCACAGCCAATGATTTATTTATTATTTATTTATTGCATTTATACCCCGCTCTTCAGCCACAAAGGCTATCAGAGTGGCTTACAAATGGTCAGTTTAACAGTTCCCTGCTCTCAGGATTACAATCTAAATAAGATGACAAGTATTTGGAATATTCCATAGGAACTGCATTCTCTGTTTCACCAGATTTCTCCTCCTCCTCCTCTCTCCCTCCCCCCCTCTCTCTCTCACACACACACACACGAAGCAGAAAGAATTCCCTGATATGTGGTCCAGAGAACAGCAGTAGGCATACAACATCTAGAGATGCTTTCTATATTTTTTAAAAAGCTATCATAGAGTGGAGGGTGCAGTTTTTTTCACTGCTGCCCCATAGGGTAGGTCCAGGCCTAATAGCTTTAAGTTACATGGAGGTAGATCTTGATTGAACATTAGAAGGAACTCTTGACTATAAGAGTGACTTAGTGATGGAACAAATTCCCTTGAGGTGCTGGGGTTTTTTTCCCTCCTTTTTCTCTGGAAGTCTTTAAAAAGTGACTAGATAGCCACCTACTGGGGATGCTGTAGCCGGAGTTCTTGCATTGAATGAGTGGCTTGATGTCCTATGGGACCCCTTCCAATTATTTGATTGTATGATTCCATGGGATCAGCATGATAATGAGAATCTAATTAAACAGAGTGGAATCCAAATCATGTGGCAACTGCTAGCAAAAAATCCTAGCTAGCAATGGCAAAAAATCCTAGCTAGCAATGGCAAAAAATATGAGAGTTGCAGTCAAACAACATCTATGGAGCCACACACAAACCCAGCTCTTGAAAAAGACCAGCCATACTGTTGCATGTAACTTGCAGACATTAGCTTTCCCACTCTAGTGTTATTTAGCACCTCCTGTACATCATTAAATGATAAACCTAAAAATGAGTTTAGCACAGGCTCTTTACCATCTTGAATTCTGCAGTTCAAAATTTTTTATTTGAAGCAAATGATTCTTTGAAGCTGATTCTGCTGCACCTGTGTGTCGTGTTTGTGCCTATTTCTCTAGAGGATAAATGGTTTGAGCTAGAGAGATGTGTCTGGAAAAAAATTGTATTGTATGCAAAATGAACCTCATTGAAATGCTAGTTTGGAATGTTAGTAGCAACAGATTGTTTAGTGAATAATTAACAACAGATATGTACGGAGATATTTAGTCTGTATAGCCCTCAATTAAAGCATTTACGCAAACAAATTCCATTTATTCTTGACAGGTTTATGAGAGTAACAAATATATTTTAATTACCTTTATGATTAATTTTCCTCTTAATTCATCATTGTGGTTATCTGTATCTAGGCAAAATGGATGGCTATCGTATTCACTCTGAGTAAGTGATGTGACATACCCGAACACAAAACTTAATTGTGTTTGTGAAGTAAAATAAATAATGCACAGTAAATTGTTCACTGCAGAAGGTGGAAAAATCTGTTAGTGTCATTCCCTGGCAGATGACCCCATTTCTTTACTCTCACCCCAGAACTTTGGAGTAGCTAGGTACACATAACTAGGTCCTTGCAACATGTTCCTTTTTTCTAATAACAGACGCCCCCCCGGATCTGCAAGAATGGTAGATCCAGGGGAGGTGTTTTAATGACGGGCAGGGATACGAGGACAAGGAGTGGCCAGGGAGTAGGCAAGCCCTGGCAGGGAGGAGGCAGGGGCAGAGTTCAGTCTGGCCTATTTAGCCCTTTGCCACCCCTGGCCTCCTCCTCTTTTCTTCTGGAAACGGAAACATGATCTTCTGGATCATGGATCTGCACTGGATCATGGGACTAGTTGAGTTTGACTGGGCTGTGTTTATTTGGGCTGGGAGGCCAGGCAGCCCAGCCAGGTGTGCATGGTGCATGCTGAATGGTGCATGAGTGTGGTGATCAGCCAGTCCTCCGTTTTTGTTTTTTCTTGCCCCCCTCCTCCCCTTTGCTTCTCCTCTGCTCCACTCGCTTTCTCCGCCACCAGCACTGGGCTCTGTGGCAGCCTCTCCTTCACTCGGCAGTTTGCTGTGTTTTCTCCCCCCACCTCACTTATCCTCCTCCCTCCCCCTCGCTTCTCTTCGGCTCCGCTTCGCCTGCGGCCATTACCGGCATGGGGGAGGCGGCGTGGCTTCGCATGAGCATCACTATTGGGGTAGGGGGTGCAGCACAGGTGGGCGTGGTTGGGCATTTTGAATTTATTTTGCATTTTGAATTTTTGTACCATCCTTTGCATTTGAATTATCTTGCATTTCGATTTGTCTTGCATTTTGATTTGCCTTTTGATTTATCTTCCTTTTTTGCATTTTGAATTTATTTTGCATTTTGAATTTTTGGTTTCTAGTAAATTTGGTTGTGCATTTATTTGCTTTTGAATGTGTATCATAATTTGCATGTTGACTATATTTTGCTTTTCGAATTTTACCTTTTGATTTTATTTCGATTCATTGTATATTTTGCATATTCATTTAATTAATTATTCATATATCCAATTGAATTTAATTCTGTTTCTGCATTTTTTGCTTTTATTTCTGCAATTTCTTACATTTAATTAATTATTCATTTATCCAATTGAATTTAATCCTGTTTCTGTATTTTTTGCTTTTATTTCTGCAATTTCTTACTTCTGGTTTCCATTCTTTAATACATTCAATTATTTTACCACTGCAAGTTAATTCTCGTTAACATTCTTTAATTCATTCAATTTTACTGCTGTAATTTAATTTTGGGTTTGCTGTTAATTTGTATTTTAATTCTTTTTGCACTTCTTAATTCATTCATTTAATATAATGTTATTTAATTTCCTCCTTCAATCATTTCCTGCATTTACTCTGTGGTTGTTACTTGATTGCTTCCTGTGCTTGCTTGGATACTTTAATCCCTTCAATTGAATTCTGGTTTTGATCCTCACCTTGATTGCTTTGCCCTCTACTTACATTTGCTTTGCTTAATCTGTATCTGCTTTAAGTGCTTTGGGTGTACCTGCTTTAAGTGTTTTAAGAGTTTCTTGTTGAGCACCACTATGGCCCCCAGGAAGGGGAAAGGGTTGTATAGGGTAAAGGGCCTGCCTCTAAACCTGCACCCCCTCCTCCAGACAAAGAGACTGTTAACGAGGGTGTTTTGCAAAAGATTCTAGAACGTTTGCAGGCTTTGGAGGATGCACGTCAGCCAAGGCCAAAGCAGCCTGCTAGGGAGAATGATGGGGGGTTGACCAATGATGTTGCTAATCAACTTCTTGCTCATATCCAGGCCTTAGAAGAACAATGGGATACAGCAGCAAACTGTGATGACATGGATGAGGTTGAGTCTCCCAGAGAAGGAACCAGTGGGACCCTGATGATGACTCCTCTTGCTCCGAGTGAGTTTCACAATGATAACACTGACACATGCTTGGCCATGGGGCCCACCTGAGCCAGGCAATAAAACTCATGTACCTAGCACTCCACCAGGGATCCCGACCTCTACTATGTTTGGCTGGTACCCAGGAACAGGACTGCCATTTATGTCCACATATGCATTTAATCACCTAGGTTCCCCAGTGATGCCAGTGATACCGGTGGGTGGCCAAGCATCTTTGTTTCGACCCCACACCCCTTTGGGTTTCAATCAGGCACCTGCTTTGGGTGAACACTTGGCTACTGCTACCAAGGAACAAATCTTGAAGGGGGGATATGTTGACATATTCTCACTGCTTTATAGAGAGTTGGATAAGAAGGAAAAAGAGGAATTAGATGACAGGGAGAAAGAAAAAATTAAGAAATGACACGTTGACAGAACCTGGTCTAATTGGTTAGCGGGATTCCTGATATATGCTGGGGTGGTATCTCAGAGCCAGCCTCATAAGGCCTATGCCCTTATTAGATACCTTGATATTATCTACAGGGTTTAAGTGGATTTTTCTGGTCCTGCTTGGCTTCAATATGATGAGTCTTTTAGATTGATGGCTGATTCTTACCCATCCTTGAGGTGGGATGTTATTAACTCACATCTGTGGTTGCACGTTATGTCCCCGAGCCAACCCATACTTGGTGAACGGGCACAAAGCGGTCATTTACTGCAGAATGCCAAGCCAGGTAACTTTTCCCGGCAACCGGTCCAGTTGTCTCAGACTTCTAATCAACAGTGGCGGCTCTTGGGTTGGGTCACTAAAGGGGCATGTTCTCGCTGCCCTTGCCTTTTTTGCCACGAGTGCTCCATCTGTGGCATGGGACATTCTTTTCGGAACTGTCCAAAAGGGAAGGGTCAGTCCAGTAGGGACCAGCAAGGGGGTAAGAGTGGTGCCAACAACCCTGCTCCTCAGGGAAAAGGGCCCCAGTTCAATTAAATTGGACAGTATTGCTGCCTGGCTGTGTGTATACCCTGACCAGTCAGCAGCATGTTACTTATGGGAGGGGTTTCAGGATGGTTTTCTTATCCCTTATAATGGTGACCCCAAGCCTTACAGGGTGGCAAATTTAAAGTCTGTGCAAGGATTAGAACATATAGTTAGACAAAAATTCAAAAGGAAGTGGATGAAGGCAGGGTCATCGGCCTTTTCCTTATTCTGCCCTCTCCTAATCTGAGGGTCTCCCTATTGGGTATTGTCCCTAAAAAAGCTCCTGGTGAGTTCTGCTTAATCCATCATTCATCTTACCCAAGAAGTCAGTCTGTTAATGATTTCATCCCACCAGAATTGTGTACTGTCCATTACACCTCTTTTGATACAGCCATTAAGATTGTCAAACAGCATGGCCCTGGGGCTGAGTTGGTGAAGTGTGATATCAAATCTGCATTTTGCCTCCTGCCAGAACATCCTGAAGATTTTGAATTACTGGACTTCTCATTTGATGGATTTTTCTACATGGACTGGGCTATGCCTATGGGCTGCTCTGTCTCGTGCTCCACTTTTGAGAAGTTCTGTAGTTTTTTGGAATGGGCATTGAAGCAACAAACAGGATTCGCAGGGGTAGTACATTACTTAAATGACTTCCTTTTTATTGGCAAATTCAGCTCTGGAGTATGTCGCTCTCTCCTGGAGCAGTTCCATTCTCTCATGGATGAATTCGGAGTCCCTCTAGCACACGAAAAGATGGAGGGTCCCTCACACCAATTGGTTTTCTTGGGGATTGAAATTGACACTGTCAATCAATTCTGCAGACTTCCCTTGGGTAAAATAGATGACCTGTTGGCCAGACTGATGTACTTTTGGGGCTGCAGGAAAGCCACACTGAAGGAATTTCAAGAATTAATTGGCCATCTCAATTTTTCTTGTAAAGTAGTGGCTCCTGGAAGGGCTTTCCTTCGCCGACTCTGTGATGCCACCGCAGGTGTTTTGAGACCAAACCATAGAATTAGAATCATCCATGAAATTAGATTGGACTTAGACACATGTTATAACTTCTTAGAGCAGTATAATGGTGTGTCCTTCTGGAGGGAGGAGTTGCAGGTGTGGGATGCCTTTAAGGTGGAATCTGATGCATCTGGCTCCTTAGGTTTTGGGGTCTACTTTGATGGTAGGTGGTGAGCTGAACGTTGGCCACGGGATTGGTTGGATTCTGCAGTCATGTCTGATCTGATGTTTTTAGAACTCTTTCCAATACTGGTGGCAGTCAGATTGTGGGTGGCAGAATTTGCCAATTCTGCGGTCCGATTTTGGTGCGACAACATGGCAACAGTACAGGTTTTTAATACTCTGACCCCCAAGTCGAAGCGGGTCATGGTGCTGGTGAGGGTATTCACACTACTTTGTTGAAGTATAATATTTTGTTTACTGCTAAGCACACTGAGGGGATGGACAACGGCATCTCTGATGCTCTCTCCCGCATGCAGATGGAGCGCTTCAGGCAATTAGCCCCGGGAGGCGCCGAGATGCCAGAGCCAATACCAACAGATTTGTGGGAGCTTGGATGTGCAAAATAATTAAGGCCATCAGCCACTCCATCACTCCCAGCACACGGAAGGTGTATAAGAGGGCCATCCAGGAGTTTTTTTAAGTTTCGGACCAGTATGCAACTTGACAACATGTGGCCAATACCCGTCCCCCATCTGCTCCACTTCTGTGTAGTCTTGAGTGATAGGGGACTTGCCCCACAATCCATACGGTCCAGGTTGGCAGCCTTGGCCTTCTGCAGTAAGGCCCAGGGGCTGCCAGATACTACATCAGATTTTAGAATTCGGAAGGCGTTGGAGGGTTGGGTGAGGGAATGTGGTAAGACTGCTGACAATAGGCAACCCCTATTGCCAGCAGTTCTTAGAGAGTTGTTCCAGGTTTGGCCCTCCATTTGTTCAATGCCCTTTGATGCTGTTCTGCTCCACGCTGCATCCATCACAGCTTTCTTCGGTGCTTTACGCATCAGTGAGCTGGTTCCATCATCTAGACTGGACAAGTCTGGCCTGGCCCTTAGTTTGGGGGATCTCTAATCAAGTTACAATTCAGATTCGGTGCTCCAAAACTGATCAGCTAGGAAAAGGGGTGAGAATTGTGCTTCGGGTATGCCAGGACAGGACCTTATGCCCAGTGGCAGCCCTACAGGAGTATCTCAAACTGTGCCCCTCTCAACCTGGACCCTTATTTTGTCATGTGGATGGTTCTCCCTCACCCGTTATCAATTCTGGGCACTCACTAATAATGCGTTGGCACGCCTGGGGTTGGGGGGAGTGCGCTTCTGCACACATTCTTTTCGGATTGATGCCACCTCTATGGCTGTGGCAATGGGCATGTGGCCGGAGGTAATTAAAAAGCTGGGCAGATGGAAGTCAGGAGCTTATAAGGGTTACGTTTGACCTATTTGCTACTAACGTGGGCTATGTGTCCCCTTGCAGCTGTGGTATAAGTTTGACCTCTATGTGTTCCTTTTGACCTCTATGTGTTCTCTTTCAGATGTATTCAGGTACCGGGTATTCATATGTGGCCACAGCTTTGTTTATTGGGCAGCACACTATGCCAGAACCAGCCACCTGGGTCCTCATCTGGGTCTCGGTGAGACCGCCACGATTGAATGGCTGGGCAAGAGGGGTCTGAAGTGGAATGGTTTAATCAATTTGCTGTTTCAGGAGCGTCGTGAACCTCCTCCTCATCTTCCGGTGTTACATCTTGGAGGAAATGATCTGGGCCTCCTGAAAGGCAGAGCACTGATCCTTCAGGCCCTTGCTGACATGTGGTATATCAAGGCGACATGGTCACATGTGTGCTTGATCTGGTCTGACATCATTCCATGGCAGATTTATCCCGGGGAGGGGGATACCAAACAGCTGGATATTGCCCAGAAGAAGGTCAGCAAGGCGGTTCACCTGGCAATGGATAATGGCCTGGGCCATTTCATCCAATATCCGGGAATATCATATTGATTCCCGGATCTCTACAGGGTTGATAGTGTCCACTTATCAGACAAGGGGATCCAGTTATTTCTTGAGGGTATGTGAGCTGGGGTGAGGGCCATTTTGGCCTCCCTAGTGGGGGATAGGGGCTAAATAGACACTTGCCCCTTATCTGTGGCAGGGAGTGGGGAGACAAGGATTCGGCATTCACCTATGGCAACCTCAATTTGAGTGGAAGGATGGACCATACTGAACTGCACCAGCATCTGAACAGATGGGGTGCAGCAAGGTAGGTGATCCTTGGGGCCAGCATCAGGTCGCAATCCTCTTCAGAAGCTATATGGCTTGAAGATTTGTGGTCAGATGCGGGCCTCCCAGCAGATGGCACCCGGGGGGCACCCCAGACACTGGGATTCCCCCTGTGGCTCAGGTGATTCACCCAGGGAAGCTGGGGGACAGGTCAGAGATGACCGTCCACTGCAGCCGGTCCCGCATTGGGTCTCCCCTTGTAGGTTCGCATACACTAAGAAATGAATAACTAAATAGATAATATAGATAAAGTGGCCCATATTTCAACCCAATTGTCTGTGTCTCGTTATTCCATGCGTCAATCATTAACAACGGACATAACTATATTAAAGTAGATTTATAACATAACAAGGAATAAAATCAAACTGTAACTAACTTTTAGTTATGCTTATTATTATGGTGAGGTGACCTCATTGCTGCCATATGCTGTGTTATGGGTACTGACATGCCAGTGAAGTGAATGGGAGGGATATGGACCACAGAGAATATTGTACAAAGAGCTTTTCCATCACAGGCCAGCAATTTGTAGCATTCAATTTTACTTTGTTGTTTTTTTAATGAAAAAAAATAGTTTGAGAGTTTTTAAATTCTGCCATTGCTTACTTCTAACATTAACTTTCAAAACTCTACACTTTCCACTCCATATTCCTGATTTGTCAAAGGTGAATGTAAAGATTTCAACTGCAGTTTGTTAGGGTGTTTATAGAACAAACACCAGCACCCCACATTGCCGTTGGCAAATCTGTGCTCAAGTATGTTCAGCAGTTCACCTACCTGGGAAGCATCATCTCCTCAGATGCCAAGAGTGACAAAGAGATCGATCACAGATTAGCAAAGGCATATAGCACATTTCGAAGACTTCACAAAAGAGTCTGGAGTAATAAACACCTGAGGCAAAGCACAAAAATCAGTGTGTATAAAGCCATTGTACTGTCTATTCTCCTTTATGGATCTGAAACTTGAGTCACCTATTGCCACCACCTACGACTCCTCAAACGCTTTCATCAGCACTGTATACGCAGAATCCTAAATATGCACTGGACTAAATATGTGATGATTGTTGCTGTCCTTGAGCAAGCAGGGATCATCAGCACTGAGGCCATGATACTGAGAACACAGCTGCACTGGGCACGGCACATTTCTAGGATGGAGGACCATCGCCTCCCCAAAATAGTACTCTACAGTAAACTCACCACGGGTCAGCATAAGAGAGGTGCTCCAAGAAAGCAATACAAGGACTCCCTGAAACAACATCATAGGCTTGGCCAAATTGATCACCAACAATGGTCCTCCCTGGCCTCACATTGGGAGGCATGGAGATGCACTATCCACAATGCTGCAGCTTTATTTGAGAGAAATAAACAGCTGGATATTGCCCAGAAGAAGGTCAGCAGGGCGGTTCACAGGGCAATAGACAATGGCCTGGGCCATTTCATCCAGTACCCAGGACTTTCAAACAAATTCCCGGATCTCTACAGGCTTGATGGGGTCCACTTGTCTGATAAAGGGATCCAGTTATTTCTCAAGGGTATGTGAACCAGGGTGGGGGCCGTTTTGGCCTCCCTGGTGGGGGATAGGGGCTAAGTAGACATTTGCCCCTTATCTGTGGTGGGAGTGGGGAGACATGGACTCAGCGTTCACCTATGGCAACCACATTTTGGATTGAAGGATGGACCTTACTGAACTGCACTAGCATCTGAACGGATCGGGTGCAGTGAGGTAGGCCATCCTTGAGGCAAGTGTTAGGTTACAATCCTCCCCAGAAGCTATACGGCTTGAGGGTTTGTGGCCTGGCACAGAGCCTTTCAGCAGATTGTGCCCGGGGGGAGGGCATCCCAGATGTTGGGATCCCCCTCGGGGCTCAGGTGATTCACCCAGGGAAGCTGGGAGACAGGTCAGAGGCAACCGTCTGCTCCAGTCAGTCCCGCACTGGATCTCCCCTTTGAGGTTCGCATACCCTTGGAAATAAACAAGTAGGTGAGATAAAATAAAGTGGCCTGTATTTCAATGCAATCTTCTGTGTCTTGTCTCGTTATTCCATGTGTCAATCATTAAATAGCAATAGCAATAGCACTGATATTTATATACTGCTTATCAGTGCTGAAGTACTCCCAAAGTGGTTTACAATGTTTTTTAGGTAATTGCCCCCAACAAACTGCGTACTCATTTTACCAACCTATGGAAGGATGGAAGGTTGAGTCAACCTTGGAATCCTCTGGGATCAAACTCATAACCTTGTGGCTTGCAGGACTGGCATTTAATCACTGCACCACCAGGACTCCTATGCAAAAATAAATAAATAAATAAATAAATAAATCCAATGCATTGTTCTCTTCATAGGAACCCCCCTTTTCAGGGCAGAGAACAGTTCTTTTATGTAAAAGAAAATGTTTATTTTTTCCTGTCCAGAATAATTCTTGCGTAAAACTGAGATTATCAGAAGCAGCAGAACACAAAAAAAAATTATGTTCCCAACCATGTCAGAAAATCACTAAAAGAACATAAAGGCTGACCTTACCAGATGCCTGCATCCTTCTGCCGTTCCAGGGATGTAACACTGCCACAGATGAGGCTTCCCTTTTGAATTGATGGGGAGAAGCCTGTAATCAAAAGGGATGCCTTACTGACACCTGTGTTACACCCCCAGAATGCTGGAGAGGATATCATCTGGTAAGGTCACCCCTTCCTGTTCTTCTAGCAATCTTATGATGCAGTTTTTGCCACATCTGATAATCTCCATAATGTCAAATAGCAAAAGAAAACTGAGCATATTTTTCAGTGTCTATTATTCTTCCTGGTATTCCTAACAGTCAGGATTAAAAAAAAACAAAAAAAAAAAACCTAGGAACATATAATTCTGAATATTCATTCTATTCCTAGTATCTAATTGCAACAGTATGATGTTTTCTCACCTTCCTTACCTGCAAGATCCATCAGAACAAGCCTGCTTTGCATGTAATGATGTAATTTTTCAGTTGTTTCATTCTCTGACATAGAAATCAAAGTAGGATTTTCCCCCTCTCCACCTACAAGAGACTCAGGTATTTCCTGTCCTATTTTTTGTTACCAAGGTTTTTTGAGGGGGCGGGGGGGAATGCAAGTGGTGTAGTTGGACAACCTATAAGAGCTGTGGTAGCTAATTTTGCAAAACTGTAACTTTGTTCATCAGTTAGCCTTTTTCAAGTGTTGTTATCTGAATTGCATGGAGTCCATGGGACCCAATCATGTCACGCAAAATATATTATGTTGGGGAATTTTAATTAGCTCAAAATATGTCTGTGAGAGACCAGGTAACTACAGGTTCCATGTATATTCACTGAGGGGACTCCAAGCCAAAAAGTAAAATAAAAATGTTTTTTAATTGGAAAATAATCATGGAACCACTCACACATGCACTCATGCTTCAAGCAGTCACACAAGGCTGGCAAAGAATTAGGAGGAAATATTGGGATAGAGGAATAGTTTTTGGGGATGGTGGGCTATACTTTACCTGTCTGGAGAGCAGAAATTCATGCAGCAAAGAATACTCAGATTTGAAGTTGAGGCAGCACAGAGAATGGGCAGAGTGATGGTGAGTAGAAAACTCTGCACACTTTGGTCGTGTTTTGGGTTAATATTTATACTCAATATCATACCCTTAAGGAGTGTTTTGAGTGAAGAACAATGCTTGAGAGCATTTCCCAGAGTTAAATAATGGAAGCTCCACCTTCATTAATTGCTGTTAATGGCTCGGACATTAAGACTGGTGGGTTTGAGGCAACTTTGCATTGTTGGATAGGCAGAGGTGTGAAGGAAGACCATTGCAGAATAATGTGTTTCAGTCACTTGTTTGTTTTAGAGTATGACTCATTGCCAGGTGAATCCAGGGAAATTAGCACATTCCACCCTAATTACTATCTAAGGGGGCTTTGCTTAATCTCATCCTGGGTGTGTCTGTTTTTGGAGAATGTCTAAGAAAATTTTTGCTAGGTCGCTGGTGACCTTTACTTGAATCTTTCTAGTGATGGCCTGGTTTACCATGGACCTACATGAACTGTCAATTATTGCCAATTTATGGATTATTGCCAATTTATGAAATATTAGAAGAGAGGTGGTGTAAGGGTATTTAACGGTGTTTTTCCATCAAACTGTACTCAGCAACTCACTTGAAGCTTAAATGAGAAGAGGCCAATCAAACCTTTTCAGAAAGAGTAGAAAATACCTTGTCTTGCATCCCATTCAACCACGCTTCCAAAAGTTATGAAACAAATAGCATTTATACATTGCTTACCAGTTTTAGCAGCTCTTTCAAGGTAATTTGCAATTAAATACACAAGCAGGTCAATAATTTTCTAAAAGGTCCACAATATAAGCAATAAATAAAATAACTATGGAAATCCAGCACCATGCAAGGAATAATCTTTTCTGGCCTAAGGTGGAAAAGAGGCCAGAAATATGTGACATCGGGCACAAAGCACCATGATGTATAGTGGGAGCTGGAGTTGGAGCTGGAGGGTTCTTAAACACTGTCCACCTCCCCGTTTGTTCCTTCTTTCGATCTTGGAGCTTGAGCCACCATGTTAGGTCTGCTAGTTGCTTCAGAGCTGGGGAACATTGACAATTGACTAAGGGTGATGTCTATAAATAGGTGGCCACTTGGAAGATTTTTGCTGAACACCTCTGGCACGTATTTGATGAAGGAGGGCTATGAAACTGCTTCTTTAGGTTGTGGGACCTGGAGGGATAGGGAAGGAGGGTACCATTAGGGCTAGCCTGAGGGAAGCGCCCTCACTTTAAGTCATGGGACTTGGAGTGGGTGTTCCCCAGGTCTGCCTCCCAACCAGAGGGCTGGTCAGGGAGCGACCCAGGGGAGGATGAGAAGAAGATCAAGAGGTGATCCCCCTGCCTCAGTTGATCCCACTCTGGGTTGTTCTCTCCTCTTGCACCTCAGAGGATTTTAAGCAATTAAATAGAGAAATTATATAACCCAACTTCTGTGTCTGGTCTCTTTATTTCCCTGGTGAGTCAGCAACAGCAACTGCTTTATTTTACTTTGAATGTTTTGTGTATATATTTTTTATTTATAGTAAATTCCTTCCCTTTCTAATGTTTACATATTGTTCATAGTAGCACAGCATTCCAGTTACTCAGAGAACCCATTTTTTAGACTAAAACATAGTATTACTGTGAATATATATATACACACACACTTACATTTTAACATACTCTTAAAATGCTGTCTCTGCTCAGAACCTAATAATAATAATAATAATAAAATTTATTTATACCCCGCCCCTCTGCTAAAAACAATCGGGGCGGCTTCCAACAATTAAAACATTATAATAATGACTAAAAACACCACCCACCCCCACCCTCCCACATAAAAAGACATTAAACACAATAAGATTAAAACCTTCTAGCTAAAAAAACACATTAAAAACAAATATGTACATAATTTTTTAAAAAGCCAGGAGACTGAGTTCCTGAGGCCGGGATCTAATCAGGAAAGGCCTGCCGAAAGAGATCCGTCTTTAGTGCTTTTTTAAAGCTACTCAAGCTCGTCAGCTGACGGATCTCATTCTTGTACCATAAATAAACATATGCTTGTTTGTAATGCATTAGGAAACGAAAAAGAGCAATTATTTAATCCATATTCCAGCTGTTATCATATATCTCTGTCATTATACTCTAATTTAAATCCCTTACACTTTGACTTTCATTTCTGCATTCCACACCATGCAGACATGTTGGGATCTTGCTTGAACAATATCCCCGTGTTGTGAATTAGTAATTGGGAATCCAATCAATATAAAAGAAAATGTATTCATTCAGGATATTTTGGTGCACAGAATATGTTCTAAAGGTAAAAAAATCCCACATCCTCTATACACTCACACTTGTTTTGTATTCTGTTTTAACATGGACATTCCATAGGAAGTAACAGCCAATGTAAAAAGTCTTGCATTAGATACCAGAATTTTTTAGATTACGTAAATGCCACTGACAGTTCCCTCCTCCCCACAAAACAAAATAAAGAAAAGGGATGAATTAAAAAAGGGAGGGAGCTTTTTATTTTTTAAAATGCATTTTGCTCATTAGGTCTCTGAAAACACAGTTTATGGCTGATACATTTTTATGTGTGTTGATCAGTATCTGTGATGTTTAGATTTCAGTACAATTTCCAACCAAGGCATTCAGATGAAAATCTGAAATGTGATTTACTTAACCTTGTACATATATATGTATACATGTCAAAATGCAAATCCAGACTTTCTGCCAATACTCAACTTAAGGTGGCTAACACTGATAAACCTAAACAACAATAATATTAAAAAAAAAATTCAATTAAAACATACAAAAATAGACTGACACAGATGAAGAGGAAAAACAAATCTGGTCAAAGTACTGCTTAGTAGCAATCCAGTCAAAAGCCTTTCAGAAGGAAGGAAGGAAGGAAGGATGGATGGACTCTCCCAGCTGGCAATAAGGACAACAAAGAAGTGGACAATGTATCCTCTCTTGGCAGAAAATTCCCAGTGGCTGGGAGCAGCCACCAATTATCCTCTCACATTCTCTCCTAAGGTGCCCTATAATGATTTTTGAACCTGGACACTTACAGTAGAATCCAGTCTTCTGGACAGACCACTGTTGTCACATATACAGTTTTATGGATCATAACCAACATAGTGTATTATGCTTAAAATCACACCAGTAAGCAGTGAAGTTGCTGGACCAAAACAGTTTGCTTCCCTATATCAGTCCCAAGCTAACAGTCCTGCCAGGGCCTTGTGGTCAGCTAAAGTTCCCTACCATTTTTTGTAGTCAGCATCAAATAGAGTGTTAATGGGATGTAATAAAGGCATATAACTGAGGAACCAGTTTAAAAGTGGGGAAAATATTCTGCTTGCTACTCCTGTAAGAAGGGAGGGGGATCAGATAGGCAAGGAAACCACTTGTGAGGTGAGACTGTTTTCAGCATTCAAGATATATTTCTGCTGATAATTACTACCTACAGAACTGCAAGTTAAATGTGTTCTGGATTTTGGATAAAGGATCCATTCAAATCAATGGATTCTGAATAAGTCTGCCTGTGGTAGTGTTACACATATGGAGAGGGGATAGCAGATGATGAAGTTTTTAAAAGAAGTCATGTAGAAGACAGACTCTCTTGCTTGTGGATATTTATCAGTGGCACAGTAGAGCTTAGCTTCTCATACTTGACATTGTTTTTGTAAGGAGACAACCCTTGAGAGTTGTTAAATGCACATTCCAAGGGCTTAGTGCAATGGCTATATTGCACATACTGAACATATGCTGGGTAGGGATGGAGAAATTTGTCCGCTTTGCTTTCTCACACATTTGGATTTTTACACCACAAGTTATTTCTGTCTTGAATATGAGCAGATTTGTGAATTTTGTTTTGGTGAAGTCTGAAAAATAACTCAAAACAAAATTTTACCCATTTGTCCAAGCAAAATTCAATAGCTATAACTATTCCCATAGGTGTTAAAGATAGTGTTAAAGATTTTCTTAGAAGAAAACTGTGGCTACTCTAATATATTCATGTTTGCTGCACATGAAATGTCATTTTCTGATAAAACAACACCATATGTGACCCCCAATAAATTCTGAACCGCAGATAGTCCTTAAACAATGCACAATTTCCATTTCTCTCCAAGACAAGTGGGGAGAAAAAGGGTAAAATTATTTTTTTCTAGTTTATGAGAATGAAATTTACAAAGATTAACATCCCTAACTGAAGAAAGAGGAAATCCCTTATACAATAAAATACATCATTCTGAGGGGCTGGACATCCTCAGATTGGGAATTTTTCAATAGAGCTTGGATGATTTGGCTATCCAGTGATTTTTGTGAAACTGTGCCACCGTGAAATGTGTCTTGAAACTACAGGTGCCTGGTTATCCATACATATTTCCAGAAAGTGGAAGAGGGAAAGGTTGCATTTGCTACTGTTGTCTTTTTATGTGACAACATTCTGAAAGGTGTTTTTTGGGGGGGGGGGACATACATAGAGTATGTGAATTTGAAGATTTTTTTTCTTTACCAAACCATTTGTAAATTGATGATTAGCATCAGGTAGGGAAGTTCTTCCTTATTCTGAATGCATTACAGTGTTCTTACTGCACAGCTGTTTGACAATGAAATGGATCTAAAATGCCTTACCTTTGAAGATCCTGCATTTCTACCCACACTGCAACAATTTGATGCATTATGTTCTGGAAACTTCATGTATCCAGGTTTAATTGATGACATGGGTGGGCTACGGTTTATGTGATATGCTTTGTTCTTCTGATTCACTGTAATTTCTGTTTTATTGCTTGGAAGAAATGCATAATTCAAGACATCACATTGAGAGAAAAAACTATTAAGTTGTAAGACCTGTTTGGCAGTGGAACACACTCCCTCGGAGCATGGTGGGGTCTCCTTCCTTGGAGGCCTTTAAACAGAGGCTGAATGGCCATCTGACAGGGATGCTTTGATCATGATTCCTGCATGGCAGGGGGTTGGACTGGATGGCCCTTGTGATCTCTTCCAACTCTACAATTCTATGATTCTATGATTCTGTTACTAGTGGACAAATGCACTCTTGTTTGCACTGAGTAAACTTATTTGTCCTTAGGGCACATGGCTGGTAAAGATGAAAAGAGAATGAGAGTTTAGTGGAATGGAAAATAAAATTTACAGATTCTCTTTATAAAAGTTTCTAGCACATTTCATAATTGTTCTTCTTTGGAGCAGGCAGGTTGGTATTATTAAAATCACCTTCATACATGTGCATGAAGAATACAAAGATGAGGTATGATCTACCATTACTTATAGGTAATTACCATTACTTATTAATTACCATTACTTATTCTTTCACAATAATGAAACAGGATGTGTCATCTGATATAATAAAAGGAAAGTGTGTGAATATGTCTCTCTGTCTCCATCACATCTCCAAAATGTGAAAATTGTGTGTATACCAATGGGATCTTGGGAATAAGCGTCTCATCTTATTTGGCTTTTAAAACACATATTTAACTTTAAAACAATGCATTAATTGTAATCAGTGTAAATGTGTCCATAATGCAATACCATGATGCAATAGCATGATAATAGGCCCAGGTGTATAATAGGGTGATAGCCACCCAAAGTAAGTGAGCCTCTCCAGAGCAGAAAACATTGAGCTTGGCTCAAATGTTTACATTAAAAATGCTATATATCTAGAGGACCAGCTACTTAAAACTTTGCATCAGACATTTCTACTACTGGAACAATAAAGGTCCTACTCTGAATTAATCCAGAGGTCTTATAAAACACATGCTTCTGACACCAAGGCTCCTACACTGTAGAAATAATGCAGTTCGCCACCACTTTAACTGCCATGGCTCCATCCTACAGAATCCTGGGATTTGTAGTTTTCTGAGGCACCAGCACTCTTTGGCCAAGAAGGATAAAGACCTTGAAAACTACAAATCCCATGATTCCATAGGGTTGAGCTACAGCACTTAAAATGTTGTCACAAGCGTGCATTTGTTTATACAGAGAGGGGTCTTCTAATTGGATGGGGAAACTGATACAAACATCTTACCTACTGAGACTGATATAATGCAGGACTCTGTGGAAAACAAAGGAGAAGATCACAATCTAAAGAAGATGAAAAGGATTGATAGACAGATACATCTCTAGGCTAGCAGCATTTTTGAAACCTACCTGCCACTCTCTGCAGCAGGTGAGTATTTTTCAACTATTTAAATTATTTCTATTAAAAATCTGTCAATATCACCTTGAGCCACTAGATTTCAGACCTTCCCTAACCAGAAAAGACAAATCTAGAGACAGCTTGGTGGATTCATTTATACACAAGTTCTCTAGATACAAAGAACAGAGGTACAGGAGAAGACAAAACAACAATGGGGTGACAGTTAATCCTTGTGAAGCTGGCTACTTTGCCTATCCATAATAATAGAAGTGACAAGTTGTGTCTCACCACCATAGTTCCAAGATTGTTAAGTGGAGACACCTGAAACTTTACCTGGATACTAAGGGAACTGTTGGGTATGCATCTCGGCATTATTTATCTTTAAAAAACACAACTAATTTTAAACAGTTCAAATCATTCTGTAGGTTACAGTACCATTCAGACACTAGGTAAAAAATGTAACCATCATGTACTATCATTCAGGCCAATGGGTCATATTTCTTTCTTTTTTTATTTAATATTTATTAAAATATTACATTCATATATATATATATATATATATATTCATACAATAGACAAGAAAAAATTCCTTTCAACCTTGTAACTACATTTTTATAACAATAAAACTTACAAATAAAGAAAAAAATTCATTGAGCATTTATACATATTCTTTCCAATTACTTATCTTTCTCTTCTCCTTTAAATGTATTCCTTCCTGGTTGGTTTATTTTACATTCATTTGTACCATAATCTTACATTTATTCCATATATCGTTTTAAGCATTTAGTGTTATTTCTGGTCGTAATTACTATATCCATTTCAATTCAAATAACCTTTCTGATTTGGCAAAACAAACTGAGGTTTCAATCTAATAGGAGGACTATTTTCTCTCTACCATATGTCTATATTCCATTTGTCTTTCCAGAACCTTTTAACAGGTTCCCATTCCTTTTCTGATTTATTCATTGATTGATTTTTCAATCTAGCTGTCAATCTATCTGAGTCTAAAGCATCATAAAGTTTTCCAAGCATTTCTTCTATAGTTGGGGTCCTCTCATCTTTCCAATATTTTGCATATTGGATTCTCGCAGTAGTAACCATATACAACAACGTCTTTTTAATTCCTTTTTCTGTAAGCCTTCCAATTCTATCAATCATGTTCAATAAATAAATTTCAGGATCTAAACGGTAGCTTATTCTCAAAATTTCTCTTATCTTTACATGTATTCTCCTCCAGTAGATTCTCGCAATAGGGCACTTCCACCAGATATGTTGAAATGTTCCTTCAGCTTTTTCACATTTCCAATCTTCTCGCTTGCTGGTTTTGTACATTTTATCCAATTTAACAGGTGTTAAGTACTATTGATAAAACATTTTATAATAATTTTCCTTCATTTTTACAGATAATGTGAACTTATGCGTTATTTCCCATGATTTTTCCCATCTGTCAAGTTCTAACACCTGTCCTAACTCTTTGGCCCATCGTATCAAATTTTCTTAGTTATTATCATAGTTATTATCTCATCTTCCAATTCTCTATCTAGCAGTATTCTGTAATATTTAGCCACTTGATGTTCACTGTTTCCATAAATTATCTTATCAATTTCATTTTGCTCCCTTTGCAAATTATCTAGTTTTAAATCCATTTGTACCTTTCATATAATTGTTTGTACAAAAACCAACTTAAACTATAACCTTCCTTCATAAGTTTTTCTCAAGGTTTAATTATCTGTAGTTCTGTTACCTTCATGAGGATTTGATGATATTTTAACCAGTCTTGATTTATTAATTTTGACATCCTGAAAAAGGCTTCTTGGGTTGAAACCCATAACTGAATTTATTGATAGAATTTTGTTCTTAAATCCTCCCAAACTTTAAGAAGTGCTCTTCTAACATAATGATGATCAAAGATTTTATTTTTCTTCTTTTTGTTATAAATTAGATATGCATGCCATCCGTAAGAGAGATCATGTCCCTCTAAATCTAATAGACTTTTGTTATCTAAATGTATCCATGGTTCTATCCACGTGAGTTAACAGGCCTTATAATACTTAAGTAAGTCTGGCAAAGCAAGTCCTCCTCTTTCCTTTCTTTCTGTTAATAGTTTATACTTAATTCTTGCCTTCTTACCCACCCAAATGTAGCTAAGTAATTCTTTTCTCCAGGAAGTAAAGCATTTGTTATTTATTATAACCGGTATGTTTTGAAAGAGGAACATGAACTTTGGTAGGATTGTCATTTTCACAGATGCTATTTTTCCTAATAGGGATAAATCTAATCTGGACCATTTAATCAGATCTTTTTATTTACTTCCATAAAGATCCATAATTATTTTCAAAAAGGCTTGCATTTCTTTTAGTTAACCAGATACTTAAATACTTAATTTTTTTCTCTATTTCAAATCCCATTTTTTTTATCAGTTCTATTTCTTGACCTTTAATATTTTTCGTCAGCACAACCATTTTTTCATTATTTATTTTAAGTCCTGATACTTCTGCAAAGTCATCTAATGTGAGCTTAAGTTTGTCCAGCTGGTCCAAAAGTTCTTGTAATATGACAACCACATCATCAGCAAAAGCTTTGACCTTGTATTCATTTCCTTTAACCCTAGTATCCTTTATCTTCTTATTAATTCTGATATTTTTAAGTAATATTTCAATTACCGTAAGAAATATCAAAGGTGACAATGGACAGCCTTGCCTAGTCCCCTTTTTGATCTTAATTTTCCCTGTCTTTTCACCGTTAACTATCACATAAGCTGCTTGATCTTCATATATCCGGTGGATCCATTGTTTAAAGTTATCTCCTATATTCATTTTTTCCAGGACCTTCTTCAAAAATAGCCATCTCACATTATCAAATGCCTTCTCGGCATCTAAAAAACAGAATGCCACTTTTTTCTCATTATGTTTGTCGTAATACTCCAATAAGTCTATTACTGTTCTTGGGTTATTTCTCATGTATCTTCTAGGGAGGAAGCAGTGTTGGTCCTCATGAATTATTTGATTTAAGATATTTTTAAATCTCTCAGCTAAGATGATCATGAAGATCTTATAGTCTGTATTTAATAACGATATTGGTCTATAATTCATGGGATCTTTTCTGTCTTTCTGTTCCTTTGGTATTATAGTAATGTTACTTTCCTTCCATGATTCAGGAATTCCCTCCTTTTTATGGCATTAAATATCATTTGAAGAGGGATAAGCAAGGCTTCTCTTAGTTCTTTGTAATAAATTGAAGTAAATCCATCCATTCCTGGGGTTTTATCTAATTTCAGTTTCTTAATCGCCTCAGTAATCTCCATAATTGTAATATCTTTATCCAGAATTGCTTTTTGTGTTTCAGTTAATTTTATTATATCCTGTTTTTCTAAATAATTATTAGCTAATTCTTCCAAATCCTTATGTTCTGGGTCATTATATAATTTTGTGTAGTAATCTTGAAAGCTTCGTTTTATTTGATTTTGTTCTGTGGTTATCTTTCCCTTATACTTAATCTCTGTTGTTATTTTATTTTCCCTATGCTTTTTCAATTTATAGGCAAGCCATTTTCCTGGTTTGTTAGCTTGCTCAAAATATTTTTGTTTTATCAATCTCATTTTTTGTTCTACTTCACCTATGGTTATTGATTGAAATTCCTTTTTTAACATTTCTATTTCTATCATGACATTTTTATTGTTTGGATTTTGACTTAATTGGTTTTCTCTCTTTGCTATTTCCTGTAAAAGTTGTTGAGTTTTTTTTCCTTTGCTCTCTATTTTTCACATGCCTTTTTAATGAAATGTCTTACTAGCCTCCCAAACTGTGCTCATCTTTGCTTCCTCTGTTATATTTTCCTTGAAATATTGTTTCAAGGTTTTTATTGCTTCTTTAATATCTTCTTCCTTCTTTAGTAGATTTTCATTCAGGTGCCACTGTACCTCTTTATTTTTCCCTATTAACAAGAGCATAAATTATAATTGATCCAAAACCCATCTCAGCTTTATTTCTATTGATTTTATACTTGGAATTATACTCTTAGTGACAAAGAACATATCAATTCTTGAGAGTGATCTATGGACATCAGAATAAAAAGTAAATCCTTTTGTCTCTCTATATTTCCACCTCCAGACATCTACCAGGTCTAATTCTTCTTTCAATTCAAAAAAGGATTTTGATAACTTTCCCTGATATTTTTTTGTATAACTTTGTCTGATTTTCTGTCCTTTACTTGGTCTAGCACACCATTCCAGTCTCCAAGCTTCACGATATTCTCAAAATTTACACTGTAGTTAGTAATTTCTTTTTTCAAATTGTTAAAAAAATTATCTTGAGCCTGTATCGGTGTATATACTCCTATTACCAACACATTTACATCTCAAATTCTCACCTCAACTCCCACATATGTTCCTTTTCTGTCATAGAATGTCATTTTAGGTTGTAATCTTCTAGTGATATACATTGCTACCCCTTTCTACTTCTTTTCATTGGCTGCTATAAAACATTGTCCCAATCTAGGGTTTTTAAAATATTTTTTGTCCTTTTTCTTAATCCGAGTCTCTTGGAAACAGATAATATCCATTCTTGATTTTTCTAAATAGTGAAAGATTTGTTTTCTTTAATATTCTGTATTTAAGCCTTTCACATTCCAGGATAATATATTTACTTCCATCTTCTCTTGTTTTGTTTATTTTATTTCATATATTAATCTTTAATTTCCTTCCTCTTCAATCTCTTCCTCTTCCACTTCTCCTTCTTCCTTGTCAAGCTCTTCTTTTTCTTCTAAACTTTCCTCCCTGTCACTCTCAAAAACCAATTTTGCTATTTGCTTCCCTTCTTCTTCTTTCTCTGGACCTTGATCTTCTCTGTCTTCATAAGTTTCAGATTCTTTTTCATCCTTGTTTTCCCTGCTTTTCAGCTTTTTTTCAACTCCTTCTGCCTCTTCGATCTGTCCTTCCGCTATTTTAATAGCTTCTTAGTAAATTCTTTTGACTTTTCTACCATATTAATTCTGTATCTTTTATGTTGGTACAAAAAGGATACTCCCTCTATTCTCTCCCATCTATAACTGATCTTATTTTCTACCAACATTTGTGTTAAAAAAATATATTCTTTTCTTTTCTTTAAAATTGCAGGTGGAATGTCCTTATATATCTTCAATTCTTTTCCATCAATATTCAGGTTTTTGCTATAGCTTCTCTGAATAAACTGATCTCTCAAATTTGTTCTTGTAAAACATGCCACGACATCTCTCAGGACTTTCTTTTCTCTAGCAATGTTTGAATTAATCCAGAAAAAATTATCAACTTGTAGTTCTTTTCTTCTGTTGTTTCAATGAATTTTGCCATTGGAGGTATCAGTCTTTCCAATAAATTTTCATTTTCTATTTCAGGTAGCCCCCTGATCTTTAGACATGTCTCCCTATATCTTAAATCATTATTTAACAATAATTTTTCTCATGTTCTTGTGTTAATGACATTGTAGTTTCTTCCAATGTTTGTGTTTTAATTTTTATATTTTGTACTTCTTTTTTAACTAAATCTATATCCTCAGTTAATTTGTTTAGTTTTTTTTTCCAAAATTTGCCATTTCCTTTCTTTAATCAGCTTTCCTTTCAGCTCCTATCTCCTTCATTTCCTTCCTTATTTCTTGTTGCATTTTTTTCATTTCTTTCCTCATTTCTTCCAGTATTATTGAGCTTAACTCAGTAGTTCTGCTAGTTTCTTCTATTGATGATCTCCATTGCTGTACCAATTGTGTTTGTTGTGGTTAGGCCTGTAAGACCCTTCTTGTACCAGTTGCCATATTTACTATCAATCTATTACTTTTATAGTTTTATAGAAGTATATTTTTATATTTTTTCCTTTATTCCTTTTCCTTTTTACTATTCTTCTGTTTGGGATTTTTCTTTTCTTTTCTATTTGCTATTTGCTGTTCCACTTTTACTCTCCCCTAAAAGGTGTGGTATGCATGTATATATGTAAATATAATGACTAAGATATATGTATAAATGTATATAAATGTATATATGTAATGTATAATATGTAAATACACATACACACACATACACACACACATATATATAGTATATATATAATGTATTATGTGTAAAGTATAGTTGTGTGTGTGTGTGTGTGTATTTACCTATATGTATATACTTATAATTCAGTTATTATCAGCTTTCAATAATTAATATTAGTGCAAAAAATACCAATAATACACTTTATATCTTCCAGATACAAAGGAGAAAAAGAAGAAGAAAGAGATATTATCAGATAATATAATATATAGTATTATTGTATCTCTCTCTGGCTTTTCTTCGCCACAAATGTCTATTGCTTATATATACATACAATATATAGCATAGAAATTATACTTAATATAATATACTTAATTCAATTTATATCATTAATTCCATAAACATTAGTAAACATAAAAACTAAACATAAATTCAATATGCTTACTTCAGCTCAAATTATATTTGCTTACTAACTTAAATATTTAAACTGCCTTATATTAGCATAAAGTCTCTAATTCAAAGTTAAATCACAAATTCCAAAAAATAAATTTCAAACTTGCAGTTTTAACAATTCTCTTCCCATAGGTCATTGCAGATCAATAGTTGCTTTACCTCATTCATCCACCTTTTTTGCATTCTACCCATCTTGTTGAGCCTTGTTCAGTACTACTTCTCTCTTCCTTGAGCTATTTTGATCCTCTGCACTTTCACTTTTACCTCAGAGACGCCTCATTTAGTCCCTTTGAGAGTGGCCTCTTCTGAACTGTTCCAGTCTGTTCTGTTCCTTCTCTCTTTACACCTTTCTCTCACTGTAGCTTAACTCCAGCTCCACTCCGTGCACCTCCAGCCCAGCTCTTAGGATTCAGCCACACAGCACTCCTACTCCTGTTTTCCTCTCTCTTCTTGCTTAGTCTGTTCTTTCCTTTCTCTCCTCCGAAGTCTGCTTTCTCCGTTCTTCAAGTTTAGACCTCCTAATAGTAATTTTTTTTCCTCCTGCTTTACTTGCTTGCACCTTTTGAAAACGTTCTATGCTTGGAGGCTTTTAAAGTCCCAAAAATAAAATAATGTTGGAAAACAGTTAAATAAACTCAACTCGCTTACTTCAGGTTCTCAAATATCTTTAAAATAATGTGCTGGCATGGCTCTGGCCACTGTAATTCCAACAACCGCTCCAAGCTCTGTTTGTTAAAGGCTCTTCGGTCTCCTCAGCCCCTTTTAAACTGTGTCCCTTTCAGAGACACATATACCAGAGACTGGCAATAGACCCCCGACAAGCCCTCACACAATCCTTTACCAGGGATTGCTTGTGAACTCCTGTTGTTTGCTAAGGTCCGAATCAGAGCTTGGATAACAGCAGGAACAAACACTCCTTGCTGCCACTCGCTACACCATCACACCAAAAGTGTCCCAATGGGTCAAATTTCAGAAAGGGATTTTATGTCAGTTTCAGGGGCAGGGAGAGCCAGCAAAAGCTGCATTGAGGGTAACTGGGATCCCAGAGGAGTAAATAAAACAAGAAAAGTTGTGCCTACCCCAAACAGTTGCGACTCCAAAAAAGCCACTTGCAAGGCAAGAAGCAAGCAACCTATCAAGACCAGAACCATGATCCACCTCTGGAAGAAACAAGAAAACTACATTTTCCAATAATCCCACTTTGGTTTATGGTTCTGATCACTAAATTATACTTGCCTCAATGGCAATCATGCAACTAGGTGGGAAAGTGAACTTCCAGGATTATGATGCAATGAAGGTAAGATTCATCCTGATCAGAGGTAAATGACATGTATCTGGGAATGAAAGACCAAAAAATGGTACAATTTTCAAGGCTCATCTAGTATGGTAATCATCATCAAATTAAAGCCAACCAGATGTTTTTGGCAGCTTAGCAGCTTACAAGCAGGATATTGTTATATAATATCCAATTTTATCAATAGTAAAATATTCTAGGTACAGCATTATTAGGATGGGTTTACTTTTGAGGAGAAAGGAGGCCATAAGTGAAGGCAGGCAGCAGGCAATAGATCCACTGACTCCCATCAAATTGCCAGTGGGAAAAGGGTACCTGCACCATCATGTATGTAATGTTTGCTTTAAGATCAGTTATCCAAATGTAAAGGTGCCCCACATTTTGAGACAGATGGTAGCCTCTTCCTCACAGCTGGATGAGGGAAAAGTATAAATGGAGTCCAGTAACACCTGCACTAAGGACTGTATGCCTACAGTTGTGATAGTGATGAAGACAGGGGCCACCTAATAGGTTCCCCTCTTTGTATGTCCTGATATGTCGCCTATTTGTCCAGACTGATATTCTCAAGAGAACTTCAGTTTCTTCTGCTCTCCAATCCTTCTTCTATCTCTTCCAGGTTTGCATTCTAGTGTAACATCCCAAAGCTATCTTCATATTTCTAGATGACCACCTAAAATAAACATTACTTTCATTTTTCAATTTTGAATGGTTTTTGCTGTCTTTTCCAACCACTAGCCACCCACATATTTCCAAGCAGTAGAAACTGAGTCACTTTCGAATAGCTCACCTTCCATTCCAGAGGTTACCATCAAACACCTTGATCATTAGCTATTGAAAGGAGATCTTGGACAATTAAGCATTGCCTAGTTACCCTGCAGTGTTTTGTCCAAACTCCTGACTTATTCTAAACAATTAGGTAGCAAACTCACAAAACTAACAACCAACTCTTGTTATTTATCATCACCAGCAGCTGGTACTTATGACTCATGGTGCCCTGAATCCAGTTAATTACTCTGGCTAATAGCATTTTGTTAGACCTATCCCTCCAGGAAACCAAGTCCTTCTGGCCTAGATTTTAAGGATCTATTTTTGATACTATGCAGTAAAATAATACAGATTTGGGGAAAGGCTATCAGGGAAAATATAATATAATATTGGTTCCTATTATGCCTTGGATATCTTTTTACTAGGTGCTTTTATTCCACTTTATTACCTATCTAGGAGATAGTGTTTGTAATTAATAAATGCATTTCAGCTGGGAAGATATACATAAAAGGACAATCTCTAAGCTTAAGAAGTGCAACTAGGGACTTACAAATAACTGAGGGGAAATGATAGGCAATCTCCCCATTGCTGTCACCACCACAGAAATGGATCTGAGTCTTCATTGGTATCCTAGAGCTATTCAGAAGCACTATCCAGATGGGATGCAATTTTTCAGAACAATGCTTTCCTAAAGGAGGAATAAAAAACAGCCAATTCAGCAATAAACTTTTAGAGGGCACTTGTAAAGGATGTGTTCCTTCACATGCAAGGCTTTCTGCAGGGGGTTCTTTTGCAACACCATTCATTCCAAATTATTTGAAATCTATAGCAGGGTGCTAGGCATGTTGGGTAGTCTTATCTGTAATCATCTGTTTTTGTGAAGACAATCCATCCAGATCACAAAATTATCTATAGTCATGTACATTTTAAAAAGATGTACAAGCAGCTCCTCTATATAAAAAGTGTTTTCAAATGTATATGCGGAAGCATTGCTAAACTTGCAGTAAAGAGCATGGCAGTGCTAAAATCAGAACATATAATAGAATAGTTCCCAGTATTCCATCACTTTAGAGCCATCTTCTCCTCCTGGTTTGTCTACTTTAAGGTACTCATAAAAATTTTGGGCTTATAATAATGCAACTTGAACCAAGTCTCTCTATTGGTAGTAATGATGATTATTCTCATGGGTTTCCTAACAATAATTATGTCATTTGGAAAAGCCATTTTGGTTGGTTAGCAGTTCAGTTCAATAGCCCAAAAGGAAAACGTCAAAACAACAACCTTCTAGCCAGTGTGAGTGCTTCAAAGATGGTAGGGAAGAGGAGAAAAACATTTCAGAAAAACAAAAAAGGAATACAGAGCTAACAATTTGCTTTACTGCTCATGCCTATGTTCCAATAAACTATTGGGAAATATGGGTGATAGTGGATCTCTCAAAGAGGCAAGGCAGGAGATGAACAACAACCAATCCCACACCTACCGATCCACACAAAAGGTCTAGCAAAGAGAGAAATTAGAGAGTTTTTAGGGTTTCTTTTAATTCTCCCAAAACACGTTTTTTGTTTGTCATGCCAAAAAAAAAAAAAAAAAAAACAGGAGGGGAGGGAGGGATAAAAGAAGAATTCCCTGTTTCTGTTGTGAGAGGAGGAAACATAACTCTTCCTATAGCTGATCTCATAGTCATCTGGGTTAACACAGTTCTACTCCAGGTAAAGAAGGCCTAGTTCAGGGGCTGGAATCCATGACATTAGGGCATGTCTAGACAAGGAAATAAAATGTTGATGGTGCAAACCTACACCAATTTGTAGCAGCTTTTATCTGTCTCAATGATGTTTTTTTCCAAGATTGTTCGTGTGCAAAACAATATGTGTTTGCTGTTCACATAGAGGCATGCCAGTGAATGGTGGGTGCAAGTGGATTGCTCACAGTTCTATACTCCCCACCTTGTTTCCACCAAACAGTGTTGTTGGGTGTGTTTTTTTAACAATCTCCACCCCCATGCACGTCCGACCAATCATCCCCTTCAGGAATGTGTTACAATGTGATTTTGTTGTCCTAATGAGCAGGAGTGTGTATTACCCCCACAGTTGTTTTTTTTTTAACTCAGGAAGAGCCACAAAGGCTTTTCCACTGTAGTTTTCCTGAATTTGGGCCCCCCTGCCTCCAAAAATGACAGAATGCTGCAGGATCCCATTTGGATGCATGGGATTCCCCCCAGATTCTATGAGCATTTATTTCACCATCTGGACTGGCCCTTAGACTCTGATTTTGAATCAGCCATAACCTGCATGAACTATAGCTTCCCCATCTCAGGTTATCTTATTAATCTGTCTGTCTGTGTTGGCGAAGGAACCTCATGGACACTTCTTAGGTTCTCTAGGTAGAATCTGCATGTAATAAATACATATGAATAATATTTCCTGCCAGGGAGAAGAAGGAGAGCAATTCTGGACAGTCATTTTGAGTGAGGAGTTTGAATTTTTTTTTTTAACTGTTGGGAGAGGCTGCTTGTTGCTGAGGCGCGCGCCTAATGGTGCATGAATTTCAGTGACCAAACAAAAATACAGCATACCTAAAAGTACAGCTTAGAGTTCTCAGCATTACCTAAGAGTTCTTAGATTACCTAAAAGCTCTCACTATGGACACTGAGGGGACTGCTGCAGTCACTTGCAACACTTGTGCGATGTTTGTCTTCTTGTATACAGACATGGGGAACTTCACATGCACCAAGTGCAAGTTGGTAGCCCTCTTGGAGGAGAAAGTCCATCAGCTAGAGACATGGGTAGCTACACTTCAACAGATTTGTGAGCAAGAGGTTTCCTGGACAGAACAGAATGAACAGTCTTGGATGGGGACCACACAGAGGAAGTGGCTGCGTAGGAGAGGGTCACTTCACAGACACTGGACATATACAGCTGGAGGAATGTCACACACAGAACAAGAAAATCCAGGGATTCTTCGAGCAGCTTGCAGCTACACAATCGATTCGAATCCCTCTCCCTTATCAAGGACAATGACAAAGAACAGCATGGACACACTTCAGGGGCAGAGCAGAGGACCTTGAGAGCACCACTGCAAGGAACAGCAGCTGCGAAGCCTTGGGGGAGGTATGTGGTGGTGGTGGGGGACTCCTTGCTGCGGGGTACAGAAGCAGTGGTTTGTGGGCCTGACAAGATGTCTCAGGAGGAGTGTTGCCTCCCTGGGGCAAAGATCCATGATGTGACGGAGAGGCTGACAAGACTGGTCAAGCCTACGGATTGTTACCCCTTCCTTTTGGTCCATGTGGGAACAAATGATACTGCAAGGCACAACTTTCTGAAGATCAGAAGAGATTATGAGGCTCTGGGGAGGAAGCTGAAAGAAATGGATGCACAGGTTGTCATCTCGTCTCTTCTGCCAGTTGAAGGGCATGGTCCATGAAGGGAGAGGAAAACAGGCGATGTAAACAACTGGCTCGTAGATGTTGTTGCCGAGAACAATTTGGATTCTTGGATCATGGGCTGCACTTCCATGAGGGGGGACTTCTGGCAAGAGATGGGGTGCATCTCACGACAGTTGGCAGAAACATTTTTGCCTACAGTCTCAATAATTTGATCAGGAGGGCTTTAAACTGAGTCATATGGGGGAGGGAGACAGTATTCTGGAAGGCAAAAGGGCTGGAGAAAATAGTCAAACTGTCATAGAGGGAACAAGTCAAACAGTGCAAGGACCCAACAGTGGGAGGCAAAGAAAAAACTTGTACAGGCAGCAAGGGAAGACATGGCCTTAGATGTCTCTACACTAATGCACAGAGAATGGGAAATAAGCAAGATGAACTTGAACTCCTAGCACTACAAAACAAATATGATATAACAGGCATTACTGAAACCTGGTGGGATGAGTCTCATGATTGGAATGTAGGAATAGAGGGGTATAACCTTTATAAGAGAAACAGGCCAAACAGGAAAGGAGGAGGAATAGAATTATGTCTGGGATATTTATACCAGTGAAGAGATCCATGACATCAATACTAGAAGCCAAGTGGAAAGCATCTGGATAAAAATTAAAGGGGAGGGAAACAACAGGGATGTTATTGTGGGACTCTACTACAGACCCCCAAGTCAGATGGAGGAATTGGATGATGCCTTTCTAGAACAGATGACCACACACGCAGCAAGGAGAGATGTAGTAGTGATGGGTGACTTCAACTATCCTGATATTTGCTGGAAATCTAAATCAACCAAAACTTCAAGGTCTAGCAAATTCCTTACATGCCTGGAAGACAACTTCATGGTCCAAAAGGTGGAAAAGGCAACAAGGGGGTCCGCTATTTTAGATCTGATCCTAACCAACAGGGATGACCTGGTTAATGGGGTGCAAGGGGTGGGATCCTTAGGTCAGAGTGATCATGTTCTCCTGGAGTTTGTTATACAATGGAAAGGAGAAGCCAGGCATAGTCAGACATGCATTCTTGACTTTAGGAGAGCTGATTTCAATAAACTCAGGAAAATACTGGGGGTGATCCCATGGTCAGGAATACTAAAAGAGAAGAGACCTCAAGACGGATGGGACTTTCTCAAAAGGGAGATACTGAAGGCACAATTTCAGACAGTACCATTGAGGAAGAAAAATGGAAGGTGTCTCAAGAAACCAGGATGGATGACTAGAGAACTTTCAACGGAGCTAAGTTTTAAATGGAACATGTATAGGAAATGGAAAAGGGGGAAAATTACCAAAGAAGAATTCAAACAGATACCAAACACATGTAGGAGTGGAAAAGCTAAAGTGCAGAATGAGCTCAGGCTTGCTAAGGAGGTTAAGAAAAATAAAAATGGTTTTTTGGGGGGGTATGTCCGCAGAAAAAGGAGGAAGAAGGAAATGATAGGGCCACTACGTGGAGAAGATGGCAAAATGCTAACAGGGGACAGAGAAAAGGCAGAATTACTCAACACCTTCTTTGCCTCAGTGTTTTCAGAAAAGGAAAAGGGGGACCAACCTTAGGAGAATGGAACAGAGGACACAATAGGGGATGCTGCTCTATTCTGCCTTGGTCACACTTCACCTAGAATACTGTGTCCAGTTCTGGGCACCACAATCCAAAAGTATATTGACAAATTGGAGCATGTCCAGAGAAGGGCAACTAAAATGGTGAAAGGTCTGGAAACCATGACTTATGAGGAGAGACTTAGGGAGCTGGGTATATTTAGCCTGGAAAAAAGATGGTTAAGAGGTGATATGATAGCCCTCTTTAAGTATTTGAAGGGGTGTCATGTTGAGGATGGAGCAGGCTTGTTTTCTGCTGCTCCAGAGAATAGAACATGGAGCAATGGATGCAAGCTCCAGGAACAGAGATTCCACCTCAACATTAGGAGGACCTTTTTGACAGTAAGAGGTGTTTGGCAGTGGAACACACTCCCTCGGAGTGTGGTGGGGTCTCCTTCCTTGGAGGTCTTTAAACAGAGGCTGGATTGCCATCTGTTGGGGATGATTTGATCGAGATTTCCTGCGTGACAGGGGGTTGGACTGGATGGCCCTCGTGGTCTCTTCCAAATCAACAGTTCTATGATTCTATGATTCTAATATATGATAATAACTTCGGGATATGCAGCTTACCCACTAGCCGTGTCCTCCTTTTATCTCCTCTATCCTGTCTGGAGGTACAACCAGGGTGCCTGAGTTACCCTTAGCAATGCAACACATACATTTGATTGGTTAGGTTCAGCTTAGTGGGCCAGAAATTATACAGGACTATTTGAAAACCAAGAGCATAAAATGAAGAAAGGAGGGGGATAAAAATGAGAAAAATAATGCCATTTGGGGGGAAAGAGTTAAAAGAAATACAAATGCCTTTTTACTGATGTGCCAAGTAAGGAAAAAGTGTAAAGGGTCTGGTGAAGGGAGCTGACAACATTGAAAAGAGAACAAGGATAGCCAGCAGCTTTCAAGATTTTTTTAAAATGGATTTTGCAACACTGAAAAACTAAATGCCACCAGAATCTTACATGAGCCCATATGTAGAGCATTCCTTCAGCTGCACTCCAACTATTTTGATCCTTCAATTTCTCTTCTTAAAACCAAGGTTCAATAAGGCAGCCATGCAAAAGGATCAATAATAGCAACGCCAGTGTGACATTTGATTAAGCAAATTCTTTCCTGGCTTATCATTAAAAATGCTGGATTCTCTCTCATAGAACTTAATTAATTCCTGTCTTTCTAATTTGATAACACTTGCAGATGTGACTTGCATTATAATTGTTAGCACTCATTTCTTCCTCCCTGCACCCTCCCCTGAGGATGTTAAATTTGTCAGAGATCGTTTTGTAAGCTAGCTCCACCCAAATAATTTTATTAATGAGGCTATTTTTAAATTGTCCAGTTAAAAGAAGTGTATGGATTCCATGTGGCTGGACGCCCATTCTCTCCCCCGCCTCCTTTTTTTTTTTCATGTGAGCCACACCATGGGGGGAAAAAAAGTCCTTTTACAAGAGGCCCTTGATGAAATCTGTTTGTTTTCTAATTCACAAAGTATCCTTTTTTTTTTTACTCATTCATTCATTTGGTTTGAAAATTTATATGTCATTGAACACAAAAATGTCAGAGAGGTGTACTATACAAAGCCCCAAATAATAACATTCAAATGAGAAAGTAAGTTACAAGTAGTCACAGGATAAGTGAATCTAATGTGCATAGCTAGATCTCTCTGTCTCTGGCTTTTCTTCGCAAACGAAGATTCAGGAAGGACTCATCCCGCACTTTCTGCAAGCACACTGATGACTAAAAAGGCCAATCCGAGATAAACAAGTCCAGTTGTAGAAAGCACAGCAGAAGGTCTCCTTGGGTGATGTTTCCAGGTTGTGATTCTTTCTGTGTTGTTGTTTCTCTTCAAGACTTGTTCGGCATGCGTTCTCAAATAAGACTTCAGCATTGTGGATAGTGCATCTCCATTCACACTTCAAAGAAAAGCCTTAGTGAAAAGGAAATATAGCTCAAGCCACATGCAATAGAATTAAAACAAATACATACATTTTTCATGCAGTTAGTTGTGAGTTGTTTTGTATCGCACAAATGAACTTCACCTAGTCCTTCTAGATCAGAGGCAGGAAAAGTATAGTGGTTTGGGGATCTATATCTGACCTCCCCATACTCTGGAGACTGTTAGCCCCATTTACCCCTGTGCCTTCTAATTTTCCTAATTTTGACAAAAATAAAAAAATAAAAAAATGGGGCTTTGGTGACACAATTTGCTGTTTTGCTCCATTTTTTGACCTCCCCTAATCTTCTATGGACTTAAAAAAAAAACAGACTGGAGAGTTACTTTCTGTTGGGGGAGATCTGTACAAGCCTTATATCCCCAGGAGAATGCAGCAAAGTGGCCAGTTATACTCCTAGAGACTTTAGAGTGTACTGTTGGTCTTTTTTTTTTTTTAACTTTAAAACTGGCAATGTTTAAAAATATACAGGGTACAGGTCCCTGGGCATCACATACCCTCCAACATTCAACGGATGAAAGCTGAAATACATGGCCAAGCAAGCAACATCAGAGTGTGGTGAAGATGGCAAAAAATGTTAATGAGGAAGAATACACAAGCTAGGAGAGCATCAGTCTAATCTAAATGGAAGGACAACACTCTCCTTCATCCTCTCTCCCCAACCCACAGTGTTAAATCAATGGAAATTACTTCTTCACTTCAAATTGAGGCCCCGTCTACATGATGGGGAAAAAAAATTCCATTTGGGTGGTAAAAAAATCCGAAAAGGCAGCCATTCTTATTTTTTTTATTTATTTATTATCTTTTCAACTTTTTCATACAATAAAAGTTTCTTTACTTCCTTTACACCGTTATCTGAGTTTGATTCCTTTCTAACATTGTCTTTCTATCTCCCTTTTAACTGTTTTTATACCTCTAAGTCATAACTTACAGGAATCTCATGCCCCTCATACCCCTTCATCTGTCATTTACTATTTGTAGCATTCCTCCTGTATTTCCGACAGAGAGTTTACATACATCAATTATTAAATTCTATAAATTTTAACAAAATTGATACATTTGAATATATTTCGATTAGTCTTCAAACCAAAATTCTCTCATCCCAGTCTTCTCCGTTTTCCAATATTCAATTATGTTACTCCATTCTTTTCTAAAATCACTTATAGATTGTTGTTTAATCCAGCAAGTAAGCTGTTCCATTTGGGCAACCTCCCACAACTTTCTCAGCCATTCCTCGCAACTTGGTATTGTTTTTGATTTCCAATACCTCGCATATACAATTCGTGCTGTGGTGACCATGCAAAGCATCATATTTTTGATTTCTTTCGGGAATTCTTTGCCAGTCATGTTTAAAAGGTATAGTTCTGGTTTTAGGCTAAAATTCCTCCTAATTATTTTCCTTATCAAATTATGAATCTTTATCCAATACTCCTTCGCAGCTTTGCATGACCACCACATATGGTAAAAGGTGCCCTCTATCTCACCGCATTTCCAACATTTGTTTATTTTAGCTTTGTACATTTTCGCTAGTCTTGAAGGTGTCGTACCAGCGATATTGCATTTTATAACAGTTTTCTTTTAACTCACTATTCACCGTAAATTTCATATTCTTTTTCCATAGTATCTCCCATTCGTCTATAAGAATGTTGTTTCTTACATCTTTTGACCATCTAATCATGAAATCCTTCACTGAATCCCCTTCCAAGTCTAGCTTTAACAACAGTTTGTATACATTTGATATTCTAAAATCTTTCTTATTCATAATCAGCTCATCGAATTCTGTTCTTAACTCTTCAATTCCAACCAGCTTTTTGTCCATGTTGTATCTCTCCTTAATCTGCCTATATTGAAACCAATTGCATTTTTTTTGTTCATTCTCTAACTCTTCTCTTGTTTTCAATCTGCAATCTCCTTTTTGAGTATGTAATATATCTCCGTACGTCCACCATGTTTCTAAATGAGGCATCTCAGTACGCCTAAAAGCTTCTTGGGGGGAAACCCACAGTGGTAGTTTATAATACATCTTCCTCTTCAGATCTTTCCATGCTTTTAACAAAGATTTCCTAACAAAATTATTATTAAAATTTTTGTCTATTTGTTCCTTCTCATACCACAGGTAGGCATGAAGACCGTATCTTAATCCATTTCCCTCTAAGGTTATAATCTTGTCATTACTTAGAGAAAACCATTCCGATTGCCATATTAGCGCACTTGCTTGATGATATAACTTTAAATTTGGTAGACTCAACCCCCCCTTATCCCTTTCCTCCTGCAGTATTTTCCACTTAACTCTCAGTCTTCTGTTATTCCATATAAAACTGGATAAGTCCCTATCCCATTCTTTGAATAGTTTATCATTACACAATACCAGCAGATTCTGGAGAGTATACAGCATCTTTGGTAGTATTGTCATTTTAACCGCTGCCACTCTGCCCAGAATAGATAAGTTCAAATGCTTCCAATTATCTAGGTCTTTCCTGATCTCATTCCACTTTTTCTTATAATTGTTCTCTACCAAGTCCATGTTATTTTTAGTTATTACTATTCCCAGATATCTGATTTTCTTTTCTACTCGATAAACAGAGATCTTTCCTAATTTTTCTTCCTCCTTTTTCCCTACATTTTTGGTTAGCATTTCCGTTTTTTCTTTATTAATCTTTATCCCTGATACCTCCCCAAACCTGTCCAAAACTCTCTGCAGGATTGGGATAGATTCTAAAGAATCTTCTAGTGTTACAGCCAGATCATCTGCAAAAGCTGACAACTTATAGTTATGTTTTTTAATTCGGACGCCCTGTATACTTTCATTTGATCTTATTTCTCTACATACAATTTCCAAGACTGTTATAAACAACAAGGGCGACAGAGGGCAGCCTTGGCGAACTCCTTTTTCCATTCTTATTTTCTCTGTTCGCTGACCATTTATTATAATTTGTGCAGTTTGTTCGTTGTAAATCGCCTTAACTCCATTCATAAATTTTGGTCCTATGCCCAATTCCTTCAAGGTTTCCAACATACAGAACCAGTTTACACTATCAAAGGCTTTTTCTGCATCTAAGCATATTAAAGCAAATTTCTTCCCGGGATGTTTATCAAAGTATTCTATCAAATCTACAATTTTTCTTATATTGTATCCTAAATGTCTGTTTGGTAGAAAACCTGTTTGATCTTCCCCTATCCATCCATTCAACACTTTCTTCAGACGTTCTGCCATTACCGTTGCAAATATCTTGTAATCAGTGTTCAATAGAGAGATAGGTCTATAGTTTTTTAACTCTTTAGGATTTTTATTTTCTTTTGGTATTACTGTAATATTTGCATTTTCCCAGGATGATGGCATTTTCCCTTCTGTAATTATTTTATTGAATAATTTTTGCAAAGGTGCCTTCAATTCTCCTTCAAATCTCTTATAATATATTGCTGGAAACCCGTCCGGGCCTGGAGTTTTCCCCATTTTTAGCTTTTTTATTGCTTGATCAATTTCCATTTCCGTTATTCCTTTATCTAACTCTTCTCTATCCGTCTCACTTATTTTTTGCAGTTTCTGTGAAGTTAGATATCCTTTAATTTTACCTTTCCTATCTTCATTCATTTGCCTTTCTCTAAACAGTTTTGTAAAATACCTCTGAAAGCAATTTCTAATTTTGTCCGGGTGTGTTATTGTTTTCCCGTTTTCCTTTATTTTCAGAATCTGTTTTCGCTCCTGTTCCTTTCTTAGTTTATAAGCCAACCATTTGCCTATCTTGTTTCCGCCTTCATAACATCTCTGTTTGGCAAACCTCATTTTCTTCTCTATCTCATTCATATATTCCTTCCTCGTTTGGTCTTGTATTATTCTTAACTCCTCTCTCTTTTCTATATTCATAGGATCGTCCTCATATTCTTTCTCTTTCTTTTTTAGTATATCCTGCAACTTTTGCATTTTCTCTCTTTTTTTTATTATTATATTCCCAATTCGCTTGCATGATAATTCCTCTTAGGACTGCTTTACTCGCATCCCAAACATTATATATTGATGTCTCCTCTTCTTTGTTTTCTTTAAAGTAATTATCCAGAGCCTGTGTTATTCTCTCTTGTATCTTTTCATCTTGTAGGATTGTTTCATTTAATCTCCAGTTATATTCCCGTTTAATATCCTTTAATGTCATTTCTATTAAATTGTGATCTGATATCATCTTCGGGTGTATTTCCATCTTTTCCAAGTATATTGCCATATTTCTAGATATTATAAACATGTCTATTCGGGATGAAGATTTATGACGTTCAGAGTAGAAGGTGAATTCTTTTCTGTCCCCGTATAAATGTCTCCACGCGTCTGTCAATGATAAGTTTTCCACAAGTTTTGAGAATGAATTGGGTAGTTTTCCTTGCTTCTGATATTTCCTTTGTTTACCTGCTGATCTATCTTTTATCGGGTCTGGGACTCCATTCCAGTCTCCCAAGGCTATCATACTATCATGGTCTGTATCTAAGATTGTCTTCAGTAAGTTTCTATAAAATACATTTTTGTTTTCTGACGGTGCATATATACCTATAATCAAGGTTTTCTTCCCCAACAAGTTTATTTCCACTCCTATGTATCTTCCATTTGGATCTTTTATTACCTCTTTTGCTGACCATTTTTTATTTATGTAGAGAGCTATTCCTTTTTTCTTTTCTTGACCTGAATTAATAAACTCCTGACCCAATCTCCTATTTTTCAACAATCTTTGATCTTTCTCTCGTATATGAGTTTCTTGTATGCATATTACGTCAGCTTTCATCTTTTCCAATCTATGGAAGATTTGGTTTCTTTTATTAGGTGAGTTTAAACCCTTTACGTTCCAAGATATGAACCTTATTTTCGTATTTACAATCATTTTATTAGTTATCTTATATTTATTTATTCGTTTATAAGCAGTAATATTTTCTTTTTTATTTGTTTGTTTTTATCTATTTACTTTAACTATCTTCTATTTCTTCCTCTTGTTCTTCTTCCTCCTCTTCGCTTCCTATTTCCCCCACGTCCTCTTCCTCCTTCGATTCCTCTAACTCCAAGTCTTCTTCTTCACTCTCTTCTTTTTCTCCTGTTTCCCTCGTGTTGTCCTCTACGTTACCTCTCATGTTTTCAATCTCTTCTATTTGTTTTCCTTTTCCTTTTATTTTACCCTTGTTTAAAATGCTTGTCTCTCCCATATCTCCTTCTTCGCTTGTTACTTTCTCCATCTCACCAAGCTCTTTCTTAAATTTCCCTATAAACTCCTTTGCTTTTTTTACTGTGTATAATCTATACTTTCTTTGATTGTATGTAACTGTTATCCCCTCTATTTTTTCCCATCTATATTGGACTCCTTTTCTCCTAAGCTTAGACACAATAAATTGATACTCCTTTCTCTTCTTTAATATCTGGGGTGGAATATCCTTGTATATCTCGATTTCATGATCTTCTATCACCAGTTTAGTTTCAAAGTTTTCCTGCAATATTTGGTCCCTGATCTTCCCTCTCGTAAAATATATAACAATATCTCGAGGGAGCATTCTTTGTCTTGCTATCTTTGAGTTGATTCTATACATTCTATCTACCTCAAATTCAATTCTCTCCAGGGGGATTTTAATGTAATTTGCTAGTCCTGGTAATAACCTTTCATATAGATCTTCATTTTCCATCTCCGCCAGACCCCTTAATTTCAAACAATTTTCCCTTAATTTCAGTTGTAATTCTAAATTTTTTTCCTGTATTTGTTCCTGCTCTATAGTCATTTTATCTGTTGTTTTTTCCAGCATCTTAGATTTTATTTGAAGTTCCTCCACCTTTTCATTTAGTTTCTCTACATCTGTTGTTATTTTATTCAGTTTTTTCCCAAATTCATCTAATTCTTTTTTTACGTCTCTCCTCATCTCCTTCATCTCTGTTATCATTTCTTCTCTAAGTTTCTTGAATTCATCCAATAATGTTTGCTGTATATCCGGCATTTCTCCTGAATGGCGTCTTGTCATTAAAGTGTGAATCTGTGATTGTGTATGTTTTTTAACAGGCATTCTGTCTCCCTTTTCCTATCTAATTTCTTTCAAAATCTACTGTGTACCCACTAAGTCACTAAGGCAAAGTCAATTTTTATATACAATATATGTATATTTTTATGTGTATGTGTGTGTGTGTGTATGTGTATATGTGTATGCTATTTATATCCTAAATAGAGTCATTCAAAAATTCTTGTGTATATATATGTATATATATGTATGTGTATGTGTGTGTATGTATATGATACTATATATGCTATATGTTGTATTAAAGGCGCTTTCAGTGACAATATCAGTTCACTGGTACAATCCGTTTACACAAATAATAGGATATGCTGAAACATATAATAAGCTGTATATCACATTTAAAGCTGATCAATTCAATATATCTATATCACAACCTTTGAGGGTCTATATTCAGTCCAGAGTAGCAGATAAGTAAACAAGGAGGAGAGAGAAAGAGAAGCCCCAGGTCTAAAATCAAGTATTTTTAAGAAGGGCAAGGAAAACAAAACAAGGCAAGAGGGGAGGAATACCACAGTTCACAGTTCACCACTCTAATATTCCCTTATCGCTTTAATTTCAAACCTCCTCTCCCCCTCCTTTCAGCCGTTTCTAAGTTCCTATTCTCACTAACTCTCTTAATTATTCTATTATCTTTGCCTTCAAATTTCTTATTCTCAAATTACCATTTCATATAACACCAAAATTCGGTACCACCAGGGGGCTATCTCAGGCTACTCCAGCTTTACACTGGCTTTATTGACCCTCCAAACTTTCTCTCCCCCTTCTCGTTGTTCCTCCCTTATCTAATGGCTACCCACTCCGCCCCAATTCGTCACTCTTCCAAATTCCCCACTATCCTTCCGTCTTTTCTTTTCCTTCCTCCTATACAGTTTCCCTCTCAGATTTACAATCTTTTCACTCTCTTTTCACTCTCTTTCGTTTGTACCCTCCACTTAAACTATGTCCTTTTCTTCACTTCACTTCGCTTCGATCTTCATTACGCGCTGCTCCTCTCCACTCCAATTCCGCTCCAACTCGCCAACTCGCCCCGTTTCCCTTCAATCCTTCTCTCTTTCTCTGTCTTTTTCCTCTGATAACGTCCCAGCCTCCTTCTTCAATGCCAAACAACTTCTAGCCTCGCTTTCTTCACCTTCAAACGCTCTTTTCCATCCACGCCACACGTTCTTTCCTCTCCTTCTCCTTTCCATACGTTCACTGCCTCTCTACTTCTTTCCGTGGCGGCTCCCCGCCCCGTTGCCTTCAAAATCTCAGTCTTAGTAGAGACTCTCCAACGCTCCCCATCTCTCCGTCTCCTTTTTTTTCCTTTTTCCCTTCCGTTTAACTATAACACCACTGGGAAAGATTTTTTTGAGTTCAGACTCACGGTGTACTGCTTCAATCCAGCGTCCCCAGCCAACCAATAGTTCTGGCTCCTCTTTAAAAAGTCGGTGAAGCTGCTTTCCCCTCCACCCGGAGGGGTACCGGGCAGGAGTGTTGCCGGCTCTCGGGCTCTGTCAGCTGGTCCTACGCACCCCCTCTCGTCAAGAGAAAAGAAGGGGGGGCGCGGAACCCTGGTATGAACCCCTATCAAGCCCACTCCGTTTCCCCTTTCACAGGGGGAAAAAACCTGTGTGCGGTTCTTCAATGCACAAGCTCCTTCTACCCGGCGAACGCACGAGCTCAGCTCCTAGCGTCCGTTTGCAGCCTCGTCGCCGACCGGAAGTCAGATATCAAAGGCAGCCATTCTTATGTGGACGATCTGTCTACATGATTTTTTACCCCCCCTAAACTCTGTATGACCCCCCCCTTGCCCAGCTGGCTGGAGCCAGCGATCCAAGCAGTGGTTTTAAATCTCCCACCACTTTTTTAATTTTATTTTAGAAGGTGCCTGTTTTGCAGACAGTTGGTTTTCCCTATTTACAATGTAAAATATAAGTGAATATATGTAAAAATCTCCATTTCATGGACTTACCAGACTCTCGCTTAGCTGTGAATCCAACATGGCGGCCACTCCCAATTCCCCTCTTTGCTAGCCCTGCCCCTTTTGCTCAGCCAGCCAAGCAGATTACACTGCCTGTTTGTATGTGTGCAAACGGGGTGTACAGACCGTCGACAATACGAACGATTGTATGAATTTTTGCTCGAGATTCGCTAATCCTCCTGAATGCTGAAACCACATAGTTTATGGGGGATTCATTAGCCCCCCCTTCTGAAAGACACATATGCATCTGATCGGCTGTGTGTACCCATGATCGATCTTCTGAATGCTGTATGTATTTTTTTTACCATGTAGATGGCCCCTGAGTGTGTAGCAACTGAAGTAAGCCAGGACAAAGGGGGAAAGTGTGAGGAGAGAGAGTAAAGGTAGCTGAAAAAGTGGAATGGCAGAGGAATTATCAGGACTGTCCCGGACAACATGGGACAGTTGAAGGGTATGGGATCAACATGCACCATGGCAGCCACACTTTGATTACCTTGGTACAGGTTGAGTCTCCCTTATCTGGAATTCTGACATCCAAAATATTCCAAATCCAAAATTGTGCACATGAATGGCTGAGATGGTGATGCCTTTACTTTCTGATTGATCAATGTACACAGACTTTATTTCATGCACAAAATTAGCAAAAACATTGTGTATAAAATTACCTTCAGGGTATGTGTATAAGGTGTATATGAAACATAAATTAATTTTGTGTTTAGACAAAATTATGTTTCCGTTTAGACAAAATAATCTTCTAGAGATCTCATTATGTATATGCAAGTATTCCAAAATCTGAAATATTCCAAAATCCTAAATACCTCTGGTCCCAAGCATTTTGGATAAGGGAGATACAGCCTGTATATACAAATAATGAGTTCCAGAAAACATGGAACAAAGGTGGCCTTGCAACCATTTTTTTTCAACTTCTCCACCAGCCCTGGGAAGTCTGCAGTAGCCTTAGCTTTACTTCAAAGAGTATTACTAGCATGGTGCTGGAGAATTCAAAGTAGCTTTTCCCTTATAAGACTGAAAAACTGCCTGAGCATAAGAAGGCCTCATATGTGTTGTGATCATATGAGTCTGACAGTTGCCCTCCATGCACTTGTTACATTGAGATCAACTACAGCAGTGTGTTCTACATGCCCTTGAAAATGGTTCAGAAGCTGCAGCAGTTGCTGCAGAATAATTTCAGATCATTTCCTGATAGCCATGGGAAGCTGTGAGCATACTCAGCTGGTGAATGCACTGGCTACATGTTTATTTCCAAACCCAGTTCAAGATTTTGATCCTGACCTATGGTACTCTAATTAACTTGGGTCCTGGCATACTTGAATGAGTGCCTCTTGCGATACATGCCCACTTGTCAAGTGAATCAGTGGAAGATTCTGCCTTCATTAAGTCCCTCCTGTACAGCTTTTTATAATAAACAGTTTATTCTTCCATAATGTCAGTTATTGTTGCTCTCTATTGCCATGCTTTTAAGTGTTGCAGATACAGATAAAGATATTATGAAGTCAGCCCTGTGGAGGGTTTTTGTTTTGTTTTGTTTAGTACAAATTAATGAAGCAGATGTGTTCCTGGGCATAACGTCTTTAACAGAAAATTTGGTATCCGAGGCAGAAAGAACATAGGAAGAGTAGAGATAGGTTCCTGCACCACACACAGGCAAGAAAGAAAGAAGAAAGAAAAAAAAGAGCAGTTCAGCAAACTTGCAGCAAACTTTTTTTTCATCTAGAACTAACAATATGAACCTGTGAGATGAAACAGCCATGTAAGCTAAGCCTTGCATAAGTAAACAAAATCATTTTGAATCTTCTAAATTTTGCCTGAAAGACTCTTTCAAAATGCATCCAGGGATGATTTTTTCTTTTTTTTCACCAGCAGTATCTTTTCTTATAATATCCATTTTGGTGGCTAGACTTATAGGCATAATCCTTTTTAGCAACTAGGGAGTGCTAGGCTTGTCTCCTTTCCATCTTTTCCTATTTATTTATTTATTTATTGCTGTTTACATATGCTTGGTAAAGGATCCTGGAGACAGCTGCTGTTACCTTGTCTGTTGTAGCCAGACAAATACAGCTACAGCATGATCAGCTAGAGCAGAATGCCATTCTTTCACAGTTCAAGCTTTTATTGCATTGTTTACTGCAGACATGCAGCTGCAACCTGACACCAAGGAGGTTATCATATGTGGCAAAAACTGCATCAAAAGATCTCTAGAAAAACTGAGAGCGTATGCAGACGACTTGCTGATATCTTTGGCTGAACCAGCAGAAGGAATCATGGTGCTGACACAAGTTCTTAATGTCTTTGGAAACATTTCAGGGTTTAAAGTGAATAAAGAAAAGACAGTTATTATAACAAAAAATGTATCAAAAACAGAAGAGATGGAATTGATGGAAAAATCAGGATTTAAAGTTGATAAGAAATGTAAATATCTTGGAATCGTAATAACAAATAAAAATGCAGATTTGTTTAAAAACAATTATAATAAAAGTTGGATGAAGATTAAGAAAGATCTTCAAAACTGGAACAATGTGAAGCTATCCCTACTTGGTAGAATAGCAACAACCAAAATGGATATATTGCCAAAGTTATTATTTTTGTTTCAGACAATACCGATATTACATAATGAAAAGCCTATCATCGAATGACAGAAGATGTTGAAATTCCTATGGTCGGGAAAAAATCTGGGATATGATTACAAACTCTCCAGGATTCAAAAGAAAGAGGAGGTTTGGGGGTTCCAAATTTTAAGATCTATTATGAAGCCTTTACTCTTCTGTGGATTAAAGACTGGACTTCATTGGAAAATAAAAGAATGGTCTATCATTAGTGTTCAAATTGGAAGCTGATACAATAAGATTTGGATGGCATGCTTTCCTATTTTATGATAAAGAAAAAGCCAATAAAGAGATTAATGATAGAACATTACTAGACCATTACTTAAGAAGACCATTACTAAAAATTTGGAAGAAATACAAAAGAAGACTATGTGATAAAATTCTGTTATGGGCCTCACCACATGAGGCCTTTTTTTAGCAGAGAGGGGATATCAGCATCAGATAAGAAGTTAACATATAATGATATATTGACGGTAAAAGAAGGAGAGTATAGCTTAAAATCAAAAGAAGAGCTAAAAAATGATGGTATAGAATGCTATTGGTACCTATACAGGCAAATGAGAGAAAGATTTCTAATGGACTCAAAATTGGATAACATTGATATAAAGAAAACAACTTGGGAAATCTTGCTAGAGCCTGGAAATAAGAACTTGATTACAAGACTCTACAAACAACTACTGGAATGAGATCAAGAAGAAGAAATAGTGAAAGACAGTATGGTGAAATGTGCACAAAACATCGGCCATGAAATAGAATTTGCACAATGGGAAAAAAACGTGGAAAGACAGAATGAAATACACACTATCACAAGAAGTTAAAGAAAATACATATAAAATGTTTTATAGATGGCATCTATCTCCACAAAAGTTGGCAAACATTTATAAGGGCTTAAAGAACAACAGTTGGAAGTGCAATCATGAACAAGGCACATATATCCACATGTGGTGGACTTGTGGCAAAGCAAAAAAATATTGGCAAGATATTCATAAAGTCATAACAGAAATATTACAACTCAATATTTTATTCAAACCATAAACTTTCTTATTAGGCATGATAGATGTACCAACAGAAAAAGAACACAGAAAAATAATATTTTATTTACTATCAGCAACAAGAAAATTATATGCAAAACTGTGGAAGAACCTTTTAACACCAACAATATGTGAGAGTATGCCTGTAGGTATAACTGTGTAGCGTGGATGTGTTCCAGATGATCCACATGAGGCAAGGCCCTGGAGAACCAAAGTTAAATGGTTGCCGCGCAAAGGACTACCATGGGAGGAACTTGGAAAGTGAGGCGAGAAAGTGAAAAGGAATGCTGGCCGGTGAAACCTGGGTGATTAGATGTCGACCTGGCTAAAAGATGTTCCGTACAGACAAGATGTTCTTTGAACTGCCTCATACCAAGATAAGATAAGGAACTGAACTATCTTGTGTTAAATATCTTGGCAATGTTCAACACCTCTTTTCTCAAGAAAGGAGAAGCAAAAGGGGTATAAATATTACTGGACTTTCCAGCCTCAAGTATGGTTCCTGAAACAGCGGCAACGGACCATCCGGCCTTTGTGGATCACTGGATTCAAGGGGGTCGTATGTGAGTATGTCTGTGCGAGTGTGTGTGTGAATGGAAAAGAGCTCTTGATACTTAATTGAATGTTTAATGTCTAATGTCTAAATAAATGTTACATGCATAGTGACTGAAAACCAAATTTGGTCTCTCTGTGCCTTTTTGCCTGTCATTTGTCTGGGGAAATCTTAAACATTACCTGATTTAAAAGGACCTCTATGTGGTCATAACATATTTGGTGTCACGAACAGGATCAGGAAAGTATGAGATTTCTGGGACTTTTGACAGGGTTAAGGTCAGAGGGTGGAAAACAGGGGGACACCCCTGACTGGGTATAACTGAATAACTGAGTAACTGAATAAAGGGTCAGAAGGAAATATGGCTCTTTTTGGTAGGAAAAAGGACAAGAAGGGAAATGGAGAGGTTTGGATCCATTTATGGGAACCCTTTTTGTTCAATTGAAGGATCCTTTGGATGAGGATTGTGAAAATAAGGCAGGAGATTGGAGAATAAATTTTTATAACAGTACTAACACTAAAATGAAAGAAGCCTGGAAAAGGATTTGCAGTATTTTAAGGAACAACTAGAGAAAGTTACTTAAAGGAGTGAGGAAAAATTGTTTAAAGCTGTTGCTTTATTTTGTCAGGAAGCTGGCAATGCAGAGAAAATGGGAGCAGACTAAAGTCATGACACCTTTAGCTTTAAAGGGAATAACCTAATGTTATTTAAAACCCAATGAGTTGAAGGGAAAAATAGATGAGGGAAACTGAAAAATGGAATTTTAACACTATATAATATTAGTAAGTTGCAAGAAAATATTAAGCTGGAGGATGAGAACAATGAACTAAGAAAAGAAAAGAAACTTTTAGAGGTAAATGTTAAAGAGTTAGCAGAGAGAGAGAAAAAACAAAACAAAACCAAAATCAGTTAAACAAAAAGTTAAGCTGTTAAAACAAGTCCTTATATAGAAAAAAAAATGATCAGGACAAATCCCAACTAAAGAATAATGTTTATGTAAAACAGGTTTCTTAGAGCCTGGAAAATGATTATGATTGTTGTTGGGAAAGAACCTGTTCTGATAGTCCTGATTGCAGTCCTTTAGGGGAGACAGGGAAAAGGAAGCAAAAATGGCCAAGCCAGTGTGGCTGTCAATATGATAATCCTAGACTAAAAGCTGTCAGGAAAAGGACAAGCTGGTAAGATATTCTGTCTCAGATGATCCTATGTTAACTGGGAAAGTGAGGAAATTAAAAGAATCTCTGGGACAGCCAGGGAGCAGGAAAATAAAGTGGGCTATTAAAGTATGGAAGGCAGCAGATAAAAATGATATGACTCTAGAAGAAATAACGAGACTAGTTAAAAAAAATTCCAGGCATGACACCATATATAAGCAAAGTCCAAGATAATGGAGTAGGGGTGGCTTTGCGATATTGGGTTTTAGAACAGGGGAGCAGAGCTGCTAAAAAAGACATTTGGGACAGGTACCAAAATAAGACTTGTAGATCCAGGGACCATATTAGAAATAATGGAAATTGACACCAGTGTCTTTTTGGTTCCCTATGAAGGGCTAAACCCAGAATAGAAAACACATCTAGCAATGCTTATAGCTATACAAGGGGAAGCAAAAGCAGAGTGCACGTGGGAAAAACTTAAATTGGTATTTTCCAGCCTTAAGAAACAAGGAGTTGGGACAATAAAGAAAGACCAAATTCCCTTTGAATTTGAAAATTTCAAAGAATGATGAAAATTTATCAATATGTGGCCAAAAATATACAACAAAAAGAGGACTGGGAAAAAAATGTCCCAGGGGTACAAGTTCAGTCTAAATTTGATGCAGCAAAACATAAAAATGCAGAGGTTGTAACTGAGGGAAAATTTGTACCGCCCCAGAATCAATACCCTCTTGCTTGGAAAGCCGAGAAAGGGATAGCTGAGACTATAGAGGCAATGGAACAACTAGGGATTATTAAAAAACAACTGTAAGTCCATATAATTCACCATTGTGGCCTGTCATAAATCTTGGAGGTTAGTTATAGACTTTATAAAATGAACTATGGAACACACCTTACGGCACCTACAGTGGCTAACATTGTAGGAACAGCAGGGAAAATACTAATTGTTTTTGTTTTGGCTTTTTTTGCATTACCTTTATTGGAAGAAAGCAAAACTTGGTTTGCCTGTCACCTTTGAAGGTCAAGCATTTACATTTTTCAGATTGCCAGTGGTAACAAATGTCAGAGAAATTGAGTACAGAAGATCAAGAGGCTGTGGTAATAAAATTGTGGCAGCCAAGGGAAGAGCAACCCTTGGAAGTTCTTGGTGGAAAAAGGGTAAAAGAATCACTGCCTAGGCTTGGTATTATCCTAATAGGGAAGAGAAAAAAAAAAGAGATTATCCCTAACAGACAGTTATTGATGTTCTTTTAATGTTAAAAGAACAAGAGGGGGAGGAGAAAGAATTTATATTAGTTATGGACAGTGAATATGTATAAATGAGTGTACAAAGTTCATTCAGTTTTGGGCTAAAATGGTTTGTTTGTTTGTTTGTTTGTTTAAATGCAGACAGTAAAGACTTAAAGCATATTAGTCAATGGAAACAAATTTGGGCTCTTATGAAAGAATTACTCAAAGTAAAATTGGCATGGATCAAAGCCCATCAAGATAAGAAAAAGGAAAGTAAAATAGAATGGAAACAACAAGATAATATATATGTAGACCAATTGGTCAAACAAAGTAAGAAATAAATAAAAATGTTTAAAGAAGAGGGAACCAAAATAGATCAATACCAAATATCAAAGGATTTGCAGGAGACAGGAAATAGTATTTGGTAATGAAATGAATCTGGGATTAATAGCAGTGAAATTTCCACTCAGACAGAAAAGGAAATGATATCTTTTCAATCAATAGATTGGAACTCAAGTTTTGTACCTCTACTTGGGTCCAAAGAAACATGCTTTGAGACCCAAGTGGAAGGGGCCATATGCAGTCATGGATCAAATATGGTCCACAACTTATTTGATCAGAAAGGAAGAAAAACCAAAGTGGGTTCACCATAACCAAATATAATTCTACAAAGTTGATGAATAATAAGTGTTACATTTTTTTTTTTTTTTTTAGGAATAATTCATGCCAGATGAATCGATGGGAGGACCCCCATGAGGAAAATCAGACCTAGCCCCTTTTTGGATCTAACAGATATGTTTATATTTCACAGGCTCTTGTGCTAGCGAGAAGATACCCAGTTTTTATATACATAATATAAGGAAAATATTTGAGGTGGGACCTTAGTTGGAAAGAGGATTGTATTTATATTAAGTGGGTTCGAGATTTCCCCGGATAATTACGGAAAGAAGATAAACATGAAATAGCGACCTCCACACAAATGAAGAGGTGGTGGGTAGAAATTGTCCTTTTTGGAATTTTATTTTGTGAAAAGACACAAGGGAATTGGATTAGGCGACATGCTGAGTGCATGTTTGAATATCATGGGAAAGATGTAACATTAGTTTATGCCCATCCACAATCAATAGGGTGTATGCCCTTTTTGCCCACTCTAATTGAAGACCCTGATGTCATTTTATTGGGATTATCAAAAACGGCTGAGGGCACTCCCACGTTATTTTCTATGGTACCAGATGGACTTGACACTACTTGATTTCGGAGGATGAGACATCAAACTACCATGGCGGGAATTTGTTTTTATGGTATACATAGGGGGACTTGGAACACTAAATGGAAGGATTACGCAAAACATAAAGACTTTTTTAAAAAAATAATAATAATAAGTAATATTTTTTTTGTAGAGATAAATTTTACTTGTATGGAACTTATAATCAGGGTGGGATATTTGACTTTTCCAGTTCAGGTATATAAGTCTGAACATTTCCAATCTATATGCAAACGGGCATTGTCTGATGGTGCTTTGGGGCCGACAAGTTCAGATGAAGTTATAATCAATATTCAATATTTAGACACTTTGGGGAGCCGGTTGACAACAGGATCTATCTTTGGGGTATTAATTTTGGGGGCATATCCAGGGATTATTGCTGGAGCATACTAGGACTTACATGCATATTGGAAAAGTCAATAAATGCTACTGGGGAAATTGTTCATATGTTACAATCTGAAATTGAGGAATTGAGTCAAATGATAATGCAACAAAGATTAGTTTTGGATTATTTATTGGCTGCTAAAGGGGGATTCTGTAATATGATAGGGAGCCGATGTGTTGTTAAATTTCACAATTTAAATCATTCAATTGAAGATGAAATGGAGAAGTTGAGGAATATGATCCAGCATAATGTTCATGAAATGGTAGGAGATTGGTCTCTTTTTGGATGGTTTAGAGATTTATGGCCTTCTGCTACTTGGATAAAGGAAATACTTTATATCGCAGTTATGATTATAGTTATGTTTGTTATAATATGCTGTTGTTTTCCTATTCTTTTCCGGGTGTGCCGTACCAGCGTTATTTCAATTTTATCTGACACAAAGGAAGAGGAGGGTTCCTATATGACTATAAATTCAATTTCAGGTTCTAGAAATATATAATCAAAGCTCTCATTTATGATTTTATTTAATCTTGATATCAATACTATTGTCATAATATTTTCATTTATTGTTTGGGTTTTGGGGTTATTCTTAATTATTGAAGGATATTGATTCCTTTTTTTTTATTCTGAAATTTTTATAATCATTACATACCGTAATCATATTATTGCTAATGATACTCAATTATGAAATTAATTAAGTATCAAGAGGGGGAATATGTGAGAGTATGCCTGTAGTTATAACTGTGTAGAGTGGATGGGTTCCAGACGATCCAGATGAGGCAAGGCCCTGGAGAACCAAAGTTAAATGGTTGCCGCGCAAAGGACTGCCATGGGAGGAACTTAGAAAGTGAGGCGAGAAAGTGAAAAGGAATGCTGGCCGGTGAAACCTGGATGATTAGATGTCGACCTGGCTAAAAGATGTTCCGTACAGACAAGATGTTCTTTGAACTGCCTCGTACCAAGATAAGATAAGGAACTGAACTATCTTGCGTCAAATATCTTGGCAATGTTCAACACCTCTTTTCTCAAGAAAGGAGAAGCAAAAGGGGTATAAATATTACTGGACTTTCCAGCCTCAAGTATGGTTCCTGAAACCGTGGCAACGGACCATCCGGCCTTCGTGGATCACTGGATTCAAGGGGGTCGTATGTGAGTATGTCTGTGCTAGTGTGTGTGTGAATGGAAAAGAGCTCTTGATACTTAATTGAATGTTTAATGTCTGATGTCTAAATAAATGTTACATGCATAGTGACTGAAAACCAAATTTGGTCTCTCTGTGCCTTTTTGCCTGTCATTTGTCTGGGGAAATCTTAAATACTACCTGATTTTAAAGGACCTCTATGTGGTCATAACACATAGGACTGGCTAATCAGAGTATACGAAATGATAGAAAATGATAAACGTACCTGTCTAATGAAAGGGAAAAGCATAGAGAAATTTCAACAAGATTGGGAAAAATTGTCAGAATATTTGGAAAAAACATGGGGTGACTTTGACACAATTGGGTTGAGAAACTAACAGTCAATGTTGACAAGAGGAGAAGAAAATAGAAGATAGCAGAATAAGGGATTATCTATAAGAGGAAAATAGGAGAAATAGAGAAAGGTCAGATAAGAATAAGAACTTAAATATAGCCTCTCGTCCTCTACTACTACTTTTGAAACAATACTTATAAGGGATATAGGTTTTAAGAGATACTTGATCTACAGTAAATAGGAGAAAGACGCAAATGATAACTTGACTAAGAGAGAAATTATAAGATAAATAATAGTTAAAGGTTTGTGGAAGCTGAGTGATGGAATTGTATATGGATGTAGAAAATTTATGTAAAGACTAATAAAGAGATTGACAATAGGAGAACAAGGAATAAACAGGGAAGGTTGGGCAGGAAGTCAACAGAAAGTGTGGGAATGTACGAGAAGATAAAGTGAAGAGGGAAGGTTGTAAGTGTAGAGAGTATGAGAAAGTGAAAGGAAGAATGAGAGAAAGAGTGAAGGGAAAAAGGGATGGGATAAAGAAAGGATTAGATGAAAAGAAGAAGAAAGGAGGGGAAAGGATGGTAAAGGAAATGAAAGAGATAGAAAGCAAGGATGGATGGTTAAATTATCTTATAAAATATGAAAACGGTATGAGATTAAGGCAAATAATGATATATAAATGTATGGTTATGTCTAATGAAGTTTCTGTTGTCTAAATCTCTTAAATAAAATACAATAAAAAGATCTCTAGAAGAAAAGGAAGGGGTGACCTTACCAGACAATGGTGTCCTCCAGCGTTCTGGAGCATAGCATGGCTGTGAGTAAAACATCCCTCTTTATTAGTGGCTTGTTCCCATCAATAGAAAAGTGAAGCCTCATCCACAGTAGTGCTACACCCCCAAAACAGCTGAAGGATGCTGGTATCTGGTAGGGTCACCCTTTCTGTTTTTGTAGCGATCTGCTGGCACAGTTGGGAATGTGATTTTTTGGTGCATTACCCTGCATCTGATAATCTCCCCAAAGTCTGGTGAGATTATCAGATGTGGGGAAATGCACCAAAAAAATCATGTTCCCAACCAAGTCAGAAGATCGCTACAAGAAGAGAAAGGGCGACCTTACCAAACAACAGCGTCCTTCAGTGGTTCTGGGTGTGTAGCACTGCTGTGGATGAGGCTTCCCTTTTGCATTGATGAGGACATGCCACTAATAAAATGGGACACCTTACTGACAGCAACTCTATACCCCCAGAACCCCCGTGTTCTCATTGCAATCTTTTGACATGGTTTTTGCCATGTCTGATATTCTCCTGGGTTTCTTTAGCCCTCTGTCATTCTTAAGGGCTTAATGGGGATAGAAAAGGGCTTCTTGGTACACTAAATGTGGTTTGGGTCTGCATATAGCCTGCAGGAGGCATGTTCTCCACTCCATGATAATCTAATCTCAAGTAGCTGGGCTAAGAACCACCCACCCCCACTCACATTAGACAAGATTGGATGAGACAGAGTAATAGTCCGATTTGTTGTTGTCCTCATCCTTGTTTCTTGGTTAAGAGAACTTTCTGTAGTACTGTTTGTGTTTCTCATTAAAGACGAGATCAATGGAGATGTCATTTTGTTATGTGTTACTATCTACAGGTATATACATTAAGCATAGGTGGAGAAACATGTTAACATTACAGTAAACAGGAAATTCTACTGCCTCACATCAGATGCCCAGAGAAGCCATCAACACACTCCTACTCGCCTGTTGTTGTTGTTGTTGTCATTTCTGACTTATGATGACCCTAAGGCAAATCTATCATAGGATTTTCTTGGCAAGAATTGTTCAGAAGTTTGCCATTGCCTTCTTCTGAGGCTGATAGATTGTGACTTGCTCAAGGTCACCCAGCAGGTTTTCATGTCTGAGCCAGGATTTGAACCCTGTTCTCATGAGTCATAGTTCAAAGTTCAAACCACTACACCATGACCCATACCTATCCACATACATTCTATAGGGAAAAGATTATTTTCCCTTTAGTTCACTCTGGTCCTTTCCCATGGTCTCTCTCTCTCTCAAATTCAAAACTCAAACTCAAAACTACACTTTACCTTGGCTAGGAAAGGGATTACTTCAGAACTCTAGAATATGTTCAGCTATTTTCCCAGCTATTGAGTACAATCAGGCAGCAGTCTCCCTAACACTTAGGAGGACAGTTAGTATGATGAAATCTAAGTCATTCTTCTGGTTCTATCTCTCCTCTTCCCTCCAACCCTTCCCCCCAAATGATAAGACTATGCACTTTCCATCATTTCTCTCTTCCTCTGCTTACTCCCATTCTTTTACTTTTGCACCCTGATCCAAATGACTGACATACATTGATCAAGAATAGGGAAGATGCCTAGGACATAAAAGTTTATCAGTCTAACCTCCATAAACATACTTTCGCCAGCATCTTTTGTGGTGTTTTTCTGCCATCAAAAGAACCCTTTCTATCAGACCTACCTTCAGTAGCATGAAAAGGCAGCCCCAGCATAAACAGAGCATGAACGGCACTCCATTTACTTCTGGGTTCGAGAGCTCAGCAATTCTCACCAGAAGACGTGACTGCAGTAAAATTCTAAAATACACAAAAATAAAGACACAAAACATACACACAGAAGCACAGAAACACATTTTAAAACTTAAACATAAACCAGGGAGGTTAATAAAAAGAGTGTCCCCTACCTGACTTTCATGATCTCACTTGGAAGTGTTCTGGCGGGACCGGCCATTGATGGTGTAATTATGAGATAAAAATGGTGTGCAATACCAGCAAAAAAACACCACAGGAGATCTATTGAAGGCTTGGCTCATCAATAAAAAAAGAACACTTTATTGCCTATACCTAATCACAAAAGCACGACATCATCTGATATGTGCACCCTTTTGCATTCATTGGGCATCGTTATGACACCATATTTGCCACATCTGATAAAGTCCTTAGTTGCTTGCCAGCTCTTATGAAACTGATGCATTTGCCAATAAGGAGATAAGCTTTGAATCCCATCCAATAGCTCGTTTAGTGGAATCTGCATTTTTAATTTGATACAATTACCTGTAATAAGACTGTCTGTTTCAATGTATGCTGTTCTAGTATAGCTGGACTTTTACAGAGCTTAGGAAGTTACCTTTAAAAAGAAATTCCAAGCATTTCTAAAGCATAAAAGTACCATATATTCCTGTATATAAGACTGCTTTTTAACACTTGAAAATCTCCTCATAAGTGGAGTGGGGGTCATCTTATACACCCAGCAGATCTTTTCCCCTGCTGTGAGAATGACTGCCTTGTCTTTGAAGTGTTAAATTGCCTGGGCAGTTTTCCCAGCAGATCCTTCCCGCTGCTCTGAGAATGGTTTTGCCTTTGAAGTGTTAAATTGCCCTCCATTTAGCTCAGGAGAGGTGAAAAGCAGTCAAAATGATGTTTCTTTTCAGGACAAGTTAGCATTTCTAATCTAATTAGCAAATTAGAATTTCTGGATTCAAACTTATCATTTTTCATCAAGTTTTGTCTATGGTGAAATTCTCTTGTCTGCCAATGTGGCTCTAAAATAATTAATGTGCTCATTCATTAATTTGGGATTTGATCACTTCATATCAACCAACTTCACTATTAATGCAACCTTTCTTTCCAAAGATTGAACACCACAGAGATTTTTCAAAGTATCCCATGCTTTTTTAGCTGTTCTCAGTCCTTTAATTTCACAGACTATTCCATCATCTACAGCCACTGAGCTGGCTGGCTGGTGGAGGGCAGGCTTTCCAGCTGGGTGGCTGGCTGGCTAGGGGGGGGACTCTATATTTTAACTTTAAAATTGGGGGCGGGGTTGTCTTATATGCCCAGCCGTCTTATACACCAGAATAGTTAGTTGCTGTAAAAAAATAACAATTTAAAAAGTCCAAGGCTGTTTTAATCTGCTGCAGCAAATCCCCCCCCCCAAAAAAACCCAGAATTGTCTGACATCTTTAGGACAGCATGAGTTTCCATGGTTTGCAGTCCATTTCCTCATATGCCATTCCTCAGACACCACTAAAATAGTTATAATTAGTTACCTTTTTGAAACAACAACCCAAATGCTACAAGCTCCTGGTTTGTGGCACAAGACACATGCTCCATCTCTTTTTTTCACTCCAGCACCCACCAAAAAAAAAAGCATTTGGCAGCAGCATGATCCACATCACATGGCAACAAATTAAATAATGTGATATTCCTCCTCTACCATTCACTGAGACTACAGTCCCACAGTGATAAAAATAACTAAATGCTTCCATTAAATGACAAAAGAAGTGAGGTTCTCTCTAAGTTGCAGAGGTGATGAAACATTGATGATACATTCTTTATTGGAAAATGAAATAATGATAAGAAACTAGTTTTTAAAAGCTAGTTACATCTTTAGCTCTTTAAAAAACACACACCACAGTGTTGTCAGTAATAATAAAAAATCCTCATATATCCCTAATATCCTCTTTCCATGTTTAGCAAGCAACTTCATTTCCCAAATGAACTTGGATTTCAGTTTCTTTGTTCAGTAGAATTTCTATTTGCTGTTTGCACTAGGAGAGTAATCCTAGAGCATAAGGATTTAGTGTGTTTTCAAATTTTGCTTTAGGCAATGAAGTACAGGAAGTAGCAGGTGACAAATGGGTTGTAAAAAAGAGACAGAAATCAAGTCAACATCTAGCAAAACAAAAGTGGCAAAAAATAGTATTTATGAGCTACCACAAATGCTAACATAGTAATAAAACTAAGCAGGATATGACATTTTAGATATTTTAACCACCATTTTTAAATGACAGTAGAAAGTCTAGTTTAATGCCAGCCTTATTAGATGAAGATAAATGGGTGCACTACTTGTAGTTCTGCAACTTTTCAGTCCTTTCAAGAGTTTTGTGTAACAACTATTTTCATCATTAAGCTAAATAGCAACAAAAATCAGGTGTACATGCAGAGATTCTCAGCTTTGGACTGAGCTAAGGGCAAAACATGCACCCAAATCCATGTTTTCAGATAAAAGGGCAGTTTTCTCAACAATGAAACATAAAGGCTATCATCTCTCCATCCACTTGTGGACTGTCTATCTGTCTGCCTGCCTAGCTGTCTATCTTTCTCTGTATCAGAAAGAACATTTTTCAGGAAGGGAATAGGCAAGAATTGGCCCTATTTTTGCTACTAACATTTTGCTTCATGTTCATGTCTATCTAAGAGTTCTAAAATGTATTCTGACTGAAGATTACACTTCATTTGCAATCTATTCTGCGTCCTTCCCCTATCACAATGCATACTTATGCAGAACCTTGCATGCTTGTCATGTGTAAGTGCTGTTTACCTCAGGGTCAAACTACACATTGCATTGATTAATTGCATGCAGGTCTCTTCCTCTACATTTTATTTACTCCTGTGGATATTCTTCTTTTCTTTTCTTAGCTGTTGTATAGAGGATGGGATGGAGAGAAAATTGGTTGGTTTCAACAGTCTCAATGAAAGTAAAGGTTTTTTTGTTTCCCCCCCCCACACCTGCTGAGACCTATTGTGGGAAAATGTATGTATCGCCTAGGATATGCATATGTTTGCAAGGCATACAGGGTATTTTGGGGAAGCTTAGTGCATATCTAATGCACATGTTTTAAATTTTGGACAATAAAATGTGCTTATATATATATATATATATATTTTAAAAAAAGCATACAATCAAACTTTATGGGTAAGGTGCGAAAAGACATGAAGGCACATGATGAGAACAACAATAGAAAGTATATGAAATGTGGAAGTGGGGTCTACAAATGTGCAAAAATGTATTGAAAAGCATGAATATCAGTGTGGTGAAGAAACACTAAATATGCTGATATGAAACAGTGATAAAAAGAAAATAAAGGTAGGATTTGCAGAAACTCAGCAACACTGAGAATGAAGAGATGTTCACATCCCTATGGAGGACTGTAGCTGTGGAGGGAAGGAAAGATATTTTAATTAGACCTGGTTACCCAAAGAGGTGGAGGTGCTTTAGAGTCCACTCATGATCTATTATTAGCTTGGGGGAATTATTATTAGCTGAAATGGAATCCAGTGAGAGGTGGGAAACTTTGGGACCTTTTCACCTATGACTACCAGCACTAACTGCAGACAACTCCAGTTTAAAGTGAAATAAATGGTTTTTATTTGAAATAAGACAAGAAGTATTCACACACACAACACATGCTCACAAGAACCACAGACGGCTATCAAAGAGTTTAAGGCAGAAAGGTTGGATAGAGGAATAGATTTGGGAGAAAGGACAATAGTTACCAGTCTGGAAGAGGAGAGAAGAATTCAGACCAAAGCCTGGGGGTACTGTAAATTCCAATCCATGCGTATGCTGACAGACAATGTCCGCATTTTGTCCACAGTGGCACACTTTGCTATTGTTTAGGCTGGGATATTTATAACCCATTTCAAGCACTGAGGGAGTGTTTTGGCTACAACAATGGCTAAATAATTATCTCATGGAAGGAACAAAGGAGAAAAAAAAACCTCCACTGATTGTCTTAAGATGGCTGGGAGTCAGGAATTGATGTGTTTTTCACAACCTCACGTTGTAGGACAGGGGAGGTTTCTAAGAGATATTTCCTGGGGATTTGGGTTGTGCAGGTCACTTGATTGTTTAGGATGTGTGACTCAATGCCAAGGGCTCCAATAAGGAACTAGCATATACCTCCACAATGGCATTGTTTACTAGGGGCTCTGCTTAATCCTAACTTGGGAGTGTTTGTTAAAATATTTCTAAGACATCTTCCCAGGCCCTTCTGACCTCCACCTGACCTCGCTTTGGATCACTTCACTCTACTAGACCCCTTGAAGTGTCCAAGATTGCAATTATGAGATATTATAGGGAGGGGGTAGTAGGGCATGGTAACACTCTCTCCCTGGCTTTTCTTCGCAAACGAAGATGCATGGTAACAACCTCTTGGAAAAACCTTAGCACAAGTCATGAGATAAATGTTGTCCTGGAAAGGAACAATGTTCTCTCTTTAGCAAAAAAGCTCCATTCACTTGGCCATCTCACATTCAGACAACTTCCAAAGCACCGAATGTTTATTGGCATTATAGCCCCTTTGTTATGTACTGGCTTCTCCAGACTCAGTGACCAGCAGTTTTAGGGTCAAAATCAGAAAACTTTATTGTCACAGTAATCCACATAGCTAACCCTACAAGTTTGTTGCTCAGAATGAAACCTAACTAACAAGCAGTAAACTAAAAGTATTCTACAACCTACAACGGTGATGGCGAACCTATGACACATGTGTCAGCACTGACACACGTAGCCATTTGTGCTGACACGCAGCCATAGGCCTCTCCCCCCTGCCCCCACCCGCAACCTCACCACCCTCCCTAAACTGGCAATCCGGGCTTCAAAGCCTCACGTTAGGGAGGGGGGAGGAAAGTGGCAGGTGGGACTACGAAGCCCTAATCGCTACTTTAGGGAGGGTGGGAGGGTGGAGGAAAGTGGCAGTGGGGCTATGAAGCCCCGATCACCACTTTAGGGAGGCGGGGGTGGAGTCTCCCCCCCCACCTAGTCACCACCACCCCTGAGGCCTGCCATGGTTCCCCGGAGCCACCTTGGAAAGGCTGGGTAAGGAGGCCGGCGGGTGGGTCTCTGCTGGGAAAGGAGGCGGGCGAGCGGAAGCGTGGCTGCTCAGCCTCGCCCTAGCCTTCCTGAGGGGGCTCCGAAGCCTCGGAGCCACCTTGGAAAGGTGGGGAAAGATGGCGGGCGAGTAGGAGGGTGGCAGCCCGGCCTCTCCCCAGCCTTCCCGAGGAGGCTCCAAGGCTTCAAAGACTCGGAGTGACTTTGGAAAGACCAGGTAAGGTGGCGGGCAAGTGGGAGGGTAGCCGTGCGGCCTTTCCCTGGCCTTCCCAAGCTGGCTCAGAAGCCTGGGAGCCACCTCGGAAATTCCGGGGAAGGCAACGGTTGAGCAGGAGGGTGGCTGCTCGGCCTCTACCCAGCCTTCCAGAGTTGGATCCGAAGCCTCGGAGCCGCCTTGGAAAGGCCGGGGAAGATGGCAGGTGAGCGGGAGCATGGCCACCCAGCCTCTCCCCAGCCTTCCCCAGGGGGCTCCCAGGCTTCGGAGTCACATTGGAAAGGCCAGGTAAGATGGTGGGCGAGCAGAAGGGTGGCCACCCGGCCTCTCCCTGGCCTTCCCGAGGTGGCTCAGAAGCCTCAGAGCCATCTCGGAAAGGCCGGGGAAGGCAGCGGGTGAGTGGAAGGGTGGCTGCCCAGCCTCTCCCCGGTCTTCCTGAGTGGGCTCTGAGGCTTCAAAGCCTCAGAGCTGCCTCAGAAAGGCCAGGGAGATGGCGGGGGACCAGGAGGGTGGCCGCCCGGCCTCTCCCTGGCCTTCCTGGGGGGACTCCGTGGCTTTGAAGCCACGGAGCCACCTTGGGGAGGCCGGAGAAGGCAGTGAGCAAGCGGGAGGGTGGCCGCCCAGCCTCTTCCCACCCTTTCCGAGGTGGATCCAAAGCCTCGGAGTCACCTTGGAAATGCCAGCTAAGATGGCGGGTAAGCAGGAGGGTGGCCGCCCGACCACTCCCCGGCCTTCCCAAGGTGCCTCCAATGCTTCAAAGCCTCAGAGGCACCTCGGAAAGGTCGGGGAAGATGACGGGCGAGTGGGAGGGTGGCTGAACAGCCTCTCCCTGGCCTTCCAGGAGGGAATCCATGGCTTTGAAGCTATGGAGCTGCCTTGGGGAGACCAGGGAAGGCAGCAAGCAAGCGGGAGGGTGGCCGCCCAGCCTCTCCCCACCCTTTCCGAGGTGGATCCGAAGCCTTTGAGCCGCCTTGGAAAGGCCGGGGAAGGCAGCGGGCGAGCAGGAGGGTGGCTGCCTGGCCTTTCCCCTGCTTTCCTGAGGTGGCTCCAAAGCCTTAGACTCACCTCGTAATGGCCGGGGAAGAAAGTGGGCAAGTGGGAGGGTGGCTGCCCAGCCTCTCCCCGGCCTTCCCGAGGGGGCTCCGAGGCTTTGGAAAGGTCAGGGAAGGTGGTGGGCAGGAGGGGGGGACTCTGCCTGGCCTTTCCCCCAACCTTACCGAGGGGGCTCTGAGTCTTCAAAGCCTCAGAGCCACCTTGGAAAGGCCCCGGATGGCTGTGGGCAGGTAGGCCTCTTGTTTGAGCCCAGGGCACCATGCACAGCTTCTCCAATAGAGCCCTCCTAAATAGCTCCACACAGGGGAACTGCCAAAAGTGGGGGGGGGTTAGAATGCACATGTGCATGTGTGTGTGTGTGCATGTGGCATTGTGGGGAGGGGGAGTAAGTGCTGTGAATGGAAGAAGCTGAGGGTCTTGGAGCTGAGGAGCTGCCCGTGTAATCCTCCTAGGCTAGCTGGCAACACATGCTTTGTTCCATGGCTAACTCAGGCTGCCTCCTCATCTCCAACTCCGCCTTGCTCCCACATTTGCTACCGTGCCCCCCAGCCTTCCTCTACCTCCTGCAGGTAAGTCCACCTCTTTTATATCTTTCCCTACTTCACTCGTGGGTGAGGTATCCCTGCCCTAAATAAACCCATGGGTCAGAGGGAGGCCGGGGGAGGTGGAGGGAAAGTAGCGACGGGCCCCATCACCACTTTCGGGAGGCAGAGGGGCTGTTATTATCCATGGATTTTTCACATTCATGGGGGTCTTCGGAATCTAACCCCCACAAATGTAAAGGGACGACTGTACATTTTGATTACTCAGTTGTCACATGAGTTGTGACAACTCATTAATTCTTAATAAACAATTAATAATATTGTTGATTAAACAATAAATATCGCAAAATAATGTTTTTTTCCTCAAGGTGACCCACCACCAGAGTTACGCTCATTATTTTGGCTATGTTTGACACACCAAGCTCAAAAGGTTGCCCATCACTGACCTACAAAATCTGGTGGCCTAAACAGTCATTGGCTATCCATCATCCCCACCCTGAGTTCCCATCATACCTGGGCTCAACCCACTTTTCCCAGAGTTAAGTCCAGGTGCCATCATTATCAAACAGTACAGACATAGAACACATACTCCCTTTCTACCATTAGACTACATACTCATTAACAAGCACAGAAATGCAACAGGAGCAGAGTAAAAATAAATTCAGCTGATTTATTAAAAGGTTTACAAATATAACAAAGATGAAGGGTCCACCATCTTCCAAGGCAGTCTATTCCACTGTTGAACAGTTCCTTCAATAAAAAACTTATTCCTAATATTTTTTTAAAAAAATTGTGGAGAATTTTCCAAATACATTAAAAGTTCCAAATACATTAAAGAAAAGTTAAAAAAGAAAACAAGAAAGAATAACAGAAAACAAATAAGATTTAGGGAGGAAATGTAGAAACAGAAAAGTGGCTTCCAACTTTCTTTTCAGTAGTTATAAATACATACACAGGTTGAATCTCCCTTATCCAAAATGCTTAGGAACAGAGGTATTTACGATTTTGGAATATTTTGGAATTTGGAATACTTGCATATACATAATGAGATATCTTGGAGATGGGAGCCAAGTCTAAACACAAAATTAATTTATGTTTCACGTACACCTTATACACATAGCCTGAAAGTAATTTTATACTCAATGTTTTTAATAATTTTGTGCATGAAAGCAAAGGTATCAATATCTCAGCCACCCATGTGGACATTTTGGGATATTTTGGATTTCAGAATTCTGGAAAAGGAAGACTCAGCCTGTAATATACCTCTCTAAATTTACATCATAAACATCTTCAGAAACAAATCCTACTAATTCTCAAAGCCCGAAGCTATCAAATCCCCCCATAAGGGGTTTCCAACCATTTAAAAATGTCACTAATGATTTTTCTCTAATCAAATCAGATAATTTCTTCATTTCTGTTAATTCATTCAATTTTAACAACCATTCCTCCTTTGTCAGTAGTACTGAATTCTTCTATCTTGGCATATATATATATACATACATATTATAGCTCATATATTGTAGTAATCTTCCATGGCCCTTCCACAACTGTTCATCCATACATCCCCCCCCCAAAAAAAATCTGATTCTAAATGGATTTTGATTTGATTTGTTCTAGGAAGGCATAACCCAAATGTATAGTTGAATAGGTGTGCCTTTGCCTCAGTCAGCAGAACTTCCACTGGTCTTGATACCCACCTAACATCAGAAAACAGAATCTCTGGAGAAGGTTCTTCAGGTTGTATCTCAGCACAACAAGCAGATGTTGTACATATAGGACTTGCATAGGGCTTTTAAAGTAAGCACCAGTACTTTGAATTCAGGATTGGAATGGAAAGACACAGTTGACTTAGAGCCTATTTGATCATTCAGATAAACCTCCCACGCTGCCCGTGTGCTCGTCCCCCTTCCCACACTACCTATCTTCCCAAGCCGACAGTCCATCCCCATTCCATGCTGCCCATCGATCCCTCTCCCATGCCACCAGTCCAGCCCCCTCCTATGCCACCCATCCTGTCCCCTCCCACACCACTCATCCCCCCATGTTGCCCATCCTGCCCCCTCCCAAACCACTCATCCCACCCTGCCACCCATCCTGCCCCCTCCCACATCACTCATCCTGTTCCCCATGCTACTCACTCTCCCTCTCCAACCATGTTTCATATCTACATGGTCCAGCCCCCAGTGTGCTGATTGACTGCCCACCAGACCTGTGACTGGGTGGTTAGGTCCCTAAGCAACCAATCAGCACACTGGAAACAGCAACAGCAAACCAAGATTATATATATATATATATATATATATATATACTACACACACACACACGTAAATGACTTAATTGCACAATGCCCTGCCATTCAATCATTACTTTCCCCTATTACACACACACACACACACACACACACGTAAATGACTTAATTGCACAATGCCCTGCCATTCAATCATTACTTTCCCCCATCCCCCCCCACACATAAATGACTTAATTGCACAATGCCCTGCCATTCAATCATTACTTTCCCCCATCCCACCCTGGGGACCTAGTGACAATATTCTCAGATCTGTGTCATCTTTGAGACAGTTATCCATAAGAACAATATATACTAATATATACTAATTCTATCTATCTATCTATCTATCTATCTATCTATCTTATTATTTTTATAAAATCTTGATTATGCAATCAGCCAAAAAATAAAAATAAAAAATATCCTGAATTGGAAACAGTTTATAGCAGAAATAAGGATCCTTCCCCACAGGATCAAGAATGTATTCCCATTCATTGCTTATGCTTTTTCTAAAACAAATTGAATGATCTCATGGAGAATTTTGATTCATACTGTGTTACCCTAAATGCTTGGGGGTCTTAAGGACTCTACAAATATCAATATTAATTTGGGAAATTAATACAGTTGTCCCTCCACATTCACGGATTTGGCATTCACAGATTTAAGTATTCACGGCTTGAAAATATTTTTAAAATAATAAAAATCCAAAAAGCAAACCTTGATTTTGCCATCTTATATAAGGGACACCATTTTGCTATGCCATTGCATATAATGGGACTTGAGTATTCACGGATTTTGGTATCTACAGAGGGTCCTGGAACCAAACTCCAGCGAATGTGAAGGGACAACTGTATATTCAATTTGGCAATGCGAGAGGGGGCAACATATAGGGGGGTCTTTTAACCTTTGTATACCAGTAATCAGGAGGCGACATTAAGCTACATAGTACATTTATTTCTTTATTTAAGAAAGTAATAATACCAACATTCACACACACACACTTACAGGCTTCAAGTATTCATGCCAGGCTAGTGAATAAAGTAGGAGGTACTGGGAGAGAGAAATAGGGGAGGGAATTTGTTTTCAGGTGATACTGTACTGATCTGAAGAGATGAGGTCATGGAAAAAAAACAGCAGAATGGGGGTTCCAAAGCAGGAATGGCAACACAGATGAACATAGTCTCCACAGGAAGGGGATCTGTGTGCACTTGAGTGGGGCTTTGGAGGAGTTTTTATAGTAAATAACTGCCTTCAGGGGATGGGATTTAGAGCGAAAGACAATGCATCTTAGAGTTGCTCAAGAAAGACAATGAACACACTGGATATGTTAATAGTTCTTAATGTGCTGATACTTTGTAACTGAATAGAGGAAGCAACCTTCTTTGTTTGGGGAAGGGTAGAGGCATGGGGGATCTGTTCAGCTTTGGCTGATAGGATTATCCAGCTGTTTGGATAAATAGTTGCCTTGCAAATTAACATTTCTTTGGAATTTGGGCAACCCCTTCTTAAGTGCATACCTGACTAAGCAATCTTTGTCTTTGGGATTCCTGGTAATGGAATTTCCCAGGTTTAATGGCCACACTATGGGGATAGTGACATTTGACCTAATAATTAAATATTGCCAGAGTATTATAGTTATGGGCAGGGGGTATCAGGGTAGGTAACATTTGTGAGTGAGAAACTGTCTGGATCCTGAATCCAACTATATAGTATTTTTACTACCTGTTGTACACAAGCTCCTTGAATTCATTCACTTTAATGGCTATGTCTCAGAATGTCATTACTAGGATAAAACTGAAGTATAATCTAAGGATTGAACAATTTGTATTCAAAAGCAGGTATCTTTTCTGTACCACAGAGGTATTCTTTTCATAAAGCTGAACAAATAATCATGATGGGGGAGGAGAATTGGTTGCAAGCCGTTGAGCATCCATTAGTGAGGATGGCCACCAGCCATGATGACTGGGTTATGCTAGGATCTGTAGTCGAAAAAGGAATTCTTTTAAGCTTTGGCTTTTAGTATGTCTTATGTTGAAATACTTCGTTATTACCTATTAGCTTAAAATCTTGTAATGTGATGATACAAAGAGTAAAGAAAGAAAGAAAGAGAGAGAGAGAGAGCTTCTCCTGGTTATGGTCTGGTGGCACATTTAATAAGACAAACTCCTTCATATAAAAATATATGTGACAAAATGTCAAGTTTGAAAATGTAAGCCAATCATACCTCAAACAACAATTATATAGCCCCCTTGTAGGATTGTGCACTTGGGATCACATTATTTAAATGTGTCAAATATGTAGAGGCCTAGTGTAAATTGTTTCTAAGCACCCGATGCATTATTAGCATATGGTATTTGCTGCCACCCAATGTTGACCATGACCACTGGCTTAGATGGCTTTAAAAGTGATATCACAGTGATACCTGGAGGCAGAATACTTCTATCACTGGGTGTTATCCATGATAGCTGAACAAAATCTTTAGGTCCAGAGGCAGTATGCTTTGGAATGCTAGTTGCTAGAGGGGAAACAATGGGGGGACAGAAGTGTTGCCTTTGTGTTTGTGGGCTTGCTGGAAGCAGATGTTGCTCCACCACAGGACATGGGATATTAGATGAGATCTTCCTTTCATGAGATCCAGCAGTACTTTTTTTCTATTGCTATGTTCACACACTTTGCAAAGTTTGTTCCTTAGAAGCATTTGATAAAGAAAGAGCTGAAGCTATGGTAAAGATGCACTTAAGGTCAAAGTAAGAGAATTACTGGATCCTAAAACACCCTGTAGGCACCATATCTTGTCTGATCTTGGAAGGCAAGCAGGGTCAGCCCTGGTCAGTACTTTGATGGGAGACCACCAATGAATACCAGGTTCTGACAAACACCTCTCAGTATTCCTTGATTGGGGAGATTACCAACAAAAAGTGCTCCTGTCCCACAATCTCCAGACCTGTCACTGCCCCAGCATAATAACCCTCCCCATCAGATTTACCTTCTCTTGTGTCCAAAGGCAGCCCAGGCATGAACAGAGCTCTAACAGAGCTCTGATCACTTCCTGGACTGAAATTCCACCCATTCTCATGAGAAGACGCGAGCACAGAAAATTCAAAATTAAAAAGAAACATACACAGAAAAAAGGTCACAAAAGCACATAAACACACTAAAAAAAACAACAACCAAGTAACCCAGGGCAGGTACAAAAAATAGGGTAGCCTACCTGGTTCTCACAATCCCACCCAGAAGTTTTCTGGCAGGACCATCCATTGATACTGCATTCATGAGTCAAAAATAGTGTCAGGTTTCAGACTCCAGCAATGCCAGCACCAAAATGGGATGGTTGACCCATTGACAGTTCCAGCCTGTCAGTAACAAGAAACACCACAAGAACAACAGCGGAATGCAAAAGGACAATGTTGTGTGATATTGGCATCCTTTTGCATTCCGCTGGCATCGTTTTGGTGCCACATTAGCCATGTCTAATAATCTCCTAAGAAAGCCCTATAGAATTCATGTGATTACATAACTCAATAGGCAACTTGAAGGCATGTACATGCACATGCAAAGGACAATTACTGAAGGAATCTTTGCTCATTTTCCCAACAGCTTCAAGAGAACTTACTCCAAAATAACTGCACTGCAAGCATAAAGCTCCAAATGCCACCCATCCACAACTCACTTGGTAATAGCTACATAAAGAGACAGAGACTAGAGGAAAAGTGCATTTCTTCTGGAACATGACACCTAAAGTGACAACCTCACATTGTGTTACAGAAAGCCAGCCATAGTCAGAGTATGGGGGGGGGAGTGGGGAGAGGAAAAGTGCCATCTCTTTGTGACACAGTGAATAATCTCCATCAAGTACTATCAAGGTTTATTTTTAAAGTGATGACAAGACAGGGCCAGGCAGTAACTTTCATGGGGAGAATCATTTTCCTGCCTCCAGTCTTTCTGTGTGTCATTTAGGAAACGAGCTCTAGCCTAAGCTATACTGGGAGACTGTTATGTGGACTATTTTTCATTAGGTGGAAATGTATCCAGAGATGTTGCAGATGGAGAATGTTAATGGGCTAACTCCCACTGATAGATCCAGAAACAGTTGAATATTGTCCTTGTTTGAAAATCACAGCCAGCAAAATTGTGTCCTGAATGCCGTCGCTTTGAATATATTAACATTCAGTCTTCAATTCGTGGAAGTGTTACTTTTTAAAACACCTACTGTGACACGTTATAGGTAAAAGTGTACAGTTATGAATGTCTTAAATACCAAAAGATGAATGAACTGCTGGAGCTGTGCTAACCCCCTCCCACCCATCTGTTTTGATAATTCAACACTTGATAAAATGAAGTCTAAAAAAATCAGCTTGAAAGTCAGGAATCAGTCAGTGACAACAATTCTTATTTAACGTAGTTATTACTTTCCCTATTATTGTAAGCATAGTTGTATACTAGGAGTGCACCCTGCAATATTACAGTGGCAGTGTCTAAGAGCCTGTGCTTAAAATAAAGCCCACATTTCTTCTTCCGTCTCAAAAAAAGAAAAAAGGGAAAAAAAGTAAATGGCCAATGTAGCATGAAACTTCAAAGCATTATTTTGAACTCCTTTGAAGTTTCCCCAATACACTTTTGTTAAATAAACTTAATACAGACTCCCAAACGTGAGCTCTTGCAGGATTTTCCTTCCCCTTGGCAGTCTACTGGAGACTACTGTGTTGTCTCTGAGTCCAGGAGACCAGCATAAATATGTCCTGTAGGGAGTGAGTTCTCAGTAAAATTATGGCTAGTTTACCTCTCATTTTTTGAAAAGTAAACAGCATGTTAAATTAACAATGCAGGGGGGTTAGATTTGAAATTCATATGTCATAGTTTCCTCACCTCAGCATCTTTGATTATAGGCATGCACCTCATTCTTTATCCATTCCCTTTTCTCGGGGGTTCCTCATGACTGCCCTTTCGTCTAAACTTCCTTCTCCAGATTTTCATGCTTTATTTGCCCACCTACCTTTCCAGGCAATGTGTAATCATAAAATAAAATTGTCAAATTCCCAGTCCCAGGAATACCACTAGAAGATTAAAAAATATGTTGATCGAGGTCAACAATCCAATTCTAGAAGTTTTCCTTCCAATCAGAAACATGCCTTTTGTAAAGCTAATGGGTCTTTATTGTTCACTGAATACAAATCCAATTCGAAATACTTTGCATTATTATAGGTCACAACATTACTGCATATTGTTTCTGGCAAAATGCATTATCTGGAGTTACTGTGAGAACTGAAACTAAGCTCAGATGGATCAGAGAAGCTGAGGGACTGACACAAATGATTGTCCTTGCTAATCAAAAAGCCTGAGTGTTTTGACCTTGTGCGACTTGGCTCCAGATTTCCAGTCCTGTTTTCAGGCACCTTCCTCCATACTGTCTAGGCTGCTGTTACTCTGATTCTTTCTTAGGCCTTGATTTTCCTGTCCCAATAGGAACTGAGCAGCTGCCATAGCTCTATTCTATCACATTAGAAAAGCTTGATTAATGCAGTAGAAAACCACTGTATAATTCATTGATGAAGGTTTGCTTTTAAAAGAGAAACAAGCAAATAGACAAACAAAAATAAAAATTGATGGGCCACAATCTAGAGACCTATGGGTTAGTGCATATTGTGTGGCTTTTTACATTTTTTTTTCAGCATAGAAGTCACTTCAATCATATAATCGTATAATCATATAATGTTGTACACTCTGGTGTGTGAAGTTTGATTTTGGTTTGGTTTGGAACAAAAATATTGCAAGTTATTCTAAGAGTCTGTTGCACATCTCATTCTATTGTGGCTCCTCTTCCCAGTGAAGCTTTTTTTTTTTTTTTTGGCTAACATTTGGGCTGAACAGAAGTGATACAAATGGTCTGACTCTTTAAATATTACATTCCAAAATCCACAGTAGTACAATACCCTTATTACGGTCAATCAATAATGTTTCATAACAGTTAAGCTAACTTTTAGCTTCTCCAAAATTCATAGGGCTGGGTGTTAATGATTAACACATGGAATAATGAGACAAGACACAAAGATGGATTGAAATATGGGCCACTTTATTTACCTATTTATTTATTGGGGTATGCGAACCCAAAGGGGAGACTCCATGCGGGACCAGCTAGACCCATCCCCCCAGCTTCCCTGGGTGAAACACCTGAGCCCCGAGGGGGATCCCAGGAACTGGGATGCCTCCCGGGCACCATCTACTGGAGGGCAGGACACCCAGATGTAAAACCTCAAGTCGCATGACTTCTATCGAGGGTTCCACCCTGGTGCCGACTCAAGGATAGCCTATCTCCCTGCACCCTATCCACATGATATGCAGGTACAGTTTGATAAGCCAGTCCTTCAACCCACAATGGGGGTGCCATAGGCGAATGCCGAATACCCTGTCTCCCCACTCCCAGCCACAAATAAGGGGCAAGTGTCTACTTAGCCCCTATCCCCCACCACAGAGGTCAATGCGGCCCTCACCCCGGTTTGCATACCTTCAAGAAATAACTGTATTCCTTCATCAGACAAGTGTATCCCATCAACCCTATAGAGCTCCAACCATTTGTAGGAGATATCGGGGTCCTGGATGAAATGGCTTAGACCGTCCACCATTGCCCTATGCATTTCTCTGTTAACTTTCTTGCGGGCTATACCCAGATGCTTTGCATCTCCATCACCAGGGTAAAGCAGCCGGGGAATGATGTCTGACTAAACCAGACGTACGTGAGGCCATATGGACTTAATGTGCTGTATATCAGCCAGTGCCTGGAGGATCAATGCCCTGCCCTTGAGCAGGCCCAGATCATTCCCACCCAGGTGTATCACCAACACATGTGGAGGAGGTCCACAGCACTCCTAAAACAGCATATGAATTAAACTGTTCCACTTCAAACATCTCTTGCCCAACCATTCAATTGTAGCCATTTCACCCAGACCCAAGCGGGCACCTAGGTGACTTGTCTTGGCATGTCTTGCTGCACAACAAACAAAGCTGTGACCGCAGATCAATACTCGGTATCTTGCTGGCCACACCTTAGTATCTGTAAAACAGAACAACAACGAATTAATAACAAATTGGGTGGACGTAATTACGGTAAGGCCCTGGATTTTCCACCTTCCCAGTTTCTGAATTGCTTCAGGGCACATGCCCATTGCCGCTGTCATTGATGTTGCCCCAATTTTGAAGGAATGAGTATAGAAATGAACTCCCTCCAACCCTAAATGGGCCAACACCTTGGCAGTTAATGCCCAAAACTGGTAGCAGGTTAAAGAGGACCCATCCGTATGACAAAACAAGGGCCCAAACTGTTTAGGACGCACCTTCAAGTACTCATGTAATGCACTAATGGGGCAAAGGAACCCCTCATGACATCTGTTCAACACAATAGTGGTCCCTTTCCCTAGCTGATCAGTCTTGGAATGTCTGAAAACCAACAAGACTTGAGTAGTATGCAAACACAGGTCTCCCACCTGCTGGGCCCTACTGGAGCTATCCACTTTAGATGCCACCACCAGCTCACTAATGTGTAGGGCACAAAAGAATGCTGTCAGTGCTGCTGCGTAAAGCAAAAGAGATTCAAAAGGGGTGGCACAAATGGTCAACCAGATCTGGTATAAACCTTTCATCACAGCTGGGGTTAGGGGGATGCCTATCGTCTGCCATCCTGCCCCTTTCCCTGGACCACACCTCTAAGGCCTTCCTTATTCTGAAATCCGAAGTGTTGTCTTGTAGTCCCTGTGCTTTAATCCAGAAGGCCAAGGCTGACAGATGTGATCATATAGATTGTGGGGCAAGGCCTCTATCCCTCAAAAATACACAGAATTGTAGGAGATGAGGAACAGGGATGAGCAAAATGTTATCAAGCCACACTTCACTACGAAAATCAAAGAACTCATCAATAGCTTTCATATAAACCTTCTTTGGGCTGGGGGTAAAAGACATGCTGATAGCCCTGACAATTTTACTTGTCCAAGATCCCACAAATCAGCTGGCATCAGGTACAGCTCTTCGACAGCTCCTGGTGCTAATTGCCTGAAGTGTTCCATCTGCATGCGGAGAGAGCATCAGCTATGCTGTTGTCCACTACCGCAATGTGAAAAGGATATTAAATCTCAAGCAATGTAATGTGAATGCTCTAACTAGTCCCATAACCCTCCGGGACTGGGATATCAAATAATTAATAACCTGAACTGTGGCCATATTATCACACCAGAAGTGCACCACAGAATTGGCAAATTCCAAGGCCCATATTCTAACCACAACCAATATTGGGAAAAGCTCAAAAAAGTCAGGTTGGAAGTGACCCCAGAATCCACCCAAACCTGCGGCCACTGCTGGGTGTACCATCAACCGTGAAAATAGACACCGAAACCAAGAAAGCCTGATGCATCAGAAGACACCTTAAAGGCATGCTTCAGCTTGATCTCCTCCCTCCAAAAGGATATATCATTGAACTGTTCTAAAAAATTATGCCAAATCAAAAGGTCACTCCTAATTTCATGTGTGATCCTGATTCTGTGATGTGGCTGAGAGACCCCTGAAACTGCATCACACAGTAACCAAAGAAATGCTCTCTGAGGCGCTACTACTCTACAAGCAAAATTTAAATGCCCTATTCACTCCTGGAATCCATTTAGGGTTGCCTTTCTGCGTGCCAGGAATGGATCTACCCTGCCTGTCAGATTCGCTATCTTCCCCAAAGGAAGTCTGCAAAATTGATCCATTGTATCTATTTCTATGCCAAGAAAGGTTAATTGGTGAGCTGGGCCCTCGGTCTTCTCATGTGCAAGGGGGACCCCAAAATAATCCATGAGTGACTGGAATTCCTCCACAAGGGAGTAACATACACCCGAGCCAAATTTTCCAATCAATAGAAAATCATCTAAGTAGTGCACAACACCATTGTACCCTGTCTTGTGCTTTATGGCCCATTCAAAGAATGTACTAAACTTCTCAAATGGCGAACATGAAAACAGAGCAGCCCATTGGCATTGCCCGACTCATGTAAAACATGCTGTCAAATGAGAAGCCCAATAACTCAAAATCATCAGGGTGCACTGGCAAAAGTCTAAAAGCTGACTTAGTATCACATTTTGCCAGCTCAGCCCCCAGGCCATGACACCTAATTTCCTTAACTACTGAATCAAAAGAGATGTATTGAACAGAGCATAGCTCGTGTGGAATGAAATCATTTACAAACAGACCCTTCACATAAGATAGATGATGTATAAGGTGATATTCACCCGGTGTTTTCTTTGGAACAACCCCCAATGGTGAAACCCTTAGGTTGGGCACAGGTTGGGCAAGAAGTGGCCCAACAACCTGCCTTCATCTGCCTCCTTCTGATTTTTTTGCCAAACTATATGCTTCAACCCATGTACTGACTTTAAATTTGAAGCCATAAAAGAATTGCGCTCCCCCTGCTAAGGGATGCAAAATCCAAATTGAAATCCTTTCAACAAATATAAAGCTGCCTGTGTATTAGGATATAAGGCTAGCCAGGCAGCCAAATTATTTAGTTTAATTGGACTGGGCTCCTTTTGCATGTGAGGGAGGGCTACCAGATCCCTTCTTACAACCCTGATACTTCTTGCCAAACTGTCCTTTTGCTTTCAGACAATTCTGAAAGGAATAGCCCCCGCCACAAATTGAGCACTCATGGTGAAAGTTACATGGGCAATGAAAACATGCCCCTTTGGCACCGAACTCCCAGCATAGGAGTCAGCGCTGTTGGGTTGTGCTGAGAAAGTTGGGTGGTTTGGCGGGGAACATTGCCAGATCTGACATTCTGTATAAGATGCCTGCTCTGTGCCCTCTCATCCAAGCTGGGGTGATTTAGGGACATTACCTGCAGCCATAGGTGGGAACTGATCATGTCCCATCACATGGATGGGTATGATGCAGCCATTAACCAAAATGACTCATCAGACTGCAGTCATGCAGGGCCTGTAAAATCTATGTACACCCTGTATATAATATCCAGATACCTATATTATGGCATAGGCTCTGTGAGGCTGGCTCTGGGAGACAACCCTCGCGTAAATAAGGAACCCAGCCAGCCAGTTGGGATATGTTCTATCTACGCACTTCTTTTTAATCTTCTCCTTTTCCCTATCATCCAATAATCCTTTTCCTTTTTATCCAGCTCCTGATATAACAGAGAGAATATATCAATGTATTCTCCCTTAAGAATTTTTTTTTTTTTTTTGGTAGCAGGAGCCAGATGCTCACCCAAAGATGGTGTGTGCTCACCCTCAAACAGAAGGCCCCACTGCAGCTGTGTTTAAAAAATTGTGCCCCAGCCAGCCCTGGCATACATGCCTGATTCATTACGGATAAGTAGGGTAACATGGTATATAAACCAAGGTCACCAAGGTGATGCCCAGGATACCAACCTGGCGTCCCAAATGTTCCAGACCCCATATTTGTGTTGAGCACTTGTGCGTTACCTGTCACTTGCTCATTATTGGGGTCGACCTGTCCCCATGGCCAGGCATAAGTGTTGCTGACAGTGTATTGTGGTAAAGGCTCACTTTGAGCTGAATGATCATTCTGATATATGCACTTCAGGTCTCCACATTGTTAACTCTGTCATCTTCTGATGAAGTAGCAGTCTCCGCTTGGTCTCTCTGCTTCTCCTGCTCCAGTGCCTGGATATGGGCAAGAATATGCTCAGTCATATAATCTGGTATTCCCCCCACTTTAGCCTTTGCAGCCCTCTTGGCAGGCTTTGGCTGCCTTGAATCCTCTAGCGCTTGTAGGCGCTCCAAAATCTGTTGTGTGATATTAGTCTTCCCATTCCCCATGTCAGGGGTCTGAGGGGAAGGGTACTTCCTTGAATTTTTTGATGCAGGGCCTTTACCTTTCCCCCCCATTCCCCTTTTTTGGTACCATGTGAACAATGCTTCAGCTAAGTATGTTGCACTGAAGCTAAGTATAGATAGCCCTAGTCAGCCTAGGCAATTCCCCTTACAAGTTATCAACTAACAATACCAATCCCCCACCGCAAAGTTAAATCCAATTACCAAGCTGTAACCCTGCAATGATCAACTAGAGGAGTCTGCGTGCTGTATCAAATAAATTAGTCTGAACGGGATATCGTGGTTATATCCCACCCAAGAAATAACCAGGGCTGGCACTGCTTAACTTCCCTGTTCAAACCCGAGCTGCCCAAAATTACAGTTCCTAGAGGTCTACCCTCTAAGGATTAACCCGGAGTGGCCCTGCTTAGCTTCCAAGATCAAATGGGGTCCTGTACCAAGCTTAAGGCTAGCTGTGGTTAGATCCCTAAGGATTACAACAAGAATGAAATACCACAAGCCCCAAAGTCAGATATAATCAACCAGTAAACACAACGAGCAAGATAATTGTTTAAGTAGCACCTCCAAGAAGTAACCAGGGCAGGCCCTGCTTAGCTTCAAGGCTCTAACAAGATCTGCCCAAAATGTAATTAGCAAGATGTACCCAGCAAGATATTCAATATATAGTCAAGATCTGCCCCCCCCCGATATAATCAGCAAGATATGACTAGCAACCATGTGGCCTTAATTGAACAACAACCGGGGCAGGTCCTGTTTAACTTCTGGGATCTAACAATCCACCCTCCAAAGAAGTGCACGAGAATGCAGGGTGGTAGAGGTGAGGATCAGAAGCGGCTGCACAAAAAATCTAAAAGGCCAGGTGAGACGCACACGATATAAACAGGCAGTGCTGGGAGCCAAAGGGCAGGAGCAAAGCTGGGAGTGGCAGCAGCTGCTCAATCAGCTACTCAAAAGGTGGCAAGGAGGACGATGCTGTGCACAAGCTGCCAGCTGCGACTGTAGAGCCGATCTAGAGAAGTGGGTGTGATCCAGTGCTGGGAGCCACTTGGGAAAGTGACTGGGGCCACTTGGGAAAGGCTGCTCTGCTGACACAAGGGCAGGAAAAGCTGGCCGGGCCAATCAGAGGGCAGCAGAAGTGCTAAAAGCCAAAAAGGCGGCAGCAGCTGCTCAAGCAGCTGGCTCGGCTGATAAGAAGGCGGCGGAGGTTTCACGGCTCAGTTGGCCAGTGAGAAAGGCAGGCCAGGCCAATCAGGAGGTGGTGCTGGGAGCAGCAGTGGCTGCTTGAGTGGCTGGCTGGGCTGATTGGGGGTGGTGCTGAGAGCAGTGGTGGCTGCTCGAGAGGCTGGCCGGGATGATCAGGGGCCGGGCTGATCGGGGGGCAGCGGAGGTTTCACCACCCAGCAGGCCACATGGGTGAAAGGCAGGCCAGGCTGATCAGAGGGTGACAGAGGCTTCACCACTCAGTTGGCCAGGCGGGTGCCAGGAAAGGCTGGTCAGGCTGACCAGGAGATGGTGTTGGGAGCAGTGGTGGCTGTTCGAGTGGCTGTCTGGGCTGATCGGGGGCCAGGCTGATCAGGGGCAGCAGGACAAGCTGGCCGGGCCGATAAGGGGGCGGTGAAGTGATCAGGAGAACACACACACACACACACATGTGAATCCCAAGTGCAGAAAGGGACTCACGCACACACTCGCCAATCACTCCCCACACCCAGCTGAGTGGCGGTCAAACCACACATGCACACCCCACACTGCTCAACAACCACTTAGCCTCCAGTGATGCGGTATCTCCGAGTCCAAGTGACACAGTAGCCAGAAGGAAGTCCAAGCTTTCCAATCGCCGCTGTTATCGCAAGTAAAAGAGGAGGAGGCCGGGGCTTCAAGGGGCTAAATAAGAACAGCCATGCCCCTGCCTCCTCCCAGCCATAACATCAGACGCCATGGCCAATCCTTGTCATCGCCTCCATGTGCCCATAAAACACCTCCCCCAGCACAACAATCCTCACTGCTCCAGGGGCGGGGGCTGTTAATGAAAGTGGGTCTGGGAATTGTGAGGAGATTTTTTTAAAAAAAATATTGTCTTTGTGTTAAAGGCATAAAATCTGTTCTCTAGTGTTAATATGAACCAGAGCTTGCAAGCAATGTATTACAGGTAAAGACATGACCTACAGCAAACAGTGACATCCACGCATATCTTCCTAACAGATTCAGGGAGAGTCTCAGTGAGTCCTTGCAGCAGACTCATGGTGCCTTCCAGTTTGTTGATTTCAGTAGTCCTTCAGCTGCCATGAATTTGCACAGTGTTGAACAGGAAATTGGGAAATCTAGATCCGGGTTCTATCTGAAGCACAAAGCTCACTGGAAGGCCATGAACCAGTTACTCTTCCTTAACCTGAATCCTGACCCATCTCACAAGGACAAATGTGAGGAACAGAAAAGTCATGTGGCCAGTGAGCTGCAGTGGAACACATATTTATTTATCTGCAGGCAAGGATGCAGTGCAAGAGATGGGGGAGGCTGGCCTAGCACTGTGCAAATCCATGTTTAATATTATGATGTCCTATTACATATCAGTTAATAAAAACTTTTGCACATAATACATTCTACCCCAAATCAAGGTGTTTTCTCCATGGGTGCATTCCCTCCCCCCCCCCGCTTCAGTGATAACAGGGAATGTTGAAGCAGTCAAGACAATCTTGAGTGAATCATGCAAGGCATCTGAATTCCCCAGAAAGCTTGAAAAGTTTCAGATCATTGCAAGATGTTATTTATGTTCAGGCATTCATATAACAAAGAATTCATGAATTTCATTCTGCAGGCACATAAATATCACTTAAGGTGAACTGTACCATCAGTTTCACTTCAGAAAATGACAGAACATAACCATTTCCCAGTATTGTGTTCAAACACACTTGCAGAAATACTTTCAAATTAGGATATTAATCTGTAATAATTTGTGGGTTTGAAAATATGTTGGATAGAACCAAGTTAATTAACTGGCATAGAACATTTTAATTTCTCTGGTGTTACAGATGACTCAGCATTCCAGTGAAAATAAAATGAGCACATCGACCCTGCATTTTTTTTTATTACTTTTGCAAACCAGCATTTAAGCAATTACTTGAGATACTCCTCTGTCTATGTATAGAATCTCAAGACTTGGAAAATATATATTTCTGCTGGAACATAAAATTGGTTTTGAGGGAATATTGAATTGCAGCTTCAGCTGATCTAAAGTATAAAAGTTTTTTTAAAAAAAACTTTTTAAAATATATTATTGCCCTTTCCCCCCATCCCACTGCATTCCCTTACCATAAAAGAAATTCCGTCCAGAAGTCAAACACAATGTTCTACTCTGTGTCCCTAAATTTTGGAGGGAATGAATGATAAGAAGTTAATATATCTTTTCTTTAACCCTTCCCCCCAACATACACAAAAGCTTTCTACTTTGTGGTATTTTTGCTTGCTCTGTGCAGTTGCCTCTGGTCAATCAACAATAGAAAAGTAGCCCTAGATTAAATGTTGCTTATTTGCTTCTGTTGCGAACTAAGATTGTAATTATAAAGCGCCTTCTTGGGAAGTAAATCTAACTCATTGGGATTTACTGTAAGTGAACATGTTGTACTCTATATAATTGGACCTCCCAATCTGAGGGCTCCCAATCCATGGTTTCAACTGCCTGTGTATCATCATGTCCCATACCTAAAATGACAGCAACATGCATGCAGACCCACTGATGCAATCAATATACAATTCAAAATTCACAATTTAAAATTATCTGGATAGACCTGCCAGAAGAGACTGGTCTTTAATGTTGCTTTACATTCAGACAGTGTATTCAGCTTTCCCGGCAGTCTGGGGCAGCTAAAGAAAAAGTCCTCTGGGTGACAGTTGCCAACCTAGTCCTGACTAACAGGAGCAAATGTCCCCCAGAGGACGTAAGTGTACAGGGCAGATTATACGGGAGAAGGTGATCCCATATGTAACCTGGACCCAAACCATGTAGGATTTTAAAGGTAATAACCGACACTTTGTAACTTGTCCAGAAACTAATTGTTAGCCAGTGGAGTGATTTTAATGTTACTGTGATATGATCGCTTCTGGATGTACCAGTGACTAATCTGGCTGCCGTGTTTTGAACCAATTGAAGTTTCCAAACGTTGTACAGAGGTAGCCCAATGTACAGCTCATTGTAAAAGTCCAGTCTTTAGGTTACCAACACATGCACTACCATCCTTATATCTTTCAACTCTAGGATGGGGTGCAGTTGGTGTAACAGATGAAGCTGATAAATACACACTCCTGCCATCACATCTATCTGGGCTGTCATTTGGGGCAATGGATATAAAAAAAAAAAAAAGTTGTGAACACAGTCTTTCAGGGGGAGTGTAATCCCATCCAGGACTGGTTGACATTCCTCCAAACCCAGGTTCGGACCCTTGACAGTAATCACCTTCGTCTCATCTGGATTCCGCTTCGGTCTGTTTTTTCCTAAACAGCCCATTACCTCCCCCAGGCATTCATTCAGAGGAGACACACTATCTGTAGCTGAGGCTGTTTTTGAAGGCATGGAGAAATATATTTGGATGTCATCAGCATACTGATAGCACTTCACCCCACGCCTCTGGATGATCTCTCCCATTGGTTTCATATAGATTTTGAATAGCATTGGGGATAGAATAGCACCATGTTGTATGCCATGTAACAGCTCCTTTCAAGAACAGTGCCTCCAAATCGCAAATCCCCGAAATCCCCCAGACATTCCAGAAGGATAGAATCATAGAGTTGGAAGAGACCACAAGGACCATCTAGCCCAACTCCTGCCATTCAGAAATACCCAATCAAAGCACTCCTGACAGATGGCCATCCAGCCTCTGTTTAAAAATCTCCAAAGAAAGAGACTCCACCACACTTGGAGGCAGTGCATTCCACTGCCAGACACCTCTTACTGTCAGGAAATTCTTCTTAATGTTTAAGGGGAATCTCTTTTCCTGTAATTTGAGTCCATTGCTCCATGTCCTAGTCTCTGGAGCTGCAGAAAACAAGCTTGATCCATCCTCAGTATGACATCCCTTAAAATAGCATATCACCTTTTAACCTTCTCTTCTCCAGGTTAAACATACCCAGCTTCCTAAACCACTCCTCACAGAACATGTCTTCCAGACCTTTTAGCATTTTGGTTGCCCTCCTCTGGACACATCCCCAGCTTCTCAATAGCCTTCTTGAATTGTGGTGCCCAGAACTGGACACAGTAGTCTAGGTGAATTCTGACCAAAGCAAAATAAAGTGGCACTACTATTTCCCTTGATCTAGACATTATATTCCTATTGATGCAGCCTAGAATCACAATTGGCTTTTTTAGCTGCTGGATTACACTGCTGACTCATGTTCAGCTTGTGGTACACTAAGACTCCTAGATCCCTTTCACATGTACTGATACCATGGCCAATGGTATCAAATGCCATTGAGACGTCCAAATGCATAAGCAGGGACACACTTCCTCTGTTAGTGCTCAGGGAAAGATCATCCCCAAAAGCGACCATAGTGGTCTCAACTCCATATCCTGCTTTGAAGCCAGTTTGAAATGAGTCTAGATAACTTGTACCATCTAAGTCTCCTTGGTGTTGGGTTTTAATTGCCCTCACAAAAAAGGGAGATTTGATACTGATCTATAGTTGTTTAGGTCCAGGGGGTGCAGGGAGAACTTTTTTAGAAGCAGTCATACCACCACTTCTTTTAGACAAGATGAAAAAATTCCCTTCTTAAGAGATCCATTAATAATATATTATAATTGAGATCTAATAGCATCTCCTCTCTGAACAACCAGTCAAGAAGGATCGGGATTAAGATGACAAGTTGTCTTCCTTACTTCCCCCAGCAGCTTGTCCACATCAGTGGTACTCACCAACTGAAACTTATCCAGTATAATCCTACTCATAGAGTTGCTGGACATCCCATTGTCAACTTCTGCTATAATGATATCATCTAAGTCTGCTCCCATTTGAGAGATTCTATCAGTGAAGTGGTTGTTTTATAGGAAATTTCTTAGTTCCTATAGAGAGGCAATATGTGCAGCAAGGAAATCCTTCTCTTCTGCACGGATTGCATCTGCAGAGTCTCACCCAGCAGAGCTGTTTAGGGTGGTGAGGAAACTGACACAGGTTCCACCTGTGCAGAACTCATTATGAAACCCAGTAACAGCCTGCTGTGATGCATTTAACAACTTCTTTGCAGATAAAATCTCTCAGATAAGAGCCAATTTGGATGCCGGGGTTAGAGCAGATTCAATTGATGAGGTGTCCAGTAACTCCATTGATGAGGTTATACTGGATCAGTTTCAATCTGTAAGTACCGATGACATGGACAAGCTCCTTGGGAGAGTGAGACTACCTGCCCTCTTGACCCTTGCCCTTCGTGGCTGGCCATCCAGGGGGGTGATGCCTTGAGGATGTTCCTCAGGGACATCATCAATGCATCCCTTAGAGAAGGTCACATTCCATCTTGCTTGAAGGAAGTGGTGTTTCGACTGCTCCTAAAAAGACCTTCCCTTGACACTCTGGATATGAAGAACTATAGGCCAGTCTCCTTATTACCTTTTTTGAGCAAGGTGATTGAGAGGATGGTTGCTCTTCAACTCCAAGGTATCTTGGAAGAAACCGATTATCTAGATCCATTTCAAACTGGCTTTAGGATGGGATTTGGAGTTGAGGCGGCCATGGTTGCCTTAGCTGACAATGTCCACCTGAACATTGGCAGAGGTAATGTGACCCTGTTGCTGTTACTGGATCTCTCAGCGGCTTTTAATACAATAGATCATGACATCCTCTTGGATCGCCTGAGAAGGTTAGGAATTGGAGGCACCATGTTGCAGTGGTTCTGCTCCTTCCGCTCAGGTAGATTCCAGAGGGTGATGCTCAGGGACAGTTACACTGCTAGGAAAGAACTTAATTGTGGTGTCCCACAAAGCACCATCATGGCCCCAGTGCTATTTAACATATATATGAAGCTGCTGGGAGAGATCATCCGGAGGCATGGGGCGGGATGTTATCAGTACGCTGATAACACGCAGATATATTTCTCCATGTCTCGGTCTTCAGCTCTGACTTCAGATGGTGTCTCTTCTCTCAATGATTGTCTTAGGGCAGCAATGGAATGGATGAGGAAAAACAAATTGAAGCTGAATCCAGACAAAATGGAGGTTCTCACAGTAGCAGCCCCGAACCCAGGTACTAGGATACAACCTCCAGTCCTGGATGGAGTCACACTCTCCTCCAAGGACTGTGTTCGCAGTTTGGGGGTACTCCTGGACTTGTCACTCCAGATGACAAATCAGGTAAATGCAATGGTCAGGAGCACCTGTTATTAGCTTCGGCTGATCCACCAGTTGCACCCTTTCCTGGAAGTCCAGGACATTGAGACCATGGTACATGCTCTGGTAACCTCCCATCTTGATTTCTGTAATGCACTCTACATGGGGCTACCCTCATGCTTGGTCTGTAAACTTCAACTAGTACAGAATATGGCAGCCAGATTGGTCTCGGATACATCTAGAAAAGACCATATAACACCAATCTTAAGATCACTTCACTGGCTGTCCATTATTAGTACTGTACGGGCCCAATACAAGGTGTTGGTTATCACCTTTAAATCCCTAAATGGCTTGGATCCAACCCACCTTCGGGATCACCTCCTTCCATATAATCCTCCCTGTGCGCTCAGGTCCTCTGGGAGGAATTTGTTGCAACCTTTAAAAACTAGGCTCTCATCGACCTCCCAAAGGACCTTTTCAGCTATTGCTCTCAGATTATGGAACAGCCTGCCAGATGAGATCCATCACATTACCACCTTAAATGGCTTTAAAAAAGCTTTTAAGATGGATCTCTTCTGGCAGGCCTTTCCTGAATAGCTACCCGGCCATCTTAATTAGTCCGATCCCATACAGCTTTTTATTGTGTTGTTTTAAGTATTTTTAGTATTTATTGTGTTTTAAATGTTTAATTATTTAATTGTATTTTAAGGGGTAGGTGGGATGGAGGGGTTGTATGTAGATTTTAATGTTGTAAGCCACCTCAATTGCATTTTGTAGAGGGGCGGGATATAAATAATAATAATAATAATAAGAATAAGAATAAGAATAATAAGTTGTTAAACCATCACAGTGAATTGTGAGAAGAAATCCTTCTAAAATCTACACTATGTTGAATATGTACACTATTAGTTAAAATTATCTAGAATCATAGGGGTTGTCTAGATGGTAAAAACAATTCTAGTAGAATTTCCTGAGAATACCTTTTGCCCAGACAAACTGGGCAGGAGATTCACTGTATTCAAAAGGAGGGGAGGGGATGCCATATACTGAGCGACAAGAGACTTGGCAGTTTTCTGCAAAGGTTTTTAAATACTGCAAGGGGAAGCACATTCCTGCTCATTTGAACAACCGATTTGAAGTGCTGTACATTCTTGGCAAAGACAGAATTTGATAGCTGATTGGTCTATAATGCAGATGGGGGTGGGCTTTCCAGCGGAGTCCAAAAGTGCCATTTTGGAATTCCTGATGAGTGAGTGCACACATTTTCGTTGTGCTGGGGTGAAAAAACTATTTTACAAGCAGAAGGTCTCCCTTCCACCTGTCCACAATAAGAGCACTGTGTAGTGATGATAACATTGGGGGAGGGATAATAGCACTCCATACTTGTGGTTGCCACCTTGATTTGCAGCATGACTCCATCTGAACCTCAACACAAATAGATGTGCAGTTTTTGGTACCAGAAAATCATGGAGACAAAAGAAAACTACTGTGAATTGCTGGCAATGTGTATTCCTGCACAGTATTTCCTCTGAGCTAGCTGAGGCCATAGTCTATAAGAATATGGAAAACTAACTTATGACCATTGGTACATAGATCACTGTCTCTGACTATTGAGACAAATAGCTCAGTACAGTCAGCACAAGGAGTGGGCAACTACATGGTTTTGCAGTCCAATTTTTTCTCTAATGCCTCTGTCCACACTCCCACATGCTAGGAGCAATGGAAGTGGTACAACATCACTTTGGGCTAATTTTGGCTTCCCCCCCCCTGCCCATTTTGAAAGTTTGGGGGGCTTTGTAGGGCTGGGAACATGGAACCAGCATGTTTGTGAACAGTTTCAGAGAGTTTGGGGCCATTTTGATGCAAATACCACCAAACTGTCCTCTCCCATTTTAATTTTTTTTTTTTTTTTTTGGTGGGGTGGGAGTCAGGGGCCACATGAGGCTCACAGACTGCACTTTTCCCACCCTAGTCAACACTGATTAGTGCTGGCTCTCCACAGCTTCAAGTAGAATTCTTTATTAGTCCTACCTGCAGGTGCTTATGGATTGAACCTGGGGCTTTCTGCCTGCAATGCATTTTCACATGTCTGCAAAGTATGCATGAAAAAACCTCTGCATGTTTTTATCCTGAAACATCTTGCTCTTGATCATTCATCTGATTTCTTCTCTTTAGATTCCCTCCTATCTTTACATACATGTATTTCTCTCCTTGTGATCTCCTTGAGCACCAAAGTCATCCCCACATACCCTTATGCACTTGTGAATTGTGGGGTATTTCTGGACCCAATAAGAATTCAAATGTAGTGAGAGTTAGGTTTAGGTTTGTGGTTAGGGTAAAGTGCACCCTTCTTATACTTCTTGACCTCAATGAGAATTTCAGTGTACCCATCCATGGGTAGATTTCCCCTCCCCCAGACTGAAGCCAACCATTGACAGCCCAGAGTACATTGCTGAATATTTTATTTTATTTTATTTTATTTTATTTTAATTCTCCCTTTCTCCCTATATGGGAGCAGGTGGCTCACAGTATAAGTTAAAACCAAATACAATTAAAACAGTGGATAACAACAACAACAACAACAACAACAACAACAACAACAACAGGCAAACAGACATATTAGAAACATTAATTATAACAGTTAAAAGACAGTTCAAACACAATGATGATGATGATGATGATGATGGTAAAAATACAATGCTGCCCACTTGGGAGACCATCTGGTTACATATAAATAAATACATTTATTTTACAAAGGATGTGAGGCAGTTTTAGTCCATTATTACAATGGCTGGGACAAAAATGTACTCCAAGTCGCATAAAACAATGGATTTGTGGGTAGGTGGGTGTTTTTTAACCTTATATGGCAAGTGGGTGTCATTTGGAACTTTGCTGGGAGCTGGTCCTGGGCAATAGATGCCCATTGATCCCACTTCTTTCCTCCATTCCTGCCCTAACAACTCAGGATGTTATCAGACCAACCCCCACAACCCCTTTTCTTCTGGCGGCATAACTTTGCCATTTTTATGCCAGCAAAAGAACTTGTCAAGCCACACTTATCTTCCCTCCCATCCAAAGGCTTCCCCAGCAATGAAAGAGGAAGTGAACTGAGCTTTGTTCATTTCCTCTTTGAAATCCCACATATTCTCGTGAAAATACATAGTGTGGGAAATTCAAAAATAGAAACAAAAATAACAGAGAAAAAGTAACAAAAAGCACCTAAACACACTAAAATAAAGTCCCAAGTAACTCAGGGAGGGTCATAAAAAGTGTGTCACCTACCTAGATGTCATTATCTCACCTGAAAGTGTTCTCACTGGTCTGGCCATTGACACTGCATTCACGTGAGTACGATGGCACAAAGTTTAAAATACCAGCAATGCTGGCACAAAAGCACCACAGGGAACAATTGACGGCTTGAGCTGTCAATAATAAAAAAAGAATGTTATTTTAACAGGACATGATTGTGAAAGGGCAATGTTGTGTGGTACATGCACCCTTTCACGATCATTAGGTGTCCTTGTGACACATTATTTGCCTTGTCTGATAATGTCCTCAGTAACCAGATTAGGTATTAAGATCACACCCTAGCCAGTTTTCCCAGTGCCATAAAACCCTCAGTTTTTCTGGAATTCACTTTTTCTGGAATTTTCCAATTAAGTGAGATGGTTCAAAATGCATACCTGGTACCAAAGTAACTGTGATGTCTTCTGCCACTTTATACGAACTTGACAAGATCAAGGTGGTTGAGGCAATCTTCAACATGCCAGCCCCACTTTACCTTGTGGCTTAGCTCTGCCCTCTATTCCTTCCACCTTTACTTTATAATGTTCCCTTAGTTCCACTTACAAACCAGGGTTACTACTTTTACTTAAACATGTGGAGTGTGTTTTGATAGCTTGCCTTTACATGTATATAATAGTTTTGAATGGACAGAGTCTGTGTTTGAATTAACGAGGATACTTTTATTGAAGGGAATGACAGCAATGTGGAATCATAATGAGAACAGTGCTTATAACCTTTATAATGTTATCCCTTACTCCCCAGACTCATTCACTCCTTGTCCGTTTACTCCTCTAATTCGAATTATTAACCTCTGCACACAATTTTATCACATCCAAACCTCTCTCATACAGCACACAGAGCCCTCTGCTCCATATAATTGTCACCAACTGACCTCAGTTCTTAACTGATTTCACTCAAACTGTCATGCAAACTTCAAAGACACAGAAGCCCCTCCCATTTCAGCTTCCTGTCATAGGATTGGCTCCTAGAACACACTTCTCCCATTCACTCATCCATCCATCCATCCATCCATCCATCCATCACAGTAACCAGGTGGAGTTGACTGCGAAGTTAAGCACACAAACACACAACAGTCACAGAAGGACATGTTAATTAACCACAAACATGCAAAGAGCCCATCAAATGGCCCAACTTTTAATAGTCCAGATGTAAGAAAACAGCACTTCCCACCTTTCAATTTTGTATAGGGTGTGCTCAGTCATGCGACACACATCTCTCACCTCCATGAACTTTCAAATCATCCTGAAACAACTCAGTCCAACTGAGCCTCAGCAAGTGGGTGAATAGTAAAAATCTGGAATTTCATTAAGTTCTTTTGCAAAAAGTAACTTGGCTAGAATATACAGTGGGCTCTTGGGATCCACTAGGGTTTGGTTCCAGGATCACCCATGGGTACCAAAATCCATGGATACTCAAATCCCATGAAATACAGTGACATAGTAAAATGGTATCCCTTACATAAAATGACAAAATCAAGGTTTGCTTCTTGGCGTTTTTTAAAAATATATTTTCAAGCTGTGGATAGTGGAATTCATGTATGCCAAATCCATGGATACAGAGGGCCAACTGTAGTGTGTATGTGTCATCTAGAATCTGAATCCTGCTTCAGAGTTCAGGGTCACATGGGATAGGCAAATGTGCTTATTAGTCCTTATCCTAATTGTGGAAGCCAACGTGTTAGTGCACCAATATATAATATATAGGTGTGTGTGTGTGTGTGTGATACACACGCACACACGCAAACATCACGCACTGTAAGAGTCAATGACAGGTGTTTCTGCCATCTATTTTCAGTTGCCATCTATTAGTTCCTTAAAACCAGAGGAGAAAGGATACAGAACTTAGCTACTGCTATGTAATCCAAATGCTGCATGTGAAGCATCCCTTGTGGATTTGCAATCTTGCGGGGGAAAGTATGCAATTATAGGGAGATGTGTCAAAAGCTACTTCTGCTTTTGTAAAAGACAGTAGTATTGCAACTATTTATCTTCCTTCTGCCATAGGGGCTAAATCATTTTGCAGTACCATTGTGTGTATGTGGGGGGGGGGGAATATGTTGACATCTTGTACTGTTTTCTCCCAGTTCTGGAATGACATGCCGCTGAAGTGAACCTGAATGCCCCGGAGCCCACTAATGGTTACAATGACATTGTCAGCAGAATTCTAGAAAACTCCACATTAATGTGAGAACCAGCGACCTGTCTGAACGATTAATAGCATATAAGAAGAATGGAGAAAAATTGTTCTAGCTTCTTGTTTCTAGTAAACATTCAGTGCACAGTTTTCTATCCAAACACCTTACATAGTATCACAGAGGCTGCCAAGAATAATCCTATCCACATCTACTTCAAAGTAAGTCCCATGAGTTCAGTGACACTTATTTCCAGGTAATGCTGATTGACAACACAAGTTGTCCTGGGTAAGTTAAATCCTACATGTGCTAGTGTAGTAATAATGTGAACTTGAGTCCCATCATACCTTGAAAATCTAGTGCAAAGAGATCTAAGGACTGCTTTTTCACAATAAAAATTAAATGCTCTCCCTATAGCAAACCTTATCAGACATTAATGCATATATGCCAAGAAATGCAAAGGTCTGTCTCTGTAATATGGAAACAGTGGAAGGTCTAAGTTACTTGTTATGGGAATATGAATTATATGCTAGGTTACTCCCACTTCTAAAAATATTGAGGGTTAAGTGTACTCAAGAGGAACTGGTTTATTTGCTGTTAAGTCAAAGACCCTAAGTATGTTTGCAATGATTAGACTTACAGTATTGGTATTGAAAAAGCATTTATGAAATTTAAATATTCCTTTTTTAAATTTTTAATAAGTATTATCCTTTCATAAGAATATGTTATTGTATTCTATTTTTAGAGTTGCATAATTAATTTTACATTTTGTTTTTATGTCCATTTGGAAATCAGTTTTTTAGGATAAGAATTAACTTTTTGCTTCTCAGCTGTTCAATGAAAGTGTAACGTGTAATGTCTTAAAGAGACATTTCTTTCTTCAGGGAATGGAAAAGAAATTTGCATTAACTGAGTATGTTTACATTTTCCTCCATTTTATGGTCTGTCAAATTATTAACAAAAATGCACACATTAGCTTTTGGTTTTCTTACAATGAGAGGTGTCTGTTTTCAATTTTTGTTTTCTTCTCCTTTTTCCTTCAGATTGGATGCAAACTAGATGGTTCCTAGGTATTAATCTTGCCTTATTGATTTGTTTCTTTACCTCTTTAGGTGGGTGTTGTAGCTTCAGAAATGCCTGTTGCAAATCCAAGAGTTTTGAGTCTCTGTCTTGGGCACCCACATGGCATCACAGTATGCCAACATCTTCCTGACTGACTGGGAACAATGCTTCCTCAGTACAAGCACCCCAAAATCTCTCCTCTACCTATGATTTCGTGATGACATCTTTGTAATTTGGCCACATGGAAAGCAATCAATCCAAAAATTCCAACAGGATTTCAACAATTTCCACCCTCCCATGAACCTGAGCATGGAACAATCCACACAACAAATATACTTTTTTGACAACACTGTGCAACTGCACAGTGGACTTCTAAGCATCACACTCTATCAAAAACCCACTGATCACTACACATACTTACATGCCTCCAGTTTCCACTCAGAACATGCTACCAAATCTATTGTTTACAGCCAAGGCCACCAATACAACCACTTCTACTCAGACACACAAGACCGAAACTCAAAACTCTTATATTTACAACAGACATTTCTCAAGCTACAGTATCCAAATACAGTGGTGAAGAACCAAATCAGCAAGGCAAGATTATTACCCAGGAATTATCTACTACAAGACAGACCAAAACCACAAAATAAGAGTACACCCCTAGTTGTTACCTACAGTTCCCAGCTAAGACCACTTACATGCATCAACAAGATACAACCAATTCTAGAGAATAGCACAGCCCTCTCATAAACTCTGGGAGGCAGGCCTTTACTGTCCTACAGACAACCTCCAAATCTTAAACAGCTACACACAATAGGATATATATCATGGATGATAAAACAGGGACAAGACCCTGCCACAAATCCAGATGACAACTCTGTCCCACATCAACTCTGGGAGCAATATTACAGGGACCAGTAACATCCCTCACAACATCAGGGTTACATTTACTTGCTCTTTCTCTGATGTGATATACATGATATATGCCAGCAATGCCCCTCTACATTGGATAAATAAGACAGACTTTATGCAAGAGGATTAATGAACTCAAATCTGACATTAGAAATGTCAATGCCCAAAAACAGTTGCAGAACATTTCAACCTTTCTGGACATACAGTACAACATTTAAAGGTTGCAATACTTGAACAAGAAAATTTAAAAAGCAGACTAGAAAGAGAAACAGCTGAAAGGAATTGTAATCACAAATTCCAACCTATTAGCATAGGGATGAACAAAGACGATGACTTCATGGCACACTGCATACATTAATACAAGAACCCTTGCTACTGCACGTATAACTGAAGGAATCTTTTCAGAGAGAGAAGAAATTGAATTTTGGTAAGCAGATTTATTGTTCTCACATATCAACAATAACTGACCACTGCAAATCTCTGAAGGACCCTATGCTATTTCACCCAGCCCTTTAAAAAGTTAGGGCAAGAGACATGATTTGCATCTTTCTGGATCCTATTACATTCTATCCCACTCCCACAACTGTATAAATTTCTCCAAATGCAGGAAATTTTGAGTGCATAATTTGTAGTAGTGGGGGACTGTGTTTGTGCTTTCCACTGCATTAAAGTAAAATAATAATTAAAAAAAGGAACCCATACTTAAGGACTTAGTAACACACTAATAACATGTTATTTTTTAAAAAAAGAAAAAGAAAAAAGTAACATCAACAAAGAAAACCGTAAGTTCATGCCAATAGTAATGAATTATCTTCTTTAAAATAACACTCCAAGCCCTGGAAAATAGGCTGTAAACATGCATCACGAGACATACTGTACATCTCCCCTCTTACCTACCTGTTGTAAGTGTGTAGCTGTTTTAGTTGCTTCTGTAGCGTGCACTTTACAAAGGTCCCAGGAAGATGACATCATTCTGCATCTAGCTATAGGGACATAGCCGGATATCTCTTCAATGCCCTCTGCTCTCCACCAGTCACTGAATGGCCATAGAATGAAGGCTGCAGCAACTAAAAGGTGAGTCTTGGAGGGGTTTTGGTCATTGCATGAGGCTGCTAGAGAAATCTGACCTCTGTAATAACCCCTTCAAAAAAAGATTTACGGTGGCATAATTCATTAATAAGATGCTAGCCACAGTTATCTTTATTAATTTCATGAAAAGAGGGATTTATAAACCGATGCTCAACAATGCGGGAGAGTTCAAGCAGGAGACAAGAAGAATAACTGAGTGACACAGAGGGTTGGCACAAACTGAGGGATAGCTCACCAGGTAGTATCTCAGCACTACTACACATGGACACAGCGGGAGACACAGAGAGAATGAAGAATCAGAAGCAAGTTTGTTGAAATAAAATATGTGGTTGTATATAACAGCTGCCTGTTTTTTAAAAAAAAATCATTGACAATATTGCTTGAAGGGTAAATATTACTATATAAATATAATGGAGGGAAAGGGCATGCCAGGTAGGGGCAAAATAGGTTTGCTGTAGGAGGGAATTTACTCCTGGTGGGTGGGAGGAAAACTAACAAAAACCCAGGACAAGTTCATTATATTGCTAAAAACGTGGAACACACTATTCATTGAAAAGTGTATTACCCCCATCCCTAAGAAATAGATGGGGAAATTAGACAAATGATCCTGAAATGGCAAGCTGTCCAGATATGAACAGGTAGATTTGTACTACATTTTTAAGCACTCCATAAATAGCCATGTACAGCATGTTCACCATTCACTTTTGATGTGCAAGACTCCATCTGGTGGTATGAACTGTATCTGATTTTCAAAGATCAAGTGCTAGGGTGGATAGTACAAACACACCATTCAAGTAACAAGCAGGTCATTTAGCCAGAATGCTGTGCCTCTCAGATGTTGTGCATTAATGCAGCTTGTGACATATAAAGGTGGGTTGTGCCAGCATTATACAAATTAGCAAATCATAGCTACTTTCACTAAAAGAGAATGTCAGAGGGTATTGTGTATCTACTGGTTGATGAGATAATTTTGCACCATCATGACTATCTTCAGAAAAGTATGATGCACTACACAAACATGTTGTTGTTGTGTGACTTCAAGTTGTTTGCCATTTATGGTGAACCTATCACAGGATTTTCTTGGCAAGATTTCTTCCTGGTGATGAGGATTGCCTTTCTTCCCTCTGAGGCTAAGACAGTGTGACTTGCCTAAGGTCAACCACTGGGTTTCTGTGGCTGAGCAGGGATTTGAATCCTGGTTTCCAGAGTCATAGTTCAGTGTTAAAACCACTACACCATGTTTGCTCTCCCACAAACACTGTGACGATCTTTATACGTTTCTATCGCTTTCACCACTTTCCTATCCCATGTCTCTTGAGCTGTTCAGATTAAAAAATGTATTCTGTTTCACTCTGAATACACATGATCTACCTACACTTTGTGTTCTTCTGATCTTGTAGAGTGCATTTACTCTTAAAATAAAATTACATTGGTAAATTTGTGCTTTCAGTCCTGACTACCATCAGTACATTTTTCACTATGATGAGATTTTAATAACAACTGATGTGAAAATTTTTGTGGAAAATTGATTTATGTTATAAAACAGTCTGGCATCTTTCTTTCTTTTTTAAAGAGACTTGTAGGGGATTATTGAACTATATCTCTGGCTTTTCTTCGCAAACGAAGATTCAGGAAGGACTCATCCCGCGCTTTCTACAAGCGCGCTGATGACTAAAAAGGCCAATCCGAGATAAACAAGTCCGGTTGCAAAAAGCACAGCAGAAGGTCTCCTTGGAACTATATGAAGAACTATATATAGTTCTTCATTGAACTATATGAAGAAATGCTAAATATGTCATTATCAGCAGGTTTCATGTGAATAGGAGTTTTAACATTTGTATTCTTTTGAGTATTGTACTGCAGTAAATATAGTGATACTAGGCTTGTCAGTTGTCCATCAAAACCCATGCTGGCAAATCCACTAGCAGAAGAGGTTTACCCTGAAACAAGGGTAGACAAATTCTAGGGCTCCAGTTAATTTGTGTGGGGGAAGGGACAATAAAAAGCTATGTTTAACATTAGGAGCACTATCTTTCGCTTTTAAAACAGGGTGCATGCTCCCCATTCATTTTTTAAACAAGCCAATTCATGCTTTTGAGAAGCTTCTGGCAGTACAAGTTTATTTATGAGCAAGGTTCATGAGAAGTAAATGTCTTATTTCAAAGGAGAAAGGACATTGTTGTTGATCAAACACAGCTTTTTTTTCCCTGCTGCTGCTTTTTCTTTTTCTTTGGTGGTGAATGTGGCAAGGGATCCTTGTGGAGATGCGGGTGCCAAAATGAATAACAGTATATGTCCAATAGATTGTTTTGCCTACCTCTGCTATAAAGAAACTGGGGGAAAAAATGAAGGTTTTGGTGGTATAAAGCTCAAAACGAGCATCTGCTGACTGTTCTAGATGCCACTTCAGCTACAGGGACATCCTAGGAGAAAGGAAGGCTATAAATCCAATAAATAAATAATAAATGTATAGAGACCCCTTTAAAAGTTGGTAACAGGAGGTGGAACAAACAGTGAATTCTCTTGTAATTACCATGAAACAGCATACATTTCTGTGTTTGCATTACTTCAGAATTCCACTACACACACACACACACACACATATATATATATGTATAAAATTTCCCTACATGAAAAGATTCTGTCCAAAAAGAAAATAGGATGTCATCTACAAGGCTAAGCTAGATCAAATCAAATTGTTATGACCTTTCCCTGATACAATGCAAAGATTTAGGAGTGGTTTGGTCTTGTTTGGACAATTAAAACCTGTTCCTGGTGCAGATGAAAAATTCAACCCGTGGGTTGTTGATGTGGACCGAGACACCTGCTTGCATTTTTTTATTCCCTTTGAAATCCCTTTGGCTAAGAGAACTGTCATGGTGAGTGCCTGCACTTCAGCATTTACCCTAAAACCACTGAAAACATCTCAGAAACTTCAGTGGGCCCAAAAGGATGCCTAATGACATGGCAATAGTAAGGGGTGTTCTAGCCTATTCCTTCCCAGCACTGATATTAAGATGACATCACAAATCACCAGCAGTTCAAGAACATTGCCGCAGCATCTCATATAAAGGGAAAGGGAGCCTGATGGGGGTAAAGCATAGTTTAAAAAAAAAGATTCAGTGGAAATAGCAGCATGTCAATACTAGGAGGGAAGGTTCTGAACTACAACAGCAGCTTAGATCTAGCTTTGCAGATCCTTTTGGCCTGAAGTGCCATAGACCAGAAGGAATTACAGGAGCCTTCTTGTTGCCACTTGCTATATTGCAAAATGCCTAATTTCATGCTGCTCTCAATGGAACAGGATATATTGCAACAAACTTGTAAATGTTGTATGTATGTGGTGCATTCTGGAAAAAACTACATGCTGACTACCATCAAGTCTACAGAAAGAGAGATTATGGGTCTGTCTACACTGCAGAAATACAGCAGTTTGAAACCTCTTTATCCACCATAGGTCTATCCTGTGGAATCATGGCATTTGTAGTTTTGTGAGGTATTTAGCCTTTTTTATCAGGGAACTCTGGTGCCTCACCAAACTACAAATACCAGGATTGCATAGAATAGGGTCATATGGTGGATTAAGTGGTCAAACTGCTTTATATGTGCAGTGGAGACAGGCCCTGAGAGCTGGAGGGAGGGAGTGAAGGAGAGAGGAAAGGAGAATGTACTATCTTTTTTATTCATATAATCACAGTCATTGTTTTTTTTAAAAAAAAAAACACATTGTCAGAAGAATCATGAAAAGATGTGGTTATGCTCAGTCAGTGAAGCCAAAGCTCAGTAATGCCAATGATAAACAATGAAGAATGGAAAGAAATGTGTTCTTGGTTGTCTTTGATTCCCCTCCCCCCACCACACACACGGTAGCGGATAGCTTATTATTTTTTAAAAAAACAACAACAGTGATTTGCTTTGTTATAATGCAAAATAAGATGATCAGTAGGCAAAGACACCCTGGGTCTAATTATCCAGCAGAGAATAGACAAGCAACACTGGAGAAAAGCTGTGAGCCATCATCACCTTTCCAGAAACAAGCATAGATTAGAACCTACAGGTCCACATGCCTGGCACTTCCAATAGCTGTTCATTTTGGGCTCTCTTAATTGCAACAGCAATGAAACAGGTAAAATTGAAACAGAACCTGTTTTCCCTCTCCCTTCATGCTCCCCTTTTTTAAAAAAAATCAACAATTTGTTCCTTTTAGCTATCTCTATTGTGCTGATTGTATGGACATCTCATTTGCATGAACAGTTTAATATCCCCCCCCCAAGAAACTCATAGTTACTTTGCCATAACTACTGAATCACTACTGTTCACAGAAGGGAATATGTGCCTCACATGTCTTTACTTCTTCAGGCTTCTGTCACAGGCAGTCTTTGGTGCCATAAGAATCTAGAAGAGCATATGAACTGACTCTGTGGATGAACCATGGAATGGTCAGTCCACATGTGTGTATTAACCCACTGATAATTTAGATAATTATGTCCTGCTTGTGTGAATAAGCCATCAGAGATCCATCTCCAAAGATGTAATGCTGCTATCACCAGGGTCATACTCAAAGCAGTGTTTTTCAATTCATTTGATTTGGGCATTGTCACTTGTTGTAAGTGATATAGGTGGCATTGATCCACCACACAGCTCAAGTCAATACACCACTGTGCACACTAAGCATTTTGTATAACACTATATTGCAGATTTATGAAACCCTGTTGGATAGTCTCAACAAGAATAGACTTATTGGCAGACAAAATGGTTTTATCAGACAAACTTTCATAACCATTTCTTTCCCACCATATTTTGCTGTTTTTTTTTTTTGCCAACAAAAGAACCCCCTTTATCAGATTTACCTGTAATAGCATCAATAAGCAGCCCAGGCATTACTAGAGCACAAACGGAGCTCTGTTTACTTCCGCATTTGTGATCTTAGTGGTTCTCATGAGAAGACATGAGTGTGGGTTAATTTTAAAATACAGGGAGAAAAAACTACAAAAAGTACACACAGTCACAGAAACACTCTCACAAAGTCCCAAGTAAATAGGGGAGGTTCATAAAAAGAGCATCCCCTACCTAGCTTTGTTGATCTCAATCAGAAGTGTTCTGCCCATTGATGCTGTAATCACAAGAGGACAATGGCACGTGGTTTCAGACACCGGCAACATTGGCAAAAAAGTGCCATGGGAGATCTATTGATGGCTTTGCACATCAATAAAAAAGAATGCCTTATTCCCTACACATGACTGTGAAAGCACACCTTCATCTGATATGTGTGCCCTTTCACTTTCATTAGGCATAATTATGATGCCATATTTGCCATAGCTGATAAAGTCCAACATGTAGGTAAACCCAACGGATTCATTGGCTCAGCTCTACTGATGAAATAACAACAGTTCTATGTCTGAAACATGATTGCTTGCAGTGAAGAATTATATTTAAATCTGATACACTGTGGTGAAGAATAGGACAACACATTTAGAAAACCAGACAGCAAACTTGTCAAAAGATCTGGACAAAGAAAAGCATCTAAATCTCACTCAAGAGATAAGATATAGGGATAAATGCATGAAATTGAGAGGACTGTCTGAGATGAGATACGAAAATTTACAAGAGAGACTGATTGCAGCAATTGCGAATTTCGTGGAGGAACCGGAAGGAACTATAGAGAAGGAGATCAATAAGATGTTTAGGGCGAGCTCGATAATAGCGAAGGAGCAGAAATTGCGAAGAGACGTTGTGATCTCCTTTACAAGATCAAAAATTAGAGATAAACTAATTTAAACGAACGACATACGTAAACTAATTATCGAGGGGCAAGAAATTCAAATATATAAGGATATCCCTTAGAAGAAGGCAGGAGTACAAACAACTCACACAAAGGTTAACACGTATGGGGATCAACTTCAGATGGGATCGAATAGAGGAAGTCTCCTTTATGTTCAAGCAAAAAAGACATAAGATAAACTCACCCGATAGAGTAAAAGAGATGATGGGAAGAGTTGATGAGGAAGAGAAAGATAGGAGTAGAAGGAAACCCAGACGAGAAGACAACAAACAAACAAGAAATGACGGAAGGCAAGAAAAGGTGGAAGAGGGAAAAGAGAGAATTGATAATCTGGAGGAGAAAAGATAAGGATGAAGGGTCAGACAAAGAAGGGTCAGACAAAGATAAGGATGAAGAAGAGGAGGAAGATAGGAGAAAAGGAGGAGCCAAAGGAGAAGAGGAGGAAGAGAAAGACATATAAAGAATGACATTGAATTTAACATCGTGGAATGTGAAGGGTCTAAATACGCTAATTAAAAGAAGGAAGGTATATCACTTTCTGGAAAAGAATAAAGAGGATATAAATTACCTCCAAGAGATCAGAATACGCCAAAAGGAGAACAAATATTTAAAAAATCAAAAATTAGGACAAGAATTTGCTTCTTCATCACTGAAAAAGAAAAAAAGGAGTGCTGATATATGTAAATAAAAGTATGAAGCAAAACAAGTAATGAATGACAACGATGGCCACTTGGTTGGAATAGAATTAAATTTACCAAATCAAAAGATCTACATAATAGCAATTTATGGTCCTTTAGTAAAAAAGAGAAAGATTTTATAAGGAATTGCGGCTGGAACTGACAAAACTAAAAAAAGGTTTAATAATATTAACAGGTGACTTTAATGGTGTATTAGATGGCAAAAAGGATAGATCTGGAGGGAAAAGGGAACGCCAAGGCCGACTTCCGCAGGTATGCTTTGATCTGATGGAAAAATTTCACCTAACAGATCTTTGGACAGCCAAATATCACAAAGAGAAAGGCTACACATTTATTCAGAAACCCACAGGACAATGTCAAGAATCGATATGTTTTGGATAACAAAAACTCTGCTCCCAAGGATAAGCGAAATGGAAATAATACCAAAAATTATATCCGACCACAATCCTATAAATTTGAAAATGACACTGTTAAAAAAGGAATATACTTGGAGGCTTAGGGACGATTTAATGAAGGAAGACAAATTCGTTTCAAAAATCAAGAGAGAAACAGTTCAATTTTTAAAAGAAAACAAAGAGGGTATGAAAACGAAGATCATGTGGGATGCTTTCAAGGCGACCATCAGAGGCTCATTCCTACAAAGAGGAGCAGAGAAGGCAAAGATAAGGAGAGACAGAAATCAAGAAATTCAACAACAACTAAAGGAAAAAGAGAAAAAACTGAGAGAAAACCCACAAGACAAAATATTAATTAGAGAAATTGAATTGATAAAAAAATCAATAAATAAGACAATGGTCGAGGAGATCGGACTGAAACTGAAAAAAATAAATCAAAGGGCCTTCGAACAGGCCAACAAGACAGGTAGATGGCTGTCGTACAAACTGAAGAAAGAAAAGGGGAAGAAGATGATAATGGAAATTAAAAATAATGGAAAATCCCTGACTCTTCAAGAGGACATTAAAAAAGCTTTTGTGGAATATTATTCTCAATTATATAAAGAAAGAATGCAGGAAGAGGAGTGGAAGGACAAGATGAATAGATACATAAAGGAGAATAAATTCACGATGATCTCAGAGGAACAAAGATTGAAAATATCCGAACCTTTTACCCTGGAAGAATTGTTCAAAGTTATCCGAGAATTAAAAAGCGGCAAAGCACCTGGTCCAGATGGGTTTACGGAGATCTTTTACAAAACTCTGGAAAAGGAAATATCAAGCCACTTCTTGGAGGTTTATTAATTGGATTTATAAAGAGGGGATGCCGGACACATGGAAAACGGCAAATATTACAATGATTTGGAAGGAACGCAAGGAGAGATCTGATGTTAAGAATTACTGCCCAATCTCCCTCCTCAACGTGGACTACAAAATTTTTGCAAGTATGATAGCAAACAGAGTAAAGGGTGTGATAAAAGAAGTAATACACCCCGACCAATGCGGCTTTCTTCCAGGAAGATTATTAGCATCAAATATTAGATACATTATTGACATCTTAGAATTCCTTGAGAAAAACAAAGAACACACAGCAGCAATAATGTTTGTGGATGCAGAAAAAGCATTCAACAGCGTCAACTGGCGCTGCTTGGTTAAAACAATAGAAGAGTTGGGATTTGGCCAATTTTTAACAGCTAACATAGATAAAATATATACAGAACAAAAGGCCTCAATTATAGTGAATGGAGAGAAATCACAAGAAATTTGAATCTACAAAGGAACCAGACAAAGGAACCTGCTGTCACCACTACTTTTTATAACACTACTGGAAGTATTGTTGAATAAGGTCAGAAAAGAGAAAGGGATACAAGGATTAAAAATCAAAACCCAGGAATACAAAGTTAGAGCTTACGCAGACAACATAGCATTTATTTTGGAAGACTCAGTTAACAGTGTGAACTGTTGAATAAAAACTATTGAAGAATTCGCTGCTTATGCCGGATTTAAGATGAACAAGGATAAAACTATAATTTTAACAAAAAACTTATCAAAAAAAAGAACAGGAAATACTGGGAGAGAGATCTAAATGTAAAATAGAGCCGAAAGTAAAATATCTTGGTGATTGGATAACGAACAGAAATCTGGACCTTTATGCCAACAACTATCAAAGAACATGGAAAATGATTAAGGAAAATTTAAAGACCTGGTCTAAACTGAACCTTTCATTACTGGGGAAAATAGCTGCGATCAAAATGTCAATCCTCCCGAAGATAATGTTTCTATTTCAGACACTGCCAATAATATCCAATGAAAAGCCATTTTAAAAATGGAAGAAAGATTTAAGTGAGTTCATCTGGAATGGCAGAAAAGCGAGAATAAAATGGCAAACATTAATAGAAAGATCTGAAAGAGGAGGGTTAGATCTGCCAGATATGCAAATTTACCACAATACTTGCACCTTGTTATGGGTGAGCGAATGGGTTAAATTGGAAGATCAAAAGTTGTTAACTTTAGAAGGATTACGTCTAGAATGGCATGTCTATATAGGCTACAACAAGGCGACAATACACAAAGACTTCAATAATCACATAGTAAGGAGAGCACTGTTGTTAAATTGGATTAAAATACACAAACAATATTATGGGAAGATACCAAAGTGGATATCCCCAGTCGAAGTATTCATTGGAAGATAGGGACAAGTTGGCAAACCAGACAGATGGATTACCTATAAAGAGCTGTTTAAAAGCGAAAAAGAAGGAAAGATGGAAATAAAAACAAGAGAAGAACTCCATCAGGAGGGATGGAACTTCAACTGGTTCACATATCAACAAACATTTAGTAGGTTCAAAAGGGACGAAAAGGAGTCTGTTTTTCAAGAAAAAGAGATGGAAGTGGAAAAGATCATTTGGGATAATAAGAAAAAGAAAATCGCAAGACTATATGGTTTACTCATCTCAGAATCTCTTGAAACAGAAATAGTAAGAGAATCAATGATAAAATGGGCCAAAGACATTGGGGAAGAAATCCAGATGATAGAATGGAAAGGCGCATGGAAAAAAAAATGAAAAAAATTCACGGCATGTCAGGATCTGAAAGAGAATAGCTTTAAAATAAACAACAGGTGGTACTTAACTCCGGACAGGCTAAGTAAAATTTACGGCCTAAAAGAGAAAAGTTGCTGGAAATGCCAGAAAGAAACAGGAACATTTAAACACATGTGGTGGACATGCCCTATCATTCAAAAATATTGGTTAAAAGTACATAAGATAATTCAGATGATATTCAATATAGAATTCGAGTTAAACCTAAAGATTTATCTCCTTAATATCACCTCAATTCTAACACAAAAAGTGGAGAGAAAATATTGGAGAATATTGTTGGACTTATGCATGGCTGCCTGTATGGTTATTGCTGCACAATGGAAAAGTAAATATTAATAATGAGAGACAATGATAAATTAACTCAAATTATAAGCCAAGATAAGGTAGAAAAAACGGATGCAGAATGACTACCTAATTACTAATTACTGTAACTACATATGTTAACTACAGTAACTAATTACTGAAGATGGAAGTGGAGCATAGATAAGGACATTGTAATATGAAGTAGGAAATAATAAGTGGGAATGCTTTTCAAGAGGCGAACTAAGGTCTACGGGGAAGAAACAGGTAGAGAGAAGAATAAGTAATGAAGAATGAAAAGAAAAAGGAAAGAGAAGAGGGATGAGATGAAATTAGCAAAAATCAACGTATAATAAATTTTATAGGATAAGAGGGCTGCTTGAAAGGAGCAGAGAGGAGATGGAAGAAGATCATATAAGTAGAGCAAAAACTTTAGATTATTTTTACAAAGGAAGTCAGGCTTTTATGTTTTACTGGAGTGGAAATGGGAAGATAATTTAAGCATAATGTGTATATATTTGAACGTTCAGATACCGTATATTCCAGCATATAAGATGACTTTTGAGCACTCAAAAGTGCCCTCCAAAATTGACAGTCGTCTTATATGCCACATATACTTTGCTTCGCCTGCCTGCCTATCTCCTGCCTCTTCGCAAACGGAGCGAAGAGGCAGGAGATGGGGCAGGGGGGTGAAGCAAAGTGTTTTGAAGTTCATTCACCCCCCTCCTCTGCCTTCTCCCCCTTTGGGGAGCAACAGAAGACAGAGGAAGGGGGCGAACGTTGCGGTTTGCCACAGCTGCCGCTCGATCGCTTCTGCAGCGGTCGAGGCAAACCGCTAGATTCGCTCTTTCCCCCCACCTTCCTTGAAGTTGGAGGAAAAGGGCGAAAATGCCCCGTTTTGCTCCACGACCCTGATCCCTTCTTCTGGGCTCCCTTCCGAAGGGAGGCCAGAAGGAGGACGCGGGCCATGGAGCCAAACCCTGGGATTCGACCCCTCTCCCCACCTTCAAGGAAGGTGGGGAGAAGGGGCAAACGTGCCCCATTTGGGTGCACAGCCTCCGCATCCTCCTCCTGTGCTCCTTCCTGGAAGGGAGCGCAGGAGGGGGATGCGGAGGCTATGCTGCCAAACCCGCGATTCACCCCCTCTCCCCACCTTCAAGGAAGGTGGGGAGAAGGGGAGAATGTGCCCCGTTTGGGTGCACAGCCTCTGCATCCTCCTCCTGCGCTCCTTCCTGGAAGGGAGCGCAGGAGGGGGATGCGGAGGCTATGCGGGCAAACCCATGATTCTCCCCCTCTCCCCACCTTCAACAAGAAGGCTATGAAGGTTTAATGGCAGGGCAGATAGCAGGTGGCAATTCTCCACTCTCATACCTCAACTTTCTAGAGAAGTTGTCTGGGAAGATCGATTATTACAGGGAAGAGGAAGGGGTGCCATTTTTTATTCATTGTATTACCATTGCTTGATTTTTACCATAATATGATAAAACAATCTGGGAACTGAAAATCCAGATTAAGGAACCTTTTCTTTTATTCTTCTTGTGCAGTAGGAAAACAGAATATTTGGAAACTGTAAGACTAGATGTCTAAGTTCCATAATGGCTATAATTTCATTTAGGATGCAGCTAATATTCCCCTGCAACTGAACTCTGAATTGAAGAACCAGAGTAAATGACACTGTTTGACAGACATAATATTTTGCTATAGATTCTGTTGTTTAATTTTGCCTTCCTCTACATTTATCCCATTACTGCTTTTTCACATTCTATTGCCATTATTTTCTGGATCCTGGAGTTCAGTAGTCACTGTGGACCAGGCGTAATTATTCCATTCATGATATTATTCTTCTCACAGCCATTTTCACCAAATGCTAACATTCCACTGTTACATTATTATTCAAGTGTTTTTCCTGTCATTTCATTAGGATTCCACTTTTAAACTCCAATCACATTGTACTCCTGATACTATTACTCCAGTGGCAACACTCCAGATTTTATGAATCACTCTATAAACTCCGCATCCATATTGAAATCAAATATGATGGGTTTTTTAAATTTTTATTTAGGGTGCGTTGGAAGAGGGGAGTCGTCTTATATGGTGACTATATCCCAAACTCTATTTTAACTTAAAAATTGGGGGGTCTTATACGCCCGGTCGTCTTATACGCTGGAATATACGGTAATAATGTATGTGTAATGTAATTTTGCTGTGCAAATTATATATATATATATATATATATATATATATATATCTGATACACTGTGAGCTTTAAATATAAGGTGGGACACAATTCTGCATCAAAACTGAATGTGAGGTTAACAGCAAAGAAAAGTAGGATTTCTAGGTCTTTAATACTATCAGGATCTGTGCCCCAAAAGCTCCCCATATGGGGGCTTTAGGAAGTACTTCAGATTCTGGCCAGAAGAGGGAGCTGTAGAGAGATCAGGAAGCATCAACAAGGAAACATCTTACCACCCATAAGCCAGAGTGCATCCCTTCATGGTCTATTAACAGGTTTACTCATTTGTCTGGGGAATTTGGAGATTTTGCTCCAAGCTTCAGATGACAGTAGCTGTGTATATTGCTGCAGTCTCAGTCCCTGGAGCTCAGCATACAGGAGCGAGGTGAATGGGAGAGAGGCCAACAGGGGTGTTTGGCATGGTTGTGTGGAAGAGATAGCATTAGGTGAGCTTGTGGCTGAAGTATTAAACTTCTTCAGCCTCAGACAGTTTGTTCGGCTAACACTAGTGTGCTTGCTTGGGTCAAGGCTATTTGTTTGTGTGGGCTGAGTGTAGGCTTCCCTGGGGAACTCATTAGCATTTGTTTGGTGAGCTGCTTGTGTTGAGAGGAAGTGAGTCAGAGACTGCTGAAAGAGAAGGTCCAGGACTTGAGGACCGATTAGCCACTATATAGCATATTAGGGAGTAAAGGGTTTTCCTAGACAGAGCAGAGCAGAAAGTCCTGGTTCAGGAATACGCAGGGGATATCTCTGTGGAGGGTAGTTCTGATACACAGGGGGGAATGTTTGGAAGAATGTGACTCATAGAAGGAGAAGGAGAAGGAGCCATCCTATCAGTTTGGCACTACAGAACCGGTTTGAAGCTCTCTTCCTTGTCAGTGATGACAAGGAATGGGAAGGAGAGCAGCAGAGCCAGGCTTCAGAGAATGTGCATGAGACCTTGGATAGTTCAGCACATGAACTGGCCTCTGCCAACCCTTGGAGGAGGTGTGTAGTGGTGGTAGGAGACTCTTTGCTGAGAGGTATAGAATCAGTAGTTTGTGGGCCTGATAAGATGTCTCGAGAGGTGTGCTGTCCCCCAGGTGCAAAAATCCGCAATGTAACAGAGAGGCTGATGAGACTCATGAAGCCCACTGACCATTATCCCTTCCTTTTGATCCATGTGGGAACCAATGATACTGCAAGGCATAGCCTTCAGAATATCAAAAGGGATTATGAGGCTCTTGATAGGAAGCTGAAAGACTTGGATGCACAGATAGTCATTTCATCGGTCCTTCCACAAGAAGGGCATGGCCCAGGAAAGGAGAAAAAGATAGTGGAGGTGAACAACTGGCTGCACAGATGGTGCTGCCAGGAACGATTTCACTTCCTGGACCATGGGGTGTGGTTTCATGGAGGTGGACTACTGGCAAAGGATGGGTTGACCTCACAGCAGTTGGCAGGAATGTTTTTGCTAAGAATCTGAAAGATCTGATCAGGAGAGCTTTAAACTGAGTTGTGTGGGAGACGGAGACAGTATTCATGAGGAGAAAAGTTCATGAACTCCTGGAGATAATAGCCCAAATGTTATACAGACAACAAGGCAAATAGTACAAGAACCCAACAGTGGGAGGAATAAAACGTTTAGAATGCAGATGAGGAAATGGCCCATGGTCTTAGCACAGTAAAGCAAATATGATTTAATAGGCATCACTGAAACCGGGTGAGATGAGTGTCATGATTGGAATGTAGTAATAGAGGGGGATACCTATTTCAGAGAAATAGACCAAACAGGAAGGGTGGTGGAGTAGCATTATACGTTAAGGATGTGTACAACAGTGAGGAGATCCATGACTTAAATCCTGGGAGCCAGGTTGAGAGCATCTGGGTAAAAATCACAGTGGGGGGATATCGGGGATGTCATGGGGGGTCTGCTACAGACCTCCAAGCCAAACTGAGGACTTTGATGATGCCTTCCTAGAAGAGATGACTGCACATTCAGAAAGGAGTGGTGTGGTAATAATGGGGGATTTGAACTATCCTGATATTTTTTGGAAGTCCAGCTAGGCCAAAAATTTAAGGTCCAAGAAATTCCTCACTTGCCTTGCAGACAATTTTATTGGACAGAAGGTGGAAGAGGTAACAAGGGGATCAGCTATTTTGGATCTGATCCTAACCAACAGAGATGATCTGGTTAATGGGGTGGAAGTGGTGGAATCTTTAGAGGGGAGTGACCATGATCTCCTGGAGTTTGTTATACAGAGGAAAGGGGAGGCCAAGCATAGTCAGACATGCCTTCCAGACTTTAAGAAAGCTGATTTCAGAAAAGTTAGGGAATTACTAGGGGTGATCCCATGGTCAGGAATATTAAAAGGTTCCCCATGACATTCTTGCAAACAAGCTTGTAAAATGTGGGCTAGACAAGTTAACTGTTCAATGGATTTGTAATTGGTTGACCGGCCGAACCCAAAGGGTGCTCAGCAGTGGCTGCTCTTCGTCTTGGAAAGATGTGGCCAGTGGGGTGCCACAAGTTTTGGTCCTGGGCCCAGTGCTATTCAAAATCTTTATCAATGACTTGGATGAGGGAATTAGGGGCATACTTATCAAATTTGCAGATGACACCAAATTGGGAGGAGTAGCCAATACCCTAGAGGACAACATCAAAATTCAAAATGACCTGGATAGACGGGAGAGCTGGGCCAAAGCTAACAAAATGAAATTCAATACGGAGAAGTGTAAGGTACTGCACTTAGGGCGAAAAAAATAAAATGCGTTGATATAGGATGGGGGAGACCTGGCTGAATGAGATTACATGCGAAAGGGATCTAGGAGTCCTAGTAGACCACAAGTTGAACATGAGTCAACAGTGTGATGTGGCAGCTAAAAAGGCCAATGTGATTTTGGGCTGCATCAATAGAAGTATTGTGTCTAGGTCAAGGGAAGTAATAGTGCCGCTCTATTCTGCCTTGGTCAGACCTCACCTAGAATACTGTGTCCAGTTCTGGGCATCAACATTCAAAAAGGGTATGGACAAATTGGAGTGTGTGCAAAGAAGGGCAACTAAAATGGTGAAAGGTCTGGAAACAATGCCTTATGAGGAGAGACTTAGGGAGCTGGGTATGTTTAGCCTGGAAAAAAGACGGCTAAGAGGCGATATGATAGCCCTGTTTAAGTATTTGAAGGGGTATCACGTTGAGGATGGAGCAGGCTTGTTTTCTGCTGCTCCAGAGACTGGAACACGGAGCAATGGATGCAAGCTCCAGGAACAGAGATTCCACCTGAACATTAGGAGGAACTTTTTGACAGTAAGAGTTGTTTGGCAGTGGAACACACTCCCTCGGAGCGTGGTGGGGTCTCCTTCCTTGGAGGTCTTTAAACAGAGGTTGGATGGCCATCTGTCGGGGATGCTTTGATCATGATTTCCTGCGTGGCAGGGGGTTGGACTGGATGGCCCTCGTGGTCTCTTCCAACTCTGCAATTCTATGATTCTATGAAAAGAGAAGGGAGTACATGATGGATGGGAGTTTCTAAAAAGTGAGATACTGAAGACACAATTTCAGACAGTTCCAATGATGAGAAAAAATGGTAGGTGTCTAAAGAAACCAGTATGGATGTCTAAAGAGCTTTCACCTGAGCTAAGATTTAAAAGGAACATGTACAAGAAATGGAAAAAGGGAGAAATCACCAAAGACGAATTCAAACAAATAGACAGGTCGTGTAGGGGGGAAATCAGAAAAGCAAAAGCCCAGATGGAGCTCAGGCTTCCTAGCGAGGTTAAAAACAATAAAAAGGGCTTTTGGGGGATATGCCCATAGCAAAAGAAAGAAAAAGGAAGTGATAGGACCACTGTGTGGAGAAGTTGGCAAAATGCTTACGGGGCAGAGAAAAGGCAGAGCTACTCAACACTTTATTTGCCTTGGTCTTCTCCCAAAAGGAGAACAGTGCTCAACCCAGAGTAAATAGAACAGATGAGGCAGTAGGGGAAATGCAGCACAGAATAGGTAAAGAGGTTGTTCAGGAATACTTGGCCAGTATAAATGATTTCAAGTCTCCAGGTCCAGATGAACTATCTCCAAGGGTACTAAAAGAACTGGCAGAATTAATCTCATAACTACTAGCAATAATCTTTGAGAAATCCTGGAGAACAGGCAAGGTCGCAGAAGACTGGAAGAGGGCAAATGTTGTCCCCATCTTTAAAAACGCAGGGGCAGACCCAAATAATTATCGCCCAGCCAGCCTGACCTCAATACTAGTTAAGATTCTAGAATTCTATAAGCACTTAGAAAGGAATTCTGTAATCACTAGAAGTCAACATGGGCTTTTGAAAAACAAGTCATTTCAAACTAATCTTATCTCTTTTTTTATAGAGTTACATACTTCGTAGAAAAAGGAAATGCTTTGGATGTAGTGTATCTTGATTTCAGTAAGGCCTTTGACAAAGTCCCCCATGATATCCTTGCAAAAAAGCTAGTAACATGCAGGCTAGACAATGCAACTGTTAGGTGGATTTGTAATTGGTTGACGGGCTGAATCCAAAGGGTAGTCACCAATGGCTCCTCTTCATCCTGAAGGAAAGTGACCAGTGAGGTGCCACAGTGTTCTGTCCAGGGCCCAGTGCTATTCAACATCTTTATCAATGACTTAGATGAGGGAATAGAGGGTATGCTTATCAAGTTCGTAGATGACACCAAATTAGGAGGGGTAACTAATACCCCAGAGGACAGGAATTCAAAATGACCTTAACAGATTAGAAAGCTGGGCCAAAACTAACAACATGAATTTCAGCAGGAGAAATGTAAGATACTACACTTGGGCAGTAAAGATGAAAAGCACAGATATAAACCAGGTGATACCTGGTTTGATGGCAGTATATGTGAAAGGGATCTAGGAGTTTTAGTGGACCACAAACTGAACATGAGTCAGCAATGTGACATGGCAGCTAAAAAAGCCAATGTGATTCTCAGCTGCATTCATAGGAATATAGTGTCTAGCTCAATGGAAGTAATAGTGCCACTCTATTCTGCTTTGGTCAGACCCCACCTGGAATACTGTGTCCAGTTCTGGGCTGGATGCCCCTTGTGGTCTCTTCCAACTCTATGACAATTCTATGACAAGATGCTTCTGTCCCTTTAAGACCTTTTGGTCACTTACCAGATGTGACAATAGTTCCAAAGCAAAGGATGGTCATAGCAACAGATATCCCCACCTAGTGGTTGAAGAGTTGCATCTCCCAAAAGGTATTACAGAATATATATATATATAAAAAATCCCAAACCCACAAAACAGAGATACTTTTATTGAGCCAACTAAAAAAACACAAAATACATCATGCAAGCTTTCAAAGATCTATTGATTCCTTCATCTGGCAAAAGTGTTAAAAATCATACACCAGAAGGGGGGAAAAAAGATGATGATAGAGTCACGTGCCTACATTTTGTGATAAGGTGTTACTTTCGTTGTCAATTAAGATGGTCTCAAGGGATATCACTCTAGAGGCAGGCAGAGGCCACTCCCCTTCTTTTGGCCTTATGGGGAATGGGAAATGAATATTAAAGAATATGTGAGTCTGATTCTCCTTTGTTTCTAGATATCCAACTTATCCCCCGTTGGATGCTTCAATTTTGTACTCGATCAAACAAAATCCTCCCCTTTCACCCATGGCTTCTCATATAGGTATGTATTTCAATTAAGACTTAGCATGATCTTAAGATGAACTCTCACAATCTATGTATATCAGGCAGTTGACTACCAAAACAGCAATCAGTGTGGTGTGTACTGAAAAATAACCCCACAAACTCTGATGTGTGTCCAAACACCCCCTTAGTCTCCTACAGAGAAAGCAATTGGGAGAATATTGCTGCCGCTTTAGGATTGCTGCAGCTCTTTCATGCACCATATTAATCTCCAAAACCAAGGGCTTGTGATTCCCCACCACCACTTCTTCCTTTTTTAAAAACACATTGAGGATATTATTTAAAGGAAACCAGAGATGCACTGTATTTCTCATGGGAATAGGAAATACATATAGTAAGATAATGGAGGTCATTCAATATGAGCTAAGTATGCCCAAAAGGCTTTTCTAGCTATGATTTATTAAGGACCTGTGGGGATTCTAGATAACTGGCTGATAGCTTGGGAGAGTTTGAAAAGGATAATTGAGAAATATTCTTAGAGCTGCTTCACACTGTGTGCAGCAGGAATGTTTGTTATGGTTCCTTGCTGTGGACTTCCTCTGTGTTTGAGGATGCATATCTGCCCTTCATGCTTTGTGTGTACTGTGGTTCCACAGACATAACAGTATTGTAGCAGTAGCATACAGAAATACATCAGGACTGTTGGATACTTCTAGCCCAGGCATGATATCCTCCAGATATCCTGGATATCAGGTCTAACTTCCATTCTGCTAGCTCCTCCTTCTCAGTCACATTAGCCTTAGTTATATAGCCCTAGCCAGCAAGCCCTATCCTTTTCTATAAGCCAGACATGTCACTGCCTCAATAAATTTCCTTTCTTTTTGCTCAGGAAAATCTTTGGGACTACTCTGAGCAGTCAGTTCCCACACAATGACAACAGTCTGGACTGCTCCCAAGGTTTCATGAATAAGGCAGTTCAGCAAAAGCCTTCATTGGATGCACCTTTGTGAGGGTGATAGGCATCTCTGATTGAGTGCAAGGGGGGCAAAAAAGTTGGGAAAGTGCTGTTGAGCATACATTTGATTTGCTTTGTGACTGCAGGGGTGACAGATATTAGGGTTCACATTTTCTTTCAAATCTATTTACTTGGGGGGAAAAAACATCCAAATAGAAAATGCCCTTGGGTCCATTTACAAATATAAAAAATGCAATACAATCAATCAAATTCCAATGCCAAGATCTGCCACCTTGCCATTTAAAAGCAGTTTCAAGGCTTTATGGAAAAGTGAATATAACTGTCAACACATGTGAAAATATCAGAAATTAGAAGAGTTGCTGGAACAATAAAATTCCAGAGTTTAGATATGGAGCTTCAGCATCTTGCATAGCTCCTCTCACTATTTAGAGAAAACAATAGAATAAATTAAGCAAAAGTTTTTTAAAAAACAAACAAATAGGCAGAATGAACAATGCAGAATGAATGGAATTATGTCCATTTGCTTAACCTCCTTGCAACATTTACATTAGTTGAATTGGGAGACATTTTCTGATCCCGGTGAGAATTCCATTATATTGAGTAATATATGTGTCCCACCTAGACCCACCAAGGCCAAAAAAAAAAAAAACAAAAACAAAACAAAAACAAGGTGAAACAAAAGTACAGAAAATCATATGAAATAAAATGAAACACTTCTCATATTGTGCCCTCATTTTGATTGTCCTATCCCTGAAGAAACTGAAGGTTCCTTGAAATAGGGCCAAGCTATTGTCAACCAGAGTGTATCACTTTACATATTCTCCCCAACAGGGGTTCACAACATATAAACTCCACACACACACCTACCCAACCATTCTCTGAGGATGCCAGCCAGAGATGCAGGCAAAACATCAGAAAAAAACTATTCCAGAACACGGCCTCACAGCCCAGAAAAAAACCAAGGAAAATCTATGTATCACTTCTGTTCCACTGCATCATCCATTAACCATTGTCACTGCCAACAACAGCTTAGATTGATTGATTGGTTGCAATACATTACATTGTCTAGCATGGAAAGTACCCCAATAGAAAAATGAATAGATTCATTGGATTATTTTCTTTGTCCCAAGCTTTTGTTTGTTTGTTTGTTTGTTTTTGTTTACAGGCAGGGTAAAGATTCTATGTGACAAGTGGCTGGATTCTGGAGACTCAGGTCAAGATCCCACACTAGCCTGGTAGACTGAAATGATAAGCATTCTTCTGCCCCATTCCATACCAACACATCTGGTCTTCTTCTGCTGGAACATGTCCTCACAACCTAGTAGTTGCTTGGGGGGGGGGTTGTAACCAGGTAGTGTCGATCTGTAGCTCTGCAACTGGCAAAACAGAAAGGATGCCATCCCTCTAGGGACTTTATCAAACACACAAAATACGGCATCAAAACAACACCACTTAAACATGAAAGGGTGCACATATCAGATGACATAACCCTTTTCTATTTATGTACTATCCATAAGTCATTCTATTTTATTGACGGCCCAAGCCATCAATAGATTGGCTGTGGTGGTTTTTTGCTGGCATTGCCAGCATTTGAAACTTCACATCTTTTTTTCCACATCATTACAATGTGAATGGCCAGACCAGCCAGAACACTTCCAGGTGAGATTGTGACATCCAGGTAGGTGATGCTTTTTTTTTATGACCCTACCTGGTTTACTTGCAAGTTTTTAAGTGTGTTGTGTGCTTTTTGTAACTTTTTGAGTGTTACTTTTTTTTTTTTTTAATTTACCATGCTAGGTATTCTAACAAGAACCTGTGAGATTTCAGATGAGGAAGTGAATGGAGCTCTGTTCACTCCTTGTTCATTGTCTGGGGCTGCCTTTTGCTGGAATTACAGGTAAGTGTGGAATGGGGAGTTCTTTTGCCAGCATAAAAACAGCACAAATTATGCTGGCAAAAGAATGTTTTGGGAGGGTGGTATGATGAAGTCCTAGGCCTCTTCTCCCAGTAATGGAATTGCAATTGAACACTGTTGGGGCACCTTCCACACTACATTATTTACTATTGACCATTGGAGCATGCTCCAGCATTGGAAGGACTGGTTGCACTGGAGTGGTTCATTGCACAATGAGGTTCTGAATATCTTCTTGTGCAATGACCTCAGAAACACATACATAGGCTTCATAGGAGGTTAACAAAGTGAATTCTGGCCATTGTGTTCATAAATGTGCTGTGGTTATGGCACAGAAGATTTACCGTGTGGATTCACTTCTGTGCAGATGATACAATTAAAGTTGATTCTAGGGACTAAAATGTCCCATTGTAGTGCAAGATGTTGAAATGGGATGATATTTACAGATCATAAAAATAGTTTTCCTCAGCAAATTAATTTGTACAGCTTCCTTATTTTTTTAATGTTTTGAAACCTGCTGTCATTCCTCTTACACTGGGTTTATTTATTTATTTTCCCCCAAGTACTTATACATCAGTCACCTTTCTCATGGGAAAAAAAAAACAGTTAGGAATAAGTTGCAGTTGTTAACAGGAAGTTAATTGGAATATTTTTGCCTGCAAAATTCTGCTTTCCCTATGAAAGGCTTAGCTATTGATTTAATTTTAAAATGTCTGAGTGCCTGATGATTTGTGTACAATTGCCTAGATTAAAAATGATCCGTTTGGAGTTCACTGTGTGATTTAGAGGAAGGAATTCACTAAATCTGGCTTAACATGTCAATGTCATCTCTCCTGTATTAAGGAAGCTGTTTACGCTAATGCAGCTTCCTTCTGATATTCCTCCTCAGGTGAATACAAATCCAGTTCAAAGCTTGTGAATGTGACACTCAGTGGGGGCCTAGAGAGAGGTGCATTATTACACTGAGCCAATCTGTTTATACTGCATGTTAAGTGGATAATGTAATAACCTTTCAGTTTGCAGCTAATTTTGTGAATGATGGGGATTGTATGAGGCTCCCTTCTGTCCTTAAAGGAAAAGCTTTTTTTAAAAAAAAATAATAAACTTCAGAAGGATGATTAAGTAAAGCTTGGATCAACACATTTTGAGAAATCCTGGGGGAGAAAAGTATATGCAAAGGGACAGATTATTGGTACAATTAGGCACAGTTTCATTTCAAAGGATATTGAGAATCCCTCCTCTTTCCCTGCCATTTGCTGCATTTCATCATTTGCTGCCAGGGCAAGAAGGGAATTTTTTTAAGTAGAGGAAAGTGCCACAGTGATCAGCAGAGAACACAACTAAATATAGGGGCTTAGTGTTCAAGGGAAGCTCAGCAGGTATGCGACCCCTAAGGAAGTCTTTATTCATGGACCCCCTGCTTGTGATGCTCCCCTCCCATTTCTGAAGCCTACAGCAACTCCCTCTACCTTATCTCCTCTCTATGTTCTGTAGTCATTTCCAGCCTGTTAGCTTGTAGCGTCCCACAATCAGGCAAGCAGGGAAATATTCCCTTCTCCCTTCTGAGTCTCTCAGCTTTTTGAGCTGTTCAAAAACGAAAGGAAAAAATATCATCCAGACACAACACAACAATTGTGAAAAGCTTCTCTTAAAATAATAATAATAATAATATTTTTTTTAAAAAAAGAGAGAAGCTATAGCCACCAGAGGGCATGAAATTTGAATGACAGGTTTGATCAGAATGCTGCATAATCTTTTGCCCCCAAGTTGTTGTTTTTTTCCCTAATTAACAACCCCTCTCTTCACCCAAAATGTTAAATATAAGTCTTGCCTCCCTGAAGCAAGACTCTGAGGTAATCAAATATGCTTAAAAGAAAAGCTCTCTCCAACTTTCCTATCTGAACACTGTGTGAACTTTCAGGCCATGTCCCATGGTAGTGTTGACCAGTGAATATTAGACATTTTTTTGAAAAAGAAACTTGAAAAGTTGAGATAAAGGACAAGAATAGCATGGTGTTAAATTTTGTATTTTGATGTCTAGATACCCATCTTCTTCTCCCAAAGGCAACTTGAAATACACCATCTCTCTCTCTCTCAGTCTCTCTCTCTGTTATTTTTACTCTCCCTCTGTCATATACTCTAGTGAGTTAAACTGGACATTAGAGCCAAAATTAAATTTTATGAACACTCAAAGCCCCTACTTTTGTCGCTTAGGCTGTGAAAGTTCAAGCGTGAAATCTAAATTTGAACAGTATGTTTAAAACTTTCCATTCAAAATTGGAAATGGCATTTCTTTAGATGTGTGGTAATATCAAATACACTTGAACATCAGGCTCACATATTGTCAAATGCGAAATATTATTCTTTACCCACTGTTATATTTTGTCCAGTATAAAACAATGGGATCAAGGGCTGTTCTATGTGAATCCTGATATCAAACACTCAGTGGCAAATGTTCAAAAGCTCTGGAAATCTATGTTGACTATGGGGGGAAAGAATTTGTACAAAGGAATCCTGGAGAAAACTTTATTGAGAAATTGTGCTTCAGCTTCAAAACTAGCAGAGTGTAGATTTAACTCATGAGTCACAAAGAAATGTAGGGAAGTATAAGGAATCAGAATATTTCCTCTTAAGAAGCAATTTTTTTCTCATCCCATATATAACTATAAGAGCACCTTTTGTCAAATGCAAATTTGACTAATTGGTACAGTAATGCTGAACTGAGCTGTCTGAATATGCACCATCTTGGAAGCTAACCAGGGTCAGGCCTGGTTAGTACTTGGATTGGAACTACCAAGGAATACCAGGTGCTGTAAGAAAACCCTGTGAAATTTATGGAGTCACCAAAAGTTGACCAGTAACTTGAAGTCACACACACTCACACGTTGCTGAATTCCAGGTATCTCTGAGGTAAAAAATAGAAGCTATTGTTACTTTTAATGAAAATAATCTAGTGACTGTACTACAGTTGGATAAGTTGGTCAGTTTTACAAGAGAGACATCTCAATTGTTTCCCAGTGTGTTTCTCTGTGTAGCAATTCTTACCTCCTCCATCATCCCACCAGTTTATGGTTGAAGAACAATTAAAAAAATATTCTTTCTCTCCCTCTATACCCCCCCTTTCTCACACACAATTTCTATTTCCATGCTGCTTTTTTAAAAATCCAAACTGCATCAAAAAAATCAAAACACCTAGTGATTTCCTATGAGGTAGCCTTCCATTTTTACAGTATAGTTCTTGTTCACTAACATCTCTTTTAATTGCTGTTTCTACATGTGGGTTAGTGGCTAAAATAAATATTTAAAGAAAGACTTTTGCTATCACTGAAAAACTGTGCTAATAGTCTCCCGTAGGCCTTCATTACACCTCATAACTTCATATTATGCTGTATGGTAGTGTAATTGGAATATGTTAGTACCTACAACTCCTTGAATATGTCTGTTCTTCAGAAAGAAATAAAAAGACACACTGAATGACCGAATGAGAGATTGAAACCAAACCCCTTGGCTGCTGGCCAGTTTCCAGATGAGTTTCTAAAGGGTTTTGATTATGGGGCGGGGGGGTGTTGTTTAATGTTTCTCCCCATACTCTTTCAAATGCTACTAACCTGAGGTGAAAACATTACAGTCTCTTATAAGTCTTTGTGCAAAATTCATTTCATGCCACTTGGTGACATTTTGAGAGATGAGAGAGAGCAATAAATGGTCAGCCTAAGTGACTGCCATGTGAATTATTATTGAGATACTCAGTGCTCCATCTCCACACACATTTCTGCAGTGCTTCTATGAGGACAATATTGTAGTGCAACCAGGTGGCAAAACATGAAGGCTGATCCTCTATGCTGTGATTCTAAGGATCCCACAAAGTCCAGCAGGAGAAGAAAAAAACATGGCTTAGGGAAGGGGAAATAAGCTAAAATGTGTTTTGTTTATTCACTTACCGTTTCCTATTAGATACCTCGGAGTTTATTTATGAAAGGGTGACTAATGGATAGAAATGGTGCAGCAGTGGTATTGAATTATTTAAACTGCAGGCACAAAACTCAAGAGTTCAATATCTGATGATTTGGAATAATATCAAAGCAGCTATCCTCTGGTTTCAAGCATGTGAAATAGGAAGCAGAACAGTTATCAGAACATCTGGTAGAAAACAAGAATGGGCACTTTTATCTTTGCTCATGTTGCTAACTATATGCAACATTTCTATGGAGAGCCAGGAGTGTGGCACAAATGCATAGCATTGTATATTATGAGCTTGGAAGTGTATCATCCCCATATGGAGTTACTTGTGATTTTTGTGCCATGTACCTAGATACACTCTCCTAGAAAAGCTCTTGGAAAAGCTGTCCAAAAAGAGGCAGGAACTGAACACCAGAAGTCAATGGTTCTGTCTCAGAAATGAGATTGGGGAAGTCCCTGAAGCATGATTTGGTTTGGGATGGCCAGTTATAAGTGAAAGCAGTGAAATACTCAGAGGGAGGAAAAACAAAGATCCAAATTGGGTTGTAACATATGATCCCTGTCTAACAATCCCATTCTTATCTTGTGGTTGTTGCAATGGCTGCTTCTGCAGCCTTTCCACAGTAAGAGGTGAGAGAGAATGTCCCTTTCTCTTCCTTTTCCTTGTGGCTATGGGCAGCTAAGGAGGATAAAATAATTTATTCATCTACCCCTCCTTCTTGTTCCATCTCTGTCCCACCTTCCTCACTCCTAGGACTTGGGTAACAGAGTTTTCTTAGTGACATCAAGCGTCATCAAGCTTCCAATATTTCTGGTGAGAGGAATGGAGGAAGGAGGAGCCAGTAGAGGAGTTAGGCCACCTCTACCTGCCTCCCTGCTATGGCCAACATCATGACTGCCAAAGTGAGAACTGATGGGCAAATAGTGGTGGTAGGTGCAGTAGGAGGAAGCGGGAGGGGAGTACAATTCTTCTCTGACCCTTTTAACCCCAAATTTGGCAGTCTGTCTTATGACAAGTCATGAAGGCTGCTGCCACACTGTAGAAATAATGCAGTTTGACATTGTTTTAACTGTCATGGCTCAATGTTATGGAATTCTGGGGTTTGTAGTTTTTTGAGATATTTAGCTTTCTGTCAGAGAGCTCTGGTGCCACAACAAACTATAAATCCCAGGTTTCCATAGGATGGAGCCATGGTAGTTAAAATGGTGTCAAACTGCATTATTTCTACAGTATGGCAGCAGTCAAAGTCTCACTACACCTCACCAAGCACATTCCAAGGTTTGTCTTTTGAGTCAACAAATGAGAAATCATGGCAGCATATCTAGGTCTGAGAAGTAAACCTGAACATGGGGGAACTTGGAATAAATTCCATCTCACTAACAGATTCATTGAATTACATTGGACAATTCATGACTACACAGAAACCATACACAACAGGGTATTATTGCATAGTTTTTCCTGGAATATATAATGTAGTCTCTTGGAGTAGGCTTTCAACCTAGATTCTCAAATCAGTTTCCAGGCATTAGTGGCTCTTGTCTTCAGAACAACACAGAATTAGAGTATAGCAAACTCTGCTTATTAAAGTGGAGGAACAAGAACACAGCTAGAAATATATCCAATAGAATATACCCAATCCATTCATCCAGACTATTTGAAGCACTATATCGCCCATATGAGCCTTCCTAAGCTTTAAGATCTTCAGGGAAGACCCTTTTCTCTATCCCAGTGCCTTCACAGGCATGGTTGGTGAGGACACAGGAGAAGGCCTTCTATATGGCTGTTCCCATAATTTTGAACTTCCTCCCTAAAAAAAAAGGAGTGTTACCCAAATTGTGTGGGGTCTGTGAGGAATGGGGAATATTTAATTAGCTCAAAATGGCAGCAAGAGGCTGGGTAACGGCAGGATCTTTTGACCTAGGCATACCAGTAATCACTGAGGGGACTCCAAGCCAGAATGTACAATTAAATGGTTTTCCATTTTCATGGAATTTTAGGGTGATATTTATATTTGATATTTCCCCTAAGGGATGAGATTTAGAGTGGAATACAATGTCTTTCAGAGTTTCCCAGGACTAGACAAAGGGTTCTCTGGATGTGTTAACAATCATTAATGGGGAATACATTTGGAACTGAATAAGAGCAGGCAGTTTCTATTGTTGAGGAGAGAAGAAGAGGGGGAAAACCATTTTGCAACCATCAAGGACTCTGCTATTTTCCAGGTGATTAGTGAATGACTCATCTCCAGGTGTTCTTCAGGAAGAACTCTGACCTAGACATGACCTATTTGAGAAATTTAGAAGGTCCCTCCCGAAGTTGTGCATGCCTTCAGTCTTGGTACCTGGGGAGTCCCAGGTTTACTGTAAGGCTACAGCAAGCCAATTTATTAAATATTGCCAATTGTGTGATATTCCAAGATAGGGGCAGTCAGGATAGGTAACAATAGGATGGTCATTTGTTTTTCTTTCGGTGACAGGTTTCTTTTCTAGCAAGACTTTGGAAACTGCTTGCAACAAGAAAAGGGATTTTATGGTGTTGTACTGTTTCTAATCTATTTTAAAGTAAGAATTTACTTGGTTTTAATTTTGTTATTTAATACTGTTTTAATCTTAATTTTGTTTGTTTTTAACTATATATGTTCTATTGTATTCTTTATCTTTTTGTAAGGCACCTTGAATCCCAGTCTTGGAGAAAAGTGGGATATAAATAAGGTGATGGATTTTTAAAAAATAGAACTACTCCAAACTCTACCAAGTAAGTCCAAACTAATCATTTGATATACTGTGTCAGAGAGGGCAATATACTGTTCCATTTAGTGATGTAAGTCTTTCTTCTCAAAGGTAGCAACAAGTAATTTCAGCAACTTACTTCCTGCTGCTAGAAAATCTTTGAAAGCCACACAGTTTTGAAGGCTATTCACAATTCAGGCATAATTCACATGTGGTTGTCTTGCTCAGAAGGCAGCATTTTCTCAACACCCCCCCACACACAGATTTTCAGTAAAGAAATATTAATGTAATTATCTGTTAATCCTGTACAGAACATGCTGTTTTCTATGCAAATCAACCACATGTGAATTTGACACAGAATAAATCCCCAATTACAGCATTTTCTGTGCAGAAAACAGCATTTTTTGAATGGAAAATAATATTTAATTGCAAAATAAAAAATATTAATTCATGAACAGAAAATGCTGTTTTCTATTCAAATCATCCATGTGCAAATTTTATGTAGAATAAATCCCCAATTGCTGCCTTTTCTGTCTGGAAAACAGCATTTTCAGCACAGAAAGTAATATTTTTGTGTTGAAGTATTAGCGTTAGTTGGACAATAAAGCAAAGTAAAGGAGAACAAAAACACCCTGTACTGCATGGGTTGGCATATTATGGCCCTTGAACCACATGTGGCTCCTGAGCCTGTTTTTGTGACCCTCAACACCTCCATACTCCTTGGACTATCTTTTTTTCTGGCAAAAAAATGGGTGAGCTGCCTCTACTGGAAGCCCCTAGAAACTGCAATACACCTTTTCAATAAGATACAAAGACACACACACAAACATGCACACACTGTTTAACATTTTTTAAAATGCTCATTTAGCAAACTAGAAGTGTCCTTCCAGGTACTTCTGGAGTACCTCTTCTGACACGACCACCACACACACTGTGGCCAATTATTTGGTTGTTTGGTTGGTTTGGCCTTTTTCACAGTCTGTGCAGTCCCTGGAGGGACATGACAGCAGAAAAATGGTCCTGTTGGAGTTGTCCACCCCTGTTAGAGTGACTTGCTTTGCCTGAAGCATGAAGGAAATAATATGAGCACGGGGCATAGCAACAATATCTCTCCATCAGCTACAGGTATGCAACAGCAGCCATATTTTCTGTCAGTTCAGATGCAGAATGTTAATATGGCACCAAGTCTAGTGCGGACATGCAGTATCTCATGTGTAGTCTGCCTTTTTACCTGGCTGCAAGCAAAGACCTCTTGGGAAAGGAAAAGTGTCAGTTATATGGTAAATTTTACTGATTAAATTACTCTTGTTTTCTACTCCAGTTATTTTTTTTCCTTAGCCATCTCAGGGACTTATTTTCAGTAGATAATTCAAACTAAATGGTTCATATCCTTACTCCTTTCATTTTGAATTTGTAAGTATTTCCAACTGTAAGCCACTCACATGCAGATATTAAACAAGTACATCAGAGAACAGTATAATCAAACAAAACAACATAAAATAGTTCAGTTTAGAGGGTCTTGGTTGGAAGGAAGCCTTCCTTCTCTGCTGAAGTTATATTGTGATAGGTGCAAAAGTGTCCAAATGATTCCTCTACATGAGCCATTGACTGAAGGAGGAGATCTAGCCAACCAACAGCCCCGAACTCTTACAAACATACTCCCCATACACTTGCCCTCCTTTTCCAGTGTAAGAAATGGAGTGGTTAGTAACCTGAAACAACTGTGCTTTTGCCTTCACTTTCCTGGGGAAAAGTGTACCCTGTGGACCCAAACATTCAAAGTATCAACAAGGTTTAATAGAAAGGTATGAAAAGATTCTTTTTTAAAAAAAATCTAAATTAAAAAAAAATTACATCAGGCTAATAAGTCATCATATATCTTTGATCACCTCTCTGTGTACTTGAGAGCTAGTTACTTTTGGAACCTACAACCAAATAGATAGCAAAACACAGCCCCTAATTAAAGAGTCCCTTGACACAAAAGTAGATGCTCTGTTCTCAAGTTTCCCGTGGATACTGAAGCCAGGAATGTGGCCTTTCTGAATCTTGTCTCTTCCAGTCTTTCAAACTCGCACCAACAGCACAAAACTAGAAGAGCAATGAAAGAACAAAACGTATTTTAAATGTATCTGGCCATTTAAGGACCCAGATCTTTGACACCTTCTAACAGCTTGATTGGCAGAGTATGAACCCTGAGCTTGTGTACCTCTGTTCCCCAAATGGTGAAATTAACCCTTTATTAACCAGATACAGCTTGGTTCATAGTTACTGCATAATGTCCTGGAATGCTGCTGCCACACAAGATAGTCTCTTTGATAGAAAGTTCCATAAATAGGGGGCCACAACTGAGAAATAATTGTGCTACCAACCTTATCTCTACATATTTGTCAAGGTCAAATGTATCCAGTTTCTTATTTCCATCTGTTCTATCTCAATTTTGTATCAGATTACTTTTTTTCCTAGTCCACACAAAAATAATGTGCATTTCTGTGTAAAATTGATTAGGGTGGGGAGGAGCTTCAAACCTTTGAAATTAGGAGAACTCAGGTAATAGGATTGCTGTCATTAGTCTGCCTAATAATCTTTGTCAAATTGCTTTAGTTCTCTTTCTCAGCATTTATTTTCCTGTCTTGTCAGGTTTCATCATTTGAAAATGAGTAGGAGTCATTCCAAGGACAATCACAACTTTGCTTTGCATTTTTGTTGCTCTTTCAGATTCCTCCCACCACCACCCATTTGAATATCTTACAAAGAGAATGTAAGGACACTGACATACTGGAAAGACCAACATTTTTTTTCCTCTCTCTTTTTTCTTTTAACTATTTGAAATTATCATTACTCATTGGCAAGCAATACAACTTGAATTGCACAGGCATGGTAGCAACTTTGAAAATGTATTAGCTAATTGTGATATTGTAACTAATGGATTATGAGCCTAGTCCAATTCCCATTAATCTACTAAAAGTCCTATTGACTCTGTGGACTCTGGTCAATTTTCCTTTATACCTGCCCTTGCCATGAGCAGTTTCTACTCATTGCTCTCTACATAACATCTCCACATCAGATGGATTTTTTTTTAAAAAAAGTGTTCCACAATGGGTTTCTACCAGCATATATATTTGTTTATGCTTGTTTTTAGTAATAACATGGGTGGGGAAAGTGTGGTACTTGAGCTGACTGTGGCCCCTAAACCCCACTTTTTTCAGCTTTGCTTGAGCTCCCCAAGGCTAAAGTCCAGGCTATTTTTTTGTGGTAGAGAGGTTTACCTCAAAATGGATCCAAACATTCCCAGATCACACACAAATGCTCACCCCCAACTCCCAAACTCCCACAAACCACCAAAGTGGCAGAAAACAAGCTGAGGATGGTGATCAGAAGTGTTCCAAGGTGCATGAATGAGGCCTACAAGGGGGAGGGGGGTCATGGGGAAAATGGGCCTTGCTCTGACACAGTTGCCCAACCCTTCTTAAGATGTAGCTGTCAGTTAGCTGTTTCATTGCCCCAGATTTTAACAGAATTGAACACTGCAAAGTGAAATTCATCTGAATGAATTAAAACTTAGCCACAGGTCTTCTTAATGGTTTTAATCACTGAGATTTGGTGATCTCTCTAGCAGAGTTTAAAATGTGCTAAGGCAGAAGCTAGAACAGTAACCAGCCACCTCATCCCCAACACATGTATCTAGCAATCAAGGAATCAAACTCAGTCTTCTTTAAAAGGGTATAAAACATTGTTTACTCACAAATACTTGTGCATAATCACACAGGTTCAGCTTCTTGGGGCAGGTAAGAAGATGGGAGAAAACTGCATGTTAGCAGGAAGAAAACAACAACAATGGAGTGTCTTAGCCAGAGAGGTCCTTCAGAGCTCATGCCTCACGTCAAACAATCTGGGGAAAGTTGTGGGAGTATTTCAGACCCCAGAGAATAAAATGTGCCTACGTGATTAGGAAGAGAGGAAGTGTGTAAAGAAACAGACAAGCAGGAAGTTTACCATAAATATGTCTTTGCCTAAATTCCTAGAGAGGACACATGCAAATCTAACTATATGTGAATTCAGGCATGCAAAAGGTTGATATTTCCATCACTTTCAAGGAATAATCCCTGCCTTGTTGTTGTCACATTTTCATCTAGCTGAAGAGAATATACATAGCAACTGATGGTTCAGATCAATGGACCATCAAAGCTGGTATACTGTTTCCTCACAGTGAACAACCAGGTGGGCTCCAGAAAGCCCACAAGCAAGCTGTGGCAGCAGTTGCCTTATCTTATTTTTGTTCCTTGGCAATTCCTTGGTATTCAGTGAATCAGCCTCTAAAACTGGAGATAGCAGACTAGATAATTCTGCAGTCTCTAGATTATGTTGGACTGCAAATGCCAACAGACCTAGCAAGCGGATGAGATCCATCATATCACCAACCTAAATAGCCTTAAAAAAGCTCTTAAGATGGATCTCTTCTGGCAGGCCTTTCCTGAATAGATTATCAGGGAAAATAGGTGTTGTGATCAGAAAATCTATGGCCCCCCCTTTGGGTAATTTTAATCACCAGGCAAAGGTGCCAGCTAGTCTTATTAAAAAGTTGTAAATCTGTCAATTGGTGCCTGGTTTTTGTTTTGCCTCTCAAGGCTAAATAAGCAGAAATGAGAGTAGCTTCTTTCATTTCTCTTGAAGGAGGCTTAATGTTTTGAAAGAATGAATGCTTTCTGTATTTTATTTTGACCTGTTACCTTTACAATGAAAGCTATGAAAGACTTTAGCCTTTATTTAATTTCTTACTAGAGGTATGCAAGTTTTTGCTCAAAGCCCACGTCTTCTACTGAAAACTCTGCAACAGTTTGCTGCCTTGCTAAGCAAAGCGGGAGCGGACATTGCATTTTTTTACAACATAGATACCCAACCATTAAAAAAAGAAAAGAAAATCTAGCTTGTCCTGACCTCGCTACGGCCACTGTTCATGGTTTATTTTTAATTTTTGTATTTTGTTTTAAAGTATGTTTTAATTCCTGTTTTATTTAATTGTATTTTAAGGGGGGGGTGGGATTGAGGGTCCAGGATATGTACCATATATTCCGGCGTATAAGACGACTGGGTGCATAAGACGACCCCCCAATTTTTAAGTTAAAATATAGAGTTTGTCGTCCCCCCCCAGCCAGCCACCTGGCTGGAAAGCCTGCCCCCCACCAACCAGCCAGCTCAGTGGCTATAGATGATGGAATAGTCTGTGAAATTAAAGGACTGAAGATAGCTAAAAAAGCATGGGATACTTTGAAACATCTCTGTGGTGTTCAATCTTTGGAAAGTAAGGTTGCATTAATACTGTAAGTTGGTTAATATGAAGCTATCAAATCCCAAATTTTTGAATGAGCACATTAATGAATGAGCACATTAATGATTTTAGAGCCACAGTGGTAGACAAGAGAATTTCACCATAGACAAAACTTGATGCAGAATGATAAATCTGAATCCAGAAATTCTAATTTTAGGCTAACTTGTCCTGAAAAGAAACATTATTTTGACTCTCCTGAGCTAAATGGAGGGCCATTTAACTCTTCAAAGGCAAAGCAGTCATTCTCACAGCAGGAGGAAGGATCTGCTGGGAAAACTGCCCAGGCCATTTTACACTTCAATCATTCTCACAGCAGGGGAGTATGATTACTGGGGTATAAGACCCCCCCCAACTTTTGAGAAGATTTTCAAGTGTTAAAAAGTAGTCTTGTATGCAGCAATATATGGTATTTTAATTGTTGTAAGCCACCCTGATTGTGTTTCGTAGAGGGATGGAATATAAATAAATTTTATTATTAATTATTATTATTATCCTAACCATTAGTGAACTTCAGTCCCAAAACACATGAAAGTACATATGATTCCCACCAGAAGTGGACAATGGCCCTAGTGGTTTGGGAGAAGGTGGGGTAAATCCAGCTGGGTTTTACAGGAGCTACATGTGATTGTACTGGACCTCTATGGGGAATTGTGTTCAGCACTGTGGATCTCACCTGTAAAACTGGAAGTAACTGCTGTAAAACTAATGTGGATTCACCAACCCAAACCAATGGAGCCATTGGTTCACTTTGATTCCTACCCTAGTAAACAGACATAATCATACTTTCAAACCATCATGCTCTGTACTTCTAATTTCTATGTATGGCTGTGAATACCATGGAAGGCCAAAAAAACAAAAAAAAATAAATTACATGGGTTCTAGAAATCAAGCCTGAAAGCAAAATGGAAGCAAAAATGGTTAAACTGAGGCTATCATACTTTGAGTATATCATGAGACAAAATGACTCACTAGAAAGACAATAACCTCAGTAAAGTGAAAAGCAGTAGGAAAAGAGGAAGACTGCATTACAGGTGGATAAAACCAACTGAGGAACCTATGGTTCTGAATCTGCAAGGCCTTATGAGGGCTGTTAATAACAGGGTGTCTTGAACATCTCTCATTTTCACATTCACCATCACTCAAAGCCAACTTGATGACAATCAACAACAACAACAACCATGCTCTCTAAGAGAAAACACAATTGATTATCAACAATACTAGAGTGACAACCAAGCCACTGAGGATCAAGAGAGTAGTATCTTCACAGGCAGAAAAACTCTGAAATATGCCAAAGTACAAATCACTTTAAAAATCCAACATGGAGGCAACTCCTGTCCACATCCCTATCAGGATTGAGTATCATCAGTGTTTTTCAGGAGCTACATAAAACAGAATGCAAGAGACTTAATTGCCCTGCTTAAGGACAATTTTAAAACATATAATATCTTAGATGGTGAACACTCCTGTCCTGTTATAGGATGGGCACACACTGCAATATATTGCGTCAAACTCATGCCCCTTCTGGGACTTCCAGTCCAGTGCAAGCTAGGAAGCCATGATCTTCTGGCACTCTACTGGAAGATTGCAACTGGGACAAGCTACCACCTGGCTTTCCTGACGGACGGTTCGTCTGTCTTCTCTGGAACTGAGGAACAGCAAAGTGAGGCTAGTGACAAAGCCTAGGTAAGCCCCCCTTTAATTGTGGACGTTTGGCATTCTGGGGAGCTGGCTGAACTGGTGTTCGTGGCCACAGTATCTCCACTCCTCCTGGTGAGAAGCAGGGTGAAAAATAACTCCATCATATTCCAGCCACCGGAATTTCTTCAGTATTTTTTCTCTTTTCCATCCCTCTCTTTTGAATCTTTTTTTTTAATATACCATTTTTTAATGACTGGGAGGGAAGTGTATCTTTATGCAGGTGACATGAGTAACCTTTATTTTATTTTTGGAAGAAGCCAGTGCTAACCCCCTGATCTAACTAGTTTCACTTTGGAACTTGAGGTTCCTTACTCTGGCATTTAATTAGTGAAGTTGTTGTTTTCCGGTGTGGTCTCTTGGGGTTTTCCCCTTTATGTGGCTTTCAGGTGCCTAAGAATACATCTTTAGTGATTAAAGAAGCTATTTAATCACTGTTTCTGTTTTTATGGTTTTGGCTGTGGTTGTATGCTGGCTATAGTTTTGGCCAATGGATATACTTTGAAGACATTTATCTAGACTGCCGGTTTTTTGTTTGTTTGTTTTGATATATTGATATAGGCTCCTTCCCCCCAACACTTTTTTGTGTCACAAACTTCAAATAGCCTACTATATATACTAGCTCCTACCTTTTTTATTTTTGCTACCCGTTATTAATTGTATTTGAAGATGCAGTTTCTCCTTATCTATTACCTACTTGAATCATAACTGTGGACTAAAAAAAAGGAGAAATGGGGGGGTGTGGAAAGAGAAATTTTTAAAAAGGCTATTGGATAAGGCTGTTGGGTGTTTCCTGTTTCCCTTTCTGAATTACACAGAGGTGATTAGAAAGAAACTGTAGCCAAGATTGTTAAAGATCAAGATTTGATTGAGAAGAGGCCAAAGATTATATTGAAAGTAATTTGGACTCAAAAGTGTTTGCTTTTTAATGTTTGTTTGAATTGGCAAAATTTGGCGGATGTATTGGGTCGTGAGAAGTTGTAACAATTCAGGGGTCTCCGTCAAGTGCAAGTTCAAGTTCAAAGCCAAGTTCAAGGGAGACCCCTGCTAGCTGCTAACTTATGCTTGTTTACAGGGAAGGAGAGAACGTCAAGCAGGCAGCTCAGCCAGTGCCTCTCTCCTTCACGCAAAGGAGCCGGGATGGACCGGTTCCGACGCCACCCACATGTGTGGGCGGCGTGGTGCTCACGACCCATACATTGCCGCCAACCATTAGCTGGCGAATTGCAGCCAATTATTGCCAACATATATTTCATTTTATCTACCTCAATGTATGTATATTACTAACCTGTACCTAATCATGTTTTCTGAAGTTTTACATTTGTAATCAATACAAAGTTAATCTAATCTGAGAGTCTGTGTTTATTCAGGACGGGGGCGGTGGGGCTGTCCGGTCTGGGTCTGCAAGTGTTTGCTTTTTAATGTTTGTTTGAATTGGCAAAATTTGTTAATTACGTTTTGATTTTTACTTCGTGTTAAACTGGGTAACTAACTAAGTAATTGGAATAACCAATTAATAGTAACAGATGGGTTTATGGTAGCTAACCAATTTTGAAGTTACTGCAGAAGTTACTTTTTTATTAGTAGAAGGGGGAAAGGGAAAATAGAAGAAGGCTATTGGGGTGGGAGTAGAGAGAAAGATATTTATTTCAGCTAATACATTTAACTGTGATATTGTGTCAATGCTTGTGGTATATTAGAGTACTGAATTGTGATTCACTTAGATTTGAATAAATCAAAAATCATTCAACAGAGATCAGCAATTTAAAGTACTGTGAATTTGTTGTTTTTATACATAAATGCATTTACTTGGCAATTAGTACTTCTTCTACATTTAAAATGAGATCAGGGAGAACATGTAGTGTAGAATTTCAAGCAAGGGAATCAATTGATGAACCACCTAAATATTACAAAAAAAAAAAAATCATGGAGGAAATGAACATTGGCTAAATTCTAACAGGGCCAGCTCTGCCATTAGGCAGAGTGAGGTAGCTACCTCAGCCAATAGATTTTGTTTGTTTGCTAGCTATATAATTTGTGAAATGTATGTGTGAGTGTGTGTTGAATGCTAGATGTGAGGATAGGTGATAAGGGAGCTTCTGCTTCCTGACCCAAAAGAAATTGGCTGTCTTGATATGACACACTTTAATTTGCCTCTTTGGTTGGTCCTGGCGAGAGCGAGCGAGCGAGCGAGCGAATAACTTTTGAGTGCAATTTGTTTTTGGTAAGGTCTACAAAAATTATTCTAATCATTAGAGACTTTCAAGATGCTGCTCTATGCAAGTGCAAACCCTATATGTGTGACTGCAGAAATGCCCACTTAAAAACAAACACATCACAAACTAGAGCTACAGGTAAGCAGCCTGTCCCTTTTTATATTTCTTGCATAAATATTATAGTAATTGCACCCATACATAATTTTACACTACACACACACACACACATGCACATATCATTAATTATGTTGTTTTGTGGAGTGCATTGCTTCTATTATGTTGTTTTGTGGAGTGCATTGCTTCTATTGGGGGGGGGAACTGGGCTTGAGATAGTTAGCTTTCATTTTCTATCATTTATGTCATCACATTTTGGCAAGTGCAAAGTTTAAGCAATGTTTCTGGAGAAACACAGATTAACCTTATCAAAGGAGGAGTAGATGATTGTTTGTTCATTTCATTACAATTGCATATGCACATACATGCTTATTTCAGCATAATGGGGTGGCAATGTACTACCTGTCATCTCTTCTGGGAAAGATGCATTCACAACACTGCTGAAGCAATGCACTAAAATTTACAGCCATGCCAGCTAAAATACACTTTTGATTAAATCTTCCCTGTGAAAAATGCTATGCTGACACTTGGAATGGGGATAATTTATTTACGTTAGGAAAGGATCAAATAACAGGTTGCATAAACTGGTTTTGCTATTTTAAATACCACTGCCATTGCTGAAGCAAAGAAAAAGACAAAACAAACAAACTAAAAGAAAAAAAAATACCTGAAGGGAAATCAAATGGGATCCCTGGTGTTCAGAATACCTGTATTTTCTTTACTAGACAGCTTATCAGACTTCCTGGAGTTATTTGCAGAGTATGCACAGAATTAGTACACAAATAATGTACTGCTTGTAATCAATTTTTTCCTGTTAGCCAAAATAAAACAATTATTGTAACAGAACAAGGATTAATATCACTCTTTTTGTACTACAGTTTGAGTATTCCTTATTCAAAATGTTTAGGACCAGATGTGATTGGGATTTCAGATTTTTTTGTATTTTGGAATACTTGCATATACATACTGGGATGTCTTGTAGATGGGACCCATGTCTAAAAACAAAATTCATGTAGGTTTCATATGCACCTTATACATGTAGCCTGAATTTTATACACAACATTTTAAATAATTTAATAGGTTTGTGCACACTGAACCATCAGAAAGCAAAAGTGTCACTTTTCTAGTCACCTATGTGGTCAATTTTGGATTTTGGAGGTTTTCAGATTTCTGTATAAAGGATATTCAAACTATAGAATTAGTTCCATTCATAGTTACAGGGTGTGGCCTCACTAAATTGTGGAGGAGAAATATTACATATTTCAAGCGATGGATTGTGCTGTACTTCATGTTACAATCTTGTTTTAATTTGTGACTGTTGTGGCAACAGATGGAAGGGAGGTGAATGCATTTTGAACGGCAGGCCAATGGCTTGTAGCATTCAGATGTGCCAGGATTTTGAAAATAACTGAAAGTAGCTATTTAGTTATTTTTGAGAAAATAGAGAAAACGGAGGGATCTTCTTAATATTTTTTTAAAAAAATACTATGATGGCAATTGTGACAGATTATTTCTCCAGGTTGGCTGCACAGTTCCAGCCCCTGGATCCCTATCACACATCTTGTCCTTTATCCCAAGACCCCCGCCCCCGGATGAGGTACTTGGGTCACGAGGTAACCACTATACTGGAAAAGTAGATGCATTCATTGTTGAGCTGAGTTTGGAAAAGTATGACCAATTCCTCTCATTAATTCTTAAATGAAATCATATCCAGAAATGTAGATGTTAAAATAGTGAAGACTTATGGTACTGTATGACAAATAAATTAAAGAACTGTCATTGTGCTGGCACACCCACCCACCCCCCGCACACAGTGGCTGTCGTGAAGCCAACTCAATAGCTGATAAGGAGCCTGGCTCGGCAACAACCCAGTTGAAAAGCACAGTACCTGGTGTTGTCAGTAGCAGTCCTACAGGGTCAGAAGTACACACACAGAGAGAGAGGGTGCAGAACGAAGAGGCAGTCCAAGGTCAAAAGGGTTCCGGCAGGTGGGTCAACGAAGGCAGTCCAAGGTCAAGATATCCAAAGTCTCAAAATAGCAAGGTTCCAGAAGTGTCACAGGCAGAGGCTTCCTCCAGGTAACACAGACTGCTTGAAACAAGGAACTCAGCCTCCCCCATCTGCTTATGTTGGCGCAGCTCCCACTCCCAGCTGCGGGGTGATTGATGAGCATCTGTCTCTTAATCTCTGGGAATGACGCAGCCATGCCTTCTCTGATCTCCTTTGGCTAAAGGTAGGTACCTGCTCTTCTATCTCTTGCTCCATTATGTCTCCCAGGCTTGGACCCTGAGCTGGGGGAGGGCTAGGCTGCTGAGCCCTGGGTTCTTCAGGGCTAGACTCATACTCAGCCAGCTCTTCTGGCTCAGCCTCCTCGCCTTCTGAGTCCTCAGAGTCCTGAGTGACCATGACAGTGGCCAGAATTCTGAATGTCACATCTGCACATGTACATAGCCCTTACACATGTAGGGAGTGGTACTCCTGTCCTCTCCATGCAGTGCCCAAGTCCCCTTTCCTGACCTACCTTAAAGCCCCAAAGCCACCTCACACAGGCAGTCTGTGCTTCAACATAAACAGGCAGGAGTGGAGAAGAATCTAGTAATCCCCCTTCCCCAAGCTAGAAGCACATTGATTACAAAAGTGGTGAGCCCTCCACAGGACCTCAGCACTGATGTCATCATGGTGTGCCCAATTCTGTATATTAATGTTGAAGCACAGAATGCATGTGTGAGGTGGTTTTGGAGCTTTAAAGTAAATCGGGGTGGGGTGGTGGGGTATATAGGTCAGCATAGTATAAGGCCTGTATGTGGATCTTTATGCTATGCTGAGAGGATGCTGAATTGAGGTCAATACAATGTAACACTACTGTATAGTTAAAACAAAGTAACACATTTTCCTGAAACCAAGATTCCTATGGTGATCTTATCCATTCTGAGCCCTAACCATTTTTTATTACTAACTGGCTCTATCTCTAACTATTCCTCTAAAGATTTAATCTGTTCTTCTCTCTCCATCTCTGTTTCTAACTGGCCCTCTCTGACCATTTAACAGACAAAGCTGTGATCAGCTGACTTTACTCAGGCTTTTTGAGCTCCCCTCTTCACAGCAGCCAACTACTTCTAGAACTATAACTGCAATATAACTTATTTTTAATAGTAACTTACTCAAACTCTGCTTCTGTTCCTTTAATAAAATAGGGGGGAATGTTAAAAATAAAGTGAAACAATGAACTCCCACCCAGATGCACATTAAAGAAACCAATGTACAAAGATAAAAACACAGAATTTATTAAATGACTAAAGGCTAAACAATTTGGTACATGGAAATATTAAATGTCTATTAAACAAAATTCAACAATCTGAGACCCCCAAGTTGGCTACCAAAACAACTGGGTAGGCAACAATAACACATTCCACTGTTTTGGACTGTTTTTAATAATTGTGGAACTTTCCTGGGAAAATTGGCAATTATCATTAATGTATTTGTTTGGGTCCCCCCCCCCGGAAACTATACAACAGCTTAACATTAAAGTAGGAGGACACATGAATAATGTGAAACATCAGCATGTGGGAGCACCATTGGTACTACAGAAGGAAGATAAATCCCACAACAGAAAGCAGAACAATAGAGAAAAATTGCAAACTGATAGGTACAATTATTCTGGGGAAAATATTATATGAGAATGCCTTCTAAATGACACCCAATGGCCTTAGTGAGTCTCTTGACCCTGAAACATTGTTTTGAAATACAGCTGTCTGCTGTTGAGACTGGGCAATAGTTATACTTGGTTTCTTCCCCCTTCCTCACTGAATGATAGGAGGCTGAATACTGAGTACAATTGAATTGGATAACTTCATTATTCAGAGTGAGTTTATTAAATCTGGGAAATAATGGCTGATATATATGCCCATGTTTTTTCAGAGTTTGTAAGGCTATCATTCCATCTTTGAAAACTGGAGCCTCATTTTTCTACTCAGAGATATTGTAGTGGTTGGAGTTTTGTTTTGCAACATATATTTTACTGGCTGGAGAACAATAAAGCTAATTAGATAAAAGTGTATTTTTTAAGGAACTGTGTGTGTTACAATATCAATTATAGAAATGTAATTGCATTTTATAACAAAAAGATATATAATTGTCCCTCCGTATCCACGGATTTGGTATCGACAGATTTAAGTATTCACAGCTTGAAAATATTCTTTAAAAAATAATAATCCAAAAAGCAAACCTTGATTTTACCATCTTATATAAGGGGCACCATTTTGCTATGCCATTGCATATAATGGGACTTGAGTATTCACGGATTTAGGTATCCACAGGGGGTCCTGGAACCAAACCCCAGTGAATATGAAGGGACAACTGTATATAGTAGAGTTCCCTGACATAGCTTCATTATAATCAAATATTTATGAAGTGTGGAAAAAGAAATATTTTTGTCTACTGGTTATTGTTGCTATTTACTCTTGGTGACCTATTTAAACCCTGCCTATTCTCCAAATCCTACCATTGGGATACAGTTTGAGGTAGGGGAGATTTTCTGCAGAAGGTGTGGAACAGCAGTTGTTTAACCCTTTTGCCTACCAGTTGCTTTTCCTCTGCAACTCCATCCTTTCATCCACAAAATTCCAGCAGAATATTTACCCTTTCACAAGCTTTCACCTTCACATGTGTGACTGTCCAGTCTTTAGAGGTCTGCCTGTTGGGTCAGGGTTTTATCTGTGTGTGCATGTGAATAAGTGTGAATTAAATACTTGTTATAAAATCAACCATAGATAGGGTTAGGGATCATTGGGAAAAGTGGGAGAGGACAATCTTTGGGAAGGGTGCATGAAATTGATCTGACAATCTGTATTTCTAGTGTACTCAAAACCAATAAAAATCAATTAAAAAGTAACGGTAAAGCAGAAAAAAATTGACATATCCAAATAAAGTTTTCTTCCTTTGCCCTGTAATGCATGGGATTGTTGTCCCTTATAAAAATATTGGCCAGTATTCTACATCAGCTACTTAGTTAAGTATACCTAACTAAGTACCCTCTCCTTGCCTGACCCTCCCCAAACCTGACAGAAATGCCTTCCACCCATACTCCAATCAGTGACAGGTGGATCTCCTCCCCATGCATCTGATGCCCAGTAAAGTAGGTTGGTCACTAATAAGGGCCTTACCATACTCCATAGAAAAGTGGCAAGGCAGCAGGAAGGTTCCATCTCCCTGCTGCCTTCCTGCATGATGTTGCTGTTCTTCCCGTGTTCTTTCATCCTGGTCCCACTGGAGATCGAGCTAATGGTCTGTTTGTTTGTTTGTTTTGGTTAGCAAAGACACAATTTTACCTCAGTCCCTCATGGGACCAGAATTTTTTTTAAAAAATGATGATGTCATGCTATAAGGCAGCATGGAAGATGGAACATTTCTGATGCCTTGCCACTTTTCTTCAGAGTGCAGTAAGCCCCAGTAGCGATCATGAATACAGAGCAATCATGGATGAGTAAATCTAGGTAACTGTTCTGTATTCATGATTGCTATTTCGTCACAATTATGACAATGGTGCCACAATTGTACCTTCCTCTTCCCAATCTACTTTGCTGGGCATCAATATTAAGTATACTTAACAAAGTAGCTGATGCAGAATATTGGCTGTTATAATTTGTGTTGCCCAGATCTGTTAGTGGCAGTACATGGCATGGATCAAGACTTTTTTTTAAAAAAAATGCATGAAATGATGATGAAACAGTATTATTGCTGTCACCTCTTTTGACTGAAAGGGCAGAACTAAAAATGGAAGGAGCCATTTCATTATTGGAATGTAGTGATGGCATCCTGGAACATACCTAGGTACTTGCCCAAGGTACCTAGGGCATTAGGGAATGACCATTTCATCTAAGCTCTCCAATCCAAACCATCCTATTTGACTACAATGTGGAAATTAAGAAACAGCTGTAATATATCTTCTTCTTCTTCTTCTTCTAAGGGCAGAACTGGATGAACTTTGAAGGCATGGTTGTCTTTTCTGAAGGAAGCCTATTGATTTTCATTTTTTAGTGTGTGTGTATTATTAAATATATTAAAATATAATCTATTAAAAATAGCAAATACATTGAAATAATTAAAAAGAAAAATGCTTGCACAATGATAACGTGTTGCAGACCAGACAAAAAAGTACATATATAACCCATCCCTGTATCGGAACATTGTATCTAGCAACATTATAATGGCTCAGGATAAAATGTCATTCCAAACACTAATATGGCGTTGTGAAGATATCAATGTACCTTTGTTTTGACTTACATATGTAATAAATGGAAACAGATTACTAATAAAATTATATTCATGAACATCAGTTTTAGTGTCTAATCTGACATGTCAATTTCTTCCTAAGTGTGAGTCACCAACTCCCTCCCACAGACAAACACACATCAGCTCTCTAATGATAGCACATACAAACCTTTATGAGCCATCACGAATCTCACAGCCATACTTAAGAAAGACATTGGCTAGAATCCTATATGTTATGTCATCATAAGTGGACTTATGTATGTGGGAATTACAATTGGTCAGTTTTGTAACATCTGTATCCAGTAGAGGGCTTCTGCTATGTTGCTACATAGCAACATAGCTAGCAAAGTGCCTGATGCACATTTTGCACATCAGTTCCAATTATGCATTGAACACTCATGCTGATGTCCCAATACATGGTCTTTGTTTTAGGCCTATCAAATTTCAGGGAGAAAAATGCAGAAAGAAGGAAAACTCACAAATGTATCCCACTGTTCTTCTCTCCAGCATTTTTCATATACCAAGAGCTTGAGGTGGTGGTGGTGGGTTATTTTAAAGACATATTGTTTGTGTTTCTGTGTCCTCCTAAACATCTGAAATGAGCTTGAACATTTTGGGTCACTACAGAGGGCACTCACTTTGCTTTGGTTGTAACCCAAATCTCCCTGAAGAAGCCCATTTTGGTTGAAGTTTCAGTGTCATCTGATGTACACCTCTAATTTCTAGTGGCAAACCCATGCCCTGCATAAGTGGCTAGATAAGCAGGAGGGTAGTTCTATTCTGAAAACCTCTCAAATCTAAAACATGGTAATCAAACTAGCATGTGCTTCAAGTGGGACCATTCCAGATTCCATTCTGAGTAGCACTTTTGGAAGACAGGATGGAACTCCAAAAATAGCACACAAAAATTTGGCTTGTGCTGCTTCCAGGAGTCAAAAGTCCTTATAAATACAAACTTGGGAACCATATAAAACTTGTGGTATTAATTTGCCCTGGAATCCTTTTATCATGGATGATATATGTAACCCTCACTTAGAGAAGAAAAAATGAGGGATGGTGGCAAATTAATTTTTGGCGTTCCAGTGATGTATGCAGACTGCCCTGCTCATGTCCCAGAAGGTTGAAATACTACTAAAAATTTGTATAGCTTGGACAGATGACTTTTCTTTTTTATTGATTTCTTATTGCCTCAAAACCATTCAGCTGGAGTCTGATTGTGAGCTGAATAAACTTTGTTGCTCTTGATAGGCAATCAAACTTAGCTTATATACCCCCCCCCAAGTTATTATCTGGTAAAATTCACCTTCACAAAATAATTTGACCATGCTTTCATCCTAGTTATGGTTCTTCCTTTTGAAGGTCCCTGAGGCAAACCCATAAAGAGTCAAGTGATGATGCTTCACACATTCGCTGAACATGTAAATCTACCCTGTGTGGAAAAGTTCACGTGGTCTTCACATGGCAACATAAATTGTGGTGCAGAAACAATGAATGACAGTCTATGTGCATACCTTCTTCATGAGAAGGAGGGGAGATATGAGAATCGTATTCTGGAGAATTGCGGAGCTCCTATTGACAGTGAAAGAAAAATTCTGCTTCTAGTCACATATAGCTTCTGATCTATCTATCTATCTATCTATCTATCTATCTATCTATCTCTCCTCTTGATATTTCTCAACAATACCACAGTTAATCAGATCTTTCAGTTCCCCTCTTGTGCTGTGATGCAAAGAACATCTTTAAACCTGTAGGGTATCATTGTCCCTGTGACACTTCAACTCCTCTCCCCTTCCCTCTCTCCCTCCCTCCTCTCCTCTGTTCTTGCTGAGAGAATTAAGGCAAGCTCTCTCTCTCTCTCTCTCTCTTTCTCTCCTTGTGATGAGCCTCAGACTCCATAGATCTAATCACGATCTTGCATCCAATAGGAAACAGACATTCTAACTCAGATGACAATATTTTTATGTGTGACAAAGGAAAATCCCTGTTACCACAAAAACACTAGCACATGTAGCTTGATTATCCCCCTCTTAACCCCCAGTTCACATCTCTGTTACCTATGCCCCAGTTTGAACCAGGGATTAATTTAAGTCATGTTATCACTAGAGTTTATTTGTGGAAAATGTGTCATTCTGTCAAAGAAAGCAGATCATTTGATCATGTGCAAAGTGATTTTCTTTCACCATAATGTCCTTCTTCCACATCTTGGTTAGGAAAGGAAATGCTTCCAGGATGAATATTGTACATTCCAGTACACTTGAGTGCCACAATTACTCTTCTTAGAAATTAAGCATTATCTTAACATAATGAATTCTACTAAACAAGAAAATCTAACTACAGTGAGTTATATCCTTTGTTATGATGAGTGTGAAAGATGATGGCTGTAATGATTTTATCAATGTGTGAAAATAGATAGCAGCCTGAATCCTAGTGTTAGTCCCAACTAGAGTAGACTTACTATTAAATAGTTGATTCAATCAGTCTACTCATATGGTAGTCGGGACTAAACAATAAAATTCTAAATATATATTTCCCAGGGGTGAATTGCAACTAGAGAATGTACACTATTGGTGATCATATTCAAATCTTGTAAAATGTGCATCCTTTTTGGTGATTGGAGTTGGGTTGAATTGGAAAAAATAAGTGGTGGATGTCCCCAATCCAAGCATAAACAAACTGGTATTTTCTGTTTTGTTAGTGCAGCATGGCAGCCTGAGGAACAGGGGTGTCACTGATGTAGGAATGAAGAATTTATTTCCTTTGCCTTCACAGTGATGTTGATTTATGTGATGGACTACATGAAGTTGTGATGTCATTACATTCTGGCTGGAATCCTTTTGAGAAGAAGCAAGTAGAGTAGACAGTAGGGATATGCTAGGAGCAAAATGCAAAGAAGAGCTGTGGATTATTGCAAACAGCAGTGGGGAAATATGTAGTTGTGTGTGAAGGATGGTGTTTGGGGGAGGGCTCTTGAATCATTTGCCTTAGGACTGGAAACACTTGCCACAGTTCTGTCAACTCACTCTCCTCCAGTACCAAAAATGGAGAACTTTTTGCAGTAATTGAGTTTGTTCACAAATATAAAACTGCCCCTTCCAAAAAGGCTACATTTTTACCTTGAATGTGTTTCCAGTGAAAATTTGGTACAGTCCTATTTTTACCTTCATTCCAATCGTTCCTATCAATGCCATTAATCATCTAACAATTTCCAAAATCAGTGTCTATTTCCATGTTTGAAATGTCTAGAATGAGCTTGGGACATTACTATTTATATGAGTAAGCTGACATTGACCAACAATTAGACATTCAGCATATATCATAACTTATGCAGAAAATCCAGTTGCTGTATCTGTTTTATGTCTGTCTTCCATTTCTGCATGTGGACTGACCATGCAGCATGTCTAAAGGCACTAGAATTGATCCACAAGTCATCAGTTCCCAGTCCTTCCTGTTTCAGATTGACACATTTTCAATGTACACTATTTATGAACTCCTGCAGTTTTTTGTCTTGTAGTACAACAACTGCAGTGTGGCTGTCACTTTAAGAGGCTGTTTCCAACAGGGGAGAGAAGTGTGCAGGTCTGCTGCCTTTAGGAAACAGAGACAGAATGGGGCTTGCTGGAAATGTCTGTTGCTTCTGGAGGAATTCACAGGGCTGACTGTGTGTGGAGAATGTACAAAAACTCAGAGGCTGTTTAACGCCCATCTTCAGGTAAATGAAGGGAAATGGTTTGTGGATGTGAACAGCTCTCTTATGTCTTTATGACTGAGGCAGCCAAGAAAGAAGTAGGAGAGTATGGCAAGTGGCTTTGTGTTCTTGAAAAAAAAAGTGCTTGGAATGTGTCCCTTTTAGGAAACAAAAGCATGATTTTGACAGACTGTGTTGTGGAGAAGGGAGCTGGCACAACTCAAGAAGCAGGAGCTCTGTTGCAAGACGGTGCATGTTCTTATGAACTGAGTATGTATTTGGGATTCCCTCAGACAAGTCTCCTTGTCTGATCACACCATTTCAGATATACCAATCCATTATATTTTAGCTTGCATACATGACTCATGTATATGTGTTTCATTTCTGACAATAAATAGTTTTATAGAAAAAGTAACTTTATCATCAGGCAGGCTTTTGACAACTGACCAGTTACCAAGGGAGTGGATTTTTATGTTATGGCTTTTTATTGTACTTATTAATGTATTTTGCATTGTGTTTCTAATTGTTTTAACTTATGTTTTCAATCTCAATGTGTTTTAATGTTTGAGTTTGGCTGTGTTCTAAATGTATTTTATTGAATCTTGCTGTGAGCTGCCTTGTGTTCCATGTTTGGGAGAAAGACAGGCTATAAATCCAGTAAATAAATAAATATAGGGCAAGGGAGCTCAGAAAAGCAAATGTAGTCTTTTCCTGTGATATGAATGCAACACTTTTACCCTACCTTCAGGTTGATTAGCTCATGACTAACCCATTTAATGAATTAAGAACATCTAGTGAATGTGGATTTGAATCCATACCCCACCCCTTTCATGTCCAAAAGTAAAATCCTATAATGTTTGCTCAGAAGTAAGTAATACATGCCAACTCCCTAGCAAGTGTGTTTAGATTTTAGGTCAAGACTCTGTATATTATTCCCAGACTAATAGTCCAATTTATATGTGCTTGCTCAAATACAAGTTCCACTGGCTTCCATAGGGCTTACTCTTAGACAAGAGTGCAGATTGCAGTTGTACTCCCCATGCACTTCTCCTCCCCCTCCTCCACTTCCAACACCTCCACCACCAACACTAAAATTACTACTAGCATCTTTTTAAAAAGTCAAAATTGCTTATAGTATTTTCCCAGTCTCTGAAACTGATAAGGAACAATATGTCAATTTGAAGTCAAAGGCTTTCACAGCCGGCATCCATAGATTTTCCTTAGGTTTTTTTTTTTTTTTCCCCGGGCTGTGAGGCTATGTTCTAGAATAGTTTCTTTCTGATGTTTCACCTGTATCTGTGGCTGGCATCTTCAGAGAAAGATGTTCTCTGAAGATGCCAGCCACAGATGCAGGCAAAATGTCAGAAAGAAACTATTCCAGAACACACCCTCACGGACCGGAAAAAAACCAAGGAAAATCTATAATATGTCAATTCTCCAACACACACACACACACACACACACTAGCATGGACCAATTTCAGTATGGATGTATTCATAGACTTTCTCCTTTTCCATAGTTCACAGCACAGCCCTACTGTTTGTTTGTTTGTTTGTCTGTTTTTTGCTGGTGTTTGTGTGGTACTTGAAATGTCAGGAAAGCATTCTGTCATCACTTGGCTCTTCATGTAATTCAGTGCAAAGGTGGCAGATCCACACACTTGTTTTTATCATCACTCCTCTCACAGCTACTCCTAGTTATGGAAGAGGTCTCTTAGTTCTACACCTCTGAAGAGATGGAGTCCAACACTGGAAAAGTTCCCACTCAACTTGGAGAAGTTGCATGGGGTGTAGTGACAAAATCAAGGGTAAATATTCCATCTCTGCAGTGGAGCTTCCACTACCCTCTCACCCCTGTTCAGTATAGTTACACAAGTTACGCAAGTGGGTGAGGCAACAGTGAAGACAATGAAAGGGTGGAGGGGCAGTGGAGAGGAAGGAAGAAAAAAAATGCAGTGGGAGGAGAACACTGTCAGCCCTGTGCTGCCTGTTAATGCCTGGCTTCTGGAGGAAGGTGGTAGACTATGTAGTTAATGGTCGTAGGTGGCTTCCATGCCAGGAGTCTGCTTTAACCTTTATCTAGACTTTAAACAAGCTATCCAAGGTGCTGAACCCTATTTCCAAAATGGGTTCAGCACCCTGGATAGCTCCTTGTGAGTATGGAACAAAGCCCAGTGTGAAGTCACAGCACTTTTGGCATGCAGAACACCATTCACCACTGAAACACTATGACAGTATGGAATGAGGGACAATATATTGAGAGAGTTTGTGATAACCAATATGTGAGTGCACAGAGAATGAAACCACTAGCACAACATACTATTACAGCAGTGTGGTGTCCATACAGGATTCCAGATGTTGAACTCAGTGAGATGGCACTATCTGCATGGATGGTTAAGATATTGTGGGAAAGAGCAGTTACCTTTGTTCAACTATAGACTTGTTAGAGGGTCACTTTGAGAAAGGAAGTTGCATTGTAACCACATACCACATTCACCATCAGATTTGGGTTACCAGCCAAGAGCTCATAGCTTACAATTGTAGATTTTCCAGGTGCTATTTTGTCTCTGCATTGACAACTATAATCTCTCAAGGGAATACATTTTATCCAGGGGCCACTAGTTGCTGTTCCTTAATACAAATCAATGCATAGAAAAGTATCTGTAAGCCATAGGTGGCCTCTCACCTCATGGCACCCAGTCTGTGGTGTCTGCATCCTAATTGGGATTCTTGGAGCTGATCTACCTTGACTTTGAGTGAAAATGGGAAGGGTGAAAATCCATATTTTTTTTATATCAGAGGACCTTAGGGCTATAAGCAGTCTTGCTTGTCCTTCCTGCTGTTTTATTCTGCTGACTTCATCCTGTTCTGTGAGGATACCATTTCACAGACATGTTTAAAAATGTGTTTATTTTGGTTCCTGTTGCTGTTATGATGAGAAGCTGCCCCAGGGCCTCTTCTGGCCAACAAGGACAGGAACTACAACTCTTAACACCCACACACAAAGAAATGAATTAAATTACAGTTGCACATCAATTAAAAGTTATCTGCTAGCCAGCAATGGAACTATAGTTTTGAGCCCTTCCTTTGAAGTGGACCTTGAACAAATGCTCAGATGATGATGATGATGATGGTTAGCATCCATCCCAAATCTCTCATGGCACAGAGCAGATGGTGCAACACTGACATCCTTTGGCTTACTCTCTTAAGGGAGTGCTTGTAGTAACACCCTTTCCCTCCCCCCAGCAGACCAAGTGTTAAGAAGTCTGTGCAACCCTCCCCATCCCCCCCCCCTAGTTGGAGGTTCAGTATGATCCGAGTGGGATTGTGCAGAGTCTAATTTGTTGCATTAGAGCGCATCAACTGTTACAGATTTAATCTGTGCAAAGGATTACATCTGCAGAACGGAAAACCACAGGGTGGTGATCCCAATAATGTTACCAAGACTCATGCGATGCCAGAGATCAGCTGGGACACAACAACTGAAGAAAGAAATGAAGCCACTCTCCTTATAATAATTTGGGGTATAGGCACCCCCCCTCTTTTGCAGAAGAAAAGAATCTAGTACCATCGAGTCTCTTCGAATGGTTCCCCCACCTCCCTTCCCAAGTCAGTGTAACCGAGCTGGGACTGAGCATCTGATAGATTGGCTCTTTAATCGCCTGGTCAAAAAAACCCTCAAGACCATTTCTTTGGTATCCCCTCTGAAAAGGGCTGTAATTTATTTGTCCCCTCGACTGAGCTGAGGAGGTGGCAGTGGTGGGGAGAGGGGAGGGAGCCGCTTGCTTGGGTCGCTTGGACAAGACAAGGGCTGCAGTCTGTCCGTGAGCCGGAGGAGGAGGAGGAGGAGGAAGGCAATGCGATCTATAATCTCTTGAAGGAGAAGCTGCCAAATCAAAAAGCGGATCCAGGAGCGGTCAGGGATGCTCGGACGGGAGGGTTGTGTATGGAAAAAGCAAAGCGATGAGGCTGATCACCCTGGGCTTAAAACACAGAGAGCCATTCTGTCAGCAGCAGCAGCAGCAGCAGGAGGAGGAGGAGGGGAAATCTTGCGCAGAAAGCCCTCCTTTCTCTCCCTCTCCCTCCCCTCCCACCACATTCACTTGCAAATCACTCTGAGCCTGGAAAAGCCTTCGCTTCCCCCACTGTGTGCAACCTTCCCATGGCAAGTGGTAAGGCTCGAAGCAGCAGAGCCTCGCTTGGCGTCTCTTTCTCTCTCTCTTCCTGTGCGGTGGCTTTTTTTTTATTTTTAATCAGGCGCTCTGAATGAAAGCCAGTCCAAGTGAGCCAGAGAGGAGACCGAGAGAAAGGCAAGGCTCTCTCTCTCTCTCGCTCGCTCTCGCTCTTCCTCCCCCATCCCCGATCCTCTTCTTCCTCACCCTCCCCAACCTGCCTCAGCACCGCTTCCTCTGCTGTCCGGAGTGAAGTGATGCTCGGAGAAGAAGCCTGCATCCCATCCCAGTAGGACCAGTCTCTCTGGTTTGGGTCCGGGGAGAGGGCTCGCAGGAGGGGAGAAACCCGACAGCCGGAGAAGAGAGAGCCTGCAAGAATCCGACGGTGTTTGCTTGGGGTTGGATGCTCTACTTCACTCCACAGGAGAAAGGTAGGAGGACGCTCTTGCCGGGGGTTTTCTAAATGGAAGAGTGAGCAAAATTTGCTAACAGCCCAATTTGGGTTTTTCTGTGTGTTTTTAATACAGCTCTAAAATCTGTAACTTTTCACGGGAGGGGAGAACACATGATGAACATGATTGCAAAAGAGAAGTTCTCTCTCTCTCTCACACACTCACTCACACACACACACACACACACTAACATTCTGGAGGAGCTGCGTTTTCTACCAGCCCAGAAAGGAGAGACCTGTGCAGTTTGCAAAGCCAGTTCATTAACTGCCAAAACTGGGGTCGATGCAGTGCATATAATCGACCACACACACAGACACACACACCCATTCAACAAAATAAATATATAAATCGGTAGGCATTTTCCTATTGTGAAGGAATTGGGGAAGAATAGACAGTGGGAGAATTCAGTGTATCTTTTGAAAAGCTTCATTTCTCACCCGGTAATGATCATGATCATAGCATGAATTAGAAACACACATGCCTAGTCTTCACAACATTCTTCTGGTAAGACTGCTAATGGCTTTCTCAGTGATGAGACTATCATAGTTTCCTCCTCCTCCTCCTCCTCCTCTTCTTCTCTTTTGCATAATATTGCTCACTGTGTAATGACACACATTCAGAGTGAATCTTATAACATGCAGGTTGCTGAGAGGGATTAAAGCAGCCGGATTAAATTTATGGTCTGTATGGGTAGCTGGTCAGATCCAAGCACAATGGGAAGCGTGTACCCATTTCCACTTTGTGAGATGGGACTTCCAAAGAGTAGAGGAAAGCAAGTTCAAGTGAAAGAGAACATGTTCGGCGGCAATACAGACCAGCAGTAAGTGTGTGCCTTTCCTGTCGCTGCTGCAATAAAATCCATATTTGATGTGGTGTTAAATTAATGCAGCACACTGCAAGTCCCCTTCTCTGCTCCTGACAAGTCACCGTTGGTGGCTTTGTCAGCTGCTCTTGCTGTTGCGCTACAGAATTAACAGCAAGTCAATGTGCACCATGATACCAGCTGTAGCCACCTAAACCTAACAGAGCTTTTAGCATAAAGGATGCCATCAACTGACTGCACGTGTGGTTGGGGACAGACAACAGCCAGTGGAACACAACCTATCATCTTTGTTTTCTTCCAGACAAATGGAGCCATTTCATATCATCATCCACTTTCTTTCTGGTAAAACCAAAACAAAACCGACACTGTGTTATTCAAAACTGTACTTCCATTACTTTTAAGATGCATTGAGGTGCATGATTTTGTATGTGTTTGTGCTAGACTGTGAGAGAGACAGAATGGAGGGGGGCAAGAGAAGTGTTTCCTTGTTTTGTTATTCTGGTTCTAGGCTTTGTATTTACATACCTAAGGAACCAAATTTTGTCTTAGTATTCACAACTGGATTTCTATTCTGTTTCTTGAAATGATTTTCTGTCAGCATATTATAATCTTGGAGCGGCTGGACACCCTTATTTTGGATTGCTATGCCTGGAAATATGTTTTAGGATGAACATCTTACTCCACTGTATTTTTTAAAAAACTGAAAAGTAAGATACTATAAAGGAAAAGGAAAATATGGAGAGGGTAGCTGGGTGAGGGAGAAGAATTAGAAAGACAACTTCTCTTGCTTGAGAACACCCTTTTCCAATATCATAGGGTCAGTGTAGTTTGGTAGAGAGAGACAATATGTTCAGGAATATAATCAGATTATCTTGTTAAGGCTAAAACTCCTTGATTTCACCCCCTCCCTACTGTGCATGTTTTTTGGGGGGGAGGTGGGGAGGTGACTGTTCCTAATGTAATGGATCTTCTGGGATTCTAGTTGGTTTTTAGTATTCAGATGGCATTTTTAAAAGATGGGCTGGAATTTATTAGAGAGAGGTTCAGCAGCAAAACACATGACATCACTGACACTGTTTTCATTTAATGTTTGCAATACAAAATGATTGAGTTTGGGGAGGTACCCATACAGGGCATAAGAACAGAGCTCTTGCGGCTTGCTTTGAACTCATTTTATATTGCTACTTCTGTCTCTGGTTTATGCTGCTGAATTCTTGTGGCAGAGACGAGCACTGATTTTTTTTAAAAAAATCATGATAAGTTGAGTGTTATTTGTAGTGGTACTTGGGTAATGTTTGATAGCATATTTACTGTGGAGTGGCAGTTGTTTGTTATTTCAGATATATGCAGAAATTTTCTCTTTACAGTAATACACACCTGGGAGGGGGGGATCAAGTACTGAAAACAGAGTGTATTTTTTAAAGCCATATGTTACTGATAGAACTATGGTCCCTGGATACATCATTGCTCTTGTATTATCAGCCAAAGTAATTTGTTGTTAAAGTTAAAAGCAATCCAGGGAACCCTGTCAGTGCACATGGCTGTTAAACAAAGACTATATTGCTGTGTCGTTCTCATTAACGGACTCAGTGCAGAAGACAGAGAAGGTTAATTTAAAAATGATAACCACCTCTGGCACTTTAGAAAGTCATTTCCTGATTTCAACATGATATCCCAAGGAAACAGATAATGGAGTCTCTCTCTCTCTCTCTCTCTCTCTCTCTCTCTCTCTCTCTTCTCTGTGTGCTTTTACTCAGATGACTTATTTCTATTTGATCCCAAAATGTTGAATTTCCTGCTCCAGAATGCAACTAAGTTTCAGCAGCAGTAGCTCACTGGGGTGGTCAAGGACTGGAAGATTGTTGATCAGGGAAGAAAGAAGAGGTGTGTCTTTTGTGCTGTCTTCCACCTTCTATCCCATTGGATAAAAAATTAATGGTTGAAATTATTCTGCTATATCTTCCTGCTTTCCACATTAGACTTCCCCAACTGTCATGGTGCCTGTACATCAAGAAAAGTATTAGATATATCTCTCATTCAGTCAGGCACAGATATGTGGGGTTGAATCAAAAGAGGAGAAAGCCTGATGACAGTAATTTAACACACACCTGAGCTGCTACTACTACCCCACCCCACCCCAGGATAGATGCACTGCAGCCTTATTTATTTAATAGGCACACAGAAAGCTAATTAGCATCTTATTAATGCAGCAGAAAGACTACAGTTTGAACAAGAGAAAATCAGGCGAAGGACCCTTGACAATTTCTAAAGACTGAAAACTTTTCAGGTACCATAAAAGCAAATGGCATATAGAATTATCTTAACATCTAGCATCATGGATTTCTACATTGGAGATGTCATAATCAATGTTTGATTTCCCAAGTTACATGGAAGCATTGGAACAAGAGGCACCTGGGAGCCATGCTTCCAGTGTCCATGCCTCTTGGGTAACATGCAGAGAAAGAGTCCTATACACATACTGCTGCAGAGAAAAGCACACAGCTACTTTGTATGCCTTCCCATGGGAAAGATGAACCACTCCCCTTTGCATATCTTCCAAGGAATGTGAAATAAGGAAAACCATTCCACTTCCTGTTTCAGCATTTCAGCATAATGCTAGGAGTCTGCCGTAGTGGTGACATTTATGATGACACAATTGAAAAGGCCAGGCAGCTGATCAGTAACTAGTTTCACCATTTAAAACTGTTGGGAGTCACTTCATTTACCTTGTAACCATCTCATCAAGCTTAAAGTCAAAGGTTAATCTTTGATAGTTGCTACCATTAGTGAATGAATTTGCTTGTAATAAGGCCATGTATAAGGAGCTTTCCAAAATATATATTACAGGTTTTTTTAAAATTCTTCCTCTTACTACATTAGATCCAGGACCCTGGATTATTTATACCTGGATTTTCATCCTGAAACTACAGATTTGCTAAGGAAGCAAGCCTATGTTCCTTGTAGATCCATCCCTCAGTCTGTCTATCATTCTGAATAAAAGGAGAATGCACCCATGTATACCACACCAGCCATCCCACATTGATACATAGAAAACTATTACCTCCTAAGGTTTTTTTTAAAAAATGTTGTTTGCAGAATCTGTTAAAAATTGGAAAATTCTGCCATTCTATTGTAAAACTAATTTTCATTCCTTGTTGTTCTTGTTATATTTTTTATCCCACCTTTTTTACCACAAATAGTATTCATGGTAGGTAACAGACATCACTAAAAGATTATACAAACTATTAAAATCATCACAATCATCAAAAATAATTGAAATAGTTCTGAGGCCAGATTACAAAGAAGTATTTTCACACTGTTCTTAAAAGCAGCCAGAATGACAACTGAGTGGGACTCTCAGGGGAGTGCATTTCAAAATCTGAGATCAAACCAAGAGAAAGCCCTCTGTAGTCACCCATCCAGTAGTCCTACGTAAGGGACAGTTTTCTCAGGAAGACAATAATAAGCATATATGCTGGGATGGAGGAATCTTGCAGTGCATTTCTTGATGTTGAACTCATTATCCACCACAACTTTAATTGAATTACACAAGCCAGTAAAATATTGGAGGCAACATATATTGAGTTTTCCCAAACCACAAATGCTGTGGTGTGTACATTCTGCTGCTATGTCATGACACTCTGTGTTTTCCTGCTTCCCCTCTCTACATGCCACTGGCTGTTGGTGGCCAGTATGGGCGTGAAAACTCAAAATAGTGTAATGTTTTAGAAGTGTCAAAAGGTACTGGCCATGTGACTGTCATTTGGGGGGCAGTCACCTATTTATTGTTGGACACAATTAGCTCCTAAATATTGACTTAACAGTCTAGTCATCTCTGTGTAGTGTCTTTTCCCATGTCAGACTTTCCACTTCCAGATTCGCCTTGCTGGCTATTATTTCCAAACCAAATGGTCTTTGTTAAACCTTAATTATTTTTTTCTCCCATAACTATGCACCGTCTGCAAATTGTGCCACTCCACTCACACTCCCAAGATCATCAACCATTTTGACCAGGTCTAGCTCTTGGTTTGTGGGGTTTTTCATCATTTTTACAAATTGGGGTCCTCAACACTCACTCATTGGGTATCTAATTACCATTGGAAAGAAATTAAAAAATACAGGCAAATGGGCCCACCAATATGAAAGCTTTCAAAACTCAATGTATGCTAGGGGCAGAGAGTAAAGCTTGCATTTCCTGTTGAAACCAATGTGGTTGAAAAGTGCTTGCCTTTGGCTGAATTGTGGCCAGAGTCACCAGCTTTTCTTCTGTGTTCTTTAAATATAACTCTAGTTTCTAGTCTGACTGGATCAGGAGATCGGAGCTGGCCTCATTCTCAATGTAATTTGGATTATTTCTGATGCCAGTGGGAACCTGCAATTTGAAAGCCACATCTACCAACTCTCTACTATATACACATTCATTAAAAGGTAGCCTTAGGAGAATTTTTGTGCAGGGGCCATTTATTTTCCCTGAGAGTTTTTGTCCTCTAAATATTGGAGGCCACAGGCATGGAAATGTTTTGAGTCTTATTATAAATCCAGCCCTGATTTCTTACTCTTTTTGCTTCTTCTTATTCTTTCATGCATGTGCTGAGCCATGGAAGTCTGTATGTTGTTATCTCATAAGTGATGAGGAGATTAACCTGTCTGTCTTCAGCACAATTGGGAGGAACTGGTTCATTATAGAGGGGTGATATCTGCAAATAAGTGTGCTTTGAGTATTTTCAAAATAAAGACATGTAGATAGTCTACTGTGTCTATACTATGGGTGAGCAAAATATGGCCCTGGGCCTTCGTGTGGCCCTTAAGGCTGTTTTTGTAGCATTCAGTCCCTCCAGATATCTAAGACCACTCTTTTTGGCCAAAAAAAGAGAGAGACTGAGGACTTTATCAGACTTTATCACCCCCCAGAAACATTCTTTTGCCAGCATATTTTGAAAAGTTTTGATGCTTGCAAAAGAACCCTATTTACCAGACCTACCTTGAGCAGTATTAAAGAGACAGCCCCAGCATAAAAAGAGTATGAATGGAGCTCTGTTTTCTTCTTGGTTTGAGATCTCACCAATTCTCGTGAGAAGATGCAAGCACAGCAAATTTAAAAAAATAAAGCAAAATCAAGACATAAAACATTCACACAAGCACAGAAACACACTTAAAAAATCCCAAGTGAACTGGGGAGGTTCATAAAAAGAGTGTCCCCTACCTGGCTGTCACAATCTCACTTGGAAGTGTTCTGTCATTGATGCTGTTTTCACACAAGCACAATGGCACGAGGTTTCAAGTGCTGGCAATGCTGGCAAAAAAGTGCCATGGGAGATCTATTGATGGCTTGACCCACCAATGAAATAGAACAGCTCATTTACATTACATGATTGCAAAAGGACAACATCATCTGATATGCATGCCCTTTCATGTTCATTAGGCATCATTATGAAGCCATATTTGCCTGGTCTGATAAAGTCCTAAATTGTCTCTTCTGGAAACCCCCAGGAGTGGTAATTTACCATTTAAGTAGCATTCAAGTATCATTCAACTGTACCTTCCCACAAACATTGCTTATCATGCCAAAGAACAAAACAAATGAAAGAAAAACACAATTTTTCAACATGAGAAGTGGGCTTCTATATGCTCCTATTGTTTTGATTGCTTGTTTGTTTGGAGGGCATTTTCCATGTGCTTCTGCAGGGTTCCAGGTGTATAAAATTGTCCTTCAGACTTGTCAAAGATGCACACTTGGTGTACACTACACTATTTTCAGTCCCATTTAACACTCATCTTCCCCATCTAGGACTCATGGAAACTGTAGCAATAGAAAAGTGCAAGAGAGAAGTGAGAAATGCTGAGAAATCTTTTTTTAAAAAATTACAATTCCTCAGAAGCTGGGATGATACTCTTTTAGTTAAGCAGCTTTCAAACCTATTGCAATTTCTAGTTTTATGATCTGTATCTGTTCTACTGATGTAAACCAGTTGGAAACTGGAATTCTGTAAATAACCTGTCTGTCTCTAGCAATAAATTGTTTAAACTGAACTTCAGCACATAAAGTTGTATTGAAATAACATTGATGGCAGGTGACTTTCATGTTAACAGGACAGTGAACCTACTCCATTTTTTAGTCTAAAGGAACAATCCAAGGTGCTGAACCCTGTCCCCAAAGTAGATGTGTCAAATTAGACAGATTCTTAGAAGTTCAGACTAAAACCCAGAGTTGATTAACCACTTCACCAACAAGGGTGTCACTATCTGCTGTGAGCCATTACAATGGAACCAGTCTGCTTTGGTAGATAGGCCTATCAGCTAAACCACAGGTTTTCACATGCATATTGCCCCTGAGAAAGATGCCCATTGACTTTGTGATGCATGATTTCTTATTATAAAACCCAGGACATCTCTTCCAGTTTCTCTCCTCCTCTTCTTCTTCCTCTCTATAATTGTGAACAAGTAAATAGCACTTGGTACAACCCTTCTTTTTCACTGGGTTCCTTGCAGGAGGAAGTGCATTTTAAATATTTTTCTCCATTAAAAAAAGGGGGGGAACCCATTACGCCAGCAGGTTGACGAAAAATATTGTGTGCATTCTCATCAACATACAAAGAGATATTTATTTTTTGGTGGGGGGGTTAATGCATGAGAAGGAATATTTAACATGCATTAACCATCACAGCAGCTTTAAGTGAAAGAGGTACAATCCACAAAGGGCTGTTCACAATTATTATTCTGAATGTATAGAATAAATCAAAGGAGATTTTCAGACTATGGAGATTTTCGGACCGCGTTTTAGAGTGCCTAGGGCGGGAGGAGCTTTCGGGAGAGGGACGGCGATCTTGCGCAGCAGGGGGGCATTTTCGGACGCCGTTGTCCCTCTCCCGAAACCATCCGTGTCACTTCCGTGAAGCTTTGGAAGCCTCAGCACCATATTTTAATCACAGGCAACCTTCGTGATTAAAATATGGCTCTGCGGCTTCCAAAGCTTCACGGAAGTGACACGGATGGTTTCGGGAGAGGGACAACGGCATCCGAAAACGCCCCCCTGCTGCGCAAGATCGCCGTCCCTCTCCCGAAAGCTCCTCCTGCTCTAGGCACTCTAAAACACGGTCTGAACATCTGTTATACTGTTATAGTGTTACTATTCCACTTTAACTGCTCTGGCTTCCTCCTGTGGAATTCTGGAGTTTGTAGTTTGGGAGGCCTAAGAGCTCTCTGTCTGAGAGTTGTAAATGCCCCTTCCTAAACTGCAAATCCCAGGATTCAACAGGAAGCAGCCATAGCAAATAAAATGGAATAGTAACTCTATAACAGTGTTGTCTGAAAATCTCCAAAGTTCAGGTTTTTTAATCATCATCATCATTACCATCACCACCACCTCAGCACTTTTGCCAGTTCCTAAGGCTGCCCCCAACAATTATGTAAGGATATATGAAATAAAGGTCAAAATGTGGAAGGAAGAATTTCATCAGCATCTCTGGCCAATCCTGTCTTTGTATGTGTGTGCTTATTTTCAGAGGATCACACTCTGAGTCTGTTTCTAGTATATTCTTTTGTTACTAAACAGGCATGAAATGGTACAATGGGGATTTAACTGAAGAATTCAAACCAGAGACTGCTGTTAGCCAGAGCTCCAAGTACTAGCATATTTCATTTCCTTAAGTTACAAGTGACACCAGTTTCTGGTATCTTTCTACCAGCTGCCATTTTTCTTTTATGCCTCTCAGGACTCTAGGCGGAATAGATTCCTGTGCATTCAGTTGATAAGGAAGAATTGTGTGCTGCAGGTGGCATAAGTGCGGAAAGTTTCTTTTGAGATGTTGCTTAACTTTCTGTATCAGAGTGGATAAGACTAGAGTAGCAGCTTCCAAAAGAGAGCCTACTAGTTGGCAGCATGTAATATTTTCTGAGCACTAGCAGTCTGCATCAAGGGAATACAAAACCTTATGGTGTATTTTATTTTTATGTATTTACTTAGCTGTGGATATATAGTTTATTCTGTCAGTAACATCACCCTGTCTGTTAATATCATTTCCAATCTAACTAAGCATTTAAATTCAATCCCTTTTTTTGTGCTGTGGAGAGCCTTTCTTTGCACATAAGACAAAATCATATTTAAAAGAGGAGTGTGAATAGAAGATGATATTTGCAAAGCAGCCTATCAAAAGAAATCGTACTAGAAAATGAAATGGTCAAATATCTTCCATGTTCTGCTAGTGCTCACAAAACAAAGGCCTTCCCTCCTTCTCTCTCAGTTTGTTCTGTTTGTGTGTGTGCATATGTGGGTGTTAAAAGAACAACAATGAAATGTAGAATTCGTTTGATGAAGTAGACCTTGATGTGTAGGTAAGTGGGAGGCATATATCACTGGAATTCCATCAAGTGACACACTACATGTATTCCTTTATCCCATCTTGGCAGTCCATAAACAATGTGGTACATCTGTATTCACCTTGCTTGAAATTGCATGGTTTTAAATTAATTCAATCTCTGTAACACTTGCAGGTGTGGTAACACTCAAAAACAGAGTGCTTAAAAGTGTTTAATAACACAGATTTAGAGAGTGACACCAAGCTGTTTTGTCCCCGTGGAAGACAAAGCTTTAATAATAATTCCAAACATGAAGCTATCACATCATCTTTTTAGCAGACAGGTTTGGGGAGGGAGTCTGCATATCTTTCTGGTTCTGCAAAATACTTCAGTACCCAAAGGCTAGAGACCTACATTCAATTGCTGGTTTCAACTAGGGCAGACTCACTGGTATTTTTTTTTTCAGGATTGACTTACCATTCAGCAACTGAAATAGTGGGCCTACATTTGTTGGCACTAGCAATTGGATGTAGACCAGAAGCAATAGAAGCAGGCAGGGAAGGAAAGAATGTATGCTTCACTCTCTTGAAAAGAAATGGGGCTGGTGAAAATGATTATCATCACTTCACAAGGAATGCAAGTCATTTTTCAGAATTGCCTCCTTCTCTGGGGGTATATCTAGGAAGAGTTAGGCACATTTCACTCATATTTTGATTCAGACTAATAGTATTATTTGGTGAAGAGTGATTTACTTTTTGTTCAGCTGAAGTGGGATGAAGGCCATCAAGGAAGTTATAAAAAATCCTTTGCTGAAAATAAAATTAAAGTTGCTTTACCAATGGCTAAAAGTCTGTTTGATACATTGGGGCAAGGAGGGGGACATGGTGGACCTCCAACTGTTTTGGACTGCCGTTCACATCATTCTTGGCCATTGGCCGTACTAACTGAAGTTGATGGTGGTGTGAGTTCAACAACATTTGGAGATCCACAAGAACCCAAGCACTATAGGAGAAGGTTTCCTGGTGAGTAGGTAGGATGCAAGTGTAGGGGAGGAGATAGCCATGGCAGTGCTCACCAGTTTGTGCATGTGTCTGTCTGTCTGTCTGTACAGGTTTATTTACTTATTTAACAAGCCTGCAGGACCACTTCCTTACTGACGTGTTACAGTAGGAAACACTTCATTCTACAGACGTAAAAGAAATAAACTATATAAAAATAGAGAGGCTGGCTGTCCACCCTTCCCATGCATACTGCACTACATAAATTTCCCTTTCCCCCTCTCCTGCCAGAGCTTTGTGAGATTTATGTCAGAAAGCAAATTTTCTTGAAGGTGTGATCAAATGGCAAAGTTCCATATGTTTCAATAAGGCCAAATTCCATTTCAGAGAAGTCCTCTAGTGTGATGGGTATGACAAAAGGCAAAAAGAATAAGACCAAAATTACCAGTATATTTTAGACTAAAACTAAGACAAATAATTAAGACATAGGAGGTTTTATTCCATTTTATCCTTTCAGAATGGGAGAACATGTTTGCAAAGCTGGGAAACTACCCAACAAGTGTACCGTATGGAAGTGGATGGGCACCTATGAAACCCCATAGGGCTGGATTGAGAACTAAGAAGGACTGAATTCAGCACCAGGCTGAAAGCTACTTATATTTTTGGTAAAATTAGCCAGGGTATAAGAATCTTGACAAAGAGCACCATGCCTCAACATGTACCCCAACACAATATGCACAATGTGGCATAATGGGATGTGGGAGTGGCTGAATAAAGGTCTAACTGGGATTTCCCATTTTGTGCATGTATAGATGCTGCCAAGTTGGAACTAGGAATACCACATTTTCCTAAGCCCATCTTGGACAAGCAGTCCCACCAAGTAGTACTTAGTAATTCAACTGGCATTTGCCTTTTGCAACCTGCCATTTTAATGCTGAGAAGATCCATTAAGCATCCTTTGTCCCAAGCACTGTGGTTAATGAAGCCATTCAGACCCAAGGGGAGGGGTCCTACACCATTATTCCTTGAGCCATGGAAATATGTCTTGGAGAAGCTTCTCTTCATCACTCTAATGTTCCTCAGAGTTTGCCATTCTGTTATTTTCTTTTAATTCCCTTCAGACTCACAGTGAACCTACACTGATAGGGCCCATTTCTACATAAAAAGAACAACCACCACAACAAAAAGAATAAACAAAGTGAAGCCATCCCTTTCCCCCTCCCCACAATATATAACAGAGCAGAGCAAGAGGGACAATACACCTTTTTGCCATACAGTTGCCCCTCCACATTCGTGGCTTTCACACTCGTGGTTTTGATTATTCACAGTTTAGCCCCAAGCCCCCTCGGGAAGGCCGGCAAGAGGCAGGGCAACCTCCCGCCCATGCCTTCCCCAGCCTTCCAGAGGCGGCTCCGGGGCTTCTAAGGCCCGGAGTCCCCTCAGGAAGGCCGGGTAGAGGCCGGGCAGCTTCACTCCCATCTGCCCTCTGCCTTCCTGATGGGACTGCCTTCCTGATGGGGCCGGGGCCTTCCTAAGGGGGCTCCAGGGCTTCTAAGGCCTACAGTCCCATCAGGAAGGCCGGGGAGAGGCCGGGCAGCTTCCCTTGCTCCTACCCACTACCTTCCCCAGCCTTCCTAAGGGGCTCCGGGGCTTCTAAGCCCCGGAGTCCCTTCAGGAAGGCCAGGGAGAGACCGGGCAGCTTCACTCCTGCCTGCCCGCTGCCTTCCCTGGCCTTCCAGAGGGGGCTCCAGGGATTCTAAGGCCCGGAGTCCCCTCAGGAAGGCTGGGGAGAGGCCAGCCAGGCTGGCCAGACTCCCACCCTCCCTCCTGCCACCTCCCTCCCATGGGGAGGGGTTCACGGGAGGAGCCTTTTTTATTTTCAGTTTTTCCACATTTGCGGGGGGTCTCAAGACCCTAACCCCCACGAATGTGGAAGGATGACTGTATTTAGATATATGGTATAGAAAACAAACAAATGCCTTAAATCAGCACAATTGTGCCTCTCTTCACTTTGTTGGCCTGCACAGGGCAGTATCTAACCACAGGTGGTGTGATGGTCTCAATTTTTTAACAGATAGGTAAATTTTAGTGCATTACTCTATACAAGTTTGTTGGGAAATAACACAAACAATTAATTGCCAAATTATTTGTGTAACCCCCACTCCCACCCCACAACAGCTGAGGAACAACACAAAACAGAATATATAGTCTGTAATAAATTCTGTAGTAATAATAAAGGCTCCTTCTTTTATGATTGCATTTTGCTTGTACACATCAGGCTGTGGACTTGTTCACTCATGCCCAACAGTGGCAGTTTGTGGCTTTCAAAAAAGTGGGGTGACAAATCCACTGAAGGTTTTTAATAGCTTGCAAAGAGATCATTAGGAAAAGGTTTCATCACCTTGGAGAGTTAGACACTTTAAAGCCTGGAGAGAATTCAATTCTCCAGTTACATGAGAGCCACCACCCACCACTGAGAGACAGTGTGCATCTAATAATGTACAGATGAGTCTATGAAGTAACAGAGTTGGCAACTTGCACTTGAGTGACACAACTTGACCTGCAAGTCAAATATTTTAATGTGTGAAGGCGGATAAACTCAAGCAAGTCATTTTGTAACGAACATGTACATGTGTACTAGACTTTTTTGTCAATTAAACTCCATCTTCTGAGCTTCTCCAGTATTCCACTAAAGCAATCATGTACATTTTATTTTATTCTTTATGCCTTTTTATGCAATTCTGATTTAATTTTGTTTATTTCTGGAAAGGTGTACATTCTCAATAGTATTTATGATCTGCAAAGATGAATTTAACTTCCACTGCACTGTAGCTTACCTATTGGGGCCTTGATTTTCTCTCCCCCCACCAATGTCTGGAAGTAGCAAAAGTAGAAAGTTATGTTGCAACCATACACTCATTAATCTGGCAGTATGCCATGTAAAAATCCATTGTGTTGTATTATCCTATTGGCTTGCTTCTGAATAGAAATGTATAGGATTGCATTGTTAGATTTTGGTGGACCAGCATATGGTTTTGGAGCTGAATTTGGTTTGCGAGGTCATATGTTTTTCAGGCCACTCTAGAGCTAGAGGTCTGCATTGTGTGTAGTCTGTACACTATGTAGGAGCCTTCCATTGCCCAAATGTCTGTATAAATGTATGCGTATGCATGCATAAACATGCACACACACACATTTATGCAGCCCTTATGAGTGTGAGTTCACTGCAGAAGTTTGTTGACTGCCCTGGAAATTGGATTCCATAAAGTTGGATGCAATTTATATAGAATGCTTAATTCACCATGAGAAACTGCACAATATATATATGACATCTGTTTGCCATTATGGTATGGTTGATCATTTTATTAATCATTGTATTATTTTTAGAATGCGTGTTATAACTAAGAAACTGAATCACAAGTGTAGGAAAACAAAAACACACACACACACACACAAAACACCTACACAGTATGAATTCTCTATTGTGTCTTTTGTGATATGCTGGGCAATAACTTTTATCAGTAATACACCTTGGTATCAAAGGTTTTCTGGGCCAAGTCAAGCAATAATGGCTTTGGGAAAGTTGACCACTATACTCTCTCCCTCCTCCACACTCTTTCACACAAATCTGTAATGATCAAAATAACTGTCATTTAAAGACAAGAGTTAAGGTTATCTCATGTTGGCTCACACTCCACAAAGCCAGAAAATTAGCAGCAAATGCTTCTGATTTTTAATTCTAAACAGACATGCTTCATCGTAGTTAAAGATGTTGTGTGACACCACAAATTGTATTTGCATACAACTTACCTTTCATGTGCCCATGCTTTCCTTTGATTTTTCAGGCATAAGTTAATGTGAGAATGGTGTATCTGAGACCAAAAATATGTCATACTGAGGCTCTTTAACTCTACACAATTCCACTTTAATGGCAATGAATCCCAGAGTTAATACTTTGGTGAGGTACTATAGCTTTCTGCATGAAAATTCTAAATTACCTTCTCTAAACGGTTGTTTTATTATCTTTATTGTATTTTCCATCAGGTTTTCTTAGTACATTTTGTACTACATACTGTCTGGTATCTGAAGAGTGGTCAATTGAGAATATGTACCAGTGTATGTATTTTAGCCCTATAACCCTCTTCCATAGTGGTGGGCTGAACCAATATACTTGTCTCTGCAGTGAATCTAACATGATGTATTTGGTATTTTATTTCTGTCTTTTTGCAAAATATTTTCAAAAGTTTAAAGCTTACACAATGAAACTTTAAAAGGTCAATGAGAAAGGTCATGATTCTGTTCCTAACATGAGAGGACTGTGGAGTAGATGAGGGAGAGAGGAACTCTTATTAAAGCTCAGAATTTCTCTAGTGTACTGCCTCCAGGAGAACTTTGGAACTGATTCTGATTTTGTTTTTGCTGAAATAGCATTTTGGTAGCTACTCTGGCTCAAAACAGATTTTTCAAATTCCTGCCATAAATATTGGTGTTCTCTCATACAGATTTTCCATTTTCTCCAAAGCAGTACCTCTTATCTCAGTGGCATGGTGCCTCCCATGTGGAGTGGCACGGTGGCATCACTAAGGCTGGTGTCACCCCTTCCTCCCAATGGTGTCACTGGGTGTGGTTTAGCCTCTCTGCACCACCACCACCCAGTGCTGCCACTGGAGTGGCAACAGTGAGCCTTTATTCATGGCAGTAACCTCTGCCCAAATGAAGTCTTTACCTCCTGTTTACCTGGATAAGGTGAAACCAGAGTGAACCTCTTAGATGGCATGGGAGCATTCATTTCTCCCATATGTCAAACCAAATATGTGATGCTTCTGAAATATCTACATCATTGTTCATTACGATATTTTTTAAAAATGACCACACAGACTATGTTTCATAGCTTTTGTTTTGAAGTTAGATTTGTAATCTGTGCTAAGGTACTTCATTCAGCCCTGCCTCAGTCCAATCTTGCCTCCTCTACTGAAACATGAAATGACATCTGTGCTGGTGACACATGGGCATTGCAGCACTCACATGGAACACCTCCACAAGCTAGAGGTTTTAATTTATTTATTTTATTTGTCAGTGCTGCATGTGGACCTCACCTTAGCCAAAATATCACCCATTTTCTGAGTCAAATTCTGATTCAGGCGCACAGGTCTTGCAATTTTCCATTTTTATAAATCATTAATTTTGCTAAATTTGCTAATGTAGTGGAAATATAAGCAGCTTGTCCATCAGTATTAATTTGGGTTTGGTAACAAAATGCATGTATCTATTTTCAAGTGTGTTGGGGACGGGGAGAAGAGAAATAAAACGATACCTGGAAAATGAGACATCTTTATTTTAGTTTGTGCATTCTGGCCACATTCCGGTGAATTGCTGAAGATGCTTACAGGTCAACATGTGTCATGGACCAGATCTACTTTTCTGGAGATTAGCTCTGACTATGAATATCCATTGCAGGTAGATTTAGTTCCCCCCTTCTTTTCCCAAGAGCATTAATATGTCTGTAGACACAGATTTTGATTACATAGAATTTTGGCATTTCCATCTTTGCCTTAACTGGCCTTAGTTGAGCTTACTGCCTAAAATAGATAAAGTGGAATATGTTAGGACAGTTTGGGGAACTGCGGGAAAATAAGGCATAATAAAGGTGGCTGTGACTATTAGTATTCAGGTAGGTCTCTATACTAAGCTGCTATCAAGAAGACAGTGTGTCTGTGGCACTAATAAATACCCATATTAGCTTAACGTGATGAATATGTTATAACAAAATATTTCACTGTGTGAAATTTAAATATGCCATTGTAGCACTTATGTTTGTTACCAAGTATACACTGTCCAAGGATACATAAATGACTGCACTTTTCTTGTGGTAAGGATTTCCTGTTGTAGTCTGGAACTGAATGCTGAAGGTTTTGAACATGAGAGATAATGAACAATTCTATGGCTCAAAAGGAAACTGTTGTCATTTCTGACCTTCTGAGATGGACATGAACATGTACTTGTAAACATGAGAGCTTGCTCTTACCTTCCCTCTTTTAACAAAACAGATGAATAAAAATGTAAAGTGGCTCACTTTAAAAAACAACAACAACACCCCTTAAAAAAACCACTTCTGTGTTCAGATATTAGGAACTTCCTTAAGACCATTACTCAGTCAAGAACTGTCAGTGCATAAGTGTGGCTCAGGAGGGAGTGTATTGACTCTATACTATAGGGTTGCACTTTCCCCAACCCCACTGTAGAACCTAAATAGCTCTTTTTTATAAGGGTACCTTCAGAATGAATAATACAGTTATCCACACAGCTCTATGTGCATGATGACCACCACTGTCTACTTTGGTTTCAGTTTCACAGACAGGAGATTTTCAGACAGGGTTTAACAGTGCCTACCGCGGGATGAGGTCCTGGGAGAGGAACGGCGCTCTTGCCCATGCTTAAAATATGGTGCGGCCGCTTCCAAAGCTTCACGGACGTGCAACAAAGGATCCCTGAAGAGCGATGGTGGCGTCCGAAAATGACCCCTGCTGCGCAAGAGCACCGTTCCTTTCCCGGGACCTCATCCCATGGTAGGCACTGTTAAACGCTGTCTGAAAATCTTCACAGACTTATTCAAAGGAGAATGATTTACAAATATCTCTAAATAAATCAATGCTCCTCATTCTCTCTCTCAATTTCTCATTCTCTCTCTCTTAGTCATACTTTGAGTTGACCCTTTGACATAAATGAGATTTCAGATAGCTCCAACCCTCTAAAATGAATCCCATTAAAGTTTTGATATCTATGCATATTCAGAATAAGTCAGCAGCTTTTTTCTGTGACCGAAAGAGATCACAATACTCAAGCTAGTTTAAGTTAGATATTTAAGATAATGCCACCAAGAACTTTATCAGATGCACTAAATATGGCATCATAATGATACCATATAAACACGAAAGGGTGCACAGATCAGACATCACCCTTTCACATGTACGTCTTGGCAAGAAGGTGTTCTATTTTATTGAAAGCTTAAGTTATCAATTGATCCCCCTACTGCTTTCCTGCAAAACCTTGGGCCATTTAAATCTTGTCAATGCAGAGTCAATAGCCTGACTGGGCAGAAGACTTCTGCATGAGACTGCAACATCTAGGTAAGTGATGAACTTTTTATGACCCTCCCCAGGTTACTTGGAAGTTGTTGTTTTGTTTTTTTTAGTGTGTGTATGTGCTTGTGACTTTTACATGTTTATTTTTGTTTTCTCATGTGGGATTTCAAAAGAGGGAGTGAATGGTGCTCCATTCACTTCCTCTTTATTGCTGGAGCTGCCTTTGCTGGGAAAGGAGGTAAGTGCAGCAGGGAACAATTTTTTACTGGCATTATTTTTAAAATGTCAGCAAAAGAACGTTTTCAGGGTCTAGTCTGATAAAGCCCCAAGTCAGAAAGAAAAAGAGTTAACAAATTTATGTGATATAATGTTTGAGTAAAAACAAAACCATGTCTTTTACTTGTGACCTTCAATCAGGTCTTCTCTATATGATCCCCCCCACACCAATGGAGTGCCTTGCAGTAATGGCATTTTGCAGTAGCTATGACTTGTCCTAATGGTGTTTTTTGTTTTGTTTGTTTTGTTTTTGCCCCCAAAAGCTTCACATGCCCACAGTGACTGCGAGTGAATTACTCCCATTTCTGCTGCCACAGAACGTTTTTTTAAAAAAAAACTATTTGCACTGTGCACTAGAGTGATATTTTGAATTTGCAACAAAAAGATAAAGAAACATTTTCTTGTCTTAGCTCTTGCCTGCTCGATTTTCTTGCTTTAGTTCTTGCTCATTTAGGCAAAAAAATCAACATGGCAATGCTGGGCGCTTACCCTGCTAGCAAGCCCTGCCCCCATATTTGTCCAGCCAATAAGCTTTGTGCTTCCTCTCCTATGGGAAAGTGATTCAATGTGAATTGCTTGTCCCAATGAGCAGGAATGTGCATTCCTGTCTCTGTTTTTGATGTTTTTGGGCCCCTTCCTTCTGAATATGGCAATATGATGCAAGGTCCTATTAAGACACGTAGGATTCTCCTCGCATTCTGTGAGGAGTATTTTCACCATTTAGACAGACCATCAGATTGATTAAGTTTGTGGTCCAGCTTTGTACTGTGATGTGCCTTCTTTGTCAAAACTCTCCTGTTTTTTCAGACCTAAAAAGTTAGGGAATAAACAACACGCCAAGGACTTGGTGGACAATGATGCATGGCTGAAGATCTATTTTGGCTATGGTGTGTGTGGCATATATAATAGGATCCAATGATGTTATTCCACTGGCAGAATGGCTACTGTCAGCAGAATTTAGAAGATCTCAAAATCTTCTCCAGAGAGCTGGAAAGTTCCAAAGAGAAACTTTTGCACCATACAGATGGCTGCAGGAATGGCTAGAAAGAAGAGCCAGAAAGTCCTATTGTACTAGTGGACATCCACTAGTGGGAAAGTAAATTTCACTCAAATTTTGCGGGCCTGGAATTGAACAATACTCAGATTATTAATTCCCAATTGGCATACAGTTGTACTGTAGTGTTAGGCCCAAAATTTATTATAGAGGAAAGTAGTCTATGCACAAAACCACATTTTATTGTTTTTGAAGTGTTGGAAAGAATTAATTTATTAAGGATGCTGAATCTTGCATTCACTAACTAAAGTACTATATGGATTGTGGTACAGTTCCCAAAGAAAGGTTTTGGTTTGTTTGTTTGACTGAATGCTTCTTTTTATTATAACTCTACAAGGAATTTTGCTAATTTTAAGTTGTCTATTTCTGCATTTCTCTGTATGAGACAATTATATATGTGTCACTGGGTTACATAACCCCAATCCAATTATTAATACTAATTAGGGTAGGCCAATTGAATCAATGGGATTTCCACAGGTGCTGACTAACCATTTAGCAATTTATTTAATGGGCCTACTCTAGCTGTGAATAGCAGTTGGATTTAGGACAGAACTAGCAGCATGTAGCATGGCAAAGGAAAACACTTTAGATTCAGGCTAGCTTTAGTCTATTCCAAATGGGCATAATGTAAAATTCACTTACTTTCATGATGGTGTACTGTTATTTGCTTTGCTTACCTTCTAACATCTCCCTATAATAAATTATTTATAATGTACACCACCCTGTAACAACTGAAATACTTCATATGTCCTGCCTCTCTCCCCCCATTCTGGACACAAAGGTTTTGTAAAGAAGGGGAAATATTAAGTGTGTGAAATGAATCTGAATTAGGCATTACAGTGGCATGCCAAAGCAGGCAGGGGTTATGTTAATAATGTATTGACCCACAAGAAGGTGAATAGCACATTTTTCTGATGGAATTCCCATCAATGTTCCTTTCACTGCTTCAGCTTCGGAAGTTTCTGATTTTAAGTCCTTTGCTGCCATCTTGTGGTCTGTATAACAATTTTGGGAAGAAATGGTTTTAAGAGCACTGATGGTAGAATTTTGGTAGTGTCTATATAATTCCTCAAAGGAAAGGATAGTGCATTACAACTGTGAACTAATGTTAAATATAGTGGATAAAGGAAGAACACATAAACCAATAGGAAACAGTCAGGCCTAAATGTGACCTTTATTGATTGATTTATACAGCCTGGAATCATTTTGCTCCACTGCTAACATGACTGCATCTGTGAGAAACAAAGGTGGCCATAGCGGCAACGGGGCGGGGGGGCGGGGCGGAGGTCAAAGACACATCAGTGGGGCAGAAGGGGGGAGAAAGGGCTTCATTAGCAAGAGACGGCACTCAGCTCTAACTCTAGTAATGTCTGGATTTGTGGCGAGAAGTCCTCAGAGCCAAGACACTCTGGGAGGGATGGCTTAGACTTTGGCCTGTCCTGTGGCCTTCTTCTGCCATCACCAACAAATTCCTCCATGACTGAAAAAGTATGCACAAAGTATACATAAATATAGTTATACCTGTGGTGTTCACCAACAAGAGTCAGTGTGGTTGCAGTGGTTTGTGTGTTGGACTAGAATTCTGGGAGGGCTGTCTTTGAATCCCCCCCTCTGCCACAGACGTCCACTTGATGTCACACACTATCACTCTTGAAGCAAGGCAAATGTCTCTGACTGAATCTCACTAAGAAAACCCTGTGATAGGGTTGCCATAAGTCAGAGTTGACCTGAAGGCACACAACAACAATAATATGCTCCAATAGGATTCTAGTCTAAATTTGTATCTTTCACTTCTGCCAAAAAAGGGAACTTGTGGTGGCTAACAGCAGTAAAATTTGAACAATAGCAAATACAATATATGCAAGAGATTCAATAGAATAATAGAATCACAGAGCTGGAAGAGATCACAAGGGTCATCCAGTCCATCCCCCGGCCATGCAGGAACACACAATCAAAGCACACCCAACACATGGCCATCCAGACTCTGTTTAGAAACCTCCAAAGAAGGAGATATCACCACACTCTGAGGCAGCATGTTCCACTGCAAAACAGCTCTTACCCTCAGGAAGTTCCTAATGTTTAGGTGGAATCTCTTTTCCTGTAGTTTGAATCCACTGCTACATGTCCTAGTGTCTGGAGCAGCAGAAAACAAGCTTGCTCCATCCTCAATTTGACATCCCTTCAAATATTTAAACATGGCTATAGTGTCCCCTCTTAAGCTTCTCTTCCCCAGGCTAAACATACCCAGCTCCCTAAGCCACTCCTCATAGGGCATGGTTTCCAAACCTATAACCATTTTGGTCACCCTCCTATGGACACGTTCCAGCTTGTCAACATCCTTCTTGAACTGTGGTGCCCAGAACTGGACAGAGTATTCAAGGGGAGGTCTGACCACAGTGAAATACAGTGATATTATTATTTCACTTTATCTAGACAGTATATTCCTATTGCTGCATCCTAGAATCACATTGGCTTTTCTGGCTGCTGCATCACACTGCTGATTCATGTTCAGCTTGTGCTCCACTAAAACACCTAGATCCCTTTCACATGCACTGCTATCAAGCCAGGTGTCAGCCATCCTGTATCTGGGCCTTTAATTTTTTTTCCTGCCTAAATGTAGTACTCTACAATTCTCCCTGTTAAAATTCATTTTGTTACTTTTAGCCCAGCTTTCTAATCTGTTAAGGTCATTTTGGATTCTGTACCTATCCTGCAATATTATCTGGCATGTCCTCTATTCCATCATCCACATCATTGATAAAGATGTTGAATAGCACTGGGTCCAGGACAGAACTCTGTGGCACCTTGTAGTCATGTCTCTTCAGAATTAAGAGGAGCCATTGGTGATTAGCCTTTGGTAGATACAATAGATTCAAAAATACAATTAAAAAGGACATAACATCACCCAACCAGTTGAGATATCCTTCAGCAGCCACTGAGCCTAAATCTCAAAAGCCTGTTTCAATAAAAAGTCTTTGCCTGAAGGAGGACATCAGAGAAAGATTCAATCTACTATCCCTTGAGAAAGAGTTCCAGAGATGGGGAGGGGCCACTGGAAAGGCCTTGCCTTGTTTCTTCATCAACTGTGCCTCTGATGGTGGTGGAACCAGGAGAAGGGATTCCTCCCAGATATTTTAAAACTAGGGCTAACTTATATGGAAGAATATGGTGTTTTAGATATCCCAGTTCACAATTATGTAGAGCAGGTAAAACAACAACAATAATGCTTTGAATTCTGCCTGGAAACAAATTGATAGCCAGTGAAGCTTTTGTATCAAGGAAGTAACATTTTTCCCCACAATTGACCCCAGTCAACCATCTAGCTGCAGAATTCTGGACCAGTTGAAGTTTATGAATACTTGTCAAAGACAGTCTCAAGTATAGTGTACTACAGCAAAAATTATTCAGCTTTGGCATATGTCATTGTGGGAAAATCCAACATTTTCAGGAATGGGCACATTTGGTGACCTAGCCTTAGCAATGCAAACATGCTTCTGGCCATTACTGAAACCTGGATATCAAGTTTCAGAGATGAACTCAGGAGTACACCCAAAATGTGAACTTAGCTCATCAGGGAGAGTGTGGACACATTCAATAGTGAATCTGCTTTCTGAATACTCCCCTCCAGGAACAGCTAGAGCTATCATGAAATAGTGTTTCCAAGATCTATCACAGATAAGCACCTAGTAGGGATATCATGGTCAACTGTAATGAAAATTGGTGAGAGGTTTAGTAAATGTCCAGTTCCTTATCCATGAAAGTGACCAGTGAAGTCTCTGTCTTATCACCAAGTATGACGCTTTGATGTATGATTGCAATTCATCATCAGGGCTGACTCTCGTATTGCATCTGTACTGTATAGGATTCCATGTCACGTCGGTAACCCCCATGACAGTGATGTCAACACTGCTGGAGTGGGAAATCTGGATTTGAAAGTACTAAATAATTCTGTTGACAATGTGTGAAACAGGAAGTTATTTGCTACTATGGAGCCAAGCATGGCAGAGTGGAGGCCATACCATAAAGGTAGAATTGGAATTTAATTCAGGTGGTTTGCATTTTGTTCTGAGGCTTAAGGACAATTTGTTATATGTGTATAGATGTTAGTGGCACAGCTCAAGACCCATCCAACTCACCTAGCACCTACTCAAAATACAGTTATTATTTAGAACATTGTGGACATTTTCAGTGCTGTTGAATCACCAGTTTAATAGAATCTTCACACAACTGTCTGGAAGTATTTCCAGGTTAAATCAGATTGAACAAGCAGAAATTTAATCCGTACAAGATGAAGTTAATGTTGGTTGTGAATTCTGCCTGTCTGAGTGAATGGAAAGAGTTGTACTCCCCTAAATTGGCTCTTTGGGGATTTTGGTTGTTTTATTCCCATTGAAGGATGAGGTATTTTTGAAGTATACAGCCTGGAGCTGTTTCTACATGTGGAGTTAGTCTTGTATACTCAGATGGAATCAGTAGCTTGAAGCTCTGTCTCTTCTTTTTACCAGCTTTAATTGTTTTAGCAACTGCAACCCTATCCAGAAAAGATAGTTCTGACCTCATTTACTCATGACAGTTGCATCCAGGCTGAGTTATTACAATGCCAGATACTTTGGAAAAAACGTTAAGAAGCAGGTACCTAAATGCCTATAAAATGTGTCTTTTAGGTTAAAATACAAAACAAAACAAAACAAAATATTTTTTTTAAAAAAAAAACTCATACACTTTAGGGTCAAATACATACAAAAATGCCTTTAGAGCAAAATGCATACAAAACACATATTTTGTAGGTTAAATACATTCAAATATAGTGTAAATAGTTGTGGATTAAAATAATTATGCCAGTTGTGTGGATATGGGATGAAACAGAGTTATGATTGAAGAAATGTGAAAACCAACATGGACAAGAAATTGAGGGATCCATCCATCCATTGAGCCCTATCTCTTAGTGGGGATGGAAACTGTATAACTTTTAAGGCTGTGCAGAGTTGACAAAGTTGTGGTGTTTTTCTGTGCCAAGAACAACAACAATAAAAAGTTCCTGCAAGTTGCAGAGATGAGAAGGAATCAGGAACTTTCCAAGTGTTTTTCTTCCCCTCAATATTTCCTGAGTGGTTGGGAAAACTAAATTTTGATGGCATTCAGGAAATTGTCAAATACCCATTCCACCCCTACTTCTTAGTCCCCTTTTGAATGGTCTCTTAAGTGGGGCTTTCTCTGGCACTCATGTTGTCATTGTAGCATACAGCTTTACAAAATAAAATTCTCAGTTTCCTGAAACCTGCTAAGATATTCTGAACTTTAACTTGCTCTTTCTTCTTGGTCAAGTGATGACATTTTATGTGTAGTTCATATTGCTTTCATGCCTCCTCCACTTTCTAATCATATGATTTTATTGGTTTGATGTTATTATGTTTTACCTCCCTGGGATTGTAGCCTGAAGGTTGTGAGATATGAGTCTGATAAACAGATGTAGACCTACAGACATGTAGGAGTTAGAGCAGAGGTGAGCAGCTGTACCAGATGTCATGTCATAGGATCCTCCAGGGCTGTATGGACTATTGGGAAAAAACACACACAAGTAAGTGATTAAAAATTCACTTCTGATACTTTTTTTTAAAAAAAAAGGTTGAACAGTAGAGAAAGGCGTTATAAAGTAAAATTAGTATTAGCAAATAGTAAATAGTAAATAGGTAAATTTTTGAACATACAGTATAGGCTTCCAGGAGCAGAAACTTGAGGGTCAGAAAAAAGTGAGTCTGAGGCTTCTGGAAATGTTGAAGGCCTGTGGGGGGGGCACCCTTGGAGGGTCATAGGGTTACTTTGTTCACACCCCTGCCTTAGTCAATAACAAAGTCAGAACACATCATTTCTTACCACAAAGTGAAATGAAACTCTTTGGGCACTGGATTCTGGGGTAAGGGAATACAATTTTATCCCTTTGTGGTTTATCCAGTCTATTCCATAGCAGTCTAGCTGGAGAACTCTTAAAAAAACCCTGAAGTCCATTATTGCCCATCCTTGGTTAAGAAACTATAAATGCTTCTCTACTCATTGATGTTCTAGCAGCATGCATATTTGAGTATATGAGCTATTAGCATAAGACAGCATTAATCATGTGCTTCTTGGGCCACAGTCTGTAACTGGCATACATCAGGGTAGTGCTACTGACTCTAATAAGACTGTGACTCGTAAATTAGGATAGAGCAAGAGATAAAGGCATTAAAACCAAGAGAAAAGGAGACCCAAGCTCTTTATGAATGTATGATTTAATGATAATTTGCCAGGATAGATCAGCAATTTTCAAGAAACTTGTTAGAAATAATCACTGAGTTTTACACAATATCAAGATATAAGATCAATGTGAATGAGTAAGATACTAGGGTTGAACTGGGATTATCTAAAACAGGAACTAAGAAGAAAATGTAAAATGATGTGAAAAAGTAGATTATTTAAGGATTATCTAAAGAGAAGATTTAGGTATATAGTATCAGGATATTTACAAACTAGTCATTAATAAGGCTTTAAAAGATTGGAAAAGATGGATTAAAAATAATGGGAACGATTTCATTAGTTAAAGAGAATGTGACGGCTAAATTTAATTCAATACCACTGTTACACAGATGGGCTAAGATGAAAAACTGGTTCATGTAGAATGGCAAGAAATTGAGAATAATTTTTCAAATTTGACAGAAGAGTTAAAAAAAAAAGAAGGAAAAAGCTTTGGTACCAAATCTTGGACACATGAAGCTCAGTTTATCAACTGTTGGACACATGAAGCAGCATAGCCACCCTGCCAGAAAAGATTCTGATAAAGAAACAAAATCATAAGGTGCATTAGGACAATAAGTGATAAAGGAACATTCAAATCTATTGTTGCTAAATTGTCATCAAGTCAGTCTTGGGTCATGGCAACCCTGTGAATGAGCCCTGCTCAGGTCTTGCAATTTCAGGGCAGTGTTTCCCTTGACTGAATATATCCATCTGTAGTGTAGGATATTAACAGACTACCTCTTTAAAGGTTCTTTTGCTGGCAAAAGCAAATAATAATAATAATAAAAAAATAAAAAAAAATAAAAAAATTATGCCAGCAAAAGAACTCTTCCCCCCTGCACTTACCTTCCTCTCCCTGCAAAGGCAGTCCAGGCAATAAAGAGGAAGTGAATGGAGCCTCATTCAATTACTCATTTGGAATCCCACAAGACTTTGTCATGTGGGAAATTAAAAAATAAAAACAAAAATAAAGCCTAAAAAGTTTTTTTTTTAAAAAAAGAAGAAGCTCCTAAATACAATTTAAAAGTCCGAAGTAACCCGGGGAGGGTCATAAAAAGAGTGAAACATACCTAGCTGTCCCGATCTGACCTGCATGTGTTTGTGCCAGACCAGCCATTCTCACTGCAGTGACGAGATTTAAATAGCCTGAGGTTTCGCATGCTGGCAATGTCGGCATTAGAGCACCACGGGGGATCTATTGACAGCTTCAGCTATCAATAAAAAGGTATGGGATTTTGACAGGACACAAATGCAAAAGGGCAACATTGTCTGATCTGCGCACTTTTTTGCATTTATGTGGCATTGTTATGATGTCATATTTAGCATGTCTGATAAAGTCCGTAGTCTTCCTCTTTTCCTACTGCCTTTGACTTTACCATGCATTATTAGCCATAGAACTCTCCTCCAGTACTACATTTCAAATGAATTAATTTTCTTCCTGTCAGCTTTCTTCACTGTTCAGCTTTCACAACCATACACAAAAACTGGAAATAGGACACCCTGGATCATCCAGACTTTCTGAAATGCTTGGTGCCAGAGGTTTTTTGGATTTTGGAATATTTCACATTTTGGAATACTTGCATATACATAATGAGATATCTTGGAGATAGGACCCAAATCCAAACCCAACATTAATCTATGTTTCATCTACACCATGTACATATAGTCCGTAGGTAATTTTATACACAACATTTTATGCATGAAACAAAGTTTGTGTACAATAAACCATCAGAAAGCAAAGGTGTCACTATCTCAGCCACCCATGTGGACAATTTTGGATTTTGGAATATTTTGGAATTTGGAATTTGGAATACTGGATAAGGGAGACTCAACTTGTTTATCTTTGTACTTGAGGATCTTATGGAGTTCCCTCATAGCTGCCCTTCCAAGTCATAGTCTTAATCTGATTTCTACACTACAGTGTTCATTTTAATTAATGATTGAGTTGAGGTATACAGAATCTTTAACTATTTTGATAGTATCATTGCCCACTTTAAAGTCATGTAAATAATCTTGGTCATTATTTTTGTTTTCTTAATGTTCAATTACAACTCTGCTTTTGTACTTCCTTCATTTTCAGCAATAGTCCCCCCACTCACCACAAGTATTTGCTATTTTCTGGTAGACCCTAAAGGCACCAGAACCCATCTGATCTTGGAAATTAAGGAGGGTCAGCCCTGGTTAGTACTTGGATGGGGGACCACCAATGAAACCACGTGCTGTAGGCTGCATTTCAGAGGAAGGAACTGGCAAAGCAATCTCTGAGTATTCTTTGCCTGAGAAAAACCCATGAAATCAATGGGGTCACCATGAGTCAACAGGTAGCTTGAGGGCACACACACACACACACAAAATACAGTATCATCTGTATATCTTAAATTGTTGGTGTTCTTTCCCCCAATTTTCATATCTGCTTCTTCCAAGTCTAATCTTACTTTCTGTATGACATGTTCTCTGTATAAATAAAACATATAGGGCAATAAAATGTAGCCTTGTCTGACCCCCTTTTCAGTTGGAAGTCATACTTTTTTCTTTCATATTATTTTCTGACAGTGACCTTTTGTCCTGACTATAGGTGCTGAGTTCAAATCCATGCTGGAGTAGAAAAGAAGGAAGAGTTTTAAAAATGATTTTGAGGAATGACTTGAGTTCCTCAAAAGAAATGCAATAATTTGGAATGAAATTACTTTCTACTTACTTTGAGGAATCCCTTGTTAAGGACATTTTTATGCATTTTTATGCATCTTTATGATCATTTTAACATTAATGTTAACCTCTATCATATTTGAATTTGTAACATCATGTGCTCTCAAAAGCACAGTAAAATAATACACATGCACACACACACACACACACGCACACACATTTTATAGATCTCTTTTTAGGACATCATCCTCACAAAGCAGCATACTCTAATACAGTGATTCTCAGCTTGTTGTTCATGGACCCCCAGGGGTCCACAGTGTCCTCACAGGAGGTCTGTGAAGGCTCGAAGGCTGCTAGGACCATCTCCCTGCAGTAAAGCAGCTATGTGACAGGAGCCAAGGCAAAGGCTGGCTGGCTGGGCCTCAGCATTGCTGATGAATCCATTCCAGCCACAAACTTGCAGAAAGAAGGAGATAAATCTTCCCTCCCCCTCCAGTGCCTCTGAGGTAAAGTTTAATGAATGGTGTAATTGCATTGTTGTTTGGTATTATTATTATTATTATTATTATTAGGGTTTTAAATCCTGAGTTAAGTCTTGGGGCTCCACCACAGTAAAAGATATTTAAAGGGTGTCCCTGGTAAAGAAAAGGTTAAGAGCCACTGCCCTAATAAATAACAACATAAAACACAATAAAACCAAATTCAGTAAAACCAGATAACAGAAGAAAACCCAGTTATAAAACCTAGGTGTATTGAAAAATATAATGACACTCTTAAATAAATAGGAAGAGATGATTGTTTAATTGACTCATAAATCTTAAAGCTGATTATGAGAAACATTTTTTAAAAAGTCCAGTAGAAACTGGCTCTGTTAAAGCTATATTGTATATACCTATTTTAGTGGTCAGGAGGAAAGGGGAGCTGCAATCTAGGGACCACCATTGAAAGGGTCCTCTCTTCTATACTAAATTGTAAATGGGAACCACTGAACTTTTGCATTCGGTAAATACAGCATGGTGTAGTGGTATGAGAATTGGTCTATGACTCTGGAGACCAAGGTTTAAATCCCTGCTAGGCAATGGAAACCCACTGGATGACCTTGGGTGAGTCAGACACTCTCAGATTGAGAGGAAGGCAAAGGCAAATGTCCTCTGAACAAATCTTGCCAAGAAAATCCTGCAATAGGTTCACTGTAGAGTTGCCATAAATCAGAAACAACTTGAAGGTACACAATATGGCAGGGGTTTGGACTGGATGGCCCTCGTGGTCACTTCCAACTCTATGGAGATTTTCAGACAGGCAAAAATCGCCCCTTGCCGCGCGAGCAGCCTCCCGAAACTGCTGCGCGGCAAGGGTCTTTTTCGGACGACGCTGTGCCTCTAGCGAAGCCGTCCGTGTCACTTCCGTGAAGCTTGGGACGGCTCCGCGTCATATTTCAATCACGGGCAGCCTCCGTGCTTGAAATATGACGCGGAGCCGTCCCAAGCTTCACGGAAGTGACACGGACGGCTTCGCTAGAGGCACAGCGTCGTCCGAAAAAGACCCTTGCCGCGCAGCAGTTTCGGGAGGCTGCTCGCGCGGCAAGGGGCGATTTTTGCCTGTCTGAAAATCTCCTATGATTCTATAATAACAACAGCATAGATGTCATACAGCCCCCCCCCCCCGCATCTGCAGAACCAATGCATGCAGTTTCCATTATCCATGGCTGGGGGAAAAAAAAAAGGGGATACACTCCATAGAGTTATGCTGGAAAATGACTAGAGAGGTGTCATCTCTAGGAATTGATAGGTCCCTCTATGGTATGATTGTACTGGGAATCCTTTATTTTAATAGGATTTGCTATTATCTATGGTTTCAGTTATAAACGGTAAATCGAGGAAAATATCCACTGCAGATATGGGGGGACCAATCCTGTATAAACATTATATACTTTAAAAAATGTGTGTTCTGTAAATAATTTGAGGGAGCCAGGCTGAGATCATTCTAAAAAGAGTGTCTAAAAATGGTATTTGTCATTTTAAAAAAAGGTTGAGAGGATTCCCCCCCCCCCACAACTGATGCAGTATTTCAAACTGAAGACTTAACTATGATTTTACCAGTCCCTCACTCCACTAAATGCATTATGCAGGTATACTCTGTTATCATTCACAAATACACAGTCAACTTTTCTCATCCATCTACTCCTTTGTCATGGGTCAGCTGTGCTATTTGTTTGAGTTGTAATTCTCAAATTGCTACTGGGACTTGTACTAGCAGATTGCAGAAGCCTTGTACATGAGTCATGATACAGTTCATCACTGTGTTCCTCTGTTTTCCAGCCATTTTTTTTAAATCAATGGCACTTCTTGCTCATATATAGAAACATATTGAAATATACAGGTTGAAACATTCTACCCAGTGTCTATATTTTCCAAAAGGAAGATGTATTTAATGAAGTATTGTATGAATTGTGCATGCACCTCAGCCCTTCAATGTGCAATTTTTCCCTTTCCTACATAGATATGTCTGAAACAGAGGAACCAAGCTTACTTTTTAATTATTTTTTAAAAGATCATTGGGGTAGTAATCAACTGCAAATGGTAATAAGCGGCTAGTGGTCATCCAGTGATCCAAGACTATTTTACTCAAACCAGTCAATAAGGAGTAAAACTGTCCATTGAACAGAAAATTCCAGGCACTTTCCTTTGTTGCAGTTTTTTTTTTTTTTTTTTTGGTATGTTTATGGGATGTTTATCTGTTTTTCTGTTACAATTAACTGCTTAGACAGAGGGTATGTATATACACAGGGATAAACCAATATTAACATGAAGATGCTTGCTTGTAAATGTGACATGATAAAACATCTGGCATTTCAATTTAACATGGGATTTTAGGTTTACATTTTGTATTTTCTTATCCCACTACAATTTTCTTGAAAAATTCAATATATTCTACAGACATTTGTGCATGCACACACACATATGCTAATCTAAGTTTTTCCTTTTGAGACTTGAAAAATGGTTTTTAGATGACCAAGAGAGAAAACTTCCAGTCTGCAGGAACACAGTATCTTTGTGACTCTGGATGCTAATGGAAACCCTCCTTTTCCAAATCTGAACCTGAAATGGCAACAAAACTTGAAGATCCATAGTTTGACCTACTCTTTATTAAAATACTAGTCTTTGTCTTGAGGCCAATGCTGTGCCTGTCCCAGAGACAGGAACGAACTGGCTAAATTCAAGTTATCAATTAAGTTCAACATTTTGTAATGGAAAGGGTCAATTTAATTAAACACATTTTAACTTAATTGATTGAATTAACTTAGAATCTCAGCATTAATGTCAGACTTAATCAATAAGATAAAGAAATGACAGGAATAGGGATATCAGATTATATGAAAGGGATAAGTGAAGGCTTGAGAAGGATTTTCTGTCGCATGGATGAGAAATGGGGCTTTCACAGATTTGTGCAGCTCTTCCTTTTTCTCCGAAGCTCAAAACAGCAAAGGGAGGTAAAATCATGCATGACATTTTTTTTTTAGCTTTTCCCTAGTAAGTCTTTAAGTTCTGACATTTACCAGGAATTTAAATGGTAATTTGACATAAACTTCATAGTTAAAATTTCCCCTTCTAATATAAATATAGTTGAATTAGATTTTTTAAAAAGTTTATTAATTATTAAGTGTTTATATTAACCCTTTTCTCTCAAGCTTCTTATATCTGTTCTCACCATTGGAAGAAAATATATTCTGTATTCAGACTTTTGAAACTATCAGTGCTATTTATCAATTTTGATATTCTGTGTGTATGTGTGTGTGTGTGTGTGTGCGAATTTTGAAACTGTATGTGTTTTATCAAATTTCAGCTTTCCAGGTAATCTGGAAGTATCATAAAGTACATTTCTTCTACTGCACAAAATCATCTAGGGAAAGTTTATGCCCAATGTTTTGGCTACTAGTTGTAAAACCTGTCTATCTTCAACATTCCCTAGAAATTATATTGTATTTCTTGTTATGCTGAACAGGAAACAACAATGGGTGAATGGAGCTGCCATCCCCAGTCTTTCTGGAGGGGTTCAGTCCAGACTGCATGAAATACCACATCTCCCTATATCAGGGGTGTACAATGGCAAGGGGTTTTTCACCCATGTAACTTCTGCTGCACACTGCTATTTCCTGCTCAGACTTCCAAAGTCTATCTTTCAGACTTTGTAGTAATCAGAGTAACCTGCATTTTGTGTGTATGTGCATGTGTACATGCTGAATTTTACCTTAACAGTTAGGAGATTTTCAGATGGGGGAAAAAATCCCCACGGAGGTCAGGAAAGGAATGGGGCTGTTCCGCTTTTACTGGAAGCTCCATTTCACACGCCCCCATCCTTCTCCCAACCTCCATTTGTTCTCCCTCCATCCTGCTTTCATTTTCCTTCCGCTATTTTTTACTAATGAAAGTTTATGTTAGTAAAAAATAGCAGAAAATAGGGGAAGGAAAATGAAAACAGGATGGAGGGAGAACAAATGGAGGTCAGGAGGAGGATGGGGGCATGTGAAATGGAGCACTGGAAGCTGAACAGCCCCTGTTTGTCTCCCAACCTCCGTGGGTTCCCCCCCCCGTCTGAAAATCTCCTTAGTTAGATATACCCTTAACCTAAACCATCATGTTGAACCATCATTTTGAGGAAGGTAAACACCAAATTCACCCCTCGTCCCCCATTCTGCCTCTTCCCCCCACCTCTGCTCTGTGTGTGTATGTGTGTGTGGGGGGTGTCAGCTGGTACATTTTATCAATACATGCACAACATTTCATTGGAAAGTGTAATAATTATTTTAATATCTCTACAATTAAGATAAAATCGCTACCCTAGCTAGGATTGCTGGATTCAGGGCCTGCCCTTCAATCTAAGGCCTGGACAATGTGCGAAGCAGCATACAGTACTTAATAATTTTACTGGGGTCACCCACCTCATCTGACATCAGAAGGGATTGTCCCTAAGCCTCCATACTTTCCAGCATTTCACAAACAAAAACTGAAGGTCTATGGCCAAGCAACATCAGAGTGTGGTCAAGCTGGGAAACATTATTATTGAGGAACAACACACAAGCTAGGATTGGCCATGGCAGTTTGCTCTTGCCTGAGCCTACTAAGAGGGGCAAGCATCCACCTGTTCCTCTCCTTCCCCCCACCCTGAGTTGAACACAAACTACTTTTGTAATTTGAACTCAATTTACAGTAGTTGAAGTAAGCTGAGGACAAAGAAGGAAAGTGGGAAAGGGAGAAAAAAAAACAGGACATTTTAAAAGCAGCTGAAATGGTGGGATGACAGAGGATAAATTGGAACTGCCCTGCCAAACTGGGGCTGTTGAAGGATAGAGATTTCATGATTTGGCCCTGAAATCTCAATGCCTAGGACAGTCCTGTACTGTCCTGGCAATGCTAACTACTGCTCAAAATTGAAACTGGCATAGCCAGTTTAGCAGAGAGGCCTTCTGCGTACTGTCTCCTAATGAGAAAGGGCATACCAACAACTCCTTTTTGTAGAATACACAAGCAAAAGATGGCTCCTTAGCTCTTCTCTTTCTAAATTTTTTTACAGCTGCTTCAAGGGAAGTGCTTCAGCTTCTTTGCTGTGTTAACTCAAGAGTAGTTCTGCTAGCAAGAGGAAAGTCTGAAATATTTTTTAAAATCCCTTTTCAGCAAGAGAAACTCTCAAAAAAGGGTTGCAGGCCTTTAGTAGTAGAATATTTCCTCAGGTGCAAATTGAACACAGTTTAATACAAGGTAAAGTATAGATATGCCCATTAATGTTAAGATACGTAAGTACACTTAAGTCTATGGTGGCCATTATACTTTTAATCCCTGTGCACTAAAATGGCATTGTCTGCTTGACTATAGCAAGCAACAGACTAGTGCTTTTGGACAGTGTTATGAAAAAGGCCTTAAATCTGGCTGAAGAATCTAAGTGCACAAGTGAACACATGAAATGCATTTTGAGGTTTTCTTTCCTCAGGTTACAATTATTTATACTTTTTTTTCTTTCAAAGAAGAGAAACCCTCCTCAAATGAAGAAACAAAACAGGTGTTCACTGTAAACTGTTGAATTATGATCTATCTAACTAGATCACTGTCGTGGGCTTATCTGATCGTGACACCCTGGATTTACACATTTCATGAATGTTCACTGTGAAAATAATATGTATTGATAACATTGAGTGGTGTGGTGATAGTGGAAGATGAAAAGGATTTGTTTTTTAAAAAGTATTGTATGTATGCTGCAATAGGAAGAATACCATGCCTGGGAGGATAGCCAGTTCTTGATTATTTTTTTTTCTTAAGTGGCTCCAGATGTTAATTATATATGTAAACACAGATTTTAAGGGTAACACACTTCTGGTAGAACACCAGAGTTACACAGATTTATTTATTTAAAGGGTTTTTACCCTGCTGCTCATCCAAAAAGAGCTCCAACAGTGGTTTGCACATAACCCATATAAACAAGGCACTCTCTGCTCACAGGTTTACAATCTAAAAGACACAGCACAAAAAGAAAGCAAAAAGATTGGAAGGGTAAAAAGGAGAAAAGCTAGGAACTTGTTTGTCTTACCTTGGGTGAGAGTGGGCAAGGCAGAGGTGTCAGGGAAAAACAAATCATAATAGAGAAGAGCAGAGTCCAGTTGTTAGCAAGAATAACTTAAAGGTCTTAACAGACTTAAATACTTTCAAAGGTAGCTGTGTTGGCCATGCAACAAAACAAAATCCACAAAAAAAGCAATACCTTTGTCACTTTTTAAGATTTTTTTAGATTGAAATGTCTACTTCACACCACACTGCCAGAAAAGTCTCCCCCATCTATGTGTGTGTGTTCTGCTGCATCCTGTGTAGCATTAAAATCTTAACTTGATGAAAATCCTTCCTTCAAGCACAACTAACATTCCTTTGTATTGTTTCTTTAAAAGCCAGACTATACATATGAAAACTTCTGAAAATAATAATAATAATAATAATAATAATATTTATTTATATCCCGCCACTCTGCGAACAATCTTACAACAGTGAAACAGTGAAATAATACATAATATAAAACAACTCAAAATCTCTTCCCCCCATTAAAACATTATAAAGTCAATACAAATTAAAATCAACATATAATACAATTGTTATTAAAAACCCTTCCTAGCGAGCAGCAACAGTTAGGAGTTCCAGAATCAACTTCTAAAGGGGGTTCCTGAGGCTATTCCAGAAAAGCCTGCCTGAAGAGATCTGTCTTGACAGCCTTTTTAAAGCTGTCTGACGATGTCAATAGGCGGATCTCATCCGGCAGGCCGTTCCACAATTTGGTGGCAACAGCTGAGAAAGCCCTCTGGGAGGTGGTCGCAAGCCTAGATCTTGGTGGCTGCAACAAATTCCTCCCACAGCACCGGAGAGCATGGGGAGGATTATAAGGGAGAATGCGGTCCCTGAGATACTTTGGACCCAAGCCATTTAGGGCTTTAAAGGTGATAACCAACACCTTGTACTGGGCCCGGAAGTTGATAGGCAGCCAGTGGAGGGACCTCAAAACCGGAGTAATGTGGTCCATCATAGATGTTCCAGAGACAAGCCTGGCTGCCATATATTGTATCAGCTGTAATTTCTGAACCAAGCACAAGGGTAGCCCCATGTAGAGTGCATTACAGAAATCAAGAGTGAGGTTACCAGCGCATGCACAGCAGTCTCAAGATCCCTTACTTCCAGAAAAGAGTGCAGCTGGCATATCAGCCGAAGCTGATAATAAGCACTCCTGACTGTTGCATTTACCTGATTTGTCTTCAGGAGTGACGAGTCAAGGAGCACCCCCAGACTGCGAACACAGACACTGGAGGAGAGTGTGACCCCATCCAGGACTGGAGGTTGCAACAGGATTCTTGGTTTTGGGGCCGCTACTGTGAGCACCTCTGTCTTGTCTGGATTCAGTCTCAATCTGTTTTTCCTCATGCAGCCCATTACTGCCCAAAGACATTCATTGAGAGAAGAGATGCCATCAGAATTCGAGGCCGACGAACAAGATACAGAGAAATAGATCTGAGTGTCATCAGCGTACTAATAACACCCAGCTCCATAACTCTGAATGATCTCACCCAGCAGCTTCATATAGATGTTAAATAAGATCGGGGACAGAATAGCACCCTGTGGTATTACACAGGTGAGCTCCCTTTTACTGGAGCTACTGTCCCTGAGCAGCACTCTCTGGGACCTGCCCGAGAGGAAGGACCGGAAGCACTGCAAAGCATTGCCTCCGATGCCTAACTCCCTCAGGTGATCCAGAAGAATGCTGTGATCTATCGTATCAAAAGCTGCTGAGAGGTCTAGGAGCACCAACGGGTCACACTACCCCTGTCGATGCTCAGATGCAGATTGTCGGTCAAGGCAACCATGGCAGTCTCAACCCCAAAGCCTGTCCTGAAGCCAGTTTGAAATGGGTCTAGATAATAAGTTTCATCCAAGACAGCCTGGAGTTGAAGAGCAACCACCCTCTCTATCACCTTGCTCAAAAATGGTAATAAAGAGACTGGCCTACAATTTTTCATATCCAGGGGGTCCAGGGAAGGTTTTTTCAGAATAGGCTTAACAGCCACCTCCTTTAGACATGATGGAATATATCCTTCCCTGAAGGACTCATTGATGATGCTCAGAAGGAACTTCCGCAATGCATCCCCTCCCTGGACAGCCAGCCAAGATGGGCAAGGGTCGAGGGGGCAGGTAGTCTTTCTGACACTACCAAGGAGCTTGTCCATGTCATTGGTACTCACAGATTGAAGCTGATCCAGTATAATTACATTGGCGGAGTCGCTGGACTCCTCATCCATTGTTTCTGTTACAATAGCAGCATCTAAGTCAGCTCTTATCTGAGTGATTTTATCTGCAAAGAAGTTATTAAATGTGTCACAGCAGGCAGTCGTCGGGTTAAGCAGGGGATTTGGCGCAGGGGACACCTGCGTCAGCTCCCTCACCACCCTAAACATCTCTGCTGGACGAGACTCTGCAGACGCAATATGTGCAGAGGAGAAGGATCTCTGTGCTGCACGCATTGCCTCCCAATAGGACCAAAGAGAGTTCCTATGGCGAGTTCTGTCAGATAAGAGTCGAGTCTTCCGCCACCTGCACTCTAGTCATTGCCCAAACCGCTTCATTTCCCTAAGCTCAGGCGTATACCATGGCCTATGGTTAGAAGCAGATTGGCAAGGATGCTTGGGAGCAATCGTGTCGATAGCTCTGGTAAGATCGGTGTTCCAGGTGTTAACCAGAGCATTGACAGGATCACCGGCATTTCCAACCAGTAAACCCTCTAAGGCTTTCTGGAAACCCATAGGTTCCATTAGCCTTCGAGGGCGGACCATTTTGATGGGTCCACCACCCCCGGTGGGGCGGATGTAGGCTCTAAGTTCCATCTTGATGAGGAAGTGATCTGTCCATGACAAAGCGGAGGTACTGATTACCTCCGCCCACAGATATGCCAGTTCCAAACTAAAGACCACATCGAGCGTATGACCTGCACAATGCGTGGGGGTCTGTTGACCAATTGGGATAGGCTCATGTTTGTCATGGTCTCCATGAACTCCCTATCCGCACCTGTTAAGCTGGTCTCGAGCAGGATGTTGAAGTCCCCCAAAAACAAAAGTCTGGGGGACTCCAGCAGCAGCTCTGAGACCAGCTGTGTCAGCTCGGTTAGGGAGTCTGCTAGACAACAGGGTGGCCGGTAGACTAGCAGAATCCCCAAACTACCCCTGGTCTTCAGGCTTAGGTACATACACTCGAAGTGGACTGTGTTCCGGACAGGTATTCTGGTCAAGGTCAGGTGGTTCTTATGGACTAGAGCCAATCCGCCCCCCCACCCACTTCCCCTCACCTGCTCGTTAACAGAGTACCCAGCTGGGAGGGCCTGTGCCCATGTGACAGCGCTATCCTCTCCCAGCCAGGTCTCCGTGAAGCAAGCGAGGTCAGTGTCCTCATCCAAGAGAAGATCCTGGATGATATGAGTCTTATTCTTCACTGACCTGGCATTGCATAGGAGCAGAGTGAGGTTCTGTGGAATGGTTGGTCTGCTCTCCAAGCCATTCTGGGAAACAGAGGGAACTGAAGACGGAATAGCTTTCAAACAGCGATCCTGTCTTCTTTTGCAACATTTGTTCGCTCTGTTCAGCGAACAGAAGGATTTAAACACATCTGGATGCCCTCAGCATCCAGCTGGCTTTCCTCAGCAATCCTGGACACATTTAGCCTTTCAATATGATGTTCTTCTATTGTTCCAGTTCCATGCTACTTGAAGTGGGAAGGGAGTGCAGGCAGCTTCTACAGTTCTGTTCTCTTAATACTGCCCTCTTGCAAATTCTACATGGATATTCCATTCTGCGCAAAGGCCCAGAATGGAATATCCATGTATGTCCAATTTGCATAAGCCTATCACTCAATATTCCCCTTTCAACTGTTCTAAGGCAGGAATTCTAAAGACTTGTCCTTTATGATCTTCTAGTATCTCACCTTGACTCATCCTCATGCCTATTTGGAACAGCACTACCCAATCATTAACCTGTCTCATCTTTTTGATCATGTGATGTTCCTCTTTGAATCCATGGATTGCCTTCTAATCCATTCCCAGACCAGACATGTGCTCCTTATCCATACATTCCAACCTCATAATCCCTTTCCTTGTCTTTCCACTTGCATCCCCTGTGATCCTTACATGTCCAGATCCACCATCTTCCACCATTCTAAAATCTCACAACCTCTTAGGCTTGTCTACACAGGCTAAATACCCCAGCTTGCCTTCAAATACCTCAGCTAACTCTCAGAGCTCTGCAGTCCTTACCACCCAGGGCAGATACGGGGCTGAGACGAGGGGGAAGATGCAGTAGAGCCTGCCAGACTTCTTTAAAAAACTACCTGGTTTGCCCCCACATAGGTGGTCAAAACCTGGATTGGGCACGGTGTATCCACAGGCACCTGTCAGGCATACTGCTCCTTGCTGCTGCTGCCATCTCCCTGGCTCTCCTGGAAACCAGGTGGGAGTCCCACAGGAGGCGAACAGGCTTGTTACATGCAGGGGGCATTCAATCACATGTTGCAGCCCCCTTTTCTGCCTCCAAGCCAGCAAAAAAAATGGTGGCAGCTGCAGTGACAGTTTGGACTCTGGCCCATTTCATGAAGGTAACAGGGGCAGAACATGCCAGCTCCACAGCCAGGATACACCAGTGGGGAGCCGGCATATCCTGGATCATGTAGATGAGCCCTTAGAAAGCTCCATACTTTCTCCTGAGTTTCCCAATAGGCTTAGAATCATCTCCAAGGGGAAAAAATGATGCCACCTCTTCCTTCTGACGTATAAGATCTGCAAACAAACACAGTCAATGAGGGAAACATTTTTTTTTCTCCCAAAGTACTTTGATGGATGTCTCCAGGAGATAAATTCCAATAATTACACAGAAGAGGTAAACTTGAAAAAAATACCCTACTCTGCCACAAAAAGTGTGACAATCTACATCGATCTGAAATCAATGGCAGTACTCTCAATGCCACTAATTGATGTAGATTGTTGCAAGAATTAGCACAGGGCTTTTTGATCCAGTGAGGGCAATTGGTGACTAGAAACTGATACCACTAGGTGGGAAAAAACTTCTTTCTCTCATCCAGCAAATTCTCAACAGCTTTAATCTGACTACTGGACTAGGTGAGACATACTTTTTACTGCCTGCAAATACCCAAGATTTTCCTCATCTATCTCAAAAGTCTTATATTCATTCTACCAGAGGCAAGGAACAAATATTTAAATATTTTTTCATGAATCTGCAAATTAGAGGGAAGCAATGACAGTGTGATAGATGATATCTGCCCAGCTGTGGTAATTTAGTTTGTAGATCATACTTTTCAAAAAGAAAGTGATGTGACTTGAAATTTTTGAATGGGGAATCGTTGGGGGTCCTAGAGATATTCTTGATTTTTCTATTCATAAAGTAGAAATTGAATATCCATGGATGAAGATAAGTTGCCTAAACAAGATATAGGCTTGTGAAAGTGTTACTGGGTCAATAAGAGAAAACACAAATCAGTAACAGCCAGGTACAGTGAGAAATTCCTGGACTGTGGAATGGGAATTTAATGAGAATGAATGTGGTTTGGAATATTATAGTTAACTGAAACTGGGTTATGAATGTGGGACTGATAGTAAGAGTCCAGTTTGTGAAATAGATTAAGGTCTTTGAAGGGAGGAACTGATCAGAAATAGGCTGGCACCAAATGTCAACCATGATTTTTGGTAGTTGGTATGTCTGAATAATGAACAATGGCCTCAAACAATGAATAGCTGGCAATGGTTTCAATGGAAGATTATGACAATACTGAATATAGCATAACTTAGATATCTGTCCAGAAAATATAATACTAGTTTCTGAGAAGGAAATGTATCAAAGAACAAAATGTAAAGATTTTGATTATATATGTATAAATGACTAGATCACTCTATATGCTTTTGAAAAATACAGTAATAGGCATTTTTATCAGTTTTTCTTTCTCTCACATTCAAGTTTTGCAAAAAAAAATATATGAAATATAATGCTCCCTCTCTAGGGAATAGACAAATCCATCATTTCCCCCTCCCCTTTTTCTCACATATGAATTTTGTATATTTGGGTGAATTCCCATCCAGGCTGAAGTGAAAATTCTCAAAACTGAATACTGTGTCAATGGGAATGTTGTTCTTTTGAACAGATAATTATATGTAGTCTAATTATGCTTGCAGTGTTTAGCATTATTTGTAGCAACATTTTCAGAAGTGTGACTGTCATAGCAATGTGAAAATTGCTTTTCTTTTTGGTGGCTAACAGCCTTCATAGTTTAATGCTAGTCATCAGGAAAGCAGGAGGTTGTGGGGGGAGGGGATTTACTTTTACAAAGAGAGTATAGTGTAATCCGTTTTTTGCATTTCTTTGAATTATTGACTCTGAGATAATAATGTGTTGGACACACGTGATTTAAAAAAAAAATCAGGACATCAAATTCCTTTTTCAGTCAGATTCTTCTAGTTCTCACAGTCATCTGGTGAATATTTTTACTCACCACAATATAGAGACCCACATTTTTTGGTTCAATTTTTGAAGATTATGTTGTGGTTCCAAATAAATCTATGCATTGGATGGAGACATAGTGGTATTTAGTCATTACTAACTTAAGAATTTCAGAGAGTCAGTTCTTAGTAAGACTAAGTCAGAATCCAACCTTATTAATCATCCTTCTTTGCAAGTAAATTTGCAGTCATCTTTTAATAATGATTGAGATCAAGGGTGGGAAACATGAGGGCATCATGTTCTTCCTCCAGGGTCTCAAGTTATGTATATGTTTCTGGTTTACAATCTGGGAACAGCTTGGGGATGCCTAAAAACATGATAAAATTGCCCACTTATGGCCCCTAGGAGGGGTAGGGGGGCTTTTTAATGAGGTAAAAAATCTTTTTAACAAATCATTGAGATGAGGTGCAACCCCCTCCCAAAGCTCCATGCGGACCCATGTGCCCCCCAACTAAATAATTACCCACCCCAATTTAAAACATGATCCATCTCCCCCCCCCATTATTGTATGGGGAGTGAGTTAATTTTCAATGAAATTAGCTGGATAAAGAAGCTAGCTTTGGCTGGACCATGCCTCTACTTAGCATCTTGGAACTAAATGTGTTCTGAAAGGGCTGTTACAATCTTAAGCTCAAAGTCACCCATTTTGCTAAAGAAAAGACATCCCTCCCCTAACAGTAGCACTGTTGATGGGTTTGCATAGGGCAATCTTCTGTTCATTGAAGACACTTTCTCTTCCTCACATTTAGAACTGTTCTACTTTCCTTTTGAATACACAATATATGTAGGCACTGAGCATTGTACAGTCATGCCCTTGAGCTAGATTTTCCTTGCCCATAATGTTAAAAGGTACTCCTTGAAAACTTGTAGTTTAAAGTGACAATTTAAAATGCCAGTAGAGCCAGGCGAGCTACCTTTAAACATAACACAAGTGGATTTTTTTCCACAGCATTCAAATTATAGTAAACCCTGGGGGGCATGGAAAAAGTAGGTAGTTCTTTCATCAGCTGATGCTGAATCTCGGTCAAGTGATCTTTTATTCTTCAGAACAGTAATTCCCAAATGCTGGTGTCTGAGGGGCGGGAGTGTTAGCTACACAATGCAGGTTTCTTGTTTCCAGTTGTCAAGCTGCATTAAAATAAACTATTGGATTGTTTCTAAATGGCTAGTGCAAGTTAATTTTGCTGTTACTCTAGGCTTCTTAATAGCTGCATGGATTTCATGCTATCTGTAGTCACTAATGGTTCATAGACCTGCCATATGAACAGTTATAGACAGACAGATAAATGTACACAATATTATATTGTCAAAAGATGACCTACAGCAGGATACTAGATTCTTCATGGGGGGTAGGGGGAAGAAGGATAATCAACAACAGTTCTTACTCTAATAATGAGAAGACAACAACAACAACAACAATAATAATAATTTTATATCCCGCCCCTCTGTGAACAAATCGGGGCAGCTTTCAACAGTAAAATAGTACATAGTATAAAACAACTCAAAATCCCTCCCCCCCTTAAAACATTATTAAATCAATACAAATTAAAATCAACATATAATACAATTGTTATTAAAAACCCTTCCTAGCGAGCAGCATCAGTTAGGAGCTACAGAATCAACTTCCAAAGAGGGTTCCTGAGGCCGGGATTCGCTATTCCGGAAAAGCCTGCCTGAAGAGATCCGTCTTGACAGCCTTTTTGAAGCTGTCTAATGATGTCAATAGGCGGATCTCATCCAGCAGGCTGTTCCACAGTTTGGGGGCGACAGCCGAAAAAGCCCTCTGGGAGGTGGTTGCAAGCCTAGATCTTGGTGGCTGCAACAAATTCCTCCCAGAGGACTGGAGAGCGTGAGGAAAATTATAAGGGAGAAGGTGGTCCCTTAGATAGCTTGGACCCAAGCCATTTAGGGCTTTAACGGTGATAACCAACACCTTGTACTGGGCCTGGAAGCTGATAGGCAGCCAGTGGAGGGACCTCAAAACCGGGGTAATGTGGTCCCTCCTAGATGTTCCAGAGATAAGCCTGGCTACCATATTTTGTACCAGCTGTAATTTCCGAACCAAGCACAAGGGTAGCCCCATGTAGAGTGCATTACAGAAATCAAGACATGAGGTTACCAGTGCATGCACAATGGTCTCAAGATCCCTTACTTCCAGAAAAGGGTGCAGCTGGCATATCAGCCGAAGCTGATAATAAGCGCTCCAGACTGTCGCATTTACCTGATTTGTCATCGGGAGTGACGAGTCAAGGAACACCCCCAGACTGCGAACACAGTCACTGGAGGAGAGTGTGACCCCATCCAGGACTGGAGGTTGCAACAGGATTCTTGGTTTTGAGGCCGCTACCGTGAGCACCTCTGTCTTGTCTGGATTCAGTCTCAATCTGTTTTTCCTCATGCAGCCCATTACTGCCCAAAGACATTCATTGAGAGAAGACATGTCGTCAGAATTCGAAGCCGACGAACGAGATACGGAGAAATAGATCTGAGTGTCATCAGCGTACTGATAACACCCAGCTCCGTAACTCTGAATGATCTCACCCAGCAGCTTCATGTAGATGTTAAATAACATCAGAGACAGAATAGCACCCTGTGGAACTCCACAGGTGAGCTCCCTTTTACTGGAGCTACTGTCCCCGAGCAGCACTCTCTGGGACCTGCCCGAGAGGAAGGACCGGAAGCACTGCAAAGCATTGCCTCCGATGCCTAACTCCCTCAGGTGATCCAGAAGAATGCTGTGATCTATCGTATCAAAAGCTGCTGAGAGGTCTAGGAGCACCAACAGGGTCACATTACCCCTGTCGATGCTGAGACACAGATCGTCAGTCAAGGCAACCATGGCAGTCTCAACCCCAAAGCCTTTTCTGAAGTCCACGTCATCGATACTCACAGATTGAAGCTGATCCAGTATAATTAATTACATTGGCAGAGTTGCTGGACTCCTTGTCCATTGTTTCTGTTACAATAGCGGCATCTAAGTCGGCTCTTATCTGAGCGATTTTATCTGCAAAGAAATTATTAAATGTGTCACAGCAGGCAGTCATTGGTGTAAGCAGGGGATTTGGTGCAGGGGACACCTGCATCAGCTCCCTCACCACCATAAACAGCTCTGCTGTACGAGACTCTGCAGGCGCAATACCTGCAGAGGAGAAGGATCTCTGCACTGCACACATTGCCTCCTGATAGGACCAAAGAAAGTTCCTATGGCGAGTTCTGTCAGATAAGAGTTGAGTCTTCTGCCACCTGCACTCTAGTCGTTGTCCAAACCGCTTCATTTCCCTAAGCTCAGGCGTATACCATGGCCTATGGTTAGAAGCGGATTGGCAAGGATGCTTGGGAGCAATCGTGTCGATAGCTCTGGTAAGATCGGTGTTCCAGGTGTTAACCAGAGCATTGACAGGATCACCGGCATTTCCAACCAGTAAACCCTCTAAGGCTTTCTGGAAACCCATAGGTTCCATTAGCCTTCGAGTGTGGACCATTTTAATGGGTCCAGCATGCCCGGTGGGGCGGATTTAGGCTCTAAGTTCCATCTTGATGAGGAAGTGATCTGTCCATGACAAAGTGGAGGTACTGATTACCTCCGCCCACAGATATGCCAGTTCCAAACTAAAGACCACATCGAGTGTATGACCTGCACAATGCGTGGGTCTGTTGACCAATTGTGATAGGCCCATGTTTGTCATGGTCTCCATGAACTCCTGAGCTGCACCTGTTAAGCTGGTCTCGAGCAGGATGTTGAAGTCCCCCAAAAACAAAAGTCTGGGGGACTCCAGCAGCAGCTCTGAGACCAGCTGTGTCAGCTCGGTTAGGGAGTCTGCTAGACAACAAGGTGGCCGGTAGACTAGCAGAATCCCCAAACTATCCCTGGTCTTCAGGCTTAGGTACATACACGAAGTGGGCTGTGTTCCAGACAGGTATCCTGGTCAAGGTCAGGTGGTTCTTATGAACTAGAGCCACTCCCCCCCACACCCATTTCCCCTCACCTGCTCGCTAACAGAGTACCCGGCTGGGAGAGCCTGCGCCCATGTGACAGCGCTACCCTCTCCCAGCCAGGTCTCCGTGAAGCAAGACTCACTATTTACCATTTATGTTTTCCAATTCCAATATTCTATAGACTAGTGTAGCGGAGCCAGTGTTTCCAGAGATAACCCTCTTTTATTTTGGGATTAGCTAGCATAATGATGTCATCTGCCACATCAACCCCCACCTGCCCTACTCCCTCTGAGCTGTGACATATGTGTGTGTGTGTGTGTGTGTTTGTGTGTGTGTGCTGTCCCAGTTTGAAATGTAAAGGTAGCATAGGGGTGGTTTGGTCTTGAATGGACAAGTAAGTTTCATTAGTTTTACAACAGATCTTCTCCTGGAAAGGAAAATTACTAACATTGGTTGAATGGAATAAATTGACACAGCTTGGTCACTAGGGCTGCTGGCTTCTATGGAAATTATCAGATGCAGCAAAAAGCCCAAGAGGAGCATGAGAGGATGATGTTACTGTACTGCAAATGGGTTCCAGCTTCAGACGTTTTCGTCATCCTCATGTGCTGTCTGTGTTGCAGCCATGAGTAAGGCATCAGTTTTCATTGACAGGACCTCCCCATCAATTGAAAGTGATGCCTTATTTGCGGCTGCAGCAAAGACTAAGCACACGAGGATGACAACGTCATCTGAAACTGGGACCGGTTCACAGTACAGTAATGTCCTCACATGTTCCTCTTGGGCTTTTTGACTGCATCTGATAATCTACAGCAGTGGGGTGGTGAATCTACTGTGGTTTTACCCTAATGTTAAAGCAGTCATCCAAGGTGCTCAATCCTATTTCCATAACAGAGTCAACATCTTGGGTAGCTCCTTCAAAGCTGGGAATAAAACTCAGAATCAATTCACCATCCTGCCTACGTGGACAGAGCCATCAGACTTTATAGACCTTAGGGCAATGTTATGGTGATTGTCCTCATAGGCACCCGTTCACCAAAATCTAGCATTATACCTCTGGATCGACACATGAAAAAGTTAACACTGGAAAAGTGAGCTGAGTCAATCATAGGGAAGCCTTGAGAGGAAAGGAAAGGCAGCTATAGGAATCAGCTGTTAGGTATAGGTCTCTGCATTCTCCTGCTGTTTATATTTCCCTCTTCAAAATGGTAAATCTGTTCTTTTGGGGCAATGACAATGGTAGAGTTATATTGTGATGGGACACATTTCCTTCTTTTTCTCTTGTTATCTGCAGTTGTACAGTGAATATGCATTATTTCATATCAGTACGTAAGGTTGATAGTAATTAACATCGCAGGGTGTGTGTGAAAATGAATTAATTAGCAAATATTCTGCACAGCTTTGATAGTGTAAAGTGCTACATCCATGCTGAAGTCTCTTGCAATGATTTCTTTCATCCTTTTGAATCCTTTTCTATTTCAGACAGAACAATTTCCTTGATTACTTTTTCAAAACAAACTTCTACAAAATTATGGCACTGAAAATATAAATCTCTAGCCACAATTAAAATAATCTGCACTAACATTTTGAGTTAGTTTAAGGTGCTGACTATTTAGACTTAAAACCTTCCATGCTATGGGTCAGCATGCCTGAGATTAGAGCTTGGAAATGTTACTCTTTTGGTCTCCTTTTCCCAGGCCCCCTCTGATTCTAGGAGTTACAGTTCCCCAAAAGCATATCCCCCCCAAGTTCTGCATGAGATATTTCTTCTTCTTCTTTGCTTCAGCATACACTTCAGTCCAGCTGCCAAATGGATAAATGGCTACACAATTATGTCAAGATGTGAAATATGCAGGGGGCCATGCATGGCTTGCAGGCCACATGCAGCTCCTCCTAGTTCTGGAGGGAGCTAATCTCACTAGACTACTGCTGTAGCTGCTTCAATGATGAGGCATTATCTAAAAAACCCACAAACTTTCACATTAGAACAAGGTACATAGAACATATGCACCTTGTTTTAAGCCCAATAACACTGCCAAATGTTAGAAATAAAGCATCAGGGGTTGAGTGTAGCACCTGGTAAGTTTCAATTGGGTATCAGTGTACTCCTGTGGCCATGTGAAGTTGCCCACTCCTGCACTAAGAACACTCCTGCACTAAGACACCCCCCTCATTGTTGCTTTGGGACATCACTCATTGTTGGGAAATGCCACGTGAGCACAATATCTTTTTTGGGGGTGTGTGAACTCTGCTCAAGGAGAGTTCCTTGTGTTCACCAGAGCTACTCCCTCTACCTCAACCTGGATATAAAGTGTAATAAATCTGTGTTATGACTATATGCAGAAAACTAAAGTTCTCTCTCTAACACCAAAACCTGAGAATGCTTTTAGTACACTATGTCTACTTGTGTACCTTTCTGTCTTGTTCCTTCAGTTAAAGTACTGACCTTCAAATTTGACTGCGTTGGGTCTATTAAGTGCATATTAATTAGCATGATAGCCACTCACATTGGGAGGCATGGAGACTATCCACAATGCTGCAGCCTTATTTGAGAACGCATGCGGAACAAGTCTTGAAGAGAAATGATAATGCAGAAAAAATCACAACCTGGAAACATCACCCAAGGAAACCTTCTGCTGTGCTTTCTGCAACCAGACTTGTCTATCTCGGATTGGCCTTTTTAGTCATCAGCGTGCTTGTAGAAAGCACGGGATGAGTCCTTCCTGAATCTTCGGTTGCAAGGAGAAGCCAGAGAGAGAGAGAGAGAGAGAGAGAGAGAGAGAGAGAGAGCCAACAAATAATCATAATGTGTGGGGGAGCATGGCTTAGATCAGGGTGAGTCCATATATAATGGGTGGTGGTGGGGAAACAGTGAATACTACCTATCTGAACTCTCTTCTTACTGAGAAACAAAACTGGAGTGCCATCTGAATTCTATAGGACGGGGACAATATATAGGGGGGACAGCCCCATATATACTATTGAGAAATATTCTTGGAACTCAATGGAAACTAGACTTCCGGATGTTATCACACCAGCCTTCTGTCCCACCGCAATAGTGTTAGTTCAGGGAATGGAAACATACTGGTCTGGGAATGTTCCTTATCATCACCCTCTTGAATCATGCAGTTGTGCTGCTTTGGTGGTCTATAGTCATGTGATCTGTCTTCCACACTGGTGTCATAACTCCACCTTTGTCACGTATGCCCTATCCAGCATGTTGTTTGGTATTTGCTTCTTTTTATTTTTGCAATTTCAGAATTAAAGCAATACGATGCAAAAGAATTAAAAAGAAAAGGGAAAGGAAAGGAAAGGAAAGGAAAGGAAAGGAAAGGAAAGGAAAGGGGAAAAAATCCTGCTTTGGAATAGTGAGGGGCAGGGGGGACAGGAGGAGAATCATGTCCACTGATGCCAAATGACTGCCGGCATCTTGCTACTGCAGAGGAAGGGACCTATCACAGAAGGCTGTCATGGAAAGATAGAGAGATTGAGAACCATTGATGTGTTTCCCCCATAAATGAAAAGGTATGCTTCAACAACGAGTTGAATACAAACTGGCAACAGGACAGAAATGTCATCATGTGATAAGGTATAGCCATAGACATTATTATACTGCTGAAATTGCAGTGTAGAAGCCTCATGTGATAAAGTCCTCAGTCTACCACAGACTGCTGAAGCCATTTTGCTGCCAGAGGTGATGGACCATACAATACTTTTTTTCCTTCTGTGTATGGAAGTTTCCTGGACCTGTCATTCAGTCTTTCTTCAAAAATAGCAAAAGAATAGACTGGAAGCAGCAGGATAGTTTAGGTTATAGAGGACAAGCTGGGTAGCAGGGGAAAACAGAAGGAGCAGCTGCCATTAATCCATCTGCCACCTAATGTGTATTGTGCTATTGTGCCCAAAGCTATATTATTATTATTATTATTATTATTACTATTATTATTATATAACATTTAACATGAAGCTATTTAACATCTACATAAAAGATTAAATTTAGGCCAATATGCTCTCACTATGCTGATAACACACCTCTGTTGCTGAGAGGCTGCACAGATTTGTCTGATAATGGGTTGATGAGTGATGGGTTGGATGGGGCAAACAAACTGAAAATGAATCTATATAAGACAGTGACTGAATCTGGAAAAAGGTAGGTACAAGATGTGTGGTTCCAACCTATGAGTTTAGGAAGTATGGTATTTCTATATGAACAGTTGGTGCTTCTGGATTCACCACTGTCTCTAGAGTTTAGGTATCCATATTTGCAGCTCTGAGGAAAGATAGTCTGGCCATTGTGCCCATGCACTGGTAACTGGTAAGAGAATTATGTTATTGTAATCCCCTGCAGCTGGTGAACAGAATGTGGTGACTAGAATGCCAAGTCATACATATATTATGCTGGTACTGAAATCAGGCTGGAAACATCAGTGATGATTACTACAATGCTAACATATTTGTTATTGTAGTGTGCCTTCCAGTTGTTTCTGAGATATGGAGATCCTAAGATTAACCTATCATGGGGTTTTCTTGACAAGATTTGTTCAGAGTGGGTTTGCCTTCCTCTAAGGCTGAGAGATTGTGACTGAGTGGTGATCAGAAACAATCTGCCCCAGTATACCATACCCTGGAATGCAGCTGTGGAAGATGGCTGTTACCCTTGCGTCTTGCTTGTGAGCTTCCAATTGGCATCTGATTGGCCATCCCAGAAATCAGGAAGCTAGACTTCTTCCTTATTATTCTCAATCTGTGACACTTCTCCATGTTTTTACATGTAATTCCGTTCCCTTCCTTTCTCTGTTTTAACTGCATTTTAAGAAAAACCTTTTAAGAAGTATAGTTAAATATAGACATTTTTTTTTCAAAATATATCACAAATACATATTTTGATGCATTTTTAACTGCTGAGTTTGGAGCAACATTCAGACAAGTGGAAAATTGGATGGACCAGGTAAGTTCTGATCCATGACTTAAGGCAAAACAATGTAGATCCAGGAATATGCTTAGATGAAATCGCTCAAGCATTGCTGGAAATGATCACCTGAGGAGCTTTTGGAAATGCAAATAAGAGGTTGGTATAATTATTTAATTGGAAAAGTAAATATTTAGCTTTACAATGTTGCCTCCTCTTCTGCTCTCATCATTGAGATTATTTTTTTCTTAAGTCTAGGATGCTTGATGGCATTTGTCTGTTGGCACCTGTCTGTCTATACAAGAAAACTGAGCTGTACTGTCATCATCTAATTAGCAGTAATGGTATTCTCCATGCTTTATGCTTGGGTTGTACCACAACTTTGAGATGCTTTTGTACAGCCATCCATGAGCACATTATTAAATTACACAGTCTCCTAAGCATGCACTGTTTTTCAGTGCCCCAGTTCTTCATGCTTGGTGAACCAGTGTTGCTCTTTAAAGCTGCAAGGCTTCAGCCCAAACAGACACAGGGAACTCTTGATGAGCTAATGGTGGGTTTTTAGATACTTGCCAAGTCTCTATGTTGCATCCCTTCCTTTGATAAACTCACGGGCTAGCTGGCAGGATTAGGAGAGTGCTGAAAAGGAAGAGCCTGGAGGTTTTATTTTATTTTATTTTATTTAACCTACTGCCCTAGAGGGAGAAAATGCCTCTTTTATAGACATCCAGTGTCATTCAGCGGAATTCACACTTCAGGGCAGGAAATCACCCGGAGGATATGAGAAATGTTAGGCCTTGTTCATGCAGTATTAATTTAGGCTGTTGACAACATACTAGTGTCTTGTATTCTCCCAATCCTAGGAGATCCATCGCTTTTTTCTTTTAATGCTTGCTGGACTGAACAAGTATCAAATATTGCTGTCACAGATAGCACAGCTTTTTATTTCACTTCAATAATTGTGTACTTTATTATAGCTACTTTAATTAGTTTAAATAACCTGCCAAATTTCAGACAGAGCAAGGCTTTTCACAACTGCTAGTCATAATCACAAAGCTAGGAAGGTTAATTTTAAAGTAATTAGTTTCTCTTATAGTTCCAAAGCCCAGAAAAAAAGATACTGTAGAATTTAAAAGTCACTCTTTACCAGTTCTTGAAAGTAATAGAATGGTTATATTTAGTTACTTTCTAGAGGGGGAAAAACACCCTTTATGTATTTCATTCAGTAGCACATTTTTAAAATTTAAATTTTAAAATTAGTTATTTATACCCCACTCTTCAGCCACAAGGCTATCTGAGCAGCTTACAAATTGTTTTAAGCAATAGCAATTTACACATCTACACTGCATTAAGCAGTTTCCAATGTGTGTTAGTTAATTGCCCCCACAAGCTGGGTACTCATTTTACTGACCTACAAAAGGATGGAAGGCTGAGTGAACCTTGGAGCCCTCTGGAATCGAATTTACAAAGTGGTGACTTGCAGTACTGGCATTTAACCACTGTGCCACCAACAATCCACAGCATGACCCAGCACTCGAACCATGTAATATTTTTCCTTCACCATTTAGTGAGGCCGTACCCCCAAAACTGTCAGAGTAGGCTAAAAGTTACCATTATACCTGCAAACAGTGGAATTATATTTCCTAATGCAATGTCTTAGCAGAAAGGAAATCAATTTCAAGTAACCAGTTGTTTGTAACTAGATCTGGATAAGCATAAAGTCTGACTGATTTCATTCTCTGGTATGGATAAGAATTGTACTATTAGCCATTGAATTAATTAACAGCAGTGAATGCTTTAATCTATTTAACAATTAGTTTGTGTTTCCTCAGTGCCAATCTGAGGGCAAGCTAAGCAATTAAGTATGTTTTGGCTTGGCTTTGACTGAAAAATCATGAGTTGAGATTTGAGTTGAGATTTATATCCTGCTATAGAGAGGCAATAACTAAGTATTTCTGGCATCATGTTTTCCTTGTAATTTGGGCTAATGCAGTGGGGGACAAAATCCACTGATGGACTGATGGGAATCATTTCCCCTCTGCACTGTAGATCCCCTCCTCTACACGCATACACAAAAAGCTACTCTGGAGGTCTGGGAAATCCACTAGGGTGTTTTCAGGTGGTGCTGAGAGCTGTTGAGTGGGAGAGAGTTACATTATATCAAGGGGGCACTCATGTGCCCATGAATCATTGATTTTTAATAATTGAGTATTATAAACTGAAGGAAGAAAATAATGTAAGGACCTCAGGTGAAAGAAGAGAATAGTCAAGAGGTTACATGAAACCCTTGGTGTTTTCCTTTGAGATGCTTCATTGTATCCTCTATACAGCCACTTACAAAGGGTTCCAACACAGAGAGGAGAGAGTGTGTATTTCACAGTTTTTATTTTAAGTCTGTATTTCATAAAATGTAAGGGCACAACACAGTTGAACTTAAGGGCATAATGCATTTGAGGAGCTTGTTTGTTATGTACAGTACTTTGTACTACAAAATGACAGGGTCTTCTCTTATTAAACTTTTAGTAGTTAGAGACCCACATTTTGCTTTACGTTCCTGCTTATAGAACAACCTTACCCTTACTGGCATCCTACAAACATATTACACCAGAAACCCCATCACTACATCCTCAGGAAATACTGCTGTTATAAGGGAAAGATCTTTGTGAGGGTGATTAAATAATGATGCTTGTATGCTGTGTTTATCTCTTATAAATAAGAGTCACAGATGGAAAATTTATGGCTGTGTGAGCTGCATGCTGGTTCATATGTGACTCCCAGTGCAGCTGCTTTGTTCAGACTTGACATATGGGACTGAGGCAAAGGTAAGGTGGACAGACCCATATCCTGTTCCAGTGCACCTGCCTTCCTGACCGTGGACTTCTGATGGTGGGCCATTGGGTATATCCTGGGGAGAACAGAGGGAAGTTGCAGGTGCACACTGAAGTAAAAAGGCTGGAATGGGTATGAGGTGTATGAAATTCTTGGCACAATGTTATACAAATCAACATTTGAACTGGATACATTCACGGAGCTAGTCTTCTCTAAAGTTGAAGTGAATGTGGATGTTGCAGTGCATGAAAAATTGAGGTGTTTTAAAGGAAACAAAAAGAGCTTCAGGAAGATCAATTCAGTTGCCTGGGTACATAAGTGGGGGTATTCAGACATCACTATAGATGTGGTGTGTTTTTGTTAAGAGCATCCACTGGAAAACCATTCTGAAATATGTCAAATTTAGCAGAGGCCTCACAAGATACGACATCAGCCACCCTTGCTTTAGGTTAAAAATTATAATGTCATATTCTGAGATACTGGACTGTTTTCACCAGTATCCAGTGGATAAACCCAGAAATCATTTCCTATCACGTACATAAATTACTACTACAACCTAAACAAAGTAGACAATCTAATATGGCAACACAGAATTAGGCTGCTGTTCATTTTACAACAACTCATGCATATTTTCAGAGATATGGCCTTTTGTTCCTTATAAGAGCATGGCTGCTCTTGGTTATTAGTGCTTTTTTTTCGTGCAAAAAATATATATTATTGCTTACAGCTAGGTAGCCATTATGGCCTTTGCACTTAACATAGCAAACTGAATCGAAGCAGGAGTCTCCAAAGGGGTCAGCATGGGTTGGAGTCGGGTAGGGGTGAGTGGGGAGACGGGGGATGTGTGCCTGCTATAGCAGTCCATTAAGCCAAAGCAGCCTTTGCCTGCCAAGTCTGTGTACATTAGCTAGTTTTGTAATTTCAACAAATTCCATCCAAGCTTTCATTCCACTGACCTAATTTAACAAGAAGGAAATTCAATAACAACTGCTAACATTGAAGAATTATTTCCCAAGAGAAAATTAACAACACATCAACATCAAATGGGAATGTGTGAAGAGTGGAATAGACATGCCTATGGAGCTAGAGGGAGGAAACAGACCTGTTTGAAGAATTTCTCTCTCACACTTAGATAGTCCCACTAAATGTTTCATTTGGTTAAAAGAAACATTATGGGGGCTATAGGGTAGTACTTACTGGTGTATATTAAATATTGATATAATTCAAGATTTGCTATGCTTAAATAAATAAAATCAGTAGCAGGCAATGTTTTTTCTTATGTGCATATTTGGAATGGATACATACTTGTAAATAACTTGTAAAAAGAATGCTATCCAGAAACAGAAGTTTTGTTCCACAGAGATTGTTGTTCCAGGAGATTATCAGATGACCAAATTAAATCATTACAGGGATGACAAGAGATCACAAAAGGGCTTCCCTTTCAGACATCATTGTCCCTGTGCCATTATGCTCCTGTGCTCTTTCCATTTCCCACACACACACTTTTTTATTCACAGGCTAAGCCGTGAATTGACCCATCATTCAATTTCTGTAACAGAACAAAATGTTACAGAATATAAAGGTACCCCATTATGCTGGTGTGATGCCAGTGTCACTGGGAGGTCCCTGACAAACATTTCTGGTCAAGATCAGGACACTAAGGTAAGTGACACACTTTTTTCCCCTCCCCGGGTTACTTGGGGTTTTAAAAATGTGTTTTTGTGCTTGGTATACTTTTTTACCTTTTATTTTTATTTTTGAATTTCCCGCGTGATTGTTTTCTCATGAGAACAGCCGGGATTTCCTTTCCAGGAAGTGAAAGCAGCTCCATGAGAGCTGCATTCACTCCTGGGCTGCTGGAGGGGAACAGTTTTTGCAGCGCTATTAAGGTAGGTCTGAATTTTTAAAAAAACATTACAGGGACAGGAGTGGGGCAGGAGAGGAGATAGCAAGATGGGGACACTATATTTGTCCCTGTGTGATAATCTCCCCAGAGATCTTCATGCACAGTCATGCTGGTGAGGATCATGAGTAACCTTTGCATTAGAACAGAGGAAGCTCCAGGGAGATGGGTGGTTCTCACATCAGTGATGCAGTTGTAGGAAAACACTGTAAAGGAGCCTGTTTACCTATGTATTTGGATGGATATTATTCAGCACGGCAATGTGGAGATAGTGGTGTTCGTCCTGTAGTGCAGGCTGGTAAAGAACTTCCCTTTTCTTCAGGTTAACTTCCAGCCCAAACAGCTCTGCAGCTGATGTGAAGCAGGATGTTAGGCGCTGCAGAGCTGCTTCTGTGTGGGCAACAAGGGCAGCAGCAGCAGCGAAGAGCAGCTCACAGACTAGATACTTTAGAGTCTTAGGACTTTTTCGGACTGTCAAAAATAACGCAAGCAGCCTCATCGCGTTGCGAGGCTGCTGCCCTACAGAGTGTTGGTTTCAGATGACGCTCTCCCCTGCTGGTACTGTTGCGGTACCGCGGGGAGATTTGAGTGTCATGTTTCGTCGGTTTTTACTCACGAAAGTTGATCATGATTAAAAACCAATGAAATATGATGCTCAAATCTCCCCACGGTACCGCAACAGTACCGGCAGGGGAGAGCGTCATCCGAAACCGATGCTCTACACCGCAGCAGCCTCGCAACGTGACGAGGCTGCTTGCATTATTTTTGACACATCCGAAAAAGTCCTTAGTGCGAGCCCTCAGATGGCTTAAGTTAAACAAGCTACCATCAGTACGGTAACGTATATATATGCCGTCTTCTTCAAGCTCTGCTGTAGCCCTTTGGAGCATCATGCTGAAGAAGATTGTAAATAAAGTTGGAGCAAGAACACACCTTGCTTCACTCCATTGGTTATTAGAAAGGGCTCTGAAAGAGCATTGCCATATCTGACTTGACCGTGCTGGCCCTCATGTAGCAAGATAATCTTTTTAAGGAATTAGTGGGTGACATCGTAGTCTTTCCAGGATCTGCCACAGGTCTTTTCTACTCACAGTGTCTAAGGCTTTGGTGAGGTCAACAAATGTTACATAGAGTCCCTTGTTCTGCTCTCTAAATTTCTCTTGCAGTTGTCTAAGGGCAAATACCATATCTGTAGTACTCTTATTGGCTCTGAAGTCACATTGACTTACAGAAAGAAGTTCTTCTGCAATAGTAGGAACTAATCTGTTCAGGAGTATCCTTGCAAGGATTTTTCCAACAATGGAGAGCAGTGTTAAACCTCGAAAGTTTGGGTTTTAGATTGGATTTTGCTCCTTTTTTCTTATACAAGGTGATGATGACTGCCTCTCGGAGGTCTGATGGCAGTTCCGCTTTTTCCCAGCAATTCACAAAGAGTTCGTGGAATTTAACATGGACTACATAACCTCCGTGTTTCCAAACTTCAGGTGGGATTCCATCAATCCCAGCTGCCTTGCCGTTTTTCATCTGCTGTATGGTCTTAAGGGTCTCTTCCAAAATGGGAGCTATGTCCAGTTCATTTTTCATCAGTTTTTGTATCATATGTTGGATAGCTGAGCCTTGGACTACTTGGTTGGCACTAAAGAGACTTTGAAAATATTCAGCCCATCGATTCAGGATGGAGGCTTTATCAGTAATTAGTGTTTGACCATCTGTACTGTATAAGGAGCTTTGGATCTGATAAGTAGGTCCAAACACTGCCTTAAGAGCTTCGTAAAATCCTCTAAGATCACCCAGATCTGCACAGCATTGTGTCTTTTCTGCTATATTGATCCACAACTTGTTCTGCATGTCTCGGAGTTGTTGAAGTTTACTACGTGTGAGGCGGAAAGCTGCTTTTCTTACATGGCAAGTTGGCTGGGCGAGGTATGCCTTGTTAGCAGTTCTCTTCTTTGCCAACAGCTCCTGGATCTCTTGGTTGTTTTCATCAAGCCAGTCTTGATTTTTCTTGTGGGAGAACCCTAGGGATTCTTCTGCAGACTGGAGGATACTGTTTTTGATATGTTACCAAAACATATCTGTAGGGTAGTCTTCAGTTTTGTTTGCAGATTTACCTGGAAGTTGTCTCTCATGGTAGCTTGTTGAAGATTGTTGTCTTGGAGTCTCCTCTTTAAGATGCCACCCCTCTTAGGTTTGAGTTTAAGATGAAGATTTAATTTACATCTCATGAGGCGATGATCTGTTTGGCATTCTGCACTGGGAATCACTCGGGCATGATGGACATCACAAATGTTTCTCTGGAGGACTAGAACATAGTCAATGAGGTGCCAGTGTTTAGATCGGGGATGCATCCAGGTTGTCTTCAAGCTATCTTTCCGCTGAAAGATAGCATTTTTAATAGTCAGCTGTGGTTCTGCACAGAACTCTAGCAGCAGGCGTCTGTTATCATTGCAATTTCCAATACCATTCTTGCCTAAAACACCTTCCCAGGCTTCAGAATTCTTTCCTGCTCTGGCATTGAAGTCACCAAGGATAATAATTTTATCTTCTACCGGGACTTTTTGTATGCTGTTGTGTAGGTCAGTGTAGAATTTGTCTCTCTACAGGGTCGGCTTGCATAGTTGGGGCATATATACTGAAGAGAACAACATGTGGGAGGTGTAAGGAAATAATGCGAGCAGAGTGTCATGTTGGCAAGATTTTGAGTTTGGAGCAATGGAGTTTTTAATCATAAAGCCTACTCCTGAAAGATGTTTTTCAGTTTGGGGCTTCCCAGACTAGTAAAGTGTGTATTCAGTGCCATGTTTTTGAAGTCTGCCTTCCTCATGGAGACGAACTTCACTAAGAACAGTGATGTCAATATTAAGTCATGATAGTTCATAGACTATTAGAGCAGAGCAACACTCAGGCCATCCACTGTCTGCAGAGTCTTGCATGGTTCTGATGTTCCAGCATGCAAGCGTCAGTTTATTTACACCTTTGGAGGCCGGTGTGTACCTTTGTTTCTTTGCCTTTGTTTGATCGCATCAGAAGATGCCCGTTGGCCACGGCTAGCCAACCAGGTAGATGGGGATGAGCTTTCATTAGGCCACCTTTTCTAGGCCCCTCTCCATATGGAATGAGCAGTGCTCTCCTTAAAAAAGGTGGCTTGGTCGTTCAGGATGCTGCCAAACAAGACTGTCATCTCCCGAGTCAGCCTCAAACGACCAAAGTCCTGAGCCGTCTGCATGCAGGGTTTGGTGTGCGGTTTCCAGTGCATCTTTACCTGCTGTTTCATCCCTCACCTATCGCTACAGGGCTTTCTTTTTGGAATTGGGTTTATCCTTCATGCCTGTGTAATGGATTTTAGTGATCGACGCATGGAATAACGAGACAAGACACAGGAAATTGGGTTGAAATATGGGCCACTTTATTTATCTCACCTATTTAGTTATTTATTTCTTGGGGTATGTGAACCTACTGGGGGAGACCCAATGTGGGACCGGCTGGCACGGACGATCATCCCTGACCTGTGCCCCAGCTTCCCTGGGTGAATCATCTGAGCCCCAGGGGGAATCCCATTGTCAGGGGTGCCCCCCGGGCACCATCTGCTGGGAGGCCCACATCTGACCGCAAATCCTCAAGCTGTATAGCTTCTGAAGAGGATTGCAACCTGATGCTGGCCCCAAGGATAGCCTACCTTGCTGCACCCCATCCGTTCAGATGCCGGTGCAGTTCAGTACAGTCTATCCTTCCACTCAAATTGAGGTTGCCATAGGTGAATGCCGGATCCTTGTCTTTCCACTCCCTGCCAGAGATAAGGGGCAAGTGTCAACTTAGCCCCTATCCCCCACTAGGGAGGCCAAAACGGCCCTCACCCCGGCTCACATACCCTCAAGAAATAACTGGATCCCCTTGTGTGATAAGTGGACCCCGTCAACCCTGTAGAGATCCGGGAATCGGTACGATATTCCTGGATATTGGATGAAATGTCCCAGGCCATTATCCATTGCCAGGTGAACCGCCCTGTTCACCTTCTTACGGGCAATATCCAGCTGTTTGGTGTCCCCCTCCCCAGGGTAAGTCTGCCATGGAATGATGTCAGACCAGATCAAGCACACATGTGGCCACATCGCCTTGATATACCACATGTCAGCAAGGGCATGAAGGGTCAATGCCCTGCCTTTCAGAAGGCGCAGATCATTTCCTCCAAGATGTAATACCTGAAGATGAGGAGGAGGTCCATGATGCTCCTGAAACAGCAAATTGATTAAACCATTCCACTTCAAACCCCTCTTGCCCAGCCATTCAATCGTAGCGGTCTCGCCGAGACCCAGATGAGGACCCAGGTGGCTGGTTCTGGCATGGAGTGCTGCCCAATACACAAAGCTGTGGCCACATATCAATACCCGGTACCAGAATACATCTGAAAGAAATCACATAGAGGTCAAAAGGAACACATATAGGCCGCGTTAGTAGCAAATTGGTCGAACATAACCCTTATAAGCCCCAGACTTCCATCTGTCTAAGTTTTGATTGCCTCTGGCCGCATGCCCATCACTGCTGCCATAGAGGCGGCCCCAATCCGAAAAGAATGTGTGCAGAAGCGTACCCCTCCCAGCCCTAGGCATGCCAACGCGTTATTAGTGGGTGCCCAGAATTGATAACAGGTGAGGGGAGAACCATCCACGTGACAAAATAAGGGTCCTGGTTGGGTGGGCTGCAGTTTTAAAAATTCCTTTAGGGCTGCCACCGGGCATAAGGTCCTGTCCTGGCATACCCGGAGCACAATTCTTGCCCCTTTCCTAATTTATCAGTTTTGGAGTACCGAATACGAATCGTGACTTCATTAGAACCCATGCTGAGATCCCCTAAACTAAGGGCCAGGCCAGATTTGTCCCGTTTAGATGATGCAACCAACTCACTGATGCGTAAGGCACTGAAGTCGGCTGTGAGGGCTGCGGCATGAAGGAGAACAGCCTTGAAGGGTGTCACACAAATGGTGGGCCAAACCTCGAACAACCCTCTAAGAACTGATGGCAATAAGGGTTGCCTATTGTCTGCAGTTTTACCCCGCTCCCTGGCCTAACCCTCCAAAGCCTTCCTAATCCTAAAATCTGATGTGGTGTCTTGCAGACCCTGTGCCTTACTCCAGAAGGCCAAGGCTGCCAATCTGGACCGTATGGATTGAGGGGCAAGGTCCCTGTCACTCAGGATGACACAGAAGTGGAGCAGATGGGGGACGGGAATTGGCCATGTGTTGTCAAGGTGCATACTGGTCCGAAACTTAGAAAACTCCAGGATGACACTCTTATACACCTTCCGTGTGCTGGGAGCGATGGATTGGCTGAAGGCTTTAACTATTTTGCACATCCAAGCTCCCACAAATCCGTTGGCATCGGATCTGGCATCTCAGCGGCTCCCAGGGCTAACTGCCTGAAGCACTCCATCTGCATGTGGGAGAGAGCATCAGTGATGGCGTTGTCTACCCCCGCAATGTGCTTAGCAGTAAACAAAATATTATACTTCAAGCAATGCAGTGTGAACGCCCTAACTAGCACCATGACCCGCTTTGACTTGGAGGTCAAAGAATTAACAACCTGTACTGTAGCCATGTTGTTGCACCAAAAACACACCGCAGAATTGGCAAACTCCGCCGCCCACAATCTGACTGCAACCAGTATTGGGAATAGCTCTAAAAATGTCAGATCAGACATGACCGCAGAATCTAACCAATCCTGCGGCCAACATTCAGCGCACCACCGGCTGTCATTGTAGACCTCGAAACCTAAGGAACCAGATGCATCAGATGCCACCTTAAGGGAATCCCGCACCTGCAACTCCTCCCTCCAGAAGGACACACCATTATACTTCTCTAGGAATTTATATCATGTGTCTAAGTCCATTCTAATTTCACGGGTGATTCTAATTCAATGGTGAGGTAGCAAAGCCCCCACAGTGGCATCACAGAGTCGGTGAAGGAAAGCCCTTCCAGGAGCCACTACTTTACACACAGAATTGAGATGGCCAATTAATTCCTGAAATTCCTTCAGTGTGGCTTTCCTGCGGTCCTGAAAGTATGTCAGTCTGGCCAACAGGTCACCTATATAGCCCAAGGGAAGTTTACAGAATTGATTGACAGTGTCAATTTTGATCCCCAAGAAGGTCAATTGGTGTGAGGGACCCTCCATCTTTTTGTGTGCGAGGGGGACTCTGAATTCATCCATAAGAGAATGGAACTGCTCCAGGAGAGAGCGACATACTCCTGAGCCAAATTTGCCAATAAAAAGGAAGTCATCTAAGTAATGTACTACCCCTGCGAATCCACTCCTGTGTTTTAACGCCCACTTCAGAAAAGTACTGAACTTCTCAAAAGCGGAGCACGAGACAGAGCAGCCCATAGGCATATCCCATAGGTCCATGTAGAAAAATCTATCAAATGAGAAGCCCAGCAATTCAAAATCTTCAGGATGTACCGGGAGAAGGCAGAATGCAGATTTGATGTCACACTTTGCCAACTCAGCTCTGGGGCCATGCTGCCTGACAATCCTAATGGCTGTATCAAATGAGGTGTAATGGACAGTGCACAATTCTGGTGGGAAGAAATCATTAACAGACTGATCTCTTGGGTAAGATAAATGATGAATTAAGCAGAACTCACCAGGAGCTTTTTTAGGGATGATACCAAATGGGGAGACCCTCAGATTAGGAGAGGGTGAAACAAGGAACGGGCCGATGACCCTGCCTTCACTCAATTCCTTTTGTATTTTTTTGTCTAATGATATGTTCTAACCCTTGCACAGATTTAAAATTTGCTGCCCTTTAAGGCTTTCGGCCACCACTGGAAGGGATACGAAAGCCATCTTGAAACCCCTCCCATAAGTGCTGCTGACTGGTCAGGGTATACACACAGCCATGAAGCAATACTGTCCAATTTAATTGGACTGGGGTCCTTTTTCCTGAGGAGCAGGGTTGTTGGCACCTCTCCTTCCCCCTTGCTGGTCCCTACCAGACTGACCCTTCCCTTTTGGACAGTTCCGGAAGGAATGTCCCCTGCCACAGATGGAGCACTCATGGCGAAAAAGGCAAGGGCTGGAAGAACATGCCCCTTTGGTGCCAAACTCCCAACATAAGAGCTGACACTGCTGATTAGATGTCTGAGACAACTGTACTGGTTGCCGTAAAAAGTTACCTGACTTGGCATTCTGCAATAAATGCCCGCTCTGTGCCCATTCACCAAGTATGGGACGGCTCGGCAACATAACTTGCAACCACAGATGCAAGTTAATAACATCCCACCTCAAGGATGGGTAAGAAGCAGCCATCAATCTACAGGACTCATTATATCGAAGCCAAGCGGGACCCGAGAAATCCACGTAAGCCCTGTAAATGATATCAAGGTACCTTAATAAGGGCATAGGCCTTGTGAGGCTGGTTCTGAGTTACCCCAGTGTATATCAGAAACCCTGCTAACCAATTAGACCAGGTTCTGTCAGTGCATCACTTCTTAATTTTTTCTTTCTCTCTGTCATCTAATTCCTATTTTTCTTTCTTATCCAATTCTCTATAAAGCAGTGAGAATATGTCAACATATTCTCCCTTCAAGATTTTCTTCTTGGTAGCAGGAGCCAAATGTTCGCCCAAAGCAGGAGCCTGATCGAAACCCAAAGGGGTGTGGGGTGGCACCAAAGGTGCTTAGCCACCCCCTGGTGTTCCTGGCATCACCGGGGAGCCTAGATGATTGAATGCATATGGGGATATAAATGGCAGTCCCGGTCCCGGGTACTAGCCAAACATGGCAGAGGTTGGGCGGCAAAGGGGTAAATAGCTTGACTGAACTCCGCCCCTGCCTCCTCCCTGCCAGGGCATGCCGACGTCCTGGCCACTCCCTGTCCTCATCTCCCTGCCCAGCATTAAAACACCTCCCCCGGATCTACCATTCTTGCAGATCTGGGGGGTGTCTGTTTCTGGTGGAGCTCAGCGTGCACAGAACTGGCCTCACCCTTTAAACCAAAGGTTCATCTGCTGTGGCCTTGCAAGCATGGATGGGGCAGTACATGTGATAGAAGCATGGATGGGGCAGACATCATAGCAATGATGTCCTTGGGTCATAGGTTTGATTACAGTTTCCTTCTCTTAGATGTTTGACCTTACAGGATTGGATGAGCACCATCTGCCCAGGTTTGGGGTTAGAGTTTTCCTTCTCCTAGGATGATTGTCATAAGGCTAGAGAGCCCATCCTGCCCTTTGACGCTCTTTGTCCGACCCTTTGGTTTTGACCTGCCTGGCATGGGAGGCCCTACCGGTGGCTATTATGCCACCACCAGCATAGCTCAAAACTTCATTAGGGTACACAAGCCTCTCCCCCACAACAAGGGGGCATCAATGGGGAGGTGTCTATTACTATTTTAACTGCCATAGCTGCATCCTAAAGAATCATGGGATTTGTTGTTTGATGTCACACTAGCTGATGATTATAAATAACTCTCCCTAAACTGCAAATCCCAGGATTCCATTGGCTGGAATCATGACAGCTGAAGAGATCAGACACCCCCCCCCCCGGATCTTTAAGAATGGTAGATCCAGGGGAGGTGTTTTAATGATGGGCAGGGAGACAAGCACAGGGGTTGACCAGGGCATAGACATGCCCTGGCTAGGAGGAGGCAGGGGCAGGGTTCAGGCAAGGCCTATTTTACCCTTTGATACCCCTGGCTTCCTCCTCTTTTCCAGTTGATCGAAGAGGGGAGAACATCCATCACCTGGACCTGTTTATCAAGCCACGAGGGAGAGCTAAATTGGCTGGGCTATGCATGCATGGTTGTATGATTGGGCAGCCCAGCAATGTGATTAAGTGATTGTTTGCGTTAAAGTGATTCCTTGATTTTCTTTGATGTGTGACCGCTTTATTGTAATTTAATTTGAACTAAACTGGCTTTTATTTGGGATTTACTTTGAATTATATTGTCTTTAAGTTGATTAGATTAGATTTTTTTTATTAAACTGAACAATTTTGTTGCTTTAAAAAATTGCTTTAAGCCCTAACACACACACCCCGCTCTAAGGGTCTGCCTTTGCTTGAGGCCTGCTTTGTGTAGTACTCATATATGTTATTGGAAAAGAAAATCCTCCTACTATAAGGATTGTACCAAAGTACAGAGGGGAAATATGTTTGCACAGAAGATAAGATATTGATGATGCTGCTGCTGCTGATGATGATGATAACCACTACCACCACCACACCATAGCACTTTGACCCTGAGAACCCTGGTTCTCCTACACCACTGAGTCTTACATTGTTCTCTAAAAGGACTGAGCATTTCTTAGGTGCCGTGTTGCTCATATTGATTTTGTGAAGCAGAAAGAGCTGAGCTGACCATAATTAATAACTTACTCACAATATAATGATTATCTGAAATTAAAGACAATTTATGCTCCCTCATGTAATTTCCTTGGTTATATACCTGCAGAGAAATAGGATGTAGCAATACATTCTGACAGGTCTCTACTCTTCACTATAATTACTTGGAGGTTTACCAGCAAATATTTTGGTTAAAAGTTTATGAACAACACCAATAGCTACCATGAAAATAAATCAACTGTGGCAATGAGCTATAGTTAATGTATGAATATCAGTACTGATTGTGAGGACAGTGGAGTACCTTTAATCACTAATGCTTCAAATTCACATCCTGTGAATTTACAATGAGGTTTATTTACAGTGAATGTATTAGTCAAACATGACAGGGCCTGAATATTAATTTATAGCTGTCCATTGAGGCCTTTTCTGTACATTTATGTGGCTGCATAAAAATTGTATAAAGTAACTATGGCTTCAGGGGAAACAAAAGCAAGTCCTAATTGGCATGTTATATTGGATTCCAATCAATGTCATTCAAGCTGTTATACTCATTATATGGTCTACACTGTAGACTCTATAGAATGCAGTGTGATAGAAGATGGCTCAATCAACTGCTGTAAACTCACACATTGCACAAGATGATAAATCATTTGCAACACATGATATTAAGCTTAATGACTCATTGCTACAAGTCCTGGTCTGTGCCTGCTGATATCAATGTTTTTCAGTTGTTTTGGCATGAACATTTTTATAATGTGTTGGTGTTGTATCTCATTTTTGTTTTTAGACAATAGATGAATTAGAAGAAACAGAATTTAGTACATTACATAAAATAGAAGAATTATGTTTAGCATTTATATAGTTCTTTCTATCACAAACATCATACATAGTTTTAATCTTAGAACAGGTAAGAAGTCTGTCACTTTAAATATTCTGTTAAATTTGAAATTAAGGAACCAGAATTAATGCTCGAGTCCAAGTCTAGGAGCAACACTTCACTTTTTTAGAATTAATATTCAGGGGACTCTAGGAAGAAGAGTAGAGGTAAATTAGTTGGATTTCTTATTTCATTCAGATGGATTTATGACATACTTATTACTTGCTCTCTGTATGGTCTCAAAGTTATTAAGCTCTGAAATAGGTATTAATGATCTCTACTCAGGGAGGCTCTCCATACCTTCCAGAACACAAGTTTTCCATTCTAGAATGCATGGGGACCCTACACTGTTAGAGGAGGTTATGTTCTTCTCATAGTCTCTCTCCATGTGAGACATGGTATACAGTTAATGAATGAGGTTTTCATGTGTTGACTAAGCAGTTGCCAACAAACATCAAACCATGAAACACTGGAATTTTAGTCAGGAAAACATAAAATCATCTTTGGAAAATAGCATTTATTTCTAGTTTATATTCAGATCATATCTAAAATCATATAGGTTGGAATTTATGATTATAAAAGGACCTACTGATAGTTCAGTGTTAGAGAACAAAACAATTAACAATATGTATGCATTTTTGATCAACCAAGGGAACTGTGTCTTATTAATGACTAAATATGTTTTGCATTACCTCCCTTGCTCCAGAATAATGGGTTCATCTCCTTCATCTGATCCAGAATAGGTTTGTTTAAATTAGATTACATAGTCAGGAAGATGTCTGCTAGATGTCCTGTGTTGATTAAATTCAAATCAACTCTATTTTTGATCCCTCTGTATTTTCAGTGATAAAACTGGATGTGAGGGTCTGATCTACATGCTTCCCTACCATGAACATTTTTTTCCTCTTCATTATTCAAAGTTATGGAAAGCACAGTAGGAATTGGGCAGTGTTCATAGAAATCATTGGACGTTAGTGTACAGGTAGGCCACCTGGTCCATATAGATTAATCTGGGTTCATGCAACAATATCCACCTTACAGTAAGTGATCTAGATCTAGATATTTGTGAAGTTTAATAAGAAGAAGCTGTCAAAACTTGAAATATCATATTTAAAAGTATTTATTTATGCAATTTTGTTTATGCAATTTTATATAAAACAAAATATCAAAAAGAAAAGAGGAAGGAAGATGTCAAACCTTGAAGTGATTACTAAATCAGGCAATGGAAACTGCATTCTGGATACTCTCGTTACCACTGAACCATAAGGCAGGAAAACATATTGGAGTCCAAAGGTGATAATTTTCTAGCAAATATTTGAGGAACAAGCAAAACAAGAATATGAGATTAGTTCTTTGCCTTTGTGTATGTTAATATAGTAGCATAGCCTATCCAGATAATAAGAAAATAACAACAAAATAACCACAAAAATGCTGGACCGAACAGAACTCCAACTATTGTACCTGGCAATAGCGCCTGCATTTCTATACTGCTTTATACTGCTAAGCACTCTCTAAGCAGTTTATAATGTGTTGGCTAATTTCCACCAACAAGCTGGGCACTCATTTTACTGACGGATGGAAGGTTGAATCAACCTGGAGCCCTGCAGGATTGAACTCACAACGTTGTGGCTGCAGTACCAGCATTTAACCACTACATCACCAGGGCTCCTAAACAACCCAAAACATGAATTACAAACACTCATGGAAAACAGCTACAAACAATCTTAGCATGTTGAAATAAGACACAGAAAGGTGTCTTTGTATCCAGTCCATGCATGAAGGCAAGCCAAGAACACCCAAGAACTTGTGGGGTCATTTCATTTGTCTTCTTCAGTGAAATTATTCAATATTCAACATGTCAGTTTCCAACAGTGCATAAGCTCCCCACATAGTCGTATGAATCAAGTATGCTAGTGTTTTTGCAAAATAGCATTGGGCATGGGATAAACATAGGAGTCACTAGCCACCACTGGTCAAAGTTCCAACTTTGGATCCCAGTGTACCCTGTTGCATGTTCTACAATGATAGGGCAAGGAAAGGCTTGTTTCCTTTTGAGAGCTGCTACCAGATAAAGAGTATCGGGTTAGAAACATCAATGGCTGGGTGAAAACTTCACATGTTCAGCACAAATGTGCATCCAGTCTGTATATGTGGCTCCTGATCAAATATCTACAAGTGCCAGCCTGAATATGCTTTCTGGCCCTCTACACTATAATGACAATATGTGGAAACAAAACTTGAAATGTGTTCTATCCCTAAACTATCAGGGATTCCTCCTGCCATAGCTTCAAATGCACACTAAAAATCTCACTTCATCCCATCATTTTTTATTTTTTTATTTTTTACTCATGGTTAATTCTGCTACATCAGTTCTTGCTGGAACTCCGCATCCTAGGAACTTTGTCGGTTAGAAGTTTGCTTCTTGTCATGTTGTATTTCTTCCGATGCATATGATGTCTTCCTTTTGCCATTTAAAGCACCCTGGGGAACTAGTATTTCACAATTTCCATGGTTTCTAAAACTGCCTTTGCGTTAGCCTTTAAGTGCCTCTTGGTAACAAGATTAATAAAACACTGGGTTACTTGTAAGTCAAATCAGGTGGAAAACATTTCAAGTAAGACTGCGGTATTTAATATGTAAGTACCAATGGTACAAAAAAAACCCAGTCTACATGATAAATGTTCTCAAAAACCTTAAATTCAAAAGTTAGAAGTAGGAGCCATTAGATGGTGTTGGGGGCAGGGAAAGCCCATTTATTTGCACTGTTCATTTTTCCAGGTTATTTTATGTTATACTAAGCTGCCAAATGTATTTTGCAAATCTCAGATTAAGTGACAGTTACTAGATAACCTTTATAGTTGCCACATCGGCTGTTTGTTTGATGCTTGGGGGGAAATAACCAATTTGCTGTAAGATTTTGCAGCTGTGCTGCCAAAAATGATGTAAAACCTAATGCAGACAAAAAATAAAAAAAGAATGTTTTTCAGTTTACAATTATATATCTCTAACCGTATTTTTTTTTTCCTTCCTGTTTGCTTTTTAAGATTTGGGATATGCACCAACTAGAGATGAGCTGTTATAAACTGCTTGACTGCACATTCCACTGAAGGAGTAGCAAAAGCTCCATCTCAGACAAAGTGTCATATTGATCTTGCAGCCAAAGGCACTTGGGAAGGCAGCCGACAGTGGAGGACTATGATCATACAACAAGTCTTGTTGCTGGTGCTGCTCTGGGTGTGCCTGCTACACCCCTGTTTGACAGCAATGGTATTCACCAGGACTACAGATCACCAGCCAAAAACCTTTGCTGCACGTGGAACAGTGAGTGATGTGAAAACTCTCCATCGCCAGAAGCGAGGCTGGATGTGGAACCAGTTCTTCTTGCTGGAGGAATATACTGGTTCAGATTACCAGTATGTGGGAAAGGTAGGTCTTGTGTATCCCTTCTCATGTCCATCCCATGCATTGCAGTGATTTAACTGTAGGAAATTGACTTTCAGGACAACTGTCCTTGTTTGCTTTGTTTAAATGAAAATGCCAAGAACTTTGAGGAGTATCAGAATCAGACATACATGGTCTTGTGTGAACAAAACCATATGCACTTCATCCCCAAAACAGCATAACTGCATCAAAACTGTGTTCTCCCACACCTATGATTGAATATCTGTGTGCTTTTCTCAAAATTAGTGACTCGTTTGAAGCCACAGAAGGTTAACCAGAAAGATTTGTATTCCTGTACATATTTTCTAGCAGAGGTTATTTGAGTGCATTCAGATTTGCCATCTGAAACAGAAGATCTTCTCTTCCTTGAACAGTTCCTCTCTATAATTAATGAGCATAATATGTTAGCATGTATGAATGGAGATTTTATATTTTATGCTTTTTTGATTAGTGGCAGACTCTCTCAGCGGGAACAATAAATAAACACATGAATAAATTACTATACTATACTATAAGACAGAAGCTAATGGGTACTGGCTCTGAAAGACCACAGTTTATGCCACACTGCCCTGACAAAATATCTACATTGCATTATGTTGCCTTGCTCAAGAAGAGACTAAAATAACTTCATTTAATGCAATGTTACATGCCAGATTGCATATGCTTTATCAATACTGATATGCCAGATTCTGTAGGAAAATGACTTTGGCTTTTTCTGCTGAGGGGAAGCTCAAGCAAAATCAATCTATTGAGCACTCCAGAATGATGCGTTTATTTTGGCTGAAGTCAGATTTTCCCCCATACATGTGGGCCTAAAAATATGGAGGGGGATGGACACACTGAGCTCTTTCTAATGGCCTGGATCTATAATTCTTAATGTCAGCAGAGTGAAGGTTAAGAGCTTGACTTTTTTGTCATGCCCACAGTGCAAAAAGGATTTGAGGGTGGGGGAGAAGGGGATGTATGTGTTAGTTCAGTGGTACTGCACAGACCTTGTGTGTGGAATATCCCAGCATTTTTCATATTTAGGACTGAGATAATTTGAAGGTGTTCTTTTTTCTGCTTTTTTGGGGGGGGGGATAAATTTATTTTTTAAACTAAAGAAAGTGAAACTGACAGATTCATACAAATCTGTCCCCCCCCCTGCTGAGTTAAATGAGTGCAAACTATTTTTGTACTTTAAAATCAGTTTGCAATTGGATTCAGTTTTTTTAAAAAACAACTGAAGAAAGCTGAGGACAGCCTCAGGAAGAGGGAGGAGGAGAGACAAACTGTAATGTTTTAAAAACAGTTGAAAAAATGGGAAGGCAGAAGATTAAGAGGTACTGTCCCTGCCAAATCAGGACAGTTGGTGGTGGTGGGGGGGAGATATGTTAACTTTTAGAAGTCTGGCTTTCAATCTCTGTGTTCTCAGCTATCTTAAAGCTGAATTGGGGTTTCTACCTGTCTCCTCCCAAAAGACACTTGTTCTCTTGAATTCTTATACAGCAGACAGTACATCTCTTTCTGTTAGATATAGATGTACCTATTAAATTTGACAGTGGAGATTATGGAGAGTTTTAAATTAAAATTTACAAAAATATGTAAACATCATATATAGGCTGCCAAGAACAAAATCTGAATGTGGGGAAAAGTGAAACCTGCAACCTTTCCCATCCCTAGTATAAGGTGGCTTTGTTGGGACTCAGATCATTAAAATAGCTGTGAGGTGTCTCTCTGTGTTTGTTTCCCCATATGACACTGGTTCTGTTCCTGGCATGGTAGATTAGTAGTGCCAGTTTGAATCATTGCAAGGGAGCCCTCTTGAGAACATTTCTTATGGTGCATAAGTTGAAATAACAGTTATAAAAGTTAATGTGCATGACTGAAAGAGTCATGCAAACAATATGGCTAATGAGACTTTTCTTCATAGCAGTTTTCCCATTGCCCCATGTTACCCATCAGGCTTCCCCTGGAATTCAATTGTGTCTTCCTAAATGCTGTTTTAACCTGACTTCAATTTAAGGATTCTTTTAGTCTACTAATATTAATGGGCATCAATTTCAATTCATTTCTGTGTTCCTCCAAACTCTCCATGGCATCTTGACATGGCACTCTAAGGGGTTGTCTAAATGGTGAAAATACTCCTTACAGAATGTGAGGAGAATATGACCTGTCTTAATGGCATCCTGCATCATATCCTGGTATTTGGAAGGAGGGGGGCTATATACACCATATACTTCACAGGAAAAGTCTTTGTGACTTTTCTCAGAATTTTTAAACAACAGTGGGGGAAATGCACCTCCCTGCTCATTGGGAGAAGTGATTCGATTAAATTTGTTTTCCCATACAAGCCGAAGCTGAAAGTTGATTGGTCAGATGAGTGGGGGGGGGGGCAAGGCTTGCTAAGAAGACAAGTGCCCGGAACCACTATCTTTGTTTCTGCCTTAGTGAGAAAATGCAATGCAATAAAATGGGGGGCTTGGATTTTTTTTGGGGGGGAAGGGCTACTTTTCTCTTAAGGTAAAATATTGCTCTATCGCACATATATCCCTGCTGCCATGCAAGTCTTTACTGCTAAAGTAATCTCTCAGATGTTGTATGGCTGTCAGATATGTACAATCAATGATGATGGCCCTTTAGAGGTTGCACAGAAAAAATTTCTAAGAGCAATTTTGGGAATTCCCTCCTGTGTGCCTAATGTAAGTTTACAGCTTGAGACAGGACAAATCTGCATGGAGGCACAAATGTTGATGCACACAGTGAACGTTTGGCTAAAATTAACTTTTTCCCCTATGGATCTTGCTCCATTGACTCTGACTGATTCATTTCAGTCAAAATGGAAAAGTACACTGTTGACCAAACTGCAGCACCTGGGTCTTCCAGGTGATGCCCTTCAGACTATGGGTTATACCAAAGCTAGAATGGCTATTACTTAGCAGATCAGCGACACTGAATTCCAAAACCATCTGAGTCTGACTGCACGCTATCTTAACAATCGGAAATATGTAGAAACATCCACAATGCCAAATTATATGTCAAATCGATCAGTTCCCAAATATAGGAAAGCTTTTACACTAGCCAGGTTAAATGCTTTACCCTCCGTGCTCCTGGAAGGTAGATATAACAAGATCCCTACACGGGAGCAATTATGTCCTTGTGGCATGAGAAGTGTAGAAACTGTTGCTCACATGCTACTTTACTGCCCTTTTTATTATGACTCCATTAAAGATTTGATTATCCCAATTCTTTTAAGAAAACCAGGGAGACCTGAAATTGTCTATCTAAAATATTGATTATCAAATCAGAACTCACAGATCACATATAGTGTTGTACAATTCTGTGCATCTGCTATCACCTCTAGAAAAAATGTGATTAAGGATAGCAGGTCACATTAATATACCTTGTTATTATGTCATCAGTTCCCCTTCACTTTTTTCCCTTGAATGTGATTTCTCCTCCCTTACTTTATTTGAATTATTTTGTAGTAGATGTAAATGTTATTTTAATCTGTTACCTAGCAATTCTTGTTGCTCTGTTTTTAATTGGATAGTTTGTTTGTTTTTCTTCATTCACTATCTATGTAGTTATTTTGATTTGCTGGTCTTTGACTGTAATAAACTAAACTATTAAGTTCTATCGAGCCTTGGGAATAGTTTTTAAAAATACTGTTCTTCGGTGGCAAATTGGTAAGTAAAAACACAAATAATTCACTCATGGCTGCCATATTGATTTGCAAGCATGCCCGTTTGCACAGCAAACGTGGATAGCTTCACATGCCTGCAATCTAGCCAAAAAACACACAAAAAAAGCATTAAGACAAATTGCAGCTGCTGCAAGTTGCCTTTACCGTGGAGCAATGTGCTTCTTATTGCCTTGTATAGAGAAGCCCTTTGTCACAGCACAGCAAGCTTTGGAATTTTTTAAAAGATCAAATCTATAAAAGAAATATTGATTGCTCAATTTGAATCAATTCTGATATTAAAATAAATAATTTCTCCAGGCTTTGGTTGGAAGACTCAGTTCAACTCATTGGGTCCCTAGTTGACCAGGCCTGCTATATAAAGAAAACTTTCATAGAAACAAAAGTTGATGAAATCTACAGATTCAAACAAACAAATTAAAACAAAAACACAACCAAAATAAAACAAACAAACAAACAAAAGATATGACCCCATCTTGACCTATCTAATAATGAAAGTTGGGGTTTATTGGATACTGATGGTACATTTATTTTCAGTGGAAAATAAGATTCAAGCTATACATTACAAAACTCAGTCTTTGAAATAAAACAAAAAGTTTTTAAGTGGGCACTTACGTTTTGAAAGGGGGGGGGTAATCCCTTAGCCTTTTTGTACTATAGTTTAGATAAATGACTTGCAACAGTTTTCTATTGAAATCACTCCCCACCCCACCCCCATGCCAGGCTGGTATCTACACCCAAAGATGGTGGTACTGTACTTTAAAGTACAAATAGTAGGAAGAGGAGTTTTCAGCTTGAAGCATCTGGGGCCCCTCCAGTTTGGAATGGGAGTGTGTTCCACCACTGACCCCTGCAGCTGCTTTATGGCCACAAGCATGTAGCAAATTTAACAGCATTAACTGTGTAATTAATATAGTGTAGTCCTAAGTACATGGTTAAATTATACACTATAAAACATTAGGATAATAAAGACCTAGGAAGAATATAAAGTTCCTAAACTTATCCATGGAAGAAATCCATAACCTTTTCTTGTGACATTTTACGTTTTAATCCTAAAGATATTCCATTCTCAAATGGCTTACTCTTGGGGTGGTATAGGAAACATCCCAGCATTGTTTTGTTCTGTTTGTCACTGGTTGTAGTTTTCCCTCCATGAAGCATATTCACGGGGGGGGGGGGGAGGACTAAAATATAATGAGGTCTAGGGCTCAAGGAAGGAAGGCAGGAAGGAAGCAGAGCATTTATTAACACCCAAGGAACATGACACTGGGTAGCATTAAATTTCCAAAGACCACAGATGTATGTTTGTAAGTGAAAGTTGGTGTTAATAATCAACAATGCTCATCAACACCTCCTAGATGAGAGCTAAAGTGACTTATCGTAGTAATTGTGCCAATCTCAGCTTCTTTCAGAAACTCAGCTGTATAGAATTATTATTATTATTATTATTATTATTATTATGAACAATGATAGTGAGAAAGAATACCAATTGTCTTTATCGATCCCCACCCCACCCCCGCTTAACAACTGTTCACATTTCTTTACATTTCTTTAGGGATGTTTGATAGTTAGGCAGATATCCCTAAAGAAATATAACAAAGGAAAGTGAATAGTTGTTATTATAACAAAGGAAAGTTAATAGTATTGTGTTTGTATGTATGTATCAGTTGAGATGAAATATTGATCTACAATCATTTCTCTTCCTTTTCCCTCTTTAACATTCTCTTTAAAAAAAAAAACTGCAGAAGATTGAGCATAATTCTTGTCACAGTTTTGGGGCTGTGTCTCTCCCCTCCCCATTTACAGTTCACTCCTGCTTGCAAGCACAGATGCACATTGATTAAAACACCCACACAAAAAGGAATATTGATGCAATAACAAAATCTCATCAAAATTTTGATTTATCTTATGACTTAATTAGGGTACAAGGGCACAAGTATCCATGGATTAACAGTGCAGTCCTATAATGAAATTTTAAGCCAGTGCTAAAAGATCTTTGTGTGTATCCAAAAGTGCAAAAGATACCTTTCTTTCTGATTATGTGTGTGTGTGTGTGTGTGTGAGAGAGAGAGAGAGGTATTATATTCTGCACAAAAATCAATATTTTTGTGAAAAAAGGTTTGTGTAATTTTTGCAAAAATAAGTTTTTTAAAAATAAAAATCAAGAAAAAAAATAAACCCTACATTCTCATAATTTCATTGGAGGAAGGGGAAGCAGTTCTATGTTTATTTATTGTCATTGGGGAGAGAGAAAGAAGGAAAGATATATATTCTCAATCCTCACTGAGTTCAATGAGGTATCTGTGTGTGTGTGTGTGTGTGTGTGCACCTTCAAGTTGCCTGTCAATTTATGGCAGTCCCATGAATTTCATAGAGTTTTCTTAGGCAAGGAACACTCAGAGGTGGTTTGCCAGTGCCTTCCTCTGAAAGATAGCTTACAATACCTGGTATTCATTTACAGTTTCCCATTCAAGTACTAACCAGGGCTGACCCCACTTAGCTTCAAAAAGCAGACAGGATCTGGTGCCTTGATGGTACTCCCAGGTAATTGTGTGGAAGCCCAAGGTACCATGCAAAAAGGAATCCTGGAACAGTTTTAAGAGTTTCTATGGGTGTTAAAAACATCTACGGGACCTACCTTGTCCCGGCGGCCGTCATTTGTGGCTGGGGGAGCCTCTTCCCGGCTCCCCGACCGCGTGGTGGCCATGGGCGCCGCCATCTTCCCAGGCTCCCTCTCTTTGACCGGCTCAGGCCAGGCAAAGAGAGGATAACAAGTTGGCCAATGGGGAAGACACTTCACTCCCCCCTGATTGACCAACTTAGTAGGGCCTCGGCCAATCAGAGACTCAGGATGCCCTGAGCCTCTGATTGGTTGAGGAGGGAGAAAACTGCCTGAGCAGTTTTCACTCAGGTCTGGCAGCCAGGTATTTATTCCGGCTCCTCACCGGACCTGATCAGTTGGCTCCCGAGAGCCAAAGTGGAAGGCGCTCCCTAAGAGCTCCGAGATGCCCCACCGCGGGAACAGAGCTGTGACAATGACATCGAAGGCGGCATCGGGAGCAGCGAGGATACCAGGTTGGCGGCCACGCTGAATGGCAGCAGCGTAGGAGAGGCGTGGCAGCGGAGTAGAGGCACAGCGGTGGCTGGGGCCCCAGCAGCTTGGCCTGTGTAGGCCAATTAGAGCTGAAATCACTCTTAAGGGGGCAGACAAGGCGGCTCGTAACCCCCACACCCACAGGAATCACTGGGGTCAGGTGGGCAGGCGAGGTGGCTAGTAGCCCCCTGTACCCATACCCCCCAGGCCTGCTTGGGCGGGAAGGCAGGCGAGGTAGCTCGTAGTCCCCCGCACCCAATGTAAGGGGGGCAAGGGGCCTCAGGGAGGTGGTGCACCTCAGCACGGGGGGTGACTGAGCCAGCAGGAGGTGGCTCCCCAGGTGTCAGACCGGCAGAGTCTGAGGACGGTGGCATTGGGGCCCGGCATTTAGGCACCCGGGGTGGGGCCGGGTCGGCAGGAGGCCAGTGAGGCAGCTCACTTGGCAGCAGGCCCAGAAGGCTGGGGGGGACCGGGTACCCAGCAGAGGCAGCCTATCTGGAGATCAGGTGCGGGAGGCAGACCCCAGGCCACTAGGGGCTGCTGCAGGACAGGGGCTAGCGAGGCGGCTCGCAAGTAGCAGGTCCTGAAGGGGCAACCTCCCCCTCCCTCATCAGGCAGGAGTGCCAGGGGGGTCCTCTTTACACATCGGGTAGCCTATGGTGCCCAAAAAAGGGGGGAATACCCATCTGGGACCCTTGCTCAGGTGGACCCCCCATAGTCACAAGGGTAGACAAGGCTAGGAATAAGGGTGCACAGGCACCTCTTACAGGGCAGACAAGCCAGAAAGGGCCTTTCACAGCCAAATATAGCTTGGTACTCCAGTGCTGACTCCAGTCAACTGTGCCATGCCACCCAAGAGGAAGGCACAACCCAGCCGGCCAGTCACTAGGGCCCAAACTGGCAAGGCACCCAGATCTTGGGCAACCCTCGCTCCCGGGGGGCGCAAGACCTCTGCGGCCAGCAAAAACAGCAGAACCAGAACAACCAATTGTGCTGGGGCCGTGCAGGATCTCTTGACCAGAACAGGAACGACAAATCTGCAAGATCTTACTCAGGCGGTTGCTCTTTTGGCCGAGCAAATGGGGGAACTGAAGTCCAGAGGGGATTCCGGGGCAAGCACCGAGCAGTCAACCAGGAGCAATGCAAGAGCACCACCGCAGGCCAAAGCCGGAGAAACATCGCAATCGGCCAGAACTGTGGGTAAACAGCGCAGACACCGCTTCCACCAGCGCCTAAAGGAGCAGGGTCAGGGCACAGCACTGGAAGCAGCAAAAACTAGGAACCTCCCGGCTGCTCCTCGCATGGCATATACGCCCGTGCGGTTGGAGGCCATGCTCCCTCTTTTGGCTATCTACCCAAACAAGCAGGCTGCAGCCTACCTTAGAGAAGGATTTTTAGTAGGCTTTAGGATTCCAGCAGCCGGCCCCTGGATGGCTTTGGTATCTGGAAACCTCAAGTCGGCTGCTGACATACCTGAGGTCCTTGCTGCCAAGATCCAAAAAGAATGTGCAGCCGGGAGAGTGGCGGGCCCCTTCCCTTCCCTTCCCATGGACAACCTCAGGGTATCCCCCTTAGGGGTGGTGCCCAAGAAGACCCCCGGGGAGTTTAGGCTTATCCATCACCTACCTTATCCCAAGGGGTCATCCGTCAATGATGCCATACCGCCGGAACTCTGCTAACTTGTGAGAGTAAGAGGAAAGAAGTTACCAGGAAACAACAAAAAACAAAGCAGAAACATCAGGCACAAATGTGGAAACTGACTTCAGATACTTCCAGGTAAACTGGAAGGGATGCAGAGCTGTATATCAGACAAAAATAATCCATATAACAAGAGAGAAACAGTTTTCTTGTGAAACTTCATTGTTGAACAGCCAAAAGAAGACAGGTGTTTGAAGCGTGAATTTTGGCCTGATCCAAAATGGGGAAAAAGAAGAAGACAAAATATGGAAGCAAACTGTCCACTGATGGATGAAATCCATTAAGATGACTATGTGCACCATGATGTTTGAGGGATCCATATTTATACCCTCAACTCAGTGGATTTTATTTTCTTTTTCTCTCCCCACTTTTTTGCTGGTGTTCTTTTATAATTCTCCCATTAATTGCAATTGGAGGGACATTTTAAAAATGTATTCTCACTGGAGATCTGGTAAAGCAACAACACTTCCTTTCCCACAGCTGCTAAACAGCAGCTGGATGGAGCAGAGAAGCCCAACTCTTCACACCCACATACACTGATTGGTCATCAGTGTACACCCCAGTGTTGACAACCTAGGGTTGCAAATAGTGGGAGGGAGTTTCCTTGCTTAAGTATGCACTGAATACCTCCTTTCAAAATTAATTAAAAAACATACACACTGGTGTAATGGAAGGATATCCCTGTGTATGTCACCAACAGAATTCTAGCCTATGTATGCCAGCCCCATGCTGGTGTGCATTTCAAGGTGTGCGTTGGGGGAGGCTGTATGTCCTGTGTATCCAAGTCCCCAAAACTATTTCAACAGTGGAAAATCAAGGACTTGCTGACTGCTTTCTGGTGGGATCTGTGAGGTCAGAGATTTGCAAGGAAAGGATATGAGAGGTCAGATTTCCTCCTCTGGGGTCAGATCCTCTCCACCATTTGTGTGTGTGGGGGACAGAGCATTCTATGGCCCCTGTAGACCCCTGTGGAGCATTCTATGGCCCTGAAATTGCCACCTTAAAGTCTATACAGTGCTTCAAGTCAAATTAAAAATGGTTGAAAGGTAGATTTATGGCATTCATCAGTTCAGCTGTGAAGTAATCTTTTCTTTTTAAATGAAGATCAATATATTTAAATGTGCTTCCCCAACTAATGAAAACAGTGATGAATATGTAGTGCATATACATGTAGGAGGTATATTGGATTTTATTATTAGACTGTAAGTTTTATAGCAATATGTGTCATGGGATGAAAAGGAAAACATTCCAAGAATTCATAACTGTCACAGCAGATATATACTGTTCATAATCCTGAAATCATTTACTGAAAGATGACCCATGGTAACATTAGGGTACCACATTTGAGGATTACAGTTTCAGTTTTGATTCTGATGCTCAAGCAAATAATCTGAGAATCTTTAGGTTTTACTACAAAATTGATGCATTTAGGAACTGCAGCACCCTTTTCCATCTCCATGTAGGATTTGTTTCCACTTTCATCAGGTGATAATAGAATTTTAGAAAGGATTTAGATTAGTGCCCAAACATTATTACTATGCTAGCCTGTTATCAATAGTATTTCTCAGACTTTATTAAATCAAGCTCTCGTATTAATTTATTAATTAACCTAGAAATGAACATTTAATTAATTACTTAGATCTGAATGTTAACAGCTGTCTATGAAACCTTTTGCCAAACAGCTTCTTATATATGGGTAAACCTGAAGTATACTCAAAGCAGCAATATCTATTCCCCATTTGCAGTGTCCCTCACTGTCTTTCACTCCATGAATATATGAAGCACATTTTGCAGTGCAAACATAATGAAGCAAGGCTCTAATATAGCAGGGGGGGGGACCCTTTGTCCTTATTGCTTCCTGTGTTTAAAGACATTTTATGCAATAAATTCTTTGATATGCCTTCAAAGTTGTATGGAGTTAAGCACGCCTTAGGAGTATGCTTACAAAAACTCATCTCCTCACACATCCATTTCAAAATACAGAAAAAATGAGAAAGAAAAAAAGAAAGAGGGAAAAAAGAAAGGAATTTTTTTAACCTGTTCTCAGCAGGGATAGATGCACAATAGCTTGGATTTCAACAAAATACATAAATTCTCTCTCTCAGTCTCTCTCTCTCTCTCTCTCTCTCTCTCTCACACACACACACACACACAATAATCTCTCCTATTATCTGGACAACACAGCTGAGGGGTATAGTCTCCCCTTCAGGAAACAAAGGGTTAATGGTGTGTTGTTTTGAAGTTGCATTTATTGGGGATTAGCATCATGGAGGAGCAACAGAGATCAGGAGAGACAATTGCCCAATAAGGATGACCAGCTGGGTGGAAGTATGAAAGCTTCAAGATGCTTCCCAGTGAGAGGTTATAAAACTTTGGGGTGCCACAAGGCACAGATAAAAAGAGACAAAGGGACTGAGGTGCCTGCCTCACCCAGGGGAAGCTGGTCACAGACTGGACGAAGGTGTCAGACTCCTAGCTCCCCCATGAACATTAACGACCCAGAACTCCATCTGTCCCATGAATAAAATAGGAATGCTTAGCTATTCCTATTAGGGATCATGTTTATTTTTAACCTCAGCGGAAAATGACTAAGGCTGTTTTGTAGCTTTGTAACTACAGATGTCCCTCCGTATCCACGGATTTGGTATCCATGGATTTAAGTATTCATGGTTTGAAAATATTCTTAAAAAAAATAATAATCCAGAAAGGAAACCTTTATTTTGCCATTTTATATAAGGGACACCATTTTTCTGTGTCATTGCATATAATGGGACTTGAGTACTCTTCACGGATTTTGGCTCCTGGAACCAAGCCTCAGCGAATATGAAGGGACAACTGTACTCTTAAGTAATGCCTGAAGAAAGGTGTCTTCATGTAAAATATGCCCTTTTTGTTAATGTAGATTGCTTACTTAGAATAAAAACTTTCCTCCAAAGAGCTCCCCTTTCACACACTCTTTTAACATGCCTTTACTCGTTGTGTGCTCACACATATGTGTAAAAGATTCTCATCTCCCAAAGGAGGGAGAGGGAAAGTCTCTGTAGAGTCAGAGGTGGAAAAAGTGCAAGTTAAAGCCCTCAGTAATTTTCCACTGAGTTATTGAGTCACGTGAGTTGAATTAGTGGGTGGTGGTAGCTAGATGATCTTCATGGGTCCTTGCTCCTACTCAGGTGCAGGAGCGGGGCTGTTACAACACACCAGATTCAAGTTTTGTTCTAAAATGTGTTTGTACATATCTTATTGTACACCAGTATCCACATTTGAGATCCACATGAGTAGCCAGCATTCTGCATTCAGATATAATATCCCTATGACCCAGGAGTGGGCAACTTCCCATATAACGGGGGGCTGGCAACTTGCTTCAGGAGTGAACAGCTTGTCATACTTCACATTTTGCTGGAGTATAGCACACATCATTCATCACCATTGGCTAGAGCTCATGGGAGTTGAAGGCTAACAACTGTAGGGCCACAGGCCCTGACCCCACTAAATAGAGTGCCATGATCTACACAAGCTGCATTTTTTTCCTTCTGAACAAAAGTGAGAAGACAGCCTACAGAATAGTTGGGTACTCCTGCTTCCTCTTTCCTATATCCTGTGCTTTTCCTTGATCAGTACTGAGAGACATAACCACACTGAAGCCTGTCTCTACTATTTGCCATATGCACCTTAGCTTGTACATTACAGCACAACCATCCCAGATTTTGAAACTCACTTATATCACTTATATTCTTCCTATATTACCCAGCTAGTCAGGGTTTACTTAGATTCTAGCCATGTGATTGGTGCTCATTTGCACTGTTAGCTGGCCTGGATTCCTAATGAGATTTCTTTGTTTCCATCATATAATGTATCACAACGCAGTCTGAGCAACAGTTATAGAACTTTATCAGATGCAGCAAATATGGCATCATAACAATGCCTAATGAAAGTAAAAGGGTGTGCATATCAGATGTGGTTATCCTTTCACGATCATGTCAAGTTCAAAAGCCATTCTATTTTATTGACGGGCCAAGCCATCAATAGATCTCCCATTCTACTTTTGTGCTGGCATTGCCAGCGTTTGAAACTTCATGCCATTGTGCTCATGTGAATACAGCGTCAATATCAGAACACTTCTGGATGAGATCATGACAGTCAGGTAGGGGATGCTCATTTTATGAACCTCCCCAGTTTGCTTGTAATTTTTAAAGTGTGTTTCTATGCTTGTGTCTGTGTTTTGTGTGTTTCTTTTTCTTTATTTTTTGAATGTACACACTCGCATTTTCTCATGATAATCTCCGAGATTATGTCCATGGACGTGAACAGAGCTCCATTAATTTTCTCTCAATGCTGGGGCTGCCTATTCATGGGGAAAAAGAAAGGTCTGGTAGAAAGGGTTCTTTTGCCAGCATAAAAACGGTACAAAATATGCTGGCAAAAGAATGCTGAGAATAGTTTTTGTGTCACCCTAACAACTAAAATGGTGCAAAAATATGGAGCTATATATACCAATTTGATATGGTCACTATGGTGGGTTCAGTCTCTGACACCAGGCAGATGGATTTTAAAAAAAACATATTAGCATCATCACCAAATCTTAACAGCTGTCCAATGCTATAGAAAGTGTTAATTTGTATTTGTAACCTTATTAGGTACCTTGTTGCATTAGTTTGGTTGTTTGGATATAAGAGAATATATCAAAGCTGAGAATGGACTGTGGGAGTGAATTTTCCTGTTACAAACCTGCTTATACAGCTCTTGTACCTATCAGGCAAGGTCACATTTGCAAATTTTAATTTTCTTTGTTTACTCCAGCACTATATAACTCTTGGGTGTCTGTCTTCAATTGGCTTCATCCAGGGTGGTGGGAGGGGTGTATGCACTGATGGGGAATTAGACTGCCTGCCAGTGATACTCTGGGTAGGGTTAGGTGTTTAAACACCAAAATATACTATAGCTGGGATGCTGGATGGCATCAATGAAAGGACTGGGATGTTTTTCTGCTGTATATCATCTGCTGAATCATTTACTACCAATAAAGTTCATCTTATAGCAGTAAAGTGTGTCAGTTCTGGCACTGAATGGAATTTTGGGAAGGCTTGGAACTACAACCAGTTCTAGAACAATCACTCGAGTGGGAGTGCCTTTTCTGGGTTTCACCTGCAGCTAGCCTGCACAGTGCAAAATAAAGAGAGAAGGAGTAAACATATGAAAACTGGTATTTCCCTGGGACAGATCTCTGAGAAATGTTTCAGTCCCAACTGAAATGATGCCATTAGAGAGTATCTGTAGACTCTACAGTACAGAGACCCTAAAGTATGTGAAATTCATGTTTTCATGATGTTTGGTCCATGAAGCCAGATCAGCTCAACATGCTCCTAAGTGTTTGAGAATCATCTGAGTTGAGCCTACCAAGGCCCCAAAGGGTCTTCATTCATGTTTGGTAGATATATTTGGCTTAAATGTTAAATGTTAACAATAACACCAGAGGCCCTGGTGGTGCAGTAGGCTAATGCAGCCAAAACCTGCATCCAAAACTCACATAGATCTTGAGTTCATAAGTTTGATTCCAGCCCCCCCCCCACCAGGTCGACTCAGCCTTCCAAAACCTGCAGCCAAAAGTCATGTAGATCTTGAGTTCATAAGTTCGATTCCAGCCCCCGCCCACCAGGTTGACTCAGCCTTCCATAAGAGTACCAGCATAATAAAAAGAGCTGAGGTGACATGCTGTGGAAGCTGTTGATTCAGTTTCCAAAAATTCAGTTTTCAAAAAAGCAGCAGTTGTCATAAGTGTGCAATGCATTTTGCAGTGTCACTCTTGCAGTATTCTTTGCATGCCAAGCAGCACCATCTACTGGCACTTGCATTGTACAATTGTCTGTATTGTCGGAACTTGAAATGTATTGTATTAAAAATTGTATTGTATTGCATTGAATGTACTGTATTGAATTTACTGTATACTGTATGATGTTTTACCCCACCTCGATTTTGAGGAGAGAGGCGAGTAATAAATAAGTGTTTATTATTATTATTATTATTATTATTATTATTTGCATGCCTTCCAATTGTCCCAGTTTGTCAGGGACAGACCTGATTAATCTTCTGCCACCCCACTTTTCAGCTGCCTTTAAAATGTCCCAGTTTCCTTCTCTTCTGCTCACTTCCCCCGTTTGTCCTTAACTTACTTCAATTGCTGCAAACTGAACTCAAAGGGCAAAAGTAGTTTGCACTTAATTAACTCAGCAGGGGGAGAGGAGGGGCAGAATCTTGCCCTTCCCAGTAGGCTCAGGCAAAAGCAAAATGCTGAAGCCTCTCCTAGGGGGTCTGTTCTTCCTCATTGACCAGACTCTGATTTTGCTTGGCCACATGTGTCCCACTTTTCACCTGTGAAATGTGGGCAAGCATGCAATTGCTCCCAGGTTGCATAGGCCTAGTTAATCTTGTTCAGGGATCTGTTCAGCCCTCTAGAAGCAAATGAACCTGCCCCTTCTCCCATCATACCTCATTACAGGCCGGGTGGACTAGGGCTGAGTAGAAGTGAAACTGAGCACCATGTGAAAAGTGATACATAACCCACCCCAGATCAAGCTGAACTACATACATGAGACAAGGGACTTTTTCAGACCACCACCACCCTTAATGTTCTTTTGGCAGCATAAATTGTGTCATTTTTATGCTGGCAAAAGACTCTTTCCCCCCATCAGACTTATCTTGAACAGCATCAGTGAAGCTTCCCCAGCAGTAAGGGAGCACAAACCGAGCTCCCATTTACTTCCAGGGTTGAAATCGTGCCAATTCTCACAAGAAAACACTAGAATGGGAAATTTAAAAATAAAAGCCAAATAAACACATAAAAAATTCACACAAGCACAAAACCACACTTAGGAAGTCCCAAGTACATAATGGGGGGGGGTCATAAAAAGAGCATCCCCTACCTGGCTGTCACAATCTCACCCAGAAATGTTTGCCCATTGACACTGTATTCATGTGAGTATAATGGCGTGAGGATTGTAATGCTGGCAATCCCAGCAACAAAGCACCATGGGAGATCAATTGATAGCTTGGGCCATCAATAAAAGGGAATAGGTTTTTCACAATACATGATTGTGAAAGGGCGACATCATCTGGTATGTGTGCCCTTTCGTAATCATTAGATGTCTTTATGATGCTGTATTTGCCTGGTCTGATCAAGTTCAAGCTTTATTGGCAAAAAAATAATGATCAAGAAATCACTGTGAGGTTGCTGGAATGCTTGCCTCTTTAAGACTATGCAGAAATTTTTTCTAAAAGGTTATTGAAGACTGTGTTTAACCACCAAACCCACCCATCCATGTTGTAGCATTGATCTGTCATGGCTGCCTCTCCCATCTAAACAAGACTATTGGTACAGCCTCGTACCAGCAAAGAAATGGAATCTCATTGATCCAGCCAGACAGATTTAGAGTAGGGGCAGTCTGGGCAGTGAGCATCAGTCCACAGGACTTATAAGAGAGTTACTCATGAGTGAGATGAACTTAGCTACCATTGTGCTGAGAAGCTGCCAGACTCTCACTTGCAAATGATGTGAGACTATGGAAAATATTTTTCCTTCTCTTTCTTTCAAGAAAATAAAACAATGTGTAAAACAGTAGTCCTAATTTAAATCAATGTCATCCAAAACTGCTTTTGACAAGCTTCCCCATGATATTCTTGCAAAAAAAGTTAGTAACCTGTGGGCTAGACAATGCAACTGTTAGGTGGATTTGTAATTGGTTGACTGACTGAACCCAAAGGATAGTCACCGATGGCTCCTCTTCATCCTGGAGAGAAGTGACTAGTGGGGTGCCACAGGGTTCTGTCCTGGGCCCAGTGCTATTCAGCATCTTTATCAATGATGTGGACGATGGAATAGAGGACACACTTATCAAATTTGCGGATGACACCAAATAATATTGCAGGAGAGGTACAGAATTCAAAATGACCGTAAGAGATTAGAAAGCTGGGGCAAAACTCACAAAATGAATTTCAACGGGGAAATTTGTAGAGTACTAAACTGAGGCAGAAAAAAATGAAAGGCACAGATATAGGATGGGTGACATCTGACTTGATGGCTGTACATGCAAAAGGGATCTAGGAGTCTTAGTGGACCACAAACTGAACATGAATCAGCAGTGTGATGCAGCAGTTAAAAAATTAGATCCTAGGCTGCATTTATAGGAGTATAGTGTCTAGATCAAGGGAAGTAATAGTGCCACTCTTTTCTGCTTTGGTCAGACCTCACCTGGAATTCTGTGTCCAGTTCTGGGCACCACAATTCAGGAAGGATATTGAGTAGCTGGAATGTGTCCAGAGGAGGGCAACCAGGATGGTGGGAGGTCTGGAAGCCATGCCCTATGAGGAGCAGCTTAGGGAACTGGGCATGTTTAGTCTGGAGAAGAGGAGGTTGAGAGGTGACATGATAGCCATGTTTAAATGTTTGAAGGGATGTCATACTGAGGATGGCGCAAGCTTGTTTTCTGCTGCTCCAGAGACTAGGACATGGAGCAAGGGGTTCAAACTATAGGAAAAGAGATTCCGCCTAAACATTAGGAAGAACTTCCTGACAGTAAGAGCTGTTCGGAAGTGGAGTACACTGCCTCAGAGTGTGGTGGAGTTCCTTCTTCAGAGGCTTTTAAGTAAAGGCTGGTTGGCCATCTGTTGGGAATGATTTGATTGTTTATTCCTGCATGGCTGGGGGTTGGACTGGATGGCCCTTGAGATCTCTTCCAACTCTATGATTCTATGATTCTATGAAAACAAGTCTTCCTTTTTTCAGTTGATGGGTTCAAATCACAAAAGCCTCCTCCTCCCCGAAAAGGGCTAATTAAATTGGCATGATTTTTATTTACATTGATACCTGAGGAGAAAAGGTAGGGATGCAAATGTATACTACAATGCAACTATCCATGTAGTGGAGAGGAGAGGAGAGAGGAAGAGGAAGGAAGGAAGGAAGCCACTTTCAAATTGCTTAATCTGTACCTTATTGAAATTATAAATCCCCAAAATAGCTGAAAATACAGCAATTTTAGAAGCAGTTTGAAATCTGCTGTTAAGGGCTGTTCCCCCCACCCCGTGCTGTTGACCTTTTAAATCTCCTACTTATCTGGGCATTTTGGAAGAGTGTGGGTGGCTTGTTGGGAGGGGGATCAGTGCCTTCTATCCCCCTTGTGGATATTTTAGTGCATCAGAAAAATTGAAGATTTTTTTTTTTCATGTTTCTCTGTTGGATGTCTTGCCATTACATGTATGTGTTCCTTCAGATTCTTTTGTTCAATCAGCTTAGCATTAAGGAAATGTTAACTCCTGATTATGGTGTTTTTGATTTGTGTTTTGTTGCTTCTTTCAGAGTTGGCATAGCTCTCTTGTGAATCAAGGTATAATTAGGGATTGGATTTGTTGTCCTGTGCAGAACAGCATGGTTTACTTCAAAATAAACATATAGCCCTTCACATTTTCTTACTATGTTTCATAACTGTGCTTCAGTGTAGAAATCAACATTTGCAAACCACTGGCCTATATCTGGTCCCTTAGAGATTGCCATTAAGTCCACTTTTTGGCAAATAGAGGACATTTTCAGACAATCCTTGCAGTGCAAGGATCGAGCGGGAGAGCTTCATAGGTGCAGCACGGCAGGGGGTCCATTTTGGACAACGCCGTCCCTGTGGTGAAATGGTCCATGTCTCTTCCATTTAGCATTGGAGCCTGCCGTGCCACATTCAGCCAGATTTTATTCACGGACAACCTCCATGAATAAAATCTGGCTGAATATGGTGTGGCAGGCTCCAATGCTAAACGGAAGAGACACGGACGATTTTGCCACAGGGACGGCGTCATCCGAAATGGACCCCCTGCCATGCTGCAGCTACAAAGCTCTCCCACTCAATCCTTGTGCTGCAAGGGTCATCTGAGAAAGTCCAGAGACAAGTGGCCATGAGAAGCATCTTATGGGATGGGCAGAATTCATCCCTCAGGGTGGAAAGGTGTACTCTGTAAAAGTGTGGCGGTCTGGGGTAGGGTACTGCAGGCAGCAGTGTCGTATCCATGAGGCAGGGCAGGAGGCAACATTGTGGATCATGCTTGAACATATTTATGTACAGGTTGACCCCTGTATCTGCGGGGGGGGGGTATGTTCCAAGACCCCCTGTGGATACCTGAAACCATGGATAATAGGGTCCCTACTATTTTCAATGATAGGAATGTGAAACGTGACCATAGAATGCCCAAACAAGGTCTGGGCAACCAGCCAAAGGCTGATTACTACACAGCTGATAGCAGAGGCACAACACAGTCAAGCTAATTACAGGCAAAAGAATCAAGGCAGCATGAAGTCAGATACTTACTTTACTAGCAGGCAAAACACAAGTCCACAAGCAAAGTCCAATATATAAGGTCCAGGGCTGGCAAACAGAGTTCAGGGTAGTTCAGCAGAATCCAAGTCAGCAAACACAGCCCAGGTCAAAGACAGTGAGAAGGAACATGATGGGTACTCAGGTAGGTCAGATAAACTCTGTCAATCCTTGGAGGGCAGTGCTGCTTATTTGAAGAGCAGCAGCTAACACAGTGCTTCTGAACTAATTGCTGCTTCCTATAAATACACTGAGACTCAAGTCTTCCTTTTGTTGTCTCTGTGCTGTGAAGGTATGTTGTCCTCTATATCTGAAGGGGCAGGACCCTCTACGAGAGTTGGTACTGCACTATTGTCTGTGTCTGAGGCCTATGGTTCTGGAACATCCTCCTGCTTTGGTTCAGCAGGTACTGGCATGCCCACTGCTTTAGTATCTGAGTCAGAGTCCCTTTCCAAGTTCTGGAAGCAGAGCCTGACATAGAATCACATTGGAGGACTGAGAAATCCCTAGAAGGAACATATATTTTTTTATGTGAATAAGTGAAACCATGGATACCGAATCTGTGGATATGTTTCTCAACCTGTAAACTTATTTTTCTCTCTCTATGGAGATTATCAGACAGGAAGAAAAAAAAAAACATTCCCATCCTGCAATCTCCTCTCTCACCCCTCTTCCATCTTTGTCCTGGTACGAGAACTAAAAGTTTCAGACCTACCTTATTCCTGCTTCCATGGCAGCCCAGGAGTGAATGGAGCTCTAATGGAGCTCCATTCACTTCCTGGAATGAAATCTCCTGGAATGAAATCTCATGAGAAGATGAGAGCAAGGGAAATTAAAAAATAAAAACCCTAGTAAAAAAGAAAAATTGACAGCAAGCACAAAAGCACACTTAAAACTTTACAAGTAACCCGGGGAGGGTACGAAAAAGTGTATCACTTACATGGATGCCCGATCTCAGCAGAAAGTGTTCTGGCAAGGACCTCCCATTGACGCTGGGATTGCACCAGTGAAATGGGTACCTTTTCACTTGCAGGACATTCCATGACAGAAATGGAACGGGGGATCCATTGATGGTTTACCCCGTCAATAAAAAGCAGCACCGGTGTGATGAGAGCCGAACGGGAACATTACGAGAGGGGAATGATATCATATGAAAGGGAAGCAGTTTAGCAATCTCCTGGTGTTGTGATAACACCATATTTAGAGTGTCTGATAATCTCCTAAGTATTGCTTTTCAGATTTGTGGAGAACACTGGAAGTGTTAGAAAGGAAAATAGTCTGTTTGGGTTTTTAGTTTATTATTTTGTATTATTATTTTGTATTATTTTTTTGTATATTTATTTTGTATTATTATTTTGTATATTTAATGTTTTAAATGTTTATCTGGTCTAAATCACCTTGGGAGCCCTGAAAGGCTGAAAGGTGATTGATAGTTAAAATTAAGAAGATCATTGTGAGAGAGGATTACTGGCCCGGTCCTTTCTCTAGGATGGAGTGTACTCCATTAACTGAAAACTTGTAGTTTGAGTGACAGAGACATTTATATTTTTCTGTATGACATCTTCTTTTGAGAATACCATTCTCAGAATTTATTGTAAAAAGGCAAGTGGTCTGGACTGATAGTGGAACAAAACTGATCCCAGGCAAAGTGGAAGTTAGTGATTTACTGGCTCAAAATACAAGTTAATGTATAAGCTGAAAATATAAGTGTTTAGTTCACAGGTAGGATTGCTACATTGCCTGGTTGGCTGCTCGGTGCCCAGTTGAACTATTAGCTGGCCCAGACTCCAAGCTTACTTTTTACAGGGAGTATCTAGCCCTTCTGGAATCTGCAATATGAGGCAAATTGGATCCCTTTTGCTTTATTATTGCTTTTCATTATTTAACAAATAAGTGAAGTATTTCAGTTTCATAGAGATTTAAATTATAAAGCAATCCTTTTCCAATTTCCTAAATAAATGTGGCAATTTCTATGGAAAAACCTAGTCTGCAGAAAACTGAGCTCTGTTGTTGAAGAGGTATCTATATACAGTGCATAGAGAAGTGTCAAGCCAAGACATAGGTATTACTAATAAGAAAATAAAACAGAACAAAGGGCTTTTTCAGATGGGCTATTTATTCTGTGGCAGACATGGAACAGGTTCAGGAAAGGGTTACTCTTTTAGACAACGTTGAACCTGTCCGTCCTGCTCCTGTGCTGTTCCTATGCTGCCCCCATGATATTTTATTCATGGGGAAACATCATGAAGAGGCCACCCATTCTGTTACTGTCACAAAATCATGTGTGGTCTGAAAGGTGCCCCGTTCCTCTCCTATTATGTTAGTTTGATGGCAGTTGCAGGGGAAGGTCTGTTCCAAACACTTCCAGTTCAGATCAAGGTAAGAGGCACCCTTTTTTTACCCTCCCCAAATCTATTGCAGTGTTAAAAGTGTATTTCGCTGCTTTGTTTTACTGTTTGACGTATGGTTTGTTTTATTTTTTAAAGTCCCCACACAATTGTTTTCTCATGAGAATGGGTGGGATTTGGCTTCCCTGTAGTAAAAGCAGCTTTATGACACTTGCATTTACTGCAGGGAAGCTGAGGGAAGGGGGAGCGGTTTCTCTCTCGCTTAAAGTTAGGTGTGCAGACGTTTCTGATTTATTCTGTGGTGGGGACGGGAGTAGGGCAGGAGGATGCTAGCGAGGCAGGAATGGGACATTTTCAGCAGGTCTGAAAATCTCCAAAGTGTCCAGGCAAAGCAAGATAAACTCCTAGTGACAGGAGGAGGGAGGGCAGGATGAATTCCATTGGTTTTGCTGAAATGGACTTGACATAGCAATATTATACATCTTTACTAAATTTCCAGAGAAATGGAAGTTCAGTTTTATTTTCCACAGGCATTATGAGAAGGCAATCAGACAAGTCAGACAGACAGAAGCTTATTGCCATAGACGTTTGCCATAGATGCTCCAGAATTCTCAAAGAATGATGTCATCATTGTATGTCAGTTGCTGAAACATAGCCAGATGATGATCTTTCCGTACTCCTTGCTCTCTCCCTGGCCATGTTGGAGGGGGCAGGAAAATGGAGAATAGCCCTCTGTCTATTGAAAGACTCAGGGAGAAAACACACAGACATGAGTGCCTCAGGAGGAATCCCCTCATTAGGATTTCCCAACACTCAAGAGGCCCTTTTTAATTTCCCCTCAGAGTCCTTGAATATTCTTTACCATCCCTAGTTCGTAGACAGTAAAGATTGCATTGTTTATAAATATGTTATGCATAAGCCTTTAGGTTTTGTTTTTCTAAAACAAAATTCATTTTTGGTTCACTAGTCATAGTGACAGGGTGATCAATCACCAGAGAAGCAGTCATTCACTGGGGCAAATTCTAATACCACCAATAAAGACAGAACCAAAGAGACTGCAGGAAAAATCCAAATGTTATAGAGGCTATAGTGTAATAAGGAACCTAAATATTGAGGTGCCTTTTTCTTTTTTCTTTTTCTTTTCTTTTTTTCTTTTTCTTTTTTGGTCTCCATATAGATTTTCTTTCAATTTTACTTAGGATGTATTGGGCTTCCCTGAGAAAGAAATGGGAAATCCCTCTTTTGATGCTCATTGCCTAGACCAGGAAGAGAGCCACACTCTTCCCAGAGCTTTGCTTCTATATAAACTATATTTTTCTTTAGACTTGATTTTTTTTAATTTGTTTTATAACATCACAGAGTTCTTTTAGAACTCCACATATATGTTATAGTTCTTTACCATTTGGGCTGAGGTAGGAAAATAAGAAGAACCATGCTGCATTAGTCTGAGGGACTACCTAGTCCAATGATCTATTCACACTGTGGCCAACCAGTTGTATGTGGGAAAGCCCCTAGAAACACTTGAATACAACTGCATCTTCCTTCTTTAACACTCCAGCAACTGATAATGCAGAAACATACTGCCTCTGGCACTATAGGTAACATACAGCCATCCTAACTAGTAGCCATTAATAGGCCCCTCCTGCATGAAATTATCGGGTCCCATGTTAAAGTTAACCAAGGGCTTATGTAGATGAAAATATATAAAGCTGATTGCTGCACATTAACACAAAATGACAGCAGCATTCTTTTGCCTCCATGGTCCTTTGGCAAAATCACTGGTATGTGAAGCTATCCATGTTTGAAGTTCATACACAGCCATTATTATTCTCTGCAAGTTGTTGCCGCTGCACTGTATTTTTTTTAACTGAAAATCAAAAGTGCACAAGTGCAACCTTCCGCTTAAAAAAGCTGTTTGATTGCCTCAGCACAACAAAAAAGCACACAATTGGCAACACAGAACTCCAAAATGGTTCTTCCCCAAAATGTCCCCTCATGCATGTCTGACCAATCAGGTTTCCACTTCCACCCTCACCAAGTATGTGCTTTGCTGCAATTCATTTGTCCAAAAGAGCAGCAATGCACATTTCCATGCATTATTTTAAAAACCTCAGGAAGCCATGAAGGTTTCCCACCCCCCATAGTTTTTGGCCCCACTCCTTCTGAACAAGGAAAACACTGCATGATCTCATTGGGACAAAAGGTATCCCCTGTGAATTCTATTAGGATTATTTTCACTGTCTAGACCACCCTCCAAAGTTAAAGGACTTTGTCAGATTACACCCCCCCCCATTAATGTTCTTTTGCCGGCATATTTAGTGGTGTTTTCATGCCAGCAAAAGAAAACACACACACACACACACCAGACCTACCTTAAGCAGTGTTAACGAGGAATTACTGGCATAAACAGAGTATGAATGGAACTCCATTTACTTCTGGGGTTGCGATCTTGCCGATTCTCACAAGAAGACGTGAGAATAAATTCAAAAAATTAAGCATGACAAATACAACATAGATACAGGCACAGAAGCACACTTTAAACATTACAAGTAAACTGGGGGGGGGTGTTCATAAAAAGAGTGTGTCCTACCTGGCTGTTGTGATCTCACCTGGAAGTGTTACGTCATTGACACCATATTGATGTAAGCACAATGGTGCAAGGATTCAAACACTGGCAATGCTGGCAACAAAGCACCAGGACCATCAATAAAATAGAATGGCTTTTTGACAGTACATGATCACAAAAGGACAACATTGTATGGTATGCATGCCCTTTTGTGATCATTAGGCATTGTTATGATGCCATATTTGCCCATCTGAGAAAGTGCAAAGTCAAACAACACCTTGTGGCAGTAAATTCTGCATCTTTACTCTGATCTGTATACTTATTTTCTCACCATCCAGATTCAGTGGATGACTGAAACAAAACCAGTTCTAGGATTATGAGACGTGCACAGTTCTATGAATCTCTATTGTGTTTTCCTTTACTTGTTTTCCTAAACTAAACAGCCCTAAACATTGGAATCTGTCCTTGTAGGTGAGTTGCTCATTTTGTTTGATCTTTTCAGCACATTTCCATCTCTACAACATATTTTCTTAAGTGCAGTGACCAGAACTGTGCACAGCATTCCAATTATGGTTTCATTATATCATTGATTTATATAAGGACTTTATGCTACTGGCAGTGTTATTTCTGATTTGCCTTCTCATTATGCCCATCTTGAAATTTGCCTTTCTTTGTTAACAGCAGCCACATACTGGGTGACATTTTCAAAGAGATATCAAACATTACCCCAAATCCTTTGTTCAGTCACTGCCAGCTCACATTCCATCAATCTATAGGTGAAGTTGTTATTTTTATTTTATTTTATATTGTCCCTGCATGCATCATTCTGCACTCATTTTTAATTAATTTTCATTTACCATTTAAACCCATTTCCCCAGTTTAGAGAGAATATTTTGGAGCTCTTTAAAATTTCTTTTTGTTCCCATTACTGTAAATGATCATCATCAGCAAGCTGGCTGCCCAGGAGGGACTTACCGGCAGCCGCATTTGCAGCTGGTGACAACCTGGCTCCCAGGCCTGCCCGCGTGGCCAGCATGGGTGCTGCCATGCCGGCCTACATCCACTTTCCAGCTTGCTCCGGCAGGCTGCGAAGAGGATCAGAAGCCACCCAATCGGGAGGAGGCTGCTCTCACCTGATTGGCTGGCTTAGCCAACCCCCAGCCAATCAGGGCCGTCGCCCTAGTGCGGCCGCTGATTGGCCGGGAGGTGGGGCTAGTCCCCAGCGTGGTCCGCCAGCCAGGAATAAATTCCCGACTGGCCCGCTGCCTCAGCCAGTTGGCTCTTGAGTCTTTCCAGGATTTGGCACAGGAGTTAGGTGTCCCCTTGGCTCCAGACAAAATGGTGGGGCCAGCCAGCAGCATCACCTACTTAGAGATCCTGCTGGACTCCATGGCAGAAGTTTCGCGTCTACCTGAAGACAAGCTGGCTGGGATCAAGCAGAAGCTGCTGCTCCTCCTGGAAAAGGAAAAAGCCTCCCTGAAGGAAGTCCAGTCCCTACTAGGCCACCTCAACTTTGCATGCAGAGTGGTGGCCCCGGGCAGGGCCTTCTGCAGTAGACTGGCTAGAATCACCACGGGCATCAAGTCCCCTAACCACTGCATTTGGCTCACAAAGGGGGTAAAGGAAGATCTGAGGGTGTGGCTTAGATTCTTGGAGGGGTACAATGGGGTCACATTCTGGCAGGCGGAGGTGGCACTTAGGGCTGGGTTTCAAGTCCACTCGGACACAGCGGGGGGTTTGGGGTTTGGGATATTCTTTAATGGGCACTGGTGCACACAGCCTTGGCCTCCTGCCTGGAGGGAATCCGATATTATACGTGACCTAACTTTTCTAGAATTTTTTCCTATATTAGAAGCTGTTTATCTTTGGAGAAACAAGTTCTGAGACAAGTGGGTTTGCTTTTGGTGCGACAACCAGGCGGTGGTCTGTATCATTAACTCACAATCCTCTAACTCTGACAGGGTCATGCGACTCATCAGGGAATTTGTTCTGGTCTGCCTGGCAGCTAACATTTCTTTCACTGCACGCCACGTCCCAGGTGTGGATAACGAAATTGCGGATGCATTGTCTCAATTCCAGGAGAACGAGAGGTCCTCCACTACATCAGGTCATTAAGGGAGAATGGACTGGCCCCCAGAACTATTTCTCTTCACCTGGCAGCCATCTCCTTTTTCAGTAAGGCTGCGGGACATGGTGATCCATGCGACAATTTCTTGGTCTGTAAGGCAGTCGAAGGGTGGCATCGTATGGAAGGAAGCAAGCAGGACACATGTAGACCAGTTTCTTATGGACTTCTATGCAACCTCATTGCCACCCTGCCCACTATATGTCGATCCAGGTATGAAACTCTACTGTTTCACTCTGCCTTTTCAGTTGCTTTCTTTGCAGCATTGCACATTGGGTAGCTGGTCTGCAGATTCAAGGCATCCAGGGCTGGGCGAACTCTTCAGTGGTCAGATGTTGAACTGGGAGAAGGGGTCCTACAACTACGGTTCCGGCGGTCCAAGAACAACCAGCGTGGATGGGGGGGCCTTCATCCAGCTACGAACACTGGAGGGATCTCCGGCCTGCCCAGTGCACCTCATGCAACAATACCTCAAGCAGCATACAGATGTCCCTGGCCCCCTGTTCATCCACAAAGACCTTTCCTCTTTGACCTGCTTCCAGTTTGTCAGTGTTCTTCGAGCCACTCTAAGATACCTTGGATGCCCAGCAGAAGACTTCAACGGGCACTCCTTCTGGATCGGCGCAGCTACAACAGTGGCAGCAGAAGGCATGATGGCTACGGACATCCAGCACCTGGGTAGATGGCGGTCCAGAGCTTACTCTGCTTACATCCGTCCGGAACTCGATCTGCTCCACTGCTAGGTCCAGCGGCAGATCCCTTCAGGGAGGAGGTATTTCCCTTTGCTGATAGCTGTAGGGTTGGCGGAAGCTGAGCGGGGGTAAGCACTTGGCTTTGTTGGTGGTGGGCATGGGTTCTGTTCTCATCTGGGGGGCTGGGAGTCCCCAGCTGGCCCAGGGCAGGCTTGCCGGGACCAGGTTCTGGATCATTCCTGGGTCATCCCCCCCCGGGGAGGCTACAGGTCACGTGGATCCATCATGTGAACGGATCACATGAACCTTCTGGGACTGGTCACGTGACTGGTCATGTGACATGGTCATATGGCCAGGCACATGATCAGACATGTGATCAGTCACGTGACCTAGACACCAGGTCCGCCTACCAGGGGTGGGCCCATGCCTGGTGTCAGAACAAGGAGAGAGCTCTCACCTTGCTCTGTGGTTCCCATGCCCAGACCAACCTCTAACAACTATCACCAAACAGAAAGTTGTGGCCTTTCTGCCAACTATCCTTTTACCTTATCACTTGTAATAAATTTATCTTGTGACTGTTATTTTGTGGTGTCTCTTTGAGGGCAGGGCTCGGGGGAGCAGGGGCAACATGTCACTCGGTTGCAAGCCAGCTGCCCGGGAGGGACTTACCAGCGGCCACATTTGCAGCCGGTGACGACCCGGCTCCCGGACCTGCCCACGTGGCCGGCATGGGTGCTGCCATGCTGGCCTACATCCTCTTCCCAGCTTGCTCCGGCAGGCTGGGAAGAGGATCAGAAGCCACCCAATCGGGAGGAGGCTGCTCTCACCCGATTGACTGGCTTAGCCAACCCCCAGCCAATGAGGGCCGTCGCCCCAGCGCGGGCACTGATCAGCCGGGAGGCAGGGCTAGTCCCCAGCGTGGTCCGCCAGCTGGGAATAAATTCCCGGCGAGCCTGCTGTCTCAGCCAGTTGGCTCTTGAGAGCCGAAGACCCGCCCTCCCTCCCTTAGTTAGATGTTCTATGTATTAGTTAGATTTGTTTATCACTTTAATTGTAACTATCTCCTTTGTCACAACTTTCTGGTGGGGCGGTGGGCATGGGTTCTGTTCTCGTCTGGGGGGCTGGGAGTCCCCAGATGGCCCGGGGCAGGCTTGCCAGACCAGGTTCAGGATCATTCCTGGGTCACTCCCACCCCGGGGAGGCTATAGGTCACATGGATCCATCATGTGAATGGATCACGTGAACCTTCTGGGACCGGCCACGTGACCGGTCACGTGGCATGGTCATACGGCCAGACACGTGATCGGCCACGTGATCAGTCACGTGACCTAGACACTGGGTCTGCCTACCAGGGGCGGGCCTACACCTGGTGTTGGAGCAAGGAGAGGGCTCTCACCTTGCTCTGTAGTTCCCATGCCCAGACCAACCTCTAACAACTATCACCAAACAGAAAGTTGTGGCATTTCTGTCAACTATCCTTTTACCTTATCACCTGTAATAAATTTATCTTGTGACTGTTAATTTGTGGTGTCTCTTTGAGGGCAGGGCTTGGGGGAGCAGGGGCAACATGTCACTCAGTCGCAAATGTGACTGCCTCACTATACAACCCTAATTCTGGGTTTTACATTAGGAAAGTCTTTACACCACAAGCTTGGTAGATAGAAATGTTTTGCATTTACATTAGGGAGTGTTGTCATGTGAGCCTGTGGAGATTATCAGACGCACGGGAATGTGCCAAAAAATCATGTTCCCAACCATGTCAGAAGATCGTGAAAAGAACAGAAAGGTTGACCTTATCCTTTTACCGTTCCAGGGGCGTAGCACTGCTGTGGATGAGGCTTCCCTTTTGTACTGATGGGAAGAAACCACTGATTTTTTTTTAAAATGCTACACCCAGAATGCTGGAGGATGTCATTGTCTGGTAAGGTCTCCCCTTCCTGTTCTTGTAGTGATCTTCTGACATGGTTTTTGCCATGTCTAATAATCTCCTTAATTGCCTAACATAGATCTAAAGCTTTTGCTTTTAAAGTTATGTAGTGCAGGGACAGATATTTTAGGAGATGTCCTATGCACCTTTGCATTAATTTAATAGAGGACCCATCTATACGAGTGAGGGGGGGGACAGAGCACCTTGTAGTAACGGCATTTTGCAGCAGCAGTGACTTCTCTTGATGGTGGTTTTGTCCCCAGAAGCCCCCAGAAGCTTTGCATGCCAGATGGTCGCCATGAGTGATTAACTCGCGTTAGCTCTTTGCCACTGCCAAACTTTTTTAAAGAAAAAAAACATTGCCTAAGGCACGCTGGAGCAATAGAGCATTTTTTTTAATTAAAAGGATAGCAAAACAAACAAACAAACAAAAAGCCCACCCCGTTTATTGCCTTAGTGATTGCTCGCTAAGGCAAAAATCCAACATGGCAGCAGCAGGTGCTTGCTGTGCTAGCAAGCCCCACCCCCCGAGCTTGCCCAGCCAATCAGCTTTGCACTTCCTCTCATATGGGGAAGTGATTCCAAGTGAATCGCTTGTCCTAACAAGCAGTAATGTGCACCCCCTTCACTGTTTTTAAAAACTATGGGAAAAGCCACAAAAGCTTTTCCTGTGTTGTTTTTGCTGTTTTGGAGCCCCTCCTTCTGAATAGTGTGGATTGGTGTGGGATCCCATTTAGATAGGTAGGATTTCCAGTTAATTCCATGAGGGTTTATTTTGACCATTTAGACAATCTGAGAGTCTTGCATATTTTCCCCTTTGTTTAACTTATTAATAGGCATTATTCATTTTTATTTACTCAGTTTTGTAATATTTCATTTATTATTTTACCATGGTTTCATGGTAGTCAGACTGTTACCTGATCCAGTTCATTGTTGTGATTTTAATGCAATGTGTTCTCTGTAACAACATACCTTGCAAGCAGACACAATTAATAATGGTTTTACTGCCAACCTTAAAAATAGTTGTGGGTCCCTGCTATTGCTAACTATGAAAGGAAGGGAGAATTTGTGGAAATATGTGGTATAGGATAGGACACCTGTTTGTGAATATGGCAATGTGTTTCACACACCATACTTTTAGTTTGGAGGTCAGGTCAGAGTGGCTTCAGTGTGACCTCTGCATAATGTGTAACACAGAAAGAGTTCCATGATGGAAGCTTTGATCTTCTAGACTTGGGTTTCTCAACCATGGCCCACCAGAATCCTAGGATGCTGGCATAGGTCACTGAAGGTTCTACATGGGATTGTGATTGGGGAAAAACAAAATAAGCTATAGGTATAATATTTTTTGTGCAGGGGTTTCCTGAGACCTAAAAATCATTTCACAATATGTCTAATTCTCATTGTAAGTGCATATTTTTCAAAAATGAAAAAGAATCTGCATCTCTAGAGAGGATTTTGTAGCCAGAGATGAGCCAGGTGAATTAGCCAGATTCAGCAGTGTAAATTTCTCTGCTTCAGCTTTTCCCTAGTGATACTTTTACATAAGCAAATAGATTCTAGTCTTGCTAGTTTAATGAGTGCTAAAGTGAGAAAGATAAAATAAACCCTGATACCAAATGTCAGCAGGGTAACATCTGACAGAATGTTGATGTCTGCGTGGCTGAGCAATAAAGCAAACCTGTCCTTCAGTCCAAAACCTATGTACCAAGAAGCAAAAGCCACTGATTTTAAACAATGACAAAATATCTAGTGATTTATAATTTATTTAATTATACTATGAATGTTCTCCACAAAGGAAGTTAGTAAGGCAACATGATCTGCTGAGTTTCTCACTTTCAAACACATGAAGAACTCTAACATACACCCCATAAGGTGGTGGGGAAAGAAACAGTTCTAGTGATAGGTTGGGGGTAGAAAAACGAATTCTACTTCTGTTTATAAAAGCACACTAGATATAATATTTCCCAGCAAGAATGACTAATTGGATATTGCTGGGGATTAAACTGAGAATTTCCAAAGGAAACACTAAAATGTCAATCATCATGAACTCCTCCTTAATATTAAAGAACATGTTTTGTTCAATTAAAATATCTCCTGGGTAGTAGTCATATTATTAAAAAGGTATTTTTCCTCTTAGGTCACCATAAATTGACAGTTGACTTAGGCGCACGTGCATACATACACACACACACACACACAGAGAGAGATATCTACACCAGGTATCATTTGCAACATGTTATTGTTAAGAGGGGGGGAAAAAAACAGCAATAATAATGGGCAGAATAGAGAATGATTGAATATGTGCCAAGAAAGTTGGGATTTTTTCCTTACCTCTACAGGGGAAAATACATAATGTGGAAATTCCCAGAGATAACATGTTAGTGAAAAAAAAGGATATGTGCATGTGTATTTTAGAGTGGGCACACTGTGTTTTACAGTTTGACACACTGTGCTTTACAGTTTGATGAAAAATGATAGAATTTGAGGATTCCCTTCTCTTGCCACCATACCTCAAAACTATAGATCTATCCTAAATAAAATAAAAGGCACTTACAAGTTATAGTTAAAATGCAATTGAATGATCCACAGAACGAAAACAATTTTAAAACAAACTATTAAAAGACAAAAATGAACAAAACAGCACTTCCATTTAAAATCCCTTGCAGTCAATCCCTCAAAGCCTATAAGAACAGTTATCTTTTTCACTTGCCTACAGAAGAAGAACAGCAAAAAGGAGCACATTCTTACCACCCTAGGCAGGGAATTCCAGAGCTTTGGAGCAACCACCAAGAAGACCCTCTCCCCCTTTCTTACCAAACATGCCTGAAAAGTGGGTGGGACTGAGATAAGGGCCACTTCTAAAGATCTTAGAGCAGGCTTGTATAGTAAGATATGGTGCTTCTGATAGATAAAATGTTGATATCTAGATAGATAAAATGAACAACAATTATTTAAAAGTGACTCCCCAGTTTCTGAATATACTGCCTACTCTACACCTAGCTGAAACCATTGTGTGTCCTTGACAATTCTCTCTCTCTCTCTCTCTGGCTTTTCTTTGCAAACGAAGATTCAGGAAGGACTCATCCCGCTCTTTCTGCAAGCGTGCTGATGACTAAAAAGGCCAATCTGAGATAAACAAGTCCGGTTGCAAAAAGCACATCAGAAGGTCTTTTTCGGTGATGTTTCCAGGTTGTGATTCTTTCTGTGTTGTCATTCTCTTCAAGACTTGTTTGGCGTGAATTCTCAAATAAGGCTGCAGCATTGTGGATAATGTGTCTCCATGCCTCCCAATGTGAGGCCAGGGCGGACCATTGTTGGTGATCAATTTGGCCAAGCCTGAGATGTTGTTTCAGGGAGTCCTTGTATCATTTTTGTTTTTGTTTTGGAACACCCCTCTTACGCTGACCCATGGCGAGTTCACCATAGAGTACTATTTTTGGGAGGCCATGGTCCTTCATCCTAGAAACGTGCCCTGCCCAGCACAGCTGTGTTCTCAATTTCATGGCCTCAATGCTGGTGATCCCTGCTTGCTCAAGGACAGCAACATTCGTCACATAGTCAGTCCAGTGTATATTTAGGATTGTGCATATACAACGCTGATGAAAGTGTTTGAGGAGTTGTAAGTGTTGGCAATAGGTGACCCATGTTTCAGACCCATAAAGGAGAATAGACAGTACGAGCCTTGAAAATAGAATCCTTCCATATTTGTCTTCCAAGCTAGATGTGTAAGTGACTTACAGAATAGCACATGCTGTCTTCAGCATACCACCTAGGAATTTTTTTTTGTAGGGAGGAATCACAACTAAGTTTGTGTGTGTCCAAGAACTTCTGGAAATGTCATGCTGGTATCCTACTTAGGAAGCTACAGTACTTTTCTAGGAAACTAGGATTTGTAGCTGTACATTTATGCAATGTGTGAAATATCAATTTCCAAAGCAAATCATTTCTACCAAATTGCTTCTGAAGCTTAAAAAAAGAGAGAATATTGAAGAGCAATCAGAAGATGCAGATTCATAAGGAAATAGGGATAGGACATAATCACCACTGTACCTCAAACTGTCAATGCTACTGCTTTGCTTTGTTATTGTTGTGTGCCTTCAAGTCATTTCTGACTTATGGCAACTGTAAGACAAACCTATCATAGGGTTTTCTTAGCCAGATTTGTTCAGAGGGAACCTTTGCCTTCCTCTGAGGCTTAGAGAGTTGACTTGCCCAAGGTCACCCAGTGGGTTTCCATGGCTGAGTGGGGATTCAAACCCTGGTCTCCAGAGTCATAGTCCAACACTCAAACCACTACACTACACTGGCTCTCACTGTTTTCCTACAAACACATTATCAAAGTTGTTTCTAACAAACACAAATAATAAGATTGGCAAATACCATGAAAATGTGTTTCCACAATGTCCTCAGTCAAAGAGTTCCGCATACTTCATAACATTTAACATAACGAGACCATCAAATTCTTAGAGCACTTTGTCCCTCCCATATGACGCCTCTGTGTGGGATGCTGACCCCCATTATCAGTCATGGAAAAACTCCTTTTGTCTGTGACATCAGGCTCACAATATCTGATAGATGTAAAAGGCTGTTCCATCATGGAATGTCAAACTATAGCAATGTAAATGAGTGAGAATTCACCCAATTAAGGGTGAGAATTTATGTTGTCTCATTGAAATACAGTGTAACATTCTTCTTCAACAAAGTTACCTTTAACACTTTTTAGTGTAAGTTAAAATAAGTGATTCTCATTGCCTTTGAGCAGCAAACTGAGACACATTAAGACTCAGATATCATGGAACAGATCAAGAGGATAGATGTCCTGAGGAAAGCAAACAAAAAGAAGGAAAGAAAATCAGCCATGAGCATGACAATGACTCAGACATAGAGTGAAAATTGTCATGACTGCTAGCTAGGGTATGTTCAATCTTATTTTCATGTAGGGTTGACTATATCATTAGGAAGACAGAGACAGCCACTTCAAGCAGGCAGTATATATCGAAAGGCAGAGAGTGGTGAAGAGGTGTTGGAGGACAGAGATCTGAACATCACATGATCCACCATGGGTCTTAAGTTATCTCCATGCATTAGATGTATCTTTTAAATGGCACATGCTACCATACTACCTGGAACACATTCACTCTCTTATTTTGGGGTTGGGCCTGTATAGTACTTGAACAGGAGACCACCAGGTAGGGTCAGAAAAGAATTCTGCCTCGAACTCAGAAGAGCTGTTGCTAGTCAGAGTTCACAATACTGGGCTAGATGTACCAATGGTCTGACTCATCAAGCCATGCTATCCTTCTGGGCTGAGTCTCTGGGATGGGACTTGTGAACCCTGTTTTATAGTGGTTCTGGTCCTTTCTGGAGGGTGAATTCAGAAGGTGTTGCTGGGGGATTCCATTCATTGGCTCATGGCTTCCTCGGGACTTGGTTCTGTCCCCATGCACAGACATGAAACTGACATGAAACTGCTGAGACAAGTTACCTGGAGTGTTGGGGTTTGGTACCACTAATATGCTGATAAGACCCAACTCTATCTCTCCTTCCCATCTAATTCCAAGGAAGCTGTTTCAGTGCTGAACCAGTGTCTGCTGTCAGTAATGGACTGGGCAAAGGTGAATAAATTGAAGCATAATCCAGACAAGACAGAAGTGCTTCTGGTTAAGGATTTAACCTGTCTTGGATGGAGTTTCACTGCTCCTGAAATCTCAGATTCACTGCTTGGATGTCTCTGGCTTTTCTTTGCAAATTAAGACTCAGGAAGGACTTGGATGTAATCCTGGACTAAACCCTGAACATTGATGCACAACTTTCAGTCATGATGAACAGTGCATTTATGTTATTAAGACCTATGTGCCAACTCTTTAAGAAGTCAAGTCTGGCTGGAGTGGTACATTCCTTGATTACAAACCATTTGAACTACTGTAACATGCTATGTGGGGCTGCCCTTGGAAATTGCTTGCAAACATCAGAGGGTCCAAAATGCTGTGGCCAAAATGCTTACTGGAGCCAGTTAGACTGAACATATAACTGTGAAGTCGAAGGCTTTCATGGCCGGCATCCATAGATTTTCCTTGGTTTTTTGGGTGGCTGTGAGGCCATGTTCTGGAATAGTTTCTTTCTGATGTTTTGCCTGCATCTGTGGCTGGCATCCTCAGAAAAATGCCAGCCACAGATGTGGGCAAAATGTCAGAAAGAAACTATTCCAGAACATGGCCTCACAGCCTGGAAAAAAATACAAAACAAAACAAGGAAAATCTATGAACATATAACTCTCTATAACAGCTTCACTGGCTACTGTTTCATTTCTAGGCACAATTTAAAGTGCTGGCTATGACCTATAAATTCCTATATGGCTTAGCTCCAGACTATCTGAAAAATCATATCTACCTATACAAACCTTGAGGAGGACTTTGTCTCAGTCCCAACACCTTCATAGACACATCTGGTTAGAATGCGAGAGAAAGCTTTCTCAGTGGCTACTCCCAGCCTGTGGAATTCCCTTCCACGGGAGACTAGGCTGGCCTTCTCTTCACTCTCCTTTCTGGCAGGCAAAGACCTTTTTATTTTAACAGGCATTTAATAATTAATTGGTTACAAGGAGACATTTTTATCAGTGTGGTGGTGTATTTTTAGTATTATTGCTTTGTTTTCTAAAGGATTTTATGCTATTTAAAAATCAATGGTGCTTTAATATGACGTTTTAATGCACTGTGTTGTAACTTTTATTCTTGTCAAGATTTTAGCTTATTTAGCCTTTGTAAGCTGCTTTGGGTCCCATGCAGGGAAAAAAAGCAGCATATGGAAAAAATGTGAGTGAGTGAGTTAGTAAACATTTCATCAATGGAGAGAATGTATGCATTAAAATGTGTACCAAAAAAAAACCCACCATGCAATCTTTTAATATGCAAAAAAAATAGTTCATTAATTTTCTTGTGCTAAGGAAAAAATAACATAAATATTACAACTTGATTAAAGAAAGGATGGAGCAAAAAATGTAAGTGGATTTGGTAGAAACACAAAAAAAATCAAGACGCAAGAGGTTTTTCCCATTTGAAAATCCTGAATAAGATCTCTAACTTGAATTACCACAGTCTAGGTATATCTTTCAAACGAGGCAACAGAGGTAGAAGTAGGATCAGTATTTCTGTGAAACGGTATGAAAAAAAGATGTGAAGGTGTTTGACTGCAGGCCAGCAAAGCCAACAATCTAAAGATGGAGCTTGGACATCTGGAGAGAGTGCTTGCTGATCTCCTCAGACTAACTTCTCTTTGAGGCAGCTTTAGCCAGACTTTAGCCATCTTTATAATTGCTGCTAGATTGCATGGAGATGAGACACTGACCCTGCTTAGCTCCAATAGCTCTGAAGTTTAAGCAGTTGGGATAAAAAAAGGCACCCTGCCCCACTCAGTTGAGTGACATTTCAACTCTTGGTTAGAGACCAGGCTTTGGAATAGCATGTGAAAAAGAGATGAAGATGAATTCTTTCTCTTGTAATAAGAAAGAGACTGTATCAGGAGAGCTGAAACACAAAGAATACAGTAGAGTATAGTGAAGAAACTACTGTTCCTCACTGAAGGATTTTCATTCCTCTCCAATAACAATAGCACTTCTATTTCTATACCACTTATCAGTGCCAAAGCACTCCCTAAGCAGTTTACAACATGTAAACTAATTTCCCCCAACAAGCTGAGTCCTCGTTTTACTGACCTACAGAAGGATGGAAGGCTGAGTCAACCTTGGAGCCCTGTAGGATTGAACACACAATGTTGTGGCTGTGGTACTGACATTTAACCACTGTGCCACCAGGGCTCCAATCTTATGGGATGCTTGCCAGATACTTAGGGCACTCATCCTGAAAATGTTCTCGCCTGTACTATCTAATGGAGAGAAGGTACCAGCACAGAACTTTACAGAGGAAAGCATTAACGGAGAATGCTTTCCTATGTAAAATTTATGCCAGTGGGGGAAAACGAGATATGACAATTTCAGATGCCAAGAGCATTTAGAAAAGAAGAGCCAAGATAATTAAATATATACCGGAAGAGATAAAACTTTAATTTAGAAAAGATGTTTGTTTTTAAAAAAAAAACTCAGTTGCATTTTCTAGTAGCTGTGTAGCTTTGCCTATCAGATCTGTATTGAGCTTATCTACACCATGTAAGAGCCCATTTCATGCAAAATCCTGCCTGCTGCTATGAAGCATTTATGAGTCACAACGCTTAAATAGTTTTTAGTTTAACAGTGTTGTATAAGATCACACCAATTAATATATTCTAAGGCAGGAACCGAAGAAGCAAACTACAAAGCTCTGATGCTCAGTAATTGCTGTAGGTGTGATCATCATTATGAAGAAATGAATGTGATAAATGAATATGTAGCTTATTTAGATTTATTCAGATTTGCAGAGAAGATACAGTGTTGACTGCTGAAGAATGAAATGCTACTGTTGGGGAGAGAAGAAAGAAATTCACTGAAATAACAGTTTGCAAAATATCAGAGACAGATATAAAAACAAAACCACAATTTTACAGATGATCATTCTGGGTGACAAAATTGCTAAGTGAAACAGATGTCTTTTCCTTTCTCGGCTTGGCTGACATAAATCGCAGATGCCCATTAGCCAAAGGAAGTGTGAGAACATTTTACGCTGTAAGACAGAAAATGAGAACTTTGCGGTTAGTTTTTGGGTGATAGTGGTTGTGGTGATGATGATGATTTGTCAGTTTTATTGGAGTGAAAAGAACTAAGATACCTTCTAAAACTAGGACAGTTTGTGAAAGTGGATTATTTTCTATATGTATGTGCCTTCAAGTCACCCATCAACTTATGGCAACCCCATGAATTTTCATAAGGTTTTCTTAGGCAAGGACTACTCAGAGTGGTTTTGCCAGTACCTTCCTCTACTGTACTCCAATAATTATATACCTCTAGGATTATATAATATATAATTGCGTGGCTAGGTGCAATTGGGTCCTCCCCCTTCACCTCTACCCCCCAAAAAGACACAGACACAAGGATACATTTCAGAAATATATTGAGATATAAGTGGAAGGAATATAAAGTAGAATGTTGGCAGAAAATGGCCGCAACTTTCTTTGATGACAGCTGTTTAAGTTGGCGCATGAGCATGGGTTGGAATCCAAGCATCAACCAACCCAACAGTTTGGCCAATGAATTCCCTGTCGGCCCTGTTGCTGACAATCGAATGCCCCCAAGGGGGAGGAGTCACCACAGGCCCCTGACTGCCTGCCCACTATGCTCCTCCCCTATGGGCAACCAGGTCACATGATCCAGAACAATGTTAAGGGGAGAAAGTCCAGACTTCTCACCCCAAAGTGGCTTGCTTATCCTGAACCTCTTCCAGGGATCTTGAACTTGGCATTGAACCTGAACTTGACGGAGACCTCTGTACCCCACAGTTTTGGATCAGAACCCCTGCCAACTGCCACAAAAGATAAGCCTTCCCAACAATGCTTATCTTCCGCCAACCCCGCAGCTGCCACCAAAGACCATCTGAGTGGAGAGACACCCTCAACCTGACCTAACCAACTGGGATGTTGAGTTCTGGGCAAATGTACGTGCCCTGGATTGCCACCTGCCCAGATGCTGAATGTCATGCCCCAGCAAGCCCTCCATTGCTGCCATAGTTGCAGCACCTATTGGAAATGAGTGCCCACCATATTCGTCCATTGGCAAGCCCAAGTGCCGCAACATGGCCCGGAACAAGCTTATGAATTGGTAACGAGTCAATGGTGCTGAGTCCTTGTGGATAAACAACGCGCCGGGCACATCAGGGCGCACCTTCAGGAACTTCCTCATGAGGATCACAGGGCATGCCGAAGATGGGCCCAGGCTTTGCAGCTGCAGAGATGCCCCCTTTCCACACTGGTCACATTTGGAGCACCAGATCTGTATGGAAAGTGCTTGCCATTCCAAGGAGACATCTCTCCTTTGGAGCACCCGTCTGGTCCTATCTGTCCTGGACTTGCACACCAGTTCACTGGTGTTCAGGGCAGCAAAGAAGGCAGTGGTGAAGGCCATGTGAAACAGCAGAAGCTCGTATGTGGACTGGCAGACTTTGCTGAGTACTCCCAACATCCTGTGCAGCAGGCCAAATAACACAGGTCTGCAAACATCCTCTCTGTGATGCTCCAAACAAAGCCTGCCCTCCGCCATATTGCAGATCAGGAAAGTGGCGGATGGATCACGATTACCAGCTACCTTGTTGAAAAAGGCAATGCCCAATAGGTGCAGGAATATAGATTGAGGTGCCAAACCCTTCTCTCTGAGGGATGCTATGTAGTGAAGTATGTCCCTCTCTGGAGCCAGCCAGGAAGCTCCATAGCCCTCAAAGTTGAGGTGTCCCAAGAGAGACTGCACTTCCTTGAGAGTTGCTTTGTCCTTCAAGAGAAGGTATCTTTTAAAACTAGGACAGTTTGTGAAAGTGGATTACTTCTCTGTATGTATGTGCCTTCAAGTCACCCATCAATTTATGACAACCCAATGAATTTTCATAAGGTTTTCTTAGACAAGAACTACTCAGAGTGGTTTTGCCAGTACCTTCCTCTACTGTACTCCAATAATTATATACCTCTAGGATTATTTCTAGAGGTATATAATTATCAGTGTACTCATAATAAGTAAATATAAGAGGTGGCAGTATTGTTAGTATAAACCATCAGCAACATTATTAGTGTCGTCATCATAGTCCACATTAGTAAATGATTAAAAAAAATTATGGTGAGATCTTCCTCTTAAAATCTCCTAGACAAGGCTTCTGAGTTGCTAAACTGTTGCAGGCACCATGATTTCTGGGGAAGGGGTTGTTATCTGCTTTCTTTGTAGGAGCAAAATAAGTGGTTGTTCTATTAAATAGGAGAGGAGGATGTCACAAAAGGATGTCACAAAGAGACTGGATTATAGCCAGCCAGATATTTTCCCTAAACATTTTCAAATCAAAAGCAGGAGAGTACGTAGCCAGGGAAGACTAGATATTTAGTACAACAGGGTGAGGCAGCACCCATATCATGTTATACTAAGGAGGTGGTGGGGAACCAGCACCACCCACTAGCCTCAGTCAGAATGGCCAGTGTCCTGGGAAGCTGAAAGTTTTAGTTCAACCACATTTGGGGGTATGAAGGCCCCCATCTATGTATTGGGGCAAATGCATTGCTTTGAAAGTTACTCTTAAGAGGAAGCAATATAATGACACAATAAAACTATCCATAACTGAGTAGTGGCAGGAAGTGATTCAGAGCATCATTCTGTCATTAATAAATTATGGATAGTTTTAGCATGTCATTCCTTTTGGGCTTATCTCCACTAACCAGAATACGATGGTTCCCTACTGGAATATCCTGGCTGTGGAGGTGGTCTGTTCCCATTACCTTCAGAAAATGGACTGGAGTCCAAACAGGATGCTGGCCCGCCGCTCAAGCTATTGCCACTATTTTCTCACTAACATAGACATCAGGTAGGGGTCTTGCAACATATTACTGCAGGCCCCCTGCATGTGACCAGCCTCAGGACTTTATCAGACCACCCTCTGTTATGGTGTAGCCCCCCTCCTTCACTGTGTAATCCAGTTTTGCAGGGAAGGGAAGGAAGCTCCCAAGTTGTTGTTTTTTTTTTATTCAATTTCACTTCAGCAGTCTGCCACCATTCCTTAATTTAATGAATTGTGAAATGTGATTACAAGGAGACAATCACATTGTTACTTTAAATTTCCATGCTTAGATGAGGGTTATCATTACCCCTCCCTCTCTAGCCCAAGATAGCTGACTGAAAGGTGTGTGAGGCAAGTTTATGGAAAAAGAGAGAAAACTTTATTTCTATTTCCAAGCACTTAAGTACTTAGCATGGAGGGAAATCTCTCCTCCAGGTTCTCAGTTTAAGGCTACATGAAATACATTCAGTCATAGGGTTAAAATAAATCATAAAAACTAATGCATGCTAACTAGACATTCCCTAAACTAAGAAAATATAACTCGCCGTTTATGAAGTCCATAGTAGTCAATCTCTGTGATGGAATTCAGAGTCATTGGAAGTCTCTTCCTTAGACTTCATGGTATCATTTGGGCTCTTTGATGTTATAGAGCCATGTTTGAGGTCACTCCTCCAACCTCAGTGTCATGTGTGTTTCTCTTGCAGGCTCAACCATGTGTGTTTCTCAAACAAAGGATTTCAGAACTCAAAACTCCATTGTTCAAATCTGATTGGTTCTGCATTGCCAGATCTGATTGGCTCTCCAGTCAGGTGATGTGATGTCATGTTTAGGTAATGAGGTTCCCACCCTCTACTATATCTGTTGCTATGGAAGGAAGGAGTGGAATTTTCCAGATGTTATCTGAAGGCTTTGCAGATGAACTCACCACGATGGATTTGAGCACTCCGTCGTGACACACACCCCCAAATCTCAGATGGTCTGGAACACTTTTATTTATTTATTATTTAGTTATTTAGTTATTTATACCCCGCTCTTCAGCCACAAGGCTATCAGAGCGGCTTACAAATTGTTTTAAGCAATAGCTATTTACACATCTACACTGCATTAAGCAGTTTCCAATGTGTGTTAGCTAAGTACCCCCCACAAGCTGGGTACTCAACTTACCGACCTACGAAAGGATGGAAAGCTGAGTGAACCTTAGAGCCTGCTGGAATCGAACTAGCAACGTGGTGGCTTGCAGTACTGGCATTTAACCACTGTGCCACCAGAACACTGAAAGTAGGACCAAACTGGCTGGGATTTCCTCCTGTTAACTACGTAAAAAGAGGTTAAACATGTAAGAAAATCAAACAGTACAGTGAAATCATAAGCACAGACAGTATGTAACAGTGCCCTTCCCTACCCTCCCACCAGTCCCTTGAGTGAGAGAGAGAGTCAGCAACTGTGTTGGAGGTGCCTGCAACATGCTGAATATCAAAGTCAAAGTTTTGCATAACATTTCTTTCCCACCATATTTTTATGCCTTTTTTCCCCCAGCAAAAGAACCCTTCCTATCAGACCTATCTTAAGGTAGCATGAAAAGGCAGCCCCAGCACTGATGGAGCATGAATGGAGCTCTGTTCACTTGTGCACTTGTGATCTCACAGAGAAGATGCAAGCACGGTAAATTTTAAAAATACACCAAAAGAAAGACCAAAAATGTACACCCAAGCACAGAAACACACTTTAAAACTTAAAAATGAACATGAGGGGGTTCATAAAAAGAGTGCCCCTACCTGGTTTTCGCAATCTCACCCAGAAGGGTTGTGTCCATTGACACTGTATTCACATGAGCAGAATGGTGCGAGGTTTCAAACACTGGCAATACTGGCAAAAAAGCGCCATGGGAGATCTATTGAGGGCTTGGCCCATCAATAAAAGAGAATGACTTTTTGACAAGACAAAATCACAAAAGGACAATGTCATCTGATATGCATGCCCTTTCACGTTCATTAGATATTGTTATGATACCATATTTGCCACATCTGATAAAGTCCCAAGTCATATGCTGCAGGACCCCTGCCTGGCTTCTGGGAGAGCCAGGGATCTGGCGGTGACAGCGGGAAGTGTCACTCTAGGATGGGCTCCTGCGGACACATGGGGCCTGAACCAGTGGAAATGGAGTAAATCAGGTATTTTCTTAAAATGCAGTAAAGGGATCTATCCTGGCTTACCCCCATTCCAACCTCATATCTGCCCCAGGGCTCATCTGGACTGCCCAGATGCAGATAAGGGTAAATTCCCTGCATCATTTGGACTACATGGCTTTGGAACAACGGCAAGCTCGGGTATTTGGCCAGGGTGGACAAGCCCTTCATTCATTTTAAAAGTAAGTCTCCACAAATAACTTTACACAAATATAAACACTTACCTGGACAAAGACACAAAATCTTTGCTATTACCCACTGCCTTTAAACTGGGACTGCACAAGTTCTGACCCACAAATGTTAAAACAGTACCAATCTGCAAATGTATCTACCAAGGAAGGATATCATCATGTACAGCAAGGTAGAGATAGCTGCCTCTTTCAATAGATGTGTGAGTGATAGGTACTAGTGGTGAGCTCTAGTAAAACAGAGCTTTGTGTGCCCTGTTGTGTCCAACATTTCCTGAACTAGCCTTCTGCTATTGGTGTGATGAAGAATATTATCTTTCCACTATTGTTGATGGAAAATTCAAATGTCACTACAGCTGCTGCCACACTGCAGAAATAATGCAGTTTGACAGTGGTGTAACTGCCATCACTCCATACTATGGAATCCTAGGTTTTGTAGTTTGTGGCACCAGAGCTCTCTGTCAGAGAAGGCTAAATATCTCACAAAACTACAGATCCCAAAATTTAATAGTGTTGAGCTGTGGCAGTTAAAGCAGCGTCAAACTGCATTATTTCTGCAGTGTGGCAGCAACTTATGGCACCTTCTGACTTAGACTGAGGGGTGGAACATTTTTCTTTTACTCAGGCAGAAAAACAACTTGGGCTCCTTCCTGCTATAGTATTTGGTGAATGCACAGGTACCATGGGCCTCAGGCATGTGTTAACATTGTATTTATGCTTATCATCTTAATGATAAAGATGTGAAGATTTGTGAAGCCTGAATGTCACTCTGAAAAAGATTTTGCACAGTGGGTGAAACTAATTCCTTTATCTTTAGCTAACAGGGATAGCAGACTAACAAAAAAGAGAGATGTAAAAAAAGAGAGGATTCACCTGAAAGTAATGACTCAGATTTACCTCTAAGGCCTTTTCCAGGTGGGCTAGTTACCCCATCTTGCCCCCATCTTGGAGCCCTGCAATCCTAGTGATGCAGGGCTTTTGCCCTATTCTGCCCCCAGGCAGACATGATAATGCCCAGGCAAAAGACAGGGTAAAGCCTGATAAAACATTTTAGCAAAATAAGACAGGGAAAACCGTCTCATTTTGGAAAAACTGATCAGGCCCAACATGACCACAGGAGCCCATACCAGCATGCTGCCCATCACCACAGTTGCCATCCATATCACTCTGTCTGAATCCAGGAAGCAGACCCACAGCATGTGACCAAGGGGGCCTTGATCACATGGCAGGGGTCCCCTTCCTGGCTTCAGAGAATGTGGCACGGATGGAAGCAGTGGCAGCTGTGGAGATAGGCCAGCATGGTGGTCTGGAGTTCATCCCATTTCATTCAGGTATTGGGGGTAGAGCAGGCCTCATCTGGGGCCAGAATATGCTGGTAGGAAAACAGCATATGCTGGCCAGTGTAGACAAGGCCTATGTCACAGATGAAAATGGGGATGAGTATGGTCAAGCAACATCAGAGTGTGACCAAATAGAAAAAAAAATATTAATAAGGATGAACACAGAAGCTGCAACAGTTTGCTTTTGCCTGACCATACTGGGAAGGGCAACATTTCACCCCTCCTCTTCTCTTGTGATGGGCAAGAGGGGGAAAATGGATCATCTTAAAGAGTTACTTCTGGGTAGACAAGAATATGGTTGGATTCACATGAGCCTTTTTCCTGCAGAGACGGAGAAATATCTTTGTCCTAGTTCCAGTTCAGGCGTATGGATAACAATGGGGTAAGGCTGTTATCTCTACACACCCCATTCCTTCTCCCAAAGCCCATTTTCAATCTATCCATGCAGAAATAGGCATGAAAATTATATACCACTGTTTGTACATTGAAAGTCGCTTAATACAATGCTCACTATATATTTTGAAAGTGAGAGAAGAAAGATCAGAGATGGCAAGGGTCCACCCCCATTTGTCTTCCACAACAGGAAGGAAAGAAGGACATATTTTCAGTGAGAGACAGAAACATCCTCTGGACCCACTGTGGACCAAATTAGGATCATGGACTGGAGGAATGACACATAGCCACCCTACCAGGCAAGCAGAAAATCAAGAAATAGATGGTCATCCACCTACGTGGTTGATAAAGTATAGTTGGATTCATCAGTTGATAGTTCTGCAGGCCTGTTTTATGTCAATCTAGATTTGATTTTTAAAGGTGATGGTTAGAAGTTGTGGTACATTGATCTTACATTGTTTCCAATATATATATATATATATATATATATATATATATATATTTAAAAAAAAACCATTAAAACCTTGTCTAGCTCAACATTTGGCTGTTGCCAGAATAATCTACCTTCATCATGCTCATTTAATGAGAGCTAATGAATAACTAAGTTATTTGTATCACGTAACCATCTGGTAACCCACCAGCTAAAATGAATAATTTAACAAGATGCTCTGACGAATTCATATTGGTTAATATTTCTTTAATTGTTCAGGAATGATTCCATGAGAGAAAATGTGTAAAACTAAATGGAACTCAGGGTATTCTAACATTTTAGAAAGGCTTGATCAAAAATTGGTAATTCTTGCTAAATCAAAATCTTAATCAAATTTCTCCAAGGTCCAGAAAAATCTGTATTTAATTTAGTGTTTGAATTCCAGTCAGCATAATGGGTTAGTTAATTTTATGTGATATAGAGATGAAAGATATAAAATTGATCTGAGCTTTTTTATTTATTTATGTTTAAAGCACCCTCCAAGCTGTGAATATAGTCACAAACGTGCTTGTCCTTGGCAAGATGAGGTGTCTTAGTCAAGACATCCTACTGTAAAAAAGTATCAACTTCTGTGAAATTGAAAAGACTAGCCCTTTCCCACCTCCTGAACAGTAAGAATAGCACCAGCAATAGTAATAGCAAATGTGATGAGATGAAATGAAATGAAATATGGGAGAGTGGCACTAAGCTTTTTTATTTTTACAAAATATATTTCTGAAATTGCCTCCAAAAATCCCTCAAAATCATTGAACGGTATGCCAAAATAAAAATAAAAAATCACATACGGCCATATCAGTTGTACAAGGAAACAGCACATTTTGCCCATATGCTTAATAATGGGCTGCAAAACATGACTGGTTGCCACCCTTCAAATGACAGTTTTGTTATCACTTGTTGACTAGAATAATCTTGGTGACATCAGCAGGAGTAACTACCAGCTATGCCTGCATATGTATTTGGCAAGGAGATAACCCATACCTCCTTGTGCAAAACTCTTTGCCCTGGATGCTTAACAGCAGCTAGGAAGCTTGTTGCTATAGCTCAGTCCCCACAAGCACCAATTAGCTGCCAGGGTGTTTTTAGGCACAGTCTGGCTGCCCTTGCGTACCTGGAAAAGAAAGGGCAGCTTTACACTGGGGTCAGACGTTGCTCTTTTTTCCTTGGTACACAACGGCAGCTGGAATGTCCTCAAGCTACTGTCTGCAACTGATTGGTGGGAGAGAAGGAAGAATTGTTCCTATGAGCATCTCCCACCAGCTGCTGGGAAGGAAGTAGGAAATAGAGAGCAGACTCTGGACTTGTCTAGATGGGCTATTTACCCCATCTTGCCCTTGTCTTGGAATCCTGCAGTCCAAACAATGCAGGGCTTTTGCCACATTTCACCCCCAGGCAATCCTGACAATGCCTAGGGCAAAAACAGACAGGGAGACAGGGTAAAGCTCTCTAAAATGTTTTATTTTAACACCCGGGAAAAAAAACCCCACCTCATTTATGAAAAAAACAGATTGGGCCCTATGGGAATCCACGAGTCTATGCACATCAGCCTGTACCAGCAGCTATGTACACTGCTTCCCCCCACCACCAAGCCAGTAAAGACATCTGTAGAATGTGATCAAAGCTGATTACATGTAGGGGGCCTTGATCACATACTGAGGGCCTCCTTCCTGGCTTTAGAAGGAGCAAGGTGGATAGCAGCGGAGGTGGCTGCAGATGTGTGCCGGCATGTCTGTGGGGACTTTGTCCCATTACATTCAGGTAACCAGAGGGGGAGGGGGAGGTAACAGGGCTGATCCAGGGCCAGAATATGCCAGCAGGAAGGTGGTGTATTCTGGCAGGTCTAGACAAGCCCAAAATGGCAGTGCTAGTACACTGGGAGAAACTCATATTCTTTGCTTATTGGATCTTATTTCTGAATGGCCAAAGTAATTCAGTACACGTCTCTGTAAAGTAATCCAGTACAGGCAGTTATGTTACTTGTAACATATTACATCCAGCCTCTATTTCAGTACACTTCTCTGTAAAGTAATCCAGTACAGGCAGTTATGTTACTTGTAACATATTACATCCAGCCTCTATTTCATCAATGGGAACTAGAAAAAGCAAGTTGAAAATTTCATCCCATAGACTTTGTGTAAAGAAGCAACATTTTCCCCCTCATGAGATTGGCACTAATCACAACTGCTCTCAACTACTCATAACATTATTTGGGAGATAATGAAACTTCTTTAAGGATATATGTTCTCTGATCTACAAATAATTTATAAAGAAGTTGTTAGGAATTAAGAACTAGGTTTACAGGCTCCTCCTTTGTCCTTTAAGCATCCCTTTCTTTCTTTTTTTCTCTCTCCTGAAACATACTATGAAATGTCTATGTATAAAAGACCAGTTCAATTGTTTTGCTACGTGTGAGATAGTTTTCCCCAAGCTGGTGTTCTCCAGATACTTTTACAAATAAATTTTAACTGCAGCTCTCAAAATCCATGATAGTTAACCATGTTGGCTAGGCTTTGGGAGCTAAAGTCCAGTACATTTGGAGGGCTCCAGAATGAGAAAGGCTGGGGCACAGGATTGAAGCCTAAGTTTATATCTGTTCGACACAACCAGTTCTCAGTTTGTGAAATAGATGGCACATACATGTACATGGATTATTTTGCATATTATGCAAAACACACATAAGTAGGAGACAGGGCCAGCAGAGGTGACCCTGTTCAGACTAATCTACATGTTAATTGTACTTGTGTGTATCACAAGGACAGTCCTTGAGAGTTTCATTGTAAACATGCTTTCTGCTTTTATTCATTTCATAAGCACAACACCTGATTGCTCAGCAGGACTGAAATGTTACCCAAGGTGCTTTTGGAAATTCCACGAAAATATCAAATTTCTAACATATTGGGGAAATTAGCAGCAACTTGACTTTAGCAATGTGAAAAGAGGGCAACAAGGGGATCTTTACACCAGTTGTATATCCCTAGTAGTTCTGAACTGATGCACGTGCACACACACAGGATAGGAGTTAACAATGATATTTATTAGACTTAAAAATAATAACATCTATCACATACACATTCATATGATAAAGCATTCACACAAGAACACTAGGAATGGAAGAAGAATGGTTGCCAGAGGGATAGATAGGGCGGTTTCCAGGGGGATATACAACACCTATTTTGTAGTCTGAAGTAATTGGGCAGACCGGCAGTATGGATGGGTGAATCTGGAGTGGCTAACACAGAGAGATGTAGGAGATTTTCACATGGGGAAAATAACCCCTGGGGAGATCGGGAGAGGAATGGGGCTGTTCTGGTTGCAGCGCTCCATTTCATATCCCCCCTTCCCTCTCCCGATCTCCCGTCGTCCTCCTTCTGTCCTGCTTTTTTTCCCTCCTGGTATGTTCTGCGATTTTTTACTAACAAAGAACTTTTGTTAGTAAAAAAATAGCAGGAGAGAAATGGAAGCAGGATGGAGGGAGGACGACGGAAGATCGGGAGAAGGAAGGGTGTGTGTGAAATGGAGCACTGCAACCGGAACAGCCCCATTTCTCTCCTGATCTCCCCGGGGGCTATTTTCCCCATTTGAAAATCTCCGTAGTGTCCCCAAGAAGAGATTCTGTGCACAATGAGACATGATTTGGGGCCAGTGTTTATACTAAAAATGTGCCCTCAGGCGAAGAAGTTTCATGTGTTGAAAAAATGGATTCCAGGTGCAATAAACTCCAAATATTGCACAATGATTTTCAGGAAAAACTCCTGGGTTTGACAATAGGTGTCTGAAGGTGCTAATGTGTTGCAGCTGCCTTAAATGTCCTAGTGATTACATTTACAAAACTTGAGCTGTCTCTTTAATGGCTGGGTGTGAGGTTAAGGGAAGAGGATATTTTCAGACAAAGGATTACTCCATCCACTGTTAACGGGAGCCATTGTCTGTCACATGGGTGTGTGCAAACAATGTCTTCTTCACCTTATTACATTTCCTTACTGTTTGAAATTTGTTAATAGTCCTTCGTTTGGGCGATACATGGCTTAACACATGCCTTTTGGAATCCTTACAGCGAGTCCCTGATATTTTACTACTCTTCCCCATGGAAGAGCACATTAATATGCCACATTATTAATAAGCCAATTTTGGGGATTTCTGGAGGTGGGGCACATTAGGGGTACTAACAAAAAAGTAAGCTGTTGTAGTGGTTTGAATGTTGGACTAGGACTTTGAGAGGTCAGTGTTTGAATCCCTACATGGCCATGGAAACTTACTAGGTGAACTTGGGCAAGCTATATTCTCTAAGCCTCAGAGAAAGGCAATGAACAAATCTTGCCACCTCTCCTCCTCAGAAAAACAACAACCCTGTGATAGGTTTGCCTTAGAGCTGCCACAAGTCATAAATGACTTAAAGGCAGACCACAAGTACTACAAAAAATTCACACATACACACACACCAGCTTTCAACTATACTGTTGCAAATCTGGTATGTGTTTCAGTGTTGTTGTTGTTACTGCTGTTGTTAAGGATATTTGCAATGAACCTGTTGTGAAATCTATTTTTCATAACCTGCCAGTGACCTGAATGCAAGCATGAATATTTAAGAAAGGGCATGTCAGCTGGGCATATGTACAAGAAAATATGTGGGGTAGGGAATGACTTACAACGATAACTGGATGTGCAAGACAGTAATGCTAATGCTTAAGAGATCTTGTGACATAAAGAACACATGAAGCAAAGGTAAAGTAGATTTCTACCCTATTCAGCTTCGACTTAAGTAATATCTTAAGTAGAGTACACATGTTCAAGTGCTGCAGGACAATACTAATAACAACACTTTCTATTTATATATCATCTTTCAAATGTCTGAAGTGCTTCTTCATGAGATAGAAAACTGGCTTCTATCAAGTCAGACTGTTGGTTTGTGTGGTCCAGTGTTGTTGTTTATTTATGTAGTCATCACTGTACATGGCACTTTATAATAAATCAGCCAAAAACAGTGAGTCCTGCCAAAGGCATACAATCTAAATTACAGTATCTATGTGTACACATATGGAGGGAATGAAGAAATAATAAAATATAAAACTATACAATACATTTGCAGAATAAATTATCCAGATAAAAGGCAAAAAAAATACAATATTATATAAAGCAAACTGACAATCAAAATATGCAAGATTAGAAAACAATATCAAACTAAAATTCCAAAAACTTAGGAAAACAAAACAAAACAAAACAAGGTTTCAATTGAGATTTCAAGACAATGAGGAAGAAGCACTCCACAGATATTCTGGAAGGAAATTCCAAGAGTATGGGGCAGCAAATAAGACAGGACAAAGGTGAACCAAGGAAAAGGAAACCTTGGTTGGGTAAGAAGCCTAGAATTCCTCGAATGCAAATCTCAAGCAGGGCAGTAAAATTAAATAAGGGCTGAAAAATAGGTGGGGGTACTAGGTTGTGTAGGGTTTTGAAGATTAAAACAAGAAGCTTCTACTGAATGAGTATGAATGAATGAGAATGAAGGAGTGGGTAAGCAATGAAAAGATATCAAAAGTGAGGTAACATGATCAAAACAACAAGCCAAAAAGATAATCTTAGCAGCAGAATGTTGAATTGAAACCAGAGGACTAATGTCAGATAGAATCATAGAGTTGGAAGAGACCTCAAGGGCCATCCAGTCCAACCCCTTGCCATCAGGAATAAACAAGCAAATCATTTCCAACAGATGGCCATCCAGCCTCTGCTTAAAAACCTCCAAAGAAGGAGACTCCACCACACTCCAAGGAAGTGTATTCCACTTCCGAACAGCTCTTACTGTCAGGAGGTTCTTACTAATGTTTAGGTGGAATCTCTTTTCCTGTAGTTTGAACCCATTGCTCCATGCCCTAATCTCTGGAGCAGCAAAAAACAAGCTTGCTCCATCCTCAGTATGGCATCCCTTCAAATATTTAAACATGGTTATCGTGTCCCCTCTCAACCTTCTCTTCTCCAGACTAAACATGCCCAGCTCCCTAAGCCGCTCCTCATAGGGCATGGCTTCCAGACCACCCACCATCCTGAGCGCCTGCCTCTGGACACGTTCCAGCTTCTCAATATCCTTCCTGAATTGTGGTGCCCAGAACTGGACAGAGTATTCCTGGTGAGGTCTGACCAAAGCAGAATAGAATGGCACTATTACTTCCCTTGATCTAAACACTATACTCCTATTAATACAGCCTAGAATCACATTGGCTTTTTTAGCTGCTGCATCACACTGCTGACTCATGTTCAGCTTGTGGTCCACTAAGACTCCTAGATCCTTTTCTGATATCTTCTTCTTCTTCTTCCTCATGTATTTATTTATTTATATAGCAACAGCATCGTACATGGTGCTTTACAAGAAAAAAAAGTGGGGGAAACAGTTCCCTGCCCTCAGGCTTACAATCTGAAAGCACGACACAAAAGGAAGGGGAACTGCAGTAGGGGAAGGGATTAAGTCCAGCAGAAATTGTCTCTTCTCTCCCCGCACAGTCAGAACAGTGGCAGTTGGGATGGAATGAGGGCCTTTCATCTGTTTCTGTGTCTAGGCATGATGGAGCTGTGCCTGTCTCTTCTTTTCTATCTTTGTGGCTGTGCAGTAGCAGTTGGAATGGAGGGTGGGCCTTTCATCTGCTTCTGGGCCTAGGCTTGATGGTGCCAGGGAAGTAGCAGATAATGGAATACCTGTCAAAATGAGATTATAGTAATCAAGGCAGGAAATGACTAAGGCATGAACTAAGGTCTTAGCAGAGGAAGCAGAAAGAAAAGGTCTGATTTTGGCAATGTTATAAATAAAAAAAATCGACATGACTTTGCTACAGCCTCAATGTGAGGAACAAAGAGTCCAAAATAAAACCAAGACTCTGTGCTTCCTTTATAGGATCGACAGGAACATTTTTAACAGAGATAGAGAATGTATGCTGTAAAGAAGATTATGTCCTCTTACTGTATGTTCAACCTTTTCACATCTGAGACCTCCCTTCAGTTCAAACTGAGGATGAATAAGAATTTCTTTTGATTCATCTTTGGATATTTGTGTATTCAATCATGTTTATGATGCAGAAATTAGGAGTGCCCCAGTAACCTTTTTTTTCCTGAGAGATTCCTCATACTTCAGCATTACATGGCAAACAGATCCAACATAGTTCTCTCCATACAGGATTCGGGTTAGTGTAGGTATTAGAGAAGGGAGCTCGCCGCTGGCCGGCGGGCCAGTTTGCGGCCCGACCGGCGGCCCCCAGAAGCGGCCGTCCGCTCTCCCCCCCCCCCCCGCGCGCCTGGCGCTGTCTGGGGCGGGGGGGGGGGAGCGGCCGCATGGCACGCCATGCGCGCCGCCATCTTCCCCTTTCTCCTTCCCACCGGCCTCAGCGGCGGGGAGGGGAAGAGGAGAGCGGACCAATCAGGAGCGAGCATGCTCGCTCCTGATTGGCCAAGGATCTGGGATAAAGGACCGCGCACGCGCGGGCCCCTCCCAGATCCAAGGCGGCGACGGAGGAGGCGGCAGCGCCCTCCGTCTCGCCGAAGAAGCAGAAGGAAGCGCAACCCCCCCCCCTTCCCAACAGGTACGCGCATGAGGGAGGCTCTCGAGCGAGCGGCTCTCAAGCCGCCGCGGGAGCCGGGAAAGGGGGCGTAGGCTCCTGACGAGCGCCATTGGGGCACTCATGGGCAGGGCCTAGGAGGCTACACCGGGGGGTGGCACCTCTCCGGCGGGCGGGCCGGCTCCCCAACTGGTCGGGGGGGGGGCTGGACCTAGTAGGCTGCGACGGGGGGTGGCACCTCTCCGGCGGGCGGAACGGCTCCCCAACTGGTTGGGGGGGGGCAGGGCCTAGTAGGCTGCGCCGGGGGGTGGCACCTCTCCGGCGGGCGGAACGGCTCTCCAGCTCGGCGGGGGGGGCAGAGCCCAGGAGGCCGCACCGGGGGGGGGGGGCACCTCTCCGGCGGCCGGGCCGGCTCCTCAGCTGGTCGGGGGGGGCAGGGCCTAGGAGGCTGCACGGGGGGGGGCACCTCTCCGGCGGGGCCTGGGAGGCTGCACCGGGGGAGGCCACCTCTCCGGCGGGCAGGCCGGCTCCCCAGCTGGTGGGGGGGGCAGGGCCTCGGAGGCTGCGACGGGGGGTGGCACCTCTCAGGCGGGCGGGCCGGCTCCACAGATGGTCGGGGGGAGCCGGGAGCATGGGGCGCCCATCCGGCACCATCGGGGTGGCTCCCCGGGAGCGCGCGGGAGCGGGGAGGAGGAAGGGCCACCGGCGGCATCCGCGGCAGGGCGGCGGGTTCCCATGTGAAGGATGGCCCCCACGCAGCTCACGCGACACCAAAAAAAAAAAAAAAAAAGGGGGGGCGGCCGTATCGCCTGGGCGGTACGCCCAGAAGAGGGTTGGGGCGGCAGGCCCACGAGGTCCCCAGGCTTTGGGTGGCTGAGCCGGGTGGGACGATCACAACGGGGCTGCGGATGGCACAGTTGGCACCCCCCCCCAGCGGCGGCTATGGGGGGAGTCCCTCCTCGGGGGGCTTGTCCCACTCACCCTCATAGGGCGCAGCGGCAAGTGGGAGCCCAACCAAGCGGGGTGCATCTGCAAGCTGGCACAGACAAGCAGCAGCCTATCGGGAGGCTTTTCTTTTTCCCTTGCAGGTCTCGGGCCGCAGGGCGGCGGTCGGCGTTCAATAAAAAAAAAAAAAAAACAAAAAAAAAAAAAGTTTCAACCAAGCACTCATTCAGACGCATAGTTGTCATGGGGCCTAAGAGGGCTACGAGGCGCCGCCAGAATTCAGATCCAGGGCCACTGCAACCGGACCAGGCCACCTTGTCGAGCGATGGGGCCCAGGGCCAAGGGGGCAGCGGTAGCGACCCTTCAGTGCAGGCACATCGCCCTCCGGTGGAAGCCTTTGGCCAGCCGGCTCCCACATTGGCGGATGTCATGGGGGCCCTGTCTGTTGTTTTGCAAAGGATGGATGGGGGGGCTGCGGCGGGCAGTTCGCCGGTCCAGGCGGTCCCGCAGGCGGGGGCGGCAGCCGACGATGCGGTGCCCAGTACTTCCCACAGTTTAGGTGTGCAAAGCAGTGGCGGGCAGCGCAGACGTTCCAGGTCAAAGGAGAGGAGCGGATCCACGGAATCCAGGCGGTCGGGCTCGAGGGGATCTTCTTCAAGACGCCGTAGCAGGTCCGGCGGGAGGAGCAGCCCACGCAGGAAACGTCGACGATCCCGTTCCGGTTCCTCTTCAGGTGAGTCCTCCGATGAGGACAAATACAGGTATTGGGAAAAGGGAGCGTTCAAACCTGGCTTGCCAGCCTGGGCTCTCAAACTGCGCAGGGAGCGGGAGAAAGCCAGGGAGGACAGAAAAGCAGAAGGGAAACACCCTCAAGGGGAGGAATTACGGGAAGCCAAGTCCAAAGAGGATCCCCCAGGTGGGCACTTGGATCACAAGGTGCGTTCCAAGATTTTGCAAGGCTATTATGTGGACATCTTCACCCTGGCACCGCCCCCCGGGGCCGAGGCCAGGGTGCACAAGAGCGAGAAGAAAGACAGCGGCAAGGCCGGCGGTGAGGCCTTGGAACACACCTTTGCCAACTGGCTCAACGGGTACGCAGTTTACATGGGGGTGGTGGCGTTGGTGTTTCCCGAACGGGCTTGGCACCTAATTAACCACTTCCGCCAGGTTTTGCTGGTGCGGGCCCAAGCGGGGGATGCCAACGCAATCCTGTACGACATCGAGTGCAGGAAAAAAGCATCTCGGTCTCCCATGCACAGATGGGAGACCATCGACTACCCAAACTGGCTGCAGGCCACCGGGCCGGGCAGACGGGAGAAGGGTGAGGCCCAAAAGGGGGCGCGCAAAAAAGAGGGGAGGCGACAGGTGTGCTGGGAGTTCAATGGGGGCAAGTGTTCCAGATACAAGTGCAGATTTGAGCACGCCTGCGACATCTGCGGTGGGGGACACCCGAAGGTCAATTGTTCACGGCAAGGCGGCAGTGGCCAGTCCTTTCGGAACAATCGACCTGCCGCATCCAGCAGCAGGAAAGAGAGCGGGCCCAGCGGGACCACCTCCAACGGCAACTCAAAATGAACCGGGGGTCGGGGTTGGGAGGCCCATGGCGTTCACTCCAGTGAGGGTGGAAGCTATGCGGCCTCTCTTGGCAGCCTACCCCAAAAAAGAGGCAGCCAATTATTTGGCGGAGGGGTTCGAACATGGGTTCCGCATACCTTTTCAGGGCGCAAGGGAAGCCACCATGTCAGGCAACTTAAAGTCTGCAGCACAGCTGCCTGAGGTGCTGGCTCACAAGATCAAAAAGGAGGTTGAGGCTGGGCGCATAGCAGGGCCCTTTGAACAACGACCCATGCCCAACCTGCGGGTCTCCCCATTGGGGGTGGTACCCAAGAAGGCCCCAGGCGAATACCGGCTCATCCATCACCTGTCCTACCCGAAAGGGGCGTCGGTCAATGACGCTATCCCGCCGGAGCTTTGCACGGTGAGGTATGCCTCATTGGACTACGCGGTTCGCCTGCTGCAAAATTGTGGGCAGGGGGCGCTGATGGCAAAATGCGACATCCAGTCGGCCTTCCGGCTCCTGCCGGTACACCCTGACGATCATTGTCTTTTGGGCTTCAGGTTCCAAGACAAATGGTACTATGACATGGCGTTGCCCATGGGCTGTTCCATCAGCTGCTCTGCCTTTGAAACATTCAGCACATTCTTGGAATGGGCCTTACAGCGGCGAACAGGTTCCCCATTTGTCACACACTATTTGGATGACTTCCTCATGATGGGCCCAGCTGGGGGGGAGGAATGTGGGTTTCTGCTTTCCTCTTTCCAGGATCTGGCAATGGAACTGGGGGTACCGTTGGCACCCGACAAGACGGTTGGTCCAGAGACGTCCCTGGTGTACCTGGGCATCCAGCTTGATTCCGTTAAGGGGATTTCCAGACTGCCGGACGATAAGATACACAGCCTGAGGGCAATGTTGGCTGAGCTGCTGCGAAAGAAAAAAGCCACACTTAAAGAAGTGCAGTCGCTCTTGGGGCATCTGAACTTTGCATGCAGGGTGGTGTCCCCGGGGAGGGCTTTCTGCATGCGGATTGCACGACTCACCGGGGGAGCGCGGGCGCAGCACCACCACATCCGCCTCACAAGGGGGGTGAAGGAAGACATCAAGTTGTGGCTATCTTTCCTTGACACCTACAATGGGGTAACCACGTGGCAGGGCCGAATGGAGCTGGGCAGCAGTCTGCAGGTCCACTCCGACGCAGCAGGCAGCCTGGGCTTTGGGGTATATTACGAAGGGCACTGGTGTGCTCGGCGCTGGCCAGATGACTGGGCGAAAAAGGGCATCACCAGGGACCTCACTTTTCTAGAGTTTTTTCCCATAGTGGTGGCCATCACATTGTGGGGTGGGCAATTCAGGGACAAGAAGGTCTGCTTCTGGTGTGACAATCAGGCGGTGGTGAGGATCATCAACAGGCAGTCCTCCCGGTCAGATAGGGTCATGCGGCTGGTACGCAAGTTTGTGCTTACCTGCCTGGGGGCCAACATCAGCTTTCACGCACGGCACATTCCCGGCGTAGATAATGAGATCGCAGATGCCTTGTCTCGGTTTCAGACGGACCGGTTCCGCATGCTGGCGCCGGACGCAGACGAGACGGAGACCCAGTTCCCGGCAGACCTCTGGAGCCTTGGGAACGAACCGTGATCCAAGGGGTAGTGGACTCCTTGGCCCCGTCTACGCAGGCCAGCTACCAGAGGGCAACGGAACAGTTCGCGCAGTTCAGGCAGCAGCACGGCTACGGGTGTGCTGGCCAGGCTACAGAGAGGGAAGTCTTGCACTATCTGGCTTCCTTGAAGGACAAGGGGCTGGCTCCGAGGACAATCTCAGGTCAGGCAGCAGGCATTTCCTTCCTCAGCAAGGCAGCGGGATACGAGGACCCTTGCAACTCCTTCATGGTAAGGAAAGCATTGGAGGGATGGAGGAGGATGGCACCAAGGGTGCGCGACGCGCGACGCCCTCTGTCTTACGCGGCGCTAGCGCAGCTGGTGGATCATCTGCCTGCCATATGTCACTCCAGCTATGAGGCGATGCTCTTCGGGACAGCATACACGATTGCCTTCTTCGGGGCCCTAAGGGTGGGGGAGGTAGTATGCTCCTCCAAGACAGACTCTTCGGGCACGGCACTGCAGATCGGTGACGTCTCGCTGGGGGATCACAGCTTGTCCATCCGCATAAGGCGATCGAAGGCGGATCAACGAGGCCGCGGGGCCACCCTGCATCTTCGGAGGGTCGAGGGTCCTTCTCTGTGCCCCGTGGAGAGCATGCGGAAGTTCTTGGCAGTGCGAGGGCAGGGGCTAGGCCCCTTGTTCAAGCATCAGGACGGGATACCTCTCACCAGATTCCAGTTTGTGAGCGTGTTCAAAATGGCCATTAGGGGTTTGGGCCTCCCAGACGAGGACTTTACCAGCCATTCCTTCCGAATTGGGGCGGCAACCATGGCGGCGGAAGCTGGCATGTCGTCAGAATCAATCATGCGCCTGGGACGGTGGCGGTCCAGGGCCTATGCGGCCTACATCAGACCGGGACGGGCACTGCCAGCCGGGGCGGCAGCCCTCGGGGACCAGTAGGCCTGCCTGTTGAGGGGGCGATGGTTGGCGGAAGGCGAGTCCATGGGAACGCCTTTGTGGCGGATGTATTGGGTCGTGAGAAGTGGTCACAATTCAGGGGTCTCCATCAAGTGCAAGTTCAAGTTCAAGTTCTAAGCCAAGTTCAAGTTCAAGGGAGACCCCTGCTAGCTGCTAATTTATGCTTGTTTACAGGGAAGGAGAGAACGTCGAGCGGGTGGCTCGGCCAAAGCCTCTCTCCTTCGTACAAGGGAACCGGGATGGACCGGTTCCGGCGCCACCCACATGTGTGGGCGGCGTGGGGGTCACGACCCATACATTGCCGCCAACCATCAGCTGGCAAATTGCGGCCAATTATTGCCAACAAAAAGTTCTTTTATCTACCTCAATGTATGTATTTTACTAACCAGTATCTAATCATGTTTTCTGATGTTTACATTTGTAATCAATACAAAGTTAATCCAATTTTAGAGTCTGTGTTTATTCAGGATGGAAGGCGGGGGGGCTGTCCGGTCTGGGCCCGCAAGGGAGCTCGCCGCTGGCCGGCGGGCCAGTTTGCGGCCCGACCGGCGGCCCCCAGAAGCGGCCGTCCGCTCTCCCCCCCCCCCCCGCGCGCCTGGCGCTGTCTGGGGCGGGGGGGGAGCGGCCGCATGGCACGCCATGCGCGCCGCCATCTTCCCCTTTCTCCTTCCCACCGGCCTCAGCGGCGGGGAGGGGAAGAGGAGAGCGGACCAATCAGGAGCGAGCATGCTCGCTCCTGATTGGCCAAGGATCTGGGATAAAGGACCGCGCACGCGCGGGCCCCTCCCAGATCCAAGGCGGCGACGGAGGAGGCGGCAGCGCCCTCCGTCTCGCCGAAGAAGCAGAACCCGCCCTCCCTCCCTCAGTTCATTCTTTGTCGCAATTTGCGGGCGGATGTATTGGGTCGTGAGAAGTGGTCACAATTCAGGGGTCTCCATCAAGTGCAAGTTCAAGTTCAAGTTCTAAGCCAAGTTCAAGTTCAAGGGAGACCCCTGCTAGCTGCTAATTTATGCTTGTTTACAGGGAAGGAGAGAACGTCGAGCGGGTGGCTCGGCCAAAGCCTCTCTCCTTCGTACAAGGGAACCGGGATGGACCGGTTCCGGCGCCACCCACATGTGTGGGCGGCGTGGGGGTCACGACCCATACATTGCCGCCAACCATCAGCTGGCAAATTGCGGCCAATTATTGCCAACAAAAAGTTCTTTTATCTACCTCAATGTATGTATTTTACTAACCAGTATCTAATCATGTTTTCTGATGTTTACATTTGTAATCAATACAAAGTTAATCCAATTTTAGAGTCTGTGTTTATTCAGGATGGAAGGCGGGGGGGCTGTCCGGTCTGGGCCCGCAATTACATTTGGTTCAGTTTTTCTGTTAAAAAAAATAATATTTTTTTTTCCAAATTCACAGATTTCCTAATGAAATAAAAATGAGTGTGGAAAAAAAGTGAATGTGACAGATTTGTCCATCCCTAGTTGAAATATGCATTTGGGGACCTTAGGTTTTTTACCAGATAGTATATGCTAGCTGTTGTAATCTGCCTTAGATTAGGTTAGGATTTAGTTGTTTTTATATTAGACTCTAAGTGCATTAAAATTTAATTTTTATGATCTATCTATCTATCTATCTATTATCTATTTTTCTTTAATTGACTCACATCTTTATATATAATCCTCTTGGTATGTTGCCATTTTCAGTGTGCTGATTGGCTGCTTAGGAAACTTACCAACTAATCAAAGCTCTCTCTTGGGCAGCCAGTCAGCACACTGGGTATGGGGAAAGATGTGGAAAGCTTCAAGGCTTCTGTAAACATGGTGGCAGCAGAGAGGCTCTCCAGCAAGAGATGTGTCTGTGTGTGTGTGTTGAGGGGGGAGCTGAAGCATGGGGTGTAGCATGGGGGGGTGTAGCATGGGTGGTAGCCTCTTCGGGTCTTCCCAGATCTTCAAACTCTCTTCCTCTCCCCCCTCCCTCTGCCAGCCATTCCCCAGGCCCGCAGTTCCCCGGGCCCTTCCTGAGGCGGGTGGCCGATAATAATAACGGTAACTAGCTATACCCAGCATAACATACACCATTATCTACATATATAAAACACTTCAGTATGTTTCCATTCCCACTCTGCTGACTGGCCACTTAGGAAACATGTCAGGAGTATGAGCATTCAACACATTAATATATAACCTTTCAAATAATGGCGTATGTTATGCCAGGCACAGCTAGTTATAATGGATTTCATTGTTGGCTGTAATGACTGAAGGTGATACCATAAAGGCTTGTTCCAGCTTTTTTTTACTAATGCCCCTCCATTTTTGATGAGGGTTAGGAAAATGCTTTCTATAACATGGGGCTTGCTTTAAAAATATATGTCATTGTGTCTTGGTTCACTCTAAAACATAAATAGAGGGACTTCTGATACATTCCCCCTATAAGGTTGATGTATATTTCCTTATGCATGTTTTCCTGGATGCATTTTATAGTATGCAAATATCTAGCAGACTGCTTATGCACAAAAAAAGTTGTTGCTGCTGTTAACATTTAAATATAATGAGACCAATATGCAAATGTTGGTCATTAGGAACATAACCGTATGGCTGCTTATTTGCACCAGGGAAAAAAATAAAGCCCCGTATCATTTGCATGTACTTGCTTGATGTTCATAAAATGAAAGCTGTGTTCTTATCTTGTTTTTTTTTTCTCCTTGAATTGGTTTCAGGAGGATGAGGCTAACTCGGTCATATCAAGAGTTTAATTCTGAATTCAAGGCTCTTATAAGAAAGGAAGTATCCCTCCTTTCAATGAGGAGAATATAATATAAGCTCAGTGCTCATACTGTGTAAAATGTTATTCCATCTCATTAAGTCAACAAACTCTCTCAGCAGGTGCAGGATTTGGAAAGACTGAGGTCCTTAGGCCTAAGCACTGCAAAATTCTGGCCTCCCAAGTTTTTTTGTTGGTCGGGGGTTTGAGGTCATCCTGCAGTGGTGGGATGAAGCATCCCATCTGCTTGGTCCACCATTGTGATGAAGTAGGTGATGGCTCAGAAGAAGGCTGAATATGAAGAAAGGTAGTTGTCAGGGTTTCCCATGTAGGGAAATGAAGAAGAAGACAGGGGAGAAGAAAAACAGGTAAAGAGCAAATGGCATTTGGGAAAGGCATTATTGGCAAAAGAAAATTACTCGTCAACATCTCCAGTAAATGGAAAGGAGGGGTGTGCCTTGGCCCAGCAATTGATGAAAGGCCTTCCCTTCATATTCCAACTGCTGTGGCCTCAGAGGGAGAGAGGAGCAGCCAGCCTCTACTGGACTTTATCCTCTCTCCCACAGCCATATCCTTTTCCTCATGTGCCATGTCTTTTTAGATTGTATACCTGAGGGCAGGGAACTGTTAGATTAACAATTTGTAAACCACTCTGGGAGCCCTTTTGACTGAAGAGTGTGGTATAAATGCCCTAAATAAATAAATAAATAAATACATGCTACATCTGAAAATTTAGTATACCTTCATATAGAAGACTCTTCCCTGACCACCTATTAGACTGGGGACAGTCCTCTGTATTTGTAAAGTAGAACACATGGCTACCCTAGGTTGAAACAAAACAGGAAAGGAACAGTGAGCATGATATAGGAGGCTGAAGCTGAGCAAATATGGATTATACACTATCTTGGGAGGGCCTCAATGAAACATGAGCTTTTATATCACACCAGGAAGACTATTGCATTTCCCTTCACTGAAGGACCTTAAGAAACATAACACTGGTAAAATCCTAGCAAACTCATAACTTCTTAGCGCCTGTAGATTTTTGTCAGCTTGTGTCAATTTGCAGGTCATGTTTATTTACCCCATTAGGCTGCACCTAGTTTATTTTCCTCTACAAACAAGCTACTGTTTCCAAAAATCATTTACTGCATATACCTGTCCACTAGATTTTCTCCTTCCAATAAATTAATTTTGTTGTCATTGTTAATCCCACTCAAATCACCTTTGACATATGATTACCCAATGACCCAATGAATGAGAGATCTCCTAGTTATCCTGTCATCAACAGTCCTGCTCAATTCTTGCAGATTCAGAGCTGGGCTTTCCTTGATTGAGTGTATCCATCTGTAATGTGGTCTTCCTCTTTCCTACTGCCTTCTACCTTACTAAGCATTTATTGTCTTTTCTAGTGAGTCATGTCTTGTTATGGTATGTCCAAAATATGACATCTGCAGTTTAATCATCTTGGCTTCTAGGGAGAATTCCAGATTGATTTACTCTAGCACCCATTTATTGGTCTTTTCAGCAGTCCACAGTATCTGTACACCTCTTGTCCAGCAGGAGTTGATTTTCATCCTATCAGCTTTCTTTGCTGTCCAGCTTTCACAACCATACATAGATTCTGGAAATATACTGGTATGGGCCATTCTAACAGTACTTGATGATATATCTCTACACTTCAGAATTTTGCCTAGTACTGTCATAGTTGCCCTTCCAAGTCCTAGCCTTCTGATTTCTTGGCTGCAGTCTCTATTCTGATTAATGACTGAGCCAAGGTATGGAAAATCTTGAACTATTCTAATGGCTTTATCATCTACTTTAAAGTTCTGCAATCATCTTTGGTCATTATTTTTGTTTTCTTAATTTTCAGCTGTAAACCTGCCTTTGCAATTTTCCCTTTGACTTTATTCAGTAATGATTTCTTTTTTTTATTGTTCTTTTTATTAAATTTTTTACACATATAAAATAACATCACTTCGCAATACATTCCGTTTCTCCCCCCACCCTTTAACTCTCATCCCTTCTCACATCCTTCCTCCATATGCACTTTCACACTAATTGACCTCCTATCTGATCTTCACTCAATTATAGCTGTAATTCCTTTGTTATCTTGATATATACATTTTAATTACCCTTCTATTCCTATTATTTTTACGTTTTCTCCACAGTGATCGCCGTATCTGTTTCCCCTTTCCGAATATCAATGCCGTGCTATTATGTATCTGTTTCTTCCCTCTTCTATTAATTTCCGTACATCTATGGTTTTTTTTAATTATAAATTTACTATAAAATACATATATATTTCATGGATGTGACGTTATGTTGTTAATGTTAGAGTTATTTGAGCACTATTTCCCTATACATATGTGTGTGTGTGTGTGTGTGTGTATGGATTGTTGCAAGATTCCCCCATGTTTTCATGAGAAATTCCAAAAAGTTACTCCAACCTTCTCTATGTTTCTCTATTGTCTTACCTCTTAGGCGCATTGTTAATCGATCTGTTCCAACCAGTTCATATGTTTTAAGCAGCCATTGATCTATTGAAGGTACTTCTTTGTCTTTCCATTTGGATGCGTATATGATTCGTGCTGCTGTCACCATGTAAAAAAAGAGTTTCTCCTTTTCTTGACTTAGCCTCTCTCTGTGTAATCCTAATAAATTTCCAGTTGCTTCTGCAAATTGGTACCCAGCACTTGATTGATACTCTTTTGAACTTGTTTCCAATATCCCTGTGCTTTCTCGCAGCTCCACCGTAGGTGGAAGAAGATGCCCAGATTATGTCCACACTTCCAACATCCATTTTTTGTGCCTCTGTACATTTTAGACAGTTTCTCCAGTGAGAGATACCACCTAAAAAATATCTTATAACAGTTTTCTCGAACATTTTGAGATAATGTTAATTTCATGTTGGATATCCAAATTTTTTCCCACTCATTTAATTTTATTCCGCGACCAATGTTCTAGGCCCATTTTACCATGCATTCCTTTATGGTTTCCTCTTCTGAATTCCACTCTAATAATTGTTGATAAACTTTCTTCAGTAATGATTTCAAGTCTTTGCTATTTTCTACTAGTAGTCATCTGCATATCTTAAAGTATTTTTGTTTCTTCCTCCAATATTCATGTCTCCTTCCTCGGAGTCTAATCCTGTTTTATGTATGGTATGTTCAGTGTACAAGTTAAACAGAGTTGCCTTGCCTGACCCCTTTGCCAGTTGAAAACCATTCTGTTGCCCCCTATTCTGTCCTGACAGTAGCCTCTTATCTTGTGTACAGGCTATGCATCAGGATAATCAAATGTTGTGGCACACCCATTTCTTTAAGACCGATCCATTGTTTTTCATGATCTACACTATCAAAGACTTTGCTATAATTTAAAAAGCACAAGCTGATTTTCTTCTGAAATTCTTTGGTGAGTTCCAATGTATTTTTGCAATATGGCCTTTAGTGACTCTTCCTTTCCTGAACCCAGCTTGTTCATCTGCCATTTCTTACTCCATATATGGCAGAAGTCTTTGTTGTAGAATTTTGAGCATCACTGTCCTTGTGTGGGAGATTAATGCAATGGTACAGTCATTACTGCAATCCCAATGTTCCTTTTCTTGGGGATTGGAATGTATATTGAGTGTTTCTAATCTGTGAGCCACTGTTTTACTTTTTATTTTGGGGGGCAGAGTTTAGTTAAAACATGAGTAGATTATATCTCCACTTGAAGCAGTTCAACCGGTATGCCTTCTGTTCCTGGTGATTTATTTTTCCTAAGTGCCCTGAGTGCAGTTTCTACTTCACTTTTTAAAAGTGTGGGTTCATCTTCAAATGGTTCTTCCTTGAATTAATCTGTCATCCTTTCATCTCTTTTATAGAGTTCTTAAATGTATTGTTTCCATTGTCTTTTTATTTCTACTTGGTCATGTATTGTGTTCCCCTGTTGGTTGTATAGCATTCCAGCTCTTGGTTTAAACTTCCCTTTGATTTCTTGAATCTTGTGGAACAGAACTCTTGTTCTTCCTTTTTGTTGTCATCTTCTATTTCTCTGCATTAATTATTAAAGTAGTTCTCTTTGTCCCTGTGCACAAGTCACTGAACAGTTGTATTCAGGATTCTGAACCTGTTTCTGTCCCCTATTACTTTTGCTTCTCCGTTTCTTCTTTTTCTGCCGGTAACTGGAGCATAAAGTTGGATTATGGATATATTTATGGGTTTTCCCTTAAATCTTATTGATATTATTGGTCAGAAAAAATTATAGGTAAATATGGAGGTTTCTCTTCAGAAAAGATGTATAGGCAATGATGAGGCAAGCAAGGAGGAATGATGGCAAAAATTCCTAAAGTTGGAGGTCTGTTATAGCTGTAGAATGCCTAGTCTCAAAGTGACACAGCCAAATTGTATTTCATGTGAAAGCTGAATTCGTAACAGCAGATGATAAAAAAAAAATAGAAACTGCAGTAACCAGCTACAATTTGATTAAGGGAGGAATGCTTTAAAAATCTGTTCCTTTAACATTAAACCATTTTTAACAATTTGAAAGTAATGAAAAGAACAATGATTTAGGCTGGGATACACTTACATTTAGAAGAAGGAAGCACATATATTGAGACAAATGATACTACGTGGCACCATAAGGAAGTTTCTGGCAGATCATGCTGATCATGCTGGTTGAAGGATTTTGGAGGCTGTAATCCAAAAAAACACTCCTGGTTCAGCTCCAGTTCCTGGGTCAAATGTCAGATCAGTAGCAAGTGTAATCTCATTGTGTGGCTGGCTTCTCTTCTTCTATACTTTCTGTACTTGTAGAATGCAAAGAAACAACAAAATGAAGTGCTGGGGGTTGCAAATGCTGGGTGATCTCTGACCTTGTAATACAGCCAGTTTCTTTCTAGCTTTTTTGCACCATGTATTATCCCCACTGGAGGACAAGAAATACACAGGAGAATACCTGTCATGAGAATTCAAGAATCTCTTATCAGCAATTGGAGATAGTGGGGATTCCTTTCCCTGCTATCCTCCAGAGCATGGTGCTTATGGCAGAGTAGAGAAGGAGTTTGTCCAGAATCACCTGAAAACCATATGAGGAGCCTCTTCTCTGCAATTACTACACTGGGCCCGTGGGCCTGTTTTGACTCCTCCATTAATCTGAAAACGTATCAGAAGCAATACTATATAAGAATGCAGAATAGCAGTAGATACAGATGACCAAAGGGCTTGAGAGACTGAAGTGGTATTTGCCTAATGTCAAAGAGATAACAAAGTACACATCAGGTGGACCTCTCTGGGACACTATTATAAAAGAGACTTCACATAATCCGTCAAGGATGTAAATTTGACTTATTTTGTTCTTGCACATGCAAATCAATGATTTCACTTCTTCCCCTCTCTGAACACTGTACACAATTACAAAAACTTTTCTTCACATGTTTCAATACTCCCCCCCTTTTTTTTTTGTATTTTAGGATTTTATATTATTTTGCTCAATTTTCTTGCCCTTTACATGTGCACAGGGTATCTCAACCTGTATTGATGTGTTTTCTTGTTTTTTAAAAAGAGTGAATATTGTTTATATTCTTCCTTACTTCAGGATGAGGGGATATTTTGAGAAAAATGACCTCAATTTAGCTTCCTAGACAGACAGGGAATGCTAGGAGGAAGAAACTGAAAGAAGCAGGGGCGGGAACATGGGAGGGATGAGCTGTGTCCCCCCCCCCTCAAAAAATAATAATAATAATACAGGTGTCTCTCCACATTCATGGGTTTCACTTTTGCATATTTGACTGTTTGCAAGTTTCTAGCTGCTACTTAACTACCTTGAACTCCTTGCCCCACTCCTTCTGCCTCCCCCTATTTTGCACCACCTCCTGCCAATCATGTCAGCCCCTTACTCCATTGTCCATCTTCCCACCACAAGCCTCAGCCAGATTTTCAAAGCCCCTCCACCTCCCTAGGACATTGAATCCAATTTTAGCAGCAGTAGGAGCCACGGTACCCAGCCCTCTGTCATATGGGTGGTGCAGAGGGGATGAAGGATGGGAGACCAGCAGAGGTGTCATGGTGCCTCCCATTGGACCATATTCCTGACACATAGTACCTGCAAGTCAGGACTGGATGGCCCTTGTGGTCTCTTCCCACTCTATGATTCTATGATTCTCAGTGCTTGGGTAGTAATGCATAACCCACAACAATACATTTTATGAATCATTAGCTAGCTCTACCTCTTCAGGACCACAGAGCTGTTTTATGGATTGGTAAATGAGGATGGGGCGGGGCGGAAGCTCTCCAGATGTTGGGAAACAACTCCTTTCCTCTCTTATCATTGGCTACACTGTCTGGGACTCCAGCAACATCTTGGGGCCACACATTCTCCATCCAACTGCCTTTTGATATTTATTGTTGTTTGAAATGCAGCAACCTTACAGTCTCAAAAATACTATCTAGGAGGGCAGGTTTCCCTGTGCATTTTGTGTATGTTTCCTTTGGAACAAATGGTAAGATTTCACTTTAAAAAAAAAAAATCAACATCAGCCTCAGTTATGCTGCTTTTCTTAATTATCATGTATCCTGCCATGTCTCTTATCTGCTTAGAGAATTTACAACTAACACAGCAGGTTGTGAATGTTTAATAGATTCTTTTTCAGGGATAGAAAAGGTCAGCATTAACATAAAATTCTTCTTTAAGATTTGTGACACAAATGTTCCATGGCACAGAACAGGTGTTGCTGAGGAGGGGATCTGCCACAGGAGCTGAGCTCTAAAGATGATGCTGAGCTTCAAGGGGGTTGTAGGAGCATGAATCTCAATGCTACACGCATACACACATGTGTATACACATTCAGACGCCACATCGTGTATTAAGTCACTGTAAATGGAAAGGGAACTTTGCTTTGTCAATGCACATCTTGCTTGAAATGCTTTGTATTGGCTTGGTTTTTAAAAGAATGTTTTTATTGTTGTTGTTGTTATTAATCTCTCTCTCTCTCTCTGTGTGTGTGTGTGTTTTTTTAAAAAACTCTCCTCTTTCTGTTTCCCAAACCACAATCCCACCCCCTCTTTTCTCCCCTAGCTTCACTCTGACCAGGACAAAGGAGATGGTTCCCTCAAGTACATTTTGTCAGGAGACGGGGCTGGCACTCTTTTTGTTATTGATGAGAGAACAGGTGACATTCATGCCACAAGAAGAATTGACAGGGAAGAGAAAGCTTACTATACCCTACGTGCCCAGGCTATTAACAGAAGGACACTCAGGCCAGTGGAGCCAGAATCAGAATTTGTGATCAAAATCCATGACATCAATGACAATGAGCCAACGTTTCCTGAAGAGGTTTATACTGCAAGTGTTCCTGAAATGTCAGTGGTTGGTAAGTGTCTCAGACACCAAGATATGATTGTAAGTGAGTCTGCATACCTACTACTGCACATGTAGATAGTTGGCATTGGAACAGGGAAGTTAAAGCCAGGTGCTGCTCTGCAGTGCATTCTGTGCGTGCTAATATAGAAGCCAGTAAAAAAGAACCCAGGGATCAACTTGTGCAAGTGTCAAGATTATGGCATTAATCTTATCGTTAGTCCCAACTAAAGAAGATCCATTAAATCAATGGGATATGCTGATGTGTTGATTCAACATTTAACAACTGATTCAGTGGGCTTACTCTGCTTAGGATTAACCATTAAGAGTCAGGGTTTTATGATGAGCAGAGTCACATGGTAAAACCTTTCCTAGTTTCACTTTCTCTCCTAGGGCCCTACACAGTTCTGTACAACAGAAGTTAGCCCGCTCTGATGGGCCAGGGGCATATTTTCTAGAAATAGCAGCTTTTCTTTAGCTGGGCATTTTATTTCCTAGAGAGAACATCTGGTGAGGTCCAGAAAGGGCTTAGGGGTTGTCAAAATGGCTGGGGGTGGGCACACAGAGCCCACAGACTATATGATTCCAACCTGGTGTTCGATATTGGTGGTGGTGGGTTATATATATGAGTACTCTTCCCTTAAGTGAGCCTTCTTTTATTTATTTTTCATTTAGTCTTGTGATTTATATCTCATATCTCTTCCGAAAGTAGGGAGATTTTCAGACGCGATTTTCGGCAGGATATATTCCAAAACAGCTCCGTTGCCGAACCCCTTCGTGTCACTTCCGTGACATAATGGAGGAAACTGCATCATATTTCATTTACTATTGTTGCCCGTGAGTGAAATATGATGCAGTTTCCTCCATTCTGTCAGGGAAGTGACACGGAGGGGTTCAGTAGAGGGACAGAGTCGTCCGAAACTGCTCCCCTGCCGCGCGGCAGCAACAGAGCTGTTTTGGAATATATCCTGCCGAAAATTGCATCTGAAAATCTCCTAGGACTTAAATCCGCCCTGAACAGGATTAACTAAAAGGATATAGAAGAGAAATAGAAAAGTTGCAATATCAAAACACTGTAGCATAAAGTATGAGTACCCGGCTTTTGGGGGCAATTAGCTAACACACATTGTAAACTGCTTAGTGAGTATGTAGTGTGCTATAAAAGTAGTGTAGATGTGTAAGTGCTATTGCTAAACAACTTGTAAGCCACTCTGAGAGCCTTTGTGGCTGAAGAGCGGGGTATAAATACTCTAACAAATACATTTTAAAAATTCAGCAAGTTTCTAGGCTGCATTAAGAGGAATATAATATCTAGATCAAGGAAAGTAATAGTGCCACTCTATTCTGCTTTGGTCAGACCTCACCTGGAATACTGTGTCCAGTTCTGGGCACCACAATTCAGGAAGGATATTGAAAAGCTGGAATGTGTCCAGAGGAGGGCGACCAGGATGGTGGGAGGTCTGGAAGCCATGCCCTATGAGAAGCAGCTTAGGGAGCTGGGCATGTTTAGTCTGGAGAAGAGAAGGTTGAGATGTGACATGATAGCCATGTTTAAATATTTGAAGGGATGTCATACTGAGGATGGGTAAGCTTGTTTTCTGCTGCTCCAGAGATTAGGGCATGGAGCAATGGGTACAAACTATAGGAAAAGAGATTCCACCTAAACATTAAGAAGAACTTCTTGACAGTAATTGCTGTTCAGAAGTGGAATATACTTCCTCATAGTGTGGTGGAGTCTCATTCTTTGGAGGTTTTTACACAGAGGCTGAATGGCTATCTGTCAGGGATGATTTGATTATGTATTCCTGCATGGCAGAGGGTTGGACTAGATCACTCTTATGGTCTTTTCGAACTCTATGATTCTATGATTCTATGAATTAAAATTTAAAAGCAGGGTAAATCACAGCACCCACCCATTAAAAGTAAGTTTTATGAGCAACCAGCTATTTGCCAAAGGGTTCTGGAAGGAGAAGAAGAAGGGGGCCAGCCTAGCCTCCCTGAAAACAGAATTCCACAACCATGGTATAGACACTGGGAAATTGTGTCTCACATCTTCAATAAATGCTGCTGGGTGCATCTACACTGCAGAAATAATGCAGTTTGACACCACTTTAAGTGCTGTAGCTCCATCCTATGGAATCCTGGGCTTTGTAGTTTTACAAAGGCTATAACCTTCTCTGCCAAAAAGTTCTAGTACCTCACAAAACTACAAATCCCAGGAATCTGTAGGATGGAGCTATAGCACTTAAAGTAGTGTCAAACTTCATTATTTCTACAGTGAATATGCTTTTAATATAATTTAATTTTAATGTAAAAAAAAAACTAGCAGGAACAATCCTGTAGTAATCTCTTTACTGCCTTTACTGTTTCCTTCTCCTGTTTTGTTAAAGGAGCATCCAAATAAACATACAGAAATACACACAGAGTGACACTTTGCAGCCTGATGTGATACGGTCTAGGCTTGATCATCCTCATTTTATAAAATGGCTGTCTATCAGATTATTTCCATGCTACAGCCCTTTAGTGCAGCTGATCTTTTCACAATCAGATGGAAGCAAAACTAAAACAGTGGTCCTATACAGTACATAATTCCGTGCTATTTTATCTGATAATCTTATATATCTTATCTAACACCAATACCTATGGCCAAAGTTCTAAGTTTAGTTTTTGTATGTTTGAATAGAAGCTGAGTGTTTGTATTTGTGCAAAGAAAGGAGAAAAATGAAAAAAAGTCTTTCTTGAGTATCAAGAAATCCTGACCAGAAAAATCCTGACCTAACCACAAACTTTTAATTTGGGATTCATTCTATGCAAAAACTGCATGTTTATTTTATTTATATATTTATTTATTTATACCCCGCTCTTCAGCCACAAGGCTATCAGAGCGGCTTACAAATTGTTTTAAGCAATAGCAATTTACACATCTACACTGCATTAAACAGTTTCCAATGTGTGTTAGCATGTGGTTATTTTGTGCAGAAAACTTAATTTTCTTTGCAGGAAAAAGCATTTTCTGTGCAGAAAAAATACACTGTCTTCTGTGAAAAAATATGTGCAAATTTTGCATGGAATAAGTCTTGAACTATGAATAGTCTTCAAAACTCAGTGCTTTGTTTGAGAAGAAAATTAGCAAAGAATTATATTCCAAGGTTCCGTCAATAATTGCTTCCTGTTTAACATTGAGCATTACTAGTAGTTGGCCTTTTAAATGCTTGTTAATAACTTCCAGGTTCCCTAGGGAAGGAACATGAATTACTGGTGTCCCCACCCACCATCCCTCCCTGTATGAATATTTGGCAGGAGGAAATTTAAAAAAAATAATAAATAAATAAAGTGATCCATCTCAGTACAGGGTAAAGATGGGTACATAAGGTGCAATTCATTAATGATGTGCCCCTAATCAAACTGGAAGCATGTAAAATGGTGGAAGGCACCCAAAGAAACCTTCTAATGAAAGCACTGTAGCCCTGAAAAGCATCAGTAGCTTTTTACTCGTGCTGGACTGGCTGATATACAGTATTATTTATTTTATTTTCTATTCTCTACAAGACAATTAAATTAAATCAATTATTAATTAAATTAAATTAAATTAAATTAAAGGTGCACAGTTATCTGTGTGTTTAACTCAATGAGGATTGCTTCTGAGTAGACCTATATAGTTTGTTGTTGTTATTTTTGCACTGTGAATTTGTAGCAACCCCACATCCTTTTTCTATCTGACCAGAAGGAATATTCATACCCTTTTTGCAAATGTTGGAGCTAATTTCATCCTGAGTATAACATTATGAGCTGTTCGCTGAATGTTTTCCAATAGAAAATATTCTTATCTGTCTAGTGTAAAATCCAAGCTGTGCAGTTTTAGTCATTTGGCAAGATCAGAAAATGGTGAGACCTTGTAAGAAGCAAAGCAATAGAGTTCAGGCACCAAGATACCAAGTACTAAATTTATATGCATTGATTCAGCAAGGCATATTCATGCATGGAAGGAAGCTTTGGTATCCAGGATTCCATACTGGGCTAGAAACAATGAACAAAGATCAGCCAAAGGTACTCCAGTGTACAGATACATAACGGAGCAAATCCAGAGACTAATTATTTGCCTGCATCATGTAGGTTGGGATGCATTTCCTTCTTCATTTGGCAGTTCAAATGAGAATGGAAGTTCTCACCAAGTTACTTAGGGGGAATCCGCACAACACAAATAATCCAGTTGAAATTGGATTATTTGCATGGCTCCATCCTATGGAATCCTGGATTTGTAGTTTTACAAGGTCTTTAGCCTTCTTTGACAAAGAGTGCTGGTGCCTCAACAAACTACAGATCCCAGGATTCCATAGTCAGAAGCCATGCAAATAATCCAGTTTCAACCTGGATTATTTCTCTAGTGTGGATGCCCCCTTAGGCTGCAGTGCCACATTGACTGACATGGAAATAAGCACCATAGGGGAACTTACTTTTGAATAAACATGCATAAGATTGGGCTGTTAAGACACTTTACTATTCCAAAGGTGTTGCATTTGACTCTTTCATACAATTTTTTGGTTTTGAAATCAATCATTACCTTAATGTTTCTCAGGCTATTTCGAAGAGACTTGTTTTAAGAATCCTGCTTCTCTAATGTCTAGAAGAAAACAATTTTTTCAAAACCCATTTTTAAAATGTATTTATTTTTATTTATTTTTATTTTTATTTTTATTTATTTATTTTAAATTTATTTTTAACCTTCAAGACTTTTTACAACTTACCAAGTTCACATAAACAACAAAATAAAATTTAAAAGTAAAACAAAAAAATAAAAATAAAGATACGAAATGTATAAGAACTTGAAGTGACACAAATGTTACCCTTCCACACAGGTATGAACAAGTCTTGACAAGGAAGTTCTTTAAAAATGGATAGAATCATAGAATCATAGAATCATAGAATTGCAGAGTTGGAAGAGACCACGAGGGCCATCCAGTCCAACCCCCTGCCATGTGGGCATATCATCCAAGACACCCTGGAGATTTTCAGACAGGCAAAAATTGCCCCTTGCCGCGCGAGCAGCCTCCCGAAACTGCTGCGCGGCAAGGGTCTTTTTCGGACGACGCTGTGCCTCTAGCGAAGCCGTCCGTGTCACTTCCGTGAAGCTTGGGACGGCTCCGCGTCATATTTCAATCACGGGCAGCCTCCGTGCTTGAAATATGACGCGGAGCCGTCCCAAGCTTCACGGAAGTGACACGGACGGCTTCGCTAGAGGCACAGCGTCGTCCGAAAAAGACCCTTGCCGCGCAGCAGTTTCGGGAGGCTGCTCGCGCGGCAAGGGGCGATTTTTGCCTGTCTGAAAATCTCCCCTGTCTGTATTAATCCCCCCTGTGGAGAGTATATAAAATATACTATGTTATTGTTATTAATATTTTAATGGATTTTCAATCATTGTTACAATACAATTAGTGACCAGCAATATGTTCAGCAACTCTTTTTAAAAAAGCAACTATAAAGCATCTCCATTAGCTTTTCTGAGCCTACCCTACCCATAACTAAGTTGAAGTAGTTTAAATGTTGAATGTGTGTGTGGGGGGAGACTTTGTTCTGTAGTGTAACCAAATAGTACGAGGTTGTCTAACTGGTGAAAATACAGAATGTGAGGTGAATATGGGCTGTCTTAATGTCATCCCACATTGTATTGTATTCAGAAGGAGGGGGGCTAAATATGCCACATACTGTGCAGGAAAAGCCTTTGCCTCATTTCTCATAATTAAAAAAAAAAAAACAGCTGGGGGGTTATGCATTCCTGCTTGTTGGGACAAGCGACGTGAATTGATTTGTTTTCCCATATGAGCAGAAGCTGAAAGCTAACAAGGCATGCCCCTGGAACCCCCATTTTTTGCCACCTTAGTGAGTGAGCACTAATGCGATAAAATGGGGGGTTGTTGTTGTTGGTTTTGCTTTTTTGTTAAGATGAATCTCTATTGTTGTTTTGTTGTTTAAAAAATACTGTTAGGTGGCAGCAAATTGGTAAGTAAAAATGTGAGTAATTCACTTGCGTCCACCGTCTTGATTCACAGGCATGCCCATTTACACAGCAAATGCAGATAGCTTCAAATGCCTGCGATCTAACTAAACACCCCCCCCAAAAAAAAACCACTTAGATAAATCACAGCTGCTGTGAGTTGCCTTTACTAAGGAGCAATCTGCTTCTTTTTGCCTTGTATAGACAAGCCCAAAGCAACACATACAGATACAAAAGAGAGAGAAATCAGCCACTACCACACTAACTACAGAGCTGCTATGTGGTAAATATTCAAGACAAGATTTGCTGATCATAAAAGACCCTAAAAGGGACATTTTTATATTTAAAAGTAAAAAGTCAGAGCACACAGCATATTTAATAACAGAAGGCAGTTGGGCTCTGGCAAATCCTCTTTTCTCTTTGCACAACTGAATTAGGCCTGAATTTGGGGAAGGGAAAGTGTTTCTCAGAAGCAGTCTGGAACACAAATATGAGTCTGCAAACTGCAAGCTGTACTGTATTTACTAGTAAGGAAACTGTTAAACTGATGACTCTGCTTGGTGTGAGAAGGTGCTTCCAACAAACAGCTTGCCAGGTAAAAGAGACTTTCAAGCCATCACAGCCCTCTGACCTTTAAATGCTGAAATGACAAGCACAACAATATCATGAGCTATCACACAAATGTGGCCTCTTAATGCCCAAGGAGTCTGCTAGACAGAGCAGGTTGAGAGAGACCCACTAAACTCATTTTGCTCATAAGCAGAAAAACAAGAATCAGGTTATGTATGATTTGTGTGAGGCAGTGGTGGTGGGAGGTTAAAGCATCCCAAACAACATGACACACAATTTCTTTGAGATACCATCATATTATGGTTGTCTGATTAACAAGATCCTGCAACACCAGCTGTTGAACTCTCTCTTGCACCGTCTCACCACTCAACAAGTACTGCTTATGTCCTAAATATTAATCCACTGTCTATGAAACAATCGGTGATTATCCCAGGAGTCTCAGGGATGGATTAAAAGATCTAAAGGATCTATACTAAGCTGTATTGTGAGGAGCTCGCTACACATTGGCCTTTGTCTCTTATGCCACAACAGCTTGGAGAAGAATATCCTTTAGTATCTCTTCATTTCCTCCACTGCATCTTGAAACCCCATGTACTTTCTTTGTCTTTAGGTGAGTCACCTTTCTTTGCTGGCTTTTCTCTTGGCTCTGGGCCTTTTTCTCTCTCCACGTTTTTTCCCTTTACTGTTCTTTCACTGTGTCCCCTCATTCGTCTCTCCTAACCTACTTATTCCTTGTCTTTCATTTCTTTGCCAATCTTTTGCGTAGTTAGGATCTTTGGAGTTTTTGTAGCGCTATCTCTGAATTACTGAAGCTATGATTTTCTCAGTGTTGCTGATTGCTGTCATCCTTCCCAGTTGGTCTCTCAGCCCTCTAATCTGTTCCGCCCTCCTGCCTCAGAGATATCAATGCAAAACTTCACACAGGTTTGACCACCCTCTGTGTTCACAGGCGGGCTGCAAGAGTTATCTTGCCATCGTTCTGAGCCAGTGTTCCTTTTGTCTTTCTCTTCTGAAGTCCAACAATCTATTTATAGTGGCTACCACCTCCCTCTCTCTGCAGGTGTTTTCATTCACTCCATCATTAGTAAGATACATCCTCTTTTCCTGCTGCCAGATCCACAACACTTCTTTCTAACAGGGCATCTTTTGTCTTTCCTTCATTTGTCCTAGTGGACTTTCAATATTTTTCTTCCAACTCAGAGAAACAACACATGAAAACATAATTTACTGTTTCTTAAATTATTTGTGAATACCTCAGAATCATGAGCATTAACAGTTTCATGCAACCTTCTTGCACAATAACAATATAGCTTTGCTATACATTTCATCACCCCCAACCCTTTCCCATTCTGTCCAAAGTTTCCAGGAGCCAGAGGGGAACAGCAAGTGAGAAATCAGATTTCAAAAACTTTAGACCAGAAAACAAGTCCATGTGGCATATCTGTATAGTCTTGCAAAACGTCAGTAAACAAAATGATTACTGATTCATCCTTCTTCAGAGGGATGCCCAAGTGTTCTGTGCAAAGGAGGTCAAGGTAGTATGATATCTTGCCTCCAAATGTTGCAATTAAAATAGCAATAATAAATAGAGAGGTGTTTTCCCTAGCCGGTTAAAACCAATTGTTCTTCAGCAACTAAAAGGAATGTTCCAGTCTATTCTTCAACTTCCCACCACCCCCTTTTAGTTCTTATTTTCTGAGCTTCATGTCATGCCCCAAAATCAGGAGCAGGAATGGTTTGGCCCTTCAGCTGTTGAAGAACAACTCCCAATAGTCCTCATTCTTGGCTATCCTGGCTAGACCTGCTGGGAACTGCAATTCAACATCTTCTGGAAGGACACATTTTGCACACACATGGCATAGGTGCTTCATTTCAACTTCTGCTTTAGTCTACCAGGGTTCAAATCCACACTCAAACACATTGGGTGATCAGGGACTTGTCTATATGGAGAAAATGTTCCTCATAGAATTTGGGGAGAACACCTTTTCTCCCAATGGGATCCTGCATCATTTTGCCAAATTTGGAAGGAGGGGGGGCAAAACTCTGAATACTCTGTGGGAAAAGTCTTTGTGGCTTTTCCCATATATATTTTTTACAAAAAAGAAAAAAGAAAAAGAAAAATATTTTAAGGACATTTTCATTCCTGCTTATTAAGACAACATATTTGCTTTCCTGCACTTTCCCAATAACAGCAGAAGTGGAAAGCTGATTGCTTGGAAATGCGCAGGGGTGGAGCTTGCTGGTAAGGCAAGTGCCCGGAACCGCCATGTTGGATGTTCGTTGTAGTGATTGTGCACCGAGGTGACAAAACAGCCTCCTCCCTCTTTTTTTCTGTATATTTAAGTGGAAGATCACACTTCTTCACCTTGGATTTGCTTGTTTTTTTTTTTAATTATTTGATGGCAGCAAATGGTGACAATAAAACATGCGTAATTTACTCATGCCCACTGTCTTGATTGACAGGCATGCCCATTTGAACAAAAAATGTGTATGGCTTCGCATGCCTGCAATGTTTAAAAAACCATGGAGACAAATGAAAGCTGCTGCAAAATTGGCATTAGTGTGTATCAATCCACATTTTATTGCCTCGTATAGACAAGCCCCAGGTTGCCTGGTTGTAAACTAGAGATTGCTCCTGTACCTTCAATGGCTGTGGAGAAGAGGGAATTTCAGCAGATGTTGGCTGCCATGCAACCAGGTAACAAGTACCACCTGCTAAAATTCCCAGTTCTGTACAACCATTAAAGGTGGAGGAGTTGTCTTGCCCTGTCTTGTCTTTGGATTTTCATGTTTATAAAAAATAAATTATAAAATAATAATAATAATAATAATAATAATAATAATAGTACAGGAGCTGTCTCCAATTTTTACTCTGGCAACCCTAATGGATGAAATGCATAGATATAGGATGGGGGAGACCTGGCTGAATGAAACTACATGCGAAAAGGATCTAGGAGTCCACAAGTTGAACATGAGTCAACAGTGTGATGTGGCAGCTAAAAAGGCCAATGCGATTTTGGGCTGCATCAATAGAAGTATAATGTCTAGATCAAGGGAAGTAATAGTGCCACTCTATTCTGCCTTGGTCAGACCTCACCTAGAATACTGTGTCCAGTTCTGGGCACCACAATTCAAAAAGGATATTGGCAAATTGGAGTGTGTCCAGAGGAGGGCGACTAAAATGGTGAAAGGTCTGGAAACCATGCCTTATGAGGAAAGACTTAGGGATCTGGGTATGTTTAGTCTGGAAAAAAGACAGTTAAGGGGCTATATGATAGCCCTGTTTAAGGAGATTTTCACACGGGGCCAAAGTGCCCCGTTACTGCCCCGCCACCTCCTCTCCTGTTCCTGCCATGGAATAACATAAATCTTTCACACACTTACCTTAATTTTGCAACAGGAACGGGCTCCCCCTCCCCTTGCTGGCCGGCCATAAATGCAGCCGTCGTAAGGCTGCTTTTATGACCAGCCATCTGAAACGTTATCACGTGATAACAGCCAGACAGCAAATTTAAAAAATAAAACTCCCCCAAACATAAAATCTGTTCACCAAGCACAAAAACACACTTTAAATCACATAATCAAAACAGGGAGGGTAAAATAAAGGGTGCCACTTACATGGATGTCCAGATCGTACCAGGAAGTGCTCGGAACAGACCTCCCCTCCATGGCTGTCATTTCGGAACAGGAATGGAGCTCCTGTTCGCACACCCGTGATTGCGTGATAGCGACGGAACGGGAGGCCATTCATGATGAAAAATTGTGATTACATTGTTCTGGAACAGTCACGGGAGTAGGATGGATGCAGGACAGAACAGTGTCAACGTCGTCCAAAAGGGAAAAGTTTTCCCTACCCTGTTCTGTTCCTGCCACAGGATATATAGCCCGTGTGAAAATCTCCTAAGTATTTGAAGGGGTGTCACATTGAGGATGGAGAAAGCTTGTTTTCTGCTGCTCCAGAGACTAGAACACGGAACAATGGATGCAAGCTCCAGGAACAGAGATTCCACCTCAACATTAGGAGGAACTTTTTGACAGTAAGAGCTGTTTGGCAGTGAAACACACTCCCTCGGAGCGTGGTGGGGGTCTCCTTCCTTGGAGGTTTTCAAGCAGAGGCTGGATGGCCATCTGTCAGGGATGCTTTGATTGTTTATTCCTGCATGGCAGGAGGTTGGACTCTACAATTCTATGATTTTATGATTCACATTCTGTCAGCCTTAGAGGAAGGCAATGGCAGCCCCCCTCTGAACAATTTTTGCTACAAAAATACCATTATAGATTCACCTTAGGGTTGCCATAAGCCAGAAATAAGTTGAAGACACAACAACACATTCTGTTTAATGTCTGTGGGCCGGAGCACAGGTTCACTATACAGAAACTAGCTGCACTAGCAGCTGAATGTTACCTCAGCATGAGTCCTCTATCACACATACTGGAGCAGGATAGTTTAGGGAGCTCAGGCATAGACATGTCTGTCTTCCAACAGAATGGGAGAGCCAGTGACCCAGAAAGGAAAGCAGGGAGAATGGCACCGTTCCCCATCAGCATCTGCTGCCTGAAGTGAATGCCTCATTCTGTTCCATTATATTTCATGGTAGGGTTTTGGAGCTTGTACTTAAAGTCCCTCTTATTGGTTATTGAAAAGCCTATAAGCCCCTCCCCCCACTTAGAAATATCATTGTAGAAAGCTGTTGATTACACAGTGTAAGATATCTGTCAAGTGGTAGAATTTTGAGTTGTATCACCTCGGTTTCTAGGTACACTGTCAGACAATTGAATGTGCCTCTATGTAAAATGAAAATGAAAAACAGAATAAATAAATAAATAAAGAAATCCATATAATAACCTACATTCAAAAGGAGACAATCTTTGTGTGTGCTCATTTACTACACATGGGGTGCTGTTCATTTTGTTTTGAATAATGCCAGGGAGCATTCAAAAATATTACTCCTTCCCTTGGAGTCTTCAGCTTGAGGGAATAGAGTCCAGAATTCTACTCCCACTTCATAATGCCAATGCATTGTATGTAATGTGTATAAATTGGCTTTTGGTGAAGCTTAAAAGAGGACTTGGTTCTTTCCAACATGTGTGGATACATGAGGCAGAATATGGGTATATAGAAAAGACTATATCACTTCAGGTCGGCTGTGTGGGATTCCAGTTTTACACATTTCTCCACATTTTAAAAACATTCTTGAAGCTTGAAAGATAGCTAACCAAAGTAAATATTTCTATCCCAACCATTTGACAGCTGTGTTAATTTCCCAATTGCAGAAGTCTAATCGAGTAGATGCTCCCAACTATAGTAGGGGGTTGTCTAGATGAGAAGATATAATGTGGATTGCTACACATTAACACAAATTTGCAGCAGTGTACATTTATCTCCAAGGTTCTTTGGCAAAATTGCTGGTATGTGATGATATCCATGTTTGAAGTGCACATGCAGCCATGCCTGCCAATCAAGACGGTGGCTGAGAGTGAATTACTCATGTTATTATTCTCCAGAAGTTGTTACTGCTGCACAGCATTTTTTTTTAAATGTAAATCAAAGGTGCACAAGTGTAACCTTCTGCTTGAAAAAGCTGTTTGGTCACATCAGCACAACAAAAAAAAAAATGCATGCTCAATAATGAAAAACTCCAAAATGATGCTTCCAACCACTTCATTGCTGGTAATGACATACTCCATGCAAGTCTGACCAATCAGCTTTCCACTTCTGCCCACTCCAAGAATGCTCTGCAATACAAATTGGATGTTCAAACGAGAGGGAATGCACATTTCCATGGATTATTTTAAAAACTTCAGGAAAAGATGTGAAGGCTTCCCCCACACACATACCCACACACACAGTTTTTGGAATTTTTGGCCCCTCTCCTTCTGGTTATGATGAATCTTGGTCATGTCTAGTTGGGACAAAAAAATTTCCCTGCAAATTCTAATAGGATTATTTTCACCATCTAGACAACCCAGGACTACTGGAACAGTGTGCATTTATCATTTGGCAATAGATTCAATAGGTCTAGCCTAGTTGGGACTAGCAACTGGATTGAGGACAGATGCTACTGTCCTAGATACCACTGGTGCAGCTTAAAATTCTACCAGAGAAGGCTATAACTCTCTGCATCCTGGCATAGTCAACCTACCTGTCTGCAGTCTGAAAATTCCTCCACATGCCTTTTTAGTAGTTGAGAGAGGATGGGGGACAGCCAGGCAGCCACCAGCCAGCCACAGGAAGAAGTCTTCTGGGAGAATACCTGTTCAGGCCTTATCTACTCCCAGCAATTACACAAGCAGTTACATACCTATAATTTGCAGATGTGCAATTGCATAGTTGTTGTTATACCTGCATATGTAACCAACTGGATTGTAACGAGAGAGTTTGGGTGTTTGTTTGTTTGTTTGTTTGTTTTTACAGGGGGTAACACAAGGGAGCATTTAAACATGCACCATATGTAGATTTGGCTTTGGTAGAATACTGAATTATGTGTTCTGCATGGAAAGTTTAGTTGCTCATACCTTTTGCTTTGACCTTAGACAAAGAGACTGTCTTATACTGAGCTGGACAACATTTAGCCAAAATGGTCAACTCCTACTGACAATTACCCTGGAGAATTTCAATACAGAGCTCATTTTCAGTTTATCCATAACAAAATGTCTTCCTCTGCCACAAATACTTATACAAGACCACCAACCCTGTTCCACTGCAGTAAAAGGGTAGACTTTCCTCAACCCCAATAGGCACAAAACCCAAGTGATTTCTCTTAAGAGTGATAATAACTTTAAAATCAAATAAGATTACATTTCCCCTCTTCCATTACTTAATCCCCCCAATCTTATTTAAACCTTGTACATACATATATGTGTGGGAGAAGAGATGCCCTCATGCAGAAAACTGGTGGCAACATTTCCACAATATAACGTCCCTTGGGAATGAGAGCCTTTAAGTGGTAATCACAGAGACTGGATTAGTTTGAACAAGGGGCTCTGTGCCACAAAATTCTGCCCCCTCCCAACCCATAGGTTAACAGCATATGTAAGCCTGATTCCCTCTGGAAGAGGGAACATTGGCTTAAAGATTCTGCCAATTGTCAAATATGAGGAAAAGCATTAAGACATGGCTTTGGTGAGCCTGACTAATACTGCTGCTTATTCCTTGACTGAAAATAAAAACTCACCAAAAAACCAAACAACTAAACAGAATGGAAATGAAAAACAGTGCCACACAATTTGTTTGGGAAATGCTTCTGACACTCTCCAATGCATTGAAGTGGAACTCCTGGCTCTTCAAAAGATTTTGATCTGCAAAGCGTAGCACACGGGTGTGCCATTGAAAGGGATTAAAAATTGTCTGGCAGGCAAGAAATAAGATGATTTTTTTAAAAAAAGTAACAGTAGAAAATGTAGAAATGTAGAAAATGTAACAAACTGGGTAGTGCTGCAAGGGTGAGTCAAGGCTTGCTTTAATTTTACCTCAGAAGCCTTTGAAGGCTGCACAGTTTCTATAATGGCTAAATGTAGAGATGAAACAGGAGGGAGGGCCCTTAATGTATTCAAATTGATCAGAATAGATTAGTCTTCCAGCCAATTAGAGGCTCACACATTTCAGCATGGTAAAACGAGAGGCAAGGAAGCTAGAGGGTAGAACTTACCATGCCTTTAAAGCTGGCCAAATTATTCATTACAAAGTTATTGACTTCCATCTCCTGTTTTAATTATCAGTCATTTTATCTATGATGGATTAATCTGTGGCTGTCCTGTCCATGTAATAAATGTGGTCAGGGCTTCTTTGCTAAAGGATTAAATAGGGTTCCCAGGTCTCAGGACATCAGCTGAAGCTCCAGGAAATTGCTGTGCTTCCCTGGGGTCTGCAGATGGTGAGACTAATCCCAGGGTGAGTAGTACTGGAGAAGGAGAAAGTTTTATTGTTGGGTGTGAGGTGGCTTTGCATCTCTTGCATCTATCTCCACCCATTCTCAGCTGGCACCAGGGCTCTGTGGCTCAGCATGAAGTTGTTAGTAGGTGTGTCACACTTACACATACATTGCCATGCCAAAAACCCAAGAGTGAGAAGAAGACATTGGAGATATACCTATCTTGGGCCTGTCATATCATTTGAAGCAAAGAGTCGATACCAGTGTCAAAACTTCCTGTGCAAGTCCTGGCAGCAGTGGCACAGGGCCTGGGGGGGTGGGTAGGTCGCTGACACTAAACCTTTCACAACTCTCATCAACAGTATAGGGTCTGGGAACTTTCCTCATGTGTCATTTTTGGTGTGTGTACAGCTATGTACATGAACCCATAGTGGAATGGCAACAACTGCTGAAACTTCTAGGCACTTTTTTTCTCTGTCCATCTGTCAGAAAATATCCCCTACTCACTTTGGGGTTATCATACCAAGTAGTCAGCAGGCTTTTAGCAATTAGTGGACCCATTTATCTGGGATTTACCATGTACCTATTTAATTACAATCGGTTGGCCCAAAAAGCCATCCTGACCCTCCCACCCAGCTCTTGTGTGCCTTTTACCCATCCTTGTGACATCACAACAGCCTGCTCTGGAGTCTCAGATTTCAGCCCTGAAATCTCAGGGAATGGGACTGGAAGGAACCCTAACAAAATGCCAGTTTGGGGTGATGCATAAACAAGAGTGCTATGAGATGAGACAGTGGCTATTAGGCTGAATTTAAAACAAGTATGTTATCCATCATTCTTTCCCATGGATGCCAATCATTCCCCTCTACACTAAGATCTACAGCTGGTTTGGGGATGTACAGCAGCAGAACAGAGGTACTGTTAAGTCAGAATGTTCGATTGTTCATCAAGTGTTGGTATTGTGTACATTGAGTAACAGCTATTCTCTCCAATCTCAAGGACAAGCTTTTCAGATCATATCATACCAGATCCTCTCAATGGAAAATGTAAAGGACTGACCCTGTGGTCCGTCTTCATGCAAAACATATACTCTTGCCACTCTTTTAAATTGCATTTCCTCCCTCCGAATTTTCATTACCAGGACTGGTACCAAAGATTGCTGTGGTACATTCAAAAGGTCTTGGATGCCTACATGAAGATAGTATACAGGGAACAAGAGAAGCCTTAGGGCCCGTTTACACGGGCAAATATTCCTCTAAATATACCACAAAGATAGCTCATTGTTCCCACAGATCGCACCACAGCATCACCTCATTCAGAAGGGAGGAAGGTAAAACACCCAAATATAGTGTGGCAAGGGATGTCGCTACTTTTGCCAATATATTTGCAATGTAGCACATTATTGGCAGTGTAAACAACCATTCTGCTAAGGGCTGCAGCAGAGCTTCACTGTGATTGGTAGCTATGATGAAGGGGTGGGCTTAAAAGAAAGGGACTGAGGGAGGGAGATTCAGTAGCAATCAGGAAACTTTGAAAAATCCTCTCTGCTATTTTGCAAGCCAGTTTGCAAACAAAAAGGATTCCCAACAATTAACAGTCAGGGGAGATCTGTTCCCCACATAAACAAAGGAATTCCTTCTTCTCCTTAGCTGCGATCTCACTGTCTCTCTGCTTCGGGGAGTGGGTTCATTTACAGGCAGATTTACAGAGACACAGAGACAGAGACACTTCTTTGATCTTCCCCCCTGCTATTTTGGCAGTCTGTGAGTCTTTCTTCAGCTAGAAAATGCAGGGCTTCAAATTCTTTCACTCACAATCTAGCCTCTTCCCCATAAAGCCTTCCTCTGCTTGGGAGCCCCCCCCCCCATACTTTTTCAAGTCTGTATGAAAAAGCAACATAATTAGAAAAAAAAAACCTGACTGGCACAGCTGTGGAAAAGAATTAAAGGGCAAGTTGCCGCAGTAAATCTGCCGTGTAAACAAACCCTTAGTGTTTCTCTGAAAGGAAATACTGTGTGAGCACAATGGCATTGCATGCTTGCACAGTTAAAAAGAACTAAAAGCCTTGCAGACACTGGAATTCTGCAGAGTTTTGGATCTCTTTGTGTCAGCAAATGAATCCAGTCATGTTACCATGTATGTTTTTGTGTTTATTTGTTTATATGCATATGCACTGCCATCAGTATGCATATTTTAATTGTTGTAAGCCGTGGTGAATCCCATCTTGGGAGAAAGATGGGGTAGAAATCTAATAAATAATACAAAAAAAAAGTCCATTTTATTCCATGGCTCTGCTCTAAGCCACCTCAGGAGTTTTGTGAGCCTCAAGAAAAGCAGTGAGCAGTTCTCATCGTATCAAACATTATCACTAGCTGGTGGGCATGGAACTGTGCATCCCAACAACCTGAAAGCATGATACTGTAACAACTCAAGCTTTCCATGAGCTTCCAATAACCATCTTGTAGCTGCGGGGACACACAGTGAACAATCTTCCAGTCTGCACTCATTTTGTTTGTTTATTTTCCCCTATATTATTATTATTATTATTATTGACTATGTTTCTCTCACCATTGGGACCCAAGGTGGCTAACAACCTCTTTAAAAAACAAAGAAACTAAAAACAGTACAAAGTTAAAAGTACATCATAAATACAATTCTTTTAAAAGAATTAAACAATTTAGAAGTTGAAAAAAGATTTAGAAGTTAAAAACATTAAAGGGTAAAAATATTAAAATGCCTTTTTCCGTAAAAAATAAATAAATAAAATTTTAAAACCACACCACACAGCCTTACAAGTCCAGCCCTTGTTAGTTTGTTAGTTCATAGAAAATCGGGCGGCATAAAAATATCTTAACCTGCCATGGGAACGAGAGCAAGGATGGAGCCATCCTGTCCTCTCTGGGCAGGGAGTTCCAAAGTCTGCGAGCAGCCACTGAGAAGGCAAATAACCTGGGCCCAAGCTGTATAGGCCTTTATAGGTCAAAATCAGCACTTTGAATTGTGCCAAGAAACAAACTGACAGCCAATGGAGCTGTTGTAACAAAGGAGTTGTGTGCACCCTGTAGCTAGCCCCAGTTAACAACCTGGTTGCAGTTATTTGGAACAACTGACATTTCTGAGCACTTTTCAAAGGGAACCCCACATAGAGCGCATTACAGTAATCCAAATGGGATGTAACCAAGGCATGTACCACTGTGGCCAGATCCGACTTCTCCAGGAATGGGCCCACTTGGCACACTAGCTTTAACTATGCAAAAGCACTCTGGGTCACTGCTGAGAACTGGGCTTCCAGGCTCAGCGCTGAATCCAGGAGTGCCCCCAAACTGTTAACCAAATATTTTCAGGAGGAGTGTAACCCTATCTAAAACAAGCTGAATCCCTGTTCCCAGGTTTGTCTTTCGAAAGGTCAGGAGCACCTCTGTCTTGTCTGGATTGAGCTTCAGTTTGTTTGAAACTTCTAATTCTTGTATTATCATGCCTGATAACAAGTTCTAGAGAACTCAAATGTCACATCACTTATGTTCCACTTCTGCAACACTTTAGTGAACCTAATGAAAACTGTTACCCATCTCTGATGTTTGTTTTCACTTATGGAGCACATAGTTGTATTGTTTTTATTGCATTTCATAGTATAAGTGGACAGGTCCTTACCCCAAGAAGCTTATAGTGTACTTGGTGAAACCTAACATTCCCAAGAACATTCTCTCCAGGGAGGAAGCAGACATGGAAGTCTCAAAGAGTCAACAAAAGCACTAGCTCCACATTCCCCCCTACTTTCCTCCCCTTATTGCAGAAAACACATGCATTGGGTGGCATGCTAGGCTTTTGAAAATGAATCCTAGATGCCTTATCTCTATAATTTTCAGGGGGAAACAGCCTGATACTGAAATGCAAACAAAACTTTTTTTTCTGTACAAGGTTTGCATAGGATATTGTTTTATCCTTTCCATTTTCAACCTCCCTCCCTCCCTCCCTCCCCCCCTCCTTCCCTCTCTCTGTCTCTGGACTTTATCAGACGAGTCAAATATGGTGTCTTAATGATGCCACATAAATGTGAAAGGGCACATAGATCAGATGATGTTGCCTTTTCACATTTATGTATAGTCAAAATCACATACCTTTTAATTGATGGCTTAAGCTGTCAGTAGATCCCCCTTGCCGCTTTTGTGCCAGCGTTGCCGATGTGCGAAGCCTCAGGTCATTTAACTTTTGTCAATGCAGAGTTAATGACCAGACTGGCACAAACACATCTGGGTGAGATGGCAACATCCAGGTAAGTGACAAACTTTTTATGACCCTCCCTGGGCTTCTTGGAAGTTTTTAAGTATGTTTAGGTATTTTGTGTTACTTTTGGTGTTTTATTTTTGGTTTTTATTTTTAAATTTCCTGTATGATGAAATTCCACAGGATTTGAAAGGAGGAAGTGAACGGAGCTCTGTTCACTTCCTCTTTATTGCCAGGGAAGACTTTGTTGGGAGAGAAGGTAAGTGCAGGGGACGTTCTTTTGCCAAAATAAAAAATGATTTTTTTTTTATGCAAGCAAAGGAATGATTTAAAGAAGATTGTTTGATAAAGTCCCTGTCTCTGTCTCTCTCTCTCTCTCTGCATCCATTACAGTACATGGTGGTGTTTTTAAAATGAACATTGGCCGAAATAGAGAAAATTATGGCCATTAGGTTATATTCAGTCTTTTCAAGGGAAATTAGCATAACTCAACTAAGTCATGAATGGAGAGTCATGTCAGTACTTAAAACTCTTAGCACAGCTGAGCACAGGTGTGACTTATGGCACAAGCAGAAGGACACCATGTTGGTGTGAGGAGTTTCCCCTTCCCCATCTCTGAGCATGGCCTGCCTCAGATTGAGTACCATTCAGTGTTCACGATCATACTCTGGGCTGATTAAACCATTTGTAGTCTTTATTCAGGACTTGCAAGTGTAATGATAGACTCATAGCCTGTTGGGTCATGTGGACAACCTGATGATATGAGGTGGTGCCTCCAGCTAGTCCCTGTAGAAGGATCCACTGTGATTTTTGTTCCCACAATTAATCTATTTTGCTTTGGCTCACTTGAAAATATACTTACTAGGTTGAAAGGAAGGTCTCTTGAGGCTTGTCTACACTGGCCTTGGTCACATGTTGCAAGACTCATGCCTGGCTTCCATGTTAGTAAGAAAACAGTGGCAGTGGTGGCTTCAGTGATGGGCTTTTGTCCTGTTTGGACTCTGGCACATTTTCTATAGGTAATGGGGGAAACAGGCCACCTCCTTAGCATGGATATGCTGGCAGTGAGCTGGCATATCCTGCCTGGTGTAGATGAGTCTCTCGTCTTCTTAACAAAATACTATGTTTACAAATGTGGACTTCTACTAGCAGAGTAAAGAAAGAAAAGAAGTGATGTGTTGTTAGTGATTCTTTGAATGTTGTGTGTAGTACTCTCATCTTCTGACATAATACAGAACTAAGTCCTATCTGAATATTATAGGTACTTCTGTTGTGCAAGTCACAGCCACGGATGCCGATGACCCTTCCTATGGAAACAGTGCCAGAATTATCTACAGCATACTCCAAGGCCAACCATATTTCTCAGTGGAGCCAGAAACAGGTCAGGGATAGAGATATTGTTTTGTTTTCATTATTTATCTGTCATGTACAAGAATCTTAAGAAAACAGAACAGTCATAGTTATTTTTCAGCTGTATTCCATAGCCTGATAACAAAAAGAAACCTTATGTGTAAGAAATATGAAATGGTATTGATGTATTTTGTACTTGGAAAATAGAGGACATTTATTTATTTATTTATTTATTTATTTATTTATTTATTTATTATAAAAAGTGTAATGCAGTGTAAAAGCTGTTCTGTCCATTATATACATAATGAAATGATCTGTTTCTAGATGGTACTACTTTGGAATCTACGTGACAAATATTTATTTTGAATGCACTCCCATGTAATAAATAAATAAATAGGTGAATGCAACAGTCAGGAGCGCCTGTTATCAGCTTCGGCTGATACGCCAGCTGCGCCATCTCCTGGAAGTAAGGGACCTCGAGACTGTGGTGCACGCGCTGGTAACCTCCTGTCTAGATTTCTGCAATGCGCTCTACATGGGGCTGCCCTCATGCTTGGTCCGGAAACTTCAGTTGGTACAAAAGATGGCAGCCAGAGTGGTCTCGGGAACATCTCGGAGAGACCATATAACTCCAGTATTAAAATCTCTCCACTGGCTGCCAATCAGTTTCCGGGCCCAGTATAAGGTGTTGGTTATTACCTTTAAAGCCCTAAATGGCTTGGGTCCAACTTATCTCTGGAACCGCCTCCTCCCATACTATCCTCCCCGCGCACTCCGGTCCTCTGGGAGGAATTTGCTTCAGCCACAAAAATCTAGGCTGTCTGCAACCTCCCAGAGGGCCTTTTCGGTAATCGCCCCCAAATTATGGAATGACCTGCCGAATGAGATCCGTCAGATAACAAGCCTAGGTGGCTTTAAAAAAGCACTAAAGACGGATCTCTTTCGGCAGGCCTTTCCTAATTAGATCCCGGCCTCAGGGGATCCTGGCCTCTTCTAGCCTGCTGGCCATTTATTATATTTTATTGTATTTATAGTTTTAAATGTGATTTTAGATTAGTTGTTTTTAATTTATATTTGTTTAATGTTTTTTTATGGGGGAGGGTGGGAGTGGGGGTGTTTAGGGATTTTATTTGTATTGTATTTTAAATTTTGTAAGCCGCCCCGATTGTTTTAACAGAGGGGCGGGGTATAAATAAATTTTATTATTATTATTATTATTAAATTTATAAATAAATAAAGATCCCTGCATATACCAATTAAGCATATAAGGGAATGAAGTATGCTAAAAAATAAAAAAGAATAAAATCCCAAATACATTATTTTATTCCATTTGGAGGTATTTTTGTTTCTTTGTTTGTTGTGGGGAATGTTTATAGTCCATTCCTCATTTTTTAAGATACTGCACCAAGAATTATATCACCTTCTCTGCTTAACAAATAGAACACCACTATTTTTGCTTGTCATTTTCCTCAGCTAGCCAATTCTTTTGTCAAACCACTCCTGTTTTTAAAATGTCTTTTAAAGTTTTCAAATGGCTATGTTCTTGCAAAATGTGTGTGCATGTTTGCACATGCAACTATGAATGGCAGTAGTATATTGAATACTAACAACCACTTGCTTGTTTTTTGTTTTTTTTTAAAGGCATCATCAGGACAGCTCTACCAAACATGAACAGGGAAAACAGAGAGCAATACCAAGTGGTCATCCAGGCAAAAGACATGGGAGGCCAGATGGGTGGATTATCAGGGACCACGACAGTGAACATCACCCTGACTGATGTCAATGACAATCCACCTCGATTCCCTCAGAGTAAGCCTTCTTTAACAGCCCTTCTGAACTACAAAAGCATCAGAATACAAAGAGTTCAGCAACCACCATCTGGTTTAATTTAAAGAAAATCTAGCTTATGTGGCACACATGAACAAAAGGCTTATACCCCAATTTATTCACTGTTATTAAAAACAAAAATGAAATGTTACAGGAGCATCATTGTTGGAGGGTGGGGGATGGTCAGACAGAACAACAGCACAAAACCTAAGTTGTGAGGGGAAATCAAGAAAGGAAAAAAATAAAAAAACCACACAAATGTTTTGATAACCAATCTCTATAGTCGGAAATCTGCAGTTTATTATATGGATGCAATCTTTTGCTAATTTTGTTCCCAATGAGTGCAATGAGTAATTTTAGCAATTCCCCCCCCCCACCAGTTTTTGTTCTTGTGTGCCTTCAAGTCATTTCTGACTTATGGAGACCTGAAGTCAAACCTATTACAGAGTTTTATTGGCAGCATTTTGGACTTTATCAGATGCAGAAAAAATCATGTCAGAAGAACATGATGATAACAGAAACAGATGAGATTATCAAACTGCATCATCCTTCAGCTGTTCTGGGGGCATAGCGCAGGCATGAATAAGGTGTCCCTTTTAATTGATGGTTTAGCCCGTCAATAAAAAAGTGACACTTTGTCTGCACTGGCACTATGCCCCAGGAATGGCTGAGGATTCAGGCATCTGATAATGTTGCCCTTTCTGTTATAATCACATTCTTCTGATGTGTTTTGGGACACATTTTTTGCTGTGTTTCCCTACATCTGATAAAGACCTTTGTTGAGAGAGTAGTTGTTCTTGCCTTTCTCCGAGGTTGTAAGTGTGTGACTTGCCCAAGAGAGTGCAACTCACACAGTGGGTTTCCATTGGCTGAGCGAGGATTTGAGCCTTGATCTACCAGTGTCCTAGTACAACATTCAGACCACTATACCACACTGGCTCTCATTCTGCCTAGTATGAGTATTTGAAAATTGCATTTCTGAAAACTGAGCAGTTTTCAAGGGCTGCTGCTACACTACAGAAATAATGCAGTTTGACACCACTTTAACTATTGTGGCTCCATTCTATGGATTCCTGGGATTTGTAGTTTGTTGTGGCACCAGAACTCTCTGATAGAGAAAGCTAAATATCTCACAAAACCACAAATCCCAGAATTCCATAACATTGAGCCATGGTAGTTAAAGCGGTGTGAAATGGGATTATTTTTTTCAGTGTCAGCAGCCAAGGACTATTTGCATTTTGGGGGCTTATCTACATGGGCCAAATACCTTAGCTTGTCCCCATTCCAGAGCCCTGCCATCCTGATGGTTCAGAGCTTTTCTCCTGTTCTGCCTCTGGACAGTCCTCATCACCCGCAGGGCAGATATGGGGTTGGAACAAGGGCAAGCTGGCACCTTGCCCTTTACCACTTTTTTTTTTTTAATACCCAGCTTAATTTGTTCCCACCAGAATTGGATGAATTGGGCCCCATCTGTCTGCAGGTGGCTGCCCTGGCAGATCAGCCCTCGCTGCTGCTGCCCGTTGCCTTTGATCTGCCAGGTCCCAGCAGCAGGCCTGCAGCATATGGCCAAGGCTGGTCATATGCAGGGGGCTTGTTACATGGTGTGAGTGGCTGTCTGGACCTGGCAGAGCAGGGGAAATGGTGGTGGCAGTGTCTGGAGCAATGGGCCAGCATTCCTGTATGGACTTTGACCTGCTTTCTTCATGCAATAGGGGGCAGAACAGGCCACCTTTGCAGCCAGGATATGCTGGTGGGGAGGTAGTTTATCCTGGGTTGTGTAGATGAGCCCTGGGACTTCTGTGCAAACTTTGCAGGTAACATTTTCCCACCTAAAAAAGCCTTTTTGTGTGTGCATGAAACAGCCTTTTCTTTGCAGAAAATAAAAAGTTGTTTCCTGAGCAGGAAATGTCATCGTTGAGGACTTTAGCTGTACAACATTTGCCCATGCCATTTTTGTGTATAGAAAACAAAATTTTCTGTCCAAGTAACAACATTTTCTGCACAGAAATAGTATTGTCTGCACAGACAATGCTGTTTTCAGCATGGAAATGTCATGTGCAAATTTTTCACAAAATAAGTCCCAAACTATGATCAGTCCAGGATTCTCCTAATCAGGGTCCTCCAACAGTTGAGAAACACATTCTTTTAAATGATTCGTTGAATATTTTGAAATATTCTTCCCATCCCTGTTGTACAATTAAATTCAGTTTCATCCCTTGAGATCTTTGAAACATAATACAAGGAAGTGATGGACATATTTCCTCTGGATTGCTGTGCAATTAGTCCAGTTTTACAAGAATTCTTGGTGGATTCTCAGAAAGAGATTGATGTCTTGTTACAGAGCTTTTCTTTTTTCCAAGAAAGCTTTGAACAATGAAGCTCAACTGGCCTTATGGCTAGGCTCCCCATAAAATTTTACCTGGAAGCAATAGTGTGGATAGTAATACCAGCTGCATAGGTTTCACAGTTTTAAGGCCTAGTTGCTTCTGGTTCCAACCAGAAGAACCTGAAAAATCAAATGCCTTTTCAATCCATTAAGTAGTGAGACACTGGGAATATCATTTCCCATTATCCAAAGCAGCAGCAGGCAGATTCTGAGCATGCTTGGAAGAGTACAGGATTAATACATACAGCACCATCAGAAGGGGAAATTTTGCTGACATTCAGTCAATCAACAGATGGATACATTTTATTTGTCTATGGTTTAATATATGATATTTTGAATACACTTTAAGCATGAACTCTTCATTATGTTCTGCGTTAAAGGGAGATGAGAAAAAAATGACTATTTCAGGGTTGGTTGCATGCATTCACACACACATACACCACACACACACACACGAGTGGTGAAGAGAAGAAGTAAGAGAGGAAGAGAATCACCTTAGCAACCCCAGCTATCTTGTGGATGCAAACTCTATATCTTACTACTCTCAAAAAGCTTATGAACTGCTAAAGATGGCTGTAGTATTTATTCTTACTATGCTGAATTTCCATCTAGTTGAATGTTTCCTGCAACTGCTTGTATAAAATTATGCAAAGCAGACTATTAGAGGTGATCAGAATATTTATTAAGGTATTTTTATTTTTAACAGTCCACAGTTTAATCACATTTTAGGCTATGTAGCTCTTCTCTAGGGAAAGTATTGAAAAAGAGAAAGGAGCATTAAAATCATTGCCAGAAATATATAGGCATTGAATATAGAGAACACATTAGTAAATGTTGTACAGTTATAAAAATGCTGCCTCCTGAATTGCCAAAGATTTCTAAAAAAACAAGACTTAAAAATGAAAGATATATTATCCAAATTGAGAAATTACAAGACTAACTGTATTTTATTTAGATTTTTTATGTCTAAGGGTCAAACTATAAAGTATGTTAAATATGTCGAATGGAGGGGGAGGGGCAAGATGGTGACGGACTAACAACTTCTGAATTGTCCTCCCACTACCATCTGGCATTACCACCTACATATACCTAAAAAATGCCACCCAAAGGCAAGAGAAGAAATCGGACCAGCCCCAGCAACAACAATGACAACCAGGAATCCCCCAAAGCAGAAAAACAGATGAGGATTGACTCACTCTTCCCAGCAGCAGAGAAAACACAGCTTGTGAGTAACAGATCTGTAACAACAGCTCCTACTTTACTCCCTAAGCCATCACAGACACTAGAACTAAACAAATTAGCCTCCTCAGTTCCTCAAAGTGTAAATATAAATTATGGGCCAGAGCAAGTTGATAACAAAGTCAAACTCCCGGAGCTTGTCAGCATTCCCTACAATAACAATGCTCAGCTATTCTATGATTTCTGCAAACTATCTGTAGAAACATTGATTCTTATTTTGCAGAGACTAAATGGCATTACAAACAAGCTTTCCCAACAAGCTTTTCAAAGGAAAAACCCATATGGCACACAGGGGGTTAAAAATGTAGCTGATTTGGAGGAAGCGTGCCCTGCCACATCACAGGATGCAGTTAATCACTGCTGAGTGTTATAGAAAAATCAGCTCCTGCTACAAATACATCATAATGCCCATATTTGGAACAGCCACAAGTCAATTGTGAAATATCTGTCCCAACATTTAACCATGCACAGCAGAACAATTGATTTACTAGACTGCCACTTTTTACCCAGCTCAAGAGCTACTAAACATATTTTTCTGACCTTTAGCCAGGCAAATATTCCTAACAGGCTGTAATGGAAAAGAAATTTCCTCTGGAATGGACATTATATAGAAATTATCAGAGTTTTTAAGGATGAGATAGTCCGTGACCTTATCACAGGGAAAATAGCAACAATAACACAAAAGAAGCAATAATTCTGCACACGAAGAGGGAGAACCTAAACACACCACAAAGGAAGAAGCTCAGGCTATAAATCAAGAAGTAATTACACCGAGAGAGAAACTCACAGAAATTTGGGAACACACTCCCACAATACAGCTGATGAGAGATACCATCATGAGTCAATCTAACAGTAATCCAGCCCCATTGAAATCAGCCCCCTCCCAAAGGATTCACAGAAAGCTATTAGTGCATTTTTCTGATTTTTTTGACAATGAAAGCGAAAGTGATGGCTCTCTACTAACAATCAAGTTGTTAGTAGCTGAAATCCCAAGTTGTAGCCAACACCCCTTCAAAAATACAATATACTACAGATGCACCCCCATCTATAATTAAATTCCAGGGGTCTCAAACATCCCTATGCAAACCTAGTTCAAGGGAAAAACAGTCTTTACTGCCACCTATCTCATCTCCTAAGCCAAAGGATGCCCCCCTCACTAAAGAGATGGGATCCTTGCTTGCTGGTGATCCTCACTTCGCTTCCCATGCTGCATTCGTTCTTCCAGTCTCCCTTCCAGACCAGGCAGGGCAGGAAGAACAGGAATGTGATCCACTACTCCTCTATTCACAGAGGAGGACACAGACACAGCCAATCCAGCCATTTAACCAACTGCCATCAGATGAATTACCCATCCAGCCTATGGCCTGCAGTGCGACTGCCTGACTTCCAACAGACCAGCACAAGGTTACCCTTATGACCTGGAATATTGCTGGGTGGCCGAAGACCCAGAGAGATCCTTGTCCTAGTGACTTCCTCATCCAACATGACATTATACTGATCCAGGAAACATGGACTAATAAGGATCTACTATTAAATGGTTTTCACTCATTCTCAATTCTGGCAGAGCCGGGGAAAAGCATGGAAGAGCTAGAGGCGTTCTGTGCGTTCTGGTTTCCACCACCCTACGTGCCATAATAAGGCCTCTTTCTACTTTTAAAACATATGCCATGGAAGTGCTAATTCAATTTAACAATTGCACCTTGTTGATAATAAATATCTACATGCCTGCAATGAAGAAGAAATCCCAAATCAGAGGCCTGTGGGCTGAATTGGAATCATACACTGCTAATCTCATGTTGCAGAGCCCAAATGCATTTGTAATTTTGGGTGGTGGTTTGAATGCCAGACTGGGCCCCAGTGATCATACCCTATATGCCCAGCACAAATGCCCTCCTCCTGATTTTGAAGATGATGGAACACACCCCATCCGATGCTCAAAGCACAGAAATCAAATTTTGTAGGACTTTGTCTGGATCAAACAGTATTCAGGCTGAACCTTCAAATCCTAAATGATGTCCTGAAAAATGAGTGCCCATCTGAATTAACTTATCTGTCTGGGTCCAGAATGAGTGTGATAGATTACGTAATCATTTCTAGGGACCTTCTTCCCTATGCCAAGGAATTAGAAGTTATGCCCAGATTTGAAAGTGATCATTTTCCAATTTGGCTACACCTTAGTGTCTTCACTCAGGAGACACACATCAGGAAGCGTATCACCTTTCTGTGACACCACCAGGAAGGACTTATGGCCGAGCTAAATGGACCCCCCAGCTAAACCAAACAATAAGTTAGGTATTGGCTTCAGACCAACTTCAGCGTCTTAGGACTGCCCTGATATCAGCTGAGTCCCCTGATGAAATCTTGGAAAATTAGAATACACTTACCCAAGCTCTACACCAATATCTAATCCATCAAAACAGCACACATCAGTGGAAACAACAACAGCACCACTCCAAACCATGGTTTGACAAGGAATGTGTTAATGCTAAAAAAACCTTCATTGTTACTTATCAGGGTTACCTATTTAATAACCTCCCAGATGCTGTACCAATGCTGCTCCAGCAGAAAAGAGACTACAAATAGCTGCTGATGAGCAAGAATAAAGAAGCCATGAAGAATGATTGGACACAACTTATCCAGGCAGTCAGATCCAACAACACAGCTCTATTCTGGCATATTACATCAAGTTCCCAGAGAAATGGGCCAGCCACAGTGGACTGTCACATCCCTCCAGGGATATGGGAGGATCACTTTCAAGCACTCTATAAGGACACCTATGATGAAAGTGGATGCCCTAGCCAAAATACAGAAAATATCCCAGGGTGGCAACCAGTGACAGCGTCAGAGATCAAGAACCTTGTAGCCCAGCTGAGAATGGGGAAGGCTCCAGGGGAAGACTTAACACCTGTAGAAGCCATTAAAAACAACCTTGAATTCTGGGCCCCTATCCTGGCCTCATTTTTCATCTGTATTGACAAATATGGTCGAGCACCCAAGGATTGGGTCCTTGCAATCATCATCCCCATATATAAAAAAGGAAGCAAGGATGATCCTGTCAACTACAGACCAATTTGTCTCTTCAGTATAATCAGCAAACTCTATGCAAGACATTTACAGTGGAAATTTCAGACCTGGTTGGAACAAGAAAACATACTTGCAGAAGAACAAGCTGGCTTCAGGGAAGGCCGCTCCACCATAGATCAGTGCCTTGTACTCCACCACCTTATTGAAAAGTACTCCACCTGCAGCACAATTTCTCTCTATGCTGCCTTCATAGACTTTAAAGCAGCTTTTGACTCTATATCCCAAACCAAACTGTGGAAAAAACTGGAGGCTTATTCGATCGACCGACGTTTACTCCATCTAATTTGTATGCTGCATGAAGGGACCTCATTAAAAGTAAGACATAACCCCCAGGGACATCTCACCAATGACATTGTCACTGAGAAGAGTGTCAAGCAAGGCTGCATTCAAGCTCCATTCCTGTTTAACTTCTATATCAATGATTTGGTGGATCACCTCAACAACACTAACCTCCATCCCCCAAAATTAGAGGGAAGGCATATTTCAATGCTGCTTTATGCGGATGATGCAGCAGTACTTTCAAGAACTCCCATTGGCCTAAAAAGAGCTCTAAGAGCACTAACACAATATTGCAGAGTAGAACAGCTAGAACTCAACTATCAAAAAACTAAAATCATGGCATTCACTAAAAGGCCAAAGAACTACAACTGGAATATAGATGGCCACAAGATTGAGCAGGTCTCTTGCCTCAAATACCTGGGGGTAATTTTTCAAGCCACAGGAAGTAGGAAAGCACATGGGGAGTATGCTGCTTGCAATGTGCAGAGGAGTACAACAGCCATTTTCAAATTTCTTAAGAGGAGGCCACTATTTACCTGCAGCGCTCAAACTCTTTGAAGCCAAACCAGTAGCACAACTGCTTTATGGATCCCAATTGGGACCCTTCCCCAACCCTGCTCCATTAGAACTTGTCCAATCCAAATTTTTAAGATCAGCCTTCCAAACTCCAAAATGTGTCTCTAATGCAGCTCTGATACTGGAGTCAGGATTTATGAAAGTGGAGGCCAGAGTGTGGGTGACCATACTCAGCTACCGGCTCAGACTATCCCTCTTTCCCACTGGCCTTGCTCCACTAACCTTAAGTGATGATTTCCAATCCAGCTGGAAACAGACAGTGATGACTAAAATTTCAACACTGGGACTTTCTCCAGATCTTCTGCTTAGCCTGGGATATGATAGAGTGAAAATTACTATCAAACAATGGGTAGTTGATATAGAGCAACAACTGGATCTAGCCAGAACTCCAACCTTCGTTGCTAGTGACTCCAACAGATATCTGGCCTCTCCTTTGGCATACTTAGCAACACTTGAAATACCTAAACCTTGAAGGGCCTTTACTCTTGCACGGTGTCATGCCCTCCCTTCAGCTGTCCTTGAAGACCGATACAAGAAGATCCCCTTCTCAGACAGACTGTGCCCCTGCAACTCAGGCCAAATAGAAACAACAGAGCATGTAATACTCCATGCTCAAAGTACAAGGACATATGACTCAGCCTTATTTCACCCCTGTTGCATAAATACCAAGGGCACACTGGACAATTCTACATAAACTTGTTGCTTTCAGACACCAACCCAGGAACAACTTATAATGTTGCCAGATTCTGTGCCGCTGCAGTTAAAATTTGAAAGACAATGACCTCCATAGTAGAATAGCATCAACTTAGTCTTGTTATACTGGAGCTATGTAATCTGAAGGAACATTTTAAATACTGCTTTTAGCTTGTTTTTATGCTGTGTTTTTACCTTTATTCTGTATCCCTTTTTACCTGTGCTGGTCTATGACCGTAATAAAGATTTTATTCTATGTAGAATGTACCTGGGCTGCTCCTGATTGGGTCTTGATACAGCTGCAACATTTACTCTGGGGAGAAATCATCTATTTTTCTCTCTCTCAATGCCCCCCTCCATGCCATTTTCCATGGTTGCTGGTAGCCAGTGCTCTCCTCTATTCTGCTCCTGCTGTCTCCTCTCCTTCAGTGTGTGTTCCCAGTCAAGGGATCTTATAAGACATTTTCAGCCATTCATCAGAATAAAAGGAACACACTGGGCAGTATCATGGTGACAGGCTCCATTCTTGCCTCCATGCATTCAGTTACGGACAGTACAGCTGTAAGCACTGAAAGCTCTCTTTGCATGACTAAAAAAACTAAGCTCAGATATGGTTTCCAATCCTGTGGAAATATCTCTTTTCATACAGAGCTCTATGGACAAAGGCCCCTACAGGAATTCTTCGGAGCACAACTTGCCCTTCTCTGTGGACATTGTCTGTTATTTGAAATACTGAAGTGAATGAGTTAATGTAATAGTGTGAGCTAGCATGATCAGATTCAGCTATGTACCAAACTCAGTATGGGTAAAGGAAGAAACATTATTTTTTTAAGGAAAATGTAGTCCTTTATTTCAGTCAGTTAACCTTGCTGCAACACAGTGCTGGAAGATGGGGAGTATTTCAAGCTGCTTTCTGTTTCTGTCTAAGCACATTACATTAGGAATTCTTAGAGGAGTGGGTCTACTGTAACCATAATTAAGCTTAAATCCTATTTGTTCTGTTGTGTTATGAGGAAGGCAATGAAACCTTAACAGTCTAATATGGGAAAAATGTTTCCTCGTTGCTCAGCAAAATGCAAGAACATACCCCTTATTTTGCTCCCAAACAATGATTAAACACCTTTGTCCTTATATATAAAGTGTCCCCCTTGGTCACTTTAAAAAAATGCTTAAAATGATTGGCACAGAAAAAAATATGTTCATGAAAAGTACCATCTTCCTCTCTTCTTTATTGGTTAAGTCATCGCAGCCACTTAATGACCACCACTACCAAGGACAATTTGCAAACTGAAATAGTGAGATGTAGGTTGTATGACCATGCTTCCTCCACACGTTCTTGGGTGAAGGAAAATCTTCACCCAAGCAAACACTATCTATTTTACCACATCAGTTTGTGAACAGGAGCCAAAATCCCTGCTGTGCAAGAATCAGAGCTTGGAAATAAAATAAGTAAAATCAGAACTTTGAAATAATATGTTAGAGTTTAACACATTATTGCTAGCTTGTTGAATACCCTCTTTATTCTTCCACAGTACTAGGTCTGGTTGCTAACTTAATGAGAGCTGGCAATATTGGGGGGGGGGGCTAGCATAATTTTAGGGTTGCCTTGTTAACAATATGCCATCTCACTAAATGGATCCTTGATGGTAGGATAGCCCCTTCCCTACACACATACATACACAACGAAACACCAAGTTCTAGCCTTTCTTTTCAGGTCAATAGAGAATTGTTCCATTTACTTGAATGAGTAGAGAGAAAAAAGTTCTGTCAAAAAAGGGCTGATGGTGGAACCACATCAACACCAAGAACCTGAAGTGCAACAAGATTCATAGCAGTTCAGTAGGTTCCCCTCTCCAGCCTATTCAAATCAGTGTAGATTTTTACCATTCACTTGAATAGGAGTAGTGCCCCTCCATTTCAACTCACTTCACTTTTTTTTTCTATTTGAGGAGGAGGTAAATTATTCTCTTGGCAATTTTGTTAAAAATCATAGCAAGAAAGCAAGGTAGTTAGGTAAGTAGATGATAGATAGATAGATGATAGAATACAGATGCTAGCTAGAAAGGCTAATTAAAATGATCAATGCAGCTATGAATTTAACAGGCACTGCTGTATTTTAAAGTTTATTCATTTTTGTTTTGACATCAAGATCTTTCCTTCTATTACAGAGGACTCCTTCTAAGTCCCTTAGAGGACTCGTTTTAAATCCCTTGATAGCAATTTGTAGCCACAGGTGTTTACTTAAACATAAAGGGATCACCTATACTGGGCAAAAAAAATCAGATGGAATTCAAACTACTTTGGCCCAGAGCACATGAAATTTGGAATACTCTCGCCTGGATTTAAGCAACACACCTTACCTGACCAAAACACAAATCTATATCACTTGTCAAGTGGGCTTGTCCACACAATAATTTATGTGGATTTTTACCCCCAGTGAGTCTGCCACCACTGCTAACCAGGCACCACTGTGGCACTGCTGCCACTGGCATGGATTGGAAGAGTGATAGGGTTCTGCCTTTCCAGTGCATAATCACCTGCTCTGAAGTCAGAAGGAGTGGCCAGCCCCACCATGGGAAGGCAGGCTGCCCATGCTGACTTCAGAGGAAGCAACTAGCACCAGGGCTTGGCTTTCACAGAGCATAATCACTCTCTTTAAGATCAGAAGGAGTGGCCAGCCTCTCATGATGGTTGGGCTGGCTACTCCTTCTGACCTCAGAGAGAGCAACTAGCACCTGAGCTCAGAATGAGGAAGTGGCACCTGGAGGGGAAAAATGGTGGCACTGAAGGCAGCACTTGTCCATCCTCCCCATCCCCTGAATCCAGGGGCCTGTCTATATGAGGGGGGAAATGTGGATTGATGCCCACTAACACAAATTTGAAGCAGCTTCTATTTGTCTTAATGGTTTTCTGGCAAAATCGCAGGCATGCAAAGCTATTCACTTTTGCTATCCCAATGGCAGGCCTCTGAATCAAGATGGTGGGCATGAGTAAATTAATTGCACTTTTATTGTTGCCAGTTGCCACAGCTGAACAGTATTTATTTATTTATTTTTTAAAAATATCTAAGGTGTGAAAGTGCGATATTCCACCTAAAGAAAAGAAAAAGCCTGTTTTGTCACCTGAGTGCATGAACATTAAAATGAAAATACAAGATGCTGGTTCCAGGTGCATGCCTTGTTAGCAAGCTCTGCCCCCTGCCCACATCTGACCAATCAGCTTCCACTTCTGCTCTTTCACAAGTGTGAATGAATGTGAATCCAATTGTCCAAATGAGTAACAATGCACATTCTCTACAGAGGTTTTTTTTTAAAAAAAATACAGAAAAAGCCATGAAGGCTTTCCCAGAATAATTTACAGTGAATTTGCCCCCCCCCTTCTGAATACTGCAATCTGATGTGAAATGCCCTTAGGACAAGTAGGATTTCAAGCAAATTCTATGAGGATTATTTTGACTGTTAAGGAATTTTGCAGATGTGGGGGGGAACCCCTAGGAGGTCAGGAGAAAAACAGGGCTGTTACGCTGACACAGCTCCATTTCAGACAGCCCCGTCCTCCTCCCAACCTCCTCCTGACCTTCCTGCATGCTGGCACCACTTTTTATTGACAGAAAACCTCCACGAATAAAAAGCGGTGCCTGCAGCATGGAGGAAGGTCGGGAGGAGGATGGAGGAAGACGGGGCTGTCTGAAATGGGGGCCGTGTAAGTGCGACAGCCCCGTTATTCTTCCAACCTCCTGGGGGGGGGTCCCCCATCTGAAAAAGTCCCAAGACAACCCTTAGGGCAGATGCATTGTTCACACTAGTTTTCTCCAGAGTTTCAAGCAAGCTCCAGAGAAAATTGAGTTTCTTAAAACCCGGTACACTCAGGCTGGGTGTGAATGGGATCATAAGGTGTGTGGACTAATCACACCAGATTTGGGGGAAAGATCACACTTGGTGTGGACTAATCACACCAGATTTGGGGGGAGAGGTCATTTTTTTTCCCAGTAATGTAGACAAGTCCAAAGTTTATCCTTCTGCAGTAGAACATTTTATCCCTCCCTTCTCTTGGCAGCCTTCTTATTAATGAGGCTTGTATCATGGTAAAACAAACAAAATGAATGGATTTGTGAAAGGGACTGAAAAAGTGCTTGATTCATGAACGTGCTGAAGGCCCTATTGATTTTTTCTTAAAAGAAGAATCAATAAAATTCATGTCAAATGTGAAACTGTACACTACACTGATCTTATCTCTTATCTGATTTTCTGACTTGACCATGTATCAAGGGGACTAACAAAATTGAAAGCCTATTACACAGTTATTATCAGAATATTGTTATAGTAATATGAATGACAAAGACTTGTAATTATTGCCAGCTTCTTGAAAACTTGCAAACCCATTATATAATTGACTGTGTTCCAACATTTGTTCTTAATAGAACATGGAAAGACATGTGAGAAATATTGTTGTCATACAGTGAGATCCAGTCAACAAAATGAAAACAAAAATTGCTTATACAGTATTTGAAAAGTATTGTTCCTTTAGTAAGATATACTCTTCACATAGGTTAGCAGTGATTGTGTGCTCTGAAAATCTCCATATAATTAAATTAAATTAATTTTAATTAGTATCCCACATTTCCTTCTAGGAAGTAAAAACTGTTGTACATAACTCTCCATCATTCCACTTTATTGTCACAATAATCTTGAGAAGCAGCTGTGGCAAAAAGAATATTAACCACTTAAGGAAATTGGAACATCCCAAGCCCTGCTCCAACATGCTGTACTTCCTCTGTACACTTGCTCACATCTATCAGATAATTAATAAAGTATTATTCTAAGTTGCATTTTCATGCATGTGTGTGTGTGTGTGTGTGTGTGTGTGCATGCACATATCATGGGTGAGGAGGGAAATGTAAACAGTGAGGTTGGGGAAAATAAAATATAGAAAATATAGGCAAGTGCTGATTACCTCATTAACAGTGAGCATTCAAAAGGGGGAAAAAAAGTTGGTGATAACACCACCACACTGGCATTGGTAAGCTAATTATCACTTTTTGCATCTGATGAAGTAGATTCTGGTCCATGAAAACCTACATCATATTATGTTTGATAGATCAAAAATTCATTGTTGCTGCCCCCCACCCATACTGGGCTGTTTAATTTGGACATGGGACAAGAATTCAAGCAAGGATGTTCAGTTTCAGGCATCTGTACTCATGTTCTTTTAAGAAGACTCAAGTAAGGATGTAATTCTTCACTAAGTTTCTTCTTGAAGGAAGCAATGAGTAATTTCAGCAATTTTCTTCCCACTGTGAGAAAATCTTTGAAAACATGCAGTTTTCAAAGCCTGTTTGCAACTTGGGACTTATTTTGCACTAAATTTGATGAGGTTGTTCTGTGCAGAAAAGAGCATTTTCTGAACAAGAAAGAGAATTCTCTGTGTGGAAAACAATAGCTCAATGCATATATATTAATTCCCTCACAGAAAATGCTATATTCTGTGCAAAACTTGTTTTCTATGCAAATCAACCATGCACAAATTTTACAGAGAATAAATGTCCATTACAGATGATGATGATGATGATGATGATGATTTTGCACAGAAATTAATCTTTCTGCATTGAAATATTGTTTTCCATGAAGAAAATTCTGTTTTCTGCAGAAAACAACCACATGCCAATTTTGCACAGAAGTCCCAAACTACCAAGGTTCTTGTCAGTCCAGTATTCTTCTTGTCAAGGTTTCTCAGCACTGAAAATACATGTTTTTGGCCAATTTTTGGAATATTTTCAAATATTCTTTCCATTCCTAGAATCAAATCAGATACAAAGTATTGCAAGCAGATCCCTCACTTTGATTCTTCTTTTCAAGCTGCTACTCTGTCTCCCTCCTCAAAGGCTAAACCCCACCCCATCCACATTGGGGAAGGGATATCAACAATGAAATAATTATAGCAAAAACAGGGTCCCAGCAGATTACCCCAGTATGTATGTGTCTATGCATGTATGTATGTATCATGTACTATGGAACAGTCATAAAATAAAATCTGATCAACTACTTGTAATTTGAGAAGAGCTTTATAGTTTGTCTGAAGCATAAAACTTCTTATAGCTATAAAAAGGATTGTTTGTGATTCCTTCAAAACTATTCCTTCACAGCTACCAAAGCCTTTTAGCATTATTGCACAAAAGTACAAATCAAAATTTCAAAAATATAACTGTAATTTTTAATGTGCCCTGAAAATCTAGGTTTTTTTTTTTTACCTAAGAAATTATGTACAAAAGGAAGTGGTGTTGCAGAGTTTGCCTCTCCTATGTTTTGCCTTCCTCTGTAGTGGGTCCTGGACTACATTTCTCATAGATAGCTAGAAAGAAGTTGGTCCGCCTTCATTAACAATTGAAGTTGATCCATCTTCATTACCACTACCTTGTAGGAAAACTGGGAATCAATTAGGGTTTTGTAGATTTTCAGCAAGGTATCTTCCATGTGCATTAAAGTTTCTCTTTTCAGCATAAAATATCCCAACTGCTATACATTAGGATTAGGAGAACATTTTAATGAATACATGTCCTAAGAACAAAATTTATAAATCATATATTCAGGTTTCATAGTCTTTAGCTACAGATGGTGTATGTAATGTGTTAGCTCCTATTTGAAGAAGGGCCTACTGAAAAGTGGGCTGTCCATCTCAAATTGGAACTGAGATACCTTAAATACCGTAGCTTTTAAAAAGCTCTTAAGATGGATCTCTTCCGGCAGGCCTTTCCTGAATAGATACCCGGCCATCTTAATTAGTCCGATCCCATCCAGCTTTTTATTGTGTTGTTTTTAGTATTTTTAGTATTTATTGTGTTTTAAATGTTTAATTATTTAATTGTATTTTAAGGGGTGGGTGGGATGGAGGGGTTGTATGTAGATTTTAATGTTGTAAGACACCCCAATTGCATTTTGTAGAGGGGTGAGATATAAATAATAATAATAATTATTATTATTACTACTACTTTGAGCAGGAGTAATCATGGTTTTGCTACCTCCATTCTAAACAATGGTCCCAGTTCTATTTACAGTGTTAAAGCTTAGAACTGAAATCACTTTGTACAGGCGTCCACAGCTTGGGGGAGGGGAGAGACAGATTCAACTACGTATGAACAAAGTTGAGTTCATTCTCTTTTTGATATCATTATTACCATCACTGTCACTTTGAATATGAATTGAACTGAACTGAATCTCAATATAATCTTAAATGTCAATACATGGAATCCTAATAAAATTTAGAAAAGCTACGGAATTACTCAGTCATGTAAATTATATTTTGATTTTTTTTTAAAAAAAGCACATCTAAGGTGTGAAAGTGCAATATTCTACCTAAATAAAGAAAAGAAAAGAAAAAGGCTGTTTTGTTACCTGAGTGCATGATCGCTAAAGTGAAAATACAAGATGGTGTTTCCAGGTGCTTGCCTTTTTAGCAAGCTCTGCCCCCTGGCCACATCTGACCAATCAGCTTCCACTTCCACTCTTTCACAAGTGCAAATGAATGTGAATCCGATTGTCCAAATGAATGGATGTATTCCTCCATTGATTGTGGATGTGTTCTTTGTGAATGTATTCCTCCATTGATTCATACTAATATTGTTTTCATATGAATTAATTACTCATTTGTGAATGCTTATTATTCTATTGTTTCAATTATTACATCAACCTTTTTGTGATGTGGCATCCAATCTGGAGTTGTAGCTTTATGTGCAAGCTATTATATACTGTGGTCTGCCGGGTACTTGATAATATTTTTCTTGTGCTGTGCTGAAATATGTTCTGCCATTTTTCTGACACTTTTCCCCCTTCCATCAAGAGAGGAGGCTTCACCTTTTCTTTCTCATTATAAGGGCACTTTAGAATTTCTTTTGGATTTCTTTTCATGGCATTTTTAAGGTTGTGTTGTTGTTATGAGGTAGTCTAAGGTACTACACATGTGTGTGTTTCCTTTCTATTCTACTTATCTCCAGCAATTTACAGCTTCTTCAGCTGTCTTTGATGCCTTGTCTGAGAAAACTCTTTGAGAAAGGTTACCTCATAAATCTGTGGAGGCTGCCTTGTGCTTGTTTTCAAACCCAAAGTTGTTAAAAAAAAAAAAAGATTTACTTATAAAGAAATCATTGGTCTTGACCAGGACGTTTTCCAATTACACTGGGCATGGTCCACAGGCACTTGGCTCTGGTAGCATTATTCTCTCCTCTTCTGCACCTTCTTCCTATGTTAGGCAAGGGTGGGCAACATGTTGCCTGTGGGACAGATGCACCCAGTTCTATTTTGCACCCCAAGCCCTTTTGCAGTCTGCACTTGCTAAAATCCCTATTGTGGGGGTGGGGTAGTTGCAGGTCAATGAGTTCTAGATAGGAATTTGCCCCCTACACCTGAAGTCATTTCCCAGTTATGCAATAGAATCTGCAGGGTGCCTCACTGCTCAACCACTTTCAGGTTAATGGTAGCCAATCTGACTTACTTCCAGCATTTATGGGAAAGCCCAGCCAGTCACATAATGCAATGAAACATAGGCTGGATGGCCATCTGTCGGGAATGCTTTATTGTGTATTCCTGCATGACAGACGGTTGGACTTGATGGCCCTTGTGGTCTCTTCCAACTCTGATTCTATGAAAGAAATCCAGTAGACTTCAGACCTAGGTAAATGATCATACAGTCAAAGACAGACACTTGGACACGCACACACATATTTCTCAGCCATCTTGAAACTAAGGTAAGTGCAAAAATCCAGCATCTCAGTCACAAGAATGTATCTGAAATTCCCTTTCTCCTCTGTGGGGAAAAAAGTTAAGAAATTGCTTTTCTATGAATTGTCAGACAGGGAGACAATGTGGAAGAAATTTTCAACTCAACACCAGTTTGGGCTCTTCTGAGGAGGTAGAAATTAATGGCAGTTAGCAGACTTTCACACATGATTGGGAGGCTGGGTTGGTCTCAGCAACCACAAAACATACAGGCTTCTTCATCAGAAAATACCATTGTGAACGTACACATTTGCTATTAAATAGAAACTTTGTGTTCCTTAGAGTTTAATCTATTACCTATACTTCCTTTCCTGTATATATAGTTTTGTAAATGATGGGGTGTTAAACATTCCATGCTTGTTGTTACTAACATGTGTGTTTGGTCTTTGTGACACTGTTTTCCTTTGCAGGCTCAGTTCACTTCCGTATTCCAGAATCCTCTGCAGTTGGCACTGCCATTGGAAGTGTCAAAGCCTCTGACGCAGATGTTGGGAGAAATGCAGAACTTGAATACCGCATTATTGATGGTGATGGAAGGGATATGTTTGACATTGTTACCCAAAAAGACACACAAGAAGGCATTATAACAGTGCGGAAGGTTAGTATCCTCACTATGAAACCTCACTGAATGCTTTAAAAACCCCCACATAATTTAGTCAAACAACATTGGCATTATATAGTATTTTGTCGTGATGGTGCCACTAAAAGTTCAGTGCTTGCCAAGAAATATATGTTTCTATTTTCAACTTCATGTTTATTTCCTTTATATAGAAGGAAAATAATTGGGGCAAAAAATTACTAACAGTTGCCACACAAATATAGTCAGACATAAACAGCAACACCCTTAACAGTTTCCATTCCTAGTTGTGATGTGGAAGAGTTCAATTCTCCCCCCTCATATTTGCATGGCATCAGCACTTCAATGGAAAGGTGTATGGATTCTTGTTTTAATAGTTACTTGAAAGTAGCATTACAGTAGGACCCCTGTATCTGCTGATTCATTATCCACTGATTCAGCTATCCACAGGACACAAAACAGCACACCTACCATAGAGTCTTCCTAGAAAATGCCTAGAGATGCATCCTCTCTAGATGTTTTCTAGGTCCTCCATGGCAACTCTATGATAATTTAATTTAATTCAATGGTGTTCGTTGTTTTCTGCAGTTTTTGGTATCTGCGGGGGGGTGAGGGTGGGGGTGGAACCTATCTCCAGAGGATATGGGGATCCTACTGTATTTGGGGGAAAACATTCCTCAAGTCTTCTTAGGGCTTATCTACCTGGCCAAAGACCCTGGCTTTCCCCTGTTCCAGAGCTGTGCAGTCCATCTGATGCAGGGCTTTTATCCTGATCTGCCCCTGGGACATTGTTTCCCTGGGACAAATACAGGTCTGGAACAGAGGCAAACTGGGGTAGGGCCCTTTTCTGCATTTTATGAAAACGCCCAGTTTAATGTGTCCATGCCAGGATGGGATGGATCAGGCCCTGCGTACCTGAGGAAGCCTGTCCTGGAAGGCCAGCCCTTGCTGCTGCTGCCTTGCTGCCTTGCTCTGCTAGGTTCAGGCACCAGACCTGCAGCATGCGACCAAGGCTGGCCGCATGCAGGGGGGCTTGTGACATGGTGTTGCCAGCTTCCTGGACCTAGCAGAGCAGAAAAAAAAATGTTGGTGGCAGCTGCAGCAATGTGCCAGCATTCCTGTGTGGACTCCAGCCCATTTTCTTCAGGTGACAGGGGGAGAATGGGCCACCTTCTTAGCCAAGATACACCAGTGGGGAGTCAGAGTATCCTAGCAAGTGTAGAGAAGCCCTTCCTGTTCCTCTTTAGTTTCAGGGAAATGATAAACTTTTATTAGAAATGGTGGCTGGTAGTTTCCATATAACTGAGGTGGTGAATTTGCTCCTGCTTTTTGTGAAGTCTTTAAAAGAGCTATAATTAAAAGTTCAAACTAACATCCAGGCTGGTCCACCATACCATTGACATTGAAGCTACCAGCCATTCTTTCTTAGGGTACACAACATTTATAAAGATATATTTAAAGCCTCTAGAGTTGTTCATGAACTGTTGACTTTGAGCATCAGAACAGTTTAGAGCCATGTTGTGCTGAATACTCAACAGTTTGGATTGTGGAAAAGTTTTTTCCCAAAATATTATTTGAGCATTCACCTTTTTTGAAAGATTGTTAGGTATCTCTGTTTTTCCTAGCCACTGCTTGGAAATTCTAGTCTCTTCTGGCAGAGGCTGCTAGATTTTTCCTTCCTAAATCAGTCATACAAGTGATTTTTCCTCCTGTCAGGTTTCATGCCATGATTGACATGTTAATATCAGTCTATCAGTTTGGTTTGCAAGATGATAATATCACTGAGGCAAATGTGAGTAAGTAGACTGAGAGTGATTGAAATGGCAAAACAAACCACGAGGTGCTGGGAAAGAAGCCATTTCCTGAGCCAAAAAAACATTTTTGGAGAAAAAAAAATGAGTCGATTTGCCTTCAGCCTGGTCTAATTGTGGTGTATAATGGTTCTTGGTTTGTTGTCAAACTGACCTTCAAATCAATTTTGACTTCTGTCGACTCCATGAATGAGAGACTTGAAAGTTGTACTACCCTCAACATCTCTGCTCAGGTCTTGCAGATTAAGGGATGTGGCTTCTCTGATTGAGTCTATCCATCTGGAATATGGTCTTCCTCTTTTCCTACTGCCTTCTACCTTATTAAGCATGATTGTCTTTTCTAGTGATTTATGTCTTTTCATGATATGGCCAAAGTATAGCAACCTCAGGCTTCTAGGAAGAATTCAGGCATGATTTGCTCTAGGACCCATTTGTCTTTTTAACAGTCCATGGTATATTTAGAACTCTTCTCCAGCACCACATTTCAAATTAGTTGATTTTCTTCCTATCATTTTCATAATAAATTGAAACACAGAATACGATAGCATGGATCATCCTAACATTAGCATTTGGTGATATATCTTTACACTCCAGCATCTTATCTAGTTCCTTCATAGTTGCCCTTTCAAATCCTAGTTTTCTTCTGATTTCTTGGCTGCAGTCTCCACTCTGATTAATGGTTGAGCCAAGAAATCTTGAACAGTGTCAACGTCTTTATCATATACTTTAAAATTAAGTAAATTTTCTGTGGTCATTATTTTTGTTTTGTTAATGTTCAACTGTAAACCTGCCTTTGCACTTTCTACCTTGACTTTCTTCAATAATCGTTCCGTGTCTTTGCTATTTTCTGCTAGTAATATGGTGTCATATGCATATCTTAAATTGTTAATTTTCCTTCCTCCAATTTTCATGCCTCCTTCCTCTGAGTCCAATTCTGCTTTGCATATGATATGTTCAGTATACAAGTTAAACTGATAGGGTGAAAAAATACCTTGCCTGACCTCTTTGCCATTTTGTTTCTCCATATTCTGTCCTGACAGTAGCCTCTTGTCTTGAGTACAGGTTACACATCAGGATAATCAAATGTTGTGGCACACTCATTTCTTTAAGAGTGATCCATTGGTTTTCATGACCTGCACTATCAAAGGCTTTGCTATAATTTTTGAAATTCTTTGTTGCAGTCCATTATCCAGTGTATGTTTTCAATATTGTACCTAGTGCCTCTTCCTTTCCTGAACTGAGTTGGAAATCTGGTATTTCTCTCTCCATATATAGTAAACCTCTTTGTTGCTGAATTTTGAGTGTCACTGTGCTTGCATGGGGAATTAATTTAATAATAATAATAATAATAACAACAACAACAACAACTTTATTTTTGTATCCCGCCTTTTGCCTATTAGGCAGTCAAGGTGGTTCACAACAGTTGAATATAAAACAAACAAATCCTAACAACAGTAATAATTTAAAACAATTTACTCCCCCCCGTAAAATTACATATAATAGTACATATATTTAAAATAACTGGCAAATTCACCAGCGACATAAAATAACTATCCTAAGATGTTAAAACTATAATATCAAAACATAAAGACATAACAACATAAACATAAAAAGAGGGAGAAGCATCCATTAAAAAAAGGAGCCCTGGTGGCGCAGTGGTTAAATGCCAGTACTGCAAGCCACCATGTCGCAAGTTCGATTCCAGCCAGCTCCAAGGTTCACTCAGCCTTCCATCCTTTCGTAGGTCGATAAAATGAGTACCCAGCTTGTGGGGGGCAATTAGCTAACACACATTGGAAACTGTTTAATGCAGTGTAGATGTGTAAATAGCTATTGCTTAAAAAACAAATTGTAAGCCGCTCTGATAGCCTTGTGACTGAAGAGCGGGGTATAAATAAATAAATAAATAAATATTAACAATAGTCTGTTCTATTCAAGGATGGCCTGCCGGAAGAGATCCGTTTTGATGGCTTTTTTTAAATTCTCCAAGCTGGTTGCTTGACGGATCTCCTCTAGCAGGTCATTCCATAGTCTGGGAGCAGCAATAGAAAAAGATCTCTGGGTGGTTGTTGTTAATCTGGATCTATTGGTTGCGATAAACCCCTTCGTGTGGGGCAGATTATATGGGAGGAGGTGATCCCTTATGTAGCTTGGACCTAGTCCGTATAGGGCTTTATAGGTCATAACCAACACCTTATACTGTGCTTGGAAACTGATAGGCAGCCAGTGAAGGGATTTCAAGATTGGAGTGATATGGTTATGTGGTTACTCCAATCCCTGATGTCCCCTTTCTTAGGGACTGGAATGCATATCGAGTGTTTCCAATCTGTGAGCAATTGTTTTGTTTTCCATATTTGTTGACAGGTTTTAGATAGGACTAGAGTAGATCCTTTCTCTGTAAACTGAAGCAGCTCTGTTGGAATGCCATCTGGTCCTTGTGACTTATTTCTTTCAAGTGGTCTGAGTGTAGCTTCCACTTCACTTTTTAAAATTGAAGGTTCATCTTCATATGGTTCTTCATCAAATCCATCTGCCATATTTTAATCCCTTTTATATGGTTCTTCCATGTATTGTTTCCATCATCTTTTTATTTCTACTTGGTCATGTAATGTGTACCCTTTCTGGTCATAGAGCATTTCCATGCTTGGTTTAAATTTCCCTTTGATTTCTTGGATCTAACTGAAGAGGTCTCTTGTTCTTCCTTTTTTTTGTTGTCAACTTCTGTTTCTCTGCATTGGTTATTACAGCATTCTCCTTACCCCTGTGCAAAAGTAATTGAACAGTTGCATTCAGGATTATGGTTCTGTTTGTGTCACCTTTCACGTTTCTTCCATTCTGTGCTTGAATATTTGAAGATTTTAATCTGTCATTTATTGAGGCTTATGTTTTGTTTTTGGTTTATTTCTTTTGTTTTTGGCTACAGATTTCTCCCTAACAGTGTCCTTGGCGTCAGTCCATAGTTTATCTGGTTCCTGGTCAATTGGGTTTAATAATGAAAATTTATTTTCCTCCTTGTCTTTAAATTCTTCAGGGATATAGTCCAGGTTGAATTTCAGCATGATGGTTGGCTTAGTGTTAATATTTCCTGGTCTGAGCCACAGCCTGCTCCTGGTCTTGTTTTTGCAGAAAGAATGGAGCCTCTCCCTCTTCTGCTGCCAATTTCAGGTGATGCCCATGTATACAGTCATTTCTTGGGCTGTTTGAAGAATGAGTTTGCAATGAATAAATTGTTGGCCTTGCAAAATTCAGTCGGTCAATCTCCTGCCTCATTTCTTGATCCTAGGCCACAATCTTTGATTCTGCTCTGTTTCCTTTTGTTCCCCCTTGGTAGAACTTGTAGAACTTGGTAGAGCTTGGAAAAAATTACTTTTTCAGACTAGAACTTCCCAAATCCTTCCAGTCTCAATATGCCCCCCCTTTTTTTAAAGGCCTATTTTTCTTCAATGGGATAGTGAAGAAGGGGTCAAATAATAATAATAATAATAATAATAATAATATCAACTACCAGTATACCTTTGTACAAGTCTGTGGAGTAAACATTCATGCCATCCTCTTAAATTTTAGGTCTGAAATATTGATGCCTTTCAAGGAAGCTTGAATAGCACACTCTGCAAGGCAAATCCATCATGTGGTGCTATACATAAGGAAATGTGAGACCCTTTGGATGTTGTTAAACTGCAATTCTCATTATCTTTGACCAGTCAGTGGCTGTGCCTGCTAGAGCTGATTGGAGTTCTACTGCAAAAACATCTGGAGGGCCACACATTCCTCGCCCTCATGCTAAACCATCTCTAGCAATTACATTATGCTACTTTTCCATTATATAAGATGCAGATTTGGGTTTCCACAGGCTGATGTGTAGATGATTTTGCATCCATTTATCAGTGTTGCTATGCCACTGCTATACTGTTGCAATGTCTGTGCAATTCCCAAAGGCACAATACTCATCAGTGTGCCTCATATTATTTGTTTTTTTTAAAAAAATTGTTTGTTTATTGTTATCAGAAAAATTGTACTAAATGAACCTTTTAAATAATTGTTTTAGGAACTTTCAGAACTGGTAAAAGGTGACACTATTACAGGAGGTATTTTAAGAAGTCATTAGACTCAATCTCCACTTTCAGTTTTTTTTTTTTTTTTATGCATTTGAAGTAGGGTTATCTGCCAAAGCCACCACTCCCGCAGTACTGGCTATGCTCCACTTTTTGTTTTTTAAAAATGGCACTGGGGTCCCCGGGGGAGGGGGGGCTCTTAGGGTGCATAAGCCATAAAAATTCCTTGAGGGTACCATATGCCTCACCTTTGCCATAGAATTGTTTTCCACATCTTCCAGTGCTATGAAAGACTATATAGATCTCCCCCTGTATCCATGGATTCTGTATCCATGGCTTCACCTATCCATGTCTGAAAACATATGTTCTCTTTAGATACTTCTAGGTCCTCCAGTGTGATTCCATGGTCAACCTCTGGTGTTTGACTCATTGAAAATAATAGGGTTCCTTATTATCCACAGTTTCAGATATCCATGGGGGGGGGTGTCTTGGAATGTATCCCCCATAGGTTTAGGGATTAACCTGTACAATTATTTTCCATAACTGTCAGAAGTATTTACAGTGACTGTTATTTTGTGGCAGGCCAAAACAAAACAAAAAAAAAAAAAGGTAAAAGTGATAAGTAGGAGTACAATTCTACACTAATTTTCTTCTTGATTTTAGCAATTTTCTTCCTGTTGCAAGAACGCTTCCTAAAACCATAGTGTTTTTGAAGCCAATTCAAAATCTGGGACTTTGCAAAAAAGTTGCATGTGGCTTTTTTGCACAGAAATAGCATTTTCACCATAGAAAATGAGACTTCTGCAGTCTGCATAGCAGATGATATTTTTGTATCCTGCAGAGAAAATTTTATTTGTACAAAACATGCAAATATTGCACATAATTAATTCCAAACAGTGATGATACTCATCAGTGCAGGATTCTTCCCATCAGGTGTCACTCAAAAATATTTTTTTTCCTGGGTCATTTTACAAATATTTTCAATTTTTGTTCCATCCCTAGTGATGAATTGTTGTGTGTCTTCATGTCATTCCAACGTATGGCAACCCTAAGATGAACCTATTACAAGGTTTTCTTGGCAATATTTGTTCAGAGAGGAGGTTGCCTTTTTGTTCCTCTGAGGCTGAGAGAGTGTGACTTGTCCATGGTCAGTGAGCTTGGGCATGGAAACTCCGTGAGCTTCCATGCCCAAGTGAGGATTTGAACCCTGGCCTCCAGAGTCGTAGTCCAATCCTCAAACCACTACACCATGCTGGCTTTCTAATCTAGGGATCTGTACTATTTTTGAATGCAGAATATTTACTATTTCTGCCATAGCATTACACAACACAAACATTAGAATAGCCAAAGTCAATATCTCACCCTAGACAGCTCCAGACCTGAGAAGCAACAATTACTATGTGAGACATAAAGGTCTGATTGAGAGCAAGGTTAAAATGGAGGGGAGTAGAGACTCAGGGTAATGTGGGAAGAGAAGGTTTGTTGCCAATGTATTGTGACTTCAGAGAAAATAGATTTAAACACCAAGACAGTCTGACATCTTTTGAGAGTACTAATTTGACATTAAAGGTTGAAAGAAAAATAAATTCAAAAGTGTCCTCAGAATCCATTTTGGGTCCATTTTTGATGTCTCTGTGTTATATAGTGAATGCTAATGAAGCTCTGCTCCAGTGTCAAACAAGCTGCACTTCCTCTCAGTCTACTTATTCCTTGGAAATCATTAATTAGCTAACACTTTTCATCTGCCGTCACAGAGAAATTGAAAAATGAAATCTCTTGTCTTCCCACCCCAAAAGCATTCTAATTATAACACCAAACTTTTGGTCTTTTCATTTTTTAAATGAATTGCTGACAAAATGTCACACACATTTTTTTGGGTGTGTGTGTGTGGATAAATAAATAAATAAATAAATACATCTGAAGTCAGAGGCATGACATCCAATGTAAATGAGACAGGTTAAGCACACATTTTCTACACTGAAATTTAAATTCTCTTGAGGAATTTTCAAATCGCTGTGGGCATTTTTCTGAAATTACCCACGTTACCCATGTGTGAGAGGAGACATCTTTGTGAGTTTGCTTTGTGAGTTTTTCAAAGTGGAAAGGCATTCGCTTATGGACTACCTCCAGTCAGTGAGAAATTCAGGACAAGGGTGAGTAAAAATGAAGATTTTGGTCAGCATCTCAGGGTATAAATTTGTCCGCCCCACCCCCCGCCGGCATGCAAGAAGTCAGCTGGATAAATTTACTAATGTTTTTGTGCAGTTTCCAAGGATTTTCTTCTTCCACTTAAGGACTTTGTGAAACATTCATTTATGGAAAACCCTGGGACTTTTTGTCCTAAAATGTTGGGGTTTGCATCAAATCCTCCACAGTTTTGGCATACTGCATATTGTATTATAAAACATATTAGTTTTTTTTTTTTTTACATTTTTAAAAAATTCTCAAACAAAGGTTGTCTGAGCATAAAATAGGTTTGTATCTGCAAAAGAAATTTTCACAAAGACCCCAAATATGAAAAATCTTACACCAATTAATCATTTGTTTGGAGGTGTATCTTGGTGTCCTGAGACATCCTTCCTCACCAAACAGGAGGAAATTTGAAAGTACTCTTTACATACCTATAAGCATCACTTCTCTGAAATATTTTGGTCCAGGAAGATGTTTTGCCATCACAGTTACTGGCTGAGTGAATTAGGACTAAGAATCCCTAATTCTAAAATGGGATGTGTTTGAAGCATTTCCATAGCTGGCGTGGATGTACTTCCACATCTTGCACTGTTCACTTTACTTCTGGCAAGACAGGTATATGAGAGTGTTTTTAGTATGTTAGCATACTGCAGTACAACACAAGCTATATGTAATATGTGTATAGCATATGATAAGCTTATAATGTGCCATTCCATTCAGTTCATGGCATATTTAAATATTAAATGTTTTATATACATGGCAAATGGTGTTTGCCATGCTATTTTTCCTTTTGACCATTTGAAACTCTAGTAGATTTTATTATTATTATTAATAATAATAATAATAATATAATATTATTATTAAAATATTATTAATTTTGTTTTGTCACTTTTTTTCCTGTAGCCACTGGATTATGAAAATAGAAGACTATATACTTTGAAAGTAGAGGCAGAGAATCTTTATGTTGACCCACGTTTTTATTACCTTGGGCCATTTAAAGACACAACAACTGTCAAAATATCTGTAGAAGATGTTGATGAGCCTCCCATATTCAGCAGATCCTCATACCTTTTTGAGATACATGAAGATATTGAAGTGGGCACAATAATAGGCACTGTGATGGCCCGAGATCCAGATTCGGCTGCAGGTCCTATCAGGTAAAGACCAGAATCTTTAAAAAAAAAATGTAATCCATTTAGTAGTTAATTGTTACACATTTGAATTTCACTAAGAATGCAAAGTTGAATGCCTCTTTTGTTACCAGACATTCTATCAAAGAATTAACTCTTTCATGATTTGAGTACACATATCTATTAGGGATCTTGTGAATTTGGCCCATACTGGTTATTAGGCAAATTTGAAACAACAAACCATGTCCATCCAGAGTTCTCTAAAAGAAGAATTTTATTAAACACACAGAAATGAAGATATACACACTAGTTGCACTGGAAAATTATGGTCAAATAATCATAAATGATAAACAGTACATACAAAGAAGAACACAGTTGTTTTAGGATGTTGTCTTGTTCTGAACCTGAGTATAGTTCTAGGCCTCTCCAATGATTCTTTTGGTGTTGGACAGTGACATGTATTTCTGCTATTGCATAAGCTGTGTTGGTGGTAAATGATGCAGCAGATGGTACATAACAGAGAAGCATTCCAATCCTTTTTCTGACAGGGTCCAGCAGCCCCTCACAGCTAATGGTAGAACTGGGCCTCTAAACAAATACTACCTAGACTATCCCTCAGTTGGCAATCAAATCCTTTCTCCATCACTGGACAAAATTGAACTCTTGGGCTGGGGTGAACCCCTCCAAGGCAAAGTTAATGGAAGATGGACTGCTAGGGGTTATATAGTGCAGAAGCAAAGAAAGTAAGTCAAAGTGTGCAAGCATGGCCCATCTCCCCCACCCCAATAGCTGGGAAAACTGTACAAGCAGGCTGGCAACACAAAAATCATCTCCCCTCAGTCCATTCCCAGCTTTCATTTTTTTTCCCAGCCTCAAATTGCAAAGCATATGAAAAAGTATCCAATAAGGTCACTAATACAGGTTCACTCTTTCCCACCACTTGACGGGTGTCAATGCTTGGCCATGAGGCCAACAAGGACTCTAAAACCCATCCGCCTGGCCCAACTGACTACAAATCGGGAGATACTAATTCAAAATGAGCAAACTTGCAAGGTTGAGAGGGTTTGGAATAAAACAATTTGAAGCTGTAGGGATTGGCAAGAGGAGGGCGAGATGAGAGAAAGAAAGAGGTTCAAATGTAAGGGCAATATAATTATTTCCCTTACACATACACACACACAGACCCCACAGAAACTGGTCAGTTTGGGGGAGCTGCAATATACAGGAAAAGTATTCCCTGAAAAATCAATTTTAGAGATGACAAAAGTTACCTCTCCTTGATTTTATCTTTCTTGCAAGAAGCTAGGGAGTGTTGGCACTCCTAGCTGGAACAGTGCAAAGACACGAACACAGAACAAGTACTTTGAGAAAGAGAATGAGCTATGGAGATTCTCTGGCCCACATCCCAGATTTTAAGGGTCTGTAAGAGTGGTTTTAAAAGAACCAAAGCTTAGCCAATGATGTCCGCAACAAGAGTTCAAAAGCTTTCTCCTGTGGCTCTTGGCTGAAATTTCAAGTACACTCCCAGAATGAACTACCTTTGAATTTGGTATCCTTTTATAATCATCTCAGGTGGGAAAGGGGAGCATAACATCAGTAAACTCTCTATTTGAGCAAACTCAAACAAAGGGTATCCATCTGGACTTCCTGAGAGACATTACCCAGTACTTGGTTTAATAAAAGCGAGCAATGTCTCAGACAAATACCCACTTAAGAAAGACATCACAGAAGGGTTAAGTCAATCACCCTTTTCCCAAAGGTCATATTCCCTATCAATGGCATTTCCTGATTATACCAACTGCAGGGCTGTATGCTGAGATTGGTATAACCTTGGCCAGGGGACATTCACTTGTGTCCCAACAGTTTAACCAGTAATCTTGGCACACTTAGTGTTGTCATTAATGGAGTTCAGTATAGGTGCTAGCTACAGGATTTGAAAGGAGAAGCCTTTTAAGCTAACCCTTCTTTATCCTTGGCCAATCAAAAGTGATCCCTTTTAGAACATACACAGGAACATCTTGGCAGAGGTGTTCTACAGATCCTAACACTATATGACAAAGTGTAATTCCATCATGCTTACAAGGTAAAGGCGAGACCTTTGTTGAGGAAGGGGTACCTGTATGGTACCCATTGCATGGGATAAGTTCTATCAATTCTCCATTATTGTGTTTATTTGACAAAGTGCTAAAGTGTGTTGTTGTGTGTGAAGGAACATTCAGACAATACTGAAACATTAAGGAATAGTTAGCGAATATTTTATTCACCTCTGTGGATATCTGTGGGTTTCTAGAACCATGATGTTTTTCTTGCTCACCTCAGATACCTATATGATATTTCTTCACTTCAACCATCCTTATGATATTTATGTAACCAAGAATTAATAGGATTATATATGGCTTCTTTATTATGATCTTATTTGACATAAACCAATTCTGAACAAAAAAAAAAAGAAAAAAAGAAAAAAAGAAGAAGGTTAATTGGCTCCACAATGACTTGAAGTTCCATAATAGCATAAGCTCATCTCCCATCACATTCTGTTGTTCATATTATGTGACAGTCAGACCAATGATAATTATCTTATTAATGTCTGGCCAGGCAGTCTGGATATTCTATAGAATGCCAAAAAGTATTTTAAGAACAGTTAAAGAAAGACATCAGTGTGTGGCAGAAAAGAAAGATGAAAGATTCCTGGCAAAAGAATTGAACAAGTTTGAATCTGATATGATTTAAAAGATCCATCTCTTCATATATTCAATTTCTCTTAGGAAGAATAGGAAAATAAAATAAATGGTACATCATGGTTTGTATCCAGCTTTTTTTTAAAAAAAAAATTAGTAACATCTTTGATCAGTTCAAATAATACAAGTTCTTTGAGTAGCTTTTGGTAGAGACTAGAACAATGAAATTAAAAAAAAAAAAGACCATAAAACTATAACATCAACTAATGTGACCAATCACTGTTCTGAGTTTTTTTCTCTCTCTCTCTCTTTCACTTTTTCATATATGAGAGAAACAATTTTCTATAAAAATAAATTGAATGCAGAATACAGCTATGCCATTTAATGATTTGGGAGGAAGGTCATGAGTATAAATCAAGTAGAGGGTCAAGATTACTCCCTCATAGCCACTTTGAGTTCCTCTTTTGAGGAGGAGGTGGAATATAAATAAAACAATTGATTGTCAGCAAGATTTCTAGATCTGCTTTCTAAAATCTATGTGTACTACAGTGGGTCTGCCATATCCATGGGCTCAGGATCCATGGATTCAACCAACCATAGATTCGAACTACATTACACAACAAGTCCTTATTATAAAATGGCGTAGGATAGCAGTGGAGGTGTTGGCAAGCCCTGGCCACAAGGTGCACATTCTTCTTGCTCCCCCACCTCCAGGGAGCCTGCCAGCTGCCCACTTCTGCCTTGCAAATGAGCAAGCAGAAGTGCTGCAGCTGCCACTTTAAAGGAAAAAGCAGGCAGCTGTCATACTCCACAGAGCCTGGGGAGCTTGAAGAATGGCTTCCTGGTGGCCAGGATTTGCTACCATTTCTGCTACTGTCATCCACCATCTCTATATATAAAATTCTTAGGTATATCACCATTCCCAGTGTGCTGATTAGTCTCTTAGAAAACTTCTCAACTAATCAACGCTCTCTGTTGGCTGGCCAATCAGCACACAGGGAATAGAAACATGTGGAAAGCTTCAACTCCTTTCTAAACATGGCGGCGGTGGAGGGGCTCTCGCATTGTGGTGCACATGTGTGTGTAGCATGGTATGTGTGTGTGTTTATGTGTGATTGCACGGCAGAGGGGCCATTGCATCCTAGCACATGGTGTGTGTGTGCAGTTTGTGTGTGCAGTGACATGGTGGCTCTCACATCCTGACATGCATGGTGTGTGTGTGTACCCACAGTTGCATGGTGGCAGCGGAGGAGCTTTTGATATGAAACGAGCTGTACCCAGCATAACGTACACCATTATAGGTGATTTGTAAGGTTATATATCAATGCCTCAAGTGATTGTACTCTTGAGATGTTTCCTAAGTGGCCAATAAGCAGAGTGGGAATGAAGACATACCAAAGTGTTTGACAGATAGATAGATAGATAGATAGATAGATAGATAGAGCCGTATGTTACTTCGGGTACAGCTAGATTTATTAATAGGGACTTGATCATCCACATTTTTGCTTTCTGCGTGGGGTCCTCAAACCAAACCCCCACAGATATTGTAATGTAGAAAAGTAGCATAGCTTGCTTAACTGTCATCTACACAGATTGAACATTTTAATCCTTCACATTTTGTTGCAGAATTCACAAAAGGTAAATTTACAAGATAGATATTTTGCAACATTGTCCCTAGAAGAGCTATAAGCAATGTCACTGACTTTCAATCACCTGGCATATGTCATTATTATATTTTTTTACTGATAAACAAATGTCAGGGAAAACATTGTTTCCCAAAGTCTTCTGTGTTTCTCTTGGTTATACATTTTTTTTCAAACAAGGGGAGCTGACAGCTACTCAAACGTATGATCATGTGGCTCTGGGTGTTTAGATATTATGAAATACCCTTGACTCTGAACCAACAAACACTTCTGCTATCATGCGGAATTTTTATATCCCAGAACACAATGGAATTCTCACTGGAGTAAAAATAATAATAATACCCCAGATAAAAGTGTTCAATTGAAGTGTATATGAGTGTTTTTCTTCCTGGATAAGGGCTAAGGCCATCATGCATAGTTATTTTGAAGTATTGTTAATTGCTGTGAAGTTGATTTTAGCATATGACAACCCTATAAATGAGGGACTTCCAATACATCCCCTTGCTAATAGCATTGCTCTACTCCTGAAAACTCAGGGCTGTGGCTTCCTTCATTGAGTCACCCCACTTGTGTTTGAGGCTTCCTCTTTTCCTACTGCCTTCAGCTTGAGTGAACATAATCATCTTCTCTAATGAATCATATAGTCTCATGGGATATACAAAGTATTATGGGACTTTATCAGATTATCCCCTTTAAACATTATTTTTGCTGGCATTAAAAAATCCATTTTTATGACGGCAAAAAATGCCCCCCCACACACACACTTACCTTGCTTTCCTGGCAAAGGCTTCCCCAGCAATGAAGAGTAAGTGAACAAAGCCCAGTTCAGTTCTTCCTCTGAAATCTCACAAGACTTCATTGCACGGGAAATTAAAAAATAAAATAAAAATAAAACACAAAAAGTTGCAAAAAGACATACACACACTTTAAAACTTCCAAGTAAACTAGGGAAAGTTTAAAAAGGGTTTGTTTACCTGGATGTCACAATCTCACCTGGAAGTGTTTGTGCTGAACCAGCCATTGTTGCTGCATTCACATGAGTTAAATAGCCCTAGGTTTCACACCCCAGTGCCAGCACAAAATCACCACAGGAGATCCATTTACACCTCTGGCCTGTCAAGAAAAAGAAATGCCAAAATAAGATAGTAGGATGCAAAAGGACAACATCATGTGATATTGGTATCCTTTTGTGTTCTGCTGTATTTATTCTGGTGCCACATTAGCCACATCTAATAATCTCCATAGTTTAATTTAGTCATTTTGGCTGCTTGGAATTAATTTGCTCTTTGACCCATTCATTTGTCTTTTGGCTAGTCCACAATATCCACAGAACTCTCTTCCAGCACCAAATTTCAAATGACATTATTCTCTTCCTGAAAGCTTTCTCTATTGTCCCTTTTCATATTAATACATAGAAATAGGAAATACTCAATACTCTGTATGTATGTGCCTTCAAGTTATTGGTAAAACAATTAATTTCAAAGGAGTTTCTTAGGGAAGAAACACTCGGAGGTGGTTTGCAATTCCCCTCATCTCAAATATACACTACAGCACTTGGTATTTCTTGGTGGTCTCCCATCCAAGTACTAACCAGGCCTGAATCTGCTTAGCTTCTGAGACCCAATGAGATTTGGTTCCTTTGGGATATTTAGGTTGCACTACTATATTTTTGGATATATCATCATGCCTAGATATGCAGGTATTCTTTTATTTCAGTGGTGGACAAAGTGCAGCCCTGCAGCTGCATGCAACCTCCCACCCCACCCTGAGGCCCTCAACCCATCCAGACTCCACAGTTTGCCCTGAGTGTATTGGCTCTCCTGTAAGCCTTCAAGAGTTATGTTTTGCCTTTTAAATATCTTACAGTACCCCACTCCCTACAGTGTTTATCATTTAATTTACTAAAAAAATCTGAAGTGGACTTGCTGATATTTGGGGGCCTTTTTGTCCCAAAGATCCCAGGTCAGAAAATGGGATTCCAGACCAACTGAAAAATATCTCACATCAGTAAAATATATCAAAATTATTATGATTTTTCCACATTTTACAAAGCCATTTCATTCTAAGATGAAAATGACTAGTATTCTATATCAGCTACTTAACTTGATGACCTCTGGTGGCCCAACCCTGCAAATCTGAAGGAAACATGATTCACCTGTGCTCCAGTTGCCAGCAGAATGGACTTCCTTCTCCTCATGCACCTGATGCCTGGTAAAGTAGATGAGTGGTGGTGTGATTGTGGCAATAGTATCACAATTGTGACTAAGCAGCAATCATGAATTTGGAAAAGTTACAGATGAGTAAATCTAGGTAACTGTTCAGTATTTATGATCACTACTTAAGTCACTCTCTCTCTCTCTCTGGCTTTTCTTCGCAAACGAAGATTCAGGATGAACTCATCTACAAGTGTGCTGATGACTAAAAAGGCCAATCCGAGATAAACAAGTCCGGTTGCAGAAAGCACAGCAGAAGGTCTCCTTGGGTGATGTTTCCGGGTTGTGATTCTTTCTGCATTGTCGTTTCTCTTCAAGACTTGTTCGGCGTGAGTTTTCAAATAAGTCTGCAGCATTGTGGATAGTGTGTCTCCATGCCTCCCGATGTGAGGCCAGGGCGGACCACTGTTGGTGATCAATTTGGCTGAGCCTGAGATGTTGTTTCAGGGATTCCTTGCCTCGCTTTTTTGGAGTGCCCCTCTTACGCTGACCCATGGTGAGTTCACCATAGAGTACTATTTTTGGGAGGCAATGGTCCTTCATCCTAGAAACGTGCCCTGCCCAGCGCAGCTGTGTTCTCAATATCATGGCCTCAATGTTGGTGATCCCTGCTTGCTCAAGGACAGCAACATTTGTCACATAATCAGTCCAGTGTATATTCAGGATTGTGCATATACAGCACTGATGAAAGCGTTAAGTCACAATTGTGACACTATTGATACAATTATAACTCCCCCTCCACTTACTTTAGTGGGTATCAGGTGGATGGGAATGAGGCCCATTCTGTTGGCATGTGGGACAAGAAGGTCCACTTTGTCAGCAATCAGCATGTGTGAATGATAGTGCAGGGGAGTGTTAGGCCAGGAAAGGTTACTTAATTGAGTATACTTTACCAGGCATTAGCTGCATGGGAAGAAGGAGTTCCATTCTCCTTCTTAACTAAGTCGCTGGTGTACAATACTGTTCATGTGTTTTTTTAAAAAAAGAAACTTCTGAAAGAAAAGAAAAATTCAGGGAAATTATCACAGGAGGGGTTTGAGGTTCCTGTGCTTAATTTATTTATGAGTATGCAGTCTTGCCTCTCTCTCATGGTTGGGAACCTACAGGACTTCCTGCACTTCATTTCAAAGCAAAAAACACAAGAGAAGTTGAAGAGTAAGGGAGAGGTGTGGACAAAAAAACCCTTAAAAATTCACACAACACCTTAGTGGCCACTTCACAATAAACTCAAAAACTCCTCCTAAATAATTTAAAAATAAATTCTATAAGAACTTGGCAATGAAGTGGCTGGGGAAGGAGGGGAGAAACTTCTTTCATAGATGAAACTTCTTTCATAGAGAAAAAAAAATCTTTCAGAAGATTGGAGGAGACAATCTGGCATATCAGTACTATCATCCACTTCCCACCCACATAACTACCATATATTCCAGCACATAAGATGACTTTTGAGCACTCAAAAGTGTCCTGCAGAATCGAAAGTCATCTTATATGCCGGATATACTTTTGCTTCACCTGCCTGCCTATCCTGACTCTTCGCAAATGGAGTGAAAAGTCAGGAGATGGGGCAGGGGGGTGAAGCAAAGTGTTTTGCAGTTCATTCGCCCCCCACCTCTTCCTTCTCCCCCTTTGGGAAGCAATGGAAGACAGAGGAGGGGGGAGAATGTTGCGGTTTGCCGCGGCCGCCGCTTGATCGCCTCTGCAGCGGCCGAGGCAAACACCGCTAGATTCGCCCTTTCCCCCCACCTTCCTTGAAGGTGGAGGAAAAGGGCAAAAATGCCCCATTTTGCTCCGTGGCCCTGATTCCCTCCTTCTGGGCCCAGAAGGGGGACGCGGGGCTGTGGAGCCAAACCCCTAGACTCGTCCTCTCTCCCCACCTTCCAGGAAGGTGGGGAGAGCGAGCGAAGATGCCAAGTTTAACTCTGCAGCCCCGAGATCTTCTTCTGGGCTCCCTTGCAAAGGGAGCCCAGAAGGAGACATGGGGGGGAATTAAACCCTAGATTCACTCCCTATTCCTTGAAGGTGGGGAGAGGGGATGAAACCCGGGGTTTGGCTCCACGGCCCCGCGTCCTCCTTCTGGGCTCCCTTCGGAAAGGAGCCCAGAAGGAGGGATCGGGGCTGTGGAGCCAAACAGGGCATGTTCACCCCTTCTCCTCACCTTTCTTGAAGGTGGGGAGAGGGGGCGAATCTAGGGGTTTGCCACACACACACACACACACACACACACTTCCCCTGCCTTGGTCTTCTTCGGAAGAGCCAAGATGGAGTGAAGGGGGCTGCTGAGGCAAACTGGGCATTTTTGCTCCTTTCCTCCACCTTCGAGTCAAGTTTGACTGGAAGGTTGAAGAGAGGGGTGAATGTTGTGGCTGGCTGGCTGGGGGAGCCCTGCCAGCTGATCCTGTTCGCTTTCCGAACTCAGGAGGAGATTCTCCTGTGTTGGGAAACAAAGAGGATCAGCTGGCAAGGCTCCCCCAGCCAGCCAGCCAGCCAGCCAGCCAGCCATATTGGGGGTGGTGGTCTTATATGGCGAATATATGCCTATGCCTAGATTTTTGGCTAGAAGTTGTGGGGGTGGTCTTATACGCCCAGTCGTCTTATACGACAGAATATACAGTACATCACTAAAAATGAAGGAATTGAATTATTAGTTTCTGCATTAAAGGCAACAACAGTAGGTATGAGGCACCGTGGAGGATACACAATTACAGCCAGGTTGACATAACTGCAGTAGAAGTAGGGACTGCCAACAATAATGGGAAAAAGAAAATAAAACCTTTAGAAAAGAATAAAGATGCTATGCTACAAAACAAGAGTGTAGTTATGGGCGAAGGGCAAAATGAGGACAGTGCCCTACCAAAGAATTCCATCCCCCCATGAAATTTTTGTGCACACCCCACATTTCTAGCATTACAGAGTGAGACATTGAAAATTGTTCACACTCAGTATTTGCTGTGTTCACATTCCGTTGTTAATTTTACCAGCATCTTTTCTTCAAAAGCCTAAACTGTATTTCTAAATGCCCAACTGATGCTTTAAGTCACTGCAATACTATAAAATTGGAGATGGAAGGTACACTTCATTTGGGGGGGGCAGTATTCTTCTTATATGTTGGGCAAAACACTTATCCCTCCTCCCACCACCTGTGGCTATACCCTTGACAATAGTGAGTGCATTTCCTAAAGACTGTTTGAGAATTTGCCCTATCCCTGGAGAAATTTGGTGAAACTCCTGCATGCAGACACATTCATACTCTCACATACTGCCACCACCACTAATCTGTCCACAAATAAAGTGGAAAATTTGGAAAAGCCTTATGCTCACAGCTCTAATCAAAACATGGATATCAATTCCACTGCATTTTTAAAAGCTGAAAAAAGATCAGGTTTCATGCTTTACATGCAATAAACTGGAGGTGAAGAATAAGCTAAATGTATTGATAAGACTGGAAGAATAGTCACCCCTGCAGTTTATTCAATATACAGTGATATTATCTGAGGTCTGAAACAGGAGCAGCAGGGTTACATTACACCTTCCTAATTAAATATTTTTGGCCTACAGTGATAATAAGGCTAATAAAGTTAAATGACTGTATTTATCTGGGTTCAGCTTGGAGGGAAGCAAAATTTGCCTTTTATCTATTAAAGCACAGTAGTTTGGTTATTACATTTCTGCCTGAGCTGTCTTTTTCTTTTAAGAGTGTGGAAAGATACTTGATGAAGCCAAACCATTCATATATAGAAGAAAGCAGAGATTAAATATAAACATCCTGCAATAATGATTATATGCATTTGTGCTACCATGAGCCTTTCACACACAAGCCTACATGCAGGTTTTCCATGTCAGCAAAATATGTCATAAGTACTTTACAAAAATTGACACATTTCACAGCTGACTGATTTTGTGCAGGAATGAAGCACATGAATAGCTTTCTGAGTGGAACTATAACTCCCAGGTGTTCATACACGGAAAATTCTGCATGAGGCTGTTATTATAAAGTGTCTGGACTAACAGCTTGAAAAGAGAAAGAGCTCTCCCCTAAAAGCATGCACATCCCATCAACTCAAGTTACATATACTTCACTGGATGAAGTGAAAACTGAGCAAACATGAGGCTGCTGCTGAAAGTTAAAAAAACAACACTTTTGTCGTGTTCTTCATCTGAGGTGAGGAAAAAGAGGAAGAAGGGCTGGAAAAAAAGTAAGGAACAACTGTGAGTGGAGAATGAAGTCATGGGAGGTCCTCATAAAATTCAATGAATGAGGCGGGGCAACAGCATGATAAACACATTCTCCCTATCTGGCAGAGACAAATAGGTTCCTCTGCTGTTCCACTTTATCAGCTGCTTTTAAAATGTCCCACTTTCTCTCTCTTCCTCCCAACTTCCTCAGCTCATTTCAATTGCTCTAAACTGAGTTCAAAGTGCAAAAGTAGTTTGCACTCAATTAAACCTTCAGGGGAGAGGAGTTTGCACACAACTAATTCATCAGGAGGAGAAAAGAGGATGGGATAGAATCTTGTCCTTACAAGTAGACTCAGGCAAAAGTAAACTGCTGTAGCCTCACTTAGCTTGTATGTTCCTCTTCATTAGTAATTTTGTCATCTTGACCACATTGATGCTGCAAGGTCCTAGTTTTCATCTATAAAATGTCAGGGGGCATGTAAAAACCTTGTATGAAACTTTCATAAATTTGTCTGAAAACCCTTATTATTTTCTTTCTCTAAATTAGTTGTAGGATAAAATGTGACCTATGAGCCACATGCAGCCTTTCAAAGGCCACCCCCATATTTCTCCACACCTATTTAAATAAACAAATAAATAAGCCCCATAAACCTACTGGGACCCATTGCAGAGTAATTTTGTTGGGGAGGAGCAGAGCTGACCTCTTACAGTTGTAGGATAGCCCTTCCTAAACCAGAATTACTTTCTGACACTTTTGTTCAAGGAAAAAGACTGCACCTTGTCCAAAATCATAACAAATCCCCCCCCCCCGCAGGGACCCTAAAGGATGAAGACAGATTTATTTATTTAGTTAGTTATTTGAATTTATAAAATGAATTTATAAAAGAAGAACTTGGGCTGTGAGTGAGTACTGTCTTTCCAGATCTTTCAGGGGGATGATGCAATCCCTGAACCTGAGGAAGTTGCACACTGTTGCCCAAATATCTGAAGGGTTGCTTGGTTCCTTATCAATCTGCCGCTGCATTCAGGGGCCATCATGTTTCTCACTGTGCTATGATTGCACTTTAACTACCATGACAACATGCTATGGAATCCTGGGATTTGCAATTTAGGGAGGGGCATATGCTTTGGGAGACCAGGGTTCAAATCCTCACTCAGTTATGTAAATCCACCAGGTGATCTTCTGCAGGCCACACTCTATTGGCCTAAGGACTTTATCAGACTACCACTTTAAAGCATTCTTTTGCTGGCACCAAATATATATATATATATATATATATATATACACATTTTTATGCCAGCAAAAGCATGGTCCCCCTGCACTTACCTCTAATCCTGGAAAAGGCAGCTCCGGCAATGAAAGAGGAAGTGAATGGAGCTCCATTTACTTCCTCCTTTGAAATTCCGTGTGTCTTCATGGTGCAGGAAATTAAAAACAAAACAAAAACACTAAAAAAAGTTTTAAAACACACAAAAACACACTTTAAAACTTACAAGTAACCCTGGGGAGGGTCATAAAATTACCTGGATGTTGCGATCTCACCCATAAGTGTTCATGCCAGACTGGCCACTGATGGGGTAAGTACAGAGGGCGGAAAGGATGTGAGTTTTCACACACCAACTATGCTGGCAAAAAAATGGCAGGGCTTAAGCCATCAATTAAAAAGTACAGGGTTTGGCAGGGACATAACTGTGAAAAGGCAACGTCATCTGATATGTGCACCCTTTTGCAGTTATGTGACATCGTTATGATGCCGTATTTGATGCGTCTGATACAGTCAAGAAGAAGGCAGTGATTAACCTCTTCAGAATAAAGATTGTCAAAAAAACCCTCTATGATAGGGTTGTCATAAGTCAGGGTCACATAAGTCAGAGTAATATACACACATATGCATTTAGAATTCTCAGCCAGAGTGCTACAGTGCCTCACCAAACTACAAATCCAGGATTCCACATGAAGTTTCCATGACAGTTAAAGAGGAATCAGAGTGGTATAATTGTTTGGTGTGAAAGATCATGAGAGGTTGTTCTTTGTGTGTTTTGGCATTATAAATAAATAAATTGTTGTAATTTTAATGCTAATTATCATTTTAAGCTTCTTGATTTTACTGTTTGAGTTTGGGTTTTTAAAGTTACTTTATTTGTTTCATTTTTAAAAAAAAATATCATAGGCACTTTCATCTTGAGTCTTGTGTGGGATGAAATTGTCTTTCTATATGTCTGCCTTTCTATCATTTTAAAAACAAACAAATAAATACAGAGAACATGCCCTGTGAGGAGTGGCTTAGGGAGCTGGGCATGTTTAGTCTGGAGAAGAGAAGGTTGAGATGTGACATGATAGCCATGTTTAAATATTTGAAGGGATGTCATACTGAGGATGGGGCAAGCTTGTTTTCTGCTGATCCAGAGATTAGGACATGGAGCAATGAATTCAAACTACAGGAAAAGAGATTCCACCTAAACATTAGGAAGAACTTCCTGACAATAAGAGCTGTTCGGCAATGGAATGTGCTGCCTTGGAGTGCAGAGTCTCCTTCTTTGGAGGTTTTTAAGCAGAGGCTGGATGGCCATCTATTGGGAATGATTTGATTGTTTATTCCTGCATGGCAAGGGGTTGGACTGGATGAGCCTTGTGGTCTCTTCCAACTCTATGATTCTATGATTCTAACACCCTCCAAAGTTGTTGGAGCACATCTCCCATCATCCTCAGCCAGCATGACTGGGTGAGCTACCTGCAGATGATAGGGTTGTTGTACAAAACCTCTCAAAGATACTGAGTTAAGGAGTACACATTTGTATTATAGATAAAAATGCTAACATTAAATTGCTGATGATTATTTGCTACGTTTACTACTGCTACTACTGTTATTGTTAATGCTATGAGTCTGTAAAGTCCATAACATAAAAAGGCACAATGAAAAACCAAATTGTAGCTCTATCACTTTATAAAAGTAACATGTATTTTCACGCTGAATTAGAATAATTATTTCTTATGATATACAAAATAGAGTAAAAGAGTATATGTGCAGTTGCCAACATACAAATGTTTGTCTACTTCTTTAGATTTTCCTTGGATCGTCATACTGACCTTGACAGAATCTTCAACATCCATTCTGGAAATGGATCTATTTATACTTCCAAAATGCTTGACCGAGAAATATCTCAGTGGCACAATCTTAGTGTGATAGCAGCTGAGATCAGTAAGTCCATTGTTCAATTGATCCCATTGTTGTTCTCACCGTGTGTGTGTGTGTGTGTGTGTGTGTGTGAGAGAGAGAGAGAGAGAGAGAGAGAGAGAGAGAGAGACATCTTGGCAGTGTAAAATTCTTTGGATTCTACTTGTTCCCCTCCAAAATGTGAAACAGGTTTATTACTAACAGGAAGGGAAACCGATTTATGACTAACAGAATGCTACTGACATGACCCCCTAGCCAGGACACCTGCTGGATTGGATGTGCATAAACCAGTCCTACCCAACCTGGGTTCCTCCAAATGTTTTGGTGTACAACTACCACCATCCCTAGACATTAGGTGTGCTTGTTGAGGAATTGTAGGCTAAAATTTCTCAATCTTTAGGTTTGGGAAGGAAAGGCTATAATAGTGAAGAAATAAGACCAGTTCTGTTTAGCTCTCCTACCACTCCCATCTTCTCAACTGCTAATTGGTGTAATGACCAATGATCTAAACACAGGCACATGCATGCCACTTTGTCTACTGATAATCCATGCAGCTGGACTTCAGCCATCAGAAAACATCAGCAACATTCTCAATCCAAGACTGACTGTTTGGGGTGAAATTTTATTTATCCCCCCCCCCATAGGACTCCCTTTCTTAGCAGTTAGAAGCTGGCTAAGTCAAAGGGCTTATGAAACTTTGATTATTTTCATTCCTACTTATGCAAAGGGTTATACTGACTGATTTATTGGGAACGGGATTGTTATTCAAAATAGACATCATGAGGAAAATTATGTGCCACTGGTATCATGAATTTGTTTCTTATAAAAACCCTGATATTTTCTGTTAGTGCAAAGGTGAGTTTCTCCAGCAATAGGACCAATGGAATGGGCAGGACTTGCAAGAGATCCAGTTCATTTTAGTGGCGCGAAGACAGAAAACCCCTGTAACATTGAGCCCATTACAGGATAGAAAATTCCCCAAAACTCATTATATGCAGTACTTCAGTGACGTACCTTAGCCTTGAAGATTATCACAAATTTAATGACAGCAAGAAAATTGTCAGTAGTCTTTTACAGAAAATGAAAGATCCCCACCATCACCTTCAGAATGGTTTTTATGAAGTCTAGGCTATCAATATAATTACCAACATAATCATGCTTGTACAGGTGAGAGAATGACATCAACTAGAAAATCACTTTATATAGAAAAGTGGTCACTGGATGACAAATTCCCTGACAATATAAATTCATAGTCACTTCATTGAATATGAAATGGTTGGTATGCAATGTACATTGTTTTTATACAGCTATTTAATTTATTATACTTTTAAAAATAAATTTTAATAAATGAGAGAGTACAACACAGCCACAATTCAGGGCCAGTCATACCATCAGGTAGAATGAGGAGCCAACCTACTTCCCCAGCTTCTTCTCCTGAGTCTCTGGTCATTTCCCTGGCATGGAGGAAAAAGTTTGTGTTCACCACAGCCTGACCTGCAGCCCTAAACTAGTAAAATTCTTTCAGATGTAATAGAGGACCCCATCCCATTGTCACGGTTGAGTAAAGGTTCAATTGCCACTCCAGTTGGTTTCTATTTTTAGAATGGGGTGGGGAAGCCCTGTCTCGTCCTTCGGCTCAGGCAGCAAAATGTCTTCAGTTGGCCCTTATCGTCAACATAATTCCCCACAAGCAGAGGACTGAAAGTATATGAACCTACATGCAAGTGTATTTTTCTTGTGGGAGTTGGATCATATCTTAAAAAAAAAAAAAAGACAAATATTTGGAGCAAAAAAAAAAAATCTTTTAGAGCAAATGGCCTATCATCCAAAGTCATGTTAGCCTTGATACAAAAATCAGTTACCCCTGGCCTCCACTTGAAATTCAGCACAAATCACTCCTTTCTATCTCCATTGCATCTGGTGCTGATTTATTTGGCAGATGCTTTTGTGAGGCAGATATATGGGGAGAAGAGCATAAAAAAATATATGTAACATGAGGCATTCACAATTATTCATTCCTACTGCCAGATTATCTATACCTTTACTTTAAAAACCTCTCCATTGACGCCCCCTCCTCTCCATTGACGCCCCCTTGTCGTGGGAGAGAGGCTTGCGTACCCTAATGATGTTTTGAGCTATGCTGGCGGTGGCATAATAGCCACTGGTAGGGTCTCCCATGCCAGACAGGTCAAAACCGAAGGGTCTGACAAAGAGCGTCAAAGGGCAGGATGGGCTCTCTAGCCTTGTGGCAACCGTCCTAGGAGAAGGAAAACTCGAATCCCAAACCCGGGCAGATGGTGCTCGTCCAACCCTGTAAGGTCAACCATCTCAGAGAAGGAAACTCTAATCAAACCTACGGCCCGAGGACCTCACTGCCACGTCCATGCTTGCAAGGCCACGGCAGATGAATCTCTGGTTTAAAGGGTGAGGCCAGTTCTGTGCATGCTGTGCTCCACCAGAAAAATCCATTGCACAGGCTCGAAGGACAAATCCATTTCCAAAAAAGCCCTGTAGCGACTGGCGAGGGACGAAACCGGCAGGTGTAAAGATGCACTGGAAGCCGCAGCCCCAACCCTGCATGCAGGCGGTTCAGGACATTGGTCGCTCAAGCCTGACCCGGGAGATGACAGTCTTGTTCAGCAGCATCCTGAACGACCAAGCAGCCTTTTTTAAGGAGAGCACTGCTTGCTCCACATGGAGAGGGGCCTAGAAAAGGTGGCCTAAAGAAAGCTCATCCCCAACTACCTGGTTGGCTAGCCACGGCCAACGGGAATCATCTGATGCGGTCAAACCAAGGCAAAGAAACAAAGGCACACACCGGCCTCCAAAGGTGTAAATAAACTGACACTTGCCTGCTGGAACATCAGAACCATGCAAGACTCTGAAGATAGTGGATGGCCTGAGCGTCGTTCTGCCCTAATAGCCCTTGAACTATCACGGCTTAATATTGACATCGCTGCTCTTAGTGAAGTTCGCTTCCATGAGGAAGGCAGCCTTAAAGAACATGGCACCGGCTACACACTTTACTGGTCTGGCAAACCCAAAACCGAAAAACATCTTTCAGGAGTAGGCTTTATGATTAAAAACTCCATTGCCTCCAAACTCGAAACCTTGCCAACAGGACACTCTGATCACATTATTTCCTTACGCCTCCCACATGTTGTTCTCTTTAGTATATATGCCCCAACTATGCAAGCCGACCCTGTAGAGAAAGACAAATTCTACACAGACCTACGCCAACTCATACAAAAAGTCCCTGTAGAAGATAAAATTATTATCCTTGGTGACTTCAATGCCAGAGTAGGAAAGAACTCCGAAGCCTGGAAAGGTGTCTTAGGCAAGCATGGTGTTGGAAATTGCAATGTTAACGGACGCCTCCTGCTAGAGTTCTGTGCAGAACAACAGCTGAATATTACAAACACAATCTTTCAGCAGAAAGATAGCTTGAAGACAACCTGGATGCATCCCCGATCCAAACATTGGCACCTCATTGACTACGTTCTAGTCCGTCAGAGAGACATTTGTGATGTCCGTCATACACGAGTGATGCCCAGTGCAGAATGCCAAACAGATCATCACCTTGTCAGATGTAAACTAAATCTTCATCTTAAGTTCAAACCTAAGAGGGGTGGCATCTTAAAGAAGAGACTCCAAGTCAACAATCTTCAACAAGCTACCATGAGAGACAACTTCCAGGCAAATCTACAAACGAAACTTGAAGACCATCCTACAGATCCTTCTCCTACAGTGCTTTGGCAACATATCAAAAACAGTATCCTCCAGTCTGCAGAAGAATCCCTTGGCTTCTCCCACAAGAAAAATCAAGACTGGTTTGATGAAAACAACCAAGAGATCCAGGAGCTGTTGGCAAGGAAGAGAGCTGCTCACCAGGCATACCTCGCCCAGCCAACCTGTCATGTAAGAAAAGCAGCTTTCCGCCTCACATGTAGCAAACTACAGCAAAAACTCCGAGACATGCAGAACAAGTGGTGGATCAATATAGCAGAAAAGACACAATGCTGTGCAGATCTGGGTGATCATAGAGGATTTTATGAAGCTCTTAAAGCAGTGTTTGGACCTACTTATCAGGTCCAAAGCTCCTTATACAGTACAGATGGTCAAACATTAATTACTGATAAAGCCTCCATCCTAAATCGTTGGGCTGAACATTTTCAAAGTCTCTTTAGTGCCAACCGAGTAGTCCAAGCCTCAGCTATCCAACATATGATACAAAAACCAATGAAAAATGAATTGGACATAGCTCCCACTTTGGAAGAGACCCTCAAGGCCATACAGCAGATGAAAAATGGCAAGGCAGCTGGGATTGATGGAATCCCACCTGAAGTTTGGAAACACGGAGGTCATGCACTCCACGAAAAATTCCACGAATTCCTTGTGAATTGCTGGGAAAAAGGGGAACTGCCATCAGACCTCCGAGATGCAGTCATCATCACCCTGTACAAAAAAAAGGAGCAAAATCCGATTGCTCAAACTATCGAGGCATAACACTGCTCTCTATTGCTGGAAATATTGCTGGAAATATTGCTCTCTATTGCAACAGCTGCAGAGCTGTTTGGGCTAGAAGTCAACCTGAAGAAAACAGAAGTTCTTTACCAGCCTGCACCACAGGACGAACACCACCATCCCCACATTGCCGTCGGCAAATCAGTGCTCAAGTCCGTTCAGCAGTTCACCTACCTGGGAAGCATCATCTCCTCAGATGCCAAGATTGACAAAGAGATCGATCACAGATTAGCAAAGGCATATAGTGCATTTGGAAGACTTCACAAAAGAGTCTGGAGCAATAAACACCTGAGGCAAAGCACAAAAATCAGTGTGTATAGAGCCATCGTACTGTCTATCCTCCTTTATGGATCTGAAACATGGGTCACCTATCGCCACCACCTACGACTCCTCGAGCGCTTTCATCAGCGCTGTCTACGCACAATCCTAAATATACACTGGACTGACTATGTGACGAATGTTGCTGTCCTTGAGCAAGCAGGGATCACCAGCATTGAGGCCATGATATTGAGAACACAGCTGCGCTGGGCAGGGCACGTTTCTAGGATGGAGGACCATCGCCTCCCAAAAATACTACTCTACGGTGAACTCGCCACGGGTCAGCGTAAGAGGGGCGCTCCAAAAAAGCGATACAAAGACTCCCTGAAACAACATCTCAGGCTTGGCCAAATTGATCACCAACAGTGGTCTGCCCTGGCCTCACATCGGGAGGCATGGAGACGCACTATCCACAATGCTGCAGCCTTATTTGAGAACTCACGACGAACAAGTCTTGAAGAGAAACGACAACGCAGAAAGAATCACAACCCAAAAACATCACCCAAGGAGACCTTCTGCTGTGCTTTTTGCAACCGGACTTGTTTATCTCGGATTGGCCTTTTTAGTCATCAGTGCGCTTGCAGAAAGCGCGGGATGAGTCCTTCCTGAATCTTCGTTTGCGAAGAAAAGCCAGAGAGAGAATTGCTGGAAAAATCCTTGCAAGGATACTCCTGAACAGGTTAGTTCCTGCTATTGCAGAAGAACTTCTCCCTGAAAGCCAATGTGGCTTCAGAGCCAATAGGAGTACTACAGACATGGTATTTGCCCTTAGGCAACTGCAAGAAAAATGTAGGGAGCAGAACAAGGGTCTCTATGTAACATTTGTCGACCTCACTAAAGCCTTTGACACTGTAAGTAGAAAAGGTCTGTGGCAGATCCTGGAAAGACTAGGATGTCCCCCCAAATTCCTTAAAATGATTATCTTGCTACACGAGGGACAGCGTGGTCAAGTCAGATATGGCGATGCTCTTTCAGAGCCCTTTCTAATAACTAATGGAGTGAAGCAAGGTTGTGTTCTTGCACCAACTTTATTTACAATCTTCTTTAGCACTATGCTCCAAAGGGCTATGGCAGAGCTTGAAGAAGACGACGGCATCTATATACGCTACCGCACTGATGGTAGCTTGTTTAACTTAAGCCGTCTGAGGGCTCACACTAAGACTCTAAACTATCTAGTCCGTGAGCTGCTCTTCGCCGATGATGCTGCCCTTGCTGCCCACACAGAAGCAGCTCTGCAGCGCCTAACATCCTGCTTTGCAACAGCTGCAGAGCTGTTTGGGCTAGAAGTCAACCTGAAGAAAACAGAAGTTCTTTACCAGCCTGCACCACAGGACGAACACCACCATCCCCACATTGCCGTCGGCAAATCAGTGCTCAAGTCCGTTCAGCAGTTCACCTACCTGGGAAGCATCATCTCCTCAGATGCCAAGATTGACAAAGAGATCGATCACAGATTAGCAAAGGCATATAGTGCATTTGGAAGACTTCACAAAAGAGTCTGGAGCAATAAACACCTGAGGCAAAGCACAAAAATCAGTGTGTATAGAGCCATCGTACTGTCTATCCTCCTTTATGGATCTGAAACATGGGTCACCTATCGCCACCACCTACGACTCCTCGAGCGCTTTCATCAGCGCTGTCTACGCACAATCCTAAATATACACTGGACTGACTATGTGACGAATGTTGCTGTCCTTGAGCAAGCAGGGATCACCAGCATTGAGGCCATGATATTGAGAACACAGCTGCGTTGGGCAGGGCACGTTTCTAGGATGGAGGACCATCGTCTCCCAAAAATACTACTCTACGGTGAACTCGCCACGGGTCAGCGTAAGAGGGGCGCTCCAAAAAAGCGATACAAAGACTCCCTGAAACAACATCTCAGGCTTGGCCAAATTGATCACCAACAGTGGTCCGCCCTGGCCTCACATCGGGAGGCATGGAGACGCACTATCCACAATGCTGCAGCCTTATTTGAGAACTCACGCCAAACAAGTCTTGAAGAGAAACGACAACGCAGAAAGAATCACAACCCAAAAACATCACCCAAGGAGACCTTCTGCTGTGCTTTTTGCAACCAGACTTGTTTATCTCGGATTGGCCTTTTTAGTCATCAGCGCGCTTGCAGAAAGCGCGGGATGAGTCCTTCCTGAATCTTCGTTTGCGAAGAAAAGCCAGAGAGACTTTAAAAAAAAATCTATTGAAATGACCATAGTCTTCTCTATTAGCATTTACAATCTCAGCATGGGTTTTGTGTTAAGAAATTTGTTTACTGCTTAAAACCACCAGAGAAACTGATCATAAACCTCTGGTCTGATTCCTAAAGCAATTTCTTTTTTGTATCTCAGAATCAAAGATGTAGAGCCCAGCCAAGCCCATAACACTAATAATTGAGAAAACTGAATTATGTCTGGGCCCTGAACTGAATCATATCTGTCACAGTACCACTAGCATGAAATCCTACTGTTCCTTTTACTCTACTTACCTGGACAAGACAGCAGGAAGAGTTTGCAGTGTGTGCCATAGTAGAGCTGCCACACATGCCTTTAGTCTGGGAAGTATGTAGGACTGCAAGAATAAGGAAACTACATTTGGTTTCTGGCAGTACAGGTCAACTCCTGTATCCACAGATTCTGTATTCATGGTTTCATTTATCCACATCTGAAAAAATATGTTCTCTCTTGGCATTTCAAGTCCTCCAGTATGATTCTATGGTCAACTTGTAGCTTTGCTTCATTGAAAATAATAGATTTCCCTATTATCCACTTTTTCAGGTATCTACAGGGGGCCTTGGAATTTATCCACTGTGGATACAGGGGTTGACCTGTACTGCATGAGGTTACACATGTTTCAGACAAAGTTCAGCATGTTAGAAATAGCTGGCTTTATATGGAAGATGGAAGATTTCAGGTGAATTATCCTTTAGAGGTAGAAACCACAGCAGCGTGTGTTCCTTCATTTGGAAAATCAGTGCATCACTGAAGAAATCCAAATTGTAGATTTTCCCCATAATAGGATTGTTCCTATTCATTAACTGGGCAACACTAGCATCTAAAAGAGCAATGGTGTAGCTTCCACCGCACTCGCTAAAATAGTGATGTAGAAGAGCATTCACAATATTCCTCTGTGTGAAAATATGTATTAATATATTGAGATACAACACGGAAAACAGACTATCAAGCACCATGGGGTTTTTCACATGTGCATAAAAACAAAAGGACAAGAGCTTCCACCTACTCCAATTTAATTTTTAAGTAGTGAATTTTGCACAACAAAGATTTGCGCAATCTATTTTACACAAACCCTTCTATTTTGCAGAAAGTGCAACTTTTTTCTCAAAGTACATGAGGGGAAATGGGGCAAGAAGCCCTAGCCTTTTTGCTTTTAAATATAAGAGAGAATGTTTTTGTACCTGTGCATGCACAGACACACACATGATTGGAAAATGTTCTAAAATACCCTCCAAAAATAAAACATAAAAATGCAGTGCAAAACTTTTGTAAATCTCAGCTAGCAGGGAGAAAAGCTTATGCATTCTTGTTTACTCAGCAAACAATGTACTAAGCAAAGATTTGCACCACTTGTCAGAATCAGTGTCGTAGTGGTAAATATTGAAGCACCAGATCTCATCATGATAGTCCTGTAGCCATTTGTCCAAGAAGAGGCCAAACATGCAGGCAGCTGCACTGATTCATATCAACAACCCAGATCTAGTTCTCTTTAGTTCCACCAGCAGCAAGCTCATTGTAAAGCTAATCTGTCTTAATTACCCATTAAAGACAAATCCACCCCAATATACTCTGTATTACAACAGAGGTCACCCACAGGAATATACTGTTGCAGGCAAAATCTGTCTCCTTACTGCCACTACTGTGAGTATATCAGCTAAACTCAGATGCAACAGCCAAGCCTGATTGGGATGGGAAATGCTGTTATTATCTACACTAATCAAAACTTCCCAGCATTTCAACACTGAGACTCCTCTTTTCACCACAGAATTATTTACATGTGGTCCTAAGAGTGAAGCTCAAGCTTTCCTACAAAATCTTGAAAGGAGCCCCTGTGATAGTCCTCTGTAATTTTACATTGGCTGTGACATCCAAATTTTCCTCAGCTGTTGGAAATCTGTTATCTTAAAATAAACAAACAAACAAACAAACAAACAAACAAATAAATAAGAAATAATTTATTTATTAATTAATTATTATTATTACTACTACTACTACTACTACTACAAGAGTTTTTATACATGCAGTGTACCTGAGACATCACAATTTAGTTGTGCTACAGAAGGGTATCAATTTTTAAATGAGATCGGTCATTTTCTCTGCTTTGACAGACAACCCCAAAGAGATGACTCGTGTTTCTGTTTACGTCCGAATATTGGATGTGAATGACAATGCACCACAGTTCGCCGTGTTCTATGATACCTTTGTGTGTGAAAATGCAAGACCGGGCCAAGTAAGTCATTTATGTAAATGTTTAAAGCTCTTTCGTTTTGTTATGAGAACAGGCACCAAGTCATTCATTGGCACAATCGTGTATCTATTCCTGAAGAGTGAAAGATTGCTTGTGAAGGAGCAAGCCTGGGAAATGGAACATGAAAAGGGAGAAAATGGCTGCCAGGGAATCAGGCTTCAACCTTCCACAGTAACACTGCATCTACATCAACATGGAAATTACAAAATGGTTTCTTGTAGGAGCCACAAAAAGAGCATTGTGCTTTTAAAACTTCTAGGCCCACCCCCCCCAAACACCCCCCCTGCTGTTTCTATTTGGTTGTTTTCTCCACTGTGTCCATCTCAAAAGACAATCCCTTAATTGCATTTAGTAGAGGAAAACACTATATGTTATAAACAGTAATTTGTAATCAAATTTGATTCCCTCCCCCCTCCAAATCATCCTCCAGTACAGAACTCAATTGTGCTTTGAATTGATATGGATGGTGTTCCAAAACATCACTGTCAACATTCCATTTTTATGCAAATGCCAATTTATCTCAAAAGGCTTTCTGTAGGCAAATCACACAAAAGCATAAAAGTTGCTCATATCAGAAGGGCAAACATTTGTTTTGCTTTGCCTCTCTGAAAGATGCTTTGAACTGCCCTTTGATCAGTGTGAAATGACTTTGCCATCAAGAGTAAGAAAGTATCAACCATTAGTGCTTGATGAAACTCCCAGTTGTGTCTCTGAGGACAAAAACAGCCTTGGAAACTTCAGATTGAAGAGAGCAAGGGAGGGAGTTTAACCCTTTCACTCCCTTGTTATTTTTCACTTCAAAATTAACACTTCTCCCTTATTGCTTTCCCACTGGTGGAGGGAAACTTGTGGGAGAAAACAACAACAACAACAACAACAACAACTTTGAGGGGAGGTTTCTGAGCAGTTGGCAAGAAGGGATAGGGTAAGGGGTTCAATAATGTTGTTGCTTTTCCAGGGGTCCTTTTTTCCAAGTGCCTTAGGAGGCAGGGGAGACTAGTTCAGGGGTAGACTTTTTTCAGGGTTTAGGAGAATTAGCCACCACAATATTTTAAGTCTTCAATCAGCAGAGAAGAGGTGAGTGCTCCATCTTCTTGAAGAAGCTACTGGATTTATCTAGGGCTGAGCTTTAACATTTTCAACTTAATTTTTGATATAGAAGTCTGACAAACCTTTCTTGCTACTGCAATGCATTTCCTGTCAACAGTGATGGTTGTCAGTGACCTACCAGTGGTCTTTCTCTCTCCCTCTCTCTCAGCATGCAAATACAACAGTAGGCACAATGAGAGTAGAAGCATTTTCCTCATACTGATTGGCACCAGGACAATGTTATGTGATTATTGTATATGATAATTACATTTATAGTCCACCTTTTTCCCTATGGGCCCAAGGCTCTCCTCTCACCACTGAGGCTGCTGCCATACTGCAGAAACAATGCAGTTTGGCACCACTTTAACTGCCATGGCTCAATGCTGTGGAAATCTGGAATTTGTAGTTTTGTGAGATATTTATCCTTCTTTGTCAAAGAGCTCTGGTGCCACAACAAACTTCAAATTTCTGGCTTCCATAACATGGAGACATGAAAGTTAAAGCGGTGTCAAACTTCACTATGCCAGCCAGCCATAGTGGCAGAAGCCTTTATCCTCACTAAAACCCTAGACCAGTGGTTCTTAAGCTGTGGTCCATGGAGCCCCAGGGGAGTGCAATATCCTGACAGGGTCCATGAAGGCTTGAAGGCTGTTCTGCCCACTTCCTCCCTGCAGTAGATAAACCACATGATGGGGCAAAGGCTGGCTGGCTGGCCTGCACATTGCCATTCAATCTGCCCCCGCCATAAACGTGCAGGAAGAAGCAAGAGAAAAGTCTTTCCTTCCCCTTCTGTGCCTCTGAGGGAAGGTTTAATGGATGGTCCAATTTTATTATTACCATCAGTTATTGTTGTTGTTGTTATTTGGGTTTTAAATCTTGAGTTAATTTTTAAGGGACCATGGCAACCAAAGACACTTAAAGAATAAAATAATAATAAAATAATAAAAAAAAAACCATTAAAAAATTGACTGGCCCCAAGTGATCCAGTGAGTTTTATTGCTCAGTATGGAATAGAACATGGATTTCCCAAGTCTCAGTCCAACATTGTGAACATCACTCCCCGCACTGGCTGCATTGGTGTCACCCTTACATAGTATCATCCTGAAGCCAGACAATGCTCCCCATATTTACTCTACTTTTTGTTTTAAAGAAAGGTGACCACCAGCCACTATCTTGCAATGAAGTACCATAGTGAGTTCATTCCCCTTTTGCTCCTCATGCAAGAAATCCCAAAATACCAACAAAATGGAGCAGCCAAATTAGGGAAGAGAGCAGAGAATTTAATCTCAGCCTTATTATTTTTCTTCAGAACTGTTTTGCACTGGAAGTATGTCTTAGCCATCTTGTATCCTTCTAGTTTCATACTGGCAATTCTTTTTTTAAAAAAAAATGTTTTGAAGTCTGGTTGACATATCTAGGTACACCATTTCAGATTTCAACTAATGGGGGAAGGGAAGACAAAATTCTTAACGGCATGCTCTTGGACAGATTCCATGTTAAATTGCCGTGTGAGAGCTTGTGTTGTGATTGCTTTTTAATAACCCATAATTGCTGCACCTGTTTTGTCAAATAGTCACTCCTTTTCACAGCAAAGATGGATATGTTTCGGCATACATACATAAGCATTGATTTTTTTTCCATGACAGTCACTCAGCACTTAGAACCCCAAATTGCCCAGTATTAAAGGAATGAACTCTACTTTCCATAATATATATGGGGACAACTGTTTCTTCTGAACTAGATTCCCAATGGACACAACAAATATTCCAGTACAGATTCTCACACTGAGATAGTGTTTGTGCAGAAGGAAGGAGGTAATTTAGGAGACTTGTGTGATTTATTTATTTTTTATGAAGCACCTCCTGTTCAAATGTTAGAGAGCACATTTATTTAAACACAGGAAATAGTGTTTCTATTTAAATATCAATGGCATATAATATTTAAAAAAAGTATGTGTCAGAGGAGAACTGTGGAAGTGCTTTAATATTTTTTTCTCTGAACTATTTAAAGCATTACTAGACACTCAAATTCTCTGAGCTACCATGCAGAAAGAGCAAAGTATAAGAATCAACGTAAGGTATAAGTCCCAATGTAGACAGGAGAAGATAAACTCTCCCTTGGTGCAAAAGCAGAAAACAAGAGAAACTCCAGCTAAAACATTGGTTCAACAGCAGCCCTAGATAACTTACCAAATGAACTTCATTGCTACATATTGCTCTGTACCACATAAGGGGTTAGAGCAAGGGCATGGAATTATGCCTTCTGACTGAGTGTATACCCATACACTTAGCATTGTATTAGCAGCATATTGGCCAACTTGCATCCTTCCTAATAAGGATGGTAGGGTTGACAAGTGGGTATCTTTGCACCACTTCCCATACTACAATTTGTGCCTCAAAGAGCTGTGGTTTAGGACAGCATGAAGGTGATACACAGAACTGAGCTCTAAAACAAAATGTAATCTAAGCAGGAATCTGTTCACAGAAAGGACTATAATTTTGTCTATTGGCAAATTATTATTTTTTAAATAATAATAATAATAATAAAACAAAGGCTGCAGACACAGTGATGTTGACTATGCCTGCAACTATTTTCTCCCAGGTTGGTGCATATAGAAAAAGTTCTTAAGCCTCGTCTGTCTCAATGAAGTAGTTTGGAACAGTGAGTAATGACAGTGTAAAACTGAAGCAGAAGCTTCCATTCTTTTCCTTAAAGGCAGCCATGGCAGGAAAAAGAATAACCCACAAGCCTTGCACATGATGTTAGAGTATTGTACTGTTGCACATAATGTTAAACCATGGGTTGACCCATTGGACCTTCCCCCACACACACAAAAAAACCCAACCCAGTGGAAGTCATATAATCACCATAGTTCCTGCAACTAGCACCAACCACCAACAAAATACAACATTTCATGGAAGTGCCCTCACCCACCATCAAATTCAGCATCCCATGCTACAGTACCCTTACCCAACATCAATCTCTCCAGTCTGTAAGAGAAAACATTTCCTTCTCTTTCCAAAGGAAGGATGAGAATATTTTCACTGATGTTTAGCTGTGCAGTTCTGCTGACATCATTGAGAGTGTTGGCATCATTGAGAGTGTTTATGCCACTACTGGTGGCAAGTGGCTGTAGTAAGGACTGCAAAAAAAGAGCCCAAAGAAGTTTGAAACATGGTCATGTGTTCCCTGGCCATGCATTAAACCAGGAGTGAGAAAGTGAGGGAGACTAGGAGGCTGCATTAGCCCTCCAGGAAACACACATATCTCCCAACAGAAAAATAAAATCAACTAGCTGCACCCAGCATACCATACACCATTAAGAAACTTCCCAAAAGATGCCTGGTAGACCTCACAACAACCATGTAAGGTAGGTCAGTGGATTTGAATTCCTCCTCCCCCTTCTCAGCATTCTACACTTTTCCCAGAATTGCTGAGGGTGACTTGCTCTGTTGCCCTGCTGCCACTGTTGACAGTTGACTGCCTGGGTCCTGTTGCAGCGGCAGCAGTGGTTTCCTGCTGTCATTGCCACTTGACTGCCTGGGTCCCATCTCAACAACGGGGTCCCTCCACCAGTTGACTGCCTGGGTCCCATTGCAGTGGGAATGGATATATGATTGTGTACACTTAGATCATAAGTGAGAATTGTGCAGCCCTGAGACATTGGTGAACTGGAAAGGCCTGCAGCCTTAGTAACTATAGCCAACACTGTAGCACATTATTTGGTCGCTCCCAGTATGACATTGGGATATATAGATTTGCATGTAGGTGGTGATTGGCTGAGTGAATGGTTGGGTATGTTTCTTAAGCAGCCAATCAGCACACTGGAAAGGGCAACATACCCAAGAGAAAATATATGTGTGTGTGTGTGTTTACCCCAAATGTCCCCAAACACCCCCTAGGTTTGGGAGCCAGGACAGGTCTTTTTTTTACAAGAAGAAGTGATCAGAAGTCACTTCTTGTTTTTTTAAAAGGTGTCTCCTGGACAAAAATGGACAAAGATATGTCAACAAATCTCCCACGTCCTCTAGAGGGCATTTGGGGCAAAATTCAGTGTAAATGCCTATTTTTTTTTTTAACCCTGAGGACCCTGGGGGCTGCATGTCACCTATGGGATACACTTTGCCCATTCCTAAATTAAACCAGTTTTGTGTTGTGTTTGAATGAAGACAATGTGAGCAGTAACAGAGGTCTTTTTCATCAAGAACCTTTGTGACCTTTAGGCTACTCAGTCTTCCCCCTTAGTGCACAGGGGACATTGAGAGATATACTATGTGCGTGCATATATTGCTATCTGCACAAACCTCTCTCATTTTTCACACCATGGGAGGCTGGATTGAGAGTCCTTTTTCTATGTCTCTGGTTGGAAGAGAAGAGCAGAGGTGCCTCATAATGTGTAAGTGATGCTTGGGTTGGCTCCAAGGATCATGAACCAAATAGAAAGCTATTGGAAGCCAGGTTTGACCCTTGGCCAGATTTACCCCCGCCCACAGAACACCATCATTTATCTCAGCTTCTGAAATACCCTCCCATGACACTAAAACTCAAGTCAATGATGTAATGTGTATCCAATTTCCCTGTGTTGTTTACTGAGGATAGTGTTTGGTGTGATGAGTCATGCATGCAAACAAAGAATTTTTTATATATATAACCATCCTTTGAGACCATTTTCAGAGACGACAACCATGTAAAAAAAGTGAGCTTATTTTTTTTGTTTCCCCTTACAGCTAATACAAACCATAAGTGCAGTTGATAAGGATGATCCCCTTGGAGGACAAAAGTTTTTCTTCAGTTTAGCTGCTGTTAATCCCAACTTCACAGTCCAGGATAATGAAGGTATAATGCATAGATCACTCAGGATGTGAAATGCTTAATCCTGTATGTAAATTTATGTAGTATGTTGTTATGTGTGTAGGAGTAGGAGTAGGAGTAGTACTAAACAGAGACTGTCAGGCATATTTTTATTGTGCGTTCCTGCATGGCAGGGGGTTGGACTAGATAGCCCTTGTGGTATCTTCCAGCTCTTATGATCCTATGACAGTAGTAGTAGTAGTAGTAGTTGTAGCAACAGCAGCAGGATAACTGGATTCAAAAAGTTAGTGCAGAAATCTTGAAAACATAACTAGGAATTAGCAATCTTTGCAGCAAAGGTTGAGATGGGTCAATTAGAAGGGAGCATATGACATCTCCCCCCCCCCCGTCTGTTGAATCACTGAACAGTTCTCATTATAAAGCTTATATTCTAATATTGTGAATTAAATCCATATAATCATCTCTTTTCCATACAACAATAATTGTCAGCAGTAACCAGGTGGTGGTAATTATGAGAAAATAAAACCTGCTCTGTGTCTTCTGCTTCCCAATTTTAAAGAGACAAGAGATCCAGTCATGGATCTGCATCATATGTCTCGTCCAACTGTCTGTTGTCTGTTTTTGTTTTGTGGCTTCAAGTCATTTCTGACTTGTGGTGACCCTAAGGCAAACAGCGTTTTCTTGACATGATTTGTTCAGAGGACATTTGCCTTTGTCTGCCTCTGAGGCTGTGTGACTTCCAAGATCACCCAGTGTGTTTCCATGGCTGAGTGGGGATTCAAACTCTGGTCTCCAGAATCATAGTCCGACACTGAAACCACTACACCACGCTGGCTCAGCTATCAGTTACACTTCTGTAAATTAGTTTCAATTAATGAGTCCCCCACCCTGTCACCAACTTGTGTAAAGTACTGTGGTTGCACAGCCATTTCACCAACTATTTGTGAAACAAACAAACTGTTTGTTTGAGTGAAGGGAAAGTGTAGGGAAAATTCAGTGGGCTTGCATATTAAGGACACTGACTTGCATTATTAATGGAAAATGGGTGTTCTTCAGTGAAGATTCAAACACATTGATGGGGTGGGCTGTCAAATAAACTCAGAAATGTAGCTTTTGGTCTGGAGGGTACATACCCAAGACAACAAATTCCTTCTTTGTGGAACAAGTTGAAGCTTTGTTAGCTTCAGCTTGTTACCCTAAGCATTCTGGGGTCTGGAAGACACTCTAAATATCAACATTACTTTGGGGAATTAATGTAGTCGACTTGGCAATGCAAGAGGTGGGTAATGGCAGGACCTTGTGACCAACTATACCAGTACTAAGGAAGAGACATTAAGTAAATAGTATAACAAACAGTAATATCAACATAGTTACACACATTCAGGCATCATGCATTCACACAAGATTAGCGAATAAAGTCAGAGAGATTGAGATAGTGGAATAGCAATGGGAGTTTCCAGTGGGTGATATGACACCTTTTCCTGTAGAGATGATGTTGCGGAAGAAACCAACAGAGTGGGGATCTCAGAGAGGCACTCTGAGGGTCAGTCAGCAAAGTAGCAACATAGATGTAGAAAGTGGAGCTGTAGGATGCTGAAGACAGTTTTTAAGAGGTTTTTATAGTAAATATTTGCCTTCTGGGGATGGGGTTTTGAGTAGAAGACAAAACTTTGTGGTGTTGCTCCAAGAGTGACAAAGGCATTCTGGATGTGTTAATAGCGTTTTAATGGTTGAATACTTTGGAAACGAAAGGGGGGAAGCAACTTCCTTTGTTTGGTGAGGGAAGACTAATGAGGGTCATTTATAGGTTTTGAGTTTCCCAGCCTCAGCAGATGGGATTAGCCAGATGTAGGTGCCTTCAGTTGCCTTGCAAATTAGCTTTTCTTTAGAATTTAGGTGGCCTCTCCCCAAGTGCATTCCTGACAAAAGCAATGTTTGTCTTTGGGTTTTCTCATTCCCCAGATTTACGTTAATGGCCACGCTGTGTGGTAGGCCACATGTTGACCTAATTATTAAATATTGCCAATAATTAATAAGATATAGGGCAGGGGGTGTCAGGGTAGGTAACAAGCTCTGGTTCGGTTTTTTATTCTATATTAATACTGGATGTATAAATGTTTGATTTGACTATTGGGTTGTAATGTTATGCCTTGTTTGTGACTTACTGATCTAGATAACACTGCCCGAATTTTGACAAGAAGGAATGGTTTTAGCCGGCATGAAATAAGTACTTATCTGCTGCCAGTGGTGATATCCGACAATGACTACCCCATCCAAAGTAGCACGGGCACACTGACTATCAGGGTGTGTGCCTGTGACAGCCGAGGGAACATGCAGTCCTGTAATGCTGAAGCTCTGCTCCTTCCAGCAGGCCTAAGCACAGGAGCACTCATTGCCATTCTGCTCTGCATCATTATTCTGCTGGGTAAGTTACAGGAGAACTATCACTCACTAACAGGAAAATGTTAGGCTTTGCCAGGCTGCATCCTGAGCTCATTTTTGCAAACACAGCTCCTTAGGTACTTATTATAGCCTGCAGTGAGCTGAATGGTTTTCAGGTAATCAAGCTGAAATACTGCTTGTCACTGATTATAGGGCATTATTGTGGCAGTGAATCACCTGCAACACAAGGTTCAGGCAACACAACTTAAGTATATTTCAGGTTTTAAGCTGCTGCACTAAGAACATGTCAGGAATGACGGATTCTGCCATCAGAAAAAGTAACACTGGATATCTGTCTACCTCATTTCCTCACCCTGGCACTCAGGAGTCCCATACTAGTTTTAGGCCAATCTTCTTGAAGCCTTCCAGACTTTCAAACCACTCCTAAAAAAGACCCAACATACACATACCCTTATTTCCCTGGAGATCCACACATACTATGAATTTTCACCCTTATTTCTTCCAAGGCAGCTTTACCATCTTATTTGCACAAGGGGAACCATTTGTGTGAAACAAAATCCCATAAAAAGAACTTAAGACCCACTAGAGCAGAGAAAATGCTAGTCTTGTAATACCTTAGGATGAAATGTGTGAATCAACCCTTACTTATTGAGGTGTGCTTGTAGTGAGTGGCTTTTTCTCTCCCACACCACAATCTTTCTCTTTCTGTCTCTCAGTTTGGCATCTACTTTTTAAAAATAAAAACATTCAATCTCAATCCGGTTTCCCAAACTAATTTCTGGCAGTGCTTTTCAGCCTTATTTATGTATTTATTTACTTATTTATTTATTGGTGAATGCACCTTTCTTGCACAGTATACAACACAAACGAGTAAATAGCATAAAACACTGTTTCTTTAATAGGAATATTGGGGTCAATTAAATGTATTTTTACTGAAGATTTTCAATTAGTTTTGCTGTCACTTTATTCCTCAAATGAGGCATTATTTACTCCACAGCATGTACTGTAGATCTGAGGGAAACTATATGGGAGTATAGATGTCAAGAAATGTATGTTATTAATGAATACTTTTTGAAGCAAAGGTAGCATTAATAAAGTGTTACATTTAGTATTTTATAGTATTTTAAAAATAATAATATTTAAAAAAACAATAATCCAAGAGCGCTGGGACTGCAGCAGTTTTGGCATGGAGAAAAGAAAATGCTTTCGCATCATGCATAAATGTCTTACAGAATTCTCTGTCACAAAACATGGGGCTTATCTACAAAGGCTATATACCCCATCTTAGAGCCCTGCAGTACTGATGATGCAGGGCTTTTTCCCTGTTTTGTCCCTGGGCAGTTTTCATGACCCCTGGGTCAAAGACAGGGCTAAGACACGGTAGGGGACATTTACAATGCTATTTTAAAAAAAAAAAAAAAAATCCTGCTTTAATCCATTCCTGCTGGCAAAAATGGATTGGGCTCCATTTGGCTGTAGGAGCCAGTTCTGGAATGCAAGCCCATCACTGTAGTTGCAAGTTCTGCCATCACTTTTCTGCAGCAGGGAGGAGTCCCACAGCATGTGACCAAGGCTGGTCACATGTAGGGGGCCTTGGTCATGTTTTGCAGGATGGATTCCTTGCTTCTGGAAGAGTGAAGGACACTGTGGGGGTGGCTGCAGCAAAGGTCCAGCATGCCCATCTGGACATCCTCCCGTTTTGTGGAAGAAATGGGGGAGAAATAAGCCTGATCCATGGACATGTGTAGATAAAGCCCATGGTGATGGAGATTAATTTTCATGTGTTTTAAAGAAATGATTTATCAATTCAGCAGTTCATAGGTAAGATGAAAGGAAATCCAATGTTCAAGTGTCATTTGCCTATGTTGCAATAGAACTTAACCATTGTTTTATACATTTTCTGTGAGCTTCCAAAGCACATGTGAACATCCCGAAGTTTCCGAACTGCAGCTTCCATCTAGCCTAGGTCCTGTGGCCAATGGTGATAATAGGTTTTGCACTCTAACACCTAGAGGGACACAAGGTGCTCACCTTTGTTCTAGAGAAAAGGTTAACTACACAGTGGTTGAGATCCTACATCATTACATCTTTCTGGATACAGTTCCACATCCTCCGCCTGACCCAGCCACTGTCAGGCCCCAAGACGGGCATGCTGTTATTGATTATGGGTGAGGAGGGAAGGAATGGGGAGGCAATTCAATTAATCAATCACTTTGTTCACATTTCATCTTTTGCCCCCAAATGGGGCTCAAGTTGGCTTACAGAATAAACAGAGGTACAAGTAAAGCCACATAATAGCAATACACATGTGATATAATTGAGTTTAAAATAATAGTAAACCATCTCTGCAGTGAAAAGCATAGAAATCAATCAAGCACTTTACTAATTCAGCGCATGGAACAGAAGCAGCTGGTTCCCGCTTGGTCATGGGGGCGTGGGGATGAACATGTCCTCTCAAATGAAATGCTGCCTTCTCCTTTTCCTTCACCTGGCAGCTCAGAGGAGCTGGATCTTCATGGTCTGAATCCCCCTCACCACCAGCAACCAATAGCAGTGGGGATCCCTCACAATGATTGACAGCTTCAAGATGGTGACAGACTTTTGGATGGAGTGGAAGGGCAAGTGGATAGCCCTCTGTGTCCTATGCATTCATAAGCTGCACTTACATGTACCTGCTGTTAAAGGCCTGAGCTAGTGCTTCCCCCTACCCCTTTGTAGGTTTCTATAAATATTTACACACACATGAATATGGTTTAATCAAGAGTAGTAGTTAGCAAGCCATGTTCATGAAGGTGCACTACCAAAAAACAAACAAACAAACAACTGAAATCATGTACCAGAAGAGGGATGTACATCATAGCCAAAGGGGTTTGGGTATAAACTGTGATTCTTAGTTAATCCTATTCTTTTTCTCTCCCCCACCCCCACTCAAGTTATAGTGGTGTTATTTGCTGCTCTAAAGAGACAACGAAAGAAAGAGCCACTGATCCTGTCTAAGGAGGACATTAGAGACAACATTGTGAGTTATAATGATGAAGGTGGTGGAGAAGAAGACACACAGGCTTTTGATATTGGCACATTGAGGAATCCTGCAGCTATTGAAGACAAGAAGCTCCGCCGAGATATTATACCAGAAACATTATTTATACCACGGAGGACTCCTTCTGCTCCAGATAATACAGATGTCCGAGATTTCATTAACCAAAGGTTAAAAGAGCATGATAATGACCCCTCTGCACCACCATATGACTCCCTGGCAACCTACGCCTATGAAGGAAATGATTCTATAGCTGAATCCTTGAGTTCTTTAGAGTCTGGCACTACTGAAGGAGACCAAAACTATGATTACCTCAAGGAATGGGGCCCTCGATTTAATAAGCTTGCTGAGATGTATGGTGGAGGTGAAAGTGATAAAGACACTTCCTAACCTGCAGTAGGATATACAATTTTTGTTCATTTGAAAGGAAGTAATTTTAAAGACACTTTCTCCACGTGACAATATTTGATGTTCAGGAACATTCTCCTGCCACTCAGCACAATGTTTTTTTCCCCTCTTCATTTTTTTTTAAATTTGTTCATTAATGTCCTTTATTTTATCTTATAGAATGTCACATGGAATATATATCACAGTTAATTTAACCCCTTTCCAAAAGCCAAAGCTATCAAAATTCAGTGTCATCCATTTTATTAAAGAAACAATACACTCTGAGCAGATTTAAAATCGCTCAAGCAATCATAGAGACAAGTTGCTTCTGTTAAATACATGTTCTACACTTGCAAGTGCAGCTTTTAAAAAAGACCCAAATTGTGATCTACAAAGGGTCTTGCATGCACATTCCACATGCACACCCACATCTTTTTAAAAATGTGTTTCTTTCTCAGAAACTGCTATTGGAGCATTTATTTTGCACACACAGACACACAGTTATTGTTATATATAGTTTATTAAACTGATTTATAAAAGAAAACTCCCACCAGATTCAACAGACTAAGAACATGAAGGGTTTTTTTTCTTTCTCTTTTCCCCTTTAGACTAAAATGAAAAGTCCTTTGTAAAACACGCAAATGCTTTAAACCCATCAGATTTTTTTCCAACACCCCTCTGCCATATTTTTCAATAATTTCCACAGCAGATTTAATACAGGATTTTCTGTTTGAGCAGTTTCTAGAAAAAGGAATATGTATCTTTAAACAAAATCAGATGCTTGCACAGAATTTCTGTGTACTTCTTTTGGAGTCTAGCCCAAAAGAGGAAAAAAGAAAATAATATGCCCTTATTCTGTACATTAAAAAAAAAATCCTTGAAAATGTACACGTGGTGTTAATGTGATATGCAGCTGGTTTAAAAAAAAACAAAAAACAAGAACAAAAAAAAAACTTTGTGCAACTTCATTTCATCAGATTCTATCTGCCAATGTTTTATATTTATATTTTTGTATTTATTTTTAAGAAATAAACCAGTTTTATAACGATGTACTTGCCTGCCCATTCTGTAAAGGAAGGGGATATATTACTGGTTTAAGGCTACAGTCTTATACCAACTTACCTGCAAGTAAATCTCATTGGACACATTAGGACGTACTTTGAGGTAGGTAGGTATGGGATTTACTATTGGGGAATCTAAAATAATTCAATTAATGACTCGGAGCCAGCTACTACCACTCTCTAAATATGTTTTCCATATATACTGTATATTGGGGATAACCCCAATCCCTCCTCATCAGGCGCAGCCTGTGGGAGGGGGGATTGGCATTTGCCAGCTGGGAGGACTGGAGACCACACCCACGACATCGAGCATGTGCAGTGCTGACATCAGGAAGGGGGCAGGGCTGAGCTAAGGGCCTACTTAAGGCGGCTCTGCCCTCCCCACTCCCCTTTCCTTTCTGGATCGAAGGAGCCTTTATCTCTGGGGGAAAGAAGCCTCACTGAGGATGAACAAAGCTAGCCGCTTCAGCTCGAATAGGAATGGAGCATCTTTTGCAGGGAGTACAAAGGGGAGGGTGCACGAAGGGTTCCTTGTTGAACCCGGTGGGGGCTGGGGCCGGGCTCTACAGCTCCAGTCAGCGTGAGCTGAGGATGCGCAGCTGCGCGATTCATGGGAGGGCGACTGGCAGAGGCGCCAGTCGGCATGGGCCCAGGACATGTGGCTGCACGATCCACAACGGGCGTACCGGGGCATTTTTGGGCCCCATCCATCCACAGGCTGTGGCCTGTAGCGGCCTCGCAGCCTTCCCTAACTCCCTAACTCCCCTTACCCTTCCTACCATGTTCCCGCGGGGGTAGGGAACTGGTAGCAGCAATACTAGCGGCCACATGCCAGCCAGGTCATTTTGCAAGGGGGGCGTTTTGGGTGGCATGGCCCAATGGCTGCAGGACCACTGTGCCCCGAGCCTAGGAGGAGTTTGGGCAGCGCAGTACAACTGCCGAGGTAGCCTCTAAGCACTCACCGGGTGGGTGACGGCGGCCCAGTCTTTCCCCTCCTCAGACCCCGGATTTGGGAGGGCCAAGCCACGTGGCACCCTTTGGGCCAGGTGGTGCAGCCTAGTGCGGCCCACTGGGCCTCTTTTCAGGCCTAGGTCCATCAGGCATTTCTGCCTAGGGCAGCTTGGGGGCCTTTCCCAATCCAGGCCTCATTACATTCGGGCCTCATTTGGCAATCCGAGGGGCCTAGTGCAGCCTGCAGGGCCTATTTTTCATCCGGGCCTCAACTGACAGGGCAGGGCAACCTGGTGCAGCTTGCAGGACGTCCTTGAAGCAGGGCCTTAATTGGCTAAGCCTGCAGCCTAGCAGCCTCAGGTCTCTCTATAGCAACCCCTGAGTATGCTTTGCCAAAGAAAACCCTATGGCATTCATGGGGTCACCATAAGTTGACAGGGAACATGAAGGCACACACACACACAAACATACACACTCCAAATTGGCAAGTTGACCCTCCTCCAAACAATGATAGTTAGGCATAAACATATGTAAGTGGGTGCTTCTGAGTGTATTTCAAAACAATTGTGCAGATTTTCATACTATCCATTGATCTTTTATGATCAAATACAGGACTAACAATACATTTCTATTGATGTCTTCTCAGAAATAAATCACACTGAATTTGATAACATTTATTCCCAGGGAAATGGTGTGGGAGGCAGATGCAAAGAACACTCCCAAATTTTCTTGTTGTCAACAATTATTAATTGAGATGACCCATCAAAGACAAGTATTTAACTACTGTAAGGTATATTTTTTTCATAATTTGGGACTTCCATGCCAAAACAACAACAACAAAACCGGTTTGCACAAAAACTTAGTGTTTCTGAAGAAATGTATGTGTCAAAATGTTCATTTAAAAAATCTGAAATTGCCCCCCCCCCAAAAAAAATAACAGAACATGCATAAACACTCTTGTAATCTTGCCCAGAGGAGACAAAAATTGAAATTATCTGATCTTGCCTGCAAGGATGAAATAAATTATGATTTTCAGCCATAGCAGAGCCTAGGTCCTAGATACCTGAGTTCTAAGAAGAGATATACATTGCAAAACTCTTCTACAGAACTCCTCAGTTGGCTGATATGTGAATCCATTTTGGCAGTTTATTCCAGTGAGAATGGCTTGCACCCAGTTCTGCGCACACACAGGGAGCTGTAGTTTTATCCCCTCACAAAAAGTCTCTTGTAAACCTAATTGCTCTTAAGTGTTGATTGAAGATCCAACTGCCCACAAATATTTTGCATTAAAAATAGGGATTGTTCATAGCATTATAATCTTAGGGAACTATCCTTTCCTCCCCTCATCCCAGACCAGCTACTATGAGATTCACAACCAAAATCAGAGAGACTGAAGAATAAGTAGCTGAGAATATCATGATCCCTGATAATCAGAAATCTGTGCCAGCCCTAAAACACCAAGCCCTTCATCAGAGTGGCACACTTTGTAAGCCATCAAGCCAAACTCAGCTGGACATCAATGTTTTGTATGGCTACATGGAACTCTAAAGGCATTTCCTAAGGGTTTAAGAGTTACTGCTAACTGTGGAAATCCTGGCCCTAGGAAAAACTGATTTTCTGAGCTTTCTTATATGGCAGAGGTGGACAGCTGTGGTGGGTCCAGTGGACAATTTTCTTCCCCAGGGTCCTCTGAGGGCCACCAAGACTGCCCTAAATGTCAAAAAAGAAATTAAGTAAAAAACAGAAAACAGCCAGGCATTCTCTTTTGGTTTTTTTAAAAAAAACTGGCATATGTGGGTGGGTGGGTGGGTAGGTGTGGTTAAGGGGGCCCTGTAAACTGTTCCAGAAGCTTCCAGAATAGGCAATTGACCTTTTTTGCTATCAGAAAAAAAATGAGGTCCTAGGGACTGCCAGAATAATAATAATACAGCTTTGGGGACCACATGTGGCCCACAGCTGCACTGCCCACTATATTGTGTTGTGGACTTTATATAGCTTGTCTTATGGTGATAATTTTGGACCCTATTTGCTTAAAAGAAATCCTCCACAAGTGTATTCCCTCAATATCTGCACACAGCAGTCCCATGCATACATACTTGCCTTTCATTGGAGGGATAACTCAAGATTTACAAAGAATGAGTTGCTAGAAGAATACTTCTAGACAGAAAAGCTTTCTATATTACAGTTGTTCCCCCTGCACCCACAGCACACTTTATCTTGAAATATACCAATTATTATATCAGCCAGTTGTGGGCTGTGAGACTTCATTTTTTGAATGCTTTTCACTCTTTTTTAAAAATGCAGTATGCACATATTTTTAGTATACACATTTGTACACATTTTCACAATTTACCGAAGTATGCTTTTTTCAATTGTATGCATTTTAAAACTTTTTTTAACCATTTGCATTTTTGAAAAGTAGACATCAATTTGCACACATTTTATTTCTCCAAAATGCAGCAGATCTGTGGACCTTGGAGGCAACGTGCACTTTGTCTCTCAGCAATTCACAGGAGATATGAAAGGAGTATTTTAATCAAGAATGAAAAACAGAGGGTTGCATTTTTCTTTCTGAAATGAGGTGTTACCAGAGGTCTAATTCTGGATTGGGGAGAGGTGGAAGGAATAATGCAGGAATTTTAAAAGAAACATATGTATGTCTTTCTTTAGAAGAAAATAATGACTTCTGGCAACCTGGAGGATGCAAAAATAAGTGTGGGGCACAGTGACTCTTATTTCTGTTTGGAACAGAGAGTGCTATGAAAGGCAGAAGTGGTTGCTGAGTTATTTCTGCATTTGCAGGACCACTCATTAGAGGAAAGATATCTGAACAGATTATGAGGCTGAGCCAAAATCTTGTTTTCAGTCCAATACTTCTGTACACCAATACTATTGAAGGCAAATGAGCTATGAACTGCATCTGAAGGGTCTTCTACAGCCTGTGCCAATTACATGAAGTAGAATCATAGAATCATAGAATTGTAGAGTTGGAAGAGACCACAAGGGCCATCCAGTCCAACCCCCCTGCCAAGCAGGAAATCACGATTAAAGCATTCCCGACAGATGGCCATCCAGCCTCTGTTTAAAGACCTCCAAGGAAGAAGACCCCACCACGCTCTGAGGGAGTGTGTTCCACTGCCAAACAGCTCTTACTGTCAGAAAGTTCCTCCTTATGTTGAGGTGGAATCTCTGTTCCTGGAGCTTGCACCCATTGCTCCGTGTTCCAGTCTCTGGAGCAACAGAAAACAAGCTTGCTCCATCCTCAATGTGACATCCCTTCAAATACTTAAACAGGGCTATCATATCGCCTCTTAACCGTCTTTTTTCTAGGCTAAACATACCCAGCTCCCTAAGTCTCTCCTCATAAGGCATCGTTTCCAGACCTTTCACCATTTTAGTTGCCCTTCTCTGGACACGCTCCAATTTGTCAATATCCTTTCTGAATTGTGGTGCCCAGAACTGGACACAGTATTCTAAGTGAGGTCTGACCAAGGCAGAATAGAGTGGCACTATTACTTCCCTTGATCTAGACACTATACTTCTATTGATACAGCCCAAAATCGCATTGGCCTTTTTAGCTGCCGCATCACACTGTTGGCTCATGTTCAACTTGTGGTCTACTAGGACTCCTAGATCCCTTTCGCACGTAGTCTCATTCAGCCAGGTCTCTCCCATCCTATATTTATGCATTTCATTTTTCCGCCCTAAATGCAGTACTTTACATTTCTCCGTATTGAATTTCATTTTGTTAGCTTTGGCCCAGCTCTCCAGTCTATCCAGGTCATTCTGAATTTTGATCCTGTCCTCTAGGGTATTAGCTACTCCTCCCAATTTGGTGTCATCTGCAAATTTGATAAGTATGCCCCTAATTCCCTCATCTAAGTCATTGATGAAGATGTTGAATAGCACTGGGCCCAGGACAGAACCCTGTGGCACCCCACTGGTCACATCTTTCCAAGACGAAGAGGAGCCACTGCTGAGCACCCTTTGGGTTCGGCCAGTCAACCAATTATAAATCCATTGAACAGTTAACTTGTCTAGCCCACATTCTACAAGCTTGTTTGCAAGAATGTCATGGGGAACCTTGTCAAAGGCCTTACTGAAATCAAGGTATGCGATGTCCACAGCATTCCCTTCATCTACCAAGCTGGTAACTTTATCAAAAAAAGAGATCAGATTAGTCTGGCATGACTTGTTTCTCTGAAACACATGTTGACTTTTTGTGATTATGGCATTGCCTTCTAAATGTTCACAGACTCTCTGTTTAATGATCTGTTCTAGAATCTTCCCTGGTATTGATGTCAGACTAACTGGACGATAATTGTTGGGATCCTCTTTTTTCCCCTTTTTGAAGATGGGAACAACGTTTGCCCTCCTCCAGTCTTCTGGGACTTCTCCTGTTCTCCAGGAGTTCTCAAAGATTATTGCCAATGGCTCTGAGATTATATTTGCCAGCTCTTTTAATACTCTTGGATGTAGTTCATCTGGTCCTGGAGATTTAAATTCATTTAGATTAAGAAGGTATTCCTGTACTACCTCTTTACTTATTTTGAGCTGGATTTCCCCTATTGTGTCCTCTGTTCCATTCTCCTCAGGTTGGTCCTCCTTTTCCTTTTCTGAAAACACTGAGGCAAAGAAGGTGTTGAGTAATTCTGCCTTTTCTCTGTCCCCTGTTAGCATTTTGCCATCTTCTCCACGTAGCGGCCCTATCATTTCCTTCTTCCTCCTTTTGCTGCGGACATACCCAAAAAAACCCTTTTTATTGTTCTTAACCTCCCTAGCAAGCCTGAGCTCATTCTGCGCTTTAGCTTTTCTGACTTTACTCCTACACGTGTTCGCTATCTGTTTGAATTCTTCTTTGGTGATTTCCCCCCTTTTCCATTTCCTATACATGTTCCGTTTAAAACTTAGCTCCATTGAAAGTTCTTTAGTCATCCATCCTGGTTTCTTGAGACACCTCCCATTTTTCTTCCTCAATGGTACTGTTTGAAATTGTGCCTTCAGTATCTCCCTTTTGAGAAAGTCCCATCCGTCTTGAGGTCTCTTCTCTTTTAGTATTCCTGACCATGGGATCATCCCCAGTATTTCCCTGAGTTTATTGAAATCAGCTCTCCTAAAGTCAAGAATGCATGTCTGACTATGCCTGGCTTCTCCTTTCCATTGTATAACAAACTCCAGGAGAACATGATCACTCTCACCTAAGGATCCCACCACTTGCACCGCATTAACCAGGTCGTCTCTGTTGGTTAGGATCAGATCTAAAATAGCTGACCCCCTTGTTGCCTCTTCCACCTTTTGGACCATGAAATTGTCTTCCAGGCATGTAAGGAATTTGCTAGACCTTGTAGTTTTGGCTGAGTTAGATTTCCAGCAAATATCAGGATAGTTGAAGTCACCCATCACTACTACATCTCTCCTTTCTGCATGTATGTTCATCTGTTCTAGAAAGGCAACATCCAATTCCTCCGTCTGATTTGGGGGTCTGTAGTAGAGTCCCACAATAACATCCCTGTTGTTTCCCTCCCCTTTAATTTTTATCCAGATGCTCTCCACCTGGCTTCCAGTATTGATGTCGTGGATCACTTCACTGGTGTAAATATCCCTGACATATGATGCTATTCCTCCTCCTTTTCTGTTTGGCCTGTTTCTCCTATAAAGGTTATACCCCTCTATTCCTACATTCCAATCATGAGACTCGTCCCACCAGGTTTCAGTAATGCCTATTATATCGTATTTGTTTTGTAGTGCAAGGAGTTCAAGTTCATCTTGCTTATTTCCCATGCTCTGTGCATTAGTGTAGAGACATCTGAGACCATGTGTTCCCTTTACTTGCTCCCTGTGCAAGTTTTTTTGCCTCCCACTGTTGGGTCCTTGCGCTGTTTGCCTTGTTCCCTCTATGACAGTTTGACTATTTTCTCCAGCCCTTTTGCCTTCCAGAATACTGTCTCCCTCCCCCATTTGACTCAGTTTAAAGCCCTCCTGATCAAATTCTTGAGACTGTTGGCAAAAATGTTTCTTCCAACTTTTGTAAGATGCACCCCATCTCTTGCCAGAAGTCCCCCCGCATGGAAGCGCAGTCCATTATCCAAGAATCCAATTTGTTCTCGGCGACACCATCTACGGAGCCAGTTGTTTACGTCGGCTATTTTCCTCTCCCTTCTTGGACCATGCCCTTCAACTGGCAGAAGAGACGAGATGACCACCTGTGCGTTCATTTCTTTCAGCTTCCTCCCCAGGGCCTCATAATCTCTTCTGATCTTTGGAAAGCTGTGCCTTGCAGTATCATTGGTTCCCACATGGACCAAAAGGAAGGGGTAATGATCCGTAGGCTTGACGAGTCTTGTCAGCCTCTCGGTCACATCACAGATCTTTGCCCCAGGGAGACAACACACCTCCCGAGTCATCTTGTCAGGCCCACATACCACTGCTTCTGTACCCCGCAGCAAGGAGTCCCCCACCACCACCACACGCCTCCGCTGAGGCTTCGCAGCTGCTGTTCCTTGCGGTGGTCCTCTCAAGGTCCCCTGCTCTACCCCTGAAGTCTGTCCATGCTGTTCTTCCTCGATGTCCTTGACAAGGGAAAGGGCTTCAAATCGATTCTGTAGCTGCAAGCTGCTGGAAGAATCCCTGGATTTTCTTGTTCTGTGTGTGACATTCCTCCAGCTGTCTACTTCCTGTGTCCGTGAAGTGACCCTCTCCTCCACAGCCACTTCCTCTGTGCGGTCCCCATCCAAGACTGTTCGTTCTATTCTGTCCAGGAAAACCTCTTGCTCACGAATCTGTTGAAGTGTAGCTACCCGTGTCTCCAGCTGCTGTACTTTCTCCTCCAAGAGGGCTACCAGCTTGCACTTGGTGCATGTGAAGTTCTCCACGTCTGTAGACAAGAATACAAACATCGCACAAGTGTTGCAAGTGACTGCTGCAGTCCCCTCAGTGTCCATGATGAGAGCTTTTAGGTAATCTAAGAACTCTTAGTTAACGCTGAGAATGCTAAGCTGTACTTTTAGGTCTGCTGTATTTTTGTTTGGTTACTGAAATTCGCGCACCGTTAGGCACGCGCCTCTGGCTCCTGAGGGTAAAAGGGGAAGGTCAGAAGTTCAAGCCCCTCAGCAACAAGCAGCCTCTCCCAACAGTTTTAAAAAAAATTCAATCTCCCCAGTCAGAATGGCTGTCCAGAAGTTGCTCTCCTTCTTCTCCCTGGCAGGAAACTGGCCTGGAAACTGGCAGGAAACTTGCTGTCCAGAAGCTGCTCTCCTTCTCTCTGGCAGGAAACTGGCCTGGAAAACCTCTGCAAGGAGTTATATAGAGCTAGGCTCCCAGCTCCACCCCCTAATGACTCACAGGTGTGACTCACAGGTGTGACTCACAGGAAGTTCTCCTATATCTTGGGACCACCTAATCATTTGTTCTTTTATGGTTTCATCTTCTAGTTCTCTTCCTAAAAAGATGTTATAGTATTTTGCAATGTGATGTTTTTTATCATCAAATATGATTTTATTTAAATCGTTCTTACCCAAATCGAAATTCTCTAGTTTGTGGTCCATTTTGTACCTTTCGTATATTTGTTTATAGGAGAACCAATTCAGTCTAAATCCTTTCATTTCTAATTTTTCTCTTGTGAGTATTTGAATTTGTCCCTTAGGTTCCTTATTCAGTAGATCTTGATATTTTATCCATGGTTCTTTTTTGGGTTTAGTTCTTCCAAAAAAGGCTTCTTCAGGTGAAATCCACATAGGTATTTCTCTATAGTATTGCTTTTTTATATTTGCCCATGTTCTATATAGTACTTTTCTTAATATATGATTGTCAAATCCTTTGTGATCTTTCTTCTTTTCATACCATAGATACGCGTGCCACCCGAACCGAAGGTCAAATCCTTCTAAAGTTAACAATCTGTCATTTCTTAAGGTGATCCAGTTTTCTATCCAGGATAACACACACGCCTGAAAATATATTCTTAGCTCAGGGAGCGCACAGCCACCTCTGTCTTTTTTATCCATTAGAAGTTTCCATTTTATTCTTTGTCTCTTCCCACTCCATAGAAATTTTGAAATTTCAGTTCGCCAGGTGTTTAAGCATTTAGTATTGTATATAATGGGCAGGTTTTGAAAAAGATACATAAATTTAGGTAAGATGTTTGTTTTAACTGCCTCTATACTTCCTAGAAATGATAGATTTAATTTAGCCCATTAGCTTAATTCAGCTTTAATTTCTTTCCATAGTTGGTTGTAATTATTTTCAAACAGGTCCATATTTCTTTTTGTGATCCAGATCCTGAGATACTTTATTTTTCTTTCAATTCTAAACCCTGTCTCCTTAGATAATTGTTCCTCATGTAATTTAGAGATGTTTTTAGTTAGGACCATCGTTTTGTCTTTGTTTACCTTAAAACCTGCTATCCTTGAGAATTGCTCCAATGTTTTTCCTAGCTCTAAGTTGTTTTATAGGGTCCTCTAAGAAGATTACAAGATCATCCGCAAAGGCTTTTATCTTGAACTCATGACCTTTAATCTTTGCTCCTTGAAGATTTTCATTATTTTTAATGCTGTTAATCAGTATTTCAATCACAAGAATAAAAAGTAAAGGGGAAAAGCGGACATCCTTGCCTCGTACCATTTCTAATCTGAATTTTCTCCGTTTTTTCCCCGTTTATTAGCAACAGAGCTTCTTGATCTTTATATATCTGATTTACCCATTCAGTGAAATTGCCCCCCATATCCATTTTTGTTATCACTCTTTTCATAAAGTTCCAGTTTACCTTATCAAATGCCTTTTCGGCATCTATGAAGAACATGGCTATATTTTTTTTCGTTGTGGACCTCATAAAATTCAAGAAGATTGATAATCGTTCTTATATTGCTTTTAGGGTGTCTGTTAGTCAAGAAGGCGTTTTGGTTGTTTTGTATAATCTCAGAGAGAATCTTTTTTAGTCTTTGGGCTAGGATTGAGATGAAGATTTTATAATCGCAATTCAGTAAAGAAATAGGTCTGTAGTTCTTTGGGTCTTTTGAATCTTTACCCTCCTTTGGTATCATAACGATATGTGCCTCCTTCCAAGTATTCGGGATCCTGTCATTTTTTATCTTATTGAACATTTTGTATAGGGGCATGGCTAGTTCTTCTTCCAATAGTTTGTAATATAAGGAAGTAAATCTGTCAGGACCCGGGGTTGTACCTGTTTTCATTTTCCTAATGGTTTCCACCACTTCTGCCATTGTTATGTTGCTATTTAAGTTTTGTTTCTGTTCCGGTGTTAATCTCCTTATCTTCTGACTTTCCAAATATAGATCTTTTTTATCAATGCCAATATTTTCCATAGAGGTATCATTGTACAATTTAGCATATACTTCTTGAAACCCTTTTTTAATCAAGTTACAGTCCGTTATTATTTTCCCTTTATATTTTATCTCAGTTATTACTTTCTTTTCTCTGACATGTCTGAGTTTTTGTGACATCCATTTCCCGGCTTTGTTTGCTGTCTCAAAATGCTTCTGTCGCATCAATCTCATTGAGGCTTCTATTTCTTCAGTCTGTAATGCCTGTATTTGTTTGGTTAGCAATCTAATTTCTCCTTTCGCAATTTTGTCTTCTGGGGAGTTTTTCAATCTCTCTTCCCTCGCTGCTATTTCACTCAAGAGTGTCTGTTCTTTTTCTCTTTTTTTCCTTTTATGTTCTGTTGCTTGTTTTATAAAGAAGCCACACATAACTGATTTGCTTGCCTCCCAAATAGTAGTTAACCTTATATCTTCCGTTGTATTTTCTAGGAAGTATAATTTCAGTGTTTCTTTGGCTTTCCTTAATGTTTCTTCATCTTTTAGAATATTATCGTTTAATCTCCAACTGAACTCTCTTTTCCTATCCAATAATTTTAATTGGATCGGATTATGATCCGAGATCCACTTTGGTAGAATTTCCATACTTCTCACTGTTGAAAGTAAATTCTTTGACACTAGGAACATATCTATTCTGGAATGTGTGTGGTGTACTTCCGAATAAAAGGTATAAGCCTTAGCATCTCCATATTTCCATCTCCACACATCTATTAATCTTTGTTCTTCCATCAACTCGAAGAAGCTCTTAGGAAGCTACCTTGGTTTTTTCTTATAGTCCTTGTTGATAATCTATCTATTGTTGGGTCAATGACGCCATTCCAATCCCCTAACAACAGTAGGTCCTCGATTCCTGCATTTCCTATTTCTTTCATCAGTCTTTTGAAAAAGATTTCCTTCTTCTCGATGGGTGTGTATATTCCTATTGTTAATATCTGTTTATTTGCCATGTTTATTGTCACTCCAATGTAAGATCCTTCTGGATCTTTAAATTGTAACTTTGGTTCAAGTTTTTTATGTATATATAAAGCTACTCCTTTCTTCTTTTTTATGTTAGAGGCTATAAAATTTTGTCCCAATTTAATGTTCCTCAGATACTTGTTATCCAATTCTCTAATCCGTGTTTCTTGTAAACACACTATATCTTGTCTCATTTTTTCTAAGTAATGAAATATTTGTTTCCTTTTGTGATTGGAGTTCAGTCCTTTAACATTCCATGATATAATTTTTGTTTCCATCTTTTCCTTTATATTTAAATTTGTAATTTATCTCTTGTATTTATATGTATATTTATGAGTTTGAGAGCCAATCAGCTTCCTTGTTCCTCTATTTCATTATCGTCTTTATCCCTTTCCTCTTCTTTATCGTCCTCAAACTCAGTTGATTCTCCTTTCTCTGGGTCCTCGTCCTGCTCTTCTTCTTCCACATCTTCTCCCTCTGCTTCCCCCTCCTCTACCCCTTCTCTCATTTTGTCCTCTCTTTCAGTTGTTTTTTTCCTGTGCGATCTGTCAGATTGTTCTTCTTGAACTTTCTTTCTGTTAGTTTCTTTCTCTTGTTTGTCTAATTTCTTACAGAACTCTTTTGCTTTTGTTATTGAGTTAATCTTAATTCTTTTCTGTCTGTAGTTAAAGGAGAGTCCTTCCAGCCTGTCCCATCTATAATTTATATTCCTACTTGTTAATCTTTGTGCTAGAAACTTATATTCTTGTCTTTTTTTAAAACACTTGCGGAGAGATGTCTTTGAAGATACTTATTACATTCCCCTCAATTTGTAATTTATCTTTATAACTCTTATCTATAATTTGATCTCTTAGTCTGTTTCTCGTGAAACATACCACAATGTCTCTGGGAATTTTTATCTCCTTCGCTATTGCAGAGTTTACTCTAAACAACTTGTCCACTTCCAAATCCATTTTATCTTGAGGGATCTCAATGTAGTTAGCCATTGCCGATATTACTCTTTCTTCCAATTTTTCATTAATATTTTCGGGTAAACCCCTTAATTTGAGGCATCTGTCTCTTTACCTTATTTCACTTAGAAGCAAATCCTTTTTCATTTTAATTTGTTCTTGAGATATTTCTTGAGTGTTATTTTCCAGTGATTCAGATTTTAACTTTATATTCTCCATTTCTTGCTTAATTTCTTTCATATCTTCTGCCATTCTGTCTAATTTCTTCCCAAAATTGTTCAGTTCTTTCCTTAAATCTGTTTTAAATTCTGTTCAAATCTCTTTCAGTTCCTCTCTAATTTCTGATCTCATTTTTCTCATCTCTTTTCTCATTTCATCTAACAGAAGAGCACTTAGATCTGTCATTTTTGCAGATCCTTCAAATGATGGTCTTCTTTGTGTTACTAATTGGGTTTGGGCTTGTGCTGCTGCTTTTCTTTGAGATGTAGCCATCTCTTACCTGTAGTTTAAGTTGTATTATTTTTATTGTAGAATTGATATTGTTAGTGAATTATACTTAGCTGTTTATAAGATTTACACTTGATTTATACTTGGTTATTTATGTAATGTTCTCTAACTCATTCTTCCTTCTCCTTTCGTTCCTCCCTTCTTTTCTCTGATCTATTCCACAATCTCTCAAACTTTCAAGCCTCCCAATATCCCAAATCAGTCTTTATGTGGTATCTCCTTCCCCCAAAAGAACACAATTCATCACTCTCCCCTATCGCCTCCTTTAAGAACAAATTGTTATGTTCCAGCACTTTGTTCTGTTCTGTTCAAAGTGTAAATTTTGTTAACTCAACGATTTGTTTCACAAATAATTATTAATAATTAATAATTAATAATTAGTTCTATGTTACAATCACCTACTTTGATTCGAGTCCTTATATGCTTATAACCATCAATCTTAAACAGAAACAGAAATATAAACCTTCACAAAAACAATAATGGCCCCATACCAGATTTAAGGGGCAAAGAGTCTCAGAGTAAATGTCTAGGGATAAATATTTACATATAGAGATGTTACTTTGCGGAAGTTTTTCTCGCAAGCTTTCCCTTAAGGCCAACAACAAATATCAATTACTTTTCAATAGTTATTTTCATTAAATCCACCTCTTAATTCATGCAAATTTCTAAAAGTAAATTATATTCGAAAAAGATTTAAATGCAAGAAAAATTAATAGTTAATTTAAATTAGACATATAATTTTCAGCTATATATAGCAAAGAAAGAAAAGAAAGAAGAAAGGAAAAGAGAAGAAGACAAATAGAAGAGATGGGAGAGAAAAGAGAAAAAAAAAGGGAGAGAAAAGGATCTTTTTGGCTTCTCTTTGTAGTATCCTGTTGGCGTATTACTTTCCTCTGAGTCTCTATCCTTTTTGTGGTCTCCTTTATAGCAGTCTGTTATTTCTCTTTCTCTGTCAAGGTCTTAGGAATAATAAGTGAATCAATATCTTATTGTGGCTTTTGTTTAAGACAGTTACTTCAGCTCTTGAATTCTGTATCTGTGTTGTGTGGTTCGCCTTAATCTTTAGTCGCCTTTATCAGTCAGTTCTTATAGTCCTATTTTAGTCCTTTTCTCTGGCTTCTTCGTCTTTCCTCGTGCTTCTTCCAGTTAGCCCCTGCAGTTCCCACAATCGTATTTTATTTTATTAGGTGGCACTACACGTTCTTCTGCTCTGTTCTTCCTCTGTCTTTCTCTCTCTCTCTCCGTCTCTCCTTCTGTCTCGCTTCTCGCCTCTCGGTTCCCACTCTCCACTCCACTTCCCTCGCTGTTGTATCCCTTAAGCTTACACCCTTTCCTCTTACCGCTGGTCATTGAGTACTCCTTCCTTACTATTAAGTATTTTACTCTTTCTTGGCTTTAGAAGAAGATAACTCCGAAAGGATAAAAAAGAACCCCGTCTTCTTCAGGGCTGTTGTTAAGGAATCAAGTCTTTCAAGTGTTGAGATATTAGTCCGCTTTTTAAAAAAAAAAAAAGACGCTGGCATCGCTAGCCCCCACCTCACGGTTCTTGGCTCGGCAATGCTGCCCTTCGGTCTCCTGAAGGATGTTGGTTTTGTGTGTTTTCAAGTCAATGCCATTTTAAGGTACCCCTAAGGCAACTCTATAGTAGGGTTTTCCTGGCAAGATTTGTTAAAAGAGGGTTTGCCATTGCCTTTGTCTGAGGCTGAGAGATTATGACTTGCCCAAAGTCACCCAGTGGGTTTCCATGGCCAAATGGTGATCCAAACCCTAGTCTCCAACACTCAGCCCGCTACGTAATGCTGGCTCTCTCCTCTGTCATATAATGTTAAATTAAATGTGCAGTTTCAGAAATAGATGGAATTGGACTTCTATATTCAGACCTACAAGTCTAAGAATTCTCTTGGCACAAGCTGGAGGAATATGCATCTAGTAGGAAGAGGAAGGCATCACAATAACCAGGGACAGTGATTTCTAGCTCACAAGTATTTTGCAGGTGTTTCTAAGATATTGATTTGTGAAATTTGGCTTTGGGAGGATGCTGTGAATCTTGAACTGTGCTTTTGAAAAAGAGTATATGGTGGTTCCCTAACCCAGTTTATTAAATAACCTTTGTCAAAGAAAATGCAACTAATTCTCAGTGAAGGGCACATACCTTACAAACTTCTTTAAAAGACATGGCTATGCAAAAATACTGTTGCAGAACTGCAATGTTGCTATCACTCACCAGTGACTAAATACAGCTAATTGGCCCAGATTGCCAAGATATAGGTTTCAGCACCCTGGATAGCTCCCTTAAACTCTTTGCTACAAGCTGAAGCAGATTCACTGTCCCAGCATGGACGCTGCCAGCTGTTGCTGACTAGAGTTTTGGACCATCAGTGATTTGAATTCTACCCAAGAATCTAAGAACTATTAAGATATTACTGGACACATCATTTTCCAAGTACTTTTTTGAATTGTGAAATCTTCATCAAGTTACGCACTAATCAGACATAATCCACCCTGCTTGTGTATCAATGGTCAGGTGCTCTCATGTGTCTACAGAGCACTTTCTAGACCTCCCCACCTAGCTAGTAGATTTGGGGAAGAAATTAATGTGCCAAATAATAATAATTCTTTCTACAAAATGCCCTAAAATGAAGCCACTTGTACTAAATTGTACAGTTGGCCCTCCATATCCGAGGATCCTGTATCCATGGATTCAACCATCTACAGCTTGAAATTTAAAATTCCAAAAATCAAAACTTGATTTTGCCATTTTATATAATGGACAGGATTTTACTATGCCATTGTATATAAGAGGACTTCGGCATCCATGGATTCTGGTATCCACTGGGGGTCCTGGAACCAAACCTCAGCAGATACCAAAGGCTCACTGTCTATGCACTGGTTCTTTTCTTTTCCACTGGTATCTCTTATAGCATCAACCATCACTCTTGGAGATTAACACAGTCTTTTCCACAGTCACATTCAAAAATAATTTTGTAAACTTTGAGGTCATCAGACCCTCCTTAATCAGCCACAGATTCCACTGAGACTTAGCAGTCCAGCATCTTTGCAACAGGCCAAATGCAGTATGAACATATTCCACAACATATTTTGCAAGCATCTCTATCACTCAGTATCACCCTGATGTTTTGTCATTGTGTTTGGAATTCACCCAGAGTGCCAATCACTGTGTTGTTGTTGCTGCTGCTGTCTTTCTTAGGATAACTCCTTGTAGGATAGTTTACAAAATTCAAAAGCAATAGAAACATAATCAGTAAAATCAAAAGAATCATAACAGAACCAAATAATGTAAAATAGCACAGTTACCAAGTCTACTTATTTGTCTATTTTTTTTCCCATCTGTCACCCCACTCATCCCCATGTCTTTTGCATCCACATTCAGGCTTTCCTCAGTACTGTGGAGGATTAGGTATTCAAAGGCTGTAACTGGATCCTTGATGTGTTGACTGCAAGCATTCTGTCATGTTTGCTTGATACTCTATTAAACATTTCAACTTGAGACTATTAATTCCCCAAATTTAATTAACAAACACACGTACACACACACAAAATCTGTTTTGCCATGTAAAATGTCAGGTCCCATTCCAAAAGATCTACTGTTGTAGATATAGCAACAGTGAGGGAACAAACATGGTTCATTCACATGTGTGACAGAATGTTCGGGAAATGTCATAGTAACCTTTGAAGATGACAGCCACAGCATCAGGGAGCTTGTTTCTGATCCTTAAATGCATGAAATGAAGAGAAAAATCTATCTTGAAAGTACAGGTTTCTCCTTCTGAAGTCTCATTGAGGGCGTGCACTTTGAGATAATTCGTATGGCAATTATCGTAGAGATAATTTCATTGTGTCAGTTTTTTCCTAGTTTTTGAAGACTGCTTATTACACCTGAGTATTTTCTGAAACAACAAACAAATCCTTTGATTGTCTGAGCAATTAGAAAAAGAGAAACAATATGATGACCAGGCTATTACCTCAAATTTATGAGCATGGGATGCATAGTGAGGCCATGTGGATAATTCCTATGTGGAAATGAAAGAGGAGGGACAAAGCCAGCCTCTCCCCTTATGGTTCATCTGTTTTCTGGCTTTGTTAAAACTAATAATTTGATCACAAAGGTTTTAGATGTTTATTTGATTATGTGTTTATTCACTAAACCTGTTTATATTGTGTGGTGGTCATAGCCACCAGAAAGTAGTGGTTGATGGCAGGTGTCTGACATACAAATAATAATTATGGATATTGGGGTTTATTTTTTGCCTTTCCTTTTGGCAACTTCATTATTAGAGCCATTATTCAGGAATGCTGCAATTCTACCTCTTCATTCTATCATCCTCAGAAAACCTGAAGTGAAATGAATAAGATGGAGTGGAAATGATGAGGTGAAAACTGTGATGCTCTAGCATCACAATTAGATGCTGCTGGGCTAGATGTCCCAACAGCACTACTCAGCATAGCCAATGATAAGCAATGTTGGAAGTCGGAGTCTGACAAACAACAGGAGGTCCACATGATTCTCCTCCCACCTACCCTACTTCCTCCTGCCATTACTTTACTTCATCATACTGCATTCTTTATTTTCCAAATCAGAAATCCATTAGGAGATTTAGCGATAGGACAGTTAAGGATTTCATGCACCCATGAATGACCTTATCTTGAATAAACAAGAAGGAGGCTGCCGAATTTAGAAAACATGACATTCCGTCCTGCCTCCACATTCATATCTTTGTTTTTCATAGGAATAAGCTCCAATTCAGAATTGTAAGTGTGATTTTATCTTCTTTTTAATCTGAAGAAATGTCTTCCAGGCAGTAAAAAGACTCATTCCCAAAGATCTTTGGTGGACATTCCATACAAATGACAAGAGACTAAGGATACTGTTTATCCTACCATACATACAGAGAGATAGAGAGAGAGAGACCTGGAAGCTAAGAAAGTAACAGTACATATTACCTAGGCTTATTTCATTGTTGTTGAAATATCTGAAAAAGTTCAAAAGTAAATTTCACACAGAACTGCCATATGTAACCACTCCAATAAGTCAACCCATTTTTGTATTTAAAAATTGACATACAAAGCTGATCTGCTTAATGAGCTCAGTGCTACTGTTTCCCACTCATCCATATTTCAAAGCCATTGGTCTTCTCCATTACTCCTGCAATTCCATAGCTGCACTTTCAGTCTTTTCTCTTACTCCCATCTGTGTTTCAGCCATTTGCTGATATAAATACTTCCCTCTCTGGATAATGCTGGTAGGAGACAGTTGCCCACATCCAACTAACATTAAGACGGTTGCCTAGTCATGTCATGGGGCATCATTGCAGTTTTCCTAATTACATACTTTAAGGTTTACATACTTCATTTTATATACTTCAAGGTTCATTGCACAGCACACAGATCCTAGGAAGATCAGGCAGTTAGAATTTGCCTTCCAAGTACAGTGACAACATTGACCACTTTTAAAAAAAAGTTACATAAAGGGCAATTTATGTCTCCATAGCAGAATCCTTTAAGTCTCATAGGACTCCGTTCATTAATTAGGATGACAGGAACTGTACAGGGATGTCAAAGCAGGAACAGTTGGATGAAACTGCTCAGAAATCTCTCTAGTCCCTCGACTAATAAAGACTATGGCTTTTATCTGGTGTCAGACTTCTGCAAATATGGTTCAGGTTTATCTCATCTTGCACATGGCCAGCACTGGGTGACAGCTTTGCACAAAGCTCCCAACACATTCTAAACCAGCCACAAATACTACTTGGTTACAAGGACTTTCATTTCTCTCTCACACAATATGGTGGATATTTGACGCTAAATAACTGAAGGTTGTTTCTTCACATTAAGAGTTGTTTGTGCACTGCTACTATTGGTTGACAGAAGTGTAGCTGAAGGCATATGAACAATAACCCACATGAATGAAAATTAATATTGGATTTTGATGTTCATCCTCTAGGCCAGAGTTCCCCTCTCCAGTAATTCAGCTTGCTCCCATTTGTGCTTCTGGCAGGAGATGTTTGTTTTTACTGGAAACTGTTTATTGGGTCTACCTGATTCCTAAATGGAGTGTTTGTTTTTAGGAAGAGAATATCTGTATGTTATCACTTACTGATGAAGGTTGTCCATTCAGGACTGTAAACATAGGTTGCTGCTACATGATTGGTATGGAATGTAGAAGTGTCATCCACCATTACAGACCAGAAAATGTTTCTGCTAGTAGTGACTATATCTACATATCATCTGAGTGGTTTATCTATCTATAATAAAAAACAACAGAGAATATTTGTGTATACGTGTGTTTATTACAACCATATCTCATTGAGACATTGTGCTAGATGCATCAACATTTAACAGGGTGCTTGACCTGGTTATGTCTTATTGGTCATTCCAACTGGAGTTCCAGTTTTCAAGTCAAAATCCCAAATAGGGAGAGCAAAGGAAGGGGCTGCCAGAACTAACTGGGAAATTGTTGCAGATGCTTGAAAATCCGACAGAGTGTTTTTTCTTGTCATCCAAGTTACACTGGCCACTTTCAAATCAAAAATCTAAAGGGATTACTTCCTAGAAGAAAAAAAAAAGGGGGATTTCTGCCATAATTAATCACATAATAATTTTTAAAGAGGATTCTCTGAGGCTGGTAAGATTGCTCAGGAACAAAGGGAGGGGTGAGAAAACAGGATACTCCTCAAATACCTTTGGGATATTTGGTACAGACCTGGGTCACACCAAGTACAATTGAGCTTAACAATAATGAAGAAGCAAAAACAAATCATCCCACTACCTCAGGATATGATTCTCTGAGGTCCAACTGCTAAGATTTTTTGAGGCATTATTTTATTTTATCTATACAGTTGTCCCTCCACATTTGCGGCTTTAACTTTTGTGGTTCTGTCTATTCACGAAAAGGCATCAGAGGCTTGCTCCTCCTTTGGGAATGTGTGGGTTTGTGTGGGTTTGCTGTGATTGCTACAGGTTTGCTTAGTATTTGTTCCCTGAGGGGACGGCAGCTGAAGGCTAAGCAAACCCCCACTGAGCAAAGCCACTGAGCTGCAAAGCCAAGCCACAAAGACAAGTCTCCAAGTGCTTGGTGGTGGGGTGGTGGCATGATGGCTGCGGAGGCCCCAGAGTATGGTGGTGGCGGCGGCAGCGACAAGGGCATGGCAGCGGTGATCTGGGGGTGAAATAGAAGGGGACAAAGACACTTTGCTTCTCCGCCCTGTTTCCTCTTCACACATGGACCCGTGATACCGTGGATTGGGTCGGCAGAGAGGAAAGGGGGCGAAGACACTTTGCTTCTCTGCCCACTTTCCTCTTCACCCATTGAGTTCAATCCAGTTGAGGAGGAATGAGGCTTGCCTTTCCCTCCACAACTGGATTGAACTTTGAGGGATGCTCATGTCCTGCAGCTTTGTGGGTGTCCTGGAAGTGCCCCACTTCAACCAGCTTTTGACCTTTGAGTGAGTGGGGCAAAGGCTGATCCAAACACAACACTCTCTGAGGAAACAGCGGGGGGGGGGTTCCTGAATGAGTGCCCCACTTGAATCAGCCTTTGCCCCACACACTCAAGGGTCGAAAGCCGGTTTCGCTTAGCAGGTAGTTTCCTTAGTGAGCTCCCTGCTTGAATCAGCTTTTGACCCTTGAGTGTTTGGGGCAAAGGCCAATTCAAGTGGGGCACTCATTGAGGAAACCATGGGGGGTTTCCTGAGTGAGTGCCCCACTTGAATCAGTCTTTGCCCCACATGTGCAAGGGTCGAAAGCCGGTTCGAGCAGGGAGCTTGCTTAGCGGGTGGGTTCTTTAGTAAGCTCCTTGCTTGAACCGGCTTTCAAGCCCCGAGTGTTGGGGCAAAGCCAATTCAAGTGGGGCACTTGCTGAGGAAACCGTGGAGGAAATGGGGCTTATGGCAGCAGGGGCATGGTGGCAGTGATGGGTCACATGGCAGTGGGGGCATGATGGTGGTGGAGGAGGAAGCCTGGGAGGCCTAGGCAGGCCAGGTGGCAGCGGTGGCAGCCTGGGCTGTACATAAATTTTTATTTGTGTTTTTTTCACATTTGCGGGGGTCTTGAAGCCCTCACCCCCGCGAATGTGAAGGGAAAACTGTACATGTAATTGTCTTGGGAATGTTATAATTTTCAGTGTGCTGATTGGCTGCTTAGGTGTCAAGATCTGCCTCTCCTTGCAGGACTAGGCCCCAGGCTGCACAGCCTCTTTGCAGACTCAGGCCCTGGCTGTGGGAGTGGGAGTCTCGGAAGAACCAGGCTGCAGATATCTGTGCTGGGGCCGTGGGCCTTTCTGTGCTGTCTCTAGCTGTGTGCCTTGGGACTTGGACCTTCTGTACTATCTGTAGCTAGATACCTTGGGCCTTTTGTGCTGTCTGTAGCTGGGTGCCTTGGGCCTTTCTGTGCTATCTGTAGCTGGGCGCCTCCTTGGCCCTTCTGTGGTATCTGTAGTTGGGCCTTGGGTCTTTTTATGCTGTCTCTAGCTGGGGGCCTTGGGCCTTTCTGTGCTGTCTGTAGCTGGGTGACTTGGGCCTTGGGCCTTTCTATGCAGTCTATAGCTGGGTGCCTTGGGCTTTGGTCCCCTCTGTGATATTTGTAGCTGGGGGCCTTTGGGTGTGTGTAGCATGTGTGTGTGTGTTTGTGCATGGCAGTGGCAGAGGGGCTCTCATGTCCTGGCACACATGGTGTGTGTGTGTAGCATAGGTTGTGCGTATGTGTAGTGTGGGGTGTTTCTGTGTTTGTGCAAATACATGGTGGTGGCTAAGGGGTTCTTGCATCCTGGCACATGTGGTGTGTGTGTGTGTGTGTGTGTGCATGCACAGGTGCATGGTGGTGGCAGAGGGACTCTCACATTCTCACATGCATGGTGTGTGTAGCTGTCCTGTCCCATGAGACTGATGAGGGTATGGAATCAGAGGAGGAGGAGGAGGACATGGCAGTGAATGGCCCTAGGGACCCTGACACATGTTTATCTACACCTGTGATAGCAGGGAACCCTGCCAACCTAGAGGCTTGAACAGAGGAAGAGCCTGGTCTGAGTGGGTTGGCATCAGTCCCAACAGAGAGTCCTGACAATTCAGATAAGGATGATGAAGAAGAGAGGGACTTACTTCCACCATCGTATACCCAGCAGCGAGCTCAAAAGGAAGCTGAAAGGGGATTTCTGAGACTTTATGAGAAAAACCTGCTTGTTAAGAAACACCTGACAAAGCCTTAATGCTTTATATATGCTATGAGACGCGATGGAGGCTTTCTCAGAGATAAACTGATCTTGGAGAAAACTTCATTGCCTTGATCCTTGCTGCCTCGACCTTGGACTGTTCTTGACTACTCTGCTGCCTATTTCCTACTGATTCACGGACTTGTTTGGACCCATTGCTGCCTGTTGTAAGCCCTTGGCTATTCTGGACTGAGTTATTTACTAAATCCTTGTTTGACTATATTTATATTCGAGTTTGTTCATTATTAGCTGGCCACCTTCCCAGACTATGCTGGCATATAACCACTTTCTTGGACAGTAGTGTGGTGTGTGTGTAGCATGTGTGTGTGTATGCACAGCTGGCAGAAGAGCTCTCATATCCTGCTGTGTGTGGTATGTGTGTATTGTGGTGTGTGTAGTGTGGTGTTTGTGTGTGTATGTGTGATTGCATGGCAGCAGTGGAGGGGTCTCATGTCCTGGTGTGCAGTGTGTGTGTGTATGTGTGTGTGTAGTGTGGTGTGTGTATACATGTGGTTGCATAGCAGCAGTGGAAGGGCTCTCATACCCTGGCACATATGGTGTGTGTATGTAGCATGGTATGTGTGTATGTATGTGTGGTTGCATGGCAGCGGCAGAGACCCTCACATCCTGACATGTGTGATATGTGTGTGTGTATGTGTATGTGTCTGTGTGTAAGTACAATTGCATGACATTGATGGAGGGGATCTCAGAATGAAACTAGCCATTATAGTTGATTTAAAAAGTTATATATCAATGTATCAAATGATTGTTCTCTTGATACGTTTCCTAAGTAGCTGATCAGCAGAGTATGAATGGAAACATACCAAAGCATTTTATATATGTAAACAACAGTGTATGTTATGCCGGGTATAGCTAGTTTTATTTTATTTTAAAATCAGGACAACAGGGAAGGGCTAAAACCTTACTAAAAGATTTCTGATGTTTTCAACATGATTGCAACTGTGTTGTAGGAATGCCTTTTGATGGAGCACAGAATGGAGGCCTGTAATGTTGCCCTTTCATTCTTTGAATGCCCCACCCTCCTGCTGCTGAATCATGTGATTTCATTGGTCACTTTGGGGCCAGGTAGGAATTTTTGCCCTTTTACCTTGGGTCTTTTTGCCTACCCCATACTATGGATGCGGACTTCATAATTAGGTTAGGGTGGTGTCTTAAACAGGTGGTCAGTTAACAGGTAGATGGTGAGATTAATAGTTCAGTGAGAACCTTTGACACTCCCCATTTTGTGAAGTCAAAGGCTTTCACAGCTGGCATCCATAGATTTTCCTTGGGTTTTTTTCCGGGCTGTGAGGCCGTGTTCTGGAAGAGTTTATTTCTGACATTTTGCCTGCATTCTCTGAAGATGCCAGCCACAGATGCAGGCGAAACATCTGGAATAAATTCTTCCAGAACACAGCCTCACAGCCTGGAAAAAAAAAACACAAGGAAAAAAATCCCCCTTTTGGAGGTGAAGGGAGGGATCTGAACTTTTCCTTTAGTTCCTGAGAACTGAGGGGTGGGGAAAGTGGCCTCTTTGGAGGCTGGTCTGAGGGATAAACCCTCTCTTTAAGTCTTGTGACTTGGGGGAGGGACTTTTTGGGTCAGCCTTCCAGATGTGGACAGACTCAGCTTATAGGTTCTCCTTGGGGTTTAGGTGTTTTTGCCCAAGGGAAGTTGAGGAGGGGGTTTGGGTATTAATCTCCTGCCCCAACAATTTCCACATTAGGTTGCTCCCCCATTGCAGATCTCTCAGAAAGGGTTAAATAGGTGATAGCTAAACAAAATTGGCCCTTTATGTCCCAGCTATATGTGTGGTCTCTTTATTTGTGTCTGGTCTCCTTGTTCCTGTGTCTACCATCAAAGGGTACAAGTCCTTCTGAGGTCCTACTGACAAGCTTCCTGAGCTTGAAAAGGGTGGTGAGCAGGAAAACAAGAGTCTCGTGGAGTATTAGGTGGGACCCAGGCAGAGCTGAGTACACTTCAGGTTGTGTGTGCATTTTGGAGGAGGGGGTAGTAACTAACAAAACAGAAATATTGAAGTGTTTTAGCAAAACAGTTGACTTTCACTATCTTCTGATGCTTTGAGGTGTGTCAAAATATGCATACTACTAGCTATACCCGGTGTAACGTACACCTTCAAACTCCCCCCCATCACCAGGCTTCCCCCCCCCGTTGCCCCACATTACCAGCCTCGACCACCGTCGCCAGGATCACCCTCTCTATCGCTAGAGTTGTCCCCCGTGGCCAGACTTGCGCCCCTCCCCCTGTCTCCAGGCTGCCCACCCTGTTGCCCCCTCCTTTGTCAGGCTCTCAATTGTCCATCGCCAGGCTCACCCCCCCATTGCCAGTCTCACCCACCCCCGTCATCAGGCTTGCCCACCCCGTTGCCCCCTCCTTTGTCAGGCTCTCAATTGTCCATCGCCAGGCTCACCCCCCCATTGCCAGTCTCGCCCACCCCCGTCATCAGGCTTGCCCACCCCCATCACCCCCTCCTTTGCCAGGCTCTCAACTGCCCATCGCCAGGCTCACCCTCCCCATCACCCCTGTTTGCCAGGCTGCCCACCCTGTTGCCAGAGTCTCCCCCCCCCCATAATTCTCCCTTTGCCAGGCTCTCACCTCCATCTCCAGAGTCCCCCCATTGCCAGGGTTGCCCTTCCCATCACCAGGGTTGCCCCCTGTCACCAGGCTCAACCCCCCCCCGCACTCAGGCACAGACATCCTACACACACACACTACTCACACTCCCTCTGCTGCCACCATGTTTAGAAAGTACTGAAACTTCCATATGGTCCCACCCCCCCATGTCCTGATTGGCTGCTCAACCACACTTTGATTGGTTGGTCAGTTTCCTAAGCAGCCAATCATCACACTGGAAATGGCAACATACCTAAGGGAAATATAGATAGATAGATATAGATATCAGAGCAGCTAAAGAAGTTGGAATGAAATACATTTTTCTATAGCACTCTAATGTTTGTTTTGTTACTCATTTTTGTAAATATGATTTAAGTGGTTAACTGCCTTCTTCTGTAATCTAACACCATCTGGGAGAACTGTATTAAATATAGTTATTTTCTGAATGGTCATATAAACCACAATTGCAACAACTTCAATACCAAGCTACACTATAAACCAAGTGATCAAGTACTGAACTATAAATCAAGTACTAATTACTATACAATGACCATGTGTCACAAACATACATAGATTAAGTCACAATCACATATGGTAATGTTTTTGTCTTTAACATATCAAATAAGCTCCACTATAAATCAAGTGGTAGCTAACTTTACATAACCAGTGTCACAAACATGAATAGATTGAGAAATAGTCACGTATGGTGATACTTTTTGACTTATTACATACACAATGTTTTAATGAATATTTAGAAATACAATTCAAAACCACATGTTATAGTTATATAAACTGGTTCCCAACTTTAGAAAGAATTCTCTTTAGCAAGCACTTGCCTGAATTTGAAGTGTTACTTGATGGTTTAAAGTTTCATACATTCATATTCCCTCCTTTCTCTCCCCTCACTCCCCCATGCACACATACACACACAAATGCATATGCAATGGGAGTGTTCTTTGTCAACAATACAAGGTGGCTATTTCCACAAACTGTTCACACAGTACTCCATTCACATATGTACCTAGTACACTCATATACAAAGAAACAGGTCAAGCTACTTGTTCAGGCAACACTTTTACTGACAATTTAAATTTTTAAAATTATATCTAGTTGTTGTTCCCATCTAGAGAAGCCCCACTGGATGAATGAAAATACGGTAAATCAACAGTTGATTCAATGGGAACTAACAATTGGATTTAGGCCAAAACATTCTGTGAGTTATAGGTCAGCCATGATTGTGAGGCTTCTCAGATGTCACAGCTGCTCAGCCACTGATTGGGTTTCCAATTTCCAAAATTGCATCCTAAATTTATCCCTTTGTGTATGTGTCCTGCATGCTAATTCCTGGGCCTTTGTTCTGCATTTCCTGGCACCTTGTGCTTCTCTCTGCAACTACAGTAAATGTCCTAAAATGACACCCAAATTGTGTGTTTGGCAGATGGGGGATAGAAATGTGTGCATTATAGGTTTTATAAGTTCATGTGATGTTGCCAAGTGACCAAAATGAAACAAGCAATGCAAGGCTTGGCTGGCCCATCCTGACACCCCCTCCTCCACTGCTTTCCTCCCTGTTTCTCTTTCTTTCACACAACTTGCTCCTTGAACTCTCCAGGCTCTGAGTCTGTGCTCTCCTTTCTTGACCTGCCTGCCTAATTCCTTCTAGTCTCTGCTAATTCACTTCATCCCCACCAAGGCTGCTCTGTTCCTGCCACCTCCTTCTCTGCTACTCTTTCTCAGCTGCCTACCAAGAAGTGGAGTAGACAAGCAGGTCAAGAAAGAAGAGGAATGCAAACTCAGAGCCCAGAGAGTTCAGGGAGCGCGTTGGCCCATCACTGTAGCTGCCATCCGTGTTGTTTTCTCTGAAGCCAGGAAGCAGGCCTGCAACATGTGACCAAGGCTGGTCATATGCAGGGGGCCTTGATTGTGTACTGCGGGGCCCCTTCCTGGCATCACAGAATGTGACACAAATGGAAACAGTGGTGGATTCAGAGATGGGACAGTGTGTGGTCTGGACTCCATCCTGTTTTGTTCAGGTAATGGAGCAAAAGGCCTTAACCAGGACCAGAATATGCCATAGGAAGCTGGTATGTTCTGACTAGTGTAGACAAGGCTTTCATGATACCCTGACAGTGTATGGTTGTGGTCGTTCAGAAAGTTGGTTCCTTAGGATTTGGCTCTGTGTTATGGTAGATTGAGGGTCACAGGTTTTGGGGCCTGCTTCCAAGTCACTTTCTGGTTCTCTATAGAATATTGCATCTTCTCTCTGGCTGTATTTCCATGGTGGCTAGAGGGCCTTTCACTACTATTGGAGCTGGTGAGGGTAGAACTGGCCCAAATCTTTTCCTCATCCATATTCTGAGTGTAGGATTGCACTTAATGATGTAAACACCATGACAATGCAGAATTTTAAAAACAGAAAGATCCATCTTCTCTGCTCTGTCACTAAAAAGTATAGCTTACAGCTAGCATATGGACATTTACAAAATAAGTGAAATTTAGTTTAAGATCTCAGAGTTGAAAATAACTCTCCCCCCCACCTTCAAATACAATTCCATCAAATTGCTAATAAACTGAACCATCTCTTTTTATGTGGGTACAGTCATTTATGGCAAGAACTTCTGAAAGTGTTGTGTCTGTGTGTGTTGGAGGAGGAATCTACATTAAATAGTAAGGTGACAATGGAAGGTCATATTGCATTGCTGACAGATGGCTCCTTCTATCACATTTCTCCCATGTTAGTGATGGGTGAACCTCAAACACTTCAGAGGTGCCATTCTGATAAGCACTCCAAAGTGTGGCTGATTAAATTTGAAGCTTATCTAAACCCTTTTATGGTCTAATCCTGCAGCTTTCCCCTACTTTCAATGCTGACTTAAGATGTCAGAGAAAGTGCAGTGCTAGCTTTGGTAAAAAGCCTAGAAATTTTATGATATCTAAATTTCCAGTAGCTTTTGCAGACATACATGTACACAGTTGGGCCACTAATGCCATCAACTCCATCTTCCTTCCCTCCCACACACACACACACCCATTATAAATCTTATTGTTCCAGTCTCACTTTCAATCATAGTGCTGCAAGGGGGGAGGGCAGTGAAAAGTACATAAATGCAAATAGCATCCAGTCGTTGCCTGAAAAATTGCAGTTAGTTCCTGTTTTGTCTGAAATGCATTAATCCATAACCTCCTGGCAAGAGAAGTCTTGATCTAACAGTTTGCTTCACAGGGAGAAAAAAAGACATAAAGGGAATGGGAAGACACTAGTTAGAAATCTGTTGAGTAGGGCAAAGTATGACCCTAATAGGAACTGTTTTAGCGATAGAAAGAACATTTGAAAATATTCCAGAAAAAAGTTTGAAAAATGGGTGAGAATCTTGGCAATCCAGGTTTATTCTGTATGAAAAATATGCATACACACACACACACACATATGGGGGGAGTGCGAGAGTGAGCCCAATAAGCAACATTTGAACAGAAAACTTGTTCTGTGCAGAATATAACATTCCTCTCCAAGAAATATCATTTTAGGGTAGAAAATATTGGAGTTTGTGCAAGAAAATTGTTTTCTGCTCAGAAAATTAACTTTTCTGTTAAAATGCATGCTTAGGGTTCTTTTTTGTGGTAGGGGAGAGTTGGGTTTTTTGTTTGTTTGCTTGCTTTTTTGCTTTGGTTTTTTTGGTACAAAAAAGTTCTCCAACCGTGAATAGTCTTTGAAAATTGCACAATTTTCAATAACTTTCTCATAAGGAGGAGAAAAATATGTGAAATTATTTGTTCTTTCACCATGTGGAAAATCCATTTGAGAATAAAATTTACAAAGAAACTATATCCCCACAGTATTTTTTTTCCCCCAGTTGGTCTACAGAAATTGCACATCATACCAGAAAATGGAGGGTTGGGATTCTAGTGCTCCCCCATGGGGGAAAAAAATCCTTGCCCTTAACATGTCAGGAAAGCTTGATTTTTGATATCTGTTGTTGTTAACTGCCCCTGAGTTGACTTCGACTCATAGTGATCCCATGAATGAGACACCGCCAAGATCCCCTGTCCTCAACCACTCTGCCCAGGTACTGCAGACTCAGGAATGTGGTCTCTATCCATCTGCTGTGCTGCCTTCCTCTCTTTCTACTACCCTCTACATTTCCTAGCATTATTGTCTTTTTTAGTGAGTCATGCCTTCTCATGACATGAGCGAAATACAACAGTCTCAGTTTAGTCATCTTGGCTTCCAGGGAGAGCTCAGGCTTGATTTGTTCTAGAACCCATTTATTGGTCTTTTTGGCAGTCCACAGTATCTGTAGCACTCCTCTCCAGCACCACATCTCAAATGAGTTGATTTTCTTTCTATCAGCTTTCTTCACTGTGCAGCTGTCACTTCCGTACATGGTTATGGGAAATACATTGGCTCAGACAATCCTAAATTTAGCGTTCAGTTTTATATGTTTGCACTTTAGGATATTGTCTAGTTCATTCACAGCTGCCCATTCCATTCCTAGTCTTCTTCTGATTTCTTGACTGCAGATCAACGATATGGGAAATCTTTAACTATTTCAATTTCATCTATATTGAATTTATATGGATTCTTTGTGGTCAGTATTTCTGTTTTTGTAATGATTAACAGTAAGCCTGCCTTAGCACTTTCTTCTTTGGCTAAGTCAGGCTTACTGGCTATCTTTAGTATCTTTGTTCTAATTCTTTGTTGTTTTCTGCTAGTAGTATGGTTTCTGCATATCTTAGCTAGCTGATATTCCTTCCTCTGATTTTCACTCCTCCTTCCTCTGAGTCTAAACCTGCTCTGTGTATGTTTTCTGCATACAAGTTGAACAAGTAGGGTTCAACTTGTTCATTGATAGAATGTAGCTTTGTACATTGATAGAACTTGTACATTGATAGAATGTAGCCTTGTCTGACTCCTTTTCTGATTGGGAACCATTCTGTTTCTCCATATTCTGTTCTAATGGTAGCCTCCTGTTCTGACTCAAACGTAATGGTACACCCATTTCTTTAAGAGCAATCCATAGCTTTTCATGATCTATGCAGTCAAAGGCTTTTCTGTAGTCTATAAAGCACATGCTGGTTTTCTTCTGGAATTCCCTGGTGTGCTCCATTATCCAGTGTATGTTTGCAATGTGATCCCTAGTGCCTCTTCCTTTCCTGACCCCTGCTTGTATCTCTGGAATTTCTTGCTCCATATATGGGAGGAGTCTTTGCTGCAGAATGTTGAACATGATTTTACTTGAATGGGAAATTAATGCAATGGTTCTGTAGTTACTGCATAATTTTGTGTCTCCTTTGGGGGGGGGATGGGAATGTACATTGATTTTTTCCAATCTGTGGACCATTGGTTTCTTTTCCATATTTGTTGGAAAATTCTTGTTAGGACTAAAGTTGATTCTGTCTCTGTGGGTTGTAGCAGTTCTATTGGTATGCTATCTGTTCCTGGTGATTTATTCTTCTGTATTGCTTTGAGTGCAGCTTCCTCTTCACTTTCCAAAAGTTGGGGTTCATCTTCATATGTTTCTTCCACTCATGTGTCATTCATCCTTTCATCTCTTTTATATATCCCCTTTGTGTATTGCCTCCTTCATCTTTTTATTTCATCTTGGTTGTATATTGTGTTTCTCTGTTAATCACTTAACATTAATCCCCACCCTTGGTTTAAATTTCCTTTTGATTTCACAAATCTTGTGGAAGGGGTCTCTTTTTTGTTGTTGTCAACTTCTATTTCTCTGTATTGATTATTATAGCAAGCCTATTTATCCTTGCACACTAATCATTGAACATTTGCATTCATGGTTCTGGTTCTGTCCCTATCTTCCTTTTCTTTTGCTTCTGATCTTTCCTTTAAGGCTTGAAGCATTTTTTAGAAGAGCAGGGGAGGCGCTGGGGCTGGGATTGGGGCTGCGGCAAGGGCGCTGGGGCCGCGGCGCAGCAGAGGCCGACAGAGAGGGGAGGGCGCTGGGGCCGTGGCATGGCAGAGGCCGCTAGAGAGGGGAGGCGCTGGGGCCGGGATCGGGTCTGCGCCAAGGGCGCTGGGGCCGCGGCATGGCAGAGGAGCGGCAGAGACCGCTAGAGAGGGGAGGTGCTGGGGCCGGGATCGGGGCCACGGCAAAGGCAGTGCGGCAGAAGAGCAGCAGAGGAGGGGGGTGCCAGCGGGTGCAGTGGAGGCTGCTAGAGAGGGGGGCTAGAGAGGGGCTAGGAGAGGGGGGCTAGAGGGCATGGCGGAGGCTGCTAGAGAGGCGCTGGGGCCACGTGTGGCGCAGCAGCTTCTCCCTATCCCAGCAAGGCATGTGGGTGCTAGCAAGAGAGAGGGATTGGGCTTCTAATCCAATCCAAATAATCCAATTAATCAACCAATCAATTAATCTATTGAAACAATAAATCAATTGTTCAAATTAATCAATAAAATCAATCATTCAAATCAATAAAGAAGATGTAATCAACGTAATACAATCTTCAAACACAATCTTCAATCACAATCTTCAATCACACCATCACAATCACACTGCTGGGCTGCCCAATCATTCAAAGCACAATCACAGCCCAGCCAACTTAGCTCTCCCTCGTGGCTGAAGCAAGTCCGAAAGATGGATGTACCTCCTTCTTCAATCCAGTGGAAAAGAGGAGGAAGCCAGGGGGAGCAAAGGGTAAAATAGGCCCTACCTCAGCCCTGCCCCTGTCTCCTCCTGACCAGGGCGTATCCATGCCCTGGCCAACCCCTGCACTCATCTCCATGCCCATCATTAAAACACCTCCCCCAGATCTACCATTCTTCAAGATCCGGGGGGGGGTGTCTGTTGTTTCTTTTTGCCCATAGATAGCATCTTTCAATGTTCCTTCTTGACTGTGTCCCTGGCTTCTCTCCATAGTTCTTCTGGTTCCCTGTCTATTAGGCTTAATAGTGCAAATCTAGTTTTTGATATCTATCCTTCTCTAAAGGGAAGGGCCTTTTTAGGGGGTTAATGACCATGAAGTTATTTGAGTTTTATTGGAGTATAAAACTCTTGTCAGTTACATTGAAGAGTGAACTCAGTTTCTTTCCTCATCTGTACAGTAGAAGTAGGGTGGGTCCCAAATGCAGCCTCATGACCAATCAGTGTCTAGGAGGAAGAGCTGAACCTGGGGGTCATCTGGCTTGAATAGCACAGCCAAGGAAAGGAGTAGCCATCACACAACTGTACCCCAACATACTTTGCAGGGTGACAAAGGCCACTCATTTCCCTAGCTGCAATATGCAAACTTGTTGGTGCCTGGGTGCACCCCAATGGCCAATAAATGACAAAATGGGCATAACTGTGCCTGAACATCTTCCAGATGTCATGGCACATTTTTCTTTGACTCTACTGCAACTGCAAAGAGCCATCCAGTGGAGTACAATTGTTCCTCCACATTTGTGAGTTAATTATTTGCAGATATGATTATTTGTAGATTACTAAATATGCTATTTCTACACATCTTCTAGGTCCTCCAACATGATTATATGGTATGCCTCTACAGGAGGTTGACTACAGAGTCATGCTGGAGGATCTATAAATGCCTAAAGCAGTGCTATCTCTAGGAATTGCTAGGTCCTCCAGTGTGAAACTATGGTCACTTTCCGGCAGGAGCGTACCACAGAATCACACTGCAGGTTATACAAATTCATAGAGAAATGTTCTTGCAGGTAAAAAATAATAATAGCAGGCATATATTCATGGTTTTTCCACTTTCATAGGGGTCCTCCACACCAGCCCTCATGAAAGTTGAGGACTGAGCTAAGGTCCTGAGCTAATGAAAGCTAAGGTCTTTCATACCATGGCCAACAAGAGCAGAATCCAGACTATCCAGCAGCAAACTGTGAACAATTTACTAAGTCACATTGCAGAAAAAAGTTGACAGTCTCTCTCTGACTCAGATGCTATAGCTAATACAGCCTCAGTAGATGTAATGTTAGCTCCTGCTTGTCCAGTCTCAGCTTGTACAGCCTAAGGGTATGGATTGGAGAGCTGAGAGCCACCACATATACATTTCCCCCCTCCCATATCTGTAGGGTATATGTTCCCAGACTTACTGCAGATATGCAAAATCATGTATAATAAGTACCTGGACCAGCGCGGGGAAGGTGCTCCTTTGATGGCCTCCATGGTCAGAGGTCAAGAGACTTTGTGTGGGGCACAAGGTGTCAGAACACATCACATGATGGGGTTGGGGCAATAGCCTATTTAAAGCCCGGCCTCCACATCATATGCCTCTTTGGATCATCACAGTGCAGCCCACCCTCCTGGCCCCAGTGTGTGTTTAATGGTTGTGTGTTTACTGGTTGCTTCAGTACTGGGTAGGAATTTTTTCCCCATTACCTATTTTTTTCCCCTACCCTATACTGTAGCTGAGGGATTTTAATGATTCGCTCTGGGTGGTGTCTTTAAATAGGCTGTCATTGGGCAGGTAGCGGGGGGAGGATCTAAGATTTTGGTGAACACCTTGGCACCCTTTTGGTGAAGGGTAGGGCTCTGGAACAGCCTCCAGAGATCCTGGGACTTGGGGGTGGCGAAGCAGTCAACCCTTGGGGCTGACCTGGAGGTTCTGCTCTCACTTACAAGGCCACTGTTACTTGGGTGGGAGTATCCTGGGTTTACCTTCCAGTAAGTGGCTGGCTGGGGAGCAACCCAACTATTGGATTGCCCTCAGGGCTCAGGTGTTTTACCCAAGGGAAGGCTGAGGAGGTAATCTAGGGTAGACACCTGGCCTCAGCTGGGCCTGCATCAAGTTGCCCCCCTTGCTCTTTTCTGGTTCAATTAATTTAAATAGGATATAGGTCAAATAAACTGGCCCTTATTTAACCCAACTTTCTGTGTCTGTTCACTTTACTTCATGGTTGGTTATCAATAGAATATGCAAACCATATATGATAGAATGCCATAGAATACCACAGAATTGCACTGTAGGACCTAGAAAATGCCTAGAGAGGATGCCTCTTAAGCATCTGTTGTCAACTTCCAGCAGAATCACCATTTAAAATTTAAAATGTAAGTGGTAGAAGTGGGGTTGTTGTATGCCCTGTTGAGTCATATGTCTGTGGCAAATATACTTTCTCCATGTTAAGAAAGCCTTTCTGCAGATTTCTTTTTTTTCCCCGAGAGAAGGGAGAAAATATATGTATTTGAGGTGATGGAAGCATATCAAATGCTGTGCTTACTTTCCAAGCACTGTTCAATTTATATACAATTACTCTATTCTTACATTCCTTTAACTAAACTAATACAATGACTGTATAATGTCTTGAGCATTTGAAGATAGGAAATGATTCAGTGGCTACAAGAAAAGTAACCAATTTAGAGAAATAATAGGTGGTTAAATGTGGAAGCAAGGGAACCACATTTATTTCATCTGCTGCTTCTAATCTTTCTTTCTTCTATCTTTTGGCCTCTCACTCCTCCCCCTTCCTACAGCAAAGATTTGATCATATGCTGAATTATCTGAAAAGCCATCCAACATTCCAGTTCCAAGGATGCTAAATTGGGATTCAACCTGCAGAGTTAATATCAACTTTATGATTGAAGTTTGACACCTGAAAAAGAGAGTGTTAATTTGCTCCACATGAATAGATTACTCAGAAAGATACTACATTTTGCAATGCCTTTAGTCTTCTGTTTAACAATATGCAGTTCACAGCTATAACCATAGGCATAGTGTGTGTGTGTGTGTGTGTGTGTGTGTGTATACAAAGGGTATGCCAGCTCAGCTTCCTTTAAGGATATTCCCTTTCTTCCAGCCTTTTTTTTTTTCCGGAGAGGGAGGCTTTTTTTCTCTCTGAAGATGTAAGGAGAAATGCACAGACATTCCTAGGGCAAAACTTGACATTGCTTATGAACAAGTAAATTGATCCAAGATACCAATCTTTTTGACCAAGGGCAGGGAAAAGGAAGTACGTGCTCTCACTACCTTCAGATGTGGACATGGCAGTTAGCTTGCTGAGAAGATGTCAAGATGTCAATTAATTTGCTGTTTTGGGTGTTCTAAAAAGATGAGAAAATTCATGGGCAATATAGCAATGAGTTATGATAGCTAATCAGATCCTCCATGTATGGGGACAACCAACCTCTAATTACTAGCTTTTTGGGACCAGAGGTTGGAAAAATTACTTTTGGGGCTATAGCTCCCAGAATTCTCTAGCCAGTGCAATAGATCAGCACCTTTATGCCTTACTTCTTTTCCAAGTGGCTGCTATTGAATTCTGGATTGGTGAGTATGAATTTAATTAGGCTCTGATGCATGCAGACAAGAAGCTTGAGACACTACCTTTAAAACAACAATGAAAATGACATGGTGAAACATTAGGAAGAACTTCCTGACAGTAAGAGCTGTTCAACAGTGGAATGCACTGCCTTGGAGTGTGTGGAGTCTCCTTCTTTGGAGGTTTTTAAACCAAGTCTGGATGATGGCCATCTGTCTGGAATGCTTTGATTGTGTATTCCTGAATGACAGGGGGTTGGATTTGATGGCCCTTCTAGTCTCTTCTGACTCTATGATTCTAAGCTGTCTGTAATTGAGCACTGATGGGATGGTGATCTGAAAACTTGAGTACCATCCTATCAGTTCTCAATTATAGTTTCCCTGGTGGTGCAGTGGTTAAATGCCAATACTGCAACCACAAGGTTGCAGGTTTGATCCTAGAGGGCTCCAAGGTTCACTCAGCCTTCCATCCTTCCATAGGTCAGTAAAATGAGTACCCAGCTTGTTGGAGGCAATTAGCTAAAACATTGTAAACTGCTTAGGGAGTGCTTTGTCACTGGCAAGCAGTATAGAAATAGAAGTGCTATTGCTATTGCTGTTAGGGCAATTGATTTCCCTTACAGTTGGGGGAGGAGTAGCTGGTAATATCATTATCCCTGGCAATCAAAAATTCCAAGGGTTCAACCCTGAGTTTTCGACCCACTACATCATTGTTCTGAGAACAGCTGAAAAATTAATGTCCTTCAGGGTGCTGATCACTGAATCAGCTCTGGGTGTTTTCCCCCTCCACTGCTGCAGAGTCTAACCAACCTACTCAACCAGTCTAACTTTGTTCTGAGTACAAAGGTGGGCACCATAATGATGATCTAGAGGGGTCAGAGTAATCAGAGAAAGGCTTACATAGTGTCTTGACGGCTTACCTAGTGGATGCATAAATAGATTTGATCACACCTCACTTCTGAGCTGGACAAAACGACACTTCTTGACCCCAGTCTCCCCCAACAGTGTAGGGACAGGTTGGAACACACATTTTCAGATGGGGATGTTATTTTGCAAAGAACAAATCATGTCATGCTATTGTCACTCACACTATTAGAAAGTGGGGGGGTAGCAAGCAAGCAACTATCCCTCTTTGCTTAGCTCTTTATTCTGGTGCTTGCTTCTCCATTTTGATTTCAACACAATGGGATTGATTGTCTTGTGCTATTTTCTGTTCTCAATCTCAATCAGGCAAAAGCACAATAATATGAGGGAAATGAGCACAGAGAATGGGTCAGTGCTGAATTTGTTCCAGAGCACTGCACTTGCTTCAGCACTGTGAAGAATGTTATTGATAAACAAAATGGCAGATTGGTGGGGGAGGGGCTGGTATGGAAAATAAAACAATTTAAATCTTCAGGGATTTTAAAATTTCATAGATGTTATCATGACATCTGCCAAAGTCTCTAAAGATCCATTGAAATGTATTTCAGTGCCACTATTATGGCTTTCAAAGCTGTCAGATTAGTGTTCCTGCTTCTTATAGGTTGTATATTTGGAGAGAAATATATATAAGGAATATATATATATATATATATATATATATATATATTCAATGAGTAATTTAATTATATATATTTATACACACACACACACACACACACATATATATATATATATATATAATTAAATTACTCACTGAATAAACTACATGTTGTTGGTGAAGTCTGTGTTGTATTGCAGCACATACATGCACAAGCACACAGCAAAGGCCTTCTTAACTATATTTTACTCACAAAATTCATATTGAAGAAATAAAGATGAAAATAAGATGTTGATTCTCAGGGGGATCAGTGGAGACACATTTGCTTTTTTGTATTTTGTAGCTGGACACACTGTGACAGGCATCCACAGGGACCTCCAGGGGTCATCAGGAAGTCCTTGTTGATGACATTCTTACAGCACATCCATCTACACAAAAATAGGTGGACATGTCTCCATTGATCCCCACACTCCGCCACAACATGAGAAGTGAGGGGGGGATTTTGCTTGTTGCATGGCCAGTAAATAATTCTGACCTCCTCAATGACTAAATAAGTTGCACTTGCACTATGATAGCTTACCAACAGGATGCAAGCTATTTTTAAAGGAAAGTTATTTGTTACATATATATTTTCAATGTGATCTGTTGTTCTAAGGGCAATTCATTACTTGCATTGCAACCCATTGGTTTTTTTTAAGTAACTTTTTACTCACCTTCCGAACACATTACCTTTTTGTCGATTTTAATTCCCCCAAATCATTTGAAAAATGCAAAAGCAGCCTACCCTGCCATACATAAAATGACAAAAAGCATTTTTATAAGTAATAAGTAAATATCACACAAATCCCCACTAAAAACATTACATAATCAGTTATTATGTTACTTTTAAGAAAGACCTTTGTTAAGCCCTTGTTACCACAAAAAAGTTCAGATAACATGATGCCAGTGATACTTTGAGTAGCCATCTTTCAGAGATGCTACAGGTGCATCCTGTGTTGTAAATCCTGTGTTATAACATGCCTCAGGGGTGGAAAAACCTGTTCTTGTTTTTATGACTGCTCCTTCTACAGCTGCTGCAATTTCATGAGAGTCCTCCCAGCACTGAACCTCTTTTAGAATAGTGTTCAGTACCAGGATTGTTCCTGTACAACTCCGAGCAGCCATAAAACAGTTTACAATACAGCCAATTTGACACCCTTATGGATACTGTTTCCAGTATTTATTTATTTTTAAATGTGCATTTTGTGCTGAATACCTTTCAAACTGTGAAGATTCTCATCAGTTTGGGATTCTTCTTGTCAGGGCTTCCTGCACATTTCTAGGATGGCGGACCATAGCCTCCCAAAAATAGTACTCTACGGTGAACTCACCACAGGTCAGTGTAAGAGGGGTGCTCCAAAAAAAGTGATACAAGGACTCCCTGAAAAAACATCTCAGGCTTGGCCAAATTGATCACCAACAACGGTCCGCCCTGGCCTCACATCGGGAGGCTTGGAGACACACTATCCACAATGCTGCAGCCTTATTTGAGAACTCATGCCGAACAAGTCTTGAAGAGAAACAGAAATGCAGAAAGAATCACAACCTGGAAACATCAGCCAAGGAGACCTTCTGCTGTGCTTTCTGCAACCAGACTTGTTTATCTTGGATTGGCCTTTTTAATCATCAGCACACTTGCAGAAAGCACAGGATGAGTCCTTCCTGAATTTTCGTTTGCGAAGAAAAGCCAGAGGGGGGGGCATATTATGGGACTTGAGTATTAACGGATTTTGGTATCCACGGTGGGTCCTGGAACCAAACCCCAGCGAATATGAAGTGACAGTTGTCCTACCAGTGATATCTCTGTTTAGAATCAAGCTCATCTTTGACATTTAGTAATACTGTACTGTTAAATTTCCAAAGAGCCCCTTCTTAAATAACATCACTTTAACGTCTGGAAGAAAAGAATGCAAATATGGAGCCTGGGATATTTCTCAAGGTGGTGAGTGCAGGGAACAGGAGAAGTACTACAGCCATAACCAGGGAGGGGCAAGGCTATCCATTCTGTTTATTCCTACATTTGTTTTGTTTTGTTTTTGCAAATTTCAGACAATTCTGATCAAAACCAAACTGAACTGATATCCCCACCTGTCGATAACCATGATAGTGCTGTGCCATGGCCATACCACTAGGAAGGATCACCTTCACTTTGAAAACCATGGTTGCCACAGAAACATACATTTAAATAACATGAGGGGGGAAAGCTTTTAAAGCTGGAGAGAGGTGCCCAAGACAGGCAGAGATTTTTGCAATATGTACATAGTTTTCTTGTGGACAGCTTTATTATCAAGAGAAGGATGATGGATAAGACTGGATAAAAAGGGATCCTTCTGTTATAGATGGGTATAATTGCTATAATAATCATAAATTTATTGTTTCCACCTGCAGCTTTAACTGGAGCGTACTTGGTAACTTTACAGCCATATACTTTCAAAGGCTTCATGTGGAAACCTTTCATATTATGATTATCTGCTATTAGTCTCCTATTTTATAGCTTTATTATTGCACCATTTATCTTTCTTTCAACACTCCCAGTTCCCTTTGAACTGGAGATTTTAATCTTCTTAAAATGCAACCTACCTCTTCCATGTGTATGCAAACTGAGCAGAGTTCATTTGTCTTTTATTAAGCACCATATTAAGCATCATTATTCCCACCCAGGACATATGAAAACATGCCTGAAGGTATAGTATTTATTTGCATATAATGCAAAAATTTCAGTACTGAAGTTCATTCTAGGGTCAGGGTTTCTATTTGAATGATTTATTTTAATTTGGACTGTAATCCACCTGCTAAACCATCCTGATTTCTCCTAAGGCTATAATCCTAAAGTATGTGCATTTTGGTTGGAAATATTTTAAGTCACCCTGAATTCAGTGCCATTTACTTTTGAGTAAACACACATAAAACCGGGCTATAAACTAAAATAATAATAATACTGCAATTGGCTGTCCTCTCTAGTGGTTACCACAATTCACTTTTTCCTCCCTCTCTCTGTTATCAAATCCATAGCACCCTGCCAACCATTTTTTTTAAGTCAATGCAAAGTAAGACAAGTTTCAGAAATATGTGAAACTGAGAAGCCATTGTGCATTCAAATACCTTGCTCAAGAATTCAACATCTGAAAATGGCCACACATTTGTCTATTGTGATAGAATTCCAGCCCAAATCACTCATTATCCCAGTTTGTTCATCATGTGAGCAGGTGAATCCCAAGACTTGCACACCCACACCCATTTCTCATGCAAAGAATGATGTGCCTGGACAGGAAATGTTCTTGTTCATATGAAGGATTTCCACCCAAGTAGGATTCCTGAATTTCAGGGTGCTGGTGAACAGATCTCTACTATTAAAACAGGTTGCTTTCCACATAGGGAAAATAATGATGGAGTGGACTGGGACTGGCATTCCCCTGCTCATCTGATGAACAAACTGGAATGAAAAGTGATTACTGATTAATGTTTATGGGAGCCCCCCCCCCGGCAACACAAACCAATGGTTTGTCAGGAGCTAGAGCCTGAACTCCATTATAAAATGGCCAAACAACTGCAGAACCATGCTGAGTCATAATGGCTGACTCCAGGAATTACCAAGTCATGCCTAATCAAGCCACTAGAGGGCAATGTCCTGTAGATATATACATGGAAGGGCTCAGAACAGGGCTCACTTCCTCTTCTCTTCTCTTCCTTTGAATGCTGAGGCCTGGTGAAGCAGTTTCTCCTTGAATTGTAAATATTTGTATATATTGCAACTGTTTGACTTTGAAGATAAAAGTGTCTCCTGCTTATTTGGACATCAAACACTCTGTGTGTGAGTATTCTTGGGAACAGGTTGCTACAGAGTCTGCTGAGATAGTTTTTGGCTTCTGCTGGGGATTGAGTGTCCTATCATCCCCTGACAGGGTTATCCTCAGAGCCACCCCTAGCAGGAAGAAGACTGTGGTGCTGACCTCAGGTAGCAGATGTTGAGAAGGCATGTGTTGTGCCTTGCCTTCTGTTTCCAGGACCATTGTGAATAATGCTGTTCTGTCTGCCATGTTGAAATAAGATTCAGCTGCCTATCTTGCTGGATTTTGTAGGGAATTAAGTAAAAGAAGGTGAACTACTATCCTCAGTAGAGTGAACTACTAATTTTACATCAGCCATCAAAATGATTTGCTCTCTCTCTCTCTCTCTCTCTCTTAAATGTATTTCACAATGACATTGTTTTATGTATCATTTTACAGTACTTTCAAGCTCTGGTGGGAACTAACCTGAATCTAACTTTGTCACATCAGGCCTTTTCCTACTAAAAAAAGGTGTTGTTTCTAAAAACACTGTTCAATCAGGATTTTTCTCTTCCCTTGCACCCTGTGGGGACCTTTCCTGGATTGCATTTTTTTTTTTTGGCTGAATATTTATCAAACACAGGATTTGGGATTGCCCACCCAGTACCGCCTCCTAGACATCATTCCCACCCCTTTTTATAGCTTCACATGCATGCATGCAGGCACACATAGATGCCCCCACTGAAATATAAATGAAAACAGCCTTACATTTAAAAATCCCCCCCATGTGTGTGTGGAGGGGGGATTCCTGGTTGGGAAAGATCAGACTTTCTAGCTTCAGACCTAACTAATCACTGGCTGATGAAAGCCACTAGCTACCTTAGTCTGATCTATCCTGATGCTGCCTTTCATCTGCCAGCAATTAGTTAAATGTAATCCATCTCAATCAGGAAGCCCCTTCATACTGCACAAGGAAAACAAAAACCATTTTTAAATGTAGGAGTGTTTTCATTTATACAGTAGGGGCCCATAGCTGCTAGGGATTGGTTCTAGGGAGGGGGCATGTACACCGAAAACTTTGGATAATAGTGAACACCATTGAAAATAATGGGACTTCAGTTTAAAATACCATAGAGTTGCCTTGAAGGACCTAGAAATGGCTAGAGAGGACACATTTTCTGGGAAGACTCTATGGTAGGTGTACTGTTTCATGTCCCATGGATAATTGAATCAGTAGATAATGAATCACTGGAAACAGGGGTCCTATGGTATTTGGGGTGGGGAACTGTGTGGGTGAATGAAATAAATACCAAGCGTTAATTAAGTAATTTAAAAAAAAAGAAGACACCAAAAGGCTCTCTCCCACTTACATTTCCATGGGTGTGAGGGTGTGTGAGAGAGAGTGTGTGAGAGAGAATGAGAGTGAGAGAGAGGCTCTGGAACGAGCTAATCTGGCTGGAAAAAGAGGTGGAGTAGGTGGGGCAGTGAGCAAAATTTAGCTTTTTTGGCACCATTGACAAACCCCAATTTGGGGGGAGGTCATCTTCCCATGGATTTTTTTTTTCTATCAAGAAAAAATTAAAAGGTTCTTATTTACTTTGCTAATTGAAATGAAATGAAATTGAAATTCCCACCCCTTCTCGGCTGGTCACTGGAGGTGGACTGATGTTTCCCACCTAAGCCACACCCAAAGCATGCTCACTTACCACCTCCTGACAACCGAAGACTGGCATTACAGCACAATTGAGTTTTTGTGCTCAAAATCATAGCAGAACAGTAGAAGGAAAAGAGGTAGTTTTTGTGTTGATTAAAAAAAAACAAACACTCCAAATGTTCTCCCATGGGTGAACAGCAGAAAAGGGACAATATCATGTGATCAGCCCCAAATGAAGATGGTATTATCCTGAGGTAATTGTGATGTGCCTGCCTCATGTGATAAAGCTGTATGACTGAAAGACTGAATGTGTTTACTGGACAATTTACTAAACCAAATAGAAATAGATGTACTTTTCCCCCTCCCTGATTAGGGGTGAAAGGTAAAATATTACATTTGGAGCTGGCCCTGATAGTTGAGACACATTTGAAAGATTGAAACTATTTATATCTTCTGTTAAATATAATTATGCTAGACCTTTCCCTGAAGTCTATCTCTGCCATCATTATCTGAGAGAGTTATATATACCTACATTCCAGTTATCTGTAATGGAGCTATAATTTGATCATAAAGAGAAAGCCCACATCACTGCATCTGCCAAACCAAGTTCAATATAGTTCAGGTTTGGCTTCCTCCATGATTTTCAAAGCATGCAAATTGGATCACTAAACATTAAAATGGCAAATGGGCAAAACTGCTGATCAGATTGCAAATGGGGGAAAAGAATCAGTCAGTGAAAAGAAAACTTAGTAATGACAGTCAAAGCTATAAAACCACAGTGTGGGCAGTTTCCTAGGAAATGTCTCCTTTCACTCTGCATTGTGTGAAACAATTATAATCTCAGATCTTTACTCTGCTATCACCAGTTCATATATTTCTTGACCATTTTAAATCATAATCTTTCCCCCTAACATATGTCTTCTAGGTTGTAAGCCTCTGGGACTAGAACAGGAGTGGACAACTTAGGTGAATCCAGAGTCCAGTTTTATGCCAGTGGGACCTACAATGAGAAAAGCAAAGAAAAAACAGAAATGTCCACTTCTGGTTTGGAGGAAAAATTGGGCATTTTGATGCCCAATAGTAGGGGGAATGTGGTCTAATTAAAAGTGAATCTTCCAAGAGAGGCAATTCACCCGCTTTTCCTTTTTAACAGAGAAAGGACAGCTGCATTTTGTCCATTCCTGACCTAGAATCATTATCATTCTAAGAATCTTCAGTGCTAACTGTACAGAAATACCTCAGTGAAGTCCTATAGGCGTTTAACAGAAAGTGCAATTTTGCAAAGGTTAAACCTAAGCACAGTAAACAGATTTCAATTTGATCTGAACTTCCAGGATCTTAGCTGCCTTCTCAGGTGCTCCAAGGGGTGGGGGGAGGGGTAAGGTACATAACAAAAAGGGAAAGGCTGTTTTCACTTTGATTTCATGTGAGCATTTGTTATTAGCAAAAATCCCCTGTGTTATATAGATGTCACCATCCCTAAATTATCATATACTCCTTCCATGCTGATAGGTTCCATCTCCTTTCTCTGAAGCTTCTTCCCTATGACTCTTTACAGTAAGGCCTACATGAACTGTCAGGGCTTGGTATGGCCTGCAAAGCCCAGCAAGTCTCACCCACTCCCTGTTATACCAATTTGATACCACTTTAACAATACAGTCTCTTGCCTTGTGTCCTCTGGAACAGTGAATGTTTGGGGAAGGGATGCCATTTGCACTCCTAGAAGGAGAGAGAGAGAGAGAGAGAGAGAGAGAGAGAGAGAGAGAAACACTGCCATCAAAGCAGGGGGGTGGGGATGGGGTGACAGAGGTTTTAAATTACCAGTCAGTCCTACTTCTACTCTTTTGACAGACAGTTCTCTGCAGAATCAGAGGGAGTTTTCTTGGAATGCTCCATTGAAGTCTCAGAGGCCCCCAAATTTAGTTTTATTACAATCACTTATAAATTAGGGAGGGATGTAACAAAAAAAAGGGGGGTTGCTTTGTTTTGGCAAGAATTAGAATGGTGTGTGTCCTCTGATCACTATTTTTGATCAGTTTTGTCTCCTGCTCTTTGGAGCAGAGATGGCTCACACTGCAATGGCTTTGAAAAATTAAACTGCTCTAGGAGGGACAGACAGCTTATGATAGTGGACTTCAGTCAACTGGCCTCCTATCATCATCACCACCATCATCACCATCAATGCAGGGGGGGCATGATTCCTGTAGCTAGCCCCAATCAACAGCCTGGCTGCAGAATTTTGGACCCGCTGAAGTTTCTGAACAGTTTCCAAAGGTAGCTCCACATAGAGTGCATTACAGTAGTAAAATGGGATGTAATCAAGGCACATGTCACCGCAGCCAGATTTGACTTGTCAAGGCATGGGTGCAGCTGGTACTCTAGTTTTAACTGTACAAATACATTCCTGGCCACAGATGAAACCTGAGCATCCAGGCTCAGTTCTGAGTCCAGAAGCACATCCAAGCTGCAAACCTGAGATTTCAGGGGGGATGTGACCTCATCCACACAGGCTCAATCCCTATTCCCTGTTTTGCCTTTCTACTGACCAGGAGCACCTCTATCTTGTCTGGATTGAATTATAATTTGTTCACCCTCATCCAGTCCATTACTGACAGCAGATACTGGTTTAGCGCAGAAACAGCTTCCTTGGAGTCAGATGGAAAGGAGAGTTGTGTGTCATCAGCACAGGTATGTGCTAATACTTTCTTCCAGCCCTGTGTGTCTCAGTACTGATTCAATCAAGCAATTAAGTGACCATTGCTTAATCTATTCCTACAGAAATCTTTCCTATACCACTTCCTGTCCAACCTTGTGAGGTTGTCACAAATCCATCAGTTTCTGTCTTCCACCACTTAAAGCAATCAGTTGAGTTTTGGTTCCCTTTATCTATCCTGTGGGAAAGCCTTCCAGGCTTTGTCATAACCAGAGTACCCCTTCAGGATATATAATAGGGTATAAATATTAGTCCCCTAACAATAATAACATTCTTGGAGCCCTGGTGGTGCAGTGGTTAAATGCCAGTACTGCAAGTCACCATGTTGCAAGTTCGATTCCAGACGGCTCCAAGGTTCGCTCAGCCTTCCATCCTTTCATTGGTAAAATGAGTACCCGGCTTGTGGGGGCAATTAGCTAACACACATCGGAAGCTGCTTCTTGCAGTGTAGATGTGTAAATTACTATTGCTTAAAACAATTTGTAAGCCGCTCTCATAGCCTTGTGGCTGAAGAGCGGGGTATAAATAACTAAATAAAATAAAATAAAAATAAAATAAAACATGTGCCACAGTGGATGAACCCGTCCTCTCTCTTTCTCGGCACACCATGGGTTGGAACTTTCTATGTCACCCTCATATACCTGTCTGAGTATCTTAACTGCAAGGAACTCTTCAAACTGGTAACTATCACCCTATATTCCTGAATACCTCCCTCTATCTAATCTTTCTGCCTCACTCTGCTATAGCCTTGTATGGTTCTTAAGCATGTGTGTTGTGTATGTTTGTTCATTTTGTGTTATTCCAATAAAATATTTTATTTCACTTTAACTAGAGTGATCTCTACAGTTGGTACTGGTATTCATAGGAGAAAAGATACTCCCACAGGCTTCCGTTTAAGCTAATATTTCCCCCAGATAATAATAAAAAAATTTTGGCATCACAGGTGGGCCTCTAAAACACCCCTGCACATCTGCTTCATTTTTTCATCATCGAGCTCCTCCTCCATGTTTTTCTTTCATTCAGTGGGGAAGAAATATGCCCTTGAGGTAGACCTGGGTAGCTTGCTCTCGTTTATAAAGTCCTGGGACTTGGCGGGGGAGTGCCTTGGGCTTGCCTTCCTGTCGATGGCTGGCCAGGGAGCAACCCATTTATTAGACTGCCCTTGGGGCTCAGGTGTTTTGCCAAGGAAAAGCTGGGGAGGTAGTCAAGGGGTGACACCTGGACTTGGCTGATACTGCATCAGATTGCTCCCCATTCTTGCTCCTTTCCAGGTTCAACAAAACGTAAATAGGTACTAGGTCAAATAAAGTAGTCCTTATTTAACCCTAGTTTCTGTGCCTGGTTTTGTTATTTCATGGTTGGTTAGCAAATGGTATTGACTAATCAGTTAAGGGCAACACAGTGTTTTAAAGGATCTCCAGCAAGCCTTGAAATATTTATTAAGTGATCTGATGGAGGAAAGGAACTAAGCAGAGGTTTGATCCTTTCTGTGGAAAGTTAGTGCAGAAAGTGATATCAATGAGCACCATGGGCACCCTTTTTGATGAAAGGTAGTTCTCTGGATTTCCCCATTAGATCATATTCGCAGGACTCAGGGATAGGAAAGTGAACAATATTTGAGACTGGACTTGATTGGATTTCTCCTTTAGGGCTGGGAGCTTGAGGGGAAGTCAACAGGTTTAGACTTCTTACAAATAGACCAGTTGGGGGACAAGCTACTGTAGATTGATTGGCTTGCCTCTGGGGTCAGGAGAGATGCATCCTTGCCATGCTGGAAAGGAAGTAAGATTACACCTGCTTCAGCATATACTTGCACAGTTAGCCCTCCACATTTGCTGCCAACTCTGTTGCTGCCCTATGCCATTTTCATTAGGGACTGAAAGTATTGCAAAACTGCGAATGTGCAGTGAGGCTCAGAAGTCCCTATGAAAAATGGTGTAGGGCAACAGTGGAGGCGGCGACAAGTCCCACCAGGCACATGCTTCTGTATTGCAAAGGAACTCCACTGCCTTGAAGAAATCCCTGCTGGGTTGAATCTGCAAATTGTACTTTTTATGATAAATATGGCTTGGGAGCCTAGAGATATTCACAGTTTTTCCACTTTCACAGTGGTCTTGTGTCCCTAACACCAGTGAATGTGGAGGGCCAACTACAGTACACTAAGCAGCCTGGCTGCAGATCAGAATTAAGTAGTTAATAAAGTGAGTCTTAGTTTATCCATACATTTTGTATGCCTGTCTTTTTATTCCTGTGTGGTGGGCAAAGTTTGATGCCACTTGGAATCCTCAGCTAGAGAGCTTTAGTGCACTGTCCTGAACTATGTTATTAGAGCAATTCCAAGTATCCCATAGAATCATAGAATCATAGAATCATAGAATTGCAGAGTTGGAAGAGACCACGAGGGCCATCCAGTCCAACCCCCTGCCACGCAGGAAATCATGATCAAAGCATCCCCGACAGATGGCCATCCAACCTCTGTTTAAAGACCTCCAAGGAGGTCTTTAGAGATAATGGGGGGATGGGATACAGCTAAATCTGTGTGAAGGTGAATCCAACATTTGGAAAGAGGGGCTAGACAAGCCAACTTTAATCTTTGCACCACAGAACAATGGAAACCACAGAGAGTAAAGACTGATGCATAGCCCTTCTCCTTCATCAACACAACCCCATCTTGGGTTGCACACCATGGAATTTCAAGAAGTATGACAGAACCTTAGCAACTTCCTTGGAATGTTTTCTCTCTCTCTCTTTCTGTGTGTGTCATATTGAGAGAGAGAGAGAGAGATGACAGGGAGGAAGGATAATGAGAATGTGTGCAAACAAAGTAGATTTAAGTGGTGTTAAGTTTCTAAATCAGACCTATTTAACCCTGAAGCCAGAATGGTTGTTTACCTCAAAACAACAATAAACAGACCTGTAGCTTAGAAAATGAAGGTAGATGAAAGATGGATGAGTTATTGATTGGGGCTTGAGAGTGTTCCACAAGATTATAGTATAGCATTTCCAGCAAGGAGCTTGATGAATATGATGGATTACTATTTAACAGACAGAAATGCCTTGTGCCATCTAATATGGGAAATGAAATGCTGCAAATTATCTGCATTGGGAGTATGGAAGAAGGGAAGAAAGAAAAACCAAAGCACGCATACAAACAAAGGCAGGAAGACACATTAGTCATTGGTCTGAATTGTCAACTCATAGTGACCCTTTGGAAACACAGAAGCATGAATCAACAGGAGCTTTCAATTAGACATGAGCTACCTGATAGAGCTTGGAGGTTAGCAGCAATGTATTTGTCTCAGTCTTGACATGGAGGTACCATGTTTGATAACAACAGATTGTTCTTCAAGGTACTATCTAAGACAGGTGACTCTTAGTGAAAACATAATGTCCTTTGTTGAGAAAGAGGCAATCCATCTGAGTATAGAAATAGGTTTACTCTCATGGATCACATCCACTCTATAACAAAAAGAAAGGCTGACCTTTTCTAATCCAGATATTGTGCACATAAAAAACAGAAGGATAGCACACCACAACTTCCAGATTCTCCCAAAATGGCCACAGGAGATTGCTGTTAGGGCTGTAAAGACTATCTCCCAATTATCTTGTCCTCCACAGAATGTGCATTTCAACAACTGAAGACACAACTTGAAAAAAAATGGCCAACCACCACAAGATTCATGTTTAAAAAGTCATGTTTAAATATTTGAAGGGATATCATACTGAGGATGAGGCAAGCTTGTTTTCTGCTGCTCCAGAGACTAGGAGACGGAGTGATGGGTTCAAACTACAGGAAAAGAGATTCCACCTAAACATTAGGAAGAACTTCTTGACAGTAAGAGCTGTTCAGAAGTGGAATACACTGTCTCATAGTGTGGTGGAGTCTCCTTCTTTGGAGGGTTTTAAACAGAGACTGGATGGCCATCTGGCAGGAATGATTTGATTGTGTATTCCTACATGGCAGGGGGTTGGACTGGATGACCCTTGAGGTCTTGTCCAACTTTACGATTCTATGATTCTTCACATTTCAGGATTTATTAAAAGAAAATTCATTCTGTCAAGCCAAATGCACCTGGCCAGAAGCAATGCTATACGCTTTGAGCCTGGACACTGACCAAATATCATGCAGTGGTGGAAGTTTCAATACATCTGATATCATTAGATGTGGACAACCACACTAGAAAGAATAAAAGAAAACTGAAGGATGTAGCCATGTTTATTACCCACAGATATTGTGATGGATCTTTTCTCCAGGTTGGCCCCATAGTTCCGACCCTTGGACTCTTATTACTCACTTTGCCCTTTCCCCAAAAAAGATCCCTCCCTGGGTATAGTATTTGGGCTCCACAGTAACACTATACTGGGCAAGTGGATGTGTTCAATGTTGGGTTCAGTTTGGTAAAGTGTGATCAATTCCCTTCATTCATATTTAAATGAAAATATATTCAGACTGAGATGCAGAAAATAAAATTGTAAAGATTTACGGAGAAATGTAAAGTACTGCATTTAGGGCGGAAAAATGAAATGCATAAATATAGGATGGGAGAGACCTGGCTGAATGAGACTACGCGCGAAAGGGATCTAGGAGTCCTAGTAGACCACAAGTTGAACATGAGCCAACAGTGTGATGCGGCAGCTAAAAAGGCCAATGCGATTTTGGGCTGTATCAATAGAATTATAGTGTCTAGATCAAGGGAAGTAATAGTGCCACTCTATTCTGCCTTGGTCAGACCTCACTTAGAATACTGTGTCCAGTTCTGGGCACCACAATTCAAAAAGGATATTGACAAATTGGAGCGTGTCCAGAGAAGGGTGACTAAAATGGTGAAAGGTCTGGAAACGATGCCTTATGAGGAGAGACTTAGGGAGCTGGGTATGTTTAGCCTGGAAAAAAGACGGTTAAGAAGCGATATGATAGTCCTGTTTAAGTATTTGAAGGGGTGTCACATTGAGGATGGAGCAGGCTTGTTTTCTGCTGCTCCAGAGACTGGAACATGGAGCAATGGATGCAAGCTCCAGGAACAGAGATTCCACCTCAACATGAGGAGGAACTTTTTGACAGTAAGAGCTGTTTGACAGTGGAACACACTCCCTCGGAGTGTGGTGGGGTCTCCTTCCTTGGAGGTCTTTAAACAGAGGCTGGATTGCCATCTGCCGGGGATACTTTGATCAAGATTTCCTGTGTGGCAGGGGGGTTGGACTGGATGGCCCTCGTGGTCTCTTCCAACTCTGTAATTCTATTGCATAAGAAGTCAGTTAAACATCTAGCATCATGCTGGCCCATAGACAATATAATATAACCCCTTAGTTAGGTGGAGTAGCACCGTTCCCTGAATTCTTTCCATTCTGCCAGCTCCCATCAAGCCAAAGTTTCTATCGTGATCTTGTTCTTTCCCAGCTCTAAGAATTTATCTGTCCCAACTGGTCCCATCACTAACTATCCCTATTAACATTTAATTCAATCTTATTTGTTCCCTTTCTCTATTTCTAGTTGGGACTATCTGATTGTTTAACAGACAATCATATAGTTCTTCTCCCCATAGGCTTCCCCACCCCACCACACACACTCCAGCATTCTTAAGGCTTTGATGGCTTGTCTTCACTTAGGCTATGCAGGCTACTAATTTACCCTTCTTCATAGTTAAGCTTATTAAGTACCCATTACTCACTACTCCATGTTAAGGAAAAGAGACTGAATAAAGGAATCCTGAGTTACACTCTCCCAATTTTTTTCTATTATCATGCCTAGTCACTTTATTGGGACCAGGTAAGGGCAAGTCTGTCTTTTCCACTTTCTATAGCATTTTTTTCTAGCACACACATCCATTCTGTTCCTTTTTTCACTTGTTTGTGGATATATATTTTTACATTCTATTTTGTAACAAATGTCCTCTTTTCTTTTGTATGCAATACTCCTTAGCGTATCCCTGATATTTTTGTGCATATTTTTTAAAGTCACAGAACTACATTGAAAAAAAAATGGAAGTGTGAAAACTCCAGGATAATTATATTATGGGTCACATATTTACTTCAGAGATGTAAATTAGATTAGTTTCCAAGAAAATATGAAAAAAAAAATGATTTCTTCTCCATCCTTGATTATGATCTTATCAGGTTTTTCCTTCTCTGCCAATGACAAGTGATGATGTGAAGTGTGAACGAGCAAATTTACAACATGATGATGCCACAAATTATAATTCATGATTGCATTATGAAGTGGAACCCAACTCTAGGATATTATTTTCAGCAGTCTGTTTTCACCCCATCTCCCATATAGTCTGTTGTTTCATCCCAAATGCTAGAAGAATAAAGAACACCAAGCTTAGAGCTTCGAGTATTTATTTATTTTTAAATCTAGTTATTTCACCTTTTTCTCCCCCAAATAGTCATGTGTGCTTATTATTCTCATTTATCTGATACAATCAGCCTTGGTCACATGGTGTAGGACTCCTTCCTGATGCGGAAGTATGCTAGCAGACTGGCAACTGTAGCGATGAGCTGGAATGGGCTCCCGCAGTCACATGGGGCCTGATCCATTTTTGGCCAGCTGGTATATATTAAAGCAGTTATTTTAAAACTCTGTAATAAGCCCTACTCCACCTTACCCTTTCTTAGCCTCATAATTGCCCCAGGGGTCATGAGGACTGCCTGCTGGAAGACTGGGGCAAAAGCCCTGTGTCATCAGAACTGCAGGGCTCTAAGATGGAGGGGGAGCAAGATGGATGTATTGCCCATGTAGGTAAGCCCTGAGACTTAGGTATCCAAAGTTATTAAAGTTAAAGAGATAGGAGGTCACATCCAAAGTCAAGGTACTAGAAAAATACAATCTTGACCTTCATGTCTTGATGTCTTGATCTCTTGCTCTGAGCGATTTATTGTTAGCCTTATGAAGGCCACATGTGCCTGAAACTATAGAGTAGCATAGCTCTCTGCACATATCTAGGAGGGTCTGGATCATGCACCCTGACATCCAAAGCACAAATTAGACTATCATTCTTTGTTTTGAAATTAAAAAGTCTCTGTTTAAAAATCTCCAAAGGAGATGACTCCACCACACTCCAAGGCAGCACATTCCACTGCCAAACAGCTCTTACTGTCAGCAAGTTCTTCCTAATGTTTAGATGGAATCTCTTTTCCTGTAGTTTGAACCCATTTCTCCATGGCCTTGTCTTTGGAGCTGCCTAAAACAAGCTTGCCCCATCCTCAATATGTCATTCCTTCAAATATTTAAACATGACTATCATGTCCCCTCTTAACCTTTTCTTCCCCAAGCTAAACATACACAGCTCCCTAAGCCGCTCCTCATAGGGCATGGCTTCCAGATCTCCCACCATTTTGGGTGCCCTCCTCTGGACACATTCTAGCTTGTCCATATCCTTCTGGAACTGTGGTGCCCAGAACTGGACACAATATTCCAGGTGAGGTCTGACCAAAGCAGAATAGAGTGGCACTATTATGAAATTATGAAATGCAAGAAGCTAAAATTACCTTGTATATATTGGAATCTAGATATATTAGAAATTGACACTTGGAGGGTGGCAGGAGCTTTTATAAGAGAAATAACATTTCAGAGGCTATTATGGCTATAATTCGGGGGTGGGTCCTAATGACCATTTAAAAATGCATAATGGTTTGGATATTTGGCACAGGCCACATGATTCATGCCCCTTAGGAAAAAAAGGAAGCTGGCTTATATTGAGTTGTATGATTCAGACCTGGCTGAATGAGACTACGTGCGAAAGGGATCTAGGAGTCCTAGTAGACCACAAGTTGAACATGAGTCAACAGTGTGATGTGGCAGCTAAAAAGGCCAATGCGATTTTGGGCTGCATCAATAGAAGTATAGTGTCCAGATCAAGGGAAGTAATAGTGCTGCTCTATTCTGCCTTGGTCAGACCTAACCTAGAATACTCTGTCCAGTTCTGGGCACCACAATTCAAAAAGGATATTGACAAATTGGAGTGTGTCTAGAGAAGGGTGACTAAAATGGTGAAAGGTCTGGAAACGATGCCTTATGAGGAGAGACTTAGGGAGCTGGGTATGTTTGGCCTGGAAAAAAAGATGGTTAAGAGGCGATATGATAGCCCTGTTGATGTATTTGAAGGGGTGTCACATTAAGGATGGAGCAAGCTTGTTTTCTGCTGCTCCAGAGACTGGAACATGGAGCAATGGATGCAAGCTCCAGGAACAGAGATTCCACCTCAACATTAGGTGGAACTTTCTGACAGTAAGAGCTGTTCGGCAGTGGAACACACTCCCTCGGAACGTAGTGGGGTCTCCTTCCTTGGAGGTCTTTAAACAGAGGCTGGATGGCCATCTGTCAGGGATGCTTTGATCATGATTTCCTGCATGGCAGGGGGTTGGACTGGATGGCCCTCATGGTCTCTTCCAACTCTGCAATTCTTTGATTCTATGATTCTATGATTCTGTTACTTCCCTTGATCTAGACACTATACTCCTATTGATGCAGCCTAGAATCACATTGGCTTTTTTAGCTGCCACATCACACTGCTGACTTGTGTTCAGTTTGTGGTCCACTAAGACTCCTAGATCCCTTTTGCATGTACTGCCATCAAGGCAGGTGTCACCTGTGCTTTTCATTTTTACTGCTCAGGTGTAGTATCCTACATTTCTCCCTGTTGAAATTCATTTTGTTAGTTTTTGTCCAGCTTTCTAATCTATTCAGGTCATTTTGGATTGTGATCCTGTCCTTTGGGATATTCGCTATCCCTCCTAATTTAGTATCATCTGCAACAATTACAAATCCACCTAACAGTTGCATTGTCTAGCCTGCACGTTACTAACTTTTTTGCAAGAATATCATGGGGGACTTTGTCAAAGGCCTTACTGAAACCAAGACACACTACATCTACAGTGTTCCCTTCTTCTATCAAGTATGTAACTCTGTCAAAAAAAGAGATAAGATAAGATTGGCATGACTTGTTTTTCAGAATCCCATGTTGACTTTTGGTAAGCACAGCATTCCTTTCTAAGTGCTTACAGACTGTATGCTTAATGATCTGCTCTAAAATCTTTCCTAGGAGATTTTCAGATGGGGTATTTATTCGATGGGAAACATAACAATGTTGGGAAAAAGTCTTCTTTTCAGAAGATGTCGACCCTTTTCCGTGTCTTCCCCATCCTTGTTCTGCATTTCCCCGTGATATTTTCATCACGGGAAAACATCATTTTTGGGCCACCCATTCCATTGTAGTAACAGAATCATGGGTGGTCTGAAAGGTGTCCCGTTCCTCTTCTGTGATGACATCTGTGGGAGGGAGGTCCATTCTGGACACTTCCGGGTAGGAACAGAACACCCAAGTAAGTGACATACTCCCCCCCAGGTTACTTTTATTTTTTGTATGTGTTTTTGTGTTTGGTGTAGGATTTTGACAGTTGGAGGGGTATTTTTGAATTTCCCTCCCGCCTGTTCTCTTGCAAGAATGAGCAGGATTTCAGTTCCTGTTCAAAAAGGCAGCCTTAGGATGGCTGCATTTATGGCTGGCTAGCTTGGGGAGAGGGAGGATGTTCCTGCCGCAGAATAAAGGTAAGTGTTTGAACATTTTTCCTTTACTCCATGGCAGGACTGGGGCTTGCGGGGCAGGAACGGGGCATTTGGCCCCGTTTGAAAATCTCCCTAATATTGATGTCAGGCGGACTGGGCAATAATTATTTTGGTTTTCTTTTCCTCCTTTTTAAAAGATGGGGACAGCATTTGCCCTCCTCCATTCTGCTGGGACCTCCCCTGTTCTCCAGGATTTCTCAAAGACTGTAGCCAGTGGTTCAGAGATTAGTTCTGACAGTATTTTTAGTACTCTTGGATGTAGTTCATCTGGACCTGGAGACTTTGCTTCTGGCAAAGTCAAGATTTCCATTGCTTTCTCTTCCTTCTCACTTCCCTAACCTAATCTAGTCAGCTTTTCTTATACAAAAATGCCAGTTCAGCCCACTCTCCTCATTCTCTCACGTCTCCTCCACACAACAGGGCAAGCGTCCTGGGAGAGGTAGGCATTGTGGCTGAAACATTTGTTACATGTGGTGTATATTGAGACTTATGTCTCAGTTTACACTATTTGTGGGGCAATGCTATAAATACTGTTTTAATATGGTTAATAGTTTAATTATTTTTGTTTACTTCTTGTATGTTTTTAATTTTATTATAATCATAAAGATGATGATGATAGTATTAATGTAAAGTGTACCATTTAAATAGGAAGGATGATTTTCTCTGTACAGGATAGAAGAGGCAAGACATTCAAAGTTATTCTGTTACAGTTCCCATGGTAGCCATGATGACTGGGGGATTCTTGTACTTAAAATCCCCCAAAGTAATTTTTCTATGTTCAAGGACAGGCAATTCCAATAACAGCACAATGACAACACAGAGCTCTGATAAAATGATATTGATTTTGTCAGTGACATGAAAGTGAAGATAGTGATGATTTTTGACTGTTTTTAATGATTAATGTATGAAATCGTGGGCTCTGCCATACTCCACAATTATAGTTATAATTCCACTATAACTGTCGTGATTACATCCTACAGAATCCTGGAACTTGCAGTTTATTGAGGGACAAATTATCATCCAGAGAGCTGAAGTGCCTCATCATACTACTGTACAAAACCCAGGATTCCATAGGATGCAGCTATGGTAGTTTAAGTGGAATCATTGTCCTATTCCAGTGTTGTATGAAATGGCCCCATACCTTGCCTTTAGAGGGACAAGTGTTGAAGCTCATTAGACTGTAACACATGGACCCCAGTAGCACATATAGTCCAGCTTTCAAAAGAACTTCTTTCTCCCTCCTTGCTTAGGCACTTTGTCTCAAGATCTACAAATGCAAGACAATTTTTCCTGTTCCTGCCATGGCCTCTTCTACCTTTTAAGATGATGTTTCCTGTTGTAAACTTAATCCTAACAAATGTGAAAATATCCCTGTGACACAGGGCAACTCTTTCCTTCCAGTCTGATACATCATTTCACATGTTGCATGTCCACAGTTCCTTTCATACCTGTCATCCTTAACCTCACCATACTGGTATTATCTAGAGTACACTTAGGGTTTCTATGGACTTCAGTGAATTATAGCACACATTCTTGTTACGTTATTAAGTCTATCAGGATGATTCACCCCTGGAACCACTGGCCTCTGAGTTTCCCCCTGAGGGAAAATGAGAAAACAACCAGATGGGTTTCCCTCACTTCTTTTTCTAAATAAGATGAGAACAATTTATTGGATACCAGCTGCTGCCACCATTTTGAAGTCTCACTTCATTAACAGGAAAAGTGAATCATGGTATGGGTTTATTAGTCTTCCCCTTTTTCATACGTAAAAACAGAGATCCTCTAGATCTATTTAAAACACACAGACACACAAACACACACACACAATCTAGATTAACAAAACCCAGTTTAAGCTGTTAGAAATACAGCTGAACCCCCCCGTATCCATGGGGGTTTGGTTCCCAGTCTTACCACAAATACCAGAAACTGCAGGTAATATGGAACCTGATTAAAATAAAGGACTTCTGGTACAAACATACTATAGAGCTGTGTTGCAGGACCTAAAAAATGCCTAGAGAGAAAATATTCTAGACATTTTAATGATTGACGCAGAAATGACGAGACCACACACATAAGATTGGGTTAAAATACGGGCCACTTTATTGATATATTGCCTATTTACTGTAATTTCTTGTGGTATGCCGAATATGGATAAGGGGGGGGAGATCCCTCATGGGGGCACGCGCATGGGCGGTTGGTCACCACCGACCTAACCCCCAGCGCCCCTGGGCGACTCACCTGAGCCCCAAGGGGGATCCCGGTGTCAGGGGTTCCCTTTGGGCGCCATCAGCTGGAGGGCCCCGCATCGGGAAGGAAATCCCTAAGCCACATAGCTTCTGAGAAGGATCTCCCCCCCGAGGCTGGCCCCAAGGATATCCTGCCTCCCTGTACCCTATCCGTTAAGGACGCCGGTACAGTTCAGTGAAGGATATCCTACCACTCAATTTGAGGTTGCCATAGGTGAACGCCAATTTATCATCTCCCCGCTCCCTGCAAGTGACCACCTATTTAAGAAACCGCACCCGGTGCCAATTGTCAACGTCCAAAGCGACAGTATGGGGTAGGCAAAACACCCCTCGGAAAAGAGCAGGTAAAAATTCCTACCCAGCCCAGAATGCGACCAGAGATGTCATACTGTGGCAGAGGCAGGGTGGGTGGGTTTTCGAACCGATGGAAAAGAGGAGGGGACCAGGGGAGGCCGTGGGTAAAATAGGCCCTGCCTTGGTGCCTCCCCTGACTCCTCCCGGCCGGGGCGTGTCCACGCCCAGGCCAGCCCATGGTTCGCCTCCCTGCTCATCATTAAAACACCTCCCCCGGATCCACCATTCTTCAGGATCCGGGGGGGTGTCTGTTCCAGTGTAAACTCTATGGTACGTGTCCCTAATTTTTCAGCCACAGATAACTAAAACTGTGGACATTGGTTACATGATGTGGTAAACAAATGTATACATATTTCACTACTAGTCTATGTATGTTAGAACAAAAACTTTTATTTTGTTGTAGCAAGGGAGCTCAGGCAAAAGGATTCATCAGAACAATTGAGCAATGTCACTCAAAATTCAAGATCTTGAAATGGGCATTTTTTAATGCCATGGAGGCATACGGTGAAAACCCACCCCCTGAAAGAAAGCCCCCTTTTTTCCATAAATTACATGAATTGTGGGTGGCTGCGGGTAATCCAAGTGTCTTGGATAGGAGGCCTGCAGGTAACAAAATCCTTTTCAAAGCATAACACCATATTAATTTATTCTGTTTACCATTGAGCATATAATAATGTAAGTGTTGTCTATTTGTAAACCAGGAGTTTGCTGGGCTAGAGAGGCTGCACGGGTGTCTCCTTGAAACCAGCAAGTGGTGGAAGTAGAAGAACCACTTGTTGTCCAATTCCAGGCAGCTCCAGGTACTGTAACGTTCAATTATTTTTCAACTGGAGTTGAATTTTTTTTTAATAGTACTTGTCATTAAATGGACATTAATTTTTATCAGACTTTCCTGGCTGACCCTAAAATACATCGTGTATCAGTTATACCGGTATAACATATTGATAGTAAAGTCCGGGTCACTACTTTCATCCAAGTGTAATTATTAACATCATTGTATATGTGTTTTTTTTTAAGGACTTTTTTTGGATGCTGAAAAATAACGCAAGCAGCCTCGTCGCATTGTGAGGCTGCTGCGCTGCAAAACGTCAGTTTCGGATGACGCTCGCCCCTTCCGGTACTGTTGCGGTACCGCGGGGAGAGTTGAGTGTCATATTTCGTTGATTTTTAATCACGATCAACTTTTGTGAGTAAAAATCAACAAAATATGACACTCAACTCTCCCCGCAGTACCGCAACAGTACCGGAAGGGGCGAGCGTCATGCGAAACTGACGCTTTGCAGCACAGCAGCCTCACAATGCGACGAGGCTGCTTGCGTTATTTTTCAGTGTCTGAAAAAGTCCTTAGTGTTGCAGGAGGAGGTTGCTGAACCATCACATGGGAATGGTAGGAAAAATAATATGAATTAATTTTTTAATTGACTTTATTTTATAGATATTTATAAATAGTGCATTAATTAGATAAGTTACAGATGTTGACAGCCCCTAATCAAGTTATTTTGGGCAAATGAGCTATGGACGTAACTCATTCATCTGATGGTACACAACTTCGTACTGCATGACAGTTTTTAATCCTGTTGGATTGGTCACGAATGTTGTCATAGGAATTATTTCCAATGTATGATTTCTTAAAAAAATTTCTAGAAAGAGAAGTTCAGCATGCTGGAGACCCCAAAGCCACTCAAGGATTTGAAGGCCCTGAGGAAAAACTAGGTATGCCACATTTTCAACACCAAAAACTTGTTCCTTCACATTACAAAAAAAGTTAGGGAAATAATTTATAGCGATATAAAAGTGTGCAGGGAGTACAATGGGCCAGTTATCTCTGTCCGTGGTCCTTTAATCCTTTGTAGCTTTGTTCTATATTCCATGGAACGGCGTTACACACAGAGCTGTATCCCCATGAGACAACCTTTCGAATATCTCATTGTTTACATGAACTTCCCTTTATATTTATTTATTTTTAGTTTATTTATTTATACCCTGCTCTTCAGCCACAAGGCTATCAGAGCGGCTTACAATTTTTTTTAAGCAATAGCTATTTACACAGCTACACTGCATTAAACAGCTTCTAATATGTGTTTTATCGAGGGTTATTATTTGATACAAATGCTAGTGTTTTGATTCTTTATTATTCATTCATTACAGGGTTGAGGAACGCCTAGACAGGCTTGAGGAGAAGTACTCGAGGATTTGTAAGCCGCTAACGTTCACTTATCTCTGGGTTTGTAACAATGTGTGTGTGTGTGTGTGTGTGTGTGTGTATATATATATATATATATATATATATATATATATAAACAATGTTGCATCAAATAACATCACCTTTTTTTCCTTTCTAGTGGATAGACTTCTTGGAGATAATTGAATTTTTTTTCTATTGCATTACTTTTTAAATTTATTTTTATGAAGGTGGAGAACAGTATTTTAATAATGATGTATAGCTCATTAATGTTTGAGTTAAAACAGAACAGTAACAGTGGTGTCGTATGTTTTAAATAGATCCATGTTCTTAGCAATGTATCTTTTGTTTTACTTTGGTAGTTCTTAAGTATATACTAATTTGTACAGAATTGCAGGATGGCCAAAAAAAATTATTTTAAAAAACACATATAATGAAGGCCAATGAAACATATATAAGGAGTTTATACAAATTACTTCATCTGTGGAAATTATATTGTGAAACCTGTTAAAATAAAAATTTTGGTAATCTAGCATTTTCTGTCTTCATTTTTAACTGTATGATCTGTTATTCAGACACATGGCATATTATTCACTGTTATTACACCAAAGTAATGACTATTAACACAAGGAAGAGTAATGTTAGATAATACACTGCAAACTTGCAAGAATATAAGAAAACACGTATTAACTTACACACCTAAGAAATAGTTTCCAAACATCAAGGCATAGTCTTTTTCTATGGAATCAGTTGATTTGGAATAATATATTACTTTTTAGGGGTGAGCAAACCACTCTGGACTACTAACATGTGAGCATAATATAGGTATGATGGTCATTTTGAAATCAATCTACATTTCAATGCAGTAGCAAAATTTACTTATATCACAAGTATGTAATTGGTTAAGTAAATAAATAAGTAAGGAGAAAAATAAGTTCTGACACATTTTTTTCAGGCTCTGAAATTTATTTGACAAAGCTAGAATGCAATTTCATCATGAACACAGTTAACTGCAAAAAGCAGCATAACATTTGTAAGGCACTGACCTGTGGTGTTCCTCAGGACTTAGTTTCTGTGGCATTACTATAGGCTGGTATTACTCCTCCCTCTGATGCTGTCACCTGGTGCAGTTGGGCCTCTCTGGACCTACCCCAAGTGCTGCCACTGCTCAGTTTTGTTCCATATGATGTTAAACATATATACATAACCATAGACAGGGATAATCTGGAGTTTGGGGTTCAGTATCACCAATATGCTGGTGACACTCAACTTTATCCCCCCCCCCATCTAACTCGAAGGAAGCTTAGCCAATCCATGCCAGGGGTTTTGCTATAACTCCAGAAGCAAATATTCAAGCTGGAATGTATTATCATAGAATGTTCAAGCCTGTTTACAGATTTGCTTTTGCTCATTTTAGTAAAGTCTTAACAAATGTCTATAGAAATTAATGGCAGAATTCCCATTTAACAGAATAGTTATGGAATTATAACCATGGAATGTGACTTTTCTTCTGAATGTCTTGTGATTGCTGTCAGCAATAACAAAATTACACATTTTCACCTGGTCTAGAAAGTTAAAATTGCTGTTTTAAAGCTGTCATTGTACATAGAGAAGAAATCTCCTTTTTCTCCCCCCTCCCGCCATGATATATTCTTGCTGACTGCTGTAGATAGTCATAGGTGAATCTTGAGGAAATATGAACCTTATGAGCCAAACAGTATAGTTAGGGTTTATATGATTTCTTAGAATGATTATCTTCAAGGCAGCAAAATTCTGCTTTTGTTTTTTTTAAAAATGCAGACTGCCTTTATAATGCTTTTTCAATACTGCTGTGGTTTACTTTTTTTATTTTAATGTGTTAATGGTAAGCATTTTTTTTTACTTTGGTACACATCTCCCAGGGACCTGTGAAATATAATATTTTATTGCACCTATTATTACATCCAATCCCCAAAGTAGAGTTGGAAAAATATTTTTGTAAGTCTTGTAATTTTTGTAATTCTGAGAATTACAGAAACAAATGATGCAGCTCGGAAGCACCAAACCACCAGGGCCGGTTTAACCTGTCTGCCAAATCAGCATTGGCGGGGGGCCTCAAGGTCAAGAGAGGGCCCCAAGGTCAAGAGAGGGCCCTGTGCTAGCCTCCTTAATCTGACGAAGGAGACAGCCAGGAGACAGCCAGTAGGAGCCCCCTCCTCCTCCAAAAACCTGCTGGCTTTTTTTAAAAAAACAGCTGTCTCCCAAACTAAAGAGAAAGCGAAAGAAACAGCAGCCCTCCAGGGCAGAAGCTGGAGGGAGTTTGCTGCTACCGTGGAGACAGTGAGTGTGTGTTTATGAGAGAGACAGGGAATTGAAGCGTTGTCTCGGAAAGGGCTTCTTTCTTTCCCTTCCCTTCCCTTCCCTTCCCTTGCCAACTGAGTTCAGCCTGCATTTGTGTGTGTTTGCCTATGTGCCTTCAAGTCATTTCTGACTAAGGCAAACCTACCATGGGGGTTTCTAGGCAAGGTTTGTTCAAAGAGTTTGTTCCTTTGCCTTCCTTTGAGGCTGAGAGAGTGTGACTTGCCCAAGGTCAGCCAGTGGGGTATTCATGGCTGAGTAAGGATTCAAACCCTGGTCTCCATAGTCATAGTGCAACGCTGAAACTTTTACAACACTCTTAACTCTCTTAACAAAAGAATACTGTGTAAAGAATATAAATTAAAATTTGGAATAATATTACTGGGAACAATGGTTTTATTGTTGTCACTAAAACATCAGTATCCCATTAGTGTTATGTGAGAGGCATTGGCCTAGAGCAGTGGATCTTAACCTTTTCTTTACTAGGGACCCCCTTTAAATATCTTTTGTTGCCCCAAGACTTAACTCAAGATTTAAAACCCTAATAATAATAGCTAACAACAACAACAATACAATTACACCATCCATTAAACTTTCCCTCAGAGACACTCTTGCTTCTTCCTGCAAGTTTGTGGCTGGAGTGGATTGAATGGCAATGTGCAGGCCAAGCCAGCCAGCCTTTGCCTTGGTTCCTGTCACATGGCTACTCCACTACAGGGAGGAGGGGGGCAAGCAGCCCTCAAGCTTTTGTGGACCCCTTGTGAGGACATTGTGAACCCCAAGTTAAGAACCACTGGGCTAGAGAATGCTGGAAAAGGAACAATGCAACCAGATCTTGAGAAGGGTGCTGGCAGGGGGATTCTGGGAGGTGTAATCCAAGAGTAACTTTCCCAGGCTCTGAATGCAGCCTAGAATCATAGGGCTGGAAGGGACCCCAACAGCCATCCCATCCGATTGGCTTCTGCCCTGCAGGAACACACAATCCAAGCATTCCTGACAAATACCTGGCTGATACGCCAGCTTCGGCTGATACGCCAGCTGCGCCCTTTTCTGGAAGTAAGGGATCTTGAGACCATTGTGCACGCGCTGGTAACCTCACGTCTGGATTTCTGTAATGCTCTCTACATGGGGCTACCCTTGTGCCTAGTTCGGAAATTACAGCTGGTACAAAATATGGCAGCCAGGTTAGTTTCTGGAACATCTAGGAGGGACCACATTACTCCGGTTCTGAGGTCCCTCCACTGGCTGCCTATCAGCTTCCGGGCCCAGTACAAGGTGTTGGTTATCACCTTTAAAGCCCTAAATGGCTTGGGCCCAAGCTATCTCAGGGACCGCCTTCTCCCTTATAATCCTCCCCGCGCTCTCCGGTCCTCTGGGAGGAATTTGTTGCAGTCACAAAGACGTAGGCTGGCGACTACCTCCCAGAGGGCTTTCTCGGCTGTCGCCCCCAAATTGTGGAACGGCCTGCCCGACGAGATCCGCCTATTGACATCATTAGACAGCTTTAAAAAGGCTGTCAAGACGGTTCTCTTCGGGCAGGCTTTTCCGGCTTTTCCGGAATAGCTAACCCCGGCCTCTGGAACCCCCTCTGGAGGTTCCTTTTGGATCTCCTAACAGATGCTGCCTGCTTAAAAGGATATTTAACATATTGTACCACATATTGATTTTAACTTGTATTGATTTTAACTTGCATTAATTTAATAATGTTTTAAGGGGAGGGAGGGATTTTGGGTTGTTTTATACTGTCTACCATTTTATCATTGTAAGCCGCCCCGATTGCTTGCAGAGGGGCGGGATATAAATAAATTTTATTATTATTATTATTATTACCCATCCAGCCTCTCCTTAAAAACCTCCAAAGAAGGTGAGTGCACCACACTCCAAGGCAGTGCATTCCACTTCTGAACAGCTCTTACTGTCAGGAACTTCTTCCTAATGTTTAGGTAGAATCTCTTTTCCTGTAGTTTGAGTCCATTGCTCCGTGTCCTAGTCTCTGAAGCAGCAGAAAACAAGCTTGCTCCTTCCTCAGTATGACACCCCTTCAAATTTTTAAACATGGCTATCATGTCCCCTCCTAACTTTCTCTTCTCTGGGCTAAACATGTCCAGCTCCCTAAGCCGTTCCTCATAGGGCATAATGGCTTCCAGACCTCCCAACATCCTTCTCGGTATCTTTCTTAAATTCTTGTGCCCAGAACTGGAAACAATATTCCAGGTGAGGTCTGACCAAAGCAGAATGGAGTGATACTATTACTTCCCTTGATCTAGACACTATTAATGCAGCCTAGAATCTCATTGGCATTTTTTGCTGCTGCATCACACTGCTAACTCATGTTTAGCTTGTAGTCCGCTCTTTCTTTTCTTTGAGGAAATCTACATAATTACATCAATTGCTAATAAACTAAAAATATTATGTTAGTGCCTATAATATAGTTTTTAAACTAAATTATTGGTGTCAAATTATGTAATACAGTAGGCCCCTCTTATCCACTGGGGATTGGTTCGTGTGTGTGTGTGTGTGGATTCTGAAAACCATGAATAATAGTGAACAACATTGAAAATAATGGGACTTCTGGTTTAAAATACCATAGAGTTGCCTTGGAGGGCCTAGAAAACCGCTAGGGAGGACACATTTACTAGGAAGACTCTGGTAGGTGTGCTGTTTTGTGTCCCATGGATAATGAATCCATGGATACGGGGGTCCTACTGTGATCTGAACATCCTGTACGGTGAATAGGTTAGGTTACATTGACCTGAAACATATAGGTTACATTGACCTGAAACATATAAACATATCTCTCTCTGGCTTTTCTTCGCAAACGAAGATTCAGGAAGGACTCATCCCGCACTTTCTGCAAGCGCGCTGATGACTAAAAAGGCCAATCCGAGATAAACAAGTCCGGTTGCAAAAAGCACAGCAGAAGGTCTCCTTGGGTGATGTTTTTGGGTTGTGATTCTTTCTGCGTTGTCGTTTCTCTTCAAGACTTGTTCGTCGTGAGTTCTCAAATAAGGCTGCAGCATTGTGGATAGTGCGTCTCCATGCCTCCCGATGTGAGGCCAGGGCGGACCACTGTTGGTGATCAATTTGGCCAAGCCTGAGATGTTGTTTCAGGGAGTCTTTGTATCGCTTTTTTGGAGCGCCCCTCTTACGCTGACCCATGGCGAGTTCACCGTAGAGTAGTATTTTGGGGAGACGATGGTCCTCCATCCTAGAAATGTGCCCTGCCCAACGCAGCTGTGTTCTCAATATCATGGCCTCAATGCTGGTGATCCCTGCTTGCTCAAGGACAGCAACATTCGTCACATAGTCAGTCCAGTGTATATTTAGGATTGTGCATAGACAGCGCTGATGAAAGCGCTCGAGGAGTCGTAGGTGGTGGCGATAGGTGACCCATGTTTCAGATCCATAAAGGAGGATAGACAGTACGATGGCTCTATACACACTGATTTTTGTGCTTTGCCTCAGGTGTTTATTGCTCCAGACTCTTTTGTGAAGTCTTCCAAATGCACTATATGCCTTTGCTAATCTGTGATCGATCTCTTTGTCAATCTTGGCATCTGAGGAGATGATGCTTCCCAGGTAGGTGAACTGCTGAACGGACTTGAGCACTGATTTGCCGACGGCAATGTGGGGATGGTGGTGTTCGTCCTGTGGTGCAGGCTGGTAAAGCACTTCTGTTTTCTTCAGGTTGACTTCTAGCCCAAACAGCTCTGCAGCTGTTGCAAAGCAGGATGTTAGGCGCTGCAGAGCTGCTTCTGTGTGGGCAACAAGGGCAGCATCATCGGCGAAGAGCAACTCACGGACTAGATAGTTTAGAGTCTTAGTGTGAGCCCTCAGACGGCTTAAGTTAAACAAGCTACCATCAGTACAGTAGCGTATATAGATGCCGTTGTCTTCTTCAAGCTCTGTCATAGCCCTTTGGAGCATCGTGCTAAAGAAGATTGTAAATAAAGTTGGTGCAAGAACACAACCTTGCTTCACTCCATTAGTTATTAGAAAGGGCTCTGAAAGAGCATCGCCATATCTGACTTGACCACGCTGTCCCTCGTGTAGCAAGATAATCATTTTAAGGAATTTGGGGGGACATCCTAGTCTTTCCAGGATCTGCCACAGACCTTTTCTACTTACAGTGTCAAAGGCTTTGGTGAGGTCGACAAATGTTACATAGAGACCCTTGTTCTGCTCCCTACATTTTTCTTGCATTTTCTAAGGGCAAATACCATGTCTGTAGTACTCCTATTGGCTCTGAAGCCACATTGGCTTTCAGGGAGAAGTTCTTCTGCAATAGCAGGAACTAACCTGTTCAGGAGTATCCTTGCAAGGATTTTTCCAGCAACAGAGAGCAGTGCTATGCCTCGATAGTTTGAGCAATCGGATTTTGCTCCTTTTTTCTTGTACAGGGTGATGATGACTGCATCTCGGAGGTCTGATGGCAGTTCCCCTTTTTCCCAGCAATTCACAAGGAATTCGTGGAATTTTTCGTGGAGTGCATGACCTCCGTGTTTCCAAACTTCAGGTGGGATTCCATCAATCCCAGCTGCCTTGCCGTTTTTCATCTGCTGTATGGCCTTAAGGGTCTCTTCCAAAGTGGGAGCTATGTCCAATTCATTTTTCATTGGTTTTTGTATCATATGTTGGATAGCTGAGGCTTGGACTACTCGGTTGGCGCTAAAGAGACTTTGAAAATGTTCAGCCCAACGATTTAGGATGGAGGCTTTATCAGTAATTAATGTTTGACCATCTGTACTGTATAAGGAGCTTTGGACCTGATAAGTAGGTCCAAACACTGCTTTAAGAGCTTCATAAAATCCTCTATGATCACCCAGATCTGCACAGCGTTGTGTCTTTTCTGCTATATTGATCCACCACTTGTTCTGCATGTCTCAGAGTTTTTGTTGTAGTTTGCTACATCTGAGGCGGAAAGCTGCTTTTCTTACATGACAGGTTGGCTGGGCGAGGTATGCCTGGTGAGCAGCTCTCTTCCTTTCCAACAGCTCCTGGATCTCTTGGTTGTTTTCGTCAAACCAGTCTTGATTTTTCTTGTGGGAGAAGCCAAGGGATTCTTCTGCAGACTGGAGGATACTGTTTTTGATATGTTGCCAAAGCACTGTAGGAGAAGGATCTGTACGATGGTCTTCAAGTTTCGTTTGTAGATTTGCCTGGAAGTTGTCTCTCATGGTAGCTTGTTGAAGATTGTTGACTTGGAGTCTCTTCTTTAAGATGCCACCCCTCTTAGGTTTGAACTTAAGATGAAGATTTAGTTTACATCTGACAAGGCGATGATCTGTTTGGCATTCTGCACTGGGCATCACTCGTGTATGACGGACATCACGAATGTCTCTCTGACGGACTAGAACGTAGTCAATGAGGTACCAATGTTTGGATCGGGGATGCATCCAGGTTGTCTTCAAGCTATCTTTCTGCTGAAAGATTGTGTTTGTAATAGTCAGCTGTTGTTCTGCACAGAACTCTAGCAGGAGGCGTCCGTTATCATTGCAATTTCCAACACCATGCTTGCCTAAGACACCTTTCCAGGCTTCGGAGTTCTTTCCTACTCTGGCATTGAAGTCACCAAGGATAATAATTTTATCTTCTACAGGGACTTTTTGTATGAGTTGGCATAGGTCTGTGTAGAATTTGTCTTTCTCTACAGGGTCGGCTTGCATAGTTGGGGCATATATACTAAAGAGAACAACATGTGGGAGGCGTAAGGAAATAATGCGATCAGAGTGTCCTGTTGGCAAGGTTTCGAGTTTGGAGGCAATGGAGTTTTTAATCATAAAGCCTACTCCTGAAAGATGTTTTTCGGTTTTGGGTTTGCCAGACCAGTAAAGTGTGTAGCCGGCGCCATGTTCTTTAAGGCTGCCTTCCTCATGGAAGCGAACTTCACTAAGAGCAGCGATGTCAATATTAAGCCGTGATAGTTCAAGGGCTATTAGGGCAGAACGACGCTCAGGCCGTCCACTATCTTCAGAGTCTTGCATGGTTCTGATGTTCCAGCATGCAAGTGTCAGTTTATTTACACCTTTGGAGGCCGGTGTGTGCCTTTGTTTCTTTGCCTTGGTTTGACCGCATCAGAAGATTCTCGTTGGCCGCGGCTAGCCAACCAGGTAGTTGGGGATGAGCTTTCTTTAGGCCACCTTTTCTAGGCCCCTCTCCATATGGAGCAAGCAGTGCTCTCCTTAAAAAAGGCTGCTTGGTCGTTCAGGATGCTGCCGAACAAGACTGTCATCTCCCGGGTCAGGCTTGAGCGACCAATGTCCTGAACCGCCTGCATGCAGGGTTGGGGCTGCGGCTTCCAGTGCATCTTTACACCTGCCGGTTTCGTCCCTCGCCAGTCGCTACAGGACTTTTTTGGAAATGGATTTGTCCTTCGAGCCTGTGCAATGGATTTTTCTGGTGGAGCGCAGCGTGCACAGAACTGGCCTCACCCTTTAAACCAGAGATTCATCTGCCGTGGCCTTGCAAGCATGGATGGGGCAGTGAGGTCCTCGGGCTGTAGGTTTGATTAGAGTTTCCTTCTCTTAGATGGTTGACCTTACAGGGTTGGACGAGCACCATCTGCCCGGGTTTGGGATTGGAGTTTTCCTTCTCCTAGGACGGTTGCCACAAGGCTAGAGAGCCCATCCTGCCCTTTGACGCTCTTTGTCAGACCCTTCGGTTTTGACCTGTCTGGCATGGGAGACCCTACCAGTGGCTATTATGCCACCGCCAGCATAGCTCAAAACATCATTAGGGTACGCAAGCCTCTCTCCCACGACAAGGGGGCGTCAATGGAGAGGATAAACATATGGGCCCCCCAAAATAAAGCATTGCAGGGAGGGGCAAATTCCTTAAACCGGCCCTGCAAACCACACATACCAACTTGTGCATAACTTTCAACTTATGATTCTAACTATATACACATAAAACTTATATAAATATATATGGGAAGACCAGCAATGAGGCCATGATATTGAGGTCACATTTGTAGGCTGGAGGACCATCGCCTCCCCAAAATAATATGTGCTGACAACTTCAACAGCATCCAGCAAGGTGGTTTTAAACAGGACGGCTGTCAGCTCTGTCATATACCTGAGTGCAAAAGACCAATTCAATTAGATAAAACCAAGGGGATTAACCAGGAGTGATCAGCAGCAGAAAGGACTGCCTCTCGTGTTTTGAGAGATCTAAGGCTACTTCCCAACTGCAACTACATGTCTGATGAGAAGGTGTACAGAAAATCATGGCGATAAAGGCTGGGCCTTCTTTATTGCCCTCTTTGATCTTTTTACAACACCCACCTGACTACGCAAGGGGGTTGACTGAACCTGAGTGCCCTGTTGGACATTGATGTTATCAGTTGGCGATGTTATATGTTGGCCAATATGGGTGGTGTTTTGATCCGATATGCCAGCACTTTCACCAGGTGGGGATGGCCTATGGACAATTCTCTTAACCAGCCTGGTGGGTGGTCTAGACGCAATTGTTTTCGCAATGTCCTGTAAAATGTGGGTTTGTGATCAGAGAAGATCCAGCATCTCTCTCCGATCAGAAGCAGCTCTCTCCTCCATCTGCTGGAGGGTAGCTGCCTGCTCTAACCATTTTTCTTCAAGGGCTCGGTCCCTTTCCTCTGCCCTTTCCTCCCTCTATTCCCTTGACTCAAGCCTCCTTATCATGGTTGAGAGGAGTCTTTCAACCTGGCTAGAACCCATGACATTTCTAGCTCTGCGGTCCCATCTTCGCTTGTTCGCAGCCAACCGTTCAGCGGGGGCATCACAGCCGTTGGATTGGCTAGTTCATCAACTGCACAAAGAGATGGGAAATGGAAAATTTAGAAACCCGTACATATACGTTATCCAATCAAACATCCATCATGTTTGTCATAGGCTTAAGGCAAAGACATCTAATCTAATATCAATATGCATCTATTGTTCAGATAGGCGCGTTGTAGTTATACAAGTTATGTAATCACACATCAATATAAAGTAGATTAATGATAGTAGTAAAGACAGTTATCTAATCAGCATATTAGGCATTTTTCTGTAAAGATGTGAGTGGGGGACATTGATCACTGTTTCTTGGCCTCCTTGAGGAGTAAATCATCACTGGCTGCTCCCCGTGCTGTTGTTCCGCTTCCTCTCCTGCTGCAGGAATCAGACTGGCCTGGGTGGCTTCCTCTTGCTCTTCCTGCAACATGCTGAAGTCCACGTGCTCAAGATCAAGTATGACATGCTCATCAACCTTGGTCATACGTTCTGGTGAACCCATTTGATCTTAGAAAAACAAGGAAAAGTATGACAACATGAGACTTCATACAACCTTCAACTTCACTCTCTCAGCATCCCCTCCAGTAACCCCTTTAAAAAACCCACCTTGCTTCCTTTGTAGCCCACATCTACATCCCTGTCAACATCCAAAGTAAAATAAAATGGATAACAATCCAAGCGAAAAAACATAATCTTAACATATACATGGACACAGACACTGACAAACACATATACTGTCACACATCTATGTTCATTTATGAGTCCTCTGAACAATGCTGAAGGTATCATTTATACTGATATGAACTCCATTTTCTATGACCTTGTGTATTCGGGAACAGTGATGGTGAATCAGGCATCTTCTGGGCCAGTACTGGTCCATCTACTGCACGGGAACCTTGTCCCATGGACACTCGCACTATGGTAGCACTATGGGCTACCCTTTTGGGATGGATGGTTGCATCCCCTCGCAAAATGGCATCCAGCTCTTCAAAATATGGCATGGTCGCTGCCCCAGCACCACTTTTTCTATTGTGGTCCACGACCTCACAATATTTCTGGCGAAGGGCCTTGGTCTTATTTCGGCACTCTTCAGCCAGGCGGTCATGTCCCTTTGCTCTCATTTGGGCTGCAATCTGCTCAAAAATATCAATATTACGGTGGCAGTCCATGAGTTGGTCCTGTACCTTCTCCTCCCCCCAAAGGGCAAGGAGGTCCAGGACCTCAGCGCGTGTCCAGGCAAGTCCACGGGCACCCTTACGTAGATACCCTTCAACACCTGCCATTTTTTTCTGAATGTGTATATATATATATATATATATATATAAATGGATAAATATATAAATATATAAATATCTCAGAATTGTGTATTTATAAATATATAAATATTTAAATATTTATATATAAATAAATATATAAATATACAATATAAATATATTAAATTAAATATTGGCTATAAATATAACTCTGCGGATATCCAAAAATCCAGAAATATACAAAAGAGCAAAATCTAAGGAAAATCGGCACTATACATCCGAAGGTTAGCTGACAGCTCACCAACTGACAGGTAACTCTCCAAAGGGAGGACTGTCAATCATGCAAACGGCGGGAAATTTTATCCCTCCCCATCAGTTTTTTCAGCCATTTGTACAGATCCGAGTGGGCGGTACACACAATTGCACATACAAACGGTGAACGGATTTCTCTTCACGATCCGCTTTCCCTCTCGAATGCCGGATGAGCGTATTTCAGGGTGGAAAAGCGAGCCCCCCCTTGTTTGAATGTGTGTGAATCCGAACAGCGGTGTGTACCGAAGAGCGAACTTCCGCACACCGTACGTATTATTTAAATCGTGTAGATGGGGCCTTTGTTTCTCTGGATATCAGCTAAGCCACAGTGCCCCGGTAGTGGTGAGTCATGGTTCCTCCTTCCCAGGACCCACCTCGGGTCACACCCCACTTCACATCTCTGGTTTAAAGCTAATTATTCAGCATCAAACAGACATGAGAAATGGGAAAAGGGAAAAGTAGGAGAAATTTACATTGGAAAGGTACAAACAGGTTTCTCAAACTCTTGGTTGCTCCTTTTAACCATGTGTGGTAAGCTGGCCCCCTCTTCAAGCGAGAAGAGAAGGCTTCCAGCTTATTTGAACAATCTGAAAACACACTCTCAAGGGTTCCTCTAGTCTAGAAATTCCTTTCTAAGGTAATGCTGCCGCCACTCACTGAGTTAACTCTTTCTTTTTTGTCTAGCACAGTGAGAAGCCAGACAGGTTGTGTTAAAATATCGAAAAGGACCTTTTCTCTAACTCAGAGAAGTTCTGATAGCTCACCAAGGAAGGCACGTGACCATGGAAGTTAGGAAATATCAGAAAAAGCTTTATTTTAGTTCCACAGGTTTAAGGCTACTTGGAGGACAACATGACCCCTCCAAGTAGCCTTAAACCTGGATTTAGCTTGAGTTTATAAGAAGAGATACATTCAGTCCAGAGTACTAAAATGAAATCATAAAAGCTAACACAACTAGCTATACTGTCCCTAAGCTAAGAATAATAGTAACTTACAATTTATGATGTCCATCATCATCAATCATGTCCCAATGGGATGGTTGGGCCAGGTTCACCCTAGCCAGCTCCTTTAGTCTCTGGGGATGGAATTCAGAATCCTTTTGAATAGAAGCCTCCTCCTGAGGGTTCAGATATCATTTTGGGGCTTTTTTGATGTTATCAAGCCCATGAGTGTGAGATTGGCTTCTCCCAGCCTCTGTTATTACCATTTAGCATCTTGCTAGTTAGCAAGAGTTTCAACCATGTGGCATAGAACTAAGGGATTCAGAAAACTTTAAAGGTCTTTGTGGCCATCTCTGATTAGTTCTGCATTGCCAACTCTGATTGGCTCTCCAGTCAGGTGATGTGATGTCATGTTTAGGAAATGAGGTTCCCACCCCCCTTAGCCATACCTGATGGTATGGAATCCAGGGGAAGGAATTTTCCACTGCTGTGAACTACAGAGTTTGTAGATGAAGTCTCCATGATGGCTGGGCAGGCCATCATGACACCATGGTTAAGGGATAAGAAATTGCTACATCTTCCCTGGATGACAGTGGTGGTAAGGATATTAATAGACCATTCTCAACCATATCCATGCTTTAACTACTGTGAGCTGCTGACTTAGATCCTTTTCAGGTCCACTAAAGTACACAACCACTTTAATTGCTTCAAGGTCAATGCACAGCTCTTGCTTGTTAATGACAGTTGCTTCCCCTTTTTTACCCATGATAAATTAGAGTTGTAATTGAATTAATTGGTAATTAGAGGTGCTTGTCCCAAACAGAAATCACAAGTTTTTCACACCCCTAAAAAAACTTAAGTATACACTAAGTGATGCTTCAGTTGACACACACACACAAAAAAAAGGGGGGGAGAATGACTTCCAATTAGCAGGGAGAAATGCAAGCTGCTTTCACATACTTTCTGTCCCTAGCTGGAGACAAGCAAACGTCTTAAGGACACATAAAGGTGGCGTTATAGAATCATGAATATCTGAAGTGTTGATGCTCATTTGCGCGCGTGCGCGTGTGTGTGTATACCTACCTGTTATCTACACTTGAATAGTCTTTGAAGGTTTAAGAAGCATTACAAAAAAGCATTACAAAAAAGCATTGCCGATCGAGTCAGGGAAATAAAGAGACCAGCCACAAGATATGGGGTAAAATAAAGGGTCTTTATTTAACCCTACCTATTTAAATCCCTCTAAGATCTTCAGTGGGGGGAGGCAACCTAGTGAGGAAGCAGCTGAGGCTGTAGGTCTAACCGAGACCTTACCCCCCAGCTTCCCTGGGCGAACACCTGAGCCCTTGAGAATAACCCCAGAACTGGGGTTACTCTCAAGCCGGCCCGCATCTGGAAGACCAACGCAAAAGTCCCCCACTCAAGCTCCACAGATTAGGGTGGGGGAATTCTCCCTCGGGCCAGTCCCAAGGTGGGTCTCCTTCCCTTCCGCTAAGTCCCACGACTTTATTGGTCATTCCAGAGACCCTTCCTTCACCCAAATGCCAAGGTGCACACCGAAATCTATGCCTCCCCCAATTTCAGGCCATGGATACAGTCAAGCATCCACTTAGTCCCTATTCCCCCACCAGCCTGACCAAAAGGTCCCTCAACCCTCGCTGAAGATCAGCCAAAAAGATTGCATTACCCGCATCCGAGAGGTGTACCCCGTCAGCTCGGTAGAGCTCGGGCCTCTCAAATACTATGGCGGGTTGGGGTATGTAACAACCCAAGCCCCTAGCAAGGGCATTCTTGATTTCCCTGTTGGCCTTGCATTGAGCTCTATCTAGCAAATGGGGATCACCATCCCCCCTCCACACTTGACGGGGCAAAATGACAGACCACATTATGGTAACTTCCAGCCACCTTGACCGGATGACCCCATATCCTGGATTGCCTGAATCACCAAAGCTTTTCCTTTTAATAAACCCAGATCATTTCCACCCAAGTGGAGAATGAGAACATCAGGAGGAGGCCCCTGGCACTCTTCAAACAGCAATGGCAACAGGCCATGCCAACGAAGGCCCCTCCTACCCAACCATTCAACAATCAACTGGTCCCCGAGGGCGAGGTGAGGTCCAAAGTGACTCAATCGGGCTTGTCTCACTGGCCAGTAGACCATACTGCAAATAACCGCCCTTTGTCTCACCAACACCAGTCTGGGACCTAGAAACAAGGAAGAAAAGAGAGAAACAAGTTAATACTGTAACGGCCGTATATACTACCAGTATGCAGAAGAACACCAGCGACCTATATGCCGTATCTCTTGGGACTGGAAGCCCATAGCCACTGTGGTGGATGCCGCTACAATCCAAAAAGAATGTGTTCCAAAACGCCTACCTGCCAGGCCCAATTTGTCCAATGCTTTTGAAGTTACGGCCCAAAGCTGGAACTTGGTTAAGGGTGAAAAATCGGAATGGACACACAGCGGTCCCGGAGATGCACCCCTCACCTCCATGTAGTGCCTAAGGGCTCTCACTGGACAAATGTCCTGTTGGAGACATGCCTGTAGTCGACACTGAGAGCCAACACCCCGCTGATCGGTTTTGGAAAAACGAAGCTTAAGCAAAACGTGCTGTTCAAAGAACTCCACGTCTGCAAACTCAAGGGCACGGTTGGACTGGTCGTTCCTGGAAGCTCACACCAGCTCAATGATACGCAGCGTGCAAAAAAAAAAAGCCACTAAAGCATCTGCATGAAAAAGCAGCTTCTCATAGGGTGATGCACAAATGTCCTCCCAGGCTACGAAAAGGCCCCGGAGGATACCTGGTGATAGGGGGACCCTAGTGTCTTTTACCCGTCCCCTCTCTCTGACCCAACCCTCCAGAACCTTGCGTATTGCAAAATCAGGTGTGTTGTCTGGGATTCCCCATGCCTTGAGCCAGAAATCAATGCCCGACAGTCTGGATTGAATGGATTGTGGGGCAAGCCCTTTATGATGTAAGTGTACATAAAACTCCAGTAATAGTGGAACTGCCACCGGTGCCCCCTGCTGCCAGCCCCGCTGTTGACCAAATTGGCTAAAATCATGCACTGCTCATGTATAACAACGCCTAGTGGAGGGTGCCAAGGACATACCTAATGCCCTGATCACCTTGGCCTCCCAATCGTCCACAGGTGCAGGGGCATTGGGTCGCCTTCGGGCATCGCGCCGGGAGCCAACTCTCTGAAGCGCTCTATCTGCATGCAGGAAAGAGCGTCAGCAATGCCATTGTCAACGCCTGCCACATGCTTGGCCACAAACAAGATGTTGTGCCGCAAGCATTGCAGTGTAAAGGCCTGGCCAAGCAGCATAACCCAGGAAAATCGGGAGGTCAAGGAGTTTATGACGTGGACTGTGGACATGTTATCGCACCAGAAATGCACAGTGGAGTCCGCGAGTTCTTTTGCCCATATATGCACAGCCACCGAAACCAGAAAAAATTCCAGGAACATCAAGTCCCCAGAAATTTCCGAAGCAGTCCACTCTGGGTGCCACTTGGCTGTGCACCACCAGCCCACGAAATAAACTCTGAATCCTATCGTCCCAGCTGCATCCGAAGCAATTTGAAGTGCTCCCTGCAATTTCCTTTCCTCCCGCCAAAATGAGACGCCATTAAATTGACCCAGAAAATCTTTCCAAACCTGAAGATCACTGCAGATTTCAGCAGTGATCCAAATCTTGTAATGTGGCAGGGATCCACCTTTAATAGTGTCACACAACCGGCGTAGGAAAGCCCTCACTGGGGCTATTACCTTACAAGCAAAATTGAGGTGGCCAATTAAGACCTGGAATTCCCGCAGAGTGGCTTTCTTATGGGACATGAAATCAGTTACCCTAGCCAGAAGGTCGGATACCTTGGATTCATCCAGGTGACAAAGCTGATTGACGGTGTCAATCTCAATACCCAGAAATGTGAGTCATGGAGCTGGGCCCTCGGTTTTTTCAGGTGCTAAGGGGACACCTAGCTCCCCTGACATCAGCTCAAACTGACACAGTAAATAGGCACACCAGCCAGAGCCTCCTTCTCCTATGAACAAAAAGTTGTCCAAGTAGTGGACTACGCCTATAAGTCCGGTTCTTGCCTTCAAAGCCCACTCAAGAGAAGTACTAAAAGTCTCAAATGAATTACAAGAAACAGAGCAACCCATGGGTAAGGCTCTATCCATGTAAAATTCCCCTTTGAAACAAAAACCCAACAACTCAAAGTCCCTGGGATGCACTGGCAAAAGACGAAATGCAGACTTAATGTCACACTTTGCCAGCTCCACCCCCGGGCCATGTCTCCGAACCTCCCTAACAGCTGCATCGAAAGAGGTGTATTTAACCGAACATAATTCAACGGTTATGAAATCATTTACTGATTCACCCCTGAGGTATGACAAATGATGGATTAACCTAAACTCCCCTGGTGCCTTCTTAGGTACCACACCCAAGGGGGAAACCTGCAAGTTAGGTACCAGTGGGTCCTTAAAAGGTCCTATCACCCTGCCTTCAGAAACCTCCTTCTGAACCTTGGCCCTAACGACTGCCTCCATACCTTTGACTGACTGCAAATTGGTAGCCCTGTAGGCTCACCTAGGGCCCTGAAAAGGAATTCTAAACCCAACTTTAAAACCATTATATAAATAACTGGCTGCCTCTCTATCTGGATAAAACTTCAACCACTGATGCAAAACCTGTAGCTTAACTGGGCTGGGGCCCTTTTGAAGCTGGAGCTTTGCTTCCGGAACACTTGTTCCCACCTTGGCCGCCCCTTGCACCCCGCAACTGGCCTCGCCCTCTAGGGCAGTTACGAAAGGAGTGGGAAGCCCCACAGATAGAGCACTCGTGGCTATATCTGCAAGGCTTCCTGTTACAGACCCCTTGTGAAGAAAAATCCCGGCACAGAAGCTTGGGACCTTGAGTAACTCCGGATGCTACCTGCTGATTACCTGTTGTGGGTGCTTTCTGGACAAGGTGACAACTGTGTGTCCTTTCCCCTTGAATCAGCCAGGCCGGGGTCATGTGTTGCATCCACAACTGTGGATGCATCATGTTCCAACGCAAAGAAGGATATATGGCTGCCCTCATACGAAAGGCTTCATCATATAACAGCCTTGCCAGCCCGGCAAAGTCTATTTAGGCCCTATGTATTATATCTATATATTGAAATAGGGCTGCAGCCCGAAGAAGCTGCACCTTGACAATAACCCCTGCAAGGATTAAAAATCCCGATAGCCAATTGGACCAGGTGTGTTCCACTTTCCTCTTTTTTATCTTTTCCTTCTCTTTGTCATCTAATTCATCTTTGTCTTTTTTCTCCAGCTCCTGGTAGAGCAAGCAAAAGATGTCCACATACTCCCCTTTTATAATTTTATCCCGTGTAGGCGGGAGTAGGTGATTCCCCAGAGGAAGGGCCAAATCCCTGAAAGGGATGGTGCCATATGCTACAGCATCATATCCTACCACTGGCAAATCCCCTTGTGCTGACTGGGTATCTGTCAAGTTATCTGAAAATGGGCCAACCCCCCATGGCACCCCTGTTGACCATTGTGGAGGTGTCCAGTTCAGGGGTGATTGCTGCACAGGCCAACCCAAATGTGCCTGCAGGCTGCCTCCAGCTACCTGCCCAGAGTCACCCTGGATGTTTTGTGGCAGACCGCTCCAGGGTCACCAGGCAGTGGGCATATTAGGTGTGTTAAAAATGAAAGACTCACCACCTATTGAGGGCCCGTTCAGAGTAGCCAGCTGCTCTAAGTTGCCCACAGGTTCAGGCACCCCAATGCCCCCGACATCCTTGGATCCTGAGGCCCCATCAGGTTGTACCTTCTTCTCCAGGGCATCTAATCGAGAAAGACTCTCATCAGCCATTTTATGCTTTTTACCCGGTGTCCCCCCACTGGGAACCACTGGTGCACTAGGAGCTCCATGGACCTCCTCTAACTTCCGAATCCTTTCCAAAATGGCAGGCCAGGGGATATCATCCTCGCTGTCACTAGCCGAAACCTGTGCTGGCACTTCCTGAGGCTTCTGTGGTGGCTTGGGGGCTGGGCCCTTACCCTTACCCCCCTTCTTTCCCTTTTTAGGGGCCATAATGGCTCAAAGGCAAGAGGCACAACAGTATGATACCAATGCTATTATTACTATTATTACTAGCAATGTTGACAATTGCAAAGTTATTACAATCCTATAAGTTAATACAATCTTATAGGACCCCAAGCCCAAATCAGCCAAAATTGCCACCAGTATGCCAATATTGATTAATATTATTATTACTACTATTGCTGAAATAGCACCAGTATACGACTATGGATGTTAAAAGAAAGAATCCCAATCAGTTTCACTGGACCAAATGAGGCCTGGGGGAAAAAACCCAAGGTAGAAGTGGGGAGGTCCAAAAGCCGGGCCCACGCTAGGCTGCTAGGGCCTGCCCACTCAAGGCCCAGTTAGAAGACTCAACAGGCCTCAACAGCCCTCACTAGGCCGCACTGTAATAAGGGGAGGGGAGGCCAGGCCCAACTAGGCCCCAGGCCTCACTAGGCCACTAGGCCCAACGGTCCAGGCGCCACACAGCCCAGTGCCACAGACCCACCCACACCAGATGAGCCCTCAAGGAAGGCCAGTCAGCCACCCACCCCTAGAGCCCTGGCGCACAGGCCCTACAGGCTGCATCAGGCAGGGAGACCTGGCCCATTGAAGGCCACGTGGCCCAGGCTCCTGGGCGGACTAGGATCAAAAGTCCGAGCGGCCGCTAGGCCTCACTAATAGAGCACCGAAGATGGGGAAAGGGGGGGCAGGTGCCGGCCGGTGCCGGGCACCGCTGGACCCGGAACCGCATGTCTCCGGCCGGGCATGGCTGAGACCTCTCAGGACCACCGCACCGGGGCCCGAGAAAAAGACCAGAAAGGCCGCATGGCTGCTACACCATGTCACCAGGTGACCGAGGGGGAGGGGCGGAGGTAAAGGACACACGGCCACACATCCCAGGCTGAGCCCTGCCGGGCACTCACTAACTGTCGGGCACTCTCAGCCCGCCACATTCGGGGACCGCCTCTCCTCTCAAGCCACCCCTAACAAGCTGAAATGACGGTCTTGAAGGGCTGCACTGCCAGGCGCCCGTCCCTTCCCCTTAAACCCCCCTCCGTCCCTATACTCCCTGGATCGCCAGCTCCGCTCAACTGTTTCCTCTGGCAATCAAAGGATCCAATGGGAGTGGGGAGGTCAGAGTGGCCTTAAATAGGCCCTCAGCTTAGCCCCTCCCCCTCCATGACATAGGTGCTACATTGCCAAGCGTCCCAAGAATGGTCTCTGCCCCTTCCCCCTCGGCAAATGCCAATTCCCCTCTAACAGGCTGTGCTCGTCTCGGGGGAATTGGGGCTACAAAAAATAGTCTTTGAAGGTTTAAGAAGCATCACAAAAAGAAGCATTCTATGTACTTCATGTATGCAGAGTTCCAACCCCTGCCATGCATTGTCAAAAATCTTGGGACTTCACCCAAATAGCAATGCCAGACTTCACTTTAAAATTCACGTTAGGAACCATTTCAGTAGTATTTGAGAATGCTTGCACCAGGATCAACCAACATCTCAATGTGTGGGGAACAACCCTATACCTTCAACCATCACTCTGTAGGTGATGCTGAAATTCAATGGGAGCTGTTAAAATTCCAGCTGTTTATTATAGCTGCTACCAAAATTATTTGACAAATTTGGTAGTCAAGAGTGTAATGGAGCCAGGGCTCAGGAGGTCAAAGACCCAGGACTTTTGGATTACCAGGAACTTTCGCATTATCTGAGAACCCAATCTGAGTTTAACTGCAATCCCCACAATGACTGGACATTAATTGTCTGCATGACAGTGTATTGTTATGAACTATTCCTGCTGTAATATAAAGTATTTTGGGGAGGCTTGGTCTCAAGTGGGCAAAAGGCCTACTCCTGGTGATGAACACCAGATGAACGCTGGTGAGAAATGGTGAGATACTAGGGATAGGATGATAATTTGCCAATTTCCTGAATGAGGTTGAAATTGGAATTCCAAAGCCCTTCAGAAATTGGTGTGAGAACTTAAAAAAAAAAAAAAGTCCCCACAGTTTTGCTGGGACCTGTCAAACTGGTTGGGCAGGCTTTTCAGCCCTCTCACCCGGCCTCAGTTGGTATAACAGTTGAAATGTCTTTTCACAGTCTCTCATCAGGATTGGGGCTAGTGGGGAGTAATTTTTTTGTGTGTGGGGGAAACAGGAACTAGATAATCAGCTGCCAAGCATCCAGAATTCATTCCTGCATTGTGCTTTCCTCCCCCTGCCCACCCCCCCCCACTGGTTTGACAGCTGAAACATCTTTTCAAAGCCTCTAGTCAAGATTTCTATGAAAGATGGGTGAGTGGAGATGTTTGGCAGTTGACAGTCCTATTTCTGTTCCCCCCCCCCACAACTACCCTCCCTCCAAACCCCAATATTTAATGAAATCCTGACTAGAGGCTATAAAAAAGACTTTTTTCAACCCCCCCCCCCAAGTCAGTTTGATAGCTAAAATGTCTTTTCACAGTCTCTCATCAGGATTGGGACTTCGGGGGAATGGGATGTTGTGGAGAAAAACAGAAACTAGATTGTCAGCTGCCAAATATCCTCAACCCCTCCCCCTGCAACCTTCCCCCCACTCCAATCTTTCACAGAAATCCTACCTAGAGGTTGCAGCTTTCAAACAAGAGCTACCAACTTTCGGGTACTGGCTTGACAGCTGTAATAGCTTTTTACAGTTGTCAATTCCTACACAACTTTGGGGCCGGGGGGTTGGGAGAGGAGAGGGAAAGTTGTGGAAAAAACAGTACCCAGTACATGTCAGTTGGAAAAGATGTGCAATTTTCAGTGAAAGCTGCACAGTTTCCAGAGAAAGCTGCACAGCTTTTTGTCATCTTGGGGAGTGGGGGGAATGTTGACAGTTGTCAATACAGTATTTGTCATGATGAAGGGCCATTGTTTCAAATTTGCCAGTACACCACTGGTTTTGAAGAATAGTGCCAGAACAGCCTTTTGCACCATAAATAAAGGCACAGTGGCAGAACAGACTGTCTCCTTCTGTTTCGGAGGGATGTTCAGGAAGAAAGGGAAGTCTACTGGATTTCTTTCATAGAATCAGAGTTGGAAGAGACCTCAAGGAGTAATAGATTGGTTGTTTAGGGTAGTTCTAAACTACAGTGGCACACTTGATTCAGTGACATCTTCATAGTGTAGCAAGGAGTGGAATCTGAAAAATTACAGTACACACATGCTCATTCCTTGTTTACAGAGATGACTGTAGGTTGAGCATGCACAGAATGGGCAAAAATAGATTGGATTGGTCTCAGAGAGACTGTAGAAAAAGTGGAAAGCACTTCAACTCAGTCAGAGATGTTCTACAAATTCTGATAACTGCTCCAGTAGTCACAACTCTCATGCCATAAACCAAACCTTTGTCAAGGGTACTTGACAACTCTTAGAAGCAGGTTATGAAGAATGCTGGGGTTGATTATGGGAGGCAAAGGATGGGAAAGTGTTGCTCTGCACATGGAATTTTGCTTGGGTATGCTAGGATCTAACTCATTGTCTCAACCATATTATCATATGGTTGTTAAAAATAGTATAAATAGTGATAACTTTTGGATAGCACTTTCTAGGTAAGGAGATGATCAGACACGGCAAAAATTGCATCAAAAGATCATGACAAGAATAAAAATGTGTAACCTTACCATACAGTCATGTTCTCCAGTGTCCCAGAGGTGTAGCACAGCTGTCAGTAAGGCATTCCCTTTGATTTGTGGCTTCTCCCCATCAATGAAAAAGGCAAGCCTTGGTAACAGTAGCACTATCACCCCAGAATGCTGAAGTATGCGGCGTCTGTTAAGGTCTCCCTTTCTGTTCTTTTAGCCATCTTCTGACGTGATTGGGAACTCTAGATTTACTGTGTTCGCCCGAGTCTGATAATCTTCTCAGTTCCCTTCAAATCTGTTAAAGCACTAAACTAGGAATGTTATCAAAATGAAGGGCCAAAACAAAGATACGCCTGCTCCACAAGGTAGATGAGTGAGCAATTATGTCCAGAATATTGATCCAGATTTAGGCTGACATCCTGAACATTTTTGTGCAAGTTTTGCACTTATAGGCAAGCTTTTTGTTCTCCCCCACCCTTCTGGAAAATAATTGTCCAAAACTTGCACACACAAAAACTTGCACAGGTCCAAAACTTACACAAAAATGTTCAGGATTCAGCCTAAATCTAGATCTACAGTCTGTTTTGCATGGAACATTGTGTGAAACAAGTTGTAAGGATTGTAGGTGCTTCCAATGTTTTATGTCATTAAAATAGCCAGCCAGCAAGCCAGAGGTTCTCCAGCCTGCAACAGCCTTTTACCCCACTCCACTGGGCCAGGAGGCTGTAGTGGGGCCCTGAGGACTTCTTGGGCCCCCTCAGGAACACCAGCCAGCAGCCAGAAGGTCTCGAAGCCAGCAATTGGAGAAAGCTGATGCCAGGAATGGACTTGGGGCGGAAATTGGAGTTGTGCTGAGGAAAGGGAGGTATGGTCAGAACAGAGTGAACAGATGGTACAAAAGAAGGCGGGATTGCTGTTTGTTAGCTATCCCACCTTGAGTTCACCCTGTTTCCCAGAATGGATTGGAGAGCATACCAACCATTCCACACAACCTTACTTTGCTCCTCTGCAATGCCAGGTCAGTTAAGAACAAAACTCATATTATTTACGATCTTCTCTTAGATGAGGATGCCGACCTGGCTTGCTTCACAGAAACCTGGATGGGAGAGGATAGCGCTGACACGTGGGTGCAGGCCCTCCCAGCTGGGTATTCTGTCAGTGAGCGGGTGAGGGGAAGTGGGCGGGGGGGGGCGGAGTGGCTCTGGTTTATAAGAACAATCTGACCTTGACCAGGATACCTGTCCGAAACCCAGTCCACTTTGAGTGTATGTACCTTAGTCTGAGGACCAGGGATAGTTTGGGGATTCTGCTAGTATACCGACCACCCTGTTGTCTTGCAGACTCCCTAACTGAGCTGACACAGCTGGTCTCAGAGTTGCTGTTGGAGTCGCCCAGACTTTTAGTTTTGGGTGACTTCAACATTCCACTCAAGACCAGCTTGACAAATCTGACTGGTGTGGCTCGGGAGTTCATGGAAACCATGACAAACATGGGCCTATCCCAATTGGTCATTGGGCCCACACATTGTGCGGGTCATACTCTCGATGCGGTCTTTAGTACGGTACAGGAATATCCATGGGCAGCAGTTATTAAAACCACTGCATTGTCATGGATGGATCATTTCCTGGTCAAAACTGAACTAAGAGTCTCTTCCCGCCCCACTGGGGGGGGGTTGGACCCATTGGAATGGTCTGCCCCTGAAGGCTAATGGAACCAATAGGATTCAAGAAAGCCATGGAGGGTTTAATGGTTGGTAACGCCGGTGACCCTGTCGAAGCTTTGGTTAATACTTGGAACACCAATCTTACTAAGGCTATTGACATGATCACTCCCAAGCATCCTTTCCAACCCGCTTCTAACCGTAAGCCATGTTATACTTCAGAGCTTAGGAAAATGAAGCAGGTTGGACAACAACTAGAGTGCAACTGGCGGAAAACTCGACTCTTATCCAACAGGACTCGACATAGGAATTTTCTTCGGTCCTACCGAGAGGCAATACGTGCAGCGCAGAGATCCTTCTCCTCTGCACGTATTGCATCTGCAGAGTCCCATCAAGCAGAGCTGTTTAGGGTGGTAAGGGAGATGACGCAGGTTATACCTGCACAGAACCCATTGCTTAACCCAACAACAGCCTGCTGTGATGCATTTAACAACTACTTTGCAGATAAAATCTTTCGGATAAGAGCCGACTTAGATGCCAGCATTTTGACAGAAACAATTGACGAGGTGTCCATCAACTCTGTTGATGTAAATTTACTGAATCAATTTCAATCTGTGAGTACTGAGGACGTGGACAAGCTACTTGTTAGAGTGAGGAAGACGACCTGCCCTCTTTATCCTTGCCCTTCATGGCTGGCCATCCAGGGGGGGGTACCTTGATGGTGTTCCTTAAGGACATCATCAATGCATCCCTCAGGAAATGTGTGTTCCATCCTCTTTAAAGGAAGCGGCGGTTAGACCGCTCCTGAAAAAACCTTCCCTAAACCCCTTGGACATGAACAACTATAGGCCGGTTTCTATGTTACCATTCTTGAGCAAAGTGATTGAGAGGGCAGTTTCTCTTCAACTCCAAGTGGTCTTGGATGAAACTGATTATTTAGACCCATTTCAAACTGGCTTCAGGACGGGATTTGGAGTTTGAGATTGCCATGGTTGCCTTGACCGATGATCTGCGTCTAAGCATCGACAGGGGTAATGTGTCCCTGTTGGTGCTTCTGGACCTCTCAGCAGCTTTCGATACAATAGATCATGGCATTCTCCTGGATCGCCTTGTTAGGAGTGGGTTAGGAATCGGAGGCACTGCGCTCCAGTGGTTCCGGTCCTTCTTCTCGGGCAGGTCCCAGAGGGTGCGGCTTGGGGACAGCTGCTCCAGCAGAAAGGAGCTTACTTGTGGTGTTCCACAGGGTGCCATCCTGTTCCCGATGCTGTTTAACATCTATATGAAGCCGCTGGGTGAGATTATTCAGAGTTATGGGGCTGGGTGTTATCAGTACGCTGATGACACCCAGATCTATTTCTCCTTGTCCCGATCGTCGGCCTCAAATTCCAGTGGCATCTCTCCTCTTAATGACTGTCTTAAAGCAGTAATGGGCTGGATGATGAAAAACAGATTGAGACTAAATCCGGACAAAACGGAGGTGCTCAAGGTAGCGGCCCCGAAACCAGGAGTTGGGTTGCAACCGCCAATCCTGGATAGGGTCACACTCTCCGTTAAGGACTGTGTTCGCAGTCTGGGGGTGCTCCTTGATCCATCACTTCATATGACGAGTCAAGTGAATGCAACGGTCAGGAGCGCTTGTTATCAGCTTCGGCTGATATGCCAGCTGCGCCCTTTCCTGGAAGTAAGGGACCTTGAGACTGTGGTGCACGCACTGGTAACCTCTCGTCTAGATTTTTGCAATGCGCTCTACATGGGGCTACCCTCGTGCTTGGTCCAGAAACTTCAGTTGGTACAAAATATGGCAGCCAGAGTGGTCCCAGGAACATCTCGGAGAGATCATATAACTCCAGTATTAAAATCTCTCCACTGGCTGTCTATCAGTTTCCGGGCCCAGTATAAGGTGTTGGTTAAAGCCTTTAAAGCCCTAAATGGCTTGGGTCCAACTTATCTCTGAAACCGCCTCCTCCCATACAATCCTCCCCATGCACTCCGGTCCTCTGGGAGGAATCTGCTTCAGCGACAAAAATCTAGGCTGTCTGCAACCTCCCAGAGGGCCTTTTCGGTAATTGACCCCAATTTATGGAATGGCCTGCTGAATGAGATCCGTCAGTTGACAAGCTTGAGTAGCTTTTAAAAAGCACTAAAGACGGATCTCTTTCACCAGGCCTTTCCTGATTAGATCCTGGCCTCAGGATCTCAGTCTCCTGGCTTTGTAAAATTATGTATATATTTGTTTTTAATGTGTTTTTAGTTAGAAGGTTTTAGTTTTATAGTGTTTAATGTCTTTTCATGGGGGAGGGTGGTGGTGGTGGTGTTTTTAGTCATTATTATAATGTTTTAATTGTTGGAAGCCGCCCGGATTGTTTTTAGTGGAGGGGCGGGGTATAAATAAATTTTATTATATTGTTATTATTAAAATCATAAGCAACCCAAACAATGTGGGACAAACTTCCTAGGTCTTTATACAGCTGAAAGCCCTACAACAGCTCTACAATGCAAATCTGCATCATCACCATTACCACCAACCAATATGGGTGACTGAAGAGGAGAGAGAGTGTGGCTTGTTAAAGAAAACCTAATCTTTTCATGGCCAAGTTGACATCTGGAATGAGAGACATCCTGGTCTATAGTCACTGCATTACACTTTTGATTTCACTCACACAATGTACATGGATAGCCACTTCTGTAAAAACTCAGAACTTGAAAACTTTTTAATATTCTGTATTTTTTTCTCCATACCTTTCCTTCCAAGCTCTGTGAAAGTTGATGTAGTAATTAAGATTGCAAAAAAATTCCCCTGACACCCCCCGCCCAAACAACCCTATGTATGGGAAATTTAGCCATTTTTCAGGGACACAAAATAAACTCAAAATTAATGAAAAATTGTCTGGTGATGTTGGATGAAAGGGGTCTCTTTGTGACATCAATCACACCACACACACCATGAACCCATTTGGGAATGGCATTATGTGATGACACATGATTACACCCCACTCCCTGGGATATGATCTTCATGCATCAGATCCTGCAGAACAGCAGTGGACAATACTGCTTTTCTTGTCCTTTTCCCCATCCCCTTGTTGTCTCCAATCTAAAGGCAAATGTTTCCTTCTGAGAACTTTCAGTTTAGCACTATTAGTGTTGCATTTGTGAGCTGCAAGACCTTAATATAATCAGAAAGTGCTCCTAAATCTGCCCTAGAAATACCTCCCCAATATAGGAAAAGAAAGCAACATGATTTAGATGCCCCCTAAAATGCATAAACTAGCTTTTCTATCCGTAATACCTCAGATGTTACAAGCTGCCATGAGATTTCCCATGCAAGCACTTACTGGGTCAAATAGAGGTGATTTGTGGAGTATCAATACCCAGCATTAATATTTTAAGTTCTGCCAGATGGCAGGTTATAAACTCAAGGCCATAACAATAACAATGTGATGACTGCCATTTTAACTGTGACTCTGCTAATAGATGTTTTTAAAAGCTGCATGTTTGGCAAGAAATGAAAAGTTTTCTTTTGAGTCTTACATTGTTTTATAGCACTTTCTTGGTGCTGATCAAGAGTCATATTATTAAACAATATTTTAATAAAGATGCACTGGATAGTCATGAAATTTATCTGTGTTTGTATAATGAACTCATTGCAGGACTCTGTAATTTATTCTGTTTATGCCTACAGTACTTTTGACTACAGACAGTTTATATAACAAGCAAAGTAGTGTTTGTGTGTATATATTTCTTATTTCTTCATGGGGTTTCCTTTTTTTTGCTACTTTTATACAGTATGTCTCTTTTTCTTGCTTTTTTTATTGAGTAGTATTTTCTCTTTTATTACAATAATAAAGTAGACACACTGTATATACAAAAGCTATTAGTGCTATATATTAAGCTGACATTCACTTTTATTATTATTAAAATGCCTTAATGGTTATTGCTGTATTTGTGAGATATATAGATTACCCTTCTAATGGTTATTCTGATATTAATAAGATCTACGCAGCAATTGTGCAATCCTTATTGCTAATTTAAGAAGATATATAGGAGACTTTTATAAGACATAAGTGTATTCAGTACTCAACTTGCTCACAGAACCAGCTGTTACCATGCATAAAGCAACACATGTTGGGAGAAAGCTGCATATGCATAATGCTGATAGAGATGTTTTATGAATGTAACAGCGTTGTGGGTTCTTCAATTAAATATACTGTACCCACATACTGATGACTTCCTGAAAGTACAGTCAATGGATGGCATACTGGGCCCGTTCACTCAACTCAGTTTCATGTTGATTGGACAATTTGGTGGTTTTACAAGTAATGCAAATCATTCAGTAAATTGGTGTGTGTGTGTGTGTGGGGGAAGTTATCAGTCTGACTCTCATGGTGGAACTGCAACATTAGAGGGGAAAGAAGACCAATTTATCCAAAGTCCAATTTGAAAGGAAGAATCACTGCTATGGGACCTTTGATTTCAAAGGGGGAAAAAATGGAGAGTGTTGATTGTATATTTGCCCATCCAATCAGAAGAGACAGACACACAAATGTATGCATAAACTAAGGGCCACTTTATTAACTATTTAACTTGATCTACAGGAGGGCTTCATAGCACTGCATATGATGAAGTGGGTTTATATTTATATCCTCTTCTGTATTTCAAGGGTATGCAACCATAGACACCAGAGAAAAGAAAATTATCATAGCTTGCCCTCAGCCAGTCCATTTCCATAAGGTCTACAAATGCTCATTGGGGTTCAGAAGTATTCTGTCCTTTAGTATCAATAGCTGAGAGAGCAGAATGTATAGCAGACATCCCTGTGTTAGGGTTTGATTCATCAGACCCACCAGCTCTTTGCTCTTAGGCAGACAAGTAAGACAACATGTCAGCAGTAATATACTCATTTTTCATCAGAGGCATTAAATGTATTGCTATCATTATGTCTCTTTAGAAGAACTTGATCTAGTATCATCTTGTGTTCTAAAGTCTGCAATCTAGATAAGATTGCCCCCAGTATATTCCTAAATTACAATAGCACCTCTATATCCATGGGGGATAGGTTCTGGGGCCCCCTGTGGATACTGAAATCTGCAGATAACAGTGAATGCCAGACTTCCATCCCCCCATCCATCCCCCACTACCTCCACCACACCACCGAAATCCCCCCATGGGGAAAGGAGAAGGGAGGCGAGGTCTCCTCCTCCCTCCCTCCCCCGTTTACTCACCACCACCACCTTTGCCACTGCCACCGGAAGCTCCCTGGGGAAGAGAGAAGGGAGGCAAGCTTTCCTCCTCACTCACTCCTCTGTCTACCCCCTGTCACCTCTGTTGCACTGCCAGAACCCCCTGTGGGGAAGAGATAAGGGAGGTAAGCTCTCCTCCTCACTTCCTCCCTTCCCATCCTACCACCGCCATCTCCACAGCTGCCACTGGAAGCCCCATGGGGAAGGTAGAAGAGAGGTGAGCTCTCCACCTCCCTCTCTCTCCCTTCCACCCCCCTTGCCATCACCATCTGTGGTTAACTGAATCAGTGGATGGCAAATCAGCAGATATGGGGGTGCTACTATACCTTTTGTATAACATAGTGTAGGAAGGTGTTTGTGCCCTACTTGGCCTAGAAGGCTGTTTGGCAGTCCTTTCCCCTTGCCTCTTCTTTGGTCTGATTTTAAAATGAATCTAATCCTACTCTGTTCAAATTTCTTGACAACTTAAATAATATATTATATACATTCATGTGTGATTGAATGTGTATTTTTTCAAGTGTGTTATGAAATACTTCAATCAGAGGTTAACAATTCAACTGAATTGTTAGCTATAATAGTTATTTATGTTGTTGTTATAATTGGCTCTAATAACTCCTCTAATTAAACTTGTCATTTAAAATTAATTCATTAATTTATCAGCCTAAATCAATTAATTTAAGAAATTAATTAATTGGTATCATTAAATTAATCAATCAGTTAATCAACTTGTATTGCTAAAGTGATTAATAATTGATTAGATTTATCAAGGGATTCCCAGTAACACCTTTCCTTATAAAGATGAAATAAATAATAACTATTAAATAAATATTAAATATTAATATCATAAATATGGCTAGATTAAAGAAATATGACTGAATATATATAAACAGCTAAGTAAATGTGTATGAAATAGTTCTGAGAGACTCAATTGCTGAAGCCTTGCCACTTTATATGGCAACCATAATCACAAAATGGACGTGCTCAGTAATGGCTCAACTGTGGCTTTAAAACAACCACCTTCCAACCTGACATGACACCAACAAACAGAAAACAGTGAGCTGTTTACAAAGATCTGCTCAGCAGCAGCCTGCAATTCATGGCAAAAAAACCCCCTCAGTTATGCCAGGTGTGCTAACAGCTGCACTTCCGTGGGTGGTGCTGGGTGTCACTATTAACTGTAGACACTTCAGATCACCTCTAAAGAACAGAGAACACATGCCTTGCCAACTTGAAAAGTGGGGGGTACATTACAGTGTTCATGAGGTGTGCTTCAGAAAGGATATTGCTGCTGCCCCTGATTAAAAAACAACAACATTCAGGAAGAAAATGAAGCTTCAAAGGCCAAGCTTCAAAATAAGCCTACAATACCCTCTTAACTTGGCATCTGTTTCTGAAGCTGATCATTGGTCAAAGACAACACTAGAGGAGTGAAAAGGGTGTGTATATATATATATATATATATATATATATACCCTTTTGCTCCATTTCCCATCCTGAATGTAGTGTCACTATGCTTGTAGTCTCTCTTATTCTGAGAGGTAGAAGGCATTCCTACTTTACAGTCAATGCTGTTGGCAACAAAAAGATAAGAAAGCAAAATCATAGACAATCAGCATTAAGCTCTCAATTTCTTGCAGCTCCACCACTGCTGCTGTGTAACATTCAATGCCAGACCCTTTTCTTCCTGTGTTTGAACTGGACTGGAATATAGTTTGCCTTAGCTGTTACTCAAATTGGTGGGGTCCGTGGGGATCCAGTTGTGACACTTGAATTGTGATATTAAATTGGGGAATTAATATTAGCTCAAAGTATGTCTGCGAGGGGTTGGTTAAATTACAGAACCTTTACACCTCTGTATACCAGTAGTCATTGCAGAGTCTCTGGGTTTAAAGTAAATACAAATGGTTTTTATTGGGAAATAATAACGGAAGCATTCACATATGTGCTCACACTCACAAGAGACCATACAAGGCTAATAAAGAATAAAGGCAGAAAGATTTGGACAGAGGAATAGATTTGGGGAAATGGGCTATAATTACCGATTCAAAAAGCAGAGATTCATGCAGCAAAGAAACTCAGACTTGACTTGAGGGTGCCGTAACAGTCCAGCAGAGTGACATTATGAGAGGAACTATGCACACTGGGCACTATTTGGGGACTAATATTTATACCCAATTTTGTGTCCTGAATGGGTGTTTTGAGTGTAAGACAATACTTAGATGAGTTTCCCACAGTTAAACAATGGAAACTCTGGCTTTGTTAATTGTTGCAGATGGTTGAGATTGGTTAATGGGTTTATGGCAGTCCCCATACTGTGGGAGAGGAAAAGATTTAATGAAAGACATTTACTGTGGTTTGGTAATAATTGGTGTTCTGGTCACAGTTTGTTTTGGAGCAGGACTCACTGCTAGGAGTGTCCAAGAGGTGATTAGCATATTCTACCTTGATTACCCTAATCCTAAGGGGCTCCACTTAATTCCATCTTGGGTGTATTTGCTGGGAATTTCCAAGAGACATCTTTGTTGGGTCTGGGTGACCTTCACTTGAACCCATCTTGGTTTGCCCTGGTCTACCTAGACCTTGTGAGGATGTGCAATATTGCCATATTATGAGTTATTGGAGGGAGGGGTTGTATGGCCAGGTAACAAGCATTATGGAAGACCGTACCTGGGAATGCATGCGTATGGCTAAGATCCTGTTAGAGTGCTCCTGGGCCATAATGCTCTATAAGTGTAGTTCCTGTCACTACTGGGTCTGTGGGGTTATTGTCAGATGCAAAACACAGCTCTTTGTCACCACAATATTTCATTCATTCATTCATTCATTCATTCATTCATAGCATTTATATATTACCTCTCGACCCACTAACACTCCTCAAGTGATATACAATGGATAAAAGCAATGTTAAAAATACATTAATTGAAAAAAGAACTTTTAAAAACACACTTTTAAAAAGATGGCAAACACTCCTTAAAATAATTTTAATCCAGAGAATTAATTGCCAGCGCAATTTCAAGGACCAATGGTTGTGAAAAATAGCACCATATTAGCTGCCCACCCAAAACTCAAATGTGATGGAGGAAGCCTGATTTCTCTTGTGAGGGATTCCCACAATTGGGTTGCTGCTACACAGAAAGCTCTGCCATGTGCCTCCCACAGCCAATAGTGGGCAGATGTCTCCCACCATCCATCTGCAGTTGGGCAGCTGTGAAACCATCAGATGTGTAATGGTTCTACATCTCTCCTAGCTGCCAAACTAGCTGCAACGGGACTGTACCTGGGAGGACCTGTCCACTGATTGGCTGTGGGGTACACCTTGGTGCTGGAGAGCTCGGGTTGCCTGGAGGGTCAGCATGCAAGGAATGACTGAATACCTCCTTCCACAATGGCCCATTCCAGTCAACAATTCCCTCCCTTAACTATTTTTTAAAATGGCATTACTCCATATTGCTTTTAATTGAATATTTTATTTTTGTAGTGTACAGTGTTTGGGTTATTTTAAATGTTGTTTTAATGAGCTGTATTGCTATGAATTTTCTTCTCATTAACTGTCTGGGCAAAGCTGTTAACTTGAAAGCTCCACACATGTTACAAAATTTTGTTTCTCCTGTGCCCCTCTGCACAAAAGGGGGGGGGCATGCTGGCAGCTTGCTCTTCCTGCTCCTCCCTCCCATCTGGTCTTGTAGCTTCTTTGTACCACTCATAGTCACCTGCTATGGAGTAAAGCATTCCAGTGAGGACATCAGGAAGGATCAATGAGTGGGACAACAAAGAAAAGAAAAAATATTATATTCCATATTCTTGCCTAGAAAATGCCCTCAAAATTACATTAAATTTTATTTAGAAAATAGTTTTAATTACCCTTGTTTATTAATTTTTTGAAATTTATCTTAATATAACTAATATTGATGTCTTGGCTCTTTTCTCTGGCCTGAAGCAATGCCCAAAGCAGAAACTACAATACAAATCTGGCAGCATTAGTTGTTCTATCACTGAATCCTACCTAGAAGAAAAAAAGAATTGAGAGGCACTTTAGAACAGACCCATACTGGTGTTCCAGGGACAGATGGGGAAGCTAATCCATATATTAAAACACTCCACTCTCTCTACCCATTTGTGATTCAACACCCCATTCTGCCCAGCTACAAGGTTTGTGTAGTATTCTTGATGCCCCAGCTGCCCTGCTGCATTATCAAACTTGCCAGGCAACTGCTAGTTAGTCATTCAACCTTTCAGATAAAAGAGGCAATCCAAGTCCACAGCAGTGGTGGTTGAAATATCACATTTTTAGAAGATTTTACCATATGAAATAGGAAACTCCACATTCCCTGAAGCCGTGGAAATGGCTGGAGGTATTCATAGCAGCAAGGCCCCATGGTAAGTTCTTTCAAATATTGCAGAAGTAAAGCAATAAGGTGCCATAAGAAGGGTGTTTTTATGGCAAAACTAAGATGCCCCCCTCCCCCACACACATTTTGGAAGTGCATTTAGAACTGAGGTACAAAGCATCCCCTTCTTACTGACCAGAGAAACACATACATCTTTTGCAGCCAAGAGGATCAACATTTCCATGAGGAAGTTACCAGTTAGAAATATATCTCACAAGCAAATACAGCAAATAACAGAAGTATAGGAATGGGGAGGGAGTAACCAAATAGAATTATATAAGTAATCAATATGAATCCCTCTACTGCCAGCTAATAAAGTGGCACAGCAGCCAGGATTAAGCTTTCAAGCCAGACTTCTACAAGTCCCAGAAGCCTCTGACACTTTATGTAATTGGTCACAGAGTGGCTGTTTATTGGAGCAGCATCACTACATTGTGCTAGCTACTGAGAGATCTAACAGCTCTGGGATAATGTCATGCCTAGTGCAAATACACAGGCCAATAATGTTATTAAGTTAACTGGATGTTCTGGGAGCAACAGAGGAACCAACTTTGACCTACTATATTCAGCATTTACTGTTTTATCCCCCTGTTTCCACACCACAAACCCACTTTTCCTATCTGGTTACAATATGGGCAGCTCTAAATAATCTAAGAAAGCATTTAGAACCCTGTAACAGTAGCCAACTATCTGTAAAATGTAAGTTCCAAATAAAGGGATGGCTATTGGTAGTCCCAGAGGCAATCAGTGGCTCTGTGGCTATGGGGGCTAAAGTCCCATTGGCTTGTTACATGAGCTGTCCACATCCTCCAAAGTTATGGAAATAGTTGGAGTTATTCACAGCACCAAGGTGCTGAACCCAAAAGTAGTTCCTGTAAACTCAGCATGGATTCTGTCCTAAATCAATGGAGCCACTATATGTTTCTGGTAGTTCTATAAGTATTAAATATAGTACCCATCCCATCCCACCACAGTGGTTCTTATTGTTGTTGAATTTTCTCTGGACGTGATGTCATCCACATAAAAGAATGGAGAAATGGTCAGGGGTGCAACATTAACAGTGTCAGGATCGATTCCCTGCCAAAAGTTCTGGTCCCATCTATATGAGAGGGGCAAATATGAACACATCTGAAAAAGCAGGCATTCGCAATGATGTGACCTATCTAAACAGTCAAAAGAGCCCTCCTAAATTCCTCATGATCCCCTAGCCAAGATGGCAGCTGCAAGTGATTTACTTGTGATCTTAAATCTGCTGCTGCCAATTTCATTTTTTAAAAAAGTTTCCCATGGTGTGCACATGTGATAGTTTGTATTTATAAAAAAAGAAAAAGGAAAAGAAAGAGTATAAGATTGCCGTTTGATCAACTTACCAGACCATCTGTCCAAGAATGCTAGATATCGGCAAAGTATAAACAGCAAAATCTGGGAAAGTAGCCAACTGTTAATTAGTACACAAGAATGGAATATAAGTCCTGCAAAGATTTAGTCCAGTAACACAGCCCCAAAAGTCAGGGGCTTACGGTAGTCAGCGTGGATCTAAAACAAGTCCGTGGGTTGACAGGATCAGGCAGCAGAGTAGTCAGGAACAGTTCAAGGTCTAAGCACGAGTCAAGGCAACAGTGAGTCAACAGGAAGCTTTCTCCAGGAAGATCAGTTGCTCTCTGACAAAGCCTCCACATTTTCCCAAAGCATATACATAGCAATCAAGGCTTTGCCAGGTGCTTCTTGATGAGCAGGTTTTTCTCATAAAGTCTCAGCAATCTCCTTCAAGCTTCCTTTTCAGATCGCTGCTGGCTGTATTATGGTGGATGTAAGTTCATCTCTTCTCCATCATCCATCTCTGAATTGGCAGGGCTCTCTGCTGGGACTGGTACCAACCCACTAGGACCAGACTCTTCCTTTTCTCAAGCCTCCACATTGGCAGGGTTCCCTGCTGGCACAGGTATAGATAAATCTGTGCCAGGGTCCCTAGGGCCATTCCCTGCCATGTCCTCCTCCTCCTCTGATTCCATACCCTCATCAGACTCATGGGGAATGACTTCACTTAACTGAAAATCCAACACGGTGGTAGCAGGTGCTTTCCCTTTTTGCTAGCCCAGTCCTGCATGCTCATCCAGCCAATCAGATTACACTATCTGTTTGTATCTGTGCAAATGTGATCATCCAAACAATTGCACATTCACATGTCATATGGAGCTTTTTGAAAAATCCAGACGAAGCCCTGGACGCTACCCACATGGACTTTGTGGTGGATTTTGCTTCCCCCTTCCTAATGACACATATTTGTGTGAATGTCCATACGAACTCATCACTTTCTGTTCATATGCCTTTCATATTTTTGCCGTATAGACAAGCCCTCTGTATCAAGTTATTGTGTGCTTTCACGTTTTTGCATACTGTAACACTGGAACAAGTTGGTGTACTGAGACAAGGGAGGATGATGTCTGCTGGGAGAAAGGCTGGCTGGCCTTGCACCTGTAGGAACTATGGGAAACAATGGGTGGAGCCCAGGCTGGGTGAGAATGGGGAATGTAGATGATGGGTAACCAATGAGGAAATTGCCTGCCAGATTTGGCTGATTGTAAAGTACTTTTTATTTTACTGCTTCTCCTATGAACTTCATTCAAAGCAAAAATTTTGTATAGTTCACTCTTTAGACTACTGTAGCAATAAAGCATCCTGTTTAACTCTGAAGCTGCTGGTTACTGAGTCTGAAGAAGCTAGTACACGACACACAGACAGTGAATTTCAAAGGACAGCAATATTCTCCCAACCCCAGCACAACATGATGTTTTAGATAAAGCATACACTCTAAATGTATTCTGGTTTAACACTCAGTCTAAGAATGGTCTATAATATCAAATTAATCACCTCAAACATTGTTGGCTTAAATCCAGTTGTTAGTCTCAACTAGTGTAAAACCATTAAATCAATGGAACTTACATAAAACATTAGACTTGTCTAGTTTCCACTTATTCAATAGGACTCTCCAAGGGCCGGTTTACACAGCAGATTTATTGCGGCAACTTGCGGTTTAATTATTTTCCGCAACTGTGCCAGTCAGGTTTTTTTTCTAATTATGTCGCTTTGCAGTTCCGACTAGAATAAGTGTGGGGGGTGTGGCTCTGTGTGTCTCTGTAAATCTGCCTGTAAATTAACTCAATCCATAAAGCAGAAGGAGAGTAATCTCTCTGCTAAATGCCATAGATCCTATTTCCCCCTCCCTCCTTCCCCCAAGCAGAGAGAGAAAATAGCAGTTCGTCTTGCTACAGCCCTTTGTGAAATGGTTTCTCTCCCTCCCTCCCCCCCCCCCGTGCACAGGATAAAAATGACGAACCTTTACATACTTTCAAAACAGCAGAGTATTAGAAGGAATGCTCCAGGAATGAAAGAAGTTGGGAATCCTTTCCCCCCCCCCAACTGGCTCGCAAACTAGCAGACAGGATTTTTGCAAGTTTCCTTTCTAATGGCTACTGTCTTTGCCTCCTCCCTGCCCCTCTTTTAAGCCCACCCCTGCATCATCAACCAATCACAATGCAGCTGTGCTTTAACCCTTAGCGGAATGCTAGTTTACACTGCAAATAAAGCACTACATTGCAAATATTCCTGCATAAATAGCGACATGCCCTGCCACGCTATATTTGGGTGTTTTACCTTCCCCCCTTCTGAATGAGGCGATTCTGTGCTGCGATCCATGGGAACTATGAGCTATCTTAGCGGTATATTTAGGGGAATATTTGCCCGTGTAAACGACCCCCCAGTTTTGCCTAACAGTTGCAGTTAGGCCATTGTAAACCTGTGTGATATATACACACATTAAGAACACTTAAGAGACATAAAGGGTGAATAAAAAAAAAACTAATGGGGCTGGCAAAGCTGTTAAAAAATCTACACATATACCCCCACTACAAGTGACTCTTTCAGACTAACCTACCTCACAAGGTTGGTGTGATGATAAAATAGTGACAAGGAGAACTATATATGCCCCTTTCATTCATGGGGGGATAGAAGAATGAATATAAATAAAATAAAACTGATATTCCAGATCTCCTTTTTGACATCCAGCTCAGCAAGAAAAATCAATTCTGAATGTCCTTGATTTTGGGGAATACTTTGTGTTTACTTGGTGGCACTTAGGTGATTTGTTTTGTTTTTTGAAGGGTGTGTGTGGGAGAAGCATGTTCCCATCCCCCAGTACCCACACAGAAGCTTCCTGCTGCTTTGGAGTCCTTGACCAAAATTCAGCTCCTAATCTCAAATAGAATAGATCCATTGAATCAATAGGATTAAACTGTGTTGACTTAATGATCAAATTTGATTAATTGGCTCTACTTTTTTTTTTTTAACTTTTAGTTGAATTTAGTCTCCGCGCAATAATTCTGTACAGCATTTCTAATTTTCATATGGCATTTCTGGTACCTCAAAAACTATTGCACAATTAATCTTTCCCCCCATGAATGTATAAAATATAAATAACTTATATTAGAGTAGTCCTTCACAACTAGTGTGGAAATGTTTGCAAGTTGTAATGAAGCACATGGAATTATAAATGCTTGATCATTTTACCAAACAAATGTAAAACCAGCTGTAATTGATATATATCATTCATGCAACCTATATACACACACGCATATTGCTTGCATGAATGATATATTTCAATTACACCCAGTTTTACATTTTACACACACACACACACACACAGTATAATGTGTACACACAGAGACACATGTTCTGACAAATGATGTGAAAACTGGCAGTTGAATTTCTCAGCAGTACTGACAACACAGTCTTTTACATATCTTTGTAGTGAAAATGTCCTTCCCTCTGCTTCTTTTGTGTTTCATGTGTTCAACACCTGAAGCTTTAATTCTAAAATGTCTGGCTAATAACAATAGGCATATCTCTCCTTTTGAACTGAAGGTGTATTCTACTATTGGAACTGTATACAGTGGGCCCACCATATCCATGGGCTCTGGATCCAGGGATTTAACCAACCGCAGATTCAAAATATTCAACAACAACAACAACAGAGGAGAGCTAATAAAGTGAGCACCTTTACATATGGTGGGAGAAGAAAGGAACCCAAAGTGACCTTGCCTCATGACTCTCCTACTCACCTCCACAGCCTGGCCGAACTCTAGGTTGAAGCCCACCATGCACAAGCAGTTTAACCAGGCTGAGAAATGGTCCCAGGGCAGCAGCAACACAGGCAGCAGCAAGACCCAACCACCAGGTGTGCATTCTTCACTTTCCCCTGCCACTGGGGAGCCTGCCCACTTTCCTCTTCCAAGGAGCTTCTGCAGGGATGTGATGATTGGCGGTGGTGCTCATGCTCATTCATTCATGAACAAATGAGTGGAAGTGCCACCACTGCTGCCAGTCACCTTGCCCTTTGTGAAGCTGCTTGCCACCCTGTGATTGGTGGCAGTGGCAGCACTCCCACTCATTCATTTGCAAACGAATGAGTAGGAGTGCCTCCTCTATCACCAATCGCCATGTCCCTGTGGAAGTTGCCCAAAGGTGGAAGCAGGTGGCTGATGGGATCCCTGGAGATGGCCTGAAGAATGTTTCCCTGGTGGCTGGGTCTTGCCCACTGACAGTACTGCTGCCCTGTGCCATTTTGTATTTAAGGTACATCAACATCCACATTTTTTTGTAACTATACAGTTTCCTGAAACCAAATTCCCATGGATATCAAGGGCTCACTGCAGTCATGATGAGTTAGGGTGCAAGGCAGGTTGACAGCTTTGCTCTGTGTAAAATACACATACCTCTTCTGGGTGATTTTTATCACCCATTTGAGAAAAGGTAAAAGATTGTTCTTGAGGGGAAAAGTGTCTGAGGAAAAATAAATGTGTACCCATTGGCAAGAGAACCAAACCTCCCTTCACTCACTAAAATCCAGTTGTGTGCTATTGAGTAGATGAGACAGGATGGGGATGGGATGTAGAGGCATAGGAACATGCACATCTGTGGAACATGCATGTTCAGTGGAACATGCACATCTGAATTCACATTCCATTGAAAATAACAAATGGGCAATGTCCTCATTCAACTGTAGGGGGTCATTCATGTTCACTTTCAATGGGAAACACATTTAGGTTTTTCATGGATGCTTCACCCCCCCCCCGATCCCATAGTCACCCAAACAGCATGTGTGCACATCGTGTGCAATCCACCCTCAAAGTGGGATGGCAAAACCATGCTAAACATTAATTATTATCTTAAAGATAACTAATTCGCCAACTCTTCTCCTAACCCAAAGGTGATTACAACAAATACCACATAACAATATATTATAGATATTAATACAGATGGTAATTCAAAACAAAAAGGATGAGGAGCATTAGAGAAAGGAAGTTGCCATGTAAAACAAAAATGCTGTATCATACTGCTTTTCCAGTTTCATAATATGGAAAACTCAACTCCTCACCTGATACTATTATTCCATACAATTTTCTAGCCTACCAATATCAGCCATTTCTGCTTACAAGGACAGGGTAATGCCAAGCATAATGGTGCCAGGTTGAGCAATCATTAGAAAGGGAAACTGGAGTTTAATATGCTTCTGCTCTGAGTGGTCAGTTGGGTAGCAAAGAAAATTGCCAGGCTAGAGGATTTCCTGAGCAACCATTTTCTGGTTTCTTTTGCTGACCTGGGTCCCCAAATGTGCCCAGGTAAAGAGCCCCTCATCAGGAACTATCATTTACCTCTGAGAGAATTGTCTGTCAAGCTCTAAGTGACAAGTGAATGACACTGGCAGTAACCTATGCATACCTAGGTGTGCTTGGTCCCAGAGAATTAAACTGAGTTAAATATGAGACAAATAAAACTTGTTCTATTATAATGCTCACCTCATATTTGAAGCCAGCAACACGAGCAGCCAAAACTCACATTTGGAGGAGGAAAGAGATAAGGAGTGGATCAAAAATGGAGGAGGGAAAATGACAACTTCTCTCAATGTCATTTCACAGTAGAAAATAAGTGGGAAGGTATGACTGACATGCTGCAGACAGAATATGTAGTTTTACATGTAAGAGCACTACTATGCATTTTGATTCAGAGATTCCACTTTCAATCAGTGGTGTTTACTTTCAGATAAATGTGCATCAGACCATACCTTGGAAAGAGCAGTTCCATCAGACCTGTTGCCATGGGGTTTCCCCCTATTGCTCTTTCCATTCTGTGTCATTTCTTGCAGACATTTTTAATAGGGAGGAAAACCATTGTATTTCTGTGTATATTTTCCTAAAGGGCACATTAATGGATGAATAACCCCTATGACTAAAGTTTGTTTCTATGCATTTTAGATGTGTAGTTTTTCTATGGATTTTTCAAACAGATGTATTATTGAACAGATTTTATTTCTTTTGCAGAAGTAATTATACACCTGGAAACAAATGGATTTCTACATACAAATTGTATACTCCCCATTCATTCATGAACATAGGGGTGAAGATTAGGTGAATTCACTTTAGAAACCCACTAAAAACCTTAAGATATTGTTCCCCCTACAGAACTCTAACCAGAGCCTTAATATAGATCTCTCTCTCTCTCTCTCTCTCTCTCTCTCTCTCTCTCTCTCCCTGGCTTTTCTTTGCAAATGAAGATTCAGGAAGGACTCATCCTGCGCTTTCTGCAAGTGTGCTGATGACTAAAAGGCCAATCCGAGATAAACAAGTCCAGTTGAAGAAAGCACAGCAGAAGGTCTCCTTGGGTGATGTTTCCGGGTTGTGATTCTTTCTGCATTGTTGTTTCTTTTCAAGACTTGTTCGGCATGAGTTCTCAAATAAGGCTACAGCATTGTGGATAGTGTGTCTCCATGCCTCCTGATATGAGGCCAGGGCGGACCATTGTTGGTGATCAATTTGGCCGAGCCTGAGATGTTGTTTCAGGGAGTCCTTGTATCATTTTTTTGGAGCACCCCTCTTACACTGACCGGTGGAATAATAGTTTTTGAGAATACCAGAAAGTCTCTTTTAACAAGTGGAAGGTACGGCCAAATTTCCTTCTTTAATCTCTATTTATGTATCCTCCATTATATGTGTTGCAAAACAATCTCTCATTGAGATAAAAGATACAGAATATTAAGGAAGGAAGGAAGGAAGGAAGGAAGGAAGGAAGGAAGGAAGGAAGTTGGTTAGTTTATGATTCCTTTCATGGTACAAAGATCAAATGTGGAAAGCTTAACAGAATACTAAAGCTTGACACAAGCAGAGTGTGTTGCTAAGCTTCCATAAATGGAAGATTAATGTTAGGTCTTCAGAAGTGCAAGATAGCTCATACCAATCATTTGGGAATATACAACAAATTTCATCAAAAGGTAGAACCCGCTTTAATTCATTCTGGCTCAAGAAAGGATTAAGCATCAAACAAAGAACACATTGCAAATGCATGTATGTCTTTCTTAGCACAGTTGATTCAGCTGGCATGTTTTGAAAGCTGTTTATCAAGGACCATGATCTTTTTGAGAACATATATTTTTATCTCAACCACCCCCACCCCCCAAAAACACAGCATTTCATCTGTATGATTATGGAGAAAAGGAAAATATGAAAACTTAGATCTGTAAACATGCAGAAAAATGAGGGTATGTTTGCTCATTTTCCCTTTTCTATGAAGCCTGTGGCTTCAGCTCTTCTTCATTATTTTCAACTGAAGGAAATATTCAAGTAGTGATACCCTATATGCTTTTGCAAAAATCAACCCTGCTGCTGAGAAAGAGTCTTGTGGCACCACAATACACAATGGATGTATTGTGACATGGATAATCTTTGATCATAAATCTATTTCAGTAAACCTGCGCCAGAAATTTGCATCTGGCCAACTTGAGAGGACAAGGCTTTCTGAAGCAGCAGCAGTGTAGCTAAGACCAGATGACTGGAGGGACATTTTGATTGGGTCCTTCTGATCTTTACTGGGTTGCATTGTAGTCATTTCTTGGATTCAGAAGTGGAGTCAACTCTGAGCAATCATGTACACTATTTTCTATTTTAAGGTGCCTGTCCAAAACAGCTCTGAAACAATGAATTTTGGGCCAAAAATTGAATTTATACATATGTGTGTGTACGTGCACATGTGTGTACTGTTACCTATCCTGCTAGCACCCATCTTGGAATATCACATAATTGGTGGTATTTAATAATTTGGCTTGATGTGGTCTTCCATGTGGTTAGCAAGTAAACGAGGGTTCCCCAGATACCAAGGCTGGAGTCATGTATAACCAAGGGAGGGGCTTTGGAAATTCCTCAAACAGGTAATACACAGGTTGGAGTTAACACCTGGAGATGAGTAATCCACTAATCCATTTAAAATAACAGAGTCCTCAGTGGTTGGAAAAATGTTTTTTCTCTTCCCTTCTCCCCAACAATAGACATCACCTAATTCTATTCAATTCCAAATATATTGCCAATTAATGATGGTTACTCTTCTGGGGAACCCTTTGTTTAGTCCTGGGAAACTGTGAGAGACATTTGGACTGTATTCTGGGCTCTTATCTGTGTGCCTTCTTGCCTGTATTGCTGCTTCTTCAAAAAACAGAATCTTGCTTGTTCTGAACCTTATCTGGCTCCCCTTAATTAACTTTGCTATCACTGGGAGCTGGCTGCTTTCCTAGATCTTTTTTATCCTGTTGCTGGCATTTTGGGCTGCTTTCCCAGACATCACCCATGTGTTCACAGGCCTCCTGCTTTCTGACTCCATGTCAGTTTGTGTCACCATTGTGCCTTCTGGACCTCCGCTCTGTAAGTTTACATCACAATCTCAGCTCTCCAGGATCAGTATAGTATAACCCACAATCCCTTACTCTATTCCTCTATCCAAATACTTCCTAATATTTTTGATAGCCTTGTAAGATTGCTCGAAGCCTGAGTGCATGAATGCTGTTAAGACTAATTTCCAATAAAGATTATTTAATTATACATTCTGGCTTGGAGTCTCCTCAGCAATTACTGGTATATGGAGGTCAAAAGAGCCTGCCATTACCTGGCCTCTTGCTGCCATTTTGAGCTAATTAAATAGTCCCCATATTAAGATTCAGACACTAGTGGGATCTTCACAGACCTAACACAATTCAGGTAACAGTATGTATATACAAACTGGGGAGAGGAAAAGTTGGTGGGGGGGGTGGGCTATGAGATGCATAATTCCTATACTAGTATATGATTTCTCTGCCAGGTTGAGATCACATGATTTACCAGCTCAAGAGCTCTGCCACCTGAGGTAGGCAGTTTAGTCTGCTTAATACAAGGACCAGCCTCAGTATATTTTAGGAATGTAGATCTCACCCCCAAGAATCATAAACATCAAAAGTTTTCTCCATATTCGGGCAAGATTATAAATGTTTTTACATTTTGTGACAATACAGTGCTCCATATTTTCAGACGTCATATTGCAGACATGTTTGGATAAGAACATTGACATTGTACAAAATATTATCTTGTACAAACCCCAATATTTTCTGTGCAAAAATATAGCTTTTTACAAAATTATTTTCACAAGATAGTCAAAAGGCAAAGACAAATATCCTGGGATTAGCCAATTTTTCTCAACTGCCCCCCCCCATCCTTTCACATTGAGGGAAAACAATAGGTGAATATTTCTTACATTCTCTCTGCATATTGTGTAACTGCATTTACTCCCATTTGTGGCTTATTGTTTTCCTCCATTTTGTCTTCCTGCCAGTCTAGATTCTGATGATAATCTTTAAAAAGGGATACTTTTAGTTTCTAATGTTAATCTTATGAATAGGAGAGGGAATGCATTTGGTTTGCATTTTAAAGATAACCACCCTAACACACACTTCCAAGAGTACTAGGCGGTTCAGAATGCAACTCACTTTTAATGGTAGTTTATGTAATTTTAAACTGTAGTATGGCCCAAGGTGGGATATTAATAATGGTCAATATCCTACATCACATTCATAACTACATAAACATAGCTCCAAAGGACCTAAGGAATCAACCTCCAAATCCCACCTTAAACTCCAAAGAACTGTTCCAAGTGATAGAGATCTGTGGCATAGTCATATGGGATGTTTCAAGATGCTGTAGCCAGCCCTCTCTAGGCCCTGAACCTCATTGTACTGTGACTCAATGGTACAATGGGGCTGGCTGCATCATGCTGAAACACTTAGTAGACTGCACGACAGACCTTCATCACTCACAGCAGCTCTCTAGAGTTTATGGTAGGATTGGGGGGGGGGAGCATGTATGATTATGGCAACAGTGCCACAGTTGTGAATATGCAGCATAGCTGAATATGGAACAGTCACAGATTCATAACTCTAGGTTATGAATTCGTAACTTGATTACAGGATGCTAGCCAGTTTAATTAAATAAATAAATGGTGCAGGATGCACACTTCTAAATTTTGCTAGGTTGTTTCTCAGTTCCAACACTGCATATAAAATTGCAAATATTAGGGAAAACTGCATACAGAAGGCAGAATTGTGTACAAAAATTAATGAAAATTTCAGAGCCCGGAAAGAAAATACAATCTAAAGTGGAAACTGGATAATGAACCTTGGATTAGGAAAATGCAAAATTGATACCAACGATAAACAAAAAGTTTCTGCCATCCCAAGTCACACTGATGTGACAGTACACTTGTGGATCTGAGTACACTTCTTTATAAAACAGGGACGTGTAAATGCCAAAGGTCTGCCAGCCACCTTTTTCTTACTGCAACACTGTGCTGACTGAAAGTCCACTTCTGTTTTGGGAAAAAATCCCAACCTTTTTTTTTTATGATAAAAGGAGGTTGCAATCTATTCAAGATAAGCTGCCATTCCTGAAGATTCATGGGAGAGGTAAATCAGTCATAGGAGGGGAGAATAAGAGCGGTCTGGAAAATTGGGGTAGGGTTAGAATCAGAGACTAGGAAGAGACCACGAGGGCCCTGCAGTCCAACTCCCTGCCATGCAGGAATACACAATCAAGGCACTCCCCAAAGATGGCCATTCAGCCTCTCCTTAAAAGCCTCCGAAGAATGATATTCCATCACACTCTGAGACAGCCTATTCCATAGCTCTTACCATTAGGAAGTTTTTCCTCATGTTTAAGTGGAATATATTTTCCTGTTGAATCCATTGTTCCATGTCCTACTCTCTGGAGAAGCAGAAAACAAGCTTGCTCCATCTTCAATATGATGTCCTTTCAAATATTTAAACATGGCTATCATGCCACCTTGACTTTCTCTTCTCTAAACATGCCCACCTCCCTAGACCGCTCCTCATAGGACATGGCTTCCAGACCTTTCATCATTTTGGTCTCCTTCCTCTGGACACATTCCATCTTTTTAATATCCTCCTTGAATTGTGGTGCCCAGAACTGCACACAGTATTCCAGGTGAGGTCTGACCAAAGCAGAATAGAGTGGCACTATTACTTCCCTCGATCTAGACGCTATACTCCTATTGATGCAGTCTAGAATTGTATTGACTCTTTTAGATGCCACATCACGCTGTTCACTCATGTTCAGTTTGTGGTCTGCTAGAACTCCTAGATCCCTTTCACATGTACTGTTGTCAAGCCAGGTTTCACCCATCCTATACCTGTGCATTTATTTATTTTTCTGCCTTAGTGTAGTTCTCTACATTTCTCCCTGTCAAAATTCACTTGTTAGTTCTGGCCCAGCACTCTAATCTGTTAAGGTAATTTTGAATTCTGATCTTGTCCTCCTATTTTGTTTCATCTGCATCAAAGGCATCAAAAGCACCCTTGAGCCCATACTTGGCCAAAGAACCACACTTTGCCCACCCTTGGCAAAAAATAAACAAATCTTATTGTCACATTCTGACTGCAAAAGGTGAATAGTGTACAGTTGAATTTGAAATGGGCCTGTTATATAATAAAATATTGCCTTTATCTCTCCATTGAAATATACTCTAAAACAAAGTAAGCTTAATGACCTGCTTCAGCACCCATGCTTGGACAAATATATAAATTAATATTTTAACTAAATGGATTACAAATCTTCTTTTCTTTTTTTAAAATACAATCCACTAATTGAAGACATTCATTTACCTTAGGTTATACATTTTGTTTGGTAACAAAAGCCTCTAAACATGCTTGGCCTTTTCTCTCTATTTTTCCTCTTTTCTTTTCATTGGCTGTACATCAGCATGACTTGCATGTTTTGCTATTATTATATATGCTTTGGAAAAATGAGGGTGAGTCAGATTTATGAAAACATATATCGATCCAAAATGATGAAATATGACATAGAAAACAGTAGGGAAAGACCATTTTATGGGGAAATATTGATTAAAAATAACCAAAGAGAAGAAAGTGGGGGGATGAAAAATGTTCTCAGCTTCTGAATCAGCCTGGATACAGACTTTTTTAAAAAATTCTAATCCTCTATATATCTAAAATCAAGCAATAAATAAATGAATAAATAAATAATTTTTAGATACTCCTCCCAATATAGAGCCCTCACCTTACTCTAGCTTCAGTGGTAAGCTGGCAAACACCATGAGCTGATCAGAGGCCTTCAGCATGATGGAAGTAGGCAATAGACTGGTTGAATTCTGTAGTTGCTGGTCCATAAATTAATCAATGTGATTTAATTTAATTTAATTTATATTCTACCTTTCTCCCAGCATAGAATTTAAGGTAGTTGACAAGCTTTTCAAACAAAGTACAACTATTTTTTTAAATCTTTGTGGACCCAGCCCAGACCTTCCCCTCTCCTCCCTTGTGAACAAATACACAGACATGAAATATCTTCACAAATTATATTGAGTACATAAATGAATAACATATGGAAAGATATAGTAAGATTTATATTTGGCAATAAAAGGCCACAACTTTGGTAATAGCTGTAAATGGTTGGCACAAATCGCATGGGTCCGGATCCTTCATCAACCAACTCACCATTGGTCAATGGACCACTGTTGGTCGCTACAGACACCTCATCACATGGAGGGGAGGAATCATGGCCAAGCTCTGCCTACTTGATGATTCTCTCGTCCCCTGTGAAACAAAGGAAATGGGGGGATCTCTGTGAACTTGAACTTGATGAATACCCCACCCCCAGGCATTTACCCCACATCAGGACCCATGCTAGATGCCACAAAATGTGGTCCCCAATGGGACCTGCCTTCCACCAACCCATTGACAGCCTTCACCAATGGGCCGAACTCGCATAACCGCAGGCAGCCTGCAGTGGAATGACCAATTCGGGATGGATGTACCATGCAAAGCCCCCAGAATGGCCCCTGCCCAGATGTTTGATGGTCACCGTGGACAAGCCCCCTTGCGCCACTGTGGTCGCCACCCCTATATGGAAGGAGTGGCTCCCAAAGTCCTGGGACCTGGTCAGTGGGGTCCCATCCCTGTGCAGAAACATGGGACTGGATCTGGTGTGGTGCTCCCTCAGGAACCAGTGCATCATGCCCACTGGGCATGGAGAGGAAGTCAGCAGACTCTACACAGTGTGTCATTCCCCAGAGGTATGTCGCTAAACTGCGGAACCCTACCTGACACATCATGCTTGGAGGAACTGACCAACTCTCCTATTCATAGGGTGCCAAAGAAGGCTGTTGTTTAGGCTGTGCTGAAGAACAGGGCCTCGTAGCAAGACCGACACATTCCCTACAGCGTGGCCACCAGCTGAGCCAGTATGCCATAGGAGATTGACAGTCTGCTGTCTGCCACCCACTAGCTCTTCCTCCTCCAGCCCTCTGCAACCCTTGGGATGAGAAATGTTGAGCAAGGATCGCCAAAGCTGGCTGTCTTGCTAAAAAAATGTATGGAGTTGGTGCGCAGAGCCAATCCCTGGTCCTTCAATGATGCTAGGTAGTGCAGCACCTCGTGTTCAGACATTGTCCAGGATCCCCCGTAACTTCATCAAAAGGCAAAAAACTGGCCAGCTGCTCATCTGTAGCTCACTTAAGTTGATGGCGCCAAGTAATTAATGACCCCTTGAATCATTGTTCTCTCTCAAGGTTGCATAGATCTGCAGGGATGTGGGGCCAGCTCTGGGTCTGCATCCAGGGCCAGGGTATAGAACCGCTCGTCCTGCAACTGAGACAATGCATCCGCAAGGTTGTTATCAATGCCAGGGATGTGGCACACAGAACATCAGTGAGCCTGATGTTAGAGGTTAAGCACACCAGCAAAAATTTATGAACCAGCCACATGACTCTCTCAGATCTGATGACTGCCTGTTGATGATCTGCTCCACTGCTTGGTTATCACACCAAAAACAGACTCTTTTCTCATTGAACTCCTCCCACCAGATAACCACAGCAACTAGAATTGGGAAAAAGTCAAGGAAGGTTAAATCACATACAACATCTGTCTCCCCCCAATTGACTGGCCAGCATTAAGCACACCAGTGCCCATTGTAATAGACTCCGAAACCCAGACTACCCGCCACATCAGAGTGTACCTGCAGCCCTCCTTCCATCACTTTGTGCCCTTGCCACAAGGTGAGGCCGTTGCAATGCTCAAGGAAGTCCAATCACACTTGCATGTCATTCTAGACTGCCCATGTTAGCCGAATATGATGGTGAGGGGACTGGACACCTTTCATGATGCATGCCAGCCTAGTGCAGGAGGCCCTACCTAGTGCCAACACATGGCACACAAAGTTCAAATGACCCAGAAGGGACTGTACTTCCTTGAGGGTGGCCTCAGGACATTGTATGAGGTGCTGGAGCCTCTCCCTAAGGCCCCAGTTTGTCCCCTGGCAAGCAGGAGGCACCTTTTTTGGAATCCAGCTGGATCCCCAAGTAAACTAATGCCATAGCTGGTCTTATAGTCTTGTCCAGCGCCAAAGGAACTCTGACCTCCTCTGCCTGGGCTTGGAATGGAGAAAGCTGATACCCACACTCTGCTCCCCCAAGCCAGCCCCATCATTAGAAAGTCATCCAGGTAGTGAGTGATGAACGGGTACCCCTGCAGGGTCCATTTGAGGAAAGTACTGAAAGTTTCAAAGGCTGCATAACTTTTAGAGCAGTCCATGGGCAGCACTATGTCATAGAACCACATGCCCTGGAATTTGAAGCCCAACAGACAGTGGTCCTCTGGGTGAACCGGAAATAGCCAGAAAGCAAGCTGGATGTCACATTTTGCCATGAGTGCCCCTGGACCACACGTCTGAATGAGTTTTATCACATGATCCAGAGATGCATGCTTCACCAAGCATAGCTCTGGTGGTATGGCATCATTGACCGATGACCCCTTAGTGTAGGGAAGATGATGAATGAGCCTACACTCACCTGGGCTCTTCTTAGGCACCACCCCAAAGGCAATATCTGGAGGTTGGGCATGGGACGTTCGCTGAAGGGGCCAGCCACCCTCCCCACCTCCTGCTCCTTGTCAATTTTCTTGGCCAGGAACTCAGCAGCAGATTGCCTGAGCTCATGGCCCCCTGGGGGCCAACAAAAGCAATCCAGAAACCATGCGTGAAGCCATGGGCTAAGTAGATTATTTGGGTAAATGTTGAGGAGGGGAGCAAAGCGTGCAGCTTTACAAGGGTGAACACCATGCACCCTTCCCCAAAACACGATGGATCAGTTCTACTTGGGCGGCCCCCTGTCTGGCATTGGTTCCCGCCCCTGCCTCCCATTTGGTACCAGTTCAGGCAGGGTAGCCAGAGTGAAAGACTGCTGCCCCGATGACTGCCTGCACAACTTACTCTGGGGTGTGTACCATTGCCCCCCCCCCAGGGACCCAATCCACCATCGCAGGCTGTCGCTGCCTGGCTGGCAAGGCCACATACCATCATCGCCAGCTGCTGCTGCCCGGCTGGCCCAGGCGGCCACCTGCCATCATTGCCAGCTACCACTGGCCACCACCACTGCCTGACCAGCCAAGAGGCCACCTGCTGCTGCCTGCAGTCATGCAAGCCTGCTGCTGCCCACATGGAGGCACTGCAGCCTCTAGAAGGCCTCTGCTGCCTCCTACCACTCAGATCTCCCAGTTGCAGCACAGGCCACTGCCATACCACACGGCCCCCCACTGCTGAGGCAGGAGCGCTGCTGCTGCCACTCACTGCCAATCCAGCCCATCACCTCACCTCCTGGGCCCTCTTGACAGCCTACTGTAGGCTGCACCAGCCACTGCTGCCTCCCACTGCTGATGGCTCTGCTCATCTGCTCGCCAGCAGCGGTATTTACTCCTCATCTCCTGGCAAGCCACCGGAGCAGCTGACACTGGGGCTGGCTATATATATGGCCCTGGTCCAGCCTCCTCCATCATCTGGCCACACTGGAAGCATTGGCTGGAAGACCACCCCTTTCCTGTCTGATCGGCCAATCAAAGTAGGGAAGGCCAGCTCCGATTGGCCGAGTCTTCATGCCCCTCTCCCAGCTCACAGGGAAGATTGGGAAGAGGATGCACAATATGGCGGTAACCATGCCGGCCACCATGTGGCTGTGCGAAGCCGGCAGTCATCCTGTGGGTCCAGGTGGGCCGCAAAAAGTCTGCCAGCCCAGGCCCATCAGCCCCCAACATTTTTTTAAAAATGAACAATTCAATCACAGTACTGTTTTTAAAATGCAGGTTAACAAATTTATAACATAATAAAACAAAGACACAACATACCCCATTAAAAATCCCATCTGCTGCAACATGATGGGGAAAAAAAACCCTGCCTAAATAAAACTTTTGCCTGCAAGCAGAAAGACTGCAGGGAAGGGGCCAACTGAACCTTCCACAGAAGGGAGTTCCAGAACTTAGGAACAGCCACTAAGAAGGGTCTCTCCTCTGTCCTCACTAAGCATGCACACAGGTCTTAAAACACATACAGGCTCATATTATGGTCTTAAATAGGCCCACATAGGGCTTTAAAAAGACCCATGTAACGTGTTAAAAGTCATAGGCAGCATTTTGAATCCTGCCCAGAAATGGACTGGTAACCAATGGAGCTGTTTCAACAAGGGAGCTACCTGGTCCCTATGCCCAGCCCCAGTGAGCAGCAAGCCCGCAGCATTTTGGACCCACTGAATTTCCAGAGTGTTTTCAAAGGCAGCCACACATAAGAGATTTTCACATGGGGAAATTATTCCCCAGGGAGATTGGGACAGAATTGTTTCTGTCCCAGAAGCAGCGGCACATTTTGCATGCCCACGTCCCTCTCCCGATCTTCCATCATCCTGACGCTGTGCTCGTTCTATTTCTTTTTATTAATGACGAACTCTCGTTAATAATCTATTGCAGAAGGTACTGGCAGGGAAATAGGACAAGCACAGCGCCAGGATAATGGGAGATCGGGAAAGGGAACTGGGCATGTGAAATGTGGTGCTGCTTCCGGGACAGAAACAATTCTGCCCCGTTCTCCCCGGGGAATAATTTCCCCATCTGAAAATCTCCATACAGTGTACTACAGTAATCCAAATGGGATGGAATCAGGGCATGTGCCACTATTGCCAGATCTGGCATCTCAAGGAACAGGAGCAGCTGGCACACCAGTTTCCAGTGAGCTCTAGCCTAATTCTTCCACTATCAACACTCTATTCTCTGTCCCAGTTGTTGCATCACCACTAGTCCCCTCATAAGTCAAGGAGCTTGCTTGGGTCCACTCTGTGAAAGATGATACTTGAGAGCAATTGTGTCTACCAACCTGTCCATTATGATATTCCAGATACCAGTCACGGCTTCAGTATCATCACCTGCCCTGGAAATAGGAAACTCTCCAAGAGCCACCAACCATCTCTATCCAGAAAACTCCTGGGACAAACCATCTTGATTTCCCTCCAACCCTTGCAGAAGTTCCACATCCCAGTGAGCCTAAACCTCACCATGATCTGTTCATGACAATGGAACCACACCAACATCACCATCATCCTGCCCAGCACAGAAAACTAGGTACAGAGTGTGTCCTGTATAATGGGTGGCACCAGATATTACTTAGGACATATCCATGGTCATAATGGAGGACATGAAGTCCTGAGCTGTCCCCAACAAAGCAATCTTAACATGGACATTGAAGTCCCCTTAACACCACAAGCCAGGGAGACTCCAGCACAACCTCTGAGACCAACTCAACCAGGGAGAGTGTTGAGCTGTGGGGTGGTTAGTACATCAACAGAATCCCTGTTCTGCCCTGGCCCCCCATTTTTAAGTACCCACACTCAAACCTAGCAGACTTTGACACAGAGCACATGGTGAGGGAGAAAGAAACCCAAAAGAACACTGCACCCCTACCTCCCAGATCTTGCCTGCTGCTGTACAGAGAACTCATGTAGACACAATTGAGAGAGGTTAACCCACACCCACACACCCACACATTTCATCCGGACATGTCTCTGTAAACCAATCCAGGCTGGTGTGCTCATCTAGGATCAGGCCCTGAATCAAGGCTGTTTTTCCATCCACTGATCTAGCATTAAGTAGTTGTATTTGAAGCTCAAGGGAGTTGTTGCCACTATTTGAGGTGGGGGACAGTTTGGAGAAAAGCAACACTCTGTGGCTCTCCCCTCTCCCATGATGATAGCAGTGTCTTCCCACTCCATATCTCCTCCCCATTACTGTTGGGGTGGCTGCTCCCTGGGCTGCTTCCCCTCCCATGGAAGGGGAAAATTACTCTGGTAGACTAAAATTTCTGGGAGTTAGTCTGGGGATCCTGGGAGTTATTGTTGAAGAAAGCAGCATTTTTTTCTGATATGGCAAATGTACTATAAACACCGTCTCATAACCAGACTCTGATAAATAATACAAGTATAAATAAGCATAAATATTAAAGACAAAATAAAGGCCTCTCTACCTGATCATCTTCTCAGTTGCTTTTCTGAGGCAAACAGGACATCCTTTTAAATATTAATTCCACTGTGGGTCAAGGTGCAAGGTAAACCCTTGAAAATGGAGTGGGCTCCTACAGATCACTATTAGCATATGAGGTGCATAAAGTACAGAAGAGAAGGAGGAGGAGGGAGTGAGGGAGGAAGGGGAAGACCAATGAGAACTGTTCCTCCTCCTCCTTCTCTGACTTCTTAGTGAGTCCATGCTCCTTAATGGCAACAGAAGGCTACTAGTTTGGTCTATATCCCTAGCTTATGCTTCTTGGCAGCTTCCCTGTGCTCCTGATGAACACTGTTACATTACATGATTATAGTGTGTGGTGAGCTATATAGCCCAAAGAAACAAACAAATGTAGAGAGCTATCCCAAATCATTTTTGGTGCTTGAGGCAGTAATTTTGAATGCCACTCACCTCCTTATTATAGATAGTAGGAATATATTAATAATTCCTAGTATAAATATTAATAATATTAATAACCTTGAGTTTATTAAGTATCCTATTATTCATGGTACACACACAGAGAGAGAGAGAGAGAGAAACCTGAATTTTCTTCCCAGATGTTATGAAGACATTAATTTCCTCATAAACTGTTTGAACTGAATTTCTGAAAGATTTCAATGCCTGAAATTTCTCTATTGCCTCTCTGCTTTCATCCACCACACATGGTACCATCACCTCATCATTCATATGCCTAGCATATGCTTTTGTAGTTTGACTCCAATACTCCTGAACTGCAAGTTCATAGGTCCAGTATCAAAGAGCAAACTGCATTCAACCTTGTCATAATCTAAAAGACTGTTTATTTGATAGGCCTGGTGCTTGTCATTGCAACCATCACTGTTCACAGTTGCTGCATGTGACAGCAGTACCCTCTGCCCGCTTGCTGTTAACATCCAGGACCCAAGAGAACATTACTAATGAATTGCTTAATTATCTCTGCAGAACATCCATATTGTCAAAGGCAAAATGTAGAAATATGCCCCACAGAATGGTCACACAGCATCCAGTAGCATTTAATATATGCAGAATTAACGTGTTTTTGTGCCTACAAAAGCTCTCTCTCTTTCTTTCAATCTCTCTCTCAATCTCTCTCTCCCTCTTTTAATCTAGCTCTTAAAAGAAGTCCATAATTTACATTTTAAAAAAGCATACTAAATACTTATTTCCCTGTTTTAGAAATAGGGATGTGGATATAAATTTATAAATTATTACTTTGTGGATTCATTGTATAATTATAGGGCTGACATTTTTGATTATATAATCTTAATAATTTGCAAACTTGTTTAGTATTTCATAGAATCATAGAATCATAGATCATAGAGTTGTAAGAGACCACGAGGGCCATCCAGTCCAACCCCCTGCCATGTAGGAAATCATGATCAAAATATCCCGGACAGATGGCCATCCAGCCTCTGTTTAAAGACCTCCAAGGAAGGAGACCCCACCACGCTCCGAGGGAGTGTGTTCCACTGCGGAACAGCTCTTACTGTCAAAAAGTTCCTCCTAATGTTGAGGTGGAATCTCTGTTCCTGGAGCTTGCAAATATATATTTTTAACAGTGTAAAAAAATTAACAATTCATTTTTGTATAATCTATCTATGATTCTAAAATGCCTGTGTGTGGAAAGAATGAGCATCTTCCCAAGCAATTTTCTGCTGGTAGATCCTCCCCCGGCTGGCTCTCTGGTGTACATATTCCTACAATATCACACTTAGCATGCCTGTCTATGAGAAAAATGAATGGAAGGGTGATCGTTCACTCATTTCCTGCTTGTGGACTTCCTCCAAAGCAACTAGTTGGCCCTGTTGAAATAAAATGTTTTGATCTGATACTGCATAAATGTATGTGCTTATGTGCCTTAAAGATGTGTGATGACTTATGGCAACCCCATGAATTTCATATGGTTTTCTTAGGCAAGGAATACACAGAGGTGGTTTTGCCAGTTCCTTCCTCTTCCTGGTTTTCATTAGCAGTCTCCTATCCAAGGGTGGGGATACCATGGCTGACCCTGATTAGTTTCCAAGATCAGATGGGATCTGGTACCTTTAGGGTATTTAGGCCTTGACCCAAAACTACTAGGCATGCTTAAAAATTAAATGTAACTTTGTTGTGCCTTTGTTATTGGTTCAGTGTCAGGATCAGTCCCGGGCATGACCTATTCCTGCCAATTCCAATGTTCCTTTGTAACCTTGCTGTTAATTGTGTTTTCTTTTCTTTGTGCTTCTTAATGAGTGTGTTGTGGTTCCTGTGGAAGGGGAATATAATGGTTAGTAATGAGAATGGACAGATAAGCCACATCTGCATAATCAGCTTGGGGAAAATGGGATGGACATTACATCTCAAGAGGGGGTCAGGGGATGATGATTAACCAATTGTATTGAAGCCCAACAGATTTCATAGACTGTAATATGCTTTTACGCTATTGTCTGTTTTCTAAGTTTCAGTTCTGAGCAACAACCTTGTATGATATACTTTCTGGATTACTGTGCCAATAAAGTTTTCTGTTTAACTCTGAAACTGCTGGTCACTGCATCTGGGAATGCAAGTACATGACATTCTATAAACATACTTATCTCCTCAGATAAGCAACAGAAGAGTCCACACCCATGCTTCATGTGGTTTGTGTGGGTGAAATGTAATAGCATATGAAGAGATGTATATAGGTCTGTTACAATGTATGAAGCAATAATGCCTAATGCACAACCAGGTTACATTATGTCTGATAATTTACTTCTTTTGTAGTGCAACTATACCTTTCTTGGTTACTTCTATAGTTACAAGGGAGTGATCTAATGACTTTGATGGATTTTATACCATAGTATAGCAGCCTGTAGAATTCGGATGTGTGATTGACAGGCCTCAGGGCACCTGCTCAAGTCTCAGGAAATTACCATGTTTTCCTGGATCCCAAGGCAAGTAGAAAAATCTCAGGATGAGGATACTAGCAGAAGCAAAAGTTTACTTTTTGTACGTGTACTGCTGTTAAAGCCTAGTCACCCATCTCCACCCATTACCAAGTGGTTCCAGATCTTTCTGGCCCTGTACAAAGGTATTTGTATGTATATTCTGTTGGTACAGTATTGGTGCACCAAGAAGACACAGGCTAGGTGAGATGACTGTGGAAATGGATTGTAAGTGCATGTACTTGTGTTGGGCCTATTGTCCTGTTTGTAAAAAAGCAGGGAGTTGAGTGTCAGCATCTCAACTTGTGAGCCTGCTTCTACAACAGGCCTGAAACATCTCCTTGAAGGCTGGTGGTACATTTTCCACAAGTTCCAGCAGCAGCTTATATGTTCCTATGTGGCATGTATTCTATGTGGCATGTATTCTAGACATGTGCATTGTGAGTTCTAGCAAAAAGAAAAAAGAAAAAAAGGCAGCACCTTCTCTGGGCACAATTTGCTATCTGCCTGGTTACTGAAAAAAATTGTTTGCCACATTGGATGAGGTGCTGGATGATAGCCAAATTCTTGCTTGGCCCATTGGCTTAGATTTCCTCATGGTTTAACAGACAGTGGAATAAATTGTTCAGGCTTTCCTCCCAATCCTTGACTGCCCAGCCTCTGGAATATCATAAGAACCTAATCCTATGCCTCCACAAGGATCAACCACTGTGACATCACATGGATTCCTCCCCCCATCACCACCACCAATGTGGATACTGATGCCAAACATTGGCCTAGCTGGCTGATGCAGAGTGTGTGTTGTTGTTAAGTGCCATCAAGTCAATTTTGACTTATGGTGACCTAAGCCTTGCTTAGGTCTTGCAGACTCAGGGCCATGACTTTCTTGATTGAGTTTATCCATCTGGAATGTGGTCTTTCTCTTTTCCTACTGCCTTCTACCTTACCAATCATGATTGTCTTTCCTAGTGAGTCATGTCTTCTCATGATATGGCCAAAGTATGACAGACTCAGTTTAGTCATCTTGGCTTCTAGGGAGAGTTCAGGTTTGATTGCTCTTGGACCAATTTATTTGGCTTTTGAGCAGGCCAAAGTATCCATAAAATTCTTCTACAGCACATTTCAGATGAGTTGATTTTTTAAAAAAATTCAGCTTTCTTGATTCTCCAGCTTTCACAATCATAAATAGAAACTAGAAATATAATGGTGTGAACAATATTAACTTTAGTATTCAGTGAGATACAGTGGGCTTTCTTGATCCAGAAAGGTTCAGTTCCATAAACCCCTGAGGATGACAATAAATGTGTGTGGTTGTATCCCACATAATTAAATGACAGTGATGTGTGCACACCTGTGTGCATGCCACCACCATTTTAGGTGTGGGACTCAATGATCTGCAGGATTGGATGGAGTTTTGTGTTTTTGGTAAGAGACTAGGTCTCTTGAAATATTTGGTACAGGATGGATGTGTAAGTTCTTTGGCTATAGTTTTTATAATTTATTTTCTCATTAAAAAGTTGTAATTTCAACAAAATTGTTCAGAATTGTGATTGTAACTTCTTTGGGGGATTGGAACAATAGTTATAACTGATTACTTAAAAAAATTGATTTACAGGTTCTTGGTATGATCTTCAGAGAAGTAGCTTTTGAGCGAGCACGAGGAGCTGCAATGGTAAGGAAGACTCTGAGAAATTATATTGTGTATGGACTTTGTTTGGGCCAAGTCACAAGGCAGCAGAAAAATGGAAGAATTTGTCATTGTTGTAATTTGCTTTGGCTTTCTAGAAAACTAGCAAGGCTTATTCCACTTTTCTTTAGCTTTATTTTATTTTATTTTATTACACTAGGCTACGTCCCTCAAATTATGACTAAAATCTGTCAACAAATATTTAAAACACAACTATGGCTCACAGATTGAAAATGCTCAGTATACATACCAATACCTAAGAAAGAGGACACCAGGGGTTGCAGCAACCACCAGACTGTTGCATTAATCTCCCATGCAAACAAAGTGATGTTCAGAATTCTACAACATAGACTTTTCTACAACAAAGACTTTTACCGTATATGGAAAAAAAATGCCAGATGTCCAAAAGGAAGAGGCACTAGGGAACATATTGCAAATATACATTGGCTAATGGAGCACACCAAATAATTTCAGAAGAAAATCACCCTGTGTTTTAGATTATACCAAAGCCTGTGTGTTGATTGTAAAGAACTCTGGATTGCTGCTAAAGAAATGGCACCCAATGGGAGGGGGAGGAGGCCTAGCGGCTGCGGCCTATAACCTGTGCCATGAGGCTCCTCGGCCCGGCACGGAGGAGGAGGAGGAGGCCTAGCGCTGTGAGGCGGGGCCGCGGCAGCTGAGGGGGATGGCCGGATGCGGTGGGCAACTGCTGGAGCCTAGAGGGATCGGGGCCAGGGCGAAGTGGGATTGGGGCACCCCCGAGGCTCCTAGGCCTGGCACGGAGGAGGAGGAGGCCTAGCGCCGCGAGGCGGGGCTGCAGCAGCTGAGGGAGATGGGCGCTAGGACGCGGTGGGGCAACCGCTGGAGTGAAGCTGGGGCAAAGCGGGATTGGTGCCGGGGCCGAGCGGGCCGCGGCAGCCGAGGGAGATGGGCGCTAGGATGAGGAGGGGCAACCACTGGAGCGAAGCCGGGGCGAAGCGGAGATAATTAATCAGGCCGAGCAGGGGGGGCGAGAAGGAGATAATTAATCAATTAATCAATGCAACCATCAATGGAATATAATCAATCAATGGACTCAGTAAAATCAAAGCAATCAATGGACTCAATCAAATCAAAGCAATTAATCAATGCAATTCATCAATTTAAGCGAATTAAAAAAACCCAATTATCCCAATCCAGTACCCCAATACATGCAATTAATCAATGAAAACCCCCATCAATCAACTAATCCAATCACTAAATTTTTTAAAAAGCCCCTAGGGAGGCTAGCGATGAATGGAAGGGGGGGGATGGTGAGAACACGTGGAGGAACAAAGGAAACAAAGGAATCAAGCCAAACCGACCAAAACAAATCAATAAACCCCTAAGAAAAGAGTCCCTAAGAGTCAGATATCAAGTATGCTTCAATAAGAAACACAAAAAATAAAACAAAAAATTCAAAACAGACAAAACGTAAAACAAAGCACATCCCAGCAATTTAGCTCTCCCTCTGTCTCAAACCCAAAGATGTTCCTCCATTTTCGATCCAGTGTAAAAGAGGAGGAAGCCAGGGGCGGCAAAGGGTAAAATAGTCCTGGCCACAGGCCCACCCCTGTCTCCTCCTAACCAGGGCATGTCCACGCCCTGGCCAACCCCTGTGCTCGTCTCCATGCCCATCACTAAAACACCTCCCCGGATCTACCATTCTTTAAGATCAGGGGGGGTGTCTGTACCATCAAAAATTTCCAGTATCTTGGCTCACTCATCAATCAAAATGGAGACTGCAATCAAGAAATCAGAAAAAGACTAGGACTTGGAAGGGCAGTGTAAGGATATATCATTGAATTCCAAAGTACCAAAGTCAGGGTTATCCATGTCATTGCATTTCCAATTTCTACACAGGGCTGTGAAAACTGGACAGTTAAAAAAAAAACTTGTGAGAAGAGAATAACTTCATTTGAAATGTGGTGCTAGAGAAGAGTTCTGCAGATACTATGGACTGCCAAAAAGAGAACAAATGGGCAAATCAAGCCTAAACTCTCCCTAGGAACCACTATATCTAAGCTGAGACTGTTATACTTTGGCAGTATCATGAGAAGACATGACTCACTAGAAAAGACAATAATATTTAATAATGTAGAAAGGCAGCAGGAAATGAGGAAGACCACCCTGTTACCTGCCCTGACAGTCCCCACCTTCAAGTGATATTTAATTGGCAATATTTAATAATTTGGCTGGCTATGGCCTGCCACGTAGTTGGCAAATAAACCAGGGACTCCCCAGATACTAAGGCTGGAGTCATGTACAACCTAGGGAGGGGCCTTGGAAATTCCTCAAGCAGGTCATACCCAGGACAAAGTTCTTCCTGAGAACTCCTAGAGATGTCATCCACTAATCCGATCAAGGATAGCCAAGTACTCAGTGCCTGCAAAACAATTTTTTCCTCCTTTTTCCTAGATCTCAATGGAAGGTTTCCTGTTCCCATTCAGTCCTAAATGGCTAGCCCATCAACGATCATTAACACAAACGAAGAAGCGTTTGTCTATTCCTGGGAAACTCTGAGATACATTGTGTTCCACTCTAAACTCCATCCCTTCAGGGGAATTATCAAATATAAATATCACCCTAAAACAACACCAAATTGTCTGCAGTTCCTCTTCATACCTCCATGCTGCCGGTTTTCTGTGAAACCCTCAGGATGCATTTCTAAGATCCTTCTGCTGCACAAATCTCTGCTTCTCTAATTGTATAGTATAACCCACAATCCCCTAACTCTATTCCTCTATCCAAATGCTTCCTACTTTCTTTGACAACCTTGTGTGATTGCTTGAAGTTTGAGTGCTAGCATGAATACTGTTGTTAAGATTAAATTTCAATAAAGAACATTTCATTGTACATCCTGGCTTGGAGTCTCCTCAGTTACCACCGGTCAATAGATCCTGCAGTTACCCAGCATCTTGCTGCCATTTTGAGCTAATTAAAAATTCCCCATATTAAGATTTGGATACTATTGGGTTCCTCATGGACCCCATGCAATTCAGGTAACAACACCACTGGTAGCTAGAATCAATCAAGGAAACCACAGCTCGGAATTTAAAACCTGTTGATGATAGGGTGACTTGGAGGTCTCTCATTCAAAGGGCCACCATAAGTCAAAGTCAGCTTGACAACAGTAAATAATGAATGTCTCTGGTTCCCAAAATAATATGGACACCACACCCTGTCTCTGTCCATTTCATGCCTTACCCTTAGGCTTCATGTCAAGGATCCTGCATGAGGTGGCTATTCTGTGTGAATACTTCATGTTCACACAGAACAATGATGGGACCTGTTAACAAATCTCCACATGAACTGAATGTCACATATGTTCTGGGATGCATTGTCCTTTGTGTCTGTCAGGGGTCCCATTAGAAGTGCAGAGGAATTCTTCAGTGACCATGTTAAAACAGAATGATGTTTGCTCACCACTAAATCAGCAAAGAATGTCAAGATATTAGTGATTTCAAAGAAATGACACTATGGCAGTCATCTTACAACACGTTTGTTCCGGAGTAGCTGTATTTATTTCAGTTTTGTCCTCCCACGAGCTGTAGGGTATATTTCAGAGGAAGGAACTGGCTAAACCACCTCTGTGTATTCCTTACTTAATAAAACCCTATGAAATGCATGGGGTTGCCATAGGTGACTTGAAGGAACGTGCACACATACACAAACACATTCCCAGGTCATTTGATTATGATGTCCTCTGATGCCAAAATACTTTGGAGAGGTAAATGTTAATACTGTGAAGATTATTTGATTTCCTAGGTCTGAACCCCTTTTGTCCTTATGTTCTATAGCTGTACATTAAAATCCTTATTCTTGATAGCTTGATATTATCTAAGGTTGACGTTTAATACCATAATGATCTGAAAAATGCCAGTGGTTTTATTTTCTGCCTGAAGAGCTAGGTTAATTAAAGAAAGAAGTCCTTTTTGAATCTGTGCTTTTCAGCACTCTCCAAATGTTTCTGTCTCATTTAGACTTCAAAACTGGAAAGAGATGGATTCTAGACTGATATAGGTTGTAAATCAACCTGTTGTAATGTGAATGTTTTACAGAAGGCATTTGCAAACTAAGAAAGCCTGACATTTATACAGTAATACATGCATAATCTGGTTCTTATATGTCACATCCTTGAGATAAAAGTAATTTTAAATACAAGGTCAAGAAAATATCTGCTAGTGTCTCCACAGTGAGAGGAAGAGAGTGGCTAAGTAAAATGATAGTAATAAAATCACAGAGATCAATCTGACATTTTTCTACAAAGAAAAAAGCACTATCTGATAGCCATGTTTTAAACAGGGGGAAGGGGAGTTTTCAGAAATAAGACTAACAACAAATCAAACGGGGTGGCTGATGGATCTGTTACCAGAGGGTTGGTGAATCCACTTTTGTTTGGCAGTTCTCATGCATCTGCTATGTGTTGTAAGGGAACTCTGTTAGTGCTGAACCTCTGAAGGGATAGGGTCAGATCTCAGGGTCTGGCCCCTTTTCTCTAGTCTGCAGGCAAAGGGAAGGGATTTCAGGGTGAGAGAACGGCCTTTAAAAACTGTGTGGGCATGTGTTTTCCTCATTTGATATACATGTTGTTTTTGATTTAAACACTTGTTGATGCTTAATGTATCATGCTTAATGACATCATCAGGGGCTGCTTCTGGTAACATCAATTTTGTAAGGTCAACAGAGCATGCTTCCTGTGGCATCAAACATAAGTCTCAGATTTTGGCCCTGAAATCTCAGGACCTGGGATAGTCCTGACTTGGCAACTCTAGGATAGGGTCCAGCATCCATACAACTTGGAGCACCTGCATGAAAACCTGGATTTACTGTTGCATGAGCAATAAACTCAAGATCTGTCACCGCTGTAGTTGCAGATCCAATGGCCTCCTTTGGAAGCAAGGTACGTGGTTTCATATGCACAGTGATTGTTGTATGTTTATTGCCTGCCTGAATTTTGCACTTATTATTCAGGAGTTGTAACATCTGCAATAACTCCTGTGGCCACAATCCCACAGTCTCATCAGCAAAGATGCTGAACAAATTGTCAGCATGATTTACATACAAGTTGTCAACAGCATCTGGGTTTCTGTGTAGAAGAATGATGGGTGGCAGATGTTCCAGGAAACATTGCCATCTGCCCTTGCTGAGGATAACATCCCTGGAAAATAATGTGTTTGAATGGCAACATCAGAGATAACTCTTCCACAAAGACCACAACCCTCTCCCAGCTTATGCTATTACTTTATAATACCAATCTTTGGAAGGCAAAATAGAAATGCATCAGGGAGTACGCATGAATTACTAAAATGGATTTACAGTCATTATTGACTAACTTTAAGAGAGATTTGTATATTACCACAAGAGGACAGGAACTACTCTCCTTTGATTTCTTTCTTCCTAAGTTTCTCTGGTAATGTGAAGTAAAATACTTTCACGGCCAGCATCCATAGATTTTCCTTGGTTTTTTTCCAGGTGGTGAGGCCATGTTCTGGAAGAGTTTACTTCTGACGTTTCACTTGCATCTGTGGCGGGCATCTTCAGAGAATGGTTGGGTAGGAGTGTGTGTGTGTGTGGGGGGGTTACATGTAGAGGTAAAGTCTCTGGACCCTGGCCAAACAGCATTGTGCCTTCTCAACACCTGACTCCCCAGTAGTACAGCACTACTGCAGCAAAGAACATGACTGATGCCACCTTAATAGTGCCACAATTTAGACCAATTTAGACCAAGACTGTGCAATTTATAACTTGCAATTAGGGATGCATATATTTACTTATCCCATTCTTGCATACAAGAGCAGCACATTTCAAAAGCATTCTTCACTTTGGACAAGGTTACAAGAGTCATTGTGCAAAGACATTTCATGTTTCAGGACATTTTTTGTGAACAATTTGTTAGCTGTAAAACAAAACCCTTTTTTTGGCACAACACCTTTTTTTTCCAATGGGAAACAGTCCCATGGAGAAAATCTGCACAAACTTTTCTCATACCAGAAAATCCCAACATGTGAAAAATCTGGCAGTAGTTGATTATTTTCTCAGTAGTTTGTTTTTAAGTATTGATTCACCATTTCTTGTTCTTGATATGAAAAAAAATGCAAGTGTTCAAGACATGCCTGTTTATAACCCAAATTCATTTCACTTATAACCAAATTTATTTCATTAGCATAGAACTCTAGCCCACCAGAAACTCAATAAAGCTGCTTCTTCTTGTCCAGCCTTGCCTATTTGCCAAGGGTAGTCCCAATGGACTACTTCCTGTTCATAACCGTGTTCTGCTCTATTTTTTGTCTATGTTTTTACTGTAAATGTCTGATATTGTCCAATTCATATCGGTTCCTAAAAGTGACCTCCCTGCCAAGAGTTCTGTCTGTATCGAGTTACTGTGTGCTTTCATGTTTGACCATTTAATGTTTGGCATTATTTAACACTGTAACAAGTTGGTGTACTGAGAGGAGACAAGGGTAGTTGGTATCTGTTAGGAAAATGGACTGGATGGCCTCACACTTGCAAGGGCTGTGGAAAACAATAGGTGGAGCCCAGACTGTGTGAGAATGTGGAATGTGGATGATGGGAGAATTGCCTGCCAGATTTGGCTGATTAAAATTAAAATACTTTTAATTTTACTGCTTTTCCTATGAGTTTCATTCAAATCAACAAATTTGTACAGTTCATTTTTTTTGGGGGGGGGGGATTATTGTAGCAATAAAGCTTTCTGTTAACTCTGAAGCTGTTGGTTACCAAGTCTGAAGAAGCTAGTACACAAAACAGCACTCACTACTACATACATAGAAATTAAATCTGATGGGGTGTACAAGAGAATGTATCATGACTCTGTGGGTGCATGTATGTAAATGCAGACATGAATGAATACATTTAATTATTTAAATATTAGATGGTAGTTTCCATTGAAATTATGATTGTGTTGTCCACAGATTGGTAACTGCTAGCCTATCAGATGCTTTCTATTAGCCTTATTTAATATAGCCAATAGTGGGTGATCAGTGGAGTTCCAGTTCAACAACAGCACTGCAGGGCCACAAACTGCTCACCCTTTGTACTTCAAGTTGAAGTCCATTCAGTGTTTAACCCTTGTCTGAATGCCTCTGGATTCAACCACATTAGTGTGAAATGAGGGTTCCCAGAAACCTTTTGAGAGGCTTCTCACCTTTTACAGGCAGGAACAACATATGTTTCAGCAGGTTGGAAAAAGTTGTAACAAGTGAAACCAACCAATTGAAATGGGAGTAAAAAATCATTTCAGTTTGGACTCAGCAACCATTTGCTAAAATCTGCAAATTCCTTCATACTTTAAATGTAACTTTAAAAATAAGAATGTGGGAGGAAATGTGACCAACTGGTTCTTCCATCCATCCATACTGACGCCTCATCACTGAAAGTCACTCTTAGTGTTTTTACCTGATTGGAAAAGGGAATTGAGGGTAGACATTTTACATATACACATACACTGGACTTCCCCCCTCCCCATTTTTCTTTTTTTAAAATAATAATCTTTGACTATGTACAATCATCATCATCATCATCATCTTTTATTTCTATAGTGTCATCAATGTACATGGTGCTTTACAAGAAAAAGAACAACAAAACATTTCCCTCTCCCCAAGCTCAGAGAGGTATGCCACCTCAAAACAAAGTGTCACCCTTTGCCAAGCTGAAGCAGCAAGAAGAGTTCCCTTTCCCCCACCAAAGACAAACTAATAAGACAGATGATCAAAAATTTGAGAGTCTTTAATAATAATAATAATAATAATAATTTATACCCCACCCCTCTGTTAAAACAATCGGGGTGGCTTACAAAAATTAAAATACAATACAGATAAAAATCCCTAAACACCTCCCACCCCCACCCTCCCCCATAAAAAAATATTAAACAAATATAAATTAAAAAGCAACTGATCTAAAATCACATTTAAAAACAATAAATACAATAAATAGCCAGCGGACTAAAAGAAGCCAGGATCCCCTGAGGCCGGGATCTAATTAGGAAAGGCCTGCTGAAAGAGATCCGTCTTTAGTGCTTTTTTAAAGCTACTCAGGCTTGTCATCTGATGGATCTCGTTCGGCAAGTCATTCCACAATTTGGGGGCGATTACTGAAAAGGCCCTCTGGGAGGTTGCATACAGCCTAGACTTTTGTGCCTGAAGCAAATTCCTCCCAGAGGACTGGAGTGCACGGGGAGGATTGTATGGGAGGAGGCGGTTCCGGAGATAAGTTGGACCCAAGCCATTTAGGACTTTAAAGGTAATAACCAACACCTTATACTGGGCCCGGAAACTGATAGGCAGCCAGTGGAGATATTTTAATACTGGAGTTATATGGTCTCTCCGAGATGTTCCCGAGACCACTCTGGCTGCCATATTTTGTATCAACTGAAGTTTCCGGACCAAGCATGAGGGCAGCCCCATGTAGAGTGCATTGCAGAAATCTAGACGAGAGGTTACCAGCGCGTGCACCACCGTCTCAAGGTCCCTTACTTCCAGGAAATGGTGCAGCTGGCGTATCAGCCAAAGTTGATAACAGGCGCTCCTGACTGTCACATTCACCTGACTAGTCATCTGAAGTGATGAATCAAGGAGCACCCCCAGACTGCGAACACAGTCCTTAACAGAGAGCATGACCCCATCCAGGATTGGAGGTTGCAACTCAACTCCTAGTTTCAGGGCCTCTGCCTCTATCATGAGCACCTCCGTTTTGTCTGGATTTAATCTCAATCTGTTTTTCCTCATCCAGCCCATTACTGCTTTAAGAGAATCATTAAGAGGAGAAACGCCATCGGAATTCGAGGCCGACGAATTTACTTTATGGGAAAATGTAAAATGAAGCTAGAGCTCTGGGATGAGTTTAAGCTCAGCTATGTTGTTAAGTGTGGAGGAAAAGAGAGCAGCATAGATATTCCTGGCTTTAGAAAAAAGGGGATGGACAGATCTACAATCAACTCTCTGTATCCATGGAGTCTTGGGATTCAATCATCCATGGCTTGATTTTTTTTTTTAATTCAAAGAGCAAACTTCGATTTTGCCATTTCATATAAAGGACACCATTTTACTATGCCATTGTATATAATGGGGCTTCAGCATCCACAGATTTTGGTATTCACATAGTGTCCTGGAACCAAATCCCAGCAGATACCAAGGGACCACTATAATAGTGATGGAAAGAATATTTAAAAATATTCAGAAAAAGGTAAAACAAAACAAAACCCATGATTTTTGAGTGTTGAGAAACCTGATGAGAAGAATCCTGGACTGCTAGGAATATTAGAATAACAGTTCAGGACTTACTCTTCACAAAATTAGCATGTGGTTGTTTTATGTAGAAAACAGAATTTTCAGAGCAGTAAACAGCATTTCCTTTATCGAAAATAGCATTTCAACACAGAAATATTAATTCCTATGCTTTCTCACAATAGGAAGAAAATAGTTGAAATTACTCATCACTACCTTTGAGAAGAAACTTAGTGAAGAATTACATCCCTAACATCTAGCTCCATCAAGTTGCCTGAAGTTTTCGACTGGAAAGCTTATTGCATAATGCGCATAACACAATATGCATCACATCAAGATACTTCCTACAATTTTCCCTTCCTTTCCTTTCTTTTCCTCTTTTCTTTTCATTTTTTCTCCCTTTCCTTTCTGCATAGCACTGGAACTCCAACCAAGAAGAATTTCACAGCATAAGAGTAAGGCCTAGAACCAGGACAAAAATATGTATTCATGTTGAATAAGATCAGTTTTATATTTTTGAAAATTGCCTGCATTTTAGGATATTACAATTTACTTCTGTTCTAATTTAAATTATATGTATATGTGCATGTATGTATGTGTGTATATATAATATATATTATAAATCTCTCTCTCACACACACACATTCTCAAATTAAAAAATTCTTATACCACACACACACACTTATATACTTCTACAAACAATACCATAGCAATATTTTCTATATAAAATATCATGTTCCAGATATAAGGCACAAAAGTCATTTCTTCCCCCCCCCAAATATTATAGTTCATCTGTCTCCAGAAAGATGCTATAATTCATCTACTGTTTGTATTCTCCTCCCCATCCCACTGCCCTTAAATCTTTCCTGAAATCAAAGCTAGGAGTTTCTGTTTGCCCTAAAGGAGCAACAACAAAGGTGGACATTTTAAAGACTTGTTTGGTCACAATGAAAAGTGAAATTAAAAAATGCATTCTCCATATATGGCCACAGATCTCACCTGATTCTGATAAGCTGACTTAGAATGGTACTAGAACCTGTGAGGTGTAGTGGCTAGAGTGGTAGACGGGGGTTTGGGAGATTCAGGTTCAGGTCTGGCCCCATTCAACCATGATACTCATTATATAATCTTGGTCCAGTCTGTCTCTTTCTATATAACCTTCCATATTGTGAAGATAAAATGAGGAGACAACAACACCTTAAATTCATTGGAGGAAAATCAGTGCATACAGTAAGTGTAAATATGTAAATAAATAGGTCTGTCTCCAATTGTCAGTTATAACTAGATTAGACCCACTGAATCAACTGTTGAATGAGAAATCAACAGTCAGATAAGTTCCATTAATTCAGTGCTTCTACTCTATTGGGATTAGTCATTAGATTTAGACTAAAATAAATGATATGTGGTCTCCCATGCAAGAAGTCATTAGGCCTGCTTAGATTTTTAAAAATGAATATACAGAGAAGGGATCCATGAAAATTTTTGTTTCAGTTCAGTTTTTATCAGAATTCACCCAAATTTACAATATTCTAATGCAAGAAAAAGTGAAACTTGTAGTTATGTCTGTCCTTGGTAAAGGGGGATCTTACTCTCCCAATGATTTTGAAACTACAATCAGGATGTATAGCCTATACCCCCACGTTTGGGATGACTAAAATCAAATCATTTCATATTGACCTGAGTGATATGGTAGGAGTGACCACACTGCTAAAATCTGAGTGCATTTAGAAACATGAAGGTGAAGATCACTAGCATGAGTTTCTACACTGCTAGTCAAAGATCAAAGGATATACAACATGTAAAAGAAAGATAGTTTCCACTGATTGGTGATGACTGATAAACAGACAGATCTTCATTTTAAAACATATGATTCAAAGATGCTACAGATGCTCTGAAAGTCACAGGAAGGTTTGTTCAAATATGCCAAGCTCTGCTTCAAAGATGATTTCCTCCTCCTCCTGGCAACTGAAGCTGGAATTTCAGGATGATCCATCTGCCTCAGTAGAATGCATGAACTGGGCTAATTGCCCCCCTTTTCACCTCCTAGAGGGACAGACTTTCATTTTTCTCCCCATTTATTCTTTCTTTCTTTCTTTCTTTCTTTCTTTCTTTCTTTCTTTCTTTAAAAACACATTTCAGAAGTCAGACTTTATAGAGGCAATTCTCTAATTGGAAATCAGAAAGAGAATAATGAATGCATGGGTGAGGGAGAGGAAATCCGATAATGCACAAGGCAGAAAGGAAGTAGAGAATAAAATGGCACTACACAGAGAGGAGAGTAATTACACATAAAAACAATTTGTACCAACAAAGAAAAAATGTTATTTAAATGATCCCAGTGTTTATCCCTGCATGTTTCATCTGTGTCAAGGAAAGGGATAAGATTAAATTAAGTGAAATATAACCCTGGGAGGAAGTACAGAGCACATATGGGTGTCCCCATATGTTGGAAGTGATATTTAAGTAATAACCAATCACTGGAAATGGGAAAACACCTGACGTGTTCTCTGATTCTAATGTGCCAGGATGTTCCTCTATGGCTGATAATACAGGCTGGCTTTCAACCAAATTGTTTGTTTCTGTGTCATCCTGTCATTTCCATTTTGTACCAGTGTGATTGCACATATTTTCTAAGAAGCTACTTTAGGACAGCGTAATGCCTAAAGCACCTGCATTATCTCTTGTTTGTGAGTGTTTCAAGGATCTTCAGAGCCCTTGCTCATTACTGTAAACACCACTCCATCTGTATTTATAATTCGTCTCACCTCCCACACAGCACAGTGTTGTGGGTAGGAAGATGTCTTTGCTGGCCTCAGATAGAATAGAGGCCAGGATAATTTGTCTCACAGTGCAATATGCTACAATGGAGAGCATGGGGGGGGGGAACGGTTAGGAAGGTTCTAAATGTTCCTGCCTCCCCCTCCTCTCCATCTTTGGTTGAACATCATCGAGAAGCATGCAAGCCAGCAACCTAACGAGTGAGTGGTGACAATAGCAATAGGCAGGTGAAGAGGTATGGGTAGAGAAGAGTAGCAAGCAAGGTTAGCAGAATGGCAAGTGAGGCTACCAGAGGAATGGTTTGGAGGTGATTGTGAGCTGGGGTATGCCAGGTCACACTGTAGCGAGGGTATAGGCATTGCTGCCATGCAATTGGATGCTCCAGAATCTCATGGTTTTGGAGTTTCTGGAGTGGCTGGGCATTTAGGTGGCAGTATTTGTGGTGATCCGGGTAGTATCAGGGTGGCTAGACCCAGTTGGGTCCACTGAGATTTCATCACCCCCAGCCTGAGTCAAGCAGGTGGGCCCCTGCCAAGGTGGTGGGCCTCAAGTAGGCTGCAATGAGTTTTCTGCAGTCCTTTGTACTTTTGTTGGGTGTATTGCTCAGCTGATCATCATGAGGGCTTTGTTGTAATGCCTGTAGGCCTCTTGATTAGGGCATGGGCCTCAGTAGGACTTGCAGGCCCCTGATGGACCACCACATGGTTGGTGGGGTGTGCGTAGGTCTCTCCCAGACTTGTAGACCATTGTCTGTCTGACCATCATGCAGTTCTCGGCTGTGAATAGGTCTGTCATGGAGGACCCTGGAGTTTCTCTGCCTGAGGCCCCAGGATTGCCCCTTTGCCAATCCCAAACCTGAGGGATTTTCTCTTCAAAACCACTACCACTCGCTGAGTTTATCCCTTTCTTGTCTAGCACAGCAAGAATCCAGACAGGTTGTGTTAAAAAGATCAGTAACACACTTTTCTCTATCCCAGAGAAATTCAGATAGCTGACCGAGAAAGGCGCATGAAGCAAGCTTATAGAGAAAAAAAGTAGACTTTATTTTAGTTCCCAAAGCTTAAGGCTACATGGAGGAAAATCATGCCTCCAAGATTTCAGCTTAGGTTACAGAAGAAATACATTCAGTCAGAGTACTAAAATGAAATAATAAAAGCTAACACAACTAGTTATACAGTCCCCAAGCTAAGAATAACAGTAACTTACATTTCTGATGGTCATGCAATCAATTCAGGTCCCAGTTGGGATGGTTAGACCAGGCTCTCATAGCCAGTCTGGTTTAGTCTCTGGAGATGGAATTCAGAGTCCTTTTGGATGGAAGTCTCCCTTTAGACTTCAGATTATTTAGGGCTCCTTTGATGTTATCAGGCCCAAGAGAGAGGTTGCCCCCCCCCAACCTCTGTTATCACAGTCTAGCATCTCTCTACAAAGGTATGTGTCTCTCCATCTGGCCCAAGCCAGATGGCTCCTGCATGAGGCCCCAGGATGGGTCCCAAACATGTGTGTAAGCCATGTGGTTCTCTTTCCATGTGCTCTCCAGCATGTGGCTGAGAACAAAGGAATTCAGAAAACTTAAAAGTCTTTGTGGTCATCTGTGATTGGTTCTGCATTGCCAAATCTGATTGGCTCTCCAGTCAGGTGATGTGATGTCATGTTTAGGAAATGAGGTTCCCACCCCCTTACCATACCTGATGCTATGGACCCAAGGGAATGGAATTTTCCACTGCTGTGAACTGTAGGTTTTGAGATGAACTCCCCATGATGGGCTGGGCAGGCCATTGTGACAAGGTCCCAAGGCCTTGGTTAGGCTGTAGCATGGCATGAGTAGGCCCTCCATCCTCAGTTAGGATGTAGGCCCTCACTGGCAGCAGAACTATGCCCCAGCTTGGCCTGCTGGCCTTTTTGTATTTCACTGACCAGTAGGCCTCTGACAACGCCCCTAGATTTCCATCAGGCCTGTAGGCCTTTCATTGTTAATTTGCTAGGCCTCAGTCAAGCCTGTTGATATTAGGGAACTGTATTGGGACTTTTGGCCTCTCCTAAGTCTTGGTTGGGACATAGGCATCAGTGGGCCACGATTATGCCCTGCAGGCCCTGACTGGGCCTTGGGTTTGGGTCCCAATACAGCCACCAGGCCACAGTGTGTTAGGTTGGGGTTTTTGGAGCCCAGATCAACCTGTTCCAGATCAGTTGGGTCCAGTCAGGACTCAGGAGTTTATTAAACTCAACTAGTGGATAATCTCTGTGTGATCTGAGTATTGGACTATTGTCCTCGTGAAAGTCTGGTTATGGAGTAAAAAAAAAAAAGTAGTGGTGGATCAGAAAGTAAGGGCCCAGCAAAGAGACAAGCATTGAAGCATCTGTGTCTGGAGGTGTCCTAATCATCTGAGGATGAAGGGGAGGATGATACTTTAGCCACCATTTGGGCTAGACTGGAGGCCTTAGAGAAGGCTGATATTTCCGCAAAACAGGAACTTCCACCTCCTAAAAATTTGTCCAGGGTATCTGATAGGGCTAAGGTTACTAACCAAGTCTTGGCTCATAACCAACTCTATGCCCTAGAGAGACAGAGGTGGCATGGGGAGCCCACAGAGCCTGCTACAGCTGCTGATGGTGATGATTAAGTGTCTGCAGCTTCATAAAGTGATCATAGAAGAACAGCAGAGGCCTTGGTGGCTCAAGTGGCTTCTGACATGGATAGTGGGATTTTGGGTGGCTATAGTTGGCCCTGGGAACATTGGGATGCTCCATATATATATTGAAAAACAAGTGTGTGTGTGTATGCATGCACATGTGTGTGTGTGTTTCACTTCTTTTTTGATCTAAAAACAACATTCAATGAGCAACATAATACAAAATAGACAAAACAACATAATATAAGGTATTTTCTTAGTAATTGCCCTGATAAATGAACCTTAACCAAACTTAATAATCTAACTTTTCTCTCTTATAGCTAACATATAAATCAAATTTTCACCTGATAGCTTCTGCTCCCTCTGGGTGATCATCTCATTCAGTCCACAAGGGATAAGATACTGCTAGGCCCCTTTAGGAGGTGGAGGGGGATTTCCTTCCTCCTTGTTACTCAATTTCTGCTCCCTGCTACTACCTGATTGACCTATTCCTTTGGGACAATTTTGAAGGGAATAGGGTCCTCCAGAGACCAAATGTTCATGCTTGAACTTACACTGACGGTGTGTGCATGCACACTGAACACCAAACATTCAGCAAAGTAACCTCTGCTCTTCTTGTTTACCCTGAAACTGAACTTATCCACTCCCTTGGGCTTTCTGCACAACATGACCACTGTGTGACCACTCACCCTGAGTCAGCTACATAGCAGTCATGATTTGCATCCACAATTGTGGTTGCATTTGGCCTTACAGCTGACCTTTCATTTTTGGATTCCCCCCCCCTCTTGGTTGTGATCCAGATGTGGGCAGAAGAGTTTGCTAAATTCCCTTTTCATTTCTGGTTCAGCAAGGTGACCACTGTGCAGGTTATTAATTCCTTGTCATCCAGGTCTCCAAGGGTTATGAGCCTGGTTCAGATATTTGCCCCTCAGTGTCTGCAATATAATCTCCTCTTCATGGCACTCTATGTGGCTTGGCTGGACTACAGCTTAGCCAACACTATCTCCGGCACACTGATGGAACACTTCAGACAACGGATATCAGATGCAGCCCCATTCTAGACCCATTGCCAGTAAACCTATGGATGCTTGGAAGGGTGAAGTAATGACGGCCATTAGCTTTTCACTAGCTCCTAGCAACACAAAGAGTTATATTAGTGTGGTTACAGAATTTTTTGAGTTATGAGCCCAAGAGGGTTTGGGCAATGAGTGCCTTGTACTTATTCCTCACCCACTACAATACTGTGTTAGTAATTAGTAGGTGGCTGTCCCCTCAGGCTACTAGAGCCTGATATCAGCCATGACTTTTTGGATCAAAGCACAGTGTTTCCAGGACACTGCAGATGACTTCCACGTTCATTAAGTTCTGGAAGGTTGGTCCTTGGAGAGAAGTACAGTTGTAGATAAGAGGACACCTTTCTCCCCAGACATCCTTAGGCATTTGGGGGGACTTTGGACAGGTATTTGTACCTCGCAGTATGAGGTTCTGTTATTTCATGCAGCATCTTTGATTTCCTTTTTTTTTTCTTTTTTGGCACTTTGAGAGTAAGAGAACTGGTGGTTTGGTGAAAAGGCGGCAAGCTAAGAAAAGCCTTAGAGGTTCAGGACCTGCAACTGGGAAGACAACACATAGTCCTCACCATTTGATCATCCAAAACAGATCAGTGTTAGCATGCCCTACCACCCCTCCCTGAGAGATTCCATAACTGGACATATTAGACAGCTTTCAGGGTCACATGGTTTAGACAGACTGGAAGTCAGACAATCAGCATGATGACCTGAGATGTGTCTAGAAACAAAATGGTGAGAAAGCCCAAGTTAGTATTAAGTGGAAAGCCCAGTCATTAAAGGGGTGTATGCTATTTCTTTCTTCCTGCCATGGGTGGTTCAAGCAATAATTCAATCAAGCAATAAAATTGACCATACCTCAATCCATACCCTATGGAAATCTTCCCTCCTGTCCCCCAACCTTTCGAGGTTGTCAGAAAACCATCAATGTTCTGTCTCTCCACAATTAAAGCAATCAGTCGAGTTGTGATTTCCTTTGTCTGTTCTGTGGGAGACAATCATACAAGCTTTGTCATTACTAACTTGCCCCTCCACAGCACAGAACAGGGTATAAATATTAGAGCTTCAACAATAGCTAAGTGTGCCACAGTGGATGGACACAGCCACTCTCTTTCTTAAGGTGCCCCAGATTGGAACTGTCTGTGCACCCTTAGACACCTGTCTGAGTATCTTCACTGATTATTGAGACTGGTAACTATCAACATATGTTCCCAGACCTCTCTCCCTCTACTCAACCTTTCTGCCTTTCTATGCTATAGCCTTGTATGTTTCTTAAGAATGTGTGTTGTGTATGTTAGTCTACTTTTTATGTTATCCAATAAAATACCTTGTTTTACTTATCTGGAGCCTTCTCTACAGTTAGTACTGGTATACATAGATGAAAAGATATCTGAAGTTACCCTCCTCTTTCAGGACCCCTGTTTGAGCTAATAATTCCTCTAACTAGATTTTGGCATCACGGGTGGGACTCTAACATACACACACCTCTTGGGGTAACAACAGGGCTGGATTCTGTTTTCAGCTTTGGAACTGCAACGTCCAGTCATTATTTCCAGTGCATCCCTTGCAAGACTATGTTCAAGTCCAGGGGTTGCAGCCTGACCCCTTCTTTTGCCATATAGGTATGTTGCCTCTGATTAAATACCAATTCTAGTCCATTACCACCTGGGCCATTTCCTGGCTGGGTTTTAAAGGGGTGGAATGTAGCACCCACTCATTTTAAATTGAGGTTACTTCAAGTGCATCAACAATGGGCATGGTTTCACAACTTATTCAGAGGGTTGGGCACTGGAAATCTTCAGTTTACCATGGATATGTTTCTCCTCTTCAATATTAATATGTTACGCTGCTGGTTTTGTTGCTTCTTTCAGATTCTAGGTTATGACCAATAAAGCATCAAGTCTTGATTTGCAGCCATAATATGATCTATTGTATGGCATGCTGAGCCTGCAATTGACATTTCGGATCCCACTTGGGAATGAATGATATGGCTAAGGTTGAGTGGCTTGGGAAAACGGTCCTTCAGTGGCATGTTCTGATGCCAGTGTTGTTTGGGGAGTGCCACAGGCCTCCACCAAACACTATGGTCATTCACCTGGGAGATAATGACCTAGGTTTGTTGAAGGGAAAGACTCTTGTTATTCAAGTCATTCATAATATGATTATCATCCAATAAAACTCACCCGGTATTTCAATAATGTAGTCTGTCAATATGCCCTGAGAGGTGTGGTGGAGAGGACACCCTGGAGAAGGGTGAATAGGGAGATTTGAAATGCTTTGGTAAAGGGGTTAGGTCACTTTCTACCAAATCCTCATATCATTTGCCAGAAACCACAGCTCTACAGAGCCAATGCTGTTCACTTGTCAGAGGAAAGTAATTTCACCAGACTAATCATGCCCAGCTCCCTAAGCCACTCCTCATAGGGCACAGCTTCCAGACCTCCCACCATCCTGGTGGTCCTTCTCTGGACACATTCCAGCTTCTCAATATCCTTCCTGTATTGTGGTGCCCAGAACTGGACACAGTATTCCAGGTGAGGTCTGACTAAAGCAGAATACAGTGGCACTATTACATCCCTTGATCTAGACACTCTATTCCTATTAATGCAGCCTAGGATTGCATTGGCTTTTTTAGCTGCTGAATCACACTGCTGACTCATGTTCAGCTTGTGGTCCACTAAGATGCCTAGATCCTTTTTGCATGTACTGCCCTCAAGCCAGGTGTCACCCATCCTATATCTGTACATTTCATTTTTAATGCCCAAGTGTAGCATCATACATTTCTCCCTGTTGACATTCATTTTGTTAATATTGCCCCAGCTTTCTAATCTGTTAAGGTCATTTTGGATTCTGATCCTGTCCTCTGGGGTATTAGCTACTCCTCCTAATTTGGCATCATCTGCAAACTTAATAAGCATGCCCTCTGTTCCCTTATCCAAGTCATTGATAAAGATGTTGAAGAGCACTGGGCCCAGGACAGAACCCTGTGGCACCCCACTGGTTGCATCTCTCCAGGATGAAGAGGAGCCATTGGTGACTACCTTTTAGGTTTGGTCAGTCAAGCAATTACAAATCCACCTAACAGTTGCATTGTCTAGTCCACAGGTTACTAACTTTTTTGCAAGAATATCATGGTGGACCTTGTCAAAAGCCTTACTGAAATCAAGATACACTGCATCCACTGCATTGCCTTCATCTATCAAATTTGTAACTCTATCAAAAAAAAAAAAAAAAGAAAGAAAGAAAGAAAGAAAGAAAGAAAGAGAGATGAGATTAGTCTGGCATAACTTGTTTTTGAGAAATCCATGTTGACTTTTTGTGATCACGGCATTCCTTTCTAAGTGGTTGCAGACTGTTTAATGATCTGCTCTAGAATCTTTCCTAGTATTGATTTCAGGCTGACTGTTTGGTAATTATTTGGGTCTTCTTTCCTGCCCTTTTTAAAAATGGGGACAACATTTGCCCTCCTCCAGTCTGCTGGGATCTCTCCTTTTCTCCAGGAATTCTCAAAGACTATTACTAGTAGTTCTGAGATTACTTCTCCCAGTTCTTTTAATACCATTGGATGAAGTTCATCTGGCCCTGGAGACTTGAACTCATTTATACCGGCCAGGTATTCCTGAACTACTTTTTTTTACCAATTCTGTGTTGTATTTCCCCTATGGCATCCCCTATGGCTCCATGTTCCACAGGTTGAGCACTGTTCCCCCTTTGGGAGAAGACTGAAGCAAAGAAGGTGTTAAGTAGTTCTGCCTTTTCTCTGTCCCCTGTTAGCCTTTCGCCATCTTCTCCCCACAGCAGCCCTACCATTTCCTTGTTCTTTCTTTTGCTATGGACATACCCCAAAAAGCCCTTTTTAGTGTTTTTGACCTCTCTTGAGCAGGCAGGGATCACCAGCATTGAGGCCATGATATTGAGAACACAGCTGCGCTGGGCAGGGCATGTTTCTAGGATGGAGGACCATTGCCTCCAAAAAATACTACTCTACGGTGAACTCGCCATGGGTCAGCGTAAGAGGGGCACTTCAAAAAAGCAATACAAAGACTCCCTGAAACAACATCTCAGGCTTGGCCAAATTGATCACCAACAGTGGTCCGCCCTGGCCTCACATTGGGAGGCATGGAGACGTACTATCCACAATGCTGCAGCCTTATTTGAGAACTCACGACGAACAAGTCTTGAAGAGAAACGACAACGCAGAAAGAATCACAACCAAAAACATCACCCAAGGAGACCTTCTGCTGTGCTTTTTGCAACTGGACTTGTTTATCTCGGATTGGCCTTTTTAGTCATCAGCGCGCTTGCAGAAAGTGCGGGATGAGTCCTTCCTGAATCTTCGTTTGCGAAGAAAGGCCAGAGAGAGAGAGAGCGAGAGCGAGAGAGAGAGCAAGCCTGAGTTCCAGCTGAGCTTTGGCTTTTCTGACTTTCCCCCTACATGAGCTGACTATTTGTTTGAATTCTTCTGTGGTGATTTCCACCTTTTTCCATTTCTTGTTTATGTCCTTTTTATGTTTTAGCTCAGTGGAGAGTTATTTCGACATCCATCCTGGTTTCTTTAGACACCTCCCCTTTTTCCTCCTCATTGGAACTGTCTGAAGTTGTGCCTTCAATATCTCACTGTTTAGAAACTCCCATCCTTCATGAACTCCTTTATCTTTTAGCATTTCTGACCATGGGATCACCCCCCGTAATTTCCTAAGTTTTCTGAAATCAGCTTTCTTAAAGTCTAGAATGCATGTCTGACTATGCTTGGCTTCCCCTTTCCTCTGTATAACAATCCCCAAGAGAACATGGTCACTCCCCCCTAGGGATCCTGCCACTTCCACACCATTAACCAGGTCATCCCCATTGGTTAGGATTAGATCTAAAATATCTCTATGGAGGAAGGATGGGACGTGTGGTATCTACCACCAGAAGCGGGACAGCATCCTCTTCCTCCCGGCCTCCATGGTGTGTGTGTGTGTGTGTTTAGTGTCTTAAAAAGCCCTGAGAGGCCTCATCAGCATGGCAAAGGTGGCGGAGGAAGAGGCCGGAGAGGCCGAGTTGTGTGCAGTGGTGGTGGAGGGAAAGGAGGAGGTTTCGTTGGTGTGGGCATGGTGGGGGTGGAGGGGTGGAGGAGATAACTGGCCTTGTCCCCTTCCCCCTTTACCCCCACGATCACTGCCATTGTGGGACCATGGTAGGGGGAAGGGCAAAGGGGTCAGAGGAATGAATTCACCCCCCCCCCTTTCCCTTGGGAGGGCCCCCAGGATGGCATTCGCTATTATCCATGATTTTTGCCATCTGTGGTGGGGCCCTGAACCAATCCCTCAAGGATGGCGGGGTCCTTCTGTATAGCTTTTACATTCCTTTGTTCTCCTAGATTATCCTTCTAGACTGTGCTTCTAAATTCATTTTGTCTGCACTGAAATGACTTAGCGTTTTCCTTTGCTAGGAGGCCTGTGTTTATATGTTTTTATATATCAAATGATAACATTTGATAACTTGAATGTTAAGCTTTCTTATTTTTGCCTGTTGCCTATATTGCTGAGTGGTTCTTTGTTTCTCTAATAACCCTGCATGTAAAGGTTTTGCTTCTCTATCCTGAAAATAAATATACCTCCATGTAATGTGGTTTCTGGGTTGCCTTATAATGAAGATGCCACTTCTAAATCCAACACCAGGCTCCTTGGAGATTGCTAGTGAATCTGTTTTGGTTGAAGAGTCTTGGGAACAGATGCTGCAGGGATTTGTCCCTGGTTGTCAAGATCACTTTGGGACATCCTGTAAAGTCTAGGTATCCCTTAGCTCAGGCTGAGCTGGACAGAAGGAACAGAAGCAGTTCTGCTTCTTCTTGTTGATCCAGATGATCTAACCCTAAGGTGGGCCAGTAAATAGCTGGTGCTCTTAGTGTAATTAAACTTATAGGAGAAGAAGAAAAAGAGAGGAAAAAGAACTGAAAATAAATAGAGAGATAGATACTGAACACATAATAATTAATAAATCGCTATACATAATGTGAGTAATATGGAAATAACAACAGATAATAAAAAAATACATGTGATATTAGTGTCTGATAATTCACCACTCCTTGGTGTGTTTTATGAGGAAGCCTGAAGATTTTTTGAAACCTGAAATGTAAAGGAGATAACACAGGTATATCCTTTAAATATCAGATAGAGTCTTGTTATAGCAAGTCTGCAGATTCATTGAGGTTAGTTTAAGGCATGAGAGAAAAGCATTATCAGACAGAAAATTGTAGACTGAGGTCCTGCATCATGGGTTTGCAATGTGTAACTTTATGATGACGGAACTACATTCCTGACACAATAGGCAACCGTGTTAGAGAATTGCAACAATGTGCAATGGGATACCATGAAAGATGTTCCCTTGTGCAACAGGGGATCCCACTACCTAATGGGGCACTGTGAAAGGTGGGGACAGTTTTCTAGCTGGGTGCAGGGCCCCCATGACTTTCCACTGCCCTCTATTCTGGATTACTAGTGTCCTGTGGCTCTGCTAGGGGAATCTTGTACTCCTGTCCTTGTGCTGTCAGAGTACAAGGACAGCCTGCCCTGCTAAGTGTCATCCTATTGTGCATTAAGACCACTGTGCAACTGCCACTCTGCTCACTCCTCTTGTGCAATGATTACTATGGAACAGTTATGACAATGCTCTTTCCTGGTAATATAACTGTTGTGAAATACTGCAATTCTGAACTGTGTAATCATAAATTGATTTATGGCTATATTACCTCATACCAGCTCACATTTCTTAATTCATCTGTCACTTGGATCTACAACTATGGCATTTGCAGGTTATTCTGTATCATGATATGTTTAATTAATTGGGTTATTTCACTCTCTGTAATAGGTCTGTCTTCCAAACAAACATGAATTCACTTATGTTCTGAGAATATGCACACATAAGGGTGATTTGCACCTCATCAGTAGCATGCCTGGGCAGAGTGAGTGACTCACACTCACATAAAACTATTTCTCAGGATTTATTTTTTTTTAAATGAATCACACAAAAATCAAGATACACATAATAATGTATGTGCTAGAGAATACCAAGCACCACTGTACAGTATGGGTGGGAAAATCTGGTGTGCATGCCAATATTCTGTCTCAGGAACCCAATGGAGGACACATAAACCAAGCAAAATGTCAATTGAGAAAAGAGGAATTTATTAGAAATCTACTTCTAGCTTAGAAAAACTGGCAATTTTAAATGTCAAACAGTGTAGGGGGAAGGCTAGAACCTATTTAAAAGGTGGATTCACTGCCCCTGGAGGCTTCCAGGAGAGGCAGTGTTTTGTTTGGCAAGAAAAAGGACATTCAAGGAGTCAAAAGCCACAAAAGCATTGCAGAGATCAAATTTGCATACACCTGCTGTAGAGTTTTTAATTAGGAATCTATTTGCTCATAAATAATAAACTATGCAACAGATACCAGGCAAATATGAGCTTCAGTTACTGTGCCTCTACATATTTTCCACTCACAGTGCACAGTCCTCTCTGATCCTAAGATACCTTGCTAGTTTTCTTCTCACCTGTATATGTGTCATGTACTGGCATTCCCAGACTCAATGACCAGCAGTTTCAGAGTTCAAAACAGAAAACTTTATTGGCATAGTACTTGTAAATCCAGAAAGTGAACCCTACAGGGTTGTTGCTCAGAATGAAACTTAACTAACAAATCGTACATTAAAAGCATATTCCAATCTACAAAATCTGGTGGGCTACACAGTCATTGGCTACCCATCATCCCCTTTTCTTCTTCTTGCAGTACCCCCATTCAACCCCCTTTTCCCAGAGCTGAGACCCAGCTGCAGTACTTAAACTGTTCTTAATATTGACCACATTCTCTCTTCTACAGTCAAGCTACACACTTGTTAAGAAACACAGAGAAATACAAGCACGATTACCTACAAGGTTAAACAGCAAAATTGAATTTGGTAGGAAAAGGTCTCATTGAGGACTGATCCTGACAATATGTTTATGTGCTGTTACCCTAATTGCTCTGGGGTTGTGGGAACACTAAAAATACCAACATTAATCTGAGGAATTAATGTACTTGCTGTAGCTATGCAAGAGGTGGGTAATGTCAGGAATTTGAGACCAGCTATACCAGTACTAATGGAGAAGACATAACTTAGATAGAATAACTATAATCTTTATTTGGAAAATTAATAAACATATTCAGGCACACATTCAGGCATCTAGCATTCATGCAAGACCAGTGAAATAAAGTGGGAAAGATTGAGACAGAGGAATAACAAGGGAAGTTTCAGTGGGTGATAACGACGTCTTCTCCTGAAGAGATGAGGTCACAGAGGAAACCAGCAGGGCAGGGGTCTCAAAGTGGCTCTCTGAAGGCCAATCAGCAAACTGGCAGTATGGGGGTAGGAGGGGAGATGGACACTGAAGGCAGTTTTCAGGGGTTTTAAATAGGAAATAATTGCCTTCTGGGGATGTGATTTTGATTCAAAGACAATAACTTAAGCTATTGCTCAGAGAGTGACAGAAACATTCCCGATATGCTAATGTTGTGATGAGTTTATATTTTGTGAATCAAAGAAAGGAAGCAACGTTCCTTTGTTTAGATACAGGGATAGAGGGTCATTGGCACATTGTGGCTGTGCGAGCCTTAGAAAATAAGATTGGCCTGGGGCTTAGACAAGATGCTGCATTCAGTTGATTTGTGAATTAACATTTCTTTGGAATTTAGGTTTGGCCCCTCCCTTAGTGCGTAACTGATTCAATCAACATGTCTTTGGGTTTTTCCAGTCCACCCAGGTTTACGTTAATGGTTACACTACATGGAAGACCATGTGTCTGACCAAATTATTAAATTTTGCCAATTATTATGAGGGAACCCCAGAGAAAAAGGAAAAAGGGGTGTCATGGCTAGTAACATCTCTTGTACCTCAATCTTCAACTCCATTCTGTCCCCAAGTTCTTCAGATTCTGTTTTAGATTCTTCATGTAGCAAAAGTGACCTTTCACTTCCCTTTCATTTGGCAACATAATTTCAATCAGATGTGCTAAGTTTATACTATTCATACACAGAGGGGAGAGTTTTGGAATAATAATTCTTACCTGAGTCAGTGTGAGAAATGGTATAGAAGCACAGACAGATCATCCTTGAAATACTTTGGGAGGTATGTAATTGTTGTTTTTCTGCTGATCAGGTGACACTTCCATCAGTGGAATGGGAAGAGGTGTTCTGTGGGTTATTTCCCTCCCATCCTTCCTGCAGTACTCTGTGTCTCCTCTTCTCCATTTTACTAATGGAGGACCATGCTAGATCTGGAACCCTTCCATCAATGGAAGGACACCAGATGGATGCAGACTTTTATGTGCTACTCTCATTGTTCCTGTTCGCAGGAAGAAGGAAGGAATGAAAACAAAATGTAAGTGAAATCTTAGCTTGGGTTTCATGGAAGAATATGGCTATACTTTTAATAAGAACAGGATCCTTAGGATAAAGGGGCTATGCAAGGAGCCTTGTCAAAATGAAACAATTATAAATAGTTTCAGAGAATCCAAATTAAGGCAAGGATATTTAAATATGGATTGTTAGTCATTGGCTGACATTAGATTTTAGGGTCATCTTTTTGAAAATCTGTCCTTATAAATGCTAGCCACAAAGTGAAATATTTTGCATTTTTTGCTTACACTCAGAATATCAAAGCAGCCCCATGAAAGAACCAGGCTCTGCAGCAATAAAGTGTAATTGCAGTTGTAATAAGTGGCTTTAGTTTGTCAGAAAATGCCTGACATAGCAATGTGGTGCAAACTGCATGCACTTTGAATCCAATGAGGGTTCTCAAAGAGTCATTTACATACCAATTTTATGCCAGTTTTTTTGAATGCTTAATGGATGAAATCTATCACCTGAACTACTCTAGCTCATTCTAGCCTCCACTTCATTATGCACAGAGGGCCAACCAATCTGGGAAAAAATAAAGTGAATGTTACAAGTAGCAAAGCCCCAGGTAAGAAGAGCAATGCACGCTTTCATATGTGGATGTGTTACATTTCATTTCATGGCATTATTTTTTTTTCCAGACAACTGACAATAAGTAAAATAACATAATAAAATAAAAATCTTGGTTGTACCATTAAGGCTCTCAAACCTAGGTGTCTAAATCATGTTGAACTACAACTTCCAGAAGGTGACAAGACTTCTAGAAGTTGTAGTCCAATGCCACCTGGGAACTGAAATATTGCAATGATTTGCCAACCTGAGCTCCCAGATGGCATTGGACTAAACGTTGAATCAACAATTGATTCCTCTGGGGAGAAATGTGTGGTCAGTACCTCAACTTCAATAGCTTAAAACAATTTGTCAACACATTTTACTGCCACAAAGGGTACTTTCTCCACAGCTCTATTGCCTCTAGAATGGCAACTGGTAGCTAGTTGGTGCAGTCAGGGTTCCTCAGCCACCACAACCCATTCAACCTACGATATTCTAGCTCTTGAGCTTTATTCTACAATCATTCTAAAATTTGTAGCTATTGAACACAGCCATGATTTAGGAGAAATTAATTCAATATCTGACTATCATCTGAGAAATTGGGAAAAGAAGAGAGAAAGATTTGGTCTTTTTGTACAGCTTACAAAAGATCTGAGGTTGTCACCAGTATAAAGGACTTGTGCATGTAAACTGGTACCCCCACTGGAAGAGCTGGATTGAGAGATTCTGCTGCCTGAGCTGGAACATCAAATTGTATCCGGTAATGGCACACAAGACAAATGTAATTATTTTGCCACCTGAGATAGAAAACCACACTAACATTAAAAATATGTAAACATTACTAAAAATTAACATATTTTGCCATTATATAATAACCTAAATCAACAGTTTAAGGTGATCACTATCAATTTCAATTTCAATCTCTCTGTTCCTGTCTGTCTGTCTGTCTGTCTGTCTGTCTATCATATATATAATCTTCCTCTCCTGAAAAAGAAGATAAATGCACATTTGGATAAATGTGAGATATCAAAAAAGCCACAAATTTCTCCCTCTTGCTCCTTCAGTAGTGGAAATTGAATCTGGGATCTTCTACAGGCAAAATATGTGCTCTATAACTATACTGCAACTCATTATCTTACATTTCTTGTTTCCTTTTAAGTCTGTTAAGCATTTTGGCACACTCTCCCCATTTTTGTAGTGTACTAGAAGTTGTGATCACTTCAAAACAGGTAAATTAGTCTGAAAGAAGATATAAAGAACGTCCACCAGCTTTCTCATCTTTGACAAGAAATGGTGTCTCAAAACATCAAGGAAATGGTTAACTGCTTCAACAATTTTCAGATTTGGAGAATTTTTGATGAAAATTTATTTCTGCAAATAAATCTAATTGTCCCCCCCACCCGAAAGCAACATTTTTGCCAAAAAAGCCCAGTCTATTTCATGAACATGTTTTTTTTTTCCTGTGAAAAAGTATTGTTCATTAAACAGAAAAGCAAGTTTTTTGGTCAATTATTTTTACAGAAAAGTTCCAGAATATTTTTAAAAGTCATCACAATGTGCAAAACCATGGAGATCATGGAGATTATCAGACATGGCAAAAACCTCATCAGAAGATCGCTACCAGAACAGGAAGGGACAACCTTACCAGATGATGTCATCCTCCAGCATTCCAGGGGTGTAGCACCGGCATCAGTAAAGTGTCCCTTTTGATTTGTGGCCTCTCCTTATCAATGGAAAAGGGAAGCCTTGTCTGCAGCAGTGCTACACCCCTGGAATGGCAGAAGGACACAGCATATTGTAAGGTCTACTTTCTGTTCTTTTAGCAATCTTCTGATACAGTTGGGATCATTATTTTTCTTTTAGTGTGCTCCCCCATGTCTGATAATCTCCATAAACTTTCCCAGTGGATAAAAAAAAAAAAAACTTTTGAAATATTTCATTCTTGCATACAAAAATGAAACAAATTAATATTTACATCCCAAGAGGAGAATGAGGATTGAAGTAACAGCTATAGATGCTACCACATCTCCTCATAAAGCCTTTCATGGAATCCAAGGGTTAATCTAATGTATGTAAAGCCGGGTATTTTTGCTAGCTATTAGATGAGTTAGCATAGACAGACTCTTAAAATGTTCTTCATCAATTGACTAATTTCTATCAGTTTAACTCTGATTAACTTTTATCATTTTTTTCAATCGAACAATGCAATTGTTTAGATGCAGCATGAATCTCAGCAATGACAGATGGAAAATCAAAATGACCATCTATGAAATGAGATGAATTTTCATTTTAAAGTTAGATCAATTAGCTTGTAATTGGGCTAATAGCATTGACTGATGTTTTTTCCCTTGATTATTGGGCCTTTTATTTACTTTTCTTTCCTCAGTCAGGCCTTAAAAACATTGTCATTTCAATTAGCATAGAATACATCAGATAAAAGTAAATGCAAATATCATGCTGGAGCTATGCAAATATTTTAATGAAATGCTCTAGATCATCATTTGAGCAGTTTTGGTGACCTAATCCATACAACAAAGTCAAAGATAAAGTACAAGTCAAACCCTGAGGGCTATAGATATATAAGCCCGATTCATAATAAGCCTTCACAATGTAAAGTCTGTACACTATGAAACACTAAAAGTTCAAATACAATTTTTGTGGTGAACTTGAAGCTGAATACATGAGGGTTCAATTTACATTTCAATCTGTACAGGCTGGCAGAGATGAAAACAAGATTTTTTTAAAAAGATATCTTTCAAGCATGGTATTACAGCTTCTGACAGTATTTACCAATTGGATAAACACAGCATTCATCAAAAAAAGGCAAGGTAAGTGGCGAATAGGGATGAAAATATACTGACCCCCAAACTAGCTCTTAAAAATGTTTAGAGAAATGTTTTAAAGAAATGGGAAGGAGACAGAGGAAGATTACACAAGTAGAATAAAAACTTTAGATTGTTTTTACAAAGGGAGTCAGGAAGATATAAGAAGAGAATTCAAGCATAATAAGTATATATGTACATGTATTTGAGCATTCAGAAATCGATGTATATGTAAGGTAACTTCGATGTGTGAATAAAATAAAAGATATATTCAAAAAAAAAAAGATACAAAAAAATATTTTACAATGAATCTTATCAAAGGGATTTTTACAGGCTAACAAAAATGTCCTTTTCCCCCCACAGAATATAAAGATGTTTAAAAGATGGGGTGTACCTAACAGAGAATGGAAATCTCTATAACAGTAAAAATGATAAGAGCTAGTTTGTTTTCATTATAATCATTTTTAATATTAGGAACAGAGCTAGTGCTGGATATGCCCATGGTTCATGAATACTGTACCCAAGGATATGAAAACCTCACTTTTATCACATTCCACAGAATCCAACCAGCATTCTAATCCCATCCCATATGTAATAGGTTGTGAGACTTTTTTCCTACATGACTATTTGCACATATTTTGTGTCTGTTTTTCCCACGAAATGTGTACATTTTGACTCATAGAAACATTTTGTCTACCCAAATAATCCCCAACCAAAGTGTTAGTAGTCTGGCTCTGGTTTGGCTTTGTGGATATTTTTTTTTCACCAACATGCCTAACACACCTTAGAAATGTACAGCTGTCTAAAACAAATGGCATTTTGTCCTATTAACAATGTCAGAAGTTGTGGATTTGTGATTCAAGATAAATCTGAATTTTATTTTGTATACAGAAAACAACATTTTCTGTGCAGGAGACAAGTTTGCAGTGCTGGAAAGAGCATTTTCTGCCAAGAAACGAAAACTTCTGCAACCAGGAGTAGCAGTCATGCTATTGTAGTTTGGGTGGAGGGGTGTGATGTTGCATTGCCCCTTCATATTCACTGGGGTTTGTCCTCCCTTCATATTTATAAGAATATAATATCTCTTTGTCTCTATATCTTGATTGCCGCTATTTTGCCCCATCTAAATTCCAAATATTGTGACATTTATTCCAATCATCTATATGTTTTCCCATGCTTTTCCCCTTTAGGAGCATTGTAAGCCTATCTAGCCCAATTACATCATAAAGTTTTTCCAGCCATTGGTCAACTGTTGGGTGCTCTTTGTTTTTCCATAATCTTGCATATACCATCCTTGTTGTTGACAACATATAAAAAAGAAGTTTGCCATGCTCTTTCTCCACTTTTCTCTCTATCATACCCAATAGGAATACCTCTGGTTTGAAAGGGATATGGAAATTTAATATTTCTTCAATAGTTTTTTGAATTTCTTTTCAGTATTTTATAGCAGCCTTACAACTCCACCACAAATGATAGAATGTTCCGTTGTTTTATTACACTTCCAGCAGTTGTTTGATACATTCTTGTCTCTTTCTCTGGCTTTTCTTCACAAACGAAGATTCAGGAAGGATTCATCCTGTGCTTCCTGCAAGCGTGCTGATGACTAAAAAGACCAATCCGAGATTAACAAGTCCGGTTGCAGAAAGCACAGCAGAAAGTCTCCTTGGGTGATGTTTCCGGGTTGTGATTCTTTCTGCGTTGTCGTTTCTCTTCAAGACTTGTTCGGTGTGAGTTCTCATATAAGGCTGCAGCATTGTGGATAGTGTGTCTCCATGCCTTCCGATGTGAGGCCAGCGCGGATCATTGTTGGAAAGTGTGTAGCCGGCACCGTGTTCTTTAAGGCTGCTTTCCTCATGGAGATGAACTTCACTAAGAGCAGCAATGTCAATATTAAGCCATGATAGTTCATGGGCTATTAGAGCAGAACGATGCTCAGGCCATCCACTATCTGCAGAGTCTTGCATGGTTCTGATGTTCCAGCATGCAAGCATCAGTTTATTTACACCTTTGGAGGTCAGTGTGTGCCTTTGTTTCTTTGCTTGGTTTGACCACATCAGAAGATTCCCTTTGGCCACGGGTAGCCAACCAGGTAGTTGGGGATGAGCTTTCGTTAGGCCACCTTTTCTAGACCCCTCTCCATATGGAGCAAGCAGTGCTTTCCTTTAAAAAAGCTGCTTGGTCATTCAGGATGCTGCCAAACAAGACTGTCATCTCCCGGGTCAGCCTCGAGCAACCAAAGTCCTGAACTGCCTGCATGCAGGGTTGGGTCTGCGGCTTCCAGTGCATCATTACACCTGCCGTTTCGTCCCTCACCTATCGCTACAGGGTTTTTTTGGGGGATTGGATTTGTCGTTCAAGCCTGTGCAATAGATTTTTCTGGTGGAGCGCAGCTTGCACAGAACTGGCCTCACCCTTTAAACCAAAGATTCATCTGCTGGCCTTGCAAGCATGGATGGTAGCGGTGAGGTCCTCGGGTCATAGGTTTGATTAGAGTTTCCTTCTCTTAGATGGTTGACCTTACCGGGTTGGACGACCACCATATGCCCGGGTTTGGGACTAGAGTTTTCCTTCTCCTAGGATGGTTGCCATAAGGCTAGAGAGCCCATCCTGCCCTTTGACGCTCTTTGTCAGACCCTTCAGTGTTGGCCTGTCTGACATGGGAGACCCTACCGGTGGCTATTATGCCACCGCCAGCAGAGCTCAAAACATCATTAGGGTATGCAAGCCTCTCTCCCACAAAAAAGGGGCATCAATGGAGAGGTACATTCTTGTACATTTTGGACAATAATTGTGGTGATAGATGCCACCTAAAATACATTTTATATAAATTTTCTCTTATGTCTTGACAAGAAGTTTGTTTTATTTGCACAGTCCATATCCTTTCCCATTGTTCTAATCCTATAGCATGTCTTACATTCTGGGCCAATCAAATCATATTTTCTTTCACTATTTTGCTTTCTCTACTCCATTTTAGTAATAATTTGTAGAATCTTGAAATCATCTTTTTATTTCCGTATTGAGTTATATTCTCCCATTCCAACTTTTTTGTATTTATTCCCTGCAACTTAGAATCCATCTTATACCTATCTTTTAGTTGCTTATATAGATACCAATGACATAGGATTTCATCATAGAATCATAGAATCATAGAATTGTAGAGTTGGAAGAGACCACGAGGGCCACCCAGTCCAACCTGCTGCAATGCAGAAAATCATGATCAAAGCATCTCTGACAGATGGCCATCCAGCCTCTGTTTAAAGACCTCCAAGGAAGGAGACCCTACCATGCTCTGAGGTTGTGTGTTCCACTGCTGAAGAGCTCTTACTGTCAAAATATTCCTCCTAATGTTGAGGTGGAATCTCTGTTCCTGGAGCTTGCATCCATTGCTCCGTGTTCCAGTCTCTGGAGCAGCAGTAAACAAGCCTGCTCCATCCTCAACATGACACCCCTTCAAGTACTTGAACAGGGCTATCATATCACCTCTTAACCATCTTTTTTCCAGGCTAAACGTACCCAGCTCCCTAAGTCTCTCCTCATAAGGCATGGTTTCCAGACCTTTCACCATTTTAGTCACCCTCCTCTGGACATGCTCAAATTTGTCAATATCATTTTTGAATTGTGGTGCCCAGAACCGAAATCAAGGTATGTGATATCCACAGCTTTCCCTTCATCTACCAAGCTGGTAATTTTATCAAAAAAAGAGATCAGATTAGTCTGGACTCCTAGATCCCTTCTGTACGTAGTCTCATTCAGCCAGGTCTCCCCCATCCTATATCTATATCCTATATCATTTTTCTACCCTAAGTGCAGTACCTTACATTTCTCCGTATTGAATTTCATTTTGTTAGCTCTTCCTGCGATTTCGCCGTGCAGTTCTCCCCAACCACTGTTAATGTTGGGGCATAGAAAGATGTGCTGTGTCCACCACGACCATCTGCAGAGTTTTTCCACATCAACAGGACACCAAGTAGAAGGTTTCTGGAGAGATTTCTGCAAAAGACTTCAGGCTGAGAAGGAAAATATCCTTCACCCCAGCACACTGCCCTGAGCTCTGGCTTGCCAAATAAAGACAGCAACAAGGCCAGCCTTTACTCAACTTGAGGACTTTAAACTTTGTGTGCAGTATATTTACAATATATATACAGAGTATAGGACAATCTCTCTTAAACCAACAAACTGCTTCACCAACCACCAACCACAACAAAACCACACTGGAGATAATTCCCATCTCCTTTTTATAGACAGTTAAACAATGCCCGTTACATCGGGCATCTCAGATGTGCATACTCTCAAATGCTAACTCACACACACACCTGCCACTGGAGATTAACTACTTTCATTTCTAAGCTTACAGCTCCATCTTGTGACCACATCCATGTCATTTCCTGACAGTTAATATATCTTTATACGTAATCCACTTCTTAGATGGAAAGACAGATCTTTCAAAAGAATAAGACAAAGATGGATAAAGAATAAAATAAAGAAGAATAAAGTTGGGTCAGAGGAAAAGGAAGAATGAATATACGTTATAGGGGTTTAGAGACGAAGGGGGATATATAGATTGGTATAAATATGGTAATATGGTAATTGGTACAAATATGGTAGATAAATATAACTGATTGAGAAAGACAGAAAAAAATGAATATATGAAAATAACTGAAGCATACATTTTACATCACTGGGGAATAAGATGCACTAAGCATTGACTCAAAGAATAAGATAAGCTGGGGGGGGCAGTTGAGTGGATGAAGCGAATGGAGATAGAATGAGAGAGTAGAATAAAGAAAACAGAAACAATAGAGTAATACCCTTAACAGGGATCTGAGGGATATGTTTGATAGGGATATGTTTGATACCTATGTTTATATTTTATACTCTATATTCTATTTTATGTATGTTGAGTGTTGCATGTATTTTAATTTATAAAATCAAAGAGGACTAGTGGTGTATGTATAACTGTGAAAATAAGACTGATCTGAATAAAAAAGGATTTTTTTTTAAAGTAAATTATTTTAGCTGTACAGAATCAACCGTGCGTACAAAAATATATATATTCACTGGGGTTTGGTTCCAGGACCACCACCCCATCCCACCCCACATGGATACCAAAATCCATGAATACTCAAGTCCCATTATATGCAGTGGCATAGCAAAATGCTGTCCCTTACATAAGTTGGCAAAATCAAGGTTTGCTTTTTGGATTATTACTTTTTTAAGAATATTTTCAAGCCGTGAACACTTAAATCTGTGGATACCAAATCCATGGATACGGAGGGACAGCTGTATAGTAAAAGTAAAAGAACTACAGGAAAAATATGGAATGCAATAAGATCCAACCTGCATGCCTTAGTGGAAACATGCCTTACTGATACTGTGGGTAATGAAAATGAACGCTACTCAGTGCTGCAGTGCCCGGAGTGGGTGCCACTTAGTAACTGATAGATGTGTAAAACTGCTTCTAATGGCATATATCTTTTTTTTTTTTTAAAGAATACAATTTCCAGACAGTTCAAAATGTTTGAGACCTGGCTGGTAAAAAAACAAACAAACAAAAACAAAAACAAAACACTGTGCAAATTTCTAACCTTTGTGTTTTCCTTCCAGACCGGGTTATTTGTGTGTAAAGAAACAGGATGGATTTTGGCCAGGACATAAACGCAGAAAGACAATGTCATCTAATATGTGCACCCTTTCATGGTTGCATGGTATCATTATGACACCGTATTTAGTGTGTCTGATAAAGTCCTAAGTAAGAAGAAAGCTGTTTGGACTACAGGACATGCATTTCTGTCTTTTCTTTCAGAGGAAACTCAGGTGATTAAACTCCTGAAACTTGTCCAAAGGATTTGGGATGTATATTACAAAACTCTCTTCTCAGGGTCTGCTGTCTCCTGAGTTTGCAGCAAAACAGTTCATTCTCCTTCTACTTGTTTCTACTCTCCCCAAGAGACACTTTGGTTACAAGGTTAATTAATCTTTTTGGTCCCCCCCCCGACATATTTCATTCCTCCAGTTCAATTTCCCTATATTCCACATTCCCCACTATACTCCTTGGAGTGCTGCAGCCAGTGAATTTCAGAAATGTATGTACAAGTGGGCCAGTGGTCTGATTCAATGAGACAACCTATTCTTTACCTACCATTATACATTTGTACTCCTCATGCAGTGAAACATCTAAGACCACACTGCATGAGTCAAAGTTGTACTTTGGACTTTGAACTTCTGGATGGAAATTACTGCATACATAGCAATAACAATCTGGTATTACTATCCTGACAGGACTTTCCTCTCTGTTGACCTCTGATTGGCCATAAAGTTTGGGTCTATAAAGTTTCTATAGATTTTTTGTTTTTTACTGGATCGGAACACCACAGGAACCAACATGAAAAAAATAATGTATTTGTTCTTGAGAAGAATATACCTAAAACAGAATTTATTTGATCCACACTATATAAACTTTTCCATTCTTTCACCTACTGAGCAAAGATAGGGTTGCCATCAAAACATCTTGTTTGTGCAGAATCTAATTCAATGTTGATATTTAACTTGGAGCAAGCCAGTGTGGTGTAGTGATTTGAGCAGTGGTCTACAACTCTGGAGACCAGGATTTGAATCTCTGCTCAGCCATGGAAACCCACTGAGTGATCTTGGACAAGTCACACTCTCTCAGGACTTTAGCAGACCATCCCCCTAAACCCATTCCTTTGCCGGCATAATTTCTGCCATTTTTATGCTGACGAAAGAACTCCCCATTCTACACTAACCTCCTATCCAAAGGAAAGGCTTCCCTGGCAATGAATGAGGAGTGAATGGAGCTCCGTTCACTTCCTCTATTGAAATCCCGTGGATTCTCATGAGAATACATAGTGCAGGAAATTCAAAAACAAAAACAAAAAGAACAAAGTAAAAGTTCACAAAAGCACATAAACACACTATAGAAATCCCAAGTAAACTGGGGAGTGTCATAAAAAGTGTGTCACCTACCTGGATATTGTGATCTCACCCACAAATGTTCTGGATAGACCGGCCACTGACGCTGCATTAAGGTAAGTACAATGGTGCATGGATTCAAATGCTGGCAATGCAGGCACAAACACGAGATCAATCGACGACATGGGTTGTCAATAAAATAGGATGGTTTTTAAATTGGACATGATCATGAAAGGGTGATGTTGTCTGGTATGTGTGCCCTTTTGCAGTTATTAGGCATCTTTATGACACCGTATTTGCATGGTCTTATAAAGTCCCCAGTCTCAGAGGAAGGCAAAGGCAAACCTGTTCTGAACCAATCTTGCCAAGAAAACCCAATGATATGTTTGCCTTAGGGACACCATAAGTCAGAATTGACTTGAAGGCATACAACAACAGTGACATTTAGCATGGAGTTCTGACACTATTGTACTGGTGAGATGCTGAGACACTATAACTTATATAACCACTAAAGACTGTTGTGGCATCTTAAAGACTACAGGGTTTTGGTATAAGCTTTCATGGATGAAAGCCTATTTTATCCTATCACATACATCTAATGGAGTTTATTATGATACACAAAATCTTGTGCCCAATAAAATTTGTTAGTATTTACCAACAGGTAAAGAGACCTTTTTATTTAAACAGAAACTTGATGATGAACTGGATGTACAAAATGGGTTTTTGTGTATGTTGCATTCTATTAATTATTGTTATGCTTTAAAATGATTTTATATCCTTTAAGGGTGTTTTAGTATGATAGAGTACTTAATTGTGTTTTAACCTTTTTAAAGTCAGGGCTGACACCCTGTTCAGGAGTTATGAAACCATAAACTGGAATACAATCTCATAACTGTTGGGGATTCATGTTAATTGTTGTTAAATGTCCAAATGTGGCATCAAAAACCTACATTTTTTTTTCCAATCTGGCAGTGCCTCAGCTAAACAGCTTCTGAGGCACTGCAGAAGGTGCTGGAAAATGATGCCTTCAGTGCTCTTCCAGTCATGTGGTACTTTGAGACAAGTAGTTGTGGCAGGGCCCTGTGGGACTTTTCCAGCTGCCTGTTCTTGATAAGCCCTGTAACCAGGGAAGCACTACAGATCTCATCTCCCAGTGACCTGATCTACAGTGCCGCAGAAACCATTCAGTTGACACACTGTGAGGCTGAAAAGGAAGGGATCTTTTTGGTGGGGGCAGTGGCATTATTAGACAAAGCTACAACAACAGAGTTTGGCCATCATTGTTAAGCCTGACAGTGCAGGATCTTAGCCTTAATTGATCTGAGGAACAAAGGAAGCACAAGTGTCAGAGCTGAAGAGAGCTGGAAAAGTGAGAGATACATGAGTATAGCATAGTCAGACTCATGTTTTTCATGGGTTAGCCTGCCTTGAAAGAAAACATAGAATGAAACACTCAAGGCCCTTGGCCTGGATGGACACATCTGTCCATTTTCATTTTTCCCACTATCAGATTTTAAGAAAGTATTTACTTATTTACTTATTTATTTATTTATACTCTGACCATTACCTGAAGATCTCAGGGCAGCTTACAATAAAATCAGCTTAAAACAGTAAATAATTACAAAAGTTTAAAAGATTAAAATCCTCACTAAAGAGTATTACAATTTAAAATCAGACAATTTAAAACAGGCTAAAGTTCTTTCCATCCAAATGTAAGTATTTCAATCCCTAATGTGCATGCTAATAAATTTCCCTACCACTGGAATAAGGACATAGCTTTTTTAAAATGCAGATCTGCAAAAGGCTGCAAAAGGAACATGTGGGCATTGAGCCAACCTGCACAGTGGAAACTTCCTACCACAAAACTGAAACTGCAGAAACAGTTCAGATCACTTCTTCACCCTTAAAGGGGAGCAGGGAGTCTCAATCAGCTCAGATCTCTTGATGTGTGTTAGTACTCCTAGAGGCCACTGCCATCTGATCCCTCTCCACACATGCTCTCTCAACATCATTGTGAAAGAAGAACATGTGAATTGGTTACTTTCAGCAGGGGGTCACCAAGGAAACTGACCAGGACAGCATTCCAGCAGCCTGAGTGAACATGCCCCACCAGTTGTGACAAAATCAATTCTAAGCTGTTATTTTAAAAGCATTTCATGGAATAGGCAACAATAATCAGGTCCAAGACCAAGCAGGGCATGACCAAACATTTCTATTCAGCCTCAAAAGCAGATGAAGTATACCCAAACTATACCAAGGGAGATGGTGGCAGACTGCTTAATGGTAGAGGCCAGAGAGTGGACTGCCTTTTAAAGACTGGTGCTTCCACTGTGCTGCAGTTGACAACACTCCTCTGTGTGCCACAGTGTTTTTCTCCATACTGTCCATGATGGGGAGGACAAAATTACCTCCAGCCTCACACCAGTGGGGTGGAATTCTTATGCAAAAAACAAACAAACAAACAAACAAACAAATCACTTGCCCACAATAACAACTGAGTAAGATATATTCTACATTGCCAAGATTTAGAACATCACAAATTAACCTTTGTTTTCAAGAAGGAACACTAGCTGAGCCCTTCTCCCATCACAAATTCACCTCCGGATATGTTATTCCCCTGACAAGCATCCCCCACTCCCCAGAGTTATATTCATTCCTCAAAATTATCAAACTGGATTTCACAAGAGATCTTTACCTGAATGAATTAGTCAATCAACGAATGAGGAAGAGAAAGAGTCTTCAGTGAAGAAATAGCTACAACCTCTGAAAAGTGAGTCTGGGAGTGACATTTAAGAAGAGCCTAAGAAAAATCATGTTCTGTCACAAAATAGAGATAGCACTATAGCTCTGTAGATCATAAGATCATAAATCTTAAAGCCTGCTCAACCAAATCATATCAAAATCCTTATTTGTGAGGAAAAGCAAACATGGCAGAATCTCAGAATGGGTTCACCCATACCTTTCATTACCCAATAAAATTTACATCCAATTCCCCACAGCTGCACAAGGGAAGCTTGTTCTTTGTTAAAGAAGTTAGATTGAATGGGTAAAAAAGAAAGACTTTGAAATTGAGTAAATAAAGAATGATCCAGTTGAAAAAGAATATGATAAAGTAGTTTTCACACGTGCCATTTCAAACATTAACTATGACAAAATCAATGTGCATACCTCTGAAGGAAAGAGCTGCTGAACCACATAAGGCTGAAAAGACCATGACTTTCATTATCCAATAAAATTTGCATCCAGTTGTGCAATGACCATCACAGATCAAAATTGCACACAGTGGTTTTGTATCACTACACATCCCTCCTCACCCTAACAAAACCTCTTTTTAATGGTGCTTCTTTATAAATACAGCAACTAGTACTGAGTGTTAAGTTGTTGAGCAGTATAATTAGAGATGTAAGTCTTCAGGTAGCAATGAGTAATTACTTCATTTTTCTTCCTGCTGCAAGAAAGCTTTAAAAAACCATGTGGTTTTCAAAGGCTAGTCAAAATTCACAACTTATTCTGCACAATCATAGAATCATAGAATAATAGAATTGTAGAGTTGGAAGAGACCACGAGGGCCATCCAGTCCAACCCCCTGCCATGCAGGAATACACAATCAAAGCATCCCTGACAGAGGGCCAGCCAGCCTCTGTTTAAAGACCTCCAAGGAAAGAGACCCCACCACACTCCAAGGGAGTGTGTTCCACTGCCGAACAGCTCTTACTGTCCGAAAGTTCCTCATAATGTTGAGGTGGAATCTCTGTTCCTGGAGCTTGCATGCATTGTTCTGTGTTCTAGTCTCTGGAGCAGCAGAAAACAAGCCTGCTCCATCCTCAACGTGACACCCCTTCAAATACTTATCATATTGTCTCTTAACCACCTTTTTTCCATGCTAAACATACCCAGCTCCCTAAGTCTCTCCTCATAAGGCATGATTTCAAGACCTTGAACCATTTTAGTTGCCCTCCTCTGGACACACTCCAATTTGTCAATATCCTTTTTGAATTGTGGTGTCCAGAACTGGACACAGTATTCTAGGTGAGGCCTGACCAAGGCAGAATAGAGTGGCACTGTGACTTCCCTTAATCTAGACACTATACTTCTATTGATGCAGCCCAAAATCGCACTGGCCTTTTTAGCTGCCGCATCACAGTGTTGACTCATGTTCAACTTGTGGTCTACTAGGACTCCTAGATCCCTTTCACACGTAGTCTTGTTCAGCCAGGTCTCCCCCATCCTATATCTATGCATTTCGTTTTTCCGCCCTAAGTGCAGTACCTTACATTTCTCCATATTAAATTTCATTTTGTTAGCTTTGGCCCAGCTCTCCAGTCTATCCAGGTCATTTTGAATTTTGATCTTGTCCTCTAGGGTATTAGCTACTCCTCCTAATTTGGTGTCATCTGCAAATTTGATAAGTATGCCCCTAATTCCCTCATCTAAGTCATTGATAAAGATGTTGAATAGCACTGGGCCCAGGAAAGAACCCTGTGGCACCCCACTGGTTACCTCTTTCCAAGACAAAGAGGAGCCACTGCTGAGCACCCTTTGGGTTCGGCCGGTCAACCAATTACAAATCCATTTATGAGTTAACTTGTCTAGCCCACATTTTACAAGCTTGTTCACAAGAACTTCATGGAGAACCTATTCGCAAATTTCGCAGAAGGTTGTTTTGCACAGAAAATAGCATTTTCTGCACAGGAAACAACATTTTCGGCATGGAAAATAATATTTCAATGCAGACATCTTAATTCCTACACAGAAAATGCTGTTTTCTATGCAAATCAACCATATACATTTTTTTTTTAGAATAGATCCCCAATTACAGCATTTTCTGTACAGAAAATAATATTTTTGGCACATGAATTCATATTTCTGCATTGAAATATTATTTTTCACACATGAAATGCTGTTTCCTGTGCATGCACAAAACAACCAGATGTGAAATTTGCAAAGATTAAGTCCTGAATGGTGAAGAGTCTTACCAGTCCAGGATTCTTCCATCAGGGTTTCTCAACAGCTGAAAAACATGCTCTGAGACCATTTTTAAATATTTTTGAATTGTTTTTCCATCCCTAAGTAAAATTCTGAACAACATGAAATCAATCTCAGGATTGTTGGGGTAAAAAAAAAATTACAGGACCTCATATGTGCAAATTTATTTATTTCATCCATATGAGCTCAAGGCTTTCCCATGCCTGCTTTATCCTCAAAAGAACCCAGTGAGATAGGCCAGACTGAGAGAGAGTGGTTTGTCTAAGACGTTTCCTATATCCCAGTCCAATGCTGATCACTACACCACCCTTACTCTTTCACATCACATTGGCCCACTAAGCCAAGAAAAATGATGGGATAGGGAAAATTTGTGTTAATAGCATTTCTTCTGCTGCACACAGGAAGCTTGTCTTTTATTAAATATTTAATTAAATACTGAACAGGTTAAAAGAAAGAAAGAATTTGAATTTGAGTAAATAAAGTATGCTCCAGTTGATAAAGAATTTGATAAAGTAGTTTTTACACACTCTGGTTCAAACATAAAATGTGGCAAAATCAATGCACATAATGCAAGGAAAGAGCTGCTGAACCAAATAAGGTTGAAAAAATCAAAAGAGATCATCTTTACATATGTACCAACAACAAGCAGCCTGCTATCACCCTGCTTCAAATGCCTAACTGAAAGTTCATTCTTGTATGCAGCTGAAAGAATTATGCCTCGCTGCTTTTAATGGGGCATCTTCTTGACTATATGTAGGGAACAAATACCAGCTAGAGTACAATTTACTAAATCAAACATTTATTATGCAAAATAATTCATCTTGATGATTCATTTGATACAGTTTAATAGGTATTTTAGTGATAATAGAAACTGAATTAATTGCTAAAATACAATGAAGAAAAACATGCCAAACAAATATTCATTTTACAAGAACACATACAAACATACATGGATCTGGAAAACATATACCCAACTGAAATGAAGGACATATGATGCTCCCAGACAGAGATTTCAGTCCTAAATTGTTGCCTTGGGACCCCTGGAAAGTTTTTAAAAATAAATTATGTTCAAACTAACCACAACATTATTGAAATTAAAACAATCTGCAATGAGAAAAATAACACAGTAGAAGTAGGCAAAAATCGGGGCTGTATTCCATCATCCCACAAAGTTCCCCCTCCCCCCTACACAAAGGTTAGAAACTCCAGTCCATACCACTGGACAGAAATGGTATTGTTGCTGCACAGAGCAGAAAGAGAGGTTCAAAATGCCACTACTGTTACTAACCACTTGGAATACTAGACAGATCCATCAGACCCAGTAATCTTGAGAAATTTCATTTTGGCTCCCACAGTAGTAGAGCAACATCCTCCTCTGGTCACATGCTGGAGGAACTGACTTATTAAAAAATGCTGGAGTTATTGTTTTCTGTCTGAATAACAGTTTCTCTCCCATACTCTTCAGTCCAAACCCAACTTAAAGTAAACACAGTTTATTTCAATGGACTTAGGAATGTTTAACTTTTGGCTATGACTTTATTCTACTTTATTAAGAAAGCACTGTAATCTTATGTGACCTTCCAGTTTCTTTTGGGTAATATGGAGAGTCATTGTGTATAAAAAGAAAATTACCACTATGGATAGATAAGAATTTCATAACAGTATGTTTGTTTCTTAAAAAAAAAAAATCATATACATTTATATACATTTCTTCATATTTGGGACAAAAATTACTTGATCTTTTTTTAAAAAATAAATCAAATGTCAGTTAAATCAAAATGCAGAGATATTCTATTCATGCACAATTCAAGTTTAACTCATTGAAACATGGGTTTGAATTTCTGTATCTTGAACCATGTTAATAGTGAACTAGGTCTGATATCTCCCAACGCCCAACACCTGCCTGACAGGGAAATACAAAAATGGTTTTCTCCTTGCTGAGGCAATTGTTGGATTTGGTTGCTACAGAGGTGGGGAAATTCTGTTTTTGAAGATTTTTTCAAACTTTACAAATGACATCATATTTGGGAGATAAAGAACTTGGGTTTCTTTCAAAATTCCGAAGGAAGAGAAAAGAAAAATGACAAATTTATTCACCCTTATTTGCTATGTTCCTACCATGCAGCATTTTGTCATTCAGTAGACTAGTACCAATAGTAACACATACAAAGAGGCATATTGTTTTGGAAATAATATGAGATGAGATGAAATTCCTATTTGTGGATATTTGATTTGTGATGACCATTTCAGAAATGCCAGGCATACTCCATGTGACTATAATTGTATAGAGGAAATGAACCCACTTTTGAGTTTCCCCAGTTTTGGCTTTCTTTACAAAACATACCAGGCTGAAGCAGTCTACTACACCTGCCCATTAAAAACAAAGTGCTGATCCCATTTGATTTAAAGGACCTAACCCTCTGAATTTCCATTGGACTGTGATCATTCACTGAAATCCTACATGTAGCTAAGCATACTTGAGATCCATTGGTTTCATGAGAACAAAACCAAAACCAAGAAGAAGAAGAAGAAGAAGAAGAAGAAGAAGAAGAAGAAGCTGCGCCAAACATAACTGATCCCCAGACTTCGGCCTTCATAGAATACAAACCAAATTAATTTTGTTCTGTTGAAGCCACTGAAACCTAAGCCAGTCCTATCCACATAAACCAGGGGTAAGCTGTTTTGAATGGTCATAGGGGTACCATTTATTGCTCTCCCTCATGCAGTGAGCTCTCTTTGGTTAGCTCTGATTTGGCTCCATCATACTACTATCCTACACTTCACCTCACTTGTGCTATTGAACAGGATAAGGCCATAGTTAACACTTTTGCCCCCAAAAGACTCACTTCATTTTATATGATTAAAACAAAACAAACCACCTAGAAGCCTTTTGCTAAGAAATACAGGTTGACCACTGTATCCATGGGGGATACATTTCCAGACGCCTTGTGGACATCTGAAACTGTACATAATAGGGAACCCTATTATTTTTTAATGAGATGAACACCAGAAGTTGACCACAGAATCACATTGGAGGACCTAGAAATGACTAAAGAGAACATATTTTTTTCAGCTGTAGATAAGTCAAACCATGGATACTGAATCTGTGGATATGGGGGTTGACCTGTATAGGTAAAAGACAACATACATTTAACACACTTCAATGATATGCCACTTAAAATTGCTATATTTCCTGCATCTTGCAGATTGAAGACCAATGTAAGATGCAAAGGCAGCGGGGGGGGGGGCATCATGCATGAACCTTTGACACAGGTATACTACTATGGCTGACCAATTTCTGAATTAGGTTTGAGTTGTGTGACAACTTGTGTACAAAAGAAGTGAAAATTCCCTCATCTTGATTTCTTTATTTTCCTCCAAATCATATCTGCAATTTCTTCCCATCATTTTTTTTTAAAATCAGGTTGTGATACTTTTCTTCCTTTTCCTCATGAAAATTTGTGTGTTGAACAAATTACTAATGTATTCATTACGTGTGCATTGTAACTCATGTATGTATAGTATTTCCCCTGTAGATTACAGTGTGTTTGTGTGTATATTTTTAATTCTAACCTTTCCTACCCACTCCCATTTTAAAACATACACATTACGTTACATACCCTTTTTTTTCTCTGAAACATCCTCTAGGCCTGGAGTGGAATATGTGAGGTCTGAGGAGCACATGGTATCTCCAACACTGTGTTGCACCCACCAAACCCATCAATCCTACCAATCTAAAAAATAAAAAATAAAAACAAACTAAAGAAATACTCCAAACCAGAAGAAAACAACACAAAACCACAATGATTTGCTTAGATCTGCTGCCTGGTAACTTAACATCTCTGAATCAGAAAACTCCAAATAATCAGTTTTGGGCCAGCTATGAAATAAAAAATGAGATCATTTCACTTTTCAGAGTACTTGCCCACCCCTTCAATAAACATTGAAAATCTGTGGGGTTTTGAGGCTAGGTGTATTTCTTCTTACAATTCTTACTATATTATTGAATCCTGTCCAATCCATCCCATCCATATAAAGAATGAAAATAAAAACAAGGAAAAAGGCAGATATACTCCTTATTTAATAGCTGCAGTTGTAAGACTGGAATCCCATATGGTCACATCTGTTAAACTGAAAGGCCACAGCAGTTGGTCTTTTTGGTTTTCACCTCCCAGGCCCAAAGAATCAGAACATAATCCAAGTGAGAGAGATAATATAGGAGTTTGCAACTTCCCTGTCCCCTGTTCACACCAATTTACAGAAACCTTTTCAACTGTTCAAAGACTGTGATTTAATAAACATTTTCTTCTTCTCAAGACAGTGGAGGCTGGTGATTCCAATGTCATAGAAGCATTGAGTCTGCATGGACTTTGTATTGAAATTTCAACACAACCACATTACAGTCCATCATATTGTATATTTGGTGGGCTGAATTTGAATTGGAACATCAACCTAGCAGTGTACCATAGGTTGTAATCATCAAACATGTGCACTCACAGTGGAAGTACTGTTAGAAGAGTTCTTGAACAACATGTAATCCACTTTTATTCTTGGAAAACTTCATTAACTGGTGATCTACTGAACTAGAAAACTATGGATGTATCTCCCTGAATCAATCCCAGTTTTCAAATCTAAGAGTAGAGATGTGGTGGTGTGGACATGTCTTTCAAAACATGGTCAAAGCCATTATAGTAATTCTAGGTTGTCACAAACCTTTTGCAATATCAACAGTTTAAAAATCAGTTCCTCATTTGCATGTATAATCTTTTGACAACCCAAGGAAAGCTAAAATTAAAATTACAGTCTCTAAAGAGGTGCTATTTAAGTATGCAGTGATAACAATAGCTCCTAACAACTTTGAAAATATAATTATATTTTATAGGGATAAGCACTTTGAGACCTCCAATTTTATACAACTGCAATAGCAACTGCAATTGGAGCAATTCAACTGAGCTTCTGTTAATGTTTTCTTTATGACTCAAAAGAAAGATAGATATAACAAAAGGAGATACTTAAAGCAAAATGTAAAACCATTATTGTTGGCAACGCTCTCTAAAAGCAAACAATTTACAAAAAGGTTGCAGTCAATTTCTAATATTTTCCACAATCATGCCAGTTTATTTCCTAATTCACAGCACATACCAGAAAGTTAACCTATAGCTTTACAAATCAATCATATTTCACCTATCAAAATAAGCACATATTAAACACAATTAAACTAGTTAAGCTCTCGTGTTTGCCACAAGTAGACAGATTTGTATCCCTAACATTAAGTTTTCACCTAACAGTATACCTAACAGTATAAATTTTCCTCTGAAGAACGGGCCACCTGACTACTTTTATTGTGGGATCAGTAGATTTTTGTGCTTGAAAAAGATAATAATAGTCATCCTCCTCCTCATCATCATCATGGGATAGAGGAACTTTCTGAAACTTTATTTACTTCAAAGTATCAAAAAATAGTTACATAACAATGTTATTGTATGAGACTATGGCTTAAATCCAATGTGACACCTGTGGTACTATAAATCTACTCAGATGATTTCCCAGACTTCCACAGCAATATAGCTAGGGGAAGGGGAGGCTACAGTGGAGAGGGAAGACTACACCACTGTTGAGTGACACTACTAGTTGGATACAACCCAGTAGAGCATATACAAAAGAACAACAGTGGTGATATGCAAAACACATGGGGTGAGATCTATTTCACTGAAGTGTAGTGTAAAATTATCTGGCTCCCCCCGCATCAGCAGAGCTGTTTTGGGAGGGAGCCGCCTTTGCCACCGAGGAGGATTAGAGACCCCTCAGAATGTTGCAGGTGGTGTCACCTGTGATGGGAGGAGAGGGGTGGGGCCAGAAGCCACATAAGGCCCTGCCACCCCTCGACTCATCCTCTTCAGCCAGAATCATCGACCCACCCTCCCGCTGCTTGAATAGTGTGATAATTGGTTGCTTAGGAGCCAGGTAGGAATTCCCCCCCCTTTTCTCAGGGTTTTTTTCACCTACCCCATATTAGGAGAGCAGCATTTGGGAAATTGGCCAAAGTGGTGTTTAAATAGGTTAATTCCCTCTCATTATGGTGGGAAAGGGGGAGGCGTAGTTTCAGTGGACACCATGGCACCAATTTCGGTGAAGGTAGGGTCTCTGGAAGGGCCACTTCAGGTCGTGTGGCCTAAGGGGACAGAAGGAGACCCACCTTGAGGTTTCTTTAAAGAATAATCCTTCACCCTAATCCATGTAGCTTCAGTGAGGGACTTTTGGGTTGACCTTCCAGGTGCGGGCTGGCTGGTAAGGTAACTGAGGTTCCTCTCCAGGACCCAGGTGTTTGCCCAGGAAGGCTGAGGGGTGTGGTCTAGCATAGACCTACTGCCTCAGCTGGTCCCTCACTAGGTTGCCTCCCCCTGCTGAAGATCTTAGAGGCTATTAAATAGGTTGAATTTAATAAAATACTTTATTTCACCCCATTTCATGCATGTGGTCTCGTTATTCCTGCAATTCGCCGGCAATACAGTGCTGGCTTTGCAGGTATCACAACTGTTTTGGAGCCAATCATGCAATGGGCAGCACAAATATGCACTCTTCTCTTATACAATAATCTATTCTCCTAGATAGTCAAGCACTTTCACAAAAAATGCTTGTACAACCTTGAGCAGGCTATCACCTCTGCAAAGCTTTCAACTGTGCAACAGCAACAGGATTCCACACATACTTTTAGCAGATTTAAAAAAAAAAACAAAAAAAAAAACCTTTTCAAATATATTTTGAGTTCACTCTGCTTTAAAAAGAGAGAAAATCTTACCCATAAGCTCTTTCTGTCTTGTTCCAAAAGGAGAAAGGGAAGTCAAGAGGAAGGCAGGTGGTTTCACCCTGAAAAACATGTACTGGTTTATGTGTGTGAAAGGGGAAAACATGATTTTTCAACAATTGCAACATCTGGTGCAATGCAACCTGATACAGAATTGGGACAGCATGAGAATACCAATGGGATTATGAAAAATGAAATGAAAATGAGGCTGACACATTTTCATATCTCTGGGACTGTTTAAGTATTTTCCAAAGCTTAGAGAGCTGTGGATTGATTTAAAAGGTTTTTTCAAGATCCAGGTACATAGTCTTAACAGTTCAGCAGATTTTTATTAAAATGCTTTTACTCGGTATCTATTTCTCAAGTCCTTCAGACATCTGATCAAGACCAGTGAGTAATCTAACCAGAAAATAATGCCTACTGCTTTCCTTAAGATCTTTGGAATCCAGTCAAATTAATTGCAACAAATGTCTATCATATATATACTACATTGTCATGCTTAGGGATGTCACACCTCCAGGATGTGCCAAAGACAGAAGAGATTATGCATAATTTTGGTCTGTGCTACAACTCTAAGAAATCTAGTCTCTTAGTTTCTGCCTGTTTATGAGAACCATGCAAAGGTTTCAATTTTAAAAAAGAAGACACATCAACATTGGAATAAAACAGAAAAGTTAACATGCATTCTGAACTAAGTTTCCTTCACTCTATCACACACACACACACACAAACACGTTTTCAGAAATGAGCTGAGATAAAAGGGGGAATGTACCATCTAATTTTGCTACAGGAAATTGCATCTAACCGGACTTATTTTTGCACTATGAGAGCTATGTCCTTCCAAAAAAATGCTTTTTGTTTTGTTTGGTTTTGCCTGATAGAGACATGTCTCTGACCCCTTGATGTATTCTTGATTTGGTTTCCAAATGATAACAATTCCTTTCACATGCTTCAGAAATTGGGGGAATCTGAAGCAGGCAAGACAGAAGCTGTGTGGTGCAAACATCCGACATCCACATTGCAGATGGCATGGACTTGGGAGAATCTCAGGCTACTTTCCTGGACCAAATAAAAGAAGATCTATTCTTAAAGATTTGGGAAGTTCCATTCCAGTATCAAAATCCAACATGAAATCCTAAGTCTATAGATTTTCCTTGTTTTATTTTCCGGGCTGTGAGGCTGTGTTCTGGAAGAGTTTATTTCTAACGTTTCACCTCCATCTGTGGCTGGCATCTTCAGAGAATGGTTGGGTAGGAGTGTCTGTGGGGTTTATATACTGTGAACCCCTGTTGGGAAGGATATGTAATTTATGTATGGCTAGTTTTTGGGTGGAGAAATGCAAGGAGGATTAGTGTCTCTTTGGCTAATGTTTGGTTAATGGTACATTATTTGCTAGAAATCCCCCTGTCCCTGGGTGGAGTTCATTTGCAAGTGTTGAGTTCTGAGTTTAGTGTTTTCCAGGACTGGCAGCCAGATTTTGTTTACTTTTAGGGTTTCTTCTACTTTGGTTTTTTAAAATCTATGGATGCTGGCTGTGAAAGCCTTCGACTTCACAAATCCTAAGTCTGCTTAGAAATCATTTTGGAGGACCAAAGACCAGGTAGGAATATAATCAGCTTGCCTTAAACATTTTAGAAATGATTCTAAAATATTTTATAAAGCAATTTGATTACTGCTGCTGCTGCCTCCTCCTCCTCCTTCTTCTCCTCTTCTTTTCCTTATTTAGTTTTCCCCATGTCTCAGATAAAACAAATATAGTTGCCCCTCCACATTCAAAAATTTAGCATTCGTGGTTTTGAGTATTTGTAGTTTTGGGAGGGCCTACCCTGCCCTCCCAAAAGCAGTGACTGGGCTTTAGAAGCCCTGTGGCTGCTTCTGGGGGGGGGGTAGAGAAGCAGGCCAGAGGGGTGGGAGAGATGGCGCGGGGGCCTTGGGATAGAGTGGGGAGGCCTTGGGAGGGAGGGTGAGGCCTGGTGAGGCAACCACGGGGCCTCAGGAGGGTCTCCAGAGGCCCTATGGTGGTCCTCGGAGGGAGGGGGAGGCCTGGAGAGGTGACCATGGGGCCTCTGGAGGGCCTCTAGAGGCCCTGTGAAGGCCTTGGGAGGTGGGGGAAGTGACTATGGGGCCTCCAGAGGCCCCATGATCACTTTGGCAGGGGAGGGGGAGGGCAGACATTATTCACAGAATTTTCACATTCGCGGGGGTCTGTGGAATCTAACTCCCGCGAATGTGAAGCGACAACTGTAGAGTGTTCTGGAGAATGGAAAGAATCGCTTTCCCCAAACATTTTTCAGTTTTCCCCAAGGCCCTCATGTCTTTAAGAAAGTAGAAGGAGACTTTACCAGTCAAAATAAATGGCTAGACCCTAGATAAAATAAAAAGAGATGTATTAGTAATGGTTGGGCCTTGCTTAACAATTGCTGATAACTTTAAGCAAAGGAGAGTACATTTTCTACAGTCTCTCTCTCTCTTTCTCTGTATAATATGACAATATTTATCACTTTGATGAAAATAGTGAATGCACAACACCCAAAACAGAATGGAAACATTACTTGTTACTGTGTGCCTTCAAGTTATTTCTGACTTATGGTGACCCTATCATGGGATTTTCTTGGCAATATTTTTTGGGGGGGCTGCCTTTGCCTTCCTCTGAGGCTGAGAGGGTGTGACCTGCCCAACATCACCCAGTGGGTTTCCATGTCCAAGCGGAGATTTGAACCCTGGTCTCCAGAGTCATAGTCCAATGCTCAAACCACTACATCACATTGGCTGTCAACACCACTAGAAGCCTGAAGCTAGGCTATTGATTGAAATACCAAATTCTACAGATGTTAGCCAATCTGTTATTTTACTTCAGGGAATATTTAAACTTAGGAAGAAACATTTGATTATTTCAGTCTCAGTGTGTCACTCTTCCAAAGGTTCCCCTCCCCTCTACCTCTGCTCTTTCCCCTGCATTTTGTTCTTGTAATGCAATTAAGATTTACTTGCTGAGAATTAAGCTTTGTAATGTGATGACATTTTGTCATTGTTATTCCTTTCCAGCAATTTTTATCATGGGCTAAAACAAACATGTTTGGAATATATTAATATTTAACAAAACATTGTTATCTATTTACAGTTGTGTCATCTTTCACAACTCTTGCAAATGCTTGGACAGTATACGTCCAAAGAAACCAGGATATTCTGGGTTGTAATTTTACCTCTACCATGAGCGGAATCTTAGATGTCCTGAGGGAAGCCACATTCTTTCAGCTCCAGTCTCCTTTCAGCTCCAGTCTCCAGTCCATAGGCATGTTGGGGTTCTTGCAAGAATTGCTTAGATTGTGTACACAAAGCACTTTCGACCTCCAAAACAGGAAAAATCCATCTATATCAATCTATATTCCATCCACCTGTGCTCTAAGAATTATGTAACATTAACTAGTCTTGTTTAATTTTTGCATTTTTTTACATGATGTTGGCTGTACCATACACTTCCAAAACTAAAGAAGTTCTTTGTTAGAGGAAATAATTTATAGAGGGGAATGAACGAAACTTTTTGTTGTTTTTGTTGAGGTTTTACCAAATTTCATCAGAGAAAGATGAAAATATTTTGGTGCTGTGAAGAAGCCAGAAAAGGTTCACAGGAGGTTTTTGTTTGGTTTTTCAGGTTCTTGGAAGATTAGGCTGAGTTTGGCGGGATATAGTGATCACCACACAGCCATGGAAACCCACTGTGGCACCTTGGGCAAGTCACACTTTTTTAGCCTCAGAGGATGGACAAGGCTAACCCCCTCTGAACAAATCTTGCCAAGAAAACCCCATGAGAAGTTCACCTTAGGGTCACCATAAGATGGAAATGGCTTGAAGGCACACAATAGCAACCATGTGATACTTGTGACAACCTGTATACAGTAAGTAAATAAACAGTATGAGATAAATCTGCTCAGTATTTTTTTTTATAGTAAGACTGGAGCTGCAAAACTCTCCTGAAGCTTCCTATTCTGCTTCAGTTTCTTCTGTCCTGAATATGAAAATTAAATACAGATTTTGTTTCAACATGGAAATGAAACAAAATTATTTCCCATTTGCATGGGCAAAATTGAATAGGCATAGCTATGTCCAACACAGAGAGTACCATCTCAGACCTGTCTGCCATACAGGTACTAAACATGAAAGCCCTCTCAGGAGAAAGAGATGTAAATCCCAATATAGTATTTACATGGTCCAATGCACAGGGATTCAAATTCAGATTTTTGAAAGTTAAGTATCCTCCCACACTCATATGCTTAAAATTTTGTGGTTTCATTCTAACCCAGGGGTTGTCTAGATAATAAGATATAATGCTGACTGCTGTGCATTAACACAAAATCATAGCAGCATCCATTAGTCTCCTCGGTCTTTGGCAAAAGCTCTGGTATGCAAATCTATCCATGTTTGAAGCCATGCCTGTGAATCAACATGATGGCCAAGTGGGAATTTGGCTCCCCCAGATCAGCAGAGTCGTTGCTAGGGGGGTCCATCTTTGGCAGCCATAAAGGGATTTATGACCACAGCTCTGTCACAAGGTGTTGTTGCCTATGACAGGAAGAGAGGGGCAGGGCTGGAGCCTATTTAAGGCCCTGCCACCCCTCGCTCCTCCCTCTTTCACCCTAACCATCGAACAGGATGGATCGGAGGAGAGGGGAAGGATCAGAAGAGAAGGATGGATCAGAGGGACTGTGGACTTTGGAAAGAGCCTGGAGGGGGGGGACCAGGCCAATCAGACTGAGACTTCTGACGGGCTCCGCTGAGAACCAGGTTGATCGTTGCTGGACTGAACAGGCCGCTGATCACACTCAGGGAGTCCAGGCTTGGGTGGGGGGTTGGTTGCCATGGTGCATGCCATGGCCGTTCAGCCACTCAGCTGGCCCCGGGTTGCAACCCGGCATTGACAGTGGTAGGGGCTAATGTCCCCCTCTACTGTGTGTTATCCCAGCTCCCTGAGAGGGCAATTGGGGCTGGGATACCAGTACCGGGGTGGGGCTTTATAGTGGGCCCTTTCAGGGTGGAGCAGCCAGCCTCAGCTTACTAGTGCTGCAGAGTGGGATGCTGTTCACTGCTTGCTATAGGCCACAGCATTTTCTGGGGCTGTGTGAGGCCTGGTAGCTGGACCCCCCTTTTTATCAAGCCTATTTAGCCCGGGCTAGTCGGACTTGGGTGAGGATTTTGTGTGACAAGGGTGCTTTGGTGGGCACTGGAGGCGCGGTTGGTGGCCGTTTTGCCTGCCTATCGCAGCTCATTGCATAGATCTTTTGGCGGGCCACTAAGGGGTACAGTATCATGGCTGTTTGCCTGCCTATTGGGGCTTGTTGCAAGGAATTTGGCAGGCTTCTAGGGGGTGCAGTCTCATTGCCGTTTCCCTGGTGTACCTGGTCAAGGGCAGGCCAGCAACTTAGCGCAGCTTGCCGCAGCCCAACACAGCTTTGACCTAGGAGGGCATGGTCAGCCTTGGGCATAACGGTGGTCTAGGCTGTTTTGTTGCCCACAACTTCGGGGCTGATAGAAAAATGGTAATGGTAATATTAATTAATAGCAATAACAATTAATAATAATAGTAATACTATTGCTGTTGAATAATCGCTGATTGGCTGTGGTTTGGTGAGCCCAAATTGCCCCTAAGAAAGGTAAAGGAGGGCATAAGGGCAAGAGGCTGGCTGATAAGAAGCCACCGGAGGTACTATTGGGACCTGATCCTCCTTCTTCTAGCGAGGAGGAGGATCGGATCCCACAGCAGGACATCCTTGAAATGATCAAACACTTAAAAAGGATGCAGGGTGTTCAGGAGTTGGCATAAGTGCATAAGCAGATAAAATTTACTAATGATTACTAAAAATTACTCCTGGCAAGCGGATAAAAATTACTAATGATATTCTTGCCTGTTTAGATACCCTGGAAAAGGGTATGCAACCAGATGGTGCCTCGGGATCCAAGCCCCTGGATGATGTTGCTGAGACTGACGCACCTCCAGCAGATACGCATGATCCATCTCCAGATATGGTGGGGACTCCTGGGACATCTGGTGAGTCTCAAGCAGAGGCTTTAACTCCTTCTTTGTGAATGATGTGGCCTTGTGGTGCTTGGCCCCTGCACACACACAACACTACATCACTGAATTCAGGTTCACAACTGGCACACTTTAATTGGCCTAGGCAGAGGCAGACATTAAATTGAGTCCCTCCCCAGTGGTCCCCATGGTCACCGTACATACCTTGGATGTTTTTGGTGCTCAGGCTGCTGGACAGGGCCTGCCAAAGATTTTGCAGGGGACAAGCTAGGAGGCAGTGGTGTATTCTTCCATTACTTTTGGTGAGATGTCCCTTCCCCTCAGGGGTCATTTGTTGCAGTCAACACAGGACAAGATTCTAAAAGGGAACTGGAAGAGAAAGACAAGGACAAATTGGATGAGAATGATAAGGGAAAACTCAAGTAGAGGAAAGTTGAGAGAAACTGGACCAATTGGCTTTCCAGTTTCCTCATCTATGCTGGAGTTATTGCCAAAGTCCAGCTGCATCACACTGCAGCCTTGTTCCAGTACTTTGATTTCATTCATAGGGCATATGGGGATTTTGTCAGGCCTGCATGTCTCCTTTCTGATGAGGCCTTCCATATGAGGGCAGTGATCTACCCTACGTTGCATTGGGACATGATGCATCCACAATTGTGGAGGAAACTCATGATCCCAGCACACCCTATACAGGGCGAAAGGACTCACAGTGGACCTTTAGTGTAAGGGTCTGTCTCTAACCCCTCACACAACCCTGCTCATACCAGCCAAATGCAGAAACAGCTTTGTTATGAGTTTAGCTCCCAATGGTTGTATTATTGTAAACCATGCAGATTTAGCCATGAGTGCTCTATTTGTGGGGCTTCACATTCCTTTCTAACTATGGCATGGGTAGGGGACAATTTTGTGGAGGTAGAAGTTCCTCAGCTGGGGGTTGAGGGGGCGGTACGATCACTCAACCTCAAAAAGGGGTCAGCCCAATCAATAGGGATATGTTAGAGTTGTGGCTGCAAGTGTATACCAATAGAGAGGTGGCCATCTATTTGTGTGAGGGGTTTCAGTTTGGGTTTAGGATTCATTTTCAAGGTAATAGGTGTCCATTCATGGCTTGCAATTTACAGTCAGTTAAGGGGATGGAACAGGGGATCAGGGATAACATTAATAAGGAAGTTTTGGAGGGTCAAGTGTTGGGCCCCTTTGGCAGTCTCACCACTGGACAAGATGCCAAAGAAGTCCCTTGGGGAGTTTAAACTCATTCACCATTTTCTTACCCCAAAGGGGAATCATTGAATGGTGCTATTCCTCTCAAGTTATGCATAGTGCAATACAATCTTTTGATGCTGCAATTCAGGAAGTCTGGAGTCATGGGATGGGGCGGAACTGGTTAAATTCAACATTAAATTGGCATTTTTCCTGTTACTTGTAGACCCACGGGACTTTGAATTATTGGGTTTTCAGTTTGAGGGGTGGTTCTATTTGGACCATGCCCTGCCCATGGCTGTTCAGTTTCATGCAATACATGTGAGACCATTAGCACCTTTTTAGAATGGGCCCTTAGGACAAGAACAAGGTTTAGTGGTGTGGTTCATTATTTAGATGATTTTATAAAATTGGGTGTTATCAAACTGGCCACTGCAGTCATCCTTTGCGTCAGTTTGAATTGTTGGTGGAGGAACTTGGGGTTCCTTTGGTGCCTGAAAAGATTGAGGGCTCCACCCAGCAATTAACCCTTTTGGGGATAGAAACTGACACCATCAATCAACAGTGTATGTTGTTCCCTGCTAAGGTCAGCAAGCTTACGGATAGTGTTACCCAATTCATGACTAAACATAAGGCCACCTTACAGGAGTTCTAGGTGCTTATTGGACACTTGAACTTTGCATGTAAAGTGGTAGCAACAGTTAGGGCTTTCCTCCACAGGTTGTGGAGTGTGTACGCTTCACAACAAAATTTGTTTTACACTACAAATTCATGACAATTTACTACTTTGGCACAAGTTTCTGTCACAATTTAATGGTGTTTCCTTCTGGCAGGAGGAAAGGAAACTTCAAACTGCATTGCAGATTGCATCTGATGCTGAAAATTGGATTTGGGTTTATTTTGGTGGACACTGGTGCGCCAGTTGGTGGCCTTCTGATTGGGCATCCTCGGACATTGTGTCAGATTTGATGTTTTTGGATATATATTTTTTTTTCAATTTTGGTAATGGCCACCTTCTGGGCAAAATAGTTGTCCAATTCATCAGTACACTTTTGGTACGACAATTTGGTAACTGTCCAAGTAATAAACTCCTTGACATCAAAATCCCCTTGGGTGATGGGTCTCATCAGGGCCTTTACTTTGCCATGTCTGAAGCCCAAAATTTTGTTTGTCACTCAGCATGTGGCAGGCTGTGACAATGGAATTGCTGGCACTCTTTCCTGCATGCAGATAGAGCGCTTCAGACATGTGGCCCCTGATGTGGCAACTGAGCGCAACCAGATGCTGTGAGCCTGTGGATGCTTGGGAGGCCAAGTTCATGAGGGCTTCAGGTAAGTCCATAGCTCCTAGTACTAAAAAGGGATCCCTACAGAATATTTTCCATTTCAGAGAACAAACAGGTTTCTGGCAAGGTGTTCCAGTCCCTGTGGAGTAGCTGATGAAGTTTTCTGTTTCACTTTATAGGAGGGGCCTGACACCTCAGTACATTCGGACCAGGTTGTTGGCCATAGCGTACAACGGACAACACTGGGGACTTCCAGATTCAGAAAGCTTTAGAAGGATGGACTAGCTTCCAGAAGATTACAAGGGATTATGAGGCTTTGGGTAGGAAGCTGAAGAACCTGGATGCACAGATAGTTATTTCATCTGTCCTTCCAGTGGAAGGGCATGGCCCAGGAAAGGAGAGATAATAGTGGAGGTGAACAACTGGCTATGCAGACGGTGCCTCTGGGAACAATTTGGCTTCCTGGATCATGGGATGCAACTGCTTCAGGGAAGTGGACTTCTGGCAAGAGATGGGCTGCACCTCACAGCAGTTGGTAGGAATGTTTTTGCGAAGAGTCTGAAAGATCTCATCAGGAGGGCCATAAACTGAGTTGTAAGGGGGAGGAAGACAGTCCTCTTGAAGGTAGGAGTTCATCGAGTGCTAGAGATAATAGTCCAAATGTTATACAGAGAACAAGGCTAATAACACAACAACCCAACACTAGGAGGAATAAATGCTTTAAAAGGCAGATAAGGGAAATGGCCCATGGTCTCAGATGTCTCTGTACAAATGCACAGAGCATGGGAAATAAACAGGATGAACTTGAACTCATAGCACAGCAAAACAAATATGATATCACAGGCATCACTGAAACCTGGTGGGATGAGTCTCATGATTGGAATATACTAATAGAGGGGTATAGCCTATTTCAGAAACATAGACCAAACAGGAAGGGTGGTGGAGTAGCATTATACATTAAGGATGTGTACACCTGTGAACATACCCAAGATTTAAATCCTGGGAGCCAGGTTGAGAGCATCTGGGTAAAAACTGAGGGAGAGAGAAACAGCAGGGATGTTGTTTTGGGGGTCTACTACAAACCGCCAAGCCAAACCAAGGACTTGGATGACACCTTCCTGGAACAGATGACCACACATTCAGAAAGGAGAGATGTAATAGTAATGGGGAATATCAACTATCCTGATATTTGTTGGAAGTACAACTCTGCCAAGAATTTAAGGTCCAACAAATTCCTCACTCGCCTTGAAGACCATTCATTGTCCAGAAGGTGGAAGAGGCAACAAGGGGATCAGCTATTTTAGATCTGATCCTAACCAATGGGGATGACCTGGTCAATGATGTGGAAGTGGCAGGATCCTTAGGGGGGAGTGACCATGTTCTCCTGGAGTTTCTTATGCAGAGGAAAGGGGAAGCCAAGCATAGTCAGACATGCATTCTAGACTTTAAGAAAGCTGATTTCAGAAAACTTAGGAAATTACTGGAGGGGTTCCCATGGTCAGAAATACTAAAAGATAAAGGAATTGATGAAGGATGGGAGCTTCTAAACAGTGAGATATTGAAGGCACAACTTCAAACAGTTCCAATGAGGAGAAAAGGAGGTAGGTGTCTAAAGAAACCAGAATGGATATCGAAAGAACTCTCAACTGAGCTAAAAGATAAAAAGGACTTGAACAAGAAATGGAAAAAGGTGGAAATCACCAAAGAAGAATAAAAACAAATAGCCAGCTCATGTAGGGGGAAAGTCAGATAAGCTAAGCTCAGCTGGGACTCAAGCTTGCTAGAGAAGTTAAAAACTATAAAAAGGGCTTTTTGGGGTATATCTGTAGCAAAAAGAAGAACAAAGAAAGGGTAGGGCCACTGTGTGGAGAAGATGGTGAAAGGCTAACAGGGAACAGAGAAAAGGCAGAACTACTTAACACCTTCTTTGCTTCAGTCTTCTCCTAAAGCAGGAACAGTCTTCAACCTGGGGGGGATGGAGCAGACAATGCAGTAGGGCAAATACAGCAAAGAATTGGTAAGGAGGTAGTTCAGGAATACCTGGCCAGTATAAATGAGTTCAAGTCTCCAGGGCCAGAGGAACTTCATCCAAAGGTATTTAAAAAACTGGCAGAAGTAATCTCAGGAACACAAGCAATAATCTTTGAGAATTCCTGGAGAACAGGAGAGATCCCAGCAGACTGGAGGAGGGCAAATGTTGTCCCCACCTTTAAAAAGGGGAAAAAAGAATACCCAAATATTTACCACCCAGTCAGCCTGAAATCAATACTAGGAAAGATTCTAGAGCAGATCGTTAAACAGACAATCTGTAACCACTTAGAAAAGAATGCTGTGATCACAAAAAGTCAACATGGGTTTCTCAAAAACAAGTTGTGCCAGACTAATCTCATCTCTTTTTTTGATAGAGTTACAAACTTGATAGATGAAGGGAACTCAGTGGATGTAGTGTATCTTGATTTCAGTATGGCTTTTGACAAGGTCCCCAATGGTATTCTTGCAAAAAAGTTAGTCACCTATGGGCTAGACAATGCAACTGTTAAGTGGATTTGTAATTGCTTGACTGACCGAATCCAAAGAGTAGTCACCAATGGCTCCTCTTCATTCTGGAGAGAAGTGACCAGTGGGGTGCCACAGGGTTCTGCCCTGGGCCCAGTGCTCTTCAACATCTTTATCAATGACTTGGATAAGGGAACAGCGTGCATGCTTATCAAGTTTGCAGATGGCACCAAATTAGGAGGGGTAGCTAATACCCAAGAGGCCAGGAGCAGAATCCAAAATGACCTTAACAGATTAGACAGCTAGGCCAATATTAAGAAAATGAATTTCAACAGGGAGAAATGTATGATGCTACACTTGGGCATTAAAAATGAAATGTACAGATATAGGATGGGTGACACCTGGTTTGAGGGCAGTACATGCAAAAAGTATCTAGGCGTCTTAGTGGACCACAATCTGAACATGAGTCAGTAGTGTGATGCAGCAGCTAAAAAAAAAAGCCAATGCAATCCTAGGCTGCATTAATAGGAATAGAGTGTCTAGATCAAGGGAACTAATAGTACCACTCCCTTCTGCTTTGGTCAGACCTCACCTGGAATACTGTGTCCAGTTCTGGGCACCACAATTCAGGAAGGATATTGAAAAGCTGGAACACATCCAGAGAGGGTGACCAGGATGGTGGGAGGTCTGGAAGCCATGCCCTATGAGGAGCAGCTTAGGGAGCTGGGTATGTTTAATCTGGAGAAGAGAAGTTTGAGAGGGGACATGATAGCCATGTTTAAATATTTGAAGGGATGTCATACTGAGGATGGAGCAAGCTTGCTTTCTGCTTCTCCAGAGACTAGGACATGGAGCAATGGATTCAAACTACAGGAAAAGAGATTCCACCTAAACATTAAGAGGCACTTCGTGACAGTAAGAGCTGTTCAGAGTTGGAATGCACTGCCTTGTTGTGTGGTGGAGTCTTCTTTTTTTGGAGGTTTTTACACAGAGGCTGGATGGCTATCTGTCAGGAATGATTTGATTGTGTATTCCTCTGTGCCAGGGGGTTGGAGTGGATGGCACTTGTGGTCTCTTCCAACTCTGTGATTCTATGATTCTATGGAGCAGGGCAAGACGGCTCACTCCAGAGCTCCACTTTCCTCTGCTATACTTAAATGTTTATTTGGGGCTTGGACAGATGTTTACACACCACCCTACTAAGCACTGCTTTTTCATGCCACAACCCTTTGCAGCCTTTTTTGGCACCTTCCACATTGGTGAATTGGTATGGGAGTCTAAAGCTGATGTGCCTAACAGGGCTTTAGAACTCAGGGATGTATCTAAGGAAGCATGCTAGGTTACCTTGACCCTACACTTTTCCAAGACTGATCAGCATGGGGTTGGGAAGCAGTGTAAGCTGTTAATGTGCAGTGATGGTGACCACTGCCTGGTTAGAGTGCTTCAGCAATATCTGAGTATATGTGGGCTGCAGCTGAGTCCATTATTTGTGCACGCTGACTTTTCCCACCTTAACCAATTACCATTTCTGGACAGTGATGTCCAAGGCTCTGGGTAAGTTGGGCTTACAGGGGGTGAGGTTAGCAACACATTCCTTTTGGATTTTGGCTGCCTGTACAACCTCTGCATTGGGAATGCCATCTACAATGATCCAGAAGATTGCACGTTGGAGGTCTTCCTCCTATCAGTGTTATGTCGAACCACTGTATCATTAACTGGTTGTCTTCCCCTTTTTTGTTACAGAAGTTATGTCGACGCCAGTGAGGCAGCGGGTGCTGAATTGTGGCCACAGTATGTTTACTGGGCAGTGTGACAGGCCCAGTTGTGCCACTTTGGGCCTCACCTGAGTCTCAGGGATAGGGCAGTGGTAGAATGGGTAGAGAGGAGGGGTCTTTGTTGGCATAACCTTATGCCATTTCTTTTTGGGGAGTGCCGGGGTCTCCACCAGATATCCTTGTACTCCACTTGGGTGGGAATGATTTAGGCCATTTAAAAGGAAAGGCACTCATATGGCAGGCAATTCATGACATGGAAGTAATCAGGTCTCAGTGGCCTGCAGTTACCGCCACGGGGTCAGCCATATTGCCCAGGTAGCTGTGGCGAGGGGACAGGGATCCCCGGAAGATTGATAAGGCCTGGCACAGGGCTAGTAGGGAAATTAGGAATGCCATGCATTGGGGGCTGGGGTTTTATCTGCCACTCCCAGACATTGTGTTCAAAAGCCCCAAGCTCTACAGAGGGGATGGTGTCCATCTACCAGACTTTTGGGTGATATTCAGTGGAGGGTGATGGGCCTTTTGGACAAGCTAGTGGGGAAAAGAGACTAAGCAGACACTTGCCCCTTATCTGTGGCAGGGAAAGGGGAAGGCATAGAATTTGTTGTGTACCTTGGCACCATTTTTTGGTGAAGTCAGGGTCTTTTGAAGGGTCACTTAAAGTCATGTGGCCTAAGGGGACGAAATGAGACCCACCATGGGGTTGGCCTGAAGGATAATCCCTTACCTTAATCTGTGTGGTTTGGCTGAGGGACTTTTGGGTTGACTTTCCAGACATGGGCCAGCTGGGGAGCAATCCCATTCGTTGGGGTTTCCCTCCAGGACTCAGGTGTTTGCCTGGGGAAGCTGGGGTGTGTGGTCTCGGATAGACCTACTGCCCTAGCTGCTCCCTCATTAGGTTGCCTCCCTCCACTGAAGATCTTTGAGGGTTATAAATAGGTAGGGTTCAATAAAAACCATTTTATTGCACCCCATTTGTTTTGTGTGGTCTCATTATTTCCCAGAATTGATCACCAATTACTTGTGTTATTATTCTCAACAAATTGTTGCCACAGCACAGTATTTTTTTTAAAAAGCTGTACTTCTAAGGTGTACAAATGTGACCTTCTGCTTAAAAAAGCTGTTTGGTTGCCTCAGCACAGCAAAAAAGTATATGATTGGCAACACAAACTCCAAAATGGCATTTCCAGCCACTTCATTGCTGGCAAGTCCACCTCCTACACACATCCAACCATTCAGTTTTACACTTTTGCCCTCACTGAGAATGTGCTACAATACACTTTGGTTGGCCAAACAAGCAGTAATGTGCATTTCCACACATTATTCAAAAAACGTTGAGAAAAGCTGAGAAGGCTTTCCCTCAACAAGTTTTGGAGTTCGCCCCATATCTGAATAAGGTGAATCACCATGGGATCTCATTAACCCAAAAGGTATTCTCTGCACTTTCAGTTAGGATAATTTTCACTGTCTAGATACCCCGCCCCCAGATATGAAGAACTGTTCACATCTTGGTGCATTCTGACTTAAAAATCAACCCAGCTGAAATTCTCACTCATGTCTAGCAGTAGCCAGTGGCAGGAGCATGTTAAATAGTTTCTGGATGCTGCCATATGATAGGATGCTGCCCTATAAATTTCTCCAAATGCCACAGAATAACACTGTGTCAGTAGCACTGAAGGAAATTAAAACAATAGTTAGATCCAGGTATTGACTGTAGTGTCACAATGAAATGTGAAAAAAATAAACAAAAGGCAGATTACAAAAGATACTCTCAGCAGGCTCTGATAGCATTTTGGAGCCCTGTTCACAGCCCAAAAACATAAAAGAGCAGAGTTAACAATCAAAAAGCATTTTATCTTGCTCTTGAACTTATGGCTTGCCCCTGACTATTTATTATCCACCAAGGAGAAGGAGGAGAAGGAGGAGTAAATCTTTGAGCTGTAGGCTTTGCTACTTACATACAGCACTCTAGCTACGAAAATAAGACTGATATTGTACTTGGTGTGTACAAGCCGGCCGCCAGACTTACCTGGCTGGCCGCATTTGCGGCCAGTGTCGCCCTCCGCCCCCGGAGGCCGCCGCATGGCGGCTTGGGCACCGCCATGTTGGCCCCTTCCTCTTCCCAGACTGCTCTGGCAGGCTGGGAAGAGGATCCTAGCTGGACCAATCAGGTCAGGGCTGCTCCCACCTGATTGGCCGCTTTGCCTCCCGGGGGTCCAATCAGGGCTTGCGCTCAGCGCGGCCGCTGATTGGCTGGGAGGCGGGGCTAGTCCCCACCGGGGTCTGCCAGCCGGGTATTTAGTCCCGGCCGGCTCCCGGCTGCAGCAGTTGGCTCTTGCGAGCTGAAGACCCACCCTCCCTCCCTATAGTTAGTTGTTTTTGTTAGTTAGCCTTGCATGCTACTTTGTACCCCTCTGTCACAACTTTCTGGTCTAGGCGGTGGGCATGAGTGTGTCATCCCATCTGGGGGGGTCTGGGAGTTGCTAGCTGGTGGGCCAGGTCACAGGGCCTGGAACTCCGCCGGGCAACCCCCCCAGGGGGAGGACATCGACTGGCACACAGACCTGTCACGTGACCCCCTCACATGAGCAGTTCACTTCTGGACAGGTGATCCAACATGTGACATGGTCTCGCGGCCAGGCACGTGCTCGGTCACGTGACCCTCGGTTCCCGGGCAGGTTGAAGGCTCTCACCTGCCCCTTGTACTCATGCCCAGACCAACCGCTAACATCTATCACCAGACGGAAAGTTGTGGCCATTCCGCCAATTATTCTTATCCTTTCAATAAACCTTTTGTGCATGTTAAACTGCGTGTGTATCTCCTTGGGAGGCCTAGGGGCGGGGGGCTCCTCGACACTCGGTCGCAAATCATGGACACTATTACTGTGTGTGAGAGTGATGCAAATTTTTGAAAAGCCACTGTTTGCATTGTGTGGAGAGATGTGTTTTGGCCTGTGTGGAAGGCCACAGCTTTATGAACACAAATATTTATGTGGTGGGGGAAACTTGTCTAGAGTTTGAGTTCATGCTCATACTCTCTCATAGAGTTTGAGTGCATGCCCATACTCTTTTTATCTGAAAGATTCTAAAAAAAAATATATACCTTATTGGAGTGGTCTTTATGACATACATAGACATTTCCCCTTTACTTGAAGTCATCTAGACAGACCTTGGCCATTACAGACTTCCAAAGTTAATACAGACACCCAAGTTCCCAGGGTGAGAGCTCATTTTATGGATTATATTGGTGAGCTCCTGCTCATACAACCAATTTTAACTACATTGAGGCCTCTATGCATATGTAATGTGCATATTATGGCTTGCTGGATCAAAGTAAACAGTTACCTAGTCCAGTAATCAGCTTCCAACTTTGAGCAATCTGATGTTTTTAGAAGCTCACCTATTACACAATAAACAATGATATAACACCTGTGAGAACAGAAACCCATTCGGCTGTCTTGGTACTAAAAATCAGTGATAAGATTGATCACTTCTTGGTCATTTCCTTATCAGACAGATAGGGACGCTCCAGATGGTGATGGGATTAAAATGGTGTTGGGCAGAAGAAACATGCCTCTTTCCAGCTTCCACTTGATGCTAATGAAGAGGGAATCATGTCACTCCAGCCAGTGCTCCAAAACCCTGAATAGTTGAGAAAAGTCAGTCCTAGAATTAATTCCCTATTCCACCTATGATTCCTGAAGTCCCAAGCTACAGGTGTCAGGAGGCAATAATTTTATTATAAAATATTGACTATATGAACAGACATGGATAAGCTTTGCTTTGAATGACAGCATTGAAATATGTTGATGTGCTCCCATAATGAAAATGCTTGGTTTTGTTTTCTCTTAAGGAAAAAAAAACATAATGAAGAGGAGAAGGAAAATGTGCAAGACATCAAAGCTATGAATCAGGTTTTTTTTCCAGAATTTGAGCAGATATACATACCACAAGTATTCAAGTACTCAAAGCCCTTCAGTGCATCAATTACAAGAAGACATTTTAAAATTTCACTTCCCTCAGCAAATGGATAATGCCTGGCATGTCACTGATTTATCAGATACTGACTTTCTTTGATCAATACCGTCTAGCCAGGTCTTTAACAAAATTATGAAAATGAAAATAGTCTCTTCAGTTGGATGAAGAATGACTCTTACCACCATTTCCGGTAACCTCTTCACAAAGGTGGCCACTATCCACACCTTACATTGAGTCTGAATCTATGGTAAAAGCATGTAGGGTAACTGGGTGAGATCACCTGAATTTTTTTCCCCATCTATCAGAAGTTGGTGCTCAACATCATTGGTTGAAGCAAAGGAACATTCACCTGAAATGTACTTCAGCTTTCACTTTGTTTGAGGAAGGGGATTCTCAAGTTGATCCTGGGTAAGATGGAATTTGAAAGAAGAAAAGAAGACCAAACCCTACTCATTCTGTCAGAATATGCTGCAAGTAACATTCCATTTAGCTAAATGTTTTTATACCATATTTCATTTTTTAAAATCTAGATTTTTTTTGCATAAGAAGATAGTAAAATGATTAAAATAAATATAGTGCAAACCTGAACAGTCATAAACACAGAAACTAAATGGAACTAAATGGTGTAAGACCAAAAGGAATCAGATTTTTTAAAAAAATCAACAAAATTTAACACTTTGGAGTGAGATGTTCTAGTACATGCTGCTCTTTGCTGTACTGATTTTCTACTATCAAGAAGGCATTTTTAAACATAGGGATGTTCAAAAAATATGTTTCCTACAGTCCAACATGGTAATTTCCCTTTCATTCTTCTGTACAAGCAGACTTGGTTAAATCAACACATGCATGCTGATTACCAGTGGTGTGTCCTGTACATGGTTATGTGAAGATCACTTTGTGCACAGTGAAATCCATTCCTGTTTGGATATGTATTCACGAGAAATTGTCCCGCTAACCCATCAGTAGGTTCCATTGAATTAAATGGGACTTACATCTGATTCAAAATAAACAGGACCATAAACATTTGAAATGTCTACTCTGAAAATCATAGCATTTAACAGTGAAGTGATAGAAAAATAGAATTACCACTCAGTGTTGAAGGTAATGCACAGATATATGTCCTATGTTTTCTAAAATGGAATTAGTGTGTTTGCACACCTGGAAATTTCAGCAAGACAATGAATTAAACTAGAGCAGCTATTTTTAAAAAAAATTAAACTGTTGCCCTGCAGTGAAGTCAGAATTCAGTTGAGCCAGGAAACATCCCCATACTTTCTTGTCAACTAGCAAGGGTGAGCACTTTGGCCCAAATGTCATCTCATTTCTCTACAGGCTGACATTTGTTGGCCAATGTGAAGTTGAAGGCTTTCACAACCAGCATCCATAGATTTTCCTTGGTTTTTTTCCAGGCTGTGAGGCTGTGTTCTGGAAGAGTTTATGTCTGACGTTTCGCCTGCATCTGTGGCTGGGATCTTCAGAGAATAGTTGGGTAGGAGTGTGTGTGGGGTTTATATACTGTGAACCCCTGTTGGGGAGGTTATGTAAATTTGTGTATTTGAATGGCTAGTTTTTGGGTGGAGATATGCAAGGAGGATTAGTGTCTGTTTGGCTAATGCTTGGTTACTTGTCCATTTTCTGCTGGAAATCCCACTGCCCCTGGGTGGAGTTCATTTGCAAATGTTGAGTTCTGATTTTAGTGTTTTTTCAGGACTGGCAGCCAGATTTTGTTTACTTTTAGGGTTTCTTTCCTGTTTAAGGTGTCCAGGTGTTTGTGGTTTTCAATAGCGTCTCTGTGCATTCTGACATGATAGTTGTTGGCCAGGTCCAGAATTTAAAATGTTTTTAAATAACATTTTGTGTCCAGGTTGGTTTATAACATCTTCTGCTACTGCTGATTTTTCTGGGTGGCCCAGTCTGCAGTGTCTCTCTCATGTTCCTTGATTCATGTTTGCACACTGTGTTTAGTGGTCCCTATGTAAATTTGTCCACAGCTGCATGGTATGCAGTAAACTTCTGCAGCTGGGAGAGGGTCTCTTTTGTCCTTCACTGAGTGTAGCATTTCTTGGATTTTCTGGGTTGGTCTGTAGATCGTTTGGTGGTTGTTTTTCCTCATCAGTTTCCCTATTCTGTCTGTGACTCCTTTGATGTATGGCAAAAATACCTTCCCTTTGGGTGGCTGTTTTTCTTCTTCATTCCTGTGTTTTTTTCTGGGTTTGGCTGCTCTTGTGATGTCTGATCTGGAGTAACCATTAGCCTGTAGGGCCCAGTTTAGGTGTCTCAGTTCATCCTCCAGGTAGTGGGGTTCACAGATCCTTCTTGTGTGGTCTACCAATGTTTTTATTGTGCTTCTCTTTTGTCCTGGGTGATGACTGGAGTTCTTATGTGGATATCTGTCTGTGTGTGTGGGGGGGGGGTTCTGCATACATTGTGGCCTAACCGTTGGTTTGTTGGCCAATCATTCTTGACCAAGAAGATCCTCCTGGACAATGTTCCCATCTAGCCCAGTGACTTTACTGGGAGCCCATCCTGGTCTGGTCTCAAAGGTTATTCCCCTTCTAGCATAGGAGCCCTATCCAACCCTAGGTGCAAGTTAGAGAATCCTTCTTCCACAAAAAGTACCCAATGAGTATCCACCATTCACCTATTCTTTCTCTCCATTTTTTGACTTACCCCTCAATAGGACCAAATTGGTTATTAACTGGCCACACCCTAGTTAAACCTCCGCATGCCATAAGGCCCTCAGTGCAGAACAGAAAAACAAAATCCCAACCTCCTTTTCTGAAAACTTGCAAGTCAGGTGAAATGGGCCAAAGGTTCTTGCTTAGCACCATATCAGCCAGCTGCAGTCTTCCATGAAGGTTAGGGCAAGAGTATAGGGGCAAGCACAATGCAATCAAAAGGTTAATGCTGGTGGAAGCAGACTTATAAGCCCTTTGTGTTCCACCCCTGTATCAGCAGTGTTACAATACAGGTACTGAGTACAGCTATGTCCAATGTCTCCCCCCAACTTCATGAGGAGTGCAATTCCACCCACACCTACAACTAGGAAGTATAGCATGGAGGCAAAACAGTGATTCTCTTTGTCAAACAGAAAGCATGTTTAAGGTTTTCAATGATCTCTTCTGCCATTAGGAAGGAAAATAAAAGTTTTGTAAACCTCAAGACAAAAATGGCTCTAGGATATCATATATATACTCTCACTAACTTGGAATGGGGGAAAAGCAATTTGCTTTTCTGTACTATTACATTTATTTATACTTGCCTTGCAAAAAAACTTTTACAGCTATTTTAACCCATGGAATATACTTTCTACAGTCTATATGAGGAAACAAATCCCAATTTGTGGGTAGTTCTGGCATTTTCTTTCTACCTAAAGACCATTCTTTGACAGAACATAAGACTGAATGCTAAGCATTAGAAGATAGCCTGTTATCCTGTCAATTCATAATGGTAGCTTTTTATCCAATGACCCAAGGTCAATTGCATTGTCTTTGGTGAAATATATAGAATTTGTTTTTCCAAGCTACATTTTACTGGGCTGAAACCTGAAATCCATTTCCTCTGATAAATGTCAATACCTTTTCAGGCTTTAACATATATCTTTTTTTTTTTAAAGGAAGGTAGATGAAATTACTTTCAAAGCAAAAGCCACTTAAAGTGCCCCTACAAATCATCTACATACATTACAGGGTTTCTTGGGGAATGCTGATGCAAATTGCAGTATGAGAGATAATGTCCTTTGCTCATTATCCCCACCTAACCCAGTCCAATATGTCACTCAGCAGCAAGTGAGAAAACCAGGGGTGGGGAAATATAACCATCAGAATTTTTTTAAAAAAGTATTTCCATTTCATATCAGAGTTTGGAACATACCTTAAACAATAATCAAAGTTATAGTTCAAGGCTGAAAGAAGTTGTTAGGTACCATTGCAGTTATAACTGTACAAAGTATTTCCTGTTTCTCAGCAGTAACTAAGGAAATTATAACATGCAGCTTTACCAGCAGTACTAGAGAAGGACAATAGTGTATGCAACCATTCCTTATTGCACTATGTTGTTTCTGTTCTGTTGCCAGTCTGCATTCAAACCGTTGCTGGAGGGCACCTTTTCATTGATGGGAGAAAGCCATAGAGGGACCTTCAATAATGTTCTGTTTCCATTTTTGCCTGCATGCAATAAGTCCTCTTCTGCTTCAGTTTTCATACCAGCAGTCAGTGGAGTGAGTGGACATGTTTGTCCTCTTCTCTTTCTCTCTCTTCACCTTGTTTCTCTGCCTTCCTGCCTGCCCTATCTGACAATTCCTCCTCCTACTCAATCTGTCTCTTTTCTTCTCCCCCACCTGCCTACCGATCTAATTATTCCCCCTCCTGCCTGATCTATCTCTTTTCTTCCTCCCACTCTTCTGCCACCTGGTCTCTCCCCTCCCCTGCCACTGCCACCTGCCCAATCTGTAGCTTTGAAATGTGATTACAAGGAGACAATCACATTGTTCTTTAAACTTCCAGCCTCGATGAGGGTTAACCCTACCCCCCCTTTCTAGACTCAAGATAGCTGACCGAAAAGGTGCGTGAGGTGACCTTTTAGAGAAAAGAGAGAAAACTTTAGTTTAGTTTAGTTTAGTTTAGCCAATTTCTAGTTCCAAGCACTTAAGTACTTAGCATGGAGGGAAATCTCTCCTCCAGGAACTCAGCTTAATGTTACATGAAATACAGTCAGTCTTAGGGTTAAAATAAATCCTAAAAACTAACGCATGATAACTAGACATTCCCTAAGCTAAGAAAATAGTAACTTACAATCATGCAATCCATGTAGCAGTCTCTGATGTAATTCAGAGTCATTCAAATGGAAATCTCTTCCCCAGACTTCAGATATCATTTGGGGCTCTTTTGATATTATGAGCCCATGAGGTGGGGTATGCTCTTCATACCTCCATTATCATGTCTCCCTCTCTTGCTGGTCTAGCCATGTGGCATCCTTGCTGGTCTAAAGCATGTGGCATCAAACAAAGGATTTTCAGAAACTCAAAACTCCCTCGGTGAAATCTGATTGGTTCTGCATTGCCATATCTGATTAGCTCTTCAGTCAGGTGATGTGATGTCATGTTTAGGAAATGAGGGTCCCACCCTCTACCATACCTGTTGCTACGGAAACAGGGAGTGGGATTTTCCAGTTGAAGTAGCTGTAGGTTTTGAGATGAACTGTCCATGATGGGGCTGGTTGCTCCATCATGACAAACCTCCTGCCCAATCTGTCTTTTTTCTACCCCATCCTTCTGCCACCTAGACCTCTCCCCCACATCTACCTGATTTGACTATTCTCCCCACCTGATGTGTCTTTTTTCCTTCCCTCCACCCTTCTGTTGCCCAGTCTTCTCCCCACTTCCTGCCCAATCTGAATATTCCCCCTCCTGCCTGATCTGTCTCTTTTCTTCCTCCTCTTTTCCTCCATCTGTCTATTTTGCCCACCCCCACAATCCCACCCATATTGTTCAGCAATTGTGTTAGTGAAGCAAATGAAAACATATGGGTATTGAAGTGGAAGTGCAGTAAGGATTGCTTCAATATTCGTATGTTTCCATTTGCTTCACTAACACAATTGCTGCTCGTTAGAAGCCTGGTATGACAACCTCCTAAGATGGACATATTTTTAGTTGCTTTAACAGACTCTTGACTGCTACAAGCAACAGACTTCTGATAAACAGCAAATTCTTCTCCATCCATCTCATTGTTACCTAAAAATCCACAACAGAGACTTGAACTATGTGATATTCTACAAAAGTAACTACAGCATTATAGTTATACCACAAAAGGAATAAAGTGGTGTCTTAAGTTACAGTCATAATATAATGTCATTATCACTTCATTTTTGGGGAAAATGAATTAATTGCAAACAACTCATTATTTCTGTATATCCTCTCTCATGCTCCCATGGTTCATACGACCCATGCTCCCATGGTTCATACCACTATGTTTTCAGTTCACACAAGTATAAATTTCAAAACGTATAGAACATCTTCCTAAAGAACAGAAGTAGTGTATACAGAAGGGAAAAGGATATCTACTATTAATAGGTTTTACTGGCACTTTCCTCTCTATACCATGGATGGAACCACAAATAAGCACCTATATAGCTATTAACACAGTCAATACCCAGTTCAAATTACATGTGACCATACTTGCTATGGTTGCATACAGTCATTTTTCAGGCAAGTAGTAGTTTAGCCAATTTGTTCCCAAACTAGATAATATATATTAAAAGAAAAATACAAACTGAGTTACACATAAACTGGAGCCTCTTAATCTTTCATTGTTATTGCCTTTAAAAGCCCAGATGTTGGTATAGTAAACTCTGATCCCCTTGGCACTTTGCTCAGTTGCTGTGGTTTTATGCAATGTTTATATGAATATTAAAAAAAATCTGGTGACATGTGAGCATTACTTACTAAATGGAACTGTTGTGTGAAGAAATGGAGAAGAAAAGAGGTAGCAGCCCTATTTGAAGGACAAGTATGCACACACATGTGTGTATGAAACTGCCCTGGGAGGTACATGAGGAAAGATTAATTGGTTGTGAGAATGAACAGGTTTATGATAAAAATAGAAACAAAGCAGTAGAATGTGCAGAAAAAAAGTGGATGCTTAAGGTAAAAAGAAGGGTATACCCTGTAGCAGTGGAGGCTGGTGGCTCCAGTCTTAGTGGAGTGGTGAATCTGCTCTGGATTTCAGTCTTGGAACTCTCCAGGCTGCTGAATCTTTTGTGGGGAATAGCATTCAGCACCATGAATAGGTCACTCAAAGTCTGAACTAAAACATAGAGCAGTGGCTCTCAACCTGTGGGTCCCCAGATATTGTTGGATTACAGTTCCCAGGAGCCCTCTAAGGTCTCACCTTGACAGCCAGGTGGGCCTCCCAGTCATTATTGGACTAAACTCACAGTCTCACTAATGACTGGGAGAATACCTGGCTGTCAAGGTAGACCTCAGAGGACTCCTGGGAACTGTAGTCCAACAACATCTGGGGACCCATAGGTTGAGAACCACTGACATAGAGGATATTCACTGTCCCACTGATATCAGAGCTCCAAGCAGCTGCTTATAGAATTGCCCAACATTCTGATATGTTCTAGCCATGGAATTAACAACAACAACAACAGCAGCAGCAACAGTAAATGACTGATGGAAGCTATTCTAGCTTACAGTAATTGTTTCTTTCATTGGCACAGACAGAATTTATCTACAATGATATGATTGGGTCCCATAGAGATCACTAACACTAGGATGTTTTCAGTCCACTTTAAATGAGTTGTGCAAATGTGATCCAATTTCTGGTCCAGTTGCTATTACTTTTCATTTTAAGGAGCAGTATGATCAGCAAATACTCACTCTTGAATTCTGTGTATGTGTGTTTTTACTTGGAAATGCCTCCTTATCAAGTCTGAATATTTTCTTGATTATGCATGTGTAACCCCATGTTTGAGTTTTCCACTAAGAGAGGTGCAATTTCACAGGACATTCCAGTCATGTGCACATGCACACACACACACCCAAAATAATAACTATAGGAGTGATGTACAATCTTTTTGTTCCTGAGGGCAACATACAACATTAGGGCCATGCACAAACAGGTACACATATGCACTCACTACAGTAGGGTGGAGTTTCAGGATCTGTGGGACGATAGAAGGCTTTCAATGTTCTGCACAAGCTCTCGGGGGGTGGGGATTTACTTTGCAGTCACTCTCTACCACCCTACCTGGATCACTATTTTCCCACCACGTTAGTGATGAAGAAGCATTAATTCTGGCTGCTAAAGGCCTACTGAAGAATTTTGCTGAAGGGTTACCTCATATCCTCCCCAGTGATCATGACTGGGATTTGATTGTTTCTCTCATGTTGCCATAACAGCTGTAGACGAAATTATTCCAACTGCTTTGAGGAGGAATTTGGTACTGATGAGGCACACTTATGACATGCACCAGGCCTTGAAGGAAAGTGGCCCATGAGCTGATTGTTTTGTACCCCCAGCTCTGTTACCTGCCCTGACACACAATAATAATTCATCAATTGGCTAGATTCCATAAATTGGCTTATTATTGGCACTCTATGTGGTTGGTAGTAGACCAGGGACTCCCAAGTACTAGAATTCAAGGTTTGATCAGAAAGCCTAAGAGAGTAGCTGTCTCAAACTCCTGAAAGATATGCCCAGGTAACAATTAAGCAACCCCCCCACCCTTTGAACTGATGAGTTAGGGATGTTCCTGAAAATAATACTGTAAGTAATTCACTGATTCAGTCAAGATAGCTGGACACTCTTTGCCTTGTAAAACTAGTTTTCCTCACCTCTCCCAAAAATAATAGTGATTTGACTGAGTTTTAGTTTCAGGCATCAGTTTTAATGTTTCATCCATTAGTGATCATTAACACATCTGGAAAATCCATTGTTTAACCCTTGGAAATTCAGGCAGTCATTGTATTCCACTGAAACTCAACCCTTCAAGGGGAATATCGAATAAAAGTATCACCCTAAAGCACCACCAAAGTGTGCATAGCTTCTCTTTCTCCCATCACTTTGCCAGTCTGTGTCACCAAGATTGCAGTTTCTACGCGAATCTCTGCTTTTCGGATAGGTATAGTATAACCCATCATGCCAAACTCCATTCCTCTATCTAAATACTTCTTACTTTCTTCACTAGCCTTGTGTGACTGCTTGAAGCCTGAGTGCTGGTGTGAAAACTTTTAAGAATATTTTTCAATAAAAACCATTCTTATCTTAATTTCTGGCTTAGAGGCTCTTCAGTGAGTATCGGTATATACAAGTCAAAAGATCTCATTACTCAGCCTCTCACTGCCATCCTGGGCTAATTAAAATTCCCCATACTAAAATTTGGACACCAGTGGGCTCCCCATAGATCAAACAAAATTGGGTAACAGCTCACAGCAATTTAGAAGACCTTGGTGTCATTTCAGAAATGCTTTCACTGTGGGATCAATTCACACTACATAACTATTGTGCTATTATTCCACTTTAAATGTCATGCTCCTAAAACAGATATGGTCCTACAAAGAAAATCTACTTCAGGAAAGCTGTAAACATTGAGGGACACATATTCAGAAGAACTAGAAGACTATGAGAATGTACTGTTTCTGCATGTTGTTAATTATATCTTCTTTCTCTCTCTCTCTCTCTCTGGAAACATTGAACAGGGCGTCCTTTTAAAAATTATTTTATTGCACATATAAACAATTACATCTAAGAACATATAAACACATGAACATAGATATATAACATATACTTCTAACAAAAATCCAAAGTATACCTCTTAAATTTAAACCTCTGTATGTAAATCATATACATATAATAAACTTCCTAGGAACTACTAAATTATTACAAACAGTTTAAAAACTCTAAAATACCTCCAACCAATCTAACTTCCTATCTGACACCAGTTCAGCTTCTCTGTACTTTTTTTTTTATAACTTCATCTTATTTCTTTAATTTATTTGATACTTTTACTGTATTTGTTTTCCCTTTTGGTTTTTCCCTTTCTGTATTACACCTCACTTCTGATCCCCTTAAATTAATATTGTCATTGATTATTGAAATCTAATATATTTACTTATTGTTGTTCATCTCTCTCTCTCTCTCTCTCTGTGTGTAATATATATATTCACTTCATTTTTTCTTTTTCATGCTTATTATATCTGATTGTGTCTTTAGTCCTTGATTGCTGCAAAATCTTCCCATTTGTCTTTTAAAAATTCTGAAAAATTCTTCCATTCCTCATAATGTTTCCCCAAAGTTTTCCCTTTCAGTAGAGCTGTAAGTATGTCTAATTCCACCATTTCATGTGGTTTTAGAGTCCAGTCTTCTATTGTTGGAGTCACAGGGCATCCTTTTATCCTGAAGTGAAACAAAAGTAAACTCCAATAGCCATGACTTTTATTTAATATTTGGGGAAAGGAACAAAATATGAGCGCAACATAGCAGTGGGACAATGGGACATGCTACTTCAGTATTTATTTACTTATTAATAATTAAAAATCACTTACATCCAAAGATTTACAAAGTGGGAGGCAACGGTAGTATGCATTATGAAACAATTCATAACACAGCATTCTAAAATTAATGTACAGTGTCTACAGTATCCATAGGTTACATAGTCAAACTACACCAGCAGTACTTCAAAAATATTTAAGTCTTCAAAATATACCTAAAAAGAAGAGTTGATAGAATTCACCATGCTAAATATTCTGCTCTGAATAATTGCAGAGTGGACCTCAGGCATGAAGTACCACCAGAAGGGCCTCTCCACATGGCCTTAAGGACCAACTACATTTATATGAAGGTAAGTAGTCTCTCAGGTAACCACTGTGTAACTTTAAAGTGTTGTCAAGGAAGTGCAAATGTGTGGATGGCTTCAAGCTTAGGTTGATGGTAGGGTAAAAGTTGTTAAAATTCAAGTGAAACTTCTCAAGTGATTCCATTTCATGAGCCCAAATGATAAAGATTTCATTTATACAGTAGCAACCCCGTATCCACTGATTCACCAACCACAGATTCAATTATCTGTGGTTGGCGATGGAGAGAAAGGGAGGGGGAAGGAGGGATCTCCTTCCCTTCCCCCTGGAGAGCTCAATTTGCGGTGGGTGGCATGACAATAGTGGGATCTCCTGCCCTCTCCCTTTCCCCCGTGGAAGAGCTCCTTTGTGGCAGAGGGGTGATGGTGGAGGAAGGGAGGAGAGGGAAGGGATATCCTGCCCCCTCCCTCCCCCCAGGAGAGCTCTGTTTGTGGCAGGGGTGGTGGTAATGGTGGCATTCACTATTATCCAAGGATTTCACTATCTGCAGGGGGGGGACTGGAACCAATACCCCACGGATATGGGGGTGCTACTATATATCTCAGGTCACATTTTTTTTAGGTTAACAATAAAACTTTAAATCTGGGGCCCTTTCACAGTAAATCATTATAGAACTATGATTCCACTTGAAACTGCCATGGCAACATTGTACAGAATCCGTGTATTTCCAGTTTAGGAAAGGACATTTAGGATTCACAGCCAGAGAGCTCAAGTGACTCACCAAACTACAAACCCAGGATTCTATAGGATAATGGCATGGAAGTTAAAGTGGAACCACACAGATATAATTGTTTCATGTGAAAGGAACAGTGAAGTTGCATTGGTACAGATATCATGTACTGCCCAATTCAGAAACCAAGCCATTCTGTGGGTGCGGCTATACGATCATAAAAAAATCCGTATGGGGGGCAAAAAATACGAACAGCCTGTCGTTCGTATGCATACAGAACGGCTATACGATTTTTAAGCCCCCTAAGCTCCGTATGACTCCCTCTTCCCAAAGCTGGCTGGAGCGAGCAAGCCAAGTGGCAGTTTTAAATCTCCCACCACTTTTTTTTTTTTTTAAAGGTTCCTGGTTTGCGGACAGTCGTTTTTCCGTATTTACAATATAAAATAAAAATAAATAAACGTATAAATTCACGGACTTACTGGACGCTTGCTAGCCAGGAAACCAACATGGTGGCCGCTCCCAATACCCCTCCATGCTAGCCCCGCCCCCTCTACTCGGCCAGCCAATCAGATTACCCTGCCGTTTGTATGTGTGCGAACGGACCGTACAGACCTGTCAGCCATCCGAACGGCGTACGGATTTCTCTTCATGATCCACTTTCCCTCCCGAATGCCACGTGTGCATATTTCAGGGTGGAAAACCACCCCCCCTCTTTTGCATTCGTGTGCATCTGAACGGCCGTTTGTACCGAAGCGCGAACTTCTGCACACCGTACGTATTATTTAAATCGTGTAGACGGGTGTGCCAGCTGCAGTCTCTGGACCAAACTTAAGGAAAACCCCACACAATCTATATTGGAGTATGCAAAGGAATCTTAAACACCTTTGAGAGTAACTGAGAGAACAAACTTGGTAGCAAAAGCTATCATAGTTTGGTTCTACTTCATCACCTACAGTCTATAAAAGCTTATGCTACAAACATATTTCTCTATATCTTTGTATATTGCAATAGCTCAACATGGAATCTACCAATGTCTGAATCACTATTTTAAAAACAAAGCCAAACAGTTGAGCTATCACCTAAAGTAGATAAAAAACACTCTAAGCTACTGGTGTGACACTGGTCCTCTAGAGACAAAGATGGATCCAAGACTAGGTTAAAGGCATCTCTTATTCAGAGGGCATTTCTGGTTCAGCAGAAACAAAAATTCGCACAAGCTTGAAATTTAGCAACATTTCAGAGTTTATTTTTAAATTGAACAGTTTGAAATGTTGCTTTTGAAATGTAACTGTGAAAGTGTACATTTAATTTTAAATTTGGTTGATTAATTTTTACAGCAAATGTGTATAAACCTGTCATGTTCCTTTCTTTCCTATATTTCATGTTCCCCCAAACCCTGGGAATTCTGAACAAATCAAATGAAAGGATTTGCTTGGTGATTTCCCTTGCTCCTTTCCCTTGGCAGCATATGGGTAGAATCCAGTGATTTTATTTAAGCTCTTTTATTCATTTTCACACATGATTTACATTCCAAGACTTCTCACAGCTTGATGACTCACAGCTAAGTGGTAGATCAGACATCAAAAAACATTGAGTGTGAGACATGCATGGTGAGAGGAACATAAACATTCCTTTCATGGTGACTGATCTGTAATAACTCTTTCCTACATGAAGGTCTTCAAGGATGCAATATTGTTAAACATGGGTCTGTGAACTGGGCACTAATTTCTTGGAGTGGTGGTGGTAGAATCATGATGTTTAAATGTTCATGCATTCAACATTCACTTCAGTTTGTAATTTTACCTGAAACATATACTTTAAATGCTTTGAGAATGGCAACAAAAAATATTCATAAAATTTTCATTCAGGCCATCAATGGCTCATCTTCTTTCTCTCTCTCTCTTTCCCTCCAGCCTTCTGATCATTTGTCTAAAGCATCTTGCAGTCTATGATATTCTTCTTTGATGTTACCTCAAGTGAGAAAAAGATTAAAGTCGAGCTAGAATTTATTACAGGTGACACTTCCATGACTTTGGGCTATCCATCCTTTATGAAGACCAGATGTCAGAACAAAGTCATCACAAATTATATAATGTCATTCTACCCAAGGAAGGAATGCCAAATTGAGGTGATGAAATGTACTGTAGTGCAGTCTATATCCTTCTATAGGGCATATGAGAGGAACTGGTGATTTATGATCTATACTAGGAGGTAGATCGGTTTCAGAAAGTACAAACCCAGTTCCTAAACATTTGTCCACACGATCCAGGGATATCCAATAGGAAAGTCCTAGGATACTGTGATGCTACTAAGACTGTCCAGTCTCCCCCCCCCCCAGCTGTGTGAACCTTGTCCTTAAAACATATCTCCACAGAGACTCTAGGAAATGACTGGCACAGTGGTTGTACTGCCAGTACTGCCACCACAAAGTTGCGAGTTTGATCCTACAGGGCTCCAGGTTGACTCAGCATTCCATCCCTCCTTAGGTTGGTAAAATAAGTACACAACTTGTTGGGGGCAATTAGCTAACACATTGTAAACCACTTAGGGAGTGTTTTGCAGTGATAAGTGGTATAGAAATAGAAGTGCTATTGCTATTGTATATTTTCTAACAAAAATAGCCAGTTTTGCTAACCGAAGGACTACCATCTTTTTTTCTTCACTTCTCTTTTGCACATTACAAGGAGCAGACATACTTTGCAAACAGCTATGCTTTGTGAAGTCGAAGGCTTTCATGGCAGGCATCCATAGATATTCCTTGGTGTGGTTTCCCCCCCCCCCCAGGCTGTGAGACCGTGTTCTGGGAGAATTTACTCCTGATGTTTTGCCTGCTGGTATCCGAGAAAGATGCCAGCCACAGATGCAGGCAAAACATCAGAAGTAAACTCTTCCAGAACACGGCCTCACAGCCTGGAAAAAAAAACCAAGGAAAAGCTACATTTTGTATCTCCAGCTATCTTTCATTGGCTTATCTTTCCCAGCATGCAGCTGTGTAAATTCAGATCTTTTATGCTGGGCATGGCTCTAATCTATTTAGCCTGCAAGGGTTTCTTCCATTACCATTTAGAGACCACATTAAACTGCAGAAAGGAGTTAACACCTTCTTCCAGAAGAATCTCGCTTCCTCCACTTTGTCTCCTCTCCCCACCCATTTTGTTTTCATTTTGACCATCCACCCCGAGGAATAGCATACTGAGAAATCTGACTACCTTCATGAATTTTAATCTGGAAAACAAATGTGTTTCCCACACTGCTATGCATAAAGCATGGCCTTCCTGTTTCTACTGAAGAATGGGAAGTTAAAAGGGGTGGGGAGGTAGAATGGTAATAAGGAAGCCTCCATGTTGTTAGGGGAAATGTTTTATAGCTTTTTAATCTATACTTATCAGGATTTACATTGCTCAAATTTCAAGAACAAACAAATATAAAAACATATGAAAGACCATGTTGGACTAAATCAAAGGCCTGTCTATACCACTATTCTGATCATGGCATGAACAGCCCATTTCCTTCAGGAAGCCTGCCAAGAGGATGTGAATGCAACTGCATCCTTCATCTTATGTATCTGCCAACTGATATACAAAAGCACACTGTCTGTGATACTGTAGCTGATCTATACCCATCCTGACTAGTAGCCACTGATGACCCCATACCCCATGAATATATCCAGTCCCTACCTAAAGCCATCCAAGTTGCCAGCCATATCTGTATCTTTTGGGGATGAGTTGCAGAGTTTTAACTGTGATTTTGTGAAGTTGTTCTTCCTTTATAAGTCCTGGCTCTCTCACTATTGCGCTTTGGTGGATATTAGCAGCAGAAATGTTTGGAAAGCAGTCTAGAAATGGTTAATGGAGGACAGAAAAACAGAAAGAGATACAATTGGAGGAGGGGGGAGAAAGTAGACTTCTTGTTGACAGTCTCATACATATTTGAAATACATGTGTGAGGTACAAAAGCCTTGGTTAAGAGTCAAGAACATAACAAGTCTCATTGAAGGCTGGAAGATAGAATAGCTTTCTGCTTAGTTTCCTGTAAGGGTCATGCAAATTAAGTTTGGAGCCTAGTTCAGTGACTTGGATTTGTTCACATTAGGTTTAGGTTGATTAGGCATGACCCATCCCAATTGGGATCCAATTTTTAACTAAAATTCAGGAATCCAACCTTTTGTATCTTCTGTTGAATTGCACTGGGTAACAGAAATGAACCCAGACCAATTTTGTTTGTTTGTTTGTCTTTTTACATATGCCCATGCATTTTGGAGACACTGTATCCCCCTTGGAAGGGCTTACTCCTGCCAAAAAAAATAAAAATAAAAATTAAAAAATGGTCCAAAGGGTTTGTTCTTGTCCTATCTAGGTTTTGCCTTTCAAAACAAGTTTGTTCTTGTCTTATCTAGGTTTTGCCTTTAAAAAGAAGTATAACTTTCTGTTTGATTTTGTTTTTCACTTGCAGGCACTGGATTTGGAAAGGGGGATGATCCTATCAAGTTTAAAACTGATTGGGTCAGTGGTTACTGTGCTAACCACCTTTAATGTAGTTAATCTACCATTAATGTGGTTAATCTATCTATTTTCAATCTACGGTTTGCTCTGTTTGCACATTAAAAAGGGGTTAATAGATGTGAGCAGAGGAAGCATCCTGATTTCATCAATTATCTTCACATGGAGAGCAAGAGTTTGGAAAGAGGAGCTTCTGCTCAATGAGGAGGAGAGAAGGATGTGGATTCTGGCAAGACAAAACACAAGCTGCAGTAGACACAAAACTGCCACCAGAATCCAACACAGCTCTTTCAAAAACTAGAAAAAATAGAGTCCTCCTCATCCTGAAGCATTCTGACTGGAAAGTGCTGCTGAAATTTTTGCCCCACATTGGCAAGTGGAACTGTCAATGAGCTCCTCACCTTCCACCCCCCCACCCTAGCATTTTCCTTGCAGGATGCTGTTTTCCAGTGTTTTGGAAGCATGTTCTTTGGTTTTCATTTACTGCCTGGATCACTGAATCAGTCTAAAGTGATTCAGACTGATATGGACCCAATCCATACCAAAATAATAATAATAATAATAATAATAATAATATCACATCTTTTCTCCAGTTTGGGACTCAAGGTGGCTTGCAAGAGATTTTATTTTATTTATTTTTTAAAAAAACCTTGTTAAAAAAATCAGCAGACTCATAAAAATTAAAAAAAAACAGTAAAAACAGTTTTAAAAAAGTTTAAATCGTAAACCATAAAAAACCCACAACAGCACTTTAAATATAACACATAGAAAACCCAGCACATTGTACAAAGTGTATCCTGCCTAAACAACCAATCTTTAAGGGTTTGCCAAAACAGAAAGATATTCACCTGTCTATGGAAACAGAATAGGGAGGGTTCTGGTCTAATGTGTCTGGGAAGGGAGCTTCAAAACCTGTGGGCACTGTTGCCTAAATTGTGTGGGGTCTGTAGAAAGCCCACTTGTGTCTGAATTTTAATATAGACATTCTAATTTGCTCAAGATGGCAGTGAGAGGCCAGGTGATGATGGGATATTTTGACCTATGTATACCAGTACTCACTGATGAGATGCCAAGCTGGGGGATGAAATAAAAATGGTTTTTATTGAAAAAGAATCAGGGGAACACACTCATGCATACACTCAGGCTTCAAGCACTTAAACAAGGCTAACAAAGAAAGTAGGAAGTATTGGGATAGACGGAAAGAGTTTGGGGTGATGGGCTATACTACGCCTGTCTGAAGTGCAGACATTCTTGTAGAAGCTGCAACCCCAGTGACACAAACTGATGGAGTGATGGGAGGAAGGGAAGCTGTGCACACTTTGGTGGTGTTTTGTAGTCATATTTTTATTTGATATTCCCCTTATATGGGTGAGTTTCAGTGGAATATAATGACTCCAGCAGACTGGATGAGGGCAAATGTCCCCATATTTAAAAGGGGGGGGGGAAAGAAGACCCAAATAATGACCACCTAGTCAGCCTGATATAAATACTAGAAAAGAATTTAGAGCATTAAACAGACAGTCTGTAACCACTTAGAAAGGAATGCTGTGATCACAAAAAGTCAATATGGATTTCTCAAAAACAAGTCATGCCAGACTAATCTCATCTCTTTTTTTGATTGAGTTACAAACTTGATAGATGAAGGGAACACAGTGGATGTAGTGTATCTTGATTTCAGTAAGACCTTTTGACAAGGTCCCCCATGATAGTTTTGCAAAAAAGTTAGTAACCTGTGGGCTAGACAACGCAACTGTTAGGTGGATTTGTAAGTGCTTGACTGACCAAACCCAAAGTGTAGTCACCAATGGCTCCTCTTCATCCTGGAGGGAAGTGACCAGTGGGATGCCACAGGGTTCTGTCCTGGGCCCAGTGCTATTCAACATCTTTATCAATGGAATGGATAAGAGGATAGAGGGTATGCCTATCAAGTTTGCAGATGACACCAAATTAAGAGGGGTAGCTAATACCCCAGAGGACAGGATCAGAATGCCTTACAGTGTATAGTACAAAATACTCTAAGGCATTCTGATCCTGTCCTCTGGGGTATTAGCTACCCTTCTTAATTTGGTGTCATCTGCAAACTTGATAGGCATACCCTCTATCCTCTTATCCATTCCATTGATAAAGATGTTGAATAGCACTGGGCCCGGGACAGAACCTGGTGGCACCCCACTGGTCACTTTCATGCACCTTTCATGACAGAAGAGGGCTATAGAGAGATAAGATAGAGACAGACAAACAAAGTAGAGGATAAAGAAAGAGTGAGAAGGGGAGGAAAGCAAGAGGAAGTGGGAGAAAGTAAGAGGAAGTGGTAGAAAGCAAGAGGTAGTGAGAGAAGAAGAGGAATGGTAGAAAGCAAGAAGAAGAGAGAGAATCAGAGGAGGAGGTTGAAAAAATAAAAAAATAAAGTTAGTAAAGTGGTAGAAAGTAAGAGGAAGTCAGAGAATAAGAGGAGTGGTAGAAAGTAAGAGGAAGGGAAAGAATAAGAGGAGGAGGTTGGAAAAAACTTAGGCAAGGTGTAGAAAGTAAGAGGAAGTGGTAGAGGATATAGTGTAGGAAGAACGGAAGAAGGGGAGGAAAAGGGGGGGGGCGAAAGGGAAGATCCTATAGATAAAGAAAGAAGTAACCCTAAAAAGCAAGAGTAAACAAGTTGCTGGTCTACTCTTCAAGGGCAGAAAGACACTGATGTTTATTTGAGAATATAAAGAAACAGAAGTCAGATAAGAACTTTGCTTCCTGAATTAACATCTGATAGTTTACAAGCAAAACTCAGCTAATACATATCTATTTATATAATTGGGGGAGCGATTTTCTAAGAAATCAGAATCATAAACATTAAAGCAACAGCAAACGATAAACAAAAAATAATAACATCAAATCAAGTTACCAAGTGATTTCTTAAACCCCTTGAGATAAGGGACTGTTGTAGATGGGAAAGAGAGGAGGGAATTGAGAAGGGAAAGTAAAGGGGAAAGCAGCTAAATAAACAATTCATTAAATAAATTTAGAATTAGAATTTACACAAAAAATCCCACAAAACAAAATTTTATCTAGTTTATGCAAAATTAGTTGAGGAGGGAGAAGGACAGAAGAGTAAAAGGCAGAGAGAACTAGAAGAAGAAAGCTAAGGAGAGCAAAATAAATATACAAACAAATACATACATACAAATTAAGATTAGATACAAACTGAAGATGGCAGTGAAACGGACTACTACACAAACAACAATACAAACAACAAGAAGATCATCCGATCCTAATTTGTCACCCATCTTAGAAGAACTAAAATTACCCAGAACAGAATTGAAGGAGATGAAAAATGAATTCTGACAGGATATGAAAAAGGAGTTGAAGGGGATAAAGGAATCAATTGAGAAAATAACGGAAGACTCGAAGTTAACAAAAGAAAAAGTGTCTGAGATCGAGAACAAGATGGAAAAATTGGAAAGGAGAACAAAGACTATGGAAGAATTAAGGGAACAAGAGCTTGATGAATGGGCCTTGCAAGAAATGAAATGGAGGGAAAACTGCATAAAAATAAGGGGTATTAAGGAACAGGAGAACGAAGATCTATATAAATTTTAATACCCAAATTAGTGAAATTTGTTGGTAAGACCATCTCAATTTGAATGGGAAAGAGATAAGATCTATAGAATATCTTCAAAAATAGCTAAACAAAGAAATCTCCCAAGGGACGTGGTGGTATACTTCGTAAGAAAAAAAGACAAGAGACCAGATACTGCAATAGAATTATTATCAAGAATTTCAAGTGGAAGGAAGTGAAATTACAATTTATAATGATATACCTATGAGACTACTGAAGAAAAGGAAGAACTATGGCAGTCTAACAATACAATTGTGACAAAGAGGAATCCCATATAGATTGGAAAAACTGAGGGAATCTCCTTTCGCTATAAGCAGAAGAATGTCAGGATATTGATTAGGAAAGCAGAGGAATTTTTGGAGAAATACAAAAGTGATTTTAGATAACCACATGAATCAAATAGAAAGACAGATCATGCAGATAGAGAGGATGAAGACAAATTGCAAACTCAAGAGGAAAAGAAGGAAGAGGAGGAGGACCAATTGGAAAAAGAAGAAGAAGGGCTGGAAGAACAGGAAGAAGAAGAAGGACTCCATACAGAGAATTAAACCATGACACTGAAAATATTAACTTGGAACATCAAAGGGCTAAATTCGCCCGAGAAAAGGAAAAAAGATTCCACTCACTAGAGGGAAAAAAAGGGATATAATCTGTTTACAGGAAACACATATTATGAAAGCAGATGAAAAATTGTTGAGAAATAAAAAGTTGGGGCAGGAATTTATATAGTCAAATGAAAAGAAAAAAAGGGGTGGTAGTATATGTGAATAAAAGACTACAAGCAGAGGAAATTCGTAATGATCAAAAAGGTCATTATGTAGGGCTGGAAGTTGAAATTCAAAAAAGAAAGACACTAATAGTGGGATTGTATGCACCTAACGAAAATAAAGGTATATTTTATGAAAATTTAAAGCTATCACTATCGGACAAAATATATGACAGAATAGTAATGTTTGGAGATTGGAATGGGGTTATAGAGCCATCTCTAGATAGGAGATCTCTCAAAAAACGTAAACGGGATCAAGGGAAACTGCCAGTTTCATTTGAAACAATGAGGAAGAACTTTGACCTAATAGATGTATGGTGGTACAAATATAACAATGCAAGAGGTTATACTTTTTTCTCCGAGAGACATAACTCTTTTTCGAGAATAGATTTCTATATGATATCCAAAACAATGTGTAATACAGAGCAAAAATTTGAGGTTTTACCAAAAATTTGGTCTGACCATAATCCAGTAATGATGGAGTTGAAGAAAAGGAGAAAAGAATTTAATTGGGGACTCCAAGATTATTTGCTACAAAGAGAAGACAGTTAAAAAAGCAAAGCAAACACTAAGTTGGTACTTCCAAGAAAATTCATCAGAACAAGTGGTTACATATATGGTATGGGATGCCTCAAAGGCAGTGATGAGAGGGTTCTTCATACAGCAAAGGGCTGAATTAAACAGAAAAAAAGAAATGAAAGAAAAATAAAGATTACAGAAACGTTAATAAAAAAAATTAAAAGAACTACAGGAAGATCCTAAGAGTACAGCATCTTAAAAAAAATAAATGTACTTCAACCACAATTAAATTTAGAGTCAGTAGAAGAGTTAAAGGAAAAAAATTACAGTACATAAAACAGTCACATTTTGAAAATTCAAACAAGCCGGGAAGATGGCTGGCAATGAGATTAAGGAAAACCCAGGGAAAGAACTACATAAGTAAAGTTAAGGAAGGAACACAAATCTATATAGATCAGGAAAAAATCCAAAAAAATCTTTAGAAACTATTACTCATCACTTTATAATAATCAAGGGAACCCAAAAGGAGATATAACAACTTTCTTGGGGAAATACCAACTAAATAAATTTACGGAGGAACAAAGACAAGTGATAAACTGCCCAATTACTCAGATAGAAATCAGAGAGGCAATAAAAGGACTAAAAGGAGGTAAAGCCCTGGGTCCGGATGGATTTACGGCCAAAGATTACCAGGTTTTAGAAGAGCAGTTAATTGAACCTTTAAAGAAAACTTTGGATAAGATAAAAGATGGAACAACCCCACACTCATGGAGAGAAGCTAACATTGTACTAATACAAAAAGAAAACCGAGACCCACATGATCCTAAAAATTACCACCCGATTTCATTCCTCAACACAAATTACAAAATCTTCACCTCCATCTTAGCGTATAGATTGAAGAATATTCTAGCAGAATTGACACATAAAGACTAAAGAGGATTCCTGTCAGGAAGGTATATTAAAGGTAATATTTAGGAAGTATTAAATTTGATTGAGTACCATGAAATTTATAATGACAAAAAAATTGACAGTAATATTTTTAGATATAGAAAAGGCATTTGATAATGTCAATTGGAAAATACTGATAGAGACTTTACAAATAATTAAGGCAGATGATAACTTTATAAATTGGATTAGTGCCATATACAAAGAGCAAACAGTGAAAATAATCATTAACAATGAAACAACAAAAGAATTACAAATAAGAAAAGGTACGAGACAGGGGTGTCTCCTTTCTCCACTGTAATTTATCTTGATTATGGAAATATTAAGTAAGAAAATTAGAGAAGACTCAAAGATAAACGGAGTTAAAATTGCAAAACATAATTTTAAACTTAAATTGTATGCGGATGATATAATGATTTCATTAGGAAAACCGACAGAGGAGATAGAAGCATTGGCACAAGTATTGAAAGAATTTGGAGAATTAACAAGACTAAAGGTTAATAAGGAGAAAACTAATAATAACAAAATTTTTTACACCAGATGAAGAAAAGGATCATGGAGAAATCCAAATTCAAAATAGTGAAAGTGGCAAAGTACTTGCGTATAACAATAACTAATAAGAACACAGATCTATTCCAAAATAACTACAACAAAACATGGACAGAAATCAGAAAAGACTTAAACAATTGGCACAACTTAAAATTATCCTTTTTAGGTAGAATTGCTGCCATTAAAATGAACATTTGCCCAAACTACTCTTTCTGTTCCAATTGATTCCTATTATAACCAAAGCAGAAATGTTCAGAAAATGGTAACAGGAAATATCTAAATTCATTTGGCAGGAGAAAAAAACCAGAGTAAAGATGAAAATTTTATAGGATGCATGAAAAAGAGGACGATTGGATGTACCAAATCTGCAACTATACTACGAAGCATGCTGTTTATCCGGGATTAAAGAATGGATGAATCTAATTGAAGAGAAATTACTAAAATTAGAAGTTTCCAACAACCATTTTGGCTGGCATGCGTATCTATTCTATGATAAGGAGAAAGTAAATCAGAACTTTAACAATCATTATATAAGGAGAGCTTTGCTGAAGGTTTGAAAAAAGTATAAGATGAGACCATGTCCAAAAATTCCCTTATGGGTGTCTACTCATGAAGCCTTTTTTAGTAGAGAAAAACTACCATCAAAAAAATGGATAACATATAATGAACTGACGGTTATGAAAAAATGGACAGCAATCGTTTAAGACACAGGAAGATCTGGAGAAAGAAGGGATAACTATCCATTGGTACCTTTACAGACAATTAAAAGAAAGGTATAAAATCGATCAAAAGGAGAGTGGAATAGATACGTATAAACATTATGGGATAAGGTAATTCAACCAGGAAATAAAAACTTGATAACAAGACTTTATCAACAACTTTTGGAATGGAATACGGAAGAGGAAATCATAAAAGATAGTATGGTAAAATGGGCGTAGAACTTAGGACAGGAAATACAACTGAGAGAGTGGGAATTGTTCTGGACATAAAAAATGAAATTAACGCTATGTCAAAGCATTCATGAAAACTGCTATAAAATGTACTTCAGGTGGTATCATACACCAGAGGAACTATCTAAAATGTATAAAGGTGTGAAAAAAGAATGTTGGAAATGTGAAAAAGAAAAGGGTACATTATTTCACCTACGGTGGAGCTGTGGAAAGGCACAGAAGTACTGGAAACAGGTGCATAAAGTCGTTAATGAAGTATTAAACAGCAATCTTACAATGAAACCAGAACTATACTTACTATGTATGAAGAAAGATTAGACCACAACAAAGAAATATTACTATTCTATATGATAACGACAGCATGTATTGTATATGTGACTAAATGGGGGAAAAAAGAAACTCTGACAATGGACCATTGGCTTCTCAGAGCATATGAAATGATTGCAACAAATAGATTAACAATTTTATTAAAAGGTAAGAGTATAGAAAAACACAGAGAAGTCTGGGATAGATTGTTAGATTATTTGGGAAAGATTTGGGGAGAGTATACAACAATTCCTAAATGAGGTTTAAGACTTAGAAATTAATGGTAACCTTTCAATTATATTTTATTGACTTTACAGTTCAATAAATAAATAAATAAATAAAGTACAGTTTCAAAAATAAACAAAAACATGTTATATCCAAAATAAATAAACAGGTATATATTAGCACCATGTATATAAGCAGTGTAAGAAAAAGGGAGACAAAAATAATAAATGGATCATGGGGAAAATTACAATAAAAAGGTGAAATTTACCTGTTATAAAAACTGATAATAACAAGAGAACTGAGATATTGTAATGTAAGACAATCGTGTAGAAATCAGAAAGGAAGTCATAGATAGTATGTGTGAGCGGGTGGGTGGGGGAGAAAGAATGTATCAATGTGCAGATTGTTACAGGAAATGTGGCTTTGGTATGTAAAATACAGTTTTAATTTGCGGACCCAGACGGTACAACCCCTCCGCCCCTTTGAATGAAAACTCAACACTTGTTATTGGATACAAAGATTATATTTTGGTTACATCTTCAGAAAACATAGGTTAGATACAGGTTAGTGAATACATGTTTATGGCAATAAAATATGGCCGCAATTTTATGGCTAGACGGTTGGCGGCAATGTCTGGGTCGTGACCCCTTTTCTTAAGCCCATTCATGTCAGCCCATGCCGACGCCCTGGAGGAGAGGGCTGTTGGCCGGGCCGTCTGCCCGACTCCCTCTCCTCCCCTGAAAACAACAGTTAATCGCTAGAGGCGGGGTCTCCCTTGAACTTGAACTTAAACTTGAACTTGAACTAGCGCTTGAACTTGTACTTGATGGAGACCCCTGACCTCCTGCCCTATCATGACCCATGACATCCGCCGCCCTGCAAATTGCGACAAGGATTGAAGTCCCCTGAGGGAGGGTGGGTGGGTCTTCGGCTCCTTGGAGCCAAAAGAGGAGGGAGAGCCGACGGAGCCGCCTTATATCGGCTCCGTCGCCCCTCCTCTGACGTCATCCGGCCGCACCAGAACCGGCCGGATGACCCGCCCCTCAGGGAGGGGACCAGCCAATCAGGGGTGGCCAGGCCCACCCCGATTGGCTGGCGCCCCTTCGTCCGCCCCTTCCGGCCGCAATGCAGCCTGGGAAGGGGATGCCAACATGGCGGCCGCCATGGAGGGCCATGCGGTCCTCCGCTCCTCCCCCCCACCCTCTGGCGGTGCAGGGGGTGGCCCAAGAGGCATCCGGGGGCGCCGGCCGGGCCGCAAAAAGGCCCGCCGGCAAGCGGCTGAGCCCCCTTGTGGAAAATTCAATAAAATTATTATTTTTTTAAAAAAAGAATGACTTACAGTATTTTCAGGAATGTCCAGGAGAATTAACCCATTTCCTCCCTAACAAATCAGTTCAAGGGGGGTGGGTTTGCTTCTCCCTGTCTTGTGCTTAGCCACGAAAATACGTCTTTCCAACTCTCCCTCTCGCCTTGCTATCTTGTGCCCAGCTGCTACCATCTGAAGAATTAAGCAACCCGTTTCCAGTCTCTCTTGTGTGTGTGTGTGTGAATGTTCCTCTCAGGCATTCCTGTGGTAATCAAAGGATGTGCTTGGGAGGCCACGCCCCCATCTCAGTCTGTGTGTGAATATCAAAGCGGAACACAGCTGAAAACAAAACCAATAGATCAATTAAGCCATATATCATCTGAACGATGCACTACAGCTGCGAAACAGCGATAAAGCGCAAATTACCACAATAAAAACTGTCGTGTAACTGAAGCCTTAGTGATGCCATTTTTAAAAAAAGAGTTCTTATTATCTGGTCATGCTTTTCTTGAGCCATTATGACTTGTGAACTTTAAGTGACATTTCTCTCTCTCTCTCTCTGGCTTTTCTTCCCAAACAAAGATTCAGGAAGGAGTCATCCCGCGCTTTCTGCAAGCGTGCTGATGACTAAAAAGGCCAATCTGAGATAAACAAGTCCGGTTGCAGAAAGCACAGCAGAAGGTCTCCTTGGGTGATGTTTTTGGGTTGTGATTCTTTCTGCGTTGTCATTTCACTTCAAGACTTGTTTGGCATGAGTTCTCAAATAAGGCTGCAGCATTGTGGATAGTGCATCTCCATGCCTCCAGATGTGAGGCCAGGGCGGACCATTGTTGGTGATCAATTTGGCCAAGCCTGAGATGTTGTTTCAGGGAGTCCTTGTATCACTTTTTTGGAGTGCCCCTCTTACGCTGACCCATGGTGAGTTCACCATAGAGTACTATTTTGGGGTGGCGGTGGTCCTCCATCCTAGAAACATGCCCTGCCCAGAGCAGCTGTGTTCTCAATATCATGGCCTCAATGCTGGTGATCCCTGCTTGCTCAAGGACAGCAACATTTGACACATAGTCAGCCCAGTGTATATTTAGGACTGTGCATATACAGCGCTGATGAAAACATTCTAGGAGCCGTAAGTGTTGGCGATAGGTGATCCATATTTCAGACCAATAATGGAGAACAGACAGTACAATCCCGAATGTTTTTCCATTTCCTGTCCAACTATCCCATGACTAGTGGGGAAGTTTGGGGCCTATTTTTTTTTTAAAAAAATACTTCCTGTGGGTGCTTCCCAGTTTATTCACCAAGACTTCACTTTGCTGCACTAACCTACTAAAATAAACAAACGACAACTTAAATTGTATTCCAGCCAATATCTGATTTCAAAGCACTACCCAAAGACAATTTCCCCCGAGTACCCTATAGTACCTTGGTGAATCTCTACGAGGTAGGCAACATACCTTCCTTCCTCTGAAGGCCAAGGCTGAAGCAAAATTCCTACCTATCCCCCAAAAGATACCAACCAAAGCCTGCCTAAACCCCATGGTGAGTGGTGAGTCAAGAAATGTGGAAAGGCATTAGAAGTGGGATAGAACTGTGATTTGAACCCAAAGGGTAGTCACCAATAGATCATCTTCATCCTGGAGGGAAGTGACCAGTGGGGTGCCACAGGGTTCTGTCCTGGGCCCAGTGCTATTCAACATCTTTATCAATGACTTGGATGAGGGAATAGAGGGTATGCTTATCAAGTTTGCAGATTACACCAAATTATGAGGAGTAGCTAATAAATACCCCAGAGGACAGGATCAGAATTTGAAATTACCTTAACAGATTAGAAAGCTGGGCCAAAACTAACAAAATGACTTTCAACAGGGAGAAAGGTAGGATACTACACTTGGGCAGTAAAAATGAAATGCACAGATATAGGATCAGTGACACCTGGCTTGATGGCAGTACATGCGAAAGGGATCTAGGAGTCTTAGTGGACCACAAGCTGAACATGAGTCAGCAGTGTGATGCAGCAGCTAAAAAAGTCAATGTGATTCTAGGCTGCATTAATAGGAGTATAACCTGTCATATGAGGAGTATAATCTAGAGATCAAGGGAAGTAATAGTGCCACTCTATTGTGCTTTGGTCAGACCTCACCTGGAATACTGTGTCCAGTTCTGGGCACCACAATCCAGGAAGGATATGGACAAGCTGGAACGTGTCCAGAGGAGGGTGACCAGGATGGTGGGAGGTCTTGAAGCCATGTCCTATGAGGAGCGGCTTAGGGAGCTGGGCATGTTTAGTCTGGAGACGAGAAGGATGAAATGGACATGATAGTCATGTTTAAATATTTGAAGGGATGTCATACTGAGGATGGGGCATGCTTGTTTTCTGCTGCTCCAGAGACCAGGACATGGAGCAATGGGTTCAAACCACAGGAAAAGAGATTCCACCTAAACATTAGGAAGAACTTTCTGACATTAAGAGCTGTTTGGAAGTGGAATACCCTGCCTCATAATGTGGTGGAGTCTCCTTCTTTGGAGGTTTTAAAACAGAGACTGGATGGTCATCTGTCAGTAATGATTTGATTGTGTATTCCTGCATGGTGGGGGTTGGACTGGATGGCCCTTGTGGTCTCTTCCAACTCTATGATTCTATGAGTCTTGCTCTGCCCACCCACCAGCCACCCACCTCATACCTCAATGAAAACCATTGAGGGCATTTTAAAATCTCTCGTTCCTTCTGGGATAGCAAATGGTGCACCCTCCCAGTGTTCACCATTCAGACAACATACAGTAAGTGGCCGGAATATGCAAGTGGTTGCTCATAATTTTCAACTCTATTTATGGGAAGACAAATTGAAGAGGCGACTTTGTTCAGTTTCTCCAGGTCAGGGAAATCCTTTAAAAGAAATCCTTTAAGAGTTTCACATTTAGCTATGGTGTATATTTTCCCCCTCCTTCCCATTTTTTTTGTGGGGGGGGCATGGGGAATGAAAACAGAAGCCATTGTTTTGACACCTGACACAATAGCCCATTTTCTACAAGGCCCCATAGATAGTGGCATTCTGGGAACTGAAAATATGGTGGAGAAAATTCTGCAGAAGTACTGTTCCATTGTATAGGGGTAAGAAAAAGATAAATTTCAGGGGTGAGGAGGGATCTGAGAAATGTTGGCTAAGCTCTAACTGAGATTTTTTCCAGATCAATTTAGTGCCTTCTCCAGAATCTCCCAAAACAAATTTTCTTACAGAGAATTTTAGATACATGCAGATGCTTATAAAATATTTTTCACTGGAAGCCTTGTGTGGAAGGAGACAGGGTTATGACCAGTTCTTGAGAAGAAGTGGAGCTCTCCTGAATAAGAACCTGTGTTCCGAGTCCCTGAAGATCTTCCTCCCTCATGAAAAAGGTTTTAGGTCTCTGTCTCATTCTCAGGTTGCTTAAGAATTAAGCTGAATTTCTATTGGTGATATTTGACCTTACCCTAAAATTAAAAGCTGGTTGAAGGTGCTGTATATCTCTCTTCAACCTCAGTATCTTGTGGGGTTGAGGGTCACTGCCATTTGTCGGCTAATTCTGGATTCTGTCTGGATCTCCTCCATCACCGTCTGGACACCTGTATACCCAAATTGTGATGGTGGTTAAACCAGATAGTCAGAGTCACCATTAATGTTCCACTTAACACATTCTTAAGTATTGGAATTTCAGGATATTTATATGTGAAATGGGTGGGCCCTTTTGTACTATTTTAGGCTACTTATTATAAGCATTCATAGATATACAAACATAACATTCCCCTTAGGGAGAAACACAGGAATGACAATGTCTGGATGCTTAGCTTCATGATATCACAATACATGGCATGTGAGGCGTTTTCAATTCATCACTTCATATTATACGGTCACTATGGTATTATATTTTCATAAGAACATTTCATAGTGACTTTATCTCTCTATCTAGCTCTTTAACAGGCCTTGTAATAATTAACACCTGTAAGAACATGCCCCTTCTAAAGCATTTATCATAGCCTTTTATCTAGCCTCCTCTTCCTCCTCATCATCATCCAGTACTACATAAACTTATATATCTATTCCTAGTATAGCCTTATCATTTTCAGCATGAATGCGCAGAATTTCTGGAAAGTTATCAGTCTATGAGGAACAGCACAGACTGTTATCAAACAACCATCCTCATTGGAGAAGCAATTCAATTTTTTAGCCTTTATCTTAGCTCTTTTATTCTCCCCCAACTCCCATTCATTTAATCAGTTGATCAATCAAAACAAAGGACTCACTACCTCTGGATTATTTCTATCCAACTGAAATAGTGCTCATGATGGTAAAAGTCTGACAATAAAGCTGGAGTCAGATTTCTGCTGACACACACACTCCAACAGAGATAACTGCTGGAATTAAATCTTATGCTATAGCTCAGTGTTTCTTAAAGTATGGTCTGGGCACCACCAGGGGTCCGCAATGTCCTCACAAGGGGTCCACAAAGGCTTGAAGTCTGCTTGGCCCACCTCCTCCCACCAGAGAGGTGGCCATGTGACAGGAGACAAGGCAAAGGCTGGCTGGCTGGCTTAGTGTGCACATTACCATTCAATCCTCTCCAGTCACAAAGTTGCAAGAAGAAGCAGGAGAGAAGTCTTTCCTCCCTCTCCAGTGCCTCTGAGGGAAGGTTTAATGGATGGTGTAATTGTATTATTACCATCATCAGGTATTATTTTTATTATTGGGTTTTTAAATGCTGAGTTAACTCTTGGGGGTGCACGGCAAAATATATATATATATATATTTAAAGGGCCCCCCTGGCAAAGAAAAGGTTAAGAATCCCTGCTATATCTTTATTTACTTACTTACTTACTTATTGAATTTCTATACTGCCTGTCAGTGCCAAAGCACTCCCTAGACGGTTTGCAATGTAAAAAACAAGTAAAAAATAAGACAATTAAAAATAATTAAAACTAACAATTAAAAGTATTTTTAAAAACATGCACATGTTAAAACAATAAAAATACATAAAATCACACCTCAATAAAGCCTCTGTGTCTGCAGCTACAAATTAAAAGCTTGCTGAAATTTTTTTTAAAAAAGTTTTTCCCTGCCAGTGAAAGAAAAGCAAGGAGGGGGCCAGCCTAGCCTCCCAAGGATGGGTGTTCCAGAGGGTGGGAGCAGCCACTGAGAAGGCTCTCTCTCATGTCCTTACCAAGTGAGCGTCAGAGGATGGTGGGATCAAAAGGAAGCCTTCTGCTGAGGATCTTAAAATTCTAGCAGAATATATTATACTCTATACATTTCTCTCTCTCTCTCTCTCTCTCTAGCTTTTCTTCGCAAACGAAGATTCAGGAAGGACTCATCCCGCGCTTTCTGCAAACACGCTGATGACTACAAAGGCCAATCCAAGATAAACAAGTCCGGTTGCAGGAAGCACAGCAGAAGCTCTCCTTAGGTGATGTTTCCGGGTTGTGATTCTTTCTGCATTGTCGTTTCTCTTCAATACTTTTTCGGTGTGAGTTCTCAAATAAGGCTACAGCATTATGGATAGTGTGTGCCCATGCCTCCCAATGTGAGGCCAGGGTGGACCATTGTTGGTGATCAATTTGACCAAGCCTGAGATGTTGTTTCAGGGAGTCCTTGTATCACTTTTTTGGAGCGCCCCTCTTACGCTGACCTTTGGCGAGTTCACCGTAGAGTACTATTTTTGGGAGGTGAATGTCCTCCATCCTAGAAACATGCCCTGCCCAGTGCAGCTGTGTTCTCAATATCATGGCCTCAATGTTGTTGATCCCTGCTTGCTCAAGGACAGCAATATTCGTCACATAGTCAGTCCAGTGTATATTAAGGATTGTGCGTATACAGCACTGATGAAAGCGTTCGAGGAATCGTAAATGGTGGTGATAGGGGACCCATGTTTCAGATCCATAAAGGAGAATAGACAGTACAATGGCTCTAAACACTGATTTTTGTGCTTCGCCTCAGGTGTTTATTACTCCAGACTCTTTTGTAAAGTCTTCCAAATGTGCTATATGCCTATGCTAATCTGTGATCAATCTCTTTGTCAATCTTGGCATCTGAGGAGATTATGCTTCCCGGGTAGGTGAACTGCTGAATGGACGTAAGCACAGATTTGTCGATGGCAATGTGGGGATGGTGGTGTTCGTCCTGTGGTGCAGGCTGGTAAAGAACTTCCATTTTCTTCAGGTTGACTTCCAGCCCAAACAGCTCTGCAGCTGTTGCAAAGCAAGATGTCAAGCGCTGCAGAGCTGCATCTGTGTGGGCAACAAGGGCAGCAGCATCAGCGAAGAGTAGTTCACGGACTAGATAGTTTAGAGTCTTAGTGTGAGCCCTCAGATGGCTTAAGTTAAACAAGCTACCACCAGTACAGTAACGTATATAGAAGCCGCCGTCTTCTTCATGCTCTGTCATAGCCCTTTGGAGCATCATGCTGAAGAAGATTGTAAATAAGGTTGGAGCAAGAACACAACCTTGGTTCACTCCATTAGTTATTAGAAAGGATGTGAAAGAGCATCACCATATCTGACTTGACCAAACTGGCCCTCGTGTAGCAAGTTGTCTTGCAGTTGTCGAAGGGCAAATACCATATCTGTAGTACTCCTATTGGCTCTGAAGCCACATTGGCTTTCAGGGAAAGGTTCTTCTGCAATAGCAGGAACTAATCTGTTCAGGAGTATCCTTGCAAGGGTTTTTCCAGCAATAAAAAACAGTGTTATGCCTCGATAGTTTGTGCAATCGGATTTTGCCAACAGCTCCTGGATCTCTTCGTTGTTTTCATCAAACCAGTCTTGATTTTTCTTGTGGGAGAACCCGAGGGATTCTTCTGCAGACTGGAGGATACTGTTTTTGATATGTTGTCAAAGCACTGTTGGAGAAAGATCTGTAGGATGGTCTTCAAGTTTTGTTTACAGATTTGCCTGGAAGTTGATTGCCTGGAAGAAGATAATTTTATCTTCTACACGGACTTTTTGTATGAGTTGGCCTAGGTCTGTGTAAAATTTGTCTCTCTACAGGGTTGGCTTGCATAGTTGGGGCATATATACTAAAGAGAACAACATATGGGAGGCATAAGGAAATAATGTGATCAGAGTGTCCTGTTGGTAAGGTTTTGAGTTTGGAGGCAATGGAGTTTTTAATCATAAAGCCTACTCCTGAAAGAGGATTTTCAGTTTTGGGTTTGCCAGACCAGTAAAGTGTGTAGCCGGCGCCGTGTTCTTTAAGGCGGCCTTCCTCATGGAGACGAACTTCACTAAGAGCAGCAATGTCAATATTAAGTTGTGATAGTTTATGGGCTATTAGAACAGAATGACGCTCAGGCCGTCCACTATCTGCAGAGTCTCGCATGGTTCTGATGTTCCAGCATGCAAGCGTCAGTTTATTTACACCTTTGGAGGCCGGTGTGTGCCTTTGTTTCTTTATCTTGGTTTGAGTGCATCAGAAGATGCCCATTGGCCATGGCTAGGCAACCAGGTAGATGGGGATGAACTTTCATTAGGTCACCTTATCCAGGCCCCTCTCCATCTGGAGTAAGCCATGCTCTCCTTTAAAAAGGCTGCTTGGACATTCAGGATGCTGCCGAACAAGACTGTCATAGAATCATAGAATCATAGAATTGTAGAGTTGGAAGAGACCACGAGGGCCATCCAGTCCAACCCCCTGCCATGCAGGAAATCACGATCAAAGCATCTCCAACAGCTGGCCATCCAGCCTCTGTTTAAAGACCTCCAAGGAAGGAGACCCCACCATGCTCCGAGGGAGTGTGTTCCACTGCTGAAGAGCTCTTACTGTCAAAATATTCCTCCTAATGTTGAGGTGGAATCTCTGTTCCTGGAGCTTGCATCCATTGCTCCATGTCCCAGTCTCTGGAACAGCAGAAAACAAGCCTGATCCATCCTCAATGTGACACCCCTTCAAGTATTTAAACAGGGCTATCATATCTCCTCTTAACCACCTTTTTTCCACGCTAAACATACCCAGCTCCCTAAGTCTTTCCTCATAAGGCATGGTTTCCAGACCTTTCACCATTTTAGTCACCCTCCTCTGGACACGCTCCAATTTGTCAATATCCTTTTTTAATTGTGGTGCCCAGAACTGGACACAGTATTCTAAGTGAGGTCTGACCAAGGCAGAATAGAGGGGCACTATTACTTCCCTTGATCTAGACACTATACTTCTATTCATACTACCCAAAATCGCATTGGCCTTTTTAGCTGCCGCATCACACTGTTGACTCATGTTCAACTTGTGGTCTACTAGGACTCCTAGATCCCTTTCGCATGTAGTCTCATTCAGCCAGGTCTCTCCCATCCTATATCTATGCATTCCATTTTTCCGCCCTAAGTGCAGTACCGTACATTTCTCCGTATTGAATTTCATTTTGTTAGCTTTGGCCCAGCTCTCCTTTCTATCCTGGTCATTTTGAATTTTGATCCTGTCCTCTAGGGTATAGTTACTCCTCCTAATTTGGTGTCATCTGCAAATTTGGTAAGTATGCCCCTAATTCCCTCATCCAAGTCATTGATAAAGATGTTGAATAGCACTGGGCCTAGGAGAGAACCCTGTGGCACCCCACTGGTCACATCTTTCCAAGATGAAGAGGAGCTACTGCTGAGCACCCTTTGGGTTCGGCTGGTCAACCAATTACAAATCCATTGAACAGTTAACTTGTCTATCCCACATTTTACAAGCTTGTTTGCAAGAATGTCATGGAGAACCTTGTCAAAGGCCTTACTGAAATCAAGGTATGCGATATCCACAGCGTTCCCTTCATCTATGAAACTGGTAATTTTATCAAAAAAAGAGATCAGATTAGTCTGGCATGACTTGTTTCTCTTGTCATCTCCCGAGTCAGCCTCGAGCGACCAAAGTCCTGAGCCACCTGCATGCAGGGTTGGTCTGTGGCTTCCAGTGCATCTTTCCACCTGCTGTTTTGTCCCTCTCCTATCGCTACAGGGCTTTTTTGGAAATGGATTTGTCCTTCGAGCCTGTGCAATAGATTCTTCTGGTGGAGCGCAGCGTGCACAGAACTGACCTCACCCTTTATAACAAAAGGTTTGTCTGCTGTGGCCTTGCAAGCATGGATGGTAGCAGCGAAGTCCTTGGGTCGTAGATTTGATTACAGTTTCCTTCTCTTAGATGGTTGACCTTACAGGGTTGGACGAGCACCATCTGCCCGGGTTTGGGATTAGAGTTTTTCTTCTCCTAGGATGTTTGCCATAAGGCTAGAGAGCCCATCCTGCCCTTTGACGCTCTTTGTCAGACCCTTCGGTTTTGACCTGTCTAGCATGGGAGACCCTACCGGTGGCTATTATGCCAGCAGCAGCATAGCTCAAAACATCATTAGGGTACGCAAGCCTCTCTCCCACTACAAGAGGGCATCAATGGAGAGGACTCTATACATGATATAATGCTAAATGCTGTACTTTTAAAGGCAGAATCCCAGGTTGAAAAGTTGAGAATGAAATATATCTGGCTTGTAACAATATGCCCATGTTTCCTGATTTTTTTTTTGGGGGGGGAGCCCATCAGTAAGGAGTTATCTCATGACATCTCCTCCTGTGGCAGAAGTGTGGGAACCTGCAGAGGCTCTAAGGTGCTGGAAATTTGATTGCACAAGATAAGAAAGAAAGAAAAAACTGATAAGCATCCAATGAAATCCATAAATGGAGACGTATCTTAAGATGCTGAGAATGTGTTTAGTGGGTGCGCTTAAGGCCTTCTTCAGGGAAGCACTTACAAAAAAATTCAGAGCCAGGCATTCTAAATACATTTAATTTTAGAATGGTTACCTGGACTAAAAATTTCTGAACCTTTGATTTCAGGTAGCCTCTGGAAGAATCTTTAAGACCATCTGTCCTATACTGCTCAGAGCAGGCTGCCGAGAACCAATACATCAGCTTCCACAGTTCATAGAGAGTAGCTGGTTGTAGGTGTTCACCACACAAGGCTTTTTTCCATTGTGAAAGCTCTTCTGTGTTTGGTTGATTTTTTGTGGCCCACACGACACCATATGTATTCAGTGTTCCCTCTGTCTCCATTTGATCTCTGGTGCGCTACAACTTATTGACAATTTCCCCCTGTCAATAGCCCTTAATCACATGGAACCCCCACCATAACACCACATGCGGTACAAGATTGCATGCTTGTTCTGGCTTCTCTTCGTCATGTGATCACGCAAGGGCATGATTAGTCTGTTCACTACTCTCTCTGCCCCTGCAGTCTTCCCATTCAACTTCTGGTGGCCATTTTGTTGAGACCTGACACATCCAAAACAGACATCGTGGCGCTGCTTTTAATTTTCAAATTTTAGTGTGATGCCTAGGGATAATGCAAATAAAGTTGATCAATGAAAGCAACTGACAGGCATATTTAACGTGGAAATAGCGTGCCCTGAAACATTTCGGTTATATCACAGCTACATCCATGGTGTTAAGTACTCATGCACTACTTGTGGAAAATCCTGGGAAGAGGCCAAGGTATTGCAAGATCATGCAAAATCCAAACACGAACACATATAAATCAACAAGATTGTGCATGCGCACAATCACGCGATGAAGTGACATGAGTAGGAGGAGACTGACACAGAAATGGAAAAATGGCGGGAAGGAGGGGCAGAGAACATCAATGTGGTGCGCAAAAAGCGCTAAACTCACTTGTTCTTCTGCCTCTGTTTCAGAATGGGCTGATACATGTGATGCAAAACAGACATGAATCCATCATTAACATGATGAAATCATTGCACCTTTGGACCTCTGTGTGGTAAATACCCTAGTCAGCTTAAGAGCATGCAAAGTCAGTCTAGAAGCCAGACACAAAGAAAAAATGCAATCCAGTCTTAAGTATCAAACATGGAGAGACAACATGCCAAATCAATAGTCCAATGGGAAAATCCAAAGATGAGGTCACAAAGGCAAAGGCAAGGTTCAAGATCAAAGTCAATCAGTCAAGAGTTGGAGTCTAGCATGGCTTACACCCAAGCAGGCCAATTGTTAGTCATGCTGTTTCAGGGGAGGTATTGCCTAATTTATGAGCCAGCAGCATCCCTCAGGTTTTGCCTGATTACTTCCTGCTTCCTATTTATTCTCTCTGACCTCCTACATCTTTCCTTTTCTTGTTGATACTGCAGGAAACTAGGTAAGTTTGTATTCTGTTCTTCTGGTGTTGTGGCTGTGGAATATCCTTGTTGCTCAGATGTTTGAGCCTGCTGGGTGTTCTGTTCCTCAGCAGCTTGTGTCTGTTGAACACTTTGTTCCTCAGCCTGCTGGTCACTCTTTCCCTATATCTCTAGCTCAAATACATCTTTACTGGCTTCTGAGAGGCAGGGCATGACACTTCCGCACACTGAGATGTGTTGGGCTTTCTAGCTAATAAAATACCATCTTTTCCTCCTCCTAAGACATGTCACAATAAAAAATGAGAACGTACAATATTTCATGTGTGGATCATTAAATAAAATTCCCCTTTTCTGTTTTCTGAAGTGATACAGCTGCAGGAGAATCATACCATACATATTTTTTTTTATAAATATGTAGATTCACACCATACTTATTGCAAGTGTGAGGGCATGGCTGCCTGACCAGTTTCTGTAATAATATACTAAATAATTGTCTTTGATAACAAGAGATTAATTGCAAAAGATGTCCATGATTCCCACACAGAATGACCCTGAAACCTGTGTTCCAAAACACAGGGTTTTGAGTAGGAAAAGAGTTTAAAATGTAAATGGTGAAAAAGAACTCCGTAAAAAAATGCTGATAGGAAGCTGCTTAATACTGAAACAAATTATTGGATCATCTAGGTCAATGTTGTTTATTCTCAGTGGCAAACTAGACATTTAAACATCTGCTTAAAAGGAAAGAGCTGTTTTGGCTTCTCTCACACATTCATTTAATGAGACAATTAGACCCTCATTCATGCTTAAAGTAAAACATTTTAAAAACAAAACTTCAGTTTGGGGAAGCATGCAGGGACATTTAAGGGAAGCTATCAGTTTCAATCATGCTACCAGAACTCCATCCAGCCCTACTTTGCCAGCACATTTTGGTTTTTCTAAACAATGGAGAAATTTCAAGGGAGGAAAGATTCCTAAGCTGGTTTCACATATCTCTTTGCTTCCATGGCTTCCTGTGGCCACACTGGTTGCTGTGGAGGGCAGCTGCCTCCATTTTGGGGACTGAAAATGTTTAGGTAGAGTAGGTGAACTATCTATGCTTTGTTTCCTGAATGTTCTACAGATATGGCGGTTTGGACCTCTCTGTAGATGAAAGAGGGGGGACTGTGAACATGCCAAACCTAACTGGAAGAATTTTGTAAGTCATTATTCATAGCCTTCCTGTGAATCCAACTACCTATCAAAGCTGCCAAGAAAAAAGAAAAACCTTCCAGGGACAGAGGGAGAAATTCTATTTCAAAATGAGCAATCAAATTATCAGAGTCTCTCTACTGGAAATCTGCAGCGGATGACTAACGGCTGCCTTCTGCTCATTACTTCTATCAAAAGATGAATGGAGGTTCTTTGTGTTCAGTGATAACTGAAGTTTCCATTTTGCTTTTTCTATTTTTAAGAAGTAGTTACAGATCAAGAGAAAATGTTCCACATTAATAGAGCTTCACCAGGACACATCCTTCCTCAGCTGCCTTTTTTTGGAAGCAGAGGAAAATGGCACATATTAGCATTGCTGCTTCTTCCATAACACTTCTAAGTGACTCTGCTTCTGATGCAAATTTCTTCATTACTTTGTATTGCATGAAATTTCATCAATGTTGGGCCAAGCATGAAACACTCCACCCCACCCTGCTGCTAAATAATTTGCTGCAGAAATAAGATGATGTGGTATGATAGCATGCATTCCTTAGTTAATACCAAAATAACAGCCTTGTAAACATATTTCATTTGAGTTATAACTTAATGATTCAGCTGTAGTGGCTACAGTTCCAGCCAGCCAAGTAAAAGAGACTCTAGAGAAGAAAGCTTTATTATTTTGATTATTAGACCAAATATGATGGGAAAAAGCAATTCATAAAATGGGAAGTGGGTCGGGGGAAAAGCTACAGGCATTCACTCATTTTCTATCCAGTTACCCTATGAAACCAAAGCTTCAAATAATCTTAACATCAGCTGCCTTTGAAGGATGGAATTTATTACTTAAACTTTAAGTATATAGTAATCAGACATTAATCTGTTGTGGCAGTTGTAAACTTTTCTCTTTGGGAGGAGAACAATGCACACTCCAAATGGATACTGGTCATTCAGGATTGCTCTGCTGCTTCGACTAAACTGTTAAGTCAAAGCATGAAAGCAAAACTTCCAGTTCGATGGAAATTCCCAGTACATTTCATGAATTACTTTTGCTTCTTTTAACTAGTATTTCTGTTATAGTTTATATATTCAAAACGCAAGAACTTTCTCAACCTAACATAAGATAAAACAAATGTCAGTTGACACATATTAATCAGAAGGTTGTTTGATTCAATTTTCATGTCAGTCTCAGTTGTTTTTGTAGCAGCAGTTATTGTTACTTTTAGAAAAAACTGCAAACATATCTCCCTCTCCGTTATTCTGACAGACACATCTTCCTCTAAAACTCCACATATTTGGAGGCAATTTTCTCTAATAAAATACATTTGTACATAGCTTTCCTAAGTATACACATTTTTGTATGCACCATTTGAGCTGTAAACTGCATCACAACATTTGGAGAAGTATGCAGTCTGAAGGAAAACTGTGTTCTGATACACACAAATTAATACTGGAAATGTGAACTGAGTTGTTTCATTTTATAACACATATCAAAGTTGTCCATATCCCTGCCAAAAACAATTCTAAATGATGGCCTGTGGCATATAAAATAGAAAGATTCTGCCCAGCAGGTATAGTGTATAGTGTGTTTGATGGGCCAAACCTATATCCTAGACAGAATTCTGGAGGACACAACACCCATCTAGGTGTTCTGTACTCTGATTCAAGCAAATGCAAAGGAAGAGAGTGTGCTAGTCCTGGCCTGTTCATCTTTGTTTCTATGTGTGGAGAGTAAGTGTGAAGACTAGAGCTCTGCTCTTAAGTGACTACGGGGTTCTTGATTAGCATGAAGAATCTCCACAAAGAGAAGATACTTTTCTCTCCAGAGTCTCATACTCCATGTGAAGAGAATGTCAGCAGAGGGGGGACAGGCTGTTTCCTCTTTGACTTTGTTATAGCTAAAACTGGGGCTCTCTCACCTTGGAACCCCCAGATTAGCATCCCTCTAAGAGTAATCCTAAGTAGCCTCACTCAAGAGTGCCCCCTAGAGGCCCAAATCACTGCCACCACCCAAATGAAGTCTTTATAGCCAGGCCATTGGGAGATTGGAATCCAGGGAGACTACTCACCCTGTGAACCAACAAACTCTTCCCGCCTTTCTCCAGAGAGACAGAGAAATATAGCAAAACCAAGAGGTATAGGCACATGCAGCATCAATGTATAGGAAGATTAAAAGACTTTTTATTCAAGCAAGTTCAAGTAATATGAATCCTCCATGAGGCAAGCTCTTCCACGTCCCAGGCAGACTTTAAAGTTACAGAAATAACAAGGTATTAAAGCATTCAATTATTCTAAGTTACATTCAGTTACTAAATTAGCTACAGTCAACCCAAAGTGGAAGAAATTAACATAATTCCCTAACACAATCCTAAATAGGCCCTAAAAGTTCTACTCATTACTTTGCAGTCCGTTGGCTTCAGATGGAATCAGGGAAAGTGAGAGTGGCTCTGCTCTACCAAAATTCCTGGCCCTTGGCCCTCACATGCTGGAATATAGAGATCATCCTTTTGTCTTTGTTCAAAGCCACATGGTCTGACTCTCTCTAATGGTCACACACATATGCAGTTATATCTTCTTTGGGATTCCTGGGTCAAGAGCTGTGATTCACCATTTCAGGTCTGGTGATGTGATGTCAGCTCATTAGCTTCTGTGGAGATGGTGTTTAGACCCTCCCTTCCAGTTAACCCTTTCCTTACCTGATGTCATGTTGGCAAGACAATCTCTCTGGCTTTTCTTCACAAACGAAGATTCAGGAAGGGGAAATGTTCTCTGACAGAACGATGGGAGTTGCAATCAACCACAAGGCAACATGATGGGCACTCCATCATGACTAACTTGAACTAAATTGCAGAACACTTGAACAGGGCTCTAGAATGAAGGTTAATCTATCCAGGTACTCTATGGGAGTAGCAATGACAGAGATCCAAGATCATGTTCTGTTCATGTACAAAACCAGATATGTATCACCAGTGAAATAGTTAAGTGTTTCTGCCTGCTATTTTTGCAGGCCCCAAAAGAGCATAAAGCCTGAAATATGTGGATTATTGTTGTTTGTTTATATAGCACCATTCATGTATATGGCACTTGGAGAGGAATGGAGAGGAAACATCACCTGGTACAAATCCAGAATAATTTACCATGCAGTGGACTTTTAAAAAAATGAGTATGGTTCCCATACTCCTTTGTTTAAGAATATTTTTATTTTACATAAAATCACATAACTATCAGCCTGCACCACAGGACGAACACCATCATCCCCACATTGCCGTCGGCAAATCTGTGCTTAAGTCCATTCAGCAGTTCACCTACCCAAGAAGCATCATCTCCTCAGATACCAAGATTGACAAAGAGATCGATCACAGATTAGCAAAGACATATAGTGCATTTGGAAGACTTTGCAAAAGAGTCTGGAATAATAAACACCTGAGGGGAAGCACAAAAATCAGTGTGTATAGAGCCATTGTACTGTCTATTCACCTTTATGGGTCTGAAATATGGGTCACCTATCACCACCACTTACGACTCCTCGAACGCTTTCATCAGTGCTGTCTATGCAGAATCCTAAATATATACGGGACTGACTATGTGATGAATGTTTCTGTCCTTGAGCAAGCAGGGATCATCAGCATTGAGGCCATGATATTGAGAACACAGCTGCGCTGGGCAGGGCACATTTCTAGGAAGGAGGACCATTGCCTCCCCAAAATAGTACTCTACAGTGAACTCGCCACGGGTCAGCGTAAGAGGGGTGCTCCAAAAAAGTGATACAAGGACTCCCTGAAACAACATCTCAGGCTCAGCCAAATTGATCACCAACAATGGTTCACCCTGGCCTCACATCAGGAGGCATGGAGACGCACTATCCACAATGCTGCAGCCTTATTTGAGAAGTCACACTGAACAAGTCTTGAAGAAAAATGACAACACAGAAGGAATCACAACCCAGAAACACCACCCAAGGAGACATTCTGTTGTGCTTTCTGCAATCGGACTTGTTTATCTCAGATTGGCCTTTTTAGTCATCAGCATGCTTGTAGAAAGTGCGGGATGAGTCCTTCCTGAATCTTCGTTTGCGAAGAAAAGCTATATATCTATCAAGAAAAAAATATTCCAGTATTACTGATGGACAGATGGGGGTCTGGAATGTTAGTTTTAAGTCTTACTTTAGATTTCTGAATGAGAAAATTGGTTTGATTAAGGAAAATGTTTTAAGTTAGTATTATCAGCAATGAATAAATGAGATAAATAACAGAATCCATACATAGTTATTATTATCACCATAATTATTTATTTGTCTACACAAATATAAATCTCAAATAAAAGGGTGGTGTGTTGTTTTTGGGTTTTTTTTAAGTTTTTGGCATATGTCACTTTTTAAAAGTTTTAATTATTATATGTTTTTTTTTCTAATTTAATATATTTTTAATTATTGCATGTTTTTAATCCTTAATAATTTAATATTATTTTAATGGGTGGGTGGGCTAGGGTACTGTAATTATGGAGGTTTTATACTGAAAGCTGCCCCGATTTCATTGCAGAGGGGTGGGGTAGAAATAAATTTTATTATTATTATCATTATTATTATTATCATCAAAAGTTGAACTTCAACCAAAAAAAAATTTGAAACTTGCCTATATGTGGCTTTCTACAGCTCAGTGCTATAGACTTGTAATTTTGAAATGTAGGTTCAAAATGGCTGTCTGTATAGATTCCTTCTCTACCCCTGGGAGTACAAGACTATAAGAAGTATTGATCCATATCAACAAATCAGTTTGCGAAGTTACCATCATCAGGAACAAGTTTCTGTAATGCTAATGGGTCTTAGTCCTTAGACCTTTCAAGATGAATCATGCCCATATACTTTGCCTTACAACACGGGTTGTTCTTAACAAATATTGTTGCTGGGAAAATCAAGCCTTCCTCTGCTCAGTTACTATGTAGTTTGCAGATAAATGTTGATGAGGCAGAGAGTGTTCGTGGTTGTAGAAATGTCTCTAGGAAGGGTTTTTAATAACAATTGTATTATATGTTGATTTTAATTTGTATTGATTTAATGATGTTTTAAGGGGGGGGAAGGGATTTTGAGTTGTTTTATATTATGTATTTTACTGTTGTAAGCTGCCCCGATTGTTCGAAGGGGGGCGGGATATAAATAAATGTTGTTATTATTATTATTATTATTATTATTATTATTATGGTACCTAATTTGAAAGTCCTGCTGTGAGCCCTAGTTCCTTTATACCACTGATGCAGATGTATTTGCTTGTAGTGCAGGAAAAATATATTTTGGACTGTCACCAGCTTATCAGCATGAACCCACACACTCTGCCCCATGCATCAATTAGGCAAGTTCTCTACCTAATTGGACATGCCCTTAAATTTTGTGCCACTGGAAATCAAAAGGACTTGAAAACCGCTTATCTTTGGCTGGATCATGGTCAGAGCTGGTACGAGTTTAGAATGATAAGCCAACAGCAAGGAACCACTTCTGTGTAGAACTGCCATGATGAATTTATGCATGTGGCATCATTGTAGTGTATTTAGCATAAACCAGTTACAGAACCCCAGCTCTTTTATGATGGCAGTTTATGAATTCAGCTCTTACTATGTGCAATTGAGTCTTCAGCTATCATAAGTTACAATTATATCAAGAAGCCCTGGGGGAAATGCTGATTAATTAAGAGCCTAAATCCATGTATTATTGAGAGTTATTTACAAAGTCCTATGAATTCTTAATGTCCAATGAAAGCCAGTGAGAAAAGGAAGCTTTCTCACCCCATAGGAAGAACTCAGTACCACAAAATATCTTTCTAAGCTGCCTACCTAGTCACTACCAGTAGGAAGACAATCCAAAAGTGATTAGCACATTCATTTGAAGGCACTTCTGGACATTTTATATTGTGGGGGAGCAACTGGCAATTTAGAGAACATGAAATTAGACTTCATATTTAATCCCACTTTATTTTAGATGGTTTTAATTAAGTGATGCCAATAGTGTGTTCTGTGCCTGAATCTCTTACAGATTGCACACACATAATGTTGGTGCTACTGTACAGTCTGGAAAGCACACTGTGTTGATTAAAATATAAGGAGAACGTTATATCTGGGAAAGCTGCAATATAATTATGGCCATTCTATGCCAATGAAAAAGCTGAAACACATAGGCTATTTACAATTTGACAATGCTGTTAATGAGGAAGAATTTCAGTAGCCAAAATTGTGGAGCTGTAATTTTTTTTTTTTTTTTTAAAAATGGCTGATTTCAAAAGCAGGCACAGAAACAAAGCCCTCTAGGACAACAGACTCACTCTGTTTCATTCTCAGCTTATAGATATTGAGCACATTTTTGTGCCAGGTCAGCCTATGAAAAACAAAACAAAACAAAACAAAAAAAGTTGTTGAAATAAACAGAGTATATATCTATCATTGCTAGAGTCCTGGCATTAGCATCTGTGACATCTTTATACTTGCTTATTGGTAATGACCAGTAAATGAAATTGTTTTATTCTGAATTGGACCACTGGTCCATCTGGCTCAGCATTGTCTTTTCTGATTGGCAGTAGTCCTAAAATACCTCAGGCTCTTCTTAGCTTTTATGTCTTTTAATTGGAGAGGCAAAGGACTGAAACTGTGGAAGTCTTCATGTAAAGCAGGAAGGACAACTTTGTTCAGTGTGGGGATCCAATGTCGCCCTGCCCCTGGACCAGCAACAAGAGGATTCACCAACACATGTTGACAAAACCAGACAGACTGGAAGTCCACTTCCAAGTGGGTTGTTTTGTTGTTGTTTGTTGTTGTTGTTTAAATCCTTTTGACTAAAACACAGCACACATGTACTATACAGTACCTTCTGAAAGTGGAATTGTGATTAGTGGAGTTTCTAAAAGTAGAATGCTTCATTATTATATATGATTTTTGTCTGTGTGGGAAGAGGATGCCTCAGGGCTTGGGAAAGATGGGTGGCACTGCATGCAATCTGAAGGGCACATTTAGCCTACCTTTGTACGTTTGCAAAGGATCAGCTCTACTGTAGAGCTAGAGCCCTTCAAAAAGAAAACAGGATTAGGACTGAGTCAGAAGCATCTACGAAATAAAACATAATGGTTAACTCATACGAACATGTCTTCCTGCAGAGTGCCTATGAAGTAAGGGGAAGGGGGGAGATAAAAGAGTTCACAGTGGGATATCTACAACCCTCAAATAAGATACTGTAGTAATAAGTGGCTTAGGGGATGGGTCTGAGGCCCCCATTCCCAATTGCAAGATGTCTTTTTGAGAAAATTATGATGAATCAAGCCAATATAAAAGGAAGAAGTTCTTCTAAATACTTCACTAATTCAGTAATTAAAACTGAATATAATGTAACACCTTTTCCAATCTTTTCCTCTTTATTTTTCTGAACATCAGTTTTCAGTACAGTTCCTCCCCACCCCATCGTATCTTTTTCTCCACTCTCAACCACAAAACTGTTATTATCACCTCTCCATGCTAATACTTTCTCTAGCTGACTAAGATTATCACCTCTTTCTTCAAGGTTTGGCTTTTCACCCTTGGATTCTCTAATTGGCTTTCCAGCCTTCTGATCCTGTATTATTTCTTCTCCATAAAATCTCACTCTGTTAATGAATACCTCAGCTGTGCATTATTCTCTCTCTTTCTAAATCACTGTAGTCCCAGTTTCTGAGAATGTTTCCCTTTCCACACAGGTTTTCAGATTTCATTTTTGTTACAACACCTTAAAAGTTGTTAAGCAACTTTTAATCTTCCCACTTCCCAAACACGCAAGAATATAGTAATTAAGAAAAACAAGATAATTTACATTCAAACCTCATACAGGCTTAAAGCTAAGAAGTACGTAACTAATTACAAAAGGTTACTTTTCAGAGAGTTAACATGCATTACTGCAATTTATGTTTTATTACTTTTTCTTACTTCTATTAAAATTAACAACAGAGGTTGGATCACAGGGGACCTCTCAGGGATGTTCAGTTTTCTTTTTTGTTTTTTGTTTTGTTTTGTTTTTGCATCATCATCAAAGTATTAGACTAAATCATAGAATCAAAGAATCATAGAGTTGGAAGAGACCTCAAGGGCCATCCAGACCAACCCCCTACCATGCAGGAATACACAATCAAATCATTTCCGACATATGGCCATCCAGTCTCTGTTTTAAAACCTCCAAAGAAGGAGACTCCACCACATTACAAGGCAGGGTATTCCACTTCCAAACAGCTCTTACTGTCAGAAAGTTCTTCCTAATGATTAGGTGGAATCTCTTTTCCTGTTGCTTTGTGTCCTAGTCTCTGGAGCAGCAGAAAACAAGCATGCCCCATCCCCAGTATGACATCCCTTCAAATATTTAAAAATGACTATAATGTCACCTCTCAACCTCCTCTTCTCCACACTAAACATGCCCAGATTCCTAAGCTGCTCCTCATAGGGCATGGCTTCAAGACCTCTCACCATCCTGGTCACCCTCCTCTGGACATGTTCCAGCTTCTCAATATCCTTCCTGAATTGTGGTGCCCAGAACTGGACACAGTATTCCAGGTGAGGTCTGACCAAAGCAGAATGGAATGGCACTATTACTTCCCTTGATCTAGACACTATACTCCTTTTAATGCAGCCTAGAATCTCATTGGGTTTTTTAGCTGCTGCATCACACTGCTGACTCATGTTCAGCTTGTGGTCCACTAAGACTCCTAGATCCTTTTTGCATGTACTGCCCTCAGGCCAGGCGTCACCCATCCTATTTTTGTGCATTTCATATTTACTGCCCAAGTGTAGTATCCTACCTTTCTCCCTGTTGAAAATCATTTTGTTAGTTTTGGCCCAGCTTTCTAATCTGTTGAGGTAATTTCAAATTCTGATTCTGTCCTCTGGGCTACCCCTCCTAATTTGGTGTCATCTGCAAACTTGATAAGCATACCCTCTATTCCCTCATCCAAGTCATTGATAAAGATGTTGAATAGCACTGGGCCCAGGAGAGAACCCTGTAGCACCCCACTGGTCACTTCTCTCCAGGATGAAGAATAGCCATTGGTGAGTAACATTTGGGTTTGGTCAGTCAACCAATTACAAATCCACCTAACAGTTGCATTGTCTAGCCCACAGGTGACTAACCTTTTTGCAAGAATATCATGGGGGACCTTGTCAAAAGCCTTACTGAAATCAAGATATACTATATCCACTGTGTTCTCTTCATCTATCAAGTTTGTAACTCTATCAAAAAAAGAGATGAGATTAGTCTGGCACAACTTGTTTTTGAGAAATCCATGTTGACTTTCTGTGATCATGACACAAATTGTCTTTGGGATCACTTCCTGTCTCTGTCTATGATCTTAGGATGTCCTTACTGTATATTCTGGCATATAAGATGACTTTTTCAGCTTGTAAAATCTTCTGGAAAGTCAGGTGCCATCTGATATGCCTGAGATGGGGCTGGCACAGCCCCATCTTGGACTTGTAACGACGGAGGTTGCTGGCTGGGGGGGAAGCCTGCTAGCCATCTTATCCCCCCAGCCAGTGCAGCTGCACAGGGGGGAGCCTTGCTGGGTGGGAGGGGGTCTTCTCCGTGAATCTGAGTCATGGAGAGGATCCCCTCCGAGCCATCGAGGCTGCACGGGGGGGGGTCTTGCTGGGTGGGAGGAGCTGAGCCTCTCCCCAGCTGGCCAGCCACCTCCTGCAATTCCCCAACTCGCAAGGAGGCTGACCAGCCTCCTCATGGGTTCAGGAATCGCAAAAGGTGGCTGAGCCTCTCCCCAGCCAGCCAGCCATCCCCCAAGATTCCCAAACTCATGAGAAGGCTGGGAAGTGTCCTCATGGGTTGGGGAATCGCAGGAAGTGGCTGAGCCTCTCCCCAGCTGGCTAGCCATCCCCCATGGCTGGCGAGCCTCCTCGTGGGTTTGGGAATCATGGGAGGTGCCTGAGCCTCTTCCCAGCTGGCCAGCCACCTCCTGTGATTCCCCAACCCATGAGGAGGCTGGCCAGCCTCCTCGTGGGTTGGGGAATCGCGGGAAGTAGCTGAGCCTCTCCCCAGCCAGCCAGCCAGCCAACCAGCCATCCCCCGAAATTCCCCAACTCGTGAAGAGGCTGGCCAGCCTCCTCGTGGGTTTGGGAATCATGGGAGGTGGCTGAGCCTTTCCCCAGCTGGCCAGCCATCCCCGCCATTCCCCAACTCACGTGGCCAGTGCTGTCGGCTACATTTTAGAGGAAGGAACTGACAAAATCACTTCTGCATTTTCCTCACCTAAGAAAACCCTATGAAACCCATGGGGTCACCATAACTTGAAAGTTGACTTGAAAGCACATACACACACTGTGGACAGAAATTGGCCAAAATGCATCTTCCTTTTAAATTTAGGAGGGACTGAATAATCAGGAAAAAGCGAGTCAGACAAAATGAAACCCAATTCTTCTGGCAAAGTGATCAAGAGGTCACTAAATAACCACTTCTGATGGGTGATTCACCAACTGGCCAGCCTCCTCGTGTGTTGGGGAATCACGGGAGGTGGCTCAGCCTTCCCCCTAGCTGGCCAGCCATCCCCCGCAATTCCTCAACCAACTTCGGGAAGGCTTTAGGAAGAGTGGCTGGCTGGAGGGGGGGGGAAGGTTTCCAGCCATCTTCCGCCCTCCCCGAAGGCACAAAGGGGAGCCCAATCGTGGCTTCATGGAGGGCAGGTGATGGGGGGTCCTCTTATATGGCGAGTATACCAAAGTTTATATTTTGACTTAAAAATTGGGTGGGTCTTCTTATATGCCCAGTCGTCTTATACTGGAATATACGGTATTTGATATTAGTGAAAAGCATATGGAGATGTTTTTGGTGCATGTGTCCTGGCTCTGTGACCCCTTCTTAGTCCTACCTCTGTTCACCTTCACTGTACCTCTCTCCCATCCCATAAGAACTCAGCCCACACTGCTCCAGAGGATTCTGTGTAAAATGCTGATGCATGCTTTCATTTTAATTCTTCTCAGATTAATACCGTATACTCCGGCGTATAAGACAACTGGGCGTATAAGATGACCCCCCCAATTTTTAAGTCAAAATATAGAGTTTAGAGTATATTCTCCATATAAGACGACTCCACCATCACCTGCCCTCCCTATGATCAGGCTTCCTATCGTGGCTTTGGGGGGGGCAGGTGGTGGCTGGAAAACTCCCCCCTCCAGCCAACCACCCTTCCTCAAGCCTCCCCGAAGCTGGCTGAGGAATCACAGGGGATGGCTGCCTGTCTGGGGAGAGACTCAGCCATCTCCCACCCAGCGAGGCTCTCCCCCCTGTGCAGTCTTGCTGCACGGGAGGGGATCTTCTCCATGACACAGTCACAAAGAACACCCCCTCCCACCCAATGTAGCTTTCCCCCCATACAGCCTCGCGGCGTGGGAGTCGATCATCTCAGTGACTCAGTCACAGAGAAGACCCCCTCCCACCCAGAGAGGCTCCCCCTTGTGCAGCCTCGCTGGATGGGAGGAGATTGTCTCCATTACTCAGAGTCATGGGGAAAACCCCCTCCAGCCCAGCAAGGCTCTCTCCCTGTGCAGCCTCACTGCACAGGAGGGGATTGTCTCTGTGACTCAGAGTCACGGAAGAAACCCCCTCCTACCCAGTGAGGCTCTCCTCCCTGTGCAGCGGTGCTGGGTGGGGGGATAAGGTGGCTAGCAAGCTAAGACAGCCCCTGACTTTTCAGCTGATTTTACAGGCTGAAAATGCCATCTTATACACCAGAATATACAGTAGTTATTTTGGCAGAGCATTCAAGATTCCTGTATTGTGTTTCACAAGTACAGATTCGTAAGGGAGGAGTCTTCTTAGTTCTATTATTCCAGTTCAGGGGAAACTTCTGAGGAATTTCAAGAGAAGCTGGACAAATTTTAATAATACAGGAGTCCCATTTAGGCACCACTCCTTCTCCAATGTGGGCGCACGACAGTGACTACTCCCCCCGAATCCCATTGTTGCTTTCTTTACATGAATAGCAATGAATCTCAAGCCAAAAGATCCCTGTTAATGTGAGAGCAAGATCCCTGGTTGCCCAGGATTCCTGCTTGTGTGAAGAGCTTCCTCACAACCAGGAATCTCTCAATAGTTTTGGAGGTGATTGCATTTACCTTTAGATTTGACAATGTGTAATCATTTATTTTAACAGATATTAGGTTAAGAGTTTATTTATAGCATAGAAAAAGTGGCATAACAGTATCGAATTTGATAAGATTAGCATGTTAATGGGACATTTTGATCTTAGGTTATAACCTTTCAGCGGATAAGCTGGAATCTTATTTCCCTTGTTTAGTGTGGCAGTTTTTTGTAGTGTGGGGAAAGGGATAGTTTGGAAGGAGGTAGTATAGGAGATATTATTGTTTAGGCTTTTTAATGTGTTTTGTCTTTATCATTTATGATTTTCTCTTTATATGTTTTTTAGATAGTAAAATTTAGATGTTTAAATAACAATATTTAGAAACAGGAATCTTTCCTTTTCAGAAATATCACTGTATGGAGATTTTCACATGGGAAAATTATTCCCCGGGGAGATCGGGAGAAAGTGGGGCTGTTCTGCTGGCCGTGTTTCACATGCCCCCCTTCCTTCTCGCTATCTCCCACCGTCTTCCCTCTGTGCTGCTTCCATTTCTCTCCCGGTATGTTCCATGATTTTTTACTAACAAACCTTGTTCATTAGTAAAAAATCATGGAAGATGCCAGGATAAAAATGGAAGCAGTATGGAAGGAAGACAATGGGAGATAGCGAGAAGGAAGGGGGGCATGTGAAACGGGGCGCGGCCCGCTTTCTCCCAATCTCCCCGGGGAATAATTTCCCCGTGTGAAAATCTCCCTTATGTAAGGAACATGAGGAAAGTTGTGATGAGGGAGGCAGTTATAGGAGCTCCCCTGTTCACATTTTGAAGAAAGTATGACTAGTAATGCCTACATAGGGCTTTAGAGTTATGCCTGGTTTGGCCTCTTGATGTCTGTAAAAGGCACACTTTTCTTTTGATAACTTGTAGTTCAAAATACATAAATCTGTTATTATGTTTCACAAACCTTCCCAATATTTCTTCACAAAATCCACTGACATTCTGTTAACTTTCTACATTAAATTAATTTTTCAATCCTTCAAAGATGCTAAACAATTACATATTGATCTCTCTTTATCTTGAGATTTCATTTTGAAGGATGCCTGTGGCATTAAGCACAATAAGTTATAGGCATGTTTTAATTTCAAAATGACTACCTCAGTCAATGCTATTTAAATGGCTTCTGTTCATTTTTTTCTAAATTCACTGGACACTTTCTTTCTTAGTCATGTTGCACTATGTGAGTGAAGGAGCAGAACCTGCCTTCCTGTTACTGGGGCTTTTCAGTAGCATTTCCTATTGTACAAATAAAGGGGGAAAATGGCCAAAAAAATTAAATGTTGTAATGTTTATATGGGGATAGTAATAGTAGTAGTTGTTGTTGTTGTTGTGTGCCTTCAAGTCATTTCCTACTTATGGTGAACCAAAGGTGAACCCATCTAATATTGGCAAGATTTGTTCAGAGGAGGTTTGCCTTTGCCTTCCTTTGAGGCTGAGAGATGTGACTTGGCAAGGGTCACCCACTTGGTTTCCATGGCTGAACAGTGATTCAAATTCTGGTCTCCAGAGACATAGTCCAATCTCTTCCTACTACATGCCCTCAAGTAATTTCTAGTTTATGTAGACCCTAAAGTGAACCTATCATGGGTTTTTCTTGGCAAATTTCATTCAGGGGATTTGCCATTGCCTTCCTCTGAAGCTGAGAAAGTGTGAGAAGCCCAGAATCTTCCAGTGAGTTTCCATGGCCAAGTGGAGATGCAAACCCTGGTCTCCTGGAGTTCTAATCCAACATTCAATCCACTGCACCACCATGCTGGCTCTCAGTCTATCCCTGCTAACTAAAAATCAGACCCTCTGGTTATAAGAAGATCAGGCTACAGTGTTTGTGTGGCATCTTGTCCAAACCTCTGCCAAAGTGTAACTTCTCATCTCCACCAAGGAGTGGTTAGCACTGTCAGTACACAAAAATATTTTTAAAATCTTGCATGGTAATTCATTTTTTCTGTCCCCATCAACTAATGGATTAGACACACTTTTTGTATGCCATATACAAATTGTCAGGAGTTAGAGACTGAACTCCATTACAAAATGGCTGAACAACTGCAGAACCATGCTGTGTGAACTACCAAGTCATGCCTAGTCAGGCCATTAGGGGGCAATGCCCTGTAGATATATGTATGAGAGTTCAGAACAGAGCTCACTTCCTTCTTCCTGTGAATGCTGAGGCCTGGTGAAGCAGTTTCTCCTTGAATTGTAAATATTTGTATATATTGCAACTGTTTCAGTTTGAAAAGTGCCTCCTACTTATTTGGATGTCAGACACTGTGTGTGAGTATTCTTGGAAATGGGTTGCTGCTGAGTCTACTGAGACAGGGTTTTTTTGCTTCTCCTGGGGATTGCATGTCCTATTATTCCCTGAGAGTGGTTATGGGCCAGATGATTGATCTCAGATTAAATAAGATGCACCCAAAAAAATTCCCAGAAACTCTTTTTTTTTTGAGTGTTTTTGGCTAGTTGGCTGAGAAACAGTTAAATTTCAGGCAGGCCCTGTAATATCTTCAAGCAACCTTGAAGTGCTGCCAGCTCCCAGCTGTCTGTGTTTCATAGCTGGAGAATTGTTGACTCAATCAATAGAATGGCAGATAATAGTCTCATCCGCTTTGAAAAGCTGGCTGATGGAAATTATTCAGCATGGACTTTATAAATGGAGGCTTTATTAATTAAGGAAAATTCGTGGCACGTTTTGGAGAATAAAATTGTAATCCCAGATGGTTCAGAAGATGAAATAGCAGCATTCAGACTAGCACACCAGAAGGCTAGAGCTGCAATTCTCTAGCCCCTCCCAGTTAATACACGCGGCCCCTGCAAAGATAGCATTTCAGCTTTGGACAACTTTGAAAATAGTTCATCAGAATTCATTCTGCCTCTCAAAGATGATATGGACTAAGAGACTTTATAACACAAAGCTGTCTACTGGAGGCTGTGTGAAAGCCCATTTGGAGGAAATGAGGCAGCTTTTTCAAGAGGTGGCCAATAGAGCGGTGGACATTCCAGAAGCCCATAAGTGTTTTAATTTATTGGGCATTTTGCCAAAGGAATGGGATTACCTAATGTACAGTCTGCAGACCAGGGAGCATGAATTGTCTGTAGACCTGGTAGCTGGGCGTATTCTGGAAGAGGTCCAACACAAGCAATTTGATTCCCGGATAGAGGTGAATAAACAGCCACAAATTACCAGACACAATCAGGAGGGCACTGAAACAGAGGCACCTGTGGAGGAGGGAGCCAGCAGGTACGTGAAACACTGTTTCAAATGCAAAAAGCCTGGACATTTTCGGAAGGACTGTAAGATGCCTGCACCAGGTAGGAGGGGGTGCATCCTCTCAGGCTGCAAGCCATGTCTTCATAGCACAGCACCATCCTGATGGTACGGAGGAAAGAATTTGGTTACTAGATAGTGGGGCCACACACAATATTGTTAATGATTTAATGATTAGGAAAGACCTGCCGAACGAGATCCATCAGATAACAACCATGAGTAGCTTTAAAAAAGCACTAAAGATGGATCTCTTTTGGCAGGCCTTTCCTAATTAGATCCCGGCCTCAGGGGATCCTGGCTTCTTTTAGTCCACTGGACATTTATAGTATTTTATTGTATTTATTGTTTTTAATTGTGATTTTAGATCAGTTGGTTTTAATTTATAATTGATTAATATTTTTTATGGGGGAGGGTGGGGTGGGGGGTGTTTGGGGATTTTATCTGTATTGTATTTTAATTTTTGTAAGCCACCCCGATTGTTTTAACAGAGGGGCGGGGTATAAATAAATATTATTATTATTATTTCCAGTTGTTAAGCAATATTAAAAATGATTCAATAACCAATATTACCCTTGCAGATGGTGCTCCCAGCAAGGTGCAGAAAATGGGCACTGCATATGTGCCCTCTTTTGGTAAAGATTTTGAAAATATGTTATGTGTTAACAAACAAGAGAATTGTATAGGAAGTGTGTCCCAAATGACTACTGATGGTTATAAAGTGATATTTGAGGGGGAACACTGTACAGTAACAGAAAGGCATAACATGAATAATGTCTGTGCAAAAGGGATAAAGAAACATGGGTTGTACTACGTGTTGCCTAAAGGGAAGGTAACAAATGCGAACCCTGCAGACAATGTGCTCCTACATGATAATATGTGTTCATTACTACCACAGGCTAATGGGCCATGCTAGTTACTAAGGGTTAAAAGAGCTAGCAAAAGTGTGCCCTGGTTTAAGCATGAAACACTGCCCAAGGTTCTTAGAATCTGCAGTGTGCAGGAAAGTAAAGGTGAAGGCTTTCCCTATTGCCAAAAAGACCCAATGTGTCACCAACAGACCCTTTGAAGTTGTCCATGCTGATTTAGCAGGCCCCTATAAGCCCACTCAAGGGGGTTACCACTATTTATTTGTGATAGTGGACAGACACACTATGTATACCTAAGTCTATTTACTGAAGGAGAAAAAACAGGCTTCAGACAGGTTCCATGAGTGGATGAGCACAGTAGAATATGAATTTCCTTCTCATAAGGTTTCCAATCTAGTGATGGATAGGGGAGGTGAATTCTTATCCAACAGTCTGCAGTCATGGATACGTAGGAGGGGCATTAGACACAAGACCACAAACCCAATGTCTCCAGGGGAGGATGGGCTTGCAGAAAAGAAAATTGGGATGTTAAAGTGCATGATGGAGTGCATGATGGAAAATGCACAAACCCCAGCTGGGCTGTGGAGGGAGGCAGTGAAGACTGCTGCTTACCATTTAAATAGACTGTGGATGTCTGGTGTCAACCAGACCCCATACTGTCTATTTTATGTTAGAGCACCAAACCTCAAGCACCTGAGGGTTTTTGGACAATATGCAAATGTACTGATTCACCCAAGCCTAAGGAAGCCTGGGCAGCCTAAAACCAGGAGGCTGCATTTCCTAGGCTATGAGGGTAATAAATAGGTATTTTCTCTCCATCCTGGAAAGGTTATGTTCTCCAGGAGTACAAACTTTGAAATGCACTCATGGTGGGACAGACTGCATTTCAATCAGGAGGTGTTTGTTCCCTTGGGGAGGGATGTGCCAACAACTCCCAAAAGTCCCACAAATGGAGGGGTGGTAATGCCTGATGATGAAGGGGAGGCACAGGAAGAAAAGCCTGACACTTCACATGCCACTCCAACACACACACCACCACAAACAAGCATTGAGCCAGACACAGGGAGAGATAGCAGCAGCAGAGAAAGTGAGGATGAGTCAGGTAGAACTAGGGTGCTCATCCCCAGAAGGTCAACCAGGATCAGAAAGGCTCCTGACAGATTTTTTGTTCAGGAAGCCAGGCTATGCAATGTCAAGTCAGAGGAGCCTGCAAGTTTTCAGGATCTCCTAAAACTTCCCCAGGAAGAGCAGGAGAAGTGGAACTCAGCCATGGACTCTGAGTTTGAGTCACTAGTTGAGAGTAAAGTGTTCCAGGTAGCTGAGAGGCCCAAAGTCCAAAAGGTTGTTGGTTGTAGGTGGGTATACAAGCTTACGGACATGCCTCATGGGACACAAAAGAGTAAGGCACACTTAGTTGCAAAAGGCTTTTCGCAGGAGAGCTTCACCAATTTTGACAAAACCTTTTCACTCACAGCAAAGCCAAAAAGTCTTGAGTTAGTGTTAGCTGTAGCAGCCAGGAGGCAGATGGTTGTGCAACACTTTGACTTTGAAACAGCATAGCTGAATGCTGATCTTGAAGAGACAGTGTTCATGGAACAGGCCCCAGGGTATGACAGTGCAGGTGAGAGCAAGGTGTACTTGTTGTGCAAAGCACTCTATGTCTTGAAACAAAGTGCATGTTGCTGGAACAAGTGCACACCAAAATTTGGTGTCACTAGGTTACACAAGGAGCATCAAAGATGCCTGTGTGTACACCAAGGGGGCAGGTGATAGTGCTGTCATGCTAGTTATCTATGTGGATGGCCTTTGTGTGGCAGCAAAGAGTGCCAGTGATGTCAAAAAAGTGCAGGTGGAGTTAGAAAGCCAGTTCAAGTTAAAGGACTTAGGCAGCCTGACATGGTATCTAGGAGTAGGGGTAGAAAGAACAGGTCTTGGAGAATTTTTCCTAAGAAGAAAATTGACAGTCTTGTGGCTAAGTGTGGGTTTAGTGAGGCAAAAGTGGTCAGGACACCAATGGCCACTGATTTTGTGAACTTAGATGCAGAACATGAGTTTGAGAGGTGAGATCTGTACCACTGAGTGGTAGGCAGTCTGTTGTTTATTGCAAACAACAGAAGGCCTGACATCAGTTTTGCAGTTGGGGTGTTCAGCAGAAGAGTCTCCATGCACAGGAGGGTGGATTAGGAAGCCCTGAAGAGGGTAGTTAGATTTCTCAAGGGGACCAGAAATATGAGCTTGAAGCTGGCAGGAAGTCAGGTGACTCTGGAGTGCTATGTGAACAGGTCTTTTGCTGCTGAGACTTCAGACAGGAAGTCGATGACCAGGATGGTGGTCAGGAATGCAGAGAGCCCCTTAGTGTGGAGATCAAGAAAGCAGAACTGTGTAGCCATTAGTACCACTGAAGCTGAATTTGCAGCCTTGTCTGAGATGGCAAATGAGGTACAATGGGTAAGGCAGATGCTTGCAGACCTTGGGGAGTTGTGCCAAATGCCTGTTGAGGTTCATGAGGACTCACAAGCCTGCATAGCGATGGCAGAAGCAGAAAACCTGAAATGCAGGACCAAGTACATTGTGGTACACTACCAAAATGTGAGGCTGTTAATACAAGAAGGTGTCTTGTGTCTGAAGTACTGTCCATCTGATGACAGCATTGTAGAACTGCTCACAAAAGCCCTTCCAGCAGGAAGCCATGAGGAGTTGGCAAAGAGACTGGGCCTTGTCACTAGTGTGTAAAGTGAAAGGTATCAAAAGGGAAGGTCAACCGACAGATGATTTATATCCAACAATGTATGTTAATAATGTTATGTTGTGATAATAACATGTGTCTTGTGCAGTAGTTTGACCATTTTGGAAGGGACTGTCAGGAGTTAGAGACTGAACTCCATTACAAAATGGCTGAACAACTATAGAACCATGCTGCGTGAACTACCAAGTCATGCCTAGTCAGGCCACTAGGGGGCAATGTCCTGTAAATATATATATATGAGAGTTCAGAACAGAGCTCACTTCCTCCTTCTTCCTGTGAATGCTGAGGCCTGGTGTAGCAGTTTCTCCTTGAATTGTAATTATTTGTATATATTACAACAGTATGAGTTTGAAGATAAAAGTCCCTCCTGCTTATTTGGATGTCCAACACTCTGTGCATGAGTATGCTTGGGAATGGGTTGCTACTGAGTCTACTGAGACAGGGTTTTTTTTTTCCTGCTGGGGATTCCGTGTCCTATCATCCCCTGACACAGATATGTCTTCATTTAATAATCTATGATCTCATATTCTATTTGTGATTGTTTCAGTAAAATTTCCTTACTAATCAAAGACATTGGCATATTGCTTCAAGTTCCTTTCAATAAATGTAGAGTCTTTAGTTCTCCTATATATTAACCCAAAGTGAAACCTAAGAGGAATAAACAGTATAAAATGAGTATCCAAATTTTATGAAGAGTCTCCTCTTCCAACTTGAAAGAAGAGACAGAACACCATTACCTATCTACAAACATCTGCAATGGGGTCAAAGAAGAGTATTTGCCCTGTGCTAGGGTGCCACATAGGACACCCTTCCCTTCTCATAGGCAAGCCAGCCCTAGCACCAGGGTGAAGATTCTCCCTAGCTGACCTCTAGGAAACCTGTTCATTATAATAGTCCTTCTTAGTCCCACAGCTCAAGAGAGGGGAACTGCCTCAGAACAGTCCCACAAAGAAAGCACAGTATTCATCCTGGAAAGGGATTTGAAAGTCAAACTAGAAACAATTCTGTGATTAAACGGCATCATCTCACTCTTTCAGTAACTGTAACGAAACTTCCAAATTAATTCAGTTGAACCCTTATGGAGCAAGAAAAGGTGAATCCTTCCTTTGCCCTGCTCCTGAGGATTCCCATGGTGGCTATCCCCATTTGTGTAGGCCATAAAAGCATGTGATCTCATAAATAGAGCAAATGTGTTTGCTGGAAGACAAAGAGACCAGACACAATAAAGACACAACACATATATAGCTGGGTTTTAAAGGGCCACTTTTACTTATCAATTACCTATTTAACCCCCTTCTGAGAGATTTGAAATGGGGGAGCAACCTAATGTGGGAATAGTTGGGGCAGGAGGTCAACTCCAAGACCCCCTCCCCAATGTCTCTTGGGTGAAAACACCTGAACTCCAGGGAGAACCCATAAGCTGTGTCACTCCTCAGCCAGCCCACATCAGGAAGGCCAACCCAGAAGTCCCTTCCCCAAGCCACAGGACTTAAAAAGAGGGTTTATCCCTCATGCCAGCTTCAAAGGAGGTCATTTCCCCTATCCCTCAGTTCACAGGACCTAAATGGGAAGGTCTAGATCCCCCTTCACCTCCAAAAGTGGGAGGTGCCAAAAGTGCTCACCAACTACCAAATCTCTCTCTCTACCTGCCAAATAAATGGGGCAAGTGGGAAAGGAGGAGGAGGGGTGCCTGGGCTTAAGTATGCCATAACTCCACCCTCCCAGCAATGGTGGGGGGTACCAAAGCTGCCTTACTGGCCTCCTCCTGCTCTTCAGCAAAAGGGGGCTCCTACAGCACAGTTCATATCACTGGGAACCCAATTGTATTTGCAGTGATGTCTGCTACATGTACCCTGTACCCCAAATTCCCAGCACAGCAGGCAGGATTGAACCTTCTGACACTGAAGGGTGTGAGTGGGCATACTATGGACTGCCTTGTTCACTGAATGACCACTGTCTGAGCAATATCCCTGTATGGACCTAGTTGGTGTCATAATTTGCATCCAAATTGTGGCTTCATCTGAACTCACCAGAGGGTTGTGCTCATGACAACCTGTATTTTGAAGGTTTAATAATACTGAAGCTATGCAGGACTCCTAACATCTACATATCCCCCATAGATAATATGCAAATATTGAAATAAATAGAGGACAAGCTGTGGTTGGTTTCAAACTACTATGCCCAGTTCAGCACCCCAACCACAAGGTATGCACTGCCAAATTCCAATAAAAGCAACACATTTAAGACTAGAGTAATGTGATTGAAAAGGAGGTAGGCCAATTCAGCTAATTTCCTGTGGATACTATCATTACTCTCCCCCTGCCAAATGAAAGAAAAAAGAGGTATATCCATTCAACAGGTCAGGACACAATAATATCAGAAAACAAAACCCGAATCCAGTGACTGGAAATGAAAATGGTCTCTGGCCTCTTGAGCCACCATCAATGAAGCAAGAGGGGAATGGAGGGGGAGGCATGGCAAAATTGAAAGTAATGTCCAATTCTATCTAGGCTTGCAGCCTTGTAAGCCTGATAGGCTATGTCACCCTGGGAAAAGTGAGTGCCTAGGTTTAAAGGTCTGTCTAGTAGGCCACAATGCATGCCACACATGGCAAGAAATTCAAGCATACCAAAGTTGCCATGTGCTCCAACAGGCAATGGGTACAAGGATCAGAGCCATTTAAAAATCTATGTTGGAAGAAACAAGGGGTTGTATGTGCAAAAATGGAATAAAAAAAGACTATTGTGGACTAATGAGAAGTGGCAACCACAGATACAAAACTCCTTCCCATTGGGCAGGTGTTGAGGGTCTCCACACTCCCATAGGGCACTTGGCCATACCAGTGGGGAGATCATCACTGACTGCTTACAGCTCCTAACCTGATCCGATATCCTAACCACTGCATATGTCACCCTCTTCTTTAGCTGACCAGAGTTCTGCACCCACACAGAGCCAATAAGAAAGATGTAGTAAAGAAGGTATTGCCATGTTTAAATAAGCTGTCTGTCTCACCCATCTGTACCATGTTCACCTTCCTCAATCATGCAGCTTCCCATGAGCTACACATTAATGGAGTCACAGTAGTTTACCTACAATGAAATCTGGTTTTCATTTAAAGCACAGTTGGGGAACATCGGGTCTTCCAAATGTTGCTAGATAATAACATCATTCGGCCATTGGCTATGTTGGCTAAGGCCGGTGAGAGGTACAGTACAGCAAATTCTGGGGCGCTCCACATTTTTCCAAAGCTTGGTTTAGAACCATTTTGGATACAAGGGTGGAATCCTACATCTTATCACCAACAAAGTACATACAAAAGTAATTCCAAACAAAAAGACACACAAAGAACAAGATATATAGATTACTGAAAATTAAACCTTGGTGACAAAAATCAGAAGAGAAATAACACTGTAGTTGAAATTTTATGGAAAAAAGTGAATTTGAAGGTTGTTCCACAAGTGACACCAAAAGAGTTTTGAGTGGATCAATGAATTTTAGTGTGGGAGATGACCATGCTCTGTAATCCCAACCCGCACTCTACATCTCAGTGTACTTTTTTTTTTAAAGGATATACACTTAAAATAACAGAAAAAAAGAAGAAAGCCAAACAAAACTACAGCCTTCCAACACTTGAACAACCCAGAAAGTGGTGTCCAGCCCAACTGTAGTTGCCTACCCCTGACTTAGTGAAAGGAAAGAAAGAAGGAAAGAATCTAAAATCACTGTAACAGAAGAGCTATGGCATTTTATGCTATTTGAAACAAAGGAGATTATCAGAAGAATGCCTAAAAACATTATTATGGAACTATATTTTAGAACATTCATGTTCTGGCACAATGACACACATTTTTGCATGCTGCTGTGACAACAATACAAAATACAAAATTGCCCCAAGAATCCAGCAATATGAGCTTTTGTGCTGCTTACTTTTCTGTTTCTCCAGGAACGAGATTTTGTCACATCTCACAAGAAGATGCAAGCATTCTAAAAAGCCACCAAACACCAAAATTAAAAAAGAAAACATTCAGAAAAGCACAGATACAAGTTTAGAAACTTGTAAACAAGACAGGGAGGTTCATAGAAAGAGTGTACAGTAGCTAGTTTTCCCATTCACATCTGGAAATGTTCTAGTAGGACCGCCTATTGATGCTGGAACCATGCCAGCAGAATGGGGCACCTTCTCGCACACATGAAAATCTGGAACACAAACACTATGGGAGATCATTCCACTTCTCCCCACTCAACAATAAAAAAGAACTCCCTTATAATGGCAGCAGAACACTTGCAGAACACTGGGACATGATGTCATCTGATAAGGAAGCCCTTTTGCAATCTCATCATTTTTTATGTGTCTGATAATCTTCAAAGACTAGGGATGTAATGGATATTAGTAAAATTTCTAGTCCTTGATGCATTGAAACACCCCATCAGAAAAACTGTTTGCTGTAAGAATTTTTGCCCTATGTGAGAGTTGAAAAGACCAGTATTTTGTGAGCATCAGCTATAGCAAAAACATTGTATTCAGGGCAGGCAAGTACAAAAAGATCACAATAAAAGTCCTCAAAAATAGGGGGGGGGGGAACCTTTGAAAATATGCACAAAGTCTTGTAATTTTTTTTCGGGGTGGGGGAGTGTTAAAGGTTTTTACTGTTCCAAAAGGGAAATTAGGTAAACATTTGTATCCCCAGCTGACTCCAGTATAAAGAGTAGTATCAATAGCTTAGCTGTAAAAAAAATCCAGCATCCTGTTGTACTTTGGTGCATTAATCAATTAATTATCAGTAATCAATTAACTGAACCATGGCTGCATTTTCATGATCTCAGGCCTGCCTATGATAGGTGGCAGATCACTCCCTGTATTACTGTTGATTATAAGAATGTGCCAGCATAGCACATGACTGAGCATCAGGGTTTATGCCCCCTAAATTGATGAAAAGCAATGAGAGCATGACATATTAAGAACAACATGAAGTGAAGAAGTAGAGTTTGCTTTCATTCTGTCTAAACCACTAAAGCAGAGCCAAGATGCCTGCCTTTCTTCTTTAATATTTTCCAAAATTGTTTCTGACATGACAAGAGTTGAGTCTCTGCCAAGCTTGATTTATTGGTATATAATTAGATATAATTAGATGGATAAAACATATTATTCAACTCCCCAAACAAAATTCAAATATCTAATTCAAAGAACCATCACCTGAGTAACTAGGAGCTCTGTCTGCACAATGAAATCCCCTGATGCCTTTTAAATATCCAGGAAATGTAATGAGGACATCTTAGAATTAATAAGAAAGCTCATCCACTATTAGCTATAATAGCTACTGTAGTGCCTTCAGCGAAACAGAACCCAATATTCTAAAAAAAAATCTAAACAACATGACAGCATACACTAATTTTGGCATAAGCTGGAAGGAAATTGAAGTAAGTTGAATTTTGAAATATTCATTCAAATTGTATTTGATAAGAACTTTGCCATAAGGTTGGAAAACAGGCTGAGGGGCTGTAATAGATAATAAATGATTTGATAAGAAGTGATATGATAATAGCCAATGGATAAGGCTGAAGTAAGTGGCTAAAGAACCAAGATTTTTTATGTCCAATATTGGTAGATGTTTTAACTTATGTTCAGAATGATGCAGGGAACAAAATGTTACTGGAATCCATGATTTCTTCTAGTAAGGGAAGAACAACAAATAACAAAGGCAAATAAATGTCACGCAAGGAAGAATTCTGAGGGAAAACAAATACCAAAATGATAATGAAACCATTGGGATGACAAATTACAATAACATTTTTCTTCCATAAAAAGTTACTGAAAGTTTCAGAAAAGAAATATTTGCACGTATTATTCAAACACTAAAACTTCAGCATAGGATGCATCTGGGGAAAATCCTATTTAATGTTTCACATAAAGGTTCTTCTGCAATGTGGGTCCATTCATCATTCAATGAGAGACTTGAAAGTAACAGTTTAATATGAAACTTGGGCTAATTCGCATATTGCGTGTACAAACATCTAGCCTAAATCTCATTGTCCTGTTGCATAAAGTCACTGAATCAATGGAATGTATATATGTGTTGCATCACCATTCAGTGATTGCCTCAGTGGGTCTACTCTAGACTAGCATTTGAATTTAGGCCTCTGTTTCCTTAACTTGGTTTCTCACAACTGAAAATATGAACTTTCTCCATGGAAAATTGTCATGTTACAAGTAACAGGAATAAATATTATTGGTGATTAAACTGATTTAAATTGACCATGAATATTCCATTTGTTTTTCAGAATGTCTGTCTGTGTATTTGAAACATTTTCACTTTACTGAACACTGAGATCACAACATGAAATTTGGAGTATATCTTCTGGACAGAATTCCAGGATTCAAGAGGGATGGAAAGAATTGATGACAAAAAAGGAAATAATGAGCCAGACACATAGAGATGGGTTTAATAGGGTTACTTTATTTGATCTACAACTTAATTAATGCATTGTGTTCAGGGCAAAGCCTAGGAGGGGGAGCAACTTGATGTGGGTCTGGCTGAGGCCAGGTGTCAACCCATGACCACCTCCTCAGCCATCCGTGGGGAATCACACCTGACCCAGAGGGTAATCCAACATTATTGGGTTGATCACCCCAGCTGGTCTTAACTGGAAGGCAACCTGAGGCACTCTATCCCAAGTCCAAGGACCTTATAAGAGAGAGCATACTCCCCAGGTTAGCCCCAAGGGCAGGCTCCTCAGGTCCCAGGACCCAAAGAGGCTGCTCCAGGACCCTACCCTTCTCCAAAAGGGGATGCCAAGGTGTACACTGACTAATATTTTGCCCCCGGTACCTGCCAATGAAAGCAGACACCACCCTAAACCAATTGCCCAACTAACCCAGATATAGTACAGGGTAGGCAACCCCCCCCCAAACCTTTAGGAAAACAAAGAGGGGTAAAAATCCCTACCCAGACCAAAGGTGACCAGTGAAACTAACACTGGTGGGAGTGTAGGCCATGTGAAGATTCAAAGGAGCTGAAAGGGGGAGGGTGATGCCTTAAATAAACCAGCCCTCCCCCTACCAGCTCAGGTTGGCACTGTGTACCATGCCCACTCTCATTCTGGCCTCAATTCTTAGAAGCCATCAGATCACTCCCATTCTGGCAGCATCATACTGACACATGTGTTCATGGTATTAAATGTTAGATTTCCCTTTGGTATGTTCAAGGCAGATTTCATATCCAAGCAGCATTGCTACCATTTCATCCCCATATCTCCATTTTTGAAGAAGTTAATTAGTAAATAGTAGAAAATCTAAAATGCAATGAATTTTTGGACTGGAAATGTGAATACTGTAATACAAGTTGGTAGTGCATATCCAGATGATTATTTCGGTATAACCTAATTCCTTGTTCCATTTACAAATTAATTAAGGATGAAAAAAATATAAAGTGAGACCTGTGGTAATGTGCCCTAATGAGATATGTTCCTATTCAGGGTTCCAGAAAGACAGGCAGACATGTTCTTTTTCAGGAAAATGCCCAGTTCCTCACCAACAATCAATCAACATGCAATATCTATTCCTCATTGATTTATTTTTGTGGCTTTTGTTGAGGTTTTACTCATAACAAATGTTTGTACCTTTAGAAGATGTTTTTTGTGACTCCAGACAGGTGATACTTCTCTGCTGTACACAAATGGTGTTTTGTGTGGCCCTTCAGATGTTATTAGCTCAAAACTCTCATCAATGTTTGTAGTTGTTAATTGTCATCAAGTCAACTCTGACTTAAGGTGACCTTATGAAAGAGAATCCTCCAAGACACTTTGACATGCCTTGCTCAGGTCCTGGAAATACAGGGTCATGGCTTTCTTGATTGAGTCTATTTGTCTGTAATGTGGTATTCCTCTTTTCCTTCTGCCTAGCACTTTATAAAATAATACTTTATATTGTCTCTTCTAATACATCATATCATCTCATGGTATGCCCAAAGTATAATAGCTGCAGGGAGAGTTCAGGCTCTAGGGTTCCGTGTCTGTCAGTCTCCTCCATGCGGCTCCGAAAAACTGCTGCCACCATGTCACAGGAACCTAGAGCCTCTCTGCCTGAAGCCCCAGGGTTGCCCTTTTGTAAATCCCAAACCTGATGGATTTTTCTCTTCGAAATCCACCACCACTCATTGAGTTTTAAGCCTTTTCTTATCCAGAGCAGCGAGAAGCAGACAGGTTGTGTTAAAATATCACCAACACCCTTTCCTCTATCCCAGAGAAATTCAGATAGTGAGCCCAAGCAGGCACGTGACCATGGAGATTAGGGAAAACAGAAAAAAGCTTTATTTTTTAGTTCAAGCCCTTAAGTCTTAGCATGGAGGGACATCTAGTCTCTCCAGGTTCCCAACTTAGATTTACAAGAAATACATTCAGTCATAGTATGCAAATAAATCATAAAATTAATGCATGCTAGCTAGATAGTCCCTAAGCTAAGAAAAATAATAACTCACATTTCTGATATCCATGCAATCAGTTCATGTCCCAACCGGGATGGGCTAGCCCAGGCTCTCCTAGCTGGCCTAGCTCAGTCTCTGGAGATGGAATTCAGAGTTATTTTAAATGGAAATCTCCTCCTTAGACTTCAGATATCCTTTGGGGCTCTGATGTTACCAGGTCCATGAGGGAGGCCGGGTTCCCCTGACATCAGTTATCATGTCTAGTTATCTTGCTGGTCAAACCATGTGGCTCAAACATGGGTCCTAAGCATGTGTCTTAGAACAAAGGACTCAGAAAGTTAAAAATCTTTTGGTCAGATTTGATTGGTTCTGCCTTTCCAGGTTTGGATTGGCTCGTCAATCAGATTATGTGATGTCATGTTTAGGAAATGAGGTTTCCACCCCCTACCATACCTGTTGCTATGGAAACCAGGGAGTGGAATTTTCCAGTGCTGTGACCTGTAGGTTTTGAGATGAACTTTCCATGATGGGCTGGTCAGTCTATCATGAGAGACTCTATGACCTAAATTCAGTCTCATGCTTGCAGTAGCATCAAGATTTTCAGAATTCTTTGTTAGTGTACTTATAACACAACACCTCACACAAACACTGAGATACCTGAATGCAATGTGGTATGAAAACCCAGAACATCTTTTTATGTTTCCAAGTCAAATCTCAGCTTCATTACCATGCCAGTTTTCAAAGGGATTGGGTAAGGATCTTTATGCCAAGGATGCATGAAGAATTTAGATTTTGAAAATTTAGATGCAAAATGAACTAAAGTTGTAGATTTTCCTTGTTGTTGTTTTTTTTTTTTTTTTCTGAGATGTGAGGCCATGTTCTGGAATAATTTCTTTCTGACGTTTCGCCTGCATCAGAAAGAAACTATTCCAGAACATGGCCTCACAACCCATTTAAAAAAAAACAAAAAAACCAAGGAAAATCTATGGATGCCGGCCATGAAAGCCTTCAACTTCACATTGAACTACAGTTGTCCCTTCATATTCACTGGGGTTTGATTCCAGACCCCCCATGGATACCAAAATTCATGACTACGCAAGTTCCATTATATACAATGGCATAGCAAAATTGTGTCTGTTATATAAGATGGCAAAATCAAGGTTTGGTTTTTGGATTATTGTTTTTTTAACAGTATTTTGAATCCATGAATACTTAACTCTGTGAATACCAAATCCGAGAAACAACTGTAATACCCACCTCATAGTGCACCTTGGAGTACCAGATCTTGAATTTATGATCTATCTATCTTCTATTTATCATCTACCTAGCTATCTATCACTTATCTCCTTCCTGCCTTTTTAACATGCAGAGATAAAAGCACTGAAAACATAAAAAATAAAATTCAGCTATCAATAGAATGCAAAGCAATTTGCAAATATGCCAATTAAAAAGCAACAAATATGGACAATATAGCACATTATAAAAAGTCCTGCATCCATAAATAGTCAGTTACCAAAAGGCTATTGAAACAAACAATTATTCACCTGTCACTGGAAGGACACCATTGAGGGTGGCAATCTAGCCTCTCTGGGAAGCAGCCATAGAAAAGGGTCTCTTCCTGTGTTTCCACAAGAGGATTTCTGAGGGTGGTGGGACGGAAGCCTTTTCCCCACCCAAATATCTCAAAACCTGGTGGGCTGATATTGGAGAATGCAGTCCTTCAGATAGCCTGGACCTGAGCTATATAGAGCTTTACAAGTATGTTGTATTATAGTTCTTAGCAAAATATTCTTATGAAAACATGGATTTCAATACACTTTCTGAGAGAAAAATGCATATTTAAATGTGTGTTTTTCCATTATTTTTTTTAAAAAAAAGAATTTATGAATGTATTTCTTTACATAAATGTTTAAGGCCTCCAAAATGGTCCAGAACAATGGTTTTTTTAAAAAAAAAATTGTTACAAAAATGTGATAATGGAAGTGAGTTACAGGTAAAGTGGCATACTGAAAAACTAGACAGATCCATCCAACCCAATAATATAATGCAATTGTTCATTAATACTTTCTAACCTATTTTCAAAGGGAGAAGGAAGTAAGCAGTGATATAGTGTACTGTCACATATTAATGATCCTTCTTAAATACTTTATTTTGACAAGTTTATTTCTCTTCACAAACCACCATACATAGTGCCAGTTATTAAGCAGCCTTATGTCCTAAAACTGGATTTTTTTAAATTTCATATTACTATTTCACACATGCAAATTTCATTTGATATTGTTTTCTTGGATGGGGCTGGGTGCAGATCTGAGCTCAAATAAGTGTGTTTTTTGTTTTGTTTTGTTTTGTTTTTTGCTTTGTTTTGGTTTAGTTTGGATTTTTTTGAGGCCAAAACTATAGCTTACAGAACTACCCAACCAATATGGCCAGTGGCCACGCTGTCTAGGAAATTCTGGAAGCTGTAGTCCAAAAATCAACTTTTCAACGTTATGGTTCAGATGAACCCAGTATTATACTGAAAGAAAGTGTGAAGAGATCCCACACTGATCTTTACCACCTGTTATCATGTGCTGACCTTACATATCTAATATAAAGAATCAGGGCATAATAGAGATATTTCTCCACTGAGTTGAGAAATGAACAGTTTCATATGTTTGGAGCAAAAATATATTTTGTTTCTATAGTAGCTACATGGTCTGCTATTCAGAAGAGACAGAAGGTTAAATGTATTTCTTCATCACTTGCCCTAGGAATTATTTTTGTACTACTGTTTTGGCTACTAGCTGCCTCTTCTGGGATGATAGTACTGTTTTGGTTCATCCAGCTTGGTAGTTTTAAGAACTACTCCCTACCCCCACTTATTCCATTAAATATTCTGGCTACAATCCTGGTGACAGATTAGGCCTGGCAGGAAATGTTGTTGTTTTGCTTTTGTATTTACAACTGGCACAGAAAAAAAAAATATTTTTATCTAGGGATTCTTGCTGTAGCAAAATTTGAGACCTTTCTGGTTTAAGTCAATTACCCTTGGTTCAGTTTGCTGTGATTGTCTCTGAATTTCTCTGCAATGCGATTAATTTCATACTCGGAGCTGCATGAATTCCCTTTAGCTTTAGTTTCTTCTACCCAAGATCTCATTATCTCCTGGTTTCCAACTGCCTGGATTCATAACATTCTCTCTTCTTGCATGTACTTTACACATAAAAATGGAAGCATATCTTTTTATTGCTTTGATTTCAAGAGATTTAAAATGGGAATGTTTTTTTAAAAAGATGTAATAAATTGTCACTTGAACCAAGGGATTATTTGAGTGGAACTGAATGAGGTAGATACTACAGGATATGAACATTTTTATTTATTGAAAAAGGTGTTTATATTTGAAAGCAGAGAACTCTTAGGCCTCACTAAACTACAAACCCCAAAATTCCACAGGAGGCAGCCATAGCAGTTAAAGTGGAATAATAGCACTATAACAGTGTAGTGTGATTTGTGGGAAATGCTGACTCCAAGTGCAAACTAGGTTCAGTTGTTCCTGTGGCATTGCAAAGAACATGGCTTGCTGTTTGAGACAAAGGTAGTCCCACTTAACACAGTTGAAAATACAATTTTCCACCACAATTCATAGTCCAGTCAGGAAGCCCAGAGCTTCAGAAAGTAGCTGTGCAGGACTACAAATCCAAGATACTCTAGGCAATATGGAAATTGCGAGCTGTGTGTCTGGGGGTGGGGGCGGCAAAGCCAGAGAGAATGCTGATACCATATTTTACCAAGTGAAATCTGAAGAATCACTGCACTCTGACTAATGGAAGGGCTGGCCTGAGCCTGACTATAAAATACATGATTCTGGGGGCTGAAAGTATATCACTGGAATCAAAGAAGTGAAGTGGTGCCTCTAACAAAGCAGGCTAAGTATGGATAAATAAACACCACAGAAGAAGTGATGGCCTGAGCAATCTGTAATTCTGCAGCCATTTTCCCAAGAATAAGCCCCATCGAACTGAAGGAAACAACAAGGATGTTATTGTGGGACTCTACTACAGACCCCCAAGTCAGACAGAGGAATTGGATGATGCCTTTCTAGAACAGATGACCACAAACGCAGAAAGAAGAGATGTAGTAGTGATGGGTGACTTCAACTATCCTGATATTTGCTGGAAGTCTAACTCAACCAAAACTTCAAGGTCTAGCAAATTCCTTACTTGCCTGGAAGACAATTTCATGGTCCAAAAGGTGGAAAAGGCAACAAGGGGGGCAGCTATTTTAGATATGATCCTAACAAACAGGGATGACCTGGTTAATGGGGTGCAAGTGATGGGATCCTTAGGTGAGAGTGATCATGTTCTCCTGGAGTTTATTATACAATGGAAAGGAGAAGCCAGGCATAGTCAGGCATGCATTCTCGACTTTAGGAGAGATGATTTCAATAAACTCAGGGAAATACTGGGGGTGATCCCATGGTCAGGAATACTAAAAGAGAAGCAGAGTTCAAGACAGATTGGACTTTCTCAAAAGGGAGATACTGAAGGCCCAATTTCAAACAGTACCATTGAAGAAGAAAAATGGGAGGTGTCTCAAAAAACCAGGATGGATGACTAAAGAACTTTCAATGGAGCTAAGTTTTAAATGGAACATGTACAGGAAATGGAAAAAGGGGGAAATCACCAAAGAAGAATTCAAACAGATAGTGAACACGTATAGGAGTAAAGTCAGAAAAGCTAAAGTGCAGAATGAGCTCTGGATTGCTAAAGAGGTTAAGAACAATAAAAAGGGGGTTTTGGGGTATGTCCACAGCAAAAGGAGGAAGAAGGAAATGGTAGGGCCACTATGCGGAGAAGATGGCAAAATGCTAACAGGGGACAGAGAAAAGGCAGAATTACTCAACACCTTCTTTGCCTCAGTGTTTCCAGAAAAGGAAAAGGGTGACCAATCTGAGGATAAAGGAACAGAGGACGCAATAAGGGAAATCCAACAAAGAATAAGCAAAGAGGTAGTACAGGAATACCTTCTTAATCTAAATGAATTTAAATCTCCAGGACCAGATGAACTACATCCAAGAGTATTAAAAGAGCTGGCAAATGTAATCTCAGAGCCATTGGCAATAATCTTTGAGAACTCCTGGAGAACAGGAGAAGTCCCAGCAGACTGGAGGAGGGCAAATGTTGTCCCCATTTTCAAAGAGGGGAAAAAGGAGGATCCCAACCATTATCATCCAGTTAGTCTGACATCAATACCAGGGAAGATTCTAGAGCAGATCATTAAACAGAGAGTCTGTGAACATTTAGATGCCATAATCACAAAAAATCAACATGGGTTTCAGAGAAACAAGTCATGCCAGACTAATCTGATCTCTTTTTTATATATATAAAATTACCAGCTTGATAGATGAAGGGAACACTATGGATATCACATACCTTGATTTCAGTAAGGCCTTTGACAAGGTTCCCCATGATATTCTTGCAAGCAAGCTTGTTAAATGTGGGCTAGACAAGTTAACTGTTCAATGGATTTGTAATTGGTTGACCGGCCGAACCCAAAGGGTGCTCAGCAGTAGCTTGTCTTCGTCTTGGAATGATGTGACCAGTGCGGTGCCACAGGGTTCTGTCCTGGGCCCAGTGCTATTCAATATCTTTATCAATGACTTGGATGATGGAATTAGGGGCATACTTATCAAATTTGCAGATGACACCAAATTAGGAGGAGTAGCTAATACCCTAGAGGACAGGATCAAAATTCAAAATGACCTGGATAGACTGGAGAGCTGGGCCAAAGCTAACAAAATGAAATTCAATACAGAGAAATGTAAGGTACTGCACTTAGGGTGGAAAAATGAAATGCATAGATATAGGATGGGGGAAACATGGCTGAATGAGACTACATGCGAAAGGGATCTAGGAGTCCTCGTAGACCACAAGTTGAACACGAGTCAACAGTGTGATGCGGCAGCTAAAAAGGCCAATGCGATTTTGGGCTGCATCAATAGAAGTATAGTGTCTAGATCAAGGGAAGTAATAGTGCCACTCTATTCTGCCTTGGTCAGACCTCACCTGGAATACTGTGTCCAGTTCTGGGCACCACAATTCAGAAAGGATATTGACAAATTGGAGCGTGTCCAGAGAAGGGCGACTAAAATGGTGAAAGGTCTGGAAACGATGCTTTATGAGGAGAGACTTAGGGAGCTGGGTATGTTTAGCCTGGAGAAAAGACAGTTAAGGGGTGATATGATAGCCCTGTTTAAGTATTTGAAGGGGTGTCACGTTGAGGATGGGTCAGGCTTGTTTTCTGCTCCTCCAGAGACTGGAACACAGAGCAATGGATGCAAGCTCCAGGAACAGAGATTCCACCTCAACATTAGGAGGAACTTTTTGACAGTAAGAGCTGTTCGGCAGTGGAACACACTCCCTCGGAGCATGGTGAGGTCTCCTTCCTTGGAGGTCTTCAAACAGAGGCTGGATGGCCATCTGTCGGGGCTGCTTTGATCGTGATTTCCTGCATGGTAGGGGGTTGGATTGGATGGCCCTCATGGTCTCTTTCAACTCTACAATTCTATGAGTCTATGATTCTATGACATATACAGGAGTGCATCATTAAGCAGGACATATGGTTGCATGAATTGAAAATCAATAAGGATGGCTGCCAGTTGTATAGTATTAATATTTAACATTAATTTTTATATTTTTAGGTTGTAATTGTTATTGTTTAATGCACACTCAAGCCATTATTTTTAGACATTAATATTTTGTACCATCTCAAGATGACAATCACACCAGAACATTGACTTCTGGTCTGCCCAGGCTCATTTCCCTTGTGAAGGCTTAACATTTGAACAGTCTTTACTCTGATTCAGCTGAGGTCCTCTTTAATACTTTTGGAAACTGCAAGTTACTTACCCTACAGGAAATTCAGTTCTTTCTGAATTTTGTTTTGAACTACTCTCTGTGTTGTGTATTTGGGTTTCACACAGATATAGTCTATGTATTTTCTGTTGCTTCCTGAGGTAATATTGAGAATAAATAATGCACTTGGGCAGGGCTGACTTAACCAGTCTGCCAAATCAGCATTTGTGGGGGGGGGCACCCAGCCAAGGGCCCCACCTGTCCTAACTCTCCTCCTGCAAAAATCTCCTGCTGGCTTAAATAAAACAGCATCTCCCAAATAGAAAGTGAAACTGATTCTGGAGGGAGTTTGCTGTTCACTCGCCCCCTCCTGCCAGAATCATTGTCAAAAGGCCAGCCAGCCAGGTGTGTGGTAGAGGGTGCCTGTGAGAAGGGGGGTGAGATATCTCTTTCCTCTCTCTTCAGAAAGGGCTTCTTTCTTTCTTTCTTTCTCTCTCCCCTCTTTCTCTGCGTCTAGCCAGGGAAATAATGCCGTGGAAGCAGCAGATCCTCCCAAGATGAGCTTCAACTGCCATCTTGGAGATGGAAAGAGAAAGCTCGCTGTCACTGGCCACAAGAGGAACACTGCAGAAGCAGCAGGGACTCCTGAGATGAACGCCGAATGCCATTTTGGAAGCGGAGAGAGGAAGCACACTGCAGATGCAGCTAAAATGCCCTCTGTAAGGTCGCCATTTTGGCCACCCGGCCACCATTTTGAACCTCAGGGAAAGTGAAGCAAAGGGGCGGAGACCTAACATCATGTGACTCCCACAGTAAATATGAGAAGTCTATAGCAACAGCAGATAGAAATATTCATACAGAGGAAATTGGAGAAGGCAACATGTCATAAAATCCATTATTACATCGCTCAAAGGAATTTATTGCTTATTTAAAGCATATGTTTAAGGATGTTCCAGACATAAATGAAACAGTATAAATAACTAATATTTTAGGTTTTTTTACAGGCATTAAGGAGAATTCCCCAAGTGGTTCCAGGGAAGGTACTAGTCCACAGTACTCACCTAGGGAGAAAAAGGAATTGACTTCATTACTACAGAATATATCAGACATAGTGAAATGACACTGTAGCAAATGAATTACACAGTTTCAGAGTTATAATGTCTATCCTCAAGAGGATACTGGAGTACTTGATACATGAGGTAATGCAGAACTACAGTCTGAAATGCAGGGCAGCAATATCAGTTCAAAATACTCAAATACACCAAGGCAGATGACCTCTAACAATGGTATGCAGGATGCAAAATTAATTACACAGAATAATGGAAGTGCATATACAACAGGCATTCTCTGTCAGGAGCAATAAATGGAAATTAAAAGGAAATGTGAGGGTGATCCACATGCACACACAATAATGCAAAGAAAAGGACAATAGAGGTCCAAGAGTTTGAACAGATAACAGAAATGACAAGACCAAAAAAAGTGTTCTAAGCAGGTTAAGCATCTAGATGATATTACTGACTCAGCTGTGGAATTAGATTACACAGAGAGACAACACGATGAGGACGAGGAAATGGAAGTGGAACAACAGAGTTCTTTTGATGAGAAAGACAATAAGGAGGAATACACTAATAGATTGTTTCCAACAGATGCTTTCAAAAAGTTATTGAAAAGTGTTTTAAATACATTAGGATTAACATCTTCAGAAAGTGATTACCACCCTGAAGAGGATATAGGTAAAGACAGTAAGTTAGCATCAATTCTAAGGAGACAAGGACCTCAGCAGATGGGGATGTTTCTTTCTGGGGATGTTTAGAAACTCCATCGAAACAGTGGAAGGCTTTCTTAAAGTCAAAGAGATTCAAAGGGTACTCTCAGAAGTTGTATACATTCATTAACAAGGAGGTGGAGGTTCTAAAGGTTCCCCTAGTAGATGGTCCAGTAGCAGGACTCATTTCCAAAGCTCTTTTACCTCAGGAGATCTGCTGCTCCAGAGACTGGAACACGGAGCAATGGATGCAAGCTCCAGGTACAGAGATTCCACCTCAACATTAGGAGTAACTTTTTGACACTAAGAGCTGTTTGGCAGTGGAACACACTCCCTTGGAGCGTTGTGGGGTCTCCTTCCTTGGAGGTCTTCAAACAGAGGCTGGATGGCCATCTGTCGGGGATGCTTTGATTGTGATTTCCTGCATGGCAGGGGGTTGGACTGGATGGCCCTCGTGGTCTCTTCCAACTCTGCAATTCTATGATTCTATGATCCATCCCTCCCTCCCTCCTTTCTTTCTTTCTTTCTTTCTTTCTTTCTTTCTTTCTTTCTTTCTGACTTTCTCTCTCTCTCCTTCCTTCCTTCCTTCCTTACTTACTTACTTACTTAAACACACCAGTATCCCATTAGTGTTATGTGAGAGCCTTTGGGTAGAGCAGTGGTTCTTAACCTTTTCTTTACCAGGGACCACCTTTAAATATCTTTTGTTGTCCCAAGACTTAACTCAAGATTTAAAACCCTAATAACATTAACAATAATAGCTAATAATAATAACTAACAACAACAACAATACAATTACACCATCCATTAAACTTTCCCTCAGAGGCACTCTTGCTTCTCCCTGCAAGTTTGTGGCTGGAGTGGATTGAATAGCAATGTGCAGGCCATGCCAGCCAGCCTTTGCCTTGGTTCCTGTCACGTGGCTGCTCCACTGCAGGGAGGAGGTGGGCCAAGCAGCCTTCAAGCCTTTGTGGACCCCCTGTGAGGATATTGTGGACCCCAGAGAATGCTGGAAAAGGAACAATGCAACCAGAACTTGAGAAGGGTGCTGGCAGGGAGTTCTGGGAGATGTAATCCAAGAGTAACTTTCCCAGGCTCTGAATGCAACCTAGAATCATAGGGCTGGAAGGGACCCCAACAACTATCCCATCCAATCGGCTTCTGTCCTGCAGGAACACACCATCAAAGCCCTCATGACAGATGGCCATCCAGCCTCTGCTTTAAAACCTCCAAAGAAGAAGACTCCGCTACATGCCAAGGCAGTGTATTCCACTTCCAAACAGCTTTTCCTGTCAGGAGGTTCTTCCTAATATTCAGGTGGAATCTCTTTTCCTGTAGTTTGAACCCATTGCTCCATGTCCTAGTCTCTGGAGCAGCAGAAAAAAGGCTGCTCCATCCTCAGTATGGCATCCCTTCAAATATTTAAACATGGCTATCATGTCACCTCTCAACCTTCTCTTCTCCAGGCTAAGCATACCCAGCTCCCTAAGCTGCTCCTCATACGGCATCATGGCTTCCTGACCTCCCTCCATCCTTCTCAGTATTTTTCTTGAATTATTGTGCCCAGAACTGGAAACAGTATTCCAGGTGAGGTCTGACCAGAGCAGCATACAGTGGCAATATTACTTCCCTTGATCTAGGCACTATACTCCTATTAATGCAGCCTAGAATCGCATTGGCATTTTTTGCTGCTGCATCACACTGCTAACTCATGTTTAGCTTGCAGTCCACACTTTTCTTTTTTTGAGGAAACCTACACGATTACGTTAATTGCTAATTAACAAAAAATATTATGTTAGTGCCTATAATATAGTTTTTAAACTAAATTATTGGTGGCAAATTATGTAATACAGTAGGCCCCCCCTTATCCACTGGGGATTAGTTCTGTGTGGGCAAGGATTCTGAAAGCTGTGGATAATAGTGAACGTCATTGAAAATAATGGGACTTCTGGTTTAAAATACCATAGAGTTGCCTTGGAGGACCTAGAAAATGGCTAGGGAGGACACATTTTTCTAGGAAGACTCTATGGTAGGTGTGCTGCTTTGTATCCCCTGGCTAATGAATCTGTGGATATGGGGGTGCTACTGTAATCTGAACATCTTGTACTGTGAATAGGTTAGGTTGCATTGACCTGAGATAAACATATGGGGCCCCCAAAATAAAGCATTGCAGGGGCCCCAAAAATTCCTTAAACTGGACCTGCACTTGGGTGAAGTACTGAATACCATTGCAACAGAAAGTTATGCTTGCATTACATTGGGTCACTGCATTTAGCATCAACAATGGCAAAGAAGGGATTTCCACTTGCACAACTATGACTTCTGCATGTTATTACTGTGGTGTTACTAAGATCTGTGTCACCCCTCCCTCCAATGGTGTTACAGTTGTCCCTTCACATTTGCTGGTGTTTGGTTCCAGGACCCCCTGTGAATACCCAAATCCATGAATACTCTAGTCCCATTATATGGTATCCCTTATATAAGATGGCAAAATCAAGGTTTGCTTTTTGGATTATTATTTTTTTAAGAATATTTTCAAACTGTGAATACTTAAATCGATGAATGCCAAATCTGTGAATGTGGAGGGACAACTGTACCTAGTGCAGCCTGGCCTTTCCATGGCCACCTAGTGCCACCACTGTGTTATTATATATGGCTCTTATGCACTCTTCTTATATATTTTCACTGGTGTGTATTTGATGTATATCAGCTGTACCTTTTCTCTGTTGGTCTGTGTCCTGTCCACTTTTCTTTCTGCAGAGAGAAAAGAAGAGAAAAGAGAGAGAGAAAAGAAGTCACTCTGCTGTGTTCCAGCAGCCTTCCACAGCTTTGAGAGCTGTGTTGCCCAACTTTATTAGCAACCTAGTGGAAAGCAGTTTAGTCTCCAATTATCCATCATTTTTTGTTGTTTTAGGTGCCTTCAAGTTGATTCTAACTTATTGTGATCCTATCCTAGGGCTTTCTTGTCAAGATTTATTCAGAGTATGTTTTCCATACCCTTTCTCTAAGGCAGAGAGCGAGAGAGTGGCTTGCCAAAGATCACCCAGTGGGTTTCCAACAATAAGTGGGGATTTGAACCTTGGTCCCCTACAGACCTAGCCCAACATTCATACCACTGCACCATGCCAACTTTCTAGCAATGGTTTAACCCATGCGTAAGCTATTATTTACAAGCATTATTATGTTGTGTAAACTCAACAGACACTTAAATAACATCTTACAGCATGGATTTGTAGTTACCTAAGGGACATTGGCAGCTGTAAAAAACTCACATTAGAGCAGTATTTACTCTGGGGGTATATAAATATCTCAGTCTCAATTTCATTGTGTTTCTCCAAATCCTAGTTGCATTTTATTCCTGTCCTTGTTTAGAATCAGGTTGCAATAATTTTCTTTCTTCCTACTGTAAAAGGAACAAATTTAATACATTTTCCCTAATACAAACATTTGTTTGTGCAATTTACCTAGTTCGCACACTCTCCTCCATTGACTAAAATGTATTTCTCCATTTTCCCCCCCAATTAAGCACATTTCAGGTTTTCACATTTTAAAATATGTTCATTGTTCATGCACACTTTGGCCGGCATCCTGTATGGCTCAACATAGAATAATAGTTTTGCATGTGGAACTGCACTACAGCTGGCCATTCACTGCTCCCTAGACTTATTGTAGAGGAGCCACTCTGATCTGCACATCCATGGCCATGTTGTGTCTGGTGATGGGGCATTAGAGGAGCATCTGGCTATGGCCCTGCTGAGTTCTGCTGGGGTCCTCATTTTCTATTACATAGCCACATGTGTCTGGGATTCCACCACACTTCTCACCAGGCATGGTATGACCATAGAGGGTGGGCCTACAGCAGCTCTATGGTGAGGTGGTCAGTGCAGAAGGAGGAAGGAAATACCGACCTCCACATTGACCAAAAGAAGGACATATTGTATGTAGCCATAAAGCTGACCAACCAACATGATTCTAGTCTTTGTCATCAAAATGTCCAGTAAATCTTGCAAATGTGCAAATGGTCAAGGTGAGTTTCACACTTTCTCACCAGTCTCAGGAAGTTACTTTAATTGTTACATTCATTTAAAATGTGACTTTCATTAGAACTGTCAAGTCTGATGAACTGTCTTTTCAGCCTTAATTCTGATTTAGTTGAAGTTCAGTTTAGTGGTTTTGCACTTTTCTACCCTATAGGAAGTTCTCTTCATTATGACAACTTGGAAATTTTAGGGCATGTTTCACTCAGGGGTATCATGTCAGTGTGACTTCTGGTTATGCTGGTCATTGTACTGTTTATATGTTTGTGTAAAAAGGTATCCAATATGGGTTTTTGCAAGTGGTTGTATGTATAGCTATTTTACACTTTGTTCTTTTAATATATACCTCACCAACAAATGCTTAGCATATACTGGAGTAAACTTTTCAGTGTATTCTTCTATGGTTTGTCCATTAGTCTTTGTACTGCTTCAAGTTTTTTCAGTGTTACGCTTCATCAACCATTTCTGATTAAGCATAAGTGTCTGATCAAAGCCTTTACATCTATTACCTATTATTTATCCATCTCTGAAGGTGTGAGAACTTCACCTTCATCCTGCACTATTGCAGTGTCCTCAGAGGCCCTAATTCATACACATTGGACTTTTTCAGACAAGCTAATTATAGCGCTAGCAGCCTCGCAACGTGGCGAGGCTGCTAGTGCTACAATTAGCTTGTCCGAAAAAGTCCATTAAAGAAGTTTGGCTTTTTATGATGAATGGGTTAAAACATCTCTGAGGAAGCAAATCATGATGCATGCTGAGTTATCTTCTTAGTTAAGGTGAACATACTATAGAAGAAGGACTTATTATGCATAAAGAGACACCAAGCTGTCAAAGGATGAGGAACCTCAAGTGTCAGACTAATATTGCCAGATGCTTGGGGAGTGAGGTAGAGACTTCAGACACATACTAAGGCTGTGATAAATAATTTTCTCCATCACTTGCTCTTCAGGTGCCTCCTGATTATACTTTGTAAATTACTATTTTATCCACCAGGAAATGATGCCACATGATTTTTTTTCTCTGTGTACAGCTGGGAGAAGAAAGACTCTTTGGGAAAATCACATGATCAGCAGGCAGAGGGAATGAACAGCTGCAGTAAGGCCTTTGGTATACTTACTGAAATAAGCTAATCCACCCTCCCCATGGATGAGCTGCAGTTTACTCAAAGTCTCAGTCTTATACTCTCATATTAACTTGAATTCATCCATATTTTACCAAATCAGCATTGTAGCTTGACTACCCTAGCCCATATACTTTTTTAAAAGTACTTTTTTTATATTAGTTTTATTCAACTCCTGGCCTGTCAGGCTAAATGCCAAAATATGAGCGAAGATACCAAAAATAAGGCCCTTCAATTTGGACAGGCTTACATGCACATGCCTACAAATGAAGCACATTGATTTATATGTTTTCTGTGAGTTGTTTTTATGTCTGCTCCTGACAAGTAAAACACAGAGCTAGTGAAAGAACAATCTTGCCTGCCCATTTCCTAGCATCATTTTATTTCTCCCCTTTCCCTTTTCTGCCTATTTTTTTCTCTCTTTCTCAAAGTACAGCTAAGAGTAGGGATGTTAAAAAAATAAAATTCTCTTAGTCTCTCTTTCCCTGAATTTTTCTAAATATGGACATTCCTGTCACATCCTTTGTTCATATCGGGTTGCAAAATATTTTTCCTTATGTAGAAATTTGTACACATTTTCCACAATGTATGCACATTTTGTGCAGAAAAAATTCCAAACTGTGAAGATTCTTGTCAGTGTAGGATTCTTCTTGTCAGAGTTTTTCGACATGCAAAAACATGTTTTTCTACCATTTTGAGTATGTTTGAATGTTCTTTCAATCCCAATGTAGAGATCTCTGTTTCATAGGGTCATCATAAGTTGAAGACAATTTGACAGAAAACAACAAACAATATTGTTTATATTTTATTTCTTTGAAATAGAATCTAACACAAGCCTCACAAATATGTACATTTCAGGAGGAAGGTGCACATTGTTACACAATGCATCTTGGGAGGTATAAAATCTTAAAACCACTGAAATCCCTTGAATTTTTGAGCATGTGTTCACAAGAGAAGTAGTTGGTTGTGGTGTCCTTCCACCTCTTTTTCTGCTGCTCCAGTAAAACATCTCACTTTAGAACTGCTCATCAATAATAAACAGAAGTAGAAAGAAGTGGAAAGGTAAATCCTTTCTTTGTCTTGAAACCTTGACAGTTTTGTCCTAGAAACAAACAACTCACCCTTAGCTGGCAGACTATAAGGAAATGTCACTTCATCATCTTTAGAAGATTTAGACACCATCATATTTCTAGCCACTTATGTAAACCCCATTGTTCTCATTTATCACTCAGGATATGTGGAATGGATTTCAGCCTTAAATGTCAATTCTAACTAATCTCAGAGGTTAAATTCAACTATGATTTGCATCTGAAGATAAATGAGTGAGCATTCAAAGAATTGCACTACAGATATTGGAGTTTTATACTCCTATAATCTTCCTTCTAGCTCTGTTGAATATTTTTCTTTAACAACAATTAGAAAATGTACATAAAACTCCAATGCAGGCAAGATCCAAATTTCTAGTATATCAATCCAAAAACTCAGTTGGGTAGCTGTAAGCATTGCTATCCCAGTGTTGTTGTTGTTGTTGTTGTTGTTGTTTTTCCTTACAGTATGCTTCGCTCACAGTTCAGTTTGCAATAAGTGGATACACTATTAATTCATGATGGCATCTCAAAATCATAGGCTAATCCCTCCATCACCAAAGGCCATTATCCACATTGTACAGATCTTTAGCTGATTATGAGATGATGATTTTCTCAGAACTGCTGTAGGAGGGAAGCTTAGCATTTCAACTTCAACATTCTAGGCTAGAGAGTCCCCTCCTGCAAGGCCATTTTAAAAACAAACAAAAAGAAGCAAACAATCCCCCTCTAACCTAGAATGTTGGAGTTGAAACGCTAAGCTTCCCTCCTACAGCAGTTCTAACAAAATTGGACTTTCTAAATTCAGCAAATCCCCTAATGGCCTTTACGTATGATGTCCTAGTACTGGGAGCCAGAGACATACTGATGGCCCTAACTACCTCACCCTTCCAAGATCCCACAGGTCTGTTGACATTGGGGCCAGCCTGGTGGCTGCATCTACCACAATGCAGATTGCAGTGAAAAGTATATTATGCATCAAGCAATGCAAAGCTTCATCACTTGGGATGATTTTGAAGTAAGTTAATCACCTGCACTGTGGCCACATCGTAACACCAAAAATTAACTGAGGAGTTGGATAGCTCATCTGCCCATATCCTTACTATGACTAAAATGGGGGGGGGGGAGACTCAAGAAAGTTCAAATTGACAGCGACACCAGATTTGGTCCAGTCCAAAGGCCAAACTTGAGTGAACAACCACCCTCTAAAATAAACCCCAAGCCCCAAGGACCCCACAGTATCAAATAACACCTGAGCCCAGAAACTTACTTCTTCCCTCTAGAATGAGATTCCATTAAACCCATTTAAGACAATCCTGCCATACTTTTAGCTCTTCTCTAAAGCCATGTGTAAACCTTATCCTATGATGTGGCCTACTGACTCTGTGGGTGGCATCACAAAGTTGTCATTAAAAAGCTTAACCTTGTGCCACTACCTTACAAGCAAAAATCATAGTTCAAGCTCTTGAAACTCAATAAGTGTGGCTTTCTTACTATGTAGGGACTCTACTACTTTTCATAACATGTCCTGAATCTTCCTCTGCAACAACATATATATCTGATTGAGAGTGTAAAGCTCAATGCCCAAGAAAACTAGTTCCTGAGTGGGGCCCTCCGTTTTTTCATGGGCCAAAGGAACCAAATTCCCCCATGAGGTGCACTGTATTCTTCTAGCAGGAGTTATAAATGCCTCACCCGTACTTCCTGATGAAAAAAGAAGTTGTCTCAGTAATGGATGACCCCTCTGCATCCCAGCTTCAGTTTGACTGCCCACTCTAAAAGGGTGCTGAACTTCTCAAAAGCTTCACATGACACAGATCATTCCATAAGGAGGGCCCAGTCCATGTAAAACATACCATAAAATGAAAAGCCCAGCAGCTCAGAATCATCAGGATACACTGGTAAAAGGCAAAATGCTGACTTAATGTCCCATTTTGCCAATTCCTCACCCAACCTGTGCTTGCAAATCTCCCTGACTGCTAAATCAAATGACGCATACCACACAGCATACCGCCCAGAAGGAATGGAGTCATTAATTGTCTCTCCCGGGGTATGATAAATGGTGAATGATTTTATATTCACCTGGGAATTTCTTGAGTACTATCCCCAAAGGGGATATCCAGAGATTAGGAAGTAGGGGATAAGGGTAGGGGATCATGACTCTGCCTTCCACTACCTTTATCTGATTCATCTGTCTGACAATCTGCTCAAAACCAATCACTGAATTCAAATTTTGTGTTCTAAAGGGGAAATGATTCCCTTTGTAGGGGATCCTAAAACTGAGCTGGAATCCCTCCCATAAGTACTCTGCTGCCCCTTAGTCAGGTTGCTGAGGTAACAAGACTGAAAGCCTGCCAGGCCTAAGTGGAATGGACTCCCTTTGCAGGTTGAGAGGTATTACTATCCCCTTTTCTCCCACCTTCTGGCTCTTTGTTGCTGTCGAGTTGTCTGCATCCCTTGGGGCAAAAGGGAATAACTGGGGGTAATACAGGAGCATAACTGCCCTGCTGGACCACAGACCTTGGTCCTGGTGAAGGATGACCTAACTGGGGGTTAAACAAGGGGGAGGGGTGTAACAAGGAGACCACAGCTGTTTTCCCAGCCCCATCCTTCCTGCCCCTGGAACCCTGACCTGCTACTGCTCCCTGGCATATTGAACATACTAGGAACTGGCCTGGAAGGACTCCAGGGGCCCCAGGGCCAACTATAACCCCCACTGTGCCTGCTGTATTGTTGTGCAACTCACTGGTCACAGCAGGGGAAGCAGGGGTATCTTCTACATCCTCTAGTTCCACCACAGGGTCCATTACCACTTCCCTCTCTTTCTTTTGTCCAGATGGCCCAGCCATTTCCTGGTGAGTCTCCAGTATTTCTTCAGCTATTTAGTTCTAGGTACCCTGTACCCGTTTCACAACTTTCTTCAAGGTTTCTTTCTCCAGGGACTGAATCCATGCTAACACTGCTTCAGTAATATCAGTTCCCTCATCATCAAATAAAGATGAAATCTCTGGGAGTCAGTGCTTGGGTGGTACTTTCTTCAATGGGCCCTTACCCTTTGAACCCACTGGCCCCCTTTTGAGGCCATACTGTCCTGTCCCTACTAGTCCAAAAATCAAACTTTACAACTGAGCAAAATTTTCAGATATGATATATGTATTACATCGATGCATGTGTGTGTGTGTGTGTGTGTGTGTGTGTGTGTAACCCTTTCTTCTATGAACTGCTAAATCAATTTGCCGTTTGTGCAAATTGTCTGTCTCTCTGTGTGTGTATTGTCTTATATTTTTGTGTGTGAGTTTGTGTGTGTGCATGCATGCTGAATGAGTATGGTCTGTGTAGGATATATACTTCACAATCTGCATAATTCTACTACAATCTACTACTCTGTACTGCAGCAAATATGACTTATTTTATTTTATTTTACTTTACTGAGATATATGCAGATTACCTCACTGTATGTAGACAGTGCTTCACAAAGAAGCAATGAAGCATGAAAATGAAGCATAGAAAAACAGTTTGCAAGGTGTGTAACCAAGTCATAGCACAGTCCAGAGTACAGCCCAAGTACACCTCTTCCCTCCAGAAAATGGGCCATTTTGCAGAATATTAAATATCTTCCAAAAATTGTATGGTTTTGTGTATGTGTCTATCAACTGCCAGTTTCCCTCTCACAAAGCCCTAGAAGGCTATGCCTGGAGCATTTTGGGGATGCAAAATGTTGTCTAGTCTGTAATTATAGTTGCTGTCATGTATAGTGACAGAAATTCAACAACTTGTTGACTTGGAAGGAGAAAGAAGTGAAGCAGTTAGCTAATTTCGTTTCTCTCAGACAATAAATTTCAAAATGGCTCCTTCCAGTTTCATTTTCCAGAAGTGTAGTAGATAATTTCAGAAGGCCATTTTATTTTATTAGAGCTGTGCTTTCATTTAGTATTGATTTAACTGAATCTGAGGTGGGACTTCTGTTTCCAATAAGGGCTAAAATAATTCCTGGGTGAAAAGCCTTAGAATTTCATAATGCAGAGGAACGTTCTTGCTTCCTCCCATCTCTTTTAAAATCCTTTTCATTTGGTACTTGTCAGACTTGGTGGAGGGCAGAATGGATGCAGCCATTCTTCCCTTCTAGATAGCTATTGCGGTGTTATGTTGTTAACAACAGTAGGAGTATCACACCTGTTGTACATGCCACACTGGAAAAGAAAGTGGATAAACTTTTGAAAAAAGAAAAGGGATGGTGGATGAACTAAGGCAATTTCCCTCAATTAGTCACATATGATTGGGATGGAGACTTGGGAGCTATTGTTTTGGTCCATGTCAGGAAATCTGAAGCAAATTCAGAAGTTTTTACAGTGAAATGTCCATGGAATTTTGAGAGAACACATTATTTCAATTTGTGTGGAAGAATTTCCATGAAGAGTTTGCAGTTTTCCTGTTAACGTTCATTACTGAATTAAAAACAATTGGATTAGATGAGTAAGAGTGCTTTTCTCAGAAAAGTAATGGTCCTTCCTAATGTGTTAATAATAATGCTAGGTGAGCTGACACCTCTCTCCCACCTTTATAGCTTGTTCACTGAATTACAAATTCAATAATACAAACACAGGTGAACATTCTTTCTTTATATGGGGTTACATGGTGTCTTTAAATTTTTGAACATGTGGTTCATTTCATCAAACTGCATCTAGGGAATGTGGTGTATGTCATTCTCTGATTGGCTGCTATCACAGATGTTCTGTTTACAGTGATAGATTCAGAAAAGCTACTGGCATATGTACATCTACAGTATACGGCTGTTTCTTCATATGAGATTGATCGTTGCATGGTTTCAGATCATTCAAATGTTTTAACTGTTTACTTTAGTGAAGTATAATAAAAAGGCTGACATTTAAGTGTTAACACAAAGTCATTCCATGCACATCTGTATTGGCAATGGGACTTTTTTCATTTCTTTTGGAATGTGAAGGTTTACCACAGGGACAGGGAATGGGTGACCCTCCAGATTTTAGCTGATATCAACCCATGTCAGCATTCCAACATATGGAAGGCCACAAATTTTCCAACCATAGATCATAGCAACCAACACTTAAAACACACACAGACTCAAAGAAATTATGACTGCAATTAACAAATGAACAGGATATGATTATGGCAGCTAGACTTTTATACACACACACACACACACAAAAAGGAAAGACTCAGAAATACTGTGATGCAAAGCCCTCCCTCCTCTCTGTGCATTCACATCATCACAGAGAGGGGAATGAAAGCTTGTGTGTTTGTACAATCTGAGACACGCTCTCAGGGATTCCTCTAGTCTAGAAATCTCTTGGAACTATGTGTCTCTTCAGCATCTTGGACTGGATGGCCCTCATGGTCTCTTCCAACTCTTAAATTCTATGATTCTATGATCTTCTGCCACCACCCACTGAGTCTCTCCCCTTTCCACACAGTGCAACTGGAAACTGTGCAGGGGTTCTGATTAATTGGTGGAACTATCCATCCTGCTAAAGCATCACCAACCCCCTTCTCTATCCCAGAGAGGACCAAGGTAGCTAGCCCAAGCCAGGCAAGTGTACATGGTTTAGTAGGAAAAACAGAAAAAGATTTATTTGTAGTTCAAGCAATTAAACAGTTAGCATGGAGAGAAAGCCTTCCCTCCAGGTCCCAATTTAAAAGTTACATAGAATAACATTCAGTCAGAGGATTAAAATAAATCACAAATACTAACATACTTCTATCTAGACATATCTCTAAGCTATGAAGTTCCTAACTCACATTTTATGAAGTCCATGTTATCAGTCTCTGATGATGGAATTCAGAGTCATATCTGAAGTATGCTCCCCAGACTTCATGATCTCCCTTGTGGCTGTTCTTGATCACTCCTCAGCCATGTGTGAGGTCTGCTCCTCAGACCTTCTCAAGACCATGTGTCTCAGACAAAGGACTGCAGAAACTCAAAACTCCATTAGCCAAATTTGCTTTGCATTGCCAAATCTGATTGACTCTCCAGTCAGGTGATGTGATGTCATGTTTAGGAAATGAGGGTCCACTTTCTGTTTTACCTTTCACCTGGAAAACAGGGAATGGAAATTTACAGATGATGGGAAATGTAGTTTTTGCAGATGTGATCTGGCTCCATGATGGACTTGGAGTCACTCCATCATGACACATACCTTCAGAAGAAGAATGGTTATTAAAATTATATGAGATGTTTGAGATGGACAGGCTCATAATGATACTAAATGGAAAATCAACTGGAGAGATTAAGAAAGAATGGGAAAAAGTATTCCCCCTATGGGGAAAGAATGGGGTAAAATGGCTACAATTAGTGTGGAGAAAAGCTAGAAATTAAACTATTATATAAGTAAGAGAAAGGGAGAAAGGAATTGATAAACTCTGTAAATTGAAAGATAAACAAAATAAGAAAATAAATTTATAATTAATTAAATAACTATTCAAGTTCTATTGCACAGATTATATAGAACATTGCAAATGGAAGGTAGAAGAGCAAGAATACCAGAAGAGATGTAATGAAGGTATTATTGTTTTGAAGTAAACAATCAGGCTTTAATAGGATTAGGAAGTCATATAGTTTAGAATGGATTCTTGTATTTACTACCTATTGGAAGTACAGTTGTCCCTCCCCATTCGCGAACTTGACATTCGCGGTTTCGGTTATTCGCGGTTTTGGGAGGGCCCCCCCGGGCCCCCCCAAAACCGCGACACGGGGCCTCCAGAGGCCCCGTGAAAGACATAGAGGGAGCGGGGAGGCCCACGGAGGCATCCACGGGGCCCCCGGAGGCGCTCTGGAGGCCCCATGAAGGCCTGGGGACGGGGTGGGGAGGGCTGGGGAGGTGATCCTGGGGCTTCCGGAGACGCTCCGGAGGCCCCAGGAAGGCTTGGGGACGGGGTGGGGAGGGCTGCGGAGGCGATACTGGGGCCTCCGGAGTGTCTCCGGAGGCCCCAGGAAGGCTTGGGGATGGGGTGGGGAGGGCTGGGGAGGCGATCCTGGGGCCTCCGGAGCGTCTCCGGAGGCCCCAGAAAGGCCTGGGGACGGGGTGGGGAGGGCTGGGGAGGCGATCCTGGGGCCTCCGGAGACGCTCCGGAGGCCCCAGGAAGGCCTGGGGACGCGGTTGGGATGGGCTGGGGAGGCGATCCTGGGGCCTCCGGAGACGCTCCGGAGGCCCCAGGAAGGCCTGGGGACGCGGTGGGGAGGGCTGGGGAGGCGATCCTGGAGCCTCCGGAGACGCTCCGGACGCCCCAGGAAGGCCTGGGGAGGGCTGGGGAGGCGATCCTGGGGCCTCCGGAGTGTCTCCGGAGGCCCCAGGAAGGCTTGGGGACGGGGTGGGGAGGGCTGGGGAGGCGATCCTGGGGCCTCCGGAGCATCTCCGGAGGCCCCAGAAAGGCCTGGGGATGGGGTGGGGAGGGCTGGGGAGGCGATCCTGGGGCCTCTGGAGACGCTCCGGAGGCCCCAGGAAGGCCTGGGGACGGGGTGGGGAGGGCTGGGGAGGCGATCCTGGAGCCTCCGGAGACGCTTTGGAGGCCCCAGGAAGGCCTGGGGACGGGGTGGGGAGGGCTGGGGAGGCGATCCTGGGGCCTCTGGAGACACTCCGGAGGCCCCAGGAAGGCCTGGGGAGGGGTGAGGAGGCGATCCTGGGGCCTCCGGAGACGCTCCGGAGGCCCCAGGAAGGCTTGGGGACAGGGTGGGGAGGGCTGGGGAGGCGATCCTGGGGTCTCCAGAGCGTCTCCGGAGGCCCAAGAAAGGCCTGGGGACGGGGTGGGGAGGGCTGGTTAGGTGATCCTGGGGCCTCCGGATACGCTCCGGAGGCCCCAGGAAGGCCTGGGGACGCGGTGGGGAGGGCTGGGGAGGCGATCCTGGGGTCTCCGGAGATGCTCCGGAGGCCCCAGGAAGGCCTGGGGAGCGCTGGGGAGGCGATCCTGGGGCCTCCGGAGACGCTCCGGAGGCGCTAGGAAGGCTTGGGGACGGGGTGGGGAGGGCTGGGGAGGCGATCCTGGGGCCTCCGGAGACGCTCCGGAGGCCCCAGGAAGACTTGGGGACGGGGTGGGGAGGGCTGGGTAGGCGATCCTGGGGCCTCCGGAGACGCTCCGGAGGCCCCAGGAAGGCCTGGGGACGCAGTGGGGAGGGCTGGGGAGGAAATCCTGGGGCCTCCGGAGACGCTCCGGAGGCGCCAGGAAGGCTTGGGGACGGGGTGGGGAGGGCTGGGGAGGCGATCCTGGGGCCTCCGGAGCGTCTCCGGAGGCCCCAGAAAGGCCTGGGGACGGGGTGGGGAGGGCTGGGGAGGCGATCCTGGGGCCTCCGGAGACGCTCCGGAGGCCCCAGGAAGGCCTGGGGACGCGGTGGGGAGGGCTGGGGAGGCGATCCTGGGGCCTCCGGAGACGCTCCGGAGGCCCCAGGAAGGCCTCGGGACAAGGTGGGGAGGGCTGGGGAGGCGATCCTGGGGCCTCCGGAGACGCTCCGGAGGCCCCAGGAAGGCCTGGGGACGCGGTGGGGAGGGCTGGGGAGGCGATCCTGGGGCCTCCGGAGCATCTCCGGAGGCCCCAGGAAGGCCTGGGGACGCGGTGGGGAGGGCTGGGGAGGCGATCCTGGAGCCTCCGGAGACGCTCCGGACGCCCCAGGAAGGCCTGGGGAGGGCTGGGGAGACGATCCTGGGGCCTCCGGAGCGTCTCCGGAGGCCCCAGGAAGGCTTGGGGACGGGGTGGGGAGGGCTGGGGAGGCGATCCTGGGGCCTCCGGAGCGTCTCCGGAGGCCCCAGAAAGGCCTGGGGACGGGGTGGGGAGGGCTGGGGAGGCGATCCTGGGGCCTCCGGAGACGCTTTGGAGGCCCCAGGAAGGCCTGGGGAGGGCTGAGGAGGCGATCCTGGGGCCTCCGGAGACGCTCCGGAGGCCCCAGGAAGGCTTGGGGACAGGGTGGGGAGGGCTGGGGAGGCGATCCTGGGGTCTCCAGAGCGTCTCCGGAGGCCCCAGAAAGGCCTGGGGACGGGGTGGGGAGGGCTGGGGAGGCGATCCTGGGGCCTCCGGATACGCTCCGGAGGCCCCAGGAAGGCCTGGGGACGCGGTGGGGAGTGCTGGGGAGGCGATCCTGGGGTCTCCGGAGACGCTCCGGAGGCCCCAGGAAGGCCTGGGGAGGGCTGGGGAGGCGATCCTGGGGCCTCCGGAGATGCTCCGGAGGCGCCAGGAAGGCTTGGGGACGGGGTGGGGAGGGCTGGGGAGGCGATCCTGGGGCCTCCGGAGACGCTCCGGAGGCGCCAGGAATGCTTGGGGACGGGGTGGGGAGGGCTGGGTAGGCGATCCTGGGGCCTCCGGAGACGCTCCGGAGGCCCCAGGAAGGCCTGGGGACGCAGTGGGGAGGGCTGGGGAGGCAATCCTGGGGCCTCCGGAGACGCTCCGGAGGCGCCAGGAAGGCTTGGGGACGGGGTGGGGAGGGCTGGGGAGGCGATCCTGGGGCCTTCGGAGACGCTGTGGAGGCCCCAGGAAGGCCTGGGGAGGCGATCCTGGGGCCTCCGGACACGCTCCGGAGGCCCCAGGAAGGCCTGGGGACGGGGTGGGGAGGGCTGGGGAGGCGATCCTGGGGCCTCCGGAGACGCTCCGGAGGCCCCAGGATGGCTTGGGGACGGGGTGGGAAGGGCTGGGGAGGCGATCTTGGGGCCTCCAGAGACGCTCCGGAGGCCCCAGGAAGGCCTGGGGAGGGCTGGGGAGGCGATCCTGGGGCCTCCGGAGACGCTCCGGAGGCCCCAGGAAGGCCTGGGGACGTGGTGGGGAGGGCTGGGGAGGCAATCCTGGGGTCTCCGGAGACGCTCCGGAGGCCCCAGGAAGGCCTGGGGAGGGCTGGGGAGGCGATCCTGGGGCCTCCGGAGATGCTCCGGAGGCGCCAGGAAGGCTTGGGGACGGGGTGGGGAGGGCTGGGGAGGCGATCCTGGGGCCTCCGGAGACGCTCCGGAGGCCCCAGGAATGCTTGGGGATGGGGTGGGGAGGGCTGGGTAGGCGATCCTAGGGCCTCCGGAGACGCTCCGGAGGCCCCAGGAAGGCCTGGGGACGCAGTGGGGAGGGCTGGGGAGGCAATCCTGGGGCCTCCGGAGACGCTCCGGAGGCGCCAGGAAGGCTTGGGGACGGGGTGGGGAGGGCTGGGGAGGCGATCCTGGGGCCTTCGGAGACGCTGTGGATGCCCCAGGAAGGCCTGGGGAGGCGATCCTGGGGCCTCCGGAGACGCTCCGGAGGCCCCAGGAAGGCCTGGGGACGGGGTGGGGAGGGCTGGGGAGGCGATCCTGGGGCCTCCGGAGACGCTCCGGAGGCCCCAGGATGGCTTGGGGACGGGGTGGGAAGGGCTGGGGAGGCGATCTTGGGGCCTCCAGAGACGCTCCGGAGGCCCCAGGAAGGCCTGGGGAGGGCTGGGGAGGCGATCCTGGGGCCTCCGGAGACGCTCCGGAGGCCCCAGGAAGGCCTGGGGACGCGGTGGGGAGGGCTGGGGAGGCAATCCTGGGGTCTCCGGAGACGCTCCGGAGGCCCCAGGAAGGCCTGACGAGGGCAGGGGAGGCGATCATGGTGCCTCCAGAGATGCTCCGGAGGCGCCAGGAAGGCTTGGGGACGGGGTGGGGAGGGCTAGGGAGGCGATCCTGGGGCCTCCGGAGACGCTCCGGAGGCTCCAGGAAGGCCTGGGGAGGCGATCCTGGGGCCTCCGGAGACGCTCCGGAGGCCCCAGGATGGCTTGGGGACGGGGTGGGAAGGGCTGGGGAGGCGATCTTGGGGCCTCCAGAGACGCTCCGGAGGCCCCAGGAAGGCCTGGGGAGGGCTGGGGAGGCGATCCTGGGGCCTCCGGAGACGCTCCGGAGGCCCCAGGAAGGCCTGGGGACGCGGTGGGGAGGGCTGGGGAGGCAATCCTGGGGTCTCCGGAGACGCTCCGGAGGCCCCAGGAAGGCCTGACGAGGGCAGGGGAGGCGATCATGGTGCCTCCAGAGATGCTCCGGAGGCGCCAGGAAGGCTTGGGGACGGGGTGGGGAGGGCTAGGGAGGCGATCCTGGGGCCTCCGGAGACGCTCCGGAGGCTCCAGGAAGGCCTGGGGAGGCGATCCTGGGGCCTCCGGAGACGCTCCGGAGGCCCCACGAAGGCCTGGGGACGGGGTGGGGAGGGCTGGGGAGGTGATCCTGGGGCCTCCGGAGCACCTCCGGAGGCCCCAGAAAGGCCTGGTGACGGGGTGGGGAGGGCTGGGGAGGCGATCCTGGGGCCTCCGGAGATGCTGCGGAGGCCCCAGGACGGCCTGGGGATGCGGTGGAGAGGGCTGGGGAGGCGATCCTGGAGCCTCCGGAGACGCTCCGGAGGCCCCAGGAAGGCCTGGGGAGGGCTGGGGAGGCGATCCTGGGGCCTCGGAAACGCTCCGGAGGCCCCAGGAAGGCTTGGGGACGGGGTGGGGAGGGCTGAGGAGGCGATCCTGGGGCCTCCGGAGACGCTCCGGAGGCCCCAGGAAGGCCTGGGGACGGGGTGGGGAGGGCTGGGGAGGCGATCCTGGGGCCTCGGGAGACGCTCCGGAGGCCCCAGGAAGGCCTGGGGACTTGGTGGGGAGGGCTGGGGAGGCGATCCTGGGGCCTCCGGAGACGCTCCGCAGGCCCCAGGAAGGCCTGGGGACGGGGTGGGGAGGGCTGGGTAGGCGAACCTGGGGCCTCCCAGACGCTCCGGAGGCCCCAGGAAGGCCTGGGGACGCGGTGGGGAGGGCTGGGGAGGCGATCCTGGAGCCTCCGGAGACGCTCCGGAGGCCCCAGGAAGGCCTGGAGACGCGGTGGGGAGGGCTGGGGAGGCGATCCTGGGGCCTCCGGAGCATCTCCGGAGGCCCCATAAAGGCCTGGGGACTGGGTGGGGAGGGCTGGGGAGGCGATCCTGGGGCCTCCGGAGACGCTCCGGAGGCCCCAGGAAGGCCTGGGGACGCGGTGGGGAGGGCTGGGGAGGCGATCCTGGAGCCTCCGGAGACGCTCCGGAGGGGCCAGGAAGGCTTGGGGACGGGGTGGGGAGGGCTGGGGAGGCGATCCTGGGGCCTCCGGAGACGCTCCGGAGGCCCCAGGAAGGCCTGGGGAGGGCTGGGGAGGCGATCCTGGGGCCTCCGGAGACGCTCCGGAGGCCCCAGGAAGGCCTGGGGACGCGGTGGGGAGGGCTGGGGAGGCAATCCTGGGGTCTCCGGAGACGCTCCGGAGGCCCCAGGAAGGCCTGACGAGGGCAGGGGAGGCGATCATGGTGCCTCCAGAGATGCTCCGGAGGCGCCAGGAAGGCTTGGGGACGGGGTGGGGAGGGCTGGGGAGGCGATCCTGGGGCCTCCGGAGACGCTCCGGAGGCTCCAGGAAGGCCTGGGGAGGCGATCCTGGGGCCTCCGGAGACGCTCCGGAGGCCCCAGGAAGGCCTGGGGACGGGGTGGGGAGGGCTGGGGAGGTGATCCTGGGGCCTCCGGAGCACCTCCGGAGGCCCCAGAAAGGCCTGGTGACGGGGTGGGGAGGGCTGGGGAGGCGATCCTGGGGCCTCCGGAGATGCTGCGGAGGCCCCAGGACGGCCTGGGGATGCGGTGGAGAGGGCTGGGGAGGCGATCCTGGAGCCTCCGGAGACGCTCCGGAGGCCCCAGGAAGGCCTGGGGAGGGCTGGGGAGGCGATCCTGGGGCCTCCGGAGACGCTCCGGAGGCCCCAGGAAGGCCTGGGGACTTGGTGGGGAGGGCTGGGGAGGCGATCCTGGGGCCTCCGGAGACGCTCCGCAGGCCCCAGGAAGGCCTGGGGACGGGGTGGGGAGGGCTGGGTAGGCGAACCTGGGGCCTCCGGAGACGCTCCGGAGGCCCCAGGAAGGCCTGGGGACGGGGTGGGGAGGGCTGGGGAGGCGATCCTGGGGCCTCCGGAGACGCTCCGGAGGCCCCAGGAAGGCCTGGGGACTTGGTGGGGAGGGCTGGGGAGGCGATCCTGGGGCCTCCGGAGACGCTCCGCAGGCCCCAGGAAGGCCTGGGGACGGGGTGGGGAGGGCTGAGTAGGCGAACCTGGGGCCTCCGGAGACGCTCCGGAGGCCCCAGGAAGGCCTGGGGACGCGGTGGGGAGGGCTGGGGAGGCGATCCTGGAGCCTCCGGAGACGCTCCGGAGGCCCCAGGAAGGCCTGGAGACGCGGTGGGGAGGGCTGGGGAGGCGATCCTGGGGCCTCCGGAGCATCTCCGGAGGCCCCATAAAGGCCTGGGGACTGGGTGGGGAGGGCTGGGGAGGCGATCCTGGGGCCTCCGGAGACGCTCCGGAGGCCCCAGGAAGGCCTGGGGACGCGGTGGGGAGGGCTGGGGAGGCGATCCTGGAGCCTCCGGAGACGCTCCGGAGGGGCCAGGAAGGCTTGGGGACGGGGTGGGGAGGGCTGGGGAGGCGATCCTGGGGCCTCCGGAGACGCTCCGGAGGCCCCAGGAAGGCTTGGGGACGGGGTGGGGAGGGCTGGGTAGGCGATCCTGGGGCCTCCGGAGACGCTCCGGAGGCCCCAGGAAGGCCTGGGGACGCGGTGGGGAGGGCTGGGGAGGCAATCCTGGGGCCTCCGGAGACGCTCCGGAGGCGCCAGGAAGGCTTGGGGACGGGGTGGTGAGGGCTGGGGAGGCGATCCTGGGGCCTCCGGAGCGTCTCCGGAGGCCTCAGAAAGGCCTGGGTACGCGGTGGGGAGGGCTGGGGAGGAGATCCTGGGGTCTCCGGAGATGCTCCGGAGGCCCCAGGAAGGCCTGGGGAGGGCTGGGGAGGCGATCCTGGGGCCTCCGGAGACGATCCAGAGGCCCCAGGAAGGCCTGGGGACGCGGTGGGGAGGGCTGGGGAGGCAATCCTGGGGTCTCCGGAGACGCTCCGGAGGCCCCAGGAAGGCCTGACGAGGGCAGGGGAGGCGATCATGGTGCCTCCAGAGATGCTGCGGAGGCGCCAGGAAGGCTTGGGGACGGCGTGGGGAGGGCTGGGGAGGCGATCCTGGGGCCTCCGGAGACGCTCCGGAGGCTCCAGGAAGGCCTGGGGAGGCGATCCTGGGGCCTCCGGAGACGCTCCGGAGGCCCCAGGAAGGCCTGGGGACGGGGTGGGGAGGGCTGGGGAGGCGATCCTGGGGCCTCCGGAGATGCTGCGGAGGCCCCAGAAAGGCCTGGGGACGGGGTGGGGAGGGCTGGGGAGGCGATCCTGGGGCCTCCGGAGACGCTCCGGAGGCCCCAGGAAGGCCTGGGGACGGGGTGGGGAGGGCTGGGGAGGCGATCCTGGGGCCTCCGGAGACGCTCCGGAGGCCCCAGGAAGGCCTGGGGACGGGGTGGGGAGGGCTGGGGAGGCGATCCTGGGGCCTCCGGAGACGCTCCGGAGGCCCCAGGATGGCTTGGGGACGGGGAGGAAGGGCTGGGGAGGCGATCCTGGGGCCTCCAGAGACGCTCCGGAGGCCCCAGGAAGGCCTGGGGAGGGCTGGGGAGGCGATCCTGGGGCCTCCGGAGACGATCCAGAGGCCCCAGGAAGGCCTGGGGACGCGGTGGGGAGGGCTGGGGAGGCGATCCTGGAGCCTCCGGAGACGCTCCGGAGGCCCCAGGAAGGCCTGGGGAGGGCTGGGGAGGCGATCCTGGGGCCTCCGGAGACGCTCCGGAGGCCCCAGGAAGGCTTGGGGACGGGGTGGGGAGGGCTGAGGAGGCGATCCTGGGGCCTCCGGAGACGCTCCGGAGGCCCCAGGAAGGCCTGGGGACGGGGTGGGGAGGGCTGGGGAGGCGATCCTGGGGCCTCCGGAGACGCTCCGGAGGCCCCAGGAAGGCCTGGGGACTTGGTGGGGAGGGCTGGGGAGGCGATCCTGGGGCCTCCGGAGACGCTCCGGAGGCCCCAGGAAGGCCTGGGGACGCGGTGGGGAGGGCTGGGGAGGCGATCCTGGAGCCTCCGGAGACACTCCGGAGGCCCCAGGAAGGCCTGGGGACGCGGTGGGGAGGGCTGGGGAGGCGATCTTGGGGCCTCCGGAGCATCTCCGGAGGCCCCATAAAGGCCTGGGGACTGGGTGGGGAGGGCTGGGGAGGCGATCCTGGAGCCTCCGGAGACGCTCCGGACGCCCGAGGAAGGCCTGGGGAGGGCTGGGGAGGCGATCATGCGGCCTCCGGAGACGCTCCGGAGGGGCCAGGAAGGCTTGGGGACGGGGTGGGGAGGGCTGGGGAGGCGATCCTGGGGCCTCCGGAGACGCTCCGGAGGCCCCAGGAAGGCTTGGGGACGGGGTGGGGAGGGCTGGGTAGGCGATCCTGGGGCCTCCGGAGACGCTCCGGAGGCCCCAGGAAGGCCTGGGGACGCGGTGGGGAGGGCTGGGGAGGCAATCCTGGGGCCTCCGGAGACGCTCCGTAGGCGCCAGGAAGGCTTGGGGACGGGGTGGTGAGGGCTGGGGAGGCGATCCTGGGGCCTCCGGAGTGTCTCCGGAGGCCTCAGAAAGGCCTGGGGACGCGGTGGGGAGGGCTGGGGAGGCAATCCTGGGGTCTCCGGAGATGCTCCGGAGGCCCCAGGAAGGCCTGGGGAGGGCTGGGTAGGCGATCCTGGGGCCTCCGGAGACGCTCCGGAGGCGCCAGGAAGGCTTGGGGACGGGGTGGGGAGGGCTGGGTAGGCGATCCTGGGGCCTCCGGAGACGCTCCGGAGGCTCCAGGAAGGCCTGGGGACGCGGTGGGGAGGGCTGGGTAGGCGATCCTGGAGCCTCCGGAGACACTCCGGAGGCCCCAGGAAGGCCTGGGGACGCGGTGGGGAGGGCTGGGGAGGCGATCTTGGGGCCTCTGGAGCATCTCCGGAGGCCCCATAAAGGCCTGGGGACTGGGTGGGGAGGGCTGGGGAGGCGATCCTGGGGCCTCCGGAGATGCGCCGGAGGCGCCAGGAAGGCTTGGGGACGGGGTGGGGAGGGCTGGGGAGGCGATCCTGGGGCCTTCGGAGACGCTCTGGAGGCCCCAGGAAGGCCTGGGGAGGCGATCCTGGGGCCTCCGGAGACGCTCCGGAGGCCCCAGGAAGGCCTGGGGACGGGGTGGGGAGGGCTGGGGAGGCGATCCTGGGGCCGCCGGAGACGCTGCGGAGGCCCGAGGATGGCTTGGGGACGGGGTGGGAAGGGCTGGGGAGGCGATCCTGGGGCCTCCGGAGATGCTCCGGAGGCCCCAGGAAGGCCTGGGGAGGGCTGGGGAGGCGATCCTGGGGCCTCCGGAGATGCTCCAGAGGCCCCAGGAAGGCCTGGGGACGCGGTGGGGAGGGCTGGGGAGGCGATCCTGGGGTCTCCGGAGACGCTCCGGAGGCCCCAGGAAGGCCTGGGGAGGGCTGGGGAGGCGATCCTGGTGCCTCCGGAGATGCTCCGGAGGCGCCAGGAAGGCTTGGGGACGGGGTGGGGAGGGCTGGGGAGGCGATCCTGGGGTCTCCGGAGACGCTCCGGAGGCCCCAGGAAGGCCTGGGGAGGGCTGGGGAGGCGATCCTGGGGTCTCCGGAGACGCTCCGGAGGCCCCAGGAAGGCCTGGGGAGGGCTGGGGAGACGATCCTGGGGCCTCCGGATACGCTCCGGAGGCCCCAGGAAGGCCTGGGGAGGTGATCCTGGGGTCGGGGTGGGGAGGGCTGGGGAGGCGATCCTGGGGCCTCCGGAGCGTCTCCGGAGGCCCCAGAAAGGCCTGGGGACGGGGTGGTGAGGGCTGGGGAGGCGATCCTGGGGCCTCCGGAGACGCTCCGGAGGCCCCAGGAAGGCCTGGGGACTTGGTGGGGAGGGCTGGGGAGGCGATCCTGGGGCCTCCGGAGACGCTCCGGAGGCCCCAGGAAGGCCTGGGGAGGGCTGGGGAGGCGATCCTGGGGCCTCCGGAGACGCTCCGGAGGCCCCAGGAAGGCTTGGGGACGGGGTGGGGAGGGCTGAGGAGGCGATCCTGGGGCCTCCGGAGACGCTCCGGAGGCCCCAGGAAGGCCTGGGGACGGGGTGGGGAGGGCTGGGGAGGCGATCCTGGGGCCTCCGGAGACGCTCCGGAGGCCCCAGGAAGGCCTGGGGACTTGGTGGGGAGGGCTGGGGAGGCGATCCTGGGGCCTCCGGAGACGCTCCGGAGGCCCCAGGAAGGCCTGGGGACGCGGTGGGGAGGGCTGGGGAGGCGATCCTGGAGCCTCCGGAGACACTCCGGAGGCCCCAGGAAGGCCTGGGGACGCGGTGGGGAGGGCTGGGGAGGCGATCTTGGGGCCTCCGGAGCATCTCCGGAGGCCCCATAAAGGCCTGGGGACTGGGTGGGGAGGGCTGGGGAGGCGATCCTGGAGCCTCCGGAGACGCTCCGGACGCCCGAGGAAGGCCTGGGGAGGGCTGGGGAGGCGATCATGCGGCCTCCGGAGACGCTCCGGAGGGGCCAGGAAGGCTTGGGGACGGGGTGGGGAGGGCTGGGGAGGCGATCCTGGGGCCTCCGGAGACGCTCCGGAGGCCCCAGGAAGGCTTGGGGACGGGGTGGGGAGGGCTGGGTAGGCGATCCTGGGGCCTCCGGAGACGCTCCGGAGGCCCCAGGAAGGCCTGGGGACGCGGTGGGGAGGGCTGGGGAGGCAATCCTGGGGCCTCCGGAGACGCTCCGTAGGCGCCAGGAAGGCTTGGGGACGGGGTGGTGAGGGCTGGGGAGGCGATCCTGGGGCCTCCGGAGTGTCTCCGGAGGCCTCAGAAAGGCCTGGGGACGCGGTGGGGAGGGCTGGGGAGGCAATCCTGGGGTCTCCGGAGATGCTCCGGAGGCCCCAGGAAGGCCTGGGGAGGGCTGGGTAGGCGATCCTGGGGCCTCCGGAGACGCTCCGGAGGCGCCAGGAAGGCTTGGGGACGGGGTGGGGAGGGCTGGGTAGGCGATCCTGGGGCCTCCGGAGACGCTCCGGAGGCTCCAGGAAGGCCTGGGGACGCGGTGGGGAGGGCTGGGTAGGCGATCCTGGAGCCTCCGGAGACACTCCGGAGGCCCCAGGAAGGCCTGGGGACGCGGTGGGGAGGGCTGGGGAGGCGATCTTGGGGCCTCTGGAGCATCTCCGGAGGCCCCATAAAGGCCTGGGGACTGGGTGGGGAGGGCTGGGGAGGCGATCCTGGGGCCTCCGGAGATGCGCCGGAGGCGCCAGGAAGGCTTGGGGACGGGGTGGGGAGGGCTGGGGAGGCGATCCTGGGGCCTTCGGAGACGCTCTGGAGGCCCCAGGAAGGCCTGGGGAGGCGATCCTGGGGCCTCCGGAGACGCTCCGGAGGCCCCAGGAAGGCCTGGGGACGGGGTGGGGAGGGCTGGGGAGGCGATCCTGGGGCCGCCGGAGACGCTGCGGAGGCCCGAGGATGGCTTGGGGACGGGGTGGGAAGGGCTGGGGAGGCGATCCTGGGGCCTCCGGAGATGCTCCGGAGGCCCCAGGAAGGCCTGGGGAGGGCTGGGGAGGCGATCCTGGGGCCTCCGGAGATGCTCCAGAGGCCCCAGGAAGGCCTGGGGACGCGGTGGGGAGGGCTGGGGAGGCGATCCTGGGGTCTCCGGAGACGCTCCGGAGGCCCCAGGAAGGCCTGGGGAGGGCTGGGGAGGCGATCCTGGTGCCTCCGGAGATGCTCCGGAGGCGCCAGGAAGGCTTGGGGACGGGGTGGGGAGGGCTGGGGAGGCGATCCTGGGGTCTCCGGAGACGCTCCGGAGGCCCCAGGAAGGCCTGGGGAGGGCTGGGGAGGCGATCCTGGGGTCTCCGGAGACGCTCCGGAGGCCCCAGGAAGGCCTGGGGAGGGCTGGGGAGACGATCCTGGGGCCTCCGGATACGCTCCGGAGGCCCCAGGAAGGCCTGGGGAGGTGATCCTGGGGTCGGGGTGGGGAGGGCTGGGGAGGCGATCCTGGGGCCTCCGGAGCGTCTCCGGAGGCCCCAGAAAGGCCTGGGGACGGGGTGGTGAGGGCTGGGGAGGCGATCCTGGGGCCTCTGGAGACGCTCCGGAGGCCCCAGGAAGGCCTGGGGAGGGCTGGGGAGGCGATCCTGGGGCCTCCGGATACGCTCCGGAGGCCCCAGGAAGGCCTGGGGACACGGTGTGGAGGGCTGGGGAGGCGATCCTGCGGCCTCCGGAGACACTCCGGAGGGCCCAGGAAGGCCTGGGGAGGGCTGGGGAGGCGATCCTGGGGCCTCCGGAGACGCTCCGGAGGCCCCAGGAAGGCCTGGGGACGGGGTGGGGAGGGTTGGGGAGGCGATCCTGGGGCCTCTGGAGACGCTCCGGAGGCCCCAGGAAGGCCTGGGGAGGGCTGGGGAGGCGATCCTGGGGCCTCCGGAGACACGAAGGCCTGGGGAGGGAGGGAGGAAGGGCCGGGGAGACCTCTGTGAGGCCTAGCACGGCCCCGCAAAGGCCTGGGGAGGGAGGGAGGGCCGGGGAGGCCTCTGCGGGGCCTCGGAAGGCCCCGCGAAGGCCTGGGGAGGGAGGGAGGGAGGGCCGGGGAGACCTTCAGGGGCCTAGGAAGGCCCCGCGAAGGCCTGGGGAGGGAGGGGGGAGGGGTGTCGCTATTCGCGGTTTTTTCACATTCGCGGGGGTCCGCGGAACGGAACCCCCGCGAATGTGAAGGGACGACTTTACATTTTGTGTTTCTTATTTTATTTTATTATTATTTTCCCTTATAGGTCTTGTTCTTTTATTTACGATTCAGAAGACAAGGAAAATGTAAACATGGGATGATATATGGCTTTTCTCTTTGTTTTGTAATACTTGATTTTTTTCCTGTTATTCTATTTTCCTGTTAAATGAAACATTGAAATAAAAAAAAAAATGAACAGGAAAGACGGACAGCAGGTTCCACTATACTACTCAAGAAGGGAAAATATTGGCAAATGACTCTGAGCTCAGATGACAGTCAACAACCAGCCAAACCACAGCTCCTTCAGCATTCTGCTACTAACAGATGAATATAACAAATGAATGAACAGATTTAGAAGATTATTTGGCTATATAACGTACAGTGAGTTTACACAATCCCTCCCCTAGTAGCACTTTTGACTGGATACTGCTGGGGATGTTCTTGCTCCAGATTTCACATTAGAGTGGTCACTCTGTGAAGCCCCCTTCTTCCCATCACATCAACTTGGCATTTTTCTTGTATAGTTATGTTGGAAACACACTGTCACTATCTGCTTATTTGGTTAATTTCTGAATCTCCAAATTGACCTGATTCACTTTTGTCTACTTGTATGCTGTCCCCTCTCCATTGATGCCCCCTTGTCATGGGAGAGAGGCTTGCGTACCCTAATGATGTTTTGAGCTTTGCTGGCAGTGGCATAATAGCCACCGGTAGGGTCTCCCATGCTAGACAGGTCAAAACCAAAGTGTCTGACAAAGAGCGTCAAAGGGCAGGATGGGCTCTCTAGCCTATGGCAACCGTCCTAGGAGAAGGAAAACTCTAATCCCAAACCTGGGCAGATGGTGCTAGTCCAACCCTGTAAGGTCAACCATCTAAGAGAAGGAAACTCTAATCAAACCTATGACCTGAGGACCTCACTGCTACTGTTCATGCTTGCAAGGCCAGCAGATGAACCTTTGGTTTAAAGGGTGATGCCAGTTCTGTGCACGCTGTGCTCCACCAGAAAAATCCATTCCACAGGCTCGAAGGACAAATCCAATTCCAAAAAAGCCCTGTAGTGATAGGCAAGGGACAAAATGGCAGGTGTAAAGATGCACTGGAAGCCACAGACCCAACCATGCATGCAGGTGGTTCAGGACTTTGGTTGCTCGAGGCTGACCCGGGAGATGACAGTCTTGTTCGGCAGCATCCTGAATGCCCACGCAGCCTTTTTTAAGGAAAGCACTGCTTGCTCCATATGGAGAGGGGCACAGAAAAAGTGGCCTAATGAAAGCTCATCCCCAATTACCTGGTTGGCTAGCAGCGGCCAACGGGAATCTTCTGTTGTGGTCAAACCAAGGCAAAGAAACAAAGGCACACACTAAGGCTCCAAAGGTGTGAATAAACTGATGCTTGCATGCTGGAACATCAGAACCATGTGAGACTCTGCAGATAGTGGATGGCCTGAGAGTCATTCTGCCCATGAACTATGATGGCTTAATATTGACATCGCTGCTCTTAGTGAAATTTGTCTTCACAAGGAAGGCAGCCTTAAAGAACACGGCACCGGCTACACACTTTACTGGTCTGGCATACCCAAAACCGAAAAACATCTTTCAGGAGTAGGCTTTATGATTAAAAACTCCATTGCCTCCAAACTTGAAACCTTGCCAACAGGACACTCTGATCACATTATTTCCTTACGCGTCCCACATGTTGTTCTCTTTAGTATATATGTCCCAACTATGCAAGCTGACCATGTAGAGAAAGACAAAGTCTACAGAGACCTATGCCACCTCATACAAAAAGTCCCTGTAGAAGATAAAATTATTATCCTTGGTGACTTCAATGCCAGAGTAGGAAAGAACTCCAAAGCCTGGAAAGGTGTCTTAGGAAAGCATGGCATTGTAAATTGTAATGATATTGGACACCTCCTGCTAGAGTTCTGTGCAGAACAACAGCTGACTATTACAAACACTATCTTTCAGCAGAAAGATAGCTTGAAGACAACCTGGATGCATCCCAGATCCAAGCATTGGCACCTCATTGAATATGTTCTAGTCTGCCAGAGAAACATCCATGATGTCCGTAATACTCGAGTGATGCCCAGTGCAGAATGCCAGACAGATCATCGCCTCATAAGATGTAAACTAAACCTTCATCTTAAAAGTTCAAACTTAAGAGGGGTGGCATCTTAAAGCAGAGACTACAAGTCAACAATTGGAGCTACCACGAGAGACAAATTCCAGGCAAACCTGCAAACAAAACTTGAAGACCATACTTCAGATTCTTCTCTTACAGTGCTTTGGCAGCATATCAAAAACAGTATCCTCCAGTCTGCAGAAGAATCCCTCGGGTTCTCCCACAAGAAAAATCAAGACTGGTTTGATGAAAACAACCAAGAGATCCAAGAGCTGTTGGCAAAGAAGAGAACTGCTCACCAGGCATACATTGCCCAGCCAAGCTGCCATGTAAGAAAAGCAGCTTTCCATCTCACATGTACTAAACTTCAACAAAAACTCCGAGACATACAGAACAAGTGGTGGATCAATATAGCAGAAAAGACGCAATGCTGTGCAGATCTGGGTGATGATAGAGGATTTTATGAAGCTGTTAAGGCAGTGTTTGGACCTACTTATGAGGTCCAAAACTCCTTATACAGTATAGATGGTGAAACATTAATTACTGACAAAGCCTCCATCCTGAGCCGATGGGCTGAACACTTTCAAAGTATCTTCAGTGCCAACCGAGTAGTCCAAGACTGAGCTATCCAACATATGATACAAAAACCTGTGAAAAATGAATATGACATAGCTCTCACTTGGGAAGAGACCTTTATGGCCATACAGCAGATGAAAAACGTCAAGGCAGCTGGGATTGATGGAATCCCACCTGAAGTTTGGAAACACGGAGGTCATGTACTCCATGATAAATTCCACTAACTCCTTGTGAACTGCTGGGAAAAAGGGTAACTGCCATTAGATCTCCGAGATGCAGTCATCATCACCCTGTACAAGAAAAAAGGAGCAAAATCCAATTGCTCAAACTATCGAGGCATAACACTGCTCTCTATTGCTGGAAAAATCCTTGCAAGGATACTCCTGAACAGATTAGTTCCTGTTGTTGCAATAGAACTTCTTCCTGAAAGCCAATGTGCCTTCAGAGCCAATAGGAGTACTACAGATATGGTATTAGCCCTTAGACAACTGCAAGAGAAATGTAGAGAGCAGAACAAGGGTCTCTATGTAACACTTGTTGAACTCACCAGAGCCTCAACACCGTGAATAGAAAAGGATTGTGGCAGATCCTGGAAAGACTAGGATGTCCCCCCAAATTACTTAAAATGATTATCATGCTGCACGAGGGCCAGCATGGTCAAGTCAGATATGGCGATGCTCTTTCAGAGCCCTTTCTAATAACTAATGGAGTGAAGCAACGTTGTGTTCTTGCTCCAACTTTATTTACAATCTTCTTCAGCATGATGCTCCAAAGGGCTATGACAGAGCTTGAAGAAGAAGACGACATCTATATATGTTACTGTATTGATGGTAGCTTGTTTAACTTAAGCCGTCTGAGGGCTCACACCAAGACTCTAAACTGTCTAGTCCGTGAGCTGCTCTTCACTGATGATGCTGCCCTTGTTGCCTACACAGAAGCAGCTCTGCAGCACCTAACATCTTGCTTTGCAACAGCTGCAGAGCTGTTTGGGCTGGAAGTCAACTTGAGGAAACAGAAGTTCTTCACCAGCCTGCACCACAGGACGAATACCATCATCCCTACATTGCCATCGGTAACTCTGCTCAAGTCCGTTCAGCAGTTCACCTACCTGGAAAGCATCATCTCCTCAGATGCCAAGATTGACAAAGCGATCGATCACAGATTAGTAAAGCCATATAGCATATTTGGAAGACTTTACAAAAGAGTCTGGAGTAATAAACACCTGAGGCGAAGCACAAAAATCTATTTGGGTAGAGCCATTGTACTGTCTATTCTCCTTTATGGATCTGCAACATGGGTCACCTATCGCCACCACTTACGACTCCTCGAATGCTTTCATCAGCGCTGTTTATGCACAATCCTAAATATACACTGGACTGACTATGTGACAAATGTTGCTGTCCTTGAGCAAGCAGGGATCACCAGCATTGAGAACATGATATTGAGAACACAGCTGTGCTGGGCAGGGCACATTTCTAGGATGGAGGACCATCACCTCCAAAAAAATACTACTCTACGGTGAACTCGCCATGGGTCAGCGTAAGAGGGGCACTCCAAAAATCGATATAAGGACTCCCTGAAACAACATCTCAGGCTCGGCCAAATTGATCACCAACAATGGTCTGCCCTGGCCTCACATCGGGAGGCATGGAGACGCACTATCCACAATGCTGCAGCCTTATTTGAGAACTCACGCCAAACATGTCTTGAAGAGAAACGACAACGCAGAAAGAATCACAATCTGGAAACCTCACCCAAGGAGACCTTCTGATGTGCTTTCTGCATCGGACTTCTTTATCTTGGATTGGGCTTTTTAGGCATCAGCGCTCTTGCAGTAAACACAGGATGAGTCCTTCCTGAATCTTTGTTTGCGAAGAAAAGCCAGAGAGAGATGATGTCCAATTCTAGAACTGAATCAGACCAATCCAATCCCATCTGAATGAGGTACATTTGGGTAAAAATTGGCCTAGGTTTTTCTAGAGTACAGAATTCAGACAACTTTATTGCACAACATAATAGGCATGGCTCCTGGAGTTACTGTGGATGCCAGAAACCACTAATAACAGCAAACCCTATTAAAATAATGGACTTCCGGTAAAAACATACCATAGAGTTGTGTTGGAGAACCTAGATGATGTCTAGAGAGGACACCTCTCTAGGCATTTTCTAGGATGACTCTATGGTATATGTCCCTGTTTTGTGTCCCATGAATAACTATAACCACAGATATTTGTTCCACATGTACAGGGCTCCAACTATATCTTCTTTTTCTGTTCTGCCCAAGTTTAGGAGAGAAATGTAGATGCTCATACTTTAAAACCCAAGCTCTGAAGTAGAGGGGCAGGTCAGGTTTGTTCTAGCCATGTTATATAAAAATAAAAATGCTACAGCTAAGTTGGAAGAATAAATAGCCACATCATGAACATAGATTTGGAGATGTGCTCTTCAGACTGGGCTTTAAACAGACAGAGGCCAAAACAGGAATGCATTACTCTGTTGATCAAGCCAAGACAGAAGGGTCTTATTGCTGGTGTCTATCCCAAATCTGGCTAATTAAGTCACAGGGGTTACTGCTAAGTACCTCAGAATTTTTGTGTACTGGAAGAGACCACAATTGTTTGTGACCCATGTTCTGAGGTTAACATGAAAGCAGGAACACCAGAAGATGGCAAAGGAGGCCCATCACAAAAGGCCCTCAACTGAGGTAAATCGAAAAATGAAATGGTTGGTGAAGCAATCCCCACTCACATTCTTGTATATATTTTGGAGTGTCTCCTTACTGATATTGAACTGCAAAACATATAGATGAATGTTTACAATATGAGACATCCCCTCATCTCTTTCTAACCCCATTCATTCCTCCAGCAAAGTGCAGGAATGGAAATCTCATATCTCCCCAATGAAACAAATATTTAAGATTCCTGTAGCCAGTTAATGGAACAAGCTGGTTTCTCCTTTCCTCTGCCCTCCTTACCTTTTGGGTGATATGTGGAGCAGGCAATACATCCCTGCTGTTTTCTCCATCAGTGATAAATACATAGGATCTCACACCACTGGCCTTTCATTTTGGAGAAATAAGCAGTGCTGATGTGCAATCCCTGCTGTTATCTCCAATCTCCCAAAGAGATGGGTGGATTTGCATCAATATCTATAGGTTCCCCACTTCTGATTTAAGCAGTACTAATTAATATACACAGGCTACCTTGTGGTCCTCATGTTTTGGAGACACATGAATTTTAGTGTATTTAGGCTACCAGACTCCTCGAGCACTTTCATCAGCGCTGTCTACGCACAATCCTAAATATATACTGGACTGACTATGTGACGAATGTTGCTGTCCTTGAGCAAGCAGGGATCACCAGCATTGAGGCCATGATATTGAGAATGAAGCTGCGCTGGGCAGGGCACCTTTCTAGGATGGAGGACCATCACCTCCCAAAAATACTACTCTACGGTGAACTCGCCACGGGTCAGCGTAAGAGGGGTGCTCCAAAAAAGCGATACAAAGACTCCCTGAAACAACATCTCAGGCTCGGCCAAATTGATCACCAACAGTGGTCCGCCCTGGCCTCACATCGGGAGGCATGGAGACACACTATCCACAATGCTGCAGCCTTATTTGAGAACTCACAACGAACAAGTCTTGAAGAGAAACGACAACGCAGAAAGAATCACAACCCAAAAACATCACCCAAGGAGACCTTCTGCTGTGCTTTTTGGAACCAGACTTGTTTATCTTGGATTGGCCTTTTTAGTCATCAGCGCGCTTGCAGAAAGCGCAGGATGAGTCCTTCCTGAATCTTCGTTTGCGAAGAAAAGCCAGAGAGAGAGAGACATACAGTTGGACCTATGTATATTGGACTTTGGGTATGTATTCAACATACTTTGTACAACATATTCAATATACTTTGTCTCTGGCTTTTCTTTGCAAACGAAGATTCAGGAAGGACTCATCCCGCACTTTCTGCAAGCGCGCTGATGACTAAAAAATCCAATCTGAGACAAACAAGTCCGGTTGCAGAAAGCACAGCAGAAGGACTCCTTGGGTTATGTTTTTGGGTTGTGATTCTTTCTGCGTTGTCATTTCTCTTCAAGACTTGTTTGGAGTGACTTCTCAAATAAGGCTGCACCATTGTGGATAGTGCATCTCCATGCTTCCCGATGTGAGGCCAGGGCGAACCATTGTTGGTGATTAATTTGGCTGAGCCTGAGATATTGTTTCAGGGAGTCCTTGTATCACTATTTTGGAGTGCCCCTCTTACGTTGATCCATGGCGAGTTCACCATAGAGTACTATTTTTGGGAGGCGATGGTCCTCCATCCTAGAAATGTGCCCTGCCCAGCGCAGCTGTGTTCTCAATATCATGGTCTCAATGCTGGTGATCCCTGCTTGCTCAAGGACAGCAACATTTGTCACATAGTCAGTCCAGTGTATATTGAGGATTGTGCGTATACAGCGCTGATGAAAGCGTTCGAGGAGTCGTAAGTGGTGGTGATAGGTGACCCATATTTCAGACCTGTAAAGAAGAATAGACAGTACAATGGCTCTATACACACTGATTTTTGTGCTTCTCCTCAGGTGTTTATTACTCCAGACTCTTTTGTAAAGTCTTCGAAATGCACTATATGCCTTTGCTAATCTGTAACTGATCTCTTTGTCAATCTTGGCATCTGAAGAGATGATGCTTCCCAGGTAGGTGAACTGCTGAATGGACTTAAGCCCAGATTTGCCGACGGCAATGTGGGGATGATGGTGTTCGTCCTGTGGTGCAGGCTGGTAAAGAGCTTCCATTTTCTTACTGTTGACTTCCAGCCCAAACAGCTCTGCAGCTGTTGCAAAGCAAGATGTCAAGCGCTGCAGAGCTGCTTCTGTGTAGGCAACAAGGGCAGCATCATCAGTGAAGAGCAGCTCACAGACTAGATAGTTTAGAGTCTTAGTGCGAGCCCTCAGATGGCTTAAGTTAAACAAGCTACCATCAATACAGTAACACATATAGATGCTCTGTTCTTCTTCAAGCTCTGTCGTAGCCCTTTGTAGCATCTTACTGAAGAAAATTGTAAATAAAGTTGGAGCAAGAACACAACCTTGCTTCACTCCATTATTTATTAGAAAGGGCTCTGAAAGAGCATCGCCATATCTGACTTGACCGTGCTGGTCCTCATGTTGCACGATAATAATTTTAAGGAATTTGAGGCGACATCCTAGTCTTTCCAGAATCTTCCACAATCCTTTTCTACTCACAGTGTTGAAGGCTTTGGTGAGGTCGACAAATATTACATGGCGTCCCTTGTTCTGCTCTCTACATTTCTCTTGCAGTTGTCTAAGGGCAAATACCATTATCTGTAGTACTCCTATTGGCTCTGAAGCCACATTAGCTTTCAGGAAGAAGTTCTTCTGCTATAGCAGGAACTACTCTGTTCAGGAGTATCCTTGCAAGGATTTTTTCCAGCAATAGAGAGCAGTGTTAAACCTCGATAGTTTGAGCAGTTGGATTTTGCTCCTTTTTTCTTGTACAAGGTGATGATGACTGCATCTCGGAGATCTGATGGCAGTTCCCCTTTTTCCCAGCAGTTCACAAGGAGTTTGTGGAATTTAACATGGAGTACATGACCTCTGTGTTTCCAAACTTTAGGTGGGATTCCATCAATCCCAGCTGCCTTGCCATTTTTCATCTAATGTACAGCCTTAAGTGTCTCTTCCAAAGTGGGAGCTATGTCCAGTTCATTTTTCATCAGTTTTTGGATCATATGTTGGATAGCTGAGCCTTGGACTACTCGGTTGGCATTGAAGAGACTTTGAAAATGTTCAGCCCATTGATTCAGGATGGAGGCTTTCTCAGTAATGAGTGTTTGTCCATCTGTACTGTATAAGGAGCTTTGGACCTCATAAGTAGGTCCAAACACTGCTTTAGGAGCTTTGTAAAAAACCTCTAAGATCACCCAGATCTGCACAGGGTTCAAAAAAGGCTGCTTAAAAAGGCTGTTAAAAAAAGGCTGCTTGGTCGTTCCGGATGCTGACGAACAAGATTGTAATATCCTGGGTCAGCCTCAAGTGACTAAAGTCCTGAGCCGCATGCATGCAGGGTTGGGTCTGCAGCTTCCAGTGCATCTTTACACCTGCCGTTTCATCCCTCACCTATCGCTACAGGGCTTTTTCGGAATTGGAGTTATCCTTCGAACCTGTGCAATGGATTTTTCCCATGGAGTGCAACATGCACAGAACTGGCCTCACCCTTTAAACCAAATGTTCATCTGCTATGGCCTTGCAAGCATGGATGGTAGGAATGAGGTCCTTGGGTCGTAAGTGAAACCAAACATATGCTGTAGGCATCCATGCCTCCAAAATGTATGAATATAGGATTTATTCTTTTCTGCCATCTACACTCTGAGATTGTATGTTGTGTTATAGTATTCTGGTCCTTAAAATATAATATTTCTTCCACTATTTGTCAAATGGCCTACTAATTCTATAATGAGCTAGCAGATAATGTAGATTTCCCCCTCCTCATGCATCGTTTATTATATCAGTCCAGTTTGCCACCTGGCGCTTGGGATATCCATGCCAGTTGTCCCAATCTCTTGTGGCCTTTTGGGAAACTGCTGTTTGCCAAGGAATCACATCATCATGTAGATCTTGCCCAACACAGCTAGTGGAACAGATGGAGTTCTAGTTCAAGTGAAAAAGGACAGCTGGTAGGAGTGTGCCATGAACTGGCAATAAGAGCTACAAAACCAGGCATCATAAGCAGTCTCCCCAAACTCAGCCATCAAACTCTGATCATCTCATGTTTTCTTCCCTTTTAGGTTTAACCTATAGCTAATCTGTATGACTGTGATTGACTGTAGTTTTCTTCACTCTTCATCCTCAGTTGTACTTCTCAAAGCAGATCTACCCACCCACCCTCAGAGTTCTTCTGAGATGTATGCAATCAAATCTAGATATGAGACAGCCTTGTGACTACATCTGGCACCTATTGGGTTATAAGAAAGTGTCATGTTTTTTTGAAGACATGTTTCTCCCTTGCCGAAAATTTAACATGGCTTGATATAGTGGTTAAAGTAATAGACTGGGACTTGGAACACCTTGATTCAAGTCTCTAATCAGCTATGGAACCTGCTTAGGCCTTTCTCTCACCCTGGCATACCTAGTATACCATGTTGCCACATTGATTACACTAGAATTCTCAAACAAATAGTGTCCTGTGGTCCTGTGGTTTCAGTAACCATCTCAGAAATTATTTGTTGTCATCGTTGCCTAGGAAGAAGTGATGAGAATGTTACTATGGACATCTATATCAAATTGGGAATCTAGGGAAGTCAGAGATTTGTACCATGACCATATTCCTCCATGTCCAATCAGGAAACTAGAAAAATACATTTGGCAGGATGATAAAGATAATCCACTTGTCTACCTGTCAATAGACAATTGATTACCTGTATTCATTCAGTTTGTGAGAAAGCATGAAAAGTTTTTCATGAATGCTGAGAAAGCACTACCTGGATTTACTAAATATCATCACCTTCATTTCCTACCAGAGCTTGGAGCATTACATGTTTAAAGTAATGCTTTGGGTACTGCTTAGTATTATTTATCAAAGTAACAAATTACTCATTAACTATTTTTAAAAAAATAAAACTAGCAATCTCTTCCAAAATCCCAATTACTCTTAAGAACATTTTAGAAGTAATAAATAATAGAGATTTAATGAGTATTCACAAGTATCCCACCAAGAGGTTGAGAATACAGTGCAGGAAGATTAATCCCCCTCCCACATTTCCAACAAAGCCAGAAGAATAAATAAATTCTTTTTTTTAAAAAAAAAGTGGGAAACCGAACAGAACAGATGTTCATGAAACTACATAGATTACATAGCAAATCATGGAAACAAAACTGCCCATGTAGAATGTTTACATAAAAGTAATATATCAGCATTTGAAATCATGACACTTTTCTTTCACTGTGCATTTGGAACATTAGATTATCAGAAAAAAATAAAGAAAACGTGCTTCATGAAGCAAGACTTTACTTTTGAAGCCTATTTTCCTCTGAGTATCTGTGTCATGGAAGAGGAGGATGAGAGATATTAAAGACCGAGCAGCAACTTCTCAGAGAGAGCCTTCCTGTTCTGCCAATTTACACCGTATGACAATCTAAAAAGCTAAAAAATCTGGATGTATATTTTAAAAAGAGAAAAGAAACTACAGAGAAACATTTTCCTGGCTGGAATTATAAACAGATCAGAGAACAGCTTGTGGTCCACTAAGACTCCTAGATCCCTTTTACATGTACTTGATGGCAGTACATGCAAAAGAGATCTAGGAGTCTTAGTAGACCATAAGCAGAACATGAGTCAGCTATGTGATGTGGCAGCTAAAAAAGCCAATGCAATTCTAGGCTGCATCAATTGGAGTATAGTGGCTAGAGCAAGGGACATAATAGTGCCACTCTATCCTGCTTTGGTCAGACCTCACCTGGAATACTGTGTCCAGTTCTAGGCACCACAATTCAGGAAGTATATTAAGAAGCTGGAACGTGTCCAGAGGAGGACAACCAAATGATGGGAGGTCTGGAAGCCATTCCTTATGAGGAGTGGCTTAGGGAGCTGGGTATGTTTAACCTGGGGAAGAGAAGGTAGAGAGGTGACATAATAGCCATGTTTACATATTTTAAGGGATGTCATACTGAGGATGGAGTGAGCTTGTTTTCTGCAGCTCCAGAAACAAGGAAATGGAGTAATGGGTTCAAACTACAGGAAAAGAGATTCCACCTAAACATTAGGAATAACTTACTTACAGTAAGAGTTGTGTGGCAGTGGAATGTGCTGCCTTGTAGTGTGGTGGAGTCTTCTTCTTTGGAGGTTTTGCTGAATGGCCATCTGTCGGGAGTGCTTTGATTGGGTATTCCTTCATGGCAGGAGGTTGGACTAGATGGCTCTTGGGGTCTCTTCCAACTCTATGATTCTAACAAGTGTAAGATGAATCTTGGGTAAGGCCCTGTTCTATACAAAATATGGCAAAATCACAATGACACGAGTTGGAGAAGATGGTGGAGAAGAAAGTGGTTTTTAATATTTAATTTATTAATCAATTAAATGTAGATGTGTAAATTAACTTAACAATCTATATTTCAAAAACTGCATGTGTGAGTGTGCCTGTGTATGTGTGTGTGTGTGTGTGTGTGTGTATATATATATATATATATATATATGTATATAATAAAATTTATTTATATACCATCCATTGGTAACCCAATCAGGGCGGTTAACAACATTAAAACACCATACAAAGTAAAACAGTATACTCCCTTCCCCCCCCTTAAAAATTATTAAATCAAATTACAAATTAAAACAACAATTAAAACACTTAATAAAACACATGCATACATTTAACAATAACAATAGATCCCCAGCAATATTCAGTTCTGTTAACAAAGGAGGCTGTGGCGACTATCCTGAAAGTGGGGAGGGATTCCCGAGGCCGGGATAATCTATTCTAGAAAAGCCTGCCAGAAGAGATCCATCTTGACAGCCTTTTTGAAGTTGTCCAAAGATGTCAATTGATGGATCTCATCTGGCAGGCCATTCCATAGTCTGGGGGCGACAACAGAAAAAGCCTCTGGCTCTGGCTCAAAAGCTCCCTCACCACCCGAAACAGCTCTGCTGGACGAGACTCTGCAGATGCAATATGTGCAGAGGAGAAAGAGAGAGAGAGAGAGAGAGAGAGAGAAGGGTTGGGACTATGTTCTATAGCCTGTAAAAAGCATCTCAGTATATACCACCACATATACTTATCTCATACGTGTAATTGCTGATGGTGGTATCAAGTTTAAAAATAAAAATGCATTCACCGAAGTAACTTTTTAATTTGATTTCCTAACTATATAGATTTACATAAATTCTAAGAGTATAAAAGAAATGAAACAGAAGCACCTTTTTTTAGGAGATTATCATACCAGCCTTATGTCTCGCTTCAATTACATTAGTAAAGGAAATGAGAACATACCAGTCCTGCAACATTCATTATCACACCTCTCTTCCATTCACATAACTGTGTCACCATGGCAACCCCTGCTGCTGCCCCTGATGTGATATCCTTTAGTTCCATCTTGAAATGAGTACAGTCATCTTGCATGAGGGTTCCTTATTCTCATCTTCTCCCCTGTCCCAATCGCTTTTCCAAAGCAGCACAGAATCAGCCTGCTTTGGAATAGCCATCAGGAGGGGGAGTTGAGGAAAATCAGGCCCCCTCATGCATATGACTGCTCTCGTCTCAGAACTGAATTGGAAGAGACCTATCATACTGGAGAAGTGGTGGATTAAAAAACAATAATGGCAGTCATTGATGGGATTTCCCCACTAATGAAAATGTGAGCTCCAATGAGTGGAATACAAGCTGTCAGTGGGACATCATGTGATAAGGTATGGCCACAGACATTGTTATACAGCTGCAGTCACAATGCACAAACCTCATATGATAATGTCCCTAATTAGATAAAAGCAAAAATATATTGAGATTTTTCTTTTATTAGTTGTTCATTAAAAGGGACCTTGCAACTTATCAATTACAATCATGTATTTTTTTAAAGTGTTCTCCATAATAAATGAGAGGAAAATAGGCATACAGGGGACTAATTGTATATTCAATATGGAACAATACAATGCAAGAAAGATGTGATTGCCCACCCACGCACATCCATCAGTCTATACACCAAGAGGCCAACCAAGTCATGTAATTTCTGTGCACCATTAAAATAGGATGATTGATGAAGAAGGTGAGATATACTGTATGTGAATGTGTCATGATAACACATAATATGATTTTCATGCAATGAATGTGTGATTGCCAAATTTTCTGAGGTTACTGATAATTTTGATTTAGGACATACATTGCACACATTCAGACATCATGATCAGTTCCATGGTTCCTTGTGACAGGAAAAAGCTACCTTCTCTTAGACTTGCAGAACTCTCCTTCCTGCATTTTCTATGGCATAGCAGACAAAGAGAAATTTGGAAACTTCTGCTTCTGTTTTTAGTTAACCTCCCCCTATAATGTAGTTGAAACCCAACTTACTATGGCTAGTTATAACTGTTTTCTGTTTGGAACAAGCCACCTTCAGCGATATCAGTTTAGTCAGCAATGTCTGATACTCAGCCAGCCTGTTAAATATCCCACATGCACAGTTAATTGGCCAAAGTGTCATATAGGAAATGTGGCTCTATAGAACAGGGTTGAGCAATGGTGGTAAGTTGGGGATTAATTTTCTTACCCAGAATCTTCCAGGGGTCACATGGACTCCAAAACAAGAACCAAACAACAAGAAGAAGAAGTGGCTAGAAATCCACTCTTTGGCTGGTATCCTGTTAGTGAGTTATGATAGCCTAGGTCCAACTTGTGTCAGCTCCACTCATTTTTGTGGTTGTTGAGAAGATTGGAATTGTGTTCTGTCTATGCAATGACCACAATCCCCAACAGAACCCACCACTTCTATATGGAACCCTCTCCTCCAAAAAAAGCCCTTCCATGTCAGTGGAGAGTGAGGGTAGAAGCAGAGGCATATTCAGTTAATTTCCTTTAGGTGAACACACAACATTAACATCCACAAGGAGCTCCCAAGGGCCTTCAGAAGACCCCTGATGTTGTCTGTTGCCATGCGTCCAGCTAAAGGAAAATAGCTATGCACACCTCTGTGGATTGTTGTGCTTTCCACCAACATGGAAACAGAAATGTGGGGTGCTACCCCATTAAAAGGTGGGTTTGGGGTTGCACTGGAAGATATATTGTAGCTCTACAATTGTGATATCTCTCTCCATACAGAATCTTGGCCTTTGTTTTGGGGGAAAAAAGTGTCTGGCATCCTATGGAGTAGTTATGAGATCATAAACTGGACTTATGCTCTCATAACTGCTAGAGATTCATTTTTACCATCGTAAACACCCTAACATGATCCCCAATCCCCCACCCCCATCCCCCCAAACCCTGTCTTTGAACTCTGACAGTTCCTCAACAGAAGTGTTTCCAAGGTGGTAGAGACTGAGGCACTAGGAAATGATCTATGCAGCAGTCTCCAAATCATGAGGCACCTTGGTACAACCAGTGATGGCATGACCTTGAGGGACCTCTCCAGCTGCCTGTTCCCAATGCACCCTTTGACCAAGAGAGCATTGCAGATGTAGTTTCCCAGCACCTGATTTCCTGCACCTTGGAAATACTTCAGTCTTTGTTCTGTCAGGTTCCAAATGTAGCTTTTGGAGTGGGGTGGGATGGGCATTGGTATTGTCAGTTGTAACTATGATGATGGAGCTCCATTGTCCTACTTATGTAGGTGATACAGGATTTTGGCCTTAAATTAATACAGGAGAAATGCATCTATACTCCTGGAGGGTGCCAGAAAAAGTATTTCACTCTGTTTTTGTCCACAAAAAAGGAAGGTCTGAGAATTCTGTTAAAGAGCTGCACAAATAGTCTTGGAGGCTTCACGTGGTACCACAGCTATGCTATACCTGTCATGCTATGCAGTCAGATAATTAGGAGACTGTTTCATACACTTTTTGCATTGCTTTTTGCAACATATTCCATCCATATTTATTTCAGCACCAGAAAATGACAACAATAAAAATCCTGTTGGTAGTCCCTTTGAATCTATGGGATTTAGTGACTATTCGACATTGATTGAATGTGCATACACTAGGTGGGACCAACCCTTAGGATTCAAGCCATGGTTTCCTACTGACCAGGGAACTGCATATTCAATGAGGATACAACTGTGGAATGTTAAACTTATTGATAGCTGTCTGATTTTTTCATCCAGGTTTTATTTTATTTTTTAAAAGGAGGAAGAATCTAAGGTTTTGCTCAGGCTAAGAATTTTTATTATCTGTCAGTCATCCCCCAGATTGACAATACCTAGCACTTAAGTTAGATTGCATAGCTACAACAATTTTTATATGATGTGCATCATATATCTGGACTTTGTGTTCGGCTTGATATAGCAATGGCTAAAAACAAATATTTTCATAACACTGACTGTGTAAAATATAAAACAGATATAAAACAGAGCTATATTTCATACAGTGCTAAAAAAAAATCTTGACCAAAACATTTCATTAATTATATTAACCACGACTGATTAATCTCATGCTGCATTTAAAAAAAAAATATTTCAGAACAGTAACTAGGAAACCAAAAATAGTATTTCCCCTCATCTTAACAAATACTTTCACAACCTCCTGGCAGCAGATAATGGATTACGATCACTTCAACGTGGTCATTTACATTAAATGTGAGATTATCGAAGAAGTGCTACATTTTCCTAATCTCTCATGTGGAAATGTTATGCAAATTATTTGTAAATGTGAAAGCCTCAGGAGCAAAATTGGCTCCTGTTGTAAAGGTATCCTCAATAATTTACGACTCAAAATGTTTAATTGTGTATAAGTTGTTTCCAAAGGATTTGGAATTCAGAAATGGACAGAGCACCATCTTGTGGACATGTATGTGAATTTCCACTTTTTGTAGTAAAAAGAAAGAAATGACCAACAATTTCTGTATTGCATTTAGCATCTCAAATTCTAATCAGAGTCTATGTTGGCATTTCATTAAGCCAATAAGTCTCCCTCCCATGTTTCAGACTAGAAATGTGATAATTTTTGTTCGTTGGTCATGCTGTCTGGCACTCATGTGTCCAAAACATATGGAGGTCACCAGGTTATGGAAGTTATCTTTATAATATTATTACAACAGTTGTTACCAATCCAACTTATTTCATATTATGGATCATTCTCAAGACCATTTAGAATCATACAGTGATAGAGTTGGAAGAGACCACAAGGGCCATCTAGTCCAACCCCCTGCCATGAAGGAATACACAAGCAAAACACTCCCGACAGGTACCACCAAGTCTCTATTTAAAAACCTCCAAAGAAGAAGACTCCACCACAGTCTGAGGCAGCATATTCCACTGTTGAACAGCTCCTGGTGGAATTTCTTTTTCCTGTATTTTGAATCCATTGTTCTCTGTCCTAGGACTTTTTCAAATTGGGGAGGGAACCCCGAGGAACTTGGGAGAAGAACTATGCTGTCATGCTTACAGTGCTCCATTTCAGACAGTGCTATCCCCCTCCCAACCTCCTCCCATGCTTCCTCTGTGCTGCAGGCACCACTTTTTATTGATGGAGCTTTTCCATCAATAAAAGTGGCACATTTCTCATGCCCACACCAGAGGAAGCATGGGGGGAGGTCAGGAGGAGGATGGTGTTGTCCAAAATGGAGCATTGTAAGTACAACAGCACTGTTCTTCTCCCGACCTCCTCGGGGTTTTTTTCCCATTTGAAAAAGTCCTTAGTCTCTAGAGCTGCAGAAAATGAGTTTGCCCCAACCTCAGTATGACATCCTTTCAAACATTTAAGCATGACTATCATATCACCTCTTAATCTTCTCTTCTCCAGGCTAAATATACCTAGCTCCCTAATCTAGATGCTATACTCCTATTGATGCAGCCTAGAATTGCATTGACTTTCTTAGCTGCTGCATCACACTACTGACTCATGTTCAGCATATAGTCTACTAAAATTCCTAGATACCTTTCAAATGTAATGTTGTCAAGCCAGGTGTCACCCATCCTAATTTGGTAGGGTAGCTAATACCCCAGAGGACAGAAGCAGATTTCAAAATGACCTCAACAGATTAGAGAGCTGGGCCAAAACTAACAAAATGAATTTCAACAGGGAGAAATGTAATGTACTATACTTAGGCAGGAAAAACCCTACACATTTTAACATTACTTCAGTGATGTTAGAAAACTTGTCCCTAATTCATAATGTGGGAATTCCAAGTGTGTGAAAATCAACAAGTGATAGGGCTTTTGATACCAGTGGCTCATGTCCCAGGAACTAAGGGAATCCTAATATAAGGAGAAGCCACACTCTGGATACCTCCCAAGTCACTCAAACATCTAGTATAGTGGAGCAACAGGGAAACTGCTATCTTGCATAATTTCACAGACCTTTTTGACAATGGTGCAAGGGTCATGTAGGGTGGGATCCAATGGTGACACTGCACTGGCAATCCTTCCTTTCTCCTGCATTTACCCATAGAACAGGAATAAGAATGGGAAGCCCTCCAGAACCAGTGTTGGAGTGGTGCAGAGGAGCATGTGGAAGAGATAATTTTTAAGACCACAACTTCCAGAATTCCTTGTCACTGTGGCCATTGCCATGCTGGCAGTGGGATTCTGGGTGCAGTAGTCCAAAAAATATAACATTTCCAGGCTCTGGTAAGGAGGACTGAAGGGATTAGGAAAGTTCTGCTACAACCACCATTAGGATTTTGGATTTAGCTGTAATATTTTCTTTGAAAAGGCTCATAGAGAACACATTGTCCTTCTGACACAATATCTTTGAAACTTTTTAAATACCTGCTCACAGTGAAGTGATACCTTTCACTTAAATATATTCAGGTGTACTTTTGACATTTTGAGTCCTTGCCTCCATTTTGAGGGCAGCTAGAGAACAGCCAAGCAAATGAATCAGATTTGTGAATTCTAGGAAACAATATTTTAAAAAATGGAATAAGTGTGGGACTTCCGGGACATGATGGCATCGAGGTAGGCTGTGGGGAGGGGAGGCTCCGTCATCTGCAACCATCTGAACTCTGTGAACCTGACCTGACCAACTGGTGGAACAACAGTCAGACCAGCAACCCTCCTTGGTAAAGGAGGGGAGTGGGCTTGTTGGAGGTCCGGTGCCAGCTCCAGCAGTCATTTCTTTTGAGGTGGTCAAGCTGAGGGCTGAAGGGACTGAAAAGTGGCATAACAGAGTCAGACCACCACAAAGAAGTTTGCGGAAATAGTGATGCCAGCGACTTTTTAAAAATCTTGAAGCAGAGCTGAAGTAAGCTACTTTGTTTGTGGGGTGGTTAACAGTTAATTTCAACTTTCAGGTTCACTTGGGACTGGAAATAAAACAGTTCGGGGTGAGAGCTCATGGTCAGCAGCCTGGAGGAAGGGCAAAGTGTAATACGAAAGAGAGAGAGAGAGAGAGAGAGCGACCGAGCAGACCGAGCAGATTAACCAGAGGAGAAAGTGGTGTGAGCAGTGATAGAAACAGGGGGACGAAGAATGGCTGCAGGTAGGCAGGAAGAAGACTAAACTGCAAGTGAAGAGGAGAGAAAGAGTGTGAATCAGAGGAGAACAGAGGAGAAAGAGGCAAGATACTACAGTGAGTAGCGGCGGTGGCTGGAAGCAGGTTGGAGGCGGGGAAGAATGAAGGAGAGAGAGAGTGAAAGAGTGCATGTAGAAGAGAAAGAGGACAGAGACTACAGCACGTCGTGGTGGTGGTTGGAGGCAAGTTGGAGGAAGTGGCATAGCAAGGAAGAGAGAGAGAGAGGTGACTAAATGACTGAACAGAGGAGAAAGAGGCGACACACCATATTGAAAAGTGGAGTGAGATAGCATGAGGAGAAGAGATAGTAGGAAGGAACTTCACTGAGACGCTGCAGCGGCTGGAGGCAGGTTGGAAGAAGATAGAAAAGGGAGAGGGAGAGAACACGTAAGCTGAGGAGAAAGAGCAGACAGATTTCTACGGGACGTGGTGGTTGGAGGTAGAGGGTAAAGTGAAAGTGATAGTGATAGTGAGAAAAAGCGACCGACTGGACTGAGTGTGTGTCCTCAGCGGACTCCAGCAGATTGCAGTGGCAGCAGGTGACAGGCTGGAGGAAGGATATAGGGAGAGAGAAGGAGAGAGAAAGAGAGAGTGTGAGTAGAGGAATAAAGGGAAACTTCAGTGGAACGCAGTGGTGGTTGGAGGCAGCTAACAGTGGACAGTGGGAGTGAGAGAGCTACAGGAGTAAGAGAGGAAGATATAGGGGGATATTTGAGCTGCCGAATATATATATATATATATATATATATATATATGGTCTAAAAGCTAGAAGAGGAAAAATAAGCAATTAATGGTGGAATGTGAGAGTGGCAGTAAGAGGGAGGTGGAAAAATATATATTTGAAACCCACAAAATAAAAAATAAAAAAATAAGTAAATAAAGAAAGAAAAGGGAATAAAAGATTGTAAGTACAGTTGTCCCTTCACATTCGCGGGGGTTAGGTTCCATAGACCCCCGCGAATGTGAAAATTCCGCGAATAATGACAGCCCTCCACCCGCCATGCCCAAGTGACCCCGAGGCCGCCGGTGGCCTCACGGTTGCTCTTCCCGGCTGCCCCCACCCTCCCCAAGCGACCCCGAGGCCTCTGGAGGCCTCGCGGTCGCTCTTCCCGGCCGCCCCCGCCCTCCCCAAGTGACCCCAAGGCCTCCGGAGGCCTCACGGTCGCTCTTCCCGGCCGCCCCCCCGCCCTCCCCAAGCAACCCAGAGGCCTCCGGAGGCCTCGCGGTCACTCTTCCGGCCACCCCCCGCCCTCCCCAAGCAACCCCGAGGCCTCCGGAGGCCTCGTGGTTGCTCTTCCTGGCCACCCCCCCGCCCTCCCCAAGCGACCCTGAGGCCTCCTGAGGCCTCGCGGTCGCTCTTCCTGGCTGCCCCCTGCCCTCCCCAAGCGACCCAGAGGCCTCCGGAGGCATCGCGGTTGCTCTTCCCGGCTGCCCCCTCCCTCCCCAAGCGACCCAGAGGCCTCCGGAGTCCTCGCAGTTGCTTTTCCCAGCCGCCCCCACCCTCCCCAAGTGACCCCGAGGCCTCCAGAGGCCCCGTTGTCGCTCCCCTTGCCACTTTCCCTGGACTCCCCTCACCACCCTGGCCCTCCCCACTCCCTCCCCAGGCCTTCATGGGGCCTCCGGAGCATCTCCGGAGGCCCCATGATCGACTCCCCGGCCCTCCCCACCCCCTCCTCAGGCCTTCATGGGGCCTCTGGAGCTCCTCCGGGGCCCCCGTGAAGGCCTCACCAGCCCTCCCCACCCCTCCCCAGGCTTTCATGGGGTCTCCGGAGCGCCTCCGAGGATCCCGTGAAGGCCTCCACAGCCCTCCCCACCCCGTCCCCAGGCCTTCATGGGGCCTCCGGAGCGCCTCTGGGGGCCCCATGAAGGCCTCCCCAGCCTCTCCCAGGGCTTTCACGGGGCCTCCGGAGGCCCCATGTTGCGGTTTGGGGGTGGGTGGGGGGGTTTCCAAAACCATGAATAATCAAAACCGCAAATGTCAAGTTTGTGAATGTGGAGGGACAGCTGTACATAAGTAAGAAAAATAAGGTAAATTGACTCTTGAATTCTGTGAATTCTAGAGTGTCAAGGGAGCATTGGTTATTGATTACAGTTAAGGGACTATTGTGGATACATATAATCGTTTATTGATACAATTGATATGTATTTGAGAGAGCTATGAGAGTTGATTGGTTAGACTAAAGATGTCAATTGACCAATATTGACTATTAACTTGGATTATTGAGCATTATATAGAGAAATAATTGATATATAATTGATACATAATTGTCATATATAAGTGATATATAACTGATATATTATTGATAAATAATCGATATATAATTGATATATAATTGTTACATAATTGAGATCAATATATAATTGAGGTATAACAGATTGGAGAAAAGAGGTTAGGAAATCTAAAATGACTACTGGTACTAGGAAACATATCCAGCTAGTCCTGCAATGGAGACCCTCGATAGAGGGACCTAGTAAATCAACAGATTTCACCTCTGTCTTGCTTGAGGAGATGAAAAAGGAAATGAAGAAAATGGGAATGGAAGTAAGAGAAGAGATGAAAGAAATAAGAGCTGAGATGAAAGCAGATTTGAAGAAAGAGGTAGCAAACTTTGGAAAAAAATTGAATAAACTTACAGAAGATATTGAGCAGATTAAAAAGGAGGTTCAAGATATTAAAACGAAAACACAGAATTTAGAGGTAACAACTCAATCTATAATACAGGAGCAGGAACAGGGGAAGATCACGATGATGATGTATGAAGTGAGACAAAGAGAGAAATGTACCAAGATAAGAGGGTTACCAGAATTGGAGAATGAGAACATTGTGGAACGTATTTTACCACCCTTGGCAAGATATTTAGAAATGGCAAAAGATAAGCTGGAGGTTCAATTGGATAAGACATTTAAGATTAATTCAACAATTGCTAAAGAGAAGAAAGTCCCCAGGGATATAGTAGCATGTTTCACAAGATCTAAATTGAGGGATCAAATAATTGAGAAAAGTTAATATGAAACCCTGAAAATAGATGGGAAAGATCTTAAGATCTATAAAGATAGTCCACCACTGATACTTAAGAAGAGACAGGAATACAAATTCCTGACGCAGATGCTTGAGGGAGAAGAAGATAAACTATAGGTGGGAGAAAATAGAGGGACTCTTCTTCTCCTATCAATATAAAAGATATTGAATAAACAGCATTCAAAAAGCAAAGGAAATTTATAAGAAATTAAAGAAAGATAAAGGGAAGTGGCAAAAGGAGGGAAAACTTGAAGAAAAAGGAGTAGAAGAAAGAGAAGGTGAGGCGGAAGAACATTTAGGCGGGAAAGAGGTGCTGTCAGAAGAAGAAGAAATATTACAAAGAGAGAATATAGATACAGATAATGATCAAGAAGAGGAAGATGGAGAAGAGGAAGGAGAAGAAGAAGAGGACTAGGAAGGAGCAAACTTTAAAATGGATGTCAAAATTATATCGTAGAATGTGAAAGGATTAAACACAAATTATAAGAGGAGACAAGTATTCCACCATTTGGAGAAAGCCAGAAGTGGTATAATATGTCTCTAAGAAACAAGGATTAAAGAAAGAGATGAGAGGTATTTGAGAAGTCCAAAGCTAGGGCAATGCTTCATTGCTACAAATTTTTTAAAAAAGAAAGGGTTGGTAATGTACATTAATAAATAAGGCTACCCTTATTTTTAGAGATACGGAGGAGTTATATGTAGGTGTTCAAATAAAAATCAATGATGCTAATATGCTAATTGTGGGAGTTTATACACCAATCCAAAACCAAGATTTTTTTTTCAAAAATTAAATAAAGAAATTGCCAAATGTGATATCAAAGATGGCAATATTCTAATGATGGGCGACTGGAACGGCATGCTTGAGCCAATAATAGACAGACAATCAAACAAAAAAATCAAGAAAAACCAGGGAAAGCTACCGAGATCATTCTTCGAAATGAAGGAAGATTTAGGATTAATAGATGTGTGGCGCTTGAAACAGGGAACCTCAAAAGATTATACATTCTATTCGAACGTGCACCAATCATTTGACATTTTTTTTTGCGACTAAAAGCAAAACTGTAAGCATCAAAGATATGGAAATAATGCCCAAATGGACCTCGGATCATAATCCGATAATGTTAAAGATGAGAGGAAGAAAAAGAGAGTTCAACTGGCGATTGAATCATAACTTACTGAGGGATGAGGAGAGCGTAAAAGAAGCATAAAAAGAGACTCTGGCTATGTATTTTAAGGAAAATATTATCTGATGAGATAAAGATAAAGACTGACTGGGAAACCAGCAAAGCAGTAATGAGAGGTTACTTCTTAAAGAAGGCTTGTGAAAAGAAAAGGGAAGAGGGAAAAGAGATGAAACAACTGCTTTAGGAACTATCAAAGAAAGAAGTCAAATTAATAGAGGAACAAAATAATAAAGGTTGGAAATTGGAAATAGATATACTTAAGAAGAAAATTCAATCAATATCAGTAAAAGAAGTGGAACAGAAGATGAGATTACTAAAACAAAGACATTTCGAAATGGCCAACAAACCAGGAAGATGGTTGGCTCTAAGGAGATTTCCACACAGAAAAAAATCCCCCAGAGAAATCGGGACAGAAATATTTCTGTCCCAGAAGCAGCGCTGCGGTTTGTACACCCTCTTCCCTCTCCCGATATGCCGTCGTCCTCACACTGGATTTTTTCTTCCCTCTTCCATAATATTTCATTAATGGTGAACTCCCGTTAGTAAAATATTATGGAAGAGGGAAGAAAAAACCCAGTGTGAGGACGACGGCATATTGGGAGAGGGAAGTGGGCATGCGAACCACGGCGCTGCTTCCGGAACAGAAATATTTCTGTACTGATTTCTCCAGGGGATATTTTTGCCATGTGAAAATCTCCTAAGACTAAAAAGATATAGAGAGAACAAGATGATCAATGAGCTGAACTATAAAGAGAAAACCATTACGGAACAGAACCTAATAAAGAAAAGCTTCCATGACTTCTACTCTAAATTATATGAAGAGGCCCCTATTGCCATAGTGAATATTGAGGAAATAAATAAGTATTTGGAAAAGCAAAAAATAAGGAAACTAACAGAAGCACAGAAAGAAATATTAAATAAGGACTTCACAATGATGGAAGTAGTAGAAGCGATCAACAAAATGAAACCAGATAGAGCTCCAGGCCTGGGTGGTTTCTCTGCAGTGTACTACAAAAAACTAGGGGAAGTCCTACATACACAGTTACTGGAAACACTTAAGGCTATAAAACGAGAGGGATTACCAGATTCCTGGAAGGAGGTTTATGTTACAGTCTTACCAAAGGAAGGAAAAGATAGGTGGGATATAAAAAATTACTGTCCTATCTCATTGTTAAATCTCGATTATAAAATCTTTGCCGTAATCCTGGCACAAAGATTTAAAAGTGTTTTAGCCCAAATTATTCATGAGGACCAGAACAGTTTTTTACCAAACAGATATCTACGAAACAATCTAAGGATGGTAATAGATATTATAGAATGTTATGAAAGACATAACGAGAAACAACTGGCGATGATCTTCCTAGATGTTGAGAAAGCGTTTGACAATGTGAAGTGGACATTTTTAAAAGCAGTGTTAGATAAAATAAACATAGGAAACAACTTTAAAATTTGGATAGATGAAATATATAAAGATCAAACAGCTCAAGTGTTGATAAATAGCGAAAAAACAGACCAAATAAGAATAATGAAAGGAACGAGGCAAGGCTACCCTTTATCGCCACTGCTGTTCATAACAGTAATAGAAGTGATTAACAACAATGTAAGAATGAATGAAAAGATTAGAGAAAGAAGACTCAAAGGGCATGAGTTTAAAATAAAAATGTTCGCTGATGATATTGTCATAATACTGGAAGAACCAGAGGGCCAACTGGAAGAATTACTAACAATGCTAGAAGATTTGTCATGGGTGTCTGGGTTCAAAATAAACAGGGATAAAATGGCAGTCCTAACCAAAAATATGAGGAAACAGGAGGAAGACAAATTAAGCAAAGAAACCGGATTCAGAATTTAGAAAAAAATAAAATATCTAGGAATCTTGGTAACACAGAGAAATGCAGAATTATTTAAGAATAATTATGAGAAAATATGGAAGAGTATAAAAGAAGAACTAGGCAAATGGTCCAAGTTCCAACTCTCTTGGCTAGGAAGAAAAGCCTCAATAAAAATGTCTGTGTAACCCAAACATATGCTTCTTTTTCAAAACTTACCAATCATAACAAATAACAAATGCTTTGTGGAATGGAACAAAGAAATACTCAAATTCATATGGGAAGAGAAAAGGGCACGAGTGAAAGCAAAATTATTAACAGAAAGGAAAGAAAGAGGAGGATGTGCATTCCCAAACTTATTCTTGTATTATCAGGCATGTGCTTTAGCATGGTTGGAAGATTGGGTACAGTTAAGAAACAAAAAAGTGCTCTCTTTAGAAGGCCATGATTTGGTTTTCGGATAACACGGTTACATGTGGTATAACAAGATAAAAGAGAATAGAGCCTTTGAGAACCATTATGTTAGAAAGGCATTATATAAATTGTGGGCCAATTTGAAAGCTAGATTTTATTACAAATTACCATTATGGGTTTCAACACAAGAAGCCTTTTTGGGAGGTCAAAGATAGAACAACAAGAATGGCGAAGTTATCAGGAATTATTAAGGAAGGAAACCCAAGATAATATGAAGATCAAATCAAGAGAGATGCTAGAAACTGAGGGACTTAAAATAAATTAGTTTCTTTCTATAAGCAAATCCAGGAAATATATAGCATGGATTTAAGACTGAGGAACTTCCAACCAGAACCAAATGAAATAGATAAGGTGTTATTGGATAATGGGAAACATCATATAGTAAGATACTATAAGATACTTTTGGATAGAGACTTAGAAAATGAACAGGTAAAGGAGCAAATGATAAGATGGGCACGTGATATAGGTCATGTTATTGAAATAGACAGGTGGGAAAAATTGTGGGAGGAAACGCAGAAATTTACTCTGTTGCAAAGCATGAAGGAAAACTACCTAAAGATGTTTTTCCAGTGGTATTTAACACCAGTGAAGCTGGATAGGATGTATAAAACAGGCAAAAGAAGATGCTGGAAATGTGGGGAGGCAGAGGGCACTTTAATACACACTTGGGGGAATTGTTCAAGGGTGAAATATTTTTGGAAGAAGATACATATTAAGATAAAGGAAATCTTGAGAAGTAACTATCCAATGGAACCAGAAATGTTTGTCGGTCGATTGCGGAATAAAGAGACCACTCACATAAAATGGGGTGAAATAAAGTGTTTTTATTGAAATCAACCTATTTAATTCCCTCTAAAATCTTAAGCAGGGGGTGGCAACCTGGTGAGGGACCAGCTGGGGCAGTAGGTCTAATCCTAGACCACACACCCCAGCCTTCCCTGGCAAACACCTGGGTCCTGGAGAGGAACCCCAATTGTCTGGGGTTGCTCACCAGCCGGCCCGCATCTGGAAGGTGAACCCAAAAGTCCCTTACCCAAGCCCCACAGATTGGGGTGAAGGATTATCCTTTAGGCCAACCTCAAGGCGGGTCTCCTTCTGTCCCCTTAGGCCCCACGACCTGAAGTGGCCCTCTAGAGACCCTACCTTCACCAAAAATTGGTGCCAAGGTGCCCACCGAAGCAACACCTCCCCCTTCCCAGCCACAGAAAGGGGCAAGCGTCCGCTTAGTCCCGTTCCCCCACCAGCTCGTCCAAAAGGTCCCTCAACCCCTGCTGAAGATAACTCAAAAAGATCAAATCCCCACGTCCGAAAGATGCACCCCATCAACTCAGTAGAGCTCGGGCCTCTTGGACATGATGTCAGGGTGGGGCAGATAGTAACCCAACCCCTTGTGCATGGCATTCTTAATTTCCCTATTGGCTCCCCTCTGGGCTTTATCAAGAGAACGGGGATCACCTTTGCCCCTCCACTGCCTCCTTGGCAGTATGGCCGGCCACATGACAGTAACTTCAGGCAACCGTGACTTGATTACTCGTATGTCATGGATCGCCTGAAGAACCAAGGCCTCCCCTTTCAATAGCTTCAAATAATTCCCCCTTAGTGTAGAATAAGGACATTTGGTGGAGGCCCTTGTCACTCCCCAAAAAGCAATGGCAGTAGGCCATGCCAACTCAAACCCATTTTTCCCACCCACTCAACTGTTGCCCCATTCCCCAAACTCAGGTGAGGCCCATAGTGACACAGCCAGGCCTGTCGGGCCGCTCAGTACACCATACTGTGGCCAGAGATCAGCACCCGTAGCCTCACCGACATGGGCCTAGAACTTGAAAAACAAAAGGGGAAGACAACCAGTTAGTAAGTGAGTGGCCGCACATAGCGCCGATAAGAGGAGGACCTCCACCGGCCAATCCCTTGAATCGCTGTGGATTACATGCCCATTGCAGCCATGGAAGCGGCCTCTATGTGAAAAAAATGGGTAGCAAAGCAAACACCATGAAGACCCAACTTACCTAATGCTCTGGACGTCACATTCCAAAATTGGTATTTGGTCAGAGGGGGAAAATCCTTATGCACAAAAAGCGGACCCGCCTGTGGGCCACAAACTGTTAGAAACTGTTGCAAAGCCCTAACAGGGCATAACTCAGGGTCACTGCAAGGCAGAAAACAGCACTGCTTGCCCTTCCCACACTGACTCGTCTTAGAAAAACACAGTATCAAAATGACCTGATGCCTCTCCATGATAACATCTCTGAGCTCCAGAGCTCTATGAGATATATCCCTCCTGGATGCCTGTACGGGTTCACTAATGCATAAAGCACCAAAGAAGGCCGTCAAAGCTGCTGCATGAAAAAGCAGCACCTCATAAGGAGACATACAAATACCTGCCCAAATCAAAGCTAGCCCCTTCAAAATAATGGGTGAAATGGGCACTCTGCTATCATTTCTATGCCCACGTTGTCTGGACCAGCCCTCCAATGCCTTCTGAATGTGGAAATCACCAGTATTGTCAGGAACCCCTTGGGCTTTAAGCCAAAAGGCAATCGCTGACAATCTAACCCTAATAGATTGCGGGGACAAACCCTTATGATAGAGGGATAGGCAAAACTGAAACAGATGTTCAAAAGGAACAGGAACACCCTGTTTGACACCTAACTGCTCCCTAAACTGAAAAAACTCACGTAACACCCTGATATATCCTTTCATCGTGCTTGGAGCCATAGCCATACCTAATGCCCTCACGAGCTCAGTCTCCCAAGCCTCCACAGGCTTGCCGGCATAAGATTGCCCTAGGGTGCTGTGTCGGGAGCCAACTCTCTGAAGCGCTCCATCTGCATGCGGGAAAGAGCGTCAGCAATGCCGTTGTTAACGCCTGCCACATGCCGAGCGACAAACAGAATATTAAACTTCAAACACTGCAACGTAAAGGCTCTGATGAGCACCATTACCCAAGGGGACTTTGAGGTGAGGGAGTTTATCACCTGGACGGTAGCCATATTATCGCACCAAAAGTGCACAGATGAGTTTGCCAATTCCTCAGCCCAAATAGTGCCTGCCGCCAGGATGGGGAAGAATTATAGAAATGTTAAATCAGCCACTATATCTGACGCCGCCCAATCAGGAGGCCACCTACTTGTGCACCACCGTCCACCGAAATAAAGCCTGAACCCCGTGGAACCAGCTGCATCAGAGGCTATCTGGAAATTACCTTTGAGCCTCCGTTCCTCATGCCAAAAGGAGACGCCATTAAATTGTTCTAAAAACTGTTGCCAAACAAGCAAATCCGCCCTTAGATCCTTAGATATGCAGATTAAAAAATAGGGTTGTCGTACACCTTTAGTAGCGTCACACAATCAGTGAAGGAAGGCCCTCCCTGGTGCTACGACCTTACACGCAAAGTTCAGATGACCTATGAGGACCTGAAATTCACGTAAGGTAGCTTTACACCTAACTAAAAACTGGGATACCCTGTTCCTTAAATCAGTCACTTTAACAGTAGACAATCTACATTGTTGATTTACAGTGTCAATTTCGACACCCAAAAAGATCAAAACTTGGGCAGGACCCTCTGTTTTGTCAGGTGCCAGGGGAACCCCCAGCTCACCCACCAACGCTTCAAACTGGTGCAAAAAATATGCACACTGGCCAGACTGATAAGGTCCTATCACTAAGAAGTCATCCAAATAGTGAACAACACTGTGCAAACCGGTTCTCGTTCTCAATGCCCATTCAAGAAAGGTGCTAAAGGTTTCAAATGTGTTGCATGAAACCGAACAACCCATGGGGAGAGCCCGATCCATGTAAAACAGCCCTTCAAACTGGAAACATAATAACTCAAAGTCACCTCGATGAACTTGCAGAAGGCGAAAAGCAGATTTAATATCACATTTTGCCAGCTCAGACCCCAACCCTGAAGTCAAACTGCCCTAACTGCTGCATCAAAGAAAGTGTTCTTAACTGTACACAGTTCGTGGGGAATAGAGTCATTCACCGAGTCACCTTTGGGGTATGATAAATGGTAGATGAGCCTAAATTCCCCGAGGCCTTTTTAGGCACAACGCCGAAAGGCGACACCCGTAGGTTGGACCCGGAGGACCCGGAAAGGGACCTAAAACTCAACCCTCATAGAATCATAGAATCATAGAATCATAGAATCATACAATTGTAGAGTTGGAAGAGACCACGAGCGCCATCCAGTCCAACCCCCCTGCCAAGCAGGAAATCTTGATCAAAGCATCCCCGACAGATGGCAATCCAGCCTCTGTTTAAAGACCTCCAAGGAAGGAGACCCCACCACGCTCCGAGGGAGTGTGTTCCACTGCCGAACAGCTCTTACTGTCAAAAAGTTCCTCCTAATGTTGAGGTGGAATCTCTGTTCCTGGAGCTTGCACCCATTGCTCCGTGTTCCAGTCTCTGCAGCAGCAGAAAACAAGCCTGGTCCATCCTCAGCGTGACATCCCTTCAAATACTTAAACAGGGCTATCATATCGCCTCTTAACCGTCTTTTTTCCAGGCTAAACATACCCAGCTCCCTAAGTCTCTCCTCATAAGGCATCGTTTCCAGACCTTTCACCATTTTAGTTGCCCTTCTCTGGACACGCTCCAATTTGTCAATATCCTTTTTGAATTGTGGCACCCAGAACTGGAAACATTATTCTAGGTGAGGTCTGACCAAGGCAGAATAGAGTGGCACTATTACTTCCCTTGATCTAGACACTATACTTCTATTGATACAGCCCAAAATCGCATTGGCCTTTTTAGCTGCCGCATCACACTGTTGGCTCATGTTCAACTTGTGGTCTACTAGGACTCCTAGATCCCTTTCGCACGTAGTCTCATTCAGCCAGGTCTCTCCCATCCTATATTTATGCATTTCATTTTTCCGCCCTAAATGCAGTACTTTACATTTCTCCGTATTGAATTTCATTTTGTTAGCTTTGGCCCAGCTCTCCAGTCTATCCAGGTCATTCTGAATTTTGATCCTGTCCTCTAGGGTATTAGCTACTCCTCCTAATTTGGTGTCATCTGAAAATTTGATAAGTATGCCCCTAATTCCCTCATCCAAGTCATTGATGAAGATGTTGAATAGCACTGGACCCAGGACAGAACCCTGTGGCACCCCACTGGTCACATCATTCAAAGACGAAGAGGAGCAACTGCTGAACACCCTTTGGGTTCGGCCGGTCAACCAATTACAAATCCATTGAACAGTTAACTTGTCTAGCCCACATTTTACAAGCTTGTTTGCAAGAATGTCATGGGGAACCTCGTCAAAGGCCTTACTGAAATCAAGGTATGCAATGTCCACAGCATTCCCTTCATCTACCAAGCTGGTAACTTTATCAAAAAAAAGAGATCAGATTAGTCTGGCATGACTTGTTTTTCTGAAACCCATGTTGATTTTTTGTGATTATGGCATTGCCTTCTAAATGTTCACAGACTCTCTGTTTAATGATGTGCTCTAGAATCTTCCCTGGTATTGATGTCAGACTAACTGGACGATAATTGTTGGGATCCTCTTTTTTCCCCTTTTTCAACATGGTTACAACGTTTGCCCTCCTCTAGTCTGCTGGGACTTCTCCTGTTCTCCAGGAGTTATCAAAGATTATTGCCAATGGCTCTGAGATTATATTTGCCAGCCCTTTTAATACTCTTGGATGTAGTTCATCTGGTCCTGGAGATTTAAATTCATTTAGATTAAGAAGGTATTCCTGTACTACCTCTTTACTTATTTTGAGCTGGATTTCCCCTATTGTGTCCTCGGTTCCATTATCCTCAGGTTGGTCCTCCTTTTCCTTTTCTGAAAACACTGATGCAAAGAAGGTGTTGAGTAAATCTGCCTTTTCTCTGTCCCCTGTTAGCATTTTGCCATCTTCCCCACGTAGTGGCCCTATCATTTCCTTCTTCCTCCTTTTGCTGTGGACATACCCCCCAAAAAACCCCTTTTTATTGTTCTTAACCTCCCTAGCAAGCCTGAGCTCATTCTGCGCTTTAGCTTTTCTGACCTTACTCCTACACGTGTTCGCTATCTGTTTGAATTCTTCTTTGGTGATTTTCCCCCTTTTCCATTTCCTATACATGTTCCGTTTAAACTTAGCTCCATTGAAAGTCCTTTAGTCATCCATCCTGGTTTCTTGAGACACCTCCCATTTTTCTTCCTCAATGGTACTGTTTGAAATTGTGCCTTCAGTATCTCCCTTTTGAGAAAGTCCCATCCGTCTTGAGGTCTCTTCTCTTTTAGTATTCCTGACCATGGGATCACCCCCAGTATTTCCCTGAGTTTATTGAAATCAGCTCTCCTAAAGTCAAGAATGCGTGTCTGACTATGCCTGGCTTCTCCTTTCCATTGTATAACAAACTCCAGGAGAACATGATCACTCTCACCTAAGGATCCCACCACTTGCACCCCATTAACCAGGTCATCTCTGTTGGTTAGGATCAGATCTAAAATAGCTGACCCCCTTGTTGCCTCTTCTACCTTTTGGACCATGAAATTGTCTTCCAGGCATGTAAGGAATTTGCTAGACCTTGAAGTTTTGGCTGAGTTAGATTGCCAGCAAATATCAGGACAGTTGAAGTCACCCATCACTACTTCATCTCTCCTTTCTGCATGTGTGTTCATCTGTTCTAGAAAGGCATCATCCAATTCCTCCGTCTGATTTGGGGGTCTGTAGTAGAGTCCCACAATAACATCCCTGTTGTTTCCCTCCCCTTTAATTTTTATCCAGATGCTCTCCACCTGGCTTCCAGTATTGATGTCATGGATCACTTCACTGGTGTAAATATCCCTGACATATAATGCTATTCCTCCTCCTTTCCTGTCTGGCCTGTTTCTCCTATAAAGGTTATACCCCTCTATTCCTACATTCCAATCATGAGACTCGTCCCACCAGATTTCAGTAATGCCTATTATATCATATCATTGACTTCTTTTTTAATCTTATCCCTAACCACATGCTCCAAACCACAAACAGATTTTAAATTGCAAGCCCAACTCCAACATGGCCACCTAACACCCTGAAATGGGATCCTAAACCCAAACTGGAAACGTTCAAGTAAGTATTTGGCTGCCGTCCTGTCAGGATATACTTTGAGCCAATGCTGTAAAACTTCATTGTTGATTGGGCTGGTCTCCTTTTTAGAGTGTGAGCGCTGGAAGCTCCGCCCTTCCTCCTTGATTGGCCCTACTTCCCCGGGCAGCCTGTTTTCCTCTGGGGCAGTTCCAAAAGGAATGCCCCCCTCCACAGATGGAGCACTCATAGCTGTACCTGCAGGGGTTTCTGGCACAAAACCCATGTGAACTAAATTCCCAACACACCTGCTTGACAGCAGGAGCCATGCCGGTGGGGGCACGGGCCCTGCAACTGGCAGATGACCTGACCAAGTGCCCACTATGTGTCCTCTCCCCTTGGATCGGGCAAGCTGGGGTCATGAGCTCCATGCATAACTGAGGATGCATCATGTCCCACCTCAAGGAAGGATAAATTGCAGCCCTCATTCTAAATGCCTCATCATAAAGGAGCCACACTGGACCTGCAAAATCACCATATGCCCTGTGAATTATATCTAGGTACTGAAACAGGGCAGCTGCTCAATGAGGATGTGCCTTAATCACAACCCCAACATAAATAAGGAAACCTGAAAGCCAATTGGTCCAGTTCCTCTCTACCTTCCTTTTCTTCAATTTTTCCTTCTCTTTCTTGTCCATCTCATCCCTGTCTTTTTTCTCAACTTCCCTATAAAGCAGCGAAAAAAGCTCCACGTTTTCCCCTTTCACTATTTTGTCCCTAGGAGCTTGAAGTAAATGGTCACCTAAAGGGAGGGACATTTCCCCAAAGGGAATTGCCGAATAAGCAATGGAGTCATAACCTGTACCCTGAGCTGTATAAGGTGACCCCTGGGCCATCCCAAAAGGGGAAACCATTGATCCCAACCCGTAAAGAGACCAAGGGGACCATTGTGCTGGGGCCCAATTAAAGGTCTGTTGCGCTGGCCAAGACCCCTGCACTGTCTGTGTACCCAAGGGATTAGCTCCCATATTTTGTGCCATGGGGGGCCAAGTCCCCCAGGGCCAAGACACACCCAAATTGGGATTAGATGCCTGAACAGCGGACTCACCTGGAGTTGCAGGCACCATGTTGCCATTTGCAGACTGCTCCACTGTATTGCTTGAAAGATGCTCAGTCCCCGTAGTGTCCTCGACATGAGTGGACCTGGCAGCCCCATCTGGATTGATATTGTGCTCCAGAGCATCTAATTGGGAAAGAATCTCATCAACCATTTTTCTCTTTTTCCCTTGTGACTGAGAAGAAACAATCTCTTCCTGATGAACACCCTGCAACTTTTCCAAGCATTGAATCCGTGCCATAATAGCATTCCACAGCAACTGATCTTTGTCATCACTGGATGACCGAGAATCAGGTACCACTGGGGCTAGCAGTTGCTGCTTAGTGGCCCACCCATTACCTTTCTGACCCCCTTTTCCTTTCCTAGAAGCCATTGCAATGTAATGAGGCAATCAATAAGCTTCACTACCATAAACGTCCTTAAGGACGAAAGGATACAGACTTAACATATAACAAGCTAAAGCTGTTGTTGTTGTTGTTATTATTATTATTATTATTATTAGATGATTATACTACAGCAAAACTCGAAGTGGCCAACAATCAAAATTGCCAGTTAACCTTATCAATAGTAAGGAGTAAAATGTTGACCACAAAATGACAGCCGTATGATGAGGTCCACAAAATGGCTCCCAAACACAATGAAGAAGAAGGGACCCCCTGGTGGCCCACCAGAAAACTGCCAATAAGGAAGGCAAAGGCAATAATAATGCCCTGCCCAGCCAATATGTGAACCACAAAATGGCCGCCTATAAAAAAAACTCCACAAAATGGCTCCCAATGACTAAGAAGAAGAAGAAGGGGCCCCCTGGTGGCCCGCCAGAAAAAAAAAACTGCCAGTAATGAAGTAAAGGCAATATCAATTCCCAGCCCAGCCACCCCTAGAGGCCTGCCCTGATAACTAAAGGCAAAAGGGGGGAATAGAGCTGTTTCAACTAGACCTGTTTAACGTGCAAAAGAGGGGGGAAGGGTTTAATGCAAATCAAACAACCATTAACAGCCCCCTGGTGGCCCACCAAACCCAAAATATTATGGATAACAACACGTTAATTAACCCTAACAACAATTATTACCCCAACAAGGGAGGAATACCAAACCCCCCCAAATGCAAAGGAATAACAACCCCCCAATGCAAATGCAAAAAAACCCCAAACTTGGGCCCCGTACTATACCCTTCCCCAATATGAAAACAGGGAGGGGGGTGCCTGTAATACTCCCTGACACAAATCCACTGTTGTCAAACGCCAAGCAGGAAGGTGGGTAGCCAATTGCGTGGCTGAATTGCCAAAAAACTGCTGAGCCAGCGAGCGGCCCCAGAAACTCTCCAGCCCCAATGGCCGCAGCTGCGACCATTCAGCAAGCAGGGTAAAAGCCCCACTTACGGAGCACACGTTAACCCGGGCTGCTGCTGGTCCGGCTCCTCCCCTGCCCTGGAGTTCTTCTCTCAGCACGACACCCCAAACGGGAAGTCCAAAAACAGTGGCTCGATCTCCCAATCGGCCACGAGCTGCCCTCTCAAGCTGCCTGCTCTGCTGTCCGAACAGCGATCGCCTAACTCAATGATCGCTGAGTCTGAAGAGGAGGAGGCAAGGGGCAGGAAGCTTTTTATAACTGCTGGCCCCAACCCTCACCTCTGTCACAGGTGACACCGCCTGCAACCAGAAGGCAGGTCTCCTGGCCGCAAACAGCGGCAAAGGCGGCTCCCTGGCCAAAGCAGCTCTGCCGCAAGGAAGGGAGCAGAAATCTCCTAAATATGGTAGACAAAATTAAGGGACAAAATGTTGTGGTTAAAAAGAAAATTATATTGTATATGGTAACAACCGCCAGGATCTTATATGCGAGCCTCTGGAAAGAAAAAAGTGTGCCAACTATAGAGGAATGGTTAAGTCAGCTATATGACAGCCTACATATGGATAGACTAACGGCTTCCTTGAAAGGTAGATTGTTGAAAAAAATAGAAGAAGAATGGGAACCGGTAAACAAACTTTTTGGAAGATAAATTGAACCATGCGACAGGAAAGAAGGGGTAGGAAACTTTGATAAGGTTAGGAATGGGCAGGCAAAAAGGAGAGAAGATATGGGTATTAAGTTTCAGAAGTAAGACTGTAGTGACAACCAGATGAAACAAGTTGAATGTAACAAGCAGGCAGGAGAGAAAAATACAAGAACAAGGACCACACACAAACAAAGGAGGAAGGGTCACATGGAGGAATATTCTCAAAAATGTTTAAAGTTTATTTGAAAGAAATGAAGTAATAATAGATAAAAGAAGCTTCCCTATGTGTAATTTTTTCTTTTTTTCTTTTTTGATTCTGTAAAAATTTGTTACAAAGATTGTGATGTTTTTATAAAGCTGATGGAAAACACAGGATGTAACTAAATAAAAATATATATAAAATGGAATAAGTGTGATTTATACCTCTGTCTGGTCATTCTGTCTTCACAGGCATACTGTGCACTGTCTTTGGCCTCTTCTCCTTGCTATTCATCGTGGCTTTCTTACAAATAAAATAAAATAAACAGTAAAACTCATATTTACAAAGAATCATACTACAATGCCAGCTGAATTTTCACCAAACACAGAGAATTGATTAGTCGACGGTTCCAAAAGATTAATGGGGGAAGACAGGTTAGGAAGAACTATTTCAGATCGAATAGTAGTGATCTTAGTGATAAAGTAATTAGCAAAGTCATTTAGGGGAAAATAATGAAGAAACAGGGGGGGAGGAAGGTTTTAGCAAGGTGTTAAAGCAGGAAAACAGCCGCTGCGGGTGCCTCTCGTTGGCACAGATCAATGATTTAAAGTAGTCCTGTTTTGCCATGGACAAGGCAGATGTGAACAATAAGAGAACGAACTTATAATGAATAAAATCTGCCCACTCCCTGGACTTTTTCCAAAGATGTTCAGCCGCTCGAGAGCACAACCGGAGGAACCTAACTATGGGAGTAAGCCAGGGCTGAGGCCTGTTCATAGAGGAGGACACATAAACATAAACAGGGGCAAAACTGTCAAGAACTGAAGAAAGAGTGGAGTTAAATAAAGACATGGCTGAATCAGCAGAGTCCCCAAGAGAGAGAGAAGAGAGGGAAGAATCCAAAGACTGACTAAGAAGATCACAGTTAATAGACTGAAGTTTGTGAAAATGGCGTTGAGGAGGAGTATGATGAGGAGGTGGGGTATGGGTAAGAGTAAAAGAAATTAAATGATGATCAGATAATGGAAAATCAGATGCCAAGTAGTCAGAAATGACACACTTGGCAGCCAGAACTAAATCAAGGCAGTGACTGAGAGAATGGGTTGAAGAGGTAGAATGAGGTTGAAGACCAAAAGAAGCTAGAAGAGAACTAAAATGAGATGCTGAAGGATTACTAGGGTTGTCCAGGTGGATATTAAAGTCGCATAAAATCAATGTAGGTACTGCATCAGATAGAAAAACTGTCAGCCAAGGCTCAATGTCTGACAGGAATTGAGTAGCAGAACCAGGAGGGTGATAAATGACTGCAACCTGAAGTTGCAAAGGAAAAAAAAGAGTCTGATGGAATGAAATTCAAATGAGGAGAAACAATAACTAGGAGGGAAGGAAAGAACTTGAAACTGGCAAGATTTGGACAGTAAGATACCAATCCCACCTCCTCAACCCTCAGGGCAGCTAGTGTGAGTAAAAGAGAGACCGCCAAAAGAAAGGGCAGCAGAGGTAGCAGTATCATGGGCCGGGAGCCAGGTTTCAATAAGAGCAAGGAGGTGAAATAAGCTAGAAAGAAAAAGATCATGGATTGCAGTCACTTTTGAGACTGCAGAACGACAGTTCCAGAGTGAACAGAAAAATGGGAGCTGAGAAATGGGAAGGGGTCAAATAGGAATTAGATTAGGAGAAATATGTGGAGCCATGGAAAAATAAGGTTTAGGTGCCCAATGATCAATAGATGAAAAAGTGACAATAATAACAACAAAAAGGTAACAACAGATAGTACTCGATGACATTGCCTGAACACCACTATTGCTGGATCCGCAAAAACAGACACTGGGGTGACTGCAGCTTCAGAGGCTGGGTGGCTAAACTTGCCTTTGCAGACAGGGTGGTCTCTTTTGGGAGAGGCTGTCCTGGGAGAGGGTGTTGAAGCAGTTCTGCCCTGCCTTTATACCCAAAGGAGACACAACTGGGTGAGGAAAGGCAGCTCCTGGGTCTAAGTCTGCAAAGAGGCAGTTGGAGGCCAAGCAAAAGGCTCCAGGGAAAGACAGACACAGGGGTGACTGCAGCTTCAGAGGCTGGGTGGCTAAACTTGCCTTTGCAGACAGGGTGGTCTCTTCTCGGAGAGGCTGTCCAAGTAATCAAGCAGGGCTGGGAAATCTACATAGGCTTGATAAATAATATCCAGGTACTAGATAAAGGAAAAGGTATGCAGAGGTTACACTTTGGCTATCAAAGTGTAGCGAACTGACCGAACGATATCCGTCAGATGACAAGCCTGAGTAGCTTTAAAAAAGCACTAAAGATGGATCTCTTTCGGCAGGCCTTTCCTAATTAGATCCCGGCCTCAGGGGATCCTGGCCTCTTTTAGTCTGCTGGCTATTTATTGTATTTATTGTTTTTAAAGGTGATTTTAGACAGTTGCTTTTAATTTATATGTGTTTAATATTTTTTTATGGGGGAGTGTGGGGGTGGGGAGTGTTTAGGGATTTTTATATGTATTGTATTTTAATTTTTGTAAGCTGCCCCGATTGTTTTAACAGAGGGGCGGGGTATAAATAAATATTATTATTATTATTATTATTATTATTATTACACCAAAATATATAAACAAGCCAGGCAACAAATTGCCCAGGTCCAATCAACCTTGCATTTCTTCAACCTCTAACCTTGGCCTTGTCATCCATCACCTCCCTGTCCTTTTCTAGTTTGCAATAAAGCAGGGTGAACATTCATGTATTTACTCTGCAGTATTTTGTCCCTTATGGATTGAAGGAAGTGGTCACCCAAAGGGAGTGTCTGCTCCTCATAGGGGATGGCCAAATAGGGGACCACACTATAACCACTGCTGAATGAAGGGACCATAGCTCCCCAGTCCCCACCCTGCCATGTTTGAGTTGCTACATTAGGGGAATAATTGGACCAGGGAGCCCATTGGTGCTGAGCAAATGCCCATATAGATTGTGTGATCAGCCCAGTCACCATGGCCCCTGAAGTACTGCTAACATCCTCTATGCCAGAGTATCCAGCCATGGCTTTCCAAGGTTCCCAGGGCCAGCTATATTTTCCCTGAAATGCTGCTAGCTAAGTTTGAAGCCTCACCCAAAGCCACTTGAGCCACCAAGGTCTCCATTAATCCATCCAGATCACTCAAGGAAGCTGAAGACACCACGACAATTATCACCATCACAAGCTGCAGCAGGTCCTAGAGGCTCCTCTTCTCATCATTGTTTCTTGAGAGCATCAAGGCAGGCCAAGATTTTATTAGTGACCCTCACGTTATAAGATACCCTGGGTGACCTTTTAGGGAGTGGAAATGACTGCTTTGTGGGGGAGGGTCAGTCTTTTCTAAGGCCTCCTGCCTGGCCAAAATGACCACCAAAGCGCCAGCCTCCCCTTCATCCTGTAATGATGAGGATACCTCCTAAGGTAGGTGCTTCAATAATTACCCCTTTGCCAGACCCTTCCCTTTTGACACTCCACTGCCTTTCTTAGATCCCATAACCAAAGTTGCACATAGACACTAGTCCAACACTCAAGCCACCCAGTGACTGCCTGCTTATAGGTAAACTAAGATTTGATGCAGGACCAGTCAATGCCACTTGCCTAAATGAGACCAACTGAGAACCAAACCAATGCCCAAATGGGGCCTTGAAATCCTATTCATGGCCCACTGAGGCTTATGACTTCCCACTGGTCTAACAAATTTACAAAGGCTAACAGGTCTAACAAGGGCCCAAATAGCTGGCAATGAAGCCTAGCATTCCAACAGGGGTCTACAGACCTTATCAGAGTCCTATGAGTAAAAGTCTGGCACAACATTACAGGCCCAGCAAGGAATACAGATTGTATTGAACAACTACAGGCCTAGCTCAGCACTGAGAAACCAGCATGGGTGGGGGTGGGGGTGGAGAGGCAGGTGTTACCTACCCTGACACCCCCTGTCCCATAGCTATAATAATTCTCCCCCCCCTCTCTCTCTTTGCTTTTCTTCACAAACAAATATTCAGGAAGGACTCATCCCATGCTTTCTGCAAGGGCACTGATGACTAAAAAGGCCAACCTGAGATAAACAAGTCCGATTGCAGAAAGCACAGCAGAAGGTCTCCTTGGGTGATGTTTCTGGGTTGAGATTCTTTCTGCATTGTCGTTTCTCTTCAAGACTTGTTTGGTGTGAGTTCTCAACTGTGGCCTTCCATGTAGTGTGACCAGTAAACCTGGGACTCCCAAGAACCAAGAATCCCAAAAACTAGTGCTGAGACTCATTTAAGTATGCACTAGGGAGGGGTGAGCCCAAATTCCAAAGAAAGACAATTTGCAAGGCAATGTCTTGCCTGAACATCTGGCTAATCCCACCAGCCTAAATGGAGATTTCAAGTTTTATAAAGAGCCCTCATCCTTCTACCTTCCCCCAAACAATGAGAGTTGCTTCCTCCATTCAGTTACAAAGTATCAGCAGATTAAGTATCATTAGCATATCCAGAGAGTCCGTTGTCTTTCCTTGAGAACTTCCAAGAAGCATTGCATTTCACTCTAAATCCCTTCTCATGAAGGGAATTATTAATTATATATACCCCTTCAAAACAACACCAATCTATCTTCAGCTCCTCCTCCTATAGCCATATTGCCAGTTTACTGATAGACCACCAGAATGCAACTTTGAGTCTCCATTGCTGCAGGAATTTTTGCTCTACAGGACAGGTGTTGTATCTCCCCCAAAACACCCATTACTCTATTCCTCTATGCCAATCCTTCCTACTTTATTCTCTAGCCTTGCATGATTGTTTGAAGCCTCTGTATGTGTGTGTGTGTGTGTGTGAATGCCGTTATTATTATTTCCTTAAATAAATATCATTTTATTGTACTATCTAGCTTAATGGCTCCTCCTGAGTCATAGGTTTGGTGTGAGTTTTCAACTGTGGCCTTCCATGTAGCGTGACCAGTAAACATAATATACATAGGTTAAGAGGTCCTGCTTCTTTGCCCCCTCTTGCATAGCCAAGCTGAGTATATTAATTCCCCAAATTAATACCAATATTTGGAGTGTCCTTAAGATCCATGAGTGTTTAGAGTAACAGGATTTGGTGGAGCAATGCAGGCAGACCCACGCCCCTTTTCTCTTGAAATACACACATACAGTTGGGGGGTTTTGGATATAGGGAAACCGGAGTGAGACTTAGGCAGGCTTTTTAAGTGTGAAAGTTTTGCAAGTGTGGAACCAAGTGTTTGAGCTACAAGGCTACCATGGGTGGGAATCTTTTCCCCCTTTCTATCTTGATCATGACATGTTAGTGCACTGATAGCCTCTGACCATGTCAAGAGAGTCAAGCAGCAAAAAAATTATAGCAGAGTTTTCATCCTCTAGGCAAAAGAATAAACAAACAGACACAGGCTTGTGCCTACAAACTACTTCTTTTTACTATAGCATAATAAAGATATTTACAAAGTTACAGAGAATCCTCGGTGAGAACTATATATTACAGCATTCAGCAGTCTTTGTCCTGCAGAACCCAGAACAGAACTGAAACACAGCCACATAGGATAATTAATTGAACAGTTCACAGTAATCTTCTTCTTATAGAAGGGGGCTTACTGGCTCGCTGGTGGGCCAATTTGCGGCCCGGCTAGCACCACCAAAACACTCCTCCTCCAGCGGCCCCTGCTGGACACATGGCTGGCCAGCATGGGGGGCGCCATTACACTTTTCAGTGCTGCAATGATGAAGCTGATGGGCAGATTGTATGCCATGCTGTGTACAAGGACATAATTTTCACCACTGCAATTACGAAGCTGATAGGCTTATTGCATACAATGCTGTGTTTGAGGCCAGGCTGTCCAATGCACCACTACCCAAGGTGCACAGCTGGGGACATGGGCCCTTGCTTCTGAGCAGGATATGAGGACATACTCCTCAGCACAGCTCTTACAAAGCTGATGGACATATCACCTACTACATTGTATCTGCGGCCAGGCTATCCAATGTGATACACCACTACTCGAGGTGCATGACCAGGGGCATGGACCCTCAATTCGGCTCAGGAGGGATCACTATTAGCAAGATATTGATTTGTGAAGGTGTGGTAAGGTGGTGTCCAGCAGTGTAATAGCCATTACAGCAACACAGGGGGGATGGTCTGCAGGGGCCATTAGGAGGCCTACACAGAATATACATGCCCGGAGAGGAAGATAGCTGCGGGGATGAACTGCAGGGCTGCCCATGGATGGTGGAAGATATGGTTGGCGGAAGGCAGTCCCCATGGGGGAATGCCTTTTTTGGCAGATGGCATGGGTCCTGATCTTGATAAAGAGGGAAAATGGGGGGGGTCTCTGTCAAGTTCAAGTTTAAGTTCAAGTTCAAGAGATCCCCCTCCCCTGTTGCATTGCTCAATTAGCACTTTGTTTACAATGAAGGAGAGAGTGTCAGGCAGGGCGGCTTGGCCAACAGCTCTCTCCTCCAGGAAGGTTGGAGGTGTCCTACGCAAGTCCATTGCCCAACACTTGGTTGGGCAATGATGAGATCACGACCCATGCATGAGTGCCAACCATTTTTCAACCATCAGCAAGTTGCGGCCCTTTATTGCCAATTATCATCTACTAACCTGTACTTAACCAATTTTCCATATGTTGTACTCAATACAAACTTGTTCATCAAACATGTCCGCAAAAAAACAAACATTCTCTCCAACAGAGATAGATAATAATTTCTTCAGGCTCCAAGTCTCCAAGGCCGATGCCGTCAGACCATTAATCCTGTTATACAGGCTTACTGCAGCAGGCTCCTGTTAGCTCTCTCTTCTGCACCCTGTAGGCTACTTCAGCTCTTTACAGCATGAATCTAATTAACTGCATGTCCCAATATTCTGGCAGGTCAGTGCTTGGCAGCTGCCCCTGTGCTGGAAGAGTATTGAGCAAGGGCTGTAACATTGGCTGTGCCTGGGAATCTCTTCTGTACTTTGGGACTACTGTGGTGTGGGATCTGAGCGACAGGTACTAGGACAATACAGACAACACCCGGTAAGGAAATTGCTAGGGTTAAGTTGAAGTTGCTGCTAGGAACGATAGGTCCTTGCAGGATAGCCCCCTGAGGATGAGAATTTGTAGGTTGTGTATCGTGTGTGGCAGCAGACCAAGAGTTGGATTTAGGACTTTGCCTGGTTTGCAGGAAGGTTCTCCTGGTTCCAAAAAAGTATTTGTCTGGACTCAGTTTAGGATCCTAAAGCCCTCTTCCCCCTCTAATTAGGCAAAATGAGAGTAAGTTCCATAGAGTTCATGTCCTTCTTTGTAGCTCTGCTAGGTGCTAGCTGCAAGGCTTCCCCCAAAAAAGGACCTCAGGAGTTCTCCCTGTCCCTGAGTCCACGTGCCATGTCCCAGGTTGAGAGGGTATGATCTCACTGATTACTTGCTTGTGTAGCTTTGTGGAGATGTTTGTAAGGAAAAATGTCTCTGCACCTTGCCTGTAATTTGCAGTGAACCCCGAGGGGTGCCCTTAAGAGGCACATCCATGCTTGCAAGCATTATTGTGATAGTAAAGCAATGTTTATAGGGAAGCAAGCCATGTTCGAGAGCAGTCCTAAAATGTACAACCTTGGGAAGTGGATTGTGAGCCAGGGAAAGAACCCTTGGAAGCAGGGGTCATTTAATACTCCTGACCTGCTTAGTACCCTGTGTGAGGCATTCCACACACAGTTCAAGGAGAGGTCACTTTTTGGCCCCTCTAAAGACGCTAGGGCAGCCTGGGGGTTATGGATGGACCTAAGAGATGCTATGAGTTTTGTCCATGAGTTAAGAAAGAAAGTAGAGAGATAGGATAGGGAATTAGAACTCCTCAGAGCTGAGAATTGTGCCTTATCAGCTGACAATATTGCCTTCTTATCAGCAGTGCAAGAAGCCTGTGCCAAATTTGAAGTGACTGTGCTTCAGTTAGAAACTTTTAAATGAAAGTTAGTGACCTTAGAAGTGGAATAGTCTAAAGCCCAGCATGCAGCACAGTACTTAGTCAGCCAGGCCAAAGTGCAACCTCCAAATGGGAGCCACGATGTCTGTGCTAGAATGATAGCAGTTAACAGAAAGGCTCACTACATGTGAGGCCAACATTTCAACTGTATGCCATGAGACATTTCCCCACTCCCCGGGTATGCTTTAGATGAGCCTCTACCAGAGGACATGATGCAGAATTTCCCATACAACCCAGATTAGGAGGAGCCCACACCACTTCACCCTCTTAGGACTAAGACCACCATGAGAACTTTAGTGAATTGCAGGCAGAATAGTATGACCTGGAATGCATTTGAGGCTAAAGCCATGCCAGAACAGCTGGGACCTCTCAATAAAGAGACTGGGACTCTGGATAAATGGAATCTCTCACACACATCCCACTGCAAATGGCCAAGACCTCACCCAGATGCAAGGCTCTGCATCTCTGCAGCAGACCTCCCGACTGTGGAATCCACTTTAGCAGCTAGGGATTTCACCTGGCTCACCATGTGAGAGGATGAGGGAAATGATTAAGCTTCTTTGGCTGAGACAGATGGCTAATGTACTGTATGACACAGAGAAGCAGGCTTCCAGTGAGAATCCTGAGGTGTTTGTTGCCTGGAAAAAGCTTTTAACATCACATGTACAGCCACCAATGAGTACAATTTTGATGATGATTACTTAAAGGAGCTCCTTTACGGAGGACTAAATGCACAGACTAAAATGGTTCTGGGACCCAAAAAAATAGACAACATTACTTGGGAGCAACTGTTAACTAGGTTGCAATCAGTGGCAGATCTTTTAAGAGAAACTGGAGTGATTAGAGGTGAATAGGGTCCATGCAAAGAGCCTTAGTCTTGGGAACCAGTACCAAATGGTCACGTATAGCAACCACGGTCCCCATACACAGAACAAGAAATATGGTGACCAAAGCACCCAAGTACCCAAAGGAGCATGGAGCAATCAGGACACTGGCAATAGAAATGGTCAGCAAGGCTGGTGCACACTGTGTGGAAATACCCTTCCCAATGCCGCACCGACCAAGGTAGTGAGATGCAATCTGTCCCAGCTCTTCAACAGGGCAAAAACTTGCTAAACAGAATGCAGGTGTATATGAGGCAAGAAACTACTGAGCTAGTGAGGAGCATCAGCACACCTCGAAACAGCTCAGATGAACTGATGTAGACATGTCTCAATTTCACATGAGGCCAACCACAGAGCTCATAGAGGCTCTCATTAAAATACAGTGCCAAAATCAGACAGGAAAGGCACAAGGACCACAGCCAGTGCATGCAGTGAATCCTAACATTCTGTACTAGGGGTACCGATGGTCTGCAGCTACCCCATCAGGGTTCAAAACTCCAAGTGAGCTCCACTCCAGAGGGAAGCCTATGGCAGAGGCAGATGTAGGGACCAAAAGGACACCAATCCTCACCAAACCAATACCCAAGCCACATCAAGGCTTGGAGGTTAGTAGTGAAACCCCCAGAACCTGAGCGTCATGAAGGATTGGGGGAGAATGGAGGTTTTATACCTCCTCTGCTCCATAGCCAAACAGGCATCACCAGAAGGTCCCAGTATACTTAAGGCATTGCTGGGCATCCCTGATATATCTATAGCACAACAGAAGATCCCCGAGCAACCAGTGTTGCCTCTAGAGACACAAGGTCATCTAGACCTCCCTCTATGTGGGGAAGAAACTGATGAGCCTTGCATGGAGTATGGGCTAGGCAGTTATGAGGATGTAGACTATGAGGACACAGGACTTGAGATTTCTGAAGAGGAGGCTTGTGAGGATAAAATAGGCAGTTTAGCCACAATAGCTCTGGTCACTGGCACAGCTCTTGCCAAAATAATGCAGGCAATCTTCCCCAATTCAGCCAAACCAAGTAGCAAGCTTAGGGCTATCTGGAAAGCCATTGCTCAGGATGTCAGACAACATTTTAAGGAAACACCCAAACTGGTGAGGCACTGGATACCAGGAGAGTGGAAGAAGTCTTAAAGGCACCCATTTCTGAGCTGCACCTGACACCTTCACACATGAAGAAGGATGAGTACAATTTTCGTTATACTTATTATGTCAATTTGGCCACCCATTATGTCTGTTTAAGCTATGATGGAACCTCTGCAGTTCAGAAGTCTCAATCTACTAGCTTTGCCCATCACCCTAAAAGCTCATCCAGATGAAGGTCATCAAATGTAAAGGATGACCCCACACTAGACCTCAAGAAGTTCCTCCTCATAGGAACCCCTCAAGACAACAGCCTAGCTGCCTCCCACAGCAGGGAATGCACCCCAGATGGTAAAGACTTGCATGAAAGGAAAAACAGTGTGTCCAACCTCTGCAACACCAGTTTCCCTCATTGCTCCTGACCAGATCACCCAAGTACTCATCCAGGAAACTGTGGAGGCCCCCAATGAAGGCAATATATTAATTAATGGGAAAGATACTTTAGACTTCTATGCCCCTAAGGCTGTGACCTCTCTCACCTCCCCTGCTGTGTCCAAATGCAGCACAATCCTAAGGCTAATGGCTTCAGGTACCAAACACCACTTAGATGGAGTGCTGCAATGCCCAGATAGGCCATCAGGTGTACGGGGTGCAGAAGTTGTCTACAGACCTCTTGCACTCAAATAAAGTTGCTGCATGATATTTGAGAGAGGTTTAGGGATCATTTTCAGATTCCATTCCAGGGAATCTAGAACCCATTTTTTGTAAGAACATTTGTTCTGTGGTAGATCTCAAAAGTGTTGTCAGGGTGAAGATACATAAGGAAATATCTGAGGGGAGGTAAGTTGGCCCTTTTACATCTCCTCCAGTCCCTAATTTGAGGTTTTCTCCATTGTGAGTGGTTCCTAAGAAGTCACCTGGTGAATTCCCAAAGGCAGGAGCTGTTAATGATGCCATTCTGATGGAACTTTATTTATTTATTTATTTATTGGATTTATATCCCACCTTTCTCCCAAGATAGGATTCAAGCTGTCTTTGCACAGCCCATTATATGTCTTTTAAGACAGTGGTTTGTGAGAAGCCCAGGAATGGAGTGGAGGCAGAGATGGTGAAATGCAACATTAAGTCTGCTCTTTGCTTACTTCCAGTACATCCTAGGGACTTTCTGAGTTGCTGGGCTTTTCTTTTGATGGCCTTTTCTACATAGACTGAACCCTTTCCATGGAATGTTTGGTGTTATGTGCTGCATTCAAAAAGTTCAGTACTTTTCTACTGAACCCTTAAGGTTATGTGTGAAGTAAAAGGGGTTGTTCAATACCTCAATTATTTTTTGTTTGTTGGCCAGTCTAGTACAGGGCAATGTGCCTTTTTGATAAAGGAGTTTTATTTGCTAACAATGTAATTAGGTGTACCCATAGCTCAGGAGAAGACAGAGGGGCCTGGTACTTGCTTAGTCCTTCTGGGTATAGGGACTGATACCATTGCACAGTATTGCAAGCTTCCTCCTGTGAAGCTTAGTGATTTGCAGCATAGGGTGTTGGAATGTTGTGGGGGGCATAGGAAGACTATACTCAAAGGGTTCCAGGAGCTTATTGGATACCTGAACTTTGCTTGGAGGGTGGTAGCACTTGTTAGAGCTTTCTTAAGACAGCTCTGTGTCATTATTTCTTTAAGGTATTTCACAGGAACAGGATTACCAAAGGGATTAGGAGGATTTAGGTGCATGGCAAGATTTTCTTGACTCATTCAATGGGATTTCATTTTGGAGAGATGACTTGCGGAACAGGGATGCCTTAAAGGTGTCTTCAGATGCCACAAGGTCAATTGGGGTTTTTTTTGGGGGGGGTGTCTATTTTAACAGTAATTGGTGTGCTCAGGTGTGGCCTGAGGAGTGGCATTCAGCAGGTTTGTTGTCTGACTAGACCTTCTTTGAATTCTTTCCAATTGTGGAAGCTCTTCGGATTTGGGCTTGTATTTCCCAATGCAAGTCCATGACATCCCAGGAATATTTTGAATTTGCAAGTTCTTGCTCTGTATGAGGGTTTAAATATCCTAAAGGTACCAAAGCCGATCAGATCTTGGAAGCTAAGCAGAGTCAGCCCAGCCCTAGCACTTGGATGAGAGACCCCAAATGAATGCAAAGTAGTGTAGGAAGGAACTGACAAAACCAGCTCTGAGTATTCCTTGTCTAAGAAAACCCTATGAAATTCACAGGGTTGCCATAAGTAGGGAGGTAACTTGAACACACACACAACAGACTATAAAGTAAGGAGCTATAATTGTTATAATTGTTTAATATTTTTTTATGGGGGAGGGTGGGGTGGGGGGTGTTTGGGGATTTAATTCTGTATTGTATTTTAATTTTTGTAAGCCGCCCCGATTGTTTTAACAGAGGGGCGGGGTATAAATAAATATTATTATTATTATTATTATTATTATTATTATTATTGTGAAGGGGGAGAGATGGATTGCTGGAGTAAATGCTGACTGGTGGAATGTTTGCAGATATTTGCATAGTGAATGACAGTTGCAAGTATGCATGCACAACTTGAGAATGATGGGTCTGGAATAGCAGAAAGTAAAAGGACACAGATTGAGAGAGAACACCAGGCTAATACCCATATCCTATAGTTAATCCCAATTAGAATAGACCCATTGAATCACTGAGATATACTTACATTCTGATTCAACTTTCAACAACTAATTCAATGGGTCTACTTAATTTGGGACTAATAAACAGGAATGAGACTATTGTACCTCATGGTGAGCTCAGTTATTCGAGAGGAGCTGTGGCAATGATAGCTGCCTATGTGAAGACACAAACGCAGAGTAAAGACTTTTCTACATGGGCAATATATCCCATCTTGCCCCCATCTTAAAGCCCTCCAGTCCTGATGATACAGGTCTTTTACCATGTTCTGCCTCTGGTCCTCATGACCCTTGTGGCAAGGATGGGGCTAAGATAGGGAAAGAGGTTAGGATCCAATAAAAAATTAAAAAACCCTGCTTTAATCCATTCTCACAGACAGAAAATGGGTCAGATCCTGCATGACTGCAGGAGCCCATTCTAACAGGCCAGTCTGTCACTGCAGCTGCTGGTCAGCCATTGTTCTGCCGCAGAAGGAAGGAGTCCTGCAGAATGCGACTAAGGCTGGTCACACGCAGGAGGTCTTGGTCACATATTGAGGGCTGGCTTCCTAGTTTCTGGGAGAGCAAGGGAGATTGTGGGGTAGTGGTTGCAGAGACAGGCCAGTGTGACCATCTGGACTTCCTCCCATTTTATGGAGGAAACTGGGGAGGAATGGGCCTGATCCATGGGCAGGATACACCTGTGGGGAGCTGGTGTATCCTGGCCCATGTATCTAAGGCCCCAATCTCGTTTAGGCTTTCAGTTTCATCAGTATATTTCTTTCTTTCTCCTTCCTTTCTGCGTAGATACACATATTACAAAGTCTAGTATGCATTGATTAGACATGTGATTGCATCAAGATTCTTTTTTAAATGATACACACACATGCATGTACTCCTGCACATTTGGTTTTTTAAAAATCACACAAATGAACCTCAATGCAATATATTCAAGTCAGATTTATTTATTTATTTATTTATTTATTTATTTATGTCACTGTTATAGTAAGACCAAAAACATGCACACCACATCAGACAGGTTGGGGGAGGGGTACAAATGAACTAAAGGGCCTGACAGCTGTATTGTTATGTACAATATGTGAAGTGTAAGCACAAAACAAAACAGAAGACTACGGAATACACTTTGGAATGACAGCTGTCACACTCTGTGTCCAAGCATATGCACATGTCACCAGTAAGCTGACAGAGAAAGAAATACTCTAAGGCAGAGAAGTTATAGTTGTCAAATAAGGTAACGGGAAGGTTGCTTATTGGGCAAACTCAGAACATAAGTGATGAGGGCCTGGGTGCACACAAGGTAGAATGGAGAAGCTGATAGAGGGAAACTGGGAATAAGAAAGAGACAGATGAAATAACAGTTACAAACTTTTCAAGAGGAAGTAGGATATGAAAAAAGGAATGAAAAGTGTAAGACTGGGTTCTAGGTTCAGAAGCTGTGATCAGGAAGACAGAAGAAGACATTTGTTTGGCTGTGTAACTTGACTGTACTTGTGATGAGGGAGAAGGGTGTTTTTCCTGCCACTTCCATTTGCCCAAGGATGTGGCCAGGCTATCTGTGACACATGTGTACCCTCAGGTGATCATGAATCCTCAGCCTACCTCCCTTGTGAAGCCCTATATAAAACTTTAATAAGGGTGTGTGGTTTTCTTTCCCAGCATTAGCATTAGTCTGCTGGGTGCTTCCTTTGTGCCCCATTGACAAGCATCCTGATTTCTATTTCCTGGGCTGCCCCCAGTTTAATTTCTACCTGTTCAGCTTGTGATATTTAGGTACTGTACAAATTTCTGTACTCTGTTCCAAAGCACTTTCACCAGAAGGGCACAAAACATATTCACCTTTGGGCAACTTGGGGAAGAAAAAAACCTTCCTAGATCCCAGTCAGACAACCAGCTAATGCTGGGTGCATCTCTCATTTATAAGGGTTGGCAGACAGGTTGTACTGTTTGGTTGGCAAGTAGAGGCTGAATCATATAAAGTTGAGGTCGTATATAAAAGTCTCACTAAAGTGTCATACAGCATGCACCAGACACACACAAACACACCTCTTAAGATACGGATAAACCCCATGTCTTGTGACATTTTCCTTTTCTGATACCACAGAGTTTTGTGAGGCCAGCCAACAAGGTTTTTTTGTGTGTGTTTGTTTGTTTTTTTTAAAGCAGTGTTTGGGCACTTATACTGCTGAACCTAGAATCACCTATACCATTGTAATGGTGGTTGTTGCTTACAACTGAGGGGAAAACCAAGTGAACCTCTCCTCAAATATCTACTGGCCAAGTCTGTGAAGCCTTCAGTAGAGTTGGAAAAATTAATTTTACTCAGGCTTTAAATTCACTCCATTAAAGATTGTCTGGGGTGAGAAACTACTGTATCTTAAAAATTAACTAAAGCAGAAGTGGAAATCATGCACTACTACAGATCCAATTGTCTACAACTCCCATCAGCCTAAGCAATGATGAGGAATGCTAGGAGTTGCAATCCAACAGTATCTAAACAGCTCCATGATTCTCAGCCCTGAACTATAGGCTAAATCTTATTAGTACTCCCAACAGCAGTGAATCTATTGATTCAATGAGACTTGCTTATGGGTTGATTCACCAAACAACAATTGTTTTCAGAGGGCTACTTTAACTGGGATTCCCCATAGGATTCAGGTCTACCTACATAACTATATAACATACACATGTACTCACTCACTCACACACACACCTCTTACTTTAGGCAACCTGACTTGGTATCAGGTATAAGGTCCTTTGAAGACAAGAGTAATTTTTACACTGCATCTTGTCAATGAGAAAGTGATTGTGATGCTTTTTACATTTTTGTATAGGTATAAGTTACTGTGCTCCAATTGTCATTTCAATTAACGAAATAATGAATTCCAAGTATGGAAAACTCAGTGAAGCAGGAAACCATTTACAGAAATATTTATACACCCATACAGATCCCTGTTTCCCAGAAAGGTTATTTGAGTGTAAATGTGACATTTTCAAATGTGTGGCTGGTAGAAAGTAAATCAATCTAAACACATTTATCACTTTAGTAATGAAATTTCATGTTTATCTTCTTTCTCATTATCATTTAAAGAAGTCTTGTTCCTGTGATTATCAGCCTTGGTTCTGACCTTCCTCCAAACTCTCCAAACCATTTTTTCCCAAAGGCAATTAACTCTTTCCCCCTCTACTTGCATGTGACCTATTTCTAGATCTTTGCTTTAGGAACAGCATTTGTGTGTTTACATGATTAGTGTCTCTTGTACAGAAACAAACAACAGGTACAATAAGACAAAGCCGGCTACATTGCAAAGTAATTACCTTTAAACAGTCTGGAGATTTTCAGATGCCTCTTGCCGCACAAGCAGCCTCCGGAGCAGTAACGAGACTGTTGTGCGGCAAGGGGTCCATTTTGGACGACGTCGTTTCTCTCTCGGCGTCGTCCGTGACTGCTGCGGCTAGCATTAGAGGTGGCTGTGCTGTTTTTTACTCACGGACAACTTCTGTGAGTGAAAAACTGCGCAGCTGCCTCCAATGCTAGCTGCAACAGTCACTGACGATGCCGAGAGAGAAACGACGTCGTCCAAAATGGACCCCTTGCCGCACAACAGTCTCGTTACTGCTCCGGAGGCTGCTTGTGTGGCAAGAGGGATCTGAAAATCTCCTCTGTTCATGCATATTGACAACAATCTGACATCTTTCTTTCCTTTTCCTCTTCCTTTCATGAGAATGTATTACAGGTTCATAAGTATTACTTCAGGCTGGAACAGAAGCCATCATTCAGGACCAAAAAATATCTAAACCAAGTTCTCAGCTGAAGTGAATGAGACAAAAACTCCCTCACATTTGAAAGAAAGAGAAACAACCTAGGACATTTATTTAACTATTTACCTAGGACATTTATTTAACTATTTGCATCAATTTACATGGGTCAACTTAATGTAGCTATATGGGGCTGGGGTCACCAACACATTCTGCAAACAATGTCAATGTTGTGTCAGCCCTGCCCCTGGGGGCAGGGAATTGGATAATTTACCTTTTCCCTGGATGTTTTTGACATTTTATCAGTTCTGGGCCCTGGGTGGGCAAGGTTTAAGGGGTAAGGAGTTTTGTTCTCAATCCTTTAATTGAATGGATGATTGAACATAACCCAATGCCAGTGCATTGGATGGTGTCATGCACTGCCATTGGGTTATGTCCAACCATCCATTTAAAGTTAAAACTTGTAAAAGCTATATAAGACACTTTAGGTAGAAATGTATGTTTTGTAATAGGGTGTCTGGCCTTATATAGCCTCCATAGCCTCCTAGGGGTCTGACCATCAGTTCATGGCAGTAGTGTGTGGGTACTGTACAGTGTACTGGTTGTATGGCAGATGAGAACAGAATTCATGGAAGTACATCTGGTTTTGTTTGGTGATATTTCGCTGAATGCATTGACCAGAAGGGCATGAAGTGGAGGGGTTCACTCCCTATATTATTTTCCAATAGGATGGTTCCTGATCTTCAGCTGGCACTCATTTATTCAGGGGTTAATGACCTTGACCTTTTTAAAGGGAAGTTACTTATTTTCACAGCCCTGAATGATATCAGACTGCTAGCTGCCCACTGGTCTGGCCTTCAGGTCATTTGGTCCACCATTTGGCCAGATATCATATGGTTGGTTACAGGGGACTGCTGTATGTACCTACAGCACTACACAGCACCCTAAAAAAAAAAAAACCTTTAGACTTTTACATATGCAGCCAAAAGGTGCTCTCTCTCACACACCTTTAGCACTACTCAGCTCTCTAGACCATCCCTCAACCATGTTGCAAAGTTAAAAGGCACTCAAAAAGTTTGCAAACCATTTATTTTTATCTGGAAGAAAAGTGCAACAATTTTGCCCTGAATGGACTTAGGGCACATGCCATTCTGTCAAAAGGACCCCAGAACATCATAGGATGAGTACCAGATACTGGCCAGAGCTTTTCCAAACCCACCCATTGGCAAAACTTTTTACCTGTTGCTGAGTAATTGTCTGTAGTGCTAGGTGAAAGTGCTGGACTATATGCCTTCTCTACTTCACCACACTAAGCCTCCATAGATCAGGAGGCATGGCTTTTGGATCCTTTGATGGAATATAACATATGCCATACTTTTCCCTCAGTTTTGCCATGTATCTGACTATAAATACAGCATTATACTTACATCCGGCATCATGATCTGCATCCACTTGACTTTTCCTCAAGGGTAGTATCTGTTGTATGACTTTGGGGTCCCACTCAGAAAAACAAGCAGGAGGGTTACACATGCTTTAAGTAAAACAAGTTGGGGGTGGGAGGTGGAAGGGAAACCCTGGATAACTCCAGTAATTATGAAATCAAACTTTGTATACACTTGAATATTGTGAGTTTAATTCTATTACATAACAAAAAATAAAAATAAAATAAAAACCAGACAACAAAAACATAAAAACTAAAAGCCATTCCTTCCAAATACTTCTTGACACATTTATACTGAGACATACCAGGGTGCCTTCTACTGTTCAGTAACAGCATGCATATGAAACTCAGCCAGAAAAGTCTGTTAATATTCTTCTTCTTCAACAACATGTCCTGGAGTTTCTTATTGCTTAAAAGCTTGAAAGGTCAAACTTTTAAAGTATGTTTCCATGTCTCACAGAATAAACATGTCTCATATTTTTTCCTTAGTTCTGTTTTAGTAAGAAAGAAACCCCCCTCTAAATGTATTGCAATGAAGCATATTTTAATTAGCATAACTTTGCAGTGAAATAATTTATGAATGTTTATTTAAAAATAAACTCTACTGTTATCCAAAGAGCTCTCAGAAATTCCAAGAAAATGTAGAGTTTCTAATATGTTGGGGAAATTAGCAGCAACTCGACCTTAGCAATGAGAAAGGGGGCAACAGAGAAAGGATCTTTACACCAACTTTACCCCTACTAACTCTGAACAGATGCACACGAACGGAAAATGAAAAATTAACAATGATATTTATGAAAGACAAAAAATAACACCAAGCACACACACATTCATACAAGAAACATTCATACAAGACCATTAGGAATGGAAGAAGAGAGGTTGCCAGAGGGATGGATGGATAGATAGATAGATAGATAGATAGATAGATAGATTGATTTCTGGGATGATATGACACCTGTCTTATAGTCTGAAGTCATCAAGCAGACTGGCAGCATGGATTGATTAATCTGGAGTGGCTAACACAGAGAGAGACGGAGTGTCCCCAAGCAGAGGCTCTGTGCACAACAAGGAACGTTTTTGGCCAATATTTATACCAAAAATATTCCCGGAGATGAGGAAGTTTCATGGGTTGAAACAATAGATCTGAAGATTGCACAATGAGTTCCAGGAAAGCCCCTGGTCTTGAAGACACTAATGTGTTGTAACTGCCTGAAATGTCTTAGTGATCAGATTTACAAAGCTTGAGCTGCCTCTTTGATGGTTAGGTGATTAGGGAAGGGAAGCCCAAAACCTTCAGACAAAGGAATACTCCATCTGCTTAATGGGATCGTTGTCTGCCACTTGGGTATGTGGTGGAGACAATGTCCTTTTGACCCTATATTTCCTCATGCTTTGAAATTTGTCAGTAGACCTTTCTTTGGGTGATGCATGGCTTACAGCACATGCCTATTGGGATCCATACAGCAAGTCCCTAAAACCTTACTGCTCTTCCCAGTGGAAGACCACATTAATAAGCCAAAGTATTAATAAGCCAATTTGGGGGGTTTCTGAAGGTGGAGGTTCATTAGGGATGCTAACACTATTGATTCCAATGGGGCTTCATTCCAGGTAAGTGTGCATATGACTGCAGCCTTCAATAGAACTTGTTTCCAAGAAACATGTAGATGATTCTACTGTGTTCTCTTTGTCTTTCCTTACATAATAACATTCCTTACCTGTGTCAATTAGAGAGGGAAAGTATATCTAAAAATACTTGATAAATGTAGTTTTCTGTGCAATTTTTTTTAAAAGGTTGGCATGGCCTTTTTATGTAGGAAAGTCCCAAAGTACAAATATTCTTTTTTTAAAAAGTACAAGTCTTGAAGAGAAACGACAACGCAGAAAGAATCACAACCCAAAAACATCACCCAAGGAGACCTTCTGCTGTGCTTTTTGCAACCGGACCTGTTTATCTCGGATTGGCCTTTTTAGTCATCAGCGCGCTTGCAGAAAGCGCGGGATGAGTCCTTCCTGAATCTTCATTTGCGAAGAAAAGCCAGAGACAGTTCTCAATACCTTCATACAGTGGGAAGAAAACTGCTAAAATTACTCATTGCTTCATTGGAGAACTAAATTAGCAAATATTTATTCCCCTATAATTGACACACCAGCTAATCATTTGCCATACTGAAGGGAATAGGCAGGAGGGTTGTGTGAATTGTCCTATTTCTCAGAGCCTGGAAAAGTTACTCCCATAACCAGCATGACCTCTGGAACAATAGTCCCAAATTGAACTGTTCCAAGCTCTGCTACCAAGCTGTCTGTCTGTCTGTCTACCTAGACTTTAAATAGGTTTTATTATTAAAAATCATGATTTAGGGTTTCTCATTATTTACTGAAAACACCTTTGCCACACCCTTCCTTCTATGTTTCTTAGAACAGCGTACCACATAATCATAAAACACCTAGCTGTAACAGCAGGGGGGGGAACCACAGAACCAATTAAAAACAGCAGTAAAACAAATTAAAAGCCATAAGAAACAAAACAGGTTTTTTTCTGCACACAAAGCAACATTTTCTGCACATGAATAAATATTTGCAGACCCAGACTGTACAGCCCCTCTGCCCTCCTGAATGACATACACACACTCTGTGAATTTTGTAATAAAATGTATTGATTACATATGCAGAAACATTGGTTAAATACAGGTTAGTAAAATACATTGTTGGCAATAAATGGCTGCAACTTGCATATGCTAAATGGTTGGCAATAATTAATGGGCCATGATCTCCTCATTGACCCAACCAATGTGGGTTAATGGCTATGTGTCAGTCAATCCCGACTCCCCTGGAGGAGAGATAAGATGGCTGAGCCGACCCGCCTGACTCTCTCTCCTCCCCTGCAAACAAGGAACTGTTAACAACTAGAGGAAGGGTCTCCTTGAATGTGGACGTGAACTTGGACATGAACTTGATGGAGACCCCTTTTTCTCATGCCCTTATCATGACCCATGTCATCCGCCACCAAGGCATTCCCCATGGTTACCGCCTTCTGCCAACCATTATCCCCATCAACAGGCAACCCTACAGGCTCTTGGTGGCCCCAGGCTGGTCAGACAGCACTCTCCCTGGCTGTATGTATGCTGCATAGGCCCCAGATCGCCAACTCCCTAACCACATGATGGTCTCCGTTGACAGACCCCTTGTGCTGCCATGGTGGCTGCTCTTATCTGGAACGAGTGGCTGCCACTTTTCCTGCCTCTCCTAGCTGCGATGGGTGCCGGGAAAGAGATGGTGAGTATGGCTGCCCCCATGCGACTGGCCATGCAGTTGCCCACCCCCCGGTGGGGGTAAGAAGGTGCTCCTAGGAGGGCTCTTTTGTGGGGTGGCTGGCCGGGCCACAAAATGGCCCGCCGGTGAGGTGGCGAGCCCCCTTCTGTGTTGAAATATTATTTTCCATGAAGAAAACGCTGTTTCCAGTGTGAAAAGATGCTGTTTCATGTACAGAAAATTCTGTTTCCTGACCAAAATAACCACATGCTCATTTTGCACGGAATAAATTCTGATGTGAAAAGATCTCATCAGTCTAGGATTCTTCTCATCAGGGTTTCTCAACATTAAATCTTTATATTAAATCTTTACAAGCTCTCTGGTTATGAGTGACTTCTCTGATTATTAGGGCATAACTATTATTAACCATCCACACCTAAACACATGGGTTATCTGCCTGTGGGAGATGTAGTTTGGCCGTGACATGGCTGGGCGTCACAAGGTGGTGGGATAGGAAAGGCCCCTGCACCACTAGGAAGGCACCAGGGCATCACACTTACCTTTTGGCTACTATTTGTCAGGGTATGCAGCCCCTCTGAGCAATCTGTACATGCCCAGAGGGAACAATAGCAGAATCAGCAAAAATGCGAGGACCATATGACTTTCTGTATACCTAGATGTTTAGACATGGAGACAGACAAAAAATATCCTTTTCCAGGCTTTTATTTGAATATCTAAAACAATACTACAAAACAAATTACATTCTGGCTGCTTGAAATGATGCAGCCTTCTCTTCACTAGAAAGCAAAGAACAGCTCTGTGTATTTTTCACAGGCAAGCAACAAGGCAACAGTTTTGTTTTCCACACAGAGAACTGGTTAGAGCTACCCATAACATTGACAGCTTCACAGGCCAAGCCGTGAGAGAAGAGAGATAAGACAAAGCTGGTGGGAATAAACCCACAGTTACTACCATTTGTTGATATAACATAACCTTGCAGACAGGCCTGCTTTTAATTGAAAGTCAAGCTGGCCTGTATTTTTGCCTACAGTGAGAATGTATTGCGAGGATTCTGGGAATGTATGTTCCATTATCCTTGACACTGTTGCCCTTTAATATCTTCTTACCTATGGCTCTGTACCAGTAGGTGATTGTTTGACCTCTTGGCTCCTAGAATTTAGGGATATCCTCTGTATGTCTAGGTTTCGTTAATCAAGGCTTAGTGGAAAGGAGTAGTAGCAGTTCTATCTTGCAGGATAGAAGACTGGAGTGTGAAACAACTCCTTGAGAAATGTCACTAGCCTTGCTGAGATTTTTGCCTTCCTTTGTTATTTATTTTGAATTGTTTTTGATATTAACATTGATTTTGGTTATTTCTATTTTAAATAACCAGAAATTTTGTTTTTAAAAAGAATGCCAACACTTTTGCTATTATTTTATATTTAAACTTTTCATTATGTCAAATTTACTACAAGCGCTAACTTCTCATCCTGTTCAGTAGGTAGTTATAGAAAGGCTGCATATACATATACATATATATACACACACACACACACACACACACATATATATATATATATATATATATATTCAAAAATGGTTAAAAATGGATGTCTTGTTTGTTTAGAAACCCTAACAAGGAGAATCCTAAATGGAAGAAGACCTTCAAAATTCAGGATTTATTCTGTGCCAAACAATGTACATGGGATTTTTGAACAGAAAACAAGTTTCCTGCTCAGAACACCATGTCTTCTTCCCAGAAAATAACATTTCTGTGCACAAACCAAGTTTCCTGCACAGATGAAAGCTGTCTTCTGCTCATGCCATTTTATACACCAGCCACCACCACCACCACCCACAAGAATAAGTCCTGGACTGCCAATTGTATTCAGAAATTTGAAGCAAGATGAAAAGATGGCAAAATTATCAAATGAATGAAAATCAAGAAGATTCATAACTCTAGTACACAGTTCAAAAGGATCTGGACCTGTACCTGACCCAACTTTCAGCCAGAAGTAATTAATCACATAATGGCCAAATTTGTTTGACAGAGACTGGTCTTTACAATCTGGAGAAATTTCCTCAGACTAATAAGATTAACAGGATAAAATATTTCTGCTAGAATCTCTTAAGTTTAGAACATGGATGGGAGTTAACTTAGGATTTGCTAGACTGCAGTTTCCCTCAGCCATAGACAGCAAAGCTAATGGTGGGGGTTGCTAGTGAGAATTGTGATTCAATAGCCTCTGGGCAAACTAGTTGCCCACTCTGGCCAAGAATATGGGCTTTTTTATACAGGTCTTGGAATCATGCAGTCCTCTGGATGTTGTTGGATTTCAATTCTCAGTAGCTCTAACCAGCATAGCCAAATGATGAGGGATGCTAGATTTGCAGCCTGAGGATGTGGACAGGATTCTTGGAGACATAAGATATACCACATGTGTGCTAGATCCTTGCTCTTCCTGGCTAATAGGCCAGAGGAGGACTGGCTCAGTGTGTAAGGGAAGTGATTAATGCCTCCTACAACAAGGCAGGGTCCCAACACATCTGAAGGAGGCTTCTCAATTCCATGGGTTTCTGGATGAGGTGGATTGTCTAGATCCATTTCAGTCTGGTTCCATACGAGCCATTGTACTGTCTATTCTCCTTTATGGATCTGAAACATGGGTCACCTATCACCACCTATGACTCCTCAAACGCTTTCATCAGTGCTGTATTCACACAATCCTAAATATACAATGGACAGACTATGTAAGTAACAAATGTTGCTGTCCTTGAACAAGCAGGGATCACCAGCATTGAGACCATGATATTGAGAACACAGTTGTGCTGGGCAGGGCATGTTTCTAGGATTGAGGACCATCGCCTCCCCAAAATACTACTCTACAGTGAACTCGCCATGGGTCAGCATAAGAGGGGCACTCCAAGAAAATGATACAAGCACTCCCTGAAACAACATCTCAGGATTGGCCAAATTGATCACCAACAATGGTCCGCCCTGGCCTCACATCAGGAGGCATGGAGATGCACTATCCACAATGCTGCAGCCTTATTTGAGAACTCACACCGAACAAGTCTTGAAGAGAAATTACAATGCAGAAAGAATCACAACCTGGAAACATCACCCAAGGAGACCTTCTGCTGTGCTTTCTGCAACCGGACTTGTTTATCTCGGATTGGCCTTTTTAGTCATCAGTGTGCTTGCAGAAAGCACGGATGAGTCCTTCCTGAATCTTCGTTTGTGCTGAAAAGCCAGAGAGATACCTAGTTATTGGGCAGAGACAGCTTTGGTCACTTTGCTGAATGGCCTTGGCAGGGAACAAGACTAGGGGAGTGTGTCCCTGTTAGTTCTGTTAGACCTCTCAGCAGCTATCAATACCATCGACCATGGATGGTATCCTGAGTCTTCTGTCTGGGATGGGGCTTGGAGGTACTTTCTACAGTGTCTCCACTCTTTCCTGGAGGGACACTTTCAGAGGGTGGTACTGGGGATTCTTGTTCAACCCGTTGGCCACTGGTCTGTGGAATCCCTCAGGATTCAGTCTTATCCCCTATGCTATTTAACATCTACATGAAATTGCTGGGAGAGGTTCTACAGAGTTTTGGGGTCAGATGACACCAGTATGCTGATGATACCTACCTCTATTACTCCTTTCCACCTAATTCTAAGGAAACTGTTCCTGTGCTAAACCAGTGCCTGGCAGGTGTAATGGGCTGGATGAGGGTGAACAAACTGAAGCTTACTCCAGACAAGACAGGGGTGCTCCTGCTCAGTCAAAAGACAGACCTGGGAATAGGGATTCAGCCTGTGTTAGATGGGGTTAAACTCCCCCTAAAAACACAGGTTTGAAGTTTGAGGGTACTCCTGGATTCATCTCTGAGCCTGGAGGCCCAGGTCTCAGCTGTGACAAGGAGTGCCTCTGCACAGTGAAAGGTAGTGCACCAACTGCACCAATTCCTGAAGAAGTCAGATCTGATCGTGGTGGTACATGCCTTGGTTACATCCGGTTTGATTACTGTAATGTGCTCTATGTAAAGCACTCAGAAACTTGAGTTGTTCCAATTAACTGAAGCCAAGTTATTAACTGGGGAGCACACAACTCCTTTGTTGCAGCAGATCCATTGGCTGTTGGTTTATTTCTAGGCACAATTGAAAGTGCTGGTTTTGACCTATAAAGCCCTATAGAGCTTGGGTCCACATTATCCAAAGGAACAAATCTCTCTGTATGAGCTCAGTAGAGCTTTAAGGTCATCTGGATAAGCCCTTCTCTCTGTCCCACCACCGTTTCAGGCTTGTTTGGTGGGAATGAGGGAGAGTGCCTTCTTGGTGGCTGCTCCTTGACTTTGGAACTCCCTCCCTAGAGAGGCCAGGATGGCCCTGTCTCTGTTCTCCTTTGGCAACAAAGCCAGATAGACTTGTAATGGGGTGCGGGTGGGTACCTGTTCTGGCTTCAGAGAGGGCAACTAGATTGGTGCTTTGCTTTTCCCAGTTGATTGTGCACCAGAAAACAAAGTACCAGTGGTAGTTACCTTCCCTGAAGCCAGAATGGGTGGCTACACTCATGATGGTGGGGTGGACACCTGCTCTGCCTTCAGAGAGGGCAACTACCACTGGTGCTTTTCTTTTCTTGGGTAACTGTGTGCAGGAGAATCAAACTCAAAGTGGAATTTACCCTCTCTGAAACCAGAACAGGTGGCTAGACTCATGATGGCAGGGCTCGCTGGGGGTTCTGACCTCAGAGAATGACTACTGCTGGGGCTCTATCTTTAGACTGAAAAGCAGTGCTAAGGAAGGGAAAAATGCCTGCATCCCAGGCAGTGCTTTTCCTTTCTCCCCCCCCTCAAAACAAAACAAAACAAAACACACTAATGTGGATGGATTGTTCACAAGGGAATATTCTCTGGCATTTCCCACAAACATTGTGTGTCCAGAGAAAATTGTGAGTTTTCTAAAACTCAGATTAAGGGGGTATTCCACAAGTCTGGTGTGAAGAGGCCTGTACATTGTGTGTCACTATCACACCAGATTCAGGGTAAAGACCACACTTCATGTGGCATTATTGTGGCAGATTTGGAGGTGGGGTTCAGGGTTTGTGACTGGTGTAGACAAACCCTTAGAGGGAACATACTTATGATCAGCCTTTACTTTTGCAGGTGAGAGCCAATGTGATGGAGAATGCTTCTCCCCTGTCATATGCACAGAAAACTATCATTTGAGGTAGAAGGAGATGCTAGCACTTTTTTCTATGTGCAAGAAAAATTCTGTGTGAAACAGTCTTTTCAATCATCCAAGCTGCTACCTGCTCACTGTGAAGTGGTACAACCCAGATGACTAGATGAAGAAGTAACTCAAGGAGCCACTTTTCAAACTACGAGTGTCAGCTTCAAATCACAGCAAGATGCAATGGTTCAGAGCAAGAGACAGACAGTTAAAAAAAACTTTGATTAAAAAGGACAAAGGGGAGAGCTTACTTAGATGAGAACTCACAGTCTGTGATAAGTTTGCAGTCAAGTTCATAACCGATGCTGAACATAGCTGGTTACACTAGCAGTGATAGCTTTTCCTTTGGAGATCAAAGTCTATTCTTATTCCCTTTCCCCTGAAAATTTAAATGGATCCAGCAAGTCATAACTATCATTTGTTCACTTTGGTCCTACATGAGAGGTACATCTATGCCATGACATTAAGAACTTGATCCTAGGATCCTATGTGACACATCTCTATCTTGCCTTCAAAACCATTATCTCCCTGAACTTTTGTCATAATTCCCAACTGAAACAAAGCTATGTCAATGTAAGTAAACTTCTATTATTTGTCTTTCCTTATTTTCTTCCCCTTCTTTTGTTGCTCTTCCACTATCAAGGCTGCAAGAGACTGGGTAACTACAGAATCTTTACATATGTGTATTCCAATATTCACTGATGAGACTCCAAGCCAAAAAGTAAAATAAAAATGGTTTTTATTGGAAAATAATCACATAACCACTCAGACATACTCTCATGCTTCCATCAACCACACAAGGCTAGCAAAGAATTAGGAGGAGGTATTAGGATAGAGGAATAGATTCAGGGATGGAGAGCTATACTTTACCTGTCCAAAGAGCATAGGTTCATGCAGCAAAGAAATACAGCTATACACATTGGGTGGGTGACACAGCAAACCAACAGAATAATGGAGTCTAGAAGACTGCACACTTTGGCTGTGTTTCAGGGTGATATTTATATCTCATATTGTACCCTTAAGGGCTGTTTTGAGTGGAAGACAATGTTTGAGTGAGTTTCCCAGAGTTGAGACAATGAAACCTCCGGCTTTGATAATTACAGTTAATGGTTGGAACATTAAAACCGATGGGTTTGAGGCAACCTTCTATTGTTGGTTAGGCAAGGTGTGAAGGGAGACCTTGCAGAGTAACCAGTTTTCTGAACACTTGTTTGTTTTGGAGCATGACTCATGACCAGGTTTGTCTAGGGTGGATTAGCACAATCCTCCCTAACAACTTGTCACATAACCACTCCTGGGAGTGTCTAAGTTTTGGGAATGTTCCAAGAGAACTTTGTTTAGGTCTCTGGGTGACCTTTACATGAACCCTTCTGTGTAACTGGGACCCACTTGAGCTATTGTTTAGTGCCAGATCTATGCATTATTGCTAATTAATACAGTTGGGGATGTAAGGGCAGGTAAAATTTGGACTACATGTTCCATCATGCCTTAAAATAACAACAACAATAATTTCTTACCCAACTCTCTCTATGGATTGATGTAGGGAACAGTAAATTAACATATAAACATAAAGTTAGTTAAAAAAAAAACCATGTCCGTTAAAACATATCATTTAAAAAATGGTAAGACTAAGGTCTTGCCTATATGAGGGGGAAAACATGAACATGTTGGGAAAGGCAGGTGTCCACAATGATGTGACCTGCCTACATGGCCAAAAGAGCCCCCCCTAAACTCCATATGACCCCCTAGCCAGATGGCAGCCACGAGTGATTTACTCGCGATTTTAAATCAACTGCTGCCATCTAAAAAAACCAAAATAAAACAGTTTCCCAGGGTGAGTACAAGAAGCACTTCATATTTACAAATAAATAAATAGTATGAGATCACCATTTGATTGACTTACTAGACCCTTGCTTAGCTGAAAATCCAACATGGAGGCATCAGCTGCATTTCCTCTTTGGTATCCCCACCCCCTGTGCTCACCCAGCCAGTCAGATTGCACCACCTGTTTGTATCTATGTGAATGTGAGTGTTCAAATGGTTGCACATTTGGAAGTCATACAAACCATTTTCAAAAATCCATATGAAGCCCCTGACCCAGCGCACATGGACTTCATGGTGGATTTGGCTTCCCCCCTTCCAAATGACACATATTTGTGGAAATGTTTGTTTGAATGGAGTGCCATTCTTTCGCATCACATTCATATTATTTTGACCATATAGATAGGACCTAAGACATTTTAAAACAATCAGTACATAGTTTAAAATTCACAATCTAAAATCATCTGGATAGGCCTATTAGAAGACTCTGGTCGTTAATGCTGATTTAAATTCTGACAGTGTATTCAGCTGTCTTATCTCTTCTGGCAGGCCATTCCAGAGTCTAGGGGAGGCTGAATTAAAAATCCTCTGGGTGACAGTTGCCAACCTAGTCCTACCTGGCTGGAGCAAATGTCTCCCAAAGAACCTAAGTATATGGGGTAGATTATACGGGAGAAGGCAATCTTGTAGGTAACCTGGTCCCAAACCATATAGGGCTTTAAAGGTAATAACCAACACTTTTTACCTTGTCCAGAAACTAATTGGCAGCCAGTGGAGTGATTTTAATTGGTGTGATATGATCACTCCTACATATACCAGTGATGAAACTGGCTGCCATGTGTTCAACCAACTGAAGTTTCCAAACTTGGTACAGAAGTAGCACAATATACAGCACATTTGCCAGCATGTGCACTAAAATCTTTAGGTCCTCCAACTCTAGAAAGGGGCACAGCTGGCATAACAAACCTGGCCATCACATCTATCTGAGCTGTCATTTGGAGCAATAGATCCAGAAGCACTCCCACGCTGAAAGCACAGTCTTTCAGGGGAGGTGTAACCCCATCCAGAACAGGTTGAGACACCTCCAAACCCAAGATAGGATCCTTGACAGTAAGCACCTCTGTCTTGTCTGGATTCAGCTTCAGTTTGTTTTTCCTCATCCAGCCCATTACCTCTTCCTGGCATTAATTCAGAGGAGACACACTATCCTTAGCTGAGGCTGTTTTTGCAGGCATGGAGAATATATTTGTGTGTCATCAGCATACTGATAGCACCTTACCCCATGCCTTCAGATGATCTCTCCCAATGGTTTCATGTAGATATTGAATAGCATTGGGGATAGAATGGCACCTTGTGTTATGCCATATAACAGCTCCTTTTTTGAGGAGCAACTATCCCCAAGCACCACCATCTGGAACTGACCTGAGAGATAGGACCTGTATCACTGAAGCACAGTGGCTCCAATTCCCAAATCCCCCAACATTCCAGAAGAATACCATGGTTGATGGTATCAAATGCCACTGAGAGGTTCAAAAGCACCAACAGGGACACACAATACCCTGTAAATACTCAGACAAAGATTATCCACTAAGGCAACCATAGAGGTGTCATAGGAGTATGGTAATTCTCTAAAACAGGGCATGCAGGGTTTGGAGTGTCCAGTGCAGTTGATGGGAGCCTGCCAACCCCCAGACCCAGGCACACTCCTATTTTTCATCCAAAATGTCATTTTTTCCCCAGACAACAACATGTGTTTAAATGCTAACAACCATCTTATGGGGCTGTAAAATACTGGGGTTTGGGGAGGCACCTCTACACTGAAACAGCCACTCCCCCCCAAAAAAAATCTAAACTGTCCTGAAAGTCAACCAGAAGTGCAGTGTCATAGTTCCTAGTTTCCCAAAATGGTAAGCAGGGTAATACCCTGTGACCGTGTGGAGGAGCCAAAAATTGGGCAAGCCCTTCCCTCATTTCCAGGATGAGTTCACCCCGGTCTAGAACATCTGGAATACACCAAAGGAGAAGGACATCTTCAGACTGTAAACTCCTCAAGCCAAAAAGTTGCATTTACTGTAAGGTTGGTGTTTGCACCAGTGAACACTGTGTGTATTTTGCCACTTGCAGCTCAGGGACCCTTTAACTATGGCACTATGATTGTACTTTAACTGCTATCATTTAATCCAATAGAATCCTAGGATTTACAGTTTAGGTGCGGGAATATAGAATTTTCAGCCAGAGAGCTCTAGTGCCTCAACAGACTACAAATCCCAGGATTCCATAGGATGCAGCCATGGCAGTTAAAGAGGAATCATAGCATTTTAACTGTGTAGTGTGAAAGTACCCCTATTCTAGCAGCTCTTGGATATCCACATGGAACTCTGATGCAAGCAGGGACTTCCCATTATAATAAAAGAGAGAGATCTGTATGTAGAACTGGAGGAAGTTAGATTAGGGTGGAACAAGCCATTGCAAAGTCATAGTGAAGTGTGTGTTATGCTTGCTGGAAGTCCATGGTTTAATCTGTGGCATCTTCAGTGAAGTGGGCCTTGGTTTACAAAAGATCTGTGGCAAGGGCTTGGAAAGCCACTCCTAGTTCTGCCTGGTTAAGAAAATCCAGCTTCACAGGAACATAAAAATCTGTCTTACATTGAGTCATGCCTTGATTACAAATTTACTAACAGCAGCAAGATTAATGATACCTCAAAATAGTAAGATTCAAGGTGCTTATCAAATAGAGGAATGGTACAGAGAAGTTTGGGATATTGTTATTAATGATAAATTAACGCATAGACTTAAAGTTTAAAAAGGGCTATGGAAAAGTAGTAATTTTGATGAAATATGGAAGCCATTTGTAGATTTTTTAAAAAAAATAATAAAAGAGCATATACCTTCAAGAAAGTCATTGCAATTTTGGGAAATGGAATAAATGAGTGGTATAGATGGTCCTGAGGGTGGGGAGCACTTTCTAGTGGTGTGGAGAGTAATTAAATTATGTTAATAATTAAGATGAAAATTATGTATTATAAATGAAAAAAAATGAATTTTGTTTGTTGTATGTTTTTAAGTTTAAAATAAAAATTTTAAATAAAAAAAATGTTGAGTCATACCATCAATCCAATGCAACCCAGTATTGTCTTGAAATATTGGCAGTGACTCTGTGGGGGTACATGCTATAAATGTGAAGAATGTTTTCCCCCCAATTTCTGGCAAATTTTGAGGACACATGAAACATTTTTTGCCCTGTAGTTTCAAGAGACTCTGGAATACCCTCTCTCCTCAAACACATACACAACATGAAACTGTGCAACTTTCCCCCAAAAGCTTTACTGATCTGAAAATCAGTTTTCCAGAAGCT